>OZ022558.1:47774925-57774925 GCA_963991005.1 Barypeithes pellucidus | reverse complement strand
TTGCATATACTTTTCCGAGAGTCTCAAAAAAAATGAAAATTAAAAAAAATATGTTAAAGATTATGTGAAAAATTTTTTATCGGTCCAGGTCTCGCCATTGCATTATTGGAATTTTTTTTAAATCTCCTCGTAGGAAATTCGGAAAACGATCGTGACATGTCAGAGAATCGTCACACTACATTCCTTGAATGTTCCTTGACACCCAAATATTGCGGAAAAAAAAATTTCAGACGAATACGCAGAGATACGACAGGTATCGTTCAGTTGTATGACGGGATATTATATTCGCAATATTACCAAATTAAGCCTATTTTTCCATAAGGTGTGTATGATTTATTCAAATCTGATGAATTTAAACATTTGCCCTTGTCTACTTTTCACTAATTACAGTAAAAGCCACGCCTTTCATGCATTTCTAGCGAAGTTTAGAAATTTTGCCGTTTCACCGTTAAGAATTCTCTTAATTTTCTCCAAGATAGAACATGTTTCCGCTAACTTTATATATATCAAAATGTTCGGAAAAGAGGCGGGAATCGGATAAACCTAGAAATAATTCTCCAAGGAAATATTTTAGAAAATATAGCAGAATAAACAAGACTTTCATAAAAAAAATTTGAGAAAAAATACCGCACTTTCGCAATATTCTCTTTATAAGCAAATTGTTTACGACTCATCTCCATGGGAATACAAATCGATTAAGCCCACTTGGACCCATGTCACTTGAGACTTTATAATTTTTCCATTCATTTTTTTTTACACGCTCGGAAAAGTATATGCAAGGGTTGACTTGTCAGAAAATGTGTTTCCCGTGACTTTGGGACTGTAAATTCATTTTCCGATATGGCTCGATATAATTTTGAATTTATTGAGAATTTCCTATCTAAAGCGGTACCGCGCCTCTCAGCAACGCTCTACGGCCTTTCATCACACATAAAAGTTGTAGAGGGGGACCTAAACTCCACGAAAAAAAAAATTACTGATATTCCACTTCACGGACCCCCTATTTTCACCGTCTCTCTAACTATTATAATACTACGTATTAAATACAAATTCAACAAAGAGGAATAGTACCATTTTAAGAATGTTGTTTGATGACGTAACCTCTGAGGAGCTTTATTTAATAGGTACGCATATTGATATAATAAATGTTAATGACAGTTAATTAAAATTTGCTAATAAAATAATTGTCGAGCAAGTTTTTTATTCTCGCTTTGTAACTTCCTACATCGTCGTACAATCAAGATAAGGTGGTTTTCGCACATTTTCGAACCATGGAAATATAAATTATTTACATAAATTATAAATTACTATTATTGACGTTATAGTATCGCGATAATTAAATAACTGTAATTCAGAAGAGTACAAAAAACAATAAATATACAGAGTGAGTCTTTTAAACCGTTACAACGGCGATATCTCACAAATATGTTCATGTAAAATTTGAGTGATGTAATAGATTGAGGGGGAAGGAACAATATCTAAACACTTTTTTGATATTTAGCCCCTCTCTCCATTTTAAGGGGTGGAATACTAAATAGGATGATGTCCTTTTGTTTAAAAGTTATTTTAAACAATAAAGTTATTCAGGAAAGAATAGTGTGGTCAATTTTTATGGGTTTTGAAATAATATTATATAATAAATGTGATTTTTAGTATAAACCTTAGTATCTAAAGAGTTTTCAGTTTTTTATTTTAAATTCTTATCTATATTTATAATTTACCAATTTACGTTATTCCAGCTTAACTAAATAAATCATTTTATAGGGCCTAATACATAATTTTGCGAGGGGGCCCAAATTTTGTAGTTCCGCCACTGACCCCCTATAGGCACTCCCCCAAAACTAACGACAAGTTGCATACTGATTTTAATTGAGCAATCAACTGAGAAATAATCGTTATAACTCATTTCCATGGAATCGAATGATAATTTTGAAATAAGTTAATTTTTCTACGATGGTTATAAAAACTATATTTTTTTACGTCAATGAATACATAAAATTGGTATTTTTTTTAACAAGTTATGGTGTGATTCTATAACCGATTTTGCAGCCTATGGCATGGTCCTCTTAGAATGAATGTAAATATGATGGATACGTCACATTATCACATTCTTCTTCTTAATTTCCTTATTTATTGAAATAATTTCTAACGCATTGTATAGGACATATAACTTTTAAATATCCCTCTATACCAAGTTAAATTATGTTGACCATTTATTTGTAAACTTTAAAACTGGCCATGTTTGTAAAACTCGTTCCTCTCGGTCATGTGTAGTAGGGAAAACCGAAACTACCAAGTCCGTTATTGTTTACGGATTTGTGAGTATTCTTTATTAGACTTTCTGAAAAACGCGGGAATTCTAATTCATTAATAAAAAAAAATTTCCAAAACAACACGTATACTTTCGTAAATAAGCATAGTTCCTATTCAGGGGAAAACACATAGTTACAGCTAAGCCCATAATGGCTAACCATAATAGTTAGCTGTTAGCTGAATAAAAAATATAATGCGGTTTGTGATTTTACAGCGATTTATGTCAGTTTTGTCAGGTTGAGGAGTAAAATTTATAAAAAAAATGACGTAAGAAGTGAATTATAATTATAAAAACATATTATACACGATCTCCGCTAGTGAAGAGGAGCATTAAAGATAAAATTATCCATTTCGTAGAGATACAAAACGTAATATTTGATGAAAATATTTAGAAGGGATCTTAACCAAACAAAAAACTTGACAGCAAAATGCATTCAGCAGAAAGACCGATGCGCATCGTCACGTCACTCATAAAAAGTCGCTTATAAATCAATGCGCTCTGCTGAATGCAGCCATTGTCATTGTTTGACGGTTGTAGAAAAATAATTTTTCCGAAAATCGTTCGGAAATATTGACATTTTTGATTTGAAAGAAAAAGCCAATATTTCCCTACACTTAGGCAACGGAAAATAACTGTTAGGAAATATTAATTTCCTTACTGTAAGGAATTGATATTTCCTTACAGTTGTTAGTGTTCTAAATAAATGTTTGAAAACACGTTGTTCATAAGGAATTAATTTATATTTTGAAAACTTCAATGCATTGCAGAATACATTTTGAAATTAGTTTGTTATATTCACAGTTATTTGACAGTTAGTACAATTATTGAAAATTGGAGGAACATTATTAGAATTGCACGTGAAAATTTTATTTGCCACCTCAACCTTATTATTAAGAGATTCTTCAATATATCCTTCAGCAACGTTTGATGACTTCCATCGGCCATGCCTCTTTAAACTAGTTAACCAGAGTCAACCAATATTGTTCCAGAATACCGACGAAAGCAGTGACCAGTATATTCTGTCGGATTTACCAAGTTCAAATAAGTAGCAACTATTTTAGGCTATCGGAAACACCAACAACTAAATTTATATGCGTCAAGGTTGATAATCCAGCATTAAAACGTTTCCATAACAACGCAACCAATTTTAATACGAAACACCATTTATTTGATGTGAATAAAATTATTCGCGATTTTTTCAAAATTAATCAATATCTGTCGATTTTTAAACGATTTTCGGAAAAATAGTATGTTTACCTCGTAGGAAAAGCCACATTCCTGGACTCTCCTCAAAGTCGTCTAGGAATGTTAGGCTACTCGGTAAACAATGTACTATTCTTCCTTACTGTTAAAAAATAACGATTTAGAAAAAAGTCAAAGCCCTGTAGTAAATAATTTAAGCCGTTGCAGACATATGTTCATATTATGACTTGATACCCTGTATAGTAGTACCCTTTTAGTGGTTCTTGGACTCTGATCTATTCAGTAATACCACGGACTTTATGTAAATTTTAATAGTTTACCTCGTTGATGTATTTTGAGACGTCTTCCTTCTGTTCATATGGTTATTCCCAATAACTCTGTTGCAAATGCTCCTTCTCAGCTTGTTTCTTCACTGTAGTTTTCAAAATATTGATGGTATAACTTGTAGGGGTTGCTATACATAGATATCTAAAATTATAATAAAATACAATTTTTAAAAATGTGAAAAACGGTAGATATTCAGGAAACTATTGTTACCAATTTGAACAAAACAATGCCTACCTACGTCCTTACCAATAAATATTCATCAAGCATCGTCTTCGTGCACAGACACACTAAAGTTCTTCAATTTTAGCAAGTGTTAATCAATTTGATTGATGGACGAAACCGGTCCCAAACGCGAATCGGGCACTGCCATAGACAGGTCAATGGACTAAGTTGAATAATGACTAATATGTTCTTGGTACGATTACCAAACTTGGGTCAACAATATACGGCCGATACAAAAAAGCATAACTATCTGAAAGGATACACTATTACGTACCATCGGACTGGTTAGATGTCGGAGAAGCAACAATAAGAATACGATTCGCAACATGTGCTGAAAACTCGAGGTAATAAGAACAGGTTTGTTATTTTTATTTGGAACATCCAACAGTTTGAGGATAAGTGGGGTCAGATATATTGTTATTTCTTGCATTTTGTAATTCTCTAACGAGTCCGGAAGGTAAAATTTTACTTAATTCTCAAATTCCAGGATGTACCCACTAAAAGGCAGGTCAAGGCCTCAATATTTTAATAAATTCAAAACAAATACAACGTGTCCAAGATAAGGAGGGCCGTAAGAGATACGAAGTCGGTGAAATGGAGGTATAGTTCCGCATATACGTGCCTAATATTATGCCGTTTAGAAAGTTTTAAAATTCCGAGTATTTCCGGAGATATCCGGAAAAAAACCCGTTTTATTGTTTTCCTGGGTTTTTTTGAGATTGAATTCTAAAGTAAGTTGCACTTTTACATTACCACATTTTCCGCTCTATCTAACACCATTAATGGTTTTGCAATCCGACGAGTCGTCTTCGAAGGGCCATTATCTACTTTATTTTTTTAAATACGGTCCTATTTTTCTGATATTGGAATTTGAGAACTTTTTTTCTTCCGAATGCAACGATGTATGACACATTGTGGGGTTGTTTCGAGGATTTTTTGAACAACATCAGGAAATTTTGGGATACGGTCCTGTATTTCTCCTACTTTTATAAATAATATCTCATAAGTAAGCTCTAAATTTTTACTTATGTTGGACTAGTTCAATAAATAACAAATAATTTAATAATAAACCACAAATAAGTGAACAAAATACAGAAACATTATTTCAAACTTCTGTTGATTTAAAAGAAAAATAGGCGTTTGAAACAAAAAAATGGTGACGAGTGATTCGTTTCACTTGACGGGGGCCCATTGTGATCGTTGTCAACATTTGAAAGTGTTTTAAGAGGTTTTTACAGAAAATATGGAACATAATTTTACAAATGCTGAAAAGATTGATATTCTATCGCAAGTTTTATTTTATCTCAAAAAAACTTATTTATGTGGCAGTTAGAAGATGTTATTTGTGCTTAGAGAATAACGGAAATCATTTTGATCACCTGATCATGTAGTTCCTTACTTTTTTCGTTGTTCGTTTTATTACTGTTTTGGTATGATTTTTGTTCACTTATTTGTGGTTTATTATTAAATTATTTGTTATTTATTGAACTAGTCCAACATAACTAAAAAAAAAATTTAGAGCTTACTTATGAGATATTATTTATAAAATTAGGAGAAATACATGACCGTATCCCAAAATCTCCTGATGTTGTTCAAAAAAACCTCGAAATGTCATTAAATCACACTGTGTCATAAATCGTTGCATTCGGAAGAAGATAAGCTCTTAAATTCCAATATCAGAAAAACAGGACCGTATTTAAAAAAAGAAAGTTGATAATGGCCCTTCGAAGACGACTCGTCGGATTACAAAACAATTAACGCTGTTAGATAGAGCGGAAAAAGTGGCGCTTTAGAATTCGATATCAAAAAAACCCAGGAAAACGATTTTTCAGAATTTCGTTTTTTTCCGGATATCTCCGGAACTACTCGGAATTTTAAAACTTTCTAAACGGCATATTATTAGGCACGTAAATGCGCAACTTTACCTCCATTTAACCGACTTCGTATCTCTTACCGTTTCCGAGATCCCTGTACTGGCCCTCCTTATCTTGGACACGTTGTATACAGTGTGTGTCCACGGACGGACTTAACTGTACAGGGTGCCCATTTGAAAACTTCCCTCCCTTAATGTCTCGTCCAGTAATATTAAAAATCGAACACGTCAGTTTTATTTTAAAGGGGGGTGCTTTTAAAGATTAATTGCAGCCTTCGTGGTTTAACCCCCGGGTAGGTGCTACCCTTAAAATCTTAAATGGGAAGGACTCAGCGGCCATTTTAAATCTCTTTCCAATAATATCATAAGTTATTATTTTTTGAGTAGTAGTTTCCAAGAAATCGCGCTCTCAAAAAGGGAAGTAATTAGAACTAACAAATACGCTTATTTTTCGTTTTAGATACAATTTTCATTCGTAAAAGTTGTTTAGAATTAACAGTTATATCCGAATACGAAGGCACGGCATTCTATTCAAAAAACGAAAAAAATACTTATTTCTTTGTCTTACCCTGTATTGTCTAGTCTAGCTAGAGCCTATATTGAAGTGCTCAAATTATTGTTAAAAGTTCTATTTAATATTTACTTTTACTTTTGGGATATTGATTAAACTTTAATTTTTCTTAAATCACTCGAAAAAATTATTTCGTTTACTTTTGGGGTTATTAGGTTTGAACTAAAATTAAACAGCCTAAGCCTTAAATTAATTTTCATAATTAGGAAGACAAGGCATTTTTTTAATATTTTAAAAAGATCCTGAACATATTAACTAAAATTAAAGTCTAATTGCTCTCAAAATTTTGGCATAATTTTTTTGAATGGTTTAAAAATTAGAAATAACGTATTAACAGTCGAGCTGCGAAATGATTACTTGGTCAGCAAGAGTTTACAATTGGTCAGTAGAAACAAATATGTACGTCTAGAAGCAGTTTAATTCAGATGTCCCAGGGGCCCAGGGCACTGTCAATTTATGTAACTTTCTCGTGTTTTCTTTTGCCGAATACAGAAGGAAATCGGCTACAAAAGGTGTAGCGGGGGGCGGGTTTTCACTTGTTTTCCCAGGGCACTGTCACGATTCAGAAATGTTTGCATAAGTTGCTGACCAACTAGTCATTTTGGCTGACCGATTACATTTTTCTGTTCGCAAAAATAAGAATATTTTGCTAACCAGTTAAATGATACCCTATTCTAAAAGTACACATTAAAAAACTTTTAAAAATAATTTGATATCTTCAATCTAGTCTATACAGGGTAACACGATAAAAATAAAATAATAAGCAAGTACTTATTTTTTTTTCGTTTCTTGAATGGAAGAAAGGCCGTGACCTCGTTGAACTCAGATAACTTTTAATTCTAAACAACTTTTACAAATGAAAATTGTATCTGCAACGAAAAATAAGAGTAGTTTACTCTTGAGCATCTTTTAAAAAATTGAATCTCCCTCCTACGCACTACAGTTTTCTTCAATTTTAACGAGCGCCTTTTTAGTTTCAGGGGATGCAGGAACTTCTATCAAGAATAAAATTTTCTGAGAAATCAATAATAAAAAGTTTTCCATATGGAGCGGCAATTCTGCCGGTCACTGTATTAAACTTTCTTTCCTTTTGAAAAATTCATCAATCCTCCCGAATGAACAATTTTCTAAGCTTATACCAAATCTAAAGATGCAATGGTATTCTCAATGGATTAATATTTCATTAATATTAGTTATTTCGTAAATGTAAATGTGCTGTTTTATTTAAGATTTTATCCGTCGCGCTAAGCATACTTTACTTAGATGTTTGTTTCAATTCACAGAACACAATACTAGCTAATTATTTCTTATATTCACCTCAGTCTAACACCAACACGTGTTAAAAGTTTTCTTTTGAGAAAAATAATGAATCCCAATGAGGTAATTTACTACAAATAGTTATTCAAATTAAATACTCGTGGATATAATTAGGCAGCGGCGCCGCGGCGGATCAAGGTAGGAGGTCTGCCTCGGGGCATCAGCTACACTACGTAAGAAAGAAATGTATGATGACCCAATTCTTTTGACTATTACGCCGATATTCACAATAAACAATATTATTTTAGTAATGTTATAATAAACCAGAAAAAAGATAAAGATAAGATAACTCTAGTGGAATGCAATAAAATTAGAGTCGTGTCATGCGAAGAAAATTGTCTCCTAACTGTTTCTCAAAGTCGCGCACTATGCGAAAAATTTAAGGCGATTTTGGGTTACGATTCTCAATGTGGTGTAGATGTGTCTTTTTTTTTTTTTGGATAACTGGCGATGAGAATCTGCAGACAGACACCCTGCAGACGCGGCTGCAGGGTAGTGTCGGGTTTGGCAACTTGGGGGAATTATATGGCCCTCTCAACATCATATTTTCTGAAGGAAAAGAACATCCTCGTAGGTTAACGAGGGCAGGCCGACCGACTAAACTCACCGCGGAGTGAGGCAATTAGCCTTTGACTCATATTCACTCGATAGTGTTGTCTGCAATCGTGTATGTTTGTCTCTGTATCTAGCTTTTAAGCTATGCGCTTTGTTTGGTGTCAGCTCCTGTAATTTTTTCCATTCGAAGTTAATCGAATGAACAAACTTTCAGGAGCTCCGAATGTAGATGTGTCAAAGTTTTACCAATCAGTTTAATCGCGACAATAAAGCCTTCAAAATTAAAATGGAACTTTTATATTATGTGACTGGTGGATTTTAAATTAGAGATCAGATGGAATTTGACCGATACAATCTAATATCTGTTGTCACATCATTTAACATATTCGTTACAAATTTTTAATCTGTTTTCAATATGTCAAATTACTAATCAATCATAAAATATAAGACGAGTTGAAATGTCAAATTCTATTATCGGTATTCTGGGTCAAGAACATAATAAAAGCAGACAGGTACTTACGTCAAAAAGATAATAAAATTATGAAAGTGTGTGTAATACACTTACCACTAGAGTTGTGTACTATACTTCTTCTACGACTTCATATTTATTTTGATTTTAAATTATGGAAATGCCAATAAAACATTTTCTGAATAGGTACTCACCTGGTTATCATCATCAGTAGGTACACCAGTCGATAAATTCTTTATACACTTTTGCACACCCTCCCTGGATTTTTTGTAGCAATAAATTATTTGCTGTAATTTCCGGTGGCGGTTCCTCAATTTGAATATCGTAGTCACTCATACTTTACTAATATACACAAGAATAGTATAAAAATTAATAATGTGGACGTTTAAAATTGCAAATTGAGTTTGTCAAGGCGAAGCGATACCACACAGCCAACTTTGCACAAAGTCTATTGAAAATATTGACGGGTTTGTCATCATATCACGGGGGGAATGTGATTTGTGGAAATCTTACATAATATATATACATTACATAACAGCGCTTGGCTTCTAACATTACAGTGTGTGTTATTCGACTCTTACTGATAAAGGAGACCGTGCATAAGTAGATGCTTACTAATATACGAGTAGAATCGTATTGATCAATATACTAAAATCTGAAATGTCAAATAAGTACACCAATTTAAAGGTTTATTGGCCATTTATTTAGAATAGGCTACTTACAAAATACTTTTACCAACTTGACAGACCTCGTAGTAACTTGATGTTACTTACCCACGGTCTACTTTATCAGTAAGTGTCGAATAACACACGCGGTAATCGGTAATGTTAGAAGCCAAGTGCTGTTACGTAATGTATATATATTACGTAACATTTCCACAAATGATATGATGACAAAACCGTCAATATTTCCAATAGATTTTGCTCAAAGTTGGTTGCGTAGCATCGCGTGGCATTGACAACGTAAAACTTGCAATTTTTAAACGTCAACATTATTAATTTGGATATTATTTTTGGGTATATTAATAAATAGTCAAAAGTAAATAGTCAATACTCTTTAATCAGAAAAATTGTTTGTACAAAAAATGCAGTTACAATTGGTCGATTTGAAGTCAATAATAATGCTTATAAAATAAAATATAATAAAATAAGAGTAAAAGTTGAAAATCGAAATCTTGTTTTTACACTGTTAAAATATCCATCCAAACTACATTTAAAAAACAGATAGAGGTAATATTAAAATGTACATGCCATAAATTCATTTATACTGTAGGGTTCCACTCTCACAATCATATCAAATAGAACTCTCTTATACTTCTTAAAAAATTTTTCATTCTTAATATGTACAGGTAATGCATTAAAAAACTTTACAGGTGAATAGGCAGGACCCCTTTCGGTAGATGACAGTCTATGCAGAGGCACATTGTAACCAATATACCTAGTATTAAATGTATGGTGTGTCTCATGCTGCAGAAATGAATCCCTGTTTTTAAACAGAAAGACCAAACACTCGTACACATACAAACCGGCATAGTCAGTATCTTCAGGTCCCTAAACCTACTCCTACATGATTCCCTCCAGGACAACCCTACGGAACTCTAACCGCCCTTTTCAGCATCACAAACACCCTATCAGCCTCTATTCCCCCCCCCCCCCCCCCCCACACAAAAAAAAACATAACCCCAAAACGCAGTGTTGAGTGTATGTTCGCAAAGTAGACAGCCCTCAGCGTGCCACGGTCAACATATCTCGCCATCACTCTGAGGGAGGAGCCAACGGTGTTTAGCTTATTGCAAACATACGACACCCGAGTCACCCAATCCAAATTCTGGTCGATGTAGATTCCCAATTCCCAAGAACTTGGTCTCCGTAGCTAGGGTCACACTTTGTGAACGAAGCTGGACATCCAGTGGAATGTCACTGTTTCTCTGTTTTGTCGCTGTTCAATACCAATTTGTTTTTTGCGAACCATTCCCAAACCCTGTCCAAGCAGTCACCAGAAATACCAAGGAGCTCATTCAATGATGACCCCAATACCAAAATATTGGTGTCATCGGCAAAGTTGACCAAATGAGAACTCCGGTCCAGTATCTCAGGCGACAAGTTGTTAATGTAAAAAACAAAAAGCAGTGGCCCCATAACACTCCCCTGTGGAATTCCCATCCGAAGGCGTCCCACTCCAGAACAGTGCCGCACACCATCCCTCTCAATCACCACTCTTTGACCACGATCCGAACGGTATGAGCGCACCCAGTCCGACGGAGGCCCCCTTATACCGTAGCGCTCTAGCTTTTCCACAATAATGGCGTGATCAAGGCTGTCAAACGCCAGATCTAGAAAGATGCCCAAGGACAAGTTCTTATCCTCCTGTCCCTCAGTAAAGTACGAGGGACTACGATATTCAGATTGAGGGAACGCTACCAGAAATTACAGCAAATAATTTATTACTAGAAAAATCCAAGGAGAGGTATGAAAAATAAGTGTATAAAAAATTTATTGACTGGGGTACTGATGATAACCATGTGAGTACCTATACTCACCACCACTCTTATAATGTAATATACTACCGCATAGTTATAGTAATAATAAAGAACCGGAAACAAACATAAAAGTACTCAAAATTGAATAATAAATTTTAAGGACAATTTTTGAGTTCAAATAAATTTTTGGTTTCGATTTTAAAGCGTTGACTTTAAAATAAATTAGGCCCGGGCCCCACTATTCTTAGCCCGACACTGACATCTAACATATTTAAAAGTAGTTTGCAAATTTAATTATTTTCTAACTTAATGAATATTAGGTTAGGCAATTTAATCCTTTAACTTTATTGCGAAAAATAGCAATGACAACGACTATCGTTATAAAAAGCTAAATTTTGCTTCGATATAATTTACTTTAATACAATAATTATGTAATGAACATATAATTAAGTAATGAAAGTAATTGTTAAACATTTTCATTTGCTTATAAAATTAGAGCTATATAGATAAGAAAATATGGGTAATGGAAAAGGTTGTGTTAAGGTGCCCCTAAACGGGAGGGCAATATTTTTACGGCAATGTGTGGCTGCAATAGCATAGCGGGAAGTTGCCGGAAACATTGCCAGCCCCGTGTAGAAATATATTGTAATATATTTCGGATGGCCCGGCAATATAGCCAAGCATGTTTAGCATTGTTAATATGATGTCGGCATCTTACTTATTGAAGTAAGGTCGCGTCCATATGTTTTTTTATTTTTATTTACGACAATAAAAGAAGCTGGCTGCTACACGAACCATTTCGTCAGCCAATTGTTGCCCGACTCCATGCTGCTTGACGTTCTGGAGGCCTATGGGGTGAGGGGTATTGTGCTGGAGGTTTTTGCCAGCTATCTAAGGTACCGAACCCAGCACGTCAAGATGGGAGATGTAATTAGTGACCCAAAAATAGTCAAGCATGGAGTACCTCAAGGTACAGTTCTTGGTCAAATTTTATTCAATATATTTATAAATAGACTTTGCTCACTTGACGTGGGGGGGTAAAGTTATAGCCTACGCTGATGACACAGTCATAATTTTTTTTTACAAATCATGGAATGGTGTAAAAGAACAATTAAGATCTGGATTCTTTAGAGTAAAAAACTTTTTAGACACTTTTAAACTTAGTCTAAATATGAGTAAAACTCACTATGTCGCCTTTTCATTAACGGAAGCAAATAGACCGGGTTTTGAATCGATACAATTAGAGAATATAGGTGAACCTCTTAAAGAAAGTAATTCAACTAAATATCTTGATATAAAGATTGATAAACATCTTAAGTGGGACCAGCATGTTTTGAGTCTAACAAAGAAGATAAGATGCCTGATCTTTAAATTCTACACTCTAAGAGAAATTCTACATAAAAAAACTTTTAGTTATGACATATACAGCATTGGTTGAGCCACTATTGAGATATGGTATACTTGTTTGGGGGGGAGCCTATAACACTCATCTAGAGCAACTCAAAGTACTATTACAGAATTATATAGTCAATATTATATTAAAGAAACCAAAATTGTATCCAACAAACTTAATTTATTCTGAGAAAGTAATAAATCTTAAGGGTTTGTATATTCTTGCAGTTTGCAACTTTGTTCATTCCACCCCTCATTTTCAGAAATTGTATATATCTCATAATTATAAAACCAAAGGGAACATAAATCAATTATTTAACATAAGCTATTGTACAAATAGTAATGCGCAGCATTTTATATCGTATTTGGGCCCCAAGCTATATAATCTTATACCGGCTAATATAAAAAATTGAAAAGATAAAAAGCGTTTTAGGATAATGTTTAGGGAATATTACCGTAATTGTGAAGACTTGTTTCTGGAATTGCTTTGATTGTACATAATATCTACTGGTATCTCTAAGTGATTATTCTATCTTAAAGTGACTTCTCTATTTTAAATATGTTTACGTGATTGTTATATAACTTAGATTTAGAAAATATGCACATACAGGTATTCCATACCTAGGTGCAGTAAATGTATTTGTGATTTTATTTACCAAAGTATTTTGGTTAGGAATTTAATTTTTATAATGTCATAATTATTTTGTTTGTTTGAATAAATTTGAAATTAAATTTAAATTTGAATAGCCGATTTACAGATAAATTATACGGGCTATGCTGTTGCGGTAATATTGCCGAAAGATACATTGCCAGATATATTTCTGCAACAATTAATGTACATAGATTGCCGGGCTATATTTCACTAATATTTCAGACGTTCAGAAGCACCATTAGTGCAAGAACAACTCGCACAACATAGAGTAACTACAGATTCTACACATGAAAATAACAAGTTTGAGCTAAACAATAGACATGTCTTAGTGAACAGGGTGTTAAAGTTTAATTTCTAAATTAAGTTTCTTTCGTAGCTCAAACTGTTTTTGATATATATAGGGTGAGTCGGGAGGAACGGACCAAATTTCAGGAGTGTATTATACACGCGAAAACAATGTAAAAAAACCCATATGTTCTTATCGGATATTCATTTGTTTTCAAGTTATAGCGCAATATCCAATATTTTTTCTACGTTCCACTTTTATCAAAATTTTCACATAATTAGAGTATGCCATGCTCAGGATTCTAAACTATTTGACACCGATGTTGTCTTGACAATGTATCAGTCTATTGTGGCAGTAATTAAACGTTTATTTTCAAGTTTGAGTGATTAAAGTGATACAAAATGCCAAATATTTATTCAAATTTAGAATATGCAAATATGGTGTTTATTTATGGTTTCTGTAATGGCAGTGCTACAGCTGCTGTTGAAGAATATCGTCAACGGTATCCACATCACAGACATCCGACTAGAAACGTGTTTATCAGAGTGTTTAGTAATTTGTGCGAGAATGGTAATCTTCCCAGTGCCAACATTACATCTGAACGAGCTACTCGACAAGGTTTAGGAGAAGTAGAAAATATTCTGGATTTAGTAGAAGATGCAACGACCAGCTCAAGAAGAATTGGTACTCAATTGGGCATTTCACAAAAAAGAGTATTAAACACACTCCACGAGCAAGGCTTATATCCATACCATGTACAGAGAGTACAGCACCTAGAACCGGAAGAATATGCTAATCGTATTGAATTTTGTCGGTGGATAAATAATAATCCGAACAAACCCAAACCCGTGACGGTATTAATAATACTCGTAACTCTCATGTATGGTCAATCGAAAATCCCCACGCAACAGTTGAAAGTAATTTTCAACATAAGTTTTCGTTTAATGTGTGGTGTGGTATGCTCGATAGCTATTTAATTGGCCCTTTCATTTTGGAGAATCGCCTCACAGGAGACAACTACCTATATTTTTTACAACATGAGTTACAAGGACTACTAGAGGATGTTCCTGTAAATATCAGAAGGCGAATGTATTACCAGCACGATGGATCTCCTGCACATTTTGCTCGTCAGGTCAAGCAACATTTAGACGAAACATTTCCAGGGCGTTGGATTGGTCGCGGTGGTCCTATTAATTGGCCTCCAAGATCTTCAAACCTTTAAAAATGAAGTGTACAAAGTAAAAGTGGACACTCGGGATGCACTAATTCGACGTATTAGAAATACTGCAGCCAATTTTAAAGAAGAAAGAAATGAAGCAATTAGAAGAGCAGCGTAGACGAAGCAGAAAATGTTTAGAAGTCAATGGCGGTATTTTTGAACATTTATTAAAAGAACGCTATGATTAGGAAACCGTTAATATATGAACTTTTCTTTATTTGGTATTGCGATATAACTTGAAAACAAATGAATATCCGATAAGAACATATGGGTTTTTTTCAGGGTTCGAAAATATCATGATATTTATATAAATATCATATCACATGATATATATCGGATATATATCGGATATATATCCGATATACAATCATGTTTAAAATTTATTTTCTTAATTAAAAAACGGCATTGTTTCTTGCACAAACTATATTTTAACACAAACTCATTAACAAAAACCTATATTCTATATATCTCTCTCTCTAATTAAGCAGAAAAAACAATAATCATTATTAAAAATATTAAAATAAACATATTTTAGTATTATTTTATTAACATTAATATTTCAACATAATCACAAAATTAAAACTTATATTGTAAACAAAAAAACTTTTTATTCTAACATTTGCTCATAACTCCAATTAGGCAAAAAGAAAAGAATTAAAAACAAACAGATGTTAACATTATTTTATTAACATTGATATTGGTATATCATCCTCATCTGATGAATCATCATTATCATCAATATCAATAATGTTATTCTTAGTGACCATAACTTCAGAATCTTCCGATAATGCTGGTTCCCATGCCCAATCAAGGTTGGTTTTCTTTTTGTCTGTATTTTGGTTCATATACTTGAACATAAAAACCAGCTTACTGGCTTTTTGGTTTCCTAAGCGGTTTCGTAAATCTGATTGAACCAAACCGAAAGAAGAATAGGCCCTTTCAATCCCAGCTGTAGAGGCCACTGCAGTGTGTAACTGTTCACATAATTTCAAAAAAGCGTCCTTGTCTGGCCAGTCTGTGTGCCATATTTTTTCTTTTAAAGAAACTTTTTTTCACCAAAAGTGGCTGTTCTGAGAAATCCAATTCTAATTTATGCCAGACCTCTACACACACAGATATAGTTGTATAGTCTCTTTGAACTCTATCAAGAGCTATGGCTATTGGATCTAGACGAGCAAGTAGGTCAGTGGCGTTTAATGCAACATGAGCATCATTGACTATCTTTATAATGTCACTTTTGCCATGGTTAAAACATGCTGTTTCATCAGTTTCTTGGTTGGCTGAGGCATATAACTCTCTGAAAAAAAAAACTGTTATTAGCAACATGTTTTTTAATTATTTTTACTTACAATATCCACAAAAAAATTGTAAATAGTAATAATATATATAACAATTATTACCTACGTACCTGATGTGTTGACACTTCTTTTTGTAGTAGTGGAAGTGGAAGGCAGAACATCTTCAGGAACAGAATGATGCTGTTGTGTTGTTTCACGACTTGGCGTATCACTGGGCATATTTTTTTGGTGTGTTAAAATATATTTTTCCATTCGCGATGGTATACCCTGCATCTCCTTTAAACACTCTCGACATTTTGCCCATTTTCCAGTACTGTTTTTGTTTTTAATTATACAGTCAAAATATCGCCAAACAGAATGCTTTGGTTTTGGCATATTCAATAAAAATCACAACTAACTTACAGTCAAGTCAACACAGAGTGAAACACAGAAATAAAGATTATTTGGGAAAGCAAGAGCGAAACAAATCGTCGCGTACCTGGGAATCCCGAAGTCGTCGGCGCGGTACAGTAATTATAATTTTGTACAGTGGCGTATTGAGACATTTTCGGATGTTTAGAATGGTGGAACACATTTTTAATTTAATAAATGAAATTGTCGAATATATCGGATATATATCAAGTTATAAATATCATGATATATATCGTGATATATATCATGATATATATCACTTGATATATATCCTCCGAACCCTGGTTTTTTTACATTGTTTTCGCGTGTATAATACACTCCTGAAATTTGGTCCGTTCCTCCCGACTCACCCTGTAGAAATGAAAATTTGTAATTGGGGGTTTTTGAGAGCCCATGTTTTTCAAATAACTTGTAGAGGGCGCTAGTTATGCCCAAAAATTTTGGCAGGTAATTTTATTGGAATTCTAATTAAAATTTATAATAGAATGGTAAATTCTAAAGAACAAAGTAGTAAAGTATACTTAATTTATGTTGTTCAATATTTTCCGAGCATTTTAATATTTTGTTCGGGTTTGTTCGTTCTGATTTACATTAACGGCAAATATTTTACTAAGATATGTTCAGCTCACACCTATTATTTGCATGTGTAGAATCTGTGGTTACATTATGGCCAGTGGGGGCTCGTGACGTATGATTGAGGGGGTTCACAAGTATGGTGAAATTATTTTTAAAATTTTATTTTTGTGTAACGACCAATTACTTTCTAGGCATTTTAAATGTAGAAAGAAAAAAAGTAATAAGAAAATGCGTTAGGTAAAACATATTTTTATTTATTTTAAATTTTACACAAGGAAATACAACTTTTGGAAAATAAGGAAGTTTTGTTCGGGTTTGTTTTCTTAGTGTGTATAGCTGTCGGATCTTAACGTCGTCGCATGCAACTCTCGTAACAATATTTATACAGTCCACTACTAATACTACTAAAGCCATCTACGAGCTATCAAGACAACCGAATGATGTCCAATACTACTACTGCCATCTACGAGTTATCAAGAAAACCGAATGATGTCCAATACCCTACGCCATCTACGGTTACGTCATTAGGCGCAACCAAGACGAGAACAATAGTTACCTGTTTTATGACGAGAACGAATCGAGGCACGAGACTGACAAGTTGGCATTCTTCATATTTTCAGTGTTTTTTAGTTTAAATCCTTAAATAAAATGGTTTAAAATCATATCGAGTATCATTTATCGAAATACACAACATTTATCGACCCTACACAATAGTGCTTAAACGTAAAGTCCATTCTTCGGTTCTTAATTGTAGAAAATTGATCAATAACAACCTCATAAAATGGAATACCCTCTATAATTTTTTTTTTTCATATATTTAATTTTTAAACTTTCTAATAAAGTCCTTAGATTTACCCTTTGTGGTCTGAGTTAAATTAATTTCGGGTTTAGGTGATCCCGCATTCTTCACTTCAATTTTTTGCTCCAAACTCAAAGAGCTAAAGTTATTTCTTAAATAGTCCGCCGTCAACTATTCATTTTAACTTAATAAATATATAATATTAAAATATTAAAACATACACGCTCGAATTTCTAACTAGATGCACGAACAGACAACAGCGCGGTGCACACAAAAACTGTGCGCCTTTTCCATGTTAAATCGCTATAGACCCGTTGCCACCCGCCACCTGTTACTACAGAGAAACTGCACTACTTAATCGCACGTGCGAGCAAGTCTCATCATAATCGTCATTTACCTCGACCGAGGCACCGTTGCCGGATCTATACAGTTTGGTTTGACGGGATGATCAAATATTAGGGAGGGTCGGACTTTTTTAGTTTAACGGTACGATAAAATATTAGGGAGGATAAATAATATTTAATGAATATAAATTAATATTTTTTATTCGTTATGTTTTGGGAGTGCACGTGCGCATATGCTCCTGTGGAAGAACCGCCACTGTTTATGGCGCATCCATTGCCCACTGCTGTATGGATCATTTTTATCATTAGTTAATTATTTACTAGTCGCAGATGGAAATAAACTCCCCCAGCCATTCAAATGACGATGACAATAGTAAATAAAAAAATATAGAAACTCAAAACGTTTATTATATAAATTAACACATATTAAACTATAAAATCTAAATTATTTTTTAATTATTGCAGTATTGTAATACGTATTTTTGCACTGTTTCAAATAAATAAATTATATATGAAGGTAAATCTTTTTACATGCCCTTAGGCATGGCTAATTTTTTGCATTTTCTTAATACTATAGTAATTTACTCAATGCTTTACTCAATTCATTAGCTAATGCTAGAACTAGATGAGCCCAGGATCCCAAGGGTCAAGTTGATTTTCAACGCTTACAAATATTAAGAGCCCGGCTGATCTACATTTTTTTCGTCTTGTTTTCGGAAATGGCGTTTTTGTTAAATAGCAGCTTTAGTTCTTGAGACAGAACTGGAAATATTTTAATATCTATGAAGCAATTTGTGAAGCCCTTAAATCCAGATGGACTTTGTTTTGGCTACCCATCACAAACATTTCCTGACTAGGTCTTAAAAATTTTTATGGTCTTCAGATAACTCGAATTATAAACGATCATATTTCGTTTGCTCAATTAGGTCCGGCTTAATAATGTGCCGGCAAAGTGCCTGGTAGTTACCAACCAGATAAATAAAAACAATAGTGTGTAGCAGAGTGATCCTGTTGTTAATGAAAAAAATCTGCTTGATAATCTCCTGGTAGCGTTAACAGTAAGATACCAAAGCAAACATACAAGACACTGACATAACAAAAGTCAGTGGCAATGCAATGATTCAATAATGGGTATCATTTAACTGGTTAGCAAAATATTCTTATTTTTGCGAACAGAAAAATGTGATCGGTCAGCCAAAATGGCTAGAGTAACTTATGGACAGCAAACATTTCTGAATCGGTCAGTAATTAATGTCATACTAGAGTGCTCTAAATTATTTTGGTACGCAAATTAAATATATAAGCTGCTAGGAGCGATCCACTTTTAATCAGATATTAGTAAGCGGATAAGCCAAATATTGAATCTTGGTCATCAAAAAAAAGCAATAAAACGTGAAATAGCGACAGTGCCCTGGGAAAACAAGTGAAAACCCGCCCCCGCTACACCTTTTGTAGCCGATTTCCTTCTGTATTCGGCAAAAGAAAACACAAGAAAGTTACATAAATTGACACTGCCCTGGGAAAACTAGTGAAAACCCGCCCCCGCTACACCTTTTGGGCCTCGACTGCTACATCGAATGAAAACACGCACGCAATTAGCTACTCGTATCACGCGACTGCTTTCGCTTCGCCCACAATAACGAACTTTGCCGATTATTCAAAACAAACGCAATCCAATGATTTATACTGATAACCATTCTTTAATATGTAAACCTCTGAAGTAAACTGCTTCTAGACATGTTTCTTTCTACTGACCAATTGTAAAATCTTGCTGACCAAGTAATCATTTCGCAGCTCGACTGTTAATTAAGCGAACACATGATATTACAAGCGGACTGATATCGGTTAAATTGTTGACAGTTTGTAGCATTTTTTGCAGAACAAGTGTTGCAGCCCGATTTCTATTTATTGCAAGCAAAATCTTTTTATGCTGATCAAATGATTTAATGGCTATTTTTTGCTGCGAACCAATTTTAATAACGGCAAACCATAATTACTAGTATTTGTACTTTACGTTTCGAATAGTTAGGATGATGAACAGTCAAAACGAAAAAAAAAAAGAATTCGGCAAAGGACCCCGCAGTTTTTAAATGGAAATTGGGTTTCACTCAAATTTACTAAAAAGTATTGCATCATACGAATTGTATTATCCTGATAAAATGTCTCCATGGGCGCAATGAAAAATAATGACAGGATTTCGAGATACGAGCCATGCAAGGTGGTGATGTTTCAAGTCCAAAAGTGGTATAATGATCAATATATTCACGTATATTCTCATTCTCGGGTAGCGTTGAATCCGAAAATCTCGTGTATGTGTGCATATACATGAAGAGGGTAGATATCTAGAATATACGTGAATATATTGATCATATTATTCGTAATGCGTACCGGTCAGATACCATTGGACTTGAAACATCACCACCTTGCATGGCTCGTATCTCGAAATCCTGTCATTATTTTTCATTGCGCCCATGGAGACATTTTATCAGGATAATACAATTCATATGATGCAATACTTTTTAGTAAATTTGAGTGAAACCCAATTTCCATTTAAAAACTGCGGGGTCCTTTCTCCGAATGACAATTTGCAAAATTATATTTGAGTGTTTAACAGCCACATTTTCTGCAAGGTAAGTTGTCCTGGTGGCAAGCATTGTTTATCTTAGCGTTACCAGGATTTTACCAAACAGATTTTTTTATTAACAGTATTATAACTCTGCCAAAAACTATTGTTTTTATTTATGTTGTTGGTAACTGCTGGCACATTATTAGTCGAATGTTTTCTGGAAAAGCATAACACAGAGATTTATGTCACATGAGCATTAAGATCTTGAGATCCAATCCACTATAGCCACTTAGATCGATTAACTGAAAATTTCGCTGGCTTAAGGAAAGACCAAGAGGAAATATTTCACTATGACATCGATAAAAAAAGGTGTATCCTTTTTTACAGGGATAAAACGTCTCCAGCTTAAAATGAGGTACCCTTTCTTTTCCGTTGCCCAACGGCTGTTACAATAAAATTTCATGCTGTCAAACGCTTCTTGTCAGTGATAGAAGAACCGTTGATTTGCGAAATATAGCAAGTTAAACCCCGTACAAGAAAGTCTGAAAGTACGGTCATGACGGAGTTATGACTAATGATGACACTAAATTATGCTTTGACCAGTGCTATATGTTTCGTGTAAAGTACAACGAATGTGATCAAATCTAGTGTTGGGAAAAACCGATGATTTTAATAATCGAGTACTTGATACTCGAGCGATTAATCACTTGAAATTTTTATGACTAAGAAGAATGTGTTGATTTACAATCGCCGCTGGCTAGCCAATCCCAGTCAAAACAAAACCCATGTCGCGATGACTCCACTAAAGCCGTAAACACACTATTATCACGTCACGTGTTGTCATATCGGCAAAATAGCACATGCTGTCACGGCTTAGAAACAGACTACATACACTGTAGATGATTTGTATGACATATTTTATGTTTGTCAAGATCGCAAGTGAATCTTGTAGCTTTCCAGCGTTAAACTCTGACACAGTGTTATCACGCGTGCCGAATATGTAAATTTGCAGAAATAAAATTATGCTGTCAAGTATGACTTGCCGTGAGCTGCATGAGGCGACTATAGTGTACTTCTAAACCTATTTATAAGCACGCATAAACCGCCTTGCAGATATTTCGGGTATGCCGTGACATTGCGTGATAGCATGTGATCTCACGTGACGTGATAATAGTGTGTTTGCAGCTTAAGGGATTTGGCATACTTTTTTATATGCACCTTGTCGTTTATGTGCCTTTAAGAAAGACGTATGTCGTGTCAGCCTTCTGAGCGTCAAACTCGAACGTCGCCAATGGGTACATTTCGGGTGGCGCACGAAGATCGGGTATAACTCGATTTTTCGCCTGAATTTATAACTAGAGTATTTCCTATCGAGCGAAAAACTGCTCGAATATACGTCGGCTTCAAGCGAAGCTCGGGTATCAAGTGAAAGGTAATAAGTAACAAGCGACAATTTTCGCTTGAATTTATAACTCGAGCGGTTGTTTTAATAATCGAGCGATGTCGGTTATTTCAATAATCGAGTACTTAAGCGGTCTTTCGCTCGAGCGATCACAACACTAATCAAATCACATTATACAATCTGTAGTTCACAGTTTCCAAAGGGATTATTAAAAAGTTAATTTATTTCTTGTTGGATTAATTGTCAATCAAGCATTAGCTATGAATTAAAATGATAACAGAACCGAATTTTCTTGACATTTGTTTTTGTTGGATAATTGGGTTGCTACCTTTTAAGCAACAGAACAATGATTACTACTTTGACTGATATATTCTCAAAATAGTGCACATATTAATAATTATCATCATCATTTACCGTAAATCTAAAGCTCTGTTTCCATTCATACATATCCATGGTGTTGAAAAAAAGCTCGGTACCCCGGAATAACTCCGGTGCATCGCATTGCAGCGGAAAATGTCTGGGGAAAAAGTTGTTTGGTTTTGAAGGAGGAATAGTTTGCAAACCCGAACAAACCACCTCCACCCCTTCAATCCCCGGGCGCGGGTGGGGGTAGGTTAAGATATGGAACCCCATATTTTTTTATTGGTGTATCGTGTTCTCCGACCAAAAATAAACATCTTTTCTCCGAAAATTTTTTTTATTTGGGATCATCCTTCACCAATAATCACAATGAAAAACCGTGCGAAAATCAAGTTTTATCCCGGAAATACTCTTTTTCTCTGTCTTGTACTAAAAATGCCCGTGATTATTGGTAAAGGAAGGGCCCAAGTAAAAAAAATTTTTGGACAAAAGATGCTTATTTTTGGTCGGAGAACACGATACGCCAATAAAAATATGGGGGTTCCATTTGAAAATCTTAATTTACCCCCACCCGCGCCCGGGTGTTGAGGGGGTGGGGGGTGGTTTAAATTGCAAACTATTCCTCCTTCAAAACCAAATATCTTTTTCCCCAGACATTTTCCGCTACAATGCGATGCACCGGAGTTATTCCGGGGTACCGACCTTTTTTCAACACTCTATATAATACTTTTTAAAAGCCTTAGTCCTAGCCTTAAAACTAGTATGCTCTTAAGAATTGTAAGCACAATACAAAAAAAATCACTTAAATATTAACACCGGGTTAAACATCACATTTAAAACAAACTTTAAACCCTCATACAACCTAAACGCAAAATCTAAACTAAAACCGTTGCCTTTGTACGCTTTGACAGAGCTCAATTCGTGATCGGAGCAAGATATGCATCCGATTTCAGTAGCCTTAACGTGGGTACTTAACGAGCCTAAAATCCCATCAGGTCCTGTACTTTGATTATTAAATAAGGTCCCTTTAAACCACACCTGATCCTTTGATTTAATTCGCAACGTAAAGTTCTTGAATTCGTCCGACAACAGTAAAAGGACTTCAGGTGCCAAACTCCAGAACGAAGATGGCATTTTCAGTTTTATTTCATATGTGTACAGGTTGTAATCTTTTAGGAAACATTTGTTCGGCAATTTTCGTAAAATTGTGCAGTCACTGATTTGACTAGGATCGTCCTGTTCGCACAAGGATTTTGTTCGTTTGCCATAAACACAATAAAAATGATCAGAAATGAATTTGGGTAATTTGTCAAAAATACTTTTGTAATTATTCGTAATCGATACTAACTTAACGTGTCCGACTGTACCTTCCCAAAATACCTCTGTACTTTCAAGATCCGCGCATCTCGTTTGCGCACTTGCAATATTTTCCGTCCCTTCCCAAACTCTTTTATGACATAGTTGCTGAAAACTTTCCCATTCCAATTCTTTAGGTTCAATTTCCATTCCGAAACCGTTTGAAATATTAGCGCTGTGTTCCGATGACTTCAGTAATGCGAAGAAAGCTATTACCATTAGTATAACTTGAACTGAAGCGGTATATTGGGCATACCTTGTTCGAGCACAAACGTAACACACTGCAAGACATATGGTTAGCAAAAACAGGAATAAACTAATGGTATAAATTAAATTCGAGGTAACGATCCACTTTGTAAGGGCAGCGACTGGTAGTATTACTGACATTAGACCCACTAACGGCAAAAACAGAACCGATCCTACTAAAGCTAATGTAGCTCTGTAGAGTCCATAGGTAGTGGCGTTATGTGAACATAGGGCAAAGTACTGTAACCAGCTTAATGTGACCAAATGAGGTAACACTATTTTGTAGGAACCCCTCCATTTTTCCCTCATTGACATTCGAGCTAAGATAACGGGTATCATCGCATAAAGGACTAGACGAAAACTGATGCAAAACTCAATACCATTTCCAACTACGTAACTAGGAAAAGATGGAAAATTAAGTTCAAGATATCGCCAACCTCTTGAAACTATTGGATCGGTATCATAAGGGTATCTAGCAAGAATATTTATAGCAAAGCTGAGCAACATTACGGAGTCGAGAACCATTTTGGATCTGCGTGTTGGCATGAAACCAAATAAGGTAACGAACATAAGAAAACAAGCAATAACAGCAAATTCGGACTCTAACTTTGTAGGTGTAATAGAGTAGGAGAAATAGTGGACTAGGAGGCTAAAGAAAAACCAGGCATAGGGCTTTGTATGGCTTACTATAAACTGTGTTTCGAAACTGTTCTCGTTCAAATCGCCATTCGAGTAACATATGAACAGGCCTCTCCACAACCGAAAATCATGCAATTCCCTTTGTGTTTGAAGCATCTGAAACGTGGTTACAACCATTATAACAAAGGATGAGTAAAATATTACGGTAGGCAAGAAGTATGTAATGTCTTTAAAGCTTACTAGCGAATAGAATAAAAATAGCATCACAAGTTGTACATCAGTCCTGACTAAAGGCAGCGGTATTGACTTACTTCCTAAAAATTTTATGAGTTTAAAATATAGTATTTTTAATGATAATATGGGATGTAATATTGACCAATAAATAAATGGTACATGATCCAATGCGTTGAGATTTGGTTGAGCTAAGCAAAGAATATTATTAACTACCGGTAAATGACCATGAGAAAACGTTATTGCAGCTGAAACTATTTTGTCTTCAGTAAGTTTCTCGTTGGTAATATCAGACTTTTGTGACCAATCAGTCTCCTCGTCAGAATCACTAGATTCATCAAAATTATTCATTATTTCTCCATTCGATTCTCCGGATTCATTTTCTGAATCTCTCGTTTCAGTCGATTTGGAACTGCCGTCCCCACGATCAATTGCGAGAATTTTCTTCTGCAATTGGTTTGATGTGATGTAATCTTCTCCATTTGATAGACTAAAAAGAAATGGTCACGTGTTTGTTTGTTACATAAGGCAAACAAGCACATTACTAATATTGAACGCCACGGATTAAATAGATACAAAAATTGGGGCCAAAATGCGATGTTGAAAAATAAAAAAAAATTTATCAAAATTCCCAAATTTCGATTTTGTAAGTTCATTTTCCTAATTGATATAAACGAACATTTTTTTTTTTTTACTTAAAACCACTAAATAGTTTATACTGCGATTAGATTAATCCTTGGTCATGCACGCATGTACAATGTACATACATTCTATGATTGACATTCAGCATTGTAATTCACAACGGTTGATCTTTTATTACCAAAATTTAGAGCAATATTTTTAAACGGCGTTTAGAATGAACAATGTTGATAGGATTCTGCCTTTTTATTTACAAAATCAATGTCATTGTGTAATGAGGATAATTGAAGTAATATAATTAACTTGCCTATTTAAATTTTTTTAAAAATTAATATACTATAATTAGGCTTGTTATTTAATTTTAAGTATATTATTAATTGACAAAATAAAGATCTTTTAAAAATTGTAATAATTAATTCAAAAAGAAAGAACAAAATAAATACGTTAAATACGAGTTTCTAAAAAATATGTAATAATAGACTTGATCCGAAAATTATAAATGAAGTAAATAAAATGCAAAATATCCATTTTACATAATATGCATTTATTTTCGTTATTTTCTAATCTTATTTGCCTTAGTGGCGTGTGTGTCGGAAAAAGTCCCGAAAAATCGAAATATTTTCAGCCGGAACAAGAGTACCCTCCTCCCCCCCGTTTTCGATAATGCTGAACACGATGGCGGCGTCAGCATTTCTCTTTGGGGTTTCGCAACCCCTCAATTCTCGAGTTTAATTTTCAAAAATATAATAACATATTCTTGATTAAATTTGCGGGTAAATTATTAATATTCTTTAGAGATCTTTGATGTGTTTGCAGTGATAACAAACGATATAACAAAAAGGAACGTATGTACATCAAGTTGAACATAGGAAATTCCATTTAATTTTTGAGGTGGCTGAATATTGGCTCCCCTGTACATTTTGCAGAACAACTGTATAACTTCTTGAAGAGGCCAACATGGTAAACCCATGTGCCCAGTTTGAATACATTTCGGTAGGCCAATCCTAAGCTATTCAATCAAATGTGATGGCAAAACCACGAAAGTCTCATAGTTCAAGTAATACAACAAATACTAGCAACTAATTACTATGAGGCTACGGCAAAAAATTGACATAAAGCTGAACATAATGAATAATGAAAATATTGTCACTGACACTATTTTCCTTTGTCAATGTAGAAATTTAATTTACTGGTGTTTGCTGTATTACCTGAACTACAACAGCTTTGTGGTTTTGCCATCATGTTTAATTGAATAGCTTATGATTGGCTCACCAAAATGTATTCAAACTCGGCACACGGGTTCGCCATGTCGGTCTCTTCCAGAAGTTATATTACAGATTTTCTAGAAAATGTACAGGGTAGCCAATAATCAGTCACCTCAAAAATTACATGGAATTTCCCATGTTCAACTTTAGAAGAGTCACCCTGTATATAATCTTACCAGGGGAATCAGTAAATTTCAGTGTAAACGAGGGACCATTTTGAGAGAAGAACTGAAAAATATTGTTGATCTTGCTTTAAAAAGATTTAAATTATTCGGTTATTAATTTGGCAAAAATTACTACTTAAAATCTATAAAATAGCTACATGCATACTATTTCCACTATAACATGCTTAGATTATATCCTATGTAAATACAAAAAACTTAAGGGCATAATCCTAGGAGAATAAAAGTCATATAAACATGAGATATAAAGTGCTTCGTTGTACAAAGTATCTCAATTCGAAAAAATTCCCGAAAAAAACGGATTTTGTCTCCAGAAAAATTGAAAAAGGAATGGAAATTTTGGGAAAAATCTTTTCTTAAACTAGAAAGGTGTTTTAATTGCTAGGCTTAAAAAATAAATATAATATTAATAATATAAAGATATTATGAATATTATTAAGTAAGTATTTCAAATATTTAAAAATTGATTAAAAATGCAAAATTAATTTTAAAAAAAGTATCCCATATGGCGCCACCTTAAGTAGACACACTTTATAAATAAAATATTTGTTTGTTTAAATTTAAATTTAAACTGCTGGAAATAAACACTTTCAGTCATGATTTTTGGAGCCGCTCTAAGCAACAACAAAGTACTTTAGACCCATGTTTATGGGATTTTTTCCCCCCAAAATAAGCTTACGAATATGCTGTTAATTTTTTGTACTTACTAAGGAATTACCGTGTCTAGAGCTATAATTCTGATGATCCTGACAGTGTGTTTAAGCCACGTAAATCTATACGGCGTTCACCATCAAAAATTAAAACAAAGTTACAAAAATTAGCGGATTTAAAACAAGTATTAATGTTTTTTTTTACATACATAAGAAACATTCTAGGCATGCCTAAATATATATATTTTTTTATATTGTAGTTTATACATCATTAGAACTGCATTTTTATGCCTTTAATATCACTGCCTTCTCAGGCGTTGTCGTTCTAGAGTCGCGTGTCAAACGATACATCAAGTGACTATCACATAATTACTTCTATACCGAACACTTACTACCAATTGTGTGAGGATCACTATAAATTTGCATGCATATTTACTAAGTTGAACCGTACTACACGCAATAAAATATTTATATGAATCATTGACTTACTGAGCAAAAACTTCCTTGGCAGCTCTTCTAACGATCTTTTCATCCTGTGTCATAGAAATACAAGATTTTACATCCAAGTAATTTTGCTCGCTGATGCCTTTTCCGGTTTGCAAACATGCTTTTAGCAAATCGGTCGCTTCCAAATTTCCCTGTTCCGATGCCTTTATTAACCAGTACACTCCCAATCTAGCATTTTCTTTTTGTTCTGGTTTGTATTCTAAGAATATAAATTTTTATAAAAAAAAATAGAACAAACTACTTATTAACTAATTAATAAAGAAAATGCTCCAAATTGATTTAATTTTAATAATAATACATACTTACTAGTTTCTTATGCTAACCGTTTTGATATCAGCATAAGAATTATAAAAAATAATTAATTGAAAACAAAATTAGAAAGTTGATTATCTCAAAAATTGGATACTTTTCAAATTTTACAGGTGCTTGCTTGGAGCTTTGAATGTATATATTTTATAATAAATAATAGATATACTTTATAATAAATAATATGCCATAAATTATTTTCCCAGGGTATATCTCTTTAAAAAAATCGATTTTCTCAAAAATATATCATTATATCAAATTTACAAAAACTGTCATGGTACCTACAACAATAATTTAGTGAAGATTTCTACGCATTGTGGTATTATTTAACTTTTGGTTGGGAAAAACTTATATATAATACCATTATATTTCCTCATTTCAATTATTGCATATCATTGCTAATTTCATGTAATAAAGATAGCATAAGTAGACTTCAGATACAGCAGAACAAGGCAATGCGTATTCCGTTAGGTTGTGATAGATACATGCCTATAAGCAGTATGTTGGAGGCGTTGGGGTGGTTGTCGGTAGAGCGGTGCATTAAGAAATCGAACATAACTTTAATTTATAAGATAGAGCATAATCTGCTTCCAACATATTTGAAGTCATTTTTGGAAAGAAGAAAGAAGGTCTGTGTTACATTCTTATAATATTCGCTCCAAGGAAAATTATAATGTTTCAGCTGTGAAAACTACTAAACTTCAAAAACATTATTTTATGAGGGTGTCTGTCTTTTTAACGCTCTGCCGAACGTGGCCGGGGGTGTGCGCCAAACATGCATTATTTTGGCAAACTTCTGACTAAACATTTATTAGGTAATTAATATTGTGTAGTCTTTTGTATATGCATTTGTTTTGATAGAAAGTTTGATCTTAACTAGCCGAGATATGGCTAAATAAACATCTATTATTATATTATATTATTATTATTATTATTATTTTATTATTCAGCTACTTTAATTTTCAAGTCAATGACATATGCAATTACTAAATATTTCAATGGTTGAGAGTGATATAGTGGTTGTAGTTGATCATGTTCCTAAGGGGATTTTATGTATGACAGTGGGAGGTCACTGATGGTGTTTGTCACTTTTGTTTCCAACTGTCGATAATAATAAAATAGTGACAGCCAAATCAAACTTTCTTATAAGCATCAATATTTCATTGTTTCAAGAATAACAATAGTTTTAAGAATAATTCTTCATAGCTATTCTCTGAAAATAATTCAAACTCATAATTCAATTAAAATCTTACCACACTGTTCATCCAAAAGCTGCTTTGCAAGTACTACTTGGGATTCAGGACAGCCATCAGATGCTAACTGGCTCCTGAGCCGCTTCAATGAACTTCTCTGAGCCCCTGAAAATATTAGCATATCATTTAACTATCGCCTATTACATCAAAATAAAAATGGTAAAAAAAGTATAATTGTTTACCGTGTATACTCCACTGTTTCCTACCAGATGTAGATTTTTTAGGAATGACACCGGCCATTGCTTATTATATGAATAAAAACGCTAAATTGATTGCAAAATTTTTTTCACATTTTGTCAATAAACATAAACACCCACTCGAAACTTTTTGAACAAGAGCATAGTCATAGAGGAAAAAAAGGCTGTTATCGCTTACAAACACAGCAAAGTTATGTGTCACCAATCACAGAGGAATGAGCCCCTGGCAGATGGCCCATTTTCAATATTGAAAAAGACAACAGGATATTATAATATAAATCAAGGATGCAAGCAAGCATTATTCTTTACACTAAGAAAATTAAAAGTGATACTAAAAAATTATTTTCTTTTAACGGACATTTAAGAATTTTCTACTTTTTCTTTCTGACGGATAGTTAAACACTCATTCAAAAGTCAAAACAGTATATCTCCGATTCCTCGAAAATTTATCTTTTGGTTTGTTTTTCAGAAGCTGCTTCTAAATTTTGTTTATTTTTTAATTTTATACATAGTATAACCAATTACAATAACGATGGACATCTCGTGAATTTAAGAAACAGTACGTTTTTTACGCCAATGAAATCATAACATTTACCACTATGGATATGGAAAGCAAGATTTTATATGCTTTTCGAGGATGGATTGGTTTTGTAGCATTTATGGATCTAGGGACCACAGCGAAGAGCTTTATTGAAAAGCGATCTTTTTTGACTAAAAGCCTCACAGATTATAATGATGAAGATTATACAACGTCAAGAATTCTAGGAATGTTTGCTTTGTTAAAAGCAGTAGTTTTAATTTATAGTACACTTTATATTCACTATAAGCCAGTAGTGGACTTAGGGAGGTGGTCTTTAGGAATTACAATTTTGCTTTATTTAAGCGAAACCATCTATTTTCGAGCATCAACTTTGAACCCTACAGTTATATTTCCATGTGTCTTAAACATAGTTACATTGGTCGGATTATTTTATCTACCAAATAAACTGGATATATGGGGCCTAAGACTTGGAAATGAGGAAGAAAATGCTCATTTGTTAAAGCAAGCAGGAATGAGTAGACGAAGAAAGAATCTGAAAAAAGCTCAATAACCGATTATCTTGTGTGGGTGTGTTCCATATCATTTAAGGGGCATTCGAGTTGACTCCTGACTTATGAACCAAATGTTCATCTTTTGCAAAGTTTTGTCCTTGTAGTTCAAACGCCCCTTTTGATAGGCAGATGCTGAGATCATTTTTTTAATTCTTATAAAAGCTAGCTAACAAACCAGAACATATCAATTTTTGGTGTATTCAATTCTTAGTGATAAGGAAAATACTCATATTAAGGAGTATTACACTCTTAAAATAATTAACTAATTATACTGAATTGTAATGACTTATGACTATGTAATGATGACTTATTCCTAGCCGCGTTTTGAAAGAAATAAATGACTGTTAAATAATGTACTTTTTTCTTTCGGACTCTTCAAGTTGTTCCTCTAGTTTTATTGCATAATTTTATTAACAAGTCAAAATTTTCAACGCGGTTCAGCTATAACGTCTTATTTGAACACTATAGCCAACTCGCCCTGGTTAGGTGTAATCGAGTAATTTGCAAGAATTTTTTAATCAATTTTGTGAAGAATCCCATTCTATCCTATCGGTTACATAAAAATAAAAACACGTTACCGAACTGTTTCCTCACAGAGAAGAGGTGATTAAAATGACATCAAGCTTCGTAGCCTTCAGCCATTCATAGAGGATTTTGTATAAATGCCTCTAATTTTTCATCCAACCAACGCCACATACACTGTATCGCTAATTCTTCACATCAAATTATCGTATAGGAGGGTGGAAAGGTCATTGGAATTTCAAACAGAACAGAACAAATTATTAATTTGAAGTTAGCTGCTAAGTGCGCATAAAACGTGTTTTTCATTTGTTCATCAGCGGAAAATACGCAAAATTCCGGCACGTGGTTGTTCTTATTTTTGTAAAAAGGAATGAAAATAGATTACATAAATCTAAAATGGTTAGTGTAATAAATTGCTGTATATTGTATGAAAAATTGTTAACTTGAACCAACGCTCCAGTTGCTTTTTCGATGTTTGTAAATATAACCTCATATTTATTTAATAAACGCATGTATCGTTTTTCAGAGTAAGTTTTTCGTGCTCTTTGAGCACGCCGCAGGATATGGCATCTTTAAAGTTCAGGAATTCGAGGAAATTGGAATGTTGCTTCCTCAACTTGAATCATGCATCCACGATTTGTCTCGATTTAATAGCATTGTCAAGTTGGTCAGTTTTTCACCGTTCAAGACGGCTGTAACTGCTTTAGAGAACATAAATGCCATTTCTGAAGGGGTTTTGCCTGAAGATTTACATCAGTTTCTGGATTTGACAGTTCCGAAAGGAAAAAAGGTAACATTAGGTGTTGGAGATCCTAAATTATCCGCTGCAATTACTGAAGCATTAGGAGTTCAGTGCAGTCATATTGGTGCAGTCCCAGAAATTATAAGAGGTAAGCATGAGTTTTATTGTATAATGTAAAAAAATGTAAACCTACCCATATTTTTGAACAAAGCAATAAGACAATTTTTTGCAATGACTAAAGAAGCAAGGGCAACCTTCTTAACCTTTATATATCGTGGTAATTTATTACCCAGTAGCCATTTAAGCAATTTGTTTTCCTATCATCTCTTTTTTTAGGCATTCGATTCCACTTTCATAATTTAGTAAAGGGCTTCACCATCACAAGCTCAGGGGTAGCTCAGCTAGGTCTAGGACATTCTTATTCAAGAGCTAAAGTTAAGTTCAATGTCCATAGGGTGGACAACATGATAATTCAGTCTATTGCATTACTTGACCAGTTAGATAAGGATGTTAATACATTCTCAATGAGAATAAGGTAGGATGTTAACATTACAACCATTAATGCTTAGTTGCATCAAATAAATTTGTTGAATATTTAATTCCTGCAAATTAAGTGTAAAGTCAGTCAAAATCGATGTGCAATTTCCAAGTAGATAACTCATTTTGAACTTAGTTTTTTGAGAAATAAAATGACTTATTTGGTGTTGCTATCTTTAAAAAAATATAAGATGCGAAAGTTTTAAGGATTAATAAAGTATTAGATTTGTGCTATATTTGTCTAAAAAATATTAAATTAAAAGAAACACATTATGGCTAATAATTTTATTAATCTGTATTATTTTACCTAATATTTTCTATCTCGTAGAGAATGGTATTCCTACCATTTCCCAGAACTTGTCAAAATAGTGCCTGATAACTACACATTTGCAAGACTAGCAAAACTTATTAAAAACCGGAAAGAATTGAGCGAAGAATCATTGGAAAGTCTTGAGGAAATTACCATGGATTCTGGAAAGGCACAGGCTATTTTAGATGCATCCAGATCCAGTATGGGTATGGATATAAGTCCTATTGACTTATTAAACATTGAAATGTTTGCCACTAGGGTTATTTCTTTGGCAGATTACAGAAAACAAGTAAGTAAATATGAATGCATTAAAAATTATAATTTAGTATTTTTTTTTTATAAATTTTATATTAAAATATATTTCTCTTCATTCAATCTTAAAATACTATTTTTAGTTAGCTGAATATTTAAGAACCAAGATGTCAGATGTAGCACCTAACTTGGCAACATTGATTGGTGAACAAGTGGGAGCTAGACTTATAGCGCATGCTGGTTCTTTGACCAATTTAGCAAAGTATCCAGCTTCAACTATTCAGATTTTGGGCGCAGAAAAAGCTCTATTTAGGGCGCTAAAGACAAAAGGTAAAAATGTGAAAATTGAATTTTACTTATGCTTTTAGTTTCTTTAAAAAGGCGCTGGAATCGTTTTGTCATTTCATATTTCAAAATAGTATAATTTTTTATATTATGTAATTAAGGCCAATTTTAACTATAACATTACAAACCCGAACAAGCCCTTTTAAAATTACTTTTTCCACCCAATATTTTCAATTTATTATTTTTTTTCAATCAAAAATTTACAGGGAATACACCCAAGTATGGATTACTTTTCCACTCAACATTTATTGGAAGAGCAGGTACAAAAAACAAAGGACGTATCTCTAGGTACTTGGCCAATAAATGTTCAATTGCATCTAGAATTGATTGTTTTACTGAGACACCCAACCAAATATTCGGTGAAAAATTAAGGCAGCAGGTAATAATATCAAATCTAAGCTCAACATTTTTTGTGCTCTATTTCCTTTTTTAAACAATAATATGTTTTTTAAATCGAAAAAAAAATAAGGTCTATTTAATTATAACCAGTGACCAGTATAAAATCTCCACTTTATCTTCCCTCCCAATTTTTGGTAACAGTTTTCCGCAATATCACTTGATTTTACATTTTGGAGCTTATCAAAAAAATTACGAAAAACTAAGTACAAAAACCTTCGCGTTATTCAACTAGTTAAAAAAATATATGAATTATTCATGACAAACTAATACATATGCTGAATTTTTTAAGGTCGAAGATAGGCTTAAATTTTATGAAACTGGTGAGACACCTAAAAAGAATATTGATGTTATGAAAGAAGCTATCGAGGAGGTTAAACAACACGTTATTACGACGGACAAGAAAAAGAAAAAAAAAAAGAAAAAGGTTTGTCGTGTTATTTATTTTTAACGCCTATTTTCAGTGCAGGTTGGAAATTTTATTAAAGTTTATGACATTATCTTATTATGAGGCATACTGAAACCGAGTAATTTTGTCTTGCTTCTTCAGCGAACTGCATCTGAAGCGCTAGATGACAGCACTGCTCCAGCAAACGGAACGATTGAAATCGCCATAGAACCCCCAAAAAAGAAAAAAAAGAAAACGCAAAGTGAATCGGAATCGGCCAATAACACTTTGGACGAAAGTGTAGCAAGTGGTGAGTTAAACCGAACGGTTTTATACACCCTGAGTGCTACTTACATTACATAAAAAAATATTCCAAATACTTAGGCATACATTTTTTGTTTGTAAAATAAATTTAGAGGGAACCATATACCCCCTTCAATTCGCATTACAGATTTTTTTAATTGGTAGACAAGGAAATTGTAAATATGACGTGGCTATGCTTAATTTGACAGCATCGCTTCTACTATAGCAATCGATATTTTTTAGTTCCATTGAAAGTTATTGAATATATTTTTTTAAGCTAATGGCGAAAAGAAGAAAAAGAAAAAAAAGAAGCGTGAGTCCGAGTCTGCAAATAATACCGAGTCTGCAAATAATACTTTGGATGAAAGCTTAGGTAAGAAAGAAGCAACATTTAATTTATTGCTAACTATGTCCTATCAATTTAGACCAGGCTATTATATTGACATGATTTTATCTTAAAATTAAATTATTAATTTGCTAATATACAGGGTGTTATGGAAATGACTTATTATATTTAAATGGGTGTCCTATAGAAAGTCTACATACTTTTTTTTTTAAATCGAATATCTAAATACTTAGGTAAAAACCCTTTTTACCCACATACTGTTGTGCCGTTCCATCTGGATTCGCTTAGCAACAATGTGGGTCACTAGAGTATACTAACCGTGTTGTCAGATCACACCGCGTGTCTCGCCCTTGCTTGGATACCGGCCGCGCGCCACATCGCTTCAGTATGTTTCGAGACCCGGGGGTGGAGTGACTCTATCGAGGGTTCCACGTGCCTGACGTATACGAATTTTAAACGTTTTGTTAATTGTAGCAGTAGCATTTTTTTTCTGTTGTGAAATAATTCATAATAATAAATGTTGTGATGTGATTTCAAATTTGTGTGATATTATCTACTGTCGAGCTGTTGAAAAACATACTTTCTGTGTTTTATTTTTTTATGGAATTTAATTATAAAACGTATTATTTTAAAATAAGATCGAAGATAAGAGAGTATGTATCTTAAAATTGTAGTTTTTTTTTCTAAAAAGTTTGAAAAAGAAGTGATAACGCGTGTCAAAAACTGAACACGTGTTCTGTGTTGCAATATGACAACACCGCCTATAATGTGCGCAAACCTCTTTTGAACCCCGAGACTGCCTCCATAAACTATTGATTGCGAAGGTCCTCGGGAGCGGCCACGTAAATTTTGATATTTCATATAAAGTGTAGCTTAATAATTCAAAGAGCCATTTATGGTTATTTTCTTCAATTTTTTTTCATCTCAGGATTTGCCGGTTTTAATATAATAAGTCATTTCCATAACACCCTGTATAAGAATATTAATAATTGTTTTTTAAAAAGCTTTTTAGGGCAGTTATTTATATATATAAAAATTATTTCATCAGTAAATTGTCCAGTTGAAAACATGTGTATTGCTGTTACCAAAAGACTGTAAGATACAGGGTATCCTATACCACAAATAAACAGAATATAATATAAATTTTCTTTAAATCTTGAATTATGACCAAAAAGGTAATTCTGACATTTTCTAATTGCTTTTTTCTTAAAAACGAAAAATGAAGGTAGTTTACTCTTAGGTAAAAATCAATATTTTTTCAGATTTTGACCTCCCTGTAATAATAACAAATCTTAATTTTTTTTTGAAACCAAAACTTTTTTTATAAGAATGACTTTTTGTTGAGAAATTAAAAATGTGGGACATCCTGTATATAACATATTTATAAATAAATAAATACAGCATACTTTGCTTTCACACCCATATAACCAAATTTGTCGATCATATCTAAAAAAATTGTCTGCGTATAATTTTTTTATAAATACGAAAAATTATTTTTAGGTGTGGCAGAGACACCTTCAGAAGGTCTTAAAAAGAAGAAAAAGAAGAACAAATTGTCGGAGGCTGAATAACGAACATTTCTGTTTTTTTTTGTTTAATTTAGTTTTTTTATCTTTTTGACGCTATATCAAGATTTATAATTTAGCCTTAGAGGATTGGTGCATTGCCGGACTATACCATACAAGTTAATATAAATTTTTGGTCAACAAGTTTCTTAAAATAACGTTTAAAAAACAATTGCTTTACTGATATCAGTTAATACACCAACTTTCTAAAACACCCTCAATTACCACGGACGTATCAAACCATTCAAAACGTGACTAAGTGTGCCGGTAATTTAAAAATGGCGGACCATTTATATATTAATACTTTGGTAATATACCGGTCACGCTAATTACGCTCTGTGGGCCTAATCATGTTATTAGAGATGTAAGTTTTAAGAAAGGTTTTATGTCGAAAACATTTTCATAGTGGAGGGCATGTAAATAAAAATGTGAAAGTGTAAAATTATCATGGTTTTCAATTTACAACCAGGCCAATACTTATCATACTGATTACTATAGTTAATTATGATTCTTTTAATTGGACGTTTGAAGTGTTTTACTAGATATTTTTAGCGGTCAAAACTTTGATTGGGGATCTCGTGTTCAAATTATATCATTTTGTTTATGTTTATACATTAGTGGCTTATTACTTTTAGCCACTCCTCTTGGCTAAGGTAAACAGAAGATATGTCTAGACTGAATTGCAAATAAAACGACCGTTTTGTGAATGGTGTGGTTTGGTATATTCGCACGTGGAGACGACCAATACTATGTTTAAACCGCAGTTTTAACAACTAGAAATGCTTATGGGGGCCACTACAAACGGATGTAGCTAACGTGGATAACGTTTTGAACTGATTTTGAAACTAAAACAAAAAAATTCTACTTTTAACCTCACTATAGCAAAGTTGACAGTTTACACATAAATCAGCCGGTTAAAAAGGCCGGGAATCTTAGCGTAGGTAAGGGGTGGGAGGGAATTTGACAGATAATCTGACTTATTTGGTCTAATAAAACGGCAACGTAGTCAGTTTATGTCAGCTCAGCTCAGACAAGTGGCTGAATAACTATTGTCATATGTTACGTTAGAACACAGCTGTCTTTCTGTCGCTAAGCGTAGAATACTTTCAAAAAAGGCTAGGACACATTTTAGCGCTAAAACTACTATACACACAGTATGTCAATCGAAATTTCGACATATCTACTATGCATTGCGTCATACTGGATTGGATGTATCGAGGTAAATCCATGATGCAATAAACACGAGGGAGGATATCTAGCCGTTTCAAGTTCGTGTGGCGTGCGCAGTGTCGTCAACTGGTGAGATATTTTGATATTGCTTATGGAGATTCACGCTGTTGTTGTTAGCGTTTTTTATTCTCTTTTGAAGGTATTAAAAGGTTCTACGCATTGATAGGAGGTGAAATGATAAGATAATATCATGGTATTTAGGTATATTAATTTCATAAAAATATAACACAGATTATAGCGAAAATACCACTAAAATAAGAAAAAAATCCTGCAGAAGCTGCTCGCTCGCCACTTGACCTCGCTAAGCATCCCTTCCTTGCGCGATATCATACCTTGTGTTCATTGTATCATGCGGCCAATCCCACTATGTTTATAGCAATAAACATGCAATTGAGATGAATATATGCGCAATGGTATACCGTGGTTAAAATAACTTCCTTTGATTTGATAGCTTTCACATTTCTATTTATTAGGAACGGTTGAAAATTATGAAACGTTCGTTTATTTTTATAATTTGTGGAGTACATTATTTGTTGTATAAAGTAAGTTTTTATTACCAATATACATATTCGGACATACAATAGTAGCATTTAGAAATTATAAAATAAAACGATTTATTAGACTTACAATTTTTTTTATTTCGTTAGGAGGGCTGTACAACAACTGAGCTTGAGCTTGGGAATGTCTCCAAACTGAACATTGAACGTAAACTATCACCTAAATACACCTTTTTAAGTTTTATTTTTAATGTTCTGTTTTTTCTTTCTATCAAGGCACGTCGGTTTTTGCTAAGTATGTATCTGTCTACGATTCTTATTACTTTTTAGAGGTACATTTTCCCTTATCAATTACAGTAATATTAATTATAGAGATGTGTAAAACAAGTTGCAAATCTGATAAACATGACCAAAAATCCGTATAAATTCGACAGCAACAGACATGCTTGCGTTCTATATTAGATACTTAAGTCCAAGAAGACTTGTTAAATAACGAGTTTAGGCGCTTACGGTATTTTCGAACGCATATTTTATTTCATACTGTGTGCAATATTCATTATTTTCAATTTTTGAAAAGAATGCCAGTCGTTGATAACTAAATTCTCAACGTCTTTCCATTCAATTGGGCACAACATATTTTGACTAGATGTTTTTTTATTTTTTCTCCATTCCTAGTGAACATTTTCGTTGTATATTCGATTACAGTAAAAATGTTCACTATAATTACTAACAGATTTTAATTAATATTAATAAACCGCAAGTTAAAGGAAGAAAAGGCAAATAACACTAAAAACACTTTTTGCCGAACAGTATGAAATAAAATAAGGTCCCACTTGCAAGACAGATTTCTTATCATCGACTAAACCAGATCGCAACATTAAAATTAAAAAATTTATAACAACAATATAGTTAAAAACATATTTTCAATTTTAATGAAAAACTTAACAGAAGAGTAACAGACAGCGCTCGTCTAATAATAAAAATATATTGCTCTACTTAGCTCTTGGCAAATATGACTGACAGGAAGCAATGCACAATTCCCCTTATCATTATTTGTACAGTAACCATACAAAACTAGAGCTACATTTTAAAAGTACATGACTAAATTTTAAATAAATACCTAAAAAAAAACTATTTATACCCAGCACCCAATATTGAAATATGAGCATTCGACTTAGTATATACAAAATTATGTGCATTATTTTATAAATTAATAAAAAGCATTAAAAAAGTATTTTAATAACAATAACAGACAAATTAATCTTTGGAAGATATAAAATATTTTATTATTAAAATTTTTAATAGCCTATTAGCTGCTATTTATTATCTTTAGACTAAATTATATACCTTGGTTTATATAAATGTGCTTATAATTGATGTATGATATGTGTCCATAAAAAAATATAAAAAGTTTGTAAAAGGAAAGAGTAGAATTTGTATGTAGTGCTAACCGTCTAAACGATTACTACAAAAAAGTCGCGTAGCCACACTTAGAGCTTCGTATTTTTACCATTCGTAAAAGCACAAAAGCTTTTTTTAACGGAAAAACTATTATTTTTTACGAAAACTAAACTGCTTAGAAATTTAGTGAGAACAAACGAACTGATTTTATCTAGTACCGTTTATTCGGATTTAAATTGCTGAAAAGCAATCTGATTTATAAGGTTACAAAATAGTTTATCCGATCTTTTAAAGAAAAATCGAGTGATCTTAAGCAAGATAAATACATGAATTCATGCATATTTTCTCCAAATCTCGTTAATTGAAATTTGCCCAAACCGGTTCATTTTTAATAATTTAATCGCAAATCAACGGTTCTATCACTAACAACATCAAATATTTTTCGTCATACGTGCGCCGTAAGCGCCTCTTACGCGACCTCGGCTCGGGTCGGCAATCCCCGCTCTCGTCCGTAAAGGCCTTCACTGCCCGAGGTTCGTACCGTACTTTTTGTCAAAAGTGCGCCGAGTCCTTCTGCCACTAAAAAGAGTGTTGGTGTGTGCTTCCAGCGTGAACGCGAGAGGGCTGTAATGAAAACATTACAGCCCTGTTTCTAGGTATATTACAGCCCTGTCTCCGAGAGGCTTGAAACTTACGGTCACGAAAGGAGGTCGCGTAAGAGGCGCTTACGGCGCACTTTTGATAAAAAGTACGGTACGAACCTCGGGCAGTGAAGGCCTTTACTGCCCTCGGTACGTAATGTACTATTATGATAAGGGGCAACGAAAAAGAAAGGTTACTTAATTTTGAGTTGGAGAGGTTTTAATCGCCTAATTTTTAGCTGGAGAGGTTTTTATCGCAGTAAAAAACGATACACCTTTTTTTTATCGATGTCGAAGTGACAAACTTGAATATTTAAATATACATTTTTTTGCATGAGACAACCAGAATGATAATGTTATGCAGGTGAATGAACGCGACACAATAAAGATTTCTTACCTTGAAAGGTAAAAAAAACCATCAATGATTTATAATTTCCGCTTATTTAAATAGAGATTTTTTAAAAACTTTTAACAGTCACCATTTTGAAATAGCTTGGCAGAATCGCGCTAAAATTTATGAGCATACTGTACGAGATATTAGCGTTCAAATGATGTATCACAAGCTGTATGTTTCTATTTTAAAAAAAGATCGATGTTGTCATATCTTTGACAAATGTCTATAAAAAAAAAACGAACGAATAACGTCAAAATGTGAGCATATATAAAACTAAATTGACATGTCCGAGCGTTTTCCCAAAAAGTTACAGGTTAAGGCTATATTAATTTTATTTCGGACTTCTGGGCCACCCAGTATAAATATTCTACTTACCAGTTAACTGAAAATCTTATTTCGAGACAGCAGTTTTATAGTAACTTGCGTTTTAAGAATCGGTATAAGTTTCAAAACCAAAAAATTCACTTGCAATACGGCAAATTTATTCCACTTTTTCCTTCTACTCAACACAATATCAATAAAAATACCCTTTTACACTGATTTCATACGCCAGTCTATTTTCCTATACAATTACAAATACTCTGCGGCTACATCTTTTTATATTTTTACACGTGTAAATGCCTCGTCATATTTTCTCCTTGGCCTTAAAATCACTTGAAACTCGCGAAGAATTGTTGATTACCTTGCTGCGGAAAGCCCCCTTGCGTACCATTAAATGCGAGATTTCCCCCAAAACCTGGGTTCATTCCAGGACCAGGCCTAGGCTGGTTTATAGGGGACGTAGGCGTGCTGGCTAACTGGTTCATACTCAGCGACGGTGCCGTCTTGGGTTTGATGTTTAATAGGTTATCTAGATCAATGTTTACCTTACCCGAGTTCACCCACGTTGACCCAACGGGTACAGTTTTATTGGCAGACAAAGCTGTAGCGGGTGCGACGTTGTTTGTGCTGGAAGACATTGGTTGGAGGGGTTGGACGGGGGATGGAGTGAGCATAGTTCCTGTAAAAAAAAATTGCAAATGCGTTGCAGTGGAAACAAAAAAAAATGGCAGACGAGACAATAAAGGATAATATATGAGAGTATCTACTTTCGACTAATCCAATTTTAAACTACATTTGAACTACCTTCATCCAAAGTACTGGTTAATTCATTAATAAATATGTTTAAATCCCAAAATAAAATAGTTTTGAGTAAAATTTGCTTTATTAACAGTAATTATTAAATAAAATGTTCTAAATATAGATAAGGATCGCTGGGTAAACACTAAAGTAACTAAAAAGTACAGCTATTGACATCTATGCCTATGACATGTTTAAACCAAAGTAGAAATGGTATGGTGTTGTCGCAGTTGCCTGAAATATTTTATAAAGAGGTTTTGTATTTTCCGTTTTCATAGTCGTTTTACTTATTTGCAATGACTATTTGTAAGATTCCCTTATTCCGTCTCTTTGGTCACTTTTCCTTCTTAATGTTATTCCTGTTCTTATTCGGCTTCGCTTGTTTTTCAAATTTCTTGCTGTTTAATAAGAACATGTTATTATCACTTGTTTGAACATAAATTAAATCTAGAATCTCTGTGAAAATATGTTTATAGTATCTGTTTGAAGGTTGTAGACAATGGTGTTTCTTGAATGATAGAAGAGTTTTGGACTTGCATTGTCTTTATTTGTTATAAATCACAATGTTTCAACTGGTAAGTATCTCCAGTCGTCTTCAGGTGAATACTGTATTAGAAGTAAGACACTGCAAGTCCAAAACTGTTCTATCATGTTTTTAGTAGTAATCGTACGATCACGATTATCAAATTAAATGCGGAATTAAAAAAGAAAACGAACATTATTATTTATATATCACGTTCTTTGGACTTTTATTAAGGCCTATCGTCAAATATATATTTTTTAGTTAAACGTCTATCTCAGTCACAGTTAAAATCACGTCAGTGTCACAATTAAAGTTGTAACTATAGGGAAAATATTTATTTTTCGATTTAGATAAAATTTAAATTTACCATCAGTTTTTTGCTTCAATAACCAACTAAAAATTACATAATTAAATGGGACAATGCGGCTTTTTTTAACTGTCAAATTTGACATTTTCTCCACAAAATGTCAAAGAATGGCATTTTTTGAATCTAAAATAAATAATTTGGAAAAGTTGTTTGTATTGTAATTTTATGCGCACGTACCAAATTTGAATCACTTAAGATATATTAATTTTTGTTTTCTATCTATTTTCATTGAAAACGTTGCAAAAAACTAGTTTGTGAATGGCGAGATATTTTTAAATCTGTCTAAAAACATAAAAAATCATTTTTTTTGTAATATAAAGAATCGTAAAATAATCGACGGTTAATCGTAATCGTGGCATCACTAGTTTTTAGGGTAAATCAAGTAGTGATAATCAAGTTCACAAATAGCATGCCTAACCAAGAAATTTATTTGCATGACGATTAAATAAAACTTAAGCATTAAGACATTACCTGACGGTGTCAAAAACTATATATACAGGGTGTCCCCTAATTAATGGTACATGGAAAAACCACAGACTCCTTACGTAAAAATATTATGATTTTATTATACTTACCTATATCCGAAAGTTGATATTAACCGAGATACAGGGTGTTAGTTAAAACTTCATTTTTGTTTTTCTCTAGAAACTTTGCAGGAAACCAATGTGTTTTACAAAATTTGGCAATTATGGTTTTTTAGGACCAGAAATTGATTTTTTTACGAAATTTTAATGTCTGTCTGCGGCATTATTTGCACATTCATTAGGTCATAACTTTTTTGTGCCACAGTGTATTTAAGTTTTTAATGAAAATAATACTTTTCTCATATTTATTATGTAAAAAAGGTATGCTAAGTTCATATCGCCTAGAGTTACCATTTCGGAGATATTTGCATTTAAATTGTTTAGTGCACCCTGCCAATCATTATTAATTTGCCAACAACATTTTTTTCTTAAAGTAACCTATGAGAAAAGAAATAAAATTTAGAGATGCAGTTGATATGGAACAGAAAATGTTTCATTTTTGAGTTTATTGTAATTTTGTGTTTTCATTGCTGTTGGTTTCTTTCGACACGATATTTTCTAAGGTCAAAGTTATTTTAATGAAAGTTAGTTAAAGAACAATCCAATTGTTGTATTTATTATTCCCAATTACCATTACTAGAACATTAATTATCATGTAAAAGTGAATTGGTAAGAAGTAACAAAATATTATTTGCTTGCCTGAGCTAACGCACTAAACAATTTAAATGCAAATATCTCCGAAACGGTAACTCTGGGCGACCTGAACTTTGTATGCCTTTTTTACGTAATAAATATGAGAAAAGTATTATTTTTATTAAAAACTTAAATTAACTGAGGCACAAAAAAATTATAAACGTATGAATTTGCGAAAAATGCCGCAGACATTGTACATTAAAATTTCATAAAAAAAAAATCAATTTCTCGTCCTAAAAAAACCATAATTCCCAAATTTTGTAAAAAAAACGTTAGTTTCTCTCAAAGTTATTAGAGAAAAACAAAAATGAAGTTTTAACTTTAACACCCTGTATCTCAGTTAATGTCAACTTTCGGATATAGGCAAGTATAATTAAATCATCCTAATATTTTTACATAAGGAGTATGTGGTTTTCCATGTACCATTAATTAGCGGACACCCTGTATATACGAGGATGCAACAAAAACAATGTCGAGGTATAGTAAAATAATTTTTATTGCTTAATCTACACAAATCAAATACAAAAAATGTAATTTAAGCTTACTTGGAAGAAATAATCATACTCATTGTAAATTATATTATACGTTAGTCTTTTTACACGTAAAAGAAAATCAAATATTCATTAATCAGAAGTTTAAACAATTTAACAAATACATAATATGTAAGCACAACTAATTCCTTTTGCGAATTACATAAAACGGTAGAGTTTTTGTACACCTATTTTTAAATCTACATCTTAATTGAAGAAGCATAGACAATATTCTGTCGAAAAATGTTAAGAAAACACATTCTAATTTTTATAGTCTTCCTAAAATTTCAGCATCCTTTCATTGCTCGATATCTTCAACATCACTTTTCAAAATGTTTTCAATAAGTGCCATAGTGCAAGCAGCTAAATGTCTGCACTCCAAATTTGGTTCCCCTCTGTTAACATTAGGGCTTAGTAAATCTGCTAACCACAGTCTTATTTCAAATACTTCATTCATAAAATCGTGAATTAATAAAGCTTGCGGTACCACCATTACTGTTGCGCCTATAAGATTAAGAACGGCCATCCTAACTTTGACGTCCTTGTGGTAACGTATAAACCAAGAGAAATGTAGACCCTCTTTAGCCATACGTGGGGTTATATTGCAGTTTTGAGCGCAAAACATCACTATAGCTAAAGTTTCGATAAAATGGATTAGCAAAAGATGGTCGTCATTATCTTTCGTTATTGGCTTAGTTAAAAGCTTATTTTGGTTGTAGCCATAAAGTAGAGGGAAAAAGAAATACCCCGCCACCTCTGCAAACTTATTTCTCTGCTCATACTTTATGAACTTATGTTTGTGAAAATACCTCGTTTTGCTTTCTAATCTTTTCCTTATCACTTCAGAAGCTGTTTGAGCTTCCTCCTTCAACTTCTTATGTTTTGGTTGAACCTCTTCTTTGACCTCGTGTGTAAGACTCGACAGAGTTCTACTAGCTTGTCTTAAAACATCCAACATTAATATTCTATGTACGATCGAATACTTTCCAATATCTGCATGAATTTCCCTACACAGGTACTCCGCGTACATAGCAGGATATACACAAGTTATAGCCACGCAACTCTGAAACACCAAAGTGTCAAAATTTTCAACATAGAATTTCGCATCTAAAGAAATTAATATCTCCATTATTTCAAGTCCAATACTAGCATCATCATCCGGTAACTGTTCACTGACAAGTTTTGGGCAGTTTTCAAGACTCAAAGTAAATATATCAGGGTCATCAGTCTCTATCAGATTGTCACGAAGATCTCTTAAATAAGCTGGCGGTTGCTTGTTCGAAACTTTTATATCATTTGACAGATCATAAGGTTCGAACTCGTCATCTGAATCTAATTCTAGATTATTGTCTAGTATGGTTATGCCATAATTTTTTGGTTTGGTATAGTTCGACAAGATAACTTCGTTTTTTTGTTCTTCCTGATTTCTCACTCTAAAAACACGTTCAGGGGGGACGTATTCAACAAAACCCTCATTTTGATTATATAACTTAAGCAAAATATCACCCACTTCATCTACAAAATTACTTTTGGCTTTATATAGTTCCGCAAAATCGAGATCAGCGAAATAATGTAGCGCACCAACAGCCTGTCGACAATCTTCTTTTAGATTTTCAAAGTCAAATTTTAGCTCATTGTCACGATTTTCATCGTCTTCCTGGTATACAAAATTAATTACAATTTCCCCAGTTTTCATGCCCGAGTACCTTATAACGTCTACAGAACTTTCTAAATGAATTGGAACACCGCGGTAAACCTTCTCCTTTATTTGCTTCCGCTCGTGTTCGGTAAGACCGATATTTTTTAAGCAATTTATAATAGAAATGATAAACTTGGAAATAAGCAAATGCTGCTCAACGCTTGTATGTTTAACGGATGACTTATCTGACCATACAGAAATTAAATTGAATAATAGAATTACTAGATCTGTATGAGACGCACTTCCTAAATATAAAACCAGATTTGTAACTAGATTTTCTTGGTTTCTATCGAAATACGTTAGCAGCGGTATCTTCGTGCATAACATATATTTCCAATTCGAGTTCTTGATTAAAGATTTGCCGAACACGTTCGTTATCAAGTATTTTATAGGATCGACTCTAGTAACAAATGCTTTAGCAATTATTTCCACAGCAGCTCTGTCCAAGTTTACACAAACTCTATCCAAAATACCTCGATATAAACTCAACTTTTCTGATGGCTTATTTGTAATTAGAGTGGTGACATCGACAAAGTAATTAAGTCCATCACAGTTTGTCCTCTCGTTGAAATTGATAACAATTTTGCTCAAAATAAGCGCTAAATTTTTAAAATCAATCTTTCTCTTAGTATTTGGCTCAATCAATATTGTTTGGGCGAGGAATTCAACGGCTTTTAGGAAGTTATAAATCAACAAGTTTGAAAATATCTTATTAGAGAAAAAACTTGGCGTATCCTTCTCTAATACATTAGCCACTCTAGCTGGTAGCGACATTATTAACTTTACAATGTTGGCCCAAGATTCCTGGTCTTCTGTATAGTAAGAATTTAATACTATACTGGCGAATAATCCTTCACACCGCAATAAAATTTGTAGACACCCAATTACACTTGTACTTCTTTGTCTATCTTTGATATGTCGCATTAGAACTTCTAACCACGATGCGAAGAAATCGGCATCTTCAATAGTTAAGATTTTTCCGAAATTTTCATAAATCTTGCCATCTTGAAAAGGAAAGCCATGGTCGAATAATTTGACTAACTCTTCCACAAGCACCGTGAAACAGTTTTTTGAATAATTTTCATAGGACACATCTTCTACTCCCATAAGTTTTTGGACATTAAGAGCTTCTGGATAATGTTTTAGAAGAATTCCTAATATTTCCAAAACTTTATTTACGTCTCCCTGGGACGACAGTTTTTCAAATTTCTGTAGTTGATCTATCGCGTATATTGTAAGATCTTCTATTTCTGCTTCTATCTTAGTTTTTTGTTTTACAATATTTAATCGTCGTGGCGGTTTTTCCGTGGGTTTCTTTTCATCTGCAATGGGAAATTTCTATGAATTTCCCGAAAATCGAACTCCTTCAAGAATTTTTAGGCCATTACACAAGAATATAAAAATTTCTGTTATGGTTTTAAGAGGGATAAAATTTATAAATAAAATCGATAATGGCTGATGATGATTGCGACAAAGAAAAATAACTCCTTTGCGGTAAAAGATACTTTTAAATTTTTCATTCGTTCAGGGTGTCTAAAAAAAAAGATCTTCGACAATTTTTAAATGTGGTAACTTGTATTTTATGTAGTTTTTGTATTCCGGGGACGAAACCTTTAATGTATTAACTGTTAAGACAAAATTTTATTTAAAAAATCATATTTCTTACATACACTTTGAAAGGCATAAGATCTATTTGGAGAAACACTTCCCATCTTTGTTTTTATCCCAACTAACGCCTTTTATTTAACTAAGATAGGAGTGCCATTTTGTCCAAAATAAATGCCTGCAAAAAGGTAAAAAACCGTCATTTATCAAATGACAATATCTAGAAAAATTATTAAACCAGTTTCGTCCCCAGAATCGACATGAACTATAACTTCGTCGTGAATCTTATTTTTTGCACATTAATTTTAATAAAATATGTCCATCTTAGAGTCGGTTCCTCTCTATAAACTGTTACCATATCCAGTGGCGTAACTAGCCCCGAGTGGGTTCTGTATCAACATTTCTTGAAATATAAACAAAATATATTTGGAAGACAGGACAGAAACAACTGTACAGGGTGTCCCATTTTCGACACTTTTATAGTATCCGTAATTGTTAGTGCTATCAAAAATGTTAGTGTCATTTGCTTTTTTTGGGTCAAACTTAAAACGGTAAAATCAAATTGAAAATTTTCGCTCGCTTAAGAGATCCGGGGGAAAATCAAAAATTGACAATTTCAAAATTACCCTATATTTTCTTAGTTAAAGAGATACCGAAAAATGTTTTATACAGAAGTTTCTTTATATTGATTGTTGAATAATTTTCCGTTTTCAGAATCAGTATACGGGGTCAGGTAAAAAAGTTATCGGACCTAACCTCATTTTTTTTAAATGGAACACCCTATATATTTTAATCTAAAAATATACTATTTTAAATTATCGTTTCAAATATATAACACACCATGGATGATATTGATATCCTAGGCGATTTATTTAAACTTTATTACTTTAAACCACAGTAGACCATAAAACAAAAGCTAATATCCTAGAAACAACTATGTTGACTATTACATGTAACATGACCTATCAAAATTTTGAAAAATTTGATAGGTATGATATCAGTTTTTATTGAAAGTGAAAAAAAACGAAGAATGGCGCAAAATATATTTGTGTTCGCTATCCGGAAAGACGGTAACCATTTAAGGACATAGTCCGAACATTTGCGATGATTCCCGTTATTTTATACCTTAATCTGAATCTTTCATTTCGTTTCAAAGTAATAAAGTTTAAATAAATCGCCTAGGAAACCAATATAATCCATGGCGTGTTATATATTTTAAAGGAGAATTTAAAATATTATCTTTTTAGATTAAAATATACAGGGTGTTCCATTTTAAAAAATGAGGTTAGGTCAGATAACTTTTTTACCTGACCCCGTATACTTATTCTGAAAACGGCGGATTATTCAACAATCAATATAAAGAAACTTCTGTATAAAACATTTCTCTGTATCTCTTTTAACTAAAAAATATAGGGTAATTTTGAAATTGTAAATTTTTTGATTTTCCCCCGTATCTCTTAAGCGAGCGAAAATTTTCAAATTTTGATTTTACCATTTTAAGTTTAGCACACCTACATTACTTTTTTGATAGCACTAACAATTACGGAGATACCCTATAAAAGTGTCGAAAATGGGACACCCGTACATACATAGATATGTATTAAAAACTTTATACCTAGTATGGTAAAAAAACATATTTAAGCCGAACATATCTATTATACAAAGTATTATGGAAATGGCTCATTACTTTTAAATTGGTGACTTCTTGGGTGTTCTAGAGAAAACCTACATACTTTTTTTGTAATTGTTTAAATACTTTTTATCACGGTATTTATCCCGTTATTCCAAGTGTTGCCGAGCCATACACTTCTATATTCAGTATTCAGGTAACAAGTGTATGTAGGTCAGTAGGCTAAGAGTGATGCCAGTTCACGACGCCTGCCTCAGCCGTGGTTTTTGGAAACCATTGACTTCAGTCCTCAGTCTGTTTTATTGTGCGAAAGGGGCACGTCGCGCCCACCTTTCCCTTGATGTGACGCGTGTTTGTAGTATAAGAGTTTTAAGCGTCAAGGTATTTCTGGCTTAATAATAAGGTGTTACCAGAATTTACCAGATTACCGTTTTTTTTTGTTCCGTTATGAAATAGTTTATAATAATAAACGTTTTGATATGAATTCAAATTTGTGTGATATTACTATTGGTCGTGTTGCAAAACATAAATTCTTGGCAGTCATTTCAAATCGTTTAAATGTTCAAAAAGATATGACAGGCAAATCATAGTATTTTTTCTAAAGTGTTTGACGTGTAAATATGACAACACCGGCCAACATTAACTCCCGCCTTTTAAGTTTTGACCTATCCCAGTGTTTGTTGACATCTCTCGCCAGTGTCTACCACGTGGTTTTTCGGGTTTATTAATTCAAAGCGCCATTCAATATGTTTTCAGTTCAGGATTTGCGGGTTTAAATATAATAACTCATTTCCATAACACCCTGTATAATATTTTACGGGGTTTTGCTTATGCATGTCGGGGGCCCTGCATCATTGATACACGTGCTACAACGGTAGCTACGCCTCTGCCTGTCCCTCTAACCAGAAAGGAATTAATTTACTTCGTCATATCTTTGACCATATTTATTAATATTAATTGTTACACTATTATTATCCAGCATTTTTTTTCTTCTAAGATCTGAAATAAACCAAAAGCCAAAGCAAGGCTCTCTTCTTTTCACATTTATGGATGTGCCATAAATAATTATTTTCATATTTCAGTTGTCACACTCTGGACTTTAAATCACCAGAAAAGTTCCTGGTAGAAAAATCTTATAATCTACTTCTATAAACAACAATCACTTGCAGTGTTAACTGTAACAGAACTAAAAAGCATCATATTACTCACCATTCAAATTATCCAAGAGTCCAGTATTACCCATCAGTCCATCATTAATATTATTATTATTCACGTTGCCCATCGCGGGCTTAGGCTGTATACTCAAACTACCAAAATCGCTTAAATCTCCTAACAAATCGTCGCCACTTTGCTTTGGAGGAGCCACCCCCATCATAGGAACTTGGCCGAGAATAGGAGCTGGTGCAAAGCCTCCTAATAAACTTCCACCCACAGTATTATTCGTTTGCAAGGGGACGCCACCTAGTAAACTAGGCGGATGAACCGATGGTCCGCCTAACAGAAGATTTTTATTGGCTACGCCCATGTTTGACGGAATAACGTTTGGTAATACGGTTGGTGTAGCTGGTGAAGTGAGTAGACTTGAAGGAGTAGTGCTGAAACAACAACAACAGAGCCTCGCTAGAGTTTAAGACGTCAGAGTAAGGTATAGTTAAAAAGCCGTCAAGTCTGACTCAAACTCTCGTAAAGACTACAATATTCATCGGTGAATTGTTATTTTTTATGCAATCGATGTCTTTGACAACCTCTACCTCAACACCTTTCGTAGACGCTGGTGGTCTCAAACGTTTGATAACGATAAAACTAGTAGTTATTAGCGAATTGGTCGCCTATCACAACTTACAACAATCTTACCTGCCAGAATGTGAAAATGCAGAACTAAAATCGGCAAAATCATCTTCGCTTTGACTCTTTGCGGGAGTAACCGTATTACTATTAAATACTGCTTCAAAATCACTAAATTCATTAACAGGTGCCGATTTCTCTTCAGCCCTTGGATCGAAATCATCGAACAAATCGGCAGTACCACCACCACTGGGTGGCCTAGGAAGTGGACTCTGTGTCGCTTCACGACCGAAGTTGACTGCCGCTCCTAAATCAACCTAAAAACGCAAAGTTTTTTGAAATCTACAAATACACTGGCAAAAAATTACACCTTTTAAGATAGATCAAAAATATACTCTATACCTTCGAAAATGTAAACCTCTTATAGTTAAGGTATACGCTATTACATATCGCCGATCCAGTAGAATACCGACGTAACTGCAACATTTTCAGAAAACGAGTCATTTTCATAAATCGATACAAAATATTACTATTTATCTGCTAGTAAGCTGTAAATGTAGTTTCACTATTAGACGTATTTCATTTGTCATCATTGGTCGAAATACGATCGATTTAGACTATTTTTTCGATTAAACAAAGATGTAAAAATTATATTTATGACATGCTACTCTACTCATCTGACTTATATCAGATTTTCATAATAATTAGTAAATAAAGCCCTTCGCTACAAACTGATTTATTCTACCACTTCTTCGATTTTTGTGCCTCCTGTTGTAAAATTTACTGATTTGCAGTTACGTCGATATTCTACTGGAACAGCGATTATACCGGTATCTTGTAGCAATGCTTTGCAGAAAAAGTAAACGAATTCTTGCACATCGCCATATTTTTTACAAATGCAGCAGACGGCCAAGATTCTTACAATTGAATTTGTTTCCTTTAGTGGGTATATCCAATGACAATGTAGAATACTTTTTTACACTTTACGCAGATATCTCGTTAACCATAATAGGACATACATAAATGTTCCAATTAAACAAGAGTTGCGCATCAAAACCAAATTTTTACGTTTTCGTTCTTTTTCATTTCTGATTCTATTTGAAGAGATATTGAAAAAACTTTTCCTCCTCTATAAGAAGATTTTATTAAATTTTCAATTCGACGTTTCGTTTTTTCGCAACCATCATCAACTTTATTGTTTAAATAGTAGTAACATTTTTTTATCCTTTATGAATTCCATTTTATATTCTTTTTACTATACAGGATCTCCGCTAATTAATTGTACATGGAAAAACCACAGACTCCTTACGTAAAAATATTAGGATTTAATTATACTTACCTATATTAACTGAGATACAGGTGTTAAAGTTAAAACTTCATTTTTGTTTTTCTCTAATAACGTTTGCGAAAAGTAAGTAACCTATGAGAAAACAAATGAAATTTACAGATGCAGTTGCTATGAAACCTCCATGTTGTTATTTGTTTGTTGATTATTGTAAAATGTTTCATTTTTGAGTTTATCGTAAGTTAAGTAACAATGCCTAGACACAATTTGTTTTGGAACGCAGAAATGCGGGATATGTTGCGTGTATACGCGAACAAACCCGAACAAACCCGATATTCGGAATTCTATCCAAATCGAACCTGATTTTAAAATTTTCAGCAATATTTACGATTAGGCGAAACAGGTACCTACGGAATTCCAAAGGGCGCCCGAAGACTTTAACTCCGGAACAAGAAGAAGAAATTCTGGTCCGCGCCCTATGGAATACCGTTCAGGACGAAAGGTACTTGTTTCGAATAATCGATCATAAATATTTTTGAAGATCTTAAAATCAGGTCGTCTTCGATTTGGATAGAATTCCGAATATCGTCTCTGGGCAACTCGCCCATTAAAATTTTCTAAAAAAACGTTGGTTTCTCTAAGATATTAGAGAAAAACAAAAATTAAGTTTTAACTTTAACACCCTGTATCTCAGTTAATATAAACTTTCGGATATAGGTAAGTATAATTAAATCCTAATATTTTTACGTAAGCAGTCTGTGGTTTTTCCATATACCATTAATTAGCGGACACCCTGTATATATTATACATTATTTATTATTATAAAATAATAAAATAAAAATAGATGAATTTTTTTTCGTAGATTGCTGTATTCTGACATTAAATTTGATTCGTAACAACTTTTTCTAATAAATTTTTTACACCATATAAATTAATGTTACTTTACTCTTACAGTTTACCACATTTTCTTATCTTCTGACCTGTACATTATATTTGCGATTTGCAGTTTTTTTTTAAATCACAGATAAAAGAGTTTTCCATATGGTGCCAATATTTTCACACACGCTGTATATTTCATGCTTTGTATTGTCTACCAATGATGTTTCTTATTCTGTATCTTTATGATTGATTTTGCAACTAACCTCCTGCTGTTGAGTAATTTTTCTTTTCCAGAACAGTTTTATATTTATTTGAAGAAATAATTAACGAAACAAACAAAGTTTAATATATTCGTGATTTAAAGAAAAATTCCCCTATTTTCTCGTGTTTCAAATCCAACGGGAACCCCATATAAGAAATGTTTTGACAATAAATCAGCGTTATTCTTAAAACGCAAACAAGGCTCAAAATATGTCGTGTAGATGTTCAGAATTTGAATAATTTTAATTAATATACCTTTTTAAGGGGTTTCGAAACCTTTTTGGGCGATGCTGTGATGTTGGAGTTCAAATTTAAATTAACTTTCTTCTCTGGATATGTGGTTACACTAGCTGGAGGGCTCCCAGGTCTTCCTTCATCTTTGTATCGCTTGATATTACTGGCCTTGCCTAATAAACAATGAATATTATGGACACCATTAACAATAGTTACATGAAACAGAATAACACAGTACCAAGGTATTATAAGTTATACGGGCTGCACGTTTAGTAAGGTAAATCGCAATAGCTCTGTTGCTATTTAAAATATATAACATGACAATAAAAACAAAGGTACCTCGAGATCAAAAGGTCTACACTGCAAAATTACTTTTGACTTATTATTGCTATTATTACACCTGGGTCAACATTTTTTAACAGGCAACTTTTAGTAAATCGGAATTTAAAAATAAATAATCGCAAAAACACCTGTTAATTCTTTAATAGGTTTCTTATAGTATCTATTAGCAGACTCGTATATATGTCCGCGCAAAAGATCGTCGTCACAAAGATCTTGGTATATTTTTGTATAGCATCGATTTTTTAATAATTTTTTCGCCCGTCACATGGCTAATTTTACTCTTCTGAATCATATAACGCCAATATTTGGAACTGAGTTATTTTAATCAGTCACTACAACCATTTTCCTATTATTTATAATAGCTCTGTCTTATATTGGCTTCAAGTTTTGGAATGTTCCTTATAGAATGTTAAAATACTAAGAAAATTAGTCATATTTTTAATCTACCTAGGTGTAAAAAAGACTTGCAATCAAAATATATTTTTTCTTAATGGTTTATAAATGGTTAATAAAAAAATATTGTATGTAGCTTCGGATAACAAACCGTCACATCAATGTATCCTTCCGCAACATTTTCATGCGTGACCGGCGATACAAAAATGCACGAATTCATGAATAACAGCTAATACAAGCTATTTCTTAAACTTTTTTAGACTGAAATGAGTATCTGTACTCAAGAGAATGACTTCGTGTAGTATTTTTCCCTTAATTAAGACTACTAGGTCTGAGCTAACCCTGTGACCGGCGATACAACATAAAAACATACGCCTGGTAATAAGTAGGCAATGTTCTAGTTTATACCTAAATAAACATAATAAGGAACTTACCTATACAGGAGCACGCTTTACACAAATTCAAACACATACCGTCATATTTGTAAAACTATTAGGCCGACCACTAGTGGCGTTATTTATACGCGATTTCTGCCGTGACCGGCGATACACGCAGCTGCGGGGACGGAACTTCTGGTTGATGATTGCATTAGAGCAGCGTTACTCAAACTGTGGTCCGCGGACCCCTTGGGGGTCCGCGAACCACTAAGTGGAAATAAATAACTATGACTTCCTCTCCCAGAATCAATGCTGTAGTAATGTAGCGAGCGGCTGGGGGGTCCACGACAAAATTCCATAATCAAAAGGGGTCCGCGGTCAAAAATGTTTGAGAAACGCTGCATTAGAGAAACTAAACTGTTGATCTTCGAATATTATTTTTTCAATACAAATCGTAGTAGGAGTGTAAATTATTTATATAAAAATAACTTTAGTAAAATGACGTGAAATATAAAAGGGTAAAGTAAGAAATTATTGACTGGGGGACACGTGACGTGATACATTTTTAAATTCAAATTTGAATACTGCAGCTATAATTTAAAAAAAACTTTTAAAATTGCTTTCTAATGCAGGAAGTAACATATATTTCGCAAATTATAATCGTTTCTACAGGCAAATAGTTTATTTTAGTAAGTTATATGTTAAGAACTGAAAGTTGCATGTAAAAAAATAATGTGACGCCTGTTATTACGAAAATAAACACAACAAAAAAGAGATGGGGATTCTATCTGTAGAATCCCCATTTCTTGGGCAGCTCCTAAACCTAATATTTTAGGTCTAGAAAATATTGAAAACGCTTTACTTCCAACGTTTTTTATATTGTAAATATCCAATAACGGAGCTATTGCGTTTTGTCGCACTACACGGTTACCCATTTTTTATTATGACTCACCTGCCGCCCTTTGAGAATATTCGTCATCGCTCTCCCCATTTTCCCGTTCAACTTCCTCCTCATTAGACTTATCACGGAATCTGTTTGTGGAATTATCATCCCAATTGTCACCCAACTCGCTACGATAATTTTTGTCGTCCCATCTCTCGGGTCCTGAACCTAAAACACAGTATACTATGTCTTATGCGGGCAAATATAAAAACCTAAAAGCAATGTTTCCTCCATAGCGACCTTCCAAAACTGATCTGAAATATGAACACTAAACTGAGTGACAAGATGCAGGTTTTAAGACCGTTTTGCCTGACAGTCTTAATTGAAGACCTAAAACATCAGGTAACACTTAAGTGGTAAAACCTCAAATATGTAGACCGGGGTATTATAAAGGTTTTGCCTGAGAGTCTTACTTGAAGACCTAAGACGTCAGGTAAAACGCCAGGTAAAACTCAGGTAAAACCTCATATGTAGCTATGATTCAGGTCTGTTTCGGGCAAGATAATAAAAAAAGTTCTGTTTCGGGCAATCCGGGTTTTGTAAAAGAAATGTATACCTAGATTTTTCCTGTTTTGGGCAACAATCTGTATATCTGCAAATTATGACGATATTGAGTTAGAAAAACTTTTTTTATTGCATTATAATTTGATTTGTGATTAATAATTTGAAAGTGGTAGGAAATAAGAAACAAATAGTATCATGTTTTAAATGTGTATTTAAAAAACTTAATCTAATTTAACAGCATAACTTAATTTTGTTAATGTTTCCCCTATTGTACTTTTATTTTCCATTAAATCATTAACAATTTTATTTATTCTAAAATCTAAGTTTATATACTTTGTAGCACGTCTTGGAGTGTCCATATAGTTATCAAATTTTTGTTGCACAATATCGCAATATATAATTTCTTCCTTTATGCCTTTCATAAGTTCGTATACGTTTGTGTTAACTTTTCCTATTTTTTTATTAAAGCGGTTACGCCAGCCTTCGACCGAAACAAGCCTTCTCCGTGACAAATCTATATAGGTTCTTGTTCCAACCATTGGCTAACAAAATAATCGCTGAATTTTACAACCATCTCATTTTGAGGTGCCGTAGACATTATGTCCAACCAAGCATCCGAATGAAAGCCCTCCGGTAAATGTGCCAGGGCAGCACACATCCTAATATGACTTCTAACGTCAATATTGTCTCTGTAATGCGAAACCAAACCAATTTCTTGAACTTTTCTTCATATCGCCTGATTGAAATGGAAGTTGCAACCATTGATTTTTGCTTCTGGAAATTCTTTGTGTAAAGCATTAATTGCTGCTTTTTCAAAATCTATGTGTAATTTCTTTGACTCAAATTTTGATTTTTCTCGGAGAGGCAAAACAATCTCTGGTATGTTTCTTCTTTCTTATTTCTGTGAAGTTACATTGTGCGCAATCGGAATTTAAAAATAAATAATCTCAAAAACACCTGTTAATTCTTTAATAGGTTTCTTATAGTATCTATTAGCAGACTCGTATATATGTCCGCGCAAAAGATCGTCGTCACAAAGATCTTGGTATATTTTTGTATAGCATCGATTTTTTAATAATTTTTTCGCCCGTCACATGGCTAATTTTACTCTTCTGAATCATATAACGCCAATATTTGGAACTGAGTTATTTTAATCAGTCACTACAACCATTTTCCTATTATTTATAATAGCTCTGTCTTATATTGGCTTCAAGTTTTGGAATGTTCCTTATAGAATGTTAAAATACTAAGAAAATTAGTCATATTTTTAATCTACCTAGGTGTAAAAAAGACTTGCAATCAAAATATATTTTTTCTTAATGGTTTATAAATGGTTAATAAAAAAATATTGTATGTAGCTTCGGATAACAAACCGTCACATCAATGTATCCTTCCGCAACATTTTCATGCGTGACCGGCGATACAAAAATGCACGAATTCATGAATAACAGCTAATACAAGCTATTTCTTAAACTTTTTTAGACTGAAATGAGTATCTGTACTCAAGAGAATGACTTCGTGTAGTATTTTCCCCTTAATTAACACTACTAGGTCTGAGCTAACCCTGTGACCGGCGATACAACATAAAAACATACGCCTGGTAATAAGTAGGCAATGTTCTAGTTTATACCTAAATAAACATAATAAGGAACTTACCTATACAGGAGCACGCTTTACACAAATTCAAACACATACCGTCATATTTGTAAAACTATTAGGCCGACCACTAGTGGCGTTATTTATACGCGATTTCTGCCGTGACCGGCGATACACGCAGCTGCGGGGACGGAACTTCTGGTTGATGATTGCATTAGAGCAGCGTTTCTCAAACTGTGGTCCGCGGACCCCTTGGGGGTCCGCGAACCACAACCCAAGTTTTCAAAATCTATGTGTAATTTCTTTGACTCAAATTTTGATTTTTCTCGGAGAGGCAAAACAATCTCTGGTATGTTTCTTCTTTCTTATTTCTGTGAAGTTACATTGTGCGCAATGAGTACCATAAATTAAAAATGATACTTAATGATATTTAATGATACCACCATATAAATACCGAGAACGCCTATTAAAAATTTTTGCCCGAAACCGGAATCCAATATTTGTAAATATTTTGCTATGCCCGAAACAGGAAGGTTTTAGGTAGTTTTTAAACATTGCCCGAAACAGGAATATACCGTAGCTATTATAACCGTTTTCCCTGACAGTCTTACTAGAAGACCTAAGACATCAGGTAAAACCTTATGTACATGTAAAATGTCAGGAAAAACCTTGGGTGTGGACAGCGCTTAAGACGAATCCAACCATAACGTTGAATAGAAATTGTACCGCTATCTTCAATCAATTCATGATAGTGCAAATAACTAAATGTACTATGTAATTTCCTTTTAGTAAGCATTGTAATGTAACCTTCAAAATAATATAATTAAATTTTAAAGCTTATCAGACCGAACATATCAAAACCATCAAAGACTTACTTATTGAAATGTCGCAAAAAAATTGTAATTAAGTTAATTCTATACAGATTGAAAGGAAATAATTAACCACCATTTATACTTAGAAAATTCATTGTTTTGTTTAGTTTGTAAATGTAATTTGTAATTATTTTTTAACTCCTGTATAATTTTTAGTTCATATTGAAAATGTCACCAGCCAACAATATTATGATATGTCTATTATACAACGTGTCCAAGATAAGGAGGGTCAGTACAGGGATCTCGGAAACCGTAAGAGACACGAAGTCGGTTAAATGGAGGTAAAGTTGCGCATTTACGTGCCTAATAATATGCCGTTTAGAGAGTTTTAAAATTCCGAGTAGTTCCGGAGATATCCGGAAGAAACCGAAATTCTGAAAAATCGTTTTATTGTTTTCCTGTTTTTTTTTTTAGATCGAATTCTAAAGTAAATTGCACTTATGCATTGCCTCTTTTCCGCTCTATCTAACAGCGTTAATTGTTTTGTAATCCGACTAGTCGTCTTCGAAGGGCCGTTATCAACTTTCTTTTTTAAATACTGTTTTTCTGATATTGGAATTTGAGAGCTTTTTTCATCCGAATGCAACGATGTATGACACATTGTGGTTTAATGACGTTTCGAGGGTTGTTGAACATCAGGAAATTTTGGGATAAGGTCCTATATTTCTCCTAATTTTATAAATAATATCTCATAAGTAAGCTCTAAATTTTTTACTTATGTTGGACTAGTTCAATAAATAAAAAATAATTTAATAATAAACCAAAAATAAGTGAACAAAAATCATTCCAAAACAGTAATAAAACGAACAACGAAAAAAATAAGGAACTACATAATCAGGTGTTCAAAATGATTTCCGTTATTCTCTAAGCACATAACACATAACAGTTTTTTTGAGATAAAATAAAACATGCGATAGAATATCAAACTTTTCAGCATATGTAAATTTATGTTCCATATTTTCTGGAAAATAGAAAACCTCTTAAAACGCTCTAAAACGATCACAATGGGAATGTCAAGTGAAACAAATCACGCGTCACCATCTCAATTTTTTGGTTTTAAGCGCCTACTTTTCTTTTAAATCCCGAATCAACAGAAGTTTGAAATAATGTTTCTGTATTTTGTTCACTTATTTATGGTTTATTATTAAATTATTTGTTATTTATTGAACTAGTCCAATATAAGAAAAATTTAGAGCTTACTTATGAGATATTATTTATAAAATTAGGAGAAATACAGGACCGTATCCCAAAATTTCCTGATGTTGTTCAAAAAACCCTCGAAACGTCATTAAACCACAATGTGTCATACATCGTTGCATTCGGAAGAAAAAAAGCTCTCAAATTCTAATATCAGAAAACAGAACCGTATTTAGAAAAAGAAAGTCGATATTGGCCCTTCGAGGACGACTCGTCGGATTACAAAACAATTAACGCTGTTAGATAGAGTGGAAAAAGTAGCAATGCAAAAGTGCAATTTACTTTAGAATTCGATCTGAAAAAACCCCAGGAAAACAATAAAACAATTTTTCAGAATTTCGGGTTTTTCCGGATATCTCCGGAACTACTCGGAATTTTAAAACTTTCTAAACGGCATATTATTAGGCACGTAAATGCGCAACTTTACCTCCATTTAACCGACTTCGTATTTCTTACGGTTTCCGAGATCCCTGCACTGGCCCTCCTTATCTTGGACACGTTGTATTATGCGAAAATGCAGGCAAAACCAAAGAGGAATTAATGATTTTAATGATTTAGTCAGAAAAAACGTACTAATACTAATTCGATTCATTCAAGAACTGAGCCAGTTCCGTGGATAGCTATTTTTTCTAGAGGGATCCTGGGATGATCTTCACCTTATTATGACATTATTTTAAAGCTAGTTATTATCTTTATTATATTGGAATGCTAATATAACTCGAGCTTTACTTCTATTTCGAGGTAAATTGCCGATTCTGGGAAAGGGAGTTACTCTCCCCCAGTACCCCCCTTTATCTAGGGCGGTGAGTAAAATGGGCAATCACGGCTTGTATTTTGGACTCGGGCGTCCGAATTTGTAATTAAAATAAAAAGCCTTAACCTAATCTACATACCTATCAATAAATAATAATAAAATAAATTTAAAATGCTAACCATTATTTGCAATAAATATGAAAAGGCAATAAAGATAATTCTTAAATTGATTAAAAATATGAAACTATGATAAAATTGTAAGATAAGACGAATGCCATTTAAAAAGTAATGAAATAGATGCCATGTTATACCTCTTGTACTTACTTAGTTTGCAGTATTGGTTGTCATTTCTCTTACTTCTTACCTACAGGGTTTGTAAGAATACCAATATAATAAAAATAAAATAAACTATAAGCAAGCAGAACAAACAACCTATGGAACATATTTGAAATTTGTAAAATCAGTTAAATATAAACCTTTGAGAGCGTTGCAACTATCTTGTAGGCGGAAGTATCTACAGTGTGTATATGAAAAAACTTTTATTATTAATTTTACGGGAAAAAAGTTGCCCTTGATAAAAAGTTTTGATTCCTGAGAAAATAATAATAAACTACGCAAACTTGAGATAATTTGTACAGAATAGTGGAAAATTAATAAAAACCAAAATTACCCTAACAGAGAAGTGCCCTTAATTTTATTTCAGAGCAAAATGGTTGATGAATGATTAGATTTATTATTTATTTATTTTTACAATTTTGTGAACTTGCCCGTTGGAGGTGAGCGTTGCTTGATTTGCATAAGAAATACATTTATTAATTATAAATTATTTCAAATAATAATAGTTCCTGAAATGTCAAATTTATTTTTAATAATTATACTAAAGCATAAACAGATATAATTTTTAATGCCAAGCAACGTTTTTTATTCCATTTTGCTCTAAAATTAAAATTAAGGAATATATTATGTACATATATCTCTTTTGATTTTTTTAAATTTTTACTACCCTGTACATACTATCTCAAGTTTGACTAGTTAATATTATTTTCTCAGGAAGGAGAAGTTTTATAAAAAACATTCGTAAAATTAATAATAAAAAAGTTTTCCATATGTACAGAACCCAAGCGGACACACTGTATAACATATAAATATTTTGATGGACTAAATATAAATCTGTTTAGTGAATAAGGGATCAAAAAGGCGATGGAAAAATACATACCATGTTAGTTGAAAGTTCTTTTCTACTCTATCATAAAAACTACCAAAAGTATTTACGAATTTTCACAATACTGCCAAAAAAGATTATTAAACAGCAATTAAGTTAAATACTCATCGACTGAAAATGTAGAACAGAGATATCAAACAAACCCAAACCCTGAACAAACCCAAACCCTGAACAAACCCAAATTTGACAATGTATTTACAAATTTTCACAATACTGCAAAAAACAGATAATTAAACAGCAATTAAGTTAAATACTCATCGACTGAAAATGTAGATCAGAGATAACCTGCAGGGTATAATTATTTATGAATGTTTAAAAAGGTTAAGCACTAGCTAATTTAAGTTTATTGAAGTTATTATTATATAATGATTACATAACGTAGTCTGGTACCAATGAAAATCTGTGTGAAATGGATTATTATAGTATATACTAACTTCTTAATTTTAAAATAAATAACATGTGTATTTACATTAACAAACTCTTGCTACAGGGTGATTCACAATGAATATCCGTTAGAACTTTTAAGGATACTACTGTCTCCTTAAAAGTTCTAAAGGAGGCACATAGTGACTCGCCCTGTATAAACACAAAACAAAACAAAGGATTTTACTAAAATGCCTGTACCCGAGATATTGCAAAATAATTCAAGGACAAACTGGTTCAGTTCACAATTCAGGATCACTAAAACATCTATAATTACCAAGCACCAACTTACCTGCTTATTTAATAAAGCACATGTTTCGATGTGGTTTATTTAAATATCTGATTAAGACTTATCAGGCTTTCTATTTTTGGATTAGAAATTTATTTTAGGATTAAGTGAATAATAAATACTAATATTGTACCTATTGCATTATTACTATTCAAGAATTACCTAGGCTGGGTTCTTAATTAATAAAAAAATAAATAGAATAATGTGTATTTAAGAATAATTTTTATGCATATAACTTACCAAATTTCATTCCTACCATATCTGAGCTCATACCAATGTACTTGTCTTTATTCTTTTTAGCCTTTTTCCTCTCCTCACGCAGCCTATCATCATCTTGAACAAAATCTATTAGTTCTTTGACTTTGTGCCTAATGTTCACCCCCTGATCTTTTCCGTTCTCATCTATAAATGAGTAGTTCTCTAAAGATCTTAAATCGTAAATATGCTCCCTCGCTGATGTCACTACCCGTTCGGAACCATTTTTAATAAGGTAGTTTAATACTAGTAAAGACTAAAAATGAATGTTTTAATTAAAACACAACAAAGAGATAATAAGTGGTAACAAATACCTTATATGTTCTTCTCCAATGCTGTTTGCTATCTTGCAACATGCGTTTCCAAAGCATCGACATGACTTCAGGAAAGTGTTCATAAGTAAATGTAGCATGAGCAAGTTCCTGTAGTATGGCTCCTGTGGGGCCCCAAGCTTCATCATTAGTTGCTTCCCTCACTTTAGCTTCAATTTCTGTATAGTTCATAACAACGTTTGTACTAAAAACAAATTATGTTGACAAAAACATCTGTTGGGTGGCAATTAGGCGTAAAACTTACACTTTGTCGGCGATTTCTCGCACCTTCCACATGCTGAAAAAGTTTTCCATTTTTAATATAATGAGATCTACTACTTTTAGGCAAAATTTACAAGCTAGCAGGCATTTACAACTTCAATTTGCCAAATCGTTGAACTGGCTAAACCAGAAACCAGCTAAACATCAGCCATATTTGATGGCTACGTCATTGATGAGATGTCAGCGTATAAACGAATACAAATTAACTAGAGGGCGCCATAGCATATGTGTAACGCGTCATTGTAAGATTTGACCAATAAAATTGAAGATTGCAGGATTCCCTTTAAAATATTTCTATGGAACGCCACTGGTTAATGACGGAAATGTGGGGGCGTTCGATCCTCCTGTCAGTTCGAAAGTTGACGTATTTTGTTAAAAACAAGAAGTTTTTCTGAAAAAAAAAATAGCGTTTTGTACTTTCAATGAATAAAAATGAGTGACTTATTTAAATCAGCCTTCGAGTATTTTAGTGGCCCCGTGAACGGGCAAAATGAAAACAGTTTTGTTGGGCAAATAGTGGAAATATCCAATGTCAAGTTAAAAATAAAAAAAGTTATAGCAGAAGGTAAATTTTTGAGTATTGATCTCCCGTTTTATTGCTGTAATTTTTGTTTTGTAGGTGGATTTGCCGTAGTTTTTGCCGCACAAGATCTTGCTACAGGAAAAGATTATGCTCTGAAGGTAACTTTCATATTAATTTTACACTAGTCTTCATATACTTAATCCTTTGTGTTTTGTAGAGACTGTTAGCAGCTGATGAAGACGCTAAGCGAAATATTATTCAAGAAATTAATATTCTAAAGAAGGTGTCAGGACATTCTAATATTATACAGTACTTATCCGCGTCTTTTATTGATAAGTCGCAGACACAACATGGTCAATCTGAATTCTTACTTGTGACAGAGCTGTGTACAGGTAATAATATAATTTCCTAACGTAACTAATGTTCTTTATCCATTAAGAATGCTTCTAGTTTAGGGCCAAAATGAAATCAATAAATTGGTAACGTCCTAATTCTCAATGTATAAAATAAATTTTTTTATCACATCACATTTTAGGTGGTTCTCTGGTAGACATACTCCAAGCTAGAACCACACCATTTGACAGTGATATAATCACAAGGATATTCTACCAGACTTGCCGAGCTGTAGCTCATATGCATTCACAAGTACCTCCTATTGTGCATAGAGACCTTAAAATAGAAAACCTACTTATCAGTGACGATGGAACAATCAAATTATGTGACTTTGGGTCTGCAACAGTTGAAATTTTTAGGCCAGATCTGACCTGGTCTGCAAATCAACATTCTAGCCTGGAGGATACTGTGAGTATTTTGACACATTTTAAATGCATTTTACTTTACTTTAAAAATATAAATTCAATTTTTTTTCTAGTGACATTTGTAATGTAAAATAATAATTTAAATTCAGTTTGAGGGTATATTATACTTACTTTAATATACTTTATTGTTCAAAGAAAAATATATCCTTATTGACAAAACGTAAAAACACCAACATTTTCAGCTCCATCTTTTAGTCTATTTCTTTTAGGATCGTGGATACTCACTAAAGAGTTGTCACTTGAAACACTGCCTGCCTGCTCTGTAAGATAGGTTAATGGTGTATTGTATACACTTGAATGTTTCTCTTTTTCGGCCTGCCATGACTCAAAGGGAGATTTATCTTTTGATACAGCTAGAGATGCTAAACATAATGGTATTGCCACTTCTCATTTTTGGTTAACTTTTTTATCTAATAATAACTGAGGCCTTTTTTCGGAGAAATGAATTAACAATTTCACAAAGCAATACTGAAAACATGTAACAAGAAATTACCCAAAACTTCACCAATCACAAACTTTATACTGCATAACACAATGATCAACTGAGACTTCACCGATTATCATTATCGCCAAATCCCACAATGCGCCAATGAAGAAAAGAAATTGGAACAATACGTTCAGGCTTTAGCGAACCGGAAGTTAAGAACCTTACTTTGTATGTTTTATTTATATTCGACGTTATAAAACCCAAAATTGACATGAATTATTTCAGTGATTTAAGCATTTCTTTTTTATAAAAGTCATGACCTCTTCCAACCCTGCATATAAGCAAAAAAAGTCCTGTTGTGTAATCTGTACTAAAACTGGTCCATTTTAAAGTGATTTCTTTATTTCAGATGGCCCGATTTACCACACCAATGTACCGCGCACCAGAAATGGTAGATACATGGAGCAATCACCATATCGGACCCCCAGTTGACATATGGGCACTTGGTTGTATCCTATACACGCTATGCTATATGAAGCATCCCTATGATGACAGTGCTAAGTTAAGGATAATTAATGCAAACTATACTTTACCACCTGATCCACGGTACTCGGCATTTCATGATATAATAAGTAAGTTTGTGAAATAGATTTTCACTTTAGAATATTTTGGGATTTAGAATTTAGTTTTGCATCTTTTCTGGATTCCAACTATTTATTGGATTAACTTTTTAGGAGGATGCTTTCAATCGAATCCAGAACATAGGTTAACAATATCAGGTGTGTTAGAAAGAGTCGCTTCAATTGCAGAATCGCACGGATATAACCTTAAAGCTCCACTGCCATTTAAATCAAACCAGTTACATGAAGAACAGGTTAGTAACATTAACAAAACAGTCAAAATCCAACCCATTTTCCTTTCTTTAAATATAAAGAAAGTAAACGCCAAGTAACTGTCTCATGATTTACATATAGTATTAGTATATTTTCAAAGTTCATATTTTGCTCAAAAAATAAAATAAACAGTACAAGCAACTACATTTAAAAGGTCTGATGATGCCCAGTGGGGCGAAACATGTAACTACGAAAATATATATGCACGTTGTAACTTGGAGGTCTTTTGGAGAAAATGGATTATTTCTTTGATTTTCCTTTCTTTAGTGGAACCACCCACCGTATAGTTCGGATTTGGCTCCGTTTGACTTTTTTGTATTCCGAAATTTGAAAACGCAACTTAGAGGACGTCACGTCTGACAATAAAATGAAATTACCAAAAAAATATTTCGTTCCATTGTTCAGAGATGTAATTTTTTTATCGTATTTTATTAAATAATGGCGTATATTATAATTATATTATTTTCCTACTTAGGGTAATGGCGATTGCATATTGAACAACGTCGCTACACATAAAGCGCCGCCTCCGAGACCCTCTCAGCAACCAAGTCCCGCCCATCACGTCAATGAAACCAAACCAGAACAAACCTCGCAAGTAAGTACATTCTAAAAACCCAAACAAACCCGACAATAAATTCTGGATAAAAATAATGGTAGTCAGGTCCTGTAACTTTTAAAATTTTAGTTCTAAAGAATACTGATTGATCATTATACAGGCAGAAACAAAAGTTACTTTTGTATCCCTAATTTCTTAACGCCTTGTGGAAAAATTGAGAGGTATTGGTTCGTTTTGAAGTGTGACCTTTTCTTAACACAATTGTTTTTTGAATCACGTCATTGCCTGCTTTTTAAAAGAAGATACAACTTTTAAAAGAAAATATTGCAGTTGCATTAAAATATGTCACATCGCATGGTAGAAGTGATAAGAACACGAGGCAATACGCGCTATTAATTTTTGGATATTGGTTTATGGCTCAATAAAAAAAACTGCATAACTTTCTTTGAAAATTTGTATCATCTTTTAAAAATCCAGTAAATGACGTGAACCAAAAAACATTGTGTTAAGTAAAGGTCACACTTCAAAACATAATGAAGCCAAATTCAACTCCTCTATGTTTCCACAGGGCGTGAAAAAATCAAGAGTAAAAACAGTAACTTTTGTTTCTGCCTGTATAATGATCAAGACAACAGTATTTTTTTTGGACTAAAATTTGACTAACATTCTGAGACACAAGTCTACACATTGCTAAAAATTTCACTAAGATCGGAAAACAACTTTAAAAGTTACAGGACTATACAGGGTGTCCCATAACTAATGGTACACAGGCAAACTGCAGATTCCTTGGGTAAAAATACGGCGATTTGGCCATACTTAGTTTAGTTCAATAGCTGGTAATAACCGAGATACAGGGTGTCCAAGTAAAAATTTAATTTTCAATTTTCCTAAATAACTTATTTCTGAATCAATATTTTTGCACAAAATTTTGTGACTAGGGTTTTTTTGTGGAAAGGAATTTGAATTTGTTAATAATTTTGATGTGGATTATAGGCGGCGCTCTCTGCGGTACTCTGGATACATAAAAAGAAATGTAACTTTTGTTGTGCCTTAGTATAATGATATTTTTATTAAAAATATTAGTTTTTCCGTTATTTTTAAGCAATAAAGGTATACTTTGTAAATGTCGCTCCGACTAACAGTTTTCGAGATATTTTTAATTACAATTTCTAATGCGCCCGTTTAAATTTTGATTTGTAAATGTGAAATTTGTCACAGTAGGCTAGTAAAAACAAATACAATGAAAGCACTATAACCTCATTTCTGTCAAAGTTTATTTTCATTTGTAAGCATTGTGGGTGTTTTTAAGGAGTTTTTGAAGATACTGTCATCAAAAATTAAACTAAAAATGCCGCTACATTTTTCGTTTTGGACGCAAGGATCCTGTTTCTCCCAGTCTGTCGTATAGGCTTCTAAAAATTTTAAAATCTGGCTGCCTTCTATTTGGATACGTTTCCAATTACAAAATTTTCTTGTGCGTATAAACATACCACGTCTCGCATTTCTCCGTTAGAAAACAGTTATGTCGCGGCATTTTTAGTTTAATTTTTGATAACAGTATCTTCAAAAACTCTTTAAAAATACCCACAATGCTGACAAATGAAAATAAACTTTGACAGAAATGAGGTTTCAAAGTGCTTTCATTGTATTTGTTTTTACCAAAGCCTACTGTGACAAATTTCACGTTTATAAATCAAAATTTAAACGGGCGCATTAGAAATTGTAATTGAAAATATCTCGAAAACAGTTAGTCGGAGCGACATTTACAAAGTATACCTTTATTGCTTAAAAAGGACGGAAAAAATTATATTTTTAATAAAAACATAATTATACTAAGGCCCAAGAAAGTTCCACTTCTTTTTATGTATCCAGAGTACCGCAGAGAGCGCCCCCTACAATCTACATGAAAATTATTAACAAATTCAAATTCCTTTCCCCAAAAAAACCCTAGTCACAAAATTTTGTGCAATAATATTGATTCAGAAATAAGTTATTTAAGAAAATTCAAAATTAAAATTTTACTTGGACACCCTGTATCTCGGTTATTACCAGCTATTGAACTAAACTAAGTATGGCCAAATCGCAGTATTTTTAACCAAGGAATCTGCAGTTTTCCTGTGTACTATTAGTTATGGGACACCCTGTATAGTATACACCGTGTCCAAGATAAGGAGGGCCAGTACATTGATCTCGGAAACCGTAAGAGATACGAAGTCGATTAAATGGAGTTAAAGTTGCGCATTTACGTTCCTAATAATGTGCCGTTTAGAAAGTTTTCATATTCCGAGTAGTTCCGGAGATATCCGGAAAAACCGAAATTCTAAAAAAATCGTTTTATTTTTTTCCTGGGTTTTTTTGAGACCGAATTCTAAAGTAAATTGCACGTTTACGTTGCCACTTTTCCGCTCTATCTAATAGCGTCAATTGTTTTGTAATCCGACGACTCGTCTTTGAAGGGCCATTATCAACTTTCTTTTTTTAAATACGGTCCTGTTTTTCTTAATCCTGATATTACAATTTGAGAGCTTTGTTTCTTCCGAATGCAACGATATATGACACATTGTGGTTTAATGACGTTTCGAGGGTTTTCTGAACAATATCAGGAAATTTTGGGATACGGTCCTGTATTTCCCATAATTTTATAAATAATATGTCATAAGTAAGCTCTAAATTTTTTCTTATGTTGGACTAGTTCAATAAATAACAAATAATTTAATCATAAACCACAAAAAGTGAACAAAAAATAATTCAATATTAAACAATAAGTGAACAAAAAACATTCCGTTTTTTCGTTATTTTCTAAGCACAAATAACATCTAACTGTCGATTCTAAAACATTTGACAACATTTCTGGCGTAATACTTTGAAATGCTTCAACCACCAAAAACTTAAAACGCTCTCAAATGTTGACTACGATCACAATGGGAATGTCGTGCAACAATCAAGCGTCACCATCTTAATTTTTTTGTTTCAAACGCCTACTTTTCTTTTAATATCAATAGAAATTTGAAATAATGTTTCTATATTTTGTTCACTTATTTGTGGTTTATTATTAAGTTATTTGTTAGTCCAACATAAGTAAAAATTTAGAGCTTACTTATGACATATTATTTATAAAATCGTTGCATTCGGAAAAAAAGAACTCTCAAATTCCAATATCAGGAAAACAGGACCGTATTTAAAAAAAGAAAGTTGATAATGGCCCTTCGAAGACGACTCGTCGGATTACAAAACAATTGACGCTGTTAGATAGAGCGGAAAAAGTGGCAACGTAAAAGTGCAATTTACTTTAGAATTCGATTTCAAAAAAACCCAGGAAAAAAATAAAACGATTTTTCAGAATATCGGTTTTTTCCGGATATCTCCGGAACTATTCGTAATTTTAAAACTTTCTAAACGGCATATTATTAGGCACGTAAATGCGCCTATATTTAACCGACTTCGTATCTCTTACGGTTTCCGAGATCCCTGTACTGGCCCTCCTTATCTTGGACATGCTGTATAGTATATACCTGTCTAACATAATATTTGTCTGAAATTTATTTTCTGGGAGTGTATATTTTGGTAAAAATAATCTTGACGCAAAAGTTTTTACTTTTATTTCTTTATATTTCTAGTTTTACAAATTGTAAATTAAAAATGTTTTTAGTTTTGAAGAATCCGAATTTTTGGTCCTTGTGTCTAATTTGAAATATATAGGTGGTATAAGTAATATTTTTCATTTCCCAACTGAAATGTTTCCACACTCACATTCCACATTATTATTTTCCTGTATCCTTCAAATGCAAAACAGTTTCGTCACTTGTATGTTTGGAGTAATTTATATCTTTGATATGTTGCGTATGACAAATGAATAAAACATCTGTTTTTAGGTTCCACAGAGACCAGCTCCGCCCCCTCAAAGACCAGCTCCCCCTACTCAGCATCCTCATAACGCACAAGTTCCGCCACGTCAACCTGAACACTCCAAGCAAGCTGGGTTATTTTCCTCTCTAAAAGGAGGAGCTGGTAGTTTCTTGAAAAATCTTAAAGATACAAGTTCAAAGGTTATTTCTACTGTGTCTCAGTAAGTACACGCTTAACTTCTTGCTTAAACCACGATCTAATAAATCGATTGATGTCATTACTGACAGGAACGCGCATATATTTTGAATAACAACTTATGATTAATTTCTTTTGTGAGACAAAAATTTTAATTTCCAAATCCCCAAGTAAAAAAATTAAATACTGTGCTAGGCAACAAAGAAAAACTTCGAAAAGAGTACATATCTCGTCGCGACATCTCGCGGTTTATTTGTCTACCTAACGCAGCATCTTATAGAAGTCCAATGCAGAGGGTATGTTCTGTAAAAACAGAAAAATAACATACCGAATGCGTCTCTCAATGGTTTATGTTCGTGACAGAGAATAAATAGAATTTGTTTCCTTTTTCCCTAAGCTCCCTAGGGAAAAAGGAAACAAATTTTATTAACAAAGAAAAAGCCTATTACCTTACCTAATCCTTAAAATATTATAAACTAATTAGTTTGAATCGTTAGGTCCTAATGAAATTTTGATGTTAAATAAATACTACGTGTTTAGCAATCCTCCAGTGGCGGCTCGTCGGGGAAAGGCCACTTTCTCAGGAAAGAAAGAAAAGGGAAATAATAAACAACGAATTTATTTTTATTCGATAAATTAACTTCTATATAATTGTATTCTTCGTTATTCCTCTAGTATTGCAAAGGTTTAATACTCCAAAATAATCTACGTAGAGTCAAAAAATGTTACCCAGTTTTGGTTTTGCATAGAAATTGAAATTTTCGCAATGTAGGAAGAGCGATCAGCATTTTTATTTGTATCTACCTATAGCTAAAGAGCTTTTCGGAGCGTTCGTTAACTTATTATTGAACTGGTCACCGCTACCGTCCTGTTATCACGCCTTCATCTAGTCAATGAGTAATCGCTAGATTATTAAAAAATAAGAAAGCAGATCGTCTTTTTGTTATTACGCCTTGTCCGTTCTTGATGAAATCATATTTAAAATATAAAAAAACGTGAGTTCATCGACAACGGACGTTTTGAGTGTTGCAAAGATTCCATAGTTTAAATAAAAGATGTAGAGAAAAGGGGTATCAAAAAGTTACAGCGCCCGGGTAATTTTTTTTTTTTAATTGTTGATAATACTCTAAAAAATAGTAAATCGAGTGGAACGGACATTTTTCGTGTTGCGCAGCTCGCAACTCGGCATCAGCTATGTCTCCATATGCATTATTATTGATACACATTTTTTTCTTGACTAAAAAATGCATGTGTAAAAATGTCAGTTCATATTTTCCCCTCATTTTCTCAGGCACAATACACGATTTCTGCTTGAAAACGGACGAGGCACGATAACTCGAACAGCGTTAAAAAAATGACATACCTAAGACCCAACACTGCGCTTGCGCGCCAATGAAAATGTCCGTTCTCATTTTTTTCCGGTCACGAATAACAAAAACTAACATCCCACAAGTAAAACGGACGAGGCGTGATAAATTGAATTCTCCGCTGTAAAAAATTTTCGATTTTTCTCAGACCAAAACTATTCACCGCATGGAAAATGCCAGTTACTATTTTTATCTCATCAAAAACATCACTCTCAGTCAAAAAATAAAAAGAACGGACGAGGCGCGATAACTATTACGACCACTTATTTCATCATGATTATTATTTCTCAATGATTTCGCAACGGTCAATGTCCGTTTTTGTTAATTTCCTTCTCAAGTCCTTATTAAATCACCAAAAAATTTAGGTCGTGATCAGTCTTAAATCCTGGTAACGGGCTGCCGTACCAAATGGTATGAAAATTCCGATTAAAATAGTTGGTTGCTGTGGCAACCATGATGTGTGAGATGCCTATGAGAACGTTTAAGCAGACGAGGCTTGCTCTCCTCACGAATAATTCTGTTGCTGTTAGTTTAATATAGTAATGCATTTGGCATGAATTATATTGACGGGTACGATAGTAATTATAAATTTTATTTCGTGAACAATTGTTTGTTTGTGAAAAGTTCATAGACAAAATGAACCCATTTGAACCAATTAGTGACATTGTTTGTAGTTTATTAGGAGTACAAATTGCCCAGGACAGACTCTTATTTTTGGCAAATATATCTATTCAAAAATAACTTTTAGAAGAACTTAAAATTAACGTTCCTTTCTATGAATATATTATTGATAAGTACGCATTATTAAAGAACAGGATTGATTTCATATATAAAAAAGGTAATTTAAAGGAAATTATTTTGATATTTGGTTCTTCCCCTATATTTTCACCCACGATCCGCCACTGCAATCCACTATACTGTTATGACTGTTCCTATCCACAAGGATGACCACTTCAATTTTCTACCAATTTTCTTATTCTATCCTTTCTAAGAAATTGAAAATTTAATTAAAAAACATCGTATATTTTCTCGACGCAAATCGAATCTCGCATTCACGCCATCATATTATTTTTTTGTTTTTGCCATTTTAAAAAAAGTTTTATTGCCTTTATTAATGATCGTTTTATAGCTTTGTTAATAAGAATGTATAAAAATGTATTAAATCATGACTTTTTATAACTTTACTTATAAAAGTTTAAAAGTTACCAATTTTTTTTTATGTACATTTTTAGGAGTATGGCCAGAACAGACTTGGATATACACTATATATCCTCCAGAATAATAGTAATGCCATATCCGTCAGAAGGATTGGAATCAGCCTATAAAACAAACCACATAGAGGATGTAAGACTGTTTTTAGATTCTAGACACCCAAATTACAGGTAGGAAAGTTCAGTTCTTTGGAACGACGGTTTTCTGTTATCGATTGGTAGAGCCCTGGAAATGCGTTAAGTCCCTAGCCAGTCCGTTTTCTATAATTAAAATCACAGCTACATAAAACGTCAGATGTCCTTAAAAAATGAACAAATTTTTAGCTGTCATCAACCACCAAATCCGTCACCAAAATGTTGCAGTTATTTATAAGTTTAAAATTACGAACCAAGAATAGACTAAGGTAAAGTAGTCGCAGTGTATGTTTACCCGTGCCCGCGCGTCATCGGGTTTGTTCGCATACACGTCATAAACATTGTACGAATTAATCAAAATTACGCGAAAGAAAAACATCAAAACAAATACTGATTTTATAAATATTATAATAGACGTGCCTAGTATTCCGATATACATAAGTATGCCGAAAAATAATTGATATTGATATGATGGAGGCGAAAAATTGGCATGGCAGATGGGGCGTTTTATATCACGATGGCCCTTAGTCGCTGCATCTGTGACGCACATGTAAATTTATAACGTATTTAACTTTCCTTTATACATATTTGTGGACTTGTATTTTCAGGACTGCCGCCTGATGTAATTACTACAATGTTTGGAACTATTTTTGATAAATATATTTTTTATGTTATAGATATTCCGTATACAATTTAACAAATAAGCCCTATCAATCAAAATTCGGCCAGGCTAGAATAGTAGATTGTTCCTTTGCATATCCCGATCATTTTAAGGCACCGTTACTTAATTCTTTGTACCAGTTATGTGAAGATATTTATCAGTATTTAGCAGGTAATACATTTGTCTTATAACAACAAGATTAATAAAGTTGTGTTGGTAAATTAGTTAGGAATATTATATGAATAAAATATTCGTAGGTGATAGTCGAAATGCTGTTGTAATACATTGCACGGATGGAAAAGCTACATCTGCTACTTTAGTGTGTGCACTTTTACTTTACGCTGGGTTATATGAAGTTGCAGAAGACTCCTTACAAATGTTCGCTGTCAAAAGATGTCCGCCAAACATGCGACCTTCAGAACTAAGGTAATTATTTGCTGTTTAGGATTTTTTAAAACCGTTTTTCCTGACTGCCAATGTCGGAATCAATATAGAAAATGTTTAACAATTTGAAAAGTAGAAAATTAGATACTCGAATGAATCTCGCAAGAAATGTAAATAACCGACAGGTAATATTCACAGATGTAAAATCACGAATACTACTACTACTACTATAGAAATGATCGTAAAGAAATTATTTGCTGTTAAACCTGTTGAAAATAGCGAGTTTGTGTTATTTTACTTGTAAAGAGCGATAATATCCATTTGCTTCCAACAAAACTGCGAAGGGTTATTTCCATTTTTTTCCTACTTAAACTAGAAAAAAATAGGAATTAATGGAGTCGCCATTGTCAACTGCTTAAATCTGTATACAGTATGTCCGCGGATGCAGTTAACAAGAGGACAAATGGACCAAAAATTGAAAGATACGAAAAAAAGTCATTCTTCATTAAAAAGTCTGCTTGGCGAAATAATAGGAATTACGATGAGAAAATTAATTCTTATCTCAAAAATGCAAAAACATAAAATATAACAAGAGTAAATAGTGATTTTACTACATTTACTTGGTTATTACCTTTACATTACTAAACATTAATAAAAATAAATAATAATAATAAATTTACAATGGACGAGGTATCATACACAATAGGCATAGTTGAAAAACCCCTCCCCCATATTCAACACGTTTTTCCAACTGCTTCCTAATGTGATCAAAACTGGCTTGAATCTCTTCAATTGATAATGATTCCACTGCTCGCCTAACTCTTAGTTTTAAAATTTCAACATTACTATCCATTGGTTGCGCAAAAGTAAGCTGCTTTATACGGCCCCAAAGGTAAGAATCGTCTAATGTCAGATCGGGGCTTCTTGGGGGCCATAAAACTGGCCCATTTTTGCCTATTCATCTCGCACCGAATTTTCTCTTCAGCCATTCTTTGACCTCTCCAGCGTAATGTGCAGGGCACCCATCTTGTTGAAAATACATTGCGTTGCGATAATCCAGGGGCAGCTTTTCAAGATGATTGCTAAAGAATGTATCTAGTAATTGCAAATAGCTCGCTCTGTTACAAGTACCTTCGAAAAAATAAGGCCCGATGATACCGTAATATGAAATTGCACACCACACACTGAGTTTTTTAAAGTACTGACGTCTTGCGGGAATCCTAAATTCAGGATTCTCTTTACTCCAATATATGACATGTTGAGAAGCAACAGTTCCGTTGGTTGAAAATGTTGATTCATCAGAAAACATTATAAGCTTGTGAAAATTTCTATTGACGTTTATTCTAGCCTTTTAGCTTCATCCCAGTCTCCAAGGTTAGGTTGAAATGAGGCTTGGTAAGGGTAAATTTTATTATTTTTTAAAACTGTTTGATGGTAGTTTTTTGAACCACTTCTAAATGCTTAGCTCTGTTCCTCAAGGAAAGCAATGGATTTTCATTTACAGATTGCAATATCAAAACTATACAGGCATCTTCCTCATTATATTGCTTCTTCTCTTTTTTAATGTCAATAACTGATCCTGTTCTTTGAGATTTTTTCACCAGTTTGTGTACACCAACTTTCGAAATGTATACGCCAGGAAATTTTCGTTGGAATTCCTCCACTACGTAGCGATAAGAGCACTGACCATTTCCATAACATTGCACTATAAAAACTCTTTGTCCAACGGTCAGCATTTTCAAGAATATTTATTTTAACACTGACACTAACAACTACAAAAATAGGTAATAATGTACAGGTATAAGTCATAATAATATGAAAGTAGTAAAATGCGGACTTGCAAAAATGTTTAATTTTTTTTTTAATTTCATAAATTCCAATTTCCTTCAATAAGTTCGAAATCAGGGATAGGACTAAATTTGGTCCAAGTTTTTTTATTTATCATTTCACGTTAAAAGATCAAAAATCACTGTTTACTCTTGTTATATTTTATGTATTTACATTTTTGAGTACAATAAGAATCAATTTTCTCATCGTAATTCCTATTTTTTCGACAAGCATACTTTTTAATGAAGAATAAATTTTATTCGTATCTTTCAATTTTTGGTCCATTTGTCCTCTTGTTAACTGCATCCGCGGACGTACTGTAGATATTTTTATATTTATTTTTCTTACAGATATTTATATTACCTTGCTGATATTGTCAGAAACCCTCCTTTATATCCACATTACAACCCGGTCACCCTGGTTTCACTTCAGATGCAACCGATTCCCCTATTTACAAAAGTAAGAGATGGTTGCAGACCATATTTGGAAGTATACAGCGAAAATCGTTGCATAATGTCAACCTTACAAGATTATGAAAGAATGAGGTTATACAACATTTCTGATGGTAAATGTTTACTCGCAATAAACGCAACAGTTTGTGGAGATGTGTGTATAATAATTTACCATGCGAGGAATATACTTGGAGGGGTAATGACGCAGGGTAAAGCTACAGGCATTAAGATATGTCAAATACAGTTGCATACAGGCTATATACCAGAGGAAGAAACGTCCATTCGCTTCCCAAAATCTGAGCTAGATGAAATCTCTGAGGGTCAAGAGCACTATCAACAAAGTTTTACAGTTACACTGAATGTGTTCGTCGGTGATACCGAAAGGAAACCATCTCAACCCGCTCCGTGGCAGACGGACCAAACAGATCGTATTTCGGATACGATGTTCACTTCGCAACTAGAGAAGGATGAAACGGTAGATAATTTTAGGAGTAAACCAAGTAGGAAGCCGATGCAACGGCCCCCACGGCCTGAGAAACCGTCAAGACCAGAACCGCCTTCTGCCAGACCTCCACCGGTTAGAGAAGAGCAAAATATTCCTATAATCGAAGAACAACAACTTATTGACCAAGAAGTTACGATTGTAGAGGAAGCTGTTGATTTACTTAATTTAAATACCGGACCTTCGATAGGGCAAAATGTAGTGAAACCGTCTTCTAGCTCAAATTTTGATCTCCTTGTTGGTTTAGGTAAGCTGATACTAAAGATTTTAAAGATTTAAAATAAATTGTAGCTATGGTAACCATTTTTTGTATATTTGCATCTATTTTTTGATACTTTAAAAGTAAGTAAATATTTTTGTGTAACCAACGGCTGTCTCAAAAGTACAACAACCTGAAATATGTTGAGGCCAGAAGTACAGAAACAATGTATATAAAATATTCGTACGAGACGATGTCATCTAAGATTATTCAGGAATATACAAGGTGTCCAGAAATTATGGTTCTCGGGAAAATTATATATTTTTTAAGATTACGCTATTTAAGATATTGTTTTAGTGTTAGGAACCAAACCAAGTGAAGTTGCTGTAGCGGTTCCTATATTTAAAATCTACCGTGTGAGATTTTTTCATTAGAAAAATTACATTTATTCGCGGGCTACAGCATCTTTATTACAATTTAGAGAAAACCCGTTTGCACCCTCCGATCTAAGTTTTTCATTATTTATCCAAAAATGCGAACAGGCCCTATGTGATTAACAGTTAAGGCCAATTTATAAACTCGACGATGACGATTGACGGTGCAGTTTGACGGTGCTGTTTGACGGTACCGTAAAAAGCTGGATTTATAAACTTGACGATGGCGACGATAACCTATAACCTGTTTTTCTCGGCTTTTCTGTGATTATATTAATTTTGGTGTTTATGTGATCTGAATGATACTATCAACACTTATCAACAGTACACTTTAAAATGGTTAATAAGATGGTATAAAATAAAATAATATTTACAAAATATCACGTGACAGGTAAACACGATTTTGATTGGCTGTGTAAACTTGCTACGAACGTTGCTACGGCCGTCCACCGTCAAAAGATAAAATTGGTTCATGTCAAACTGCACCGTCATCGTCAAATATAAATGGTCTTATGCATTTCAATATGTTTAAGCTGTACCGTCACCGTCAAACAGCACCGTCAATCGTCAACGTCGAGTTTATAAATTCAGCTTTTTACCGGAAGGGACTTGGTATTTTGTGTAGAAAATAAAAACCTTCTCTAAATTGTACCATAACGATGCTGTAGCCCGCCAAAAGAATAATATAATTTTCCTATGTCTATATCTCAAAAACTTATTTACTTCTTCGGGTACATTTCATAACCCTACAATTTTTGTCTGTTTTTATTTTAGGTAACGACTCTACAAATACCGACACATTCTCAGCGTTTACTTCAGTACCGACCAGTAATAATGATACTGAGCCAAAACAATCTTCGTCAAATGACATATTCGATCCGTTTGGATCTCTGGCTAGTGGAGGAGGAGGAGGGGACAATGCAACTCTTTTAGGTGGTTGGGGTAACTTTAATAACTCGACTCCTCCGTCCTCTAGCCAGTCGCCTCCCCAGGAAACCGTCGGGGAACAGAAAAAGGACTTTTTTGCCGATTTTGGTAAGTTTTCATATTTCAGTTCTATTACATCACAGAAGTTATTTAAATATTTTTTTCAAGTGTTATACGTATTCGTTTGTTTTAACCTATTGATATGAAAATAATGTGTCTAAAAACGCATTTTATTAGTAATTAGCCAAAAACGGACAATATGGAGGAATCAAAATATCTAAATGATATACAACGTGTCCAAGATAAGGAGGGCCAGTACAGGGATGTCGGAAACCGTAAGAGATACGAAGTCGGTTAATTAGAAGTAAAGTTGCGCATTTACGTGCCTAATAATATGCCGTTTAGAAAGTTTTAAATTCCGAGTAGTTCCGGAGATATCCGGAAAAAAACCGAAATTCTGAAAAATCGTTTTATTGTTTTCCTGGGTTTTTTTGAGATCGAATTCTAAAGTAAATTGCACTTATACATTGCCACTTTTTCCGCTCTATCTAACAGCGTTAATTATTTTGTAATCCGACGAGTCGTCTTCGAAGAGCCATTATCAACTTTATTTTTTTAAATACGGTCCTGTTTTTCTGATATTGGAATTTGAGAGCTTTTTTCTTCCGAATGCAACGATGTATGACACCTTGTGGTTTAATGACGTTTCGAGGGTTTTTTTGAACAAGATCAGGAAATTTTGGGAAACGGTCCTGTATGTCTCCTAATTTTATAAATACTATCTCATAAGTAAGCTCTAAATTTTTTACTTATGTTGGACTAGTTCAATAAATAACAAATAATTTAATAATAAACAACAAATAAGTGAACAAGAATCATACCAAAACAGTAATAAAACGAACAACGAAAAAAGTAAGGAACTATATAATCAGGTGTTCAAAATGATTTCCGTTATTCTCTAAGCACAAATAACATCTTGTAACTGCCACATAACAGTTTTTTTGAGATAAAATAAAACACTATAGAATATCAAAATTCCCAGCATTTGTAAAAATATGTTCCATATTTTCTGGAAAATAGAAAACCTCTTAAAATGCTTTCAAACGATCACAATGGGAATGTCAAGTAAAACAAATCACGCCTCACCATCTAAACTTTTTTGTTTCAAATGCCTACTTTTCTTTTAAATCCCGAATCAACAGAACTTTGAAATAATGTTTCTGTATTTTGTTCACTTATTGAATATTTATTGAACTAGTCCAACATAAGTAAAAATTTAGAGCTTACTTATGAGATAATATTTATAAAATTAGGAGCAATACAGGACCGTATCCCAAAATTTCCTGATGTTGTGCATTCGGAAAAAAAAAACTCTCAAATTCCAATATCAGAAAAACAGGACTGTATTTAAAAAAAGAAAGTTGACAATGGCCCTTCGAAGACGACTCGTCGGATTACAAAACAATTAACGCTGTTAGATAGAGCGGAAAAAGTGACAATGTAAAAGTGCTAACTACTTGGAATTTTAAAACTTTCTAAACGGCATAATATTAGGCACGTAAATGCGGAACTTTGCCTCCATTTAACCGACTTCGTATCTCTTACGGTTTCCGACATCCCTGTACTGGCCCTCTTTATCTTGGACACGTTGTAGAGTGTCCCACTTATAATTTCTGAATTGATTGTTTTGAATTTTGTTGTGGTTACATAATATGATCCTAGGGCGCTCTTTTCTATTGCATAAAAATTTAGTTAACTCATTGGCGTACGGATTTATAGGGGTTTTAAAATAATAATAATTATAAGAGTAGCGACTATTTTATTTCAAAACAAATATCAGAATTAGATTTGGTATCCTGCAAAACGACCAAATACAAAATTTCAATAAATTGTCACAACCAGAGGCGTGCGTCTAACCAATTTTATTTTTATTTCCGTTTTAAAATATCTACATCTGGAATACCCGCGATAAGGAACAAGGAATTTACCCAAAAAGGCGAGTGTATGATTGTTTCTTCTAAAAAAATATTATACGTTAAAAGCAGTGGCGTACTGCTAAAAAATTAGAAAATAATTGAATATGTATGTATAACTTCATTAAAACGCCATTAACAAAAAATAATATAGAACTCGTAATATTTTGTTTACATGGCCAACTGATTCAAATTTTCTTATTTATGCCTGTTTGATTCTTTTCTAATTTTTCACATTGCAAGAACAAATTATAAGATGTCCTATGTATAAAATTTAATTTTAGAGCAGAAAATACAATAGGTACGTCACTGCTTCGAGCCTACATTTCATTTTTAGTCATTATATTGGTCCTTATCGCGCGTATTTTAGATGTAAATATTTTTAAAAAGAAATAAAAATAATATTGGACAACTCGCCCAATGGTTGCATCAATTTATTGAAATTTTGCATTTGCTCGTTTTGCGGGATGCCAAATCGCTTTCGGAATTAATTTTGAAGAAAAACAATCAATTCAGAAATATCAAAAATATAAGCTTGTTTCCATTCTATGTGTGATACCCTGTATAGTATATGGGCACTGCTATATGTGTACTTATATATGTGTTAGACTCGGTCTAACGATAGATCATGGTACTACCAAGGAAAAGGACTCGTCTCTCAGGGTAGAATCTCCCTACCTACATACCGATTTCGAACACTTTAGTTCTCTTCAGTACAGATGTTCATGAATAAACAATAGCGTCAAATTTTTCTCTGTAATTCTCGACATGGCCTATAGCCTGGAGAGTAGTTCTCTGTCTTCGGATTGTTATAAAATTATTTTTCTTTCACCCGAACAAACCTGACAAGCTAGTAGACTTTCTGTGTTATGATATCAAATTGACAATTATTACCCTCTAATTGCACTTGCTTTGATCTGCAATAATAAGGTCTACGTTTTGCAATTTTGCGTTTTATTGTTCTTTATTTGTTCTAAGGCGTATTCTTTTAGGCAATCTTGGCGGTGGTAGCTTCACACAGCAACAAATGGCACCACCCTCGGTAACACCCACTAGCGGTAGTAGAACGCCAAATGATGCACCGACTACTCCTTATAATCAGTCAGCGTCTACAACCCCACAGCACCAGGCCAAGTCACCTTTGGGTCCAGATTATAGCAGGTAAGATAATGACGATTGTTTTGTTATAAACTATACAGTATGTGATTCCGATTAAGTAGGTACTATTGCTAACTCCGTTATTTTAGTTTAATTAGTAAAGTCGTAGCATTTTTCCGTTGATTAAAATGGAAAAACAATTGAATCTCGCATTTTTGCATTATTTTAAAAAACATGAACTTCTAGTTTGGTGAAAATCATACAACGGTTAGCATGTTGTATCTTTTGTAGTAAATTATTGAGTTGTGTTTTAGAAAATGTACCTCAACAAAAATATTCTTGATTTTTTAGGACACATTTTGAGCCCTTAAACAAATCGAACGCGGCGGGAATTGAGGATCCAAAAGCTAAACCGAAAAGCGGCGATGTGTTTGGAGATCTGCTTGGTTCCCAAGGATATGCTTTTACGGCTAAAAAAGATAATACACCTAGGTCGATAAATGAAATGAGAAAGGAAGAAATGGCGACTTATATGGATCCAGAGAAATTAAAAGTTTTGGAATGGGTGAGTATGTAAGAATGAGGTGAGAGAATGGTCCTCGAATCTTCGTGACATGTATGCGCTGTATAACAGATCGAACAACGAACTAATTTTGAACCGGTACAAAAATGAACGGAAAATGTTTAGAAAATATATTAGGCATTATAAGCAGAGTTTCAACAGCAGCATAATATCCATTTCTGGAAATGTTACCAGATCGACATGGCGTTTAATTGATAGCATTAAGAATGGTAATAAAAAGACTGATCATATGGAGCTCTTGCATGAACGAGCTCAAATTAAGAATTCTAGTGTATTGGCGGGTCTTTTTTTGAATCATTTTGATGTTAGTAATGTCTATAGTGGGTTGGATGATCATAGATGTGATATAGACATACAGCCTGTGCCGTATTCTTTTTTTCTTGTGCCTACAACTGCCGCTGAGGTTAATCAAATTATTGGCCTGTTGCCAGTAAAGTACTCCGTTGGTGTGGATGAGGTGCCTATCAGTGTTGTTAAGGCTGTTTCTGATACTATTTGTGGACCGATAGCAGATATCATAAATGAATGTTTTGAGTCTGGCGTTTTTCCTAACAAGTTAAAGTTTGCTAAAGTTGTACCAGTATTTAAGAAGGGGGACCATGGTGATATTTCTAATTATCGACCAGTTTCCATCCTATCAGTTTTCTCAAAGATTTTTGAAAGAGTATTTTATGTTAGATTGTTGGACTATTTTTTAAAAAATAATTTATTCTACGTTGGTCAACATGGCTTCTTGCCTAAGCGATCCACGATAACTGCCATTTTTCAGTCGCTTAATTATATTATTGAACAGGTGGATAGGGGAATGATGGTGTCGGGTCTGTACTTTGATTTGAGTAAAGCATTCGATTTGATTGATCATGAAATATTGCTTCGTAAGTTAGAGTGCTATGGTGTTCGCGGTTCAACTAATGATTTCATAAGATCATACCTATCAAATCGAAAGATGACTGTTTGTGTCGGTTCTAATCATCAGACCTTTTTCTCACAGGTAATTACAGTTAATAAGGGTGTACCGCAGGGTTCTATATTGGGTCCAATATTGTTTCTAATATTCGCTAATGATCTCAGTGGTAAAATTGACATTTCATCTCTGTATCAGTTCGCAGATGATACGTCATGCATAGTGTCCTGTGCTGACAAAATTTTATTGTCAAGTAAATCGATTGAGATTGCTGCGAGCGTGTTGGAGTGGTGTACGTCCAATAAACTTGTTTTAAATACCAATAAGACCTGTTTAACTGTTTTTCGAGATAATAGAAATGAATCTTTGTATGTTTCTATTGATGGAAAGAGTGTAGAGCAGACTCAGTCTGTCAAATTTCTAGGCGTAACATTGGAGGACTGTCTGCAGTGGTCACAAGAGGTAAATGCAGTTGTGAGTAAAATGAGTAGGGCAGCATATGCCATTCGTTTCTTGCGTTGCCAGGTCAGTTTAAATGTTGTAAAAACTTTTTATATGGCCAGTGTTCAGTCTGTAATTGCATATAGTATAATGTTTTGGTATCGTGCTTCAGTAGCGAATGCACATAAGGTTTTTGTGGCGCAAAAAAGAGTAGTAAGGATTATGTTGGGGATGCATTACTTAAGTTCTTGTAGGGGTAAGTTTAAAGAGTTGAATATTATGACTGTCCCATCCTTATTCATGTATACCTGTGCTGTATTTGTAAAATCTAATTTTCATTTGTTTGTTACGAATAGCGATGTTTCGAATAATATTTTTACTAGGGGTAGAAACGATTTGGTTGTACCTGTTCACCGGACATCTCTTTTTCATAAGGGTCCTCTAATGAGCTGTATAAAAGTATATAATGCTTTACCGAATAACATTAAGGCCATTCAGAGGATACACTTATTTAAGACTCATTTGAAGAGGTTTTTGATTGAAGAGGAGTTTTACTCGCTCAATGATTTTTATGACTTTTTTTGAAAATTTTTATTTTTGGTTTATTGTTTTGTTCCTTAAAGTTTTATGACATGTCTTTATTATATTATTCTTTGTATGTTGATTTGTTTCTGTGTTTTGACTTATTTGTATTTTGTAAGCATTTTTATTTTTGACGATACTGTTAGTTTTTCTTTTTTTAATGTAGGTTTTTTCTTTTGAAATTATTATGATTTTTTGTATGCATTTTGAAATTTGTAATGACGTTGTCAATGTTCACTTGTGAATGGTTTTTATGGCAATAAACGTATTATTATTATTATTATTATTAAAGTAAATAAAAAAAAAATTACTACAACGATCGGGTATGTTAATATTTTGAATTTCGAACTTATAAGAAAGCCGGATGGATATGATCAATTCATAATGCGTTGAACTCCAGAATCGAGCTGACCTCAGCGGACGTAGACTGCTATACTGTCTATATATTTTGTAGGGACTTTTTGCTTTTTGGAAAACTTTTCATATCTATATCTACTTAGTTCTCCTTTTTTGTAAACAGCGCAAGGTCAGACGAGCACTTTCCATGAAAATATCTGTAAAAGACAGTCAAATCCCCAACCTGTCTTCGATGTTTATGCCGGTATGTCGTCGGGTATCTCGATGACCCGTTGCTTGACCGTTCGCAAAATGTTTTCAGCTGTGAAATTATTCGTTTCCGTTTGCAAGTGTGTGAAAATTTGATTTAAAATTAGTTTTGTGTACATTTTTTTTCGCTGTAATTTTTACGATTATTGTGAAAATAATTGTGAAAATGATAGGATGGGGTATTTTCTAGAAGTTGAACTTATGGGAAAAATAACGTCTAAAATGTACAACATGGTTGACGACTGACGTCTCTTAAGTAGTCATATGGATTTATGTGCAAAATGTCAGCAGGCACGCGGCTCTGTGCATGAGTTCACCTGGAGTTTCCTCAATTATCAACTCGACGCGTCATTTATCGTTACTTTTCTGCAATTTATTTTTATCTCAGGATTTACGGGTTTTAATATAATAAGTAATTTCCATAACACCCTGTATTTGTACAACAAACCCTAAAGATTCTTCTACAACTTAATTTATCTCACTTCAATTTTATATTGGTTTATATAAGGTGTGTCAGTAAGGTGTCTGGCTTCTATAGCGCCTAAACTCTTAAAGATAGATAAAAACGTTCCATACAAAAGATAAATGGGTTACTAAGATGCATAACCTGAAAATAAGTTGCAATCAACAGGGTTGCCCCAAAAAGTGGCACGAAATATTTTAGAATTTTTTTAAATGTGACACTAGGTATCTTTTTCCACATTTTGATTTAGCAGACCAAGAGCGTTACAACCGTATTTAATTTTTTGAACTGTAATGCAGCGTTGTCAAGTAATTAATTTTTTTCTGAAATTTTAGTACTTTTTAATGGTACGATATAAAAATCATAACAACCTGAACAAATGCGATTTACATTGTGGGTACCCTAAAGTGCTTTATATCGATTTATGTTAGTAATTTTTAATTCCCTTATACAAAGCGTCCGTTAGATCTTGTACAATTTAGGGATTTTAAATATGCTTTAATTTAATTTTTTAAAATAGGACACCCTGTATATTTTTAGGCATATGGATTTATCTTGCGAATACCGTTATTTTTTGTTAAATATGTCCTATTGCGTACCATTAAAAAGTACTAAAATTTCAGAAAAAAATTAATTACTTGACAACGCTGCATTTCAGTTCAAAAAATTAAATACGGTTGTAACGCTCTTGGTCTGCTAAATCAAAATGTGGAAAAAGATATATAGTGTCTCATTTAAAAAAATTATAAAATATTTCGTGCCACTTTTTGGGGCCACCCTGTAGATTGCAAAATATTTTCAGGTTATGCATCTTAGTAAACCATTTATCTTTTGTATGAAACTTTTTATCTATCTTTAAGAGTTTAGGCGCTATCGAAGCCAGACACCTTACTGACACACCCTGTATAATATAAATATTTTATTTAAATCATGTTATCAAATTGAAACTATTTTTATTGTCTGGTATTTTAAAGTTAATTCCGTAAATATTTACATTGAACCAATTTTATACTAACATTTTTGAATTTACTATTTTAGATTTTATAAATATTTTCAGCTTGGTCGATAAAGCATATTTTGACTATAACCTGACTAAAAATTAGTGCTCCTCACAGATAAATATTTTTATTACAGAAAGAGGGAAAGAAAAATAATATTAGAGCATTACTATGTTCCATGCATACAATTTTATGGGATGGAGCTAAATGGAATAAATGTGAAATGCACCAATTGGTCTCTGCCACAGATGTTAAAAAGGCCTACAGAAGAGCATGTCTAGCTGTCCATCCAGACAAGGTAACTAAATAAACCCTCTTAAAAGTGTTATGTAAATTTGGAAATGTTTAAGAAATTTTTTAATCCACCTAAATATTGCCCTGCCACACATGCGACGTTCTGACCTTACTTTTTGAATTTTCCTATACGGATACTATAAAGGGTGCCGCCACGGTCGCGAGCGATTTGTCGCGAGAGACAAAATAACGGGCGACAAACCCGAACAAACCCTCATCAGAAGTCCAACGTCTGTCCACAGCTTTGTCGGTTGCACTTTTGTTTTTAAAATGTTTGTTAGTATCCTGCCATAGGTTTGAACTTCTCATATCAAAATTTATTTTTGACAAGACATCGTGACATGATCCTTTTGACAAAATAGGTGGTATGGGTGACAACACAAAACTTAATAAAAATCGTTCAAGATATCAAACAATACAGAGCGATGTGCTTAGCTTTTACTATGGCCGCTCTAATTAAGTTTGATGTAACTTTTAATGCTGCGTAAATTCTGCCCGTTTAGGAGCAAGGGGCCAACTAGCATTCAATTATGAAATGCCCCCTATATTCCATCCACCATAATTAATAACGCTTTTTCTTTATGTTAGCATGTAGGAACTGATAACGAAAATCTAGCCAAACTAATCTTCATGGAGTTGAACAACGCATGGAGCGATTTTGAAAACGATGCTTCTCAGCAAAACATGTTTGCCAGTTAAACTATTTTTCTCCGATTCAAGAAACACTTCTAGGTCATTCCATTTTACTTAATTAATTTAGGTGTTTAATAAAATTGTTTGTTAAAGACTGTTCGTCGAGCGATCAATGCCAGTTGAAAATTATTAGAAATATTCGGTCAGATAAATTTTTCACGTTATAGAGGTTAATACTAAAACAAAGTAAAATAAACTCGCCTAGTATAATAAAGAACGATTATACAGGGTGTTATGGAAATTACTTATATTTAAACCGGCACATCCTGAGATGAAAAACAAATTGAAGAAAAATAACCATAAATGGCGCTTTGAATTAATAAGCCAACTTATGTCGAACCCGAAAAACCACGTGGAGGACACTGCGAGAGATGTACGCAATCAATTGTCGTAGGGCAAGCCTCAAAAGACGTCGGTGAATGTTGGCCGGTGTTGTCATATTTATTAAACACTACTAGAAAAATACTGTACAAACAATGACGGAGAAAAATGTTTCCTAAAGAATTGTAAAGGCGAACCAACGCACGGCCAGTTTTTGTCAACGCGACACATGCTCTCTCACCTTCGGTCTTATTTAAAAACAATTCGTATAAAATTTTCCATAAAAATATACAGCACAAAATGTATGTTTTACAACACGACCAATAGTAATATCGCACCAATCTGAAATCACATCATTATAAATTATTTCACAAAAAAACGGTAATGCATCAGCTGGCAGAAATAACGATTAAAACAAGCGTGGATGTTAAATACTAAAAGACGCATTGCGTCTAAGCAACGATTTCCATCAAGCAAGGTAGAGGCCCGCGTTGTGATCTGGCATCACTGGTAGTGACCTACATACACTTGTTAACTGAAAACAGATGTGTATGGTGTTGCACGTGGTAGACGTCGAGTAATGTAAGGGGTTTTTATACATTTTTAATATATGTATAGACACTCGATTGAGAAAAAAGTATGTAGGCTCTTAAGACACCCAAGAAGTCACAAAATGAAATATAATAAGCCATTTCCATAACACCCTGTTTCTAAAGTTTTGGCACCTTATATTAAATAATAATATGGTAAAAGAGCGGTAAAAAAGCCCACCACTCTTATTATGATGGAAATGAAACGGAAACTCTTCCACGTTGATTTTCACCCTAAGTTATGGTAAGCTTTTTACCGGTCATCCGCCAAAGACCTTTTTTACAATATTTTAAGAGCGCGGGTCAAAGCTCTGAAAAGGGTTAATAATTTCCGATGATTGTCAACCAGGCAGATTGCTGTACAAACAGAACTAATAGAATAATTTTTAGAGCGACGGGTTGTGATTTGGCTTGAGAAAAATTGTGATAAAAATGATTAAGAGTGTGTACAGGATTTTAATAGAAAGAGCGTAGAACTTTCTCTTGGTTTATTTAATGCTTGATTCTAAAACTTTGCCTGTATTATTGAGATATAGGAAAACACATGCAATTACTTTTAAATAGTATTTTGTATGTATGTAAGTATTTTGACATTATAAAAGTTGCCACATTAGTCAGTTCTGCAACGTTACTTTTACGTTACGTTAAATTTATCTAATACCGAATATTTCCGTAGATATTTGGGCAAAACCGAATTTTTTCGATTTCGTTCTTTTTGTTTTCTGATTCTATTTGAAGAGATACGTGAACATAAATTTTACATTCTCCTCTATAAAATAATTTAAGTAAATTTTCAATCCGACGGTTCGTTTTTTCGCAACGTCATCAAATATTTTCTTTTTTGTTTTTGCTAGATTAAATCCACTTTATTGCATACAACGATATATCACACACTTTATTTATTATACGTTTCGGACTGAAAGCTCTTATCTTCAATGCACATAAGCACCTTATTGTTGTATTTATACTCTAGTTGGCATTAAAAACAATTTTTTTCATTGACATTATAAACATAATAATAATGTAACATAAACTATTTTACATTTTCAAAAACGCCTCATTTTCGAACACAAAATAATTATAATAATAATATAGTATAATAGGTGTGATGTATCGTTGAATTCAGAATAGAAAGCATAAAATAAAAGAGAAGTAATTAAATGGTTTGCTGTTATTAAAATTGGTTCGCAGCAAAAAATAGCCACTAAATCATTTGATCAGCATAAAAGATTTTGCTTGCAATAAATAGAAATCGGGCTGCAACACTTGTTCTGCAAAAAATCCTACAAACTGTCAACAATTTAACCGATATCAGTCCGCTTGTAATATCATGTGTTCTGGGTCAGCAAGATTTTACAATTGGTCAGTAGAAAAAAACATGCTAGAAGCAGTTTACTTCAGAGGTTTGCATATTAAAAGAATGGTTATCAATATAAGTCATTAGAGTGCGTTTGTTTTGAATAATCGGCAAAGTTCGTTATTGTGGTCGGAGCGAAAGCAGTCGTGTGATACGAGTAGCTAATTGCGTGCGTGTGTTTTCATTCGGTGTAGCAGTCAAGGCCCAAAAGGTAGTGGGGGCGGGTTTTCACTTGTTTTCCCAGGACACTGTCACTATTTCACGTTCTATTGTTTTTTTTTTTGATGACCAAGATTAAATATTTTGCTTACCCGCTGATTGCTTACCAATATCTGATTAAAAGTGAATCGCTCATAGCAGCTTATATATTTAATTTGCGTACCAAAATTTTCACACATCTCTCAAATAAAATCAGAAAACAAAATGAACGAAATCATAAAAACTGGGTTGTTATACACAAATATCTTCGGAAATATTCGGAATTTTTTAAATCTGAAAATATGACGTCGCAGAACTCGCTAATGTGCAACAGTATGTCCTATAGAGTAGTAGTTCCCTGTAGAGTACATTCTTATCTGGGACACCATTCTTAAACGTTGCATGTATTTTCTTGTTATTCCGGAAAAGGATTTGTTCGATATAGGGAATCAATATTTTGCCAGTGGTTCTATAATTATTATCTTAAAGATTTATGAATTCATTCTAAAAAGTTTTATTATTACAATAAATATATAGTATAGATACGGTCGGACCAAAAGAACGGTAAACAACGACACAAATTATTTTAATGATGGTTTATACCGGCCCAACAAAAATAAAGTTGATGACTTTTTGGGCTCATCATGGTAATGAACACGTGCTCGAGTTTTAGCAACTAATCGTTTTTGCCGCTTTGTTTTATTGTTTTTATATTAACTGACTGGCTTCCCTGAATAGTTTGATACGTCTTGGATACTTAATCAAGTCATACGTAACTGATGGAAGCCGACGTTTGTTTCGACCTAACCACAGACCTTGGTTGGGTTAGGAATCGTAAATTTTAAATTTATATTCCCTGTATCAAACTTCGTAGTTTTAAGTTAAATATCTGCACTTCTAAATAGTGTACGTGTACTTATAACACCATCATAAATGTTTTGAAGCTACGATACTAATTAAATGTCCTTGGTTCGAAGACTCGGTTCTAAAATAATTTGCTGTGTTTTAAATGAGACTTATTTGGCTGTAAATATGTAGAGTAGTCTAGTAGAAAGGGCCTAATTTATATCTTAAGTTAATTTGTATAAAAGTAGTGACATTGGGGGTCTTAAAATGCTATTGCATCATGCTTAAAAATCACAACCTAACATTATAGCTCTAAGTGATAAAAGTTTATTAAAAAGCAATGTTTTCATCGGATATAATGTATTTATAGATAGTTCCTTATGAAGGAGTTGATGATATTAAATATCTTATTGTAACTTTTGTCTGCAGTGTTTAACGTTATGGCAAATTTCTGTATTATAAATAAGTAATCAACTCGGTATAGATTGGCTATGTCCCTTGTTGCTGATGTGGAACTATGTTTAGTAAGGCGAGATAATTAACAGTTCAGTATAGTCGCATAGTTAAACGGTGGTTGGCTTAGTCAAGCTGTACTTATCTCAATTGAATCGGCCGGTGCAAATCCATAACTAATATTACGCGTTAGAAAACCTAAGCTTAACTTATTAAATTTCCACTATACTGCCGTCCTAAGCAAAACACCGCAAGTTCGATTATTTATTATACTTTCGAGTGAATCCTGTTTTAATGTTGAACGCTTGCAAAATAGTGATCATTTTACCTACCTATATAATTTATTCGTCTATAATTGTAAACATAATATGTCGCAACGGGCAGGGACTAGCCTTTTCCTAAGTATTTGGCAAAAACGGTATTCTTACTTGGTGTAGGCCTAAGAATTCATTTTAATTAAAATAAAATATACACTTGTGTGCAGAAAAAACGGCCATTACAAAATTTTGATTACATTTTAGGCTTAATAACTTTTTTTATTTTTAGTCCGATATTAGTGATTATTTTAGAGCAGCGTTTCTCAAACTTTTTTTACCACGGACCCCTTTTGATACTAGAACGTTGTTTTGTACCCCTAGCCGCTCACTACATTAGTACAGAATTAATTCTGGGATAGGAAGTCATGCCTAACTAATTACCTTTAGTTAAAAATAATTTTTATTCGAATCTTATTATTTTTCACAAATCAAAAAGAATTAATAAGCCATAATCTGAATAATATATCACTGGCTGCAGCAAATGTACTTAGTGAGATGGATAGTTCTGCTTTCTTCTTCTTCCACGCAGCTATGTTATGTTGGGCTTAATTTGAAGAAAGCTGCAGCCTTATATATTTGGTTCGGCATTAAGTCGATTATGATATTTTGTTTTTGTGACATTTTATTCCCACTTAGCTATTCGCGGACCCCCAAGGGGTCCGCGGACCCCAGTTTGAGAAACGCTGTTTTAGAGAACTGCCTATAAGTTTAACGGGTATTTTACAAATTTTAAGTAACATTGGTTATTCAACATATTATACAAGGATAATTGAAATGTTGCTCTTTTATATCTAAGTTCAAAACACCCCGTTTCATCAAAATTAAATCAAAATACCAGTTTTCATTCAGAGTCATCTATTCTTTACAGTTTGTTTCATGCACTTATTCTCACATAAATCCAAAATGATCTTGGTTATCAATAATTAAAATTTCCATAATTTCATTATTGTTGTTTTGGAATGAGAATAAAATTTTTAATGGATAAACAAAATATTATCAGGATTGTGGTCATCGAAATTTAATTACAAATTCATTTAAAAACAAACTTAACTACCCATTTTTACTTAAATATGCTTTATCATTTAAAAACCATCATTTTAAGCTATCTATGCATCAATCGTTTATATTGCTTCCTCTAGCCATAATTACTGCCAGTACAGTACACGTCGCGTCGGTTCGTACCGTCACGGAACCTAAACCTTGTCACGGAAAATACTGAATTCATATTGCATTATTATTTTATGGCAAAATTTAAATTATTGATGGTCAACGTCATTTTGGATTTGTGTGAGAATTAATGCATGTATTGACATGAACCAAAAAACAAAACGTAAAAGATATATGACTTTAAATAAAATTGAAATAATTTTGCTACTTGATTATTCCACATTTGTTTTGAAATTAGATTAAAAAAATAACACTTTCATTATCCTTGTATAATATGTCGAATAAACAATGTTACTTAAAATGTGTGTTTTGTACAATTTCGGTGCGGAGAATAAAAAAACCAAAAATTTTCGCATAGAAGACATGCGAATTGATTAGAGAGTAGCTAGTGGAAATAATGTTATGTTTACTTCATTTCCGAGAACCGACGTATTACATTCACAGTGAATTTTACATTCACGTGAAATTTTGAAGGTATTAATAGCACTGCCAGTCCAATATTGGTTACTAATTCTTGTTTTCAATTAAACTCTAGGTACCGAAAGAGATGCATGTTTTACCTTCATATAGATGTATTTTTGGCTTGGTTGACCTTGCTAAAGGGCCCTTAAAACTGGTAGTTCTACTTGCAGTTCTCTAAAAAATCACTAAAATGGATTTAAAAATTAATAAGGTTGGTTATCAAGCATAAAACTAGATAATCAAAATTTTGAATATCCGTTTTTTATGCACATTATGCAGTTAAATAGCTAATGTACATAGGTACTTCTGAAGTAATTAAAACATTTAACTGAATTTCCAATTTTTTTGGCACACTGGCGGTGTTTTTGCTTAGGACGGCATATTATTTTTTTCTTCTATATGATCAAACATAATCACTATAGGAAAAATCCTTTAATGCACTCTGGGAGTGGTGCGTTTCACGTGCGATTCACGTTGGGTTTGATTCGTTGGAGGGTTATATTCGTCGGGAAAAGCGACCTCGGGAAGGTCCATAAAGATGAAGTCCTCCAGATGAAAGACTTCTTAAATAATGAAGTTCGAGGAGTACTAAGCTTAACCCCACATATGGATAGGCGGCAGTGGTTCGTCGTGTATTTCTGCTTATCGCGGCTCTGGGCGGAATTAAGAGGGCAAGGTCAGCCGAGCACTTTCCATGGAAATATCTGTAAAAGAGAATCAAATCCCCAACCTGTCTTCGATGCTCTAGGCTGTCGAGGCTCTTCGTCAGTTCGTGGTCTCCGATTAGACGAATATTCATAAGAACGTGACATGTTTCGCTATACCGTAGCTTCTAGAAGGTAATGTCTTCTACTACTGTGTAGCAAGACACGTCAAATTCTTATCAATATAGTGGAAAATTTCTAAGTTAAACTTGCGTTTTGCTTTCTAACCCATAACAGTTTACTTATCTTAATTTCACATGAAGGCCACGTTTACGTTATTGTTCTACTAATAAAGTTTCTGCACTAATAAAAAATACAACTTTGCAAATACGCCGACAGTATTCGTGCACGTTCCTACAATTGGGCTCCTTTGAATTTCTGATAACCGGCTGCATTCAGCGAAGCCAATCGTTAGTAAGCGATTTTTAGTCGATGACGTAAAGATCCGTAGCGATTGTTAGTTCAGCTGAATCATTTTTGACAATTGAATTTCAATTTATTGTTTTTTTTTTGGTTGGTTAGGATCCCTCCAGGGTACAGTTCAATTTAATGAATTCTGAATAATCTGGTTCTGTAAGGAACAACAGAAAATCATAATTCTTAACAAATAAAAAATATACAACAAACCCGAACATACCCGATTACTAATCGATTGGCTCTGTTGAATAAATGATTATTTTTGAAGGATTTTTTTTAGTTTATTTTGTTAAAAATTCTTATAAGAAAATCGTAAAATGTACCCATTTGCATTGCCTCGCTTAGGTTTAGCTTAAGGTGAACCTAACATTGACAGTTTCCTTTAGAACATAAGATTCATGTTGCGGTTTCGAAATGTCATGCTGCTGGCTTTGCTAATTGGTAAATATCGGCTAATCGATTACTCATTTTATATATAGAAATATGCCCTTCCTGTGTTCGACAATATTTTATTATTTATTTTTAAACCTATTTATTTGTATTGTCAGTTTAAGATTTATTTATGTAATTCTGTACCACAGTTTAAAAAATATATTAATGTTATTCATTGACGTATAAATTTAATAGTTTTTTTTCCTCTGCTGAATATACTCGTTTGAGGTAACTGAGCGTAGTGGATAATTGAGTGCAACTCCTGCATCTTCGTACAACATTGTGGTGAGAATATTTTTATTTTATTATGCCATTATTACAAATCAATACAGACACTCTTTGTTCGTATCTGATCTGTGTTGGTGGTCTGTTTGTCCCTAAATCATTGTCACGCACTTAACCCAAAAACTAGTGATGCAACGATCGCGATTAACCGCCGATTATTGGATTTATACGACTAATCGCAATCGCCAATATCAATACGATTATTTATATTCGAAATGAATTTTAGCACGCCTATGCTTGGAAGAAAATTTGATTACTTTTGACCTTGCTTTTCCTTCCGTCCCTGTTTCAGACTTCTGTGTCGTACTGTATGTACTCATGTTTTTTATTACACAATCGTAATCGTACGATTATTTGGATCATTAATCACAATGGTATAACAACAATCGTTGCATCACTACTGAATACCTTTGAAGAAATTTTGATTAAATAAATCCGAGCTGTGCTACCTAACGCAGACCCACGATATATAGATCCAATTGGATCCCCTTTGCCATCAAGTGAATTTAAAGAAACGGTAGGAAGTTCCAGTGTTATTTCCAAGGCATAAACACTGTTAGCGCATGATCATCACGTGAGTAGGAGGGGCCTCCGCGCATGCGTATTCTTATTGGCCGTTCGATATGACGCGAACGTGGGACGGGGCGGGACTTATAATTTTTACAGAGTTGAAATCAGGAAATTAGTCGATCTGTTGGTCATTGAGGCCAAGTTTCGTGTTGCGGAAGTTGTGATTATTCCGTTTTTACTCTTTTAATTTATTGTTGTTGTTGTAAGTACTACTTAACATACCTACCTTTGTATATTTGTTAAAGGAATGTTTAGCACCGATACTGCAGACGAAGCCCAAGAGTATATTAATTTGAGTCCATCTAAGAAACGTCACAAGAAAAATCATTTTAGTCTTGAAATGAAAGAAGTAATTTTAAAGACTTGTTGCCAAACATAATTCAACCTACAAGTTTGTCGATATGAAAGACATTTTTGACCGTGCATTAGCAACTATTACACCTGAGAAGAGTAAAAAATGTATTAGTGCAACAAAAAGTAGGAATCAGAATGTGGGAACTCGATAATATTATCGAGATTAAGTTGAACGACTAATTAGGCATTACTGTAGACTAAAGCGACGATGACAGCGATAACTCCTCCAACTTATCAGAATAATTTCATCACAATAGGATCAATAAGATACACAGGTTGGTCAATACAGGTTAGTGAATTCATCAGTAAACAGAATTTTTTTTTAATGACAATTTAGATCACGGATTCTTTCGTTTCGAATAAATTGACAATTCTGGCAAAATGTACATCGACACGTATTTTCCGGAAACCCTGTATTTATTAATTTATTTTATATTTTACCATGAATATTTATTTACATTCCGATATTTCCAAATTGTATTCAACAATATTGCGATCATAATTTTTTATAATTATAATATTATAAGCACTACCCTGTTCACTGTTAGTTTCACCGATCACGTGCGTTTGTTGTGGTCGGTCTATCTTGGAAATAAATATACTACAGCAATATTATAATTTTAAACTAAAAGTACTTTTTTAATGTTCCTTCAATTTATTTTAAATATAACAAATCTCAAAATAATAATCATAATATCGATAAAATCTATAGAGTATAACTTACAACTTAAATATATAATTATAAATCACTTACATCAATAATTCTCATTAAAATGGAAGCCTTAAAAATTCTCACTTTGATTGAAAACAAACACATACGTCACCGCACACGACGAACAAAAATAAAAATCAGAAAATAAATAAATACCCAATTAGTATCACTCGCAAGTTAAGCTAAATAAATGATAAAGAATGTAGTTAAAACAAGTGCAAAAAAGCCTAAAACATATGTTATCGTTATTCTAGCTATCTTATTTTGCTCAGACTCTGTCAAATGAGCTTTCATTCTCTTCACTCTTGGCATTGTTTCCAATAACAACGGGTCTAAAATTAATATATCACCTTCACTGGCATATCGAGCTCTGTTATCGACGTTTTGTGGCACAACCTCCTCCACAACAGGAACGATTTCATCTAAATCTAAAGTGGCTATACGTTTTTTTATTTCCGAACAACTAGTTCTAGAATAATGGGACACGTAAAGTTTCTTAGGGTACGAGTACATGTAGTGAGAATTAACAGCAGTAGAAACAGGAAAATAATTACTTATTGTTGATTTACCTAAGCTAGGGAAATTGGCTTTGGGCTTGGGTAAGTCTAGCAACAGTCCGGCAGGCGGCATAGTTAAATAATTTTTGTAAAAAGGCACAAATTCGATTGATCTTGCAACAGAACTAAAATTACCTTGAAGAAGTAAACCTGTTTCTGTATAAACAAGAGAACTTAACCCAACATCACAACTATATAACATCTTTTTATGCTTAATGTACAGATCACTGTAACTAAAAAACACATCTTTAACTAGTACAGGGATATTAGCTAACATTACGTCACAGTTTTGTGAATTGTCGACAGATTTTAGAGAGAAATTAGCCTCTGCGTAAACTTTTTGCCTCCTAAGAATTTTCGATAGGAGTGGCGACGGTGTTTTCTTGGCGTTTGGGTCTAAGATGTGAGTTTTCGTTACCTTATTTTGCTTAAAAACTAAGTTACCGCTAAGTCAGTTAACTATGATTTGCTTCAACTCGATTTGCTGCAAATCATGGAGAACCTAAAAATAATAAATATTTCAGGAATTACATTTACAAAAATATGAAATGTATTAGTTAAAGGTATACTATTAAGGATTACAGTATAGTGTAATTATCCAGTAATGAATTCATTATTTGCGTTCTATTATATCAAATTTTATGATGTAAAGTAATGAACACATTACCGAATAAGTTTGCGGTCATACCCATAAATTTCTAACTTCAAATTATTTTTGTTTGGGTTTTTTAAGGACGTACAGGTTGTCCATTTTTCGATGGTTTTACGGGGTATCTCAGTTATTATTAAGAAAAGAAGGATAATTACTATTAATTTGCAAACAAATTTTTTTTCTCAAAGTAACCTTGCGAGAATTTGAGAGAATGAGAAAACAAATGAAATTTAGAGATGCAGTTGCTATGGAACAGCGAACAACGTAATAAATATGAGAAAAGTATTATTTTCATAAAAAACTTAAATACACTGAGGCACAAAAAAGTTATGATCTAATAAATCTGCAAAAAATACCGCAGACAGCGCCCCCTATATTGTACATTAAAATTTCACCAAAAAATCAGTTTCTCGTCATAAAAAAACCATAATTGTCAAATTTTGTAAAAAACCGTTGGTTTCTGTCAAAGTTATTAGAGAAAAACAAAAATGAAGTTTTAACTTTAACAACCTGTATCTCAGTTAATATCAACTTTTGGATATAGGTAAGTATAATTAAATCATATTTTTACGTGGTTTTTCCATGGCCCATTAATTAGCGGACACCCTGTTGAATGTAAAAAAAATCTGAGTACGTCACTGGATTCTATGTAAAAAACTACAAAGAGGATACTTTATTTCTTTCTGATAAGTTGCAGGGTAACCGAAATATGGGGGGTGTCCCAAAATGTAAAATTCTCTCTCGTATATCGAAAACGAGGAGGCCTAGAAAAATTCTAAAACTTGCACTAATTAGTAATTGGGCTTTTGTTTCACAAAATAGTAGCACAGCGCTGCAAAAACCGATTCCTTCTATCTTTATTAATAATGGAGTTACCCCGTAAAACCACCGAAATGGACAATAATAATAATAATGAACATAAATTATTTTTCATTTTAAAAACTCATCTTTTTCAAACACAAAATTAATAATAAATAATAGGTGTGATATATCGTTGGATTCATTGTATATAATTCTTCAAGAAACTAATGCACCTCCAAATCGAAACCAAAATTTCAAGTTAATTTTTGTCAAGAACACTTATCCGATTTGGATCCATATTTTTTTGTACTTTTCTACTAATTCCTATTTTTTTAAAAACTCACCTCTAATATACAAGACATACTCCAGGCCTGGGTCCGGGAGCTATCCCCACAGTAAGAGCCGTTACTGTTGGTTAATTCGGGCAACCCGCGCCAAGCGGATGTCTGCAACTCAGTAAAATGTTTTGATAATGTTACTTTTGTGCTCGCTAAGGTCTCCTTTAGCATTCCATTTTGTGTGGCAAATATAAGTTTCGCCCTAAGGAAGAATCCTACCGGCCAAACCCATTCCTAGAATAAAATTCTCAGTTCAAAAATGTTAAAAGATGCAATAGCAATAGTACATTATAGGCTTTATATGTATACGAGTGAGGAGTAGTTTACAACACGTAAGCGAGTATCGCGAACCGAACGAGTGTATAACAGTTGCTTTCACGCAATTGTTGCAAACTATACTTTCCCATAATATATCAAAACGCTCAATTATTTTACAACCAAAAATTCTAGATGCAAAAGCAAGAACGCAACAGTCACTTTGTGAAATAATTTATTATAAGAAATGTTGTGATATGATTTCAAATTTATGTGATATTACTATTGGTTGTCTTACAAAACATACATTCTTCGGCGAGAAGAGTTTACGTGAAAATATGACACCGGCCACTTGACGTCTATTGAGAGGCTAACACTTAGATTATACAACTCTAGGCTAACATGACTTATCATAATTGTTTGTTAATTATTTTCATCTCTTGCCTGTGCTTACCACGTGGTGTTATGAATTTGACATAAGGGGGCTTTATATAAGAGTTGTAGAAAATATACATGTACAGTTACCGTCACAAAAATCCGGGCAGTAACCTGACAGCTAACATTTTTTTCCTGAATTTTGGTAATTCAGGCGTTTACCTTTACTACCATAGATTACTATGGTAATATAAATAAACTGAGGAGGAAATAAAACCAATAGTATTTAATATTTTATTGCCCTTCCATTACTTTGAATAACTGAAGTTAATCTTTTAGGAATTGAAGCCACCAGACCATTACAGTATTCTTGCGTTAGCTGATTCCAGGTTTCTTGTATTTTCAGCCACAATTGTTCTCTATTTTCTGGCCGAAAATCGTTATATTTGTTAATTCTCTTGATCATGTAACCCCAAACATTTTCCATCGGATTTAAATTGTTGAAGGCCAGGGTAATACTTGAATATCCCTTTGTTGCATCCAATCAGATACTGCGTGGGCAGTATGAACCGGGCAGTTATCATGTTGGTAAATGTAATTAGTATTGGGAAACCTATCATTAACCGATGGCAATATCACATTCTCCAATATTTGTATGTAATTTTGTGCATTAAATCTACCTTTTATGCGCGTACAAACTCCAATACCCTGTGCACTCATCCACCCCCAAACGTTGACAGAAAAACGACCGTAGTGTAGCGTTCATCAAACCGGGTTTGTGGTCTATTGACCCACACCCTCCCGCTGTAACATGATTGGAAAATCTTTTCGTCTGTGAAAATTACATTTTCCCAAGCATTTATACCACCTATATAATATTGTAATGCATAACCCACTCTTTGCTCTTTGTTGGTTACCGTTAGGAAAGGCTTTTTAGCTGCAGGGTGATTGCGAAGATTCCAGCGAATGTGCTTCCATCCATTTTATTTTGATATCATGAACTGTACTTTTTGGCGTTTGAAATCTTTGAGCCAACCGTCTCTCTGACCATCCTTCTTCTAGCAGTGTCACAATTTTGGCCTTTTCCGCAGAATTTAAATGACGGGGCATATTTGTAAATTTATTTCACTAGCCGTAAATGAATTTCAGTTGACAATTTTTGTCAATGTCATTAAAACAGGTAATTTCTAGGTATTCGAGATTTATAAAGGTCGGCTTACATTAGAAAAAACTGCTGCCCGGATTTTTGTGACGGTAACTGTACATAAGGGGCTAGTCAAAATAGATCACTTATGTCAAAAAGTGAGGTTTGTATTTTATTTCGGCAGGAATATTTTAAATTTAAATGCCAAACAAACCTTCAACTTGCATGACGATTTTCTTAAAATAGGCGAGGAAACGTCAATCTTGATCATCGTGACGTGACATTAACTTTGACAGCACTCCCGCTATTTTGTAACGGGAGAATAACTATTACTGTTTGACACTCGTACGAGAAATCTCTCTAATGTTCCGAAATGATTTCTTTAACTCCATTGCGCCTCGCCATAAAAGTTTCATTGTCGACCACCAAAGCAGTATTTCTCCAACAAGATTCACTAATAACTATTTGTAAAAGTTCCTGGTTTTTTAAATGAAAATGGCCCAACGCCCCAAAACATGATATTTGTGAACTTATAAGAAAAGTGACCTTTCACTTGCATTTAAAAGGCCAAAATGCTTCCCAAATCACTGACAGTGTTAACAAATCGAGATATACGCTTCGAAATATTATTAAATTGTACAAAACAACTGGATCTGTGACTGAAAAACCCAGTCACCCGCGTTATTCGAATACCAACTTAAGAGCCTTAAAACGGATTATAAAGGAAAATCGGCGTGCTAATTATAACGAATTGAAAATATTATGGAATCACGCCATTACAAAAAAAGGTTTCAAGAGCAACTTGTCACAGATCTGCTCAAAAACTGGGATTTAAAACTTACAAGTTAAGCTTAAATTATTTTTTTATTATGTGTGTCATACAAGGATTCCATTGTTGGTTTTGGGGGGCGGGGCTCATGACCCCCATGATATGACCCCCCTGGATCCGCGCTTGTTTTTTATGCACTTACCGGTCCTTGATGATAGTTAAATCCGTGAGCCGTATTAAAATCGTTCGAATCGTTCGAGTTATCGTAATCGCCTCGATAATTCCAGTCTTCTGGATCCAATGTTCGCATTCCAAGGGGCCCCAAAAGATACTTTTCAGCCTCTTCCAAAGCCGCCCATGCGTGTTGTGGATCAAACATTTCTGGGGCCTAAAAATTAACCAAACAGTCACTACGTTTGATAAATTTCTTGTTCAGTGTATCGGTAGTAAGTACAGTGTATCAGAGCTGCGATGATACGGCACTTTAATTATGTAACCGGGTAGTGCGTTCGAACAGGACACATGGGATTTCCCATGTAAATTTCGAGGTGGTAAAATATTCGCTTCCGTATAGATTCTGTTATCTCCATGGTATATTACAAGTTTCATTGTTAATTGACAAAGATTAAGAGCGACAAATTACCGTGCAAGATAAAATGTATTGGTTTATTTTTACATTATTTTATAACTTGCATTTTTATTATTGCAGTCTTTAAAAAGTACATTTTTGGGCTAAAATAAATAGGGGAACTAATATTTAATCATCTTAAAGTTTACATGGGATATCCTATGTAGAAAAAGAATAGTATTCCACCCACGGTAATGATTACTATTTACTCGGATAATAACCGTCATTACCGCTTATAAATAATATACCATTACTTACCGCAACCATAGCGATGGGGAAGTTAGGCCTCAGTTGGAAGTCAGTCCAAGGTTGTGAAGCTCCAAAAGAATCTTTATAAATATTTTTCTTATTAACTAGATCAGGTCTACTCTCGTCACCCGAAGGTTTAGAGCCTATCCAGAATTTTTTCTCGAAGTTATCTTGGATTTTGTCAGACCAATCCTTGAAGGTCCACTTGGTTACCGCGCCGTTCTTGTGTGTTCTCTCTACTCCATCATATGGATATTTACCTAGGAAGTAATATGGTTTTCAAATGTAGTATTTTTTATTAGTTCACTGATAACTTTGTCAGTCATGTTTAAAAATCTCCCACCGGATTTAAAAAATAGATTTATAATGCTAACCTTCCTGGTTTAATTTCCAAAGCCATGCAACGGCTGCCTTAGACAGTCCTACTAACTCGACTGCAGATCCATCACGCGGCGTTGCTGGTTTTCCTTTATTTCCAGCCTTATCAGATGATCCCATTTTGTCCATCCATGTACCGCTGTTCCATTGATTACCACCTAAAATTTACATGAATCTATACTAATGTCGCTGTGTGATATAAAGGCAATAAGCTAATTTAGAAGATTAACGCTTGAGGAACGGTACAGGGTGAGTCGGGATGAACTGTTTCCAGGGCTCTGAATTGGTCGCAGAGGTCCTATTAGTGACCTCCAAGATATTCAGTCTCATACCACTAGCCTATTGTTTATGGGATGTTTCAAAAATGAATGAAAAGAGATAACACTAAAAAAGTTTGTTCGTTGCGCTGATGAACTAATATAGCAAATTCAATTTAAGGTAATTTGCTGACGTTGGTGTCTTTTTCCTTATTACAACTTTTATATAAAACTTTTAGGTCTGATGATGCTCAGTTGGGTGGAAAATGAAACCTTGGTCGTTTGATAATATATTGTAATCATGAGACCGTGACTTTGAGTTTACTTCTTGATAGTACCTAATATAGCAGCCAAATAAAACCGGATCTCTTACTGTACCATTAAACTTAGTCAGTTTTGTCTGTTTAAAAATGATGACTGAAAAACTCATACCACAACAAGATACAATTATAGCTTACCAAACACAAAACCAGTCTCTGGGTGTATTCCTATCTGGTTATTGAAGCCAGCGTCTGTCATTTGTTCATCAATTTGTCTTCCAGCGTTCCTTTCTCTGAACTTTAACCCTTGGAAGTGAACCTTAAGAGCTTCCTATAAAAGCATATCATTTTATTTTTTAGACGATTATAACGATTATTTTGTGGTGTTGCCATTGCTGATAGAATACGTGATACAAGTAACAAAAGTATGATATTACGCAAGGACATGTGGGACCACTTGCGTCACCAGACGACAATATCATAGGTAGAAATTAACCCTGAAATTTTACAAAGAATCGCAGGTATTGTAGTAACGTTGCGTAACGTCATAACAAATATATAAGAATATTCCTTTCAATGTATTTTAAATATATAAATTTAGATAAAGAATGCATACAGTTTTTAAAAGGGAACTAATTTTAATAGCTCTGGTGGAAATTTAGTTCCCACCATATGCCCAACGAATCCTGAATTAGCACCTTTAGCGGGAAGGTATTATCAAGCGCAAGGGGAATCATTCATTCAAAGTTTTTCAATTTTAAAAAGTTCAATGTTGATATTTACCTGTATTACGTCATGTAGTGGTTGGTCTACAGTCCCTGGAGGTTGAGGGGCAGAGTCGTCTGTTGGGAAGATACGTGTCACTTTATCTAAAAGAATCGCTGTACCATTGGGAGCTTCTTCACAATAGGACTTGATGCAGTACAGCCACCACCAAATAGCATCGCGGCAGTTAAATCTGTCCAAAGAAAATTAATAACGATTTATTTAGAGACAAATACTGTTCTCTTTTGTACAAATAAAAACAGAATTTAAGAGAATTAATTTTTATGTTCAGATAACAAACTGTAACAAAAAATCACACAAAGTCGGCGTCTCATCAAATTGCTTCTGTTTATATTATAAAATTGGTTACATATGTTACGCCCTTACAAGGGCATCATCAGACCTAAAATACGAACAAAAAATCACAAATAAAAACAAGTGATATAAATTACTGTTAAAAACAAGTGACTTCACTCACTTGTTTACACACGCATTACAGTAAAAACAAGTGACAGCACTCACTTGTTTTTAACTGCAATGTGTATTACTTGGTGCTAACTATTAAGGGCGAAACATATGTAACCAATTTTATAATACAGGGTGTTATATAAATGACTCCTTGGGTGTCCTAGAGAAGCGCTACATATTTTATTTTTTAAATCAACCGTTTTCAAAGTGGGGTAACAAACAATCTTGCTCACAGGTCAGTCTGTGCTACTGTACAACATTTCACCCAGAGCCAATGGCAATGTTGCCAAACTTAATGTAAAACTGAAATTCCATATAAAATTATAAAAATAAATTATTTTGTACCTACTTGTATTTATATTTATACCTAAGAGCGAGGAAATCCAGGCACAAACACAATCAGTTTTTTTTCTTTTTCATGGAAACACTCCTGGAAACACTTTATGTACATACAGTAATAGTGAAAGAGAACCGATAGTCAGCTTTTGAAAATACAATTTATTAGATTTTATTACACGCGACGAAATTTGACTTCAGAAGAAACGCGTCAATAAGAACAATATTCAAAGATTATTTATGGACGGGCAAGATACACGCGTAAACCGAGCGGATTGCTGAGAGTGTGTTGGTGATCGACGAGACACACCGTATCCGGCCGCTGGTTGGTCTTCAACTAACAGGCCGCAAGCGCGCGGCGCTATATGAAACTACTTCGCTCAGACGATGTAAGGCGTCAAGAGGTCATAGGCATTTGACCTAGTGACGTACGTGGCTATTACTATTCCATATGTTTTTTCGGGTCGTTTATGTTCAATTAATTGTACAAAAAGGTATTACAGAATGGAAAAGTGTTTAAATAATTTTATTTTGTCTAAAGAGTTTAAGGTGTACATATGATAACACCGGCCAGAATTCCTTGATTGCTTACATGTATCGCAGTGCCACACAGGTGTTTTTCTGGTTTGACGTCAGGTCACTTTTACCACTGAATGAATTGAAAGCGCTATTTATGGCTATTTTTCTTCAATTTGTCTTTATCTCAGGAATTGCCGGTTTAAATATAATACGTCATTTCCATAACACCCTGTATAAACAAAAGCAATTTGATGAGACGTCGACTTTCTGTTTTTTGATTTTTGTTACTAAAATCAGGCCTCTCTGAGAAATGAACTACTTTTCAATTATATCACTTTCTTGGATAAAAAAATGTATTTCATTGGTTTTAAATTACTATTGCGGATCTTACGCAATATGAACCAATTTCTTTATATTTACCTGGAGTTTCGTCCACCGTCCAGCAAATTAGGTATAAGGCCATGCCTCAAACATGCCCCGTATCCCAAAATATGTTGCCGAGCTTCCTCAAATCGGCCAGTTAAAATTACTAGTCCCCTTAAGGCGATGAAAGTGTCTCTGCCCCAATTTCTCATATATCCAACCGAAAAGTGTGGTAAACCTATTTCAAAAGATACACTTTTGTTACTAAATAATTAAGCATACAAGAGGCATTACCAAAATTCTAACAGGAATAATTTTTTATATAATATACTTTTCCATACCTGCCGATAAAGTTACACACGCCTGTACAGTTTCCCCATTTTTATTTTTCCTGGTTGGTGGTTTGGGTGGGGCCAAATTTGGCGACAGTTCAGGTAAACCCGCCGATCCGATATAAGCAACAAACTGTAAAGAACCTAGAGATAGGCCTCTGACGAAGGTAGAACCGCATTTAACAAACCTACAAATAAATAAAAGGATAATAGAATTAAAATGGCATAAAGAACGACTCTGGTGGCGTTGCTGTCCGGCGTCATGCAAAAAAAAGGAGAGAGTGAAAAATGTAACATCCCCCATCCCTACCCCACTTCACGCCGGTAACCAAGGGTTCATAGGCCTTGGGGACGCTGCATATGATCGAGGATCGTAGTTCGGATCCCACGTCAAGCTCTAGGTACCTCGGGAATGGCCCTGGCAGCGAACCAAGAAGAAAAAAATAAGAAAAAAAATGGCATAAAGAATGTTTTTCTAGAATTAAATGCAAACTGCTTTCTTGCGCTGTAAAAATTGCATTTTTCTGTTTGGCGAGCGATAAATTAAGCAAAACCTCGCTACTTATTGCACTAGTATTTGCTCAATTCATTTCTTTAAATTCTAGCAGACCACTTTGAATTTTTAGTACAGATATGATTTAGTTAACAGAATAATCATACAATTACGACCAAAATTTTCAACACTGTATTTTTGGGTTACCGTAAATCCGAGGGCACAGTCTTGTCACTTTTCAATTAACTAAATATAATTTTATAAAATAGCAACATTTAACCTTAAGTCGCCAGAAAGATAAACAAATCCTTAACTGTCCGCAACAAATAGAGCTTCCAAAAACAATATCTTGAACCTGTATGTATTTGCTACTTACTCGGACATTAAACTGTAACTTTGATCCAATAAATTAATATAAATTCCAGTCACAATGACGTCAAAGTAGCTTGGAATCAAGTATCTTGGAATACTGTGCAGGTATTTGGTATTCTCCTCGATCCATTGGCCCAATTCTTTTGTTCCTTCATCAACTTTTAGTCTTTTCCAGACATATTCTAAAATAATAATTGAATAAAAAGAAAAATAAACCTCATGTCAAATCAATGTTTAACGCGTTTAGAAAGATACCAAATAAAAAACAATAAAAAAGTGGTTATTTTCAACTTTACTATAAGTTTTGTGTTTACGTGTAAAAATACCACGTACCAATTAGCCAATTACCATCCCTTAAATTACCACAGAAGGGATGACCTAAATTATTGTTCGGTCTAATGTTAGCCAGCAACGACATAAATCCTTGGAGACCACAATAAACGATGGGGCCGAAGTTGGGGATATTATACGCGTCAAAGCCATTCCCTAAAATAAAAACGACAATTCTTTATAGCATTTATAAGTGTTCCGTCTATATCATGCTCACTTCGAGGGTTATTCACAAAAATTGTTTTCGAGAATTTTTTTCTGGTCCGCAATCATTGGTAGTGCATAAAACAGTATAATAATAGGTTTTCTACACCACATTTGAGGTAAAATGCAAGAAAAGTTTTTAATTTATTAGTACTAGGCCTAAGATTTATTAAAATAAATTTATAAAATATTATATATTAAAACAGGTAAGTGATTCTATATATTAAAATATGTAGTAAGTTATATAACAAAAAGCCTAAACCCCAATACTTTTCGAGTTAGAGCCTGTCCAAATTCAATCCTCTTTCCTATTTTGCATATTGTGTTTAGTTTGTCAACTGGCAAGTTGATATTTGGCACAGGGACTACGCTTAACGTCATCTATCGTTCTGTTAGAAAAATATTTCTTAACTTCAAAATTCAAATTTAATTTTGTGGCATATATTTTTTGTTTCGACAGTTATTGAAAGCATATTGAAAGTACATGTCATTTTAAAGACAAAATAATACCTAATAAAAAGGTATTATTGAGTTGATAAACCACATGAGACGTTAAACTGGACTTAAAGATTTTGTTAGCAGTAAAATCAATCGGTGTAGGAGCTTGGTTGGGAAAACCTGGGGACAACCAAACAAACCCAGATGATGCAATGGCTGTATGTCACAGTTATCAGACCCCTGATATCATATGGGCTCTTGGAAATGCAAACTGATCGTATGAGGGCTATATACGATTTCACAAGCCTATCAAGATTGACTGAAACTTTGATAAATGGACGAATAGTGCACCCCCGTCGTTTGACAAAGGTCTAGTTTGGTACACCGATGGATCAAAAACCGCCAACGGTGTGGGCGCATGTATATTTGGAGAAAGGCCCAGGATGGACATAAGCATTCCTCTGGAGAACTACGCCACAGTATACCAAGCGGAACTTCATGCGTACTACAAAATCTTGATAAGGGCTACCACAACCAAAAGATATACATCCTGTCGAACAGCCAAGCTGCTCTTAAGGCTCTGAACTCCGATCGGTTTACTTCAAAACTTACACTTGAGTGCCATACCAACCTAAAAGAACTGGCGACAAGGTGGGATATTGGGTAACGTGTCTCAGGGGCCCCGAACCGGCCTTTGGGATATCAAAACAGGCAACAAAAACAACATTAGATAGATGGTCGAAAAACAACATCTATCTCGATGACAAGGGTTACCTGGTCAAATACACGCACGGGTCGCAATTGGAAAACCATCGAAAATACTATCGAATGGGATGCTAACACTGACTCGGCCCCAGTTGAAACAGGCGATGGGTCTGCTAACAGGTCACTGTCATTTGCGAAAATACCTTCAACGGATAGGTATAAACAACGGATCCAGAAGATAAATTATCTTCGGGAACATACAACATGGTGACAACCTCGCACTTGACAGGCTTGGTAGAAGGTTAGTGGACCTCACAGAAGGAACAAACATCTTCTAACAAGATCGGGGGTACACAGTAAGCTGGAAGGCTGCATGGATAGAAGTACGGGCCTTAAATCCGACCCCGCCTTTAACCAACCAACCAAAATGAGTCTTCCAAATGGAAATAAAAAAAAGTATCTATCGAGTTTTTCGATTTTTTGTTATATGAATTACTACCTTTATTTTCACATGTAGAATCACATCTCCAAGTATCCTAATGGATTATCCGAGCACCCTGTATAATAATAAATCCTCTTTATTTATTAGAACACATACAGAAAAGGCGACGTTAGTTTCAGACAAAATTGCATTTTTTTTATAAAACATAGACTAAGGCATACTAGAAAAATACACTTTGTATTATTTATTGAAGATATTGTGGAATTGGATGTAGCAGTTATTATATTTTATGGAATTTTTAGGCGACATAAATCAACAAAATCCTGCCACGTGAAAACCGTATAAAACTTCTTTTTGTACAGATCTGTCTTATCTCAAAATTTCCAATTGCAATTGACTAACACGCGACGTAAACATGATATCAAATAACGTTTAAGATTATGTGCAAAATCAGGCAAGTTTTAAATTTTTCGAAGAATATAAAAATATTTAAAAAACGTTTAAAAACTTAAAGAAGTTTAAAATTTAGTTTAAAAAATCTGTACAATATTACCTTCGTCCCTCTCTTCCTGATCGCATCGGTATAAAGCTCTGTTTAAATCTGCCAACGTCATTCTACTTATAATTTGTTTCAAGTCTGTATCTTTTTTAGCTGAAAAGCTGCCAATTAGCCCTCTGACTTTTGATACAGCTTCCTTCATATCCTTTGGTAGTGATATCCTAAAAAACAAGCGATATTATCAATTTCTTTTTCTTTCTTTATTTCCAACCAGTTGCAAAAGTTTCTAACTGTCTGCTGCTTTCTTAACGTACCTTACTACTGCAATAGAACCTGGCTTGAAATTTTTGAAATTAAGTTGAAACATATTTTCAGCTCCAGAGTTTACTTCCTCAAAAATATCAGACTGACTCACTTGTAGATGCTGCTTCACTACCACCTGGTAGTCTGACAAACCGTTAATCCAGGTTGAATCTTTGGTAAACGGTTCAAATTTAGTGAATCTTGAACCACCAGATCTAAAAAAATAGTAAATATATTTTGGAAGGATATATTATTCTTAAAAGGTTATAGGGTGGTGAGACAGGGTGAAAGTTAACTTGCTCAAAATATTATTATATATTATATTACATTTTCATTATATTCCTGGGACTGTGAAACTAATACTGGATATGTTTTTGGAAAACATGTATAACTACCATTAACTACAGCAATGTTTACTTACTTGGCATCAATATGACGTAGGGATGCTTCCAACACAATTTCATCCAATACACCTTCAACTCTAAGAGGTTTGATGCCACGTTGATAGTCTCCAGCATGAATATCAGGATGTCCGAAGGCTGTAAATGCTACTAAAACGTAACTAGTGTGAGTTTCAGGATTGTGTCTAGTGACTGCAACGATGTCGTGATCCATTTGGTCCACATAAACCTATATGAATAAAAAAAGAAAAACGACTTAGCATATATCGTACAAGAATTAGAATCAGAGCAACATTGCCTGTTTAGTGGTGGTTCACCATTTGTCATAGGTTGTCAAAAATAGAATGAATGCATTGGCACTTTACTCACTTCAGACCTCGAATTAAAAAAAAGCTCTGTATATATATACCTGATTGTATCCTTCCTTGCCCAGCATAAAGTGCAATTCATTCAAGGCTTTCTTAGCAGCAATGATGCCACACTTATCATTGACAAATTTGACATTACCAACAGCCAATGCGTCATCTTCTGACCACTCGGTGTACTGTCTCATTTCATCTACGACATGTATGTGATGTGGCACTAATTCGTCATAGCCACGGCTCGATCCACTAGCACAACATGCCATGTTTACCAGTGCAGTGCTCGGCAACATATCAAAAACTGGAATAAAAATATCAATATGTAATATTTGTACACATTATATGGTTCGGAAGTTCCTCATATATACTATAGGAAATTGAACAAACCCGAACAAATCCGGACCTTAATACTACTTCAATAAACAAAAATGAAGCATTCGAAATGTGGACTCTGTGTAGAATGCTTAGAATATCGTGGATTGACCACGTAAGAAATGAAGAAGTACTCCATAGGGCAGAATTGACAGATCGTGAACTTTTTGAAGGCATAAAAAGAAGAAAAATATCGTACCTAGGACAAATTATACGTGGAGAACGTTATGAGTTTCAACGTCTTATCTTGCAGGGCAAAATTGAATGAGGAAAAAGGGGGTTAGGGAGAAAGAAATTATCCCGGTTGATTTTTATTTCTAATTTAGCAAAAGCCAAAAGTGATCAAATGTCTCATTGATTGTTTACGAAACGTTTTTTCGATAATATAACGTGTTTAGAAGAAATGGTATTTTCTTTTTGTTACCTCGAGTGGCATGGTGATACTTTACTATATGGTTTTGGCTAAGATTTTGCAAGCTTTAAAGAGACTATGCGTATCCATTTGCCCATATTTTTTATACCTATTTTTTAAATATTAAAAGTTATTAAACTCCACAGACTATACGATAATGTAGTTAAACTGTTGTGGCCTGTCACGAACACTGATGAAAAATCAAATGTAGGTCTTTAGAGACACAACAAACGTATGTAAAATTATAATTTCAAGATATTGGTAATTGAAAAAGACATTTTGCATATTCGGTCAACCTACAGTATCTTTGTGGTACAACCAAAGGTATTGTAAACTACACAGGCCATAATCCATTCATAAAACTCTTGGAAAGTGAAGCTGTGATTGTGTGAAATGTTATTGAAAATCAGTAATGGGTGGAAGAGAGAACTACATGTTTGTTGGCTGAATGGCAACAATGTTGAAGTATGGTTATATCAGATGGTTAAATATTAAAACATAACCATACTTATGGATGAAAAGATAAATCCTTATTTAAATGATCCACTGTTTTACAAACTACACATGAATGCACGATGATTGTTTATAATAAAGACGATTTTTCACCAATAATCACAATAAAACACAAATCAACAAATAAACAATCCCTTAGATCACAGTGACAACATTGTAATGTTTACGAGATTAGTATTCATTCATATTTTGGCTCCTGGATCGTAGCGCAGTAGTAAAGTAGAAATAGATGTTGCCAGAGTGCAGTTGGATTAGTTCAAGATTCGCTTGATACTTTTAAGTATAACAATATTTTTTAAGAGAATCTCTCATCGCGTTTTCACAGTTCATAGTAAAATTATTGGGAAATAAATTTATTTTAAGAGGAATTGCGAATTAACCTTAAACAAGTTGTAATTCTCAAATTAACAAATTTTTAATTGGGATTTTGCTAGATACCTTTGCGATAAATATGTCGATCTGGCTATGCTGCAATAATGGCCGATAGAGGTGGGAAATACCGTTTGTATTCATTGCGTAGGCTAGAAATGTACATTTTTCTATCTGTAGTTTGTAATATCTTTGGGCACAACTGAAAAAGGATTCGTTTTTCATTCTCTATCTAAATATGACATTTGAACTGTTAAACCACTGATACGGGTTTCTTCGGAATTAATGGTTTAATAAAATGGTGACATTTTCGGACGAATAGTGTATGTGGTAAAAAATAAACCCCTACCCATATTAACTACTTTCTTTATAAAAATAGTTAAATTCTTACTCCTTTAGGTCTCTTAGTTATATTCGATTACTTTAAATTTGTACGAAATATTCGCAAAAAGTAGTTAAAATAACTACTCAGTGCTAACTACTTTAGGTATTTTAACTACATTTGTTTATTTTAACTACTTTTTAAACTACTTTTGCACCAAAAAAAACTGCATTTTTTTAAAAAACATCTATTAAGCCGGACTCGACGTCTGGTGTACTTGGCCAATATTTGGCAATGGCGGACATGGTTTACTTGTACAATAATTGACAATTCCACCATTCACACGATACTACTTGACAAGTATACAAATATTAGCCAAGTACACCAGTCGTCTGAGCCTGGCGTTATTCTTTTGCCTATGTTTTATGTTTTCTTTTTTACCAAAAATGTTTCATTTTGTATGTCTTATAGTTGATAGTATGAATTACTTACCAGATCTCTTTTCAACGGGACTAGGATTGTCGTGTGTTAAGTCAAGGAAGAGAGCGTGAGCGACCATAGGAACTAACGGTCTAACATTGGGTTGGAAGAACGAACCGACTGGGACACCACCATAACGATAGACTAAGCGTCCTTCTTCGTGTGAATCCCAAGCTGACATGGCTTCGCGTATAAGTGAGGTTATACCCAATCTAAATTAAAGGCAAAAAAGAGTAAAACATACATATGTCTAATATAGGGTGTAGCATAACTTATGGGACATAAAGCAACGGAAGATACCAAACATCAAACTGTATTTTCTAGAACGTGAACATTACAAAAAAGCTTACATGACTTAATTGATCTAGTTTGATGTTTAGTATCTCCAGATGCTCTAACAGCCGTTTTTGTCATTTTTTTGAAATGTAAGGCACAATCTTTACCATTGTATTTTAATGAAGAGCATCGGTTGTATAAAAGGTCCTTTAATAAAGCAGCTGTGCGCTTTGGATACATCAAAAAGGCGATATACTATTAATGAATCTATGACGATTTTTTATATCTGCAAACCGGGTTCAAATCAGTTACGTAATTCCTGAATAGCCGACACATAAAATGTTTTTGTAAGAAATCTTTGAGTTTTTTCGAAAATACGTACCTATTTACAAATATGTTGTCAGTCAAATCAGAATTGGTGAATAGCTCCGCCACAACATAGAGATCGGGTCTAATTTTTCTAGCGGCATCAAGCAAATATTCAGCAACTGGAATAGGGGTGGAATGGCAATTGTCCAGACGAACTCCATCGAAAATTTTTGCTGTCTGCTCAACGTATTTGCGCATGTAATCCCATAAGAATGGAGAGTCTTCTGGTTTGTCACCATATCGTAGTTTGACGCTATCGCCCCAAGCTAAGAAAAGTCAAATATTAGTATAGATATTAATAAAATATACTGATACTGAGTTAGTTAAATTTGCTGTATTTTTACATTTTTATTAGGTTCAGGTAATGATAAATGTATCTTTGGTTGGCAATACATTTTTGTATCTTTTGAAATAATAATAGTGAACAAAAGGAAGGGAATTAATTTTTATAAATGTACATAGAGGGTGTTATGAACCCGGATATCCGCAGATGAAAAATTGCAAAAATATAACCATAAATGGCGCTTTGAGCGGGAAAAACTGCTCGTTATAAAAAGCAATTTTACCCGTAAGTAAAAAAATGTATGCTACAATTTTAAGTTACCACTTATTAGTTCTTCCACAATTTCGATAAAAAAAATTATTCACATCTCAAATTCGTTCCATTTCGTTTCAATGATTTGAAAATACGTACATTTTCATGTCAGTTCCTATTTTACCGGAAGTCACTCTGTTGTTATTATTTTAAATGAAATCAAATATTTTATTTTATCCCATTTTAAGTGAAATTTAATTTTCAACGATATGCCGCACTGTAGAATTTGTGTTCAAAATCGCTATAGTTAACATTTTCATTACTCCAATTAGTCAATATATACTCACCAATAAGTTCTCTTCTTAAATAAATTTTAGTGCCAGAGGAGGCAAAGTTTTTCAACGGGTCCGAATTCATAACCCAACCGTTGTGCGCCATGAGATATCGACCATTTTGACTATACATTATTTCTTCACACTCTTTAATAGACTTTGGTGAACCATAATCCGTAAAATATCTGTAAATAATCGTTATTAAAATTAATTTATCACTTTGTACTAAAATAAAAAAAATAATGTTTCTTAAAAATTTTCAGACATATGACAATGTAAAATGTAGTCTCATTTTTATAGTTTTACAATTTTAAAATTTACCTGCCAACTAACGGATGATTAAGAGTAATGTCTTTTAGCTTAGGGCCATCAGCTTGTACTCTAAAATATTTCACACCAGCTATAACATTATCAACAGCAACATTTAGGTCATCAGTAACTTCTTTGATTATTTCTTCGTTAAGAGAGTCAAGTTTGTTCTTCAAATTTTCGGCACATCTAAAACAACAAAAGCATGTATACAGATCAGGATTATACGGTTCGTCATCCGTGTCTTACATAAAAGCCAAAGCTTATGGGTCTGTATCACAATGTGGGAGCTATTTTCGAAATAGCGGCTATATTTAGCATTTTCTCAAAAATCTAGTAACTTGGGCCTTTGTGCCATGTAATAATGATAGAAAATTATTTACCTTTTTACTCGGGACTCTTCATCAAAACAATCTAATCTATAGATATTAAACATTTTTAATGCCAAATCCAAATTAATTGTACTTTCCAGTCTTCTGAATTCCGGATCTTGAATAATCGCTAACTCTCCAAGCTCTTCCCTTTCATTCTCACCAACTGGCGGGGTCTTTCGAGCAAGTGTCAAGAAATTCTCAAGGTATTTGTTAACATCGACAATGAATAGTTCTGTTAATTTTAGCGGTTCTAAAACGCTAGTTTTAAAATGGTAACGGATAGCGTTAAGATGTTCATCTGTTGATACTTCTGCAGGAATACCGCGGTCTTCATAGTATCCTGTAAAATTTAAAACTTACTTAGATATGAAATGAATAAAAAACCGAAGTCGCCACCAAATACTTTGAACAGTACAGGCAAAAAATATGAGGGTCACAAAAAATTTAAAACCATATGTATGTCCTCTGCACGGGCAATATTAATAATAATAATAACGATGTCTTTATTTTTCCATTACGTATTTACAACAAATATACAAAACTCACAATAGCTATTGTTATGTAATGTAAAAAATGGCGAAGTTGCAGCGGAAAATGTCTGGGGAAAAAGTTGTTTGGTTATGAAGGAGGAATAGTTTGTAATTTAAACCACCCCCACCCCCTCAACCCTCGGGCGCGGGTGGGGGTAAGTTAAGATTTTCAAATGGAACCCCATATTTTTTATTGGTGTATAGTGTTCTCCGACCAAAAAAATGACATCTTTTGTCCGCAAAATTTTTTTATTCGGGTTTGTTCGGTCGCCGGTTTACCAATAATCACCATGAGAAAGACAAATTCAGAACCGTGCAAAAATCAAGTTTTATCCCGGAAATACTCTTTTTCTCTGTCTTGTACTAAAAAATGCCCGTGGAATACAAACAACTTTTTCCACGGGCATTTTTTAGTACAAACAGAGAAAAAGAGTATTTCCGGGATAAAACTTGATTTTCGCACCGTTCTGATTTTGTCTTTCTCATGATGATTATTGGTGAAGGATGGGCCCGAATAAAAAAATTTTTCGGACAAAAGATGTTTATTTTTCCTCGGAGAACACGATACGCCAATAAAACATATGGGGTTCCATTTGAAAATCTTAACTTACCCCCACCCGCGCCCGGGTTTGAGGGGGTGGGGGTGGTTTAAATTGCAAACTATTCCTCCTTTAAAACCAAACAACTTTTTCCCCATTTCCGCTGGAATGCTAAGAACTGTAATAACATTTTCAGGTCCAATTTGCTAGTACAAAAGCAGGAAAAAACACTGCAATAGCTATTCTCGTGTCTAGACATATTTTTTGTTTTGTTTGTTGAAATAATATTTAAAAATGTGACGGCGAAGCTTTTTAGGATGCATAGTCTTTAAACTGTTTGGAAGATAGTTGAACATATTTGCTATAGTGTACGTAAAACTTGTCTCAAATAGCGTTGTCCTATGCAGGGGCGGCGTAATTAGGTTTCTTGAGCGGATGTTAATATTATGCACCTGACAACGGAATACAATCTTTTTCATACACATAAGTGGGAGTTTTATAGGTGATAATCCTACTATAAAAACAAACCGAGTGGGCATTTCTTCTGCCCTCCATACTTAACCATTCCGCTTCATTTACCTTATAAGTAATTCTTTCATACGAATCCCGTTCTGTATTATGTTTTTCTGCATTTGAGTCAAACAGTTACCATAAATAACATCTGCGTGGTCGAATACAGAGAGCACAGCATCCTCTTAACTTTCACTGACAACTCATGACGATTAGAGTAAATTAACTTTATTCTGACATAAGCTTGTTGTATGCAGTTTGAGACATGTTTGTCGAACCTTAGTGAACTGTTAAATACAAGCCCGAGATTGCGGTACACTATGCCTAACCTTCAAAGTATTAGCGTCGATCCTGATGTTGAATTGATTTTTTATCTTAGTGACATCATTTTTCGGACCGAATAGCATTAAGCGACATTTTTAAGGATTCAAGACCAGTAAATGCTTTAGACAGAGAGATCTTAGTCTCTCTAAATCATCATTTAGTTTGTTGCAAGTTTCGAGAATATGTACCTTTGAAGAGGAAATGTATTTTATTAAGCAACTTCATCTATTTTACTCTGAACGGCTCTGTAGACGGAAAGTAATGGTCTTTGGGTATGGCATCGTTACTCTTCATTTACAAAAATTAAGCCCATTTAAAAATTTGGAATAACATAACCAAAAATAATATTAGTTCTCAATTTACATTTTCAGTTTGACAGTAACAAGCGCAGTCAGGTAATGCTTCCATTATACTATACACTTGGGCCGGGGAAAGAATGAACATGGGTCTTACTTTAGTATCAAAGACCTGTTATTTAATTAATGAAGAAGGATAAAAGAGACAACGCTTTTCTTTTCTTTCTTTGAAAACGAAACTACAATTCCAGTGTATTTGACTGAAATGGCAAAATTAAAGAAGATTTTATATCTACTACCTTCATAATGTTAATCACACCCATTAGCTGCTGATGCGGATTTGTCTTTTTTCATCTATATAATCTCAATTTGAAACATACTGTTACAGGTGATAACGTATGTTCATTATTTATCTGGTTGAACTGTACATTTTTTATGGATATGTGCTGTTACTAATCCTATTTACTCCTATGAAAACCGAAAACTTTTATCTCAAAGCGACAATGAATTACAACAATGGGCTACTATGTCATAGTTGGGAGAAAAATTGCTTACCTTTTTTAACATCCAATGAAAACTGATGAAAAGCAGCATCCAACAGGTAAGCTGGTCGCATGTAAGGACTGTTTACACAATTGTATGTTGCTTCCGAATGTTCTTTAATCCATTCACTTTCATTCGCTGTGTGGTTGAGAACAATGTCACATATTGACAGCATCTTTATAGTAAAAAGTAATTTAAAATTTAATTAAGAGCAAATATAATTCTAATGAAAATGTTTCCTCATTTTAAAAAAATGTATGTATGTGTCGGCGTCAATTAGTGAAATCCGTCATCCCCAGAAATGCCTAGTCAATTCACGTATTGCCGGCAAATAGTGTAACTCTACGTTCGGTACACCGTTTGCCGAAGAGTATCGGGCATTCCCTGTAATGACGGAATTCTTTCAGTCAAACGCTGTACTTAACTAAAAGATTTAAGTTACCCTGTTTGCCGGTTTTAGTCCAACGCTGTAATTGTTGTTAACATCTGTGTAGTGATTTTTTTTTTGAAAATGAAACGTTGAAGCATTCAGAATTGTTTTATAAGAAGTTAGATGACTATTACTCCAATCAAAGTAAGAAAAATCCTTGGAATATTAGGAAAATGACGGAGGTAAGAAAATTATTTTAAATTTTAAAGAAATTCCTGATAATAATCAGTTATTTACAAACCTTCTACCGTAAAATATCTTATTTTCATGCACTACTGGCAACACTGTCCTAATTACAATGATTGACTAAAACCGACAAGCAGGGTAACTTAAATCATTTAGTTAAGTACAGCGTTTGACTGAAAGAATTCCGTCATTACAGGGAATGCCTAATACTCTGAGGCAAACGGTGTACCAAATGTAGAGTTACACTATTTGCCGGCAATACGTGAAATTACTAGGCATTTCTGGGAATGACGGATTTCACTAATTGACGCCGACATATGCATCATTTAAATAATATACACTTAAAGGAGGTGATTGATAAATTTTTAAAAATATTGAGCCCTATTTTCTTTTGGCGTTTTACATTAATTCAATATGAAAAAAAAATTATCTCAAAGCCAAATTTTTACATAAAATGGCATTTTTACATTAAATCTTGTAGATGATGAGCTCCTCCAACTCACGAAAATTATATTAATAAAGTAGGACAGAATTAACATTGTAATAAACTAGTAAAATTTGGTATATTATGTCAAATAACAAAACATATTTTCAATTTCACACAAACAGATCATGTCACGTGACAAGTCTGAATCTAATTTTAAATTTTAAGAATTAAACTAATTGCTTTCTTGGGGGGGGGGCGGACATTTGATAGCGTTGCAAAGACCCCTCTTCTCTTGTCAGACTCTAGCGATACTGACTAGCCGTGATATGGCGAAATGAGTCTAAGGACGAGTTTGACAAAAGGAGAAGGAAAAAAATTTGTATAATTGTGATTTTAGACAGACCTTTATTTCTTTAATTGCTTTCTGTTTATTTAGAATAATATCTGAGTAGATCAAAAAGTGGTACCTACCTTCCATTCTTTCCTCATTTTAGTAGTAAGTTTTTCAACATCTTCAAACGTTGGCTTTTTACCATTTTGTTCATTAAACATTGGATTTAATTTAAGCTGTTCGCTTAAACTGTAAGCAGATTTTGAAGCTCCTAATTCCTAAAATAGCATTTAAACAAAACATTAATAGTATACTTATAAAAATTTAAAAATATGATAGTTAAAACATATTGACTCAAGAAATGTGCTCACTTGAATTGGTGTAAAATGGACGACATTATAGCCAGATTCCTTGGCAACTTTAAGCTTATTCTCCCAAGTTGAGAAAGGACCTAATTGTTTGGTTAAAACGGTTTGACACTGAATACAATCCAGTGGCAACTCTTCATTATTTCCATATTTCAGAATAGGATCCACAAGGAAATATCCAGAACCTTGCCTTTCTTCAGTATCTCTAAAATAATATAAGCAGCTGGTATTAGTTTTTATAAAATACCCATAAGATTTTAAACTATTTTTTTGGAAATTGGTTTATCACCAAAAAACAATCCAGGCAGATAGAAACACAATTTGTGTTCGTTTGTTTTTTTGAGGACATCGATCTCTTTTTTAAATAGAAATATACACTTTGTGATACATCATTTGAAATCTAATATCTCGTACATTATGCTCATAAATTTTAGCTCGATTCTGTCAAGCTATTTCAAAATGGCGACTGTTAAAAGTTTTTAAAAATCTCTATGTAAATAAGCGGAAATGATAAATAATTGATGGTTTTTTTACCTTTCAAAGTAAGAAATCTTCATTGTTTCACGTTCTGATATTTTGTGACATTGTGATTTTTGTTCAGAAATTTGTAAAATAATACTTCGGAAATAACTAAATTAATTTTACAAGTTCACAATGTCACAAAATGTCAGAACGTGAAAAAATGAAGATTTCTTACCTTAAAAGGTAAAAAACTCAATGATTTATCATTTCCGCTTATTTAACTAGAGATTTTTTAAAAACTTTTAATACTCGCCATTTTAAAATAGCTCGACAGAATCGCGCTAAAATTTATGAGCATACTGTACGAGATATTAGCTTTCAAATGATGTATCACAAACGGTATGTTTCTATTTAAAACAAAGATCGATGTTGTCATATCTTTGACAAATGTCTACAAAAAAACAAACGAATAACGTCAAAATGTGAGCATATATAAAACTAAATTGACGTGTACAAGAGTTTTCCCCAAAAGGTACAGGTTAAGGTAATATTAATTTTATTCCGGACTTCTGGGCAACCCTGTATATAAAGACCCAAAACTTATGTGTAAACTTACGCGTTTTCATAGATGAAGTAGAAGTGGAAACTTCCAGATATCTCAACAACAATCTGGGTAAACAAAGCTGTATCATCTGCATTCTTACATCCCTCATCTTGACACCAGTTCAACAATTGGTAAGTACCCCTGTCAAATTCTTTTAGCACACCATTTGTTTCTTTAGGGTAGTTGGAGTATAACTTTATTTTCCTTCCCAGCAAAGAAGGTCCTAATCTAAACTGAAGAGTGAAATTCTTTTCAATACGAAAAATTGTAGACTCCTGATGTTCTTTATCATTAAGTGTTAAGACTCGGATTTGGGTCATGGTTGCAAAAAGAGATTGATGATCTTGACTATTATGTGACTGGGAGGACTGTAAATTTTTTTCTGGTTTGGATGTATAAACTTGATTGTTTTCTCGGGGTGCTATCAGATCGTTTGAATCTTCTACAGTTTGTGTGCTATCAACTAGAGGATGAATTGATTTTTGATTATGTGTATTTATTTGCTCTGGTAAAATTTGATTTTCTTGAGGTTCCTGGACCGAGTTGTCTAATAGATTAGTGTCATCTATACTTTGATTTTCAGTTGTTTGATAAGCAAATTTTTTGATAAATGGTTCCTCTACTACAGGTTTTCTTCCAGATTCTTCCTGTGAGAGAATTTGTTCAACACCTACAATTTCCTGTTGTAAGTTTAATTTTGAATTCAGTTCATGTTGGATCTGTTCTGGCGTAAAGAATTCAACTACCTCAGAAATTAACTTATCTTCGGAAGAGGATAATTTACATTCTTGTTCTCCAGCAGTTAAATCTTCTTTATTCACAAACGCTTCTAATACTTCAAAATAACTGGTTGGAATATCAGCTTCAATTACTTCGGTGATAAATGAATTTAGATTTGTATTATCATCAGTAACAATTATTTCTTTTGCTTCTGATTCTTGGGTCTCCTCTGAATTGAATTGATTTTTATCAGGTAATTCAGTAAAATTAAAGTCTGTTTCTTCTGAACTAAAATCTTCAGCTAAGTAATCTCTAGATTCTTTAATTAGTAATGCCTCAATATTTTTTATATCTTCATGTGCATTTATATCTTTCACAATGTTTAATTCTGAGCTTGAATCCTTACTGTAATTAAGCTGCTCAATAATGTCATTTAAAGCTTGATCATTAAACTCATTAGTAGAATTTCCAACTGTCTCAATTAAATCTGCTCGAGACAATCCAAAGTTTTCTTGGACTGCCTTGAAATGCTCTTGGTTTATATGATTTATTTCTCTATCCTGGATATTCTCTATAACTGAATCATCTACAGGCTTAATGACACTGCTCAAAATGTTTTTATTCAAGTGTGAGTTGAAGTCCTTGTTTCTCTCTCTCTCTTCTACTTCTATAATTTCAATGCTGCCTTCAAAAGCAAATTCCCCCTTGCTACTTTGTTCCAAATTAAATTGCTTCACATAGGTAATATTTTCAACTTTAGATGATTCTTCTTTGTTACTAGCTAGTATTGTAGTTTCAGAAACTTCCTCAGCAAGCTCAGTATTGATATCTGGATCCTCAGAACACTGACTTAAAACTTCTATGGAACTAGAAACTTCTTTACTTAAGTTTTCTTGATATTTTTCTTCCTCTAACTGTATGATTTCGGGAATGTTATTAGTTAAAACACTGGCGTAAGAAATGTGTGATTTAACCTTTTTACTTTCCTTGAGATCTGTTTTGGTTATATTTGTTTCTACTTTATTAACAAATACAAAGCTCTGAGAATTATCTGTGATTTGTGGAGTATTATCTCTCTTTTTAATTGGTAAATTTTGATTTTTAAAATGGTCAATAATTGGAGGTCTTGATGGGTGCAACCTTTTGGTAATTCCTTGAGTGATTACTGGCTCCTCGGAGCTTTGTTTTTCAGATGGTGACTTGCCCTTTCCTTTTCGACTTTTTTCTTTTACTGGGAAGAAGGAAAATCCTAAATCTTCATGAACAAAATTTGATTCATTAACTTTGGCTTCTAGGCTCTCCTTGCCTTTCTTCTGATCAGGGTGGGCTGGTTTTGACTTAAAAAATGAAAACCCTATATCTTCATCAGAGTTATCTTGTAACTTCTCTTTCTTTATTGGCTTCTTTTTCTTTTTAGGTTTGGCAACTGGCTTTTCTATTCCTGCAACATCAGAGGTTGTTTGAGAACTAGATGATTGAGTTTCAGTCTTTTCTTCACTTAAAGTTTCTTCAATTACATCTTCAATGGGTATTGCTAGCTTGGTACTGAAAGTAGGTTCTTCACTAACCTTTTTTGTACGATGCTTTGTTTTACTTTTATTTGGTTTACCTTCACCCTTTGGCTTGCCTTTACTAGTCTCAGCAATTTGTTTACGTTCTAGTGGTGACTCCTCTTCCCCTCTACTGCCAGTAATCTAAAACCATACAAAAAAACACCATTAGGTGGGTATAGTATAATATTACTCCTGACAACCATACAATGTTCCTCCAATGTAACTATACACTAGACTTACATGCTCTACAAACTTTGAAAGGAACAGTAATCTTAGAATAAACCATAAAAGTATTTTTTTAACAAACAAGATAAAAACAAAACAATAATACCATATAATAGTAAAAAATATATACAGAAATATTTTGATTAAGAAATATAGCATGTTAGGAATGTAGTTTAAAAGATCAAGTTTCGAGGCAAATCCATTTCTCTGAATTCGTCTAAATCATAAATAAAGAAAATAAGTTTTAAATGTTATAATTATAGTTTCTACAAAAAAATTAAATTCTGTATTACTAGAAGGAAAAAAGGCGAATGTATTTATCTTACTTAAACGATTCGAAATAGCATTAATATTAAACAGATTAAACTTACCAAGAGCGCTTGAGCGCTGCAAAGATAAGACAATTTGTTTAATTATTAGTAAAATTCTGTGATAATATTTTGGCTTTGGGGTTTGGGGATTCTCAAGGTGACTTTGACAATTATTGGCATCATAACATAACTATCTTAGTGCACAGAAGAAGGGTAGACGTTACGCTATTGAATGTTCTTGTCCTTTGCCTTTTCGTACATAAGTAAGAGGCACAAATGACATTATAGTTTTACAAATGGAAAACGCTATATTGTTTATCAAATCAAGAATCGAAATGGCCGTATCTTTCGTTCTCTCTCGGTAGCAAGGTATAAGTAAGATACGTATGTGGCCTCGCAGTACAGAATGTTGCTATATAGTACATTTACACGACGATATGAACTAATCTATAATTCTTTTAACAAAAATATATTAATGAAAGGGCAATGACTCAATCGAAGGACAATGTCTCAATCGAACCGAAATTCATCATAAATTGTTTCTTGTTTGTGATTTTATCGATTTTAAAAAAGTTAAATCTAGGAACTTTTCGTTGTTAATGTTGTACGAACGTCATTGAATCTTTATCTGCGATGTCGATACGTATTACCAAATTACGTGGTGATAAACATTTAAAATAACAAATAAAGCTCCTATATACTGTGAAATCCCAAATTACTGTTTACAGCAGTTGTAAAAGATCATTAATTTGCATTTAAATATGGTTACATAATGTGCCCCATTGCTGCCAACCAAACATAACCAAAAAACAGCTGTTTGCTGTTGATGGCAACAAAAATAAAATTTGGAGAGATGTGAAATTGTGAAAGATATTTTTTAAGTAAATAAATAGGTTAAATAGAGCTGTAAGTAAAAATAAAAAGGACTTAAATATGAGTGAAAATATGTGCGGTGGAAGCAATAGCATAGAAAGTTTAGGTGCCGGCAGTCCCGAAATCGAGCTCGCAAATCGAATTTTCAGTGTTGAAAGTGACGACGAACTAAAACCCGTAAACGCTGCCGAAAATGCAGAAATCTGGCTAAACGATGCCCACGGTGCCGACGATTTAGATGGATTAGATGACGACTTGGAAACTGTGAACATCGCAAATTTTTTCCATCGAGTAGACAGTGATCAAATTATTTATCAGACGAAGAAGAAACGCTTAAAGTTAATTGGCAAATATGTTATGGGAGACTTGTTGGGAGAAGGGTCTTATGGCAAAGTAAAGGAAATGCTAGACTCTGAGACATTGTGCAGACGAGCTGTCAAAATTTTTAAAGAAAAGAAGCTTCGGAGGATACCAAATGGAGAGCAAAATGTTCAAAAGTAGGTCTTTTATCCACCAAATAAGGTCTTTTATCCACCAAATAAGCTATTTATTATAAATTTTCATAAAGAAAGAATGCATTAAATTATTTTTGATAGTTTTCAGTATTTATGCCTCTAGGCTACTGACATACATTTGTCAGAGCTCTATGCCAATGGTTTTCAAATAGTGGCTATTTTTTGGAGGTCCATGAACCTAGTACTTGAATAGAGAGAATACTTCTGTTTTGTTAGGTTTATTTTTGCTTTTAAAGATTAATTGAAAACAACCAAATAAAATTCATGACAAAGTCACATGGTGCACTTCCAGAGGTCTGTGCGGTATGGTTGTTGCTTTTAATATAGACGTTTTTATAATCGCATCATTTGAGAATTTGCAATTACGTTAGACTATTAAGGTGTTGTGTATATTTTTTCAGTGTGTAGCTTTTGCTAGCACAGTGGAAGTATTGCTTTCACCTACATATTGCTTTGCTGACTTTATGACAAACTATCACATCATTATTGAGCCCCTAAATAAGTCTGTAACTGTACCCCCTGTAATGAGTAAACTAACTGACTTTTTTTTATAATTTTCTAATAAGTTAGATAAATTTTAAAAATACTTACACTCCCGACTAGCCATGCTATAAGTGCAGACATTCTTGAACGAATCCTGAAAATAAATTGATATGTTAGAGAAAAGTAAATATTTCACACATTTGTGTGTGTATACACGGTGTTGAAAAAAGGTCGATACCCTGGAATACCTCCGGTGCATCCCATTGCAACGGAAAATGTCTGGGGAAAAAGTTGGTTTTGAAGGAGGAATAGTTTGCACTCCACCCTCGGGCGCGGGTGGGGGTGAGTTAAGATTTTCAAATGGAAGCCCATATTTTTTATTGGCGTATCCTGTTCTCCGACCAAAAATAAACATCTTTTGTCCGAAAAAATTTTTTATTCCTCACCAATAATCACCATGAGAAAGACAAAATCAGAACCATGCGAAAATCAAGTTTATAGTAGAAATATTCTTTTTCTCTGTCTTGTACTAAAAAATGCCCGTGGAAAAAGTTGTTTGTATTCCACGGGCATTTTTTACTACAAGACAGAGAAAAAGAATATTTCCTGGATAGAACTTGATTTTCGCACGGGTCTGATTTTGTCTTTCTCATGGTGATTATTGGTAAAGATGGGCCCGAATAAAAAAATTTTTCGGACAAAAGATGTTTATTTTTGGTCAGAGAACACGATACGCCAATAAAAAATATGGGGTTCCATTTGAAAATCTTAACTTACCCCCACCCGCGTTCAGGGGTTGAGGGGGTGGTTTAAATTGAAAACTATTCCTCCTTCAAAACCAAACAGACATTTTCCGCTGCAATGCGATGCACCGGAGTTATTCCGGGGTACCGACCTTTTTTCAACACCCTATATATGTATTTAGGTTGATACAGGGTCATTCACCATGAGTGTCATATTAAAAGATCTCGGGAATTAGAAAAGATATTATATGTACACTTAAAAACTACTTAAGATATAAACATGTATGTACTGAGCAATTAGATACACAATATAATGGTAAATTAAAATATAGGGTGTTCCGTTTAAAGATAGTGACTTATGAGTACTTAGTTATTATATTATACCAAAAAGGTATAATTTTTAAAATGCCCTGTATAAAAATGTCTAGTATTTTTATGAAATAAAAAGACCTAAGTATTACCTTTCCTACATTTTAAAATCTTTAACTGCATTAGTTACAAGCAAATATCATTTTTAATAAGTTCTTTTAATTAATTCTTCCTAATTAAGTAATATTATCTAATATTTAAATAATTTTTACTCACGTGCCCCAGTAGCCACCAGAAATCAAAAATAAAAATACTTGAATAAAAAATAGCAATAAACATAAACAGGATATTAAAACAATCATCTTGCCCCTGCTATTTAACCGGTAAAATTGAATAAAACTAAAATACATAAAATATCTATTCCTATTTTAGTATCATAACACAGGATTAGAAAGATAGCAAACTTGATAAAAATATTATATTTATTGTTTTGATAAGTTAGGAGCCATGGATGTCTGGTACATAGGAACGTATTCTTTGATAAGAGATTAACTGTTGACCTACCTACATAACGTCACATTTTGAGATAATTGTACCGCCATTTTATTTTTCGATTATTATTGCATTATATTTTCAAATAAAATAGAAAATAAAGTTGTAAAACTGCCTACTGGCATTAAGGCTCGGTGTCCACGGGCGAAAACACGACGGGATGGCACCCGCATGGCATCGGCGTAAATTTATTTACAGAATCGGCCCAATTACCTAGAAACTTTTAAATTAGTCGAAGGTACAGTACGTTTCACGAAAATTGGATACAACTTTATGATTTCCTGGGTCGGTCCCATTGTGTCGACAAAAGCTTGGCAATAAACAAGTGAAGTATGAAGGGACGGACTAAGGAAAACAAGTAATGATGTGATTATATTAATGTAATCAAATAAAATAACATTTTTTAAAAATATTACTAGTCATATTTATTTACATTTATAATGTCATTCTATATATATGTTTCGCTATCGCTATCCTCATCAAAATTAATTATAATTGGATTAATTATACAATCCAGACTAATATACGAATTTTCTACAGTTATTACGTGACGGACTGAATTTTTTCAACTACCTGGGGGAATATCATTAAAGCATTTTCGCATTAATTCTACAACACTAGAACTTAAAGTCAGAGAAATATTTTCAGACCTAACCAGTGATTTTAACTGGTGCCACATATGCTCTATGGGGTTAAAAATACAATAATAGGGTGGGAGCCGTAGCACTGTGTCCAATTTCTTCTGCCAATGTGTCACAAACATATACTTTTTTTATACAAAATGTCTTTAAAACTCCTAAAAGATCACTTTTTTTATAACTTTCTTCAAAATATATATCATTCGCCGCCATGTAGTTCTGAATCTCCAATTTTGTATTATTTGAGCTTGGAGCTTTATGTAATTGGCGACTGTGATAGCTCGCATTGTCCATTACTATCACGCTATTCTGAGGAATGTTTGGTAAAAGACAATTCTTGAACCATTCCTCAAAAACTAACAAATTTTACCACAAAAAGATATTTAAATATAAATTAAGCAACCTAACCTACCTGATGTGCCTATAGTTAATTATAATTATTACAATCCGGTCCTTTCCACATAATAATAACAAACGGTCATAAATAATGGGATCGCCCAGGTACTTTTACTGCAGTCATTAAGTTATATCCATTTTTCGTGAAACAATCTTTAAACGAATAATTAATCAATGCTAGATGCGCTCAAAAATAAAGGGGTAGGTATTATTGATATTCTTATTGATCGTTGTACAAATCCAAAAAGTTGTGTTAGATAAAATACGATTCTGCCTATAATTCATTGCTAAGCTCGGAGAAGAAGCATTTAGCAGCATTATTTATTCCTTATTGTATAAGGCATCTTCAGGTAGTTAGGAAATGTTTTTTCCGTACATATTTATATCACAGTGATGTTTTGACTTTTCAAAAAATCCATCCAAAAATTGTCCTATTTCAATTTCCACCAACTATCGGCTGTTTCAATTGAATTATTTTTTTCTTTTCAGAGAAATAAGCCTGCTACGAAAAATACGCCACAAAAATGTAATTCGGTTAATAGACGAGCTCAGGGTGCCAGAGAAACAGAAATTATACCTTATACTTGAATTTTGCGTCGGATCTCTGCAGGGTAAGTAAATAATAGATATTATTTGTTTGTAGACGCACATTTCGTATTTAAAGGTAAGCCCTTTTCTTTCCAGCAGTATTGATTTTAAAAAACAAATAACTTATAAAATATTTCCGAAATAAATCTGAAAATATTTTAACGACATTATGTGATAAGCGACGACGACAAGTGACGTCAAAATGAAAATTAAGATCAAAATGTAAAAAAAAAACTTTATCAGCGTTGTATTTTCTCGATTACCGGTGATTATACAACTCCATGTATATTTTTCCCATATAGAAGGATGTGATTAATAAGTGATAATCATTTAAGTGATTATCACTTGGTGGTCACATTGTTGTAATTGTCATTTTTTGACAAATTACTTCAGAAGTAATTTCTGTCAGTTCTTGTTACAAAATGGCAAAAGAAAGATTTGGTAAAATTTTGTTGTCTAAAGTCGACGATGCTATTAAAAATGTGAAGCCCAAAAATACCGAGCGTTCCGACAAATATGCATGTATTTTATTTCGTTGTATAATCCTTTGAATACAACTCGATGTTTCGGTATTACCTAATACTTTTACCTGACACTCAACGCGTTACCCGGCAACACTACTCCTCCTTCGGAGTCGTAGTGTTGTTGCCGGGTAACGCGTTTCGTGTCAGGTAAAAGTATTATTCGGTAATCCCGACACATCTTGTGGTATTACATTCGATAATACAGCGTGAAGTATAGAGTCTTCTCTGAAGATAGGTATGGACGCCTACCCTGTACTGACGAGAGAGTTTGAAACCGGTCTGCAGGTGTTCCATCCTATCAATTTGAAAGGCTTCCTTTTCTTGGTAGTACCATTCAATCTGAATTAGTATTTTAAAGTGCTACTGTGTGGTCTGGGAAATAATAATTTTTCCACACATTGGTATTTGAAAAAACTTTATGTCAAGATAATATGCGAAACTTTAAAAATAAGCACTACTAACCAGTTGTAATGTAAACGAAAGTAAATAAACGTTTATTTCCCTTCAAACACACTAATTTTATCGGAATATTTGCCGTGGAATTTTACATCCTGTTTCACTTTTCTGACAAGACAGTGGTTATTTTTGACATTACCTCTACTTAACTTTGATAGTACTTCTACTTTAATCAGGTGATAAAATTCATATTGGATAAATAAATTCTCTAGCCCCATGGGAAAGCCCATACCCCTATATTGGAAAACTATCGAGATCGAATTCCTATTGGTCAGAAAGAAGTTTTTCCTCTGGTCCAGCGACAGTTCATTTGTGGGTTCAATCTCGATTTTGACATAACGTAAAGTTTATAGATTTTTCAGTACCGTCAAGGTTTTTGAAAAATTATTTTTGTGTGATCACTCGCAAGTGGGATGTTTCAAAAGCCCATCAACGACAAATACAAAGTTTTAGGAAGCAAATTTGAAACCGAATATTTAAATATATGGACAGGGAGGGAAGGTTTCCTATTTTTATTTGTTAGCAAGTTTATATTCGCTTATGTAATATATATTTCACATGATTTTGTGGTAATATTGTTTAATACATATTATACAGGGTGTTAATTTGAAAACTGCCCGCCCCCTGAATATATCGCTTCCAGTAAATAATGTTAAAAATCGGAAAAACCGTTTTTTAGGTATTTTTTTGGGAAAAATTGTTTTTGTTTGCCATGAGATTAAATTTTGTAATAATTTTTAATTTTTTTATAACATTTCCTACTACATTTTGCTCTTAATAAGGATTAGGGATATTATTTTCAAAGATCCAATTTAGATCATTCAAGTTTTAATAATGTCATTATCGTTTTAGTAATGTTGGAATCAGCACCTGGTAAGAAATTACCTGCGAGACAAGCTCATGGCTACTTCGGGCAATTAATTGATGGTTTGGAATACCTTCACGGGGCACGGGTTGTACATAAGGATATCAAGCCGGGAAATTTACTGTTAACTTTAGAAGAAGTGTTGAAGATATCAGATTTTGGTGTTGCCGAGGTAAGTTTTTCCTTTATAATAGACAGCTAACAATTTTTACCTTCGAGACATTACCTTCCCCCCTTTTTTCCCCCTAAAGAGGTTTAAATTTAGTCCATGGAAATATTTAGATCTTTTGTGTTTTCTCCTTCATCCTTTTAATGACTAAACACACCCTGAAATGTTGTTTGTGGTTTTTTTAATGGAATACCCTGTATATTTTTTATTTTTACGATAGGTCTTTCTTTCCGTGTAAACCGTGTAAATAAATAAAATGTCAGTCTACCGGATGATGCATTGTTAAGTTGAACATAGGAAATCCCATGTCATTTTTGAAGTGGCTGAATGTTGGCTCCCCTGTACATTTTATAGAGAAACTGCATTATAACTTCTTGAAGAGGCCGACATGGTAAAACCATGTGCCAAGTTTGACTACATTGCGGTGAGCCAATCCTAAGCTATTCAATTAAACGAGATGGCAAAACCACGAAACTCTCATAGTTCAGGTAATACATCAAACACCAGCAAATTAAATAATGACATTGATGAAACGAAAATTAGTGCTTTATATCAATATTTGGCAGTAGCTTGTGTGCTGTATTACCTGAACTATGGTAGTTTTGCAGCTTTGCTATCAAATTTAATTGAATAGTTTAAGATTGGCTCATCAAAATGTATCGAAACTCGGCACATGGGTTTACCATGTCGGCCTCTTCAAGAAGTTATAATGCAGTTTCTCTATAAAATGTACAGGGGAGCCAATATTCAGTCATCTCAAAAACAATATGGGATTTCCTATGTTCAACTGGATGCATTACCCCCGCTATATTTGTTCTTAATTAAAATTGTGTAAAAAATGTTCCCTTGAAGAACGATTTCGGATTATCATAATTATCATAATTTTGTATGAAAGGGGAAAAAATTCAGGGGAAACTCAGCGGAGATATGTCCAAGAAGAAAGAAACTGAGCGAGTTTTAGTACTGCTCAGACTTTAAATCGACATAAATTCATTCAATTTCGAATTAATTAATATATAATTGATAGTAAATTAGTATTTATCAATTTAACTAATAAGACTAGACTTTGGCATTTTATTATTTACACGGTTTTGTTTTCCAATGCGATGGACGTATTAAAGAAGAATTAATACAGCTAGCTTTATAAGAATTTGATAGCTCATATCGTAAAAACGGTTTGAACTAATATACAGTGATGGGCTAAAATATGGAACAAATTCATTTAAAAATCAGGTTTTATTTTTTTGTAAAAACGCTCGGACACGTCGATTTTAATTTTTTCTTCCGGATTTTTTGCCTCAAAAAGAAATTATACTGGGTGTGTCAAAAAGTAGATGTTGTAAAAATTTTTTGTATTTTAAATAGAACCACCCTATTTTTACTTATCACATAAATTCTACGTCAAATTCTGAGCATAATTCATGCAGCATACTCTATCCTTATCTCTGACGATTTTAGAGAAAAATTACATCTTAAAAAAGAAATTTCTTTAAAAAAAGGTACATGTACCTACTTAAAGGTAAACAGGTAAATTTAAATTAATTGTTACTACGATAGCAAGTCATGTCAATCAAAAAGAATTTTAAGTATAATTTTGAAAAAACGGTGATCATGGTGCATTTAAATGAAACTCAAAGAATCGAAATTTTAATTTTAATTGGATGTGGAGACAAAACAAGAAGTCAAGAAGAAGTTTGTAACTTGTTTAGCGCTAAGTATCCAGAACGACGGATTACAAGATCTACAGTGAGTAAAATTGAGAAAAAATTCAGGGAAACAGGGAATGTAAAGGATCGTCTACGGCCAGGTCGTCCAAAAATTAGTGAAAACACAAAATTGAACATTTTGTTAGAAGTTGAAGTTAATCCCCATAGTACATCCACGGAAGTAGCCCTTAATAATGATGTTAGCCGACGATCTGTTTTGCGGGTATTGAAACAAGAAAAGTACCATCCGTATAAAATTAGGTTGCTGCACGAGCTAAACGAAGATGATCCCGACCGCCGACTACAGTTTTGTGAAACTATGATGGAAATTTGCAACTTAAATCTATTTTTCCATCGCAGCGTACTTTTTAGCGATGAAGCCACGTTTTGTTTGAATGGTTCGGTAAACACACAAAATTTTCGGTATTGGAGTACAAATAATCCCCGTTGGATGAGAGAACAGCATACGCAATACTCACAAAAAGTAAATGTTTGAGCAGGGATATTAAATGATAGAATTATTGGACCTTTTTTCTTCGATGGAAATCTTACAGGAGACCGGTATTTACAATTTCTTCAAAATGAATTAATTCCCACACTAGCAGCGGATTTTCCAAATCCGAATCAGCCTAATCTGAGAATCTAAGAAAAAATTATAATCGACGTGTCCGAGCGTTTTTACAAAAAATTAATACCTGATTTTTAAATGAATTTGTTCCATATTTTAGCCCATCACTGTATATGCAAACTACACTTGTCGGCACAAAATTCCGCCACCCTGAAATTTTGGTCAAATTTGATATTTTATAACTTTTTTATTTTTTATGCAATTTTCATGATTTTGTTTTCAATTTGTAGATCCATTTATTGTGTTTTTCCTTAATTATTTTATAAAGTAACATTTTTCGATTAGATTATATTATACAGGAGTAAATCAAACTGTCGTTTTTTGTCTTAATTTCAAAACACCCTGTAGGAAAATTGAGGTGGATAATTTTATTTACATACTGTTTCTTGTAAACTTTGATGTATTCTAAACATTTCCTTTTTTGATTCATTCCATTATCTCATTTCTGCTGCGAGCTGCAAAATTTGAAATGAAACGATGTTATTTTTAGAAAATGTATGTCAAGCTTCCGTTTAAAAATTATCTACGGTGGCTAAGTACGCGATTATTGTGACAGAATATTTGACAGTGACAATATTATTACGTACTATTCACTGATGAATCTATGGTTTGGATGGTCGTGGGCGGGTATACAGACGTAAAAATGAGAGATATGCTTACTGCATCATATCAGAACCGATCTCATATCTTGGCGGTTCAGTCGTGATTTGGGCGGATATTTCTACCGAAGCACGCACCAATCTTGTATTTGTTGAAAATGGTGCTCTAACCGCCCATCGTTACATTGAGGAAATCCTCCAAGATGTTGTTGTTCCATTTGCTCCTTTCATTGGGAACCAATTTAAATTAATGCATGATAATGCTAGACCTCACGTTGCACATGTAGTGGGCGAACATCTGGATGAAGTTCGACTTTCAAAATTGGAATGGTCCGCATGTAGCCCGGATCTCGACCCAATCGGATTCACGATATTAGAATTGTTTTTGTTAATTAGCTTTATGATATACCTAGTGTTTGTTTTTATTAATAAAAATCAGCGTTTCATTTAAAATTCTTCAGCTCGCAGCAGAAATCAGATAATGGAATGAATCAAAAAACGAAATGTTTAGAATACATCAAAGATTACAAGAAACAGTATGTAAATAAAATTATCCACCTCAATTTGCCTACAGGGTGTTTTGAAATGAAATTACTACAAAAAACAACATAATATAGCCTGATCGAAAATAATTAAGGAAAAACACAATAAATGGATCTAAAAACTGATAACAAAATCATGAAAATCGCATCAAAAATAATAAAGTTATAAAATATCAAACTTGACCAAAATTTCAGGGTGGCGGAATTTTGTGCCGGCGAGTATATATACTATTTTTGGAATCAGGAAAATCTATCATTAAAATAAAAAATATACAGGGTGATCCCTTAAAAAGCAAGAGCTTTACACCACAGTTATTTTGTTTTACGCTAAGCCGTCTTTTAATTAGCAATTTCATACTCTACTTAGACAATTGGTTTAAAAAAAAATACAGAGAAACTCAAAAACAGGCCACGGTTTAGTCCTGGTTGGATGACTCTGTACTAACAAAATATTACAAATTAAATTATTTTTAGATTTTAGAATTATATCGCTTAAGATTAGCAATATTTATAATTTATATTTTAAAGGTCAGTTCATGCACGTTAAGAAATTATGTTATAACCGAGATTAGAATATCTTATTCATTCTGTATCTTATAATTGAAGCAGTAATACGAGGGGCACGAGAAAAAATTTCTCCGTAACAATAAAATAATATACAGAGTGTTACTTAATGATATCATTATGTAATTATTTTAACGGATGATTCCTGGACCAATTTAAAGTCGAAACGTTCATATACATATATGCCCTAAAATGCTTTGTTGTCGATATACAGGGTGTTAAAAAGATTTTTTTTGGTTTTTATCAAATATCTCGAAACCGGTTTGAGATATTACACTAAACTTTGGTATAGACTATATATAATGATATAAAACTACATTTTTTACCTAAAAAAAAATTTCAAGTCGGTGACGTAGGTACAGCTTTTTCTCGATCAAAAAATATGTTACGCCACAGATATTTCCGAAATAATTAGTTATTATTAATTAACATTCGATTCTAAATAAAAAGGTATCTTTCATCTTTCTCTTAAAACTTAGCGTTTGGAAGTAATAATACATCCCATTCTGCGATAACATATTTTTTATTAAAATTGTATTGAGGCTGGCATGAAAAAAAACTTTTTGGAGTAAAAATATGTGGTATTATATAATATTAGTCTATATCAAAAGTTAGTTTAATATTTCAACCATTTTCGAGATTTTTGATAAAAACTAAAAAAAAAATTATAACTGTAATGCCTTGTATATCGAAAACAAAGCATTTTTCGACTTAAAATTGATCACCTCTTAAAGTAAGTACATATTATCATTAAGTAACATTCGGTATAGTTTCCTAGTTTCCGTAACAAAAAGTTCGGGTTTGGCTTTTGTCCTTATTTTATAGGCCAATAGGAATAATTTTTCACGATGGAATAAAGTCATTGCAGCACAGGTGGGGCAAGTGTGTTAACGTTCTTTTGTTCAATGGCAGGGATAAAAGTTTTGCAGAAAACCTCGTATTTTTCTAAATATTCGGTAATTATTTATTTTATGGATTGGTATCCACGGTGTTAAATCTATGATTTTTTCAGAAATTTTGTAGCTTAACTATTAATATTTTTAAAATTTTAAGGGGTTTAGATTAGGACACGTGAATTTTTAACCATTTTTAAAATTAAAGTAACAATGCTTTTCTACTAGGGCAATGGTAAGGACATGAGAGATTGTTCAAGAACAGCCTAAAAATTGAGACAAGTCCCTTTTGAAAAAAAAAATTGATTTTGGCTCGTATTTTACCGTTTAAAATCAGTGGCGTATCTACCGGTGTTCCACGTGCTTGAAGAACACGAGCCCGGTCCCGAAAGGGGCCCGGGAGCGCCGGTACAGAAAAAAACAGTATTCTATTTATTAGTTTTTAAATAGTTAAATTTCTCAGTGAAGTGTGAAATTATGAAGAGGAGAAGAAGAAACTCGTAGTCTGCTCCGCTAGGTTAATAAATTTCTATACATATTTCGAAGGCACATATCTTCATCTTCAGTGGAAAAATTATAGATAAGCACAAACTGTTGACATTGTTATGGAAAACTGAAAAAGAGGAAAATATTTAAACATTTTTTTATGTAAAGAAGAAAATTATGATTTTGGAAACAATAAAAAGGTTTACTGAAAGTTCCGAAAATTAAGGTAGAAGAAAAGTGTAAAATATCTTACTTTTGAAGCAGACAAAGAAGATCAAATTTTATATATGAAAGTTAGATTAATAAATTAAATAAATTAGTAAAAACTTGAAGAAACAGAAAAACATCCTAGTTTCCAATTTGATTTTCGTAAAATAGCCAAAAATAGTTTTCTTCTTTACATTAAAAATTGCTTAAATATATGTTTTCCTGTTTTACAGTTTGCCTTAACAATTTCAAAAGTTTCTGCTTATGTATAATTTTTCAACTGAAGATGAGGGTATGTGGCTTCGAAACATATATGTAAATTAAAAATTTAACTGTTTATTAAACTAGTGCTTAACAGATTGTGAGTTTCTTTTCCTCTTAACATTCTAGAGAACACAATACGCCAATAAAAAATATGGGGTTCCATTTGAAAATCATAACTTACCCCCACCCGCGCCCGGGCGTTGAGGGGGTGGGGGCTGGTTTAAATTGCAAACTATTCCTCCTTCAAAACCAAACAACTTTTTCCCCAGACATTTTCCGCTGCAATGCGATGCACCGGAGTTATTCCGGGGTACCGACCCTTTTTCAACACCGTGTATATTATAATTAACAAATACTGTTTCTCTATTTTCGGAAAGTATCAATCATAAAATATTTAACACTAAATCAAGTATAATATAGCCAAAGGGTGACGAGAACTCTATGTTCGTTTTATTAGCAGAAAAAATAAATAAAAATTACATATTTACACGGATCCACGCTTCCAAAATTGTATTGGGTCAGTTACCTAACGGCCTACATAAAACAACCAAATAATCGCACATTAAAACTAGTCCAAATAATAAGTTTTAACACAAAAAAATACTATATTTAAATCACGCGTACACAACATAAAATAACGCCACTTTCGACACTGTCGTACAATTTAAAACTGAATATTTTATCATTTTAGTCTGTGATAGGTTGTCATGGAATATTTGAAACATTTTTTTACAATTCGGTTCGGTTTTTTATGGTAAGGCAGATAAAAAAGTCCCGAGGAATAGAAAGAGATATACGTATTACCTTTTAGATGAGAGTAACAATAATATAAAACCACTAACAACGGAGGCTGGAACAACGGTCTCGTTCATCTTATCATTTGATTTAGATTATGAAATTTCCCCGCTTCGTTAAAAGAAAATCAGAAAATAATTTTAAATTACTGAAACAAGCACATAGGATCACATTTATTAATGAAGATTCGAGTAACACTGATAGATTGAATGTATATGGATTTTACCCCAAGAGTTCAATCAAATCGCAGCTTCTTATCGCGAAATGTTTTTGTTTTCGGTCTGATTTTGTAGATCATTGTTGAATTTACTGAGTATTTTCACTTTTTTACGCTTGAATATGCTATTTTACATTTTTGCTTTACAAAGTATAACGTATCTTAGTCAAAATAAGATTTATCGTTACCTGCATACACTTCAACGGAATATTGAATAAATGCATCCGATTTTAAGAATTTCCCCGTACAAGTTTACCTTCCTTTCAAGGGAATATACAATCATTTAAATACCAGTCTTCTTATTAAGTTTCTTCTCTTATGTGCTGGTCTATATTTAGCATACATACAGTTGCATCATGATTTATACAGTGTGGTCCTAACTAATTGGTTTGTATCTTATACAGAAGTTCAAGAGGGCTCCGTCCACGTTTAAAAAGAGATTTCTTCCCACGGGTTTATTAACCGATTAAGAAAAAAATGTTGTATATAAAAGTTTTTAGAAATTAAACGAAGAATATTGGAAAGTTATTTCATATACAGGGTATCCCATCGGGAATGGCCTCGATCTCTTGCGTAGAATCCAAAAAAATAATAATATATAAAGTGTTCAATTTAAAATAAGCAAGTTGACACCCACTTCGTATCGTGCCATCGTATTAAAAATATTTTGCCGAGTTGCCCCCATAAATAGCAGCATACTGTCCAATTTTCAAAACTTCCCCACTTAAATAAATAAATAAATATAGTTTTTCATATACAGGGTTTCCTTAATGACGTGCTAAGATTTCAGCGTGTGAGTCCTTAGGTCATTTTATAAAGAAAAATTCATATGAACATATGTCCGCAACGGCTTAAATTTTTTGCTACAGGGTGTTGAATTTTTATTTTTTAAGTGGTTATTCTTTAATAGCTCCAAAAGTACTTTAGATATTATTTTCAATTTTGGTATATGTTAATAGGATATAGAACCACAAATTTTAGTTAGAAAGGTTATTCAATTGTTCCACCAGTGGCGTCCCTGCAAACATGTCCTCTGATATTTTTTACAAAAAAGATGGTACGCCACTGACATTTTTCCTTGTGGATATTTTTTCTGATTTTCCTGGTCAATTCTACATGAAAACGGTCTCTTGAGTTTTTATCGTTTGGCGCTCCTTTCTTGAGTAAAGCCACTAAATTCATATTAAAAAAATTATTAACATTGATAAAATAATCAATGATAAATTTTGTTTTATAAAAATTGTTAAAGTGGGCAATTCGATGCGAAGACGGCGGAAGCATGCCTTTTAAGTGAACGTTGCCATTTCCAACAATTTTTATAAAACAAAAGTTATCATTAATTATTTTATCAATGTTAATAATAATGAGTTTCAATATGAATTTAGTGGTTTTTAATCAAGAACTGACAAGACTGACAAGTCTGACGAGAATAACTCAAGAGACCGCTTTCATGTAGAATTGACCAGGCTAATCAGAAAAAATATCCACATGGAAAAATGTCAGTGGCGTACCATCTTTTTTGTAAAAAATATCAGGGGACATGTTTGCAGGGACGCCACTGGTGGAACAATTGAATAACTTTTCTACTAAAATTTGTGGTTCTATATCCTATTAACACATACCAAAATTGAAAATAATATCGTATAAGTACTTTCGGAGATATTAAAAAATAACAATTTAAAAAATAAAAATTCAACAGCCTGTAACAAAAAATTTAAGCCGTTGCGGACATATGTTCATATGAACTTTTCTTTATAAAATGACCTCAGGACTCACACCCTGAAATATTAGCACGTCATTAAGGAACACCCTGTATAGATCAAGGCGGTTCCCGGTGGGGTTACCCTGTATGTACAAAACAAACAACGTTTTTAAATAAAGTTTTTCGAAATTTCTACAAATAATACTGTTTTTCAATTTTTTAATATCAATTTTGACAGGTAACGTAAGGCCAATCAGGTTTATATACGTCTTGTTTCATTCATCGACTAGCAGAAACTAAAGCGAGGTCATAATTTACTTAGGTGAATTCTCATGCATCCTTCGATCCGCCAGGATGATGATGATATGAAAGTGTCAGAATTGAAACAAAATTTGTCAGCAAGAAATGTTGACAATTAGTAACACCATCATTGAATGTCTGGTTTGCTTAAGGATGCATGGGAATCGACCATCAGCATCGCCATAATATAATTTTTCCTGCTCTATGGTACATAACAATCTACAAGAAAGTATATTTTAATATTCTTTTTATACTTTACCAACTATAAAATTCAGTTTACACTAGTTGAAATTAAAATAAACTTTATTAGAATACTTCTTCCGTTCACACAACTATCAACTGGTGGAAGCAAAAGACCTAAAATCTAGGTGATTATTGTTTTCCTTTACAAAATACGCATTATTGAATTGTCATTCGCTAAAGGCATGTCGACGGCATGACATCGATCGGGTGTCACAAATAAAATTAAGTATAAATAATATTAATATTCCGCGATTACGTCTTAACTTAATGTATTTATGATAATTGAGTTTATATTTAGCATTTTTTATTTTATAATAACTGTTAGGATTATAAATATTTGCAATGGTCACCTAATTATAGCAAATCTGGTCGAGTCTGATGACTTCGGATGTAAAAAAAATATTTTCCGAAAATCAGTGAGGTTCTTTGGTTGGTTTTACTCTCATAAGCGTGGCTTATAATAGTGGATAAAGTAGAAGCATAATGCCGTTGATGTATAAACAGAACTTGACCTCTAATACAGGCTATCAATTTTGAGTGCGAAAAAGAATATAGTGTGTCCCATAACTTACGGGCCATAGAGCAACTACTACGAACAAACTAGGCGGATTAAGTAATATAAGTTTTTTCGAAATGCTTCTCGGTCTAGAAATACAGGGTGTTGAAAGTGAAAGTTTATTTTCGAAAATAAGCCATAATTTGAAAACGGTTCAATATACCGGATTGAAGTTAGCGGTATGATGTTTTAATGAGCAAGAAATCAGAATTTGTAGAATTTTTTAAGTTTCACATTAGAGGGCGCTACTGACATACACTGGGTTTAGTAAATCTTTGATTTTTTCTTACCTGTTATTAAGAGTTTTTAATTCAAGATTCTCAAAGAAGGGCACTTCTTAAACTAAAAAGATTACTCGGCTCGATATTAATATCTCTTACCGTTTTCGAGATATTTCCATTTAAACATCACATTGCGTCAAAAAATCAAAGTAAAAATGAAAATATCTCGAAAACGATTACCTTTTTAGTTTAGAAATTGCCCTTCTTTGAGAATCCTGGATTAAAAATACCTAATAACAGGTAAGAAAAAGATCATAGATTTATTAAACCCAGTGTATGCAACTAGCGTCCTCTAATGTGAAACTTAAAAAAATTTGAACAAATTCTTATTCACAAAAACATCATACTACCAACTTTCCATCCGATATATTGAACCCTTGTCAAATTATGGCTTATTTTTGAACATAAACTTTCATTTTCAACTTTGACAGTACCAGATTAACAACTGTCGTATTTCTAGAATGAGAAACATTTCCAAAAACTTATAGGATGATATTCGAAATGAGTATAGATCTCGTCGCGACATCTTGCGGTGCATTTGCCTACCCAACGCAGCATCTTATAGAAGACGAATGCAGAGGGTCTATTCTGTAAAAACAGAAAACATAGCAAATGCATCTGTCAACGGCTTAATGTCCGTAATAGAAAAATAGGAAATACATTCTATTTATATGATGATGTTTAGTATTAGTCATTTTCCAAAAATCTAAAAAAATTATTAGCGCACGCGGAAAAGGTTTTATTTCGGGATTCCCTAACGAAATATATTATATTTATAAGTTATAATGACCTGTCTTACATTGAGTAATGTAAATTATTTGTTCCTTCTTTAAGCCTTTGATTACTTATTATTAAAAATATATTAATAAACCATGGGAAATTAGTAGTGACTGTTAATTGTTACAAAATACTTGAATATCGAGTACGAGATAATTTTATTAATGGTGTTGAAACTAAACATACCTAAAACACGAACAATTAAAGTGAATGGAATATTACTCTTATGGTTTTTATTTATGTCAATAAAATACAATTGTTTATTGTTTACCGATTATCAACTATGTAAATAATATAACAAGTCCACAATGGACCATATTCTGACGATAAAAGATGTTAAACTTTATTAGGTCAAAAAGGAGATAGAGATGGAATGTATTATGCATGTTTTTGTTGATTTTAAACCCCCCTTTTCTTACCACAAAATAAGAAAATCGCTTATCCATCCCCCTCCCCTCCCCGAAAAGTAAAACGTGTATGGGACATGTTTTAATTTTTTATTATCTTCTGCGAAACACGAAAAAAAATCATTAAATTGTTTTCAAATAAGTAAGTCTTTATATGATTGGGAGATGATTTGAAGGATACTACAATAAAAACACTTTTTTAAATTTATAATTAGCTCTATTATTTTATGTTTTATCTTACCTAAGATTTTTCTTCTCCCCTTCACTATACGTATGAGCAAAAATATGAATATGAAAATTACGTACCCCACCCCCTAAACCAACTTACGTAGTACTAGAATGGCCCATTAACGATTCCAAATGTCAAACAGCAGAAAATTCGTTACGGCAGGGACAACATTCTAACGTGAAGCTATTTCTATATGTATTTAAACTGTCATTGTTGTTTGTATACAAAAATTATGAAATTTTTTGTTTTAGACTATCGATTTTTTTGCAAAAGATGACACCTGTTATATAGGCCAAGGCTCTCCTGCTTTTCAACCTCCAGAAATTGCGAATGGTGCCGATAGTTTTCCTGGTTTTAAAGTTGATATTTGGAGTAGTGGAGTAACGCTGTAAGTATTTTGAAGAATACGTACGACGAAGGGAATATGTCCATTGTTAACTGAAAATCAGATAACCTTACAGTAAATACAGGTTACCACCAAATTCCATATCCTTAAATTTTTTAGACGACCAGTTAGAGATATTTTTTAAATTTACTACTTTATTTTAAATCTAATATCTAAATACTAAGATAAAAACCCTTTTTACCCACATACTGTCACGCCGTTCCATCTGGATTCACTTAGGAGTATACTAACAGGGATGTCAGATCACACCGCGTGTCTCGCCCTTGCTAGGATACCGGCCGCACGCCACTATTGTTGCTTCAGTATGTTTTGAGACTCGGGGGTGTAATGACGCTGTCGAGGGTTCCACGTGCTGCGTATACGAATTTTTTGAACGTTTTGTTAGTTGTAGCATTACCCCTGTTGTGAAAAAATTCATAACAATAAATGTTGTGATGTGATTTCAAATTTGTGTGATATTATCTACTGTTGGTTCTGTTGCCAAACATACTTTTCGTGTTTTATTTTTTATGGAATTTAATTATAAAACGGATTATAAGATCGAAGGTAAGAGAGTATGTACCTTAAAATTGTAGTTTTTTTTTCTAAAAAGTTTGAAAAAGAAGTGATAACGCGCGTCAAAGGCGTCTTGTTGTCAAAAACTGAACACGTGCGTTTAGAATTCTGTGTTGCATGCCTGTATTTTATAAATACATCGAGTAGAAATGCCTGGAAAATCAAATAAAAGGTTATATGTTATGTAAAAAATCTAAAAAAAAAATAAAAGTAACTAAATAATTAGTAATGCCAACATAAACTGATCTTAGTTCCGCTGAACGAAAGTTCATTTTATATTGAACAACGTAATATTGAATGAACGTAGTTCACAGGTTGATCGACGTTCCATTGATCCTAAGTTTTATACAACCGGCCCTAAGCCACCGCTAATAAATAATAATTAATATCATTTAAAAGAACTACTAGCAAAGAACAAAACCATTTTTCAATTAAATTCAATTTTATATGTATATATTTCTTCCTGCATCTTATACATTTTTCGTATTGAATCATTTCTTTGATATAAATATGACATTTTTAGGTATAATATTATGACTGGTCAATACCCTTTCGAAGGGGACAACATCTATAGGTTATTTGAAAATATAGGCAGGGGCGATTTTACGATACCCAATGAAATAGAGGATCCCCTGAGAGATCTACTGTTTGGAATGCTTAGAAAAGACCCTTTGGAAAGATTAAGCTTGGAGCAAATTAGACAACATCCGTAAGTATAAACTAATAACTTACAACATTTAAGTTCTATATAGCTTTGGGAATATATTTTAGTTCTGAATGTTTTTCTCTAGCTCACCAAATAAAATGGTTGGGGGAGGGACAAGATTTATTTTTTTAAATGTTAATAACTCGGATTTGGGTTTATAACATTAAGCGAATTTTGTTACATCCGATTTGCTTTATTATATGTATGTTAGTTTTTGATATAACCAAAACACTATTTATTATAACGAAATTAACATAGTCGTTCAACATACAAAATCAGACTGGCTTTTTATAATTTGCAATGTCAACAGTTTGGTTCCTGCTCTTTCTTATCGTAACATGAATCGTCAGCAGGAGATTAGATGATTTAGAATGACGCAAACTAACATGTATTATAAGTGTCGTCATATTTTGTGGCCTTTCTTCCCATACCGGAGTTATCAATATTTAAACAATACATGTTTTCCCTTCCCCAAACCACTTTATTTGATGAGCCAGAGAAAACATTCATAACTAAAGTTATGTAGAAAATTTCAAGATTTCCGAAACAGCTTTAGTAACTAAAAGTAGCTAAAATAGCACATATTTTAACAATAAAAATGTGTGAACAGGTTTACCATGGACGCGCGCTCGATCAGGCGTTCTAATAATGTACATAGTTCGGCAAATCCTCCCGCGCTTTTTGATAGCCTTAATGTGACGTTTATTTTAAACAAACTGTACATGTATAGCTTTAGAGAAAATATATTAAGACTTAAAATCATATCTAACAAATAGGAAGGTGCGCGTTAAGGTAGGTAATGATGTGACTGAAGCTGCAGACATTGATATAGGGGTGCCAGGGCTCGGTTCTGGGTCCACTTCTCTTTCTTTTGTACGTCAACGAGGTGCCTGATTAAATTAAGGAAGGTATAAAAGTAATGTTTGCTCATGATACAACAGTGGTGATCTCGGCATGTTAAGGATTATCGAACATTTCAGCGCATGGTGTGCATCAAATAATTTAATTTTCAATGTCAGCAAGACTATCTACAGTAAAGTTAATAAGGGAGTGTACTCCATATATTGGCTAAAGCAATTTCATAACCCAAATTTCACTAAAATTAGTAAGGCCGGTAAAATAAATATTTTTACAAGTACAGTTATTATGTACATCTGTCCTATAACTTAAAATATTATTTTATTTTTGACAGATGGCTAACTAGAAAACCACCTCCCATTGATTACATCGTGTCGATTCCGCCGTTGAAAAACGACGAGTGGCACAACATGACAGTATTACCGTACCTGATAGACCATTACTACGAGGATTACGGGAATGGCGCTTGCTACGACGAGGACGGCAACTTGGCGACATCAGACGAGCCACAGTACTTCACGGAAAGGGAGCTGAACGGTAATGCATGATTGCAAGATTATTAGTTAAAAGTTGATGGTGGTAGATGTAAGTGTATGTGCGTGCAGTTCGGTTTTGTGCATGAGTTTGTATTCTTACATGCAATATCCCATAAAGTAGATCCATTCTATCCATCTGCTTAGTGTCGACCTGACATATTGTAAACGAAAAGACATATTACTGAACAGTTGTAAATAAAAACTCACCATATAGTTGGGCTCAAGTTAAAGTGGAAATGTTTCTGCTCTGGGGGTAGGTTTTTTACCATTGTGTGTTTATTTTTGTGTCACAATACTACGAGCAATACTTGAAATCGATGTTACTTGCTATTAGCAATTGCCATCGGCTCCTGAATTGTGTCGAGTGACTGACAAAGCTACTAAATATGAGTGGCGCCAGAAAAGTTTAACCCTTGCATGCATTTTAGGTTTTTTTTTTGTCGAGATCGTAGCTGAAACACCCACAACTGTGTTCATTAAAAAAGATACAAGATTAGAATCACAGATGAGCTTTGTCATATATTTTGTCATGTCATGTCGCTTCTCTTTTAGTAGTTGTAAGCCGAAAAAAATACATATTGCTGAAGAGACGACTTACTTTTTTAACGTAATCAACAATATAGAATTTTCTCCCTTAGATTGAACATTTTTATTTATGAATCGACAGTGAAATCTAATGCCAAAACTAATATGTATGATTTATGACGTATGACCTGATCTCGTTTTCACGACTAAAAAATTATAATTTGAGTACTAAACACAACTGGACATACTAGCCATTTAAAATGTGATTTAAGCAAATAAATCCAAAGCACACACATACATATGTATATACAGGGTGTTATGGAAATGACGTATTATATTTAAATGGGTGACTCCTTGGGTGTCCTAGAGAAGCGCTACATATTTTCTTTTTTTTAAATCGACCCGTTTTAAAAGTGGGGTAACAAACACTCTTACTCACAGGTCAGTCCGCGCTACTGTACAACATTTCACCCAGACCCAATGATAATGTTGCCAAACTTAATGTAAAATTGAAATTCCATATAAAATTATAAAAACAAATTATTTTCTACCTACTTGTATTTATCTTTATACCTAAAGAGCGAGGAAATCCAGGCACAAACACAATCAGTTTTTTTTCTTTTTCATGGGAACACTCCTGGAAACACTTTATGTACGCACAGTAATAGTGAAACAGAACCGATAGTTAGCTTTTGAAAATACAATAATACAGATTATACTACAGATTATTAGATTTTATTACACGCGACGAAATTTGACGTCCAGAAGAAATGCATCAATAAAAACAATATTCAAATATTATTTATGGACGGGCAAGATAGATGCGTAAACCGAAAAAACAGAGCGGATTGCTGAGAGTGTGTTGGTGATCGACTAGACACAACGTATCCGGCTGCTGGTTGGTCTTCAACTAACAGACGCAAGCGTGCGGCGCTATATGAACAACTTCGCTCAGCCGATGTAAGGCGTCAAGAGGTCATTGGCATTTGACCTAGTGACGTACGTGGCTATTACAATTCCATATGTTTTTTCGGGTTGTTTAAAACATAGTCCGTCGTAAATGTTCTTCAATTACTTGTACCAAAAGTTATTACAGAATGGAAAAGTGATTAAATTATTTTATTTTGTCTAAAGAGTTTAAGGTGTATATATGACAACACCGGCCAGAATTCCTTGATTGCTTACATGAATCGCAGTGACATGTGTTTTTCTGGTATGACGTTCAGGTCACTTTTACCGCTGAATGAATTGAAAGCGCCATTTATGGGTATTTTTCTTCAATTTGCCTTTATCTCAGGAATTGCCGGTTTAAATATAATACGTCATTGCCATAACACCCTGTATAATTCAAGTTTTCTTCTATTATAGCTGCAGCAGAGAATCAAAAACGCATTTCCGAACAGTCCAACGGCAACGCGCAATCCAATCAAAGCACAACCAGCAACATAAAGCGGAGCGGCAAAAAGAAACGGCCCATTTCCTGCATGACAGTTAGAAATCTATCCATGTGTAAGCAGTCGTGACAAACCAAATTCCGTTTTTCGGATTGGATATTATGTATAATTTTGTTGAATGGATATGTCTAAATTATTCTAACCTAACACGATTTTGTTATTTTTTCACGAGAGGGTGCCACTCGATTTTAAACAAATTTTGTGCACATAAATGCGTTCAAGTAGAACATCAAAAAATATATATTAGTTTTTTAAACCTGCCATTGGCTATTTATTGTAAGGAAGATGCCCTCTGGTGGTAGATTCGAAAGCTCCATTGGCTACTAGCCAATGACATATAAGTAGTTTGAGGTTAGAAATTGTTGTGGTTTTCATGATTTGTGGGCAGCCAGCAGCTCGGGTATAACCTCAAAGTCTGAATATTAACAGCGCTAGAAAAATATGCGTCTTATTTTATGCCAAATTCGAATCAAATCAAGATATGCCAGTTCTGTTGGTTTCCTTTTAGTGGTGCATTTGTAACCATAGAATGTACACACATCTTATTATCGGCGGGACTTTGCATCCTGCTGGCTTTCTATACTGCTTAGCGGCCTGCAATAGATGGACGGTATTTGCTTCTAACAACAGGCTGAATTAGAGAGAAATAAATAAAATTCTTACTGATAATGCCGTCGTATTTCATGCGGCGTAGAAAATGTTATGATTTTCTAAACTGACCCCGTCATCTCTCTTTGCGCAAAATTTTTGGTCCTCTCCTATATTATATTGGTGCGAGAAGACTTCCTCCTTTACGAAGACTATATTTGTTTAAAACTTTCACAATAATTTTAGAAAAATTTCAAATGTCCGAATATCTTCATTTCTGTTTGCTCCATAAGCCTATTGTGTCACAAAGAAAAAATCAGCAAAAAATTATCATTATTTTTTTCTGGTTTTAATAATTTCTTTTCATATATTATTCAAACTATTATTATACACATTTTAGGGGTTTGGAAAGTTTTATGCTTTTAAGTTATAACATTTTTCGTTCCAAAGACAAAAATAGTTAAGTGATTATGTTCCTTAATTTAAAATCCGGTCGTTTTTAGAAAGATCGGAATGTGCCAGTCGTTTTGCTTTAGCTTCTACCATTAACGGACGATGCCGTAAAACCTGTCAAACTGCAAAACTTTTAGGCTAAGGCAAATAAATGAACATTTTAACTGCCGATAAATCTAACGAGCGAAAATTCGCTCTCTCTCTCTCTCTCTCCTCTACGATTGGTCTAACGTAGACACGTCCGAAGCAAGAAGAAAATGTTTTGCAACGCACTGAGTAGCGTATACCGTGTGTCCCAGGACAAGCAAACTTATAGATGTAGATGACAAAAAAATTTCGAATTGAAATTTGCACAAAATTACTTTTCTGATACTATCTTATTTTACTCTACTATCTTCAAACAAAAGTAGTTTTAATTTTATCTATCTAGAATTACAGACAAAATTGTTTCTTCGTAATTAAGCAGTCAAAAAAGGATTTCCATTGACGGACATAATGAAATAAATTTGTACATAATTGAAATAGAACCATTTTAAAACCAATCAATGAATTACTCTGAATATTTCCATGATATTTATGAATTTAAATACATTTACAGGGGCTAGTCTATCTCCATACTGACTGAAGTCATCAAGATAAGTAAGTACAGTGATACCTCGAGATACGAGTTTAATTCGTTCCGTAACCTTGCTCGTATGTCAATTTGCTCGTATCTCAAAGCAATTTTCCCCATTGAAATTAATTGAAATGCCATTAACCGTTCCAGCCCTAAAAATGCTACCCCCAATTGTTTTTGTTACGTGTTTTTGAATAAGAAAAATGTATTTATAAATGACAAATATTGTATAAAAACATACACACAACTTAATGCTACTGTTTGCTTAATTTTAGTCGCTGCTTTTCTCTTCACTGGTCTTTGATTTTTCGTCGGTTTAAAAAAAAACTATCCAAGGAGGTTTGTTTCTTCCTCCCTTCAGAATGCACGACCAGTTGCAACTTTTTCGGGGCGTTTCTTTTCCACGAACTGTGAAACTCTCTCCCGCATTCCCAAGATCTCTTTTATCTCACTATCTCACTTGTAGTCGCGTCGCAGCTGACCGTGCCTCGTATCTCAAATGTCGCTCGTATTTCAAAACAAAACTTCGCTCGCTCGACAGCTCGTATATCAAATAACTCCTATGTTAGGGCACTCGTATCTCGAGGTACCACTGTACTGGTTATATCATGAGTAGCATCAGCGCACATAGAATAGTTCAAGAAATATTTACCTATCAATGTTCCGGCATATTTCAAGCAATTTTTTTGGAGACATATTTTTTTGTCACGTTTTTCTTTCATGACGTGAAGGCGACATCAATAACAACTTTCCCGATACATAAGGCTCATAAACACATAATACTTTGGCATTATAAGTACAGAATAGCCCTGCAAGTATACTAAAAGTACACATCAAGCATTAAATAAGTGTTGTCCCCAAAATGACATGTTCTACGTTGCGATAAAATGAAAGAAATTCATTAAATCATCAAACTTTCAAGATCCCATTCCATTGTGTGATGCTTGTAACAATACCCGGTTAGGTTTGAATATTTGGCTTTTGTCAAATGAAAATGATCACTTACAATTTTAATACTTACGATTATCCCAAAAGTTGTATTAAATACTTTGTTAAATTTGTTTATATATACATTTATATTGTTATCTTTATCACGATATAGGCTTTATTTTTGTTGATGTATTTAAAATAACAAAAAAAAAATACGTAGTTAGAAAAAAAGGTATTTAATATGATGGGGGGTTCTTTTTGTAAATTTTTATTATATAAATGCATTGAGAAGTGCCATATGTACATTATTTCTGAAAATATTGCATTGAATAAATGGTTATGTTATTTGTAACACGTTGTTTTAATTAACAAATAACGCCTGTAATAGTCAAAATATACCGGGTCCGCAAACGAAGCGGGGACTGAAGATTAAATCCTTATCGAAGAACTTATCAACAATACTAAAACAGCTTGAGGTGTGTTTTAAAAATATTTTACATTATACAGGGTGGCCCAAAAAAGTGTGACAGCATAAAGTTATATTTTTTTAAATGGGACACCCGGTATTTTATTGCATATTTAGGTTCATGTTAGTATCGTTTATAAGTGCCTCAAATTTGATTTATTTTGGTTTTGTAGTTTCGGAGAAATAAATTGAAAACTAAAAAAAAAGTTTTGCAGTCCTGAATAAAAATAATTAAAAAAAACAATCCAGAACTATTTTTTTTAACCTCGACATTGGGTGAAATTTATGACAAGAGGTTTAGAGATACTATGAATCTAATTGCGTTTATCTATTTTATACAGGGTGTTCATAATAAGCTTTCAAAAACGCCCCATTTTAAAATAATATTTCTGTTTTTCAAATGGAACACCCTGTATATTATTTGGCTATTTGACGTAGAATTCTTAAACAATTTTTTTTGTAATACAAGCATATAAGTTATATCCAGCCGTTTTCGAAATAATTGTAAATATCATAGAGTATTTATTGGGAAATTTTGTTATAGGCGACTGGACTAATAATTGTAAACTAAAGTAAATGTTCAAAATAGCTTCCTTTTACCCTTAGAGTTTACCGTATTTTAGTTATTTCGATATAAATTTTAAAAGCCTACATTTTTGCTACTTTTATTTATTTAATTTTATTTTTATTCTTAATCGAGTTGGGATGATTCTTTTTTGTTTAGATTGTCACTATAACAGCCAAATGAAATTATTTACATTTGTGCAGTCGTCGAAATTAAATACTAACTTACACCAAATGTCAAATTTTACAACTTTAGAAATGGTAAATATGATTTTTATACTGGGCGAATGTGCAAGAATTGCCTCCTCACCAGCCGAGTGTATGCTGAAAGATATCCAGATATTGAGAAAAAGCAGAGACCAGAAGCCAAATGTAAACCATTAAAAAGTTACCGCTAGATTTTAAGAAAAAGCCTTCTATTGAATTCTACGTCAAATAGCCAAATAATATTGTGTGTTCCATTTGAAAAACTTGAGAAAAATTATTTTAAAATGTGGCGTTTTGAAAGCATATTATGAACACCCTGTATAAAATAGATAAAGGCAATTAGATTCATAGACCTCTTGTCATAAATTTCACCCAATGCCGAGGTTAAAAAAATAGTTCTGAATTTTTTTTTTTTTGATTTTCTAATTCAGGACTGCAAATCTTTTTTTCTTTTTAGTTTTTAATTTATTTCTCCGAAACTACAAAACCAAATAAAATAAAATTTGAGGCACTTATAAACGATACTAATACGAACCTAAATATGCAATAAAATACTGGGTGTCCCATTAAAAAAAATATAACTTTATGCTGTCACACTTTTCGGGCCACCCTGTATAATGTAAAATATTTTTAAAACATGCCGCTTTTAATCCAAGATCTCAAGCTGTTTTAGTATTGTTGATAAGTTCTTCGATAACGATTTAATCTTCCGTCCCCGCTTCGTTTGCGGACCCGGTATAATAAATCGATATTTATTATAAGGAGGGAAAATATGAGAAATATTGAGCTTCGCAGTTACTAAAGAGACGTAAAATTTAAAATTTGTTTAACCTGAATTGAAACAATAAAATATTACAAATTTATGTTTTTGCATACATTATTTTATTATCATTATTATTTAAAAAATTACCTAGCTATAAATAAAAAATTTCTTCAAGTAGTTACAGTTGATTTAAGTGACTAAGTATGTATATATATTAAGTGACTAAGTATGTAGGTAGGTATGTTTTTCAGTAGAGTCTAAATGCCGTTATTTCAAAGTCACCTTAAGGCACAGAATGACGTAAGTCATCCTTAACACAAGTTTGACAGAATATTAAAGTTCTTTTTAACTCTCATCTAAGGAACACATCTTTAACGACGTGGTAATCTTCCACTTAACGCGTCAATTGACCCTCAAATTAATTTAAAACATAGTTTTTTTAAGGTTTACCTGACTTAAGGTAACATTCAAATATCGGCCCTAAATGGCAAATAACTGTCGACATATTTCAGACGTCTGATTAAAATAATCACCAACAACAGTGTTAATCGGTACTGAAGGTATCTAAAAGATATTTTGATATTTTAGAACAAGAAAAACAATATTCCAAACATACTTGAGAGGGGTTATCAAACTTTTCAACAATTTTAGTATATCGTTCTTGCCTAGATATACTATGATCTGGTAATTGATTCGATACTAATTTCGAGAAATTAGTCGATTCCTCTGAATCGAGCTCTTCATTTTTTCCCAATATAATTCCCTGAAATATTAAAAAATTAAGTTTTAAAAACATATTCTCGAAGACATGATTTTAAAAAATCAACAAGAGGTCACAGTACAATAAATCTACATTAACACATTTGGCAAAATCGACATTTCAGTACCAATCTGTTGTTTCCAAAATTTCCAATGGTTTAAGAAAATACTCCAAAAAATTCTATATTCTGTTAATTTTATATTTTATCTATCTTAATTTTGCTTAAATAATTATGCACTTATTAATAAAGCGGTTTTTTGACGCCCTGAAACATTTTCATTTTGTGACTTACGGCTTTTTGGGCCACTTTTAAAAGAAACTCGACAGTTACATATTAAGAAATAAATGCTTAACTTTTAAAAATTTACCTTACAAAGTTTACATTTTCCTGTAACCTTACTCTTGTCCAATGCCAACTTGTCGCCAGTTTTTACAATTGTAGTTATGGTAGCTGGATAGTTTCCTTGCAGATCGCTTACAAACTTTTTCATTAAATTCTGAACAGAGGAATATTGATTTAAAACAGGCTGTCGCACCGAAACTGGCTCTAAATTATGTAACACGTTATAGAAACATAATTCTTTCATGTCAAATGATCTAAGTGGTCTCAAAATTTTGATGTTTTCATCTCTGTCATCACAGAAACCCTGTAAATTTTTAAAAGTAAATAATTTCGTTCAGTCTAACACCTGTTAAACAGCTTAAATTATGAAAAGAAAGTAACTTACTGTGTCGTCAGGAACCTGAGAACCTTTACCCAGTGATATATTTGTTAACAAATTCGATGCTATATCCATGGATAACTCTGGTGTAAAAATAAATTTACAACTAAGCTTCTTTGCTATAGATATTAGCATATTTCGCCTAAAAATAAACATTTTTTAATAAACGCAGTACATTATACAAAGGTATGAATAAATGTAGTGTGATCAAGATATCTACAGGGTTGGGCAAGTGTTCCGGAATGGCTTAATTACAGGAGAACGAAAAGTGGTATCAGATCCGGGTTTTCGACAAATAGATAGGAAGAAAATTTTACTATTTGACTGTTCATTCCAAATGTCACTACGTCATCAACTGTCAAGAAGTGACATTTGCCCATCCCTGTATATATAAATAACAATCTACAGGTATGACCAAAAAGAGTTTCATTTAACATAGTCCATTGAATAGGTTATTTATGGTGATGTATGTCCCTTTGAATGAGTTAATGGACATCTTTTTTTAGCTACATCTGAACCTAAGTCAAATAGACTACTCACAGTATAGGCACTGTACTTGATATATAGTTTAAATACACACATTTAACAAACTTACTTTAATATGCTAAGAATTTCCTTCTTTGTAGTCATGCTTGCTCCTGCTGGAAACATCTTGTTAATTTGTTCTTTGTCATTTTCATCGATACTTAAGTTATTTTCTAATATTGTTATATCATTCTTTAAAATACAATTTTCAAAGGATACAAGATGTGGCTTAAAATTACATGACTTCACTTCTCTGACAACTTTGGTTACCATTTCATATCTTTCATCTACTGTTAAATGAAATTGATCTAAAAAAATTGTTATTTTGAATCTCGGGTATAAAAACTCATTAAGCTCATAGTCGCAGTAACAATACCATAAGAAATGTGTGTTTAGATTGTGAAATAACGATTTATTTTAGCACATGAATTTATAACATTTTCATATTGAACAAACCCAATAATAAAGTTTGTAATCTAGGTGGGTGTTTGCAATAGCCTCTGACCTGAAAGTACCTAATTAAAATAATGGCGTTCAGCATAAAATTTAGATCGGTCAGTTCGTCAGTGATTATTTTTGAAACAATAAATACTTAAGTATATTGAATTTTATAAAATAAAGGGGCCAGTTCTCTCAGCCTTTTTCTACCTTATAGCCATTATAAAATTGAAATTCTAATAGTATTGTAAGTGGTATCTCACCTTCTAAAAAAAGTATTACTGGGTCAAATCTAAGCTTTTTTGGTGTATTTAGATCAAGTCCAGTTCGTAAAAGATGTAAAAGAGCTGTACTTGGATGTCCTACCTCATATGATACCATAACTTGATCATTGGGGCGTAATAATCTTGATTTTCCAAGTAAAGCTTTAAACTTGTGATTAGCACCAGCTAGGAAACAAATCTTACAGTATGCATCTTTAGACCTCAACAAAATGATAGGGGTTTCTTCTTTGCATTTGTTACATTTTGTGTCTAATCTAAATAAACAGAAATACTTATTACTTCGTTTTAGCCCATAAACAACCTTTCTAAGTAAGATTTAGAACAAAAATATGTGGGTAAAGTTTATTGGGTTGCTGGCATGCCTTCAGCAGAAGTTATGCTAGGAATTAATAAATAAATAATACAATATGTATGAGGAAGCGATATAAACTTACAAATTAAGTCTAGCTATAGCGGGCATCTGCTTCTCACCCTCATTTTCAAAGTCATCTCCTACAGAACACATATTTTTATTGTGAAGGATAACAAAAAAATATTTTAGGTTAGCCAATTAATGGCCCTCTACTTTCGCGATCAGCCAGTATGTCTCTTTAATTTGGGAAGGAAGCAATTATACAGTGGCGTAACTAACTGGAGTGCAGGAGGGGAAATTGGCCCCGGGCTTGCTAGGTTTAGGGGGTCCTTACGGTTCTTGTGCGGTGCTCCAAAAAAACTAGCCATTATTGGCAACTTTTTTTATTCTTTCAGCCACACTTCCGCTCTCCAGCTGCTCGCACTGCCACTTAGCTATCGACCGTTCAGAATCAACAGAATGTTTATTTATGTTGCTTTTCTACACCAGCAATAATGTCGCCTATAATTCCTTTGTGAAATTAAAAAAAAATATAAAAAAACAACTGTCAGCTGTCTTCCTTTGACGTTTAATATCAAAACATAACCTAAATGATTTGACAATGGCTGTGTTTCGAGCTTTGGGGCGAAATATTCCCTATTTAAAGCAACAATTTGGGGCTTTATTAGGAAATACTAGCACATCAGTAAAGTTTATTTGTGGTGTAGTTCTTATAAGTTATGGGCTTTCTTACTGGAATAATGCACTCAAAGTTATCTCCATTACACCAGGGTATATCATGCCTCCCATACGAGTTTGGTCCTTATTTACATTTTGTTTCATGGAAATTCATTTTTGGGAGGTTCTTGTAGACATAATAACAGTAGGACTTTGTGGAAAGCTTATTGAACCATTATGGGGACCCATTGAAATGATGACGTTTTTTGCTCTAGTTAACTTTGGAGTTGGCATTTTAACTACAACATTTTACTTTATTCTATACTACTGCTGCTATGATACAGGATATTTGTACAACGTTTACATACACGGACTTGCAGGATATATCGCAGGTGTTACTGTAGCAGTTAAACAGATAATGCCAGATCTTGTAATAATGAAGACACCTTTAGGGAAACTCAGCAATAGAAACATACCTTTGACTGTATTCTTCTTATCTGTGATTGTTAAAGTTGTAGGGCTAGTGGACGGGACATATCCTACCATGTACTTTTGGGGAATGATAGTCAGTTGGGTGTATTTAAGGTTTTACCAAAAACACAGCAATGGATCCAGGGGTGATATGGCAGACTACTTTACATTTGCAAGGTAATTTTTATGTTCTCTATTATTGTGAACTAAATTTAACAGTAGATACAGGTTAACAATAAAAGTTAATTTATTGATAGGAATTTCATAAGGCTTTTCGATAGATAAAAATACTATAGTGTCCCATTTGTGTAAAAATCGTCAGTGGAGCTCATCCCCTACATGTTTGAAAATTCACTTCACTGTTCCCATTATGTGATGAACTAAATTCTAATTCTTATCAATGTAATAATCATCAAATGTTTGCATTTGTAATACATACATTTTCTTTTTATGAGACTGTTTATACCAAAATTATAAAAGTTTTACAATATTTATCTTCAACTTTCAGAACTTGTATATTTTTAGGGATTTATTGTGTTTCTATTCTAGAATTTGAATATTTTTAGTCAGTCAAAATAATTATGGCTAACTTAGGACTCCTAGGAGTGTCAAATTTAGGGAGATTTATATCACACTCTAACAGGGTTACCACTTTTCTGTAATAACCTGGAAGCCAGGGAATTTGAATAGGTCAGGGAAGACCAGATATTTATGAAGAAAATTTGTAAAAATCTTAACTTTTCTGAAAAACCTGGATGTTAGGGAATTTCAAAAGGTCAGGAGTCTAAAAATTAAAAAAAAATCTGGAAAAATCTGAACTTGATAAAATTTGATAAATGATATAAAACTTATGTTTTGACAAAAGAATTCCTACAAACCAAACAAAAGAAAATTTTATTAAACAGTAAAAATATGTCATTTATGTTGGGTTACAGAAATATTTTAAACAATAATTACAACTTCGTGACATTAATGACATTGACATTCAAACATCATATTCAAGCAAATCAATAACTAAAACAAACAATGGATGCATTCAGCAGAACCTATCGATTTGTAAGCAATTAGTAATCATCTACTGAATGCACTAAGAAAAATTTAATTTCACAAATCGATGGGAAATCGGACGGCATTTTTTCCATGGGATTTAAAAAGCGATTTTGATTTGACAGCGATTTATGTCAGTTTTGTTTGTCAGGTTGAGGAGTAAAATTTATTAAAAATGACGAAAGAAGTGAATTATAATTATAAAAACATCTTATAAACGATCTCCGCTAGTGAAGAGGAGCATTAAAAATAAAATTATCCATTTTGTAGAGATAGAAACTTAATATTTGATGAAAATATTTAGAAGGTATCCTAACCAAACATAAAACTGACAACAAAATGCATTCAGTAGAACTACAAATCGATGCGCCTCGTGACGGGTTTGTTGTGCCACTGTCAAAGTTATCTGGTTAGTTAATTACACAAGTCGACAAATTTAAATTTTTGTAAAGTAACATTTTTTTGTTCTGTAGCATCATGCCTTTTTAAAAACCAACAGTAGTCGCCCAACATAGATGGGTTCCAGCGTCCCTGGTATCTTGTTTCCATCGTCCTGATATCCTGGTGAAACCTCTCTCCTTGTTTATTGCTTACTGCACCCAAATTTCCGGGAAAAAATTCAAATGGTAGTGCAAAAAATGTATTTTGAGAGACATGCGACACCCTAGTAATTCATAGGTTTTCGAAAACGGAGATTCTCTAGGAGCTTCCTTATCTGAGGTCCAATAAATATGCCTTCTTTTAATTTTGCATCACTTAGATAGATGAGGAAATATTTCTCTTAGGTACTGGAAACCACTACCTTCTTTGTCCATGGCTTTGACAAAGTCCAAACTTAATATGGAGAGGTTCAAAAGAAGTTCTATGAGGCCAATCCTTTTTACTGTAGTGTTCTTTTGTTGCCCTACTGTCCCACAGACACAAAGACAGCAATACTTTGTAAAACCCCCTTGAACTTTTAAATCTCCCTGATACTGTTCATATTTAACACAATTTAATATGGTTGCTAAGTTGTCATACGTTTCTAGCATTGTCACTGAATATGCTAAAGGAATGGATGGTTTTTTGTTTCCATTATGAAGCAGGACTGCTTTTAGGCTGTATTTCGACGAATAAACGCCACTCGCTAGGATCATGTTCCATATTAAGCTCATTCATCAAACCATCAACATCACATAGCAACCCTTCCATTTTAAAAAAACTTGATAATGTTACATTCCGTTTTCAGTAAAGTGAAACACTTGCTTTTTTATCTAACAAGTTCCACTGTTGAAGTCTGGAACCAAGAAGTTCCCATTTTTGTTTTGACAATCCTAGGTCACATACCAAGTCATTTAATTCATTCTGAGTTATAAAGTGAGGTTCACTGGTAGTTGGTAAAAATGTTGGGTCACAACAGGAAGTTGTGGATCAGATTCGGATGAAGAATTAGAATCACCTTTAAACACGATGTCCAGGTTTAAAGGCGCTATCGGTAATAGGTTTTTTTGACTTCTTCAGATATAGATCTAGCTTGAGACTAATAAATCGTCTACATATGTAACAAAACTTATCGGCTGGATTTTAGCAACATCGACGACTCGAACTTGCCATTTTATATCAAAATCGACTTAAACACTTGACTATACTGTAAACAAGACAGAAACCAACTAAACTGCAGAAAACAATAAAACTCGGTTGGTGCAATACTGTGAAAATAACCCCTCTGCGGTCTTGTTGTACTTTCCGGTCCTAAGGCAGGTAAAAATGATTTCAAAGATCGCATTATATAAAAGAGAAGCAGGTACTTGAAAATGAGACGTGCTAGGCTATTTCAGGGAGAAAGTGTTTTAATAACTTCCTAAATGAAACGCAAAATAAGCATTCTCATCGATGTTACAAAAATTATGTCGACTTGTGTTATTGAATAAAATCCTTTTGCACCCCAACATAAAACTTGGAATATTAAGTGTATAGAGGGTACCCTGTTTATGCATCATTAATTAAACGGGAGGAATCTCTGGAGTTTAGACTGTGAGTTAAACATATTTTTTGTGCATAACGTATTGTATAGAGGTGCAGGATATTTCCTGTGTGAAGAGTGATTTTCCTTTGACAAATAAGTGAAATATTTATTTTTCCTTAATTATAATTTTTTAATTCTTTCATGACATGTCCATATTAATTAATGGTTTGTGTTAATTATTTTTTAGTTTTTTTCCTAATGTTATCCAACCACCGATTGCAGTGGTCAGCAACAGCATCTATAATGGTCTAGTTAGAATCGGAATTTGCAAAAAGAGTGTAAGGAAGTTCGATATGGCGAACCCTTCAGGAGTTACTGTTACTGTTCCTGGTATGGATCAGCACGATATGGAGAGGAGAAGGTAAAAACATTAAATAAAATCTATTTATTAACACAGGGTCTTATTTAATGATGTGTATTTATTTTAATGGGAGATTACTGGTCAAATTTTAAGTAGTTCATATACACATGTCCTGAAATACTTTGTTTTCGATTAAAATTTTAATTTTTTTTTTCAAAAACTTCAAGAGCAGTTGAGATATTACACTAAATTTAGGTATAGACTATTATGATATAAAACCACACATTTTTACCTTAAAAAGTTTCACGCCAGTTGCATTGGTACTTGATTTTATTTAAACAATTCTTGCTCAATAACAATTTTCACAAAATAATATCACAAACTTACTTACTTAATTATTATTATCATCTTATTTTCTTCCAAACAGTAAGTTTTGAGAGAAAGATACCTTTTTATCAGCGTTGTTTCGTTTTAAACATTTTGTATGAAACAATTGTTTTAGACATGTTTTAAACAATCGTTTGAGTTTAAAACAATGTTTTTGTTAAAAATGTTTAAAACATGTTTAAAACAAATTAAACACACGTTGTTTTTTTTTTTAGTAAATTGATTATTTAACAGGAGTATACTTAATTTATGCAACAACTTGGTGTGAAAAATATTTATTGATAAATGGTACTAAAACTACTTACTAAAACAGTAATTTCGATTCAAATTAACAGAATAATAAAAGTTAGGTACCTAATGAATATCATCCACAGAACTTTGGTATATTCAAAAAACTACAAATAAGTGTATAGCCCATAAAAAAAAGGAATAAGGTAAAAAATAATAATCACTGATCGGAAGTGACATCAGTTAGCGCCGTAAGTGGGTGCATTAGAATTTAGTTCTTTAAAAATTGTAACCAACTTAGCTGCTCTGACATTGCCTAGCTTATTGCGGAGTTTGGAATGAACTAAACCATAAGACAAAAAAAGTCTTTCTATGTTGGCGGACGAAGCAATAGCTGTATGTAGCTGTTGGACAAGTTCCATTACTCTTGTATTTAAATGTTTAATAGACCGCCACCATGCTAATGGTTTTACATTTTCAAGTATCTGTTGAGAAAACATATATGACATAAATTGTGCACACTTAGCCTGAAAATTAACAATCGTTGGCATTGCCTCTGAATGGTAGGTTTCTACATATTCCATGGCAATTTCTAATTGCCTTTGAGTTAGTCCTAAAATGATGATCAAGCAAGTTTGTTAAAAAATGAACTGGAGTTAGGGCTATCTCCAAACGTTCTATAACCTTATTTACTTACGTCACTCATTGAAAATTCCCCATTTGATTTTTTGTTTTCAAATCAAATCAAATCAAATCAAATCAATGTCGTAAAACTCTATGAATAGAAATCATAAGTTATCTTTTAAATTCTACTAAAAACATTGAAAACATGTTTTAAACTATGTTTTTAATAAGGTTTTATTTGTTTAAAACATGAACTGAAACAAAAAAACATTTGTTTTGTTTAAAATTAAAAAATACATGATTTTGTGCAACCCTGCTTTTTATGTTTAAAATTGAAGAATAATTACTAATAAATAATTATTTCGAAAATATCAGTGATGTACCATATTTTTTGGGTAAAATTGTATTGAGGCGTGTACCTATGTCACTGGTTTGAGAAAAAAACTTTTTGAGGTAAAAATGTGTGGTCCACACCAAAGTTTACTGTAATATCTCAAACTGATTTCGAGATTTTTGATAAAACCCAAAAAAAAACTTAACAAAAACAATGCATTTTAGAACATATGTATATGAACTTTTTAACTTATAATCGATACAGGAATCACCCATCTACCACCCACCATAAAATAAGTACATATCATTAAGTAACACTCTGTATATGAAGAGTAATTGTTATATACATAATGATTGTAGAGAAAGAGAGAATCCGTTTTAGTTTCAAATGAGCTGAAAAAAAGTAATTATTTTCTATTTAATTATGAAATTTTAAAATTAACTTTTTTAAATGACGCATTATTAAACTAACAGAAATGTACAAATTTTGCAACCAAATTTAATTTTTTTTGTTATTGTCCGGAAAAGATATCGCGCGAATTCAACTCGCCCTTGACCACCCTTTATTTATTTTCAGACAAATTGCTCTAAAAGCACTCAGCGAAAGACTATCAAAATCCCATAGTGACAAACAGCCTTTACTCCCACTGACAGCCACACCACCAAAGGTTTCTCTACCTCCTACCGTAATGCAAAGCACAGCAGCCGCATCGGTCGCATCTCAAGTTCAACAACAGCAACAAAACGTTTCGGTGTCAATACCATCCACTTCAACTAGCAGTATACCTAAGACAACAGATACGTAGGCTAAGAAGACTTATAGTTCTGTGTGGTTATTCTTGGGTACTTTCCAGTACCAGTTTTTAAGCTATCCATTCTATACATAATAGCACCTGGTGTTTGCTGGGTTATTTATCAGTTGTGTGAAGCGAATGTTCTGTATTTTAACCGTATCAAAGATTTTGATACCAGGTATTGGAGACAATGGTCAAAATACTGTATTTTTCTTTTTATAGTTGTCAGCTTCAGCTTAAAAATTTTCAAAGCTGCCAAAGAAAAATTTCGGCTACAACTTAATATATAAATATATCTATATCATAGTTAAGTTAACAAAACAGTGGGTTTTCGGCATATTTACACGGCTTAAAAATACTCTGGGTGAGCTAAAAATAGATTATATTACTGTAAGATTACATATTAATTCGTACATGAATGAATCGGAATGAAGCACTGTATTTTTAACTTGAAAGGATATAGTGAAAGTGGTAACTTGAAATCGGATTTTAAATCGCGGTTTTACGAAGTTAAAATATATTTTAGAGAGTTCCTTCTTATCCGAATAAGCAAGAAATATACAAATAAAAAATTTGTAACAGTTAAGATTTATTTTCAACAAAACAAAGTAAAGATTATGTACTAATTAAAAGTTCATTGTAAATAGACTGATAATTTTGAGCTCTTAATTATGTTTGCTTTCTTAATTATTTTCCAGAGACTTTTCAGCTGCCTCACAATAAAATGGAATTAATTTTACTATATATATATCTATTTCTTCATTCCTTGGTTATCAGGGTTGCTCCTCCCAGTCCTTTCTTTATTTTTGCTAATATTAATTAGTAAATATTAGGATATTTTTTCCACAGTGATGGAATTTTTTTTTTATCTCCTTAATAACCCACATCGATTATGGTTTGGTTATCTATAATAGGCATAATCTCCTTTTTGATTGTCGCACCGCTATTAAATTTAAACAGAAAATTTGTTTCTTATAAAAACATTAAGATTTGTTATACCCAATAGTTTTTTTTTTACTAGTGATGGCAAAAACCGGAAAAAAATCGAAACCTGTTTTCCTAATAATGGTCTAATTCTTACAAATACATATTAGAACATATAAAAATTAATGTCTTTAATATGTCAGCAATTTGCAATCAATTAATTATTCATTTAATATCACATCAATTTACCCCTGATTTCAATTTTTGCTTAATTTTTCTCCCAGGGTGTCCCATTTTCGACACTTTTATAGGGTATCTCCGTAATTGTTAGTGCTATCAAAAAAGTAATGTAGGTGTCATGTGCTCTTTTTGGGTCAAACTTAAAATGGTAAAATCAAAATTTGATAATTTTCGCTCGCTTAAGAGATACAGAGGAAAATCAATAAATTGACAATTTCAAAATTACCCTATATTTTCTTAGTTAAAAGAGATGCAGAAAAATGTTTCATACAGAACTTTATTTATATTGATTGTTGATAATCTGCCTATTTCAGAATACGTATACGGGGCCAGGTAAAAAAGTTATCGGACCTAACCTAATTTTTTTAAATGGAACACCCTGCATATTTTAATCTAAAAAGATACTATTTTAAATTCTCCTTTTAAATATATAACACACCATGGATGATATTTGTTTCCTAGGCGATTTATTAAAGTTTATTACTTTAATCCACCAGTAGACCAAGAAAAAAAGCTAATATCCTAGAAACAACTATTTTGACTATTAACATTTAACATCAATTTCATTTTTACATATTCATTTGCTAAAATGACCTATCAACATGTTGACAAATTTGATAGTTTATATTGAAAGTGAAGAAACGAAAAAATGGCGCAAAATGTATATTTTGTTCGCTATCCGGAAAGACGGTAACCATTTAAAGACATATTCCGAACATTTGCGATGATTCCCGTTATTTTTTACCTAAATCTGAATCTTTTATTTCGTTTCAAAGAAATAAAGTATAAATAAATCGCCTAGGAAACCAATATCATCCATGGTGTGTTATATATTTGAAAGGACAATTTAAACTAGTATCCTTTTTAGATTAAAATTCCATTTAAAAAAATGAGGTTAGGTCCGATAACTTTTTTACCTCACCCCGTATACTTATTCTGAAAACGGCTGATTATTGAACAATCAATATAAAGAAACTTCTGTATAAAACATTTTTCTGTATCTCTTTTAACTAAGAAAATATATGGTAATTTTGAAATTGTAAATTTTTTGATTTCCCCCCGTATCTCTTATGCGAGCGAAAATTTTCAAATCTTGATTTTACCATTTTAAGTTTGACCCAAAAAGAGCACATGACACCTACATTACTTTTTTGATGGCAATAACAATTACTGAGATAGGTACCCTATAAAAGTGTCGTAAATGGGACACCCTGTACATGTTTATTTTTTAGGTGATTCCATGTATTAGAAGTCCCACTTGAATATTTCAATCTAATAATCGATTTTCCGAGTAACCGGTTAGTATGATGTGAATAATCGGTCATCCGAATAACCGGCTATAACCGAATATTCCGAAACCGGTTAACCGATTATTCAAAAAAACCGATTTCAGTTTATAGCACTATTTTTACAATTAAGTACATAAAAAAGTAATATTTAAAAAAAACATACGAAAATTCATAAAACTACTCAAATATGCTTGTAGATGACAGGTGGCAAAGACATAGAAGTAATTTTTATTTACAGCACTAACTTTATACTAAACGGATTTTATTTAACAAGAAAAATGTTTGATATATCATATTTCTTGGGTAAAAGGAGAGTACCCATTAGTTGTTAATTAAATGGTGTAGATATGTAAGATTCAATGAACTGTAAGATAAAAATTATATGATTGTTAACTTTATTTTTTAATAAATTAAATCAAAAATACTTTGTAAATATTTCTTATGCTGTTATAGCTTGTGTGTGAAGGGCCGGATTTAAACATAGGCTGCAGCCTATGGTCCCGCATAGGGAATCCAATCCCGCACACATGCGGGATTGAGCCCAACGATCCGCGGGATTTGCGGGATAGCAAACGATGAACTGCGGAATTTTTGGTCGACTCGTCGGGGATTCCCCGCCATGCTGGGCTACTGAAAATACGTTAAACAGAACAGTTTTCTTGCGTACGTGCGAAAGCAAGGGCCTTATTCTACTAGTATCTAGTGACATTTATCAAGTAGTTGAATATAATACATGGGGATTTAAACAGCAACCACAAAAATGAGTGTCAGTGTAGTTTACAAAGACAATAAAGGTTCAAGTTTAGTTTGGAATTATAAGTCTGAAGATGGCCTTACAGCTAAATGTAAGTTATGCCCTAGCATTATCAAAATCTCTGCTCGTTCCACCAAAGGTCTTCACACCCACTTACAAACAAAGCATAATATTAATTTGAAAGTCCAGAGCAACAGCGGTAGTGTTGATATTGATAAAATAACACAGGAAATGAAAGCTAGTACCAGAAGTTCGAGTAGTTCGTTTAGGTCTATTGCTAAGCGCTTGTATGTTAGTGGTTCTTCTGTGCTACCTAAGAAAATGAAAATTACATATTTTTTTTTCATCTGAGAAAAAGTTTCGATGGAGGAGTGTCTCGAATGGTAGCTAAAGATGGTATACCCTTTGGAAAGTTTATCACATCGACCGATATGAGCCAACTATTCGAATCAGAGGGTCACAAATTGTGTAAAATCTATTCCGCCGATAAGTGTCGCAGCCTGAATGTGCGTTTTCAGCCGCAGGATACATGTGCAATAAAATAAGATCAAATCTAAAAGATGACACATTAAACATGTTATCTTTTCTTCGAAAATACTTTCAAAATCAATGTAACATGTAACCGTTAAACTAGTGGTACTATTGTATTGTACCTATATACAATAAATATTTTCCTGCTACTCTACTCTGTTTCTAATTGCATAAAACAACTTTTTATTAACATACAGCACCCACATCGGGTCCGGCAAATCCCCCACGTTTAATCCCGCGGGATCCCGCATTTGCGGGATTGGATTCCCTAGTCCCGTAGATCGTAAATCCGGCCATGTGTGTGTGGTTCAGTTTCATTGTAAGATAATTTCAGAGTTAAATTTTTAACAGAGCAGGGTCGAACATTTATCATAGTCTCGATTTCCAGCCAAACATTACTAGCCAAGGTGGCAAATTTTAGCTATGCAATAGGGACAGTGTTTGAGCATGCGCAATGTTGAACGATAAATTACCAAGTTTGACAGTGTTGCCAAGTTTTACATTTTGCTGTCGCAGCTCCATGTTCCAAAGCAATACCTTGTTTTATTCAATATCTTATCATTTTCGAGATATATCTGTTTTTAGTCTTGAGCTCGGCCCTCACGGCACTTCTCATTTAAGGGGGGGGGGGGGGGGGGGGGGGCAATCAAACGGCTTTAGTTTTACAAAATCTTTATTACTGCTTAAAAATTGCACACCTTTAAAAATACACTTTTATATACAGGCGCGGAAAAAAGCTTACAAATAGTTCAAAGTCTAAGTGACGGGAAAAGCTTTACGCGTCTATTGAATTAAACGCTGAACAATCTGCACGCTTTTTTTAATTCTTATGGATATTACTCACTACATAATAATAAATTTACTTAAAAAATAAATAAAAATTTTAGTATATGGCAGTGGATGTTCTAATAAAATTACAGACAAAAGCAAAAATGCCTTTTAGTCTAAATATAGGTACCTACTATAAATAAGTTGTTTCTGAAGAGATTTTAAAACTATATTATTTTATTGAACACAATCTCTCCGTTCGCAATATACGTTCCTACACAGATGTAGTCTTTTCGAGATCACAAATGTATTCATTGTCGTGGGCAAATTTGTTAAGCTAAATATCACAAATAATGCTCAGAAGCAGATATTTGAAATAATTAAATTGTGGCATAGTAATATTATTTATAGGATACAATATATTTAATTATAAGAAACAAACTTCGCTCTTATAGGTTCCATACTGATTTTTCCATTTAAATAGACATTTTAGATTATTTACAAACTGTATTAAATAGTGCCCGCTTGTTCAATACCGTCATCAAGTGGGATGATTTGATTTCATGTTTTCGCATATTAGAGTTTGTAGTTTTATAGGATTTTTTTTATTATAATTAGCAAATTGGTCACGGTCTTGCGTAAAAAAGTTCCAAATATCACTGGTTTTTAATCGTTTTGACATTTTTGTTATAGTACAGTTACCACAATATAATATATAAATAATACAGTAAATCAAATAGGTACTCTAAATTAACATGTAAGTTTGTTTTAACAATATAACAGATTACATGATCACACCACGAACAAACCCGCTACGACTTCCCACTGCCGTGTCGCCATTCGGCTGCCCGAGAGTCATCGAGCAACTGCGACCTAGGTCGCCGCGGGATCGGTCGCTGCTTGGCTGAGATTGGGTCACCGTTATAAGCTGGTGACCATCTAACTGCCCCGAGAGTCATCGAGAAGTGGCGAGAACGATAGACCTTTAAAACAGCGACCTAGTCGCTGCTTCCCCGAGATTGGGTCACCGGTATAAGCTGGTGACCATCTGAGTCACCGCTATAAAAATATCACTCTTCTCTAACTTTATGAACTTTAACAGTAAATACAAGTTTTTCTTATATGTATTTAAATTTAAAAAATATTTAAAACTGATTTATAATATCCCTACAAAAATGCATTAATTTAAAATGATTCACTTTTTAGATATTTACCATTTTTAATTCAAGTTGTCATACAAACGTGTAATGACTCAAAATACTACTCCGTTTTGCGGAAATAAAGTGCGCATTTACGGGTTATTATAAAATAGTACACTTTTGCGCGGAAACACGGTATGTTGTATGCCTCTGGCGGGCGAGTTTTTAAATATAAAATAAGTTTCAACTATTACGTTCGTAAAGGGTTTGTTCGTTTCCATGAAACCTGTATTTTTGTCGTTTTTAAATATTATAAACATACTTAATCAGCTATCTGCTTCCGAGGTTATAAAAGTAGTTTAAAATAATTTATAAAAATAATTTGCCCAGCATCGATGTAATAATAATTACCTAATCATTAATCCACCAAGAAATTTGATGTAAGTCTTTAAAGTAAACCTAACTCTTAAAATAAACCCAAAGCATAAATAATAAATCATGTTGAAACCATAAAACCACAATAAAACTTTTCTATATAAAAAATAAAGGCTACTCGAAGTTTCTGGACGACGAAATTATCATTTTTTGAGGTTTTCTCATAGATAGCTATGGTATTTAAGTATTATGTTATACAATGTGTCCAGAGTTCGGAAGAGGAAAAACTTTTTTATTTGTAGATTTAGAAGAAAAAGTCATTCTTCATAAAAACGTCTGCTTGTGTCGAAACTACAATTTCTAATACCAAATTTACGATTACTATACAGGGTTAGTCAGAAATAATATTTTCAGTTTTTTCGATTTCAATTTTTTTTTCAAATTTTATGAAAATATTTTCAAACCCGTGATTTATTTCACCAATTGTGCAAAAAACCTAATAAACATTTTTTCAAAGTGGTTAATTTCACAGCTAATACTAAAATAATAAAATATCAAGTAGCCCGTTCTAAATAAATGAAATGTTTAGTTTCTTTGTATGTTTCAAATTATTGACAGTTGTGTCATACTTTTCTCATAAATCTGCATAATAGTGAAAACAGAAAATGCTTACGTTAGAACAAAGAGTTTATATTGTCCGAAGTTATGGTTTAGGACATGAAAAAAGCTATATGGCAGTTCTCCGACAATTCCATGAGATATGGCCTGATGTTCCTGTTTTGAATAAAAAAAAGGGAGAAGAAAAAAAAAGTATGATGAAGATGATCTGTAACTGTAAAGGTGGATTCATAGTTGCCGTAACGTATGCCGTAAGACGTAAGCAATAGTCGATAAGACGTAAGACGTAAGGATTTGTCCATTTATATTCGTTAAGAATTTTGACGTTACGAGTTTGTAGGTTATGGTTTTTCACATGTGTGTTTATTTAAAAGTGAAAATATGACTCCAAGCGATGACGACCTCGTTATAATAACGGGATCAATATTGTTCTGGTATTTATTAGCAATTTATTTATCACCTATTTATTAGCAAAGTGTCGAATTTGGGGATGTCAACATGGCGGTTATGCACGAGTATGACCGATCCGAACCGATTCCGTAAGACGTAACGTAAGAAATGAACTTGAACCATTTCTTACTTCTTACTGCTTACGGCTTAACTCGGACTATAAACGGTTCTATTGCAAATCACATGTTTATTTTTCTTACGTCTTAACGTTACGTCTTACGGCATACGTTACGGCAACTATGAATCCAGCTTAATGATAATGGATTCGGTTAGAAATTTTCCCAAACTGCCTTTAAGAAGAAGATCTTCTCAAATTGGTAATGTTAATAAATCTTTAGTAGAAGAGACATTAAAATTCAATAAAATTTGTCCGTACAAACCTAAATTTATTCCTTTTCTGGAAGAAAATGACGACATGAAGCGTTTGGATTTTTGTTTGTGGATAGGAGAAAATATCCTTACACAAAGAAGTTTTGTTAATAGTATTATTTTCTCGGACGAGGCCACTTTTAATACAAACGGGGTAGTCAGTTCGCAAAACTCTCGCTATTGGAGCCGTGACAACCCTAATTTTCGTATTCGCCCTAGAAGACAGTATTGAAAGAAGTTAACGTGTGGTGTTCTATTTCTTACAATGGAATAATTGGACCATATTTTATTGAAAATAATTTAAATCAGCACACTTATTTGCATCTTCTGACCACTTTTTTATGATCATTTGCAAGATATAACTTTAGCTGATCGAATAAAATTACACTTTCGACAAGACGACTGTCCCGCTCATTCCACGATAATTCTTCGTGATTGGCTAAATCATCAGTTTGGGAATAAATGGATTGGAAGGTATGGTCCAAATGAGTGGCCACCTAGAAGTCCCGATCGCACAATTATAGACTTTCATTTGTGGGGATATCTGAAGCAACATGTGTATAAAACCAATTTCAATAATAACTTGGATCTCTTGAAAGAAAAAATAAGAGAAGTAAAGTAATTGTAAGTATCCCAATATAGCAAATTAGAAACTGTTATCGGGAATTCAGATATCGAGTTCAACTATGCGCTGAACTCGGTGGTACCACGTTTGAATAGAACTTTATTTATGGTAATATTTTATAATTTATAATTGAATGAATTAAAGAAACATGACATGTCATAATAAAAATACAAATAAAAAATAGTTTTCTTACAACAAAATCGTTATTCGGCCAGATATAAAAGTATATTTTATAGTGGTTTGTTTTTCCGTAAATATGTTTTAAACAGAATCCAAAAAATTAAAAATGTTATTTCTGACTAACCCTGTATAGTAATCGTAAATTTGGTATTAGTAATTGTAGTTTCGACACAAGCAGACATTTTTATGAAGAATGACTTTTTCTTCTAAATCTACAAATAAAAATGTTTTTCCTCTTCCGAACTCTATCCGTGGACACATTGTATATGGTAAATCAGGAGTCCGGCCCGCAAGCAATAGCCATTAGCGATAAAGACCACGCGTGCGAGCGATTTGTCGCGAGAGACAAATCGCGGACGACTGAGCGACAAAAAAGTTTTTGAAACACATCAATCTAAATTAGAGTGGCCATAGTAAAAAAATCGCTTAGCAATACATCGATTATCGGCTAAGCGTGTCTCTTTGTATTGTTTGATTTCTTAAGTGATTTTTATTTAGTTTTGTGTTGTCACCCGTCCCACCTGTTTCGTCAATGTTTTTTCAAAGGGAAATTTTATTTTCAGAAGTAGATCTGTGTTATGGCAGGATACTAACAAACATTTTAAAAATTCGTGATTGAATAGCGAGTCTGTAAACGGATCATCTTCCAATAGAAGAATAATTCGACGCGTTCGTGACTGAGGAATGACGGAAACTAATATAGCTTCCTATATTTATCGCTTTTACAATGGCCACCTTGTCGTTTGTCGCCCGTTACTTTGTCGTTTACGATTTAACTCTGGCGAGAAATCGCTCACAAGAGTGACGGCACCCTTAATGGAAAACTCAGTCTGGCTCTCATATCAAAAAGCTTAGAGACACCTACGTTACAGTAAACTTTCTGCAAGTTCTAGCTATGATTTGTTCACATTCTTCATGTAAAACTGTTATAATACTTATGGCAACCAATAAAAAACCTTTAAGATTGATCATTTTCCAAAACACTTGCCCTATTGAGGAAACCTGAAGGTTTAGGTATAGGCATATGATATATCGTTTGGAAGCAAATTTATTTAACCTTAAGGTAATTTAAAAAATAATATACAGGGAGTTACGGGGATAGAAGTCTTTAATTATGTTTTGCATAATATTAGATAGACATTTTTTTTTCTCGGAAAGAGTAATATATAGGTATAGGAAAGTTACAAGAAAATATTATTACAACCAGAATGCGATTCTAAAAATTTAATAATATACGAGGTGTTCCGTTTAAAATAACAAAAGTGACAACGCCGCCAATCATAGTGGTGCAGCAGCTGCGTTTATACAGGGTGTTATGGAAATAACTTATTATATTTAAACCCGCAAATCCTGAGATGAAACCAAATTGTAGAAAAATAACCATAAATGGCGCTTTGAATTAATAAGCGAGATATACATTTTATGCGAAATCTGAAAATTGACGTGGTCGCCACTGGGCGACGTACACAATCAATAATTCATTGGCGTAGATCAAGTCTCAATAGAGGTCAAAGAGGCGGTGTTGTCATATTGCAACACAAACAATTGTAAAGCGAATAAACAAACAAGTGGCCAGTTTTTGCCAACAAGGCGTCCTTGGCCCGCATTGGCTTTTTAAACTCTTAAGTACAGTGCTCTCTTACCTTGAGTATTATGTATTATGTAAAAATTTTCATAAAAAAATACAGCACAAAACATATGTTTTGCAACACTACCAATATCACATAAATATGAAACCACATCACATTAATTATTATAATAAATTATTTCGCAAAAAAAACGTTCAAAATTCGGAAAAACGTGAGCATTTGTGTACTGAAGTAGCAGCGCCGCGTGGCGAATAATCGTTCGGCCGAGGCCCGCGTTTGGTCTGGCATCGCTGGCTCGTCGGGTGACCTAGAACGCTTGTTGGGTGAAAACAGATGTATATGGCGCTGCACTTGGAAACGCATGGTATAACATAAGGATTTATTACCCAAATATTTAGAGATTCGATTAAAAAGTATTTAGTGTTTCGCTAGGACATTTCCATAACACCGTGTATAAGAGGACAAATTTTTTAAACGATCCTATTATCCGTCTTTCATATTTATACATCTAACCTAACATAGAGCGTGAATCACCCTGTATAGGACTCGTTTTGAAGAATACATATATTTGACAGAGAAAAGGATAACTGAATATTTTTGTAAATTTTCCAATCAAATTAGTAGTCAAGTGACAAATGTCAAAATAAGTTTTCAGGTTACCAATCAGGCAGTGGTAATCGGCGTAAAAAGTTTTTTTAATATTTCAATAATAATAAAGCTTCTTTTAAAACGAAAACAACAGCCAATATTGAAACATTCAATGGCAAAGAGAGACGGACCTTACTGAATGTAACAAATACTTTTTAAAACTCAATTCTCGAATTTCTCTTACTAGGTGTCGATGCGAAGACATTGGAATAATTGTTACTAAAGTCCCCTAAAGTATCCTGAGTATGGTATCCTGCATCAGTGACATCATTGCGGAACACTTTGTGCCTATTTTGCACATCTTCATATTGCAGCATGTTTTCTTTATCGTCCGACTCTTCACTTTTAAAACTTTCACTCAGTCTTTTTCTTTGGCCTACGTAGATAAGATAAAACTATGTTATTGTGCGTGAAAAATATACGCACTAGTGAGGAAAAACGTAACTTTCGACACGCCAATAAGAGTGAAAAAGTGCAGTTTTCTGCAAGCTCAGAAAAAATATATTTTAGCGTTATGGAATGTGAAAAAGATATCCATAGCAAGCAACCTATACCGACGGTTTCTAACATAACATTGGTCCCTTCCGGGGAACTTTGTTAAAATGTAAGAATGTAGAAAACATTATTTCGAACACACTTTAATGAACCAATAAGGGTCGATAATTTCGGCCCTGATGTACAAGTTAATCATAATTATTTTAATAACATGTCGACAGATATTTGTTCTTTGGCGATTCAGAAAAAAGTTCTATCTATAGATCTGACTGGATACCTGAACATTTTTGGTCCATTAGAATGTTTATGTTAAAGCAATTCAGACATCTTATCAACCAAGGTTTCTCCTAATTATTTTTATTTACCATTTGTAACATATTTTCTTTAATTTATTTATGTATTGTGTCTACTTAAGTAAGTATACGGGAAACTTTTTTTATTCATTTTAAGTTTTTTAAAAAGTTCTGCAATTTATTAGAAATAAATTCAAAATTTTGTTAAAGCTTTTCTAAATATTATTAAAACATGCAAACATATCATACTTTTCATAATTCTTATCACAAATGACCATTAAATTAAAAGCAGAAACTTACGTAATAGATATTTCATAAGTAATAAAAAGGATGAGACATCTCTCAAGTTTTGACCATTTAATCATTGTTTCTAATAAATTGAGTGTGGGCTACTGTTGTAAGTAACGTAAATTAGTAAAAATCTCGCATTTTTAGGTTATTTTTGAATATAAATATAAAAGAACTATACATTTTTCTAAAGCCCAAAGTATTTATTTTTTTTAAATTTTATTTATTTATTTATCAACTTAAATCTCACATGCCACTGAGGTTACGTCATTCATCACAAAGTTGCAATGCCTACATTAATAAGTTATACATCGCAAAATTTAATTTCAAACCCATTTAAAACCAAAACCCTACATGTCCAGAAACTCATCCACACTATATGATTCCAGGACCAATCAACAAATTTTTTATTTTTTGCTTGAACTTCTTCACTAGATCTTTAGAGTATCGGGAAGCTTATTAAATAATCTTTAAACACATATAATGTGGGCTAATCTCACTTAATGTTAGACGATGCCTAAGGTAATTTATATTTTGTGTTCTTGTATTATACTGATGTTCAGATGAGATACCAAATAGGTGTCTGTTTTTAAAGAAAAATAATAGGCATTCATAAATGTATAGGTCATACACCGTTAGGATCCCATTGTTCTTAAAAGTCGTTCTACAAGTCTCTCGGTACTTCATTTTTTTGATAATCCTAATTACTCTTTTTTGTATTACAAATAAATTCCTAGTTTGGGTGTGTGCCCCCCAAAAAATTATTCCGTAACTCATAAGGGACTGAAAATTTGCGAAATACAGTCTTCTAAGTGTGTTTTCATTCATGTACTTGCTGGTTAATCTTATGCCATGACATACGGAATTGAGTTGCCTGGAAACAGTGTTAATATGGTATGACCATCGTCCAAATGTTCATCAATGTAAACCCCCAGAACCTTACTTTGTTCGGAAAAGGGCTATGCTTAATTAATTTAAAAAATAATCCAGGGTTGCCCGTAAGTCGGGAATAAAATTAATATAGCCTTAACCTGTAACTTTTGGGGAAAACGCTCGGACACGTCAATTTAGTTTTATATATGCTCACATTTTGACGTTATTCGTTTGTCTTTTTATAGACATTTGCCAAAGATATGACGACATCGATCTTTTTTTTTTTTTAATAGAAACATACAGCTTGTGATACATCATTTGAAAGCTAATATCTCGTACAGTATGCTCATAAATTTTAGCGCGATTCTGTCAGGCTATTTCAAAATGGCGACTGTTAAACATTTTTAAAAAATCTTTTACTTTTGTTAATATCCCAAAAACGAAACTTTTTAGAGAAAACTGGCTACGCCACTGAACTTTATGTTAACATCTCTAACAAGATTAGTTTTTACCTTTTTGATAAGTTAACGCATAAGCAACGATTTTCAAAATCACCCTGTAGATTAAGAAGTAAGAGAGCCATGACAAATTTGACACCAGAATCTTTCGTTTCTTGAAAAAGTGGGAAACTAAAGTGAAAACCGCAAAATTCCATCTTTGGTAATAACTCTAATATTCCCAGAAAGTATCGAAAATGGCACAACCTGTACTTATGAATATTTTATTTTAGGTTTTAGATCATGCAGAACTTTTTATGAAGAATAGAAAAATTTTGCTTAAATAAAAAAGTTTCCCAAAAGATTTGCAATGATTTATTTTAAAGTTGGTTTCCGTAAACTTTATTAATGATTTTCTTGCATTTGAGCTGCAAACGTTACACAAAAACTAAGTAAATACGCGTTCCAAATAATGTTTCTCATGCAACATTCCCGAAAGAAGAAAATTAGCAGCCAAATCAAAAACGTTTTAATTATGTGCCTCTTTGTATTATACATACCTACCAGATGCGTTGGAGTATTTAGTTTATATTTCTGACACAACATAAGACAAAAACTACGACATTTTTGAACGACCTTTTGAATTTTATTCCTAATAAAAAAAAATTATTTGTAGTTGATTACTGACTTACCTTTACCAGTAAATATTTTTGAATGAGGGGTATTTGAATTTGATACGTCCATTTTATCAGAATCGGAACTGGAACTGGGGGAGCCTAAAGAAACTTGCTTGTACTCCATGCTCCAGTTTACTGTAGTTTCGAGGGCAGATATCTCAGTCGGTGTTGCAGGGGACAAACTTACATCTAATAAAAATTATTGAAATTAATATTTAAAAGGACAAACAACGTAAAAAATACAAGCTATCAATACACTTAATGTTATTCTTTATTCAATACAATTTCCCTCAAATATGCTGGTGTGGTAATAATTTCTTTGTTTTGATGAGTTATAAAAACAATGTCTACACTGAAAGATAGGAAAATACAATTTAGTTTTAACCTGGCTATTGATGACGTAAGTACAAACCCTTGTGAAACACTCTATATTATGTGACACAAAGAAGAAGCCATGTTAACCCTATCATCATCACATGACCACAATAAAATAGGAAGATAGAAGGAGCCAAGGGCGTCACCAATGTCGATACATCCTCCGTCTCGTTTCACTATATTTCTGGCGCTGTTACTAAAAATAGAAGCATATAATTGCGATCTCAGAATTTCATGACGCTCGTGACTTCTTCGAGTTTCATTTTATTTATACCATCGGCTTAACCATGATACGATAAATACAAGGTATGATGTCGCACACGAAGAGGCGTGTACGCAACTGCGGTTCCCATATGATTTCAACTGATGTTCTTGAAAGTTAACTGGAATTTTCTCTTATTTTAGTGGTATTTGCTCAGATATTTGTGTATTTAGTAAAATAAATATCCTAATATTCATATATGAGTTGCGCTATGTTCAGTTGTGACGTGGATAACCAGAAAAATAATTTAGAGGTTTTTCGCATTCCTAGAGATAAAAAAATATAATTAGAATGGATACGTTTTATGAACTATCGTGCTTTAAAAAGTTAAAAATTGCTCTCACTTATTTAGAAACGGCGCCGTATTACACAATATAAGTTTTGTCATACTTTTATTTGTTTATTTTAGCTTTAATCTTTGTTGTATCTTTATGAAATAAATATAACTAAGTACAATATTATTCTTTCATTTCACCTACCTATCAAATGCATAAAACTATTGTTGGGAAAAACCGATGATTTTAATAATCGAGTACTTGATACTCGAGCGAGTTTAATAATCGAGTGAATCGCTTGAAATTCCAATTCACCAAGCGATGACGTCACCGACTGCTCGACCGACTGCCTAGCCGTTTACATGTGATAAGGTAGAGTATTTAGCAGGCACGTAACTACGGGTGGGCACAGGTTTAGCTAAAAAATTGTAGTAGCCACCAAAAAAATACCAGAAATGTATTTATTTGTGAATAATGAATTTTTACCACGTGTCTCGATATCAAACAAAAAAACTGCAAAAAATCACCCAAATATGTATTTATTGTTCGGGTTTATTTTTGTGCTTTTTTAAAACAAAAAGTATTACCAATAGTTATTTTTCTTCACATCTTTCTCAATCTACGAGCATAAAATAAGTAAGTAGATATTTAAAATGGCTTGTCAAATTTTTCCACTTTAAATTATCAGGTGCCCACTGTGTGCCCTTCAAAAATGTAGACTTAGTTACGCGACTGACAAAGTAAGAAAAATAGGTGATTTTTTTAAATTCATTTATAGTTACCTAAAAGTTCCTGTTTAAATTTAAGAATGTTTACTTTTGGTTCCCAAAAAATTTGTCGATACCTATGTTTTGTTAACTATTTTGCTCGTTTTCTTATTTTCCATTAACATTTTCTATAATGTATATTATTTTTAAGAAGTCTTCTTGAGTTTAATAATAAAAAGTTCCTGTTTAGATTTTAAAATGTTTACTATAAGATTACCAACGAATTTTTCTATATATTTTGTTAAACCATTTTGTTCGTTTTGTTATTTTTATTTACAATTTCTATTATTATGTTATTTTTGAGAAGTTTTCTCGAGTTTATAGTAAATAAAAATTAAAAAATATCCTTTAATCTTTTAATATTTACAATCGGAGACCTAAACTACGCCGCTGGCTAGCCAGTTAAAACAAAACCCATGTCGCGATAACTCCGCTATGGATTTGGCATACTTTTTTATGTGCCTTTAAGAAAGACGTATGTCGTGTACCTGCTCAGCGTCGAACTCGAATGTCGCCAATCGGATGGCGCGGCGCGTAGACCGAAGGTCGTGCATCAAGTGACATACGATATTTTTCGGGTTTTCGCCTGAATTTATAACTAGAGTATTTCCTATCGAGCGAAAAACTGTTCGAATATACGAGCAGTTTTTTAACTCGATCACACTACACAGCGGTACAATTCCGTCGGCGTCAAGCGAAGCTCGGGTATCGAGTGAAAGATAATAAGTGACGAACGACGGTTTTCGCCTGAATAGATAACTCGAGCGGTTTTTTTAATAATCGAGCGATGTCGGTTATTTCAATAATCGAGTGATCAAGCGGTTTTTCGCTCGAGCGATCACAACACTGCACAAAACCTTTAAAAGAGATTAAAAAACTGTAAGAACAACGTGAATCTCCACACGCAATTTAAAATAACTCATACCATGACGTAACTGCGCGCGCCAAACGTAATTGGAACGCCTTGTTTATTGTATCATGCTCTTGTGTAGCAACAATTTACTAAAAGTTGTATGACTGTCTTCGATATTGGTATCGATCATATCGATGTTAAACATCGATGCCCCAACACTAGATGGTGGCCATCAGCTCTCCAGGTGTCGATAGCAATTGAAAGATAATATTATATCTATTTCAAAGCTTTTTACTTACCATTTCCACAATAACTTTTATCTGGCATCTGCTGATTATCCATATCAGGTACAATCATACTTGCGTCTACACTCATCCGTTCCGAAAAATTCAATCTACAAACCGAGGTAGATAATTTAGCTCTGCCAGGTGAAGTTTTGGAAATGGGTGATAGGTTGCACTCTTTCAATTCGGGCATATCGAATGGGCTGTCCGGATTTCTTGAGTAGGGCGAAAATTGAATCGGGGAAAGCCCTAAAAAAATAAATCAAAATGTAACATTTTTAAATAAGCGGATCTTTGATGAGATTCGTCTGGGTAATTAGTTTTTTATACATTTCCACTAGGTGTAGAAATACTATACCTACCTGTAGATAATGCAGGAGAAGACAGTAATGACTGAAGATCATCATGAGAATGCGAGCCTTCCTGTGCAGCATTCTCGTCAAATTCAAACAACTGTCTATAAAGAGAAGTATTTTTCATGTTGTCTTCACTTGTTCGTTGTTGATCAATATTATAAGTGAAATAGGGTTTGAGGGCTTCTTCTAGTTCTTTTGGAAGTATAGGAGGTAAAGTTAATACAGTCTGAGTTGAGCCTTAAAAAATGAAATAAATAAAGTATTATTAGGTATTTTCCACCTAAACGTCAATCTCTCGGTACTTGTCTACATATGGGTATTTCTTTTACAAACAGCACACTTTTTAACCTTAACATTTTAGAATCGTCCGAAATTTTTTTTACAACTTATACAATATGATACGTATTTCAGGATTTGACACGACACGTATTTCAGGATTTTGTTGAAAAAAAATTATTTTACAAAATATCCAGATTTTTCTCCAATCTTCTCATACTAGAAATTTGTTATCTCCAGTTGTACTCATCGTATCAATGTCTTTTTTATTTAACACATTGTTACGTTAGCTTCCGAGTAGGGAATCCAATATCTCACCCAAACTTGAATCCCGCAAACCTGCGGGATTGAGCCCATCGATCCCGCGGATCCGCGGGATTGCGGAGTAGCAAACAATGAACTGCGACTTGGTCGACGCGTCGGGGGTTCCCCGCCATGCTGGGCTATTGAAAATACGTTAAACAGAACAGTTTTCTTGCGTACTTGCGAAAGTAAGGACGTTATTCTACTAGTATCTAGTGACATTTATCAAGTGGTTGAATATAATGAATTTAAACAACAATCACAAAAATGAGTGTCGGTGTAGTTTACAAAGATAATAAAGGTTCAAGTTTAGTTTGGAATTATTTTTTAAAATCTGAAGATGGTCTTACAGCTAAATTTTAGTTATGCATTAGCATTGTCAAAATCTCTGCTCGTTCCACCAAAGGTATTCACACCCACTTACAAACAAAGCATAATATGAAATTGAAAGTTCAGTGCAGCAGCGGTAGTGTTGATATTGATAAAATAACACAGGAAATGAAAGCTAGTACCAGCCTTTGGAAAGTTTATCACATCGACCGATATGCGCCAACTATTCGAATCAGAGGGCCACAAAATGTAACATGTAACCGTTAAACTAGTCGTGCTATTGTATTGTACCTATTATGCAATAAATATTTTCCTGCTACTCTAGTCTGTTTTTAATTGCATAAAACTATTAACATACAGCACCCACGTCGAGTCCCGCAAATCCCGCACGTTTAATCCCGCAATGTCAATCCCACGGTGATTTCGCGGATTCCCTACTTCCGAGCATGTTAAGATTATTTAAATAATTAAATTGTTATTATTTTGCATTTGTTCACAATGGCAAATTTTTTAATACACTTGGAAAGCTAACATAACAAAGTGTTAAATAAAAGACCTTGATATGATCACTACAACTGGAGATATTAAATTTCAAGAATGAGAAGATTAGAGAAAATCCAGCAAAATATCAAAAATTTATTTGTGGATATTTTCAGCACAATCCTGAAATTTGTGTATGTAACTAATTGTATATGCTGGAAATAAATTTTCGGACGATCCTAAAATGTCGAGGTTTAAAAGTGTGCGGGTTTTAGAAGAATGACATATACAGGATGTCACAACTTCGGCCTTCACCATTGGGATTTCGGAAACGGTAAGAGATACGAAGTCGGTTAAATTGGGGCAAAGTTGTGAAATTAATAAATACAGGGGCTTTCAAAATATTTGGAAAAATCTAAAATTTTGCGTTTAGGTTTTCATTTTTTCTTGGCTTCGTTCGAAAAGATATCTAAAAATAAATTTCACTTTTCTCATTGCTACTCCACAAGATGGCATCATCAGATCTTTAACGCGACGTTTCGTCTTTGTGTCACCATATTATTTTAATTTGTTTAAATACAGACCTGGATTTTTTTGTTTAAATTATGAAAGAGGAACTAAATCTGCGTTCAGCGGTATACAAAAATTGACTATCTTCATTAAAATCCTCCATTACGTTCTTGTAATTTAATTTTTTTTTAATTCGGTATAATTCGAAAATGTAAAACTCAATGTCTCTTTTAACAGTCTTAAAAAAGTGCTGGCTTAAGAGTCAAATTTTATTTGTATAAAATAACAAATTATGCAGATGATACAAATATATTGATTAATGACGACAATATCATTCATGTTGTGGAAAAAACTATAAACATAATGACCGATGCAGGCAGTTGGTTTGGCAGAAACAAATTAATCTTAAATAGTAATAAAACAAACATTGTAATTTAAAAAAAAAATAGGTCACCGGTCGAACAACTACAAACAATTGTAATCAATGACAATTCTCTTAACATAAGAGGGAGTATGTTAAGTTTTTGGGGATTGTTCTGGACGATGCATTAACGTGGGAAAACCATGTTGAATATGTTCGAAAAAAATTGAACACTATGTTATAGCTTCCGTATCTTAGCGAAATATACATAGCATATGTGTAAAGTGTGCAATGCACACGGGCGCCATCCTTTAGGGGCGCCAAAACCCAGGGTCAAAAATTGCAAAAATTTCCAAAAAAAACAAACAAAAAACAAAAATTAATTTTAAAATAAAAGTTGAGAAATTAAATAGGATTAGGTATAAATACACACGAAATTTTATTACGTCACCTACCTGTACCTTCAAAAAAATAAATAAAAAAACATGATCCAAAATGCCTTAAGGGGCGCCAAAATCCTTTTTTGCACACAGGCGCCAGTAGCCCTTAGAGGGGCCCTGTATACAAACTTACACACCAAGAAAGTTATATATTATTCAAATTTTGAAACATATCAGATATTGTATAGTTTTATATGGAGGTTGTAAGGATATAGAGAAGTTGTTTGTATGCCAAAAAAGGGCATTAAGAATGCTGTTGGGATTAAATTTTCGGGAATCATGTAGAGGCAAATTTAGGGAAAATAAACTGTTAACACTAACTGCTATGTTTATTCAAGAACGTATATTGTTTTTTCTCAAAAACAAAGGGTTATTTAGGGATAGTGCTCCACGTAATATGTATTTATCTAGGCATTTAAATTATAACTATTCAAAACATAGACTAACCGTAACTGAAAAAGGGGCTTATTATAACTGTATAAAGTTTTTTAATTATCTGTCAGCACAAATAAAAATGGATTACAATATTAAGTGTATAAAGAAAATTTTTTTAATATGTTAGAGTAGATATAGAACCATACAATGTAACCGAATATTTGGAAGGTGTTAAAAGTTTTTAGATTTGTAACCTGTATGATTTTGAGTAATTTCGTTTTATGTTGTTAACATACTTTTGAAATAAAAATTGTTTATTACTAAATAAATTACTTGTACTTATATAGGCTAAGTAGAAATTTGATAAAACTATTAGTTTGAAATTTAAAAAAAAAACAGTAGTAGTAGGTAATAACAATAACAATTAAAGACAGAAATATCAATAATAACATAGTTTTTAATTTGATTTTTGGAACATTGCCAAAAATAATTTTCAAAAAGGGAAAAATTAAACGAACATTGGTCAACATATCGAATAGATCACAAAATGCACTGATATGTATATTGGTAATGGCCCATTTAGTTTCAAAACATTAAAAATCTTATCAAAAACAACAAATCTTCGCAGTCATATCATAGTCATATGTACAAAATAGTAACGAATTTAGTATTTTTAAATATTATGTAAGTTATAGGTACATTAAACAATAAAATATTTATAGCAGATACCATAAACTTTACCTTCACATGATTGCTTAGTAAATGCTTTGGGTGGAGTTTCTTCTATAATACTGCAGTCTTTTATTAAAGGACCATCATGATGGACCTTAATATTTAATGGGCTAGGAGCAATTTCCTTCTCACTAAAATATGTCTCGATTCTTTGCTGAACCATTGATTCAACCTGAGGGTCATCCATAGTACAAACATGTTGACTTATTGTGGTTTCATCTATATCAGCTGGTTTCAACCAAGAAATATCCTCGATTGTCCATTTAAATTTTTGTTCAGTCTTTGGTGTGGAGTTCTGAACAAAAACATTAGGACTAAAAAAATAAGGAAGCCTACATTAGAAAGAAGGCAAAAAATGTTTGATAATTGACTTACCTAAATGTTGGCAAATGTAGTCTTTCAATCAAATGGGGTTCAAAGGGATTAATAATTTTAGCAAAACGTGAGGGTGGGGTGGAAAAATTTGGCAAATTTCTAAATGGACTATCACTGTTGACTCCTTGAGAGATCCTTGTACCAAATATACTCACCTCTGACTTGGGAGTCATGTGTTTATCAGACTTATCGTTAATGTGCTTAAAATCCATTTTCGTTTCTTATATATTTAGTAGTAATCTTATGGATACAAAATCTGATTATTGAGGACTTATTTTATAAAAATATTAATAAACTGAGGGTAATTAATTAGTAATTATAAAAACATCTTTAACGACCATACACTTCTCACCAGTAACAAGAACAAAAAATAAAAATATATTGACCGTTACCAGTTACAACTCCAAAAAAATTTTAGTTTTCAAATTTTTGACCGTTGCCGTTTGACTTCCCCTAATTAATCAGGACTCTGGTCCCGATGGCGGCCGATCAGCATACCATCCTTGTTTATCTAATTGATAGATATATACTTGCTCAACTTGCTGCGTAAAAAGAATGCCCAAGATTTTAAAATGGCACAGAGGATTGTTGTTGTTGCTGGATGATTGCAATGGCCTGTAGCCTTGCAGCCTCCATTCAATTTTTCCTTGTTTCTTCTTGGTCCAAAGCAAGCAAAATATGGCTTTACTCAATAGCACAGAGGATATATAGGTTATATATTAAAGGATCGTAATAATATCGGAAGTCTATTATTGATACGGGGAACTGCACTACAGGTGAAGTTTTTAAGGGTTATCGACTCTGATTGGCTGTACTCTGTTGAATGTATAACCTACCGGGCTCCAGCCACTGATGGCGAAAAGGGGCTCGTCAGGCGTGGATGCCCCAGCTATGAGAATTTCATGGGTGCGCCATGCCTATGGGTTATTCCGATTAATATCATAAGTGCTTTAACCTTATTTCTTCTGTACCAGATGCTTAATTCAAAGTTCGATATACGATTAAACATACGATTGTCGGGACTTGATGAACACCATCGTTTTAGCCAAAATCGTGATATTTCGAAACGTCAAAAGTAAACCTAACCTAACCTTTCATTTATTTTGGAGTTTTGTTGTGGTTTATGGTATTTCAGTAATTAAGTATTTTCCAATGGATGGTGCTCCAAAAAGAGGTAGGGGAAGAGGTCGAGGAGGACGGGGGCGAGGTCGTGGACGGGGTAGAGGACGTGGAAGAGGGAAAAAGGCTATTAAGGTAATTGAAAGTGATGAAGAAGTTGAAAACACTGTACCGGCACAAGAACCTGCTAAGGAGCCGCAGCCCGAACCCGAGGTTGTTCATGAAACGGGCCCTCCCCCAAGTAAGTATTTTTTAAACATAAATTTGTTGTAATTTTTTTTTAAACAAGACATCTTTTACATATCGTACATGTTTTTAGTTGATTTGGAAGCAGATATATCACAACTTGAAGCACCCACTTTTACTACGATCAATAGAGGACCACCAGAGCCAATGCTAAGGTTAAATTGGGACCATAAAGTCAATTTAATAGGTGAAAAGGTTCTAAACCCTATGATACACTGTTGCGATAAATGTTTGAGGCCTATTTTAATCTATGGAAGAATGGTAATATACATTTTTTAAAACTCTATATATGTATATTTTTTTTTTAAATAAAATAGCTTTAATTATCTAACAGTACAGAAACATACCATTTATAAGACAATTTAACTTTTTTTTTTTGAAATATAACAAAATATATTACGAAAGTACAATATACAATTTACAATATACTTAAGTCTCTAAGCAGTGCCTAAAAACACTGGTAACGAGAACTGTTCCATTTAAATACAACGCCAATGTTAAACTAATTATTCTTCACGTGTAGCTTTAGTAGCTTTATAAATGTTGGTATACTGCTACAGTTCTTTAGTACATCTGGTAAATCATTGTATGAATCACAGGCTTTCGACATAGGATTATTGAGCCCTTTATTGCTCTTTACAGTACATTGATATATATTATCACATTGCCTAGTACCATAACCATGTATGTTATTTGCAAATATAATTGTAGTATTACTTTTTTGTTTCTTATTAATAACTTTATAAATATGTTTACATTGCTCTAACTGTAACAGCTTAGATAGGTCGAGAACGTTAACTATTTTATACAACTCACTAGTGTGCATAAGTCTATCAAAATTGAATAAGATTTTTAAAATTTTATTCTGTACAGTTTGTGCCCTTCTGAAGTTGACCGTACCGCATGTTCCCCATACAGGGAGTAAATACCTCAGGTGCGATGCAAAATATGCATTATAAATGTTAATCTTAGTACTATTTGTTAGGTAATTTCTACATTTATACAGCGCGCCAATCATAGAAGCAATCTTGCCAATCACCCGCTCAATATGTTCACTCCAATTTAAATTTATATCAATATTTAAACCCAGGTACTTAATACTATCCACCGATCGCAACTCCATATCTCTGATTTGTATTTTTGGCATTTGTACCACTTTGTTTTTTTGTTTGAAAAGCATAAATTTGGTCTTATCTATATTAATTTTTAGTCTATTACATAACAGCCACCCAAAATACACAATCAGATCATTATTTATCACCGTTTGTAACTCGTCCCAATTATCAGCAAAATACAATAGTACAGTGTCATCCGCAAACGTAAAGTAACGGGCTATTAGATTAGCACACCTTAAACTCAATACATACAACGAATACAGCAAAGGCCCAAGGACAGACCCCTGAGGCACTCCGCAAGAATTACCTAATTTTGAGCTTTTGTTACCATTCACTATAACATACTGTTGCCTATGAACTAAATACGATTTTATTATATCATACATTCTTCCTCTAAATCCCATTAAACTCAGTTTTTTCAATATATATAATTGCTTGTATAAGAAAGTAATTAGCTACAAAATATAGAGTTTGTGATTATACATTAGTAGATTTCTTTACCTTTACCTTTAAGTACCTATAAAAATATGGTCTACCTAATTGTATAAATGCACATACTATGTTAAACATGAATAATAAAAGCACTGGTTCACTCAATGTGGAATGGCTGTGATTGTAAAATTTTTCTGTTTTAAAAGATTTCAAAAAAATATAGAAGCTAGTTTTAGTAACTTTACCATAACTTAACTTTTTTGTAATATTATTTTTCTAGATACCATGCAAACACGTTTTTTGTCTATCTTGTGGAAAGAAAGAAAACAAACAGTGCCCAAGGTGTTTGGAAAAGGTTTCTCGTGTGGAACAAACTGGACTTGGTACTGTCTTCATGTGTACCCATGGTGGATCTCGTTATGGCAGCACAGGATGTAGAAGGACTTATTTGTCGCAAAGGGATTTACAAGCTCATATAAATCATAGGCATGTGTCAAGTATTCAAGTTCAACAGCAAGTGGTATCTGCTCCTCAACCTATGGAGGTAAAATTTTTTTGTTTTATTAAAGAACATAAGTTTAATAGCAAACAAAAAACTTATTTCATGACGAAGCTGATAATTGTGCGAGCAAATCAGCCCATAAATGTTATAGTTTCAAAGTGTTTAGTTTTTAATTCAAATATTACTAAATTTAAATTATAGTAAGTTTTCAATTTATTGTCGACCTTACTTGTAGCAGCATAATTGAACAAACTTTTCTTTTTGTACAAAAATTAGTATTTTATCACTTAGATTTTTCTTCTTGAGTTTTGTCAAAATAAATGGTATAGGGAAAGAATCATCCTTTGACTTTTATTAAAACTAACATTTTCTGATGATTCAAGAATATAATTTTATTTGTTAACACTTTTTTATTAGACAAAAAGTTTTTTAGTGTCAAGAATTAATTAAGATTTTTAAGCATAAGTTTGATAATATATTGTTATTTATAGGAGGGTTAAAAAAATAAGAGAATCGAAAAATAACATAACATGTCAGCTATCTAGTAAGACGCTTAGCATGGCAGAACACTCGGCAGTCTTATTTTGAGAGTTGTCATTTCAAACTCCTTATGGTCAAATTACGGCTGTTGAAAATTTAAAACTCTTGATTATGACTGTAAATATATTGAAACTTTCTTTCTAGGTAATTGTTGGTGATACTGAGAGAGCATCGATGCGCCAAAAACCCAACCTTGCAAATGATCCTCGTTCAAATTCTGTTCAGGCTACCGGTCGGCGGCCTGCACAAATACAGTCAGCTGGAGTAAGAACAAATTTGATTACAGTTCCTATTCAAGAAACAGCTCCTGTGGTTCATGAGACCATTGCTTCTACTCAGAATTACTATAATCAGTATGCGCAAGGTAATTTACTTATTTCCTGGTGCTAGTGTAAAGTACTATTCATTATAAAAACATAGGTATCTAATTTGTGCCTGTGTAAATCCTGTTTTCTAGTGAGTTTTGTACAACTACTATAATTCGTTATTATTTCAGGAGGCAGTATGCAACCAACAAACTACAGCCAAACATTGCCTCCAATGCACATACCCCCACCTCAGCCACAGCCGCAGTACTATGCTACTCCTCCTGCATATAGTCCTGCGGCTCAAACTTATCCTGCATACTCGGCAGCAAATGCAGCGGCGACTCAGGCACAGTATGTGACGGCGCCCGTCGCAGCGCCTCCTAGAGTGGCTCAACAATATGATTATAATGCTGCTACGACACAATGGACTAACAATCAGCAATATTATAGATAATGGTATTATATTAATGACTTTATTAAGACTAAGTTATAATTATTTTGAAACTCAAAATATTCCTTTTCTGAAAAACTAAGTACCTACCAGTGTGGTCAAAAAAATGTAATTGTAGTCAAAACGACATGACCATGAAAATTTGGACAATAGTTACTCTCTTTTTGTCGCAGGGTTACAACTAGAATCAAGACTAGAGTACTATAATCCGTTGGCGTTAAGACGAAGGTGTTAGTGTGAATGGGAGTCGGGTTTATATACTATAGCTCACAAAGCAACAGAAAATGTATAAGCAGTAGGGATGCACCAAGGTTTTTTAATAACCCGGGTAACGGGTACATTGCTAGGAAAATTGAACAGGTACCCATGCTGCTGGGTAATAGCCCCATTTTCTTTGGTTACTAGGACAAATTTAGAAACTTAAAAACATATTCCGGGAATTTCTGATGTTTACTTTTATAGTAAATAAGTGTTTTTGAATATTTTGAACAAGTTTCATGAAGCCACATCGTTGAGCGAAAAATGTCAATCTGGATGTTCATGTCTTTAGGTTTTCTTTTTACTCAAAGCTGTGTCGACACATTAGGTTTTACCTGACGTTTTACTTGTTAAAATAAAACATATTAGTTAAAACATCAGGTGTAGACAGGGTCTGCACATAAGGTTTTACCTTCCATTTTACTTGTCCTCTGATAATGTTTTACTTCTGGTAATTAACTTCAACAAGTAAAACGTATCAGTTAAGACATTTAGGTGTGGACATCATATCGGACATGTTTTTTGAATGAATACGGACGGCCAGTGAAAAAAAAGTGAAGGGCACAGGCCTTGTATTCAAGCGAGACGATCGTCTTATGAAGCATGTAGACCGGTTTCTAGTTTTGCCTGACATTCTTACTTACTTACTTACGTCAGGTAAAACGTCATATATGTAGACCGGGCTATTATAACCGCCTGACATTCTTACTTGAAGACCCCGCCGGCAATTGATAGGGTATCTGGTAATACTGACCGGGATTGGGCATCCCTATAAATATACCTCCCGCTTTTTGAGTTGTATAACCTGAGTTTAAAATTGTTAGTTTTTTTTTACTTGATAGCATAATTGAACTGTATAGGCCTAGAAATAAATAAAATCTTAAAAAATAGAATCTGAAGACTTGTGTCTACCTTATCTAAAATAGCCTCTATATTGAGTCAATTAAAAATTAAAGAAGCCCTGAATATGAAAAGGTTCATGTCATGTCATGTCATATAATTGTTTGACAGTAAATTTTTTGATGGGGGTGTCTGCGGACGTCTTATAGACGTTCTTGGGCTTTGATTAGGAAAGAAAGGGGATACCGCGTATCGTACTCGGGCCAAGTTATCCGTCTGTGACGAAAAACTAACAGTCACGTGTAATTTTGGTGGAAAACAAACTCGTTTGTTTTCCACCAAAATTGGTACAGTTCAGTTTCTTGTGATATTTTCGACTGTCTTAAACTTTATTGTACAAAAACTGTGTACAGCATAAAGATGGGATGTGCAGCCTAATGTTGTAAAAGCCACAGCAGTAGGAAAGATCCTGGAGTTACTTTTTACAGGTAATTAATAAAATGATATATTTAATCTGCCATATATAATCGCAAATATCTTAAAAAGTAGTTACTTTATTTCCATAGCTTATAAATATAATTTATGTTATACCATTTTAAAGCCAATAATAATGGTTTGGAGTGTATACTTTTTAATTTTCATTCATAAATTAGCTTGTTTTTAAAATTGTGCAGAGTAAATTCGCCATTTTTCCAGTGGCGTTCGTGCCCTTAATTATTTGGTTTTATTTTATAATCGATTATTTTTATTTTATAAATTGTAGATTTCCGAAGGATCTCCAGGATTAGTAGTTATGAAGGTTGATAAGTGGCAACCATCCAACAATGACCGAATGTGTTCAAAGCATTTTGACGAGCGTTTTTTTTTTATAAGACAGTTGAAAAAGTGTGTTTGTTGAAGGAAGCAGCCCCAACCATATTTCAGGAACCTCCTAAATATTTCCAATCTAATGTGGTACCTATATGTTATTTCATTGCCTTATTATTTATGTAAAATAGAACATTCAATTTGTATCTTACGATTTATAAAGTTTAAGGACATTATGAAATTAAAATAGAAATAGTATTATTATATTTGTATAAATGTATAATAAAACAAGATTTCATCACGTTTAATTTTCGTTTATTTTGATTTTAGTAATAAACAATGTATACTTTTTATTACCATCGTATTTTTTATTATTCCTATATTGGTTAAAAAAAAAAAAAATGTTCTTATATTGCTCACACCATTTTTTTAACTCGTAATTTCACAATTTATTAATTTCCATTTGTCCTCTATTTTAAAATAGTTTCGCTTCGTATATCTGTGAAACTACAACTACACTACAAAATGAAGCATATTGCAATAATAACAGAGATACTGACATTGCTTTCTGACGAAATTTTCATTTAAAAATCCGTGGTGTAGATTTATACATTTGCATATTAGAATCGGTTGACATGACAGCATTTATATTAAAAACAATCACATTACAACATACTCTGAATGAAAAATCCAAAATAATCACTCGATGTAAGTGTTCTTTCTATTCATAAACTAATAGACTAACAAATATTAATTTACAATCTTTTTTATTTTATGGCTGCGGCAACTCGAATGATACGCCACTGGCACTTTAACTTTGGTGCCAAAGCCAAATGGTAACAAACGCAGTCCGCGCGTTATCCGTCCTTTTTCTTTTCTAGTCTAAGTTCTTGAGTGATCCCCTAACTGTAAAAATGTGTCATCTTGGTCCACTAACCGTACAAATGTGTCATCTATATTATAATATGTACTATCTAAAGTTTTGGCTCTAGACTTTAAAATCATCTTTAAAATGCGGTGAAGTGGTAAGTAAAAATAACTTTAGAGCGGAGTTCAGTGTAAATATTTCATTTCTAAAGGGCGATCTTAGGAGCGGAAGGAATTATAATTCTTAGTAAATAGATTAGTAAGAATTATTGAATCTAAAGTTTTTGATTTGGATTTTTTTTGTCCATCTGTTGGAAACAATTTAAGGAAGTTCGATTCTGGGCTGGGGGTTGGCAAAATGACTTTACTTCGATTCGCTCTCGCCCTCAAAATAAAAAAAATTATTCAATTTTTTTGTTTATCAAGTTTTAAAAATCGCGTCGCCTGATATTTAGGATATTTAATTTATTTCGCAATATTTTCTGCGCTTTATTGCTTATTTATAAAGGGGAAACTTAACGACCGGACTTTTACAAGTTTAACTTATTCTTCGGACTGACATGCCGGAATAATTCCGATTGTCGATAGTCGTCCTGTCAAAAACAGCTGTTTCAAACTTCAAGTAATTTTGGTGGAAGACAACAATAAAATAAATGGAAAAGGATACGAAATTTTGAAAATATAATAGTATCTTTTAATTTTTATACAATGGCACACGTTCAGTATATGGAAGAACTCATTCGGGAATATTTAGTATTTCGAGGATTTGCAACAACTCTAAAAAATTTTGATAATGAATTAAAATCGGACAAGGAGAGAAGCTTTCGAGTTGACAAAATTATAGAACAGTTAATGCAACTCATATCCAGTTACGATTTGAGTGGTATCAGGGAATTGTGGGCTCATTTCGACAGGTATATATTTACCAAGCTGGAAAGTCATTTTGCTCCAAGTAAGTATAGTGCTCAGACTGGGACTTCAAGTCGCAGTGCAATAAATTTATATGAAAAAATTGACTGTCAATTATTTTTAAGGTGTGAAAAAATTAGAAAATGCAGTATTTAAATTATATTTGATAAATGCAGTATCTAACAATAAACCAGACAAAGTTATAGACTTCTTTTTAAAAATGACAGCAGAGTTACAGAACCAAAATGAATGGAAAGATTGGTTTGGTGAGTAAAGTTAGACTTAATGTGTGTGACCAAGCCCAAACAAACTACACTGCCGTGTTAATTCAAAGGGGCGTATCTACTGAAAATTTAATTGTGAAATACATTGATTATTTAGCTTCGAAATTTCAATTATGCCCATATTGGTAGTTAGAAACATATGAATAGGTTTTGGTAGCATATACTGCTTTCGAATTTAACAGATATTTAGATGAGCTCATTCATGTCATATTGCAGATATGCCCCTTTGAATTAACATGGCAGTACAGCATAATTAAACCCTTTCTAACTCGGAGAGAAGAGTAATTCTGTACCATCCGTGAATAAGTGAAGTTTCGTTAAAAATATCTTCACCATGACCATGAATGATATCGATGATTTCCACCGTGAATAAATTGGTAGCCCAAATTATCAATGAGGTTGAGGTGTTAGGATTCTGTAAATAGTATATGGAGTTGTTGAGATCGAGACTGATTTTGGAAAATACCCCACTATTACAACTGCTCTCCTCTCTAAAGGGGTATTTTAGATTTATCCCCTTATTCACGGATGTTACAGAATTTTTATGGCACAGATGAAAACTTTTTAGTAATCTTGCAGTATTTAGATTTTATGTAGTAATTAATTGTAAGTATTAATTATGCTGTTTATACTATAATTTAAAATGGTTCTTTTCATGAGAGTATAGGCATTTACATTTATTTTTAAAATGTTTATAGTTTTGCCATATATCAAGAATCCAGAAGAAAACCCTACGTTTGCCCTGCATTTTACCAAGCAATGGCAGGATACATTATTGGTATCCCTGCATAACTTTTTGGCTTCTGTATTTCAAGTAAGTTCTTATATTTTCTACCCATACAGAAAGTCTTGTGTAATATAGTTCAAATAGTAAATCTAAAGTATTGAAAATAAAGAATTTATAACTAAAACTTTTTTAAAATATAGAATACTTGTGTTTTAGTATATGCCCACACCTGCACTTATTCACTTTGAAGAAGATGCAAACAAGATATTAAAACTGGAACAAAGAAACGAATCTTTAAAAAATCGACTGGCTTTGCTTATCGACAGAGGACCAGAAGCTAATGTAGCGCCAGGGCAAGTGGATCCGCCAGCTCACCTACTAGATGATTTTTATATTATAGCGCAAGAGAACAACATCGTTGATAGCCAGGGTAAAAGTTTAAAAAATTTAATTCGGAATATGGGCACTGGGTCGAGCCCGGTTTTGGGCAGGAAAGATAACGCGCCGGGGAAAAAGAGGACAGTATCCGTTACCAGGGCAGGTAAATCTGCTCATTTTCATGATTCCTAATCATAATAGGTTTTATTTTTATATTGTATCATTGTATGTAGTAGGCTAATATTTTATAGAATTATCTAGATTCTATAGATTATAATATGATCTCAATAATTAAAATTATATTATGTAATTGTTGGTATTGTAGTTAAAAATTAAGTAATATATATTTTATTCAACAGAAATGTTTTTCTCGGTTGCATATTTTTTGAGGTCCACTTTAAATTTACTGGGTTTGCTATATATATAATAAATGCTTATTTTGCAGTATACACCAAGTGGTGCCAGTAAAACCCTAAAATGTACTCCAGTAAAATATATTTTCCCTTTGGTAAGGAAAGTAAATATACATTTATGTATTTGTGGCACTGTATACAGAGGGTGTAACAAAGTCGTCCTTTGGGATTTCGAGAACGGTAAGTGCCTGTTGTCATCAAAGCAACTGGCAACCGCAACGCAACATCAACGCGACTCAGCACTAATGTTTAAATACGCGTGTTCCCAAGGCAACTCGACTGCAACGCAACTAGTTGCGTATGAGTTACCCGGCATACCGCGTCGCCGTTGTCAATTGCTTCCAAGCGCGGTGTCGTGGCTGACGAGAATATTTAACTTAAATAAATATTTAAATATACAGGGTGTTCCATTTAAAAAAATGGGGATAGGCCCGATAACTTTTTTACCTGCCCCCGCATACTTATTCTGGAAACGGCAGATTATTCAACAATCAATATAAATAAACTTCTGTGTAAAACATTTTTCCATATCTGTTTTAACTAAGAAAATATAGGGTAATTTTGAAATTGTCATTTTTTTGATTTTCCCCCGTATCTCTTAAGCGAGCGCAAATTTTCAAATTTTGATTTTATCATTTTAAGTTTGGCCCAAAAAGAGTACATGACACCTACATTACTTTTTTGATAGCACTAACAGTTACGGAGGTAAAGCATAAGTTAAAACTCCTCTATATCGAACCATTATCTAGTTTTCAGCAGAGTTACCGCCTAAACTAGATCCAAAATTTAGATATAAAATGTAATAACTAGATCGTATCATTCAAATCAATGTTTTTGAGATATTTTAGTCCAGAGACGGATAGAGCGACAAATTCGGGGCATGATTTCCTATAATCTAGTGATCATAAAACGTTGAGATCTAGGAGAAAAGCTTATAATGGGTGGAGATTTTAACTGCACATTGTCTGAAAACGACTCTAACAGTCAATATTTTAACACATCGAAAGCACTTAAAAAAATTACCTCTAACTTTGACCTACTAGACGTTTGGTCCTTGAAACACGGCAACGCAAAGGGATATACTTATTTTCACAATAACGCTGCCTCTAGACTAGATAGATTTTACATACCAAAAAATAATAGCAACGTAATAAGCGAAGCTAAAGTAATTTCAGTAGCTTTTTCAGATCATAGGGCATTACTCTTTACCCATAAATTTCCTTACGGGGACAACACAAATTTTTTTAGGAATCGAGGACTGTGGAAACTAAATAATTCAATACTCGCAGATAGGGAATCCACAGATCTATTTAAAATAAACTGGAACAACTGGATAAAAACTAAAACACGTTACCCCTCGGTTGTGGAGTGGTGGTGTAACTACGTCAAGCCTAGAATCGAGAAATTCTATAAATGGAGGGCGGGAGTGATAAACAAAAACAAAAAAAGAAAAATAGAATTTTTTACTCAATGCCTAAAAGAACTGATGGACTCTGAAAATTTTGACGTAAATACTTATAAAGATATTAAAAAATTCAAGGCGCTTATACTAAAGGAACAAAAGGGGCAGTTAGAGGGAATTAAAATCAGGGGTAGATACTACGAACAAATCGGAAATGAGAACTTCTCACTATTTCATTTAATTAAAGAAAAACAATTAATTAAGAAAAAAACAATAGATAAAATTTACATAAATAACGAAATTATCACGGATAAAAAAACAATTGGCGAGGAGGTACACAAGTATTTCAAAAATCTATATCGGAAAACAAATGAGTTACCAAATTATGCAGATTTTCCACATATTTTTCAAAATACCATTTCAAACGAAACCAATACATCTCTTAAAACCAGCATTCTAGAGGAACAGCTTAAAAATGTAATAAAAACCCTTCCCAGAAACAAATCCCCGGGACCAGATGGCATCACTCCAGAATTTTATATATTCTTTTGGAACACAATTAAAACCGAACTTTTGCAAATTGTAAATGAAATTCATAAGGGTGAACAAGTACCCGCAGTTTTTAAAAAAGGCGTTATCGTAATGGTACCTAAGACTAAGGAACCAAACAAGCTTAACGACTACAGACCAATTTCTTTACTAAACTGTGACTACAAATTATACATGCGAATTCTTAAAACAAGATTAAGTCCCCATCTTGAACAGCTAATATCAGAGAGCCAAACGTGTGTTACCAAAAACAACAATATCTTTGTATCACTAAGTAAACATAGAGATAATGTTGCCAGCGCTATAGTCAATAAAACCAACAACCTCCTTCTTAGTCTTGATTTTGATCATGCGTTCGATAGAGTCTCTCATGATTTCCTCTGGTTCGTTATGAATAAATTTGGATTTGACATACAAATTGTAAATAACCTCAAGTCTTTATACAACGGTGCTCAATCAATAGTTCAGGTAAACAATAAATACAATAATGTAATTAATATAGAAAGAGGGGTACGCCAAGGTTGCCCCATGTCTATGATTTTGTTTGTTTTGTGTATAGAAACCCTCATATGTCTTCTAAACAATAACAATATCAATGTTAACGCCTACGCCGATGATCTAACTCTTATTATAACATCGAATACCGGTATACACAGAAGTAAAGCTCAAATAGATATATACTGCAGATACAGCGGATCAGTCTTAAACACAGGTAAATGTAAAGCGATTGAGTTAGGGCCAAAAGAGAAACATAAATTCAAACAATTAGAATATGAATGGTTCAAAATTGAAGAAAGTATTAAAATATTGGGAATACATTTTTATTCAACAGTGCATACAATGGTCAAAAACAATTGGTATAATAAGGTTAACGAAGTGCGTAATATTATTATGACGAATATAGACAGGGACTTAAGTTTGTTACAGCGCGTGGCTTTTGTAAATACCTATGCGCTGTCAAAAATTTGGTTTTTGGCGCAAATTTTACCGATTCCCGTAGGGGTCACTAAGAGGCTAAACTCAATATGCGGGTGGATTTTGTGGCGGGGTAGCTGTTTAAGGATCGCAAGAACAACCTTGATACGGCCAAAGAACGAAGGTGGTCTGGCTCTGACTGATCCGTGGTTAAAATGTAACACTTTATTAATCAAAAATATAGTTCTAAATGTCAAAAAAGGAACAATTCAAAACGTTAATATTTCACAGGTATTAAACCCTCCTAACCCTTTCCTATACCCTTGCGAATATCCACATATTAGAAGATTTGTACAAGAAGCTGCGTATATGCCAAAACATATGCTACAGGACGGTGATACTAAGGCCAGACATATATATTTGTCCCTCCTTAAACAAAATAGAGAAATTCCCAGTGCTTTTAAAAAAATTAACGATACGGCCCTTGTAAAAAATATATGCGAACACTTAGATAACAAAGTACTAGACCATGAACAACGAAGCCTAATATTTAAATTAATACATCAAGCATACCCATTTCTTACAAATCTCAAAAAAATAAACAAAGCGCCATCAGATATATGTCAAAATTGTAACATGAATAGGGATAACTTAATGCACAGATTCTTATGCACACAGCAATCGCGATTAATCTCGATTCTCCTCATAAAAATGGTCAATCGAATAACGGAAACGCAGAGTAGACTATCTACAATATTAAACCTAGCATTTAAATATAACACCAAAAGACAAAACCATCGAACTCTGTATCTTGCAATAGAAACCATAGAATATATTTTAAGCAATGGAGTTAATGCCACCCTTAGCGATTACAAAGAGTTAATAAAAACAAAATATACTAGATTAAATAAGTTAGATCCCAACCTAATTATCACTTTGGGAAACCTATTAGACTAGAACATATGACTTTCAATGTAAACTATAAATAAGTATCTTATATTAAATTTTAATTAAATATGACTGACAAATGTAAATACTGTATGTAAACATGAATAAAGAGAATTAAAAAAAAAAAAAAAAAAAAGAGTACTTGTTTCACGGTTACAATACTTCTGGAGAGGACGGCATTAAAACATCATAATATATCATAATAATTTATTTATGACTAAAATAGTTTAACTATAATTTGTACATTATTGCCTTATTGAACAGTCATTCATATCACATTAATTAGGTAGGTACTCCATCACACAATCCAACCTACTTTGAATAAAAATAAATCAACATTTTACACCTATCAATAAATAAAATAAGTATAATAAAATTATATTAAGATTTTGCGTCTTTATGTGTTCCCAAATTTATGTTAATAAATTATTTTAGGATTTATTTACAACATAAAATATATTTACAGGAAGGTACAGCCAACTGTGGACGAAGAGCTAGAACAACGACGCATAGTTACGTCCGCCGCTGTATATTCAACACGCGACGCTCGTTTAATCCCGGCTTTCCCAATGTTTAGTTAACCACTACTATAACTTTATCCCATAGGAGTTAGTATTTCGGTGCAAGATAAATTGATATTGTTTAGCAATGTGGTATACTACAATACAGGGTGTCCCATCGGGAAACGCTTGGATATCTATACGTGAAAAGCTATACAAATTTTGAAAATTGGAGAGTATGCTAATGTTGATGGGGGTAACTCGGCTAAAATATTTTCATTATCCGGTATTATTCAGGCTTGATAATTTAAAACGGAACACCGGGGGCTTGTGAGTCTAAATTATTTGAGGAAACAAAATTTTTGCGACTTGTTTAAAGTAACTTCTAATTTTAACCCGCCCTGTATGATATTCTAATTATTCGATCTTATTATGTATTTTTAAATACATTTTATGAGAACTTATAATTTTGTAAATATTTCCTGGAAATTTGGTTTAAAAGTAATTTTAAACAATAAAGTTATTCAGAAAAGAATAGTGTGGTCACTTTTTAAATCATTTTATAGGGGGCCCAATAAATTATTTTGCGGGGGGGGGGGCCCAATTTTGAAGTTCCGCCACTGTATATATATTATTACATTTTTGGATGCTCCGCAAGAGAAGCATATTTGTCATACAGGGTGTTATGGAAATCACGTATTATATTTAAACCGGCAATTCTTGAGATAAAGACGAATTGAAGAAAAATACCCATAAATGGCGCTTTCAATTCATTCAGCGGTAAAAGTGACCTGACGTGAAACCAGAAAAAAACCTGTGGGGCACTGCGAATTTTGACCGGTGTTGTCATATGTATAACACCTTAAACTCCTTAGACAAAATAAATAATTTAAACAATTTCCCATTCTGTAATACCTTATTGTACAATTAATTTAAGAAACTTTACGACAAAAAATGTTTTAAACAACCAGAACAAACGTAAAGAATAGTCTTAAATAAGTTTGAAATAGGCACGTATGTCACTAGGTCAAATGCCAATGACCTCTTGACGGCTTACAACGGCTAAGCCGAAGTGTTCGTATAGCGCCGCACGCTTGCGGGCTGTTAGTTGAAGACCAACCAGCGGCCGGATACGTTGTATTTCTTCGATAACCAACACAGTCGCAGCAATCCGCTCTGGAAACCACCAAATTTTATAATTATTTCCTATTTAGCATTAAAAATATGAAGCTGTCACTTACCATTTGGAAATTACTAATAATCATGGCCGGGGTGCTTAAATTATGCAATCGAAGATTATTTAATTTAAACTAGTTTATTATTTATAGAGAATGTGATAAAGTAATAACAAGAACATGTGACAGACAAATGTATTTCTTTGGCATTTGGCTATTTTTCAACGCCATCATAGCCAACTAGAAATAATTGAACTTAAAATTCGCAGCAAAATCGCCAATATTTCGACACTACAAATTTTCGGAATAGACTACCTTATACAAGCTTACCCATATTTTTAATGGTAAAAAGAAAATAATATAATTTGAGGGTTTCCATTTGAAAATGTGGATTTTTGCGGTTATCTCAATTTCATTTTTAATCTTATTGTTTCACACACTGTATTAATAGGTTAACAATATTATAAAAATTCTATTAAAGTAGGCCTAATTAAATCATAACGGCTTCCTTATAGGAAAAATTAATAATTAATTTAAGGTCTGCAAACGTCATTTTAGACATAAAACCTTAAATACAGGGTGTTATGGAAATGACGTATTATATTAAAAAAAAAATTTTTAATCCTGGGGTGTCCTAGAGAAGCGCTACATATTTTATTTTTTTTAAATCGACCGTTTTAAAAGTGGGGTAACAAACCCTCTTACTCACAGGTCAGTCCGCGCTACTGTAAACATATATCACCCAGGCCCAATGGCAATGTTGCCAAACTTAATGAAAAACTGAAATTCCATATAAAATTATAAAAATAAATTATTTATCTATCTACTTCTATTTATCTTTATACCTAAAGAGCTGTATCCATGTAGATTTTTGCAGTTTCCTCAATTATAATAAAAGCTTCCTTATAGGAAAAAATTTATAATTATTTTAAGGTCTGCAAACATAAACCTTAAATGTCAAAATTTAAGACTTAAGTATAGGACATGATATACGAAATCTGCCTTGAATCTTACGTAGAATCCAAAAATGTAATAATATACAGGGTGTTATGGAAATGACTTATTATATTTAAATGGGTGACTCCTAGGGAGTCCTAGAGAAAGTCTACATACTTTTCTTTTAAATCGAATATCTAAATACTAAGGTAAAAACCCACGCGCCGTTCCATCTGGATTCACTTAGCAACAATGTGGGTCACTAGAGTATACTAACAGTGTTGTCAAATCACACCGCGTGTCTCGCCCTTGGTTGAATACTGGTGGCGCGCACTTGATACTTCAGTAATGTTTCGAGACTGGGGAGTGGAACGACGTCGTGTCGAGGGCTCCACGTGCTTGACGTATACGAATTTTAAACGTTTTGTTAGCTGTTGTATTGCCCGATTTTTTTTTGTTGTGAAATAATTCATAATAAGAAATGTTGTGATGTGATTTCAAATTTGTGTGATATTATCTACTGTTGGTTCTGTTGAAAATAATTCTTTTTGCGTTTTATTTTTATATTATTAAGTCGTCTTGTTGTCAAAAACTGAACACGTGCGTTTAGAATTATGTATTGCAATACGACATCGCATATAATACGCTAACCTCCTTTGAACCTGGAGACTGCCTCAATAAAATATTGATTGCGAAGGGCCTTGGGAGCGGCCATGTAAATTTGGACTTTTCATATAAAGTGTATTCAAAGCGCCATTTATGGTTATTTTTCTTCAATTTATTTTCATCTCGGTATTTGCCGGTTTAAATATAATACGTCATTTCCATAACACCCTGTATAGGGTGTTCCATTTAAAATAAGTAAGTTGACACCGACTTCCGGTATAACCGTAAATGCCACCATATTGAAAATATTTTAGCTTACTATCCAATTTTCAAAATTTTCCTATGTGTAGTTTTTCATATACTGTATAGATCGAGGCGGTTCCCGGTGGGACACTATGTATAAGTTAAAGGATTGGAAAACGGTATGAAATAATAGCGTTAAAAACTATAAAGGTATAAGAACAATAATAACAATTTCAAATATGAACAATTTTCAAATTTTTGTCTTAGATCTTCCTGAAACTTGTTGATACCCCGATCGACATCTCAGGCAATCTAAGTATCAATAAATTAACTAAAAAACTTTATTATTAACGGCGAAAACTTCACGAAAAGAAATATTGATCAGCTTGTCTCTTTCTAACCTGCCAAAAAGCGGCATATTTTTTAATTAAATTGATGCAACGTAGATGCCTCTCCAAACGACAAGTTTTTAGTTTCTACCCATATGCGGTTTTTCCTTTGTAAAAGAACGCCCGGAGTAATCACGTGCTAAATCTCTTGGTCACTTAAAATTAGTGGAATACCACCGTTTTTTTCACGCTTCATTTTTTATCTACATTTTTCTGGCCGAGGCTCAGGCTGATAGTATGTCTGGCTATGTGTAGCACATTGCCTATTGATAAGCATAAATGGACCATGGTTTTAGGCAATATAGTATAGTGAAGATATAACCTAATTTAAACATATAAAAATATTAAAGGTATAACCCTACTTTTCTGTTTTGTTCTTTATACTTTACAAAAATATTTTATAAAATCCCTGAGCTAAATCTATTCTTATTAACTATTTAGTGAACAAAGTTTATCCTTATGTTGGCACGTACTGATAAATTATTTACAATAATCATTACTTTCTTCGCTGAGAACCGAACAAAGAATCTCTCATTGGCCGGAAGAATGCGATCACCTAATGTCCCACAGGACATGTATACAGTTTTAACAACAATATCAAGTCCAAAAAAACACTTATTAAAAGCAAAATTACAGGGTGGCTCATTTAGCATAAAAATATGAAATAAAATTATCCACCAACTTTAACATTAAACAAAATAATAAATAAATATTTAAAATCTATTGTCACACATAAGTGGATCATTCTGCACGCAGAATAGGATCTGGAGCACACAGAAAAAAATTACAGAATCAGATTTCCGGATGGTAAATACCACGGTTGACACACATTCCAATAATTACAGAAAATATGCCTTCATGTAATAACAAATGGCTCCTTGAAAACATGGCTACTTCATGCCCACACTCTCCAATTACAGCAAAAGGTATATTAAATTCAGTGTCATTTCAAATCAAATATTTCTATTAGCAAGGGCTCTACTTGGGATGGATTTACGTTTAGCAACACGTTTATAAGCTCCTCGTTGACCTTGTGGAGTTCCATTATTTTTTGAATGAGTTTTAGAAATGTAGACTTGGCTTCGCAACCCACATAAATGCTCTCTAGATACCTTCTAAGAAGGTAGTAGTAGGAATTCTGAAACAAACAGAATAACTCTCAAGTCATTTGTTTTCATGTCATATACTACAGCGTATGCGGTAGAACTTTTTTATCCTTTATTTTATCGGAAAAAGTCACTCTTGCTAAAAAGTTTTGCCTTGTTGAAAACCTTCTTAGCTATAGTCGGAGATCCGAAATATTGTACAGAGCGGCCAAAAATTGCGAAATTGATCTAAGAATAAAATACCAGTATTCTAAAAATACATGAAAATACTGTTTTGAAGCTCTTTCTAGAATTCTGTTCTCTCTCGAAACATGCTGTCACTTCGATAGGATGTGATACGCATAGAAACAGACAGTTTACAAATAGGCCAGTTACAGTAGTTGATTTGACGCGGTTACAAAACAGAATAATGGAAGCTTGTAATGATTTGAAGAGGACAGAAATAAGAACAATAAGACACACAAAACAAAAACTAGTGTTGGAAAAAACCGATGATTTTAATAATCGAGTACTGGATACTCGAGCGATTTTAATAATCGAATGAATCGCTCGAGTGATTAATCACTTGAAATTTTTATGACTAAGAAGAATGTGTTGATAAAACACCAGGGGTTGTTTTTGTAAGTTTTAGAAGTTTAGTCTTAAGAGTTTTTATTAAGGAAGAACAGTAGATTCTGATTTCTTTCATTTTTTTTTAATTTACAATCGCCGCTGGCTAGCCAGTCCCAGTCAAAACAAAACCCATGTCGCGATGAATCCCCTAAGCTACTTTTCATACTTTTTTTATATGCACCTTCTCGTTTATGTGCCTTTAAGAAAGACGTATGTCGTGTCAGCCTTCTCCTCGAACAAACCCGAACAAACTCGTACGTCGCCAATCGGCATAATTCGGGTGGCGCGCGAAGATCGGGTATCAAGTGAAAAGCAATTGAATTTATAACTCGAGCGGTTTTTTTAATAATCGAGCGATGTCGGTTATTTCAATAATCGAGTACTCAAGCGTTTTTTCGCTCGAGCGATCACAACACTAACAAAAACGAACAAACCCAAACAATAAAAAAATTAAAAAAAAACTAGAACGATGTATTGAAAATGATGGTGATGTTTTATACAGTTAGGACTTTTCTTACGTTATTTATTTAATTTGTTATGATGTAATCTAAATCATATATTTTTATGTTTTGCCTTGAAATAACATTTTATTTCGCTTTATAAAATTGCCTTATTATATCTCTTATGTGGCTGTTTCTCGTCGGCATGTCTAGAGAGAAAACATAATTCTAGCAAGATCTTCAAAAAGGCATTTTGATGTATTTTTAGAAATAAGGGTATTTTATTGTTACCTAGATCAATTTCGCAATTTTTTGGAACTCTTTACATTATTTCGGATATTCGACTATTACTGAGGAGGGTCTCAACCACGCAAAACTTTTTAGCCAGAGTAACTTTTTTCGATACAATAAAAAAGTTTCCCCATTTGTTACACTGTTTACCACACACGCTGTATAAGAAAAATTTGGATTCTAATTAAAACTAAGTTTGTGTAGTTGGTTCCATGATATAGAATGCCAAAGAATGCTATGCACTGTTATCTGTTGGTTAATTTTAAAATTTATATTATAATTTTTAAAATTAATAAAAATATTTAAAAAAAATGCATGTCATTAGTTTGCACCCTGGTATCACGGCCGCAATATAAGATTATGTTATATGACATAATATATATTTTGCATGATCATTAATAAAATCTTTATATTGAAAATTTTCTTAATAATTTTAATGAAATGTATTTTTAAGACCGAGATTTTGCTTCGTAATGATTCAAGTTTTGCCAGGTAATTATTTCTATAATATAATCAATCATTGGTATTAGGTAATTTTTATAAAACCTACTTTATTTTCAAGGGGGTCAAAATCCAATGGCCACAGTGAATTAATATTCGTAACTTCTGCGATATTTCAGTTAAAGTTTGTGAATTATAAATTTTACCAAGTTAAACTGGTTGGATTTGTATAGGCTATTCAGTAATAACGTGGTGATATTTCACAGTGTGCTTACATGGATAATTTAAAAAATAGCCATTAAATCATTTGGTCAGCATAAAAAGATTTTGCTTGCAATAAATAAAAATCAGGCTGCAACACTTGTTCTGCAAAAATGCTACAAACTGTCAAGAATTTAACAGATATCGGTCCGCTTGCATCATCATGTGTTCGCTTAATTAACAGTCTAGCTGCGAAATGATTACTTGGTCAGCAAGATTTTACAATTGGTCAGTAGAAAAAAACATGTCTAGAAGCAGTTTACTTCAGAGGTTTGCTTATTAAAAGAATGGTTATCAATTAAATCATTGGATTGCGTTTGTTTTGAATAATCAGCAAAGTTCGTTATTGTGGACAGTCGCGTGATACGAGTAGCTAATTGCGTGCGTGTGTTTTCATTCGGTGTAGCAGTCAAGGCCCAAAAGGTGTAGCGGGGACGGGTTTTCACTTGTTTTCCCAGGGCACTGTCAATTTATGTAACTTTCTTGTGTTTTCTTTTGCCGAATACAGAAAGAAATCGGCTACAAAAGGTGTAGCGGGGGCGGGTTTTCACTGGTTTTCCCAGGGCACTGTCACTTTCAAGTTTTATTGCTTTTTTTTGATGACCAAGATTAAATATTTTGCTTACCCGTTGATTGCTTACTAATATCTGATTAAAAGTGGATCGGTCATAGCAGCTTATATATTTAATTTGCGTACCAAAATAATTTAGAGCGATCTAGTATGACATTAATTACTGACCGAGTCAGAAATGTTTGCTGTCCATAAGTTGCTGACCCACTAGCCATTTTGGCTGGCCGATTACATTTTTCTGTTCGCAAAAATAAGAATATTTTGCTTACCAGTTAAATGATACCCTTTAAATTATTATTCGCTAGAGGGTGTTGAAAAATTTTTAAACGTTATTTTTTAATATCTCCGAAATTACTGTTATTTTCAATCTTGGTAAGTGTTAATAAGATATACAAGGTGTAACAAATTCGTTATTTACCATTGGGATCTCAGAAACGGTAATTGCGTAATTATAGGCCCAATAATATTCCACAAAAAAATCGAAAATAAATATAGAGGCTTTCAAAATATATGGAAAAATACAAAATTTTGCATTTCGGTTTTTATTTTTTCCTGAAGTTGTTCAATTGTTAAATTTCACTTTCTCATCGGCACCTTTCATTCTCTACAAGAAGGCATCATCAGACCTTTAATGCGACGTTTCGTATTTGGGCCACCATCATCAACTTAATTTTTTTAAATACAGACCTGGATTTTTTGTTGAAATTATAAAAGAGGAACTAAATCTATGTTCAGCAGTATACATCAATTACTGGTTACCTGATGTTTTTTTCTTAATTTGACCATCCTCATTAAAATACCCCTAGTACGTTCCTGTACTTAATTTTTGTTTATTCAATTTACAAATTTATAGAGAAATATACTATTTATTGAAAGGTTGAAATGCAGTAAGTACAAAATGTACATAAATAAATAAAATTTGACTCTAACGCCAGGACTTTTTAAATAATTATATCCCTGAACGCCTATTTAGTTTCCCTTTTATAATTTAAAGAAAAAAATCCAGACCAGTATTTAAAAAAAAAAGTCCAAAGACGAAACGTCGCATTAAAGATCTGATGATGCCATCTTGTGGAGAATAAAAAGTAGCGATGAGGAAGAAAAATTTATTCGCCCATCTCTTCCAACAAAGTCAGGCAAAAATAAAAACATAAACGCAAAATGTTACCTTTTTCCAGATATTTTTAAAGTCTTTGCATTTATTTTTCATTCTTTTGCGGCATATTGTTCTTGTTACACCCCGTATAATATACATTTTAGTTAGTACATATTTCTGGTATTTTCAGCATTTTTAGAACAAGTATAAAAAAATAATTATAACACTTACCTGTTCCAATTTAATAACATCCTGATGTATAACCCTTGGCCTATCAGGAGTGAAAAGAACTATCGCACATAATATAAGAATGATATTTTCGTCGGCTCTCCATTTTGGATCAAAAGTCCTCACAAATCTCTCCAGTTCCTGATAAGCGTTTCCTTTAGCTAGTTTTAAGACATTAACATTGACATTTAGACTCTCTTGTACTGAAGGAATCTAAAAAGAATTGACCTTTTGATGGCTGATTTATTTTTTATTGTTTATTAAGTTTATTTACATTGAGGATGTGTAGTATAGTGATCAGTAAAATTATTTGTTTCCTACTGAACATTTTGATGATAGATTAATGTAAAACTTGACAAAATTTCTGAAATTAGGTTTTTAATTAACAGGATTCCGGAGTACATGTAAACGAGTTTTCTTCCCAAGCGTTTATTCCTGTTTTAGGAAAAAAATGTCAAAGGAAAAACAACTTTGTAATAAAACTAGAACTCGCGGAAAGTCTATATTTTTTTGTTTCGGAGGATTTTTAGATTTAATTTTTTCTATTGCTCCAAATAGAAAAAAATGATGGACTTTCCTCGAGTTGTTAACAAAATTTAGACATCTTTCGTTAAACATTTTTTTTTTAAATGTACCGTTTTCACAGGAAGCGAAAACTCCGTTTTTCAGCGTATGAAATTGAAGTATAGACCCCGATCACGTGCAATCTCTTTCTTCCGATTGTCTGTCGGCGTACCGATTACGGGCGGACGCTCGGCGTATTCTTCTAACTGCAAGGGAAGATCCAACTCGCCCCGTGCCTTCAAAGCGCGAAGCGAACAGGGGTCAAATGGAGATTTCTACTGACTCCGGCATCCTCTTAAGGGATTTCGTACCTACCCTTTTAAAACGAGATTTCCTCGCACGGCACGGATTTAATAATCGATTAAGATAAAAATGTTGTATATAAAAATTTTTAGAAATTAAACAAAGAACATTGGAGAGAGTCCTCGTTTTGAAAAATACAGGGTGTCCCACTTATAATGGAAACAAGCTTATATTTTCGGTATTTCTGAACTGATTGTTTTGCATTTTGGGGGACGATGTACCATCTAAGGGCGCATTTTTCTATTGCTAAAATTTTTAGTTAGCTCATTGGTGTACGGATTTATAGGGGGGTTTTAAAATAATAATTTAAAGAGTAAAATAAGTACCTTTAGCGATTATTTTTGTTTCAAAACTAATATCCGAAGTCGATTTTGTTGAAAAGGACACCAGAGCTATTGCAGAGCGTTGAATAATACGATCGTTCTGTGTAAATAAATCTTAAACAACAACTGACAAATCTTATGACATAATATTACATTATTTTGTTTTATTTATTTTCAATTATGGTTAGACTGGTAAAGGTAATAAACATAAATATGCACCTAAAATATTGGATTATTACAACAGATTTGACATCGCTCAAAACGACCAAATACAAATTTAAATAAATTGACACACAACCAGTGGAGTGGGTATGGCCAATTTTATATTTAGTTATTTTTAAAAAATATTTACAATAAGATGAAATATTTACAATAAGAGAAATAATTACGATTGAAACAACCTAATTACTAAAAATGTTGACTGTTTAACTGTTTCATTTTCATTTAACAAATATTCTACGTTAAAAGCAGTGGCGTACTTGTGTTTTCTGCTAAAAAATTAAAATTTTGTATATAGGACTTCTAATAATTTATTCTTGGAATGTAAAAAATTAGAAAAGAATCAAACAGACATAAATAAGAAAATTTCAAACATTTGGCCATGTAAACAAAATATTATTTGCACGCCAACGAGAAATTTTAAGAAAGATAGTAAGAAGATTGTAAGAAAATTTAATTTAAAGAATATTTAAATTTTAATTTAATTTTAAGAAATTAAATATACGTTAAGTGACGCCGACTCATGTTGCCTTATCCCTAAACATTTAAATTCCTATTTTGAAGTAGTTTTGTATAGTACCTTTGCATAGTAATTTAGTTTTAAAGTGGATTCCGTGTTTACTTTTTACCGACTAGTAGACTCGATGACGAATTAGATTAGATAAAGAAACTTAAGATACAAATCTCCAAGACATGCTGCTCTAAGATGTGCAAAATGTCACGTTTAAAAAAAAGGAGAATAAGAAGAGTTTTTTGCTTTTCACATCAGCAAGCTAAAAAGAAGGTATTTAATTTAATCGCCTAAATTATTTTGAAACTAATAAAGATGCAATACAGAATTAATTAGTGCATTTTTTAAATAATGCAGAAACGCGATGTTCAATTATTGTTTTTCCGTTTTTGTCATTTTTATCAACGGAAAAATGGTACTAATTTATTAATTTCACCACCATCTAGCTCTAATAAGAACAGCGTTAGGCAATAGCGCTTAATCGTAGGCACCCTGTTTACCTGCAGAATAAAAATACTTACCTTCCATGTGTTTTTTGAAGGATCGTATTTCATTGCGCTAAAAATCATCATTATTTCGGTGCATCCCCCTTTCAAAAGGGCTACTTGATCCTCTTGACACATGTTCTTAAAAGCGTTGATTTTTTTTGCCATTTTTATAAATCGCCTGATTCCAATAGCTGTCAAGTTGATGACATCTAGTAGGGCGGGATCTGTCTTTTGTTGGTTTCCTGGCATCTGAAATAGGTTAAGCGATAAGGATAAGTAGAAAATTCAAACGGATTTAGATATATTTTTTTAATTGTTAATATCTATCTCAGAAATCCAAATACGCTAGAAAATATTAGTAAGAGAGATGGTGACAATAGGGGGTCCGTGAAGTGGAATATCAGTAATTTGGGTTTTCGTGGAGTTTAGGTCCCCCTCTACAACTTTTATATCTGATGAAATGCCGTAGAGCGTTGCTGAGAGGCGATGTACCGCTTTAGATAGGAAATTCTCAATAAATTCAAAATTATATCGAGCCATGTCTGAAAATGAATTTACAGCATCTGCGTGACCGTAAAGTCATGGGAAACACATTTTCTACAAGTCAACCCTTGCATATACTTTTCCGAGCGTGTAAAAAAATGAAAATTAAAAAAAAAAGAAAAAAACAGGTCTCGCCGTTTCATTATTGGAATTTTTAAATAATCTCCTCGGAGGAAATATTGTGCAAAAAAAAAATTTCAGAAGAATCGCACCTAGCTAGGCGGAATTCTGACAATATTACCCAGAGATACCGGAAGGCAGGTATCGTTTAGTTGTATGACGGGAAAAATGATTCGCAATATTCTTTTCATCAGAAATTTGTTTACGAGTCATCTCCATGTGAATACAAATCGATTAAGCCCACTTGGACCCATGTCACTTGAGACTTTATAATTTTTTCCATTCATTTTTTTTTGACACGCTCGGAAAAGTATATGCAATGGTTGACTTGTCAGAAAATGTGTTTCCCGTGACTTTGGGATTATGCAGATGCTGTAAATTCATTTTCAGACATGGCTCGATATAATTTTGAATTTATTGAGAATTTCCTATCTAAAGCGGTACAGCACCTCTCAACAACGATCTACGGCATTTCATCAGATAAAAAAGTTGTAGAGGGGGACCTAAACTCCACGAAAAACCAAATTACTGATATTCCACTTCACGGACCCCCTATTGTCACCGTCTCTCTAACTATATAAAACATCCCAATTTACAAAAAATATATCCTTATTGCAGTTGCGAAATATGCGCTAAGTGTAAATATCTTCTAAATTTTTTTTTGTATATCTAATCACAACGATGGTATTTTACTTTGTAGTACATTTGCGATACCCTGAATGTTGTAATATAATATACAGGATGTCCCATAATTAATGGTACACAGAAAAACTGCAGATTCCTTGGGCAAGCGCTTTCATTGTATTTGTTTTTACCAAAGCTACTGTGACAAATTTCACATTTACAAATCAAAATTTAAACGGGCGCATTAGAAATTGTAATGAAAATATCTCGAAAACGGTTAGTCGAAGCGACATTTATAAAGTATACCTTTTTGCGTAAAAACATACTCGGGGTCGTTAGAAAGTCAATAAACGGCATGGGCCCGCCATTTCAGAGACTGTAATGAGTAATGGATGTAAAAAAATAATATAATTAATCAACTTTTTTTGCCATTTAATTTTTCTTATCAAATATCGTAATAGAACTTACAATTTAAATTAACTAATGTTGCCAAATATTTAAACACCTGGGTAGTAGAAAAGATAACAGAGATAAATACTGTTATAACAATGCCTTACAATAGCTGCTTAAATTTTACACAAAATTGAACTTGGTGAGAAAAAATAAATGAAAATAAAAGGGATGAAATAAAGGGAACGCCAATCATGAATTAATTGACCTCAGCAGTTGCTAAAACGGTAAAAGGAACCCAACCAAGCTAGAATAATGGACCATGTCTACCATTTTCGAATACATTATATTCGTATCTCTTCTATTGAAGCCAACAGAGACAAGGCAATTAAATAGTGAGGGACATACAGGGTATTATGGAAATGACGTATTATATTTAGACCGGCAATTCCTGAGATGAAAACAAATTGAAGAAAAATATCCAAAAATGGCGCTTTAATTTAATATGCCCTGTACATGACCTGGTGTCAAACCAAAATTAAGCACGTGGTGACACTGCGAGAAAGGTAAACAAAGCAACATATGGCGAAAAAACGTCAGTGAATTTTGAGCATTTTCAGGCTAAACTCTTTAGAAAGTCAATAACCGTTTGACAGATTCGAAGTTGTTTATGTTTCAGGGTACATTATTATAAACTTTCACGTTTAGTCAGTTCGCTGGGAAACAATCTCTGATTTATAAACTTGAACTGACTCGAACGAACCGCCGCGGGTTTATAAATGGTCAGGTATGTTCTCATTTGTTCAATTCGAACGACACCGTCGAATCTGAATAACTTAAATGCCACTTTACCCTTTAGAAAAAAAAATGCAATTTTATTTACCTTTTCGGCATTATTTAAATCGAACTTAATTTATAAAAAAAAAAAACAAATTAACAAGTTTGATTAGCCCATTAGAAATTAGCGTTTTTATTATTTCTGAATTTCTATTGCGAAATAATTTGTATCCTATAGTGCTGTTGTTTTATGTGTATGGTAGGTTATTGTAAAGTGTAATTATGCGTTAGTATTTAGTGATTTTGTGTAATTTAATAATAGGTAGGTACATATCTTCAAAAAAACTGATTTGAAACTCGTGGGTGTCTGTGTTTCTTTAAGTGATTTAGTGTAATTTGTTCGGTTTCACCATGTGTTCTCTCGACGATATGCCGATTATGTTCTGAGATTGGAAAGAAGAGGCCGAATGGGGTTTAGTGGGTATAAGCTTATTATGCAGTCCCACACTATCATCAGGGCACGTGATGAGCATAAAGCTTTTCCCATAGAAAAAAGAACTGAATGTGTCTGCGCCCTGGATTCCTTACAAGCGTCCTGGATTTACTTTCTAAGTAAGCTAAATATTTATTTTTATAAGAAACAGAAAAGTTTTACATTCTTACACAGTTTGGCAACATTGCGCAGGTGTTTGTTATACACTGCCACAGGGTGCTATGATTCATGACCGCGGAGTCACCGGTGAGTAAGAGGGTTTGTTACCCCACTCAATAAAGGTCATTTTAGCATATGATCATAAGAATAACATGGAGGATACTGGACTTCGTGCCGTATTCCTTTTTGGTGGATTTTCTCAAATCACATCTCATATAGACCTATTATTTAAAATGTGAAGTTGTCATGTTGTTATTTGTTACTTGACTGTGACTTCCGACTCTCGAACTTTTGACGGTCAGTAGTTTGAGGTTAGAAAATGTCAATGTCAATTTGGACTGAAAATAAATACTGGTAGGAGAAGAGTACAAACAGGGATTAAATTTATAAAAAACACACAAAGTTCCAATATGGAATAATTTAGAGAAAATCAGCTTGCCGATTCTGATCTTGTGTTTTCATTCTCTATTAAAACATGTCCTCTGTCGGTTTAGCTGTGAACATGTGAACTTAGTTTTATGTTTTTAACAGTTCTACTGAATACTGATAAATGGGTGAGAATAAAAAACGATATTATGGACTATAGTAGGTACTATTCATTTTTTGTATTGATATTTTAAATAGAAGCTTAGCACGAGACTATAGTAAGTTAAGTATGATTGATAAATAATCTAGAACTACGAAAATTATATACCACTTACACTCCTCATACTTTAACTTCTTCAACTTTTATTGACAAATAATACACAAAATTGCCTTACCTTAGCACCGTCTTTAAACTCGTTACCTATAAGGCTTAATTCGTCATCTATCGGTGTCAGTAAAGCCTTATTTGCCTGTATAAGTTCGTTTAGTTTCGCTCGTTCAGCATCATTTAATGCTCTTGACTGTGGACTAGACTGGGGGATAGACGAATACGCCTCATATTCTAGTTTAATTGCTTCTGATAAAATAGATTCGATGGGGTTGAAGTCCTGATGGGAGGTTTGGGGATTCAGTCTAAAATACAAATGGAGGTTGAACATTTACATTTATTTAAATAAAATTATTACCGTTTAATCCAAACTGGTCAACAAAAAGATCGGTAAACGGTTTTTACCCTTATTACGAATGCAGTGGCGGGGAACGCTTTTGACCAAGGACGACTTCTTAATATTATACAGGACGAAAAAGTAAGCGATGAAAAAAGAACAAAAAGTGTGACTCCTTGGGATTTATTATAAAAAATTCACATAAAAGTAAAACAGCCTTTTAAAGCGCAGGTAAATATCTCAGAATAAGTTTGGCAGTTTTTGTTTAATGAGTTGTGGCAAAAGTCAACGAATTTAGAAAAAAATGTTTAAAAATCCGAAAGTCATATACAAATCAGTTGAGCTTCGTTCGAATTATAGAGCTTATAAATGAGGGTAAAAAAATCTGTATGCCGATCTTTTTGTTCACCAGTTTATAATGTTCTATTTCTTCAGTAAAATAAAATATACATGGTGTCCGGTAAGTATTGGGCAATATTTCGCCAGCATACAGAGGAGGTCAAAATACCACCAGAAGTTCATATACTAATAATTTTTCCTGATGGTCCCTTTTAACAGAGATATCCGGCCTTAATTCCGGTAAATTTCGATTTGGAAATCTCTCGACATAAATTCTTTTTACTTCCAGAGAACTGCATTGTGATTGTCCATAAATTAAATGCATGTTAGCATATTACTGCATATTAAATTCTTAAGTTTTTTTTTGTTATAATAATAACTGGTGTTGTCATTGCTCGAGCGAAAAACCGCTTGAGTACTCGATTATTGAAATAACCGATATCGCTCGATTATTAAAAAAAAAAGCTCGAGTTTTAAATGTTATTACTTATTACCTTCCACTCGATACCCGAGCTTGGCTTGACGCTGACTGAAATGTGCTGCTTGGTAGTGTGATCACTCGAAGTAAAAAACTGCTTGTATATTTGACCAGTTTTTCGCTCTATAGGAAATACTACTCTACTTATAATTTCATGTGCCGATTGGCGACGTTCGAGTTTGACGCTCAGAAGGCTGACACGGCATACATCTTTATTAAAGGCACATAAACAAGAAGGCGCATACAAAAAAGTATGCCAATTCCCTTATTGGATTCATCGCGACATGGGTTTTGTTTTGACTGGCTTTTTAAAAAATTAAAGGATATAATTTTAAAAAAAATCAGAATCAAATGTTCTTCCTTAATTAAAACTAAATTTCTAAAGCTTACAATAACAACCCCTGGTGTTTTATCAACACATTCTTCTTAATCATAAAGATTTCAAGTGATTCGATTATTGAAATCGCTCGAGTATCAAGTACTCGATTATTAAAACCATTGGTTTTTCCCAACACTAATAATAACAATGATTATTGGGTTTTTATAAATTGACGGAAAATAAATTAATTTTGAAAATTTTGTAATAAATTTTTTTAGTTTTCCAAAATTGGCCCCTATCAAAATTTTACCCTACGAGTGCGGTGCTGTCGGTTCCGGGCTTTCCTGGCTTTGTACAAGAATAATTCTAGTATGATTTTCTTAGCCCATATGGGCTGTACAAGGTTACCAATTTTCATTAAAGTATACAGTTTTGCTTAACAGTCATTTTTGCTTAACAGTCATAATAATCGAAAATGTAAATCCTCAGGTGCGTCTATGGTAGCCTGATATTTTTTATGGGGAACATTAAGAAAAATAATTTTTTGAACTACTCCCTTGCCCTATATTTACTGGACAACCCTGTATACCAAAATAACAAAAAGCTCTTTGGTACATCAGGCGAACTGCACGGAACGACAGTTGGAATTTTCGGGAACTTTCCCTGACCGGTCTCCCAAAATAAAATCACAATAAATTTTTTCGCAGTGGAATAAAATATCAAAACATTATAGTTTATAAGACCAGAAAAATAACGGAATATTGATTAAAAAATTTAATTACAATTCACCCTCATACTGAGGAGTAAACCATGTAATGGGAATTTAAGGGATTTTTATGAACAAAGGGTATTTTTTTTATAACATTTTTTAGAAAAAGCGAAATAGGTATCTCTTTAAAACGGGTTCCTTCAAAAAGGGGTATTTCATTCTACAAAAACTAAATGAGGGCACAACCAAGCGATTTAAAGTTTAAAACATATTAAGTTAATTATAAAAATTTTTAACTTAATTTTCAGGAACAAAATTTTTAAATCCATCTAGCCAACTAAGGGTAGAAACATACCGAAGATGCTGCAACGGATGTTTCAGTTTCAGTCGATGTTTACATCGACGCCAAGGCGAATATGCCGCAGTGACAGACAGCATCTTTGGTATGTATGGTCTCATAAGAAATCAAGGGTTTGTTTTACAAGATGTGACATCGAGGTAGTACTTGCGACTGAAACAGCCGCTGCCAGCAACGCGCAGGCCCGCGCCGTACATAAGGGCAAAGTCGTGTGGTGCACGACGGCGCCGAGGCGCCGAAAAGTCTTAAAACTCAAAAGTAAAAAAAAGATAAAGCAACAAACAACATTGTCAAAACAAGATTTATAATGATAAAAAAAAACAGTAAGTAATTGCTAGCTATTACATTATTTTTTATTTGTTTATTATTTTATTCAATGAGAAAATACTTGTATGGCTTGTACTTGTAAAATATAAAAATAAATTTATGAATATACTTTTTAAAATTATTGTTCAATAGTGGATAATAATACCTAACTTAACCCGTATCTGTACTCACATATGAACGTTGAACGAATTTGGGGCGTTATTTTAAATTTGCACAAGGGCGCCAAAAGTGCTAGGCGCGGGCCTGGCAACGCGGCATCGTCCATACCCTAAAAGGCATTCTTACATAATGACCAAAAAAAAATTTTACTCTCTATTTTAGTGCTACTTTAAATGATATAATTAATTTTGGGGAAAATTATGAACAGTCTAGAAATACGTATTTAACATGACATTATGTGTGCCTTGTGTGATTTGATGGTTCGGCTCCAGCAGCGACAATAAATGTTCTACTTTACTGCCTGCTTAGATAAATAACTAGTTCCTGTTATACCTATTTATAGGCATTTTTTTAGTTATAAGAATACCTATATAGCAAAAATTCTGGTCAGTAATACTATTATTTTGATTCAGGTACTTTTATTTTATCTATGGTACTTCTAAGTAACTTGTAAATAAATATTTGTGAATTTAGAAACATAAAATTAACAGATCTTCTAGACAAAAAATTAAAATAGGTGATTTTCTATTTAAAAAAAATCATGATATTATCAATACTGCCCTGAATTTGGGATGTTTGTTGGATAAAATAAAAAAGGAAGTAATATTAAACCAAAAATTAAATGGCGAAGGAGTCCAAGCTTCTCAAGTGTTTTGTTTATTCGAATTAAAACATGGGTTTAGTTGCTGATGTCAACCCATTAATAAGCAAATTTAGAAAAATAAAATCGTTCTTACACTGAAAACATATCAAATACAACTTCAGAATAGGTGCTCGCCATCTTAAGTGTCAATTATTTACAAATAAATACTTTTGGACTGTCTTCTAAATATAAAATTCAATTTCTTTGAACCGATAAGTACACTAGGTATCTACTTATCTCATTATCTGATTGGATTAATCATTTACACACCTGAATTTTTCTTTTTATTTACTGCTAAGATAATATAGTATCATAGTCATTGTGGCAAATCATAAACCAATCTTCTTTGGCTTACATTTGATAAATAAGCAAAAACCAATAAAATGCTAGTTAACCTAATTGTTTTTATGTCAATTATAATTAGATTGTATGATTGAACAGGTGTAGGCTAGATATGTGTCTACAGAAAAAATATATATATATTCTGCAATCTGCAAAATGTAATAGAAAAACATCTGAATTATTATAGAATATTAATACTAACCTTTGTACATCTCTTACTACATCTGTTGATACATCCACTACATTATTTTCCGGCTGTTGTACTTTAAAACTTTTTTCACTTGATGAGTAATTTCTTAGCATATTGTCATTTATCATAGTATTATTATTAACTAAATTGTTAAATAATGCATTATCTATTTGACTTTGTAAACTGCTCTCAGCATTGTATACTTGTTGAGTACTTAACACATTTTGAAATGAAAGAGAATCATTGCTTGATGAAACAACTCGATCATTAGAGGATGTTATCCTTTCATCATTTATTGAACCTTCCGTATTATTTATGTAATTAATAACACTAACAATATTGGGGTCATTTGGCTGATATCCTTCTGAAAAACTAGTATCTTTAGAATCTGAATCAGTATTGTTTGAGCTGCTATATAGTTCACAGTCCTGTGAATCTGGTTCAACAGATTCTTTTTTTACTTTTTTACCACCAGGTCTAGGATTACCAATTTTTCTCTTCTTAGCTCTGTTTTCCTCTATTTTTTGCCTCTTTTGAGCCTTGTCTTCGTCCGACATAATAAGGTCCCTGCACATACCTATGGCAAAACATTTGTCAAGTCTGCACTTTTGACAAAATCTTCGAGTTATTGTGGTTATCTTACACTGGTTTGTGAAGGGACACTTGAATTCTTTTTCCACTAGTGCATTTCTTCTAAAAAATGCTTTACAACTCTCGCACGTTACAGCATTAAAATTGTAACCGAGTGCTTTATCACTACAAACTCCACAAATTTTTAGGTCTACTTTAACTTTCATTTTTAAGGTTTCGCGAGAAGTCATTTAATTATATTATGACAAAATAATAATTTATATATTTGATAAGACCTACTCATACTTCAACTGACTGCTCGATACACTTTATTTGCGATAACAAATTAATAAATTTTTGATTATTATTTGTTTATTTTTTATCAAGAGTCAAAAGTCCTTGGACAAAACGTCAGGCTTACTGTCGATCAAACGTCATTTGAGCACAGACAAGTTTTGGTCGAAGTATTATGGCATATAGCTTTTCAGTCTCCAGCCAAAGCATAGAAAAGGAAAGATGAATTAGGTTACGTTAATGAATTCGCTAGAGTGCGGACATTTAACATGGGCAACTTCTAAGTGATGGAACAATCAGTTAAGATTTCATCATAAAAGGCAAGTTCTTAAACTAAATCGACTTTTAGTAAGCATGTGTTGCAGATGTGTCTAATGTATTTATTTTGACAAGTACACTATATTCGATATAATGACATCATTAGGTATACCCTTTAATTAAAGCAATAACACCCACTAATTAATTTTTATTTAACTATATTTATCCGATTAAACGAACTTACCTGTGAAGTTCAATCGGGATTATACAAGGAGCCCCGTCCGTAGATATCACACTTGGTAGTGACGTTCTTGCGTCACGTGACCACACATTTTAAAGAGAAGACCGATACCCGGTTCTGTGTCTATCTTCAGATACCTAACCTAACCTCATTCTTATTTTAAAGGAAATGAGAAAACTTTAAAGGCGCGGGAAATTTAAAATTGGGCGGGTTGTGATATCTACGGACGGGGCTCCTTGTATAATCCCGATTGAACTTCACAGGTAAGTTCGTTTAATCGGATAATTATACTGCGGAGCCCCGTCCTTGATATCACACTTGGTAGCTGTTTAAAGATGAGTTTTCTCCATAACCTTATTAGGATATATCAGCTAGAATAAAAACAACAAATTGTTCTTTCGCTAATATTATTAATTGTGCTTAATACTAAAATCTGTAACTTGGTAGTTACAAACAAACAAATCCTTATTTATATATGGAAAAAACGTAAATAAGGCTATAACGTTAGACTAAAGCTAGAAACCCTATAAGTATAAAATGAACCCTTGCAGGTATATATAAACGTGTATATAGCCAAATGAAGACCTAATGTTACTTAGAAGGTAATAATGATTTAGCAAATTCCTGTAAATCCTTAGTAGGTAAATTATAGTGTCTTGCGAACATCTGGGATGAATTCGTCCATCCTGCAGTTTTTCTAATTGCCTGTAGAGTCGCACCGTTTTTGAAGGCCGCGGAAACAGCCGCGTGCCGAGTCGAATATGCAGTGAAAACTGTAGTATTAATTCCAGCTTCTGAGAGGGTGGATTTGATCCATCTACTTATGGTGGCTGTAGCGGCAGTTCGATGTGGAGGTCGAGTGGATAGGAACAGGAAATCCTGTGCTTCTGATCTTACTGGAGCAGTGCGAGAAATATATGCCTCTAAACTAGATGCCGGGCAAATCTCTGGGCGTTGGGGAAAATATGGTATTTGTAAGCAAGGGTTTGGCTTAGTCTTGCTTGTTGTTTTTAAGTGATCTTGAATAAATATTTGGATCCCATTTGTTGATATCTGAATCTGATCCACTCTTATTCTACAAAGAGTTTGTAACCTATGTCCTGTGATTAGAGCTAGAAGCGTAGCCGTCTTTTTTGATAGACCCATGATAGACAGTCTGTCATTATGTTTCTTTTCCAAATAGTCAAATACCACATTGGTGTCCCAGATGAAGTCATATTTACGATGAGGTGGTCTTAATCTAAATACACCTTTCATAAAACGTCTAATATTGGGGTTTTTACCTATGTCATTTTTTAAAATTAGCGAGAGGGCTGATCTAAAAGTATTTATAGATCCGAATTTTATTGTTTTCTTGTTTAATTGATTATTTAGGAAGCTCAGTACCTCCTGCTCACCTCCTTCATATAGGTCATAGTTATTTTCCTGGCAGAAATTCCACCATGATTTGTAGGTGGATTTATATTGGTTTAAGGTGGTTTCTGAAAGGGAGTTTAGATAGATGGGAATGATATCCTTCTGGATTCCTTTTGCTAGCAATGCCTGGCTGATAAAGTCCCGATTTCCAGGGTAATTTTTGCTGGAGGTTGTTGAAGAGATCTAAAAGGAAATACAATTGGATTAACTTCTGAAGGGAATATCAAGGCTCTTCCCACTAACAATTTTTTCCAGAGGGGGTACCATGGTTGAGATGGCCAACTTGGCACTACCATGATACCCCTGGCTCTATCTGATATTATTTTTGTAAGAACCCTTAAAATTAGACAAAATGGGGGAAAGGCATAGAAGAATATTTTGTGCCATGAAATAGTAAAAGCGTCTACTCTTATCGCTTCTGGGTCTGGTAGGTAAGATACAAAAATAGGGCATTTCTTGTTTATATATGAAGCGAAGAGATCTATTTGTGGTTTACCAAATTGTTTTATTACTTTTTCATACACAATACTGTTTAATTCATATTCTGTGTCACTGGGTAGAACCCTTGAATGGATATCTGCCAAGTTTTGTGTAGAAGGAATATAAGCTGCTTGTATCCACAAATCTCTATCTTCGCACCATTGCCACAGTTTTTTAGCTAAATTTGACAGTCTTGGGTATTTCACACTACCCATTCTATTTATATATGCTAAAGCGGTTGTGTTGTCTACTCTAAGTAGTATTTCTTTTGATTTCAAATTGGTTGCAAAACATTTTAGTGCTAGGAAAGCGCTTTTTAATTCCAAATAATTAATATGATCTTTTCGATCCTCTACGGACCACCAGCCATGTGTTGCCTTTGATCCATATGTGGCTCCCCAACCTGAGAGAGAAGAGTCTGAAAAGATTTCCATGTGAAATGAATCTGATCTAATTTTGTTAAAGGCGTTAACAATCGCCTTTTTCCACCATAGTAGGTCTGGTTTAATCGCATCTGGAATGGTAATTTCTTTATCAAAATTTTGATTATTTTTTGTTAAACATTGAGATTTAAATCTTTCTAGTTGTTTCGTATATAGCCAGCCATATTTTATGGCTGGACATGCAGATACAAGAATACCTATTACTTTAGCTAAATATCTTATGGAGCAACTTTCTGTACTAAGAATTCTTTGTAGTAGTTGGGTAATTTTTTCTCTTTTGAGTTCTGGTAGGGACATAGTCATGTCTTTACTATCAAATGAGAAACCTAGGTAAGTACATGTAGTGGACGGTTTAAGTATGCTTTTTTCGTAATTTACTATGAAACCTAGAGATTCAAGAAGAGCTGTTACTGTTTTAGTTTGTTGTTTGCAGAGTTGATAGTTTTTGTTTACTATTAAGAAATCATCTAGGTAGAGCACACACATGATCCCCTGTTGTCTTAAATAGGATAGAATTGGCTTCATTATTTTTGTAAACACATATGGGGCTGATGATAAACCAAAAGGTAGAGAACAATATTGATATATTGTACCTCGAAATTTAAAACAAAGGAATTTTCTGTGTGATTTGTGAATAGGGATTGTATAGTATGCTTCCTTTATATCTATAGTGGTCATGAAGGAACCTTTTTGAATTAGCTTTATTGCAGCTCGATAATCTTCCATTTTGAAGTGAGTATATCTTATAAAGGTATTTAAACTTTTTAAATTAAGTATGAACCTAGGACTTCTATTTGGTTTTAAAAGTACAAAGTATCGGGAAAGAAAGCAGCCCTTCGAGGATTTTACTACCTCGATAACTTTCTTTTGTAAAAGGTCCGTAATACATTTCTCTATAATCTCTGGGTCTGAATGGCTTCTGACATTATTTAATTTGCTATTAAACTTAGGTGTCTTTAATAGGGGCAATTTATAGCCACTGATCCATTGTAATATGTACGAATTACTAGTCAAGGATTTCCAGGTCTGAAGAAAATACCTTAGCCGGCCTCCAAATTTTGTTAAGGTATTACTCACCTTTAATATCTCCTGCCCTGTTGGTAGTTTGTGCGGTAGTATTTCTTGGGAGGTGCTCGAACTTGAGGTTGCCCTCTGGATTGCCTCGAATCCCTCATTCTTCGAGGTGGGCCCCATGAGTTTAAAGAAGTTTGTCCTGTCGATGTATTAGATGGTCTTGTAATGGTAGCTGATGGTTTACTTTTATTAATCCCAGACCCAAGAGTTGTCTGAGTGGGTCTGAATTTAAAATCTTTTGTAGATTTCTCCATCTCTAATAGCTTTTTATATTTGTCATTGAAGTCTTGGCCCAAGAGATAGTCATCAATGTTATTTGATAACGCAACATCTCTGGCTTGTTTGGAGATACATGGGAAGATAGCAGATCTTCTATAGAAGGAAGCGACGTGATGGGCATTGGTTAGAATTTGGCCTATGTTGCCTGCATGTGATATAAGCTTGTCTCTTTGAGGCATGTCTTTTTCTGAAAGTATGATATTTATCATGCAGCCTAAGCCTGCAGATGCTGCCGATATATATGTTTGCATCTCGGATAATTTATTATCCCATTTCAGAGCAGCCTGTACCCTTGTGTCTTTCCTTGCATCGTTATTTAAGCTTAAGGCTACTTCCTCGTTTAATTTTGGTGCCTTCAAGAAGGCACAGTTCTTTGGTCTTGGGTATTTTGATACCAAATCTAAATTGATGGTTTTTTCAAGTCCTTTCCCAACAATCTGATCCCAAATTGCAGCGATTTTTTCTGGAATTGGTATACCTTCTATTACTTTTGGAGTGACATCTTCCCCAAAACACTGCAAGACCTGTGTGTCCAAGTCTAGGTCTAAAATGTTCAGATTGTTTCCTTCAGACTGCCTTTCGTCACAAGCTAAGGGAATTGAAGGTTGTGGAGAAACTGATCTCTTCGAATCCCATGAGCGTCGTCTCTTGGGGCTTGGTGACCTTCCTAAATAGGATCTAGCTGGCGATCCTGATCTAGAAATTGGTGATATAGATCTCTTTGAATAGCGTTGCTCTACGCGAGCGTTGCCTATTCTAAGGCTCGGACTGCGCGTCCTTGCCTTTTTTGAAGCTTCCAACAGATTTATTCGCTTTCTTTGATCATAGATTGTGTCCTCTAATTTTCTTAGACGTCGATTTAATCTTTCCGAAGATCTGGAACGTGATCTTGATGAATTGGTATCTGATTTAGACATCGTGCTAAAAGAAAAACCTGAAATTTATGAGGATATTTCATTATTTTGGAAACTTACTTGGATCCAAAATTTTCACGTGGTCATCGTCACACAAAAACGAAGAATGAGGTTAGGTTAGGTATCTGAAGATAGACACAGAACCGGGTATCGGTCTTCTCTTTAAAATGTGTGGTCACGTGACGCAAGAACGTCACTACCAAGTGTGATATCAAGGACGGGGCTCCGCAGTATAATTAACTTAAAAATTGCTTTGGTGAAAATTTAATAGTGTTACCCAGTTGCAGTATTAATTTTCTAATATATTTAGCCAGCCTGAAGAAGAAATATGGTCAAATTTGCATATAACGCGGCAACGTACCTATATATATCTAAATCTGGAACATGCATTCTGAAGCCTGTCCTTATCTACTTGTAGTTAGGGCGGGCCAATAAACAACGTCACAATATCATAAATGAGACAAGATTAGAGAATTACATAATCTCAACTTCGTTGCAGGTTGAGGGTGGGGCAAATTGATAATTACGCTCGTTGAATGGCAGAACAGACAAAGGTCAAAGTAAATAAATATTAAACAATGATGGTTTATATAAAAAACATTTATTTGTAAAAATAAGTTCTCAAAACATTTCAAAATATTCACACATTTTTGCTTAACTAACTAAACTAACGAGATGTTTCGTATCGTTCAGTAAAAGCGTATATTAAAGGACGATACCAAACATCAGTGGCGTATTTAGGGGGGATGGGTCCTCCCCCAAAAGGCAAGAAAAAGTTTTTCTCGTGTTAAATATTAATAATTCTTAAAATTACCTACCATATATCATAGCCAACAAAAATTGAATAAATTTCTATTATGAAGAAGTGTTGGAAGCAAAGATACCAATTTGAATCGGGTATCATTTAACTGGTTAGCAAAATATTCTTATTTTTGCGAACAGAAAAATGTAATCGGTCAGCCAAAATGGCTAGCTGGTCAGCAACTTATAGATAGCAAACATTTCTGAATCGGTCAGTAATTAATGTCATACTAGAGTGCTCTAAATTATTTTGGTACGCAAATTAAATATATAAGCTGCTATGAGTGATCCACTTTTAATCAGATATTGGTAAGCAATCAGCGGGTAAACAAAATATTATTCGTGGTCATCAAAAAAAAAGGAATAAAACGTGAAATAGTGACAGGGCCCTGGGAAAACAAGTGAAAACCCGCCCCCGCTACCTTTTGGGCCTTGACTGCTACACCGAATGAAAACACACGCACGCAATTAACTACTCGTATCACGCGACTGCTCTCGCTCCGCTCACAATAACGCACCGATTATTGAAAACAAACGCAATCCAATGATTTATATTGATAACCATTCTTTTAATATGTAAACCTCTGAAGTAAACTGCTTCTAGACATGTTTTTTTCTATTGACCAATTGAAAAATCTTGCTGACCAAGTAATAATTTCGCAGCGAACACATACAACAAGCGGACTGAAAATTGTTGACAGTTTGTAGCATTTTTTGCAGAACAAGTGTTGCATGCCGATTTTTATTTATTACAAGCAAAATCTTTTTATGCTGATCAAATGATTTAATAACTACTTTTTGCTGTGAACCAATTTTAATAACGGCAAACCATTTAATTACTTTACTTCTCTTTTAAATCTGGGCTGGGTTCCATATTTTGTATTCTCTTAAACAAAAAAAAATATTAGGTACCCTTACCTTCTTTTTTAAAGTTATGAATGTTCTTTATGTGTCTATTTTAAAATTAAAGAGTCAGCTGGGAGTATCAAGAAAAAAGTGAAAAAGTAATTATTCAAGCAATCCAATTAAATCCAAATATGGGTTGGTTAGAGGGGGTAAGGGGTAATAAATCCACCCCCAGAACCTTAATTATTTTTTTTTGAAATAGTCCGTCACTCAGGAGTGAAATTACGAACATTGGCGTAACTAGAATGATATTGTAGGGGGGGCCTGGCCCCTAGTCTAGTAGGATTTGAATGGCAAGTGTCACTATGACGTATGTATGGCTTCGAACTTCAGAAATTCTGGGGTGGGCACCAGACCAATTTGGCGTAACTAGAATGATATTGTAGGGGGGGCCTGGCCCCTAGTCTAGTAGGATTTGAATGGCAAGTGTCACTATGACGTATGTATGGCTTCGAACTTCAGAAATTCTGGGGTGGGCACCAGACCAATCTGGGGTGGGCACGGCCCACCTGGCCCCCCCCCTAGTTACGCCTATGATTACGAAGATGTAAATATTCCTTTTCTCGTCCTTTTTGTTTTCTTTTTTGAAAATCATATCCAAAAATTAACATATTTTTTCTTCTCTCTTAATTTTTTCAAACTTTCTTTAGCCTTTTGAAATCTTGTAAATTCATAATTTTGTCTTTTTAAAAAATTCTAAAAAAGTTTTTCTTTTTTAAAGTTTACTTCGACAATATCATAAATTTTCGACATATAGTATTCACATATTTTTTTCTTTACTGAAGATGAGGGTATATGCCTTCGAAATTAAAAATGTTGTTTCTTAATCTAGTGGAGCAGACTGCGAGTTTCTTTACCTGTACTTAAAAAAAGAAATAATAACATCAAAGATTCATTTATGTAATTAGTAGTTGGGTGAATTGAAAATTTTTAGCCTGCGATGTTTTTTCCCTCTTCCGCATAATGGCTAACCCCCTACGAAACAAATTCCTAAATACGCCACTGAGAGAAACATACCTATAGGCTGAAATTAGACCTCTATAAATTTATATAACTTACAGCGAAGATCGAATGTAATTTCTGTAACACATTTGTTGTTCCAACAGCACTATAAGTTAATAGGACTGTAAAATCTACTACAGAATTACAGCATAAGGTGGAATTATGTAGTACCGTGATATGATTACACAGAGAACAATGAACATAAATTAACGGTCATAAATTGAAGTATTCGCTTGGGTCCCAGTTTATGGATGGAGTCATAATAAGGCTTCGCCTACCTTGGCAGGTTATTTTTGGCGTTCCCTGGCTACTTTACTTCAAAAGTACACACATGTGCGTTAATTTCTTTTTTAATTTTATTTTCAAAATTACGTAAGAAAAAAGAACGAGTGCACTCAGTTAATCAAATTTAATCCCACCTTTAATATATATATACTTAATATCCAAATTACTATAAGTAATTTATAATAAATCTTACGCAATACATATAGTAAAATTTAATAAGTGTATTTACAAAATATCAGTATGTTAATAATATTCTAATTAAATTTAATTAGTCTAACAATGTCTTCATTAAGACCGTACTAAATACTAAACTAACGACGCTAAATTGCATCAAGCTTTTTGATCCACTGGTAGTTGAATTCCTTGGTTTGTTCATTTGTCGCATTTGCTCAGCAGTATGCTCGGGAGTATGATGAGCAACTCTCCTGACTCGTGTCAATTTTGTGGAACCAGACGGAGGAAGTAATGGTGTATCTAGGTTCCTGCTTAAAACGCCAGGCTGGGAATTTGGGTGCCGGGCTTTAATGTCAAAAAGGACATTTGGACTAAGAGGTGGTAGATCTCCTCGGAAGGGAACTGACTGAGGATAGGCCTTGATAAATTCAGCAGCTTTTGACCCCCGTTGACCCAATATAGTGGATTTCTCAAATGGTTTAGCTGTAAGACTCGCACCAGATACTTTTTTACCATCGTATGTCACAACTGTATCGGGTGCGTCTGATAAAGAAGGCCCGACGACTAATTGTGAATTGGAACTTGGCGTATCAAAATCTAATCCAGATGGTTGTTTTACTGCATGTGCTTTTGACTTGTCAGGCTTTCCTGGTGGTGGCAAATAAAATGAATCAACTCTGTCAGCAGCTGCCATTTCTAGGTCAACATCAGAATCTATGAAGCTTTTCGGCTGAACAACTATCTTAAAACTGTCTTTCTTCTTAGCTTTCCTCGTTTCTTGTATTGCCACCTTATCAGTTGGTAGTATATCAGATGCGGGCAATAACTTCTCGCTCCCATAAAGTTGTTCAAACTTCTTGCCGTTCACTTCTATAACCCCAGTTTGTCCTTCTAAATCAACCTCCGGCTTCATTTCATCTACCCGGCCTTCGATACCTTTACCCATAATCGGTTTAAATCCCCCTTCTATCATTACACTCTTCGGATTAAAACCAGTATTAACTGGTGTTTTAAAATTAAAGCTTTCTTTGACACCAGGATGTACGGCTACCAGAGTACTGGCTGTTTGAATTTCTGGATATCTTTCAGTGGAAGCTTGTTGCTTGGAAATCTCTACATTCTTTATCTCTGTCACGGGAACAGTTTTAGGGATGAACTGTGTCTTTACCGGAGCAGATACCTTTAATCTGTTTATGAGTAAGTGTGGTTTATTTTGTGATGGTTTGAAGTTTGGTATATATTTAAATTCAGGTTGGTTATTGTATAGTACGGAAGTATGCATTTTCTGGGACAATGGTCTTAAAAATGTTTTCTTATATCCATTAGGGATGGTTGAGTACGGTATATTTTTTCGAGATGTCTGTTTTAATGGCATATATAAAATTTGAATAGGTTGCTTCGCTGGTCTGGTTTTAAAATGATTGTTATTAAATTTTGAAGCAATATTCATTGGCAAGGCAATGGAAGTAAAATTGGTATTTATATTTTTAACTGTCTGGGCTTTTAAATTACTTATCTGTGGTAAAAAGTTTGTCAATGGGGATTCTGTGCTTGTCATTCGTTTAACAACAGATTGTTGCGGAATTTTAACCGAGAAGTCTTCAATAGTGTCATGTGTCGGACTGGGTCGAAAGCTTGATGCGTCTTTATGATAGTTAACATAATGCCCTGGAGTATGGTATGGTAATGCGAAGCTGTTTAATGGTTTGATAAGATGGTTCTGTCGTGATTGAAACAAAAATGACGTGTTCGGTATCTTGTCTGCAATATTCTGGCCGGTGGGTGTTGGGTCTAGTGTGGTTAAGATTTCTGAAACTGTAGGTTGAGATTTTTTATTATCGGATGTAATTTCTTCAGTTATAAGATTATATGGTATTACCCTTGTTTCCTGTTGAATGGATGCGCTGGCCTCGAGTTCAACGTTGGATTCGTCGGAAAAAAGATCCAGACTGCTGATAGGAGCTTCAACAATGGATGGTTTTGGTTCACTAGCCGCCCCATGTAAATCACATGAGTCTAGTACATTTATCTTCCAGCCCAGGTAACGATGTGTGAAACACTAAAAGGTATTGTAAAATAATTATATTAGTTGGAATATGTATAGCGAGCAGAAGGTTCTTAATAATTTATTTTTATACTATATTTACTTCTTTTGGACGAACTTGAAAGAAACAGCAGTCACCGAGGCAATATACCTGACCTGAGCTAAAAGTGAGACGAGTCTAAAATATTAAAGTGGTGCCCACTTGTGGAAAATAAAACTGACTGAGTTTTTCCTTGGACCATTGTTCAGTAGGACAATAAGAATGAGAGCTCTTTTTAGGCTAACTTTACCTGGTAGTAGACCGTATCAGGAGTATTTTTGTCAGGAGTCCATTGAATGAAACCAGGTTCACCTGCGTCACATTTCAGTTGTAATGTTCTTTGATAGGCGCCGAACGAATCAAAATCGTCTGCGTCAGAGTCACCTGTGTGGGTCCAGTGGCACAGCCTGCCAGTCCCTGTGGGGTGTACGGAACCGTCTTTGGTTTGTTGGACTCCAGAGAAAATACGGACTTGCTAAAATAAAACGAAAAATTATTGATTATTGATGTGGTATTCTATTTTCTACCACTTCTATATAGAAAACTAATATACAAACCTGTTGTTCATCGGGAGTTTTGTAAGCGTAACCTCCAATGGGATCATCGGTAATGTAGAACGGATGATACTTAGCTGAAACTTCAGGATCATGCCCTCCTTCTACAACAAACGTGTATGTCTTTCCTCTGACAACGTTGATCTCCGGAATGAGAAGACCGTTGATGTACCAGGAAATTCCCCAACCGACGTGACCTAAAATTTCAAATAAAATTATTGAACTACAGATGCACAAATTATATACTAAATGTAAGGGGCGAGGACAAAAAATATATCTCTAGATTTGTTAAGTTTCTACTAATAATTTAAATATAAGATTTTTTTCGATAATTTAATTTCTCGAAATTAATGTTAATTATAATAAACACTTCCAAATGGACTAAATAGAATATGTTATAATGCTGTAAAGAAACTGAGATTGAGAAGTCATCGACAAGATTTCGTATAGGAAATATAGAACTAGTTATACGAGTGTCTCAAAATTAAAATATTACCCAGCAAAACTGCAAATTATTTGAGTAAAAATATTGTGATTTGTCTAAACTTTCCTTTGTGTTCAAATATAGATTTTATTTTCTAATTTCCTAATTAACTTACTCTTTAAGAGCTGCGTTTAATCACAGCAGGCACTATTTTATGCTAACGTTTAGCCAAATATTCTTTGTTTTTTTCTAATCTAAAACTGGATTCGTAAAGTTAAAGAATTGGAAAACGCTAAGAAAAAAATTGCGTTAAAAATATAATGTTATAAGAATAATAATAACAATTTCAAATATATTTTCAATTTTTTGTCACAGATCTTCCTGAAACTTGTTGATACCCCAATCGACATGTCAGACAATCTAAATATCAATAAATTAACTTAGAAACTTTATTATTAATGGCTAAAACTTCACAAAAAGAAATATTGATCAGCTGATGGCTCTCGTCTCTGTCTAACTTGGCAAGAAGGGGCATATTTTTAAATTAAATTGATGCAACATAGAAAATAGAACAGAGATTTTATAGCTGCTGCGCTTGCTCTAACACTCGTGATACATAGGTGCAACTTATTGCGATTTAATGTATTTTTTTAAATATCATTTTCTCAAAAATCTTGTTAATGTCGCTCCGAGCAACTATTCGAGATTTTTTGCATTTATAATACCCAGTGCGCTATTTAAAACATTGAAATAATACATTATTATATTAGATATTAATTATTACATTATAGGGAATTTAACTACAAATAATTCGAAGGAGTTCTAACTTAATCTATATTTTATTATTAATTTATTAATATTTAAAAAATTATGAGAAGTCCAGACTACTAAGAAATAATGTGTTATTGCAATATTTTAAAAAGCGCATTGTGCATCTTGAAAACAGTTGCGCGGAGCGATACTGACAAGATACACCATTTTTATGTAAAAGTAGTGAGCAAATTGATAATGTTAATAAAAACATAAATACACTAATGAGCAAAAATGTTGCACCTTTTTCTATATAGCCGCAGTGCCGCTACAATCTACATCGAAATTATTAACAAATTTAAATTTTTCGTCCCAAAAAACCCAACAAACCCGAACAAATCCAAATCACAATGTTTTTTGTAAAAGAAGAAAAATTTTCGCTTGGACACCCTGCGACCTCATACAACAAACGATGATTTCACAAAGGTTTTGTCTTCATTTGGCTAAAGATTATTTGAAGAAAATCGCTTAGAGACTCTTAGAAAACGTCTGCATAATTTGATCCTCAAGTCCTTGGGTGTACCTAAAATTGTTGTATAGGCGATCTGCAGGGCCAAAAATATTATCATTATCAGGAATAATAGTGGTCGGAAGACCGAACCCTGGGATACGCCATAGTTAGTGGTAAATTTATTTTATGGTATTACCACAATTTTACTCCTATTTCTTATACTATGTATATTCCCTCGGTTTAGATCGGCGTTTTCCAATATTATAGTAGTACCTACCTTCATAGCATTTGCATGAAATTTTACAGTTTTGAACAATCTTTTTTTTGCCAACAACCTACTCTATATTGTATGTTGTTTGGTTTTAATTTACTTTAAAGATAAATCTTACATACCCGTGATTGCTGGGTATCCTCTCTTTCCACCAGTCGGTCCCATTTGAGCATAGAAAACACCATCTTCGGGCTCATAACATTGAATGGGAGGAATATACCAAGCGTCTCTGTTATTGACTGGCGTTGGAGGTGGAACCGTGCGAGACGGCGTTCCTCTTTGAGTTACTCTGTTTGAACCTCTCGTTCTGGTTGGTTCTCTAATTGAAGCTTGTCCTAACGAGAGCAAAAATTACAAGAGAGGAAATAATTTCAGCATTCAGAAAAACCTTACCGTATTAGTGTTTCAGTAACTCCTGTTATGCACGTGTGATAATTATTTAACGATCGATAACGATATGCAATTAAAAAGTAAAATCAATGATGACGTGATTATAGAGAGAGCTCGGTAGGACTTGATACATTGCAAGACCTTTTAGTGCTACAAGCCCTTAAAACTGATATCATACAGAGAAAAGTGATTGGTAATTGCTGATTGAATGCTCGAACCCCCTGATTTGTGGCTTCTTCATTTAAGTTTTTGCTTCAATAAAGACCAAAACATGACATAAATAAATGGGACCATGGGCTTTTGTTAACTGTCCAATTTAACATTTTCTCCACACAATGTCAAAAATGGCATTTATTGATCGAATTAACAAAAAATTATTTGGAGAAGTTGTTTGTATTGTAATTTTATGCCCACGTACCGAAAGTTATGAGGAGTTTACTCCACAGATGGCAACATTTTTAAACTGCAATGTAATTTTTTGAGGAAAAAAAAAAAAATATATTTTGGTGAACTTTTGGTTAAAGAATGAATTTAGATGATTATATAAATAAATAGATTTACGGTGGTAGGGTCGACTTCTGTTTTCAATGAAAATAGATATTGGCCAAAAATAGATACGAAACAAAATTTATCATAAGTGATGCAAATCATAAAATTACAAGACAAACAACTTTTCCATAAAAAAATTCTTAAAATTCGATCAATAAATGCCATTTTTCCACATTTTGTGGAGAAAATGTCAAACTTGACAGTTAACAAAAGTCGCAGTGTACCATTTAATTATGTTATTTTTGATCTTTATTGAAGCAAGAACTTAAGGTAATTTAAATTTTATTCCAAATCGGAATATACGTTTTCTCCCCATGGGCCACAATTTTTTTACAGGCAACTTTCAGTCCTTAGCATATAACTTACTAAAATAAACTATTTGCCTGTAGAAACGATTATAATTTGCGAAATATATGTTACTTCCTGCATTAGAGAGCAATTTTAAAAGTTGTTTTATAGATTATAGCTGCAGTATTCTTATTTGAATTTAAAAATGAAACGCCGGTCGCGTGTTCCCAATCAACAATTTCTTACTTTACCCTTTCATATTTCACGTCATTTTACTAAAGTTACTTTTATATATAAATAATTTACACTACTAGTACAATTTGTATTGAAAAAATAATGTTTAAAGATCAACAGTTTAGTTTCTCTAACGCAATTATTAACCAGAAGTTCCGTCCCCGCAGCATGCAGCATGTATCGCCGGTCACAGCAGAAATTGCTTATAAATAACGCCACTAGAGGTCGGCCTAATCGTTTACAAATATGACGGTATGTGTTTGAATTTGTGTAAAGCGTGTTCCTGTTTAGGTAAGTTTCTTATTATGTTTATTTAGGTATAAACTAGAACATTGTCTACTTTTTACCAGGCGTATGTTTTTATGTTGTAATGCCGGTCACAGGGTTAAATCAGACCTTGTAGTCTTAATTAAGGGAAAAATACTACACAAAGTCATTCTCTTGAGTACAGCTAATCATTTCAGTCTAACAAAGTTTAAGAAATAGCTTGTATTAGCTGTTATCCACGAATTTGTGCATTTTTGTATCGCCGGTCACGCATGAAAATGTTACCGGAGATACATTGATGTGACGGGCGATACAAATTTTGTTATCCAAGCAATATATTTTTATTTATGAATCTTTACAGAACTACGAAGGCACCGTAAATTCGTAAAAATGCCTAATCTCAAGCAAATATAATGTGTTAAAAGCAAAATTAAAAAGAAATAGGATGAAAAAGAGGCTGTACAATAAAAAGTAAATAGGTTTTAGACAAAAAATAATATAAAAGTAAGTTTAAATTGTTAATTATTTTCACATTAAAGCATTTTAAGTCGCAATAGTTTTATTTTTAAAGTTTAACTCCAAGTATCCATGACACTATTTAATTATTGTAACACCGGTCACATTAAGTAACATCGGTCACACTTTATTATATTTGTATTGCTGGTAGCCACAGCGGCCATAGATTTATTTTTACTGTTTTAGGATATTGGCAACATAGATATCATTAAGGAAAAATATATTTGATGTGCAAGTTTACACCTCAGGTAGATTAAAAATATTACTAATTTTCTTAGTATTTTAACATTCTATAAGGAACATTCCAAAACTTTATAAGACAGGGTTGTTATAAATAATAGGAAAATGATTATAGGGACTGATTAAAATAATTCAGTTCCAAATATTGACGTTATATGATAAAGTATAGGGAAATTAGATATGTGACCGGCGTTAAATTATTAAAAAAATCGATGCTATACAAAAATAGACCAAAATCTTTGTGACGATGATCTTTTGCGCGGACATATATAATTCATCTAATTAGATACTATAAAAAACCTATTAAAAAATTAACAGGTGTTTTTGAGATTATTTATTTTTAAATTTCGATTAAGTGAAAGTTGCCTGTAAAAAATTTTTGACCCCCATATAGTTCCAACTTTAATGGTGACACTGCATTTTTCCCTATGAACATATTTATTATGGAAATAACTGTGACTTATTACACTTGGCTAGAAAGTGAAAGAGTGTTATATCATACGAGTGTTGAAAAATACTTTTCAAACTCATTGTATTTAAAGAGATGACAGATATGGAGCCAGTTTGACAGTAAAACTGTTTATTTAATAAATATCCATCTGGTGGACGCGTGGAGTGAATTGGGGTGCTGCACTTGTATACGTGATTTCTGTTTAATTTTATTTATTTAAATAATAATTTTAAACAATTCCCTTGTAAAACGTCCATAATTAATAAATTAACGATATCTAACTCCATCTCTATAAATATTGAGGTTAAGTTATGAGTTTCATTATTTTCTTGGAACGATGTATTTAAGTTTAGTTTAAGTTAAGTTTTAGTTAAGATTAGTTTAATTTTGTTTTTTAGGTCTTAATCTGATTAAAAAGTCAGAAACTATAAAGTTTTATACACGGTACATAATAATTAGAGTAAATAAATAAGAGAAAAGCTATCATTTTTATTTACAACCAGGTAAGTAAGTAAAATGTTCAAATAATTAGGCATTGCATTTGTGGTCGTAGGAAAAATTGTATATATAACATGTGTGAAACTGATTTTTCAAACTCGACGGATTTCCGCACTCGGCTGGCGCCTCGCGCTAAAAACGTTCTCGTTTCAATTCTACCAATTTCAACACTATGTAATAATTATACAATTAACTGCGGTGTATATTTAGGTCGGGAGATTTCATCGAAGTTAAAATGGTTTCAGTCTACTTCAAATATTAAATAAAGAGAAAGTTATTTCTTTCATATTATGCAGGTAATATAGTATCTACTTAATGATATAGGTATTATATTATAAGTGACATATCAATAATAAAAGCTATGAAATATTAAGTAATTGATCATATTGTGTAAGATAGTGTAATTGTGTAAACAAATTAGAAGTATGAAGTTACACAATTCAAACATTAATTTGCATGTTCTTATTTATGATGTGGCTTGAATCTACTATCTACCTAAATAAAGAGGAAGGGTGAACAAAACTACCAACGTGCACATAAAATGATTTATTGGTTGACAGTGCCAAAAATGTTAGTATAAAATGATATGTACAATATGGATGCAGGATAATATAATAAATATTAATACACTCTGTACAAAAAGTATATACACCATCTAGTCTAATTACCTTCTTCAGCTTCGCCTCTCCTAGAAACTGGCTGCCTGGTGGATGTTATTCTCCTTCTGTTTCCGGTCTCCCTTCTTGGAATTGGTGTGGTAGATGTTTCTACTGGTTCAGCTGGCTGGGTTGATTTCTGCGGAATGGGTTCAGTCACCTTGTCGCTGGCTGCGATCTGTTGTCTATTTTCAATGGTTGCGGGTTTACGAGCGGTTTCTCCTTCAGGTAGGGGACAGTTCCATTTTGCGGGTCGAGCAAAGTCAATGAAGCTATCGCCTGTAAAAAAATCCGAATATTCTCTATTTCATTAGACAAACAAGGTTTTTATCTCGTTGTAGAGATGTGTTTTATGCATATCACTAATATTTTGAATTAAGGATTAATTAGCAATTAAAAACTTAATAAATAATTACCAAATTAATAAATAAATGACACTTACGTTTAAGGTAACTGCTATGGAACGATACTTCATCCCTTTGATTTAAAGGTCCAATAGCCCAAATGATAGCTTGTGATCGATTGGTGTAAATAGGAAGATCAAATTCATCGGACGCTTTCAATGGTCTTTGGTATGTAACAATAGAATATCCATTAACCATGGCAGCATTAAGGAGACGAATATTATTTGTGTGTTCCTGCAATAATGATATCTACGTTAATTATTTGAGATAAGTTTCAAAAATATTGTATAATCAATCCCCTGTAAAGATTTATAGATGCTATTGGGGAACTTTTATGCGTACTACACGGAAAGAAATTCTCACAACATTTGTCTATACTTTAAACGGTTTATTAAAGCATTCTAAACAGTTGAAATCGGTGCGTTTATAGAGTATCTTAAGGTGGTCACAGGTTCGCTATTCGTGATTCGCGATGCGTAGGTAAACCTTAAAAAAACTATGTTTTAATAGTATATTAAAGTACACGTTTTATAATTATTATTGTATTTATACACATAGATTCAAAAGTTTTGCATCACTCTGATTTTGGCATGTTAAGATAATTTCAGGTATGAATATTTTAGAGCTCTGGATGAATACCTAGAAAGTGAGGGAATCAATCGCTTGGAGTGGCGTGATTTCCCCCGACATGAACCCGATAGAACATGCTTGGGACATGCTCTCTAGGGCAGATCGCGTTAGAGGAAATCCCCCTGGAACTCTCCAGGAGCTTGTTGTCGTTGCTACCGAGGAATGGCAGGCTATTCCACAAGAACGGATTGCTAACCTTACGCACAGCATGCGGCGTCGTCTTCAAGCTTGCATTGAGGCCAGAGGAGGAAATACACTTTATTAGAAGCTATATTTTTTTAAATTTCACAAATTACAACATAAATAGTGATTTTTGTTTTAAACTTATCAATGAACTAATATTTATTCTATATTCACGATGACGTAATTACTTATTAGAGAATCAAAGTGATGCAAAACTTTTGAATCTAAGTGTATATATTTTAGCACGCTTCCATCTTAGGAAACTACTATTAGTATTTTTTGTTGCGCATTGTATAAGGTGAAACGTTGGTATGCAGAGTGTCACAGGTTGGAGGATATGCTTCAGCATGTAATTACACGACTTGTGTGTATTTTCATTGCCTTATGTGTAATTTTTGTGCAGCACAATGTGTGTGTAATTTGAAAGTCACCATCTAAGTCTGTTATTATTCAGTTTTGTTGACTTTTTTTAGCAAAATACTTTTGGCGAGTTTTCTTTGGGCAAAGTAAATCAGAGCCTTCATAATGTTCATTAAGGCCCCCACAGACCTCGTTATTTTTCATCCACATCGGTTTCTGCGGATGCGAAAGAACGAAGTCTGTGGGGGCCTTGACTTTCAGTTTTGGTGACCTTTTTCTACAAATCAGAGCCCACCAATACCTATGAATGGTGTGTAAAAATCGTGTATTTTTGTGCAAGCGTGCAAAAACGTGTAATTTGTCCAGCTAATTGTGTAATTTCACAAATTCACATTAATAGCACCGCGTTTTGTAATCGTTTGGGATATTGTCAGCAAGTCAGCAGGGTAATTGTGTTGAAAATAACTTTTGCTCTTCCGCTAGTCGTATCAAAGCTGCTTAAGAAATAAATACCAAATAAATCCATGGATTAAAATAACAGATTAACAAATTTTTTTTAATTTTGAAAAGGACCAAAATTTGTTTTCTAACTGATTTAATGATTTAATTTTTAATTTCGGTCCCTTCTTATTTTCGGTTTTCTTTCCCTTGGAAAGCTGTAATTTAAAACCTTAAAATTTGTTCTAAACGGAGGGCTAAAATGCTAATGCTTTTTTATATTCTCATATTACCAATTAGGGTTTTAATCAGTGGCGTGCGGGAGGATGTTCAGTTTAAAGTATTAATCCGAATATATCGTTCACCCCTCTCTGCTACGTTGACTGCGTAATTTCTTGGAAAGTACTACTCAAAAAATAATAAATTAGGGTATATACAGGGTTCTGCAAAAGTGCGTCTGGCTTCCATAGCTCCTATACGAATTAAATAAAAATCGAAAACATTTTAAAATAATTTTTTTAACCACGGGATTAGGCGAGCTTTATAACAAGGGGTCTAACGATCCTATTAATCTATAGTGTTTATGTATTTTATAGAGGGTGTTCATGATAAGTTTTTCAAATCAAACCAATACACTAGCTTGTAAGGCCAACTACACGACAAACACCCTGTATATTATTCGGCTATTGGATGTAGAGTCTTTTTTTCTATACAAACATATAAGTTATTTCTAGCTGTTTTCGAAATAATTTAAATTTCATAAATTATCTTGTTTAAATACCATAGGCGCCTTGACTAATAATTGTAAACTACAGTAAATGTTCATCTTCCATTTTGAGCTGTGCACAAATAAACACGTCTTGAAAAGATCTGTTTACATCCTTTAACAATTGAGTTGAAAACCAACGGTTCATTAGCAGTGATTAAGCCTAAAAACCATGTGAGGCTTTGAAATAAAATAGGTATTCGTTTGTTTATAATCGTTTACAGAAATTTAAATATGTTGTTAAAAAACGCTTTTATAATGCGTAAAATCACAGCTTACCTTCAGTTTGATATCAGGGCACGATCCACTGGGTCCAGAACATTGAGATTTATCTGCCAAGTGGTAGTCTTGAGCGTATCCTTTGAGTGTTTCCTTGTCTACCCAGGCTACAACTACATCACCACCTATCATGATACTCTTGGAGTCATCACCAGATAGACCAAATGACATATATTCCCTATTATCTATTGAAGGAAAAAATAATTAGCTTCCTCGTAAACAGTTAAAATTCATATATTATTCATAAAGAGGTTAAAGAGAGTTAAAACCCCAACATTAAGGGGGGGGGGGTGTTTAATTATAAAGGTATTAAGCACGAAGGTTCAAATTATAATCTACAGGGTGTCATGGAAATGACGTATTATATTCAAACCGGCAATTCCTGAGATAAAGACAAATTGAAGAAAAATAGCCATAAATGGCGCTTTCAATTCATTCAGCGGTAAAAGTGACCTGACGTCAAACCAGAAAAACACCTGTGTGGCACTGCGATACATGTAAGCAATCAAGGAATTCTGGCCGGTGTTGTCATATGTACACCCTAAACTCTTTAGACAAAATAAAATAATTTAAACACTTTTCCATTCTGTATACCTTTTTGTACAATTAATTGAAGAACATTTACGACGGACTATGTTTTAAACAACCCGAAAAAACATATGGAACAGTAATATCCACGTACGTCACTAGGTCAAATGCCAATGACCTCTTGTCGCCTTACATCGGCTGAGCGAAGTAGTTTCATATAGCACCGCACGCTTGCGTCTGTTAGTTGAAGACCGACCAGCGGCCGGATACGTTGTGTCTCGTCGATCATCAACACACTCTCAGCAATCCGCTCTGTTTTTTCGGTTTACGCTTGTATCTTGCCCGTCCATAAATAATCTTTGAATATTGTTTTTATTGACGCGTTTCTTTTGGACGTCAAATTTCGTCGCGTGTAATAAAATCTAATAATCTGTAGTATAATCTGTATTATTGTATTTTCAAAAGCTAACTATCGGTTCTGTTTCACTATTATTGTGTGTACATAAAGTGTTTCCAGGAGTGTTCCCATGAAAAATAAAAAAAACTGATTGTGTTTGTGCCTGGATTTCCTCGCTCTTTAGGTATAAGGATAAATACAAGTAGGTAGAAAATAATTTATTTTTATAATTTTATATGGAATTTCAGTTTCACATTAAGTTTGGCAACATTGCCATTGGCTCTGGGTGAAATGTTGTACAGTAGCCCGGACTGACCTGCGAGTAAGAGTGTTTGTTACCCCACTTTTAAAACAAAAAATAAAATATGTAGCGCTTCTCTAGGACACCCAAGGAGTCACCCATTTAAATATAATACGTCATTTCCATAAAACCCTGTATACCCCAATATACAAATATGTATGTACATGGAAAATCACATGAAGATACTAAATGATAAATAAAACAGTTAATTTTAAATTTACTTGTTCTATGTGTGTGCACAATTTTTTTTCTTGTGGTCTATGATATTCGGTGCTGGACAAATTACCTTGAAATAAGAATCATTACATTACACATCACTTTTTAGGAAAAGTAATGAGATTACCTCAAATTACATTACCATTGGATATAAAATAATTTAAGTACTCGTTACTTACAGAAACGAATTTATTCTTAAATTTAAGTAAAGTATAATTTGCAAAATATAAATTTTATAAAACACAAGAAACAATTTGCATTTATTTATTTATTTCTTTGGGACACAAACAGGATATATCCAAAACAGGAGTGTTGGTTTCTGTCGTTTTATTAATAATCAGTGTTTATTTCAGCGCTTTATTTGGTTAATACTAATTGGACTGACCTTTGCAAAAATCGAAAACACAAAAATTTTATTTTTATTTTATATATTTGTTTAATCGCATTTGTGAAAAAATGTCCGGCTTCAGACTTCTCTTATACAATTGTCCTACTTTTACACATTGTCCATCTGGCAACCCTAGCTCATGTTGAGTTGAAAATTGCCATCGCTTACGAACTATAAGAACTACAATTATTATAACTTCGATGCTATATTTAGTTTAAATTTATTTGTTCCTTGAACTTTGAAAATTTAGTTCTTTAGGTAACTGACATCGAAATTACACACTTATCAGGGTCGGTGAATGGAGAAGTGTCATGTTTCATTACACTTATTAAAGCGAAGAACTCGGAGAAGTAATTATTTAAAATCTGCATTTTAGTTTATGGCATGACTAATTAAGTTTTCATTATACCCTGTGGTTCTAATATCAAATAAATTTACTGTTTCGAAAGATTATTGTAGACGATCGACTATTATTATCGATAGCCGATATATTAATTCTTTATGCAAAGGGTTAAGATACCCCAGACCGTAACACTGGGCCTATGACATTTCATTTTAGTGTTATTAGACATGTCCAGACCGGCCAAGGATCGACCGGCAATTCTTTTCCAATAACACATAAAATTTTATGCTTAATGAAATATCAAATATAGAAAAATGTATTGGCTTATAGAAAGAAATTCCACGGTGTCTTTACAAAACATCAAGCTTTTACTTTATCAGGAAACACTAAACAATTATACATACAGGGTGTTATGGAAATGACGTATTATATTTAAATGGACGACTCCTTGGGTGTCCTAGAGAAACGCTACATATTTTTCTTTTAAATCGACCGTTTTAAAAGTGGGATCCAGCCTCATAAACCCACACCTCATCTGGCGTTTGTTCGGGTTTGTTCGCCATGTCACCCTGTGATGGCATATCAGGAAATAGGTGTTACGTGCAATGTTGTCAAACTTAATGCAAAACCGAAATTCCATATAAAATTATAAAAATAAATTATTTATCTACCTACTTGTATTTATCTTTATACCTCCAAGCACAAGTTTTTTAAAAATACACTCAGATTAGATCATTAGATTTTATAACACGCGACGCCACGAAATTTGACTTATTCGTCGGCGACATTCCATTTTTCTGTCAAGTCAAACGTCCAAAACAAACTACTCGTTTTAACTGAGCAACTTAGATTCGTCTATAAAAACAATGTCAAATAATATACAAAGTCATTTGGAGTAGAGCTGAACTAATTTAATTTTTTAAGCTTCTCAAAAGAAAAAGTACACTCGCAATATTATCAGCTACCACTATTCATTTTATTCAATTTGGTCGAAATGCCATTAACGCCATATCAATTAAATGCCTTGCAAGAGATCTCGCAGTAAATAGGCAAGAAATAGAGAAGAATCTCGTGAAATATCAAACTGTTAAATATTGCCCATCTCTATTCCGAGTTTTGAAGGTATCTATTTCGTTCGTTCGTAGATTAACTGTTTTATGGTTCGTAGATAAAATGTCATTTTTAAATTGAAAGATTGCATTGTTTGTATTTAAAATGTGTGTGTTTTAAATTAGTTAAATAAATAAACCTACGCGAGAAAAAAGGACAAAAATTAAAACAGCGTTCGCGTGTATTCTTCCATGTGAATAGTGAATATTTTTGAGGTTATGTGAGAGGTTTTTCCTAAAACTTAGATTCTGTGTGGTTTGTGTAAAATTATGAAACTAATAATTGTTTTTAAATAAGTATAGGTAAAATTGCATTTTTTTTTAAAGAGTTTGAACGATAATTATTATTTGAAAGGTCAATGACGTTTGACCTATTTACTTTCCTGTGCTTGTAACGAATTTGAAATTTGTGTGTGATATATTACCATTATTTGTTTTGCAAAACATCTTTCGCCGTCGGTTGTCTGGAATCATATTTGTTCATAGATGAATTAAAAATTGTTAAAATTATACATTTTTTTCTAAAGAGTTTGCCGTGGAGATATGACAACACCGGCCGAAATGAGCAGACGTCTTTTGATCCTGCAGACCTCAGTGTTGATTGTTTACATATTACGCCCCACATGTGTTTGTCTGATTCGACATAAGGTGATATAATCCGGTCATTAATTGAAAGCGCCAATTATGGGTATTTTTCTTCAATTTATTTTCATCTCAGGATCTGCCGGTTTAAATATAATACGTCATTTCCATAATTTCCATAGATGACGATATCTAAATTGGATTTATCATACTATCCACAAAGTAAAATTATTTTTTATTTATGTCCACACTGTATTTAATATTGAATTTAATCGTGCAAAAATAATTTCTAATTACAAACTAAACTAGGGCATCCTCTTGTATCTGAATTTAATTATTATAGATACCCAAAAAATATTGCATAAGAATTATAAACGCGGTAATTTTGATCTTAACAGTTGTTTAACGATGAGATTAGATTGACTTGATAGCGTAATTTATTGCTAAATATTTCATCAACGAATTAAAATGACTGGTTTTCTTTTTTTAAGAACAAACCTGAACAAATTTTCTCTTAACACTATTTTTAATCTAAAATACACCATCTCAATTAATTATCAAATATTAAAAAATGCGCGTATAATTTAATAAGCTTTTAATTTAATTTTAATAATCTTTTTTGACTGATGGAAAACAGATCTTAGAGTTTATGGCAGAGTAGTTTACGTCCTGATCAGTGTTGTAAAAGTAATTTAATGTAACATTTACTACTTAATTCACTACCGTAGTAAATGTAATTTGCTACATGCTCTTACTTCGTATTTAGTTACATTTACTACATTTGCTACATTTACTACTCTCATCTTTCATTTTTATAATATGTATTTTTATTTAGATCAAATCGTAAATCAAAAAGCAACATATGAACAATAACCAAAAACTACTATTTTCTATTTTTCCACTCGAACTTTCAACTTTTGACATCAAATTTATAATAATACAGTTACAAAATAATAATTACATTTACTACGTTTGCGACGTAGCAAATGTTACAGTTAAGTAAGTTAAATTTTTCTGTGACATTAATAACTCTGGTCCTGATACGTCTTATTGTACAGGGTACCGCATAAAATCTAGATGCATGTAAATTTCCTAAAATTGAAATTTGACATAGGTCTTACATAAAAATTGAATTTAATTTATTTTTTAGACTAAACCAATTAGATATATATCTGTGTTAGACACAAGCGCAAAAATATTGCTATGCCACTCTAGATAACAAAAAAATTAACAATTCTTCCAAAGTTCCCGTAAACAATCAAAGTGACATTTTATCACTTTTAAGTTTTGCTAAATTACAAATAAAAATCATTTCAACAAGCAAAGTATATAATACTCAATAATTGAAGCTCAACTTGTACATGAATGCATTGACAATAACGGTGGTCACTTAAAGCTCCGTAGATTTCATCAAATAATCTCTCACTAATTGTAATTATTATACCGTTTAATTTTTTGTTGAAAATTTCATATCGGCAATTTTAAGCCAATACCATAGCAACAATGAGGGAATTTTATGAACATAAAACAACAACCAATGCAAAAAACCATATTATTGAACAAAAATTTTTTTTTTTCGAAAACAGTTCATTTTATCGACATTGATCAAGAGTACCCTTTTCTCAACTTAAAGTTTAGAGTATCAAAAAAAAATATTATTGTCGTTTCTTCATCATACAAGGTGTAAAAAGAAGCATTTTTGTGTTACGTCTAGTCCGTCCGTGTCAAACAAAATAAGCCAAATGTGTTTAAAATGGACAATTTTAAGTAAACATTATACTAAAAAATTATTAAATTACACCTAGTACTTAAAAAATTATTTAAAAATCAACGATTTCCAGGGACGTCCATTATGGGCCCGTATCTCCCTAGGGGGGGGCGTAGGAAGAAACATTTATATGAACTTCTCCTGTTATTTTTAAGTGTTCTATCTGAACCCGGGAGATTGCCCACATATTCTGGGACACCCTGTATACCTCGTCTTCGACTCTGGACAATTTTTACATCATTCGTGAACTCGAAAAATTTTTGGGTAATAATCCAAGCACTAGAGAGATTACAAGTGAAAGTTTTATGAATAAAATATAATTAGGTAAAGTTGAAAAATAACGAAAAGCAGTTCTTTCTCGAAACCGAAGCTTAAATATTACAATAATTTCCTCGATATCTATCTCTAAAGTCCTTAAAAGTTGACCTTTTCTAATACAAAAGTTTAATAGAGTCGTTTAGACTGAAGTTTACTTTTACTTAGGACTTTAAACGAATGACTCGTCCACTTACTTTCAAAACTAAGCTTCTAAGCTGTCGACAGATTTAATTAAACCCCTAAAAAGAGGGCAAATAAAGTGAAAATAAAGACTTCTGTTTTAAAAGAAGGGTATTTTACGCTGCGATCATTAATAATATTGTTTTGGAAAACAAAGAAAAGAAAAGCAATGAGTTTTGTATTACATTTCCTGGAACAATTAAACCGAGAAAACATGTTGTCCAAGAAATTCTATTCTAGAAAGAGGAAAAATAGCTTTTACCACTGTTGCCTATTACTTTTATTTGATTTTGAATACGCACAAGAAATAAAAATAATCCAAAAATAAATATAGCGGCTAACAGACATTTGGACTGTGTCTGGTCTGCAAAATGTCGTTTCCCATACTAAATGGTGCAAACTCACATGTTCTTATACGATGTTAATTTTTTTTTTAAGTTATAGTATACAGGGTGTTATGGAAATTACTTATTATATTTAAATGGGTGACTCCTATGATGTCCTAGAGAAAGTCTACATACTTTTTTTTTTTAAATCGAATATCTAATTACTAAGGTAAAAACCCTGTTTACCCACATACTGTCGCCCCGTTCCATTTGGATTCACTTAGCAACAATGTGGGTCACTAGACTATACTAACAGTGTTGTCAGATCACACCGCGTGTCTCGCCGTATCTTGAATGCCGGCCGCGCGCCGCTTCATACTTCAGTATGTTTCGAGACTCGGGAGTGGAACGACGTTGGTTCCACGACGCCGAGGGTTCTACGTGCTTGATGTATACGAATTTTAAACGTTTTGTTAGTTGCAGTGCCCGATTTTTTTTTGGTGTGAAATAATTCATAATAAGAAATGTGTGATATTATCCTGTTGGATCTGTTGAAAAATATACTTTTTGTGTTTTATTTTTTTTATGGAATTTAATTATAAAACGGATTATTTTAAAATAATATCGAAGGTAAGAGAGTATGTACCTTAAAATTGTAGGTTTCTTTGTCTAAAAAGTTTGACAAAGAAGTGATAGCGCGCGTCAAAGACGTCTTGTTGTCAAAAACTGAACACGTGCATTTAGAATTATGTGTTGCAATATGATAACATCGCCTATAATGCGCTAACCTCTTTTGAACCTGGAAACTGCCTCCATAAAATATTGATTGCGAAGGGCCTCAGGAGCTACCGCGGAAATTTTGAGATTTCATATAAAGTGTATATTTCGCTTAATAATTCAAAGATCCATTTATGGTTATTTTTCTTCAATTTATTTTCATTCCGGGATTTGCCGATTTAAATATAATACGTCATTTCCATAACACCCTGTATACTGGGTGTTTCTTAATAACATGCTAATATTTAAGGAGGTTATTCATGGGTACATTTTCAGAAGAAACTTCATATGAACATAATATGTCCTAAACGTCTTAACTTTTGAGATATATGGTGATTTTCAAAAAATCTCCTCTTTTTTTAAATATCTGCGATACTGCTCTTGATACTTCTGTGAAATTTGGTACACACTTTCTATTCATCACGAGATATTTTATGATGTATAACATTAATTTTTATTCCGACCAGTGGCGTCCGTGCGGGAATTGCGGTCGGTATTTTTGAGGAAAAGAATGGTGCGCCACTTCTTTTTTTTAATAAAAATTATTTTTGAAATTCTCCTTCCTTGCTAAGCAAATGTCTTCTTCTGATTTTTTGTCGTTTGACGTACAGTTTTCGTATAAAAAGCATGAAATTCATTCATTGGAATTCTTTTATGAAATTAACAAAGTTTAAAAATTATCTAGTAGGTAAGAGGCAGATTTTGTTTTGTAAACATAAACTGTTTTACAGTTGTCTACCTGCTCTAGTTGTCACGTATTTAAGTCATTAACCTTAACAAATTATTAAAAAAAACATGAAAATCTTTAACACCCTGTATCTCAAAAGTTAAGACGTTTAGGACATATGTTCATATGAAGTTTTTTTCTGAAAATGCGCGATTTCCTTCGTTGCTTCTAACGTGGTTGTATTTGAAGACGGGATATGTTTACTTACCTAATTTTCCAACTAGTTGCAACACAATGCTTTCACCGGCAACTGCCCAGCGAACTTCGAACGCCAGTTCATCATTGAGGACCTCGCAGTTAAGTTTCGACTGAAATAAAAAAAGCTTTCTTTATTTTTGTATATTTTGGTTTTTATTCCCGATATGCCTCGTCAAAATCGTAACACTCTCCAGTATGTACATTGTACACGGATGGGGTTTACAAGAGGACAAATGGACTAAAAATTGAAAGATACGAAAAAAGTCACTCTTAATAAACGTTTTTACTTGAATAATGAATAGATGATATTTGCTGTCAATGTCTTTATTTAATGAAGTAATTATAATAATAATAATAATAATAATACGAACATTTTTATTAACATGAAAAGAATACGATAACGATTTCATAATTCAAAAACTCCACCCCCATACTCGACACATTTTTCCAATTGCTTCCTCAAATAAGTGAAACAATTTCTGATTTCTTCCTGAGATATCGATTGGACAGCCTGGATAATTCTGCCCTTCAGCACTTCAATATCATTTGTTATTGCGGTTGCAAAAACAATTTGTTTTAAACGGCCCCATAAAAACATATCGGCCAAGGTTAAGTCCGGACTTCTTGGGGGCCACAAAACTGGGCCATTCCTGCCAATCCACCTTGGACCAAATCTGCGGTCAAGCCATTCTCTAACCTCACGAGCGAAATGGGCTGGACAACCATCTTGCTGAAAATATATATTTTGTCGAAAATGAATGAATGGTAGATTTTCGAGTTCATCATTGAAAAATGTACCATAATGCCATGGATGGATATCGCACACCACACGTTCACTTTTATGAAATATTGTCTTCTCGTCATAATTCTGAATTCGGGATTTTCTAAAGATCAGTAGCTACCTAACGCGCTGGGTTGCAACGGTTCCATTTGTTGAAAATGTACTTTCATCAGAAAACATGATACATTTATAAAAATCAACATTTCCACTTAAAATTTTGTCTCCTATCCACAGGCAAAAATCAAGTCGTTTCGCGTCGTCTACCTCTTCCAATCTTTGATTAAAGTGCGGTTTATACGGATATAATTTATTTGCCTTAAGGATTTTCTGAATTTGACGTTTCTTCGCAACTTCCAACCGAGTAACACGATTTCTAAGGGAGGTCATAGGATTTTCTTCAACAGAATGAAGAACTAAGACTGTAGCAGCATAATCATGGTCGTATTTCTTCTTTTTTTTTTTGAGGTCCAAAACCGAACCAGTTCTCTTCAACTTTTTTATTAACTTGCAGATTGCCATCCTAGTTATTGGGATTCCTACAAATTTCTCGGTAAATTGTACCATGACTAGCGGTATGAAACTTGACCATCCCCATAACATTGTATTATAAAATCTCTTTGTTCAGTAGATAGCATTTCTACTTAAATAATAACTTCATTAAATAAAGATATTAACAAAAAGTACTCATCACCTTAAGTGTCATTATTATTTTAACTAGGTTCACCAGTCAGAGGTGTGCCAGAGAATACTTTTTGCGAAATTATTTTTACGAAGTAAAGCTTTTTATGAATTGTTCGACTTCGGTTTGTTGTGTAGAAAACACATTCATTAAGAGTGACTTTTTTCGTATCTTTCAAAATAAAGTATGTTTACTCTTAAGCAAAATAACATTTTTGCAGTTTTTACACACCCTGTATAAAAAAATTGTAGTTTCTTATGATGGATCGTATTTTCTAGACAAGCAAAAACATTTATTAAGAGTGACTTTTTTTCGTATCTTTCAATTTTTAGTCCATTTGTCCTCTTGCATACCCCATCCGTGGACATACTGTATATAGAAATATCAGATAACAATTTTTCCTTGTAGCTTTATAAAAGCTGACTTCTTTCACGATTAGAAATGCATAAAATACAGGGCCATTCATGGAGATTGGCCTATTCTAAGATCTCAGGAACTACAAATTATATTTCTTTGAAATATTTTGTAAATTCCATGCACGGGGTGTATTTTCTGCTATAATGTGAAATATTTCTATACCTAACGTTTACCTAAATATAATAAATCATGATATAAGGATATATCGGAACCACGATGCTCATAAATCCTGACATGCAATTTAATCGTCATCGGGATCTATGACGGTGATAATGTATATCTATCTGCACCTCGATTGTTATAGGAATGATCTATTGCCGTTTAATTTCTCGTGTAAAAGAAACAACTTGTAATTTAACAATAATTGTTCGTTTAGATGATTGATGATTTTCATGGGAATGGGGTAAAGTTCAGTTCGAAATTATTTATTTTGCCTGCCTTACAGGAATATTTCCCAACTATAAGGCAATGCAAGTAAATATGTTTACATCGTAGGTTATTGGATCTTAATATATAGGGCGTTATGGAAATGACGTATTATATTTAAACCGGCAATTCCTGAGATGAAAACAAATTGAAGAAAAATATCCAAAAATGGCGCTTTAATTTAATATGCCCTGTAGACGACCTGACGTCAAACCAAAATTAAGCACGTGGTGACACTGAGAGAAAGATAAACAAAACAACATATGGCGGAAAACGTCAGTGAATTTTGGGCAGTGTTGTCACTCTTTAGAAAGTCAATAACCGTTTGACAGATTGGAAGTTGTTTATTTTTCAGGGTACATTATTATAAACTTTTACGTTCTGTTCAGTTCGCTGGGAAACAATCTCTGATTTATAAACTTGAACTGACTCGAACCAACCACCGCGGCGTCTATAAATGGCCAGGTATGTTCTCATTGGTTCAATTCGAATAACACCCGTCAGAACTGAACAACTTAAATGCCATTTTACCCTTTAGAAAAAAACTGCAATTTTATTTACCTTTTCGGCCTTATTTAAAACCAACTTAATTTATAAAAAAAACACCAAGTAGGTAATCCAAACAAAAACCGGCACAATAACCTCACAAAACGCAAAAACAAAAGCAAAAGGACAAATTCACATTAGTTTTCGCGTAAATTTGTATGCATCTCATGAACACATCTAAGTACCATTCAATCTAAATTAGTATTTTAAAGTGCTACTGTGTAGACAAAAATACGCCCTTATTGTATAAAGTTTCATTCGGTGGTCTGGGAAATAATATAATTTTTTCATACATTGGTATTTAACATCTAAAAATTTCTAGGAACTACACGTTTCAGTCTATTTCGGGTTTATTCGGTCGATCGATATTGCGTTATTTGAAAATATCTAAAAATACAGCGTTGCCACTTTCGATGTTTTATAAGATTATATTCATAAATTGCGGAATTTCCTTCTGTAATATTACTTTCCTGTATAATTATTGTCTCGGAAATGACAACTGCACTATTTTTCCTAATATGTACGAAGCACTCGACCTTTGGTTGGACTCGTCTATGTTAAGACTGAAGGGGAGGTCCTGTTGTTGTCAACATAATTATTTCATCGTTCTTCATTAAAGGATTAAAAATTGTTTTAGGCCCATTAGAAATTAGCGTTTTTATTATTTATGACTTTCTATTGCGAAATAATTTGTATCCTATCTTCTGTGTGTGCTGTTGTTCTATGTGTACGATAGTGTAATTATGCGTTAGTGTTTAGTGCTTTTGTGTAATCTGATAATAGGTGCATATCAAAAAAAAATTAATTTAAAACTCGTGGGTGTCTGTGTGTGTTCTTTAAGTGATTTAGTGTAATTTTTTCTGTTTCACTATGTATTTTTTTCTCTCGACGATATGCCGGTTATGTTCCGAGATTGGTAATAAGATGCCGAATGGGGTTTAGTGGATATAAGCTTATTATGCAGTCCCACACTATCATCAGGGCACGTGATGAGCATAAACCTCTTCCCATAGAAAAAAGAACTGAAGGTGTCTGTGCCCTGGAATCTAAAGTTTTACACTTTTCCACAGTTTTGCAATATTGCGCCAGAACATTTGTTTATTACACAGCTGGGCAGTGTAATTTAATTGTGCCGTGGAGTGACCTGTGGGTTTATGGGTGAATAACCCCACTTTTTAAGCGTTCGATTTAAAAAAAATATATGTAGTGCTTCTCTAGGACACCCCAGGAGTCACCCATTTAAATATAATACGTAATTTCCATAATACCCTGTAGAAGAAAAACTAAGCTAAAAATAACGAAAAATTCGTAATTTAACTTACGAAAAATGCCTAAATTTGTTATTTTTCACACCCCGTACTTTTTTTATTTTTATTAAATATCCTTCATTCCGAGTCCACAAATAAATAGTTTGTATAAATTAGCTCAAACCATTTGTAAGATAACAGCTATCAAGTTCTTAGAAAGCTGTATTGATTCTAGTGTAATATGTCTAGGATGTATTGGAAAACTAGAATGAATATTATAACTTCTTAAAAACTTGATATCTTAAACACTGTTTGAGTTAATATAGACAAACTATATATTTTCAAAAATAGGTTCGGAATAACAAAAAGTCGCAAATTCAATAATTTTTAAAAAATTTTCTTCCATGAAAAACTGGCCCAACATCCGAAATGTTTTGGTTCTTCGAGCAAACCCGAGCAAACCCGCCCTGGCTTAACCTACAAGTTCCTTTATTTTTGTACTGGTGGAAGAAAACAAATCCAATTTTTATCAAGCCTTTTATTATACGAAAATAGAATAGTATACATATAAAAATATTTATTTACAAAAATAAAATTTATATAAAAAGATAAGAAATATAAACACTGGCCTTAAGTACAACGACTTAGGTTATAAATTTATAAAAAATCACAGATTATAGTTACACGTTTTAGGTAGCCTCGGAGGTATGTAAAAACTAGTTTAATAATAAGTTATGCTTAAATAGAGAGAGCATGTTTATAGCAAGCGTAAGCATCACTGCCATACAAATCCAAAAAGGGCATTTCACTTCCCAAGAAAAAAGTACTTCGACTAAGGCACCAATGTAGGTAAATGACGGAACGCTGCTGATCGTTAATGCCACTGAGCGGATCTGTAGTAGTTGTGACCAGTCGCATTAGTGAAGGTAATGCGTCAGCGTGTTTTATGTGCTACATGTCCCCTTTTCGACACTTGTATAGGGTATCTCCTTAATTGTTTGTGCTATCAAAAAAGTAATGTAGGTGTCATGTGCTCTTTTTGGGTGAAACTTAATCGAAAAATTAAAATTAGAAAATTTTTGCTCGCTTAAGAGATACGGGGGAAAAATTGACAATTTCTAAATTTTCCCTATATTTTCTTAGTTAAAAGAGATACAGAAAAATGTTTTATACAGAAGTTTCTTTATAATGATTGTTGAATAATCTGCCGTTATCAGAATAAGTATACGGGGTCAGGTAAAGAAGATTTAACCTAATTTTTTTAAACGGAACACCCTGTATATTTTAATCTAAAAATATAGCATTTTAAATTCTCTTTTCAAATATATAACATACCATGGATTATATTGGTTTACTAGGCGATTTATTTAAACTTTATTACTTTGAAACGAAATAAAAGATTCAGATTAAGGTAAATAACCCGTTATTATTCATCGCAAATGTGCCGGATATGTCCTTAAATGGTTGCCGTCATTCCGGATAGCGAGCAAACTATATTTTGCGCCATTTCTTCGTTTTCCCACTTTCAATTTAAACTGATATCATATGAAATGTTCCAAAATGTTGATAAGCCATTTTCACAAATGAAATTGACGTGAAATGTTAATAACAACTAGAATGTCAGCAACAATGTTTCTATGATATTAGTTTTTGTTTCATGGCCTACTGTGGTTTAAAGTAATAAAGTTTAAATAAATCGCCTAGGAAATCAATAACATCCATGGTGTGTTATGTATTTAAAAATATAATTTAAAATGCTATCTTTTTAGATTAAAACACACAGGGTGCTCCATTTTAGAAAATAAGGTTAGGTTCGATAACTTTTTTACCTGACCTCGTATACTTATTCTGAAAACGGCAGATTATCCAACAATCATTACAAAGAAACTTCTGTATAAAACATTTTTCTGTATCTCTTTTAACTAACAAAATATAGGGTAAGTTTGAAATTGTCTATTTTTTGATTTCCCCCGTATCTCTTAGCAAGTGAAACTTTTCAAATTTTTAATTTACCATTTTAAGTTTGATCCAAAAAGAGCACATGTCCCTACATTACTTTTTGCTAGCACTAACAATTACGGAGATACCCTATAAAAGGGGTCACCCTGTATATATTTGCTTGCTCACGTGAAGTATTTTGTTTTGGGAACTGCACGTAACAATTTTTTTAGGTTTGTACGGTAGATCACTGTTAAATGCCAAAGAAATTTTAAAAAACAATTTGAAGCGGAATGAAGCAGCAATAAAAATACTGGAAGTTCTAAATTATGAGTGTTATGAACTGGGAAAAATATTTATCTTCAGCTTGGATAACGTGTTCTGCATACAAACGAGTTAAATGATACTTTTCCTAAATATGCTACGTAGTTTCTTGGTTATGAAATGGGTTAATAAATTATATAATTACAGTCAGAATATTTTCGGCATGATTTTTTTTAGCTTCAGTTTTTTGAGGCATATATAAGGATGTCCCTGGATGAGGTTACTTATACCACAAATGGACCCAATTTTTATTTTCTCGACAACAAGTCATTATTTATAAAAATTTTTGCTTGTCAAAAAATTAAAACATGTCATTAGAAAAATTGTTTTTTGTATACGGGGAGGTCAGAATCTTGAAAACTATTAATTTTACCTAAGAGTAAACTATGTTAATTTTTAGTTTTGGAGAAAAATAAAATGTATTTTTAATCTCTATTTTCCAACCCCTGGAACTTGCTAGAGTACATAAAAAAGAATAGAATATGTCTCCAATAGAACATGTCTATTGTGATACACTCAGTGGCGGCTCGTGACCTATGATAGTGGGGGTGGGGTTCACAAGTATGGTGAAATTATTTTTAAAATTTTATTTTTGTGTAACGACCAAACAATTACTTCCTAGGCGTTTTAAATGTGGCAAGAAAAGAAGTAATAAGAAAATGCTTTATGTAATACATATTTTTATTTATTTTTTAAATATACACAAGGAAATACAACTTTTGGAAAATAACAAAGGTTTCCTTAGTGTGTATAGTGCTTAACCGAACAAACCCTCTATAAATTTTTTTTCATATATTTAATTTTTAAACTTTCTAATAAAGTCCCTAGATTTACCCATTAGGTCTTCCCGCATTCTTCACTTCAATTGTTTGCTCCAAACTCAAAGAGCTAAAGTTATTTTTTAAATAGTCCACCGTCAAACTATTCATTTTAACTTAATAAATATATAATATTAAAATATTAAAACATACACGCTCGAGTTTCTAACTAGATGCACCAACAGACAACGGCGCGGCGCACACTAAAATTGTGCGCCTTTCCCATGTTAAATCGCCATAGTCCCGCTATTCCCCGCTGTCTCCCGCCACCTGTTACTAGAAACTGCATTATGCCCCGCCTACTTAATCGCATATGCGAGCTAGTCTCGTCATAATCGTCATTAACCTCGACCGAGGCACGGTTGCCGGATCGAGAGCCTATAACATACAGTTTGATTGACGGTGCGATAAAATATTAGGGAGGGTCGGACTTTATACGATAAATAATATTCAATGAATATAAATTAATATTTTTTTATTCGTTTTGGAAGAACCACCACTGTATACACTGGGAAAAAAATACAATATCTGACACATGCTCCTGCAAGTTTGCATGAGCTCAGTGCAGCTCTTGTTAAAAAATGACATCAAATTGTACAGAATTACATTTCGGAACCTTATTGAAAGTATGCCAATGCATACACCTGTCATTCGCGCTCGTGGGGAAACACCCGATCAATCGATTCAATTCACGATTATTTTTACAGTGAGTGAATAAAAAGCAGCTATTGAATGAAACTTCAGATGTGTTTAAATGAAATGGAACATTACTTTACGAGCAAAAGGTTGAGGTTAACTCGGTTTAACTTAGATTTGTTTCTGCCTAAGTGGGCTCAATCACTGGAATTCTATTAGACGAAACTTTAAATTAAAAAAAAATAAATAAATAGAAAGACTAGGCATAGAGTTCTAAATATTTTTCCCAGTTAAATTTTTCTATATCTATACAAAGAATTAAGCAATAAATAATAATTCTAATCTCTCTAGCTTTTAGGAAAGCTTATCCAAAAGGAACATAGGAATGTTGATTGTTACTGGGCAGATGTTGTAAATCAAATCTATTTCTTGGTTTCGCAAACTGTGCCGCTATTTGCTGCTGTTGTTCTTCTTGTTGCCGATTATAAGCTATCTGCTCCTGATATTGTCTTTTGTTTTGATTCAATGGCTGATAACTAATCGGTTGGATGTTTTGAGGTTGATACTGCCCCACGAATTGTTGAACAAGTTGCTGAGGTTGTTGAAAAATTGGTTGCTGTTGAAAATGTATAAGTTGACGTGGCTGATGAACAAACTGAGTTTGTTGATGTTGTTGCTGCCCAGCAAGAAAATCGTGCTCATGCGACCGTTGCTGAGCTGACTGTTGTTGATGAAATGGTTGATACTGTTGAAAGGGTACGTATCCTTGCTGAATTAAATTTTGTTGGGGAGCAATATTATTATACTCCCGGAAAGTTTCGTGACGTCTTTGGACATTGGAGAACAGGGAGGGAGGTCGGAACGTGGTGGCCTGCAAGTGTCCCCCAATATGAGGTCTTCGCACCGTCACCTCTCTCGAGTTGTCGGCGACCAATTGTTGGCGTTTCTGGAACAACAGAGAGAGAGAGGTATTATTAGGTACTGCATCTCCAAAAATGGTGTATATAAAGTCACAAATAGTGGGGGACACTTACAATACCTTCTTGTAAATTTGATTACAGATTAAATGGAAGAAAATATTTTAATTCGCCTTAAGTTGAGTGGTAGAATAGTAGATAGAAGCAACCAGGTTAACATCCTTTAGGTCAAAGATTTAATACAATTTGCTTTGTCAATTCATGTACTATGATGTGATAGTATTGTTAGTAAATGGTAGGTTATGGAAGATGGAAGGTTAGCAAATAGGTCAATATTTTTTTATATAAATAGAACGATTATCGCTAATCGTGGTGATTATGATTATCGTGGTATCGCTTAAAACACCCCGAAATACTTAGAGCAAGTACTATAATACATTTTCTTAAAAAAATTAACAATGATAAGTTAACTTCTCTAGACAGAAGAGAAACTTGTCACCATGGTTGTTATTAGTTTATTTACAATAATTTGAGATTATTAAGTCTTCTTCTCTTCTTATAAATGTTAATGTGAGTCAAGTTAACGCATGTAAGGTGATGAAAACATGATTGTCAATGGACTTATAAAATCATCAATAAAATATCCCACGATAGTTAAATCAACTCACCTGTGGACTAACTCCAAGCATTTTTAAAGATGGAGGTATATTCAAGGTTTGAGGAACTTGGATATGACCAAAATCAACGGTAAACTGCTCGCACCATATACCAAAATGGCCGATGTCAAATACTGTAAGATCTCCTGGTAGTGTAAGTACTATGGTTTTGCCGTCATATCTTCTCAAAGGAACTTCTTTGCCGTTTTCGTCTGATACTCTGATCCCTTGGGGTGATGGTTTGGAGCCTCTGCCAACCCAGAATTTTGCATCTGAAAAGAAAAAATTTGAAATTAAGATCCGGCTTAAAAATTTTTTTGTTATCTGTCGATGATCTAATATTAATGATATTTAAAAAATATGAAAACTTCTTTTTTAATATAACAGAACCATAGCGACATAGTTTAGCTGTTTTATTTAACGGAGATAAGATGAAAACATGACATAATTAATAAATAATATGTAACATATTAATATTTGTAATTAATAATTAGCAGATTATGATGCAGTTACCAATAATAACTTTTCTTATTGCATTGTTGCAAATAAAGTGCCAAGTTCTAGAAACATAATTATTTTTTTCACACATACCTAATGGTAGCAAGATACAGGGTGATATTGTATTTACACCCGCAAATTCTGAGTTGAAGAGAAATTGCGACGAAAATCATTATCGTAAAGAGCCGCGTGCGCTAATGACATTTTGTAAATAAACCCGTTAAGACACGTTGATCCTCTAGATTATATCCTAAGCAATAATGTTTTCCTCAACAATTCTTTCTAAAATTTCCATAAAAATTACAACTTCTAACAGGGGAAAAGCAAATAAATTTTAAATCGAATTTTCACACACATGCTCACAAATAATTTCACAGCAGAAAACGATGCACGAACACTCAATGCCACCAGCAACGACTCACCATACGCGACCTCGCATCGGCTTGACGACACTGTCGTTTCGATCGATTGAATAGCGGTAAAGACGCAGCGCGGCCTTTGGTAGACGGCAAGTGTTGGTGACAAACGTATTAAAATTTTATAGGTCGTTGAGTTGAGCTTTAATTTTTTTATTATTACATATTATAATAAAATTTGATCCATTAACTTCTAATCTGAAATCTAAGGTTGGCAACACGGTATGGTCGCTGTGCTATCATATTTTATGTTTTAAGATTGAATGACCTGTCAAGGAAGGGAGGAATGTACAGGGTGTCCCATTTTCGACACTTTTATAGGGTATCTCAGTAATTGTTAGTGCTATCAAAAAAGTAATGTAGGTGTCATGTGCTCTTTTCGGGTCAAACTTAAAATGGTAAAATCAAAATTTGAAAATTTCCGCTCGCTTAAGAGATACGGGGGAAAATCAAAAAATTGACAATTACAAATTTGCCCTATATTTTCTTAGTTAAAAGAGATATAGAAAAATGTTTTATACAGAAGTTTCTTTACATTGATTGTTGAATAATCCGCCGTTTTCAGAATAAGTATACGGGGTCATTTTTTAAATGGAACACCCTGTATATTTTAATCTAAAAAGATACTATTTTAATTTCTCCTTTCAAATATATAACACACCATGGATGATATTGGTTTCCTAGGCGATTTATTTAAACTTTATTACTTTGAAACGAAATAAAAGATTCAGATTAAGATAAAAAATAACGGGAATCATCGCAAATGTTCGGAATATGTCCTTACATTTAGCACCATTTCCTCGTTTTTCCACTTTCAATATAAACTGATATTATATTAAATTTTTCAAAATGTCGATAGGTTTTTTGGCAAATGAATATGTAAAAATGAAATTGACGTTAAATGTGAATAGTCAACATAGTTGTTTCCTTTTGTTTCATGGTCTACTGTGGTCTAAAGTAAGAAAGTTTAAATAAATCGCCTAGGAAACCAATATCATACATTGGAGTGTTATATATTTGAACGGAGAATTTAAAATAGTATCTTCTTAGATTAAAATATATAGGACCATTTAAAGAAGTGAGGTTAGGTCCGATAACTTTTTTATCTGACTCCGTATACTTATTCTGAAAACGCAGATTATTCAACAATCAATATAAAGAAACTTCTGTATAAAACATTTTTCTGTATCTCTTTTAACTAAGAAAATATAGGGTAATTTTGAAATTGTCAATTTTTTGATTTCTCCCGTATCTCTTAAGCGACCGAAAATTTTCAAATTTTGATTTTACCATTTTAAGTTTGACCCAAAAAGAGCACATGACACCTACATTTTTAATAGCACTAACAATAACGGAGATACCCTATAAAAGTGTCGAAAATGGCAAAATGACACCCTGTACTCATCTTTCAAAGCGTCCCATTCACCATAAAATCGATTCGTCTTTCTGATTATAAATATTGTTTACCGGAAGCGAGATATTAAGGGCGGGAAGCTCCCAAATTGACACCCTGTACATAAGTAAATATTGTGCATACTGTTATTAGTTTATAATTATTTTGCTGCCTCTGGGTTAGTTACCTAAATAAACCTTTAATAACAGTTTTCTCCTATAGTGACAGCAAAGTAAGGTATAAATCAAAGATAATCAGTAAAAGGTACATTGTCGAATGATTACACTGACGAATTTATTACCCGCCAGCATGATGTCACAACTAATAATTAATAACATAACACCACTCTTTTTATATGCCGAAAGAATGCTATAATTTTAATGTGGATTCAGAAAAATAAGAAACAGAACAAAAATCAATTCAATTGTCATTTAAGATGAAATAAATACATCCTTAGTGAGGTAGAGAAACTCATAATCTGCTCCACTAGTTTAATAACAAAATCAAAAACCATACATGTTTCGAAGGTTCAAACCTTCATCTTCAGTGGAAAATACAAGAACATTAGGAGAAACTTATGACATTGATTTAAACTGAGCAAAGCAGGAAAAAGCAAAAATCCATTTAAAATTGTGAAATTAAGTAACGTTAAATTTTTAAAAAACTTTTAAAAAATATAGTTCGATTCGCATTCGATTTTTTTATATTTTTTAAAAGTTTTTTAAAAATTTAACGTTACTTAATTTCATAATTTATAAATGGATTTTTTCTTTTTCCTGCTTTGCTCAGTTTAAATCAATGTCATGAGTTTCTCCTAATGTTCTTGTCTTTTCCATTGAAGATGAAGGTTTAAACCTTCGAGACATGTATGGTTTTTGATTTTGATATTAAACTAGTGGAGCAGATTACGAGTTTCTTTACCTCACTATAACTTCACTCCATTTCGAGATGGACTACTTCAAAAAAATTAAATACATCCTTGTCATAATAGGCCTTTGCCTTTTAAAGAAAATTAAGTTACGTGTGCCAACATAGGCTATCTTCCATTATCCTTAGGTCCACATACAACTTTTCCTCCACAACTACGCCACTGAGTATGTGTCAAACGCCCGGACATTAATATTTAATTACATAAATCCAGTTTTCTCACTTGATTAATTGCAGCCAGTTGAGACAGTACAGAACGTACCATAAAAAAAATCAGTGAAAGTTAGCTAAAATAAGAAAACGAGAGTCGTAATTTCACCCGTTATGTTTTGTCAACCAATAAGGAAACCGGAATAACGGCAAGATTAAGTTTAATATTTATTGGATTTAGATAATAATATGTAAAATTTTATATTGTACGTAATAGGTTAAGTTTCTGAGTAATTTATGAATGAGTATTTGCATAAAATATAATTTGAATGCGGTGTAACTGGATTTATTCTATTAAATGTTAATTTGCCAATTTTAGTAGTTAATTCCATTGACCGGTGAAGTGATTCAGTGGCGGACTGAGAACTGAGAATGATTATTTATATTTTTAATGATTTGTTAGCAATCACCATCCCCCAATCACGAACAAGAATTATTATGAGCTACGTCAGGCACTATTTCATGCGAACGTTTAGCCAAATATACTTAGTTTTTTTTTTAAAATTTAAAACTGGATTCGTAAAGCTAAAGGATTGGAAAACGGTATGAGAATATTGCGTTAAAAAATATAATGTTATAAGAATTATAATAACAATTTCAAATTATGAACAATTTTCAAATTTTTGGCACAGATCTTCCTGAAACTTGTTGATACCCCAATCGACATATCAGACAATTTACATATCAATAAATTAACTAAAAAACTTGATTATTAACGGCTAAAACTTCACAAAAATAAATATTGATCAGGTGATTACTCCCGTCTCTTTCTAACCTGCCAAAAAGCGGCATATTTCTTAATTAAATTGATGCAACATAGATGAATATGGATCTGATTGCTAATTTGGAATTGTTTGGGATCCTCATCTTAAGAGGAAGTCGAAAGAAACTAGACTGTGAGTGGTCTTGCAGTCAGCGTTGCTAGCATGATTACGTTCGTAACAGATCTGATACGAACACTCGATGATTTATTACGTTATTGTGCCGCTTATGAATCCATTACGTTTCGTAATTATTTGCTGAACTATCTCAACAGTCCTGACAAAATGTGACTTATTTAACAAGGGACAGGACGTCCGGGCCCACTAAGGAAAATACAATCGATACCCAAAAAAATTCGGGGTCCCGTAAGGAAAAATATACACAAAAGAAAAGGTCATTAAATGGTTCCGTCAACATTACAAAAATTTATTACGGAGAACCTTAATTTATTACGAAATTTCAATCCAATTTATTACGAAAGAGAAAACACGCTGCTGGCAACACTGCTTGCAGTGGCGGGCTGGCGGCTCGTTTGTGAAAATTTAGGGGACCCAAATATAAAAATAATTTTTCTTTAATTATCTATTTTTGATATGTGTGGTGTTTTGCAAGTAGCGTGACGTCCGTCAAGTGTCTTTAGTCTCCGACAGGTTTAATTTTAGAGGAAAAGTGGCAACTGGTACTCATCATTAAAATTATTATTTGTTCACCTGTTAAAAGTAAAACTGTGGTTTTAACATGCGTCCTAAAGGTTACGTCCGCCTTTTGAAGCATAGGACATAGTTTCTAAGCAATATCGAAAACGTCACCGTCTCCATTCGACAGAAAAGTTTAAATTTATTGTCGTCCAGATTCATTCCCCCCTTTATAAACAATAAAAAATTTTCTGCTTTAGAGGATGAACCCAATATTTTTCTTGCGTTTATTTTGAGTGTTAATGTTTGCAAACGGCATACAATTAAAAGAGCATGTTCATCCTCCGAAGAGGTTATTTTTATAACTTATTAATGGGTGGTACGATGTGTTGCTGACTATTGTAGTGCGCATTAAAACCTTTTGTAATCACTTCGCTGCTGTTTCACTGTCACAACGAATTTTGACTATACTTAATGGTTGTCATGGCAACCAACTATTTTAATTGGAATTTACATACCATTGGAACGTCCGGTGACAATCTAACAATCACCGCGATGCGCTCTTCAGCTATAGGTAGACCCAAATAAGAATGCTGATCGCGCTTCCTACATTCGTGTGGATTTTAATTTGTATTCGGAACCAAAACTGGGTAACATTTTTTATTGCGTTGCCTTCGCTTAAATTATTTTGGCGTGTTAAACGATTGAACTACTAGAGGAATAACGAATGATACAACTATTATTAATTCAATAAAAAATTATATTAAAGTTAATTTAATTTATCGAATAAAAATAAATTTATTGTTTCTTGCTTTCTTATTCTTTGTTTCTTGAGGAAATGGCCCTTCCCTTACTACCCCTGACGAGTTGCCACTGATGTCATGTCATAACCACGTTGTGGAAATCGTCAAGACAATCGTTTTTCGTCCTTATTTTATACGTGCTTAAAGATTATTTATTCTAAATCTCTGTAACTTTCGTTACATATTAAAGTATCTACAGAATTGATTTATCATTATCAATGTTAATAATAACGAGTTTCGATTTGAATTTGATCAAGTCAGACCAGTGGCGGCTCGTGACCTATGATAGATGGGGATCACAAGTATGGTGAAATTTTTCTTGACGTTTTAAATGTAGAAAGAAAAAAGTAATAGAAAATGCGTTAGGTAAAACATATTTTTATTAATTTTTTAATTTTACACAAGGAAATACAACTTTTGGAAAACAAGAAAGGCTTTCTTAGTGTGTATAGCTGTCGGATCTTAACGTCGTCGCATGCAACCCTCGTAACAATATGTATACAGTCCACTACTAATACTACTAAAGCCATCTACGAGCTATCAAGAAAACCGAATGATGTCTAATGCCACTACGCCATCTACGGGCTACGTCATTAGGCGCAACCAAGACAAGAACAATAGTTAACTGTTTTATGACGAGAACGAATCGAGCCACGAGACTGACAAGTTGACATTCTTCGTATTTCCGGTGTTTTTTTAGTTTAAATCCTTAAATAAAATGGTTTAAAATTTCGGGTTTAGGTGTTCCCGCATTCTTCACTTCAATTTTTTGCTCCAAACTCAAAGAGCTAAAGTTATTTCTTAAATAGTCCAACGTCAACTATTCATTTTAACTAAATAAATATATAATATTAAAATATTAAAACATACACGCTCGAATTTCTAAATAGATGCACGAACAGACAACAGTGCGGCGCACACTAAAATTGTGCGCCTTTTCCATGTTAAATCGCCATAGCCCCGCTATCCCCCGCCACGTGTTACTACAGAGAAACTGTATTATGCCCCGCCCACTTATTCGCATATGCGAGTATATCGCTTCTTTCGCGTCATTATCCTTGCTGAATGCTGAGTTGCCGGATGAATCGACAGCTTATAATATACAATTTGGTTTGACGGTACGATAAAATTAGGGATAGTCAGACTTTATACGATAAATAATATCAATTAATATTTTTTAATTCGTTTTGGGGGTGCACGTGCATGTGCGCATGTGCTCCTGTGGAAGAACCGCCACTGCCACATGGATATCTTTTATTATACTGATAATAAAACAATATTAAATGTAGTTATGCATTTTGCATTTGTTCATATTTGGGTCAACACCCATCGGTTACCGCTCATCCTTCTCATGCATGCAATCAAACATTCTAAACTAGTTAAATTTAATCAGTTATAGTAAATTCGGTTTAGTTATAGTCTAAACTAAATCTGACTAAATTACAAGTTCCGCCGAATCCAAAATATTAAACTTTCGGTAATATATAACTATTTTAGAGCTAGTCAAGCTGATAATACCTCCAATCCATGACATGTCTCGGTTGAAATTTAAAGTCCTAGGGTGCATATTTTATCCAGGGGTGGCGTTATTTATAAAAATTATTGATAGTAAATTTGAAAAAAAGAGTGAGGAAGGGCAATTTAAGTTCGCTATAATTTATACTAAAAATTATTACATCCTTATTATTATTAAATCCTTTATTATTATGATTTCTTTGCATACCATCCCGAGCGACAGGTAATCGAAATAAAACACAGAAAAATTAAGTAAAATACATTTTATTTAATAGAATTATAAACTAACATAGTAATAATTGATATGATAAGAATGGTGCGATAAAAAATTATAATCGAGAGGGCTTTGAATTGAAAAACGTAGAACTAGGTTTAGGTCGTTATTATAGACAAAGAAATGCTCAACCATATTTACGTTAAAATAATGACATAAAATAATCTTTTGAAATTTTTAATTACAATCATCCTTGCAGAGATGCTGATTGAGTTGACGTTCACCATTTATGCCATTCTTAAATAATATGCTTCAATCGTGAAACATTTATGTTCTTCCGTAAAATTCTTCATGGAAATACTTATACAGGGTGTCCCACCGGGAACCAATTCGATCTATATATGGAAACATACAGGGTGTTATGGAAATGATTTATTATATTTAAATGGGTGACTCTTAGGGTGTCCTAGAGAAAGTCCACATACTTTTTTTTAATCGAATATCTAAATACTAAGGTAAAAACCCATTTTACTCACTAGAGTAGACTAACAGCCCTTGCTTGGATACCTGCCGCGCGTGACTATCGTTGCTTCAGTAAGTTTCGAGGCTCGGGAATGAGATGACGCTGTCGAGGGTTCCACGTGTTTGATGTATACGAATTTTAAACGTTTTGTTAGTTATAGCATTACCCGATTTTCTTTCTGTTGTGAAATAATTCATAATAAGAAATATTGTGATGTGATTTCAAATTTGTGTGATATTACCCATTGTTGGTTCTGTTGCAAAACATACTTTTTGTGTTTTATTTTTTTATGGAATTTATTATAAAACGGATTATAATATCGAATGTAAGAGAGTATGTACCTTAAAATTGTAGTATTTTTTTTTTCTAAAAAGTTTGAAAAAGAAGTGATAACGCGAGTCAAAGACGTCTTGTTGTCAGAAACTGAACACGTGCGTTTACAATTCTATGTTACAATATATGACAACACCGCCTCAATAAACTATTTGCGAACGTCCTCAGTAGCGACCAGGTAAATTTTCAGATTTCATATAAAATGTATATTTCGTACAATAATTGAAAGAGCTATTTAAGGTTATTTTTCTTCTATTTATTTTCATCTCAGGATTCGCCGGTTTAAATATAATAGGTCATTTCCATAACACCCTGTGGACAGTATGCTTTTCAATATGGTGGTACTTCTGGTTATACCGGAAGTCGGTGTCAACTTCCTTGTTTTAAATGAAATACCCAATATATTTTTGGAGTTCTAAGCATGATTCTAGGCAGATTTGTTATATCATGTCCTATACCTAAAAGTCTAAGCGTGACCTTAGAAGTAATTATTGAATTTTCTTATAAGGAAGCATTTATTATTTAATTTGGGTTGGTCATAGCCAACTAGGAGTAACAGCGTAAAATCTGCAGCAAGATCGAAATTTAAAAATATTAAATTGGCAATATTTCAAAAACTACAAATTTTCGGCATAGATAACCTTACGAACTTACCCCTATTTTTAATGCTAAATAGAAAATAATTATACAATTCTGGGGTTTTCTTTTGAAAATGTAGATTTCTGCAGTTTTTTCAATTTATTTTTAATATTATTGTTTGAATACCCTGTACTAATAGTTATCAAAATATTATAAAAATCTATTAAAGCAGATCCTTTTCAACAAGAAATCCAACCCAAATTAAATAATATAGGAAACATTAATAATTATTTTAAGGCCTGCAAACATAATTTTATACAAAAAATTTTGAATATGTCAAACACGCTTAGACTAATAATATATAGGGTGTCCCATTTAAAATAAACAAGGTGACACCGACTTCCGGTATATCAGGAAGTGCCACCATATTGAAAATATGTTGCCCCCAGCGACGTTAGCATGCTGTCCAATTGTCAAAATTTTCCTTTCTACTACTACTTTTCCATATATAGATCGGTTTGATTCCCGGTGAGACACCCTGTATATAGGAATTGAGTAATTAAAGCCTTTACTTACAATCACTACGGTAAAAAGCCAAAACAAGGTCGACTTATTTATTTTCAACACAAGCACACGTTGTGTACGCTGCCGTTTCAATATGCGCTAGAGAACATGATACAATAACTAAAGGTAAGATATCTAATCGTCCCAATTTCGTCTGCCGCGCGTAGTGACGTCACAGGGAGAGCAATTTTTAAATTTCTTATGGGGATTTATATTGCTGTCAGCTTTTTAAAGGTATTAAAAAGTTTTATGCATGTAATGGTATATGAAATGCAAGAATCATATATGACAAACGTATATTAATTTCATAGAAACATAACACAGATTACAGCTAAAATACCACTAAAATAAGGAAAGATTCCGACAAACTTTTAAAACTTCCGCCGCGCCATTCGAACCGGTTGACGATAGCCGAAGCTGCTTGGCCACTCCTGCTTGTTGCCACCAGCGTTGTCAGTCTTTTACAATTGTCATATATCTATTACTATTTGAACAATTGTTGAGATGTTCATTCTTGTTGTGGGGCTCTCCATATGAAATTTATGTTCAATCTGAAGGTGGCCCCCATATCATAGAATAGTAACGACCTTTCCTTCGTACTCTATTACTATGATACCGTTTTCTATTCTATTAGGTTTCGAACCATCAACCCATTACTTTTGATCAAAGATTTCTGGCAACACTGGTCGCCACATAGTGAGTGCCGTTTGCGGTTTTCCATGGGAATTTTGAAAGTTCACCAGAACTGTGTCTTATTTAGTCGTGTGTGTTTATTAAAATAAATATCTGAATTTTCATAATATGACGTGCGCTAGGCTCGGTTGTGATATGGATAACCAGGCAAATAAATTTGACAGAAATATAAGGTATTTCCGCTTTTCTAAAGATAAAAACAAAAAATTAGAATGGATACGGTTTTATTTTTTTCATTAACATTTACTTCTTAAGTATTTTCCATTGAAGCTGATGAGGGTATATGCCTTCGAAACATGTATGAAAATTACAATATTGTTTATTGAACTACTACTGCAACAGACTATGAGTTACTTTTACCTCCTCATAACGTCACTCCACTGAGAGATGGACTATTTAAAAAATAGTTTAATTTGTTTATAGCTACTTGGTCGTATTTTAGCTTTAATCTTTGTTGTAAGTTCATGAAATAAATATACCTAAATACTATGATATTATACTTTCACTTCACATACCACTAAATGCGTAAAACCTTTTAATACCTTTATAAGAGAGTTAAAAACGCTGACAGCAATATAAATCTCCATAAGAGATTTAAAAATCACTCGCCAGTTAACGTCACAAGCCACGCCTCCATCGGCGTGCAACCATATACCTCTTAGATCTTTATACCATGGATGAGAGGGAAAAAGGATAAATGTCACGTTATTAGAACTACGATAACAATTTGTCAGTTTTCTGAGAAATATTGTTGAAAGAAATATTAAATCCAAATTCATAAATATGATCGTAGGCAAAGTACGATACGTAATTCGAGTTGTAATGCAACTACGTAATACTCTTTTTACTTAATGTACTATTTTACGGACTATCAAAACCGACGGAATGATTAATTGATAGACAAGTGGTGTTGACCATAGCGGGTATTTTCTGACAGCCAATAAGTATTCAACGCAACCACTAAGCTACTTTCTCGACTTCGAGGCCCTGGCGATTATAGTAATTTTTAATCGCGTGGTACAAACAAAATAAAGTACATACAATATAGTTTTGACATCAGCTATTCATAACGTTTTTAAGTAACAGGTCGGCTTATGCCGTCACTGTGCTTGGTATCCGTGAGCCCACCAACTCTATCACCCACGGATCACCAAGGACCCTAATAATACGAGGAACTTTAGCTTTGTACATTATTTAATTAATTATATTTTAGAGTATATCATAAATCTTTATATCAGCTTTTTGAAATGTTGATTATATAACGACTGTCAACATTGTTGCAAATCTGAGGTTCCATTTACGATCATATGATGAACTTAAATTCGAGATTCACCATAACACAAATTAATTTTTGGGAATTTGACTATGTTCGCGATTCCAAAGCTGTTATAGATTTAGTGTAATCCGATTCACTTTATATGCCAATCAACAGCCAAATCGTCGACCTTTGCACTTAGTACAAATTATTACTATAGCTAAAGTCGATATATTTTCAATTGATGTGATTTAAAAAGAACTAAAACTAAAAAAAATGTCGGATACACAGAAAAACATTCATTTAAGATTATTTTTGTATTTTTTTAAATTTATCTCAAAGGGAACATATCGACTTTACCCGATCCTTATAGGGATGTCATTTTGACTGCGCTACTGATTCTTACCTGGAGCTTCTCCATCGTAGTGTAAGTTTGGAATTAGCAAAGTTTGAGCATCGACGATGACGATGTTGTCGGAAGAGATTGCGTGAACTCCTTTGAGAGCGTCGATTTTCTGTGGCCGTGGAAAGTCGAAATTGCGAGGGATTTTGATGTCACCAAAGTTTACCTGGAAATAAAAGAGACATTAAAATAATGCCATTTACAGCGGTTTAAAAGTTGAGAAATAGTTTAAATACCATTTTGAATTATGTGATCTGCATTCGACTGCAGTGTGACGAATAGAAAATTGTTTTAGAATTTTCAAACTTAAGTTACTTTATCAAAATCGGCACAGCGATCGTCGTTTCTCCCATTTCCATCCTTATTCTCTGCCTTCGATAGAATTGAAATGAAGCTAAATTAAATAGTGGGCGAATTGTATTTGCTGAGATGTGAAGAGGAAATACAACTATTAAAATTTTACATGAAGAATCTTACAATCTATCTATCATCTATTTATTACTACCGTAAATAGCAAAATCATACTACCTAGTATCTTGCTCAAAAGTAATAAGTTAACTTATACTCAATATAATGTAAATCGCACGGTTTTTGTAAAGTTAATCGCACAGTAAACAAGGACGCCTCGTTTACTTTCAACAAGAAAACACATTGCGTAGCAACCACATATATATATAAACAGTATATTCCCAATACGAACGTTCCAAAATAGAAAAAGTGTCCCCGCTATGGGAGATGGCGCGGGCCTATTGAGTTTGCGCATTAGGGTGGAAATTTTATCGATCGCGTCAGAGCCGGCTCGACATTATTTGCTTGTTGTTATTCGTCGCCATCTTTGGTTCTGGATGCTTTTTCAACTTACAGAATAAAAAGTGGGTCATCCACATTGTTGTCGGTATATTAGTGCTTATAAACTTTCATTAGGTACCTAACAAAAATTTTTGTAAAGAAGTTCTTAATTTGTTGTGATTCGATTCGCTGTTTGGTAGGTTATTAGTGGCTTGTTTTGCTTAAGAAGAAAGGACACAAGTGCATGGTGCTTTTTTGCAAAACTCGTGGATCAATACCAGGTATAAGGTATTTCAGGTATGTAAATATAAACGAAAAAATTTTGCTTATCACATTATCCGATCTTCGGAATCAAATTTCACTAAAAAGCTTGTAAATAAAGAAGAGAATATCACTCGTATACAATATAATATATATGTGGTCACTACCGAACCTTAAAATTAATATATTTTTAATTTGGTGCATTAGTAGTTGATAATAATTCCCAAAATAGTCAATATAGTCATTCATTTAATTTTTGGTTTAGAAAAAGTGAGGTTAAGAAACATACGACGTCGGATGAAAGTTAAAATAAAGCTCATCGTGTCGATTGTTACAAATATTCGGACGGAATTTGCCACCAAAAGTTTACACCAATCAGGGCACCGTCGGATCATCATATCGTCAGAAATCGTATGCATGGAAAATTTGATTGCAATATTTTTCCTAACTAACCAGTGAAATTTATCTTAAAAAATCCGGTCCTGTCGAATGTTTACTTTCACAAGGAAATTCCCGAACTGCGCAAACTCACGCCCCCTTCGATGCCCATAGCGGGGGCATAATTGCAGATGGTATTAGCGATATACTGTTTATACATATATATGTGGTAGCAACGCTCTCATTTGAATATGGACACTTTAGTTTACTGAAAAATATTTAAAGTCGTAGAGAAGATAAAGGGAAACAGGACAACTTTTTCAAACGTCATTATTAAAAATTTTCTTTTTAGTTTTAATAAATATAATCATAGGTAAAGTATGGTACCTAATTTTGTAATGCAGTTATGCACTCTTGGGATTTTTCATTTTTGCCTAATATGGTATTTACAACACTCATTATGTCATGTACTATTATTTTTAATTTAGCTGAAGCGTTTACATTTCGTATTCGTTATTTACAAAATGTATTTTCGACAATACAACGTACAGTGAGATCTCTCGTAATGGACACCTCTAATAAGGGGTTCTATTAAGCGGACATTTTTTCATAGTCCGGAACTAGGTATATGAAATTCCATGTAACCTCTCTTGGGCGGACGCGGACAGGCTGTTTTCATACAAAGAGTGCGAAAAGCCTCCTTTAAACGGACAATTTTTTTTTTAAGTATTTGGAAGACGAATAAGTACAGTGCAAAAACTCTCTAAAGACAGACCGGCAATCAATCGCGTATGCGTGGCAGCGCGAAAGGACTTCGCCGAATAAAAGTATGTGTGAATCCCCGACAGCAGTCCGCCATTTATTTGTGAGTTCTAAGGTTAAAATCGTAAACAATGACACAAAAATGTCGCATTTTGAGTCCGAAAGAGAATATTGATGTTGTGGAAGTTTGTAATTTGATAACAATGATTTGGGCGACTTCATTTACATTGATAGTAATGTGCTATTAGAAGATGATAGTGGCCCCATTCCTACCGATTATGTTGTCCAAGCTGAAACCACATCACTATCTGACGACTCTGATGAAGAAGTTGAATGCAGTAATCAAACACATGTCACCAATTATCAACACGCCATTAGTATGGTAAAGGAATTATAAGTGTATTTTTTATTTTTTTTTTCATGATCAAACACAAGCACTATAGGAAAAATCCTTTAGGGCACTCTGGGAGTGATGCGTGTGCGCAAAAAGCGATTCACGTTGGTTTTGAATCGTTGGAGGTTATATTCGTTGGGAAAAACGACCTCGGGAAGGTCGTTCCACAAGGATGAAGTCCTCCAGATGAAAGAATTTTTAAATAATGAAGTTCGAGGAGTACTAAGCTTAACCACATATGGATGGGAGGCAGTGGTTCGTCGTGTATTTCTGCTATTCGTCGCTCTGGGCGGAATTAAGAGGGCAAGGTCAGCCGAGCACCTTCCATGAAAATATCTGTAAAAGAAAGTCAAATCCCCAACCTGTCTTCGATGTTCCAGGCTGTCGAGGTTCTTCGTCAGCTCGTAATATAATAGAGGTGACTCTACAGCAATGGAATTGTTATCAGACTTGGAATTACATTTTCTAGATTGCAAGTAGAAAACGCAAACACGTCAAACTACGTTATTAGATTTTTTTAGTACTAGGTACATCCTAAATAAAACTAATGTATTTTTGTTATGTTATGTTGATTTGTACATACATATACATAGTAATAATTTTGCATTTACATATTACCTAATAACAAATTTCTCATGGCGGACACCTCTATAACGCGGACACATTTAGACGATCCCGTAGGTGTCCGCCTAAGGGAGGTTTCACTGTATTTAGAAGAAATGGTAATTTTTTGTGACCTAGAGTGGCATGGCGATACTTTAGGACCAGTGTCTAACCCAGATATGGAATATTTAATTGGTTTAGTTTAAAAAAATTATTAAATTCAATTTTTTTAAAGATATTATGTCACAATTTAATATTTGGAAATTTACATGTATCTAGATTTTATGCGCTACCCCCGTACAATTAGACGTATCAGGACATAAATCAGATTTCGATCAATTAACACAACAATTATTAAAATTGGTCCATAACTTGGACGTGCACTTGTGAATATTCGATGATTAATTGTGGTAGTGTAATTATTGAGGCAATTACCATATTAGATGTTTCAAGCGTAAAATATTTATTTCAATTAATTCGAAATCGATTTGCTAGCGATTTTTAATCGGTGACGTAACGATGCGCATCGTTTTAGCTCTGGCGAATGCATATTTTTGGCATTCGAATTGCAATTTGTTGTCAGTTTTTTCGTTAGGTTTGAATCCCTCTCCGGAACAGCTCGACTTAATGGATTCATCAAGATAATCTGATTCTGTAACAAACAGACAAAATTCGGTGGAAAAAATTACGTCCGACTGCTCATCGATTTCACAAATCGATTTTTTTGTGCTGACGATTACTAATCGCTTACAAATCGATAGGCTCTACTGAATACACCCATGGCTTTTAAAATCAAAACATGGTTGTTAGGCAAGACATTACGGTATCTGATACTGTAATGTTCCATTTACCGGCCGCAAACGAGTACAGTACGAGTAGTAAGTAGATTTACTGGACAGGATGAAATAATAGTATATTGCAATACAACTACGGTAGGTACGTCTTTATCGCATGTGCGTGATGTTTAACAAAACTAGCCGAAGGCGAGTTTGGTAAACCACGCAAATGTGGTAAAGACATCTACCGTAAGTGTATTGTACGATATTTTATCTACAAGCGTGCTTCAGGGCACCAATAATAAAAACTAAAAGAGTATTGTTTTAATTTACCCCGTAGGTGTCTCGTAAGTCGTTATCAACAATGCATTAATATAAGGTAGGGAAATAAATTATAAAAATTTAATAGTTGGGTTTTAAACGTGTTTTTATAGTATGTAATTACTTACGGCATTAGTGCGGTAAAGTGCTACTTACCGCATTCAAATCAGTGTGGTAAGTAGGTACTTACCGCACGTGAATAGATAAAATACATTTTTCACTTTTCCCTATTTTTGCATGACGCAGCATAGTATCGCCATGACTTATACTACTAAAATCCACCGAGGGCGAATCGGTTTACCGGCCGTGGGGTTTGAACCCAGTGACTGTCGCTTTATTTGCAATAAAACTCAACAATAACGATGGGTAATATTAAGCGGGCAATATTAGCCTTATAAAAAATTCCTCTCGCAAGGCTTTCTGCTGTGCTGTTTGCAAGTAAAAGTGGGAAGTGGAATTTAAGCTATTACTTATGTATATTAGTTATTTATGCAAATTATCAGTCAGTATAGCACAAGAGTATGCGAAATGATACTTGAGGGTATGAAAATGAAAGTTCCTTTCTTTAAATATGTATTCATTTGCCTTATCTACATATAAATTGCATTATTTTAATAAAATGAAAATAACGGAGAAATGTGCCAACTTTATTTAAGAAATTAGTGGACTTTTTATTAATTTTTATCTACTCTAGCATATTTTTTATTTTTTTGTTTAAATTTAAGAAATGTATACATGGTCTTTTTTCTGTTGTGTTTATACCGTTCAAATTTATTTTGGGGTTTAACCAGCCCGGTGAGACTGCTTATGGGGAGGATCGAAACACGTAAGAAGGCCATGGAAGTGATGCTAAGCCTACTCTGCTCCAGACGCTCACAAGTAAACTACGTTAATCTTTATATATTAGTATGCATTAAGTGTCAATATAAGACTTACGTAGTTATATCTGGAAGCCATAGAGTGGGCGTGTTTAATGAAGGCGATTTGATCTTGGTCATATTTGTCTCACTTTACCCAATCGGGAAAGGTTGATGCAGACAGAGACAGACATAAAATGCGAACAGGCCGCGTTGTTAAATAATTTTACAAGTCAATTTTATTCGTCTGGTATGGAATATAATCAAGCAACATATGAATGATATGTGAAGTGAATGAAAATGGCGAACGCTAAGCGTCCTTACATTCTAAAATAATTTTTGAATGGCAAAATTGAAGAGCTTGACAGAGCGCGTAAGCTCAAACAAACCTGATCCAGATATCTCAATGAGTTCGCGAATTATCGCAATTTTTAACTGCAAAAAACAATAAAATTTAATTAATTATATCTCGAGAACGGGCGGAGTTGGGGCATCAATTTTTCGCGAATCAACGGATGACACCGAGTACTTTGATAAGCCGGAGGCGGGGGTGGTGGAACAATTAGGAGGGGAGTTATAGGGGGGGATATTTATTACATAAATGCTAATAAGTAGTTTATTAATCGAGCTACGGGGATCAGGCCAGATTCAATTTGTTCTTTTTTTATCAGCTACGAGGGAGAATTGGCGAAAAATTTTTATTTTCCCAAATGCGCGCTTGGCGCGGCATACATGAAGTGGCCACGTTTTAATATCTCCGAAAATACTTTAGATATTATGTTGAATTTTGGTATGAGTTAATAGTATATAGAACCACAAATTTGAGTTAGGAAAGTTATTAAATTGTTCCACCAGTGTCCCTGCAAACATGTCCTCTGATATTTTTTACAAAAAATATGGTACGCCACTGACATTTTTCCATGTGGACATTAATGATACATTTTGTTTCGTAAAAATTGTTGGAGGACAATTCGATGCAAAGATGGGCGGAAGCATGCCTTTTAAGTCAAGGTGGCCATTTCCAACAATTGTTATGGAACAAAATTTATCATTAATTATTTTATCAATGTTAATAATAATGAGTTTCAATATGAATTTAGTGGTTATAATCAAGAACGGTGCCTCTGACGAGAAAATCTCAAGAGACCGTTTTCATGTAGAATTGACCAGGCTAATCAGGAAAAATATCCACATGGAAAAATGTCAGTGGTGTACCATCCTTTTTGTAAAGAATATCAGAGGACATGTTTGCAGCGACGCCACTGGTGGAACAGTTGAATACATTTTCTAACTAAAATTTGTGGTTCTATACAGGGTGATTCACGACGAGCGTGCATTAGAACTTTATGGAGAACTACTGAATATATGTTCCTGAAACTTTGGGGATTTGGGTTTATCGATATGCTCTCTTTAACTAAAATATTGACATCTTTCTGTCATTTCCGGTTATACCGGAAGTAGCTGCCAACTTTCGTTTTTTAAATACAACATGGTAATTTTTACTACATTTTTCGATTAAGCATTAAATACTAAGCACATTTTATAGAAAATGTTTTTGTCAGACTCTATTAGTTTTTGAGATATCAGGACTTTTTGTAATTATTTGGCAAATGCATGACGATGAAATAATCCATATAATTTTTTTACCTTAGCGCTTGGACTAAAATTTTTTTCTCATCGAATAGCTAGAGGATCATCAAGTCTCAAAAACATTTCAAATTCGGCATAAAATGTACAGGGTGGTCACAATTCAAGCCTCATTGTGAAAGAATTCAACCATTAAAAACTTTCTTATTTTAAATGAAACACCCTGTATATTTTTATATAATTTGATGGTAAATTAGTTGTTCTTTATAAATAGTATTTACTGTCCTATATCTATATCAAAGCGTTTTCTCAATAAATCCAATTTTATTCCGAAAATACTATTTGTTCAAGTGTGCTATGAAAACAATTGTACTTAGGGCACTGATGTCTATACTAATATAAATTAATAATGACGGCAATATTTTCTAGTGTGCGCTTTGACAAGACAAACAATTGTCTGATATTTCTTGGCGTATTTTCAAACTGTCAATTACTCTGTTACTAAAAAATGTCACGCTCCGGATTTTCAAGTGAAGATTTTTTAAATTTATTTACTGTTTATATTTAGAATGTTGTATTTCCAAGCAATCAATCACTTTTCCTCCGTATAGACATCAGTATACAGCCCCTAAGTATAATTGTTTTCATAGCACACTTGAACAAATAGTATTTTTGGAATAAAATTAGATTTTTTGAGAAAACGCTTTGATATAGGTATAGGACAGTAAATACTATTATAATTTTTATAAAGAACAACTAATTTACCATCAAATTATATAAAAATATACAGGGTGTTCCATTTAAAATAAGAAAGTTTTTAATGGTTGAATTCTTTCACAATGAGGCTTGAATTGTGACCACCCTGTACATTTTATGCCGAATTTGAAATGTTTTTGAGACTTGATGATCTTCTAGCTATTCGGTGAGAAAAAAATTTTAGTCCAAGCGCTAAGGTAAAAAAATTATATGGATCATTTCATCGTCATGCATTTGCCAAATAATTACAAAAAGTCCTGATATCTCAAAAACTAATAGAGCCTGACAAAAACATTTTCTATAAAATGTGCTTAGTATTTAATGCTTAATCGAAAATGTAATAAAAATTACCATGTTGTATTTAAAAAACGAAAGTTAGCAGCTACTTCCGGTATAACCGGAAATGACAGAAACATGTCAATATTTTAGTTAAAGAGAGCATATCGATAAACCCAAATCCCCAAAGTTTCAGGAACATATATTCAGTACCTAGTTCTCCATAAAGTTCTAATGCACGCTCGTCGTGAATCACCCTGTATCCCATTAACACATACCAAAATTGAACATAATATCTAAAGTATTTTTACATACACATACATTTGGAAGAATAAAAATTTCTCGCCAATTCCCCCTCGTAGCTGATAAAAAAATGAACAAATTGAATCCGGCCTGATCGCCGTAGCTCGATTAATAAACTACTTATTAGCATTTATGTAATATTTTTTCTTCCCCATAGCTCCCCTTCTAATTGCTCCACCACCACCAGCCTCCGGCCTATCAAAGTACTCGGTGTCATCGATTGATTCGCGAAAAATTGATGCCCCAACTCCGCCCCTTCTCGAGATATAATTAATTAAATTTTATTATTTTTTGCAGTTGAAAATCGCGATAATTCGCGAACTCATTGAGATATCGGGATCAGGATTGTTCGAGCTTACGCGCTCTGTCAAGCTCTTCAATTTTGCTCTTCACATTCTTTTTTGTAGCATCAAAACTGACCGAGTTATATTCCATTTCCCAGGAAAATCCGTTGTCGATTAGATTTACGGGGCGTGCCCCCCTCCATCCGCATGCAGCGCCCCCTACAAATCATGTCAGAATGTCGGGATCCTACTGTATCGATTGGGGGAAAAAAATTACTCCATTTTGTCAAGGGATTTTCGAGCCGTTGATTTCGCCAGAACGACTCCATTAGTTAGTTGAAATCTCCCTTAGCTAGGCCTTATTACCTGCAGGTATCTTGTGATATATTTATTAAAATAGATGAAACTTTTTTTTTACATTACATTACATCCTTAGTTATAACTGTGGGGGGTAGGGTAACAAAACTTTAAGAAACAATATTCCACCGATTTTAGTTCGGGCTTGTCGATCCTCGAGGCTATAAACAAACAGGGAATGAAATTACTTAAGAAATCCGTAGAGATAAGCCTAATACAATTTGCCAACTAAGTGTTTATATGCCAGTAAAAGGAAAACGATAACTTACGTCGAATTCTTCGCACCATACGTAAAAGATCTTGATATTATTCAAAGTTTTTCCCTCGGGCAGGGTGAGGGTGACGTGCTCCTTCCTGTATCGCCTGATAACATCCCCGTTGTTATTTTCATCCCTTAATCTAAAACCGCGGCTGTCGGCTGTTTTATGGGTACTGGCGTAAAAGTAGGCCGCTGAAACAGAAAGAAAATTTTACGATTACTTATTAAGGTTAACGTTGCTTATATTAAGGAATGCAAATGGATGAGGGGAATTAGGGGAAATGTAATATTTGTAGGAGCTTTCACACTTTGAGCCTTAAAAGTTTGTTCTGTTTAAGTGATTTTTAAGTAGTATTTCTTAATAATATGCTAATATTCAAGGAGGGGTTATTCTTGGGTCCATTTTCAGAAAAAACTTCATATGTCCTAAACGTCTTAACTTTTGAGATACAGGGTGTTAAAAATTTTCATGTTTTTTAAATAATTTCACAACACAGCGTTCGACTAAAACCGGCAAACAGGGTAACTTAAATCATTTAGTTAAGTACAGCGTTTGACTGAAAGAATTCCGTCATTACAGGGAATGCCTGATACTCTTAGGCAAACGGCGTACCAAACGTAGAGTTACACTATTTGCCGGCAATACGTGAACTGACTAGGTATTTCTGGGAATGACGGATTTCACTAATTGATGCCGACATATGTATATAGATATTTGTAGATTTAAAGAGTGTTTGTGTTATTTAGGAATTTATTCTCTAAAATTTAACGTTTTAGAAAGTATGGAAATAAATAACATACAAAAAATGAAACAGGTTATTAAACGACCAGTTGGACCTGGTTAGTTTCCCATTAAATCACCATCAAGTGAATTTCTAATTAGTTGGTATTTCCATCCGTAATTGAACTGTAACTTTCTATTAGTTAGTTACCCCTAAAGTATAATAAGAATTGTTTATGCATTATTTATAGTATAGTACAGTGGCGTATATAGGAATTTGTTGGGGGGGGGGGGGACTTACAAGTAACGCTTTCGCCTTTTCGTTTTTTGATTAATATTGAATGATTTTTTGATTAATATGAATTGGTTAAATCATTACATTTCGGGGGGGCACTGGTATAGTATATAAAATGAAAGAAAAACGAGTTACCCATTTGTTACACTTTCTACCACACACGCTGTATAAATGAAACATAAAAAAGAAATGCCTACAAATTTTTAATTACTTACGTGTTTATATGAGGAATTTTTCATGGGACATAATATACTTTTTCGAAATATGGCATATGAAAGTTTAAAATGAAGGGGCCACCCTGTATGCTGTGCATGAAATAGGAAACTACACGAAATATTGCAATTGTACTTTACGAAACATCTACTACTTACACGTCTTTGTATCTTTAGAATAATATATCCTATTCAAATCTAACAGATGAAAAGATTTACGAGTACAAAATAGATGGAATATTAAGTGGCTATAAAACATGTCTCAATACCGTTTTCGGCGTTGATCGTATAAAGATTGTGAACACTTTCCTTGATGCTACAATAGAACAAGGTATAATTTACTGCTTATTTTCATAACAAAGAACAGCGGCAGTAACTGGAGAAAAGAAAAAATAATTAGTGCTTATTAGGATATTTACACAGATCAATCTACCTTTTTTGTAAACTAAAACCAGAATAATCAGTATATTGTTTCCTTATACTAATATTTTCTATACTATAGTCCGTCTAGATCTTTATCTTATCTTTAAGAGACTGTGGACCACTGAAGTAAAACTTGGACATAACGGGATGTATTGTTGGGAAGCCGCAGGCAATACTAATATTACGTACCGAGGTGGAAAGCGTTTCATCCCTGTCGAGAGAGTCGGTAATTAACCGAGGCGTGAAGCGGCGAGGTTAACTAGTCAACGAAGTTTGTATACTATTTTATTTACAACCACATTTAACATCCACTTCTTATTATTTTGAATTAAAATAATTAATAAAAGATAATTGTTATTTTTACTTTTCCATTGAAAATTAGACAGAAATTTCAAATAACCGCAGGTGGTAAAATAACGTAGGTAATAATACACATCAAGATGGCAAATATCATTTTTTGAATATGGTTTCAATTTCAATAAACAATATATTATTTTAACAACAGAAAAATGCTATCAGATGAGGAATTTGATTTTGCTGCTACTCCACCAGAAATTCGAGAAGCAGCAAAAATAGTAGAAGAGGTTCTTCTGTCAACTAAAAGCCGCCCGAGATATGACAAGGCATATAACTGTTCCAAAGAATGGTGTACGGGAAAAAAAGTTCAAGTGCCAAGACAAAGAATATATCAACGATTTGGTCACAATATTCAATGCTGAGGACCACTCTCATCAATCAATTAGCGAAAAAGTAGACATATCTAAACACGCAAAGCTATTAGTATTTTAAAAAAAAAAGTGTGTTTGTATATTATTTTGAGATATCGATTTTTAAAAAAATTACAAAAAAATAATTTACTTTCCACCCGGGTCGAAAGTAAAAGTAAAAAAACGTCAACTTTCCATCTTTCAAAGATAGATGAAATGTCTTTGGTACATGCATGATTGTAAATAAAAATCTTTACGGTCCACGCCCATATGTTGCAACATTCGGTCAATTATTTATAGCAAATACTAGAAAACGTATTATATTATTATAAAAATATGAAAACCTAATTTTGATGACTGACTTTTATAAGGAACCAAACGACCAAAAAAACAGCGGAACTGTTTTTCTGAAACAAAAATTCTAATGAGAATTCTGAGCCTGCATCTGCTTCATTCGAGAGTAGGGTGTTGATGTTGCTACTTAAAGCTACGCGCATACCGTCACCTGCGTCCCACCGGTTTCTGTTCTTACTTTTTATTTCAAATAAGGCAGAGAATCCTTGTTGACAAAGTTGTGAAAAAGATCGACATATATTTGAAAATAATTTCACGCAACTTCAGATAAGAAATTACATTCTTGCATCAAAACTCCTCGAGGCATATATGTATATGAACTAAAAGTGTCCTTATGGTCCATCATCCTGCAATTCGGCGAACTCTTGCTGGATATCATCAGGTAGGTCTCCTAGCTTAACGTTGAATTGATTTAACTATCCGGATAACAGCAGATTTGGGATCAGCAGTATAATTCAAGATGCCACACTTCTGTCTATACTCAAGCATCAATTGGGAACAATTCTATGGCTTGGAGCTTCACCAGATTTTGTTCTCTTGAAAGTATATGGGGGCCAATAAAGATTGGAGTAGAATGAGCAGGGACATGGACGAAATAAAGGAGGTTTGATTCTGTCTATTTTACAGGCCTGCTTTGACCACAATAACGGGACATTATGGCGGAAACCTAGTTTAGGGTGTACCTGTACCTTTAGTTAAGGGTTTAGAGTTAAATGGAGGCTGTATAAGTAAATAAGATGATTTATTTGTTGTAACTTTATAATTCAAGTAATAAAAATATGTACCGAAAAATGATAATTGTGTTTTCTTTTTTCCGGATACTTTCTAGACGGACTATAAATCGATGTCAAAAATTATTTCTGTTAATATTTTATTGTGTGAGTAACTTTTCTAGTAAAGAAGATTTGTTAAACTGTTTATTAATAGCATTTAAATTATATAATGTATGTTGTAGACTCTCTATGTTTTATTGGTGATTGTTAATATAATTTAAAATTGAGGACATTTTAAAATGAGGAAACGTAATGTAAGGTCTATCACTACTTACTGATTTTAATAAACTAGTGGCTAATGAACTAAATATTGTAGGTATTTCGGAGATATGTTGTCGAGTGACACAACCAGTGATGTAGTTACAATCGAATGGTATAGTAAATGGGTATGCGAACAGAAAAATGTAATCGGTCAGCCAAAATGGCCAGAGTTGGTCAGCTACTTATGGACAGCAAACATTGAATCGGTCAGTAATTAATGTCATACTAGAGTGCTCTAAATTATTTTGTTACGCAAATTAAATATATAAGCTGCTATGAGCGATCTACTTTTAATCAGATATTAGTAAGCAATCAGCTGGTAAGCAAAATATTTAATCTTGGTCATCAAAAAAAGCAATAAAACGTGAAATAGTAAGAGTGCCCTGGAAAAACAAGTGAAAACACGCCCCCGCTACACCTTTTGTAGCCGATTTCCTTTTCTACTCGGCAAAAGAAAACAATAATTATTGATGAGTGATAGACGTGTTTTGGACTTCCATTGTCTTTATTTCGTTTAAATCACAACGTTTCAACTGGTAATTATCTCCAGTCGTCTTCAGGTGAATACTGAGCAAGTTACTAAACTACGAGAGTATTTATACTAATAAGGGGGTGAGAAAGTTAATCAAGTATGACCGAGGTGGGTGCAGTCATGCGTCAATACTAGAGGACGTACCTAAACTAAGATTACATTTGCTTAACAGGGGTTTCCAAATGTTCCTTATATCTAAAGAGGGTTTGCTAAAACAACCAGGATTCTGAGTGATGACAGCTGCTTCTTTGAACTTCCTCTTTCGCCAATGTTCTTCTTTGAGTATGATACTTGATTGTCCCCATTGTAAGTGGTGGCCGTGGGTCCAAGCGTGATCTGCTGCTCCGGATCTGTTTGTTTCTCCCTTTCGTGTGTGGCTCTGATGTTCCTTGATCCTTGTTTCCAATGGCCGTAGGGTTTCACCAACATAGGATTGTCCGCACTCGCAGGGTATTCTATATACACAATTCTTTGTGTCTTTGTGGTTGGTTGGTTTTGTCTTTGTCAGGTGGCTTCTTAAAGAGTCTTTGGAGCTGAATACTGTTCGAATATTGTATTGTTGTCCTATTCGTCGAATCTTTTCAGAAACCCCCTTGTCATAGGGTATGTTTATGGTCGGTCCAACTACGGTGTCGTCCCTTGTTCTTTGTTTGTGATTTTGACGCTTTTTGATGTCTTGGTCTACCAGTCGTTGGGGATAACCATTCATTCCTAGGTCCTTGGTGATGTTGTTAAGTTCTTGTGTGATAGCCTCTTGTGAGTTGCAAAGCGTGAATGCCCTGTCAATCAATATCTCAACCAAACAACTAAATTCCGCAGAAGAATCATTGCTGGAAAAAGGCCTAAATTTCACGATTGCCCCAAAGGAAATCCCACTGTTGGATATTATTTGCGCAGCAGACTCTGCAATAATTGAAGCTACACAAGGAGATGAATTCCGATGGAAGGTAAGAGAAATTTTACAAAAATCGAAAAAACCTAAGACAAACATTAGTAGGGAAGAATCAGCTGCCCTGTCCAAACTTCGTAAAGACACAACCATCAAAATTCTACCTGCAGATAAGGGAAATGCTACTGTCTTAATGGATGTGGCGACCTACGATCAAAAAATTGAAGAAGTCCTAAAAAAAGGTAACTACCAGAGCATTCAAAAAGACCCAACCACTACCATTGAGGGACGAGTATACCGGACACTCAAGAGCTACGAACGATATATTCCAGATAGAACACGTTCACGCTTAACACCACATCACAGTAAACCCCCACATCTATATGGCTTACCAAAAATACATAAACACAATATGCCTTTACGACCTATTACGAGCTCTCGAAATTCCCCAACACACGAACTGTCCAAATTTCTGCTCCCGATACTACAACCTCTACAAGGACATAGCTCATCTTACGTCAAAAATTCACAGCATTTCGTAGAGATAATAGGTGGAAATGAAATACAACCTGAAGATCGATTGGTTAGCTTCGATGTGGAGAGTCTCTACACCAACGTCCCAGTAAAGGAAACTCTTCAGATTATACGACAAAAACTTGAAGATGACCTGACACTCGAAGAACGAACCCCGCTACCAATCAAAGCCATAATGGACTTACTGGAATGCTGCCTGAATAATTCCTACTTTCAGGAAAAGGATAGATTCTACAGGCAAATGGACGGACTGCCAATGGGCTCATCCCTCTCCCCAGTAATAGCCAACATTTACATGGAATGGTTTGAAGACCAAGCCATTAAAAAAGCTATAATAAAACCTAAACTATGGCTCCGCTACGTAGACGACACCTTCATTATTTGGAACAGAAGCGATGACGAACTTCAAACTTTTTTACTACATATGAACAACCTGACCCCTACAATTAAATTTACTATGGAGAAAGAAAATAATGACAGACTACCTTTTCTAGACGTTGTAGTCCAGAGAAACAGGAATACCATCATCACATCGGTATACAGGAAACAAACTCACACAGGACAATACCTTAATTATGCCTCGAACCATTCGAATAATACCAAACATGGGATAGCTAAAACATTGGTTGACAGGGCATTCACGCTTTGTAACTCACAAGAGGCTATCACACAAGAACTTAACAACATCAACAAGGACCTAGGAATGAATGGTTATCCCCAACGACTGGTAGACCAAGACATCAAAAAGCGTCAAAATCACAAACAAAGAACAAGGGATGACACCGAAGTTGGACCGACCATAAACATACCCTATGTCAAGGGGGTTTCTGAAAAGATTCGACGAATAGGACAACAATACAATATTCGAACAGTATTCAGCTCCAAAGACTCTTTAAGAAGCCACCTGACAAAGACAAAACCAACCAACCACAAAGACACAAAGAATTGTGTATATAGAATACCCTGCGAGTGCGGACAATCCTATGTTGGTGAAACCCTACGGCCATTGGAAACAAGGATCAAGGAACATCAGAGCCACACACGAAAGGGAGAAACAAACAGATCCGGAGCAGCAGATCACGCTTGGACCCACGGCCACCACTTACAATGGAGACAATCAAGTATCATACTCAAAGAAGAACATTGGCGAAAGAGGAAGTTCAAAGAAGCAGCTGTCATCACTCAGAATCCTGGTTGTTTTAGCAAACCCTCTTTAGATATAAGGAACATTTGGAAACCCCTGTTAAGCAAATGTAATCTTAGTTTAGGTACGTCCTCTAGTATTGACGCATGACTGCACCCACCTCGGTCATACTTGATTAACTTTCTCACCCCCCTTATTAGTATAAATACTCTCGTAGTTTAGTAACTTGCTCAGTATTCACCTGAAGACGACTGGAGATAATTACCAGTTGAAACGTTGTGATTTAAACGAAATAAAGACAATGGAAGTCCAAAACACGTCTATCACTCATGATACAGCATTGTCTCTAACCTTCAAAGAAACAATAATTATTGATGTTGTACGCTACTGAGTTGACCAGCCCTTGTTTTTCAATACCTTTAGCAATATGACTCACCTTTCTTGGAGAAATAATGTCGAGCCCATATATTATAGAAAATCCGACATTGTATTGAGTGTAGCCTAAATCAGATTATATTTGACATACTTTCAGACGCCCAGAATTAGGAGCACCTAAAGTCAATCCTCAACTGGTAGAAGAATATGGAGTTTATCGAAAAATTATTTCTAACAAATTTAGCGATAAAGGGAAAATTGCTAAGAATATAAATAAATAATTAATAAATATTATATAAATAGAAAAGTATATAATATTGTAAAACTTTGAATATGGTCATGAATTGTTTTGTTGGAAGAAAATAGGGATTTTGTCCTCATATGGAATACTTCTTTTATTATAACTTTTACGGAAAAAAGTCATTTTTTATAAAAAATTCTTTTTATAAACCAAGGTTTAGAAAAACGCTTTTATTGCTCGACCATCATTAGGACGTGAGGGATGGGAGTTAATATACTATTTTTCGACTACTAAGCCATTTACGAAATCTTGCTGTAGTTATTTTACTCAATTGTGTTATCGGCTCTATTAATCATGTGATTTGAAGTTTCACACAATTTTTGTTGTCATATTATTATAATTTGCAGTAATCGGGTTGCCTGCTTTCAAAAGTTTGACAGTTTGTTTTGCTACATGTCTCTATTATTGACCTAGGTAACTAATGGAGCTAAATAATAATGACCTCTGACCGGAGGTTAAGATAAATGATTTCTCAAGATGAAAATCGGCTACTAATACGTAATTAAATGATTAGTAGTGGAAAAACTATATTCAAGATTTATTTAATAAAATTCTTATATTGTATTTCGATTCAAAATCTCCGGTATATTCGTTCGTAAAAGAGAAACAAGATTGCGACCAACTTTTATAGCCTCTAAAATTTTTATTTATCTTAATTTTATCCCAGCGCTCAAAAAAGAAAATTTATGATTGTTTCTATGCTAAGGTGGGTTTTTATGAAAAGGTAAATCTTTAATTTTATTGTGAAAAAGTAGAACATGACAGGAAGGGCGAAATGGAACACGCAATCTCACGCTCACATAGAAGGGCGTAAAAAGAGATTGATGTGGTAATATTTAGTTTTTAGGCGAATTATGGCTTTGTGTGAGCGGTGTGGTAATAATTGAAAATTACCCATATTAATATTTATTGGAGTAATTTAGGAAGTAGTTTCACGTAATACTAATAAAAAATTCATTTACTAATAGAGCATGTGGCATACAGGGTGACCCACTAAGCGAGGTACGCGGCTGTTTCTCGGTAACCGTTCATCGTACAGAAAAATATATTTATAGGAAAAGATGCCTAGAGAAATTGCTGGAAATTATTTGCAAGTTTGTAGGACGGCCGCTAGGGAGCGTAACACTAATAGTACCAGTCGATTTCTCTACAATTTGCTTAGATAAGGTATATTGATAGTACTTTCAAAGAAATCTCTCATGTATCATGAACAACTTTGCTTAAAAACGTTCAAATCAAATAAAGTGGTATGGAGGTAACGCAAACAGGAAAAATGCAATATCTCAGGAATGCCTTATGGGAAAATATTACAATTAGTGTTTAACCACTCCGGTAATTACATATATTTTAAAAAATAAGGAGGCTTTGGAAACAAAAGACATATATTTAATAATAATACGGAAGAAACGTCAAACTATTCATTTTGAGATCCACTGGAAGACGTCCCGCGTTTATCAAGGATGGTAATTTTGCCAAAATTCTTATGCGCTACCTGAATTATAATAAACACGTTATTGGTGCATCAGTGGCTTTAACAAGAAAAGTTTAAAAACATATTTCTAGGTAAGATTTTTTTCTTTAGATATTTCCCCATATTTTCTTTAAACATAAAGATATTTAATTTTATTTTTTGTGATTAAATCGTACTTATATATTCCCGTCTCTATTCCTGGATTATTTTAACAGCTATAAATATTAGTTAATATTATGACGTTTTAAAATATTTTGGTCGCTGGGAACATTCGTTCATATAGACCTGGTGTACATTCGGCCAGTGACCAGTAGTCGAAAACCTAGGTACCTGGACTCTCAACATTTTACAATGACACATCAGAAAAGAACAGATTAGAGGAAATCGGCTGGGAATAGTAAACAAAACAAATAAGTGTCCAAAACGAGACTTAATAAGCCTGGATTAAAAGACAAAACAGTAAACAACTGATAAAGAAAACTATTTAAATTAACATGTTAGTAATGATCTTAACGAACTGGGGAGAAGCTAATGTCAGGAAGAATCTGTAAAATTTAAAGTCTTTGGTTAATGTTGTTAATTTTGTTGGGCCAATTTTGGAAATTGAGTATTGATAATTGTCGTAGATGTCAAAACAATTATTGCAACCGACGACAATTTCATTAGCTCTTTGAGGAATCATCAAACAAATTTTACCTTGAAGAAATTAGATGTCAAATTATAATAATAAATAATTAATTTCTCAGGAAATAAAGTGCCTTCTAAATGTCTTGAAAGAAGTTAATAAAGCCAGAGACTTATAATAAACTGCCCTTAAAAATGAGTTTATTAAAATACATAAGCGTTCACGTTTATTAAGCAAAATCCAATCTTTCATTAGAAAATACCATGGGTGTACGGGAAAACTCTATAAAGGGGGTAGGTAGAGGTAGTAGAGGGTAGGGTAGCTATAAACCTAAAATGTTAGTGACTGAAATTAATTCATAGAAGGAAATTTATTTCTTCTTATTTAGAAACATTTAGAAATACCAAGGATTTTAAATCAAGGAGGATAAGGGTTTGGTTCATAGTCTTTGAAGAATAAACAATTCACATTCTTAGGTAGGTTGTAAACAACTTCGCAGAAAAACAATCAGGGAGCTCTGAAAATTAGTATAATTTTTATTCGTCGTTCTCTGTTAATTAGACAAAGACATTACGTCGCCTTCGAGCGTTTGGAACGTACTTTTTATAAAGCCCTTATTGGAACGGCCATCTTACATACCTGCTTTCACGCTTGACACTACCGGATTAACAAGTGTTATATTTGTCGTTATCGTTAAATAAAATTCTTTGTTGTTTTTCCAGTGTTTTTGTGTTAAATTTAAGTATTGTTTGTGGAAAAATAGAAATTCTTAACTCAATATGGTACAACCAAGTCTGCCGTAAACTGGATAAAAATATAGACTTTTGAGTCACGTCCGTCGATTGTTTGTTTTTCCTAACCATGACAGAAACAGACAGAAGATAAAATGAGATAGGGAAATTTATTATCCAAAATATCCTCAATTTTTGATAATTTGATGGATTTTCTTCGATGTTCTCATACTTCAAATTTAATATCTCCAGTTGTATTGACGTATCAATGTCGGTCTTTTGTTATTTTACGCTTTGTTATGTTAGCTTTTAAAGTATATTAAAAAAATGTCATTGCGAACAAATGCAAAATAATAACAATTTATTGTGTACATAGTTTTAACAACGAACAAACCCACCTTAAACTAAATTTAAAAAAATACTTTTTCTTCTTTATCGTCTCTTATCTACAAAACCCATTTTACGAGAAAGTATCACCTCTATTAGATTGGTAGTTATTAAATATTTATATATCAAAAGTAACTCAAAGCGCGGGGAATGCACCAATCTTCGAAAGCGTATAGTAAGGCAGTCCGTTACCAGGATTTCAGACTGATCACGAACTAAAGTTTTTTGAGTTTTTTGTTGATTTAATAAGGGCTTGAGAAGGAAATTAACAAGAACGGACATTGGCAACGTTGCGAAATCATTGAGAATCATCTTTACATATGTAAAAAAGGTGGTCGTAATAGTTATCGCGCCTCGTCCGTTCTTTTTATTTTTTGACTGAGAGTGATGGTTTTGATGAGATGAAAATAGTAACTGACATTTTCCGTGCGGTGAATAGTTTTGGTTTGAGAAAAATCGAAAATTGTTTACTGCGGAGAATTTAACTTATCACGCCTCATCCGTTTTACTTGTCGGAAGTTATTTTTCCTTATTCCGGAAAAAAATGACAACGTACATTTTCATCGACGCGCAACCGAAGTATTGGATCTTACGTATGTCATTTTTTTAACGCTGTTCGAGTTACCGCGTCTCGTCCGTTTTCAAGCAGAAATCGTGTATTGTGGCTCGGAAAATGGGGGAAAAATATGAACTGACATTTTTATTCACGCATTTTTTAGCAAAACCGTTTTCAGTCAAGAAAAAATGTGTATCAATAAAAATGCAATATGGGGACATAGCTGATGCCGAGTTGTTATAGACAACCAAGCCACACAGCAAGCCGTCCCATGCGCGAGCCGTGTACCGCGATCATGAATTATACAATACGAGATCCGACTCCGCTGCCCTCCCTGTGGCTGCGCAACACGGAAAATGTCCGTTTGACTCGATTTACTATTTTTTAGAGTGTTATCAACAATTAAAAAAAAAATTGAGCCGGGCGCTGTGACTTCTTTACATTTTTTATTTAAACTATGGAATTTTTGCAACACTGAAAACGTCCGTTGTCGATGAATTCACGTCTTTTTTTTATATTTTTAATATGATTTCATCAAGAACGGACAAGGCGTATTAAGAAAAAGACGATCTGCTTTCTTACGGACTGAAATCACTCTGACCGGTAAGCGCAGCGTTTCCGAACTTTCTCGCTCGAGTAAATCTTTCTTATTTTTTAATAATCTAGCGATTAGTCATTGACTAGATGAAGGCGTGATAAGAGGACATTTTGGTAACGGGCTGCCGGACTAGTAGTTCTGCCACGCTTCGACCCATCGCGCGCTGCGTGACTTGCGATCGAAAATATTTAATAACTACCGATCTAATATAGGTACCACCTCAAACATTACATGGAATTTTCTATTTTCAACTTAACGATACATCATCCGGTAGTTGCTCCACCCCGGGCTGATACTCTTAATAAAAAAATTCATATCTCAATGATTAAATGATTTGGCAGGACAACCGTATCGAATTTATGACAGGTTCAAAATTATTTAATTTAATAAAAACCTACAATATTATGCCTATCTTTACGGAATTGGTGGCGGCACGATTGCGCCCCGTTCAGATCTGCACCCCTGTTGTCCTGCTGTAGCTACGACCCTGTCTGTACCTCGACTCCCTTCGGACGCCTCTGCAAGACACTAAATATTAAGTTGAAGACCCTTGAGTGAAGAAATTTTGTATGCCAACCATCCCGACCGCAAAATGTATAATCAATCAGAAAATCGCTTGGCCCATTAAGATTCATTAAAGGCCTAAGTAATTTATGGCGTAAAAACAACAAGAATTAATTAAGAAAAGTTTTTAAAAGAGCTTATAACTGCGATGTTTTTCAAGGGTTTATACAAAAGAAAGTTTTCTTTTGAAGTTGGGAGTGAGCTTACGAATTGCCGAAAATAACCTGTTTAAAAAGGAAACACCTGTAATAACCCTAGAATAAAGAGTTTTTAACAAAGGGCGTTTCTTAATTAAAAACTTTGAAGTGTAAACGTGAAATGTCTTTGATATTTACTAGTAATTTGAAATTAGATCGGTGCTGGGACAAATTTTCGTTTAATTAAAATTTATTTAAATTTTTTTGAACATTATATTAATTAGTTTTTAGTTTGCTTCTCAAAGGCATCATTTAATCGAAAGAACACAAGAAGTCTGCTTTACTTGTCAGGTGGTAATATACAGGGTGTAACTAAATAAGTGTAAAACATTTAAGGGGGTGATTCCTCATCGAAAAAAAGATAGGATCTTTCATATAAAGAAACTTCATTGGAGCATCCCTTATTAAGATACAGCCCCTTAAAGGGGGTACATAAAATGTGTTTAACAATTTTTTTCACAAGCATTAAAAAAGTTACAATATTGAAATTAACCTGCCATTTTCTACTACCAAAAAGACACTTAGCCAGTAATTTATTTGGTTTACCCCATGGTTGTAAGGGTGGAAAACGCAACCCCTAAAATTTATTTCCAATGTAAGTTTTTGTCTTATTATTTGTTTACCATCTAAAAATTTATTTCCGATAGCATGTTTCATTCTAAACAAAAAATGTCTCTTGAATTGTTTGCCCAAAATAAACCAGTTCGCAGCAAAAAATTATTTTACGAACAAGATACATATCGCCATAAAACGCGCGAATACGTTGCTCAATGCGCCGACGTCTAGACGCATGCGTAATGTCTGAAGGTGGACATATTGAACATTTACTATGATTTCTAGATGTTGTATGTTTTGTTATTAATAAATTAGTTTTGTTTATTTATAAATTTTATGTACCCCCTCTAAGGGGCTGTAGCTTAACAAGGGATGCTCCAATGAAGTTTCTTTATATGAAAGATCCTATCTTTTTTTCGATGAGGAATCACCCCCTTAAATGTTTTACACTTATTTAGTTACACCCTGTATAAATATGTATGGAAAAATTATTTCCTAACCACCTACAATACCCTTATCTTACTACAATATAATAACAAGTCTTGATAGTGGTAGATGCCAAATGAGGAGGTATTTAGCACGAGGCGCCAGCCAAGTGTAGAAATTCACCGAGTTTGAGAAAATCACTTTCACTAAAATAATGTACAGCATGTCCCATTTTCGATACTTTTATAAGGTATGTCAGTAATTGTTAGTGCTATCAAAAAAGTAATGTAGATGTCATGTGCTCTTTTTGGGTCAGACTTAAAATGGTAGAATCAAAATTAGAAAATTTTCGCTCGCTTAAGAGAGAGGGAGAAAATTAAAAAATTGACAATTTCAAAATTACCCTATATTTTCTTAGTTAAAAGAGATACAGAAAAATGTTTCATACAGAAGTTTCTTTATATTGATTGTTGAATAATCTGCCGTTTTCAGAATAAGTATACGAGGTCAGGTAAAGAAGTTATCGGACTTAACCTCATTTTTTAAAATGGAACACCCTGTACGTTTTAATCTTAAAAGATACTATTTTAAATTCTCTTTTCAAATATACTATAACACACCATGGGCGATATTGGTTTCCTAGGCGATTTATTTAAACTTTATTACTTTGAAACGAAATTAAAGATTCAGATTAAGGTAAAAAATAACGGGAATCATCGCAAATGTTCGGAATATCTCCTTAAATGGTTACCGTCTTTCCGGATAGCGAAGAAAATATACATTTTGCGCCATATCTTCGCTTTTCCACTTTCAATATCAACTGATATATTAAATTTTTCAACATGTTTATAGGTCATTTTCGCAAATGAATAATGTAAACATGAAATTTACCCGTTAAATGTTAATAGTCACCATAGTTGTGTCTAGGATATTAGCTTTATTTCATTGTCTACTGTGGTTTAAAGTAATAAAGTTTAATAAATCCCCTAGGAAACCAATCTCATCCATGGTGTGTTATATATTTGAAAGGAGAATTTAAAATAGTATCTTTTTAGGTTAAAATATACAGGGTATATAAAGGAACTTCTGTATAAAACATTTTTCTGTATTAAATTACTTTTATGATAGCACTTACAATTACGAAGACACCCTATAAATGTGTCGAAAATGGGACAGGCATAATTTTTCCTATGACCACAAATAGAATTCCCATGCATGCCCAATTGTTGAACTTTTTAACTTACTTATCTGGGTGCAAATAAAAAAAACTTTTCTCAGTTTCTGATACTTTAATTAGATTAAAACCATAAACAACCAAAATTAAACTAAAATTTTAATTTTGAATAAATGCGTCGTTCCAAGAAAATAATAAACCTCATAACCTAACCTCAATATTTATAGAGATGGTTAGATATAGGGCCGTATTCATAGTCGACACTTGAGGCGTCCTCGGCACTCAAGTGCCCCTTAAGGTGACGTTATCAGTTTGACAAAGGAATGCTTAAGGCCTGATAACGCCACAAGTATCGACTGTGAATACGGCCCGTAATTAATTTGTTAATTATGAATGTTTTCCATGGGATTTACTTGAAACAATATTTAAATTATTATTAGAATAAATATGTTACCTACATAAATCACGTTTACTTAGCCTGTATGGATATTGTATCCATAATAATTTAAAAAATCGAAAATAAATCGGTGCTTGTGTCTATGGGGTACCTAACAATTCTCTGTTACTTATTCTTTATATTTATCCTAAAAAAAACTTAAGGGATCCCCACAATTAAAATAGAAGATAAACATATGTAATTTCTTTAATGTGTAGTATTGCTCTAGTGCGCTTTACCTTACCAAGCACTCCATTGCACTTCACGGGTCCCGAGAGTTTCTCATCAGTGCTTGGTTAATGGAGTAATGGGATAAGTATCGATCTATTTTCGATTTTTACAATATCAATGATAGAATATCCATCAGGGTAAGTAAAAACCTGATGAATGTAATTATATTTGTTGTAATAACAATATGAATATTGTTTTAAGCAAATCCCATGTAAAACTTTCATAATTGACAAATTACAGATATTTAACTCAATCTTCATAAATATTGAGGTTAGATTAGGAGCTTTATGATTTTGTTGCAATTATAAGTTAATTTAATGTTTTTTTGTTAAGATTAAAACATAAACGGTTCGGCTCCTTGAACTTTAATAGTCTAGGATAGTTCCATACGAACGCTCGGCGATGATAGCGCGCTTAACGGAAAGGAGAAGAACCAAGAACTGACAGCGGACCAGCCGAGAGAATACATCCATTTTGTTTGCTTTAATTAATAACTAAATAAAAGTTTTTAAGAAGTAAAAAAGTTCTTATTACTAAACAATTCACTACGTTGAAAAGGAAACAATACCCGAACAATATTAATCTAATCGAACAAATCAGAAACTATAAAAATGTATACACACAATACATAGTACCTAATTAGCGTCATCAAATAGGAGAATAACTATTATTTTTATTTACAACCAGGTAAGTAAGCTAAAATGTTTAAATAATTGGAAAATGTATTTGTGTAGATTACTTGTGTGAAAGTGGTATTCTCAAACTCGGCCTACTAAAAACTACCACTTTCAATACTGGTTATGTAATATCCTATTTCTCCACCCGTGTGATATACGACACTTTCTTGCCAAGTTTGCCGTGCTATTTTTTCTCATTTTCATACGTGGTCGTAAGAAATTAATTTTTACAAACATATTTATATGGCATTACTTAATATTACTATATTTATAATATATGTAAAGAAGAGATGAATATTAATTAAATAATAATATCCATCAGAAGTACATTTTGAAGAAAAAAATACATAGTTTTGATTTTTCAGGAAGAAACCAATATAGGTAGTGTATTTATTTTCTACTTAATAAATTATTGTTTGAGCACGCCTATGGTCAGACGCTTTCTAGCAGGGTTTTATACATTTTCTCCCCTCGCTCTTCATACGGAAACGTTCAAACACCACCGGGCAAACAATATACATATTCGGTGCTAAGATCAATGGAGTTTATCTACAAGAAAAAACGACTAGCAACTTACCAGGTCCTTGACCATCATAAGTGAAGTCCTTGATGTGTAAAGTTCGGCCGTCAACGGCATACACTTCTCCCGAAACTCCGTGATGCAACTGGGAGAGTTGCCCGAGGAACTTTCCCAAGTATTCTGCACCGTTAACCCGACCTGAAAGTAAATAAATTTGGGTTAGGCAAATTAAATAGCAGTAAGAAGGGCATGTTTAATTCTACGCCAAAATATATTTATTGCCATTATGTTAATTTTTCGCATGTCACCAAGTTATAACACCTAGATACGGTAAATTCGCCTTATACACTTCCTGACAATAAATCCCGGACAATAATAATGTTACTCTTTTTTATAGTCCTGTATCTTTGGTAATTGTTGTCCGATGTTGGCGACGTTCCAATGTGTCTTGGGATGATATCCTGAATTTTAGTTTTCGAAAAATGTCTTGATCATTATACAGGCAGAAACAAAAGCTACTTTTTACCCTTAATTTCTTAACGCTTTGTGGAAAATTGAGGGGTAGAATTTAGCTGAATTATATTTTGTTTTGAAGTGTGATCTTTTCTTAACATAATGTTTCTTGGTTCTATCAAAGAATATATAAATTTTTAAAGAAAGTACTGCATTTTTTAAACTTTATTCACAATTCAGAACATTACATGATTTTATCCAGTAGCATGAATAAATATTCAAAAATTAATAGCATGTATTTCCACCTTGTGTTCCTATGCGACGTGGCATGCAATTTCTAATTGCCTCTTGAGTAATATTTTCCCATTCTTTAAGAAGAGTAGCGCCCAAATCTGGCAATGTTTCTGGGTGTCGATTAAGGACACGCCTACCTAGCATATACCATACGTGTTCCATAACATTTAAATCAAAAAACATTGTGTTACGGAAAAATCACACTTCAAAACAAAACTTAATTCAGCTAAATTCCATAGCTCAATTTTCCACAGAACGTTGAGATATTACGGTAAGTAAAAAAGTAATTTTTGATGATGATCAAGATATCAGTATTTTTTGAAAACTAAAATTCAAGATATCATCGCAAGACACAAGTCGACACATTGATAAAAGTTTCACCACGATGGGATAACAATTAAAAAAGTCACAGGACTATAAGAAAACATTATCTTTGTCCGGGTTTTATTGTCGAGGAGTGTATTATGGAGTGTATTATAATAGATTTAATTGTGCAAAAATAATCTCTAATTACAAACGACTAATTACCAATGTTAATTCAGATTTTTATTGGTGTCATTGGTCGGATGTCAACACCTTCATGCCGGTTTCGAACTCTTTTAATCTTATCATAATAGTTGGCAAATAGTATAATTTATTATTTCTTGAGTAGTAGTTTTCGAGAAATCGTTCCAAAAATGGACTTATTTTCGCCCGCTTAAGAGATACGGGGAAAAATCAAAAAATTGACAATTTCTAAATTACCCTATATTTTCTTAGTTAAAAGAGATACCGAAAAATGTTTTATACAAAATGTTTCATAAAGAAGTTTCGTTATAATGATTGTTGAATAATCTGCCGGTTTCAAAATAGGATCCGGGGTCAGGTAAAACAGTTATCTGACCAGCAGATTATTCAACAATCATTATAAAGAAACTTTTGTATGAAACATTTTCTGGATCTCTTTTATTTAAGAAAATATAGGGTAATTTTGAAATTGTAAATTTTTTTGATTTTCCCCGTATCTTTTTAAGCGAACGAAAATTTTCAAATTTTGATTTTGCCATTTTAAGTTTAACCCAAAAAGAGTACATGGCACCTACATTACTTTTTTGATAGCACTAACAATTTCGGAGTTATGGGACACCGTGTACAATTTTAGGGGATGACTCTGCCTCTGGTAAAAAATTGGAAAGGGTGTCACCCGGAGTGACTCCTAATGATTCTACTAAAAGAGTCAACAAAATAATGGTTTTCTAAATAATAATCTAATAACCATAAATCTTAGGGCAGGAAAAATCTAATTACGTGCATTTTTGGAGCACAGCATTTTGGAGATTTTTAATGTACAATGTAAGAGGCAATATCTGCGGAATTATTTGGACATTTATTAGGCCATAACTTTTTTGTCACAGTGTATTTAAGTTTTTAATGAAAATAGTTTTCTCATATTTATTACGTAAAAATGTATACCTATTAAGTTCAGGTCGGCCAGAGTTACCGTTTCGGAGATATTTGCATGTAAAGCGTTTAATGCGTTAGCAATTAACTTTTACATGATAATTAATATTCTAGTAATGATAATTGAGAATAATAAATACAAAAATTGGATTGGTTTTTAACTTACTTTAATTAAAATAACTTTGACCCTAGAAAATATCGTGTCGAAAGAAACCAACAGCAATGAAAACACAACCTTACGATAAACTCAAAAATGAAACATTTTCTGTTCCATAGCAACTGCATCTCTAAATTTTATTTGCTCCCTCATTGGTTACTTTAAGAAAAAAATTTTGTTTGCAAATTAATAATAATTGGGCATGGTGCACTAAACAATTTAAATGCAAATATCTCCGAAACGATAACTCTGGGCGACCGGAACTTAATATACATTTTTTACTTAATAAATATGGGAAAAGTATTATTTTCATTTAGAACTTAAATACACTTGAGGCACAAAAAAGTTATGGCCTAATAAATGTCTAAATAATGCCGCAGACAGCGCCTCCTACATTAATAATTCATAAAAAAATCAATTTCTCGTCCTAAAAAAACCATAATTGCCAAATTTTGTAAAAAAACGTTGACTTCCTGCAAAGTTATTCGAGAAAAACAAAAGTGAAGTTTTAAATTTAACACCCTGTATCTCAGTTAATATTAACTTTCGGATATAGGTAAGTAATCCTAATATTTTTAAGTAAGTGATTTTTCCATGTAACATTAATTAGCGGACACCCTGTATAACATAATAATTATTGTTGGTGCTAGATTTTAAAAGTTATTTTTATCGAGTTTTCACAGATACTATAATTATTATAATTATTTATAGTTCAGATATCTTTATAATGATTTAAGAAATTATAATATTTTGCAAGAAAGTTACTTAATTAAAACGTAATACTTAAAATTTTCTATTCCATTCTTTCCGTTTGCCTAGTAAAAGTGTTGGGATGGCAACTAATAAGTTGACTCTTTTGTATTCGACCAAACACCTGTGACTGTAACTAACGCAAAAAGTAATAAATTGGCTAACCTTTTATTATGGAACGAAAGAATAATATAATTTTTTCTTACATGACATGATTTTTAATTATTATCCGGTCACATGACCCTGGAATAGTTAGGGTTTACATTTTTGAACGATTCTAATGTAGCTCTTATAACAACTGGAATTTTCTGTGCATGTCCATTGTCCTTAAAACAATTTTCGGATTGGCCAAAACTAGAAGCATATTGGAAAACAACAAAACGATAATGTGTTTGTGTATTCCTGACCCTTCTATACCAGTATAGTGTTCTTTTCTCCTATATTTTCGGTCATTTTGTAGATTCAAAGAATTTCCTCCACTACTAACCATTTAATCCCATATTATTAACCGATTTTCAGCTTGAAATCATTATTGTTTCCCTCCATTATTTACCATGATCAATAATAGAGGCATCGACCTATATCTATGGATACGTACAACTTATGGGAAGCGCAGTAAAAAGTTAAATTTTATGAGTGAAGAAATGGGTTGGTGCGCACGGTTTACCGGTCATATTTTTAAAGGTTGCTCGTCGATTGTCTTGCGCACAATATTGTCGCCGTCATATAGGCAATCACGCCGTATTGGTGCCGATTTGGTTGCCAACCAACGACGACCGTCCAGAACCGAAATCTGTGGTAGGGATGTAACGATATTAAAAATGTATCGATACGTAGACAATAGATTTGAAAATAAATTCTAAAAGAGGCTTTTCAGTGCCAGTCACAAGGCCTTCTTTTATTCGAGAAAATATATTGTTAATGGGAAATATCCCAGTAAAGAAGGTCTTGATGTGCCAAAATGTTGCCGCGTAATCATTTTCATTATGGGCGAAGTACGGTCCTGTTCGCCGGTTAAGGTCAATAGTGTATCAGTCGGCATTGCGCATGACATCTGACGATCAGCTTTACTTACATGCGCGCGTCCATAAATTTGTCACTTTTGCTTTTACAGTTTAGTTACCAACTGAGAAACTTTTGAAAGCAGACAACTCGATACTGGAAATAATGTGACAGAAAAAAACAAAATAATAATATTCTGTGAATCTTCAAATCATAAGTAACTTAAAATAATTACCAGAGCTGATAATGCCAGTGAATAAAATTAATAAATTAATAACTACCGCTAAATCTTGTAAATGGCTTAGTAGTAAGAAATAGTATATTAACCACGGTTTAGAAAACTACATAGATTCAAAAGTTTTGCATCACTCTGATTCTCGAATAAGTAATTACGTCATGGTGAAAATAGACTAAATATTAGTTCATTGATAAATTTAAAATAAAAATCAATGAGTTTTAAAATTTTTTATTCTACCACAACCAAAAAAAAATTAACAAAAGTAAAATTTATTTATATTGTATAATTTGCGAAATTTAAAAAAATATAGCATCTAATAAAGTGTAGTTCTTCCTCTGGCCTCAATGCAAGCTTGACGCCGCCGCATGCTGTGCGTAAGGTTAGCAATCCGTTCTTGTGGAATAGCCTGCCATTCCTCGGTAACAGCGACGACAAGCTCCTGGGGAGTTCTAGGGGGATTTCTTCTAACGCGAACTGCCCTAGAGAGCATATCCCAAGGATGTTCTATCGGGTCCATATCAGGGGACAAAGCAGGCCACTCCAAGCGATTGATTCCCTCACTTTCTAGGTATTCATCCACAGTCCTAGTACGATGGGCCGGGCATTGTTATCCATTAACACAAAATTGTTACCAACAGCCCCTCTCCACGTCCTAACATAAGGATGTAGAATATCCCTAATGTCCCTGTCGCCAGTCATTGTGCCTTGAACGTGTTTGTTCGTGACTAGCTCAGTACCCCCGTCAGACATAATATACCTTCACAAAACATGGCGCTTCCTCCCGCGAATGGATGCAAGGAGCAAGCAAGGGCAAGTTGGGCGGCTCTTGTTGGTTCTCTCCAAACACGAATCCGGCGACTATCGTTTACCAGACAAATCCTGGTCTCGTCGGAAAATAGGACAGAATTCCAAAATTCTTCGGGTAAGCAAGCGCGCGTTTCAGCCCACTGCAGTCGACGAGCTCGGTGGTCATATTGTACAGTATGTACAGGCCGCCGACATCTTAAACGGATTCAAGAATGCGTCTTCTTAGTGTAGAGACGGATACGCGAACTCCAATTGCATGCGTAACATCTCTCTGAAGTTGTGGGACTGGCATAGTACGATTTCTCCGAATTATTAACGTAATATAGCGGTTCTGCTGTCCGTTAGTAACACGCCTTCTACCACTTCGTGGTCTGTCTCGCACAGAATTGGTCTCTAGATAGCGATTCCATATGCGAGATACATCACTTTGAAAAACCCTATTCTTTCAGCAACAAATCTTAGAAATTCATTTCTGAAGTTATCTTAACATGCCAAAATCAGAGTGATGCAAAACTTTTGAATCTATTTCTATTATTGCCCTCACGTCTTAAATCCCTCGCCGCTTTGCGCCTGGTGATTTAAAATCGGGCTTGTTCGGGTTTGTTCGCCTTTTTCTAAACCTTGGTTCATAATATAGTATTACTGTGTTAATGCTTCGGTTTTACGTTTAACCGACGTCAGGTTAGAACTTTTTCCTGATATAGACACTTTTTTAACAGCACTAAGAACTACATGTTGTCAATAACAATGAATAAACAGTGATGAATGAATGATTATTTGTTAAACTTAGAAAACAACAACAGTGAATTCCAATTATTATATTAACGAATCAAAACAAAGCAACAGTGCAATTTGTTTTACATGTTTCAACTCCGTCGCAATTCTTTTGGATAAAAATATTAAAAAAGTAAATTTTAATTAAACGTGGAATATTTAATTTATTATTCAGTGCACGAAATTGCAACTCATAAGAGACATTAATTAAAAAGTGTGCTTTTTTATCGACCATGAGGACGATTTTTCATTTGTTTAGCTGAGGGATAAGCTAGCTTTGTTTTTTCATTTATTTTAACATTAAACAAACCTGAATAGGGTGTAAAAGAAGAATATTGGGAAGCTTAGTCCATGGAGTTCGGTGAATGTAAATGGAATAGTAAATAAAATGCGGAAATTAAATCATTAAACTATTTCATTAGTGAAACGGAAAGGATAAAGATTAATAGATAATAATTTTATGTTAAACCTTGCAAAATTTATAATAAACGTATACAGGGTGTCCCGAAATTAAGGCGCAATACATTACCACCACATTCTACTGCTAAAAATAATAGATTTTATTCATATGGGCATAAGTACGGAAATGCTTTTTTAGTTCCTGAATTCAGAATTTCAAAATTTTAATCATAGGCGTCGCACAACTAGATGTTTAAGGGTTGTTAAAATATGACGAACAAACCCGAACAAACACGAACAAACCCAATTAGTCGTTTTTTTAAATTTTCTTAAAAATACAGGGTACACCAAGTAAAGTGGCCTATTAGAAGTAGGTATCTCGAGAACTAAATGGGATTTTATTTTGAAAATTTGGCTGTGGTTATAAGAGTTGGTTTTCTACGTTTATAAAATATTTTTGATGGTGCGGTGGTGTCGTATCATACCGATAGTGGTAGCAACTTGGGAATTTTAAATGAGTTACCCTATATATTATATTTTTTGGAATCTAGGTAAAAATCTAGAACAGTTTTCTGTATAATATCATATACCTATCTTTAAGAGTTTTTGAATTATAAATAATCTTGTGATTTTTTAACGTCGTATCGGGACCTGAAAAGAAAATCATATATTTTTAGCGGTTACAGCTAGAAAGGTGAAATTTTGACAATAGTTTCACAAGACCATCGAAATTTTATAATTTTAACTATAATTTAATTGGTTTTATACATACAGGACAGGACATACAAGGCGTCTCCATAACAATATTTCTGAGGCCGATGAATTTTTGCAAAAATCTTATTTTTTCTACATGGGACACTCTGTATTTGATATGTTTTGCTAATGGAGGATCGAATTTTCTATCTAATGATGTTAAGTATTCCTATACCTATCGTCACTATTTTCGGACTTATAGCGAAATTTAAAAATTATCTTATAAAAATATATTTTTTGGTAGTTGGCTGTATAACATTTTAAAGTATTTTGCGTAAAAAGGTACCATTAGTTCATATTACTTCATATTAATAGGACTTACAGGTTTTGAAAAAAATTAGGTTCATAAAGCAGGTAATTAATAAAAATGATAATAATCAAAGTAAGGTTCAAGTCTCGTTTGATATTTCTGTATCAGATATTCTCTGAAATCATTTTTGTTAAATAACGGTATTTTTGTCCCATTATTAAGTTGTTAGTCTCTCGTTCTGTCCAAGTTTAATTATTGTGTTTTTTTTACGGTTTCTGCCTGGATGCTGAAAGTAGATCTCGAATACTGAAAGTTCAGAGTGCCTGTTGCAGTTTTGTGTATGGTGTGCGAAAGTTTGATCATATTTCACATTTATATAGGGTTATTAATTGGCTAAGGATGGACGAGCCTAGGATCCTTCATTCTTGCACATTCCTAATCAAAATAATGAATAACGTCAATTCCCCTGTCTCGATTCGTGAACGTTTGCATTTTCGTTATGACATTCATGATAGGGGGGTAAGCGGGAAGTGTCGCCGAATTGAGAAAAAAAATACGAAGAAAGAAAAACATCCGTCCGTTGTGCGCTTAATAAATGATAGGTAACTTTAAACGTTCTTCGTATCTGCGCGTTTCACGTAAGACGTTTTTTGATAACCCCCGTATAACCACGTTTCCCCTTAAGTTTTATTTGAATTTAATTTAATCAGATTATTAAGTAGACGGCTATTTTTGGAAATATAATTTTGTTCCCATTTTTGAATTCTATCCAGAGGTGAATTCCCCACCCAGGAATTATGTATTTAGAGCCAATCTACTTCCTTAATCTTTTTAAATTTTGAAAATGTATGATTTCTGGTCGACACTATCAGTTATGTCGCCAGTCTTGATAATTAATGAAAAAGTCATCACAACCGAAGACGTTCCTACTTAATTAGTTTTACGGACGCTTATCTTGGTCGATTACGATTTCTCGTTGTTTATTGGTCAGGGATTCCAGGCATAATGCCATTGCCGACTTGACACGCAAGTGTCAGTCGGTCTTGGGTGGGGCCACCACCTTTTCCCGGTAACTGGAAACTGTCAGCAGTCCACCAGCGCAATTTAAGAAGATGAGGGCAATAATTTTGTCTAAGAAAGAATGAATGATTTTAATTTGAAGTATAGTTGTTTGAACGTAGGACCAGGCCTAACTTTTTGTTCAAACTATACTTTGTATTTTGGTATTGGCTCGGGCATGTCCAATGGATACAATAACAATGCAAGTTATTATATTGAACACGGAGGACTTTTCTTTATTTAATTTTAATGTCTGTTGTCATTAAGGATAATGAAGGGGTTAGTCCTTTCGTTAGTCGAGTCTCGCGAACCGGAAACCTCCTGGTTAATTATTTTTATGTACAAGAATAATTTAACCTATACTAGCATGTTTTCTCTCATAGAGAATCCAACCATCCTAACATTTATCCTATCATGAACTTGCAACTTAAATTTTGGTATTTATTTATATACATTTTATCCTAAGCTAGTATTTCCCCAACTAAAGGGATCTCTCAAAATATTTAGAAAACGCTGTAGTGAATACTAATACTAACTTAAGATATTTTATTTCACACTTACTACTGATTCCGGACTCAGAATGTCACATAATTTTCCTGTAAAAACTTATTTATACTCGCGCCAGAAACGAATCTTCGAAGATCAAAATTTCTCATGGGAAATCCACAGCTGGTATTCTCGGAATTACTTGGCATAAAGACACTCTGAAACCTGTACCAAACGTTTGCGGACCCCCGTTTTTAAAAAATTGAATCGCGGGAGAGTGCGGCTTCTGTGGACACCAGAAAACCGACTAAATTACTGCCTCCTGCAGAATTTCTTTATCCGTCTGTTTTAACGTTACATTGCGTCATCCTGATCGATTTAATCTATCGGTAACGTCATGCCTGTTGCGGCTAGAGAGATAAGGAACCAAATACTGGCGATACTGCAAAATTATAAGAACCCAGTCTGATTTTATATGAAAGACTCGCATCCATCATAAAATCTAATTATTTATTTTTTAACTGAAAAAATATAATTTTACAACAGAAGGGGTAAGTTGACCATGATTCATCATCAGAGTACTATGCTACTCGTATGTTAGCTTTGATTTCGGATTTATTTAGAGTAAAATTCAAAAAATATCTTTTAGAGTTGCAATATAACAGAAATTGTTTTCTATTTGTTTTTTATTACATTTTCTTTTTTTTCTCGTGTCTTCTTTTGTTTTCATAGAGTGTACTAGGCTCACTGTCATTGCTTGCTGTTATGTGTTTTTTTTTAAATATTTTTTGGATATTGGTTATAGTTCTGTTATTATTTAATTATTGATGACTGACAAGGTTGTGTTATGTAATATTTTTAGTAATTGGATACGAAAATTATTATTTAATTATTAATAACTAACTTATCTATTTAATGTAGCAATAATGCGTAACTGACTGTGTCAGTGGAGTAGCTATTGCACAGTCTAGCGCCATACTTTTATGCCCTCTTATATTTTTCTTTTGGTAGATATTATTTTTTTAGATATTATTTGTTCTTCTTCTGGTAGATATTATTTTTGTGTTATTCTACTGTAAATTCTTATGTAATCCTCAATTAAAAGACGTTTATTATTATTATCATTATTTACAATAAATTGTCATATTTATTTCGTTTCCAATTATTATTTATTTGCATAGTTTCGTTAAATGGCGAGAGTTTACGTGATATTTTATATGAAAGGAAAATTAGTAACTTCGTTACAACTTTCACATAATTTTATTAAATAACTCTTTTATGAACATAATTTTTTTCAAACGATTTTATTCAGAAACTGTACATCCTATTAAGATGAACTAAGGGTACCTTTTTTACGTAAAATAATTTGAAAATTTCATAATTTCATCCAGATCCGGTTCCGGCGATATCACTATTTAAAACGTTTATAATCTTAATTGAACGTGTAAGGTACTGACTTGCTATGCAGTGCATAGAATTTAAGCCCCGTAGTCAAGAGTCATTAATTAAAAAGCTCATTGTCTTACTGGCCCATAAACGCGAGAATAATTCTTGAATTGTTTGATTTCGTTGCGGTTTACTGGTTAAACGATACCACGAGATTATTCAAGTTTATTGTTATGTACTGGCATTTTTTAATTAAATATATAAAATCCAATATGATAGGCGAAGATATGGATACGCAAATAAATGCGTTTTTACTGCTCCGTCCATTTTATAACTCCTTTAAAAGATTATTTTGAATTTTTAACCGAGTTTAATGAAGTAGGAGGATTTAAATTTAACGGTAATGTAGTTTCGAGAAATTCTTATCAAATGTAGCGTGTCAACATTTTCTTACAGGCAACTTTCAGTCCTTCAGCATATAACTTACTAAGATAAACTATTTGCCTGTGGAAACGATTATAATTTGCGAAATATATGTTACTTCCTGCATTAGAAAGCAATTTTAAAAGTTTTTTTTTTTAGATTATAGCTGCAGTATTCAAATTTGAATTTAAAAATGTGTCGCCGGTCATGTGTCTTCAGTCAATAATTTCTTACTTTACCCTTTTATATTTCACTTCATTTTACTAAAGTTACTTTTATGTATAAATAATTTACACTCCTACTACAATTTGTATTGAAAAAATAATGTTCAAAGATCAACAGTTTAGTTTCTCTCCGCAGCTGCGTGTATCGCCGGTCACGGCAGAAATTTCTTATACATAACACCACTAGTGGTCGCCCTAATAGTTTTACAAATATGACGGTATATGTTTGAATTTGTGTAAAGCGTGCTCATGTTTAGTTAAGTTCCTTATTATGTTTATTTAGGTATAAACTAGAACATTGCCTACTTTTTACCGGGCGTATGTTTTTATGTTGTATCGCCGGTTACAGGGTTAACTCAGACCTAGTAGTCTTAATTAAGGGGAAAATACTACACGAAGTCATTCTACAGATACTCATTTCAGTCTAACAAAGTTTAAGAAATAGATTGTATTAGCTGTTATCCACGAATTTGTGCATTTTTGTATCGCCGGTCACAGTAACACCGGTCTCGCATGAAAATGTTACTGGATATACATTGATGTGACGGTTTGTTATCCGAACAATATTTTTTATTAACTATTAAGGAAAAAGAAAATTAGATGTGCAAGTTTCGTTTACACCTTAGGTAGATTAAAAATATGACTAATTTTTTTTTGTATTTTAACATTCTATAAGAAACATTCCAAAACGTTAAGCCAATATAAGACAGGGCTGTTATAAAAATGGTTATAGTGACTGATTAAAATAATTCAGTTCCAAATATTGGCGTTATATGATTCAGAAGAGTAAAATTAGCCTTGTGACGGGTGTTAAATGGGCACAGGCCGTTTTGAGCGGTTGCCCAACCACAAAGAGAAATTCTGACGTCGCCATCGTATTCAGCATCCTCGAAAACGGGAAGGGGAGGTGTTCGTCCGATTCACAGACGCCATTATCATATATTTGGCATAATTTGACAAACATTTTTGAATGATTTTTGGAAGTTTTTGGGTGGCATAAATTTTTGCGTGGGGCTGTGCCCACCCTAGTTACGTGTCGGGTCATTAACCGTATTAACAAGACAGACAAGACTGCTTTTTATTTAACAACTATAACTCCTGCCCCTGCTTTGGGGAGAGAGAGAGAGAGAGGATAGTCACACCTATTTTGAAAGTCAACAGGAATAATTTTGTCTGATGGAATATAGCCGTCGAATCACAGGTCATAATAGTAAAAATTATGTTAAAAATCAAATTGTTAAAAAAATTGTTTGGGAGAAAATTCTTAAATCTCCTCGTATACAATTTTAATAGGCCTATTGAAACATCAATCCACACACGAGCATATTTGCCTACTTTAAAAGTTCAGACTAGAAGCCGATAGACAGAATGATTTAGCACACTTTCACTTGCAAATAAGAAACTTAACAGATACAAACATATGGGATGGCTCGAGCCTAAATAATCCTCCCTTGATTTTGCCCTTGTAAATAAATACAATGAATTATCATAATTAATAGTGCAGGGTGTTATGGAAATGACGTATTATATTTAAACCGGCAATTCCAGAGATAAAGACAAATTGAAGAAAAATAGCCATAAATGGCGCTTTTAATTCATTCAGCGGTAAAAGTGACCTGACGTCAAACCAGAAAAACACCTGTGTGGCACTGCGATACATGTAAGCAATCAAGGAATTCTGGCCTTAAACTCTTTAGACGAAATAATATAATTTAAACAATTTTCCATTCTGTAATACCTTTTTGTACAATTAATTGAAAAACATTTACGACGGACTATGTTTTAAACAACCCGAAAAAAACATATGGAATAGTAATAGCCACGTACGTCACTAGGTCAAATGCCAATGACCTCTTGACGCCTTATATCGGTTGAGCGAAGTAGTTCCATATAGCGCCGAACGCTTGCGTTTGTTAGTTGAAGATCAACCAGCAGTCGGGTACGTTGTGTCTCGTCGATCACCAACACACTCTCAACAATCCGCTCTGTTTTTTCGGTTTACGCGTGTATCTTGCCCGTCCATAAATAATCTTTGATTATTGTTTTTATTGACGCGTTTCTTCTGGACGTACAATTTCTCGCGTGTAATAAAATCTAATAATCTGTAGTATAATCTGTTATTATTGTATTTTCAAAAGCTAACTATCGGTTCTGTTTCACTATTACTGTGTGTACATAAAGTGTTTCCAGGAGTGTTCCCATGAAAAAGAAAAAAAATGATTGTGTTTGTGCCTGGATTTCCTCGCTATTTAGGTATAAGGATAAATACTAGTAGGTAGAAAATAATTTATTTTTATAATTTTATATGGAATTTCAGTTTTACATTAAGTTTGGCAACATTGCCATTGGCTCTAGGTGAGATGTTGTACAGTAGCGCGGACTGACCTGTGAGTAAGAGTGTTTATTACCCCACTTTTAAAACGGTCGATTTAAAAAAAAAAAAATATGTATCGCTTCTCTAGGACACCCAAGGAGTCACCCATTTAAATATAATACGTCATTTCCATAACACTATATTACTACCACATTTCGTTAGTGTTTGATGCTTCTGTGAGAATAAAAATTTTATAAGAAATGTTGCAACGATTTAAGACTAAAATCTCTTTCCAAATGTTTCTGGTTCATGCTGAATCTAGGTTGTTCGGGCGTTTTAAAATGAAACACCCTGTATTGTAATATATAATTACGTGTCGAATTACATTATTTATCTAGTTGCTCAGTGCATACATGTTTCTAGTGTTTTTATGAAACATAAGGAACCATTTCTAAATTTTCTTAGATTTTTAAATCTAACTGCATTAGTTACATAAGAAAGATTAAATTACCTTTGAGATGTTTTGTATAAAAATTTTTTGAATAAATGTTTATCTCAGAAACGGTTAGAGGTGTGTATAGGAAAGTTGCATGGATTTCTACATAGAATCGAAGAATGCCAAAATATATAGAGCATTTAAAAATAACAATGTTATGCCAAACTTTCGGTAGAAACGAAAGTGATAAATACGTCAAAATTAAATTGATCGGCATCGTTAAAGCTGTAGATGCCGTAACGTAAGTCGTAAGACGTAAGTCATAGTCGATAAGACGTAAGCAGTAAGGACATACCCGTTCATAGTTTCGTTAAGAATTTTTAGTTTACGAATTTATAGGTTATGGGTTTTGTTCTTAATATGACACATGATTGTTAATTTATAACTATAAAATATAATAATTGAGTGCCGATACTTAAGATTGTGAGTCCTTGGGTGATTTAAGAAGAAAAGTTAATTTATTTATTTTATTTTATTTTACACCATTTCATAGTTACAAAATAACCAATTAACAAATGGGTATTATAGATATAAAATATACAACAAGTAATCATAATAATACAACAAAAAGAAATATTTGATATAAAGAAATATTAAAGGTATTATATTAATATATGTGTACATATTGAGGAGAGCAATTAGATGCCTAAAGAAAACACTATCTTACATTACACTATATCTTATACTGGATAAGCTACAGCTGAAAATGTCAAATTTATGTTGGTGCAGATTGTAAGTATTGCACAATCGATAAATGGGGAAATATTTACAGATATTGGTAGAGTACGTTTCACGAAATTTGGATATGACTTAATGATTTCCTGGGTCGGTCCCATTGGGTCGACAAGAGCTTGGCAATAAACAAGTGAAGTATGAAGGGACGGACTAAGGAAAACAAGTAATGATATGATTATATTAATGTAATCAAATGAAATAACATTTTTAAAAAATATTACTAGTCATATTTATTTACATTTAAAATGTCATTCTATAGATAGTTCTGTTTCGCTATCGCTATCCTCATCAAAATTAATTATAATTGGATTAATTATACGATCCAGACTAATATACGGATTTTCTACAGTTATTACGTGACGGACTGAATTTTTCCAACTACCTGGGGGAATATCATTAAAGCATTTTGGTATTAATTCTACAACACTAGAACTTAAAGTCCTTGTCGCTTTCGTCGTAACATTTGGTGAAACCGGCATCATTACGCTTCTTTCTAGATTTAATGGGATTTGACGCGATTCTTTTCACTGTAGTCAGAGGTATCTTAGTCAAATCAGACGTTTCAGTCGCAGCAGCACTAGCATAAAGTCCTCTGTTGAGTAAAGAAGTATATACTCTTTTTACAATTTCCCTAGCATCGAGAGATAAATGCATTTTCGCCACTGCAACACTAGAAGAAGCGCCATCAATGTTTTTCGCCACGGACGCCACATACTGTTTTTTTATACGTTTGGTAAAATAATATCGGTAATACAACTTAACTCTTCCAGCAAGAAATAAAAACTAACAAATTTTACAACAAAAAGATATTTAAATATAAATTAAGCAACCTAACCTACCTGATGTGCCTATATTTAATTATAATTATTACAATCCGGTCCTTTCCACATAATAATAACAAACGGTCATAAATAATGGGATCGCCACAGGTACTTTTACTGCAGTCATTAAGTTATATCCATTTTTCGTGGAACAATCTTTACGCGCTGTTGGTATATAAAAAGTCTGGGAATGACGTGTTCAAGGAACGAGAAATTGCAGGTATCTCAATATATCACTGCATTCCACTCTATTATGCAAGATGTTATGGAAATATTTAAGTTGAGCAATGTTACGTCGATCCTCTAAGGAGCAAAACGAATGCCTGCGCAATCGAGCATCATCTGGAATGCCTATCTCAGGATACTGACCATCAATTTTAACACTAAGGAACTTTAGGAAACGTCGTTGGACTTTTTCAATGCGATTTAGGTGCACCTGATAATATTGAGACAAATTTTGATCTTAAAAAAGTATTTTCAGTGTATGACAATATAAAAAATCACGAAAATTTTTTTATTATAATGTCCTAAAGCTGTTCATTTTTGAGCTACAGAATGTTAAAATTTAAACAATAACGCTTTTACCATAATTTTAATCACTCTTAGATATTTTTATGAAATTTTGTACCTACACACGATTATCAAACAGAAATAAAATGTTTTCTTTTGTAGTTTTTTATGTATAATCCAGTGACGTACTCAGATTTTTTCTAAATTCAATAATAATCATTAAGGAGCATTTTTGATATTGAATGGTATAATAGAAAAAAACGGTAAGCATATTATAAAAATAAAAATTAGTAGGCTGAGTAAATCTTTAGAACAGAGGTTAATATTAACTTTTCTCCTTAAAATCACCCAAGGATTCATACTCTTAAGTATCGGCACTCAATTAAAAACACCCTGTATATTAGAAAACTTGATTAGGTAGATTAATGTAATGTCAATATCTATAACAAGATATTAAAATATACAAATGGATCCCTGTTCAGAATTAATATAATATAATAAAGTTAATAGCAAAAACCTAAACAAAGTGTTTTAAAGTCATAAATATTATATTTACAGTGAAATAAATCTTTCTTAGGCGGACACCTACGGGACCGTCTAAATGTGTCCGCCTAATAGAGGAGTCCGCCCATGGGAAATTTGTTATTAGGTAATATGTAAATGCAAAATTATTACTATGTATATGAATGTCCAAATAAACATAACATAATAAAAATACACTAGTTTTAGTTATAATGTAGTACTAAAAAATCTAATAACGTAGTTTGACTTGTTTGCGTTTTATACTTGCAATGTAATTCCAAGTTTGATAACAATTCCATTGCTGTAGAGTCACCTCTATTCTTTGCATACTCTTATAATTCCTTTACCATACTAATGGCTTGTTAATAATTGGTGACGTTTGATTACTGCATTCAACTCTTTGTATGGAAGTAGCCTGTCCGCGTCCGCCCAAAGGAGAGTCCGCCCAAGAGAGGTTGATTTTCATGGAATTATGAGAGGTCTCACTGTAGTTATAAAATTGCCTACCTACCTATGCAGCTACCCGATAACCAGACTAACAAACCCGAAACGGGAAGCCAAAAATGGGTAAATTAATTCAGTGTATGAACAGAGAATATTTCAAGTAAATTTTTGACGTGTACAAAATGCGAGTGTACGAAACGAAAATGAATCGTAAAGGTGCGTTTCCACCGAAGGAGCAAGCAAGAGCAAATATTTGTTTGCCCTTTCATTAATTTGCTCGCGAGCATGCAGGCTTGGGAAGCAAAAACCGCGTTTCCACCGAAGGAGCAAGCAAGAGCATGCAAGAGCAAGCACGCATTCTTTATATTTGCTCGTGGTCGAAACCGACTTACGAGCGTGCAAACACGTGCTTGCTCGTACACGAATGTGATTGGGACGGTATCGGTACTTCAAAGAGAAATTTTGCTAGTAGGTATTTTGGTTGAAACGAGATGGCAGCAAACCAGCGCGCGCGCTAAAATACTTAATTTTGAAAAGTTTATGTTAATTAATTTCTGTTGTTATGTAGTGGAGTAATGAATAAATGCTGCAATTAATTGACGAATACCCCATAAGACCTGTGCTATGGAATTCTAAAAATAACTTATTTAAAAATCGCAATAAAAAGGAAGATGCTTAGAAGGACTTGGCAAAACTATTTAAAACAGACACGGTCGAAATTAAAAGGAAACTTAATTCTCTTTTGGCTTCATTCAGCCTCGAAAAACAGAAGGTAGTACTCAAACCATCTGGATCGGGAATCGCTCCATTTTTAACTCGTCCCGCATCGAATCATCCACGAATCTGAGCACACGTTTTCGCGTTTTATTAATTTATTTAGCCGTGAGCCTGCATGCTCGCGAGCAAATTAATGAAAGGGCAAGCAAATATTTGCTCTTGCTTGCTCCTTCGGTGGAAACGCACCTCAACGAGCTGGCAAACATACCTACCTAAAATCCCTATGAGCAAAACTTCTCTTTGAAGTACCGACATCGTCCCGATCACGTTCGTGCACGAGCGAGCACATGCTTGCACACCAATCGAGCAAATATAAAGAATGCGTGCTTGCTCTTACACGATTTTGCTTGCTCCTTCGGTGGAAACGCGGCTTAAGGCTTCTTATAGAAAATTTATTCGGATTTATTCCGGTTTGTTCGGGGGATGGGACAAAGTCGAAGCGCAGGACATGCAAGTACGCTCTTTTGTGCCATTACTGCTATGTAGGTACAGAAGTTTTCTAATACCCCTCGTCTATTATAATTGAATTTTACATGATCGTCAATTACTCTGATAGTCAATACAAAATTACAATTTCCCCTTCAGCAAAAAATCTTTAAAATGGCATGAAAGACGTCGAAATTCCTCCATAACGTTTTACTGAATTATCGCAATAAACGGTTAAAACAAAAACTAAGTTGACCTTAACATTTATTATTTGTTTAACATAAAAGCGCATTGTTTATTTATTTATTTTACGTAACATGTAAATTAGTTGCTGGATGACCGAAAGATTTTCTATCTTGAGAGCCGTAAAATATGTTTTGTATTCATTTCTTTGTGTACATACATTAAGAATTGAGGCTATTGCAAATTTTCAATTCAAAGAACTTAAATAAGGTCAATTAAATTGAAACGTTTCCATTACATTTAAAGTAATTTGTGCTAGGTTAGTAAGTACTGATGCATCTAAAATATAGATTATTTACACATACAGGGTGGCCCATCGAAAACAGTCCAGCAAAGTTTACGGATGTGTACGTGAAAATTTAAAAAAAACCTCGGACCCGTAAACTTGTGTTTTCAGGGGGACACGTTCCACTATTAATTTCATCCCTGTAACCTCAACCCCCTTAGCGGGGGGCCTTGTTTTTTCAATATAGGTATGTTGTGATACATCTTTTTAAAGGGCATTAAATTCTCTTTAAAATGGCGCTTCGTTTTGTAAATTTGAGCTACTAAATTATTTGTTATTTATTGAACTAGTCCAACATAAGTAAAAAATTTAGAGCTTACTTATGAGATATTATTTATAAAATTAGGAGAAATATATATATAATTTCCTGATGTTGTTCAAAAAATCCTCGAAACGTCATTAAATCACAATATGTTATACATCGTTGCATTCGGAAGAAAAAAAGCTATCAAATTCCAATATCAGGAAAATAGGACCGTATTTAAAAAAAGAAAGTTGATAATGGCCCTTCGAAGATGACTCGTCGAATTATAAAATAATTTACGCTGTTACATTGAGCGGAAATAGTGGCAATGCAAAAGTGCAATTTACTTTAGAATTCGATCTAAAAAAAAAACCAGGAAAACAATAAAACGATTTATCAGAATTTCAGGTTTTTCCGGATATCTCCGGAACTACTCGGAATTTTAAAACTTTCTAAACGGCATATTATTAGGCACGTAAATGCGCAACTTTACCTCTATTAAACCGACTTCGTATCTCTTACGGTTTCCGAGATCCCCGTACTGGCCCTCATTATCTTGGACTTTTTATATAAATCAATAAAGACAACTTTTCTGTGTCTAATAATTTAATAGATAATAATAATGGTATTACATAAACAACGTCTTGTAGATATTAAGAACAGATTGACAACAGATCTTTTAATATGCAGATTGCAGGTGTTACATCAACTCCCATGGGTATTGGGTATTCCATTACAATATATCTAATTATAAACAGATACGAATTATAAAATAGTTATAACACAAGTATACTTATTACAACCTGGTTACCTTCGTTTTTTAATCTCACTTGGCAATGAAAGTAGTCTATCTTCATTTTAACGCTTAAAAACTCGTTATTGGTTATCCGACATTTTGCAATTCAACTACGATTATATTTGTTCTAGATTTTTTTAAAATATCATTTTCTTATATAGAATTCACTAAAGTTGATGTTTTGTCTTTTGTTCTATACAGGGTGTTTCTTAATAACATGCTATTATTTAAAGAAGTTACTCTTGAGTCCATTTTCAGAAAAAAATTCATATGAACATATGTCCTAAACGTCTTAACTTTTGAGATACAGGGTGTTAAAGATTCATGTTTTTTAAACCTTTATATTTACAAAACAAAACCTGCTTCGTACATTACAGATCCTTTTTTATTTTTGTTAATACCTAATTTCATAAGAGAATGAAAATTAATAAATTTAATTTTTTTATACGAAAACTGCAGGTCAAACGACATAAAATCAAGAGACAACATTTGCTCAGTAAGGAAAGAGAATTTCAAAAATAATTTTTATTCAAAAGCAAGTGTAGTTGCGTACCGTTTTCTTCAAAAATACCGAGGGAAATTCCCGCACGAACGCCACTGGTCGGAATTAAAAAACATGTTATACACCATAAAATGCCTCTTGATGAATAGAAAGTATGTACTAAATTTCACAAAAATATCTAGAGCAGTATCACAGATATTAATAAAAAAGGAGATTTTTTAAAATCTTTAACACATCCTGCATCTCAAGAGTTAAGACGTTTACGACATACGTTAATATGAAGTTTTTTTTTTCTGAAAATGGATCCAAGAATAACCTCCTTAAATATTAGCATGTTATTACTAAACACCCTGTATAAATGAAATTAAATTTTATCATATTTATTTTTGCCTGGGTATTATTATCGAAAATCTCGCCGACTGGGGTGATAATAAAGCAATTGTGTTTTGAACTTGTGAGATAAATGAGCATAAGTTGTCTTTTTTACGTGTTCTTCATTTATATTTCTTTTTAAATCAAATCCATGGAAAACTGTATAAATGAAATTAAATTTTATCATATTTATTTTTGCCTGGGTATTATTATCGAAAATCTCGCCCACTGGGGTGATAATAAAGCAATTGTGTTTTGAACTTGTGAGATAAATGAGCATAAGTTGTCTTTTTTACGTGTTCTTCATTTATATTTGTTTTTAAATCAAATCCATGGAAAACTGTATAAATGAAATTAAATTTTATCATATTTATTTTTGCCTGGGTATTATTATCGAAAATCTCGCCCACTGGGGTGATAATAAAGCAATTGTGTTTTGAACTTGTGAGATAAATGAGCATAAGTTGTCTTTTTTACGTGTTCTTCATTTATATTTGTTTTTAAATCAAATCCATGGAAAACTGTATAAATGAAATTAAATTTTATCATATTTATTTTTGCCTGGGTATTATTATCGAAAATCTCGCCCACTGGGGTGATAATAAAGCAATTGTGTTTTGAACTTGTGAGATAAATGAGCATAAGTTGTCTTTTTTACGTGTTCTTCATTTATATTTCTTTTTAAATCAAATCCATGGAAAACTGTATAAATGAAATTAAATTTTATCATATTTATTTTTGCCTGGGTATTATTATCGAAATTCTCGCCCACTGGGGTGATAATAAAGCAATTGTGTTTTAAACTTGTGAGATAAATGAGCATAAGTTGTCTTTTTTACGTGTTCTTCATTTATATTTGTTTTTAAATCAAATCCATGGAAAACTGTATAAATGAAATTAAATTTTATCATATTTATTTTTGCCTGGGTATTATTATCGAAAATCTCGCCCACTGGGGTGATAATAAAGCAATTGTGTTTTGAACTTGTGAGATAAATGAGCATAAGTTGTCTTTTTTACGTGTTCTTCATTTATATTTGTTTTTAAATCAAATCCATGGAAAACTGTATAAATGAAATTAAATTTTATCATATTTATTTTTGCCTGGGTATTATTATCGAAAATCTCGCCCACTGGGGTGATAATAAAGCAATTGTGTTTTGAACTTGTGAGATAAATGAGCATAAGTTGTCTTTTTTACGTGTTCTTCATTTATATTTGTTTTTAAATCAAATCCATGGAAAACTGTATAAATGAAATTAAATTTTATCATATTTATTTTTGCCTGGGTATTATTATCGAAAATCTCGCCCACTGGGGTGATAATAAAGCAATTGTGTTTTGAACTTGTGAGATAAATGAGCATAAGTTGTCTTTTTTACGTGTTCTTCATTTATATTTCTTTTTAAATCAAATCCATGGAAAACTGTATAAATGAAATTAAATTTTATCATATTTATTTTTGCCTGGGTATTATTATCGAAATTCTCGCCCACTGGGGTGATAATAAAGCAATTGTGTTTTAAACTTGTGAGATAAATGAGCATAAGTTGTCTTTTTTACGTGTTCTTCATTTATATTTGTTTTTAAATCAAATCCATGGAAAACTGTATAAATGAAATTAAATTTTATCATATTTATTTTTGCCTGGGTATTATTATCGAAAATCTCGCCCACTGGGGTGATAATAAAGCAATTGTGTTTTGAACTTGTGAGATAAATGAGCATAAGTTGTCTTTTTTACGTGTTCTTCATTTATATTTGTTTTTAAATCAAATCCATGGAAAACTGTATAAATGAAATTAAATTTTATCATATTTATTTTTGCCTGGGTATTATTATCGAAAATCTCGCCCACTGGGGTGATAATAAAGCAATTGTGTTTTGAACTTGTGAGATAAATGAGCATAAGTTGTCTTTTTTACGTGTTCTTCATTTATATTTGTTTTTAAATCAAATCCATGGAAAACTGTATAAATGAAATTAAATTTTATCATATTTATTTTTGCCTGGGTATTATTATCGAAAATCTCGCCCACTGGGGTGATAATAAAGCAATTGTGTTTTGAACTTGTGAGATAAATGAGCATAAGTTGTCTTTTTTACGTGTTCTTCATTTATATTTGTTTTTAAATCAAATCCATGGAAAACTGTATAAATGAAATTAAATTTTATCATATTTATTTTTGCCTGGGTATTATTATCGAAAATCTCGCCCACTGGGGTGATAATAAAGCAATTGTGTTTTGAACTTGTGAGATAAATGAGCATAAGTTGTCTTTTTTACGTGTTCTTCATTTATATTTGTTTTTAAATCAAATCCATGGAAAACTGTATAAATGAAATTAAATTTTATCATATTTATTTTTGCCTGGGTATTATTATCGAAAATCTCGCCCACTGGGGTGATAATAAAGCAATTGTGTTTTGAACTTGTGAGATAAATGAGCATAAGTTGTCTTTTTTACGTGTTCTTCATTTATATTTGTTTTTAAATCAAATCCATGGAAAACTGTATAAATGAAATTAAATTTTATCATATTTATTTTTGCCTGGGTATTATTATCGAAAATCTCGCCCACTGGGGTGATAATAAAGCAATTGTGTTTTGAACTTGTGAGATAAATGAGCATAAGTTGTCTTTTTTACGTGTTCTTCATTTATATTTCTTTTTAAATCAAATCCATGGAAAACTGTATAAATGAAATTAAATTTTATCATATTTATTTTTGCCTGGGTATTATTATCGAAATTCTCGCCCACTGGGGTGATAATAAAGCAATTGTGTTTTAAACTTGTGAGATAAATGAGCATAAGTTGTCTTTTTTACGTGTTCTTCATTTATATTTGTTTTTAAATCAAATCCATGGAAAACTGTATAAATGAAATTAAATTTTATCATATTTATTTTTGCCTGGGTATTATTATCGAAAATCTCGCCCACTGGGGTGATAATAAAGCAATTGTGTTTTGAACTTGTGAGATAAATGAGCATAAGTTGTCTTTTTTACGTGTTCTTCATTTATATTTGTTTTTAAATCAAATCCATGGAAAACTGTATAAATGAAATTAAATTTTATCATATTTATTTTTGCCTGGGTATTATTATCGAAAATCTCGCCCACTGGGGTGATAATAAAGCAATTGTGTTTTGAACTTGTGAGATAAATGAGCATAAGTTGTCTTTTTTACGTGTTCTTCATTTATATTTGTTTTTAAATCAAATCCATGGAAAACTGTATAAATGAAATTAAATTTTATCATATTTATTTTTGCCTGGGTATTATTATCGAAAATCTCGCCCACTGGGGTGATAATAAAGCAATTGTGTTTTGAACTTGTGAGATAAATGAGCATAAGTTGTCTTTTTTACGTGTTCTTCATTTATATTTGTTTTTAAATCAAATCCATGAAAAACTGTATAAATGAAATTAAATTTTATCATATTTATTTTTGCCTGGGTATTATTATCGAAAATCTCGCCCACTGGGGTGATAATAAAGCAATTGTGTTTTGAACTTGTGAGATAAATGAGCATAAGTTGTCTTTTTTACGTGTTCTTCATTTATATTTCTTTTTAAATCAAATCCATGGAAAAAACAGCGACTTTTATCGATATTTAAACAAAAAACATTGTCCTGTCTCTCAAGCCATTTAAAGGTGGGCTTTATAAAAACGTTTAATTTCTTTCGTAGGACAGAAATTAAAATTTCAGGAGATATCGCAGGTTTAGTAATATTTTATAGGATATTTTTGCAAACTAATGACCCCATACTGCCCCAATCATTATTAATATAATAATATATAATAATATATTATATTATATATTATAATTCTGTATAATTTTGAGAGTTTTTTTTTACATAAATCACTAAAATTAAAGTGACAGTAGCTGTACAAAATAGGGTGAGATTTGAGATTTGAAAAAAAATTGAGAATGAAAGTGCAACGCTTTTTTTAAAAACGAAATACAATTCCAGTGTTTATTAGACGGAAATCGCAAAATTAAAATATTAACATTTTTATATTACGTATATTTAGTTATAAAAAATTGTATTTTGTTGGAATGACTTATGACAATCAGTGCTGGGAACCGGGAGTACCCAATGTTAAGAGGATGCCGGAGTCAGTGGAAATTTCCGATTTGATCCCTGTTCGTTTCGCGCGTTGAACGCACGAGGCGAATTGGATCATCCCTTGCAGTTAGAAGAATACGTCGAGCATCCGCCCGTAATCGGTACGCCGCGCCGCGCCGACAGAAACAACGATAATCGGAAGAAAGAGACTGCACTTGATCGGGGTCTATACTTCAATTTTCTACGCTGAAAAAACGGAGTTTTCGCTTCATATGAAAACGGTACATTTAAAAAATTTTTTTTAATGAAAGATGTCTAAATTTTGTTAACAACTCGAGGAAAGTCCATCATTTTTTTTCTACATGGAGCGGTAAAAAAAATTAAATCTAAAAATCCTCCGAAACAAAAAAATATAGACTTTCCACGAGTTCTAGTTCTATTACAAAGTTTTATTCCCTTTGACATTTTTTTACTAAAACAGGAATTAACGATTGGGAAGAAAACTCGTTTACAGGTACTCCGGAATCCTGTCCAGGACAAGCATTTAATCTCAAAGAGCTTGTGTTTCCTATGAGAATATTTTGAAAATTGCTACTGTATTCACGTGAAATTATCTTTCTAGATGAAACAAATCATATTTGAATTGATATAATTAAATGAAATTTAAAATTCGTATACAACTACTATTTTAAAATTTAATTTTTTAGTTTAGTACATAAAATATGTTTTTTTTTATCCAACGAATGTTAATCATGTGCATTAGCTGACGTGGTTTTTTTCCTATTTGATATATATAATCTTGACTTGAATCATATTGTTACAGGTGGTGATGCCCGTTTATTCCTCCTCCGGTTAAACTGTACGATTTCTACTACAAACACGCCTATTAAATATTTAAACGAAATATTTCTTGATAAGTCGCTGCAATAAGGTGCTTGTTAATTTTGTAATCTACAGGTCGACAAGCGAACCTGTGTCTACGACGTATCGGTAACGATATCGTTTAAAACATGGTCTAGCCAAGGGCGTGCTATTATTATTTTAAGTAATGTAATAAAAATAGGAAATTCTTCAGTTATTGCATTTTATGTTTGAAGGTAGCAAACTATTTTTGTCAAGATTTAAAAAATTACTTATTACAAGATGTAATTTTTTCACATCAAAAAACATGATTAATTGATTAATGACGATTTTTAAGTTTTGGTCGTATTAATGTTCCTTCCTAGCTTTCGCTTAAGTGGCAATTTAAATATATTGATTTGTGATTCCTCTTCACATACACTAGAATCACTTCACGGGTCTGAGTGAGAAGGTCTTTACCAGGAGTTTACTCATTCATTATCACAAGGTTCAAAATTTTAAAATAACACCCTAAAACACGAAGCAATGAACACTTACTTATAAAACACAATTTAAAACAATACAAGAACTATTGCTCTTTCTATCACTACGCGACTGGGTGAGTACATCCATCAAATATCGGACATCGCCGAACAAGCCCGATGGCCCATCGGGTATCTCACGAGACGCATGCGCTATCAACTGTCTGGGATGTATCCTATCAAATTAGCTCTAGCTAGCAGCTGTAACCATTGACAACGCACTATGTTGCCATATTTTTAGATTAAAAGTACTTTAATCAAAAAATATATTATTTTACATTTAAATATCAAAATAATAGTATGAAAAGAAAGTTTTAATAATATTGAAGCAATAGAATATTGTTTCCTTACAAGTTATTTTAAATGCATAAATGTAATTTTAGGTTTTTCTCGGTAAGAGATTATTAAATTTAATATATGTGACAACATTGTTAAGCGCAGAAAATTTTCTCAACAAGCGCACAGTCAAAATACGCCCACGGTTTATAATCCCCTCTGCAGTTTAAATGCTCATTTATAATTATTAGTCTGGATCTAATCTTCCAGGGAAATTCCATAATCCCTTATTCAGTTTAATAGCTATGTGCACTTATTTCCTTTTGAACATTTGTCACCGTGCTTGGGCAAATTTCTTTGTGTTCATTTTTCCGTGTGCATATATTTCCTTTGCGCTCATATGACTGTGGGTTTTTATTCTTCTTGGTATATTTTCTAGATTTATAGTAAACTTCTGACCTTTCAAACTTAGGGTGTTTCAAACTTGTGTAATTTTGAACAGACACCGTTTCGCAAAACGGAGTCCACCTATAGACTAAATAACGTTCAAATTACAATAAAGGGTTGATGGGCTCTAACTAAGTTGAATAGTGGCTGATAGTTAAAATAAAACAATCGTTTCAGTATCTGTAACTTACTAAAGTCAGTAGTATTTTAGTATTAGTAACTTAGTGGATTGCTAATAATTTGGGTATAAAAGGTAATAAAAAATCGACTAGTTTTGCTACTCTATGTTAGGAATTATTTAAATGAGGGTACCTGCAGGCGCCGAATTACTATATAGCAAGGGGACGCAACTCGGGGACCCATGGCCCAGTCGTTCACGTTATTACACATCACGCAAGGCAGTGCCGGATCTTGGTGTTGCCGGTCCCCGGGCATTACCCTATAACAGAACGGGCCCCCACCACCGACCTATATCTATGGATAGCCAAAGCCAAATTTATGGCCTTGCGCAAGTAAACAAAGCTGATCGTCAGATGTCATGCGCAATGCCGACTGATAAACAATTTACCTTAACCGGCTAACAGGACCGTACTTCGCCCTTAATAAAAATGATTACACGGCAATATTTGGGCATATCAAGACCGTTTTTACTGGGAAATAAACAATCCATTTTCTCATATAAAAGAAGGCCTTGTGGCCATCACTGAAATGCCACTTTTAGAATTAATTTTCATATCTATTGTCCACGTATCGATAGATTTTTAATGTTGTTATATCCGTATAACTGATCTCGGTTCTGGACGGTCGTTGTTGGTTTACGTTCACAACAGACTGGGGCATGCACGTAGTTCTTCTCCCACGTCAAAAACTGTAGGTCCCGTCTGGCTGATGTTACCCAGACGTTAAATAAAAGGGATACAAGCCGTTCGGCTGTCGTATAATGCCAACATGACAGACCTGCCTTTCTTAAGGATCGCTCTCTGCAAGTGGCGATTGACGGATTTTTCTCAGACACCTTCACCATCAATGCCGATGTTCCTCAAGAGTCCATATTGTCTCCTCTCCCTCTTCTTACTCTACGTTAACGATCTTCTAGTGAAAACTAAAAATCCTATATTTAGCTTTGCTGGCGATAGCACACTTGCCTCATCTTTCTTTTTGAAGCCACAAACATCAGTATCCTCGCAGACAGCATGAAGTATCACGCCTCAATAAAGACCTGGAAGAAATTTTGACTTGGGGAGAAAATACAGGCAGCAGTTTTCTCTAAAAAGGTTAACATTACAGAACCGGATATAGTCATGGCAGGACACGCCATTACACTGGCTTCATCTATTAATTTGCTGGGCGTCAATCTGGGAGGAAATATGTCTTGGCATAACCACGTTGTGTCAATCGGCACGGTAGCTTCGCAGAAACTTGGTGTACTCGTCCGGACCAAAAAATTGTACACACCTCAACAACTTTTGACACTATACATGGCCAGATTCGACCATCACTAGAGAACTGCTCTCATATCTGGAGCTCTGCACCCAAACATACTCTTCGGATACTGGATTCTATCGGAAGGACAGCGATTCGTTTAATCGGAGACCACGAGCTGACGAAGAGCCACGACAGCCTAGAACATCGAAGACAGGTTGGTGATTGGACTCTGTTTTACAGATGTTTCCTTGGAAAACGCACCACTGCCGCCAATCCATATGTGGTCAAGGTTAGTACTCCTCGAACTTCACTATTTAAGAATTCTTTCATCTGGATGACTTCATTCTTATGGAACGATCTTCCCGAAGTCGTTTTTCCCAAGGAATATAACCTCCAACGATTCAAAACCAACGTGAAGGGTTTTATTCGCACACGCACCACTCCCAGAGTGCCTTAAGGGATTTTTCCTATTATAATGCTTGTGCTTAGTCATAAAAAAAATAAGAATTAAGCAAGATAATGTTAGATAAAGATAAACTCGTCAAAATAGGTTATTTTTTTTCACCCGATGATTGAGCAAGATACAAACCATTATTACATAGTGTCATGCCTTTCTAGTTTCGTGTTTTGTATATGCGTGTATTAGCCGCTTAAACTTGGATTCACGATACCATTAAGGATAATTTAAAAGTTGCTTTCGTGATTAATTATTTTACAAAATTTTCAACACACACAGCCGTTGCAAAAAGCGTTCGGGTCGCGAAGGAAAGGTATTGCTCATTATTTTGTTTAATGTTTTAGGCATACGACACACAGCAATTACGAGTTAAGATACAAATCGTCAAAAATGACCCTTTATAATTACAGACATTGAATAAAATGTAACTTTCGTAACAAATGAATAAAAGTACCGAGCGCGTTGATAGATTAGCAAAAATGTATGATTTAGTTCATCTTTCTAGATATTTATAGATATTTATAGATATTTTGGTTGTGGATGTTGGTGAATGTTAATCTTTATGAACAAAATGAATCTTAATTCCAAAAATGGAAGCAATTATAACTTTTTTTAGGCGGTGACTGTGCTTCTGATAAAGAATTGGGAAAGGTGTAACCCGGAGCCTAATCATTCTACTAAAGAATAGTCAACATAATAATGTTTCTTTGAATAAGAACCTAAAAACCAGAAATCTCAGTGCAGGTAAGTTCTAATTACTATCAAATACTAGATTTCTGCAGAATGCTGAGATTAAATATAAGAGTTGTAAATCTCTGCATAAATATTAGTTATGGTATAGTTTACATTATACCGTTTGACTTTTAATGCAATAAATCAACTACCTGATTAAACGCAATTGTGTAGATTCCACATATATATAAACAGTATATTGCAAATATCATATATGTATACCAATATGTCCCCGCTATGGGCATCGAAGGGGGCGTTGTGAGTTTGCTCAGTTCGGAAATTTCCTTGTGAAACTGAATATTCGACAGGACCGGATTTCAACTTTTTTAATGTAAACTTCACTGGTTAGTTAGGAAAAATATTGCAATAAATATTGCAAAGTTTCGATTAGTTCGATTTACGACAGCGTTCCATGCATACGATTTCTGACGATATGATATTCCGACGGTGCCCTGATTGGTATAAACTTTTGGTGCCAAATTCCTTCCGAATATTTGTAACAATCGACACGATGAGCTTTATTTTAACTTTCATCCGACGTCGTATGTTTCTTAACCTCACTTTTTTCTAAACCAAAAATTAAGAATGAATAACTATATTGACTATTTTGGGTATTATTATCAGCTACTAATGCACCAAATTAAAAATACATTAATTTTAAGGTTAGGTAGTGACCACATATATTATATTATATTGTATACGAGTGACACTCTCTTCTTTTTTTACAAGCTTTTTAGTGGAATTCGGTTCCGAAGTTCGGATAATGTGATAAGCAAAATATTTTCGTATATATGTATCTACGTACACACCTGAAATACTTTATACCTGGTATTGATCCACGACTTTTACAAAAAAGCACCATGCACTTGTATCCTTTCATCTTAACAAAACAACTAACCTACTAAACAGCGAATCGAATCACCACAAATTAAAAACTCCTTCACAAAAATTATTATTAGGTAATGAAAGTTTATAAGCACTAATATACCGACAACAATGTGGATGAACCACTTTTTATTCTGTAATTTGAACAAGCATCCAGAACCAAAGATGGCGACGAATAACAACAAAGAAATGTCGGGCCGGCTCTGACGCGATCGATACAATTTCCACCCTACTGCGCAAACTCAATAGGCCCGCGCCATCTCCCATAGCGGGGACACTTTTTGTATTTTGGAACGTTCGTATTGCCAATATACTGTTTATATATATGTGGTCTAGCTATCTACATATTAATTTATTTTTATTTTGAACTAAAGAGAAAATTAGTGGTAAAGAAAATTTGTATTCGGCATCTTTGACTCTGCCCGAAAAGTTTTCGGGTATTTTATGACCAGATAATTAAGATTTCATATCATTCAAACAATCAATGCAAATTTTACCATAACCTTCTGAAACTATTGAAATTGTAATTTTTATCCTACAAAATAAAATAGATTTTTATTAATTATTATTGCCAACTTTTGTCAAGATTTTAATTTTAATTAGTCATTTTATAACAACTTTAAAGGCTACCGGCAAAAATCCATTAAATTGAAATTGAAAAATTAATACCAGTGTTTACCGAGCTAAATGACTTCTCGCTCTTTATTACTTTACTTTGAAGAAGGAAGCCACAATTTTCCGCTTGAAATTAATAACTTTTAAACGTTATTCATTTAGTCTAAATTTCAGGGCTACCTCTCTAGTGGTTAATTAAATATAACCACCGACCTATAACTAGGGATATGTACAACTTATGGGGTGCGCAGTAAAAAGTAAGTTTTCATGAGTAAAAAAATGGGTTGGTGCGCACAGTTCCCCGGTCATATTTTTAAAGGATGTTTGTCGCTTGTCTTGCACATAACATTGTCGCCGTCATATAGGCAACCCCGCCGTATTGGTGCCGGTTTGGTTGCCAACCAACAACGCGAATCAACGATGACCGTGCAGAACCGATGTCAGTCGTCTCGATGTACCATATTAAAAATCTATCGATAGTGATGGCCACAAGGTCGTCTTTATGCATGGATTGTTTATTGCCCACAAAAGAAGGTCTTGATGGGCCAAAATATTGCCGTGTCATGATTTTCATTAACGACGAAGTACGGTCCTGTTCGCCAGTTAAGATAAATAGTTTAGCAGTCGGCATTGCGCATGGCATTTGACGAGCAGCATAGTTTATATGCGCGAGGCCATAAATTTTCCACTTTTGCTTTTAGAGTGCGGCTATCCATAGATATAGATGGGTGAATATAACTCATTGGATTAAAAAAATATATATAGTCGTAAGGAACTGGTTAAACTACAGGAGCGTAGTCTACGTGAAAATAATGCAAAAAAGTTATATCATGTTCTTATCCGATTTTAATTTCTTTTCAAGTTATAGCGTAGTTAATAAATTTGGAAAAAAGAACATCGGCTCACGGGAGAGAACTTGCCTTTTTATACAAATGGATTTACAAGAATTATTGGAAGATGATGTTCCTATATGTAAACATCAGAATGCAGCGGCATCAGCAAGATTTGGATTGGTGGCTGTGGTCCTATTAGTTGGTGTCCAAGATCTCCAGACCTCACAACACTAGACTATTGTATATTGGGCTGGTTAAAAAATGGGTTACTAAGTATAATATACAGGGTGTTATGGAAATGACTTATTATATTTAAACCGGCAAATCCTGAGATGAGATGAAAATAAATTGAAGAAAAATAACCATAAATGGCCCTTTGAATTATTAAGCGAAATATATACTTTATATGAAATCTCAAAATTTACGTGGCCGCTCCCGAGGATCTTCGCAATCAATAGTTTATTGAGGCGGTCTCGAGGTTCAAAAGAGGTTAGCGCATTATAGTCGGTGTTGTCATATTGTAACACAGAATTTTAAATGCACGTGTTCAGTTTTTGACAACAAGACGCGTTTTTGTCAAACTTTAGGAAAAAAACCTACAATTTTAAGGTACATACTCTCTTACCTTCGATCTTATTTTAAAATAATCCGTTTTATAATAAATTCCATAAAAAAAATAAAACACAAAAAGTATGCTGTTCAACAGCTCAACAGTAGATAATATGACACAAATTTGAAATCACATCACAACATTTAATATTATGAATTATTTCACAACAGAAAAAATCAGGTAATGCTACAACTAACAAAACGTTTAAAATTCGTATACGTTAAGAACGTGGAACCCTCGACAGCGTCATTCCACTCCCCAGTCTCGAAACATACTGAAGCAACGATAGTGGCGCGCGACCGGTATCCAAACAAGGACGAGACACGTGATATGATCTGACATACTCTAGTGACCCACATTGTGCTAAGTGAATCCAGATGGAACGGCGCAACAGTATGTGGGCAAAAAAGGGTTTTTATCTTAGTATTTAGATTTTCGATTAAAAAAGTATGTAGACTTTCTCTAGGACACCTAAGGAGTCACCCATGCATTTAAATATAATAAGAAATTTCCATAACACCCTGTATATAAAATACTCGGGATGCACTAATTCCACCTTTTTTTAATGATCATTACCAACCTAAATGTCAATAAATTAACTAAAAACTTTATTATTAACTGCTAAAACTTCATGAAAATATATATTGATCAGCTGATAACTCTTGTCTCTTTCAAACCTGCCAGGAAGCTGCATATTTTTTAATTGAATTGTTGCAACCTAGATGACTCTGATTGCTAATTTGGGATCGTCATCTTAAGCTTATATAAATACATATAGTGTGGTTTTTTAATGTACTCGCTCGCTCAAATGCTCCATTACAAAATTTTGTCTGGCCAATAGGAGAAGGTAAACTATCTTTTGAGACAACAATGACAATTCTAACTGTAAACAAATAGAAAGTGGGATATTGCGATACATCATTTTGATAATATTATCGAGTAGCCTACGATCCCAAAATATTACGTCCATATTCACATCCATATTAAAATGGTGGCGTTTCAAAAATTTTATAGTTATTAATTTTTTATTTGCGTTATTTCTTTTTCCTATTTGGGTTTCACAATGGCTACATTATGAAATGCAAAAAAATTGAATAACCTGCCACTTTATGGAACTGAAAGTTTATTTTTTTTATGTTGGCAGCAAGTAGGGTTAGAATTTAAGGCGTACTTTCATTTCGTTGAAATTAGTTTTCTTGGCATTATGGATTCGATACAAATTTTTTATAGAAAACTTTAAAATACTAACCTTTAACCTTGCAGATAGATCATGTTTACTAGATATTTATCTGGAATACCTATACTCGGAAATAATTTCTAGTCACAACTATAAAACAACATAACCTAAAAACAATAGAAATATCTTCCAGTTTATGGTCTATTTCTAAAGTTTTATTCAATAAAGTATACTATTTTTATTTTTAATTCAATATAGTATTATACATATTACATTAATTGTTATTCCTGTCAGATTCTGTGTCGACACAATATTTTGTTCAATAGTATTATTTATTATTTTGTTCTGCTCGCACCATAACTCAAAGTTTTGCATATTCTTTTTAAAAGTTTTTCTAGATTATTTTCTGCAATTTCTCGTATTTCTTTTTATCAACTTTAATAATATATTTATTTTCAATTATGACGGATGGGAAGAAGCTTTATTGTGTTCAATTGTTTCTATCATGGCATATTTGATACTTGCAACATTTTATTAAATTGTAAAAGTATTTCCAACCCAAAAAGAAAATATTAATTCAAATGGTAAGAATCTACTATATTTTTAAAGTTTCTCAGACTTTAAAGACCCAAATAGAAAAAGTATTATAAAATACACGATTCATAAGACAATTAGAGCACTTGTACTTTAGAAAACTCCCCGGTTCGGGGGTCGTTTTCTAAATTAAACGCGTGCTCTAAGATAATGTCTTGAATGAAACTTGTATCTTAATATACTATTACCGCCTTAGAAAAATAAATATAATAATGTACGAGTATATGGTATAATGCATTGGGAATCGGAGAGAAAGAACTGCATGCACTTTATGTATATCACATCGTTTAAAAATTAATACGGGGTTACTGACTTTATCAAAGCACTGGTATACTGGCATACTTAATACACACACATGTACGCATTCATATTAAACCCGTATTTAACGTAAGTTAATAATTAACTATCTATAACACATTACACACGATAGCCTTGATATTTAAAAATACAACGGAATATTTTTAATAGTAATTGATTTTGAAATTAGGTCTTTATTAGTTTTAAGCTTTTGGAAAAGGATCGGATGTGAGATGTAATTAATCTGTACACCTCCAAGGTTTAATATAATAGCAATGCATCAATAATTGTTTCAATTCGTTATTAATTAATGAAATAGATTCAATATCGGACATATATTAGGATTATGACATAACCAATTATTGCTAATTTGTTACCCAATAAATTTTAATCGAATAATGGATATTATAGGTAGATTATACTATTAGCGTTATGAAATTTACAAATTAATTAATAATTTAATTTTTTCCCATTGAAAATTTAGAGATATCATTTAACAGTACAATGTAAAGAACAGCAAAAATCGATGTATTTGACATTGAACATTTATTTTTTTAACATTTTTAACATTTTTAATATATAGGGTGTTGAAAAAAGGTCGGTCAATCTAGGGAAAAAGTTGTTTGGTTTTGAAGGAGGAACAGTTTGCAATTTAAACCACCCCCCACCCCCTCAACCCCCTGGCGAGGGTGGGTGTAAGTTAAGATTTTCGAATGGAACCCCATATTTTTCATTGGCGTATCATATTCTCCGACCATAAATAAACATCTTTTGTCCGAAAATTTTTTTTATTCAGGCCCATCCTTCACCAATAATCACCATGAGAAAGATAAAATCAGAATCGTGCGAAAATCACGAAACGCCAATAAAAAATATGGGGTTCCAAAAAAGATTTCGGGCTTGCATCTTAAATTTAGGATGTCATATTGAACATAATTTATAATATTTTTATTATTATTCTTATTTGTTTCTTGTCAGCGAAATGCTGACAAGGTCTTGTAAATATTGTTAAATTTGATTAATTAATTTAATTTCTTATCCTTAGCTTATCCCAGCATCCTAGGTGCACTTATTGTTTTATCAGTTTCACAGTCAGTTCATTTGAAAATAAAGGACTTTGTTTTTGTTTGACTAAATTCTATAATCAGAACTTTTAAATTAAAGCATATTTAAAATCCCTAAATTGTCCAAGATCTGACGAACGCTTTGTATAAGAGAATTTGTATACATCGATATAAAGCACTGTAAATCGCATTTGTTCAGGTTATACCAATGGGTTGCTATGATTTTTATATCGTACCAGTAAAAAGTACTAAAATTTGAGAAAAAAATTAATTACTTGAGAACGCTGCATTTCAGTTGAAAAAATTAAATACGGTTGTAACGCTCTTGGTCTGCTAAATCAAAATGTGGAAAAAGACACCTAGTGTCTCATTTAAAAAAATTATAAAATATTCCGTGCCACTTTTTGGGGTAAATTGCAAAATATTTTAAGTTTATGCATCTTAGTAAACCATTTATCTTTTGTATGGAACGTTTTTATCTATCTTCAAGAGTTTAGACGCTATCGAAGCCACACACCTTACTGACACACCCTGTATAAAGTGCTGATATTTACAGTATTCTCCGAAAACAATAAATTTGTTGGAAATCTTTTTTGAATATAATTTTAAGAATATATTTTTGTGTTATATTTAACTTATTAAGTATTGTGCCTAAGGCACCACCCAAGAAAATTATTCCGTATCATATTAGCGACTCCACAAATGCTTTATATACCATCACCAATGTTTTCCCATTTAGAAATTCCCTTAATAAATATATAAAATTTGTGTATGAGTCTACGTATTTTATTAGAAAAATAGTCAATATGTGGTCAACCAGCACACCAAGATGTTTTATGTGGGTTACTTCAGCAATTCTATCAGTACCGATAGTAATATCTGTAAAATTGGGCTGACCAGCCCTTGTTAATGAAAAAGCCATGTAATTTGTTTTATTTAGATTAAGTGATAGTTTATAAGTTTCCAACCAATTTAAAACCTTCTATCGTCTTATTCTTCTTCCCAATCTTTACCAGTAAATATTATAGCCGTGTCGTCAGCAAAATATATAACTGTACCTCCTATATTTTCTGTTAAAAAAAGCATTAAGATAAATGATGAAGAGGATCGGACCCAAAACGGTTCCCTGAGGAACACCAATTATGATCATTCGCCTCTCACTCAATATATTATTGATTTCAACCATTTGTGGTCTTTCTTGCAGAATTTTTTACAAGTACAACTCTCTTACGCCATAGTATTACAACACAGTTAAAAGTTGGTTGTGTGGCAGAGTTATTGTTAAAGGGATATTAAATTATCAAATTCGAATAATAGGAACATAGCTGATGACCTTATTTGTGTTAAAAATAATATGTCAACGCACAAGACAACTTATTAGCTTATAAGATTTTTAAATTAATTGTTTGGCTTCGTTCGAATTTATAAAAGAAAGTAGTTTAGTCCGTACTACCGAGGAGAAAAATAATTTTCACTTATAATCTCTCTAGATCATGAATTATTTCCGAAATATTATTTTAAGCTCGCATGGAGATTCGGTAAGAAACTTTTATGCTAAAATTATTTGAAAATAGAACTAAAATGGTGACACTTGTTAGAGTTATTTAGGAATGGTAAACTAAGATGGCATTTTTCTCTTTTGACGTTTTGCCTGGTAAGTTTCACAAGCGTAGTCCATTATAAAAAGCAGTAAATTGCTAAATTTTTCAATTTCCTTGTGCTCTAGTAAAATGTGGTTTAAATAATTAAATAAAGCAGACAATATTTTACCCATAATTTTATAGTATTGGAGAAAAGGGAAACAATTTAGGCCTACTTCTATCGGACGCCAAGGATTTTATATCGGTGGCAAAGGAATTTCTACAACATTTGAAAATTATACCCGATGTTGTCGATAAATATCACGTTTCTATTATTTATGTAAAAAATAAATATTTATTAAAAATATTTTACGCCACCGTTTTTATTACAGTTGTCAAGTCAGGGTGATTTCCGAACATTCCAATCTTTCCGGAAAATTAAGTTGTTGTCATAGCAATATGTCAAAATGCAAGCATTTGATTGGCTTCAATTAACAGGTATAACATTTTTATGCAAACATCCCGGCGCAGCTAGCTACGTCTTATTTCAGCTAGCTTCGCGCCTTATTTAAGCTCGCTGCGCCTTAGTTCAGCTAGCTACGTCTTATTTCAGCTAGCTGCGATTTTTTTTATAAATATACAGGGTGTCAATTTGAAAACTTCCCTGCACCCTTAATATGTCGCTTCCAGTAAATATTATTAAAAGTGGGAAAGACACATCAATTGTATTGTGAAGGGGAACGAGAAAGAATTAAGGAATATTTACAACCTTCGTGGTTGAACCTTACCCTTAAAATCTTAAATGGGAAGGGGATAAAGTAGCACTTTATTTTAAAGGTCGTTTAAATTTCCTTTCAATAATAGCATTATTTATGATTTTTTGAATAGTAGTTTGTAGTGGTAATGCGTTTCAAAAATGAACGTAATTAGAACTTATATACCTGAGATTTATGGAATTTACGTTATTATTTAAAAAAACCTTATTAGTATAATGATTAGGGGTCCATGAGTAGTTACTCAGGGTGACATCCGTTTCAATTCTTTGCTAGCGGCAAAAACAGTTCTAATTACTTCGATATTTGGAACTCGATATCTTGGAAAGAAAGAACAAATCATTTGTAAAACGATATAAGTTCACAAATATTATAATAAAACGCAGTACGATAAAACAGTAACAAAAGTTGACTAATGCTAAATAAACGGGTAAAAATATATCAAAGGGGGATTTAAAACCAACCCCCCCCCCCTAAATACGACCTGATAAGACGTCTGCTTTAAACGACTTGGAAATAACGATGATATAAACGAGACACAGCTGATCTAAGAATGGTTCAAATTTCTATGGTTACAGTTTCAATTATATTCGTTCATCGAATTTTAATAAAATAAATATTAATGGGATTAACATTAATAATTTTTGTATCTCCCATTTTCTGTCGTTAATATACATTGAATGAAAGGTTTCCTTCCTTTTCATAATTTATTAATTGATATTCTTAATTAACTAATATTTTATTTTTCTATTACATAACTTTTCTTGATAATGTCATACGTCTTCTTCTCATGTACAATTTGCCACCGAAGATGAAATATGCCTTCGAAACATGTACGAAATAATATCAAATATATAATTGTTTGAAATATTGGCACTCGCTATAAAAGATGTCGATCTTCTTAATAAAAATATTTTTACGTATCTATCACTTCCGGTTATACTGGAAGTTAGGCTTAACGTTGTTATTTTCAATAGAATGCTCTATTTATGTTTATTATGTTTTATGATTCTATGTAAAAATCCAAGTACTTTTGTTAACAACGTCATATGTCATATATCCATCCATCTCCAACCGTTTCTGAGATAAGATGCTTTAATAGTATATTAAGATACATGTTTCATAAGACATTATCTTAGAGCACACGTTCAAATTAGAAAACGACCCGCGAAGCGGAACACAACAAAGCTTCTTCCATCCATCATAATTAAAAATAAATATATTATTAAAGTTAATAAAAATGAGTCAGGACTTGTACTCCGCCAGAAATACGAGAAATTGCAGAAAATAATCTAGAAAAACTATTACCCAAAAAATCATGTAAAGTTTATCAAAAAGAATATTCAAACTTTGAGTTATGGTGCGAGCAAACTAGAAATTAGTTGACGGACCCCATCAGCATGTTATATATTTTCGAGTACATATAGGTAATTCAGATAAATATCTAGTAAAAATGATCTATTTGCAAGATTAAAGGTTAGTATTTTAAAGTTCTCTATAAAAAAAATTTTGTCGAATCCATAATGCATAGAAAAATAATTTTAACGAAATCGAAGTAAGTCTAAAACTCAAACCCTACTTGCTGCCAACAAAAAAAAATAATACATTTTCAGTTCCATAAAGTGGCGGGTTATTTAATTTTTTTGAATTTCATAATGTAGCCATTATGAAACCCAAATAGAAAAAGAATATTTTATAAAAAAAACAGTCACAGGTAATTGAGCTTATTTTGTAACTAATGCAGTTAAATATTTAAAAATTCAACAAAATTTAGAAAATATATGGGTCTTTTTATTTCATAAAAATACCTAGATATTTTTTATACAGGATATTTTACAAATTATAGCTTCCTGGTATAATACAGTAGAAACTCAATTTTTTAATGAAGAACCAGACATGTACTAAGTAATTGGACAAATAATGTTATTCTATAATGATAAATTAAAATACAGGGTATTTCATTTTAAAAAATTGACTTATGAGTATTTATTATATTATTATACTACAAAGTCAATTTTTAAATTTTTAACTGCGTTTGTTACAAAGTAAAGTCAAATTTGATATGTTTTTTTGTAAGAAATTCCTTTAATGAATTTAACCTCAGAAACGATAAGACATGGGTATAGGAAATTATCAACAAAAATTTCTTGGATTTTTACATACAATCGAAAAATGCTAAAATATACAGCCCATCTTATTTAAAATAACAATAACAATTTAGATATATACGTCATACTATATTCATTAAAAAATCGACTTCTTTTATAGCGAGTATTAATAATTCAAACAAATAATTATATTCTTTAATAACCAAGATCTTTTAATAGGCCACTCACCGTGAATGACCCTGATACAGGGTCTCCTAAAATCCCGCTTGATATTCATATTAATTAAAGGGCAAAAATCCAGAACCCGCAATTTTTATTTTATTTTCAGTTCTATATTATACAGGGTATCTCATGAAATAATTATGGAGTGTATGATAGATTTTTTAAATCAAATACTCCATTTTTTATTATGTTTTCAAAATCTACGCGAAATTATAGATATATTTTATGTATCGATTTAATAAACAATACAAATTTATTATGACAAAAAATTCTGTCTTATTATAGACGTCATATAGACGTATCTCGGAAACAGCTAAAAATTGAAATAGAAATAGTTACATAAAATATGCTTCCTCGTAGAAACCTAATAAAAAATGGGATATTTTATTTAAAAAAAAAACTATTTCATGCCATGAGTTTTATGTCAAAAAATAAAGAATATAAATTTTTTTTGATTTTTAGTCTAATAATCTTGGGGAGACCCGTGGTAGACTTTTCAAGCAATATTGTCAAAAAATCAATGCTAGAAGAACTATGAAAAATTAAAATACGTTCAGCCGTTAAAACCATTAACCACCACCACCGCCGCACTCACTAAAAAATGTTCACAAAAAAAATCACTCACCGAAAAAACAAACGGCGATGGTCGCTAAAAGAAGAGGCCCAGTCCTGGCCATGTTTGCTGTTGTTGCACCACTGAACACACAATAACTGGAGAAGCCGCCTTCGATGTCTTTCACTTTAAATCTTTCATCATGTAAATGTAGAAGCACTACTTGTTACACTGTGGAGTATTAACACGAGCCCCACTCTGAGAAGTCATTATATTTTTTAAATAAATGATAATTAAGAATTCATATATTTTTGTCACAAGAATTCACATGAATTTTTACTCAATCTCTATAGGACGGGTGGTTCAGGTCACTAAAGTTATAATCGTGCAAAATCGGTTGGGTTTTGGATACTTTGTGAACTCACGCATTGTCGTGCAGATGGATTGAATTTTTTTACGTAGGTAGGTAATGTATTATTCAAGCATATGTCGTACAGACCAACAGAATATACGAAGTATATACTTAAACGAATATAGAATGGATAAATGCCATTCCATATGAGTTCTAGACGATACTTTCTGTTACACTACTTTAGAAATATAAATAAAGATAATATAATATGTTTTTGGGCAACAATTCTAATTTCTGAGGGTATACTTTCAGCAAAAGCTTCATCGCTCGGCATAGTTACTAAAAACATTAATTATGAGTATTATTTGAGTACAGTGGTGGTTCTTCCACAGGAGCACATGCGCACGTGCACCCCCAAAACAAAACGAATGAAAAATATTCATTGAATATTATTTATCGTATAAAGTCCGACCCTCCCTAATATTTTATCATCCCGTCAAACCAAACTGTATAGATGGCAACCGTGCCTCGGTCGAGGTAAATGACGATTATGACGAGACTTGCTCGCACGTGCAATTAAGTAGTGCAGTTTCTTTGTAGTAACAGGTAGCGGGTGGCAGCGGGGGATGGCGGGGCTATGGCGATTTAACATGGAAAAGGCGCACAGTTTTTGTGTGCACCGCGCTCTTGTCTGTTCGTGCATCTAGTTAGAAATTCGAGCGTGAATGTTTTAATATTTTAATATTATATATTTATTAAGTTAAAATGAATAGTTGACGTAGACTATTTAAGAAATAACTTTAGCTCTTTGAGTTTGGAGCAAAAAATTGAAGTGAAGAATGCGGGAACATTTAAACCCGAAATTAATTTAACGCAGACCACAAAGGGTAAATCTAAGGACTTTATTAGAAAGTTGAAGGGTGAAATATATAAAAAAAAAATTATAGAGGGTATTCTAAACTTAATGAAGCTGTTATTGATCAATTTTCTATAATTAAGAACAGAAGAATGGACTTTACGTTTAAGCACTATTGTGTAGGGTCGATAAATGTTGGGTATTTCGACAAATGATACTCGATATGATTTTAAACCATTTTATTTAAAGATTTAAACTAAAAAACACTGAAAATATGAAGAATACCAACTTGTCAGTCTTGTGGCTCGATTCGTTCTCGTCATAAAACAGTTAACTATTGTTTTCGTCTTGGTTGCGCCTAATACGCCGTAGATGGCGTTGTGGTATTAGACATCATTCGGTTTTCTTGATAACTCGTAGATGGCGGTAGTAGTATTGGACATCATTCAGTTTTCTTGATAGCTCGTAGATGGCTTTAGTAGTATTAGTAGTGGACTGTATGAATATTGTTACGAGGGTTGCATGCGACGACGTTAAGATCCGACAGCTATACACACTAAGGAAACCTTTCTTATTTTCCAAAAGTTGTATTTCCTTGTGTAAAATTAAAAAATAAATAAAAATGTTGTTGTTTTACGCATTTTCTTAGTACATTTTTATTTCTACATTTAAAACGCCTAGAAAAATTTCACCACGAGCCGCCACTGTTTGAGTAGCAGTTCATTATGTAATAAAATCAATAATCTGTTAATACTTACTTATCCTTTTGGTAAAATTAAGCGCTATCAAAGTCGAATTTAACCTCACAGTTTTAAAATAATTAAATCAAAACCTATTTGATTTTCAAAATAATTCATCATCGTTGAAAAATTTAATTTCTTTATAAGAAAAACTGTACGTCAAACGACAAAAAATCATGAGACGACATTTACTGAGCAAGGAATGAGAATTTCAAATATAATTTTTATTTAAAAAAAAGAAGTGGCGTACCATTTTTATCTTCAAAAATACCGAGGCGAATTCCCGCAAGAACGCCACTGGTCGAAATAAAATACATGTTATACATCATAAAATGCCTCTTGATGAATAGAAAGTGTGTACCAAATTTCACAAAAATATCTAGAGCATTATCACAGATATTAAAAACAAAGGAGATTTTTTGAAAATCTTTAACTCAAACTCACAATTCAACAGTTAAGACGTTTAGGACATATGACCACAGTGGCGTATACAGGGAAGGGGCAGGGCCCCCCCCCCCCGAAATGTAATGTTTTAACCAATTCATAAATTAAAAAAGCTACAATTAATATAGTGACAAAAAATAACAAACAAAACTTTAGTTTCATTTTACATATTTTAAATGTATTGTCACAAAGTAACGGACGAGTCAATCAATTCAACGAAATATCAATCAACAAAACGAAGAGGCGAAAGCGTCACTATATTTTTTTTTATGTAAGCACCCCCCCCCCCCCCCCAAATTCCTATATACGCCACTGTGCCAGTTTTTTTCCGAAAATGGACCCAGAACCTCCTTAAATATTAGCATGTTATTTAGAAACAGCCTGTATATAATGTGTATCTAGTACAGTGGTACCTCGAGATACGAGTGCCCTAACATACGAATTATTTGAGATACGAGCTGTCGAGCGAGCGAAGTTCTGTTTTGAAATACGAGCGACATTTGAGATACGAGGTACGGTCAGCTGCGACGCGATCTCTACAAGTGAGATAAAGGGGATCTTGGGAATGTGGGAGAGAGTTTCACAGTTCGTGGAAAAGAAACACCCCGAAAAAGTTCGAACTGGTTGTGCATCGGAGCTATTTAATGGCACTTGCCTAACTCATTTCCGCAGCATTCTGAAAGGGAGGAAGAAAGAAACCTCCTTGGACAGTTTTTTTAAATCCTGCGAAAAAGACAAAGGCCAGTGAAGAGATAAGCATTGACTAAAATTAAGCATACAGTAGCATTTAAGTGTGTGTAAGTTATTATGTCAAAATCTGATAAAATTCAAAAAATTATAAATGTTAAATGTTGCCTATGTTTAGCTCACGGTATAGATAACTTACTAGGCTGTAGAATAATCTACAAAAATCAATAAAACGTTAAAAGACCTTGAAGACAACAGATTTGCACAAAAAGGAAGGTGTTATATAAAAAAAGTCGTAAAAATAAAGTTTTATTTATGAAATCATTCATTCATATTAAAATTGTCTTTAAAATGACTTTTCAAATGACTGGTTTAAAATACTTTCAACTATAAATTTAAAACATGCGAATGTTCTTTTTGAAATCTATGTAAGGATTTCTTGGAAGACGAATATACTGCGAAAATGTTCTAACAAATCGTAAAAAATTTGCTTTCTCTGGAAATATACTTAATGCTTATACAAGGGAGTTCCTTAAAAAATTTATCACATGTTCTTCTTATTACTTGATCACATTCTTCGTAAATAATAACCAAGTTTAAATAATCTTCGCATGATTATCAATAATTTTGAAATCGTAAAGGACAGCTTCATACATTGCTTTAGCATTTGACTGTTATTGAATGCCGTCATAGCCAACTAGGAGTAACTAAACTTAAAATCCGCAGCAAAATCGCGATATAAAAATATTAAATTGGCAATATTTCGAAAAATCAAACTTTTCGGGAATAGACAACCTTATACAAACTTACCCTTATTTTTAATGCTAAATAGAAAATAATTTAAAAATTTGTGAGTTTCCCTTTGTTTTCCATATCTCGATTCCATTTTTAAATGTATCCAACCCAAATTAATTAATAAAGGCTTCCTTCCTTATAGGAAAAAATTAATAATTATTTTAACGTTTGTAAACATCATTTTAGACATAAATCTTTATATATGTCAATCCCGTTTAGACTTAGGTGTATGATATTATATACGAAATATGCCTAGAATCTTACGTAGAATCCAAAAATGTAATAATATATAGGGTGTTCCATTTAAAATAACACACCCTTCAACGTTTTAGTATACTTCCCAATTTAAAAATTTTTTATTATGAATAGTTTTTCATAAATGGATAGAGGCGATTCCCGGACACCCTGTAGATACTTATGTCTAATTATTTAAAGTATAGTTTTAAGTACGTTTCTAGCTTATACGTGTTTTTAAAATATATAATAAAATTTTCAACTTTCAAAAATAGTTTTAATGCCATGATTACCAAAATGATTCCTTATACCGAACTAAAATAATTAGCATATTCTGGCATATTTTAAGCATATTTTTACATATCTTAAGCATATTTTTAGCATCTGATGAAATTAGAAAAAAAAACATTAACATTCGCATTTTTTAAATATTTTTCGTGCATTTTTTGCAACCCTTACAAAAATTTTGTCAGTGACTACTTTTCCTGTAAATCCATCAAAATTTCTAAACTATAATAATAAAATCAAGCAAGAAGACAAATATTAATGCGATCTAGTTCGTAATAACTTTAATGTTTAACATAGCATGAAATCAAACAATTTGTAGTTTGGCCACAGCGAGAAATTAATTGCTTGAATTAAGTCTTCCGTTTCGCGGTTGCCTCTTAAAAAAACAATTTATTTTTAAGCCTTTAATAAAGCTTTTATAGTTGCCGTAACTACCAGACCATTAAATATTTAATAAATATTGATTGAATATTTTGTAAAATTAATTTTAGGCCAGTGGAGCCAATTTTCAAGTACATTAAATGAAATAAATTGTTTTAAAGAAATCTTATGAATCTAAGGGAAAATTTCTTTTTGTCTTTGATTAATAGTTATTTATGCAATACTAGCCTTCGGCTCTTGCGCTCAGATTTCCCGTTCGTGAAAAAAAGTAACTTTATGCATACGTTACATTTTCTGCGATCGTACCGGTTTTCTTGTTCCAAATTAAAAAAATTATATTGGTGTATAACCAACTCACTGTCACTACTTAGGAATGCAATAAGTTTGGGAATTAAGGTTGATTTTAACTTGAAATAGCACGATCATAAAGTCGAAAGATCTAAAAATGTTTTACCTTTCTTGAAAATACGTTAACAATACTCGTTCGCTGAAATTCTTCACTTGCTTTTGATTCAATGCCATTTAATAAACATATTATATTTATTTTTGTATGCTTCTTTCGATTTTTCAGGCAATAAATTTTGTGTTGCTTCATTGGCTTTATTAATTATCTCGTCTGGAGCGCATTGAAATGGATTTTCTTTTTCGGACTTGGAATGATTTTCTTCCATTTTTGATGTCTTCAAATACTTTTGATATTTGAAAGGTGACAATAAAAATGCGCGCGCTCAGACGACGAACGACGCGGATGCTGTTTTCATGGCAACTTGATACTATAACCATTCAGAGACCAGTGAAAAACTCGTTAAAAAATGAACAATTTTATGCATTTATTTGCGCAAAAAATATAAGTAACGATCGTAGGAAAATAAATGTTTTGTTGAGGATGAGAATAAAACAAAATTTTTTTATTGGGTTTCAGAATGGCTACATTATGAAATGCAAAAAAATTGAATAACCTGCCACTTTATGGAACTGAAATAATATTTTTTTTTATGTTGGCAGCAAGCAGGGTTCGAATTTTAGGCTTACTTCGATTTCGTTGAAACTAGTTTTCTAGGCATTATGGATTCAACAACATTTTTTTATAGAAAACTTTAAAATACTAACATTTAACCTTACAAATAGATCATTTTTACTAGATATTTATCTGGATACCTATACTCGGAAATATATAACATGCTGACGGTGTTCGTCAACTAATTTATAGTCACAATTATAAAACAACATAACCTAAAAATAATAGAAATATCTTCCAGTTTATGGTCTATTTCTAAAGTTTTATTCAATAAAGTATACTATTTTTATTTTTAATTCAATATAGTATTATACATATTACATTAATTGTTATTCCTGTCAGATTCTGTGTCGACACAATATTTTGTTCAATAGTATTATTTATTATTTTGTTCAATATTTTGAACTTTGTTAGGCTAGCATCATAACTCAAAGTTTTGCATATTCTTTTTAAAAGTTTTTCTAGATTATTTTCTGCAATTTCTCGTATTTCTGACGGAGTACAACTTTCTACCTGGCTCATTTTTATTAACTTTAATAATATATTTATTTTTGACGGATGGGAAGAAGCTTTGTTGTGTTCAATTGTTTCTATCATGGCATATTTGATACTTGTAACATTTTATTAAATTGTAAAAGTATTGCCAACCCAAAAAGAAAATATTAATTCAAATCGAAAAAATCTACTAAATTTTTTAAAGTTTTTCAGACTTTTAAGACCCAAATAGAAATAGTATATAAAATACACGGTTCATAAGACAATTAGAGCACTTGTACTTTAGAAAACTCCCCGCTTCGCGAGTAGTTTTCTAAATTAAACGCGTGCTCTAAGATAATGTCTTATGAAACTTGTATCTTAATATACTAATTTTTGGCGGTTTTCATAATAAGTGAGCACATTAAAACCATATGGAATGTTGCTAACTAAGTAACCAGACAATTTTGAGTGACAGCAATGCCATTGACAGAAATTACGTTCTCACAAAGTTGACCGATTAGCTTAGTCGAAAAAGACAGCTTCGATAATGAGTAAATAATTTTTGCCAATATTGAGGCCACAATAAAAGTTGTTTGATTAGTTAATTATTGTTTAAAATCTATCTGCAGCCTATATACTAGTCTGATATTAAAATTATAGATATAACTGTCTCAAGATATGCATATACAGGGTGTCACACTTATAATGGAAACAAGCTTATATTTTAGGTATTTCTGAATCGTTTGTTTTGAATTCTGATATGGTTACGTATGATCCCTGGGTGCACTTTTCTATTACTTAAAATTTTTGTTACCTCATTAGCGTATCGATTTATAGGGATTTTAAAAGAATAATTATAAGAGTACCTTTAGCGATTGTTTTATTATTAATATCAGAAGTAAATTTGGCATCCAAAATAACCAAATATGAAATTTCAATAAATTGACATAATCAGTGGCGTGCGTATGAACAATAGTATTAATTTCTTACATTTAATCTAATTTTATATCTAAAATACGCGCGATAAGGAACAAGCTAATTACCAAAAATGTTTTTTTTATGATCAAACACCAGCACCATAGGAAAACTCCTTTAGGGCACTCTGGGAGTGGTGCGTGTGCGCAAAAGGCGATTCACGTTGGTTTTGAATCGTTGGAGGTTATATTCGTTGGGAAAAACGACCTCGGGAAGGTCGTTCCACAAGGATGAAGTCCTCCAGATGAAAGAATTCTTAAATAATGAAGTTCGAGTAGTACTCAGCCGAGCACCTTCCATGAAAATATCTGTAAAATAGAGTCAAATCCCCAACCTGTCTTCGATGTTCTAGGCTATCGAGGTTCTTCGTCAGCTCGTGGTCTCCGATTATACGAATAGCCCTCCTTTCGATGGAATCCAGTAGCCGAAGAGTATGTTTGGGTGCAGAGCTCCAGACATGAGAGCAGTACTCTAGTGATGGTCGAATCTGGGCTTTGTATAGTGTCAAAAGTTGTTGAGGTGTGTACAACTTTCTGGTTCGGAGGAGTACCCCAAGCTTCTGAGAAGCTATCTTGGCGATGGCCACAACGTGGTTATGCCAAGACATATTTCCTCCCAGATTGACGCCCAGCAAATTAATAGATGAAGCTAGTGGGATTGCGTGCCCGTCCATGACTATATCCGGTTCTGTAATGTTAACCTTTTTAGAGAAAACTGTTGCCTGGGTTTTTTTAGCGTTAAATTCGACTTGATTACTGTCTTGTTGTACTGTACTTGTTGACTGTTTAAGTCCTTTATCTAAAAAAACCTACACGTTAAAAGCAGTGGCGTACTGTAGTTTCTGCTATAAAGTCAAATTGTTGTACAGGGTTATCAATTTAGTTTATCCAACTTGTAAGAGCCTGTAACTTTTTTGTATTTTGAGTTAGCGCGTTCATCCAAAAAACAAGACATAACCTTTTCAGCTTTTATGAGTGTTGTCAAAAATGACAGTATGTGTCATATGTCACACTGAAAAGCAATTATTATATTTATATACTCTACAGTATGTCCACGGATGGGGTTTACAAGAGGACAAATGGACTAAAAATTGAAAGATACGAAAAAAAGTCACTCTTAATAATTGTTTTTACTTGAATAATGATTAGGTGATACTTGTTGTTAATGTCTTTATTTAATTTAATTATAAATTATAATAATAATAATACGACCATTTTTATTAACATGAAAAGAATACGATAACGATTTCATAATTGAAAAACTCCACCCCCATACTCGACACATTTTTCTAATTGCCTTCTCATATAAGTGAAAGAATTTCTGATTTCTTCCTGAGATATCGATAGGACAACACTTCAATATCATTTGGTATAGCGGTTGCAAAACAATTTGTTTTAAACGGCCCCATAAAAACATATCGGCCAAGGTTAAGTCGGGACTTCTTGGGGGCCACAAAACTTGGCGATTCCTGTCAAACCACTTTGGACCAAATCTGCGGTCAAGCCATTCTCTAACCTCACGAGCGAAATGGGCTAGACAATCATCTTGCTGAAAATACATATTTTGTCGAAAATTTAATGGTTTCGAGTTCATCATTGAAAAATTTATCCAGCATTTCTAAATATAATAATCTATTGCACGTGTTGTCAAAAAAATATGGCCCTATAATGCCTTGGATAGATATCGCACACCACACGTTCACTTTTGTGAAATATTGTCTTCTCGTCATAATTCTGAATTCGGGATTTGTTAAAGACCAGTACCTAACGTGCTGGGTTGCAACGGTTCCATTTGTTGAAAATGTACTTTCATCAGAAAACATGATACATTTATAAAAATCAACATTTCCACTTATAATTTTGTGTCCTATCCACAGGCAAAAATCAAGTCGTGCGTCGTCTCCCTCTTCCAATCTTTGATTAAAGTGCGGTTTATACGGATACAATTTATTTGCTTTAAGGATCTTCTGAACTTGAGTAACACAATTTCTAAGGGACGTCATAGGATTTTCTTCAACAGATTGAAGAATTAAGACTGTAGCAGTATCATCATGGTCGTATTTCTTCTTCTTTTTTTGAGGTCCAAAACCGAACCAGTTCTCTTGGACTTTTTTATTAACTTCCAGATTGCCATCCTAGTTATTGGGATTCCTACAAATTTCTCGGTAAATTGTTCCATGACGTAGCGGTATGAAACTTGACCATCCCCATAACATTGTATTATAAAAACTCTTTGTTCAGTAGATAGCATTTCTACTTAAACAATAACTTCATTAAATAAAGACATTGACAACAAGTACCTATCACCTTAAGCGTCAGTATTATTTTAACTAGGTTCACCAGTCAGAGGTGTGCCAGAGAATACTTTTTGGAAAATAATTTTTACAGGTAAACCTTTTAATGAATTGTTGTCCTTTGGTTTGTTGTGTAGAAAACACATTCATTAAGAGTGACTTTTTTCGTATCTTTCAAAATAAAGTATGTTTACTCTTTAGCAAAATAACATTTTTGCAGTTTTTACCCACCCTGTATAAAAAAATTGAAGTTTCTTATGATGAATCGTATTTTCTAGACAAGCAAAAACGTTTAGTGACTTTTTTTCGTATCTTTCAATTTTTAGTCTATTTGTCCTCTTGTAAACCCCATCCGCGGACATACTGTATAGGATCAGAACATATATTAGAAAGATATCAGAAGATATATCAGAAGCTCAAAAATGTAACACACATGCATTATTTTCTTCATTCCATCAAGCATTGACAAAAATATGTAAAAATATATTATTGTTAAAAAGAATCAAGATAGCTATGCAACTATTTTGGTTGCTATGGATTCTATCTTTATTTATATATCAGTCGTTCCAGTAACTGCATATTTAAACGCAAAATATGTCCAATGGATTCGAAAATTGAGTACTATAAAATGGCCGCCGAACAGCCCAGACCTAACACCCTGTAATATTTTCTTTTAGGGTTATATTAAAAATATTATTTATAATACACCGTGTTATTCATTATTAGAATTGAAGACGCCATCCTTCAGATTCAAACTAATTGAGAAGTTTTATTAAAAATTAATAGTCACACCCGAACAAGCCCGTAAAAGTGTTTCGTAAATGTATCGAAAATGGAGGTGGTCATGTAGAGCAATATAAATTATGAAATAATTATTATATATATTATTATTACATTAATGTTATAAACTTTTGTTATTTTCTAGTTATGTCAATATTAATAAAATTGTTTTTCTACTACTCACTTGAAGAAAAGAAGCCATATGTGTGTTATATTTTTGAGATCGGAAGAAAAGGCGCAATCTAATTCGCTTCTCATATATAGAGTATCCCATTTAAAAGAAAATAATAATTGCTTTTCGATGTGACATATCACACCTAGTCATTTTTGACAACATTAATAAAAATTGGGCAAGAAATGCTACATCCTGTTTTTTGAATGAATGCGCTAACTCATAATACAAGTAGGTTACAGGCTCTTAAAAGTGGGACAAACTAAATTGATAACCCTGTACATATGATATCTGTGTGTCTATTCTCGACTTAGGAGAACGATTATTTCGAGAGAAGTGATTATTCATCATCATGTTTATATGAATGCTCACGTGGTGTCCAATGCCTTAAAACCCGTCTACACCTATCCAGTTTGCTTGTTGCCAAAATAAAGTTTAATTTTCCATAAAAGCAATATTTTTTAAATATGCACGCCACTGGAAAAGAAACACAAGTTCACTCGGGTATAAAACTAAAGAAAGTAAAATTTTTTTAGTATCTCATTTAAAATCTTATGACATTGATCACTTTCTTCGACCTTGAACCACTCGTAACAAACAAGTTTAATTTTTTTCGTATGACTTTATTATGTGGGTTGCCTTAATATAAATCAAAAATTTCCAATTATCATTTAGTTCTGTAAATAGCAATTTTCTACAAGCGTGCGCGATATACCGTTTATCCACACGCATTTTAGTTTGAAAATATCCACTTTTCCATACGGTACGGCATGGGTTATGTACTGAAAAAAATCCATGAGTTAACTAATTGAAATAAATCTGTCCTTTTCTTAAAAATTTTTTTATGGTATAATCTTTAAAATATACTATAAAAAGAGAAAATGTTACTGAGCTGGCAACTAAGCACAAAGTTGGCATATTTCCTGGATGGGGTGTGACATAACTCATCTTTTATTGCACCTTTTATTATGAATATATGGAGAGTAACACGGGGGTCTCATCTGTATAGCTCGGAGGATGACCTCGTAGAACTAATAACCTCTTAAGAGAAATATTTATTTTTGCCTGGATTGATAAAAGAAATGTTCCTAAATGCGGCTTTAATACCATCGAGGATAATATAGCAACTGTCGCAGTTATTAGAAATATGATCATCAATTCGTGTTTTTATATTTTCTTTTTAAATCACAAATGGAAAAACTATCGACATTACTAAAAAATATTTTTTTTTGGTTAAGTACAGGGTGTCCCACTTTTACAGGGTTCCGTTATTGTTAGTGCTATCAAAAAAGTAATGCATGTGTCATGTACTATTTTTGGGTCAAACTTAAAATGGTAAAATCAAAATTAGAAAATTTTCGCTCACTTAAGAGATACGGGGGAAAATCAACAAATTGAAAATTTCTAAATTAGCCTATATTTTCTTAGTTAAAAGAGATACAGAAAAATGTTTTATACAGAAGTTTGTTTATAATGATTCTTGAATAATCTGCCGTTTTCAGAATAAGAATACAGGTCAGGTAAGAAACTTATCGGATCAAACCTCATTTTTTAAATGGAATACTCTGTATATTTTAATCTAAAAAGATAGCCTTTTAAACTCTCTTTTCAAATTTATAACACACCATGGATGATAGATATCATATCAAATTTTTCAAAACAAACCCGAAACTTATTTACCTGACCGCGTATATTTATTCTATATACGACAGATTAGTCAAAAATCATTATAAAGAAATATTTTTCTGTATCTCTTTTAACTAAGAAAATATAGGGTAATTTTGAAATTGTCAATTTTTTGATTTTTCACGTACCTACCTCTTAAGTGAGCGAAAATTTTCAAATTTTGATTTTACCATTTTAAGTTTGACTTAAAAAGAGCACATGACACCTGCATTACTTTTTTGATAGCACTAACAATTACGGAGATACCCTATAAAAGTGTCGAAAATGGCACACCCTGTACATACAGATAAAATAAATTGAATTATGCCGATATCGTTGTTCGAATAAAATTACAGGAACCGAATAAATAAATACGCCTAAAATCTTTATTGGAAAGGTAACTAATTGATACGATTTTTAAGAAGAGTGTTAAGTCATAGGCGCCGATACGGAGGGGTGGAAAGAAGGAAGAAAAAATATACAAGAACTGTACCGAAGTAAAAAATCGAAGTGCTGATAAGTTCTAATTGCGTCTATTTTTGGTACGCGACTACTTAAAAAATAATAATTATGACATTATTGGAAAGAGATTTAATTTTTATTTTACATACCCGTCCCGTTTAAGAATTAAAGGGTAACATCTACCCCTACCAGGGGGTTTAACCATAACTAATGTTCTTTAAACGTGTGCCCCTTCACAATAGAATTGATTTACTGGAGAAGCGATATACCGGTTGTTTGAGGAGGAACGTTAAGCTCACCCCTATAACTCTTTTATTGTTTATATTATAGAAATAAAATTTGTTGGAATTGTATGCTGATATTATTTTGGATTTTATGATATAACGGACTCAATATTGTCACTTCTAGTGGTTTAAGCGGAAATTGCCTCAACTTTGGATTTTTTTAAAATGGAACACCTAGTATATTTTTGGCTGTATCGATTTAGGACACCATTCCGAATTCAACAACCCCATACGTCACTTTTTGATACTTTAAATAATTTTAATTTTTATTTTTTTCATGGAGATTGCTATGAACTCCCCAAAATGATTTACTTATAAGATGGCGGATTTTAAGTTTGTAACAATGTTCATTTGTTTGTTAGCATTAGGTATGGCGTCATGGGTATCTAGATAAATGCAAATCCGTTTGTGCTTCGTGTATTTTTGTCATGAATTGGCATTTTTAATAAATTACCTCACCTTTTTTCAACTTGACATAAGGGTGTGTCAAATCAAATTGTTGGAAAAAAGGTGCTCTATCTTTTTACCCGCGTGACCCAATATGTTTCCATTTGAAAAAATTGAGTTCTCTTGAAAAGTTAAAATGTGTGTAATAGTATATTACGTACCGAGGTGGAAAGTGTTTCATTCCTGCCGAGAGAGTCGGTAGTTAACCGAGGCGCGAACTTCTTATTATTTTGAATTAAGATTATTAATAAAAGATAAATGTCATTTTGAATTGAAAAATTAGACAGAAATTTCAAATAAGAGGTGGTAAGATAACGTAGGTAATAATATACATCAAGATGGCAAATATAATTTTTTGAATAAGGTTTCCATGTCATTAAACAATATATTATTTTAACAACAGAAAAATGCTATCAGATGAGGAATTTGATTTTGCTGCTACTCCACCAGAAATTCGAGAAGCAGCAAAAATAGTAGAAGTAGATCTTCTGCCAACTAAAAGCCGCCCGAGATATGACAAGGCATATAACTGTTTCAAAGAATGGTGTACGGGAAACAAAGTTCAAAATCCTGGTTCTGAGTCGGCGCTACTAGCTTATTTCAGTGAAAATGCCAAGACAAAGAAGATATGAACGATTTCTTTACAATATTCAATGCTTTAACATATCAGTGACTGCCTACAATAATGCCAATGTAATATTCAATGTAAATAAGTAAAACAAAATTCATGTTAATTTTTTATTTTTTATAAATGTCATTAGGTTTATTTTAAGAAATAAAAAAAAATTCATTGTTGTTATATTTGTGTAATGAGTTGTATGTCGGTGTATTCGTATATATAAACTTAAAAATTGCATTGTTATCAAGAGTTTGGCTTATAAGTAAACCATTTTAGGGAGTTCATAGCAATCTAGATTAAAAAATAAATCTAAAAATAAAAATTATTTAAAGTGTTAAAAAGTGATGTGCTTGAAGTTGAAATGGTATTCTGAATCGATATAGCCAAAAGATACTGGTTGTTTCATTTTTGTTTCAAAGTTGAGGTCATTTTCGGTTAAACCGGAAGTGACAAAAGGTGGGTAATGTCATAAAGTACAAAATAATATCAAATACAAACCCACCAAATTTTATTTCTGTAATTTAAACAATAAAAAAGTTATAGGGGTGAGCATTCCTTTTGAAACACCCGATATTAAGGTTGAGAAATTTTCAAATTGATACCCTGCTGTAGATAAATAGCATACTTACAAATATAATTTTTATAATCAATTAACGTCGTTCAGGGAGAAAATTGACACCTCGAAACAAAAAATTAACAAACATTTATCACACAATTTTAGAACATTAATTATACAGTAAAAGCAATATATAATAGAATTATATTGCAACTCAAATTGTATTTAGGGATTTAATTAGGAACGCGTCCAACAATGTACAATTAATACTTATTTATTCTCGAGGCCAGTGCTATTAGGCACTGATTAGAGAAATATTCAGATAAATGTGTATTGTTTTAATAAAGAAATAAAGTTTTTTTTTCAAAAAAAAATTATGCCACGAAAATAATAAAACTCATAACCTCACCTCAATATTTATACAAATGTTAGATATCTCTAATTTGTTAATTATGAGAGTTTTACGTGTGATTTGCTTAAAAACAATATTTAGATTATTATTAAAACCATAGATTTAAACGAATATAATTCATAAATCACGTTTACTTACCCTGTATGGATATTATAATCCTTGATAATAGTAAAAATCGAAAGAAAATCGGTACTTATCCCATTTCTACTTTATCCAAGCAGTTATTATGTTTAGTGTGTTGCCTAACATCTCTCTGTTAGTTACTTTTTATATTTATCATAGAAAACAAAAGTATCACAACATTTAAAAAATGAGACAAATAGGTATATGTATTTTTTTAATGTGTAGTATTCGTCTAGTACCCTTCAATATTCGTATTGGAAATTTTTTTCAACACTCGTGTTTTATAAGACACCTTCTAGCCAAGTTAGCCGTGTTTTTTTCCTCCTACATTTTTTTTGGATACTCTAAACCTTAAGCTGAAAAAAGGTACTCTTGGTCAATGTCGATAAAATGGACTGTTTTCGAAAAAAAATATTTTTGTTCATATATTAAATGCATGTCGGCATATTCAGTATACGTAAATTCCATAACTAAATTAGTAACTAATAAGACAAATGAGAAAAACCTCAAATTGCAAGACACTACCATAAACTGACACTGGGATAAATATTCTGATTTAAATCGGTACATGTGAAAAATACCATAGCAACAATGAGACAATTTTATGAACATAAAACAACAACCAATGCAAGAAACCATATTGAACAAAAACATTTTTTTTTCGAAAACAGTTCACTTTATCGACATTGATCAAGAGTATTTTTTTTTCAGCTTAAGGTTTAGAGTATACAAAAAAATATTATTGTCGTTCCTTCATCATACAGGGTGTAAAAAAACATTTTTGTGTTACGTCTAGTCCGTCCCTGTCAAACTAAATAAGCCAAATGTCTTTAAAAGGGCGCATTTTAAGGAGACTCATCTAGTACATATTATACGAAAAAAATATTAAATTACACCTAGTATGTAAAAAATTATTCAAAAATCCAGGCACGTCCGTTTGGGCCCGTATCTAGGTGGGGGGGCCGTAGGAAGAAAAATTTATATCAACTTATTCTATTATTCTTAAGTGTTCTATCTGAACCCGGGAGATTGCACACATATTCTGGGACACCCTGTATGTAAACCGTAAAATGGTTTGCAGAATAATATTATTTTATAGCATAACAAATATATAATGATATTTAAAGGAATAATTTAAATGAAAGTTAAGTATTGTGGGTAATACGTCACTGAACGTATCCTTCCTACTTATACAAAAACTACTCGGCGACCCCTCTAGATTTAATCCTGACTACGCCCATGAGTAGGTTCAAGTTTATTGATCTCCTTCATATAATAATATGTCTTCTGAATGACTTGTCAACTTTCTAAAAATCTTTTGCAATGGTGATTTGGCATGAGGATTCTTACACATTTTTTTTGGCGAGGTGACGTCGCCGTCGGATGGTTGCGATTCAATCTTGACTTGTCTAGTCTAGGTTAGGAGTGTCTCTTTATATAGACGAGTAGGCGCACCGTCTAATTGAAAACTTAAACTTATGTAATATCTGATGTTTGAACTAATAAGTCAGAAATAATTGTACAAAAAAACGATTTGCATGAAATATACAGGGTGCATATTCCGCTAGAGCGGCAGGAAATTTTTTTCCTTGGCTTTTAACAGAGCATTAGAAACCTATGGACGAAAAAGACATTTTAGTCACGTTGTTTTTACAGGGTATTTCTTAATAATATTCTCAATAACATACAGGGTGACAATTTAAAAACTTGAAATATCCATGTATTAGAAACGAAAAACTGAAGAAAAAAACGCAAAAAACAGTTGCTATAAAACGAAGGGGGAACAAAAACAAGCGTATTAGCCCACCCCTATCTGCAACCCCTTGGACAGGGTGAGATAAACCCTTAAAATCTTAAATAGGTTCGATAGACCTCTGTAGCATTTCAGCATACCTGTCGCCATTTAAATTTCCTTGTATAAATATTGGACCTATAATACCATCTCCAAATATACCAGCCCAAACATTAATTTTCTGGGGGTACTGGGTATGCCCTTCTCTAAATACGTGGGGGTTCTCGTCATTCCAGTAACAACAGTTTTGCTTATTAATATGCCCATTTAAATAAAAGGTACACTCATCACTGAAGCAAATATTTTTAACTAGTCGAGGTTCTGCCGTAATTCTACTGTCATTATTTCACAAAACTGTATTCTTCTGTTAGGGTCATCGTCACCAAGTTCATGCAGTATGTGCAGTTTATAGGGATAAAACTTACGAATTTTAAGTACCTTTCTTATTGATTCACGAGATAATCCAGTTGCTTGACGAGTTGATAAAGTTGAATTCATTGCAAACTGCCCCAGAATTTCAATTTGCGCTGCTTCGTCGGCTAGTCTCGGTTGATTTCTCTTTATATTCGCGACAGAACCAGTTTCTTTAAATTTGGCTACTAGTTGGCGAACATACTCCGGGCTTACATTTTGACCTGGATGCCTTTCGTTAAAACGTTGAGCTGTTCTTAAAAAACATTGATCCTGGGAACCATAAATGAAAATAATTTCTACCCGTTCAGCTGTGCTGTACACCATTGTTAAAGATAAGAAGTGCTGCTTTTCGTTTAAACTGAACCGAAAGTTAACTGTTCTTAAAATAATAATACTAGTAGAAGTTACCTTTAAGGTAAATTCTGTGATAATAAAATGCGAATATTTATAAACAAATTTTTTTTTTCGACAAAGAAAAAATAGCAAATAAACCAAAACGAAATACCGAGGCTTAAACTGTTTAGAATTCTTAAGAGATATCTCTTAATATGCCAGGATATTGGTAGCAATCATTTTCAACATTTAATTAACTAATAATAAAAAATTTCAAAATTGTCTTTTCATTTATTGTTTTCCTTAATAAACAGAGAAGAATTTCCTGAAATGTACCATTCTATGGTACCATTGGAAAGCATTTTTCAAGAGCTTCAAAATGATGTAGGTATCACTCGACCCCCTTCCTATTTAAGATTTTAAGGGTTTATCTCACCCTGTCCAAGGGGTTGCAGATAGGGGTGGGCTAATAGGCTTGTTTTTGTTCCCCCTTCGTTTTATAGAAACTGTTTTTTGCGTTTTTTTCTTCAGTTTTTCGTTTCTAATGTATGGCCATTTCAAGTTTTTAAATTGTCACCCTGTATATAAGAAGGTTAATGACTTAAATACGTGACAACTGTCAAAAGTGTTTATGTTAACAAAACAAAATCTGCTACTTACCTACTAGATCCCTTTTAATCTTTGTTAATACATAATTTCATAACAGGGTGCAAATGATTGAATTTATTTTTTTATACGCAAATTGTACAGGGTGTCCCATTTTCGACACTTTTATAGGGTATCTCCATAATTGTTAGTGCTATCAAAAAAGTAATGTAGGTGTCATGTACTCTTTTTGGGTCAAACTTAAAATGAATTTGAAAATTTTAGCTCGCTTAAGAGATACGGGGAAACATAAAAAATTGACAATTTCCAAATTGCCCTATAGTTTCTTAGTTAAAAGAGATACAGAAAAATGCTTTATATAATAATAAATAATAAATAAATGCTTTATAATGATTGTTGAATAATCTGCCGATTTCAGAATACGGGGTCAGGTAAAAAAGTTATCGGACCTAACCTCATTTTTTTAAATGGATCACCCTGTATATTTTAATTTAGGAAGGTAGCATTTTAAATTCTCTTTTCAAATATATAACACACCATTGATAATATTGGTTTGCTAGGTGATTTATTTCAACTTTATTACTTTAAACCACACTAGGCTATGAAACAAAAGCTAATATCCTAGAAACAACTATGTTGACATTCTAGTTATTCATTTTTACATATTTTTTGTGCAAATGACTCATCAACATTTTGGAAAATTTGTTATAATTTCAGTTTATATTGACAGTGGAAAAAACGAAGAAATGTCTCATAATTTATATATTATATTATATATCGCTATTCGGAAAGACGGCAACCATTTAAGGACATATTCCGATGACTGGAATATAATTTAAAAATATACAACACTCTTTTACTACGTCGAGATTAAAAACTTATAATAAAGAAAACAAGGAGAATATAGAAAATTTTAAATAAATCGCCTAGGAAACCAATATCATCCATGGTGTGTTATAAATTTGAAAGAAGAATTTAAAATGCTATCTTTTTAGATTAAAATATACATGGTGTTCCATTTAAAAAAATGATGTGAGGTCCGATAACTTTTTACCTGACCCCGTATACTTATTCTGAACGGCAGATTATTCAACAATCATTATAAATAAACTTCTGTATAAAACATTTTTGTATATCTCTTTTAACTAAGAAAATATAGAGTAATTTAGAAATTGTCAATTTTTTGATTTTTCCCGGATCTCTTAAGCGAGCGAAAATTTTAAAATTTTGATTTTACCATTTCAAGTTGGACCCAAAAAGAGCACATGGCTCCTACATTACTTTTTTGATAGCACTAACAATTACGGAGATACCATATAAAAGTGGCGAAAATGGAACTCCCTCTGCTTAGTAAACACAATCTTTCTCATGTTAATTTTACTTTGGGATTAGATACTCTTTATCCCGAAAATCGCGGAATTGGAACAAAGCTTCTGGACTGGTACCCCTAGTTTCAACTCATTCGGTTTACTTGACAAGTTCGGTGAGTATTCGGTGAACGTGTTCAACCGTACACGTTCATTTGCAGCTCAAACGATGTGTGACCGGTGCTATGTGCCACTACTTATTCGACAAGATTAATCATTAAAAAAAAACCTGCGGTGTGCTGCTATGTAAACCTAACTTAATCGTTATGGAATAATGTTGTTTTAACCCGAATGATTTCATTTCTTATTTATTTATTCACTAAAATACCTACTTAAAAAAAACCGTTTATAGTTGTACTCGTGAAGCTAAATATTACATAAAATAAAATTATATTATTTAATCATGTACATATATTGGGAATAGTAATTAAATGTTACAACATAAAATGTTTGTTTGGGCGTAGCTGACAATGCTTCTAGTTATTATGAAAACGAAGAAGCAATTACTACGAATACCTATATTTGAATTTTCTGATAAGTAGCAAAAAATTATTTTTACGGTCGATACCTAATAATTACCCATTGCCATCTTCTTTCAAAATCTTTAAATAATTAAAATTAATAATTAAAATAAATACTTAAGACGTATTAACATTTATTCACGCCATTATGTAAGTAATATAACAAAAATTACGAGACTTCTCCGCAGCAGTTGTTCGTAGGAACTACTTGTAATGATAAAATTTATTAAATATAATTAGTTTTCATCCATCAACTATTTACTTACAATACCTTAGAAACGGTTGCTATAAACATCATAATCATAAGCGGGCGATAATAGTATATTAAGATACAAGTTTCATAAGACATTATCTTAGAGTACGCGTTTAATTTAGAAAACGACCCGCTTCGCGGGTAGTTTTCTAAAGTACAAGTGCTCAAATTGTCTTATGAACCGTGTATTTTATAACACTTTTTCTATTTTGGTCTTTAAAGTCTGAAAACTTTAAAAAATATAGTAGATTTATTCCATTTGAATTAACATTTTCTTTTTGGGTTGGCAATACTTCTACATTTCATAAAATGTTACAAGTATCAAATATGCCATGATGGAATAATTATTAATCATAATTAAAAATAAATATATTATTAAAGTTAATAAAAATTAGTCAGGAAGAAAGTTGTACTCCGTCAGAAAAACGAGAAATTGCAGAAAATAATCTAGAAAAAGTTTTAAAAAGAATATGCAAAACTTTGAGTTATGGTGCGAGCAGAACAAAGTTCAAAATATTGAACAAAATAATAAATAATACTATTGAACAAAATATTGTGTCGACACAGAATCTGACAGGAATAACAATTAATGGCCAGGAAATGTCTACAGTAACTATAAATATATATATATAAAGTAATATGTATAATACTATATTGAATTAAAAATAAAAATAGTACTTTATTGAATAAAACTGTAGAAATAGAGCATAAACTGGAAGATATTTCTATTATTTTTAGGTTATGCTGTTTTATAGTTGTGACTAGAAATTAGTTGACGGACACCGTCAGCATGTTATATATCGAGTTAACATGATCTATTTGCAAGGTTAAAGGTTAGTATTTTAAAGTTTTCTATAAATTTTTTTTATCGAATCCATAATGCCTAGAAATCTAATTTCAACGAAATCGAAGTGAGCCTAAAATTCGAACCCTACTTGCTGCCAACATAAAAAAAAAGTTCAGTTTCATAAAGTGGCAGATTATTCAATTTTTTTGCATTTCATAATGTAGCCATTATGAAACCCAAAGAGAAAAAGTGATTTTCATAACGCCCGGTAATTATTATTAAAGAAAATATTGAACAAATGTATTTATTTTTATAGTTATTTTTACATAATATTATTCTGTTTTTCCTATGTTAAATGTACAATTCTTGAATTTTTCTGAGAAAGAAGCTAGACCGACTATGAAATATTGCGACTTCATTGCTGAGTTTCTCGATATGCATGCGGATTCATGCTCCATTTCAACATTAATTAACATATTTTTTTTTTCGGGAACAGAGCTAGGTATCATTTTTGCTATTCGGTTCTATATAACCCTCCGCTACGCTAGTACTCTTCCACTCTCCGTGTAGCTTAAGGGTTGCAAAGAAAGCACCACCGTCGATAACAAGTGTGGACGAGATCCGACGTAGGCAATATCCTGTATATTCCTTGGCATTTTCTAAATTAAGAAATTTTGAAGGAGTAATAGAACTTATCCCATTACTCCTTCCCGATTTATTTTTGATTTTTACAATTATCAAGGATAGGGTAAGTATAAAATTGATATATGTAATTATATTTGTTGTAATAAGAATTTGAATATTGTTCATCAAATATGTAAAACTTTCATAATTGACAAATTAACGACATTTAACTCTATCTCTATAAATATTGAGGTTAGGTTATGAGTTTTATAATTTTCTTTTCTATTATATGTACTTATTTAATGTTAAGATTAATTTAATTTTGTTTTTTTGTACTTGTTAAAGTTAAAAAACAAACAGTTCGGCTCCTTGAACTTTAATAGTCTAAGATAGTTTGTACACGAACGGCGCTGGCGGCGCCCTTAGCGGAAAGGAGAAGAACGATGAACTGACAGCAGACCAGCGGAAAGAATACATCCATTTTGTTTGCTTTAATTAATAACTAAACAAAAGTTTTAAGAAGTAAAAAAAGTTCTTGTGATTAAACAATCCACTACGTTGAAGAGGTGAAACAACACCTGAACAGTATTAATTTAATTAACAAATCAGAAATTATAAAAATGTCCACTCGCGTAGCGTAAGCAAATAGGAGAATAGCTATTATTTTTATTTACAATCCGGTAAGTTAGCTAATATGTTCAAATAATTGGGAACTGTATTTGTGGACGTAGGAAGAATTATTTACATTATTCATGCGACTGCGGTGGATTTCCGTATTCGGCTAGTGCCTCGTCCTAAATGCCCCCTCGTTTGAAATCTACCACTTTCAACACTCGTTATGTAATCTACTATTACAAAGTAGGGCGACTCTCGGGATACACTAATTCGAGTTCGACGTATTGAAAATGCTGCAGCCGATATTAAAGAGCGACATGAAGCAATCAGGAGAGCAACATGCGCCTTTCGTAGACGAAGCAGTTTTTAAACATATGAAACGAATTCAAAAATTGTTAATGTATAAAACTTTCTTTATTTGTAATTAAGTACACTAAGTTGAAAATAAATGAAAATCGAATATGAACATACATTCATTTTTTACAGTATTTTCACTTGTACAGTACAGGGTGTGCCATTTTCGACACTTTTATAGGGTATCTTCGTAATTGTTAAGTGCTCTTTTTGGGTCAAACTTAAAATCGTAAAATCAAAATTTGAAAATTTTCGCTCGCTTAAGAGATACGGGGAAAAATCAAAAAATTAACAAATTCAAAATTACCCTATATTCTCTTAGTTAAAAGAGATACGGAAAAATGCTTTATACAGAAGTTTCTTTATATTGATTGTTGAATAAACTGCCGTTTTCAGAATAAGTATACGAGGCCAGGTAATGAAGTTATTGGAAATAATCTCTTTTTTTAAATGGAACACCCTGTATATTTGAATCTAAAAATATACTATTTTAAATTCTCTTTTCAAATAAACAGGGTGTAACTAAATAAGTGTAAAACATTTAATGGGGTGATTCCTCATCGAAAAAAAGATAGGATCTTTCATATAAAGAAACTTCATTGGAGCATCCCTTGTTAAGATACAGCCCCTTAAAGGGGGTACATAAAATGTGTTTAACAATTTTTTTCACAAGCACTAAAAAAGTTACAATATTGAAATTAACCTGACATTTTTTACTACCAAAAAGACACTTAGCCAATAATTTATTTGGTTTACCCCATGGTTGTAAGGGTGGAAAACGCAACCCCTAAAATTTATTTCCAATGTAAGTTTTTGTCTTATTATTTGTTTACCATCTAAATTTATTTCCGATAGCCTGTTTCATTCTAAACAAAAAATGTCTCTTGAATTTTTTGCCCAAAATAAACCAGTTCGCAGCAAAAAATTATTTTACATATCGCCATAAAACGCGCGAATACGTTGCTCAATGCGCCGACGTCTAGACGCATGCGTAATGTCTGAAGGTAGACATATTGAACATTTACTATGATTTCTAGATGTTGTATGTTTTGTTATTAATAAATTAGTTTTGTTTATTTATAAATTTTATGTACCCCCTCTAAGGGGCTGTATCTTAACAAGGGATGCTCCAATGAAGTTTCTTTATATGAAAGATCCTATCTTTTTTTCGATGAGGAATCACCCCCTTAAATGTTTTACACTTATTTAGTATAACACACACTCCTAGGCGATTTATTTAAACTTGATTACTTTAAATCACAGTAGACCATCAAACAAAAGCTAATATCATAGGAACAATTATGTTGATATTCTAGTTGTTATTAACATTTAACGTCAATATAATTTTTACATAGTCATTTGTGAAAATGACTTATCAACATTTTGAAAAATTTGATATGATATCAGTTTATATTGAAAGTGGAAAAAACGAATAAATGGCGCAAAATTTATATTTTGATCGCTATCCGGAAAGACGGTAATCATTTAAGGACATATTCCGAACATTTGCGATAATTCCCGTTATTTTTTACCTTAATCTGAATATTTTATTTCGTTTTAAAGTAATAACGTTTAAATAAATCGCCTAGGAAACCAATACGGTGTGTTATTGTATTTAAAAAAAAATTTAAAGATTAAGAATTTTTAGATTAAAATATACAGGGTGTTCCATTTAAAAAAATGAGATTAGGTCCGATAACTTTTTTACCTGACCCCGGATACTTATTCTGAAAACGGCAGATTATTCAACAATCAATATAAAGAGACTTCTGTATAAAACATTTTTCTGTATCTCTTTTAACTAAGAAAATATAGGGTAATTTTTGAAATTGTCAATTTCTTGATTTTCCCCGTATAAAGCGAGCGAAAATTTTCAAATTTTGATTTTACCATTTTAAGTTTGACCCAAAAAGAGCACATGACACCTACATTACTTTTTTGATAGCACCAACAATTACGGAGATACCCTATAAAAGTGTCGAAAATGGAACACCCTGTACACTCCTGGAGCTCAATCCATTCCGCCCGACGTCCTGTATAAAGCTAGTCGATTTCTTGCTTCCAATAATAAAAGGAATAATCATAATAAGGTTAGATCACATATTTCCAAAGATCATAACACGTAACATTGTAAAATACAATAAACGTCGAAGATGAAAATTGATGGTGAGACAGAGAATTTATTTCGTCATGTCATTGTTATTGAATTGAAATAAGAGCATTGTTTTCTATATAATTTGTTAAATTATTTCTTGGCCTCTTTTTCATATAGGACGGGCACTAAAAACGTTTTGCTAATAACAATGAAACAAAAACTATCGCTTTTTTAGTTTTCAGTATTATCTCTCTTAATTTTAACGCACTTACAATGCCTTTATTCCACAAGAAAAAAATTATTCCTCTTTCTGAATTCATAAAGTTGCCAAAGTCTATTCTATCACCCGCAGGCTGAATCATCCACTGCATAGTTTGGATTTGACATCGTCTGACTTATTTTTATTGAGATATTTGTAGGCGATAACCACCGATCTTTATCTATGGATAGCCAAACTCTAAAAGCAAAAGTGGCAAATTTATTGCCTCGCGCATGTAAACAAAGCTGATCGTCAGATGTCATGTGCAATGCCGACTGATAAACTATTTATCTTAACCGGCGAACAGGATCGTACTTCGTCCTCAATTAAAATGATTATACGGCAATATTTTGGCGCATCAAAACTTTCTTTGAGTGATAGACGTGTTTTGGACTTCCATTGTCTTTATTTCATTTAAATCACAACGTTTCAACTGGTAAGTATCTCCAGTCGTCTTCAGGTGAATACTGAAGATTCCATTTAATTATGTAATTTTTGGTCTTTATTGAAGCAAAAACTATGCTGAAATCAAATTTGACCTAAATTGAACAATACATTTTTTCTTTATATGGTTCTCACTTTAATGGTGACACTGCATTTTACATATCAAGTGTCACCATTAGAAACTAAGATGAAATAGACTATTGATTCTGATTTCAAAGGCAAAAAGGAATACTTTCCTGATTGGATGGAATGGAATAAAGTCGGTACAGAAGTAGCGCAAGTACGTTGAAGCTTATTTTGAAGAATATTTTGTTTCGTGTGTGTAGGATATGATAAAAAACCAATTTTATTTTCATTATTTCCAAAAATAGGTTAATAACTTTTTTAAATAGGTAACTTCTTTACTATAACTAATTACCATGTTACCTAGCCATTACATGATTGGCTAGGTTCGTGATAAAGGGCTCTATCGTTTACACGCGACGGCGATGATTCGGTTCGAAAAGACTTCTATTTATTTTTATGGACGCAACTAAGTAGTATATTGTAAAGACTTTCTATTTTTGGAAAATAATCAGTACAGGAACAAACCATTAAAATGGCTGGACACCGAATTGATACACATTTTGAACAAAACAATTAAAAACGGTGTTAAACATAACCTGGCGTTTTTCTGGGCATAAGAAAATACCTTTATTGCTCCAGAAAATTGTTTTTTTAATCGGTGGTAAGTGGCTTTGTAAGCATAATGACTTTAGTTTTCTGGGCGTAACAAAATATATTTATAGTACCAGCAAAGTATCTTTTCAATCGGTGGTAAGTGGCTTTTCAAGCATAAGAACTTTCCATTTCTGGGCATAACAAAATATAATTATTGTACCAGCAAAGTATCTTTTCAATCGGTGGTAAGTGACTTTGCAATCATGAGAACTTTTCTTGGCGTAACAAAATATAATTATTGTACCAGCAAAGTATCTTTTCAATCGGTGGTAAGTGACTTTTCAAGCATAAGAACTTTCCATTTCTGGGCATAACAAAATATAATTATTGTACCAGCAAAGTATCTTTTCAATCGGTGGTAAGTGGCTTTTCAAGCATAAGAACTTTCCATTTCTGGGCATAACAAAATATAATTATTGTACCAGCAAAGTATCTTTTCAATCGGTGGTAAGTGACTTTGCAATCATGAGAACTTTTCTTGGCGTAACAAAATATAATTATTGTATCAGCAAAGTATCTTTTCAATCGGTGGTAAGTGACTTTGCAATCATGAGAACTTTTCTTGGCGTAACAAAATATAATTATTGTACCAGCAAAGTATCTTTTCAATCGCTGGTAAGTGACTTTGCAATCATGAGAACTTTCTTGGCGTAACAAAATATAATTATTGTACCAGCAAAGTATCTTTTCAATCGGTGGTAAGTGACTTTGCAAGCATGAGAACTTTCCTTTTCTGGGCGTAACAAAATACAATTATTGTACCAGCAAAGTATCTTGTCAATCGGTGGTAAGTGGCTTTGCAAGCATAAGAATTTTTCTTTGCTGTAACTGCAGGATAATATTTGTAAAGCTAGTTTGCTAAAAATATAACATAATATATTAAAAAATGCCCTTAAGCACGTCTTTGTAGAATCGCATAATACGAATTCGACTGGACGACGCATTCGCAGAGTGGCATTTTAAACGCAATTTAGGTGTTAATTTACATGGTCGATACTTCCCGTTAACCGTTTTCCTCGTTGCAGGTCAAGGCGCATTATTCAATTCATATTTTTCAGCACCGAACATATAAATAAATTACAGAGATAATTTAAATTCTTAAAAATTTGTTAAAGTAGTTTAATTACTAATTTTTAATTATAAAAGTAATATTTCGGCACCATATTTATGAAAATTTCTACTAACAATTAATCATATATGTACATAATTACAACACAAAGGGTAATTAATTTTATATTCTATCGACAAGATTTATAATCACCTAAATATTTAATTTTATTTATATGATTAAAATAAATTTAAATAATAATTTTAAAAATGATGGCTAAATAAAATTGTTGATATATAGTATTCAGTATTATGCCATTTTTGAACGATAATAACATTAATTATATTAACTGATAATGTGACTGTGAGTAATGAATTCTCAACAATTTCATTACACCAAACTTCCAAATCAGAGTCATTCTAAGAAATTTACAAAAATATCGCAGCAAAAAATAGTAAAATTTCCAAATGATTTTGTCAAAATATATTTTTCAGTCATTTTTACTGGTTGCTAGCCCAACTAGGATCAAAGTTATGGAAACTGTGACTGATTGACACCGCTAGTATGACTGGGTAAAACGTGGTAATGGGCCCCAAATTAATTACTATGAAGTTTAAACTACTACTAAGTTCAAATTATTAGTAGAATTTACTACACTTACTTGGTATATTGATTTTATGGTGTCTTTAATTTATGGTCAGTGTAAAGGTTACTGGAATTACAGCGCGTAAACATTGTGACCCCCCCCCGCTCCCCCCCAAACCGAAGTTCTGGATCCGCCCTTGGTTCAGTGCATAAAATATGAACTGACATATTGTTTGGATATAGTTCCATATGAGACGGAATAAATATATATTATTTTAGTTAAAAGAGATATCAAGATATGTTTAAGGCATGATGGGAGTAAGTCCCATTTTGGTCGGAATTACCACACATTTACGATTTTGGAACGTTCTAGGAACGGTAGTGCAACGTAAGAATGTTAGTTTCAGCAGCGACCATGTAGGCACATATTCGTTATGACAGAATTATTCCTCATTTGGTAACAACGTGGTGAAGAAAGGGTCTGAACGGTTGCCGATACAAGCATACGAAAATTTTATGCTGTCGGCCAAGTAACGTAATATTTGTAGATTGTTTAATAATTTTTGTAAATTGATTTTAATATAAATACATTTTTAAATTACAAAACGCGATTGCTTGAGAATGGTCCATATTTCTTATTGAACAGCGTTTTCACACAATAACGCATCTCATAGAGCATAACTATAATGTTACTCTCGCATTTCTTACAGTTCATACTCCATAGCAATTCTGGTATAATTTCGCAGTTCAGATAACAAAGAAAATGGCTGTTTATAATAATTTATTAATTATCGTGATTTGTTACATGTATCCAATATAGGTAATATGTAATTATAAACAAAAGTGCGGATTTTCTCCGTGACCTACATTTAGAGAAAGAATAATAAAGACTGGTAATAATACACTGATGAATGATGATGAGGTTCTTAGCAGTTTTTAATGTAAGCATGCTATACGGGGTGCCTACAACGTTAGGTTAGGATACACTTTAAGCTACGAACATTTTATCAACACGTCACGTGTTAACATGTCACAGTACGACATATCAGAGCACATTAGTCTGATTTGGAAAATGACAATGCATTTTATAAATTGTAAGTAGTATGAGTATGATCATAAATTACACAGCCCAACAATAATTGTGTTTTGGTGCCGAAGAAGAAACAACTGATTTTAGTTATTTTGAATGCAGTGACACATAGCTTTTCTTCGTTTCCACTCTAGTTTTTGAGATAGAGCCTACTCATGATAGATTGTAATTTAATATACATATTTGACAATTATAACGGTCATACATTTTATCAAAAATTTAACTAATTCCAAGACTAATACCTTTTTAACTATACCTATTTATTCATAAATCACTGAAATACCTAATCTTATATTGGCAAAATGCCATATAATTATTATAGATAAGGTATAATTTTTCCTTGAATTTTTTTGCACCTGCAGATTTCTTATTTTCGTATTTGCAATTAGCACACAATATACATTAGAAGGCAATAAAATACAATGAAATGAAATTGTATACCGTAAGCCTCATAAATTAATTCGTTAACTTGACTTGTGTCCTTCGAAGGTATTAATACCTATATAATCCCCATATGCGGAATATTGCCTGCATGCATATGCAAAATTTAGTTGAAACTTGAGTTTCATTGCAAGAGTGTGTTTTTTGAAAAATCGTATTTAAACATGGTTTCTACAAGTAGGCGTTTTTTGCTATGTGGCGAGTCCATTTTAAATGAAAGTAGAGATTTGTAACTTTGTGAAAAGCTTATTTTACCTTGTTCACTTAAGAGACCAAGATAAACCCTAGGCTCCGCATGTTGTATGCAAAACCTGTGTCGAATACCTTCGACAATGGAGAGAAGGACAAAGTGTTTAAAGTTTGGTGTTCCGATGGTATGGAGGGAACAAAAAGTCACTTTGACGATTGTTATTTTTGTCTTGTGAAGCTAAAGGGCATTGATCGTAACAATCGGCAAAAAGAACTATCCTTATCTGGATTCCGCAAGAAGACCTGTTCAGCATTCTGAAGAAATACCAATTCCAACATATAGCGACCTGCCTACGTTACCAGAGGATACATACTTGCGTCCAGACTAAATGAAAAGAATCTCCTTTATCCAGGTACCAAAATTAGTTAGTGAAGAACAGGGGACACGATTCCACCAGGATATAAAAACTATGGAAGAGAGATATCAGGGTAGATGAAATATTCACATGATGGCCGATTACTGCGGGAGTCTTCAACGAGACTGTCCTTTTCAATCTCATGAGAGAAAATCTTATAAAATGAAGTTTTTGGCTGATGCAGATTGGCTCATTCTTATTTATTAGTTTCGGTTAATTTAAATTAATAACTTAAGTTAACATTGTTAATGTTATTGACAGATGATTTTTGTATTTGTTGTGCTGTACAATAAACATTTTTCGTCCATTACTGACTTTTGGTGGTAGCAGTAATGTAAATATAATTATGCGATATAAAACACCCTTAATCTCGAAAATATAGCTTATGGTGCCTAGTTTTTTAAAACGATCTGATGGAGCAAATCTGAGGTTGTTTTTAGGTTTAGCAAACCCAAATTACCTAGAAACAGTCTCAAAATTGCCGTCACCAAATTATGAGTTGACCAGTGTTATTCGGCTTTGTCTCGATTTTATTGTATGATTACATTTTTTATTAATAATCAATACCAAAATAATATTGTAATGGGTGGAGAACTTATACAGGGAACATACCATTGATTGAAGAAGTCAATGCGCAACAACGAGGTTACCGCTTTGGAGACCGCGTATATTAAACTTTTTACAAAATATTTTAGTGAATTTTATAAACGTTTTTAGTAAATTGTAAAAATATTGTAAAATTTTCAAAAGATTTTAGCAAATGTTACAAAAGATTTTAGTAAATTTTACAAAAGATTTTAGCAAATTTTACAAAAGTTTTTAATAGATTTTACAAAACTTTTCACATAAATGGTTTACTAAGTATTTTTGTAATTATTACTAAAAATTTAGGTTAAAATCTTGTTTAAATTAATGATATTTCTTAATAAAAGTTATTCCAATCACATTTAGCACCATAAATTATGATTCGTTTTTTTATTATTTTCATAGTAAATTTAATTAAGTTTTTCTTTCCTTTTAGTGGTTTGTTCCTGTGATCAGAAAAATGGAAAACTTTCCTGAAGAGATTGTTCATTTAGATCAAGAGGATGGACCCGTAGCTGCTACTGCACCATTACCTATCGCGCAAAATGAACCAATGAAAGAGTAGTAAAATCTGGACAATACGGCGGGTGATTCTGATCAATAAAGTTAAACAAGCGGAGGATGGGTTGGTTGCTTCTGCTTTATTGTCAGGGACAAAACTTGACCAGTGAACCTCGTATCTGCCCTTTATAATAACATGTATAATTTACATACATTAGGAAAATTAACATTTACGTACATGTACAAATAAAATTTTGCTGACGTATTTTATTACTAAGTAAAGTTTCGTGAGTTGTAATTAAATTTAAATTATTATCCAGTTTCAAATATATCAAAATTAATGGCATTCTCGCAGGTGTGCAATTTTTAATAAAATAATTATTATTTTAATTTTTATAGTCAAACATTTGTTTTTATAGGAAGCTTCATTATTATTAAAATAACGCCGCCAATTGACAAAAAGGCAACGTGTCCACGTTTATTCGGATCTATTACTATTAACACTAACCAAAATTTAAAATATTATATAAAGTACTTTTAGAGATATTAAAAATTACGATAGTAAAATAATATAATAAAGTATAATTATAAGTTTTATAAAGCCTATCTTATTTTAGCACGCATCCATGTTTGACCAGACCTTTGGACAATGCTTTATATAATTATATAATAATATAATATATAATAATTTTGGTCAAGTTTGATATTTTATAACTTTTTTATTTTTTATGCGATATCCATAATTTTGTTTTCAGTTTGTAGATCCATTTTTTGTGTTTTTCCTTAATTGTTTTATAAAGTAACATTTTTTGATTAGGCTATATTATAGAGGAGTAAATCAAACTGTTGTTTTTGTCGTAATTTCAAAACACCCTGTAGGAAAATTACGGTGGATAATTTTATTTACATACTGTTTCTTGTAATCTTCGATGTATTCTAAACATTTCGTTTTTTCATTCTTCCATTATCTTATTTCTGCTGACAGTTGCAAAATTTTAAATGAAACGATTATATTTTTAGATAATGTATGTCAAGCTTTGGGTTAAAAATTATCAACGTTGGCTTAGTCTGTGTCCACAACGGCGCACCGCCCCTAGCTATTAGCCTGGCACCATAGCACCACACAGCCTCGCTTGAGCTTTGCACAGTAGTCCCTCGACATCGAGATATAAACATGGACTGTGCGTATATGAGAATGCATATAGATATTTTTGATTATATCATTACCGGATTTTATTTAGGACAACACTATTTAAAATAACAATTAAAATGTTAAAAATTATTATATTATTTTTTCTAATTAATTAATTACGACCATGTTTAAACATATTTTTTAATGTGACATCCTGTATATTAACTGATTTTCCAATTTCACGTCAAATTGTGAAGATATACCACTTTGTTATATTAGCGCCTAAAATAATATCTTCTTCTCGGAAGAAGATGATAACGCACAGTCCATGTTTATATCTCGATGTCGAGAGACAAACTGATCGATAGGCAAGGCAATGAGCTAGGCTCGTTGCGCCATTGTGAACACTACTGTGAGGCGCTATAGTACCAGTATATGGGCGAGGGCGCTGTGCAGTGCTCCGTTGTAGCCATACACTATGTACGCGATTATTGGAACAGAATGTTTGACAGTGTCAATATTATTATTTGTTGTGTGTCAATATGGTATTAACTCCAGCAGACGCAGGTAGAATTGTTGCGTTAATAAAGGATGTCAGTAGCAAACGTTATGTCGCCCGTACTACAGTTCGAGATGCCTGGAATAGGTATTTACAGATGGAAATTTTTACTAGGCGGCAAGGATCTGGCACAAGGAGAATGTCCATTGCAGCTGATGTTCACTTTGTCACCGTTTGTTCTTTAAGAGATCGAAGATCAGTCATGATTTGGGCGGGTATTTCTACCGAAGCACGCACCAATCTTGTATTTGTTGCCCACCGTTACATTGAGGAAATCCTCCAAGAAGTTATTGTTCCACTTGCTCCTTTCATTGGGAACCAATTTACATTAATGCATGATATTGTCACGTTGCACATGTAGTGAGCGAATATCTGGATGAAGTTGGACTTCCAAGATTGGAATGGCCTGCATTTGGCCCGGATCTCAACCCAATCGAACATCTTTGGTATCAACCTAAAAGGGCCGTTCGTCGTTGTCCTGTACAACCACAAAGCTTGCAAGAATTACGACAGGCGCTGACGGAAAATATCAGGCTATCCCTCAATAGAGGATAAGTAACCTTATTCATTCGATGCCACGAAAACTGCAAGCTCTCATTGTTGCGAGAGGAGGAAATATACGATATTAAAATTGTTTTTGTTAATTAACTTTATGATATACCTCGTGTTTGTTTCCCTTAATAAAAATAGGCATCAAATCAGCGTTTCATTTAAGATTTTGCAGCTCGCAGCAGAAATGAGATACTGGAATGAATCAAAAAACGTAATGTTTAGAATACATCAAAGATTGCAAAAAACAATATATAAATAAAATTATCCACCTCAATTTTCCTACAGGCTGTTTTGAAATTACGACAAAAAACAACAGTTTGATTTACTCCTGTATAATATAGCCTAATCGAAAAATGTTACTTTATAAAATTATTAGGGACAAACACAATAAATGGATCTACAAACTAAAAATAAAATCATGAAAATTGCAAAAAAAATAAAAAAGTTATAAAATATCAAACTTGACCAAAATTTGGTGGCGGAAAAATAACAACAAACTCGAATTTACTTGAATAACTTTTATTAAGAAATGCCATTGAATTATAACAAAATTTTAACATATAGGGGAGACCGAGTTACAACAGCAAAAATGCTGTATAAAATATGCCCTTCTGTTGGAAATTTAAAGTTCTGACAATACATTCTAAATAACGGCTCTATGAAAGAAATGTAGTTAAAGCCTGATTATAAAGTAGGAATTAACAATGCTAGCTGGCAATGAATGTTTTATTGCACTCGAGATTACACTTTACACTAAAGAGCGGAAAAAACTATACGCAGTATTGAAAGTATTTCAATATATCTATATTTAAAAAAGGTATGTTGAAAATACAATTATAGTTCTTCATTTTTTGCAGGCATTAATATTTAAATGTCAGGACATTTTACATGGTGTTTCATATAAGAATGCAGTCAGGGATAATTCTCATTGCTTCTTACCTAGAAGGGGCCATTATTAGATTTTCGATCCAAGGATTATCAGAAAGATTTTTTACGTAGTAAGAAAATTTAATTTATTATGATTGAATTCATCTTTTTACTCAGGAGAAATACATATTAATTAGAATTAGTATTAAGAGCTCACTGCTAAGCAGCCAAATCTGTCTTCTATCTTTGTTTCTTGAGGACACTCGTCCTTCTGGAATCAGCTGAGAGGCTTCAAAAATAAATTTATAGGAAATTTATAGAAAAACATCGGAAAATCGCCCTTAAAAATCTCCAATTACATAATTGTATACAAAAACGTTGATAAAAAGTAAGTTAAGCAGGAAATTATAGAAAATAAAGTTTTCACTCGTATACAGGGTGTCCACTAATTAACGGTACATGGAAAAACAACATACTCCTTACGTAAAAATATTAGGATTTAATTATACTTACCTATATCCGAAAATTGATATTAACTGAGATACAGGGTGTTAAAGTTAAAACTTCAGTTTTGTTCCTCTCTAATAACTTTGGGAGAAACCAACGGTTTTTTACAAAATTTGGCAATTATGGTTTTTTTAGGATGATTTATTGTACAATGTAGGGGGCGCTGTATTCGGCATTTTTCGCACATTGGTTAGGTCACAACTTTTTTGTGCCTTAGTGTATTTAAGTTTTTATTGAAAATAATACTTTTCTCATATTTATTACGAGACTTGCTCGCATGTGCGATTAAGTAGTGCAGTTTCTCTGTAGTAACAGGTGGCGGGTGGCAGCGGGGGATAGCGGGGCTATGGCGATTTAACATAGAAAAGGCGCACCGCGCTGCTGTTCCCTGTTCGTGCATATAGTTAGAAATTCGAGCGTGTATGTTTTAATATTTTAATATTATATATTTATTAAGTTAAAATGAATAGTTGACGGTGGACTATTTAAGAAATAACTTTAGCTCTTTGAGTTTGGAGCAAAAAATTGAAGTGAAGAACCCGAAATTAATTTAACGCAGACCACAAAGGGTAAATCTAGGGAGTAAATCTAGAAAGTTTAAAAATGAAATATATGAAAAAAAAATTATAGAGGGTATTCCAAACTTAATGAGGCTGTTATTGATCAATTTTCTACAATTAAGAACCGAAGAATGTACTTGATGTTTAAGCACTATTGTGTAGGGTCGATAAATGTTGTGTATTTCGATAAATGATACTCGATATGATTTTAAACCATTTTATTTAAGGATTTAAACTAAAAAACACTGAAAATATGAAGAATGCCAACTTGTCAGTCTCGTGGCTCGATTCGTTCTCGTCATAAAACAGTTAACTATTGTTCTCGTCTTGGTTGCGCCTAATGACGTAGCCCGTAGATGGCGTAGTGGTATTAGACATCATTCGGTTTTCTTGATAGCTCGTAGATGGCTTTAGTAGTATTAGTAGTGGACTGTATAAATATTGTTACGAGGGTTGCATGCGAAGACGTTAAGATCCGACAACTATACACACTAAGAAAACCTTTCTTATTTTCCAAAAGTTGTATTTTCTTGTGTAAAATTAAAAAATAAATAAAAATATGTTTTACCTAACGCGTTTTTTTTTTCTTTCTACATTTAAATCGCCTAGAAAAATTTCACCATACTTGTGAACCCCCTCTATCATAGGCCACGAGCCGCCACTGTCTGGTTATAGAAACCAAATTCTAGAGGTAAGAAAAATAATCCGAAACGAACCTGGATTAACACCACCTATTTCCTAATTATTTATAACCACAATATCTGAAACTTCATTCGATTAGACAAGAAATGATTGGTATTTAACCTTTTGTAATGGATGGGTCAATAAATGTTACTGCCGTGAAAATGCCAGTATATCGTATTGTTTGTAGAATAAATGTGAATACCAGGAATAGTAAAAATGTATTTTAGCTGAATTTATTATTCAAGGTAAGTTCAATAATTTAAGAATTGTTGAAAAGTAAAAATAAAATAAAGCGCAATTCAGCTCCAGGGCATGACGGGATAACAATAATAGATGTAATTAACCTTAAACAATACCTTATACGGATTCTTACTAACCTAGTAATTAATGTTTTAATAGATGGGGTCGTTTCAAGCGAATTAAAAATAAATGTCATTTTCTATTCATAAATATATTTCGATTGATCAGTATCAGTATGGTTTCGTTAAAAACAGTAGCACGCTTAGTAGACTTTGTAGACTACGTATCTCAGGCACTTGATAATAAACATATACAGTATGTCCACGGATGGGATTTACAAGAGGACAAATGGACTAAAAATTGAAAGATACGAAAAAAAGTCACTCTTAATAAACGTTTTTGCTTGTCTAGAAAATACGATTCATCATAAGAAACTTCAATTTTTTTATACAGGGTGGGTAAAAACTGCAAAAATGTTATTTTACTTGCTGTTAATGTCTTTATTTAATGAAGTAATTATAATAATAATAATAATACTAACATTTTTATTAACATCGAAAGAATAGGATAACGATTTCATAATTCACAAACTCCACCCCCATACTCGACACTTTTTTTAATTGCTTTCTCAAATAAGTGAAAAAATTTCTGCTTTCTTCCTGAGATATCGATTGGACAGCCTGGATAATTCTGCCCTTCCGCACTTCAATATCATTTGGTATTGCGGTTGCAAAAACAATTTGTTTTAAACGGCCCCATAAAAACATATCGACCAAGGTTAAGTCGGGACTTCGTGGGGGCTACAAAACTGGGCCATTCCTGCCAATCCACCTTTGACCAAATCTGCGATCAAGCCATTCTCTAACCTCACGAGCGAAATGGGCTGGACAACCATCTTGCTGAAAATACATATTTTGTCGAAAATTTAATGGTAGATTTTCGAGTTCATCATTGAAAAATGAATCCAGTATTTCTAAATATGATAATCTATTGCACGTGTTATCAAAAAAATATTGCCCTATAATGCCATGGATGGATATCGCACACCACACGTTCACTTTTGTGAAATATTGTCTTTTCGTAATAATTCTGAATTCGGGATTTTCTAAAGACCAGTACCTAACGTGCTGGGTTGCAACGGTTCCATTTGTTGAAAATGTACTTTCATCAGAAAACATGATACATTTATAAAAATCAACATTTCCACTTAAAATTTTGTCTCCTATCAACAGGCAAAAATCAAGTCGTTTCGCGTCGTCTCCCTCTGCCAATATTTGATTAAAGTGCGGTTTATATGGATACAAATTATTTGCTTTAAGGATCTTCTGAATTTGACTTTTTTCACAACTTCCAACTGAGTAACACGATTTCTAAGGGACGTCATAGGATTTTCTTCAACAGAATGAAGAACTAAGACTGTAGCAGCATCATCATGGTCGTATTTCTTCTTTTTTTTTTGAGGTCCAAAGCCGAACCAGTTCTCTTGAACTTTTTTATTAACTTGCAGATTGCCATCCTAGTTATTGGGATTACCACAAATTTCTCGGTAAATTGTTCAATGACGTAGCGGTATGAAACTTGACCATCTCCATAACATTGTATTATAAAAACTCTTTGTTCTATAGATAGCATTTCTACTTAAATAATAACTTCATTAAATAAGTACATTGACAAGTACCTTAAGTGTCTTTTAACTAGGTTCACCAGTCAGAGGTGTGCCAGAGAATACTTTTTGGGAAATAATTTTTACATAGGTAACCCTTTTAATGAATTGTTCTACTTCGGCTTGTTGTGTAGAAAACACATTCATTCAGAGTGACTTTGAAATCGTTATCGTATTCTTCTCATGTTCGTATTATCATTATTATTATAATTACTTCATTAAATAAAGACATCGACAACTAGTATCACCTATTCATTATTCAAGTAAAACGTTGACTTTTTTTTCGTCTCTTTCAAAATAAAGTATGTTTACTCTTAAGCAAAATAACATTTTTGCAGTTTTTACCCCCCCTGTATAAAAAAATTCAAGTTTCTTATGATGAATCGTATTTTCTAGACAAGCAAAAACGTTTATTAAGAGTGACTTTTTTTCGTATCTTTCTATTTTTAGTCCATTTGTCCTCTTGTAAGCCCCATCTGTAGTGGTAGCAGTATTTGTAGACCTAAGAAAAGCATTTGATGTTGTCAGCCTAGATATATTGTTGAAAAAACTGTAAGAGATGGGTTTTAGGGGGATTATACATAACCTCGTTCGGTCATTATTGTAGCATAGTCAGATTAAATGAATACTAATCTCGTAAACATTACAACGTTTTGGTTGATTGTTTTTTTTTTGTGATTATTTTTGAAAAATCGTCTTTATTATAAACAATAATGGTGTATTCATGTTTGTAAAAGAGTGAGTATGGTTATGTTTTAATATTTAACCAACTGATATAACCAAACTGCAACATTGATGCCATTCAGCCAACAAACATGTAGTTCTCTCTTCCACCCATTACTGATTTTCAATAACATTTCACACAATCACAGCTTCACTTTACAAGAGTTTTTTGAATGGATTATGGTTAATGGTAGTTTACAATAATACCTTTGTTGGGATATAGTTTTTATAGTCTTATATTGTGTCCTTCGCACTTTAATTAATAGAGAGTGTCAGAGATATCTCCCCAGCATGGAATTAGGTAGGTACCTAGGTTATAAATTAATATTTTATATCTTTTTTACAGTTTCTGCACAAATTCTTGTAGCGGCCACTATATTGGAACAATTTTTTTGACATCATCGATAAGCGAATTCCAGCTTAAATTGTTTTTCAGCACTATTCCTAGGTATTTGTATTCGGACACCTCTTTTAGTTTCACAGTGTTTAGGTACGCTTGAGTATTACATGTTTCTTTATTTTTTTGTTTTATAATCTCTCTCTCTCTCTCTCTCTCGCTCTCTCTCCACTATAATTAGTTCAAAGCAATAACACCGTATCGTCTGCAAATATAAAGTATTGTGCCTTTAGTCCAGTATATTTTATATTATGCATATATAATAGGTACTGCAGAGGACCGAGTACTGACCCTGTAATCCGACGCTAATTTTTCAAGTAGCATGTCGACCAGTATCGAAGGTTTTTGGTACTACATATTTGTTTTTGTCTATTTCTGTTAATATTTATTCGAGAAGATCTACCCAGCGTCAGGGCCGGCCCTAGACATTTTGGCGCTCCGGGCAAAACCTTATTTTTGCGCCCCCCCCCTTTTTTTTTAAGTAAATCTCATGCGACCATATCAGAAAGTGAAGAAAACATTGAAAATACCCCTTGTGCGCCTCTGGTTTTGGCTTAAAAAAATTAAATGCATTTTATTCAACTCCAGACTCAATTACCTTTCATTTGATACCAGTACCACACAAGCCATGTTTTGATCTAAACTCTAATTTTTGAAATCTACCCCCCACCCTTTTTTTGTTTGGCTTATTCTTATTTCTGATGGATTTTATTAGTTTTTAAAAATGAAAACAAAAATTAAAACACTTACCTTCACAGAAGCCAAACGCACTAGACAATTTGCACAAGCACTTTTTTAAACCTTTTTTGCACTAACAATTTAAACAAACTATTTTATTTCGCACCAGCTGAAGTCTAGTGACAAATAATGCATTGTTTTAGGTCTACTTCCTTTTTATATGCAGTTAAAAAGGGCTGTTAGATCTTGTTTCGCTTGGTTTCAAAATTGTTGTTTCCTGTCCAGTCGTGTTGCCACGGGCCGAAAAACTTGTCAATGCGGTGGGTGGTTGAGTGGTTTTGTCATGTTGGTTGAATTGAACTCAACTAGATTTTGCCTTAATGTTTAAATATATTATATTATTTGAATTATGTGCTTAGAAATAAAAATGATAAATTCCGCCTGCCGCCTCTTAAACTTGTCAACTATCAGTCAAATCTTGCAACGCGTTTTTGAGATAATTCCCGTGAACCGATTTCAATGAAATTTGGTATACTTACAAGGGTCCGATGACAATGCAATATTATGAAAAATAATTTATTGATATGATATCGGAATGATAAAAAATATTCTTTAATTTTCATTTTCCATGATTTTGCGCTCCTAGATCATTGCGCTCCGGGCGGCCGCCCGGATCGCCCTGCCCTGGGGCCGGCCCTGCCAGCGTACTACTACTTTCCTTCCAATAACCCAACAAGTCATTTTTTTATTAATTTGTCCACTATTTTTGAAAATATACTTAAGACAGCGATTGGTCTATAATTAATTAATTCTTTTTATGACGTCATCATTTATAAAACCTCATCTCTAATTTCTAATAATTAATAGTTTAAATTTAAATAAACAGGAACACATAATTTAACTAAGTACGTAAAAATCATCAATATAGTATACGCCTGCGCGAGACGCAATTAATTTGTTAATCTCTCGCTAAACCTAGTCACGTATAAGATTAAATTTAACGGTAGTTAACTCCATTTAAAATGACGCCTCACAGCATTTTTGGAATTAACTGCAGCAGCAACCCCTGCAATCGACCGTAAGTCACCATCATTAAGATGTAAATTAGTTAAATCAAAGATTTCTCGTGTTCCTTAAATACATTTTTGACCCTAACCAACGCTCGATGTAAAATGACTTTAATTTAGTTCTTATTCGGAAATTCCGAGACTTATAGGGAGTGCAAATTAGTTGTGCCCGTTGTTAAGAAGTTTGCACAGGATGGGGTCCTTCTTGTTGTCTTGTCAACTTCTCTGTTTTCGAGCGAAGAAAAAAATAATTTATAAAGTTTTTTATCCAATACTCTTTAGGTAATAAATAACATATATATTATTATACCGCTCGTTTGAAAATTACATTATTTTAATAATTATTTCTAACCAATAACCTTATTTATGAGAGAATCCCAATAAAAATAATAAATATAGTTACTATTTCTTGATCAAATGGTGGTGCAAAAATGTTTTTTATTTAATGGTCGTCTCAAGTTCCACAAATATAAATATTTTAAATTTTAACTTAAAAAAAGTAGTATGTGCTTCATCATAAAATATCCTGAGGGATCATACTCTGAAATATTAAGGTAAATGTACCAGTAGTCGACACTTTAAGGAATAAAAATTATGTATTATTTTGTATTACAGTACAGAATTCAAATAATGAAAACCTAGGTTGTGTATTTCAAAATTTATTTTGTGTTTCTTCTTTATTTTCGTTTAAAAACAAATATATATTTTAACCAAACATTTTTCCCATGTATTTTTGAAAGACAACTTTTTGCTCCAGTTGTCAACACATATTTAAAGGAATGTTCCAGTGGTCGTCACCTAGATAACCCATTTGTCGACACCCAATTATTTTGTAAAAAATGGGTAGTTAATCTTCTTGTGTACATAAATTCTTACATTTTGACTTTGAATCTCCTTTTCCTTTAACCTCCCTGGTATTTCAAGATACAAGACCACATTTTCTAAAACCGTTTGTAATGATTGTTGGCGTTAAAGCTTGAAGACAAGGGTTTAATAGGGGAGCAAAATCTTGCTTCCTTAATTGTCTTCCTTCATTTTCCATTCTCCATTCCTGTACTTTTTGCCGCCACTCTGTTTCGAGTGAGTGGAAAACTGCTACATCCATAGGCTGAAGAAGTTACTTGGGATATTCTACTGTATCTATAAACTATCATGGGCAGTTGCAGTTGTCCAGATGCATTAGCAGTTAGCAAAACAGTTAAATTAAACTTTTCATCATTACCTGATGCATACTCATCAGTGTTAAATACTCGTTTAGGATCATCAATGACGTCCTTTAAATTATTTTCTTTTAAATAGCTGTTGACCTCGTTGAACCAACTCTGTATATTTTCCTGAGTTACATTTCTCCGGAAGATTGTCAAATTTTGATTACTTCGAAAGGTTAATTCCGAATGTCTGGCCAAGAAAAAAGAAAACCATTTACGCCCATGTTTGTCGTTTTGACCAAATTTTAGCTTTAACTCTTTGGCTAATTTCCCTGCGCTATTTAGGAACGTTTCTTTGCTAACTGGGAATCACGCTCTAGCCATAGCCTTCACCCATTCAACAAGAATTGCCTCCTGATCCGGAGAGAGAGAACATACTGGTTGGTCCTATCTTTACATTTATTGGTACTTTGCCCTTATGCTTATCCATTAGTGTCACTCTGGGGACACCATGCCTTTTAGTTGCAGTTTTGTAGGCCATACCAATTTTAACATCTTCAAGCGATGCAGACATGCTTTCTGCAGAATAGTTGCCAAGTTTTGCCGGGGCATATCTTAAAACAAAAAGATTTTTTTTAAATATAAGTTATGATCTAGATTCGACACCCCTGTCGAACACGGGATCGCAGTATTTTAAATCATCGATTCTTAGAGCTTTGGATTTGTTAAGGAAAGTTCAACTCTGAAAGTGCAAAAAACGGAAATATTTCTTATATCCCATAGTCGACACACCGTCGACTAAGGGAACTTTACAACTTTAGATACCTAAAAGTCGACACCCACACACACACATACCATTCAAACTTTTGGAAATATTTGAGAAAAACTTAATTTTTATAGTGATTAACACTAAAATAGTAACTTGTTTTTAAGAAGGTACTTAAGATATGCTAAAAAATATTTCATATAATTAAGGATTATTTGTACTTACTTCTTGCAAATATTGTTAAAAAACGGGAAAAGAAACCACATTCGATAACCGTTACCTGAAAACATAAACACAAAAGACGGACTGGCGGGATTTAAACGCAATAATATAACTATACAGGGTCCGCAAACGAAGCGTGGACTGAAGATTAAATCGTTATCGAAGAACTTATCATAAATACTAAAACAGCTTGAGATATTGGATTAAAAGCGGCATGTTCTAAAAATATTTAACATTATACAGGGTGGCCCAAAAAAAGTGTGACAGCATAAAATTATATTTTTTTAAATGGGAAACCCAGTATTTTATTGCATATTTAGGTTCGTACTACTATCGTTTATAAGTGCCTTAAATTATATTTAATTTGGGTTTGTAGTTTCGGAGAAATAAATTAAAAACTAAAAAAAAAAGTTTTGCAGTCCTGAATAAAAAAATCAAAAAAAATAATCCAGAACTATTTTTTTAACCTCGGCATTGAGTGAAATTTTTTTCAAGAGGTCTAGAGATACTATGAATGTAATTGCGGTTATTTATTTTATACAGGGTGTTCATAATTAGCTTTCAAAAACCCCACATTTTAAAATAATTTTTCTCAAGTTTTTCAAATGGAACACCCTGTATATTATTTGGCTATTTGACGTAGAATTCATAGACAATTTTTTTTTGTAATACAAGCATATAAGTTATATCCAGCCGTTTTCGAAATAATTATAAATATCATAAATTATGTTGTTTAAATAGAGTTTTTATTGGGAAATTTTGTTATTGGCGACTAGACTAATAGTTGTAAACTAAAGTAAATATTCAAAATAGCTTCCTTCTACTCTTAGAGTTTACCGTATTTTAGTTATTTCGATATAAATTTTAAAAGCATACATTTTTGCTACTTTTATTATTTAATTTTATTTTTTATTCTTAATCGAGTTGCCATGATTTCTTTTTGTTTAGATTGACACTATTACAGCCAAATAAAATTATTTACATTTGTCGAAATTAAGTACTAACTTGCGCAAAATGTCGACTTTACAACTTACAAGAAATGGTAAATATGACTTTTATACTGGGTGAATGTGCAAGAAATTGCCTCCTCGCGAGCCGAGTGTATGCTGAAACATATCCAGATATTGAGAGAAAGCCGAGGCCAAAAATCTTCGAGAAGTTGTTGCAAAGATTTGTAGCAACAGGAAGCACTGCGAACACAAAAAGGACGATAATCAATAAACCCGTTATTAATGAAGAAAATGAATTAAGAGTTCTGTTGGCCGTATAGGAAAATCATTAAATTAAGTAAAAGGAAGCTATTTTGAACATTTATTTTAGTTTACCATAATTAGTCTAGTCGCCTATAACAAAATTTCCCAATAAAAACTCTATTTAAACAACATAATTTATGATATTTACAATTATTTCAAAAGCGGCTGGATATAACTTATATGCTTGTATTACAAAAAAAAATTGTGTATGAATTCTACGTCAAATAGCCAAATAATATACAGGGTGTTCCATTTGAAAAACTTGAGAAAAATTATTTTAAAATGTGGGTTTTTTGAAAGCTTATTATGAACACCCTGTAGAAAATAAATGAACGCAATTACATTCATAGTATCTCTAGACCTCTTATCATAAATTACATTCAATGCCGAGGTTAAAAAAATTGTTCTGGATTGTTTTTTTTGATTTTTTTATTCAGGACTGCAAAACTTTTTTTTTTTAGTTTTTCATTTATTTCTCCGAAACTACAAAACCAAATTAAATAAAACTTAAGGCACTTATAAACGATAGTAATAGGAACCTAAATATGCAATAAAATACTGGGTGTCCCATTAAAAAAAATATAACTTTATACTGTCACACTTTTTTGGGCCACCCTGTATAATGTAAAATATTTTTAAAACATGCCGCTTTTAATCCAATATCTCAAGCTGTTTCAGTATTGTTGATAAGTTCTTCGATAACGATTTAATCTTCCGTCCACGCTTCGTTTGCGGACCCTGTATGATGTCTTACGATAATGACCGAGCTGTGATCGAGGCGGCTGCGTTTAGATCGTCTTATTTTCCTTATTTTAGAGATTTGAAGATGAGGATGTCGAGAACTGGAGCAGTGTCGATTACTGGTGCATTTACCTTAGTACGTCATTAAGGAATTACTATTTTTTTTTCAACAAATTACTTACATGAATCAAAAATAAAAAGTCTATTCAGTATTATTTTAAAGTGCTGCTGTGTAGACAAAAATACGCCCTTATTGTATAAGGTATCATCGGGTGGTCTGGGAAATAATAATTTTTCCATACATTGATATTTGATATTAATACCACCTGAACAGTAAAAAGACTTTTTATTTTTGATTTATGCCAATATCGTCTGCTCAGATTGTGTGGGACTACTAAGGGATGGCACTGCGCGTTGTATTTTCTCGACTACCGTTTACAATTGAGCGCGAAATATAGGGTCTTCTCTGATGATAGGTATGGACACCTACCCTGTACTGACGAGAACAAAAGAGTTCGAAATCGGTCTGCTGGTGGTGACATCCTGTGATCCTATCAATGGAACATGCTTCCTTTCCTTGGTAGTATCATTAAATCTGAATTAGTATTTTATAGTGCTACTGTGTAGACAAAAATACGCCCTTAATGTATAAGGTATCATCGGGTGGTCTGGAAAATAATAAGTTTTTCATACATTGGTATTTGATATACCACCTGAAAAGTAAAAATAGACTTTCTATTTGATTAATTCAAATAACGCTTGTTCAGATTGCGTGGGACTGCTAAGAAATGGCACTGTGCATCGTATTTTCTCGACTACCGTTGATAATACAGCGTTAAGTATAGAGTCTTCTATGATGATAGGTATGGACACCATCCTACCCTGTTCTACTGACGAGAACAAAAAAGTTCGAAACCGGTCTGAAGATGATGACATCCTATCAATGGAAAATGCTTCCTTTTCTTGCTAGTACCATCCAATCCGAATTAGTACTTTAAAGTGCTACTGTGTAGACAAAAGTACGCCCTTATTGTATATGGTATCATCGGGTGGTCTGGGAAATATTAATTTTTCCATAAATTGGTATTTGAAATGACATGAAATTACAGATTCTTAATAAAACATAGTAATAGCTTTTTCTTATAATTTTTAATGTGAGATATACATAAACAAGCGACAATAAATCACAATCTGAAATATTAGAACGTCATTAAGGAACTGGAACTGGAACATATTAAATTGAGGGCTAACTAATTTTTTTCAACAAATTACATGAAATTGCAGATTCCTAAGAAAACATTTACTTTAAAACATAATAATAGCTTTTTCCTATGATTTTCAATGTGAGATATACATAAACATGCGACAATAAAAGTTTTTATAATGTATTTTCGGCACGGAAAAAAATACTTCCACGAAGGTTAAAATTCTCAAACTACGTAAAAATTTGATTTGTATATTATTATTTGTATAATTCGAAAAGATAGATCAGTTTATGTATGCTTGGCTGAAGATTGTGTATTATGTGGCTCATGTTGAATCAGTTGGTGATAACTGTCAAGTACCGGCACCAGGAAAATTCCTTCATATACCCTTCAAATCCAGAAACATATGATAATGTAGAATATTGTAGACGATACCTACGTAATAATAAAGCTTAATATTTGAAATTGATCGTCATATTTATAATGTTTAATTGACTTTAAACTAGTATCAATTATCCTCTTTTATAGAATGGACTCCTTTTTATCCGGGTTTGTTTTATCCTTTTTTATACTACCTAATAAGATTTATGTTAATAAAAATATGTATCGCTTTTGTATTCCAATGTCTCACTTCGATTCGATGAAATTTTATTAATTCTAACATTTAATAATAAACATTTTTCATGATTTTCCGGGTGTATCATAATTGCATTTTTGGGGAGATGAAAAATGAGACATAAAAATATTATATTTGAAAAAAGCGTTTTTTGCCAGGTTGACTAACTGAGAGTACCCTGTAAATCATCTAAACACATTTTTGTGGAGTTCTTAAAATTGTTATTAATAGTTAATAAATCAAATGATTTTAATAATGCCGCATAATTGCCCCGCTCTACCCTATTTGAAAGCGACGCGCAAAAAAGTGTTTGTAAATAAAACTATCGGTTTTTGAATAGAGTGCCATGAAATATTAAAATGTCACATCATTGTTTCCGTGACAGGTGACGCCAGTTTAACGCCGTAATTATTATATTGTGTATTATTAATTTAATTTTCTGGAGATATTTAAGTTTTCAACGACTAATATCATTTCGTTACCTTTTAAACTTACATAAACGCGTATTAAACATAAACTATAATTAAACCATGTGTTTGTGTAAACCCGGAGTGATTTTTTCAGTGGACCGTCCTATTTTCAAATATCGGGATGCAAACATTGATAATACGTGAGTAACTGAAGTTTATTTTATTTTTTTATTTATTTTATGTATTTACATATTATTTTACAATACAAATGAACTTAAATAATAATATGCATCATTATATTGTAAACACAATCATTATATTTTTGCCACCTGTATGTGCATTTTAAAATAAACTGTATATTCGCTCGTAAATATTAGTTTAAAGCTGAAATTATATACAAAGTGGCCCATCGAGAACAGTCCAGCAAGGTTTACGGCTGTGTACGTGAAAATTAAAAAAAACCTCGAACCCGTAAACTTGTGTTTTCAGGGGGACACGTTTTACTATTAATTTCATCCCTGTAACCGCAACCCCTCTAGCGGGGGCGGCTACTGCCCTTGTTTTTTCAAATGGGAATGGGTATGTTGTGATACATCTTTTTAAAGAACATTAAATTCTCTTTATAACGGCGCTTTGTTTTGTAAATTTGAGCTACGCGCCGCCGAGAAATTGCGTTTTAAAAAATGTAATTTTATTGAGTAATACTTACATGTTATCTTATTAAATGTTGAAAATGTCCGCCATTCACCTCCATACAATAGTACAACAACTGTTAAAAGTGTTCTCGGACATTGTGAAGAACATCTGGTGTAATTTGTTGACATTCATTACTAATGCGGTTCCGTAAATCTTCGGGGAACCCCGTCTTGTTGAAATATTGGATTTTCTTCCTGGTAACGTTGGTCGTTTTCCATAATTTCCATCAGCGCTTGGTTGACAGCATTCTCCAACAAGTCTAAATAAGTATCTCCATTTAAATTTCCCGGTACGAAAAATGGTCCAATTATGGGATCACCGAAAATACCAGCCCACATGCTTAATTTCTGAGGATTTTGAGTATGAACCTCGTGGTAAATCCTTGGATTCTTGTCGGACCAGTAACGACAGTTATGTCGATTGTCAGTGCCATTAAGGAAAAAAGAACATTCGTCTGAGAAGCAAACGTTAAAAAGGAAGTTCGGATAATTTAATACTTGTTCTGACATTACTTCACAAAAGTGTAAACGGCGGTCATTATCATATTCATTCAATTCTTGGAGAAGTTGAATTTTGTATGGGTGCCATTTATAATGTTTCAGAATTCTCTGTACAGTGGTCCGCGAAATTCCCGTTACATTTTTCTGGTACTTAATGTTGGATTCATACTAACTTGACCCAGAACAGCTACTTCTACTGGTTCATTTCTTACCGGATTTTCAATGATCCTTTTTTTATTTGCCACTGAACCAGTTTGCCGAAATTTTGCCACACATAAATAATTTCCACTCTCTCCTCAATAGAATAAACCATTTTTTATGTCACGATCAAATCAAAAGAAAATAATAACGCAGAAATAACGTATATAGATCTGGATCAACCACTTTACTGAAGATAAAGTTAAATTGACTGATACTTATTGCTTAAAAAAAAATTGTTGAACGCACAAACCTGTGTACTTGATAAGAGGTGCAGTGAAATGTTTAAAATTCCGTTGCTCGGCGGCGCGTAGCTCAAATTTACAAAACGAAGCGCCATTTTAAAGAGAATTTAATGCCCTTTAAAAGATGTATCACAACATATCCATTCCCATTTGAAAAACAAGGGCAGAAGGGCAGTAGCCGCCCCCGCTAGGGGGGGTTGAGGTTATAGGGATGAAATTAATAGTGAAACGTGTCCTACTGAAATTACGGATCCGAGGTTTTTTTTTAATTTTCACGTACACAGCCGTAAACCTTGCTGGACTGTTTTCGATGGGCCACCCTGTATATAAAAATCAAAAAAACGAATCTGGGTAGTAAAACAATTACATCAAAGCATACAAACACTAAAACTGCTTCATAGACAGTTCTATATTTGAAAATAAAAAATTTCTAAACAGCGCATTGAAACTTTTTAATCTTTTAACATGTCTTATACTAGATGGAATTAAGTTAAATAATTTTGTTGCAAGATATGTTATGGAGTGTTGATTTATATCTCTCTTTGAGGAAGGAATGTTCAGTATATGTGCAGCATTACCTCTGGTCATATAATTATGATGGATACAGTCCATTTTAAGTCTTACATTCGAACGTAACCACAAACCGCCAGGACATACAATGTTTTAATATTACATATATCAGATGAGTAGAGCGTATTAGAAAAGAACAGGCTCGGTCTTTTTAGGATTACCATCACAATATAATTTTGGGCAATATTTAGCCGTTCTAAATGACTGCTGTACATTCCTCCCCAAGCGATGATTCCATACCTCAATAAGGGCTCAACTAGTGCTTTATAGATCATAAGAATTAATTTTTTATTTAATATTCCTCGAAGGATATAAAATTTATGGATTAGGCATCGGATTTTTTTACACAAATAAAGCACGTGTTGATCCCATTTAAAATATTTATCTATTACAATACCCAAATACTTTACAAACGAAACTTCATAGAGAGGATCCGCGACATTTTTGCACATTATTTGATTAAAATCCGGCCGATGTTATTGAAAAAGCTATATAATTTGATTTTTTAATATTTAAAGTTAATTTGAAAGTATCCAAGAAAAGCTTTATTTTAGAGAAACCAGATTTCAGGCATTCTCTTGTACTTTGCCACGTCCTGTCATTAAAAATCACTACAGTATCATCTGCATAGGCGATGATTTAAAGGATACAAATATTAATGTTTACGCTTTAATAATAAAATATCAAGCCTCAAAATTTGACAAAAATCGGTGGTTTGTTGCAAGATTATGAACAGGTTACAACGTGTCTCACTTTGAAATTTATGATTATAGATAGTTTGCAACCTCTACTTTCTATTAGGATCGCTGTTCACTTTCCAGATTGGAATGAATATACAGGGTCCTGCATCTCATCCGGCTAGGCTTCTATAGCTCGTTTATTAATTAACTTAAAATTTTGATATTTTGCAGGCTTTACCAAATACCCTAGGGCGCGTCTCGCTAAAATATTTTTGGATATACAGCCTCAAAAAAGTGTGACGTAATAATGGTATATTTTTTAGATTATCTGCCATATAATTTAGCGCTTAATCGGTTTAGTGATATTAACAAAAAAAATCTCTAATAAATCCTTGTTTCAAAAACTATTAAAAAATATATATAGTCCATCGTTAGCAAAATTATACAAGGCAGTTATTAAATAAGGTCCGGCAGTCTCGTTAACCAAGTTTGATTGATACAGATTGTACAGGGTGTCCAACATTTAGTGTCAAACTTTTCGAATTTTAACACACTTCATTTTATTATCTTGGAGCATCTGCATAGTTTTATTCAAATATTTTTATAATTATAGCCCTATCACAATTCCTATGCAGATGCTCCAAGATAATAAAATGAAGTGTGTTAAATTTCGAAAAGTTTGACACTAAATGTTGGACATCCTGTACAATCTGTATCAATCAAACTTGATTAACGAGACTGTTAGACTTTATTTAGTAACTAGGTACCTTGTATAATTTTTTTAACCATGCACTTTTTTATTTCTTATAAGTTTTTAAAACAAGTTGTGCAAAATTGATTTTTTAAAGTTTCTATTTTTTTTCGTTAAAAGCTGTTTTACATGGGATAATGTAAAACAGCTTTAATATTACTAAACCGATTCAAAATAATATTTTCATTAAAATAATATATATTGTGTAACTACCAGGACGAATGTAGGATTGAGTAACCCAATAGTAAGAGCAGCTAAGGCTTATAATAAAATACCAGAGGACATTAGAGATCTTAGAAAATTATGTCAATTTGTTAATCGAGTGAAATTGTATTTAGGGATTTAATTAGGAATACGTCCAACATTGTGAATTTATTACTTATTGATGCTCGAGGCCAGTACCACGAGGCCGTGTACAGAGCAGCGATGCGCTGTTGCCAAATGGTGTTTGGTGGGAAGTTTAAAATGGAATGGAATTTAAAATCATAACATGTATGAACAGTATCTTTTGTCCCAAAGTTTTTTTTTTTTTTTGTTATCGAGGAGAATCTTTCATAGACACCCTGTTGTCAGGGTCAGGGATTTTTTGATGAGGTTCTAAAGAATCAGAGACATAGTTTAGGTAATTATTGGTATTTTTGTCCTTATCAGTGGTATTTGGGTACGAATTGGGAACAACATTGAGACTAGAAGAAATATATTGTATATATCTTTTAGTGGGCAAGTTTAAATAATCCCGTATTAAATCATATGCACACGGAGAAAGTGTATACAACATAAAAGCCATAATTATAGTTTCCGATGAATAGCGCTTCTTTTTCAAAATGAGTAATTGTACTTGATTAATTAAAATTGGTAACATATAATTTAAATTATTATTGTCTTTCGAATCATTCTCCTCCTGCAATATGTCTGATTCTGAAACCAGTTTGTTATAAGCTTCGTTCAAAAAATATACACTCCTTTCTATTAAAAAAGTGAATAATTGGTCGATAGATATTTTATCTTTGTATCTAACTAATAAATTTTCTAGTTGGGACCATCTAGTTAGTTTCAAATTAAAAGGTAAAATCCAATTTAAGTTCTTAAAAGTTAATTCTGTATTATTTATAAATACCTTAACAAACATATTTGTATCAATTGAAATTTGACTTACAATGCTAATAAGGTCCTCTGTTAAATTTAGAATATAAAAATAAATTTTTCTATCTTCTTCTACTTTTACTGTCCAAGACTCACAAATATTAATTTTTTTAAAATAGTTTAAAAGTAAGTCTTGAAAACTATGAATTTTATCTGAGTTTTCAAATGATTCATTTAATTCATTATGACGAGCTAGATTTTCATTATGTCTTTCATCGGGAGATTTTCTTGGCACAGGTACTTTTTTAGATAAATATACAGGTAAATTTGGAAAAATAGAAGGAAATGAACCACATTTAAGCCTAGTCTTTGTTGGAATTCTTTTCACAGTTCCGTCTGGTAAATTATAAATCTCTTCCCTAATGATATCACTTTCTGCAAAATGATTACTACAAACTACAGAATGTTGGGTAGGTGACCAACTATCTCGGGGAATAGCTTTTAGCCAAATATTTTTCAAAATTTCATCTTTTGGGAAACCAAAAGTCGATAGCATAGATCCACCGGCTTTTATTGTACTCGGATAATTCGATTTGCACCCAGGAACACAACACGTTTTTGTCATTATGTAGAATGTTCAAAAACTTACCTTGTTACTAGTTTACGTAAGTAATCCTATACATCCAATTTTAAACTCTAAAATGTGACAAACTAGAAGAGCACACACTGCTTTTTAAATTACCGGCTTTCCGGTATTCAACTGAAATTCTAACGCAAATAAACACTAAAACGCTGGAAAACTGTTACACACGGCGGAATTTCCTTACGAGAGAGCCGATCCGGTTAGCACACGATTATAGACGAAATATATGAGATATATTATCACAAACACTTTTAATATCCTCTACACAAACCCAGGAAACACCCTGTTAACGTTTTAATAAATAACTGTACGTAATATCATTAAAATGAGCTGGAAAATAAAATTTGTACCCGGCGGCCACCGACAATTGACAGTTCTAAAATGGCGCAAACGTCCCACGACAGTAATACCGGAGTGACTACTCTTCGCGGCCCGCCTAGTACTATCAGGCACTGATTAGAGTATAGTATTCAGGTGAATATTGTTTTAAAATAAAGATTGTTTTTTCAAAAAAAAATTCAAACTAATTTTTGGAGTATGTACAGAAAGGAGAACAATTTGAGCAATATTTATGAGGGAGTTCAATAAATTTTCAATTTTTGTGTATAATATTTAATCACACCAGTATTTTTTTTAATATCCGTCATGGCCTACTAAAAAAAAATGGTATATTTTTGAAAAACGTATATTTCGGGCCTAATACTAAGACTAAAAATAAAGTGTTATACAGGGTGCCCCAAGTAAAGTGGCCTATTAGAAGTATCTCGAGAACTAAATGAGATTTTATTTTGAAAATTTGGCTGTGGCTATAAGAGATGGATTTCTACGTTTCCAAAATATTTTGGATGATGCGGTATTGCCGGATCATACCGAAAGTGGTTGCAACTTCGGAATTTTAAATGAATTACCCTATATATTATATTTTTTTTGGAATTTAGGTAAAAATCTAGAACAGTTTTCTGTATAATATCATATACCTATCTTTAAGAGTTTTTGAATTATAAATAATTTTGTGATTTTTTAACGCCGTATCGTTACCTGAAAAGAAAATCGTATCTTTTTAACGGTTACAGCTAGAAAGCTGAAAATTTTACAATAGTTTCACAAGACCATCGCAATTTTATAATTTTGAACAGTATTGAATTCGTTTTATACAGGGCGTCTCCATAACAATATTTCTGAGGCAGATGAATTATTGCAAAAATCTTATTTTTTTTAAATGGGACAACCTGTATTTGATATGTTTTGCTAATAGAGGACCAAATTTTCTATCTAATGATATTATGTGTTCCTATACTTATCTTCACTATTTTCGGACTTATAGCGAAATTTATAAATTATCTTATAAAAATATATTTTTTGATAGTGTGGTTGGCTGTGGAATGGATTCATAGGAACAAAATAATGAAAAATCCATTTGACGTTATGTCTGAGTTATTGTAATAAAAATGGCTAATTCACATTATTCGAGCTTAGATATTTTAAGATTATTTTATATTCATGGGGAGTGTTGTAGAGTTCTATCTAGAACTTGCAGAAAATTTAATGAACTGCATCCTGATGCAGCTCCTATGACTCCCTAAAAGTTGATTGGCCGAGACGGTCAATGGAAATGGCCCCAAGGTCTCCGGATCTTACCCCCTAGAATGATATCTATGAGATAGGATTAAAGAAATAGTATACAAGACACCCGTCACAACAAGGGAAGATTTAGAAAATCGAGTACGAACAGCTTTGGGGTCTCTAGAAGAGAAAGAAATGAAAGAGGTGACAAATGAACATGTTATAACCACAATTTATGAATGTTTAAGAGCGAACCGAGGGCATTTTAAACAATTTAGTTATTAGTTATTTTATTGATGTAATTTTCATTTTTTCATTTTGTTTATTTTATTTATTAATAAATTCCTTATTGGTTAACTATTTTTTTTTACAACAACACAGACATAATGTCACATGGATTTTTCATTATTTTGTTTCTATGAATCCACAGCCAACTACCAAAAAATATATTTTTATAAGATAATTTATAAATTTCGCTATAAGTCCGAAAATAGTGAAGATAGGTATAGGAACACATAATATCATTAGATAGAAAATTTGATCCTCTATTAGCAAAACATATCAAATACAGGTTGTCCCATTTAAAAAAAATAAGATTTTTGCAATAATTCATCTGCCTCAGAAATATTGTTATGGAGACGCCCTGTATAAAACGAATTCAATACTGTTCAAAATTATAAAATTGCGATGGTCTTGTGAAACTATTGTAAAATTTTCAGCTTTCTAGCTGTAACCGCTAAAAAGATACGATTTTCTTTTCAGGTAACGATACGGCGTTAAAAAATCACAAAATTATTTATAATTCAAAAAGTCTTAAAGATAGGTATATGATATTATACAGAAAACTGTTCTAGATTTTTACCTAGATTCCAAAAAAAATATAATATATAGGGTAATTCATTTAAAATTCCGAAGTTGCCACCACTTTCGGTATGATCCGGCAACACCGCATCATCCAAAATATTTTAGAAATGTAGAAAACCGTCTTTTATAGCTACAGCCAAATTTTCAAAATAAAATCTCATTTAGTTCTCGAGATACTTCTAATAGGCCACTTTACTTGGGGCACCCTGTATATTTTTGAGAAGCTTGTTACAATCTAAATTATATTATTAAAATTAGGAAGCAAATTTGTTTATTTTCCTTGAAAACTATTGAATTTAGAAAAAATCTGGGTACGCCACTGGATATTCTACGTAAAAGACTACAAAAAGAACATTTTATTTCTTTTTGATACGTTACGGGGTATAGGGAGTGTCCCAAAATGCACAATTATCAAAAACATCCCGTATATCAAAAACAAGGCAGCCTAGAAAAAATCTGTTACGGCATCTTCTGTTTGACAAAAAAGTAGCAACGTGCTGCGAAAACTGAATCCTTCTATCTTTACTACCCCGTAAAACTACCCAAAAATGGACACCCGGTACGTGACCATAAGAGACATCGAATTGAGCCATAAATATATGGCGTGTAATCTAAAAAAATATGCCATTATGACGTCACACTTTTTTGGGACGCCCTGTTTATCCAAAAATACCTGAAACGCGCCCTGGGGTACTGATAAAGTCTGGAAAATATCAAAATGTTAACTTAATTAATAACGGAGCTATAGACGATGGGAGGTGAGGTGCAGGACCCTGAATTTCATTATATAAACGTCGCGTCAAATTTGACTTTGTGAAACTATTTAATTTTCTTCTTCTATACTGTTAAAGCTGAAGCATTCAAATTTTCGACATTTATTAAGAAATATATTCTGGAGACGTTTTCATTATACAGGGTGTACCGTTAATAAGTTATTAAATGTCAAAGTTCAGTCTTCCACGTTTCTTATAATATCGGATGTAGGTCACCAAAATGAATTGATTTCATTTCAATTTAACTCCATTCTTAAATGGTCGTTAAATAACAGATTGGGGAATGCAAGTAATTTTTCTTTTTTAAAATGTTTAGGACCTGGTTAATATAACAAAATCGACAAGATCGTTTAAATAAGCCCCCATTTCACATTCCCATTTTTGTATACGGCGTGTCCAGAAACCATTTTAACAAATGAGGATTTTTTAATTACTGCCTGAAAAAAGGTATATCTGCTTATTAAGAAAATAACACCAAATATACCGGGTGTCAATGGAAATGAAAAATTTTTTTTATATTAATTGCAAACGCCTACAAGTGAAAAGTGATCGTAAATGAAATTTGACAAAATAACTTTACGATAATTTATTTTAGGTACCTTTGAATTTTTCACAAAAGTGTTTAAAAGAACATTACTGAATAAAAAGTAGATCAAATGAAGTGAAATCCGGACTATATGGCGGGTGGGTGATCCAGGATGGGTTGAAATTTGACTGCTTCGTAAACTCTTTAACGTATAAATAATTTAAAAAAGTTGCAGCCACTGGGAGGGAGCAAAGGGGGATGGGTGGTTAAATTTTGCGAAAAAAATTGCAGATTTTTAAGAAAACATTTACTTTAAAACATAATAATATCTTTTTCGTATGATTTTCAATGTGAGATATACATGAACATGCGACAATAAAAGTTTTTATAATGTATTTTCGGCACGGAAAAAAAATACTTCCACGAAGGTTAAAATTCTCAAACTACATAAAAATTTGAATCAGTGGGTGATAACTGTCAGGTATTATCTTATTTTCGGCACCTGTTTAGGGCAGAGCAGCTTAAGCGTGTTTTACATTATCCCATTTCTTGTCCAAGAAATTGTACAATTTCTTGTACAATTTAAATTGTATAGTTTCATACAGTAAATTGCGTCATAAATTGTACTGAGTTATAAAATTGTACGAAAAATAGAGCAGGTCCTATTTTACATACAATACGGTACAATTTTCAATTGCTCTTGCGCCAATCTGATACTTGTCGTATTTCTCGCCAGTCGCCATTTCCACGTTTTAAAACAAAGTTCTGAAATATCAGATTATCTGAATAAAAATAGAAATAAGTAATACAAACATTAAAAACCTTAGTTACAATTAAAAACACATTTATTTAGTTATAGTTTTGTTTTCTTGACCGTTTTTTAACAAGAGTTAGAAAACAAGAAAATATATAAATGACAGAATGGACATACCTTCTACAATTCTCACCCACTTACGCTAAGATATACAAAAAATAGGATTTTTGCTTTTAACACCATCAAAAAATGTTGCTTCTTTCTAAATTTGTTTATACGCCTCTTTTATTGATGTTCAAATAGTTCTGACGATGGTTTAAATAAAATGAATCGAAACGTTGACTGAAAATTGGATTTTCATTTCAAAAGTGACCGCGAGCCAGGAACAAACTACCTATAAAACATTTATTTAGGTTTTACCAACATTTTTGTTGTTACCAACATAAAAACGAACATTACTCTAAAATCTCTGACTTAAAGCGCAGAATATTACGACATTTATTGTACAATAAATTTGATAAGTTTAAAACAGACAATACTACAAACTATTTACCATCCCAAGAATATTTTGTCTATTTATTGCACAGTAAATTGTACAATTTCTTGGACAAGAAATGGGATAATGTAAAACACGCATTACGCCCTGATACGTCCAATTATACAGGGTAGCGCATAAAGTCTAGATGAATATAAATTTCATAAAATTTTAATCTTACATAAGAATTGAATTAAATTTATTTTTTAAACTAAACCAATTAGAGATATACAGGGTGTCCGGGAAAAGGAGGTCAATCCATTAACCATATATTCCTTGAGCAAAAATAATATTACTTTTATAATGCCATTTTTCATTCTTGACCCTCATGTGCGATATACAGGGTGTTAAAGTTTGAAATTAAAAACTGATTTTTTTGAATAAATGAGATATTAATTTAAAATTTGGTACATTACATCAGCACAAAATGTTACATCTTTTGAGAGGAACAAAACAAGAAATGTTTGTCAAATACTCAAAATAGGGGGGTTTATTTCCCGCTGACCACCCCTATTTTTAAGTAGGTGCGCCAGTGACTTCCAAACTATATTTTTTTAGGTAATCATTTATTTTTGATTATTTTTTCTCCCTTATAAAATTTCGATCAAATCATGTGTTTTGGAGATAATTTGAAAAGCATGGATCCTTACCAGATGCCAGCGCGGCTGACGGTAATCCAATAATTTTCAAATGCTAAATAAAGTTAGCCGTTGTAGCATTACCATGGATACGGCATCGTTGTTTTATTTGCTGTCAAATTAAATATTACTTTTCACTGTGTTTTATGATTTAAAAGTTTTTTAATTAATAAGTCTTCTTTCAAGTAAAAAAGAAACAATATGGATGTTAGACGAGAACATTTATTACCATTTTCTGAAATGACGGATATGATTTTAATGATGGGTAAGATTTATATTATCGTTAATGCTAAAAATTAATTTCCATTTCTCGAATAGGAAAATGTAACTCCAATGCTAGTTTGTCCGCTAGGCGCTATGCAGAAAATTTCCAGATCAATTTCACCCAAAAAGGAGATATTTTTCTAACTTAGTGAATTGACTTAGACAGAATGGACATTTTCGTGAAGATCGGAGAGGTAATTGCGGCAGACCTCGTGTAATTCGGCCAGGCCAAGAGGAGGATATTTTAAGAATTGTCGAAGAAACACCAAACATAAGTACCAGGGTTTTGTCTAAGCAGATTGAAAGCATTGGGAAAACTGAGGTACGGGATAACAAATATTCATAACACACACATATGGACAGAAGAAAATCCTCATGCCATAGTAGAGACGCATTATCAAGTAAATTTTAAAGTCAATGTGTGGGCAGGTGTCATAATTCTTCTTGGTCCTGTAATTTTACCAGGAAATTTGACTGGTCATTCATTTTTACTATTTCTTCAAAACACACTGCCCGATTTACTTGATGATTTGCCTCTAATAGTAAGACAAAATATTTGGTTTCAACTAGACGGTGCTCCCCCGCATTTTGCTATAAATGTTGCTATTTACACCAAATCTTTCCTAATCGCTAGATTGGTCGGGGCCATGATGCTCATGTTAAATGGCCACCCCGTTCCCCAGACCTTACTCCTTTGGACTATTCAGTCTGGGGGTGTATGAAAGATTTTGTGTATATGGTTCCGATTTTGAGCGAGAATCATTTAATAGAAAGAATACTTCAAGCTGAACAGCAGTTCAGGTTAAAACCACATATTTTCAAAGGTTAAGATTTTCTTTAATAAAAGGAGCTCGCATGTGTATTCAAAAAAATGGAGGTCATATCGAGCAATTCTTTTAGACTATTTTTTTGTTTGTTTTTTGTTACTAACTTAAAAAAAATAATATTTGAATATAGTCTAATATAGATATTTGTTTCCATTTTCCTTCGTCAGACTAATACCCAGACGCGTTTCGCCGTTTTTATGTACCACCGCGAGATGTCGCGACGATTATTATACTCCTTTCGAAAATAATATGTTTTGAGTATTTGTTATCTTGTTATGATGTTTCAAATTTATTTAATAAGTAATAGTAAAACTAATTTCATTTAACTGAATTAGTACTACAGGTTTTTATCTGTACGCCACTGTCCTTATTTTTGGTTAGTCTTTTGTTTTCGGTATTGTCACGTATTGCAAAGTTTTACTTAATTATATCTTGTATCCATGGTAATGCCACAACGGCTGACTTGATTTAGCATTTGAAAATTATTGGATTACCGTCAACCGCGCTGGCATCTGGTAAGGATCCATGCTTTTCAAATTATCTCCAAAACACATGATTTGATCGAAATTTTATAAGGGAGAAAAAATAATCAAAAATAAATGATTACCTAAAAAAATATAGTTTAGAAGTCACTGGCGCACACACTAAAAAATAGGGGTGGTCAGCGTGAACTGGACCCCCCCTATTTTGAGTATTTGATAAAAGTTTCTTGTTTTGTTCCTCTCAAAAGATGTAGCTTTTTAGGCTGACGCAATGTACCAAATTTGAAATTAATATCTCATTAAATACTCGAACTATTCAAAAAAATCAGTTTTTAATTTCAAACTTTAACACCCTGTATATCGCACATGAGGGTCAAGAATGAAAAATGGCATTATAAAAGTAATATTATTTTTGCTCAAGGAATATATGGTTAATGGATTGACCTCCTTTTCCCGGACACCCTGTATACTAGCCCGAAAGTATCTCCATGCCACTCAAAAAAATATCATTCTTTCTAAATACATTATATTGTCGAAAAAAGGTTTCGTAGACAATCAAGGCGACATTTTGTCACTTGGATGTTTAAATAAAAATAATTTCAACAAATAAATCCTATAATACACAGTGATGCCCCATTATCTTTCCATTTAATTCATTTACTTTACATTAAAAATTCGAAAATAACGATTCAACATACAAAAATCATACAATCATCTAGTATAAGAACATTATTCTGGTGTTAAAAACCGATTCGCATTCATCATTCCTAAGTATGGTAAACTTTAATAATTTTTAATGTCAAATAGGTATACATCATTTACTTACCGTACCATGATACTTAATTTTATAGCTGAACTTTGTATTTGTATCGTTATTTTCGAATTTTTAGTTCATTCTTAGGTAAGTAAATGAATTAAATGAAAATAAAATTGCGTAGCACTTTGTATAATAATTTGTTCGAACGATTTTGATTTTTAATTTAGCGAAAGCCAAGAGTTGCATGGACGAAACGTTTTCTCAACAATATAACGCATTTAGAAGACGAATGGTATTTTTTGTTACCCCTAGTGACATGACGATTCTTTTGGGCCAGTACCTATCCCAGATACATCTCTAATTGGTTTTTTAGTTTAAAAAATACATTAAGTTTAACTTTTATGTAAGGTATGTAAAATTTAAATTTCTCGAAAATCACATTCTTCTAGATTTTCTGCCCTACCTCGTACAATTAGATTTAAGGCTATGCTTGCCTTCTTGTATAAAGCCATTACTAAATATAATTAATTGTTGTATATTGGATGGTGTTTTTCCTGCAGAGTGTAAAAGGGCCATCATAAAACCGTTGGGTAAAATTTCGGGTCCGAAGGAACTTAAAGATTGTATGTAAAATTATAGAAAAACATATTTATCATCAAAGCTGTTCGTTTGCTGATCGGTTTAAAATTATTCCTGACTGTCAATCAGACTTTTGTAAAAATTTTAGTGCAACTACAAGCCTTATTCACCTTCTTAACGAAGTACGAGCAAATATAAAGAACCGGCAGATTACTTGCCCAGGTTTGTTACATTTTAGCAAACCGTTCGACACTTTGAACCACAAAATGTTTGTTAGCCAAACTTCACTATTTTGGACTATCGGAGAATGCTATTAAATTTTTTGAACCGTATCTTAGTGATATGGCCCACTGTGTTCTTCTTAAGCAAGATTGCTTATCGATAAAGTCAAATTACATACCTATGACTACCGGGGTACCACAGGGGTCTATTTTAGGACCGTTGTTATTTTCCTTGTATGTCGCTGATATGTTTCACGTTTTAAAATTTGCAAAACTTCAGCAATATGCCGACGACTAACAGATTTATCTAGCCTTCTTATTTGAAAATTTACAGGTTGCCCTAGAGCATTTTAATGCCGATTTAGACATTATTAACTCGTATTCTCAGGACCATAATTTAAAGCTAAATGCTAGTAAATCATGTATGCTATTTTTCACCAGCAACAGAGGCACCCTTCCATTTATCTATGATAACTTTAAAGTAAATATTAACAATATGTCTGTCCATGTCATTAAGGAGGCAAAGAATTTGGGTGTTTATTTTGATGAAGGCCTCACTTTCGAATCGCACATAAAGAACAAACTTAAAATGACATACATGCGTTTGAAGAAACTGTACCACCTTAAAAAAAAATTACCGGCAAAAACTAAATACTATTTATGCAATACTCTTATTCTGTCTTTACTTGATTATGGAGATGTAGTGTATGGTGATTCTTTGGCGGCTGCCCTTCCTTGCTCTATTCAGAAGATACAAAACTCTTGTATGCGCTTTTAATTTAATATTCCCTTTAGGAACCATGTCACTCCTTAGTTGAATGATAATAATATTCTAAATATGAAGAATCGCAGAAACTATTATATGTACACTTTCGTATATAGGACTGTAAATGTTGGAGAACCTCAATATTTAAGGGCAAATTTTCATTCCTATGCGCATCCTCATCTTACACGAAATGTAAATTACTTCAAACCGCCCCAACATCGTACATCTAACTTTCAAAAATCTTTCTGCTTCATAGCAGTGCAAATGTGGAATAATTTATCTACTAATGTTAAACAACTTTCAGTTGATAAATTCAATGATTATATTAAACAATATCTTTTAAATGCACAGAGAGGGGAAGTTTAGTATCAGTATTTTTTTTTCTGTTTTATTTGAGGTTTATGCGCTCTGCTATCTTCTTTTTATGGTTTTGATCTATCAGATAGAATATTAAAATTGGATCATTATTGATGACATAACAGCTTATTGATTAGGACGTTAATTTTTTTAAAATTCTCACAACATTACAAATTATGACTCGCCGTTCCTGTAATATTGAGAAAATATGCTTTTAGTAATTTTAACTTTAAAATATAATTAAAAATGAAAACGTCCGCCAAACTAGGGCGTTCTAACCTAATTTCGCATAGCTTTATAGGAGCGAAAAGTAGAAAAGCGGAAGAGCAAGATAATTTATAGATCATTAGTCAGAGCGAAGTCAAATTATGGGCGGAAAAATCAATGAAAGCAACAGTATATTTCCGATCTAAGCCTCGAGAGGACTCTAGCTGCCCTAGTCAGACTCGATGGGGCCAGTTCCGAATCGACCGCCCTGACGAGATTTCTGCCACCGTCCGATCTTCGTACAAAGCGTGGCACACATCAGAGAATATGCGCAATGAAATCTAAGTTATTCACGTTGTCGGTTCTATTTCGTACCAATAAGTTGGCAAACGTGTTTCTCTAAGGGTGGTTGGCGTTTAAATTTGCGAAGCCCAGATTCCGACCAAACTTTTTCTGGGTAAGTTTTTAGCTTCACCCCGATTTGTTACCTTATCTTTAAGAGAATATGCACGAAAATATACGTATTTGTATAATTTAACCCTAAAGTTGCACATTTTAGCTGAAAAACAGCTTAATTATTAATTAAACTCAGGTATAACCTAACATTGATTGACAACTTCTAAGATACGAAACAGTAACCACACGATTATAGTGGGGATATTATTTTTCAACGGCATAGCACGAACAATATGAATTTATTAGGCTTATAGGCGGCTTAATTTTTAACCTAATTCGGGAAACGGCAATCGATATAACAAAATCCTGCTTTTAGGTTAGTATTGCAGGAATTTTGTCGCATGTTTTAATTTGCATGTGCTTGTAATATACGAGCGTTGCTTAAACAGCAACATAAATTTTATAAACTATTTATTTTTTATAAAAGTAGATAGTAGGTATTGTATGTACTACATACATACTATATCCCTGACGTAATATGAAATAATAGCAATTGTTTTTAAATAAATGAGTTAATAAATTAAAGACAAATTAACAGTCTGTATAATAGGACCAAGTTTTTATCGACACTTACAAAGATTGCCCTTTTCAGAATTATACAATCCTTAAAATATCATATCAATATGAACAAAACTGTTTATTTAAAAAAAAAACAAAAACAAAGATATGTTTACCCATATGGGAATTTCTGGGATTCCTGTATAGGTTAGGAATTATAAGCGCCATCTGTTGGTATTGCTAAAAAGTTCTTTTATGATGCGCTGAGTGGTAGGATTCTGACGCGAACATTTCGATTTTCCTAAAATAATTATTACTTTTCGCGTATTTTATAGAAACATCGAAATAATTTTAAAATGACTAAATAAACTCCACTAATTTTCTATAAAGGGCAAAGAACCAGCTTTTCGAATATTCGATATAGGCACTATAATCAAAATATTTTGACATACAAATAAAATAATTATTCAATTTTTTAAAATTCATAATTTGCAAGTATTTTTCATAATAACTTTCTTTGTCAATATGATGAACTAATTTATTTTTCAATCATATATATATTTTATTATGTGTTTCATTTAACTTTAAACTATTATATGGGAATTCAGTTGTCCATATTTATTCTTAATAATAATATTCTGTGAACTGTTTCTATTTCCTCAGTGACAATTTTATGTTACTACATGTCAATGTCCAGCGTGGTATACTGCCAATGTTCAGTAGTGTTTTGAATCGTTGGAGGTTATATTCGTTGGGAATAACGACCTCGGGAAGGTCGTTCCATAAGAATGAAGTCCTCCATATGAAAGAATTCTTAAATAATGAAGTTCGAGGAGTTCTAGCTTAACCACATATTATGAATGGGCGGCAGTGGTTCGTCATGTATTTCTGCTGTTCGCCGCTCTGGGCGGAATTAAGAGGGCAAGGTCAGCCGAGCACTTTCCATGGAAATATCTATAAAAGAGTGTCAAATCCCCAACCTGTCTTCGATGTTATATGTCAAGTCAAATCCCCAACCTGTCTTCGATGTTATATGTCAAGGCTCTTCGTCAGCTCGTGATCTCCCATAAGACGAATGTCCCTCTGTTCGATGGAATCCAGTAGCCGAAGAGCATGTGTGGGTGTAGAGCTCCAAACATGAGAGCAGTACTCTAGTGATGGACGAATCTGGACTTTGTATAGTATCAAAAGTTATTGAGGTGTGTACTACTTTTTGGTTCGGAAGAATACACCAAGTTTCTGAGAAGCTATCTTGGCGATTGTCACAACGTCGTTATGTCAAGACATATTTCCTCCCAGATTGACGTCCAGCGAATTAATAGATGATGCCAGTGAATTGTGATGTTAACATTTTTAGAGAAGACTGCTGCATGGGTTTTCTTAACTCGACTTGGTTACTGCCACCCCAGGCCAAAATTTCTTCCAGGTCTTTGTTGAGGCGTGATACTTCATGATGTCTGCGAAGATGTGCGTTGGCTTTTGTGCATTCAAAGAGAACGATGAGACAAGTGTGCTATCTTCAGCGAAGCTAAATATCGTATTTTTAGTTCTCACTAGAAGGTCGTTAATGTAGAATAAGAAGAGGGTCGGATACAATATGGACCCTTGAGGAACACCGGCATTGATGATGAAGGTGTCGGAGAGAAATCCGTCAATCGCCAAATATATTGGAATAATCTATCGGAAATATTGGAAATATATATTAATAACAAATTTAAAACTAAGAAACTAAAACATGAACAAACAAGAATAGAACGCTAAACACGTGAATACCAATAAAATACCTTTTATCAAAAAACACAAATAATAAGGTCAAATTTGTTAAAAAAGCTCTCATACACGAGAAGCTAATCGAGCAAGAGAGTCGTCATTACCTTCAATGTCAAAAATGAAAATTGATCTATTGACACCTTCTATTTTTTGGTGGTTTAGTTGCTCTGTATTTAGTAAGCATGTTCCTTTCTTTTGTATGAATGTGACTGTGAATGCTACAGCAGCACTCAATGGCTGCTGGAGATGAAATTATTTTTTCTAATGTGATGTGTCTACTGCGTAAAATTATAATATATATATACAGAGTGTTCCATAATTTATGGGCGAGATAGCAACTTAAAATACTAAACTAAGAAATGGGGTTAATAAATCTATGACTTTTTTCTAACTGCATCTCTAAATTTCATTTGTTTTCTCATAGGTTATACTTCAAGAAAAAAAATATTATTTGCAAATTAATAGTAATTGGGCAGGGGTGCACTAAACAATTTAAATGTAAATATCTCCGAAACAGTAACTCTGGTCGACCTGAACTTAGTATACCTTTTTTACGTAATAAATATGAGAAAAGTATTATTAGTTATTTTCATTAATAACTTAAATACACTGAGGCACAAAAAAGTTATGACCTAATAAATGTGCGAAAAATAACTCGGACAGCGCCCCATTGTACATTAAATTCTCACAAAAAAGTCAATTTCTTGTCCTAAGAAAACCATAATTGCCAAATTTTGTAAAAAAAAACGTTGGTTTCTCTCAAAGTTATTAGAAAAAACAAAGTTTTAACTTTAACACTCTGTATCTCAGTTAATATCAACTTTCGCCTATAGGTAAGTATAATTAAATTCTAATATTTTTACGTAATGAGTCTGTTGTTATTTCATGTACCATTAATTAGCGGACACCCTGTATATAAAATTTTGATGTGAATCGTTTAAAATGCGACTTAATTATTTTTTTTATATTTCTAGTATTACCGAAACAAGTTCGCAACTGTCCAAATTTCCATGGAAATATTTTCTTCCGCAACACTCATCTTAACTGACCGAATGGTTGTGCTCTATTGCATTACAGTTGCTTTTCATGGAAAAAAATACATAACACTTATTTTTGCCACAGTAATTAAGCTCTTAATTAAGTAAATTTCCCCTTCACTCAATTATTAATTGAAATACAACAATAAAAGTGGCAGCTAGATCTATAATCGATATTCCCACAATGTTAAGTATGGTCAATTCGTGAACGTTTAAATGATTTATAATGTACATCACGTGGAAAGGTTTCTACACGTCATATCCAAGCTATAATCAAGATTTATTTACTTTATTACCAAATGTAATAGAAGAAGGATACTTTTCTAAACATGTACATCTGTTTACGGATTTACTTGTCACTTCTAGTCACCAACTGTTCTGCAGAGAGATCTTTTTCTGTCCTGAAACGTATTAAAAGCTACCTGTGATCCAGTCTAAAAGATGAAAAGCTCAATCATTTGGCATTAATGCATGTAGAATCATCGGTGCTCCGGAAATTAAATGAAAAAACCCGAACAAACCCGAGGGGCCTAAAGAAGCTCAAAGCCTATGGGTTAAGAGGGCACTGCCTAAGAATGTGAATTGTTTATTCTTCGAAGATTGTGAACCAAAGCCGTCTCCTCTTTGATTTAGGCATTATTTTCAATATATTGCCCCTGTTCTTAATAATGGAGTTTGTAAACGTTGTCACCAAACAATCTGAATCTGAATCAATTAGGAACAATAATTAGTAAATGTTATAAATTTGGCCGCCAGGATCTGTACCCGGGCCCGACTTGTAACAGATTACTTTGTGGGTAGTAAAAATTTATCAACAAGAATCTTCTTCCAACATCGCTTCTTTCTCTGTCATTAAATACTCATGATGCGCGTTTTGTACCTTATGGGTTTTAACTGCTTATTTTCAGACAGTAAATGTACCGGAATCTTTAAGAACGTTTAACAATAATGCTAAAGATACAGGCTTTGGCGAATTAATATACGATTTCACTCAATTTGCAACAGTTTTGAAAGTCGGGACAAAACTAAGAAAAAAATGGAATTAATGTGTTCGAGATATTTAGAAACAAAGCCGATTATTGTGATTTTAACAATGGTCCCGGCTTTCTAATTTGTTGCTAATTGAGTGCAATATACAACAATAATCTGCCGAAAAATTTGATTGCGTACACGGAAACAAATATTTAGTTAAATTTATCATGAAAATAATAAAACTAACTATAATTTATGGCTCTATACAGGGTGCCCAACATAAGGAGGGCCTCTATTGGGATCTTGGTAATGGTAACAGATGCAACTTCGATTAAATGGGGAAAAAGTATCGCAATCAAAGCACATATGCAGTACCAAAAAGTTTTTGTAAGATTTTAATATTAAAGTTAGAGCAAAACTGACAAAAGTTTTTCACAGCAACTTTTAGTGAACTCTAAGAATACATAACAATTTTTTTTATACGATGTTTTGTTTTCAAGCAATCATCAACTTCACTTTTTCAAATACGACCCGACCGACGTTTAATTACGTTTCGAGTCTTTTTAGTCATCTTCATGAATTTTTTAGGATACGGACCTGTATTTTCCATAATTTTGTAATAATAGTTCAATGTAGTAGGTACTAAAATAAATACATATTGTTAAAATATTTTTATAATAATGCACTACATAATAATCATAAAATAATTATAAAAATATTCATTTTAGTACCTCTTATTGAACTGTTTTTACATTGTAGAAAATACAGGTCCGTATCCTGAAAATTTCATCAAGATGATCAAGATGATTGAAAATACTCGAAACGTAATTAAACGATAATCTGTGATACAGCATAATTTAAAATAAAAAAGGTCTTAAATTTGGTATTATAAAATCAGGGCCGTATTAGAAAAAACGAAGTTGATAATGATTGATTGAAAACGAAACGTCATATAAGAAATTTATTATGTATTCTTAAAGTTCAGTAAACGTTGTTGTGAAAATGTGTTATCAGTTTTGCTCTAACTTTAATATTAAAGTCGAAAACAAATTAAATAAAAAATTCAAAATTTCAGTTTCTCATAAATAACTCAATACTTAAAAATCTTACCAAAGCTTTTTGTACGGCATATTGTTCGTGCTTTCATTGCGATACTTTCTCCCCATTTAATCGAAATTGTATCTGTGGCCATTAACAAGATATCCATAGAGGCCCTCATTATTTTGGGCATGCTTTATACAGGGTGTTATGGAAATGACGTATTATATTTAAATGGGTGACTCCTTGGGTGTCCTAGAGAAGCGTTACATATTTTATTTTTTTTAAATCGACCGTTTTAAAAGTGGGGTAATAAACACTCTTACTCACAGGTCAGTCCGCGCTACTGTACAACATTTCACCCAGAGCCAATGGCAATGTTGCCAAACTTAATGTAAAACTGAAACTCCATATAAAATTATAAAAATGAATTATTATTTTCTACCTACTTGTATTTATCCTTATACCTAAAGGGCGAGGAAATCCAGGCACAAACACAATCAGTTTATATTCTTTTTCTTGGGAACACTCGTGGAAACACTTTATGAATACACAGTAATAGTGAAACAAAACCGATAGTTAGCTTTTGAAAATACAATAATACAACTTATTATTAGATGTTATTACACGCGACGAAATTTGACGTCCAGAAGAAACGCGTCAATAAAAATAATATTCAAAGATTATTTATGGACAGGCAAGATACACGCGTAAACCGAAAAAACAGAGCGGATTGCTGAGAGTGTGTTGGTGATCGACGAGACACACCGCATCCGTCCGCTGGTTGGTCTTCAACTAACAGACGCAAGCGTGCGACGCGATATGAAACTACTTCGCTCAGCCGATGTAAGGCGTCAAGCGGTCATTGGCATTTGACCTAGTGACGTACGCTATTACTATTCCATATATTTTTTCGGGTTGTTTAAAACATAGTCCGTCGTAAATGTTCTTCAATTAATTGAACAAAAAGGTATTACAGAATGGAAAAGTGTTTAAATTATTTTATTTTGTCTAAAGAGTTTAAGGTGTACATATGACAACACCGGCTAGAATTCCTTGATTGCTTCCATGAATCGCAGTGCCACACAGGTGTTTTTCTGGTTTGACGTCGGGTCACTTTTACCGCTGAATGAATTGAAAGCGCCATTTATGGCTATTTTTCTTCAATTTGTCTTTATCTTAAGAATTGCCGGTTTAAATATAATATGTCATTTCCATAACACCCTGAATGTGACTGGAATAACTTTTATTAAGAAATGCCATTAAATTATTGCAACTATTTTAACTTAAATTTTTAGTAATAATTACAAACGTATTTAGTAAACCATTTATATGAAAAATTCTTGTAAAGTTTACTAAAATCTAGCAGTAAAATCAGTTTTTCAAATGCAAAAAAAAATATTTTAACAAGCGACAACTCTCAAAATTGACCTCTAGTAGTATCAAACAGAATTTTAATTGTAACTCTAAAAATACTAATTCCGTCGAAGAACACAGGAAAGGAATGGCTGGAAAGTTGCCAAGTTTTCATTCACGGCGAGAAATCAATATTTTCAGTGCACGTTCTTGACCTTTAAAAGATATTAATTAGTATACAAATGGATTATTAGAACACTACTATTCTATAATTAATTATATGCTAAGATTTGGTCAATTATTGTACAGGATGTCCCATTTTCGACACTTTTATAGGGTATGCTATCATAAAAGTAATGTAGGTGTCATGTACTCTTTTTGGGTCAAACTTAAAATGGTAAAATCAAAATTAGAAAATTTTCGCTCGCTTAAGAGATACGGGTTTGTACAAATTGACATTTCCTAAATTACCCTATATTTTCTTAGTTAAAAGAGATACAGAAAAATGTTTAATACAGAAGTTTTTTTTATAATGATTGTTGAATAATCTACCGTTTTCAGAATAAGTATACGGGGTCAGGTAAAAAAGTTATCGGACATAATCTCATTTTTTAAAAATGGAACACCCTGTATATTTTAATCTGAAAAAGATAGGATTTCAAATTCTCTTTTCAAATATATAACATGCCGTGTACGATATTGGTTTCCTAGGCGATTTATTTAAACTTTATTACTTTGAAACGAAATGAAAGATTCAGTTTAAAAGAGATTTAAACGACCTTTCCAGGAATAAAACTTAAGGTACCTACGGTTCCCCCACGTGGCCCACGGCTGCCGCAACATGGCGGCCGTACGCATCAGTCATTTCGTCAAACGTTTCCCTCCATGCGGCCAGGCCGTACGACTTGATCCTCCCGCCCTGGAGCGGGTGATCCTTCATTTATTAAAAAATAAAAAATCAAAATAATAATCTAACATGGAAAATCAAAAGACACTTGAAATATTTATTAAAAATTCACTAACAAAAAAACCTACCTTTATATTCATAAGTCAAGAGCTTCACATTACTAACCGCACCAACTTTCAATCAAAAACTAAAAAATTAAAGATTCTAATTCTCTCGCCCCAAAAGCCAAATAATCCAAAAGGAAGGGAACCGACACGCGTATACCATGGTGATGTCAGAAGCTGTAAGCTGAAACAAGAGAATTCTCGCGTCACGTTAGGAAAGTTGCCGGATCTAGGTCCAAACAAGAATCGACAAGTAACCACCGGATAATAAGATTATGGTAAAAACTTGAACAAACAGCACGACTCTTACGTAGGCACGTAAAATCACCTTTTTTCGAGATTCAACATGCGTCTAATTTTCGGTATAAATAAGCCCAGAGCGCTGGAGAAAACAGTCAGTCAGACAGTCAGATTCCCACTGTCATAGTCGAAGAACTAAATTTGATCGTTGATAAAAAGTCTTGCAAAAATCAGTTGTTTGAGAAAAGTTATAATCGCGAAAAAGAACCGTTATTAAAATAATTCACCTAATGAACTTTTGAAACGCCCGGGTAATCCAACGGTCGACGTCATATTTTCACATTTGGTGCGCGAAGCAAATAAACGCTAGATAGATACGCGGCTTCGGGTTTTCAGTGACTACGTTCACGAATTAAGCGAGTCAATAAAAAGTGAGATTTCCTTATATATTATTATACCCTAAAGGGGTGGTTTTGCTTAAGTTAAATGTGCATACTTGTGTTAAATTGTACGAAGTAAATATTGGAAACTACAAAAATTGGTGAATAAAAATACCTTCAAAAATAAGGAAGTGTTTTTCTATCAAGAGAAGAAGAAGGATCGATAGGGAATCTTCCGCTCGGGTTTCCTGTTGACCAAGGGAAGTTATAAGGTGAGACTAGATAAATATTAAGCCAACCAGACCTGCGGTGCTCGCCCTTATTGAGTTGATAACATATAAGAGAATAAATCCTGACGGGATAGAATAAGGGTGGGTCATCACACTAGTAAAGTGCATTTTAGTCGTACAGAGAACCATTTCGACTAATAATTCATCGTTTATAAAGTAGATAATACCTTGGAGCTTATTTTACATTCAATTTTGCTAATAAAATAAAATAACATTCAAAATGACACATTAACGACACCTGCTACGGCTGCCACTGCGACTATATTGCTTCAAGAGCAGACGATCGTCTCGAAGCAGTCCAGTCGTAGTCGCTGCAGGTGTTGATGTCAACATGTGCCACTTGGAAGGTTATTTTTATTTGATTAGCAATATGCAATGTAAAATGAGCTTCAAGAACTACAAGGTATTATCTACTGTATCAGACGATGAATTATTATTAATCGAAATGGTTTCAAAAATTCCGTCTCTATTTGACTAAAATGCACTTGAAAAGAATCAAATTGTACTGCCCGGCCGCATGGAGGGAAACGTTTGGCGAAATGACTGATGAATTTGGCCGCGTCTAGGGAACCGTACCTTAAAATTGCTGTTTGAGATATTAGCGTTTGAAATATGACATTTTCTACAATTTGACGGGCTTGGAAAAAAGGCCTTCACATTCTGGCCTTCATATCCCAGTTTTTCGATTTCTATTTAGTTATAATCAGGTTTAGTTGTTAAACTCGTAAAATAATTTGATAGATTTTCACACGCAGTCCATACAAACACAAAAAATTACTATAATTACGTGAAATATTTAAAAATATTGACATTAAATTACATGATCAATAACAAACAGTATTTATTATTTAGGATCAAAATATGTTTTGTTATTGATTGAAATAACTAAAGTGAATATTTTGTAAATGCTTTATGTACTTAATAATTATGGTAATTTTGTTGTTCTTGTCGACCATGTTCAATATATATTGTACAGATGATGGCGTATAGAGGATAAAACGCATTTGTGTTAATATTCAAAAATAATTTCAAGAGATTTCTACTCTTAAATAATAATATCCATTATGCCTAGGCTACTACACAAAATATGATATTATAAAACAATTTTTCTGTGCTATTTTCGATTTAGGGTTAGTTACTCATAAAGCCTTCCTAATATCTGTTAATTAATTAATTCATTTTTCTTTTTTATTAGTCTTAAACTTACCCTTATTTTTAATGCTAAATAGAAAATAATTATAAAACTTGGGGGTTTACATTTGAAAATATAGATTTTTTGCAGTTCTCTCAATTTCAATTTTAATCTTTTTTTTTGAACACCCTGTTCAGTTATCAAAATATTATAAAAGATCTGAAACAACATGGAATCCAACCCAAAGTCAATAATAAAGGCTTCCTTATAAGAAAAATTAATACTTATTTTCAGGTCTGCAAACCTCATTTTTGACATAAGAACTTAAATACGTTTAAGAGATACATATAAGAGATAAAAGATATAAGAATCTTGCGTAGAATCCAAAAATGTAATAATAAAATTTTCCTATATACTATATAACTATAGTTATTCATATTATACCGGGTGTTATGGAAATTACTTATTATATTTAAACTCGCAAATCCTGAGATGAAAATAAATTGAAGAAAAATAACCATAAAAAGACTTTTATTTATTACGCAAAATATACACTATATATGAAATCTCAATATTTACGTGGCCGCTACTGAGGACGTTCGCAATCAAGAGTTTATTGATGCAGAGTTGTCATACCGCGCTATCACTTCTTTTTCAAACTTTTTAGAAAAAAAAATACTACAATTTTAAGGTACATACTCTCTTACCTTCGATCTTATTTTAAAATAATCTGTTTTATAATTAAATTCCATAAAAAATAACATAATACAAAAAGTATATTTTTCAACAGAATCAATAGAATTATTTCACAACAAAAAAAAATCGGGTAATGCTACAACTAACAAAACGTTTAAAGTTCGTATAGATCAAGCACGTGGAACCCTGGACATTCCATCCCCGCATCTCCAAACATACTGAAGAACGATAGTCGCGTGCGGCGGGTATCTAACTAAGGGCGAGACACGCGGTGTGATCTGACATCACCGTTAGTATACTCTAGTGACTCACATTGTTGCTAACTGAATCCAGATGGAACGGTGCGACAGTATGTGGGTAAAGGATTTTTACCTTAGTATTTAGATATTCGATTAAAAAAAAAGTATGGAAACTTTCTCTAGGACATCCTAAGAGTCATCCATTTAAATATAATAAGTAATTTCCATAACACCCTGTAGATCGAAGCGGTTCCCTGTGGGACACCCTGTATAAATATATAAAATTTAAAAAAATAATTAATTTAATCACTATTCAAGTTAAACCAAATAAAATGACATTTTACTGAAAATAGATAATATTTAAAGTCATGTTACTCTAGACTTGAACTTTAGCACTTATTCAGGAGTTTCTGATTATCCCCCTTATTCAGAATAGAGAACATCTTTTATGTATATGACACGTAGAGAGAAGATATCTCAAAAGGGGATTTTTGTTAAAAATATATGTGGGAGGAACATTTGGAATGCCATGCTAAATTTAACAATAAAGAAAAGCCTCTATATTTAAAGTGTAATAAACCATAGGGACTATACGACTTATGAACCCCTATAAAAGGTTAGTGGAAATGAGTAAGAAAATATATTTATTCTCGAATGATGGTGTTACATTTGACCTTAAATAGTTCTAAAGCTTCTTTATAATTTAAAGGACTTCAACTTTTGCACGTGTGTAGGTGTTATTGATTACGTCGCTTTCAAAAGCTCTATCTACGTATAAATACATGTTAGAGGATCGACAAATAATGTATAACTGTGGAGAAGTTTTGGTAGGAAGTTAAAAATAAGTTCCTTTAAATTTAACGGCAAAGTCATTAAATTATCGAGTAGTATGTTAATAATTAAATAGCTCAGTTGAAGAGCTTTAACAATTCAGGTTGAATTAAGGTGCATTTACACATGCATGGATTTAGTGGCGCCAATAAAAACTGGCGCACCAGTAAATAAAATTAGCAAGTGTAAACATCGACTTGCATAAAAATTTATTTTTGCATGCATAGACCAAAAAAGTTTGCATCCTTCTGAAATCTCTGGCGCCAGTGATGACAAATTCGTACAGAAAATCGAGACTTGCTAGTGTAAAGAAGAACATTTACACATGCATGGATTTAGTGGCGCCAGTTGTCACACCATTTCTATTTGCACGCCAGTAAAGGTTTACACCTTGTTGACAAAACAAAAATTAGTGGCACGCCAGTCTAATTTTTAAAGTGTTTTTCACAGTGCGCACTATTTCGAGTGAACTTTCCGAAGACGGTAAAATAGTAGCTGAACTTTTAGTGGAAAAAAAGGTAAAATAAATACCGAAAAATAACGGACGAAAAGGCGTGTCTGGATCAAACCATGGATTGATCGTCGACCTGCTTTGGGTGCTTCTGAAAAAGTTCTAGTAGAACTCGCAGCACAGGATCCTGCAAGCTATAAAAACCATCTTCTACCAACCAACTATATAAACTACAATCGAGAAAAATTAGAAGCGCAACCTAAACGAAAAACTGGCGAGTGGTCGCTGACGTGTAACCACTTATTTATACTTGCAAGTTTTGATTTTCTGTACCAATTTGTCACCACTGGTGCCAGGAATTTCCGAAGGATGCTGACTTTTTTGGTCTATGCATGCAAAAATAAATTTTTATGCAAGTCGATGTTTACACTTGCTAATTTTATTTACTGGCGCGCCGGTTTTTATTGACGTCACTAAATCCATGCATGTGTGCAAATGTGTTGGCGACTGCACCCACTTTTTAATTTGAATTTCGTTTAGGTTGCGCTTCTAATATTTGTTGATTATAGTTTATATAGTTTATTATGGCTAAAAAAGTGGTTAGCAGAACTCACAATCAAATTTATTGTAGGGTCTGAATCTTATCCGTGTTTATGGGATGTGCACCCAACCACACTACGGCCTTTTCGTCGTTCTTTTTCTGTATTTCTTTTATCTTCATTTTTTTCCACTAAAAGTTCAGCGACTATTTTACAGGCTTCAGAAAGTTCCCACGACATAGTTTGGACTGCAAAAAACACTTTAAAAATTAAACTGGCGTGCCTTTAATTCTTCTTTTCTCAACAAAGTGTAAACCTTTACTGGCGTGCAAATAGAATTGGCGCGACCACTGGCGCCACTAAATCTATGCATGTGTAATAATAATTTAATTTAAGTTTTTGACTCTGTTCTAACGTTGGTGTATTAATATGTAGTAATGCAAGAGTAGGCAGTATTGCATTTTTGATGAAAATAATTGACTCTAAAGTTACAAACTAAGCTGCATACGGTTTCGAACCCTCTTGCTCTCATCAATATAGGGTAGATAGACACTAACTATTTCAGCAAAGACCATATTCATCTAAAATGCCTTTTCCAGTTTCGAAAGTATAGGTCCAGGAGTTCTCATTCGTAACTGAACAAATTTTATTAAAGTACATTTATTTGACTTATAAGATAGAGCTATACAATTTTAAGATATTTAAATCAGGATAATGAATAAGAATTGCAAAAGTATTAATTGGAATGGAATAAAGGAAGTAAAGAAATAGAAAAGAAAAATAAATCGGAGGCAACTTGAGAAAATTCCACCAATGGAAAGCAGTTAGTTACACAATTCTACTGAATGGTCGATATGTACAGGGTGATGATATTTTTTGTTTTAAATAATATCTGAAAATAATATCTAAGGTACTTTGGGAGATCACAACGCTTAAACAAAACGAACAAACACACTGTAGCAAAAAAATGAAGATGCTGTAGACATAATATGTTTATACATATGTTACAGTAAAACAAATAAGTCTGTAAATGTTAACAATTACTACTAAAAGTACACATTCTCCGATTTGCGAATACCACACCAGTAAAATATCAATAATTATATTTGAAACTCAATTTTACTAGTAAATGCTATTTTACTAGTAAATAATTCACTGGAACAATTCAATGTTTGTTTTAAAAATATAAGTAGGGGAGACAGGGGAGCATTCGGCCATAAAGAAAGGATAACCAAGTCACCTTATCAGTAATAGGAGATACTTAGCAATGTATTACATCACAAATATTTTCAGTTTCAAAAGAAATACATAATTTTAAACATCAGGTAAACAATGACTGATTGATCCCTCTCCCAGGGGAGCAATCGACCATCATAAGGAGATCCAATCAACGTAACTGGTAAATTTACAAAGCTAAACAAAAAATAAATAAAAATCAAATCTAAAATTATCAAATAGATTGTTTAAAGTTATATCTTCATGTCGAATTAACATAAACAATCAATATAACAAACGCCAAAGTCACTAAACTAATTTATTATTTGGGCTTGGTGAGCAATAAGGGTTGCAAAATTATAACAAAAATGATAGCACGCGGCCATTCTAGCAGCTCCGGACTTTTAAGGCGAATTAATTTTTCTAATAATGTCTCTGTTGTTTACTTCAGTTATGTCGTCAATTAGGGGCAATAAAAGGTTGTAGATAGGTCTTTCATCTTAAGACAGTAATTCTTATGGCATTCTCATTTATTATACTTAAAACTTGCCCAACAAAATTAAGCGTTTTGACTTCAAATTTTACAAAATCTTCCTGACTTCTCCTTATTAAGATCGTTAAGATCATTACTAGCATCTTAGGTAATCTAAATAGTTTTCTTTATCGGTTGTTTATTGTTTTGTCTTTTAATCCAGGCTTAATATAAAATAGTTAATAAATGAGCAATTTATTCATAAAGAAATAAACAAAATTAAAATTACGCATCAACACCAATAAAGTAACTAATAACTAAATTGTTGGCTTTTAAACATTCATGAATTGTGGTGATTTCATTTCTTCCCCTTCTAGAGACCCCAGAGCTCTTCTTAGTCGATTTTCTAAATCTTTTCTTGTTGTGACTGGTGTATTGTATACTATTTCTATATCCTACCCCATAGATAGGGGGGGGGGGGACCTTAGGGCCATTCCCAGGGACCTCCTCGGCCAATCAACTTTTTCTCAGTCATAGGAGCTGCATCAGGATGAAGTTCATTAAATTTTCTGCAAGTTCTAGATAAATCTCGAATAATGTAAATTAGTTAATTTTTATTACAATAACACAGACATAACGTCAAATGGATTTTTCATTATTTTGTTTCTATGAATCCATTCCACAGCCTACTACCAAAAAATATATTTTTTTAAGATAAGTTTTAAATTTCGCTATAACTCCGAAATTATTGAAGATAGGTATAGGAACACTTAATATCATTAGATAGAAAATTCGATCCTCCATTAGCAAAACATATCAAATACAGGGTGTCCCATTTAAAAAAAGAAGATTTTTGCAATATCTCATCTCCCTCAGAAATATTGTTATGGAGACGCCCTGTATAAAACTAATTAAATACCGTTCGAAATTATAAAATTTCGATGGTCTTGTGAAACTATTGTCAAAATTTCAGCTTTCTAGCTGTAACCGCTAAAAAGATATGATTTTCTTTTCAGGTCCCGATACGGCGTTAAAAAATCACAAGATTATTTATAATTCAAAAACTCTTAAAGATAGGTATATGATATTATTATATAGAAAACTGTTCTAGATTTTTACCTAGATTCCAAAAAAAATATAATATATAGGTTAATTCATTTAAAATTCGAAAGTTGCTACCACTTTCGGTATGAACCGGCAATACCGCACCATCCAAAATATTTTAGAAACGTAGAAAACCATCTCTTAGAGCTACAACCAAATTTTCAAAATAAAATCTCGTTCAGTTCTCGAGATACTTCTAATAGGCCACTTTACTTGGTGCACCCTGTATAAGTACGATTTAATCACAAAAATGAAATTAAATATGCTAATAATTACTAATAAAAGGAGGTTAATTTCGTTACAATGTACTAATCCACTCAGTAGTTGTTAAAATTGACTAGTAATTGTTAATAATCGCTAGATTTCCTACTATTACTGTAACAGTACTGAAATGTCGCGAAAATAGCATCCTCTAATCAAGTCTAATCAACAACGAAGAAACCATACAGGGTGACAATTTAAAAACTTGAAATGGCCATATATTAGAAACGAAAAACTGAAGAAGAAAACGCAAAAAATAGTTTCTATAAAACGAAGGGGGAACAAAAACAAGCGTATTAGCCCACCCCTATCTGCAACCCCTTGGACAGGGTGAGATAAACCCTTAAAATCTTAAATAGAAATTGGGTCGAGTGATACATCATTTTGAAGCTCTTGAAAAATGCTTTCCAATGGTACCATAGAAAGGTACATTTCAGGAAATTCTTCTCTGTTTATTAAGGAAAACAATAAATGAAAAGACAATTTTGAAATTTTTTATTATTAGTTAATTAAATGTTCAAAATGATTTCCGTTGTTTTGAAGACAATAATAAAGCCTACTTTCAAATTCTTCACGTACATTTGCAAAGGTTTCTCTGGATATAGCACGGCATTCCTGAACTATTCTATGCTGAAGTTGCTCTAGTGACTCAGGTTGCGTTTTAAAAACCACATATTTTAGGTGACCCCACAAAAAGAAGTCAAGAGGTGTTAGGTCCGGGGATCTAGGTGGCCATTCAACAGGACCTCTCTTCCAATCCACTGGTTGGGATAATTATCATCCAACCACTGCCTAACGGGAACTACATAATGCGGAGGTGCTCCATCCTGTTGGAAATGTAGTAAGCGTCCTTCTAAAGATAAATTTCCGAGTATGTCCCTCTGATTTTCTAATTCTCGCACTATTAGTGGTTCGATAGACCTCTGTAGCATTTCAGCATACCTGTCGCCATTTAAATTTCCTTGTATAAATATTGGGCTGATAATACCATCTCCCAATATACCAGCCCAAACATTAATTTTCTGGGGGTACTGGGTATGCCCTTCTCTACATACGTGGGGGTTCTCGTCATTCCAGTAACGACAGTTTTGCTTATTAATATGCCCATTTAAATACTGAAGCAAATATTTTTAACTAGTCGAGGTTCTGCCGTAATTCTATCTGTCATTATTTCACAAAACTGTATTCTTCTGTCAGGGTCGTCGTCACCAAGTTCTTGCAGTACGTGCAGTTTATAGGGATAAAACTTATGAATTTTAAGTACATTTCTTATTGATTCACGAGATAATCCAGTTGCTACAGCTGCTTGACGAGTTGATAAAGTTGAATTCATTGCAAACTGCCCCAGAATTTCAATTTGCGCTGCTTCGTCGGCTAGTTTCGGTTGATTTCTCTTTATATTCGCGACAGAACCAGTTTCTTTAAATTTGGCTACTAGTTGGCGAACATACTCCGGGCTTACCTTTTGACTTGGATGCCTTTCGTTAAAACGTTGAGCTGTTCTTAAAAAACATTGATCCTGGGAACCATAAATGAAAATAATTTCTACCCATTCAGCTGTGCTGTACATCATTGTTAAAGATAAGAAGTGCTGCTTTTCGTTTAAACGGAACCGAAAGTTAACTGTTCTTAAAATAATAATACTAGTAGAAGTTACCTTTAAGGTAAATTCTGTGATAATAAAATGCGAATATTTATAAACAAATTTTTTTTTTCGACAAAAAAAAATAGCAAATAATCCAAAACGAAATACCGATGCTTAAACTGTTTAGAATTCTTAAGAGATATCTCTTAATATGCCAGGATATTGATAGCAATCATTTTGAACATTTAATTAACTAATAATAAAAAATTTCAAAATTGTCTTTTCATTTATTGTTTTCCTTAATAAACAGAGAAGAATTTCCTGAAATGTACCTTTCTATGATACCATTGGAAAGCATTTTTCAAGAGCTTCAAAATGATGTATCACTCGACCCCCTTTCTGTTTAAGATTTTAAGGGTTTATCTCTCCCTGTCCAAGGGGTTGCAGATAGGGGTGGGCTAATACGCTTGTTTTTGTTCCCCCTTCGTTTTATAGAAACTCTTTTTTGCGTTTTTTCCTTCAGTTTTTCGTTTCTAATATATGGCCATTTCAAGTTTTTAAATTGTCACCCTGTATAAAAAAACATCGAAAACTGGAGGCCCGTACAACAAAATATGGCACACAATTGTGAAAAATAAAGTCTACTAGCGAATTAAATGAAAATGCCTCGCCCGCATATAATTCCAAGTGATAGGTATAATGAAACTAGAAAAAATACGACGTACTCTTTTCGTCTATTGTACTTTACGTTAATTGAGGATCCTCAAATAAAAGTGGGTTTACTTGTTATCACGAGAAAAATATTTGTAGGGGAATAACAGAACAAAACACGTTTTTATGTGGTCCGCATTTTTCTTTAGAAGTTCACAACGAAAATTCTTGTTAAAAAGTTTTTCTATAAAAGAATCACATTAAGGGTCACTGTTTTATGGACCCTTGAAAAAGGACGTGTTAGCAAGGAAACGAATACGAAACTTTATTGTTAAGTAAAAATATTTATGGGCTTTGTTATGTTGGGTAAGAATTGCGATTTTTATGTTTATAGTTCAAAATTTTGCGTATACGAGGGTACTACCAGAAGTAGTGTTGGGGAAAACCGATGACTTTAATAATCGAGTACTTGATACTCGAGCGATTTTAATAATCGAGTGAATCGCTCGAACGATTAACCACTTGAAATTTTTATGACTAAAAAGAGTGTGATGATAAAACACCAGGGGTTGTTTTTGTAAGTTTTAGAAGTTTTGTCTAGAGTTTTTATTAAGGAAGAACAGTTGATTCTGATTTAAAAAAAAATTATATCCTTTAATTTTTTAAAAATGTACCATCGCCGCTGGTAGCCAGTCAAAACAAAACCCATGTCGCGATGAATCCACTAAGGGAATTGTCATACTTTTTTGTATGCACCTTCTCGTTTACGTGCCTTTAAGAAAAACGTATGTGGTGTCAGCCTTCTGAGCGTCAAACTCGAACGTCACCAATCGGCACATTTCGGGTGGCGCGCGAAAAACGAGTAAGAAGTGAAAGGCCACAATTCGATTTTTCGCCTGAATTTATAACTAGTGTTGTGATTGCTCGAGCGAAAAACCGCTTGATTACTCGATTATTGAAATAACCGACATTGCTCGATTATTAAAAAAACCGCTCAAGTTATCCATTCGGGCGAAAACCGTCGCTCGTCACTTATTATCTTTCACTCGATACCCGAGCTTCGTTTGACGCCGAGTAGTGTGATCGAGTTAAAAAACTGCTCGTATATTCTAACAGTTTTTCGCTCGATAGGAAATACTCTAGTTATAAATTCAGGAGAAAAACCGAAAAATATCGCCCGTCACTTGATAACCGACCTTCGTTCTACGCGCCGCACGATCCGAAATATACCGATTGGCGACGTTCGAGTTTGACGCTGAGCAGGTAACTCGTCTTTCTTAAAGGCATATAAACGAGAAGGTGCATATAGAAAAGTATGCCAAATCCCTTAGCGGAGTAATCGCGACATGGGTTTTATAAAATTTTGTTTTAACTGGCTAGCCAGTGGCGTAGTTTAGTCTCCGATGTAAATATTAAATAATTAAAGGATATAATTTTACAATTTTTATTTACTATAAGCTCGAGAAAACTTCTCAAAAATAACATAATAATAGAAATTGTTAATGAAAAGAAAATATATAGAAAAATTCGTGGGTAGTCTTATAGTAAACATTTTTAAATCTAAACAGGAACTTTTCATTATTAAACTCAAGAAGACTTTTTACAAATAACATACATTATAGAAAATGTTAATGGAAAATAAGAAAACGAGCAAAATAGTTAACAAAACATAGGTATCGACAAATTTTTTGGTAACCAAACGTAAACATTCTTAAATTTAAACAGGAGCTTTAAGGTGACTATCTATATTTAAAAAAATAATCACCTATTTTCTTATTTTGCCAGCCGCGTAACTAAGTCTAAATTTTGGAATAGCACACAGTGGGCACCTGATAATTTAAAGTGGAAGAATTTGACAAGCCATTTGAAATATCTACTTATGTTTGCTCGTAGATTGAGAAAAATGTGAAGAAATATAACTCTTGGTAATAATTTTGTTTTAAAAAAACACAAGAATAAACCCGAACAATCAATACATATTTGGGTGATTGTTTGTAGTTTTTTGTTTGGTATCGAGACACGAGGTAAAAATTCACTATTCACAAATAAATAAATTTCTGGAATTTTTATGGTGGCTACTACAATTTTTTAGCTAAACCTGTCCCACCCGTAGTTACGTGCCTGCTAAATACCCTACCTGATGACATGTAAACGGCTAGGCTGCCGGTCGAGCAGTCGGTGACGTCATCGCTTGGTGAATTAGAATTTCAAGAGATTCACTTGAGCGATTCACTCGATTATTAAAATCGCTCGAGTATCAAGTACTCGATTATTAAAATCATCGGTTTTTCCCAACACTATTTATAACTAGAGTAGTATTTCCTACCGAGCGAAAAACTGATCGAATATACTTCGGCGTTAAGCGAAGTTCGGGTATCGAGTGAGTAATGAGTAATGAATTTTGCATCAACTAAAATTTAAATTTGTGGTCGTGTTGTTAAAGTAATTGAATAAAGAAACAAAAAGTCTAATTCTCCCTTCTATGATTTTATAAATACTGTACGTATTGACGTGATTTCATTTAAAATTTAAATTAAAATCAAGTATTTTTATACAAAAGAGCTAAATGAAAATGTTATATGGTTTTTCCGCCCTCTTTCGGAAACATTTTTAATCAAACTCGTTTAATCAAGGATTTGTTTTAAAAGATATTTCACAAATCACTGCGATCTGGGTACACTTTTATTTCATTAAAAATTAATTAGTGTGATAATGTTGTTTTTAGTTTCGATTCGTAATAGCAATCGCAAGCTTAATTAAAATGTGTAAATGTTTATCCCTAACAACGAAACATCTTGTCATCTTAATCAGATGATTGGTTCATCTCAAAGAAGTGTTGTGGAGAAAGAGGATATTTTTGCGACTCAATCAGACATAATTTTGTTAACGTATTAAATGCGGTTTGACCTTATTTTGTAACTAATGCAGTTAAAAATTTAAAAATTTGAGAGAAGGTCCCAGATGGTCTTTTATTTCGTAAAAATTCTACACAGGACTTTTAAAGTAGTATTTGGCAAGGGGATCAAATATCATTTTAGGTCTGTTGATTTACAGGGAGTTTTTTTTTAAATGGGGCGTCCTATACAGGGTGTTAATTAAGTGTGTGCAGTAATTTTAAGAGACTATTCTTTGGGTGATTCTAAGATGAAAAGTTCATATAAACATGGGTCCGCAAATGCTTCGTTTTCAAGATACAGGGTGTTAAAAAAAATTTCTTATCGGGTTTTCGTAAATATCCCCAAATATCCTTTTGTCGATTGTTGAAATTTGGCAGTTTATTTGTAGCTGACAACTGTCAAGTTAAATGCTGCAATTATTTTCCAAAACAAACCTTGATTAAAAAAGAAAATGTCCATGCATCTCCAGGGATCAAAGTGGTTTTTATTTTTTTTTTCTCGAAAACAAAGTAAGATACGAAAAAAATTCAAGAGACAAAAGTGTTGTATTGTTAGTTGCTTAATCCGGGAAAAATATAAAAGTTCCAAAATGCCAGTTGCTTACTCTTTTTCCAATAATATTCGTTAGGGTGCCGCCCGGGACGCCACTGGACTCAATAAATTTAATCTACTTAGGGCTAAATTAGCATCCTAACATAACAAATATAACTGTAAAATTTCAATAATAACGACAAAAGGATATTTAAGATATTTACGAAAAGCCGATTAAATTTTTTTTTTAACTTCCTGTATCTTGAAAACGAAGCATTTGCGGACCCATGTTTATACGAACTTTTCGTCTTAGAATCACCCAAAGAATCGCCTCTTAAAATTACTGCACATACTTAATTAACACCCTATTAATTAACTGATTTTCTAATTCTACGTTAAATTCTGAACGTAATTTATTTAATATAGTCTATACCCAAATTCAATCGTTTTCGATATATTGACTACTGAAAATTGGCAAGATCCAATATTCAAAACAACTAAAAATACAGGAATGAAAGATAATCGAGATTGTTATGGAAAACAAAGAACCGATAACCCGTCTCACTTTTGTTCTCCATGGCAATTTCGACTTTCTTGTCAATTACCTTCAACATGTATTTAAAAAAAAAAAATCTTTGATGCAAAAGTTACTTCTATTTTCACACAGAATCTAAAAATGCCAAATTATACAGAGCATTCTATTTAAAATAACAATTTTAGCTTAACTTTCGATATCACCGGAAGTGATAGATACTTCAAAATATATTCATTAAAAAGCATCAGCCTTGTACACGTCAATATTACGCAAAAACACAACAAAAAAGCGACGGGGATTCTATCTGTAAAATGCCCATCTGTTTTGGTCTTCTGTCTGTTTCTGTTTTCATTCTAACAGGTAACCGGTTTGATATGTCTTTGTTAGGAAAAACAAACAATCTACGGACGTGACTCAAAAGTCTATATTTTTATCCAGTTTACGGTATACTCGACACAGTCTTACCATATTGAGTTAAGAACTATTCCTTTTTCCATAAACAGGAAAGCAGGTATGAAAGATGGCCGTTCTAATAAGGGCTTTATAAGAAGTATGTTCCGAACGCTCGAAGGCGACGTATAATGTCGTTGTCTAATTAACAGACAACGACAAAGAAAAATTATACTAATTTTCAGAGCTCTCCGATTGTTTTTCTGGAAAGTTATTATTTACAATCCACCTAAGACTTCAAAGACTTGGCAAGTACCAATATTTCAAACACATATGTTTTCTAGCTTCCTAGATCTTTCCCTTTTCAGTGTACAAGTGCTTTTCCAACGTTGCAGAGATATGAATTGTAGGGTGTACCATTGACTATCAGAAGGCATTTGATAAGGTTCAACATAACAGGATGATGGATGTTTTGCAGGATAGTGGAATTGACGGCAAATACTTGCGATAATTAAAAACCTTACTGAAATCAATCGGCTTCGGTTAGAATCAACCATGAAAAAACAGAGGAAGTAGAAATCTTGCGGTGTATCCGCCAGGGATGTATATTGTCGCATCTCATATTTAACATGTACTCAGAGGCTATTTTCCAAGAAGCCCTAGAATACACGGAAGAAGGAGTACTACTGAATGGAGAACGAATAATCAATTTTAGATATGCTGATGACACCGTCATATTTGCTGACAAGGATCAAGGGCAACAACTTTTGCTGGACAGGGTGGTTGAAAGTAGCAAAAGGTTTGGCCTAGAAGTTAACACTAATAAAACAAGAATAATGATAATCAGTAAAGAAAGAACTGGAGAAGTACAGTTTACCATCAATGAAAAAACGGTAGAACAAATGTCAACATACACATATCTGGGCACAACACTAAATGAACAATGGGACCATTCTAGAGAAATAAACGCAAGGATTGACAAAGCAAGAGCAGCATCCAACCAAATGTCCAAATTATTTAGAACACATAAAGTGAATTTAAAATTAAAACTCAGACTACTCCGATGCTACATATTCTCCATTTTGTAGTAGAGGGGAGGCCTGGACCTTGACGGAAGAAACAACAAAGAAACTGGAGGCTTCTGAGATGTATACATATAGAAGAATCCTCAAAATACCATGGATGGACAAAGTATCAAACACCCGAGCACTCCAAAAACTTAATAAAGAAAAAGAAATAATGTACACAGTAAAACGTAGGTATCTGGGTCACATTATGAGAAACGAGACCAAATATAAATGATTGAAATGCATTCTGCAGGGAAAAGTATTGACAGAAAAAGAATATCTGGGCTAAGAATTTAAGATCCTGGTTTGAAACATCCACCACAGGACTATTCAGAGCAGCAACAAATAAAATTATCGGATTAACGGATAGGCACTTGTAGAAGAAGAAGAAGAAGATCTTTTAATAAATATGTCTATCGTCGTAAATTACTCTGTGTACTACAATCTTATTAAAACATAAATTATAAAATATAATTAGGCAATTAAATAAAATTATCTTTTCTAATTGGGGGCTCACCAAACAACACAATGCCATTTTTATATGTTATTATATAATTATCATCACGACGCGATTCCTACTCGATAGAAACCACCAGTCTCGTATGCGCGTCTATTTTGTCGCGGGTTTACTTCCGACTCGATTCATAAGTTACCTATCAATTTTGCTGCACATTATCTATCAGATAAAATTCACGAACGAACGTAAATAAATACCGAATTTATTTGTAATAATATTTAGTTCATAGCTTTGTCATTCCTATTGTTAGTTGTGTGTAAACAAATAATTATAATTACGGGACGTTGCGTTTTGTGATTTTAATTGAATCGATTTTTAAATAACCTAAAAACAAGGTATTTTATTATTAGTCACGTCAAGGTAAGTTTGTGTAATTAACTTTAACCGCTTGGGATTAAAATGAATAAAGGTAAATTTTGCTTGTGGTTGTGGTTGCATAAACGTAGACTCGATTGTTTTAATTGTTTATTATAGAGAACGAGGATGCCTACTTGGATTGCCAGCAGGGAATAATTTTTATTTACAACCATGCATGTAATAATGACATTTCAACTATCTTTGAAATGTGGAAAGTTGACGTTATTTTACTTTTACTTTCCACTAGGGTGTAAGATAATTTTTTTTAATATTTAAAAAAAAATCGATATCTCAAAATAATATACGAACACGCCAACATACAACTAATTACACAAATTTAACGAGAATGAATTTGTATCCTTTGTTTTGCTACTATGTCTAGTTTTTCCCTAATTGATAGAGTGGTCCTCAGCATTGAATATTGTGACCAAATCGTTGATATCTTCTTTGTATTGGCATTTTCACTGAAATGAGCTAGTAGCGCCGACTCAGAACCAGGATTTTGAACTTTGTTTCCCGTTCGCCATTCTTTGAAACAGTTATATGCCTTGTCATACCTCGGGCGGCTTTTAGTTGGCAGAAGATCTTCTTCAACTATTTTTGCTTATTCCCGAATTTTTGGTGGAGTAGCAGCAAAATCAAACTCCTCATCCCATCGCATTTTTCTGTTGTTAAAATAATATATTACTTAGTGACATGGAAACCATATTCAAAAAATTATATTTGCCATCTTGATGTGTATGATAACCTACGTTATTTTACCACCTGCGGTTATTTGAAATTTCTGTTTAATTTTTCAATGGAAAAGTCAAAATGACATTTACCTTTTATAAATAATTTTAATTCAAAATAATAAGAAGTGGTTGTAAATAAAATAGTATACAAACCTCGGTGAAAAGTTTCATTACTGTCTCGAGATTTAGTTAACCTCGCCGCTTCGCGCTTCGGTTAACTACCAACTCTCTCAACAGGAATGAAACACTTTCCACCTCGGTACTTAATAAAATAAATCAAAATACTATTTCTGATGAAGTAAAGTCGTTACAACCCAGGGTGCGCTTAAGCTAATAGAGATTTTATTGAGAAATAAAACTGTCAAATCAAACTTTCTTTGTTATTCTTCATATGACTCTTTCATTCTTCGCTTATTTTAAAAGCAAATTTGACGAATTATTAGCATTTATAATCTTAACAGTATTAAGTTTAAAATTAAGCGTACCAATCCAGTAAACTACCTACCTGAATATAGACATAGATCCTTGGATATACAGCGTGTGTGCTAGAAAGTGTACCAAATTGGAAACTTTCTTATCCTTTATTTTATCGAATAAAGTCACTCTTGCTAAAAAGTTTTGATTGGTTGAAAACCTCCTTAGCCATAGCCGAATATCCGAAATATTGTACAGAGTGGCTAAAAACGTGAAAAGAAATTGGAAACTTTTTTATCCTTCATTTTATAGCAAAAAGTCATTCCTGCTAAAAGGTTTTGCTTGTTTGTACAGAGTGACCAAAAAATGTGAAATTGATCTAAGAATAAAGTACCCTTGTGTCTAAAAATATATCAATATGCCGTTTCGAGAATTATGTTCCCGCTCTAAACTAATTGTATGTCATAGGTGGCTGTTTCTCGTCAGCTGCTTTCACTTTCTACCTCACACGCTGTAGATACCGCAATCGGGTATCTTCCTTAATGACCCGAATAGCTTGTAAATAGTTAGAATAATATTAATATACAGGGTGTTACTTAATCATATGTACTTATTTCTATGGGTGATTCCTGGATCAATATTACGTCGAAAAGTTCATATATACGTATGTTCTTAAATGCTTTGCATTCGATATACAGGGTGTAAAATTTTTACTTTTTTTTGGTTCTTATCAGAAATCTCGAAGCTAGTTTGAAATATTACACTAAATTTTGGTATATACTATTACGGTACAATTTTACCCCAAAAAGTTTTTGGAATGATATTTTTTGAATATTATTTATCATTAAATTTTAAACAAAAAATAACATGATACTAATAATTATAGATCCTTTTTGTAATAATAAATGTAATATGTAATTTTTCTCCTCTTGGAGGAAGCAGGAAGTGATTACAGTGGAATTTTTTTGACGTTTGTGTATAGAATGACATTTTGCTTGACTGATATTTTAATTATTTGATATTTCTGATTATTCTAAACCTTTTACTAGACATTATTATATAAATTAAAGACAAATATAAACAGCAAACTATTGTTATTTATTATAGTTTACAAGTAAAGCATTCTTTTCATATTTTAAAACCATTAACGTAAAATATCACGCAATCCTAATTTTTTCTACCTTCAAATTAATAATTTAGTGCCAAATTTTCTTACCGAATCTGCCTTGTTCTTAAATTAATATAGGGAAATTTTCCTTCTATACGATTTTTTTGAGAAAATCGTATGGTCGGAAAATTTCCGATAATAATTCAAGTACTAGGGAGATTATAAGTGGAAATTCTTGTCAAGGTGACAAAATATGCAAATGCGCCTTGACAAATATTACAAATAATAATCTAACCCATCTTAACTATTCCTTAACGTGTAAGAAATTCTGTAAATATTGTTATATTAAACATCCTCAGATAAAAAAAGTCAATTTTTCCAAAATGAAATCATTAATGACTTTACAAGCTTTATCCATCAGACTCACTGGCGATCGTTACAATGGAGAGTTAAAATTGAATCCATACTCGTTAACAGCGTTAATTATTTTAAAGCATTTTAATGTTCATCTTCCAAAGTAGATGTGACATAAAATAAACAGATTAACTAAAACGAGTTATAATTTTCTTACTTGATTTAGGTCTTAGTTTTTAACGCGGGGTGGCCACTAACTAGTCAGCGATGCCCCATATACAGGGTGTTATGGAAATGACGTATTATATTTGACCCGGCAATTCCTGAAATAAAGACAAATTGAAGTAAAATAGCCATAAATGGCGCTTTCAATTCATTCAGCGGTAAAAGTGACCTGACTTCAAACCTGACTACCATCCCACATTCAATTTGTTGTCCGAGAAGTTCGAATAACACCCATAAATAATACGGCATATAAATAACTAATATACTGCCATTATGCTTCGTCTACCATCAAAATCTATACATATAGTAATCTAAATATTGGCGTGCCCTAATCGATACCAACCAAAAAGATTATAACAACCACTTATTGGCATTTATTGGCACACTTTCAAGTAAAAAAATTCAGCAGCCATATGGCTGTAAAATCCATTTAAAAGCCGGAAAATGTTGAACCATTTCGGCTGTCACAGCGCTTTAAGGACGTAAGGCAGCTTTGTGTAAAAGCTAAAATGGTCTAAATTTAGCTGGAATAACGTTGCCTATTAGAAGCCTTTGGTGATACTTGGGACACTTTCTTGCATATTTCATGGTACTCAAATTCAAAATGGCGGATGGGCGCCATCTCGTTAAAGAAATTGAATACGAAGTAGGTCCTTGCAATATATTATTTTAAACGTCCCATGAAGTACCTGACGATCTTAGAATATTGTGTCCCTATACATACCCTAAATTTTTGTTTTGTAAAAGAAATTAGCAGGTCGAAGGTTAGCATGGACGCTGTATGTAGTTTATGTAATTAACGTATATTGGTTTTTAATTTAAAATATCTATCTCTTTCGTTTTTGAAATAACAAAAATACTTTAAAATGAGTCTGATATGGAAGCGTACAAGCTCTAGAGTGCCATGCAACTTTTATGTTTTCCATTTTCTTTGGAAAACCGGGAGAAGTAATAGAAACCTAATGAATCCATTTCTATTCTCGCTAGCATATATTGTTAAATCTATACCCTGCCATGCTTCTAGTTTCCTGCATTCGTAGCTTGGATTCAGGAATCTGTTATATCTGCATAGCTCGCGATATTGAAAATATTAAATTATGGTTTATAGTTACAAAGAAAGAGAGCAATTTACATAAAACTACTTTTACTGCAACAATAAATAAAGTAATATTATGAGAAACAGTTAAACTACGTTATATTGTTCTTCTTTTCCACTATATTTTCCTATGGAGCGCGCAAGTATGATCATATTACACCCTTGTATAATATCTCGAAGTGGCTTAAACTAAATGAGCGATTCAAAACTCATTTTGCAACTCTGGTACAAAAGATTTTACTTTCTGGGACCCCTCATTACCTTAGAGAAAAACTCGTTTATGGGTTTAATATTCATGGAAGAGACACTAGACATAATCGACAGCTAACAGTGCCTAGACATGTATCAGCCATGTTTCAGAGATCTTTCTCGTATAATGCGACTAAAATATATAACAGGTTACCTGCACAACTTAAAGCGATTAATGAAATTCCACATTTCAAAAAAGCAGTTAAACACTTTATATCAGAGGATTAATGGCTGATCATTGGTGGATATTAGGGTAAAATTAATTGCCATTATGTTTATATTTTTAAATTTTATTTTTATTTAGAGTAAGAAGTAAACTATAAAGTATTTGATATAATATATTATTCCATGTTTTGTTTGGATAATCCATAGATTGCTTTGGAACTGTAATTGTTCAAGTATAACTAGTTTTAAGGATCTATTACAGCGAATATTTAATATTAATATAGTAGGTTAAGTAGTAACTAGCGTGGAAGGTTAGATTGAGTAGCCTTGGCTAGATCTCGCCTCCATTCTTTTATTATGTATTTAATTCTTATTCAGTAATAAAAGACATTTATTATTATTATTATATTCTTAAAAATTCCATGTTTCGCTATCACTGTAGCTTCTTCAGATTGAGAATGAATGAATAGGTACTTTCCTATATCTAATATTTCTTAATAAACTTAACTTAAGGTTAGCTTACAAAACCAACAACATGTTAGGGAAATACATAAAAAATAATAAAACTAAAAATCATAAAAACAGAAAATCAGGTGTATATAAATTAAAATGTAAAGATTGTCCGAAAACATACATTGGCCAAACAGGGAGATATTTTGGAAACAGAATACAAGAATATTATGATATCTACAAAAGATAAAACACATTCTAATTATTCCAACCATTTAAACGAAAACCAACATAAATTTGATTCAAATTTTATAATTTTACATACTGAAAACAAAGGCATAAACCTTAATCTGTTAGAGTCCATTGAAATAAATAAACTTAAAAATACCGATGTTTTACTTAACGATCAAATATACCTTAACAATTCTCCTTTGTTTAACTTATTTCACTAATCCGAAATTACTTGTTTAAATAAACCTATAATATAATTTATAATATAATCACTATACTGACCATTTGGAAATTCTCATTGTTACTATTAGATCCCATACACCTTACACCATCGTTATACCTGTAATAATATTTTAAGATCGTACATTTTGTTAGATATATGAAAGTATTCATTCATTCTCAATCTGAAGAAGCTACAGTGATAACGAAATGTTATTTTTAAGAATATAGTGGAAAAGAAAAACAATAATAATATAAAGTAGTTTTACTATTTCTCACGGATTTCCACCAAGTATCGGCTTAATCAATTAATTTAATAAATAAGGTATTTTAAAGCAAAATAGGACACAGTAGGGAAGAACGAAGGTCATTCAAGGTGAGTGGCCTATTAAAAGATCTCGGTAACTAAAAAATATGTTTGTTTGAAATATTGATACTCGCCATAAAAGATGCCGATCTTTTTGATGATTATACCGGAAGTTAGGTGTAACATTGTTATTTTAAATCGAATGCCCTATGTATTTTGGCATATTTTGATTCTATGTAAAAATCCAAGTAACTTTGCTAACAATTTTCTATACCCATCTGCTACCGTTAAAATTAATCAAAGGAATTTTATTATAAAATTACATGTCACAGGTAATTTGACCTTAGCTTGTAACTACTGCAGTTACAGATTTCAATATTTGAGGAAATTCAGAAAAATGGGACCCGTTTATTTCATAAAAATACTACTCTTTTTTTATATATATTTTAAAAATTATACCTTCCTGGTATAATATAATAAATACAGTAGTCTTTTTTTTTTAATAGAGCACCCTGCATTTTAATTCACCATTATGTGTAGAATTACATTTTTACATTACATGTTTCTATCTTAAATAGTTTTTTTAATTAAAATCTTGGCTTATGAGTAATTATTATATGAAACTCGAAAGGTATAATTTTTAAAATATGTCTAGTATTTTTATGAAATAAACAGACCCTTACATTCCCTAAATTTTCATAATTTTGTAAATCTTCAACTGCATTAGTTTTTTTTCTTATATGATTAAACACAAACACTATATGAAAAATCCTTTAAGGCACTCTAGGAGTGGTGCGTGTGCGAATAAAGCGATTCACGTTGGTTTTGAATCGTTGGACGTTATATTCGTTGGGAAAAACGATCTCGGGAAGATTGTTCTATTAAGAAGTCCTTCAGATGAAAGAATTCTTAAATAATGAAGTTCGAGGAGTACTAAGCATAACCACATATGGATGGGCGGCAGTTGTTCGTCGTGTATTTCTGCTTATCGCCGCTCTGGGCGAAATTAAGAGGGCAAGGTCAGCCGAGCACTTTCCATGAAAATATCTGTAAAAGAGAGTCAAATCCCCAACCTGTCTTCGATGTTCTAGGCTGTCGAGGCTCTTCGTCAGATCGTGGTTTCCGATCAGACGAATGGCCCTCCATTCGATGGAATCCAGTAGCCGAAGAGTATGTTCGGGTGCAGAGCTCCAGACACGAGAGAAGTACTCTAGTGATGGCCGAATCTGGACTTTGTATAGTGTCAAAAGTTATTGAGGTGTGTACTACTTTTTGGTTCGGAAGAGTACACCAAGTTTCTGAGAAGCTATCTTGGCGATTGCCACAACGTGATTATACCAAGACCTCCCAAATTGACGCCCAGCAAATTAATAGACGAAGCCAGTGGGATTGCGTCTCCTGCCATGACTATATCCGGTTCTGTAATGTTAACCTTTTTATAGAAAACTGCTGCCTGGGTTTTTTTAGCGTTAAATTCGACTTGGTTACTGTCACCCCAAACCAAAATTTCTTCCAGGTCTTTGTTGAGGAGTGATACTTCATGCTGTTTGCCAGTGGCGGCTCGTGACCTATGATAAAGGGGGTTAACAAGTATGGTGCAATTATTTTTAAAAGTTTGTTTTTGTGTAACGACCAAACAATTACTTTCTAGGCATTTTAAATGTAGAAAGAAAACAAGTAATAAGAAAATGCGTTAGGTAAAACATAGTTTTATTTATTTTTTAATTTTACACAAGGAAATACAACTTCTGGAAAATAAGAACGGTTTTCTTAGTGTCTATAGCTGTTGGATCTTAACGTCGAAGTGTTACCAGATATGTTTGTTTATAAAAAATAATCTTAATAAATTTATTCTCAGAAACGACTGGAGATGGGTTAACAAAACTTATTTAGATTCTTGCCCAGAATCGAAAAATGCCAAAATATACAGGGCATTTTATTTAAAATAACAATGTTAAGTCTGCCTAACTTCTGGTATGGCCGGAAGTCATAGATACGTCAAAATATCTTCATTATAGGATCGGCATGTTTTATAGCGACTACCCATAGTTCAAGCAAATATCGTTTATAGTTAACGAGTTATTTTAATAGGCCAATCACCGCGAATGACCCTGTATACTGGCTATACCTCAAAAACTGTTTAAATAACTTTCATAAAATTTGGAGAGGTAATTCCTCCTATGTCCTCTCCCTATCCCTAGTATGCCCATTTAACAATTTCTTAACGGTTTTCCGTTAATAGTGTCGCTCTTCCAAAAATACGATATTAGAGACAATATAGATTAGCATCAATCCCCCACTTATTGAGGAACTGTTAAGTTAATATATTTTCTACTTTCCCCAAAAAAAAACTCTCATCGCCTTCGGTTAAAATTTTACTTTATTATTATAATATTAAGTAATTTTATATATAGTATATATAAAAAAAATATGTTTGTTCTTTAGAAAAAGTGATGGATGATGTCTTGTAAATCCATTTGGGTAAGAGGTAGATAATAGGCTACCCACGAAAAATTAGGAAATAAATTGAGGTAATTTTTACAAACAAAACCCGAACAATGTTTTCAATCGATTATAGTATACAGGGCGATCTGTAATGAATACGCCATAGAGTAACCACAGATTCTACCCATGAAAACAATCGATTTGAAATGATTTTAGTTCATAATTATCTAATTTTTTGTCAGAATTGAATAATTATTTTTTTGAAAATAAAAAACTTCCATGCAATGTTTTTAAAAAATACAAATGTCTAGGAAACGGATTGATTTAACAAAATAAATGAAGTATACATTTTTTTGACTATGAAATCATCATTCTATTATAAATTTGTATCCCAATAAACTAGCCCGTCAAAATTTTGATCGTGATATAAACAGTGGGCGTGTGGTGTGTAACTAGCGCCGTATACAAGTTATTTCAGAATCAGGAATGGATTCAGATTACTCGCCCTCGTAACCCCCAATTACAATTTTTCATGTCTCTATGTCAAAACAGCTTAAGCTACCGCCACGGCGCGGTGGTATTGGTCCAACTATATATTTTTATATTATATTATATCTGCTCGCACGAATAATATACACACAGATAATTTTTGGGTCAATTTCAGAAAAAAACTTCATATGAGTATATGTCCTAAACGTCTTAACTTTTGAGATTTAGGGTGTTAAAGACTTTCATGTTTTTTTAATAATTTTTTCAGGTTAATCACTTAAATACGTAACAACTAGACGAGGTAGACAACTGTCAAAAACTGTTTATGTTTACGAAACGAAATCTGCTTTATACCTACTAGATCTTTTTTAATCTTTGTTAATAACTAATTTCATAACAGAGTGCAAGTGAATGAATTTAATTTTTTTATACGAAAACTGTACGTCAAACAATCAAGAGACGACATTTGTTCAGCAATGAATGAGAATTTCAAAGTGGCGTAACAGTATTTTCTTAAAAAATACCGAGGGCAATTCCCGCATGAACGTCACTGGTCGGCATACATCAGGAAATTTTGTGATACGGTCCTGTATTTCTCCTAATTTTATAAATAATATCTCATAAGTAAGCTCTAAATTTTTACTTATGTAGGACTAGATCAATAAATAACAAATAATTTAATAATAAACCACAAATAAGTGAACAGAATACAAAAACATTATTTGAAACTTTTGTTGATTCGGGATTTAAAAGAAAAGAAGGCGTTTGGAACAAAAAAAATTAAGATGGTGACGCGTGATTTGTTTCACTTGACATTTTCATTGTGATCGTTTGAGAGCGTTTTAAGAGGTTTTCTATTTTCCAGAAAATATGGAACATAAATTTACTAATGCTGAAAACTTTGATATTCCATCGCATGTTTTATTTTATCTCAAAAAAACTGTTATGTGGCAGATAGAAGATGTTATTTGTGCTTAGAGAATAACGGAAATCATTTTGAACACCTGATTATGTGGTTCCTTACTTTTTTCGTTGTTCGTTTTATTACTGTTTTGGAATGATTTTTGTTCACTTATTTGCAGTTTATTATTAAATTATTTGTTATTTATTGAACTAGTCCGACATAAGTAAAATTTAGAGCTTACTTATGAGATATTATTTATAAAATTAGGAGAAATACAGGACCGTATTCCAAAATTTCCTGATGTTGTTCAAAAAGCCTTCGAAACGTCATTAAACCATTCCAATATCAGGAAACCAGTACCGTATTTTAAAAAAGAAAGTTGATAATGGCCCTTCGAAGACGATTCGTCGGAGCACAAAACAATTAACGCTGTTAGTGCGGAAAAAGTGGCAATGCAAAAGTGTAATTTAGTTTAGAATTCGATCATAAAAAAACCCAGGAAAACAATAAAACGATTTTTCAGAATTTCGGGGTTTTCCAGATATCTCCGGAACTACTCGGAATTTTAAAGCTTTCTAAACGGCATATTATTAGGCACTGTACCTCCATTGAACCGACTTCGTATCTCTTACGGTTTCCGAGATCCCTGTACTGGCCCTCCTTATCTAGGACACGTTGTATAAACACGGTTGATTTTTAATAGTTCACATAACAGAGCGCGTACTGTAATTTGATTAAGTCACAACCTCTATCGGTTAAAAACCAAATAAAAATAGAAAAATAGTACCTATTAATCTAATTAAACTGAGACATTTTAATGGGGACAAAAATCTTTAAACTTTATCTTCATATGAAACATTAATCATTAAATAACCTTCTAATATATCTTAAAATTCGAGCTTTTGATTCACAGATGCAATTTCATCGTGATTTATTTTATGTAATTTCGAGTGTAATATATACGTACATTCGTAAGCTGAGAGTTATATCGATTAGTAATTAGAACGCCTTCGAACAGGCAAAATAGCACAGAGAGGGTAAAGCCTTTATGCCTTGTCATTTACTTTGATCCTTAAATCCTACGAAAGTCCTTTTTGACAAATTAGTTTGTTTTTGCGGCCGGGATATTTCTGTGCTAAAATACGTGTTATTTTAGATGGAGAATATAATACTGTATCTTAAGCATTTGCTTAAAGGGTTAAGGGCATTAGGAAGTTTTAAGGACCTTCTTTTTACAAAGAAGCTTAAGGTCAATAATTACTGAAATTTTTTTAATTTAAAGCAAATAAAGAAATAAAAGAATTTGGAATAAAAAGTTAATTTAATGCCAAGATCACAAACGAATTAAGGAGAAAAATCTTGTTCTCCATGAACGTGACAAAAATCCCTGTTCATAGAGAGTTTGCTTTTGCCCTTTACTATTTTTTTTATGATCAAACACAAGCACTATAGGAAAAATCTTTTAGGGCACTCTGGGAGTGGTGCGTGTGCGAATAAAGCGATTCACGTTGGTGGGATGGGAAAAACGACCTCGGGAAGGTCGTTTCATAAGAAAGTCCTCCAGATGAAAGAATTCTTAAATAATGAAGTTCGAGGAGTACTAAGCTTAACAACATATGGATGGGCGGCAGTAGCTCGTCGTGTATTTCTGTTATTCACCGCTCTGGACGGAATTAAGATGACAAGGTCAGCCGTGAAAATATCTATAAAAGAGAGTCAAATCCCTAACCTGTGTTCGATGTTCTAGGCTGTCGAGGTTCTTCGTCAGCTCGTGGTCTCTGATCAGACGAATAGCCCTCCTTTCGATGGAATCCAGTAGCCGAAGAGTATGTTTGGGTGCAGAGCTCCAGACATGAGAGCAGTACTCTAGTGATGGTCGAATCTGGGCTTTGTATAGTGTAAAAAGTTGTTGAGGTTTGTACAACTTTCTGGTTCGGAAGAGTACACTAAGTTTCTGAGAAGCTATCTTGGCGATTGCCATAACGTGTGGTTATGCCAAGATATATTTCCTCCCAGATTGACGCCCAGCAAATTAATAGATGAAGCCAGTGGGATTGCGTGTCCTGCCATGACTATATCCGGTTCTGTAATGTTAATCTTTTTGGAGAAAACTGCTGCCTGTGGTTCAAATTCGACTTGGTTTACTGTCACCCCAAGCCAAAATTTCTTCCAGGTCGTTGTTAACGCGTGATACTTCATGCTGTCTGCGAAGATGTGCGTCGGCACTAATAACGGAGATATCCTGTAAAACCACCCAAAAGTGGACACCCTGTAAACATTGGCGTAACTAGAATGATTTTTTAGGGGGGGCCTGGCCCCTAGTCTAGCAGGATTTTAATGGCAAGTGTCACTATGACGTATGTATGGCTTTGAACTTCGGAAACACTGGGGTGGGCACCAGACCAATCTGGGGTGGACACGGCCCACCTGGCCCCCCTCTAGTTACGCCTATGCCTGTAAATGCATATTAATGCAACCATAATACATCAACACATCGACGTTTGGAATTATTGCTAATCCAAACTATAAACCGATTACCTGTACCGTGTTTTATAACAATCGATAGCTACGAATCGGACATTTTCCTCGGATACGAGACTGGATCAAATCGACTATCTATGATACGCATCGAATAGTAATTAGCCCTGGTCACAGACACAGAATAATGGGTACCTTTAGCCTTTGGGTAATTTGCTTTAACGTTCAACATTCTACTAAAGTTCAATTAGCCTTTTTTTGAAAAAGGGTCGGTCGTTCGAGTCACATACCGGGTGTTTCAGGAGGAACGGTTACCCCCATAAATGTTTTATTGTTTAAATTAGAGAAATAAAATTTGGTAGGTTTGTATGTGATATTATTTGGCATTTTATGATATGATGAGCTCCATTTTTCCACTTCCGGTTTAACCGGAAATGATCCAAAATTTTTTTAATGGAACATCGAGTATATTTTAGGCTATATCGATTCAGAACACCATTTCAAGTTCAACGACGGCCCATATAGTTACTTTAAGAATCGTAAACAGCGAGTTGTTTTGAAGGGTGATGCATCGGATCTACGTAAAGTTAATCAGGGAGTTGCTCAGGGAAGCATCTTAGGCCCCCTACTTTTTTCTATTTATACGGCTGATTTTGGACTTTTTTTGAAACATTGTATGTCACACTAGTATGCCGATGACACCCAAATTGTTCAAATTAATAATGACCTTAAAACTATGGTTCAAGTGTCGAAGGCTCACGGGTTGGTACTTAATGAGTTAAAAACGCAGTTAATTGTATTTGGTATGAATAGACAACTTTTAATTAATGATCCCCTTTTTCAAATTAAGATTAACAATTGCATTCTGAAACCTACTAACGAGTAGTGGCGTCTGTGAGTCGGAAAAAACCCCGAAAAATCGAAATATTTTCAGCCGGAACAAGAGTACCTCGAGGATGCTGAACACGATGGCGGCGTCAGATTTTCTCTTTTGGGTTGCGCAAGCCCTCAAAACGGCCAAAAATCACCCCCCAGAGGGGTTAAACGCGCTTCAAGATCTTTCCCTGCAGAGAAACACACTTTCCCCCCGTTCTCGAGGATGCTGAGCACGGTGGTGGTGTTGGATCGCGTCTGACCCCTTTCAACCCCTCCACCGGCCAATACTCGGCCTTGAAAGGGGTCGGACGCGTTATCCAGCACCACCAACGTGCTCCTCAGCATTCTCGAAAACGGGGGGAAAATGTATTTAAAACGGGAGAAAAAGGAATTTCTGATGCCCCCATCATGTTCCGCATCCTTGAAAATGGGGGGGGGGGGGGGACTCTTGTTTCGGCTGAAAATATTTCGATGTTCTCGACTCACAGACGCCACTAGAGTGTAAAAACCTAGGGTTAGTCATTGATTCTGATCTGCGATTTAGCAGTCAAGTTTCTAATTTAATTAAAAAGTTAATTTATAAATTGCGACTGCTCTACATACACCGAGATATTTTTGATACTAAACTAAAACTTACATTGGCTGACTCTCTTGCGTTATCTCATCTGACTTACTATAATGTGGTTTATTGGCCCGCCTTAGTACAGGAAGATAAAATCAGTTTACAAAAAGATCAGAATGCTTGTCTGAGATTTAGTTATAACTTGAGAGAATTTGATCACATTATTTCAAGTCTTCTGAATTCTGGTTGGCTTAATATCAGTGAACGTTTTGACATGCACTTAGCTGGATTGATTTTTCGTATTGTCTCATCGGGTATTTCAGATTATTTAAGCGATCTTTTAATGAAGGGTTCTAATGTGCATAACCGCGACACTCGACATAGAGATTTCAAAGATCGTTTAGATATAATGCCGCCATAACTTACAACTGTCTGCCCAATGAGGTGAAGACTGCTCCCAGTCCCGCAGTATTTAACTGTAAATTTAAACAGTATATTATGGAGAGAAGAGATCCTTGAGTTGTTAAGTTTTGATAAAATATGTTAAAATATAATAATATAAAGTTCTTTCTTGTTAGGATTCTCATTATTGGCGTTCCTTTGTTTATTTTTGTCCTTAATTAAAATTTAGGATTATTAGTTATTTTAAGTTAAATATACTTTACAATATTAAATTAAATGGGGTGGTTGTATGAGCAACTATATTGGATACCGCCACCCGATATTTATTTTTTTTATAATGAATTTTATCAACAAAATAATGGCATTCTTGATTTGATTTGATTTTATGTCATTAGGTAACATTTTTACAAATGATTTTTCTTATTTTTATTTTTTCACCTAGATTGATATGAACTCTCTAAAATGGTTTACTTCGACAAATTGGGGGAGTATAATTCGTGATATTCCTATGGGGCCATGCGCCCCTCCGCTCGGCCCCCTTGCCTCTGTCTGTTAGGATTGAAAATGAGTAAAATTGAAATATTTTTTTTTGCTGATAACACTAATACGACTACATTTACTTACTTTGCCCAAGAGAATATGAAATAAAAGTGTTTTTCAATACTCACGTGCATTAGGTAAAAACTTCATGACGGTTCTTATAGCGACTCGTTTCCCAAGAGAAATTACCGGTATTGGTATTGCTGATGATTCCCCTGAAGTTAATAAATGTTTTGTATATGAATATGCGATTGTATGGTTACGATTCTTTTTGTGACTATTCCTTATTCCTGGGATATTTGTTTTCCTTTTAGCTCCTAAATAAAATTTCGGTGAATTTATTTTATATAAATTAAATTAACAACAAGCATAAAAAGTTTTCGATACCTGGTAGAAATAGTGAACTAGATAATAGCAGCATATTAAAGTACAATTTTTATAAAGCATCATATTGTAACATGCTTCCGTCCATATTAGAAAATGAGCCACTTACTACGAGGTTTCTAAGGAGACAACCGCTATAATAGCTTCATAAAACATAATATGCTTTATCCTATTTCTCTATTTTACGTATTTTTTAATAAAAAAATCCATATTTAACAAAATATACAGGGTGTCCGGGAACATGTGGGAAATCTCCCGGATATGAAGAAAACACGTGAAAAGAATGCTTCATATAAACTTCTTTCGTATCGGCCTCCTCTTCGGAGATATGGGCTCCCAAAGAGCACCAATGGAATCAAGTTTTTTACACATAATTATTGAACTACCTGGTATATTTCAATTATTTTTTAATATGATGTATACCAGGTAAGACCCGTCAAATTACTACCCAAGAAACTGTTGTGAATTACTCACAGCTGCAGGGACGGACTAGCTGTAACACTCATGGGCCCATTTTTTTTACGCCCTGTATGATGAGAACTTTGGACAATGTTTTTTACATACCTTTAACTATTGGCTAAAAATTAAGTACTCTTCATTCATGTCGCTAATCCTAACGGTTTTCGAAAAAACGGCATTTCATATACATCATGTGTTTGGCGAATTTTAGTAAAAGATACATCTTTGTTCCGATCAAATAATGTTCAACCTTCAAAATTCCGCTTTTTCATATTTAACCCGTGAGAATTTAGGGGACTGGTGTAAATAAAATTACGTTTTTTCCGAAAACGGTTAGGATTAGCGACATGAATGAAGAGTACTTAATTTTTAGCCAATAGTTAAAGGTATGTAAAAAACATTGTCCAAAGTTCTCATCATACAGGGCGTAAAAAAAATGGGCCCATGAGTGTTACAACTAGTCCGTCCCTGCAGCTGTGAGTAATTCACAACAGTTTCTTGGGTAGTAATTTGACGGGTCTTACCTGGTAAGTATACATCATATTAAAAAATAATTGAAATATACCAGGTGGTTCAATAATTATGTGTAAAAAACTTGATTCCATTGGTGCTCTTTGGGAGCCCATATCTCCAAAGAGGAGGCCGATACGAAAGAAGTTTATATGAACCTATAGTATTCTTTTCACGTGTTTTCTTCATATCCGGGAGATTTCCCACATGTTCCCGGACACCCTGTATATTATAATGCCATAAAAATATTGTGCACTTTTAGTCTCAATTTTACCTACATGTTACATCTACCATCAAATTATTGTTTTATCAAAGTTGCCTTGATAAATTATCCTTGACTGCTATTTTGCCGCGAAAATAGAAAACCTTTTTAAATAATTGATCAATATGAACCAATATGATTCTGGTATAACAGTCAGTTTGTAATTATTAATTATAGTGTTGTGTTCAGATTTAAAAAGACTTGGCAGGTGTCAGATTAGTTTTGTAATTATTTCTGCAACCAAACATACACGCCAGCTTTTAAAAACTAAAAACGGTTTCTACAATACTTCAGAGGATATCGAAATAGCTTTGGGTGCATTCAGCAGACCCCATCGATTTGTAAGAGATTATTAGTCATCTGCGGAATGCACTAAAAAAATTCGATTGCATAAATCCATGTCGGACGTCATTTTTTCAATCGAAATGTTTGTGCCTATAATATTTTTAATTTATTAAACATTTATTTTCTGTTTTGTTCCTTACAGAACCAGATTATCTTGACGAATTCATTACATTGAACTGAAGGGAGGGATTCTAACTAAACCAAAAAATTGACAACAAATAGAAATTCAAATGTCAAAAATATGCATTCAGCAGAACTACAAATCGAGGCTCCTCGTTATGCGCCCATTGCTATGAAAATAAAAATAAATACGTAAATCCCAAATATAAAATATTTCTTTTAACTAGTCTCCATTTGTTATGGACCTAGAATCGAATATTTAGACGGACATAGATATTGTCACGAGAACGTTTTGTTGGGGTTTTTGTTGAATTATTGTGTTTAGGGTAATAGCTAATATAAGTTGCATTAGGAAATGATGACTCTATTATTTTAAACGTTCCCGTGACACTTGGTGGAGGCGCCGCGTTTAAGGTCTGTATGGCCGTTTTTTCTTTTACCGGGCGATTGCCTTTTGTCATAATTAATAATTAAGAGTCTAATTTATTTAATGATGCAGCTTCACATTTCCTTTTAATTATTTTTCATTTGCAATGGTTTAAAAAGTGCTTTCTATAGTGTAAATTTATTTCAAATTTGGTAGTATTGATGATTCGATAGTAAAGGTGTTTAATTTTTTTTGCGTCGTTGCCCGGCGCCTCCACCAAGTGTCACGGGAACGTTTAAAATAATAGAGTCATCATTTCCTAATGCAACTTATTTTATTAGCTATTACCCTAAACACAATAATTCAACAAAAACCCAGTCCTACCTTAAATTATCCCTGCTAGTCAAATGGGGGCTATGTCACCAATTAGGTCGCTTGCTGGCTTGCGAGAGGTTCTCTTTACCCGATGTCGTTACGTAGATCAAGCTGAAGAAGGAGTCCGGCACCAAGTCCCTGACGGTCTCCACGGCACCCTCCAGCAGGACCCGTAGCGCCGAAGTAATGCGCGCAACCGTCTGCGCGCCGTCCTCGTACCGGGCTACGGAGCCAGCAGAAAGAGTCGACGCGTGGAGAACCGTCAATACCGGGTTGATTGGTGACAATATTTTAGTTTCTATTTTTAATGGTTTCGAATCTACAACTGGAGTCGTGTGTGACTAAGCTACAACTTCCAAAAATGTATCTAGTGGCTATAGAAAATATTTATTAATTTTTTGTATTGTTAGAGAGACGGTGACAATAGGGGGTCCGGGAAGTGGAATATCAGTCATTTGGTTTTTCGTGGAGTTTAGGTCCCCCTCTACAACTTTTTTATCTGATGAAATGCCGAAGAGCATTGCTTAGAGGTGCTGTACCGCTTTAGATAGGAAATTCTCAATAAATTCAAAATTATATCGAGCCATGTCTGAAAATGAATTTACAGCATCTGCGTGACTCCCAAAAGTACGGGAAACACATTTTCTGACAAGTCAACCCTTTCATATACTTTTCCGAGCGTGTCAAAAAAAAAATTATGGAGTCTCAAGTGTCATGGGTCCAAATGGGTTTAATCGATTTGTATTCCCATGGAGATGAGTCGTAAACAATTTTCTGATAAAAAGAATATTGCGAAAGTGCGGTATTTTTTCTCAAAATTTTTTTTATTAAAAGTCTGGTTTATTCTGTTATATTTTCTAAAATATTCCCCTTGGAGAATTATTTCTAGGTTTATCTGATTCCCTCATCTTTTCCGAACATTTTGATAGATATAAAGTTACCAGAAACATGTTCTATCTTGGAGAAAATTAAGAGAATTCGTAACGGTGATAGCAGCAACATTTTTGAATCTCTGCGCCTAGCTAGGTGCGATTCGTCGGAATAATTTTTTTCCTCAATACTTGGGTGCCAAGGAATGTAGTGTGACACTTTTCTGACATGTCACGATCGTTTTCCGAATTTCCTCCGAGGAGATTTAAAAAAAATTGCAATAATGAAATGGCGAGACCTGGATCGATAAAATTTTTTTCACATAATCTTTAACATATAATGTTTAATTCTAGATTTTTCATTCGCATTATTTATTTTTTATTAAATTTTCATTTTTTCTTGACACGCTCGGAAAAGTATATCCAAAGGTTGACTTGTCAGAAAATGTGTTTCCAGTGACTTTGGGAGTCACGCATATGCTGTAAATTCATTTTCAGACATGGCTCGAAGTTATTAAGGATTTCCTACCTAAAGCGGTACAGCGCCTCTCAGCAACGCTCTACGGCATTTCAACAGATAAAAAAGTCGTAGAGGGGGATATAAACTCTACGAAAAACCAAATTACTGATATTCCACTTCACGGACCCCCTATTGTCACCGTCTCTCTAACTAGATAGTTTTTTCAAAAAATTTGTTTTTTCATCGACATTCTCTCTTCTTACAGTATTATTTTTGCACTTCTTCTTGTATTTGATTTATTCTCAGATCTTTCCTAAATATTTTAGTGTATCTACCGTTATTAAAATTATCTTCTACATTAGAGAACACATTTATTTTGGCAGCGGCAATTGAAAAAATGTGCACATGTTGAAACTAACGAATTTTCAATAGTTGGCCATGAAATATTAGAACGTCATATTGTTTCCCCGGCAGGTGACGCTAGTTTAAAGCCGTCATTATTTTATCGGGCAGCGTTAGTTTTATTTTGTGGAAATATTTAGGTTTTCAGTGATTGATATCACTTAATTACCTATAAAGTGTTCAAATTATTCGAATTACATAAACGGACATTAGTGGATATCAAATACAAACGTCCATAAGGCCATGTGTTCGTGTAAACTCGTAAACGTGATTTTTTCTATGGATCTATATCTAACTAATATTTCCGTATATTAATTTGTATACAAGAAAACTATGTAAGTAACAAAATCTTATTATTTTTAAAGATGAAAATATTAATGTCTCTTGTCTGCTTTGGTTGTATAAATTTATTATATTCTTTTTTATAATTATATATTTTTTAATTATCTACAGGGCGGCATGTAATGAATGCGCCATATATTCTACACATGAATATAATAGGTTTGAACTAAACATGCCTAAGTAAAATATTGATCGTTAATGAGATACAGGGTGTTAAAATTTACTTCCTAAATTCGTTTTTTTTATAGCTTAAGCTGTTTTTGTGATATACAGATAAAAATTTGTAATTGGGGATTTTTGAGGGCGAGTAACAACTTGTTACTGTTTTTCAAATAATTTGTAGAGGGCGCTAGTTAAACCCTACACTTCCACTTTGCAATTGCAAAAAAAGTTGCCCGCTTATAGTGAGTGGCTTGTGTGAGTCGGACGAACATCGAAATATTTTCAGCCGGAAAACAAGAGTACCTCCTACCCCAGTTTTCGAGGATGCTGAACACGATGGCGGCGTCAGAATTTCTCTTTGGTGTCGCGCAACTGTATACATTTCCTGGGTATTAATTGTTATTCCTGTCAGATTCTGTGTCGACACAATATTTTGTTCAATAGTAGATATTCTTTATTATTTTGTTCAATATCTTGAACTTTGTTCTGTTCGTACCATAACTCAAAGTTTTGCATATTCTTTTAAAAAGTTTTTCTAGATTATTTTGTTAAATTGTAAAAGTATTGCCAACCCAAAAAGAAAAAATTAATTCAAATGGAAAAAATCTACTATATTTTTTAAAGTTGTTCAGACTTTATAGACCCAAATAGAAAAAGTATTATAAAATACACGGGTCGTTTCCTAAATTAAACGCGCCCTCTAAGATAATGTCCTATGAAACTTGAATCTTAATATACTATTTTGACATAACTTATTTGCTATATTTCCATGACAAAAGATATTTTTTTCAAGTTTTCAGCCAAACGGTAGTCATATGAGAAATGTAAAAATAAGATGTTAGGTTACCAATTATGCATAGGCAATCGGCGTAAAAGGTTTTTTCTACTACTAACCATTTAATTACGTATTATCAATCAATTTTCAACTTGTGATAACATTATTCTTCACCTCTTGCCAGAAATCATTATTATTTACTACTATTATTGACCTAGGTCTATAATCGAATCATTTGACAAAACAAACTGTCAAACTCTTGAAGTCAGGAAACCCGATTACCTCAAATTATATTAATTGTATAATTTATATTTCTAAACCTTGGTTTATAATATACTCTTTTAATATTTCAATAATAAAAAAGTTTTCTATATTATGTGGCCAACTTTTTGCCGGTTACTGTATATGAACCAAACAAGGCCCTTATTCTCAATAATATAATTCTGTATAGGTCTATTTGTTTTCTTCAGAATAGTTAATAAGTAAAAATTTATGCTAGATTCATTTGTTTACCAGCTGTAGCGCTTAAATCTGATGTGTTAAATCATTTGTCTTTCGTAAATACATTCTGATCCAATCCAGCCGACTGACTGCGAGAATTTAATTAATTAAGCAACAGAGCACTAAGTCTAATACAATTAATTAGAGCCAATCTGACTAGTCCATTTAAGACGAAATGTTACAGTGTAGAATTGGTCTTTGTTGGATTTTATAAAGACTGAAAGCGGAAATGTCTATTCAATTATATTATCTTTGTTAAAATAACAGCTAAAGCACAGAAAGAAAAAAAAAATTACTGATATTTTTTTTTTCTGCGACTAGTAAATAAAAATAATTAATTAAACGTGGCCTGTATGTATTAGACTATGGTACTTAATATGTATCAAATTAAACAGCTATACAGGGTGGCGCATTGAAAACGTACCGCAAGGCATTACATGCTGGGAAAGACCTTTTCGACAAAATCTAAAAATACGTCAACTTTGTTTGTCAGGTGGACAACTTTTGACTCAAAAAGCGTAAGAAAATCGTTGACTCCCTAAGTGGGGTGCCATTCCTCAAATTTAGAAAATATGAAGCTTTGAATTACCAACAAATAGTGTGACGAAAATTTCAAAAATCGATTTAATTTATTATTAGTAAAATTAAATCAATTTTTGAATTTTTCGTCAAACGTTTTGTTGATATTTCAAATCTCCATATTTTCTAAACGAGTGGATCGATTTTCAAAAACTAAGCAGCAATGTATATTGAATTAAAAACCATTTTTAATGAGGTATTACTTAACCATTCTCATTTGAAAACATTTTGGGGATCCCCTTAGGGAGTTGGAAGTTTTTTTTATGATCAAAACACAAGGACTATAGGGAAAATCCTTTAGGGTACTCTGGGAGTGGTGCGTGTGCACAAAAAGCAATTCACGTTGGTTTTGAATCGTTTTGAGGTTATATTCGTTGGGAAAAACGATCTCGGGAAGGTCGTTCCATAAGGATGAAGTCCTCCAGATGAAAGAATTCTTAAATAATGAAGTTCGAGGAGTACTAAGCTTAACCACATATGGATGTGCGGCAGTGGTTCGTCGTGTATTTCTGCTATTTGCCGCTCTGGGCGGAATTAAGAGGGCAAGGTCAGCCGAGCACTTTCCATGAAAATATCTGTAAAAGAGAGTCAAATCCCCAACCTGTCCTCGTTGTTCTAGGCTGTCGAGGTTCTTCGTCAGCTCGTGATCTCCAATCAGACGAATGGCCCTCCTTTCGGTGGAATCCGGTATCCTCCTTTTGATGGAATCCAGTAACCGAAGAGTATGTTTGGCGGCAGAGCTCCAGACATGAGAGCAGTACTCTAGTAATGGTCGAATCTGGGCTTTGTATAGTGTCAAAAGTTGTTGAGGTGTGTACAACTTTCTGGTTCAGAAGAGTACACCAAGTTTCTGAGAAGCTATTTTGGCTATTGCCACAACGTGGTTATGCCAAGACATATTTTCTCCCAGATTGACGCCCAGCAAATTAATAGATGAAGCCAGTGGGATTGCGTGTCCGTCCATGACTATATCCGATTCTGTAATGTTAATCTTGTTAGAGAAAACTGCTGCCTGGATTTTTTGAGCGTTAAATACGACTTAGTTACTGTCACCCCAAGCCAAAATTTCTTCCAGGTCTTTGTTGAGGCGTGATACTTCATGCTGTATACGAAGGTGTGCGTCGGCAGCCGATGTTTGGGCATTCAAAGAGAAAAATGACATAAGTGTGCTATCGTCAACAAAACCAAATATCGGATTTTTCGTTTTCACTAGAAGGTCGTTAATGTAGAGTAAGAAGAGAGTGAGAGACAATATGGACCCTTGAGGAACACCGGCATTGATGGTGAAGGTTTTGAGAGGAACGCGTCAATCGCCACTTGCAGAGAGCTGCTTTGCTACGCTGTTTGCGTCAAAAGTTGTCCCCTGACTAACAAACTTCACGTGTTTTTGGATTTTGTCGAAAAGCTCTTCCCAGCCTGTAATGCCTTGCTGTACGTTTGCGATGGGCCACCTTGTATATACTATATTATCATAATATAGACTTCTTATATATATTTTTGAAAAGCTTCAAGGCGATTAAAAATAATAAAAAATATACACGGTAATTCATTTAAAGAGAATCACAATTGTTTGTTCATTGAGGTGAAGACTACCCGCAGTATTTGACCGAAGATTTAAAAATTATATCATAGACGGAAGAGGCGAAGATTTTTAATAAATACACTAAGCTAATTAATTCAAAAATTCACGTTTTAATTAATAGGCTGTTATTTCTTTAATAATGAACGAATTTTAATATATTTTTTTAAACTGATAGAAAATAGATTCTAGAGTTTAGGGCAGAGTAGTTTACGTACCGATACGTTTAATTGTACAGGGTAGCACATAAAATCTAGATGCGTGTAAATTTCAAAAAATTTAAATTTGACGTATCGTATCTTACGTAAAAGTAGAATTTTATTTATTTTTTAAATTAAACCAACTAGAGATACTGCGACACTGGTCCAAAAATATCGCCATACCACTCGAGGTAACAAAGAACTTAGCATTTCTTCTAAATAAGTTATATTGTCAAAAACGCGTTTCGTAAAGAATCAAAGAATCACTTTACTATTGCCAAAATAAAAATCATTTCAACAAATAAATAAACCTATAATATAGAGGGCTACGCAATTATCTATTCACTTAATTCATTTATTAACATTAATAATACAAACGCATTAGATATACAGGGTGTCCCATAACTAATGGTACACAGGAAAACTGCAGATTCCTTGGGTAAAAATACTGCGATTTGGCCATACTTAGATTAGTTCAGTAGCTGGTAATAATCGAGATACAGGGTGTCCAAGTAAAAAATTAATTTTCAATTTTCCTAAATAACTTATTTCTGAATCAATATTTTTGCACACAATTTTGTGACTAGGGTTTTTTTGGGGAAAGGAATTTGAATTTATTAATAATTTTGATGTAGATTATAGGGGGCGCTCTCTGCGGTACTCTGGATACAAAAAAAGAAATGTAACTTTTTGTGCCTTAGTATAATCATATTATTATTAAAAATATCAGTTTTTCCGTCATTTTTAAGCAATAAAATAAAAATAAAATACTTTGTAAATGTCGCTCCGACTAACCGAGATATTTTCAATTACAATTTCTATGCGCCCGTTTAAATTTTGATTTGTAAATGTGAAATTTGTCACAGTAGGCTTTGGTAAAAACAAATACAATGAAAGCACTTTGAAACCTCATTTTTGTCAAAGTTTATTTTCATTTGTCAGCATTGTGGGTATTTTTAAGGAGTTTTTGAAGATACTGTTATCAAAAATTAAACTAAAAATGCCGCGACCTAACTTTTTTCTAACGGAGAAATGCGAGACATGGTATGTTTATACGCACAAGAAAATTTTAACAGACGCGGGGCACGTCGGCGGTATTTGGAAATGTATCCAAATAGAAGGCAGCCAGATTTTAAAATTTTCAGAAGCCTATACGACAGACTGGGAGGAACAGGATCATTGCGTCCAAAACGTAATAGTGGAGGATCCTGTTTCTCCCAGTCTGTCATATAGGCTTCTGAAAATTTTAAAATCTGGCTGCCTTCTATTTGGATACATTTCCAAATACCGCCGATGTGCCCCGCATCTGTTAAAATTTTCTTGTGAGTATAAACATACCATGTCTCGCATTTCTCCGTTAGAAAAAAGTTATGTCGCGGCATTTTTAGTTTAATTTTTGATAACAGTATCTTCAAAAACTCCTTAAAAATACCCACAATGCTGACAAATGAAAATAAACTTTGACAAAAATGAGGTTTCAAAGTGCTTTCATTGTATTTGTTTTTACCAAAGCCTACTGTGACAAATTTCACATTTACAAATCAAAATTTAAACGGGCGCATTAGAAATTGTAATTGAAAATATCTCGAAAACGGTTAGTCGGAGCGACATTTACAAAGTATACCTTTTTATTGCTTAAAGATGACATAAAAACTGATATTTTTAATAAAAATATAATTATACTAAGGCACAAAAAAGTTACATTTCTTTTTATGTATCCAGAGTATCGCAGAGAGCGCCCCCTATAATCTACATCAAAATTATTAACAAATTTAAATTCCTTTCCCCAAACAAACCCTAGTCACAAAATTTTGTGCTAAAATATTGATTCAGAAATAAGTTATTTAGGAAAATTGAAAATTAAATTTTTACTTGGACACCCTGTATTTCGATTATTACCAGCTATTGAACTAAACTAAGTATGACCAAATCGCAGTATTTTTACCCAAGGAATCTGCAGTTTTCCTGTGTACCATTAGTTATAGGACACCCTGTATAACCTATAGATACCTAGTAATTGTATTTTTCATGTTAAGTGAATTAATTAAATTAATAGATAATAACGTAGCACTCTATATAAGTGTTGAAACCATTTTTATTTTCATTTAGTAAAAGCTAAAAGCGATAAAATGTCGCATTGATTCTTAAAAAAACGCTTTTTCCATAATATAACGTATTTAGATGAAATGGTAATTTTTTTGTTACCTTGAGTGGCATGGCGATACATTTGAGCCAGTATACAGGGTGTGTCCGTAAGGTGTCTGGCTTCGATAGCGCCTAAAGTCTTAAAGATAGGTAAAAATGTTCCATACAAAATATAAATGGTTTACTAAGATGCATAACCTGAAAATATTTTGCAATCTTCAGGGTGGCCCCAAAAAGTTGTACGGAATATTTTATATTTTTTTTAAATGAGACACTATGTATCTTTTTCCACATTTTGATTTAGCAGACTAAGAGCGTTACAACCGTATTTAATTTTTTTAACTGAAATGCAGCGTTGTCAAGTAATTAAATTTTTTTTCTGAAATTTTAGTACGTTTTAATGGTACGATATAAAAAGCATAGCAACAGATTGGTACAACCTGAACAAATGCGATTTACATTATGGGTACCCTAAAGTGCTTTATATCGAGTTATGTTAGTAATTTTAAATTCCCTTATACAAAGCGTTCGTTAGATCTTGGACAATTAAGGGATTTTAAATATGCTTTAATTTAATTTTTTTAAATAGGCCACCCTACATATATTTTTAGGCATATGGATTTATCTTGCGAATACCGTTATTTTTTGTTTAATATGTCCTATACCTAAATCTTATAATTTCTGGAATATTTTAAGATTTGTCTTAATTCAGGTAAAAATTGGAAGTTCTGATTACAGAATTTAGTCAAGATAGTCTTGGAACAAAAATAAATATTTTTCTTTAACGTAGCTGTCATTATAAAGTTAGTTTTCTTAAGTTTGTGGTTCATTACTGTTTAAGACTTGAATTGCTTTAGTTAACTTTATCGAGATAAAAGAAATATGAATTTTTCCAAAGAGGAACTGGTTAACATGATCTATGTCTTGGGCGTAAGCGATAGAAATGCATTTCTGGCTTCCAGAGTATACGCAGAACAATATCCTCATAGACTCACACTGATCGAAAATGGTTTGAAAGGTTAAAAGAGAGATTTGAAAGAACGGGGAGTGTTGATTACGAGAAACATGAAACAGTTAAGTCAGCTACTAACGATGAAAATAAATTTATGGTTATGTTAAATTTATCCCCACAAAAGTACGAGGCAGCTTGGCCACGAATTTCCTTTCAGCGCATCATCAGCATCAAGGATTATCCGAAGTGAAAAATTACATCCCTATCACATACAATTGTTACAAGAATTAGGAGAACAAGACTATGAAAAGAGAGTTATTTTTTGTCAGTGGACACACGATATATAAAGCTCAGTTTTTCGGTTATGTTATGTTTTGTGACTAGGCTACGTTTCATAACAATGGATCAGTAAAACGGCATAATTTTCATTACTACGATACAAGCAATCCTTTTTTCACTAGGGAAGTTAAGAATCAACATAGATGGAGTGTTAATGTGTGGGCCGGCATAATAGGTAATCAACATTTTTTTGACGGAAACGTTACAGGTCAGATTTACCTTGATTTTTTACAAAATTATTTATCCGGACTTTTAAATGTGTTGCCAGTCGTGTTGCCACTCGTGGAAGAATGTTGTTTCAATAAGATGGAGCACCACCTCATTACAGTATGCTCGTAAGAAATTTTTTAAATGAACGATTTACTGATCATTGGATAGGTAGAGAAGGACCAATATCGTGGCCGGCAAGATCTCCCGATCTGACCAAGCTTGATTTTTTTCTTTTGGGGATACGTAAAAGAGAAAGTGTACCAAACTGCTCCCATAATAAGAGAAAACATGCAAGCACGAATTAGGGAAGTTTTTCACAATGTAGGCGAATCTTTTGAAAAAAGAATTCAGGCTTGCATCTTAAATTTAGGAGGTTATATTGAACATAATTTATAATATTTTTATTATTATTGTTATTTGTTTCTTGTCAGTGAAATGCTGACAAGATTTTGTAAATATGGTTAAATTTGATTAATTAATTTCATTTCTTAGCCTTAGCTTATCCCAGCATCCTAGGTGCACTTCTTGTTTTATCAGTTTCACAGTCAGTTCTGTTGAAAATAAATGACTATGTTTTTGTTCCAAGGCTATCTTGACTAAATTCTGTAATCAGAACTTCCAATTTTTACCTGAATTAAGACAAATCTTAAAATATTCCAGAAAATATAAAATTTAGGTATAGAACATATTTAACAAAAAATAACGGTATTCACAAGATAAATCCATATGACTAAAAGTATATAGGGGGTTCTATTTAAAAAAATTAAATTAAAGCATATTTAAAATCCCTAAATTGTCCAAGACTAACCAACGCTTTGTATATGAGAATTAAAAATTACTAACATAAATCGATATAAAGTACTTTAGGGTACCCACAATTTAAATCGCATTTGTTCAGGTTGTACCAATGGGTTGCTATGATTTTTAAATCGTACCATTAAAAAGTACTAAAATTTCAGAAAAAAATTAATTACTTGACAACGCAGCATTTTAATTCAAAAAATTAAATACGGTTGTAACGCTCTTGGTCTCCTAATTCAAAATGTGGAAAAATATACCTAGTGTCTCACTTAAAAAAATTATATAATATTCCGTGCCACTTTTTGGGGTAACCCTGTATATTGCAAAATATCTTAGTAAACCATTTATCTTTTGTATGGAACGTTTTTATCTATCTTTAAGAGTTTAGGCGCTATCGAAGCCAGACACCTTACTGACACACCCTGTATAACCCAGATGTATCTCTAATTGGTTTCGTTAAAAAATAAATTGAATTCAATTTTTATATATGATTATGTCAAATTTTAGGACATTTATATGTATCTCGATTTTATGCGGTACCATGTACACTTAGATGTACCAGGACGTAATGCCCTAGACTCTAGAATCTGTTTTATATCAGTTAAAAAAAATTACTAAAATTGGTTCATTATTAACGAAATAACCGCTTATTAATTTGGACATGCAGTTTTGAATCGATTTATTTAAGTAATTTGAGGAGTGTGTGTGTTATCTGGGTTGAAAAGTTCAATAAATTAACAAATCAAGAAGAAAGCTTATATGTAACTCTTTTGCGACTTCTATAATCTTGGAAATCATGTATTTATACTTGAGAAGATAACAACTGCTTCTATAATACAACCCTCTACGAAATAGCTCTAATAAAAACGTATAGGATATAATATAGTTACCCAAATAAATGAAATGAAGCTTGCTAGCAATGTTTCTTAACGACCGCTGATGGATATTATCTTAACTTCGTTAATATAACGGGGTTACGGTAAATAAGTTATTTATTTAAAAATTAGTACTAAGCAAATAATGCAAATATCTCCGAAACGGTAACTCTGGGCGACTTGAACGTAGTATACCTTTTTTACGTAACAAATATGAGAAAAGTATTTTTTTTATTAAAAACTTAAATACACTGAGATACAAAAAAGTTATGACCTTATGAATGTGCAGTGGCGGTTCTTCCACAGGAGCACATGCGCACGTGCACCCCTAAAACAATACGAATAAAAATATTAATTTATTATTATTGAATATTATTTATTGTATAAAGTTCGACCATCCCTAATATTTTACGGTATCGTCAAACTAAAAAAGTCCGACCTTCCCTAATATTTTATCATCCCATCAAACCTAACTGTATAGACCCGGCAACCGTGTCTCGGTCGAGGTAAATGACGATTATGACGAGACTTGCTCGCACGTGCGATTAAGTAGTGCAGTTTCTGTAGTAACAGGTGGCGGGTGGCAGCTGGGCTATGGCGATTTAACATGGAAGAGGCGCACAGTTTTTGTGTGCACCGCGCTGTTGTCTGTTCGTGCATCTAGTTAGATATTCGAGCATGTATGTTTTAATATTTTAATATTATATATTTATTAAGTTAAAATGAATAGTTGACGGTGGACTATTTATGAAATAACTTTAGCTCTTTGAGTTTGGAGCAAAAAATTGAAGTGAAGAATGCGGGAACACCTAAACCCGAAATTAATTTATCGCAGACCACAAAGGGTAAATCTATCGACTTTATTAGAAAGTTTAAAAATGAAATATATGAAAAATAATTTATAGAGGGTATTCCAAACTTAATGAGGCTGTTATTAATTTTCTACAATTAAGAACCGAAGAATGAACGTTTAAGCACTATTGTGTAGGGTCGATAAATGTTATGTATTTCGATAAATGATACTCGATAAGATTTTAAACCATTTTATTTAAGGATTTAAACTAAAAAACACTGAAAATATGAAGAATGCCAACTTGTCAGTCTCGTGGTTCGATTCGTTCTCGTCATAAAACAGTTAACTATTGTTCTCGTCTTGGTTGCGCCTAATAACGTAGCCCGTAGATGGCGTAGTGGTATTAGACATCATTCGATTTTCTTGATAACTCGTAGATGGTGGTAGTAGTATTGGAAATCATTCGGTTTTCTTGATAGGTCGTAGATGGTTTTAGTAGTATTAGTAGTGGACTGTATAAATATTGTTACGAGGGTTGCATGTGACGACGTTAAGATCCGACAGCTATACACACTAAGAAAACCTTCTTTATTTTCCAAAAGTTCTATTTCCTTGGGTAAAATTAAAAAACAAATAAAAATATGTTTTACCTAACGCCTCTTATTACTTTTGTTCTTTCTACATTTAAAACGTCTAGAAAAATTTCACCATACTTGTGATCCCCTCTATCATAGGTCACGAGCCGCTACTGTGAATGTGCGAAAAATGCAGCAGACAGCGCTCCTACATTGTACATTAAAATTTCATAAAGAAATAGATTTCTCGTCCTAAAAAAACATTTTTGCCAAATTTTGTAAAATAACGTTAGTTTCTCTCAAAGTTATTAGAGAAAACCAAAAATGGAGTTTTAACTTTAACACCCTGTATCTCAGTTAATATCAACTTTCGGTTATAGGTAAGTATAATTAAATCCTAATATTTTGACGTAAGGAGTCTGTGGTTTTTCCATGTGCCATTAATTAGCGGACACAAGCACATACTTCCATTTTCTGGCAATATTACTCCTAATAATTTAATTGAATTCACAGTAATACACTTCTTATTACTTTATGAACTGAATTTTGATAGCTTCATTTACTTTTAACAAAATTTCAGTGACCTGAAAGTCAACGCTTAAATACATCCGATCTTTGCGGTCACCTGTAAATAGAAAGACATCTTTTCAGTTTCACATGATGTTATATAAGTTTTTTAGTCCGTTCGGAGTTATCAGTGATATCGATATCGGTGATTTCCCTAGAGTCGTCCGCCCGTTGTAAGCAACCGCAACGGTACGAGTTCATGATTAATGCATGTGTGTATCGGAAAAATCGTTTTTCTTTATAATTCTTGAACGTAACTGCAATATGTCAGTTATGATCTTTACAGGTAGGTAGTAATTTTTGATGTGGGTTATATGAATGTGGATTTTGATGGAACTTAGTAAATATTGGTATATTATTTACGAGTGACAATGAAAAGATGATAGAATGATGAAATAATAGTAATAGTTATGAACTATCGTATGTAAAATATAATATTTTTTCTATGACAACTACATCAAAAAGTATACTTAATCAGAATGCCTACCTATTATTCCTTTATAATAATATTATATTTTTTTTTATGGTCAAACACAAACACTATAGGAAAAATCCTTTAGGGCACTCTGGGAGTGGTGCGTGTGTGCAAAAAGCGATTCACGTTGGTTTTGAATCGTTGGAGGTTATATTCGTTGGGAAAAACGACCTCGGGAAGGTCGTTCCATAAGGATGAAGTCCTCCAGATGAAAGAATTCTTAAATAATGAAGTTTGAGGAGTACTAAGCTTAACCACATATGGATGGGCGGCAGTGGTTCGTCGTGTATTTCTTCTATTCGCTGCTCTGGGCGGAATTAAGAGGGCAAGGTCAGTCGAGCACTTTCCATGAAAATATCTGTAAAAGAGAGTCAAATCCCCAACCTGTCTTCGATGTTCTAGGCTGTCGAGGTTCTTCGTCATCTCGTGGTCTTCAATCAGATGAATGGCCCTCCTTTCGATGGAATCCAGTAGCCGAAGAGTATGTTCGGGTGCAGAGCTCCAGACACGAGAGAAGTACTCTAGTGATGGCCGAATCTGGGCTTTGTATAGTGTCAAAAGTTGTTGAGGTGTGTACAACTTTCTGGTTCCGAAGAGTACAGCAAGTTTCTGAGAAGCTATCTTGTCGATTGCCACAACGTGGTTATGCCAAGACATATTTCCTCCCAGATTGACTCCCAGCAAATTAATAGATGAAGCCAGTGGGATTGCATGTCCGTCCATGACAATATCCGGTTCTGTAATGTTAACCTTTTTTGAAAAAACTGCTGCCTGTTTTTTTTTGGGGTTAAATTCGACTTGGTTACTATCACCCCAAGCCAAAATTTCTTCCAGGTCTTTGTTGAGGCGTGATACTTCATTCTGTCGGCGAAGATGTGCGTCGGCAGCCGATGCAAAACTAAATATCGGATTTTTCGTTTTCACTAGAAGGTCGTTAGAGAGAAATCCGTCAATCGCCACTTGCAGAGAGCGGTCCTTAAGAAAGCTAGACAACCATGCACAGAATCGACTGGGCATACCATAGGATCGCAGTTTACTTACAAGTCCCTCATGCCAAACACGATCAAAGGCTTTAGAAATATACAGTGCAACAGCCCGAGACTCCCTATGATGTTCGATTGCGTTGTTCCAAATATGGGTGACATAGGCTAGAAGATCTCCAGTTGATCTGGACTTCCGAAAACCATATTGATGATCGCTGATAATGTTGAAGCCTTCCAGGTACTTTAGAAGATGTTGGTTAATAGCTTTCTCCATTACTTTTGATATAACTGAGAGCAATGCGACTGGTCGATAGTTGCTAGGCAGGGTTCTCTTACCTTTCTTTGGTATAGGCTGGACTCGCACCGTTTTCCAGCACGATGGAAATATTCCTTGTTTGTAGAATAAGTTAAGACGTCTACAAAGTACTGGTGTTAGTTCATCGGTGCATCTCTTGAGAACTATAACAGGAATTTCGTCTGGACCAGAAGCTTTCTTGACGTCGACACCTTTCAGGATTCGCTTGACGGGACGTTGACGGAACACGATTTCGGTCATTTCGGATTGAACTGCAGGAATGTTGGGTTGTGTTCTTCCTTGGAAATTTACCGTGGAATGCGAAGAAAATAGTTCAGCAAGTAAGTTTGCTTTGTCTCCGGCTGTATATACTATTGTACCATCGGTACGTGTTAGAGGTGGAATAGTTGATTTAGTAAAATTTTGGCTGACAGCCTTTGCGACTTATTATATTATATTATATTTATTAGATTATACTATTTTATATGCACAAGACTAAACATATTTATCCGCAGAATCCTTGTGGAAAATGGGTCCAGGTCAAATTGTTCCAAATTTTCCTCACTTATAGGATTCTGTGAGTAGATAAAACTTGTCTATGGGCCCCCAGCGTAAAAAACTCCCTGTCGAGAGATATCTTCATCCGAAACAAGGTTCTTTTTCGCTGCCTAGTGTCCTGCAAGAGTGTGCCAGGCTTCCATAGCTCTTATACGAATAAACTTTTTTTTAGTTTTTAATTTATTACTCTTAAACTACATAACCAACTGAAATAAAACTTTAAACAATTATAAAGGACACTAATACGGACCTAATTATGTAATAAAATACTGGGTGTCCCGTTTAAAAAATTCAACATTATGTTACCACACATTTTTGGGCCACCCTGTATATTTAAAAATATTTTCCTGAAATGCACCCTATAATACAGTACAAATCGACATATGAATGAAATTCCTAAGTTAATATCGATCCATAATGCCTAGAAATTAATTTTAACATTTTTAACGGAATCGAAGTAAGCCTCAAATTCGAACACTACTGGCTGCCACCAAAAAAAAATTTCAGTTTCATAAAGTGACAGGTTATTCAATTTTTTTGGATTTCATAATGTAGCCATTATGAAATCCAAATAGAAAAATAATATTAAAAGGTCGCTAGATTAAACCGATTGGCATGTTTGCTCTACTGCGCATGCCGACTCTCTACTTGTTGTTTATATAATATCTAATATATTTTTTGTTGCAGGTTCTTCTTTGAGGTTTGGATCTGCACAAGGTAAGTTTTTGGTTATAGTAGCTTTTCCCTTACCGCCTAGTTTTTAACCGAAACCACCGTTTTAATAATGGAAGGTAAATTTGTGAAAAACAGAATTTATTGTAAATTTATTCACCTGCTGTTTGACTCCATTTTATATTTCTACGAGCCAAACGTCAACAAAGTTTCATATATTTTATGGGGGGCCGCGTATCTTTACAATACATTTCCCACCGATATTGTGGGCGTATATATTTATGGCTTGTTTGGTGTAGTCCAAGGTATTGCTTTACTGATTAGCACTAGGCCGTTGAAAAAAATGTCTTGAACGAGGTTTTCATTTGAAACTTTTAAAAGCTTTGTAAATTAAACTTTAATATGACACTGTACAGGGTGTCCAATTTTCGACACTTTTATAGGGTATCTCCGTAATTGTTAGTGCTATCAAAAAAGTAATGTAGGTGTCATGTACTTTTTTTGGGCCAAACTTAAAATGATAAAATCAAATTAGCTTGTTTAAGAGATACGGCACTGAAAAAAAGGATACATTAAACCAAAAGACTATAACATTCACTTAAAAGCCGCGCGCTTTTCAACAGGTCCAAATGCGCCGTCTTTTGCCAGAAAACTTTAATTCTTTTGTTGTAAGTTCTTTTCTTTCTATCCAAAGGCAGTATTTTTCTAGCCAACAGCGATGGCATTTCAGACAATGTCTTAAGGAGTTAAGTAATGACGCCATGCAGGTTACATACGAGATTCTATTAGCACAATATCGATAATCTGTTGTCTCAAGTTCTTTGGAATTTAGGTAAAACATAAAGCACTTGCTCCAAGAGAAAAAGTTCCTGAATCAAAATCAATCAAAAAAAATGTTCTTGACTAATGAATTTTCGGTCTTGGTTCAAAACCCCGAATATTCTGGTTCTGTTACTTTTTATATTGAGTCAATTAAAAGTGCTCTTGAAGCAAAAGCTCGACGTTTTTCGTTTAAGAGCAGGTTTTTTGAGAACCGCTTTGTAGTTGCGTATTTAACATTTTATTATCTTGGCTCAATTCCTAAGCTGTTGAACTAAAGCCTTAAGTATTTTCTGTCTCCTTTTTTTACATTGATTCAATTGAAAATGCGCTTGGCACAAGCTTCAGCGGTCTTCCATCAAGAACATAATTATTGGAAGCCCGCTACCTAGCAGTGCCCTCGCGCCCCTCGATAATTTTAGTTTTATACGAGTCGTTATATATGAACTTCTAAAATAATCTTGCTACTGTTATTACTATTTTTAACACAATAAGTACAAAACGACGAGAAGCAAAAATGAATTGGGAAACAGTGAAATTTAGAAATTGATTAACTATTTAGGAACATACATGTTAAAAAATAGTAATAACTAGTAGCAAGATTATTTTAAAAGTTCATATATAACGACTCGTATAAAACTAAAATTATTGAGGGGCGCGAGGGCGCTGCTAGGTAGTGGACTTCCAATCATTTTTTAATTGTGGAGTTACGACATATTGAGATGAGTGATGATAGGCAAAAAAATCGAATTTTTTTTTGTTGTTTATTTATATTCTAATAAACAACAAATATACCTGTTTCTTTTATTATATCACTAACTTTAAAAAAAAATCTTCACTGACACTGGCAACATTTGGGCTAAGGAATAGTTGGGAACTGTTAAAAATTGCGGAGGGTGACTCTCGTTATCTCTGGGTCTTTTCGCTAGGGATTGCTCATCGTCTTCTTGCTAAAACCAAATATGAGTATTATTATTAGATATGTACCTAAAAAGGTAATGCGCTATGCATAAATTCTTTGTTGCCCGTTTGTCCCTTAAAAATTGGTGTCTTTAGTTATGGCCCAAGAACTCATTTTCCCAAAAGTTACAGTTCCAGGTTAGGTTAGGTTAAATAAATTGAAAACTAATCAGTCTATAATATTTTTATATTTTGTAAAACAAATTTGTTTTGCTGGAATGGCCCTCGGTATTTTTGAAGAAAATAATGGTACGCCACTTCTTTTTTTTAATAAAAATTATTTTTGGAATTTTCATTCCTTGCCGAGCAAATGTCGTCTCTCGATTTTTTGTCGTTTGACGTACAGTTTTCGTATAAAAGAATGAAATTCATTCATTTGCACTCTGTTATGGAATTAGGTATTAACAGAGATTAAAAAGGATCTAGTAGGTAAGAAGCAGATTTTGTTTTGACAGTTGTCTACCTAGTCTAGTTGTCACGTATTTAAGTCATTAACCGTATTAAATCGTTTAAAAAACATGAAAATCTTTAACAGCCTGCATCTCAATAGTTAAGGCGTTTAGGACATATGTTCATACGAAGTTTTTTTTCTAAAAATGGACCCAAGAATAACCTCCTTAAATATTATCATGTTTTTTTAGCACACCCTGTATACTTTGATGCTGCTATGTATATTGGCATTTTTAACATCGTTTAAAAAATGCCTTGAACGAAGTTTTGAGTTAAAATTCATAAAAGCCTTGTAAGAGGACTCCGTACAACTTTAAAACGAGATTTCTTCCCATGGATTTATTAATCGCTTTAAAAAAATTTCATCATTTGGAATCTAGGCCTGCTTGATTAGAGAATAAAATTTAACATAACTATTTTGATTTTTATTAAATCAAGCGGGTCTTGACTGGAGAATTATTGTTATTTTCTGTCTAGGTAAAGCGTTAAAATCATCTAAGAATACCGAATTTGATAACTATCAGACATAATTTTTTTGCATTTTTTTTAACACTTTCCCTAAATAACAATTTAAAGAATTAGTCAAATTATTTGAGAGTCTGATATGGTTTTTAAGCTTAAACACTAATAATGAACCGTGGTGCTAGTATTTCACCTCAAATGATAAGGGATGTAGCAGATCTTTTCAAGAACGTAGTTACTTATGCACAGATCAAAAAGGAAGACATTTTGAATATTTACTGTAGTTTGCAATAATTAGTTGCCTATGGTATTTAAAGAACATAAATTTGGAATTATTTTGAAAACGGCTGGAAATAACTTATATGTTTGTATTGCTTGTGAATTGTACATCCAATAAACAAATAATATACAGGGTCTTCCATTTGAAAATACTGAGAAAAATGATTTTGAAATGTGCCGTTTTTGGAACCCTATTATCAACATCCTGTATAAAATAGATAAACGCTATTAGATTCGTAGTATCGCTAGATCCCTTGTTATTAAGGCTCATCCAATCCAGTGGTTGAAAAAATAATTTTAGCATGTTTTTTTAATTTTTCACCCTGTATAAGTTAAAAAAATATTTTTTAAATGAGCAGAATGTGCAACAAACCCGAACAAAAGCTCATTATCGGTAAATGCAATTGGCGATTGACGGATTTCTCTCAGACACCTTCACCATCAATGCCGGTGTTCCTCAAGGGTCCATATTGTCCCCCACTTTCTTCTTACTCTACATCAGCGGTTCTCAAACTTTTTGGGTGACGGAACCCTTTTGGGAAGCAAAATACTTGACGGAACCCTACAATAAAACAATAGTTTTTAAAAGTGTATTCTTTATTAATAAGCATAATAAAAGTACAATGTAACAGTTACTAATTATTACTTACTTTACCACATGGCAAGTACAATAATAGAAGATATTAAAAAAGAAAAAATCTAACTAATGGGAGGTATGAAACTGTTTTTTATTTTTCATCAATTGGTTGATATCAGGTTTGATAGAAGACAGTTGAAGTCTCATATCAGGTTCGGCGTCCAGTCTATTGCGATATTTTGTTTTCGTGGCTGCATAGGTTGAGAATCCTGTTTCGCACAAATATGTTGTTGGGAACGGGAGAAGAATATTCAGAGCCATTTTGCCAAGCATTGGATATTCATCACGGATTCTGCACCAAAAATCGTTGAGAGGCGTCGTTTTGAACAGTGACTCCATACTTGTGTCTGATGACATTTCTAAAAGAGATTCATATATCTCGTTTGACATACTTTCGGGCTTTTCCAAGTTGGGTAAAAAAGGATTATGAATCCATGAATTCAGTTTCATTTTTGTATTCTGTTCTTCGGGAAAATACTTTTCAAAAGATGCGCGCATCGAACTGAGATATTGGACCAATTCTTCAAACACATCATCTTGAAACATTTCTGAGTCGTTATCGCTAACAAACTCACTGAGTGACGTAAAGCTTTCTATTTCTTTCTTACCAACGCAAATAATCCAAAAATCTAATTTTCTTTTGAATGCAGTTATTTTGTTATAGGCCTGAAACACTGTTGTCTGTTTACCTTGCAATGATAAATTCAATTCGTTCAGTTTTTGAAAGATATCCGCCATAAAAGACAATCGGAACAACCAAGTTTTATCATACAAACGGTCCTTCAAATTAAAAGAAGTATCTGCTGAAAGAAACATTTGTAACTCGGCTCTAAGTTCAAATAGCCTTGTTAAAGTTTTACCCCGAGACAGCCATCGCACTTCTGTATGGAGCAGCAGTGTTTTATGTTTGCTGCCATAATCTTCACACAATAATGAGAACAATCGGGATTGTAGTGTGGTCGTGATTTGATAAAATTAATTATTTTTACCGCTTCATCCATAACTAATTTTAGATTTGACGGCATTTGCTTCATCGCAAGTGCTTGTCTATGCAGAATACAATGGCTGGAACTACAATTAGGCGCTTTATTTTTTATTCGTGACACTGCTCCTGCTGTTTTACCTGTCATCGCCTTGGCCCCATCTGTACAAATGTCAATGCAATTGTTCCAACTGAGATTATTTTCTTCAAAAAATATATTTATTTTATTAAAAATTTCTTCCCCGGTAGTGTTTGTGAGCAGCGGTGAACACATAAGCATGTCTTCTTCAAAAGAACTTTCATATGGATATCTCACGATAACCAGCAAGATAGCCAAACCAGCGACATCAGTTGACTCGTCCATTTGCAAGGCGAATCGTGTTTTTTGTAGACGTGTAACTAGTTCTTGTTTGACGTAGCTTGCCAGATCATGGATTCGCCGTGAAACAGTATCGTTTGATAGCGGCACAGTAGAAAGATGCTTTGCGGATTTTTCATCGAGCATACATTTTGTTATGTCTAATACACATGGCTTTATTAAATTCTCAGCGATAGTGTGCGCTTCACCTGCTTGTGCAATGCGATAGCTAACTAAATATGATGCCTCCGTGACCTTTTCGTTGATAGTTTTTGTTACATGCATCATATTTTTTTGACTTTCCAATAACTGATCTTTTTTACGAACAAAAAATTCTTTATTCTTGTCTTTAGACTCGGGGTGTACAGTTTGTAAATGTCGGCGCAATTTGGCAGGTGCCATGGAACTATTAGGAAGCAGTTTACTACATAGCATGCAGAGAGGTGAGCCCTTGGAATCAACAAATCCGAAACTGATATATGATTCATCATACTTCCTTTTTTTCGTCTTTGAAACCGTCGAGCTTGAGGTCGTGGCATCATCGTCTGGATCGGTGATTGCTATATTCTCCGCGCGTACTGCTTTTGAACATTCAGCGTCATTAGAAGATGTTGTTGCAACACGTTTAACACCTTTAAGCCAACGTTCCATTCTTCTTTATTTATAATGTTACACGTCAGGCTGGTGGGGTCTAAATAATGCACAATCGTTACTGCGTATAAGAGACTAAGTTTAGTACAATGAAGAAATGTATAAAACTGAGACAACAGAATACAGCAGGCAGTAGAACAATGAACACTAGTTTCTCGCTAGCGAGCTTGTAAGTAGGTAGGTAGGAACTTATCGCATACATGTTGATACCAAACTTATGAGATATTGTACCAGCTATTGTAACACATGTTTATACAAATACAAATAAATAAATAAATATACCTACGCCGCGGCCGCGGAGTCAAAACGTTCGACCAGAGAGAGGTGTTTTGATTTTTTTTCTAATTTTCTAAATTCTTGAGGAACCCCTACAGAGGTATCGCGGAACCCTAGGGTTCCGCGGAACACACTTAGAGTATAGCTGCTCTACATTAACGACCTTCTAGTGAAAACGAAAAATCCGATATTTAGTTCTACTGACGATAGCACACTTATCTCATCTTTCTCTTTGAATCCACAAACATCGGCTGCCGACGCACATCTTCGCAGACAGCATGAAGTATCACGCCTCAACAAAGACCTGGAAGAAATTTTGGCTTGGGGTGACAGTAACCAAGTCGAATTTAACGCTAAAAAACCCAGGCAGCAGTTTTCTCCAAGAAGGTTAACATTACAGAACCGGATATAGTCATGGACGGACACGCAATCCCACTGGCTTCATCTAGTAATTTGCTGGGCGTCAATCTTTGAGGAAATATATCTTGGCATAACCACGTTGTGGCAATCGCCAAGATAGCTTCTCAGAAACTTGGTGTACTCTACCGAACCAGAAAGTTGTACACACCTCAACAACTTTTGATACTATACAAAGCCCAGATTCAACCATCATTAGAGTACTGCTCTCATGTCTGGAGCTCTGCACCCAAACGGCTACTGGATTCCATCGAAAGGAGGGCCATTCGTCTGATTGGAGACGAGCTAACGAAGAACCTCGACAGCCTAGAACATCGAAAACAGGTTGGGGATTTGACTCTCTTTTACAAATATTTTCATGGAAAGTGCTCGTCTGACCTTGCCCTCTTAATTCCGCCCAGAGCGGCGAATAGCAGAAATACACGACGAACCACTGCCGCCCATCCATATGGGGTTAAGCTTACTACTCCTCGAATTTCATTATTTAAGAATTCGTTCATCTGGAGGACTTTATCCTTGTGGAACGACCTTCCCGAGGTCGTTTTTTCCAACGAATATAACCTCTAACGATTCAAAACCAACGTGAATTGCTTTTTGCGCACTACTCCCAGAGTGCCCTAAAGGATTTTTCCTATAGTGCTTGTGTTTGTTCATAAAAAAATCTTATCGTCAAGGTATAAATTTACTCCGCGCAATCGTTGAATCGCCCTGTACAAGAGAGAAGAGCCCGAGCAACATAATATATGCAAAGTCATGAAATCCTTAGAAAATAAGATAACCATATGAGATCCTTCTCTTCCAGAACAAATGTAAAACTTCCAAGAAAGTTCCCTTGAGCAATTACCAAATTAAGGTAATTTCCTTAGTTTGGGTTTGCCATAAAGCCTACGCAACTAAAGATAATTCTGGAACGAATTTAAATCGTCCTATCTTTTTACACAATAGAAAAATACGTAAAAGAAGAAAATAAAGCTCTTTAAAGGTATAAAGACAAAAATAAATCGCCTTGTCGACCTCAAAAACAAAATAAACCAATTTTTTGGCAACTGCTTCTTGCTTATGCCTGTGGGCGGAACACGAAATTTTATACGTTTGCAGGGACGCTTTATCTTTAAAATATATTTTGCGAACTACATTGTAGGGCTGTTTATTTAGGGTGCGGTGCGTGTTACCTTTAACGCTGTTTGGGGTTTAGAGTTAACTTCATATGTATATTTTTAGCTTTTCACATTTGAATTGAAATTTTCTATATGTAAAAATGTGCGAGGCAGTTATTAATTAGACGGTAACCAACGGGTTTTGCACGGAACCTATATTTGAGTAAATGTTTTGAGAGAGGAACACTTATTATAATTTGGTTACGGGTCAAAATTTTTTACAAGCAACTTTCAGTCCTTGGCATATAACTTACTAAAATAAACTATTTGCCTGTAGAAACAATTATAATTTGCGAAATATATGTTACTGCCTGCATTAGAAAGCAATTTTAATTTTTTTTTTTTAGATTATAGCTGCAGTATTCAAATTTGAATTTAAAAATGTATAGCCGGTCACGTGTTCCCAGTCAATAATTTCTTACTTTAGCCTTTTACTAAAGTTACTTTTATATATATATATATTATTAAAAATTATTATATATTTTATATATAACCAAGTAAGGTGTGGCAACGTTGCATGTTTGCATGTGTTTTGGTGTACATAAAAGACGAAAATTTCTAGTGTCTCATATGAATTTAATTGTTAATTTGGTGATACATCATACTTTTAAAACTAACACCACTCAGCAGTGATGAGATTTCAAAAAAAATTTGCTTGGAAAAATTAAAAACATTCTTTAAACCATCAAATTGAAGTGTCGTCGACAGTGCACTGTTGCCACATTGCGTAGACGGAATTCCCGGAGCCTATGATCGTAAATCAAGTGATTTGAGGGCAAAATGGAATGTGATGTATGTAAAGACCCCAAATTAAAGACTTATGCATGTGATTCTTGCAAGATTTACCTGTGCAAGGCACACAGTGGATTAACATCATCAGAAATTAAAGTTCTTGACCTGAAGGAAGGAAGATTAATGAAATATTACTGCTCTAAATGTCTACAATTTGAAGCACACACTCTTTTAAAAAAAACAATAGATGATAAGGTTAGCATTATAGCGGGTAAAGATGAAATTATAACTCTTTTAAAACAAAAATTAACATACCTAGAAACCAGATGTAATTCCGAATCATATAGCAAGATTGTAACAAAATCATCAAATGCAGTCATTAAGGAACAATACCCTAACATACCAGGCTTAATTATTAAACCTAAGAAAAAACAAGACGCCGAGAAGACCAAAATTGATTTAAAAAATAACATAAAACCCGCAGAAATTAAGGTTGGCATAAAGAATACAAGAAACACCAAGAATGGCAATGTCATTATTAAATGTAATAGTCTCTCCGATGTAGAGATTTTAAAAAAGGAGGCTGAAAGCAAATTAACTGACTACGAAATACAAATTGCAAAAATGAGAAAACCTAGATTTAAGATTGCTGGCTACCATGGAGAAATACTAGACCTACGGCAAATTGAGAGTGGTATAAGGGAACAGAATGACTTTATTTGTGAAGATGATGAACTAACAATAACATTTATTAAGCCTAATAAAAAGAACAATACGTCCACGATTTATGGGGAATGCTGCGCTGGAGTTTTCCATAGGTTGATGGATAATGGAAAGGTATGTCTACAATGGGAGAGATTTCCCGTGTATGAAGATATTAGCATACAGAGATGTTTTAAATGTCAACAACACTACCATAAAAATGCAGTCTGTCAAAATAATATAGCTTGTGAGCATTGTGCTGATAACCATGATATTCGTGAATGTACCAAAACTGTAAAAAAGTGTATAAATTGTGTAAATGCTAATCATAGATTTAGTCTGAAATATAATAGTAGCCATAGTGCCAATGATCCAGCCTGTCCATCCTACCAATACCTCTTAAAAATTCTGAGAAGTAAAAGAGACTATGGTAGTTATGGCTGCTAAAGAACAAGAAATTGATGTGTTGCAGCAACTGGATGATCTGGATTGCATAAACATTCAGGAAAGTATTGACTGTGATGGAATTAGTTCCAAAATAGACTTACACCACAAAGTTCTAAATGTTCTACATTTTAATATACGCAGTATTCAAAAAACTTAAATGACTTACTAATCCTTATTGAAGCTTTTGATTTGTTTTTTACTGACATTATTATATTATCCGAATGTTGGCAAATTAATGATAAATTATATAACATAAAAGGTTACAATACATTTTATAACAACGCGAACTATAACCAGAATGACGGGGTAATTGTTTTTGTAAGACAGGAATTAGATATTAATTTTGAAATTGTAAAACTTATACAATCTGGTGTTACACTTGGCAAAATCACCTTAGTAAAAAATGGTACTAGCTATGGTATCACATGTGTATATAGGCCCCCCTCCAGTAATATAACACATTTTCTTGCTGACCTTGACAATTACTTTCAGGGTAATATGAAGCAGAATATTGAAATTTTACTTGGTGACATTAACATTGATATACTGGATAAAAATAATAATAATGTAAATACATATATCTCTATTATGAACTTCTTTGGCTTTCAATCTGTTATTAACGGCCCTACACGTGTGACCCCAAACCACGAATCTTGTCTGGATCATATCTTTCTTAGAAATAAATTACAAAAAAATTCAATAAAATACTCTTCTTTTATAATGAAATGTGACTTAACAGATCATTTCCCAGTAATGATTAACTTTTATAACAATAATCTTACCGGAACACACATTTCTCCCTTGTATGTTTCAAAAACACTAAACAGACTAAATTTTCAAACTTTTACGGAAGTCATGGGTTCTCTGGATTGGTCTAGTGTGATACACGTGAATGATGTTGAAACTGCCACCAATAACTTTACACAGATCATATCAGATACCATAAAAAAAAGTACAGAAACAAAAACTTTTGTTTGTAGGGAATTTAAAAAACTCAAACCATGGATAACGAATGGTATAATTTATTCTATAAAGCATAGAGATAAAATGAAAAAGAAACTTTTATTAAACTATAGTGTAGATAATGACAATAAATATAAAACATATCGAAACAAGTTGAGTAAAATTATACAAAAGTGTAAGAATGAGTACTACAAAAAAGAAATTGACAATGCTGGGGGTGACATTAGAAGGATGTACAAAATAATATCAGATGCTACCAATGAAAGATCAGATAAAATCAAAATTAGTAATCTTCAAATAAAAACTGATAATGCACATCCTTCTGATGATAAATCTATAGCCAACTATTGCAATAAATTTTTTACTGAAATAGGCATCAAAATGTTTAAAAAAATAAAAAACCCTATTACACCTTTTGTACATGAATATCAGTCAAATTCGTCTATGTTTTTAAAACCAGTGAATGAAGGTGAAATAATTAAACAAATAAATTCTCTTAAGAACAATAGTGCCTCTGGCATTGATGGTATTGGCTCCAAAATCATAAAATGCTCTCATGTTTATTTGCTAAAACCTTTAGTCCATATCATTAATTTAGTATTTCAGACAGGTGAAGTACCCAGCCATTTTAAAACCACAGTAGTAACTCCAATTCACAAGGCAGGTGACAAGACTGATATAAATAACTTTAGACCAATCAGTGTGATAAACAATTTCTCAAAGATTTTTGAAAAATGTATGAAAGACAGACTGGTTGAATTTTTTAACGTAAATAATGTCCTATCAAAAAACCAATTTGGTTTTACTAATGGCCTTAGTACCACTGATGCAATTTACCAACTTACTAAGCAAGTGACCGACAATCTAAATAAAGGTAATAACTGTCTGACGGTGTTCCTGGACCTGGCCAAGGCATTCGATACTGTACCCCATGCAGCACTCCTGGATGTACTGGAAACCTATGGTGTTAGAGGAAGGGTGTTGGGCGTATTGGGGAACTACCTCCATGATAGGAAGCAGGTCCTAAAAATTGGCAACACTCTTAGCGACCCCTTAACAGTAAAAATCGGCATCCCGCAGGGAACAGTCTTGGGGCCCATTCTCTTCATAACATATATTAATTCGCTAACCAACTTAAATGTTAACAACGGCACAATTATTTCATACGCCGACGATACTGCAGTAATTTTTTCTGGTGAGAATTGGAATGACGTTAAAAATTCAACCAACAACGGTATGACTCAAATAATAGATTGGCTCGATTCATATAAACTTACTTTAAATATTATTAAAACTAACTATATCGCATTTTCGTTGACCGCGGCGAATAGACCAAATTTCAATAACATAAAAGTAAAGAATCTGGATGATTGTATAAATGAAGTTACCCATATCAAATATTTAGGAATTATAATGGACCAAAATCTTAAGTGGACAAACATGTACTCAAACTCACAAAAAATATAAGATCATTGTTGCACAAATTTTATATATTAAGAGACATATTAAGTAAAAAACTGTTAATAAGTATTTACAAAGCCTTAATCGAATCCCTACTTCGATATGGACTTGTCGTATGGGGTGGTTTATATACAAACTCTTTGTGTCAACTGAACGTTGTTCAAAATTACATATTAAAAATTATTTTTAGGAAAACCAAGAGATTCCACACTCAACAATTATATTCTGAAGACATCATGAATGTTCGCTCACTTTACGTTTTGAGTACTTGTTCTTTTGTGCATAATAATAACAGATTGAAGGCATTTGTGGATCATACATACAATACTAGAACCAGAATAAATAGACACTTAAAAATACCAAACAGTAATAAAAACGTAAACTTGCGATTTATTAACTATCTGGCTCCAAAAATATATAATATTTTAACACCAGAATTGAAAAGTATTAATAATATAAAAACTTTTAACATAAAATGTAAGTCCTTTATTACAACAAACTGGTCGAAGTTTGAGATATTGTTTTGAAAATTTAAATAATGTTTTGATCTTTGCTTATAATGACTTCCATAGCTGTACCTTCTAAATACTACTACATTTAAGATTTACTTTATGCTAATTGTGAATTCTTTAAGATATAATACAAATTTTTCCTTGCACATACAGATGTTTAGTCATCTAGGTGCATGTTCTAACAAGTTTTGTAGAACCCTATTTAGTATCATACTATATTTTGTATATCGTTATGTAATCAAAGTTGTTAATAAATGATTGATTGATTGATTGATTGATATAAGTAATTTACACTCCTACTACAATTTGTAGTGAATAAATAATGTCCAAAGATCAACAGTTTAGTTTCTCTAACGTCCCCGCAGCTGCATGTATCACCGGTCACGGCACAAATTACTTATAAATATCGCCACTAGAGGTCGGCATAATAGTTTCACAAATATGACGATATTATGTGTTTGAATTTGTGTAAAGCGTGCTCCTATTTAGATGTTGTATCTCCGATCACGGGGTTAACTCAGACCTAGTAGTCTTAATTAAGGGAAAAATACTACATGAAGTCATTCTCTTGAGTACAGATTCTCATTTCAGTCTAAAAAGTTTAAGAAATAGCTTGTATTAGCTGTTATCCACGAATTTATGCATTTATCCACGAATTTGTGCATTTTTGTATCGCCGGTCACAGTAACACCGGTCACGCATGAAAATGTTACCTGAGATAAATTGATGTGACGGTTTGTTATCCGAAGCTATATACAATATTTTTTTATTAACCATTTATAAACCATTAAGGAAAAATATATTTTGATGTTTCGTTTACACCTAGGTGGATTAAAAATATGACTAATTTTCATAGTATTTTAACATTCTATAGGGAACATTCCAAAACTTTAAGTCAATATAAGACAGGCTTTTTTAATAACCTACCTTACTGCTAAATAGTTAGCTCACGTCCATTCAACAACGAGACAAAATGTTACTATTTAAATGCTATTTTAGTGTAAGTGGGTGAGAATTATACAAGTTCTGACGATGGTTTAATACAATAAACCGAAACGTTAACGAAATATAAGAATTTCATTTCAAAGTGACCGAAACCCAAGAATAAACTAACTATAATGTAGGAGAAATATTCCTTGTAAGAAAATATATATCATGCCCTATTTCTGAAAACAAACAAAATTTTATTTATTTTTTCCTTCAACTGCTTTTGTGTATTTAATCGCTTCGTTAAAGGAGCCTTTTTGATGAGGAAATACGCTATTTATTAATGAAAGATATTAATTGCACGTTTTGAAATATGAGGGCAGTTTTCAAGACATAAAGAGCATTAAAGGCTTCAACAGATTAATTAATTGATACAGACAAGGAAAAAAACAAAAAGATAAAGTTTCGGAACTCAGATTTATAAAGCTGTAATGTTTAAAATTTATTTTGTTAATAAATAGAAATATTTTAACTGATGAAAAGCTGGTCTCGAAAACCAGCGTGATAGTAATTTTGTGATTAGATATATTTTTTCTACATATAAAATATTATGTAAAATTTCAAGAAATAGTACTTATTTTTCACTTAAAGGTGATATCCAAAACATTTAATATATTATATGTTTATGGTGATATCACATTATTCTTAACTATTTGTTAGATTTTATCAATTAAACACTACTTAGAAGATTAGATCAACACTATAAAACAAAACGACATTTTCATTAATATAGAAAAATATTGCTCTGGTGGCTCCGTAGTTAAAGCGGCAATTACTGGAAGCTCTAGGAAGAGAGTTCGTAGGTTGAAATCCCACAGGCGGTAAACCTATTCGCTCTCGCGTTTCACGCCACTGTAGATACAAATTTCTGTGCGTTTTAATAGCGCTATGAAGAGCGGAACTACATAAGAAATAAAATGAAAGCAATGACATTTTTGTGTTATTGTAGGATGTCAAATTTGATAAAACACATTTAATGATATATTTTATGAAACGTATGAGTCAATATAAGAAGTTATCTTGAATTTATTTATATTTGAGTCAATTTTGACCTGATTTTGAATTATTTCTTGTTGGCTTCGCCCCTTAACAAACGACAGACCGCGGATACAGCGTTGCCATATATCTGATGACAATGCATAGAGCTTCATTTTATTTTTTTATGATTAGTTAACGCTATGCATAACATTATATTAAAATTTATTATACTTACAAGTCTAGTTGTTCTAACTGGAAATTACATTATCCTTTTCTGTTAACGACGAGCATAGAATAGTTTGTTGTTCAGAAACGGCTGGGCAGATAATAACAGCAGATACCTAATGTAATACTAATAATAATCATTAATAACTAGTGACTTGTTTGCGTTGCGAAACTGGTCAACGATAACACATGTCTTTACAAAGCATCCAAACCTATATTCCTTGAGCTGGACCATCTATTTCATTTCCGTGAACTAGTTCATTCGTTGTAGTCCACCAATTAGTTCATTGAACTAGTTCACTCGTTCACAAAATTGTTTAGCAAAATATCATAATTCCATTATATTAAGAAGTAAAACACTAAAATAAATGGGATTACTTTTTTAGAGCAAATATTAAAAAAACAACAAAGCAAACGAAACTAAAAATAGGCACTTTATAAAAGCTTTAGCAACAGAAAATAAAGTAAGACCTCAAAAATTACTTTTAAAAAATAATAGTTATTTGCGATACTTCCTTAGATTTGAATCATATTTATACAGGGTGTTATGGGAAATGACGTATTATTTAAACCGGCAATTCCTGAGATGAAAATAAATTTAAAAAAATATCCATAAATGGCGTTTTGAATTATTAAGCGAAATTATACACTTTATATGAAATCTGAAAATTTACATGACCACTACTGACGACGGTCGGTGTTGTCATATCTACATGGCAAACTCTTTAGAAAACAAATTATAATTTTAAGAATTTTTTATTCTATCATTTATGAACAAATATGATTCCAGAAAACCGACGCCAAGTTGTTTTGCAAAACAAATAATGGTAGTATTTCACACAAATCTCAAATTCGTCACAGGCACAGGAAAGTAAATAGGTGAGACGTCATTGACCTTTCTATTATTTTTCAAACTCTTTAAAAAAAAATGAAATTTTATTTAAGACAAATGCTCTCGTACCTTTACTTATTTAAATACAATTATTAGTTTCATAATTTCACAGAAACTACACAGAATCTAAGGTTTAGGAGAAAATCTCTCACATAACCTCAAAAATAGCAGCTATTCATATGGAAAGAATACACGGGAAAACTGTTTTAATTTTGGTCCTTTTTTCTCGCTTAGATTTATTTATTTAACTAATTTAAAAAACACACACTTTAAATAAATTCTTTCAATTTAAGAATGGCATTTTATCTACGAACGAACGAAATGGTACGTGCAAAACTCGGAATAGAGATGGGCAATATTTGACAGTTTCATATTTCACGGTCACGGTAATTGAATCCTAATAATAGGCGATACGGGACTGACTAAGATTTTTTAAATCAATTAAGGTAAGGGATAATACTGCATCTATACTGGAGAACCTCAAAAAATTGAATTAGCCAGCTCTACTCCAAATGACAAGACCGACGAAGATTTAATTTTCTTTTCACACGGCAATCTCTCCATCTCTTTCACACAATCCACTGGGCGCCGGGGCAACGTAAGTCTAGGCGTACAAGCGTGCGTCTTGCAATTGTCAGTATTAGAAGATACGCGTTAAATTATGGTCGGTTCTGTTGCTTACCATTTACACTCTCGGCTATCCGCTTTATTTTCAGAAGGTACGCGTATAACAATTGTTCTGTAATGAATCTCGGGCTACGCGTCCAAACTTTGTATATTATTTGACATTGTTTTTATTGACTAACCTAAAACAAGTAGTTTGTTTTGGACGTTTGACTTGATGGAATGTTTATAGCATAAAGTGTTTCGAGCATAAAGTGTTTCCAGGAGTGTTCCCAAGGAAAAGAAAAAAAAACTGATTGTGTTTGTGCGTGGATTTCCTCGGTCTTTAGGTATAAAGATAAATACAATTAGGTAGATAAATAATTTATTTTTATAATTTTATATGGAATTTCAGTTTTACATTAAGTTTGGCAACATTCCACGTAACACCTATTTTCTGACATGCCACCCCAGGGTGACGTATTACAGTGACGCAAGATGAGCTGTGGGTTTATGGGGCTGGACTCCACTTTTAAAACGGTCGATTTAAAAAAAAAATATGTAGTGCTTCTCTAGGACACCCAAGGAGTCACCAATTTAAATATAATACGTCATTTCGATAACACCCTGTATTTTACAAAGAAAAATATATAATTTTAAATCACAACAAAAAATATAAAACTTTACTTTATTCAAGGGTCATCTATTTACCATTTTACCGCATAATAAAAGAAATTTGCCGATGCGGCGCGGCGTACTCACTCAGTACCCGGAATCCCGAAACTCGGTCCTCGCCTCGGATGCGTGATACAAGTCGGAAGAAACTAAAGGAACGAGAACAAGAAACAACATGAATTTGTCACTGATCCGTATTTCGTTCTCGGGTCTCGGTCCTCCAATCACCTGAGTCACCGTGTCTCCGTCACGGATCGGTGGAGCGTTCTAGTTCATCCGTGAACTTGCGAAGTCGTTAACTAGTTCATTCGTTCACTATAAGGATTCGTTCTTTTGAACTAGTTCGCTCATGAACTACACACCTCTAATCTGCCGTATAATCCGATATTTCTCCGATACTTCTATTCATTCGGAAACTTGAAGAAGCTTCTCAATCACGGGACGTCATTTTGTAGCCGATTACTAATTGAAAGCGGATATTGGATTCCTGTTTTAAGTATCAATACGAATCATGTTACTCTGATAGTCTCTTGTAGCTTTACTCGTTATTTAAAAGTAATTAGATTTTATTAATTTGGCAGCATAAAATTTGAACTTCTTTTTAAAGTAGGTAGTAAATAATTACTTTCCTCAAGACTGATATTTAATTAAGAAGAAGCTAATTTAACAAAAGTTCGATGCTGATCGATAAAAGTTTTTCCGGCTTAATTTGTAGAGTTGCAAAATTAAAAATTAAAAGCTCGAATCCAGGATTTTAGTTTTGAAATTTCCGAATTAATCGATTGTAATTGTTATAAGTTAAAACGCAAAACTGTGCACCAGGGAAATTAATAAAATTAGGGAAATCGTTAAGTAGATTCATCGAATATTTTTGAAATCTCTCTCGGGGCTCTGGGACTGGGGTGCTTGGTGGGGTAAAGGGTACTAGAGAAATACTGCACATTAAAATGTTACATAGGTATATATTTGTCTTCTTTTTTAATTGTGGGAATCCTTTCAGGTTTTTTATGATAAATATAAAAAAATAAAAATAACCAGATAATTGTTAGGCAACCCATTATACATAATAACTGATTGGGTAAAGTAGTAATAGGATAAGTTCCGATTTATTTTCGATTTTTAAAACTATTCAGGATAGAATATATAGGGTAAATAAACGTGATTTATGTAATTATCTGTGTTCTAGTAATTTATATATTGTTTTAAGGAAATATCATGTAAAACTTTAATAATTAACAAATTAACGATATTTAACTCCATCTTTATAAATATGGAGGTTAGGTTATCCAGGTTAGGACTCTACCAAAATAATATTTTTTTAAAATGAAATACACTTAGCAGCAAAAATAACGAACAACGAAAAATATACTCGATTTCAAACTTGATTTTCTCGTGAACGGATAAATCGATTTCGCTAATTTTTCTTTTCAACTGTAGCTTTTTTCTTTGGTAATTGCACTGTGATTTTTTATTCGGGTCTGTTATTCCCAATGTGCGGGGCGAAAGGGATAACGTGCTGAGACAAAATGTCACTGATATACCTCTCGCTATTTAAAGAATCCCCACGTGAAGGTACGATAACCGTCCATGCCGTTAAGGAAATTCCAGCCCGAAACATCACAGAGCCTCCATTAAATAAAGTTGTTTCAGTTATGTTGCACTATGCATAACATGTTCTGGTACAAAACTGTGTATTTTCGCTGATATTACAGATATCTGAGAAATTAAAGAAACAAAATGTTTAGAAAACATGAGGCTACAGTATGATTTCATCATACGCTCGTTGTTGCTGCTAATGCTCCCTACAGGGTGTCAAATTTAACGTAAAAAAACTATTCTCATTTTTACATCATGTATAAGCCTAAAGCTGAAATCTGAATAAAAAATTGTATCACAGTGCAATTACCAAAGAAAAAGTTCGAAAGAAAAATTAGCCAACTCGATTTATCGGTGCGCGAAAAAATCAAGTTTGAAATTGAGCATAATTTTTGGTTGTGCGTTATTTTTGCTGTTAAGTCTATAAGATTCTAAGGGAGAAATGAAACTAAATTCAAAAGTATTAGCCCGTTTTCGTGCGCACTTTAAAACCCGATTTTTTTTATATATTAAAAACTTTGTTACATAAACTTAATGCTGCAAAGATTCATCTTTTGCATAACATTTCATAAGTACCTTTTTAGACTACTAAGCTTTAAGCCTATTAGACTTTTCTAAATTACCTTACATTAGCTATAAGCGGCTTAAATTAATGTGCAAAGATACGAAAATAATCCGTTTAAAACTTCTCAGTTTTAGTTTGCAGCTCCAGTACTAATAATGTCAAAGAAATTAGGACTTGCAACAGAAAGCGCACATGAAATATAGCATTTCGAGTTCACTGAGAATGTATAGTGTGATGTCATGAAATGATTTCTTTCAGTTAGTGGGTATGTACAGAGTGTACATTTTTCGATGGTCTCCGTTATTAGTAAAGATATAGAAGGATGTGGTTTGCGTAGCACTGTGCTACTTTTTTTGTAAAAATAAAATACCATAATTTTTCTAGGTCTCCTTTTTTTGATTTTGGGACACTCCCCATATTTGGGTTACCCTGTAACTTATCAAAAAGAAATAAGATGTTCTCTCTGTGTTTTTTTACGTAAAAGCTAGCGACATGCTCTGGTTTTTCTAGTTTCATTAGTTTAAAAAAAACAAATTGTTTTTTTTAAATTGGTCACTCTGTCTATGTATTTTTTATATTGTATTTTCATTTTTAAAAAGCTTTCCGAAATATATAATACTTTATTTATTTTAACATTATGCCCAAAATTTACGTTTTTTAAAAATATAGATTTTTTTTAGTAGGCTGTGACGTGTATTGAAGAAAAACAGAAGAACATAGTCAGTTGTGCCATAACGAAAAATTCTTCTGTTTTCGTCAAAATATTTTAGGTTCTCCAAGATATTATTTTATAATTTCTAATTAATAATAAGAAATCGGTTTGTACTAATTATGGCAGCCAAAATGTAAACTTTGAAAAATACTACATGCTCGTTTGCTCTATCCAGTGTAACGAAAATGCAGATGGAGCATTAGAAGCGTATTTCAATGGCAAATACAAGCCTTTTTGTAGTATGTATTTTTAAGAACAATGTAAATTTTGGGCATAATAGTATGACTAAAAATAAACTATTATATATTTCTGAGGAGCTTGTTAAATAGTAATTACTTTTTTTTAGTGCTCCGAGGCCAAATAAATAAAGAAATTCTTCAAACATTTTTCTAAGACATCTTCGACAAATTAACTGCAAATTCAATTTATATATAATCCGCTTATTTATTATTCTCTTGTATGTATGGCTCGTTGGGCTAGTGGCAGAGGGTACGCCTGGCGATCTGAGAGTCGCGGGTTCAAATCCCGCACTCGACATCTTTGGTTTTATTTATTTATGTTAAAAAACTATAATGGAGGATAAATGGTGACTCGAAGCGGGCGGGAAAAATATTTCCCGCCCGCTTTGATGCTTTCCCGCCTGCTCTCTCGGAGAGGTCTGGAAAGTGCCACTTTCGGCGAAGAGAACAAGCATAAAAATAGACACTTTCGAGGCACTTGTAAATAAAACTATATTACATTATTAAAAAATATATAGGGTGACCACTTAAAAAATTTTTTTTTTCTTGAAAACTATTTAACGTAGAAAAAATCTGAGCACGTCACTGAATTCGTAAAAAAATACAAGGAGAACATTTTATTTATTTTTGATAAGTAACCGAAATATAGCAGTTCCTTCTATCATTATACTAATAATGAAAAAACCATCGAAAAATTCTCTCTGTATATATTAAAATAGAGATTTTAAGTATGAGATTTCGGTTTACCGGCAACAGAGATTTTATAAGGAGTTTTTTTATGATCAAACGATAGGAAAAATCCTTTAAGGCACTCGAGGAGTTGTGCGTGTGCGAATAAATCGATTCACGTTACTTTCGCATTATTAAATTATATAAAATTTGTAAAGTTAAATTCCCGAAGCTAATAAATTTTGCAAAGGAATGAAGTTTCATAATCAGGACTATGAATTTATGTGGCAAGATACAAATTTACGCGTTAAAAACTTTCCTTGATTTAGTTTCTAACTAATCTGGTAATGATTTGCAGGTATGAATATGACATGTAGTATATTATAGTTGGTAAAACTTTGTTCTACTATGTTACAATTATATTCAGTTAGTGGCTGCTCTCATTATAAAGTAACTTTACGTAAAAAATAGTTGACTGTATTTAAAGTTTACTAATTTGCGTTAATTGTGTGTTTATTTTATCATGAAGAAGAGAGTAAATGTTTGTTTTCATTATTTATTTCAGTCCGGTGACTTATTACTCCATCAATAGTATGTAACATGTATGTAATGGTAAATAGGCTCATTCACAGTGAGTCGTCTATTAGATGATCTCGGGAACTATGAAACAACTTTGTTTAAATATTGCTACTCGCTATAAAAATGGCGATCCGCTAATGAAGATCTTTGACGTATATATCACTTCCGGTCATAGGCTACCTTAGCGAAGGTGTAATTTAAGGTAATATTCAAATATTGGCCCTAAGTGTAGTATGCTGGAGGCGATTTATTAATCTTCATATAAAATATTAGTCAACCCTCTGAAGCTTTTTTTGTCTCTATAAAAATACTCTTTACTAAATCGCACTCTTAAGGAAATATAATAAGGAAAACGTAATATAACCTAATTAAACGTTCCGCTTATCTGAGTTTACCATACCTTATTGACAAGTTTCAAAGCCAAACAGCCAGAATAAGTTAAACTTAGTTTGTTAAATAGACCACTAGCCAATATATTATCCCGGCTTTAATGACCAAACAACAAATTCAAACTAAAGTGATGGTATCTCTTTAACGACTCACAACTTAAAGTTAGCTCCCTATTATAGATAATTTGAGCGAAAATGGCTATTTTATCTGTTTAGAACCATAATGGTATAATAAACTGCAAGTTATACCTTTATCATTTAACAATAAAGTAAGTATATTAGCAACACCGTTTCGTTATAATAAAATAATAAGTGGGGTGGAAAGTTTCTTATCAAATTAAAAACAGTTTTTTCTATTTTTGTTCGATTTTAAAGCTATTTCGATATCGTTTTCGGTATCGTAATAAGATTTTTATTAAATGTTTTTTTTTTCTTTTTTAAATGTTTGTAATGCGATCATGTGTATTCGATTGCAGAAACAATTATTGAGTAACTAATTTCATACCTAAGCTTACTTTCTTATTAAAGCTGAACGATTTAAAGCTTTGCGATTTCCCTGAACTCAAGAGTAGTTAAACTACAATAATCTTGGTTAATACTGTTTAATTTTTAAGAAAGTTTTTGAATTTTTACGGGTTACTTTGGAAAGATAATAATTTTATTTACAACCATGCATGTAATAATGACATTTCATCTATCTTTGAAACGTGGAAAGTTGACGTTCTTTTACTTTTACTTTCCACCCGGGTGGAAAGTAAATTAATTTTTTGTAATTTTAAAGAAAATCGATATCTCAAACTAATATACGAACACACCAACATATAACTAATTACACCTTCTTCTACTATTTTTGCTGCCTCTCGAATTTCTGGTGGAGTAGCAGCAAAATCAAATTCCTCATCTGATCAGCATTTTTCTGTTGTTAAAATAATATATTGTTTAGTGAGATGGAAACCACATTCAAAAAATGATATTTGCCATCTTAATGTGTATTGATATTTGCCATCTTAATGTGTATTATTACCTACGTTATTTTACCACCTGCGGTTATGTGAAGTTTCTGTCTAATTTTTCAATGTAAAAATAAAATGACATTTATCTTTTATTAATAATTTTAATTCAATAATAAAAAGTGGATGTTAGATGTGGTTGCAAATAAAATAGTATACAAACCTCGGTGAAAAGTTTCATTATTGTCTCGAGATTTAGTTAACATGGCTGCTTCGCACCTCGGTTAACTACCGACTCTTTCGACAGGAATGAAACAGTTTCCACCTCGGTACGTAAGATACTATTATAGTATTACTAACATAAAGGTTAGACAGAAATTTACAACATTAATATGGCAAAACCCGATCATGCAATAGTACATTACGTATCAAGGGCCGAAAAGAGGCTTTTACGGACGAGATGCGGAAAAGCCTCCGACTGCCCGAGATATGTACCGTCTTTTTTTTACAAGTGCTCCGAAGCTTTGATGAAAAATAAACAAAAATATTCTTCAGACAGTTTTCCTGTCTACATGACATGAAAACACCAGCGCATGGAGAATGTAAATATCTATTTATTATTTTTGACAAATAGGCTCGGTGGCCTAGTGGTATAGCGTACGCCTTCTAATATGAGAGTCGCGGGTTCAAATCCCGCATCCGGCATCTCTGGTTTTATTTATTTTTTTACAAGTGCCCGAGTCTTTGAGGCCATATAAATAAAGAAATTATGCAGACAATTTTCAAAAACATCGTTGAAAAATTAACTTTCAGTTTAATTTATATATAATCCGCTATTTATTCGATCTGAGGGTCGTGGGTTCCCGCACCGACAATTCTGGTTTTATTTAATTATGAGCACATAGTGACTCGAAGCGGGCGGGAAAAATCTTTCCCGCATGCATGAAAAGAGGCACTTTCGGGGTACATCTAAAAAAAAGAAATTATTTCGTAGTTTATACTACCTACAGACAAAAAAACGGAATGAAGAAAACCGGACAAGGCATTTTAAAGTGATATGAAGGGTCACAATGCTCACATGTATTTACATGTATCACAATTTTTTCAGCCGTATAAACAAAAAACTTTTAAACTCAACATCTTCCCAATTTGTTGGGGTTTTGACAGCATTGTATAGCTAAGCTATCAGCGATACGCTAAGACATCAGGGATACGATATGATCTAAATAAATATTTCTAAAATAGGACTAAATTCAAACCTCTTTGTTGAATAAGATAGTTAAAATTTAGAAAAATGAAAATATTTCATGTTATTTAAAAGCAATGGAAAACTATACCAACTCCGCAGATAAAACTTATAGGCATTTTGAGTAAAAGCAAATTTAACGGGAGCATCTTCATTAAGGCGTTGTGGTTCTGATAGATCTAGAAAGGCACTAGCTAACCCCATCGTCGTCATCGCGACGCTTTACGTCCTTGTCGAAATGCATACAGTGTTGCGAAATTAAGCCACATCTCAGTCAACAGAAAGTTTAATTAACAAACAAAACAAATTAATTTGCATTCTATGTTTAAAGTGGTATTATCATCTCAACGACTTATTAACAAAATTATAGTTTTAGATAACAGTTTATACAGGGTGTCGCAACAGCGCTCCAGTCTTCCATAGCTCCTATATGAGTTAAGTTAAGGAATTTAATTCATATGCTGATGCATTCTATTTCAGGAAAATATTTTCTCATATAGAGTGTGGTTTAATTTCCGGAACTTTGAACCATTTTTAAAGAGTACAATTTCATTTGCTGCAAAGCCCAATATTTCCTAGTTTTATAATATTATAATATATACATAGATATAGTTACAAGCATATTTGGCTTAAGAGCACAGTAACTTGACAATTTACACTTACGCTTTTTTTGACATTTTTAATAAGCAAGTATATCTAATTTAAGTAGTAGACATTTCTTAAACTAATACCAAACAATAAATTTTTTTTATAAAATTGTATAATACAAAAATTCCTTACCGCAGTCAGTCTGCAAATATATTGGTGATTATTCTCAATTCCGTGCTGACAAATCAGTGTGAACCCAGAGTTTAAATATTATTTCATAGTAATGACACTAGCACTAGTAGGACCCTACTATAGCAACCGCAGATAAAACTTATTAAGCAATTTGGGTAAAAGCAAAGTTAAAGGCAGTATCTTCATTAAGGCCTTGTGGTTTTGCCAGATCCAGAAAGGCAATAGTAGACCCGGTGTCGGCAGGCGGCGCGTCTCTTCGAGCCCTTGCCGAACTGCACACAGTATTGCGGCGAAATAACTCGCAAATTAGGCTACACTAATTTTAATTAACAAACAATACAAATTAATTTGTGTTCTATATGTTTAAAGTGGTATTATCGTCTTTATGCCTTATTGATATAATTTAATTGTGCGACTCTGCAATCTAACAGTGCCTTATAGAATATTTGCAAACGTGTTACCTACATCCAGTAGTTGCACACTTCTTCATTGCGCTTGAAGCCTATAGCGGTGTAAATGTTTGTTACATAATTGATCCAATAACTTAGTATCATGTAACGATTAAGATATTAAAATGTAAAACGTAAAAGCTTTTTCTTGCTCGGCTTAGATAATAATAAAATAAGCAAAAAATATCAACCTTTAAGTAATTATAATCTCGAGAACGATATATATAGACAGGTATAGGAAAATCAAAGCTGTTAATACTTTCTAGTAAAAGCGGCAGCACTGCAGGGCTGGAAATTTATTTAAAAGAGAGAGCATGTCATATAAACTATCAAATGATCCGTTGCAAGATCTTAACAAACGTCGAATATGCCATCCATCATCAACCATCATGTATACTGTACTATCAGCAGTAATCTTTTTCACCAAAAAAGCTAAATGTTAAATAAGGTAAAATATTAGTATTACCTTCCTTGTGACAGAACCAGTTGCTAATATACCATTGTTAACGTTCGCATACAAAGAAAGCATGCTTTAAAAATATTCTTGTTAAAAGTTTGGAGCCCTCTTTTGCTAGGTATTCTATTTCCGGAGCTCTCTCACATAAAATTTTAAGACTTTTATGTTAGGACGTCCATTATTCTGGTGTGCGCTACAAAACGAACCGTTAAGATAATCCCAACGCCCAAACTTATTTCAAAAGGTCTAATAAACGGTATATGTTGCGGGTTGCGGACAGTGGCCTTTCTAATTTTTTCTTGTTATTTATGTAGGTAGAGGGGTTTGCATTTTGGAAAAAAGGTCGTATTTGTTAATATAATGGTTACGTGTTACATAAATGATTGCTTATGTAAAAGTATACAGGTCAGTTCCTGAAAATTTATCTGCGGCGTACAAGACGTACAATGACATAAAGCATAGACAAATCCTTTGTAAATTCAAATCGTATTTACAATTTAATTAATTATACCCATTGGCATTCTTAGATAGAGAATTAATAATAGATTACGTAATAGTAGTTGTAAATAGCACGTAATTGCATTACAACTACGCTCATATTTATTAAGTTTAAAACGCAATTAGGCTTTGGTATTTCTCAGCAAATTGTACAATTGTTATCGTAGTTTTAATAATATTTGCCCTTTTTCCCTGGCGCTTGTGATAGCAGCCGTCTATGACTCTCTTGTTATTATTTAAAAAGCCCATATTGAAAGAAGAGCGTTTACTTGTGTTGAAAATAGACAAGGTAGTATTTTTTTTGCTATTTACGGTAGTCGTTGTAGGTAAATACAAATAACATAACATAAATTTAAATATATGTAGTCTTGTGCGTCTGATTATAAAATTGTATAGCATTCCTGATTTTCGCTAAATGTAATAGCTTGTTTAATTCTAAATGGTTCTGTTCAATAAATTAATTATTGGTTATATCGGATGAGTTGGGGTTGTTGCTGCTCCTACGATTCAACTTCTTTCTGTAACTATTTAAATTTATTATATAATATTGGCCATAGCTTAAAGCATAATGAACTCTCAACTTCTAACACAGCACAACACAAAGTTAACAAGCTAAAATACCATATCATATAGATTTATAATTTAAACATTCTTTACCTTCCTCGATCTGTAAATATGAGTTAACATTTTTACGCTGCTCATTATTTGCACATGTTCAAAAGCTTAAAGATATTTAGAGCTATAATGGAGATAAAGGAATAATTAAAATATTTTTTTGTTGATAGTCTCAGAAATAGAAAAACAATTTCCAAAAAATATAATTTTATTATTTATGAATAGATTTGTTACATCTTGTAGTCTTCCGGTTGTTATATTAAGTTTCTTTATTCTTCTGAAGAAAGCATTTCAATTCAAAGGCATCCAGCGTAATTTCAGAATGTTCATTTTAAATTTACTATTTAGTACAACGAAGAGATTTGCTCAGGATAAATTTTATTTATTATTGCGTTTCTTCTTTTTCGAGTGTCCGTTCAAGCGGGATGCACTTTTGGCCCATTACTATGTTCACCCTAGATCGTTTGGTTAACTTTCGAGCAATATTTATCATAAAACATATATATCGGTGACAATCTTAGCTCTAAACTACCGTAATGTTTTAAGAATATAGCTCATTTAACAAAGACGTAAAATTGATGAAATAATATTTACCTAACTACCTATTAAACTGTTCTGTTTACGAACTTGTAAGTAAGGGAACACATATTTATCTATCTATTGTGTAAAACTTAATTATATTCTACGGTTCACCACCTATTTTAAATCATTAACGCCATTATCAACGACTAATGAATATCGTAATTTTCATTATTAAGTTGAGAGTTATTCAAGCTCGGTAATTTAATTTGTTGTAGATTGAAAACTTTTAGTAGAGGTGGTTAGCAAGTAATGTAACTTAATGAGGAAGAAACATAAATATTTTGTTAATAAACCATTATTTTTTCTTAATAAAAGCTAGATATCATTTATATGGTGTAATTATTAACGATATCATTAAAACAATATTTGTACATATCGTATTACACTTGAATTCTTTAAATTTAAAATGTATTTTATTTCGAACGGTATGGTAAAAATCGAAAAGAATTGATTATTTTCACTTGTAATCTTTCTAGTGCTTGGATTATAAGAAAATTTGTAACAAACTTTAACTTTAAAAGTAATCAATTTTTATTTGAAAATAACCTTATTTAGAGACATGAAAAAGGAAGGGTTAATTGGCCATGTTAAAAAATTATACCACGTATTATTTGCCATATCTGTAATTCTGTCTTGTTCCACCCATTTTATTTTGATGAGACTGACAAAAATTGTTTAAAATAAATTTATTTTACAGATATAAACCAAGCTATGGTCACTAAAATTCCATTTCATTTGTAATTATTTTTACTGAATAATATCGCCCAGGGTACCCCGTAGGATCAATATTTCAGGAAATATTTTGGGTTTCCATGGAAACCAAACAAGAAGAAAGTCTCTAATTGGCTTAAAATAGCCGTGTGAAATTTCCAATTTTAAATATGTTTTAAAATTGTAACCTGGTTGTTAAATTGAAGTTTGCAATATCCGTAGAATTTTGAGTTTTATTAATAATAACTTCCGTTGGCCACTTGTAAATAATAAAATCATTTTTCTCTGGTTCCGTTGATTCTTAAATTCAGCTTTAATGTAAAGTTATAGAAATTTAATAAGGACTACAAACTGCTAGAAAACTTAAAATGAATTCGTTATTTTATTCAATGTTTAAGATCTTAATAAAAACTAGAGGTCTCAAACGTTACAAATATGGAAAATTTTTTTGTCTAATTTTGATATGTCATTATGGTTACAATAGTAGCCACGTAACTCTCTCAATGTAAATATAATCATTTGTGATAATTTAAGCTGAAATTATTTAATAGTCGTAGACAAAGTATATTATTACTTAGTATCATAAAGCGTATAATGGCTGCTATTTACTTCATTTACTACACTCTCCCGAATAACAGCCACCATTACTAATTAATATCCATAAAATAATATTATTTCGTACTTTTTGATGCGTTTCATACAGCTGCTAACTACAGTTTCTCGTAATTTTTACTAAATTAATTGTTTTTATAACATGTATGTGTAGTTGAGTAATTGCTTTACCTACAGCAAGCACCCCGAATCGGAATTACATGGAATCGAGAGTAAATTATCACGGAAACGTGAAACAATACAGGGTTAGGCGTGCTAATATTTGAGAGTGCAATTCGTTAGGGTATTTTATGCAGAACGATCATATTGTTTGTCCAGTGTTATTTGAACATTTCCGTATGAAGAGCGACAGGGGAAAAATGTATAAAAACCATGTACCATGGGCGTTCTCAAACTATAATTTATTAAGTGGAAAATATAAAAATACTCTTGCAATTAAAAATCTATTTACTTTTCAGGTGGTATTAATATCAATAATGGAAAAAATATTATTTCCCAGACCACCCGATGATACCTTATATAATAGAGGCGTATTTTTGTCTACACAGTAGCACTTTAAAGTACTAATTCAGATTGAATGGTACTACTAAGAAAACGAATCCCTCTCCATTGATAGGATGTCACCACCTGCAGACCGGTTTCGAACTCTTTTGTTCTCGTCAGTACAGAGTAGGTGTACATACCGATCATCAGAGAAGACTCTATACTTCACGCTCTATTATCAACGGTGGTTGAGGAAATACAACGCATAGCGTATAAGGCATCATCGGGTGGTCTGGAAAATAATAATTTTTCCATACATTGGTATTGATATTAATACCACCTGAAAAGTAAATAGATTTTTAATTTTGACTTATTCAAATAACATCTCTTCAGATTGTGTGGGACTGCTAAGAGATGGCAATACGCGTTGGGTTTCCTCAACTACCATTGATAATACAGCGTGAAGTATAGAGTCTTCTCTGATGATAGGTATATACAGTACACCTACCCTGTACTGACGAGAACAACGCGGTCTGCAGGTGGTGACATCCTATTAATGGAGAGGGCTTCGGGTGATCTGCGATATAATAATTTTTCCATACATTGGTATCAAATACTGTTGTGTTGATTCCGCAATAGGATTTTTCCTAAATATTAAAAACCATAGTTTTTTTTTCAAAATGTCCTTCTGACGCGTATTATTATTTAATTATTAGTCCCCTCTTCTTTACATAAGTTATACATATTTGCCACGATTTATTTTGCTTAATTCTTTAAATGTTTATTTCTAATTATTGTGTGATTCCTCACGTAACTGATGAAAAAAACATTAGCAAAACGCCAACGCCAGTATAGGTAATAAACAAACACAAAATTTCCTCCCCGCGAAACACGGTAGAAACATATTTTTGTGCGTTTTAACGGCACTATGAAGAACAGAACAAGAAATAAAATTAAAGTAATGAAGTTTTTGTTTTAGTGTAGGATGCCAAATAATAATAAAACACATTTAATGATATATTTTATGAAACCTATAATGACTTGGTATAACAAATTTTCTTGAATTCATATAACACCTCTTAGCAGTGTTATAAATGGGCATTATTTTTTCTCAACTATAGGTAAGTAAAATAATAAAATTTAGGAAGTATTGTGTTATATTTTTTGTTAGTATTTACTATTTTAGAAATATTAGATTATGTCATTAATTGTTGTTTTGAACAAAATGTAGTACATTCAAATGTATACAAGTTAAAAAGATATTTTTGGGTGACTCTGCTTACAACTAATCCAGCAGTAAACTAAGGGACAACTAAAGAGACGACAGCAGAAATGTAATCTCAAATATATCTTGGTAAAGATATCTCTGGGAGAGGAAATTGTAACTAGATTTAAATGAGATTCTCCAATTCTAAGTGAAGTTACATTATTCCATTAATTACTTAGGTATTATCTCTCCTAAAACAATGTAATTCATGTTAGTGCTCTGAATTAAATACCACTGTTCTACTGGGTGAAGGAAAAATTAAGGAATGTCCATTTTTCAATATATCGTGCTTATTGCGCCATCTAATAGATATGTATTCACTTAATATTTATAATTCTAGTTGTAATTAAAAACTCGAAATTTCAGCGCGAAGGGAATAATAAGGAATGCCCACTCGAAAAAAAATGAAATCTTCTCATGTCTTTCCTCTGTTCCAAAGATTTCATATTAATATTTGCTAACAATTAGTAAAATATTATATTATGTTGCTAAATAGAAAGCCATTTTCCTTTTTATAAGTCTTGGCTTCTTGAAGTAATTGGGCGGCAAAAGTTATTAAAATTCAATTATTTCAAAGACAATGTAACATTCCTTGTCCTTTTCCTTCACCTTCATTTGACTTATAAGGAAATTGTTACTTAGAAGTCAAACAGATACAGAAAATTATTTCAATAAAAGAGAAATAATGAGGAGAAAGCTCCACATTTCTGCCAATTACGATTTAGGATCACCCTAAACTGCGTGCCATTTTTTTTTTGAAATGCGTTTTTACTACTACCATAATATTCTACATTCTGCTTAATTGAAAATTCCTGTATATTATATTTTTTCTGTTAAAACAAAATTTAAATATCAAATATCTTCCAGGATGAAAATTCATGAAGTTATGAAGTCTTAATTGGAACAATTAAGATGGAGGAATGGAATAAGGTCGGCGCAGTACAAGTGCGTTAAAGTTTAAAAATACTATTAGGGAGATAAAAAAAAATCATGTGGCATTGACGCAATTGAGACAATGTGAAAAAAATTAAATAAAAAAGAAATTGGAAAATTGATAGTCAAATAAATTTTAAAGCTTCTTAATAAACAAAAGGTCCAATGTTGAAAAGTTTTACTAAGACACAACTTTTCATAATAGAAATTATACAAGGAACGTCAATTTATCAAATTTTCTTTAATTGCGTACTTCGAACAAAGACCAGCAGCAGAGGAAATGAAAGGCAACCTTAAGTGACAGACGGATAAATTTTGGTGGTAAATGCATCACTCGGAAGGTATCCTAAGGAGAAGAGAATTGTGGCTTAATGAATGGTTATAATAATTTAAATATCCAATTCAGAAAAATTATTAAAATTTTTCTTTAGGGTATAATATAATTATATAAGTGAAACTAATTTATATTTAAGTGCAAAATTATTTAATTATATTAGCAGAACGCTTTCAACCTTTCGGTCATCATCAGTGCCTCCTGCAAGCAAACAGCAAAAAAATTAGAACGCCAAATTAAGTTTTTAACTTTTGTACAATAATAGTAAAGAAGACAAATAAAAATAAGAAAGGTTTCTTGTTGTGTTGTCAGGAATCCAGGAATTCTCCGTCTCTAAAAAAGCCACTACATAAAAGCATGTAGGCGTTAAGTACACATTTAAACTTAAGAAACCTTCAAAACTCTAAAGAAAGTATAAACCACAAAATGTGTATATAAAGTGAAGAAGGTTAAAAACAACAAAATTGATGACATTTTTAAAATTTAAACTTGAACACTGTGCTTAAAGTCTATATGCGTTTATGTAGTGCCTTTTTTAATAACGGAGAAATGCTGGATTTCTGACAAAGCAAGTAACAAGAAACCTTTCATATTTTATTTGTCGTCTTTACTATAAAATCAGATACCTGCACTTTCTTGATTCTTTGATTTTCTATGTTTTTATTCTCTAACAAACTTAAAAACTTAATTACCATTCTTAATAATACTACCCCAATTCATTAATAATTTAGAACTCTCTCTCATTTCTTGTTGTTTGCTTGCAGGAGGCACTGATGATGAACGGAAAGTTGAAAGCGTTCTGCTAATATAATAAAATAATTTTGCACTTAAATATAAATTAGTCTCACATCTATCTTGAGATGTGCACACACCAAAAACTTCTATAATATAATTATGTAGGAATAATTTATTCTGTCACATCTAAAGCCGGTTTCATAAAGTTCCGGTAATCCTTCAAAATAGGCATGAATATAGTTTTTGTATAATGACATCCTTTATTGTAATTTTTCCAAAAAACTTTCAAAGTTGATGTTCGAATGCTTTGTGACCTCGCGAATTGAGGACATTTTTGTGACTCTTGTTTATCGTATTACGTACTGTTGTTAATCGAGTATATTTTGGCATGTTTTCAAGGAAACTAACTGCTGTTTGATTCTAAAAGACAGTGGAGATGAGTTTAATGAGGATATGAAACAAAATTATCAAAAACGATCGAAAAATCGTCTTTTGGCCATTATTAGACCTTTCGAATGTCCTTTGTACTTATAGTCGCAAACTTTTTTGTACTTTTGAAATTAAATGAGCCGAACTGTCTGAGGTGAAATGGTGTTTTAAGAACCGGTTCGATTAAATAATTTATTAATTGCCTAAAATCAGTATCTAGTCAGTGATTACAGAAACATGCGACCCAGTTAAGCCTAAATATTTGTAAACTAAGATGCTAATTTTTCAACTTTCCTTTATAATTTCGTATTTCATGCAAAAAACAGCGCTGCTCTAAGACAGGAAATGAAAGCGGAGTCAAAAAAGATAAACTAACGATGGAAAACTATAACTTTGAAAGCAACTGTGAGAGAAAAGTCACTATTACTGGTTATAAATAAAATACACCAATTTTAACTAAGTAATAATAGGAGGCTCCCTAGAAAAGTTTTCTCACTTTCAACAAAACAATTAATTGACTTGTCAAGTGGCGCTTCGCGTCTCGTGATTTAAATTCTACCACCGGGCGATAATAGTGTTTTTATAAACCTTGGTTAATAATATGCTATTGTTACATTGATACTTTTATTTTAAAACAGATTAGACCGATTCAACCTAATTATTATATTATGTGCTCACCTGGTTACTTTAACAAGGGCTTTGTTAAACAATCCGAAAGCTTCGAAAATACAGGTAAAGGAGTAATCCTCTCTGATGGAATAGATAACGCGGACTTAACCAACATTACGGTCAAGTTGGTTGCATCTTTTGATCCGTATTTGATTCTGTAAATGTGTTGGAAGAAAATTCCTTTGTGTTTTGGTGGGTTTTACTGTTAATTTAATGCTATAATGTATTTTGATAAATCTACTACTACTACTACTATCGTACGATATAAAGTTTCTACTACTAATCTGTATCGAGTATTGGATTGGTTTGCTGTTCATGTAAGGGGTCAGAAAGTCTACGAAACAGAAATTTACAGACCTAATACACTACCCTAATTAATAATCGAATATTAAAACATGCACGTTCAAATAATGTATTTCATGTATCGCATACTACTCATGTATATTGTGTACCGGGTATTGGATTTGTTTGCTGTTGATGTAAATTAGTAGGGTCAGAAAGTCGATCAAACAGAAATTTACAGACCTAATACACTACCCCAATTAATTATCGAATATTAAAAAATGCACGTTCAAATTAATGTATTTCATGTATCGCATAATACTCATGTACTTTGTGAACCGGGTATTGGATTTGTTTGCTGTTCATGTAAATTAGTAGGGTCAGAAAGTCGATCAAACAGAAATTTACAGACCTAATACACTACCCCAATTAATTATCGAATATTAAAAAATGCACGTTCAAATTAATGTATTTCATGTATCGCATAATACTCATGTACTTTGTGAACCGGGTATTGGATTTGTTTGCTGTTCATGTAAATTAGTTGGGTTAGAAAGTCGACCAAAGAGAAATTTACAGACCTAATACACTACCTCAATTAATTATCGAATATTAAAAAATGCACGTTCAAATTAATGTATTTCATGTATCGCATAATACTCATGTACTTTGTGAACTGGGTATTGGATTTGTTTGCTGTTCATGTAAATTAGTGGGGTTAGAAAGTCGACCAAAGAGAAATTTACAGACCTAATACACTACCCCAATTAATTATCGAATATTAAAAATGGACGTTCAAATTAATAAGCTGTTATTTCGTTAATAATGAACAAATTTTAATAATTTTTATTTTAACTAATGGAAAAACAGGTTCTAGAGTTTAGACTTTTACATCCTGATACGTCTAATTGTATGTAAATTTCCTAAAATTTAAATTTGACATATCTTACATAAAAATTGAATTTAATTCAGTTTTTAAACTAAACCAATTAGAGATATGGTTAGGCACTAGTCCAAAAGAATAGGCATGCTAATCTAGTTAACAACAAAAAATTCTTTTCTTCTAAATAAGTTATCTCGTTGCAAAGCGGTTCGTAAACAATCAATGCAACATTTTATTACCTTTGATTTGTGCTAAATTAAAAGTATACAATTATTTCAACAAATAAAGTCTAACTACAGATTCCTACGCAATTATCTACTTATTCAATTAATACATTTATTTAACATTAAAATACAAACTAGGTATGTCTTATGTACCTAAGGATATTGTTGAATAGATGTAGTTAAATGAACAGATATTATCTTTAATTTAGTAAAAACCAATAATGATAATAATAATTGCTTATTATGCATGAAACTTTGTGGCAAAAAGCACAATCATGTAATACATATTTGGATAGTTTAATCCATTTAAATTTATAGGTCGAGTGGTATACGGCTAGATTATTTCCTGAATAAATGAAAACCAATATGGAGGAGAATAATTTTACCGATGTTAAATGGGGTTGTTCGGGTTTGATTGATAATTTAAACGAAATTTATTCAAAAAATGATGGTGTCTAATTGGTCTATTTCGTAATGAGACCAATAATCTGCCATAAATTCTAGGATCTTTTTCCTATCGGATAAAAAATATTAAAATTGATTTAAGAGATAACTGCTTATTAACTTGAAAATGCACTTTTTTAATATTCAATAATTAATTATGGTAGTGAGCACTCATAATCTAGAAGGTTTCTAAAAATAACTTATTTGTTCTTGTCAATAAAATTTCGAAAAAATCAACGAATTAAAGCTTATAGGTTTCCTTAAGTTGTCTAGATGTTCTATTTCTATTACGAATGATTTACTGGGACTTCCTTACAAGTTATATACTGAAATGCCAATTTATCAAACTTTCCCTATAATTGCGTTCTTGGTACAAAGACCAGGATTACTGCACAGGAAATGAAACACGAATGTAAAGAGACAGACTGAGAAATTTTGACGTAAATACATCATTCTAAAGCTAACAATAGAAGAAAATTTCGTTACAATGGTTGGATACACTGAAGGAAAAACTTAGTTAACTTTACTATGAAAATAGTAAAACTAACCATAATTTATGGCTCTATACAGGGTGGCCAATTAGTGCGACAAAGCTCAATATCTCTTTTACCGCTAGGGATAGCGGAACTTTTTTCACGAAAGTTATTAAGCGTTAAGAGGTGCAGCTTTTAAAATTATCTTTGGCCATACAGGGTGCTCCAAAAGGGCGGTATGATAAAAATTTCATATTTTTTAAATGGGACACTATGTATATATTTACATATTTGAATTCACCGTAAAATTCTGTACATAGCACCGTAATCATTTGTACATATTTTTGCAACGTTGCCAAATAGATTGGAAAATTCCTAAAATTTGTGCAAAAACATGGTTCAATGAAATGTGTAATATTTCTTAACTTATAATAATTTGAAATAAAATATTTTTATGTCGGAAAGAGGAATGTTGACAGAAGTCCGTTATGATAACACATATCAATATTTTTATACAGGGTATTTTCTATGGATATGCCAACATTACGAACTTGAAACCTGAGTTTCGTAAGTTTTTTAAATGAAACACCCTGTATACGATTATTTTATCTTGTAGATATTTTAATCCTCTCTAAATTTTATTAAGGGGTTTCTATGCCTATCTCTACCAATTTTGGTGGTATTTCAATTTTTATTTAAAATCGAGCAAAAAAAAGTGGATGTATTTTACCATTGTCCCTTTGCTAGTCACCTATGACAAAATAAAAACAAAATGATGTAATTTAAAAAAAAATTATTTATTCATACGAGAGGATACGACACAAAAAAAATTTTTATTTATCAATTCAAGCTTGTGGACAATTTCTAAAGTAAATTATTACCTAATTATTTGTTCAAATAGTGACCCCGATTAACTTGAACATATAATTCAATACGTTTTTCAAAAGAATGAGTAATGTTTCTACACATTTGTAACTGTTTTCAAAGTATTACCTAATTATTTGTTCATAGTGACCACCATTAACTTTAACACATAATTCAATACGTTTCTCAAAAAATGAGTCATGTTTCTAGACATTTGCCGAGTAGTTCGTTTGAAAACAGTTGAAAATGTGTAGAAACATGACTCATTGTTTTGAAAAACGTATTGGATTATGTGTTCAAGTTAATGGGGGTCACTATATGAACAAATAATTAGGTAATAATTTACTTTAGAAATTGTTCACAAGCTAAAGCGCTACAATGTTTTTGTGTCGTATCCTCCCGTATGAATAAATATATATTTTTTTCAATTACAACATTTTGTTTTTATTTTGTCATAGGTGACTAGGAACAATGGTATCTAAAATACATCCACTTTTTTTTGCTTGAGTTTAAATAAAAATTGAAATACCACCAAGATTGGTAGAGATAGGCATAGAAAGACCTTAATAAAAATTAGAGAGGATTAAAATATCTACAAGATAAAGTAATCATATACAGGGTGTTTCATTTAAAAAACTTACGAAACTCAGGTTTCAAGTTCGTAATGTTGGCATATCCATAGAAAATACCCTGTATAAAAATATTGATATATGTTATCATAGGGGACTTCTGTCAACATTCCTCCAACAAACCATGTTTTTGCACAAATTTTAGGAATTTTCCAATCTATTTGGCAACGTTGCAAAAATGTATAAAAATAATTACGGTGCTATGTACAGAATTTTACGGTGAATTCAAATATGTAAAAATATACAATGTCCCATTTAAAAAATATGAAATTTTTATCACACCGCCTTTTTGGAGCACCCTGTATGGCCGAAAATAATTTTAAAAGCTGCACCTCTTAACGCTTAATAACTTTTGTGAAAAAAGTTTTCCGCTATCCCTAGCGGTAAAAGAGATATTGAGCTTTGTCGCACTAATTGACCACCCTGTATGTGACTGAAATAACTTTTATTGACAACTGCCATAGAAGTATAGCAAAATTTTAACAATAATTTTTAGTAAAAATTACCAAAATATTTAATAAATCATTTATATTTTTTTATTTTTTATTATTTTTTTATTCATTTATTTTATTTATTTTTATTTATAAATTTATAAAAATTTTTTGTATTAATTTACTATAATCTTTTCTAAAATTTACTAAATCTTTTGTAAAATTTACTAAAATATTTTGTAAAAATTCTCAAGCGGTCACCCATCCAAGTACTAACCGTGCCCAACGTTCAGATGCATGTTTGCAGAGCGATAGAATAACTTCTCGAAATAAAATATGTCGTTCCATGTTCTATTAACATACTAAATTGTAGATAATATCTAAAGTACTTTCGACGATATTAAAAAAAATCAACACCCTGTAGCAAAACATTTAAGCCATTGCAGCCATAATAGTATGTTCATATGAACGTTTCTTTATAAAATAACCTAACTAATCACACTTCGAAATATTAACACGTATTTAAAGATCACCCTGTATATGCATTACCAAAATCAAAGAAATGTTAGTAGAATAAAATAGTAAAGGATTTATAATTTTCATGTTACTATTTCCCGTTAATAAAAATTAAAATAAACTGAAAGAAATAATAGTTTTATTATACTGTTGCAACAAACATTTCAGGTTATTTTAACTCATTATTCAAAAATATAATTCTATGTCATGTTCGAAAAAGAAAATAATATTTAATTGTAATATTTATATTGTTAGGTTTGACTTTTGTTGACGTTGAATACAATTTAATATATTTTATAATATTTATTTTTTTTGTTGAGAAAAATATTTTAATATTGTCATGTCCGGGTTTCACAGTACATGTGTAACGGTATCTACGGAAAATGGGTTTGAAAATAAATTTATTATTAAAGCCAAAATATTAACCAACAAAAAATCAAGGAATCAATACCTTAGATCTAAACCTTTTGTAAGAATACAGTTTTACTTCTTCTTTAGAGGATCAGTGAAGTTGTTCACAATTTTCGTGTTTGAATTTGCACTGTTTTACAAATAATGTGTATTCTGATCAGGTGAGCAGTTTATTCATCTCTCAGGAAATCGACGACCTTAGGTTGTGTGCACCTCATTTCTGCTGACTTGGCCATTATTGATTTTTGAGTAGTTTACAATTGCATAAAAGACCTATAGGCGCTCGACATAAAATCATTATTTAAATTGCAAAGTTGAAACATCTTCATGGTTACTGACTATGTTGCTAGCCAAACTGCGTCGTCTTGGTATTGAAGATTATTATCATTTTTGTTTTTCTGCCTTCTTTGGCGCAATAATTAATGATGATTCAATTTATTTCACATGATTTTGTCCAATTACATCTATTGTTTTTCTGATTTTGATTCTGCAGTACCTTTGAATTATAATCACATTGTAATCTAACAAATACCTGAAAAGTTGCCCAGCAAACAAAGATACTATGATTATAACCAACCGAGTTTTTCTGAGATCTTCTCTAAGGGGGCGCTTTTCGGTTCTTCAGTTGCCTGGCTGAATGCGTTTCCGTCTGCTTCCTTGTGAAACTTTTTAGATGATTTCACCCTTCCTTTTGAGAGTTGGTCTACCTGTGTATGAAACATCATAATTCACGTTTTAGGCTACAATATGAGTCCATCGAAACATAAATACATTAACAACTTTCTTAAATGGTCCCCACCGCAGATTGTCCTGTCTAGAAGAATATCGAATTTACAGAGGCAATAGAAAGTAGGTTAATGAAATATGCTTAGTACTATGGAACCGGTATTTTGTCGACTACCGTCGATAGTACGGCGTTAAGTTACTACCCTGTACTGACGAGTTCAGAGACAAGTTCGGAGCCGGTCTACAGGTGGTTGCATCCTATCAATGGAGAAGGCTTCCTTTTCTTGGTAGTACCATTAAATCTGAAATAGTATTTTAAAGTGCTACTGTGTAGATAAAAATACGCCCTTATTGTATAAGGATCATCGGGTGGTCTGGGAAATAATAATTTTCCATATTGGTATTTGTAAGTATTACACACCTTTATTTAAATATATTTTATTATAAAAAAAACACTTGGTGGAAATTTGTGCCAAAACTTATGGGACATGCGTTATTACAGAAATACAACAACATAAGTATATTTTTACATTTAATGTTAATGTTTTCAATTTTATTTTCTAGTTCAATTGTTAATTAAAACAGTATATTAAAAAAAAATATGAAATTTTAACATTAAGCCATTAAGAAGTAAATAGGTACCATTCAAATTACCACTAAATAATAAATAAAAAACTACAACGAAAAACAGAAAGAAATTATTCCAATTTATCCGTTAACGACTTCATTATTATCGATAACATCATTACAAATTATTAAATAAATAATATACGAATCTAGTAACAGAATATTTACGATTTTATTGCATCGAATAAAATAAATGTATTGGACACATGAGAAACTAAATATATGAATGTGCAATTATTTTAATCACATCAAATGGCCTGTTGGCAAGAATAAGTAAATGAATATACAGCGGGTATCAGCCAAATGGAATATATTCTATAATAAATAAGCTAGAGCACGTCGATTTGTATTTCTAGTTGCGAATTTTTCTCAATAAAAATTTTTCGTACAGGGTGTGCCATGGAACAGTGGCCAATACCAACTATCTTATTTTAAATGCAACTCGATGAAATTCAGTTTTTGGACCCTCAGAAAATTTTAGGCATATTTAATGTACAATATCCTATATGGTCAGTATGATCTAACGGCCAGACTTCTTCTTATGGGGTTATGTCAAAATATTGTATATAAAACTAAACCACTGGATTAGCTATAAGAAGACGAATAACGCTTACAAGTAGATCGGTCACGCATGAGATGTTCAGTAACGTTAGAAGAAATTTCCATTTAAGATTAGGATGTTGTCGTCAAGACGTTCGCGGTGAGCAGTTTCAACATCTCCTACATTAATGTCTTATTTTGTTTTTTACATTATCAAGAAATAAACAGTATTACTTATAGTGGCGTCTGTGAGTTGTAAAAAACCCGAAAAATCGAAATATTTTTAGCAGAAACAAGAGTTTATGATCAAACACAAGCACTATATGAAAAATCCTTTGAGGCCCTCTTGGAGTGGTGCATGTGTGCATAAAGCAATTCACGTTGGTTTTCAATCGTTGGAGGATATATTCGTTGGGAAATACGATCCATAAGGATAACGTCATCCAGATGAAAGAATTCTGTGTTCGAGGATTACTAAACTGAACCACATATGGATGGATGGTATTGGTTCGTCGTGCATTTTTGTTATTCGTCTCTTCACGCAGAATTAAGCGGGCTGGTTCAGCCGGTCATTTTCCATGGACATATCTGTAAAAGAGTCCAATCACCGACCTGTCTTTAATGTTCTAGATTGTCAGTTCGTGTTCTTTAATCAGACGAACGGCTCTCCTTTCGATGGAATGTAGTAGCCGAGAGTATGATTGGGTATAGAGCTCCTGATATGAGAGCAGTACTCTAGTGATGGCCGAATCTTTGCTTTGTATGGTGTTAATAGTTGTTGAGGGCATATAACTCTTTGGTGCGGAAGAGTACACCAAGTTTCTGCGAAGCTATCTTGGCGATGGCAACAGCGTGGTTATGCCAGATTGATGTCCAGCAAATTAATAGATGAAGTCAGGAATTATTTATTGTCTGTCTTAACTTTAATGGACTTTCATCACAAAAAAATGATTTTCAATAAAGGAAAACAAGCAACAAAATACAAGAAAATTTCAAGTTTTAGAACAAAATTTAAAACAAACAATTCCTCCATATTAGTCCATCAATTCGTAGGTATTTTCCAATGTCCATTTAACTCTTTCTGTGCTCGAGAACGGACGAGACGAGTCACAAATACACAATATTTGAAACTGTTCCGTTCTTATTTTCCGCTTCTGGTTGAATCTGTAAACACGACAGCAACACGTTGAGAAATATCAAAACAAAATAAAACATCAACTCTTTGATCTTTACCGATAGCCTACGAGAATATAAAAGGTTGACGGGAAAGAAACAACTCGAAATTAAAGCAGGAAAATTGGCTAAATGTTTCTATTTTGTTGCCATTGTTGTGATTCTGGCATTATGATTTGTTTTCACGTTTCAAAGTCTGGTTTTGCCAATTAAATACATATCACATACTCTCAAATTTAATTGACTGGAGCCACCAACTTTAAAACACATATGTGGTGCACATTATTTAAGTCAACAAAATAATAAACTGGATTTATAATTTATCAAAATTTGCATAATTAATTCGTTAAATTTATTTTCGAAACCTCCAATGGCTTAAATTTTAAATGCTTTGCGCTGAAAGTGTAAAATCGAGTTCAGAATTAAAATGAGTACAAAGAAGTTTTATATAAAATTCCCAGGACCAAGACTAAAAGTTAATGGTAAATTCGATGCTAACTTCTACAGTAATTGTTCTTAACTTTAAACGAAGGTGCCCATTAAGGTTACAAATGAGTTATAAGTTAAATAGCAAATAAATAATTTAGACGGGTTTATTATTTACGACTTGTCGAAGATAGATTGGAATGTGTAGGGATGAGAACCCAATACCGGAAGTGATCCCGCCGGGTTATCGAAGACTTTTTCAAATTTACTTGTTTCTGTAAATATGACAAAATAAAATGCACCGTTTTGGCAATATACAGGGTGTTATGGAAATGACGTATTATATTTAAACCGGAAATTCCTGAGATAAAGACAAATTGAAGAAAAATACCCATATATGGCGCTTTCAATTCATTCAGCGGTAAAAGTGATTTGACGTCAAACCAGAAAAACACCTATGTGGTACTGCGATACATGTAAGCAATCAAGGAATTCTGGCCGGTGTTGTCATATGTACACCTTAAACTCTTTAGACAAAATAAAATAATTTAAACACTTTTCCATTCTGTAATACCTTTTTGTACAATTAATTGAAGAACATTTACGACGGACTATGTTTTAAACAACCCGAAAAAACATATGGAATAGTATTAAATAAGTTTGGAATAGGAACGTATGTCACTAGGTTGTTAGTTGAAGACCAACCAGCGGCCGGATACGTTGTGTCTCGTCGATCACAACACACTCTCAGCAATCCGCTCTGTTTTTTCGGTTTACACGTGTATCTTACCCGTCTATAAATAATCTTTGAGTATTGTTTTTATTGAGGCGTTTCTTCTGGACCTAAAATTTCGTCGCGTGTAATAAAATCTAATAATCTGTAGTATAATCTGTATTATTGTATTTTCAAAAGCTAACTATCGGTTCTGTTTCACTGTGTGTACATAAAGTGTTTCCAGGAGTGTTCCCATGAAAAAAAAAACTGATTGTGTTTGTGCCTGGATTTCCTCCCTCTTTAGGTATAAAGATAAATAAAGCAGGTAGAAAATAATTTATTTTTATAATTTTATATGGACGCGCGGACTGACCTGTGAGTAAGAGTGTTTGTTACCCCACTTTTAAAACGGTCGATTTAAAAAAAATAAAATATGTAGCGCTTCTCTAGGACACCCCAGGCGTCACCCATTTAAATATAATACGTTATTTCCATGATACCCTGTAGTAGACTGCCTGCTACCCTTAGCTACGCTATTGCTTCCCATCCATAGCGTGTCGCCCACCCCTATTTCAAATTTTAATATTACATCTTAAAAACTGCTACAGAAATGGGGTCTTTATGAAATTATAAACCTTTCTATTGAATACCGTTGTTAATATTTTATGCTCGACTCCTATTTAACTTCATTATTGTCAAAATCTTGATATAAGCAGGGGACGTATGTTTACGCACCAAACAGCCCTTAATAAGGAAAATGCCGCAATCTTATTATCCGCGAATACAAAACAGCCTTAAATTGAATCAACTTTAATTAAATAACTGGTAAAGCTTCATTACTTTGTCAGTCAATAGTTACGTGAGACGGCTTTATGTCCTTTATATGTTCAACGACTTCTCCATTTATCAGAATAATACGAAAACTCCTTCTATATTATACTGGCATGGAATAATTTATAATAGTGGTTCAGGTTCGGCTTTAAAGCGAGTTGGTGTAATAAACCATTTAGGATAAAATGCAGAGAACATTTTGTCAGTTGTATAAAGCCCCCCGTAGACTTCGTGATTTTTCATCGGTGGCAAATCTAGGATTCGCAGATATCCATCGTGACAGTTTTCGCCCATACACTTAGGTTTTAGCACGACGGCCTGTCACGATCACCGATGAACCGATGAAAAACTCTGTGGGGGGTTTAAGTTTTTGTAAGAGCACAGACTACATTGGTCCAATACTGACGATAATACTGATGATTAATAAGCAAAACCGGATATATCAACATTCTTTCGCATAAACTATACTATGTGGTATAATTATTCGATTAATTTTTATTTAAGATAAATAAGATAGCAATAGAGTCAGTGAATATATAATAGTTACCCGCAAATTTTAATAGAGAACATAATCAGAAAGAATTGAATTTAATAATGTAATTTCACAAAAACGTTCATTAAATACTGCTCATGACCCCCCCCCCCTAATTCAACAATGGAACACGAAAAATTACATATATATAATTTAGTTTTATATTTTATGTTTTGTTTTTATTATTTATTGAAAATAATGAAAATGAAAATTTTAATTTGATAGTTTAGAGCAAACCCAAACAAAAGAAATTTTAACGGCTTCAGTAGCGAGTATTCCTTCCTCTGGTAGTGATACGACTTGCAAACGACGAGGCATGCTTCGGATCAGATTATTATCGATCATATCCTGTGGAAGATTGTCCCATTCCTGCACCAGTCGCGAAGCTCTCTAGAATTTATGGGGGCCGGCACATGTTTCAATTTCAATAGGAATTAAGTCTGGACTGCGAGCAGGCCAAACAAGTCGCGTGATTTGAACCTCGTCAAGATAAGCAGAGAAAAACCGAGCAGTGTGGGGCCGTGCATTATCGTGCATAAAGGTTGCGTCTTCTCCAAGAATAACCATGAACGGTACAACATAGTCTTCTAGAACCTCTGTCAATTACCTATGCGCATTCAACGTCCAATTCTGGATAAAGACTAACTCCGTGCGCGCTTCAAAAGATATGCCTCCCCATGCCATAACTGATCCTCCACCAAACGGAAGTCGCTCGGCAATACACGCTTGAGCATATCTCTCGCCTTGTCGTCGCCATACTCTTACACGTCTATCTGAGCCCGTAAGATAGAATCGCGATTCATCGGAAAACAAAACGCGACTCCAATCCTCTATTGTCCAAGACAAGTGTTCTCGTGCAAAATTCAACCTTGCGATCCGGTGGTCACGGGAAAGCGGCAGCTCAGTAGCTCTAGTTCAACACTGACAATGCCAACAGTACACAAACAATTTGCAATAGACAGACAAAAGTACAGAATCCAAAAATATGCTGATGCTGACTACGAATTTGGGTGAGGGGTTACTGTTTTTGTCAAATGCTTATCGACACAACAACACCCATTTTTTTATACAAGCAATCACGAACAAATCATCAAATAATGATAGTAAACTTTGTTACAACCGGAAAATAAACCAATAAACTAAAAATGTCTGAAATAATTTGAAATTACAATCTATTTATATGAAAAGTTTTTCTAAAATTTACTAAAATCTTTTGAAAAATTTACTAAAATTTTTTGAAAAATTTACTAAATATTTTTGTAAAATTTACTAGAATCTTCTGTAAAAATTTACTAAAATCTTTCGTAAACATTTTGAAGATTTCACGCCGCAATCCCAAGTGGCCACCCACCCAAGTCGTAACCTCACCTATGCCGCTTGATCGTATGTATACCGTATGAGTTCTCCACCTTCTGTTATGAAAATCGAACTTCTAGCTTGTAAAAATCATTTTTACAACATGGCGGAAAACAGTTGGTAAATTTGGTCATTTCTACACACTTAAAGTACAGTAATAGCCAGTAATGTAGGTAGAGTTCGTTTCACGAAATTTGGATATGACTTAATGATTTCCTGGGCCGGTCCCATTGTGTCGACAAGGGCTTGGCAATAAACAAGTGAAGTATGAAGGGACGGACTAAGGAAAACAAGTAATGATATGATTATATTAATGTAATCAAATGAAATAACATTTTTTTTAAATATTACTAGTCATATTTATTTACATTTATAATGTCATTCTATAGATAGTTCTGTCTCTCTCCAAAGGCTAGTGCGGCTACAACTTATTTGGGTTACATCATTGGCGAGCCGTTGCTTCAGAGAATCTATGTAGGTACGCGTTGCTCTTCGTACATGGTGTAGATTTTTCGCTTTATCAAGTCCTTGTCGCTTTCGTCGAAACATTTGGTGAAACTGGCATCTTGACGCTTCTTTCTAGGTTTAATGGGATTTGACGCGATTCTTTTCACTGTAGTCAGAGGTATCTTAGTCAAATCAGACGTTTCAGTCGCAGCAGCACCAGCATAAAGTCCTCTGTTGAGTAAAGAAGTATATACTCTTTTTACAATTTCCCTAGCATCGAGAGATAAATGCATTTTCTTCACTGCAACACTAGAAGAAGCACCATCAATGTTTTTCCATGGACGCCAGATACTGTTTTTTTATACGTTTGGTAAAATAATAATATCGGTAATATAACTAAACTCTTCCAGCAAGAAATAAAAACTAACAAATTTTACCACAAAAAGATATTTAAATATAAATTAAGCAACCTAACCTACCTGATGTGCCTATATTTAATTATAATTATTACAATCCGGTCCTTTCCACATAATAATAACAAACGGTCATAAATAAGGGATCGCCGCAGGTACTTTTACTGCAGTCATTAAGTTATAAACATTTTTCGTGTAACAATCTTTACCATAAATTTTAAAATATCTAATTAACTTTTGTAGTTGTAAATAAATTATTTTCTCTAACATTTTAGATGTAAAATTTTAAATGTATTTTAACTTGATTGTAAATTGTACAATAAAACCTTTTTTCTACTGCTATGTTAGTAATAACCTACTTACTACCTCTATTTAAGCTAAATTTATTAGAAATCTTAACTTTAGTTTTTTGTAAATTGTGTTACAATATTATTTTTGGTACGGATTAATAATTAAAATTGTAATTATTACAATATTTTATAGGAAATTGTACAATAAAATCTTTACTATAATAATTTTACTATCGTGTTTGTTAGAATTTACCGTATATTTTAGTATTTACTTGATTTTACTAAATTTATTAGAACTTCTAACTATACATTTTCAGAAACTATGTTTACAAAATTATTTTCGTACAGATTACTAATAAAAAATGTAATTAATATTATATTTTATAGGAAATTTTACAATAAAATTTGTATTATAAAATTTTACTATAATCTTTTTTCCGTGCATTCTTTACTTTCTTTTTTCCTGAATTATTAAAGTGCTTGAAGAAGCGCTAAATAGATTATCTATCAACAAATTTACTTATTTTCAGATTGCTGTCTTAAAAGACCTTTACCCGTCCCTGCTTATGTTCCTCGGAATTTGCATATTTCAGTAGCGAATACACGATACATATCCCCTTGCAGGAGGTTAAAGCACTTTTGTTCGAGATGGCATGCTTATAAAGTCAGTAAGATGGCGCGTGACGATATGCTTTCCGCCATGTTGACATTGTTATCGCTTTGTGCTAGGCCTAATTTATTACAACAAACAAGCGTTTGTTCGACAGGAAACACTTTATATATTTTAAGATAATTGCCTGAGGTGTAATCGAAAGAACAATGTTGATTTATAGTAGACTAAAGTGCCTAAGGTTCATACTAGGCGATAACAAAAATAGGTTACATGCCACCATCCCAATACAATATGAATTACGCATCTACATATTTAAAAATGTAACCAAGCACTCGCTTCTTTGTAGTTTAAAAAGTTTAGTTGCGGAGAGATGTGTTGTTACCCTTAAAATCTTAAATAAATAATAATAATAAAATAATAAATGTGTGTCTATTTAGTACTTGGCTATTAAATACAAACATAACAAAAAAAAGTATAAGCATAAAGTGTTAATATATGCAAAAGAAGTTACGCTCTCTAATTACGCAAGAATTCAAATAAGTTTTTATTAAATACAGCCAAGCTACATGAATTTGTCAATGTCTCAGGAAGAGCATTAAAAATGCGAATACCCTCATATAATAAAGATTTTTGTAAACTTACTGGCCTAACAAACTGGATATTATAATTCTTTCCAGAACGTATGCCATACTCAACCGAGTTGGATCTTTTTTCAAGGAAAAAGTTTAAGTACTAAGGCATATGCCCATGTTCAATTTTGTAACTTAAAACTAAGTTGGCCTTCCGAATGCTCTGTTCCACAGATAACCAATCAGGGTGCGTAATATTATTCTTATCGGCGTGTATTTATTACAATTTAGAATCGCATTACTTTATTTTGTAGTATCTGCAGTCTATTTATATTTTCTTGCGCACATTATATTAACAAGGAAGACAATAATTCAAATGCGGAAGAATAATAGTATTATAAACTAATGTTTTGGCCCACTGAGATAAATAAGCAGAAGCGCGACAAAAAAATCCAATTTTTTTATTAAATTTTTTACTAAGGTAATCAACGTGGTTTGCAAAAGTTAACTGATGATGTAATAAAACACCCAGGTATGTTATTTCCGAGGCAAAGTCCATCATGCTGTCATTAATATTTAGTGTTAAGCCTAAATCAGAATACCTTCTGCAATTCACGCTGGAGCCTACCATCATGCACTTTGTTTTTACAACATTTAATTTTAATTAATTTTGGCATAGCCAATTATACAAAATTTCAAGCTCATTGTTCAGAATATTAGTGGTTTCTCTGAAATTACTCCCCGCAACACAGATAAGAGTATCATGGGCAAACAAATTTACAAAAGAATTTTTTTAAATTGTCTGAATATCGTGAAAGTAAATAACAATAGAAGACGGCCGAAGACACTTCCCTGGGGTAAACCCCATACATTCTCTCTGCTATGCGATAGTTTTTTGTCGACTCTAGTTTTTTGGTACCTATTACTTAAATAGTCATTTAGCTAGTTTAAGGAACTGCAATTTACACCATATAATAAGAACTTTTTCATAAGAATCCTACGATCAATTGTTTCGAAAGCGCGTTGCAAATCAACAAAGACACTGAGCTATTTTCACCTCGTTTATAATGTTCCTGGAGGGCCGATTCACAGGAATGTTTACTTCTAAATCCCGACTGGCCCACAAATAATAATTGATTAGTCTCAAAATAAGTTTTTAATTGTTGACAAACGATTGCTTCAATAATTTTGTCGACGACAGGGAGTAAATTAATAGGCCTGAACTCAGCGCGGACACTCTGGTTTAGACACCTTTGGTATAGGGAGAATAATATTTAGCAGATCGTCACTCGTACTTTTATTTTTAAACCCATATAAAACTTTTTTTAACTCTGAGAAGGAGGGTCAAGTCACACATCATTTTAAAGGCGGTTTAAATTTCTTTCCAATGATGCCATATTTTATTATTTTTTAACTAGTAATTTTCAAGAAATCTCGTTTCAAAAACGGACGTAACTAGAACTTATCCGCACTGAGATTTCTGGCTTTTAGGTTATGATTTCAAAAAGCATTATGGTGTTGACTCTATTTAGTAGACATCAGGGGCGGCTCGTGACCTATGATAGAAGGGGTTCACAAGTATGGTGAAATTATTTTTAAAATTTTATTTTTGTGTAACGACCAAACAATTACTTTCTAGGCGTTTAAATGTAGGAAGACAAGAAGTAATAAGAAAATGCGTTAGGTAAAACATATATTCATTTATTTTTTAATTTTACACAAGGAAATACAACTTTTGGAAAATAATAAAGATTTTCTTAGTGTGTATAATGCTTAAACGTAAAGTCCATTCTTCGGTTCTTAATTGTAGAAAATTGATCAATAAGCCTCATTAAAGTTTGGAATACCCTCTATAATTTTTTTTTTCATATTTTTAATTTTTAAACTTTCTAATAAAGTCCCTAGATTTACCCTTTGTGGTCTGCGTTAAATTAATTTCGGGTTTAGGTCTTCCCGCATTTTTTACTTCAATTTTTTGCTCCAAACTCAAAGAGCTAAAGTTATTTTTTAAATAGTCCGCCGTCAAACTATTCATTTTAACTTAATAACTTAATAAATATATAATATTAAAATAGTAAAACATACACGCTCGAATTTCTAACTAGATGGACGAACAGACAACGTCGCGGCGCACACTAAAATTGTGCGTCTTTCCCATGTTAAATCCCCCGCTGTCTCCCGCCACCTGTTACTACACAGAAACTGCATTATGCCCCGCCTACTTAATCGCACATGCGAGCAAGTCTCGTCATAATCGTCATTAACCTCGACCGAGGCACGATTGCCGGATCGATAGCCTATAATGTACAGTTTGGTTGACGGTAAGATAAAATATTAGGGAGGGTCGGACTTTATACGATATTTGACGGTACGATAAAATATTAGGGAGGGTCGAACTTTATACGATAAATAATATTCAATGAATATAAATTAATATTTTTTATTCGTTTTGGGGGTGCACGTGCGCATGTGCTCCTGTGGAAGAGCCGCCACTGGTAGACATCACTAAAACCGCGTCCCTAATGTCATTAAAAAAAAGAGAGGCAATGGAAACTACAGAGTCTTTCTCTCGTTCTAATTTTCCTATTATTAATATAAACAGAAGCTATCCAGTAAAGCAATGACAACATAATTAAATTTGTGCTTTAAAATAAATGAATGCAAATTTATTCTTGTACCATGGACAAATTACTTTCCTTCATTTTAAGATCTTTCTTCCTCCATCCGAGAGCAAATATTTGTCTCAAGAGAAGCGGACAAAAATTAATCTCAATTACTGTAATGAACGAAACAAAATAGTACTGTGTGACTTTAATAAATAGTAAGAAACCGTTTTGTATGTTAAAGCTTTTCTAGAATCCATTTTACAGCTTTATGAATAGAAATAATTTGTATTGTAAGAGCAATACTTTCTATATTACTACTATATACAGGGTGTCCCATTTTCGACACTTTTATAGGGTACCTTATCTCAGTAATTGTTATTGCCATCAAAAAAGTAATGTAGGTGTCATGTGCTCTTTTTGAGCCAAATTTAAAATGTTAAAATTAAAATTAGAAAATTTTCACTCGCTTAAGAGTTACGGGGGAAAATCAACAAATTGACAATTCCTAAATTACCCTATACTTTCTTAGTTAAAAGTGATACAACAGAAAAATGTTTAATACATAAGTTTATTTATAATGATTGCTTAATAATCTACCGTTTTCAGAATAAGTATATGGGGTCAGGTAAGAAAGTTATCGGACCTAACCTAATTTTTTTAAATGGAACACCCTATATATTTTAATCTAAAAATATACTATTTTAAATTCTCCTTTCAAATATATAACACACCATGGATGATATTGGTTTCCTAGGCGATTTATTAAACTTTATTACTTTAAACCACAGTAGACCATGGAACAAAAGCTAATATCCTAGCAACAACTATGTTGCCTATTAACATATAACGTCAATTTCATTTTTACATATTCATTTGCGAAAATGACCTATCAACATTTTGAGAAATTTGAATAATATCAGTTTATATTGAAAGTGGAAAAAAAGAAGAAATGGCGCAAAATGTATATTTTGTTCGCTATCCGAAGAGACGGTAACCATTTAAGGACATATTCCGAACATTTGCGATGATTCCCGTTATTTTTTTTACCTTAATCTGAATCTTTTATTTCGTTTCAAAGTAATAAAGTTTAAATAAATCGCCAAGAAACCAATATCATCCATGGTATGTTAATATTTGTTAATGTATATGTTATATACTTTTTAGATTAAAACATACAGGGTGTGTAAGAAAATGGGGTTAAAGTCCAATAATTTTATTTACCTGACCCACAATCATTATAAAGAAACTACTCTTACAACATTTTTCTGTATCTCTTTTAACTAAGAAAATATAGGGTAATTTTGAAATTTTCAATTTTTTGATTTTCCCCCGGATCTCCTAAGCGAACGAAAATTTTCAAATTTTGTTTCCACCATTTTAAGTTTGACCCAAAAAGAGCACATGACAGCTACATTACTTTTTTGATAGCACTAACAGTTACGGAGATACCCTATAAAAGTGTCGAAAATGGGACACCCTGTACTTTGCTTGTTAGGAGGTGTATTACCACCTTAAATAATAAAAAAAAAATTGTATCTTATATTATAAGGATAAATTGAGTTTAAGTCTGGCTCAGACGACTGGTGCTTTGTTTGTCCAGTTTTATTTCAACATATCTGTATAAACAGCGAGGGGATAAAAGTTTATAAAAACCATGCTAGAAAGCGTCTTACTGAGCATTCTGACTGATATTATTATTTAATTATTAGTTCCCTCTGCTTTATGTACGTTCTAAATATTTGCTAAGAATTATTTTGCTTGATTCTTCAAATGTTTATTTATAATTCTTGTCTGATCCATCACGTAATTGATTGAAAAAAAATATTACGAAAACGCCACCGCAGTTATAATAACCAAACACAAAATTTTCTCCCCGCGTTTCACGCCACTATAGAGACAAGTTTCTTTGCATTTTAACGGCGCTATGAAGAGCGGAACTATATAAGAAATAAAATGAAAGCAATTAAGTTTTTGTTTTAGTGTGAGATATCAAATTTGATAAATTATCTTGAATTTATTTATATTTGGGTCGAATTTGACCTAATTATTTCTTGTTAGCTTAATGGAAGACTATGGAAAAATCTTGCATGGTTCCGTCCCTTAGCAAAAAACTTATTTTATTATATTATGTATTATATTATCCATTGAAATATTGTGAAAAATGATAATTTTTACACATCTTCACGTTTGTTGAGGTTAATCTGATATAACGATGCATAACATTATAATAAAAATTTATTATATTACTAGTAAGTCTAGCTGTTCTAATTGGAAATTTCATGGTTAACGATTTTTACAACACAACTAACGGCAGCATAACCAAATTTTTTGCTCATATTGTTTCCGATGCTCATAAACGGCTGGGCATACAAACAAATATTGGTATTCTTGGCAAGTAAGGTAACTCACAGAGGCCATGAACAAGTAAAGGCACTCAAACGACTTGTAAAATTTTGTTTTTTATACGCCAGCAAATTGTGTTGACCATTATGAAGAGGGGTCGTCGTGAAAATGTCATCACTTGTGCACATTTTGTGGTTATGAGTGCATGTTATTTAAAATTAAAGAAGAAGAAAATATTAATACGAGTGGAGGTATCTTTGAATAGAAGTCGAGGAAGGTTAGTCTTTATATAGGGTGTATGTGTACACCCTGTATAAATGAAGAAACTCAAGCACCACTTCATTTGACCACTTTATTTTGATTTTTAATAACAACAAAAGAGTATTTTTAAACATGGAACCTCCTCAGCTAGCCACTATATATTTTGAGATTTTTTTTTTATTGAAAATTGAACTTGTATTTTTTTCTGTTGTTTAATTATTTATTTCCTGTTTCAGGTAGGTAAAGCGTTATTAGAAGTATCTAACTGAACTACATTTAGGTAAGATGATTTTAAATGCTCTATAGGTTGGTTACATGAATAAGTCCATTTTTAGAACTCGATTTCTTGGAAACTAGTATCCAAAAAATATTAAAATTACCTTTAAAATGGGGTGCCACTTGACCCCCTTCCCATTTAAGATTTTAAAGGTAACATCTACCCTCTCAGGGGAGTATGCCACGAAGGCTGCAAATATTCTTTAAAAACATTAACCTTCATAATAAAATTGACGTGTTGTTCGATTTATAATATTATTTACTGGAAGCTAGATTACTAAGGGTGGGAATAAAATTGACACCATATACTATATATATTATGCATAAGCTATATCTCGCTGTCTATCTATACTAATTTTATATTCGTGTTTAGTTTATCTTCTGAAGCGCCCAACATTTTACAAATTACCCGAAACATGTTTCGATACAAATTTAGTAAATACCTAAATCCGAATACTGCACGAAGTTTATGAGATGGTTTAGCACGAATACCAAACAAGAATCTGCAGATAATTGATAAAATACGTATTCTATACTGATTTTAACAACACACATTTCAGTTTCCCACATACCTAAATTATTGACGTCGTTCTAGCAATGTTATAGCAAGTTTTGATATTCATTTTAACTAGTTATAAGAAAATTAGCATGATTATACTTCATATTTTAATGCATACTATTTAAAAAAAAATCAAATGCAAAATAATTAATCACCATTACTTCTAAATGTATGATTCACTTATTATTAGAATTTAATTTATATGCATTACTTTCAATTATATGATACACATTTTTAATTTATATTCGCTTTCTGATCAGTCGTGGGAATTTCATTTATAAGAAACGGGTTTGCTTTAAAGTTGAACAAAGTTGTCAAGTGCGACCCGAAGTCATATGATGTGTTCTGCACTATGCGCTACTGATACTTTTTTGACTATATTACAAATCTTGCTTAGTAAATTCTTTAAGTTGGTTAAATACTCATATAATAAGCTCAGTTCATAATTGTTTATTGTATTTGTCTTCTCTATCTCTTCCGTTCGTTGGGAAATATACAGGGTTTCATGGAAATTACTTATTATATTTGAACTATCTTATGTCAAACCTGAAAAAACACCCGGTAGGCACTGGCAAGAGATGTACACCTAAGGAGCCATCCATTTAATAAATAATATATAAGCTATTTCCATAACACCCTGTATACTGATTTATTTCGTTGTTAGCTTTCAATTCAGCTATAGTCATCAAGTTCTACTATTAAGGGCGCGATAATTAAAACACGATGATTTTTTAAAGTAATCAAGGAAACGTAATAAATGGCTCAATCCATCTCTTACGTTACGGCCTACTGAATCGGTTGGGATGGGGCATACTCGTACATCATTGCAATGTTGATCCCACCAAATTGTATGTTTTTTTGGCTAATATTAGCAGCACAGCATTTCTCCTACTATTATAACGATGTCTTCATCCCTTGTAATCTTATTTTGCAGTTATAAATTAACAAATGTGTCATATAAAAACAAAGACCATAACCTACAAATTCGTAAACCTATAAGCTCTTAACGAAACTATAAACGGATATATCCTTACTGCTTACGTTTTACGTCTTATCGACTACTGCTTACGTTTTATGGCATACGTTACGGCAACTATGAATAGCCTGGTTAGTCAAAATTTTATATCAAAAGGTGAAAAAGTCAGTGTCATACCTATTTTTTTATAAAAAATATTATGCACTCCTTTGGTAAGCCTATTCATACATTTATATTGCTAACATTTATATTCTAGGTAGTTTTCATAACACAAATTTCACTTAAATTAGTAAAGCAGTTTCGGAAATATTTTGAAATCACCGGAAAAACTAAAAAAATTTAACACCTTTCTTTCAAACAAGGCGTCTGCGGACCCATGGAACCATGGAATCTATTGGTCATATTTTTGGGAAGTAATTACCACACTAGCGTTTGTACATGTTTTTTAAACATCCTGCATATCAATGATCCCTCCATATTTCATGAATCACAATTGATTGTTTTTCTTTAAAATTCTTCCTGTAATATAAAATATATTTTTATGTATTTATTGATTATAATTTTTGTAATTTCTATTAAAATACGCAAAGAACTTCCAAAATCATGGGCCCATGTTTAAGTTAAAATGGCTTTGGCTTGAGCTTCTGATATTACCCAAAACGAATCTTAAATTTTCCATCTCTGTCTTTTATTTCATTGCAACTAAAATCCGCATCAGAATTGAGATTATTGGAGCATGATAATTAAGATTCCCCTCAACGAAATTCAGTACACGTCTCTGCAAGATGGTTTTGCAGAAAATTAATAAATACAACTTGATTCTGAAATAATAATTCCGCGGGGAATGAGAATGTGGAAATGCACTCTTGCAAAGCAGAATTTATATTGTACGTTAGCGAAAATGTCGTTCCTGATTTCAATGATAATCAGGTAAATTATATTTTAGTTAATTGGTTTATTTATACGGAGTGTTTCGGGGTGAAAGAGACATATTGTAATGATGTATGAAAATACGTTCTCCCGATTTAAAAAGTTTTAACCATTACACTAGGGAGTCGGCAACCTGCGGCTCGCGAGCCGCATGCAGCTATCTCGATGTCAAGTTGTGTCTATTTCGATATCAAATTGCGGCCTTTAGTGTCTCTTTAAAACCTAAGAGATTGTGTAAGTTCTAACTTTTGGTTCTTCCGTCTCAAACCTTCGGCTCTTCCGTCTCAAAAGGTTTCCGACCCCTGCACTAGTGGCGTGAGTGACAGTAAATAATTAAACGAATGGAAAATGTTTATTTTTCCCTTTATCAGACTCATCCTTAGACGCATTTTGCCATTTACGGCTCATCAGTAAGGCTCGAACCTGACAAGGGGAAAAAGGATCTTGCATCACTATCAACTGCTCTGGTAGAACATCGAAAGGAGTATGAAACTCGTCGCAACAGCTCGCACTCCACTGATATTTGTGGTTTTCAGATTATTATTTAAAAATTTTTCTTTTAGCAGAATGATTGTGGTGACCACCTAGAAATTTACATCAACAAGTCCATTTTTAAAACGTTACTTCTAGGAAACGAGTATTTAAAAAATAATAAATTATTAGAAAGACATTTAAACGACCTCTAGAATTATGTGCCTCCCAGGGGTTACACCACGAAGGGTACAAATATATTTTTTTATGATCAAACACAAGCACTATAGGAAAAATCTTTTGGGCACTCTGGGAGTGGTGCGTGTGCGAATAAAGCGATTCGCATTGGTTCTGAATCGTTGAAGGTTCTATTCGTTGAGAAAAACGACCTCGGGAAGGTCGTTCCATAAGGATGAAGTCCTTCAGATAAATAAATTCTTAAATAATGAAGTTCGAGGATTACTAAGCTTAACCACACATGGATGAGCGGCAGTGGTTCGTCGTGTATTTCTGCTATTCGCCGCTCTGGGCGGAATTAAAAGGGCAAGGTCAGCCGAGCACTTTCCATGAAAATATCTGTAAAAGAGAGTCAAATCCCCAACCTGTCTTCGATGTTCTAGGCTATCGAGGTTCTTCGTCAGCTCGTAATTCGTCGCTCGTAATATTCTTTAAAAGCGTCGCCCCTCACAATAAAATTAACATGTCTTTCCGATTTTTAATTTTATTTACTGGAAGTGAGACATGAAGGGTGGAAAGTTGTCAAATTGACACCTCGTATAAGTCTACATGTGCATATTAACATAAATACAACAAATTATCAAAATAAACTCGTTCAAGGCAAATTTCAAACTTAAACTGATGTGGCAATTAGTACTTGTGCTTTAATATACTATTAACACCACAAACATCCAGTGATTCTCATTCGCTGCAATCTAACCAAAAGTTTCCCGCGTAAATCATTTAAAGCGCATAGCTCAGGTGCAGCACTAAGGTATGATTAATAGCTGAATTTTTTCAAATGTCATGATTTAAGAAACGCGGACGAACACAAATAAGGGACAAATTGCCTCCATAAATTAGTTTAGGAATATTATTAGGGGGTATTAAAATTTTATTGGTATATACAGGGTGTTATGGAAATGACTGATGATTATATTTAAATAGGAGACTCCTTGGGTGTCCTAGAAAAAGTCTACTTACTTTTTTTTAAAATCGAATATCTAAATACTAAGGTAAAAAACCTGTAGGTCATTAGAGTATAATATAGTGATCCCAAATCATACCGCGTGTCTCGCCCTTGCTTGGATAACCGCCGCGGGCGTATTTATATGTTTAACCTTCGGTATCATTGCTTCAGTATGTTTCGATACTCGGTGTTGGGACGACGGTGCCGAGGGCTTCGCGTGCTTGATGTATACGAATTTTAAACGTTTTGTTAGTTGTAGTATTATCCGATTTTTTTCTGTTATTATCTGATATTATCTACTGTTGGTTCTATTGCAAAACATGGAGTTTAATTATAAAACGGATTATTTTAAAATATGATCGAAGGTAAGAGAGTACCTTAAATTTGTAGATTTTTTTTATAAAAGTTTGAAAAAGAAGTGAATCGAAGGTCAAAGAAGTCTTGTTGGCAAAAACTGAACACGTACATTTACAATTCGATGTTGCAATATGACAACACCGCCTACAATGCGCTGACCTCTTTTGAGAATGCCTCAATAAATTATTGATTGCGAACGTGGTCAGTAACGGCCACGTAAATTTTCAGATTTCATATAAAGTGTATATTTTACTTAATAATTTAAACTGCCATTTATGGTTATTCTTCTTCAACTTATTTTCTTCTCAGGATTTGCTGATTTAAATATAATAATCCATTTACATAACACCCTGTATAAGGGGTATTTCATTTAAAAAACTGAATGTTGGTTGGAATGAATACGTAGCACTTTTCTGATTCATCTTGTATATTTTTTTTCCTTGAAAAACTGCATTTCAGACCGATAAATCCGTCCGAAGTCTGAATAATTTTAGGTAAAGCGGTATACAACAACGGTAAGAAACTGAAAGAGTTTTTTCCTACGAGCACCTACGAAAATGAGAAAACACGCGGATAACTTGGGTAGAAAGTGTCTTATATCTCACGCGTGTTGAAAAATTATTTTAAAACAATTGAACACACGACAGATAGTGTCAATTGGACAGTAAACTTGTTTATTTTTATAACAAACTGCACATTAAAAATACATATAAAGTAGTCAGTCACAGTGTATGTTTACTCGTACATCATAAAAATCATACAAATCAATCAAAATTACGCGGAAGAATAATATTAAAACAAAGACTGATTTCATAAACATTATAATAGACGTGCGTTCCGAAAAATAATTTATAATTACGAAAAAAGAACTGAAATTGAAAACTGGCGTTTTATTTTTTATCATGGGAGTATTATAATGAAACCTCGGTCAAGGATTTATTCCGCGTTCGAAATTTGAATAATAACTGTGTGGGTAAAGTAGAAATTGTATAAGTACCGATTTATTTTTAAAATATTTCAATTATAATTGACAGAATTTCCATACAGGGTAAGTAAATATGATTTATGTAATTATATTTGTTTTAATAATAATTTGAAATGTGAGTTTCTAAGTTCTAATTACGTTCAATTTTGGAACCCGACTTCTGTTGTGACTATTAACGCACATAGTGTGTTCTGTCTGTTAAATAAGGGAAGTTAAATGCTGTTAGGATCGAAGTTACAAGACTTTAGATTTACAAAAAATGTATCATGCGAAACGCAATCAAAAGCCTTTGTCAGATCGTACAAACTAGCAAGAGAGTGAAGAACCCCGCTCAATTCTTATTATCAGGCTAACGATTTTTAACAGATACCAACGTAATTTAATTTTAAGCAACTAGGTAATAGTACGGATGAAAGACGTGCTATCATAAATTTGTTAATTAATTTTAATTAACAGACTTATAAATAAAGTAAGAAAATACTCTGCTGGTGAGAAACAAAAAATGGTTGCTAAAAATAATATAAAAAATACTTTTAAATAGTTTGAAATACAAGAAAAGTGTCCCTTTGAAATTTTAATCTCTTTGAAGTCTCAACTTTGTTAAGACGATAAGGTAGAATTTATAAATTACAAATATTTAGAGGGTTTCAGCTTCTTTGATATATTATAAGGTATACGCTTGAAATAGTAAAAAAAATAAATTTATATTTTAATTAAATATTTTATTTATAGACTTGTTCGTGATACTAGAAGTGGCGTTCCATATCAGAATTGAAAAATATATTTATTGTTTGTAGTAGTAGTATTAGAAACATTAGTTTGTACTTATATTGTTCATTTTTCTAGAAGTGAAGTTAGAACGAAAACTGTTTATGTCTAGCGTCCTTAGTATTAAATTATAATGACTATATCGGAAATCATTAAAGTCACAATAAAGAAAGTTTATCTGAAGAGAAGTTATCCCACAATAAAAGCACATAAAGGCATTTGAGTTATGGGTATTTATTATATTATTCCAGGAAGGTATAATTATGAAAGGTATTTTTATGAAATAAAAAGGTCCATATTTCCTCTAAATTTTATCAAATTTCTAAATCTTTAACTACATTAGTTACAAGGTAAGGTCAAATTACTTTTGATATGTTTTTTCATAAAAAATTTCTGTAATTTTATCGCAGGAACGGTTGGCATATATATGAAATTATTAACAAAAGTTACTTGAATAGGACATAGAATCAAAAATTGCCATAATATGTAGGGAATTCTATTTAAAATAACAATTAAAATCTTGACCGTTTTTTAACAAATTATGGGTAGTTTGTTCCTGGGTCTCGATCACTTTTGAATTGAAAATCCAATTTTCAGTCAACGTTTTGGTTCATTTTATTTAAACCATCGTGAGAACTATTTGAACAAAAATAAAAAAGGCGTATAAACAAAATTAAAAAGAAGCAACATTTTTTGCGTTAAAAGCAAAATTCTTTCCTATACCTTCATACCTTCTATTTTATTGTAATAAATATTAACCTGCCCGACTGCTAAAATAGTTTAGTTCACATCCATTGAACAACGTGACAAAATGTTTCTAATTTCAATGCTATCTTAATGTAAGTGGGTGAGAATTGTACAAGGTATGTCCATTCTGTCATTTATATATGTTCTTGTTTTCATTCTAAACATGACTAACTCTAACATAAAATAGGAATTTTGCTTTTAACACCATCAAGAAATGTTGCTTCTTTTTAATTTTGTTTATACGCCTTTTTTATTTTGTTCAAATAGTTCTGACGATGGTTTAAATAAAATGAACCGAAACGTTGACTGAAAATTGGATTTTCATTTCAAAGGTGACCGAGACTCAGGAACAAACTACCTATAATTTGTTAAAAATTATTCTTCTGGCAATAACTCTGTAACGAAAGAAGATCTAAAACTGCGATTTTCACGTAGTTTGCAAATTTAATCTACTTTGTGGAATAAAATCAAAAAAAGTGTTATTATTGCGCGGCTTACTAAAATTGAACAAGTCATTTAGAAATTACAACGATTTAAATGCTTACATTTACATTTACATAAGGTCGTTATGCCAATGAGCCTTCAACCAAAATGATACAAAATTGTCCAATCTTTCTAATGATGTTACGAAAGGTATACCTTAATGTTGGAATATTCAGAGAAATTTAGAATTTGAATATGTACTTGTGCTCCCTTGCGGCGAAATGCGGAACTTATTCTCAAACATTGGCTGCCGACGAACATGTTCGCAGGCAGCATGAAGTATCAAGTCTCAGCAAGGATCTGGAATAAACTCTTTCTTGGAGTGACAGCAGCCAAGACGAATTTCATGCTAAGAAAACCAAGGCATTACTTTTTTCTAAGAAGGTTAACATTACATAACCAGATATAGTCATGACAGATCACTCAATTCCACTGGCTTCGTCTATTAATTTGTTGGGGGTTAATGTAAATCTGCGATGAAACATATCTTGGCATAACCACGTTGTGCCAATCGCCACTTGGTGTACTTCTCCGGACCAAAAAGTTGTCTTAACATCTTACAAAGCTCAGATTCGTCCATCATTAGAGCACTGCTCTCATGTTTAGAGCTCTGCACCCGAACATACTCTTCGGCTACGGGATTCCATTCCATTCGAAAGGAGGGCCATTAATCTGATCGGTGATAATCAGCTGACCAAGAACACACAGGCAAAAATGTTTAATTGACATTTCCAGCTTAATTCCACCACGACTAACCATTGCCGCCCATCCATCCACATGTAGTTCAGCTCAGTACATCGAGCTTCATTGTTTAAGAATTCTTTCATCTGGAAGACGTCATACTTGTGGAATGCCTTCCTGAGGTGATGACGAGTCAGAACCTTCAGAACCACTTTATTCACGCTTCCAGAATGCCTTAAGGGATTTCTTCTATAGTATTGGTATATTTCTTTCTAGATATGCTTAAAAATGCTATTTTATTTGGGTTTCATAATGGCTACATTATGAAATGCAAAAAAATTTAATAACCAGCCACTTTATGGAACTGAAATTAGTTTTCTAGGCATTATGGATTCGACTAAATTTTTTTATGGAAATCTTTAAAATACTAACCGTGCAAATATATCATTTTTACTAGATATTTATCTGAAATACCTATACTTGGGAATATATAACCTGCTGACGGTGTCCGTCAACTAATTTTTAGTAACAAGTATAAAACAACATAACCTAAAAATAATAGAAATATCTTCCAGTTTATGCTTCTATTTCTAAAGTTTTATTCAATAAAGTTCTATTTTTATTTTTAATTCAATATAGTATTATACATATTACTTTATATATACATATTTATAGTTACCTGTAGACATTTCCTGGGCATTAATTGTTATTCCTGTCAGATTCTCTATCGACACAATATTTTGTTCAATAGTATTATTTGTTATTTTGTTCAATATTTTGAACTTTGTTCTGCTCGCACCATAACTCAAAGTTTTGCATATTCTCTTTAAAAGTTTCTCTAGAATATTTTCTGCAATTTCCCGTATTTCTGGCGGAGTACAACTTTCTTCCCGACTCATTTTTATTTACTTTAATATATATTTATTTTTAATTATGACGGATGGAAAGAAGCTTTGTTGTGTTCAATTGTTTCTATCATGGCATATTTGATACTTGTAACATTTTATTAAATTGTAAAAGTATTGCCAACCCAAAAAGAAAATATTAATTCAAATGGATCCACTATATTTTTTTAAAATTTTCAGACTTTAAAGACCCAAATAGAAAAAGTATTATAAATACACGGTTCATAAGACAATTAGAGCACTTGCACTTAAAAAAATCGACTATATTTTTAAAAGTTTTTCATACTTTAAAGACCCAAATAGAAAAAGTATTATAAAATACACGGTTCATAAGACAATTAGAGCACTTGTACTTTAGAAAACTCCCCTCTTCGCTGGTCGTTTCTTAAATTACACGCTTGCTCTAATATAATGTCTTATGAAACTTGTCTCTTAATATACTATTTTTTATTAGAAAAACAAATATATAATAATGTACCATCCTAATATATTAAATCACGAACACATTCGGCTGGTTAAATTCTAAAAATTAAATGTAATACCACATTTTAGCTAAATGGATTAGGCGCTTATGCACTAATGTTTCGCAGCTCGGCAAAATTTATTTTAGCAGGATATGAAGTTGGTTTTTATCGTATGCACTGGCATCCCATTTTAATCTTCGTTAGCAAATTGGATCGCACGACGACACTAAAAAGTTGTCTGCCTAAGAATAAATTAAAATTTTTTAAACTTTTATTTTTTTAACATAAACGGTCTTGCAACATCTGTGCTATACGGTGTCACCATTAAAGTTGAAACCGTATGGGAAAAAGTATATATTTTATTTACAACAATGCATGTAATGATGTCATTTCATCTATCTTTGAAAGGTATCTTTGAAGTTAACGTTTTTTTACTTTTACTTTCCACCCGGGTGGAAAGTAAATTATTTTTTTGTAATTTAAAAAAAAATCGATATCTCAAAATAATATACGAACACACGTTATTAAAAATGCTAATAGCTTTGCGTGTTTAGATATGTCTAGTTTTTCCCTAATTGATAGAGTGGTCCTCAGCATTGAATATTGTGACCAAATCGTTGATATCTTCTTTGTCTTGGCATTTTCACTGAAATAAGCTAGTAGCGCCGACTCAGAACCAGGATTTTGAACTTTGTTTCCCGTACACCATTCTTTGTAACAGTTATAGGCCTTGTCATATCTCGGGCGGCTTTTAGTTGGCAGAAGATCTTATTCTATTATTTTTGCTGCTTCTCGAATTTCTGGTGGAGTAGCAGCAAAATCAAATTCCTCATCTGATTTCTCTGTTGTTAAAATAATATATTGTTTAGTGACATGGAAACCATATTCAAAAAATGATATTTGCCATCTTGATGTGTATTATTACCTACGTTATTTTACCACCTGCGGTTATTTGAAATTTCTGTCTAATTTTTCAATGGAAAAGTCAAAATGACATTTATGTTTTATTAATAATTTTAATTCAAACTAATAAGAAGTAGATGTTAGATGTGGTTGGAAATAATAAAATAGTATACAAACCTCGGTGAAAAGTTTCATTACTATCTCGACTGGAATCAAACACTTTCCACCTCGGTACGTAATATACTAACGATTTAGGTAAAATTTAAATTTACCATAAGTTGTTGCTTCATAAAGACCAAAAATTATATATTTAAATGGGACCATGTGGCTTTTGTTAACCGTCAAATTTGACATTTTCTCCATAGAATATCGAAAAGTGACATTCATTGATCGAATTTCAAAAAAAATTATTTGGAAAGTATATTTGTATTGTAATTCTATGCTCCTATACCAAATTTAAATCACGTATGATAAGTTTTGTTTTCTAAATATTTTTGCGGAAATCGTCCCTACCAACGTAAATCTATTTACTTATATAATACTCATCCTCAAATTCATTCTTTATACCAAAAATTTTCCTCAAAAAATTAAAGTGCAGTTTAAAAACGTTGCTATCTGTAGAGCAAACTCCTCATAACTTTAAAGATTTAAGCAACGAAAAGGAGATTCTTTTTTTTTAAATAATAAATGCGTTGGAAAAAATGGACATATTAGAATAATTGTTTATAATTACGGTGCTAATGGTAGTAGACTTTCGTTTTCCATGAAAATAGATATTAGATATATTAATTCGGTATGTGGGCATAAAATTACAATACAATCAACTTTTCAAAATACATTTTTTTCAAGTTCCATCAATTTGCCATTTTTCGACATTTTGTGGGGAAAATTTGTCAGTTAACAAAACCGAACAAACCCGCATGGTCCCATTTAATTACGTCATTTTTGGTCTTTATTGAAGCAAAAACTTATGGTGAAGTAAAATTTTACCTAAATCGAACCATACATTTTTGCTCCATATGGTTCCAACTTTAATGGTGATACTGAAACTTTTTGAAAGAGTTTTTATTCTAATCAAAAATTAAAATACTCATCATCATCATCATTTACAACAGTATAATTGCAATTTTAGCACAAGCTAGAAGAACAAAGTTTAATGGAAACAAACACACAGAACTGTTAAATTCTTCTAAAAGCACAAACACTTGTTAACTTAACTTAAATAAATTAAAACTTTTTTACTGACAACATAATTAAAAAGTTAAAATAAAGGAAGAATTAAAACTCTAAGAACTATTAACAGGAAGAACGGAAAGAAACTTAATCCATATCAGTTTTATTTACTGAATAAGCCATATTCTACGCACGAAAATTATTATTTACAAGTCTTGCGTTAGATTATAAATCATTATAGAAAGGATAGTCGTTGCTAGATAGGGAATAAACTGGAAAATATTTGGTCTTACAGCAAATGATCAGCACTTCCTAAAGTTGGTCCAAGCTTTCGGAAATATTTATTTCCATTTTTAGAGAAAACTTTGTGAGATTAGATCTTAGAACTCTTAGTTTTAGAAACCCTATTAGGTCTAATAATTGAAAGATTTGCCAAACACAATTATTATTAAAACTAGTTAAAATAATTTTTACAATAACTAATATAAAATCTTTCAAGTTTTGTTCAATAAGTCGAGCCTTTATTTTGTTTACGTAATTGATTTTAGAAACATATATTTGATTAATTTTAGTTGGACTACTTTCTTGGTGTAACAAAATTTCCATTATATAGGAGAAAATAGAAAAGAACTATTTGGAATGTTTCACAATTTTTATTCCTGACACGGCTTTTCCGGTAATTTTCAAAGGAGTATAAATACTAATTTAAAAGGAGATTTTCCATACGTATTTATGCTATGGCTAATCTAAAGTAATAAACTTAAAATTAGGTGTATTATATTGAGAGGTACATGAAGGGGTTTCCTGTATTTAAATACAGGTTGGACAATATTATCATTCTTATATTATTTAATCTTATAGGAGTATACTGTTGGAAATAGGTTAGCACTTCGGGGTATTTCAGTCTGATTGTAAACAACATTACATTTGTTTTTATGGCTCTTTTTATTGCTGGAGATTTAATTTCTTGTTTTTCCCTGGCAATAGAGTGGTTTTATTTTTTTAGGAATGTAATGGTTTTGTTCTATGATCTGATTTTGAGAATGTTCTATTTTTGAGAATAGACGTTTTATGTTATTTGAACCTGGTATTAATGTTTCTTCCAGTTTAATCACTATAGGCATCGCAGTTGTCACAGTTTATTTGGTGTACTCCGCTATTTGAAAGTTTGTCTTTAGTTCTTATTTTGGCATTGCCTATATGTCTATCTAAATTTATTTCTATTGACTTGTATGGGTATGATGATGAGATTTTTTAGTTTTTTAGAAAATTTTTGCCTGGTGTTACTGGTATAATATTACTGGGTCTCCGCGGTAAAGTAGTTTTTGGGTTTCTAGTCTGAGTTTTTTCTTAAATAGTTTGTCTATAGTTTTTGTTGAGTAACCGTTGTTAGTAGCTATATTGTTTTAATTACATCAAGTTAAGGGTATATTGACTAGTATGTTCAACATGATGTTGAACGCAGCTAGTTTCGTTTGCTGTAAATGTCTTGAGTCCGCTGGAATGACAATATCGGTGGTACTTGATTTTGTATAGATTTGAAATGTTAATTCTGTGTCACATTACAACAATCTGTGAAACATTACAAGTAGCTCTTCTTATTTCTTTCCTACATAATGGAAATATATTTAACTCAAAGAGTTATCTAAATGTGCATACATTCGGATTTCAATTTTAGTGTTTGTTTACGAAATATCCAAGAAGCTTTTAAAATTGAACGACATTTTTGAGGTACAAGTCCAATCAGTGCAGTATGCTGGGGTCGAATAAGTTATCCCTTAATATCAAATTCATTTTTATATCAAAAATATATTTTTCGCCTTACTGAAGAAAGAAACTAGAGTATTTTTTAAACCAGTTCTTCAAAACATTACACTGATTTCCTTTAAGAAACTGGCGGAAAATAAGATATTTGAGACAAATCGAGTTAACGGAAGCGTAATCTATCACGTATCCAATTAATTCGCTGGCAATTACAGCAAAATAGGTGCTGTACTTTAATAGAGAAACGTACGGCCAGTAAGTCTGAAAGTTATTATAACCGCGGTGAAAATAAAGTGGTAATTCCTACTGCTTTTGTAGTTATGGTACAAAATTCGACAAGAAAATTGAACACAATATTTTATTTTCGCCTTGAACTTTTTGCTAGAACATTGGTTAGTTTAATTTTAATTAGTGTTGTGATCGCTCGAGCGAAAAACCAACGATTATTGAAATAACCGACATCACTCGATTATTAAAAAAACCGCTCGAGTTATCTATTCAGGCGAAAACCGTCGCTAGTCACTTATTATCTTTCACTCGATACCAGCGCTTCGCTTGACGCCGACGGAAATGTAAGTGTGATCGAGTTAAAAAACTGCTCGTATATTCGAACAGTTTTTTGTTCGATAGGAAATACTCTAGTTATAAATTCAGGTTGAAAAAAAACGAAAAATATCGCCTGTAACTTGATACACGGCATTCGGTCTACGCGCCGCGCCATCAGATTGGCGACGTTCGAGTTTGACGCTGAGCAGGTACACGACATACTTCTTTCTTAAAGGCACATAAACGAGAAGGTACATATAAAAAAGTATGCCAAATCCCTTAGCGGAGTCATCGCGACATGAGTTTTGTAAAGTTTTGTTTTAACTGGCTAGCCAGCGGCGTAGTTTAGGTCTCCGATTGTAAATATTAAAAAATTAAAGGATATAATTTTTTAATTTTTATTTACTATAAACTCGAGAAAACTTCTCAAAAATAACATAATAATAGACATTGTAAATAAAAATAACAAAACGAACAAAATGGTTAACAAAATATATAGAAAAATTCGTTGATAATCTTATAGTAAACACTTTTAAATCTAAACAGGAACTTTTTATTATTAAACTCAAGAAGATTTCTTAAAAATGGAAAATAAGAAAACGAGCAAAATAGTTAACAAAACATAGGTATCGACAAATTTGTTGGTAACCAAAAGTAAACATTCTTAAATTTAAACAGGAACTTTTAGGTAACTATAAACATGAATTTAAAAAAATAATCACCTATTTTCTTATTTTGCCAGTCGCGTAACTAAGCCTAAATTTTTGAAGTGTGATAATTTAGAGTTGAAGAATTTGACAAGCTATTTTAAATATCTACTTATTTTATGCTCGTAAATTGAGAAAGATGTGACGAAAAATAACTCTCGGTAATACTTTTTGTTTTAAAAAAGCACAAGAATAAACCCGAACAATAAATACATATTTGGGTGATTTTTTGCAGTTTTTTGTTTTGTATCGAGACACGTGGTAAAAATTCATTATTCACAAATAAATAAATTTCTGGAATATTTTTGATGGTTACTACAATTCTTTAGCTAAACCTGTGCCCACCCATAGTTACGTGCCTGCTAAATACCCTACCTGATCACATGTAAACGGCTGGGCTGCCGGTCAAGCAGTCGGTGACGTCATCGCTTGGTGAATTGGAATTTCAAGCGATTCACTCGAGCGATTCACTCGCTCGAGTATCAAGAACTCGATTATTAAAATCATCGGTTTTTCCCAACACTAATATTAATTATCTTTTTCGTACTATTTAAAGTTATAATTACAACTTTCTGAGAAAGAATAAATTAATTGCGCCTTTGCAAATTGTGGCCTATGCGAGCCTTTGGAGGTTAGAACCTATAATACATTAAGCATGAGGTATAATATCGCGCATGAGGCGTGGCATAGTGACGAATAAGCATGGCTAGAACTAGAAATAGGTAAAGGTAGCTACAGGCTATGCGTCGATGCGCAATTCGTGAAGTGCTGTTCGTGGTTTGCGAGGAATTCGTGAATAGTGCTTTTTTTAATCAAACACAGGCACTATAGGAAAAATCCTTTAGCGACTCTGGGAGTGGTGCGTCTGCGACTAAAGCGATTCACGTTGGATTTGAATCGTTGGAGATTATATTCGTTGGAAAAAACGACGTCGGGAAGGTCGCTCCATAAGGATGAAGTCCACCAGATGAAAGAATTCTTAAATAATGAAGTTCGAGGAGTACTAAGCTTAATCACATATGGATGGGCGGCAGTAGTTCGTCGTGTACTTCTGCTATTCGCCGCTTTGGGCGGAATTAAGAAGGCAAGGTCAGCCGAGCACTTCCATGAAAATATCTGTAAAACAGAGTCAAATCCTCAATCTATCTTCGATGTTCTAGGCTATCGAGGTTCCTCGTCAGCTCGTCAGTCGAATCTAGTAGCCGAAGAGTATATTTCTGTGCAGAGCTCCAGACATGAGAGCAATACTATAGTGATGGTCGAATCTGGACTTTGTATAGTGGCAAAAGTTGTTTAGGTGTGTACAACTTTTTGGTTCGGAAGAGTACATCAAGTTTCTGAGATGCTATCTTGGCAATTGTTTGTCACAACGTGGTTATGCCAAGATATATTTCCTCAAAGATTGACGCCCAGCAAATTATTAGATGAATCAGTGGGATTGCGTGTCCTGCCGTGACTATATCCGGTTCTGTAATGTTAACCTTTTTAGAGAAAACGGCTGCCTGGGTTTTTTTAGCGTTAAAATCGACTTGGTTACTGTCACCCCAAGCCAAAATTTCTTCCAGGTCTTTGTTGAGGCGTGAAACTTTATGATGTCTGCGAAGATGTGCGTCGGCAGCCCATGTTTGTGCACTGAAAGAGAAAAATGAGACAAGTGTGCTGTCATCAGCAAAGCTAAATATTGGATTTTTAGATTTCACTAGAACGTCGTTCATGTAGAGTAAGAAGAGAGTGAGAGACAATTTGGACCCTTGAGGAGCATCGGTATTGATAGTGAAGGTGTCTGCGAGAAATCCATCAATCGCCACTTGCAGAGAGCCATCCTTAAGTAAGCTAGACAACTATGGACAGAATCGGCTGGGCACACCATAGGATCGCAGTTTACTTAGAAGCCCATCATGGCAAATACGATCAAAAACTTTAGAAATATTCAGTGCAACAGCCCCAGGCTCCCCATGATGTTCGATTGCGTTGTTCCAAAGATGGGAGACATAGGCTAGAATATCTCCAGTTGATTTGGAATTCTGAAAACCATATTGATGATCGCTGATAATGCCTTCCAGGTATTTTAGAAGTTGTTGGTTAATTACTTTTGATATAACTGAAAGCAATGCGACTGGTTGATAATTACTAGGCAGGGTAGGGACTATATTGACGAACGGGACGAACCGCGCTTCGCGACTAATCGACCCATAATCTGTAGTCACCTTTAGTTGTTTAGGTCCTTTCCGTCCACTTACTTCCTTTTATTTGCTCGTTTCGCGTAATATTCATCAAAAATGAATATTTTTGATTGCGGAGTATATGACCTCAACGTAAAATAAACACAATGAAATATTAATTCGCTATTTTTTGTTCTGATTAGTTTAATTTTAACTTTTCTGTCAGTGCACATAGTTTCTGTTACATAAAAAGTGCCGGGTTATTGATACATTCTCATAGCCTTCCTGTGTGTATATAGAATTACATCTCATATTACAATGAAAATCCTGAAATATTTAGTTACATTTTTGAATTTGTAAAAACATACAGTCATACAGTCACAGTCGTAATGTCCTGTTTAATTGTAATATTTTGCTTGTATACTTATGAAAATGACTTAATATAATTAAACCCATAAATCCTGAGATAAAAACAAATTGAGGAAAAATAACCATAAATGGCGCTTTGAATTAGTTAACAAGATAAAGCACCTTATCAAACCCGAAAACCCACGTGGAAGGCACTGCGAGGTGCGGTACTTTCTGGGGATATTAGAGTTATTATAAAAGATAGAATGTTGCGGTTTTTACTCCCCTACTTTTTAACGAAACGAAAGAATCCGATTCAAATTTCTGGTGTCGCAGGTCGTCTCAAAAGACGTCAGGTAATATTGGCCGGTGTTGTCATATTTACGCGTCAATCACCTTATTACCTCAAGTGGAAAAGAGACACAGCAGGGCTAGCATACTCTTGAAAGCAGTCAACCCGATTACTGCAAATTATAAAACTGTGAAACTCTCTTAGCTTTTAAGCTACAGGGTGATTTTCAAAATCTTCGATATTTAAACACCGCTTGTATTTCCGTTACGCGTGAACTTATCAAGAAGGTAAAAACTGATCTTGCCAAAGATCTTTACGTAATGTTCAGTGGCGTATTCAGTTTTTCTCTAAAATGTCTCGTTTTTGAGATATTAATAGAAGTAAAAATGATTAAATGGGACACCCTATATATTATTTTTTTAATTAATTAAGCACACATTGGGCTTTCAAAATATATAGTTGTTTTGTTAAGAATGATTAAATAAAAAGCATAATATGATAAAAAACGTAATAATGTCCAGTTTTGACCATTGTTTCTAATAAATTGATCATGGCCTACTGTAAGAAACGTAAATTATTAAAAATATCGCACGCCACTGAACTTTACGTGAAAATATAACAATATCAGTTGTTAAGTTAGCGCGTAACGGAAATACGAGGGGCTGTCTAAAAAGCGAATATTTTAAAAATCACCCTGTAGATTAAGAACTAAGAGAGCCATGACATATTTAACACCAGAATCTTCCGTTTTGTTAAAAAGTAGATAAGGGGAGTGGAAACGGCAACATTCTATCTTTAATAATAACTCTAGTACCCCCAGAAAGTGGGGAAAATGGGTCACTCTGTACACAATAAATTGTCGCAGGTCGTCTCAAAAGACGTCAGGTAATATTGGCCGGTGTTGTCATATTTACGCGTCAATCACCTTATTACCTCAAGTGGAAAAGAGACACAGCTAGCATACTCTTGAAAGCAGTCAACCCGATTACTGCAAATTATAAAACTGTGAAACTTCAAATCATAGGTAACTTGACTAAAATCATTAATAGAGCAGATAAGATAATGCATGTGAGCAAAATTAATAAATTAATAACTATAGCAAAATTTTGCAAATGACTTAGTAGTGAGGAAAATATTATATATTAACTAGTGTTGTGATCGCTCGAACGGAAAACCGATTGAGTACTCGATTATTGAAATAACCGACATCGTTCGATTATTAAAAAACTTCCCGAGTTATGAAATCGTGGCTTGTTACTTATTTCCTTTCACTCGATACCCGAGCTTCGCCTGACGTGGATCCAAATGTGCGGCTTGGTAGTGTGATCGCTCGAGGTAAAAAGCTTCTCGTATATTCAAACAGTTTTTCGCTCGATAGAAAATACCCTAGTTATAAATTCAAGCGAATAACCGAAAATCATCGACTTTTACTTGATACCTTCGATCTAAGCGCCACTCCACCCGAAATGTGCCGATTGGCAACGTTCGAGTTTGACGCTCAGAAGGCTGATACGACATACGTCTTTCTTAAAGGCCCATAAACGAGAAGGTGCATATAAAAAGTATGCCAAATCCCTTAGTGGATTTATCGTGACATGGGTTTGGTTTGACTGGCTAGCCAGCGGCAATTGTAAATTTTTTAAAAAATTAAAGGATATAATTTTAAAAGAAATCATAATCAACTGTTCTTCCTTAATAAACACTCTAGTTAAACTTCTAGAACTTTCAAAAACAACCCCTGGTGTTTTATCAACACATTCTTTTTAGTCATAAGAATTTCAAGAGATTAATCGCTCGAGCGATTCACTCGAATATTAAAATCGCTTGAGTATCAAGTACTCGATTATTAAAACCATCGGTTTTTCCCAACACTAATCCTGGTGTTGCGGGATACCTTTGTGTATTTTTTTTCATGCTTTGAATTTATATTTTAATTAATTCTATTTGGTTTGGATAGACAATACATCCGCTAGTCTGAAACAGAGCTAACTCTGTTAGGGCGATTGTTAATCTTTTTACATCCCTATATTTCTAATGTCTAATTTAACGGATGCCGTGTTTAGTAGTTAAATGCGCGGCGAATTGGCTTGTTGTGTAATCAAACCGATTTAATTTCGGTGCATAATTAGCCGTTAATTAATAGGAGTCAAATAAATTCCGTCCACGGCTGTGTTTGTCATTTAACCAATATCGCTTTTATAAAATATGCAAGCACACTAAGTAACAATGGTCCATTTATTGGTAGATTTAATTAGGAACCCCTAATATTAATTATATGAGTTAGAACAGAAAATAATTGACTTCTGGCTTAACGGTGAATTGTTTTTTTTTTATTATAGAGAGAGAGAGAGAGAGAGATACATTGATTTCAATTAATCTAATAATAATTAATATCTTCCTGACTTTACGTAATGATACCAAAAACGTTTCGGCCTACTAAGCTTTGCAAAAAATACCTTAGAATAAGTCAGAAATCATATTACCAAATATTGTAGCGCATAAAAGATTTTTGAAGTTTGCAATGCTTCCTAAAACACCCTGTATAATACAGATACATAGCCTTTTTAGTGATAAATTAGGGTCATATCAAAGTCGAAAATATTCTCTATCCAACCCTGGAAGAGCGATCCCCCTCACTGATTTCCGCTATAAAATACAGGGTGTTATGGAAAATACTTATTATATTTAAACCGGCAAATCCTGAGATGAAAATAAATTGAAGAAAAATAACCATCAACGGCGCTTTGAATTATTAAGCGAAATATACACTATATGACGTTCGCAATCAATAGTTTATTGAGGCAGTCTCGAGGTTCAAAAGAGGTTAGCGAATTATAGGCGCTGTTGTCATATTGTAAAACATAATTGTAAACGCACGTGTTCAGTTTTTGTCAACAAGACGCGCGTTATCACTTCTTTTTCAAACTTTTTAGAAAAGAAAACTACAATTTTAAGGTACATATCTTATTTATACATATATTATTTTAAAATAATCCGTTTTATAATTAAATTCCATAAAAAAATAAAACATAAAAAGTATGTTTTTCAACAGAACCAATATCACACAAATTTGAAATCACATCACAACATTTATTATTATGAATTATTTCACAACAGAGAAAAATCGGGCAATGCTACAACTAACAAAACGTTTAAAATTCGTATACATCAAACACGTGGACACACGTATTTTATTTTTTAACAAACATTTTATAGAATCGAACGAACAATAAATTGTTTATGTTATAGAAACCCCATTGTCCTTTATTTAAATAGAATTACCTTTTATAATTGACCAAATTTCGTAAGAAGAAAAACTTAATATTTCTCTTAAAAATTTCTTCCATATATGTAGAATGTTTGTTATTTTTTGAGTTTCATACTAAAAGTAACGGACTCATAAAAGGATCCTTTATTTCTGAAACGTATTTATGGCACTATAAAATTTGAACAAGAAATTGCTATTTTCTTATTTCATTATTAGGGGAAAAACTGCTCTACCCCCTCCCTAAATAATGTATTTTTCAGAAAATAAACTGGGGGTAATTTTGGTAATGAACTACACTCTATCAATTAATGATTGAATATTAAAAATTTCATAATGAAACGATTTTAATAATTTTTAATTGATAGAAAATATATAGAGTTTAGGGCACATTTTTACGTTTACGTCCCGATATGTCTAATTGTACGGGGTAGCGCATAAAATCTAGATAACAGATAATTGCGTAGCACTCTGTATTATAGACTTTATTTGTTGAAATAATTTTTATTTTTTATTAGCGAAAGCCAAAAGTGATAAAATGTTGTGATTGATTGTTTACGAAACGTTTTTTTGACAATATACATGTTTGGAAAACACTAACATTTTTTTTTGTTACCTCGAATGACATGGCGATTCTTTTGGGCCAGTGTCTAACCCAGATGTATCTCTAATTGGTTTATAAATTTAATTCAATTTTTATGTGAGATATGTCAAATTTATATTTTAGGAAATTTACATGCATTTAGGTTCTTGTGTCTGGACCAGTTGCGGTTCTTCCACAGGAGCACATGCGCACGTGCACCCCCAAAACGAATAAAAAAATATTAATTTATATTCATTGAATATTATTTATCGTATAAAGTCCGACCCTCCCTAATATTTTGTCGTAGCGTCAAACCAAGTCACAAGTCGTTAGATTGATGACGAGAAATGCTCGCATATGCGTTCAAATAGGCGGGACATAATGCAGTTTCTCTTTAGTATCAGGTGGCGGGGGATAGCGGGGCTATGGCGATTTAACATGGAAAAGTCACACAATTTTGGAGTGCTCCGAGCGTGGATGTTTCGATATTTTACTATAACATATTCATTAAGTTAAAATGAATAGTTTGAGGGTGGACTATTTAAAAAATAACTTTAGCTCCTTGAGTTTGGAGCAAAAAAGTGAAGAATGCGGGAAGATCTAAACCCGAAATTAATTTAACGCAGACCACAAAGGGTAAATCTAGGGACTTTATTAGAAAGTTTAAAAATGAAATACATATACGAAAAAAATAACTGGATTTGTGGATGCAGCACAACTAACCGTTTGTGTTGTTGTTCCTGTTTGTTGTTTGGTCGCGGTGTTGCTGAGCCCTCCTGGATAAAAAATAATCTTCAGAGCAAATTTTCTGTGCTTCTACCATTACACTTTTGTAAATTATTCACCAAAGTTGTCATTATTCATAAATCACATAAATCAGCAGTAACTGTTTAACTCGATCAATTTTTAGGCATATTTGAAATCCAATACCAATAGAACATTTTTATGTCAACAATTTGAAAGGCTAAATTAAATTCTATGTTGCGGTAAAACTCGGACGAAAGGAAATAAGAACTAAAAGTCTACCCGGAAACAAACATTTCATTTTATTCTACATTATTGTCTGGGGCTTGAAAATTACTAATTTTACTGCTATGCTACGAGCTCCGCTACGTTGTCGGCTCTGCGGCCGGGCATTGGTTTTACTATTAATGACATATAGGAAAATAACTTTTTATTACATATAGGCAAAGATATAAGGAAAGAGCGAGGGGCTTTATGATCTGTGATGTGAAAATAATGTAAAAAACTTATCTCTCCTTAGCCGATTTTCTTTTGTGTTCAAATTATAGCGTAATTAAAATTTCTTATCTAGCGCCTAAATGGTTCGAATTTTGAGTTGTCCTATTAATTGGCCTCTAAGATCTTCAGACCTTACATCACTAGACTTGTGTTCGGGTTTTACAAAGTAAAAGGCGACACTCAACACTCTGCTTTACGGAACATTTTCAAACGCTAAATAACTTTTTTTAACTCGTAAAAAAATGCATTAATTTGCGTAAAAAATATAGTTTTTAAAACGATCCTAGGAAAACACATAGCGGTTAGTTCTTTATTTCAAGAGAGTGATAAATAAAAAAAGGGTGGAATTTAACAGTTCACCAAATTTGCCCAATCTTTTTGTATAAAATAATAATTTTGTTTCTCAAAAATACTAAATGCTCACCAAAATTAAGTAAATACATATTCTTAGATCGACAACCAAATATTTACGTCATGCTAGTCTCTTCTATTATTTTTTCCTAAAAATAACTTTTGTTTGTTGGCTAAAAATGCTAAATGTTCACCAAATGATACCCAGCTATTGAATTTTGGTCAGTGTCTTATATTATTTAGCAGTTAAAAAAAATCTATTTGTTCGGGTTTGTTCGGATTTAGCAAAAATACACAATATTTACTATATTTTATATCACATACAATATCAAAAGTATATCCAGATTTATAATTCTTGTTATCCTAAATATCACTTATCACATGTTTTATTAGATCTCATTTATAAATGGGGACATAGAAATAAGTCTGAGAAATTCTTGGAAATAAAACAATATAATTCTTTAACATAAAATCAAACAAAAATTAAAATGAAACAAGCACTTATTGCACTATTAAGGCTTTCTTAGCTTTACTTGGCCGTCCTCTTCTTTGTTTTTCTCCAATTGGTACATTCCTTGCTTTTATCATAGACGGTAGAGTCAATTCGTGTATTTTGCTCAAATTGCTCATAATAGTTTTGCGCTTCAAACGTAATTCGAACAATTTGTCTATATATTTTTTTTATCTCATTGCTCAATCCATATTTCGATTGGAACTCCAAATTTTGATAATGGTGACCTTGTTCAGTTTGAAATAATATTATCTCATTCTCTAGATGCATCAAACAATAAATAAAGTGAAGCTGAACATTGACTTGCCCGACTTTTGGCTTTATTACAGCGATAATATCGCTTTATACATTCTTCCGTACAATGGCATTTGTGAAATAACCACAATTTTTTATTTGTAATAAATTCTAGGGCACATTTAATGTTCGAAAATTTTTTCGCAAAACACCAAATCCTACCTCTTTTAGGCTCTACCGTGTCAACTTCTCCATCCGACTCTGAAGAAGAACGAAATAGCTGAACTTTGTGTGGAACACTACTCGGCCCCGGTAACAGTAATAGAATAAATTATTTGACGCACAAGTAATTTTTTCGAGAAAGACTACATATAAATGGTTAGCGCGTATATTTATTATGTACAGCACGGACGCGTAACTTAAGCGTTTTAAATCTGGTGAACATTTAGTAAAATCGGTAGACATATAATTTAAAATGTAAGCAATGATAAACAAACCTCAACATAGCTATTTTAGTGGTGCTAATTATTTGGGTTCCATTAAAATTTTTTGATGTTCATTAAATTTTTTGTCGGACAGCGCTAGGAATGTATGGTTTAATTTGGTGTACATTATATTTGTCCCCCCAAAAAAAATAAGCAAAGCTAACGTCGGAAGGTAAATTAGTAATTTGTTCTTTTATTTCTACTGAAATCATTAAATTACTACTACATGGAAAAAATACAATAGTACAGATTTTATTGTGAAATTTCCCTTTAAATATACAGGGTGTTATGGAAATGGCGTATTATATTTAAACCGGCAATTCCTGAGATGAAAACAAATTGAAGAAAAATATCCAAAAATGGTGCTTTAATTTAATATGCCATGTACATGACCGTATGTCAAACCAAAAATGACTACGTGGTGCCCCTGTTCGGAAGGTAAACACAGTAACATATGGCAGTAAATCTTGAACAGTGTTGTCATATCTTTAGGGTAAACTATTTAGAAAGTCAATAACCGTTTGACTGATTTCAAGTTGTTTATTTTTCAGGGTACATTATTATAAACTTTTACGTTCAGTTCGCTGGGAAACAATCTCTGATTTATAAACTTGAACTGACTCGAACGAACTGCCGCGGAGTTTATAAATGGTCAGGTATGTTCTCACTTGTTCAATTCGAACGACACCCGTCAGATCTGAACAACTTAAAAGTTTATAAATGCCACTTACCCTTTAGAAAAAAAAAATGCAATTTTATTTAACTTTTCGGACTTATTTAAAACCTACTTAAATTATAAAAAACACCAAGTACTCACATCACAAAATCACATTAGTTTTCGCGTCACAACACATCTAAGTACCGTTCAATCTGAATTAGTATTTTAAAGTGCTCCTGTGTAGACAAAAATACGCCCTTATTGTCTGGGAAATAATGTATTTAACATCTAAAGAAATTTAAAAAATAAATAAAACGTTGGTTTTCTCGATCGATATCGGCCGGCTTCTTTAAACAGCTGATTTTGGACAATCCGGCTAATATTTAAAAATACAGCGTTGCCACTTTCGATGTTTTATAATATCATAAATTGCCGAATTTCCTTCTATAATTCCTGTATAATTATAGTCTCGGACATGGCAACCGTGCTGGCTATACTAACGGAGAGTTCTCGGAAAGAAAGTCCGACTGGTTCGAAGGTGGACTAGAATATTTATTTAAAAGGGTAGTTCCTGTCAATTGTTAACATAATTGTTTCAATTTATCTTTAGTAAAGGGTTAATGGCTCATAGAAATGAGCGTTTTTATTGTTTCTATTGCGAAATGATTAAGTGCTGGTGTTTAGTGATAAGATTATTATGCACTCACACACTATCATTAGGACACGTGATGAGCATAAAGTTTTCCCCATAGACAAAAGAACTGAAAGTGTCTGTGCCCTGGATTCCTTAATCGCGTCCTGGATTTACTTTCTAAGTAAGCTAAATATTTATTTTTATAAGAAACTAAAGTTTTACACTTTTACACATTTTGGCAACATTGTGCCTAAACATCTGTTGATTACCCAGCTGGGCAATGTAATATGTTCATATATGAATGTGCTGAGGAGTTGTGTGTGTGTTTAGGGGTGAATTACCCCACTTTTTAAACGTTCGATAAAAAAAGAATATGTAGCGCTTCTCTAGGACACCCCAGGAGTCACCCATTTAAATATAATACGTCATTTCCATAACACCCTGTAGTATTAATTATATTTTTTTATTAGTAATCCATACCAAAATAATATTGTAAACATAATTTTAAAAAAAGTATAGTTAGAATCTCTAATAAATTTAGTAAAATCAAGTAACTACTAAAACGTATTGTAAATTTTACGACGAAGGTATGTGTACGGAATCAACACTACAGTAAAATGATTATGGTAAAGATGTTATTTTTCGATTTCCTATAAAATATTGTATTAATTACATTTTTCATTATTAATACGTACCAAAATAATATGGTAGATTCGCATAATTTCTAAAAAGTATAGTTAGAATCTCTAATAAATTTAGTAAAATCAAGTAACTACTAAAACGTATTGTAAATTTTACGACGAAGGTATGTGTACGGAATCAACACTACAGTAAAATGATTATGGTAAAGATGTTATTTTTCGATTTCCTATAAAATATTGTATTAATTACATTTTTCATTATTAATACGTACCAAAATAATATGGTAGATTCGCATAATTTCTAAAAAGTATAGTTAGAATCTCTAATAAATTTAGTAAAATCAAGTAACTACTAAAACGTATTGTAAATTTTACGACGAAGGTATGTGTACGGAATCAACACTACAGTAAAATGATTATGGTAAAGATGTTATTTTTCGATTTCCTATAAAATATTGTATTAATTACATTTTTCATTATTAATACGTACCAAAATAATATGGTAGATTCGCATAATTTCTAAAAAGTATAGTTAGAATTTCTAATAAATTTAATAAAATCAGGTTATTATTAAAATATATTGTAAGTTTTACAATGAATAGATACTGAAAATAATTTATTTATAACTCCAGAAATTCAAAAGTTTTAAATGTATGGTACATTGTTTAAGTATATTTTCTTGTAAAAATTACCAAGTTTTTAATGAAGTTTTATATCTTAACAAAAATAAGAGGCATAAATAAGATGCACCGCATTTCTAAGATTTCCTTTTTTCGTAACGAATAATAGAAGGAGAACTCAACAGGGAACATACACAATCATTAATCGATGAAGTCAAATGACGTTGGGCATGGTTAGTACTTGGATGGATGACCGCTTGGGAATACCATATATCAAAATTTTTACAAAAGATTTCATTAAATTTTACAAAAGATTTCATTAAATTTTACAAAATATTTTATTACATTTTACAAAGATTTTAGTGAATTTTACAAAAGATTTTTAGTAAATTATAAATGGTTTATTAAATATTTTTGTAATTTTTACTAAAAATGTTGGTTAAAATTTTGCTCTAATTTATTGGCAACTCTTAATAAAAGTTATTCCAGTCACATATACAGTCAAAATTAAGATTAGTTTTACTATTTTTATATTAAATTTAACCAAGTATTTATTTCCGTGTATGTAGTATGATTAATACAATTTGGCAACGCGAAAAATTGTAACTGTAATGATGCGGGCGTTAGTTATACCACCTCAGTGCTTTATCAAATTTGTCGCCCCAACCGGCACTGGTAACGACTGCTATTTTTAATAGAGCCGAACCGATCTAGTAAATTGCCACGAGATGAAAGACCAAGAAACTTGTAAAGAATTTTAGAATTTTACTTGGGGAGTTTCAAAAGGACATCCAATAGTGTTATTTGAGGAACATCGGTAATAGGAGAAGTTCGTTAAGGAGAAAACACACCGCTAGTAAATTTGAACCTAAACTTGATACTTATCTTTAGAGGTTGATAAATAATTTAAGATAGGAAAGGGTATTAAATACTCCGCAAAATACTTGCAAAGTAAAGCAGTAACATTTTTTAAACTTTGGTCAATCGTCTAATTTTATATTTTTTTGTTTCCGTAATTATCATAACCCTATCAGTAATTTGTTAAAATATCCAAAAATTACATAATTCATTCTACAGGGTGATTCACGACGAGTGTGCATTAGAACTTTATGGAGAACTACTGAATATATGCTCCTGAAACTTTGGGGATTTGGGTTTATCGATATGCTCTCTTTAACTAAAATATTGACATGTTTCTGTAATTTCCGGTTATACCGGAAGTAGCTGCCAACTTTCGTTTTTTAAATACAACATGGTAATTTTTATTACATTTTTCGATTAAGCATTAAATACTAAGCACATTTTATAGAAAATATTTTTGTCAGACGCTATTAGTTTTAGAGATATCTGGACTTTTTGTAATTATTTGGCAAATGCATGACGATGAAATAATCCATATAATTTTTTTACCTTAGCGCTTGGACTAAAATTTTCTTCTCACCGAATAGCTAGAAGATCATCAAGTCTCAAAAACATTTCAAATTCGGCATAAAATGTACAGGGTGGTCACAATGCAAGCCTCATTGTGAAAGAATTCAACGATTAAAAACTTTCTTATTTTAAATGGAACACCCTGTATATTTTTATATAATTTGATGGTAAATTAGTTGTTCTTTATAAATAGTATTTACTGTCCTATACCTATATCAAAGCGTTTTCTCAAAAAATCTAATTTTATTCCAAAAATACTATTTGTTCAGTGTGCTATGAAAACAATTATACTTAGGGGCTGTATACTGATGTCTATACGGAGGAAAAGTGATTGATTGCTTGAAAATACAACATTCTAAATATAAACCGTAAATAAATTTAAAAAATCTTCACTTGAAAACCCGGAGCGTGACATTTTTTAGTAACAGAATAATTGACAGTTTAAAAATACGCCAAGAAATATCATACAATTGTTTTTCTTGTCAAAGCACACTAGAAAATATTGCCGTCATTATTAATTTTCCTCCGTATAGACATCAGTACCAACACAATTGTTTTCATAGCACACTTGAACAAATAGTATTTTCGGAATAAAATTGGATTTATTGAGAAAACGCTTTGATATAGGCATAGGACAGTAAATACTATTTATAAAGAACAACTAATTTGTCATCAAATTAAATAAAAATATACAGGGTGTTCCATTTAAAATAAGAAAGTTTTTAATGGTTGAATTCTTTCACAATGAGGCTTGAATTGTGACCACCCTGTACATTTTATGCCTAATTTGAAATGTTTTTGAGACTTGATGATCTTCTAGCTATTCGGTGAGAAAAAATTTTTAGTCCAAGCGCTAAGGTAAAAGAATTACATGGATTATTTCATCGTCATGCATTTGCCAAATAATTACAAAAAGTCCAGATATCTCAAAATCTAATAGAGTCTGACAAAAACATTTTCTATAAAATGTGCTTAGTATTTAATGCTTAATCGAAAAATGTAATAAAAATTACCATGTTGTATTTAAAAAACGAAAGTTGGCAGCTACTTCCGGTATAACCGGAAATTACAGAAACATGTCAATATTTTAGTTAAAGAGAGCATATCGATAAACCCAAATCCCCAAAGTTTCAGGAACATATATTCAGTAGTTCTCCATAAAGTTCTAATGCACGCTCGTCGTGAATCACCCTGTATAAACGTGACAAAGTACCCGAGCGTGCAGAAGTCAATGTATTAAAAAAGTAGTATTAAACCCCTTTTAGATGATTGCTCGACAACAATGTACAGTTATGACGGGATAATTCTCCAGTCGCTCACAGTCTCAACGCACATCCTTCCCGTTATGTCGTTTAGACTTATGATTAAACTTTAGATTTTAGAATTTAGTTGTACAGGGTGTCCCATTCTCGAAACTTTCTGAGGTTACTAGAGTGATTATCAAAGATATAAATAATGTTGCGGTTTCCACTTTAGGGTCCAACGTCATGGTTCTCTTAGTTTCTAATCTACAGGGTGATTTTGAAAATCTTCGCTTTTTAGATGCATCTCGAATTTTCGTTACGCGTTAACTTATTAAAGATGTAAGAATCGATCTTGTTAGAGATATTCACGTAAATTTCAGTGGCGTAGTCAGTTTTTCTGTAAAAAGGTTCGCTCTTGAGATATTAATAGAAATAGAAAAAAATTAATTGGAACACCGTATATATTATTTTTTAAATAAATTAAGCTTACGAAAATGTATAGTTGTTTATATTTATATTCAAAAATAACCTAAAATTGCGATATATTTAATAATTTACAGTAGGCCATGGTCGATTTATTAGAAACAAATGCAAATTGTCGAAACTTGAGAGATCTCTTATATTTTTATTATTTTTGAAATACCTAAGAGTTTTTATAATATGCTTCTTATTTAATTATTCTTAACAATGGCCGTTTATGATAATAATTGTGAAAAGTGTATGTTGGCATGTTTCATATAACCTAATGTAATATATAGTTTTAAAAATTTTGCATTACTTTCTAATAATTTTAAAAAATAATTTTATATTAATTATTAAAAACACCGCATTTTTAGCTTCATTTTGATACGAATATACAGGGTGCCCCAAGTAAAGTGGCCTATTAGACGTATCTCGAGAACTAAATGAGATTTTATTTTGAAAATTTGGCTGTGGCTATAAGAGATGGTTTTCTACGTTTCTAAAATATTTTGGATGATGCGGTGTTGCCGGATCATACCGAAAGTGTTAGCAACTTCGGAATTTTAAATGAATTACCCTATATATTATATTTTTTTTGGAATCTAGATAACAATCTAGAACAGTTTTCTGTATAATATCATATACCTATCTTTAAGACTTTTTGAATTATAAATAATTTTGTGATTTTTTAACGCCGTATCGTTACCTGAAAAGAAAATCGTATCTTTTTAGCGGTTACAGCTATAAAGCTGAAAATTTTACAATAATTTCACAAGACCATCGCAATTTTATAATTTTGAACAGTATTGAATTCGTTTTATACAGGGCGTCTCCATAACAATATTTCTGAGGCAGATGAATTATTACAAAAATCTTCTTTTTTTTAAATGGGACACCCTGTATTTGATATGTTTTGCTAATAGAGGATCAAATTTTCTATCTAATGATATTATGTATTCCTATACCTATCTTCACTATTTTCGGACTTATAGCGAAATTTAAAAATTATCTTATAAAAATATATTTTTTGACAGTGTGAATGGATTCATAGAAACAAAATAATGAAAAATCCATTTGACGTTATGTCTGAGTTATTGTAATAAAAATGGCTAATTCACATTATTCGAGCTTAGATATTTTAAGTTTATTTTATATTCATGGGGAGTGTGGTAGAGTTTTATCTATAACTTGCAGAAAATTTAATTAACTGCATCCTGATGCAGCTCCTATGACTCCCAAAAAGTTGATTGGCCTAGGCGGTCCATGGAAATGGCCCCAAGGTCTCCGGATCTTACCCCCTAGAATTATATCTATGAGATAGGATTAAAGAAATAGTATACAAGACACCCGTCACAAAAGGGGAAGATTTAGAAAATCGAGTACGAACAGCTTTGGGGTCTCTAGAAGAGAAAGAAATGAAAGAGGTGACAAATGAACATGTTATAACCACAATTTATGAATGTTTAAGAGCGAACGGAGGGAATTTTAAACAATATAGTTATTAGTTATTTTATTGATGTAATTTTCATTTTGTTTATTTATTTATTAATAAATTCCTTATTGGTTAATTATTTTTTTTTACAACAACACAGACATAACGTCACATGGATTTTTCATTATTTTGTTTCTATGAATCCACAGCCAACTACCAAAAAATATATTTTTATAAGATAATTTTTAAATTTCGCTATAAGTCCGAATATAGTGAAGATAGGTATAGGAACACATAATATCATTAGATAGAAAATTTGATCCTCTATTAGCAAAACATATCAAATACAGGGTGTCCCATTTAAAAAAAAGAAGATTTTTGCAATAATTCATCTGCCTCAGAAATATTGTTATGGAGACGCCCTGTATAAAACGAATTCAATACTGTTCAAAATTATAAAATTGCGATGGTCTTGTGAAACTATTGTAAAATTTTCAGCTTTCTAGCTGTAACCGCTAAAAAGATACGATTTTCTTTTCAGGTAACGATACGGCGTTAAAAAATCACAAAATTATTTATAATTCAAAAAGTCTTAAAGATAGGTATATGATATTATACAGAAAACTGTTCTAGATTGTTATCTAGATTCCAAAAAAATATAATATATAGGGTAATTCATTTAAAATTCCGAAGTTGCTAACACTTTCGGTATGATCCGGCAACACCGCATCATCCAAAATATTTTAGAAACGTAGAAAACCATCTCTTATAGCCACAGCCAAATTTTCAAAATAAAATCTCATTTAGTTCTCGAGATACGTCTAATAGGCCACTTTACTTGGGGCACCCTGTATAGTAAACTACTATACACGGTGTTGAGGAAAGGTCGATACACCGGAATAACTCCGGTGCATCGCATTGCAGCGGATAATGTCTGGCGAAAAAGTTGTTTGGTTTTGAAGGAGGAATAGTTTGCAATTTAAACCACCCCACCCCTCAACCCCCGGGCGCGGGTGGGGGTAAGTTAAGATTTTCAAATGAAAACCCATATTTTTTATTGGCGTATCCTGTTCTCCAACCAAAAATAAACATCTTTTGTCCGAAATTTTTTTTAATTCGGGCCCATCCTTCACCAATAATCATCATGAGAAGGACAAAATCAGAACCGTGCGAAAATCAAATTTTATTCCGGAAATACTCTATTTCTCTGTCTTGTACTAAAAAATGCCCGTGGAATACAAACAACGGGATAAAACTTAATTTTCGCACGGTTCTGATTTTGTCTTTATCATGGTGATTATTGGTGAAGGATGGACCCAAATAATAGGGATGTTTATTTTTGGTCGGAGAACACGATACGCCAATAAAAAATATGGGGTTCCATTTGAAAAACTTGACTAATCCCCACCCGCGCCCGGGGGTTGGCTTAAATTGTAAACTATTCCTCCTTCAAAACCAATTGGAAAAATTGGAAAAATAATATATAGGATGTCCCATTCAAAAATTTGTACTTTTGTTAATATGTCAATAAATAAACTTTGAGAGAAGAAGTGACTACGCCACTGAAGTTTACGTATGAAGCTCTAAAAAGATCAGTTTAAACTTTCTTGATAAGTTAACGCGTAAAAAACGAAGATTTTCACAATTACCCTGTAGATTAAAAACTAACAGAGCCATGACAAATTTAACACCGGAATCTTCCGTTTCGTTAAAAAGTGGAATACTAAAGTGAAAACCGCAACATACTATCTTTAATAATAACTTTAATACCCCCAGAACTAACAACTAACAACTAACTCTAACAATATTCTAAACATAAACATATTTTAAAAAATTTTAAGGATAATAAACTGGACAATAGTTTTCGTACATTTTGTGATGTTGATTTATTGTTATTAAACCGGCCAACAAACGGCTAAAATCTATTGTTGAAGCCACAGATCGAAAAATAAATTGCAATTTTCTAAAAGAAAAATAAATTGTATTTTATTCCGCCTCGTTACACTTAACCAATTGGATGGTTTTACCGTACGACCACTAAAAATAATATATTGAGCTCGGCTAAAATATAATACAGTAAAATTAAATAGGAGGGAGTCTGATATTATAGTGCATGTTTTATTTTACGCTGGGTTAATATTTTCAAAATTGGTTGCAATGATTGCAAAATTTCACTTTTAGAGATGTGTTTATAGCTGGTATATTTTTATAATATAGTAAAGTATTAATGTATACAGGGTGTAACTAAATAAGTGTAAAACATTTAAGGGGGTGAGTCCTCATCGAAAAAAAGATAGGATCTTTCATATAAAGAAACTTCATTGGAGCATCCCTTGTTAAGATACAGCCCCTTAAAGGGGGTACATAAAATTTGTTTAACAATTTTTTTCACAAGCACTAAAAAAGTTACAATATTGAAATTAACCTGACATTTTCTACTACCAAAAAGACACTTAGCCAGTAATTTATTTGGTTTACCCCATGGTTGTAAGGGGTGGAGAACGCAACCCCTAAAATTTATTTCCAATGTAAGTTTTTGTCTTATTATTTGTTTACCATCTAAAAATTTATTTCCGATAGCCTGTTTCATTCTAAACAAAAAATGTAAATTTTTGAAATTGAAGTAATACTAATTGTGTATTGTTGTTCTGTTCTTAATTTCACTTGTTATTAAAATGGCATACACAAATGAGGAAATGGCTGATATGCATTACGTTTACGGTCTGTCGCAGGGGAATGGGTTAGAAGCTTCTAGAAGATATGCTGAAATGTATCTTCAACGGCAGCATCCTTCACATAGAATATTTGCCCGACTTCATCAACGATTACGAGAATATGGTTCATTCGACAAAAGAACGCAGGATTGTAGTCGCCATCGAGAAGTAAGAACACCACAGCTGGAGGAAGCAGTACTTAATTTGGTTGAAGAACAACCTACTACCAGTACTAGAAAGATTGCTTTCCAGCTAAATGTTGATCATATGACGGTATTTCGAATTTTAAAGGAACAACTCTTATACCCTTACCATCTGCAACGAGTACAGGCACTGTTACCGCGAGACTTTCCGAACCGTCTTGAATTTTGCAATTGGATGCTGGAAATGATTAGAAGAAATCGTGACTTTCTGAAGACGATCGAATTCACAGACGAATGTAATTTTTCTCGGGACAAGATTATTAATTTTCATAATTACCACATATGGGCTGATGAAAACCCTCACGCTATGGTCGAAACTAACCATCAAGAACAGTTTTCTCTTAACGTGTGGGTCGGAGTTATTGGGGATTATTTAATTGGGCCTCATTTTCTACCTCCTCGATTAAATGGTGAGGCATACGTTCAATTTTTAAGAGAAGTGCATCCCGTACTGCTGGAGGAAGTTCCTTTGGGCGTCAGAAGGGATATGTTTTTTATGCATGATGGGGCTCCCGCCCATTTTAGTCAAGTAGCACGTCAGCATTTAACTGAAACATATGCAAATCAGTGAATAGGTCGAGGAGGACCTCAGAATTGGCCCGCCCGAACAAACCCGAACAAACCCGATTAAACCCGGATCTCAATCCTCTCGATTTCTCTACTTGGGGCCATTTGCAGCATTTGGTTTATCGTACTCCTGTTCGCGATGTAGAGGACTTAAGAAACCGCATCATCGATGCGTGCAGGGTAATTAGAGAGACTCCAGGAATATTTGCGCGAATACGTGGCTCAATGCGCCGACGTCTAGACGCATGCGTAATGTCTGAAGGTAGACATATGGAATATTTACTATGATTTCTAGATGTTGTATGTTTTGTTATTAATAAATTAGTTTTATTTATTTATAAATTTTATGTACCCCCTTTAAGGGGCTGTATCTTAACAAGGGATGCTCCAATGAAGTTTCTTTATATGAAAGATCCTATCTTTTTTTCGATGAGGAATCACCCCCTTAAATGTTTTACACTTATTTAGTTACACCCTGTATTTTCAAAAACATTTAAGGAAACACCACTCTTCTAAATGAATTTAGAAAAAAAGCGCATGTAATAAACAAAATACGTAATTTCTCAAAACTACTTTTAAGCAGTTAGAACAACTAGTCTTAGCAGGACAGTATAGGGGTATAAGTAACTATAAGAGACCCAAATAAACAAAAATAGTACATTACGTATTAAGGGCCGAAAATAGGCTTTTCCGGACGAGATGCGAACAAACCCGAAGGTGAGGGAGGCCACCGCACGAGTCAGTAAAAGCCTCCAACGGCCCGAGATATGTACCGTACTTTTTTTTACAAGTGCTCCGAGGTTTGATGTCAAATAATTAAAGAAATTCTTCAGACAGTGTTCATGTCTACATGACATGAAAACACTCTCGCATGGAGAATGCAAATATCTATTTATTATCGTAGATATGTATGGCTCGGTGGCCTAGTGGCAGAGTGTACGCCTGGCGATCTGAGAATCGCGGGTTCAAATCCCGCACCGACATATCTGGTTTTATTTATTTATCAGTTAAAAGACTATTGAGGAGAACATGGTGACTTGAAGCGGGCGGGAAAAATCTTTCCCGCCCGCTCCGATACTTTCCCACCCGCTCTCTCGGAGAGATCTGGAAAGGGCCACTTTCGGTAAACATGCATGAAAAGAAGCACTTTCGGGGCACATGTAAAAAAAATATATGGCATGTGATCTTAAAAATATTTCCATCATGGCATCCCACTTTTTGGAACTCTCTGTATATTCACAATATTTTCCTGAAACGCGCTCTAGGATACGGGTGAAGTTTACAAAATCTCAAAATCCTAAATTAATTAATATCCGAGCTATAGAAGACAGAATGAAGTAAGATGCAGGACCCTGTATAATATTTATTTTTATTTAATTAATATTATATTTTTTCCACTAAGCTATTTGCAAGATACTTCTGTAGTTATTAAAAGGAGAAGTGATAATACGAGGTAATGCTGATGACATCGTCTTGTTAATGAGCAATCATAAAGATACACAACATCTTCTAAAAAAATTAAATGATCGATGTACGAATACGGTCTAAAAATAAGTTTTAAGAAAACCAAGTTAATGGTAGTTACAAAGTTGCCACAAAACCAAAACCAGATAAACGTGACAGTAGCGAGTAACGAAATAGAGAAGGTGCGGACATATAAATATCTAGGAACCTGGATGGAACAATCGGATGACTAAACAAGAGAGATAAGAACGAGAATACAGCCAGATATCAACATTTGTAAAAATAAAAAAGTTGTTTACTAGTCGGGATGTTAACATGGGGCTTAGGATGATGCTGCATTGTTACTCTCTTCTCTCAAGAAGATTCACATGGACAAACTACAAGCCTTTGAAATATGATGCTATTTTTTTTTATGATTAAACACAAGCACTATAGGAAAAATCCTTAGGGCACTCTGGGAGTGGTGCATGTGACGGTGCGTGTACTGTAGAATGTGGCGTATCCCCTAGGGCCTAGACTGCCCTAGACCGATAAGGCCTCTAATACCGAAGTCCCAAATCCAATGCAAAAAGAATGAAATTATGAACACCATAAAAAAGAGGAAGCTCCAATACTTGGGTCATATAATGGGAGGACCCAAATACACACTTCTCCAACTGATAGTTCAAGGGGAAATTAGTAGAAGGAGGAATATTGGTAGACGCCGTGTGTACTGGTTTAAAAAACCTAAGGGACTGGTTTAATTGTAGTAATGTTCAACTGTTCTGAACTGCAAATAAGGCCCGGAAAGCTGTGATGATCTCAAATTTCCAATAGGAGATGTACTATTAGAAGAAGAAGAAGCTGTAATTATTACTTTATTAATTTCATTCACTCGCATTATTGGACCGATTAATAATTTCAGTCAAGTTACGAATGATTTGACTTGTCACAGAATATTGCTCCATTTCTCTGTCAGGTTAATATAATTTGCAGTAATCGAGTTGCCTGCTTTCAAAAGTTTGACAGTTGGTTTTTTCAGATGCCTCTATTATTGACCGATGTAACTAATGGAGGAAAATAATAATGACATCTGACAGGAGGTTAAGATAAACGATTTCTCAAGATGATAATCGGTTAATAATGCGTGATTAAATGGTTAATAGCGGGAAAAAGATATTATGTTATACCTACATTGTAACCTTTTACTTCAGTTGTTTGAACAATTTATCGATTTTACTCCCCAGTAGAACTGACCGGACATAAACACCGGAGCTCAATATAAGTAATCCGCAAAATACCGACGTGATCGAAATTGAACTTTTTGACTAATCGTAACAAGTTGGTGTATTGACTGAACACAGAAGTTGAGGATGCTTTATTTCCTGATTTGTAAAGAAAATTGGGTTGTTTTGCTTCCTGCTAGTATTTAGGATGACTTTAACTTCTAATAAACTTCAGGAAGTTTTCTTAACTAAATAAAAATCTCTACTGTAAGGTAAAAACTTCGATTGAGACAGTGCCGTATTACCGTACAGGCTCACCGAGCAGATCAAACCTACCAAAAAAGAATAAATTAAAATTTACCATAAAAATTGCCTTTAGCATATTTTATCATGTTTTTTAAAACTATTTTTGGCTTGTTATTTATTGTTATTTGTTTTTCATCTATTTAAAATATGAATAGTCAAATTTCTGCATTTTCTTTATTACCATTTTCGTCAATTTTTAGTATTTAGTGTGATTTGAACGGTTGCAATAGAATAAGTTTGACGGCTGCTAAGGGTTGTTTATTTTAGCGTCTTTTAAGTTATTATAAATGAAAATATGGAAATTCCATAAAATATTTTAGAAAATGCTGAAAAAGCTAAGGAAAACTTAGTATCATGTAACAGTTTTGCTCATTGATAATAACATATTTTTACTTTATTTTGGTCCGAAAAATATACCCCAAATGCAACCCTTTAGCTACACGGAAAGTGGAAGGGTACTAGCGTAGCGGAGGGTTGTACAGAGGAAAGCATCATATCGGAAAACCGAATAGCAAGAATGATAGCTCTGTTACCGAAAAAGAAAATATGTTAATTAATGTTGGAATGCAGCAGGAATCGGCATGCACATCGAGAAACTCAGCAATGCAGTCGCAAGATTTCATAGTTGCTCAGGAAAATTCAAGAATTGTACATTTAACATAGGAAAAACACAATAATATTATGTAGAAATAGCTATAAAAATAAATACAAATTTTGTTCAATACTTTCTTTAATAATAATTAGCGGCTATTATGAAAATCATCTGGCAATTTGAACTTATCGCCCGCTAATATTTCCTATGATATTATTATGATGTTTATAGCAACCGCTTCTAAGGCGTTATAAGTAAATAATTGATTGTTGAAATATAAAGGGAATACGTCAGAAAATATACTTATCGTGGCTTAGTGGCAAAAAAAATAATAAATTTCGCATTTTTTTTTTGACGATTTTTTTCACCACAATCGATATTATTTTCTAAAAGACTATTTTTAATAATTTTTTAACATTAAATGTATCGTAAGTTTATTTAACTTATAGAAAATAGATATTTTGGACGCGATGAGTGTTGAATTTTCCCGTTCTCGTATCGGTACTCAATGAGAAATTCGATATAGTAAGCCTTGATGGCAAATATTTGTCAGGTGATGCCATTTTAAAGCATTAGTTATTCTGGCGTGCATTGAGTGGTTTGTTCGGATTTGTTACTTATTTCCCTATACCAATTTGTATTTACAGATAATAACATGTAAGTAACTAAAGCATATTTTATTTATCAATATATTAATTCTGGTAGTAATTTAATTAAATAGCTTTGCTTTAATAATGTAATTATTGACCGTCAAAATTTAGCAAAAATCGAATATTTCGTCGCCAGATTCTAAAGAGATTTTAATGATTTGCACTTTGAAATTTCGCATTATAGATAGTTTGGAATCTCTAATTTCTATCAAAACCATAGACATATCATTACATAACTAATTTATTAGAAACATTTCTATTATAAAAATACCCTGGACTATCCGTTTGTGTATACATTTTTCATGGGTTATGTGGGGTAATGGTCTGGTACGTCATTTTGAAACTTTCTAGTCTTTTTCCTTTAAAATGTTTAAGTTGTAGAATTCAAACTTTTTGTATTTATAGGGGAATATTTCGGATATCTTTATTGGGGGGTTTACATGAAAGCTACAATAATAATTGTTTAATAAATTTATTACTTATGAACAATATGGTGATATGGGTGAAAATCCAAGTTTCTTGTCCTGAATATAACCTTATTATTCCCACTTACCGACGAAATATTATTCCGGGGTTAGAATAGTCGAATTTCTTATACACCACGCATTGACGAACCATTGTAGATAGCTAATAAATAGCTCTAAATAGTTTTGGTTCGAAAAAACACTGAACATTAATCCAAAAACACAATAGATCACAAACAATCATAAAAGCAGTAGCGAATAAGCACGAACAACACCGCCGCCGAGAAATTAATGAGAATCCTAAAATTCAGGGTCATTTGTGCTATAATCGATAATGAGGCCCATACAGCGTTGCCACAGTGATTTCCCAAAAAAAAAACAATTTGGTGTTGTTGGGAATTATAAATAACTTTACGAGTAGAAAATTAAATAAATATATACATATTTAGTATAATATTTTTACTTAACATGAGTACTGCATTCAATATAATTAATATTATACCTTTTGGTTTCAAACGAAGGTGGTAGATTTTAGGTCTCTCAGTTTAGACAGATCAAAACGTGGCATCCTTGATGTATGTATGATTAATCCAAAGGAATTATTATTAAAGGAATCCAAAAACTTTGTTTTTTGACTGTTGTCATTTTTAATTGCATAGTTTTTCGCTGAACTGTTTCTATTAAATCAATAATTTACGTGGAACCTAGAATATTTTCGGGTTTGTGATTTGGCATCGTTTAAATAGATTAATTTGACTTCTCAATAAACCCAACAAATGGAAATTATCTGAACGTGAGAATATTAACAGTCTGTGTGGTGGTAAGCACGTTTCCTTAAATTACTTTATTGCATTCTGGCGTCATTTCGGTGAAAATGTCAACCCCAAAGAAAATTAAGTTAATTGGCCGTTTAAAATTAATTACTTCTTTAATGACGTTAATTATTTCATTTCATCTCTTGCACTTTTAACGTCGTAGTTACTCCAGCTTATTACTGCAAGATTTCAGTATTTGTTATGTAATAATCATATGCTAAGCGCTTCTGTTATTTTGTTATGTTTAAAAAATTGCATACTATAATGGAGTTTTATTGTACAAAGTTACAAATCTTTCCTATCTAAATTTTATTTTTGGAAAACGTCATTTGTAGATATGTGTTTCCCAGTTTGACACTTTTAAAGCTTCCTCGGTATTTCTAAGAAATAAGCAAACAAAACTAATATTGAAATATTTGTTTTGATTTATTCCACATACAAATTTGGTAAGATACTATTACAATCGCTTAACGGGCATAGAGAACGTAATATAACAGCTATAAATTAAATGAAGAAGAAACAGATCCCTTGTATCCTAATACGTTTGCTTTCCCCCTCTATCACGGTAGGGGTATTCTTGTACTCTCCTCTCGCAGACGTTATAAGGTCAACCGTCGATACAGTGTTGTAAGATTTCACTAGATATAGTGATTTTTTTTTTTAATATAATGATTTAGTGAAAACTTTTAAAATAAAAGCTATTTTCAATTGTAAGAATTTTCCACCTTAAGTCCATGCTGTACACAGTTTTTCCAGCTGTCTGCAGAAATTTTTCTTACTTCGTTTTTAATTAATTCTACTACAGATGCATTTAATGTAGGAGAAATATTATTTCTCCTAATATTGGATTTTAATTGGTGCCATATTAGCTCAATAGGATTGAATATACAATAGTACGGAGGAAGACGCAACACTGTATGTCCATTTTCTGCTGCAAGTTTGTCACACTCGTATTCCTTATTTATTTTAAAAGCTTTTAATACTTCTAGCAGTTCTCGTTTTTTGTAAGTTTCTTCAAAATATAAATCATTTTCAATCATAAAATTTTAAATTTCTGCTTTTGTATTATTAGAATTGGGAATGATTTTTGCTTGCCGACTATGATAACTAGCATTGTCCATTAGAATGCCGCTATTTTCAGGTAAATTTTAAAGGAGTTTATGTTTAAACCAATCTTCAAAAAGTTGTGCGTCGGTATCTTGATGGTAATCTAAAGAAGAATCCGCTATGCTTTTAGCTTAAGGCAACAGATAATTTGGAACAAACCCGTTCTCTGAACCAGCATGTAATATTGTGATTATTTTGCCTTTATTTGATGGTGCCTTGGTTTGACATTTTTTGGAAGAATCATCCCAACCTTTTCTTGGAGTGTCATGGGTATCGAACCATGTTTCGTCAAGGTAAATAATTGGACGATTTTCTTCTCTAAATTGTTTAGCAGCTGTTAAATATTTAAGTCTCCATTCCCGACACTTGAAGATGCCCCCCTATCAGCACAATTCCAAGGACGCCACATTCTACCACTAATAAGCCTAACTAAAAATTACTCGCCGGAAAACCACTAAAGATTAAAATTATTAAAAATAACTTTGTATTTATATATGCATCAGGCATAGGTATAAATTCAATTTGTATACCTGGTCCGGCTCTGCTCGAAAAGGTTTTAAAATTTGGGATTTCCTTATTTATTTTATATGGTCGAATGGATAATGAGGTTTTATTGCAGTCAAAAGATCAACGATATAATTCTGCAAAAACAATACCAAGGAGCTATTTTTCAAGGAACTTAAAATGCTTCAGACAAAATGCTCTTTAATTTAAAGATACAAGAGAAAATAAAAAAATTGTCAATATTGAATATACCCCGTATAACTTCTTTATTTCAAAAAACACAGAGTAACATAACGGGAATATTTGATACTTGAAACTATACTTTTTGCTACTTTAAAATTTTTAAATATTTACCATGTAAAGGGGCTTACAGCACCATCTCATTTAGTATGTATTCAACTAAAACCACAAAAGCGGCGAAGCTTCACATAATAAACATGTGTTAACCTATTTAAATTTATAAATATAATGGGATAACGGGAGCTAGGAGAACATTTCCGTATTTCTCACCGGAAATATTTCAAAACGCCACAATCTAAATTAAAATCTTTTAAAATATGTGGAAGGGTATGCAAAATAACCAAGGGAGAGGTCTAAATAGGGGATTCATAAATAGGTAACGTCTGGTTGAAGATGGTTTTAAGTTTGGATTTATACTGGGCGTTTCATAAGTCATGGGCCATATGCCATCAGTCGTGTTACCCAAAAATAAGATAGTCCGCAGATTGTATTGTTTGAAGTTGGGTAAAATTTTGAGCAAAGTGACTTGGGTCTCGAAATGAATCTCTGAATTTTAATTTTCAAAAAATACATGTCTTGATCATTATACAGGGTGTTATAGAAATGATTTATTATATTTAAACGGCAAATCCTGAGATGAAAATAAATTGAAGACAAATAACCTTAAATTGCGCTTTGAATTATTGTACGAAATATACACTTTATATGAAATTTGAAAATTTACGTTGCTGCTACTGAGGATACTCGCAATCAATAGTATATTGAGGCGGTGTTGTCATATCTTGCAACACAGAATTATAAACGCACGTGTTCAGTTTTTGACAACAAGACGTCTTTGACCCGCGTTATCACTTCTTTTTCAAACTTGTTAGAAAAAAACAATACAATTTTAAGGTACATACTCTCTTACCTTCGATCTTATAATCCGATTTATAATTAAATTCCATAAAAAAATAAAACACAAAAAGTATATTTTGCAACAGAACCAACAATAGGTAATATCACACAAATTTGAAATCACATCACAATATTTTTCATTATGAATTATTTCACAACAGAAAAAAAATCGGGTAATGGCTACAACTAACAAAACGTTTAAAATTCGTATACATCAAGCACGTGGAACCCTCGACAGCGTAATTCCACTCCCGAGTCTCGAAACATACTGAACAAACGATAATCGCGCGCGGCGTATATCCAAGCAAGGGCGAAACATGCGGTGTGATCTGACAACACTGTTAGTATACTCTAGTGATCCACATTGTTGCTAACTGAATCCAGATAGAACGGTGCGACAGTATATGGGCAAAAAGGGTTTTACCTTAGTATTTAGATATTCGATTAAAAAAAAAGTATGTAGACTTTCTTAAGGACACCTTAGGAGCCACCCATTTAAATATAATAAGTCATTTCCATAATACCCTGTATAGGCAGAAAGAAAAGATACTTTTCTACCATTAATTATGAATGCATTGTGGAAAAATTGAGCGGTATAATTTAGCTTCATTATGTTAAATAAATGACAATTTCAAGAGCTTTTAGGAACATATATAAAATACAGGGTGTTTCATTTAAAAAGATACTTTTTATTATTCTTCTAATAAAAATATTTGTATTTTGATACACCCTGTACTATATTTTGGAATAGAAGGAGAGGCCTCTGGGAATTACCTGACTCACAACCAAATTTCAGTGAGCTAATTTGTCAGAGTTCAAAAATATCACCCCTTTTTGTAGGACATGTTATCTAAAAATCAGAAGTTAAATTAATCATTATAGGGAGAACGCGATATCAGATAGGTATAGGAAAATTAAAGAAAGTTTTTAAAAAGGGAATAAGGATTCTAAAAAAATAATACATGTTGGTGTTCCATTTAAACTATTAAAGTTGCTAATACTTTGTAGTAGAAGCTATAGCACTGCACGCAGTACTTCCCAAGCCTTTTTATTTCTGCCTTATTGGTGGAAAATCGACTACAGAACGAATCCAATATAAAACTTTAATCGAAATTAATTTTTATTGCATTTTAAACCGCTGAAAACATACAAAAACGCACTCTGCTATTAAATTTTAACCAATATTAATTTTTATTACATTTTAAACGGCCAAAATGAACAAAAACAACAACTTGTCGAAATCCTAATTCCTGTGATATATGCGGTAGATAGATAGATAGATCGATAAAGGATATCAGAACCATCTTTCATAATTTATTAAATTATAAATACAAAATTAAATAAATAATAAGTTTGTAAAAATGAGCCTCCTCTCCTGTAAATTTCACCTCGCGTCCTTACCGCCACTTAATTATTGACAAATAGAAAAATTCAATTTCCCAAGTAAATATTTTATCTTAATCCCCTAAAAGAAAATATGTCTAATATAAAAGACAGACCATATCTCGCTTGACGACGAAAATGTAGATATATTTTCTCATGAGTAAACTTACACAAATATTTGAACGGCAGATTCGGTATCGTCCATCGACAAAGATCAATAAGGAATACGTATGTATTCTTTAAAATATTGCTTCCAGAATATCGTTGGTTCATAAATATTTAAACAATACAGTAATGATACGGAAAAGTAAATTTCGATTCGTAAAAAATGTGAAATAAAAAACAATTTTTGGGAGTAGTGGACAGTTGGCCTGTAGCTTAATAATATTAAATTTCCTGTGTTTTTATATTTGATTATAATTTGATTGCAATGCGACAATTTATGGGACCGCGAATAGTCTCGTATTCGTTAGCTGGAGCTAATGAATCCATCGAACTAATATTTTCAATCGATCTATTTTTTTGTGCCAAATCTTAATAAATTAAGAATAAATGCCATCTATTTGAACGAGTCTTGCTTAAGCAATACATAAATAAAAATATGCCAGACGTCCATCTTTAGCCGGCCAGAGAATTTGCTCCAGCCGGCTTTTTCTAGTAACATAGCCAACCGGTCAACCATAAAAATGTACTTACCACGCGAAATCGCTCGTTATTTTAAATTTTTTATCGTAGTACCAGGAAAAGTTCCTATACCTACAGGTCGACAACTTTATCTGTAGCTACAAAAGGAATGCGGGCAAAAAATTTTTTTGGGATAACAATGTTGTCACATATATTAAATTTTAATTTAATAACATGTTACCAAGTAAACCCTAAAATTAAATTTACCCATTTAAAGTAAATTGTCATAAGTATATAAGAAACTAATATTCTATTATAGTTTCAATGTTCTTAAAACTTTCTTTTCATACTATTTATTTTAATATTTAAATGCAAAATAAAATATTTTTCCATTAAAGTACTTCTAATCTAAAAATAGGGCAACATGGTACAATATCAACGGTAACCATGGGTAACTGGTGGCTAGAGCGAATTTGATAGGTTATATCCCAGACAGAGGATGACGTCACGCGCCTTGTGACACGCCTACAGTGCCAGCGTGCTTGTTCGGCGATGTCCAATATGCTTCATCCAGTTGCGTAGTGATAGGGTTTGTTTTAAAACTATGATAATGAATGAATATACCCTGGTAGAACCCTTCATAGTCAAACCCGCGAAGTGATTGCCAATGTGTACAGGGTGTGTGAAGAGGAATCACAAATTAATACATTTAAATTGCCATTTAAGCGAAAGCTAGAAAGGCTCACAATGTATATGGGAGTAAGCGTGGTTGCAGTAAAAACATGCACAAAGAAGATACTGAAAGGAAGAAAATAACCCGAATCAATTGTTGTCATCTCCTGTCAAAAAAGGGACCGTCTCTCTGCTGTCGAAAAAATCGAAGGCTTCGACTTTGGCATTGTTAGTAGAACAATACAAAAGTTTTATTTGGAACTAAAAGTATTTCCAACCTTAAAAAAGTTTCTGCAACAGCTGAGAAGTGACATAAACTTTCCATTTTCCCGTGAAACTTTGAGGTGCATGTTGAAATCAAATGGATTTTATTGGCGAAAATGCCAAAATAAGCGAGGAATATTAATGAAAAGGCCTAATATATTGCACTGGTGATACAAATATATTCATGCTATGAAAAAATATATATTATTACATTATTAAGATAATAATAGCACGCCCATGACTCGGCCATGTTTTAAAAGATATTGCTTCCCCCTTACCGATACCGCGTAGCTATAGACTTGCTTGTCGAACTGTAGTCGTGATTAGTAGAGTAGATTTTATTTTCTGGGGAAATTAATGTGTTATTTTCGTTGGTTTCTGTTGTTTTATTTGGTTAATACTGATTGGACTGACGTTCGCAAAAATTGAAAGCACAAAATTTTGATTTTAATATAAAATTAAATAATTGCTTAAACGTATTTGTGAAAAAATCCGTTTTCTTTTTATAAAAAATAAGGCTTTTTTATACAATTATCCTACTTTTATACATTGTCCATCTGGCAACCCTAACCTGATAATAACTTAATATCAGAAGTAACCACATTCAATAGCATACAAACCCCAACAACTTATTCCCACAAGAGCCTTTGCGGTTTATCCCCCTAGTACGGGTTCGTTTGGATTTATTGGGGTTGTTTCGCCACCCTTAAACTCTTAAATGGGACGAGGAGGGTTAAGTAGCACATAATTGTAAAGGTCGTTTAAATCTCTTTCCAATAATATAATAATTTATTAATTTTTGAGTAGTAGTGTCAAAGAAATCGCGTTCAAAAAATGGATGTCATCTGGAGTGACTACCTATGGACCTCCTAATCAGTCTGCTAAAAGAGGAGTCAACACAATAATGTTTTTTAAATAATAACCTGAAAACTATAAATCCTAGTGCAGGTATGTTCTAATTACGTCCATTTTTGGAATATGATTTCTCGAAAACTACTACTCAAAAAATAATAAATTATGGTATTGGTGGTAGATGATGGTAGAGATTTAGATGACTTTTAAAATGATGTGATATTTGATCCCCCCCTTCCCATTTGAAATTTTAAGGGTAACATCTACCCCTCCTGGGGGTTAAACCACGACGACTGCAAATATCCTTTAAAAGCATCCCCATTCACAATAAAGTTGACGTGTCTTTCAAATTGTTAATATTATTTAATGGGAGAGTGATGGTAAACTGGGGAGTTTTTAAATTGACACCCTGTATAATAGATTAGGAGTTATAATAATAATAATAATCATCTTTATTTGAACTTGTTACACTTCAACAGAGCAAACAATGAAATGACGTCACACTCATAACAAAACCCCATTGCACTAATATCATGTCCACAGTTCAAGCTTCTACAAAATTCTCTAAGACTGTAAGGCTCTAAATCTATCAGAAATTTCCTTAGTTGTCTTTTAAATAGGGTTTCTGTATCAATTTGTTTTACAGTTTCTAGCCCAGCATTATATAATTTAAAGAACATATACTGTGGAGATTTCTCCGATAGTATCAGTCTATGTATAGGATTCCTAACATTTGCTGATCTTGTACCGTATTCATGCCTAGAAACAATAAGCAAAAAAAACACTTCCAAGCTTTCCAAGTAATTCATTTTTATTATTATCCTAATTAATCTTTTCTGGACTACAAAAACCCTCTGCATTTTACTATCTCCACCCCAGAAAATAACGCCGTATTTGAGTGTCGACTCAAAGCTCGCAAAGTACATTATTCTAAGTGTCTCCACGTTCATATACCTACATACATTCCGAATGCCATAACAGACTGAATTCAGTCTTCCAACTAACTATCTATGTGATGTGCCCACTCAAGATGTTCATTGATCGAAAATCCCAGGAGCCTTGCACTATCCGAGATTCTTTGGTGCCAAATTTAATATCTATGCATTTTCCAGTGTTGGACTGTTTTGTTATGAACAATATTAAGTTAGTCTTTCCCTCATTCAATATTAACTTGTTTTTACTATACCACTCTGTAACCGCATTAAAAAATGTCTGGGACCTTCCAATCAATTCTTCCATAGTTTTGCAGCCAGAAATAAGGTTTCTGTCGTCAGCGTAGCTGAAAATATGTTGCTGAGGTGAGTTCAAGAGAAGTGACAGGTCCCAATATGTTGCCCTGTGCAATTCCTATGTTATTTTCTCGCATCTCTGACTTATAGGTTTTCCCCCGACTGGTCACATACACACATTGCATCCTATTATTCAAATATGATAAGATCCATCTTTGCGTTGCCCCTAACACCATACATTTCCAATTTCCTTATTAGTAATTCCCTGTCCAGACAATCATAGGCCTCTTACAGACCCAACAGCGTTCCCAGTCCCAATTCACCCTTTTCCAGATGTTCCAACACATATTGAATAAACCTAAATATCGTGGATTTCCCTTTCAAAAAACCGTGTTGTTTCAGCGAATATCTTATTATCGCCCAGGAAACTTATTAGTCTAGAATACATAGCTCTTTCAAAAATCTTGGAAAAGCTGGGTAGTAGACTTATCGGCCTATAATTATCCAGATTCCCTGGGTCTCCTTTTTTATATATTGGTTTTATCACAGCAGTTTTTAAATTGTCCGGAAAGATACCATATTTGAACGAGTTGTATTATAAAGCATAATATATTTAAAATAAATGGAGCTGCCAACTTTACAACAGTGGTAGGAATTTCATCTAACCCACAACTATGCTCATTTTTAAGTTTTTTAGCTATTTCGGAAATTTCAGTTGATGTTACGGGCGTCAAAAAAATTGATCCTATGTTTCCATTCACTGCACAATCAAATGGGCCAGAGATGAGTTCTTTTAATAAGTTGGGTATCACCTGAAGTAAATGTTCATTGTAATTATTTGCTAAACGCTCAGGGTCTCCCTCAACTTGCATTCCAATCTCTTTATTATTTGCTTCATTTATTTCTTTACATATTGACCACATGCATTTTGTTTTATTTTTATTCTCTGAATTTTTTATTCTATTTCCGTATTTAGTTGCGCGATCCTTTATTGGCAAATTCACGTAATTCTTTTTTTCATTAATGTAGGTAGGTTTGAAGTTTTCATCATGTCTTGATAAGGTCAGAAGGATAGAAGGATATCTAATCTGCGTTTTGATTCTACAATCTGCTCATTATCATACCTAAACCTCGATTGTTTTTTTTTCCTAATAACGTGACTTGGTTGTTTGGGTAATTATTTAAGTATTTTATATAAATTATACAAAACAAAAGCCTTAAAACTAAGAACGGTTTAAATTTATTGAACTACCCGGATAAACCGAGATTATGTAGAATTAAATGAAATCAAGATAAAAAAAAGAATGTTACTTAACAACTGTAACGTTCCCTTAAGAAATTAAGCAACCCCTTTTTTTAAAGGTAGTTATTATTTTTCAGTCATTTAAGGCACCAAGCTTATACGAACATTTAAAATGAATAAACCAAAATAAAAAGCTTATTATCTAGCCAAGTAATGCAATCAGCTTTCCTGATATTCCCTAAATGGAGAAACGGGGAAAAATATAACATTTTATTGCTTCGCGTTTTTCTTTGGTTTTTAATAAACATGCTAATTCGTATCTGCTTTTAATAATACGTTTTGGCTAAAAAGTAAAAATGTAAATGGTTAAATGCAAATTCAAGTTCATTTTTAAATTGGTTAAAAGAAAGTATTATACGCTCCTCCGTTTTTAGGATGTGTGAAGATATGTGCAACTTATTGAAAATTGATAGAGAAGAAGCAAGCTGTAAATAATAATACGTTCTAAAACTCCTATCAGTTTTAAAAATTGCACTTTGATTAGAAAAAATACTTTTTCCGTTCCCTGTGCATTTGCTAGTTTGATTAATGTACAGGATGGACTGTAACGAATGCTCCATAGAGATACCATAAATCCTACACATGAAAATAATACGTTTGAGCTAAACATGCCTTACTAAAATGTTAATCGCTAATGAGATACAGGGTGTTTTTATTGCTCAAGCTGTTTTTGAGATTTAGCCATGAAAATTTATAATTGGGTGTTTTTGAAGACAAGCAGCATCTGTTTCTGTTTTTCAAATAACTTGTAGAGGGCGCTTGTTACACCTACATATATATAAACAGTATATTGCCAATACGAACGTCCCAAAATACAAAAAGTGTCCCCGCTATGGGAGATGGCGCGGGCCTATTGGGTTTGCGCAGTAGGGTGGAAATTTTATCGATCGTGTCAGAGCCGGCCCGACAATTTTGGTTTGTTGTTATTCGTCGCCATCTTTGGTTCTGGATGGTTTTTCCAATTACAGAATAAAAAGTGGTTCATCCACATTGTTGTCGGTATATTACTGCTGATAAACTTTCATTACCTAATAACAATTTTTGTAAAGGTGATTCGATTCGCTTCGCTGTTTGGTAGGTTAGTAGCTTGTTTTGTTTAAGCTAAAAGGACACAAGTGCATGGTGCTTTTTTGCAAAAGTCGTGGATCAATATCAGGTATTTCAGGCATGTACATATACGAAAATATTTTGCTTATCACATTATCCGATCTTCGGAACCGAATTTCACTAAAAAGCTTGTAAAAAAAGAAGAGAGTGTCACTCGTATACAATATAATATATATGTGGTCGCTACCTAACGTTAAAATTAATGTATTTGTAATTTGGTGCATTAGTAGCTGATAATAATTCCCAAAATAGTTAATATAGTCCTTCATTCTTAATTTTTGGTTTAGAAAAAAGTGAGATTAAGAACCATACGACGTCGGATGAAAGTTGAAATAAAGGTCATCGTGTCGATTGTTACAAATATTCGGACGGAATTTGGCATCAAAAGTTTATACCAATCAGGGCACCGTCGGATCATAATATCGTCAGAAAGCGTATGCATGAAATCGAACTAATCGAAATTTTGGTTGCAATATTTTTCCTAACAAACCAGTGAAATTTATATTAAAAAAGTCGAAATCCGGTTCTGTCGAATGTTTACTTTCACAAGGAAATTTCCGAACTGCGCAAACTCACAACGCCCCCTTCGATGCCCATAGCGAGGACATAATTGCAGATGGTATCAACAGAATGATCTCTTTTAAAGAAAAAATACATACTTCATTTATTTGTTAAATCAATCCGTTTTAGAGATATTTGCATTGCCTAGAAGTTTCTATTTTCAACAAAAATAATTATTCGGAATTAGTTAACCGTCTAAAATCTAACGAAATTCAAAATATAGAAAGTAGTTTATAAAAGTAGGTACCATTTGGTAAAAGGTAATAAGGAAATGCATAGAATCTGCATCTCAAAAGTAACTTGAGCTATGAAAAAAATTAATTTAGAAATTCAACTTTAACGCTCTATACGTTATTAACAACCAACATTTTACAAAGGCATGTTGAGCTCAAACCTATTATTTTCATGTGGGAATCTGCGGTTACTCTATGGCGCATTCGTTACAGACCGCCCTGTATATGAACGATTTTAGAATTGGTAACCAAACTTATATCAAATTAAATATCTATCCAAAGGAAGGCGTCTCTGTCTTTCATTAATAGTACTTATTAATAATAATTATTAATTAACTTAATAATTAGTTTAGTTGTTAAATAAAAATTGTAAACCATATTTTCACCATTTTATTCAAAAAATACAGGTAATCAAACCTGTTATGTAACTAAGTTGTACATTAAAAGGGATTACTAACGTCGACAATAAAGTGCTAACATGTCTCCATTATCGATCATTAATAACGGTTCCTTAATTATCTATTAATTAAACGTTTCGGTTTATGTTTTTGCTATTAAAGTATTAAATTTCTTCTTTAACAACCGAACAAACTCCTAAGAAGTTCACGAAGTGATATGCTTATTATGTCTCAGTTTCATAGTATAGTTAATTTTTCACGATGTTTCATTATAGATTTAATAGGGTCGTTATAAAGCTTTACTATAAAGAAAAAGTCTTTTTACGGTTAATTTGTCAGAAAATGTTATTCTTAATAAAAAAATTAGCTTTGTCTTAATTTTCTAATTATTTAATAGCTATGCATAATTTCTTATTAATTATGTTAGAAATGAAAAAAGTGAAATTGAAAAATTGCCCGAAATATGATGTTGTACAAAAAGCAGTGGCGGTTCTTCCACGGCACATGCGCACGTGCACCCCCAAAACAAAACTAATAAAAAATATTAATTTATATTCATTGAATATTATTTATCGTATAAAGTCCGACCCTCCCTAATATTTTATCGTACCGTCAAACTAAAAAAGTCCGACCCTCCCTAATATTTTATCATCTCGTCAAACCAAACTGTATAGATGCGGCAACCGTGCCTCGGTCGAGGTAAATGCCGATTATGACGAGACTTGCTCGCACGTGCGATTAAGTAGTGCAGTGCTGTAGTAACAGGTGGCGGGTGGCAGCGGGGGATAGCGATGGCGATTTGACATGGAAAAGGCGCACAGTTTTTGTGTGCACCGCGCTGTTGTCTGTTCGTGCATCTAGTTAGAAATTCGAGCGTGTATGTTTTAATATTTTAATATTATATATTTATTAAGTTAAAATGAATAGTTGACGGTGGACTATTTAAGAAATAACTTTAGCTGTTTGAGTTTGGGGAAAAAAATTGAAGGCAGACCACAAAGGGTAAATCTAGGGACTTTATTAGAAAGTTTAAAAATTAAATATATGAAAAAAATTTATAGAGGGTATTCCCAACTTAATGAGGCTGTTATTGATCAATTTTCTACAATTAAGAACCGAAGAATGAACTTTACGTTTAAGCACTATTGTGTAGGGTCGATAAATGTTGTGTATTTCGATAAATGATACTCGAATATGATTTTAAACCATTTTATTTAAGGATTTAAACTAAAAAACACTGAAAATATGAATAATGTCAACTTGTCAGTCTCGTGGCTCGATTCGTTCTCGTCATAAATCAGTTAACTATTGTTCTCGTCTTGGTTGTGTCTAATGACGTAGCCGTAGATGGCGTAGTGGTATTAGACATCATTCGGTTTTCTTGATAACTCGTAGATGGCGGTAGTAGTCTTGGACATCATTCGGTTTTCTTGGTAGCTCGTAGATGGCTTTAGTAGTATTAGTAGTGGACTGTATAAATATTGTTACGAGGGTTGCATGCGACGACGTTAAGATCCGACAGCTATACACACTAAGAAAACCTTTCTTATTTTCTAAAAGTTGTATTTCCTTGTGTAAAATTAAAAAATAAATAAGAATATGTTTTACCTAACGCATTTTCATATTACTTTTTTTCTTTCTACATTTAAAACGCCTAGAAAGTAATTGTTTGGTCGTTGCACAAAAATAAAATTTTAAAAATAATTTCACCATACTTGTGAACCCCTCTATCATAGGTCACGAGCCGCCACTGACAAAAAGTTAAATATATATTTTTAATTTTTTTGAAATTTATCACTTTATTTTACAACATTAATGTCGGCATGCATCAGAAATATTTACATCAAGATTTAATTAACCAGACAAATTTGATTGTGATATAATTGATATTAGCGGTTAGCGTAATTTTTCTTTTACGAACCAGACTCATTTGAACTGTTAAAAAATTATTTCTGCCAAAATCATTGAAGTTGCAATTAAACTTTTCTGGTTAGTTTGTTACAAGTTTAGAATTTTTCTACACGAATATTATTTCACTAGTATTTTAGTAATTCGTCGACATTTGACATTTACAAATAAAATAAATTTATTCAATCATTTTTTTAGAGCGCGCCTTTTAAAAATATCATGTCTTTTAAAAGGCATACAATACTATGCTTTTAAAGGCATTAGGTAGAAATAAATATAAATAGAAAGCCATTATCTGGCCAAGTAACACAATCTGTTTTTTCTGATATGGAAACGGGAAAAACGAAATATTTCATGTTGTTTGTTTCCGTTTTCAGTTTTCCGTCTTTTTTTAAATAAATATGCAAATTTTTAGCTCTCAAATTGCTTGTGGCTAAGAAATAAAAAAGCTAAATGCTTCTTATAAATTTCATCTCATTTTAGAAGCAAGTCTTGACGTTTTTGTCGGATCTCTACAGCTTTAGGGCTTTATGTCTTTCAAACATTACAAATAATAAAGTTTAACATTCCAGCTCATAACATTACAAAATAAAATAAATAAAATAATCAGCGATTAGTTATCCCATATCCAATGAAAACATATAAATAATTAAAACACGATTGACAATATATTTAATATAAACTGGTAAAAACTTAATATGCCCCGATTTTACTAATAACGCAAAATTTGATTAGTTTGGTCCCTCGAATAAAAGAATTCTTAAATAATGAAGTTCGAGGAGTACTAAGCTTAACCACATATGGATGGGCGGCAGTGGTTCGTCGTGTATTTCTGCTATTCGCTGCTCTGGGCGGAATTAAGGGGGCAAGGTTAGCCGAGCACTTTCCATTAAAATATCTGTAGAAGAGAGTCAAATCCCCCAACTGTTTAAAAGTCTTAAGAAAGTGCTAGCTTTAAGAGTCAAATCTTATTTCCATTAATAAAATTAAATACTTGTACTTACACTAAGCAGAAATTTGATACAACTGTACCTACTATTAGTTTGAAATAAAAAAGAAAGAGTTATAATAATAATAAAAAATATCTTCAGTTTCTTCGAAACAAAAGTAAATTATACAGACGTCCTAGTTGTACTTTAATGAAGATGGTCAATATAAGGAACAAAGCGTCGGAAAACCAGTAATTGTTGTATACTACTGAACGTAGATTTAGGATTTAGGTCCTCTTTCATAATTTAAACAAAAAATTCCAGGCCCGTATTAAAAAAAATAAATTAATGATGGTGACCCAAAAACGAAAAGTTGCATTAAATATCTAATGATGCCATCTTGTGGAGAATAAAAAGTAGTATCGAGAACGTTAAATTTATTTTTGGACATCTCTTCGAACAAAGTCAGGAAAAAAGAAAAACCGAAACATAGAATTTTGAAAGCTACTGTATTTATTTTTGATTTATAAGGCACATAATTACGCAACTTTGCCCCAATTTAATCGACTTCGTATCTCTTACCATTCCCGAAATCCTAATGGCGATGGACGAGTTTATTACCCACTGTACAACACGTATGGAAATTTGTTGTACATTGCCCAAAGGTAAGGTGTTTTAAATTTTTTAAGAAATCTTTTTGCCAGAAAACTCAATTTTTTTAAATGGAAATATATTGGTTCACTCAGGCAAAAATATAGAGTATTTTTTTTTCCAACAATTTGATATCATACACCCTTACGTCAAGTTAAAAAGGAGATATAATTTATTAAACATACCAATTCATGACAGAAAAAAGGGATTTAAAATTCGCCATAATGTGGCTTAAAAAGTAAACCATATAATTTTATTTCTGTAATTTAAACAATAAAAAAGTTAGAAGGGTGAACGTTCCTCCTGAAACACCCGGTAGACGTTTCGAATTCTGAATGCACTGTACAGGTTGTCCCATTTTCGACACTTTTATAGGGTATCTCCGTAATTGTTAGTGTTATCAGAAAAGTAATGTAGGTGTCATGTACTATTATTTGGTCAAACTTAAAATGATAAAATCAAAATTTGAAAATTTTCACTCGCTAAGAGATACGGGGGAAAATCAAAAAATTGACAATTTTAAAATTACCCTATACTTTCTTAGTTAAAAGAGATACAGAAAAATGTTTTATATAAAAGTTTCTTTATAATGATTTTTTAATAATCCGCCGAATAAGAATAATAGAATAAGTATACGCGGTCAGGTAAAAAAGTTATCGGACCTAACCAAATTTTTTTTAAATGGAACACCCTGTATATTTTACTATTTATAAATTTGAAAAGAGAGTTTAATATGCTTTCTTTTTAGATTAAAATATATAGGGTGTTCCATTTTTAAAAATGAGGTTAGGTCGGATAATCTTTTTTGATTACCTCCTCTTACCTCTTCTTACCTCACCCCGTATTCTGCAAACGGCAGATTATTCAACAATCATTATAAATAAACTTCTGTATGAAACGTTTTTCTGTATCTCTTTTAACTAAGAAAATATAGGGTAATTTAGAAATTGTCAATTTGTTGATTTTCCCCCGTATCCCTTAAGCGATCGAAAATTTTCAAATTTATGATTTTACCATTTTAAGTTTGACCCAAATAGAGCATGAAAAATGGGACACCCTGTATAGGAGCGTAATATTATTCTTTACATAAACATATTTTTATTAAAAATTCAACTAGTCTATAAATTTATTTCACTAGTTTTTATTTTCAGTTTTTAAAATGTATGTAACCAATATAATTTTTTTTATTGCTCGGTTGCTCTGGCATTTGTTGGAAAAATAGTTTTGTTTGAAAAGCAAATAAATAATTTTACAACATAGTATTTTATATTTGACGAGGCATTTAGAGTTTTAATTTGGCATAATGTTTATATATCAGTTTTATGTACATAATTTATATTTTTTTAAATTTTAATTTTTTTTTTAGTTGATAATTTTGTAGAAAAAAAAAACAAAATACCCCATGGGTCATCCATTGGCAAATTTACACTGCAGTCATTTAGTACACTATTCTTTTATTAACGAAATATCGCCGTTAAGAAATCATATTTCTCTTTATCATTATTCGTCTTTAGTTTTGCCATAGAAATAAACAAATCTGGAATGACCACCAAGCCAAAAACATGGGCTATCGTACGTGCGGTCAAAGGTTGTTTAAGGACCATAGACATGACGACCTCCAGAGAATGGTGCGGAATTATTTTACAGTCCGTGTTAAACATTATATTAGCCAGAAGAACTTATGAGTGTCGGTGACGTGGTATGGTGAAATATCTAAGCATAAATGAAGCCCACAGCGTTAAATGGCAGTGAGCAGTATAGGTATATGGTTTTGCATAACAACCGGTAAGTCGTCGGCCAAATAGGAAAAATACATAAATCATCAAATTTACCAAATTTGCAATTTTTGCGAGATCTGGTAGACAATGGCCGAAGCTAAAAGCTAATATTTTCAGTTTATGAAAATTGCCACTAAAAATCGCCGAAAATATTAATATGAAATCTGCATAAGTCCAACAAATATAGTAAATGAATATTGCATAAGTCCATATGGCGCCAAATGCGGTCTCGTGAATGTGAAACAATCTGTGGTGGTGTTTTATAAAAATTTGTTACCATTAACGCAAAGATAAGCATACAAGTGACGCATAGTTATATTAAATCGTTAATAGTTAATAGAAAACTACTCCATGAACCGCGTTAATATTTTGAATTGAATTGTGCAATTTTCATATCATTTTGTTTTGTATAATATTCCGAGTTATGCTTATTTCAAAACATTTTTTCTATTAATCAGCAAAATTCTTCGTTTTAGATTAGTTAAATATTAAAATATTGATACTATTCTAAATCTTGTGAAATAATCGTGATGAAAGGAAGCTTTTCTGTCATGAATTTTGGTTAAGTCCAAATTGATTTTAAATTGGAGAATATTACATAAGTCCACTAATGGACGTGCTGCATGATCATCCAAGCATCATTGTTCACTTCTAATGAAACCAACCACTAATTAATTTTTATTTAACTATATATTTATAATAAGTCGTAAATTAGTTTTTTGTTCCTTCCATAAAATTGTTCATTTCAGACGTGCAATTTTCATATTAGACCGACGATATGTTTATTATCAAATAGCTGCGCTTTTGGAAAAGTAAACAAAATCAATACACACGCGCTCAACTCCCTAAAACACTACTCATCTGTAAGTATAAAAAAATGTGGATTAAAGATAAAATCGAAGATTTCGAACTCCTTAACTTTGAAAGCCGTATATGACACGATGCCTATATTCTAAATTTAGCTTCCCTTCGATCTCAATGGGGGAGGTTAATTTTTTATGTAAAGATTTATTTTGGATGATTTGCGCTTTTCCATCTATATTTAATGCAAATGTGAGTTTTACGTGATTTGGTAGTTACTACACATATTCTCCATAAAGAAATGGTTTGATTTCTACTAATATTTTGTATAAGTGTCCGGGAAGAATCAGAACTTTTAATCCAGAAATATAAGACAGTAAGGGACGTCCATTTAGCGGATTAAATATGATACGAGGGTTCTAAAAATTTTGTTTAACAATAAAACAAGAACTACTTTTTCAATATAATTTCCCATACCTACAATAAGGTGAGATACTTTTTCAAATTTCTGAAAAAGGGACTTCGATCCAGCTCTAGAAAGTTTCGATCAGTAGCCGTACGCAATTTTGCTAATGTGTTACCATACTTTATGTTATTATAGTGCCGCCTGGCATGTATTTTTCAAAAATAACTCCTGCTTGGTCCCAAAAGGAAGAACAATACTGATATCTGTTAATGGGGATTATGTTAAAAAATATATACAATGAAACCTCTAATAAGCGGACATCTCTATTAAGCGGACATTTTTTCATAATCAGGAACTAGGTATATGAAATTCCATGAAAAACATCCGAATAAGTACGGTGCAAAAACTCTTTGAAGACAGACCGGCAACCAATAGCGTATGCGTGGCAAAGCGAAAGGACTTCGCCGAATGAAAGTATGTGTGATTCCCCGACAGCAGTCCGCCGTTTATTTGTGAGTTGTAAGGTTAAAATCGTAAACAATGGCACAAAAATGTCGACTCTGATGAAGAAGTTGAATGCAGTAATCTAAAAATGTCACCAATTACCAACAAGTCATTAGTATGGTAAAGGAATTATAAGAGTATGCAAAGAATAGAGGTGACTCTACAGCAATGGAATTGTTATCAGACTTGGAATTACATTTTCTAGATTGCAAGTATAAAACGCACACACGTCAAACTACGTTATTAGATTTTTTAGTACTACATCCTACCTAAAACTAGTGTATTTTTGTTATGATATGTTTATTTGTACATATCATAACAAAAATACACTAGTTCTAGTTAGAATGTAGTACTAAAAAATCTAATATCGTAGTTTGACGTGTGTGCGTTTTATACTTGCAATCTAGAAAATGTAATTCCAAGTCTGATAACAATTCCATTGTTGTAGAGTCACCTCTATTCTTTGCATACTCTTATAATTCCTTTACCATACTAATGGCTTGTTGATAATTGATGACATTTGTTTGATTACTGCATTCAACTTCCTCATCAGAGTCGACATTTTTGTTGTTTTTATTTATTTATGTTTATTTGTACATATGTACATTATACATAGTAATAATTTTGCATTTACATATTACCTAATAACAAATTTCCCATGGGCGGACACCTCTATTAGGCGGACACATTTAGACGGTCCCGTAGGTGTTCGCCTAAGGGAGGTTTCACTGTATTTAGAAAAAAAAATTTATTATTAGGGAGGAAATTTTCTAATGCCCTTCGTAACAATATACCGCTAAGGCAGTGTGCGGCTGTATCTCGATAACCATTTGTCCTACAGCTTTCGGGAAAAAAATGTAATTTAAAAATGACCCCCAGAAGTATAATAAAATTATTTCCAACTTGAAATTTTACCGCTAGATGGCGTATATTCAATTCAAAATCAAAAAATTGTAATATCACTTAAAATGGAACTGTTTTGGACTCTCCAATTAACACTCTACAAATTATTTATTTGACATTTCGGCCTCCTAAAATAAGGGGAGAATACATTAACCGATTTTAACGAACTTAGTCTTATTTTAACGCTATTTGATAGCCTCATTATAGTCTCAACGTGTAGGTTGAGACTGAATCGCCTGCAGATGGCGTATTTTGATCGCTTTAGCAATATTCCTAATTTTCCATAAAAAGTTAAATGGAAGACTACCTGTTTAATTTACTAGTCTCATTATTGGTTAAATTATTTAGAAAGTGACGCAAACCGGAAGTCAATATCGCTTTTCAAACTTAAGCTATGAGCAAAAATATTTTGTTTAAATATTGAAATGAGCATGATTGATTAATAAAATGAGTAAGCAATGAGAATCCAAACAATAAAATTGACAATTAACTGTCATTACTTTCGCCGTAATTTGTTACTAGCATTCTAATATTGTGCTATTATTGTTAAAAACAATTTGAAAGTTCTCCTATTCTATTGCTGAAGCATATGATATGCTGGGGAGATAACAATTTCCCCGGATAATTTAAAAGCCAGATGCTTTTTATGGGCAACTGGCTAAAAAATGGTAGAAAATTAAAAATCCTGCTAAAAAGGATATAACATAACAGATGAGTTTTTGTGTATTTAAAGTTTGTCGAGCATCCTGTAGAGAAATTTGTTTGTAAATTAGAAAACGGATTGCTGCTAGTGGACAAGTGTATTTCTACGGCATTGCCTTTTACATGAAAGTATGCAGCGATGTCCAAACGTAATGCATTATGTCCACACTAGTCTAGAATAATTGTTTCATCCTTATTTTAGACTTTACAGTTTGATCTAACCTGAACAATTCCAACAACATCAAAACCTTACATTAATCACAAATTATTGCTACTAATAACCAGGACCATTCCTGCCCATTACCCAACTATAATTACGAGACTATCACGAGTATTAAAATTCCTCAGAAACTAATCTTAAGAGATAAATTTTTGGCATCCTTAATAAAAAAATACTTTCAGAATATCAAGCTCCGAGAGTAAGAATATGAAAAATCACCAAAAATACTGGGTGGACCAGAAGTCCGGAATAAAATTAATATAGCCTTAACCTGTAACTTTTACAGGTTAGGGCTATATTAATTTTATTCCGGACTTCTGGGCAACCCTGTATATTACACAAATCAGAAGGAAATGTATTTATTGATGTCTTAGGGTTTGCGGACGTAGTATTCAGAAGTTCTCTATGCCGTACATAATTCCCAATTACACTGAATTTAAAATTGAATAATTTTCTAGATGTCTCCGAAAACATTAAAAATAATATTAAGGATTACATTTAATTGTACCCCCGGAGATTTCCATAAAAAGCACTTGGTTACCCATTTGTTCACCCATTTATCTTATTATTATCCCCCATTTAACGCTTCCCTTAAAGCCGCAAATTTCTATTAACCCTTTCATGATCAAAAATTTAATTTCTTCGCTTTATTTTATATAAAGGTTCGTAAATTTGAAAATAAATCGTTTAAACATTTTTAACGCTATTGAAAAGGATTTTTATTACTTCGAATTTTATTTCATTTTAAGACGGCTTTCTACGTTTTATTTTATATACAGTATTGAAAAGGAATTATTACAATCGGGCGCCTAACAGGCAGAAAATAGAACTTAATATACCGACTATAAATTAAATATAGAGAATCAAAATTCCCCGTCGTAACTTAAAGCATGTTAATTTCTCCTTCCACCATGAACCCGTATGACGCGACGCAGCGCGGAGAAAGGTAAATTCTGCGGACGGCTTGATTCTGATCGGCCGCCGCGTTGTCAATTATTGGGTTCTTTATGCTAAACCGATGACTTGTGAATTACCTTACTTAAACCAACAAGACAATTTTAATACGGTTCGGCATCGCCGCGGACGTTTATATTTCTTCCTAGAATTAGAGATTAAACACAAGCACTAAAGTGAAAATCTTTTAAGGCACTCGGGGAGTGGTGCGTGTGCGAGTAAAGTAATTCACGTTGGTTTTTCATCGTTGGGGGTTATATTCGCTGGAAAACCGGATTTCAGGAAAGTCGTTCCACAAAGATGTCGTTCCCCAAATGAAGGAATTCTTAAATAATGAAGTTCGACTGAACGACATATGGATGGGCGGCAGTGGTTCGTCGTGTATGCCTGCCATTCGTCGCTTTCGGTAGAATTAACCGGGCAATCTCAGTTGAACATTTATCATGGAAATATCTTTAAAAGAGAATCAAATCACCAACATATCTTCGATGTTCTGGGCTGTCGAGGCTCTCCGTCAGCTCGTGGTCTCAGAATAGCCGAATGGCTCTCCTTTCAATGGAATCTAGTAGACGAAGAGTATGTCGGATGTAGAGCTCTAGACATGAGAGCAGTAGGTACTCTAGTGATGATCGAATCTGGGCTTTGTAGAATGGCAAAAGTTGTTGAGGTGTATATTATGAACCTTCTTGTAAAGAAGCATTTGTTTAAAGTATGTATATGCTTAAAATATGTTAATTATTTTGGTTCGGCATATGAATTTATTTTATAGTAATTATTGCATTAAAACTATTTTGAGCCTTGGAAATTTTATTAAATATTAAAAAAGAGATATAAGCTAAATACGTAGATACTTAAAGTGATATCTAAAATAATTATAATCATAGCCTAAGTATAGTATAGCCCAAATAAGAAAAATTGTTGAAGTTAATTAAACCAAAAAGTATTATCTATTAATAATTGTCTCGAATTAGTCCCTGCATTATATCCAAGCATCAAGCATAAAGGATCAAGAATAATATCCAGAATTAACAGACCTTCTCCTCAAGGTCGTCATTAATATTAAATGACCAATATTTAAAAAAAAAATATATTACTTTTTTTCAATAGTATGTTTGATGCAATCATTGCTTGCATAAATCATCGTTAAATGGATTCTGGTTGTTGTTTCTGTAAGTCACTGGTTGCAAGCATTTTTTAATGATTGTTACGGTTTCTCACCATGATCTGTTTTACGGCTTCGTAATTTTAACGTGTTAGTGTAATGATTTTTTCCTCAATATAAATCTAGAGCAATAAGGACCGCAATTAATATTTTTCCCTTAATTAAGCAATTTTTTTAAATTTATGGTATGTCTTATTCTAGCTAGCTAAAACCCTGACATTTTCATATAAAAATAGATAAAACTTACCATTTTCGATCACGTCCGTGCAAAAGAATGTTCTTCGTATACTCTAACCTTTAGATACGGTGTCATCAAATTTTAACACGTCTAATTGTAACAGTATTAAGTGATAGTAAGCGTACTAATTCAGTACACTATCTGAATCTATATCTATATCTTTGGGTATAGGTACCGAAAAACCTTCCTTAATAGTATGTAAATAGGAGTAAAGTGAATTAAAATTTCTGTCATGACAAATTATGAAAAATTGCAATAAATACTATTTGTATATTACCCGCCCGCTATTTAATAATAATAAAGACTATTTATTAATAATATAAATCCTAAATATTACGCTGGAAAGAAAAACAAGGAACAAATGTAAAAATAAAAGAATTTTCCGAGAACTTGATAAATCCAGAGTGGCGAAAGTCTAGCCAAGAAGGCAAGGCTCTTACTCAACCACAGTCTGAATTTGATCTACCTCAAAATTTATTAAAGAAACTTAAAATAAATGCAAAGAATATTGGCAAATAAAAGCCACAACTTACTATATATTTATTGTTTATTGAAAAGGTAAGCACGAATGCTTGAACTTGTAAATATTATTTGACTTAAATTCATCTGGAATAGAGTTATATAATTTTATGGCGCTATAATAAAGTAAAACTTCTTTGAAATAATGACGTTTTATATTCAGGCAAAGTAAACCTGTTCTTGTATCTAATATTTCTATGATGACTATCGACTGTGGAAATTAATTTATCTTTCAGCTTTTTAGAACTGTTTGGCAACGTGAGAAGTTTATGAATAAAATTTGCCCAAGCTACATCTGTTTCTCATATTAAGCCATTTACACTCATATATGTTGTGAAACATTTGATCACGCTTTCATATATTAACCTACAGCAGGAGTTTTGCATTTTTTGAATCCTATTCTTTTCGGTTTCGTGAAGACAGGACATAATAAACAAAATCAGAATAGGAGTAATGCGAGAGGACCAAGCTATCACATAGCATTCTCTAGTTTTAAGTTAAGCATATGTTATTGTATATTAACTTTAAAGAATAAAAAGCATTTTTGTTAATATTTTGTAAATCGGATTTTAAAAGTAAATAATCTCAAAAACACCCGTTAATTTTTGAATAGGTTTCTTATAGTATCTAATTAGAGGAATTATATATGTCCGCGCAAAAGATCATCGTCACAAAGATTTTGGTCTATAGCATCGAATTTTTAATAATTTAACGCCCGTCACATGGCTAATTTTACTCTTCTGAATCATATAACGCCAATATTTGGAACTGAGTTATTTTAATCAGTCACTATAAGCATTTCTCTATTATTTATAATAGCTCTGGTCTTATATTGGCTTAAAGTTTTGGAATGTTCCTTATAGAATGTTAAAATACTAAGAAAATTAGTAATATTTTTAATCTACCTAAGGTGTAAACGAAACTTGCACATCAAAATATATTTTTCCTTAATGGTTTATAAATGGTTAATAAAAAATATTGTATATAGCTTCGGATAACAAACCGTCACATCAATGTATCTCCGGTAACATTTTTATGCGATACAAAAATGCACAAATTCGTGGATAACAGCTAATACAAGCTATTTCTTAAACCTTTTTAGACTGAAATGATTATCTGTACTCAAGAGAATGACTTCGTGTAGTATTTTTCCCTTAATTAAGACTATTACGTCTGAGTTAACCTTGTGACCGGCGATACAACATAAGAACCTACGCCTGGTAAAAAGTAGGCAATGTTCTAGTTTATACCTAAATAAACATAATAAAGAACTTACCTAAACAGGAGCACGCTTTACACAAATTCAAACACATACCGTCATATTTGTAAAACTACTAGGCCGACCTGTAGTGGCGTTATTTATAAACAATTTCTGTCGTGACCGGCGATACATGCAGCTGCAGGGACAGAACTTCTGGTTCATAATTCCGTTAGCGAAACTAAACTGTTGATCTTTGAACATTATTTTTTTAATACAAATTGTAGTATGAGTGTAAATTATTTATATATAAAAGTAACTTGAGTAAAATGACGTGAAATATAAAAGGGTAAAGTAAGAAATTATTGACTGAGAACACGTGACAGGCGATAAATTTTTAAATTCAAATTTGAATACTGCAGCTATAATCTAAGAAAAAATTTTAAAATTGATTTCTAATGCAGAAAGTATATTTATATAGTATATTTCGCAAATTATAATCGTTTCTACAGGCAAATAGTTTAATTTAGTAAGTTATATGTTAAGGACTGAAAGTGACCTGTAAAAAAATTTTCACCCATACCTAGATTTTTTGCTGCATTTACATGAGGAAGATGAGCATTATTTATAGAAATATTTACATTGTTTTTAATTGTGTTCCTAATAGCTATGATATTTATATTCTAAATAAGCTTAACTGAAAATGAAAATGATGAAAAAGTTTGTATGAAATTAAATTCAGAACTCAATCGCACTACGCTCTATACCCCACGAGTCGCCACTGGGTCCGTCCTCTTAAATCAAGTCCCTGCCTAATTATATTAAATGGACTTTAACATGCCAGTCAATGCAATTTTCTCGTTAAGGGAATGCTTTTAGAGTACCGTATTTAATTAGAGACACTTTGGCGCTTCAAAGCAACATTTGAGTGCCGCTTTTATCTCTATATGTTTTTTTCGTTTGGGAGCTAATTTAATCACTTGAATTTTAAACTCTGTCACTTGTTCTAGTTGAGTATTTAATTTAGCATATTGCCTCCACGAATTTAAATTTTATTGTTATACAGGGTGTCCCAGAATATGTGGGCAATCTCGCGGGTTCAGATAGAACACTTAAAAATAACAGGGGAAGTTCATATACATTTTTCTTCTTACGCCATCGCCCTTTTAAACACATTTGGCTTATTTACTTTGACAGGGACGGACTAGACGTAACACAAAAATGCGTTTTTTAACACCCTGTATGATGAAGGAATGACAATAATATTTTTTTTGGATACTCTAAATCTTAAGCTGAAAAAAAGGTACTCTTGATCAATGTCGAAGTTAGGGTTTCTTCTTATTTCGTCCATTATATATCTACAAAAATGCAGCCTATTTTAATTTTGCCCAGGTCTTAATTTTTGCACTATTGTAGTCTTGGAACTTATATTTTTTTAAAATTGTTTCTACTGAACCCTACGATATAGGCAGCTCTCGTAGTAATCGGGTATAGATTTGTAGGAAAATGCCCGAAAATCGGCTAGTACATTCATTTCCATTTCTTCCGTAGTTATTATTTTCCGCCTAATTATTCGTTTTTTCTTTGTATCTCCAGTCTCGAAAAATGTCTTCTTCAGCCGATAAAATATTTTTGTGGAAGGAACCCGTCTATTGGGAAACGGAACCCTATATCTCCAAAGTGCTAAGGTTGCACTGCCCATTTGACGAAAAATATCAAACATGAAACACTTTTCCCTCACTCAATAATAATATCTCATATTAGTTGGTTTTTACGTACAAAATAACTTTCCTACAAAATTCGAAACGATTAATATTGCTGAGAATAACAGACTGAAATATAAATAAAGATAAAATCCATAGCAACAAAAACAGTTGCATAGCTATCTTGATGCTTTTTAATAATATATTTTTACATATTTTTGTCAATGTTTGATGGAATGTGTGTTATATTTTTGAGATCGGAAGAAAATGCGCCATCTAATGCGCTTCTGATATATAGAGTGCCCCGTTTAAAAAAAAAATAATAATTGCTTTTCGGTGTGCTATATGACATCTACTGTCATTTTAGACAACACTCATAAAAACTTGGGTAAAAATGCTACATCTTGTTTTTTGAATGAACGCCCTAGCTCAAAATACAAAAAAGTTACAACAGGCTCTTAAAAGTGGGACAAACTAAATTGATAACACTGTACATAGTTCGAAGATAAAAAAACCCATCGTCAGCAGCAAAGACTGATTATAGCCTGAAGCCGACTTGGACACTCAAGACCTTTTTTTTCCTCTACCCATAACTAACTAAAATGTTAACTTGCTAGCACGGCTTGTGACACACTCAAAAAGTCAATATCAAGATTGCAATAATAAAAGTTTGTTAATTTTATCATTCTGCATAAATGGGAATACTGAGTGAGTACTTATATACTGAAGAGAGTACGAGATCTAAATTAACGAGAAGACACATTCAAATTAACTTTATCCAACAAATCAGATGAATCCATCTTATTGCAAAGAATTTTACTCATGAACATAACTTCCGACAATTTCCTTCTATTTTCTAAAGTCATAATTCCAAAATGAATTTTTATAAAACTACGATAATAGTTATCAACCTTTGCTTTGAATGAAAGAGTTCTTAAAAATATATTATGAACTGATTCTAATCTATTTATATAAACTGAATAGAAAGGGTTCCAAATAATCGAAGCAAAATGCAGTCTGCTATGCACAAAGGCAAAATATAAAGTTAAATATGATTTTGGATTTTTTAAATATTTTGCTTGCCGATTAATAAAACCTAACATTCGAAAGGTGTCCACAAAAACGCGTTTACAATAAAATTATTCTTTGTGTTATGAAACATTGTTCGCTGTCATTGTTATGAAAATAATTGTTCTAAAAGATGTGACAATGAAATGAAAAGTGTTAAAATTATAGTATATTTCTAAAGTTTTACGTGTAAATATGACAACACCGGCCAACAATCACTGATGTTTTTTGAGCCTTGACCTACCATATTAGGTTGTTGACATCTATCGCCAATGCCTACCATGTGTATTTTTCGGTTTTGACATAAGATGGCTTATCTCGTTTATTAATTCAAAGCGCCATTTATGGTTATTTTTCTTCAATTTGTATTCACCTCAGGACTTTCGGGTTTAAATATATTAAGTCATTATGATAACTTCCTGTAAGTATACAAAATTTCATTGACTAGCAAAATTCTTATCCCACAATTCATCGACATATGATTTACCGAAAGCACAATTTCCAAAATGCGAATTCAACTTCTAACAATACCATTTTATACCATTAATAATATTTAAACATTTGGAATACATCCTACTTTATTTCCACTCTTGCTCATTCTTCTTCCAGATTGTAAAAAATTCATGGTAAATTACCATAATGCCTTGATTCTCCTTAAAAATAAAAAAATAAAATTGTCAAATTAAATGTAATCTACATTAAAAAGAAAAATGTTTAAAATGTTTGCAAACAAACAGTAAAATTATAAATCCTGTAATGTGCTCGTTTTATCATGTACAGTTTATTTTCGTGGCTTTAGGGAAAGTATAATTCCCAAAAACTTTTTACAATTTAATGCGCGAAACAAAATACAAAAAACGGAAAAAAATAAATACATTAGGCTGATACCGACATTAATTTTAACAACAATTGTTAAGCAAGGTTTTGAAAAAGTTTTAAGGCGATTAATAATGTTGGTAAAAATATGGCGCTGGAGTTAAATAAAAAAGTCTAAGTATAAATTTTTACGGAGAGTTTTAAACTCTATTAGAAAAGCTTTCTTCTAGCAATAAAAATGAAACAAAAGACTATTTTATGATAATTTTTTATTAAACATAATCTCCCTTAATGTATTTGCACCATTTGTAACGACTTTATTCCGTCAAAGAACGATTTAAATGATAAAAAATGTGCTTCAAAATCCTCGCAAGAACACAAAAGTCTGCTAGTATGTCAGATCTTAATTCAATCGTTTAAATATAATAAATAAACAAATAATTCTAGTTTCTTCTCACAACGCTGTAAACGTGGAAGGTTGCAGTACTTGCACTATACCGAGTGTAATTTTTGAGGTGGTTGTGTATTGGTTCCCCTGTACCTTAACATATAACTTCTTGAAGTAGCCGACACGGTAAACTCATGTGCCGAATTTGATTGTATTTTGTTGGACCAATCCTAAGCAAATCAATTAAATGTGATTGAAAAACCACGAAACATAGTTCAGGTAATACAGCAAACACCAACAAATTAAATTTTAAAATTGACAAAACGTATATTAATGTCAGTGACAATTTTTCATATAATGCGCTTTAATTATAGCTAAATAATACTATTTCATTTGCGAAAAGATAACTATGATTGAGTGGTATTATGCAATGGTCAGTAAAAGGTTGTGCACATATGGGACACTTTTATTATTGAAATATTTTTTTAAAAAATTACGCCGAACAAACCCTGATTGGTAACCTAAAAATTTATTTTATTTACAACCATGCATGTAATAATGACATTTCATTTATCTTTGAAAGGTGGAAAGTTGACGTTTTTTTACATTTACATTCCACCCGAGTGGAAAATAAATTATTTTTTTCTAGTTTAAAAAAAAAATCGATCTCTTAAAATAATATATGAATTGTGACGTCATTTCACTTTATGCCTTGTAGTTTGTAATTACCTAGTAACTTGTAATTTGAAATAAAGAAGTGTTATTATTATTATTATTATTATTATGAACACATTTTTTTTTAAAATGCTAATAGCTTTGCATGTTTAGATATGTCTTTTTCTTTAATTGATAGAGTGGTCCTCAGCATTGAATATTGTGGCCAAATCGTTGATATGTTCTTTGTCTTGGCATTTTCACTGAAATAAGCTGGTAGCGCCGACTCAGAACCAGGATTTTGAACGTTGTTTCCCGTACGCCATTCTTTGAAATAGTTATATGCCTTGTCATATCTCGGGAGGCTTTTAGCTGGCAGAAGATTTTCTACTATTTTTGCTGCTTCTCGAATCTCTGGTGGAGTAGCAGCAAAATCCAATTCCTCATCTGATATCATTTTGCTGTTGTTAAAATAATATATTGTTTAGTGACAGGGAAACCATATTCAAAAAATTATATTTGCCATATTGAAGTGTATTATTACCTACGTTATTTTACCACCTGCGGTTATTTGAAATTTCTATCTAATTTTTCAATGGAAAAGTCAAAAAGACATTTATCTTTTATTAATAATTTTAATTCATTCATTTAGTTCATGTTAGATGTGGTTGTAAATAAAATAGTATACAAACCTCGGTGAAAAGTTTCATTAGTGTCTCGAGATTTAGTTAACCTCGCCGCTTCACGCCTCGGTTAACTACCGACTCTCTCAGTACAAGTGAAACACTTTCCACCTCGGTACGTAATATACTATTTATATTTGTCACATGACAACTCGTTTGCACGGGTCTGGAAAATTATATATTGTCATGGAATAGTACATTACCGCACGAGTCCGGAAAAGCCTCCGACGGCCCGAGATATGTACCGTATTTTTTTTACAAGTGCTCCGAAGCTTTGATGCCAAATAAATAAAGAAATTCTTCAGACAGTTTTCCTGTCTACATGACATGAAAACACTCGCGCATGGAGAATGTAAATATCTATTTATTATTTTTGACAAATAGGCTCGGTGGCCTAATGGTATAGCGTACGCCTGTGATCTTAGAGTCGCGGGTTCAACTCCCGCACTCGGCATCTCTGGTTTTATTAATTTTTTTACAAGTGCCCGAGTCTTTGAGGCCATATAAATAAAGAAATTCTTCAGACACTTTTTTAAAACATCCTTGAAAAATTAACTGCCAATTTAATTTATATATAATCCGCTTTCTTTCTTTCTTTCTTTCCCGCCCGCTTCGATACTTTCCCGCCCGCTCTCTTGGAAAATGCCACTTTCGGTGAAGAGAACATCCACGAAAAGAGGCACTTTTGGGTCACATGTAAAAAAAAACTATTAATATGACGGGATATCGAAAAAATGTATTTGTAAAAGTATTTAGATTTTCATCTTATTCTCTTTTGCAAAGTATGGAGCCAAAATTCCAAAAATATATGTTTTTAGAGAAATATCCAGTATTAGTTTCATATGTTTTCACATGTATCGATGAATAGCTTTTGAAAAACTTTTCAATAATTTATTTTAAATAGGTATGTTTTTAAAAATTGCATTCGTTTCTTTAAATCTCACCCCACGATCCTGTTTTAAAGTAAATCTTCTACAATTAAGATATTTTAAAATAAATGGTTCTAAAACGAAACCATCAACAATTTATTTCCAATGTTGTGTAAACTTTACGAAAGCAAAATAAAATTATTCAATTTCTGTAAAATCAGGACTCGATCCATACAAGTTATTTGCGTGGTTTTTGCTATACGAAAGTCATACATTCCAACAATATATTGCACGAAACACAAAACAAATGAAAATGGAAATACGCCATACTCAAGCTAGCCCGAATTAATTAAAAAGTTTTTGGAAGGTTAAATATAAAATTGGCTAAAAGGAATATTTAGTATTATTATGTTGTGTTTATAAACAAAATAATCTAAAATGAAGTAAAATATTAATTGCTTTAGTCAGTAGACTAGAGTTTGCAGCGATCCTTCTCGCAAGATAATGATAGTCTCACTGGTTCACTTAGGGCCGGTTGTATTAACACTTTGAACTGTAGTTCACTCTTGAACTTAAGTTCAAAGTAAAAAAGTTGTCGTACAAACAGTATTTTACACTGATCTCAGTTCAAATCAGTAGTTCACGTGAACGTCCACTTTTGACGGTTCCAAAGTTGAACTATCGATCCAAGCCGTTTTCTAACCTGAAATATTTTTATTGTGTCAGGTCAGTGTCATATTATACAATACAGTAAATTATCGTTAATTTAATGTTTATAAAAATGTAGGAATTTAATGAAATTATAACTGACGATAAAGATTTTTGGGTCTTGTGGATACTGCAGTCCATATTGTGAACACGGACATATCGGAAAAATCCTTATCAATTTACTAAATGGAGAGACAATGAATATTTGCAAAGAACAGAGCTGTTTGTTTTTATTTATTATAACGCACCTAAAATAAATATATTTCTCCAGCCGCTTAGAAATGTATCATCAGTCTGCAAATTTGAAATATTTTAGTTATAATTTTTAAACAAAACTAGTAGAAGCCTGGAAAGTATGCCCGCCAAACGCCAAAATCAAATAAATTGTTATATTTTATGTCAAAAAAAAGAAACTAAATAATAGTAATGACATCATAAGCTGATCGTAAATCAGCTGAACTAAAGTTCAATTTATATTGAACAACGTAATATTGAATGAACGTAGTTCACAGGTTGATCGGCGTTCCATTGAACCTAAGTTCAGAATTGTCATATTATACAATACAGTAAATTATCGTGATTTTATTGTTTATAAAAATGTAGGAATTTAATGAAATTATAACTGACGATGAAGATTTTTCGGTTTTGTGGATACCGCAGTCAAAGCTGTGAACACGGACATACCGGAAAATCCTGATCAATTTACTAAATGAACAGACAATGCATATATTCAAAGATTATGCTTAACAAAAAATACAGCTGTTTGTTATTATTTATTATAGGGTAGTAAAAATATATAATTTTTTTTATAGAATCAATAAGCTTTATCCGCGAAATATTTTAGTTCTTATTTTTAACAATATTTTATAAGTACACCGAGTAGAAGAGCCTGAAAAGCAACCCCCCAAACGCCAAATCAAATAAAAGGTCAAGTTATGTAAAAAATTTAAGAAGAAATAATAGTTACTAAATAATAGTAATGCCAACATAAATTGATCTTAGTTCAGCTGAACTAAAGTTCAATTTATATTGAACAACACAATATTGAATGAACTGTTCACAAGTTGATCGGCGTTCCGTTGAACTTAAGTTCAGAATTTTTTATACACCAGGCCCTTAAAGACTTAAATGAATCTCTGCAAAGCTCCAAGTTGTTAAAATAGTGAACCTAGATAAACATCAATTGCTCTTGGATTATGACCAACTACAACTCTTGTAGGTTCATTTGGTAAGAGCGATTTTAAACCAATAATATATTAGAAATATCATGCAGATATTTCTTATTTTCTCAGTCAACGAAACTGTCCACATTCAAGTCACTTTACAAAAGTACTATGCGATATTTAACTGAAATAAATCCGAAATCACTCAGCATCACAAAGAAATAAAACATCTAGAATTTTTTTAACTAATATTAAAAATCACCTTACTTTCTCTAATAGTGGCATCAGCTGACGTAGAAGCCGTAGAAAGTAGACAATAATTGCTATTTTTCACCTAAAGAGTTTAATGAAATATTAACCTATACATTTTTCGTCAAGTGTAGTGTATGTAGTTAATAAAACATTTAAAAACAAAATAAACTATACTAGAACGATGGAAATACGCTTTTAAAACTTATTAGCACCAATGAAACTTTAAAGGCACAACACATGGGCTTAGTGCAGCTCACCTCTAAATTGGGCAATTTTATTGAATTTCCCAAGCAGCTGATCGATGACATTTTGCTGGTGTCAACTTTCAAAAAACGAGAGGGTTCGCTGGAATATCTACTATTGTTACCCTTAACTACAACTAGTTATTACCAAGTCAAAAACGATTAAACCCATTTGGCACACAATTTGATGCAGTTTTGTAAAATACATTCTTCAATCCCGTATAATATGAAAAATAAGTCCTAGTACCCTCGACTATGCCTACATTATGTGTGCGAGATAACTCAAAAGTTACTTCACCAATTTGGTCAAAATTTGTATCGAAATATTTTTACGTTAATCAAAATTTAACATGGATAATTTCCATCACTGTTTCTACCAATCAAATTGTTCATTTACACCATTCACATGTGATTATACTGATAAAATTTGAATGTATATAAGTAATAAAACTGTCTCAGTGGCCCACCACATTTTTAAGTAGGCCGAGTACTAGAGAATGAGTTTTAACAAATGTCAAGTTTGAATGTCTTTTAATATATGCATATTTCTTTAGATTTTCATTATTATTTACCCAAGATAATCGGAAAATTACTTTAAAGGTAGGATTTAAGTAAACAAATATATTAAATATTGTATAAATTATATAAACCCGAACAAATATATACTTATGGTTTATTTGCAGTGTACTTTCCTATTTATATTGTTGATTTGTTTTCTTTTGAAGTTTTACACATAACCTTAAACTTACGAAACGTCGAAACGTCTAGAGTAGAGAGCATAAGCTAGTATCGATATCGACGACTATCGATATTGTATATACTAAAAGTATTTCTCGAATTATTATAAAATTTAATTTAGGTACTGGAAATAATCTTATCAAATATAACTCGAGCGTAGTTTTAATTATCGATTAAAGTATTCACTGTAATATTCAAAGTTTTATTTCTTTGGAAATTTTACTCAATGATCGTTTGTTCATGTTTATTCATAGATTAAATCACTCGAGCTTTGCCCTCGGAATTTAATCAGACTAAACATGCCAACGATATTACATCAAATTTCCAAGACAAAACTTTTGGTGGACGTGAAAAATTGTATCGATAAAAAATGAGCTCTCTTATATTGCCTTCGATAATAATCAATATACTATTATTTATAATTCAATATTAGGCTTTCGAATGTAACAATCGTTTTTTTTTTCCTTACGTAGGTATGTAGTTTCAACATAGAATATTTTTTTTATGTTGGCAGCAATTAGGGTTCCAATTTTAGGCTTACTTCGATTTCGTTGAAATTATGGATTCTACAAAATTTTTTTATAGAAAACTTTAAAATAGGTACTAACCTTTAACCTTGCAAATAGATAACTTTTACTAGATATTTATCTGAAATACTTATACTCGGAAATATATAACATGCTGACGGTGCCCGTCATCTAATTTCTAGGCACAACTATAAAACAACATGACCTAAAAATAATAGAAATATCTTCCAGTTTATGCTCTATCTTTAAAGTTTTATTCAATAAAGTACTATTTTTATTTTTAATTCAATATAGTATTATACATATTACTTTATCTATACATATTTATAGTTACTGTAGATATTTCCTGGGCATTAATTGTTATTCCTGTCAGATTCTGTGTCGATACAATATTTTGTTCAATAGTATTATTTAGTATTTTGTTTAATATTTTGAACTTTGTTCTGCTCGAACCATAACTCAAAGTTTTGCATATTCTTTTTAAAAGTTTTTCTAGATTACTTTCTGCAATTTCACGTATTTCTGACGGAGTACAACTTTCTTCTCATTTTTATTAACTTTAATAATATATTTATTTTTAATTATGACGGATGAGAAGAAGCTTTGTTATGTTCAATTTTTTCTATCATGACATAATTGGTACTTGTAACATTTTATTAAATTGTAAAAGTATTGCCAACCCAAAAAGAAAATATTAATTCAAATGGAAAAAATCTACTATATTTTTAAAAGTTTTTCAGACTTTAAAGACCCAAATAAAAAAAGTATTATAAAATACACGGTTCATAAGACAATTAGAGCACTTATACTTTAGAAAACTCCCCGCTTCCCGGTTTTTTTTTCTAATTTAATCGCGTGCTTAAGATAATGTGTTATGAAACTTGTATCTTAATATACTATTTCGGGTTGAATGCGATTTGTTTTAAGTTGTGTTAATGTGGAAGCCCACTGCCGATATGTTCTTATATAAAAGTTCTTCTCTTTAGCTCCCATCGATCGGTTCTTTTTGTGTAACGCAGCCTCGCGTGTAATAAAATCTGACAGGGAATTTTCTGCTCATTACCTTTCCCGATCAAAAATTAATCTTTGCCGAAGAGGTAACACGTTACTGACGTGCCCTATTTCCGACTATACATTATTTATTTAGCATTTGGAAAATAGAGGTTAACCTCAATTCCTTCGAATAACAGACAGGCAGAGAGTAACAGTAAGCCAGTTCAGTTTTTAAATTTATTGAAACATTAAATACCTGGTTTTGAGATGCCTACAATCAAATTAGATCTGTCAATGTTAGTGCCTCGAGATTTAAATGATGAGTGATTGGAGACCACCGACCTCACTCTGAATAATTACGGCATTTGGGATGTGCAGTTAATGTATATTGTTGGAAAAATGGATTGGTGCGCTAGGTTGATCGGTCATATCTTGAAGTCTGGTAAGTTTCGCGATGTGCTATAATCATTTCGTGATCATGATATTTATTTATTTATTAAATATACGGGATACGCCATTGTATACTTTTACATACAATTAGTTAATAACGTTCGAATATTAGAATACATAACAATGGGAACAGTTTTAACTCGCCATCGCAACAGGAACTACAAAAGAAAAACCCGATTTACAGAGTCTTGACATATATCATACTATTATGTTTAAATGCCCCCAGCAATATATTGAATATATCTATCCTCCAAATCTATAATCCAAATGAAACATGTTATACTCTCTTAAATCTCGACTAGGACCATTCAGTCGAATTCTCGAGAGAAAACCTCCGCAGTCACATAAACACACAATTACCTTATACACGAAACACACATCCAAGTATATTCTCCTCTGTGAAAGCGTAATTAATTCGGTGCATTGGAGAATGTTCGCTCTGTGGTAGTCGTCGTGAAGATCAATCCCCATCTTAAAAGCTGCCGCTCGCAAGAACTTGTTTTGTACGCGTTCGCTAATTTTAACATGTGCGTACGGAGACCATACAACACTTGCGTATTCAAGATTCGAGCGAAATAGTCATGGGTATCACCCTACATTTTAGGGTGTTGATACCATGACACTGACACTGCTTATTGTATCAATACACTGTATCAGCAGCGCCATATTATATGCAGTTTCGGTTTCACGGTCATAGCACCTTAAAATGATACTGCTACTGTTTTTTAGAATTGATCCATATGGCACAGTGTCTCATGCTATCAGTCGCAGTTTCGGTTCCACATTTTCTGAAACAGAAGCATGGGAATTCGTACCGTATTTTTTCAGCGGTGGATCCAGTCAGATAAATAGAAATCCGCTGGAAGCACTTGATCAATCAATGGAAAAAGATCGCGATGACCCTCCAAGCTCTTTAATAAACAAATATAAAAATAATAAAATCTGAACTCAACCCTAGGCAACCCATAATACGTGTGAATTAAATTTGTGAATCGTGAGTTGTCTACATTTTAAATGTGAAATAGGCACGAGGACGATTTACTTCGAGATTCATGGAAAGATTTTGATTTCGAAGTTCAGCAGTATTTGAAACCTAATGATTATAATCAAAAAGCATCCGCTATTGTTGAAGTTGACAAATATTTAGATGAACCTATTTTACCTAGAAAGGATTGCTCAGGGTTATGTCAAGATCCCCTTATCTGGTGGGTTTGTTCGGTTGGTGGTACCAGATACGATACATTTATCCAAGACTGTATGAAATTATGAAAACAAGACTCTGCATAATGGCTACGTCCCATGTGAAAGAATATTTTTATAGCGGTACAGATAGCTAATGCAAATCGGGAGCGCCCAAAAACAAATAAAACTTCTCAATTGATCTTTTTAAGTTATAATTTAAACAATAAAGATTAGTTTGACCTTTTCGTGCATGACATTTTTTGTCTCGTTATATTAAAATATAATAAAAGAATATATTATGTTCCTTAAGTTTATAATTTGTTTGATTATATAGTTTTACCAAAAACATTTAATGTTTTTGAGTTCACCAAAAATGTATTTACTGTTTCACAAATTATAAAAATGTTACAAGTACGACTCTGTAGTATAGGTGAATCCGCAACCCTCCGTACAATTAATTTTTGTGCAATTCCCAATCCAATTTCAATAAGAGAACTGTGCTGTTATGCAAGTCTGGTTCTGATTTATAAAGATAGATAAATACTCCCTTAACATGATAAAGACAGATCTTGATTGTTTCGTCAGTTGCCAGTTGTATTATGAAATACCGCCATGATACAATAATTGTATCATGAAACGTCGCAACATTCACCGTGAGCCGGTTATGAATATCACTATGATACTAATACAATAATTGTATCATGAAACGTCGCAACACTCACCGTGAGCCGGTTATGAATATCACTATGATACTAATACAATAATTGTATTATGAAACGTCGCAACACTAGCCGTGAGCCGGTTATGAATATCACTATGATACTAATACAATAATTGTATCATGAAATCGTATCAACACCCACCGGGTGTTTATGAACACCACCATGATACTAACACAATAATTGCATCATGAAACGTACCAACACCCAGCGGGAGCCGGAACGTCGCGAGTGGCACTATGTGTATTTTAGGGTATCATAAGAGTGTCATTGTATCATAGGAATCATCGACGTTGTATCAACACGTGTGACACACAGGAAGGTGTTACCCCAATAGTGTCATACAACACAGTGTTACCCACGCCTAGAGCGAACTAGCTTAGAGAACTAGATATAAATAGTTTTTAGTGCCTCCAATGACAAATCTTGACAATTTTTGTAAACGAAACCCAACAGTTTTATACTATTTTGAGAAATTCTCACTATATTGTCATTGAAAGTTACACGCTCATCAAAATAAACACCTAATCTTTTACTATGTTTCTGTATTCAAGTTGAATATAATAATATTATATGGACATTCAATGAGACAGGTAGACAATGATAATTGTTTCGTCCTTAGTTGGACTAAACTGATAGCCATATTCAACAATGAACACTAAGAATATATTTTTAAGTAATTTAAAAAGAAAGACGGGGTTCAGTTCAATTTTTTGTTTCTATATCTTGTGGTTGGTTTTTAAATTATCAAGTTGATATTTGGGAAAGGGACTACGCCTAACGACTTCTATAATTCAGTCAAGTAATCATTGTAACTTGACGTGACTTTGTTAACTTTTACAGAACTTCTACTTCTCTTAACTCTCAATGTTGTTAGACGTTAAGGAAAAGTTTATAAATTTAGAATAATTTTTATTTAAATTAAAATATTCATTGTCAGACTACAAAAACATTTTCATCGTTAATCATTAACAATTTTCTAAAACAATTTACTCTTTGTTTTAGGTTAATTTGGATTTGCTGCCACTAAATAACTGAAGGGTAAGTTAAGATAATAATAATTACTTAATAATATTAGTTTATTTAATAATATTTACTTACTATTATAAAACTAATTTTTCCGATTGGTTCACTTTGAAAATAATAATAAAAATCAGGAATGTTCATAATCAATTTTATATTAAATAAAATGACATACCGGATGATGCATCGTTGAGTTGAACATAGGAAATCCCATGCAATTCTTGAGATGGCTGAATATTGGCTACCCTGTACGTTTTATAGAAAAACTGCATTATAACTTCTTGAAGAGACCGACATGTTAAACTCATGTAACGAGTTTGAATACATTTTGGTGAGCCAATCATAAGCTATTCAATTAAACGTTATGGCCAAACCACGAAACTCTGACAGCAGACACTAGCAAATAATTTCTATGACGCTATTGCCAAATATTTACGTAAAGCTGACCATAACGAATAATGAAAATATTATCACTGACACTAATTTTCATTTTGTCATTGTCAATATTTAATTTACTGGTGTGTGTTGTATTACCTGAACTATGCCAGTTCCGTGCTTTTGCCATCACGTTGAATTGAGTAGCTTTAGCTCACCACGTAGCGACCAAATAAAGCTAAATAAATAATGAAAATCACTGCGTGTTACATTTTAGAACCGTTTAGTGATGGGGGAAAATATCTTTTTGATGAACACATAACATCATTTCGACCCAGCTGATAACCACCTTGTACCCTAGACGTATACATTTTACACGCTTCATGTAAAATACACATTTACATCAATAATATAGCTTCGAAAAGTTTTTACCTCAAAATTTGTTATGCATATAGGAATCCCTTTGAAGTTACTACCAACCAACTGATTATACGCTCGGATTCGTGCTGGTTTATTATACTGGCTGATCAAACAAACCAAAATGCTTAAGTGACTAATCCTATTATGTTAAACAGTAGCCTGCCGAGAAATTTTGGGGTTGGTTTGGTTTATTTTATTTTGAATCAAATAAATACACATTTGTTACTATTAGCGTGGGTTAAAGTAGATCAACTTGTAATATATTGTAATTGTAACAAAAAAATGTAGCTTGGTCAGTCTAGCGATTGTTCCTGTTAGCTCGAATGACTATATTTAATCAGATGAAGCTTCACACTAGGTAAAAAATGTTAAATTCATCCTCGGCAAATGTTCTTTAGCTGGACCATCCACCGTGTTTTCCGGATTATTTTTATTTGGGTTTATAGCCTAGATAAATCTACTCATGTAATATATTGCCTATTTAAATATGTATTGTCGTCGACAAAAAGGTGCATCGTTTTTTACAGCGATTATTGTCATCACCTGTCCACCAATGAAATTGTTTCATTTACACCAATTACACGTAATTATTTTGAAAATTTTCATCTTCCTTACAAGTGATACATCTGTCTTATTGGTCCATATTTTTAAAAAGTGTTAGTAGGCCGAGTACTAGAGAATAAGTTTTAATAAATGTCGAGTTTGAATCATTTTTTCTTTTAATATACAGAGTATTATGGAAATGATTTATTATATTTAAATGGGTGACTCCTAGGGTGTCCTAGAGAAAGTCTACATACTTTTTTTTAATTGAATATCTAAATACTAAAGTAAAACCCCTTTTTACCCACATACTGTTGCGCCGTTCCATCTGGATTCAGTTTATCAACAATGTGGGTCACCAGAGTATACTAACAGTGTTGCCATATCACACCGCATATCTCGCCCTTGCTTGGATACCTGCCGCGCGCGACTATCGTTGCTTCCGTGTGTTTCGAGACTCGGGCATGGAATGACGCTGTCGAGGGTTCCACGTGTTTGATGTATACAAATTTTAAACGTTTTGTTAGTTGTAGCATTACCCGATTTTTGTTCTGTTGTGAAATAGTTCAAAATAAGAAATATTGTGATGTGATTTGAAATTTGTGTGATATTACCTACTGTTGGTTCTCTTGCAAACCATACTTTTTGTGTTTTATTTTTTTATGGAATTTAATTAAAATTGTAATATTTTTTTCTAAATAGTTTGAAATAGAAGTGATAAGGCGGGTCAACGACGTCAAAAACTGCACACGTGCGTTTCAATTCTGTGTTGCAATATGACACCGCCTCAATAAACTTTTAATTGCGAACGTCCTCAGTAGCGGCCACTTAAATTTTGATATTTCATATAAAGTGTATATTTCGTTCAATAATTGAAAGTGCCATTTATGGTTATTTTTCTTCAATTTATTTTCATCTCAGGATTTGCCGGTTTAAATATAATAAGTCATTCCCATAACACCTTGTATTCAAAATTTTTTAGATTTTCATGACAAATGCAAAACTACTTTAAAGGTAGGATTTAAGTAAAAGAATATGACATATTGTACTATTGTTATTTGCAATGTATATTCTTAAACTTGCGATACGTCAAAAGGCTTTGCTGAAGTAAATTGAAATTATATTGAAAAATGAAATGATCTTTTGGCTCATTTTTGGGGACGAAAGGTTTTTCGTGCCCCTCATATTTAATTTACATTGTTTGCTGTTAAAATAGAGCATCAGAAACAAATTATTGAAATTAAATAATCATGACAAGGTTCTAATATTAATTCTACACGTATTGTACACATTATCCCTTTCAACTTGAGAAGGAAATCCTTAGGGCTAGACCGATTACAGACTGAATATTTGCATTTGATGAGCTGTGGCACGGGTCCAAACTACAAGTTCATTTTAACCCGCCGGTGGGGATATTACCTTATACTCGAAACGCAAATATGTAGGTAATATAGGCAAAGTTTAATTTAGCGCAGATTTGTATTTATATATAAGCAAAGAAAATTTGCGTTTAATGCATAGCGAAATATATCTCAAAATAAGACAAATAATAATAACGGATAATTAACTATCAATAGTCAAAGATAACTCACAGTCACAGTAGATTCTGGACTTTTGTGCAAGTTCTTTTCGTATGAGCTATGTAATTTTACTTGTAAATTACCTCTTAACTCCTACTGGATATATATACATCTTTATGATAAGGTCGCTTGCATTATGAGTTTAAAGGAGCTTCTTGGGCCATGCATGTACCTATTTTTTTTAAGCGCATATTGTCGATATCGCACTATTGGGATATCGGAAACCTTAGCCTTTAACCGGAAATATTACCCTTTCTATGCAATCCTGTTATTAGGCTCTTTGCAAAAATTAACAATCTATTACACTTAATTATTAGAGTACTTTGGATGTAAATATGTACAGTTACCGTCACAAAAATCCGGAAACTAATCTGAGAGCTAACATTTTTGTCCTGAATTTAGGCTTTTACCTTTACTACCATAGATTACTATGACAATATAAATGAACTCCATACCATTACAGTATTCTTGCGTTAGTTGATTTCAAGTCTCTTGTATTTTCAGCCACAATTGTTCTCTATTTTCTGGCCGAAAATCATTATATTTGTTAATTCTCTTGATCATGTAACCCCAAACATTTTCCATCGGATTTAAATCTGGACTCCTAGAAGGTCAGGGTAATACTTGAATATCCCTTTGTTGCATCCAATCAGATACTGCGTGGGCAGTATGATCCGGGCAGTTATCATGTTGGTAAATGTAATTAGTATTGGGAAACCTATCATTAACCGATGGCAACATCACGTTCCCCAATATTTGTATGTAATTTTGTGCATTAAATCTACCTTCTATGCACGTACAAACTTCTATATCCTGTGCACTCATCCACCCCCAAACGTTGACAGAAAAACGGCCGCTTGTTGAAATATTCTGAGTGTAGAGTTCATCAAACCGGGTATTTTATGGTCTATAGACCCTTACTCTCCCGCTGTAACATGATTGGAAAATATTTTCGACTGTAAAAATTACTTTTTCCCAAGCATTTATACCACCTCCGTTATATTGTAATGCATAACCCACCCTTTGCTCTTTGTTGGTTACCGTTAGGAAAGGCTTCTTAGGTGCAGGGTGATTGCGAGGATTTGAACCATCTCTTATTCCTCGTTGTGCGGTTCTAACGGAACCCGGAAAATCAGTTTCATTTTGAGCTAAAACAGCAGTTTTAAAAAGATTTTCTCTTAGGTATTCAATTAGAGTATTGTCATGTTCTTCTGTCGATGCCGTTTTAAGGCCTCTTCCTTCTATTCTTTCCAGCGAATGTGTTTCCATCCATTTTATTTTGATATCATGAACTGTACTTTTTGGCGTTTGAAATCTTTGAGCACCCCGTCTATCTGACCATCCTTCTTCTAGCAGTGTCACAATTTTGGCGTTTTCCGCAGCATTTAAATGACGGGGCATGTTTGTAAATTTATTTCACTAGCCGCAAATAAATTTCAGTTGACAATTTTTGTCAATATCATTAAAACAGGTAATTTTTAGGTATTCGAGATGTATAAAGGTCGGCTTACATTTGAAAAAACTGCTGCCCGGATGTTTGTGACGGTAGCTGTACATGTTCGGAAAATAACAAAAATATTATTACCTTCTACTCTCCAGTCGTAATTGATTTTTTTTGTAGCAAGTTAATGGTATTAATTTTTATATACTTGTAAGAGAGTGGCCAGAGAATGAATACGATAGATAAAGTCTGTGCATTATAAATTTATACGTGCATCACAGATGTGGGGTGGGGTGGACCAAGTGCCATAGTGACTTAAAGCTCCCCATCTTTATTTATCGCAGACTTAAAAATGAATAAAAACATAATATAGCTTCTGCGGAGTTCCGCAATACGTTTTGAAGCTAATAACATGTTACACAAAGATAAAAGTTGCAATCGTAGTTGAATATTGTTCGGAGCCATTCAAAATGATAACTTACCGTTTCTATTTTGATTATATTTTGATATATCAATCAAATGTCAATCTTTATTGGCTTTTATAAGTTTTTGTGCCTTCAAGTTAAATTTAATGTTAGAGCTGTTTCATCGTACTTTTGTGTTTTTTGTAAGTATTTATGGACATTTGTAACTTATATAACCTCTTTTTGTAAAGTCATATCATAATATGTCGAAAATTTAAGGACATTCAAAAATCGGTTAAATGGGGTTCACGGGTAAACATACACTGTGACTACAGTATTTATTGGTTTGCTTTAACATTACAATATAATATTTATTATAAATTATAATAATTATATGATATTTATTTTTACAGTAACAATTATATAGGGTGCGAATTTTAATAACTATTGCATAGTCCTCATTTTCTATCGAGTTCAAATCACACGGTATGAAGAAACTGGATATTTCTCTTTACATCACGACTGACACTACGATACCTTGAAGAAGATTTCAGAAAAGTTGTACAAATCCATTTTAAAATCTTAATTACCTTCATTGATTAATTGTATTTTGAAGTAGATATTGTACAAAATTTGAGTTTTCGATATGCTTAGGTTGAAATAGCTTTAAATTTCTGAACAGGAAAAGAAAAATGATTTACCTTTTAACCCTTGCCTTGGTTAAATCCCAATAAAGATGGAGCTGAAACGTAGGCGTGTCGGTATTTAAGTGGTTATAGATATTGAAATCCCGTAAATTTTAATATACCGGATGGTGCATCGTTAAGTTGAATGAGTTTAAATACATTTAGGCAGAATATTTTTCGTGTAACATACCCTATTTCGATCTTCAGCTGTTTTCGAAATCTAACCACGATAGCGATGCTCTGGGAATTAGCTAATAGGGAATTGGTACCTGGTAAGTATTATACTTATGTAGCTACTGTGATTTTAATTTAAGTGACATTTATTTATTTCCATGAACATTGCCAGCTTGGTTGTATTGTGATCAGTGGCGGCTCGTGACCTATGATAGACGGGGTTCACAAGTATGGTGAAATTATTTTTAAAATTTTATTCTTGTGTAACGACCAAACAATGACTTTATATGCGTTTTAAATGTAGAAAGAAAAGAAGTAATAAGAAAATGCGTTAGGTAAAACATATTTTTATTCATTTTTTAATTAAGGAAATACAACTTTTGGAAAATAAGAAAGTTTTTCTTAGTGCGTATAGTGCTTAAACGTAAAGTCCGTTCTTCGGTTCTTAATTGTAGAAGATTGATCAGTAACAGCCTCACTAAAGTTTGGAATACCCTCTATAAATTTTTTTTCATATATTTAATTTTTAAACTTTCTAATAAAGTCCCTAGATTTACCCTTTGTGGTCTGCGTGCGTTAAATTAATTTCGGGTTTAGGTCTTCCCGCATTCTTCACAATTTTTTGCTCCAAACTCAAAGAGCTAAAGTTATTTTTTAAATAGTCCACCGTCAAACTATTCATTTTAACTTAATATATATATAATATTAAAATATTAAAACATACACGCTCGAATTTCTAACTAGATGCACGAACAGACAACGGCGCGGCGCACACAATTGTGCACCTTTCCCATGTTAAATCGCCATAGCCCCGCTATCTCCCGCTGTCTCCCGCCACCTGTTACTACAGAGAAACTGTATTATACCCCGCCTAGCAAGTCTCGTCATAATCGTCATAAACCTCGACCGAGGCACGGTTGCCGGATCGAGCCTGTAATATACACTTTGGTTGACGGTACAATAAAATATTAGGGAGGGTCGGACTTTATACGATAATTGACGGTACAATAAAATATTAGGGAGGGTCGGACTTTATACGATAAATAATATTCAATATAAGTTAATATTTTTTTATTCGTTTTGGGGGTGCACGTGCGCATGTGCTCCTGTGGAAGAACGGCCACTGATTGTGATATTTCGAAATCGGTTATGTTGCATAAAAACTATTCAGAATTTCAAGTGGAATTCAAAAATTGAAAAAAATTTGAGTTATTCCATTTACAAAACTAAACTTGTCGTGTACCCTGACTGTTTGAACAATCCTGTATAATACTAAAAATTCTCAAAATTTGCAATAGTTAAAATAAAATCGACGGGTCCGGGCATTGTTCGAAAAAGACGTGGTTATGAAAATATTGGGGGTTGCGAACCGTGTATGTGGCAATAAAAATTATAATAAACTATAAATATTTGCCTGGAAAACCCGGAAAGGTCATAGAATTTTACAGTTGTTGAAGAGTCCGAACCCTTTTTTTAATTATTCTTTTTAGGGATTAAAGAGGTACTTTTAATATTTTAATCCCTGAGGGATAAAAAAATGTAATCCCTCAGAAGTAAATTTGTTGAAATTTAAAGCTAAATTCGGTTATTCTATTGCTGAGTTATTATTATTAGAGGTAACTGAATATAGAACAATGAAGGTCAGCCTAATTAAAACTAAGGACTAATTTTTATCTTTATTATTAATTGTAACATTTATGTTCAATCCACTACAGTGGGGGCCAAATTAAAAAGAGGAGGATAATTCGGGGCTATATTTTTGTTAATTAATGTTGTTTCGTACACACGTCGTATAGACCACGTTACTAAAATGTCTATTATTAATTTATTATTAATAACGCAGAATTGTATTGTGAAACAATTATTAAGATTTACCTTAAGAAAAGTGAGGAAGGAGTATTTGGGATTACTCCGATCGCTGTATTGTCTCTATCACTGGATTTTTGTAGGCAAACCGTCACGTCGCGTCGGGCGATAGCGTATCGCTCCCACATATATTTAGACAGTATATTGCCAATACGCACGTTCCAAATTACAAAAAGTGTCCCCCTATGGGAGATGGTGCGGGCCTATTGAGTTTGCGAAGTAGGGTGGAAATTTTATCGATCGCGTCAGAGCCGGCCTGACATTATTTGTTTGTTGTTATTCGTCGCTATCTTTGGTTCTGGATGCTTTTTCAAATTACAGAATAAAAAGTGGTTCATCCACATTGTTGTCGATATATTAGTGCTTATTAACTTTCATTATCACTATTACAATAAATTTTGTAACGGAGTTTTTAATTTGTGGTGATTCGATTCGATGTTTGGTAGGTTATTAGTAGCTTGTTTTGTTTAAGATGAAAGGACACAAGTGCATGGTGCTTTTTTGCAAAAGTCGTATATGAATACCAGGTATAAAGTATTTCAGGTATGTATATATATATACAAAAATATTTTGTTTATCACATTAACCGATCTTCGGAACCGAATTTCACTAAGAAGCTTGTAAAAAAGAAGAGAGTGTCACTCGTATATAATCTAATATATATGTGGTCACTACCTATAATCTTAAAATTAATGTATTTTTAATTTGGTGCATTACTAGCTGATAATAATTCTCAAAATAATAAATAGAGTCGTTCATTCTTAATTTTTGGTTTAGAAAAAGTGAGGTTAAAACCTAACCAGTGAAATATACATTAAAAAAGTTGAAATCCGGTCCTGTCGAATGTTTACTTTCACAAGGAAGTTTCCGCACTGCGCAAACTCATAACGCCCCCTTCGATGCCCATAGCGGGGACATAATTGCAGATGGTATTAGCAATGTACTGTTTACTATATGTAAGTGATCGCTCTCGTAGTACCTCGGAAGTGTAGGAAAAGGAATAGGTACGACTAACCATATAATTACGACAGCGAACAAACTCAACAGTTTGCAGAGGCTGGCCTGCCTGTGTATCAGTGGGGCGATGAGAAGCACACCCACTGCAGCAATGGAAGTCATACTGGGACTAATACCCCTAGACATACACATCAAAATGGAGGCTAACTGTAGCGCCTCAAGGATGATCACCAATGGGGAATGGACACAACATCCCGTAAAAATTGGACACACAAGAGCCACGGATCTAATCAACGATGAGCTGTTGGATATGCAAACCGATCGTATGAGAGCAACATACGATTTCACAAAGCCCTTCAAAATTGACTGGAACTTTGATGAATGGACGAACAGTGCACCCCCGTCGTTTGACAAGGGTCTAGTTTGGTACACCGATGGATCAAAAACCGCCAACGGTGTGGGCGCAGGTATATTTGGGGAAAGACCCAGGATGGACATAAGCATTCCTCTGGGGAACTACGCCACAGTATGCCAAGCGGAAGTTCATGCCATACAAGCATGCGTACTACAAAATCTTGAAAAGGGCTACCACAACCAAAAGATTTACATCCTGTCGGACAGCCAAGCTGCTCTTAAGGCTCTGAACTCCAATCGGTTTACTTCCAAACTTACACTGGAGTGCCATACCAACCTAAAAGTACTGGCGGCCAGGGGGAACAAGATAGAGCTCTTGCGGGTCCCTGGTCACTCTGGGATATTAGGAAATGAAAAAGCGGATGAACTAGCGAGAGCCGGATCCGCCCAAAATCTAAGGGGCCCCGAACCGGCCTTTGGGATATCAAAACAGGCAACGAAAACAACATTAGATAGATGGTCGAAAAAACAACACCTATCTCGATGGCAAGGGTTACCTGGTCAAATACACGCAAGGGCCGTAATTGGAAAACCATCGAGGATACTATCGAATGGGATGCTAGCCCTAACACGGCCCCAGTTGAAACAAGTGATGAGTCTGCTAACAGGCCACTGCCACTTGCGAAAACACCTTCAACGGATGGGTATGAACGACGGATCCATTGAATGCAGACTCTGCGGCGAAGAGGATGAAACCGCCTCACACATAATATACCGCTGCGCAGCACTGTCTCGTAGAAGACAAAATATCTTCGGGAACATACAATGTGGTAACAACCTCCCACATGACAAACTTGGTAGAAGGTTACTGAACCTCATAGAAGGAACAAACATCGTCTAACAAGATCGGGGTACACAATAAGCCGGAAGGCTGCAGTGATAGAAGTTCGGGCCTTTAAACCGACCCCCGCCTTTAACCAACCAACCAACCAACCATATAATTGAAACGAAAATAGACCTAGTGAGTACTTCGAGGAAGCATAGTAAGTGAAATATCCAAGAAACTGTAAATAAAATGGCGTAATCTTGATATTATAATAATTTTATGAATAAGTTTTAAGCTACTTTTTTTAAATTAATAACCTTTTAGAATAAAAAAGACAACACATAAATCCTCATTATTCATTAATTTGTATGGCAGAATGCGAGACCGAAACATATTGTACCAAAGATATTGGACTTTTTGTTGAACATTAATTTTACTTAGGTGGATATTATTAAAATCCTTTGTATTATAAAGACATGTTTTAATGGAGTTATTAAACTATTCAATTTAATTTACTCTACAGTGTACGTGAGAAATTGTAATTTTGAATGGGCAACTTCTTCAAACTTTAGCTTGTTGAACGTTAACAGCAGATCTATGAAAAAAACAATAAAACATTTAACTGAAAATATTTAGCAGTGTATAGACAACAAAGATAACACTGGTCAACACATAATTTGGTGTCGGATTGTTACTGTATCTAGGTAATTTGGGTCTGCTAAACCTAAAAATAACCTTAGATTTGCATCATCAGATCGTTTTAAGAAACTAGGGCCATAAGCTATATTTTCGAGATTAAAGGGTATTTTATATCGCATAATAATATATGTATTATGTATTATATATGTATTACTGCTACCACCAAAAAACAGGTATGTGTTAGAAAAATGTTTATTGTACACCACAATAAATTCAAAAATCAGCTGTCAATAACATTAACAATATTAACTTAAGTTATTAATTTAAATTAACCGAAACTAATAAATAATAATGAGCTTATCTGCATTAGCCAAAAACTTCCTTTTAAAGATTTTCTCGCATGAGATTGAAGAGGACAATCTCGTTAAAGACAAAGTAATCGGCCATCATGTGAATATCCCATCTACCCTGATATCTCTCTTCCATAGTTTTTATATCCTGGTAGAATCGTTCCCATGTTCTTCACTAAGGTCGCAAAGATTTTCTGTGGCTGTGGAGATATCTTAATGCTCATATTACACCCATGTTGGTTAAAGTTGTTGAGCATATCTTCCACTATCTCTCGGTAATGTTCCGATTTATTGTTTCCGTGAAAATTTTTCACAACTATAACAAAAGAGCATCATGTATTAAATTCAGTTTCGGTCATCGATTCTTTAAAATGAGCATGCATGCAAGCAATATTCCGCATATGGGGATTATATAGGTACTAACACCCTAGGATACAAGCCAATTTAACGAATTAATTTATAAGGCTTACGGTATACAATTTCATTCTCTTTTATTGCCTTCTAATGTATATTTTGTGCTAATTGCAAATACGAAAATAAGAAATCTGCAGGTGCAAAAAAAGTAAGGGAAAAATTATTTCTTATCTGTAATATAAGAATAGGTATTTCCAGTGATTTATGAATAAATAGGTATAATTAAAGGGGCATTAGTGTTGGAATTAGTTAAATTTTTGATAAAATTTATGACCATTATAATTGTCAAATGTATTAATATTACAATTTATTACGCGTGGGCTCTATCTCAAAAACTAGAGCTGATACGAAGAGAAGCTAGGTGTTTTTGAAATCAAAATAACTAAAATCAGTTGTATTCTCTTCTGCACCAAGACAAAATATTTTTTTGTTGGGCTGTGTAATTGATTGAAAAAAAATTCTTGTCCTGTTCTAGGCTTGATTCCTACACGAGCCATAACACTTTTTTTAAATTTAAAAAACTTTGTCATTTTAAACTTAAAGTCGGACAAGAAATACTTACAAGTATAAATTTAATTTCCTTAGAGCCTTCTTGGGAAACATTAAATTGGAAAATTTATATTACTTAAAAACACTACAAAGAACATCTTCTTACCATTTTATGTAACTTTGACACTGTATAAATATTATAAAGTGAATTCATAAATTGGATATAGTGTGTTTATTTTGATAAAATTGAGATGATCCTTTTCACCGTTAAAACGTTGTTAAAATTGCCAGAAAAGTGCAGAAATACAAAATATATTTTGCTTCCATTTCGAAAATCTAAGAATAATAATCCACTGAATGAATTAATAATAACAACTTAAAAATATAATTTTATCATTACAATGTTTAGTTCGTTATACAATGTGTTATGGAAGTGACGTATTATATTTAAATCGGCAATTCCTGAGATGAAAACAAATTGAAGAAAAATGCCGCTTTAATTTAATATGCCCTGTACATGACCTTATGTCAAACCAAAAATGACCATGTGGTGCCCCTGTCAGGAAGCTAAACAAATCAACATATGTCAACAGTGTTGTCATATCTTCATGGTAAACTCTTTAGAAAGTCAATAACCGTTTGACAGATTGCAAGGTGTTTATTTTTCAGGGTACATTATTATAAACTTTTACGTTCAGTTCAGTTCGCTAGGAAACAATCACTGATTTATAAACTTAAACTGACTCGAACGAACCGCCGCGGAGTCCAATTCGAACGACACCCGTCAGATCTGGACAACATAAAAGTTTATAAATGCCACTTACCATTTAGAAAAAAAAATGAAATTTTATTTAGCTTTTCGGACTTATTTAACACCAACTTAATTTATAAAAAAACACCAAGTACCTAGGTAATTTGAACAAGAACAAACCGGCACAATAAAATCACATAACACATCTAAGTACCATTCAATCTGAATTAGTATTTTAAAGTGCTACTGTATAGACAAAAATACGCCTTTACTGTCTGAGTGGTGTGGGAAATAATGTATTTAACATCTAAAAATTTTAAAAATAAATAACACATTGGTTCTCTCGATCGATATCGGCCTGATTCGAAAAAAAAAATTAAATTTTATTTAGCTCTTCGGACTTATTTAACACCAACTTAATTTATAAAAAAACACCAAGTACCTAGGTAACTTGAACAAGAACAAACCGGCACAATAAAATCACATAACACATCTAAGTACCATTCAATCTGAATTAGTATTTTAAATTGCTACTGTGTAGACAAAAATACGCCCTTATTGTCTGAGTGGTCTGGGAAGTAATGTATTTAACATCTAAAAATTTTAAAAATAAATAACACGTTGGCTCTCTCGATCGATATCGGCCTGCTTCTTTAAACAGCTGATTGTGGACATCGGGCTAATATTTAAAAAATACAGAGTTGCCACTTTCGATGTTTTATAAGCAACTATCATAAATTGCCGAATTTCCTTCTATAATATTACTTTCCTGTATAATTATAGTCTCGGAAATGGCAACCGCGCTGGCTCTAGAGAGCGGCGATTTCTCGGAAACCAAGTTCGACGACTGGTCCGAAGACGGACTAGACCATTATTTCAGAGGGTAGTTCCTGTCAATTGTTAACATAATTGTTTCATTTTATCTTTAGTAAGGGGTTAATGGCCCATAGAAATTAGCATTTTTATTATTTCTATTGCGAAATAATTAAGTGCTCTTGTTCTATGTGTGTTATTGTAAAGTGTAATTATGCGTGTTGGGGCTTAGTGATAAGTTTGTTATGCACTCCTACACTATCATCAGGACACGTGATGAGCATAAAGTTTTTCTCATAGAAAAAAGAACTGAAAGTGTCTGTACCCTGGATTCCTTAATCGCGTCCTGGATTTACTTTCTAAGTAAGCTAAATATTTATTTTTATAGGAAACTAAAGTTTTACACTTTTAAACATTTTGACAACATTTTGCTTGAACATCTGTTGATTAATCAGCTGGGCAATGTAATATCTTCATATATTAATGTGCCGAGGAGTTGTGTGTGGGTTTAGGGATGAATTATCCCACTTTTTAAACGTTCGATTTAAAAAAAAATATTTAGCGCTTCTCGAAGACACCCCAGGAGTCACCCATTCAAATATAATACGTCATTTCCATAATACCCTGTATAATTAAATTTCTATTGTACTGAAATTAATAACTGCAATTACTATATATCAATAACAAAATCATACATTAATCACAACTAGATAAATTTAAAAAAAAATCAGATCCATAATGATATAACACCGATAAAATTATTGTATATCGTAAATCATCTGAGTAAATAGTAATCATTATGGCAAACAGAAATGATTTTCCAACGATTATTCCATCAGAAAGTATACGTTATAAAAATAACGACATATTATTCCTCTGCAGTTAACGCCATGAAAAGAAAATCGGAAAATTAAAAAGATCCTAATTTATGACGTTTATTTAAAAAAAAATCAGAAACTTACCAACAAGACATACATTTTATATTTGTATACATTTTATTGAATAAGGGTGTTAATTTTATGCTTTTAGTCGCGAAACTAATTTACAAAGTTTTATAACATATACTCGTCTTCAAATTACATATTTCAAAACTTAATATAAATCTTCTATATTCTGCTAGACTACTTACACGAAATATTGTATAAAGTGCTGGGTGCTGCAATAATGTAAGTGGTGTTTGGGTGAAATGAGATAAAATAAAAGAATACTTTTATATTATGCACTTTCCTTACATTTTATAAGTTATACAGGGTAGGTAAAACAATGGACGCCGTTAAAAAGTTTTGTATGGGGTGGCAATGATAAAATGAGTAATTTGATGAACTTAAATACCAGGACGCTCGTGGAAGTAAAAAGGAGGAAAAGCCCCCTGCAGGTGAAACCGTTGATGATGAATTTTTTTATAGACCGCGCCCCACGAACAAACCCAGGTAATTTATAGTAAATATTAGGAAACCCGGAGGAACAAAAGTATTTTTTTTGAGGAGAGTTTTCCGTTTTCTGAAGATTATTCAGGACTTTTAAAACGATTCCGATTTACTCCATATTTATTTTAAGAAACATTGATAAGTATGCTTATTTGTATTTTAATGGTATTTGTACCGTTGTAATGCCAAATATTCAATAATTTCATTATGTAAAAGTTCATTGTTTGTTCGGGTTTGTTCGAGATCTTCTGAGTGTCTTGGCCAGTTATATTTCGTATTTCCCGCATAAGTTTTGATTTATTTTAAACCAAAAAAGCTTCTCTCGACTGAGACGTAATTGGTTTTTAAGCTCATTTTCCAGTTGAATAGAATCAAACATTTTATATTGCCTCAATAAACTGTGAAATCGTTTCGGCAGAAACTATTTTGAATAAGATGAAAAATTATTTTTGGTGAATAAATGGAAGAAATTTAATTCACCGATGTCCGAAAATCTAGTTTTAATTCAATTAATAACGGTGCCTAAAGTTTCCTTAAAAATCTCTTTATATACTAGCTTCGGATCCGCTATATCACAATTTTTCTTCGTTTGGCTTCGCTTCGATTAAGAGAACTATTTTCGAAGACACTATCCCAGAAAGAGAGAAAAAATGGAAGAAGCATACTATCTTTTCCTCTTACCAAATAAAATATCATTGATGTTTACACATCAATCAACTTTATGTTGACAACTTCCAAGGGGGGGGTGGGAATTGCCCCATCTTGCCCCTCCCAAACGACCCCCATGGGTTAGATATATATATATATATCTGGAAAAATAGTACTGTCATCGTTATCATCTCATGTAAACACACCTACTGCATCGATGATGTAATTCTCATCGTTTCGGAGTTGCCGCTTTACCGAAATATTCTAGCAACTTTGGCATTTGTTGAAATTGAAGTAGAAATTTTGGAGATAGTGATGGTGGTTGGTTGGTTAAAGGCGGGGATCGGTTTGAAGGCCCGAACTTCAAATCACTGCAGCCTTTCAGCTTATTGTGTACCCCGATCTTGTTAGAAGATGTTTGTTCCTTCAATGAGGTCCAGTAACTTTCTACCAAACTTGTCATGTGGGAGGTTGTCACCACGTTGTATGTTCCCGAAGATATTTTGTCTTCTACGAGACAGCGCTACGCGGCGGTATATTATGTGTAATGCGGTTTCATCCTTTCTGCGGCGAGAGGCTGCATTCAATGGATCCGTTGTTTATCCCTATCCGTTGAAGGTGTTTTCGCAGGTGGCAGTGGCCTGTTAGCAGACCCATCACCAGTTTCAGCTGGGGCCGCGTCAGGGTTAGCATCCCATTCGATAGTATTTTCGATGGTTTTCCAATTACTGCCCGTGCGTGTATTTGACAAGGTAGAAATAGGTGTTATTTTTTCGACCATCTATCTAATGTTGATTTTGTTGCCTCTTTTGATATCACAAAGGCCGGTTCGGGGCCCCTGAGACTTTTGAGCGGATCCGGCTCTCGCTAGTTCATCAGTTTTCTCATTACCTAATATCCCAGACTGACTAGGGGCCCACAAGAGCTCCCCCTGGCCGCCAGTTCTTTCAGGTTGGTATGGCATGGAGGTAGTGATAGATACAATACTGTCATGATGCACGTTCAATCTTTTCCCGGTTCAACTGTACATTTTCCTACTTAATATTGAAAGTTTTAAATATTCCTAGATACCTTTCCTCTTATTATACAGGGTATTCCTTAATGACGTGCTAATATTTCAGGGTGTGATTCCTTACAGCATTTTATAAAGAAAAGTTCATATGAAAATATGTCCGCAACGGCGTAAATTTTTTGCTACAGGGTGTTGAATTTTTATTTTTTAAATGGTTATTTTTTAATATCTCCGAAAGTACTTTAGATATTATTTTCAATTTTGGTATGTGTTAATAGGATATAGAACCACAAATTTTAGTTAGAAAAGTTATTCAATTGCTCCACCAGTGGCGTCCCTGCAAACATGTCCTCTGTTTTTTTTTTAAATTGGTACGCCACTGACATGCTTCCATGTGGGTATTTTAACTGATTAGCCTGGTCCACTTTACATGAAAACGCTTTCTTGAGTTTTTCTTGTCAGATGCACCGTTCTTGATTAAAACCACTAAGTTCATATTGAATCTCGTTATTGATTGATAAAATAATTAATGATAATTAATGATAATTTTGTTTCATTAAAATTGTTGGAAATGGCCACCTTGACGCTGCTTCCCCCGTCTTCGCATCGAATTGCCCACACAGGATTTTTCTTTATAAAATGACCTAAGGAATCCCACCCTGAAATATTAGCACGTCATTAAGGAACACCCTGTATATAAAATACACTATTTCAATTAATTATTATCGAATATCCAAAGATTCTGTTATTTCGATAATGAACCGATTTTAATATTCTTTGTTTTAACGTATAGAAAATAGCTATTATGGCTTTCTGTGGCCTGTATACATTTTCCATTTACCTCCAAGGAGTATTTTTTAGTAAATCCCAGCTTTCTACACAAGAAAAAATCATAAACATAGCGGAATTTCATCTAATCTACACCCTTGGGTATTTGCGTAACCTTTTTGTAAAAGTATCTACTCTAATTCTAACCTTTTGACCGTAAATATTTTCCCGGTTGAGTTTAAATATAAAATCAATATACCACTCGGCATCGATATAATACATTTTCTGTGATGAGGCCAAAAGTAATAAGGACAAAAAAGGATTTCGTGTCACTCGGCTTTTATATCCTTTTCGCCTATAGCATATCCACTCTTCAAATAGGAAAATTGAATAGCCGTTTCCAGTTTCCGTTTTTTTTATGTATAGCTTTCGGCTTTCCGCCTATAATTGAATGACATATTGGATACACTGGACATACTTAGGTTGCAAAAAACTGAACAAAGTGCTATATTAAAAAATAAATGTTAACCCAAATATTTTGTATTTGAGGCATTCTTTTACAAACTGCACAGTTTTTAATCTTGATGTTTTACAATCGTCCGAAATTTTTTCACAACTTTTATACATACAAATAGTTGACGCGTATTTCAGGATTTTCCAAAATATCCACACATGAATTTCTGATAATTTGCTGAGTTTCTATAATCTTCCCATACTTGAAATATCTCCAGTTGTACTGATCATATCATTATCTATCCTATCCAGTGTTGCCAGAAATTATTTTTGTTTGGTCCTAGATCGTTCGTTTCATTAACAATAAATGCGATATTTCATCCCTTTTGGCTTCTGCTAAATTAAAAATTATTTCATCAATTAAAGTTTTAATGCTACACAATTATCTATTAATTTACTTAACATTAATATATATAATATAGGGTGTTGAAAAATGGTCTGTACCCCGGAATAACTCCGGTGCATCGCATTACATCGGAAAATGTCTGGCGAAAAAGTTGTTCGGTTTTGAAGGAGGAATAGTTTGCAATTTAAACCACCCCCTACCCCTCAACCATCGGGCGCGGGTGGGGTAAGTTAAGATTTTCAAATGGAATCCCATATTTTTTATGTGCGTATCGTGTTCTCCGACCAAAAATAAACATCTTTTGTCCGAAAATTCGGGCCCGTCCTTCACCAATAATCACCATGAGAAAGACAAAAATCAGAACCGTGCGAAAATCAAGTTTTATCCCGAAAATACTCTTTTTCTCTGTCTTGTACTAAAAAATGCCCGTGGAATACAAACGACTTTTTCCGTGGTCGAAGAACACGATACGCCAATAAAAAATATGGGGTTCCATTTGAAAATCCGAACTTACCCCCACCCGCGCTCGGGGTTGACGGAACTTTTTCCCTAGGAAATTTTCCGCTGCAATGCGTTGCACCGGAGTTATTCCGGGGTACCGACCTTTTTTCAACATCGTGTATACTAGGTATGGCTTATGTATGCAATAATTTTGTATTTTTAATATTAAGTACATGAATAGATAATTGGAAACTCTTTCTCAACAATATCGTGTTTAGAAGAAATGATAATTTTCTGTTACCTATAGTGGCATGCTTTTGAACCAGTATAAATTTTTTTGTACAAGACATTTGAAATTCTAATTTAAAAACATTTACATGCATCTAGGTTTTAGGCGCCACCTCGTACAATCAGGACGTAAACTACCTGCGCTAAACTCTAGAATCTGTTTCCTGTAAGTTAAAACAAAAATTATTAAAACTTGTTCATTATTAATTTGGACGTCATTTTTGAATATTCGATCATTAATTGGGATAGTTTATGACTTGTTGACCTAAACCTGAAATATTTTATCACCTTGTTACGGTCATGGCTAATGTAAATGTCATTCTAGATTCTATGTGAGGAAATTCTTAACACAGATTTTGCTTAATTTAAATATTTAATAAATTTAATAACTCCATAGCGTCGGTTGATAATTATAGGTTTTGTGGGAGCAAGAATGGATAAACCCATGATACAATAACTAAAGTTAAGATATCTAACCATCCCAATTTCGTCTGCCGCAGTGACGTCAAAGGGAGAGCGATTTTTAAATTTCTTATGGGGATTTATATTGCTGTTAGCGTTTTTAATTCTATTTTACAGATATTAAAAGGTTTAATGCATGTAATGGTATATGAAATGAAAGAATAATATATGTCAAGTATTTACGTATATTAATTTCTTAGGAATATAACACACATTACAGCTAAAATACCACTAAAATAGCATTGTCAGTCTTTTATAATTATAATATATCCACTACTATTTTAACAATTTTTGAGATGTCCATTCTTGTTGTGGGGCTCCTCATATGAAATTTATGTGCAATCTGGAGTTGGACCCCATTTCATAGGAAAGTAACGACCTTCTTTTTCGTACTCTTCTTACTCTGACACCGTTTTTTACTATTCTGTTAGGATTCGTACCCCGTCAATCTATTACTTTTGATTAAAGATTTCTGGCACCATTGGTCGCCACGTAGCGAGTGTCGTTTGCCGTAGTTTTCCATGGAAATTTTGAAAGTCACCAGAACTGTTTCTTATTTAGTCGTGTGTGTTTATTAAAATAAATATCTGAATTTTCATAAAATGAGGTGCGCTGTGTTCGGTTGTGATATGGATAACCAGGCAAAGAAATTTGACAGAAATATAAGGTGTCTCCGCTTTCCTAAGGATACAAAAATTAGAATGGATACGGTTTTATTTATTTTGTTAACATGTACTTCTTAAGTATTTTCCACTGAAGCTGATGAGGATATAGGCCTTCGAAATATGTATGGAAATTAAAATATTGTTTATTTAACTACTGAAACAGACTACGAGTTTCTTTTCCTCTTCATAATTTCACTCCACTGAGAGATGGACTATTTAAAAAATAGTTTAATTTGTATATAACTAGGTCGTATTTTATCTTTAATCTCTGTTGTGTGTTCATAAAATAAATATACCTAAATATCATGATATTATTCTTTCATTTTACATGCCATTAAATGCGTAAAACCTTTTTAATACCTTTAGAAAAGAGTTGAAAACGCTGACAGCAGTGTAAATCTCCATAAGGGATTTAAAAATCACTCGCTCGTTGACGTCACAAGCCACGCCTCCATCGGCGTGGAATCATACCTCTTAGATCTTTATATCATGGGATGAACGCAAGTTATTCGTAATTGAAAATGTATATCATATGTCGACTCATTATGTATTAAAATTAGAGTGACTGTATGAGTGGGCAAAATACACATTTCGGTCAATTGTGTATGAATTTTAGAAAAATAATTTACAATATGTTCTGATATTCTAAAACAAGATTTAATTCGAGCCTATACTGAGATTTATGTCTTTTATGTAATTATTTAAAAAACATTATTATGCGGACTCCTCTTTTAGTGCAATGATTAGGGATCCATCGGTAGTCACTCCGGGTGACACCCTTTCCAATTCGCGCAACGCCATCGTCTAAAAATTTGCTTGAATATAAGTCCCTTTTTGGAACACGATCTCATGGAGACCGCTACTGAAAAATTAATAAATTATGTTATTATTGGAAATAGATTTAAAGGACCTGTGCCACCTGACCTCCTTTCCATTTAAGGTTTTAAAGATAACATCTACCACTCCAAAATATTATTTTTCTATTTGGGTTTCATAATGGCTACATTATGAAATGCAAAAAAATTGAATAACCTGCTACTTTATGAAACTGAAATTTTATTTTTTTTATGTTGGCAGCAAGTAAGGTTCGAATTTTAGGCTTACTTCGATTTCGTTGAAATTAGTTTTCTAGTCGTTATGGATTCGACAAAAAATTTTAATAGAAAACTTTAAAATATTAACCTTTAACCTTGCAAATAGATCATTTTTACTAGATATTTATCTGAAATACCTGTACTCGGTGTCCGTGAACTAATTTCTAGTCACAACTATAAATCAACATAACCTAAAAATAATAGAAATGTCTTCCAGTTTATGCCCTATTTCTAAACTTTTATTCAATAAAGTACTATTTTTATTTTTAATTCAATATACATATTACTTTATATATACATATTAATAGTTACTGTACACATTTCCTGGGCATTATTTGTTATTCCTGTCAGATTCCGTGTCGATACAATATATTGTTCAATAGTATTATTTATTATTTTGTTCAATATTTTGAACTTTGTTCTGCTCGCATCAACTCAAAGTTTTGCATATTCTTTTTAAAAGTTTTTCTAGATTATTTTCTGCAATTTCTCGTATTTCTGACGGAGTACAACTTTCTTCCTGGTTCATTTTTATTAACTTTAATAATATAATTATGACGGATGGGAAGAAACTTTGTTGTGTTCAATTGTTTCTATAGTACACGGTTCATAAAAACGACGAATATTTTCGATTTTAATATTATTTACTTGAAGCAAGATATTAAGGTGGGAAGTTTTCAAATTGCCACCCCGTATATTATTTATATGGAAGAAGTTTATTTTTACTAAATATAAATGTATAATGATTTTTAATACTAAATATTTTTGAATCGCTATTAATAATGAGAACGTTGCTGTTTCAATTTATTATTTGCCGTGCTTTATATCTAATTTATTCATGAATCAACTTTGACGCTGGAGAGATCGAAATTCTTTTATGCAAATTAATTATTGACGAGATTGTAAAATATCCAATTTATAAATATTGTCTTTTAATCACTCTCTTCTCTTGTCATCGCGGGAGGAATAATTTAAGCTCGAAACGCCTGGTTCATTATAGTCCAGGAAGCAGTATTTTTATTAATTAAGTTAACTCTTCTTTTCCGGACTTTTAATGACTTATTGAGCCAGCTCCCAGAATTTTATTGTTATTCTAAATTTTAACTTATTAATGTTTTTCAAACGGAGACTTTAGAAGTAGAGTGGATGGCCGTTTTAAGGAAAACAACAGACATCAACTGACACTTTCTTTAATACAGTTATAAATTAAGTTAGGATTTTGATATTTTTCAGAAAAATATTTTCGTTCATACAGGGTGTCCCAAGAAAGTGCGACGTCTTGTTGTTACTTCCTTGGATGCTCCTTGTAGTTACTTACATACCCCTAAAATGTTATTGAAATCTGTGCAGTAATATTCGCGAAAAGAAATAGAAACCAAAACCAAGAAACCAGTTTTGCACCACTGGTTTTAAAAATTAATTAAAAATGGAAATAGTGCCTCATTAATAATATTATACAGGGTGCTTATTAAATAAGGCCCAACGTTGTTGTCAACCAAGTTTTAGCTCTACGAATTTTACAGGGTGTTCAAAATTTCGTGTCAAACCTTCTAAACTTTATGTTTCTTATTTTGAATTGGGTCCCTATATATTTTTATGACATTTGATGCGGAATTAAAAATCAAACATTTTTCCTTATTACAACCCTATCGCAATTCGTAACACAATCAGAGTTATTTGCCGAAAACTAACTTTATCAACTATTCTACAGCAATTTTAATTAATAAAAATCGAAGGTGTCTTTGAAAAACAATTGATTAACATTAAAGTGTATCACAGTAAAACCAGAAATAAAGTACACAAGATTAATAACATACTAGAATGTATGTTCGATGTGTCTTCCGTTCTCATGGAGGCACAAATGAAGACGAGTATAAAATGATCTTGCCACTCTGTATAATAGTTCGGGTGTAATGTTTTGAAATGTGTTTCGAATTCTTTGCTGCATATTGTATATACAGGGACTGCAATTGAACATAAGAAAAATAAAGTGCTTTAAAGTTTGGAAGGTTTGACACGAAATTTTGGACACCCTGTGAAATTCATATCATTCAAACTTTGTTAACAATATCGTTGAACCTTATTTAATAAGCAGCCTGTGTAATGTTATTAATGAGGCACTATTTCAATTTTTAATTAATTTTTAAAACCAGTGGTGCAAAATTGATTTTTCTTGGTTTTTATTTTTTTTCTGTACAGATTGCAATAAAATTTTAAGGGTATATAATTATCCACAAGAGGCATCCAAAGAAGTAATAATAAATGTAAAAGACGTTAGGTGAGATGCATATCGATTATTTTTTGTTTGGGAAAATATACATTTACTTGTCTACTATAAATTATAAACAAATTCTTAATTTGATCGGAAACGAAAAAATGCCTCCACTTTTGCCACAACTCTCTGTCCACTTTTCTAAAATAAAATAACTCCACACACCAAAATAATTCAACTGGTTTTTATTTAACAAAAAACATTTTATAATTTCATTTTCCCAATTCGGAAGACGAAAACAAATACACGCAACGAGCACATTAACCGTACACAGTCGCATTAAGAACAATATAAGAGTACAATCTCGAACCACACCTGAATAGACCTGAAATAATAATAATAGTATATACTGAACTACGACCTACAGTTATTTTGGATCTAAAATAGACTATTAAATTCAATAAACAACTGAATCTGAAAAATTGACGGTGGTTCGAAAGCATAACATTAAAAAAATATGTGTTGTTCTACTTGGATCCTTTAGATTTTAACCCCCTCACTGTACGTCTACAGAAAGAATTTGAATAGAAATAAAGTTAAAAATAAAAAGTCTATTTACTTTTCGGGTGATATTAATATCAAATAGCAATGTATGGAAAAATTATTTGGGACAGCTGGGAGATGGCGCTTGTATTTTCACGACTGCCGTTGATAATACAGCGTGAAGTATAGAGTCTTCTCTGATGATAGGTATGGACATCTACCATGTACTGACCCGAAACCGGTCTGCAGGTGGTGACATCCCATCAATGGAAACGGCTTCTTTTTCTTGGTATTACCATTCAATCTGAATTAGCGTTTTAAAGTGCTACTGTGTAGACAAAAATACTCCCTTTTTGTATAAGGTATCATCGGATGGTTTGGGAAATAATAATATTTCCACACATTGGTATTAGAAATAAAGTTATTGTGTAATACAGTAGTTAATTTTCTTCGATTACTAAATTGTAAAATGTAAATCAAAAATAATTTCTTCATTACAAGAACACGCAAACATGCCGTAGACCATGTTCCGCAAATATTGATATTCGATTGGAGGGAGCTTTTTCAGCCCGGAGAGAATTCGGAGATGCCAAAGCCAGATGTTTAAATTTATATTACGCTTTGGGGTGAACGTAAATATATAAAACTTCGGTGACAAGAAGCTATCGGGAACAAAAACGTAAAGAAAATTATGGCTTGATAGGTAAAATATTTTCAAAAAATTTTTATGTTAAACCATAAAACCAAGTAAATTTAAAACATTTTACGACTGCTTATTTTTACATTGCGCGGTTTTTTTTTTATTATCTTCTGCTTTACTTGTTGATATATGAATGAAGAAGAATTTAATTGTCATAAAATCAAACGATTAATTTAAAATAATTGTTATATTTATGATATAATATCGGGAACTCCTTCAATATATTTTCATATGTAAAATCTTTAAACGTGCCCTTTTTGAATGTTATTGTTAGTGTTATTAAATCGCTTAAAAAGAATAATATACATTATGCATGTCTATCTTGCCTATATTATGATACTGTAGTGATTTTTAATGACAGGACGTGGCAAAGTACAAGAGAACGCCTGAAATCTGGTTCCTCTAAAAGCTTTTCTTGGATACTTTCAAATTAAATGCAAAATAATGTGCGAAAATGTCGCGGATCCTCTCTATGAACTTTCGTTTGTAAAGTATTTGGGTATTATAATAGATAAACATTTAAAATGGGATCAACACGTGCTTTATTTGTGTAAAAAAAATTCGATGTCTAATCCATAAATTTTAGTCCCTTCGAGGAATATTAAATAAAAAATTTATTATTATGATCTATAATGCACTAGTTGAGCCCTTATTGAGGTATGGAATCATCGCTTGGGGAGGAATGTACAGCAGTCATTTAGAACCGCTAAATATTGCCCAAAATTATATTGTGAAGGTAATCCTAAAAGGACCTAGACTCTTCTAATATGCTCTACTCATCAGATCTATGTAATATTAAAACATTGTATATCCTGCCGGTTTGTGGTTACATGTATTCGAATGTAAGACTTAAAATGGACTGTATCCATCATAATTATATGACCAGAGGTAATGCTGCACATATGCTGAACATTCCTTCCTCAAAGAGAGATATAAATCAACACTCCATAACATATCTTGCACCAAAATTATTTAACTTAATTCCATCTAGTATAAGAAATGTTAAAAGATTAAAAAGTTTCAATGCGCTGTTTAGAAATTTTTTATTTTCGAATATGGGTTTTAGTGTTTGCATGCTTTGATGTAAAGATTAGTTATTTTGATTTTTATATATATAATTTCAGCTTTAAACTAATATTTACGAGCTAAATATACAGTTTATTTAAATATGCACATACAGGTGGCAACACCTAGGTTTAGCATTATTATTTTGTTCATTCATAATTATTTTTCGCAACTCAATAAATAATAACAAAATGTATAAAAATATGACAGCAATAAAAATTTTTATTACTCCGTCAGAGTTATTTTATTTACTTTGAACATGACTTTTCACCAACAATTTATGTATTTACCTAATACGTTTGTCTCGAGACGTAGGTAATATAAATTTTGCCTTTGGCGCCGCTCAAGTATAAGAAGACAGCTTTAATCAAATGTCAATATTGGCAGTACGAGGCCCGAAGAAATTCTCTCTTCTGCGTTTCAACTTTATTTTTCTCGGAAAAGATATTAAAATATAATAATATAATAACAAACTGTGCTTTGTAATAAAATCTAAGTTAGTAAATGAGAGGGTGAGGATAAATAGCATCAAATAATATATAACAGGAACAAAAATATTCAATTTATTTTATTTAGCAATAATATTTATAATTTCCATTGTAACAAACCCCGTAAAAACTTTTAAATCCGATATTGTAACTGTTGGAATTTAATTCTTAATTAATCATATATTATATCACAAGACGTATACTAGTATATTAAGATACAAGTTTCATAAGACATTATCTTAGAGCACGCGCTCAATTCAGAAAACCACCCGCGAAGCTTGAAGTTTTCTAAAGTACAAGTGCTCTAATTGTCTTATGAACCGTGTATTTTATAATACTTTTTCTATTTGGGTCGTTAGTCTGAAAAACTTTAAAAATATAGTACATTTTTTCCATTTGAATTAATATTTTCTTTTTGAGTTGGCAATACTTTTACAATTTCATAAAATGTTACAAGTATCAAATATGCCAAGATAGAAACAATTGAACACAACAAAGCTTCTTCCCATTCGTCATAATTAAAAATAAATATATTATTAAAGTTAATAAAAATGAGTTAGGAAGAAAGTTGTAGTCCATCAGAAATACGAGAAATTGCAGAAAATAATCTAAAATATTTTTTAAAAAGAATACGCAAAACTTTGAGTTATGGTGCGAGCAGAACAAAGTTCAAAATATTGAACAAAATAATATTATTGAACAAAATATTGTGTTCACACAGAATCTGACATGAATAACAATTAATGCCCAGGAAATGTCTACAGTAACTATAAATATGTATAGATAAAGTAATATGTATAATACTATATTGAATTAAAAATAAAAATAGTACTTTATTGAATAAAACTTTAGAAATAGATCATAAACTGGACGATACTTCTATTATTTTTAGGTTATGTTGTTTTATGGTTGTAACTAGAAATTACTTGACGGACACCGTCAGCTTGTTATATATTTCCGAGTATAGGTATTTCAGATAAATATCTATTAAAAATGATCTATTTGCAACGTTAAGGGTTAGTATTTTAAAGTTTTCTATAACCAATTTTTGTGGAATCCATAATGCCTAGAAAACTAATTTTAACCAAATCGAAGTAAGCCTAAAATTCGAACCCTACTTGCTGCCAACATAAAAAAAATAAAATTTCAGTTTCATAAAGTGACAGGTTATTAAATTTTTTTGCATTTCGTAATGTAGCCATTATGAAACCCAAATAGAAAAATTTTATTTTGCATTTTTCGAGAAAATGTTGTTCTCATCATATTTTTTCTTGTAATAAAAATAGGAAATTCGTCGACTAATTTAAGTTTCAACATACAGGATGTCCCAAAAAAGGAACAATCCAAAACTTGTAAAAGTAAACGCACACAGGAAATTTAAAATATTTTTATTTAATACACAATTAGTCATTAAAAAGAACAGTTATAGGAATACTTGTTACCGTTTTCCTCTAAAATAATTTTTTTTTGGATTTATGTATCTTTTACACACACTGTATGTTGAAACTCAAATTAATCGACGCCATTCCTATTTTTATTACGAGCTAAAAATGCTATGAAGAGATCTCGATAAATGTCAAAATAAATAAGCTTTTCCCCGGTTTTTCCTTTTTGGAATACCCTGTATGTAGGCACTACAATTGGTTGACGCCATTCCTATTTTTATTACAAGCAAACATCTTATGTTTATTTTATTATCTCATCTTTTTTCTAAAAAAATGCAAAACAAAAAGTTTTTCCTCGGTTCTTCCTTTTTTTGGGACACACTGTATGTTGAAACTCAAATTAGTCGTTCTGTAGGGTCCTCTAGAGGGAAAAAATATTTACTATTCATATTATGAGCAATAAAGAGTTGTGCTTGTTGAGAAAATGATTTTACAATATAAAAATTTTAGACCAGATGTACAGGGTGTTTTAATAGATTAGGAAAATATGAAAATACTTCCACAGAGAAGTACCATTATTTATTACATTTTAACAAACGTTTTATGCAAGAAAGTTGATTATAAATTAACAAAGTCTAAATACAAATTTTGAAATAAAAATTCGAATATTTAAATATAGAATAATAATAATGATTTCGTACACACGTAATTATTTGTATTAAACAAAAATCAAGATGGTCGATTTTGTTTACGTCCATGTTACGTCAGCATCTTATTATATATCTTGATATTTTTGTTAAATGTAAATAAGTACGTGTCGCCACATGAAACCGCAATTATTATTCTATTTTTAAATATTCGAATTTTTATTTAAAAAATTATATTTAGCCTTTATGTTAGGTTACTTTCTGTTATAATTTTTTTGGTAAAAGAAACATTTTCCTTCCCTAATTTATTAACACACTGTAAATCTGATGTAAAATTTTGACATTGTAGATCTTTTTGGTCGCAAAGCACTTTCTGGTGCAACTTCTCAACTATTACAAGTACAATTTCAAATCAGTGGTAAAATTTAACGTATGTATAAAGGCGGAATTCCACTAACTAACATTTAGGCAATATGCGGCATGCGGCAATGCCGCATGCAACACAAAGTCTTTTATCTGAAGGAATATGAAGCGACATTATTAAAAGTTTGCGGCAAGGTCGCATATCAGGGAACGGGCAATATAATATAGTGTTGGGAATAACGTTACAGTAGGAACGTTATAGAAGAATATCCTAACGGTTATTAAGGTGACTGCGCAAATAATACAAAAAGGGGTAAATGTTTCATATACCTATTTCTGCTAATGTTTAGAATTTAAAAAAAACTGCTTGATGTACTACGACGTTAATTATGAACACAAGACCAGTGCAGCAAATTGGAAATAACATTTCGTGAAAGTATTAACAAATAACAAACATTCTTGACCCTTGTAGTGAATGCGGGTACTGGGTGGGGTATAAGACACAGTGAAAACTATAAACAACGAAGATAGTAAAGTGCACGTTTGTGCTTAAAATTTCCTATTATTCAACAATTTTTCACACTAAAATCGAAAAATAGTAAATTGAAATTTAATGATAAATTTGTATTAAACTTAATAATTAATAATCATAATCAATTTGAAAAGTCGAGAAAACATCGATGTAACTTGGCAACACTGAGCAAGAAATCATGGGATGAAAAGACAAACTACAAATTTTCTAAGAACTGTAATAAGAAGGTGTATCAGGCGGGTTTTCGCCTAGCTCTCTAGGGAATTTTTAAAAAATTTTTGGCTTTTGACAGAAGTATTCGAAAAATAGACAATTCAATCGCGACAAAGACAAACAAATCGCGTATTGCATTAACTGATTCGAGATCACTATTATTAACAGTATATCGAAATCGATACATACTTCCCTAGATTAAGAAATAAACTCTGACTTTCACAGAATCTTACCAAGGCATTAAGATCATCTTGCAGTAAATGGCAATGCCTTGGTACCCTGATTATTCGAAAAAGTTTTAGGTCATCTGCGTACATCAAAAATGTAGAAAATTTAAAGCATTGTTGTATGTTACTAATATATATGATAAAGGTCTGGGGACCAAGGTGACTGCCCTGAGGCACACCAGATGGTACGTTAAAAGGTTTAGAATAAAAACTATCAACGGAAACCATCTGTCGTCTATCACTAAGATAGGACCAAATACATCTCAGCAAGACGCTCCATCAGTATGGAATGAATTGTATCAAATGCGTTACTGAAGTCCGTGTACACAACGTCAATCTGCTTCCGATCATCCATATTTCTTTAAATAAAATCTGTAAATTCCACCAGATTGCTCTCAATGAACCTAGGTGGAAAAAAAACCGTGATGTTGTCTTAAAATAATATCTTTAACTACTCCAATATATTGTTATGAATAATTTTTTCAAATATTTTCCCAAAAATGAATAATTTACTTATGGGTCTATATTTTTTGACGTTATGTTTATCATCTCCCTTGGGTAATGGAGTTATATGAGATGTTTTCCACATTCTATGAAAAATACCCTGTATTGATGAGAAGTGCAAAAGAGGCCAATAATATTATCTGGTCCGGGACATTTTTTATGATCCAGAGCAGCGATGGCCTCACATATTTATTTTTCTCTAATTAAACGTTGATTATTACTACTGATATCAGAAAATATTGAAAGATGACTTGTAATATGCTACATGTCGTATGGTTATTGGAATAACGACCCATTACTAACAGGAGATGACTGGTATCATGCTACATGTCGTATACTATTGCCTAGATGGAATTAAGTCTTTAGGAAAAGCTGCCAACATATTTGTAGTGAAAGTTTGAAAAATTAAAAAAATATTTATTAAAAATGCCTAATGTAGACTAATAAAGGTATCTTCGTAAACAATTTGTAGTCAGAATGTTATGAAAAAACAGGTTATTATTGTTCTTAAAGAACTTGTTTTTCATCGTGGAGGAAGTAAATTAAATTTTCAGCGCCTCGTTCATTAAAGGGGAGAAAACGTATTAAGGCCACGTTCACCAAATATTGACATTCGATTAGAGATGCCTTTTTCTGCTCGAGCTGCGCCAAAGGCAGATGGTAAAATGTGTATTACGTCGTGGAACAAGCGTAAATAAATAAATTGATTGTAGAAAGAAGTTCCGAAAGCCCTGAAAAGACTCTCAAAAAGCAAACAAACAAAAGTAGAGTAGTCAACAAATCAATTTTGTATGTTCAAGCTAACGCCGAAAATATCGAAACATATATTTTGTAAGCGGTGAATTTTATTGGATATATGTATTTATATGTATTACAATACTAACGCTGACGACTGATACTTGGGTCGCTTTTAAAGCATATTCCCAGCCTTAGTGATTTAATCTCCTTGAAGGGATAGATGTGTGCAACTTGAGTCCCTTATTATTTAAAATTTTAAGGGTAACAATAAATAAACACCATAATATAAACAAACGCATATACAGGGTGTTATGGAAATGATGTATTATATTTAAATGGGGACTCCTTGGGTGTCTTAGAGAAGCGCTACATATTTTATTTTTTTAAAATCGCCCGTTTTAAAAGTGGGATAACAAACTCTCTCTCTTACTCACAGGTCAGTCTGCGCTACTGTACAACATTTCACCCAGAGCCAAATGTTGCCAAACTTAATGTAAAACTAAAATTCCATATAAAATTATAAAAATAAATTATTTTCTCCCTACTTGTATTTATCTTTATACCTAAAGAGCGAGGAAATCCAGGCACAAAAACAAAAATCAGTTCAGTGGTTTTTTTTTTCATGGGAACACTCCTGGAAACACTTTATGTACACACAGTAATAGTGAAACAGAACCGATAGTTAGCTTTTGAAAATACAATAATATAGATTATTAGATTTTATTACACGCGACGAAATTTGACGTCCAGAAAAACCGCGTCAATAAAAACAATATTCAAAGATTATTTATGGACGAGCAAGATACACGTGTAAACCGAAAAAAGAGAGCGGATTGCTGAGAGTGTGTTTGTGATCGACGAGACAAAACGTATCCGGCCGCTGGTTGGTCTTCAACTAACAGACCGCAAGCGTGCGGCGCTATATGAAACTACTTCGCCCAGCCGATGTAAGGCGTCAAGAGGTCATTGGCATTTGACCTAGTGACGTACGTGGCTATTACTATTCCATGTATTTTTTCGGGTTGTTTAAAACATAGTCCGTCGTAAATGTTATTCAATTAATTGTACAAAAATGTATTACAGAATGGAAAAGTGTTTAAAATATTTTATTTTATCTAAAGAGTTTAAGGTGTACATATGACAATATCGGACAGAATTCCTTGATTGCTTACATGTATCGCAGTGCCACACAGGTGTTTTTCTGGTTTGACGTCAGGTGACTTTTACCGCTTAATGAATTGAAAGCGCCCTTTATGGGTATTTTTCTTCAATTTGTCTTTATCTCAGGAATTGCCGGTTTAAATATAATACGTCATTCCCATAACACCCTGTATAAAACAAACAACTTATCACACATACATTATGTTAACAGATTAATATTTATGTGTAATTTTTTTTTAATGTTGTTGTTTGTTTTATACAGGGTGTAACAGAAAGGTTGGGAGTAAATTTAGCCGTTTTCCTTTTTTAAAATATATATTTTTTTTCTATAAATTTTTGCTCTACTGATATTTATTTCCAAACTACAGGGTGTTAGAAATTTAATAATTGTTTTTGCGCAATAACTTTTTAGCGCTGGCAGATAATGAAATTAAATTTTAGCAGAAGCTTACTTTGATATTGCCCTATTAAAGTTAAAATTGACTTCCTAGATTACTCAGTGGCGTGTGTACGGATATTACCATAAGGTTTTTCACTGAAAAATGCATTGAAGCTTGGGGACAACATTTTCAGCATCTTTTGTAATATTCTTTTTATTCTGTTAAATATTATTAATTAATAATTAATTTAAGTTTCTAAGTTAGTAGTTGATACATTTATTATTGTTAATTAATTAATTATTAGAATTTTATTACAAACTTTTAACAGTCTTTTAACACCCTGTAGTTTGGAAACAAAAATCAGTAGAGCAAAAATTTATAGGAAAAAAAATATATAATTTTTTGCCAAGGAAATCACTGCTAAATTTACTCTCAACCTTTCTGTTACACCATGTATATGCGAATGTTTGTGTTGAGGTTTTTATCATATTTTAACGTCTGATGATGGACAGTTGGGCGAAACATGTAACCTTACAACTTCAAATATATGTAAATCGTCAGACCTTGACTTGGAGTGTACTTTCTTGCTATTTATTAAATAGGTCTTTAGTCTCGCGAGGAAATAGACTATTTACATTTGATTTTGTTGTCATTTTCATGTTTTAAACGGAAATTATACTGATCTTATCATATTCTATACCATTTATACTCAAGTTTCCTATATTATAAATCTTTTTAATTTTTCTACATCCGAATATCTATTTTCCGCTTGAAGGTGACGAATTTTTTTCTAAGTTCTAGTATATAGTATACGAGGAAACTTCGTTTCGACGTACCTTGTGCTGACTTTGACAGCACTTAAACTTTAATGTTGTAACCATAGTAGTCCCCTGTAACAGAATATAGTATTTATTTCGTTCTATATAATATCCATATTTTATTAAAATAAATTGAGAAAACTTTTAACTAATATTAGGAAGTTTGAAAATGTCAGCTGACTAGATAGTTCTAATCTTTAAAATTTATTAAAAATAACAAAGTAAATTTTTTCTGAAACTTGGCAGACGGCAGTCATGACGGGGATAATATTTTCAAGCTAATTGAGCTGGGCAAGTTAAAAATAGAGTTTTGATAAAAGTTGAAAAGTTTTTTAATTACTTTGCTAGTTTAGTATGAAAATTTTCGCCGGCAGATTTTTTTTTTGTTTAAAATTACTTTAGTGAATTATTGGACCCGAAGGAATCGTCTTTAAAATATAGGACTCTTCGTGAGCTTTACAGATATATGATGATAGACGTATGGTTCCGCAGTAATTGTGTATTATTCACCTCGCCGAGCCTGTATGACAGTTATCTTTACGATGATGAAATTTGCAAGAGCGTCGTTATTGATTCGAGTATTACCTGACCTTTTCTACGACTATTTCATCAAAATAGAATTGAAATATTGGTATTAGCTATAAAAGATTCCGATCATTTTCTGAAGATATTTTTACATCCCGTTATACCGGAAGTTAGGCTTATCATTGTTATTTTAAATAGAATGCCATGTATATTTTGGCATTTTTCGATTCTATGTAAATGTCCAGGTAACTTTGGTCACAATTCCCTGCACCCATCTCCAACAGTTTCTGAGATAAAATTCATTCAAGGAATTTAGAGAAAATACATGTCGCAGGAAATTTGACCTTACTTTGTAACTTTGCAGCTAAAGATTTAAGAATGTTTTGGGTATTTTTATTTCATTGAAATTCTAGATATTTTTATACAGAGGAATTTAGAAACTTCAGTTTTCTGGTATAACATAAGTTTAACTACTTAAGATAGGTAGATTAAGATATACTGAACAATTAGATAAGTAGTGTAATTCTACACGTAAAATGATAAATTCAAATACAGGGTGTTCCAGTGTTAGAAAAGTTGACTTATGAATATTTAAATAAAATTCCGACCTATCATTATTCTGTGAATAATTGGTAGCTAGCAACGCACGTTTAGTATGCTGTCACAAGGAACAAAAATCATTTAATACATAACAATATAATCAGTAATTTATTACGACAATACGTTCCAAGTAATTTTGATAAAATTTAATTCGGTAATTGTTATTATTAGATTTGATTTTAGTATAATATTTATTAGAATGACTGCCGGAAATAATAAAAATTCTTTGATGTAGTTGCTTCCAGGAGTAATAAATGAACACTCACGGGCACTAACTACCTGTGAATAATGATTATTTTAATTACTTAATTAATTTAATAGTTTGAAAAGTCAAGTATTTCTTTTGTTTGCGTAAACATATTTGTAAAACCAAAATATGCTTATATCAAAGAACTAACCCTAGTACATCCCTGGGATTCTCGTAATTTTAAAGTTTAATTTGCAGTAGTAGTCTGAGGTCGAATGAACTATATGAAATCGCAAATCTTCCAATCAAGGATGATTTACCTTTATAAATGTCTCGACATTTTGATGCTAATTTGTTCAGCAATAGATAGTGGTATTTTTGCCTTAAGGAATTTTATCCTATATAAAAATGATTTTTATAGAAACGATTCTTAGCATTTAAGAAGGAAACAGTAAGTGTTCATTATTTTAGAACCAAATAAAAATTTCATTACTAAGATTTGTTGTTAGAACGTAGTAAAATTATTGCTACCTCCTTCAATGTTCTTTTATTTTGTTTCAGGTACGTAACTACAAGCTTATTATCTAAATACAGTGGTAAGTTTAACAAATACAATTTTATCTTATGGAATTCCTTTTCTTCTATATTTAATAAATGTTTTAAAGGGGAATTCCAGGACGAGAGTTCGCAGGTTCAAACTCCTCAGCCGGTAAACCGATTCGCACACGGTGGATTTTAGTGGTATGAGTCATGGCGTTGCCGTCCGGCGTCATGCCAGAATTAGGGAAGAGTTATAATTGTATCATTCGCAATCCCTACCCCATTTCACGCTGCTAACCAGGCCCGATGAGATCGGATATCTCGTGGGGTACGGTACGCACTCCCCAATCTGTAGGCCATACCGCGAGAAACCACGGGTTGATTGCCCTTGGGGACGTAGCGTATGTATTAGGATAGTGGTTCGGATCTCACGTTAAGCTGTAGATCCCCTCGGGAATGGCTCTGACAGCGATAGGTATTTGATTCTTCCTAGAATTGCTCCAAAAAGTGCCATTTCTCTAATTAATATGATCGTGAGCGAACAGGGAACATTTACTATATTTTAAAAAAATAAAGTAAATTTACTTTTAATATAAAAAATGTTTTTTAAATTTTTGGTCGTATTTCTCGTTGCTTAGCAAAACATATCTTGTGACGTTAATGATTGGGTTTCGAAAGTAAGAAGTATGTCAGTGGTTTTTCTTGCTGTTCTTGGCCACGAATATCCGTAGAAAATGGAAAAACTTACACTTTTAGTCACATTCAGGCCGTAATAAATGGGATGGTGGTGTGTTACGAATAAACTCACAAAAAATAAAGGATATAAGTTTTCTTTAATATTAGGCTGGCGACAGCTGTTTGGAGACGAAATATTTTGCTGGTATAGGAAACATCGCAATAAAATAAGGATGTAGATAGGCAACGGATGTTGCCATCTGAGTGACAAAATTATTGCTATACAAGTTAATCCATATAAATAATAAATTAAAAAATGCTCAAATTTAACGCCACAAATAAAATATATTTCACTATAACCTGTCGGCATAATTCTAGGTTTGGCTGTTTGACGACGACCAAAGCCCGAAATTGAATTAATTTTCGAATTTTGGTCGTTTCAAAACATATGACTGAACACAAGTATTTTGACCATTTTCATTAGTGTTGGGAAAAACCGATGATTTTAATAATCGAGTACTTGATACTCGATCGATTTTAATAATCGAGTGAATTGCTCGAGCGATTAATCACTTGACATTTTTATGACTAAGATAAATGTGTTGATAAAACATCGGGAGTTGTTTTTGTACGTTTTAGAAGTTTAGTCTAGAGTTGTTATTAAGGAAGAACAATTGATTCTGATTTTAAAAGGATTATATCCTTTCGTTTTTAAAAAATTTACAATCGCCGCTGTCTAACCAGTCAAAACAAAACCCATGTCGCGATGAATCCCATACGGGATTTGGCATACTTCTTTGTATGCACCTTCTCGTTTATGTGCCTTTAACAAAGACGTATGTCGTATCAGCCTTCTGAGCCTCAAACTTGAACGTCGCCAATCGACACATTTCGGGTGACGCGGCGCGTCGATCGAAGGTTGGGTATCAAGTGAAAGGCAACGATTTTTGATTTTTCGCTTGAATTTATAACTAGAGTAGTATTTCGTATCGAGCGAAAAACTGCTCGAATATACGAGGAGTTTTTTACCCCGAGCGATCACACTTCCAAGCAGCACATTTCGGTCGGCGTCAAACGAAGCTCGTGCATAAAGTGAAAGTAAGGTAATAAGTAACAAGCGATGATTTTCGCTTGAATTTATAACTCGAGCAGTTTTTAAAATAGAGCGATCTCGGTTATTTCAATAATCGAGTACTCAAGCGGTTCTTCGCTCGAGCGATCACTACACTAGTTTTCATGCTGTGCTACATTCAACAAGAAAGATTTCTACCTGGTCTTAGGTTCCCAGCTAATGATAACCAATAATTGAAAGAGGATAATGATGTATAATGATTTTGTTAAAGTAATAAAATTATCTTTCTGTTCCATTATTAGACAGACAAATTTTTGTATTTGCCATTGTATTTCAGAAGTTATGTTTTTCTACTCCGACCCCTTGGCTTTTATATTCACGGAAAGAAAACTTTCAAAGTTCAATTTACTATAAAAATAATAAATATAACCATAATTCATGGCTGTATATTATGTGACTGCAATAAGTTTGATTAAGATACGCTATTAATTATAGCAAAATTTTACCTTAATTGTTTAGCAATAATTACAAAAATTTTTGTCAAATTTACTAAAAAAGTTTTTGTAAAATGTACTAAAATCTTGAAGATTGCACGTTATATTCCCCATCGGTCACCCATCCAAGTGTTAATTTCGCCTTGTGTGACTTGACTTCTTCGAATGAGCTGTATGAGTTCTCTACCTATCATCTGTTATGAAGATCGAAGTTCCAGTGATCCGTTGCATCTGATTTAAGCCTTTTATTCTTGTAATTTTTTACAATAATTCATTTAAACTTGTATAATTTTACAATAAAAAATACTTAAATAATAGTTATAAATAATTATTTTCACTTAGAGTCAGTCGTTGTAAAATTTAAAATATATTTTAGGGATTTTCTTGAATGTACTAAATTTATTAGAAATACTAACTATACTTTTTTAGAAACTATGTGTATGTACAATATTATTTTGGTACGGATTATTAATGAAAAATGTAATAAATACAATATTTTATAGGAAATCGTATAATAAAATCTTTACTATACTTAATAATTTTACTATAATGTTTTTCTATTTTGGTTTCATAATGGCTACATTATGAAATGCAAGAAAATTGAATAACCTGCCATTCTTACTTTGATTTCGTTGAAATTGGATTTGATAAAAAATTTTTTATAGAAAACTTTAAAATACTAATCTTTAACCTTGCAAATAGATCATTTTTACTATATATTAATCTGAAATACCTATACTCGGAAATACATAACATGCTGACGGTGTCCGTCAACTAATTTCTAGTCACAACTATAAAACAACATAACCTAAAAATAATAGAAATGTCTTCCAGTTTATTGGGTATTAATTGTTATTCCTGTCAGATTCTGTGTCGACACAATATTTTGTTCAATAGTATTTATTATTTTATTCAATATTTTGAACCTTGTTCTACTCGCACCATAACTCAAAGTTTTCCATATTCTTTTTAAACGTTTTTCTAGATTATTTTCTGCAATTTCTCGTATTTCTGACTGAGTACAACTTTCTTCCAGACTCATTTTTATTAACTTTAATAATATATTTATTTTTAATTATGACGGATGGGAAGAAGCTTTGTTTTGTTCAATTATTTCTATCATGGCATATTTGATACTTGTAACATTTTATTAAATTGTAAAAGTATTGCCAACTCAAAAAGAAAGTATTAATTCAATTGGAAAAAATCTACTATGTTTTTTAAAGTTTTTCAAACTTTAAAGGCCCAAATAGAAAAAGTGTTATAAAATACACGGTTTATAAGATAATTAGAGCACTTGTACTTTAGAAAACTCCGGGCTCTAACATAATGTCTTATGAAACTTGTATCTTAATATACTATTAGGGATTTACTTGATTTTACTAAATTTATTAGAAATATTTCTATACTTTTTTATAAATTATGTGCATCTACAATATTATTTTGGTACGGATTATTAATGAAAAATGTAATTAATATTATATTTTATAGGAAATCCTACTATAAAATCTTTACTATAATAATTTTACTATAGTTTAAAATAACAAAACACTAAACTATCAATACATATATCTAATTCAATACAATATCGAGGCAAATCAGTCATTTATTCTTTGTCAGCGGTTGAGAAGGTAACAAAAAAAATTTATAGTTACTTGTCTGTATTGCAGCTTATAAACTATGTATTTATTATATATCGTCAAGTTCCTCGACGATCTGCGGAACTTTTCTTAGGTTCAAAACGATAACTTTTGAAAGGAAAAGTATGTTTGTGGGTTTTTGCTGCTTTTCGCACATAAAAAACCGTGAAAAGGGGAGAAACTTACGTACTTAGTCACAGTAAGGCTGTAGTAAATTAGGAGTTGGCGTGCTACGAATAAACTCACAGAAAATAAAATAGTGAAGTTAACCGTGATATTGGATTCAGTCGGCGACAGCTGTTTATGAAAGAAATATGGGATTATAGAAAATATTGAAATATAAAAAAGGGGTTAAAAGGTATAGTACGATCAGAATATGATTGCTTTGTTCTTAAAGAAATTAATGGCAAAAAACGAATAAAGAGATAAACCCTTATTCACTAAATAAATTTAAATTTAGCCCATTAAAATATATTGAGATCTTTCACCGTATAAATGTTTTTATATGCAATGTCACGATCGTTTTAATTGAATAATATTCCAGTTAATTCGGTTTCCATTAAATATTTTCAACGTAATGTAGCTGTCAAAATATTTTTAATTCTATTATTGATGACAGAATATCCTACAAATATTTTTTTCTTTAAAACATTTAGGTTAAACCATCGACTTGAAACAAACATGGACGTGGTATTTCTATCTGCTTTGTACACGTCAATATGACACCTGTTATTACGAAAATCAACACAACAACTTTGTATCTTCTGCCTGTTTCTGTTTTCATTCTGATCGGTTTGATATGTCTTGGTTGGGAAAAACAAGAAACGGACGGACGTGACTCAAAAGTGTGTATTTTTATCCATTTTAAGGCAGATTTGGTACAGGGTGTCCCATTTTCAATACTTTTATAGGGTATCTCCATAATTACTAGTGCTATAAAAAAATAATGTGGGTGTTATGTGGTCTTTTTGGGTCAAACTTAAAATGGTAACATCAAAATTTGAAAATTTTCGTTCGCTTAAGAGATACGAGCGAAAATCAAAAAAAAAATTACCCTATATTTTCTTAGTTAAAATAGATACAGAACAATGTTTTATACACAAGTTTCATTGTTCAATAATCTGGCGTTTTCAGAATAAGTGTAGGGGGTAGGTAAAAAAGTTATCAGACCTAACCTCATTTTTTAAATGGAACACCCTGTATATTTTAATCTAAAAAGATGCAATTTTAAATTCTCCTTTCAAATGTATGACAGACCATGGATAATATTGGTTTCCTAGGCGATTTATTTAAACTTTATTACTTAAATCACAGTAGGCCATGAAATAAAAACTAATATCCTAGAAACAACTATGTTGATATTCTAGTTGTTATTAACATTTAACGTTAATTTCATTTTTACATATTCATTTGTGAAAAAGACTTATCAACATTTTGAAAAATGTTATATGATATCAGTTTATATTGAAAGTTGAAAGAACGAAGAAATGGCGCAAAGTTTATATTTTGTTCGGTATCCGGAAAGACCGCAATCATTTAAGGACATATTCCAGCGACTTGAACATAATTTAAAAATATACAGCTCTTTTACTATGCCAAGATTAAAAACTTATAATAAAGAAAACAAGGGGAATGAAGAAAAGTTTAAATAAATCGCGTAGGAAACCAATACATCCATGGTGTGTTATATATTTGAAAAGAGAATTTAAAATACTATCTTTTTAGATTAAAATATACAGGGTGTTCTATTTAAAAAAAATGAGGTTAGGTCCGATAACTTTTTTACTTGACCCTGTATATTTATTCTAAAAACGGCAGATTATTTAACAATCATTATAAAGAAACTTCTGTATAAAAAATTGTTCCGTATCTCTTTTAACTAAGAAAATATAGGGTAATTTAATTGTCAATTTTTTGATTTTCCCCTGTATCTCGTAAGTGAGCGAAAATGTTCAAATTTTGATTTTACCATTTTAAGTCTGACCCGAAAAGAGCACATGACACATACATACATACTTTTTTGTAGCACTAACAATTACGGAGATACCCTATAAAAGTGTCGAAAATGGGATATTCTGTACTACTGTACCATATTCAGTTAAGAATTACTAGTTTTTTCCACAAACAATACTTAAATTTAACACACAAACACTGAATAACAAGTAATTTTATTTAACAATAACGAAAGATATGACAGTTATTAATCCGGTAGTGACAAACGTGAATGCAGGTATAAAAGACGAGCGTTCCAATAAGAGCCTGATTGCCTACAGGGTGTTCCTCTAATATTCAGGGTGTGATTCCTTCGGTTATGAAGAATATTTCACATTATTATAAATATAATATTTCCGCAACTTTTTTTTACATGATCTTGCCTTTTAAAATCGTTATTCTGAAAGTACTTTAGATATTGTTGTCAATTTTGGTATGTGTAAATAGCATATAAAACTACATATCTATCGATGCACCAGTGACGTCCCTGCAAACATGCTATCCGATATTTTCCAAAAAATTAGAAAATAATTTTCCGTGTTCATATTTTTTTTGCTAAACCTTAGCAATTACACATGAAAACGGTCGTTTCCATTTTTCAAATCAGACGTGTTGTTCTTGATTAAAATAATGTATTGTTGGGGATATAAATTTTTTAGGGTCCCTAGGGTACCAATTAACGTCAAAATAATTTAATTTTATTTGTTTTACATGGTCACGAATCTGGCAGATAATAGCTTAACGTAAGAACACCGTATATTCCGGTCTATTTAGTTTAACCATTTGTAAATTATTTGCTGACAGGATTAAATTATATGGCCCATCACATCATGAATTTAAACTTGTTCGAGCAAAGAGCGTAAACTCGGTAGTGCAAAAGTTAGTTCATTTAAGTTTACATTTGGTTTCAAACTATGTTTAAACAGTTCATGATATTATAAGCTTCTATTTGTCTTTGTTGATGGGCGAACGTCGTTTCCTATTTAAACCGGTTTTTATATAAATGTCAGGGATAATTTAAAGGAATACCCAACATTTGTACACACTAATAACTTATTCTATCTATTTAAAGTCCAATTTCTTTAAGACATTTTCAAAGGTGGTTTTAATTTACATTTATTTCTGGTTTCTATTTTTTCACCAGCCTTAGTCTCTTTCGTTATTTAACTAGAACACAACTAAGAACTGTCGCCTAATCCAACACACCAACAACACTACGGAAAAATAGTACAAATTTAAAAGAAGTAACAGTACAGAATTATGCCTATTTTTTCTTTCGCCATTTCGCTGTTTGATCAATTTTTCGATCCTTTTTTTTACATGTCCCGAAAGTGCCTCTTTTCATGCATGTTCTCTTCACCGAAAGTGGCGCTTTCCAGACCTCTCTGAGAGAGCGGGCGGGAAAAATCTTTCCCGCCCGCTTCGAGTCACCATGTTCTCCTCAATAGTTTTTTAACTGATAAATAAATAAAACCAGAGATGTCGGTGCGGGATTTGAACCCGCGACTCTCAGATCGACAGGCGTACACTCTGCCACTAGGCCACCGAGCTATACATATTAATGATAATAAATAGATATTTACATTCTCCATGCGAGAGTATTCTCACGTCATGTAGACAGGAATACTGTCTGAAGAATTTCTTTAATTAGTTGGCATCAAAGCCTCGGAGCACTTGTAAAAAAGTACGGTACATATCTCGGGCCGTCGGAGGCTTTTCCGGACTCGTGCGGTGCATCTCCGCATCTCGTACCTTCTCGGCCCTTGATACGTAAGGTACTATTTTAGTTTTATGCAAAAATCTGCCTCTGTCAACAAGTCAATCAGATGATCCTTGTATTTATTTTTAACACTAATGTCATAAAATTACATTTTAGACACATACAGCAAGCGTTAAAAAGTATACTATCAATAGTCTTCCTATAGATAAAAATAATTAATAATAAATTGCGAATAAGCAAAACCATTATTTTCCATCACACGCATATTTAGTGTTGAATTGCTTTTTTTTATGATCTAACACAAGCACTATAGGAAAAATCCTATCTTGGAGAAGAAAATATCTGTAAAAGAGAGTCAAATCCCCAACCCGTCTTCGATGTTCTAGGCTGTCGAGGATCTTCGTCAGCTCGTGGTCTACAATCAGACAAATGGCCCTCCTTTCGATGGAATCCAGCAGCCGAAGAGTATGTTTGGGTGCAGAGCTCCAGACATGAGAGCAGTACTCCAGTGATGGTCGAATCTGGGCTTTGTATAGTGTCAAAAGTTGTTGTGTGTACAACTTTTTGGTCCTGAAGAGTACACTAAGTTTCTGAGAAGCTATCTTGGCGATTGCCACAATGTGGTTATGCCACGACATATTTCCTCCCAGATTGACGCCCAGCAAATTGATAGATGAAGCCACTGGGATTGCGTGTCCGTCCATGACTATATCCGGTTCAGTAATGTTAACCTTTTTAGAGAAAACTGCGGCCTGGGTTTTTTGAGCGTTAAATTCGACTTCGTTACTGTCACCCCAAACCAAAATTTCTTCCAGGTCTTTGTTCAGGCGTGATACTTCATGCTGTCTGCGAAGATGAGATAAGTGTGCTATCGTCAGCAAAACTAAATATCGGATTTTTCGTTTTCACTAGAAGGTCGTTAATATAGAGTAAGAAGAGAGCGGGAGACAATATGGACTCTTGAAGAACACCGGCATTAATGGTGAATTTGTCTGACAGAAATCCGTCAATTGCCACTTGCAGAGAGCGGTCCTTAAGAAAGTTAGACAATCATGCACAGAATCGACTGGGCATACCATAGGATCGCAGTTTACTTAGATGCCCCTCATACCAAACACGATCACAAGCTTTAGAAATATCCAGTGCAACAGCCCGAGACTCTCCATAATGTTCGATTGCGTTGTTCCAAATATGGGTGACATAGGCTAGAAGATCTCCAGTTGATCTGGACTTCCGAAAACCATATTGATGATCGCTGATAATGTTGAAGCCTTCCAGGTACTTTAGAAGATGTTGATTAATAGCTTTTAATTGCTATAAACTTTTTAAGAAATATGAATTTGTAATGTATTTTATACTTTCGTCTTAAATATCTTAAATCAGCAGTTTTCGTTTCATTCAAAATCCATAATTTGTATGAGACCTATTCGATTTTGTTGTGTTGCTAGCACACGTTTAAGTAAGCAAATATCAAACATTTGAATATTAACTAACTGCCACATGTGTGCACTATATACCTTTATTGTAATTGTATACAGGGTGTCCCATTTTCGACACTTTCTGAAGGAATTAGAGTCACTAGCTCCGCTTCCAGTCAGCGAATTATTCAACCGATCCGCAACCAACAGTTTGGCCTCTGCAAACCTCGGATTTTCTATCAGCGGTTTGGGACTCGTGTGCGAGTGCTTTTAAACAAATGGACATGCGTGGTCAGTCTGCTCTACTGACGGTTTCTGACTGCTGCGGTTTTCACTTGTCGTGTCCAACTTTTTAACAGATTCTAGTGTCAAATTTGTCATAGCTCTGTTAGTTTTTAATCTAATCTTTCGAACAGACAACAGACACAATAGACACCGCTCGTACTTCCGTCACGCGTTAACTTATCCAAACTCCAAACTGATCTTGCTAGAGATTATTACGTAAAGGTCAGTGACGTAGCCAGTTTTTCTCTAAAAATTTAAGTTTTTGAGAGATTAACAAAAAAACAATTTGAATGGGACACTCTGTATATAATTTTTTTAATCAATTAACCCTACTTTGGGCTTTACAAAAATGTAGGTATAGTTGTTTATATTTATCTTCAAAATTGTACTTTTATGAATCTCTCGAAAACTACACTTGTTAGAAAATATGCTAACTACGCCACTGAACTTTACGGTGAAAATCTCTAACAAGGTCAGATTTTACCCTTTTGATAAGTTAATGCATACCGGAAATGTGAGGGGGTGAGAGAAGGTTTTCAAAATCACCCTGTATATTAGAAACTAAAAGAGCCAAGACAAATTTGACAACAGAATCTTTTGTTTCGTTACAAGGTGGGACACTAAAGTGAAAACCGCAACGTTCTATATTTGATAATAACTCTAATATCCCCCAGAAAGTATCGAAAATGGGACACCCTGACTAGAAAACAATAAAACTTCCATTACTTAATAAATTACATAAGAGTTAATGTTTCAATTTACTTTAAAACCTTGTTAATGTATTTTTTAATGCAGTTATTTAATTATAAAGGTACAATGGCGATACATTGATACCTATCTGGTATATTCTATATTTCCTTTTAATTTATTCATTATATTAACCAAATCCTAATAATATTCTGTACGAAACAATATTGTAGCTATATCATAAAATATTAGTAATAAATAACTGGTAAAGTCTACATTTACATATTCTATACGAACCAGATGGTAATTTCAATAACTAACTTCTACGGTCAGCAGCAGGTTATGCTAATTATAAATTCACGACGAACTTTATGGATTATTCCAGCTTTGAAACACTAAATATAATTTATCATATTTAGCATCTAGCATTTTCAAGTTATATTCTCATTATTATGAATCAAATTAATTTGATGCAAAATGCAAGCCAGATACATACAGTGGCGTAACTATTGAGACAGCGCGCAATACGGCCAATTCACAATGATTATTATTTCTTTAATATAGCGCTATACTTACGGTATGACACAATAGCCTGAAACGGGAATGAAAGGGAAAGCAAGGTAAAGAGGTAATCAAATTTTCTTGAAGCAGAGGCGTGCTAAATTCATTTCGAATCATATTAAATACTAACAGCAAAACATAGTAAATAAAACAATAAAAGGTTTTCGCTCCGCCACTGGTGGTTGGTACAAGTTATGTCCGGTGCAACCGGATAAATCCAAACAAACACGACTCACGCCTAATTACAGTATGCATTTGATATCTTTTTTCTTTGGCGTTGACCAATCAGAACTCAGTCAGGTATCGGTGTCGTAATGTTCATTATCTATGAGAAGTAATTAAATGGTTTGCCGTTATTAACAGTCGAGCTGCGAAATGATTACTTGGGCAGCAAGAGTTTACAATTGGTCAGTAGAAACAAACATGTCTAGAAGCAGTTTACTTCAGAGGTCCCAGGGCACTGTCAATTTATGTAACTTTCTAGTGTCGAATACAGAAGGAAATCCCCTACAAAAGGTGTAGCGGGGGCGGGCTTTCACTTGTTTTCCCAGGGCACTGTCACGATTCAGAAATGTTTGCTATCCATAAGTTGCTGAGCAACTAGCCATTTTGGCTGACCGATTACATTTTTCTGGTTGCAAAAATAAGAGTGTTTTGCTAACCAGTTAAATGATACCCATTATCTATCATAATTTCGCAATAAATTAATATGAATATAAAATATACATTGTGTTCCCAGTTCTTCGTTAAGGTAATTTAAATTCGGAATTTTACTAATAAATACTAATAGAAATTTCTTAATAAATTTAATAAGACAACCTGACAATCTCGCCTATTTGTATTTTTTGCCTGCATTCTTTTCATTATTTCAGACTATGTGCCGAACAAGATTTTGGACGCGTCGACGAGCGTTGCATTTCCCGTTCTCGTATCGGTACTCAATGGGGAATTCGATCTAGTCAGCTTTGACGGTAAATATTTGTCAGGTGATGCCATTTTAAAGCATTAGTTATTCTGGCGTGCAGTGAGTGGTTTGTTCGGATTTGCTACCTATTTTCATATGCCTATTTACAGATAATAGCATGTAAGTAACTAAAGCATATTTTATGAATTAATTTATTATTCTGTTTTGCTGTTGGTAATTTAATTAAAACGCTTTGCTGTAATAAAAGGAATATAATTATTGAGGGCAAAAATCGAATATTTCATCGCCATATTCTGCAGAGATTTTAACGACTAGCACTTTGAAATTACGTATTATAGATAGTTTGGAATCTCTCATTTCTATCAAGACCATAAACATTGCATTACGTAACTAATTTTTTAGAAACATTTCTATTATAAAAATGCTCTGCCGTGTACGTTTTTGTGTACATTTTGCATTAGTTATTTATGTGTGAGAATGGTCTGTTTCGTCATTTTGAAACTTTATAACTTTTTCTTTTTAAATATTTAAGCTGGAGCATTTGAACTTTTTGGATCTGTACGGGAATAGTTGGGATATCTTTATTGACACTTGACAAGTTATTAATGGGAAAAGTTTAATAAAACGATCTCGCTTTTAGGTTTTTAATTTTTGTCTTTTGACTATTTCAGATTATTGTGCCAAACAATACTAGGCTTACAATATTTTATCAAACTAGAGATGTGCGACTATACTCTATGTATTACACAGGCTTAAAAATGAACCATATAACCTGACATACATTCATTAAAAATATATATTTTTTGTTTCTTATAAAAGCTATTTCGATATCGTTTTCAGTGTCATAATAAGCTTCTTCTAAAATCGTTTTTGTTTCCTTTTTAAAGGTTAGTATTGCGATCATGTACATGTTTGGTTTCAGAAACAATTACTAAACTAACCTAACACCTGTCAAGTTTACATTGTTTGGAAAACTGAACACATCACTATAATATTTTACAAATATATCAATTTAAGCATTACAAGTTAGTTTAGCTCAGGAGAAGTGAAATTAAAATCATATTTTAATGTAAAGAAAGAATAAATTTGCTTTTAAATGTTTCAATATATTGAGCCTTTTTCAAGAGCACTGCAAGATGAATACTAAAGTTAAAATTTATTTTACGCGTCTTTATACAGTCACTAATAAACTTTTTTATTGCCTAAGAATTAGGGGTTTTCCCCAGATTAGTGTAGGTAAGACTTGAGAAAGCTGTCTATCACGGGCGTGTTTACGAAATTCTGTTGATCATTAGTTTTGACGGGATTATTTTTTATAGACTTTTTAATTTCGTACTGTTCTAGAAGATGTAAACGTTGGCCCATTCTATCGTTATGTAATAGTTTAATGCTGTTTGTATCTATAAAATGGTTGTTATTATCTATACAATGTGTGGAGATTCCGGAATATTTTATGTTATTCAAAATAGAATTGTGATCTTCTTTTAATCTTGTCTTGATGTTTCTACCGATTTGCCCAACATAGACAGTTTCACAATCTTTACATTTAATCCTATATAATCCAGGTTTGTTAAGATTACCTATTTTGTCTTTATTATTCACCAACATAGATCCTAAACTAAATTTATTCACCACCACTGTGTTGCAACCTAGGCTATTGAGTTTTTTTTAGACTTTATTACTTAATGTAGGTACATAATTTATAAATCTATAATGTTTTGGTGTTTGGTCATTAACACTGTAAAAATGTTTCTTCAGTATTTTACGTTTTTTGTTAAGAAACATTTTTACAGTGTTAATGACCAAACACCAAAACATTATAGATTTATAAATTATGTACCTACATTAAGTAATAAAGTCTCAAAAAAACTCAATAGCCTAGGTTGTAACACAGTGGTGGTGAATACATTTAGTTTAGGATCAATGTTGGTGAATAATAAAGACAAAATAGGTAATCCTAACAAATCTGGAGTATATAGGATCAAATGTAAAGATTGTGAAGCTGTCTATGTAGGGCAAACTGGCAGAAACATCAAGAGAAGATTAAAAGAAGATTGCAATTCTATTTTGAATAACATAAAAAATTCCGGAATCTTCACACATTGTATAGATAACAACCATTTTATAGATATGGACAACATTAAACTATTACATAACGAAAGGAAGGGCTAACGTTTAGATCTTCTAGAACAGTACGAGATTAAAAAATCTATAAAAAATAATCCCCTCACAACTAATCATCAACAGAATTTCGTAAACACGCCCGTGATAGCTTTCCAAGTCTTTCTAATAATAAAAAAGTTTATTAGTGACTGTAAAATATTTTTTAACTTTAGTATTCATCTTACAGTGCTCTTGAAAAATGCCTAAAAACCCGAAACATGTAGAGTAATCCTCTCAATATATTGAAACATTTAAAAGCAAATTTCTTCTTTCTTTACATTAAATTATTTTAAAAAATGTTTCATAAAGAACCAACCGCGGAATCAGTCGAGTATATTAAAATCATATTGTTTAATTTTTAAGAAAGTTTTTAAATTTTCACAACAAAATGGCAGATTCTGATAATAATCATAAGTAATAATAATATTGGAATCAAACAGAAATTGTTATAATGCTATATACCTTGTACATTAAACATAAATAGTTTTTTATACATATAATTAACAAACCAAAGTATTTTCTCCGAAACATTTTTAATTTGGAACAAGTCATCCATTTTCAGCTTTTAAGGCAACACCTTTCTAGCCACTGCACCTCTACAAAAATAGATTAAAGCGTACTGCCAATCCCACTCATGATGATGGCGAACTGCTTGTCTACTGTCTATTCAAGAGAAGATTACTGGCCGACATTAAGCTGGTTTTTAGCAGCTGTCAGGTGATTCAATAAAGCTTTCGCGCTGATGTGTTGAAATAGCCAGGTCAACCGAAGTAATTGAATTGACGGGCGATATGATTTTGTGTGCATGGTTATATTTTCTAATTTAGCCATCTTTGTTAAGCTAGTTTGTTTTTCCTGTGACAGGTTTTTGATTTATGAATCGGCCAACTTGAATGTAAGTAAATTATGGCTGATGATTAAATAAAATATTGTTTAAAATATTTCTGTAATCACACATATGGGCTTAGAACATAATTTTAGCGCCTCTTAAATATCCGATTTTTACCTTCCTCAAGTCTGCCATCAATTTTCAATACGTTAGTAAGTAAATTTACGTAATTTTAGTTCGATTTAATTGTGTCAAGAATCTCCGGAATGAGAATCACGATTTACCCATGAGTTGATTCCCCATTGCAAGGTTCCCACAATTTTATTATTCTCCTGCAAACTCTTAATGTGTGACGATTACCAACAAATTTGCACCAAGAACATTCAAACAGGGGTATATAATTTCAATTTTTTGCCCATACGATAAGGGTATCGCTTTCCATCTGCCGTTCTGATGTGAACATAGTTTGCTGTGCTTGTATGGTGTCTTTACAAAAATGGAAATTTATCCCCAAAAAATCTCAATCGAATAATTTTAATTGCATTGCGTATATGACTTTTCCTTCTATATTGCAAAATTCTTCCAATCTCGGCACTTTTACTAATATTTTACAATTACACAATATTTCCTAAGATTCATTATTGAAGATGTCGTTTTAAACTTTTAAATATATAACTATTCTAATATGAAGACATATTAACTTTAGAAACATTATTTCCGAATTAAATCTGTTGCATACGCTAAAACATTAGATTAAAAAGCAAAACCCATCAGAACCCGAAGAGATTTTCTTCAAATATGTTTTTAGCGAAGCCTTTAGATAATATCTCGCTAGCCACTGCACCACAACAAATACGCATCAACAGTGCAGATTACTTGATTGTGATTCAGGTGAAATGATGGAGCGTAGTCTATTCCACCAGGAAGGATTACTTCTGCATATTGATGACCTGTTTTTTAGAAGTCAAATCAGGATTATAAAGAAATGATGCATGGAATGGAGTATGGCTGCTTTACGAAGTCGCCCATTCTTTTAAAGAAACACAACTCAACTGTGACTCAAACCGGGTACTTTTGGCTTAAGTAGTTCTTGTTCGAAAGTCAATAATCTTAAATCCAACTGCTGAAACTTTACTTTTGCCTAATTTATCATATAGAATTATTAAAGCTGTTTAATTTTTTAGCAATAGTAGACACTATCTGACTAATAATCTTCGGGAACCATTGTGTCCACTCTGTCTAAAGCCCTTCCAGTTCTTGCGGTATCATTAATAGATTCCCACAAACCCCATTAAAACTGTTTCGCCCAATATTTTACCTTCAAATATGATGAAGCCTAGTCTCCATGTGCTGGCCCTGGTTATTCGTGAATATTTTATAGGTCTAGCGTGTTCCTTATGTCTTATGTAATTTTCCTCGTTTAAGGTTTGCACGTTTCTCAATATATGAAAAATATATTAATACAGAAAAACATCAGGTCATTAGGCAATTGACCTGACCCTTTTATTCGTAAAATGCAGTAATGAAAATTTTAAAAGAATTTTCAGTTGTCTTAGCGTCAAATTCCGCTGGCCACTGCATTGCAACGAATAACGATCAAAAAGTGCAGCCCACTAGACAGTGATGATGGCGAAGTGCTTGTTTTTAGTCTATTCCAGAGAGGATTACTGGTTGGCATTAAGCTGTAGTTCAAAAGTTTATGGTTTTATAAAGCTTTGACGTGCGAAAATAGTTAGGGAAGCATAAATAATTTATTCGGAACTCAGTCAAATTGATTTTAAATTATAAATGAATTGTCTATTTTAGGAAGAAACGTCAAGTTTTCAACCATTGTGATATTTTATAAAATTTCAGTAAACACAAATACATTTAAACGTATGAGTAGCACTAAAAAGTTTTCTCCTAACAATGTAACAACATATTTACTAGTTTATTTTTTAATAGTCTTAACTAAACTCCTTAATTTGAAAACACGATTTTATTGCATCAAAAATAATTCTTGTTAGACTTCAAAATAGGTATAATCTCTAATACCAATTTATGGAAAAATTATTATTTCCTAGACCGACCGATGATACCTTAAACAATAAGGGCGTATTTTTGTCTATACAGTAGCACTTTAAAATACTATTTCAGATTGAATGGTACTACCAAGAAAAGGAAGCCTACGCGTTGTATTTTCTCGACTACCGTTGATAATACGGCTTGAAGTATTAGAGTATAACTACCCTGTACTGACGAGAACAAGAGAGTTCGAAACCGGTCTAGAGGTGATGATATCCTATCAATGGAAAAGGCTTCCTTTTCTTGATAGTACCGTTCAATCTGAAACAGTATTTTAAAGTGCTACTGTTTTAGACAAAATACGCCCTTATTGTATAAGGTATCATCGGGTGGTCTGGGAAATAATAATTTCTCTATATATTGGTATTTGATATTAATACCACCAAAATATAGACTTTTTATTTTTGAGGTATAAATTTGTTAAAAGTATTAATTTTATCGCCTAAGAATAACTCCTGCCCGGTCTGAAGACAGTGAATATGAGGTAACAGCTGGTGATACCTAATTGAAAGAAGATATTGATGCCCTTTGTTTTGTGATGTTAAAAATCAGGGTAGGACAGGGGCGAAAGTGCATTGATGTTGAAGATTAAGTTAAAAGAATGATCAAAAAATATTTTGTTTTATTGCAACGGAAAAAACTTTTCCAGTATCTTTGCCGATTTCGGGGTTGTGACGGTATGTTATGTAAAAATATATATTCGTGGAAAATTATAGTATATAATAATATCTTTCCAAACCAAAGGATTTAAAACAATATTCAATATCAACAATGATACAGATGCTACCAATGTAACTCGTGAGGATGCCGATACTGTGTTTATCTGTCTCTACTCAACAATACTGATATTCTAACAGGCATTAAGTTGCTCATTAGAAACTTGATCGATAAAACTCTAGGGCTTATGATATGTAGAAATAATTAGAGCAGATATAATTTAATTAATCTACCTAGCAATAACGGCATCGATCGTCAATTATAACGGCTGTTGATTTGAACCTGGAGAAGAATTAATTTAATATATTGTAACAGAAAATTATACAGGATGTTATGTTATTATATCTAAACTCTCAAATCCTGAGATGAAAACAAATTGCTGAAAAATATCCATAAATGGCGATTTGAGTTAATAAGTGAGTAGGATTACCTTATCTCATTATCATATAAAGCCGCGTGTACAACTGAAATTTCGTAAAGAAACACATATGATTGTTACTAAAGCGAGATCAGTCGTTACCGATGTTGTAAATTTTCAGGTCAAACTCCATTTATTTATGCTACAATTTTCTTACTTCAACAATACCGATTCAAAAAAAAGTAAATAGGCTTTCGCTAGGGGTTCAAATATTATTTTTTACAAATTGGGGTTGTCGTTAAATTCTGAAATTAAAACGATATCGATGTCAAATTTCATTCCTATTGCTGCCATTTTTCTTTATTTATGTAACTTAAGATCCACTTGGAGTGATCCTAGCTATCCTTCATGTGAATTAAACTTTTGTGTAAATAATATCTGTGTCATGGCGATGGAGTAACTTTTCTTCAACGACTATATTTCATAAGAAATGATTTCTCTCCGGCCTCATATTGGCAAGACATATCCTCTTTCAATTGATTATTATCGATAGCTGAAAAGTTCATATGAACGTTTTTTGAGATCAAGTTGGCGTTATTCTTGTAAAATTCATGCTTAAGGGCACTCCCAGACGATTATATGAGTTTGTGTTGATAGAGTCAACCTTTATTATTCTTATTCGAGAATATGAATGATTACCCTAAATTACATACAAACACACTAAAAAAGAAAACACTTAATTTCAAAATAGAATACTTAAATAGATTAAATGTTATACAAATAAATATAAGTATACAGGGTGTCCGCTATTTAATGGTACATGGAAAAACCACAGACTCCTTACGTAAAAATATTAGGATTTAATTATACTTACCTATATGCGAAAGTTAATATTAACTGAGGTGTTAAAGTTAAAACTTCATTTTTGTTTTTCTCTAATAACTTTGAGAGAAACCAACGTTTTTTTTTACAAAAGTTGGCAATAATGTTTTTTTAGGTATGTAGGTATGTATACACTGAGGCACAAAACAGTTACATTAAATTTTCACAAAAAAATCAATTTCTCGTCCTAAAAAAAACATAATTGCCAAATTTTGTAAAAAACGTTGGTTTCTCGCAAATTTATTAGAGAAAAACAAAAATTAAGTTTTAACTTTAACACCCTGTATAATTAAATTCTAATATTTTTACGTAAGTAGTATGTGATTTTTCCATGTGCCGTTAATTAACGGACACCCTGTATATATATTTATATATAAATATATTATAATTATTATTTTGAGAAATTAATTCCTTGCTACGAGATTAAGTGCTTAATTAACACTTGGAAGTACTTGTTTTGAATATATATTTCTATTTGAGTATTATATTTTTAAACTAAGTATTTCTTTATGTGTGTGCAGGTTTTGGTTATAGTACGTATTATGGTACTAAATAACAAAATTTGTAAAATTAAATTAAATTTAAGGAGTTAAATAACCTCTCGTTCTACTAGGCTCGTTCGCAGAGCGCACTTTTCAACGTTACAAATTTTGTTTTGCGCATGTTCGGATATGAGTTTCTAACAGGTGCAGATGCTTTTTGTCTCTGTGAACGAGTGCAAATGCCAAATAGTCAGCTGTCATATCTCAGAATTGACTTCTAAACTTAACCAACAAGTATTCTTATTTCTGCTTTGTTTAAAGCTAGCCCTCCGTCTTGTAATGGATATTTAAAGAATAATTGACAGTAACTTTAACCACAACATTCCAAAACTAAAGACAATAAAACAAATCAGTAAAAACCAAAAATCAAAAGTAAACAAACAGCCGACTGAGCAAATGCGCATAATCCAAACTTACAATTCCATACTAGTCTGACGGTTGCAGATCAGTTAGCAATCGATCAGCGGTCACAGATTTTGTTTCTTTGAACACTTTAAACCAGCTGCGCATGCATCGAGTAATCTATAGCTATTTCCGACTCCTCTGCAAACGAACCTAATATCAAAAAACCATGAAGCTCCGATCCTCGATAGGTTTCCGAGAAATAGGAATGTGAACTGTGCTCGTAAGATTTCCTTTTGCCAAGCAGGCACTATTTTATGCGAACGTTTAGCCAAATATACTCAATTTTTTCTAATCTAAAACTGGATTCGTAAAGTTAAAGAGGATTGGAAAACGGTATGAAAAAATTGCGTTAAAAAATATAATGTTATAAGAATAATAATAACAATTTCAAATATGAACAGTTTTCAAATTTTTATCACAGATCTTCCTGAAACTTTGATATTGATTGATACCCCAATCGACATGTCAGACAATCTAAATATCAATAAATTAACTAAAAAACTTTATTATTAACGACTAAAACTTCACGAAATGAAATACCTATTGATCAGCTGATGACTCTCGTCTCTTTATAACCTGCCAAATAGCGGCATACTTTTTAATTAAATTGATGCAACTTAGATGGCTCTGATTGCTAATTTGGGATTGCTTGGGATCCTCATCTTAAATATCCTGCAGTGTGTTTATTTTACTGTTAAGAAACAAAACTTCTTTGCACGATAAGGCCACTGAACAGCCGTTTTTAATTTCGTTGACATTTGCTTTTTATATTTAAAGGGATCATCTCTGCATTCTGGTCTCAACGAAAATAAATTTCAGATGTTTTGTCCCCCAGAATCCCCAAGGGCCCAATCTTGACATCTTTATGTTCATTTTCTGTAGAAGTTTGTAAAGTATTACGGCAAAGTCCCACAAGTAGTTAGTTAAGGGATTTTTTTTACGAAAACGGTAAAATATTGAAAAATAGGTAATGTAGCGTGAGAAAGAAAATACCCCTTCATACCGATGCTAATAAAATGCTTTGGGAAAAAAATTGAGACAATTCAGTCCATTTTATTTGTTGGTGATGTTTAGGAAGACATATTTATTAGTAAATAAGAAATTGTAACCTACCTGGAGCACTAGGGTTGAGCCTTATAATTGAAATAATTCCAAATTTTTTTTGTCACCTTACAGAGTCGAACATAATTTTACCATGTAGGCATGTCGGTAACTCGCCCGCACACAACTTCGCCAACCTGATATTTTGGTCAAGTTTGATATTTTATAACTTTTTTATTTTTTATGCGATTTTCACGATTTTGTTATCAGTTTGTGTAGATCCGTTTATTGTGTTTGCCCTTAATTATTTTATACGGTAACATTTTTCGACTAGGCTATATTATACAGGAGTAAATCAAACTGTTGTTTTTTTTTTATCGTAATTTCAAAATACCCTGTGGGAAAATTGAAGTGGATAATTTTATTTACATACTGTTTCTTGTCATTTCGATTTTTGATGCATTCCATTATCTCATTTCTGCTGCGAGCTGCAAAATTTTAAATTAAACGCTGATTGGAAGCCTATTTTCATTAAGAAAAACAAACACTAGGTATATCATAAAGTTAATTAACAAAAACGATCGTGTATTTCCTCCTCTCGCAGCAATGAGAGCTTGCAGTCTTCGTGATATCGAACGAATAAGGTTACTTATCCTTTGTACAGGACGACGACAAACGGCCCTTTTAAGTTGATACCAATTACCAAAGATGTTTGATTGGGTTGAGATCCGGGCTTCATGCAGGCCATTCCAATCTTGGAAGTCCAACTTCATCCAGATATTCGCTCACTACATGTGCAACGTGAGGTCTAGCATTAATTTATTATTATTTATTAAAATTAATGTAAATTGGTTCCCAATGAAAGGAGCAAATGGACCAACAACTTCTTGGAGAATTTCTTCAATATAATGGTGGGCGATTAGAGCTCAACAAATACAAGATTGGTGCGTGCGTCGCGTCGGTAGAAATACCCATGACATACATTTTCTAAAAATTACATCGTTTGATTTAAAATTTTGTAGCTCGCAGCAGAAATGAGATAATGGAATGAATCAAGAAGCGAAATGTTTAGAATACATCAAAGATAACAAGAAACTGTATGTAAATTAAATTCTCCACCTCAATTTTCCTACAGGGTGTTTTGAAATCACGACGAAAAATAACTATTTACTCATGTATAATATAGCCTAATCGAAAAATGCTACTTTATAAAATAATTAAGGAAAAACACAATAAACAGATCTACAAACTGGTAACATAATCATGAAAATCGCATAAAAAATAAAATAGTTATAAATTATCAAACTTGACCAAAATTTCAGGGTGGCGGAATTTTGTGCCGGCGAGTATATTTTAACATTTTTTTTTTTAGCCCAAGACGGAGATCTTATACCTTGCTACACAAAATGACCACCCTGTATATCCCCACTTTCGTAACTGTTCAAATTTTAATTAAAGAATATCACTGACTTTAGAAAATATTTCCCACGGGACTATTACGGTCGCTATGGCTTACGTTCTCCTAAGTCTGTCGAGAGACTTCAGCAGCTTCAAGCAGCTGTTTAATTGTATCAATCCTCTTTAGGTAATTTAAAGGAGAGCCATGATGTTCTGGTTTATTAGAGAATAAATCGTAAGCCTCCCAGACGGGCTCTCGTGAGTACAATTTAAAATCTTTCTCGTGTCACATTTACTTTCCTTTGGAAGGATTGTCTGTCGTCCGTCTAATAGACTCGAGGGCCTTCATTAAATACTCTCAAGAGATTTACGATTGTCAAAATATACTTGAAATATATATTATTCGATTATTGTTAATAAAATATACAGGGTGCCCAAGATAAGGAGGGTCTCCATGGGGATTTCGTTATTGGTAACAGATACAACTTCGAATAAAAGGGGGAAAGGTATCGCAATCAAAGCACGAACCATATGCCGTACAAAAATTTTTAACTTTTGAGGAATTAAAAAAAAAATGAAATTTTGAATTTTTAATTTAATTTGTTTTCGACGTTAATATTACAGTTAGAGCAAAACCGACAGAATCTCACAGCAACTTTTAGTTAGCTCAAAGAATACATAACAAATTATTTCATAAGACGTTTCGTTCTCAAGCAATCATCATCAACTTCATTTTTTCAAATACGGCACTGAGTTTATAATGTCAATTTTAAGACCCTTTTTATTTTAAAATTATGTACCAAACATGATCATTTAATTACGTTTCGAGTCTTTTTAATCATCTTTCTGAAATTTTTAGGATACGGACCTGTATTTTCCATAATTTTGTAGAAACGGTTGAATGCAATAGGTACTGAAATGAATATTTTTAAAATACTTTTAATTTAATGCACTACATTGTAATCATCAAACAAGATAATTTATTATCAATAACAAATCAGTAAGTATAAAAAAATAAATAACAAGTAGATACATAAAACGTACAAAAAAATAAACATAAATTAAAGTAATACTAACAGTAGATTATTAGAAATTAATTTTCCAAAAGGTTCAACTCTGGAGTTGAAACGGATTTCTTCAAGACGCGTTTGATATGACACTTTCTAGGGAAGTTAGCCGTGTTTCTCTTCTCATGTTCGTAGATGGTCATTCCAAATACAATTTCATTAATATAATGTACTATTTGACCGGTCATAACATTTAAAGTTTTATAGGTTAATAATTGAAGTGAAGTTAAAATATCATTTTCTTCAAAATATCAGCAGGAACTTAATTTTATCGAAGCAAAGAATTATTCTACTTATGGTAACATTAACTAGTTAATAAGGTCTCTTTTTAGTTCTCGGAAAAGGCATTACAAACCAAAATTATAATATTAAGTTTATGTCCTGTAAAAATGGTTAGAGCTTAATGTTCCTGCTATACCACAATTCAATATAGGTTACGGGCCCTTTTATAATGTTTACAACATTAATCATTGTGGGTAGAACACTTCAAAAGGCCTTATGAAATATTCACCGGCACGGCCGAATTGTCAAGCGAGTTGCCGGTCCTCGAACAATAGGCCTTGCTTACGGATTCTGTTATCCATTCAGATTTCCATTAGAGGATCGATAACTCTGGTTAACTGGCTTATAAACCAATTTAAAACATTTCACTTTACTTACCGACGACTTAAATGGAGCCTTCTTAAATCGATTCTTTCAGTTAATAATCGATAAGAGTAAAAAACTTTTTCAAAAAATTAACTTATTGCTGCAATTGCCCTACCCACCACCCTTACGAAGCGGAGGGAGCGGAAGTCGACAAACAAGGATGGAATATGCATACTTTCTTTGTTGTTTCGGGTGTGTTTCGTTATAGAAATTATTTGGTATAGTGTGTAAGTTTCGGGTTCGAGCATGATTCGAAATTTGTTTTTTGGAATAGACATGTTGGCCAATGAGATCGTGTAGGACATCAGATGAACATCAGGATGGAAATAATAAATACTTGTTATAGTTATCTAATTTATTTATATGTAGAGTAGCTGTCGGCCGGTTTGCGCCCGAATTTTTTTTCTTCAAATTAAAATATAATAGGAAATGGTCTCCAAAAGGTGTATCGGGGCGGGTTTGCATTCGTTTCCCCAGGGCATCTATAAATATTATTACGCATTAATTATCTTTTTATGTAAGAATAAAATTTCGATAATGAAATAAGTACAACTAATTGCGTAGTCAGGTAGGGTGCAGGAAATCCCAAAAATATTACAATTCTAATATGAAAATAAATATGACATAACCATTCAATCGTTCGATGCTAAGAGTAATATTTTAAGTCTCTATCTCTATCCAATAATAATTCACAGCATGTCAGTAAAAATGCATGTAAACAGGGGGAAAATTGGCATTCCCAACGGATTAGGTCATACGAGCTTACGAACAAACCCGAACATCACTCGAATACACTCGAGTAGTAGGGCAGATGAATATTAGGGTAGTTGAAGAGTAGGACAGATGAAGCCATCTCTTTTTAAAATGCCATAAAATTTATAATATTAGAATTTTAAGAATATTACAATATATTTGCGATAATAATATGTAATTTATTATGCAAATAATTATTATACAAATAACTGGACAAATAAGGCTCTTACGGCGACATAAAAAGCATTAGAATTGATAATCTTTTATAATAAATAACCTTTGAGTCGTTGTTAGCAAAGTTTAATTTATTAGCAGTTTATAGGTTCCACTCAACTTCGAAAATCATCCCGTTTGGCAACTTTTTATGGCCAGTGTCGCAAATAAAACTGTCAAGAAATTAAGATGTGCATTCGGGATTATTTCGAATAAAGCGTCGTGTCGGGCGTCATCGTACCGCTCCGGTATTACTTCGGAAGTATAGGAAAAGCATATTTACGGAATTTACGGATTTAAGGAAGGTGCAATTGTAAGGAAATTGGGGGTAGTAGATAGGTCGAGAAAGGATAGTAAGTAATTTTGAATGCAACTATATTTTATATTATAATAATAATTTTATGAAAATATAAAAGTTTAAAATAAAGAGAATGCATAAATCGTAATTTTATTACTCATTAATATGTGCAGTAGAGATGTGAGGACGAAGCAACCTAAAGATTATATTATTTTATAATTATTTGGGAATTTATGAAGTCAGTTCATTTTTTTTATAAAATTTTTTTTATAATTATTTCTGCTCGTTTTGTAACAACACATTTGATAAGATTCTTATTCCACCATTCTGGCTCAGACTTTTAACCAATAGTAGGGCACATAATTTGTTTCTACGAACTAAAAACCCTCAAAAACAAAATATATTGACTTTACCGAATATATTTTTAAATTTCTCACAATTATTTATTTATTAGAAATAGCGAGTTCTTTGAAGAAAAAAACGGTCCTCTGTAATTTGTATGCATTTATGTAAATACTTAGAAACTTATCAGTGGAAAGGTAAGGATATCACTATTAATATACGCATACACATAAAATTTCTCAAATTAACTGAAATAAATTAAGACTAAAGAGGAATTTCGTGGTTTTATCAGAGTAGCTTTAAACTTCTAAAGAATAAATCGTATAAAAATGTCTAGATTGCTCCCAAAAGATTGTTGGGGACAGCGAATCTTCTAAAAATTTATTTTCTAAGGAACCAGAACTTCGCGAAGGCCCTTTAAATTACAGAAAGAGGATCGTCAGCTGAATTAAATCGGAGCCTGAATGGCTTTCTTCGTGACAGATTAAAATATTGTTTTTGGGGACAATAGGTAACGTAAAGTTGTGTCATTTTAAACATTCGAGTTTAGGAAAAATTACATTAAAATTTGTTTCCTATTTTTGTAAATATAATATTCTTAAAACTAATACACTTGCGACAATAAATATTTATTGACATAAAATAAAAATTTTCACAAATCACATTCTGTAGTTAAGATGATTCGCCCATACCAAGAATCTGTCCGTTTCTATCGCCCTTGGCAATCAATATTTTATTGAGGCAGTCTCCAGGTTCAAAAGAGGTTATCGCATTATATGCGATGTTGTCATATTGCAAAACATAATTCTAAACGCACGTGTTCAGTTTTTGACAACAAGACGTCTTTGACGCGCGCTATCACTTATTTTTAAACTTTTTAGACAAAGAAAACTACAATTTTAAAATACATACTCTCTTACCTTCGATCTTATTTTAAAATAATCTGTTTTATAATTAAATTCCATAAAAAATAAAACACAAAAAGTATGTTTTTCAACAGAACCAACAGTAGATAATATCACACAAATTTTGAATCACATCACAACATTTATTATTATGAATTATTTCACAACAAAAAAAAAATCGGGCAATACAACAACAAAAAAAAATCGTATACGTCAAGCACGTGGCATCCTCGTCGTGGAACCAACGTCATTCCACTCCCTACTCTACACGCGGTGTGATCTGACAACACTGTTAGTATACTCTAGTGACCCGCATTGTTGCTAAGTGAATCCAGATGGAACGGGGCGACAGTATGTGGGTAAAAAGGGTTTTTACCTTAGTATTTAGATATTCGATTTAAAAAAAAAAGTATGTAGACTTTCTCTAGGACATCCAAGGAGTCACCCATTTAAATATAATAAGTCATTTCCGTATTATTAATGTTAGTATGCTAAAGAGTTATTTTCGTGGAAAGAAAACTAAGACCAAAATATAAGCCATTGATAATGAGTTAACTTCATTTTATTTAAAAATATTATTTGCACCTTTCATAGCAATACGTTCTCACTTCACCAAGGGTGCATTTATTAAAGAATACCAGGAGAGTCGTAAGCGGGTGCTATCACAAACGCTGGGGACAAAGGACAAATGCACTAACTTTTGTCAAACGTCATCTTATTAAAACTACGATAAATAAATAAATAATTCCTTTATACAAAAAACATTACAAAAGAATGTTTTTTGTTAAAATATGTTTGGGAATGTATATGTATTTGCTGCCGCATGGCGCAGTCTAGCTATAGTAGCTACTCCACTGAACCACACGACAAGAACTTTAGAGGAGAAGAATATTATACTAAATTAATAATTAAATCTAAAATTATAAATCCTAAATTATAAGTAGAATAAAAAATAACACGAATGCTAATATGGAAAAGAATACTTTTAACTAAGCATATTAAAAATAAAAACTTATTTTATTGACTGCCTGTGTTTTAACTAATAAAATACGGGGTAGCTAGGCTAGATGCATGTAAATTTCCTAAAAATTTAAATTTTACATAATCTTACATAAAAATTGAATTTAATTTATTTTTCAAAACTAAACCAATTAGGGTTATATCTGGGTTAGGCACCGACCTAAAGGAATCCCCACGCTACTCGAGGCAACAAAAAATTACCATTCCTTTCTGATGCGTATTGTCGAAAAAACGTTTCGTAAGCAATCAATGTAACATTTTACCATTTTGGGCTTTTGTTAAATTAAAACTAAAAATGATTTCAATAAATAAAGCCTATAATACAGAGTGCTACGCAAGTATCTTTTCATTTAATTTATTTACTTCAAAAATAACGGTACAAATACATTATAAAAAATTCATACAACCCTCTAGTATAAGAACATTGTTCGATGTTAAAAACCGATTCGCATTCATCATTACTATGTAAACTTTAATCATTTTTAATGGTAAATAGATAGACATCATTTACTTACCTTATCCATGGTCAATAGAATGATACACACGGTTGTATCATCATTTTCGAATTTTTAAAGTTAAGTAAATGAATTAAATGAAAATATAATTGTGTAGCACTCTTTATTATAGACTTAATTTGTTGAAATTATTTTTATTTTTAATTTAGCAAAAGCCAAAAATGAAAAAATGCCGCATTGATTGTTTACAAAACGTTTTTCCGACAATATGACGTGTTTATAAGAAATGATAATTTTTTTTTGGTACCTCTAGTGGCATGGCGATTCCTTTGGATCAGTACGTAACCTAGATATATCTCTAATTGGTTACTTACTTGTAGACTTTTTAACTTATCCTACAAACAAGGAATATTTCCATCGTGCTGGAAGACTTCATGGAAAGTGCTCAGCTGACCTTGTCCTCTTAATTCCGCCCAGAGCGGTGAATATCAGAAATACACGTCGAACCACTGCCGCCCATCCATATGTGGTTAAGCTTAGTACTCCTCTAACTTCATTATTTAAGGATTCTTTCATCTGGAGGACTTCATCCTTATGGAACGATCTTCCCGAGGTTGTTTTTCCCAATGATTCAAAACCAACGTGAATCGCTTTTTGCGCACACGCACCACTCCCAGAGTGCCCTAAAGAATTTTTTCTATAGTGCTCGTGTTTGATCATAAAAAAAAACTTTAAAAAATAAATTAAATTTAATTTTTATGTAAGATAGATGTTATGCACTACAATTAAACGTATCAGGAGGTAAACTGCTCTGCCCTAAACTATAGAATCTATTTTCATCAGTTAAAAAAATTGTTAAAATTGAAAAAGATGTAAATTTTTGTATATTTGATAACTAATTTGGCGTAGTTTATGAGAAATATTACGAAGCTTCTTAAAGGGAAATACGGGACGATTTCCAAAATATTGCAAGACCTAGAACCTATAATTTTATTTCTTTACAAAATTTATAAATTATTAAATAAATGTGAATAGTAGGGGTTCTATTAAAACCTTTATCTTTGGCAACAAATTTCCAACAAGGTGAAATTTAGCGTAAAGTTTAATTGAAAATTAACCCAATCCCTTTTTAATTCAGGTATCGTGGTAAAATATTTACACCAAGGTTATATTTAAGCCTTTTACACCTTGTAAATAATTTAAGATCAAATATTGCTTTAAATGTGATTAAAAATTATTATTTAACATATAAATAATAAATATGGTTTTAGCTGTTCCTAAGGGTGGCCTTTAAAACAAGTATATTTGTTGTGGTACAATCATTTAAAGATTAAGAGATTCAAAAGGCTTGGTAGTAATTTTTTAAAATTAAAACTGTTGTTCCTTTTAACATGAACCAGTGTAAACTTAAAGCAACCTAATAAAAAAATTATTGATTTTATACAGCCGTATTCACTAAATTAAAACCGCCATAAAACGAAAGTTAAAATAAAATATGATCTGTAAAATTACTGATCAATAAATGCTTCATGTCGCACATCAAAACAGTGAAAAAACAACTAAAGATAATATTATCTTCCTTGATTGTTGGTTTAAGGAGCGAGCCCACTGAATCCGCTCAGCCCAGCTCGGCACGGCAATTTCTCTCGAATCGTCGCCGGTCTGTGCGAGATATGCGACTAAAACTACCTGTGACAATTCGAGAACAACTGCCGTGCCGTGCCGAGCTAAGCTGAGCGGATTCAATGGGCTCACTCCTCGCACACTTGCAATTCTCTTCGTCGAGGACGAATCAATATTGGCATCGTGAATCTGTGGTTCTAAACATTCAACGACATTAAATCAATATTTAGAAATATCCAGGGTAATAGCCCGAGACTCTCCATTATGTTCGATTGCATTGGTCCAAAAATGGGTGACATAGGCTAGAAGGTATCCCGATCTGGACTTCGGAAAACCATATTGATGATTATTGATAATGTTGAGACTCTCCATGATGTTCGGTTGCGTTGGTCTGGATCATATTGATGATCGCTGATAATGTTTAGGCCGTCCAGGTACTTCAGAAGTTGTTGGTAAATAGCTTTCTCCATTATTTTTGATATAACTGAAAGCACTGCGACTGGTCGATAGTTGTTAGGCAGGATTCTCTTACCTTTCTTTAGTATAGGCTGGATTCGCGCCTCTGCTGCTTTTCCAGCACGATGGAAATATTCGTTTCTTATAGGATACGTTGAAAAGTCTACAAAATAGTGGTGTTAGTTTATCGGTGCATCTCTTGAGAACTATAACAGGAATTTCGTCTGGACCAGAAGCTTTCCAATTGAACTGCACTAATGTTGGGTGATGTTCTTCCCTGGAAATCAACAGTGGAATGCGAAGAAAATAGTGCAACAAAGTAAGTTCACTTTGTCTCCGCATGTGATTAAAACTACCTGTGATGATTGGAGATAAACTGCTGTGCCGTGCCGTGTCGATCTGAGCGAATTTAATGGGCTCACTCCTTAAGACACACTTGCCATTCTCTTCGTCGATTCAAATGCGATATTAAAGACGAATCAATATTGGCATCGTAAATCTGTGGTTCTAACATTCAACGGCACGAAATCAATATCCAAGCGATCCGTTTTCGCTCTGATTGAGACGACAAATTCTAACGTTATCTAGAATTAATTCTTAAGGATAATTTGAAATTCTGTATGTAGCCCTTGCATCTAATTACCATATTAAGTTAGAAAATTGATTTAATAATAAAGATTCGTGTATACAGTGAGCCATATCGATATACTTTTTTGTTAATAGTTCTATTAAAGTAAAATTTGACTTTGTCGTCAGTTTTTGTTTGTCGAAAATTGAAGAATGGTGCATGTTATACAGTAATCGAAAAAAAATTGGTCACATATGGAAAACTGTGTATTATTATAATATTAGAAAACTTTTATCTTGACATTTGTCACGGGAAAACTGGTATAAGTTGACAAGATATGGAAAAAATCTATTTGAAAAAGTGGTTACATTTTAATCTTATACTTTTTTGCAAAGCTTGAAGCCAAAATTCCAAAAATTATATATTTTCAGAAAAATATCCAATATTAGTTTCATAAGTTTCATATTCCCATGAATATAATGAAAATGTGTTAAATGATCGAATATTAAGGTAACAATAAACGAGCCCTGTCTCAGTGAGTTGGCGCAACTATCAAAACTACCTTTTTTTTATGAAATTTGTCATATTATCGAAAAGGTATTAAAAACTAAAATGTATTTCTGACAACATACAATATTTTTATTTAATATTAGCCTAAAAGACTACATTTTTTGTAACAGAAAAAAATATCTTACAAATCCAAAAAACTGTCGATTAATAAAAATCAACGGAACGAAATAGCAGCAAATCATCACTGCGTTACATCGCCTTTTCGACTGATTCTGCTTCGACACATCTTGGCATAGTGTCAACTAATGTTTGATGTAAAACTGTTCCAAATTTCTGTTAGACGGGTTCGCAATTCTGGAACGTTTCTGGCGGGATTCGATCAGAGCATTTTCTTCATGGCATGCCACAAGATCTCAATCGACGATAGATCTGGTCTACTGACGTCCATTTTAAAACTGGAATATTGTTTTCCAATCTTTTACTTTCTTAGCCGTATGACAAGCGGCCCCATCTTGTTGGAAGATACATTCAATATTGTTTAAACGCATTTGTTCAATTTGGGGTATTAAGTTATTTTCAAGCACATTAATGAACTTTCAGCATTCATAATACATTCCACAAAGTGTAAGTTTCCCACTCCACTTGCTGACCTGGATCCCAAAATCATAACAGAGGCCACAAATTTAACTTTTTTTGTAAGACATCATCTTCTTTAGTTCTTATGACACGACTCCTACTATCGCCAACGCATACTTCAAATCTGGCTTCATCACTCCAAATAATGGAGTTGGTTCCGAGACCATAATTTGTGTTCTTTGGCCCACCCTGTTTTCCTTCTGAATCTTTGTGAGTAAGGGCTTTTCTTTTGCCTAGAATTATTGAGTTAAAAACGAATAATAAGAAAATAATTTAAGCTTACCTTGTAAGTTTTAAATCCCAGTTTTTGGGCAGCTCTGTGACAAGTTGCTCTTGAAAACTTTTTTGTGGTTGCCTGATTTCATAATATTTTCAATTCGTTATAATCAGCACTCCGATTTTTCTTGATAATCCGGTTTAATGCTGTTAAGTTGGTATTGGTCCAGTTCCAGTTCTGGGTTTTTGAGCAATAAATCCAGTTGTTTTGTACAATTTAATAATATTTCGAACTGTATACCTCGATTTGTTAACACTGTCAGCGATTTGGGAAGCATTTTGGCCTTTTAAATGCAAGTGAATGATCACTTTTCTTATTTCGCCAGAAACAGCTTCACCATGAGCCATTTTTAATTGCTTGAACGAAGCGAATAAAGAGACAATTCAACTTGAGTTCGTCTCCATCATGTATTTTGTTATATACACAAATCTTTTTGCAAAGAAGGCAATTTCGAAATAAAAATGCTTTAAAAATAACTGCGTCGATTTTGTTATGTTTACATAAACATTTAAAGGAACCAAAAATATTATATTTGAAATTCCCCCGAATAAATTCACAAATATCATGTTTTGGGGCATTGGGCCAACTTCACTGAGACCGGGGTCGTATTACTTAAATATTTTTGTTGTTTTTTAAAAATCTTATTATTAAAATTTAGCTTCTTACCGTATAACTCGATATGGACAGGCCCTGTATCTGGCAACCATACTTACCATTTATAGTTATTTCGTCAGAAATCTTACGAAAGTTTCATAATTTTGAACAAGTTTTCACGTGTCTCTCAAAGTTGCTCTTACGAAATAAAAAATTTAAAAATATGAATGGATATTTTTCTGAAAAAATATAATTTTTGGAATCTTGACTCTAAACTATGCAAAAGAGCACAATATTAAAATTTAAAGATTTTTTTCGATATTTCGTTATCGAATACCAGTTTTCCGTGAGAAAATATATTGTTTTCAATTTTCCAGACAAACGAGTGACAAAATAAGGTTTGTTACCAATCGGCAGAGGCAATCGAAATTAAAATTTTTTTTTACTATTTCAATAATAAAGTTTTTCCATATGTAATCAACTTTTTGCCGATTACCGCTTTGGTGTGGCTGTGTGCACTTCTCAAGATAACAAACAACTTTTTAGTTAAGTGCGAGATTTAAAATATATTAGCAGAGCGCTTTCAACCTTTCGGTCATCCTCAGTGCCTCTGTGTCAGGAATGCAGTAATTCTCCTTCCTTATTTTGGGAAGTATGGATGATCGGAAGCAGATTGATGTTGTGTACACGGACTTCAGTAAGGCATTTGACAAAATTAGTCATTCCATACTGATGGAGCGTCTTGCTGAGGTCTGTGTGCATAGCAGCTTATTGAGATGGATTTGTGTGGTGTGCCTCAGGGCAGTCACCTTGGTCCCCTGTTTTTTATCATATACATTAATAACATACAACAATGTTTTAAATTTTCTACATTAAGATGATCTTAATGCCTTGGTAAGATTCTGTGAAAGTCAGAGTTTATTTCTTAATCTAGGGAAGTGTGTATCGATTACGTTTACCAGAAACAAGAATGTACACAATTTTCGTTATACTATTAATAATAGTGATCTCGAATCAGGCAGTGAAATACGCGATTTGGGTGTTATAATGGACACTAAGCTAATTTATAGTTTTCACATTGAACAGGTTATCAATAAGTGTAATCGATTTTTAGGATTTATTATAAGAAATAGTTTAAATTTTAATAATCCTCAAACAGTTCTAAAATTATATTATGCGTTTATATTTAGTAAACTTAGTTTTGCATCGGTTGTTTGGAACCCTCAGTACGCGGTTTACCAGCGAAGGCTGGAAAATATTCAAAACAAATTTTTACGGTTCTTATCACGAAAAACAGACATAGCTATAGTCAATAGCAACTTATAAGCCTATAATGGAAAAATTTTCTGTAATGCCACTTACTGAGAGACGAGTGGTTTCCGATGTAGTTATGATCTACAAGTTGGTGAACGGTCTTGTTGATTCGCCAACGCTGAGGTCAAAGTTAAGCTTTAATGTTCCGGTTAATGACTTAAGGCTTCAAAATACTTTTAATATTCCACTCAGAAACACAAATTCTGGAAAAAACTCTCCTCTCTGTAGAGCGACTAGAGCATGTAATAGGCTTTCTTTAGGGATGGAAATGTTCGATATGTCTATAATTAGATTTAAAAAATGTGTAAAATCAATGCTATAAAGGTTCATAAATTTTAGGTTAATATAATTTAATGTATATACTTAATTTAAGCATTAATAACTCCCACTAGCCAATACCACAACGTGGATGCTATATTGGGTTCAGTGCCTGTTGTATCCCTATTTTGTAAATAAATAAATAAACTATATAAAAGTAAGTCAACAACTTTTATACTGTATCGCCAGGACTAATATTATTAAACAAAAAAATATTTTTTCAAACAAAATCGATAAATATGGTTTATTTTCTAAAAGATGTGAGGAAAGAGTTTTTCGCAATTTTATACCTCGCTAAAATTTTTACATCAAGGCTACACAAGGTTTTCTAATAAAAAGTAACTTTATAGCATGCTAAATTGATCTTATATGGGTTAGGAACAAAATTATAAATGAACTATAAGTGCTCAGTGGGACTGTATCTTAGAGGAAACAGAAAAAGAACATGAGAGTTTTAAGAAGCATGTTGTAAAGGTTACAATGTGCTTCATTCCATGTACTGGATGATAAATACATTAAAACTTTTATAAATTATAAGATACATTGTTAATGATAACGTTTAAATTAATAATTAAATGGGAAAATAAATAAAAAGAATGAAATTCTTGAGGATCTATCCCTTTTTTATGATCAAACACAAGCACTATAGGAAAATCCTTTAAGGCACTCTGGTGCGTGTGGGCAAAAAGTGATTCACGTTGATTTTGAATCGTTGGAGGTTATACTCGTTGGGAAACAGGACCTCGGGAAGGTCGCTCCATAAGGATGACGTCTTCCAGATGAAGGAATTCTTAAATAATGAAGTTCGAGGAGTACTAAGCTAACGATCAGACGAATGGCTATCCTTTCGATGGAGTCCAGTAGCCGAAAAGTATGTTTGGGTGCAGAGCTCCAGACATGAGAGCAGTACTCTAGTGATGGTAGAATCTGAGCTTTGTATAGTGTCAAAAGTTTTTAAGGTGTGTACAACTTTTTGGTCCGGAAGAGTACACCAAGTTTCTGTGGTGACGCTGCCTTGGCGATTACTACAACGTGGTTATGCCAAGACATATTTCCTCCCAGATTGACGCCCAGCAAATTAATAGATGAAGCCAGTGAAATTGCGTGTCCTGCCATGACTATATTCGGTTCTGTAATGTTAATATTTTTAGAGAAAACTGATGCCTGTGTTTCCTTAGCGTTAAATTCGATTTGATTACTGTCACTCGAACCCAAAATTTCCTCCAGGTCTTTGTTGAGACGTGATACTTCATGCTGTCTGCGAAGATGTGCGTCGCCAGCCAATGTATGTGAATTCAAAGAGAAAGATGAGACAAGTGTGCTATCGTGGGCAAAGCTAAATATCGGATTTATAGTTTTCACTAGAAGGTCGTTAATGTAGAGTAAGAAGAGGGTGGGAGACAATATGCACCCTTGAGGAACACCGGCCTTGATGATGAAGGTATCTGAGAGAAATCCGTCAATCGCCACTTGCAGAGAGCCGTCCTTAAGAAAGCTAGATAATCATGGACAGAACCGACTGGCATACCATAGGATCGCAGTTTAGTTAGAAGCCCCTCATGCCAAACACGATCAAAGGCTTTAGGAATATCCAGTGCAATAGCCCGAGACTCTCCATGAGGTTCGATTGCGTTGGTCCAAAGATGGGTGACATAGGCTAGAAGGTCTCCTATTGATCTGGACATCCGAAAACCATATTGATGATCGCTGATAATGTTGAGGCCTTCCAGGTACAGTGCAGCAAGTAAGTTCGCTTTGTCTCCGGCTGTGGGTGCTATTGTACCATCGGAACGTGTTAGAGGTGGAATAGTTGATTTGGTAAAATATTGGCTGACGGCCTTAGCGACTGATCAAAAGGACCTTGATCCGTTTGGACTCTCATGGATTCATGATAGCGTTTAAATTATATAATAATTAAATGGGAAAATAAATAAATAGGATGAAATTCTGGCCGATCTATCCCTATAATAAGCATTCAATAAAAAACTTGAAATATAATTTCCTTAAATAGTAACTGATAATAAGTTTAAAATTGAAAATAAAGTTAAGACGAATTTTTCGGGGAAATGAAACATAGCAAATTAATTAAATAATGGTGATCGGAAATGAAATACCAATTCCTTCCTTTTCAAATGTTGAGATATTAAGCGAATAATAATAAGGGCAATACCGAGACTGTATATTTTCCAGAATAACAGAAAGTTTTTCCATTTCAGCCCCAATTAGAAATTGTTATAACCATTCTTGTCATCCTCGTCGATTTAATGGTAATTCGCGAGTTCGAATAAATGCTGGTGGACAAAAGAAATATAAAATTTATTTACCGTATAAACATAATACCTCTAATAAGTTTGATTGGGCTACTACACTTGACATTATTCCCAAAGTTGCTACTCACTATACAAAATAAATAACAGAAATGCCGGTTAAAAAACTTTTTTTGTATAAAATTTCATTATAGGGTCCCTTTGTCACTGTCTTCATGAAATGGGTTTTTCCTGGCTAAAATTGGTTAAGGGCTTACTTTTTTTCATTAGGGTCTCGAGTTTTCGACTATATCCACACTTATACTCATATAAAAAGGGCGTTATTAAATTTCTTTTATGATATGACGGTAGAACTATTGTTGTTGAACTAAGATTTATCGCAATTAATTTTAGCTGTATTAAGAATAGCTTGCAGGAAATATTTTTTCCATTTATCTTTGGATATGTAATTTTAGATTTACAAGAAATAAGGACAAACTGCACAATCAGAACATTTACAGTTAAAAAATAACAAATCAAAAGTTGTAAAACAAAAGATCAGTATTAATTTGAGTGAATAAGTATTTATAAGCCGTTATAGTTGATATTTTATTCTCTAATCGATTTACAATACAAATAAAAATTCTCTGTTAATATTATATAAAATATTATTTTATGTCATACCAGTGCATTATTGTATTTTTATACCTTAGATACCATCTATATAATGGATTACTTTATGCCCCGCGCGGGCATTAAGACGCAAAAAACAGTTTTCGATTAACTTATACTTTATTAACAAAATACAAATTTACGTTTATCTATTATTTGGTTGTATTGACATAGAACTGGCAATTCTGGGAAGTTTCGCTGATAGCTAAATTTCCTGCAGCAAAGGTTGACTCATGATTCATTGTCTGGGTCTCTAGTTTCTGTAAGAAAATGCGAGATCCAGATGGTACGCCTGTCAACATCCTTGAAACCTCTTTTTATGAGGATATGCTATTCTCTAAATATCCTTCAGCAACTGTGGTACTCTTCCATCCACCATGGCGCTTCAGCGTAGTCATACTTTCTCCAGCTTCTGCTAAACGAGTTGCCGACGTTCGACGTAAACAATGACCAGTGTACTCTTCGGGGTTGTTCAAACCCAAATATTTTGCAATAATACAAGGAATTTTCCCAAATGTGTTTTTTCCAACAGGTTGTACAGTACAGAGGCCTTGTCTGTAGCTTAAAAATAGCCTTTTTTTCTGAGCAGCCATGTGGCCGCAAAGTCATATAATCTCTTATAAGTTTCAAACTATTTATTTCGTCTTCATCAATAATGGTGAACACTCGTTTTTTCTCAGTCTTGGTTTCTGACACCGTTACAACAAAGACTGATTTTCTATCTTCTACATGTGTGACTAACATATTTACAAGTTCTTGCCGCCGACATCTACCAAATACACCAAATAATAATGCGACCTTGTTCATTAAAAACATTTCATTTGGTACCTCATGAATAAATTTTAGGAGATTTTCTCTAGATAACACACTGGATTTTTTTGGTTGGTACCATTTTGACCTTTGCTTTAAATACTCGCATCATTTGTGAAATTTACATACATATATTAATATTCTTATTTACCATTAAAGTCTTCTTTATCGTCGAATATTTAGCCCACAGATAGCTCGGGAACACAACAGCACAGTTTCGTTAATGTTTTCTACAGCATTTTCTGACATCCACTTCAAAAATTGGTCAGATTCTTTGTCGTATGAGTCTCTGTATTTTATAATACTTTTTCTATTTGGATCTTTAAAGTCTGAAAAACTTAAAAAAATATAGTGGATTTTTTCCATTTAAATTAATATTTTCTTTTTGGGTTGGCAATACTTTTACAATTTAATAAAATTCATTTTTACATATTCATTTGTGAGAAAGACTTATCAACATTTTGAAAAATTTGATATGATATCTATCATCCATCCATGGTGTGTTATAAATTTGAAGAGAGAGTTTAAAATGCTATCTTTTTAAATTAAAATATACAGGGTGTTCCATTTAAACAAGTGAGGTTAGGTCCGATAACTTTCTTACCTGACCCCGTCTACTTATTCGGAAAACGACAGATTATACAACAATCATTATAAATAGACTTCTGTATACAACATTTTTCTGTATCTCTTTTAACTAAGAAAATATAGGGTAATTTAGAAATTGTTAATTTGTTGATTTTCCCCCGTATCTCTTAAGCGAGCAAAAATTTTCAAATTTTAATTTTACCCTTTTAAGTCTGACTCAAAAAGAATACATGACACGTACATTTTTGATAGAACTAACAATAACGGAGATACCCTATAAAAGTATCGAAAATGGGACACCCTGTACTTTAAAATATACAGCCATATCCAATAGTTCAATTGGTTGCTATTTTTTTCCATGGTGGAAAAAATTAAATTAGGTGCTTTCGTACGAAGGTGGAAATTTTAATTTTGGAACAGAAATATTCGCAATATAAACTGAATTCTATGCCAGTTAAAGTGATAAAACACCCGTGACATGCTAACCTCTCCGTGTTCGTTTGATCTTTAAACACGTTTATATTTTTAAAGGACCAGCAAAATTTATCCCGTCAAGTTTATAAACATTTTCCTGCACAAAACACATAAAGGAACCGGATAATTGGGTTTTAAAAACCTTCTACCCTTAAAATTGAAAGACGCTGATTCATAAATTACATTAAATCTCTACATAATTTACATCGTAACGATCTATATATACCCGCGCCAAACGCTAATGTTATTTTTATTTATTACAGGGGTGCCCGAAAACCGACTTTTCAGCCCGCCGACGAATAGGTAAGTTTTTAATTAAATTTTCAAAATGGCGCTTATACTTTGTTCAAGTTAGAGCGGTGTTAATAACTTTTGCATATAAATTTAATCATCGACACAGTAGATTGCATGTTTATGTCGAAAGTTTTCTGGTTTGGAACACAAAGGAGTTGTTATCTATGTTCTTTCTTGCTCGCTTAAATAGGCAAACCTTAGTTTATCGCGAGGTGCAAACTTTGGGGCGTTAATAATATTTATTTAATTTAAGAAAGTCGAGAAGTTAATGTTATTATACATTAAAAAGTTTCTTAGCAGAATATTCCAAGTCAAAAGTAGGGTAAATTGTCCAACAGTGAACCTCTTGCCATACACAATAGTTTTATTTCAAATACCAACAGAACAAACACAATAGTTGAAGTATCTCCCACCGCACCACACAGGCGAATTTCGACGGAATCGTGGCCAAAAAGATTATTTTGGTAACATGAGACAAAAAATGTTTTTAATTGTAAGAAACCGTTATAAATATGGTAACATTGCATTTTGTTTTAAATATCTTACATCTTTGCCCCCCTCCACACCCCTTTTTATGGTTATTAAATCTTAGAAATTGGAATAAACAAAGGGGGTTTATTTTTACGATATTATCATTGGAGAAACATTTATTGTATGTTGTTCTAATCTCCCTCCAGCACCCTCGAAAATTATTTCTAGATAAATAGAAATTTTGATTTATCGAGTTCTTGGTCATCAGATGGCATGTAAGAGACTTTTTTTTCCAAATATTCATGTTGTTCTTTAGCGCTTTTAGATGGACAGTCTCTTAATAATTCCACGAGCTGAATCCTTGTGAAAGATACTGATTTTGCTGTGGATTCTGCAAGAACAACAAAAAATTGACAAACCGTATGATTTTCTGTAAAAATTTATATATTCAGGAAAAATAGCCATTTTGAAAAATATCGGAAATTTTTTTTCGCCTGTTTAAAAGTATGTTTAATTCTCTATTAAACTATGTACGTTTTATCGGAATCGGTTTAGTAATAATAAAGTTATTCAAAATTGGTTCGATGTCTTAATCACATATTTGTATAAATGTACCTAACAATTTTTTAATTTAAATTCAATTTTCGGCAAGGTCGCAAATTGTCGCAGCAATTATAAGTTGGACCTTATTCAGGACCCTTCAAACAATAGTAAACAAATAGTTTGGTCGCATTCCGAAGCGTCCTTTTTTATATTTTGCCTGATAAAACTTGTTTAATTTATTTTGACTTATGTTAACAAAATGCATGAAATCAAACAAAAGTACTAGTGTAAATATTTTTTTCGAAAAATTTATAGGATTGTACTTACCACCAGCAATAGGCTTCATGATGGTTTTTCAAAATTTTTACAAAAACTTAGCGGAATAACAAAACTAAATACACTGATTTTTTTCAACCACTCTAATTTAATTGACACACCACACTAGAAAAACAAACTTTGAACTGAAATTATTTTAAGGTTGGCCATAATATAAATATAACATGGGTGATTTATGACACCCTGGTTGTTTCTTAATTAAGTGCTAATGATTTTACGACATAATCATAACTTTGGTTTTATCTATTTTGACCAGCTTCTACCTGAAATTCGCTTGTGTGGCCATCTATCACCCGATTGGTGCCACTTGAACGCTTGACGGAGTAGTGTCTGGTCCAGACCAAAAAATTTACCATCGTGAATATAAAAATATGTTTCTTAATATTTTTGTTCCAGTTTGATAACTACATTAATTAGTCATTATGTTAATAGTTTATTTTGAATGATATTCTGTGAGGAATATTAATCACTAGCAAATAACTCACAACATAAAAACAAATAGTTGTGAGGTTTAACATTAAAATTATTATGTACCTGTGTCCAATAATGAACCAAAGCGAAAAGGTACACAGTGAATCACTGGTTCACCCTTACTAGCTTTAAGGTCAATAATAATTTTACAAATACAAAAGAACATATGGCAGCAGCTCTCGAGCTTATTAGAGGTGGAGTGAATATAAGAAAAGCAGGAAAGCTTAGAGGCATTCCTTACCCAACTATTAGACGATATTATTTGAAAACTCAAAATGCAGGCGAAGGACACAATATCAAATTAGTTCCTAACTAGTACGTTAATCATATTTTAAGATACCATTTACTATCTAGATAACGTTTTGGCAGTCCAAGGCACTGAATATGAAGTGAGTTTCTTGAGAAGAAAATCTTTAACGTAATATGTGTTCTGTATCCCTAACATTCTTGATTTATCCACGGTTCTAAGAGGAGACCTCAAAATAATTTTACCGTTACCTTGGAAGTACCACTAGGTGCAAGAATTCTTTTTACTCCTTTAACATAGATTTTTCTGGTCTTAATGGTCGCTGGTTCTTAAGAATAACGTGAATTTCATTTATATCGTCTTAATTTTATTATTGTGACTGTTTCCTAAAGATTATCTTAAATAGATAGATTTTGTTAAAACGTTAGAACGTATTTTTACCTGTTAACTAAAAAAATTTTTAGTTTTGTTTTCATATTATTAGGTCATTAAAACTTTGTTTTGTTTGCTGTTAGTTTATAATTTCTTTTATATGTAAAATTATTGAATAGGTTCACTGTGTACGGGCTGATGGTTCACTGTGTCCACAACATAGTACACAGTGAATCATTGGGACCGTTTCAAAAATATATAAAAATTGATATTAAAATGCGAACTTAGTATTCCTATAATCATACAAATATAATGTCAATACGTGATAGCTTCCATTTAATACGTTTTTTAAGATTAATCGAAAAGGTAATAACCATATATATAAAAAGTTAGGAACTGTTGGACAGTTTACCCTACTTTAATACAAAATGCAGTGGACACACACCACTTGCTCGTTAGCCGCTATCTAATAATAATAATAATAATATAATAATGACAGTAATAATATTTACTTAATATTTTACATTTTGACATAGAGAAGCAAATTATATGCACAAAGTCGAGGTTGCCTGCTGCTATAATCTGTCTGCCTGACTACAAACAATTAGAATATGCTCCAGATGGTAGGCATTTGATTCAACCCGCTCCGGTAGACCGTATTTTAATACTTTATGCATTTCAATTAGTTTTGGAAATACTACACAACAACTGGTACTAGTCTGCGTCTTGCTGCAAATAAAAAAAAAGAAACAATGATTCTTTATTAAAATTGTATTTGTATGAGAGGCGCTAAAAGGCTTAAAGCTTGTAAGCACTTAATGGATTTCTAATGGATTTTTTCACGCACTTTGACCACATGGATACCATTTCTCAATTGATAATAAAAAGGCTTTATTTTTCTTAGTTTTCTTATAATTTGGGACAAAAAACTGCGATATTTTCGCACGATCGGATTATCTTAAATCTCGCTTCAACACCGCCAATTATTTAAACAACTAAAAGTAATTTCTGTTTGAACGCGATAGTTATAACTAAGTATGTAAAGTTTATTTTAAGTTAATCTGTAGTTGTTACAAGAAATATAAAACTTGACTTTTGAAAAAGTTGTTTATTAATTTGTTCTTTAGATACCTTATTCGTAAACAGTTTTCGAACTTTTCCAATTACAATTGAGAAACTTTTAGAAGTATCAAAGAAATTAATGTAAGTTCTTGGTAGATATTCATATATCTAAATAATAAATATTTAATAAATATTATTTATAAAAATAAATTATTCGAAAATGCACGTCCGAATTAATAAGCTGTTATTGAACCATTTTAAATATATTATAATTGTTGTTGGCCCAACTATCAAAACTATATTTTTTTATGAAATTTGTCATATTACCGAAAACGTATTATAAACTAAAATATATTTCTGATAACATATGATATTTTTATTTAATATTAGCCTAAAATACTACATTTTTTTGTAACATAGAAAAAAATAGCTTATAAATCCAAAAAAACTGTCGATTAATAAAAATCAACCTCTTCGATAGTGTTACCAGATTGACGGATTAATCCGTTTTTGACGGATTTTTGCTACCCTGAGAAAAATAAACGGATTTTCGACGGATTTCAGACTTTGGACGGAATTTTGCGGATTTTTGAATATGGAAGAATCTTAATGCATGTTTTATCATGATTCAGCTTGGTACTGTATGAATGACGGCCAGCATGATGGGCGTTTTCATTTCTCAAGTTGGTCAACGATGTAACCAATTTTTTTCTTGGGGTTGGTATGACGTATGACATTATTTTGAACGCGCTTGTTTTATCGACCAATTTGGTTACTAGGGTTCATGGCGCAGCTACTTCTGAACAACCAGTAACAACGCAACTTTCAATCGATTTATCCAATAATTTTTTATGAATAAAGTACGTAATTCACGCGAAAACGAAAAATAATACCTTTTTAGAACAAATTTGCATGAAATTAGATAAGTTTAACTATTTCTACACACAACGGATTTTTACGGATTTTTGAAAGCCTTCCCCCACCCTTTCCCCAGTATTCTACGGATATCCCGACGAACCATTCTGGCATCACTGCTCTTCGACTGATTACTGCTTCGACACGTCTTGGCATAGTATCAACTAATGTTTGGCAGTTATTTGATGTAAAACTGTTCTAAATTTCTTGGAGACACATTCGCAATTCTCTAACGGTTCTTGCGGGATTCGATTGGAGCTTTTTCTTCATTATATGCCACAAGATTTCAATCGGCGACTACTCGACGTGCATTTTAAAACTGGAATATTGTTTTCTAACATGAAATCTTTTACTTTTTTAGCCGTACGGCAAGCGGCACGATCTTGTTGGAAGATACATGCATTTGTTCAATTTGGGATGGTGTTAAGTTATTTTGAAGCACATTAATATACTTATCAGCATTCATAATACCTTCCACAAAGTGTAAGTTTCCCACTCCACTTGCTAACATGGATCCCCAAATCATAATAGAAGCCGAAAACTTAACTTTTTTTGTAAGATAGTCATTCTGAAATGCTTCTTCTTTAGTTCTTATGACACGACTCCTACTATCACCAACGCATCAAATCTGGCTTCATCACTCCAAATAATGGAGTCTGTTTTTCTTCTGAATCTTCCTCAGTAAGGGCCTCTCTTTTGCCTAGAATTATTGAGTTAAAAACGAATAATAAAAAAATATTTTAAGCTTAACTTGTAAGTTTAAATCCCAGTTTTTGGGCTGTGACTGTTGCTCTTGAAAACTTTTTTGTGGTTGCGTGATTCCATAATATTTTCAATTCGTTATAATTAGCACGCCGATTGTCCTTGATTATTCGTTTTAAGGCTCTTAAGTTGGTACTGGAATAACGTGGGCGATTTCCAGTTCTGGATTTTTGAGCCACAGATCCAGTTGTTTTGTACGATTTAATAATATTTCGAACCGTATACCTTGATTTGTTAAAACGGTCAGTGATTTGGGAAGCATTTTGGCCTTTTAAATGCAAGCGAATGATCACTTTCCTTATAAATTCACAAATATCATGTTTTGGGGCATTGGGCCAACTTCACTGAGACAGGGCTCGTATATAAAGAAATATAATTTCAAAACAACTATTTCCAAGTATGAAAATTAAGCATATAATCTCGTAGCAAGAAATTAGTTTTTCAAAATAATAATTATAATGCCTATTTATGTATTTAAATACTTGTTTTAAAAATATATTTCTTTGGGTAAGATTTATTCTAGTTGAGTATTATATTTTAAAACTAAGGATTTTTTTTTGTGTGTAGGGCAGCTTAGTTTACGTCCTGATAAGGGGCAATTATAGGTGCCTCTAGAGCATGAAATCTAGATGCATGTAAATGATGTAAAATTAAAATTTCTTAAAAATCTTATATAGTAGTACAAGGAAAAGTTACAGAAAGTAATACCCTTCCGCGTTAGTGAAACCGGTATATATGATCTTTTTGGTGTTAAATAGTTTGTTGGAGGGGGGTCATGACCCCCTTGACCCTGCCCTGGATCCGTGTTTGTTTTATGCACGATCCCGTACAATTGGACCTGTCAGGACTCTCTGTCCTAAACTCTAGGGTCTGTTTTCTTTATTAAAATTGCTTCATTCTTACCGAAATAATAGCTTATCAATTTTGACGTGAATTTATTAATATTCAATAATTTATTGGGGTAGTGTATCATTAAATTAATGAATGAAAATATATTCAATAAAATATTATTCAATATTTTTTTATGTAAATTTACTTATTGTAACGTATTTAAATTAAATTGAAGGTACATATATATATGTGCCCATTATTGTAAAATACACAATCATAAAAATATATAGATCACTTAAAAATGCACCATTATTTTCAGTGCAGAAACCTCCAATCTATAGTATCTTGACTATAAAAATGCCATCAATCCTAGCTGAACAGTGACTTGGCGAAGTCATTAAAGTAACTCGCCTATTTCATTTTAAATTACATATTTTTTTGCTTAAATTAGATAGAAATCCTCTCAAAATGTCCCTTAAGCAGAGTTTTATGATCGCAAGCAGGATTCCCAAATCTAATTTACTGAAAGCAAAATTTATGATGATTCTTTTAAGAAGCTAGATAATTCCTTTTAAGTAATTGAAAAAGATCCTAACATTATTAAAAGTCCTTACCGGCCCTGATTTTGTAATAAAAGGTGAACATGGGTTCTATAATATGAGACTTTACAGCTGTATTATATTTTATCGCATCTAATTGTAGAGATATGGCAGTAGAAAAGTTTTATCCCTAATAATGAATCAAGATACCGTAATCGCGTCACCTGTGTAGAAACAATTTAGGCACGAACTATATGAAAATTATTACAATAGCGATAGCTTCTTGTTTTGCTGTGAAGATGTTTAGAAGAATCGATATATCCTAGTATATTTTGACTCTAAATTAATAAAAATCGAGAAAAAAATATGGAGAAATTTCCTGATTAATTAGTTACCAAAATGTCCATATGCAGCGATATGTAGACTTAAAGTTTTTTTTATAAATTTATATTTAACATCACTTTCGCCGCTGTATTCCACCAGAAAAGAAATATTCTAGGGTATTAGCGCTAAAAATCATTACAATTTGTATCTCTTTCTTTTTTTGTCGTAGATATATTTGAGAAGAATCGATATATCGAACTATATTTTTATTATTATATTTATATTATTGTAAATAGTAATCACGAGTAGAATACTATACTTTTTCCACGACTATTTCATCAAAATATGCACAAATATAATTTATACCTATCATTCCTCTGTGCATGTGGTAGTTGCCGGACTTTTGGTATTACCACTAAAACGAAAAGAAGAAAATTGATACATGAGCCAATAATTTATGATGGGCATAAGGTAAAATCAATTAGATTAGGCAATTGGGTTTTTCAATTTCGGTAGTTTAAACTGCTTATTATGGTATATAAAATAGTTGAACCCAGTTCGTTTATAGACTCTAGCATTATTTTTCGGGTTATTTTTGTAATGGTGCCTTGGTATTACTGAATCAAATGTCAAAATTAAACCATAACAATATTCTAGATTTAACAGTAAATAACACGAACATAAATAGACAATCTTTGTTTCAAATTTACAATTATTCAAGACTTTGCAGCTGGTCAGCTGCATTAAACTAATATAAACAACAGGTAGGATTTGGAATGTTTTTGACTTCTGTTATTACGATAATAAACAAGAAAGAGACGGGGATTCTATCTGTAGAATCAGGGGAAGGTACTAATCGGCGCGACCGATTCGGCGCGAAGTCAATTCGACGCGACCGATTCGGTGCGAAGACAATTCGACGCCGCGCCTATTAATACAGTTTATATTTTAGTTCATGTGTTCGGCTACAAACGGTGTAGCGGGTGCGGGTTCTCACTTGTTTTCCCAGGGCACTGTCAATTTATGTAACTTTCTTATGTTTTTCTTTTCCGAATCCAGAAGGAAATCGGGTACAAAAGGTGTAGCGGGGGCGGGTTTTGACTTGTTTTCCCAGGCACTGTCAATTTATGTAACTTTCTTATGTTTTCTTTTCTGCAACCATATCTTTAAATTACATTTTACATTACTTATTTACATCGCGTCGGCCGCGCCGAATTGTCTGCTCGCGCCGAATCGGGCGCGCCGAGTTGTCCTAGACCCGTAGAATCACCATCTCTTTTTGTCTTCTGTCTGTGAAAGTGCTTTCCTGTATTTGCCTTTGTCCCACAAACATATTCACTTTGCCCCTTTTTTGGAGCAAGACGAATATTTTGCAATAATGTTTTCCATATTATGTCACAGTTCTGGTCTAGATTCACTAGATATGTTGGAAATTTACAGCCAAATCATGAAAGAGATATCAATCATCCCAAATGCTCTCTGAGTTATTAAAAGATAGATTTTTTGTTTATGTAGCCACTTTACCCCAACTTCCCCTACTTATTCTTCAGTTATTCTTAACCCTTTGCTGTTGACAAAGTACGCTGTATCCGGTTTACGTTTTCCTTTCATCGTACATATAGGACGTTTACTCCTTTTATAATTTTTCTTTCCTTAGGTTTCTCATTAAAGTCGCTCCAGTATTTTACAAAAAGCAATTTCCTTTTCTGCAATCCTTGGTTCGTTTTTCGCTTTCAGTGGAACACGATTCTTTACCTATTTGAATAAAGGAGATCCTGTATCAAACGCTGTTCGATTTTCTTTTTCAATGTAAACGAAATATTACCTGTTTTCATGCGTTGAATTAAATTTTGAAAGAATGTTTCGGGAACAAAAAAAATGGGGTAGAAAATAATGTAAAGAATGTACTGCCGGGAATAAAAGAAAAATTAAATTATTTTTTAGCTCGCTGCTGGCTTTGAATACAAAACCGAAACATTTTGTATACCAGGAACAAAAAGGTTTTTTTTGTCACTCTAACGTAACAAGCGGCGTATGAATATTACATAGATCAATATAAATCTAATAATAATATCCGACTCAGGTTAGGAGATAGTTAAAGTGCTGTCAAAGTTAGCATAAGTTACGTCAAAATTGTCAATTTTGCCTACTATTTAAAAGAATTCCTAATACGAATTTACGTTTATATGGTAGGTATTTAGATTAAAAATATTCCGGTCGAAATTGAATACAAGCCGAATAGACCCGACATTACAGATTAATATTTTAAAGCAGAAGCATTATAAATCATCATATAATAGCACGCGTCCATGTTAGAAAACGAGTTACTTGCAGCGAGTTTTCTAAAGGGATAAATACTATAATAGCATGTCTTTGTAACAAATTATGTTGGTAATACTATTAAATTTTTATTTATCAAAGCCTATTTAGTCGTGGCTTTCTTAAAAATGAAACAATATGAAAAAAGATGATGCTAGTGTAACTTCTCTTAAGGGAAATTGCACAGCTTTAAAATAATATACAGGGTGTTATGGAAATGACGTATTATATTTAAATCGGGAATTCCTGAGATGAAAACAAATTGAAGGAAAATATCCAAAAATGGCGCTTTAATTTAATATGCCCTGTACATGACCTTATGTCAAACCAAAAATGACCACGTGCTGCCCCTGTCAGGAAGGTAAACAAAGCAACATATGTCAACAGTGTTGTCATATCTTCAGGGTAAACTCTTTAGAAAGTCAATAACCGTTTGACAGATTGCAAGTTGTTTATTTTTCAGGGTATATTATTATAAACTTTTACGTTCAGTTCAGTTCGCTAGGAAACAATCTCTGATTTATAAACTTGAACTGACTCGAACGAACCGCCGCGGAGTTTTGAAATGGTCAGGTATGTTCTCATTTGTTCAATTCGAACGACACCCGTCAGATTTGGACAACTTAAAAGTTTATAAATGCCACTTACCCTTTAGAAAAAAAAATGCAATTTTATTTAGCTTTTCGAAAAACACCAACTGAATTTATAAATAACACCAAGTACCTAGGTAACTTGAACAAGAACAAACCGGCACAATAAAATCACATAACACATCTAAGTACCATTCAATCTGAATTAGTATTTTAAAGTGCTACTATGTAGACCAAAATACGCCCTTATTGTTTGAGCGGTCTGGGAAATAATGTATTTAACATCTAAAAATTTTAAAAATAAATAACACGTTTCTCTCTTCTTTAAACAGCTGATTGTGGACATCGGGTAATATTTAAAAATACAGCGTTGTCACTTTCGATGTTTTATAAGCGACTATCATAAGTTGCCCAATTTCCTTATAATATTACATTCCTGTATAATTATAGTCTCGGAAATGGCGTTTAGGGGTGAATTACCCCATTTTTTAAACGTTCGATTTAAAAAAAAAATATGTAGCGCTTCTCTAGGACATCCCAGGAGTCACCCATTTAAATATAATACGTCATTTCCATAACACCCTGTATTTGTAAAATATTATAGTCAAGTGTTCAGCTTTAAAAAGAAAGTAAACTTGACAGGTGTGTCAATATGCATTTAAAAAATTTAAAAAATTTTCACTATACCTTTTAAAAATTTTTAAAACAGTTTAGTAATGGTTTATGCAACTAAACAGACACAACCATTAAAAAAGAAAAAACAGTGTCATAAAAACCTTATTACGATGCTATAAACGATATCTAAATCGCTTTGATATGAAAACAATATTTTTTAAGGACTCTTAACCATCATCCTGTATAAGCGGAGGATAGATATCATAAATGATTGAGGTGATATCGATTATCAGAAAATGGGCCTTGTTCACTTTATTTTGACTGAAATATCTTAAATGCAAATACCATATTCCTAGATAAATAAGTAAGTATGAAAATATGTTATTCCAATAATTATGCCAATTGCAAAGAAATATTGATATACCAATTCTTACGAAAGATAATGATACTATTATATTTAAGCTTTAATGTATTTGATTTACAGTTTAAACGTTAAACATGTTATAACAAAAAAACCTTTGTGTCGTACAATCCAAAACATAAAAGTTATCCAGCCATATCTCATAGAAATTGTATTTTTATATCTTTAAAACTCAGGTCCTAGGAGTCTTTTGTTTTCGCTCGTTCCTCTTTGTTTAAAGTTCAAGAACAATTGCTGAATAAGTTTAGAATTCACATACGGGGACGTGCTGCAAAATTTCACACACGAAAATTTTATATCTTTTTTATACGAGCAATTCTATTAATATACTTTTTAGCATTATTAAATCGAGAAAGTTCCAATATATATCAAATTTTTTTTCAGTTGATATCTTTTGATAAATCTGTCTGTTCTTTTTTGTTTTTTTTTTTATGATCAAATACAAACACTATAGGAAAAATCCTTTAGGGCACTCTGGGAGTGGTGCTTGTGCGCAAAAAGCGATTCACGTTGGTTTTGAATCGTTGGAGGTTATATTCGTTGGGAAAAACGACCTCGGGAAGGTCGTTCCATAAGGATGAAGTCCTCCAGATGAAATAATTCTTAAATAATGAAGTTTGAGGAGTACTAAGCTTAACCACATATGGATGGGCGGCAGTCTTTCGTCGTGTATTTCTGCTATTCGCCGCTCTGGGCGGAATTAAGAGGGCAAGGTCAGCCCATGAAAATATCTGTAAAAGAGAGTCAAATCCCCAACCTGTCTTCGATGTTCTAGGTTGTCGAGGTTCTTCGTGGTGTCCTATCAGACGAATGGCCCTCCTTTCGATGGAACCCAGTAACCGAAGAGTATGTTTGGGTTTGAGCTCCAGACATGAGAGCAGTACTCTAGTGATAGTCGAATCTGGGCTTTGTATAGTGTCAAAAGTTGTTGAGGTGTGTACAACTTTCTGGTTCGGAAGAGTACACCAAGTTTCTGAGAAGCTATCTTGGCGATTGCCACAACGTGGTTATACCAAGACATATTTCCTCCCAGATTGACGCCCAGCAAATTAATAGATGAAGCCAGTGGAATGGCGTGTTGAGCCATGACTATATCCGGTTTTGTAATGTTAACCTTTTTAGAGAAAACTGCTGCCTAGGTTTTCCTAGCGTTAAATTCGAATTGATACTGTTACCCCAAGCTACGATTTGTCCTATTTTTGGATAAGGAATCAACAAACGAGCGATAACACACTTTTTTGAGACACCCTGTGTAAGGTAGTGGATAGTGATCTCTAAGATGAAGATTTAATTATCTGTTATCCAAACTAAATAACTTTTAATGACTATTTACATGACTTAGATATTTTTGTTAATTTTGCAAAATCGGGTAAAATTGGTTGGTTAATTTAAATTTTTACTGGAAAGTTTGTTACAGATTAAAGCGTATCGAGGGAAAAGCGGTATATTAAATTTCAATTCTGCAGGGAGAACAAATTCCGTCACCCTAATTTTAATAAATATTAAGATAAAGATTCACCTACCTCGCAGAACTTTCACATTGCTTTCCTTTTGTTCGTATGTATCACAAACTGGTCGAAGTCAAAACGGGGTTCCCTCGTGAACATCTCTTAAAAAAATCGAATCCACTAATATTCATAACATATGTACATTTTCTGAAAGGTTATACGACAAATACAAAATGATCCAGTTTGAAATAGTGATTTTCTTCAGTATGTTGATTAATTTATATAATCTCACAGCCAAAATAATCGACCCATGGAATATTTGGATGGATTATGTTCATGAAGAATTGTTTTATTTTAATTCCGATTTTTATTATTCTTTTTTTAAATTGTTGATAAATTTTTCGCAAATGTTTACCATATGTGAGACTTTAAGAAAGTACTATATTTATTTATGCTCTATTTCCTTAGACATTACAATTTACAACGTTATATATATATATAATATACAGGTTGAAACAAGTACTGATTTTTGATTCAAACTTTAAAACACTCTACAGAGTGATGGAGATGTCAAACTTGTAATTTTGTCGTCAGTTAATTATCAAAGGAAATCTATTCTTAACATTTTTATTGCTGGTTCATTTCAATACTTTTTTGTAACAGATTTAACGATTTTTTTAAAGAACCATTATAATTTTCTTTGACGGACTTGGTAACGGCCAATGGAGTAGCTATGACAGAGGATAGGTAGGTACATTAGAGATGTTTTAAGGCACAATTCCACCTGGGAAACATATAGCCATGCTACAAGTCGTCTTCTGTTACCACTTGCCTGATATGCAACCTTACCGTAAACTTTTAGCGATGTCGCTTGATATTCCTTCGGCTAAAATACTTTGTGTAGCATGCGTTATTGCCATATGCCACACATTGCCTCATTCCGTCTTTAGAGCCACATGTTCCTGTCCCGCTACTTACCGAAGCAAATTTTATGCTGATGCTGGATAATCCTCGACTTGATGTTGTGAGAATTGTTAAAGAGTATTTAAATAAGGTCCAAATTCCATAAATGAATTGGCCCCCACGCAATCCCGACGTAAATCCAATAGAATATGTCCGGGAGATACTGGGCAAAAAAAATTGAATTTCTTACATTTACATGAGCTCAGTGCAGCTCTTGTTGAAGAATTGAAGCAAAATGAATTGATGACAGATTTACATATAGGCTCCGTATGTATGCAGTCTCGTAATTTTAGGTTTAACTTTTTGTTATGTTTGGAAATTAATACAATTTTCTTATATAAGTTTATTTCTTAAAAAAAATCATATCTCCTGCAATAGTTAAAGTATTGAAATGAACCAAAAATGAAAATTTTAAAAATAGATATCACTTGACGATTAAATGGCGAACTTTGTCGGTTATTTTGGCTGTGAGTGTATTATCCAAGCAAATTACTTTTCTATATTTGTTCATTAAGAACACAGTAAAAACTCCTCGGGTTTAATTTAAATTTTACCGGCAAGTTTGTTGCAAGTAAACGTGTATCGAGGGAAACGTGGTATATCGAATTTCAATTCCGCAGAGGAAACAGATTCCGCCACCCTAATTTCCATAGAATTAAAGATTAACCTGCCTCGAACAACTTTCGCCGTGTGTTTTCACTTCTTCCACGCCATTATACTATCCTCAACTTTCTATTTTGTATGTAAAATTTTGCGAGACACTTAAACAGTTTACTGTTCCCATCGGGTATCTTTATTGTATAATGTGACGATACGATAAACTTCTTGAAGATAAATGTTTTAAGCAGGCTTATTTCAAGTTTACTAATTATAAGTTATAATGAAGCTTGTAGTACACGACATCAACGAATACATTTGCCTGACAGCATTATCGTAATATAAATAATATTGTTAGGCTCTTTTATCCAAACTAAACTTGTCAACAAAAAGATCGGCAAACGAGTTTTTTACCCGCATTTTCAAGAGTTTATAGCTAGAAAAAATCTCAAACGATTTTGTGCGAGTTTAGTCTTGTGCGAGTTCAACGTAGAATTTTGACCAAAAGCCGTATTAGACTCGGCAATGCTATTATGATATTACGTCGCCTATAAATCTATTAAGTTTTGGAATTATTTGCTAAACTATTGATAGTACAAAATGTGAATTATTTTAACAATCGACATCTAAAAATGTTTGCACATCGTTCTGCCAAGAGTACGAAGATGTATTACGAAGAACCTTAAATTATTAAGAAAAAAAAACATGCTGGTGGCAACACTGATTTTAAACTGCTACAGTGTTAGGCAAAAATACGCCCTTATAGTAAGCTTCTTCGAGAAATAATTTTTCCATATATTAATATTTAATATAACAGTTTAATATTTTTAAAAGCTTGATGTTTAGCTTTAATTGATCGCAGCCATTAAGGAATAAATTCAATACTCACCACGGCACGGCTAGTAAGTACCAGCGAATAAAGATTATTAAATATTACAAATATATTTTTCTCAAACCTGGTAATCCAATTTCTTGCAAAAAAGGCTGACTTCCTTTGAACGAAAAATCGTTCATTATCAACAACACTTTTTTAAAAAGCACAGAGCGTACAATTATAAATGAAGCTGCGTAAGGGAAAAAGGTTTGAGCCGTCATGTATAATAAAAGACGGTAATATAACGCTTACGCTTAACGTTTCAAAGAGAGTTTGCAAACACTTTCCATTAGTTAAAGCCAGCTGCCAGATGGTTTCAAACTTAAAGTCGGTAATATGCAAGAATGATCGCCGGAAATAATTTGTACCAACTTTAAACTTAGAACATGGTTATAAGTATTGAGATAAATTGGACTTTAAATTACTTTTTTATTTAGTAGTTGTAGGACTCCCACGAGGCCTAAAGATTGTCGCGTGTGAGTGCCTCCACTAATGATACATAATGGCGAGAAGTGTGAAATATCCCCAAAAGGTCGTGTTATAATAGCATGGCAAATCTCTGTCTTAACGGACAGCCAAGCTGCTGGAGTGGATTTAAATCTAAGACTTTGAACTCCAATTGGATTACATCAAAACTCACACTGGAGTGCAGTAATAACTTAAAAGAACTGCGGCCAGGCGGAACAAGGTAGAGAACTCTTGTGAGTTCCTGGTCACTCTGGGATAATAGGTAATGAAAAAGCGGACGAACTACTGAGAGCTGGATCCGCTCAAAATCTCAGAGGCCCGGAACCGGCCTTCGGGATATCAAAACAGACAACAGGGAAACAACATTAGATATCGGCGCAAAGTTAACATCTTTCTTCATGGCACGTGGTCAGATACACACACGGGCCGCAATTGGAAAACCATCGAAGATACTATCGAATGGGATGCTAACCGTAACACTGTCCCAGGTAAAACAGGTGACTGGTTTACTAACAGGCTACTGTCACTTACGAAAGGAAAACACCTTCAACTTATATGAATCTACCTACAATGGACCCATTGAATGCAGACTTTGCGGCGAAGGGGATGAAACTGTCCCACATACCATATATACCGCTGCGAAGCCCTGACTCGCAGAATACTTAAGATCTTCTGGAACATTCAGCGTGGCGACAACCTCCCGCATGACAGACATGGTGGAAGTATCTTGGACCTCATAGAATTAACAAATATTTTCTAACAAGATTTGGGTGCCCAATAAGCCAGAAGGCTGCAGTGATTCGGGCCACACACCTGACCCCCGACTTTAACCCACCAACCAACCATGGTAAATCTCGCATATTTTCAGTACTGGAAGAGTGAGAATAATTCTCAAAGAATCTGATAAGTTGGAAAAGACTGACAAGTAAATTATGTTCAAATATAAATATTAGATTACAATGAACTATAAGGATTTTTAGATTCATTTGGGAAAGGAAAGGAGAGAATGTTTGATCAATTATTCTGTTAAAAAAATATATTTTAAAGCTTTGTCGTGGATTTAAATCTAAAACTGGTTTATCGGAATGATCGTAGTCCGAAACGTTGTCTCTGCATGTTTTAAATTGGTGAAAAGGTCTAATTCCAAATTTAAAGCTAAATCTGTAGAGTTACTTCAAATTTCTTCATAGTTATTGTTACTACGATAATTTAATCGCAGCAAGTCGCTAAGCTGTCCTTAAATATCTAGTTAGGCGATTTCTTGCTTTGCCTAGGCATTGATGAAGCGATATCGGATCAGGCACAAGCCAAGTATCTTCAGCGCCGTTTATCCTATATGTGTTCCCCTGCCACAGGCGACCGTGTGCGCCACACGACCTTGCCCATATGGATGGCGCGTCCCTGGATCGGATACTATATTTTTGTGAAAGACGAATAAGTTTTGTTAAAGAAATAGGAGCAATAAAGATAGTAAAAAATCAGAACCACGTCGAAAATCTTTTAAATAATTTGTATTTTAAACTGATGAGTTTATCAAAATTACTTTCCTTCCTTTAAATTTTATCGCATGCCCCTGAATTATAACTATATATCATTGTTGGAGTTTTGATAGAAAATTTGACAAGATTTTGAAATTTGAAACCGGTCTATGACCGGCATAATTTTTGTAACATCGATGAGAATGCTTATTTTGCGTTTCATTTAGGAAATTATTAAAATACTCTTTCCCAGAAATGTCCTAGCACGTCTCATTTTCAAGTACCTGCTTCTCTTTTACATAAACAAACCCGGTACCGATAGCGCCTTTAAACCTGGACATCGTGTTTTCCGGTGATTCGAATTCTTCATTCGAATCTGATCCACAACTTCCTGAGACTACTAGTTGTGATCCAACATTTTTACTAACTACCAGTGAACCTCACTTAATAACTCAGAATGAATTAAATGACTTGGTACGTGACCTAGGATTGTCAAAACAAAACCTTCTTGGTTCCAGACCTCAACAGTGGAATTTGTTAAATACAAAAACAAGTGTTTCACTTTACAGAAAACGGAATGTAACATTATCAAGTTTTTTTTAAAATGGAAGGGTCGCTATGTGTATGTTGTGATATTGATGGTTTAATGAATGAGCTTAATATGGAACATAATCCTAGCGAGTGGCGTTTATTCATAGATTCGTCAAAATACAGTCTAAAAGCAGTCCTGCTTCATAATGGAAACAAAAAACCATGCATTCCTTTAGCCCATTCAGTGACAATGATAGAACCGTATGACAACTTAGCAACCATGTTAAATCGTGTTAAATATGAACAGTAACAGTGGGATATCTGAGGAGATTTAAAAGTAATAGATATATTGCTAGGACTTCAAGGGGGGTTTACAAAGTATTGCTGTTTTTTGTGTCTGTGGGACAGTAGGACAACAAAAGAACACTACAGTAAAAAGGATTGGCCTCATAGAACTTCTTTTGAACCTGATACTTCAAACATTAAATTTGCCCCCAAAAAAAGGTGCTGCTACCTCCTCTCCATATTAAGCTTGGACTAATGAAAACCTTTGTCAAAGCCATGGACAAAGAAGGTAGTGGTTTCTAGTACCTTAGAGAAATATTTCCTTACCTAAGTAATGTAAAATTAAAAGAAGGCATATTTATTGGACCTCAGATAAGGAAGCTCCTAGAGAATCTCCGTTTTCAAGAACAATTAAATGAAAAGGAATTGGCAGCTTGGACGTGTTTTGTACGTGTAGTGAAATAATTTCTGGGCAACAAGAAAGATGAAGACTATAAACGATTCATTCATAGATGAACTGTTGAAAACCTATGAATTACTGGGGTGTCGCATGTCTCTAAAAATTAATTTTTTGCACTTCCATTTGAATTTTTCCCGGAAAATTTGGGTGCAGTAAGCGATAAACAAGGCGAGAGGTTTCATCAGGACGATGGAAACAAGATACCAGGGAACCCATCTATGTTGTACTGTTGGGTTTTAAGAAGGGACGATGCTACAGAGCACAAGAGGAAAAAGTGAACATTTTTGTCGCTGTATCATATCTTGTGCAATATATTTATTATTAACATAACAACCAATCCTCAGTAATGTTTTTGCATAGATGCCACATGTTTTATATGTTTATATTAAATAAATATATTAGATTGTAAAAATAGGTCTACTCATCTTTTTTCTCCACCACCCATCCCTTATAACAAAAAAACTGTACGTGTTACAGTAATTAGCTTATCATTTTCGGATTTAGGATTCTAAAATACTTCAGACAAACCTATTTTCATCAATGTTACTTTACAAAAATTTAAATTTGTGTAATTAGTGGTTTAAAATAACTTATGCAAGAACGAGACAACTGAATTTTGTCTTAAAAACAAATTTTAATATGATTTTCCAATCTCCATGCTTGTTTGTAACAAATTGTGAAGGCGGAAACATAACTGGTGCACAAAAGCTATAATTTTTTTATAGGGATGGGCTAAATTTTAAACCCTTTCTGTTAAAATGATGTTTAAAGAACCTAATATGATTAATAATACGCCTTAATTTTTCTTTGCAACTTAACATAATGACAAGCTATAATAAGATTTTCTAAATATTCATTTTCCTTATTAAAAGTCGACAGAGTTTCAGGAAATCTAATCTAGTTTTGCACGCTGAATGGAAAAGTTATTAGCCCAACTTCAGCGAATTCTATTATGTCATAAAGTTAGAACTTAGTACAAATTATTTCAGTTAAATATATTTCGCATATTACTTCCAGAAAGTTAGAAACCAGCTGGTAACAAGCGTATGCTAATGAGAACCTTCTACATAGTATCGTAAAAGGTTTATAATTATGATGGCTACTAACGCACCTTCTAAAATTAAGAATAGATTTAAAATTATCCTTGCATCTTGTTGTCAGAGAGACAATAATAATTATTCTTAGTCTTGATACTGTGGCAGCCTGTTACCAAAATGTCCTGTTATCACGCCTTCATCTAGCCAATTACTAATCGCTAGATTATTAAAAAATAAGAAAGTTTCACTCGAGCGAAAAAGATCGGCAACGCTGCGCTTATCGGCCTTGTCCATTCTTGATGAAATATTAAAAATATAAAAAAAAACGTAAATTCATCGACAACGGACGTTTTGTGTGTTGCAAAAATTCCATAGTTTAAATAAAAATTTATCACCCTGTATTTCGAAAACGAAGCGACATGCGAAAAACTTTTATACCACATTTCGTCTTAAAATAAGGTGATGATTCACCTCCTTCATTTTTTCAGAGAGGTTATGAAACACCCTGTATGTATCGTTTTTTACTGCTTTTTTGAATAATTCATTTATATTCCGTTTAGGGAATGCAACTAACAAAATAAATTCTGATAGGAAACACCGCTAGTTTCCTTCCTGTTTTTTTCTCAATTTTTTCCTCTTTGTTCGCCTGATACTGCCATTCCCGCGGGGCTCTCTAGCATAACGTGACATTGAACTATGACCATCGGTCATACGCTCTGCTCCCCCAAGGGAGATCGACCCTTTGTTTCTCGCATGGCGGTATGTCCTACCGATTGGGGCGCGCGTACCGTCCTCCGTAAAATAATATTACCAATAAAAATCGTTGTAATTTCACGTAACAATGTTGCACCGTGTACCTAACATCTTATCGGCTTTAATCTTATACCCTTGAAATAGCTAAAATGTAACATTGAAACTAAATACACCAAAGTTTGGGATAGTTAAAGTAGCTGCAATTAGTAATTAGAATCTCATTAGTCTGATTTCCAAAAGAAATACGAGTATCTAGGGCAGTGCTTAAAATCCACAATTAGGGCTTTAGAGTGAAAATCTCCGCATAAACTTTGTGCACTTCTGTGGATTACCCGAGAGAATAGAACTAGACGGCTAATTTGCACTAATTAATGAAGCATGAGCTTAGTTTCGGATTAAAAACGGAAATGTGATATCATTTTAATAATCCTCAAAATAATGGAAAAAAAAACTGTGGTTTTAAAGTTTATGATTAAATAATATACCTACAATCAGGGCCGCGCCAATCATTTCTGGCTCCCGTGGGCCACTATTATGCGCCCCCCCCCCCCTCCCCCCACACAGTGATTTAAAAGTATATTTATATTGTTATTTTCAAAATTTTGCGCATTTTATGTCGATAAAGCATCTTGGCAACATTATAATATTAAATAGATTACTATAGCCGAATTCAGCACGCCCGGACAGATGTTTATAGACCATGCTTCATAGTAGCTAATATTCTAGCTACTATCGATATAAAATAATTTAGGCTTATCCATATCCATAAGTATCTACAATCTCTAAAGTCTTGGAGATCCAAGATCTAGGCTAATATTCTAGCTACTATTTATTTTCACCTCATATGTAAATAATCTGTCGACCGTAAGAAGGGGTGGGGTGACCCTACTAAACTTTTTTGATGACATGTTATAGCAGAGAACAAATTTATATCAATCGATTCAATAGGGAAAGTCACTTTTCCGCACTTGTTAGGATAATAACTATATTTTCTACGAGCAGTGCGGAAAATAAAAAATTTTCGCGCACACTCGTAGAAAAAACATGTCCGGACGTTGCCACTCTATACTGTTCCGTCTACCTGAGACACCCTGTATTTTCATATTTATTGGACAATCAATATCCACTTATTTCCTCTGCTTGTTCTGCTTTTACGACTTTAACAGATTATTGTTCGTTACAGAAAATTAATAGTTCTACTGGTTTTGACAGAAGAAATTTCAATTACAAGTTAGGACTTTCTGATTAAATACGACATAATAAAATATGGGACGCTTCGATTCAAGTTCTTGTCGTGCGATATTAAATTAATTAAAGAGATGGGAATTTGTATAAGAAAATAAAATTAATTATACTAAATACGTTTTGTTAAATGTTACGATGAAACAGAGCTTCTCAATTATATTAATAAATATAATTTCGAAATATAATAACGTATTATAGAAAATACCGCCGAGTTATGGAATAGAGCTTTCTCTCTTCCCTTGTCTGGAATATTTTATCTATAGGGTGTTACGAAATGATTTATTATACCTAAATGGGTGACCCGACATATATATAAACATTATATTGCTAATACCATCTGCAATTATGTCCCCGGGCATCGAAGGGGGCGTTGCGAATTTGCGCAGTTCGGAAATTTCCTTGTGAAAGTAAACATTCGACAGGACCGGATTTCAATTTTTTAATGTAAATTTCACTGGTTAGTTAGGAAAAATATTGTTGTGTTATCAAAATTTCAATTAGTTCGATTTAAGACAGCGTTCCATGCATACGATTTCTGACGATATGATGATCCGACGGTGCCCTGATTGGTGCCAAATTCCGTCCGAATATTTGTAACAATCGACACGATGAACTATATTTTAACTTTCATCCGACGTCGTATGTTTCTTAACCTCACTTTTTTCTAAACCAAAAATTAAGAATGAATGACTATATTTGACTATTTCCGAAATTATTCGTCAGCTACTAATGCACCAAATTAAAACTTTTTACAAGCTTTTTAGTGAAGTTCGGTTCCGAAGATCGGATAATGGGTAAGCAAAACATTTTCGTATGTATGTACATACCTGAAATACTTTATACTTGGTATTGATCCACGACTTTTACAAAAAAGCACCATGCACTTGTGTCCTTTCATCTTAAACAAAATAAGTCACTAATCTATCAAACAGCGAATCGAATCACCACAAATTAAAAACTCTTTTACAAAAATTGCTGTTAGGTAATGAAAGTTTATAAGTACTAATATACCGACAACAATGTGGATGAACTACTTTTTATTCTGTAATTTGAAAAAGCATCCAGAGGGCAACGAATAACAACAAACAAATAATGTCGGGCCGGCTCTGATGCGATCGATAAAATTTCCACCCTACGGCGCAAACTGAATAGGCCCGCGCCATCTCCCATAGCGGGGACACTTTTTGTATTTTGGAACGTTCGTATTGGCAATATACTGTTTATATATATGTGGTACCATAGTTTCTTTTTTAAATCAATCTCTAGGAAATTAGGTAGACTCCTACGGTGGTATACAACATGTACATGTACGATACAATATGTACCACATGCCGTTGACGTTCACGTTTTTACGTTTGACTATTCACACTAATTTGACTGTGAAAAGTTTCACTGTAAAGGTCAACTGCGACCATAAGTTATTGCTTTTAGTTGCATGGAAAATAATAATTAAAATAAAGAGAAGGTCGTTTTTTTAAAGTTTTTCAACAATTCCTTTATTAAACAATACACAAATAATCTTTAGATTTTATTGTTTAAATAAATAAAAACTTTGAAAATAATGCTAGTAAAGGCCATTTATAAACTTTTGCGTTCAGTTCAGTGGAGTTCAGTAGCGCTGCGCTCGTACTTGCTGTTCGCTGGAAAAATTTCTGATGTATAGAATTGAACTGACTCGAACTCGCCGCGAAGTTTAAAAATGGTCTGGTATGTTTTCATTTGTTCAGGTCGAACGACAGCCGGCGGAACTAAACTCGACTGCGCGTAACTGAAATGAACTGCAGTGACAAAGTTTATAAATGCCACTTAATATATGTTCAGAACGATGCTTTTACCCTTTTTTCATTGCACCATTTTTCAAAGCGCGAATACATGTTTCATAATGACTTTTTGATTTAACAGGCAGCTGCTCGTTCGTCGTCATTCTTTCAGACTTTTCTATATCTGACATGGTATCGTCGCTCTCTTCAGGCCTTTTCTTCTTTTTTACTTTTAAAAATAATAAAAACTAAAAATTTCAGGTACAAATGGTGATAAGTAATCAAAATTGTTTAAACAACAAACTCCCGTTAGTTACCGTAGTGATTGTCTTTAGGATAATTTGATTAGTTTTTTTATGGTTTATGTATGATTACTTTCGTCATTTTGAAATAGACCAATCGGACATTACCATTTTTTGAATAAATTTTGTTTAGATAAGTGATTAAATCTCAAAATGTGTTAATGTTAAAAATGTCAAATTTTATTATCAATAAAAGCTATTTTTCTACATTTTGTTGTTGGATTTAAGTTATTCAGGAAATAATCTAGCCGTATAATACTCGACTATAAATTTAAATGGATTAAACCAGAGTTTCTCAAACTTTTTTGACGACGGGCCGTTTCTGATTTTAGAATTTTCTCGTGGACCTCCAGCCACTCTGTCATGCCTAATAAATTACCTTCATAGGAAAATGATTTTTATTCGACTGTTATTCTTTTTTAAAAATCAAAAAGCTTCAATAAGCAATGAGCTGGATGCAGCAAACGTTGTTAGTAAGATAGATGGTACTGCTTTCTACTTCCACACAGCAACACTTCAGGGGCGCCGAGTTTTGGAAATTCCAATGGGAGCAAATGTAACCACGGAAACATTGGAGATGAAAAAGTGCCGTAAACAATGCGTCCGAAAAAATTTCAGGTTTGTTCTGGTTTAGTACTACGAGTACTCGACTACACCCAAGTCAAGAATTCATCCAATATCCAGTGGAAATTTTTTTTACGTTTGTGTATAGAATGACATTTTGCTTGACTGAACACAACTTTTTTTAAATAATATGTTTTACCAACTTTAGTAGATCAAATATAAATAAAAATACAAATTTGAACTATTTTTAATTTGTTAATAACAATTGAATGCAACTAAAGTTGGTAAAGAGGAAATTATTGCTCTTCGAACTAATAACTAGCATAAGTCATCAGCTCTTAAATTCGTAACACAACTTTTTTTAAATAGTATAAGGTTCACCAACGTTGAATAAAAATAAAAATAAAAATGTAAACTATATATTTTGTCAATTTCAATTTCATGCAACTAAAGTTGGTAAATAGGAAATTATTGCTCTTCGAACTAACAACTAACGCAATCCTCATTTTTTCTACCTTCAACTTAATAATTTAGTGCGAAATTTTCTTACCGAATCTCCCTCGTTCTCGCATTAATATACGGAAATTTTCCTTCTACACGATTTTTTTGAGAAAATCGTGTGGTCGAAAAACAAACCCGATAATAATTCAAGTACTAGGGTTCGCAGACCCCTAAGCAATTGCTCGCGGACCCCCAAGGGATCCGTGGACCCCAGTTAGAGAGACGCTGGATTAAACAATCCCAATGTGCGTTGTGCTTTTTGGCAAATAGTTTCATGCAAAATAATTTTAAAATGAAACCCAAAGACCGCTTCGCGGTCTCGCCTATATTGGGAATACATTTCGTATTTAATTATTCTTAATAAAAAATGTTGTATCATGGGTGTGCAAATTGTGCCACTTTCACACTCGTATCATAAATAGGCATTATAAGGTAAAAATGTAATTCATCGTCGTTACATGTAAAAAAGAGTTCTAATGCAACGGAGAAAATTTTTCTGTAAGTATTTCATATTTATATGAACAGCTTAATACTACTGCAATTATTCACAGAAAAACTTCTTCAAAGACTGAAAAATATATCAGATTTTTAGAAGACTTCGAGATGTGATTTCTAATTTAATATTTTAAAAATATATCAGATTTTTAGAAGACTTCGAGATGTGATTTCTAATTTAATATTTTAATATGCGGTTTAATATTGAATATAAAATAACAAGAGTATCTGCAATGTAAGTATGCCCTAATACTTATGAAGCTGGGTCTAAGCTTTTAAATAATGCCAAAAGTTCTCATGCATGTAATCTTCTCTCGGCTGTATTGTAGGTAAAGTGCAGTGTATTATAATCGGGATTTTAATTTTCCAACCTGAATTTTACATTCAAAGTGTGATGTACATACTTTAAAGCCGGAAAGCGGGAGATAACATGCTTTTAAACAGCTTTACTCCTACAGGTTACAGTATGCTTCAAACCGTCAAAAGACAGACATGTGATTTTACATTATGTTTTAAGATATGTTTAAGCCATGCATACATTAATTATTGAAATACTGAAGTAACCTGATTAAATGGTGGAATTGAAGCTTAGCTTCTCAATTTTTAGTTTTAAAGTCGTGCTACCTCTCTAACAGTAAATATAAAAATGAGTTATAAGAACCCAGTACGAATTACATGTGGTGATAATACATATACTGAGTGCTTTTTAAAGTGCTGCATACTTCACAGACAGAGTAAAATATTTTCAAACGCAGAGCGTGGGTAATGCACCAGCACGACTGGTCGAGGCATCTACAATCTAGCTCTATGCAGTGTGAATCACTAATCGACCCATCGGTGTCGCGCGTTTCGATATTCGTGCTGAGTGACTTGCGATCGAAAATATTTAATAACTACCGATCTAATAAGGGTGCCATTTTTCCGTACAATGGGTTTTGCAGAAAGAGGATAAAGAACAAAATGGTATTTTTTAAATTAATTTAAGGTGGGGGACGAGCATGTTAAAACTATTGAAATAATTAAATTATTATTATTTTGTATTTGTTAACAATGACATTTTTTTTAATACATTTCGAGAGTAACAAACACAGTGGTAAATAAAAAAAATACTGACATTGATACGGTCAGTACAACTGGAGATATTAAATTTTAAGTATGAGGAGATTGGAGAAAATCCAGCAAATTATCAAAAATTCATGTGTGGATATTTTGAAAGAATGACCCAGAAGTGCGATACGTTGACACTTTTGTAGCGCGTTTTTGTGGACAGTTTATACGAATTTAAATTAGGTTTTTCATCATCAATTATCCCTCGTGCATGTTATTTTTTTCCTATAAATAAAAATAGGTATAGTTTTTGCAGAATTATACCGTTGATCTTTTGACTGCAATAAAACCTCATTATCCCTTTGACCATAAAATAAATAAGGAAATCCCAAATTTTAAAACCTTTTCGAGCATGGCCGGACCAGGTATATAAATTCAATTTATACCTGCCTGATGCATATATAAATACAAAGTGATTTTTAATAATTTTAATCTTTAATGGTTTTCCGGCGAGTCATTTTTAGTTAGGCTTATTAGTGGTAGAATGTGGCGTCCTTGCAATTGTGCTGATAAGGGGGCATATTCAAGTGTCATTTTTAAAAGAAAGCATTTATCTACCGATGCCAAACTAATAATTAAAAATGTGTATCAATCGTTGTTGAGTAGAAATTTTAATTCGATGGATGCTTTAGCAGAGACGTCTACTTTGACAAAAACTCCTTTATCTTCGGTAAGAGTCACAGTACTTAAACCTGTTAATCCTAGAAAAAATCGGAGTGATTCTGGCACATTTAGAAGCATTGACGAAAATGACATGGATTTATTAAGAAGAAAGATTTATCAAATGTATGAGGCACAAACTGTACCCACTTTGATTTCCCTCAAAGAGCGGCTGATTAAAGACGAAACAAATATCTCTTGTAGCCTTTTAAGCTGCGTTTTGCTGGAAAAACTGTGTACAGCATGTACTTAAGGTGGAAAATTCTTACAATTGTATGATTACAAATGTTCCACCCTTAATTATAAGTTTAGGCTTAGATGAAGATAGTGATAGTGATGCAGAGTTAAATTTTGAATAAATTATCAATAGTTTCTTAGAATTTAATTAATTTTTATTGTACTTGTTATCCTAATAGTTATACTTTTAAATTATATTATTTTCAATTATCATTATTTTACATTTATTATAGGTACCTAAAACTAAAAATACCTATCTATTTATTTTAAATTATAAAAATAAATCATGTGGTGTGGTATACATTTTCAAGCCGGCCCTGATCCCATTTATTGAGCTTTGAAGAGGTTGAGGCGTATACAATAGGGGTTAATCAGGTAGTTTATTTATGGCAGTAAGAGTCAACGGTATAATTCTACAACAACTATACATCCATTTAAAACATAACTGATGATTTCTGTATCCGATAACTTCCGTGTACACACGCCTTCACAATTTAAAAACTATTGTAGCTGACGCATATTTAAGTGCAGCTGAAAGGGATTGCAAATGACAGCTATGACATTTCAACTATAAAAGCCTTATCCTGCAGCCTTACAGAAAGATTTATTCCCAGCTTCTGTTTGATTTATGAGAGTTTTATTAACTTCTCGGAAAATGTAATACTGCGCTCGGCCTCGGCGTGTACCGATGTCAGCTAGTTGAGTGCTTAAACTTTCAGGTTTAATGTGTGTACATAAAGTCTTATTTTAGGCGCTTTTAAATACATTTTAAATGTTTATACTATACGACGGCTTTTTCAACCTTTCCTGTAAATATCTATATTTTATTCACCATCGCGTAATGCGTAAGCGCATTTAAATATAATTATTAGAGATCGGATAAAAATCGCAAAAAAAATTAAAAAGTGCTTAAAAAGCATAAAAATAGTAAACAGAAAGTGCTAAAAAAGCACAAAATTCATCAAAAAACATCAAATAACAAATTAATCAAAAATTGTTTAAATGAAGGTATAATTGTATAACTAAATCTTTCTCGAAATTATCCGTGGTAAAATTATGTCTTCTGTCTGTGAGAATATTTTTGTACGTAGAAAAACTACGTTCTATAACTACACTATCGGTTATCGGTGCATATTTAAACTTCGGTATATTTGGAACTCTTTATCCTTTGAGATAGTTTGAACCAATTGTTCTTTCATTGTTTGACCAGTAGATCCGGGAATACTATTTGCTGCAGCTTCAAAATTTTTAATAACGTTCACGTATTGCATTAACGGAAGCTGCTGTTTTCTAAAAATTGAATACTCTATAAATATAAATTAAAATAACTTTTAACGGAAGCTAAATTGTGTGCACGTTCGGGTATTTCTAAAACTTCCTGACATTGTTGAATTGATTTGCTTCCTGTAACTACAAATTGAAGTATCAAGCTTATAAATTCTCTAAATTTCTCGGCATAGTACATGGCAACATTTAGCCAAGTTCCACGTTTTAAAATAGGTTCTGGTGGTAGATGATAAATATTTTCTTGTCATATTTTATTAATTTATTGACCAACTAGTTAAATATTAGTAGTCATGGCATAGCTGAAGATGAAACACCGGGGAATTACATAATATACGGAGTCTTCGAAGAATCACGCGACGTCGAACAAACCCGAATATAATATGACATTTTTTCCATATAATGTTTTGTATTATTTAAAAATATTATATACAGAGTGTCCCAGAATATGTGGGCAATCTCCCGGGTTCAGATAGATGACTTAAAAATAACAGGAAAAGCTCCTATAACTTTTTTTTCCTACCGAGATACGGGCCCATAACGACCTGGAAACCGTTGTTTTTTAAATAATTTTTTAAGTACTAGGTGTAATTTAATAATTTTTTAGTATAATGGTTACTAGATGAGTCTCCTTAATCTCCCTTTTAAACACATTTGGCTATTTAGTTTACCAGGGACGGGTTTGTTTTTTTTTTACACCCTGTATGATGAAGCAACGACAATAATATTTTTGGATACTCTAAACCTCTAAACCTTAAGCAGAAAAAATGGTACTCTTGATCAATGTCGATAAAATGTTTTCGAAAAAAATATATTTTTGTGCAATATTGGTTTTGTTTTATGCTCACAAAATTCCCTCATTGTTGCTATGGATATTTTCACATGTACCGATTTATATAAGAATATTTATGCCAGTGTCAGTTTTTGGTAGTGTCTTGAAATTTGCGGGTTTTCTCCTTTGTCTTATTAGTTACTAACTTAGTAATGGAATTTACGTATACTGAATATGCCGACATGCATTTAATGTATGGACAAAAATATTTTCTTCTTGAAAACAGTTCATTTTATCGACATTGATCAAGAGTGCCTTTCTTCAGCTTAAGGTTTAGAGTATCCAAAAATATTATTGTCGTTCCTTCATCGTACAGGGTGTAAAAAACATTTTTGTGTTAAGTCTAGTCCGTCCCTGGCAAACTAGATAAGCCAAATGTGCTTAAAAGGGCGAATTTTAAGGAGACTCATCTAGTAACCATTATACTAAAAAATTATTAAATTACACCTAGTATTTAAAAAATTATTTAAAAAAAAAGATTTCCAGGGACGTCCGCTATGGGCCCGTATCTCCGTAGGCGAGGCCGTAGGAAGAAAAATGTATAGGAACTTCTCCTATTATTTTAAAGTGTTCTATCTGAATCCAGGAGATTGCACACATAGTCTGGGACACCCTGTATATTATTATTAATAATACTTAATTATGTGTTCACATAAGCACGAAGGGAGAAAGAAGCATAAGAACATCTCGTTATACTTAGTTATGTGTAATTCGTGTAGAAATTAAATAATCTCATGGTTGCTTATAAAATTCAGCAATAAGCATAATGCTTAAAATCCGGGTCTCTAGTAATTATAAATTATTTTAGTGTCTTCAATTGATCGCATATTCCTGAAACGTATTTTAGTTTTATTTTACAAAAATAAGCGTGTAATTGGATTTTCCCTGAAGCGTTGAAACCTCAACTTGCCTCTGGTGGGCATTGAAAAATACTTAAATAGTAAAATTCGAAACTTTAGGCTAAAAGTTTCTAAATTTCCACTCCACAATTCCTATGGAGCCCAATTCAAAAAAGTTCTCTCAAAACCTAAAATTTTGTGTTTTGCTTCTTATTTTTTCCTGACTGTTCGAAGAAAACTTTAACGTTTATCTAGGTGGAAAGTGACGTTTGTCCGGGTAGAAAGTAATTACTTTCCACTCGGGTAAATATCACTTTTCCTCCAGATAAATTCATTGAATAACCAAGAAACGGGACGTTTTTTATTTGCGGATGGGTCGAAGCTTTTTGTTAAACAGGGGTCGTACTTTGTTAATTTCTCACATAGTTGAGGAGCTCGCGTGCAAAACCGGATATATTAGATATTTTACACAAAATCACTTTTCCGAGGTTTTCGAATCAATTTTGTGGGATCTATCGACTAATCTATTTATTTGCGAGCAAAACCTGATATAACTCGTTAAAATGGTTAGGAAAAGTTAGCTCTTGTGAACAAAATCGGTTATAACCAAATTTTTGTAACAAAAGCGTATATAACCAAGAAAAAAGTTGTATCAGATTATTTTGCGACGGATGTGCAGGACAGAACAAGAACTCTCATATTATTCATGCTTTGATGTTTTGGCTAAAAAATAAGTCCCCTGTGCATGTAACCAAAATAGTTGTAACATTTCCAGTTCGAGGACATAGCTTTCCACCGGCCGACAGAGTTTTCGGAAGGGTTGAGAAAATTGTAAGGAAAAATCCAGTGGTGACAACCAAACAAGAATATGTGGACCTTTATTCAGAAGTGGGATCTCTAAAATCGCTTGGTTTGGATTGGCAGATGTATAACATAAAAGAACGTCTAAAGGTATTTAAAAAGGTTAAAGGAATTTCCAGTTGCAAAAGAATTGAATTGCAAAACTGTATAAACAAAAAAAAATTAAGTTACTGTTAAAATAAGAACTCTTCAATACTATCGATTTATTTCACATATTACTTGGCAATCTCTGTTAAAAAAAGGAAAATCTGACAACATTTGGCTAAATATGGCACGACTTGGTAACTCTATCTGAGACAAAAAGAAAAAAGTTTACGCCACTTGATGAAGGAGCATTATGGAGAAGAATGGGAAGGTAGGGAGGATCTTCTATGGTATAGGAATTATTTGCGTGCAAAAGAGGAAATATAGAATTTCACTTTTTTTTTATGAAAAAATATACATTACTATGATTAGTAAAAAAAATAAAATAAAAGTCTTCTTCAAAAAAATTTAATATTTTCAAATTTTTTATTGGCACGTTTTTAACGTTTCCGGAACATTTTATAAAACCCGGTTTTGCACGCGAGCTCCTCAGTTATATTTGTCACTTGTAAACCTCTTTACTCTCTTTGGTAAAAGGGGTCAAATAATAAAGTGAATGGTTCATAGAAATGTATGAACATAATTGCGGGGCGAAATAAGAATAGTTTTAAGTATAACAGGTAGAGTGTCCAAGTAAGCAGTCTCCAACTAAGAAGATGCCATCCTTTTCTCTCGACAAAAATGAAACACTTTCAACCTCGATGTGTAATATACTATAAATCACTTTGATGGATTGGTAAACCCCAGGATATCCACTTACCTACAGTCCACTGTCAGGTGCAGTCCGAAGTCATCAATTAGATTTACTTTCTCCGCCTAGTTGTTGTGGGCTATTAGACCACAAGTTCATTATGGTCATACTGAACTTTGAATTTCAAACTATAAGAAAGACGGATAGATATGACCAATTCATAATGCGATGAACTTTTTTTTTCTGATCAAACACAAGCACTATAGGAAAAATCCTTTAGGGCACTCTGGGAGTGGTACGTGTGCGCAATAAGCGCTTCACGTTGGTTTTGAATCGTTAGACGTTATATTCGTTGGGAAAAACGACCTCGGGAAGGTCGTTAACCACATATGGATGGACGATAGTGGCTCATCGTTTATTTCTGCTATTCGCCGCTCTGGGCAGAATTAAGAGTCAAATCCCCAACCTGTCTTCGATGTTCTAGGCTGTCGAGGTTTATCGTCAACTCATGGTCTCCAATCAGACGAATGGCCCTCCTTTCGATCGAATCCAGTAGATGGTCGAATCTGGGCTTTGTATAGTGTCAAAAGTTGTTGAGGTGTGTACAACTTTCTGGTTCGGAAGAGTACACCAAGTTTCTGAGAAGCTATCTTGGCGATTGCCACAACATGGTTATACCAAGACATATTTCCTTTCAGATTGACGACCAGCAAATTAATAGATGAAGCCAGTGGGATTGCGTGTCCGTCCATGACTATATCCGGTTCTGTAATGTTAACCTTTTTAGAGAAAACTGCTGCCGGGTTTTTTTTTAGCGTTAAATTCGACTTGGTTACTGTCATCCCAAGCCAAAATTTCTTCCAGGTCTTTGTTGAGGCGTGATACTGTCTGCGAGGATGTGCGTCGGCAGCCGATGTTTGGGCATTCAAAGAGAAAGATGGGATAAGTGTGCTATCGCAGCAAAACTAAATATCGGTTTTTTCGTTTTCACTAGAAGGTCGTTAATGTAGAGTAAGAAGAGAGTGGGAGACAATATGGACCCTTGAGGAACACCGGCATTGATGATGAAGGTGTCTGAGAGAAATCCGTCAATCGCCACTTGCAGAGAGCGGTCCTTAAGAAAGCTAGACAACCATGCATAACTCCCAAATCGACATGACTTCAGCAGGCATTCATTTTGTGTCGCACGGATATCCAATGCGGTATGTCTGAAATAGACCGAAATCCGTGTAAGACAGACGTTTGTCTCCCAATATAAGTTGTTAGTTGTTGTTTGCTTTAACCATCGATATTCAAAAATGCTGGAGGAGATTCTATATTTAGTACCTACAATGTAAATTTATAGTTTTATTAATATTAAATCATTCTACATTATGGAGATAACGTGGGTAATAAATTTTGTATAAAATCAATAAAATATGTAAATCTTGGAGGCAGATCCGAGAGCCATGTAATATAACTTACAATATAGGGGTAAATAAAAGCGCTTTACGACTCTTCCATGGCTTTGTTTACAAACAGTCGACCAACATTTTATCAAAAGCTTTTCGATTTATATTTAAATTTCGATTCGGTTTTTAATTTGCATAGCAAATAGTAAGTGTCGAATTAATTATCTTTGAGTTTCCAAAAGTCTTTTAATTTTACGCCCCAAATAAACCTGGCGATGATCGCAGAATTTAAAGTGCTTTAAAATGGCTCTCGAGCCATCCGAAATACCAAAGTTGGTTAACGACTAATTAAAATAATTTGAATTACTGAATTGACATAACTGAAAATAAATTCGTCTCTCCCATTTCTGTTTTTCGGTGTTATTTTTTGTCGTAAAGCTGTACCAGTAACTAAATTCTTCCTAGAATTCTCCACTAAATGGGAAAATGCGGGCCGTAAGATTGAGATTACTTGACGAGAACCGCAGTGACTTCAGACAGGTATTCGCGTTCGATAATAGTATATTAAAGAACAAGTTTTATAAAACGTCATATATTAGCACTAGTCCATGTTTGTTCAGATTTTTTAAGGGGAAAAGTGCTATAATAGCTGTATAGAACATGTACACTTTTATAGGGTTTGTTCGGGTTTGTCTCCGTAATTGTTAGTGCTATTAAAAAAGTAATGTAGGTGTCATGTACTCTTTTTGGGTCAAACTTAAAATGGTAAAATCAAAATTTGAAAATTTTCGCTCGCTTAAGAGATGCGGGGAAAAATCAACAAATTGACAATTTCAAAATGACCCTATATTTTCTTAGTTAAAAGAGATACAGAAAAATATTTTATACAGAAGTTTGTTTATAAGGATTGTTGAATAATCTGCCATTTTTAGAATAAGTATACGAGGTCAGCTAAGAAAGTTATCGGACCTAACCTCATTTTTTTAAATGGAACACCCTGTATATTTTAATCTAAAAATATACTATTTTAAATTATCCTTTCAAATATATAACACATCATGGATGCTATTGGTTTTCTAGGTGATTTATTTAAACTATTGCTTTGAAACGAAATAAAAGATTCAGATTAAGGTAAAAATAACGGGAATCATCAAAGCAAATGTTCGGAATATATCCTTAAATGGTTACTGTCTTTCCGGATAGCGAACAAAATATACATTTTGGGCCATTGAAAGCAGAATTTAAAATAGTATCTTTTTAGATTAAAATATACAGGGTGTTCCATTTAAAAAATGAGGTTAGGTGTGATCCCTTTTTTACCTGACTCCGTATACTTATTCTGAAAACGGCAGATGATTATTCAACAATCAATATAAATAAGCTTCTGTATAATTAATTTTCTATATCTCTTTTAACTAAGAAAATATAGGGTAATTTTGAAATTGTCAATTTTTTGATTTTCCCCCGTATCTAATCGAGCGAAAATTTTGAAATTTTGATTTTACCATTTTAAGTTTTATAAAACGTCATATATTAGCACTAGTCCATGTTTGTTCAGATTTTTTAAGGGGAAAAGTGCTATAATAGCTGTATAGAACATGTAGAGGGTCTCCCATTATCGACACTTTTATAGGGTTTGTTCGGGTTTGTCTCCGTAATTGTTAGTGCTATTAAAAAAGTAATGTAGCTGTCATGTCCTCTTTTTGGGTCAAACTTAAAATGGTAAAATCAAAATTTGAAAATTTTCGCTCGCTTAAGAGATGCGGGGAAAAATCAACAAATTGACAATTTCAAAATTACCCTATATTTTCTTAGTTAAAAGAGATACAGAAAAATGTTTTATACAGAAGTTTTTTTATATTGATTGTGGAATAATTTGTCGCTTTCAGAATAAGTATACGGGGTCAGGTAAAAAAAGTTATCAGACCTAACCTCATTTTTTAAATGGAACACCCTGTATATTTTAATCTAAAAATATACTATTTTAAATTATCCTTTCAAATATATAACACATCATGGATGATATTGGTTTCCTAGGTGATTTATTTAAACTATTACTTTGAAACGAAATGAAAGATTCAGATTAAGGTAAATATAACGGGAATCATCAAAGCAAATGTTCGGAATATATCCTTAAATGGTTACTGTCTTTCCGGATAGCGAACAAAATATACATTTTGGGCCATTGAAAGCAGAATTTAAAATAGTATCTTTTTAGATTAAAATATACAGGGTGTTCCATTTAAAAAATGAGGTTAGGTCTGATCCCTTTTTTACCTGACTCCGTTCAACAATCAATATAAATAAACTTCTGTATAAAACAATTTTCTATATCTCTTTTAACTAAGAAAATATAGGGTAATTTTGAAATTGTCAATTTTTTGATTTTCCCCCGTATCTAATCGAGCGAAAATTTTTAAATTTCGATTTTACCATTTTAAGTTTGACCCAAAAAGAGCACATGACACCTACATTACTTTTTTGATAGCACTAACAATTACGGAGATACCTTATGAAAGTGTCGAAAATGAGACTTATACTATTTTTCTATTTTACGTCTTTTTTAATAAAATAGTCCATATTTAAAACAATTATAATAATTTGGCATACAAATTTTGTAATTTTGTATGTCTAAATTTTATGTTGGCAATACTATCAAATTATTATTGTATCAAATTTGATAAATTATCCGCGTCTTAAAAATTGAACAATATGAACAAAGATTTAAATGGATATATTTGTATATTATAGTGCTGTGTTCAGCTTTATTTTTAAAGTAAACATGAAAGATACGAGGTTAGTTTAGTAATTGTTTCTGCAACTAATCATACTTTACAGGCCTTTAAAAAAAAAGGGTTTCATTAAAAGCTCAAATTGAACAGGTACGATGATCCCATTAGTAAAACAGTTGGCACACTTTTTACATTTAAAAGATGGGAGTTTTACAACAGTAATTTCGATATGTCACATAATTATGTATCTAATAGTGATGAAACACTTGTAAAGATAACACAAACATGAGATTATTCTACTGTATGAGCTTCTGTAAAGTTTCACAAAGCACTGTGAACTTTTAAAATATAGGAAACGACAACTGTATGTGTGCTACTATCAACGAATTCGGAACTAAGCTAGAATAAGCATCTGATCTATAGCTACGAGGATCACTATTTATTACACCAACAGTTACAACGAAATAGTGCTTAAATTTGCAAAGCATGTTAATTTTTTTTTATAAAATATTATAAATTTAATTATTACTAAAGATTACATTGCCTTTAAATATGACTTGACTACATTTCTTATAACTATAGGGGATGATTGTGCAGGACATATATCTCGATGGAAAACATTGCAAATAATTCCTGGGAGTTGTGTACTAAAACTATAAAATATTACATCCGAATTTCATTGATGTTTAAATAGTACATCGCATATCTAAAATATACGACATCTGGAGACAATGGAAGTATTCATTCAATACATTTCTCAAAAGCTCAGGCATAACATAAAGTATTGTTGTAACTTTAACATTTACCTGCAAATGACAGTCGTCAGAGAATACTGTAAAACATTTAAGGAAGAGAAAGCATTTGCCACCAGTTTCATATAGGTCTTCAATTTGAATAAAATTTTTCATACATATACAAGTGGAACATCAAAACAAACCCAAATTCACAAGGAGGTAGAATATTGAAATAGTAATTTTATTTATTTTTTATTTATTTATTTATTCTCTTACAAACACACAAAAGGCAGTATTAACAAGTAAGAGAGCCTACAACTAAGGACCAGAAAAAACTAAAGGAAACTATCACAATTTCATAGTTTTTACAGAAATAAATTTTACATTTAAATACACAATAATCTTATCCACAGAAATAAGACTTAATTTCGTCAACATTCGTATTAAAAAAAATCTATATTGGACATATCTATTAATAGGTCATGTAGACAAAATACGCCCTTATTGTATAAGGTATCATCGGGTGGTCTGGAAAATAATAATTTTTCCATACATTGGTATTTGATACCACCTGAAAAGTATAGACTTTTTATTTTTGAAAAATATTGTTACTGATACTATTTTTCGTTTTGTCAATGCCAAAATTTAATCTGTTTGTGTTTGCTGTTTAACCTGAACTATGAGAGTTGCGTGGTTTTCCCATTTAACCTCTTCAAGAAGTTATAATGCAGTTTTTCAATAAAATATACAGAGGAGAAAATATTCAGCCCCAGCAAAAATTATATGGGATTTCCTATGTACTTAACGATGTATATGTCCAGTATAATAATGTTTTCATATGACCTTAATTTCTGGAAAATGCACGAATTTTTCAGCAGAATAAATTCCCTTTAAATAGCATAATATTTAAAATATTTCGCCTGGAAACTAGACAATGAAAGAACTCGTTTAATACTTCTCTCCGCACCTCCAGCGTATCATTTCACATAAAGTATTGTTATTCCCGTTACAATCCCCGTACACTGCCAGGGAAAACGTGAAACATGTGAAGAATGCAAATCTGAAACTCGCGGCCTGTAAAATATCTGCAATATTTTAAATACTTTAAGAGCAGGAAGGGTTGAAGTTTCCGAGTTGCTAAACATAAAATAAGCACTCTCATCGTTAGTATTTCGTCCACGAAAGATTGGGTAAAGTAAAACTAGTGGTAGCTTATCTGGCCTAATTTTTATTTGTGTAGCCAATATTTCAATCTGAAGTCCAAATCATCGTCTGAGCCATATTACCTTAAAAATGTATAATAATTAAGAAACACAACAATGCATCTCGGTGATTCCTGATTTCGCTATTTACGATGAGGATTAGCAATCAGAGCCATATAAGCAGAACACCAATTCAGTTAAAAAATATGCCGCTTCTTTGCAGATTAGAAAGAGATAATATTTATTTTCGTCAAGTTTTAGTCGTTTATTGATATTTAGATTGTTTCACATGTTGGCGTATAAAGCAAGTGCAGGGGAAATCTGTGACAACATTTTTTAAAATTGTTCGTATTTGAAATTGTTATTATTATTCTTATTAAAATATATTTTTAACGCAGTTTCCTCATACCGTTTTCCAATCCTTTAACTGTACGATTAAAGTTTTAGATTAGAGAAAAAATAAGTTTATTAAATACATAAAATAGTGCCTTGGCAACCTGTGGTTAAACGCAGCTCTTAATAAAATTTACGAGAGAAAATGCGAGTCATTGTACTTAATATGATGTAATGAGATGCATAAGAAAATCCAAGAGAAAATGCGAGTCATTGTGTTTAATATGATGTTATGAGAGAGTCTCATACAAAATTTAAAGCCATAGAAGTAAAGTAACAGGATGACCCGTTTAGGTATTTACGACTGATTTAGTGACTGCAATAAAATAGGTGCGCAAATACCCTTTAATTCCCAGTATTTCGGGGCCTGATTATAGTGATTTCTACGTAAATACATTTTTTAATAACCTTAAATTGTATAAAGAAAGTGTTCACTTGTATTGCGATATATAGTTATGAAATATTATACGTATAATGTGATTTTTAATAGTTTTATAGGCATTATGTATAAAAAAGTATATGTTTGTAATGCATTGGCAGATGAAATGGGATAAGTGGTATGCCTCCCACCCTATTACTGTATTGAACAAAATTACTACAAAAGGAGTTGAAGCTTATCTCAATATGTCAACCCATATTGCGGAACCAGGAGTGTTGTTTCATTCCAGTACACTTAGTGGTCCAATTAAAGTGTATTTATGCTTGTTAGGCGTAATTAATAATCACTAATTATTAACTACCCTACAAAATAATCCAGCTAATACAGAATTCAGCTACATAAGTAAAACATTTAGGCAGATCCAGAAAGAATTGATGCTCGTTTAATATATCTGCTCTCATATATCTTATCCCTTTTCACATGGGAATCCCATTATTGTCATTATTTATCTTAATTACAGAACAAGCGAGGCTCAGGCTTACAAAGCATGCAAAATGATAGGCTTTGTCTTTTGGACATCAATGTCGATTTTTTAAAAAGTTTCACTTTAGAATTATTGACAATTTGCTCGCAACTTATAGGAAAACTGCACAAATTTATTACAGAGAAGAAGAAATTAGAGCAAATTTAAGGTTAAAAATTATATGAACTATACACGTATACAGGGTGTCGCATAACTTATGGGCCATAGAGCAACTGGAGATACTAAACATCAAACTAGACCGATTTTTTCGAAATGTTTCTCGTTATAGAAATACAGGGTGTTGAAAGTGAAAGTTTATTTTTGAAAATAATCCATAATTTGAAACCGGTTCAATGAATCGGATTGAAAGGTGGCGGTGTGATGTTTTTATGATTATGAAATAAGGATTTGTAAAATTTTTTAAGTTTCACTTTAGAGGCTTCTAGTTACATACACTTGGTTTAATACATCTATGATGATATCTATAAATAACAAAAATCCAGTCCTACCTTATTTGAATAATTACTCTGTCTCCAATTCTTATATAACTTAGCTTGCTGCGAGAGGTTCGTATTGAATAATTGCTAATGTCTTTCAGCCGTCGCACTACCAAGTTTGAGAAAAAGTTCTTGTAGGAGACGTGAATATAAAAGTAGTCAAGATGGAAGTGCTTGTCGCTTTGATGGAATTTTCCAGGCTCGTAGCGCAATAGTACCGTGCGCAACCTGTTGCGCGCCGCACTCTAGCCGGTCTACAGGTGTATGCCAGAAGGAACCGACGCGTGAAAACCCAGTTAATTGGTGACAATATTTTTCTTACTTGTTATTAAGTATTTTTAAACCGAGATTTTCAAACAAGGCATTTTCTAAACTAAAAAGGTATTCAAAACATTTCCATTTTTACTTTGATTTTTTTTGATATGCGATGTTTAAATGGAAATATCTCGAATTTAAGATCGAGCAAAGTATACCTTTTGAGCTTAGAAATTGCTCTTCTTTGAGAGGCTTAATAACTGGTAAGAAAAATTTATTAATCCCAGTGTATGTATCTAGCGCCCGCGCTAATGTGAAATTTAAAAAGTTGTACAAATTCTCATTTCTTACTTATAAAAACATCATACCACTAATTTTCAATCCGATTCATTGAAACGTTTTCAAATTAGGACATATACTATTTTATAATTAGTTAAGCACACTGAGCTTACGTCGTTACTTATAGCAGTGGGCCATTGATCAATTTATTAGAAACAATTTCAAAATTTTGACAGCTATTCAAAATATTCAATTGGATTATGTAAAAGATGCTAACATATACTTCATAAATTCATAATTATCATAAACGACCATTGTTAAGAATAATTAAATAAAAAACAAATTATAAAAACTCGTAATATGTATTTCTAATTAATAAAAATTTAAGGATTTCTCAAGTTTTGACCATATACATTTGTTTCTAATAAAGTTTCCTTACTTTTTTCGTAAAATTAATAATAAAAAAATTTCAATATGCTGACAACTTAAGCAGAAACACTACATGATATACCAAATTTGTCAAGTTTTTTGCCGTTGCGTGAAAGTTTCAACTTATGGATATTTCGCGTTTCTTCTTGTTCTTTATTTTAAATTACCGTTAACGTGTAGTTCGTTTATGGTATTCGTTTATGGTATTTTTTCCTGATTCTTTGTAACATAATATGGTCACTTTTCGGCGTTATTTCCTTTTGCATTTGAGATGGGTCCCGCTAGATAGGATGAGGGTAGATTTAGCACCGATTGTCAACTCTTCTTATAATTTTTAAAATGTAATGCTAGAACAACGATCTGTCTCAGCAAAATTCATCCTAATAGGTCCTGGATTTTAATTTGTTAAACTGGAATTACCCAAAAGTGTTATTTGCATATTTCACATCAGACAAGCGGTAGATAACACGCTTTTGTGGAATAACTTTCTCTTTAAGGATTAAAATATTTGCGCTGGGATCGCATACTTGGCGGGATTCGCGATTTTCACGACGGCCTCGGAATTTCGCTACAGGGAGGAAGTAAAGATTAACGGATTTATAAAATTAATGTACTATAAAAGTGTTTTCATGCCATTTTTGGGAAATAATAATTATTACTAACTAGTTGTGCATTTTTTGAAATGCCATGCCATTTTAATCAGCGGAAAAAATTTAATCAACATCGTATCTCTAATATCGACATAATCAGAGACTCCCTGCTCTTAATATCTCGGTTCCAGTAAATAATATTAAAAATCATCAGTTTTATTGTGAAGGATGATGTTTTTAAAGAATATTTGCCTTCATTACACTCAAAATCTTAAATGGGAAGGTGGGTCTATTGGCACATCTCTTTAAAGGTCGTTTAAATCTCTTTCCAATAATACCATAATTTTTTGAGTAGTTGTTTCCAAGAAATCCTCTTTCAAAAATGGAAGTAACTAGAATACATGCACTGAAATTTATGGTTTTAGATTATTATAAAAAAAAAAAAATTATTGTAACGCTTCCTTTAGTAAAATGATTAAAGACCGTAGGTAGTCACTCCAGGTGACCGTCTTTGCAATTTTTTACCAGGGGCAAAGTCACCTCCTAACAAAAGTTCTGCTATTTTTGGATCCCGATCTAATAAATTAGAGCATTGTTGGAAACAGAAGATGTTAAGGGTAAGTGTACGGCCGCACAGAAAGCATTTTAAGCAAGTCTTGCGTTTTGCGTTTAAAGCGCGGATAGCTTTTAATACTTCCGTGGAATGAAAGCGTTTCGCACAATTGAAAATATCATTTTATTGTTTCTTGAAAGATATTTAGTATGAAAAAATAGGGGGGAGGGGGTCATAATATCAACAAAGAATGATCTCAGTTTGATGAATATCCAGATTGGCAAAACGCTGAAAACGTTAACACGCTTAAAAAGCTTAAAATGGTTTCTGTGCGACCGCATACTTACATCTATCCCTCCGAGGGTGTGAAGCCACGAAGGCTGCAAATTGACAACCTTTTTTTAAAACTAGGAAGATAACACTTTTTACAACTACTTCCTTGTCATTTTAGAGTTTCTGCTAAATTCCCCAATTAAAATTTGCAAATTACCATCCATAATCGCACCGAAATGCTGCATCAAATAATCTTGTAGTACGCTTCTCACGTGTTTTTTTTTTCATATCCGGGAGATTTCCCACATTTTCCCGGACACTCTGTATACTGGAAGCCAGATATCTGGGAAGCTTTCAAATTGACACCATGTATAAACGTTTGCTCGCAATTTTAACTCACATTCTCTCAAAATTTCGAAATCAAAATTCCATACTAGGATGTGTGTAAAGTTTACCATGGATTCTAATTTGTGGAAAAGGAAGTACACACTAAAAGTGATATTTGCATATTGCAGATCCGACAAGTGGTGGAATATCACGGTTTAGTGAAATAGCTTCATCCTTAGGGATTAAAACATTTGTGCAATTTGGGGAATCGCATACTCGGCGGAAATCGCAATTATCGCGAGAAACGAAGAATTTCGTTACAGGGAGAAAGAGGAGATAAATAGATTTATAAAATGTATAAAAAAGTTTTCATAAAAGCTAGGAAGATAATGCTTCCGAATACAAACGTTTCGTGGCACTGCGATTAGGGGCGTATTAAATTTGTGATTTATATGAATATGTTACAAGTAGTTATAGATGGGGTGTTCAACGCCAATTCCGTAGGTCCGACTGCGCATGCGTGTCAGTGGTTTAACGGTTTATAACAGTGGTTTAGTGGTTTATAACAGCTGTTTACCTGTTTATAACAGTGGTTTAACGGTTTATAACAGCTGTTTACCTGTTTATAACAGTGGTTTAGTGGTTTATAACAGTGGTTTACCTGTTTATAACAGTGGTTTAGTGGTTTATAACAGCTGTTATAAACAGGTAAACAGCTATTATAAACCGTTAAACCACTGTTATAAACAGGTAAACCACTGTTATAAACCACTAAACCACTGTTATAAACAGGTAAACAGCTGTTATAAACCGTTAAACCACTGTTATAAACAGGTAAACAGCTGTTATAAACCACTAAACCACTGTTATAAACCGTTAAACCACTGACACGCATGCGCAGTCGGACCTACGGAATTGGCGTTGAACACCCCATCTATAACTACTGTTACATCTACTTAAAAATGTCTATTGCAAAGGATTTGGGGTTGGGGGGACAAACCCGATATTTTGGCGAAGTGCTACCTCATTTAAATATATAATAGGTATATAGGGTGTCCGAGAAAATGTGGGAAATCTACCCGATATGAAGAAGACAAGTGAAAAGGGTACTACAAGTTAATATAAAGTTTTTGTCGTATAGGCCTCCCCTTCGAAGAGCTCCAATGGAAACAAATTTTTTACACATAATTATTGAACCACCTGGTATATTTCAATTATTTTTTAATATGATGTGTTGTGAATTACTCACAGCTGCAGGGACGGACTAATTGTGACACTCATGGCCCATTTTTTTAACGCCCTGTATGATAAGAACTTTAGATAACGTTTTTTACATACCTTTAACTATTAACTAAAAATTAAGTACTTTTCATTTATGTCGCTAATCCTAACCGTTTTCGAGAAAACGTCATTTTAATTACATCATGTATTTCGCGTATCTCGGTAAGAGATACATCTTTATTCCTATCTAATGTTGAACCCCAAAATTTCACTTTTCATATTTACCCCGTGGTAAGTTAAATAAAATTACGTTTTCTCGAAAACGGTTAGGATTAGGGACATGAATGAAAGAATACTTAATTATTAGTCAATAGTTAGGTCACAGCTAGTCTGTCCCTGCATCTGTGAGTAATTCACAATAATTTCTTGGATAGTAATTTGAAGGGTCTTACCTGGTATACATCATATTGGAAAAAATTTAAATATGGTTCAATAATTATGTGTAAAAAAATTGATTCCATTTGAGCTCTTTAGGAGCTCATATCTCCGAGGAGGAGGCCTATACGAAAAAATGATATGAACTTGGAGTACTCTTTTCACTTGTTTTCTTCATATCCGAGAGATTTCCCACATTTTCACTGACACCCTTCATATAATATGGTTTATATTCGATGGGAAACATGACCTCGGATAGCGTCGTGTAGATGAAATAATTCTTAAACAATGAAGTTCTAGGAGTACGAAGTTGGACCACGTATGGATGGGTGGCAGTTTTTTCGTCGTGTTTATTGCTGCATATACTCCCAAAAGTTATAAATCGAAATTCAAGAAGCGATGTACTACGGAATGTTTCATTTACATTGGATTGTAATTTGTGAAAAAGGATTAGACACTAAAAGTGTTATTTGCAAATTGCACATCCAACAAGAACTGAATAAAATGCTTCTGTGGAAGTGTTTTAGAAGATTAAAGTATTTCCGTTTCCTGAAGGATCAGGTTCGTATATTTTATTCTCGTGAGACAGAATTTGTTTAAGTGAATTCAACCAGCGTACATTGTTATGGGAATTTTTGATGGCATGCCTACTTCCCGCCTGTCATATACGAATATGTCGAATAGTCGATCTTAATAAACAAACCCGAACATTTTTGCCTCTTAAAATAAAATTGCAAAATTGCCCTAACATTTTTAAAATATTGCTCAAGATGTGGGTCAAGTTTTTTTACCTATAACCAAAATATATGTTATGCCAAAGAATTATATCTTGTGTAGTCATTTGTCCTTGAAATTCGCTGTTTGTTTCGAAAATAAATAAGGTATATAATATAAGGCATAGGAAGTCGGCATAGCGCAGTATGCACGCAATAGGTTTAATAAAAGTTTACTGGTTATTTTAAACCACATACTACCAACATTTCTAAATCCATATCCGACCACAACGATTTACGGAATGTTCAACATAATATTTCAGGGACTCTAGTTCGTAAAAGAGAATTATACACCGAAATTGTTATTTGCATATCTCACATCCGACACGCGGTAGATACCACACTTTTGTAGAAAGCCTTCCTCTTGAAGGTTAATTACTTCAGTTTCCCAAAAGAATCTTATTAAAATAAAAAACGATAAGAACTAATTAATATTATGAGAAACAATAACTACGTTATATTAATATAGTGGAAATGAAATATAACGTTGTACATATTATTGTTTCTCATTAGTTATGGATGTCCACCAGTATCGGCTGTATCAATTAATTTAAGAACTAAGTAATTTTTATTAGGCAAAAGACTGCTATTTTAAATACTGCGAAACTTAATTAATGCACAACCAAAAATTTGTCGCAACTTTGTTTTGTATTTTCGAAATTGTAGGTTTTTTTCTTAAAAATATCACTGCCTTTAATTGTTTTGGTTAAAAAAGTAACTTTTGTGCCTTTTTACGAAAATTTAAAATGCCCTGTGAAGTAGTATACTAGACATTGCATGTTATTGCAGATACAGTCAAATGAAAGTTTCCTGTTTCCTTTACATCTTTTTTTTTTATTTATTTCTTAATCTATGTTACTTGATGAAATACATAATTTTTTTAAATGTCAAAAAATCAAAAAGATTCGCAAGTACTAGAATATGTTTCCTAATTTTTGTTGAAAATAATGGAGGGGCATGAATATATTTACTTGTTACTTCTGAATACTCCATCACTTCATATAAACTCTTGATATGGTTTCTCAGATCCTTAGAAATCAATTAACTACGACTGAAATACTACTGATGTTCAAATCCTAAAGTTTAAACCAAAATACACTAAAATATGATGTAAGATGATGATTCATCAACTTTTACACTATGTCAGTTTTAATTGGATAAATAAAATTTCATCATGCAAGGCTCAATGAGTTGTCTACCTTACTGATGGATCAAAACCTAAAGTGTCAGGTTCAGTGACAGCGCCGACCTACATTCCTCTGTGACCACTATTCGAATTTGTTCTCTCTTTAACAAGATATACATATATTTTAGATAAATATCAAACAGCGACAGTATAAAACGACACTTTTAAAATATCATCGGAAACTATTTGACACAGTATTTTAAAGCCAAGATTATCGCGACGAAAGCCGAGATACCACTTCCAAAGTGCACTGGTTGGTGTAATGTGCGAACTTTGAAAACATCGTCTTTTATCAGAGGTTAAAGCTACATGTTCTTTTGTTAAAGTTTTAAAAGTCAAAACTCGATCTCTGCCACTTTAGAAGAATGCTCGTCGTTCTGCTTTAAAGTTATGTGCAAAAGTTTTACTGATAAGATTTTTTAAGCCTTGTTTATCGATTCTGGGCTTCCAGAAGGTAAGGATATAATTATCAACAACATCTCAACTTTTTTAGACTGCCGACTTTCTCAATCCGTAGTTAATTAATAGTTCACACTACTTAACTCAATATATCTTTGTCTTAACTAGTAGATAAATGCACTATGCACTATCATCACATTGAGGAAGTGATTATTTGGCTTAACTAGTTAGTTAGCTTTGGCATAACGCAAACTTTTTCAAAAGGGAATAGGGATTTTTTATTGAATTTTACATTTAAAGCGCTATAGTTATAAATATTTGACGTGGACGTCTTATTAATTATGTAGTTAACTACAATTGAAATAAATCAATCTTTGACTTAACTACAACTTATCCTATATTATAAATAAAGTAGTATTCATTGAGAGAGTCGATACTAATATAAGATGTAATGATATATGTTCTAACTACTAGTTAATTACTATCTGACCCAAAGAAACTTGGAATTAATTACTACACAGTGAGAAAATCACGTTTTTCCCCATATAATCTTTTACTTAACTCGTAGGTAAGTTTGGCTTCAGCTTTCACTTAATTAATTATTAGTAAAAAATGAAGTTCGAAACCATTGTTCTTTGTATTATAAATGGAGCAACATCAAGTTACAGGAAAGGAAAATTATCGACTTACCACAGATTGAAAAGATACTCTGCTGGAACAATACAGATACTTTCTTACAATCAGTAAAATGCCACGCTATGTTTGGTAACTTTGTTTTATTCAAAATATGTTCTACAAAATTCAACGCAATATACATTTTCCCAGTTTAGGGAATGAACTGAGTTTATCTTTAGTGGTATATGCAACCAATGTAAGTCGTATAGGGTTGGTTATAGTTTATTATAATTATTATACCACATATCAAACCGATTTTTCTCAGTGTACAACAGCTTTAACTGATTTACCTTAATAAAAACTAGTTTTAACTAGTAAAAGCCGTTTTCAATAAACGAGTATGAAATTTTTTATTTTACAACTAGCTAAATCAAGAATTGACTAGGCAGAATAGTTAAAACTAGATTTTCCTAGGAAGATCGGGTTTAAACTGAAATCAGAATTTAAAGGTAACATATACTCGTATATTATTATGTTTCTATGTTAAGTAATTTTACATATGGTGGCTTAGTCCATAGAAAACTATGAAATATGTGGATACATTTTTCTTAGGTAATATTATTACTTTGATTTCTTTCAAAACTTTTCACGAATCAAGTAACGAAATATTGAGTATATTTTGTTAAAACAGAATTAAGTTCCTGCTTAATAAAAATTTGAATCGGTTCTGGTCGACATTGTCACAAAAAATAAGTAATCGCCAACTGGTATACTGCAACACATTACCATTTAGCCTGTGACTTAACCTCTCCATAGTAAATTTAATTGGACAATAAATATGATGTTACGTAAGCGGGATAGCGTGAAGTTAATTTTGAATTCAGCTCGAAAAGCCGTTTATCTCGCTTGAGACTGTTATTATTCGAAACTGAATAATAAATACTTCGGCTCTGGAAAAGTGTTATATCGTTTTGATAAATGTGTTAATAATAACCTCGAAGAAATGGAAATAGTTTCGAAACGAAACTATTCTAGTTTCGTCCTGATTTATGTTACATATCTATGCCTTTTCACACTATTAAACAGTAAAATTACTTTCTTCCATTGCCACGGGTTTTTCGCTGCGTAGCGCTGTCTCGTAGAAGACAAAATATCTTCAGGAATATACAACATGGTGACAACCTCCCACATGACAAGCTTGGTAGAATCTTGGAAGAATCTTCTAACAAGATCGGCGCGGGGCACACAATAAGCCGGTAGGCTGCAGTGCTAGAAGTTCGGGCCTTTAAACCGAATCCCGCCTTTAACCAACCAACCCGCGGATACACACACAAAAAAAATTTATTAAGTCAAACGATTATTTGGGTCTGTCAAGTAAATATCTGTTTGCTATAGGGGACTACATGCGTATTTAAGTTATATTTACAATGTATTTGTTACATTTAAAAGGATCTGTTTAACGAGGACATAGACATTGTATAGGAAATTTGTGATTTTTGTTTAGTTTTTAGTTTTTTGTTTAAGTACAAACCATTTATTAAAACACGTTTAAGTAAATTTAATCAAAATAATAACCTAAATAACATACCCATTTTTAAAACTTATCTTCCAACACAGCCGCTAAATGGTAAAGATTATTTTTCTTTAAAAAGTCTTTCATTTTAAACTGTACACTATCACTCAAAGCAGCCACATTAGAACTGTGTCTTCTCCGTCGTCAACATCTCCTTCCACTAACCTGTTTGTTTGCCGTCCGTCAATATCAAATATCTGCTCTATTGATGGGCACTCTCCGGGAGTGTTTTTAATTGACTTTAGTACTGAATGTCAGAGACACGTATTTAGCTGAATATTTTGGATCATAAAGTAAATATTAGTATATTTCGGACAACTATATGGCATTAATTAAGGCGAAATTAATAAAACGGTGAAGTATTATGATAAAGGTATGAAGTAACTATATGAAGAAATACTTTTTTAATGTATTTAAGATAAATGGTTATTCATTTAAGACACTTGAATATACGTTAAATAGATAGTTATAAGTTAAGTCAATTTGACATAAATTAAATATTTACTTATTCAAAAATATATGGGTCACGACGATTTATTTGTTTCCTTCACAATCTACAGAATTAATATGAAGGCTATTTCATCACTGAATGGATATAATGTCGCATCCACCCTTGTTAGGATATGAAAGTGACCAATTACAGTTAGCGTTATGCACCCAGGCACCTATTCGTTTCTAAATGTCAATTAATAGTGCATAATCCTGTCAAAGTAATTATTACTGTTAGTTCGTAAGTTATTGCAATATTTTAATATCTATAGTCCCATTAGTTCAGTGGTCCCGGTTTCCACGAACAAGGTCACTCGGTCATATCCCAATCAAAGCAATCAGTATAAATAACTTTCAGTTTAATGTGAATTAAAAGTTAAAGCTTCATGAGCATGAAACCAGCATATTTTGCTTAGTCGAGTCACGAATAAACAATAATTCTACTATTGCAGTTTTATTATTGGGATATATGTATATTCTAGAAATATTTAATATATACTCGCCGGCACAAAATTCCGCCACCCTGAAATTTTGGTCAACTTTGATATTTTATAACTATTTTATTTTTTATGCGATTTTCATGATTTTGTTATCAGTTTGTAGATCCGTTTATTGTGTTTTAATTATTTTATAGAGTGACATTTTTCGATTAGGCTATATTATATAGGAGTAAATCACACCGTTGTTTTTTGTCGTAATTTCAAAACACCCAGGAACCAACAGGAAAATTGAGGTAGATAATTTTATTTACATACAGTTTCTTGATCTTTGATGTATTCTAAACATTTCCTTTCTTGATTCATTCCATTATCGCATTTCTGCTGCGAGCTACAAAATTTTAAATGAAACGATGAATTTTTAGAAAATGTATGTCATCAGTATTTCTACCAAAGCACACACCAACCTTGTTTGTTGAGCTCTAATCCCCCACCGTTACATTGACAAGAAGTTGTTGTTCCATTTTCTCCTTTCATTGGGAACCAATTTATATTAATTTTAAAAAATATTAATAAATTAATCCTAGACCTCACGTCGCACATGTAGTGAGCGAATATCTGGATGAAGTTGGACTTTCAAGATTGGAATGGCCCGCATATAGCCCGGATCTCAACCCAATCGAAGATCTTTGGTATCAACTTAAAAGGGCCGTTTGTCGTCGTCCTGTACAACCATAAACCTTGCAAAACTTACGACTGGCGCTGACCGAAGAATATCAGGCTATCATCCCTCAAGAAAGGATAAGTAACCTTATTCATTCGATATCACGAAGACTGCAAACTGACATTTCTGCGAGAGGAGGAAATACACGATATTAAAATTGTTTTTGTTAATTAACTTTATGATATACCTACTGTTTGTTTTTCTTAATAAAAATAGGCTTCAAATCAGCGTTTTATTTCAAATTTTGCAGCTCGCAGCAAAAATTAGATAATGGATGAATCAAAAATCGAAATGTTTAGAATACGTCAAAGATTACAAGAAACAATATGTAAATAAAATTATCCACCTCCATATTTTTAAATTACGATAAAAAACAACAGTTTGATTTATTCCTGTATAATATAGCCTAATCGAAAAATATTACTTTATAAAATAATTAAGTAAAAATACAATAAACGGATCTACAAACTGATAACAGAATCATGAAAATCGCATAAAAAATAAAAAAGTTATAAAATATCAAACTTGATCAAAATATCAGGGTGGCGGAATATTGTGCCGGCAAGTGTATTATATAGAAACAAAAAAGAATCTAAGCTCATATGTAAATCTTGGTAAATTGCGCTTTGGTTAGTATTCGTGGTTTAGACTGACTTTTATTTCTATTTAATAACAACGAAGATCTGCAAAGATGTACTTTATTGTTTTTGATCGATTTGAAAGAGATGCGAAAATATATTTGTTTCTCTTCAAATATCTCAAAAAAGAGACGGTATTTTTTTGGATCAATATACTCTGAAACTCATTTTATAAAACTTTGTGCTTTCATAAATAAGGTATATAAATACCCTTTTAGCAAGCTCTTTTTTATTAAACAAATTTTTCTTAACAACCTTTTTCATTAAAAGTTTTAAAATTCAAGATTTTATTAACTTAATTTTTCTTTACTTCATTAACTAAATATTTTCTCTTGCGTATTTATTTCCATTCCAATACACTGAATTCCTTAATTTAAAAACATTTACTTTATTTCAGATAGACTTCAACAATGGCAGCGTTTGTGGCGAAACAGATGGTGGGAAATAAATTGAACGCAGTTAAAGGTAAAATACTTAATTTAATTTTGATATTAGGTGATAATAAAACGGAAAATCTACAAGGTATTTCAAATTTAAATTTTAGGAAATTTACATGCATCTAGATTTTATGCACTATCCTGTACAGTTAATACAAACCCCCTAAACTCAGGTAATACAAAAATTATTCACTATTAACGAAATAACAGCTTACTAATTTGAAGGTGTTTTTATGAATATTTGATAATAATTAATTAAGGTAGTATATACAGTATGTTAATGTGATTATGTTACAAACTTCTAGGGTAGATACCTGAAAAAAATTTGTATCTCCGTAACTACTTCAGCTATCGCACCCAATTTTGGGACATAAATTACTGTTGGTAAGTTCATCTTGAGCCTATAGGGCAATGTTAACTTTAACCAGGGACGTGCAATCCAGGGGGTATTCGGATAAATTTGATCCCATTCCTCTAAGATTCAAATTTTTTGCCGTTTTGACATCACAGACTAGTTAAGATTGAGAAATTAATTTTTGAAGTTACAATGAAATTAGATAATTTTTTCCGGAGCTACAAAAAAATGTATTTCAGTATCCTAACTTGTTTTTAGCCAATTTCCGAAGAATACTGACGATAGCACACTTATCTCATCTTTCTCTTTGAATGCACAAACATCGGCTGCCGGCGCATATCTTCACAGACAGCATGAAGTATCATGCCTTAACAAAGACTTGGATTGGGGTGACAGTAACCAAGTCGAATTTAACGCTAAAAAAACCCATGCAGCAGTTTTCACTAAAAAGGTTAACATTACAGAACCGGATATAGTAATGGCAGGACACGCAATCCCACTGGCTTCATCTATTAATTTGCTGGGCGTCAATCTGGGAGGATATTATATGTCTTCGCATAACCACGTTGTGGCAATCGCCAAAATAGCTTCTCAGAAACTTGGTGTACTCTTCCGAACCAAAAAGTTGTACACACCTCAACAACTTTTGACACTATACAGGGCCCAGATTCGACCAACACTAGAGTACTACCCTCATGCCTGGTGCTCTGCACCCAAACATACTCTTCGGCTACTGGATTCTATCGAAAAGAGGGCCATTCGTTTGATCGGAGACCACGAGCTGACGAAGAGCCTCGACAGCCTAGAACATCGAAGACAGGTTGGGGATTTGACACTCTTTTACAGATATTTTCATGGAAAGTGCTCGGCTCACCTTGACCTCTTAATTCCGCCCAGAGCGGCGAATAGCAGAAATACGCGATGAACCACTGCCGCCCATCCATATGTGGTTAAGCTTAGTATTCCTCATTATTTAAGAATTCTTTCATCTGGAGGACTTCACCCTTATGGAACGACCTTCCCGAGGTCGTTTTTCCCAACGAATATAATCTCCAACGATTCAAAAGCAACGTGAATGACTTTATTCGCACACACACCACTCCCAGAGTGTCCTAAATGATTTTTCCTATAGTGCTGGTATTGGATCATGAAAAAAAAAAGAAATGATGACATTTAACGATTTTTACAGAAAGTATCATTTTTATGTAAAAGGCATAGGAAAATCATAATGTTATGTCAAATCAGTAAAAATTGAAGTCTTAGAGTAATGGGGTCAAATTGACCCATGGTATTTACGCCCCTGATTAAAGTTAATATTGTTCAATAGGTTCAACTAGATGAACTTACTAACAGTAATTTATGTCCCAAAATTGGTTCCAATAGATGAAGTAGTTCCGGAGCTACAAAACGAAAACTAGTTTATGAAGGCCATCTTCAGAGGACTCTAGCGCCCTGAGAAAGGGTTTTGGGACCAATGTTCATATGAACTTTTATTTTATTTTTATGTATTCTATCTACCCTATAAGTTTGTAACATGATCACATTAACACCCTGTATAACAATATTTAAAAAATATTTATAAAGCTTATTTTAGAACAGACTATTCTTACCTTAAAATTCTTAGAATGAAGAGTAATCAGCATCATTAAAATGGGTTAAAAAATATAAATTGACACTTCGAACTTTGGCCAGAACTTTGGCCAGTCTTTTAGATAAGGACTTGGCCATATACCTCGGGAATGGGACTATTCGCCGTCGCCGTTTTGCCGTCGCCGGTTCGCCGGCGGGACAGTTCGCCGGCAGCCGATTCGCCATGGGCCGTTTCGCCGTCAAGTAGAAATTAATAAAATACGTAATAAAGGGTGTTTATGATATATATTGCTAAATTATTTGAAAAAGTAAAATAATATAAACCTCTAAGATATTATACTATAAATATATAAAACTATTACATTTCATAATTATGGGCTAAACCTCTGAGATATTCTGTTATTTTATGGTTTCTAAAATTGTTTACTAACGATAAAATTCTTTTGTTTTGCTATTTGGACTTTTGTGATTTAGTAATTAAGCTGACGATATATTGAAGTTGAATTTCAAGAACCCTAATTACAAATTATTACAGTACTGTATCATAGAATGGGGTTTGTTCGGGTTTGTTAGAGGTTTATATTATTTTACTTTTTGAAATAATTTAGCAATATATATCATAAACACCCTTTATTACGTATTTTATTAATTTCTACTTGACGGCGAAATGGCCCTTGGCGAATCGGCTGCCGGCGAACTGTCCCGTCGGCGAACCGGCGACGGCGAATAGTCCTAGACCCATATTTTATACCTCGGCTTAAGAGGTTTTTGTTGAACAGGCGGGTAAAACATTATAATTAATGATTCAGAACGGTAAGAGTTTAAAAAATATGTGTTTGAAACTCAAATAAATACTAAAATATATTGCTTTATGCTCAGTCTGTTTTGTATATTATATTATGATTATGCTAAATAGTATTCGGTAATAAATATTTTTAAATATTTATTTTGGGGTAACAAATAGCGGAAAATAAATAATTATGCGTATTTAAAATACATTATTAAATGTAATTTTAATATGACTGTGAACTGAAACGGAAAAAATATATTTATTTTATTGTATGCCTAAACGAAAGTGGGCGTTAATAAGTTTCATTTGTCTACCTTATGTAAATATTTGTGCGAGTTTTTTATTTAATAAACAACTAATTTATTATATATATACATTTGTTCATGACGTGCATGTCAAAGCCATATACATTATGAAATGTCAGATAAATAATAAAATATTTGTTTTTAAATAAAATCTTTATAAATAGATATAATGTTCAAAGGAACTGAATTAATATAACGAAATTTAATATACGTTCCGGAAACGTGACAAAATAAATAAAATTATTTTCTAAGGAAAAAAATATTTTGTAGGTAATTGAATGGAAACATTATGTTAGATAACGTTATAGGATGTGAAAATAACAATTGAGTATAAATGTTGCATTGGGCGACGCACATGAAGATTTAGATTTTCGTGATAACCTTTAGGCGACCCTGAATAGTTTAATAAAATTTCGTAACTTTACTCATATGGACTAAGAAACTCATACTAGAAGCATTCTGGTACATAGTCAGGAACGAACTTGATTACCAAGTCTACTGGTAGGGATAGAATTTTTATAGATGTCAATTTTGGAAAAAAAATTCTTTTAATACAAAAGGTATTCCTCCTTAAAAAAGATTCTCCTTATTTGGTTCAAAAATTTTTTTGTTTCTACTTAACAAAATGTAATTAATGAAAAAAATCTGTATTATAAAAACCCAAACAAATCCGCAAATCCTGATATGAAAACGAATTTATGAAAAATGATAATAAATGGCGCTTTGAGTAAATAAACCTTATGTCATTGTCATAAGAAGCTACGCGCACTACTGTAATTATGTAAAAAAGAAACTATATTATCAGTCAAGAGACGTTAGTCGTCATGTCATTTTTAACCGTTATTTTTCCAGAATTATCAAAAAAAAATGTATTCTTCAATTATAATAAATCCTTATCTCAACAATTCCTTCCATGATTTCAATTAAAATTACAACAAAAAATGACTTACTTGCAAACAAGATAAACAAGCGTTCACAAATTTCAAATCTAAAGCACTTGGAAGTAAATTATTTCATAACAGAAGTTTACGATAGTGATCGGACGACAAGGTTGGATTTTGCTGTTGAAATAATATCAGGGTTTGTTCGGGTTTGTTCGTATACGTTACATCACACTTATTGGGTAAGAGCGCCTTAAACCTTTAAAACTAATACATTGGGAATTTCAAGGGAACCAGTCTACCACGTCAACGTTTAGTGGTTTGAACATCGTTTCTAGTGACACTCTTCTTCCCTTGGGTCTCAATCCATATTGAACTGAAAGGTAAGACCTGAAAGGAAGTTCTATCGCGCCTCATCAAGGTAGTGAGCGACGGACAGGCAACATACGTGCAGTTTGTTGACAACATCGCAATAATGTCTATGTCGTCGGCGCAAATGGAATATTTTTATAGTTATTTACTTAAGTTTTTAGATGGTCTGTTTAAAAAAAAGTATGTAGGCTTAATCTGGGACACCTAAGGAGTCACGTATTTGAAATATATTAAACTATTTCCATAATAGCCTGTATTTTGTGGGGGAAAAGGATCATCTACAGGGCGATTGATGGTGGATTTCCTATGAGACGTTTATGTAGATCAGGTCAAAAGATCACTTTAAAAAAATTTTTTTAACCCGAACACCCTGTGTATTATTTTGTTTTCATAATCCCTATTAACTTTTTAATAACTTTCCTATGCCGATCTGTTATCGTTCTCGAGAATTAAATTAATTTAATTTTTTTTGTGAAAACTGATATTCTTTAACAAACTCTGACAAATTAGCGAAGTGAAATTTTGGTGGGAGTCAGGTAATATCCAGAGGCCTTTTACTCCCTTCCAAAATGTAAAATCAGAATACAAATATTTTTTGTTGTTGGAAATATTATAAAAAATATGTTTTTTATGAGAGCTGTATTTTATCTGTGACTCTAAAAGCTCTTGAAATTGTCGATCTTCCTACGTGTAATATTGCTACACCTTCTGGGATATATTCTTAAAAATGACATGTTTCGCTATCAATGTAGCTTCTTCAGATTGAGAATGAATGAATACTTTCTTATATCTAATAAAATGTGCAATCTTAAAACATATTACAGGTATAATGATGGTGTAAGGTGTAGGGGATCTAATAGTAACAATGGGAATTTCCAAATGGCCAGTATAGTGATTATATAAATTATATTATAGGTTTATTTATACAAGTAATTGTGGATTAGTGAAATAAAGAAGAAGAATCTACAGCGAAACATGGCATTTTTAAGAATATAGTGGAAAAGAAGAACAATATAACGTAGTTTTACTGTTTCTCATAATATTAAAATATTTATATTTTAAAACACAATGTACTAACTAATATCTGGAAACAGACTGATAGGCCTTTGGGTACTACCTGATTCCCAATCAAATATCAATATATATAAGGGCTGATATTTTTGAATATATATTTTCCAAAAAAATATCATAAATAAATATTTTTTATTTAACAAACGGTGAATCAGTAACCATTATATTGTAACAGTTACCAGGGTGGGACCCCCCAAAAATAGCATGATGGAAGCTCCAGGCCCAAAATACTCCGGAGGTAAACTCGCCCCCCATTCGGATCTCCGGGCGGGGGCTGGACTTGGGGCCCCATCAAGCGAAGTTCATCAAAAAACAACCATTTCCGACAATTTACTGGGATCTAACAACACTCAACGAAGAAATGGTGTGGCACCTGCAGTTGCTAACCAACCCAGAACTAGCAACTTCAAAATTGATTTCTGCAATATTAGAGGGCTTAACACGAACATCAATTCAGTCCACCAGCACTTACAATCTTCCAAGCCTCACGTACTCGCACTGACCGAGACAAAGGTCAGATCGTCAACAAACACCGTCAGCTATTTATACCCTGGATACGATTTTCATTTCCGATTCCGACGCAACTTCGGCGTATGTCTTTTTATTCGAGATGATCTCTGCTGCCAACGAGAACCTACACTGGAACCGAAAAACTTTGATGTAATGTGGTTTAAAATATCAACACCGAAAATCACCAAGTTTATCTGCTGCCTTTACCGCCCTCCAAGTGATACCCATTACAGAGACCTTTTCTCATCACTAGCCAACACAATCGACTTCTTGCAAACCAACTATCCAAATGCCGAGATTGCTATCTTTGGTGACTTTAACGTCCACAATGTCAACTGGCTTAAATATTCAAATACAGACGATGAGCAAGGCCGCGAGGCCGAATCCTTCGCGATCAGTTCTGGTCTAACTCAACTCGTAGAAGAACCAACGCGGATTCCAGACCGAGCTGGAGATTTTGCTAGTCTTTTGGATCTTTTCTTAACGTCAAATCCCGATCTATATACAGTCACCGTACAGCCTCCGTTAGGATCTTCCGATCACAAACTTATTTCAACTCTAAGCGAACTACCAATTAATTCTGAACAACCTCCTAAACCTCGCAAGATATGGCATTACAGATCGGCCAAGTGGGAAGACCTGAAAGACCATTTTCGGACTTTTCCTTGGATGAGCGTATGCTTCTCTTCTGATGATCCATCCGTCTGTGCTGGGGAGGTCTCCGACGTCATTCTAACGAGCATGGAAGCATTTATCCCCTCCTCCCAAAAACGCCCTTCCAACGGCAAGCCCTGGTTTAGCAAGGATTGTGAGCGTGCTGTCAAATCAAAAAATCTGGCTTACCGACAGTGGCGTAAAAACCCTACCACTGAGAATCGTACCATCTTTATTACCGCTCGAAACCAATGTAAGCTAACAATAGATCAAAGCAAAGAAGCCCATAACGTGAGGATCAAAAACAAACTTCTTGACTGTCCAAACGGATCAAGGTCCTTTTGGTCAGTCGCTAAGGCCGTCAGCCAAAATTTTACCAAATCAACTATTCCACCTCTAATACGTCCCGATGGTACAATAGCCTCCACAGCCGGAGACAAAGCAAACTTACTTGCTGAACTATTTTCTTCGCATTCCACTGTAGATTTCCAGGGAAGAACACCACCCGACATTCCTGCAGTTCAATCCGAAATGACCGAAATCGTGTTCCGTCAGCGTCCCGTCAAACGAATCCTGAAAGGACTCGACGTCAAAAAAGCTACTGGTCCAGACGAAATTCCTATTATAGTTCTCAAGACATGCGCCGATGAACTAACACCAGTATTTTGTAGACTTTTCAACTTATCCTACAAAAAAGGAATATTTCCATCTTGCTGGAAGACGGCGCGAGTCCAGCCTATTCCAAAGAAAGGTAAGAGAACCCTGCCTAACAACTATCGACCAGTCGCATTGCTTTCAGTTATATCAAAAGTAATGGAGAAAGCTATTAACCAACATCTTCTAAAGTACCTGGAAGGCTTCAGCATCATCAGCGATCATCAATATGGTTTTCGGAAGTCCAGATCAACTGGAGATCTTCTAGCCTATGTCACCCATATTTGGAACAACGCAATCGAACATCATGGGGAGTCTCGGGTTGTTGCGCTGGATATTTCTAAAGCTTTTGATCGTGTTTGGCATGAGGGGCTTCTAAGTAAACTGCGATCCTATGGTATGCCCAGTCGATTCTGTGCTTGGTTATCTAGCTTTCTTAAGGACCGCTCTCTGCAAGTGGGGATTGACGGATTTCTCTCAGACACCTTCACCATCAATGCCGGTGTTCCTCAAGGGTCCATATTGTCTCCCACTCTCTTCTTACTCTACATTAACGACCTTCTAGTGAAAACTAAAAATCCGATATTTAGTTTTGCTGACGATAGCACACTTTTCTCATCTTTCTCTTTGAATGCGCAAACATCGGCTGCCGACGCACATCTTCGCAGACAGCATGAAGTATCACGCCTCAACAAAGACCTGGAAGAAATTTTGGCTTGGGGTGACAGTAACCAAGTCGAATTTAACGCTAAAAAAACCCAGGCAGCAGTTTTCTCTAAAAAGGTTAACATTACAGAACCGGAAATAGTCATGGCCGGACACGCAATCCCACTGGCTTCATCTATTAATTTGCTGGGTGTCAATCTGGGAGGAAATATGTCTTGGCATAACCACGTTGTGGCAATCGCTAAGATAGCTTCTCAGAAGCTTGGCGTACTCTTCCGAACCAGAAAGTTGTATACACCTCAACAACTTTTGACACTATACAAAGCCCAGATTCGACCATCACTAGAATACTGCTCTCATGTCTGGAGCTCTGCACCCAAACATACTCTTCGGCTACTGGATTCCATCGAAAGGAGGGCTATTCGTCTGATCGGAGACCACGAGCTGACGAAGAACCTCGACAGCCTAGAACATCGAAGACAGGTTGGGGATTTGACTCTCTTTTACAGATATTTTCATGGAAGGTGCTCGGCTGACCTTGCCCTCTTAATTCCACCCAAAGCGACGAATAGCAAAAATACACGACGAACCACTGCCGCCCATCCGTATGTGGTTAAGCTTAGTACTCCTCGAACTTCATTATTTAAAAATTCTTTCATCTGGAGGACTTCATCCTTGTGGAACGACCTTCCCGAGGTCGTTTTTCCCAACGAATATAACCTCCAACGATTCAAATCCAACGTGAATCGCTTTCTGCGCACACGCACCACTCCCAGAGTGCCCTAAAGGATTTTTCCTATAGTGCTTGTGTTTGATCATAAAAAAAAAAAAAAAAAAAAAAAAACGGAAATAGAGATGCATGTATCTCACACACAAATAAATTAAATAAAATGTTATTTAAATTAACTTCCACTAAGTAATATAACGAACAAAAAAAAAATCGTGGATAAATATTTGTATTACTATACTACAGTGACAGGTCGGAATTTAATTATTATGCTGCTTACAAAGAATGTATACAGGGTACGCAAACGAAGCGTGGACAGAAGATTAAATCGTTATCGAAGAACTTATCAACAATACTGAAACAGCTTGAGATATTGGATTAAAAGCGGCATGTTTTAAAAATATTTTACATTATACAGGGTGGCCCAAAAAAGTGTGACAGCATAAAGTTATATTTTTTTAAATGGGACACCCAGTATTTTATAGCATATTTAGGTTCGTATTACTATCGTTTATAAGAGCCTCAAATTTTATTTTATTTGGTTCTGTAGTTTCGGAGAAATAAATTAAAAACTAAAAAAAAAAGTTTTGGAGTCCTAAATAAAAAAATCAAAAAAAACAATCCAGAACTATTTTTTTAACCTCGGCATTGAGTGCAATTTATGACAAAAGGTCTAGAAATACTATGAATGTAATTGCGATTATTTATTTTATACAGGGTGTTCATAATAAGCTTTCAAAAACCCCACATTTTAAAATAATTTTTCTCAAGTTTTTCAAATGGAACACCCTGTATATTATTTGGCTATTTGATGTAGAATTCATAGGCAATCTTTTTTTGTAATACAAGCATATAAGTTATATCCAGCCGTTTTCGAAATAATTATAAATATCATAAATTATGTTGTTTAAATAGAGTTTTTATTGGGAAATTTTGTTATAGGCGACTAGACTAATAATTGTAAACTAAAGTAAAAGTTCAAAATAGCTTCCTTTTACTCTTAGAGTTTACCTTATTTTAGATATTTCGATATACATTTTAAAAGCATACCTTTTTGCTACTTTTATTATTTAATTTTATTTTTTATTCTTAATCGAGTTGCCATGATTTCTTTTTGTTTAGATTGTCACTATGACAGTTAAATAAAATTATTTACATTTGTTCAGTCGTCGAAATTAAGTACTAACTTACACAAAATGTCGAATTTTAGAAATAGTAAATATGATTTTTATACTGGGTGAATGTGCAAGAAATTGCCTCCTCGCGAGCCGAGTGTATGCTGAAAGATATCCAGATATTGAGAGAAAGCCTAGATCAAAAACCTTCGGGAAGTTGTTGCAAAGATTTGTAGCAACAGGAAGCACTGCGTACACAAAAAGGATGATAATCAATAAACCAGTTATTAATGACGAAAATGAATTAAGAGTTCTGTTGGCAGTAGAGGAAAATCATTAAATTAAGTAAAAGGAAGCTATTTTGAATATTTACTTTAGTTTATAATTATTAGTCTAGTCGCCTATAACAAAATTTCCCAATAAAAACTCTATTTAAACAACATAATTTATGATATTTATAATTATTTCGAAAACGGCTGGATATAACTTATATGCTTGTATAACAAAAAAAAATTGTCTATGAATTCTACGTCAAATAGCCAAATAAAATACAGGGTGTTCCACTTGAAAAACTTGAGAAAAATTATTTTTAAATGTGGGGTTTTTGAAACCTTATTATGAACACCCTGTATAAAATAAATAAACGCAATTACATTCATAGTATCTCTAGACCTCTTGTCATAAATATCACTCAATGCCGAGGTTAAAAAAATAGTTCTGGATTGTTTTTTTTGATTTTTTATTCAGGACTGCAAAACTTTTTTTTTTAGTTTTTAATTTATTTCTCCGAAACTACAAAACCAAATTAAATAAAATTTGAGGCACTTATAAACGATAGTAATACGAGCCTAAATATGCAATAAAATACTGGGTGTCCCATTTAAAAAAATATAACTTTATGCTGTCACACTTTTCTGGGCCACCCTGTATAATGTAAAATATTTTTAAAACATGCCGCTTTTAATCCAATATCTCAAGCTGTTTCAGTATTGTTGATAAGTTCTTCGATAACGATTTAATCTTCCGTCCACGCTTCGTTTGCGGACCCTGTATTTTTTACTCGAGGTGATGATGCCTATTTACTAGAATAATTTCAGCCTGTCCTTTCATGATTGCTAATCAATACTATGCGTTTATTAATTAATTTGTCAATATTCCTACTCTGATTAACACCCAATAACTTCAGCATATACATTTTAGTTCTTTCTCGACTCCAGGAAAATGAAAATGTATGCCAGAGAAGGGTATACCTTTTAGCTAGAAATGCCAACTTTATTTTAGATTTACGTACTCATAAAATCTAAATTGAATTTCTGTCTGGCAATAAGGGTCCCAATCTAAATATGTTTAATAGTATTATTTTGACACATTGGAAGGGTTTATGGAGTAAGGTGATGTTTCTACCTGTCTGTTACTTTTGCATTCATTTTAATTTAACGACGTCTTCAATTTTGAACCTTATTTTATTTTTAATAATATAAATAGGTAGTTTTGTAAACATACCTACAATCTAATTAATTTTATGCCGCTTTTTTCATGTTATTAGTACGATATTTTTGACATTTCTCTTCTTCTATTGATCTTTAAGCAGGTTTCATAAAGTGGACTATTATTGGTTTACACCAAATTACTATCGAATACCTTATCCCACTAATATTCTTAGGTTAATCACTTGTTTTTTAAATGTAATGTGTATTACTTGTTTTTAACTTTTTAATTGAGATTTTTTGTATGTTAGGTAAGAATAGAGTATTAGTGGTTTTTTCTTTGAACTTGATGAACGTGATGCTCATTCAAATGGGAAACATATGCAACTAAGAACAATTTGATGAAAGACCGACATTGTGTTGGTTGATTTTTTATTTCATTTTAATGGTATATTATTTAATAAATTATTATTTTAGAGCAGACTTCTATTTAGGAAGCGGCAAGGTTTCTAAAGAGACAAGTGCAATTTTATAAAAATTCGATCTTAAATACTTTTGATGAAACATCGATTAGATAGTTTCTATGTCGTTTTATAAATTTAGTAGAATCATTTCGGCCCATTTCATCGATTTATTTCAACTACAATAGTCCCGCGAGTATGTTAAATGAATTTATTAGCTACAATTCATTTATTAGTTTGCCTCAATGTTCTCAAAAGCATTTAATTAACTTGTTTAATTTATTTGATATTTTATTTATTTATTTCCTTATTCAGACAATATATTAAAATAATAATTAAAAAATAATAATAATAATATCTAGATATTTAACAGTATTGGTTGGACAGTATTGAATTTATGTTATTATACATTCACAACCTCGCTCACTCTAATTCAGCAGTTTTTAGGACTTTTGCAAAAGACTTCGCAAGATGGTTTAATTTATTATGATGCATCTCAAGAAGTAAAAAATTATAATTAATTAAATTCGGTGTGTCCTTATTTATGTTCGGGTTTGTTCGGAATTCGAAACGAAATATTGTACTAAAAACTTGAAAACACGACTATCTAAAGTTGAAGAAGTTCCTTTGACAATGTTTTATTTATTTTTCGACTCCTATTTTAGTAAGAATCTACTTACGCACTGTCTACTATTACGTAATAATTTACATAATATATGTTACGTAACAGTTCCACAAATCACATTACCAGTGTTACGCCAACACCGTCAATGTTTCCATTAGATTTTATGCAAAGTTGACTGTGAAATCCATCGGGTCGCCTTGACAACGTAAATGTCAGGAAATTTTAAACGTCAACTTTTTGATTTGGATTTTATATTGGGTATATTAGTTAAGTATGAGTGACTACGATATTCAGATTGAGGGAACGCCATGGGAAAGTACATTACAAGCTGCTTCCGCAGCAAATAATTTATTACTAGAAAAATCCAAGGAGCGGCATAAAAGGTACATCAAAAATATATCGACTGGCAACGACTGATAATCACGTGAGTATCAACTCAGAAAATGTTTATCAGCATATTTCCATAATTTAACATAAAAGTAAATATGAAGTCGTAGAAAAAGTATAGTACTCAACTCGAGTGGTAAGCCTTTTACACACGATGCGAAGCAAAGCAATACCACTCTTGGTATGTAATATATTAATTTCTATTTCTTCTAGAATTTCTGTAAAGAATAAACTAACCATTAAATGTCGATGTCAAGCGCTGAATGTTTAACATTTTAACGCACAAGCAGCACGGAGAGCAGGCCCATGTATATTTGTGTTTTCCTGTCGTCGTATCCAAGGGGGGATCCTATAACAGGATTATTATGCGAAATAACATGTTTGTGCTGAAAGCACATCACCATTAATTTGGCCAATTTTCAAAGACTGCTTATGATATGCCCTCGGGATTATTAAACAACTTGGTATGATTAATAAATGAATTCCCCAATATTAAAGCGTCGTCGAAATCCTAAATTCTTCGCCTCGAGCCTATGCATATCACAAATTGGGAATATATAAACTTAAACTCTTAAATTTCAAAATGATCGGTAATGACTAAGTTATTAATATATTACTTTATTTTCTCTATACTAATATTAATTAGGAATTATTTTTTTCATAAATTACTATTAAAATCATGTGCCGTGTCGAGCAGCATAATGAAGCAGATTCGACCTTGTGCACATGATCCACTATTTGTTTTGAGGAAAGAGTAACAAAAGGTTCGTTTGCAGAGCGAAATTTCCGACCGGTTTGAAATTTTGTTCTGCGCCTGTTTGGTTGTAGATGTGTCTTACACTGGTTCCTGCTTTGTATTTCTATCTGTGAACGGGTACAAACGCCAAACCTTCAACATGATGTTGGTTGAGGAGAAGTGAGATTAAGAGAAAGAGATACAATAAAAATTAAATGCACAGTACGGCGCCCGCGTGACGCAAAGAAAAAATGGCTTACCTTTGTTCTTTCTAGTTGTTTTCTTGGTTGTCACTACTGAATCCCGGAGACTGGAACATAACAAACTACCTTGTACTTTAGGGGGTGGTTTTATTGACAAACCACTGGCATTGTCGATTCCCAAGGAATCAAGAGTTAGAACTTGTTTGCTACAAAATGGCGTTCTCGAACGTTTGAATGTCTTGTGAGTAAAAGAAGTAACTAATTAATATATACGCACGTGTAAGGCCCACACAATTGGCCACGTGAAAACGTGCTTTACGCGGAAGGGATTTTAGTGACCAATATTCTCTGGTATGACACAATTGAAATAAATAAAAATTGCGATTAAATTAAAATAATTAATAAGCAAATTAATGAAACATAATCAAAGGTGGGTTGAATACCAAATGTTTTTCACGCAACATCTGTTGTTTTAGTAATTTTTTTATTTGCTATGTAACATACAACTAGGGTCACTACAGTAATACAGTAATAGTATACATTAGATTTTACAGCATCAATCACATTGTAGCTCCAAGTGTTGTCTTTTCGGTTTTCTTGTGAGAATTTTGAGCACGTTATAAGTAAATATTTGACAGTTATTGTTTCGTTGCACATTTCACATAAGTGTGGAGGTCTGGTTTGATCAATCCTTAAGGTGTGATTCCTATGGTGCGTCTGACGCAAATCTCTACATAAATGAAAATTAAATGTAATCGTTTTATTTCGTACGTCGACCGTCATGCGTATTGTGCGTCAACCACAAAGCGGGATCAGTACTTGCGTCAGCACCTTTTCTCAAGCAGTCTAACGTACAATACGTGGAATTGTTATTCTGATTCGTTCAGTGGGAATGAAAATTATGGGTGTAAAATCAAATATTAACAATGCAAGTATTAATTTCGTTTGCAGATGATAATATAGTGAAATATGGAGCAAAAGTATCCATGTTTATTTGACTTAGCAAATCCTCTATACAAAAACCACCGTTTAGCCATCGAGATTTTTTCCCCTCTTCGACGATGTCTTCCAATAAACGGAAGATCGTTTCCGCCCATGATAAATTCTATTGTTGTCATAAGATATTAGTAACTTTCTACCAACGATCGCCAATTACTGACGTCAGACAGAAAACACAAAGTTTCGTCGACGATATGCGTCGACCGCATATGAGTCCCCAGATTATAGTTTGACAGCCTGCACATAGTTTTAGTTACACTAGATTTTACTATGGGTCTAGCTTATCGCCAGAATTGTTTTGTTCTAAATGTCACAGGTTACGCACTAGGCGAGGTGTGAAGGAGTTAAAAGGAAGGAAATAGCTTCATTTTGCTTTTCCGTTAGTTTGCTTATTTTACTTAATATTCAAGTTCATTATCCAATATCTCAACAAGTTAGGTTTTAGAATCGACTTGAAACAAATATAATAATAATAATACTTCTTTATTTCAAATTACAAATTACTAGGTAATTAGAAACTACAAGGCAACCATAAAATGAAATGACGTCACAAAAAGCAATACCGACAAGAACTCACTGAAGGGAAAAGTTCCAATCAAAAAAGTATCTCATGGTACATGGTTCCATTTCAATTAATAACCTCTTTATTGACCTTTTCCATAGTCTTATATTACTACTCCCTTTAATGTTAATATGCAATCTATTGTATAACTTAAGGCACATGTAATATGGGGTTTTTCAGACATTGTTAAATGGTGAAGTGGATACAAAAAATTGAAAGTTCGAGTACAGTATCTATGCTCATTAAGTTCCTGGAAAAATTCTTTGTTTTTGAAGAAGAACATTAAACACTCATCAATGTAAAGTGTAAATGTATTGTTATTACATTTAGCTTTTTAAAAATGCCTACAGGTCTCGAGATACTGTAATCCCTGCATCAACCTCAGCACTCTTTTTTGCATTACAAATACTCTTTGTACTCTCAAACTATTTCCCCAAAAAAGTATACCGTATCTTAAAACCCGACTCGAAATTTGCATGATACAAAGTCTTAATGGTTTGAAAATTCATGTAAGATGGCACAATCATTAAATCATTATACCATAAGCAACGGAGCCAAGCCTCAAATACAGCCGACTCACATGTGACTCCCATGACAAAAATTCATTTATAATCACCCACAAAAACTTGGTTTCTGTTTCCCCATTGAGCTCCGTTCCATAAAGTTTAAGACTAATTGGCAGATCTATTTTATTTTGCTCAGTTCTAAAAATGATTATATTAGTTTTATCCTTATTTAAGATTAATTTATTTTTACTAAACCAATCGTTTATCTCCACAAAAGCCACATCAGCTTCATGAATCAGTTCTGTAAAATCTAAACCACCAATAAGCATGTTGGTATCATCACAATAGTTTGTTAAAGAAACATTATTTGCATTTACAGTTAGATCATTTATAAAAATTATAAACAATATAGGCCCCAGAATGCTACCCTGAGCTATCTCCATATGGACCATATATATATATGAACCCTGTATTTATATCTGCTTATATCAACAAAATTATATAGCTAGAATCTCCGTTTCTTTTAAATTTTCAGTTTGTTTCTGTTTTTGTTCTAATAGCTAATCAGTTTGATATGTATTGGGTAGAAAAAACAAACGATCTACGGGCGTGACCAAAAGTCTCTATTTTTTATCCAATTTACGGCAGACTTGGAACAGGCTTACCATATTGAAAATTACTATTTTTCCCCCTCACAATACTTAACACACAAACACTGAAAATCCCGTAGTGTCAAACATGAAAGCAGGTATGAAAGGCGGCCATTACAATAAGGGCTTTGCAGAAATCGCGTTCCGAACGGTCGAAGACGACTTGATGTCTTTGTCAAATGAACACAAAACAACAAAAAAAATTATACTAATTTTCAGAGTTCCTCGATTGTTTTTCCGGAATAAATCAAAGCCGTATCCTCCTTGTTTTAAGATCCTTGGGTTTTAGGTATAAGAAACATTAAAGCTGTTTACTTAGTTTAATCCCTTTAATTTAAAAATATTGTTTTAAACGCTCTGCTTTTTTGAGCCACCTCGTTGAATCAAGAATACTTTACAGTGTAGACTTATTAATCAGGCGTTCAAACTTACATTGGATAAGGCGAAAAATGGAATAGAGTTAAGAAGTGCCTATAAAATAGTAGTATTGTATTGTTTCTTTTTTGTCAAAAGTACTTTTATGTATTTTCTTTTGAAAATAATATCTGTCGCGCACATTTCTCATTTCGTAGTAAGTCAAAATCAAAAAAGTTTTAAAAATAAACCAAAAATACGAATTCGGATGTAATGTTTTTAGGTTTGTTGGTCTTTAAAATTGCCTAAGCGTAATGTATTAAGTCTTACATCACGGCTGAGATACCACGAAACCTTGAAGAAGATTTCAGAAATACTACATGAATCCACTTAACCAACTTTCTATCTTCGGCTTTTCCCTATATTTTAATAATATCATGCCAGATTGATATTGTGCCAGCCAATGTAAAAATGCTATCATTTTCCGAACCGCTTCGAAATATCTTACACAACGAAATAGCATCTCTTTTTCCGCAAATTGGCAACAGCACCATATCTAAATGTCACGTTTTCATTTCCAAATAGCAATATAAACATCGCCATTTTACGACCATTTTCCGACTCTCAGATCTCGAAATTCGCATCGACGACAAAATCGACAATTTTCAATGTACAACGTTTCACGTCGCGAGCACTTTACTAAATTGTATTTGCTTTTCTTATTGAACTTTAGAGGCTTTTATTATCATTGATTTGGAAACCGTGTCGTTAATATTACTTTTAACTTTTTCAGTTTATTTTTAGTGAGAAAAACGACGGAAGATACGGAAGTTTGTTTATTTTTTTCTTAAAGTTTGAAAATTAGATTTTGTTCTTACATTTTATCCGATGAAACCATAACCGTAATAAAATTTAAAACTTGGTTTGGCGATAATAATTTTGAGTGACATCTAAAATTGAATCTGTCAGGTTCGTACCTAAAAAATTTACATAATAATTTACCATGCTTGAAAAAATAATAATAAGAAGCAAAATGGCAAATATAAAATACTATACAAATTTGATATTTACTTTACCCTTATGCTTGTGCATAAATGGGGAAAGGAATTCAAAATCTGCTCAACCAGTTCATTAACGATATTCAACAAATCTAGTCATTCCATACATGTTTCAGGTATACACTTCATCTTCAGTGGAATTTTAAATAACAGAACTCATGAATTAAAACTGCAAAAAGGATAAGATGTTTACTTTTAACATTAACTTTTCTTTCATCTTATAACTTGAAAAGTTCTACTATTGGGTTCACCCCACGGACCATGTGTGTACCCGTCTAACAATCTTTGCTTTTTAAAATACAAATATAATCTAGATTTAAAAATGTTTTACTATTTTCTTTTTCTAATTAATTATGTTAGTAGTTAACTTAAGTTAATTTCAATTTTTTTTCCTAAACATTCTTTGTTTTTTTGCTGCAAAGGTAAGAAAATTCTCAACAGTTACATTTTAATCATAAATTTACCTGCTAAGGGTAGTATCCAAAGAAGGCCCCATCAGGCTCAATGTCTGCAGGACGTATAAACGTGTTGAAAGGCTCAAAATGGATCCAACGGCTTCCAATAGACACATATGGCCTCAAAGGGTTTAAGAAATGTCCTTAGACTCAAGATGGCTGCAATATCGACCGCGAAAGGCTAAAAAAATAAGGCTGTAAACTGTAAGGAAAAGAAACCAAATTTCAACCTTATGGTCTACCAAAATCAAGACGTACAAAAAAGGAATTTTACAACAAAAAATATGGAAACAAGTGAAAAGATAAGAAATATTTACCTTAATCGTAGTAATTGCCATCAGTTTTTATAATGCGAAGCCCTCTAAAGCAGGGAAATCACTACTTTGCATGCTCACATTTCTAAGATGATGTCCAAAATGGTTTCCTTAATCCCTGGAAACAAAAATGTTAGGAGAGTGTTTTCATAATTCTAATTTTTTTAAAATTGCGTCTACAAAGGTTTGATTCTTCCTTGAATACCAAAGTAATATTTCGTACTGGATACGAACATAACAATTATTACCCAAACACAACACAAATGATTTGTGAAATTAAAATTTCAACAAGACTCGATTTTAGCCGGATCAGAACTTCCTCAATTAAGCATGCTGCTAAAGGGCGTTCTTATAAATATCTTTGCTATTTATGTGCTTGAATTTTATGTCATTAGGAAGAGGATATCTCCTAGAGCTTTTTCAGCAGGAAATATTTTTATTCATTCTGCGAAATTATGTATAAATGTTTTAAATTCTTGACTAGTTTCCCTATAAATGTTTTATTATCCAAGCACAATACAAATGATTTGTGGATTTAAAATTTCAAGCACTGGTTTCAGCCGGATCAGGACTCCGAAAAGCTTTCCGCAATTATGCTTTATTCCTTCATGTTTTTCTTCGAATGTAATTTAAAATTTCCTCCCTATAAATTTGTTAGAAAGAAATAAGCGCGAGAAAAAGACTAAATTAGCGTGAAGAAAACGGAAATCTCGACCAGCAACTCCAGCGGTTCAGAAAATTACACGAACTCCTGACTCGTAAAGAATAAATAAAGTGCCCTTACAATTTCACGGGAACAGATTTTTTATTAATGCATTTTATAAAGTTGTACAATATGTTGGGAGTTTGTTGCTTAAATTTTATTTAAAGTGTACTTCAAGTATAATTATTTGATATAAAATTTATGTTTTAGACAATCGATGAGCTTGTTAATTTATTCCCTTGGCAAGGGATATAATCGAAGGTAACATAACTAGAGCTTGTTCATGTTCACGATATGTTTTGTTTTGTTTTGAAAATTTTACGAAATAACGACAGTTCGTAAAATTAAAAAAAAGAACGCTTTGAGTGTTACAATGAAAAATTCAATCGTTAATTAAATGGACGCTCGAGTTATAGTTGATAATCTTGTTTCCAGAACCTAAATTAAATATTATAATGATTCGAGAAATACTTTTAGTATATGCAATTTTATTTAATTTTCTGTTGAATATACGATTTCCCTGTTTTTGTACAGCTGAGGTGATGGATGTTGAGTCCAAATAAGGACGAACCATGTGTCCTGGTCTGCCAGGCCCAGAGAATAACATTCACGCTTGACGTTTCCTAGTTACTTTAATGCATAATGCAGTACATGTACTCTTGTTAGCAGCTGCTATCTCGTTTTTCCAATTCTATTACTACGTGTAAGATTTCTTCTTCTTCTTCTTCTTCAGGTGCCTTGTCCGCCTCGTTCGTTGGCAATCATCAGCGCTATCTGGACATTGTCTACAGCTCGACGGAATAATGTGGTGGTACTCACTCCGTACCATTGCCTTAGGGTTTCAGCCAGGATATTCTTCTTCTACCCGGACCTCTCCCTCCTTCGATCTTCCCTTCTATAATGAGTTTTAAGGGTCGATAGTTATTATTTCTTAAAGTGTGACCAAAATCTGGAGTATTTTTGTGCTTTTTCAATGTGAACAGAACCTCCAGACGTTGAAGTATCTCTGTGTTATGCACTCTTTCCACACAGGAAATTCTGATGTTTCTTTTGTATGTCCAAATTTCAAAGGCCTCCAATTTTTTTCACATCGCGTCCGTTTAAGATTTACAAAAAGTAATTTTAATTATTCTTAGAAAATTAGTATGGTTGATTAAATGTTTTTGTAAGTTAGGAAAGCCCAAAAATTCCTCTTAATTATGGCTACATCTAGGCACTGTTTCGTATCGACTGAGTCGACACTCGCATTGCTGCTATAAAGATGTCTTAAACTTTAAGAGTTAGCGATATATTTTTTATTAAGCTCAGCTGTGCGATTGTAGACTATTATTTTTTAAATTATATGAAAGGAAACAAAAGTACACTTTGTTATTTGCCACTAATTTACTAAAAAGTTTTGACGTTATGGTCGTTTTCTTGATGACGGTAAGTAACATTTTTTTTTTCGAGTTTTTTAAATGTTAACATTTTTTTTCAAGTTAGCGTCTTGAAGATGTAGTTGAACTACGAAACCGCCTTAACATCAAAACTGTTTAATAAATTAGTGACAAATATCAAAGCATAATTTCATTTCATTTTATATAGTTAAGGTGTACTGTCACGAAGTAACGGACGAGGCAATCAATTATTTATTATATCCTTGTTAACATAAAATAGGGAATATCATTTTTAGTTTTAGTACAGTTTAGTTTATCATATTAACACGTATTATTAGTAGGTTTCCTGTACTTACAATTTTCGATCAGCCCTCAGCAAAATAGTCTGAATTAGAATTTAATTATTGATACGACATTTTGACAGAACATTTCCGTGGTTATTGTGGATAGATTGTTGAAATATTTTTGTTTAAAACTTTCATTAAATAACTGAGTCCAAACATAGGCAGTTGCACCTGATTTTTTCGTCTTTCCTCCTAACGTGCTCTTCTGATGTTCTAACTCTTGTTTCTTAGTGGCTCGTCAATATACAGGGTGTTATGGAAATGACGTATTATATTTAAACCGACAATTCCTGAGATGAATACAAATTGAAGAAAAATATCCTTAAATGGCGCTTTCAATTCATTCAGCGGTAAAAATGACCTGAAGTTAAACCAGAAAAACGCCCGTGCTGCACTGCGATACATATAAACAAACCACGAATTCTGGTCGATGTTGTCAGAATTACACCTTACACTCTTTAAGTTTGAAATACGCCACTACGTAACTAGGTCAAATGTAAATGACCTTTTGACTTTTGAGTGATTGCTGATTATATATTTTTAATGTAATTTTATTTAGGCCACACACATACACTTACCTTGTCGGTCTTATTTAAAAATTAGTGTCAATTTCTATAAAAACTTACAAACCCGTTTTAGTAAAGAAACCGGCACATCACATAACCCATAACCATAATCGCAAAACTTCACATGAACACTGGCCGCCATAAAACTGCACAAAATTCACTTGGAGATATCGTTTTTATTAACATTGGCTTGTCTCGCCTAGATTTGTATAAACTTTTGTTTTTAATTAAAAAACACATTGTAAAATGTAAATAACATTTCTTTGAATTAAAAATGACATCTAAACTGAAACATTTAAATCACGAACTGTCAAAAAGTGAACTATTGCAATGCGTGTTTTTCCGGTAGATTCCAGCGCATTTACCAAAAAAGGTTGAAATAAATAATAATCTACAGCACTTATTTATTGTTTTCCTTCACTGCTGTAGATACCAATAAAGATTAAAAAACTTGTTAATAGCTGCTCTGGTGCTCTTTTACATTCGAAAAGCTTAAAAAAATTAAATCGATCGTTTCATAGCGGGATTTTAAAAACAAATATTAGCCATCTCTACTATAAATCGACAGAAGGTTAGAAGTTGACATTTGCTTGACACAAGATATTCTTCTGCGGCTTCGCGTGGTTTTGAAATTAAAAGAGTTTTTTCGGGATATTTAATCAACTGTAACAGTGCTAGTAAGTGTGAAAATGTTTAGTACATACAGAAAAATCAAGTCGAAGACATATTAGAAAATGTTCCTTTAGTAAGAGACTGGAAATCGCAAGATCACCTGATCTTACCCCATGGATTTTTTTTCTACCATGAATAAAGAAATAGTTTATAAACAGTCGAAGATATGGATCAGTTGCGATATAAGATATTGGATGCAGCAGATAAAATAATTGCTGAACGTTTTAGTTTATAAAGGGCCAATTTGTGTCCTACCTCCCATTTGTGTGTTTGTTAAAGAATGCATTTTGTAGCGATTTTGAGTGACAAGGGCCTACCTTCAAAAAACTAATTTTAAACATGTGTGTGTTTCTTTAAGTGATTTATGGTAATTTGTTCAGTGTTTCACTATGTGTTCTGTGTCTCTGACGATATACAGGGTCATGTTCTGAGATTGGAAGAAAAACGCCGAAGCGGTTTTAGTGGGGTATAAGCTTTACCCACTAAAACCAAAAAAACCGAATATATGTGCCCTGGATTACTTGCTAGTGTACTGGCACTTGGATACTAGGTAGCTAAATATTTATATTTATAAGAATCTAAAGTTTTACAGTCACAGCTTCGCAACATTGCGCCAGAACATCTGTTTATTACACAGCTGCTCAGTGTAATATGATTGTGCCGAGGAGTGGCCTGTGGGTTTATGGGTGAATTACCCCACTTTTTAAACGTTCGATTTAAAAAAAAATATCTAGCGCTTCTCTAGGACACCCCAGGAGTCACCCATTCATCATTTCCATAACACCCTGTATGACTGCATGCATTCGCAAGACGTTTGATATATTTAGCACTTTATATCCGTTTAGCTGGTCATCGACTACAAGCTACTGGCAATACTTACATAATCTTATTTTCCTCTGATATTCTATTTGTAAAATAAGTTTCGTTGAAATCCGTGACGACCAGTTGTGTCGGTCTCCTATTAAATTATTTGCACGTTGTCTTCTAATTAATTAATCCCCCAACTGGGGCGCTTAATTAACATAAAGCCTTCAGGGGAGTGCTACGCCGGTGCAACGTTGTTAAATATTAATTAAAGAAATTTGCTTACGCCCTCAAAAGACTGGCGAAAGACTTTTTAACTTGAAATAATGCCTAGTTTCATGTTTGAATGTGCTGCTTGGGGCCTGTTGATAGAGGATGTCCAGCCGCGTAGCTAGAAATATAAGGGCGGGAGAAGAGTATAATAGGGACGGCAAAATGTAATCGAAATGTTATTTCATTATTATTAGGTACATTTAAATTATTATTGGTATCTATTGTCCGTCGAAAAAATGCAGGTGACAAAATTGTTGGTTACTGGGACATTACTACATTTCATCCTGATAAATCGAAATATAATTTTCACTTAATTTTTTCAATTTTTAAAATTAATATTAATACCGTAAACTAAAATAACAATCTTTAATAAAACGTATGCTAGGTATGGTATAGATGTTTAATTTCATTAGAACTATTATATTTATATTTCGTCAGTTAAATTATAACTAAATATTCATATCGCTCTTAATTTTCCCCTCTCGGCATCAATGCTTCGTTGCCTATCGCTGTTATGGTTTAACTGGTTAATGTCAATCAACTGATCCAGATTACCCTCGCTGATTGGTCCTATTGTCCACGACTCGTCGTCTATCTAGCGTATTTCTACCAGTGGTACTGCCGTTTGGTGCTATAAAAGTATTGATTTGCGAATGCAAAATTGTGAAAATTGTTTATTATTAATTATCTATATGTTAAATTATTTATGGAAGATTTTGAATTTATAGCTGCTTCGATAGCCAAGGTAAATTATTGTAGTTGTGAAAAAATCACCTGAGATTTGCGAATGCAAAATTGTGAAAATTGTTTATTATTAATTATCTATATGTTAAATTATTTATGGAAGATTTTGAATTTATAGCTGCTTCGATAGCCAAGGTAAATTATTGTAGTTGTGAAAAAATCACCTGAGATTTTTGCACTTTCTTAGGATTTACAGGTGTAAATATCTATAACATCCTGTCTTTTATAATGTAACATCGCTTCTCAAAAAGTTCGTGTCAAGTATAATCTGATAGTAAGTTCAGAAATAAAATAAGCGAACTGGGTCAAATCAAACAAAGCACGAATTTCACAATACCAGATGGAACTTTGGTTTAGAAGTTTCATTCTTCTCGATATCTAATAGATCTGAATTGGCTGTCGATCGCGGCAAACAATGAGTGGACACCAATAATGCGATGCCCATTATTCTGTCAAACTGTCCATAATACAGACCTTCTATAGAATTAGGAATAATTGAACGACAAAACTTACTAAGTACTTTGTGTATTATAGAAAATTTAGCATTTAGATAAACAATACGATCTATAATTAATACAGTATGATATAGTCCATAGACTAGTATATCAAAATAACTACGTGCAGCACGTGCACCCCCAAAACAAAACGAATAAAAAATATTAATTTATATTCATTGAATATTATTTATCGTATCAAGTCCGACCCTCCCTAATATTTTATCATCCCGGCAACCGTGCCTCGGACGAGCCGACCGACTAAACTCACCATGTGAGTCAGGTATAAAACCTTTAACTCCTTTCACTCGACGTGTCATTTTTATCTATCAAAAGTATGATTTTTGGGTTAAGCCTTTAGGCGTTGTTGATGGTGTTTGGTGTCAGCTCTAGTATCTTTTTAATTTGAATTTAATGAAATGAGCAAGATATAAGGGCTCCTAACATGTTGGCGGTAGGTGTGTGGTAGGCGGTGTATTTTTACAATAGTCGTGTAGTGTTTTGTGTATCGTGTGGTTTGTTTGCAGAACAAGTTCTTAAATATTTTTGAGTTTGGATTTTAGTGAGTGATCCAGTTTTTACGCATTTTGTGTTTGTGGTGTGGTAGTTTAGGTATGTGCGATGCGGCTATCTTCTCGTTATTGGTCAGATTCGCCTTAATTAAGTAGTGCAGTTTCTCTGTGGTAACAGGTGGCGGGTGCCAGCGGGGGATAGCGGGGCTATGGCGATTTAACATGGAAAAGGTGCACAGTTTTTGTGTGCACTGCGCTGTTGTCTGTTCGTGCATCTAGTTAGAAATTCGAGCGTGTATGTTTTAATATTTTAATATTATATATTTATTAAGTTAAAATGAATAGTGAACTACTTAAGAAATAACTTTAGCTCTTTGAGTTTGAAGCAAAAAATTGAAGTGAAGAATGCGGGAACAAACCCGAACAAACCTGAAATTAATTTAACGCAGACAATAAAGAGTACATCTAGGTACATTATTAGAAAGTTTAAATTAAATATATGAAAACAACATTGTAGAGGGTATTCCAAACTTAATGAGGCTGTTGTTGATCAATTTTCTATCATTAAGAACCGAAGAATGGACTTGGACTTTCATTTTATTAATTAATGCCAATGATTTGATAATGTATATGATTTCAAAACTTTGAATAATGAACTTAGACAGCAGAGAAATGTCACGGAGAACACAAGTGTGGTTGCCATGGAACGAAGCAAAGCCTACTCGTATAATTTGACGATAAAAATATGAAAATAACTAAAAAATTAAGGTACTTTTTTTACCCAGATCCCCTCAAATGAATTAATTGTAAAATTTAAAATTGCCCCAAAGTAAAGTGCTCTAATCCTTTATGTTTAACAAATATGATTAGAATATTGTTTGGCATTAATTAATAAAATTGCCCTGACCCTGTATTTCGAAAACGAAGCGACATGCGAAAAACTTTTATACAACATTTTCGTCTTAAAATAAGGTGAGGATTTCCTCCTCCTTCATTTTTTCAGAGATGTTAGGAAACACCCTATATACATAATACGGAAATTCGCAGCTCTAATTATAACATATTTCTTTTTAAATAATATACATACTGCAGAAGGATAGAGAGATTGGGGAACTTAATTTACAATAATTAATCATAATGAAATGACCTATTTTGAAAATTATTTTAATTTTGGACAATTATTGCAAATTTAATTCTCCACAAGGAAACTTTTTACTAAAACCTAATTATCATCAGTTGGTCATTAAGTACAGACTTTCTCAATCCTCCCTAAATAATGGATTTTTCTGTAATAAATTACTTTCAAGCGTTTTCTCACCCGATAGCATCCATAAATTAAGGTTTGCCAAAAAATTATTGTTATTTAGAAAAAATGTTCAGTCATTAATCACTTAGATTTCCCATTTCTTTGATAGGTATTAATGAATTTTTTTTAAAAAAAGGATTTATTTGACTTTCTAGATTGGAAAAAGTAAATAGGAGACACTCTCGTATAACGTATCTGTAGAATTTAACGTAGCACAACCTGCAACTAAATTAAAGTAGTGTATCTTCATTTGCGTTGTCATAAATATGTTTTTTTTTGTCACTAAAGAGCCTTAAGCTGGATACTGACTTGAGCAAATTTACTCACACGAACGGTTTGCGCGTAAAACTGATCAGATGAGTATGGCGCGACCATAAAATGCTCAGTATGGACGTACCTGCATTCAGTTATTATTGTGCGTAGTTAACTAAAATGGAATGGAATAACGATTAACCGTTCTTGTACAGTAATACTTCTTCTAAATTTTGTATCAATTTTACTAATGTTGAGGCCAACCGGAATTAGTAGAAACTCAAAATCTGCAGATGACATACGACTAAAATTTTTGAAGTGGCCACTGTTTTTTGCAGCCTCATGTCGGTTAATAAATTACAGCCACTGTATGCCGGTCTGCTTTCATAAAATATTTTAATCCACCATCGTTTAGGTTCTTTCTTCTTTTTCTCTGCCTCGTGCAATAGAAGGCAATTGCAATAATTATATTACGTCTTTTATGCTACATTTACACAAACTCACTGGAACAACAATTTGCACGCATGAATTTAATGAAACAAATAATTTTCGCGAACAAACATCTTTGTGCGTACATCTTTATTCTGCGTACGCAACTCGTGCGAGTCAATTTGCTCAAAAGTCAATATCCAGCTTAACAAATACAGCTCCTGGGTCTTTTTTGCTGATCATGAGGACTACCGCACTCAAAGCATATTCAATATAAATCGCATCATTAGAATAACATACAAATCGTATTTGTGGAGAAGACTATGTGTGTTGTTTATCATTTCGTGGAAAGAAAAAATATAAGGAAATTAAAAAATAATACTATTGATACCTTGAAATTGAAAGTATAGTTGTTGCAGAATTATACCGTTGACTCTTACTGCCATAAATAAACTACCTGATTAAACCCTATTGTATACGTCTCAACCTCTTCAAAGCTCAATAAATCGGATCAGGGCCGGCTTGAAATTGTATACCACACCACATGAATTAAAATTTCTACTCAACAACGATTGATACACATTTTTAATTATTAGTTTGGCATCGGTAGATAAATGCTTTCTTTTAAAAATGACACTTGAAGATGCCCCCCTATCAACACAATTCCAAGGATGCCACATTCTATCACTAATAAGCCTAACTAAAAATTACTCGCCGGACGGAAAACCACTAAAGATTAAAATTATTTAAAATCGCTTTGTATTTATATAGGTATGCATCGGGCATAGGTATAAATTGAATTTGTATACCTGGTCCGGCTCTGCTCGAAAATATTTTAAAATTTGGGATTTCCTTATTTATTTTATGGACGAAGGGATAATGGGGTTTTATTGCAGTCAAAAGATCAACTGTATAATTCTGCAAATACTATACAACCCAAATTTGACTTAATTATGCAGTCTAGTCTAAAAATAAATCGAGCAAATAGTTTTATGTTTTAATTTATTGGCCATAGAAATCGATTACAAATGACAATTTTTATAACCGAATTTTCACGAAAACCGAAGTTAATAAATTTTTTATAAAGGCAGTAAAGCGAATCATAATCATAAAGCTTTTCGATGGAAGGGTTTACTACAGTAGCAGCCGTCGCTAATGGGTAAACAATTTTAGTATCCATGAATGATGTGAAGTAAGTGCTTCTTTGTAGTAAGTTATGGATCACTACAGAGAGTTCCGTAGCTGTAATTAGATATTTGATCGTATACAGTGTGTATACATATGAGGAAAATATTTATTTTATTTACAACCATGCATGTAATAATGATATTTCATCTATCTTTGAAAGGTGGAAAGTTGACTTTTTTTACTTTTACTTTCCACCCGGGTGGAAAGTAAATTATTTTTTTGTAATTTTTTTAAAATTCGATATCTCAAAATAACATACGAACACACTTTTTTAAAAATGCAAATAGCTTTGCGTGTTTAGATATATCTGCTTTTTCCCTAATTGATAGAGTGGTCCTCAGCATTGAATATTGTGACCAAATCGTTGATATCTTCTTTGTATTGGCATTTTCACTGAAATGAGCTAGTAGCGCCGACTCAGAACCATGATTTTGAACTTTGTTTCCCGTACACCATTCTTTGAAACAGTTATATGCCTTGTTATATCTCGGGCGGCTTTTAGTTGGCAGAAGATCTTCTCCTACTACTTTTGCTGCTTCTCGAATTTCTGGTGGAGTAGCAGCAAAATCAAATTTTTCATTTTTCTGTTGTTAAAATAATATATTGTTTAGTGAAATTGAAACCATATTCAAAAAATGATATTTGCCATCTTGATGTGTATTATTACCTACGTTATTTTACCACCTGCGGTTATTTGAAAGTTCTGTCTAATTTTTCAATGGAAAAGTCAAAATGACATTTATCTTTCATTGATAATTTTAATTCAAAATAATAAGAAGTGGAGGTTAGATGTGGTTGTAAATAAAATAGTATACAAACCTCGGTGAAAAGTTTCATTACTGTCTCGAGATTTAGTTAACCTCGCCGCTTCGCATCACGTTTAACTACCTACTCTCTCGACAGGAACGAAAAACTGTCCACCTCGGTACGTAATATACTATGTCGATTTAGGTAAAATTTTAATTTACCATAAGTATTTGTTTCAATAAAGACTAAAAATGGCATAATTAAATGGGACCATACTGCTTTTGTTAACTGGCAGATTTTACATTTTCTCCACAAAATATCGATAAATGGCATTACTGATCGAATTTAAAGGAAAAATTATTTGATAATTTGGATAAGTTGTTTGTATTGCAATTTTATGCTCAAATTTGAATCACTTATGATAATTTGTGTATTCTGTCTATTTTTGGCCAATATCTGTTTTCATTGAAAACGGAAAGAATTATAAACAACGGGTTATTATTCTAATATGTGCATTTTATTAAGGTATTATTTTTTTAAAACAACACAACAACGGATGTAACAACTTCGTTGGTTACATCTTTAAATGAGGAGTTTACTCCACAACATCAATGCCGGTTCTCTTCAAGGGTCCATATTGTCTCCCACTCTCTTCTTACTCTACATTAACGACCTTCTAGTGAAAACTAAAAATCCGATATTTAGTTTTGCTGACGATAGCACACTTTCTTTTTGAATGCACAAACAACGGCTGCCGACGCACATCTTCGCAGACAGCATGAAGTATCACTCCTCAACAAAGACCTGGAAGAAATTTTGGCTTGGAGTGACTGTAACCAAGTCGAATTTAACGCTAAAAAACTTAAAAAGGTTATCATTACAGAACACATCTATTAATTTGCTGGGAGTTAATCTGGGAGGAAATATGTCTTGTCATAACCACGTTGTGGCAATCGCCAAGATAGCTTCTCAGAAACTTGGTGTACTCTTCCGAACCAGAAAGTTGTACACACAATAGCACCTTTTAACACTATATAAAGCCCAGATTCGACCATCACTAGAGTACTGCTCTCATGTCTGGAACTCTGCACCCAAACATACTCTTCGGCTACTGGATTCCATCGAAAGGAGGGCCATTCGTCTGATTGGAGACCATGAGCTGACGAAGAACCTCGACAGCCTAGAACATCGAAGACAGGTTGGGAATTTGACGCTCTTTTACAGATATTTTCATGGAACGTGCTCGGCTGATCTTGCCCTCTTAATTCCGCCCAGAGTGGCAAATAGCAGAAATACACGACGAACCAGTGCCACCCATCCATATTTGTTTAAGCTTAGTACTCCTCGAACTTCTTTCATCTGGAGGACTTCAGCCTTATGGAACGACCTTCCCGAGGTCGTTTTTCCCAACGAATATAAGCTTCAACGATTCAAAACCAACGTGAATCGCTTTTTGCGCACACGCACCACTCCCAAAGTGCCCTAAAGTATATTTCCTATAGTGCTTGTGTTTGATCATAAAAAAAAAACAATTTTTAAACTGTAATTCAATGAATGGAAAATGAATATTTTGGTAGAATTTTTGGTATAAAGAATTTTAGACGATGAGTATTGTATAAATAAATAAGTTTACGGTGGTTAGGTCGACTTCCGTTTTCAACGAAGATACATAGATACTGTCCATAAAATTAGAACACAAACAACTTTTCCAAATGAATGTTTTTAAAATTCGATCAATAAGTGCGACATTTTATGGAAAATATGTCAAATTTGACAGTTAACAAAAGCCGCATGGTCCCATTTCATTATCTCATTTTTGGTCTTTATTGAAACAAACCCTTATGGTGAAGTCAAATTTTATTTAAATCAAACAATACATTTTTCCTCATAATATGTTCCTTTACTTTAATGGTGACACTACTGTATGTCGTTGATACCCTTTTAGACTGTAAACAAAATGCTTTATGATCATTTTATTTCTGAACATACTACTTTAACTTTAATGACTTTATTCCATCAATTTTGTACAAATAGCTCGTATCCTAGTGAAGTGAAAGTCATAATCTGTTCCATTTATTTAATAAAAATCTAATGCAGATTAGTGGTGTGTAAATCAATCATTTAGAGGCGATCGAATCAGACACTGACCTATTTTAAAAACGATCGTTTCCTTTCAATCGATTTTTTGTATTTGCACGCATAGCACACTATAGTTTGTTCATTTTCCCATTTCAGTAAATCTAAACAAATTCACGCGACGAACACGTGAACAGCACACAGGGATGCATTAAGATACGTCAAAAAATAAAATATAGTCTCAATAAAAACAAGTCAGACGGAGTCAAATTCGCACTGTACGGAGGGTGGTTCAAATCAAAAGTACCCCTTTAGTGCCTAAAAAGATTGCTGTATCATGATAACCAATTGAATATATTATAATATACAGGGTGTTATGGAAATGACGGATTATATTTAAACCGGCAATTCCTGAGATGAAAACAAGTTGAAGAAAAATAATCAAAAATGGCGCTTCAATTTAATATGCCCTGTACATGACCTTATGTCAAACCAAAAAGGACCACGTGGTGCCCCTGTCAGGAAGGTAAACAAAGCAACATATTACGAAAAACGTCATTGAATCTTGAACAGTGTTGTCATATCTTTAGGGTAAACTCTTTAGAAAGTCTAACCATTTGACAGATTTCAGGGTACATTATTATAAATTCTTACGTTCAGTTCAGTTCACTGGGAAACAATCTCTGATTTATAAACTTGAACTGACTCGAACAAACCGCCGCGGAGTTTGTAATGGTCAGGTATGTTCTCACTTGTTCAATTCGAACGACACCCGTCGGATCTGAACAACTGAAATGCCACTTTACCCTTTAGAAGAAAAAAATGCAAATTTATTTACCTTTTCGGCCTTATTTACAACCAACTTAATTTATAAAAAAACACCAGGTAATGTTCGGGTTACAAAACACCAAAACAAAGTCACATAAATTCACATTAGTTATCGCGGATCTCATGAACACATCTAAGTACCATTCAATCTGAATTGGTATTTTAAAGTGCTACCGTGTAGACAAAAATACGCCCTTATTGCATAAGATAGTATAAGATATCATCTAAAAATGTTGAAACTAAATAACACCTTTGAGCCTGTTCGTGTCTTGACGTTGTCTGTTAGGGTTTATTATATTAAGTTCATCGGTAAAAATACCGCGTTGCAACTTTCGATGTTTTATAAGATTATATTCATAAATTGCGGAATTTCCTTCTATAATATTACTTTCCTGTATAATTAGAGTATTTTCGGAGAAAAAAAGCACCTAGGACTCGACCATTTATTTTAAAGGGTAATTCCTATGTCCACATAATTGTTTCATTTAATGTTTAGTAAAGGGTTAATGGCCCATAGAAATCAACGTTTTTATTATTTCTATTGCGAAATAATTAAGTGCTGTTGTTCTATGTGTGCGATAGTGTTATTGTAAAGTGTAATTATGCGTTAGTATTTAGTGCTTTCGTGTAATCTGATAATAGATGCATATCTTCAAAAAAACTAATTTGAAACTCGTGGATGTCTGTGTGTTTCTTTAAGTGATTTAGTGCAATTTGTTGTGTTTCACCATGTGTTTCCTCTCGACGTTATGCCGGTTATGTTTCTAGCGATTGGAAAGAATAGGCCGATTGGGGTTTAGTGGGTATAAGCTTATTATGCAGTTCCACACTATCATCAGGGTACGTGATGAGCATAAAGCTTTTCCCATAGAAAAAAGAACTGAAAATGTCTGGATTTCTTACTCCTGTCAGCGTGGATTTACTTTCTAAGTAAGCTTAATATTTATTTTTATAAGAAACTAGTTTTACATTTTTACACAGTTTGGCAACATTATACGTAACACCTGATATGCCACTACAGGGTGACATGCCGAACAAACCCGAACAAACGCAGGATGTGGTGTGGGTTTATGGGGCTGGACCCACTTTTAAAACGGTCGATTTGAAAAATAAATATGTAGCGCTTCTCTAGGACACCCAAGGAGTCACTCATTTAAATATAATTTCATTTCCATTGCACCCTGTATAGTAATGGTGCATTTTTTTAAGACCAATAAAAAATAATCGTACGTAATAAAAAAAAATTCAATTATACACAAACGAATTTATCCAACTTCTTATCATTTTCAGTTTGCGGATCATATTACATTACTTAGTTTTAACACAAATGAATTTACTTTTCCCTTGCAATTTCATCCCTACGGAGCACCCGTCACATAAAGTTAGTTATTAAGATTAAATGGTCGATCAATTACTCACGTTTCTCCATTAAAACTACTTGTTATTCATATTGATATATTGTTCAATTTTAATAAAACAGTAAATTGCAAACCGGAACTTTCTGAATGTTTCCTTAATGGCAACAAAAATATAATATTTACCTTCGTACTCCATAATAATATATTCATTGCCACGGGCAATAAATTCTGATGGTATATGCAGTTAATATTTTGCATGAAATGTATGCATCATGAAATAAGCAAACAAGATCTAAAGCGATCTCGCATCATTTGTGTATGTTTGCAAAATGCCAATTAAAATTTACAAGTAAAGAGTTATTGTTTATACAATATATAATTATTTTACTAAATATTTTTATTCATAAAATAAAATTAACTTTTCTAGCTTTAGTTAAAAAATTAAAAAATATTAATACTGTGATTTAAATGATTATTATTTTGTAGTATGAAGTATTTAACTTAGGGGATCTCACATCTGAGCGGTATGCTAAGTCCCAACCATAATGAATGCGACATGGGAATATGCGACATATAGTAGAAATTATTTAAAAAGACAGAAACCCCAATAAAACGTAATTCCTGTCTCAAAGTTGGTTACAATAGCTGAAGTAGTTCCGGAGCTACAAAACGAGAACTTGTTTATGAAGGTCAATTTCAAAGGACTCAGCTCCCTGAGGAAGCATTTCCGGACCAATGGTCGAATGAACTTCTATTTTTTTTTCATACATTCTATCTACCCTAGAGGTTTGTAACAAGATCACATTAACACCCTGTATATTAGTTTTTTGTATTCGATATTCCACTGTTTCTTTAGGGTCATGAGCCCGTGGAAAGGTTATTCCTAGTTTGACTCATTCTTCATTTGGCCCAAGGAGCTCACTCCTGATAACACTCTTTGGTAGATGCAAATAACGCTGGTAAAGTCGAAGCTCCGGGCTTCTGACAATTATTTTGTAACTGATATAGAATTGTCGTGAAAATAATTTCATGCACAATAGCAACATTCGTGAAGACAAACAGGCGTGTTTATTAATCGAAGCAGGGATGATAGCGGAATTGTCAAATATAGTGGTGGTGTCATCGTGTCTGGTTAGAACTTCGGGGTATAATCCGAACGTTCAAATGCCGGGTTATTTCTATTAGTCTCAATGTGTTAAAGTAATGTTTAATGTATGTTGGTTGCATTATGCATTTAAGGTAGTACCTACCTATAGGACCTTACCTATAGGACCTTACCTTAGGGCTTTGATTAATCCAGTTCCTCGTTGATTGGTTTTTCCCCATATGATGAGTCAATTCACTTATTTATTCTCTACTTAAAGAATAGTCTCCTCAGCAATGTTAGTATTGTAAATAACCAGAGATCGATATATTGCACTCGCTGTCATGCATCGTGATACAGGGTCATACATGGTGAGTGACCTATTAAAAAATCTCAGAAACTAAAAATATATTTGTTTTCAGGCATTTTCCCAAAATCAAATTTCTTTTTAAATAAATTTTTGTTTAAGCAATTACATTCGAATAAAAGTTTAAGGTATGTAATGGAAAGTTTCAAATATCAGGTGTAAAAATAATGTTTTAAAATTCAGCTTATATTACCAGAATAGAATGCACAAAAATAAATACTTCAGCTATCTTACGAATTTATCTAAAACATTGTAAGGCTGTTGTCACATTTATAAAATTTATGAACATTTCCTTGCTCTAAATGAGGCACTAAAATAAAATAAATGCGTGCGGAAAGGCACCATTTTCTAGCTTTAGAGCATATTCAAAGAGAGTTAGTGGATCGTGTTCATAGATCATGTTAAAGTTTTGCGCTGAGCTGGATTTAATGTGCATTAACAGCTAACATTGTTGTAAACCGTTCTTTCTAAGTTAAAAATGTTATGAGCAAATACAAAAATATATACAGTTATGTATGTGTTAATTTGAAAACTCCACTATTAATCGCTTTTGTTTAACCACCTGCGAGAGGTAGATGTTATTAAAATCTTAAATGGGAAGAGGGCCAAGTGGTACATTATTTTAAAGGCCGATTAAATCTCTTCCTAATAATACCATAATTTATTATTTTTTGAGAATTAGTTTCCAAGAAATCGCGTTCCACAAATTAATATAGTAATTAGAACTTAAGCCGTACTGAAACCTAAGGTTATTATTTAACCTTTCAGTGGTCGCGCTCGGTCTCACAGACCGATCAAATGCATGTTTAGGCTTAAAATAGGCTTTAGAGGGTTTCGTCTATCTGCCTGTATGCGCATAGTTATCTCAGTATGGTGGCACGAGCCGGCGTACTTAGTTGTTTATTACAGTATATTTCGGTGTGTGAGACTGACGCGACGTTCGTTCCTATATGGCAAATGTACCAAGTGGTATTAAATTAAGACTTCAAACTATTTATGGAATTGAAAAAGATGTTCCACAAATGTCGTTCCTGAGAGATGCACGTTCTGTACCTAAAAAAAATACAAAAACAAGATTTCACTTATTTGTGGTTTATTATTAAATTATTTGTTATTTATTGAACTAGTCCAACATAAGTAAAAATTTTGAGCTTACTTATGAGATATTATTGATAAAATTAGGAGAAATGCAGGACCGTATCCCAAAATTTCCTGATGTTGTTCAAAAAACTCTCGAAACGTCATTAAACCACAATGTATCATACACCGTAGCATTCGGAAGAAAAAAAGCTATCAAATTCGAATATCAGAAAAACAGGACCGTATTTAAAAAAAGAAAGTTGATAATGGCCCTTCGAAGACGACTCGTCGATTACAAAACAATTAACGCTAATAGATAGAGTGGAAAAAGTGGCAATGCACAAGTGCAATTTACTTTAGAATTTGATCTCAAAAGAACTCAGAAAAACAATAAAACGATTTTTCAGAATTTCGTTTTTTTCCGGATATCTCCGGAACTACTCGGAATTTTAAAACTTTCTAAACGGCATATTATTAGGCACGTAAATACGCAACTTTACCTCCAATAAACCGACTTCGTATCTCTTACGGTTTCCGAGATCCCTGTACTGGCCCTCCTTATCTTGGACACGTTGTATACATATGTGCTTGGAACATATAATAGCCATATGTAAAAGTCACAAGGAAAATGTTTTAGAACAACAAGAAAAAGTATGTTAGTTTCGTTTATTACATGTAGAATTATTTTTTTATACATTAGAACTTGACTGAATAAGTCCAAAATATAGAAATAATGTTATACAAGGTGAAGATTTTAAAGTGTTACAAAGCAAAATCCGAGGAACGGCTGGAAATATTTTATTGAAATTTTAGGACGAACAAACCCGAACAAATACTTTAAAATCCTCAGCCTGAATAATAACAAGGTTACTACATTTTATAGCTTGGCACAATTATATTTGCCTTCGGAAGTTAGTAAATTATAGTTCATATATGATTCTCTGATCCCAAATTCCCACGCAAATAAAAATTATTTTTGTTTCAATTCCGACACGGCTAGGTCGGCATCAGTCTAATTAGTTCAAGAGGTGCCGTCGGATTCGTTATATTTGCTGGCAAAAAATAATATAAAGTATTAAGAGTGAATTTTGATTTTTGTTTGAATTCAATTGAACTTTCACTTTCAAAACACTGTATTTCTATAAGACAATACTATTTTATTTCTACTACTAAGCCATGTACAAAAATTTGCTGTTATTATTAATTTATCTGTAATTATTAATTTATTAATTTTACTCTCTTGCATTATCGACTCTATTAACATTTCAGTCAAGTTACCTAAAATTTGAAGTTGCACAGAAGTTTTGTTATTGTTATTCAATCACCTTATTTTCATGGATACTCACGCGTCAGTCCCTCTCGGCGGCCCCGTAGTGTTGCTCGAGCGCGGCGCGCAATAGGTTGCGCGCGGTGGTTGGTTGGTTGGCTGGTTAAAGGCGGGGGTCGGTTTAAAGGCCCGAACTTCAAATCATTGCAGCCTTTCGGCTTATTGTGTATTCCGATCTTGTTTGATGTTTGTTCCTTCTATGAGGTCCAGTAACCTTCTACCAAGCTTGTCATGTGGGAGGTTGTCACCACGTTGTATGTTCCCGAAGATATTTTGTCTTCTACGAGACAGCGCTACGCAGCGGTATATTATGTGTGAGGCTGTTTCATCCTCTTCGCCGCAGAGTGTGAATTCAATGGATCCACTGTTTATACCTATCTATTGAAGGTGTTTTCGCAGGTGGCAGTGGCCTGTTAGCAGACCCATCACCTGTTTCAGCTGAGGCCGCGTCAGGGTTAGCATCCCATTCGATAGTATTTTCGATGATCTTCCAATTACGGCCCGTGCGTGTATTTGACTAGGTAACCCTTGCCATCGAGATAGGTGTTGTTTTTTCGACCATCCATCTAATGTTGATTTTGTTATCCCAAAGGCGGTTCGGGGCCCCTGAGACTTTGGGCGGATCCGGCTCTCGCTAGTTCATCCGCTTTCTCATTACCTAATATCCCAGAGTGACCACGGACCCACAAGAGCTCTACCTTGTTCCCTCTGGCCGCCAGTTTTTTTAGGTTGATGTGGCACTCCAGTGTAAGTTTTGAACTAAACCGATTGGAGTTCAGAGCGTTAAGATCAGCTTGACTGTCCGAAAGGATATAAATCTTTTGGTCGTGGTAGCCCTTTTCAAGATTTTGTAGTACACTTGCTTGTATGGCATGAACTTCCGCTTGGTATACTGTGGCGTAGTTCCCCAGAGGATTGCTTATGTCCATCCTGGGCCTTTCCCCAAATATACCTGCGCCCACACCGTTGGCGGTTTTTGATCCATCGGTGTACCAAACTAGACCCTTGTCAACCGACGGAGGTGCATTGTTCGCCCATTTATCAAAGTTCCAGTCATGTTGCGCGCGGTACTACAGCAATAATTATACAAGTTGCATTGAAATGATGACTCTTTTATTTTAAACGTTCCCATGACAATATATTAACTATTGTTTAAGAAGCTATTATTCTTAAATCCTTCGCGCCTCACAACTCGACGATCGGGCAATAATAGCGTACTTGTAAACCTTGGTTAATAATATACTATTAATAGTCTCGTCATCTGTCGCTGGGTGTATTACTGGATCATAATATTTACCCAATAATCTAGATGTTCTTAAATTAACTAGCCCACCTACAAAACCGTTAAACAATTGAAAGAATTAATTCAATTAATACTGCTCCTAAACTTGTAAACGTATCATAATGAACACTGGTTTATCTATCTATGGTCATGGGTTAATCAGATATAGTTTCACGTTTTTTTGTTGGAACATCTAATTATACGTAATATGAAATAGCTCCGATTGTTTCAACCTGAATAAAACGTGAAATTCCAAAACGTTGTGTTTTTGTTGAAACTATTCGAGACCATACAAAATAGTATAATTTAAGATTGAAAAGATAAGAAACTTTTTGTTCAGAAGATCAGCGACCTTGCTGAATGATTCAAGCTATTTAAAGTCCTTACTTACAATAGCTTCAAATAGATAGCCCTGAACACTTTCAACCTTCTTATAGTCACCCCCAGGGGAACCCAACATCGTTGGCTTCTTATTGACAGATTACCATATTTCTCGTTTAGAATTCAAAAACCAATACGCGGTATATTTTTTTAAATAGCGCTATAGAAACAAAATTAGTATATATTCAATTAAACTCTAAAATAAAGTAGATGTGCTGGAATATGTTTTTTGAAATTATATTTATTATTCTAATCTACATTTACATTTTTTTTTTCAGGTGAGTTCAACATATTGAGACAATTCCTATATTATATTGATGGGTGAGCTACTTCTTAGTATTCCATAGGTGTAGTATTTATATGTAGTGTATATGGTGTTATGGAAATTACTTATTGTATTTAAACCCGCAGAGATGAAATAAAATTGCAGGAAATAATCATAAAAGACGCCTTCAGATAAAAATCGAGAAAAATTACTTTATCTCATTATCACAAAAGCCAAGCGCGCTACTGAAAATTTGTGAGTATATCCCATATGAATACTCGAAAAAAGTCAGTGACGTTGTGAATTTTTGCTGTTATTTTTCACTTAAACTCTAAAAAATGTAATCTATAATTTTATTGTACACTTCGTTCCATAAGTCGCAAACAAAATTATTCATATATCAAATCACGTCACAAACACATGGACGCAAATTATCAGAACAGAACAAAGAATATTCATTTTTATATATTTTATATATTTATATATTTTTTTCACCTTATTTATTAAACAAGAAAGACCTCAAACGTGTCAAACCCGTGTACTCACTCTCGCTTACTGGGGTGATCAATATCCAATTGCGTCGAGCCGCGCGTAGTTATTTGACAACACTGCGAAACCTTGGTAGATTTACTCACTAAATGTTGCGAGATTTCTCGTTTAAACCCGGCAATTTTTCTTAGTAGTGCTCTCCCAACTATTTATTGCAGCGAAGGCACAATTCGAGCAATAGTCGTGTCTTACGACTTACATGTAATATCCTGATAGTCGATATATTCCGGCTTGATTGTCCCGAATTCCGATTCGCCTGACGCAGAGGAATTCGCGCTATAAGAACCGCTGTACTAAATTAAAGGGAAAAATTTTTCACAAGAATTTAAATTGGGTCCATCGATTGGTGTGATACGAGCAATTTTTGTGCGCCATCAGAGGTGAGATATTTTAAGCTCTACTCGGTATTTGTTAATACTTGCAGAATCCATGAATTTTTCATAGGGCCATTATTACACTTTTATATGTCTTTTTTAATAAAATATTCAGGTGACAATATATAAATTCTGTAAGAATTTACGTTATTAAAAGCAATAATATTTTTATAGCTAGTTTTTGCTTATCTCGCATGCTTAAATTTTCCTAGACCTGGAATAAAAAAATATGAATTATCGAACCAATGGGATAAAACCATATGCTATATAAGATTGTAGACACTGCACATCACTCGATTCCCTCATGATCATGGCCTTTTGTATATCAAATCCAAAAATCATAAAAATTTTAAAGTTAGTCATCAATAGATAGTGGGAACAAAACAGTAGTGTACAATAATTATACTTTCAAACCCATGAGCACCAGCATTGTATGAGGCGAAAGAAAATCACAGTATAAGTAAAGATATAGTTCAATAACTAATATAGATGATGGCAACTATTTAATTGAACATTACGGGTGTCTTTTGAACGGTAATTTCTACGAAGTTGGTTAAATTGGAGAGAGTGTGCAGTTTTTAAAGCTTTTTTAGAATCCACTATGAACGTTGCCAAATTGCTTTTGATTCGTGACACCCACTGAATAAAAATTTTATATATATTTTTTTTCTATAAAATGCCGTTATCAGTTTTTATGTTATTGCCCAACCCAACATGGTGAGTCACGCTATTGAACAAATAGAAAAAAGAACCAGGCCATATCGAATAATTAGCCAAATTACATTACTAGTAGTAAAATGTTTTTAAGTTTTTATACTAAAACTCCGTAGATGGGCATGATTTTTCGAGTAAAACGAATTTAGTCTTTCAATATTTGAAACCTCACACCACCACAACACTCAAAATTTACACATATAGCACAAACTTAAAAACGGTTCTTTCCGACAGCGCAAGTGGCAAAATTCAGCTAGCTTCGCTAGTTCCTTCAATATTGCATTATACATTGACTGACTCTTTAAATAGCACATGTACATACATGAACATATACCCCCTATATTCCTATATTATGAACAACAACTGAACGACCTCTCTTAACACACGACTCTGATAATCGATAGAGGCGTGACGGTTTTTTTTCAAGAACGCGATAAGCCTACTTGATTCTGCCGACCTACTAATGGAGTAAGATCGGTCCATAGATTACTTCACACAGCTACAAATTATCTAACTGTAATCTAGTCACAGAAACAAAATCAAGCTTCCTCTCCATTTAAAGTCACAAATTAATATATTGCCATGTTTACAATTCCAATAGCTCTTCAATATAAAAGAATTACATAAATCACTAAAGATTTTTTTATATTTTGAAATATATACATGTATATCACAATAAAACATATTTTAAAAAAATAAAAAAATTTTATTTGTTCATAAAAAAACACAAGATCTAACATGAGTGTTGCTTCCACTGAGCTGTCAGTATTCTTCCTTTACTTTCCACTAGGCACGGTACCATTGACATCTATCTAGAAACTACTAGACTATTAAAGTTCATAGAGAACCGAACCGTCTCACATCAGAACTGTTTATTTTTAAAATCTAACAATAAATACCTAACAGAAACCCAAATTAAACTAATCTAAACTTTGATATATATTTGCAAGAAAATAATAAAGCTCAAAACATAACTTCAATATTTATAGAGATCGAGTTAGATGTCATTAATTTGTTAATTGTGAAAGTTTCATATTTGCTTAAAACAAATATAATAAATCACTTTTACTTACTCTATATGGATATTCTATCCTTGATAATTGTAAGATCGATAATAAATCGGTAGTTATCACATTTCCACTTTACCCAAGCAGTTATTATGTTTAATTATTCGCTTATTCTCTGTTAATTATATTTTTATATTTATCAGAAAAAAGCTTAAAAGGATCCCCACAAATAAGTAATTTTCTTAATGTGCGGTACTGCTCTAGTGCCCTTTACTTGCCCTATCTAACATCCCAATTCAATCCGAGAGGTTGTTCGTTAAATACATTGAAATATAATATTTCAACTCTAGAGTTGAAATTTATTTTTATTTACAACCATGAATGTAATAATGATATTTCATCTATCTTTGACAAGTGGAAAGTTGACTTTTTTACTTTTACTTTCCAGCCGGGTGGAAAGTAAATTATTTTTTTTTAATTTTTAAAAAAATCGATATCTCAACATACTCATTACACAAATTTAACGACAATGATTTTTTTTTTATTTTTTAAAATAAACCTAATGACATTTATAAAAAATAAAAAATTAACACGGTTTTTGTTTTACTTATTTACATTAAATATTACATTGGCATTATTGTAGGCAGTAACTGATATGTTAAAGCATTGAATATTCTGGCCAAATCGTTGATATCTTCTTTGTCTTGGCATTTTCACTGAAATAAGCTAGTAGCGCCGACTCAGAACCAGGATTTTGAACTTTGTTTCCCGTACACCATTCTTTAAAAGAGTTATATGCCATGTCATATCTCGGGCGGCTTTTAGTTGGCAGAAGATCTTCTTGTACTGTTCTTGCTGCTTCTCGAATTTCTGGTGGAGTAGCAGCAAAATCAAATTCCTCATCTCATCAGCATTTTTCTGTTGTTAAAATAATATATTGTTTAGTGACATGGAAACCATATTCAAAAAATGATATTTGCCATCTTGATGTCTATTATTACCTACGTTATTTTACCACCTGCGGTTATTTGAAATTTCTGTCTAATTTTTCAATGGAAAAGTCAAAATGACATTTATCTTTTATTAATAATTTTAATTCAAAATAATAAGAAGTAGATGTTAGATGTAGTTGTAAATAAAATAGTATACAAACCTCAGTGAAAAGTTTCAATACTGTCTCGAGATTTAGTTAACCTCGCCGCTTCGCGCCTCGATTAACTACCGACTCTCTCGACAAGAATGAAACACTTTCCACCTTGGTACGTAATATACTATTTCAATACTCGTGTGAATGATAATTAATAATAAAGTAATGCTTCGAACATATCAATGGCGTGACATTTCTTTGTTGTATAGTAGATATTTTACTCTGATCGATTTTCAATGGAAATAAAAATCCTCTCTTAAACTATTTATTCTAAATATTATTTTTTTGCGCGCCACGACTTCTTAACAGTTCTTAAAAGTTCGAACAATAATTAGATCGATGTCGCCCTGGCTAATTATAATACAAGGTGGCATTGACTTCTTTATATCTGCTCGCAAAAAATAATATACCTATAATGTTAAGATAGGATTTTTATTTGTATAAGTACCAAAATTGAGTGTAATATCCCAAATTGTTTTCGAGATTTTTGATAAAGAAACAAAGAAAGGAAACTTTAACACTCTGCATATCGAAAACAAAACATTTTAGGATATTACCATGCATTTTATTCGCTTCCTTTTTCGAATCCTCTAAACAGTCATCCCTATTTTTAATAATAAATATATTGCTAACTTGGCTGTTTCATAGGATCTCAAAATGTAAAAGAATCACGTATATTCTCGCCAATCGTGCTATATAAAGAACGGCGTCAATATCCGATCCGACTAAAGACCCTGGCCGTATTGTTCTGCGTTTCCCCAGGGTTATGTATTAGTAATAGCGTTGTTTGTCAGAGTAAGCGACAATGTGACCCTTTCCCTAGATAGACTGCAAATCAGGGAAGATCGTGACCTATAAAGAAAACTAAGGAAATGCAAATTCAAACAAGATTTATAGCTTAATTCCAAGCAAAATTGGTTGGGCTTTATTTGGGGCCATTCTTAATAAAATTTAATATGGCCAAATGTTATACAGTGCGTTTCAGGATACGCTTATCCTAACCTATAGGTATAAATGACAAAAAATGTTCGAATTGAAATTTGACCATTTGGGACATAGAGCCTGTTTGATTAGAAAATGGAATTTAACATATTTTGGTTTTTATGAAATGATAAGTAATTAAATGGTTTGACGTTATTAAAATTGGTTCGCAGCAAAAAATAGCCATTAAATCATTTGATCAGCATAAAAAGATTTTGCTTGCAATAAATAAAAATCGGGCTGCAACAGTTGTTCTGCAAAATATGCTACAAACTGTCAACAACGAGCTGCAAATGATTACTTGGTCAGCAAGATTTTACAATTGGTCAGTAGAAAAAAACATGTCCAGAAGCAGTTTACTTCAGAGGTCCCAGGGCACTGTCAATTTATCTAACTTTCTTGTGTTTTCTTTTGCCGAATACAGAAGGAAATCGGCTACAAAAGGTGTAGTGGGAGCGGGTTTTCACTTGTTTTCACAGGGCACTGTCACTATTTCACGTTTTATTGCTTTTTTTGATGACCAAGATTAAATATTTTGCTTACCCGCTGATTGCTTATTTGATTAAAAGTGGATCGCTCCTAGCAGCTTATATATTTAATTTGCGTACGAAACAATTTATAGCACTCTAGTATGATATTAATTACTGGTCGATTCAGAAATGTTTATTGTCCATAAGTGGCTGACCAACTAGCCATTTTGGCTGACCGATTACATTTTTCAGTTCGCAAAAATAAAGAATATTTTGCTAACCAGTTAAATGATACCCTTATGAAATCAAGCAGGCCTTGACTGGAGCATTATTTTTATTTTCTGTCTGGGTAAAGTGGCGCTTTGAATTAATAAGCAAAATATACACTTTACGTGACCGCTACTGGTGACGTTCCCAATCACTAATCTATTGAGGCAATCTCAAAAGGGGTCAGCGCATTGTAGGCGGTGTTGTCATATTACGTCATGTGACGTGTTCAGTTCTTGACTGCAAGACGTCTTTGAACCGCGTTATCACTTCTTTTTCAAACTTTAAAAAAAAATACAAATTTACCTTCCATCTTATTTTAAAATAATCCGTTTTATAATTAAAGTCCATAAGAAACAAAAAAAAAAAGTATGTTCTCCAACAGAACCAACAGTAGATAATAACACACAAATTTGAAATCACATCACAACATTTATTATTATGAATTATTTAGCGACAGAAGAAAAATCGGGTAATGCTACAACTAACAAAATGTTTAAAATTCGTATACATCAAGCACAGGGAATCCTCGGCGATGCCGTTCCAACACCGAGAATGGAAACATACTGAAGCAACGATACTGAACATGAAACATACCAAAACGCGCGCGGCGGTTATCCAAGCAAGGGCGAGAGACACGCGGTGTTATCTGCCATCACTGAAGTTTACTCTAGTGACCTACATACAGTTGCTAACTGAAACCATGTAGGCAAAAAGGGTTTTACCTTAGTATTTAGATATTCGATTAAAAAAAAAGTATGTAGGCTTTCTCTAGGACACCCAAGAAGTCACCCATTTAAATATAATAAGTCATTTCCATAACACCCTGTATTCTAATTTTGAAGTTGTGCCTTCTTTTATAATATCAGGCTATGTGAGTGGGAGTAAATATAAAACTATACACTTGTAGCCAAAACAGTAGTCGATTCATGCAATATTTGGTTTGGATTTTGATCGTGAATAATTGTTTTATTTTAATTCCAATTTATATTATTATTTTTTATATTGTAGATAAATTTATCGAAAATGTTGCACATATGTGAGATTTTAAGAAAGTAAGAATATGTCCTAATATATATGTTGAAACTTAACTGTTTTTTGACTCAAACTTTAAAACACCCTGTAGAGTGAAGGATTCGTCGAACTTGTTATTTTGTCAGTTAATTATCAAGTGACATCCATTCTTAAAATTTTCTTGGTTCATGTCAATACTTTAATTTTTGTAGCAGATACAATTTTTTAAAGGAACATTTCCTCGGATGGACTTGGTAATGGTACATCAGGGATGTTTTAGAACCACATATTGTTTCTTTCGCGCCATTTATGGAAGTAAATTTTATGCTGACTCAGGATAATGCTCGACCTCATGTTGTGAGAATTGTTAACGAGTATTTAGATAAGGTCGAAATTCCAAATACGGAACCTGATGGAAGGTATTCCAAGGCGTATTACAGCTATCATTCGTACTAGTGGGGGAAACACCCGTTACTGAAGAGGTCTATATTATTTCTAAAGTTGGTTTTCATTTAAGTCACGATATTCTGGATACTTTAGTTATAAGTTTCTGTTATGTCTTGATGTTAATACAATTTTCTTAAATGAGTTTGTTTCTTTAAAAAAATCTTATCTCCTAGAACAGATAAAGTATCGAAATGAACCAAGAATGAAAATGTTATCTCCATCCACCTGCATCATTCTACAGCGTATTTTAAAGCTTTAGCCAAAAAACAGTTTTTGTTTCAACCTGTATTGTATATTACCTGTATTCTCAACTTTCTTAAAATCTCACGTATAAGCGAGATTTTCCATAAATTAAAATAAATATTATTCACGATCAAAATCAATACAAATATTTCGTGGATCGAATATTTTGGCTGTGAATGTATATAATATTCTTGATTTTCACAAATATAATAGTTTGTTTACTACTGTCTTATTATAAACCGGAAGTAACAAATATATTGCCAACTTGGCTGTTTCATCACGTATAGTATCGCCAATCGTGCAATATAAAGAACGGCATCAATCTCCGATCCGACTAAAGACCCTGGCCGTATTATTGTTCTCCAATTCCCCAGGGTTATGTATTAGTAATAGCGTTGTGTGTCAGAGTAAGCGACAATACGACCCTTTCCCTAGATAGACTGCAAATCAGCGAAGATCGTGACCTATAAAGAGACAAATTTAGGCAAAATTTATTGCTTACAATTAGTATAAAATGGAACTGCTCGTGGCCATGTTTATGGAACTCAGCACGGACAAATGATTGTTATGTAAAGAGGAAATTTGAACTAACACCAAATATCTTTCAAATATAGAGAAAAGGTCTTTTATTGATAACATGAGAAGGAAGTATACTTCTAAAAAGGCATTAGATTACATACGGGTGTCCCAGCGTGAACAACTTCAATCTATTATATCGGGTGATGCATCCTCGAGTTAAACATAGGAAATCTTACGTAACTTTTATAAAACTTCCTGAAATCCTGAAAATGGACGTACCATCGTGCCGAAATAAAACTGGGACAGCAGAATGTAGTTTAATCAGACTATTAGTTTGTTTTGAAGTTGTGAGTTTGATTTAATTTTGTGACTGACGATGACGGGTCGAACGAAATATTTTTATAAATGCCCGCGTTAACCGTCCAGCAAAGCGATCATTTACACGCGATTGAGAGATGGGCATCAAATAAGACACATCGCAGATGAATTAGGAATTAGCAAAAATACCAAATTGTTGGCTAAGGACAAAATTTCAGAATATGGAAGTATCGTAAGAAAAGCAGGTACTGGTCGTCCCAAAATTTCGAATGAAGGCCCAGATATACAATTAATTAATTTTTTAAAAGATAATCCATTCGAAACAGCAATAAGGGCTAAAGAAGAGGCACATTTTCCTGGTTCGGGTAATACTGCTCGTAGTAGAATTCGTAAAATGGATATAAAAAGTTGTTGTGCTACAAATAAAATAGTTTTGACCAAAGCAAACAAGCAGAGAAGTTGCTCATGAATACATAAATCGAGATAACATGTGGGAAACCGTAATATTTTCCGATGAAAACACCTTTCAATCCTGCAACAGTTGGAGAATCCGCGTTTACAGCCCTTCTGGTTCGCATGGTACACATAAGACCAAGCAAAGTTGACGTTTTGAGGCTGGATTAGTGCAAGACGCCCAGGAGTTTGACAAAAAGTTATGATACAATTAGTCGGCGCAGTACAATTCATAAAGCCCGCATAGTGCAAAATTATTTAGAAGAAAATCATATTCGTGCTCTGCCGTGGCCTTCGAAAAGTCCCGATGTCAACCCAATTGAAAACGTTTGGGTTGAAATGGCAAAAAAAATTTATGTATAAACATAATTTCCAGCCTAGAACTCAGGATGAATTGCGCCAAAGGATAATGGAAACATGGAATGAAATAACGCAAGAGTATACGAGAAACCTAGTGTTAATTATGCCAATGATTACCTATTACCTTACCTTACCTCAATAGATTTTGCATACTCTTTATAGCCTAGGACAGGGGTCGGCAACCTACGGCTCACCAGCCACATGCGGCTCTTTCGATGTCAAGTTGTGTCTCTTTCTATATCAAATTGCGGCCTTTAGTGGCTCTTCAAAACCTGAGAGATTGTGTAAATTATAACTTTTGGCTCTTCCGTCTCAAAAGGTTGCCGACCCCTGGCCTAGGAGATACTCTACAGAATTTTGTTGTCCCAGTTTTATTTCGGCACGATGGTACGTTGACGACTAATAATAATAATATTGTCCCTGACACTTTGTCAGTGTCAAAAATTTAATTTTCTGGTGATTACTGTATTACCTGAACTATCACAGTTTCGTCGTTTTGCCCTCACATTTAATTGAATAGCTTAGGATTGTCTCACCAAAATGTATTCAAACTAGGCAGATGAGTTTATTATATCGCCCTCTTCAAGAAGCTGTAATGCAGTTTTTCTATAAAATGTACAGGGGAGTCAATATTCAACCACCTCAAAAATTACATGGGATTTCTTATGATCAACTTAACGGTATATGGAAAACTATAGGAACATTTTTAAAATTGGCTAGTATGCTAATATTGTTGGTGTCAATGTGCTAATTTTAAATATACGTTTATGTCTTCTTATTAATAATAAGTTGATTTGAGAGTCTACCAAAGACGTAAATTCTGCCTTTCACTGTATATAATTCACGTGGATCAATGGCAGACGTGCGTTCCTAGTTGGATCAATATCTGCCCTCACTGACCAGATACGTGGGCTTGGTTCTCACACTCGCCAGCATGCCATGGCGAAGACTCAGCGATTGTACAGTATCCAGGTATTCTTTTGAGAAGCAAATATAGAACAGTTAGCTGGGAACAACTATTAAGAAACTTTTAGTCTACTTGTAATTTACGTATATACGAGTTGGAGAAGTAACATACATTGATTACCTTCCCTTAAATTTAACCGCACGCCTATGCTCGCCTCCACATGCTCCACTTAATTAATAAATCCCATAGTTTACTAGACACAGCATTGGGGAATAAAGATTATGTTAAAAATAAAGGTTAGAATGTTTGTAGGTGTACCGACAACATTCGATTCGCGATTTTGCAAAATTAACAAAATCCTATGGGATCCGTAATAAATTCTCTTCAAATATTTTCGCTATGGGAATTACAAAGTTTGGATTATTATTTGAAGATAGACGTGACCTTTTACTAACGAGGTCATGCTCTGGTTTCGATAGGGTTAACGTTCCTGAGTTTATGTATTTTGGTGTCAAATTAAATGAAAGAATATGGTAACTAATTCAAATACAGTGAAATCTCCCTTAGGCGGATACCTAGGGGACCGTCTAAATGTGTCCGCCTAATAGAGGTGTCCGCCCATGGGAAATTTGTTATTAGGTAATATGTAAATGCAAAATTATTACTGTGTATATGTATGTACGAATAAACATAACATAACAAAAATACACTAGTTTTAGTTAGGATGTAGTACTAAAAAAATCTAATAACGTAGTTTGACGGGTTTGCGTTTTATACTTGCAATCTAGAAAATGTAATTCCAAGTCTGATAACAATTCCATTGCCGCAGAGTCACCTCTATTCTTTGCATACTTTTATAATTCCTTTACCATACTAATGGCTTGTTGATAATTGGTGACATTTGTTTGATTACTGCATTCAACTTCTTCACCAGAGTCGTCAGATTGTGATGTGGTTTCAGTTTGGACTACATAATCGGTAGGAATGGGGTCACTATCATCTTCTAATAGCACATTGCTATCAATGTTAATGAACTCGCCCAAATCATTGTTATCAAATTACAAACTTCCACAACATCAATATTCTCTTTTGGACTCAAAACGCGACATTTTTATGCCATTGTTTACGATTTTAACCGTACAACTCATCCGATTTTAACGGCAAATCACACATACTTTCATTCGGCGAAGTCCTTTCTCGCTGCAACGCATACGCGATTAGTTGCCGGTCTGTCTTCAGAGATTTTTTACACCGTACTTATTCGTCTCTCAAATAATTTAAAATTTTTTTGGAGGAAAAAAGGAAAGGTTTTCGCACTCTTTGTATGAAAACAGCCTGCCCGCGTGCGCCCAAAGGAGAGTCCGCCCAAGAGAGGTTGATTTTCATGGAATTTCATATACCTAGTTCCGGACTATGAAACAATATCCGCTTAATAGAGATGTCCGCTTATTAGAGGTATCCGTTATGAGAAGTTTCACTATATTGCATATACGATGAGTAAAATTTAATGCAACGACTTTCAATTTCTTTTATTTCATCCGAAAAAAATCGGATTACCCTTCAATATTATTATTATTATTGAATGCAACTTCGTCAAAGTTATAAATTCCTATTTGTCTATTAATTGTAAAATTTGTTTCCTGTGTATTTTAGATAACAACAGAGCTATTGAAGGGTATTCGGTTCAAACAGGGCTAAATATCACAATTATAAAACTTAGATAGCTTTAAAAAATTAAATTTTTAAGAGCTGTTTTTCAAAGGGCGTTATACAGGGTGGTAAGAAATAAAATTGATCGTTAAATGCATACAAGTGGCATATACGCAAAAAGTAAATATTTATTGAGTAGGTATATTATTAACTTAAAAAAGTGTCCAAACTGAAAAGAATAATAATAATTAATGATAATAAAATAAAATAATAATAATAACATTAATGAACGTCTTTTTATTTAACGCAAAACTGAGAAGGAGTTTCATTTTTTATATAATCATTAGAAACTAACAAGAAAGAATACTTATTTTATTAAATTGTTTTGATAGAACTCACTAGAGGAGAAATTATCCATAAGATAAGATAAGTTTTTAGTCCGAAAAGCATTATTTTGTACTTAACCTCACCAAACGGACACCCTGTATAACTGAAATATATTTAGCGGCTTGCAGACAAAGGCAAACTTTTCAGTTTTAAATAGGCTTGAAATTTAATACGCGTTCAACCATCTTGATTCTTAAATTCGTTGCATAATTTCCCATGGGGTCGTGATGAAAAGAGAGTTCTATTGTGTCGGATACTTTCGAGGCTTCTAAGAACCCTTTCGGGTCCTCCAGGGGTCAAGCATCAAGATTCTGTAAAATACATACGAAGTGGTGTGAATATAAAATGAAAATTTGTACAGTTCAGCTTTGGAATTAAAAATGGTGCCACTGCAGAATCCGATCCAATATCTTAAAATATTTATTTAATTGTAAATAATATATATCAATAAATAATAATAACAACTTTGAAACTCTAATTTGACATCACTCTTGAGGGCTCCATTTTGTTTAGTATAATCGATGACAAAAAGTGTTCTGCTAGCAGAAGCAATAAAGTTACTCAAATACATTTTTTGAAAATCTGTATAATCTGATAAACTTCTGTAAATTGTCGGTTTAACGATTCGTAAGGGTAAACTTCAGAGTTTGGATACAAAACATCGATTATATTTAAATTATCAGTCGGCTTTATAGTTCGATACATGCATCGAATAACATTGTAAGTGACAAATCGTGTTTTACAGGCGAAGGGTATATTACTTTACCATAATACTACAGGCAAAATACCAAAATAATCAGTTACAAATGGGATGAAAGAAGAATTAAAAGAAAATTAAGCTAAAAGACCAAATTTTAGGTTTGAAACATTGAAAATTATTTTGAACGGTTACTAATACCAACATAAACTGATCTTAGTTCAGCTGAACGAAAGTTCAATTAATATTGAACAACGTAATATTAAATGAACGTAGTTCACAGGTCGATCGACGTTCCGTTGGACCTAAGTTCAGAATTGTTCTATACAACCGGCCCTTAAGAATGATAATTTATAAAATGTTTTATTACATGAAAAAAAATATAAAACTTCGGTCTGTTGTTGTGTGTCCAGGAATAAACATTTCTAATTTAGTGTGAGGTGCAGGAGAGATATTTCTGCTGCTCAAAACGGTACACATAGTTTTTATTGAAGCAAATAAGACCCGCTTGTTAAATTCAATTTTAAGATTTAAGTGTAAAGTCACGTCTGTTTTCTAACTAATAGAACAGATCCACACTTTGCTATTCCGAATTTCGACGGTATTATTGAAAATAATCACGTTCTTCGTGCCAATCGTGCAGAATAATTGAACAGTTTGTATTTCTGGCATGATTAAAAATATTTGTATAAAATGAATGGGGAAAGGAACTTAAAATCTGCTCCACTAGTTTAATAACAATGTTTAAAAAACTTGTAATCATTCCATACATGTTTCGAAGGCATATAACTTCATCTTTAGTGAAATCTTAACTAAAAGAACTTATGACGTTGTTGAAGTTATAACTGGAAAAGAGAAAATCATTTAGCAATCATATATCATGTTTCATTTCCTCAAAGTCAACATTTAGTCAACGTTTAAGCATAATTTTGTTATGATTACTAAATGGCTTTCTTTTCTCTCTTGTTTGTAGTTATAATTACGATAATGTCAAAAGTTCTGTCTCTGTTATAGATGTAGGTGAATCTAAATGGAATGGCGAAAATGTTATATATTATAAGTTAAAATAACAACAAAAATTTTCCAAAAATTATGACTTTTTAATAGTTTTTAACTATAACAAAAGAACAAAGTCTAATCATCGCGTATAGTAAAGCTGTATCTGCCGCCTGTCAAGTGAATAAATACATTGTTTACTGCAGGAAGTGGAAGAATTTGGAGATTGTTAAGGAATGAAAAATAACTCCATATTATTATCCTTTAATCAAACATCCTTCATTTACTAATGAAATGGGTTCCAATTAGCTTAATAATCACCATCACGCAGCCTTTATCATCTCTCTGCCTCTGTTACGTTTGTCCTCTCATGGTCGCCATTCCAATATTCTTTTAGTCCACCTATCGTTTGATCTTCTCGCCACATGACCTGCCCATCTCCATTTCATTCTAGTCATATACTCAACTATGTCTTTAACTTTAGTTCTCTATCTAATAGTATTATTAGGTATTCTGTCACTCTTAGTGATTCCAAGTATGGCTCTCTCCATGGCTCTTTGGCCCACTATTAGATTTTCAGGGTTTCTGCTCCATATGTTATTATCGGTATCACTTAACTGTTAACAATTGATCATACAGACTTCAGACATATACAGGATATTATGGAAATGACGTATTATATTTAAACCGGCAAAATTTAAAATAAATTGAAGAAAAATAACCATAATGGCGCTTTGAATTATTAAGCGAAATATACACTTCATATGAAATCTCAAAATATACGTGGCCGCTCCTGACGCAATCAATATTTTATTGAGGTAGTCTCCAGGTTCAAAAGAGGTTAGCGCATAACACATATTTCTAAACGCATGTGTTCGTTTTTGACAACAAGACGTCTTTGCGCGCGCTATCGCTTCTTTTTCAAACTTTTTAGACAAAGAAAACTACAATTTTAAGGCACATACTCTCTTACCTTAAAATTCCATAAAAAAATAAAACACAAAAAGTATGTTTTTCAACAGAACCAACAGTAGATAATATCACACAAATTTGAAATCACATCACAACATTATTATGAATTATTTCACAACAAAAAAAAATCGGGCAATACAACTAACAAATCGTTTAAAATTCGTATACGTCAAGCACGTGGCACCCTCGACGTCGTGGAACCAACGTCGTTCCACTCTCGAGTCTCGAAACATACTGAAGTATGAAGCGGCGCGCGGTCGGTATTCAAGCTACGGCGAGACACGCGGTGTGATCTGACAACACTATTAGTATACTCTAGTGATCCACATTGTTGCTAAGTGAATCCAGATGGAACGGGGCGACAGTATGTGGGTAAAAAGGGTTTTTATCTTATTTGGATATTCGATTAAAAAAAAAAAGTATGTAGACTTCCTCTATGACACCCAAGGAGTCACCAATTTAAATATAATAAGTCATTTCCATAACACCCTGTAGGTATACTACTTCTAAATACCTCTTGTAATTTGCCGAAAGGAGCCCAACGCCCAACCCAAACCTATCCTACGCTGTATTTCATGTGTTTGATTGTTCTTTCCAATTTGTATTTCGTGTTCGAGGAATTTCTACATATGCGTTCCTTTTATCTCGAAGCGATGTTTTGTGCGACCACTAAATTTCTCTTTATTTGGGTTTTACTTGCATTTATTCGGAGCCCAACTTTTGATGCGGCTTGTACTATTTCTTCGATCATCTGTATTGCATCGCCGATGTTATCCGCAATGAGAACGATATCATCTGCGAATCTAAGGTGTGTTAGTCTTTCGTCATCGATATTGATACCTCTATTCTCCCAAGGCAGTTGCTTCATTGCATATTCAAAGACAGCTGTGAATAGTTTAGGCGAGTTTAGGTAATATTAATTGTTTGAAAATATCTCAACAAAGAATTAAATAACGCTGAAATAGGTAGACTACTCAAGTAAAAAAAACTTTTAACAACATATAAACTTCGAGTGTAGAAAGTCCAAAACTGCCCATAAAGTTTATAAAGTAAAACTTAGGAACATACATTCTTGATGATAAAAGTATTTTTTTGTTAAAGATAATGGTCCACTAAAAGTAAAAGTACGTACAAGAGGAGCACGCACAATCCCATTGGACCTAAAATTTTGCCTTTAGGCCACTTCTGAATAATATAAATATAGAAAAACCTCCGAATATTGTTTGCTTATAACGGATTTTCTGCAAAGCTTTTCTCATGATTTAATATTATTCGGTAAAATTCTGAGTCAACGCCTAAAAGCTTACACGAATAAGTTAATTTTTGGAACGTGATTTCTTCCTCTTTCAATTAAAGATTTTAAGGGTAACATCTACTCTCCCAGGGGGTTAAACCACGGAAGCTGCAAATAACCTTTAAAAGCTTTTTCACAGTAAACTTGACTTGTCTTTCCGATTTTTAATTTATTATTACGGGTGGGAAGTTCTTACACGACACCCTGTATACTTTTAATCTGATATATTAAGCGCAAAGTGAATATACATTTTTTTACATTTATGATACAAAATAAAGGTAAAACAAACTGCCTTCAAAGCCCACGATATCAAAAAAGGATTAGATATAATAAAAACAGTAACGAAACAAACGTTTTTATGTGTCCCAAATAATATAGAAAGCATAACACGGTGTCATTCCGTCCAAGAGAATCCGGAAATAACCGTAAAATTTTATACACAGTTGTGAATTTGATGACAAAGAAACACGGTAAAAGTTGTCGGAAATTACAGCTGCTTTGTTACCATGGGCAACGTACAAGGAAAATGGTAACATATAGTTTAATAGCCATACATTTTTGATACCGGAAAACAATTTTAAATAAGGGGTGTTTTTGGAATTACATTACTTATACAGGATGTTATGAAAATGGTTTATTATATGGGTGTCCAAGAGGAAGGCCGATTAAGTCGGCAGTATTACTAACTCCGTTATTATTAGAGCTACGATGTTGGTTAAATTAATAAACTAGTAACATTTTTTCCATCGATTAAAATGGCATACATAGAAGAACAATTAAACATCGCGTTTCTCCCTTGTTTCAAAATTTGTGAATAAAATAGTTTCTATGCGTTATGGGCCTAAAGTTAAAAATAATTTAGAACCGTATTTACATTTGTAATTTCGAGGGTAAGTGGTGAAATTACAAAGAATAAATCATCATCTAAAAGCAGGGCTCATTTGACTATGTCTATCCACGACACTAACCTACTTGTTATGTTCCTGCACTTCCCCATAGCTCTATTAAAACAAGTTAAATTACTATAATTGAAATCCCTTGGGTATATATATGATATTCTATTTTAAAAAAGTATTTTTTTTTAAATAATTTGAAAACGTTACGTTGTTTTCCACTTTTTTCGTTTTCAGCGGAAAAAATGCCACTAGTTAAGTATTTTAACAAACAACGCAGCTCCTATAATAATGGAAGTGTCGACTTAATCGAAGTCACCCTGCATACTTTTTTTAATCTATCATCTAAAAACCGTAAAGTACTCCCGCATGCAACGTCGCAATAGGTATTGCACTACACAAGAGTCTGAAACAGGGACGGAAGGGAAAACAAGGTCAAAAGTAACCAAATTTTCTTCAAAGCATAGGCGTGCTAAAATCGCCGTTCCCCCTAACAGCAAACTGAGTATTAAAACAATAAAACATTTCCGCTCCGGCGCTGATGGTTACACTATGCACTTGATATCAATAAGACCTCAAACAGGCGTCGGTGTCGTCCCTTTCGAAGCCGAACTGTCGCTGTGATGTCAGGTTTACAATTTAAGCAAATGTTTCAAATATATGTCATGAATTTAATTATAAATATTCATTTTCTATAATAATTTTGCAATAAAAAATTAATATGAATATAAAATATTAGCATTGCGATCCCAGTCTCGAATTATAAAGTAATTTAAATTCGGTATTTTACTAATAAATACGAATGAAATTTTTTTAATACGTTTAATAAGACCACCCGACAATTTCGCTTTTAGGTTTTAATTTTTTGTCCGCATTCTTTTTACTGTTTCAGACTAATTGCCAAACAATATGCGTGATCAATTAACAAGTTTCGTGTGGTAGATACAAACACGGTGTTGAAAAAAGGTCGGTACCCCGGAATAACTCCGGTGCAACTGAAACGTAAAATGTCTATGGAAAAAGTTGTATGGTTTTGAAGGAGGAATAGTTTGCAATTTAAACCACCCCCCCACCCCTTCAACCCCCGGGCACGGGTGGGGGTAAGTTAAGGTTTTCAAATGGAACCTCATATTTTTTTATTGGCGTATCGTGTTCGCCGACCAAAAATAAACATCTTTTGTCCGAAAAATTTCAACTTCAACTTCACCAATGATCACCATGAGAACGACAAAATCAGAACCGTGCGAAAATCAAGTTTTATCCCGGAAATACTATTTTTCTCTGTCTTGTACTAAAGTGGAATACAAACAACTTTTTCCACGAGCATTTTTTAGTACAAGACAGAGGAAAAGAGTATTTTCGGGATAAAACTTGATTTTCGCACGGTTCGGATTTTACTTTTTTTACTTTTTACTTTATAATTTATTTGCTTAGACATTATAATTTACAATGTATGGAAAACGTGAAAGTCAAATACATGAGTATATATAAAATGTATGATATACAAATACACAATATATAAAATTTAGAAAAAGCAAACTTATACTAAAATAAAAGTTATGTTATTGTTGAAAAAAGGAAATATAAAAAAATGTAGAGGCATTATTGCACCCTTGTTGGATATTCATTAACTGAATAAAATGCCTCAGACAACAAATATTGCTTTAAAAGTTTTTTAAACAACATAAGACTATCGACAGCCTTCAGGTTTGGTGGTAGCTTGTTAAAGATTGCTGGCCCCAATGAGTTTGGTGATATTCTACCCACATTCAGACGGTTAAAAGGAACTCTAAATGAGCTGCCTTGTCGTATGTTATAGGTATGAACATCACTTAATGGCAAATCGACATTTATTTTTAAAAATATATATACATAGTTCAAATAAGTATACACAAATTACGGTCAAAATCTTGTATTTCTTAAAGAGCCCTCTGCACGAGTAAGTCCTCGACACACCCACCAAAGTCCTCAATATTCAGTTCTGACACACAAGCAATTCCCCAACCACACTGGACGAGCCCCAGAAGATCACCCCGTAACGCAGACGAGAATCTACCTGTGCGTTATACACCATGAGGAGCTCCCTCATAGAAATCGCTGTCTCGAGCAAACGAACAAGAAAACAACATGAATTTAATTTTGATTTTAGCAGATCACAATTATTTTTCCAATTCAGATGTTCATTTGTCTTTCTCATGGTGATTATTGGTGAAGGATGGGCCCAAATAAAAAATTTTTTCGAACAAAAGATGTTTATTTTTGGTCGGAGAATATGATACGCTAATAAAAAATATGGGGTTCCATTTGAAAATCATAACTTACCCCCACCTGCGCCCGTGGGTTGAGGGGGTGGGGGTGGTTTAAATTGGAAACTATTCCGAACAAATCCAACTTTTTCCCTAGACATTTTCCGCTACAATGCTATGCGCCGGAGTTATTCCGGGGCACCGACCTTTTTTCAACACCCTATATATGTTAATCATGTAATAACTACCGTAGAGTTCTGTTAATAATTTGTTTCCCTACACTGATTTGAAATTTGTATACGTTTGCAAATAAAACATTTTTTGTTGGTCTCCTCTTTATTGAGATTGTAATAATACTCTTATAAATAGAATTATACACCTCATACCATTTGTAACAATTAAAAGAATACCTATTCAGTAATAACAAGGATCGACACCGCCGAGATGCACAAATCCTCAAAAATGCAAAATTTAAAGTGTTAAGTGCTGGTAAAATATTTCCATCATGTCGGTATAACTGTAAAAACACTTGACAATTTTAAGTGTTCGGAGAAATGCGTGATAAAATAATGTAATATCCTCATAAAAACTTCGAGTGTAAAAAGTCAAAAAGCTCCCATTAACTCCGAAGAGTAAAATGAACGTTGGGCACTTACATTCTTGATGACTAAAGACATTTTTCCATTGAAAATAATAGCCCACTAAAAGTAAAATTACGTGCAAGAGAGGGGCTCATGAACCCACTGAGCTTAAAATATTGCCTTAGGCTACTTCTGGCCCCGGCTTCACTTACGAATAATATAAATACAGAAAAATCGCCGAAAATTGTTTCGTTGAAAGGGATTTTCTGCAAAATCTTTTTTATGGCGTAAGTCGTGTTTTTATATTATTGGGTGCAATAATAAAGATAACGCTACAGAGGAACTGTCGGGAAATAATTATTGTAAAATGTACAAGATTTATGGTGTCATGTTCCCAGATTTTATTGCGATCGTAATATTTTGCTTTTCCTTAAACCTGTAAAATTTTTCATGTTTTTTTTTCGTTACTGATACCCAGTAATATCAGTCATAAAGAGAATTTGAAATAGTATATTACGTACCGAAGTGGAAAGTGTCGAGAGGGTCGGTAAGAGACAGTAGTGAAACTTTTCATCGAGGTTTGTATACTATTTTATTTACAACCACATCTAACATCCACTTCTTATTATTTTCAATTAAAATTATTAATAAAAGATAATGTCATTTTGAGTTTTCCATTGAAAAATTAGATAGAAATTTCAAATAACCGCAGGTGGTAAAATAACATAGGTAATAATACACATCAAGATGGCAAATATCATTTTTTCAATATGGTTGGTGAAAATGTCACTAAACAATAGGTATGCTATTTTAACAACTCCACCAGAAATTCGAGAAGCAGCAAAAATAGTAGGAAGAAGATCTTCTGCCAACTAAAAGCCGCCCGAGATATGACAAGGCATATAACTGTTTCAAATAATGGTGTATGGGAAACAAATTTCAAAATCCTGGTTCTGAGTCGGCGCTATTAGCTTATTTCAGTGAAAATGCCAAGACAAAGAAGATATCGACGATTTGGTCACAATATTCAATTCTGAGGACCACTCTATCAATTATTGAAAAAGTAGACATATCTAAATACGCAAAGCTATTAGCATTTTTAAAAAAAATGTGTTCGTATATTATTTTGAGATATCGATTTTTTAAAAAATTACAAAAAAATTATTTACTTTCCACCCGGGTGGAAAGTAAAAGTAAGAAAACGTCAACTTTCCACCTTTCAAAGATAGATGAAATGTCATTATTACATGCATGGTTGTAAATAAAATAATTTTTATTTTTTAACAGAAATCTTAAACTGGAAGTTGCCGAACGTAAGCCGTCAGACGCAACGATATGGCTATTCGAATGAATGTGAATTAAATATTCCTCCGCTTTCCTAGCCTTTTCTCTAAAATCTGGTGGAATACAATGCACGTCTCCGTCACTATTGCTAGACATATTTTCTTTAATTCTTCACTTGTAATCTCTATTGTGCTTGGAATAACTCACTCATGAATGGTTTGCCAAAAATTATAACTTGTTACTGGTATTACTCGATTCGGGATAATTTTTAAAACATTCGTGAACTTGATAAAATTTGTTATTAATTCAAGCACGTGGGAGAATCACTAAGAGAATTTCACACCTAAAAAATAAATAAATAAATTATGTCTTTATTATAACATTTAAAGGCTACAAAGGGCGAAGTTGAAGACTACGCTTCCTCACTTAACCTACACAATACCTAACATTATATAAAAAAATATAATTTACATTACTTACTCAATTTAATAATTTTCATTTAGAATCAGTACAATTTCATTAAAGCAATAAGACAGAGTCAAACAAAAACAGGTAATATATGTTTAATTGATAATTTAAATTGCAAACCAGAAAGGTATCTGATATCGAAGGGAACCATATTGTATAGTTTAGCTATATTAAAACTAAACGATCTTTCAAAGTAAGAAGATGTATGTGCTGGGGTCGTTAAAATACATTTATGACGGAGATCTAAATCGTGTTCATCACTGCGGAATTTAATACTCTTATATAGATAGTCCGGACATTTTCTACTAATAGTTTTAATAAAAAGAACTGAGAAATGGAGCACCCTACGTTCATTCATTCTTAACCATTTTATTTCTCTCAGCTTACCAGATACTCCCCTTTCACGCTTCCTTATAACCCCATCAAACATACACAACAATTTTGAATTAACTGAATTCTTCAGGCATCAGCATCCAATAGACATGGGCTGTACACAACATCAGCATAGTAAAAATATAACAATACGATGGAATCACAGAGCATTTTTTTAAGTTTCTCATTTAAAATATTCCGTTGAGTTTATATTAACTTAAGATTCGCAAAAGTCCTTTTAATACACATACTGACATGCTCAGCGAATCTGAGGCTGGTATTAATGACCAGACCCAGGTTTTTCGCCGCATTAACCAGTTTAAGTTGCTCATTATTTATTAATACCTTACCCGATTTTTCGATAATAATCGCAGGTAAGGTGTTTACGGATTGTAATTAAATATATTTAAGTAATATAAACTAAACTAGTTATCGATGATGAATAAAATTGACAGAGCCGCCAAAAATAGGGGAATGATGCAAACCCGAACAAACCCGCAAGGAGACTTGGCTAGTGACGTCAAGTGGCGAGCAGCTTCTGCAATCGTCGACCAGCTCTCAGAATAAAAATCTCCAACAGCAATCTAAATCTCCATAAACAATTTCAAAATAACTCATCAGTTACGTCAACGCGCGCTGGACGAAATTGCAACGGCTAAATATCATGCCTTATGTTTATTGTATTATGGATTCAGACTTATAAATACTGTTGATAAAATCCACATTGCGATTGAACTGTAGAATTTAATAAAATATAAATATTCTCTACCTAAGTAGACTTTTTTAAATCCGATAATATAACGACGTTATTGAAATAGTGTAAACAATGAAAAAAGAAGATAAATTTACGTTCCAGGAAAATTTTAGGAAGTTTTAGAAATCTAATATATGAAACTTGATAAGTGACATCTTCCAATAAATTCTATCCCATGGGTTTTATAAAAATATTTCCTTAAAAATAAAAGTTTGGCAGTTGGTAAAATAGCATAAAGTAATTTAAAAGTTGAAAAATGTTTCATGTTTTATATATCTGTAGTCGATATCAATCCGCTCTGGAGACCAAAAGAAATTTAGAAAGTTTCGTAAGCTTAACACGTGGAGATTTCAATATAATCGATATTTTCTGTTATAAATACCACGCGCAGAGACATATCTTATATTTATATAGATTGATTGAATATAATACAAGACAACACTTATAGTATAAAGTCAATCCGTCACCAGTAGCGTAGTTAAGAGTGGCACCGTTTGAGTTTTTCTCATGTAAAAATGTTATAGTTATTTCCAAAGATATTACAAATCATAAAAAGATATTACAATTAAAAAAATGTACTATCGTGCCGATAAAAAACTAGGACAGCAAAATTTCTCATTTTCTCCTTGACTATTAGGAATTATTTACTGTCGAGTCTGGTACCAGTAAAATGTCATATACAAATTTTACATTTTACACTTTATCATTAACTTTTTTTTGAAATGTCCCATAATTAACCTCCGAGCAAAAGGCTATTATCTACAGTCAGTTGCGAGATGGTGCTTTTATTAGGAATATTGCAGGCGAACTGGGAGTAAACAGAAATACCGTGTTGTTGGCAAAACAAAAAATAACAAGGCATCGAACTATTATTAGGAGCAGTTTCAGGTTCTCCTAGACCTGCTAGAGATGAAAATAAAATAATACTAATTATCAAGAAGTAATAAACAGGAATGTTCTATGACTGCATATTAAAAAAAATTTGTTGTTACGACAAATTTTGTGTTTGTATATTTTTTAGTTTCTGTTAAATTTCTTTTGTTATTTAGTTTTATTCTCATTTTTTGGCGACATTAAATATACCTCCTTTAAATAAAGCATTTAACTTTTTCGTAATAAAAATAGCGTAATACATTTAGTTCCTTCATATACACTTCCGCTCAACTTTATAAAACAAGAAGTAACATATTTTGATGTCACCTCGTATCGCAAAATATAAAGCTTAAATTATGTAACCTAGGTTACTTCCTAAAAGTTATGTGTTTTTACCTTTACAGCTGTCGATCACCTTTTATAGTCTATGAGATATGTATTTCCGTAGATTTTGCTGTCCTAGTTTTTTATCGGCACGATGGTACATTTCTAGCCTACGCAACGAATACAAACAGTCTTTCCCACCTATTTCGGTCATTATTGCAGCATAGTCAAATGGACATATTTATCGTAAAGGTATCTTACAAAATCCCAATTAAAAATTTGTTAGTTTGACAATTACAACTGGTTTAAGGTTAATCCGCAATTGCCCTTAAAATAAATTTATTTCTCAATAATTTTACTATAATCTGTGAAAAGGCGATGAGAGATTCTTTTAAAAAATATTATTATACTAAAAAGTATCAAACGAATCTTGACCTAATCTAACTGCACTCTGGCAACATCTATTTATATTTTACTACTGCGCTACGATCTAGGCGCCAAAATATGAATGAATACTAATCTCGTGAACATTACAACGTTGTGATCTAACGGATAGTGCATATATTTTGGTTTATTTGTGTTTTTTATGATTATTGGTGAAAAATCGTCTCTATTATAAACAATTATGTTGCATTCATGTGTAGTTTGTAAAAGAGTGGATAATTTAAATAAGGATTTATCTTTTCATCGGTAAGTATGATTATGTATTAATATTTAACCGTCTGATATAACCAGACTTCAACATTGTTGCCATTCAGTCACCAAACATTTAGTTCTCTCTTCCACCCATTACTGATTTTCAATAACATTTCACATAAGCACAGCTTCACTTTCCAAGAGTTTAATGAATGGATTATGGGATCTGTAGCCTACAATACTTTTGGATATTTTCAATTCCAAACAATCTAAAATAAAGCCTTTTTTACCTACAATGGAACACCCTGTTTTAATTTACCATTACGTGTAGAATTTGCATTCTTTATCTAATTGCTCACCACATGTTTCTATATCAAGTAGTTTTTAAGTTAAAAGACTTATTTATTATATTATACTAGAAAGGTATAATTTTCAAAATACCCTGTATAAAAAATATCTTGTATTTATATGAAATAAAAAACCTATTCTAATATATTACATTATTATATATCTCTAAATTTTCTCAAATTTTTACATCTTTAACTGTATAGTTACAAAGTAAGGTCAATTTACTTTTGACATGTTTTTTATCAAAAATTCATTTAATGAATTGTATCTCGGAAATGATTGGAGGAAATTGTTAACAAAGGTTACTTGGATTTTACATAGGATCGAAAAATTGCAAAATATACAAGGACTTCTATTTAAAACAACAATGTTAAGGCGAACTTTCGGAAGATCCGGAAGTGATAAGTAATTCGATATATCTTCATTAAGAAGATCGGCTTCCTTTATGGCGAGTACCAATATTTCAAACAAATATATTTTTTAGTTCCCGAGGTCTTTTAATAGGACACTCACCGTGGATAACCCTCAATAGGCACAAGAGACTTTAGGTGACTCCTTAAAAACATTTAAAGGGTTCATATGGAGACTGCGAGGTGGCCAAGCTTGGGCTCCTGCACGTCCAGCGATTAGGATTAACTTTTTTTCGACGGACCACGCTAGAAAACACCTGTGTGTAATTGTATTTTTTTAAATAAATAGAATTCGCTGATCTTTTGATTATAATAGTAGGTTCGCACCTGTATTATTTCTGCCAAAACACCTTCAACGGATAGGTATAAACAACGGATCCATTGAATGCAGACTCTGCGGCGAAGAGGATGAAACCGCCTCATACATAATATACCGCTGCGTAGCGCTGTCTCATAGAAGACAAAATATCTTCGGGAACATACAACGTATAACCTCGCACATGACAAGCTTGGTAGATGGTTACAAACATCTTCTAACAAGATTCGGGGAACTCAAATACACAATAAGCCGGTAGGCTGCAGTAATAGAAGTTCGGGTTTTTAAACCGACCCCCGCCTTTAACAAACCAACCAACCTGTATGATACAATTGGAATTTATTGCAGTAAAAGTCGTATCATATATTTTAAAATATTTAAACTTAATATACGACTTGTTTATATTTTCTTGTACTTGCATAATTTTTAATACTCAATATACAGTTTTAGAATTATTTGTTTATCCATCTGTGCAGGTAATAATTAATTTTCTGTTCCGCTGTTAATTAAAGCTATATATCGTGAACGCTAAACAAGGTAAATATTTACATTTCATATTTTTGAGTGTCGATATGGTCGCAAACATTTAAATTCACAACAGTAAGAGTAATAGTATTGCTTTAATCCTGTAATTACGTAGATGTTGAAATAGGCCCTAATTAGTATCGACAACATTGAGGTAGATTAACAATATAAGAACACATATACAGGGTGTCCGTTAATTAATACTACATGGAAAAACCACAGACTCCTTATATTAAAATATTAGGATTTAATTATATTTACCTATATCCGAAAGTTGATATTAACTGAGATACAGGGTGTTAAAGTTAAGACTTTATTTCTGTTTTTCTCTAATAACTTTGTGAGAAACTAAAGTTTCTTTACAAAATTTGGCAATTATGGTTTTTTTAGGACGAGAAAGTGATTTTTTTATGAAATTTTAATGTAATGTATGTAGAGTTTGCGGCATTATTTGCACATTTATTAGGTCGTAACTTTTTGTGCCTCAGTGTATTTAAGTTTTTTAATATAAATAATACTTTTCTCATATTTATTACGTAAAAAATGTATACTAAGTTCAAGTCGCCCAAAGTTACCGTTTCGGAGATACTTGCATTTAAATTATTGAGTGCGTTAGCTCAGGCAAGCAAATAATATTTTGTTACTTCTTACCAATTCACTTTTACATTATTTATTTATTTATTTATTTATTTATACACACATTTGACTACATTGTATAATAAATTCCAGATGGTCCTAGTTATATAGGCATGTATGTATGAGCACCTAAGTGATTGAACACTTGTATTGTGATAATTAATGTTCTAGTAATGGCAATTGTAAATAATAAATAGAACAATTGGATTGTTCTTTAACATACTTTAATTAAAATAACTTTGACCCTAGAAAATATCGTGTCGAAAGAAACCAAACACGAACTTACTATATAAACTCATCTGCCCAATTATTATTAATTTGCAAACAATGTTTTTTTCTTAAAGTAACCTTAATGAATCCTCCATGTTGTTATTTGTTTGTTGAATATTATAAGATAGCGTTGTCAGAAAATATTTCATTTTTTAGTTTATCGTAAGTTTGTGTTCGCATTGCTGTTGGTTTACTTCGACACGATATTTTCTAGGGTCAAAGATATTATAATTAAACATAAGTTAAAGAACAATCCAATTGTCCTATTTATTATTCCCAATTACCATTACTAGAACATTAATTATCATGTAAAAGTTAATTGGTAAGAAGTAACAAAATATTATTTGCTTGCCTGAGCTAACGCGCTCAATTTAAATGTAAATATCTCCGAAACGGTAACTCTAGGCGACCTCAAATTAGTAACCTTTTTTATGTAATAAATATTAGAAAAGTATTATTTTCACTAAAAACTTAAATACACTGAGACACAAAAAAGTGATGACCTAATAAATGTGCGAATAATGCCGCAGACAGCGCCCCTACATTGTACATTAAAATTTCGCAAAGAATCAAATTTCTCGTTAATAATTGCCAAATTTCATAAAAAGAAGTTAGTTTCTCCCCAAGTTATTAGAGAAAACAAAAATAAAGTTTTAACTTTAACACCCTGTATCTCAGTTAATAACAACTTTTGGATATAGGTAAGTATAATTAAATCCTAAAATTTTTATGTAAGGAGTTTGTGGTTTTTCCATATAACATTAATTAGATGACACCCTGTATAGATTTTTCTCTTCATATTATTTGAATTTCTGTAAAAAATACCTACAACGATTACCTATTTATGACTAATGTTACATTTTTTAAAACCATCTTCTAACTTATTTGAAACTGTGCATGATTGTAAATAAATGGTGTTTTATGAATGGAATGTTTTGTCTCCTCTTTTATATTATATCATTTAACTGGTTAGCAAAATATTCTTATTTTTGCGAACAGAAAAATGTAATCGGTCAGCCAAAATGGCTAGTTGGTCAGCAACTTATGGACAGCAAACATTTCTGAACCGTGACAGTGCCCTGGGAAAACAAGTGAAAACCCGCCTCCGCTACACCTTTTGTAGCCGATTTTCTTCTGTATTCGGCAGAAGAAAGCACAAGAAAGTTACATAAATTGACAGTGCCCTGGGACCTCTGAAGTAAACTGCTTCTAGACATATTTGTTTCTGCTGACCAATTGTAAACTCTTGCTGACCAAGTAATCATTTCGCAGCTCGACTGTTAATAACGGCAAACCATTTAATTACTTCTCTTTATATTATATGTTTATGATAATAATATATCAAAAAACTGTAATTATTAAAACCGCGTAATTTTGGAACTGTATTAAGAATAATAATAAACTAAGTAGTACGCATGTACAAAGTATAAATGAATTTTATTTATTGATTTAAGAACCTTTAGCATAAATAAAGGGAAATGTATAAAATGTAATTATTCGTTGATACTTAAAATAATGTGAGAACTGAGAACGACACACCCGTGTTTGTTAAATTTAAAATGCAGGTGTTCTATTCAAATATGCAATTGACATACAGATTTAAAACTTTGACATTAAAAAATGAACTGTAACAAAACAAAAGTTTACGGCGATATAAACATTAAGCGTCAGTTAAAAAGCCAACAAATAACTGTAACCGGGTTTTATTAGCTTCATTGTTATCTATTAAAATACACTGGTAACATTTTATGGGTGCTTTATGACGTATTAATTTTATATGGTTATAAATTTTATCGAAATGGCTTATTCGGATGCAAATAACTCAATTATTCATTTGCAACTTTTTAGTAATACTATGTTGGTTAAACATTTTTTTTTTATCATCAAACATAAGGACTATAGGAAAAATCCTTTAGGGCACTCTGGGAGTGGTGCATGTGCGCAAAAAGCGATTCACGTTGGTTTTGAATCGTTGGAGGTTATATTCGTGGGGAAAAACGACCTCGGGAAGGTCGTTCCACAAAGATGTAGTCCTCCAGATGAAAGAATTCTTAAATAATGAAGTTCGAGGAGTACTAAGCTTAACCACATATGGATGGGCGGCAGTGGTTCGTCGTGTATTTCTGCTAATCGTCGCTCTGGGCGGAATTAAGAGGGCATGGTCAACCGAGCACCTTCCATGAAAATATCTGTAAAAGAGAGTCAAATCCCCAACCTGTCTTCGATGTTCTAGGCTGTCGAGGTTCTTCGTCAGCTCGTGGTCTCCGATCAGACGAATAGCCCTCCTTTCGATGGAATCCAGCAGCCGAAGAGTATGTTTGGGTGCAGAGCTCCAGACATGAGAGCAGTATTCTAGTGATGGTCGAATCTGGGCTTTGTATAGTGTCAAAAATTGTTGAGGTGTGTACAACTTTCTGGTTCAGAAGAGTACCCCAAGCTTCTGAGAAGCTACCTTGGCGATTGCCACAACGTGGTTATGCCAAGACATATTTCCTCCGAGATTGACGCCCAGCAAATTAATAGATGAAGCCAGTGGGATTGCGTGTCCGGCCATGACTATGTCCGGTTCTGTAATGTTAACCTTTTTAGAGAAAACTGCTGCCTGGGTTTTTTTAGCGTTAAATTCGACTTGGTTACTGTCACCCCAAGCCAAAATTTCTTCCAGGTCTTTGTTGAGGCGTGATACTTCATGCTGTCTGCGAAGATGTGCGTCGGCAGCCGATGTTTGTAACCATGCACAGAATCGACTGGGCATACCATAGGATCGCAGTTTACTTAAAAGCCCCTCATGCCAAACACGATCAAAAGCTTTAGAAATATCCAGTGCAACAACCCGAGACTCCCCATGATGTTCGATTGCGTTTTTCCACATATGGGTGACATAGGCTAGAAGATCTCCAGTTGATATGGACTTCCGAAAACCATATTGATGATCGCTGATAATGTTGAAGCCTTCCAGGTACTTTAGAAGATGTTGGTTAATAGCTTTCTCCATTACTTTTGATATAATTGAAAGCAATGCGACTGGTCGATAGTTGTTAGGCAGGGTTCTCTTACCTTTCTTTGGAATAGGCTGGACTCGCGCCGTCTTCCAGCAAGATGGAAATAGTCCTTTTTTGTAGGATAAGTTGAAAAGTCTACAAAATACTGGTGATAGTTCATCGGCGCATCTCTTGAGAACTATAATAGGAATTTCGTCTGGACTAGTGGCTTACATACAACATACTTTGAATTTAGCCATTAAGAAACAAACGTCGAACATTGGCGTAACAGCTAATAAAAATGTTTCCTTTTTCATTTTATCTAGATCTATAGACGCGTTCCGCCATAGCATGACTCAACGGTATGGTTTGAATCTCAGGAAAGGAAGGTTGTGTATGGTGTACTATTAAAATGCCTAAGCAGCAAGAAGGATGCTACCCAATATCTAAACTAAAACTAAAATGTAAAATTGTAGTAAATTCAAATTCAAAAAATTCAAATTCAAAATCTTTTATTTCTTCAATTTAACAGCACTAGATAAGAGACATAACAATCATTGAAGAAAACGTCAAAAGTAAAGTTAAAAACTAGATACAATTCAACTATATAATATGAATCTAAATACAGAAAGAGAATAAAATTTAAATAAATTTTGTTAATCATGTTTATCACAAGCCTTAAGACAATTCCTGTAAGGAATAATAGTTTACCTCCAACGAAAACTCCTTCAACCTTCTTCTAAATACATTTAAATTAACGGCATCTCTAATTTCAGCATTTAACTTGAAGTGAAAAATTGACATCCTGTAAAAAATATATATTTTGGATATTCGGCAGATGTGTTTTTTAGGTAATAAGAGAGTTTTCAGTATAGTATCATGATTATTATTAGATCTGACGCCCCGAAAATATGCTTTGTTACGGTAAACAAAACAACATACTTCGTAAATGTAAATGCCTGCGACCGTCAAAATTCTCAATCTTTTAAAAGCTTCCCGACATGAGCCCCTATATGACAGTCCTGCAACCACGCGTACAGCATATTTTTGCAAAATGAAGACTCTACATACACTAGCACTCCTCCCCCAATTGAGAATAGTATACCTAAATCGCGAGTGAACATTGGCAAAATAAAGGGTTAAGAGCACTTTTTGACTACAGTGCAGTCGCAAGAAATTTAAGGGCGCAGCAACAGCTGCGCAATCGTAAGCAAAGCCCCTCGATTTGTGGTAGCCATTTAAGATTGCTATCCAAAGTTACACTCAGCAACTTTGCCGTTTGAACCTCAATGAAAAATTCACAACTGTAGTCTTATCCCTATTCAAATAAAGTTTATTTTTTTCCGACCAAAAAAGAATTCTTCTGTATACCATTTCTATCAAGGTATCAGAGAAATAATATAATCTCTGACAATCAGAATATTCGTATCATCAGCACACATGACCAAGTATATATGTTCCGCAACTAATCATCACTTCACTCATCACATCTTTTTGCGCGTAGTTTATATTATTATTTCTATTTTGGTCTCCTATCAAAGCTATTTCGATATCTTTTTCAGTATCATAATAAGCTTGCTATGAAACCGTTTTTTCTATTTTAATGGGGGTCAATGGGACCATGAATGTTTGGTTGCAGGAACAATTACTAAACTAACGTCACAAGTTTCCTTTCTTCTTAAATTTAAACACAGTACTATAATATTTTGCAAATATATTAATTTAACGCTTTGCAATTTCTCTTAACTCCGACGGAGTTAAACTGAAATCATCTTCGTCCATATTGTTTTATTTAAGACAGTTTTCAATTTTCGCTATAATATGGCAGATGATAAATATATGGACTGTATATAATATTGGTTGAAGAAAAAATATGAGAAGGAATTTGAGATATACAGAGTGTTATGGAAAATACAAGTTAAATGGGTGACTCCTTGGGTGTCCTAGAGAAAGTCTACATACTGTTTTTTTTTTTAAAATCGAATATATAAATACTAAGGTAAAAACACTTTTTATCCACATACTGGTGCGCCGTTCCATCTGGATTCACTTAGAAACAATGTGGGCCACTAGAATATAGTAAACATGATGTCAGATCACACCGTGTGTCTCGCCCTTGCTTGGATACCGGCCGCGCGCCACTATTATTGCTTCAGTGTGTGTTTGAGACTCGGGAACGGAATGACGCTGTCGCGGGTTCCACGTGCTTGGCGTATACGAATTTTAAACGTTTTGTTAGTTGTACAATTACCCGATTTTTTTTCTGTTGTGAAATAATTCATAATAATAAATATTGTGATGTGATTTAAAATTTATGTGATATTATCTACTGTTGGTTCTGTTGCAACACATACTTTTTGTGTGTTTTTTTTTATCGAATTTAATTATAAAACGGATTATTTTAAAATAAGATCGAAGGTGAGAAAATATGTATATTAAAATTGTAGTTTTATTTTTCTAAAAAGTGAAAAGAAGTGATGACGTGTGTCAAAGACGTCTTGTTGTCAAAAACTGAACACGTGCGTTTACAATTGTGTGTTGCAATATGACAACACCGCCTATAATGCGCTAACCTCTTTTGAACCTCGAGACTGCCTCAATAAACTATTGATTGCGAAGGTCCTCAGGAGCGGTCACGTAAATTTCGAGATTTCATATAGTGTATATTTCACTTAATAATAATTCAAAGCGTCATTTATGGTTATTTTTCTTCAATTTATTTCAATTTCAGGAGTTGCCGGTTTAAATATAATACACCCTGTATAAGACGACAGCGTGATATAAGACAATATGGCTTACTTTTGGTTGATTGTATTGCTTCGTAGGTGGACACCACTTAATCCTATAGACAACCTCGCGCACTGCTGCACTTTGGAGGAGAGTTTTTTTTATACTAATGGGTGGCGGATTCAACCTATGAACCGGGAGGTCGAATAGGTTCTTTTCAACCCGCGTTCTCGAGAGAGTTATACAGAGTATATAGCCGGCCAATGTGTCTCATGACTATCGCGATGAACGCGGGAGAGAATTTGAAGATAAACATTTTCTGGAACTACGCAATTAATAGATTGAGATTTAATTTATAAAAAGTAATAAAACGTTTTTTAACATGATAGCGTGCTAAAATATGATGATTTATAAAACTCGTACTAATGTAATTTTAATTTTTACGACCACCAAATATGTTGACAATGTTGGTGAATTAAATAATCAAATTACTATTGTTTCGCCGCTTTAACCAATACATTTTAACTAAACTGAACCCTATATTTCGAGACATGCCAAACAATTATTTCAATTATTTAAATTTATTACGGATATTGTATAGTAAATATTTGGTAAAATCATTATTTGAAAATTATTTGGAATAATAGTTATATTTAATTATTATATTTTTTTTGCTAAACCAACTTCGGTCATAAAAAATCCCCATATACACAGGATGTCCCATAACTTATGTGCCATAGAGCAATTGGAGAGACTAAACAACAAACTAGAACGAATAAGTCATGTAAATTTTTTCGAAATGTTTATCGTTCTAGATGTGTCCCATTTTTGATACTTTCATAGGGTTTGTCTCCGTTATTGTTAGTGCTATCAAGAAAGTTATGTAGGTGTCATGTGCTCTTTTTGGGTCAAACTTAAAATGGTAAAATCAAAATTCGAAAATTTTCGCTCGCTTAAGAGATACGGGGGAAAATCAACAAATTGACAAGTCGTAAATTACCCTATATTTTCTTAGTTAAAAGAGATACAGAAAAATGTTTTATATAGAAGTTTATGTATAATGATAGTTGAATAATCTGCCGTTTTCAGAACAAGTATACAGGGTCAGGTAAGAAAGTTATCGGACCTAACCTCATTTTTTAAAATGGAACACCCTGTATATTTTAATCTAAGAAGATAGCATTTTAAACGGTCTTTTCAAATTTATAACATACCATGGATGATAGATATCATATAAAATTTTGCAAAATGTTAATGAGTCTTTTTCTCAAATGAATATGTTAAAATGAAATTGACGTTAAATGTTAATAACAACTAGAATGTCAACATAGTTGTTTCTAGGATATTAGCTTTTGTTTCATGGTCTACTGTGGCTTAAAGTAATAAAGTTTAAATAAATCGCCTAGGAAACCAATATCATACATAGTGTGTTATATATTTGAAAGGAGAATTTAAAATAGTATCTTTTTAGATTAAAATATACAGGGTGTTCTATTTAAAAAAATGAGGTTAGGTCCGATAACTTTTTACCTCACCCCGTATACTTATACTGAAAACGGCAGATTATTCAACAATCAATATAAATAAACTTCTGTATAAAACATTTTTCTGTATCCCTTTTAACTAAGAAAATATAGGGCAATTTTGAAATTGTAAATTTTTTGATTTTTTTTTTTTATCCCAAAAATGTTCGATTGGGTTGAGATTCGGGCTACATGCGGGCCATTCCAATCTTGGAAGTCCAACTTCATCCAAATATTCGCTCACTACATGTGCAACGTAAGGTCTAGCATTATCATGCATTAATGTAGATTGGTTCTCAATGAAAGTAGCTAATGGAACAACAACTTCTTGGAGGATTTCCTCAATGTGACGGTGGGCGATTAGAGCTCAACAAAAACAAGATTGGCGCGTGCTTCCGTAGAAATACCAATAACATACATTTTCGAAAAATAACATCATTTCATTTAAAATTTTGCAGCTTGCAGCAGAAATGAGATAATGGAATGAATCAAAAACAAAATGTTTGGAATACATCAAAGATGACAAGAAACAGTATGTAAATAAAATTATGCACCTCAATTTTCGTACAGGGTGTTTTGAAATTACGATAAAAAACAACAGTTTCATTTCCTCCTGTATAATATCGCCTAATCGAAAAATGTTACTTTATAAAATAATTAAGGCAAAACACAATAAATGGATCTACAAACTGATAATAAAAATCATAAAAATCGCATAATATATAAAATAGTTATAAAACATCAAACTTGACCAAAGTTTCAGGGTGGCGGAATTTTGTGCCGCGAGTGTAGTTATAACTTAATGGGTCTAGTTTGATGTTTAGTCTCTCCAGTTGCTCTATGGCTAATAAGTTATGGGACACCCTGTATATGTAAATTTAATATTACTTCAGGTTGGATACTTGGAAAGATGTAGGGTTAAGAGGAAGGAATTCTGGCCTATTATCTCTAAGAATCACATTATTTGTCTTAAGTCGTCATTTTATCGTATCAGCAGGAATTCTGTATGAGATCTCTGAATAATGATATCAAGCCGTAATAATTTCGTAATAATTTGTTAAATTTATATTAATGAAAATAAGGATATTACAATTTTATTAGAAAGCACGGTATTAGTGTATTATTACCTACATTGGTAGTACGTAAATCAAGTTAATCTAGTTTTCAGTAAACTAAACATATCTATACGGAATAATACAGTAATTAAGCGGTATTAGATCGAATAGTAATTTCAGTTATCTTCACCTGGATGGGTTAGAATTACTTTACATATTAATTTATAATTTGTCGTATTAAATACGGGGATATAAATTTGTTACTCCTTTGTCCTGCTAATGAGATTTGGGAATAATAATATTCAATAGACAAACACTTAAGTGTAAATAAATATGTAATATAATAAATAAGATAAAATAATTTCGTTCATATAATTTAAGCGCCCCAGCATGATTATAAATAGTTTGCAAATGGTAATGATTAAGATTACAGCTGCATACATTTATTTAGCTCTTTAGAATGTAGTAACTGAATTTAAAATAGGCAGCAAAATATATTACATTGACAATATTTCACAAACTACAAATTTTCGGAATAGACAATCTTATACAAACTTACCCTTATTTGTAATGCTAAATAGAAAATAATTATAAAATTTGGGGTTTTCATTTAAAAATGTAGATTTTTAAAGTTTTTTCAATTTAATTTTTAATCTTATTTTTTGAACACCCTATATTAATAGTTATCAAAATATAAAAATCTATTAATGCAGATGCCTTTTAACAGGAAATCCAACCCAAATTAAACAATAAATGCTTCCTTATAGGAAAAATTTATATTTATTTTAAAACATAATACTAGTTCCCCTAACTAAGTTACTAAACCTTTGCTTGAGGGAAAACATATTTCCATCCTGCCTAAAGGAGGCACTAATTACACCTATCTTTAAGAAGGGTGATCCGAACTTACCTGAAAACTATAGGCCAATCTCTCTGTTGCCTGTATTGTCTAAAATCTTGGAAAAGTGTATGGCTTTTCAGATAGTGGAGTATTTTAATCTCAACAACCTTTTTACTGAATGTCAATTTGGATTCCGAAAGGATAAAAATACAACATTGGGCATCCTTGACCTGGTGTCCTATATTCTTACCTCTTTTGATGAAAAGCAGTTTACAGCCTCACTGTTCTGCGATTTGAGCAAGGCATTTGACTGTGTCTCGCATGACATTCTTCTGCGTAAGTTGGGAGCATACAATTTCAGCCCAAACAGTGTTGACCTGATAAGATCTTACCTCACCAATCGACTCCAGGCGGTGAAAGTGGATGGGGTGGCATCTGCGATGAGGGAGATCACCATTGGTGTCCCGCAGGGATCCGTCTTGGGACCTCTTTTATTTTTAATTTTTATTAACGACTTGCCAATGGTTGATGCCTTAGCTAAGTTTACACTCTTTGCCGATGACACCACAGTCTCGATTGCTGCTGGAGCCCTGGATGATGCAATCAGTGAGTCTGTAAGACTGCAAAAAAAGGTAGAGGAATGGTTCAGTGCCAACAGGCTACTCCTAAACAAAGACAAGACTAGCAGAATGGTGTTTTCGCTGCGGGATATTGGCACAGTTAATGCTGGGACAGGGATGGTCAGGTTCTTGGGTGTCAGTCTCGACTCTGGTCTGCTGTGGGATGCGCATGTGGGGGTGGTTGCTGGGAGGCTGAGTAGTACTTTGTTTATGCTGCGGGGCCTTGCTGGTTGTGTTTCCCGGGCGACTTTGAGAACTGCCTATTTCAGCGTTTTTCACAGTTCCTTGTCTTATGCTATTCTTGCGTGGGGACATACGGCTCAGGCTCAGAGAATCTTTGGACTACAAAGAAGAGCTGTAAGACTGGTTGCGGAGCTTGGCTATAGGGATGATTGTCGCCCTGCTTTTGGAACTCTTGGAATTTTGACCCTCCCTTCGGTCTACATTCTCGAAAGCCTTCTGTACGTTTTTTTTTTTTTTTTTTAAAGGGGATTAGGAAATCTCTCTCTAGACACCTAGTCAATATCGACCGTCTTCTGACCAGGTAGTGTCTGCCTCCTTGGACTAAAACCCTTCCCCCTCTCTCACACTTTACACCGGTATCCGCTCTCGCATTACTTCGAAAGCCTTCTGTACGTAAAGAGAAATGAGGACCTGTATGTGACTCATGGGGATGTTCATGGGTACAATACTCGCAATGCGGGGAACGTGCTAACAAACTATTGTAGACTTAAAAGATCCCAGGATGGGCAGGGGTACTATGGGGCTAAATTTTTCAATAAGCTGCCTGTTGACATAAGAGTCTTACCGCTGAAGCAATTCAAAGGTCGTGTTAACAGAATGCTGATTAGGAATGCCTTTTACAACATTCACGAATTTTTAAATTATGACTTTGTTGAACTAAATTAATTTTAATCTGTAACTGATGTATTGTATTCGCCATTAGGTTTATATTTTACTTTATTATAATAAGCGTTTTTACTTATATATACATTTTGTGTTGTCCGTGTAAACGCTTTGTGTGTATGAACGTTGATATACTGTTTTTATTGAATGTTTGTATAGTATAGTAATGTTTGGCTCTTATTTTTTTATTATAATAAGTATTTTACTTTTCTTTATATACATTGTATTTTGACCTGTGTAAACACTTGTGTTTTAACATTAATAAAACTATTGACTATTGACTATTGATTGACTAAGGCCTGCAAACGTCATTTTTGACATAAAAACTTTAAGTATATCAAACACGCTGACACTTAGGTATAGGACATGATATATGAAGTCTGCCTAGATTCTTGCATATATAGAATCCAAAAATTTATAAACTACTATATAGGGTGTTCCATTTAAAATAAGCAAGTTAATACCGAATTCCGATATAACCGATTGAAATATTTTAGTCAACATTAGCATACTATCCAATCTCCAAAATTTTTTCTAGTTTTTCATAGATCGAGACGGTTCACCATGGGACACCATGTATTGTATAAACTTAAGAAATCGGAAAATTCGTATTTTCTTGGTTTATAAATAATGTTGTTTAGGTTTCATTACTTTTAATTTAATTTCATCTCAATTTTTATTTATTTTAATTGCGTCGTGCGAGAAAAGGTAATTAAATTCCCACCCGCGTAAATCGCGTTTACAACACGTGTGTCACGTTGACTAGCTCTTAGAATTGCGCATATCGCGGAGGTTACTCACAAGAAAACGGTCAAGAATGCGATTTTTTTTACAAGAACACGTTCTAACTGCAGATTACTCATTGTAATCGGCAATCCTGTGTTTATAAATAAAACTAACTCCAAAGTGCGATGTTCCAGTCTTCAGAATCCAGTGGTGGCCAACACGAAAACGACCAGCAATACCACAGGTGAGCCATGATGATTGTATTTCACGGTGCATTTTATTTTCTCTTCTCCTCAATCAAATCTACATGCCTCTATCTATTTTGTCTCAAACTCTGACAAATGTATAGTATGAAACTATTAGTATGTGGGCCATTCTTTTATAAACCGCACATCTTTTAACCTTGACATTTTAGAATCATCCGAAATTTTTTTTTAAAACTAATACAACTACTATTAGTTGACACGTATTTTAGGATTTTGCAGAAAAAATAATTTTTTTTCGAAAATATCCAAACAAGAATTTTTGATATTTTGCTGGGTTTTTTACAATCTTCTCATGCTCAAAAATTAATATCTCTAGTTACACTGATTGGATCAATGTCGGTCTTTTTTATATTACACTTTGTTACGTTAGCTTTCGAAGTGTGTTAAAAAAAAATTGTCATTCTGAAAAATAATAACAATTTAATTGTTTAAATACTTTTAAATTTTATCACATAATCAATTCGGCTTTTTCGAAGGATTTAGTACTGTAGATGCTTTGTATGCATTCGCATCCGAGGTAACATCTCCTGGCTAAAGTCATTGATACGGTGCCACACAACCAGCTTTTAATTGTTTTGTGAAACTATGGCGTAAGAGGAGTTGTACTCAATTTAGTAAAAAATTATCTGCAAGAAAGACCACAAATGGTTAAAATCAATAATACATTGAGTGATGAGAGACAAGTGATCAAAATTGGTGTTCCTCAGGGAACGGTGTTGGGCCCAAGCCTCTTCATCAGTTATCTTAATGCTCTTTTAACGGCAAATATAGGAGGTACAGTTATATCTTATGCTGATGACACGGCTATAATGTTTACTGGTAAAGATTTGGAGGAAGTTAAAAATAAGACAACAGAAGGTTTTAAATTGGTTAAAAGTTGGTTGGAAACTTAAAATTGACTATGTTTCTAATAAAATACGTAGAGTCATACACAAATTTTATATATTAAGGAAATTTCTAAATGAGAAAACATTGGTGGTGGTTTATAAAGCATTTGTAGAGTCGCTAATACGATACGGAATAATTGTCTGGGTGGTGCCTATGGCACAGTACTTAATAAGTTAAATATAACACAAAAATATATTCTTAAAATTATATTAAAAACTTTATATATTAGCAGTATATGTAATTTTGTTTATCGGTGTAAGACCAAGTATGTTTATCGGAATACAGAAAAGTTTTCAATACTTTTTCACTAAATCAATAAGGATTGTGGGTATGTTTTAGTAACGTGTGTCACATAGAATTATAATATAGATAATATAAATAAAAATACAAAATAATAATATACATAATATGTCTAATTTTACATTTCGACACTTTGCATCTAGGTGTCTATTATTGGTTTTTGCTAATAATTATATTTTATTATTATACAGTGTGTACATAAAGTAAGGAACAAATTCATTATCTAGGAATCTAAAAATATTTCGGAAAAATCCTCGGGCACGTGTATAATAATTTTTAATGGCGAAATTTTTCCCATACAAACTTAATATACAAGATGGCTCATGTAGTAGATATGACATTATCGACGATTTTTTTAAATGGGAACCCCTATATTTTAGTACAGATCTGTAATCTCCAAGAACAGCTGATTTCAAAAACATACACACTTAGGGCCTAAAATTCATAGTTTCGTTACTACAGGGTAAAACAAATAATTTTATTTAAGATATTTTTTTTTTGCTTGGGAGGCATCAATTAATTACGTGAGGCGTTTTTAGCGATTTTTCAACCCCCTTTCCCCCAATAAAAGATTTCGTGACATTTGGCTCAATCCCTTCCGCCATCACCTAATTTTACCTGAAAGCCTTACGTAATTAATGGACGCACCATCATTTGCTGTTACTTATGTTTTTTCTCAAGTAGGCTTATTTGCTGTTATGTAACTATGGTATTTAGATAATGTCATTGTCATTACATTGTATTTTTCTAGTAAGTTTATTAGAAGTAATACATTTTATTTTAAAACATATTGAGTTACTATGCGTTTATCTTTAACACAGAGAATATAAATTCTTATGATGATTGGATATGGTGATAGGATCCCTACTCAACAAGAAGTTTTCATTTTGTTTAACACTAAGTATCCAGCAAGACCAATTACTAGATCAACTGTGAGTAAACTTGAAATAAAATTTCGGGAAACGGGTTCAGTGGAAGATCGTCCAACTATTCCGGATGATAAATTAGATATTTTATTGGCCATGGAAGAAGATCCCCACAACAGCGTCCGCCAGATTAGCATTGATCATGGGGCGGCTGCTATGACCGTTCATAACCTATTGACGGTAGAAAAATGGCACCCGTTTAAAATCCGATTGGTTCATGAGTTGAATGAAGATGATCCAGATCGTAGGATGAAGTTTTGTCAAATATTAATGGAAAGATGTAACTTAGATCCTTTGTTTGTTGAAAATATCCTATTTTCGGATGAATCTACCTTTAAATTAAATGGAGAAGTGAACCAGCAAAACTGTAGATACTGGGCAAAAGAAAATCCCAGGTGGATGCGTGAGCGCCATACTCAATATCCTCAAAAAATTAATGTTTGGGCTGGTATTGTGAAAAACAAAATTATTGGGCCATATTTTTTTGACAACAATGTAAACGGGCTAAATTATCTTCATTTTCTTCAGAACTTTCTTATCCCTACGCTAGTTAACTTATACCCTAGTAGAAATAATCCAGGAATTCTAGATGAAAATTTGTGGTACCAACAAGACGGCGCACCTCCACATTATGCAGCAGTAGTGCGCCATTACATAAACCAAGTTTTTCCGAACAAGTGGTTTGGAAGACGTGGGCCTGTTGAATGGCCGCCTAGGTCTCCAGACCTTACACCACTGGACTTTTTCTTGTGGGGTCACCTGAAAAATGTTGTTATAAAGTCAGACCTGCCAATATTGAAGATTTAAAAAATCGAATAACAACAGAATGCAGGAACATTTCAGAAGAAACCATAAGAAAAGTCCAACAAGAATTTATTGATCGCTTGGGGTACTGTCAGGCAGCAGATGGAGGACAATTTCAACACTTAATTAAATAGCTTATTTAATTTTTTTTGCATTTTTTTAAATTAAAAATATTATCTTAAATAAAATTATTTGTTTTACCCTGTAGTAACGAAACTATGAATTTTAGGCCCTAAGTGTGTTATGTTTTTGAAATCAGCTGTTCTTGGAGATTACAGATCTGAACTAAAATATAGGGGTTCCCATTTAAAAAAATCGTCGATAATGTCATATCTACTACATAACCTTGTATATTAAGTTTGTATGGAAAAAAATGCGCCATTAAAAATTATTATACACGTGTCCGAGGATTTTTCCGAAATATTTTTAGATTCCTAGATAATGAATTTGTTCCTTACTTTATGTACACACTGTATATAAAAATGTTAAAATGTTAAAAAATAAATGTTATATGTTAAATGTTAAATATGCTCGGGTTTGTTCGCCACCATAAATTAGTTTGATAAAATCCCATTTTGTTTCTTATCCTCTTATCTAGAAAACGGATTTTACGAAAAAGGGGGACCTTTATTAGATCGGGTTTGTTCGGGTTTATTAAATATTTTCGAGTCTCGCACCGCGCGAGGAGTTAAAGCGCGCGATGAGGAAACATCTACATTCAACCTCGGTGTAGTGCGAATCATTAATATTTCCATCCATTCCGTTGTTCGAAGGCGTTGCGCTTGAAAATATTAAAAAACTTCCGACTAATAGAGGTTCAACTTTTTCGTAAAATGGGGTATGTATAGTGTTGGAAAAAATCGATGATTTTAATAATCGAGTACTTGATACTCGAGCGATTTTAATAGTCGAGTGAATCGCTCGAGCGATTAATCACTTGAAATTTTTTATGGCTAAGAAGAATGTGTTGATAAAACACCAGGGGTTGTTTTTGTAAGTCTTAAAAGTTTCGTCTAGAGTTTTTATTAAGGAAGAACAGTTGATTCTGATTTTTAAAAAAATTACATCCTTTAATTTTTTTTAAATTTACAATCGCCGCTGGCTAGCCAGTCCAAGTCGAAACAAAACGCATGTCGAGATTAATCCAATAAGAGATTTGGCATACTTTTTTTATATGCACCTTCTCGTTTATGTGCCTTTAAGAAAGACGTATGTCGTGTCAGCCTTCCAATCGGCACATTTCGGGTAGCGCGCGAAGATCGGGGTATCAAGTGACAGGCAATTATTCGATTTTTCGCCTGAATTTATAACTAGAATATTTCCTATCGAGCGAAAAACTGCTCAAATACACGTCGGCATCACGCGAATCTCGGATATCGAGTGAATGGTAATAAGTAACAAGCGACGATTTTCGCTTGAATTTATAGCGCAAGCGATTTTTTTTAATAGTCGAGCGATTTCGGTGATTTCAATAATCGAGTACTCAAGCGGTTTTTCGCTCGAGCGATCACAACACTAGTTTTGTAGATAAGTGGATAAATATCAAAATGATATTTATTCAAATTAATTTAGGGTCGGATTTGTTCGGGGTCGGGGGCGAGGATGTTATAACTATTTAAACAATTAAGTTGTTATTATTGTTAATTTGTTCATAATGACAATTTTTTTAATACACCTGGAGAGCTAACGTTGGACAGCGTAAATTAAAAAAAGACCTACATTAATCCTATCAGTCCAACTGGAGATGTTAAATTTCAGATACAAGAAAATTGGAGAAAATCCAGCAAATTATCCAAAATTCAAGTGTGGATATTTTCAAAAATATTTTTTTTTTGCAAAATCCTACTAGTTGTGAACAAACCCGAACAAACCCGAACAAACCCAATAAGTTGTAAAAAAATTCGGACGATTCTAAATGTCACGGTTAGAAAGTGTGCGGTTTCTAAAAGAATGGCCATGAATGTAGTTCATACAAAGGCTGATCTCTCTATAGTTTGAAGCAAATTATAGTGCCGCCCGAGAGCTACTACAATTGCAGCAGTTGTATAAAATTTTCATTTTCCCAAAACAATAGATTTTCCAACGGCAGCTAATTCCCTTAAATATTACATTATATCCAAAGGTTTTTGTACAAGCAAACCCACCGGGGGCGCTTGCTTAAATTTCGTTATATTGTTTTACGATAATTCCAAATTTATCCGAGTAAAATGTAAAGTTTCGGAATTGGTTCTGCGCTATGGAATTTAAAATAAAGACAAAAGCTATATATAATAAACGGAACAAAAGTTATCGTAGCGCTTGACCTCACATTAATTTTAAGTAAAATTTATATTTTTGCCTGCGGGAATTTTGCAATTTTTCCATAGGTGTTGGAACTTGAATCTGAAGTAGTACATTTCAGAAAGTGGTAAACTATGACTTTGTTTTTTGATCAAATATTTGATTTTGTTCAATATATTTTTCAAAATCTTATCTACCTTAACTTATGGAACAGGGTGTCCATTTTTGGGTAGTTTTACGGGGTATCTCCGTTATTAGTAAAGATAGAATGTTGCGGTTTTCGCAGCACTTTGCTACTTTTTTTGTCAAACAGCAGATGCCGTAATCAGAATTTTTCTAGGCCGCCTTGTTTTTGATATACGGGACGTATCTCTGTTACCTCGTAACGTATCAAAAAGAAATAAAATGTTCTTTCTGTCGTTTTTTACGTACAATCCAGTGACGTACTTAGGTTTTTTCTACATTCAATAGTTTTCAAGGAAAATAAACAAATTTGCTTTTTTAAATAGGTCACCCTATATATTTTTTAATAATATAATTTAGTTTGTAACAAGCTTCTCAAAAATATATAACACTTTATTTTTAGTCTTAGTATTAGGCCCGAAATATACGTTTTTCAAAAATATAACATTTTTTTTTAGTAGGCCATGACCTGTATTTAAAACAAAAAAAAAACACCGTCCTATGTGTCATAATAATAAAATCTTCTAATTCTGTCACAGCATTCAGGTTATCTAAGTTTGTTTTAAAATTTCTAATTCATAGTGATAATCAGTTTGTCCTAATTATGGCAGAGCATGTAAGCTTTGAGAAGTACGACATGCTCGTTTGTTATATCCAGTGTAACGAAAATGCAGATGGAGCATTAAAAGTGTATTTGAATAGGTAAGAATAAGCCCTTATGTAGTAATTCCATAAGATTTATAAATTTTCTTAAATTACTTGTAGATATCCCGAAAGACCACAACCGGATAAACGAATTTTTTCAAGAATAAATTCAAATTTAATTGAACACGGGTCATTTTCGTATTAAACACAATTTTAAGCCATATAAATTCCACCGTGTACAAAACTTACATGATGCACAGCGCCATATAGAGTTTTGCAATTGGTATTTACAAAATCTGAACAGGGAAAACAATTTTGAAAAACCCGTTATATGGTCTGATTTTACCAGTGCTGGCATGTTTAATCGACAGAATACGAGGTTTTGGTCTCAGGAAAATCAGCATGTAATATTTCCAATCGAACGGCAAGGCAGATTTGGCGTTAGCGTTTCATGCTTTATACTGAATAGCAAAATAGTTAATAATATATTTGAAGGAGCCTTAATGCAAATAAATATTTGGAAATTCTGGTAAACGTTGGGCCAGAAATAATAGAAGATGTGCCCTTAGCTGGTCTCAATAACTTGCATCTTCAACAGGATGGAGCGCCCGCTCACAATGCCTAAATTTTAAGGGCCTACCAGATAATAACTTGCCAGGTCGCTGGATTGACACTAATGGACCTGTAAGATGGCCACCAAGGTAACCCGACTTGTCGGTTTTGAATTTCTTCTTATGGGGGAGAATGTCAGATTTAAGAATTGCCATTGACAGAGCTTTTAGGGAATTACAAACGCGGCCGTTTATTATTTTTAATTCATTAAGGCGAATAAGAATCATGTGTAAAATATTTCTAAGGCATAATGGAGAACAATTTGAGCAATATTTATGAGGGAGTTCAATAAATTTTCAATTTTTCTGTCTAATATTTAATCACACCAGTATTTTTTTTAATACACGTCATGGCCTACTAAAAAAAAGGTATATTTTTGAAAAATGTTCGGGCCTAATACTAAGACTAAATATAAAGTGTTATATATTTTTGAGCAGCTTGTTACAAACAAATTTATATTATTAAAAATATATAGGGTGACACATTTAAAAAAAGCAAATTTGTTTATTTTCCTTGAAAACTATTGAATGTAGATAAAATCTGAGTACGTCACTGGATTTTATGTAAAAAACTACAAAAAGGGCATTTTATTTCTTTTTGATACGTTACGGGGTAACCGAGATATGGGGGGTATCCCAAAATGCACAATTCTCAAAAACATCCCGTATATCAAAAACAAGGCGGCCTAGAAAAATTCTGATTACGGCATCTTCTGTTTGACAAAAAAGTAGCACAGTGGTGCGAAAACCGCATCCTTCTATCTTTACTAAAAACGGACGTAAAATTATCCAAAAATGGACACCCTGTACACTCTGTATACTCTGGCGTTATTATCCTTTTCCAATCGGGTTTGTTCATCTGAAAAAGAAATTCGTCCATGGCGGAGCTGTCTCAAATTCTTAAGGGTTAACAGGATTCCGGAGTACGTGTAAACGAGTTTTCTTCCCAAGCGTTTCTTCCTGCAACAAAAAAAAATGGCAACGGAAAAAAAAGTCTATATTTTTTGTTTCGGAAAATTTTTAGATTTAATTTTTTTACTGGTCCATATAGATAAAAATTATGGACTTTCCTCGAGTTGTTAACAAAATTTAGACATCTTTCGTTAACAAAATTTTTTTTTTAAATGTACCGTTTTCATAGGAAGCAAAAACTCCATTTTTCAGCGTAGAAAATTGAAGTGTAGACCCCGATCACGTGCAGTCTCTTTCCTCCAATTATCGTTGTTTCTGTCGGCGTACCGGCGCACGCTCGATGTATTCTTGTAACTGCAAGGGAAGATCCAATTCGCTCCGTGCCTTCAAAGCGTGAAACGAACAGTCAAATCGGAGATTTCGACTGACTTCGGCATCCTCTTAAGGTTAAAATCTAAACACTTTTTTCAAATAACTTTTTTCGATATCTTCTCATCTAATATCAGTTTTCCATTTTTTTCAATTTTCCATCCAAACGGAATAGTCACATGACAAATTTCAGAATACATTTTCAGGTTACCAATCATGTAGACGCAATCGGCGTAAATTTTTAAATATATTTAAATAATAAAAAAGTTTTCCATATGTGGCCAACTTTTTACCGGTCACTGTATAATATATATTTATCGCAAGATCCAATATAATTTTGTTTGTTATTGCACTAACAATGTAAGCATTCCGTCTACGTAAAATTAATATAGTTCTGGAATTTCCCTTATAGACCAATGCCAATGGAATATTATTATGCCTCGTGGGAGTTATATTGAAATGAACATTCGGAAACCCTTGGTATTTCTTAATAGAGTTCAGCTGGATTGTGTTGGTGGTAAATTGAATATTAAGCTGCACATCGCAGAGCTAAATGCATTAATTTTCGTTAAAAATGCGATAGGAGTTTTTTTTTATAACTGGTTAGCTTCTTTCAAGTACTTTTATAAAGCAGTGATGGATGAATTGAAGTCGCGCTATCCAATTTTTAAACAACTAGGTTTGAAAAAAATAAAATGGTAAACAATTAACATTTTCCTGTACCGTATTTCTATCTTTCTGAGCCTTAATGGGGATGGATAACTTCACCCTGTTATTTCTTTAAGAAATTAGGAAAAGGGTGAGGAATTGGAACTTATTTAGTAAAAAAATTTTGGAAGAAATTGTAGCCATTAAATACTGCGCACAGACGTACCTGAAGAGTTACATTTTCGATTATAACATTTAAGCAGCCCTGTAGGATTTAATGAAATTTTGTAACTTTGTAGAGTCGATAAGGACAAAGAAACTCATGCTAGAATCATTTTTGTACATAGCCAGGGAAAGCAGGAGCTGAGTAGGCACTGAAGAGTACCCTTTTTAAAGAGCATTGTCAAAAGTATTTTTAAATATTAGACACTACGACATGGTTCTAGAACAGTGGCGGTTCTTCCACAGGAGCACATGCGCACGTGCACCCCCAAAACGAATAAAAAAACATTAATTTATATTCATTGAATATTATTTATCGTCTAAAGTTCGATCCTCCCTAATATTTTATCCTACCCTCAACCAAACTGTATATTATAGGCTCTCGGTCCGGCAACCGTGCCTCGGTCGAGGTTAATGCTATGGCGATACATGGGAAAGGCGCATAATTTTAGTGTGCGCCGCGCCGTTGTCTATTCGTACATCTAGTTAGAAATTCGAGCGTGTATGTTTTAATATTTTATATTTATTAAATTAAAAAAAAGATTTATTATTTAAAACGAACTTGGTATGACATAATAGTACATTACGTACCGAGGGCAGTAAGAAGGCTCAAGTCCGTAAAGGCCTTCACTGCCCGAGGTTCGTACCGTACTTTTTGTCAAAAGTGCGCCGAGTCCTTCTGCCACTAAAAAGAGTGTTGGTCGTTAGAATGTCGGGGCGCCGAGTCAAGCCGGTTCGTTCCTGTCTGCGCCGTCTTTGTCTGCGCGCAGAGCTATACACGTGTATACATAGTTCAAACGAACTATTTTAATATAGTAAACACTGGGCGACGATAGCGCTTCTCGCTCTCCCGTGTGTTTGTGTGTGCTTCCAGCGTGAACGCGAGAGGGCTGTAATGAAAACATTACAGCCCTGTTTCTAGGTATATTACAGCCCTGTCTCAGAGAGGCTTGAAAAGAGCTACTTACGGTCACGAAAAGAGGTCGCGTAAGAGGCGCTTACGGCGCACGTATGACAAAAAAGTTTGTATACTACACCACGGGTGCTAAATATATACCCTCGGGCGACTTACGAACACTCGGGCCAGAGGCCCTCGGCTTTGTAAGACTGTCGCCCTCAGGGCATAATCATCTACTTAGTACCCTTATAAATAACTATAAGGGCCGCAAATGTCATTTTAGACATAAAACCTTATATATGTAAAAAATGCTTAGACTTATGACATCATATAATATACAAATCTGTCTAGAATCTTACATGGAATTCAAAAATGTAATAATACATAAGATATTCCATTTAAAATAAGCAAGGACACCGACCACCGGTATAACCAGAAATGATAAATACGTCAAAATATCTGCATTAAGAAGATCGGCATCTTTTATAACAAGTACCAATATTACTTTCACTCACTCATTTACATTTCAGGAGAAAGCTTCAAAGTATTGAAAATAGCTCTTCCAGAAAGAATACAAATCTCTTATCGTCTTATATTTATTTTAGAGCTTCTAGTTAGTACAAGAGAATGGCATATAATTTAGGTATCCTGGAAATCCGATAGCAAATGATGCTGCAGCTTGTCGCAGGAACTAATACTTCCCAGGCATAATGATAAGAGGGGAATTTGTATTCTGACTTCGATTATCCTGTGGAATAATTTCCTCTCGATATTAAAAGCGTCTTGTGAAAATGGATTTTTTAAATTCAATTTAGATCGAAAATAAATTTTAAATTAAATTCCTCGTGAATAATATTACACGGCAATTTTTCCTGTTTTAATCTAATGCTATTTGTGACTTGTTATTTTACCAATCATCAGAATATTATTAAAATGCAGGGTCCTGCATCTCACTTCCGGTCTTCTATAGCTTATTAATTAATTTAAAATTGATATTTTGCAAACTTTACTAGTACCCTAGCGCACGTTTCAGGAAAATATTTCTGGATATGCCCGAGTCCCAAAAAAAGGATTTTTTTTAGATTATGTGCCATATATTTTGTTGTCGTTAATAAAATTATACAAAGTAGTTATTAAATGATCTAACAGTTTTGTTAACCAAGCTTGATTGATAGGACTTGTACAGGGTGTCCAAAGTTTGAGGTCAAACTTTTCGAATTTTAAGGCACTTTATTTTTCTTATTTTCAATTTTAATCACTGTATATTTTTACGTCATTCGATGCGGAATTCAGTTAAATGAATAAATGCTTTTTTAAAGCCGCCTTCGATTTTTATTCATTAAAATGACCATTGGAATAGCTGCTAATATTAGTTTCCTGCAAATGACTCTTAATGTGTTAGGAATTGCGATATAGGGTTGTAATTATTAAAATGTTTGATTTTTAATTCCACATAAAATTTCATACAAAAATATACAGGGACAAACCCGAACAATCCCAATTGAAAATAAGAAAAATTAAATGTTTTAAAATTCGAAAAGTTTGACACTAAATTTCGAACAGCCTATGCAATTCGTATCAATGAAACTTATATAGCATAACTGTATAATTTTATTAACGATGTACTATTTCTATTTTTTATTAGTTTTTAAAACAAGTGGTGTAAAAATGATTTTTTTTTGTTTTTTCAAATCAAAATCCTAAATTAATTATTAACCGAGGGAGATGGGAGATGACATACAAGACGCTGTATATACCATCAATAATGGCTCCGGTAGCGAGCAAAATGAAAAAAGGACAAGAAAATAATTTTTAGCTTACTTACTCTAAACCATAATTACTGTCAAGTTAAATCGGTATTATTTTTGTCATGTCCTTCGGAATCTAGATCTTTTCGTGGTTTTATATTGAAGTGATCTTGTAAAATAGCACGGTAATTGAAGAATCCTGAAAATCCGATAGTAAGAGATGCAGCGGCTTTTATCAGGAACCTCTTAAGGATAATGCTTAGATTGAAATTGCCGTTCAGCTCTAGATTATGCTGGAGAATTATTTGCGGTCTTAATCTTCCCCAGAAATGAATTTAAATTTCGATCAGGAAATAATTAAATTATAAAAAATTAAATTTCATTTCAATTATATTTGAGCTTATTTTTTTAAATAATGTGCTATCATTTTAATCTTTAATAAGATTACGGTTAGGTGGATGGTATATCGGGAACTTACATAAAAAACACGCTTAGATTAAGAAATGCTAAATAAATTTATCATAATTATGATTATGAAGAAATTAATCGAATTTTATTTAGACGAATTTGATTATCAACATCATTTTGATCTAGGTACGTCTCTCTCTGTCATATCATATTTTTATAATTTATTGTAAATAAAATTTGTACTCCAGCTCTGCCCGAGAAGATGCAAATTTGGGGTATTTTATGGCCAGAAGGATAATTAGGCTTTTAATGGCAGTAAAAAGATCAACGTAAATGTAAATTTTACTAAGGAAACTAAATTTTAGACTCTAGAGCTTATCTGTAGTTAAGTTTCAAATTGCCTCCCCAAAAAATAACAAAATATTTTGTTATTATGTGCAAGCTGAAGCATATTTCATTTAATTTGTTACAAGATAGTCGATATGGTGTGACCAATACAGAAATTCATCAATGTGGTATTATTTTCCGTCGGCCATTGATTTTGAAGTTTTACCTATTCTGCTCATTCTTTTCTACTTAGCTTGGTTATAAAAATAAATTTTTTTGTTTTATTCTCATTTATAATATATTTATTATTTTGTAACCAAGCCTAGATGCCCTGAGAATTTGTGTTACACTATTTATTATTTCCAAAAGATCCTTACCACCTACTAAAATGTTAGTATCATTAGCATACTCTGTGAGACTGACAACTGGAGATAAATATATTCTCCCTTATGGTATTCCTAGTGTATTTTGCGAAAGTTTGGATTTATATAAGTTCTCCTTTTCAGACCGACCCATTGGGTTCTGTTTTCTAAATATGATGAGATCCATTTCAACAGAACACAACCCCTAATGCTATAAAATGCAAGCTTACTTAAAGAATTTCTATCCAAACAATCACACATTTCTGACAAATCCATCAATATACTCAGAGCTATTCCTCCTTCCTCAAGACAAATCAAACGAGTAACTTGAAAAATGGCAGTTTGAGTTGATCTTCTGTTAAGGTAACCATGCTGGTTCTCAAGAGGTCATCAAGAAGTTCTCAAGATTTATTTCCTTTCTTTTCGTTTAAAAAATTGATGGAATCGCCGACCATTAAATAACTTTGTTTTGTAGAATCTTTGTAGTTTGTTAATTTATAAAAAAAAATTAACACCTTTTACCTCTTTTGTGCCTGTCGTTTGACTTTAAAGGCACGGCTAAGACTGTATTTAGATTATACGAGTAAGTATAATCAATTAATTTTTAGTGTTGGGAAAAACCGATGATTTTAATAATCGAGTACTTGATACTCGAGCGATTTTAATAATCGAGTGAATCGCTCGAGCGATTAATCACTTGAAATTTTTATTACTAGGAAGAATGTGTTGATAAAACACCAGGGGTTGTTTTTGAAAGTTTTAGAATTTAGTCTAGAGTTTTTATTAAGAAGAACAGTTGATTCTGTTTTTTTTTAAATTATATCCTTTAATTTTTTACTTTGACTTTAAATGCGCTGAATACAAATAAGATGTTTTATTTTTATTTCATTCCATATACCACAGGGAAGTGTATTGGGACCACTATTATCTGTTATCTATGTGAATGATATTACCGAGCTTCTTTCTACCGAAAATACACTAACAAATTATGCAGATGATACCAATTTTCTTATTACGGCTCCAAGTCAGTTTACTCTTGGCATAAGGACAAAAAAAGTCATGATGGAAGCAGATGAGTGGTTTGCCAAAAATAAGCTCATACTAAACACCTCAAAAACTAATGCTATAATATTTAAAACAACAAGATCCACATTAGAAGAATTGGAATATATCTCTCTTAATGTCGAGCAACTAAAAATATCACGAACAACTAAATTTTTGGGAATGGTCTTGGACAATACTCTGTCATGGGATCACCATGCACAGTATGTGATTGGTAAAGTAAATAAGGTGTGCTACACCTTGTGCATTTTATCGACAACGACAGTAGAATGGTGTACTACGCAAATTTCGAATCACGAATTAGGTATGCATGTAGGGATGCAGAATAGTTGTTTGTATGTCAAAAAAGAGTAGTGAGAACTATATTTGGTTACAATTTTAGGGAAAGTTGTAGAGGTAAATTTAAAGCGAATGGGCTTCTTACTGTCCCTGCAATTTACATACAAGAAAGCATATTATTCTTTTTCAAAAATAGAGATTTGTTTAGAAGTAGTGAATCACAAAATGTATATTCTACAAGAATTTTGAATTATACGTTTCCCAAACACAGACTAACATTGTACGAAAGTGGCGCGTATTACAACTGTATAAAACTATACAATAGACTTCCACATCATATTAAAAATTGTGACAACATTAAAAAAGTTAAAAAAAAGTGTATTTAAGCTACTTAAAAACATTGAACCCCACAACATTGAAGAATTTAACAAACACGTCAAATCTATGATTCGCAATAATCTGCTGTATTTTTGACATTATTTCATTTTATGTTAAGTAATGTAACTCTGAAATAAAGAATGTTTATTATTATTATTATATGATAATATCTGTACAATTTTATGTAAAATATAGAATTAAGAATTATTCAGAATTTAAAATTTACAACTACAACAAAATTAATAGTAACGTCGTCAGGATATTAAAGTGGAATTGTCATTCAGATTTCGATTAGCGTGCTGAATATTTCCGGTTAGTTATAACTAATAAAATTTCAGTCAACCGCGGACTTATTTCCAAGAATAATTTTAACATTAAAATAATCCCAGATTGATATTTTGAGAATTTTATATATACAGGGTCGGCAAACGAAGCGTGGACGGAAGATTTAATCGTTATCGAAGAACTTATCAACAATACTGAAACAGCTTGAGATATTGGATTAAAAGCGGCATGGTTTAAAAATATTTTACATTATACAGGGTGGCCCAAAAAAGTGTGACAGCATAAAGTTATATTTTTTTAAATGGGACACCCAGTATTTTATTGCATATTTAGGTTCGTATTACTATCGTTTATAAGTGCCTCAAGTTTTATTTAATTTGGTTTCGTAGTTTCGGAGAAATAAATTAAAAACTAAAAAAAAAGTTTTACAGTCCTGAATAAAAAAATCAAAAAAAACAATCCAGAACTATTTTTTTAACCTCGGCATTGAGTGAAATTTATGACAAGAGGTTTAGAGATACTATGAATGTAATTGCGTTTATTTATTTTATACAGGGTGTTCATAATAATCTTTCAAAAACTCCACATTTTAAAATAATTTTTCTCAAGTTTTTCAAATGGAACACCCTGTATATTATTTAGCTATTTGACGTAGAATTCATAGACAATTTTTTTTTGTAATACAAGCATATAAGTTATATCCAGCCGTTTTCGAAATAATTATAAATATCATAAATTATGTTGTTTAAATAGAGTTTTCATTGGGAAATTTTGTTATAGGCGGCTAGACTAATAATTGTAAACTAAAGTAAAAGTTCAAAATAGCTTCCTTTTACTCTTAGAGTTTACCGTATTTAAGTTAGTTCGATATAAATTTTAAAAGCATACTTTTTTGCTACTTTTATTATTTAATTTTATTTTTTATTCTTAATCGAGTTGCCATGATTTCTTTTTGTTTAGATTGTCACTATGACAGTTAAATAAAATTATTTACATTTGTTAAGTACTAACTTACACAAAATGTCGAATTTTAGAAATGGTAAATATGATTTTTATAATGTGCAAGAAATTGCCTCCTCGCGAGCCGAATGTATGCTGAAAGGTATCCAGATATTGAGAGAAAGCCGAGACCAAAAACCTTCGAGAAGTTATTTCAAAGATTTGTAGCAACAGGAAGCACTGCGTACACAAAAAGGATGATAATCAATAAACCCGTTATTAATGAAGAAAATGAATTAAGAGTTCTGTTGGCAGTAGAGGAAAATCATTAAATTAAGTAAAAGGAAGCTATTTTGAACATTTAGTTTAGTTTACAATTATTAGTCTAGTCGCCTATAACAAAATTTCCCAATGAAAACTCTATTTAAACAACATAATTTATGATATTTACAATTATTTCGAAAACGGCTGGATATAACTTATATGCTTGTATTACAAAAAAAAATTGTCTATGAATTCTACGTCAAATAGTTAAATAATATACAGGGTGTTCCATTTGAAAAACTTGAGAGAAATTATTTTAAAATGTGGGGTTTTTGAAAGCTTATTATGAACACCCTGTATAAAATAAATAAACGCAATTACATTCATAGTATCTCTAGACCTCTTCTCATAAATTTCGCTCAATGCCGAGGTTAAAAAAATAGTTCTGGATTGTTTTTTTTGATTTTTTTATTCAGGACTGCAAAACTTTTTTTTTTAGTTTTTAATTTATTTCTCCGAAACTAAATAACCAAATTATATAAAATTTGAAGCACTTATAAACGATAGTAATGCGAACCTAAATATGCAATAAAATACTGGGTGTCCCATTTAAAAAAATATAACTTTATGCTGTCATACTTTTTTGGGCCACCCTGTATAATCTAAAATATTTTTAAACCATGCCGCTTTTAATCCAATATCTCAAGCTGTTTCAATATTGTTGATAAGTTCTTCGATAACGATTTAATCTTCCGTCCACGCTTCGTTTGCGGACCCTGTATATATATTTTATATATCTCGGTAAAATATTTTTTTTTGTTGATCAAACATTAGCGCTATAGGAACAAATATTTAAGTCACTCTTGGAGTATTGCGTGTGCGAATAAAGCGATTCCCTTTGGAAGGTCGTTTCACAAGAATATCCTCCCGATGAAGTAATTTTTAATTAATCTAGTTCCAGGAGTACTAAGCTGAACCACATATGGATAGACGGCAGTAGTCTGTCATGTATTTCTGCTATTTGTCGGTCCAGGACCGAGGTGCACTATTCGAGCAACGTCAGTTAAACATTTGCCATGGAAATATCTAAAAGAAAGTGAAATCACCAACCTACCTTCGATGTTCTAGGTTGTCGAGGTGCTTGGTCAGCTCCTGGTGTTCGATTATCGAATACGAATGGCTCTCTTTTCGTTGAAATCCAGTAGCCGAAGGGTATGATTGGGTGACATGAGATCAGTATTCTAGCAATAGTAGAATCAGGGCTTTATAGAGTGTCAAAGGTTAATGAAGGTATACAATTCTTTGGTGCGGCAAAGTTGCGAAGCTGCCTTGGTGATTGCTACACCGTGGTTATGCCGAGACATGTGTGCTCCCAGATTGGCGCCCAGCAAATTAATAAATGAAGCCAGTGGAATTGAGTGTCCTTAAAAAAACGAATTACAATTAGCAATTACATACTCATAGTCTAAGAAGGACTTGATGTCAAGTGCTTGAATGTCCTGAAAGGGCTTAAATCACTGCAAAGGCTTGCTAGCCTTCATGTTCGATCCAGAAATATTTAAGATCTTCAAATTCATAATGTTAAATTCCCTTAGCTTCAACATACTTATTCCATTTAAAAAAAACGATTACTGTTAAGCTCCAAAATATCCACAATCAAATATTAGAATTTCATCTGAAAAGCTCAAGGCGGCGACCATATTTTAGGGCCGAAGTTATTCTTGTTGAATATCCTAAAGGGAACTACAATTAATTACGAAGTTACCTACAATAATACATTATCAAAATTACCTACGAATATTGACGAAATACGTTCTGGCTTGGCTTGCTAGTTAGTAACCAGCCAAAATCTAACCCATCCACCGCGAGGGTAACTCTCTTGAGCTGGACAACTCGTGGTTTTTTATTCGGAATTCTTTTCCGCGAGCTAATTGAGCGCGACGCAATGTTTGCCCTGCTTTAAATTTCTTGTGTCTCAATGTATTAGATGTCGCTTTCTTTATTCATAAGGCATTTGTAAACTGTTCAATTTTATATTTTTAAGGAAAACCTATAGAGTTTAAAAGTTTCTTTAAATATTTCAAATTCCTTTTACAAGAATTGCATTTAATTGAAGAATCCTGAAAATCCAATAGAGCTGCAATAGCATTTGCCATTACTAATACCTTGTAAGGGTAAAGAGAGAAGTGGAATTGGTATTCAGACTTAAATTATCCTACGGAATAATGCTCGATCGCAATCGTCCTACAAAAATAAATTTAAATTTAAACAGAATTTAACTGTAAAATTTACATTTCCTTCAGTAAAAGAAACGTACAACGTACAATCATTGTCGGGCCAATACGATTGTTCAGATTTCGAATATTGATTTGTATTCATTTTAACCCCGTATGCTCGGGTTGACCAGTTGTTGTCAATGTTAAGGACAGTTTTTTGAGACAATTCTTTTTCCCTTACCATCTAGGAAAGAAAATATTTATTAGGCATGTTCTGAAGGGAAATTTAGTATTAGTGTTTAGAATTTTTAATTAAGAATTGCTGTTTATAAACCAAATTGTTGAGTAATCCAAAAAAATAAAATTGTTTGCAATACAAAAAAAATTGTATCACTGAAGAAATAATTGAAGCAGGAAAGCATAGCTTGCGAGGCCTGTTCCTTATGGTGGTCAACAGGAACGATTCATCAACGATTTTAAACAAGGCCGTAACGTAAAAGATCCCGAGGCTAATTTTAATTGATTGTAGTAAAGATTTTAGCCAACAGAACTTTATCAAGTCATCAATAAATTCAAACGGATATATTCCATACCCACAATTACTGTGGGTGAAGAAAAATAAAAGTGTATATACGATTGGTTAGTGACGGACAGGTTAGCGGCCATAAATAATGTCGTACTTTATTGTACTTCACTCAGTCACAATAAAAATCTCGCCCAATAAACCTCTACATGTACTTTTAAGATAAATAGCTATTATTATTGGTGATATTACCTCTCATTGCATGAAAGCCTTTACAAACTTGTTAGTCCGGCTGATTTTTTGGCATTTCGTACTTTCTCTTCACGTAAAGAATTTATTATTTAAGAAATCGATCTCCACTGCCTGTTGGACGTAAGGTAATTTATCTTTCTTATCATAATATGGTCATATTTTGTTAATCCAGCAAAATTTTACTAATGCAATAGAATGTAGTTCTTCTTTTAAATTAACCAAGTGATTGTGATTTTTAAAAATATAAAAGTGAATAAATTAGGCATATTTAGAATTGTACTAAAATATGCAATATTATGCTATCTAACACACATGGCACATAATTGGAGAATCATTAAAATGATACAGTTTTAGCAGGAACAGAAGTTTCGTCTTTGATACGGACGGAATTGGTATTTAAGCTTTAATTAATCTGCAGTATTCTATGCCTGCAGGAAATTTTGCTACTCTCATTATCATTTCGCACGAGTGATTGAAATTGGGATCCAAACTGAAGCTATGTAATTGTAATAAATTAAATTCTAAATTGACACATTTACCACAAATTTAACAATTTTTTTTTATTCTACTATAATTCATACCAATTTTTGTAAGTTGATACAAAGTGTCAAAATTTGTGCTAGAATTTAGTAAACCAAAAATAATTTTTCATTTGTTTAGTTAACATTTTTCTAACGAATAGTAGTTTAGGTAAAAATAATATTATTATAATTCGGTGAATTTAATGTTTTCTTATTAATTTTTAAAAAATATTTTGTTTTGTTTTAGGTAAGATTCTTTCATTTAATGGAGACGGGTCAGTTTTAAAAGGGTAAGTAAAAAATTAAACAACAATAGCTAAGACTATAAGAAAAAGCTCTGAAAAAATTGATTTGCTGCGGTTTTGACCACGTTCTCGATTTCAAAATTGTTGCAAATGTATATTAAACAATATCAAACTTAAGTTTAAATGTACGATACCTATTATAAGAATTTGTTGAAATTTTTTTTTTAAATGTCGTTTTTTCCGATTTTTTAACTACGTTTCCAATTTTATATTGTTGCAAATTAATGTACCTAATGATGTTCCACATTATACAGGGTGTCCGGGAACATGTGGGAAATCTCCCGGATATGAAGGAAACACGTGAAAAGAATGCTATAGGTTCATATAAACTTCTTTCGTATCGGCCTCCTCTTCGGAGATATTGGTTCCCAAAGAGCACCAATGGAATCAAGTTTTTTACACATAATTATTGAACCACCTGGTATATTTCAATTATTTTTTAATATGATGTATACCAGGTAAGTTCCGTCAAATTACTACCCAAGAAACTGTTGTGAATTACTCACAGCTGCAGGGACGGACTAGCTGTAACACTCATGGGCCCATTTTTTTTACGCCCTGTATGATGAGAACTTTGGACAATGTTTTTTACATACCTTTAACTATTGGCTAAAAATTAAGTACTCTTCATTCATGTCGCTAATCCTAACCGTTTTCGAAAAAACGGCATTTCATATACATCATGTGCTTCGGGTATTTCAATAAAAGATGCATCTTTGTTCCGATCCAATGTTCAACCTTCAAGATTCCGATTTTTCATTTTATTTAGCCCATGAGCAGTTAGGGGACTCAGTGTAAATAAAATGACGTTTTCTCGAAAACGGTTAGGATTAGCGACATGAATGAAGAGTACTTAATTTTTTGCCAATCGGTAAAGGTATGTAAAAAACATTGTCCAAAGTTCTTATCATACAGGACGTAAAAAAAATGGGCCCATGAGTGTTACAGCTAGTCCGTCCCTGCAGCTGTGAGTAATTCACAACAGTTTCTTGGGTAGTAATTTGACGGGTCTTACCTGGTATACATCATATTACAAAATAATTGAAATATACCAGGTGGTTCAATAATTATGTGTAAAAAACTTGATTCCATTGGTGCTCTTTGGGAGCCCATATCTCCGAAAAGGAGGCCGATACGAAAGATGTTTATATAAACCTATAGTATTCTTTTCACGTGTTTTCTTCATATCCGGGAGATTTCCCACATGTTCCCGGACACCCTGTATAATTTAACCATCATCACTCAAAATATGTGGAATTAGTGTTAAATGTAAAGTATGTTTCAGGTTCTTTCATTGCCTATCAACAAAATGGTAATTACCTAAATAAATGTAAATATAAATATTCCAATATTCTTAATTAAAAGGCGTCAAAGTCGCAGTGATTTAAATTAGGAAACAATTTAGTTTGAACAGAGATGTGATCAAAATTTTTCGTAGAATTCGAAAATAAAAAAAAATTGGGGTTTCAATTTAAAAAATGGAAGTGTCACATGAAAACTTTTTTTTGAGTCAGAAAATAAAAATCTAAAAATTAAAATCGACGGGTGCGAACTTTTTTTCGAAAAATTAGGTTGAATTTTAAATGAATTTATTCGAACCTATTTTCACTGTATAAAATTGAACAATTTTAAGTGACACCTTGTTAAGCCGGGTCCACACCAAATGAGCAAGCACTATCTAGGTGACATATGACCCTAAAAGTCGTAGTAAATATTAAATAACAAATTGATCAATGTCACTGATTAAATCTAAAAGTTTTCAACGATTTTAAAAGTCGCAGTAAAGTTTTTTGCTCGTGCAAAAGTCTATTAAAAAATGTAATTTTAAAGTTTCGCGTCAATAGTTTTCGAGCTCGATCATTTTAAAGATCAAAGGGGCCCACAGTATTTAAAGTGGGTAATTAAAAACCTCGCGTCGCTATAAAAATTGCAACTTGTAAACCATAAATTGGAGTTTTAATAGAAAAACATTTTATTAGCAAAATCATTTTAGTGTTTTTCTGAAACGCAATGTGACAAAAAACAAGTTGTGTGCTGGTTAAATATTAATTTAAATTATCAGTTAAATCGTTTCAAGAAAGTTAATAGCCACGTTTAATAAAAAAATTTTACAGAGTGTCCCAACTAAGGTCGGCGAGGTACGATATTATGGAAGCCATAAACCTTAAGTTTTTGGGAATTCTTTAAAAACTGTCAAAAAATGACAATGTTTGCGCGCTAACGTCAGTGCCAAAAATAAGACATTTTTCATTGAAATTATTTTTTGTGTTACCAAAATAGTCTGCAAAATATTTTGTACATCATAAGAATTTAACAAAAAGTTGAAAAATATTTATTGTTTTATCAAATAAATAAACTGAAAGTAGAATTTTGAAACTTTCTTATATCCACGTTTTCCTTCACATTAAGAGTTGACTTCATCATAGAATACATTGGCCATAACGTGGACGACTTAACTATTCGATTTTTTTCAAGATATACCAGTAAAATATTTACGGAAACGTTTTTTCTCAAGCACCATGTTTTAAATCGGTCATCCTGCCCTTCATAATGCCGTCTGGAGTTTTCCGTTAACAGATTCAGTGTGACAAGTGTGTCTGGCTGCATCTGATATTTCTGGAGGGGTACAGGATAAATCGTCTTCACTTTAGAGACTCTTCATTATTAACTTATGTGTTATCTTACTTTAAAAAACTCACAATATCGAGAATGTCAGTGAGGCTTTTGGGGGAATATATATTTGCCGCTGATACTTGACAAAAATCCACCACTTTCAGGGGCGAGTATTGGCCGGTGGAGGGGTTGGGAGGGGTCGGACGCGATATTCAACACCACCACCGTGCTCAGCATCCTCGAAAACGGGGAGAAAGTGTGTTTCTCTGCAGTGAAACCTCTTAAAGCGCGTTTAACCCCTCTGGGGGGTGGTGTTTGGCCGTGTTACGCAACTCCAAAGAGAAATTCTGATGTCGCCATCGTGTTCAGAATCTTCGAAAACGGGGGGGGGGGGGGGAGGTACTCTTGTTCCGGCTGAAAATATTTCTTTATTTGGGGGTTTTTTCCGATTCACAGACGCCGCTACATACCCTTTATCCAAATTTAAGTTTTTACGAATAACAATTTTATTAAAAAAAAAAATGTAATACCTACCTACTTACTTCTCTATCTGTAACTTTAGGGCTATTTGACAAATTCTTAGGACCATGCATTTAATTTTAAATATGAAATGAATTTTCTATATAACTTTAAAAAACTAGCTTTGCTAAAATGACATTATATGTTATGTAATTATATATCCTTGTCAACTGGCTGTTTTCAAACAATGATAAATGATCCCAGTCACGCTCGCACTTCTGTATAAGGTTCGTCATACCGCACTTATGGTAAACTAGTACTTCTTCATCGTCTGTCTGAGGACTTAAGATCGCTCAAAGTGTCTGGCTATAGAAAAATAGTTTTAAAAATGCGTCTTTTATAATATATGTATATAAAATTCAGCGTTGATATTCTATGATAGTAATGATATGTATTTTTCAGTGCGTCCTTAAGTTCGCATAAAGTGTCAGGCATTACTTTCTTTTAGATCTAAAGTATTATGTTGCATAATAGTATCAAATTGTCTTGTTTGTTAAACGTTTTTCCTCCTTCCTAAATAAATCGGAACTAAAAATATTAAATACGAAATCTCAGACCTTCCATGTATAAAATGTCTGCCTGTAAGTCTTTACTCTTTCGTTCACAGATTTATTAACACCCCTTTATCAGAACAACATTATAGTAAAAGTTAATAAGTAATATAATCAAACAAGTTGCAGTAATAAAACGTATCTACCACAAATACGGACCTGATATTACTATCTGCACAACAAAAAAGAGATGGTGATTCTATCTATAGAATCCCCGTCTCTTTTTATCTTCTCTCTGTTTCTGTTTTTATTGTGACAGTTGATCGGTTTGATACGTCTTGGTTAGGAAAAACAAACATTCGATGGACATAACTCAAAAGTCTATAATTTTATCCAGTTTACCGCAAACTTGGTACAGTCTGACAACATAAGTAATGCTGTATTTTTTTAAATAGGACATCCAGTATTTTATTGCATATTTAGGTTCGTATTAGTGTTCTTTATAATTGCCTAAAGTTTTATTTCATTTGGTTATGTAGTTGAAGAGTAATAAATAAAAAATAAAAAATAAAAGTTTTGCGCAAAAAGCTACTTAAAATAACTTTTTTAACCAAGGCATTGGGTGGAATTTAAGACAAGAGGTCTAGAGATACTGTGAATATAATAGCGTTTAACTATTTTATACAAGGTGTTCATCATTTGGTTTCAAACAAGACACTTTTCAAAATAATTTTTCTCCAGATTTTCAAATGGAGCACCCTTTATATCATTTGGCTGTTGGATGTAGAATTCATAAGCATTCTTTTTTTTGTAATGGAAGCATATAAGTTATTTCTAGCCGTTCTCGAAATAATTGCTTTCATAAATTATGTTGTTTAAATAAGTACAGTTTTTATTTTGAAACTTAAGCATAGGCGACTAGATTAATAATTATAAACTAGAGTAAATGTTCAAAATGCCTACCATGTTGATCTGAGCACAAGTTAATACGCTCTTCAAATGGTCTATTTTCATTCCTCAACATTTCAGATTAAATACTATCAAGACGGCTCATTGATGGTATGCATGCCTAAAAACCGTGGGAGGCTTTGAAATAAAATAAGAATTCGTTTGTTTATTATAGTTTGACAGTTCTTTAATTTAGTATTGTTGTTATTTAGGACTAACAGCCTAACACATACATACGAGAGAAAAGTGCAATTTTCCTGCTAGTTAATTATCAATAAATAATAAAAGCGTGAAATCAGGGGTTATATGCCTCCATTACAAAAAAAAAAAATGCTTATGAATTCTACATCCAATAGCCAAATGATATATAGGGTGTTCCATTTGAAAATCTGGAGAAAAATTATTTTGAAAAGTGTCTTATTTGAAACCTAATGATGAACACCCTGTATAAAATAGTTAAACGCTATTATATTCACAGTATCTCTAGACCTCTTGTCTTAAATTCCACCCAATGCCTTGGTTAAAAAAGTTATTTTGGTGGTTTTTCTGAATTTTTTTCTAAAACTGCAAAACTTTTATTTTTTATTTATTACTCTTCAACTAAAACTTTAGGCAACTATAAAGAACACTAATACGAACCTAAATATGCAATAAAATACTGGGTGTCCCATTTAAAAAAATATAGCATAACTTATATTGTCACACTTTTTTGGGCCACCCTGTATATTTTCGGACCTCGGGCCCATGGAGGCTTTTGATCAACATCGATTTTTGAATAATATCCTCTCGAGTATCAAAGTTTTTAACAGAGGGCTGATTCCCATATGTCAGAAAACTGAAAAACAACAAAGAATTTTATTTAACACTAAAAACAAATATAACAGCTGTTGTTAATTCGGTAGCGTCAAACGTGAAAGCAGGTATGAAAGACGGCCGTTCTAATAAGAGCTTCATAAAAAGTACGTTCCGAACGCTCGAAGGCGACGTACTGTCTTTATCAAATTAACAAAAAACGACAAAGAAAAATTATACTACTCCCCAGAGCTCCCCGATAGTTTTTCTGGAAATTTCTTTACAACCTACCTAAGAATGTGAATTCTTTACTCTTCAAAGAATGTGAATCCTTAATTTAAGATCCTTGAGTGGAGCATATTTTCATTTTTCATCTGAAGAAGACACTGTGCGTCGAAACAATTATCATAAAAATTTATCGAATATCTCTATAAACTGTGGTATTATTTACTTAATTTAATATTGGAAATTCATCAAATAACTCGTCTTAAATCGAATATTAAATTTAAAGCAATCTAAATGATTCATACAAAGTCAACCTCGTGTGATTACTGGCTATAACAATATGCGTAGGGTTTTAAATTGACGCCATTTATTGTGTCTTGAGTTTCGAGCTTCTCCATTGCCATTCCGAGTAATGGCGACTGTTTCTTTTATTTATGACTATGAGTGTCAAAAATTACCCACCATTATAATAAATAGGACATTAGTCCGCCGGGGTTGTAGCCGTATAAAATTTCTTAATAAGAACTAGTTAAGTGCAATTCTAATGCGGAAAGAGGTTTTATTTTTATGCAATTCTATGCAGCAAACAAAACTGTAAAATAACTAGGGGAGAGTGGGGTAAAGTGGAATTCATGGTATAGCAACATTGCATCATTGGTCAAAACATGTGCTCTATGGTTCGTTCTTCGCATTGCATAAAGCGTTAAGTCCTTTTTTTTAAGTAATGCGTTAATACGTGACAATTTATGTATCCGGAATGTGTTGCACGCGATAAATTTGTTATAAATAGTTGATTGTGTTGCTAAAACAAAATCTGTAGTTTACTGTTTCTAAGGTATGATATATTAATAACTATAATATATATACAGACTGTTATGGAAATGACGTATTATATTTAATTCCTGAGATGAAAATAAATTGAAGAAAAATATCCAAAAATGGCGCTTTAATTTAATATGTCCTGTACATGACCTTATGTCAAACCAAAAATGACCACGTGGTGCTCCTGTCAGGAAGGTAAACAAAGCAACATATGTCAACAGTGTTGTCATATCTTTAGGGTAAACTCTTTAGAAAGTCAATAACCGTTTGACAGATTGCAAGTTGTTTATTTTTCAGGGTACATTATTATAAACTTTTACGTTCAGTTCAGTTCGCTGGGAAACAATCTCCGATTTATAAACTTGAACTGACTCGAACCAACCGCCGCGGCATTTATAAATGGTCAGGTATGTTCTCATTTGTTCAATTCGAACGACACCCGTCAGATCTGGGCGACTTAAAAGTTTAAAAATGCCACTTACCCTTTAGAAAAAAAAAATTCAATTTTATTTAGCTTTTCGGACTTATTTAAAACCAACTTAATTTATAAAAAAACACCAAGTACCTAGGTAACCCGAACAAAAACTCGTGAACATATCTAAGTACCATTCAATCTGAATTAGTATTTTAAAGTGCTACTGTGTAGATAAAAATACGCCCTTATTGTCTGGGTGGCCTGGGAAATAATGTAATTAACATCTAAAAATTTTCAAAATAAATAACACGTTGGTTCCTTCGATCGATATTGAATTGCTGAACTGGGGCACTGCCGTCGCGAAAAGAACAAATAACTTAATAATTTAAACTTGGGTGTAAGTATTAACACACAATTTAACACACAAATCTGCTAGAAAAAACAGTAGGAAACCGGCCGGTTTCTTTAAACAGCTGATCTTGGACATTCGGGTTGCCTATTCTTTACGCGACTGCAGCGGCTGAGGTTAATACTTAGAAATACAGCGTTGCCACTTCCGATGTTTTATAAGGTTATATTCATAAAATGCAGAATTTCCATCTGTAATACTTTTCTGTATAATGATAGTCTCGGAAATAGCAACCGCGCTAGTTAGACGAGACTATTTATTTTAAGGATGGAAGAATGGGAAGAAAGGGTCTATCAACATAATTATTTCATCATTCTTCTTCAGTAAAGGATTAATAAATTTGATTAGCCCATTAGAAATTAGCGTTTGTATTATTTCTATTGCGAAATAATTTGTGTGCTGTAGTGCTGTTATGTGTACGGTAGGTAAAGTGTAAAGTGTAATTATGCGTTAGTATTTATTGCTTTTGTGTAATCTAAGAATAAGTACATATCTTCAAAAAAACTAATTGGAAACTCGTGGTGTCTGTGTGTTTCTTTAAGTGATTAAGTGCAAATGTTCCGAGAAATTGGAAATAAGAGGCAGAATGGGGTTTAGTGGGTTCCACATTATCATCAGGGTACGTGATGAGCATAAAGCTTTTCCCATAGAAAAAAAAACAGAAACCTGAAGATGTCTATGACCTGGATTACTTGCTAGTGTACTGGCACCCGGATTCACTTCTATTTGGATACTAGGTAAACTAAATATTATTTTTATAAGAATCTAAGGTTTTACACAGTTGGCAACATTGTTCCTGAATATATGTTGATTACACAGCTTGGCAATGTAATATGATCATATATGAATGTGCCGAGTAGTGACCGGCGGGTTTAGGGGTGAATTACCCCACTTTTTAAACGTTCGATTTAAAAAAAATATATATAGCGCTTCTCTAGGATACCCCAGGAGTCACCCATTTAAATATAATATGTCATTTCTATAACACCCTGTATAGAGGTCAGTGCAGTTAATTTTTATGAAATCATACACTTTATAAATAAATAACCAATGGGGCAAAATCAAAATGATTAGGAACTATGTTTGTAAATCCAATCAATCAACATTCTTGGTATGATCGATGCTTTAAAAGCAGTTAGAACAAATCGTTTAAGCTTCGAAAAGGCAGCAATTATTACCAAGAACATTACCTGTCGATTATTTCGAAAAATCAAAATATACGTAATGCTGAAGAGGCATCAACAAAACTTTTAGGCACGGTATTATGCGATCTTTGCGAATAAATATTACATTATAAGTTTTTTTTTTAATTAATTTTTATATTAAAGGCTGATTCTCACTTTCGTGCAAGGCACGTGCTCACCAATGGCACGGTAAAATCATTGCGTCTTATGAATTTTGACAGGCCGTCGCTTGCCGAGACGTTGCGCGCATTTTGTGAATTGCCAGCCGTAAAATCTACGACGAGTACGTGCCTTCAACGATAGTGAGAATCAGCCTTAGTTCCACTTTGCCCACACACAGTGTGGTACCATTTTCATTCTATAAAAAAAAACTTTGATCCTAGAAATTTCAAATTATTGTAATTTTTTTACTTCATTCGATTGACAGCACTTTTTTACCTTCTACTCAAATCATAAGATTGTAACTTCAAAAAAATCTCATTTCATTCCGCTTTGCCCCACTATCCCCTACTTAGTTTGCCGTTTAACGGCAAAATACAAGATTATAGGTTAAAAGAAGTCGTAATCATAAAGTTCCTTTTTGAAATAAACTGCACGGTAGCCATTGAATAAAGCTTAAGTTTATGTTTATAATTCTTTTTCGTCCAAAAAGTTTATAGGTAGTATGGTTTTATTGGTCTTGTTGTATTTTGAACATTTCAACAAGAAATTGATTACTGAAATACTTGCCGTCTATAAATTATTACGGAGGAAATTTCCTGAAATGTTTTGGAAAACTTTAAATTATTCTCAGAAAACTTGATATTATTATGCAGAGGCAAAATTCGATGTATCAGGACAGCAAAGCGAAATCGATAACTGAATTATTTTATGGCAAACTATGAATCAAAATGTGTTTCGAGAACGGAAAATAACTAGGGGAGGAGCGAGTAAATTTCACCAGATCTGGTGATTTTATGAGTAATCGGGTGATTTTTGAAAAACTTTTTAAGAAGGGCTGGTTTCTAGTTATTTTTGGTGTTTGGCAAATTCTTCATATTTCTTGTTTTATCATGAACTAAAATAGACTTTAGGCATCATTTTCCCTATTTTTTTGCTCATCAATACTTTCGGTGAGGAACTCATTTTTTTCTCATCAAATTATTATGAACAGAATTATATATAGGCTTTGCTAATACATACTGCCATAAAATATGCTTTTTTTAATAATATTTTAAATCTGATGTTTATTATGGTTTTTCATCACCAGTAATCACGTGTCAACGTTTTATATTTTTTTAGATAATTTTCGCTTTAAATACTTTTTTCTATTTGGATTTCATAATAGCAACATTATGAAATGCAAAAAAATTTAATAAACTGCCACTTTATGGAACTGAAATTTTATTTTTTTATGTTTGCAGCAAGTAGGGTTCGAATTGTAGGCTTACATCGATTTAGTTGAAATTAGTTTCCTAGGCATTATGGATTCGACAAAAAATTTTTATAGAAAACTTTAATCAGATTAATAGATAATTTTTACTAGATATTTATCTGAAATACCTATAGTCGGAAATATATAACATGCTGACGGTGTCCGTCAACTAATTTCTAGTCACAACTATAAAACAACATAACCTAAAAATAATAGAAATATCTTCCAGTTTAAGCTCTATTTCTAAAGTTTTATTTAATAGAGTACTATTTTCAATTTTAGTTCAATATACTATAGTATTATACATATTACTTTATCGTCAGTATAAAGGTAAAACTTATTAAGTGCAATTTTGAATACAAGCGAGTTAAAAGTTTCGAAGTGTTTAACGGTCATAATGCTATAAAAAGAAAAATTCACTAAATGTCTAAAGCTATTCGGAACGTACTAGAATAGCTTTAGACATGTTAGACTGTTAAACACTTCGAAACTTTTAACTCGCTTTTATTCAAAATTGCACTTAATAAGTTTTACCTTTAAACCGACGTATATACATATTTATAGTTACTGTAGACATTTCCTGGGCATTAATTGTTTCCTGTAAGATTCTGTGTCGACACAATATTTTGTTAAATAGTATTATTTATTATTTTGTTCAATATTTGGAACTTTGTTCTGCTCGCACCATAACTTAAAGTTTTGCATAACCTTTTTAAAAGTTTTTCTAGATTATTTTTTACAATTTCTTGTATTTCTGACGGAGTACAAGTTTCTTCCTGACTAATTTTTATTAACTTTAATATATATTTATTTTTAATTATGACAGAAGGGAAGAAGCTTTGTTGTGTTCAATTATTTCTATCATAGCATATTTGATACTTGTAACATTTTATGAAATTGTAAAAGTATTGCCAACCCAAAAAGAAAATATTAATTCAAATCGAAATAATCTACTATATTTTTGAAAGTTTTTCAGACTTTAAAGACCCAAATAGAAAAAGTATTATAAAATACACAGGTCATAAGACAAAGACAAAACTTGTACGCTTCGCGGGTCGTTTTCTAAATTGAACGCGTGCTCTAAGATAATGTCTTATGAAACTTGTATCTTAATATACTATTAATTGCTATGAGATAATGTTGAAGAAGAAGTTGATTAGATGATGCTACGGTGGAAATAGTACCTATAACATAAAATAATACTAACATTCAGACAAAATGACTTTGAGAAATTTTTAATCATTTATTTGCTGGTGTACTGACAGAAATGAGCCAGGTCCGTATTTTCTAGTTTAGATTTATAAAATACATTTTGTTAAATAACTTTTAAATTACTAGGAAAATACTTTTTAAATTGAACAAGAACATTTTTCTTATTGTTGTCTTTAAAAGGTTTAAGTACATTTTTGGGCGAAGATAAATAGGTGAGCTAATATTGGATCACCTTACTATTTACTTGGGATATCTTATGTGTTGGACGCATCACCCGGTATATTCTTTTGTTGTAATATAATCTTCAATCTGTTTCAACTGACCAAGTTAAGCGGCTATATTGTATTACTTTTTATATGCTGCTTCCTGGATTCTCATTTTATTATAATTTTTTATAATCCTGAGTCAGGAGCAATACGAAACCGAACAGAACTGGTATTGGATTGGAACAAAATCTATTTTAAAAATAAACAAAAATTTTCCGCTTGATTTTCTGTTCTCATTCTGTTTTATAGAACTTCGTATATTTCGAGTATTTATTAACCCACACCTGATGTTCTCCAAATTCTTCTTTCGAGTATAACTTAATGAGCAACTTCCTCGGGGATTTTAATTCAAAATTGTTTTCTTACGTTTCCTGACTTTTTTTGATCATTCCATTTATTGTCATACAAATTGCTCGTATATCTGTTTAATACGAAGCTAAGCAATATTAATAATTATATTTTCATTAAATTCTGGAATATTTGTGTTTGGTTTGATATGTACAGGGTGTATGAATGAAAATTTTCGCTCGCTTAAGAGGTACGGGGGAAAATCAAAAAATTGACAATTTCAAAATTATCCTATATTTTCTTAGTTAAAAGAGATGCAGAAATATGTGTTATACAGAAGTTTCTTTATAATAATTGCTGAATAACCTGCCGTTTTCAGAATAAGTATACGGGGTCTGGTAAAAAAGTTATCAGACCTAACCTCATTTTTTTAAATGGGACACCCTATATAATTTAATCTAAAAAAAATAGCATATTAAATTATCTTTTCAAATACATAACACACCATGGATGATATTGGTTTCCTAGGAGATTTATTTAAACCTTATTTGCTTTGAATCGAAATAAAATATTCAGATTAAGGTAAAAAGTATCGGAAATCATCGCAAATGTTCGGGATATGTCCTTAAATTTTTGTCGTCTTTCCGGATAGCGAACAAAATATAAATTTTGCGCCATTTCTTCGTTTTTTCCATTTTCAATATAAACTGATATCATATCAAATTTTTCTAAATGTTTATAAGTCATTTTCACAAATGACTATGTAAAAACGAAATTGACGTTAATTGTTAATAACAACTAGAATATCAACATAGTTAATTCTATGATTTAGCTTTTGTTTCATATCGTACTGTGGTTTAAAGTCTTGAAAGTTTAAATAAATCCCCTAGAAAACCAATATCATCCATGGTGTGTTATATATTTGAAAGGAGAATTTAAAATGCTATCTTTTTTCATTTAAAAAAATCAGGTTAGGTCCGATAGCTTTTTTGCCTGACCCCCGTATACTTATTCTGAAAACGGCACATTATTCAACAATCATTATAAGGAAACTTCTGCATAACACATTTTTCTGAATCTCTTTTAACTAAGGAAATATAGGATAATGTTGATATTGTTAATTTTTTGATTTTCCCCCGCATCTCTTAAGCAAGCGAAGTTTTTCATATTTAGATTTTGCCATTTTAAGTTTGACCCAAAAAGAGCACATGACACCTACATTACTATTTTGATAGTACCTAATAACAATTGCGGAGATACCCTATAAAATTATCGAAAATGGGACACCCTGTACAAGGCCAGATATAACTTTTTGTTATTAAAGATAAAAATGGCTAGAGCCAAGAAATAACATATTAATAATAAAAGTGCGCGGACCGAGAAAATGAAAGTGACCTGTGAAACCGTTTTATATTCGCCGTGGAATTAAACTCTTCTACATAATTCATACAATCTACTACATCAAATTAGTAGCTGTAATAAATAAGCGGTAAAGGTTTAAATCTGGAAATTGACACCGTTTATTTCCTTCAGTTTCCAGCGTCATGTCGACAGCAATATATTTCTATGATTTACGACTAATAGGGTCAAAAATTACTGACCATTATAAGAAATAGGACATTCGATTCGTACAATAACAATGGCGCTATAAAATTTCATATTAAACGGTAATTAAATGTAATATAGAAGCAGAATCGTAAGGTTTTTATTTTTATATACTATATGCAGCGACTGTAATAGGAACAAAATTGTATTGTATCCCATTATAATTTAGTACACTTTGAAATTAAAAATCTTTAACTTGCTATCAGTTGTGATTTTAGTGTATAGAGGGTGTTATGGAAATGACGTATTATATTTAAACCGGCAATTCCTGAGATAAAGACAAATTGAAGAAAAATACCCATAAATGGCGCGTTCAATTCATTCAGCGATAAAAGTGACCTGACGTCAAACTCGAAAAACACCTGTGTAGCACTGCGATACATACACTAGGTCAAATGCCAATGACCTCTTGACGCCTTACATCTGCTGAGCGAAGTAGTGAAACGCAACACCGTTATCGTTTAGAAAATATAAATAAGAAGTTCGGCGTTGGATCAAAGAAAGGCGAACGTGACTATATTTGTTGCTGTTACACTAATTTTTAGATGACGGATGGTAATATGGTGATGAAGGAAGGGTTTCAGATTAAGAATAGGCAGTTGTTTTTTGTATAGCAACGGGTCGGCCTCTCCAAAATATCTTACAATTGAATACAGTATTTTATAAAAATTAAAAGTGTTTTGTTTAAAAAGGCTATCGTTACAGAGCAGCGGTGGGATATTGCTCACGATATCCGTACGAGATTGTGTGTTAGTTACTACGCTGACGTGACGTGAGAAGTGTTCTTGATTGTGGTATACAGGGTGTGCAAAGTTCAAGTCAACCGGGGTGCCAAGTTCACGTCAACCCTAATTTAGTGTTTTGTTTGCGGTTAGTTGTGGCCATGGGCAAACGAAAATACAATAAACGGAGCCACAGTGGTTCCAGTACAGACAGCACTTCAAGTACATCTAGTTCAGACAGAAATTCAGTAGATCACTCTAAACGAAAAAGCAAAAGATCGAAAAATAAGGAACGACGTAGTTCTACCGGACGAAGTGTTGTCGTAGACGTTACTCAACACGAAAATGTTGTTCGATCTGCTCGAGAGACACCCAATAGAACTTCTATTGTAGAGCCGACTGCAATCGTAGACGTTACGAAAAGTAGTAGTTCTACAGTAGATAACGACAGGGAAAGAGTTACGATTCTTGAAAATCTGGTTATACAACTCCTGGATAGAGACAATAAAACTCCACAGGTTACGATTAGAGCTGACTGTATTCCGGAATTTAGTCCAGGCAAGCAAAATATGAGTTGTGCTCGATGGATCGATAAAATAGAACAACTGGCTGCTATTAATAAATGGAATGAGGTAACAATGATTTATCACATGCAGACTAGATTAAAGGGTTTAGCCCAAACATGGTATCATAATCTAGATTCATATAACCATACTTGGTCAGAGTGGAAGCAAATTCTTATCAATGCGTTCCCTGACCATCAAGATTTTCCATCTGCAATAAAAGCCTTAATAAATCGACATAAATTACCAAATGAAAGATGGCCAGAATATTTTTTTGAAAAAATGCAGCTTTTGCGCCAATGCGAAATATTTGGAAAAAATGCAGTTGCCATGATTATTGATGGTATAGAGGACAATACTATACAAGCAGGGGCAAAAGCAGGCCGATACAATCAACCCGAAGATTTATATAGAGAATACATTTCTACTTTATCGGACGAAGTTATTTCTAAATTTACCACTCACCGAGAGCCCCAAAAAACTCATAGAGAGTTCGAGAAGAGAACAACTAGTTTACCCAAACGTGATTTTAAGCTAGAAAATAGTAGGAAACTTAAAAGAAATAAGTGTTATAACTGTAATGAAGTTGGACACTATCACCGCGACTGTACAAAAACAAAGAAAGAGTGTTCTTTGTGTAAAAGACTTGGACATGTAGTAACGGAATGTAGAAAAAACAAGCCCGGTAGTTCAAAAAATGTTTTTATATGTGACACAAAGCCAAACCAAAATTCTCAGACTCTCGACGTAATCTGTCTTGTAAATGGCCAGCCATTAAGTGGATTTATTGATACAGGATGTGAAGTTATTACAATAAGAGAGAAAGAAGCACGTCAAATTGGACTAAACTGGCAACCATGTAATGTTAAAATAAATGGTTATGGAGGAGGAAGAGCTATGGCACTCGGAAAAAGCATGGTTAAATTGCAAGTTGACCTGTTTTCCGCCGAGGTTCCTGTCCTAATTGTACCAGAAAACTTACAAAATATGGCTGTATTAATAGGACAAACATTCTTGGATGAAACAGGAGCCGTGTTATTGATTAGAGGGGGAAAATTAAGATTTTTCAGTTCTGAGATGGCAAGTTTGCCTGAAATTGATCAGCTTCCAATGACAACAATAAAATTAGTATGCCAAAAACCCATTAAAATACTACCCAACCATATTGGACTACTAAGTTGCCGTCCAACCGAAGCGTACCAAGGTGATATTTTTGTTGACCTTCGGCAGTCATTTAAACCACATGAAGAATACATTATTCCCAGATGTGTGATTTCCACTACTTCAGGCATCCTACCATATTTCAATGCTTCAGAAAAATCAATTAGTTTCGACGTGGAACAGTTGGTTGTTAGGGGAGTTCCCTGTGTACCTGACGTAGGAACCAGCGAGAATTCTCAGGTATGCATCAATATGTTACATAAAACAAATTTGAATAATTTTACTGTCAATGATATACGAGGGCAGATCAATCCGGATATTGGTGAGCAGAACACGATTACACTGCTCAACACGCTTAATAAATATCGTGATTGTTTTGCACAAAGTATTAATGAATTAGGATGTATAAAAGATGTTGAAATGGAAATTGTTCTGAAGGACGATAAACCTGTGACGTACAGGCCTTACCGCCTTTCATTACAAGAACGCAAGAATGTTCAACAGATAGTAGATGATTTGTTAAATAACGATATAATACAAGAGTCGCATTCACCGTATGCAAGCCCTATAGTATTAGTTAAGAAAAAAAACGGTGAAATAAGAATGTGCGTGGATTATCGTGCCGTTAATGCCAAGTCTCTCAAGGACAATTTTCCCATGCGCAGAATTGACGATCATCTTGAGATATTATCAGGGTCAAAATATTTTACAACATTAGATATGGCTAGTGGATACCACCAAATACCTGTTTCAAAAAGTTCTAGAGATAAAACGTCATTCGTGACACCAGACGGACAATATGAATATTTGCGCATGCCATTTGGTTTAGTTAATGCCCCAGCAGTTTTTCAAAGAACGGTAAATCGTATCCTTAGGAGCATAAAACATGTTACAGCGTTAGCCTACCTTGATGATATTCTTGTACCCAGTTCTGATTTTGAATCCGGCCTCAGGGTTTTAATTGAAATTTTGAATGCGTTTAGAAATTTTGGTGCGACACTTAGGCTTAGTAAATGCTATTTTTTCAAAACTGAAATACACTATCTGGGTCACGAATTAAGCGCAGAAGGAGTGCGTCCAGGTGTAGAAAAGACCAGAGCTGTGGAGCTGTTTCCAGTACCAAAAAATGTTCATGAGATACGACAATTCATAGGCCTTGCAAGCTATTTTAGAAAATATGTCAAAAGTTTTGCACAAATCGCTCTTCCACTGACAATGCTTACAAAGAAGAATATCATGTTTGATTGGAAGGAAGAACAACAAAAAGCCTTTGACGCTATCAAAGAAAATTTAATAAAGCGACCCATTCTTGATATATTTAACCCCCAGTTGCGAACGGAATTACATACAGATGCTTCAGGTCGAGGTCTCGGAGGAATCTTGCTGCAATGGCAGGAAGACGGAAATTTAAAACCTATCATGTACTATAGCAGACAAACAACGGAAGTAGAACGAAAGTACCATTCCTACGAATTGGAAGCTTTAGCGGTTATCTGTTCCCTTCAGAGATTTAGAGTGTATCTTTTGGGCCTAAAATTCAAACTAGTAACCGACTGTAATGCCTTACGAACCGCTATGACGAAACGTGACTTAATTCCTCGAATAGCGCGTTGGTGGCTTGTTGCTCAAGAGTTTGATTTTACAGTGGAATATAGACCCGGTACAAAAATGGCTCATGTAGATGCCCTTAGTAGAAATCCTGTTGAAAATGAGAGCGAAAGTCCAACCATCGATATCCTTGAAATAAACATAACTGAAGAAGACTGGATCCTTTCAGCTCAGTTACAAGATGAACGTTGCAAGTACTTAATTGATGTACTAGAAAAGAAACCCACTGACGCAGATGAAAAGTGCGTACACAAAGAATACGCTATCAAAAATCAACGACTATATAAAATTGCTGACGGTGGTCCAAAATGGTATGTTCCGAAGAAAGCACGACGCACACTAGCTGCATATTATCATGACAAAAGAGGTCATTTAGCTACTGAGAAGACACTGAAAGCATTGGGTGAATACTACTGGTTCCCAAGAATGAGAAAATATGTTCAACGATATATATCATCCTGTTTAGAGTGTTTATATAATAAGACGCCTACGGGGAAAAAAGAAGGTTTTCTCCACCCGATAGAAAAGGTGCCCATACCTATGGATACTATACATGTCGATCATTTAGGGCCGTTCATAAAAAGTACAAAGGGGAACAGTTATTTAATAGTTGCTGTGGACGCTTTTACAAAATATGTTTGGCTAAAAGCAGTGGTATCAACAAAGACTGGACCTCTAATAAAATTTGTTGAGGAGATTTTCAGTACATTTGGGACACCGGGACGTATAATATGTGATCGAGGATCCTGTTATACAAGTAACGTTTTCCAACAATTTGCGAAGAGGTGCGGGATCAAAGTGATCCTAAATGCAACCGCAACGCCCAGGGCTAACGGCCAGGTAGAACGTTATAACCGAACGATTCTGGCTTCCCTATCAGCGACGGCTGATGACGAGAGGAAGTGGGATCGACATATTGATTCTATACGTTTCGGAATCAATTCGTCGGTACAAAGCGTTACTGGTAAGAGCCCACACGAACTTCTTTTTGGATATAGACCTAGGAGTAAGGATGACGCATTCCTTACACACGAAATAAGTCACCACGAAAGTGAACATGACCTTGGTGAGATCCGAAAAGAGGCAGGGCAAAAGATCGAGACTGCACAACGAGTGCAAAAGGCATATTACGATGCCAAACGGAAGAAGTGTCATAAGTACGAAGTAGGCAGACAGGTTGTATTAAGAAAAAATGTTTTTGCCAACGATGGTAAAAGTAAGAAACTGTTGCCGAAGTACAGCGGTCCCTACGTGGTGACCAAAGTACTAGATTATGACAGATACGTAATTGATGATCTTCCGGGTACAAGAAGAGCCCGAAAAAGATATCAAGGTGTTTGCTCAGCAGACAAATTAAAGCCATATACTGCTACACACGATTGTAGTAGTAATAGTGGTAGCGAATCAAGTTCCGACGGGGACTAGATTAAAACATGTTTGCTTGTAAAACTGCATATTATAAGTAATTTTTAAGATAAAAATGAGCTAATAATCAGTTTAATTATTAATTAGTAATCTATGCGTTTGCAGTTTTAAAAGCAAATATATTCTAGTTGAAATAATTGACTCATGACGACAATTTTATTTACAGAGTTAACGTGGATTTTCCGAGACGGAAAATAGGGTAGCATGGCCGACTGAAACGCAACACCGTTATCGTTTAGAAAATATAAATAAGAAGTTCGGCGTTGGATCAAAGAAAGGCGAACGTGACTATATTTGTTGCTGTTACACTAATTTTTAGATGACGGATGGTAATATGGTGATGAAGGAAGGGTTTCAGATTAAGAATAGGCAGTTGTTTTTTGTATAGCAACGGGTCGGCCTCTCCAAAATATCTTACAATTGAATACAGTATTTTATAAAAATTAAAAGTGTTTTGTTTAAAAAGGCTATCGTTACAGTAGTTTCATATAGCGCGGCACGCTTGCGGACTGTTAGTTGTAGACCAACCAGCGGCCGGATACGTTGTGTCTCGTCGATCACCAACACACTCTCAGCAATCCGCTCTGTTTTTTTCGGTTTATGCGTGTATCTTGCCCGTCCATAAATAATCTTTCAATATTGTTTTTAATGACGCGTTTCTTCTGGACGTCAAATTTCGTCGCGTGTAATAAAATCTAATAATCTGTAGTATAATCTGTATTATTGTATTTTCGGAGGCTAATTTCAGTTTTACATTAAGTTTGGCAACATTGCCATTGGCTCTGTGTGAAATGTTGTACAGTAGCGCGGACTGACCTGTGAGTAAGAGTGTTTGTTACCCCACTTTTAAAACGATCGATTAAAAAAAAAAATATATGTAGCGCTTCTCTAGGACACCCAAGGAGTCATCCATTTAAATATAATACGTCATTTCCATAACACCCTGTATGGTTTCATTCAAAATACACCATTGATCTTTTGACTGTCATAAAACGCTAATTAGCCCTATGACCATACAATACACATTTCTTGATTAATATAATGGATTTAGAACCTTGGCTTATCTTTTGATTCTTATTCTAGTACCAAGAGAATAATCCATCTTCATCACATAAACAACAAATAATTTTATTCAACAATAATACAAATATGATAGCAGGTATGACGGCCGTTCCAATAAGGGCCTGCGCTCAATGACTATTTTTTAAATTGAACTCCATATACATAATTTGAAATTAAAAATAGAAAATTTGCTGTCAAACAATATCCTATACGTAAACCTTCAAGTCTCCCTCATTATAGCCATGGTATAAGGTACAACTTTTAGAAATCAACTTTGTCAGGGAACTTTCATAGAATTTGAGATGTTTTCATAACATGTATATTAGGGTTGTCTATATTTTGCAAACTTTTAAATTTTTTCTGTCTCGCCCCTAAGATAGGCAATATAGGGTCTTTGGGTAGTGAGAAGGCGGTACATAGTCAAGAAACAACAGTGTCCGCTAGTACCCGCTGTCCGATGCTACTCGACTTTCCCCTACAATCGAAATGTGCCTCAACGGGAGTTCAGAGTGAACCATTTGTTTGTCACACCATAGGCCACTCTGGGAGTGGTGCGTGTGCGCATAAAGCGATTCACGTTGATTTTGAATCGTTGGAGGTTATATTCGTTGGGAAAAACGACCTCGGCAAGGTCGTTCCATAAGGATAAGGTCCTCCAGATGAAATAATTCTTAAATAGTGAAGTTCAAGGCGTACTAAGATTAACCACATATGGATGGGCGGCAGTGGTTCGTCGTATATTTCTGCTATTCGCCGCACTGGGCGGAATTAAGAGAGATTAATTACTTACTGTATTACAATGCCTAAACCAATCCACCATGGATATATCTTAAAAAATAGAGACGAAAAAACGAACTTAACAAATGCAAATTCTCGGGAAATTATTCCCGCCTGGCACCAATCGGTTAAATGAAATAAAAACGGTAATCTGTCGAATACGCATTAGCGGAACGCATAAATATTTATCAGCCGATTCACAAAATTTATCATTTAGATTGACGAAATGAAAGAACGAATATTTTTTCGTTCGTGTGATTTAACAAATTTTTGAGATTTAAATATCCATGACAAGGACTATACAGGGTTGTGATTTAATAACGGATAAATTTAATACAAATTAAATGGGGGCATTTTCGGAACAACGCTCGAACCTGTCGATTTTGTTTTTTTATTGCGCATATCTTGACATAAAATGTAGGCATACAGGATGTCCCACAAAGGTGTGACATAAACCTTAAATTGAATTCCCTTATATTATTGCATTTTCGGATTCTTCGGAAAATTCTACTAGTGTTTCATGTATAATGTCCTAAACCTATATTCAACTGTTCGCGAAACAATATTAAAATATTGCTTTATTGCAACATAAATTAATTCCTAAATTACGTTTTTTAAAAACTAAAATTTTTAGCAAATACTGGAAGTGTCCGACATTAACTGCTCTGCAGTACCCCAGACGAACAATAAATTCCTGCTATACTCTTTCTACGGTTTCTGGGGAAATATTCCTAATTTATTTCGTGAACAGTTGAAGCCACGCACGCTTGATATTCTCAAAGAGCGCATTCGTAATGTAATTAGGAATATTTCCCCAGAAACCGTAGAAAAAGTACAGCAGGAATTTATTGATCGTCTGGGATACTGCAGAGCTGTTAATGGCGGACACTTCCAGCATTTGCTAAAATAATTTTAGTTCTTAAAAAATGTAATTTAGGATCATTACTTATGTTGCAATAAAGTAATATTTTAATATTTGAACGTAAATGTTTCGTGAACAGTTGAAGATAGGTTTACGACATTATTCATGAAACATGAGTAGAATTTTCCGGAGAATCCGAAAATGCAATAATATAAGGGGTTTCCATTAAAGGAAAAAATATTTTTTCTGTCACACTTTTGTGGGACATCCTGTATACATACATTTTATGTCAAGATATGTGCAATCCAAAAACAAAATCGACAGATTCGAGCGTTGTTCCGAGAACGTCCCCATTTAATTTGTATTGAATTTATCCATTATCGAATCACAACCCTGTATAATATTGGTATAATAATTTGTCAGCTTGCACGTGTGTGCACGATTGATTTTCTCAAACTAATTATTGTTAACAATCTTATTAAAGTTTATATACACTCAGAGCCAAAATAATCGATCCACGCAATGTTTAGATCGATTTTCGATTTATTTTAAGTCCGATTTTTATTATTCTTTTTTAATATTGTAGGTAAATTTAGCCAAAATATGTCACATGTGTGAGATTTTAAAAAAGTTAAGAATATGTCCATAATATACACGTTGAAACAAGAACTCAAACTTTAAATCACTCTCTAGGGTGAAAAACTTATTATTTTGTGATTTAATTATCAAGTGACATCTATTCTTAACATTTTCGTTTTTGGTTCATATCAATACTTTTAAAGCAGATACGATTTTTTTAAAGAAACATTACAATTTGCAATTCTTTTCTCGTAGAAATAGAACTAAAGTGGTGATAGCAGATGGGCATATTAGAGCTGTTTTAGAGCCACGGGTTGTTCCTTTCGCGTTATTTCTCCGAGCAGTTGTTATGCTGATGAAAGGTTATGCTGGACCATTGCTAACGAATATTTGGATGAGGTAAAGATCGATAAAAATAAATTAGCCCCCACGTAGCGACCTTCATAACCCCATTATAACATGTCAACGATACTCAGATACCTACTCCTGCAAATTTACATGAGCTCAGTGCAGCTCTTGTCAAAGAATGGCAGCAAAAATACAACAACAAAGATACAATTTGTTTGGGTGACCGCTTGGGAATACCATGTGTCAAAATTTTTACAAAAGATTTTAGTAAATTTTACAAAAACTATATAAATAATTAATTAAATATATTTGGCAGTTCTTAATAAAAGTTATTCCAGTCAGATATAGAGCCATGTGTGGTTAGTTTTACTATTTTTATAGTAAATTTCACTAAGTTTTTCTTTCCGTGTAAAATTTTGATTATTTAGCGAACAAATTAATCTCTGCATTAAATGTTCCCAAATTAGTAACATCAAATCTAAGCTAAATCTGGGAATTATGTTCGTGTGGAAACTATCGAAATTAAAAAATTTTATCCTCCAATTACTCGACTAATCGAACTGTGGTTTAACTACTTCAACTGCAATAGTTGTGTACCTGATCCAATTTACTAAATAGTGATTACTACGCTACGAGGGGGCAATGGAAAAGTTTCGTGTAAATATGTTCTACACATCGACAAGCTTATCTGTAGGCACGAAAGGAATGCGGGCAAGAAAATTTCTAGGGTTAGCAATGTTGTCACATATATTAAATTTTAATTTAATAATCTCTTACCGAGAAAACCCTAAAATGACATGTACGCGTTTAAAATAAATTTTAAGAAACCAATATTCTTTTATATTTTCAATATTATTAAACTTTCTTTTCACAGTGTTTGTTTTGATATTTAAATGCAAAGTAATATATTTTTTTTGGTTAAAGTACTTTTAATCTGAAAATACGGCAACATCGTGCATTATCAATAGTTACAGGTAGCTAGAACTAATTTGATAGGTTATATCCCAGACAGTTGATAGCGCATGCGTCTCGTGAGATACCCGATAGGCCATCGGGCTTGTTCGGCGATGTCCGATATTTGATCGATGTATCCACCCAGTTGCGTAGTGATAGGATGGGTATAGTGTTTTATAAATAAGTGCTCATTGTGTCGTGCTTTGGGGTGTTGTTTTAAAATTTTGAACTTGTGATAATGAATGAGTATACTCCTGGTAAAAACCTTCTCAGCCAGACACGTGAAGTGATTGCAAATGTTTATATGGTATGTGAAGAGGATTTTCAAATCAATATATTTAAATTGCCACTTAAGCGAAAGCTAGAAAAGAACATTAATACGACCAAAACTGAAAAATCATCATCAATCAATTCATCATGTAGCTGTTTTTTCCATGTTAAAAAATGTACATCTTGCATAAAGTAATTTTTTAAACCTTGATAAAAATAGTTACCTACCTTCAAACATAAACTGCAACTGCTGAAGAAATTCCTATTTTTATTAAATTTTTTAAAATAATAATAACCCGCCCATGATTAGACCATGTTTTAAACGATATTGCTTCCTCCTTACCGATACGTCGGAGACATAGATCCACTTGTCAACATGACTTCTAATATGAGGAATCGTCTAAAAAGTAAACATGCACACAATATGATAATTAGTGGCCGAATTGTTAAAATTAACGTCGAAACCTGGTATATGGTATAAGATATAAGTCAGTGATTTGACTGGCTATTGTCTGCAAGCGATACAAAAACATTTAATTAATTTAAAAAAAATTGTTTTTCTATATATTGATTTAACACCACTTCCTAACGATGCGTCAAACCGCTCAAATCAAAACTAAATTAGTGCCAACAGCTCGGGAGAATTAGTCTCGTCTGGCACCACCATTCGGTTAAATGAAATTAAAACTGTAATCCGCCGATTACGCATTGACTAATTAATCGGCGGTATCGATGCCGCGACTACAAATTGTTTCCTGTATCGGAAACAGCAGGTGCTGCCTTGCCGGGTTTACTTTAAATACGATTAAAGCTGCAGGATTACTACAGTTAATATAAATTGGATGGATAAATGCTTTTGTCCAATTTATTTCATATTTTGTTAAATTAATAGTTTAAGTAACATAAATAGTCCCATCAGTCATATGTGTAACATTTTCAGCGAAGGACAAGGACGCCGGCTCATATCGTTGACACCTCAGATGAAAACGCAAAGAATGACAGAGCAATTTATATTTACGAGGACACGCATTGGTCAGGTTGTAAGAATTTACTCTACATACTAGTAAAAGAGTACCACCATTTTCTCAACACAGCCTCGGGGCTTCAGTTCTTGACGTCTCTTTTCAATATTGGCGGAATTAGTTTCATTATAAATACGAATCGAACAGTGTTGGAGAAATGAAGATGCTTTATGAATGAGTGATGCTGAGTTTATCTTCTGTATGAGGTTCACACCATCAATCAAAATATTGCAGTTGTCAACAAATTGGCAGTAAAACTCCTTAAAATTGTTTTATTTTTCATGTATCTATTATTTACTTTATGTCATACCAGTGCATTATTGTCTTTTTATACCTTAAATACCATCTACATAATGGATTACTTTATGCCCGTGCGAGCATAAGTACACATTATGACCCGCGCTGGCATTAAGACGCAAAAAACAGTTTTCGATTAATTTATTCTTTATTAACAAAATAACAAAATATCAATTTACGTTTATATATTATTTGATTGTATTTACTTAGAACTGGCAAACTGGCAATTTTGGAAGGTTCCGCTAAATTTCCTGCAGCAAATGGTTGACTCATGATTCATTGTCTGGGTCTCTAGTTTCTGTAAGGAAATGCGAGATCCAGATGGTACGCCTGTCAACATCAACGAAACTTCATTTTTTGAGGATATGCTATCCTCTAAATATCCTTCAGCAACTGTGGTGCTCTTCCATCCACCATGGCGCTTCAGCGTAGTCATACTATTTCAATTTCGCCAGGAATTCAAAACCTTGTTCCATTTTTGATTTTTCACTTTGACACATTAAACATTTGAATACTTATCTCCCTACCAACAAGAACGCAGGCTATAATAATGTCAAGGGTAAAAATAATAAGTAAGGTAATGTCGCAGGTAAAAATAAAAGATTGGTAAATCAAATTAAATTTAAAAAAAATATTTATTATTTAAAACGAACTGGTATGACATAAAAGTTTGTATGCACCATGGATACTAGATATATACCCTCGGGCGACTTACGAACCCTCGGGCCAGAGGCCCTCGGCTTTGTAAGACTGTAATAACCGTAGGAAATATTAGCGGGCGATAAAGTTCATAATGCCCGTTGATTTTCATAATTCCCGGTAATTATTATTAAAGAAAATATTGAACAAAATTTGTATTTATTTTTATAGTTATTTTTACATAATATTATTCTGTTTTTCCTATGTAAATGTACAATTTTTCAATTTTCCTGAAAAAGAAGCTGAACCAACTATGAAATATTGCGACTCCATTGCTGAGTTTCTCGAAGTACATGCGGATTCCTGCTCCATTACAACTTTAATTAACATATTTTCTTTTTGGGTAAAAGAGCTAGCTGTCATCTTTGCTATTCGATTTTTCGACGTGATGTTTTCCTCTATATAACCCTCCACTACGCTTGTACTCTTCCACTTTCCGTGTAGCTTAAGGGTTGAAAGGCAAGTACCTACCATCCTCGATACGAAGTGTGGTCGAGGTCCGACGTATAGGCAAAGTCCTGTATATTCCTTGGCATTCCTAAATTAAGAAATTTTGCTATCATTGAAAGAATACGTCGTAGTGTATTTTTACCTACAGGCATAGCTATGCATTTACCATTTCGGTATGTAAGGAAATATCTGCGTTCCTTAATTCCTTTTGGCCTTAATGCAAGATACTGTCTAACCAATTTTAAGGTATCTTTTTGGCCTCCTTCGATAATAGTAACACTTTTTGGCGTGGCAGTTTTAGTTTCTGGTAACTTGACAAGAATAACAGGCTCCTTATCCTCAGTATCATCAATGGTCATTTTTACCATCTCATCCCGTCTTAGGCCGCCAAAAACTCCCATTGCGAGTACCACTTTATGCAGCAGGAAGGTATAATTCGGTGCATTTTTGATAAAAGTTAAAACTTGTTCACCTTCCAAAACTTTTGACTTTTTTGGAAGCTATCCCTTTGATTTAACTTTTAAAAATGCTATTAATTGACAATATCTTGAAATATTAATGTTTTCCTTTACTATAAGTTCAGACTGCACCTGGGAATATTTTGTACAAAGGCAATTTGGGGTATATTATTACAAGGATTCTTATTCTTGAACATTTCTGCTTTGTTTAGAGCACCCTTTCGTTACCGAAAAGATTTTTAAAGCATGATATAAAGTTGGTTAACCAAACCTTGCCAAAACAAAAGAAAGTAAAGGAATCGGTAAAAATATCAAGTTAAAAGTAAACTGTCGATCGAGCAAATGCGCAGAATCCAAACCCACAATTCCATATCAGTATGCGGATAACTCTGATGGTTACAAATCAATTAGCAATCGATACATTTGGGACACCGAATTTTTGGTCAGTGCTTACAGATTTTGGTTCTGTGAATACTTTAAACCAATTGCTCATGCCTCGGGCAGTTTTTAATTATTTCTGACTGCTCTACTATTTTTTTTTAAATAATAATAATATTATAACATAGAACATAAATAAGTAATTAATCAATATAAAAATTAAAAAGAAAAATTATTATAAATGTTTTTTTTTAAGTAATTTGTATATTTTCCAGAAAAAATGTCTGCATTTTTTTAAATAATTTTAAATAAAAAAAAAATTTATACTTAAGGTAACGTATTATAAATATGTATTTCATCAAATAAAATAGATTTCATCCCTATGCTACTTTTAAATTGTGTTTTTTTTAAATGGTCAATATTTCTGGTATTATGATTGTGTATATCAGTTAATTTTACAAATTTTATACAAGATTTTTTATTTTGATTATTAATTGCATGAATTAGTATACTGATTTTTAATTTATATAAACTATTCAGATCTAAATATCCTCTTGGTTTATATAAATTTGTTGTCGGTTCCAAAAAATTTAGTTCATGAATACATTTTATAATTTTGTTTTGTAGTCTTTTTAAATGGTTTAATATTGTGGCACATGCAGATCCCCAAACTGATATTAAATATTGAAATTTTGAATAAACTAATGAATAATAAATGTTTTTTAAATGTATTAAAAATTAATCTCTAATTTTAAATAATATTCCAATGAGTGGTGATACGCTATTTCGAAGGTTTTCAACATGTTTTCTCCAATTTAAATTTTCGTCTATATATAAGCCTAAAAACTTTACGGATTTTGCATACTTAATTTCGTTTCCATTAAAAATTATTGGTGAAATATTGTTCCCAATTGCACACTTAGAAATTAACGTGAAAGATGACTTTTCAAAGTTTAAAGAAAGTTTATAGGATTGCAGCCATGAAAGTATAATTTTCAAATCATTAGTAATATCAGTTTGAATATTGGAAAAAGACTCGCCAAAATGTAAAATTGTAGTATCATCCGCAAACAATTTGATTTTACCTTTTAGATTTAACTTAGAAATTGAATTTATATATATATAAGGAATAAAGTTGGTCCTAAAATTGATCCTTGAGGAACACCACAAGTAATATTTTGTTGAGAACTTGAGCAATCGTCAATATAAACGTACTATTTTCTGTTATATAAATAATTTTTAAACCAATTGTAAATATTTCCTCTAATACCAATATTGAAAACACTTTGTAATAAAATTTCGTGATTCACAGTATCAAATGCCTTTCGCAAGTCTAAATATAATAAGCAACATTTTTTTGTTTTGTCTAAAGTTAATTGAATGTCAGTAATAATATCAGTAGCAGATATTTCTGTATCTTTAGACTTACGAAATCCATATTGACCACTAAATAGCATGTTCTGATTTTCTAAAAAATTTGTCAATTTCTTATTAATTTTTTTTTCCAAAACTTGAAATTGGTCTATAATTATTAGGATCACTTTTTTGACCATTTTTAAAAATTGAAATGCCAATTTCATTTTTTCGTGGAAAATACTCGTAATAAATGATAATTTAATGAGAGGTTGCAAGATTGGAACGATTTCTTTTTTGACTGTTTAAATAGTGTTTATCGATATATCATCAAAACCGCTGGCCTTTCCTGGGTTAAGATTTCTAATAATTTCATCAATATCTTCTTTAAAAACCTTCGACTAAGCTATCGGCCATGTCAGTATAGCACTCGAGGTGTGCTTAAAATGTTTAATGAGATCGGACCAATCCATAGTGGTTGATTATTTTTTGTCCATACTAAACTTCCTAATTCATTCCTCCCGTATTTGTGACCTTTTCAGAGATTTAAACTTGTACTTGATTCAGTGCTAAGGATCATAATTTAGAAACCCCATTAAATCGTATGGCTCGAAGCTAAAATGCTTTCAGCAGGTGTGTAAAACTAAGCCCCTTTAACAACTAAACCCTTTACCCCAACAAACTATAATTTTTTGTCAAACTGAAAACGTAACTTTTGATTTAGTATAACCGGCAAAGAATATTGGACCTACCCGCTCAATGAAAAAGTACGTTATCCATAAAATTGAGACAAGTAATTATTAATAACCGGAGATGATAAACAGTGTGTCTCAAATTCTATGCTCGTCAAAGACATCTCGGTGGTTATTGGAGTTGGAACGATGGTTAAATTAGAAACGTTGGATGACATTCAACGTTGATTTCAAATAATTTTTTAAAATTTATTTATTTGCAAAGTCTTTTGTTTGTTAGTATCTATTAAGTACAGCCAAAAATTAGACAGTATAAATCTACCGTGCAGTGCAAAATTATGTTTTCACAATTTGAAAAAGTAGTTTTTTATGCCATATATTTAAAGCAGGTATATCTTTTTGTTCGGGTTTGTTCGCCAAATAAAATTGCGAAAAACAGAGCATAGTACATACCTTTAGACATAAAACCTTAAATATACAACCATATTGAAAATATTTTAGCCGGGTTGCCCTCATCAAGATTAGCGAAAATTTTCTATGTATAGTTTTTCATATATAGATAGAAGCGGTTCCCGCTAGGACACCCTGTATATAATAAATATTAAAAATTTATTAAGCAATTTAACTTAAACTCGGTTTTCGAAAAAACGAATATATATGAGTATATTATGTCTTTGCACGGCAGAGATGTAGTTTTGTCGGTTGACACAGCAATTTTTGTCACATTTTACGGCTTAATCAAGAAACATATTTATGAGTAATAAAAGAGACCCATTTTCTAAATTTTTTAGTTTAAAAATACACTTTATTCAATCCCACATTTTAATATTTAGACCATTTAGTTTTACCACATGACATGAAACATTTAGATAGCTGCCAAGAGACTTGTACTCGGTAGATTAAAAAAACGATTTATTTCAGACTGGGTGCCAGTCTCAATCAAAAATGGGACTGCGACGAGAAGGTGAAAATTCGGGTGGAACGCGCAAGGACCACGTTTCTTAAATTTTTGCACGCACGCATCCACTGGCTCTCCGTATTAAGTGCTACGTGTGGCCTGTCCTGCTGTATGGGGCAGAAAGGTGGTCTCTGAAGATCAGAACATTGAACCGCATAGAGGCTTTTGAGATGTGGACTCTGCGTAGGCTGCTACGTATTCCCTGGACCGCACACACATCCAACGAGGAAGTGTTGAGAATGGCCGGTGTGCGGAGAGAGCTTCTTGACATCATGAAGGAAAGAAAGATATCTTATCTTGGGCATATACTGAGAGATGACAAGTACTCAATCCCAAAGTTGATTTTGCAGGGTAACATAGAGGGTCGAAGAGGACCGGGGCAAAAGCAACATTCTTGGCTTCGAACCATAAGAGACTGGTGCGGAATAAGAGACGCCGCCACAATATTTCGACAAGCAGAGAACGGTACCCTGCCTAGGATATGATTTGAGAGAAGTACAAAGGATTGCCAACGTGCGCTTGAGCACAGAGCACAATAAGAAGAAGATATGTAGATATTAGGCCCCTTTTATGCACGCATTTTTTGGCGTCTATCGCTCGGCGATAAAAATCGTGGCGTTTTCTAAACACATTGTTCTAAATGTGCGCTTTAGAACAATGTGGTTAGAAAATGCCACGATTTTTATCGCCTAGCGACAGGCAACAAGAACCGCGTGCATAAAAGGGGCCTTAAAGTCAAATAAAGGAAAATAAAACCAATTTCTGTTTAAACCTCGATAAAAGGGGTGCTATAAATTCCCATACTATTAGCTTCACTGATTCTAAAGAGATTTATACTAAGAGGATCTACACCGCTCTATTTCATCTTTATCTCCCTGTAACAGTAACAAAATCAGCCCATGCATTTCGCATCGGATAATCAAGGACCTGGAAAGTGTCACGCTGGCTGGTCCAGTTCATTGAGCATTCCATCGTAAACCAGCCGCACTGCTTGTCGCCTGCTTGGGCCAGATTTCACCACATTTAAGAGCATGCTGCAATATCCTTACTTGGCCGGAACTATGCGCCATTGAGCAGCATACAAATTACCGAAATTTTTCCATTTTTCCATCACATCAACCGTAAACAACTAATGGAATATCTATGAGCCGTGTAATGTATCTGGTGATAAAACATTTTTCATGTATTATGTCTGGAGGTTGGACGGTTAGAAATAGTCCGATAACAAAACGATGCATTTCAGTATAAAAAAAAGTAATTAATTCGTAAGTTTCGCATTGCTTACTGGTGAAAAGGTATATTTAAATCAGATTTAAAAGAATTTAATTCCATAGAGTTGTCTCTATTATTCTAAAGCGATAAAAATCCTAAATCCGTTTTTTTATTTCTATGTAACATTTCCTGAAGATATAATTTAAAATACCCTAAACTAATAATCATATATATAGGTTTGGCAAACAACTATTACATTTAGACCCCTAGCGGGCAGAAAAGAGAAGGTAATATACTACTAGGCTTGTACCGATACCACTTCTCAGATACCGATGCCGATACTTCAGATACCGTCAAATCAGATACCGATAGTATCTGAAAGTATCTGAAATTCAGATAAAAGACATATTTAATTTCAAAAAGAATATTTTTAGTTATAGGTTACATATTAGATTACAGCAAAGTAAAAATTTTTTTTTAGAAAAATAAGTTGTTGAACATGCTGCGAGGTAAGAAATGTTCTGTTAGGCCGCTCTATCTTGCCCGCTTCCGAGAAAACTTGCTCAGAAAACACGGATCCTGCAAGTTTAGATAAGAGTGTGAGAAATCGAAATCTGTTATTATTTTTCCAGTATGTTAGAGGATTCAGTTCCAAGGGTTCCGTGGGCTCATTTAGATAAATTTCAATTTCTTTATCGAAATCAGGTACATAGTTTTGTCTATTTTTATTCTGTCTTATAATTAAATTCTAACCAAACACTTACCAGCATTGCACACCCATAGTAACAAGAAAGGATCTGAATTTCAGATACTTTTCAGATGTGTTGGCAAATCATCAATCAATGCACAATACCTAAATCAGTGGCATAACCAGGAATTGACCTAAGGGCCGATAATTCCAAGTCACCTTAATGTGCAGAATGACATAAGTCATCCTTTACACAAGTTTGACAGTATATAGTCCTTTTTAAATCTCATATGAAGGCTTAGATCTTTAAGGATGTGGTAATCTTCCACTTAACAGGATTCCGGAGTACCTGTACACGAGTTTTATGCCTGTTTTAGGAAAAAAATGTCAAAGGAAAAAGAACTTTGTAATAGAACTTAGAACCCGCGGAAAGTCTATATTTTTTTGTTTCGGAAGATTTTTAGATTTAATTTCTTTTAATGCTCTATATAAAAGAAAATGATGGACTTTCCTCGAGTTGTTAACAAAATTTAGTCATCTTTCGTTAAAAAAATTTTTTTTAATGTACCGTTTTCATAGGAAGCGAAAACTCCGTTTTTCAGCGTAGAAAATTGAAATATAGACCCCGATCGCGTGCAGTCTCTTTCTTCCGATTATCGTATTATCGTAGCTTCAGTCGGCGTAACGATTACGGGCGGATGCTCGACGTATTCTTCTAACTGCAAGGGAAGATCCAATTCACCTCGTGCCTTCAAAGCGTGAAACGAACAGGGGTCAAATCGGAGATTTCGACTGACTCCGGCATCCTCTTAACGCGTCAATTGAGCCTCTAATTAATTTAAAACATAGTTTTTTTATGGTTTACCCTAACGTCAGGGCTTTTTGAGCTAATCTATAACTTAAGGTAACATTCAAATATCTGCCCTAAATTAGGTTCTTAAAAACAATCCTTTTCGAATTTTTAATATTCCGTTCTTTAGTTTTTCTGCTTTGTTATGTTATTTAATAAGAATATTAATTAACACTTTAATTTTAAATCTAGTGAAATTTTAGTGAATTCCTGAAGCAATATCTCTTATACTAGTGATTTTAAAATTTTTGATGTGGCAATTTAGCCACAAGGGATGAAGCCGTTTGCAGGATTTCCCTTTCCACCCGCGTAACACATAATTGCGTCGCCTCATATTGGCTGATGGAGGAAGAAGAAATCAATGTGCTTTCAGATATGACAGAATCTTGAGAAGAACTACCACAACCGAACTATACAGGGTGTTATGGAAATGACGTATTACATTTAAATCACAAATCCTGAGATGCAAATAAATTGAAGAAAAATAACCATAAATGGCGCTTTGAATTATTAAGCGAAATTATACACTTTATATGAAATCTGAAAATTTACATGTCCGTTACTGACGACGGTCGCAATCAGTAAAATAGAAGGTCTGCAGTGTGAAAAGACGTCAGCGTATTTCGGCCGGTGTTGTCATATCTACACGGCAAACTCTTTAAAAAGAAATTATAATTTTAACAATTTTTCATTCTATCGTTTATGAACAAATATGATTCCAGAAATCCGACGGCGAAAGACTTTTTGCAAAACAAATAATAGTAATATCACACATAAATTTCAAATTCGTCACAAGCACAGGAAAGTACAAGTTCAAACGTCATTGAATTTTTTAATGATTATCTTTCAAACTCAATTTTATTTAAGAAACATGCTCTCTTATCTTTACTTATTTAAAAACAATTATTAGTTTCATAATTTGTAAAAAAAAAGTTTTAGGAAAAAAAACTCTTGCCAAACTTAATGTAAAACTGAAATTGCATATAAATTATAAAAATTAATTACTTATTTATCTTATAACTAAAGAGCGGAACATCCAGGCACATACATAATCAGTTGTTTATTCTTTTTAATAAGAACACTTTATGCACGAGACACAGATTTTCACGGCAACACTGAACAACACATAGTGGAAGAGAACTAATAAGTTTTTGTGAAGATACTATCAGATTATTAGATTTTATTAAACGCGACGCGACGAAATTTGACTTGTTGACGTTGTGAACGGCAGCTGTTGCATCCAGAAGAAACTACCGGTCTTAAAATGAGCAATTTAAAAAACAATATTCATAGTTTATTTATGGAGTGGCAAGATACACACGTAAACCGAAAAATATTACACACAACACAACGACCCGAACAAACAGCTGCAAGACCGACCAGGTTGCTTAGGTATTGGTTATTCGACAAAAACATCTATATCCCGCCGGTGTCTGTTTTATACTGGACAGCCCGCAGTCGCTAGCATGTACTCATATACAAACTACATCTGCTCAGTCGAGCCGAGTGTGTGACAAAGATGGGGAGATGGCAGTGTAGCCTTTGTCACTTCGTAATTTGAACACAGGGTTATTCTAGGGCGTACTTTTGTACCGAATTCGGTACACTTTACAAAGTATTTGTACGTTGGTACATCTTTCGAGTTTTTGGTACAATGTCCATCCAAAGTTCGACAAGTCTAGGTTGTAAAATTTGATTATTAAGATTTTACGGAATATACATCAATGAATGGATATAAAAGAGCAATTGATGTATTTCTTCTTCTATATCCAATTATTTTATTGCCATTTGAATATAAATTCATCGGTTTTATGTAACTTCCTGATTAAACGCGTATTTAAAATCATCACTTCCAATGACAGACAATTTTTTGTACTTTTAAAAGTAAAGCATGTTATGTGAAGCATTTCATGTCATTCTTGTACTATAAAAATTACTAAACAATTTGTTACCTTGTCTCTATGTACCATTCTACTATCCTAGACCAAGCTGCAATAATCCATTTTGGTATGTAGGAATCATGCACCACTGAACAGGATAAATATAGCCCAGACTTCTCTATTTTTCCATTTATTTACTTATCAAGCTTAAATAACTAATAGAATAGCTGTGTAGTGTATTGTGTGAAATACTTTCGAATATTATCTCTAGAGTCGATAAAGTTCGTGGAAGTTGATTGATAATAAAATAAAGTTCTCTATAAAATGGCTTTTATAAGATAGATGCACTCGTATATTTGAAAATATAGTTAATTTAAAAATGTATAGAAACATTTAGTGAATTATCTATTTATATATTTTTGTGTTCGAATTAATAGATATTGATAATTAAGCAGGAATATGTATAAAACACTGCGTCAACTAAACTTATCAACAAACTTTTGCAACAGATGCATAAATAGCTAGGAAATTTGTGTGGATCGAACCGAAGTTACAGTTATTTTAAACTTTGGTCGGTGCGTGATTGCAAAATTCCAAACGACCAATGCCCGAAATTGAATGGTACTTCGGACTTTGGTCGTTTTAAAACTAAGGTTGATCAAAAATATTGATCATAGACCATTTTCGACCTGGTGGTCAACACAAGGTATGTCCGGTACTGGCGAAGGACTAATTACAGTGTGCACTTCAAGTATTTTTCTTCTGGCGTTGACCAATCAAGCACCAGAATCGTCACTTTCGACGGCGAAATGTCGCTGGGCTGTCAGATTTACAATTTAAGAAAATATTTCAAATATATGTTAGTTTGCGTCATTCTAAACCATCTAATCTCCTGCTGATGAAGCCTGTTACGATAAGAATGAGCAGCAAATAAACTGTTGACATTGCAAATTATAAAAAGCCAGTCTGATTTTGTAGTTGAACGATTATGTTAATTTTGTTATAATAAATCGTGTTTTGTGACAATCTTGGGTGTTATTTGTGGTTTAGTTACCTAAAATTATATCAAAAACTAACATATATATCCTGAATTTAATTCTATCAAATATTTATTAGGTATACAACGCGTCCAAGATAAGGAGGGCCGATACAGGGATCTCGGAAAATACGAAGTCGGTTAAATGGAGGTAAAGTTGCGCATTTACGTGCTTAATAATATGCAGTTTAGAAAGTTTTAAAATTCCGAGTAGTTCCGGAGATATCCGAAAAACGAAATTCTGAAAAATCGAACAACGAAAAAAGTAAGGAACTACATAATCAGGTGTTCAAAATGATTTCCGGTGTTCTCTAAGCACAAATAACATTATCTAACTGCCACATAACAGTTTTTTTGAGATAAAATAAAACACGATAGAATATCAAACTTTTCAGCATTTGTAAAATTAGGTTCCATATTTTCTGGAAAATAGATAACCTCTTAAAACGCTTTCAAACGATCATAATGGGAATGCCAAGTGAAACAAATCACGCGTCACCATCTTAACTTTTTTGTTTCAAACGCCTACTTTTCTTTTAAATCCCGAATCAACAGAAGTTTGAAATAATGTTTCCGTATTTTGTTCACTTATTTGTGGTTTATTATTAAATTATTTGTTATTTATTGAACTAGTTCAACATAAGTAAAAATTTAGAGCTTACTTATGAGATATTATTTATAAAATTAGAAGAAATACAGTACCGTATCCCAAAATTTCCTGATGTTGTTCAAAAAACCCTCGAAAAGTCATTAAACCACAATGTGTCATATATCATTACATTCGGAAGAAAAAAAGCTCTCAAATTCCAATATCAGAAAAACAGGACCGTATTTAAAAAAAGAAAGTTGATAATGGCCCTTCGAAGGCGACTCGTCGGATTATAAAACAATTAACCCTGTTAGATAGAGCGGAAAAAGTGGCAATGTAAAAGTGCAGTTTACTTTAGAATTCGATCTCAAAAAAACCCAGGAAAACAATGAAACGATTTTTCAGAATTTCGTTTTGGTAAATTCGCAACTTTACCTCCATTTAACCGACTTCGTATCTCTTATGGTTTCCGAGATCCCTGTACTTGCCCCTTCTTATCTTGGACACGTTCTATATAATAGTTTTTCAATAAAAAAATTAATATAAATATAAAATATACATTTGTCATATACATCTTTATTTTAATGTAATTTAAATTTTACTGATAAATATGAACGAAAGTCGATTATGTAAATATAACATATTTTACGTTCTGTTGTAACTGTAACTTAAATCGGTCATTTTGCTTACTTGGCAATAGCCCGAAATTAAATTTGCTTACTTACCCAACTGCCCGAAGGTTTTGCGGTGGCTCGCCAACACAAACTAAACTCTCTGTTTACACTCCTCCTTGCTTCTCATATAATTTAGGACTATCAGCATATTGAATAATTTATATTAAATTACATATTTGACAACAGTAAACTAATCATTGGGTAGTTTTCTTACTAGCAATGATATTTTTAGTTCCAAATTTTCGCAAATTATGTATAGGGTTAGTCGCGAGGAACGTACCAAACTTACGGAGCGTATTGTAAACCTACACGGAAAAAATACTATAGTAATATTATTATAGTAGTATAGTACAGATTTTATTGTACTATAAAATATAGTATTAAATTTTTTTTTATGATCAAACACAAGCACTATTGGAAAAATCCTTTAGGGCACTCCGGGAGTGGTGCGTGTGCGCAAAAAACGATTCACGTTGGTTTTGAATCGTCGGAGGTTGTATTCGTTGGGAGAAACGACCTCGGGAAGGACGTTCCATAAGGATGAAGTCCTCCAGATGAAAGAATTCTTAAATAACGAAGTTCGAGGAGTACTAAGCTTAACCACATATGGATGGGCGACATTGGTTCGTCGTGTATTTCTGCTATTCGCCGCTCTGGGCGGAATTAAGAGGGCAAGGTCAGCCGAGCACTTTCCATGAAAATATCTGTAAAATAGAATCAAATCCCCGACCTGTCTTCGATGTTCTAGGCTGTCGAGGTTCTTCGTCAGCTCGTGGTCTCCAATCAGACGAATGGCCCTCCTTTCGATGGAATCCAGTAGCCGAAGAGTATGTTTGGGTGCAGAGCTCGTGTGATGGTCGAATCTGGGCTTTGTATAGTGTCAAAAGTTGTTATTGTATGTACAACTTTCTGGTTCGGAAGAGTACACCAAGTTTCTGAGAAGCTATCTTGGCGATTGCCACAACGTGGTTATGCAAAGACATATTTCCTCCCAGATTGACGCCCAGCAAATTAATAGATGAAGCCAGTTGGATTGCGTGCCCGTCCATGACTATATCCGGTTCTGTAATGTTAACCTTTTTAGAGAAAACTGCTGCCTGGGTTTTTTATCGTTAAATTCGACTTGGTTACTGTCACCACAAGCCAAAATTTCTTCCAGATCTTCTTACATTACAATTACATTACATTTCAATTACATCTTTCATTAATAATCCGTACCAAAATAATATTGTACACATAATTTATAAAAAGTATAGTTAGTATTTCTAATAAATTTAGTACAATCAATTACAACGAATGTAGTAAGTGAAAATAACTCTAACTCTAAATATCTTAAATTGTATACTAAATTTCATTGATTTATTACTTAAGATTGTTTTTATTGTAAAAATTACCAAACTTAAATGCAGTGTTGTAAAAATGCTTTTTTACAAGAATAAAATACTTAAGCAACGGATCCCTGAGATTATGATTTTCGTAACAAATTATATGTGGAGAACTTATACAGGGAACGTACCATCGATTTAAGAAGTCAAGTGATACAACGGGAGGTTCCACTTGTATGGATGGCCGCATGTATCAAAATTTTTACAAAAGATTTAAATTTTACAAAAACTTTTCATATAAATTACTAAATATTTTTGTAATTATTACTAAAAATTTAGGTTAAATTTTGTTATAATTTAAATACTGCATTTCTTAATAAAAGTTATTCCAGTCTTATGGATAATTTAAGTCTCATTTCTTTAGATTTTGGTTACTTTTGTGTAGTATAAGTTCTTTGTTTATACACATCCCACAAGAATTATCGCATCGCCATGATTTTTCTGTATTTCAGACACACTAACATTGATTTGAGAGCCCCACGTATATTTTACAAATATACATTGTTTAAGTAATATTTTTATCCCAATAAAGTCCTCTTTTTCGATTTATTTATTATTTCCGATAAATAGTGATGGGATGTAGGTTTTTTATTTGTAACGAATATTATATTTTTGTAGTTTCTACTTTGTATTAACGCTAATTTCAATATTTTGCTAATTTTGTGTATAATGAATTTTCCATAACATTTGAGCATGAAGAGGCTGTTCGAATTATTGCTCTGATTGAAGATTGGCGAAGTCAAAGGTACATAGCTAATTTGTTGGGTGGACGTAGAAGCATTACGACAGCTGTTGATGATCGCTTTTTAGGAAGCAGACATAAGGACCAGGGGCGAAAATATCCAGTATTGAAATGAATCATATTTAAAAAAGGCTATGGCAATTAAATTGCATTTTTTCAAATTTCCCTGTATATGTGAAATATTCACTAAAACTTACTTGTAACCAGGTATGTTAATGTCTCAGAAAAATTTAATCTACTATATTGTTACATTTGCTACGTCGCAAACGTAACAAAACGTAAATGTAATTATTGTTTTGATTGGCTGAAAGTTTCAAAAATGCTACATAACCTCAACTTTATTATTTTAAATTTGATGTTAAAAGTTGGAAATTCGAGTGGAAAAGTAGAAAATAGTAGTTTTTGGTTATTGCTTTACGATTTGATCTAAATAAAAATGTAGCAAATGTAGTAAATGTAACAAAATACACAGTAAGAGCATGTAGCAAATTACATTTAATATTATAAATTTATTATAGTAAATGTTACATTAACTACTTTAACAACCCTGCTTCTAACTCACACTGTTGACATTATTCGAAATATTGTAACTATCTACAATAAAGTTTTTTACTTTTCTTGGGCCTGAATTAATAATTTTCAAAGAATAAATGTGGTACCATAATTTTTATGGGGTATATATTTGCGAATATAATGCGTATATAAACGATATATGGACAGATACCGATATGGGAAGTCTCGGGCTGTTGCACTGGATATTTCTAAAGCCTTTGATCGTGTTTGGCATGAGGGACTTCTAAGTAAACTGCGATCTTATGGTATGCCAAGTCGATTCTGTGCATGGTTGTCTAGCTTTCTTAAGGACCGCTCTCTGCAAGTGGCGATTGATGGATTTCTCTCAGACACTTTCACCATCAATGCCGGTGTTCCGCAAGGGTCCATATTGTCTCCCACTCTCTTCTTACTCTACATTAACGACCTTCTAGTGAAAACGAAAAATCCGATATTTAGTTTTTCTGACGATAGCACACTTATCTCATCTTTCTCTTTGAATGCATAAACATCGGCTGCCGACGAACATCTTTGCAGCCAGCATGAAGTATCACGCCTCAACAAAGACCCAGAAGAAATTTTGGCTTGGGGTGATAGTAACCAAGTCGAATTTAACGCTAAAAAACTTAGTTAGCAGTTTTCTCTAAAAAGGTTAACATTACAGAACCGGATATAGTCATGGACGGACACGCAATCCCACTGGCTTCATTTATTCATTTGCTGGGCGTCAATCTGGGAGGAAATATGTCTTGGCATAACTACGTTGTGGCAATCACCAAGATAGCTTCTCAGAGACTTGGTGTACTCTTCCGAATCAGAAAGTTATACATACCTCAACAACTTTTGACACTATACAAAGCTCAGACCTTCCTGAGGTCATTTTTCCCAACGAATACAACCTCCAACGATTCAAAACCAACGTGAATCGCTTTTTGCGCACACGCACCACTCCCAGAGTGCCCTTAAGGATTTTTCCTTGCTTGTGTTTGATCATAAAAAAAGAAATAATGATATGATGATGAATGCTTCTAATTTGAAGGGTACCTAACGATAAATAATGTCTTCAATGTGATTCCTTAAAGACGGTCGTATAAGAACACTGGATATTATACAAAATATTATAAACTAAATTAGTTTAGAATATTGGACATCGAAAATCGTATACATTTGACTCCGGCTCACTCCTGAATATTACCCAATAATGGATTTTACAAGATAGAGTTTCGTTTATAACATACAAATGCGAAATTAACTAAAAAATCTTTTACTTACCCTAAGCCTTATAATTAAGCTTATTTACTTTACTTTGCTTGGCCAACAATTTTTTAAACTTTTATCTTATCGTTAATTTTTCCTTTTTTCTCTTTCTTAACAAAAGACAAGATAAATAAATCGCAGCATGCCTGGTTTTTCAGCCGACTCAACACAATGCCGGAGTAACTGATAGAGCTGTCTCCGTTCTTAGGGCAATTTACGTTTTAAGTAAAAGCATAGAGCCGCGTGTTCTGGATACGATATCCGACGTGTTTATCTAAAAATAGATCTCTTTTCAAAGTAACACTGTCTAGAAAATTGCTGATAATGGCTATAGTGTTCTGATGGCAATCTGACAGGTATCACTTTTTCATCTATTAAAAATACACCATAGTCATTGGAAGTGAAATAGGTTTTAAAGATTTTAAGGTCATCTTCTCATCTCAGAACATTTAGATAAACTATCACTGGGAAAGAGGAAGGAAATAAAAACGTTAAAATATTAGCAAACCTGAGGAAGAAAGATAAAAGACAAATAAACGTTTTGATTATATTCGTCAGTTATAAGATACACCTTTAAAAATTGCTCTAGAATAGACAATATTTCGATTATTAACAGATTGGTACTTGGTTCTGTTGGATGGGAGGATCCAAATTTGTAGACGATATTGTTCTTGTAATCGATTCAAAATCTTGGCCTCTTAGTTATATGGAGATACTTAAACCCGAAAATATCTTGGGATGAAAACAATTGTAGAAAAATAACCATAAATGAGGCTTTGAATTAATAAATGAATCACATTATGTCGAACCCGGAACACAACGTGGTATGTACTAGCACTAGATGTAAATAATGAATGTGATGGGTCAGTTAAGCTGTTGTGCTCCTCACTATTCCATAACTATGCTTGTGCGTATAACTATTTATAAAAATAATACTAATAATAAGTTTAATACTTTTTTATCGTCATACCTTTTTAAACATTTCTTTCCATAAAACTTATGGTGCAAGATGTTTTTCAATACAAATAATAGTAATATCGCACAAATTTAAAATCACAGCTCAAACACGGGAAAGTAAATTATTTTATGTCATTCCAGTGCATTATTGTGTTCTTATACCTTAGATTCCATCTACATATAGACCCAAAAAACAGTTTTCGATTAACTTATTCTTTATTAACAAAATAAAATTTTTCAGATAGATCATTAAAGTACCCCAACAGCACAGTTTCGTTTATATTTTCTACAGCATTTTCTGATATCCACTTCAAAAATTGGTCATATTCTTTGTCGTATGAGTCTCTGGATTTTCTCGGTAACAGGTTTTGCGTTGCCTTTTCAGTCTTTTTTTCAATTTCGTCGAGAATTTCAAAACATTGATCCATTTTTGATCTTGACGCATTAAACATTTGAATACTTATCTCCCTAGCAACAAAAACGCAGGCTATAATAATGTCAAGGTAATGTCGCAGGTAAAAATAAAAAATTTGTAAATCAAATTGAATTTTAGAAACATATTTATTATTTAAAACGAACTGGTATGACATAAAAGTTTGTATGTACCACGGGCACTAATAGATATATACCCTCGGGCGACTTACGAACTCTCGGGCCAGAGACCCTAAGTTACTTTGTATGCCCTCAGGGCATAATCATCTACTTAGTACCCTTGATACATAAATAACTATTACAGAACTGAAATACGATAGTGCTACAATTGCTAAATTTGATACCTTATTTATTAAACCAGAAATACCTTTTAAAATTCGTATACAAACATTGGAATTCAAGGAAATCACACTTTTTAAGTGAAAACATATGCACTTGGGGTAATGTTTGGGGTTTTACCCAAGTATTTAAACATTCGAAGAAAATACGTATGCTTCAAAAATAATAAAGCATTTCCATAACACCCTGTATTTTGTCCTGTAAACACTGCTGCGACTGACTCTATCAATAATTTTCCAGATGCATCAACCCTTTTGAACTTCAACATTTTAATGTTTTCCAGATAAAAATGTTTAAGAAATTCTTTTTCATTTTGTTAATACAATATTGTCACTTTGTGCCTCCTTCAGTTTAGGATTGAATTGGTTATTGACAAGATAATTTGACAATTGTTTTCCATTATTTTAAATATTTTTTACGAGCCAATAAACTTGAGTCATTTTGAATCGGCCTTATCTCCTCAGCTTAGAAGTAACAACGTACATTGCAACCTCACAAATTTTTAAATTTAATGTTTTTATTCACCAAGATCGTATTTTGTATTCAATTCCGAGTAAAATCCACGTGCCCCAGTTGGTATAAAAAATATCCGGGAAATAAATCACAGCGTGGTGATAGCCGGCTTATCCGAAACACACCGCAATAATAAAGACCACCAATTTTTAAGCCTCAATAATTCCATTGACATTTCGTATAAAAGAAGGTACGGTAAAGCAAAAACTGGATAATGGTCAAAGTTATGGCTACCGGTTTACCTGTTATTTATTGTATACATCAGAATAGATAGAATACACTCATGGCCAAATTAAATCGGTCGTTCTGGCAACGTTTTATTTTTCTTTCTTTACCTGTACTTAAGCACATTACGTATTTCTACGACCATACCATAAAATAATCAATATCATGCCAATTTTGAGACGATATTATAATCACTATTCACTGATACTTCGTGCCTGTGAGTAATAAATAATTATTCATTGCCCTCGTCTAATCGCATCAAGACAATTTTATACAGCAAGGTCCTTTAAACCAAACAGATAATTATTCTCACAAAATGTTCAAAATAGTTGTAGCCAAACAAATTGTTCCATCAATAATTTTGTCAAAATTGATATTTTTGTACACTGCTGTGCAAAAAAAGTAAAGCAGCGTTCTAGCTGTGTTAGGTATGCCTTTGATTTCAAATATACATAAGTCGTTGTATTCAAGTGACACTTTTTTCCTTCCACTTCCGGGTCTTCTATCGATGGCATTAGTTTCTTCCCATTGTTTTATTTTTTCCATAATTTCCTCTATTTGCCCGATATTCATACCCATTATTGAAGTTATTTATACCTTTTCTTGAGACATCAGTTTTGGTGACATTTTGGCAATTGTATCTATTTCCCAATTTACAACGAAGGAACATACCATGTAACATAAACCTAACTTACTACCACAAAACAGTATGTCATCGCAGCAATGTGCCGAAATTAATCTGGGACAACAAAATTCTCATTGTAGACTAGCTCCTAGGCTATAAAGAGCATGAAAAATCTATTCATAGGTTATCATTGTTGTTGTTGAAAGTGAAAAGGTTAAACACCAAAATAATAATACTACCTTTTCTAAAAATACGAACCATAAAAATATATATGTTTATTGGATTATACGGTATTTTTGCTAATCCTAATTCTTCTGCGATGTTTCTTATTCGATACCATGTCTCAATCGAGTGAAAATGATCGATTTTTTCCCGTTGGTTAACGCGGAAATTAAAAACATATTTCTGTTGACACGTCGTCAGTCACAAAATTAAATCAAACTGACAACGTCAAAACAAACTAATAGTCTGGGAGATTAAACTACATTTTACAGTCCCAGTTTTTTTTCGGCACGATGCCGATGTTACATTTAGAAGGGATATTTTTTCACTTTATTTCGTCCATCAAAAATATCTTTAAAATATCAAGCTCCGAGAGAGAAATGGAATTTAATCCCCCAAAATGAAAGAACTTGTATCAGAATGACTTACCCAGATTTTATTGGCTACCAGAAAGCTAGAAATATTATCCATGCTCTACTTATAACAGAAACTATTGATTTAATTCTTGATTTTCTCCAAGTTGTAGTTACCTGATTCTGTTATATTTATACAGAGATTTTACCCTTCAGCCATCCTTACCCGATTTAGCGCTTAGTCAGAGACCCAGCGACCCTTAGGGATGTTACATATTCTCTGATTTGGGTGACTACTAAACACTTTTATCGACACATAATTTTCATTAACTTAAAAGAGAATTAAGCGGAAGGGATTAAATAAATGTAGATAGTATCTTATTAAATCCAAAATGGTGACAAAGGAAAAACCCAACATTCAATGGAGATGGTAGACATATAGTTTTTTATTTATAATCTCCCGTAACTTAGTTGCACCATATACCAAAAGCCACTATATTAATAGTAGTTGCCTGTGGAAATACGTTAACAAAATTAAATACGTCTTTGCAGAAACGTTCCGGCTTGTGTTATAAAGTTGTTCTCCTCCACGACAATGCTCGAGTTGAAAAGCAGCCAAAGACCAAACCATCCACCGCGTGTGTCACTTTCTTGGGGCCTATCGCCTGCTGGACAGTTCAGTTCCAGTTCCGCTCCATCTGATTTTAATTTATTCGGAATTGCAATTGCATTGAAAAAGCATCTTAGGACACGTTAGTTATCAATTGAAAGAAGGACGTCCAGAAGGACGTCTATTGTAGCCGTGTTCTTTATTGTAATCTAGATCTTGAGTGATTTTTGGTCACGTGATCCCTGATAAGTTTGTGAGCCATCTGCAATAAAAGAACGATCAAACCCACTAGTTAGGAAGAATAACCTTGCCTGAAAATAATACATTTGACAGAAGGTTTCATTTTATACAGGATGTACCGGAAAAGGATGCATTCTAAAGAGATCTCATTAACTATAGGACATACAGAAACGATCAAATTAGACGAAGGTTCTGCATTAGTGAGTCCATGTTTTCAAATTTTAAAAAAATTCGAATATTTTCGGAGGTAATTACACTAGTGCCTAAAAATTTTCGATAATTTTGCATAAAAGCGTATTGCCTAAAAACAACAAGAGTTCATTTTCATATTTTACAAAATTTGAAAATGAACGAATGTTGTTTTTCAGTTGTTAAAACAACTTTATATTACAACTTTTAAATAAAGAACTAAAAAAATTAGTAATTATTAATAACGCAATTGTAATAATATTTAATATTTGAGTTTGTAGCTGGAAAATAAGATTTATTTTTTTAAACGTCAAAAAGTGTCATTATCTTTGTCAATAAACAATAAAAACTTGGCGGGTTGTTTTCGATAGCTAGAGGGGTTGTTTTCGATGTAATAAATCGAAAACAACACCTCTAGCTTAATGTATGAGGGTAATTTTCGAAGATATTTGCACATATATGTGAAAATACATTTTACATTCTCATTGCCACTTTCTTCCGCTATAAGATCATTTTTTTCGCAATCATCATGAACTGTTTTTTAAATAGTCATAAAATTTTATTGTATGCTTTATTAAATCCACTTTATATTCGGAATCCAACGATATATCATACCTATTATTTATTAGACGTTGCGGACTAAAATCACTTACCTTTAATGCAAATAAGCACCTCATTGATACTATTTTTGTTCTTATCGTTGTATTTATACTCTAGTTGTACATGCCAATCAAGTTTTGATAAACCTATTTACAAGGCAGAAACCAAGATATACATAATACAGAGTAACAAAATAATGAATCAGAATATTTGAAAAATGAAAAACATATACAAAAATAACAGACCAAGATACTTCACGAAAGAAAGAAGGAAGTAACTACTACAAACCTAAAAACTTAAACAACTAAAAATCAGAGAACTAAAAACTAAAGAAACTAAAATAAAAACTAAAAAACCAAAAATCATGGCAGAGCTTTTCAGCGTTTAACAAATCGACATATTTCCGGTAGTGAGGAGTTAAAAAGGTTAACACTGACATCAGTGAGGAGAACCCCAAAATATTCGTACGCGGCGTCGCCAAATAAAAACAGCTATTATGACGACTATTTAATCGTGGTACACAGAAGTTAATCTAGGACAGAAAGTCTGGACAATCAATCAGATTATTCAAAATTTTAAAGAGGGTTGTTAATAAGAAAAAGTTCCGCCGCTCCTTCAAAGAAGCAAAACCAAACATGCTAAACAATTGCTCATGCGGGAAACCCTGCTAAGGATAGGTACCATCCCGCTTAAGAGTAACATGCTTTAAAAACCTCCACTGAACCCCCTCCAAATTGTCACTGTGAGTACCATATCCCGGGGACCACACTACAGGTCCATACGCTAACTTCGATAGCACATAGGCACTGTACAAACTGATAATAGCCTGAATATTCGTGGAATCCCTTGTACATTATAATAATGTAACATAAACATTTTTCATTTTTCAATAACGCATCATTTCCGAACACAAAATAATACTAAATAATAGGTGTGATATATCGTTGAATAGTGTAAAGGTTGATAAATCAAACGGTATTTTTAAATCGCTCGCATTAATCGATCCAAAAGGTTCGAGGAAATCGAATTTGATATGTTAAGTTTAGATTTAAATATAAGAACGATCCAGATTACATCCAGAACATCCAGGCAGAACGAGTCAGATGGATCGGAGCAGTCTGATATAAATAAAAAAACGCGGCTTGTGAAGGCACAGGATTTTTTTTAATTGAACAAATTCGTTGCAGCCAACGCAAGCAAGTACGTTAAAAAATAAAAGGAACACAAAATCCTAAGTCTTCATTGTTAAAGAAATTTTCTATAGTCTCTAGTAGAATCAATAAAAATAACCATCATTCGCCCTAACTAAAATTTTCTGAAATACAAATTTGCCGACCGTAAAGCGGTCGAAGCACTTTTGTCGGACAGTTATTCTGCAATGCCCCCAAATTCTACGACTAAACTTTGTACCCGAAATTACTATGCCGCATTAAACTAGGTTATAAGGACAACTTTTTCCCATCCTATTGCCTCCGTTTTCCAGTTTTGGCGACTTGCCAACGTTATACAGACTGATATTGAACCGACACGGCATTTTATCATCCCTTTAAATCCGAAGGTCAACACCCTTTTTGCGGCTTCTATGGTCTGTTCGGAATAGTTTATTGAAAATATGCGGCATTACTGCAACCTACAGAGCTATAAATTAAATGGTTATGTCCTGCCGTTGTTCGGAATAACAATTAGATGGAGGAAGATAAAAGGAGAGCTTCTACATGGTAATTTACCAAGACTTCAGAATCATTTTCTTTTCAACAATAAAACCGAAGAATGAAGCATACGGTAAACAGAATATTCATGTTTTAAGAACATATATTTTCTTGTCATTACGTGCTTAGTTTACATGATATAATAATTTTCAAAAAATACTTGTTTTTAAAAAGAATATTAACACAAATTATTAAAATATTTTCTAAGAGTGCAAGTATGTTTTTGAAGTAAATTATTTTTTCTAGTCGAATTAAGTATTTCTGTTTTTAATCGAGCCTAAAAAATGTTTCAATATATTGAGAGGATTACTCTACATGTTTCGGCTTTTTAGGCCTTTTTCAAGACTTTAAAAAGCTATCTATCACGGGCATGTTTACGAAATTTTGTTGATCAGTAGCTATGAGGGGATTATTTATTATAGACTTTTTAATTTCGTACTGTTCTAGGAGATCTAAACGTTGGCCCTTTCGTTCGTTATGTAATAGTTTAATGTTGTCCGTATCTATAAAATGGTTGTTTTCTATACAATGTGTGGAGATTCCGGAATTTTTTATGTCATTCAAAATGGAATTGCGATGTTCTTTTAATCTTGTCTTGATGTTTCTACCGGTTTGCCCAACATAGACAGCTTCACAATCTTTACATTTAATCCTATATACCCCAGATTTGTTAAGTTTACCTATTTTGTCTTTATTATTCACCAACATAGATCCTAAACTATATTTATTCACCACCACTGTGTTGCAGCTTAGGCTATTGAGTTTTTTGAGACTTTATTACTTTAATCTATAATGTTTTGGTGTTTGGTCATTAACACTGCAAAAATGTTTCTTAAATATTTTACGTTTCTTATTTTTAATCATGTTATCTATTATAGACTACCTATAGCTGTTATTTTTAGCTATCTGTTTGATTATATATAATTCCTGTTTATAGTCTGTTGAGTTTAGAGGGAAATTTAACAGTTTGTGTGTGAGGCTATGGAAGGGTGATATTTTTGACAAGTTTATAAGTGACTGTATAAAGACCAGTAAAATAATTTTTAAGTTTAGTATTCATCTTGCAACGCTCTTGAAAAGGCCTAAAACGCCGAAACATGTAGAGTAATCCTCTCAATATATTGAAACAATTAGAAGCAAATTTCTTTTTGTTTTACATTAAATTAACTAAAATTATACTCGAAACAAGAAATCTCATATATTTTGTATATAGCCAGTTCACGTCTAGGTGAACATGAATTACATAAGTTCTTAATTGAAACTAATATGCCTTTGCGTATATAAGTAAGTAAGTTTTACTTAGTTTAAGAATTTTTACATTCATGCAAGTATTTTTTTTGCGTGTAGAAAAATGTTTTCTGTTGGATTTAAAATATGCATCAATAATATTTTCGTTCAATATCATCTGCAAAATAAAATCCAATGAGATGCGTCCTCAAAGATCTCAATACTTCGCCTATTTTTTTTTTGAATTTGCTCATGTTCAAGTAAAAGAATATTTTGTTTCGAAAACTACGATGTTATTGGTCAATAGCAGTACGTAACTTACTAGTCATTTTTAAACTTAACTTTTGTTCCTGGATCGTAGTGATGTACCCAAATATATCACCTGCCATTATCTTAGAGAAAAAGTCAGTATCCGCATTTGAATATTCCAAATGATTTTTAGATATTTGCGCCCTAATCAGTTTTTATTCGGGCATCAATAATGTAGCTAGAACTTTACTCCTGTCTAGTTTATAATGTGTAAGTGTAAAGGAGCTAGTCCAGATATATTTATTAATGCTTTCAAAAGAGATCCATTATTTCCACTTTCCTGCAAATACCAGCATTGGTTGCATCTGATGACCTTCTTCTAGTTTATGAGCTATCCTTAATAAATTCAAGACCCCCACCGAAATGTTTCCTTGTTAACAATGATATAATGTTCCATTTCCACAAAACTCATTGTGTATTGGAAGACACGAAATAACGAATGGATTGATATAAAATTTGACTTACTAGTAGAAGTTTAATGATGATATTTTTATTGCAAAATACAAAACAATGAATGAATTTGACTTACTAGTGGAAAAGGTTTTTAACTGTAACTATTAAACCTTAAAATAAATATATGTATGCATGTTTCTACGTATTAATACTGTTTTTCAACAATGTTCTTTTAAAATTTCGTTAGAAATTAGAGACATGATATATTATTTCCTATTTCCCTCGTGCGGAATTTTAACGGCACTAACTTCCTCGTAATTCGGACAAAAATTATTATATATTGCGTCCGTCCAATATCTGTCTGCTATAACGTTGGCAAATTGCCAAATCTGGTAGGCAAAGCCAGTAGAATATGGAAAAGTCGTTATTGCTCGTCTTTATAACCGAGTTTAATATATCACTATGCCAAGGTAATTTTAGGAACAATATTAGGACATATTTGTTGTCGAAATGGATGCCTGTCTAGAAGTGTGCTTAAGAGTTGCTCTATATCATCATGTTATAATCTCCTGAAATAGGGGTTAATTTGGTTCCTTCGTATATTTTTTTAAGCTCAAGCGGACAAAAAATTGCTCGGGAGGTATAATAATTTTCTCAATCGTTAATGGGTAAAAATTTTTTTAAAGGCAACTTTCAGTAAATCGGAATTTAAAAATAAATAATCTCAAAACACCTGTTAATTTTTTAATATGTTTCTTATAGTACCTATCTAATTAGAGGAATTATATATGTCCGCGCAAAAGATTATCGTCACAAAGATTTTTGTATAGCATCGATTTTTAATAATTTAACGCCCGTCACATGGCTAATTTTACTCTTCTGAATCATATAACAGCCATATTTATAACTGAGAAATTTTAATCAGTCATCAGAAAATGGTTATTTTCCTATTATTTATATTAGCCCTGTCATATTGGCTTAAAGTTTTGAAATGTTCCTTATAGAATGTTAAAATACTAAGAAAGTCATATTTTTAATCTACCTAGGTGTAAACGAAACTTGCACATCAAAATATATTTTTCCTTAATGGTTTATAAATGGCTAATAAAAAAATATTGTATATAGCTTCGGATAACAAACCGTCACATCAATGTATCTCCGGTAACATTTTCATGCGTGACCAGTGTTACTGTGACCGGCGATACAAAAATGCCCAAATTCGTGGATAACAGCTAATACAAACAATTTCATAAACTTTGTTAGACTGAAATGAGTATCTGTACTCAAGAGAATAACTTCGTGTAGTTTAAGACTACCAGGTCTGAGATAACCCTGTGACCGGCGATACAACATAAAAACATACCCCTGGTAAAAAGTAGGCAATGTTCTAGTTTATACCTTAATAAATATAATAAGGAACTTACCGAAAGAGGAGAACGCTTTACACAAATTCAAACACATACCGTCATATTTGCAAAACTATTAGGCCGACCTCTAGTGGCGTTATTATATATAATGGTAAAGTAAGAAATTATTGACTGTGGATACGTGACCGGCGATACATTTTTAAATTCAAATTTGAATACTGCAGCTATAATCTAAAAAAAAATTTTAAAAATTGCTTTCTAATGCAGGAAGTAATATATATTTCGCAAATTATACTCGCTTCTACAAGCAAATCGTTTATTTTAGTAAGTTATATGCTAAGGACTGAAAGTTGCCTATACAAATTTTTTGGCCCGAATACATACCATCGAGGATCGTGGTTCCCAGCCCTTGTTAAGTTGTAGGCCTCTTCGAGAACGACGCCATCAGACGAACGAGTCGAAAGAAATTGACAAATCAAAAATAAATACTAATAGAACACTCTGTATTACAAAGAATGTTCAAAAATAAATTCTAAAATATTTCACCACATACTACTAATTTATATTAATGGTAAATTTAATATAATTTCTCAAGCTAATTAAAAGTAAATAATAATATCTAAGTTACTTAAAAAAATCATTAACTGGCACCAGAAACTAATAAAACTTATAATATATTAAAATTTAAATTATTAAATAAATTTTCAATCAAGTTGTTCATTGGCTTAAATAATTGGATACATTTTTATTATGTTTATTGTCTTTAATTTTTTTTATCAATTTAATGCTACTTTTTTTGTTGCGTGTTTAATAGTTTAGTCACAAAACATCAGGCAAGAATAAGAACCATATGACAAAAAGCTTGTCCAGTTTAATCTGTACAGAAAAGTAAATAGCCTAATTATACAAATATTTATTTATTTGGCTTTAAAAATATTAACTTTACATCTCACCCTCCGTTTTGAATTACTTTAAATCTTCAAGACAAGTCACTATCTAGGATTTATTCGTACCACTATTTTCTCTTTAAAAAAAACTTATTTTTCAAAACAGATACAAGTTTTTGTCGATCACTGGACCGACCAAGTATTCCTCTGTGACACATATACGTTTTTTCTTCATTTTTTTTTATGATCAAACACAAGCCCTATAGGAAAAATCCTTTAGGGCACTCTGGGAGTGGTGCGTGTTCGAGTAAAGCAATTCACATTGGTTTTGAATCGTTGGAGGTTATATTCGTTGGGAAAAACGACCTCGGGAAGGTCGTCCCATAAGGATGAAAGATGAAAGAATTCTGAAATAATGAAGTTCGAGGAGTACTAAGCTTAACCACATATGGATGAGCGGCAGTGGTTCGTCGTGCATTTCTGCTATTCGCGGCTCTGGGCGGAATTAAGAGGGCAAGGTCAGTCGAGCACTTCCCATGAAAATATCTGTAAAAGAGAGTCAAATCCCCAACCTGTCTTCGATGTTCTAGGCTGGTGAGGTTTTTCGTCCGCTTGTGGTCTCGAATCAGACGAATGGCCCGCCTTTCGATGGAATCCAGTAGCCGAAGATTATGTTTGGGTGCAGAGCTCCAGACATGAGAGCAGTACTCTAGTGATGGTCGAATCTGGGCTTTATATAGTGTCAACAGTGTGTTTCGGAAGAGCACACCAAGTTTCTGAGAAGCTATCTTGGCGATTGTCACAACGTGGTTATGCCAAGACATATTTCATCTCAGATCATATCTGGTTATCTAAATACTAAATATAGTTTTAAAATTTGAAAAATTTTGGTGCGCAACCTTGTTGATTTATAGAGGAACTAAAATAGAGAACCAACATTATTGTAGGAATGAAAAATAGAAATACATTTGATATTTCTTAAGGGACTTCCTTTGAATAATGCAGATTCCTATCAAGTCGTTTGACCCTAAAAATAGGAGCAATATTACCTGATTAACGATAGTTTAGCAAAATAGATAATTTGATTTCTCTGTGATGCATTTGCTGGATGGCATTAACTTTAATCAACTTAATTTTAACAAAATTGTTTCTAAAGTATGTTTGTTAGCTTTAAGAATTAAAAATTATAAAAATATTGCTAGAAAATAATTTCCTATAGCCACCTGAAGATACCTTATACAATAGCCTTTATTTTGACATGTAGAATCATCTCTCTAAATAATAATATCCTGATGCATTATCAGAACACCGTGTATATTTATACGAAATTACTATGTGCCTATTCAACTCAATACCAATGTTTCAAATATCCGTTTATTGTTCTTATTTTTTGGTGAGTTTCTTGCTTCGAAGGCCAATAAAAAGCTACCCTGTTTATGACCGAGTTTACGTAAAAATTCAATCAACCCGGATCGATCCAATAAAACGGTTTTAAATCAAACCCATTTTTATCGCGATTTTATCTATCTAACCCTCCAAAATAGGGAAGTGATTGCGTTGATTTTTTTTTACATTTTATTATTTTATTTTGCTGCGGAATTCAAGGACGAGTTTATCAGTGGAGTGTTATCCCTGCGTGTTAATTAGCCCTGAGCTATCGTTAACTGTAGGCCAAAGTTGGTGTTATCAATGAAGTGTTTATCCAGGTGTTCCTTAGCCGAGGGTTAGTGAAATTATAAATTTGCAAATTTTCTTTGACAAACGTCAGAGTCGAGGTCAGAGTATAAATCTGCGTTGTGGTGGAGAGTCAATATTCACAGAACCTGTTCATTAGTCTACAGGTCGACAACTTTATCTGTAGCCACAAAAGGAATGCGGGCAAGAAAATTTCTTGGGTTAACAATGTTGTCACATATATTAAATTTTAATTTAATAACATGTTACCAAATACACGGTAAAATTAAATTTACCCATTTAAAGCAAATTGTCATAAGTATATAAGAAACTAATATTCTATTAAGTTTCAATGTTCTTAAAACTTTCTTTTCACACTATTTATTTTAATATTTTTTTATTAAAGTACTTATAATCTAAAAATAGGGCAATTTGATAGGTTATATCCCAGACAGAGCATGCAACACGCGTCTGGTGATACGCCTATTGTGCCGGCGTGGTTATTCGGCGATGTCAAATATGCTTCATCCAGTTGCGTAGTGATAGGGTTTGCTTTAAAACTGTGATAATGAATGAATATACCCTTGTAAAACCCTTCACAGTCAAACCCGTGAAGTGATTGTACAGGGTGTGTGAAGAGGAATCACAAATTAATACATTTAAATTGCTACTTAAGCGAAAGCTAGAAAGGGTCGCAATGTATACGGGAGTAAGCGTGGTTGCCGTAAAAAACATTCACAAAGAAGATACTGAAAGGAAAGAAAATAACCCGGATCAATTGTTCATCTCCTGTCAAAAAAGGACCCGTCTCTCTGCTGTCGGAAAAATCGAAGGCTTCGACTTTGGCATTGTTAAGAGAACAATACAAAAGTTTTATTCGGAACTAAAAGTGATTCCAACCTTAAAAAAGTTGCTGAGAAGTGACATAAACTCTCCGTTTTCCCGTTCAACTTTGAAGTGCATGTTGAAATCAAATTAATTTTATTGGCGAAAATGCCAAAATAATCGAAAAATACTAATGGAAAGGCCTAATATATTGCACTGGTGATACAAATATATTTATGCCCTGAAAAAATATATATTATTATATTATTAAGATAATAATAGCACAACAACCCCGGTCATGTTTTAAAAGATATTGCTTCCCCTTACCGATACCCCGTAGCTATAGACTCGCTTGTCGAGCTGTATATTTACATGACTAGGTAAAAGAATAAATCCCAATTTTACAATTAGTCAGAAATTCATTTTCATAAAACTGGGCAACAATCTTAAGAGGCTAATAGAAACTAAAACCTGGAAAGAGAGAACTGATTCAAAATAGGCAATACCATATTATTTTAATGCAATAAAAATTTGATTCCAACATTTTGTGCTGCCTTTATATTAAAGAAATTATTTATATATTCTTGTTAAAAATGTGAAGAAACTGGAATTTCTATACAATTTTTTTATCAAACTATTGTTATAACTGGAAAAACATCGAGACATTTAATCTTAAGACTCCAAACCAAGCAGATTCAAGTTCGTGTTAATTAACCTTAAACTTTAATACTTACCTTAGCATAACACGGACATGGATAAACAGTTTACCGGGTTTATCAGTGGAGTGATATCTCTACGTGTTAGTTAACTCTGAGCTATCATTAGCTCTAGGTCAAAGTTGGTGTTACCAGTGAAAGTGTTTATCCTGGACCAGGTGTTTTAATGTATTTGATTCTTTATCAAGTTATTGTCATATCAGATTAGGACTGTTAGGTACCGACTAACCCAAACTTTAACACTCATCTTGGTATAACACGTACATGGATAAACAGTTTACCTTAACACTCCACTGATAAATCCGTTCCCATAGTTAGAGTTAACCTCTGAGCTAAATGACCTTAACCTTCTACTGATAAACCCGTCCTTAACAGTACAACCGTTAAACTTGCATTTCCAAAAAAAACCATGACAAATCAATTCCGTGTATGCCGATATAACCTAGTTGTAATTCTCCATGGCAATTGCAAAGCATTGAACCGGAAAGCACGGAACTGGAAAGCCTTTTCTTTATAGCCCCATTAGTTTTAAAAATACGAAACATTTACAATAAACTATGCCAAATACCCGAGCCGTCCCAGCCAGTTCAGTTGTTAGGAACACAACGGCGGCAAGGGGGTGCAGTCCTCCGGATTGTGGCGGCTCAAAGGGAATGCTAAAACGCTGTGCCGCCGGGTCAATATCGGTCTGGATAATTTTGGCAAGCCGCCAGGACTGAAAATCGCCCGCAGCAAAATGGGAAAATGTGCTGATGTTGCATTAGAGTTTTGGACAAATATTTTTAAAACTAATGAAAAAAGGAGGTAAAGAAACTCACAGTCTGCTCCACTAGTTTAATAACAGTTAATAAAAACATACATGTTTCGAAGGCTTAATTAAGCCTTCATCCTCAGTATTTTTTTTCACTGACTGAAAAAACAAATCTTAATATTTATTTGAAGTCAGCTCAAATCATGTATTTTGATGAGAAGATATTTACCTAAATAGAATTATATTAAATGTAGGTAAAATATGCGTTATTTTAGGTACTTTCATAACCCAAATTTCACTAAAAACTATAAAGCCGTTTCGTTTGATGATAACGAAATAATTTAAGAAATTTAACAACCTGTATCTTTCAAACAAAGCATCTACGGACGCATGTTGATAAGACCTATTTGTCTTATTTTTGGGTAAGGAATCACCACATGAGCGATGGAACATGTTTTTTGAAACACCCTGTATACTCACTATTTTCCGGGAGTTCGTGCTCGTACCTACTGAAGCCATATTATTCACGAACGGTGACCAATATTATCGGAACAATTTCATTATTCATGATTTTTTAACCATATAAACCAATCAGAAGGGTATTGTTGTACATATCCCAAAATCTTGTAGTATTAAAATTGCCTCTATCGATATAGTTAGTGGAGCTCCATAACTATTATTATGGGTCACAATGCGCCGATGAACTAACACCAGTATTTTGTTGACTTTCAACTTATCCTACAAACAATGAATATTTCCATCGTGCTGGAAGACGGCGCCAGTCCAGCCTATACCAAAGAAAGGTAAGAACCCTGCCTAACAACTATCTACCTGTCGCATTGCTTTCAGTTATATCAAAAGTAATGGAGAAAGCTATTAACCAATAACTGCTAAAGTACCTCGAAGGCTTTAACATTATCAGCGATCATTAATATGGTTTCCGGAAGTCCAGATTACCTGGAGATCTTCTAGCCTATGTCACCCATCTTTGGAACAACGCAATCGAGCATCATGGGAAGTTTCGGGCTGTTGCACTGGATATTTCTAAAGCCTTTGATCTATGGTATGCCCAGTCGATTCTGTGCATGGTTGTCTAACTTTCTTAAGGGCCGGTCTCTGCAAGTGGTGATTGGCGGAGTTCTCTCAGACACCTTCACCATCCATGCTGGTGTTCCTAAAGGGTCCATATTGTCTCCCACCCTCTTCTTACTCCACATTAGTGGAAACTAAAAGTCCGATATTTAGCTTTGCTGCCGATAGCACACTTGTCAAATCTTTCTCTATGAATGCACAAACATCGGCTGCCGACGCATATCTTCGCAGACAGCATGAAGTATCACGCCTCAACAAAGACCTGGAATAAAATTTTGGCTTGGGGTGACAGTAACCAAGTCGAATTTAACGCTAAGAAAACCCAGGCAGCAGTTTCCTCTAAAAAGGTTAACCGGATATAGTCATATCAGTACATGCTTCATCTATTAATTTGCTGGGCGTCAATCTGGGAGGAAATATGTCTTGGTATAACCACGTTGTGGTATTCGCCAAGATAGCTTCTCAGAAACTTGATGTACTATTCCGAACCAAAAAGTTGTACACACCTCAACAACTTTTGATACTATACAAAGCCCAGATTCCACCATCACTAGAGTACTGCTCTCATGTCTGGAGCTCTGCACCCAAACATACTCTTCAGCTACTGGATTCCATCGAAAGGAGGCCTATTCGTCTGATCGGAGACCACGAACTGACGAAGAACCTCAACAGCGTAGAACATCGAAAACAGACACCACTCCCAGAGCGCCTTAAAGGATTTTCCTACAGTGCTTGTGTTTGATAATAAAAAAATTTTAAAAAAGAATTACTATTCTAGTGTAACTATATCAATAAGAACTTGGCATATAGCTTCGTCAGAAAATATTAATTGAACAAATGAAATTATTATACGGATTGATGTCCTATTTCCGGACACCCTGTATATATATAATAATAGACCTTTTGCTACTGCGATCATGATTATTTATTCGCATTTTTTTCTTATTAAAATATCAACTAATTGGCCAGAAATAACCCTTAATTTCATTTTCGAATATGAATCATGTCGTTTCCTTGTTCTTTTTTAGAATTTTCAATTTTGAATTTTGATCATCAAATATTTTTTCTACTGACTACACACTAATTTTGGCAAAAGAAGTCTGGTTTATTTTTGTTCATCAGTTTACCACAATGATAGACTAGGTATATTATTAGATTATTTTTAGGATAAAACTAGTATTTGGGATGTCAAGAATAATAATTTTTTTAGCTTAGGCGGATAAATGAAATGAAATAACAGAGACAGTTAAAAATTGCATTTCGTAAAATAACAAAATTTAAATTGAAAAAAGAAAAAATATGGATGTATTTCTGTTACTAATTAAACTTAATTTTCGCTCTGACAGCGAGTATACGCCGTAAAAAACGGAAAATATGATCAAAATTTAATCAACGTTGTTTGTTTGATGGCACTGGTGACATATTAGTTCCGATTATAACGAATTTTACACGCTACTAACGTGGATGATGCAAATGCAATGGTTTAGCCCGAAATGGAAACGGGCGACAAAGGAATCTCTTCATTATTAGAAATGAAATTTATTTTAGAAATCATTCATTCGCTCAAATCTAAGCAAACTTACACATAAACTTTTAGTACCTTTTACTAATTTGCACAACTATCATTAAAAAACTTCATCTTAAACGCTAATTTTATTTTAATTAGGTACGTTTTTCTATTTTGGTTTCATACCAAAGCTACATCGATATGGTTTTCAGTATCATAATAAGCCTTTTATGAGACCGTTTTTTCTTTTCTAAAGGTTGGTCATGTATGTTTTTCTATTTGGGTTTCATAATGGCTACATTATGAAATGCAAAAGAATTTAATAACTTGCCACTTTATGAAACTGAAATTTTAATTTTTTCATATTGGCTACAAGTAGGGTTCGAATTTTAGGCTTACTTCGAGTTCGTGGAAATTAGTTTTCTAGGCATTATGGATTAGATAGAAATTTTTTATAGAAACCTTTAAATACTAACCTTTAACCTTGCAAAATCATTTTTACTAGATATTTATCCAAAATACCTATACTCGGAAATAATAACCTCAAAATAATAAAAATATCTTCCAGTTTATGCTCTATTTCTAAAGTTTTATACAATAAAGTTCTATTCTTATTTTTAATTCAAGAAGTATTATACATATTACTTTAATTACGGGGTGTGCCTTAATGACGTGCTAATATTATAGGGTGTGATTCTATAGGTAATTTTATAAAGAAAAGTTCATATGAACATATGTCCGCAACGGCTTAAATTTTTTGCTACAGGGTGTTGAATTTTTCTTTTTTAAATGGTAATTTTGAATATCTCCGAAAGTACTTTAGATATTATGTTCAATTTCGGTTTGTGTTAATAGGATATAGAACCACAAATTTTAGTTAGAAAAGTTATTCAATTGTTCCACCAGTGGCGTCCCTGCAAACATGTCCTCTGATATTTTTTACAAGAAAGATGGTACGCCACTGACATTTTTCCATGTGGATATTTTTGCTGATGGGCCTGGTCAATTCTACATGAAAGCGATCTCTTAAGTTTTTCTCGTCAGACGCACCGTTATTGATTGAAACCACTAAATTCATATTGAAACTCATTATTATTAACATTGATAAAATAATTAATGATAATTTTTGTTTTATAAAAATTGTTAGAGTGGGCAATTCGATGCGATGACGGGCGGAAGCAAAATTTATAATTAATTATTTTATCAATGTTAACAATAATGAGATTCAATATGAATTTAGTGGTTTTAATCAAGAAAAACTCAAGAGACCGTTTCCATGTAGAATTGACCAGGATAATCAGGAAAAATATCCACATGGAAAAATGTCAGTGGAGTACCATCTTTTTAAAATTACAATTACATGCTTGCTCTAAGATAATGTCTTATGAAACTTGTATCTTAATATACTATTTATTGCAGAAACAATAATTATTATTGGTTCATATTATTTAATTTTTAATTTGCGTGACAAAATGGCAGACACGTATAATAGCTACTTTGATCAAATAATAATTTGATAGTATAATCAACATAAAATTTAGACATCAAAATTTATACGACATAATTTAGTAAAAAGTAAAATAGTTGAAGGAATTGTTTTATGAAACTATTATAACAATTGTCCCCTTAGAAAACTCGCGACTCATTTGCTGATATGTACGGGTGCTCAAAATATGACGATTTGTACTTTAATATACTATTATTCTACTATGTTATTGGAATTCAATTCATTTATCAATTGCCATAACTATGTTACGAAATTATAAACAAATAAATAGCACATACATAAGGTTTTGCGCCAGGGGCGTGACATGAGTCATCCCAAAGATATATCGTCTTGCAGCTATCCTGATTGGGTGGCAAAAAATTACTATTGTCGAGATTCCATCTGCTCTACTTACGGCCAAATCGAGTTTTCGCGTTTTAATTTCTTATCATTGCATGATAAAAGATGTGTTATGGATAATGGATGTGCTTTATTAAAAATGTTTTTTTGTGATCAATCGCTATAGGAAAATCCTTTAAAGCACTCTGGGAGTAGTGGTGCGTGTGCGCATAAAGCGATTTACGTTCATTTTGAATGGTTGGAGGTTATACTCGTTGGGAAACACCACCTCGGAAAGGTCGTTCCATAGGGATGACGTTCTCCAGATGAATGATTTCTTAAATAATGAAGTTCGAGGAGTACTAAACTGAACCACATATGGATGGGCGGCAATGGTTTGTCATGTATTCCTGCTATTCGTCGCTCTAGGCAGAATTTCGCGGGCAAGGTCAGCCGAGCATTTTCCATGGAAATATTTGTAAAAGAGATTCAAATCCCTAACCTGTCTTCGATGTTCTAGGCTGTCGAGGCTCTTCGTCAACTCGTGGTCTCCGATCAGATGAATGGCTCTCCTTTCGATTGAATCCCGTAGTCGACGAGTATGTTTGGGTGCAGAGCTCCAGACATGAGAGCAGTACTGTGTGATGTTCGATTCTGGGCTTTGTATAGTATCAAAAGTTGTTGAGGTGTGTACACCTTTTTGGTCCGGAAGAATACACCAAGTTTCTGCGAAGCTATCTTCCATTCAGATATATTTCTTTCCAGATTGACTCCCAGCAAATTAATAGATGCGGCCAGTGGAATTGCGGATCCTGCAATGACTATATCCGGTTCTCTAATGTTAACCTTTTCAGAGAAAACTGCTGCCTGGGGTTTTCTTAGCGTTAAATTTAAATTGGTTACTGTCACCCCAAGCCAGAATTTCTTAACAGGTCTTTGTTGAGGCGTGATACTTCATGCTGTCTGCAAGGATGTCTGAGCATTCAAAGTGAAATATGAGACAAGCGTGCTATCGTCAGCAAAGCTACATAATCGGCTTTCTGGTTTTCACTAGAAGGTCGTTAATGTAGAGTAAGAAAAGAGTGGAAGACAATATGGGCCATTGACGAACAGTGGCGTTGATAGTGACGATTTCTGAAAGAAATCCGTCAATTCCGTACAGAATTACATCGTCTTAGTTGAATTTAAGACAAAATACTTACGGCCATTGACTAAAAATATCCCATTTTTCGTTACAAAATTTACAATTAATTTCATAAACAACTTATCTTTTGCATCAACACAATGTTTTTAGCGAGATTATAATACTTATAATATGGAAGTTGCTTTATCTGACGTATTCAGTTTTCCTTTCAAACTCAGACCCTTCATTTTTATTGCGAAGATTCGTTCCTTTATTGATATATAAGTTTCAAACTGGGCTGTCTCAAATTATTGTAAATAATCGTTTTCATCCGACTATGAAAACTTTCTCGGTTTAGAACTTTGGGAATTGCCGAAATCCGAAACTATTTTTCCAGTGTTAACAACAGACATTCTACAGAGGGACATCGACTTTGAAATTTTAGAGACTGAGTTTCAGTATGGGTTTAGGCAATTTTGGCAAAACGCCAAATCTAGAAAAAGACTGCGCTACAATCAGTAAAGTTCCCATCCAATTTCGAAAACGACTCCGCCGTGCGCCGGTATGGTAATTTTCGAGAAAGTACTTTATATAAGTTTTTGCCGAGTATGGGTTAAAACTTTGAGGAGTTTAAAAAATATTACCTTATCCTTCGCATTAAAATGGGCTAATGTATAGTATTCCAAACCCTCCATAACCTAATGGAATCAGCAAAAAGAATGTTTCACCATGGAAATGATTATATTCATGAGCGTACCATCGAACGATAATTATGAGTTTAAATTAATGTCATATGTTATGTTTATAATAATAATTGTTTTCACTATATTTTATATCTATTAGTTCATAGTTTACAGCAACGTTTTCGCCCGCAGCTGCTGAAAAATAGCTTATCCGTAGGTCTATGTATACAGGGTGTTCCTTAATGACGTGCTAATATATCAGGATGTGTTTCCTTAGGTCATTTTATAAAGAAAAGTTCATATGAACATATGTCCGCAACGGCTTAAATTTTTTGCTACAGGGTGTTGAATTTTTATTTTTTAATATCTCCGAAAGTACTGTAGATATTATTTTCAATTTTGGTATGTGTTAATAGGATATGGAACCACAAATTTTAGGTAGAAAAGTTATTCAATTGTTCCACCAGTGGCGTCCCTGCAAACATGTGCTCTGATATTTTTTGCAAAAAAGATGGTACGCCACTGACTAAATTTCCATTGAAAAATTAGACAAAAATTTCAAATAACCGCAGGTGATAAAATAACGTAGGTAATAATACACATCAAGATGGCAAATATAATTTTTTGAATATGGTTTCCATGTCACTAAACAATATATTATTTTAACAACAGAAAAATGCAGGTGAGGAATTTGATATTGCTGCTACTCCACCAGAAATTCGAGAAGCAGCAAAAATACTAGAAGATAATCGTCTGTCAACTAAAAGCCGCCCGAGATATGACAAGGCATATAACTGTTTCAAAGAATGGTGTACCGGAAACAAAGTTCAAAATCTTGGTTCTGAGTCGGCGCTACTAGCTTATTTCAGTGAAAATGCCAAGATAAAGATATCAACGATTTGGTCACAATATTCAATGCTGAGGACCACTCTATCAATTAGGGAAAAAGTAGACATATCTAAACACGCAAAGCTATTAGCATTTTTTTAAAAGGCAAAACAAAGGATACAAGCCGAAAAAATCGAACACACTGTATGTTGTTGTGTTCGTATATTCTTTGGAGATATCGATATTTAAAAAAATTACAAAAAAATAATTTACTTTCCACCCGGGTGGAAAGTAAAAGTAAAAGAACGTTAACTTTCCACCTTTCAAAGATAGATGAAATGTCATTATCACATGCATGGTTGTAAATAAACATGTTTTGTCTCTAAAAATAAAGATGCAAAACAAGCAATTTCCAAATTCTGTTCAATAAGTCAGGCCTTTATGATATTTCTTTAAATATCTCTATTTATAGATACAAGATATTCTTGTTATCTTGTTCATACATTTTAAGTTTAAAAAATACTCAACAAGAAACTCTCAAAGTTGAATATTTTTGATTTTCAGGTAAATGTCAGGTCTATGCATTAGTCTGGGGTCGAATGGACTTTATTGTTTGGTATCTGCTCAACAGAAGAAAATTGATTTTCTGCCAAACCATACCCTTAACTCCCGCTTGATATTCCATACAAGGACCCGGGCCCAACTTAATATCCCGATTAGTTTGGGAATATTTGCAATAAACTATGCCAAACAGGGGAGCTATTTCGGTTTAGCCAGTTTTTAATAAAGTGACGTAGGACCCGTAGGCTTTTAGAATCTTAGAGGGAAATACCTTTGTCAGGTCCCACAATGCAAACTTGTCACGTAGTGTGAATGTAAGGGAAGTTGGTGATCTTGTGACATATTGTGAGTGATGAGGCTGACAGCTGACAAATTTCCAGGTTTGCTGATATTGGATTAAATTTTAAAATGTTTTACCATTTTGTTTATACAGTGTGTCTCCCTCCTTAAGTTGGCGCCATGCGGGACCCTTTTTTATTATTAATTATACCAAAAAAAGTTATTCTTACAAAAAGTTCGGCATGGTCTAAAACCTTAAGTGTAACCATCAGATGTTAAATTATTTCAGTGGTATACGAGGATTGTCAAAAAATATAAATTTGGCCCAAGACTAAAGTACTTTTATTCGTGAATGTGGTAATATTGGTATATATTCCACAGGGCCAATACTCCGTTCATAAAACTGTTGGAAAATGAACCTGTGTTTGTGTGAAATATTATTGAAAATCAGTAATGGGTGGAAGAGAGAACTACATATGTGTGCGCTGAATGGAAACATTGTTGAAGTCTGGTTATATCCAATGACGTTTGAAAGGTTATGGACCGGCCTTTCTCGTTAACCGTAAGCTCGTTTCTTGCGGCCAACATTAGAAAGAAAGGTCCGAGAAAGAGACAGAGCTAGTCCGGGCAAAAAGCCCGGCAAGGTCGTTTAATAGATTATGTACGTTTTGATTTTACCTATTCAAAAAGTAGTTTCGAATATTAGTTATTTATAAAAAGATAGAAATATTGATGGCCTATTTAAATCCACTTTTTATCTACAGTGTGTCCAAGGATGGATTTAACTATTTATTTATTTTACACCCTTGCATTTCCTAGTGAAGCATTTAATGGCCGCACAAGACTCAACCATCTTGCAAATGCAAGATTCAAATTAAGAAATAAACCAACTCAACTGAAATTAAATCACACATCAGAATATCAATTAATTAATAAAAATTCTGCGGCACCAACACTACCCCAAATCAGAATTCACCGGCAAATGGAGTTCTTTTTGCTCGAACTAGCTCCACGGACTTGTCCATAACCTTTTAAGCGTCAATGGTTATATCAGAGGTGCTTACATATTAAAACATAACCATCTTACCGATGAAAAGATAAATCCTTATTTAAATGATCCACTCTTTTACAAACTACACATGAATGCAGCATGATTGTTTATAATAAAGATGATTTTTCACCAATAGTCACTAAAAAACATAATAAATAATATTTTATTATAAGGCGGGAGGACTCACTGTATCAACACTGTTAGAATATTGTTCATTCTGATATCCCCTCCTAGCTCCTTAACCACACCCATTGTACATGATCGCGTAGTAAAATAGTAACAGACGTTGCCAGAGTGGAGTTGCATTAGTTCAGATTCATTTGATACTTTTAAGTATAATGATATTATTTTAAAGAATTTCTCATCCTTTTCACAGTTATACACTGTTGAGTTGTATAATCTAAGGTATATTCTATGTTCAGGTGGAACAAACAAAAATTTAGGAACAAAATTAAAGTTCGCTAAAATTTTTTAACCAATTCAAATATTACACTAAATCCTCAGGAGATCGAATACGAACTATAATTTGTGTACACGTACACACATCACGTAACATTGAGCACTGCCATCTGCTATTTATTCTGATTTAGAAGAACTTTAAGTTCTTAATTTTTTTCAGGCACTCGCTTTACAGATTTTTTCCTTTTAACATTTGCCTATTAAAAATGTTTTGTACAATTTTATCACTAGAAATTCTGTTCTCCGTGATTAATAATATTTGCTCCTGCATTGCACATTCTCGATAATCTGTTTACAGACTAATGACATGCATTATCGTAGTAGTACACTTTAGGTGCTCGACCATTTTGCAGGCGATATACTTCCATGTTGAAATTAATTTATTATAACATAATTTCAGGCGAGAGCGGGACACATGTTGTAACACCTCAGTTAAAAATGTACACTAATTTAATTTCATTATTGCATATTTTTTATTCACTCCGGAGACCGGCGTTTTTAGGTGAAACGTGGACTTTCATTTACCATTGTGTATTCTAATTAGAACTGATGGGGCTGGTTGCTACCAAGGCAATCTTGTATATGAGACAGCCGTAACTTTTTATAAACTCAAAAGAACACTGGTTTGTCCTGGCCTCTTTAAATCTTTGTTAAATTCATTCAGACCGACAACCGACAGCAGGAATAGTACGTGTTGGGTAATTTTTTTTTTAAGATTAATAATTTAGAGAACGTTTGTTTTTATTAAGGAGTTTAAATCAGGGAGGATATGGCTTTGGTTCACAGTAAACAATTCACATTCTTAGGTAGGTTGTAAACAACCTCCCAGAAAAACAATCGGGGAGCTCTGAAAATTAGTATAATTTTTCTTTTAGTGGAGTCGTTCCGGTATTCGAAAATCCCTTGACGAAATCGAGTAATTTTTTTCCCCAATCGATACAGTGGGATCCCCTCGACATTCTGAAATGATTTGTGCAGGGCGCCGCATGGGGGGGGGGGGGGGGGCGTAAATCTAACCTACAATGGGAAATTGAAAATAACTCAGCCGGTTTGGATGCTACAAAAAAATGTGGAAAGCAAAATTGAAGAGCTTGACAGAGCGCGTAAGCTCGAACAAACCCGAGTTCGCGAATTAACGCGATTTTCAACTGCAAAAACAATAAAATTTAAATTAATTATATATCGAGAAGGAGCGGAGTTGGAGCATCATTTTCTCGTGAATTAACGGGTGATACCGAGTACTTTGATGGGCCTGAGGCTGGGGTTGGTGGGGTAATTAAGAGGGGAGTAAGGGGGATTGGAAATTTTTTACATAAATGCTAATAAGTAGTTTATTAATCGAGCTACGGGGATCAGGCCGGATTCAATTTGTTCAATTTTTTATCAGCTACGATTTGGGATTGGCGAAAAATTTTTGTTTTCCCAAATGCGCGCTGGGCGCGGCATACAAGAAATGGCCATTTCCGAAAATACTTTAGATATTATGTTTAACTTTGGTATGTGTTAATAGGATATAAAACCTCAAGTTTTAGTTAGAAAAGTTATTCAATTGTTCCACCAGTGGCGTCGCTGCAAACATGTCCTTTGATATTTTTTACAAAAAAGATGGTACGCCGCTGGCATTTTTCCATATGGATATTTTTTCTGATTGGCCTGTTCAATTCACCATGAAAACAGTTTCTTGAGTTTTCCTCGTCAGACGCACCGTTCTTGATTAAAACCACTAAATTCATATTGAAACTCATTATTTTTAACATTGATAAAATAATTAATGATAATTTTTTTTCATTTCATTAGCGAAAATAAAAATTCAAAGGCATGTTTCCGCCCGTCGTCGCATCGAATTGTCCACTCCAACAATTTTTAGAAAAAATCGAGATACAATTAATTAAATTTTATTGTTTTTGCAGTTGAAAATCGCGTTAACTCGCGAACTCATTGAGATAACGGGATCGGGTTTTTTTCGAGCTTACGCGCTCTGTCAAGCTCTTCAATTTTTTTTCACATTTTTTTTTGTAGCATCAAAACCGGCTGAGTTATTTTCAATTTACTGTTGTAGGTTAGATTTACGGGGCGTGCCCCCTCCCCCCCCCCCCATCCGGCGCCCGGCACAAATCATTTTAGAATGTCGGGGGGATCCTACTGTATCGATTGGGAAAAAAAAATACTCGATTTCGTCAAGGGATTTTCGAGCCGTTTATTTCGCCAGGACGACTCCACTATTTGGCGTTTTCTGTTAATTAGACAATGTCATTACGTCACCTTCAAGCCTTTTGGAAGGTACTTTTTATAAAGCCATTATTGGAACGACCGTCTTTCATACCTACTTTCACGTTTGACAGTACCGGATTAATAACTGTCACATTTGTCGTTATTATTAAATAAAATTCTTTATTGTTTTTTAGTGTTTGTATGTCAAATTTCAGTATGCAGTATGAGCAGTCACTGAGAAAAGCTCCGGCTAAAAAATCTTTGATAGGCTTATTTTAGCTGGGAAAGAATAATTTCTACTTGTAATAGCAAAATTGATTTCTTGTGATAGTAGAAACCTTTTTATTGGATATTATTTATTCTTGTTTGAAAAACTTTACTTTATACTGACAATTAAATAACTCTTTAAAAATATTATTTCCTGTCAGTAATCTTTATATACAGGGTCCGCAAACGAAGCGTGGACGGAAGATTAAATCGTTATCGAAGAACTTATCAACAATACTAAAACAGCTTGAGATATTGGATTAAAAGCGGCATGTTTTAAAAATATTTTACATTATACAGGGTGGCCCAAAAAAGTGTGACAGCATAAAGTTATATTTTTTTAAATGGGACACCCAGTATTTTATTGCATATTTAGGTTCGTATTACTATCGTTTATAAGTGCCTCAAATTTTATTTAATTTGGTTTTGTAGTTTCGGAGAAATAAATTAAAAACTAAAAAAAAGAGTTTTGCAGTCCTGAATAAAAAAATCAAAAAAAACAATCCAGAACTATTTTTTAACCTCGGCATTGAGTGAAATTTATGACAAGAGGTCTAGAGATACTATGAATGTAATTGCGTTTATTTATTTTATACAGGGTGTTCATAATAAGCTTTCAAAAACCCCACATTTTAAAATAATTTTTCTCGAGTTTTTCAAATGGAACACCCTGTATATTATTTGCCTATTTGACGTAGAATTCATAGACAATTTTTTTTTGTAATATAAGCATATAAGTTATATCCAGCCGTTTTCGAAATAATTGTAAATATCGTAAATTATGTTGTTTAAATAGAGTTTTTATTGGGAATTTTTGTTATAGGCGACTAGACTAATAATTGCAAACTAAAGTAAATGTTCAAAATAGTTTCCTTTTACTTAATTTAATGATTTTCCTCTACTGCCAACAGAACTCTTAATTCATTGTCTTCATTAATAACGGGTTTATTGATTATCATCCTTTATGTGCACGCAGTGCTTCCTGTTGCTACAAATCTTTGCAACAACTTCTCGAAGGTTTCTGGTCTCGGCTTTCTCTCAATATCTGGATATCTTTCAGCAAGAGGAGGCTCGCGAGGAGGCAATTTCTTGCACATTCACCCAGTATAAAAATCATATTTACCATTTCTAAAGTTGTAAAATTCGACATTTTGTGTAAGTTAGTACTTAATTTCGACGACTGAACAAATGTAAATAATTTTATTTGGCTGTCATAGTGACAATCTAAACAAAAAAAATCATGGCAACTCGATTAAGAATAAAAAATAAAATTAAATAAATAAAAGTAGCAAAAATGTAGGCTTTTAAAATTTATATCGAAATAACTAAAATACGGTAAACTCTAAGAGTAAAAGGAAGCTGTTTTGAACATTTTCTTTAGTTTACAATTATTAGTCTAGTCGCCTATAACAAAATTTCCCAATAAAAACTCTATTTAAACAACATAGTTTATGATATTTATAATTATTTCGAAAACGGCTGGATATAACTTATATGCTTGTATTACAAAAAAAAATTGTCTATGAATTCTACGTCAAATAGGCAAATAATATACAGGGTGTTCCATTTGAAAAACTCGAGAAAAATTATTTTAAAATGTGGGGTTTTTGAAAGCTTATTATGAACACCCTGTATAAAATAAATAAACGCAATTACATTCATAGTATCTCTAGACCTCTTGTCATAAATTTCACTCAATGCCGAGGTTAAAAAATAGTTCTGGATTGTTTTTTTTGATTTTTTTATTCAGGACTGCAAAACTCTTTTTTTTAGTTTTTAATTTATTTCTCCGAAACTACAAAACCAAATTAAATAAAATTTGAGGTACTTATAAACGATAGTAATACGAACCTAAATATGCAATAAAATACTGGGTGTCCCATTTAAAAAAATATAACTTTATGCTGTCACACATTTTTGGGCCACCCTGTATAATGTAAAATATTTTTAAAACATGCCGCTTTTAATCCAATATCTCAAGCTGTTTCAGTATTGTTGATAAGTTCTTCGATAACGATTTAATCTTCCGTCCACGCTTCGTTTGCGGACCCTGTATGCTTGAGAAGGAATGCACTTTACTGTGGTAAAAAAAACTCTTTATAAAAATTTCTTTATAAATTTTTTTTATTGGGACGGTTAACTAATTGATTGAAAAACGACCTTCAGTTACTTTCGGCCGCTCTCGGAGTTTTCCATTGTACGTTGCGTGTTGCCTTGCCCGTGGCCAGTTCGACTTGTAACCAATAGAATGCAAAAGGTGAATCACGTGATCGTTGACTGGTCTGGGGTGACGTCTAGTCTTTTTAGGGTTATAAATTTGTTGTTTACCTTCCTCGTGCAGAGAGTACAACTGATTTTGTGTTAATTCAATAATTGCTGTGTTTTATTCTGAAATGTAGAGTGAGAATAGGCCGTGTGAATTTAAAAATTCCATCACGCTATCGGTCGTGATAGGTTGGCCAATCAAATGCACAACGACCGCGAACGACCTGCGAAGTTTAGAAATTGTTTCCCACGGAACGCCGACGAACTGTAACAGCGAGCGCAACGCAACTGAATTCAACTGAACTGAACGTAAAAGTTTATAAATGGATCTTTAGAACTAACTATATTCAACATATGGTTTATATTTGCAGTACCACTTAATTTAAACTTCGTTCATATAATTTTCGTTTTTAGTGCTTAATTTGTAAGAAATTTATTTTTAAAAATTTCAATGTAAATATATAAATAACCCTAAACAGGAAAACGGTATTATTGTGCTGAATTTTTATTACCCTGTACATAACAGGGTACCATTTTCGACACTTTTATAGGGTATCTCCGTAATTGTTAGAGCTATCAAAAAAGTAATGTAGGTGTCATGTGCTCTTTTTCGGTCAAACTTAAAATGGTAAAATCAAAATTTGAAAATTCTCGCTCATTTAGAAATACGGGGAGAAATCAAAAAATTGACAATTTCAAAATTACCCTATAGGTATTTTCTTAGTTAAAAGAGGTACAGAAAAATGTTTTATACAGAAGTTTCTTTATATTAATTGTTGAATGATCAGAATAAGTATACGGGGTCAGGTACAAAAGCTATCGGACCTAACCTTATTTTTTAAATGGAACACCCTGTATATTATAATCCAAAAACATACTATTTATGTAAAAAATTCTCCTTTCAAATCTATAACAAAGCATGGATAATATTGGTTTCCTAGGCGATTTATTAAACTTGTTGACTTTTAACATTTAACGTCAATTTCATTTCTACATCTTCATTTGTGAAAATAACTTATCAACATTTTGAAAAATTTGATATAATATCAGTTTATATTGAAAGTGTAAAAAACGAAGAAATGGCGCAAAATGTGTATTTTGTTCGCTATCCGGAAAGACGGTAACCATTTAAGGACATATTCCAAACATTTGCCATGATTCCCCTTATTATTTACATTAATCTGAATCTATTGCGTTCCAAAGTAATAAAGTTTAAATAAATCGCTTGGGAAGTCTATGTCATCCATGGTGTGTTATAGATTTGCAAGGAGGGTTTAAAATAGTATATATAGGGTAATTTTGAAATTGTGATGTTTTTGATTTTCCTCCATATCTCTTAAGCGAGCGCAAATATTCTAATTTTGATTTTACCATTTTAAGTTTGACTCAAAAAGAGCACATTACTTTTTGATAGCACTAACAATTACCCTATAAAAGTGTCAAAAATTGGACACTCTGTACTTTACACATTTTGAATAAATCACTTAAAAAATTACCTACCAATTATAACCGGTTTTTCTGGGCGGGGTGTAAGCAAAGTATCTTTCCAGTCGCTGGTAAGTGGCTTTGTAAGCATAAGAACTTTCCTTTGCTGCAACTGCAGGATAATATTTATAAGGCGACTTTACTGCCACATCAGTGATATACCCAGCAAAATCAATTTTACTGTCACAGTTATTTTTTTATTGTTCCCCATTTGGTTTTTTTTTTTGTTAGTCAGTATTAGTAGTCAAAATTTTTATAACGGTAGTAAAAGTCTTAGTGGGTGATTAGGAAATAATTTTCCGCGCATATTTGGATAGATGGATGGAATGAACCATTAAAGGTTTAAAGGCAACGGGTTTTCGTTTTATGATTCGCGAACCAAATATACAATTTCTTATATTGCAGTTAGAGTGAGGTAGGCATACTTTTAAGAAAATTAACACATAAAAATCGTAAAATATATTCGATCACGTTCACCGTTGCGGCTAAGTGGCGTTAAAAGGTTAAAACTTATCGCAGTCCTTTTTTTAAAAGGACTCGGGGGTCCACTCAAACTGTTTTCTGCTTTCCGTGCATGGGTCGAATGGTCTCTAAAGACTTCAATTTCCCAGGAACGCAGTGTTGTTTTGGGCGATCGAACAACGTTTATTAAAACAAGCCTTTAATTTAGGCTTCTTTATTAGTTAGGTATCAACCGGTTCTGAAGAGATAAATTTTGTAATTTTTATATAATATGGTAACATAAGTCTAAATTATTCTCAAGGTACCGAGATTCAGGGCCGTAGCCAGAATTATTTTTTCAGAATTTTTGAAACGCCGCCATATTGTTTTTTTCGGGTGCAAATACAGACGTAATATTCTGGCATCGTAAAGTTCTCCATAGGACCTTCAAAATAATGTATCGCAAGACTCCCATTCCCATTTAATTTTCTTTACGGAGATGGCGCCCATCCGCCATTTTGATCGTTATAACTGTCATTCTTGCGTCTTAAGGTAGTTTACCTTCCCCTATTGGCCACAACCCAAATTTGTAAGACAAAAATTTGCGGATCAAAAAAGACAATAAAGAACCGCACTGTATACACATAGACCTACTACAAATGTTCTACTGCGATGGCCTCTACTACTCGAGCTTGGGGGGGGGGGGGGGGGTTGCCAATAAGGGAAGGAAAACTAACTACCTTCGACGGAAAAATTACAGTTCTAACTGGTAAAATGGCGAATGCGCGCCATCTTAGTAAAGAAAATGAAATAGGAAGAGGGCTCTTGCACCATTTCGAAGGTCCTATCGAGTATTTTACAATACGTTCCTATTCGCATCCAGAACAAAATGGAGGGGTTTTAAAAATTGCCTAGTTATTATTTTTTTATCCTTTAATTCTTCTACCGTCTTAGAAAAATAGAGTGCATATTGTAGTGGGAGTAAGAGAGCTATACTTTCTTACATATTTCACAACTTGTCAGCCAGCTATTTTAGATAAATTGGAGGCCGGCGGGAAGTATCTAAAAACATGAAAGAAATTAAGGAAAATAAGAATTTATGCAATTTTACCTTCCTTTATTGTCAAGACTCAATGTAAACAAAAAATTAGCAGGTCAAAAGGAGGAGACTGCATTGTATAAGTAAATTTTAAGAAGAAACTAATGCTTAAATTTTATTGATAAGGAACAAAGCGTTTTAAGCAAAAATAAGTTTAAGCAAGTTCATATTCTGGCTAAAAAAAGATAAGATTTATTACGTCCAGAAGAAGACACGGGAGTCTCGGGCGTTGCACTGGATATTTTTAAAGCCTTTGATCGTGTTTGGCATGAGGGACTTCTAAGTAAACTGCGATCCTATGGTATGCCAAATCGATTCTGTGCATGGCATAGCTTTCTTAAGAACTGCTCTCTGCAAGTGGCGATTGACGGATTTCTCTCATTCACCTTCACGGTGTTCATATTGTCTCCCACTCTCTTCTTAGTCTACATTAACGACCTTCTACTGGAAACAAAAAATCCGATATTTAGTTTTGTTGACGATACCACACTTATCTCATCTTTCTCTTTGAATGCACAAACATCGGCTGCCGACGCTCATATTCGCAGACAGCATGAAGTATCATGCCTCAACAAAGACCTGGAAGAAATTTTGGCTTGGGGCGACTGTAACCAAGTCGAATTTAATGCTAACAAAACCCAGGCAGCAGTATTCTCTAAAAAGGTTACTATTGCAGAACCGGATATAATCATGGACGGACACGCAATCCCACTGTCTTCATCTATTAATTTGCATCTAGGAGGAAATATGTCTTGTGGCAATCGCCAAGATAGCTTCTCAGAAACTTGGTGTACTCTTCCGAACCAGAAAGTTGTATACACCTTAACAACTTTTGACACTATACAAAGCCCAGATTCGACCATCACTAGAGTACTGCTCTCATGTCTGAAGCTCTGCACCCAAACATACTCTTCGGCTACTGGATTTCATCGAAAGGATGGCCATTCGTCTGATTGGAAACCACGAGCTGACGAAGAACCTCGACAGCCTATAACATCAAAGACAGGTTGGGGATTTGACTCTCTTTTACAGATATTTTCATGGAAAGTGCTCGGTTGACCTTACCCTATTAATTCCGCCCAGAGCGGCGAATAGCAGAAATACACGACGAACCACTGCCGCCCATCCATATGTGGTTAAGCTTAGCACTCCTTGAACTTCATTATTTAAGAATTCTTTCATCTGGAGGACTTCATCCTTATGGAACGACCTTCCCGAGGTCATTTTTCCCAACGAATATAAACTCCAACGATTCAAAACCAAAGTGAATCGCTTTTTGCGCACATGCACCACTCCCAGAGTGCCCTAAAGGATTTTTCCTATAGTGCTTGTGTTTGATCATAAAAAAATGCTTCTTTTATTAACTTCGATATATATTTTCTTGTCGACATTACGAAGTATATCTTATTTCAGAATATGGACCAATTGTTAAAAATAATATATGCTTTTTAAATCAATAGGAAGTTTCCTTTGACATTTTTTTTCTGTAAATAAAATAATCGGATTATTTCTCGCCATTTAAATTCTAAAATCATTTAACGAAAGGTATGGATATTTTTATTAGAAACTATTAACCGGCTTTTTCATTTCGTGAGGGAGGAATTTTATATTAGATAAAAGTACAAATTATTTATTTTTACCCAAAAATTGCTGACATTCAACACCCCCAATACAATGGAAGAGTCAGTCGGTGGCATTTTATTATACGAATAACAAAACCAGTCGAGGAAAAATAAATGCGGGACATTGTATCCTGTTCGCCAGGAATCGATTAAATAGCGGCCTGGAAGCGACGGGAAACATATGTGAAAGAAATAAATCCCGCTTTATTGTAAACATGTCACTCTTCTCTGTTTTAAATTTCGAATTTTGTATACTAGATTTGTTGTAAAACATTCTCGACTCGACGTCTTGTTAAAAAGCATTATAAAAACGTCAACTTGAACAGTTGATTAAACGGAAAAATATATTAAAAAAGAAATTATCGTTTTGTGGTTCGTTAAAGCGCGGAAAAAATGAACGAAAAATATTCAAAAAATGCACATTTTAACGCACTCTATTTAAAAAAAAATTTAATAGTATATTAAAGTACAAGTTTTATAAATCATCTTATTTTAGCACGTGTCCACGTTAAAATAACGAGCCGTTTGCGCCTCGTTTTCTAGGGGGGACGATACGTCATCGATCAATCATGAATTTCAATAAAATTCCCTAGTGTAGTGGTTCCGTATGTAATTTTGGTCAATTTGCTGCTATTCTTGAACAAAAGCTGCACTGAGCTCATGTAAATATATATTATGTATTTTTTTTATTTGGGTTTCATAATGGCTACATTATGAAATGCAAAAAAATTTAATAACCTGCCACTTTATGGAACTAAAATTTTATTTTTTTTATGTTGGCAGCAAGTAGGGTTCGAATTTTAAGCTTACTTCGATTTCGTTGAAATTAGATTTCTATGCATTATGGATTCGACAAAAATTGTTTATAGAAAACTTTAAAATACTAACCTTTAACCTTGCAAATAGATCATTTTTACTTATCTGAAATACCTATACTCGGAAATAAACTGCTGGCCATTTGCTTTCGAGCAAGAAAAATTTCGCCTAAATTTAAAAGTTAATATTTTCTGAACCAGATATGACATCGATCTCCGGTTTTTAATTGTTGATAGATTTATCCCTTAGGAAACAATTGCCAAAGTTGGATTGTCCTAAACTGTCAGAAAATTTTATATACAGGGTGTTAAAGAGAACGATGATTTTTGCTCCAAATTCAATAGCATGTAACTTTCACAATAATATTTTTAAATTTTATCACTGTACGTCAATTGAATCACTGGTTCATAGCAAAGAAAGTAGTTTGTCAAATTTTTGATACCTGCTATATTTTAAGAGATACCGATTTTTTTGAAAAACTTTGCTTTTGTTCAACTTTTTGTTAGCTAGATCCCACTGTGCGTTGTATCGTGCAAACTTTGCAAATGATTATTATACCTTATGAAAAGCTTGTTTATGTTCAGTAACAACAATTGTACCTAAATGTTGTGATGTGCAGTGGCGTACTTATAATCGCTTATATGTCGTTGCTTTATGAGTATCTCACAATTTTTTTGTATTGGAAAGTACTCGCCCCTATATTAGGCAAGCTTTTCCTTATTTTTTAGTTTTTCATATCGCGCTACAGGTATATTATATAGTGTCTACAAAATTTTAAAAAAATAATTTTTTTAATTGTTTGAAAAAATTTATTTATTAATTTCTAACTTTCTAACACAACACTATTCCTAAAATTAAACTTACATTGGAAGGCACTTTAATATTAAATATCACTAGCTGCCGTCAAACCAAACCACGTCCATCCGAGTGTATTAATTTGAATCGAGATTATCACGAAAAAAAAACAATATCAAGTCACCCATGCTAATGCGTTTAGCAACAAAGCTAACCATGTGTTAGAAAGTTAGAAATTAATAAATAAATTTTTTCAAACAATTAAATAAAAAAATTATCTTTCTTAAAATTTTGTAGACACTGTATAATATACCTGTAGCGCGATATGAAACACTAAAAAATAAGGAAAAACTTGCCTAATCTAGGGACGAGTACTTTCCAATACAAAACAATTGTAAGATACTCATAAAGCATAGACATATAAGTGATTATAAGTACGCCACTGCACATTACAACATTTAGGTACAATTGTTGTTACTGAACATAAACAAGCTTTTCCTAAGGTATAACAATCACTTGCAATGTTTGCACGATACAACGCACAGTGGGATCTAGCTAACAAAAAGTTGAAAGAAGCAAAGTTTTTCAAAAAAATCGGTATCTCTTAAAATATAGCAGATATCAAAAATTTGACAGACTACTTTCTTTGCTATGAATCAGTGATTCAATTGACGTACAGTGATAAGATTTAAAAATATTATTGTGAAAGTTACATGCTATTGAAATTGGAGCAAAAATCATCGTCCTTTTTAACTCCCTGTATATAAAATTTTCTGACAGTTTAAGACAAACAAACTTTGGTAATTGTTTCATAAGGGACAAATCTATCAACTATTAAAAACCGGAGTTCGATGTCATATCTGGTTTAAAAAATATTAACTTTTAAATTTAGGCGAAATTTTTCTTGCTCGAAAGCAAATGGCCAGCAGTTTATATCGACAGTGTCCGTCAACTAATTTCTAGTCACAACTATAAAACAACATACCCTAAAAAATAATAGAAATATCTTCCAGTGTATGCTCTATTTCTAAAGTCTTATTCAATAAAGTACTATTTTTATTTTTAATTCAATATATAATAACATAATACATAATATTCACATATTACTTTTCATATACATATTTATAGTTACTGTAGACATTTCTTGGGCATTAATTGTTATTCCTGTCAGATTCTGTGTAGACACAATATTTTGTTCAATAGTATTACTTATTATTTTATTCAAAATTTTGAACTTTTTTCTGCTCGCAACATAACTCAAAGTTTTTCTAGATTATTTTCTGCAATTTCTCTTATTTCTGGCGGAGTACAACTTTCTTCCTGACTCATTTTTATTAACTTTAATAATATATTTATTTTTAATTACGACGGATGGGAAGACGCTTTATTGTGTTCTATTGTTTCTATCATGACATATTTGATACTTGTAACATTTTATTAAATTGTAAAAGCATTGCCAACCCAAAAAGAAAATATTAATTCAAATGGAAAAAATCTACTATATTTTTTAAAGTTTTTAAAACTTTAAAGACCCAAATAGAAAATTATTATAAAATACACGGTTCATAGGACAATTAGAGCACTTGTACTCTAGAAATCTACTATATTTTTTAAAGTTTTTAAAACTTTAAAGACCCAAATAGAAAATTATTAGAAAATACACGGTTCATAGGACAATTAGAGCACTTGTACTCTAGAAATCTACTATATTTTTTAAAGTTTTTAAAACTTTAAAGACCCAAATAGAAAATTATTATAAAATACACGGTTCATAGGACAATTAGAGCACTTGTACTTTAGAAAACTCCCCGCTTCGCGGGTCATTTTCTAATTTAAACGCGTGCTCTAAGATAATGTCTTATGAAACTTGTATATTAATATGCTATTAGGCCAGTGTGTCTCAGATATGTTCTATCGTCGGGACTGCATGGGGGCCATTTAGTTTACTAACTACTTTAAATACTAGTTAACAATTCTCGCAACATGAGGTCGAGCATTATCCTGCATCACCATAAAATTTGCGCGAAAGAAACAACATGTGGCTCTAAAACATCTCTAATGTACAGGTTGACAAGTTTATCTGTAGCTACGAAAAGAATGCGGGCACATAAATTTATTGGGTTAGTAATGTTGTCAGATCTATTAAATTTTAATTTAATAATCTCTCACCGAGAAAAACCTGAAATTACATTTACGCATTTAAAATAAATTGTAGAAGGTATATAAGAAACCAATATTTATTATAGTTACAATATTATTAAAACTTTCTTCTCATACTATTTATTTTGATATTTAAATGCAAAATAATATATATTTTTGATTAAAGTACTTTTAATTTAAAAATATGACAACATAGTGCATTGTCAATGGTTACAGGGGGCTAGCGCTAATTTGAAAGGTTATATTCCAGATAGTTGATAGCGCATGCGTCCCGTGAGACACTTGGTGGGCCCTTGGGCTTGTTCAGCGATGCCCGATATTTGATTGATGTACCCACCCAGTTGCGGAGTAATAGAACGGGCAATCGTTATTGTATTGTGTTAAATTGTATTTTATAAATGTGTTCATTGTGTCATGTTTTAGGGTGTTACTTTAAAATTTTGAACTTTATGATAATAAATGAGTATACTCCTAGTATGCGAAGAGGAATCATAAATCAATTATTTAAATTGCCACATAAGCATATGCTAGAAAGGGATATTAATACGACCAAAACCCAAAAATCATCATTAATCAATTATTGGAAAATTTACATCTTGCAAAAAGTAATTTTTGATAAAAATAGTTACCTACCTTCAAACATAAAATGCAATTACTGAAGAATTTCCTATTTTTATTACATTATTTGAAATAATAAGCACGTCCATGACTAGACCATGCTTTAAACGATATTGTTTCTTCCTTACTGATACGTCGGAGACACATATTCACTTGTCGACCTGTAGGTACCTACCCGCTGTCATAGCTCCTCCATTGACTATTACCAAGTCCGTTCGTGGAAATTATAATGGACCTTTAAAAAAATCAGGTCTGCTACAAAAATGTAAGTATTGAAATGGACAAAAAACGAAAATGTTGAGAATAGATGTCACTTGATAATTAAAATCTAAATCTAAAAAAATAAAAAGTTTGACATCTCCATCACTCTAAAGAGTGTTGTAAAGTTTTATTCAAAAACAGGGCCTCTCTCAACCTGGACATATTCTTAACTTTCTTCAAATCTAACACATGCGCGAGATTTTCGGTAAATTTACCCACAATATAAAAAATAATAATAAAAATCGGAAGTGAAATAAAACAATTATTCACTACTATCAACATCCATAGAAATATTGCGTGGATGTGTTGTGTTTGAGTGTATTATAGTATGATCTAAATAATATAGTACATTCATGCTGACGGTCCCTGAACATTAGGGCGTTCGGGTCTCAAGTACGCTATTGTATAAAATATATTATATTTCCTTCCAAAAAGAATTGGGGTTGTCGTCAACAAGAGAATTGACAAAATATTGAAGATAAGGATCACTTTTTCTCTCATCCAATAATAAACAGTAATCTTTATGTGTAGAGCCTCTCCTTCGGGGCTTCCTGATAGTAAATTATCCGATATATAAGATATTTTATTTATTTTCTTCTTTTATGTTTAATAGCAAATAAAAATGGGTTTTCATATAAAATCCGTTTGTGAAACACAATTGAATTTATTGTTAAGCATGATTACCTAATCCTGTTGACAAAACCTGTCTAATGTAATTTACTGTCTCTTTATAGAACAACCAACGCCAAAATATACAGGGCATTCTATTTAAAATAACAATGTTAAGTCTAACAATCAAAATATCTTCATTAATAAGATCGGCATCTTTTATAGCGATTTCAAACAAATATATTGTTTAGTTCCAGAGATCTTTTAATTGGCCACTCACCGGGAACGACCCTGTATATAAATTAAAAATGTAAGTTTTTAAATTCGATTGCTAATTCATTCATTATGTTAAATTTATTGTTAAAAATCATTAAATCTACAGATATAACTTTAACAAAACAAATATTTCTATTCGGCAATAGTAAATCCAATTTTTTAAATGAATCCAAGAACATTAGCCTGGCGGGTATAAAAATTAATACAAACTAAAACTTCTCTTATTATCTCTTTTATTTACTGTATTTTAAAATTAAAGGAACCATAAATTATGATATATCTAGAAATTATCCGAAGCCCTTATTTCTTTTTACAAAAACTACCGGAAAATATACATGAAATAAAAAAACCGGAAGTTTTACTGATTACTCTATAAAATGAAATGTACTGTAAGCTGCATTAAATCGCGAGGTTGACCTAGTTAAATAAAATTTAAAAAATTTAATTTGCAGCGAATATTCGCGAAACTAATGAAAAAATTCCAATGGGTTCTTTCAATGAATAAATATACCAGAGATTCCCAAAGTGAGGGTCGTGACCCTCTGGGGGTCGCGGTGAGGTACAACGCGTTGCGGGAATTTCTAAATTTCCAAATATAAGACAAAAACATTTTGTAAAATGTTTTTTATTTTAATGACGTAAATAAAAATGAACAATTAGTTATCAAATGGAAGATAAAAATAAAGTGAAACGACCCGCGAAGCGGGGAGTTTCCTAATTTACAAGTGCTCTAATTGTCTTATAAACCGTGTATTTTATAATACTTTTTCTATTTGGGTCTTTAAAGTCTGAAAAACTTTAAAAAATATAGTAGATTTTTTCCATTTGAATAAATATTTTCTTTTTGGGTTGGCAATATTTTTACAATTTAATAAAATATTACAAGTATCAAATATGTCATGATAGAAACAATTGAATACAACAAAGCTTCTTCCCATCTGTCATAAATAAAAATAAATATATTATTAAAGTTAATAAAAAATGAGTCAGGAAGAAAGTTGTACTCTGTCAGAAATACGAGAAATTGCAGAAAATAATCCAGAAAAACTTTTAAAAAGAATATGCAAAACTTTGAGTTATGGTGCGAGCAGAACAAAATTTAAAATATTGAACAAAATAATAAATAATACTATTGAACAAAATATTGCGTCGACACAGAATCTGACAGGAATAACAATTAATGCCCAGGAAATGTCTAGAGTAACTATAAATATGTCTATATAAAGTAATATGGATAATACTATATTGAATAAAAATAAAAATAGTACTTTATTGAATAAAACTTTAGAAATAGAGCATAAACTGGAAGATGTTCCTATTATTTTTAGGTTATGTTGTTTTATAGTTGTGACTAGAAATTAGTTGACGGACACAGTATAGGTATTTCAGATAAATATCTAGTAAAACCTATTTGCAAGGTTAAAGGTTAGTATTTTAAAGTTTTTAAAGTTTTCTATAAAAATTGTTTGTCGAATCCATAATGCCTAGAAAATTAATTTCAACGAAATCGAAGTAAACCTAAAATTCGAACCCTACTTGCTGCCAACATATAAAAAATTAAATTTCAGTTTCATAAAGTGGCAGGTTATTCAATTTTTTTTTGTATTTGATAATGTAGCCATTATGAAACCCAAATAGAAAAAATATTTTGTTCATGAGACTCATGCGTTTTTTTTTAACCAGTCTTTCAAATCTGAAAACAATGAAAATGTTTAAATAATAGATTGTTATCTTATTGTTCTATCTTTTAACACATTTTCCTTATATTCTTGAGAATATGAAACTTATGAAACCAATACCAGTATTCTTCTGAAAGAATATAATTTGTGGAATTTTGGCTCCAAACTTTGCAAAATAGCATAAGATTAAAATCTAAACGCTTTTTTCAAATAACTTTTTTCGATATCTCGTCATCTAATACCAGTTTTCCATAAGAAAATATATTTCTTTCAATATTCCAACCAAACGAGTAGTCACGTGACAAATGTCAAAATACGTTCTTAGGTTACCAATCATGCAAAAGAAATTGGCGTAAAAACTTTTTTGAATATCTCAATGAGAAAAAGTTTCCTATATTTGTGACCAACTTTTTGCCACTCTACAAGATGATATTTATAAATATTAGTTCAGGAAATAATCTACCCAAATATCACACGAGCTTAATTTCCTTTATGAATTCATGTTGTATCAATCAATTTGGCAATTTAAAATTTGAACCCATTGCCAAAATGATCTCGGGTAATTGCCAGATAAAAAATTGTCTCAAAAGCTTATCCATAATCACACAAGCTCATGTGAAGTTACTTTCTATATAATGGTTTGGATACATGCATATCGGTCACCGATCGTCCATTCTTTGGATATCCCACATCCCAAAATGTGGCTTTCATATTGTCACAAATGAAAGTTTTATGTCACTTTAACAAGCTGAAATTTGGGACTTTGCAGACATTTTCAGCGGCAGGACGAATATAAAATCCCGAATATAAAAGAGACCTTAGTGACATACACTCACAACAAGCAGAATTTATTTCTTCCATATATATTTTCCTGTCGCCTCGAGCTGTTGTTTAATCGATTCCTGTGAAGAGGATACAATACCCTGTATTTATTTGGAGCGAAGGGTTTTGTCTCTGGAACAAATAACATACCATTGACTGACGCTTGTATTATACGGTGTCGATTTGCTTTGATTAAAAATGTGACTATTTATTTAGACGTAGATATATGTACGTATTTGTAAGAATTATCGACCATAATTATAGTGTACCTGTAGTTTTTCGGCTCACAGGTCTGTCGAATCGTCTGGAAAATTTGATAAAGTTCAGTTTTCTTCTTAAGAGTCCACGGTCAACTATTTATTTTAATTTAATAAATATATAATATTAAAATATTAAAACATACACGTTCGAATTTCTAACTAGATGCACGAACAGACAACAGTGCAGCGCGGTGTACACAAACACTATGTACCTTTTCCATGTAAATCGCCATAGCCCCGCTACCCCCCGCTGCCACCCGCCACCTGTTTCTGCAGAGAAACTGCACTACTTAATTTTAAAACATATGTTGAAGAACATTACTCAACATCTAAAATAATCAGGGCCGGAGTCCCACAAGGCTCGGCAATAGCACCCCTACTTTTCAATATCTTTACTTCAGATATCCCAACGCATCCGTCTAGTGAAGAATACATATACGCAGACGACACAGCGATAGCAACAACGGCAAGAGACCCGAAAGAAATAATGCTGAAGCTAAAACAAAACATCATCACTCTGGAAAAATGGCTCAGCAAATGGAAAATAAAAATCAATCCAGACAAGACCCAGACAATTTACTTTACCAAGAACTGTTCAAGGTTCAAAAGACCGGAAGGCAGAGTCACTGTTGGAAACAAATTGATCGACTGGAGCCCGAGCGTAAAACAATTGGAAAGTAAATACAGCCAAAATACTGAAGAAAGCCAATGCACAACTTGGCGCTATATACCCGATGCTTAACAAAAGAAGCAAGTTAAGCACAAGGACGAAAGTAACGATGTACAAGGTGTTCTTCAGGCCGCTGCTATCATACGGGGCAGCGTCATGGTGCACACTGAGTAGACCTGACTTAAAGAAGATACAAGTAATGCAGAACAAGGTACTTAAAATAATACTGAATACACCTAGATACACTAGACATTATACACCGAGATCTCCAAATTGATACAATTTCAGAGTTTCTCGACAAACTAATCATAAAATATCATACTAAGGCGAATCTGACCAATAACGAGAAGATAGCCGCATCGCACATTCCTAAACTACCACACCACAAACACAAAATGCCTAAAGACTGGATCACTCACTAAAATCCAAACTCAAAATTATTTAAGAACATGTTCTTCATACAATCACACTATACACAAAACACTACACGACTATTGTAAAAATACACCGCCTACCACACACCTACCGCCAACATGTTAGGAGCCCTTATATCTTGCTTATTTGATTAAATTCAAATTAGAAAGATACTAGAGCTGACACCAAACATCATCAACAACGCCTAAAGGCTTAACCCAATACTTATGATAGACAAAAATAACACGTTCGAGTGAAAGGAGTTAAAGGCTTTATACCTGACTCAGACGGTGAGTTTAGTCGGTCGGCTCCCTCTCAGAGGCGTCTGTAAGGTGTCTGTGTGCAGATTCTCATCGGCTGTCCAAAAAAAAAAAAAAAAAATGCACTACTTAATCGCACGTGCGAGCAAGTCTCGTACTAATCGTCATTTACCTCCTACCTATACAGTTTGGTTTGACGGGATGATAAAATATTAGGGAGGGTCGGACATTATACGATAAATAATACTTATTCGATGAATATAAATTAATATTTTTTATTCGTTTTGTTTTGGGGGTGCACGTGCGCATGTGCTCCTGTGGAAAAACCGCCACTGATTCTAGGCAGATTTTGGATATTTTGTCATATACCTAAGTCTAAGCGTGTAGGCATATTTAAGGTTTTTGTCAAAAATGACGTTTGTAGACCTTAATAATAATTATTTTCATTTTTTCTATAAGGAAATGTGTATTATTTAATTGGGGTCGGACTCCTTGTTGAAAATTACGTGCTATAATAGATTTTTTATAATATTTATATATATAATTATATATTATAACTATTAATACAGGGTGTTCAAACAATAAAATTAAAAATGAAATGGAGAAAACTACAAAATATCTACATTTTGAAATGGAAACCCCCACATTTTCAATTTATTTTCTATTTGGCATTAGAAATACAGCTAAGTTTATATTAGGTTGTATATTCCGAAAATTTGCAGTTTTCGAAATTGCCACTTATTATTATTTATATTTAAGTTTTGTTAGATGGCTATGACGTTGAGAAATAGTCAAATGGTAATGGTAAATAAATAAATGTGTCACAAGCCTTTGTTATTACTTTATCACGTTCTAAGTTTAGTATGTAACTATATGTACTATATAAGGCTGTATAGCTTTTAGAATAAAAGAAAAAAGTATAACGAAGTAGTGATCAAAAAAGTAAATTGCGAATTAGTCATTGTTTTGTTATATCTAAGTATTCCAACAAAATAATAAATTGGCCTTTTTACCTGAAAATCAAGCTGCTTAGCTCTAGAATTTCCCTCAGTATTTTTAGAGCTTATATAAAAATAAGTACATTTGAAGTGTATTTTTTTATATGTGTCACTCACAGTTACAACGTATACATATTTTGCGTGTTATCATCAATCACTCAACATCTCAAGGTGTCGTAATCAATTACCCTTTGGTGTTTTTGCTCAGCTTTATTTGTGCAACTATAAAAGAAACCTTAACGCACGACGGGCCTTCGAATGGTTCAATGTTTATACTGACTGGCAAATTCTAATAACATCCAAAGTGTTGTTACTGATAGGAAAAAATTATATGCAGGCAGTGAAGAAGCGATGTTATTGTACAGGGTGTCCCATTTTTGACACTTTTATAGGGTACCTCCGTAATTGTTAGTGCTATCAAAAAAGTAATGTAGGTCTCATGTGTTCTTTTTGGGTCAAACTTAAAATGGTAAAATCAAAATTTGAAACTTTTCGCTCGCTTAACAGATACGGGGGATAATAAAAAATTGACAATTTCTAAATTACCCTATATTTTCTTAGTTAAAAGAGATACAGGAAAATGTTCTTTACAGAAGTTTTTTTATATTGATTGTTGAATAATCTGCCCTTTTCAGAATAAGTATAGGGGGTCAGGTAAAAAAGTTATCGGACCTAACCTCATTTTTTTAAATGGAACATCCTGTATATTTTAATCTAAAAAGATACTATTTTAAATTATCCTTTAAAATATATAACACACCATGGATGATATTGGTTTTCTAGGTGATTTATTTAAACTTTATTACATTGAAACGAAAAAAAAATTCAGATTAAAGTAAAAAATAACGGGAATCATCGCAAATGTTCGGAATATGCCCTTAAATAGTTACCGTCTTTCCGGATAGCGAACCAAATATACATTTTGCGCCATTTCTTCGTTTTTTCCACTTTTAATGTAAACTGCAGATATCATATTTAAATTTTTCAAAATGTTGAAAGGTCATTTTCGCAAATGAATATGTAAAAATGAAATTGACATTAAATGTTAACATTCTAGGATATTAGCTTTTGTTTCATGGTCTACTGTGGTTTAAAGTGATAAAGTTTAAATAAATCGCCTAGGAAACCAATATCATCCATGGTGTGTTATATATTTGAAACGAGAATTTAAAATACTTAGTATCTTCTTTGATTAAAATATAGAGGGTGTTCTATTTTAAAAAATGAGGTTAGATCCGATATCTTTTTTACCTGACCCCGTATACTTATTCTGAAAACGGCAGATTATTCAACAATCAACATAAAGAAGCTTCTGTATAAAACATTTTTCTGTATCTCTTTTAACTAAGAAAATATAGGGTAATTTAGAAATTGTCAATTTTTTTATTTTCCCCCGTATCTCTTAAGCTAGCGAAAATTTTCAAATTTTGATTTTACCATTTTAAGTTTGACCCAAAAAGAGCACATGACACCTACATTACATTTTTGATAGCACTAACAATTACCGAGATACCCTATAAAAGTGTCGAAAATGGGACTCCTTGTACTGTCATTGACTATTAATGCCTAATGTCCCGAAAAGTTTTATATTTCTTCATTCCAAATGCTACGAGAAGGGTTTATTATACAGGGTGTTCGGAGAATAGGTCAGGGTCCTTGGAGAGGTGATTCTACATGTTAAAATAAAGGTAGTAGGTCATATAGCAGAGTCGAAAACTCAAAATTTTTGAATTTTTTTTCTTCTATTTGAAAAACGAATTTTATTCCAGTTTTGCGCCTAAACGTTTGTCGACTCGAATAAAGAGTGCCGTTTTCATTAGCTAGATAATCATTTATCTTTAAAATGATTTTCCAATATCTGTCGTAATAAAAAAAAGTTATGCCAAAAATTAAATTTTACTTTCGGGTAAATAGACCTCTCTCTAATGGCACAGTAGGAGAACATTTTTATTACAGAATGATAGAAGTTGTTAACCGTACTCCGTGTACCAAATATTAATTAACTTGATAGTTTAAAATCTTACCGCAACATGTTAAAAATAAGGAAGAAAATATTGAGCTGTAATAGGCTGTAACTCGAAAAGTAAAGTTTTTAAATTTCTGATTTACTGTACTTACCACCTTTATTTTAACATATATAATCACATCTCAAAGTATCCTGACACTTTATCCAAACACCCTGTATAATGGAAAGTAACTCATAGTCTGTTCTACTCATTTTAGCTTCTTATTTTTTTAACAATATTACAACTTTTAATTGAAACTGCTGAAGATGGAGTAATTACCTTTGAAACATGTAGTCTCGATTTAAACATGATTTTATTCAACGAGTAGAGTACAAACAGTTCTCCATCTATATTGTTATGTATTATTTCAATTATTTTTAGTAAATACTTCAATATATTATAAGTATAGGAAAAAATTATTTATTATTAATAAATAACGGTACTAATAGGCATTTATTTTATTTCAGGTAAGCTATCTACATTATCATAGCATTTGTTTAGAAAATATTAGGTAAGTACCTACTTTTTATTTATTGGAAAATAGTGATAATATTTTATTACTGCAAAATTTAGAGAAAATATTAATAAACATTTTTGCCAAAACGTTACACTTTATAGACGAATGAAAATGAAAATTACTCAATCAATTACTATTGCATATACTTCAAATGTTGGGATTTAGTAATCAATTACTGAGTCTCTTAAAATCATATCTATATAATAGAAATTTATTTGTAGAGTGTAATGGGCATAAATCCAAAACATTTATACAAACTAGTCGTGTGCCACAGGGGGGAGTTCTGACTCCACTGCTCTTTTGTCTGCTTGTCAATGACATATGGCAGGTTGTGCTAAGCAATATGCTGTTATATGCAGATGATTCAAAAATATGTCGTAAAATCTCGACTATTAATTATTGTTATGCGCTGCAGCGTGACATTGACAGAATAGTGGAGTGGTGCCTGAACAACCGTGTAGAACTTAACATAGATAAAGGTAAGACAATGACTTTTACTAAAAAACATACAAAACTTATTTATCAATATCATATAAATGCTAACGCAATATCATCCTGCAATAGCTATAAGGACCTGGGAGTGATGTTAGACACAACATTCATTTGCGGAGCATATAGAGAATATCTGTAACTCTGCCAGGATTTATATTTCGTGTTTGCAAACATTTCACCACTGTGGAAGCCATCAGAACTCTGTATTTTGCTTATGTAAGATCAATGCTTGAGTATTGCTGTATTGTCTGGACCCCCTACTATGACAAAAACATGGCTGAGTTGGAGTCAGTGCAGCGTAGATTATTAAAATACCTGGCATATAAAGTGGATAACATTTAACCAGCAAGGGGTTATAACAGCAAGATACTACTTCAAAGATTTAAAATAAATACAATTGAAGACATACATAAATATCACCAAATGCATACATTATATAAAATATGTAATAACTACGTTGAGTCATCATATTTACTTGGTCAAATTAAGTTTTATGCTCCGATACTACATCTAAGACCAAAAACCAATCTGTTCTACCTGCATACCTTAAATACAAATATACTTCATAAATCCCCAATATACAGCATGTGCTTGTATGACAAAGTACAATTATTTTTTACAAGTAAAAATGAAATTAAAAGAGCTGTGTTGAGTATATGATTAATATAAGCAACACAAAATTAAACTGAGCTGTTTACTTTTGTTAAGTATAGGATAGTTAGGTTAAGTTAAATTTTCTTATAAATGGTATGTTCCTGTACTGTTAGATAATTAAAGCTATTTTATTTATTTGAAAGTTCATACAATTCTTATGAATATTATATGAAATATTAAGAACTCAAAGACTTAAAAAGTGTGAAACTGGCTTGCTACACTATATTACGCGACATATGTTTCGGCGGAAAAGTCAGTTGCCGAAGAAAGGCTAGTTAATTAAAACTGCACATTATTATTATTCCTTTATTATCTAAAAAATGTTACACCTAAACCTAATCTGAATCACTTAGGCAATCACCACTTCCAAAAGTATCTTCTCTATTCTCAATCTGGCTAGACAAAGTCCTGATATTTTCAAGTAAACTTCTTTCACTTCCATTCACATCATCACCTGCCAAATTAGAAATATTGAAATTTGAAGGTGGGGGAGGTGGTGGCGGTGGCATTTTCGAAGGACGAGGGGGAGGTATTGGAGGTACGCTTGGGTCTAAATTAGATTTTCCTAATACATCTTTGTTATTTAATGCGCTCAGATCAAACTTAGGCGGTATGCTTTCCCTAGCTTTTTTGGCTTTTTTCTCCCTACTACATTCTTCATCTTCATCTTTAATTCCTCTCTTATCTCTTGCAGCTCTAAATCTTTCATGTTGTCGAAGTGACTGCCGTAATTCTTTCAACATTAAACTTAAGTACATTCCAGACTGATCCGCATAAGATTCATTTTCTTTTGTGGCACTAGGGGTATCAGTTTTAGGAATGTATAGTTCATAGTTTTCGTCCAAAGGATCAATCGGATCATCGTAGCTCACTGTCTGAACATTTTCGTTTAAACTTTTATTTTTTGAAGGTGCGGTAACAATTTTAACTTCCTCTTTCGATCTATTAGCTTTTGAAAAAATTCCATACAATTTACAAAGAACATTTAAAGATTCATAAGTGGCAAAAGCGTGATCGCGTAAATCGCTAAGTGCACTCTCCAGTTTTCTAACGTCGTTCTCGTTTTCTGCGCTCTCGACTTTGTGTAAAACCGTCTGCGATTTTTCCGTTATAATAGATAAATTATTGACGGCGCCTATCAGTGTCTGTTGCAACTTTCCCGAAATGTGCCTAGTAAAAGATCTTTTATTTCTCGTGTCGATTTCAATTTTTTTCGCGCTAGTGTATCTCAGGTTATTAAATTCCTTCTGAACTTCAGCGTAAAGTTGGTTTAGCATGACATTAATGCAAGAAAGTTTTTTATCTAGCAAGAATTCTATCTCGGATGCATTAATGTCACTTAGATTCTTGCAGAAAGTTAGAGCGAGATAATTTAAAAACTTTGATGAAAGAAAAATGTACACGTCGTTGACTTTTAAAACAATACTTAGGTATTCGTTAAAGCTCGAGTATTCACAGGTTAAAATTGATTCAATGTCTATTTCTTTAAGACCTTCAAAGTCATTGTCCAACTCTTTCGTTACATTGACTAAAAATTCTAATTCCTGCAGACATATTTTAAAATATCCAAGATATTTTTCGATGAAGAACTTGATGAACACTTTAAAATTTTCATTATACAATAATATCTCCTTTTCTTTCATTGAACTTAATTCCACTCTCAGCTTAGTGTAGCGTATAATAGCGGCATTAAGTTTTTGAATTTTAATTAAAAGTTGCACAAAATAATTAGGAGTTTCTTGATGTCGTCGACGTTTTACCATCGACGTTATTTCCAAACAAAGCAAACCGAAGGTAACCGCCGATGGCAGAAGAACAACGGCGAAAAGATCGTATCTTTTGGCAACAAAAACAGACCCGAGGGTGGTCAGAGTGCTCGCAATTAGTCCTAATGGAAGTTTGGTAGCTTTGGCGGGGAAAATTTTAAAATTAGACGCCTTTAAAAGCACTTCGTAATCCTCGTCCAACAGCAATCCTGACTCTAATATTGTCCTAACGTGTTGGGCTAACAACGGTCCATAATAGTCATTAAGTGGCCGATTTTCAGTGGAATTAAACGTGCCCATGTTTGCAAAGCGCTGAAACAAAGAAAATGGGTGTTATTTTAATTTGCGTGTATTTTTAACATGCAATATAATATTAAAATAATTGTTCGTGTGCAGATAAGGCAATATAAACTGCGCAGTACCGTAAATAGCTTTTTTCTACTCCTATATTAGTAAGAACCTACTACTGTTTATTGTTACGGGTTGTAGGGCGTCTTGCTAATTACTATACAATAGGAAACATTCCGACAAGCGGACCACTAAACGAGACTAATAGGTTCCTAGATCGATACGAAACTCTAAAAATGGTCGTTACAATGATTATCACACTTGGTTTTAAATATTTTTGCGTTCAAGGAATTGATTAACAAATTTATCAAACGTTTCTTTAAGTTAAAAGTAGTGTTGGTAAAAACCGATGATTTTAATAATCGAGTACTTGATACTCGAGCGTTTTAATCGAGTGAATCGCTTGAAATTCCAATTCACCAAGCGATGATGTCACCGACTGCTCGACCGGGTTTACATGTTCAGGTATTTAGTAGGAACGTAACTCCGGTGGGAACAGGTTTAGCTAAGAAATTGTATTAGCCCCCAAAAAAATTCCAGAAATTTATTTATTTGTAAATAATGAATTTTTACCACGTGTCTCGATACCAAACAAAAAAACTGTAAACAATCACCCAAATATGTAGGTATTTATTGTTCGGGTTTATTCTTGTGCTTTTTTAAAACAAAAAGTATTACCAAGAATTATTTTTCTTCACATCTTTCTCAATCTACGAGCATAAAATAAGTAGACATTTAAAATGGCTTGTCAAATTCTTCCACTTCCATTATCAGGTGAACACTGTGTGCCCTTTTTTTGGCTTAGTTACGCGACTGGCAAAATAAGAAACTAGGTTATTATTTTTTTAAATTCATGTTTATAGTTACCTAAAAGTTCCTGTTTAAATTTAAGAATGTTTACTTTTGGTTACCAAAAAATTTGTCGATACCTATGTTTTGTTAATCATTTTGTTCATTTTGTTATTTCAGTCAAACCAAAACTTTACAAAACCCATGTCGCGATGACTCCGCTATGGGATTTGTCATACGTTTTTATATGCACCTTCTCGTTTATGTGCCTTTTAAGAAAGACGTATATCGTGTTACCTGCTCAGCGTCACACTCGAACGTCGCCAATCGGCATATTTCGGATCGAATATTGAGGTATCTGTCGTAAAATAGTACGAGACGACGAACAGTCCCTCTGCTGTGATGAGTGTGATAAATGGTTTCATAGAGTGTGTCAGGATATTAGCAAAACTGAATACAAGAGGTTGGAAAAATCAAAAAACCCTTGGAATTGTGATTTATGCAAGGAAAAGGTTGAAAATATCACCAAATTAGATATCAAGAAAGATAAAAATTATACCATAGGAGATGTCATGACAAAACTACTAGAAATGGAAAATAACTACAATAAGCTCTTTCAAAAGTATGAAGAGCAAGTAGGTATTAACAATGAGCTAAAAAAGGAGCTACAAGAAATAAAGCAGGTGTTAAATGATAAGGAGCAGAAAGCATTAAATAATAATATAATTATACAAGGTATCCCAACCAAGGAAAATGAAAATATACAGGGAATAGTGGAAAAAATTGCTAAATCTCTAAAAGTAGTAAGCAAGGTACAACTAGCCTACAGAATGGGAGGTTTCAATGTGAATAAGACCTGCCCGGCAATAAAGGTAACATTTGAAAATCAAGAAGACAAAAAAAAATGGATGATGGCTAAGAAGAAATGTGATCTCTCAACGGAAATATTGGGGCAAGTCGATACACCAGAACCAATATATATCAATCATGATTTAACAAAACAAAACTTTCAGCTCTTTAAGGAGGCCAAGCAATTCAAAAAGGATAATAATTATAAATATTTGTGGGTTAGTAATGGCAAAATCTTATTGCGTAAAACAGATATTAGCAAGACAGTCCTGGTACGGAGCAGTGAAGATCTAAAAAACTGAGTGAGGAAGTTAATGACTTAGTTACTATTGAATACCTGAATATACAGAGTTTACGTAGTAAAATTGATGAATTTCAGTGTGGCTTTGAAGGTGACATTTTAGTGCTTGTCGAAACATGGCTGTATGAGTCGGAGACTCCATATTATAATATTGAAGGTTACTCTGCGGTTCATTCCTGTAGAGATACAAGAGGTGGAGGAGCTGCGATCTATATAAAAAATGCTATTAAGTACAGTAAATTGGACTGCAGTGACTCTAACAAACCCTACAACTGGGTATGTATCTCCTTTGGAAAAAACAATTTAAAACTCAGTGTTATTTATAGACCACCATAATATAATGGTAATATATTTTTGAATGATTTTGAGGCAATATTAAATAAGTATAAAACAAATCATATAATTCTTGGGGATATGAATATTAATTTACTAAACGATAGTTCACTGTTAACCAAAGAGTACACAGAGTTGTTATCAATAAATAGATTTAGGATTGTAAATAAATTAGATGAAGCTGAAGCTACTAGAGTAACGGAGTCTACATCCTCAATAATAGATCATGTTTTGTGTAATGGGTCATTGGAGTCTAGATGTAAGGTAAAGGTAGAGGATAATCCTCTTTCTGACCATAAGAAGATAATATTAAAGGTAAGGGAAAAACTGATATTCTCTAAGCGAAAGGTGTGTGTTCAAAAGCAGTATCTTAATATTGAAAAATTTAAACAAAAATTTGCACAAAAAGTTAATGATTTGGAAATAAAATCATTTCAGGAATTAATAGAAATAATCAACAAGGCTAAGCAGGTGTCACAAAAAACTAAACTCATTAAGTACCATGTAAATAATGATTGGGTAACGCCCAATCTACTTAAATTAATTAAATCTAGAGATAATGCCTATAAGTATCATAAAAAGAATCCTAATAATACCCAATTAAAGGCAAATTTTAGATCATTAAAAAACAGTGTGAATAATGAAATAAAAGTATTAAAAAATAAGTTCTTTCGAAATAAATGGCAACAAGCTGGCGAAGACAGAAAGAAACAATGGAATATTATTAATTCGTTTATTAAAGACAGTCCCTGTAGAGACAGTGTAAATGAATTGGAAATTGATGGTATAATGGTTACAGAAAAGCAGATAATTGCTGATACATTGAATACACATTTTTCGCAGATAGGCCTAGAAATAGTTAAGGAAATTGAAACTGAAAAAAGTAGTACTGTTTCTGATGTGATATTGGATGAGATTATGTGTGACAATAGTATTTATTTGGGACCAACTAATGAAATGGAAATATATGATATTATAAGAAATCTTAAACGGAGTGCTGCTCCTGGTAGAGATGGTATAACAGTTCAAAATCTAATTGATCTCAATGATAGTGTTGTAACAATACTTACAGTATTAATAAATGATATACTTACTACAGGTATATTCCCCGATGAGTTAAAGATTGTAAAGATCTGCCCAATATTTAAGTCCGGATTAAGAACATCTAGGAATAACTATAGACCAATATCTCTCATTAGTGTTTTTTCCAAGATTATTGAGACTGTTGTTAAAAAAAAATTTGTGTCTTTTCTGAATAAGCATATTACACCAGACCCTTATCAATATGGTTTCACAAATAATAGTAGCACGTTGGGTGCCACCGCTGACTTAATTAGTTCAATATCATGTGACCTGGACAGGGGTAATGTTGTCGTGGCGGTCTTTGTTGACTTGAGGAAGGCCTTCGATGTTGTTGATCATAGCCTTCTCTTGGGTAAGCTTCAGGATATGGGATTTAGGGGTGTAGCATATAATTTAATAAAATCGTATTTAAATGATCGAAAACAATATATAGCCCTGGGAGATTATATTAGTGAAATTAGAATAACTAATTGTGGAGTGCCTCAGGGTTCTGTATTGGGACCTCTATTGTATACCTTGTTTGTTTTGAGCTTGCGACTGTCGGGATTGCTGGGAGAATATTATACTTTTGCTGATGACACAGTGCTTATCTATAAATCTAAAAGCTCTACAGATATTGAAGGTAGAGTTAATGGTGATTTGGTCCAATACTACATTTGGCTTTTACAAAATAAATTAAAAATAAATATAGACAAGACAAAGTATATGGTGTTTAAGCAGAAAAACAAAGTAATAGACAATATTCACATACAAATTAATAACATCACTGTTGAGAAAACTAATGGAATAAAATATTTAGGATTGGTGCTTGATGACCAGCTAAGTTGGAGCGCACATATTAACCACATAAAAGAAAAAATTATTCCCTTAATTGGAGCACTCTATAGATGTAGACATTTTCTTACTATAAATGCCAAGTATAATATATATAATGCTTATTTCCTATCAATCATAAGATACCTGATACCGGTTTGGGGAACTTGTAATCAAACCAACTTTAATAAAATTAAAATCCTGCAAAATAGAGTTCTAAAGATTTTATTTAATTTAAATTATTACACTCACACTGAAACTGTATATCAATTGCTTAGTCTTCAACCTGCTCACCATATTCTGATGCTTGAGCAGTCAAAACTAATATTTAAAATCTTAAATAACAAGTCCAAGTGCAATAGTCAAATTCAATTTGTGAATCAAATTCATGAATATAACATAAGAAACAGTGATGATATTCGTTTGGCCAGTGCAAGGACGAATAAAGCATTATGCAGTCCGATAAGTGCGGCTTGCAATATGTTTAATAGTTTACCTTTAGAAATAAAGAATGAAGAACGGCAGGGTGTATTTGTGAACAAACTAAAGAGATATATTCTTGTTACATAAGTTACTTATTATCTATGAATATTTATTTATTTGTTTTTGAATATTTTTACATATATAAATGGTGGTATGTTGCTATATACTATAAGCAGTACCTTCGGTTCCAATGCTACTTGCATTGTTTTGAAGGTTACCTTAATTTAGATGATGTAGTGTTATTAGTACTATTGTTATTATGTAAACAAAATGTACATTTTTGTCTGAATAAAGGAATGTTAAAAAAAAAGGTCGGGTATCAAGTGACAGGCGATATTTTTCGGGTTTTCGCCGGAATTTATAACTAGAGTATTTTGTATCGAGCGAAAAACTGTTCGAATATAGGCACGAGCAGTTTTTTAACTCGATCACACTACAGCGGTGCGACGGTTTTCGCCTGAATAGATAACTCGTGCGGTTTTTTTAATAATCGAGCGATGTCGGTTATTTCAATAATCGGGTACTCAAGCGGTTTTTCACTCGAGCGATCACAACTCTAGTCAAAATTACGTTATGCAGTTTTATATTCAAGAAGCGATTTATTATCCGGCGCATTCGCCATCATGTCGATACTTTAAACAACCTTCCTGGCTTAAGTCGGCTCATGTATCGAAATGAGGTTATGTCGAATGAAATACGTACAAGTACAAACGGTTCTTACCTCTACATTTCACGAGTCACGTACTTAACAACATATTGGAAACCATTTTCACAAGAGCTAAATATACGTTATTTTCCGCTTACAATCTCGACAATAACTTTATTCGTGTGTTGTATTGATCAGTTTTGCGAGCTGGCGGCAGACATCGCGGCGTTGAAACGGCGAAACAGCTGACGCTGACTGCCGCTCGCTCGGTCGACTTGGCCGAGAAGAGACGATTCGAAGGCCACGCTTTGTTGACGATCGTCGTTCCCGTCAAGCCTGGCTTCGCTTATGGTATAAATATTTTAGAAGCGTATGCGGTGTAATGTAGGTATCTCATCAGAAAAATTACTGAATTAGACAATTCAATTTTTGTAATTTATTGACAGAATCAATGAAAATATTTTAGCGGCATGAATATAACAAGAAAAAAGTTTCGTGGGGATTCGTTACCAGTTTCCTGTTGCCGGTCATCCTCTCTAACCCGTGCCGTATTACAGTATGCTATACTATACGTGTTGTGAATTAGCGTGTAATTACACAATTTGGGTGTATTTCCATTGCTTTGTGTAATTTTTGTGCAGTCATAATGTGTATGTAGTTAGAAATCCAGCACCTAAGTTGTACTTTCAGTTTTGATGAGCTTTTTTTGGGAAAATAAACAGAGTCAACATAAGGTGCATTATACTATTCACTTTTGTTGACCTTTAATTAATTCTCCTTGTTGACCTTTTTATACAAATCAGAGCCCAACGACACCTCTGTCGTAATATTGCTTCACACATACACACACTACAATACTACATGATGTGTAAAATTCGTGTATTTGTGTGACTAAAAGCCTGCAAAAGCGTGTAATTTGTCCAGCTAATTGTGTCTTAGTCAAAAAAAAAAGAAACTGTTATATATTTATTGGGACCGTACGGAAGAAAATAGGAAAATAATAACACTGCAACATATTGGAAAAACTAATTGAAATTATATAAGCAATAAGGAGTGACACTAATATCGAGTAAAAAATATAGGATGTTCCATTTAAACGTATCTCAATTTTTGTGGTCCTGCTTTTGGGGAACACATTGTATATTTAGAAATACTTTTAAAATATACATCTTCAGTAGTCTCATCATTTTTGTCTTTAAAGTTTTCCTCTATCGTGATATTATATGACATATCAAAGAATTCACACTAAATGGACCACCCTGTACAGGTATCACTCGTGTTTCTGGAAGAATTTAAATGCATAGGCATTGAATAATATGGTTAATGATGACTTAAATTTATATCTTAATTGGCTATACTATAATAAACTAAAAACAAATGTGGACAAAAGACATATATGATATTTAAACAAAAAAATAAACAAATAGACCATTTAAATATTAAAATAAATGAGTTAATTTTAGAAGAAGTTCAGAATGTAAAGTATTTTTATTTTTTTTATCTGGGATTGGTGATCGACAATAATCTTAACTGGTCCCAACACAATTTTTAACAAGAAGTAGTTACGACACTGACTTTTTCACATTTTAATAACACAATTTGTTAGAAATTTAAATGACCAATGACTAATATCGAGTAAAAAATATAGGATGTTCCATTTAAACATATCTCAATTTTTGTGGTCCTGCTTTTGGGAACACATTGTATATTTAGAAATATTTTTAAAATATACATCTCGACACTAGTCTCATCATTTTTGTCTTTAAAGTTTTCCTCTATCGTGATATTATATGACATATCAAAGAATTCACACTAAATGGACCACCCTGTACAGGTATCACTCGTGTTTCTGGAAGAATTTAAATGCATAGGCATTGAATAATATGGTTAATGATGACTTAAATTTATATCTTAATTGGCTATACTATAATAAACTAAAAACAAATGTGGACAAAAGACATATATGATATTTAAACAAAAAAATAAACAAATAGACCATTTAAATATTAAAATAAATGAGTTAATTTTAGAAGAAGTTCAGAATGTAAAGTATTTTTATTTTTTTTATCTGGGATTGGTGATCGACAATAATCTTAACTGGTCCCAACACAATTTTTAACAAGAAGTAGTTACGACACTGACTTTTTCACATTTTAATAACACAATTTGTTAGAAATTTAAATGACCAAAATAACATTTATTAATATTTATTTAAAGTCACCTTCGTTTAGAAGATAAATTCAATTCTATCAATCATAAACATAAAATGGGTACTTCTTCTACAGAAAAATTGAAAACCTGGCGGAACTAAAGTATTTAACATTATGTGAACCAACAAAAATGGTTAGAGAGGTAAATTCATCATTGTTAGGTCTACGTAGGCTACATAAGTCAAATATAATCACAAACAAACTGATAAAGGTAACCCATATTACAAGTTTAGCTAGATAACTGCATAATGTACGTAGTTTAGCAGAGCTTAGCTCTAGTATTATAGTATACATGTTCTTTAAACTTGAACAAATATAATGAAAACAGCAGTGTAAGTGAGCCGTCAGCCGATACCGTGATTGTTGCCACATTATAGTATTGGTTTCAGCTGAAGAACTGGATAAACAATAATTATTATCCAAATATAGAATAACAGAAGTTTATAATCTCAAATATTTTAGCAAAATGAATTTTACTTAGAAGTTCTATTTTTCTGTCAAATATTATATCAACTGGAACATACCAACATTAAATTTTTTTAAAGAAGTTGGGTTATGCTTATAACTTGGTATCATAAATAAATTCTAATTCACAACAATCCACAACTGTGGCAGTATTAAAATATTATAAATTACACTGAACAACTTTTAATTGGAATTTTTATCTCTGTTTCGCAATGGTTATGTCCCCAAAATAAACTTTGTAAACAAAAGCATAAAACTTATCTCAATAAAAATTTTATTATAATGATACTCTAATATGATTCTAATGGATACTGAGTCCGAGCCGGCCTGTCTGCTGTGGTTATGAATGTTTCAATGGATAATATTATCATGCACCCTCTGGTGGCAAACCCATCGAAACTTTATCAAATTTATTGAATTGACAATTCACAGCGGTTCGGTCATATGGTTGCATCATGTTTTTGCATATGAAGAAAAAGGATAGGAATATTTTCAGATCTGGTAGAGCTAACAAAAAATTAAGATCCTGATCTGAGTTTTGTGTTTTTCCGTGTTTTGTGCAATTTTGGTACTGCAATTTCAAAAAACCAACGCCCGTTTTCCAAAAATGTTCGCCAAAAAGACATGTGAATATATTAGAGAACCTGTGTAGCTAGTGACAAAATGATATGTTTATTTCATTTCCGAGAACCGACGTGTTACATTCACAGTGAGATTTTGAAGGTACAGTGACACCTCTAATAAGCGGACATCTCTATTAAGCGGACACTTTTTCATAGTTCGGAACTAGGTGTATGAAATTCGATGAAAATCGCGGACAGGTTATTTTCATACAATGAGAGCGAAACCCCTCCTTTAAACGAACAAAAAAAATTTTAAAGTACCTATTTGGGAGACGAATAAGTATGATGCAAAAACTCTCTGAAGACAGACCGGCAACCAACGCGAAAGGACTTCGCCAAATGAAAGTATGTGTGATTCCCCGACAGAAGTCCGCCGTTTATTTGTGAGTTGTAAGGTTAAAATCGTAAACAATGGCACAAAAATGTCGCGTTTTGGGTCTGAAAGAGAATATTAATGTTATGGAAGTTTGTAATTTGATAACCATGATTTGGGCGAGTTCATTAACATTGATAACAATGTGCTATTAGAAGATTATAGTGGCCCCATTCCTACCGATTATGTAGTCCAGACTGAAACCACATCACTATCTGACGACTCTGATGAGGAAGTTGAATGTAGTAATCAAACAAATGTCACCAATTATCAACAAGCCATTAGTATGGTAAAGGAAATATAAGAGTATGCAAAGAATAGAGGTGACTCTACAACAATGGAATTGTTATCAGACTTGAAAATACATTTTCTAGATTGCAAGTATAAAACGCAAACACGCCAAACTACGTTATTAGATTTTTTTGAGTACTACGTCCTAACTAAAACTAGTGTATTTGTGTTATGTTATGTTTATTTATATACATACATATACATAGTAATAATTTTGCCTTTACATATTACCTAATAACAAATTCCCATGGGCGAACACCTCTATTAGGCGGACACCTTTAGACGGTCCCGTGGGTGTCCGCCTAAGAGAGGTTTCACTGTATTTTAAATATAAAAAAAACTGGTTTCTGTGTGAAAACAACACCAAATATGATGTTGTTAATACTTCTCTGACCTGACAGTCCAATATCGGTTACTAATTCTTGTTTTTAATTAAAATCGCAGAATCGAAAGAAATGCTTGTTTTTAACCTTTATATAGGTGTATTTTCAGCTCGGTTGACCTTGGTAACAAGAGCCTTAAGCTTGAAATTGATAAGTAAAAAAAATTTTGTGTGCTAGTCACATATTGCTAAATTATGTGCTATTTTAGGTACTTTTCATTACTAAAATTACTAAAACCGATATCTTGGAAGCGTCAAAAAATTTTTCACCTTGTATATTTCAAACAAAGCATCTGTAGATGTTGATAGGAACTTATCTGTCTTATTTTTGGGTAAAAAATTACCACATAAGCGATGACACATGTTTTTGAAACACCCTGTAATATTTCTCTGTGGGTAAATAAATATGTTCGAGATTTGGTGGATATACTACATCCTACCATATACTACAGTGCTGATGAACTTATGACATCCCAATTATCCTACCCACTTCGAATAATGAATGCGATTGGACCCAAAATCGACGACGCGTCCAGCCAATAATCCGATCGCGTTCATCAAAAGCACTTTTGTCAAGTTTACGGCCCCGGATCGTTTATTAAATTAAATCCGGTCCTAATCTGAGTGTCCGGGTCGACTCTGGTTATGTAAATTAAAACGATTAAACCATCCCCCTGAAGCACGTCTTAATAACGCCTCTCTAGCGCCCCGGAGCAGATTTTAACAACGTTTACACCATAATTGGGTTTTACATTTGCCTTCATATTTGTAGTAGTAGTAGTAGTAGTAATGTGGTAATTGTGTATCTCTCGGTCTCTGATTTCGACAGTTTCGTGGAAACTTTTAATAGAATTTACAAATATAGGGACAAATCATTGCTTGTGAGGTCCGATAAGAGATGGTGCTTCAGGTTGTATTCGCCTTCTTGGGCTGATACTATAGCTTGACGTTAATTTTTTTCTGATGGTACACTTACTACACTTACTCTGGATTGACTGGAATTAGTATGTACAGGGTGTCCCATTTTCGACACTTTTATTGGATATGTCAAAATTTGAAAATTTTCGCTCGCTTAAGAGATACGGGGGAAAATCAAAAAATTTACTATTTCAAAATTACCCTATGTTTTCTTAGTTAAAAGAGATACAGAAAAATGTTTTATACAGAAGTTTCTTTATATTGATTGTTGAATAATCTGCCGTTTTCAGAATAAGTATACGGGGTCAGGTAAAAAAGTTATCGGGCCTAACCTCATTTTTAAAATGAGGTTAAATGGATATTTTAATCTAAAAAGATACTACCTATTTTAAATTCTCCTTTGAAATATATAACACACCATGGATGATATTGGTTTCCTAAGCGATTTATTAAACTTTATTACTTTAAACAACAGTAGACCATGAAACAAAAGCTAATATCCTAGAAACAACTATGTTTTACTATTAACATTTAACGTCAATTTCATTTTTACATATTCATTTGCGAAAATGACCTATCAACATTTTGAAAAATTTGATATGATATCAGTTTATCTTCAAAGTGAAAAAAACGAAGAAATGGCGCAAAATGTATATTTTGTTCGCTATCCGGAAATACGGTAACCATTTAAGGACATATTCCGAACATTTGCGATGATTCCCGTTGTTTTTTACCTTAATCAGATTTATTTCGTTTCAAAGTAGTAAAGTATCAAAATAAATCCCTTAGGAAACAAAATATCAACCATAGAGTGTTATAAATTTGAAAGGAAAATTTAAAATAGTATATTTTTAGATTAAAATATACAGGGTGTTCCGTTTTAAAAAATAAGGTTAGTTCCTATAACTTTTTTACCTTACCCCGTATACTTATTCTGAAATCGGCAGATTGTTCAACAATCAATATAAAGGAACTTATGTAAAAAATATTTTCTGTATCTCTTTTAATTAAGAAAATATAGGGTAATTTTATATTTGTCAATTTTTTTTCCCTGTATCTCTTAAGCGAGAGAAAAAATTTTTTTCTAGAACCTGAAAGAATCAAAATTGAACTAATCTTAACCTCAATATTTATTATCTGAATTAGTGTTGTGTGTCAAAATACGCCAAATATTTATTCCATATCAGCGCTCGACAGGGCCTATAGACCGAAGAATATCTTTTAAACATTCCAGGCTACTTGAAAATAACTTTCTTATATCATCTCGCTCCCGTTTGCATATCCGAAAATCGTTCGATATATAAAATTATGCAGCTCACTTAATAGAGCTCTAAAATTAAATGAAATAGTTATTCATTTGCATAACCAAAGTATAAAAATTATTAAGATAAGCAGGATTATTTTAATAATGGTACTTTAAAACCAAGAACTTTGCTTTTCTAAAATATAATGGGCCTTATGAGGATTATCAATTTGCGTTGTTTAATAAACCATAAAAGAAAATGGGGAAATTATACTAAAGAATAAACGGGGACTACATAAACTGACTCTACTTAAACGCGACATACAAGAACTTTCTAACATGGATGCGTACTAAAATATGATGCTTTATAAACCTTGTACTTTAATATTCTATTATGCAGCCCAACATAAACCGTGTTTTAGTCAGATTATTGTAGTTGTTAGTGCTCAAAACCGGTGAACTGTTGGCACAAAAAATAAATATTTCACTTAACTTGCCCAACCTGGGGCTCAGAAAAAAAAAATCATCTAGCACTTCAAAATAGGGTTCAATATTTTTTTGCATTCGCCTGTCATCTGCAGAATGACATTCCCTTAGCTCAATAAAGATACGTTTACGGAGGAATGGTTTGAGTGCTTAGTGAAGTTAAGCATTATCGTGACGAATGACATTTTTGTAACGCAAACATTGACGTACTTATACTGCTCTTTCGCAAGCATTCAACAGGAAATAAATAAATAGATAAAATCGTGCTTCTCTCCGCGGGATAACTCGGACTCGTCGCAGAGTCTACCTTAATGGATCTGTTCTTTATACCATTGGATAGTATCTTCGATGGTTTTCCAAATGCGGTGCGTGCGTGTGTTTGACCAGGTATCCCTTGCCATCGAGATAGGTGTTATTTTTTCGACCATCTATCTAATGTTGGTTTCGTTGCCTGTTTTGATATCCCAAAAACCGGTTCGGAGCCCCTGAGAGGGTCCGGCTCTCGCTAGTTCATCCGCTTTCTCATTAACTAATATCCCAGAGTGACCAGGAACCCACAAGAGCTCCACCTTGTTCTCCCTGGCCGCCAGTTCTTTTAGGTTGGTATGGCACTCCTGTGTGAGTTTTGAAGTAAACCGATTGGAGTTTAGAGCCTTAAGCTTAGCTGCCCGATAGAATGTATATCTTTTGGTTGTGGTAGCCCATGATATAATAAACTAAAGGTAAGATATCTAACCGTCCCAAATACGTCTGCCGTGCGCAGAGACGTCATCTGTAGAGTCATTTTTAAATCTCTTATGGATGTTTACATTGCTGTCAGTGTTTTAAACTCTTTTTTTTAAAGTATTGAAAGGTTTTACGCATGTAATGGTATATGAAATGAAAGCATAATATATGGCAAGTATTTACGTATATTAATTTCATAGAAATATGACACACAAATGCCACTAAAAAAGAAAAAATTCCGACAAATTTTTGCCGCCATTTGAGCTGGCCGACGATAGCCGAAGCATCGCGAAAGCTGCTCGGCGACCGCTTCTGGCTTTGAAACAGCGTTGCCAGTCGTTTACAATTGTAATATATCGGTTACTATTTTAACAATTCAATTTTTAACATTATTGTTTTGGGTTGTGGTGCTCCCCATATGAAATTTATGTTCAATCTGGAGGTGACCCCCATATCATAGGAAAGTAACGACCTTTTTTTTCGTACTCTTTTTACTCTGACACCGCTTTTTACTATTCTATTAGTTTTCGAACCGTCAACCTATTACTTTTGATCAAGGATTTCTGGCAATATATACTGCTTCATGTTGGCCGTAGTTTTCTATGGAAATTCACCAGTAAGTTAACTGTTTTATGATGTTCACCAGAATTTTATCTTATTTATATAGTTTTGTGTTATTAAAATAAATATCTGAATTTTCATAAAATGAGGTGCACTGTGTTCGGCTGTGATATGGATAACCAGGCAAAGAAATTTTATAGAACTATAAGGTTTTTCCAAAATATTAGAATGGATACGGTTATGTTGTCGGAAAGACAAATTTAGTGTAACATCCGCACGAATATGCTCAGCCCATTTTAATTCAGATGATTATGTGCGAAATTTAAGGGATGGATTACTGGGATATTCATCACAAACAGGATTACTACGAGTACTCAAAGAAGAAACTATCCCTTCTAATAATTTGTCTTTGGCAAGAAAAGTTCAACAGAACGGTGGTAGAAAATATTGTCACGACCAAAGAGGAAAAAGGCAACTTGTGAAAGGGTATATGTAATTAACAAATAAATAATCTTAAATTTGTAATTCTTCTTCTTTCTTTCTTCTCAGCCTTCACTTGTCCACTGCTGAACGTAGGCCACTTCCATATTTCTCCATGCTTCTCTGTCTTGTGCTGTCCTGAACCAGCCTCTCCCCGCCACCTTCTTGACATCGTCAATCCATCTCTTCTGTGGCCTACCAATATTCCTCTTTGTAGTTCTAGGTCTCCATTTGATTACTTTACTGGTCCATTTATTTGAGTCTTGTCTGGCCACGTGTCCTACCCATCTCCATTTTTGTTTGGCGATTTTTGAGATGATGTCTGTGACTTTTGTCCTTCTTCGGATCTCCTCGTTCCTTATTTTATCTCGAAGACTAACACCCAGCATAGCACGCTCCATTGCTCTTTGGGTGGTCTTTAGTCGATTGGTACTTTTTTGGTCTAGGTCATAGTTTCGAGTCCATACGTCAACACAGGCAAGATACATGTCTCATAGACTTTTGTTTTTAAGTTTATTGGTATATCTGTGTTTCGGAGGACCTAATACCTATCTGAAATTCTTGTAGAACTGGTAGTTATTCTGATGTCGACTATGCTAATAAAGACTTAGGTGGATTATCAGGTGATGGTCTTAAAGAGTGTAACGATTATGCGAATGTGACAAAAATTGATTGAACATAAATTTCATATGGGAGCCCCACAACCAGAATGTTAAAAATTTAATTGTTAAAATAGTAATAGATATATTACTATTGTAAACGACTGACAACGCTGTTTCAAAGCCAGAAGCGGTCGCCGGGCAACTTTCGGCATGCTTCGGCTATCGTCGGCCGGCTCAAATGGCGGCAAAAATTTGTCGGAATCTTTTCTTTTTTTAGTGGCATTTGTGTGTCATATTTCTATGAAATTAATATACGTAAATACTTGCCATATATTATTCTTTCATTTCATATACCATTACATGAGTAAAACCTTTCAATACTTTCAAAAATGAGTTAAAAACACTGACAGCAATGTAACCCTCCATAAGAAATTTAAAAATTACTCTCCAGATGACGTCACGAGCCACGCCAAACCCGACGTGCAATCATACCTGTGGTAGCCCTTTTCAAGATTCCGTAATACGAACCCCGAACAATGATTATACAGCGATGATTGAGTCCCTAAAAATAATTTTACCGATTTGGGTGCTGTTAACTAAATAATAATCTAAGAACATTTTTACGCAAGCCAAATGTTTTAGTGACTAATAGTCAACTTTACCCTAAGCGGCCTTAATTCCATACCAAAGCTTACCCCGTAATTCAAAAACACCTCGAGGTCCATTTTGGATCACATCCGCCGTGTAGTGTAACATTTCACGGCCTAAGCAATTAATCAAATTAGAATTAATTAATCACCGGGGAACATGTTAGTTAGTCAGCCTCCAGAAAGGAAAATTATGGAATAGAATCACGGCACATTTAACTAGAAAAGTGGGAATTCTTTACAGAGTAGGGGACGGGAGAGCGGAACATGATAGCCAGTAATAAAATTAGTAAAATGTTGTTCAAATTTACATTTAAATTGTACATTTCTGCAACGTAATTTATTGTTCCAATTGTCGCCAAGTCGTAATACCTATAAGGGCTGGTAAGTTTACCATATTCTATGTATTTTTACATTGCATAATAATGGGTTTTCTGTACAGGGTGTCCATTTTTCGTTGGTTTTACGGGGTATTTCCGTTATTAGTAAAGATAGAAGGATGCGGTTTTCACAGCGCTGTGCTACTTTGTTGTGAAACAAAAGATGCCCCAATTAGAATTTTTCTAGACCTCCTCGTTTCTGATATACGAGATGTTTTTGAGAATTTAATATTTTGAGACCCCCTCTCCCCCAATATCTCGGTTACCCTGTAACTTATCAAAAAGAAATAAAATATATTCCTTGTAGTTTTTTATGTACAATCCAGTGGCGTACTCAGATTTTTTCTTTTTTTAAATGGTACACCCTATATATTTTTTTAAAATGTAATTCAGTTTTGTAACATGCTTCTCAGAAATATATACTACTTTATTTTTAGTCTTAATATATGACCGAAATTTACGTAACGTACAAAGAAAAATTATACTAATTTTCAGATCTCCCCGATTGTTTTTCCGGGAAGTTGTTTACAACCTACTGAAGAATGTGAATAAAAATAGCAAAAAAAAATAGTAAATATTATTTTTTTTAAATCCGCCATTTAGTTTTGGGTACAAATAGGAACGCAATATTCTGGGTACTCGATAGGACCATTGAAACAACCCCACTTTCTATTCAATTTGTTCTATCCAGATGTCGCCCATCCGCCATTTTGAATTTTAGCACCATTAAATGTGCAAAAAAGTGTAACTCTCTGATTCCTACTATACTATGGTAAGTTGTATCTATTTTTCTGAGACGGTAAATGAAATAAAGGATTATAAAAAAATAAAAACGCCTCCATTTTGTTTTTGTTGCGAATACGGAAGTAATATTCTGGTAATGTAAAGTCCTCGATAGTAAAGATTGTTTCACGAAAATTGAATACGACTTAATGATTTCCTGGGTTGGTCCCATTGTGTCGACAAGAGCTTGGCAATAAACAAGTGAAGTATGAAGGGACGGACTAAGGAAAACAAGTAATGATATGATTATATTAATGTAATCAAATGAAATAACATTTTTTTTAAATATTACTAGTCATATTTATTTACATTTATAATGTCATTCTATAGATAGTTCTGTTTCGCTATCGCTATCCACATCAAAATTAATTATAATTGGATTAATTATACGATACAGACTAATATACGAATTTTCTACAGTTATTAAGTGACGGAATTAATTTTTCCAACTATCTGGGGAATATCATTAAAGCATTTTCATATTAATTCTACAACACTAGAACTTAAAGTCGGAGAAATATTTTCAGACCTAACCAGTGATTTTAACTGGTGCCACATATGCTCTATGGGGTTAAAAATGCAATAATAGGGTGGGAGCCGTAGCACTGTATGTCCAATTTCTTCTGCCAATGTGTCACAAACATATACTTTTTTTATACAAAATGCCTTTAAAACTTCTAAAAGATCACTTTTTTATTACTTTCTTCAAAATATATATCATTCGCCGCCATGTAGTTCTGAATCTCCAATTTTGTATTATTTGAGCTTGGAGCATTATGTAATCGGCGACTGTGATAGCTCGCATTGTCCATTACTATCACGCTATTCTGAGGAATGTTTGGTAAAAGACAATTCTTGAACCATTCCTCAAAAACAAACAAATTTTACCACAAAAAGATATTTAAATATAAATTAAGCAACCTAACCTACCTGATGTGCCTATATTTAATTATAATTATTACAATCCGGTCCTTTCCACATAATAATAACAAACGGTCATAAATAATGGGATGGGACAGGTACTTTTACTGCAGTCATTAAGTTATATCCATTTTTCGTGAAACAATCTTTACCTTCCAAAATGATGTATCGCAAGACCCCTCTGCCTGTTTAATTTTCTTTAGCAAGATGGCGCCCATCCGCAATTTCGACCGTTAGTAATATCATTCCTCCGTCAAAAAGTAGTTTACCTTCCCCTATAAACCACGACCAAATTTTGTCAAAAAAATTTCCGTGTCAAAAGTTATTAAGCCTTTTCCAGACAATAATATACACACACTGTATGTGTGTTTTTAAACTAACTTTGCAACGCTTTTCCAATTTGTAAATCCACTATAAATAATTATTATCATAATAAAGTGGTTACTGAATGATTTTCGGCCCCAGCCGGCAAACAAACCAATATAAAATTTTGAGAGAACACTCCGGAGTTTATGTTCACTCAATATTGTAATAGAAAGCATTAGTATACTTTATAAATTGTCGAACTAAAGTACATTGATTTATTTATAAGGCAGGTATTAAAGGATTTGGGTCCATCAAAGTTTCATTACAAAAACAGCCGTATAAACACATTTAATCTTAATAAAAGTTCCTTCCATTAGAGATCTTCTACACGCCAATACATAATTCAACAAGGTCTCTGTTGAATTGCAAATATGAATCAGATAAAAGCAGCTTCGTCGAAAGCTATATTTTTCACACTTCTTGAATTTTCCTTGGCCAAATGATGTTTGTAGGCTTGAAACCGTAATGATGATGATAATATTTCGACAATGTAGCTATTATTAGCTATTTTTCATGCCGTATTCATATTTTTTTTTATGATCAAACACAAGCACTATAGGAAAAATCCTTTAGGGCACTCTGGGAGTGGTGCGTGTGCGCAAAAAGCGATTCACGTTGGTTTTGAATCGTTGGAGGTTATATTCGTTGGGAAAAACGACCTCGGGAAGGTCGTTCCACAAAGATGTAGTCCTCCAGATGAAAGAATTCTTAAATAATGAAGTTCGAGGAGTACTAAGCTTAACCACATATGGATGGGCGGCAGTGGTTCGTCGTGTATTTCTGCTAATCGTCGCTCTGGGCGGCCGAGCACCTTCCATGAAAATATCTGTAATCCCTACTTACTCTTCATTAACTACTTTAAAATTTAAAACCGTGTTAATTTAACTGTTGAGCAATTTAAAATGAGAAGTGTACCTATATACAGGGTGTTATGGAAATGACTTATTATATTTAAATGAGTGACTCCTAAGGTGTCCTAGAGAAAGTCTACATACTTTTTTTTTAATCGAATATCTAAATACTAAGGTTAAAAATCCTTTTTACCCACATACTGTCGCGCCGTTCCATCTGGATTCAGTTAGCAACAATGTGGGTCACTAGAGTATACTAACAGTGTTGTCAGATCACATCGCATGTTTCGCCCTTGCTTGGATACTTGCCGCGCGCGACTATTGTTGCTTCAGTATGTTACGAGGCTCGAGGATGGAATGACGCTGTCCAGGATTCCACGTGCTTGATGTATACGAATTTTAAACGTTTTGTTAGTTGTAGCATTTGCCAGATTTTTTTTCTGTTGTAAAATAATTCATAATAAGAAATATTGTGATGTGATTTCAAATTTGTGTGATATTACCTATTGTTGGTTCTGTTTTATTTTTTTATCGAATATAATTTTATTATAAAACGTATTATAAGATCGAAGGTAAGAGAGTTTGAAAAAGAGTTGATAACTCGGGTCAAAGACGTCGTATTGTCAAAAACTGAACACGTGCGTTTACAATTCTATGTTGCAATGACAACACCGCCTCAATAAACTATTGATTGCGAACGTCCTCAGTAGCGGCCACGTAAATTTTCAGATTTCATATAAAGTGTATATTTCGTACAATAATTCAAAGCGCCGTTTAACGTAAATATTATTTTCATCTCAGGATTTGCCGGTTTAAATATAATAAGTCATTTCCATAACACCCTGTAGATGGAGCCATGAGCGTCACCGATGTCGAGACATCACATTGTCATATGCTCCGTCTCGTTTTAATATATTTCTTATCCTGCTACTAAAAAGATAAAGAAATAATTGTGTCAACACGGAAACCCATGCAAGTTCCGTAAAAAAGTTTTTAAAATACGCAAACAACGGAATAATAGGCTAAAAGTTATCGTGAAAGTGACATTTTTTAAGATATCATTAAAAAATATATTGTCCAAGATACAAACCTTAAAACAACGATAACTCTAAACTATAAATTTTCACTCTTATTCCCATGTATACCCTGCACATTTAAGTTAATCAGCGATTGGCCTCTAGGTTTGTTCGTTCAAATAATCAAAATTGTAAAGCTTGGTTGGGATATACTTTCCAATATCATTTTCAGTTGTCCGGAATATCCAAACCCAATCCATCCTTGCCTTAGGCAAGGATCAAACTATGTTCTACTTAAAGCAATGGTCGGCGATTTCCCAATTACATGGAGGCAAAAGAAATTTGCAATTTATTAACACTTCAACAAAATAGGTGAAAGAGTTAAGTTGACTAGACCTTTTCCACATATATTTAAAAAAATATCAATTCTTAATGTAGTTCTGAGTTAGCAGTTTAGTTTCAAAATGCTTCAAATTCGAATCAAAAAGTGTAATTGTATTTCAGGAATAGTCAATTTTATTAAGATTTGTTATTTGTCTTTGAGATTATTCAAATTTAATTCAGAAAATGTAATTTCTATTTCAGATTACTCTTAGAATTACTTTAGAAATATCAGTCTCACTCTCAGTTGCACTGGATATTTCTAAAGCTTTTGATCGTGTTTGGCATGAGGGGCTTCTAAGTAAATTGCGATAGTACGGTATGCCCAGTCGATTCTGTGCATGGTTGTCTAGGTTTCTTAAGGACCGCTCTCTGCAAGTGGCGATTGACGGATTTCCCTCAGACACCTTCACCATCAATGCCGGTGGTCCTCAAGGGTCCATATTGTCTCCCACTCTCTTCTTACTCTACATTAACGACCTCCTAGTGAAAACTAAAAATCCGATATTCAGTTTTGCTGACGATAGCACACTTATCTCATGTTTCTCTTAATTCCGCCCAGAGCGACGAATAGCAGAAATACACGACGAACCACTGCCGCCCATCCATATGGGGTTAAGCTTAGTACTCCTCGAACTTCATTATTTAAGAATTCTTTCATCTGGAGGACTTCATCCTTGTGGAACGACCTTCCCGAGGTCGTTTTTCCAAACGAATATAACCTCCAACGATTCAAAACCAACGTGAATCGCTTTTTGCGCACACGCACCACTCCCAGAGTGCCCTAAAGGATTTTTCCTATAGTGCTTGTGTTTGATCATAAGAAAAAAAAAATATGAATACGGCATGAAAAATAGCTAATAATAGCTACAAATTGTCTTATAGATTATTCAAATTTAATTCAGACAATATAAATTGAATTTCAGATTACTCACTTGTATTTCAAGAATCGTCAATTTTATTTAGATTTGTTATTTGTCTTTCAGATTATTCAAATTTAATCAGAAATATAAATTGTATTTCAGATTACTCACTTGTATTTCAAGAATCGTCAATTTTATTTAAATTTGTTATTTGTCTTTCAGATTATTCAAATTTAATTCAGAAAATGTAATTTGTATTTCAGATCACTCACTTGTATTTCGAGAATCGTCAATTTTAATTAGATTTGTTATTTGTCTTTCAGACTATTCAATTTGAAATCAGAAAAGATAAATTGTATTTCAGATTACGACTCACTTGTATTTCAGGTTTATTCGAGTTTGTTCGTGTTCGAATCTAGGTAAAAACCGATGCATTTGTACAAAAAAATGTTTTAAGTTTCCACTCAATTAGCTTTCATGTTTAATTTTTTTAGTAATAATAAAATAAACTGAGAGATGATTTTAAAAAGTCAAAAGTCTCAACAGACTTAGGTAAAAAAGAACAAATTTTCATGCAAATGAATAATAATTCTCAAATTGAATTGATTGAATTTATTAGTCAACTTTATTTTTTTAAATTCAATCAAAATATATTTACCCATATTTCCGTAACAGAAAGAGCAAATTAAAAAATGTTTAGAACAAATACGTCATTTTTTACGTATATTTGAATCTTATTATTATATTTAAAATTCCAAAATTAACCGCTTCCTTCAAATTAGAGAGTTATTGAAAATGTCATTTAAATATGCTCTATTACGTCACCAATATTTTAAACCCGAAATACAAATTGAGAAAAGGGTGTAGATTGATTTTTGATAAAATAGGATTATCTGGGTTGTTTTATAGGTAGATGTAGATAATATAATTTGTTTACATTTAAGGATAGCTGACGTGTATTTAGATTTTTTGTCTATTCAGCATTCGTTTATCGTGTTCATCTACGATTTAATTCTATACCTTGTATGAAAAATAACATAAGGTAAATTCTCTAAATCCGATTTCAAGTCTAGTAAATCAACGCTGCATTGTTTCTATGCGATCCAGCTTTTAATCCCATTTTCTTCCCCAATCTATCATCGCCTTCCTTACAGTGTTCTACACTATATAGTTCGTTTGTTTCGTGAAGTAGAAAATTCCAATAACTCGGGAAAGGCGAGCCTTTAACCTGATTGTGGTGTACTTTGTTTAACCAACGAATTCCAAGTCCCTCTAGACCTACTGAAACCTATGAAAATATTTAATTAGTTGTATATGCTAACCAGTGGCGGATCTTCCACAGGAGCACATGCGCACGTGCACCTCCAAAACAAAACGAATAAAATATATTAATTTATATTCATTGAATATTATTTATCGTATAAAGTCCGACCCTCCCAATATTTTATCATCCCGTCAAACCAAACTATATAGATCCGGCAACCATGCCTCGGTCGAGGTAAATGACGATTATGACGAGACTTGCTCGCACGTGCGATTAAGTAGTGCAGTTTCTCTGTAGTAACAGGTGGCGGGTGGCAGCGAGGGATAGCAGGGCTATGGCAATTTAACATGGAAAAGGCGCACAGTTTTTATTTGCATCGCGCTGTTGTCTGTTCGTGCATCTAGTTAGAAATTCGAGCGTGTATGTTTTAATATTTTAATATTATACATTTATTAAGTTAAAATGAATAGTTGACGGTGGACTATTTAAGAAATAACTTTAGCTCTTTGAGTTTGGAGCAAAAAATTGAAGTAAAGAATGCGGGAAGACCTAAACCCGAAATTAATTTAACGCAGACCACAAAGAGTAAATCTAGGGACTTTATTAGAAAGTTTAAAAATGAAATATATGAAAAAAAAATTTATAGAGGGTATTCCAAACTTAATGAGGCTGTTATTGATGAATTTTCTACAATTAAGAACCGAAGAATGGACTTTACGTTTAAGCACTGTTGTGTAGGGTCGATAAATGTTGTGTATTTCGATAAATGATACTCGATATGATTTTAAACCATTTTATTTAAGGATTTAAACTAAAAAAACACTGAAAATATGAATAATGCCAACTTGTCAATCTCGCGGCTCGATTCGTTCTCGTCATAAAACAGTTAACTATTGTTCTCGTCTTGGTTACGCCTAATGGCGTAGCCGTAGAATGGCGTATTAGACATCATTCGGTTTTCTTGATAACTCGTAGATGGCGGAAGTAGTATTGGACATCATTCGGTTTTCTTGATAGCTCTTAGATGGCTTTAGTAGTATTAGTAGTGGACTGTATAAATATTGTTACGAGGGTTGCATGCGACGACGTTAAGATCCGACAGCTATATACTAAATAATATAAAATATGTTTTACCTAACGCATTTTCTTATTACATTTTTTCTTTTTACATTTAAAACACCTAGAAAAATTTCACCATACTTGTGAACCCCCTCTATCATAGGTCACGAGCGGCCACTGATGCTAACCTCCATAACTCTCGTGTACAGAGAATTATAAAATTGTAACGACTAAATCAAAATTGGCGTTATTCTATGCGATATAGCTTCTAATGCCATTTTCTTACCAAATCCGTCATTGCCTTCCTTACACTGTTCTCTACTATCTAGCGCATTTGTTAAGTGAAGTAGAAAATTCCAATACGTCGAGAAAGGCGAGCCTTTGACCTGACTGTGTTTTACTTCGTTTAACCAATGGATTGCAAATTCCCATTTACCTAGTTTCGAGAAGGGAGAGATAATTTATCGCGAGGAAAGCCTAAACCGCCCCAAAATAGATTGATCGATCCCTTTTCAGGCTGTTGCGGCATCTGTTTGGCCTGGTAAAACTTTTATCGCATAAAAGTAATTTGAAAGTTAGCCAATTGTGACTGAGCGAACCTCTTTTCAAACTTTTTTTGGCTTTGGAAGTGCCATTAATGACTCTTGTTAGTCATACAGAGAATATAAAAGGAGCATAAATTAGAAATTTTGAAGTTCCGCTTAAATTTTACGGGATAATTTGTGTGTGTCAGTGGTCCCGTTGAACGGTTTAGTATATCGGTAATACAATAATTTATATACAGGTTGACGTTTATCTGTAGCTATTCATTACAGGTCGACGTTTATCTGTAGCTATTCATCAAAATTAGTTTATAAGAACCATTAGTTACAAATTTGTTTTCTTTCCTGTAACTAATGTTAAATATTATACAGGGTGTCCTAGACTATGTGGGCAATCTCCCGGGTTCAGATAGAACACTTAAAAATAACAGGAGAAGGTATAATTTTTTTTTCTTACGGCCTCCCCTACGGAGATACGGGCCCATAACGGACGTCCCTGGAAATCGTTGTTTTTTACATAATTTTTTAAGTACTAGGTGTAATTTAATAATTTTTTAGTATAATGGTTACTAGATGACTCTCCTTAAAATCCTCCCTTTTAAACACATGTGGCTTATTTAGTTTGCCAGGGACGGACTAGACGTAACACAAAAATGCTTTTTTTTACACCCTGTATGATGAAGGAACGACAAAAATATTGTTGGATACTCTAAACCTTTAGCTGAAAAAAGGTACTCTTGTTCAATTTCGATAAAATGAACTGTTTTCGAAAAAAATATATTTTTGTTCAATATTGGTTGTTCTATTATGTTCATAAAATTCCCTCATTGTAGCTATGGATTTTTTCACATGTATCGATTTAAATAAGAATATTTATGCCAGTGTCAGTCTATGGTAGTGTCTTGAAATTTGCGGTTTTTCTCCTTTGTCTTATTAGTTACTAACTTAGTAATGGAATTTGCGTATACTGAATTTGCCGACATGCATTTAATGTATGGACAAAAATATTTTTTTCTCGAAAACAGTTCATTTTATCGACATTGATCAAAAGTGCCTTTTCTTCAGCTTAAGGTTTAGAGTATCCAAAAATATTATTGTCGTTCCTTCATCATACAGGGTGTTGTCCGTCCCTGGCAAACTAAATAAGCCAAATGTGCTTAAAATGGCGAATTTTAAAGAGACTCATCTAGTAACCATTATACTAAAAAATTATTAAATTACACCTAGTACTTAAAAAATATTTAAAAAAATAACGATTTTCAGGGACATCCGTTATGGGCCCGTATCTCCGTAGGGGAGGCCGTAGGATGCAAAATTATCATTAAACCAGATTCAGAACTTCTCCTATTATTTTTAAGTGTTCTATCTGAATCTGGAAGATTGCCCACATATTCTGGGACACCCTGTATATTTAATTACAAAAAAATTTAATTTGAATAACAATCAGTGCTGGGAAATGGGAGTGTCTATGTTCCATTGCATTAGCATCGACAATTTTTCATGTAAGAGCTTGGTTTCTTTCCAAATATTTTGAAAATCGCAATTGTATTCATAAATTTTAATTGGTGATTAAAATGTGGATCTATTCCAATAGTAGTACGAAACATTTTCTTGGGATTATTCGGTTGTTCATCAAAATGTATTTTCTGGTAAAATGGAACACATCTATTATGTACATCCATTTTTAGTAGCGAACAAGAGAAACAAATTACTAGCAAACATAATAAATATAGAATTTAAATATTATTCGACAATGCTTATATGGCTCGAAAGGCAGAAATGACAAGTTAAAAGAAAAAACGATATGTTTTCCGGATAATTTGATTTTTCAGGCCTCATGAATAATTCAAATTTTGTCGAAACCTTCGGTGGTATACAATTTTCGTATTTTAATAGATGGTCAAGGGATTACAAGGTCTAACATTATTGTGATGCAAATATTTTGACGGTTCTTTGTTTCTGGTCTGTATTTATTATTCAAATAAAATACGTTTTACATATAAAAAGTAATGAAAATACTTAAGAATATCGACATTTTTTTTCTGAAGACATTTCTGGGTTATAACGTATGTCCCATAAGTTTTGGCAAAAAATTTCACTGAATAAATGGTATGTTTTGGTCTACTAACCAATTTTAGGTTTGTCTTGCATAGTGACAGGACGCAAGGTCTGGCCAGAACATAATATCGTCTCCAGCATGTTCTTCTTCAATAAAATTAACCAATTTCGTAAGACAATTATCGATATACCTTTGACTATCCAGGGCTTCACCTTTTACTCGACCCACATAAGGCCTGGATACACCCCGGGTGGAAATAGCGCACCATATTAACACTTTATCATCGAATTTGACCTTTTGTTTAAATTTGACATTATCAAAGACCTCTGCAATATTGTCAGTGACAATAATGATGATGATGATTTTTATACTGAAAATTTTGTCAGTATAAAAATCATCATGGTCCTTCATTTCGGAGTTGCTTAGTGCGAAATACTTTTCATCATCCATAATTATCAACCGGTTGTTTGTTAGCAAAATATATTATTCTTAATGCACGGCAACATCTCGGGATTTTGGCTAGTTAGTTGGCTGTATATTTCGGAGCCTTTCTTCATTTCCGATATTGCTGACCATTCCGCGATAGTTCCCGCGCTATGGTGTTCTTAGATTACATTGCCAAGCTGTGTAATCAAGAGATGTTCAAGCCCAATGTTGCCAACTGTGTAGAAAATAATATAACTTTAGATTCTTATAAAAATAATATTTAGTTTACCTAGTATCCAAATAGAAGTGAATCAAGGTGCCAGTACACTAGCAAGTAATCTAGGGCACAAACATCTTCAGGGTTTTGTTTCTTTTTCTATGGGAAAAGCTTTATGCTCATCACGTATCCTGATGATAATGTAGAACTGCATAATAAGCTTATACCCACTAAACCCCATTCGGCCTCTTATTTCCAATCTCTCGGAACATTTGCACTAAATCACTTACAGAAACACACAGACACCCACGAGTTTCCAATTATTGTTTTTTTGAAGATATGCGCTTATTATTAGATTACACAAAAGCAATAAATACTAACGCATAATTACACTTTACAATAACCTACCGTACACATAAAACAACAGCACTATAAGATACAAATTACTTCGCAATAGAACTTCATAAAAACGCTAATTTCTAATGGGCTAATCAAATTTATTAATCCTTTACTGAAGAAGAATGATGAAATAATTATGTTGATAGACCCTTCCATCCCTTTAAAATAAATAGTCTCGTCTAACCAGCGCAGTTGGCATTTCCGAGACTATCATTATAAAGAAAAGTATTACAGAAGGAAATTCTTCATTTTATGAATATAACCTTATAAAACATCGAAAGTGGCAACGCTGTATTTTTAAGTATCAACCCCAGTCGCGTAAAGAATATGCGAATATGCAACCGTTTCTACGAGATCAGCTGTTCCTCCAAAATTAGCCGGCCGGTTTCCTACTGCTGTTTCAAGCAGATTTGTGTATTAAATTGTATGTTAATACTTAAATCCGAGTTTAAATTATTAAGTTATTTGTTCTTTTCGCGACGGCAGTGCCCCAGTCCAGTAGTTCGATATTGATCGACGGAACCAACGTGTTATTCAGACAATAAGGGCGTACTTTTGTCTACACAGTAGCACTATAAAATACTAATTCAGATTGAACGGTACTTAGATGTGTTGTGACGCGAAAACTATGTGATTTTATGATGTGATGACTTGGTGTTTTTTCTAAATTAAGTTGGTTTTAAATAAGTCCGAAAAGGTAAATAAAATTGCATTTTTTTTCTAAAGGGTAAGTGGCCGGGCCGGTGGACGGATGTCGTTCGAATTGAACAAATGAGAACATACCTGACCATTTAAAAACTCCGCGGTGGTTCGTTTGAGTCAGTTCAAGTTTATAAATCAGAGATTGTTTCCTAGCGAACTGGAACTGAACGTAAAAGTTTATAATAATGTACCCTGAAAAATAAACAACTTGCAATCTGTCAAACAGTTATTGACTTTCTAAAGAGTTTACCCTGAAGATATGACAATACTGTTGACATATGTTGCTTTGTTTACCTTCCTGACAGAGGCATCAGATGGTCATTTTTGGTTTGACATAAGGACATGTACAGGGCATATTAAATTAAAGCGCCATTTTTGGATATTTTTCTTCAATTTGTTTTCATCTCAGGAATTGCCGATTTAAATATAATACGTCATTTCCATAACACCCTGTATTAAGTATAACAATCTTCCTGTTACTGCTGCAGAATTGCATGTAAGATTATAAGAAAGGCGTGTGGATGCTATTATAGTACAGACGTGGAAGAGAGAGAGAGAGAGAGAAATATTCTCTATTCATGATAAGAGAAAATAAAACTTTATAAACTTACTCTAAAGGTAGGTTAGGAAAGACTTACTTATAACCCGTAAAATTTACTACGTGAGACGTAAAAATCTGAACTAAACTCACGTATAATCTGTCTTATTATATTTTTATGTAAATAGATAAAATTTTATTTAAATTTTATTCCGCCGCGTTAGCTGAACAGCTCTTAAGGGCCAAATGGTAAATAAAAAAACGGAAAGAATATATTTTTCGAATAATTTGATTTTCACAATACTCATACATAATTCAGTTTGTGTCGAAGACTCTCGAGGTCCAATTTACAAGTTTCGCATTACCTAAACTAGAGAAGATTTAGAAGTCAAAGACATTTTTTTGTTTCGAAAGTTTCTGTTATGGTTACATTATGGTGGAATCACTTAACGATAGGATTTGCAATGGTAAATCTTAACCGAAACATACGCAATTCATTTCAAGAGTTTTTGCTCACTTCTAAAAGAAATTATAAGAATTAAGTTTATATTCATACGGAAAGAAAAACTTAAAGTTAAATTTACTATAAAAATAATAAAACTAATCATAATTTGTGACTCTGTAATGTGACTGGAATTTTTTTATTAAGAAATGCCATTAAATTATAGCAAAATTTTAACCTAATTTTGGCTAATAATTACAAAAGTATTTTAGTAAATCATTTACATATATGAGAAGGTTTCGTGAAATTTACAAAAATATTTGGTAAAATTTACTAAACTCTATGCTTTTTTCTAAATTTAAGTATCTACAATATTATTTTGGTACGGATTATTAATAAAAAATGTAATTAATACTATATTTTATAAGAAATTTTACAATAAAATCTTTACTGTAATAATTTTACTATACAATGTGTATCAGCCAAATGGAATAAATTCTATAATAAAAAAATGGGGGCGTGTGCGAAAAAACGCTCGGACACTTGCTATTTCTAGTTGCGCACTTTTAATACAGGGTGTGTCATTTGACAGCGGCCAATATCAACTTTCTATTTTAAATGCAATATTATTCAATTTTTGGATCCCTCAGAAAATTTTAGACATATTTAATGTACAATATCCTATACCTATCTTCAACTGGATCGTGTTCTACTCGCGGTAATGATTACTATTTATTTGTGCCGCAAATTTCATGCTCTTTGTCTTACCGTTTGGTAAATAACATATTTCTGTCATTATTACTTAAAAAAAGTACAGTCAAACTACTATATCGAATAATCAAATGAATGATTAAAAATTATTTGGGTATTATTGAATACTAAATTAAAATATCCCTCTGTGGACGTGGACGTATTTCAATCCTTTGGAAATTATTTTCCAAGCAGAGTTTTTGCTATGCCAAATGCTCTTAATACACATAGATTCAAAAAGTTTGCATCACTCTGATTTTGGCATGTTAAGATAACAAATGTTTATTTATGTTTATCAGTTAAAACGATACCATTTTTTGTAGCAAAAAAAAATATTGTCAAGACATTTGTTTAACATAACATTTTTAGTGTTGCAATCTGTTGGCGCTGGCCAGTAAAATTTTTCAGTTCGGTGTGTAAAAATGAATCGCCGAGTAATATCTGAAATTGATCGTGCAAGGATAGTAGCTTTAGTTTAAGAAGGTTATTCCCAAAGGTTTGTTGCTTAAACAATAGGGGTTTTTCAGAGTGATGTCTCTCTCATATGGAATCGCTATCTAGAGACCAATTCTGTGCGAGACAGACAACGAAGTTGTAGAAAGCGTGTTACTAAGGAACAGTAGAATAGCTATATTACGTTAACAATTCGGAAAAATCATGCTATGCCAGTCCCACAACTTCAAAGAGATGTTACGCATGCAATTGGAGTTCGCGTATCCGTCTCTACACTAAGAAGACGAATTCTTGAATCCGGTTTAAGATTTCGGCGACCAGTAAGAGGTCCACAACTACAATATTCGTCGACTGCAGTGGGCTGAAACGCACGTTCGCTTACCCGAAGAATTTTGGAATTCTGACCTATTTTCCGACGAGACCAGGATTTGTCTGGTAAACGATAGTCGCTAGATTCGTATTTGGAAAGAACCAACAAGAGCCGCTCAACTTGCCCATGCTCGCCCCTTGCCTCCCTCCTTCGCCGAAGGAAGCTCCATGTTTTGGGCAGGTATTAGGTCTGACGAGCGTACTGAGTTAGTCCACGTACAATGACTTGCGACAAGTAGATTAAGGATATTCTACCTCCTTATGTTATAACGTGGAGAGGGGCTGTTGATAACAATTTAGCGTTTATGGACGACAATGTCCGGTCCCCCCTGACATGAACCCCATAGAACATGCTTAGGACATGCTCCCTAGGGCAGTTCGCGTTAGAAGAAATCCCCCTATAACTCTCCAGGAGCTTGTTATCGCTGCTTCCGAGGAATGGAAAGCTATTCCACAAGAACGGATTGCTAACCTTGAACACAGCATGCGGCGACGTCTTCAAGCTTGCATTGAGGCCAGAGAAGGAAATACACTTTATTAGAAGCTATTTTTTTTTAATTTCACAAATTATACAATACAAATAAATTTTACTTCTGTTAAGTTTTTTTTTGGAAGGTTTAAAATGTTGTGGTAAAATAAAAAATTTTAAAACTCATTGATTTTTATTTTAAACTTATCAATGAACTAATATTTAGTCTATTTTCACCATGACGTAATTACTTATTCGAGAATCAGAGTGATGCAAAACTTTTGAATCTATGTATAATAAAATTAGTGTTTTTCCACAAGAAATTCTTTTTTAAATTCAGCATATTCGGATATTTATTTTTAGCAGCACAAACCAGTTTCTGGTCGGCGTTCCTCTACACCTCTACAAATCGATTGCTTATTTAACTCCAGTTAAGCCAACAGCTTAGAGTTGTATAGGCTAAAGATCATAAAATGTATACCAGAGCCTTTCTAATTCATTTCAGTTTATTAATATGCATGGAGCGTTCAAATTGGGGACAAAGGGATAACCTTCGAATATCCTAAATTCGGTGCTAATTGCTAAAGGAAAGCGGTCCTCACATTAGAATAAACCGCTTTGTTTACTCCCCAGTTTCGTTGCCTTTTGAGTGTCCCAATTTGGGTTTCTCGGGGGATTCGACGAGCTGTCTGGCCTTAATCCAGGACGAGCCTAACCGAAAAATATAGTTTTATCGCTTTCTGACAACAAGCGGGTAATTGTGGAAGTCGTGGAATAGAAAATTGACTTACTTGCTGTCATTGGAACGTATAGCAATCTGTATTAACCAGGGCCTACCGATATGTTAAAAGTTCCATCATAGAACTTTCAGTTTTATTTTGATGTTTCGGCGATTAGCTTATTTTACAAACATCACATTTTGCCAGTGAGATTCGAATCTGTCGAATCTGACAAGAGGAGGGATTGAAACTGGAAAAAAAATTGGAACTTGCAACAACAATAATAATTAACTATGAATTGGAACGGTAGGGGAGACCGAGGAGATTTGTCACAGAGTAGAGGTGTGACAAAGACGATTTCTCGGAATCTATGGCCGTTAGCCAGCTGACAACAGTGCATGATTGTTTGTTTATAGACGCGCTACTTGACGCAGTACGCGCCAATGGCCCACGACAAGCGGTTGAGTGCTTACGACGTCTGCATGAAAAAACAACCTAAAAGTAAATTTTTTATAAAATTTTTGATTGTATTTATATCATGATATATTACATTCACGTGGTTATGCTATTTTTTCTTACATTGTGTGGGTTTGGAGTTTCAAAGCGTGGCATGGTCTTGCTGTGTTTGCATCTTGTTTCGAAATTACGAATTATTATTCTGACCAGATCGCGATTTTTGGCACACGCTGTCACAACTCTCCTATTAAAGGTTATTTTCTGGTTAGCTTATTTTGCCCGCTTTTTTCTATTTATTTCTATTCCTGTTCGTTTTCTTCGGTCAATTCTTACAACCTAAGCTTGACATCATAGTTACTTATAAAAGATTTGCTGTTATGTTAATGTTATTGTAGTTCCTACAATTATGCCTAATGATAATTAAAGTAATTTTATGCAAAAAAACGTGTGTTTTGTTTATAATTAATATAAAAGTAATTTTATCTATTAAAATGAGTCTAGATACACAGCTGTCACAACCTGCCTTGGTACCTGTTACAATTTACCTCGGTGTTAGGAGAGGTGTGACAAAGGGAGTAGCTTCAGATTTCGTAAATTTTCTCAGAAACCTTTTATTGACTTTGATGACTGTTTTTGAAAGAGGATTGAGCTACATTGCGGCATACCATTCATAATGGTGTTATGTTTGTTTATTGAGATATACTCTTTTAAGTAAAAATTGTTACAACCCTCCTCGGCAACATAAAAAGCTATGATTTTATTTATAAGTTGTAATTGTAAAAAGATGCATAAAATATGCAATTTTATACATTTTACCTGAAACACCAGGATTGCAAAAGATGGGGTTTGATTCCCAATGGAAACATAAATTATATCAGCACAATAAAAATAAACATTAGCGGTTAGGGAGTTGCTGCTGTATAATTTAAACCTACCCCATTCCTAACAACATAATCATTTTTGTTATTACATATTCCTGTCGATCTGTCTTCGTTGGGGGTTGTTAAAAGTTTTAACTGTTCTTGGTAGTTCATTTGATGGTTAGTGCCAACCATCAAAAACCGATATTATTTAACAACCCCTTTGAGAACAAAATCGTAACTGTTAAAACTGGTTACGCTAAAAGAGTCTCTAACTACTGTACAGTACATCAATAAATTAATTGTTCTTCCTGCTATTGGAGTGGATAATTTGACGGTATATTTATTTACAATTACCGGTTCTTGACGGGTTGTAATATGAATAAGCAATTTCTTTCAGCAATAGATTACTAGCAGAAGTAATTGGTTAAAGAGAAAGTAATTGTTTAATTATTGTATGAATATCCTAAGCAATTGATACTTGTCGGTCGTATTGCAAACAACTGCTGGTTTTGACTTATCTAAATCTACATATTATACAATAATTATTTTACAGGGAATCATTAAATATTATTATTTATATTAAATTTTTGTGTTTTGAATTTATTACTTTGATAATTTCGCACTAACATTCTTCAACCAATCAGGAGCTTGCTTTTTGTTCCGTTACCACGGCAACTAAGAAAATTTCCGGAAATTTTTCTCCTCCTCGAGGCAGCAGGAAGTGATTACAGTGGAAATTTTTTGACGTTTGTGTATAGAATGACATTTTGCTTGACTGAACCTGATATTTTAATTATTTTATATTTCTGATTATTCTAAAGCTTTTACTAGACATTATTATATAAATTAGAAACAAATAAAGACAGCAAATTATTGTTATTTACTATAGTTTACAATTACCTCATTATTTGCAATTAAAACGTCTAAATAACCTTGAAATTCTTTGGCCACTTCTTCTTTTTTTAATGGGGAATAAGGGAGCACCAAGTCATCAAAATTTATAAATTTTATATGTTTGGTGGGATAAATGTAGTACTTGGAAATAATTTCGCTTTGCTGCCATCCACGAAGAAGCCTGTATTTGGTAGAAATCAATAGGAGACGATATTTAATTATATTAAACAAATTAGACGAATAGACGTCTGACCCATATTCTTCTAATATATACGTTAGAAGCTTTAAATTCCGATGATACATTTTAATTTCACTCAATTCTTTACAAAACTTACACGGAGGGTATTTCTCAAACCGTTCCATTTTTAAATTTAGCTACTGTCAGTAATCGGGGCTACGGGAGACAGCGCGTGGCGTTTGACATGGATTCCATTGCCTCCTATATGGATGACTACAATACGCTGGAAAACTATCTGTATAAAATAACTTTATATGGTTGCCTACCAACTTTAGTAAGTTAAATAAATATGGAAATAAAAATTTGAACCATTTTTACTTTGTCAATAACAATTTCAGGCAAAGTTGGTAAATAGGATATTATTGCTCTTCGAACTAACAACTAACGCAATCCTCATTTTTTCTACCTTCAAATTAATGATTTAGTTCGAAATTTTCTTCCCGAATCTCCCTCGTTCTTGAATTAATATACGGAAATTTTCCTTCTACACGATTTTTTTTAGAAAATTATCACGAGTCGAAGAAAAAATCGTGTGGTCGAAAAATTTCAAGTAGGTACTAGGGAGACTATAAGTGATAATTTTGTCACTAATTTGGTTTATTTGAGATATCTGGTATAAGTAAGGTCAGTGCTCAGGATAACGTTATAAGTTGGAGAAACAAACCATTTATAGTAGAATTTATTAAAATGTCAGGTAAAGATGCAATTGAGCCAAGTCCAAATTATAACTAATTTAAGCAAACTTATCGCACCCTTTATTAATTTGGTGTTACGTAAATGATGGACATTTTTCGCAAGAACGTTTCGTGCGAAAATAGTTCTGAATCTATCAGTAATTGCTCAAGCAACAACTCAATTTTATTTTATTTAAAGTGAAGCAATTACTAGTGAATTTTAAGAAAAGGCAATTGCTTATATTTTATTCATATAGCCGAATAAGTTTACTTTGATAGCAAAGTTTCATTTTACGGTAAAAAGTATTTGTGTAAAAGTCCGTGATTTGTTGAGCAAAAAGGGAAAGTTAAATTACTTGTCAGGTAAATTGTGGACGCTAAAGATCGACTAGGGATTGTTAGGTAGCTGCAACTCTATAATTTAAAGCTACCCCACACCTGACACCATAATATCCTCCTAAGGCGAAAGAAACTGACATCATATCAATATGTGTATTCACATACTAGAAGGTGGTGACGTTAAATAAAAAACGATGATTTAATTTTGAAGAGTAGAAAAGTGGTATTCGATTATCACCATCATGACCTGGTCAAATACACACACCGGCCGTAATTGGAAAACCATTGAAAATACTATCGAGTGGGATGCTAACCCTGACGCGGCCCCTGTTGAAACAAGTGATGGATCTGCTAACAGGCCACTGTCACTTGCGAAAACACCTTCAACAGATAGGTATAAACAACGGATCCATTGAATGCAGACTCTGCGGCGAAGAGGATGAAACCGCCTCATACATAATATACCCCTACGCAGCACTGTCTCGTAGAAGACAAAATACCTTCGGGGACATACAACGTGTTGACAATCTCCCACAAACAAACCAACCCCCGCCTTTAACCAACCAACCAACCAACCATCACCATCATTACATCAACCCAATTTGCAAATACATTAAATAGAAACCATTATAATTTCAAATAATTCACTTTTCTCTTGAGTTTTATATGAACGAAGTTTTTCTTGCCAAAATGATTCGGGTTACAAAAAGTCGAGGTTAAGTCAAGAATTGTTAATAGGTAAGTTACCAATTCGATATCAATAAATTATCACACCTATGCCCTTGTCAGTATTATTCCCTTCTTATGTTGACCACAGAGGAAGAATCAATTCGATTCTGCTGAGCATCAGCCTTTTTTGACAAACGTCCATTTTAATTCAATTTAACAGTTGAACGATTTTTTCAATTTTCCAAGTTTTCTCTTTTCGCATTCCTGAGTGTCTGACCCTTTCGGTATTATTAATCCGGTTAGGTTTGAATCGGAATTGATTCTGAAAGGTTAATAGGATGTAGATCCTGCACCTGAGTTTGTTCTTTGTAAAATAATAGTTAATTATATTAATTTATACTTAATGGTTCGCTTTCAGGTCAATTCCCGATGGAACCTACCTACGGTTTAACGTGGACCTCAAATAGACTCATAAATTTTTAAGGGACATTAATCCTTGATTTTATGCATCTCCTATCGATTTTGACACCATACCCGATCCAATACAGCTGGTTTTCATATTAAGGAAGCGCTTTAACTTATGTCGGTCGGTATAGAGTTCGTATTGGGCGGTCTCAAGTGTGTTCGATTACTTATATGCCCTTGGGAATAAAATTTTAGTTTTTTAATGATATTTCTATCCAAAAAATTACATTTTTGCCCCCGTAAGGATCTGTATGGCCCGATCTTTCGACAATAGAATAAATATTTACCAAGTCCCTTGGAAATATTATGAGTCTTTCAAGACCTATAGAAAATGTGATGTTGGAGTCCTCAGACAGGTGATTTCCCCATTAAAGAGGTTGGCAAGCAACACATACTCCCATAAGTTTTAATAACTTACTTTACTGTGAAGTGATCAATTTCCCTGACGATATTTTTTTCCTGCAGCCAGTACAGTAATTTGAAATATATCATTAATTTTTTACAAATTTTTCAAAACATTTCTTTAAAATGAAATTCTACGCCTCAACGAGTTTTCACCTAATCCAAATAGGTCTTTTGACAGCGCCAGCCTAAGGTTTAATCCAATGTTATGCGTGAGTGATTTTTTTCATTTTAAATTTTCCCCTTTAACGCATTCTTTAATGACTAACACTTTTAATAAAATCATTTCGTCAATATGGGTTATCTAAATTTGGAATAGAATGTTATATGAAAATAGGCTTCCTTTCTTTTTTATCGCATATGGGAAGAGCACATTTTTTTTTGGCTAAAAATGTAACAAATAGATAGTTGTTCATCGTTTTCTGTCTACATCTATCTTTCCAATCTTTCTAATCTCGGAATAATTATTATAGGGTATAAACTCGTGCACTGGTATCAGGGTGATTGATGGTTGATGGCCTATTAGACGTTAATGGAGAACTAGTCATCGGATCACTTTTAAAATTTGGGAGCTTATAGAAGTGGACATGATCTCTCTTTTAAAAATATTTTTAGCCATGCAGTGTTGCCGCATCTACTTGAAAGTATTAGCAACTTGATAATTTAAACGGAATACCCTGTGTATTATTTTTATTTTAGAATCCCTATCAATTTCTTAATAACTTCCTTAACATTTTTCTATACCTATTTGTTATAGTTCTCGAGATAATAATTAATTTCACTTTTTTTTTTCGGAAAACATGTCCTACAAAAAGTGATGATATTTTTAAACTCTGACAAATTAAAGCACTGAAATTTGGCATGGAGTCACATTATATCCAGAGGTCTTTCACCCTCTTTCCAAATAATAGTTATAATAGTACAGGGTATTTCAAAATGCAAATATTTTGATGGTTTGGAAAAATGGTAAATAGTACGTTTTTTTAAATGAAATACCCTATATTTTATCTGTTGTCCTAAAAGCTATTATAGAAATTGTCTATCTTCCTATGTATAATATTACTATACCTATCTTGAGCAGTTTTTGACTTATGCGCATTTATTTAGCAAAATTAATTATTACAATTAAAAATCACACTTTTTAGACCAATTTGGCAAGTAGCCTATGGAAATTGTTTTGTAATGGTTGACATTTTGCAAAAAATATCTAATTACTTTTCAATAAATGTTCAATATGTTGGCCGTTCACTTCGAAGCATTTCAGAATTCGTGTATCGACACCATCTGTATCCGATCTTCTAAATCTTCTCTTGAATTTACCGGTGTTTTGTAAACAATATCTTTGATAGTACCCCAAAGGTAAAAATCTAGAGGCGTTAAGTCTGGAGATCTGGCAGGCCAATTCCAAGGTCCCAAACGCCTGAACCATCAATCCTCAAATATTCTCCGTATTTCCGCACTTACTTCGGCAGTGCAATGAGCTGGAGCCCAGTCTAGTTGGTACCACCTGTTGCGTTACTGAGTAAGGGGAAGATTATCAACGAAATTTTCAACAAATGTAGTTAGTAGTCAAAGTAATTTCTGGATGTTAAATTTTCATCATATATCAAATATCGAATTTTGTCATCGATCCTTAAACAAAAAACATTAAAACTAAACTTTCCTTGGAATTAGGAATCTCTCGTAACATGGGGATTTTCTTGCGCGTCTTCCTGTATATGAATTAATAAGTTTTCGCAAAACAAAGTTCTTTGTGGACAGTCCTCAGCCTTGAGAAATTGAACTTTGGTATACTTATAATCATACATCTTATGGTAGACAAGAAAAAAACGATAAACCCAAATCTTCTTTGGCACTTCTTATTGATTCCTGCGGATAGGCATGAAAATAGGCCAAAACATTGATTTCATTTTCCTTATTGGACGTTATTGGTCTAGGTAAATTTCTGGATGCTTTCAAGCATGATCCAAAATTTTCGAAATTGCTTTGAATTCGTCTAAATTTCTTATTGCTCATTGATGATAAATTTGGATACATTTCATTGAATCTTCTACATGTACGGCTTATGATCTTATTACACTTACCATGTAAAATAAATAAATTCATAAGTACTACATTTAAATTTACTTTATAGAAGATTATAGTTTTTTAAAATTCTTTAAAACTATTTATTCTTTGTTTCAGGTAAGGATTGTTCGTTCACGCCATAATGTAAGTAAACCTTTTATTAAAGTGATTGGATGGAAAATACAGTAACGAAAAATCTTCAAATATTCGATACAATCTGACCAGCATGATAAAACTACTCACCTATTCTAAAGATGTTATATACTCCTTACATGTCGCCGTTATGTTGTATGTTTGATCAGAACAGATCACACCCTACACCTCCTTAACTATGAGTATTTAAGAAGAAACGTTACCTTAATTAATTAGCTTTTTTTCCTGTACTATGGCGCTGCACATAACGGCTTAAAGACTATATATCCGCCACTAAGATTAGATACTGTTATTACCTCTAGTGCAGTGACCGGAGTAGCGTATCTCCCTCTACCGGTGTTCTATGTGTGCACAATAAGTATCTATTGGATACAAAAGATCGGATACTTTCTTTACAACGGTATGGATATAGTGGATACAAGTTGCACATCACTAGTGTGCGAAGAACACAGGCCCGGCCCCGAAAGGGGGCCTGGAGCGGCGCGCCATTTTGGAACCGACCGCCCCCCTCCATTTTGGGCTTGATTCGCCATTTATATTTTCCAAAAATCAAATTAAGAACCATGATGTTTTTTCCTTCGATTTGGGGTCCGGCGAGATTATCGCCACTGCTCTAGTGATATAAATATTAAAAATTTATTTTATTTTATTTTCAGTTTAGGTACAACCTATTTACCAGTCAAATTTCCTCCTAACAATAATAAATTACACTATTTTCTCTTACGTTAAGTTACATAAATTTTCATTATATTCAACGTCTTTTTATTTCATCATTCTTTCTCGGTAAACCTATTATGTTGTAGAGACCTATTTTAGGTGATGTATGCGCTACATTCTATGTCATAAATCAGGTTGGTTAAAAAAACCCTAAATAATATTTAATCACAACAAAGTTAGAAATATACATTACTATTACTATACTTATTTGACTATGCAGATAACTTTTGCTTTGAATTGCGAACGCTTAAAAGAACAATGAAACAATGTAGAAATCTGCCAACTCATTTTTGAAGATGAACGCTCTTGGTTTATCCGGATTGTGATCTACCTATCTGATCGATAATGATTATCGTCACGTCGCAGTCACGTCGTTTCGGACCAGTCGCGAATTATTTCGTCTACTGGGTACTTTACAAAATAAGAGACATAAAAATTAAATGATTATTCTTTATTATTATAAGTATTTTTTGTCTTACTTAATTAATTATGAGGCAATATCCAGCACAACATGATCAGAACAATAAAATAAATTAATATAATTAAATTAAGTATATTAAAATTAAAATGAAGATAAATAAGAAAATCATAATAAGATGTTATTATAAAAATTTACATTCATAGAATATTTACTTTTTATTGAAGCTAAAGATCTTATAGTTAGAGAAACCGTGATAATAGGGGGTCCGGTGGAGTATCAGTAATTTGGTTTTTCGTGGAGTTAATACTTGATGAAATGTACCGCTTTATATAGGAAATTCTCAATAAACTCAAAATTATATCGAGTCATGTCTGAAAATTAATTTACAGCATCTGCGTGGCCCCAAAGTCACGGAAAACACATTTTCACACACAACACCGAAGTCAACCCTTGCATATACTTTTTCGAGCGTGTCAAAAAAAAATTTAAATTTAAACAAAAAAGAAAAAAGCGAATTTGAAGTTGAAACTTTCTAGAATGGAACATTATATGTTAAAGATTATGTGAAAAAATTTTTGTCGTTCCAGGTCTCGCCATTCCATTATTGGAATTTTTAAAAAATCTCCTTTGAGGAAATTCGGAAAACGATCGTGACATGTCAGAAAATTGTCACACTACATTCATTGACATCCATACATTGTGGAGAAAAAATTTCAGAAGAATCGCACCAACCTAGGCGGAATTCTGACAATATTACGCAGAGATACCGGAAGGTATGACAGAGAGAAAGCGAGACTGGAGAAATCGGATACCGCAAAACTTTCTCTAAATCTATTTTTTGAGAGAGCGATGCAGTGAGCAATTGACCAAAGAGATCTCGCTACAGTCTTACTTCGTACCGACTTTCATAGTCTTCCTTTTCACGATATCCTTGAAAGTATGCTGCACTTTTGCAACATTCTTTTTATCAGAAAATTGTTTACGAGTTATCTCCATGTGAATACAAATCGGTTAAGCCCACTTGGACCCATGTCACTTGAGACTTTATAATTTTTACATTCATTTTTTTTTGACACGCTCAGAAAAGTATATGCAAGGGTTGACTTGTCAGAAAATGTGTTTCCGTGACTTTGGGATCACGCGGATGCTGTAAATTTATTTTCAGACATGGCTCGATATAATTTTGAATTTATTGAGAATTTTTTGACTTTAAAGATTTTTTGTACGGGGTATGGCTTCGTATGCAAGCCCATAAGTAAAATGCATGTCAGTTAATTTACTGTTTGTAAAATTTACCATTATTTATCAGATTTTACTCTTTACTCTAATAATAATTATTTAATAATGAAAAATCAATGCCACCCTATTGTGTTTATGAAAAGAAACGACAAAATTTAAGAAGCTTTAGCCAGCCTACTAATTTTTATTTTTATAATAAGTTTACCGTTTTTATTTTATTCAACCATTCAATATTAAAAATGCTCCTTAATGATTATTATTGAATATAGAAAAAAATCTGAGTACGTCACTGGATTCTACGTAAAAAATTACAATAGAAACATTTAATTTCTCTTTGATAATGGTGTGTACAAAATTTCATAAAATTATCTAAGAGTGATTATAATTATGATAAAAAAGTTATTGTTTAAATTTTAACATTCTGTAGCCTCTCGTCAATTTATATGAAAACAGTCTCTTACGTTTTTCTCTTCATTAATACAATTAAATACAAATTGAAACGCATTATTATTAATATTGATAAATTGTGTTTAATAAAAATTGTTGTAAATATTTTACATATTTTTAGGTATGGTAAAATATAAACATGGAACTGATTTGACTTTGTAGGCGTCACAAAAATTAACTATTTATTGAAATATGCCTTATAATCTACAATTTTTTACTCATTTAAATTAGCCATATTTCAAAAATCCGGTCGTGTAAAGACTATAAAATGCCATTAACAAAGGAAAAAATGTAATCTTAGTCCGCTTCATTTCACATAGTAAATCATCTGAGGGGCAATATCTTGAAGAATGGCCCATTATGGTCTTGCGTTAAGAATATTATTATGAGTTGTCGGAAATGATTTTCTTGTTCGAAACGCTCGGCGTGATAAATGTGCGGCCTTAAGTAATTTTATGCGTGGACGGCTTTTTTACTCTTCTCTTCGCATGAAATATGTGCCCCATTAAACAAAAGAATAATTTATCATTAGGTTTTTGTTTAATGTTGAAAACAAACTTAAAGGGGTTATAATCCTTTTCGGAGCGGAAAATAATGATGGAATTTATGAAAAGTTCCTGAAATGTTCAATCAGCATATTTTCTACCTTTGAATTTTATTAAATAAATAAATTTAGTTGTAACTGAAATTCAGAACTAAGCAAATATTTTAGAACAGCTTTTTAACTGATTTAACTGACTGAAAATACAGGGCCACTCACGGTGACTGGGTATATTAAAAGATCTCGGAAACTGAAAAAAATATATTTGTGTCAAATGTTGGTACTTGCTATAAAATATTATGATCGTTTTCAATGAAGATATTTTGACGTATCTATCACCTCACTGTCAACTTGCTGATTTTAAATGGAACACCCTAAGTATTATTACCTCTTTAGATTCCACGCAAGATTCTAGACATATTTCGTATATCATACACCTAAGACCAATGATCTTTTGACATATTTAAGGGTTTATGTCTAAAGTAACATTTAAAATAGTTATTAGTCTTTTCAATAAGGAAGTCTTTATTATCTAATTTGGGCCTGGTTCCATTTTGAAAGGTTCCTTTCAATTAATAGGTTTTTTATAATATTTTTAAACTACTAAAAGAGGGTAAAAAAATAAGATTGAAAATGAAATTGAGGAGACTGAAGAATTTTCGAATGAAAACCCTCAAAATTTATAATTATTTTCTATTTAGCATTACAAATAAGGCTAAGTTTGTGTTAGGTTGTCTATTCCGAAAATTTTTAATTTTCGAAATACTGCCCATTTAATACTTTTACTTTTATATGGCTATTTTGCTGCGGATTCTAACTTTAGTAACTCTAGTTGGCTCTGATGACGTCGAAAACCAGTTAAATGCTAAAGAGAGATATGAAGCTATCACTTACTATTTGAAAATAATTACTAATCATGCCTGGCGCTAAAATATACGAACCAAAAATTATTTTAACTTGTCTTTTATTTATAGAGAATGAGATAAGTAATAACAAGAACATATGCCAAATTTATTTCTTTGTCATTATTTTTCAACGCCATCATAGCCAACTTGGAGTGACTGAACTTAATATCCGCAGTAAAATCGCCATATAAAAATATTAAATTGGGAATATTTTGAAAACTAAAAATTCTCGGCCTATAGGCAACCTGGCATAAACGTATCCCTAAAAAGAAAATAATTATAGAACTTGGGGTTGAAAATGTAGAGTTTTTTTTTGCAGTTTTCTCGATTTAATTTTCGATCTTATTTTTTGAACACTCTGTATTAATAGTTTAAAAATATTACGTTATAATATACGAAATCTTACGTAGAATCCAAAAATGTAATAACATCTTGGGTATTCCATTTAAAATAAGCAAATTGACACCTGCTTCCGGTATAACCGGAAGTGATAGATCATTAATAAGATCGGCATCTTTCCTAGCGAGTACCAATATTTCTTGGTTCCCGAGATCTATTAATAGGCCACTCACCATGAATGGCCCTATATAGTCAATATAGGTTAAAACCCAGAGTTCAACAAAATATTATTAATTGTTTCCTGTATATCTATTTGTCAATCAACATTATTTCCTCCGATGTAAATATTTCGATGTAAAAATTCAACAATTTTCAGCCCATCAAGAATCGAAAATTATATGTTCTGCTGGAAATTTTTGAAAATAATTGCCCTAAAAAATTTTATGCTTCTATTGACAGGATTTATCTGAGCAAAACCTTTTGGCGTCTATAGCATTTCTAACCGGAAAATCCGGTAAAGACTTCAAAGCAGTTTACAAATTCAATTTGTCTCGCTGGCCAGTCAATTTGTTAAAACTTGCAGGAAACGATGCCCGATGCAAAAGTTATGTTGCAACCTTTGATATCTGCAAGATCGATTGCTCTAACTTTAATGGCATGAAACGGGATGCGACCACACATGCTGCGACACGAAGTTTTAATTTAAATTGAACCGATAGCAACCGTAATGACCTTTTGACGAAAAATATTGGAGGCAGTAGGTGGGATAGCAAGATATAAATACAAAATAACATTGAATAGCCAAATCCAAGAGAACGCTATCTTTCGCAGTAATTAAGGAAAATATTTCCCAACTAATTGAAAATTCCTTATGCAAACAGCTATTCTCCAGGCTATAGACCCCGTCGACCACAGAATTACAGAACATGGGATGTTACTTCCAAGAAATTTGGTAGGACGTCACCACCTGCACATAGGTTTCGAACTTTTTTGTTCACATCAGTATAGGTTAGGAATCCATATCTTACCATCAGAAATACCTTAAAATTGTCAGAGCCATCTCACAGCAGTCCTATAAAATTTGATCTAAAACTCGCCTGGACTTTCTTTATGCACGCATTTCTTGTCGTCGCGTTTTCTAAACATTGTTCTAAATGGGGGCTTTTGGCCCCGTTTATGCACGCGTTTCTTGTCGCGGCGTTTGCGGCCATCTTGAACAATATGTTGAGAGAACGCCGCGACAAGAAACGCGTACATAAAAGGGGCCTTATCAAAGGTATTGTAAGCTACAGATCCCATAATCCATTCATAAAACTCTTGGAAAGTGAAGCTGTGATGCTGTGAAATGTTATTGAAAATCAGTAATGGATGGATGAGAGAACTACATGTTTGTTGGCTGAATGGCAACAATGTTGAAGTCTGGTTATATCAGTTGGTTAAATATTAAAACATAACCATACTTACCGATGAAAATATAAATCCTTATTTAATGATCCACTCTTTTACAAACTACACATGAATGCCCAATGGTTGTTTATAATAAAGACGTTTTTTATCAATAATAACAAAAAAATCAACCAAAATATATGTAGGTAATCAATCCTCTTAGATGAAAGGACAAACATCGCAATATTTACGAGATTAATATTCATTAATCTTCTGCTTATCTTTTGGATAGTGACAGTGACAATATTTTCATTATTCGTTATGTTCAACTTTACGTCAATTGTTGGCAATAGCGTCATAGAAATTATTTGCTGGTGTTTGTTGTATTGCTGTCACGTTCAATTGAATAACAGAATTGACTTACCAAAATGTATTCCAGATCGATGATATTCTATGGGTGTACCATGCCGGCCTTTTCAAGAAGTTATAATGCAGTTTTCCTAAGTATAGGGGCGCCGATATTCAGCCACCTCAAAAATTACATGGGATTTCCTATCAAAATTTAGTCATCATCAGATGATAACAAATAAAATAATTCGAGAAACTCCTAATTATAAATAAAATAACGTGTATTTAATACATCATTTTTTGAAGTTTAAAACCAGGACAGTTACTTTTAAATGAATATATTTCAGTATCTTTTAAAGTCAAATGGTCTTATTAGCCGTCTTTTCTCCCTTGAGCTCGCACCAAGTTTCTCAATCACGCGATAAAGACGTAAAGCCCACATTTGTCACTTGTAATCTCTTCAAACAAGAAAACGACATTCAACGTCGAATTCACGAAGGTATTATAAGTTTCAAGATAATACGGGCTGACCTATAAGCCATATTTTGCACTTAACTTTTATCTTTAGCTTAGCTTGGTTCAAGGGAACTATCGGTTAAATGTATAAAAATAATAGATATTATTATGAGTGTCTATATTTCAAAATTCCCTAAACTTTAAAGTTACTTGACGCTTTAGAAGTTATCCTACATTCCCTTAAAGTATGCTGTAGAGAAGATGTTAGGCATAAGGGGACCATAAAAGTTAATACTTAGTATGAAGAGTATAATAATTCTCTCAATTTACATCATAATTTTGTTTATTCTTTAAGTTTTTTTTTTATATGATCAAACACAAGCACTATAGGAAAAATCCTTTAGGGCACTCTGGGAGTGGTGCGTGTGCGCAAAAAGCGATTCACGTTGATTTTGAATCGTTGGAGGTTATATTCGTTGGAAAACACGACCTCGGGAAGTTCGCTCTATAAGGATAAAGATGAATTGCGTATAGTGGCGGCTCGTGACCTATGATAGAGGGGGTTCACAAGTATGGTGAAATTTTTCTAGGCGTTTTAAATGTAGAAAGAAAAAAGTAATAAGAAAATCCGTTAGGTAAAATATATTTTTATTTATTTTTTAATTTTACACAAGGAAATACAACATTTGGAAAATAAGAAAGGTTTTCTTAGTGTATATAGCTGTCGGATCTTAACGTCGTCGTATGCAACCCTCGTACCAATATTTATATAGTCTACTACTAATACTACTAAAACCATCTACGAGCTATCACGAAAATCGAATGATGTCCAATACTACTACCGCCATCTACGAGTTATCAAGAAAACCGAATGATGTCTAATACCACTACGCCATCTACGGGCTACGTCATTAGACGCAACCAAGACAAGAAGAATAGTTAACTGTTTTATGACGAGAACGAATCGAGCCACGAGACTGACAAGTTGGCATTCTTCATATTTTCAGTGTTTTTTAGTTTAAATCCTTAAATAAAATGGTTTAAAATCATATCGAGTATCATTTATCGAAATACACAACATTTATCGACCCTACACAATAGTGCTTAAACGTAAAGTTCATTATTCGGTTCTTAATTGTAGAAAATTGATCAATAACAGCCTTAAGTTTGGAACACTCTATATACATTTTTTTTCATATATTTCATTTTTAAACTTTCTAATAAAGTCCCTAGATTTACCCTTTGTGGTCTGCGTTAAATTAATTTTGGGTTTAGGTATTCCCGCATTCTTCACTTCAATTTTTTGCTCCAAACTCAAAGAGCTAAAGTTATTTCTTAAATAGTCCACCGTCAACTATTCATTTTAACTTAATAAATATATAATATTAAAATATTAAAACATACACGCTCGAATTTCTACTAGATGCACGAACAGACAAAAACTGTGCGCCTTTTCCATGTTAAATCGCCATAGCCCCGCTATCCCCCGCTGCCACCCGCCACCTGTTACTACTGAGAAACTGCACTACTTAATCGCATGTGCACGCAAGTCTCGTCATTTACCTCGACCGAGGCACGGTTGATCTATACAGTTTGACGGGATGATAAAATATTACGGATTTTTTAGTTTGACTGTACGATAATATATTAGGGAGGCTCGGACTTTATACGATAAATAATATTCAATGAATATAAATTAATATTTTTTACTCGTCTTGTTTTGGGGGTGAAGATGCGCATGTGCTCCTGTGGAAGAACCACCACTGATTGCGCAGTCTGTATTATAGACTTTATTTATTCAAATGATTTTAATTTTTAATTTAGCAGAAGCCAAAAGTGATAAAAGTCGTGTCGTATTGATTGTTTACGTTGTTTGAACAATGAAACGAATTTAGAAGAAATGGTAATTTTTTCGTTACCTTGAGTGGCATGGGGATACTTTAGTCTAAGCCAGATATATCTCAAATTGGTTTAGTTTAAGAAATTAATTAAATTCAATTTTTATGTAAGATATGAAAAAGTTAAATTCTAGGAAATGTACATGCGTCTAGATTTTATTCGCAACCCCGTATAATCAAACGTATCAGGACGTAAAATAGTCTGCCCTAAACTCTGGAATCTGTTTTCTATCGGTTAAAGCAAAAATTATTGAAATTGGTTCAATATTAACGAAGTGTAGAATATTTTAGTTATGTATGTTAATTACATATTTTTGCACAATTAAACAACATTGTTATTCCGCAGAAAATTGGCTTTAACAAGTTTAGCTTCCGGATAATGCAGCACTCGCAATTTAAACTTGAAATAATTGCACCCAAAGGATACATTCTCATAAGTTGCGTTTCGACTGAGATAAGGAATGGCTGATACAGTTTTAAACTCTACAGCGGAACATAAATTAATTTAAAATGTTTTAAACTTTTTATTGTTGAACTTTAAGTTTTAACCAAAGGCGTAACTACGGCTCTATCAGGGTGTAAATTTGAAAACTTCTCGCTTCCATCAGTAAATAATATTAAAAATCGGAAAGACATGTTGATTTTATTGTGAAACGGGACGTTTTTAGAGAATATTTTTAGCTTCCGTGGTTTAACCCCCGGCAGGGGATGTGTAACCCCCTGGTAGGGTTAGATCCACCCTATTATTATATTTTTGGATTCTATGCAAGATTCTAGACAGATTTCGTATTATGTCATATACCTAAATCTAAATATGTTTGAAATATTTAAGATTCTATGTGTAATGACGTTTGCGGACCTTAAAATAATTAATAATTTTTCCTATAAGAAATTATTATTTAATTTGACTTGGATTCCCTGTTGAAAAAGACCTACTTTAATAGATATTTTATAATATTTTGGTAACTATTAGTACAGGGTGTTCAAACAATAAGATTAAAAATTAAATTGAAAAAAATGTAAATAAGTTTACATTTTTATTCCGAAAATTTCTAGTTCTTGAAATTTTTATATAGCGATTTTGGTGCGGATTTGTTCGACTAGGATTATAAATAATTTTCAAATGGTAAGTGACAGCTTCATATATATATTTAGCATTTAACTGTTTTTCAACGCTGTCATAGCCAACTAGGAGTAACTGAACTTAAAATCCGCTGCAAAAACTCCATATAATTGTTTGAATATATTAAATTCGCAATATTTCGAAAACAACAAATTTTCAGAATGAACCTTATACAAACTTACCCTTTTTTAATGCTAAATAGAAAATAAATTATTAATTATTTGTATGTAATTTTCGACACAAAACTATAAATATGTCAAACATACTAATACTTAGGTATACTGCATGATATACGAAATCTGTCTATAATCTTACGGAAAATCCAAAAATGTAATAATATACAGGGTGTTTAATTTAAAATAAGCAAGTTGACACCTACTTCTGGTATAACCGGAAGTGACAGAGACATCAAAATATCTTCACTAAGAAGATCGGCATCCTTTATAAGCGACTAGGTACCAATATTTCAAACAAATATCTATTTTAGTTCCCGAGATCATCTAATAATAGTATTTTAGCATTTTTAATATAATTTATATTTAAATCAGTATTTAATTTTAAAAAAATATTTTTTTTAGTTTTATATTCAATAAAATGTTTATTGATATAATTGGAATAACACGAAAGTCAAAATTGAAAACCATAAATTTAACAAAAGAGGCTCTTTCGAAGCAAATTATACTCTTGCAGAATCTAGTGAGAGATACTACACCTCTTGCATTTCCAACTATTTAACTGTTTCATGTCTGAAGTTATTTAATAGGTAATGCGGTAATCATACAATTTTTAGTACTATGTAGCGTAAATTCTCATATTGTGACAGCAGTATCTCCTCACAAATGTAAATAACCTTGTCTTTCTTCGCTTATAGTTCTTCTTCTTCTGGTGCCATCTCCTAGCGGAGTTTGCATATCATCATGGCTATCCTGACTTTGTTAATAGTTACTCTGAACAGTTCATTACTCCTTCTGCCATGACTACGCTTTCCCTTGATTTTACCTTCCATAACATTTGCAATATTGTATACTTTGAACCTTTAATTATGTATGTAAATTATTCAAGCTCTTTCTTCTTAAGCGTTCTTGTTTTCATATTCGGTGCAAAACTTCAGAATTTGTACCCCTGTTGTATCAATCCATGATATAAGCAGGATCTGACGATAACACCATCTTTCAAACGCTTCTAACTTGTTGATTTCTGCTTGCTTGAGTGTCCGAGCGTCTGTTTCATGTAGCAATGTTGAAAATACAGAGCATCGAAGCATTCGAATTCTTAATTGCAAATTTATATTTCTACTACAGATAAAGGACCCCGCAGTTTTTAAATGGAAATTGGGTTTCACTCAAATTTACTAAAAAGTATTGCATCATACGAATTGTATTATCCTGATAAAATGTCTCCATGGGCGCAATGAAAAATAATGACAGGATTTCGAGATAAGAACCATGCAAGGTGGTGATGTTTCAAGTCCAAAAGTCGTATCTGACCGGTACGTATTACGAATAATGATCAATATATTCCCGTATATTCTCATAAACATCGTACATATAAATATAGATAGATATCTACCCTCTTCATGTATATGCACACATACACGAGATTTTCGGATTCAACGCCACCCGAGAATGAGAATATACGTGAATATATTGATCATTATTCGTAATACGTACCGGTCAGAAACGACTTTTGGACTTGAAACATCACCACCTTGCATGGCTCGTATCTCGAAATCCTGTCATTATTTTTCATTGCGCCCATGTAGACATTTTATCAGGATAATACAATTCGTATGATGCAATACTTTTTAGTAAATTTGAGTGAAACCCAATTTCCATTTAAAAACTGCGGGGTCCTTTCCTAAGGTTTATAAAGGTAGCCCTGGCAATTTCTATCTATCTATCTATAGTTTATTAGTGATTATCAGTGATTTAAATTATTGTCGTCATCTGATTAAGCTTCTTAAATTTATGCGAATGCAGCAGTTCTCCATTATTAACTTAACAGTTAGCTTGGAATATTTTCGTTTAGCTCAAACAATTTAGGGCACCTACTTTGCTTTGGTTGAGCTGACACATCAAAGAACAAATTCAGCAGAGCGTAAGCTGACATAGACTGCAAGACGGTAAGGAAACTTAAGTAAATAAAGCCACAAAACCGCTGTGAATTCTGAATTGCGCCCTTTTGTGACGTTTAAGATAAAGCGAACCAAGACAATGCCTAAGTTCTTTAGGGGGCGATACAATCTTCATTAAGGTAGGTTGTGCGGTCCCGAAATACTCTGTGTGATATAACTGTATTGTAATGCGCTATCTCTGGTAAAAGTTAAATTGCTTGAGACATTTTAAATTAAATCGTTTCTATCCCATTTATCTTTGACGAAAAGAAAATTAAATTAAGGTTGGGTATTTAACAGAAAGTATTTTGTGGTACAAGAATTAAAATTAAGGAACATATGTGAGCTAGAAAACACAGAACTATAGATATGGAAACGAGGAATGAATAAAATATTAGATATACTACAAATTTCATAATATCACAAATTACGAAGAAGCTATTAAATGTTAAAATTCCTTATGATTTTGGGTATCTTCGATGATTTAAGCATGCCGAGATGGGAATTTTCATTCATTTCGTAAGGATGGGATTTATTACTTTTAGCCGCCGTAACAATGAAAACAATTGCCGTAATTTTCATCGAAGGTTTAATAAAGAAAGGTGTAGAGCGAGAGAATATTTATAGGCGGTATTTTCCCTTTGATAGAATAAATTTAACCTTTAGGAAAATATAGGTTCATTTAAAGATTTTTAATTTGAATTTAATAACATTTAATAATACAAACTAATCCAATAATAAATAAAGCTAAGCTGTGTTCATAAACTAGGGTTGGTTAAACCGAGGATATTACTTTCGAAGGTGCGAATTTGAAGCCATCTTTAAAGGGTAGTTAGTATATTCAAATAAAATTTGGATAGTACATTTTACTTAATATCCGCCACTGGAAGGGATTTCAACAAATTATTGTAAATATTAGTAAAAATAAAAATAAAAATTATGCTTTCTGCTAAACAAATTTTAAATCCAACTATTAGCGAGGATAATGCACTATAATTTCATATTTTAAATTTCGGGGCAAAGATCCCAGTTTTTCTATTTGGGTTTCATAATGGCTACATTATGAAATGCAAAAAAAATTAATAACCTGCCACTTTATTTTTATAGAAAACTTTAAAATACTAACCTTTAACCTTGCAAATAGATCATTTTTACTAGATATTTATCTGAAATACCTATACTCGGAAATCTATAACATGCTGACGGTGTCCGTCAACTAATTTCTAGTCACAACTATAAAACAACATAACCTAAAAATAATAGAAATATCTTCCAGTTTATATTCTATTTCTAAAGTTTTATTCAATAAAGTACTATTTTTATCTTTAATTCAATATAGTAGTATACATATTACTTTATATATATATATATATACAGTGAGGACGTAAAGTAAGGAATAGTAAATTCATTATCTCGCAAACTACAATTTTTTTAAAAAATCGCTCGGACCCTTCGATTTTGTTTTTCGAACGCGCATATTCTGACATAAAATGTAGATATACAGGGTGTTGCAAATAAGAGTGACACGAAAAATTTTTTTTTCTTAAATAGAACCCACTGTATATTATTGCATGTACGGATTCTTCGGAAAATCCTAAACATTTTTCATGTAGCATGTGCTATACCTTAGCCCAAGCGTTTTGGAGTTTTCATTCAAAATTTGAAAATCAGATATTTCGCAATCAATCAAGACTTGCATTGATTCATGCACGCTGAGGAAAACCTGTAGTCAGCATGCGTGAAGCGCAAGAAAAGTCAAGTAGGCTTTGGAGTTATGATGCAAGAACCAAAAGCATTAATATCAATAGTTACTGTTATTGTCAGTTTTATGTGTATTTTCCTACCGTTTTACTAGTTTTCAAAAGCTTCATTTCGTTTTTTCATAACTAAATTAAATTAAAATGCGGTTCACTGAGAAACAGCGCATAGAGGTTTTGGAGGTTTTGATGATGATGGGCTACGGTGATAGGGTTAAAACACAGCAAGAAACTTGTGAGTTATTTAATCAAAAATACCCCAATCGTCCGCCAATATCACAATCAACAGTAAGCAAAATTGAGTACAAGTCATGTAAGAGATATCCCTAGATTTGGTCGTCCTCAAGTTGATGAAAATCAACAATTAGAAGTCTTACTGGCAGTTCAAGATAACCAGCATGTGGTGTCTAGGCAGGTAGCAAGTGACGTGGATATTGGAAAAACAACAGTGCTTAAAATACCGCATACAAATAAATACCATCCTTATAAAATGCAAGTTCTCCAAGAACTTTTGGAAAGGGACTTTGAGAGGCGCCTTGAATTTTGTGAGCGTTTACAGGATATGTGTTTCGTAAACAGAAATTTTGTAAAAAATATAATTTTTTCCGATGAGTCCACATTTTGCTTGAATGGTGACGTAAATACCCAAAATTATCGATATTGGTCCGATGTAAATCCACACTGGATGAGGGAAGGACACACACATTTTAATCAAAATATCAATGTGTGGGCTGGCGTTGTCGATGACATTGTTATAGGGCCTTTCTTTTTTGACGGAAATTTAACAGGCGAGAGATACTTGAGTTTTTTAGAACAAGAACTTGTTCCAGCCCTGGCCACCCTTTTTCCTGAGTTAGAACGTCCCGATTTGCCACATCATAATATCTGGTTGCAACAAGATGGTGCACCCCCACATTTCGCTGTGGGAGTTCGTACATATTTGGACGATACTTTTCCAAACAGGTGGATTATAAGAGGTGGTTTTATTGAGTGGCCGCCAAGGTCACCCGATTTAACACCACTCGACTTTTTTTTATGGGGATACCTTAAGGGAAAAGTATTGAAAAGCCAGCCTGCAAATTTAGATGATTTAAAAGATCGAATCCGGCAAGAAATTCGGCAAATTACACCCCAAATGGTTCGAAATGTTCAGCGAGAATTTGTAGATCGGTTAGGCTATTGTCAGTTGACCAACGGAAGACACTTCGAACATTTACTTTAGAAAAATTATTTTTAAGTTCACCTAACTGTTTTTTCGATAAATAAGACATTTTTAAAATAATTTTATTCTTTGTTTTCTCCATGACTTTTTCCACTTTTCAAATTTTGAATGAGAATAACTCCAAAACGCTTGGGCTAAGGTATAGCACATGCTACATGAAAAATGTTTAGGATTTTCGGAAGAATCCGTACATGCAATAATATACGGTGGGTTCTATTTAAGAAAAAAAATTTTTTTGTGTCACTCTTATTTGCAACACCCTGTATATCTAGATTTTATGTCAGAATATGCGCGTTCGAAAAACAAAATCGTCCTCACTGTATATATATTGTATACATATTTATAGTTACTGTAGACATTTCCTGGTCATTAATTGTTATTCCTGTCAGATTCTATGTCGACACAATATTTTGTTCAATGGTATTATTTATTATGTTGTTCAATATTTTGAACTTTGTTCTGCTCGCACCATAACTCAAAATTTTGCATATTCTTTTTAAACGTTTTTCTAGATTATTTTCTGCAATTTTTCGTATTTCTGACGGAGTACAACTTTCTTCCTGACTCATTTTTATCAACTTTAATAATATATTTATTTTTAATTATGATGGATGGGAAGAAGCTTTATTGTGTTCAATTGTTTCTATCATGGTATATTTGATACTTGTAACATTTTATGAAATTGTAAAAGTATTGCCAACCCAAAAAGAAAATATTAATTCAAATGGAAAAAATATACTATATTTTTTAAAGTTTTTCGGACTTTAAAGACCCAAATAGAAAAAGTATTATAAAATACAAGGTCGCTTTCTAAATTAAACGCGTACTCTAAGATAATGTCTTATGAAACTTGTATCTTAATATACTATTGAAAAATACCATAATATTATGTCTAACCATAATGCAAAATAGAACAAACACTCTGGAAGGTGCTACAATAGTATATTACATACAAGAGTGGTAAGACTCATTTTACATCCGATTTGGAAATGGTACGAGCGTAGCGAGCATATTTTCTTCCAGATATATCGTAAAGACAGTAAATTGGCCATGATTATGACTATAAACTTTACTGAAATTTTACGGACGATTTAGAATTTAGATTGTAACTTAAATATATTGTTTAATTGCTTTATTTGTCACCCTTCACCTTTTCAGGCGAAAGAAATGCTTTTCGCTCAAACGATTTAAAACATAAAGATGCTATCAGCGTCTGTCATTCTTCGCTATATTGGCTCGATGATTTAAGATTAGGAGAAATGGAGCATACTGAGATAAGAACTTTCATTCGGTTTTGTATAGAAAGGATTTATGACTTCCCCTCACCGCAACAGTGAGAAATATTGCCATGATATTTTTGAGGTAAATTAGAAAATATAAAAAGTTAATTTACAATGTAAAAATTGTCGGAAAGAAAATGAGGTTGCAGAGGTTAGAATGTTTCATTAATACGCACTGAAAAAATGGGTCTATTTCTAAGTGATGTACTGTGTATTGAGGTATGTATTTTGTAAAAATAGGTATAGGTGCATCGTTGAGTTGAACATAGGAAATCCAATGTCATTTTTGAGGTGGCTGAATATTAGATCTCCTGTACATTTTATAGAAAAACTGCATTATAGCTTCTTGAATAGCTATAGAGTTTGAATACATTTTGGTGAGTCAATCCTAAGCTATTCAATTAAACGTGATGGCAAAACAACGGAACCTCATAGTGCAGGTAAAAGAAAACACCAGCAAATATTTTCTATGACGCTATTGTCAAAAATTGACATAAAGCTGAACATAACGAATAATGAAAATATTGTCACTGACACTAATTTTCCTTTTGTCACTGTGTAAATTTAATATGCTGGTGTTTGCTATATTGCCTGATATGCGAGTTTGCTTAGTTTCACCAGCACGTTTAATTGAATAGCTTAGGATTGGCTCACCAAAATATATTCAAACCCTTCAAGAAGTTATAATGCAGCTTTTCTATAAAATGTACAGGAGAGCCAATATTCAGCCACCTCAAAAATTACATGGGATTTCCTATGTTCAATTTAACGATGCGTTACCCGGTGTAATACTAAAATATCATCAGGAAGGCAATACATGAAAATTTGATTTTCTCGGTTAATTTATAAAAATACATAGTTCAATAATATGCTACTGCAATTTGCGGTGCAAAATTGCTTATTATAGTAAAATCATTATTTAAATTTATAGCCTAAACAGAACTTATTACATAAGTACAGTTGTATTCATTGAAAATGGGGACAAGTCTTATGACTAGTTTTGCCATATTTGCGTAAATCAGGCTGTCCTGATTGATTTATTGTTTTTAAGGTTATGAGCAATAAGCATTGGCGTCGCTACACAAAATAAAGAATCTAATTAAATGTGATAAATGAGGTAAATTTATAAAAATATTTCTGTAATAACACGTAATTTTTACTCAACGTAACATAACTAATAACGGTATAGGTACTCGAATTTATTACCTATATTTAGATTGAAAAACCTTTTCTTCAGTGATCACTGCCGCGTTCCACAACTGACAGTCGCTGAATTTATAATTTAAGGTGAAAAATATCTGAGATTGTCTACGTTCATCTGTGAGCATTATTTTGTTTATGCAGCTACCCAGTTTTTTAGCTCCGATTCTTTTGAGTCGGAAATGCGGGACTGACCAGTACCAGTTTTTCTTTTCAATGGCCCCTCTTACACCCAAAGTTGCTTAACTTTTAAAATTGTATTCGTGCCTTTTCCGTATAAATGTGGTAGTGCCCGTATTGACCATCCATCATCAATTCTTACTACTATTTGAACTTTTTCAAGCTCTGTTAAATGGCGAGGCATTTTGAGAATTCTGACAGTGACAGTTTTGCCAACCATAAACTTTTGAATAGTGTCCCCATTTTCAATGAATACAACTGAACTTTCACAATATGTAACTCAATATACATTTTATTATGATATTGGTATAGTGAAATTATGCAAATATGTGAACAGTTTAATTATTGCAAAATAAGTATATGAGTACATAATAACCCTTTCACCCTTATCACGGGTATGCATTTTTCTAATTTACGTGAGTCGGACATTGTGTGCGCTTTGTTTAAAAAGCAAATGCATGCTATTTTTGTGCAAATGTGTAGATTTTTTAATGAAATTTCATATCAAGATAAAACATATAGGTAGTAGTTTGGCCAAAAGTTTAATGCAACAAATGTATGCTCTGTAATTCAGCGCTCGAGGGGGGCTTTATATACAAGGTCATTCACAGTGAGTGGTCTATTAAAAGATCTTGGGAACTAAGGAAGATATTTGTTTGAACTATTGGTATTCGGTATAAAAAATGTCGGTCGTTTTAATGAAGATAGTTAAGAAGATCAGCATCTTTTATAGTTAAATATATTTTTCGTTTCTGAGATATACAGACAATATTACAATAAACCGATGGCGATTGACGGATTTCTCTCAGACACCTTCACCATCAATGCCGGTGTTCTTCAAGGGTCCATATTGTCTCCCACTCTCTTCTTACTCTACATTAACTGCCTTCTAGTGAAAACGGAAAATCCGATATTTAGTTTCGCTGACGATAGCACACTTATCTCATCTTTCTCTTTGAATGCACAAACATCGGCTGCCGACGCACATATTCGCAGACAGCATGAACTATCACGCCTTAATAAAGACCTGGAAGAAATTTTGGCGGGGGGGTGACAGTAACCAAGTCGAACTTAACTCTAAAAAAATCCAGGCAGCAGTTTTCTCTAAAATGGTTAACATTACAGAACCGGATTTAGTCATGGACGGACACGCAATCCTACTGGCTTCATCTATCAATTTGCTGGGCGTCAATCTGGGAGGAAATATATCTTGGCTTAACCAAATCGCCAAGATAGCTTCTCAGAAACTTGGTGTACTCTTCCAAACCAGAAAGTTGTACACACCGCAACAACTTTTGACACTATACAAAGCCCAGATTCGATCGTCACTAGAGTACTGCTATCATGTCGCGAGTTCTGCACCCAAGGATACACTTCGGCTACTGGATTCCATCGAAAGCAGGGCCATTCGTCTGATTGGAGACCACGAGCTGACGAAGAACCTCGACAGCCTAGAACATCGAAGACAGGTTGGGGATTTGACCTTCTTTTACAGATGTTTTCATGGAAAGTGCTCGGCTGACCTTGCCCTCTGAATTCCGCCCAGAGCGACGAATAGCAGAAGTACACGACGAACCACTGCCGCCCATCCATATGTGGTTAAGCTTAGTACTCCTCGAACTTCATTATTTAAGAATTCTTTCACCTGGAAGACTTCATCCTTATGGAACGACCTCCCCGAGGTCGTTTTTCCAAACGAATATAACCTCCAACGGTTCAACACCAACGTGAATCGCTTTTTACGCACACGCACAACTCCCAGAGTGCCCTAAAGAACTTTTCCTATAGCGCTTGTGTTTGATCATAAAAAAAAACAAAACTTACTTCGATATATATTTTCTTGTTGTTTTTCTCTCTCACAGTAAATTTGAACTTGGGATGCCTGGTTTGATAATTAGTTTTGCCAGATGCCTTTATTACTGAGAGGTTAAGAAAGATGATATATCAAGTTGAAAATCGGTTAATAATACATGATTAAACTGTTAGTAGTGGAAAAAATCTTTAATTTACTCCTAGCTTAAGAGTAGCAAAAATATTAGTATTTTAACATATCCGCTGGTTCTGCCACGAATGTTTATAATAATGAATAAAGCAAATACCCACGTGGGCCGAAAAAAACATGTATACATAATATATACAAAAAACAAACTGTGTAATAGGAGAAATGGAAGAAAAATGTTTAAATCTAATCCATTTCAGATCCTTACATTCATTATTCATTGTAAAATTTCCGTGTTTGTCTTCATTTAAATTTCAAAACATTTCATTATACGTAAGAGCTTTTTCCGATTTAAAACACTGTTCGAAGCTATTATTAGAATTTCGAAAAAGCAGAATTTTAAGGGAAGTCATTACGAATCCAAGTAAGAAATCTAGAGCACTCGACACTTCCATAATTATTCTTAAATTCTTCGGTGGTTTTATGAATGCCATTTGCTGCCTTTTTTTTTATAGTGGTATATTTTGTATTGCCTTTGTGACTGTAAATTTTAAAACTTTTATAGTTTACTAGTTGTATTGTTTATTCACAGTCATGCCTTGCGTTTTATTTTTAGTTGACTTTAATAGTCAAACTCAATAATGCTTTATTATCACAAGAAAATAAATTCTTGTTAACGAGCTTGTTAGGATATAAATCTACACAACTACACACTATTCCTAAAAAAAGAAACAATTCAAAACCATAAATTAAATCTAACCAGTGCGATTAGCAGGGATATAAACAAAATTCACATATAGGATGATAAGATCAGATCATCAGATTGTACATAAATCATATAATTAAACATACTATACTCTAGTTAAATACTTTATGGAAAAATGATTCAATGCAATAGTGTCTCACAACTTTTATTAAGTTAAGGTTAAAGAGTTTTTTGTGAGTGTCGATGCAGGGGACAGGGAAATAAAAATTGTATTAAATACGCGTATTATACGCTGAACACCTATCCATATCAAATATATATTTCTTATGAATAAGACATGCTGATTCCAATATAAATATTGATCAGGGTTAAGACTGCAATAAGAGCAATGGCCGGCAAGCAGATTTGCGTCACACCATCGCGTTATTTTAACGAGATCGACTTTAACATCCCTATACAACTGTCCTGAGCCACTATTATACCATTGTTGCGTCGTCCGCAAAAAGAGTAAATGAGTCTTTGATGTCAACATCAACCATATCGTTTATTTAAAACAAAAATAGTACAGGACCCAATACAATAACTTTTTTCTAGTTTAATCGATTTTAATAATTCTTTTTGATAAAACACGTTCCCGACGTTGCTTCCATGCCAGAATATATTCACTAAGGGCCAAGAACCTTTAAGCGAGACAAAATACTGACCGAATTGGCTCAGGTCAAGCTGGTCGCAGGCCAAGCAAGTCTGCATTGGTCAATATGGTTGGACACGGATATTTAAGAAAATCATTTTCAAAATTTGTATGTGTATCTTTATAATCATCTGACCAAAATTTCATATTTCTTTTGTCGCTGTTTGCCTTTTATCGTCGTTTCTCTTTTGACGTATACACAAAACATTCAACGAATAAGAAATATTCATGGTCGAAATTTTTTTAAACGTTGAACCGTTTAGGGTCATTTAACTAGTTAGCAAAATATTCATATTCTCTTCATATTTTTGCGAACAGAAAAATGTAATCGGTCAGTCAAAATGGCTAGTTGGTCAGCAACTTATGGACAGCAAACATTTCTGAATCGTGATAGTGCCCTAGGAAAACAAGTGAAAACCCGCCCCCGCTACACCTTTTGTAGCCGATTTCCTTCTGTATTCGGCAAAAGAAAATACAAGAAAGTTACATAAATTGAGAGTGTCCTGGGACCTCTGACCAACTGTAATCTCTTGCTGATCAAGTAATCATTTCGCAGCTCGACTGTTAATAACGGTAAACCATTTAATTACTTCTCATTTTTTTATTGGCTGTATCCACTTTGCATAGATATAAATATTGTATACCCACATCTTTCATGTTAACCCGGAAGCTCGCTATTCCGGCACCATTTGCGTATCCTATCTTTATCTGATCCTGATCATAGGGGCAACGCATAAGGACATGCGACTACATTTTCAATTCCTCGATATCGAAATTAAATCAATTTAATGCAATATTTTCTTTATTTTCTTTTAGTGGATTTCGGTTAAAGCAGATTTTAACGCTGTCGGATCCTCTTAACCAACCATTTTACATTAATGCACTATGATGTATATTTGCTTAGTAACTTTCACTTCTAAAACAATATCAATTTTTAGTTATCAACTGCATCTAAATATCTAAAATTATTTATATTGCCTGACTTTTCCAAACTCCACCGGATATTAAATTAGAAATTATAATAATTGAGTATTTTTATGTCACGCCATAAGCAAATAAACGTTGCATTTACCATAAGCAACACCATATGTATGTGAATAATTTAATTTACAACTAAAACAAATAGGTACAACACTTAAATTGTTATAGACACATTAACGCTACTGCTGGAATAGCTCAATTTCAATATTTCACCAATTATCGTGTTCATAACGTTAATCCTCTATTACGGGCGATGTCTTGCACTTAAGGAACGAATATGGTGCAATGAAAGCGAACCAAGCTAAGTACTTAACTATCCCATTACCTCCCAAGTTATTTATATAACGTAAAATAGAATATGGAAGATGCTCCTGACATATATGTATTACTGTCGAATCATGCCTGGCTAGTATCACCTGTGCTACGAGTTACCGATGTCATCACTTTCGACTGTCGCTGTGGTGTCATATTTATGATTTAAGAAAATGTTTCAAATATATATCATGAATTTAATTTCACCAAATATTCGTTATCTATAATCATTTCGCAATAAAAAAAATTAATACGAATATAAAGTATACGTTGTGATCCTAGTCTTCATTTATAATACGGTATTTTATTAATAAATACGAATGAACATTTTTAATAAAAAAACCAAACAATCTCGCTCTTATGTTTTTATTTTTTGCCCGCCATCCTTTTCACAGTTTCAGACTAATGTGCCAAACAAGAATTGATAAAAGACCATGTTTCGAATCTTCAGTTGGGCTGATATGGCTGTACAAATATCCTCACGATTTTTCCGAAAAATACATCAGATTCGTATAATCTGGGTTTGTTGCTAACCACACTCTGCTTCCAACGTTGGGTAGAGGATTCTGTTAATTGAGCAACTGTATTAAACAGTAAACTTTATTGATAAAGAATTTTTCTATTATATTTCCGTGTTATCGACAAATGAAAAAAAGGTTAACAGTGGACCTATTTAATTTACCATTAAAACAAATACTTACAACCCCTAAACAATTATTAACCGTTACTCGCTGAAATGGCTCAATCTCAATCCTTTACCAATTATCTTGTTCAGAACGTTAAACTTCTGCCATTGGCAATGTTTGGCACTTAAGGAACGAATATTGTGCAATGAAAGCGAGCCGAACGAAGCGCTAAAAGATGCCATTACGTTTTCCACCGTATCGAATTTCAAGATCAGCGCGTGTGAACAGAAAATTGTCTCCAGGTTTAATATAAATATTTGGCCCCGCATCTCAAAATTACTATTATACCTATATATTGCACCTAAGAGGTACTAATCTAATGACATTTTAAAAGATAGAAAGGTTAAGGTAGATTTAATTGAGAAACTCGCGAGTGCGGGGGAAAGAAGTCCTCTGCTCTCCCAAATTTCGGAATTACGAATTAACTTTCCTATATATTGGATGGTGTAAAAATCTATTAAAAAATTGAAAATCTGATGCAGATATGTCCAAGGGTTGTTTGAAAAAAATAGTAAAGTACAATACATGTAAAGTAAACGAAGGTTGGAAATACAGGTCAAACTAGGCAACCCTTCGTTGCTCTGATGCAATTTCATTTATACCTTCAACTTGTATTGATACTGTATACCCAAGTCAATAAACCTTAATGTGACTTAATTGGTCAGCATTTCAGAAGAATCTCTAATGCAAGGGGTTGTATCCTTTGTCATCGAACTCAAATCACTTATACTTTATCAATTTAATGATATCAAATTTATTGAAAAATCCCGCCTTCTTTAAAAAAATTTCTGAATCATCTACATACATTCCTGCTTCATACGATCGTGCTTTTGATACTTATCCTTTCTTATCAAATGCTACTGTTTGACCCTATTTGCTCCCACTTATTCAACAAACTGCTTTTTTGTAGCCCAATTAGAAGTAATTTTATGGCCACAAAAGCGTAATCAGTAAGGAATAAATCATGATATAAATTAAGATCTGCTACGCACATAAAAAGCAATGACCTAAAATCTTCCTTCACTTTTACAAGCACAATAATTAAGAAATTATTTCCAAGAAATATTATGATATTTGCTGGAAATAAAATTTAATATGAAATGTTAAAATAAAAACATTGGTGTCAGGTAGCAGAAGATTTTAAACACTAATTAACTAACCGGCCAACTTTTACTGTTATATCAATGATATTGGCTGAAGTGAGTTTCTCACAATCAAAATCGGTTGGATTAATATTTTATTACTAACCGAACCTGTTATTGTGATTAAGTAATTTATGCCATTGTCATTCCTGGATGTCACAAAGTTTTACTGCTTAGTTAATTATTTGTTTAGTTTAAACTCTGCTATAACCCAATATGGGTCTTCCAATAGAAGATAAGAAGTAAAAGAAAATGTTTCTCGCTAATAACGAAACTTTTCATTTATTGTTTATTGTGTTAATCGCCAAGATAGCTTCTCAGAAGCTTGGGATACTCTTCCGAACCAGAAAGTTGTACACACCTCAACAACTTTTGACACTATACAAAGCCCAGATTCGACCATCACTAGAGTACTGCTCTCATGTCTGGAGCTCTGCACCCAAACATACTCTCAGCTACTGGATTGCATCGAAAGGAGGGCTATTCGTCTGATCGAAGACCACGAGCTGACGAATAACCTCGACAGCCTAGAACATCGAAGACAGGTTGGGGATTTGACTCTCTTTTACAGATATTTTCATCGAAGGTGCTCGGCTGAACTTGCCCTCTTAATTCCGCCCAAAGCGACGAATAGCAGAAATACACGACGAACCACTGCTGCCCATCCATATGTCGTTAAGCTTAGTACTCCTCGAACTTCATTATTTAAGAATTCTGTAATCTGGAGGATTTCATCCTTGTGGAACGATCTTCCCGAGGTCGTTTTTCCCAACGAATGTAACCTCCAACGATTCAAAACCAACGTGAATCGCTTTTTATACACAAGCACCACTTCCAGAGTGCCCTAAAGGATTTTTTCTATAGTGCTTGTGTTTGATCATAAAAAAAATAACTTGTGGTGACACCCTGTCAGCCATTAAAATATACATCAGTATTTTCTTTCTATATGCGAGCTGCCGTCTCCAAAAATTTCCAAAAAATGAAACGAAGGAAAATCCGGAGTATACTGAGGACCGAGATATGATATATTGTAGGGTACGACAAACGGTAGTCAGTTCCCAATAGGTAGGTCGTATCATGATACGTAAAACTACGAGCTGATAGCTCTTGGAGGGTGCGGAGTATGACTGGTTAGGTAAGCAATGATTTTTTTTTAAATACACGATGACCCACTTTAACTAATACGCGCAAATAGTCTGAATTTAAAAAAATCATTTTTATTTCTTGCAGTAAATTGTCTTTTTCGGTAAATACTGAAATCCTATTAACTTTTATTTTGGACTTAAAAGTATTACATTTTCTGAATAAAATCGATTTCAATCTTTTACTTTATTTCTCAAGAAAGGACTTAGTCAGCTTCTTAACATTAATTGAAACAAAATATTTATCAAAATTTCTTGTTTGCCAATTTAATATTGAAGCTATTTAAACTAAACCCCCCAATTATTATGTACTTTTAAAGGTATCTTCTATCGCTTTTAACTTAACTTATAACAAACAACAACTTTAATTATTTAAGATATAACTTTCGTTCCAATTTATAAAAATATTTACCTAAAGTTATATGATTCTCCACACATGCCATTTAATAGGTACAGGTGCGGCAAGGAAAACTCATAACCTAAAGAAGCCGCTTAGCAGAAGTGGAGTGTGATTTATAGAGCAATGGTTATAACATAAATTAAGTAAATTAAGCTTTTGCATTTTAATAGGCGAATGCAAAGTTAAAGATACTCCTAGAACTTCACTATTTAAAAATTGCTTCATCTGGAGGACGTGATCCTTGTGGAACGACCTTCCTTAGGTCGTGATTCCATACGAATATAACCTTAAACGATTCAAAATTAACATGAATCATCTACGGGTCCGCAAACGAAGCGTGGACGGAAGATTAAATCGTTATCGAAGAACTTATCAACAATACTGAAACAGCTTGAGATATTGGATTAAAAGTGGCATATTTTAAAAATATTTTACATTATACAGGGTGGCTCAAAAATGTGTGACAGCATAAAATTATATTTTTTTAAATGGGACACCCAGTATTTTATTGCATATTTAGGTTCGTATTACTATCGTTTATAAGTGCCTCAAATTTTATTTAATTTAGTTTTGTAGTTTCGGAGAAATAAATTAAAAACTAAAAAAAAAAGTTTTGCAGTCCTGAATAAAAAAATCAAAAAAAACAATCCAGAACTATTTTTTTAACCTCGGCATTGAGTGAAATTTATGACAAGAGATCTAGAGATACATGAATGTAATTGCGTTTATTTATTTTATACAGGGTGTTCATAATAAGCTTTCAAAAACACCACATTTTAAAATAATTTTTCTCAAGTTTTTCAAATGGAACACCCTGTATATTATTTGGCTATTTGACGTAGAATTCATAGACAATTTTTTTTTGTAATACAAGCATATAAGTTATATCCAGCCGTTTTCGAAATAATTATAAATATCATAAATTATGTTGTTTAAATAGAGTTTTTATTGGGAAATTTTGTTATAGGCGACTAGACTAATAATTGTAAACTAAAGTAAAAGTTCAAAATAGCTTCCTTTTACTCTAGAGTTTACCGTATTTTAGTTATTTCGATATAAATTCTAAAAGCATACATTTTTGCTACTTTTATTATTTAATTTTATTTTTTATTCTTAATCGAGTTGCCATAATTTCTTTTTGTTTAGATTGTCACTATGACAGTTAAATAAAATTATTTACATTTGTTCAGTCGTCGAAATTAAGTACTAACTTACACAAAATGTCGAATTTTAGAAATTGTAAATATGATTTTTATACTGGATGAATGTGCAAGAAATTGCCTTCTCGCGAGCCGAGTGTATGCTGAAAGATATCTAGATATTGAGAGAAAGCCGATAGCAAAAACCTTCGAGAAGTTGTTGCAAAAATTTGTAGCAACAGGAAGCACTGTGTACACAAAAAGGATAATAATCAATAAACCCGTTATTAATGAAGAAAATGAATTAAGAGTTCTGTTGGCAGTAGAGGAAAATCATTAAATTAAGTAAAAGGATGCTATTTTGAACATTTACTTTAGTTTACAATTATTAGTCTAGTCGCCTATAACAAAATTTCCCAATAAAAACTCTATTTAAACAACATAATTTATGATATTTATAATTATTTCGAAAACGGCTGGATATAACTTATATGCTCGTGTTACAAAAAAAAATTGTCTACGAATTCTACGTCAAATAGCCAAATAATATACAGGGTGTTCCATTTGAAAAACTTGAGAAAAATTATTTTAAAATATGGGGTTTTTGAAAGATTATTATGAACACCCTGTATAAAATAAATAAACGCAATTACATTCATAGTATCTCTAGACCTCTTGTCATAAATTTCACGCAATGGCGAGGTTAAAAAAATAGTTCTGGATTGTTTTTTTTTATTTTTTTATTCAGGACTGCAAAACTTTTTTTTTTAGTTTTTAATTTATTTCTCCGAAACTACGAAACCAAATTTGAGGCACTTATAAATGATAGTAATACGAACCTAAATATGCAATAAAATACTGGGTGTCCCATTTAAAAAAATATAACTTTATGCTGTCACACTTTTTTGGGCCACCCTGTATAATGTAAAATATTTTTAAAACATGCCGCTATTAGTCCAATATCTCATGCTGTTTCAGTATTGTTGATAAGTTCTTCGATAACGATTTAATCTTCCGTCCACGCTTCGTTTGCGGACCCTGTATATTCGCACACACAACACTCCCAGAATGCTTTAAAGAATTGTTCCTATAATGCTAGTGTTTGATCATGAAAAAAAGAAGCATTGTTCATACCCCGATACAGATTTGGAGGGAGTCCTGAACTATGATCGCTAAAAAATTTACATTGGACGGGTATTTAGTTACATAAATAAGGATAGATAATTGCTTTTTAAAAATTATATAATGTGGTACAATATGCTAGACAATTTTTAATATTTCCATCATTTGGTACTATACGGAAAATGTTTAAATAATTGTATAATTTGGTAAATTATGGCTTGCTCGTAATAATATACTCATAATTTGACACTCATATTATATTTTGCTTTTAGTACATTATGGCATGCCAATTTTTAATATTTTCATAATTTGGTACTTACTTAATGCCCCGTTTAAATAGTTGTATAATTTAGTACATTATGGCTTGCTAATTTTAATATACTCATAATTTGGTACATTATGATATACCGTTTTTAGTGCGTGCATAATTTGATACATTATGACATGCCAATTTTTAATAGATCCATAATTTGGTACTATACGCCATTCCACGTTTAAAAATAATGGTATAATTTAGTACATTATGGCTTACTTTTTAATATATTCATAATTTGGTACATTATGATATACCGTTTTTAGTGCGTGCATAATTTGATACATTATGACATGCCAATTTTTAATAGATCCATAATTTGGTACTATACGCCATTCCACGTTTAAAAATAATGGTATAATTTAGTACATTATGGCTTACTTTTTAATATATTCATAATTTGGTACATTATGATATACCGTTTTTAGTACGTGCATAATTTGATACATTATGACATGCCAATTTTTAATAGATCCATAATTTGGTACTATACGCCATTCCACGTTTAAAAATAATGGTATAATTTAGTACATTATGGCTTACTTTTTAATATATTCATAATTTGGTACATTATGATATACCGTTTTTAGTACGTGCATAATTTGATACATTATGACATGCCAATTTTTAATAGATCCATAATTTGGTACTATACGCCATTCCACGTTTAAAAATAATGGTATAATTTAGTACATTATGGCTTACTTTTTAATATATTCATAATTTGGTACATTATGATATACCGTTTTTAGTACGTGCATAATTTGATACATTATGACATGCCAATTTTTAATAGATCCATAATTTGGTACTATACGCCATTCCACGTTTAAAAATAATGGTATAATTTAGTACATTATGGCTTACTTTTTAATATATTCATAATTTGGTACATTATAATATGTCATTTTTAGTAACAGCATAATTTATACATTATGACATACATAATTTCATCGCAGATCATTGCACTTAACCTAGGAGAAAATTTCAAAAATACCGTACAATTACAAATATCCATGAGAGATCAAATATCAATGAATCGATTTGTATATATATTTTATACAGACTAAAGATAATGTTCATAAATTTTACGAATATTTTTTTTTATTTCTATGTTAATTTTGGTAGGTGTTCCAAACTATTAATTTACTAATGCACATCCAGGAAACAGAACAAATAAGGAAACAGAAACAAATTTGCAAGTTTTCAACAACTAAACAAATCAGCAACACCGTCTACAAATTTCAATTTAATTTTTCTCCCAACTTCTTCTGGGGATTTGCCTGTTTCCTTAACACGATACTATAGATGTTTTTGTAATAATACTTTAGATATGTTCAATTTGGGTATATGTTAATTATGAATATAAACCACATATTTTAGTTAGAGATGGGTAATTGAACAACATTAGGTTTATCGTTATATTTTGCCAGTTTATTTGCTGAAAATCGCACATTTTAGAATTGATGTCAGTTCACATCAGAGCGCTTTAAAATACAAACCCATTAGAGCTACACAAAATATGTCTGTGGTTTATTATAAGGCTTTGCCGCAGCGGTAAATGTTATTTTTTGTTCGAAAATATTACGTATAATCACTATTTCATGTAGATTTAATATAGGATACTTTTTTAAGCTTAAAATAGTACTCTATTAATTTGTAGTAAAGGCAAGCATAGGTTTTTAAAAAATTTTCTAAATTATTTTATTAAAACTTTGATTTCAAATAATTCATTTTTGAAAATATTTTAAAAAAAAACTAGAAATATTTTCTTGATAATTAAAAAAAGTGTAAAAGTGTTTTACATTTTTAGCAAAATTAAAACGTATGCAATCAATATCTGCGATATTCACTATACGTACTCATGGGAGAATTCAGAGGATCAACTAAAATTTCGGTTTATTCTTACGTTAAACCATTGGCAGAGCTATAAACAATAAAAATAAGCATAAAGAAAAAAAAAACATTTGAAAAGGGTGTAAATGCAAAAATTTGTATAGTTAAAGAATTTTTGCGTTAGTAATTATTGTGATAAGAATAAAAATATACTTACAATTATTTGAAAACTCCCCTTACTCGATTCTAGTAAATAATATTTAAAATCAGAGCCTTCGTAGTTTAATCCTCTGGGAGGGGTACATGTTACCCTTAAAATCTTAAATATGAATGGGTCAAGTGACACATCATTTTAAAGGTCATTTAAATCCCTTTCCTATTATATCCAAATTTATTATTTTTTGAGTAGTACTTTCCCAGAAATCGCGTTCCAAAATTGGAAAGCGTGACACTCAGAGTGACTACTTACGAACCCCTTACCTTTATACTAAAATGAGAGGCAACACAAGAACCTAAAAACCATAAACAAACCCGAACAAACACGGGGTTGCAGAAATAGTGTTTACATTCCTAACTTTCAGTTGAACATGTTCAAGGAAAGCATTTACCAATTTAGCAATTTTTTCCATAGATCTAATAATAATAACAACATATGGGTATCATTTAACTGGTTAGCAAAATATTCTTATTTTTGCGAACAGAAAAATGTAATCGGCCAGCCAAAATGGCTAGTTGGTCAGCAACTTATGGAATTATCGACAACACTGTCAGCTCGACTGTTAATAACGGCAAACCATTTAATTACTTCTCATACATATATGAAAAGATCTAAATCAAAAACTAAGTCGTCCCTCTTTGAGATTTGTTTTTAGTCCTTGGAGTTATATTTTAACTACAATTCATATATACGGTTAGTGTCAATCATGTTATTGCTTATTTTCTTTAGTGTTTATAGTCTAGTTTGATAATTTTAAATTGTAACTTTGACCATGTTAATATTTATTTTGTAAATCATTTTAAGAATAAAACATTATTAATTTTTTTAATCAGATGTTGAATATGTTATCGATATTTGAGATTTTGATCTATAAAAATACCCAGATGTTTAATACTGCATGTAACTAATTAGTCATTAATTATAAGCCCGTTAGTATACAATTTAATCCTGATATAGTATCTGATAAAGCCTATTTAAATTATAAAAAGAAAAAAATCTAATCAGAAAAATGATTTCAATTTATTATATTACCATAATAACCTGTAGTATGTAAATTACTATTTATAAAAAACCAATTATGCAAGCAAAATTGTTAGTTCTTCGTCAAAATGAGAAGAAATTGCAGGAAAGAAAACAATTTCCTGCAATTTCGTAATCGTTATTAACTAAGAAGTCATTTCAATATATTTATCGAATTTTAAAATGAATGAGTCACAATAATTCCATAAAGAAGACAATAAATATTAATTTTGTTTCTATAAAAATAATACTTGCATATCTTAAATGTGTGGTACTTTTAACTATTATGTTACGCAAATATTGCAATGGAAATTAGGAAGAGAAATTTTTTTTTAATTTAAATTATGTTTAAATTGGGATAGGGATTAAAACACACGAAACATTGTATTTTTTGTCTGTACATCCTTTGTAGGTTGTCCATTTGGTAAGAGCGATTTTAAACCAAAGCTATTAAAAATATCATGGAGATATTTCTTACTTTCACAGTTAACCAAACTGTTCTCATTCAAGTCGTCATACTCAACTGAAGTAAGTGCTTACTCAGCAGAGAGGCTTGCCGCAATTACTATATCTATGCAGCAATTTATTTTGAAACAAAGAACCTAACAATTACTAAAATAACTATTTTTTCATGTCTCCAACATTTACTCTACTTATTAGGTATTAACTTGCAATTTGAAAAAATTGATATCATTTACACAAATTGATATAGGTACAACAGTTGACACAAGAATTACATTTAAAAAATAATTGAAGATTTATATGCCAAGATTACCAAATTTCCAAGGTTTACGAGACTTTTTAAAAATTACGTCTAAATAGGTTTTCTTCAAGTTATCACCGACTTACTGGAATTTTTTTTTTGCTCCTTGTCGACAGCAACGTTTATCTGAAACATAAAATAAATCTTCTTTTCTCCAATTACTTGACTAAGAGGATTCGTGTCTCGTATTCAACATAGGATTAATTTGTCCTTTTACTAAACGAAAACTTAAAAACAACGTCAACGAAGTAATCCTGCTTAATAAGAAGCTAGAGTCTATATTTACGTCAATTTGCTAAGAAATATATTTCTGTAGCTTCGCTTATGACATTAAAAAAAAATAGTATATTAAAATATATAGTTTTTTGAAGCCTCATGAAACGTGGATTTTAACTATTTTTCCGATTTCGGTCCAATTTCAACATTATTTCCAAAATAATAACTAATAAGTGTTTAAAAATTGAGTCAATTCACATATTAAAATATGTCAAGTGAAAGTCAAACCATATTCTTGGTCTTAGCTTAATAGTGGAGTCGTCCTGGCGAAATAAACAGCTCGAAAATCCCTCGACGAAATCGAGGTAGTGCACGCCCCGTAAATCCAACCTACAACGGGAAATGGAAAATACCTCAGCCGGTTTTGATGCTACAAAATTGAAGAGCTTGACAGAGCGCGTAAGCTAGAACAAACCTGATCCCGATATCTCAATGAGTTCGCGAATTAACGCGATTTTCAACTGCAAAAACAATAAAATTTAATTAATTCTATCTCGAGAAGGGGCGGAGTTTGGGCATCATTTTTTCGCGAATCAACGGGTGATGGCGAGTACTTTTATGGGCCGGAGGCTGGGGTTGGTGGGGCAATTAGGCGGGAAGTTAGGGGGGGGGGGGGGGGGGGGGAATTGGGTTTTTTTACTTAAATGCTAATAAGTAGTTTATTAATCGAGCTACGGGGATCAGGACGATTTCAATTTGTTAATTTTTTTATCAGCTACGAGGTGGGATTGGCGAAAAATTTGTATTTTTCCAAATACGCGGTATACAAGAAATGGCCATCTCCGAAAATACTTTTGATATTATGTTCAATTTTGGTATGTGTGAATAGGATATAGTACCACAAATTTTAGTTAGAAAAGTTATTCAATTGTTCCACCAGTGGCGTCCCTGCAAACATGTCCACTGATATTTTTACAAAAAATATGGTACGCCACTGACATATTGAAACTCATTATTATTAACATTGATAAAATAATTAATGATAAATTTCGTTTCATAAAAATTGTTGGACTGCGCAATTCGATGCAAAGATGGGCGGAAGCATGCCTTTTAAGTGAAGGTAGCCATTTCCAACAATTTTTATGAAACAAAATTTATCATTAATTATTTTATCAATGTTAAAAATAATGAGGTTCAATATGAATTTAGTGGTTTTAATCAATCGACGAGAAAAACTCAAGAGACCGTTTTCATGGAGAATTGAACAGGCCAATCAGAAAAAATATCCACATGGAAAAATATCAGTAGCGTACCATCTTTTTTGTAAATCAAAGGACATGTTTGCAGCGACGCCACTGGTGGAACAATTGAATAACTTTTCTAACTAAAATTTGTGGCTCTATATCCTATTTACAAATACCAAAATTGAACATAATATTTAAAGTATTTTCTAAGATGGCCATTTATTATATGACAGTAACCAAGTCGAATTTAACGCTAAAAAAACCCAGGCAGCAGTTTTCTTTAAAAAGGTTAACATTACAGAACCGGAAATAGTCATGGCCGGACACGCAATCCCACTGGCTTCATCTATTAATTTGCTGGGTGTCTTATCTGGGAGGAAATATGTCTTGGCATAACCACATTGTGGCAATCGCCAAGATAGCTTCTCAGAAGCTTGGCGTACTCTTCCGAACCAGAAAGTTGTACACACCTAAACAACTTTTTGACACTATACAAAGCCCAGATTCGACCATCACTAGAATTCTGCTCTCATGTCTGGAGCTCTGCACCCAAACATACTCTTCGGCTACTGGATTCCATCGAAAGGAGGGCTATTCGTCTGATCGGAGACCACGAGCTGACGAAGAACCTCGACAGCCTAGAACATCGAAGACAGGTTGGGGATTGGACTCGGCTGACCCTGCCCTCTTAATTCCGCCCAGAGCGACGAATAGCAGAAATACACGACGAACCACTGCCGCCCATCCATATGTGGTTAAGTTTAGTACTCCTCGAACTTCACTATTTAAGAATTCTTTCATCTGGAGGACTTCATCCTTGTGGAACGACCTTCCCGAGGTGGTTTTTCCCAACGAATATAACCTCCAACGATTCAAAACCAACGTGAATCGCTTTTTGCGCACACGCACCACTCCCAGAGTGCCCTAAAGGATTTTTCCTATAGTGCTTGTGTTTGCCCAGCGCGCATTTGGGAAAATAAAAATTTTTCGCTAATCCCACCTCGTAGCTGATAAAAAAATGAACAAATTGAATCAGGTCTGATCCCCGTAGCTCGATTAATAAACTACTTATTAGCATTTATGTAAAAAATTCGCCGCCCCTCCTAACTCCCCTCCTAATTGCCCCACCAACCCCAGCCTCCGGCCCATGAAAGTACTCGGTATCACCCGTTGATTCGCGAACTCATGGAGATATCGGGATCGGGTTTGTTCGAGCTGACGCGCTCTGTCAAGCTCTTCAATTTTGCCTTTCACATTTTTTTGTGTAGCATCAAAACCGGCTGAGTTATTTTCCATTTCCCGTTGTAGGTTAGATATACTCGATTTCGTCAAGGGATTTTCGTGGCGACACACGAAGATATTCTTTCAACTTAGAAAATATATAGGGTGTTAATTAAGTATGTGGCCAAACTCGAGAGTGTCATTCCTTATTCAACTTTACGACAAAAAGTTCATATAAACATAGGTCCAGGACCTGGACGTCTTTGTTTTTACTAAACAGAGTGTTGAAATATTTGAAAAATTTATTTCTAAATAACTAAAACACTCAACTCAGTATGACGTTGAAACTAGGTGACAATTTTCAATGTACAGAGGAATCGTTCAAGCTAACAATTCTTGCATCATTTTGCCAGAGCGTGCCCAAGGGTAACGCCCCAGGTTTAATTTTAAAAAAATATATAGTATGATACTTTTTTCTTCAATCTCATGCTATTTTACGATTCAGCAATTAAAACTACACGAAGCTCATCTCTTGAGGTTTTTCACTCAGATTAACTGTTTTCGATAAAAACAAAAAATATAGAATTATGCATAACATTATTTACGTAATGTTTTAAAAGTAACAAAAAAGCAGTAACAACCCGAATAAACCCGAACAAATTTAACAGTCGGTATAACCTTTAACAGTTTAATATTTCAACACCCTGTATAATAAAGACAAAGCCGTTTAGGACATATTTCATATAAAATGTTTGTCCTAAAATTGAGTAAGGAATAACACCATCAAGTTTGGTCAGACATTTAGTTCACAAACTGTAATATGTAAATCGTGAGACCCAGACTTGGAGTTCGGGTTTGTTGTTTTTTTTTTACTTTCTCGATATTTATTAAACATATCTCTCGGAGAAAATTGACTATTTCCTTGATATAGAACTAGTTGCTAAGCACAAGTACTTAGCACACATAAATATACATTTACGAACTAAAATTCACTAACTGCGCTTGTTGTTTGTTCATTCTTCTCCATTTTACCGTATACCTCATTAAAAAGAGAATATTTTGCAATTAAGAACATTGCAAAGTAAGTAAGAACAAAGTCAAGAATCATGGCAAAGCCAGCACTAAAGTATTTTCCGTACGTCATTAGTCTTATTAAACGCAAACTACTCTTGCGTTGGAAAATTCCAAGCCGAAGCGATTTGCGGTTGGTTGAAGGAGTTGAGGAAAAAAAACTCAATGGCGTATTATACATTTATTCTTTCCACCGTCGATTTATAGTTGGATAACTTTAAAATAATATTGTAAACATAATTTACAAGAAACTACAGTTAGGATTTGTAATAAATTTTGTAAAATTAAGTAAATATTAAAATACAGGGTGTTATAGAAATGACGTATTATATATAAATGGGTGACTCCTGGGGTGTCCTAGAGAAGCGCTACATATTTTTTTTTAAATCGAACGTTTAAAAAGTGGGGTAATCACCCATAAACCCACAGGTCACTCCGCGGCACAATCATATTACACTGCCCAGCTGTGTAATAAACACATGTTCTGGCACAATGTTGCCAAACTGTGGAAAAGTGTAAAACTTTAGATTTTTATAAAAATAAATATTTAGCTTACTTAGAAATTAAATCCAGGCCGCCGACACGAGTAAGGAATCCAGGGCACAGACACATTCAGTTCTTCTTTCTATGGGAAGAGGTTTATGCTCATCACGTGCCCTGATGATAGTGTGGGACTGCATAATAAGCTTATACCCACTAAACCCCATTCGGCCTCTTATTTCCAATTCCAAAGGAACATAACCGGCATATCGTAGAGAGAAAAAAAATACATAGTGAAACAGAACAAATTACACTAAATCACTTAAAGAAACACACAGACACCCACGAGTTTCAAATTAGTTTTTTGAAGATATACACCTATTATGAGATTACACAATGAGATTACACAAAAGCACTAAACACTAACGCATAATTACACTATCGTACACATAGAACAACAGCACACACAGAAGATAGGATACAAATTATTTCGCAATAGAAAGTAATGGGCCTAAAACAATTTTTAATCCTTTAATGGAGAATGATGAAATAATTATATTGACAACAACAGAACCTCCCCCTTAAGTCTTAATATAGACGAGTCCAACCAAGCGTCGAGTGCTTCTTACATATTCGGAAAAATAGCGCAGGAAAGTAATATTACAGAAGGAAATTCTGCAAATTATGAATATAATCTTATAAAACATCGAAAGTGGCAACGCTGTATTTTTAGATATTTCTAAATAGCGCAATATCGATCGACCGAATAAACCCGAAACAGACTGAAACGTGTAGTTACTAGAAATTTTTAGATGTTAAATACACCACCGGATGAAAATTTATACAATAAGGGCGTATTTTTGTCTACACAGTAGCACTTTAAAATACTAATTCAGATTGAATGGTACTTAGATGTGTTCATGAGATGCATACAAATTTACGCGAAAACTATTGTGAATTTGTGCTTTTGTTTTTGTTTTTTGTGAGATTATTGTGCCGGGTTTTGTTTGAATTAAGTTTGTTTTAAATAAGGCCGAAAAGGTAAATAAAATTGCAGGTCCGACAGGTGTCGTTCGAATTGAACAAATGAGAATATACCTAACCATTTATAAACGCCGGGGCGGTTGGTTCGAGTCAGTTCAAGTTTATAAATCAGAGATTGTTTCCCAGCGAACTGAACTGAACGTAAAAGTATATAATAATGGACCAATCTGTCAAACGGTTATTGACTTTCTAAAGAGTGACAACACTGCTCAAAATTCACTGACGTGTTCCGCCATATTTTTTTTTTATCTTTCTCCCAGTGTCACCACGTGCTTAATTTTGGTTTGACGTCAGGTCATGTACAGGGCATATTAAATAAAAGGCGCCATTTTTGGATATTTTTCTTTAGTTTGTTTCCATCTCAGGAATTGCCGGTTTAAATATAATACGTCATTTCTATAACACCCTGTATATTGTAAATTGTACAACGAAATAAGCGCTAAAGTAAAATTAGTAAAGATTTTATTGTATGATTTCCTATAAAATATTGTATTAATTAGAATTTTCATTATTAATCCGTACCAAAATAAAATTGTAGATACACATAATTTCTAAAAAAGTATAGTATATAGTATATATTCTAATAAATTTACTAAAATCAAGTAATTATTAAAATATATTGTAAATTTTGCAAGGAATGTATTGAAGAAGACCTAGCTTAAATCAAGTGCTATAAAAATATTTTTACAAGAATAAAATGCATAAATGACATAAATTTCGTTTCCTAACAAATAATAGATAGATGACTTAACGGGAAAAATATTATCTAGAAGGCAAGCGATACACGCGTGGTTTCAACTTGGATGGGTAACCGCTTGGTAATACCATTTGTCAAAATTTTTACAAAAGATTTTAGTAAATTTTACAAAAACTCTTCATATAAATGGTTTACTAAATATTTTTGTAATAATTACTAAAAATCAGTTCAGTCGGTCAGTTCTCAATAAAAGTTATTCCAGTCACATATAGAGCCATAAATTATGGTTAGTTTTACTATTTTTAGAGCAAATTTAACTAAGAGTTTTTCCTTCCGTGTACTATTTGATAGTACAATCCAGTCAGAAATAATATCTGTGAATTTTAATAAATGTGGGTCCTTCTGGGATTTCCGATGATGCAGAAATCTAACAATAAAAACTGATCCCATATGCTACTTAAATTCTACCTGCTTGCTTGTGAATTTATAACAGGGACACAAGAGACAAGCAATAATATATTTCTACGTATAAAATATTTTGTTTTATAATATCACGCAACTACCTCGCATGCAAATCCGTTGATAAAAATAGCTTGAACTTCATAACCTTTAACCTACAAAGAAAACTGTTCCAATATTTTACTAACCTAACTAAAGCTCTGTGGAATTTTTGCCTCTTTACGTGATCTGACTTTAAACGACTAACAAACTTCCTGGCATGAGATTTTATTTGCAGTTTGATATGACAAATCCAGCATCCGCATGAATTGATAAGAATAAATTGAGAAGTATAAACAAGACACAAATAGAAATGTTTTTTCTTAAAATTCAAAATAAGAGGTATAAAAAAAAAGAAATTTAACATATTTACTTGCAATTCAGGGAAGTACATGAACGAGAATATTTACTTTTTAGTTTAATCATATAAACCAAGGAATATTGAGGTAAAATTGCACGGTCTTAGCAGTACATTATCTAAGCATAGATTTATTATGAAATTAAACCATGTGTTTTTACATAATATGGTATCTATGTGTCATTTAATTAATGATATATGATTGCGCATTATTATACATAACATATACAACGTGTCCAAGAAAGTTCTACACAAAATTTTTTATCGAATAAAAATGTCTTTTCCTAAAGAGCTCTGCTTGGCAAGAAACAAAATTGTACGAAGAAAAAATGTATTATATTATACAGGGTTCTCAGATAGTACAAGAATGTATGCCCAAAGGAGAACTACCCCTATTTTTAATTTTTCAGCAAAACGAAAAAAAGTTGTTTCAAATCTTCTTGGGAGTACAAATACAAATTGAATTCAATAATATTTTTAGAAACACCTCCACAACTTGATCAATTACAATTCTTCAGCCCCTTGTATCACAAAAATATCTTTATTAACAAGGTGTTACTCTGGCACAAATTTTGGTAAATTCCCGTTTGACATTTTTTAATTTTTAGAAGTTGTCTTTCTAACAGCAATAAAAAGAAGAAGCAAATTACGTCACTCTAATACTTAAACAAAAGGTGTATCGACCTTGGCCTATTTGATAAAATGGTGGGCTAACTATTAACAGTACAGTACAAGCAAATTAAAAAAAAATACCTAAATAAATATGTCTGGGTAAACAAAGCAAAGCGAGAACGCCAATTACGTGAAAGAGAAAACAAAAATTTTCGAGGCGTGAATAAATTCGGTAAATATTAGGTTTGAGTATAATAATAAAACATATATCGAATTAAGTATTTAAAATACTTTTATAAGTAGGCCGATTCAAATATTATGGATTAACTTATTCATTTAATTTTGATGAGGGGCTTTAAACCAAAGTTCAGCACGAAGATATGTTCCTATACTCGGAGACCACAATTGTAGACAGTGATTCATCTATGACAAAATGAAACGACAACTGCATTTGAGCGAGAAGGAAATAGACTTCCAGTGGCGCGTAAAATAAAAAATTTATATAAGTACTTATTTTTGAAAATTCGCAAAATTTCAGGTAATTACTGAATTCACTTAGCGATATTTTTGGCAATGAGTCGTCCTTTTTTATTTCCGACACAATTTTTTTGTATGTGGGAATTTCATTCTTAAAATAAAAACCGTACTTTTCGACGAATTGCATATTTTGTCGCATTATCAAGTACGATTTTTTTTCGGCCTACATGATTCTGAACTTTGGAGTTATTCTTGTTCTTCTTATTGTTTAAAGTCCTGAGTACTGTATTAGCCCAGGGGTCGGCAACCTTTTGAGACGGAAGAGCCAAAAGTTATAATTTACACAATTTCTCAGTTTTTAAAGAGTCACTAACGGCCGCAATTTGACATCGAAAGAGACACAACTCGACATCGAAAGAGCCGCATGCGGCTCGCGAGCCGTAGGTTGCCGACCCCTGGTCACAGGCAAAGCACTGGTGAAGACGCCAAATTGTCTTGCGTCGAAAACGAATTAAAACCTACATAGAAACATCCGACGACGGCGTCATTCGAGAGCTTTCGACGGACTGACGATAGTAACGACGCGTGTCACGAGGGAGGGATGCGGTGAAAAGCGAGTACAAGTGGTTGAGAGATAGAATCGGTGCCTAATCCTCATTAATCGATTCAGAACGAATTTTTAATGTTTTTTTTTCGATAAAATAAATAATATTTGCGTATGGAACTAAAGAGCCGCAGCTTACCATCCAAAGAGCCGCATGTGGCTCGCGAACCGCAGGTTGCCGACCCCTGTACTAGCCGATACTTTCGTTAAAGAAGCACATTGTTTCGTTGCATCTAGCACAGATAAATCCGGATTTCGGGTCCGAACATCTTCATACACAGATTTTATCATGTCTTGTTTCCTCTGTGTTAAATTAGGTCGTCTTTTTTTTAAAGGTGGACCACTAGTTGATGCAATAGTTTGCATTTTTACTACTAGCACAAAAAACACTATTAGTCAATAATAGAAAAACAGCAACAAAACCAAAACAATTATATACAGTAACAACTATCCACAATAACAACAACAATACTCAGCAACAACAATACTCGGTAACAACAATACTCAGCAAATAACAATACTCAATAACAACAATACACAATAACAATATACCCGAATTCAAATTATCTATGAAAATACAGTAAAACCAGCTGGTTACGCCTCTCTCAACAGTTTGCAACTGATACAATAATATCAAACACTGTTGCCATGTGTATGCTATATTTAAACGTTTGCCCGCTGATCCGTTCCCCGTGCAAATCCTATTACTATAAATAACATAAAGCTCGAGAAAACTACAGTTTGGCTACGCCGCGCGTTTGCGACCAGATAAGCGCGATGAAGCGGCTTTTTAGGTAATTTTAAACAGACAATAGCGGGTAAACGTACAAGATATTATCAACCGCATTCGCTGCATTGTTGCTCGGACTATGAAATGAGTCACACTCTACAATTGTGGACTTCGAGTATACGTATACTCAAAATTTTAACTTGTTCCTTCCAAGATGCAAGGACATATTTTATAGAGAAATTTTTATTCCGTAATCTCCTCCACATAAAAATCGACAACGTTTAAAAGAGCCTGTAATAGTGAAAAAGTTTAAAAGCCATCAAATGGCTTGAAGCATTGAAAGTGCTTACAAGTCCTCAAGGCCCGTCCACCTCTTAAATGGGCCTATCGAGCAATAAGAATTACTTCGAGCGCCCTATGGAAACTCGTTTAGGACGAAAGGCACCTGTTTCGCCTAATCGGCGGTAAATATTTTTGAAGACCTTAAAATCGGGTTGTCTTCGATTTGGATAAAGTTCCGAATATCGTCTCTGGGCATCTCGCCGACTAAAATTTTCTCGGAATTGTTACTTAACTTACGATAAACTCAAAAATGAAACATTTTCTGACAAAGTTATCTTACAATAATCAACAAATAAATAACAACATGGAGGTTTCATAGCAACTGCATCTCTAAATTTAATTTTTAGGTTACTTTAAGAAAAAAATTTTGTTTGCAAATTAATAATAATTGGGCAGGATGCACTAGACAATTTAAATGCAAATATCTCCGAAACAGTAACTCTGGGCGACCTAAATTTACGTAATAAATATGGGGAAAGTATTATTTTCATTAAAAACTTAAATACACTGAGGCACAAAAAAGTTATTTACATTACATTTTACATTAAAATTTCACAAAATCAATTTCTCGTCCTAAAAAACCATAATTGTCAAATTTTCTCTCAAACTTATTAGAGCAAAAGAAAAATGAAGTTTTAACTTTAACACCATGTATCTCTCAGTTAATATCAACTTTCGGATATATGTAAGTATAATTAAATCTTAATATTTTTACGTAAGGAGTCTGTGGTTGTACCATTAATTAGCGGACACTCTGTATAATGAATAAGTTTGCGTCAATTTTAAATATTTACATTAAACAACATAGTAATAAAATGAAAATGATAATTTTATTGTTTTACGCGATACTACTAAATATTTTTTTATATTTTTGACACTAAATCACTTTTCTGTCTTTGCAGGTATGTTTCATGTAAGCAATCAGAATTATCAATAGTCAACTAATAAGGTAAGTAACTATAAAATCACATTTTTTGTAAGAGATGTAGGTCTCAAAGAAAACAGAATTACAATATTTTTATGAAAATTTGTGCATAAACTGAAAATATTTTGTTAACATATCAATTTTAGAGATCAAATTTAGTAAAATTGTTATAATATTTTCTACACACAAAAAAGAGTTACTGATTTTAATAATATATACTCAACCTGAATAAATTTCAGCTTTGTATATACGCAAACAGATATTTTTTCTAAATAAGTAATTTAAATTATTACAGTAGGAGAGCAAAATATTCCAATTAATCCATGAATTTTCAATATCAAGAAATTATCTTTTATACTCATGTAATTAAACATTATAAATCAGCAAACAAATAATTTTGTTTCGTTTCGAGAATGAAAAATATGCGTATATCTGACAACAAAAATTTTTTTTCACATTTTGAGAATATATATTTTTGTTTTGACCCTATTGTTAATTAAATAATTTTTACGATGATAGATATACAGGATGTCTTTTAACTAAGTGCCGATACTTAAGGTTGTGAATCCTTGGATGAGTTTAAGAAGAAAAATTAATATTAACATATGTCCTAAAGATCTTCATTTTTGAGCTACAGACTGATAAAATTTAAACAATACCAATTTTTATCATAATTATAATCACTCTTAGATATTTTTATGAAATTTTGTACACAACATTATCAAATAGAAATAAAATGTTTTTTTTGTAGTTTTTTACGTAGAATCCAGTGACGTACTCAGATTTTTTTAACATTCAATAATAATCATTAAGGTCATCATTATAGGTATTGAATGGTTTAATAAAAAAAAGTTATTATTTAAATTTTAACATTCTGTAGCTCAAAAATGAGGAGCTTTAGGACATATGTTAATATTAACTTTTCTTCTTAAAATCACCTTTGAATTCACAGTCAATTAAAAGCAGCAGCTCAGCACTCAATTAAAAAACACCCTGTATATTATCCTTTTAAAATTATACAATATTAAAATAAGCATGTGTTTACTACAACTTAAACGATAGTAGATTTTTCTTAAAGAAAAGTGACAGTTTTCTATCGAGGGGAAATATCTTGATTCACCAGCGCAGCGATTTCCACGAGATAGAAAACTCACTTTTATTACGCTTTGGACACGCTGTTTTTCGGTTTTTTAATGGAAACATCTCCTAAAGTACCTGGAAGGCTTCATTAACAGCGATCATAAATACGGTTTTCGGAAGTCCAGATCAACTGGAGATCTTCTAGCCTATGTCACCCATCTTTGAAACAACGCAATCGAACATCATGGGGAGTCTCGGGCTGTTGCACTGGATATTTCCAAAGCATTTGATCCTGTTTGGCATGAGGGACTTCTAAGTAAACTGCGATCCTATGGTATGCCCAGTCGATTCTGTGTATGGTTGTCTAGCTTTCTTAAGGACCGCTCTCTGCAAGTGGCGATTGACGGATTTCCCTCAAACACCTTCACCATCAATGCCGGTGTTCCTCAAGAGTCCATATTGTCTCCCACTCTCTTCTTACTCTACATTAACGACCTTCTAGTGGAAACGAAAAACCCGATATTTAGTTTTGCTGACGATAGCACACTTATATCATCTTTCTCTTTGAATGCACAAACATCGGCTGCCGATGCATATCTTCGCAGACAGCATGAAGTATCACTCCTCAACAAAGACCTGGAAGATATTTTGGCTTGGGGTGACAGTAACCAAGTCGAATTTTACGCTAAAAAACCCAGGCAGCAGTTTTCTCTAAAAAGGTTAACATTACAGGACCGGATATAGTCATGGACGAACACGCAATCCCAGTGGCTTCTTCTATTAATTTGCTGGTCGCCAATCTGTGAGGAAATATGTCTTGGCATAACCACGTTGTGGCAATCGCTAAGATAGCTTCTCAGAAACTTAGTGTACTCTTCCGAACCAGAAAGTCGTACACACCTCAACAACTTTTGACACTATACAAAGCCCAGATTCGACCATCACTAGAGTACTGCTCTCATGTTTGGAGCTCTGCACCCAAACATACTCTTCGGCTACTGGATTCCATCGCAAGGAGGGCTATTCGTCTGATCGGAGACCACGAGCTGACATAGAACCTCGACAGCCTAGAACATCGAAGACAGGTTGGGGATTTGACTCTTTTTTACAGATATTTTCATGGAAGTTGCTCGGTTGACTTTGTCCTCTTAATTCCGCCCAGAGCGGCGAATATCAGAAATACACGGCAAACCACTGCCGCCAATCCATATATGGTTAAGCTTAGTACTCCTCGAACTTCATTATTTAAGAATTCTTTCATCCTTATGAAACGACCTTCCCGAGGTCGTTTTTCCCAACGAATTTAACCTCAAACGATTCAAAACCAACTTTCCTATAGTGCTTGTGTTTGACCATAAAAAAAAATAATTAATAAAAATCGCCATATATTATTATAGGTGCGCCTCATAGACTACATCCGTCAGGTAGACATCAGTTAGATAAATAAATCAGTCATGTCTGAAAGTGTAGGTAATAACAAAATATCATCGCATAACGGCGAGTAAATAAAGTGTTGCTAAGTAGAAAGGTGTTGCTAGCCATAAAAGTAGCACTCTTCTTCACGATTCTCTCTTAATAAAGTATGCTCGTTTCCATTAGAAATATGAGAAACATATGTTTTGGGTAAGTATAAGAATTCTTTATTTGAGAGGAGCATATAAGTATATCTCTTTTATTATTATTTTTTAAATTTATTGTTAAATTAAACTCGCCTTGAAATGCTTTGATCACATCTGCAGATATACCCCACAAACTTAAAATTTGGTATTCATTTCCATATTGACCCGTCATACGCAGGAAAACTAATAAAACACACCGTGAAAAAAAGGCATGAAAGCTACGAATTCAGGAAATCAGATTACATGTACGAAACTATTATGACGAAACCAAATAAAAATAACTCGCGAAAAGTTTGTGTGCACTTCACGAAAATGAAATTATTACCTTTAACAGGTTGGTGTAAATGGTCGCGTCTCACGCCCGATGTACCTATTGCAATGTCCGTGTAATACTGATAGGTGGATAGGGGTATTTAAATACTTTGAATTTTAAATAGGTAGGGATAAACCGATTTAGTATTTTTAATTTAAATATTCAATATTTTAGTTTCAAATTAAACCTAATATGATTTTATTTTGACAAACATATGGATTATCGCCAATATGAAGTTTGTTTTAAAAATATAATAATCTCACTTTAACAATTTTTAAACGAAATAGGTATAAGTAGAAAGCCATGAAACTAGTTTGCATTTTTCTTTTTTCAAAACGCATATTCGAGTTGAGAGTTCACAATAATTTAAATGTAAATTTATGGTTTGGTTTCAAATAGCAAATAGCTATAACTCTCACAAAGTTTTTAAGTTACTCAAAATAAAAATATTTATTCAAATAAAAACAAAAACATGAGTATTTTAAATATTACTGTTGAAAAAATGGTTTTATTGAAACGAAATATTTTTTATAGAAACATGTATCCACATTTTCAAATTTAGTAAAAAATTTTGAGAAGAACAAAATACATAAAGTGAGTATTTCTTTTGTTATATGTAACATTCTTTGTAAAAAATGGTTTATTTATTGTGTGCGTCATCATTAAAACAACATTATAATAAGAAAGATTATTTATTTGTTTTAAACATAATTTAACTTTTCAAATTTGTTATAGTACATAATTTGTGTTGATTGTTCGGTTCACTGTTGAAGGGTTATGGTATTATTCTATTTGGGTTTCATAATGGCTACATTATGAAATGCAAAAAAATTTAATAACCTGCCACTTTATGTAACTGAAATTTTATTTTTTTTATGTTGGCAGCAAGTAGGGATCGAATTTTAGGCTTACTTCGATTTTGTTAAAATTAGTTTTCTAGGCATTATCGACAAAAAATTTTTATAGAAAACTTTAAAATACCAACCTTTAACCTTGCAAATAGATCATTTTACTAGATATTTATCTGAAATATATAATATGCTGACGGTGTCCGTCATATAATTTCTAGTCACAATATAAAACAACATAACCTAAAAATATTAGAAATATCTTCCAGTTTATGCTCTATTTCCAAAGTTTTATTCAATAAAGTACTATTTTTATTTTTTATTCAATATTGTATTATACATATTACTTTATATATACATATTTATAGTTACTGTAGACATTTCCTGGGCATTAATTGTTATTCATATCAGATTCTGTGTCGACACAATATTTTGTTCAATAGTATTATTTATTATTTTGTTCAATATTTTGAAGTTTGTTCTGCTCGCACCATTACTCAAAGTTTTGCATATTCTTCTTAAAAGTTTTTCTGCAATTTCTCGTATTTCTGACGGAGTGCAACTTTCTTCCTGACTAATTTTTATTAACTTTAATAATATATTTATTTTAATTATGACGGATGATAAGAAGCATTGTTGTATTCAATTGTTTCTATCATGGCATATTTGATACTTGTAACATTTTATTAAATTGTAAAAGTATTGCCAAACCAAAAAGAAAATATTAATTCAAATAGAAAAGAATCTACTATATTTTTTTAAAGTTTTTCAGACTTTAAAGACTCAAATAGAAAAAGTATTATAAGATACATGGTTCATAAGATAATTAGAGCATTTATCCTTTAGAAAACGACCCGCGAAGCTGCTGCTGAACACGTGCTCTATGATGATGTCTTATGAAACTTGTATTAATATACTATGTTAAAAATACTCCACCCGAAATTAAATACAACGCCCACTTTTCGACGTAACCCATATTATGTTGTTTGGCAGGCTCTTGATTATTATCTTGTAAGGAAATACCATATCTTTTTTTTGGTTATAGAATCGATGGAAAAATATGCGAACAAATTTATAATTAGCAGTTTTTACTTACAATATTCTTAAATATTTGCTTCCTCAACTTAAGAAGCTATGATTTCCGTTTATTTTCCTAGTCACGTTTATCTGCACTGGCTTTCCAATATAACATAGAAAGTTTTTTCTTTTTCGTAAATACAATTTCCTTATATGAGTAAACTCGACCATTATCATGTCCACGTGATTTGTATCACCTTAGTAGTAGATATTTCACAGGTTTAACATCATTGATGTCTACCTCGTTATCCAGGATGTCAATTTGAAAATTTTCCACCCTCAAATACCTCGCTTCCAAATCGGAAAGGCACATCAATTTTATTGTAAACGAGAACACTTTTAATAAATATTGGCAGCCTTCGTGGTTTAATCCCCTGGAAGGATTATCTTTAAAATCTTTAATGGGAAGGGGATTAAGTGGTACATCATTTTAAGGGTCGTTTAAATATATTTCCAATAATACCATAATTCATTCATTTGAGTAGTAATTTCCAAAAAAGTAATTAAAACTTTTCAAATGACAACCTGTAAAATAAATTTTAACACAAATATTGACTTCATCGTTCAGCGTTAGAAGCATTGACTTGAAACAAACATGGACCTGGTATTTCCATCTGATTTGTACATGTACACGTCAATGTGACGCCTGTTATCAGGCAAATAAACACCACAAAATTATCGGTTTTTTTTAATCTTCAGTCTGTTTCTGTTTTCGTTCTAATAGCTGATCGGTGTGATATGTCTTGGTTAGGAGAAACAAACAATCTACAGACGTGAGTCAAAAGTTTATATTTTTATCCATTTTAGCACAGTCGAGTTAAGAATACAAACAATACTTAAAATTAACACACAAACTCTGAAAACCACAAAGAATTTTTTTAAACAATAATTACAAATATGATAGTATTTAATCCGGTACTGTCAAACGTGAAAGCAGGTACTAGAGACGGCCGTTTCTATAAGGGTTTTATAAAAAGCACGTTCCAAACGCTAGAAGCCCACACAGCACATCTCATTTCAGAAATATCTCGGAAATATTTCAAATATCTCAAAAACATAACATTTCATATCAATATTGCTGAAATATTTCTGAAATCTAACTTGTAATGTTTCATCCAGAATATTTATGAAATATTTCTGATTTATTTCATTGATTTATTCAAATAACGTCTGTTCGGATTGTGTTGGACTGCTAAGAGATGGCACTACGCATTATTTTTCATTTTTCTTGCTCGCCTACTGTGGATAATACAGCATGAAGTATAGAACAAAAGAGTTCGAAACCGGTCTGCAGGTGGTGACTTCCTATCAATGGAAAAGGCTTCCATTTCTTGGTAGTAAGTACCATTCAATCTGAATTAGTATTTTAAAGTGCTACTAATGGGTAGACAAAAATACGACCTTATTGTATGTATATAAGGTATTATCGGGTGGTCTGGGAAATAATAATTTTTCCATACCTTGGTATTTGATATTAAGATCACCTGAAAAGTAAGTAAAATTTTTGAAGAATTTTTAAGACAAATAATTATTTATTTTGTGCTTATTTTTTTCACTTTGTATTTTTTTAATAAAAATATGTTCTTGAATGCTATATTATTCCAGTTTATATTTCAGAAATCTCACAAGAAAATATTTCAGAAATCTTACGAGAAAATATTTCAGAAATTGTAATTATGAAATATTACTTTTATGGGACATTTTTAGCTTTCTGAAACGTTTCATCAATATTTCGAAATATTTCTGAAATATTTAAAATATTTCAAAGAAACGTATATGAAATATTTCTGAAACGTGATTGTGCTGTGTGGGAGGCGACGTAATGTCTAATTAACGTAAAACAACAAAGAAAATTTATACTAATTTTCATAGTTCCCCGATTGTTTTTCTGGATAGTTGTTTACAACCTACCTAAGAATGTAAATTGTTTATTCTTCAAAGACTGTGAACCAAAGCCATGGTTAGAAGTGTTTGTGCCCAAACGGATCATCGGAGAAAAAAACTTAAATAATAAAATATAAATTGTATGTACTTTCATTTTGACTAGAAAATTTATTTACGAAAAATTGATAGTTTCCGAGTTATAAGCAAAAAAAGCCTAAAAATTTGATTTTTTACCCTTTTTTGGATTTTGTTCAATGTTGCATCACGAAAATTCGGATTCAGCTCCCAAAAAAACATATAAAATTGAAAAAATCAAAACTACCCCAGAACTTTCCCGATAGTAGTCCTTGTGAGCACAAATTGACTGTATTATTAGCCGTTGCAACAAAGACACCAAGAAGGAAACTCGGAAAAATCCCTTCTTTCGGAAATAGTAAGTGGCCCAATTCGCGCTATCGTAACCCTTATCCTCCGCAACGGTCGCCCGTAATGCCCGCCCTCCACGTGCACATCCGAAGGGGTGGGAGTGTGACGTAACACGCAGTGCGGAACAAAACACGGTCAGAAACAGACCAGTCTGACATCTAGTGTGGCGCTGGTGAGATATGAATATTCTAGGTAAGCGCATTAGAAAACTTTTTACGTTCGAAGTTTTTACAAGCGCTCCTGGTTTGATTTTTATGCGATCGGTGCTTCTTGTAATTTTTTTTTTAAACCCAGTGAGGTTAGTGCATGCAAACCCTTGTTATATATAGAATTATAATAAGTTTGTGGTGCGAAATGTGTCAAATACAGGATGTACTATTTAAAAGTGACCAGACGATTATATTTATATACTTACGGAGCTTCTTATACCTAGCAATGATTGCAGTTTGATAGCTAATTAATTTGTAAGTTTTTTTTAGCCGCAAGAAATTACGCTTGCCCGTATTTTAATAAATAATTAATAACATGAGCTTTTATTTTAATGGAGCTTGTTCGCACGGATATTTACGACGAGGGTCCATTAGAACGTTTAGAGGAACTACTAAAGCTATTTTCTTGAAACTTCATGGTAATATTCTTTTTTCTATTTGGGTTTCATAATGGCTACATTATGAAATGCAAAAAAATTGAATAACTTGCAACTTTATGAAACTGAAATTTAATTTTTTTATGTTGGCAGCAAGTAGGCTTCGAATTTTAGGCTTACTTTGATTTCGTTGAAATTTATTTTCTTGGCATTATGGATTCAACAAAAATTTTTTATAGAAAACTTTAAAATACTAACCTTTAACCTTGCAAATAAATCATTTTTACTAGATATGTATCTGAAATACCTATACTCGGAAATATATAACATGCTGACGGTGTCCGACAACTAATTTCTAGTCACAACTATAAAACAACATAACCTAAAAATTATAGAAATATCTTCGAGTTTATGCTCTATTTCTAAAGTTTTATTCAATAAAGTACTATTTTTATTTACGATAGTATTATACATACTACTTTATATACCCATATTTATAGTTACTATAGACATATCCTGGGCATTAATCGTTATTCCTGTCAGATTCTGTGTCGACACAATATTTTGTTCAATAGTATTATTTATTATTATGTTCAATATTTTGAACTTTGTTCTGCTCGCACCATAACTCAAAGTTTTGCGTATTCATTTTAGAAGTTTTTCTATATTATTTTCTGCAATTTCGCGTATTTCTGACGGAGTACAATTTTCTTCCTGACTTATTTTTATTAACTTTAATAATATATTTATTTTTAATTTAGACGGATGGGAAGAAGCTTTGTTGTGTTCAATTGTTTCTATCATGGCATATTTGATACTTGTAACATTTTATGAAATTGTAAAAGTATTGCCAACCCAAAAAGAAAATATTAATTCGAATGAAAAAAATCGACTATATTTTTTTAAGACTTTTTAAATAGAAAAAATATTATAAAATACACGGTTCAGGTTTGTTCGGGTTTGTTCATTAGTTTGACAATTAGAGCACTTTTACTTTAGAAAACTTCTCGTTTTATAAATTAAACGCGTGCTCTAAAGTAATGTCTTATGAAACTTGTATCTTAATATACTTACTTAGATACTTCAGGCTCAAGGCTTGGACCCCTTTCCACTTTTAATTGGGATAATCCTATTTAATTTTTTGGTGGATAAAACCAACTTTTATACACTCATTCAGTTTGCAACATTCACCTGCAGCTCGTGTTGTAAAGTCCTCGCTCATATACAGGATAGTGTATCGTTGAGTTGAACTGAGGAAATCCAATGTAATGTTTGAGGTTGCCCCTGTATATTTTATAAGAGATCGATATGGTAAACTCATGTGCCGAGTTTGAGTACATTTTGGTGAGCGATTCCTAAGCTATTCAATAAAATGTGATTGCAAAACCACGAGACTCTCATAGTTCAGATAATATAGCAAACACCAGCAAATAATTTCAATGGCGCTATTGCAAAAAATGTACATAAACCTGAACATACCCATGTAACACGGATTGTCCAAAAAAATGTAAAGCTAATCATTGGCAGGGATAATGTTGCGATAACCCCCACATTGCTGTATCCGGCTTTTAAAATCTGCAGCTCTTGATTTTCATTTGCATCTGTAATAACCTTAAAGCGGCATAATTTTACAACTAACTAATTTGCTTTCAAACTTTGCTAAATATTATATTTAAATGCCATTTTTATTGCCAAACTACAGCTGGGAGTAATAGTCATAATTTGTTGTTGGATGGTACCATTATTTTGCCAAAAAAAAGCTATTTTATGGACAATGCCATTAGGTCATAATATTTAGCTGTAAAATTCACTTTACTGCTAACAAATGGAAATCCAACAACATACAAATACAATAATGTAGTAAATTATAGGCCAAAAAGTGGTAAATATTCCTTCAAAATAACTGGATAATTAACCATCATGTCTTATGTTGACGGTCATTTATTTCGAACAACATTGGGGCAGGAGAATAAAAGAGAACACAAGCCATTTTAAGAAAATTGATCATTTTTATTTTTGCTTTTAAAAACAACAATATTAACGAATAAAAATTAGCACATCTAATTTTGATTAGACACGGGTTATCGGTTCTTTGTTTTCGGGTATATCACTAGGCATACTAGGCTCTAGCCTACGGCCTCGTATTTAAAGGGGCCTCGAAAAGAACCAAAAAATAAAAGAGTTTAAAATAAAAAATACGATTTTAAATCGAAAAAAAATTAGGTGCCTAAAACTGGCAACAGGGAAAGAAAATCTACGGCAATATAAAGAATCGGCTTAACTAAACGCACTCATTATTTTTATCGACTTTATTATTATTAATTACTCGGAATATATACAATGTGCCTATTGTTGGTTATAAGGGGCCCTAGGCCCGTTACGTAATTCGGGGTCCCTTATCACTTCAAAAAGTGTATTTTCCTGAATAAGTTATCCAACAGTAATTTATTTTGATATACTAATATCATACGATCACAAGTTATTGTCGTCTTATATATACTGTCGGTACATAACTGTGTAGGTTATTTCGTAAATTACTTGGTTGCATATTATAAAATAGGTAACTAACAAAGGGCCTCAACATCATGTTGAGTAAAACCAACCCTACTTGTAAATCAACAGACCTAAATCATATTTGTTCCCATTGCAAATAATACTTTAAAAACCTTGTATTTTATGTCGTTTTAATTTTTCTCAAGTACGTAAAATAAAAAGGTTTAGATGGAGAGACACAAAACGTGATTGAGTGAACAAATGAATTCACTAATATCATCCCTATTTATCCACGCACTTGTTCTGCAGTAAAAACCATACATGTGACCAAATGACCAACGCAACGACGATCTTTTCCGTTCCAATCCACCGAAATATTTCGTAACGAAATATAATAAAAACCAGAGCTTTAAACAGACTATAGAGATAAAAATGTCATTGCGTTTGAAACAATAAAGTATAGCCTCGACCTTCTAATTAAATATTTAAGCTGAAAACAAAAAAAGTTGAATATGACCTCGATTTGGCATATGTCACGTTGCGTTAAAGAGTAACCCGTCGCATAGTAAATTATTAAATAGTAACATTTTTTTCGTCGCCCTTTGTCATTAGCCATAAATTCAAACTCATATTTTATGTATGACGTAAAGTTTTATATAGATATTTTATACGTTACGAACAAAAAGTTTTATGTATGCAATACAATATAATATTACATTACTACAATACGGATCCTTTGTGACAATATTACATTATAATGTTGTTTTATCATTTAAATCTATTAGATTATATTTTATTATTTTTTATTAACAAAAAAAAAGTTCCCATTTTTCTTCTTTGCTTCTATTTGCAGTATTTTTAAAAATATTACATCAATATTCTAAATGTTAAACATGATAATAAATTTTAATACTTCTAAATAAAATTTAAAAGAATCAATTATTGAAGTTAGCTGCTTATATGAGCTTTATTTTAAAACAAAAAACATGCGAAAAGTTCTCGCAGTATATGCCAAGTGTACAGTTATAATCGAATCAATTATTAATGCGGGGCTATTTATCACACAAAAATCTGAGAAAAGAGTGTTTTTAAACATAATATCTGAACAATGTTTTCCTACGACATACAGTAAAGTAATTATTATTATTAAGTAATTCAATTTATTATTCACTGGTAGTTATAATAATTATCAGCTAACTTTTTAACGTTGACAATTCATATAATGCCAAATATGTTGCCAACACCTAATTGAAAAGTAACTAAACGCTATTATTCAGTTAATCGCTGAATTGATAGGAAATAGATATATTAATGGCCATATATTGACATGTACGCGACGAAGATGCATATGCACTTAGCATCGTCTTAACCGAAAAAGCGTCAAAACTTGGAAAGGTGCAACACATCACATCGAAAGACGTGTGGATGACATCCTTGACTTACGCGTTTGCCTAGCTTGATATTTAATAGAGTTGGATAATAGTATATTAAGATACAAGTTTCATCAGACATTATCTTAGAGCACGCGCTTAATATAGAAAACGACCCGCGAAGCGGAGTGTTTTCTAAAGTACAAGTGCTCTAATTGTCTTATGAACCGTGTAATTTATAATACCTTTTCTATTTGGGTCTTTAAAGTCTGAAAAACTTTAAACAATATAGTAGATATACTTTTACAATCTAATAAAATGTTACAAGTATCAAATATGCCATGATAGAAACAATTGAACACAGCAAAGCTTCTTCCCATCCGCCATAATTAAAAATAAATATATTATTAAAGTTACCAAAAATTAGTCAGGAAGAAAGTTGTACTCCGTCAGAAATACGAGAAATTGCAGAAATAGAAAAACTTTTAAAAATAATATGCAAAACTTTTAGTTATGGTGCAAGCAGAACAAGGTTAAAAATATTGAACAAAATAATAAACAATTATATTGAACAAAATATTGTGTCGACACAGAATCTGACAGGAATAACAATTAATGCACAGGAAATGTCTACAGTAACTATAAATATGTATAATACTATATTGAATTAAAAATAAAAATAGTACTTATTGATAAAACTTTAGAAATAGAGCATAAACGGGAAGATATTTCTATTATTTTTAGGTTATGTTGTTTTATAGTTGTGACTAGAAATTAGTTGACGCATACCGTCCGATTATAGGTATTTCAGATAAATAGCTAGTAAAAAACTATTTTAATATTATATATTTATTAAGTTAAAATGAATAGTTGACGGTGGACTATTTAAGAAATAACTTAAGCTCTTTGAGTTTGTAGTAAGAAATTGAAGTGAAGAATGCGGGAACACCTAAACCCGAAATTAATTTAACGCAGACCACAAAGGGTAAATCTAGGGACTTTAATAAAAAGTTTAAAAATGAAATATATGAAAAAAAATTGATAAAGGGTATTCCAAACTTAATGAGGCTGTTATTGATCAATTTTCTACTATTAAGAACCTAAGAATGGACTTTACGTTTAAGCACTATTATGTAGAATAGATAAAGGTTGTGTATTTCGATAAATGATACTCGATATGATTTTAAACCATTTTATTTAAGGATTTAAACTAAAAAACACTGAAAATATGAAGAATGCCAACTTGTCAGTCTCGTGGTTCGATTCGTTCTCGTCATAAACTATTGTTCTCGTTTTGGTTGCGCCTAATGATGTAGCCGTAGATGGCTTAGTGGTATTGGACATCATTCGGTTTTCTTGATAGGTCGTAGATGGCTTTAGTAGTATTGGTAGTGGACTGTATAAATATTGTTACGAGTGTTGCATGTGACGACGTTAAGATCCGACAGCTATACATACTAAGAAAACCTTTTCCAAAAGTTGTATTTCCTTGTGTAAAATTAAAAAATATGTTTTACCTAAAGCATTTTCTTATTACTTTTTTTCTTTCTACATTTAAAACGCCTAGAAAGTAATTGTTTGGTCGTTACAAAAAAATAAGATTTTAAAAATAATTTCACCATACTTATGAACCCCCTCTATCATAGGTCATGAGCCGCCACTGTATTAATCATAGAAATAATGATTAAAATTCAAGCAAAATAATTCAAATTGTTAAAATTTATAACGTAGTTTTCCGTGGCCGAAAGTGGAAATATGACTAAAAAGCTGAATTTCTTCTTGTTCCCGCCATGCCTGCCTAAAGTCAATTTGTTATGTGTCAAGAATAAGAATAGATTTAGATTATTAATGACGGTGGACGTGGCCAAAAAAGCTCTTGGAGTACTACTACGTATATTTCCTTTTTGTCCGACTATTTTAAAGGGACTTTGCTAAATCCGGCAATTTTGTCGTGACAGGAATGAAATTATAGGGCCGTGAAAGATAAAAGATCCTTGTTTTTTGGGTGCTTTACTAAAAGTCCTTTTAGAATCAGCACCAGAAAATTTAACTTAGACAAATTGTTACAATTACAATTAAAGAGAACGGACGTCATAATAGGGGCCTCGCAATTTTCAGAACCTTTTAAGAGAACTAGAATACTTTAGTTCCTACTTAGTGAAAAAGAATGTCTCTTTCTTTAATATTACGAGAAAATACATTTCATGCTTACTAAAACTAAAATGTATTTTTTAATCCGTATTTCACCAAATAATATCGCTACAAATGGTAGATTTGCAAGAATCTGAAATATATTCGACAACGCTTTATCAGTACTGGCTCATAGGTCAGCATATAGGGTTAGCAAGAAGACGTAGGCAAAAGATTTTCAGTAATACACCCAAAATTATTTCCCAAATTAATTAGATTAAATTTGATTTAATTTTTTTTTTAATATTATTTTTATCATCTGCACATTTTCCTCCATTCTTCTTTTCTCTTTTATTTTTAACAAACAGCATAACATAAAATACAAACCATGAAACCGCACACAAGTTAACAGTAACTTAATTAATAATTTTTGAAAAATAGTCCTTATATATCTATAAAAAACGGCGCTTTCCGTCAGGAACAAATTTTCCGGTGATTTTGGTCCTAGATATTTAAATCTAATATTAAATTGGTTGTTGTATAGTATTCGATTGCATATCTTCAACAGGGTAAGGGAGTATACGGCTAGCTGGATCGGTGTATTATATTATAATACCAATCATGGAGATTCCGCTACAGGGGCGATTTGGAAACAATAAATTTATTAAATATAGGATAACTTATTGAATAATGTAGTGGAATAGAGAATTATATTAAAGTTAAATATAAAAATAGAAATGTATATCCTTGTACAATAATGCGAAACGTAGACCCCCACTAGAATTTGTCCCCTTATGTAAAAAGAATCAACATTTATTAATGAGGACTTAACATGTTTTCCGAACCACGATGAGCACTTTATACAGGGTGTAACTAAATAAGTGTAAAACATTTAAGGGGGTGATTCCTCATCGAAAAAGATAGGATCTTTCATATAAAGAAACTTCATTGGAGCATCCCTTGTTAAGAAACAGCCACTTACATAAAATTTATAAATAAACAAAACTAATTTATTAATAACAAAACATACAACATCTAGAAATCATAGTAAATGTTCAATATGTCTACCTTCAGACATTACGCATGCGTCTAGACGTCGGCGCATTGAGCAACGTATTCGCGCGTTTTATGGCGATATGTATCTTGTTCGTAAAATAATTTTTTGCTGCGAACTGGTTTATTTTGGGCAAAATTCAAGAGACATTTTTTGTTTAGAATGAAACAGGCTATCGGAAATAAATTTTTAGATGGTAAACAAATAATAAGACAAAAACTTACATTGGAGATAAATTTTAGGGGTTGCGTTTTCCACCCCTTACAACCATGGGGTAAACCAAATAAATTACTGGCTAAGTGTCTTTTTGGTAGTAGAAAATGTCAGGTTAATTTCAATATTGTAACTTTTTTAGTGCTTGTGAAAAAAATTGTTAAACATATTTTATGTACCCCCTTTAAGGGACTGTATCTTAACAAGGGATGCTCCAATGAAGTTTCTTTATATGAAAGATCCTATCTTTTTTCCGATGAGGAATCACCCCCTTAAATGTTTTACACTTATTTAGTTACACCCTGTATAATGATATTTTAGGGATTTAATTTTTTTTGCATCAAAAGAGACTACATCAAATCTCTGCCTTGAATTATCTTTTTAACAGCTTAGGAAATAATAAATAGAATTATTTTATTAATAAAATATATAAAAAAAAATATTGAATGGTTGACAGTGAAAAAATGTCATATTTAATTTTACAATTTAAAAATTCTTTACCGTTTTCAGTCGGGGAATATGAGTGATCTTCTATTTCATTTCATAATTTAACAAATTATTATTTGCCGTTGTTAGTGTGAAAATATCAGTAATATTTTTAAATGCTTGTAACATTTCAGAGTTCACTACTTTTAAAGTATTGGAAGTGTGAAAATATCAGTAATATTTTTAAATGCTTGTAACATTTCAGAGTTCACTACTTTTAGTAGTAGTAAGTATTAAACATAATTGGTGATGTCATTCATAGTCGCAATGATCAATAAAGAAGGACGAAAATTTGAATAATTCATGTTAAGGTACAATTTTTTATATATAATACTAAGTAACAATATCTGCAATCATAATAATAACATTAGTTTATGTCTCGATACTACTTATAAAATTGATCAAGTAATGTCTCACCTATTACATTGTATATCTAATTTGTAGTTCCCAGAAAGTGGATTAAGTTAATTGACTGAAAACAAATTGTCCGAAAATAATTCGACGGAATTCGTCAACTGGCGGAAAAGTCAATTTTCCGAAAAGGTTTTTTATATTAAATAACTTTAAGAAGTAGGTAGACCGCAAAGGAAAAAGTGAGCCGGTTTACTTATTCTGTAATGCTTGGTTAAGGTATTTAAACACGTTAATAGATATTCTTAAATGCTGACTCGATAGTGTACTTTATCAACCCAGATACAAACTTCTAGCTTCGTACACCGACGATCAAATTTCCATGAATCGGACCCAGATAAAAAATGTTTTCTTCGTGACCATTTGCTTCCATGTGGATTTGATTCGAATCTTAGTAGGTAAAATCATTTATGTTCTGTCATTTTCACTGATAGTAATTAAATAACTGTTTTCAATGAATGAAAGGTAAGGGATGTGTCAATATTGTAGCATATTGATATTGCAGAACAATTATATTTTCTAAAAGCCGTATTAGGCAATAAAAATTTCCGGTGCAATGGCAATTATTATTGCATGAATTCATGCGCAGTAAACTGTTCTCGATCAGCTGGCGCATTTCCAACAGTCAGAACAGCAGTTGGTAGTGTGGAAATCCCTAAAATACCCCCAGAATTACAGATGGGCAAACCAGCTCGTTTTGATTAGCAGTTAAAGCAGCTACTGCTACTTACAAATGGCAGTTCAAAGAAGTTGCTACGAATTAGCAGTACATATGTTTAATATAGGATGTGAACTGTTAATTTAAGTACCAGTTAATTTAAATAGCCATTAGCTGTTCATAGGTGTTTCGACCAACTAATAAACATTTACAAATAACAGAATAATCCATCTCTAACCAGACTTGCACCGGCAGTGGTAATGAAAATGGCGCGTGTCCCATTTCTGGCAATGCGAGACAGCTGATCGAGAACGATGTACTGCGCATGAATCCGTGTAATTTTAATTGCCAGAAGACTAGAATTGCCAAGTGTATTACGGATTCCATTCTCGCATTGCGCCAGCAATGCGAGCAGTATTGGGCCAGCTGATCGAGAACGGTTTAGTGCGCATGAATACGTGCAATTATAATTGTCATTGCCGGCGCAAGAGACAAAAATTCCGGACTCTAATACGGCTTTAAAGAGTTTGAACTTAATTAAAAAATAGCGGATAAAACTGACACCATTGCCGTAAAAGGGCAAACTTGAAGGACAACTAACGTCTCTTGACAGCTAACTGATATATCTTATACAAGGTGCCAATTTGAACATTCCCACCCTTAACATCTCGCTTCCAGTAACCAATATTAGGAATAGGAAATACTGTGAATTTTATTATGAATGAGGACGCCTTTAAAGAATATTTGCGGTCCTCGTGGTTTAACCCTCTGGAAGGGGTAGATGTTACCCTTAATATCTTAAATGGGCAGAGGGTCAAGTAGGTGGCATACAGTTTGGAAGGTGATTTAAATCTCTTTCCAATAATTCCATAATGTATTATTTTTGAGTAGTAGTTTTCAAGAAATCGCGTCTCAAAAATAAAAGTAATCCACACTGAAACTTAGTACGCCAATTTTAGTAATTACTTGTAAAGGCTAATGTTTCTAATCCTTATTCATCTAACCTATGTAGGTACGTAATGGAGCTAAAGTTGTATATGTTAATTTCATGCCGGCAATTTCGTCTGATTTATTACATTTAGTAATGTTCCGTAAAATTAAGGCACCTGAACGTCTAATTTAATACAAATGCACACTATGTCTGCAGATAAATTTAATTGTAGTAAAGACAGGAACACTCTTGGCTTGGTAAATTTAAATTCGTATGGCCCTATTTTACATGTCCATTTAATGAAATGCGTGAGAAAAGCAAGGGTGTCAATTTGAACAGTTCGCGCCCTTAATATCTCGCTTCCGGTAAATAATATTAATTATCTTCGTGACTTAACCCCCTCTGGGTCTAGTGGCATATCATTTTAAAGATCGTTTCAATCTCTACTACTCTACTCTACTCCACCGTTTATTATTTTGGGTGTCACCCCGAGTGACTACCTACGGAATTTCCAGCATGTCCAAATATGTTAAATTTTATTTTCTAATCAAGTAGGCCTAGATACCAAATGGTCAAATTTCAAGTCGATAATTTTTTGTCATTTAGACCTAAAGGTTTGTTCGGGTTTGTTCGGGTTTGTCGGTTTTTTTCGGGATATCCTGGGACACACTGTATTACAGAAAATTCGCTATAAGTTATAGGTAGTTAGTTTTGGGTTTCATCAGTGAAATGAAATTCAAGTATTTGGGTTACGTATCGCTATATTATACTAAACCATCGTCAGACAATTTGTTAGAAATACAGAAAAAGAAGCGTATAAATAAAATAGAAAGAAACAACTTTTTTGATGGTATTAGTGACAAATTTCTTATTTTATACTAATATTAGGTTTTTTTTATGATAAAATACGAGCACTATAGGAAAAATCCTTTAGGGCACTCTGGGAGTGGTGCGTGTGCGAATAAAGCGATTCACGTTGGAGTTGAATCGTTGGAGGTTATATTCGTTGGGAAAACGGACTCGGAAAGGTCGTTCCATAAAGATGAAGTCCTCCAGATGAAGGAATTCTTAAATAATGAAGTTCGAGGAGTGCTAAGCTTAATCTAGATGGGCGGCAGTGGTTCGTCGTGTATTACTGCTGTTGGCCGCTCTAGGCGGAATTAAGAGGGCTAAGTCAGCCGAACACTTTTCATGGAAATATCTGTAAAATCCCAACCTTTCTTCGATGTTCTAGGCTGTCGAGGCTCGTCGTCAGCTCGTGGTCTCCGACCAGACGAATGGCCCTCCTTTCGATGGAATCCAGGAGCGGAAGAGTATGTTTGGGTGCCGAGCTCCAGACATGAGAGCAGTACTCTAGTGATGATCGCATCTGGAATTGGTATAGTATCAAAAGTTGTTGAGGTGTGTATAACTTTTTGGCTCGGAAGAGTACACCAAGTTTCTGAGAAGCTATCTTGGCGATTGCCACAACGTGGTTATGCCAAGCCATATTTCCTACAGATTGATGCCCAGCAAATTAATAGATGAAGCTAGGGGGATTGCGTGTCCATCCATGACTATAACCGGTTCTGTAATGTTAACTTTTTTAGAGAAAACTGCTGCATGGGTTTTAGCGTTAAATTCGACTTGGTTACTGCCACCCCAAGCCAAAATTTCTTCCAGGTCTTTGTTGAGGCGTGATACTTCATGCTGTCTGCGAAGATGTGTGTCGGCAGCCGATGTTCGTGCATTCAAAGAGGAAGATCAGATAAGTGTACTATCGTCGGCAAAGCTAGATATCGGGTTTGTAATTATATATGGAATGAAATAAAAAATATATAAATGAACATACCTTGTGCAATTCTTACTTACATTAAATTTGGTTACATTTATAATTTTGTTTGATGTTGAATTTTTAACGATTGGACATGAACTGAATTAGTTGTACCATTTAGCAGTAAGGTAGGGTATTCATTAAATATAATAAAATAACAGATATTCATATTTAACATTATTTACATTTTGGATACTGGGTTTGTTTATATTTTTACAATGGTGGTTAAAGAAAGGGTTTGTGAAATCCTGTATTAAATAATTTGGTGTTATTAATGTTTATTTTTATGATGGTAAACATTTGAATTTAGTTTGATGTAATTATATTATTGCAAATATTACTAAGATAATCTAATAACTTATATTTAGATAAAATAAGAAAGTTGTCACTAACACCGTTAAAAATGTTGTTTGTTTCTATTTTATTTATATGCCTTTTTTCTTTATTGCTAACAAATAGTTCTGACGATGCTTTAGTACAATAAACCGAAACGTAAACCAAATATTTGAATTTCATTTCAAAGTGACCGAAACCCAAAACTAACTACCTATAATTTGAAAAAACGGTCAAGAAAACAAAACAGTCATTCACTATAAGGTTATGGCGTTCTTAAAATTAATAAAGGTAACTGACGCTTCAGTTAGTTATCATATTCATAGATGGATGTAAGCTTACAGTGATGTTAGTTACAGGATCGGCCCATAAGTCTTATAATAAATTATTTAGGCTGGTTTGCACAAGTTGTGCTTTGGGACTAAACCAAAATACCCTCAAATTTACACACCATTAAATTTGATTCGCAGCAGACATCCATTAGGGTTCACCTTGGAACAATGTACGTAGGATAATTTGTCACAATACCCGAAAAAAAAATACACTAGGATGTAATATTAGGTTCGTTAGCAGAACAGTCGGAAACAGTGTGTTAAAAGTTTAGACAGAAGTAAAATCGTTCTGACCAAAACTTCTGGACTCGTAGTGCAAGATGAATCGATTGCAAACTGATTTACGACAGTCAGGCCCGTTCCTGGGGTGTTTGGCGCCTACGTGCAGGTTTCTTTGGTGCGCCATGGTTTAAAAAAAATTGTCCTATTTTTAAAAATATATTTCGGGAAAAACTGGTAATGTTTTGAATTGTAAGAAAACTGATAAAAAATAATTAGAAAAATTTTTATTAATTAAATTACCAAAACAAACAAATTCACAAAAAATATTTGGTAAGTATATTCACAAGAAAATTAAAAGAGAATGAAATTAACGTAAATAAAATAAACAACAAAAACATAAACAATATTATACCTAATACTTATATAGTAACCTAACAGCAATATTTTTATGATAAAAAAATAAACGTTTCAAAAATGAAAAAATACTATTTTTGTAATAAACAAAACAAAAAAGGAACTCGTTGATCATCTGATTATGATCAAGAGCCTGAGAAATATCATTTTCGATCGAAATAATGGCCAAATCTGATAGGCGTTCTTGACTCATAGATGTCCTTAAATAATTCTTTTAAGTTTTAACTTAGAAAAACTTCTTTCACCTGAGCTACTGAAATGGGTAATGTAAGGTATATCCGTAAGACTATAAATAAATTTGGAAATAGAGACTGTAGATTTTTTTTAGTTATATAATTTAAAATGTCTATGGGAAAGGATGAATCAGTAGTATTTTTAGGATTAAGAATCTTATATGTTAAAATTTCATTATGTAAATCTAAGCTGTCAATGTCTTTAGATATTGCTCTATCAATCTCAACTTGCAATTCGGTATCTAAATTTACACATGATTCTTTAATTAAGTCAGATTCTAAATTTTCAAAATTACATAAGAACCCAAATAAATTTTGAAATTTCTTTATACCCTCAAACCGCTTTTGTAAAGACTGAATGGTTGTATTTAAAATTAGAAAATAAAAATCGATTTTAAATTTTTGCTTTGGATCTGCTACAGATTCATCCTATGAAAATTGTTGCTTAAATTTTCGTTGCCGTACTATTGGGAATACCTGCTCTACATCGTTTTTTGCTGCTTCTTCTTTAGCTTTATTGATGAGCAAATCAAAATTTTTGTCTGAACGTTTTTCGTTAAAATAAAGTTGAAGATTTTCAATTTCTTTATGGCAGTCAACAAACGAACAAACCCGAAAACAATCAAATAATGCACTGTGCGGAGATGTCCTTTAACTTGCTTTAACTGTAACTACCAAACAAATACTGAAAAACTAAATTATAAAAATGAAAATATTATGCATGACAATTTACTTTCTTCCCTTTTTTTTAAGGCGAGAGACAAGCGGCATAATAAATAACGGGCTACATAAACAGCCGGGCCGACTCAAGAGAGGCGGTATCCTTTATTCTATATAATATGGCGGGGCGGTAGTGTCCAACAAGGAAACTACGGAGACAACACATTATTATTATTAAGGCAAACATTTGGTAACATTTTTAGACATATTAAAATGATAAAATATATGATTTTTTTTTAAATTTGTAATAAAGAATACTGAATGATCGTCGATTTTGCGCCCCTAAAAATTTTGCGCCTGCGTGCATGCACGCCCTGCACGCTCGCCAGGAACGGCCCTGACGACAGTCATACTGGTACGGAATTGTGGGTTTGGATTCTGTGCTTTGCTCGATCGGCTGTTTATTTTTGACTTGTTGTTTTTCCCGACGTTCTATTATCTTTAGTTTTTGAATGTTTTGGTTAAATTTACATTCCATTATTCTTTAAATATCCATTCTAAGACAAAACCTAACTCTAAACAAAGCAATAATGAGTAAGAAAAAAAATACTTGTAGGTTAAGTTAACAAGTCAATTCTTAGATTTAACAGTTGAAGGCTTGGCACTTGTACCCGTTCACAGAGGAAAAAGCAGCAACCGAACATGCACAGAACGAAATTTTACTTCAACCTCCTTCTTATCTAATGAATATCTGAGGAAAAGCAGTTTTTTGATCTGAGATAATTTTAGTAAAGTATAGCTTATAATTATATGAGGATGTTAAACTAAAAGCTCTTTTCTATTTTCGATCGTAAAGTGAGAATTTGATTTTTTAGCGAAAGTATAAGACGTTCCTTTTCTCGAACTAATAACAATGTCGGAATGTGACAGGTCCCATATTTTCCCATTCATTTTTAACCGAACGTTTATATCAGAAAGGCGTGTATAAAGAAAACGAGGAGAAAGCAAATTAATTTTGAATATGTTCTCGTTTACTGTAAAAAAAACCTGTGTTTTTAGTTCACAGAAAGAAAGGCCATCAATTTATTTTTGAAGAAAAATATTTGTTAAAGCTAACAGAACAGATTAGTTGTGAATTCTTCTTTGGATACCTAACGTAATTCACATTGACCACAAGATAAAATTGGGTATATTATGAAGTTGTATTAGCAACGAATACTTATAATCACGAAGAAGACAACCAGTCGTAGTAATTAATCGTATCAGGAATGACAATGGAAACGTTGGGATTTTCAAATGTCGGTTTTTCCCAAATTTTTATTAGAGGAGTCTTTCTTATTAGAAGCGTCTTTATTTTTAACTCGGCGAAGGGCAGCATTGCTGTTTTGGATATGTATTTAAATATTAAGAAATTGTATTGTACTTACATATAGTTCATAATTGTATATAAGTTATAACAAATGAAATAATCATATTTGAGGAACACAAAGAATACTGTACGTCAATGTCAGTTGTAACAACTAACCCCACAGTTGGTTGTTACAGATTTAAATAGTATTATCTGAATCACAGTTCTGTCATAAAAAGAACAAATGGGCATCTACACATTCTTGATGAGGCCATCAATGATACTTGCGAGTGCATTTTATCTATTTTTTGCCAGGATTGACTTGGAAAAAGTTTCAGTGCAAATTAAACAAAACATATTATTTTCATCATCACCCGATTTTTTTTTCTCTTAGTTAATTTTAGTTTCTCATCCTCCGCTTGTAGTTTATTTTTGTTCCGAATATTTGTTAATACCAGGATTGGCACGATTTGTCAAATATCTCGTCAGAAACTCATCGTCAGTAAATATATCCATGTTGAGGGGATAAACTCCTGACACTCTAAATCCACAGTGAATAGGTATTGCTGCTCATGGCAAAATGTCTCGGATAATTCCTGGAACATCATATATTGACATCGTGGTTCCAGGATTGTTCCTCAACCAAAAATAACATTTTCAATCACTTCATATTACTTGCTGGATTTTATTCCATTCGAGACGAAGGAAGAACTCGTGCTGTTCGCATTCTGCAACTTCCGTAAATTAAGACGAATATCACCAAGATCAAATTACGTATCAAACATACTCGCTTTTTGGGCTTCCTAATATAACTACATTAAAATCAAGAGTATCTTATTTTCTTTATTTTAAAATTTACATTTCTATCAAAAAATGCATAAAAGTTCTCGTCTCTTCTCACAAAACCAGTAAAAAATATATTAAAAAATAGAAGAACATTTTTTGTTTGTTTATAGGTTACCGTTTATCCTTATTATTTGTTCAAATTGTATAATTGGGTCTATCGGGGACAATTAACTCTTAACTTATTCTTAAATAATGTACCATGGCTTTATTACCTTTTTACACATATCCTTTCCTGATGATGACCATGACGATCGGAACGTCTTGAGTCTTATTTGTTATTAACCAATATATCAAGGAAAGCCGGACATCTTTTGTTGTTATGTAAAATACTATTTTCAGCATTAATAATGTATTTTGTATTAAACCGGAAATTAAAAATCCTACTACAATTTGCAACGTGGCAGTCACTAATAAATTAAATTTTATATACACTAACCAAAAATTATGCTCAATTTCAAACTTGATTTTCTCGCGAACCGATAAATCGATTTCGCCGAACTGTAGCTTTTTTCTTTGGTAATTGCACTGTGATAGAATTTTTTTTTTTCAGTTTGCAGTTTTAGGCTTATACAGGGTGCAAAGATGAGAATGGTTTTTTACGTTAAATTTGAGACATCTTGTAGGGAGCATTAGCAGCAACAACGCGTGTATGATGAAATAATACTCTAGCCTCATGTTTTCTAAACATTTTGTTTCTTTAATTTCTCCGATATCTGTAATATCAAAGAAAATATACAGTTTTATACCAGAACATTTTTTTTAGTTAAAATAGAATAACACTAACACTAATTAACAATAATTAACAATAAATAGCAAAAAAAGTACATTAGTAGCGCGTGTTCCCACCTCTATTTCTAATGACTGCTTCACATCGCCTCGGCATATTCGATATTAAGTTGGATATTTTATTTTGGTCAAGTCCATTCCAAATATCGGTAACCATTATTTGGACATCTTGCAGGTTGGCAGGAGGGGGTTGATACTTTCTCAGTGCCTTATGAATAATATCCCATAAATGATCTATAGGATTCAAATCGGGACTGCGCGGTGGCCAATATAGAGTTTGAATATTTACTTCATGTAAATTGTAAATATGCATTGACGATGCGCGCAACATGAGGTCTTGCATTATCGTGCATTAGTAAACAAATATTCCCAATGTATGGAGCGAAAGGGACAACGTGCTCAGACAAAATGTCACTGATATACATCTCGCTATTTAAAGAACCCCCACGTGAAGGTACGATATCCGTCCGTGCTGTTAAGGAAATTCCAGCTCAAAACATCACAGAGTCTCCATTAAATAAAGTTGTTTCACGTATGTTACACTGTGCATAACATGATCTGGTATAAAACTGTGTATTTTCTTTAATATTACAGATATCAGAGAAATTACAGGAACAAAATGTTTACAAAACAAGAGGCTACATTATGATTTCATGATACACCCGTTGTTATTGCTAATGTTCACTACAGATTGTCTCAAATTTAACGTTAAAAAAATATTCTTATTTTTGCACCCTGTATAAGCCTAAAACTGAAAACTTAACAAAAAATTCTATCACAGTTCAATTACCAAAGAAAAAAGTTACAGGTCAAAAAAAATTTTGCGAAATCGATTTATCGGTCCGCAAGAACATCAAGTTTGAAATCGAGCATAATTTTTGGTTGTGCGTTATTTTTGCTGCTAAGTGTATATAATCAGTCAATTTGAAAATTTGCCACACTTAATATCTCGCTTCCAGTAGATGTACTGGAAGGGGTAAATGTTACCCTTAAAATCTTAAATGGGAAGATGATCAAGTGGCACATTATTTTAAAGGCCGGTTTCATCTCTGCTCTGCTTTTCAAGGGGTTAACCCATGATAGATGCAAATATTCTTTAAAAGCGTCCCTCTATGCAATAAAATTGACGTGTCACCCTGTATATTCCGTTGCCATTGTACCGGGTGATTCATTAAGGGTGACGAGCTACCGTATCTCAGGAACTAATAGTCGTACGAGTTTAAAAAAAAAATCCCTTAAATGAAATCCGCCAAGAGAAATTGCTGGAAATATTTTTTAAATTCATATATCCACCGCTAGGGGGCGTAATTGCTTCGATCGTATAAAAAATGCAGTTTTCTTGAAAATTTTCCAAATAAGTTGAAAAAAAAATACTACCACATTAATACTTCTATAATTGTCCATCTTTTTGGTTTAACACTTTTTATTGTGGAACGTAAAATAAGGGCGGGAGGGGATGGTGAACTTTTCCTTACTAAAGTGCCTATAGATTTGGTTAAACTTAACGGAATTTAGCAAACTAGGTCTCGTTTAAGAAAGGAGGGTATATTGAACAAAATAAAAGACAACTACGTCATTCTGGTTCTTGCCGCCCTCGCTAGGGGGTGTGTTTTACAAGTTTAACCGTATTTTTAATTTTGCTCCGAAATCTTAAATGGAACAGTATGATTATTTTATTAGATTCGAAAAGTAGACTAAATTTGCAACAAAATATGTTTAAGCCGCATGTGGATATCTTCATTCGTTTAAACGTTATCACTTAAAGAATATTGCATTAACAAATTTATTAAAGAAACAAAATAGATAATTCATAATCGAGCATGCCATGGACAAATAAAAAACAATTTAGCCCAAAATTAAATGCTCATCTTAGAAGGCCGTGAAAAGACTTGGAAGACAGTTTCCATGGAAACGGCGATTTTTAACAAATGGATAGTTTATTCTTTGACATTTAAATTTGTAAAGAGCCCAATTAAATTTTTAAAATATGCCGTATACGAACGAGGAGGCTTTTGATATGTTAGCAGTTTATTTTGAATGTTTGCAACATGACGTTATTGCCGAGAACGAATACGCATTTAGATATCCTGCACGACGTCATCATTCAAGAAATGTTTTCAAAAGATTAGCGAAACGATTGAAGGAGACCGGACATGTCCAGCCAGTCGCAGCTCCAAATAGAGTACGGAGAGCAAGAAACGAAGTTAATATAATAAATGTGTTAGCTTATATTACTGCGGACCCTCATTTAAGCATTCGAGATTTGGTAAGAGATCTAGGATTGACATATTCCTTAATTCAACGTATATTAAAAAAACATAAATTACATCCGTACCATGTAATGTTATATCAACAATTAAAGCCAGCCGATTTCGACCATCGACTGGACTTTTGTTATTGGCTATTGGGGATGGTGAACGGAAACAGAAATTTTTTATCCCAAATATTGTGGACTGACGAGGCAACTTTTTCCAGTTCAGGGAAAGTTAATAATCACAACATGCACTATTGGTCAGAAACAAATCCTCACTGGTTAAGGGAAGTTTAATTTCAAAATCGATGGGGTGTAAATGTGTGGTGCGGGATTTTGGGTGGAAGAATTATTGGGCCATATTTTTTTGGTCAGCATTTAAATGGCGTAAATTATCTACAATTTTTGGAAGATGAGTTACCTATACTGTTAGAAGATGTTCCTTTGGAGGACAGAATGAACATGTGGTTCCAACAGGATTGATGCCCAGCCCATTATGCTCGAAACGTCCAAAATTTTTTAAATTTTCAGTTTAGGGATAAATGGATAGGTAGGAACAGCATTTTTCCTTGGCCAGCGATGTCTCCCGACCTTACGGTACTGGATTTTTATTAATGGGGTAAGCTTAAAGACCTAGTTTATAAAGACCGTCCAACAACACCTCATGATATGAAAAACCGAATTCGGGAAGCCATTAGCAACATCTCCGCCGCCGAAATTGAAGTTAGTGTATTATCCACAACTGAAAGACTTAATTTATGCGTGGCCAATAACGGTGGACACTTTGAACATGTAAAACGTTAAAAAAATGTCAATATTGTAATTGTTGTTTTCTTGCTTGTTATGTTATATCATTATTGTTGTGATTAAATTAAAATAAGAATGAAGTTTTAAATTGTTTGTTTATTTGTCCATGGCATGCTCGATTATGAATTATCTATTTTGTTTCTTTAATAAATTTGTTAATGCAATATTCTTTAAGTGATAACGTTTAAACGAATGAAGATATCGACATGCGGCTTAAACATATTTTGTTGCAAATTTAGTCTACTTTTCGAATCTAATAAAGTAATCATACTGTTCCATTTAAGATTTCGGAGCAAAATTTAAAATACGGTTAAACTTGTAAAACACACCCCCTAGCGAGGGCAGCAAGAACCAGAATGACGTAGTTGTCTTTTATTTTGTTCAATATACCCTCCTTTCTTAAACGAGACCTAGTTTGCTAAATTCCGTTAAGTATAACCAAATCTATAGGCACTTTAGTAAGGAAAAGTTCACCATCCCCTCCCGCCCTTATTTTACGTTCCACAATAAAAAGTGTTAAACCAAAAAGATGGACAATTATAGAAGTATTAATGTGGTAGTATTTTTTTTTTCAACTTATTTGGAAAATTTTCAAGAAAACTGCATTTTTTATACGATCGAAGCAATTACGCCCCCTAGCGGTGGATGTATGAATTTAAAAAATATTTCCAGCAATTTCTCTTGGCCGATTTCATTTAAGGGATTTTTTTTTTAAACTCGTACGACTATTAGTTCCTGAGATACGGTAGCTCGTCACCCTTAATGAATCACCCGGTATAGGAGGAAGCTTTAGGTAGTTTCACTCTATTATAAACTAATAATTGAATAAGAGCAAATTAATCTGGGTTACGCGACTGGGAATTACCAAAGTTGCACTTAATAAAACCCATCTGGTTTATCGGCAGTTTAATTATAAAACTTGCTTGAAGAGTAATTAAGTTTAGTAGTAGAGAGTGGTAATAGTAATTTACGTTACAAGACCGTAAAATGGTGTTCTGCAAGTAGATTTTATTGCGAGCCGCAGGTGACTCCTGAAAACTGGGAGAGACGTGCAAAATAAAATCCGGCCAAGTAGGTTTATTTTTTGGCAAGCGACACAAAATCTGATTCCATACTCGGAAACCTGCGAATTTATTTATAACTTCTGGTAAGACTTTTTGTTTAAAAAAGCACAATAATAAACCAGAACAATAAATACATATTTGAGTGATTTTTTTGCAGTTTCTTTGTTTGGTATAGAGACACGTGGTAAAAATTCATTATTCACAAATAAATAAATTTCTGGAATTTTTTTGGTGGGCACTACATTTTTTATGCTAAACCTGTGGCCCAACCATAGTTACATGCCTGCTGAATACCCCCCTGATCACCTGTAAGCGGCTGGGCTGTCAGTCGAGGAGTCGGTGACGTCATCGCTTGCTGAATCGAAATTTCAAGTAATTAATCGCTCGAGCGATTCACTCGATTATTAAAATCGCTCGAGTATCAAACACTCGATTATTAAAATCATCGGTTATAATTATAGACGTTTGGATGTATTTTTTCTTATGATCTAACACAAGCACTATAGGAAAAATCCTTTAGGGCACTCTGGGAGTGGTGCGTGTGCGCAAAAAGCGATTCAAGTTGGTTTTGAATCGTTGGAGGTTATATTCGTTGGGAAAAACGACCTCGGGAAGGTCGTTCCATAATGATGAAGTCCTCCAGATGAAAGAATTACCTTTCTTTGGTATAGGCTGGACTCGCGCCGCGCGCCGTCTTCCAGCACGATGGAAATATTCCTTGTTTGTAGGATAAGTTGAATAGTCTACAAAACACTGGTATCGTTCTTAGGGTTATATTTATTGAACTTTTTTACCTCCAGATTTATGATTTCGTACTAAATTTAGTTACGAAATAATCATGAAAGGGCGGCACTTTTTGTTAAAGTTTATTTTACCATCTTTGTTTTACAGTACCTCAATGTTTGGAAATGGATAGCAGTGCCTATTCTTCAAATACGGAGGTCTCAAACATAAATATAAACATTTTATTAATCCCAAGAGGCAACTTATTTCGAGCTTGACCCTAGATTTACTTCTTTTTTGTTAAAGCAAGTTATATGTCCCGTATATATACGGGATAATAATAAAAGGCCCCTTCTTTAACTAAAGGTTCCTACACTTTATCCTAACTCATCAATATTCCTAGGGCATAAAGTACACGGAGAATCCTTGGCTCTGATACAAGACCGTTGGCCACCAGCCAAACTCTTAAGATGGTCGTTAAATATAGTCTCCATCATTTATCCAGAAAATCGATTCAGTTCCTTATCTATTTAAAATTTGGCCCTCCAACATTGGCGGAACTGTGTCACTTTATAAAAGTGGGATCATTCAAAAGTTCTATTTATTTTATGGCTTGCAATTGAAGAGACAAATACGTGTACTATATTGAGACTCTTGAGAATTAACGTAGAATGAGGGAAAAACGGTGTCCTGGAGGTTAATATGAAACACATTTGCCAGAAAAATATATCAATTTTTTCGCAGTTTATTTAGCAGAATTGGTCATTTTGTGTTACCAAAAATAATATAATTGAATGGGACCATGCGGTCTTTGTTAAATGTAAAGTTTCATATTTTCTCCACAGAATATCGAAAAATGGCATTTACTGATCGATTTTAAAAAATATATATTTAGAAAAGTCGTTTGTCGTTGTCTATGTCCACATACCAAATTTGAATCACGTATGATAATTCTTGCTTTCTATCTATTTTTGGCCAATATCTATTTTCATTGAAACCGGAAGTTGTTACTGTTATTAAAACAACAGCGTTATTATTCTAATATGTCCATTTTTTTTCAACGTTTTTATTATTTTAAAAAACAAGACCCTCCTCTTCGTTGGTTAAATCTTTAAAGTTATGAGGAGTTTACTCCACAGATGGCAACATTTTTAAACTGTAATTTAATTTTTTGAGGAAAATGAATATTTTGGGATAAAGAATGAATTTAGACAATGAGTATTGTATAAATAAATAGATTTACGATGTTAGCGTCGACTTCCATTTTTAATGAAAATATACAGGGTGTAACAGAACGGTTGGGAATAAATTTAAAGTGATTTCTTTGGCATAAAATAATATTTTTTTTTCTATAAATTTTTGCTCTGCTGATTTTTGTTTCCCAACTACAGCGTCTTAAAAAATGTAATAATCGATTTTGCGTAATAACTTTTTAGCGCTGGCAGATAATGGAATGAAATTTTAGCAGGAGCTGACTGTGATATTGACCTAATAGCATTAAAAAAATTGACTATGTTGATTACTCAGTGGCGTGTGTATGGATATTACCATTAAAAAATGCATTGAAGCTAGGGGACAACATTTTCAGCATCTTTTGTAATATTCTTCTTATTTTGTTAAATATTAATAATTAGTAATTAATTTAAGTTTGTAAGTTAGTAGTTGATACATTTATTGTTGTTAATTAATTAATTATTAGAATTTTATTACAAACTTTTAACAGTCTTTTAAGACCCTGTAATTTCGAAACAAAACTCAGTCGAGCAATAATTATAAGAAAATAGAATAATTTTTTGCCAAGGAAATCACTGCTAAATTACTCCCAACCTTTCTGTTACACCCTGTATATGGTCAAAAATAGATAGAATACAAAAATTATCATAAGTGAGTCAAATTTGGTATGTGGTCATAAAATTACAATACAAACAACTTTTCCACATACATTTGTTTTAAATTCGATCAATAAATGCCATTTCTCGACATGTTCGACCAAAATTGACAGTTAACAAAAGCCGCATGATCACATTTACTTATGTCAATATGGTTCCAACTTTGATAATGACACTGAATATCTAACTGGATTAGTTTAAAAAAATAAATAAAATTCATTATGTAAAACAAAATATGTAAAATTTACTACTACAAACTGTCTTAAACTAGAATCTCTTTTCAGTTAAAACAAAAATTATTAAAATATTATTAACAAAATGACAGCTTATTAATATGGACGTGCATTTTGAATATTAGGTAGGGTATTACCCAGTGGCGGTTCTTCCACAGGAGCACATGCGCACCTGCACCCCCAAAACAAAACGAATAAAAAATATTAATTTATATTCATTGAATATTATTTATCGTATAAAGTCCGACCCTCCCTAATATTTTATCATCCCGTCAAACCAAACTGTATAGATCCGGCAACCGTGCCTCGGCCGAGGTAAATGACGATTATGACGAGACTTGCTCGCACGTGCGATTAAGTAGTACAGGCTATGGCGATTTAACATGGAAAAGGCGCACAGTTTTTGTGTTCATGCATCTAGTTAGAAATTCGAGCGTGTATGTTTTAATATGTTAATATTATATATTTATTAAGTTAAAATGAATAGTTGACGGTGGACTATTTAAGAAATAACATTAGCTCTTTGAGTTTGAAGCAAAAAATTGAAGTGAAAAATGCGGGAACACCTAAACCCCAAATTAATTTAACGCAGACCACAAAGGGTAAATCTAGGAACTTTATTAGACAGTTTAAAAATGAAATATATGAGAAAAAATTTTTATAGAGGGTATTAAAAACTTAAAGCGACTGTTATTGATCAATTCTCTACAATTAAGAATCGAAGAATGGACTTTACGTTTAAGCACTATTGTGTAGTGTCCATTAATGTTGTGCATTTCAATAAATGATTCTCGATATGATTTTAAACCATTTTATTTAAGGATGTAAACTAAAAAACACTGAAAATATGGAGAATGCCAACGTGTCAGTCTCGTGGCTCGATTCGTTCTCGTCATAAAACTATTGTTCTCGTCTTGGTTGCACCTAATAACGTAGCCGTAGATGGCGTAGTGGTATTAGACATTATTCGGTTTTCTTGATAACTCGTAGATGGCGGTAGTAGTATTGGACATCATTCGATTTTCTTGATAGCTCGTAGATGGCTTTAGTAGTATTAGTAGTGGACTGTATAAATATTGTTACGATGGTTGCATGCGATGACGTTAAGATCCGACAGCTATACACACTAAGAAAACCTTTCTTATTTCCCAAAAGTTGTATTTCCTTGTGTAAAATTAACAAATAAATAAAAATATGTTTTACCTAACGCATTTTCTTATTACTTTTTTTCTTTCTACATTTAAAACGCCTAGAAAGTAATTGTTTGGTCGTTACACAAATATAAAATTTTAAAAATAATTTCACCACACTTGTGAACCTCTATCATAGGTCACGAGCCGCCACTGGTATTGACACCATACATATAATTAAATTAAATATTGATTATATAACTTTTATGCATATTTATAAAAATACGAACATAAACGACATGCAAGTATGTAAAAATTAACGAAAATTTAAGTCACGAATAAGAAAACAAACGACTTTTACGTCGATAGCATTCAACCCTGTCTAAATGCCGCTCTTGTACTGTAGGGAAGAGCCACACCCGCACATCTTCTGTGCATTACATGAGCGGCATTTAGACAGGTTTGAACGGTACCGACGTAAAAGTCCTTTGTTTCCTTAATCGTGACTTATATTTTCATTAATTTTTACATATTTGCATGTCGTTCATATTCCAATTTTTATAAAAATGCATAAAATCACCAATTATACTTCAAAAAATGTAATAAAGTTCCGGTTGACCCTTCATGCAACTCTGCACAAACATTCCAACTTTAATAGATCACGTGATACTTGTTTTGACGCCGTCCGTTCTTTCGTTGGATTTAGTATAGCATTATTAATTTTATTCACAAGAAAAGGATGTCATTTAACTGTGGGCTATGCAGTTACATGGAAACGAAGTAATATTGAATTGTGAAACTTGACGCATGAGAAGTTTATTTTCGGTCGTCTGTAAGGAAAACAATATTTCCCTACAGCACACTAATAACATTTCCTTACAGTTATTTTACGTTGTCTGGCAAGTGTAGGAAAAAAATTTACTTTTTCCGAAAATCGTTCGGAAATATTGACATTTTTGATAATATTTTTAAAAGAAAAAGTCAATATTTCCCGACACTTAGTCGTTGCTAGGCAAAGGAAAATAACTGTTAGGAAATGTTCATTTCCTTACTGTAAGGAAATGACGTTTCCTTACAGTTGTTAGTATTCTACATAAATATCAAGTTTGACAATTCAACATTAATACGTTTCCATAGTAACGCAACCAATTTTATTACGAATTTCAAACACCCATTTATTTGTGAATAAAATTATTCGCTTTTTTTTCAAAATTAATCAATATCTGTCTGATTTTCGGAAAACTAGTATGTTTACCTCGTAGAAAAAGCCACATTCCTGGACTCCGTGTTGCTAAGTTCCCAGAATTTTAGGCATTTCCTACTCGGTAAACAATGTTCTAATTCTTTAAAAAGTTTCATCAAAAATGTCAATACGTCTAATCGATTTTTGGAAATAGTACATTGTTTGGGTTGTTGTAAGCCGAGACTTAGTAATACAGAGTCCAGGAATGTGGCTTTTCCTACGAGGTAAACATACTATTTTTCCGAAAATCGTTTGAAATCGACAGATATTGATTAATTTTGAAAAAATAGCGAATAATTTTATTCACAAATAAACGGTGCTTTGAAATTCGTAATAAAATTGGTTGCGTTACTATGGAAACGTATTAATGTTGAATAATTGTCAAACTTGACATTTATGTAGAATACTAACAACTGTAAGGGAATATCATTTCTTTGCAGTAAGCAAATTAATATTTCCTAACAGTTATTTTCCGTTGCCTAGCAACGACTGAGTGTAGGGAAATATTGACTTTTTCTTTCAAAATTGTTATAAAAAATGTCAATATTTCCGAACGATTTTCGGAAAATTATATTTTTATTTACAACCATGTATGTAATGTTAACATTTCGGACTTTTTAAAAATTTGAACAAGAACATATTTTTAACTTTAACTTTTACAAGGGTGGAAAGTGTTATTGACCTAGGTGGAAAGCGCTTACTTTCCACCCGGGTAAATATCACTTTCCATCCAGGTAAATATCAATATTCATTGAATAACTCAAATTATTTAATAACTAGACTTTTATTTATTTGTGGATGGTGGCAGAACTTGTGGTTATACGGAGGTCCTAACTTCTTCTCACAATTTGTCACAAAAAACATCTTTTGCATTTAAAAGGTATGGTTGTAAATCAAATAGCATACAAACCTCGGTCAAAAGTTTCATTCCTGTTTCGAGAAATGATTCTATCTATCTATCTATCCATTCGCTGGATAATAATTGTGTATAATATACTATTGTGTGGTAATACACGAAAGCCCGATATTTTTTAACAGAATAAGCAGTTAAAATGTTCCATTGTATTCAGAAATGCATTTCCAACCTTTCCATAAATTATCATCGAGAGCTGCAGAAAATTTCCAAGGAAAAACAAGACGCTGACAGTTATTGCTCCGGGGTTATAGTTTAGAGTCAGCGATCGAACATTCAGGCGGAGCGAATTTTCATGTTAATGTAGTTTTAATGTTATTTTTGTTAATAAAACCTGCCGTGGGAATTTACTTTTGCATAGAATTTGTTTTATTTTTCTCATAATAACAGCCTGCGGAGATTTGCAGTTTGCACACTTAAAGGTGTTTTGTTCCGAAGCTCCGCGCTTCCTCTCTGGACAATTGTCCTCAATGGTGATTTGGATTTCCAAGTTAAAATTATCAACAAGCAAAAATAAAGATTTTCAACTATTTATTTTTAAAGTGTTAAGCATGTACAGGGTGTACATTTTTGGGTAGGTTTACGTGGTATCTCCTTTATTAGTAAAGATAGAAGGATGCGGTTTTCGCAGCACTGTGCTACTTTTCTGTCAAACAGAAGATGCCGTAATCAGAATTTTTCTAGGCCGCATTGTTTTTGATATACGGGATGTGTTTGAGAATTGTGCATTTTGGGACACCCCCCCCCCCATATCTCAGTTACCCCGTAACGTATCAAAAAGAAATAAAATTTTCTTTTGTAGTTTTTTACGTAGAATCCAGTGACGTACTCAGATTTTTTCTACATTCAATAGTTTTCAAGGAAAATAAACAAATTTGCTTTTTTTAAATGGGTCACCCTATATATTTTTTAATAATCTTCAAAAATATACAATTTTTTTTACCTACTAAAAAATGGTCTATTTTTGAAAAACGTATATTTCGAGCCTAATACTAAGACTAAAAATAAAGTGGAATATAATTTTGAGAAGATTGTTATAAACTAAATTATATTATTAAAAAATATATAGGATGACCAATTTAAAAAAAGCAAATTTGTTTATTTTCCTTGAAAACTATTGAATGTAGAACAAATCCGAGTACGTCACTGGATTCTACGTAAAAAACTACAAAAAGAACATTTTATTTCTCTTTGATACGAGACGGGGTAACCGAGATATGGGGGTGTCCCAAAATGCACAATTCTCAAAAACATCCCGTATCCCGTAAACCCTGTACATTTTTGCAAACCCCGGTATTTCTAATTTAATTCCTAAAGGAGCATTCCATATTTTTTCCTATCGATGAAAGAGTTTTTGCTTATTTTATTTTACGACATAATATTCATTACCTTCACCACCTGTCATGTAACAATAATTCCTGTTTGCGTTCAGAATCGTCTTCAATATTTGAATTTAACTGGTTATCGTCAAGCTCATGGTCTCCGTCTTTTGGGGCCAAGCAGAGTTCGACAGGCGGCGGCATACCGGCAAAATTTGAAGGGTCGGGTGTCAATTCGTCGTGCTATTTACAAATATAAAAAAATGAAGGCTATTAACAAATTATATTTGTGCAAAAGGCGAAATAAGCAAAGACAAGATTCCAACAAATTATTTATCTCTTCAATCATTTTTTCTTCTTTAGCATCCAGTTCTTCACATTCTTTGGAAATGATTCTAATTTTTTATTTTTTTTCTATTTCTTTCTTTAGATCGTCAATTTCCTGCTTTTGTTTATCTATTGTTCTAATAAGGTTCTGCTCTGATTCAAGATCTAGGGAGCTTTTTTGACAGGTGATCGTATCCTTTTCCTACATGGTTATAAGAAGTTTAAAGTTTTAAGTTTTTAATTCCTTCAACCTACGTGGAGTTAACTTTTTCAGCTGATCAATTGTGATTTTCTTACTTCTGTTGGCAAGTCTTTCAAATAGCGGACATTTCCATGCATCTGGAGAACCAAGCGGAATGATTTTCATTTGTTTTATCCCAAAGACATGGTTTTGTGCTTATAAGTCCTATTAGAGTAACCATATCATACTTAAATACGATAATTTTTTACAAACCCGAACAAACCCGGCGACGATACAACAACGACATGTCGGTGACTCTGAAGCTTCCCATTTTATTACAGGAGATTTGCCGTCCACGGGCGTCGTGTCGGTGCCGTGTGGGTATCGTATCTGTAAGTGTGAAATAACAACAATACGATAACAAAATTACATAAGGCTATTGACAAAACGTTCTAGTTTGTATTTAAAACGTGTCCCCCTTATTCACAACAATAAGCGTGAAGGTAAATAAAGTCGAAGGGGGAATAATGCCTCCATCGGAACGTTGAAGTCACGTAATACGTTCAAAAGCTTTTAGCCTTTGTAAATCCATGACAGGATAATATTGATTTTATTTTCATGTTACGAAGAAGCATTTTTAATCGTATGAAAGTTTAATTTGATATGGTTAATTAATAGTAACGGACTTTTTAGATTTTTTAAATTAAAATTTCAATAGCTGGCAGAGTGCTACGCAATTATCTATTCATTTAATTAATTTACTGAAATTTTTTTAAATGATTTTTTATTTTTAATCGATTGTTCATATACGAAACTTTTTTTCGACAATACAGGGTGTTATGGAAATAACGTATTATATTTAAATGGGAGTGTCCTAGAGAAGCGCTACATATTTTTTTTTAAATCGACCGTTTTAAAAGTGGGGTAACAAACACTCTTACTCACAGGTCAGTCCGCGCTACTGTATAACATTTCAACCAGACCCAATGGCAATGTTGCCAAACTTAATGTAAAACTGAAATTGCATGTAAATTATAAAAATTAATTACTTATTGTATTTATCTCATAACTAAAGAGCGGGACATCCAGGAATATACATAATCAGTTGTTTATTCTTTTTCATAAGAACACTTTATGCACGGGACACAGATTTTCACAGCAACACTGAACAACATATAGTGGAAGAGAATTAATAAGTTTTTTGTAAAGACACTATCAGATTATTAGATTTTATTACACGCGACGCGACGAAATTTGACTTGTTGACGTTTTGAACGGCAGCTGTTGCGTCCAGAAGAAACTACTGGTCTTAAAATTACATGTTACAACACAACGACCCGAACAAACACACATGCAAACCGACCGGGTTGCTTGGGTGTTGGTTCTCCGACAAAAACATCTACATCCCGACACGGTCTGTTTTATATATAGCAGGTGTAGCCGAGTGTGTGACAAAAATGGGGAGATGGCAGTGTAGCCTTTGTCACTTCGTAATTTGAATGCAGGGTTGTTCTAGGGCGTACTTTTGTACCGAATTCGGTATACTTTACAAATAGTTTTTGAAAATATTCTTTGTTCTAGATACAATGTGATAAAAAATACAATATAATTCAACACATAAAAACATCATTACACCAAGAGTGTCTGAAAAAATATACAACTAAATCGAAACAATCCACCATTACAGAATCCTTAGCATCAACTTCTGGATACAGCAGACAAAGAAAGTTTAATCTCGATTTATGTAAAGCCAGTATTGGCACGTTGGTACATCTTTCGAGTTCTTGGTATACTGTCCATCCAAGGATTTGTTTTTTATGTAGGGCTGTTGAAAGTAACGACTTTTTTTTAAGTTCATTTTCTCGGTGAAGGTAACGACCTTTTTTTTAAGTTCACTTTCTTGGTGAAGGTAACGACCATTTTTTTTTTAACTATAAGTTTTTTTAAGTTGGTGTCCAGTGAAATAGCGCCCTTTTTTTATGCGCTGTGCTGGTATGTACATTTCTATAAAATTCGGTACAATTTTATAGAATTGTACCGAATTTTATTTTTTCCCGTTCGTGAGAAAAGTAATACTTTGTTGCATTTGTTATATAAATAATTAATTCTCCGCTTTTAATGTTAATTAAAGTGGAAAAATACATTCTAGTTCCGTTCTAAATAATTGTAAATAACTAAGGTATTATATGGGAACAAACCCGCAACCAGGAAAATCAATAGTTCAAAACTTTGAATAAATTACTTGGACTAACACTTTTGTCATAATGGTCGAGTAGTAGGAATAAAACATTTTAAAGCCTTTTTGGCCTTTATAAGTTGGCGACAGTAATATATTGATTTTATTTTTAGACGAGAAGGAATTTTTAATCATTGTAAAGTTTAATTTAAGTTAATTAATCGCGACTGAATGTTTCGATTTCGGTAATTAAAATTTTCGTAATAGCGGAGGGTTAAAAATGGGGTCACGTCAATAATAATAATAAAAGTATTAGCTAATAAACCGATTGCTGTAAAAAAATGTCGTTTAGAAAAGAATATTGAAGTATACATGAACTTATAGGTACAGGGTGTTATTGAATTGCCGTTTATATTTAAACCCGCAAATCCTTCTATGAAAGGAATTTCCAGTAAATCCAAATAATCATAAATGGAGTTTTGGGTTAATAAGTCATGTCATTATCACAAAAAAATGCGTGCACTATTGAAATTTTGTAAACAAACCCATATGATTAATGAAGAAATGTCAGTCATCCGCGATGTTATCAATTTCACTTGTTGTGTGTGTATGTGTTTTAAATTGATTTTGATGAAGCAACAATATATTGTTATCTGCATTTTGTATGTTCATTGTCTTAAAATTTCATAACAGATAATTCAGATTTTTTCTTGCGAGCCAACTCAAATATTGAATAGGTATTTTTTGGTTACTGAATCCAAAAATAGGCTTTGTTCAGGAAACAAAAAAAATGTTAAAATTTTCTCCGCAGTGTTATTTAAAATTTAGCCACAAAATTAGAACATAGTAATTCCAGTCTTATCGTCTGGTGTTGAACTAGCCGCAGCAGATGAATATACGGGTGTTATGGAAATGACTTATTATATTTAAATGGGTGACTCCTTGGGTGTCCTAGAAAAAGTCTACATGCTTTTTTTTAAATCGAATATCTAAATATTAAGGTAAAAAACCTGTTTACCCACACACTGTCGCGCCGTTCCATCTTAATTTACTTAGCAACAATGTGGGTCACCCGAGTGTACTAACAGTGATGTCAGATCACACCGCGTGTCTCGCCCTTGCTTGGATACCGGCCGCGCGCCACTGTCGTTGCTTGAGTACTATGTTTCGAGACTCGGGCGTGGAATGACGCTGCCGAGGGTTCCACGTGCTTGACGTATACGAATTTTAAACGTTCCGTTAGTTGTAGCATTACCCGATTTTTTTTCTGTTGTGAAATAATTCATGATAATAAATGTGGTGATGTGATTTCAAGTTTGTGTGATATTATCTACTCTTGGTTCTGTTGACTGAACACGTGCGTTTCAAATTCTGTGTTACAATATGACAACACCGCCAATAATGGGCTAACCTCGAGACTGCCTAAACTATTGATTGCGACGGTCCTCAGAAGCGGCAGACGTACATTTTGAGATTTCATATAAAGTGTATATTTCACTTAATAATTCACAGCGCCATTTATGGTTATTTTTCTTCAATTTATTTTCATCTCAGGATTTGTCGGTTCAAATATAATAAGTCATTTCCATAACACCCTGTATAGTATAATGAATGCTTTGTACATTTTTACGAATTTCAAATTTTTTTCTTAATTCTCATAACTGCGTATAAGATTTTATAAAAATATGTAGTAGATATATTATTACTTTAAGCACTATTAAAAAAAGAAATAATATATTCCATAAAAGAGCAGGCTCTGAATATGAAAACTATTCGCTAGCTAGTCTTTATTATGCTTGCAAAGAGAATCCTGGCACTTATTTTGCACAAAGGCTTTCGGGCCTTAATGGCGAAACCGCGGGAGAGGCTTAAAAGAAGTGAAGTGGAGAGAGCTTTTCTCGCGAAAATATAAATACTGGCCCATTTTCAGTGTTTCTCACATGCATATTATGTGTTGGGAATGCATGCGTATCCATGCAAGTCCTGGTTAGGAATGCTTTGTAACAGCAAACGGGATTTCAAGAGGGAATTCCAGCATGGAAATTCTACGAAACTCTTTCAACAAGCCGAAAAAATATATTTGCATTTTTGCAAACCGAGTAATAATTCGAACAATCTCTGGATAAAATGTAGTGTGGTAGCCGTGAGAACATATTTGGCAAAACATTAGTGATTTACCGATTTTGTTGGCGAACCCATTCATTATAATAATCTGAACGCTCAATTCCACCTAGGCAATAGTAGACGACATGTTGCATGTTGCCAGTTTCGTGATATGCGACCTTGCCGTAAACTTTTAACGATTTATGTGCTTCATGTTCCTTCGGTTAAAAAACTTTGTGATGCACACATGTTGCCTAAATGATGCCTCAGTGGAATTCCGACTTTACAAATTATTAGGCTGGTTGGCCACTAGACGAATATCAAAAATATCAACCACACGTTGCACTTATAATGGTAAAGGCTTAACTCTTTTAAATAAATCCGAATGCGATGATATTAAAGCTCGGCAAGCGAGTTTATAGCTACGACGTATCGGTACAGGGAAAGCAATATCTCTTAAAATATGGCCGAGTCATGGGCGTGCTATTATTATCTTAATAATGTAATAATATATATTTTTTCATGGCATGAATATAGTTGTATCACTAGTGCAATATATTAGGCCTTTCCATTTATATGTTTCGCTTATTTTGGCATTTTCGCCAATAAAATCCATCCCCTTTTTGCCAGGAGATGGCAATAATAATTGATCAGATTTATTTTCTTTCCTTTCAGTATCTTCTTTGTGAATGTTTTTTACTGCACCCACGCTTACTCCCGTATACATGGCGACCCTTTCTAGCTTTCGCTTAAGTGGCAATTTAAATGTATTAATTTGTGATTCCTCTTCACACACCCTGTACACATTGGCAATTACTTCACGGGTTGGACTATGAAGGGATTTATCAGGATTCATTCATTATCACAGTTTTAAAACAAACCCTATCACTACGCAACTGCATGAAACATATTGGACATGGCCGAACAACTACGCCCGCACAATGGGCGTATCAGCAGACGCGTGTCTTCATCCTCTGTCTGGAATATAACCTATCAAATTAGCTCTAGAGATCGGATACCCATGGTTACCGTTGATATTGCACCATGTTGCCCTATTTTTAGATTAGAAGTACTTTAATAAAAGAATATTTTATTTTGCATTTAAATATTAAAATAAATAGTATGGAAAGAAAGTTTTAAGAACATGGAAACTATAATAGAATATTAGTTTCTTATATACTTATGACAATTTACTTTAAACGGGTAAATTTAATTTTAGTGTTTACTTGGTAACATATTATTAAATTAAAATTTAATATATGTGACAACATTGTTAACCCAAGAAATGTTCTTGTCCGTATTCTTTTGTAGCTAGAGATAAAGTTCGACCTGTATATTACTACCATGTGGGAAAGAGACACAGCTCGGGTGAAATACCTAGAAATATACCGGGACTATAGACTATACAGGGTGTAACCGAAAGGTTGGGAGTAAATTTAGCAGTGATTTCCTTGGCAAAATTTTTTTTTTTCCTATAAATTTTTGCCCTGCTGATTTTTGTTTCCAAACGACAGGATGTTAAAAGACTGTTAAAAGTTTGTGATAAAATTCTAACAATTAATTAATTAAATAATAAATCAACTACTAACTTACAAACTTAAATTAATTATTAATTAATAATATTTAACAAAATAAAAAGAATATTACAAAAGATGCTGAAAATGTTGTCCCCTACTGCATGCCCTATGCATTTTTCAATGAAAACCCTTATGGTAATATCCGTACACACGTCACTGACTAACCTACGAAGTCAATTTTTTTACTGTTATTAGGCCAATATCGAAGTAAGCTCCTGCTAAAATTTTATTTCATTATCTGCCAGCGCTAAAAAGTTATTAGGCAAAAACGATTATTAAATTTTTTAACATCCTGTAGTTTAAAAACAAAAATCAGTAGCGCAAAAATTTATAGGAAAAAAAATATAATTTTTTGCCAAGGAAATCTCTTCTAAATTTACTTCCAACCTTTCTGTTACACCCTGTATAATTGAGAAATGTTAATAAAATCTGAGCGCTTGCTGTGTGGTAGCAAGCAATCCTGGTATTGCGGCCTCCGGTTGTATATTTTTTTACCATTTAAATGCTAAGAATTTATATTTCAATAAATGCTATTTGGTTTGGATTTCCATTATGTACATATTCATTGAAAATGGGGACAAGTATTATGACTAGTTTTTGCCATATTTGCGTAAATCAGGCTTTTCTGATTAGTTTATTATTAGGAGCAAAAGCATTGGCGTCGCAAAACAAAATAAAATAATCTAATTAAATGTGATAAATGTATAAAAATATTTATATAATAACAGATATTTCTTAACTCAACATAACAACTAATAACAGAATACCCGATTTTATTACCTATATATTTAGACTGAAAAATGCTACGACATGGAGAGTTTTCTTTTCAAAGAAATGTATACTTTTAGAAAAAAATAGTAAAAATTTAAAATTCGTGTTTCCGAATAGTGTAACGGACCCCCTATCTTACCCCCAAAGTTGCTTAATTGTTAAAATTGTGTTCTTACCTTTTCCGTAAAACATTGCCAGTGCCCGTATTGACCACCCATCTTCAATTCTGGCTACTATGTGAACTATTTTAAGTTCTATTAGACGGCGAGGCATTTTGAGAATTCTGACAGTGACATTCTTGTAAACCATAAACTTTTGAAAAAGTCAAAATCAATTAAGACCGATTTACATTATAACAAATTTAGTATACCCATTTTTCATGAATAAAACTGAATTTTCATTTAATAGCAACTGTACGAGTGTGATAAGTTTCCAAGCCTCCTTTTCCTGCCTCTGATGTTATCATAGGTCCTGACCGGACTACACTTAAAGGTGCAAATATGCATACAGTGTGATATAAAAGGTTCTTCAATCTAAATATAAATAATAAATTCGGGTACCTATATGTTATTAGTTATGCTACGTTGAGTAAAAAATATGTGTTATTACAGAAATGTTTTTATATTATCACATTTAATTATTTTATTTTGATTAGCGACGCCAATGCTTATTGCTGATAACCTTAAAAACAATAAATCAATCAGGAAAGCCTGATTTACGCAAATATCGCAAAACTAGTCATAAGACTTGTCCCCATTTTCAATGAATACAACTGTACAACCAAACTAACTTTATTGAAAACGCTTGAAAATATAAACAGAGATTTATCTGCATAAATAAAATTACCCATAATGATATAACCCTCAAACAAGGCTTAAAGGTAAATCCAAACATCGTCTAAGGAAAACAAAATAAGTTAATTTTTAAGAAGCATAGTATGTCATGAATTCACTTTCGTAACCCCGGCTTGAAATGCAGCCTCTCAGGGCAAATACAACTTATAGGTACGGTAATTCGGGGGAGAATTCCCCTTTGAGTTTCGGCAGAGCTAATTGAACAGAACAGAAAATGCTTCTAAGGTTTGTATTTGCCTTTCTTTCCTTATCTTGGATATGCCATAATAAAGTTCTACTAATACCATCAGAATATACTACATGCAAGTTGCTTAAAACACAAGAAACTTTTAAAGTGCTTTTATATAGCGAACAATTTCCGAAACTCTTGGCTTTGAGAATAGATAATAAATTTGTCATTATAACCTCTAAAAAAACTTTTAAACGTCCAATAAGAGTATAAAACTAATTTTCACTTTGCCAATAATATATATTTTAAAAAACGAAAAGAAGAAAGAACAAACCCGAACTAACATTGAATCGTGAAATTTTGAAATATGATAATACTTAACTTTTCGTATCCCAGATGTTCCCCAAGAACGATATTTTACAAATCAGAAACCTGTCATTTATTTTCCACGAATGTTTTAAAATAATGATTCAAGAAGAGCTTCATAGTACCTACATTACATAATGTGAGTAGTAAATATCATAGTATGGGTATGTACGTACCGTACTTTACCTATGAAAATATTTATTATTTAAAACACAATTAGGCTTCAATATTTCTTTCAACAATATTTTCCATTGTGATAGCAGCCGAAGCCTGTCGAGGATCGAGGCAAATAATAATTTATAAGCAGCACCACCGGTGGTATAAAATTACATCTCAGCTAAGAAAAATGTAGATATTTTTCAAATACAACTAAAAATATCGATAATCTCAATTAAGTATAATTAAAAACGTTTAAACCTAAGAAAATAATTATGTGCCTCAGCAACAGCGCTTACAGAGATTGTTATAAAAGTAAGGAGGTTTAACAAGATTTATTTCATAATTGTACCGGGTGGTCATATAAGCGAGGACGTCGGCTATGTCTGTGGTCTATTGAGAAAGTTACTATGAAAGTTACTTGAACCATCTCTGATTTGCCGATGATACCGTCCTAATAAGCAATAGCATACAGGAACTAAGCGATATGTTAAAACAACTTAATGATGCCACGAAAAATGTCGGTTAAAAGTAATTTTTCAAAGACCAAAATCATTAGCAATACCACAGAACATATAGATATAGATGGTGCGATATTGGAAAACGTAGAAGAGTATGTTTATTTGGGACATACAATAAAGATGGGCGGAATTAAGAGGGCAAGGTCAGCCGAGCACCTTCCATGAAAATATCTATAAAAGAGAGTAAAATCCCCAACCTGTCTTCGATGTTTTAGGCTGTCTAGGTTCTTCGTTAGCTCGTGGTCTCCGATCAGACGAATAGCCCTCCTTTCGATGGAATCCAGTAGCCGAAGAGTGTGTTTGGGTGCAGAGCTCCAGACATGAGAGCAGTACTCTAGTGATGGTCGAATCTGGGCTTTGTATGGTGTCAAAAGTTGTTGAGATGTGTACAACTTTCGGGTTCGGAAGAGTACCCCAAACTTCTGAGAAGCTATCTTGGCGATTGCCATAACGTGGTTATGCCAAGACATATTTCCTCCCAGATTGTGTGGGATTGCGTGGGATTGCGTGTCCGGCCATGACTATATCCGGCTCTATAATGTTAACCTTTTTAGAGACAATTGCTGCTGGGGTTTTTTAGCGTTAAATTCGACTTGATTACTGTCACCCCAAGCCAAAATTTCTTCCAGGTCTTTGTTGAGGCGTGATACTTCATGTTGTCTGCGAAGATGTGCGTCGGCAGCCGATGTTTGCTCATTCAAAGAGAAAGATGAGATAAGTGTGCCATCGTCAACAAAACTAAATATCGGATTTTTAGTTTCCACTAGAAGGTCGTTAATGTAGAGTAAGAAGAGAGTGGGAGACAATATGGACCCCTTGAGGAACACCGGCATTGATGGTGAAGGTGTCTGAGAGAAATCCGTCAATCGTCACATGAAGAGCGGTCCTTAAGAAAGCTAGACAACCATGCACAGAATCGACTGGGAATACCATAGGATCGCAGTTTACTTAGAAGCACCTCATGTCAAACACGATCAAAAGCTTTAGAAATATCCAGTGCAACTGCCCGAGACTCCCCATGATGTGCGATTGCGCTGTTCCAAATATGGGTGACATAGGCTAGCAGATTTCCAGTTGATCTGGACCATATTGACGATCACTGATAATGGTGGCATCTCTAAAAACCCCCAAGAGGAAAGTTTTTGGCACTTGCATCTTACCAGTAGCGACTTATGGCCTGGAAACAATGGTACTAACAAAAAAGACAGCCAATCAGTTAAGGGTAATGCTGAGAGCGATGGAACGGACGATGCTTAACATCAGTCTTAGAGGCGAAAAAAAGAACGGAGAAATGGCGATTTTGATTTTTTAATTTTTTTTTGTGGTAATTTCATGTTTACAGGGTAGCTCAAAAATAAGTTACGACCATCAACTTCATTTTTTCAAATGAAAACATATATTTTTTATTTCATTTTTGAATTTTGCATTGAATTCTAAGCATGTTTCATGTACCATGTCCTATACATAAACTCAACAGTTATTGAAAAAATTAGGATTGAACATATCATTTAGGGAATCCAACGATCTATCAAATCTTCTGGCAATATGGCATTTTGGGCTCCATAATAAGTAAGAGTGTACTGTCTCACTGGCACCGTTTATTTCCATAGAAACTGTATGATAATTTTATTTCAAATAAGTATAATTATTGTCAAGCGTAGTTTCAAAGTTGCGGTTTTCACAATAATGGTGAAGTTAACGGAACGGGAAAAAATTGAAATTCTATGCAATAGAAACAGCCCAATTATTTAATGAAATCCATCCTGATCGTCCTCCCATATGTCAAAAGATGGTGAGTAGAATAGAGGCTAAGTTTAGAGAATTCGGTCATGTTAGAGATTTGCTTAAATCTGGTCGTCCTACTCGAGATGAAAATGAACAACTTGACGTTTTGCTTTCCTTGGAAGAAAATCCATGTAGCACATTGGGGCACATTGGGGCCGATTTACACATGCCGAAATCTGTTGTTCACCGAGTAGTTCAAAAGCACAAATATCACCCATACAAAGTTATTCCAGTGCATGAGTTATTTGAAGATGATTTCGATAGGCGAAGTGAGTTTTGCGGACGCATGCAAAATATGTGCAATCTAGATAATAATTTAGTAAAAAATATTATTTTTTCGGATGAAGCTACGTTCTATTTGAATGGTAATGTGAACAGACAAAATTGTCGATATTGGGCAACAGAAAATCCGCATTGGATGATAGAGGTTCACAGCCAGTACCCTAAGAAAATAAATGTTTGGTGTGGAATCGTACGCGAAAGAGTAATTGGTCCATTTTTCTTTGAACAGTCTTTAACTGGACAAGTATATCTCGAATTTCTCCAACTAGAATTAATTCCAGCATTAGTGGCTTTATTTCTGAATCCATTGGATCCAGACTTCCCTGACGAAGAACTGATATTCCAACAAGATGGTGCTCCTCCGCACTATGCGGCCACTGTGCGCACATTTTTGGATGAAACCTTTCCCAATCGGTGGATTGGAAGGAGAGGACCTATCGAATGGCCTGCTAGGTCGCCAGACCTAACTCCGCTGGACTTTTTTTTGTGGGGTTACCTCAAATCAAAAGTATTTTTTAACAGGCCAGACAATATGCAGGAGTTGAAAGAAAGGATCCGAAAAAAGTGCGTGTCATAACTCCGGAAATGGTTGGAAACGTGCAAAGAGAGTTTATTGATCATCTTGGATATTGTCAAGCCGTAAATGGCGCACATTTTCAACATTTAATTTGATTTTGTTGTGTTTTTTTTTAATAAACAGGTCTTACTTATAGATATGTTCAATCCTAATTTTTTCAATAACTGTTGAGTTTATGTATAGGAAGGACATGGTACATGAAACATGCTTAGAATTCAATGCAAAATTCAAAAATGAAATAAAAAATATATGTTTTCATTTGAAAAAATGAAGTTGATGGTCGTAACTTATTTTTGAGCTACCCTGTATATATGAAATTACCACAAAAAAAAATTAAAAAATCAAAATCGACGGGTACGAGCGTTTTTTGAAAAACTTACCGCTGAATTTTAAATGAATTTAGACATTTCTTCTGGGACTCACTGGTAGCCACGCTTCGCTTCCAATATAGTTAAAGCGCTGTCAAAGCTAGCATAATATATTACATCCCTTAGCGAATGATTTAAGCTGTTGCGGACATAAGAATATGTTCATTTAAACTTTTTCTCATAAAATGAACTAAAGAATCGTACGTCATTAATGAGTGAATAATCAAAAGACAGCTTAGAGAAACATTTTATATACAGGGTGTCCGCGAATTAATGGGACATCGAAAAACTAAAAAAAATTATATATTTTTGAAAAACGTATATTTCGGGCCTAATACTAAGACTAAAAATAAAGTATTATATATTTTTGAGAAGCTTGTTACAAACTAAATTATATTATTAAAAAAATATAAATATAGGGTGACCCATTAAAAAAAGCAAATTTGTTTATTTTCCTTGAAAACTAATTAATATAGAAAAAATCTGAGTACGTCACTGGGTTCTACGTAAAAACTACAAAAAGAACGTTTTATTTCTTTTTGATACGTTACGGGGTAACCGAGATATGGGGGGTGTCCCAAAATGCACACTTCTCAAAAACAAGGCGCCCTAGATTCTGATTACGGCATCTTCTGTTTGACAAAAAAGTAGCAAAAACCGGCGAAAACCGCATTTTTCTATCTTTACTAATAACGAAGACACCCTGTACAATGTAGCTGTCTGCGGCATTTTTCGCACGTTCATACGGTCAAAACTTTTTTCTGCCTCAATGTATTTAAGTTTTCAATAAGAATAATACTTTTCTCATATTTATAATTTATATACATTTACATAAATGTATACTAAGTTGAGGTCGCCCAGAGTTACCGTTTCGGAGATATTTACATTTAAATTATTTAGTGCGTAAGCTCAGGCAAGCAAATGATATTATATACTTCTTACCAATTAACTTTTACATTATAATTAATGTCCTAGTAATGGTAATTGGGAATAATAAATACAACAATAAAATTATTGGATAGTTCTTTAACTTATTTTAATTAAAATATCTTCGCCCCTAGAAAATATCGTGTCGAAAGAAACCAACAGCAATGAAAACACAAACTTACGATAAACTCAAAAATGAAACATTTTCTGTTCCATAGCAACTGCATCTCTAAATTCTATTTGTTTTCTCATAAGTTACTTTAATAAAAAAAATTTGTTTGCAAATTATTAATAATTGGGCAGGATGCACTAAACAATTTAAATAAAAATATCTCCGAAACAGTAGCTCTGGGCAACCTGAACTTTATATGCCTTTTTTACGTAATAAATATGAGAAAAGTATTATTTTCATTAAAAACTTAAATTCACTGAGGCACAAAAAAGTTTTGACCTAATAAATGTGCAAATAATGCCGCAGACAGCGCCCCCCATTGTACATTAAAAAAATTAAATTCCGCGCCCTAAAAAAACATAATGGCCAAATTTTGTAAAAAAACGTTGGTTTCCTGCAAAGTTATTAGAGAAAAACAAAAATGAAGTTTTAACTTTAACACCCTGTATCTCAGTTAATATCAATTTTCGGATATAGGTGAGTATAATTAAATCCTAATATTTTTACGTAAGGAGTCTGTGGTTTTTCCATGTCCCATTAATTAGCGGACACCCTGTATATTCAAAAAGGGTATGTTTTTGCTGGAATTATACTGTCACAGCAACAGAAGGCACCAACGCCAGACTTCTCCCTAGGAAAATAAAGTATTTTTCATAAGCACTATGTGTCACGGATGCATTTTCGTAACCCTGCCTCGGAATGCATCCTCTCAAGGCGTACAAAAATTTATAGTTACGGTAATTCGGTAGCAAATTCCGACCGTGGATTTCGGCAAAGCTATTTGGACAAGCAGAGGAAGGTCTTAAGTTTCTCTATTTTCCTTTCTTTCTTTACCTCATCCTGAATATGTCATAATAAATTCTTATTATTACCATCGAAACAAGCATGCAGGTTATCTCCTCAGTTTCTTAAATTAAAAATACAGAGCGTAATTTTCGAGCAATTTTAAAAATAACTATTATGGCCAATACACACGGACTCGGCAACATCCTGCTTTATATTTAACCCGTATAATTTGAAATCACACTCGATAATTTCTAATGGCCGTTTGCATTGCTTGGATTAGGTTCTACTTAATCTAAGGTTCAACTTGTCTCCAAAGTTGCACGCGTTGACATTTCACTTTAAGCTTGGCCTAGAGTCAGACCAAGCTAAGCTCCAGAATTATTCGGCTTATTCTGGAAATCTAATCTCAAACTAACCTAAAAGATGAAGAAGATGAAAGATGATAAGATAAAAAGGTCTTGAGGGAAATTGACATTAATAATTTTTTGGATACCTCAGCAAAAACACCGCAAGTTCCAAAAAATTGAAAATTTAGTTAAATGTTGCAACTGATTCAGAAGAGCCTATATTAGCCATTTAAGTAGAAAAAATTCAGTACAAAAGTTACTAGAAAAATGACCAGATCAGTCCTGTTGCCAAACTTGTGGAAACCCTTTAAGCCCCTCACAGACATCTTAATTTTTCATCAGTTCATCGATGATCGTGACCGGCCGTTGTGCCAAATCTAGCATTGTCAGATATCAATCATGACGATTCATCGTGACAGTTCTCGCCCCCTACACTTTGGTTTTGGCACGACTGCCACGGCCTGTGACAATCATCGATGAGCCGATGAAAATCAATCTGTGGGGGCTTTACTAAGTTTAACACCGTAACCTATTCTAATTTAAGGTAAACCTTCAGTATAAGGTACGCCTAAGATTTCAATTTAAGCAAGGCCGTTTTACACTTTCAAAATAAATTTTTCATCAGCTTGAAAATTCCAAATTTTAAATTGTATGTGTGTTTGTTTCAGGTAAGGGATATCTTATAAGCTGCTCAACGTTCATGGTAAGATATTTTTATATATTCAGTTAACGTGTCCTACCTACATTCTGATACCAAACAACAAAACATTTATTTACATATACTGGCCACTTAATACAATCCACCCTTTGGGCTATTTATTTTGTAATATACAGGGTGCTTCAGAACAAGTGGGCAATCTCCCAGGTTGAGATAGAACAGTTAAAAATAACAGGAGAAGTACCCACCTATAATTTTTTCTTCCTACGGCCTAGCCTAGCCTGGAAATCGTTGTTTTTTAAATAATTTTTTAAGTACTATGTGTAATTTAATAAATTTTTAGTATAATGGTTACTAGATGGGTCTCCTTAAAATTCGCCCTTTTAAACATATTTGGCTTATTTAGTTTGGCAGGGACGGACTAAACGTAACACAAAAATGTTTTTTTTTTGTACACCTTGTATGATGAAGGAACGACAATAATATTTTTAGATACTCTAAACCTTAAGCTGAAAAAAGGTACTCTTGATCAATGTCGATAAAATGAACTGTTTTCGGAAAAAAAGATATTTTTGTTCAATATGATTTATATTCAGTATACGTAAATTCCATTACTAAGTTAGTAACTAATAAGACAAAGGAAAAAACCGCAAATTTCAAGACACTACCATAAACTGACACTGGCATAACTATTCCTATTTAAATCGGTACATGTGAAAAAAACCATAGCAACAATGAGGGAATTTTATGAACATAGAACAACAACTAATACAAAAAACCATATCGAAAAAAATATATATTTTTTTTCGAAAACAATTCACTTTATCGACATTGATCAAGAGTAATTTTTTCTGCTTAAGGTTTAGAGTATCCAAAAATATTATTGTCGTTCCTTCATCATACAAGGTGTACAAAAAAAATATTTTTGTGTTACGTCTAGTCCGTCCCTGGCAAACTAAATAAGCCAAATATGTTTAAACTCATCTACTAACCATTATACTAAAAAAATATTAAATTACACCTAGTACTTAATAAATTATTTAAAAAACAACGATTTCCAAGGACGTCCGTTATGAGCCCGTATCTCCGCAGGGGAGGCAGTAGGAAGAACAATTTATAAGAACTTCTCCTGTTATTTTGAAGTGTTCTATCTGAAACCGGGAGATTGCTCACATATTCTGGGACGCCCTGTATATTTTCCCCTATAAAAATTAAAAATAAAACCACACGACCTATATGTATAAACAGGGTTTCATTTAATTACATTTTTTTAATCCCCAGATTATCTAAAATAATTTTTTATATTTTCGTTGCCTTTTAGCTTTAATGTTTGCCTTACTTTGCAACGTCGTCGTTAATAAATATAATTCTAAATAAACTTTGCCATTTTTAATAAATCCGACACAGTAAATGTTTCAGTAAAAAATCGTTTGTTTAATTTCGTTGAAACGAAAATGAATTATGTGCCAGTTATAATCATTATATGACAAACAACCAAATTATTTAATATAAATTTAAATTAAATTATTTTATGGCCTTTTACATTTGAATTTTCTATAAATGAATTATTGACGTCCAGTGCCGAAATAAATATTATAGTATTTTACACTAAAGCCTGTATAAAATAAATTTTTCCCTATTCAAAATGAAATATTTATCAGGTGACGTGTCATTTTAGCTTCTGAAAATTAATTTAATTTTCGCAGCCAGAGACGATCGACTGAAATTTTTTATTTAAAATGGCGGACGGATAGTTTTCCAGATCAGAGGTAAACAGCAAATAGATATGTACCTTCTTTATTAATAATAATGAATACAGAATATAAATATCATTAAACGAGAACATTAAGTTCTTTAAACAGTGTTTTAAACACTGGTAACAAGAACAACTCTTAAAATAATATTAACAACAGTGCTCAAGCACAACTCTATCCATCTAATCTAATCAGCTGTAATATATTTCAAAAATAAATTTAAATAAATAGAAATAAAAACAAACAAAAATAAAATCACAACCAAAACCAAAACATGTCAGACCTAAATATTTTTTTAACTTTATATTGAATTTTGTAAAAGTCCATACATTTCTAATACCTACTGGTAGTCTATTATAAGTATTGCAAGCTTGATACAATGGATTAAATAAACATTTATTTGTTCTAATTATTCTGATATATGTTTTCATGTGTTCTAGTATAGTGATTGTGTACGTGTTACATTTTTGGGATTTGTTAATAACTCTAAATATATATTTATTCTGCTCTAGTTCCTGTATTTTTTTTAAATTTCATGACAGCCAGGCCTGTGTAAAGGTCTTCCATATGCGTGAGTCTGTCATAATCAAACAAAACCTTTAGAACTTTATTTTGCAATACTTGCACTCCTTCGAACCCGACCACACCACAGGTGCCCCATATAGGAAGGAGGTATCTAAAATGAGACAGAAAGTATGCACTGTATATTTTCATCTTGCTTGCCTGTGTTAGGTAATTCCTACATCTAAACATTGCTCCAGCCATTGGAGTAATTTTGCTTTGCATATAAGAAATGTGATCCTTGCAATTAAGGTTTTCATCTATTATTAAACCAAGATATTTGATTTGCGCGACTCTTTCTATACTCACACTATTTAATTGAATTATAGGTGCTTCCACTATTTTACTTTTTTGTTTGAACAGTATATATTTTGTTTTCGATATATTTATTTTAAGGCTTAGCTTAGCGCAACTTAAACTAAGAACATACAAGGAGTACAGCAAGGGCCCAAGGACTGAACCCTGCAGCACTCCACATTCGTTCATTCTCTTATCACTATTTACATAGTTCAATTTGACATACTGCCGTCTATCAATCAAATAAGTCTCAGACTATAAATAATTCCTCTGAAACCCATATTCCGTAGCTTTCTTAATATATCAAGATCAACAAGCTAAGCTTTAATATCAAAATAGTACACAGAAGTAGAAATAAAAAAATAACTAAACTAAACAATTAAACATAATTTTAACCATTTGATTCATTTGGTAATTACACAATTCCAGATGTGGCTCTTTGGAGATGGCCTAAGCCCCAGATTGAATTAAACTTCTCACGTTGGTCGCTCTAAAACGTCAATCCTAAGATTAAGCAAAAATATCGACCAGTTGTTTATTAACATATGCCGGGTGTTGCGTCCGAACAGGACACATGGTCAAATATTCTCTTCCGTATTGATTTTAAAGAACACTTTTATTTATATTATTTTATAGTGGAGTCGTTCTGGCGAAATAAACGGCTCCAAAAACCCTTGACGAAAGCGAGTATTTTTTCCAATCGATACAGTAGGATCCTCTCGACATTCTGACATGATTTGTAGTGGGCGCTGCATTGGGGGGGGGGGGGGTTTGTTCGGGATTGTTCGCTCAGCCGGGTCTGATGCTGCAAAAAAAATGTGAAGGGCAAAATTGAAAAGCTTGACAAAGCGCGTAAGCTCGAACAAACCTGATCCCGATATCTCAATGAGTTCGCGATTTTTAACTGCAAAAACAATAAAATTTAATTAATTATATCTCGAGAAGGGGCGGAGAGTTAAAACCTCTTGGTAATCATAACTACGATACACGAGCCAGACTGGACAAACAAATAACACTACCATTAAGTCACAGTAACCTTAATCACAGATATATAAATTATACAACTTGTTACCTGGTTAAGTAAGGAATTGTAAAAATATAAATCGATTTAAAACACGAACAAACCCGAACAAACACTCAGTAAAAATGTAATTTTTCAAAATCAAGATACATTTAAACGGTTTTTCAACTAGCTATATTTATTTGAGTATATTATCTATATTGGTTTGTATTAGTGTATCTATGCTGGTTTATGATTATGGTTTTATGTTAATTTGCTGTATAAATAATTAAGTTTGATATTTATTATGAACTCGGTACATTTACAACATATGTTTTCTACATCTAGGTACCTTAGGCTACACTTGTAGAATATACAGGAAACTAGTTCTAGGCTAATTTATATATTATATAAGTAATCATGTAATGAATAACCTAACCTGAATAAATTATCATTATAGAGGTATGTTGGGTTCTCAAGCTAACTACCTTGGGAGACAGGGGTCCACAATGGTATTTTCGTCTATTTTTTAATGTTTAGCAGATTTTAGCTTGTGATATAGAAATAAGTAAACCTATGAGCACCAAACTAGAAACATGGATTATCGTTACGGGCCCTCAAAGGTTGTTTAAGAAGAAGTGGCGGCCTTCAGAGAATGATGCGGAATTATTTTACAGCCCGTATGAGACATTATATTAGCCGGAAGAATTTCTAAGTATCGGTGACGTGGTCTGGTGAAAATTGCCAATATCTAAGATTAAAATAAATGAAGACTACAAAGTTAAATGGTAGTGAACAGTATAAGTTTATTTAGTATATGCTTGTGACTAATAAAGACCTGACCTATTTGATACAGCGGAACTACAATTACTAAATTAGCGAAGAAAGGATATTACTTTCTGAATAATCAAAAATATAAAGTTTGGTAAACCGTTGGAAATACTCTAACTAAAATTATTATTGTTGTCAATAGAGATACAATCTCGAGAATATGTTTCTAAGTCTCCTGCGAGAGCGACATTACGATTTATGAAGAAATATTATCTTTCATATCCCCATACAGGAAAATCAAATTAATCTTTGACAAAGGCAGGGCTCAACTCAACCCTTTTAACGACTCCCCTATTATTACCAACCCCCCCGCTGGGTGCCATTGAAAGGGTAGCGGCATAGTTGTGCGGTGAATCATATAATATGTCTAAAGATAATTTAGCCATCCCTTGATGGTATTTATTGTGCTGGATTTTACCAAAAACGAATATTTTATACATATATATTTTTTAATCTTTATTACGGATTATATTATTACTAATATTTGGAAATAGAGTGAAAGGCATCTGGGTATTATCTGACTCAACCAAATTTCAGTGCATTTATTTGTCAGAGTTCAAAAATATCAGTCCTTTCTGAAGGATATGTTTTTCCAAAAAAAAGTTAAATTAACTATTATCTCGAGAAAGATAACAGGGTATAGGAAAATGCTAAGAGAGTTATTAAGAAATTAATTGGGATTCTAAAAAATAATAATACACAGCGTGTTTCATTTAAATTATCAAAGTTGCTAATACTTTCTAGTAGAAGCGGCAGCACCGCATGATTGAAAATATTTTTAAAAGAGAGAGCATGACTACTTATTCAGGGTGTTACAACTTCGCCATTGGGATTTCGTAAACGGTAAGACGGTAAACGGTTAAATTAGAGTCAAAGTTGCGTAATTGTGGGCCAAATAAAATTGCTTAAAAAGATCAAAAATAAATACAGGGTCTTTCGAAATATTTGGAAAAATCTAAAATTGTGCGTTTTGGTTTTTAGTCTTTCCTGGCTTTGTTCCCAGAGATGTCCAAAAATAAATTTCACTTCCTCATAGCTACTTGGCATCATCAGATCTTTAATGCGACCTTTCGTCTTTAGGTCACCAACATCAACTTACTTTTTGTAAATACGGGCCTGGATCTTTTTGTTGATGAAAATTTTTAAATTGTTATTGCTATTCTGTCTTGGATTATTATTGTTATTACTTATTACTACTGTTTTTCTTTATTTCAAACTAATAGTTGTATCAAATTTCTACTTAGCGTAAGTACCAGTGATTTATTTTGTTAATACAAATAAAATGTTACTCTTTCACAAGACCTTTAAAAGAGGCATCGAATTATAGCGAATTTAAAAAATAGTAACTTACAGGAACGTATTTTAATGAAGATGGTCAATTTAAGGAATAAAACGTCGGAAAACCAGTAAGTGTTGTATACCACTGAACGTAGATTTCGGCCCTCTTTCATAATTTAAACAAAAATATCCAGGCCCGATAAAGAAAAAATTAAGTTGATGATGGTGACCCAAAGACGAAACGTCGCATGAAAGATCTCATAATGCTATCTTATGGAGAATAAAAAGTAGCAATGAGAAAGTGAAATTTATTTTTGGACATCGCTTCGAACAAACTCAGGAAAAACTAAAAACCGAGACGCAAACTTTTAGAATGTTTCAAATATTTTGAAACCTCTTGTATTTATTTTTGAGTGAGTGATGGTGAAGACCGAATTTGTAACACTCTGTATAAGCTACCAAATTGTTAAAGTGATCCGTTGACGGGTCCTTCATAACGTCTAATAGGCATCCACCTTCAATCACCCTGTACTACAAATTTAAATAATACATGGTTCCAACTTTTTTAGAGTTTCCTAAAATTGAAGAATTTCTATCGATTTACTAAAAAAATTTGTCAAGCTTTGGTCGTGTCGTAATTGCACAATTTTAGGCTTGGCTGTTTAGACATGGCCAAAGCCAGAGATTGAATTAAACTTTGGGTGTTTTAAAACGTCTAAACCAAAGAATGAGCAAAAATATCGACCAGCGGACGCTTCGAGCTTCGCGTAACATATACAAACCGTTAGTTTCTAAAGTTTGCCTTTTAGTAAGCCTAGTGGCTAAACTAGAATTCAATTAGGTGAGAGCAAAGTGTAGTTTAAAATAAAAAATACCAAAATAAATAAACGGCAAAAAGTAATTTAAAGGATTCAATTTTTGGATTTTGTTTGCATTCTTGTCATTTTGTACCAGAAATGTAAAAATGAAGGATGTTTCAAGTTTTTCTCACAAGGGGAACTACGACAGTTTTTTTGTGAATATCTAAAGTTGTAGCGTATTTAGAGTTAGGTCTATACGCATTTGGAATTCTATCGTATTTAGAAAGGTAACTGTTCACACAATTTGTAATAGTTAGAGAGACGGTGACAATAGGGGGTCTGTGAAGTGGAATATCAGTAATTTGGTTTTTCGTGGAGTTTAGGTCCCCCTCTCGAACTGTTTTATCTGATGAAATGCCGTACAGCGTTACTGAGAGGCGCTGTACCGCTTTAGATAGAAAATTCTCGATACATTCAAAATTATGTCGAGCCATGTCTGAAAATGTCACGGGAAGCACATTTTCTGATAAGTCAACCCTTGCATATACTTTTCTGAGCGTGTCAAAAAAAAATGAATGGAAAAATTATAAAGTCTCAAGTGACATGGTCCAAGTGGGAATTTCCTCCGAGGAGATTTTTAAAAAATTTCAATAATGAGATGGTGAGACCTGGAACTCCAAATTTTTTTTCTCATAATCCTTAATACATAATGTTCCATTCTAGAAAGTTTCAACTTCAAATTCGCCTTTTTTCTTTTTTTTTAATTTTAATTTTTTTTGACACGCTCGGAAAAGTATATGCAAGGGTTGACTTGTCAGAAAATGTGTTTCCCGTGCGTTTGGGGTCACGCAGATGCTGTAATAGTATATTACATATCAAGGGCCGAAAAGAGGCTTTTACGGACGAGATGCGGAGATGGCCGATCGAACCGAAGGAGAGGGAGGCGCACGAGTCCGGAAAAGCCTCCGACGGCCCGAGATATGTACTGTATTTTTTTTACAAGTGCTCCGAAGCTTTGATGCCAAATAAATTAAGAAATTCTTCAAACAGTTTTCCTGTCTACATAACATGACAACACTCGCGCATGGAGAATGTAAATATCTATTTATTATTTTTGACAAATAGGTTCGGTGGCCTAGTGGTATAGCGTACGCCTTGTGTTCTGAGAGTCGCGGGTTCAAATCCCGCACTCGGCATCCCTGGTTTTATTTATTTTTTTACAAGTGCCCGAGATTTTGAGGCCATACAAATAAAGAAATTCTTCAGACATTTTTCTAAAACATCTTTGAAAAATTAACTGCCAATTTAATTTATATATAATCCGCTTTTTATTATCGCTTGTAGTATGGCTCGGTGGGAAAGAGGCACTTTCGGGGCACTTGTAAAAAAAATTCATTTTCAGACATGGCTGGATATAATTTTAGAACTAACTAACTAACTTATTAGAACTAAAAGATTATTCTAAAAATAATATATGGGGTATTCTATTTAAATTAACAAAATTGCTATATATAGACCTTTATAAAATTCGATGTAGTGTGAAAAAGGACCTACTCATTTCCATTTGCAAAACATTTAGAAGATCTACCCTATTATTAAATTTAAATACAGAAGGATAGTGCAAATACTAATTTATATAATTTGGGTCAAGTAAACAACTAGTATTCTTAACCTTTCTTTCTCCTAATTAGGCCAGCACAAAACTCAACCCAAAATTAAAAATATTCGGTAATGACGAAAAGCATTTTTAGCTTGAAGAAATAAATGATCAAAACTTTTACTTTACAAAACGTGGGTAAAATTTGTATTTCTTGTTTGTACTTTCCTCATTAACTGGGTTTATTTTCCCAAAGCGCTCGTTGCTGAGTTGACAGGTAAAAGTTGGACAGTTATTTTGAAATGTTACTTCTTGTTAATTATTATGTTATACCCTGTTTAATTGAAATAATTAATATTTAAACTAATTTTTGAAGTAGTCCATATCAAAGTGAAGTGAAATAAAAAATTAGGAAAGAAACTCAAGATCTGCTCAAGTCTTGTCAAGCTGTCTATCTGTTCAAGCTCTGTCTGTTTAATAAGAATATTTAAAAAAATTTTAATAATTCCATACATGTTTCGAAGGCATAAACCTTCATCTTCAGTGGACTTTTAACTGAGAGAATTTATGACATTGCCAAAAATAGAACTTTTGATGCAGAAAAAGGACATGAAATAATTTTATGAAAAAATTAAATTAACTAAGAGTGTCCATTTTTCGGTGGTTTTACGGGGATCTCCGCTATTAGTAAAAATAGAAATATGCGGTTTGAGCAGCTGTATGCTGTTTGTGAAACAAAAGATGCTCTAATTAATTTTTCTAAGCCTAGTCGTTTTTAGTATACTGGATGTTTTTGAGTATTTTACATTTTGGGATACCCCCATATACCCTGTAACTTATCACAAAGAAATAAAATGGTCTCTTTGTAGCCTTTTATGTAGAATCCAGTGACATACTTCTACGTTCAATAGATTTCAAGAAAAGGCAAATTTGTTTTTTTTAATGGGATACCCTACATATTTTTTAATAATATAATTCAGCTTTTAACAAGCTTCTCAGAAATATATAATATTATATTTTTAGGCTTAATATTATGCCCGAAATTGACGTTCTAAAAAAATATAGAATTTTTTGGAAGGGAACAACAGTTACTGGTGCGATTAAATATAAGAAACAAAAATTGAACTTGAAATGGAACTTTCTCATAAATATTTTTTGAAAATATTTTCCATTACGCCTTAAACATGTTTCAAACATAGTTTGTTTTTTAAATAATAATAACATTTTATTTTATGATTTATGAACTGAATCCAACAATATATCACACCTATTATCTATTATAATTATCATTTTGTGGTAAAAAAAACTATGCGTTTTTGAAAATCAAAAACAATTTATTTATTATTTTTTATTTATTATTATTATTATTATTATTATTGTAACGTAACATAAAAATATAGTTTCTAATGTCAACTAGAGTATAAATACAACAATAAAAACGAAAGTATTTTCAATAAGTTTCTTATTTGCATTGAGGGCATTTCGCCCGATAAGCCTTTCATCGTACCTCCTCAAAACGTTGGAGAAACTCATTGATAGGCATATAAGAGATGGGGCGCTCATGAAGAAACCCCTCCATAAACATCAACATGCCTATCAACCAGGAAAATCTTGTGAGACTGCGCTGCACAACCTAATATCAAGGGTCGAAGCAGCCATACATCAGGAAGAGATTGCCCTGAGCGTTTTCATCGATATAGAGGGGGCATTTGACAACGCCCCCTGCATCGCGATGACATCAGCTGCCAGTAAACATGGTATCGATGAAACCACGCGGATGTGGATTCACAACATGTTGAAATACCGGCAAGTCAAAACCAGTTTACACGGCGACTCCATAGAAGCCACAGTAACACAGGGATGTCCTCAGGGAGGGGTACTCTCGCCTCTCCTATGGAATATGGTAATAGATGAGCTACTGGCATTTCTCAATGCTGAGGGATTTTACGCCCAAGGCTATGCAGATGATGTGGTAATACTCATCATAGGAGCCCATCCCACCATATTAGCAGAGCTTATGCAAAGAGCTCTGAATATCGTGCAGCGTTGGTGTATGAGGGTGGGTCTCAAAGTCAACGCTGCAAAGACCGCTATACTACCATTCACCAAACGAAGACAAACAGGGAACTACAACGACCTAAAAATCTTTGGTGAACGGATAAACACAGTCAGCGAGGTAAAGTATCTAGGATTAACCTTGGACGCCAAACTGACATGGAACCAACAATTAAATAAAAACCTACACAAAGCAAAAATGTGCCTAATGCGGTGCAGGAGCATGGTTGGGAAAACCTGGGGACTCAAGCCCCAGATGATGCAATGGCTTTATGTCACAGTTATCAGACCCCTGATATCATACGGGTCTGTAGTCTGGTGGACAAAAACACAGCAGATTACGACAGCGAACAAACTCAACAGTTTGCAGAGGCTGGCCTGCCTGTGTATCAGTGGGGCGATGAGAAGCACACCCACTGCAGCAATGGAAGTCATACTGGGACTAATACCCCTAGACATACACATCAAAATGGAGGCTAACTGTAGCGCCTCAAGGATGATCACCAATGGGGAATGGACACAACACCCCGTAAAAATTGGACACACAAGAGCCACGGATCTAATCAACGATGAGCTCTTGGACATGCAAACCGATCGTATGAGAGCAACATACGATTTCACAAAGCCCTTCAAAATTGACTGGAACTTTGATGAATGGACGAACGGTGCACCCCCGTCATTTGACAAGGGTCTAGTTTGGTACACCGATGGATCAAAAACCGCCAACGGTGTGGGCGCAGGTATATTTGGGGAAAGACCCAGGATGGACATAAGCATTCCTCTGGGGAACTACGCCACAGTATACCAAGCGGAAGTTCATGCCATACAAGCATGCGTACTGCAAAATCTTGAAAAGGGCTATCACAACCAAAAGATTTACATCCTGTCGGACAGCCAAGCTGCTCTTAAGGCTCTGAACTCCAATCGGTTTACTTCCAAACTTACACTGGAGTGCCATACCAACCTAAAAGTACTGGCGGCCAGGGGGAACAAGATAGAGCTCTTGTGGGTCCCTGGTCACTCTGGGATATTAGGAAATGAAAAAGCGGATGAACTAGCGAGAGCCGGATCCGCCCAAAATCTCAGGGGCCCCGAACCGGCCTTTGGGATATCAAAACAGGCAACGAAAACAACATTAGATAGATGATCGAAAAAACAACACCTATCTCGATGGCAAGGGTTACCTGGTCAAATACACGCAAGGGCCGTAATTGGAAAACCATCGAGGATACTATCGAATGGGATGCTAGCCCTAACACGGCCCCAGTTGAAACAAGTGATGGGTCGGCTAACAGGCCACTGCCACTTGCGAAAATACCTTCAACGGATGGGTATAAACAACGGATCCATTGATTGCAGACTCTGCGGCGAAGAGGATGAAACCGCCTCACACATAATATACCGCTGCGCAGCACTGTCTCGTAGAAGACAAAATATCTTCGGGAACATACAATGTGGTGACAACCTCCCACATGACAAACTTGGTAGAAGGTTACTGGACCTCATAGCAGGAACAAACATCGTCTAACCAGATCGGGGTACACAATAAGCCGGAAGGCTGCAGTGATAGAAGTTCGGGCCTTTAAACCGACCCCCGCCTTTAACCAACCAACCAACCAACCAACCAACCATTTGCATTGAAAATAAATGACAAAGATGATTAACAATAGATGTTATACTAAATCGTTGGATTCAGAATTATATGCAGTGAATTTTATAGAGCATAAAATAAAATTTTGCTTATACAGTGAAACCTCTCATAACGGACACCTCTAATAAGCGGACATCTCTTTTGGGCTGACTCTCCTTATTGCGGACGCGGACAGGCTGTTTTCATACAAAGAGTGCGAAAACCATCCTTTAAACGGAAAAAAAAATTTTGAAAGTATTTGGGAGATGAATAAGTATGGTGCAAAAACTCTCTGAAGGCAGACCGGCAATCAATCGCGTATGAGTGGCAGCACGAAAGGACTTCGCGGAATGAAAGTATGTGGGATTCCCCGACAGCAGTCCGCCGTTTATTTGTGAGTTGTAAGGTTAAAATCGTAAATAATAGTACAAAAATGTCGCGTTTTGAGTCTGAAAGAGAATATTGATGTTGTGGATGTTTGTAATTTGATAACAACGAGTTCATTAACATTGATAGCAATGTGCTACTAGAAGATGATAGTGACCATTCCTACCGATTATGTAGTCCAAACTGAAACCCCATCACTATCTGATAACTCTGAGGAAAACGTTGAATGCAGTATTCAAACAAATGTCACCAATTATCAACAAGCCATTAGTATGGTAAAGGAATTATAAGAGTATGCAAAAAATTGAGGTGACTCTATAGCAATGGAATTGTTATCAGGCTTGGAATTACATTTTCTAGATTGCAAGTATAAAACGCAAACACGTCATTAGATTTTTTGAGTACTACATCCAAACTAAAACTAGTGTATTTTTGTTATATTATGTTTATTTTTACATACATATACATAGTAATAATTTTGCATTTACATATTACGTAATAACAAATATTTCCATGAGCGGACATCTCTATTAGGGTTTGTTCATTTAGACGGTCCCGTAGATGTCCGCCTAAGAGAGGGTTCAGTGTATTTAAAAAAGCGAAAAAACGGGAACGTATTGAAAATTTAATTAAATTGTCCTATATAGGAGATAAAGTGCCAATAAGAATGTAAAATTTATCTTCACGTATCTCTTCAAATAGTAGCAGGAAGCAAAAAAAGAACGAAATCGTAAAAATTCGTTTTCGCTGAAATATCTCCCGAAATATTCATTGTAAATTTGAAACCATAACATTACAGAACTCACTGATGCGACTTTCATCTAGTTTGATCATTTCCGTGATCCCTGTAGAGTGCAGTCTTCCTTGGGACACCCTGTATACCAACCTTTTACCTTAAAAAATTCAATAATACTAATTAACTTGTCCGAGCATTGAAGAAAAAACAAATCCCCGAGTTTGAAATCAATTCGTGTATCCTGTTTTCATTGAATCTAAATACGCTATTTGGGTTAAATTTCAATTATTTGAATTTATCTTAACAACCCCAAAATAAAATTATAAATTTCTTTTTGTGGTACGTTTAGACTAATTGGAGCTTTCTTTAAATAAGTACTGTTCTGGGAAACGAAAATAGCCTTCCCAACGAAATATTACCCACCGTTGGAGAAAAAAAATGGGTGTCATTTTGGGCAAAGTTGAAAAAGACTTCTCGTTAATTTTCCACGAAAGTAAAATGTCGGTATCTTTATTGGGCCCATTTGAATGCAAATGAATCGCGTAATTCATTTTTTCAGATTCTGCATGTCTACTGCATTAAAAGGGCCTTTAATAGATATCCATTTTATAAAAAGTTTATAATACAGTTTGATATTTGTTATTGTAATCTCAATGTTAAATTGGATTAAAGTTGTTTAATTCAGAAAAATATGCCTAATTTTTCCAAAGTGCAAATGTTCTTTATGTCCGTTATTAGTAAAAAATGCGGTTTGCGCATCACTGTGCTAGTTTTTTGTGAAACGAAAAGTGCCCCAACTAGATTTTTTCTAGACTCCCTCGTTTCTGATAATTTTATATTTGAGAATTTCACCTTTTGGGACTTTTGCATTGCCACTTATTCCGGTCTATCTAACAGCGTTAATTGTTTTGTAATCCGACGAGTCGTCTTCGAAGGGCCATAATCAACTTTCTTTTTTTAAATACGGTCCTATTTTTCTGATATTGGAATTCCCGAGTTCGAGTTCCCGAATGCAACGATGTATGACACATTGTGGTTTAATGACGTTTCGAGGGCTTTTGAACATCAGGAAATTTTGGGATACGGTCCTATATTTCTCCTAATTTTATAAATAATATCTCATAAGTAAGCTTTAAATTTTTTACTTATGTTGGACTAGTTCAATAAATAACAAATAATTTAATAATAAGCCACAAATAAGTGAACAAAAATCATTCCAAAACAGTAATAAAAAGAACAACGAAAAAAGTAAGGAACTACATAATGAGGTGTTAAAAATGATTTTTTGATTAATTTGTACGAAATCCTATTTACCTCCTTTAAATTTATTTTTAGCTTTAAAAATGATCGCAAAAACATTTACGTCAGAAACTGAATATATGGCGTACATACAAATAAGGGTTTTTCAAATCCTAATTAAAACCGAAACACCACGTCAATAAATTTTCATTTTATCGTGTCACTGTATTTGGAACAACATGATATATTTCAATTTGCTTGGTTTAATTTAGCCCATTGAATATTGAAAATTAAACCTCAAACTGTATATTTTTCCGTCATTTTACAAAACGGCATACTAAAATACGACAGAAATATATATCCATATTATTTTTGGTTAAATGAATCCTTTTTTGCTGCATATTATTTATTAATAAATGGCCGCACTCTGCGGTTTTTTACTGCGGAAAATCTCTGACAGTAAGAAATCATTTTTACATCTGAGGCGTAAGTAAATAAAGTATTTATTTACTAATTATTTCAAATGGTTTATGTGTATTTACATAAATTTTAAATAAAATGGCCTCGAAAACAGATCCTTGTGGATCTCCAAAGGTAGGACTCTTTAAATTAGATTCCTTGAACTTTAAAAATTATTTTGCGGCAAACCCACTTGCAGTTTCGAAAAATAAATTAATATCTTTATTTATTTTCCTCTAAATGTCAATAGGTGCCCTTACACCAGCGGATATCTCAACAAATCTGATATGGCACGAGCCAAATATGCGGAAAAAACTTTGTGTGTATGTGGCGAGCCGAGCCTCATCGGGCCGTGCCTTATCGGCCACGGATGAAATCAGCAGGTCGCAACTCATCAGTAGATCGGTAGGTAATAGCGGACGGCGCATCAAGTCCCATTAACGAGACGATTTAATCAGGCAAATCTAATCGGGTGATTAGGTCGGCGAGCTAGACTCGCCTGCCCAAAATTGACGAGAGTTTTGGTATGTGCCGAGCCTAGTTGGCAGGCCAAATCTGAACGGATCAAATCGGTCCAACTTATATGTTGGTGTAAGGGCACCTATTAGCATACTCGGTGGATTTATGTAAAAAAGGTTTGAAAGATTCTGTTCATGTTTCATGAATCACTACCATAAATCGCAAGACACATACTACCTAGGGGAGACCAAGGAGATTTGTGACAGAGTTGAGTTGTGACAAAGACCATTACTCGGAATATATGGCCGTTAGCGAGCTGAGCTGACGATTGTTTGTTTATAGACGCGCTACTTGACACAGTACGCACCAATGACCTATGACAAGCGGTAGCGTGATTATGACGTCTGCATGAAAAAACCGAAAAGTAAATTTTTTATAAATTTTTTTTATTTATTTATATCATGATATATTACATTCACGTGGTTAAGCTATTTTTTCTTATATTGTGTGGGTTTGGAGTTTCACAGCGTGGAATCGTCTTGCTGTCTTGCTTGTGTATTATTATTAGGACCAGATCGCGATTTTTGGCACCTAGTAGAGTTCTGACACGCTGTCACAACTCTCCTATTAAAGGATATTTTGTGGTTAGCTTATTTTACACGCTTTTTGCAATGTTTTTTTCTGTTTATTTCTGTTCCTGTTCGTTTGCTTTGGTCAATTCTTATAACCTAAGTTTGATATAATGATGCCATAGCTACCTATAAAAGATTTACTGTTCTGTTAATGTTTCATGTTATTGTAGTTCCTACAATTATGATTAATGATAATTAAAGTAATTTTATGCAAAAAAACGTGTGTTTTGTTTATAATTCATATAAAAGTAATTGTATCTATTAAAATTAGTCTAGATACACAGCTGTTACAACTTACCTTGGTACCTGTCACAATTTACTTCGGTGTTAGTCACAAAGGGAGTAGTTTCAGTTTTCGTAAATTTTCTCAGAAACCTTATAACTTTTATTGACTTTGATGACTGTTTTGAAACGAGCAATGATTGTGCTACATTGCTTCATACAATTCATAATGGTGTTATGTTTGTTTATTGAGATATGTTCTTTTAAGTAAAAATTGTCACAACTCTCCTCGGTCTCCCCTACTACCTAAGTAATTCTACTCACTGTAAAGCAAATCGCACAGTACACAAGACCGCCTTGTTTATTTTAAAAACAAGTCCACATGGCATAGCAACGCTCTTTTTTTTTACAGCCAAGGAAAATCTGCTTAAAGCCACCTTACAGATGCGGCTGTAAGGTAGTGTCAGGATGACACTGACTCACTATGCGAGTTTTATTATTGAGACATTTTGAATTGGTTTAGATTTTAGCTTTTAAGCTATTACGATTTTGTTTGGTCTCAGCTCTTGAATCTTTCTTTTTCGAAACTAACTGAATAAGCAAAATTTAAGAGCTCCTAACGTATTAGAAACAACGCTCTCCTTTCAATATCGGCATGTGAATTTATTAAAGAATAACAAGAGAGACGTAAACGGCTTTTTTCAAACGTTCTGTTATTAAAATTTTACTTTTTAGTTTTAATAAATATGATCGTAACCACTCATTATGTAATGCACTATTATAAATCCGGATTATTTCTTTGCTAGTAAACAGTATGTCGGATTGGATCTATGGATCAAGTCCAACATCGATCATGTAATGTAACGGCCAGTATTGGCATAGTTGGAATATGTTTATTATTGGAAAATAACACAACAGCACCCATATCGAGTGACAAATATTAGTAATTCGGTCAATACATTCCATTTAGTGTCAATGTAATATTCCATCCAAACATTGATGATAAATGTTGTTGTCCATTTACCGTGGATGTTTACTGTTAAATCCACGTAATTAGATTATTTCTGTTAAAAATATAAATATTTGCCGTTTAAAACTCTTTTGCCGTTGTGACTAATTTTTATAGTACCCGCTTGTTTCGCATATACAAGGTGTTTCTTAATAATATGCTAATATTTAAGGAGATTATTCTTGGGTCCATATTCAGAAAAAACTTCATATAAACATATATGTCCTAGACGTCTTAACTTTTGAAATACAGGGTATTAAAACCTCATAAGAAAAACAATTTTCCATAATCTTGGGCAGGAAAAATACTTGAAAATATTTTTCTTCGTAGATTTCTGTTATTTTATATTTTGACACTTGATTCTTAACAACTTTTTCAAAATAATTTTTTTTGTTCCATAAAGCATTTTAGCACATTTTCTAAATTTTTTACCACTATATACGTTATATTTGTAATTTCGCATTAGTAAGGTAAGCAAAGCTTTGAAGAATTTTTTCCTAAAATCCGGGACAAAAAAATTTTTTACACACGCTGTATACTGTTCCTTGAGCAACAAATATTATTGAAGCAAGAGGGGTCATCCCGAGCAGGATTCAGTCCTAGGGATGGTTGGTTAAAGGCGGAGGTCGGTTTAAAGGCCCGAACTTCTATCACTGCAGCCTACCAGCTTATTGTGTACCCCGATCTTGTTAGAAGATGTTTGTTCCTTCTATGAGGTCCAGTAATCTTCTACCAAGCTTATCATGTGGGAGGTTATCACCACGTTGTATGTTACCGAAGATGTTTTGTCTTCTACGAGACAGCGGTATGTTATGTGTGAGGCGGTTTCATCCTCTTCGCCGCAGAGTCTGCATTCAATGGATCCGTTGTTTATACTTATCCGTTGAAGATGGTTTCGCAAGTGGCAGTGGTCTGTTAGCAGCTGGGCCCGCTATGGTTTTCCAATTACGGCTTGTGCGTGTATTTGACCAGGTAACCCTTTCCATCGAGATAGGTGTTGTTTTTTCGACCATCTATCTAATGTTGATTTTGTTGCCTGTTTTGAAATCCCAAAGGCCGGTTCGGGACCCCTGAGACTTACAGTCCCAGAGTGACCAGGGACCCATAAGAGTTCCACCACCAGTTCTTTTAGCTTGGTATGGCACTCCAGTGTAAGTTTTGAAGTAAACCGATTGGATCAGAGCCTTAAGAGCAGCTTGGCTGTCCGACAGGATGTATATCTTTTGGTTGTGGTAGCCCTTTTCAAGATGTTATAGTACGCATGCTTGTATGGCATGAACTTCCACTTGGTATACTGTGGCGTAGGTCCCCAGAGGAATGCTTAAGTCCATCTTGGGCCTTTCCCCAAATATACCTGCGCCCACACCGTTGGCTGTTTTGATTTATCGGTGTACCAAGCTAGACCCTTATCAAACGACGTGGTCATAGGGATAAGTAAACAAGAAGAAAATTAGAGACTTCTTTAAATAACAAGATTTCTTGTTGCTCCACATTGTCATGAATTGAAGTGCGCACAGCAACACCAAAACTTCCAAATTATTTTAGGAATTCCGAGCCTGTATATTCTGTGTAATTGTTCCTTAAATTGTAATTTACGTTGATTTTAATAAATACTACGAATGCACGCAACAAAGCAAATACAACACTTTAAAAGCCTACGGGAATATTTTCCTTTTTATGGTGTTTTTGTTAGGGAAAAGAAGGAACGTAGGTAAAAAATGTAGAAGCTATTTAAACCACAGAGTCCGTAAATAACTAAGGGTATGTTATTTGGATAACGTTTCCTCGTAAAGTTTTTTGCGGTGCGTTTTAAAGGAAATTTCTTTTCGAATAAATTACTACAATGTTTATTCCCATCAGGCACTAAAATATTCAGTTGCAAAAAACAATAACAACCGTATTTACTAAAGAGTTGTAAATTCCCAGTTATTGTAAAGTCGACTAAGTTCTGCTTTGTAACAGTTAGTAATTTAACTAGGCAGTAAAGTGGAATTTAATAGCATAAGCGCAGGAGAGGATATTAAGCCAGTATTACTTTATTGCCATACTAAATACATAATCTGTTCTCAGGATTACCATTTTTCTTTGCGGTATTAAGGTATAATATTATTTAAATCAAAATATGTTGTAGAATGTAGAAGCATTAAGGTAGCACTTTCAGTGTATAAGCAGTAAAAATAAACTTGTATTGATTATGCAACTTGGAATTGCTGTCAAAACTAAAACATCCTTGAGATGTTTCAACATAATTACTGGTATAATGTATTGTATCAAAAATTTCAATACCATATACTGTTCACTGATCTTCCGAGGACGGCGTTAAAAATAGTCGAATGCTAAAGAAATGTAAGAATATGTCACTATCAGAGCCAACTAGGAATAACTGAACTTAAAATCTGCAGCAAAATCGTCTTATATATAAAATATTAAATTAGCAATATTTCGAAAACTACAAATTTCCGGAATATACCCTTATTTTTAATGCTAAATAGAAAATAATTAGAAAATTTGGAGTTTGCTTCTGAAAATATAGAACTTTTGCAGTTTTCTCAATTGTATTTTTAATCTTATTGTTTGAACACACTGTATGAGTAGTTGTCAGAATATTATAAAAAATCTATTAAAGCATGTTCTTGTCAACAATAAATACAACCCAAATCAAACAATAAATTAATAATAATTATTTTAAGGTCTGCAAACGTCATTTTAGACATAAAACCTTAAATAAATCAAACACGCTTATACTTAGGTATAGGACATGATATACGAAAACTGCCTAAAATCTTACCTAGAACCCAAAAATATAATAATATGTAGGGTGTTATATTTAAAATATTCAAGTTGATACCGACTTCCGGTATAACCAGAAGTGCCACTATATTAATATATATTTTTGAAAATATTTTTGCCGAGTGGCCCTCATCAACATTAATATACACATAGATTCAAAAGTTTTGCATCACTCTGATTTTGGTATGTTAAGATAATTTAAGAAATGAAGAAGGTCATTCGCAAAGATTTGTTGCTGAAAGAATAGGGGTTTCTCAATATGGAATCGCTATCTTGAGACCAATTATGTGCGAGACAGACCACGAAGTGGTAGAAGGCTTGTTACTAACGAACAGTAGAACCGCTATGTTACGTTAACAATTCGGAGAAATCGTACTATGTCAGTTCCACAACTTCAGAGAGATGATACGCATGCAATTGAAGTTCGCGTATCCGTATCTACACTAAGAGGACGAATTCTTGAATTCGTTTTAAGATGTCGGCAACCAGTAAGAGTTCCCCAACTACAACATGACCACCGAGTTCGTCGACTGCAGTGGGCTGAAACGCACGTTCGCTTACCTGAAGAATTTTGGAATTCTGTCCTATTTTTCGACGAGACCAGGATTTGTCTGGTAAACCGCCGGATTCGTGTTTGGAGAGAACCAACAAGAGCCGCTCAACTTGCCCATGCTCGCCCTCTTGCCTCCATTCGCGGGAGGAAGCGCCATGTTTTGGGCAGGTATTATGTCTGACGGACGTACTGAGTTAGTCCACGTTCAAGGCACAATGACTGGCGACAGGTACATTAGGGATATTCAACATCCTTATGTTAGAACGTGGAGAGGGGCTGTTGGTAATAATTTTGTGTTTATAGACGACAATGCCCGGCCCCATCGTACTAGAACTGTGGATGAATACCTAGAAAGTGAGGGAATCAATCGCTTGGAGTGGCCTGCTTTGCCCCTGATATGAACCCGATAGAACATGTTTGAAACATGCTCTCTAGGGTAGTTCGCGTTAGAAGAAATCCCCCTAGAACTCTCCAAGAGCTTGTCGTGGCTGCTACCGACCTATTCCACAAGAACGGATTGCTAACCTTACGCACAGCATGCGGCGTCATCTTCAAGCTTGTATTGAGGCCAGAGGAGGAAATACACTTTGTTAGAAGCTATATTTTTGAAATTTCACAAATTATACAATATAAATAAATTTTATTTTTGTTAAGTTTTTTCTTGAAAGGTTTAAAATGTTGTGGTAAAATAAAAAATTTTAAAACTCATTGATTTTTATTTTAAACTTATCAATGAACTAATATTTAGTCTATTTTCACCATGACGTAATTACTTATTCGAGAGTCAAAGTGATGCAAAACTTTTGAATCTATGTGTATGTACTGTCCAATTTTAAAAAATTTCCTATATATGGATTTCCATATAGAGATCGAATTGGTTCCTGGTGAGACACCCTGTAAACTTGACTCCATGCCAATTGCTTTAGTCAAGCAAACAAACAGTACCGCTTTATAGTTACAAAATTGTATAACTAAACTTTATTTTCTCTCCTATCGGTCTTCTTATGAAACATTTAACAGACACATGTTTTGTTCACAAAACTAGTTTGTTATTTTATAACGGGAAATGATAATTTTAACTTTGTTATTTTAATACGCATCCGGGAAAATAGGAAATGTTTTTAAAGTTGCATGTCTATTTATTTGTTATTGGAAAACTTTTCGCGGTAAAAGTAGGAATGAAATAATAAAACAGAAAGTTTTGTGTATTTGCAAGTTATCTCGTTCGAGAAATGGTTGGACCGAACAAACCCGAAAAACTAAAAGTTGTAATTGGTTCGTCGCGGTTATCCGGTAGATATGTTTTAAAGTTTTATTCTATATTAAAAATATACAGTGTTCATAGAACAGCCTTCAGAATAAATGAACAATTCTCTGGACCAGGTCAGTGACAATTATTTCGTTCTTATAACGGAACAGTACTATCGAAGGTAATATAACTAGAGCTCGTTTTTTTATCGATAAAATATGAATAAACATTCCCAAACAATGTAAAATTTTGAAAAAAAAAACTTTCAGTGTAGCAATAAAAAATTTAATGGAAGGTATTATAGGGGAGGGGGTGGGCACAGTGTTATACGGGGTACAGTGTTATAATCGGAATTATAGCCCTACGCGAAGCAGCATTGCGCTGGAATAATTGCGACTTCCAGTTAAGACTATAAGCTTTAATTATCCGGACGCGTGGTGAAATGTGAATTGTTTATATCACTAAAGTAAGTTTTTTGTATTTTTTAAGTTAAAAAGTAAATTATTTATACAGATTTGCAGTTGTCTTGTACTTTTTGACAATAATATATCGTAAACTTTATAGTTGAAGGCTTGAGAGACATATTTATAGATTAGCATTCCATGTGAAACATAACCTAGAAAAATTTTGTTCCCTTAAAAACTGGGGTATTTTTTTAGTAAAAACGCGATTGGGGTAGAGTGTTACACTTTACTGGTGGTACAGTATTGCGTATAACACTATAACCCTCATTCAAAATGATATTGATTTGCACATATACTATAAAAATTCTGGCTACGTCATTGAATGTGTACAATTTTGGTTTTTTTATACTCACCTAAAGATTCTGAATTATTTATTTGAGTTTTTTTAATTCTTTATATTTTGACGTTTATCTCTGAGTTCGACTTGTTTTTAGAGTTTTGTTTACGTTGTTAACTTGTGTTCTTGTATTTACCCATAGTTTGAATAAATAGTGCACTGCTAATAGAGCTAATATTAATTTATTTGAAACGTCACATTGTTGTAACAAAGTACCCCTCTAGAGGGGTACAGTATTGCATTCGGCATGCGTAGAGATAATAATTGCATATAAAACAATATATAAATTTAATACAACAAGGACTCAGGAAATCTGTCGCTAAATCATCAATAAACCTATGCAAAATAAAAAATATATGTTAAAAGTAAGATACACGAAATGTCTCCATCTCGCGGTGTATTTGCGTACCACAAGGCTGGGTCAAGCCCATGAAGCCAATGGTCGGTTCTCTAAAAAGAGAAAAACCCGCAAAACACATCTCAAAGCGATGTATGTACCGCAAACGAGTGTTTGAAAAATAGAAAAAAAAAAATTTGGAGACATTTCGTGTATCTTACTTTTAACATTTGTCGAGCACTTCGTAAAGTGCTGTGAGAATTCCTTTTCGTTTTGCCAGACTGTTGAGCCCCACTGATGAGCCGTAAACGGCGAAACGCGTCTGGGGATGTGAGTCTGGCGAAACGAAAAGGAATAATTTTTCTATTTTTAAAAAATATATTTTAACTTAATATATAAAAAATATAAGTCTAAATATTTTTTGTGTAACACTATCCCCCCCCCCCCCCCCCCCCCCCACCCCTACTCGGTATTTTATCTATAAAATTTTTCATGTTCACGAATTGTTTTGTTTTGTAAATACATACGAAATGTCATCATAGAGTAAAATTTCCAAATAAGCAAAACTTCGAGTGTTAGAATGAAAAATTTTTTCGATAGCTGAAACGACGATCGAGTTATATTTGATAGATTATTTCCAGAACCTAAATTAAATATTATAATAATTCAAGAAATACTTTTAAATATAGAATATTGATAGTCGTCGATATCGATACTAGCTTATGCTCTCTACTCTAGAACTCAAAAATTGGGACGTTTCGTAAGTTTAAAGTTATGTGAATATAATTTCAAGAGGAATGAAGCCAACAAGGCAAATAAGAAAATACATTGCAAATAAACAGTAAATAGTATAATGGAAATCTAAAGAAATATGCATATATTAGAAGAAAAAGTCATTCTAACTTGACATTTATTAAAAGTCATTTTCTAGTCTTCGGCCTACTTAGAAACGCTTTTTAAAACTGCTTTGGACCAATGACACCGTTTTATCACTTGTAAGGAAGATGAAAAATGTATTAAAATAATTTTGTGTAATTGGTGTAAATGAAATTAAAACGACGCTCGAGCGATAATTGATAAGATTATTTCCAGAGCCTGAATTAAATATTATACACAATATCGATAGCATTGATATCGATACTAGGTGATGCTATCTACTCTGGACTTCAAACGGTTTGACGTCTCGTAAGTTTAAGGTTATGTAACTGAAATTTCATATAAACCGTAAGTGTACATATGTTTTACTTAGATCCTACCTTTAAAGTAGTTTTCCCATTCGGGGAAATACACTAAAAAAAATTCAAACTTGACTTAAAACTCTAGTACTCGGCTTACTTAGAAACGCTTTTCAAAAATGTTGTGGGCCAATAAGGCAATTTGATCACTTATAAGGAACATGCAAATTATATCCGTAAAATTACATGTGAATGGTGTCAATGGAACAACTTGATTGGTCGAAACAGTATATTTGAGAGGTGATGGAAATAATCGGTAATAATAAGTGCTAAATATATTTCTCTCGCCATCTTACGGGAATCTACTCTGATGCAATACATTCGAATAGTGAGCGTGTTTCTGGGTTGCTAATAATATAGATGATTACTAGTGAAACATGACCTGAAATTTTTTTCGTGTACCATTAAATCATTTATTTTTTAATACATCAGTCACAGTCATCTATTGATTTGAGACATTGTTACCAATTGGCATATTTTTGGTTATAGGGGACCCTAAGCCCATTCCGCAATCCGGGGCCCCTGACCCTGTCAGCATTCCTGTCGATCGCCTTAGATTTTCCAAACCTATAAAATATTTTTTTGAGTAATAGGCGTATTTTGGACTCTCCAGTCGTATTCAGTTGAATACTGAACAAGTTACTAAACTAAAAGAGAGTCGACTAGAGATGTTTACCAGTTAAAATGTTGTGATATAAATAAATAAAGACAATGGAAGTTCAAAATACATCTATCACTCATTATAGAGTATTGTATCCAACCCTCAAACCAACACAAAATAAGTTTTTGTCTTTCGCAATTTGAATAAGTACAGTATCGCACAGGCCGAGCTCATGACTCTTCTGTAAGTATTTGTGTTTAATCTGTAGAGGAAATGAGTATTTACTTTGTTATATGACTGCAATGACATCACATTATGCGTCGTAATGACGATATAATATTTTTATAAAATACATCCTTAGGTACTGACTATTGAGTACGCACACATATTTTTAAGGTTTAGCAAAATACGCCTTATTACCAAAAATCTAGTAGTCTTGAGTTTTCAAAACTTTTTAGTAGATTGGCCTATTATCGTATTTTGACCAATAGTAATAATAATAGTGTTTAAAGTATAAGATATAATAAAATTGTTTGATATTCTCTCTTTTTAAAGCGCAACTTTTTACTTACAATCTCAACACTAAACCTAAAAACTTTTCTGCTGTAAACTAAGTAAATAGTTTTGGTGGCGGAAACAAAGATAGAATCTAAAAACTCAAAAGGAGTTCTCTCAGAGATTTCTTATTCGGGAAATTGTTCTAAGGCACGAATAAAATTATGTAGTAAGAATTTTAAACAGGATGGGTAGAATTTTAAAACTTTATATTGCTACTAGATGGGTTATTTTCTTTGCCAAAATAAACTTATTTGTTCGGGAGCAAAGTGGAATTAGGACTACGGAAAAGTCTTCTATTGAGTATAAATCAAAACATATTTAAAAATTCGAATGATTCAAGTCAAGAGGTGATTTCAGATATTCTGGTCTCTAAAAAGTTTTTTTTTATATTTATTAAAATAGTTTGCAAAAATTTTAAAAATTGCACCTTATATTTCCAAGCGGTCACTCATCCAAGTGGTGTTGCTTGACTTCTTCGAGCGATGGTATATTTGCTGTATGAGTTCTCCACCTAAAAACTGTTCTGAAGATCGAAATTCCAGAGATCTATTGCATCTGATTTAAGCCTTTTAATCCCGTAAAAATCATTTTTACACACTTAATTTAAACTTGGTAATTTTAAAATTTTTAACTACTGGAGATACATATACATATTTTTACTTGCATTCGTTGTAAAATTTAAAATATATTTGAATATTTACTCGATTCTACTAAATTTATTATAAACACTAACAATACTTTTTTTATAAATTATGTATATCTACAATATTATTTTGGTACGGATTATTAATGAAAACGTAATTAATACTATAATTTATAGGAAATCGTACAATAAAATCTTTATTATAATAACTTTATTATAGGGTTTTTTCCATGCACTTATATTCGTTGTAAAATTTAAAATATATTTTAATATTTACTTCATTTATTAGAAATAAAATCTATAAAAAGTATATTTATTATTCAAGTGGTATTAATATCAACTACCAATGTATGGAAAAATTATTATTTTCCCAGACCACCCAATGATACCTTATACAATAAGGGCGTACTTTTGTCTACACAGCAGCACTTTAAACTCTAAAATACTATTTCAGATTGAATGGTACTACCAAGAAAAGGAAGCCTTCTCCATTGATAGGATGATAGGATGTCACCACCTGCAGACCGGTTTCGAACTCTTTTGTTCTCGCCAGTACAGGGTAGGTCTACATATCTATCATCAGAGAAACTATATACTTCACGCTGTATTATCAACGGCAGTCGAGAACAATCTGAACAGACGTTATTTGAATGACTACCCTGTACTGACGGGAACAAAAGAGTTCGAAACCGGTCTGCAGGTGGTCACATCCTATCAATGGAGAATGCTTCCTTTTCTTGGTAGTACCATTCAATCTGAAATAGTATTTTAAAGTGCTACTGTGTAGACAAAGATACGCCCTTATTGTATAAGGTACCGTCGGGTGGTCTGGGAAAATAATATTTTTTCCATACATTGGTATTTAATACTAACTATACTTTATTTTATAACTTATGTGTACAATATTATTTTGGCCTTAATAAAAAATCTAAATAATACTATATTTTATAGGAAATCGTACAATAAGATCTTTACCATAATAATTTTCCATGCAGACGTAGCTCTTGCATAATCAGTACCTAATAATAATTTACAATTTAGAGATGAATATACTGTTTCACCATCTGAGAAACGGTTACTGCATTGTCTACCTGGAACAGGAATGTACATTATTTTATTCTTCCCAGGATACTTCGGTTCTAAAAAAATATATATTGTTTGCTCCTTTACTCTCTCTACGGAATCGAACCAGCAAAAATTTTAATCGAAAACAGCAATAAATCCGTTTCAATTGTGTTACGTTAATCCGTTAATTACTTCATGAAATTGTTTTGCTTTGTTACGCTGTCGGAAAATTCTCATGCAGTTGGAAACCGAAATCGGTTGTTTATAATACTCAGGAAAGTTAGAAATTAATCGTTTGAGCTACCTTGTTAAATAACAATGAATTTTCCGCTAGATTGAACGGTGTAGTACTTGGGAAACTCAAAGGGATGTTTGCGGTTTTAATTATTCGGGATGTGAAACTTTGATTAACTTCCAATGTCAATTGGGCTAATAACAGATCTACAAGAAGCATTTCCAACAAACTCGGATCGTTCGTAGCCGTCCTATAATGTGACGTTGACTTTAGACATGATTTTTTTATTTACGTCAATTAGTTCAGCCAGAACGAAATAATCAAACTATGTCATTAAAATCGAATTATTTGATTTTTTTTTCTCAAATAAAGTATGGCTTTTGATGATCTAGAACAGCACCAAGCCTAAAACATGGGCTATCTTTATGTGCCATCAAAGGTTATTTAAGGACCGTAGACGTGGTGTCCTCCAGGGAATGGTGTTGAATTATTTTACAGCCCATGTTAAACATTATATTATTATTAGCCAGAGTATCGGTAACGTAGTTTGGTGAAAATGGACAATATGTAAGCATAAACGAAGCACACAGCGTTAAATGGCCGTAAATAGTATAGGTTTATTTAGTATATTATGGTAATGGAAGAAAAGGAATCGTTGTGAAATTAGAAAAAAAATTATGAAACTCGAAAATATTATTAAAGATCCAATGGTCCAATGGTTTAGGCCAGGGAACCCGCGCGATTTGGAGCGCTATGGAGAATATCCTGGGGCGTCACTAGGACCTGGGCTCAGCTAGACGCTCCTAGTTTCTCTTCATTCATTCATTCGACTAGGGCACCGTGGCAAAATACCTCGAAGTGCGCCGCGAACTGAGAAAATTTAAATATTTGGACGGGCCCACGTAAAGATATTTTACATTCTCGTATTCTTTAAGGTACCGCTTCCTTCGGGCGATGATCGAGCATTATTGCTCAACAGTCAATCAATGGGCAGTCGCTCAACATAACTGCGTGGAGGGGTTGATTTACCTTTGAGTAAAAGTTAATGACCATCGCCTAGTATAGTCTCCAGGGAAACCGCATCTTTTAGGCTCAATGAATGAAATAAAGTCGATTTGCTCCCATCGTAGCTAGCTCGAGAATAACAATGTATTTTAATAAAATTCATAGTACTGATAAGTGATAAATGGCCAAACCTTTTATTTCTTTTCCTCCCTATTTTTCAGAAATATAGAAGGAGACAATTTAAATCCAAAACAGCAATAAATCCAAGTCAGTTGTTTCGTCTTATCCGAAAATTCGTAAATCGCGTTTTCCGACTGTTTTATTTTGTTAAACCGGGAAAACCCCGGATCTGAAAACCAAATGCGGTTGTTTTCGTATAGATAAGTCGGTTTTTAACATTTTCACTTGTTAAAGCCCATTATATTTCTCGGCGAATTAAGCAAATTTAGAAAATATTCCGCAAATACAGGGTGGCGTGAACCGAATCGGCGTGTAATGCTGGAATTTAACAATGGTTAATTTTAACTTAAATATGAACCAAATCACTGCCTACGAATTTATATGAACAAGTCCATTTTAGGAACGCGATTTCTTGGAAAGTACTACTTAAACATATTAAATTATGTGTTATTGGAAAGAGGTTCAAGCAACCTTTAAAATGATGTACGACTCGATTCCCCTTCCCGTTTAAGGACAATGTGTACCTCTCCCAGAGAGTTAAGACACGAAGGCTGCAAATATTATTTAAAAGCGTCCCCCTTCACAATAACATTGACGTGTCTTTCAGATTTTTGGAAGTTTTCAAATTGAAACTCTGTATAATCAATACATTTCGCATATCGCAAAAGTGTATACTACAAAAGTCAGTTTAAATTAGAGTACGCCGCGGGACATTTAAACTAGAAGCATATTTTTGCTTTCAGAATCCGTGATAATTTTTTTGCTGCCAAAAAATCTGCATATCGCTAATTTCGACTACGTTGTTTCGCTAACTAAGCCAGAAAATGTAGCACGGCAAATCCAAATGGTGCTGTTTCAACTGGGGAAAAGTTAAAATATCACGAGTTTCAGTTATAAAAAATATTTATACTCAATGCCTGGTTGTACACGTATGACTTCACCTGGGATCAGTTAAATAAATTTGTCACATAGGAATGATAGGTCGAGCCTATGGCTGGACGCGTCACTATAGAAGCTATTGTAAAAGCCGCAAGCAAAAAGAAAATATTTTATGGCGATCTTATGGGATTGCGACATATTTCTGTGCGTCTCCTTCTGGATAATCTGTTCTTGACTTTGGAGAACGATGATATCGAGAACTGTATTCCTTTCTCTTAAGAACACATCATCCTATTCTTGAACCTCGGAGTGACCATTCACCATCCAACATCAAGAACTCTGGTTCTCTTAAAAATTTCCGAGATAACGGGAACATAGGCGTGAGAAGTGTGTCGCCAAGCATGAGCGTGCAGTTCTCTCGATGCAATGATCACTTCTCTGTAGCTCGAGAATAAGAATGCTGGAGAAATAATTTTCACATAACTAACTCGCCAATACAGTGAGGAAACAGCAGAGGTTAAAGAATGCTTGGAAAACACGCAATTTCTCAATGGTACAAGAGATTCTCATAATCTGGGAGTATAGACTAGCTCTAACTCTATTTAAACCAAGATTTTTGGACGTTTCTTAAACCATGATTAGGTAATACCATAAACAAGTTTTTAACTGAAATAATCTTGAGTTTAACCTATTTTGTACAATCAGGTATTAGTGGTTCAAACACAAATTTATACAAGTTTAGTCTAACGAAAGTAATTAGTAAGTAGAAAAATTGTAATATTTATTATATGCCTCTGACGGAATTCGAACCCGAAAATAAGCAATTGGTAGTATATTCTATATTCTATCTAACTATCCGTGATGACCTTATTTTTTTTATTAAAATAGAAGAGCTTATTTGAATGAAATGCATTACTGAATAGGATTACTCTCTTATATTTAGAATGGAAAACAAACTCGGCATTTTTTAAATAAGCTTAGATAACAAAAACCAAACTTTTCGGGTCTTTTCAGGATTGTTTGGAATTAAAACGATTAATAATCAAACAAAAATTTTTCGAACGAAACAGTCGTAAAAACACATCTGAGGATAACACGAAACAACTGGCATGGATTTATGGCTGTTTTTTGCCGCAATTTCCGCTTCTCGTGCTCTTTAACAATTTAAATGAAGGTTTTTCCAACTGAATAAAGTGAATATTGTGTCCCAACATAATGACATTTGGTTATTTCATGAAGTTTTATTTTTTTAAATATAATAATCTCATTGGATCTGGAGGAATGACAGGAGGGTTTACTCCAACAGTTGAGAAACATATCATATCATATCACATATCGCAAGAGCACTTGTCAAAGCAGAATGAAATGAAATCGTGACGACAACGATATGAAAGTATCGCTGGTACCGAAACGACTGATGAACTCGCAATGGATGGATCGGATAAGTCCTATATAGGTCCAAGCTGCACTCGAACACCCTAGTTGCTCCACAAGTTTCCATAAAGACATGGACCATAAATGAACACAGGAACTACTGGAGCAATGATTGGGATTATGAACAAGCCACAGTAATTTTTCATAGGAGATCTAGACCCAAAACTCCACACCTCCACCGAATAGCAACCTAAACTTCCGGCTAGGCGGACAGACTGGTACAGTTTATAATCTGGCACTGCGAGTCACTTATTGGAAGACGCCCTAACTATTAGAAGAACCATAACTAGAACTTGAGAAACATGTCTTTACCAACTCTACGACACGAACGAGTGCGGTGCAATGCAATGCAAGGTGACAATCAAGCATGCTTACCGCCGCTTGCATATTTACTTCATATGCATCGCAGATAACACTAACAGATTCAAGAGACGTGATATATATAGAACTTCTTATAATGATGAAGAAAACAAGACATAACTATGAATTCCAAATAAACCGCATAACACTTTTCCAGCTAATATTGTTTGTCAATTATAGAACAATAACAAAACACATACCCACTAATAAATGTAGAGCTAGCGATAATGTATATATGAGCACGGTGATTTAATAACGTAATGAAGAAATATGCAACAATAGCTTACTTGACAAAAAAGCACAATTAAACGTTATTGTGGCACTAAGAAAGTCCCGAAAGAAGTTATTTACTAGAAACGCTGTAACCTCCTATAAACTTGTATATGACTACGTGTTATGGATTTCAGCCGAAATTACGACGCTACCTATATTTCTAAGGGCATGCATATTTTTTATGGCAGATAATGAACATTATATTTGATCCCAGCAGTACATATTTCATTGCGATTGTTACTTATCTTTGGATGCACAATATTCTTGTACATGACACTCATATTTTATATTGAATATGAGATTCAACAATCCTTATTTCACCTATCGTTGTACGTTAGAATATCATCGTATTATTTGTAATGACAAGCATATTTTTATATGGAAGATAGAGAATAAATATGGGCATTATCTTTGATCTTCACCAGTACTTTTTTCTTTTCGATTATACTTATCTTTGGACGGTACAACACTCTTGTACATGACCCTCATATCTTATCATATTAAATATGAACGTTATTACAATATTAACAAATGAATAGTCCTTATGTCGCATATCGTTGCAGGTTACAATCATATTATTGGCATGCATATTTTTATACTGAAGATAATGAACAGGAACATTGTTTATTATGTGATAACTAGAGCATTTAAATATATAAAAAACAAACAAATTTAATTTTGAATCGAATGCGAGTTATAAAAGTTTAACACGCAGCATTTAAAATTCCAATTTGCTGATTTTCGGATAACATAGAACAACGGATTAACAGACATGAATTTAATTTTTATTCATAGTTTTAATTCGTGCTTTTGTGTTTCGGAAAATAGTTTGTTGAAAGCATAAAATAAATTTAAAAAAGAATGTATATTTTAAATGTAATGCGTATTTGAAAGCTGATGGATTATGACATTAATGCTATTGCGCATTCGTGGTTAACCATAAGATTTCAAAAACATTCGGGTTAACCCATCACCACTGGCTTTTTGGAAAGAACTTCTGTTATAACGTCGAAGCGCTTTTTGCTAAAAATGAATGACTCATATGGACGAGTAGTGAGATGAATTTGAAATTAGAGTAATAGTTAGAGAGACGGTGGCAATAGGGGATCCGTGAAGTGGAATATCAGTAATTTGGCTTTCCGTGAAGTTTAGGTCCCCTTCTACAACTTTTTTCTGATGAAATGCCGTATAACGTTGCTGGCAGGCGCTAAATTTAAAATTATATCGAGCAATGGCTGAAAATGAATTTACAGCATCTGCGTGACCCCCAAAGTCACTGGAAACACATTTTCTGACAAGTCAACCCTTGCATATACTTAAATAAAAAATAAAAAATGCGAATTTGAAGTTGAAACTTTCTAGAACGGAACATTATAATATGTTAAAGATTATGTGAAAAAAAATTTATCAATCCAGGTCTCGCCATTTCATTATTGGAATTTTTTTTAAATCTCCTCGGAGGAAACTCGGAAAACGATCGCGACATGTCAGAGAATTGTCACAGTACATTCCTTGACACCCAAATATTGTGGAAAAAAATTTCAGACGAATCGCACCTAGCTAGGCGGAATTCTGACAATATTACGCAGAGATACCGGAAGGCAGTTATCGTTCAGTTGTATGACGGGATATTATTTTCGCAATATTACCAAATTAAGCCTATTTTTCCATAAGGTGTTTATGATTTATTCAAATCTGATGAATTTAAACATTTGCCTTTGTCTATTTTTGACTAATTACAGTAAAAGCCACGCCTTTCATGCATTTCGAGCGAGGTTTATAAATTTTGCTGTCACCGTTACGAATTCTCTTAAATATCCAATGGGAATATTTTAGAAAATATAGCAGAATAAAAAAAATTTTGAGAAAAAATACCGCACTTTCTCAATATTCTTTTTATCAGAAAATTGTTTACGACTCATCTCCATGTGAATACAAATCGATTAAGCCCACTTGAACCCATGTCACTTGAGACTTTATAATTTTTCCATTAATTTTTTTGACACGCTCGGAAAAGTATATGCAAGGGTTCACTTGTCAGAAAATGTGTTTCCCGTGACTTTGGGGGTCACGCAGATGCTGTAAACTCATTTTCAGATATGGCTCGATATAATTTTGATTTATTGAGAATTTCCTATCTAAAGCGGTACAGCGCCTCTCAGCAACGCTTTACGGCATTTCATCAGATAAACTCCACGAAAAAAACAAATTACTGATATTCCACTTCACGGACCCCCTATTGTCACCATCTCTCTAACTATAAGATCATAGTCGCATTCTTTATTTATGTCAGAATCTAGATTGTTCTTTCATTTGAATATAAAGCAGATTAAGCCCGATTTGCTCGAACCTTCTGGACCGACGGCTGCGAGCGATCAGAAAATAAGGTTAGGTTTATTAACCTTAAGTTCCAGGTTGTTAGGCGCATCAGGTCTGTATCGTTCTTTTATGGCAGATTAATCCAACTTATCTGTCACGTGACCAAAAATCGCTGCACATCCAGAAATCCAATAAAGAACGCGCGAATGTCTAAGCCAACAGGGATATATTTTTTAAATACAGAGTATGTGGTAGAAAGTGTAACAAATGGAAAACTTTTTTATCCTTTGTTTTATTGAAAAAAGTCACTCTTGCTAAAAAATTTTGCTTGATCGAAAACCTCCTTAGCCATAGTCGAATATCCGAAATATTGTACAGAGTGGCCATAAAATTAGAAATTGATCTAATACTATAAAATAACCTTATGTCTAAAAATACATCAAAATGACATTTTAGCGCTCTTGCAGAATTATGTTTTCTATCTAAACATGCTGACGAGAAACAGACATGAGACATAATTAGGTAATATTATTTTTATTATCATTATTTTAGACATTCATTTTTTTTTCATTACCTAATTTCCCGAACACATGGATAGGACATGGTTCGCACAGAAACAGGCAGTTTACAAATTGGCCTGCGAGAGCAACTAATTTGACACCCCTATACTATTATTTATGGGGAAGATTAAAAGAAATTGTCTACCGAGATAGACCCATTACTGCTGAAATTCTACAAAACTAAATAATGTAATCCTACAATGAGTTTCCGAGGGAATAAGAAGAACAATTAAAAAAATGAAAAAAACTAAAACGATGTATCGATTCATGGCTCAGCATAAATTTGTCAGTTGATTTTTAGCGTTTGGACTTTCTTACGTTAAGTTATGTATGTAATTATTTTCTTATGTAATCTAAATCATTGTTTTTATGTTTTGTTTTGAAATAAAATTTTATTTCGTTTTATAAAATGACCTAATTATATCTCATAGATGCTCGTCGTCAGCATGTTTAGAGAGAGAACATCAGTCTAGAAAGAACTTCAAAACGAAATATTATTCTTAGATCAATTTCACATGTCACACTGTAAAATATTTCGGATACTCGACTATGGTTAAGGAAGTTTTCAACCAAGCCAAACTTTTTAGCAAGAGTAACTTTTATCGATAAAATGAAGGATCTACACTTTCTACCACACACGCTGTATTATAAAATCGTTGCAGAATGATAAGCACAAGTGCGCTGAAAAAAGAGATTATATTGAAAAATAAAATTATTAAACAATCGTATATTGCATACTTCATTCCCTAATTTTTATTTTAAGTATGGCATGGCCTCAAGGCTTATAAAGTTTATAATATATGCGGCAAGCGTATATTTAAACGGGAAAACTAACTTATAAAGCTGTGTAGTATGAGGTGCCACTTATTTTATTATGTCTAAGTTAATTTTATTAGCTTTTCACACGATTTGCATACGAATGCTGCAAATATTCCCTTTTATACTAATTTGGTTCGGATTTATTGTAATTTCGTTTAATCTTTTTGTTAACTTACTACCCTAAATCTTAGTATGTTGGTTCATTTCCCATTTTTTGGGAAAAAAAATCGTTCCCATGACCGATGAGAATGATTACAAATAGTTATAGTATTCATTACCAAAGTCAGTTTGTTAATCTTCTTCAAGTGGCATCTCCGCGACGGAGGTTAACAATCATCATAGCGATTCTAACTTTGGAGGCGGCAGCTCTGAAAAGTTCGGTCGATGTGCATCCGTATAGTTATTGCAGAATTATACCGTTGACTCTTACTGCCATAAATAAACTACCTGATTAAACCCTATTGTATACGCCTCAACCTCTTCAAAGTTCAATAAATGGGATCAATGCCGGCATGAAAATGTATACCACAGCACATGATTTATTTTTATAATTTAAAATAAATAGATAGGTATTTTTAGTTTTAGGTACCTATAATAAATGTAAAATAATGATAACAATTAATGATAATTGAAAATAATATAATTTAAAAGTATAACTATTAGGATAACAAGTACAATAAAAATTAATTAAATTCTAACAAACTATTGATAATTTATTCAAAATTTAACTATGTATCAGTATCACTATCTTCATCTAAGCATAAACTTATAATTAAGGGTTGAACATTTGTAATCATACAATTGTAAGAATTTTCCACCTTAAGTACATGCTGTACACAGTTTTTCCAGCTGTCTGCAGAAATTTTTCTTACTTCGTTTTTAATTAATTCTACTACAGATGCATTTAATGTAGGAGAAATATTATTTCTCCTAATATTGGATTTTAATTGGTGCCATATTAGCTCAATATATTGAATATACAATAGTACGGAGGAAGACGCAACACTGTATGTCCATTTTATGCTGCAAATTTGTCACACTCGTATTCCTTATTTATTTTAAAAGCTTTTAATACTTCTAGCAGTTCTCGTTTTTTGTAAGTTTCTTCAAAATATAAATCATTTTCAATCATAAAATTTTGAATTTCTGCTTTTGTATTATTAGAATTAGGAATGATTTTTGCTTGCCGACTATGATAACTAGCATTGTCCATTACAATGACGCTATTTTCAGATATATTTTTAAGAAGTTTATATTTAAACCAATCTTCAAAAAGTTGTGCGTCGGTATCTTGATGTAATCTAAAGAAGAATCTGCTCTGTTTTTAGCTGAAAGCAACAGACAATTTGGAACAAACCCGTTCTCTGAACCAGCATGTAATATTGTGATTCTTTTGCCTTTATTTGATGGTGCCTTGGTTTGACATTTTTTGGAAGAATCATCCCAACATTTTCTTGGAGGGTCATGGTATCGAACCATGTTTCGTCAAGGTGAATAATTGGACGATTTTCTTCTCTAAAATGTTTAACAGCTGTTAAATATTTAAGTTTCCATTTCCGACACTTGAAGATGCCCCCCTATCAGCACAATTCCAAGGACGCCACATTCTACCACTAATAAGCCTAACTAAAAATTACTCGCCGGAAAACCACTAAAGATTAATATTATTTAAAATCACTTTGTATTTATATACGCATCAGGCATAGGTATAAATTGAATTTGTATACCTGGTCCGGCTCTGCTCGAAAAGGTTTTAAAATTTGGGATTTCCTTATTTATTTTATGGTCGAATAAATTATGAGGTTTTATTGCAGTCAAGAGATCAACGATATAATTCTGCAAAAACTATACCATTCTCGCAAATTGCGCAACCAAGATATTCTTCTCCTTCCTACACTTCTTTTGCCCTGGATTTTATCTTGTATGATAAGTTGGACCATGGTATAGCTTTCTCCCCGCGTAACGTGTCCCAGGTATTGCAGCTTTCTAGCTTTGATGCTTTTCACAATCTCCATCTCCTTGGACTCAAGTTTCGTTACAGTTGCCACGTTCAAGGTCTAGGCCTCCATTCCATACAGCAGAGTCGAAAAGACATAACATCTTGCCATTCTGACCCTTAGATCCAAACTCAGGTCTCTTGCGCAGACCATTTTCCTCAATTTACTAAAGTTTGTTCTTCCTTTTCTATGCGCATTTTAATTTCTTTATAATAGTCGTTGCTAGGGCTGATCATTGTGCCTAGGTATCCGTGGTTGTCAACCTTTTCCACAGTTCTGTTGTTGATTGTTATCGTCTCATTATTATTGTTATGATTTTTTTTATATCTTTCTAAATTTCGTTTTCCGCATTCAACTATTTTGTTCATCAGCCTCTGTAGATCCTCTAGACTGTCTGATATTATAACTATATCGTCCGCGTATCTGATGTTGTTAATCGGTGTTCCATTGGCTCTAATACCAGTCATGTTAATAATACATATTAATTGTATTATCAAAATATGTAATTCGATCTTACATAGTTTAAAATTATTAAGGACTCTCCTATTCATATTAATTAGGCACGTACTATTTTAGATAGAATATGATGTTTTTCTAAAAGAACACTATATACAAACAAATCAAAAATAATTTGATGGTTTCCGATTTCCTCATATTAAGTAAATTTCCTATTTTCTTTCCTTACAGACGACAAAAAAACATGAAATAAAAGGACCTGTCCGAGGCAAAAACAAAACGGTTGATCTTTCCTTGCTTCCAGAATTTCCCAACAAAAGATCCAAAGTGCGTAGGACTCTCCTACAAACAAAAAAAAATCCTTGACATATTCCCCATCTCCGAATATTCAAAAGATTCGTGGCTCGACTCCACCACTTGACAGCCCGGCTATAACGTCATCGACAACCGATATGCTTTTCAGTTATTCTGTCGGAGATTGAAATTTCCGCGATAAGATTTAAACCGTTTTCATTGTTTGCCGAATAAACCGAGAATAAATTGCGTGCTAGTGGAGAAGTTTAAAAGTGTGCGAACACAAAGGGCTGTCAAGTGCACAGCCGCTTATTTCGAATTGACAGGGAAATTAAACTAGATTTTAAGCGAGGATGGGCATTTATCTACAATATTTATTGTGAATTAGAATAAGCTTCTTGTAAGTAAGTTTTAACTTGAATATGGGATTTCGAGATTTACTTCATAATTTTAAAGGAAATTACAAAAATTAAGTTCATATCTTCCAATAGTGACGTGGATTGTAAACACAAAGAAAAAACAAGTTCATGTTAATTGGTAAATATCGAAACTAGGGTCAAAATAGGCAACAGAAATATTGAAGTGGTGTAAATAATTGCATGCGACAGGGGCGTATATTGTCTTCGCTACTATTCAATGCATATTCTGAAGAAGGCCCTCGATGGAGAAATAGTCGGTATGAAGGTCAATGGAAAACTTATCAACAATATTAGGTACCCGGACGACACCGTTATATTGGCAGAAAATATCGTAGATCTGCAGAGACTGATGAACAGAATAGTCGAATATAGCCAAGAATACGGACTAACCATGAATACAAAAAAAAAATTATGAAGATCTCAAAAACTCAGAGAGACAACGAGGTTTTAACAATTAATGACATTAACATCGAGCGAGTCCAGACCTATTCATACCTAGGTACCATTACCTCCTTTAGGAGGTAATGGTACAACAATCAACTCTGCTGGTGACTACTGCAAGGAAATTAGAATTCGGATAGAAAAGGCTAGAACAAATTTCAACAAACTCAGAAAAGTACCTTGCATTAGGGATTTAAAGTTGAGGTTGAGGATTCGACTAACGAGGTGCTATATTCTCTCCACTCTGCTTTACGGTGTAGATGCCTGGACCTTGAATGCGGCAACTATCAAAAAACTTAAATCATTCGAATTATGGGTATACAGAAGAATGCTAAAGATATCATGTACAGCTCATGTCACGAAAAACGAAATTATGAGGAGAATGGGCAAAGAAAGAGAAATCATAGACTGTCAAAACCAGGAAACTGCAATACCTGGGACATGTCACACGAGGTGAAAGATGCGCCATGCTGCAGTTGATTATGCAGGTAAAGATCCAGGGAAGGAGAAATATAGGAAGGAGAAGAATTTCATGGCTGCGCAACCTGAGAGAATGGTACGGATGCACATCAAATGAACTGTTCAGAGCAGCCGCCTCCAAAATCAGAATAGCCATGATGATTGCCAACGTGAAGAAGAAGTAAATAATTAAATGTTTGGATTTTTTGTCGCATCTAAATTTTAAGGAGCGCTTCCAGTAAATAATTTAAAAAATGGGAAAGATACATCAACCAGATATTATAAAAGAAGGCCGGATTCGCCAGATCCAGATCCGGTTCCGGTGGCATCACTAGTTGTGAATGATCTACTTGTCCGTAATAACACCATCATCGCTAAAGATTCCATAATGTATGACTAACATATAAATTGACGAAATTAGTTGTGTGAAATAAAACTTTTCTAGAGCCCCTCGTATAATAACTTTAAGCAAAAAAAGTAATTTTTAAATTTGAACAATACATGATACAGGAAAAAGTAAAGGATTTTAGCTTTAAATTTCCCTTTTAGACAATTAAACCTAAATCCCTGAATTTTCCCCCAAGTGTTGAGCTAATAAACACAATTCCCTTTTTTGATTACCGATATTTTTGTAGCGTATAAACGTCCAAGTCAATTTCTCTTTTATTTCAGGAGCCGTCGGCGGTGACGGCGATGACGGTGACGACAAAGAAAAGGAGGAGGAGGCCGAGAGGGAGCGACTCGAAGCCATCCGGGAGGCCGAGGAGAGGCGTAAGGAAAAACACCGTAAAATGGAAGAGGAACGTGAAAAGATGAGGCAAGAAATCAGAGATAAGGTTAGTAATCTAAAACGAGCGTACCCATAGGGTTGCTGCCTTTTGCTGTCGATTTTTACTATTATTTACGAGAAGCGAGGTATTAATCAGGGTTTTTTCGTTTTAAACATTTTGTATTAAACAATTGTTTTAAACATGTTTTAAACAATAGTTTGAGTTTAAAACAATGTTTTGTTAAAAATGTTTAAAACACATTTTTTTTTAGCAAATTGATTATTTTACAGGAGTATACTTCATTTATGCAACAACTTGGTGTGAAAAATAGTTATTGATAAATAGTAATAAAACTACTTACTAAAACAGTAATTTCCATTCAAATTAACAAAATAATAAAAGTTAAGTACCTAATGAACATCATGCACAGAACTTTGGTATGTTCAAAAAACTACAAATAAGTGTATAACCCGTAAGAAAAAAAAAAAGAATGAGATAAAAATGTATAATAATCACTGATCGGAAGTGACATCAGTTAGCCGTAAGTGGGAGCATTAGAATTTAGTTCCTAAAAAATTGTAACCAACCTAGCTTATTACGGATTTTGGAATGAACTAAACCATAAGACGAAAAAAGTATTCCTATGTTGGCGGCCGAAGCAATAGCTGTATATAGCTGTTGGACAAGTTCCATTGCTCTTGTATTTAAATATTTACCTAGATGGCGCCCATCCGCCATTTTCCTTCACCTATAAGCCACACGCAAATTTAAAAAAGGAAACTAGGGGGTCAAAAGTTGTTAAGCCGTTTCCAGACTATACAGGGTGTCCCAGAATATGTGGGCAATCCCCCGGGTTCAGATAGAATACTTAAAAATAACAGGAGAAGTTCCTATAATTTTTTTTCATACGGCCTCCCCTACGGAGATACGAGTCGATAACGGACGTCCCTGGAAATCGTTGTTTTTTAAATAATTATTTCAGTACTAGGTGTAATTTAATAATTTTTTAGTATAATGGTTACTAGATGAGTCTCCTTAAAATTCGCCCTTTTAAGCACATTTGGCTTATTTAGTTTGTCAGGGACGGACTAACGTAACACAATGAACTGTTTTCGAAAAAAATATATTTTTATTCAATATTGGTTATTGTTTTATGTTCATAAAATTCCCTCATTGTTGCTATGGCTTTTTTCACATGTACCGATTTAAATAAGAATATTTATGCCAGTGTCAGTTTATGGTACTGTCTTGAAATTTGTGGTTTTTCTCCTTTGTCTTATTTTAGTTACTAACTTAGTAATGGAATTTACGTATACTGAATATGCCGACATGCATTTAATGTTTGGACAAAAATATTTTTTTCTCGAAAACAGTTCATTTTGTCGACATTGATCAAGAGTGCCTTTTCTTCAGCTTAAGGTTTAGAATTTCCAAAAATATTATTGTCGTTACCGGGTATAAAAAAACATTTTTGTGTTACGTCTAGTCCGTCCCTGGCAAACTAAATAAGCCAAATGTGCTTAAAAGGGCGAATTTTAAGGAGACTCATCTAGTTACCATTATACTAAAAAATTATTAAATTACACCTAGTACTTAAAAAATTATTTAAAAAACTACGATTTCCAGAGACGTCCGTTATGGGCCCGTATCTCCGTAGGGGAAGCCGCAGGAAGAAAAATTTATAGGAACTTCTCCTATTATTTTCAAGTGTTCTATCTGAATCCGGGAGATTGCCCACATATTCTGGGACACTCTGTATACACACAATGTAGTTGCATTTCAATTTTAATGTTTGTTTCAGATATAAGTTTTCAAAATTATATTGATATAAAATATTAGTCAACCGTTTGAAAACAGATTTTTATCCTAGAGAGGGTCACTGACTTTTTGTGAGAGCCTATCCTTAACCGAGCAAACCTCAAGTTGAACGTTCACTGAGCCATTTTTGTGCACTCGCATAGACCGTAAAATCTTTAGCCAAAATATAAGCGGTCTTTTGACGAAATCCTAGTTTGTGCAAACGTTTTTTAGGGTAAAGGATATCATTAATCTTAATAATTGGGTTACAACTGACCCAGAAAGTTAAGGTTAGGAGATTTGGCCAGTCGTGATACCGAATGAATTATTATAAATGACTGGTTAAAATTAACCTTTATGTAAATTGTATACGTAACTAACAGTGTTTCTTGAAGTCTTAACAAAATAAAGGGAAATAATAAGTACAAGAATTATACAGGGTGTTATGGAAATGACGTATTATATTTAAACGGTGTGCTAGAGAAGCGCTACATATTTTTTTTTCAAATCGAACCTTTAAAAAGTGGGCTAATTATAAACCCACAGGTCACTCCTCGGCACAATCATATTACACTGAGCACCTGTGTAATAAACAGATGTTCTGGCGCAATATTGTCAAACTGTGAGTGTAAAACTTTAGATTCTTAAGTAGCCAAATAGAAGTGAATCCAGGTGCCAGTACACTAGCAAGTAATCCAGGGCACATACATCTTCAGTTTTTTTGGTTTTAGTGGGTAAAGCTTATACCCCACTAAAACCCCTTTGGCGTTTTACTTCCAATCTCAGAACACGACACTGTATATCGTCAGAGACACAGAACACATAGTGAAACACTGAACAAATTACCATAAATCACTTAAAGAAACACACACACACATGTTTCAAATTTTTTTTTTGAAGATATGCCCCTATTTCTTTTCAATTTTAAGGAAATTCCTGATAATAATCAGTTATTTACAAACCTTTTAATGTAAAATACCTTATTTTCATGCACTACTGGCAACACTGTCCTTATTACCATATTGACTAAAACCAGCAGACAGGGTAACTTAAATCGTTTAGTTAAGTACAGCGTTTGACTAAAATAATTCCGTCATTACAGGGAATGCCTGATACTCTTAGGCAAACGGTGTATCAAACGTAAGGTTACACTATTTGCCGGCAATACGTGAAATTACTAGGCATTCATGGGAATGACGGATTTCACTAATTGACGCCGACATATACACTGGCTGTGAGTATATTTAGGCTGCTCAATAAATCCCACTCTTTTTCTTTGAATAATATTCTATTATGTAAACGAGAACAAAACAATAATTAAAAATGGCCAGTTAGCATAAGCCACATTGTATTAACTAATTATGAAGTGTTATAATTAAGCTCTAAGCTAATTCGTTTAACAATATCAACGTTAATGACCGGCATGTTATTCAATTACTGCGCTGTGGTATAATAATATAAATAAATTTTAGTATACTAATTAAACGTAAAGTGAATTAAATTAACGAGGTGTAGTGTAGTGTTTGCTTAGTTCTTAATGTGTCGTTTATATTTAATTGTTTTACATAAATTTTATATACTCAAACTCAAAATGTTACAGGATTTTGACCAAGTTATTTTATATTTATTACACACTATACTCGGAGACCACAATTGTAGACAGTGATTCATCTATGACAAAATGAAACGACAACTGCATTTGAGCGAGAAGGAAATAGACTTCCAGTGGCGCGTAAAATAAAAAATTTATATAAATACTTATTATTGAAAATTCGCAAAATTTCAGGTAATTACTGAATTCACTTAGCGATATTTTTGGCAATGAGTCGTCCTTTTTTATTTCCGACATAATTTTTTTGTATATGGGAATTTCATTCTTAAAATAAAAATCGTACTTTTCGACGAATTGCATATTTTGTCGCATTATCAAGTGCGATTTTTTTCGGCCTACATGATTCTGAACTTTGGAGTTATTCTTGTTCTTCTTATTTTTTAAAGTCTTGAGTACCTACTGTACTAGTCCAGGGGTCGGCAACCTTTTGAGACGGAAGAGCCAAAAGTTATAATTTACACAATTTCTCAGTTTTTAAAGAGCCACTAACGGCCGCAATTTGATATCGAAAGAGACACAATTTGACATCGAAAAAGCCGCATGCGGCTCGCGAGCCGTAGGTTGCCGACCCCTGGTCACAGCCAAAGCACTGGTGAAGACGCCAAATTGTCTTGCGTCGAAAACGAATTAAAACCTACATAGAAACATCTGACGACGGCGTCATTCGAGAGCTTTCGACGGACTGACGACAGTAACGACGCGTGTCACGGGGGAGGGGTGCGATGAAGAGCGAGTAAAAGTGGCTGATAGATAGAATCGGTGCCTAATCCTCGTTAATCGATTCAGAACGAATTTTTAATGTTTTTTTTTTTCGATAAAATAAATAATATTTGCGTATGGAACTAAAGAGCCGCAGCTTCACATCCAAGGAGCCGCATGTAGCTCGCGAGCCGCAGGTTGCCGACCTCTGTACTAGCCGATACTTTCGTTAAAGAAGCACATAGTTCCGTTGCATCTAGCACAGATAAATCCGAATTTCGGGTACGAACACCTTCATACACAGATTTTATCATGTCTTGTTCCCTCTGAGTTAAATTAGGTCATCTTTTTTTTAAAGGTGGACCGCTAGTTTATGCAGTAGTTTGCATTTTTACCACTAGCATAAATAACAGTTAGTCAATAATAGAAAAACAGTAACAACAATAATTATATACAGTAACAACTATCCACAATAACAACAACAATACGCAACGACAATACTCAGCAACAACAATACTCGGCAACAACAATACTCAGCAAACAACAATACACAACAACAATAAACAATAACAATATACCCGAATTCAAATTATCTATGAAAATACAGTAAAACCAGGTGGATACGCCTCTCTCAACAGTTTGCAACTGATACAATAATATCAAACACTGTTGCCATGTGTATGCTATATTTAAACGTTTGCCCGCTGATCCGTTCCCCGTGCAAATCCTATTACTATAAATAATATAAAGCTCGAGAAAACTACAGTTTGGCTACGCGGCGCGTTTGCGACCAAATAAGCGCGAGGAAGCGGCTTTTTAGGTAATTTTAAACAGACAATAGCGGGTAAACGTACAAGATATTATCAACCGCAATCGCTGCATTGTTGTTCGGACTATGAAATGAGTCACAGCCTACAATTGTGGACTTCGAGTATACGTTAAGTATTATTATGTAATTGTTTTATATTTGGGATACATAGGAAACCTCATAGGATTTAATAAGGCAATAACATATTCCCAATATTGTACCACACAATGGAAACAAGCTTTTATTTCGGTATTTCTGAATTGATTGTTTTGAATTTTGGTGTGGTGACGTATGGTTCGAGTACGCACTATTCTATTGCTTATAATTTTAATTAACCCACTGGCGTACGGATTTATGGGGGTTTTAAAATAAAAATTTAAAGAGTAAAGTACCTTTATCGGTTTTGATACATGGACGATTACTGCATCCCGTCGTGCGCCAACGGTGTGGGCGCAGGTGTATTTGAGGAAAGGCCTAGAATGGACATGAGCATCCCACCGGGGGATTACGCCAAAGTATACCAAGCGGAAGTTCATGCCATACAAGCATGCGTACTACATAATCTAAGGGCTACCGCAACCAAAAGATATACATCCTGTCGGACAGCCAAGCGGCTCTTAAGGTCTGAACTCCAATCGGTTCACTTCAAAACTCACAGTGGAGTGCCATACCGACCTAAAAGAACTGGCGTTCAGGGGAACAAGTCACTGGTCACTCTAGGATATTAGGTAATGAGAAAGCGGATGAACTAGCGAGAGCCGGATCCGCTCGAAGTATCAGGAGCCCCGAACCGGCCTTTGGGATATAAAAAACATAAAAACATACATACATACAAACATAAAAACAACACCTTTCTCGCTGGCAAGGGTTACCTGGTCAAATTTTCGTCGAAACTATCCAACGGGATGCTAACCCTGACACGGCCCCAGTTGGAACAGGTGATGGGCCTGCTAACAGAGGCCACTGCCACTTACGAAATCACCTTCAACCGATAGCCCACATATATATTATACCGCTGTCTCACAGAAGACATAAGATCTTCAGGAATATACAACATGGAGACAACCACCCACAAGACAGACTTGGACTAACAAGATCGGGGTACACCCTAAGCCAGAAGTCTGCAGTAATATATGTTCGAGTCTCACACCCTACCCCCGCTTTTAACCAACCAACCAACAAACCAACCAACCAACCAACCAACCAACCAACCAACCAACCAACCTTTAGTGATTATTTTATTTCAAAACTAATCTCAGAAGTCGATTTGGCATCGTTCAAAACGACTAAATACAACATTTCAATAAATTGATACAAGCAACGTTGCATATGATTTCATTTTTATTTCTTTTTAAAAATATTTAAATCTAAAATATGCGAGATTAGGAACAAGCTAATTACCAAAAATGTTCTGTTTAACTGCTTCATCTAAAAACATAATATACGTTAAAAACAGTGGCGTGCTGTATTTTTTGCAATAAAATTAAATTTACATATTAGACACCTCAAATTTTTCGGTTAGAATTATTTTAGCAAAAACCCAAACAAAGTGTAATTATAAAAAATCTCTAGATATTTACTATACTTAGGTCTCTTTTTAAAATACATATGTATCCAATATTAGGAAGCATCCTAATGTTAGGCGCTTTTCCTATTTAAAAATCTCTTTTGATCTTTTCGACTTAAAATTGGTCCCGTTAAAACAGTAAGTACATATAATGAAGTAACGCCCTGTATATAAAATGTATCAATACTACACATAGATTCAAAAGTTTTGCATCACTCTGATTCTGGAATAAGGAATTACGTCATCGCGAAAATAGACTAAATATTAGTTCATTGTTAAGTTTAAAATAAAAATAAATGAGTTTTAAAAATTGTTTATTTTACCACAACATTGTAAACCTTCCAAAAAAAAACTTAACAGAAGTAAAATTTATTTATATTGTATAATTTGTGAAATTTAAAAAAAAATAGCTTCTAATAAAGTGTATTTCCTCCTCTGGCCTCAATGCAAGCTTGAAGATGACGCCGCATGCCGTGCGTAAGGTTAGCAATCCGTTCTTGTGGAATAGCCTGCCATTCCTCGGTAGCAGCGACGACAAGCTCCTGGAGAGTTCTAGGGGAATTTCTTCTAACGCGAACTGCCCTAGACCGCATATCCCAAGCATGTTCTATCGGGTTCATGTCAGGGGACAAAGCAGACCACTCTAAGCGATTGATTCCCTTACTTTCTAAGTATTCATCCACAGCTCTAGTACGATGGGGCCGGGCATTGTCGTCCATAAACACAAAATTATTACCAACAGCCCCTCTCCACGTCCTAACATAAGGATGTAGAGTAGAATATGCCTAATGTACCTGTCGCCAGTCATTGTGCCTTGAACGTGGCCCGTCAGAATACCTGCCCAAAACATGGCGCTTCCTCCCACGAATGGAGGCAAGGGGCGAGCATGGGCAAGTTGGGCGGCTCTTGTTGGTTCTCTCCAAATACGAATCCGACGGCTATCGTTTACCAGACAAATCCTGGTCTCGGCGGAAAATAGGACAGAATTCCAAAATTCTTCGGGTAAGCGAACGTGCGTTTCAGCCCACTGCAGTCCACGAACTCGGTGTTCATATTGTAGTTGGGGAACTTTTACTGGCCGCCGACATCTTAAACCGGATTCAAGAATGCGTCTTCTTAGTGTAGAGACGGATACGCGAACTCCAATTGCATGCGTAACATCTCTCTGAAGTTGTGGGACTGGCATAGTACGATTTATCCGAACTGTTAACGTAATCTGGCGGTTCTTCAGATCACTTCGTGGTCTGTCCCGCACAGAATTGGTCTCTAGATAGCGATTCCATATGCGAGACACATCACTTTGAAAAACCCCTATTCTTTCAGCAACAAATCTTTGGGAATGACCTTCCTCAAACAAAAGCTACTATTCTTACACGATCAGTTTCAGATATTACTCGGCGATTCATTTTTACACACTGAACCGAAAAATTTAACTGGCCAGCGCCAACAAAATACAACACTGAAAATATTATCTTAGACAAATGTCTTGATATTATTTTTTTGCTACAAAAAATGGTATTGTTTTAACTGATAAACATAAATAAACATTTAGAAAAAAATTCATTATTTTATCTTAACATGCCAAAATCAGAGTGATGCAAAACTTTTGAATCGATGTGTATTTCTCTATTTACATTTTGTCTTCCATTTAGACAGACCTCGTTATGGAATACTAAATTTTTGGGAACGTAACCAAAAAAGAAGTTATACTATAGTAAGTGTACGCCACTGTACGATGTTAATATTTTATATAATAAAGGGCTTGTCGACTTTATTTTTACATCGCGCGTAGGCAGCAAAGGAGAAATTAAATTAACTTACGCTAAGAAATATGGCTCCCTAAATCTGTTTTATATCCGGAACTCAAAACGCTATTCTTGATAACCAAGATACAGCAATTAATTTAAAAATTATCCAAGCCCGGCTGAATCGAAACGGGCCTGGATTTCCCAAATTATCCAAACAGAGCGTGTTTAAACGAAATTTATGTACTGCCAGGAGATAAAATACGATTTTCTGGATAGGTCAGTTGAAATCGTGATTAACTTTACTAATACGTGTTATTTCGTTTCGTGTAAAGTAATTATAATGATATCGTGCAAAATAATTGATTCGGATATTACGAAATGATCATGATGCATAAATAAAAGTTGCAATAAAAAATTATCATTGACATTAGAAGCATGGATGTTTATTTTTATATTGATGTTAAATTTACCAATCAGATAAATTACAATGAAATTACAAAATTACACGGAAAGAAAACCTTACTTAAATTAACTATAAAAATAGTAGAACTAATCAAACTATGGCTCTATATGTGACTGGAATGATTTTTCTTAAAAAATTACAAAATTATTTATATAAGAAGTTTTTGTAAAATTTACTAAAATCTTTTGTAAAATTTACCAAAATATTTCGTAAAAATCTTTACACATATTATTCCCAAGCGCCCACCCATCCAAGTACCAACCGTGCCCAACGTCGCTTGACTTCATCGATCGATGGTATGTTTCGTGTTAAGTTCTCCACCTATTATTTGTTCCGAAGAACGACATTCCAAGAATCCGTTGAATCTCACTTATGCCTTTTATTCTTGTAAAAGTATTTTTACAACACTTCATTTGTATAATAAAAAATATTTAAGAATAGTCAGTGAAATGTACCATACATTTTTAAATTTTTAACTACTGGAATTATAAATATTTTTTTTCACTATACATTCGTTGTAGAATTTACAATATATTTTAGTAATTACTTGATTTTCCTAAATTGATTAGAAATTCTAACTATAATTTATTAGAAATTATGTGTATCTAGTTTCTCTAAAAAGGTTAACATTACAGAACCGGATATTGTCATGGCAGGACACGCGATCCCACTGGCTTCATCTATTAATTTGCTGGGCGTCAATCTGGGAGGAAATATGTCTTGGCATAACCACGTTATGATAATCGGCAAGATAGCTTCCCAGAAACTTGGTGTACTCTTCCGAACCAAAAAGTTGTACCTACACCCCTCAACAACTTTTGGTACTATACAAATCCCAGATTCGACCATCACTAGAGTACTGATCTCATGTCTGGAGCTCTGCACCCAAACATACTCTTCGGCTACTGAATTCCATCGATAGGAGGGCCATTCGTCTGACCGGAGACCACGAGCTGACGAAGAGCCTCGATAGGCTAGAACATCGAAGACAGGTTGGGGATTTGGCTCTCTTTTACAGATATTTTCATGGCAGGTGCTCGGCTGACCTTGCCCTCTTAATTCCGCCCAGAGCGGTGAATAGCAGAAATACACGACGAATCACTGCCGCCCATCCATATGTGGTTAAGCTGAGTATTCGCTCGAACTTCATTATTTAAGAATTCTTTCATCTGGACGACTTCATCCTTATGGAACGACCTTCCCGAGCTCTTTTCACAACGAATATAATCTCCAACGATTTATAACCAACGTGAATCGCTTTTTTCGCACACGCACCACTCCCAGAGTGTCCTAAAGGATTTTTCCTATAGTGCTAATCTACAATATTATTTTGATACGGATTAATGATAAATAATGAAAATGGTAATTAATACAATATTTTCTAGAAAATTGTACATAAAATATGTACTATAATAATTTTAGTATAGTAAAGATAGAGCAATTAATTTAAAAATACGATTCTCCAATAACGACCGAATAGAATAGGGCTTAGATTTCCCTAATTACCTAAACAGAGCGTGTCTAAAAGAAATTTATGTATTGCCAGGCAATAAAATACGGTTCTGTCTGGATAGGTCAGTTGAAAACGTGATCAACATTAACTCCTATTACATGTTATTTCGCTTCGTGGTTTGGGATATAACGAAATCATCAGTAGCATGAATAAAAGTTGCAATAAAAACTTACCCAGGACGTTGGAAACATGCATATTGAACGTATTTTTTACCTTGCTTTTAAATTTAGCTACCAGATAAATACATGAATACTTTTGAATTGTTTAAAGTTATTCATTATCTTGGGTAGAAAATCATGCCATATTTCTACCACGGCTGACTGTTCGACTGGTCCAAGTATGAGTCGAGCTGCCGACGCCGATTCGCGGCAATTGACAGCGGCATGAGAGCTGTGCCCGCAGCTGCCGGTGGCCGCCAACTGCGCCACCGAAACCATACCTTAAGGGTAGGCGCGCACGGGTGGTTTTCCCAGCGGAGTCGATTAGCGGTGGCGGCGAAACTACCGCCAGTTTTGAAGGAGGTAGCGCATGAGCGGGTAAAAAACAGTCAACCGCAACAACTGTTCAATTCAAATATGAATTTTAAAGAGTAAGCTATTGTGATTGCCCTTGTAATTCGTTTTAAAAAAACAAAGAAAAAAAAATGTGGGTGTATCCTCTAACAAGTCAAAGGCTATTGAAGGACCAATTCCATACAATATATTAGGATTTGTGTAAACACCCCCGCAAATTCTTTACGTATTATCGAATGAGCGAAAGCACATTTGACGAGTTATTGCACCATTTTAGACCCTTTCCTCATTTCCAAATTTGTCCCAGTCATTTATAATTTCTTTACACACTTCCGTCCACAGATTTGCTTTAATAATTCTATTACTATACTCTGGTAATGTTTTGTCATAAATACCTGGCCTTTTCAACCTTTAAGATTAATTTCTCGGTGTCGAGGAATACACTTTCGGCAGCCATGTCAAACTTCATCCACTGAAGACAGGAATACTCTAGACTAAAGTTCCGAAACAGCCGCTCGTGCGCTCGCTTACATTACTTACCATGAGTTTCATTTAAGACGACGGTGACCGCACAAGTTGCGTTTTATTTGCCGCCGCGGTTAAAAATCAGTTCATGCGCGAGGATACATAAGAATACATACGTCCGCTAAACGACGCACGTTGATATCTCCGCAACCGCTCGGCGGTTAAAAACCGCCCGTGCGCGAGTACCCTAACAAAGTATAGATTAGAGATGAAATATGAATATATGTGAAGTTAATAACGAAATAATAAACTACCTAAAAAATATGTAAGGATTTCCTAAAAATGGGGTATTATAGAACCGTCCAGACGTTTGACCCAAGCTGCGATTTTTGAAAACATCTAGTAAAACAATATTCGATTTATACATTGTGTTATGGAAATGACGTATTATATTTAAACCGGCAAATCCTGAGATGAAAATAAATTTAAGAAAAATAACCATAAATGGCGCTTTGAATTATTAAGCGAAATTATACACCTTATATGAAATCTGAAAATTTACATGGCCGCTACTGACGACGGTCGCAATCAATAAAATAAAAGGTGTGCAGTGTGAAAAGACCTCAGCGCATTTCGGCCGGCGTTGTCATATCTACACGGCAAACTCTTTAGAAAAAAAATTATAATTTTAACAATTTTTCATTCATTTATGAACAAATATGAGTCCAGAAAACCGACGGCGAAAAACGTTGTGCAAAACAAATAATAGTAATATCACACAAAAATTTCAAATTCGTCACAAGCACAGGAAAGTAAATAGATCAAACGTCATGACCTCTTAAATGGTTTCAAACTCTTTAAGAAAAAATGCAATTTTGTTTAAGACACATTCTGCTCTCTTACCTTTACTTATTTAAAATCAATTATTAGTTTCATAAAACTAAGTTTTAGGAAAAAACCTCTCACATAGCCAGCACAGCAGCTATTCACATGGAAAGATTACACGGAAACGTTGTTTTAATTAATTTTGGTCCTTTTTTTTCTCGCTTATATTTATTTGTTTAAGTAATTAAAAATAAATACGAGTCCTTTAATTTAAAAATGATACACGCGACGAACAAATTCAAGGAAACCTTCAAACTAATTCAAACAGCGTTGTTCCAAGCTTTAAATTATTGTACCGGCTGGATCGGCAAAATTGTACCGAATTTTATAGAAATGTACCAGCACGGCGCGCGGTGCTTAATAAAAAAAGGACCCTAGTTCACTGGACATTTAAAAAAATTTAGAGTTCTAAAAAAAAGGTCGTTACCTTCACCAAGAAAGTGAAGTTAAAAAAAAGTCGTTACTTTCAGCAGCCCTACATAACAAAACAAATCCTTGGATGGAAAGTAGGTATACCAAAAACGATTTGTAACCGAATAGTAATTATCTGCTAAATACACTAAAAAAATTGATTTCACAAATCGATAGGAAATCGGACGCCATTTTTTCCATCGAATTTATAAAAAATTACGAAAGAAATGAATTAAAATTATAAAAACATTATACACGATCTCCGTTAGTGAAGAGGAGCATTAAAAATAAAATTATCCGCACAGAATAAAATTTAAAATTTGATGAAAATATTTAAAACGTAACCTAACCAAACAAAAAACTGACAACAACATGCATTCAGCGGAACTACAAATCAATGCGCATCGTGACGGCACCCATTAAAAATCGCTTATAAATCGATGGGTTCTGATGAATACAGCCTTTGTAAAATGTACAGAATTCGGTACAAAAGTACGCCTGGAACAACCTTGGGTTCAAAACGACGAAATGACCCGGCTTACATCGAGTCGGATCGGTCGCCGTAGCGGGCTTGTCAGATATCTTGTCAGTTTCAGACGGACTGCGTCAGGATACGGTTAATCTTATTTTATAACCAATTCATGCACGCATGTGTGTTTGTTATAAGTGTAATGAATTAGTGTGACAAGTGCCTATCTTCAAAAAACTAATTTGACACATGTGTGTGTTTCTTTAAGTGATTTATGGTAATTTGTTCAGTGTTTCATTATATGTTCTGGGTCTCTGACGATATACAGGGTAATGTTCTGAAATTGGAAGAAAAACGCCGAAGGAGTTTTAGTAGGGGTATATAACCACTAAAACTAAAAAACTGAAGATATCTGTGCCCTGGATTCCTTGCTAGTCCAGTTTCTATTTAGATATTAAGGTAAGCTAAATAATTATTTTTATAAGAAACTAAAGTTTTACACTTTTACACAGTTTGGGAACATTGCGCGCAACATGTGTTTGTGAAATAGGTCCGCAGGGTAATATGATACAGTGCTGCGGAGTGACCTGTGGGTTTATGGGTGTGTTGCCCTACTTTTAAAACGTTCGATTTAAAAAAAAGTATATATTGCGCTTCTCTAGGACATCCCAGGAGTCACCCATTTAAATATAATACGTCATTTTCATAACACCCTGTATATGCCATATTGCATAAAGATTTGATTCAAAAATGAATTAATTAATTAAGTATTCAGATATGTTCGCAAAATTATTTATACAAATGCTATTTATATATTAAAATTATTAAAGTTGTCCTGTCAGTTACTCAAGCATTAGATAACCAGACAACTTTAATTGTCGCAGAATCATTGCTACCACTGATACTGGTGTTATAACCAAAGTTCTCTTTTACCAACATAATTTCGCATTTATTAGTGTTACATCTGTTATTGCTTTAAAAGTTTGGCGTGTCTAAAAAGTTTTTATGACAAAAATGAGCTGCATTAATGAATTAATGAGCTCCGACATTTAACAACATGTTTTTATGAGTTTAGTTTTCATGACCTGAATTAGTTTAATAGCCAACACATTGTCGCATTAGTAATCCTGTTAATTATAGAACAATGTGTTCTTATGGTGCTTTATCGAACTATTCATATTAAAAAATGTATATACAGAGTGTCCAAGATAAGGATGGCCTCTATGGGGATCTAGTTAATGGTAACAGATACAACTTCTATTAAAAGGAAAAAGTATCGCTATCAAAGCACGAAATGCCGTACAAACAATTAAGATTTTTAAGTTTTGAGTTATTTAAAAAAAATCTGAAATTTTTGATTCTCAATTTTTTTTTCCGGCGTTAATACTAACGTTAGAGAAAAACTGACAAAACGTTCTCACAGCAACGTTTAATGAAATTACATAACATAACAAGAAATCATAATCAACTTAATTTTTTCCAATACAGCCCTGATTTTATAATGTCAAATTTTAAGAGCCTTTTTTATCTAAATTCAATATAGTACGCATCGTAATTACATTTGTTGCCTTTTTAATCATCTTTATGAAATTTTCATTATACGGACCTGTATTTCCCATAAAATTCCAAAAACAGGTCAATGCAGTATGTACTAAAATGAATATTTTTAAAATTCTTTTATAACAATCCACTACATAACAACCATAACACAAGTTAATTTAATAACAATAACTAAAGTAATTGTAAAAAAATAAATAGGTAAATCGACAAAAACATACTAATATTAAAACTAACCTTAAATTATGAGAAATTAATTTTCCAAAAGGTCTTCGAAATTATTTCCGTCACTCTCCAAACATAAATAGCATCTTAATAATAATAATGTTTATTTAATTCCCAACGAGCTTCTACAGTCCATTACAGGGAATATTAATAACATAGAACAAAAATAATAATTATTAAAATGTAACTTAATCAATATAAAATACAAAAAAAAATTGTTATAAATGGTTGTTTTTATTAATTAATTTGTATATTTTCCAAAAAAAAATTCTTTGCATTGTTTTAAATATTTTAAATTTAAAATACTTTTCAATGCTTTAGGTAACGCATCATAAATATTTATTCAATGAAATAAAATTGATTTCATCGCTATGTTACTTTTAATTTTCAATGGTCAATATTTCTGGTATTATGATTGTTGTGTATATGACTTGATTTTACAAATTGTATAAAGGATTTTATTATTAATTGCATGAATTAGTATACTAATTTTTAATTTGTATGAACCATTCCGATCTAGATATCCTCTTGGTTTATATAAATTTGTTGTTGGTTCCAAAAAATTTAGTTTATGAATACATTTTATAGTTTTGTTCTGCAGTCTTTTTAAAGGGTTTAATATTGTGGCACATATAGATCCCCAAGCTGATATTAAATATTGAGATTTTGAGTAAACCAATGAAGAATAAATGTTTTTTAAATATATTAAAGGTATATAATCTCGAATTTTAAATAATATGCCAATGAGTGGTGGTGGTTTACAACATGTCCGAGACAAAATTTCTTCCTGGTCTTTGTTGAGGCGTGATACTTCACATTGTCTGCGAAGATGTGAGTCGGCAGCCGATATTTGTGCATTCACAGAGGAAGATGATGCGTTGCCAAATCACTTTAGGTAGTTGCGAATTTCGGTATTTTTCCTGAGAAACTCGGTGTGACATTTTTTGCATTAAAATAAAGCAATAATAAAAAGTTTACTTTTATTATCCATAAAAATATAATTTACAGCTTGCTATTTTAGTATGAACCAAAGAGCGTTGTATGACATTCATTCAAATTAAACACGCAGGCTTTCGTGAGTTTCCATGCTTCCATGCACCTGTATAAGTGGCATTATTGACTGATTAGTACTATTTAAAGATGATATTTACTGGTGGCATGTTCGTGACTTTATTTTTATAAAAGGTTTTATTCATAATTTTTTCATTTTTGATTTTATTTAACCTCGACGGCTTGCTTTCATAAAGTGATTCAGGACCTATTGTAGTAAAATATAACCTTAAAGTTTGTGGTTTTACTTAACTAGAATGACTGCTGGTTGAGGATGGAAACTCAATGCTTACATCTGATCATTCGAAGTCCGGCCTTGGGATCAGTTGACCTGATCCACCGCAAATCGAACCAGGAATAGGCGTATCAAGGTCACCGAGCTATATCTATGGATAGCCTAGCTCTAAAAGCACAAATAGCAAATTTATGGCCTCGCGCATGTAAACAAAGCTGCTCGTCAGATGTCATGCGCAATGCCGACTGATAAACTATTTACCTTAACCTTCGTCTTCCCGGGTGGGGTACAAATGTACCCCAGAAGCGTTTTTTTTTGCATATTTTCCCCAAAAGTGCATATTTTTTGTGACTAATTTTATTTTGTGTCAGTAAGGGCTTTGTAAATAATTACGGCCCGTCAAACAAGATTTTTTTTTAAATTTCTTAAAAATAATACATTTTGAATAGCGTGGGGTGCATTTGTACCCCACGTGGGAATCCGCGGCTACTATATTAAGTAGTGACCCGTTCGGGCATTTGCACGTTGGAAATCTAAACGGGTCACATTATACTTCATTATAACCATACAAAGGGTGCTGTAGACACTACAGATAAAATGGTAAAGCAATACTCTGCTCGCAGAATATGCAATCGATGGCCGATGGCAATTTTTGGCCAATTATTAGATATTGCGTCCCTAAACGCTTACATTTTATGGGGCATCAAATATCCAAAAAATTCTGAAACTAAGGATGGCCGACGGTATTTTTTACTTCAGTTAGGAGAAGCTCTTATAAAACAAAATATTATACGGAGATATAATGCACAAGGACGATTGAGAAACACACTAAAGCAGTTTATGCGGGATGTTGTTCCAGACTTGGCATCGGCCCCAGTTGAAACACCAAGAGAAAGACTTGCAAGTGGACGTTGTTATCTATGTCCACGAAATAAAGACCGCAAATCTAGGCAATTTTGCAAAGAATGTCAAAACTTCGTATGTGCAGAACACTTTGTAAAGGAAGTCAAGTGTTTTCGATGCAAAGAAGATTAAGACATTTTTTTTTAAACCTTATTTGATTTTATAAAAAAATTCTTAACTATACTTTGTTCTAAGTTTAATTTACCTATTATTACCTTTTAGTATAATTAAACACATGTTTAATTATTAGAAGTATCATTTTCATCATGGGGTACAAATATACCCCACGTGGGAATCTACGTAATTTTTCTGACGTGGGAAGTCGAAGGTTAACCGGCTAACAGGACCGTACTTCGCCCTTAATGAAAATGATTACACGGCAATCTTTGGCACTTCACATCCATCTATTTTCTCGCATAAAAGAAGACCTTGTGGCCATCACTGAAAAGCCACTTTTAGAATTAATTTTGATATTTATTGTCCACGTATCGATAGATTGGTAATATCGTTATATCGCTAGGAATGACTTCGTTTCTGGACGGTCGTCTTTCATTCACGTCATTGGTTGGCAACCAAACGGGCACCAATACGGCGGGGTTGCCTATATAACGACGACAACATTATGCGCAAGACAACCTACGAGCAACCTTTAAAAATATGACCGGTAAACCATGCGCACCAGCAATTTTTTCACTCATAAAATTTAACTTTTTACTGCGCACCCCATAACTTGTACGTATCCACAGTTATAGATCGGTGATCAAGGTCTGTTACACTATTCGGACACATGAACTTTAAATTTTTAATATTTTTCTTCTATTATTTTTAGTAGTAATTTTCAATAAAAATTTTGCTGTATACACAGTAATTTTTAAGAAATTAAATATATAATAAAAATTATAGTGTTGACAACAAAAATGTTAGCATTGTTGCCTGATATTCGATTTTATAATAAAAAGAAACTAAAGATTTTGTAAAAATTGAAAGTAGTGATGTGGACCTTGCTACAGCCCGCTTATCTCATTAAAACATTCCCCACATAAGGATTCGCTCCTCACCTTATACAACACGACAAACTAAAACTGCTCAAGTAATATCAAACTTGTTTGATCTCACTTGTCGTGTATTGTCTGCATAATAGGAAAAGACCATTGCACAAGGACGTATTTTTTCTATCTCATCTCAGTTAATTCTCTTAGCAATAAAAATACATTACTTGGACATAACAACATTGGCAACTTCGAAAATATATCAATATAAAAAAAATTAAAATAATCTAAAGCATGTATTATTGCAGCATACTTTGCTTTGTGGCAACACTGTTAAAGTCCGAAATTGTGAAAACAAACATGTCCAAGCGTAAATCTTACGAACCTAACCGTATTTCACATTTAAACATAATTTTTATCGATTAACATGTGTTTTCCACAGGGAACTGTATTTAAAAACATTAATATGTAAAAATGCAAGTGATTCGTGTGTCCGAATAGTGTAACGAAGCTCGTACTAGTATTTAACGCAAACTCGTCTTTTGAATTGTGATCCGATTCGACATCACTATAATAATTTTCCCAAGACCAAAGCAAATACACGCGACTAGCACATAAATAGCACGCAGGGTCGCATTAAGAACAATATACAATACAATCTCGAACCACGCATGAATAGACCTGAAATATGGCGTACACTGAATTACGACTCTGTTACAAATGCATCTCGCCGGCATAGGAAGTTTTATCGCCGATTGACCAATTCAATAATTTAATGCATCGAGCACGTGGCTATCACGCTCTGCTGTTTGATTATACTCCTGAATTGATAAAATGCATAGAGTATAGTTGCAGCGACTTCAATAAGAAAAAAAAATGATTACTGTTTTCAAAATAAGCATTAATGTCCTTTTTTAAATATAATGTTTTATGTCATACCAGTGCATTATTGTGTTTTTATACCTTATATACCTTCTACATAATGGATTGATTTATGCCGGTGCGGGCATAAATTACACATTATGCCCCGCGCTGGCATTAAGACCCAAAAACCAGTTTTCGATTAACTTATTCTTTATTAACAAAATCAAATTTTTCAGAAAGATAATTACAGTACCCCAACAGCACAGTTTCGTTAATGTTTTCTACAGCATTTTCTGACATCCACTTCAAAAATTAGTCATATTCTTTGTCGTATGAGTCTCTGGATTTTCTCAGTAACAGGTTTTGCGTTGCCTTTTCAGCCCTTTTTTCAATTTTGTCGGGAATTTCAAAACCTTGTTCCATTTTTGATTTTTGACTTTGACACATTAAACCAACGAATACTTATAAACAGGAAGAAGACAAACAGCCGTGTTAACAAATCGAAGCAGGTATGAACAAACGAACAAACCCGGCATCCATTACGTCTGGCATCAGCTGACAAACGCACGTGCTTTTCAAATGTCACTTTTGTCCAAATTTTTATTACTGTCAATATTTTAAAGTGACATTTAAGCAACAAAAAACATTCAACCCCCTTTTATTTGATTTACTAAGTGGTGAAAATCAATATTAGGATTCTGACATGTTTTAAGCTGTAAATATCACTTTAAAATAATCCTTACACACTCTTATATCATTTTTTGAACTAGTAACGTAACTACAAATAAAAAATTAAACTTCAGAAATAAGCTTGTAAGTAGTTTTATTAAAAAATAGGAAGTAAATCATAATTTACATAAAATATTTTATCATCTTCAACTGTGCTCTAGGGCCTAGAGTCTAGGCCCTAGCAAATATTTCAAGCATATTTTTGGGCCCCATATGATTTAGGAAAAGAAATTATTATTGATGCTTACTCTCAGTAAGGATGACAAAATGAATATTTCAATTACAAATTACTCACTTGCACCAAAAAGGAAACGACGTTTCCCGTGAAAAGATTAGAAAATTAAAAATTATTATAAAATTTAAAGATGCTGCGTCTTCTCCACCATTTTAAATCACATCAAATATTGCTTGATTTCCATTCCCGCCAGACGATGGAAGTTAGCTTGTTTAACAATTTGTGCTGTTCGCCTTCTATGCCTGTCTCTGTCTGCAGCAACTTTCCCTAATTCAGTAAAGGAGACAAATATAACCAGGATCAAGTCGCCTGCATAAACACTCACTCTTTGGCATTTCATATTAACTCTACGTAAGTCTGATATTGACGCAAACAGATAGATAAAAGTAGGTTACTTGTGAGCGCATGGAGCAGAGTAGGCTTAGCATCACTTCCAGGCCTTCGTACGTGTTTCGATCCCCCCCTCCCCATACGCCGTCTCACCGGGCTGTATTAAACATTTGAATACTTTCTCCCTAGCAACAAAAAGGCAGGCTATAACAATGTTAAGGTAATGTCACAGGTAAAAATAAAAAATTGGTAAATCAAATTCAATTTTAAAAAAAGATTTATTATTTAAAACGAACTGGTATGACATAAAAGTTTGTGTGCACCACAGGTATAATAGATACAGGGTGTTTCGGGAGGAAAGGGAAATATTTTGGGAACATGTTCAGAAGGTCAAAATAAGAGAAATTAACCCATATGTTTTAATCCGATTCTTAACCGTCTCTGAAATAATCGGTTCTAAAGTTTTTTTTGTAAAGTTTTGGAGTAATTAAGAAGTTTTGTATTTCTAACTCCAGTTTGTAGGTATTTCATTGCTTGTCAATGCCTAATTTAATTGACAAGCATGGTTGTCAGTTTGATTTATTCTGAGCGTTTCGACTCGAAAAGAGAAAAGGTTCCATACGTAATGCCTTACACATTCACCCATAGGGAGTATGCTAACATGATATTCGTGTATGGTTTCTGTAATGGTAGCTCATTACGAGCTGTTGATGAGTACCGACGTCGTTTTCCAAATCGAAGAGTTCCTAATCGAAAAGTGTTTCAAAAAGTTTTTGCAAATGCTCAGGAAACAGGAATGAATAATCTTGAATAATCGTTTTCCTGATCGTTGGATTGGCAGAGGAGGACCTCAAGCTTGGCCACCAAGGTCACCAGACCTAAACCCACTGGATTATTGCCTCTGGGGGTGGATGAAATCACTAGTATACGAAACACAAGTAGAAACCGTGGAAGGACTCCACAATCGAATTTTTAATGCTGCAAATATCATTATAAACAATCCCCAAGCAATTCAACGTTCAACACGAGCGATTAACAAACGTGGTGCAGCTTGTATTGAAGTTGGTGGGGGTATTTTCGAAAACATTCTAAATTAGTGGAATTTTGTTGTTTTACTAGTATCTAATGGTGTTGCTTTTGAAATAAAAAATAGTTACAAAAAAAACTTTAGAACCGATTATTTCAGAGACGGTTAAGAATCGGATTAAAACATATGGGTTAATTTCTCTTATTTTGACCTTCTGAACATGTTCCCAAAATAGTTCCCTTTCCTCCCGAAACACCCTGTATATACCCTCAGGGCATAATTATCTAATACATAAAATATAACTATTATTACATTCAATTCAGCGAGAATAGGAAGGTATTCACCCTTTAACAAAAGGTTAAGGAAGATTTTAATTGTAACGTGAACGTTTATTTGGTGAAGATAAATCAGTTAAGCCAAGCTAGAAATTCTCTGTCGCTTTAAGATTAGGAAACGTTGATTGACTTATTAAGGACAAAAGGGAATAGGAAAACTAACTCCGCCATATTGTTCGGTGTTACGTATAATTTGAAATGAATGTGGCCTCTCCTAGTAATCCGTCGCCTTAGAACCAGAGTTCTTCGAGGGCCGTAGAAGAGCCGACAAAATAAAACTATAATTTCGAGTTGAAAATTGAGTGTTCCGAATTTAGCCACCTTAATTTTGAGTTTAAAAAGGGAATTAACCCTTTTTTCCTACTCTTCAAAGTTTGGGTCAATGAGGAGGCATTTCCGAATGTTTAATTGAACGTTTGCTGTATTTCATGTATTCTATCTACCCTAGGAGTTTGAAACATCATCACATTAAGTGGATTCCGGAGTACCTCTAAACTAGTTTTCTCCCTAAGTATTTATGTTTTAGGAAAAGAATGTTCAATGAAAAAGAACTTTGTAATGCAACTAACATTGGAGGAAAGTATATACAGGGTGTTATGGAAATGACGTATTATATTTAAATGGGTAACTCCTTGGGTGTCCTAGAGAAGCGCTACATATTTTAATTTTTTTAAATGGACCGTTTTAAAAGTGGGGTAACAAACACTCTTACTCACAGATCAGTCCGCGCTACTTTACAACATTTCACCCAGAGCCAATGGCAATGTTGCCAAACTTAATGTAAAACTGAAATTCCGTATAAAAGTATAAAAATAAATTATTTTCTACCTACTTGTATTTATTTATCTTTATACCTAAAGAGCGAGGAAATCCAAGCACAAACACAATCAGTTTTTTTTCTTTTTCATGAGAAAACTCCTGGAAACACTTTATGTGCACACAGTAAACAGAACCGATAGTTAGCTTTTGAAAATACAATAATACAGATTATACTACAGATTATTAAATTTTATTACACGCGACGAAATTTGACGTCCAGAAGGAACGCGTCAATAAAAACAATATTCAAAGATTATTTATGGACGGTCAAGATACACGCGTAAACCTGAAAAACATGGCGGATTGGTGAGAGTGTGTTGGTGATCGACGAGGCACAACGTATCTGGCCGCTGGTTGGTCTTCAACTAACAGATCGCAAGCGTGCGGCGCTATATGAAACTACTTCGCTCAGCCGATGTAGGGCGTCAAGAGCTCATTGGCATTTGACCTAGTGACGTACGTGGCTATTACTATTCCATATGTTTTTTGGGTTCTTTAAAACATAGTCCGTCGTAAATGTTCTTCAATTAATTGTACAAAAAGGTATTACAGAATGGAAAAGTGTTTAAATTATTTTATTTTGTCTAAAGAGTTTAAGGTGTACATAATAATATGACAACACCGGCCAGAATTCCTTGATTGCTTACAAGTATCTCAGTGCCACATAGGTGTTTTTCTGGTTTGACGTCAGATCACTTTTACCGCTGAATGAATTGAAAGCGCCATTTATGGGTATTTTTCTTCAATTTGTCTTTATCTCAGGAATTGCCGGTTTAAATATAATACGTCATTTCCATAACACCCTGTATTTCTTTGTTTCGGAAGATTTTTAAATGTAATTTTATTTACGGTTCCATGTAGAAAGCCATTATGAACTTTCCTCCAATTATTAATAAAATTTAGACATCTTCAGTTCGACATTTATTTTTTTTTAAATGCAGCGTGTTCATAAGAAGCGAAAACTCCGTGATCAGTGGTCAAATCGGAGATTTCGACTCTTTATGCCCTGTACACAAGTTTTACTTCATATGAGAAGGCTAGAATTTATCATTGACAAAATTTTAAATTGTATTTTTCATTTTTATCTGTGATGTATGAAAATGCGATCCAGCCGTATATAGAAGCAGTTAAAAATTAGCATTTTAACCGGTCCGTCTGGCGAAACCGTAATTTATCGACTGACTGCGCATAAATTGCTGCACAACAAGCATTTTTGACATAGGAGAACAAAATAATAAATTTAATTCTACCTATGCATTTCGTACGCAGATATGAACAAAGCCGAACAAATTCGCCTACAATAGGTTGTCAAAATTTGAGTTTTTTTGGCTTCCTTATTCGTAAACTAAAAATATGATTATAAATATCCTATATTATTTTCTTAAATTATTAATTATTTTTTTATAATAAAATATATTTAAATAAAGTTTTGTAATACATAGTAATTAATAGTTTCATAAACAACAAAATTATGAACTTAAATTAAATATAGAGGACCATGGTCTTCCACTAGACGCAACTTTCTGCGGACACCTACATTAGGTTTTGGACGGCATTTATATCGATTTCTCGGATCTTTCTATATATTGTGCGTCGAAGTTCCTCCTCATTTTATGCTTCCCATCCTCCATCGTAAACTTTTCGAGATAAAAGAGCCCAAAAATCTTCTATGGGCCGAGCCTGGTCTTGCTTGCTTGCTTGGTCTGCTAACCCATTTTTGGTTTGTTTTGTATAGTGACATCAGTGACGAGCAAGGTCTGGCCAGAACATAATATCGTCTCTAGCATATTCTTCTTCAATAAAATTAACTAGTTTCGTAAGACAATTATCGATATACCGACTATCCAGGGTTTGTTCGGTTACTCAACCCTCATAAGGCCTGGATACACGCCTGGTGGAAATAGCGCACCATACCACCTTATCAGCGAATTTGGCCTTTTGTTAAAATTTTACATTATCAGGGACCTCTGCAATATTGTCAGTATAAAAACTATTTCGGAGTTACTTAGTGTGAAATACTTTTCGTCGTCCATAATTATCACCCGGTTGTTAGTAAAATATACTCTTCTTAATGCATGGCAGCATCTTGGGATTCTAGCTAGTTGGTTGGCTGTATATTTCGGAGCCTTTCTTCTTTTTTGGTAGTTCTGGCCATTCCGCGATAGTTCCCGCGCTATGGTGTTCTTAGATGTTCAATATTGTCGTGCTAGTTTTCTTGTTGATATACCAAATGTATTTTTCGTCCTTCTTACCAGGCTTTCTGATTTTACTCTGGTAAAACTTCTAGGTTCTACGCGATATATTTTTATTTTCAAAAATGCGTAATATTTCGGATTTAGGGACCCGTCCAACTAAATTATAAATACTTTTTCGAATTTCTAATTTGTAAGCCATATCGACTTAATCAATTTAAAAACTGAACTGTCAACGTTAAGTGAAGGTGTCAAAGAAGTTTTTGTTACCAGGGCAACTTGATATTTTCTTCTTATTACCCATTTTATGGCATCTGAAATGTGTGGCAATACTTATGGGACATAGGTTTATAATGCACATTCACCATCAAATATGTGGAACACGATTAGTAATATTTTTGTGAACTCTTGATTTTTCAAATTGACTCATAATGGGGAAAATTCCTATTTACTTTATTTTTAAAGTGTAGCAATGTGCCGATTTAATCTGGTGCAATCTAGTTTTTATTACACTGGCGAGAAAAACTGACCCCATCATTTCATCATTGATCCAGCAAAATAAAAATGCCTTGTTCACGTATTCATTTGTATTGCATAAAAACCTGAAACGAGAAAGTCGTTAGAGGTAATTGGCATTTTGACTGGCCTGTATGGCAACTCGAATTTATTACTGACAGTGCATACATTTTAAATGCACAACAAGCAGTTTTCTGATCAACATGAAAAACAGTTATATCATTGATAATTGTTCTAACTTATCTAACATTAAATTTATTTGTTTAAATTAACTGCGACTTTTAGAGAAAAATACATTTTTTCTACCGATCGTTATAAAAACTATATTTTTTTTAATGAGCATGCACAAAAATTGGTGCAAGCACTATAGAAAAAATCCTTTAAGGCACTCTGGGATTGGTGTGTGTGCGAATAATAAAGCGATTCACGTTGGTTTTGAATCTTTGGAGGTTATATTCGTTGGGAAAAACGACCTCGGGAAGGTCGTTCCATAATCCGAGGAGTACTAAGCTTAACCACATACGGATGGGCGGCAGTGGTTCGTCGTGTATTTCTGCTATTCGCCGCTCTGGGCGGAATTAAGAGGGCAAGGTCAGTCGAGCACTTTCCATGAAAATATCTGTAAAAGAGAGTCAAATCCCCAAACTGTCTTCGATGTTCTAGGCTGTCGAGGTTCTTCGTCAGCTCGTGGTCTCCGATCAGTAGAAAAATAATAGTATCAACTCGCGATAATTGAATTGAATATTCTTAGGCGGTTCCCAACTAATTCTATAGATTGTGGTACTTCATTTTGTCTGTGTGCTGTTATGTTGGTTAAATTAGTAAACTAGTAGCATTTTTCCGCTGATTAAAATGGCAAAAACGAAAAAACAATTGAACATCGCATTTCTGCATTATTTTAAAAAATGCACTTTCTAAACGGGACACCCTGTATACATTTCTGTATACCGATCGCAAATTAATTTTCGAGCAAAAAAGTGTGTATTCACTATCGACCTAAAGTTAAAAATAACGAAGTTATGGCCATATTCACAGATATAATTTCGGGAATAAATGGTAAAAAAACCAATAGTAAATCATCATCTAAAAACACGGCTTATTTGGTTATGTCTACCCACTATACTTACTATCCTACTACTTATCTACCTGCACTTCAGTAACTCTAATAAAATAAGTTAAATTACTATAAAATGTGAAATCCCTTTGGTATTATTTGGTGACTGATTTTAGTGCATTTTTTAATAATGCAAAAACGCTTTAATCAATTGTTTTTTGCATCTGTCATTTTAATCAACGGAAAACATTATACTAGTTTACTAATTTACCCAACATGGTAGCTCTAATAGAAACGGAGTTAGCAATAGCTCAGACTTAATTGAAGGCACCCTGTATATCTATTGTAATTATTTACAAATGAGGTTTTAACCCGAATTAAAATTCTATAAAACGCTTCCTATACCGAATGTAAATTTCCTTCCACCTTTAAGCCTGTAATGGAATATTACTCATTTCAATTCCACTCTACTAAAAGACTAAACTCTTTGTGCAATTAGGTACGCTTTGTGTAAACTTTTTTAAAGTTCATCGTAAATTTTTAAACGAACTTGTGGGACTCGGTATTAAACACATTTTATACACTTTTCGTTGCTTTTATGTTAATTATGTCAAAGAATTTTTTTTCGTTCCACTAACGGGGAACAAAAAGTTACTTTTTATACAGGGTGTAACAGAAAGGTTGGGCGTAAATTTAGCAGTGATTTCCTTAGTAAAAAATAATATTTGCTCTACTGATTTTTGTTTCCAAACTACAGGATGTTAAAAAAATGTAATAATCGTTTTTGCGTAATAACTTTTTAGCGCTGACAGATAATGAAATGATATTTTAGAAGGAGCTTACTTTGATATTGCCCTAATAATATTAAAAAAATTGAGAGATGCCTGGTATTTTTGGAGGAGTAAGAGAATCAACGAGGAAACGCATTGAAGCTAGGGGACAACATTTTCAGCATCTTTTGTAATATTCTTTTTATTCTGTTAAATATTATTAATTAATAATTAATTTAAGTTTCTAAGTTAGTAGTTGATACATTTATTATTGTTAATTAATTAATTATTAGAATTCTATCACAAACTTTTAACTGTCTTTTAACACTCTGTAGTTTGGAAACAAAAATCAGTAGAGCAAAAATTTAAAAAAAAAATATATTATTTTTTGCCAAGGAAATCACTGCTAAATTTACTCCCAACCTTTCTATTACACCCTGTATAAAATATACAAATGTGCTTTGTGTACATATTTGTAATATATATAATTGTAGTAGGTTTGGAATAAACACAATCCACTATAAAAATAATCGCATGAACTGAATTTATGTTTTTACAGTTTTCCTAGTAAAAATCAGTAAATACAGTTGACATTTTTACCTTACTTTAACCGTGAGCTAAATTGTTTATTAAATTTTTGTAATTAAAAAACTGTCATACAGGGTGTTATAGATATTCCAGCAAACCCTCTCGTTTTTTTGACTAGTGACACCAGTAATATGTCATCGATCAGCTGCTTGGGCAAATTCAATAAAATTCCGCAGTTTCGTAATGTGCTATATAAGGCCTTGTATTATGTTTTTAAAGTTTGGTATTTAAAAATTGGTTCTAATAAGTTTTAAAAATGTATTTCCATCGTTTTATTATATTCTATTTTGTTTTTAAAAGTTTGATTAACTACATGTTGAGTTGTTTGTGCTCTAGTAAACCAGTAATCACATATTGAAAAATTTTAAGGTTAATATTTTATTAATCTCTTTAGGCGAAAAAGAATAATTTTCGAACATAATTGAGGAGTGATTTTTCAAAGGGCCATATATTTCCATTAAAGATAAATTTTCAGAAAACGCATATTTCTGTAGATGATGGGAAATTATAGAGTTAAAAAAATTTTTAAATGAGATCAATATACATAATAGAAATGTTATTATCAATAGTTATTTGGAAATAAGACCTTTTGTTCGATACTACAGGAAATTAAACCTTTTATAGGAAATTTAATAAAAAATTACAACACTTCGCGCGGCACAGTAGATTCTTACCACGAAACATTCGACTACGTTCCCCGACTACCGTTTTCTATGATCAATGAATCGAGTTTTATTGTTCTAACATAATGTAAAGAATATAACCCTTTGTTCAAGTTACTGTATGACCATTTTAGAAATTATTAAGGAACTGTGGCGTTTTGTTTCAAATTTAGTACCTTACAAACTAAATGAACCAATTGTGTAAACCATTTGTGGAAATATGTCTTTTTGTATGAAATTGTATGAAATGAAAATATCAAGTTTGTGTGGCGACTTCAATGTGGACGGTCTGGCTGACCAGGAAAACAATAAAGATGATATTTTTAATAGTTTTGGTTTAAAATTGCTCTTACCAAATGAACCTACAAGCCATGTACTTTGTCAGAATCCAAGTCCAATTGGTTATGTAGTGTGTAATAACATGTTTATCTAACTAAGTTCACTTTTTTTTTAAACTTGGAAGTTTGCAGAGATTTATTTAAGACTTTCTCGGGGTTGTGAGGGGGGGTCGCTGTCTCGTGGTAATCTAACTAAGTAGACCAGTGGATGTGCAAAGTACCAAATAAAAAATACAAAACAGATTCAGCTGACAGATAAATAAATTGTTTAATTTCCAATAACACATTTCATGTTAAAATGACGTTTGTAAAATAAATGTACTATTTTTCAGAACGGTCATAGAATTCATACCAATCTATACAAATTAAATAACCAGAATTAAGCAGGCCGGTTATTAATGTCATGTCAGACTGTCATTATTTGGCGAAAGGGTTCGCTGCAAGCACTATACCTAATGATATTTATGTTATTTTAATGAGTAATTCCTGAACCAATCTCGAAACTAATTTCAGATATTACACCGAATTTTAGTATACACTATTATGATATTATAACCACACTTTTTACCTAAAAATTGCAAATAGCAATTCTATAGCACAATCATCTAGATCTAGATAATAAAAGTGTCAATCGTTTATGAAAATTATTTAAGCATCTGCATCAAATTTATTATAATAATTATTATTTTATACCCTTATAATAAAACCCGACCCTAAATTCATCTTATCCATTAATAAATTATAGCGTATAAAAACCAAAGTAAGTAGGCACTAGAGGAAGAAATATATATTAAAATAAATGCACCCGAAGGCTTCCCTTTTCGCGTGCCTAGTGAGAGTGATTACTTACGGAATTATTATACTAAAAGAGAAGTAATGTTTTTAAATAATAACCTAAAAATCATACGTCTTATTGCAAATAACTTCTAAAACGACCCTTAAAATAATGGCCCAGGTGACCGATCCTTCCCATTCAAGATCGTAAGGGTAATATTTACCTTCCTAGGTTTAAGATTCGTATTATTAAGGTACGCCGGTTAAAAGGTTAAAAGAAGAAGTATAATACGCACATCAGTATATTATAAAAAACCAGAACTCACCTGACATTTCTCCATTTATAATATTTTTTTTCATTAGCCTAGCTAATTCTATATCAAAACGTTCTCTTGCGTTTTTCTCATCAGACGACCCATTCTGGATTAAAACAATTAAGTTCAATACATATATTTTTATGTATAATAATAATAAGCATTATTCCTAGACATTAAGGAGGCATTTGACAGTGTTTGGCATAGGGGCCTCCTGTTCAAAGTGAACGCTTTAAACGCCCCCAGGTACCTTATCAATATTATTAAAAAAAATTTGCAAAATAGCGGGTTAAAATTAACAACCACATGTCAAAAGAATGTATCCCAGAGCAAGGAATCCCCCAAGGTTCGCCGCTGTCGCTAATACTCATTTAGTGCTATGACTTACCAGAAAATATCACAAACTTGGACCAAAACAATTACGCCCTTCTTTTTGCCGACGATACCACCCTAATCACGCATGCAGTAGCAAGTATCAAAGCTGCGGCCAATTTACAAAGACTAATAAGAGACTAAACAGAGCCTGGTTTCGTAACTGGTACCTGGTTCCTACATAAATCTGAATATATTCTATTGGCATGAGGGGCTTCTAAGTAAACTGCGATCTTATGGTATACCCAGTCGATTCTGTGCATGGTTGTCTAGCTTTCTTAAGGACCGCTCTCTGCAAGTTGCGATTGACGGATTTCTCTCAGATGCCTTCACCATCAATGCCGGTGTTCCTCAAGGGTCCATATTATCTCCCACCCTCTTCTTACTCTACATTAATGACCTTCTAGTGAAAACTAAAAATCCGATATTTATCTTTACTGACGATAGCACTCTTGTCTCAACTTTCTCTTTGAATGCACAAACATTGGCTGCCGACGCACATATTCGCAGACAGCATGGAGTATTACGGCTCAACAAAGACCTGGAACAAATTTTGGCTTGAGGTGCAACCAAGTCGAATTTACCGCTAAGAAAAGCCAGGCAGCAATTTTCTCTAAAAAGGTTAACATCACAGAACCGGATATAGTCATGACAGGACAAGCTATTCCACTGGTTTCATCTATTAATTTGCTGGGCGTCAATCTTGGCATAACCACGTTATCACACGTTATGTACACACCTCAACAACTTTTCACACTATACAAAGCCCAGATTCGGCCAGCACTAGAGTACTGCTCTCATGTCTGGCGCTCTGCACCCAAACATACTCTTCGGCTACTGGATTCCATCGAAAGGAGAGACATTCGTCTGATGGAGACCACGAGCTGACAAAGAGCCTCGACAGCCGGGAACATCGATGACAGGTTGGGAATTTGACTCTCTTTACCAAGTCAGTTCGCCTCAGATAATAAACCTCTTTAACCAGCCGATTGGACCGAAACCAACAGCTAAATATCTGAGTATGGAGATTAATGCCAAGCTGAATTTCAATAAACATACTAAATCAGTTAAAATCAAGAACATCAGTCGAGCTAGACAGTTCCGTTCACTACCCTTCAAAAACCATGGCATAAACACAAGAACAGCAGTGATAATTTATAAATCGATCTGCAGATATATCTTGGAGTACGGACATATGGGGGATAAATACCTCCTTATTGTAATGTAGATTGTTTTTGTTTCCGCAAACAAATTAATTCTTCCCTTAACACTTACAATGTATAATAGCCCATAGACTATTAATTTAAAATGAACTGAAAGACCTCAGTCGAAGGCCAATTGGGTAGCCAATAAAGAACTTGTTAATAATTGCCTGCCTACTAATAACTATGTTATAATGAGATCTTCATTTGTTTCTGATAAGTATAGTAGAGGCAGCAAAAGTAGGAGAGTACGGTGAAATTATATTGAAAAAGAAATTAAAACGTTTCTATATCTCCCATGCTTAAAGATACTTTTGCGGTATTGTCTACTCAAGTTTTGTCATGAAATGTTACATTTTCCACAAGTAGAACAAAAAGTGAATTTTAATGCGTCGCATTTCCTGAAAACATAGTCGCTTGATAAATTTCTGACCATGCTTATGACGCTAAAACGACAATTATCCTCGTACGACAAGGGGTCTTAACTAAATTACCCAAGCACTTTTCCAAAAAGGTTTTCCGCTTAAGAAACTCGGGGGTGATAAATTTTATTTTTGTGACATGCACAAGTTGCCAGAAGCGCCGCAATAAATTTTCGTTACATCGCTACGACCGTTTTTACGAATATATGTTTTTAAGTTATAGCATTTTTGATAAGAAGGTGAAGGAAATTCGTTTTCAATCTATATCCGACGCTCTACAGAACGAGAAAAATTTAAATTGAAAACGATTTACTAATCTTTGGATAGGGGTACACGAGGCAAGACGGGATACTACTAGATTTAGATAAATTAAGAGGTATTCCATATACAATCTGTTATGGGCTAAACACGCAAATCCTGAGATGAAAGCAAATTGAATAAAAACCATAAATGGCGCTTTGAATTAATGAGCGAGCCTTATATCAAACCCGAAAAAGTACGTGGTAGGCACTGGGAGTTACCATCAGTCTAATAGGGTAGGCCAAGTCTCAAAGACGCACGAGCCTACACGTTTTTGCGGATTGAGGTTGTTTCTGTTTTTTAATGTTCAGCAGGCATCACTAAGTGATTTCGATTTTTTAAACGATTACAAAGTAACTACATACTTAGTAATACTTGATATTCCCTTGTCCTGACCTCCCCTACTGAAAATTGTTTCCATTTCATGAAATTTCTTCAATTTCTACAAGAGGTGGAAATTGGAAGAAATATTTCCTATAATGTGTTAAATATTCTGATTTCAACGTTTCTTTCTTGAGGTGCATTAGAAATATATTTGCGTCCCGAAAGATATCAACAAAGTACACGCGCTCATCGTTATCACCGCTAAAAGTATACAGGGTGTTATGGAAATGACATTATATTTAAATGGGTAACTCCTGGGAGAGAAGCGCTACATATTTTTTTTCAAATCGACTTTTTTAAAAGTGGGGTCCAGACATTTTCAGTTCTTTTTTCTATGGGAAAAGCTTTATGCTCATCACGTTCCCTGATGATAGTGTGGAACTGCATAATAAGCTTATATCCACTAAACCCCATTCGGCCTATTCTTTCCAATCGCTTGGAACATATCCGGCATATCGTCGAGAGAAAGAAACACATAATGAAACACAACAAATTGCACTAAATTACTTAAAGAAACACACAGACACCCACGAGTTTCAAATTAGCTTTTTGAAGATATGCATCTATTATCAGATTACACGAAAGCACTAAACACTAACGCACTTTACAATAACGCTATCGCACACATAGAACAACAGCACTTAATTATTTCGCAATAGAAATAATAAAAATGCTAATTTCTATGGGCCATTAACCCTTTACTAAACATAAAATGAAATAATTATGTCGACATAGGAACTACCCTTTGAAATAAATCGTCGAGTCCAAGGTGTTTTCTTTCTCCGAAAACTGCTAACGCGGTTGCCATTTCCGAGACTATAATTATACAGAACAGTAATATTATAGAATATGAATATAATCTTATAAAACATCGAAATTGGCAACGCTGTATTTTTACCGATGAGCTTAATATAATAAACATGAACAGACAACGTCAAGACACGAACAGGCTCAAATGTGTTATTTAGTTTCAACATTTTTAGATGTCAAATAAAGGTGTGGAAAAACTATATTATTTCCCAATCTTATACAATAAGGGCGTATTTTTGTCTACACAGTAGCACTTTAAAATACTAATTCAGATTGAATGGTACTTAGATGTGTTCCGCGATAACTAATGTGAATTTATGTGACTTTGTTTTGGTATTTTGTGACGGTTTAAATTAAGTTGATTTTAAAAAAGGCCGAAAAGGTAAATAAATTTGCATTTTTTTCTTCTAAAGGGTAAAGTGACATTTCAGTTGTTCAGATCCGACGGGTGTGGTTCGAATTGAACAAGTGAGAACATACCTGACCATTATAAACTCCGCGGCGGTTTATTCGAGTCAGTTCAAGTTCATAAATCAGAGATTGTTTCCCAGTGAACTGAACTGAACGTAAAAGTTTATAATAATGTACCCTGAAAAATAAGCAACTTGGAATCTGTCAAACGGTTAGACTTTCTAACGTGTTTACCCTGAAGATATGACAACACTGTTCACGATTCATTGACGTTTTTCGCTATATATTGCTTTGTTTACCTTCCTGGCAGGGGCACCACGTGGTCATTTTTGGTTTGACATAAGGTCATGTACTTGTACAGGGCATATTAAATTAAAGCGCCATTTTTGGATATTTTTCTTCAATTTGTTTTCATCTCAGGAATTGCCGGTTTAAATATAATACGTCATTTCCATAACACCCTGTACAATCCATTTAAATGCCATTTTATGACATATTTTCGTATGCTTAAAGTTTTAAATGCAGTTTCCGATTTTAGTGGAATTCACCTCGATGTAAATGTACGTAAGATGCGTGACGTTTCCATCGAATTTATAAGATTTAATGGCAGGTGATATACCAAACAAAACATAAAGCTGTAGTAGAGTTCATGCTCATCGATCATGTTATTATGAATAGTTATTTATGTGCCAAGGTTATTAAGTAGGTGATTATGCCCTGAGGGCAACCATCTTACAGATGTAAGGACGTAGTAATTAATGACGTGCATAAGAAACTTTTATGTCGGACTTAGTTATTGCATCCACAATATACAACATATGTATTTACTAAAACTATAAATAATCCCTTAAACATAAATTCAGATTGTCGGAGTTATGCAAGTTAACCGGTGAATTCAAAGCTTTGCGCTGTTTGATTAATAGCTACGCTGAAAACGGAAAACGGTTAATACGTGACGGGTGCTACCGATTCTGAGTGAGGATTTTAAAGTCTTACAATGCAATATCCGAAAAGCGAGTGAAAATATTTTATTCAAATTTAAGGACGCCAATAGGAAGATTGGATTTGTTCGAGTTCGGATATCCTAGGATACTACTTTTGAATTTGACAAGGTAATAATCTGATATGAAGGAATTCTCTGAGTTTGATCAAGTTTATTATTCAGTGGAGTTATGGAACAATCTTATGACATTGAAATAGACATGTATTAATTTTGATATAATGTACAAAACTACCGAAAGCAGCTATAAGATTTCTCGCCATTCAAAAATTTGATATGGCATTTAAGCGAATGACAAACAAAAACCAATGAGGATATGGCCGTTGGAGTTTTGAGTGTAGTAGCTATAAGCTATAAATCCTCATGTTGGTTCAAGAGAATTTGCTTGTGATCCAGGAATGTGCCAAAAATCAGTACTAGCTATTATTTTGCACAAACACACTTTCCCCTTACCCCTTCAGCAGGAATTATATGGCCAGGATGAATAATTAAATTCATCAGCGTTGAAAATACATGTGTCAGATTACCAAACTCATTCTTCGGTAGTAGTAGGAAAAGATTTTGCGCATCGAAATTATACCCTGGTCCTGGTACACGAGAAGAATGTGCAGAGCATGAGACAATGTTCCATTGAAGATGACAAATTTTGAGTTGGTTGAGAAATGTGTGAAACCTATATTAAATTATTACTCCTACGGCCACCTTCGAAAATGAGGAGCACGGCTAACTTGGCTAGAAAGTGTGTTATATCACATGCGTGTTGAAATAGTATATTACATATCAAGAGTGGTAAGAATCTTATCACACCCGAACCCAAAACTTACGCTACGAGCGTAGCGAGTACCGTACTTCGAAAGAGTGTGTAATAAATAGGCTTACCACTCGAGTTGTGTATGATATTTTTTCTATAAGTTCATATTTATTTTTATGTATGGTACTCACATGGTTATATTTCTATTATATCTATGCTTTGATTTTTGCAGCAGAATATTCTCTACAGCAGAAGCAGCCTGAAGAATAATTTCCGGTGGCGTTGCAGATATTTCAATATTGTTCATATTATTAGATATGCAAAGAATACTAATAAATTAAAGATCGGTTTATAATTGATGAAATATCGATTTGAGCTTCAAATCTCAAATAATGATAATGTCACTGTCAAATATTCAAAATGCAAGATAGATAAATGTCACGGGTTGCGTAGTTCAAGGCTAACTTGATTGTTATATTAGGCATCGTAGCCCACACTTGTGCGTTTTTGTTTTTTACGCACAGTTGTGCGTAAGAATGGATTTATTTATAGAGTTGAACTGTACGTAAAACAATGTTTACTAATATAGAAGTAGAAATCTACTTACTTACTAACTAATCACTGTCTACTGTTCCGTAATGATTGTTACTATGTAACGGTTCCACAAATTACATTACACGTCAATGTTTCCAATAGATTTTATGCAAAGTTGACTGTGAAATCCATGGAATCGCCTTAACAACGTAAATGTTAAACGTCAACAATTAGATTTTATTTTTGGGTATATTAGTAAAGTATGAGTGACTTCCACATTCAGATTGAGGGAACACCACGAGAAAGTACATTACAAGCTGCTTCCGCAGCAAATAATCTATTACTAGAGAAATCCAGGGAGCGTTATGAAAGAAAAAGTGTATCACAAATATATGGACTGATGTGGTGACAAATAGGCTTCTTACAAGAAACTATAAAATTTTATACACATATATATCACAGTATATAATAATTTTCATAAGCAAATAAGAGAAGAGCTATTATTTAGAACTAGGAAAATAAGTTGAAATCATCAAATAATAGGGAACTGTATTTGTGGTCGTAAGGAAAATGGTGTACATTTGTGAAAGTGATCTTCTCAGACTCGGTGGCTGGCGCCTCGTGCTAAATACCTCCTCGTTTGAAATCTACCCCTTTCAACGATCGTTATATAATATACTATTTAGAAAGGTTTAAGTGTATACTATTTCCTACGGGGCATCTTTTTTAATAAATATTCCTGTTTGTAAAGTATGAATATGTAAACAATCAGTAGACAAGGCGGTTGAAAATAGGGCCAATGGTTATGTGAAATATATTTTGTTACAAACATCTACGAGTACACGCTAAAACAATAAATAATCCAGGAACAGGAATCCATAAATTGTCGGGATTATGCAGTCAAATTAAGCGTTGTGCTATTTGATTTATTTACCTCTGCAGATGGAAATGATTGATAGTAAAAAGTGCCAGTTGCTGCAGATTCTATATTGGATAACTCGACAACAATAATTTATTTTAAAGTTTCCGAACATGCTGTGGCAACAAAGTGCACTGTGTGTATAACCATAGTCACGAAGTAAATTAGTTTCCTTCCCTGAATTTTTCATTGTAGGTACTGAGATTCCAAATAAAAAAAATGCAATGTTTAGCTTAGGTTTTTTCATAACTTGGGTAAATTTTTTACATATATTTTTAAATCGTTATTTTTTTTAAATCTCCGAAAGTACTTCAAATTTTCAATACTGGTAACATATTATCCCAGTTGCGGCCCTAAAAACATGTACAGGGTGTCCCATTTTCGACAATTTTATAGGGTATCTCCGTAATTGTTGGTGCTATCAAAAAAGTAATGTAGGTGGCATGTGCTCTTTTTGGGTCAAACTTAAAATGGTAAAATCAAAATATGTGCGTCTTTCCGGATAGCGAACAAAATATACATTTTGCGCCATTTCTTCGTTTTTTCCACTTTCAAAATAAACTGATCATATCAAATTTTTCAAAATGTTGATCGGTAATTTTTGCAACTGAACTTGATGTTAAATGTTACTAGTCAACATAGTTGTTTCGAGGATATTAGCTTTTGATTCATGGTCTACTGTGGTTTAAAGTAATAAAGTTTAATCGCCTAGGAATCCAATATCATCCATGGTTTGTTATATTTTTGAAAAGATTCGTAGTTCTTAGCGTTTCCTTTTGGATAGTTTAATTTACAATATACCGTTGATCTTTCGACTCCCATAATTAGTTTTCTGATCATAAAATGCGCCAAATTTGCATCTTTTGGGGCAGAGCCGGAGGACAAATTTTATTTACCTACTACATCCCTAATTATTATACAATTTTAAGTAGCCATCTCCTTAATTCAAAATAAAAATAAATTAATATGTAGTAGCTATATTTTCACGCCGACCCTGTAAAGGTTAACGGTATCATGTAAACTATACTATTCCATCGGTCAATTGAAATTAGGAGTCGTGAAAAATACTAAAATTCGGGTTGGTTCATTGTGAATGAGTTTATTTTTTAATAAATACGTAAGTTTTCAGGACTTTGCACATCGGCGATGCTAAAGTATTTCGTGCAATTTAATTTATTTAGCTGTGCATATGCTATCATCTCGAAAATTTGTCACTAATGGGTCCTGCTTCTAAACTTGACAACTCTACCACATAATTTTTAGTTATAGAAGGGCCTAGAGCAAGAAGGTCGTAGTAATTCAAGAAATTTTCATTTCACTGGTTAATTTAAAAGTTCATTGGTTCAGTTTTGAAATTTACATAAAATTATAACCATTTTCTTAACTTTCTGACTGAACACTAACTTTAGGTCGGTGCGGCGTTAGCTGCGTTAACAGGATGTTTTATCATATTTACATAAAAGGAATATGAATTTTTAAACAGGTTTTCTTTTAGTAGTGTATTAGCTTTGAAATTGGAGTTTTTTAATGAAGGAGATACGATATTCAAAAGATATTGTTTATCAGCTTTGCTTAGTTCTGGAATTGAGTAGCAATACACTGGCATGCACAATTAACCGGACAAACAAATTATATAGATAAGTCATTCGTTTACATCAATTTAATAATAATTAATATTTAATTACCAATGAGACCACTGTAATTTTTTTAAAGAAATCGTTTATGGTTAATAATAAAGATATTGACCGCAGACTTTTTTACCTTGAAGTTTTGGAATCGTCCGAAATTTTTTTTACAACTTATATAGATAAAATTAATCGACTCGTATTTCAGGGTTTTTCTGACAAAATTATTTTTTCGAAAATATCCACACATAAATTTTTGATAATTTGCTTCATTTTCTCCAATCTTCTCAAGTTAGAAATTTAATATCTTCGGCTGTACTGATCGGATCAATGTCGGTCTTTCGAAGTTCATTTTAAAAAAATTGTCATTGTGAACAAATGAAGAATAATATCAACTTAATTGTTTAAATAGTTTTAACAAGCTGTTAACCGTTCTTAATTAATTTAAAAAAAATACAATTTTGTTCTTTGTGCTCTTATCTACAAAATCTATTTTACGAAAAAGTGGCACCTTTTTTAGTTCGGAAGTTATCAAATGGTTTAGAGCGCAGGGCCCGAAATTTCCAAGCGCGCAGCGCGCGACGACTTGAAGCGTATCAGAACTTACAATCGACCTCCCTGCAGTGTGAATCATTAATATTTTCATTCCAACAAAGAACAAAAATATGAGTCAATATAACATTGAAAAAGGCACTAATTATGTTATGCAACCTCGCCTAAGCGATTCTTGCACAGACTCCATCAATTTGCTTAAAAAGCATTATTTATCCTCTTATCTACAAAACTCATTTTACGAGAAAGTGGCACCGCTTTTAGTTCGGAAGTTATTAAATATGGTCAATCGCAGCGCGCAGCTTGCCACTGCACGGGTCGAAGCGTGTCAGAACTTTCGAGCTGGCTACAGTGTGAATCATTAATATTTCTATTCTGTTGTTCGGAATATCGAAAGCGTGCCATGCTCATCTCATAATTATAAGCATACTGTTTTTATATAAAGTTATACCCGGCGATTCGATAAAATGCAAGAATCATCAAAATTTTTGAGTGGTTCGAAAATTCGAACAGTTCGATGTTGCAATCCTTTCGATCTGTCTCGTGATCGAAAATTAGGTGTTAGAAAAGTTTTGAAGCATCATTTAGTAGCTGCTGTTATCTTACCAGTAACGGATGAGTCCCTTAAACAAAGAATCTGTAGTTATTGCCGTACTAAAGTTTCTGAACTACACAAAGATTGTGAGAAGGTAAAGTTTACTGTAAATAATTCTTTTTAAGCAAATTGATGGAGTCAGTGTGCAATAACCGCTTAGGCAAGGTTGAATAATATAATTTGTGCCTTTTTCAATGTTCTAAAGACTCATATTTTTGTCCTTTGTTGGAATGAAAAAAATAATGATTCATGCTGCAGCCAGGTCGATTGTAAGTTCTGATACTCTTCGACTCGTCTCATGCTTCGCGCTTGCAAAATTCGCGCGCTGCGCTCGAAAACATTTAATAACTTCCGAACTAAAAGAGGTGCCACTTTTTCGTAAAATGGGTTTTGTATATAAGAGGACAAAGAACAAAATGGTATTTTTTTTAAATTAATTTAAGATGGGTTAACAGCATGTTAAAACTATTTAAACAATAAATTGTTATTATTTTTAATTTGTTCACAATGACATTTTTTTTAAATGCATTTCGAAGGCTAACGTAACAAACTGTAAAATAAAAAAGACCGACGTTGATCTGATCAGTACAACTGGAGATATTAAATTTCAAACATGAGAAGATCGGAGAAAATTCAACAAATTATCAAAAATTTATGTGTGGATATTTTGGAAAAAAGTTTTTTTTTTCTGCAAAATCCTGAAACACAAGTCGACTACTTTTATGTATATATATATATAGGGTGTTGAAGAAAGGTCGGTACCCCGGAATAACTCCCGTGTATCGCATTGCAGCGGAAAATGTCTGGGGAAAAAGTTGTTTGGTTTTGAAGGAAGAATAGTTTGCAATTTAAACCACCCCACCCCCCACCCCCTCAACCACCTGGCGCGGGTGGGTTTAAGTTAAGAATTTCATATTATTTATTGGTGTTTCGTGTTCTTCGACCAAAAATAAGCATTTTTTGTCAGAAAATTTGTTTTAATCGGGCACACCCTTCGCCAATAATCACCATGAGAAAGACAAAATCAGAACCGTGCGAAAATCAAGTTTTAATCCCGGAAATGCTCTTTTTCTCTGTCTTGTACTAAAAAATGCCCGTGGAAAAAGTTGTTTGTATTCCACGGGCATTTTTTAGTACAAGACAGAGAAAAATAGTATTTCCGGGATAAAATTTGATTTCGCTCGGTTCTGATGTGTCTTTCTCATGGTGGTTATTGGTGAAGGATGGGCCCGAATAAAAAAAATTTTCGGACAGAAGATGTTTTTTTTTGGTCGAAGTATACGATACGCCAATAAAAAATATGGGTTTCCATTTGAAAATCTTAACTTACCCCCACCCACGCCCGGGGGTTGAGGGGGTGGGGGGTGGTTTAAATCGCAACCTATTCCTTCTTCAAAACCAAACAACATTTTCCGCTGCAATGCGATGCACCGGAGTTAATCCGGGGTACCGACCTTTTTTCAACACCGTGTATAATAAAAAAATTCGGACGATTCTAAAATATCAAGCTTAAAAAGTGTGCGGTTTATAAAAGAATGGCCCATATGTACTTGTGCACGTCTTGAAATAATTTTTGTCTCGCAGAAGAAAATATACCGTTTCCTAACCCACGCCAAGAGACCGTTTAACACAGGCCACAACTCCCTAAAATTAAGAAAACCGGCAATTTATGTAAATTCGAGAACCGAAACCAGTGGTGTTAGAGAAAAGTCGCAAGCTAACCCGAGGGGATATAAATACCTTGTAACAAGGGCACTTGACCGCCTCGGGCTACCCTTAAACTTTAATATAAAATACTGTTCCAAAGCTGTCAGGAAAAGGCCAGGAGCAACGGGTCCATTTTAATTGTTTCGCCACTCCAAATGTATGCTAAACAAACTAAACCTTCTATAAACAACGTTTTGAATACAACGATTTGCTTGCAATGCCCTTATACATATAATATGCCATATGTTTATGTATGAGGGATTATTTACCGTTTTCGTGCAAATGTTATATTTGTGAACAAAGGTTTATTATTAAAGGAAAGTTCTGATATCATTTATTACATCCGTGTTGGGTGGAAAGGTAAGAAAGGTAAAATATGGTACATCCGATAAATTTTAAGGGTCCCTCATAGCACGTTAGCATAATGGTAATTACTTATACAGGGATGACGTAAAGCATGGAATAATTTCAATATTTTTAAGACTCTTAATTTAAAAGAAAACCGCTCGGACACTTCGATTCTGTTTGCTGTGAACTTTTGAGGATCATTTTTACTGTATAGGGTAACCCAAAAAAAGTTGGCAGATGTCAACTTAATTTTTTTATACAGGGCGTCCCACTTATAATGGAAACAAGCTTATATTTTCGGTATTTCTCAATTGATTATTTTGAATTTTGTTGCCGTTACGAACGATCCTAGGGCGTACGTTTCTATGGTTTAAAATTTTACTCATTGGCATATGAATTTATAGGGGTTTTAAAATGATAATTTAAAGAGTAAAGTATCTTTAGCGATTATTTCAAAATTAATACCAGAAGACGTTTGGCAGCCCTCAAAATTTCAAGTTGATTCAACCAGTGGTGTGCGTATTACCAATTTTATTTTGATTTCTTTTTAAAAATATTTACATCTAAAATACGCTCGATATGGAACCTAATTATAATATTTGCAGAATTATACCGTTGATCTTTTGACTGCAATAAAACCTCATTATCCCTTCGACCATAAAATAAATAAGGAAATACCAAATTTTAAAACCTTTTCGAGCAGAGCCGGACCAGGTATACAAATTCAATTTATATATACAAAAAACGAGAACTGCTAGAAGTATTGAAAGCTTTTAAAATAAATAAGGAATACGAGTGTGACAAACTTGCAGCAGAAAATGGACATACAGTGTTGCGTCTTCCTCCGTACTATTGTATATTCAATCCTATTGAGCTAATATGGCACCAATTAAAATCCAATATTAGGAGAAATAATATTTCTCCTACATTAAATGCATCTGTAGTAGAATTAATTAAAAACGAAGTAAGAAAAATTTCTGCAGACAGCTGGAAAAACTGTGTACAGCATGTACTCAAGGTGGAAAATTATTACAATTGTATGATTACAAATGTTCAACCCTTAATTATAAGTTTAGGCTTAGATGAAGATAGTGATAGTGATACAGAGTTAAATTTTGAATAAATTATCAATAGTTTCTTAGAATTTAATTAATTTTTATTGTACTTGTTATCCTAATAGTTATACTTTTAAATTATATTATTTTCAATTATCATTAATTGTTATCATTATTTTACATTTATTATAGGTACCTAAAACTAAAAATACCTATCTATTTATTTTAAATAAATCATGTGGTGTGGTATACATTTTCAAGCCGGCCCTGATCCCATTTATTAAGCTTTGAAGAGGTTGAGGCGTATACAATATTGTTTAATCAGGTAGTTTATTTATGGCAGTAAGAGTCAACGGTATAATTCAGCAACAACTATACCAATAATGTCGATTGCTTAACTTCTTCATCTAAAAAAATACTAAGTTAAAGCAGTGTCGTACTGTATTTTCTGCTATAAAATTAAATTTTATACATATGACAACTAATAATTTATTCTTGCTAGGTGAAAAATTCAGAAAATAATCGAACAGGCATAAATAAGAAAATTTGAATCAGTTGGCCATGTAAACAAAATATTATTTACACGTCAACGAGAAAGTCCTATGTACAAAATTTATTTTTTTCTATTTGGGTTTAGCTACATTATGAAATGCAAAAAAATTGAATGACCTGCCACTTTATAAAACTGAAATTTTATTTTTTTATGTTCGCAGCAAGTAGGGTCCGAATTTTAGGCTTACTTCGATTTCGCTGAAATTAGTTTTCTAGGCATTATGGATTCGACAAAAAAATTTTATAGGAAACTTTAAAATACTTAACCCTGCAAATAGATCATTTTTACTAGATATTTATCTGAAATACCTATACTAGGAAATATATGTATAACATGCTGACGGTGTCCGTCAACCAATTTCTAGTCACAACTATAAATCAACATAACCTAAAAATAATAGAAATATCTTCCAGTTTATGCTCTATTTCTAAAGGTTTATTCAATAAAGTACTATTTTTATTTTTAATTCAATATAGTATTATACATATTACTTTATATATACATATTTATAGTTACTGTAGACATTTCCTGGGCATTAATTGTTATTCCTGTCAGATTCTGTGTCGAAACAATATTTTGATCAATAGTATTATTTATTATTTTGTTCAATATTTTGAACTTTGTTCTACTCGCATCAAAACACAAAGTTTTGCATATTCTTTTTAAAAGTTTTTCTAGATTATTTTCTGCAATAATTTCTCGTATTTCTGACGGAGTACAACTTTCTTCCTGACTTATTTTTATTAACTTTAATAAAATATTTATTTTTAATTATGACGGATGGGAAGAAGCTTTGCTGTGTTCAATTGTTTCTATCATGGCATATTTGATACTTCTAACATTTTATTAAATTGTAAAAGTATTGCCAACACAAAAAGAAAATATTAATTCAAATGGAAAAAATCTACTATATTTTTAAAAGTTTTACAGACTTTAAAGACCCAAATAGAAAAATTATTATAAAATACACGGTTCGTAATACAACTTCATAATACACTTGTACTTTAAAAAACTCCGCGCTTCGCGGGTCGTTTTCTAAATTAAACGCTTGCTCTAAGATAATGTCTTCTGAACTTGTATCTTAATATACTATTATAACAGGAAATATAGTACGCTACTGCTTTAAACGTATAGTGTTTCTTTAGATGAAGCAATTAACCATTCAACATCTTTGAATTAGCTTGTTCCTTATCGCACGTATTTTAGATATAAATATTTTCAAAATGAAATGAAACTAAAATTTGTCTTACACATGCCACTGGTTGTGTCAATTTGTTGAAAGTTTGCATTTGGTAGTTTTAAGGGATGCCAAATTGACTTATGATATTAGTTTTGGAATAAAATATTCGCTAAAGGTAATTTAGTAATACCGAAAATATCTGATAAATAAATAACAATAATTTACCTAATTAATTGAAAAATAAGAAGCGGCAGAAAGTAATAGGTAAACATTATAATATTTTAACTCACGAACAAACCCGAACAAACTTATTATAAAAAGGTTTGATAAAAATCCATTCATAGGCGCCAGGTTCTCAGATTTTTTAAATTTAATGTCCAACGAAACCACCAACGGTTCGGTGTTGTTTAAAAGGTACATGTTACAAAAAATAATCATGTATAGATAAATTCACAGGGGTTTATATAATAATTTGAAATCGTGTAGTGACGCGATATTATTAAATGAAGGTTTCCGTACTCTCGAGTTAACTAACGGCTTTACTTAACAGCATCGGTTTTTGCTTTCAAATTTACATAATTTACTCGTTTCCTTAACTCTGCGTTCAGAAGCATGGGCGGCAAGAAAAAAATTACCCGGCGCCCAATTCTCGACACCACGGAGAAATTTCTAATAGAGAGAATACAGCATAGAACGGTAGACTAATATTTGCCCCAAAAATAGTATTTTATTTGACCATAATATGTGTATGAATATATTGTGATTTATTTATTTTTGGTTTACAAAAATTGGATGTCGCCAAACTAATACTCCATTTTAAATTTGATCACCATGAAATATGCAAGAAATTATAGCTCTCTGATTCGTACTACACTATGCTAAGTTGTATTTATTTTTCTAAGACGGTAAATGAAATAATGGATAATAAAAAATAATAATTATGCATTTTTTAAAACGCCGCCATTTTGTTTTGCGTACGAATAGAGAAGTGATATTCTGGGATCGTAAAGTACTGGATTGGACCTTCAAAATGATGTATCGCAAGACCCCTATGCCTATTTAAGATGAGGATCCCAAATTACCAAAATACCAAATTAGCAATCGGAGCCATTTATGTTGCATCAACTTAATTAAAAAATATGCCGCTTTTCGGCAGGTTAGAAAGAGACGAGAGTCATCAGCTGATCAATATTTCTTTTCGTGAAGTTTTTTAGCCCTTAATAATAAAGTTTTTTAGTTAATTTATTGATATTAAGATTGTCTGACATGTCGATTGGGGTATCAACAAGTTTCAGGAAGATCTGTGACGAAAATTTGAAAATTGTTCATATTTTTATTATCCTTATAACATTATATTTTTTAACGCAATTTTTTCATACCGTTTTCCAATTCTTTAACTTTACGAATCCAGTTTTAAATTAGAAAAAAATTAAGTATATTTGGCTAAACGTTCACATAAAATACTGCCTGCTTGGCAATCAGTGATTAAACGTAGCTCTTAATTGTCTTCACCAAGATGCCAAATAAAAATTGTTTCAAGAGAACCAAAGATAATTAATAATTCTTTAAATACTATCTTTAATTATATAGGTATAGTTAAGGAATTTACCGACCTGGAGGAGGAGCTGGGAAGGATCAAATGGGACATTGTCGGACAGAGCGAAGTTAAAAGAAGGGGAGAAGACCAATTAACACCCAAATCCGGACATATTTTCCACTATTTATGACAAACAGATGCGTTAACAGGTGGTGTAGGATTTATTGTACACAAGAGACACACACAAAAAATAATAGAGATCAAAGTATAGGCACAAGGGTAATCTACCTCACTCTGAAGCTGAATACAAGATATAATATGAAAATCATCCAGGCATATGCCCCCACATCAACGTCTGAGGAAGATGAAATAGAGGACGTCTACGATAACTTGAGTGAGGCCCTAAAGGTGTTCCCTGCCCAGTATACACTATTTATAGGCAACTTTAATCCAAAACTCGGAGAAAGACAGGACGAAACAGAAACGCCCCTAGGCAAATACGGCCCCTGGCCATTTGGTTTCTACCAGTGCCAATAACGCAATACACACACACACACACAATTATGTGAAACTAAATACATTTTTCCAGGGCCGCCCATGTTTGCAACTTGACTTTCAAACAATTTATATGGAAATTGCATTCCAATTCTTAGATAAGTTTTGATTTTGCGAATGCTGTTAAAGAGGGTTGATCAAAATAGCATCGTAAAAATAAATTATTAGGAGAAACGGTAAAATATTTCCCCAGTGTTCTTAAAAATGGAGTAGATCATTTGGTGGAAATGAATCAGAAATCTCTGTGTCACCGTTAAAGTTGGAACCATATGGGGAACAGTGTATTGTTCGATTTAGGTAAAATTTGGCTTTATCATAAGTTTTGCTGGAATAAAGATCAAAAATGATATAATTAACTGGGACCATGCGGCTTTTGTTAAGTGTCAAATTTGATATTTTCTCCACAAAATATCGAAAAATGGCATTAATTGATCGATTTTCAAAAAAATTTATTTGGAAAAGTAGTTTGTATTGTAATTTTATCCCCTCGTGCCACTTATTTATTTCTGAGACTCTTGTTAAAAACTGAATTACATTATTAAAAAGTATACAGGGTGTTTTTTAATTGAGTGCCGATACGTAAAGCTGTGAATCCTTGGGTGATTTTATGAAGAAAAATTAATATTAACATATATTCTTGAGCTACAGAATGTTAAAATTTAAACTATAACTTTTTTATCATAATAATTATAATCACTCTTAGATATTTTTATGAAATTTTGTACACACCCTTTAATCATTAAGGAGCATTTCTTGACTTAAAAGAATTTTTAAAAATTTTACCAGTGACGTCCGTACGGGGTGTATACGCCTGGCTTCGTATGCATTTCCGTCTGCAAGCCCATATCAGTTAATTCACGGTTTGTAAAATTTACCATTTTTTCTTAACTTACTTACTCTAATAATAATTATTTAATAATGACAAATCCTATTGTCTTTAGGAAAAGAAACGTCAACATTTATGAAGCTTTACCCAGCCTACTAATTCTTATTTTTATAATATGCTTGTAGAAAATGTATAAAAATAGAAAAAAATCTGAGTACGTCACTGGATTCTACGTAAAAAACTACAAAAGAAATATTTTATTTCTGTTTGATGAATGGTGTGTACAAGATTTCAAAAAAATATCTAAGAGTGATTATAATTATGATAAAAAAATTATTGTTTAAATTTTAACATTCTGTAGCTCAAAAATGAAGAGCTTTAGGACACATGTTAATATTAACTTTTCTTCTTAAAATCACCCAAGGATTCACATTCTTAAGTATCGGCACTCAATTAAAAAACATCTTGTATAGGGTGATTCATTTACAAAAAAGCAAATTTATTTTATTTCTTGAAAACTATGGAACGTAGAAAAAATCTGAGTACGTCACTGGATGCTACGTCAAAAACTACATAGAGAATATTTTTTTTCTTTTTGATAAGTTACAGGGTAACCGAAAGATGCGGCAAAATGTAAAATTTTCAAAAACCTCCCGTATATCAAAAACGAGGAGGTCTAGGAAAATTCTAAATAGGGCATCTCTTGTTTCACAAAATAGTATTACAGTGCTGCAAAAACCGCATTATTCTATATTTACTGATAACGGAGATATCCCGTAAAGCCATCGAAAAATAGACACCCTGTATTAACGCATGTACGCTCGTGTGCGGGCACCTTATAGCGCGAGTATTCCAATTTCAACAGACTGAGAATATAAAACCAGATTAAAACGAGTTCCAAAACTTAAATTTTCCTCTGCAATCTCTTAACACGACTTTAAACATTTAATTTCCTTTTGCAGCCCATAATTGCGTTCTTCACGTTAACTTCATATAGATTAATTTTATCTGTACTCGCATTTTTAAAGTTAAATTTAACATTATATTATTTTATGGTTGTAGGTTTAAATTTAATTATTTTATTCATGTTATGAGAATAATTATTGTACTCGTGCTATTTACGAGGCACACAAAAAAGTTTTTCTATTTGCGTTTCATAATGCCTACATTATGAAATACAAAAAATTGAATAACCTGCCAGTTTATGAAACTGATATTTTATTTTTTTTATATTAGCAGCCAGTAGGGTTCGAATTTTAGGCTTACTTCGATTTCGTTGAAATTAGTTTTCTTCACATTATGGATTCGACAAAAAAATTTTATAAAAAACTTTAAAATACTAACTTTTAACCTTGCAAATAGATCATTTTTACTAGATTTTTATCTGAAATACCTATACTCGGAAATATAAAACATGCTGACGGGGTCCGTCAACTAATTTCTAGTCACAACTATAAAACAACATACCCTAAAAATAATAGAAAAATCTTCCAGTTTATGCTCTATTTCTATAGTTTTAGTAAGTATTATTTTTAATTTTAATTCTATATAGATTATATTACTGTAGACATTTCCTGGGCATTAATTGTTATTCCTGTCAGATTCCGTGTCGACACAATATTTTGTTCAATATTACCTATTATTTATTATTTTGTTTAATATTTTGAACTTTGTTCTGCTCGCACCATAACTCAAGTTTTGTATATTATTTTTAAAAGTTTTTCTAGATTATTTTCTGCAATTGCTCGTATTTCTGACGGAGTACAACTTTCTTCCTAACTCATTTTTATTAACTTTAACAATATATTTTTAATTATAACAGATGGGAGAAGCTTTGTTGTGTTCAATTCTTTCTATAATGACATATTTGATACTTGTAACATTTTATAAAATTATAAAAGTATTGCCAACCTAAAAAGAAAATATTAATTCAAAAGGAAAAAAATCTACTATATTTTCAGACTTTAAAGATCCAAATAGAAAAGTATTATAAAATACACGGTTCATAAGACAATTAGAGCACTTGTACTTTAGAAAACTCCCCGTTTCGCGGGTCGTTTTCTAAATTAAACGCGTGCTCAAAGATAATGTCTTATGAAACTTAATATACTATTTCATCAATGCCATTTCAAAATACATTTTAAAACATTTGTCATATTGTGCTCACAACTATACAGGGTGTCCATTTTTCAATGGTTTTACGAGGTATCTCCGTTATTAGTAAAGGTAGAAGGGTTCGGTTTTCATGGCACTCTGCTACTTTCTTGTGAAACGAAGAATGCCCCAATTAGAATTTTTCTAGGCCTCCTCGGGGGCATCCCAAAATGTAAAATTCTCAAAAACATCTTGTATATCGAAATCGAGGAAGCCTAGAAAAATTGTAACTGAGCATCTTTTGTTTCAAAAAAAGTAGCACAGTGCTGCGAAACCAGCATCCTTCTATCTACTACTTATGTACTAATAACGATAATGTAAAACCACCGAAAAATTAACACCCTGTACTTATATGATTTTGGCCTGATTTGAATAATAATTGACCTGTTATTAATAATAGTTATGATTATCACAATTTAGAGCTCTTCTAAACTTAAAGGTAACATATGGTTTAAAGCTCAATAAATATAGTAAAAATGGTCAAATGGAAGGACATTTTTATAAAGTAAGGCCAGAACAAGCTCGAACAAACCAGGTCAAGTCCATAGCCGTAATGAAATTTGTTAACAACAAACCGTGGGTTATGGGCCGATCTTGAGCACGCCCATAATATTTTTTTCGTTCATTGTTCATCAATGGTTTGAAATGTGAAAATTATAAAAATATAGTGCAGTAATTTCTAAGGCAAAGTGATGTTTTGTTTAAAAGAACACCACGTATATTTTAAATCAAAAGAACAAAATAGTTCACAATTACTAGATAACGAAAATATTCCCAAAGCCTAGCTAGAAATCCTTAAAAATGTTTTGTTTTTCACTTACAAATGACTAAAATAATTAATCTTAAAAATGCCGGTATTTATATTTTACCGATGACGATTATCGGCAAAATATGCCGATACGATGTACCGATATTTATATCGGTACGGGCCAATCACTAGTTATAACTTATACATGTCATCGAATATATTCGAATGCGTTTCTTAAAATTTAAGATTTTTTTTGATTGGGTTCATCAGTGATATCCATTTCTGTTCTTGATCTCAAGCATGCCGTATAATCGACAGCTTATATTATAACAGTATTTAAATACAAAAAATACATGTTAGATATAGGGAAAGAACGGCAAACCTTCTAGACGTTTGCATAAAATTACTGTAAAATTTGCATAATTACATACATTTTTATTTATTATAGGTAAATCAAAGGCAAGTTAGGCAGGCAAAAAAAAAGCGGAGCCATATATTTAGACACGCAATATACTCGTAAAATGTTATATAAAAATCACGCAGTGTTTTCATATCATACATTAAGTGTGTACTTACATACATAATTCCACAAACGAAGTCAGCTTGGATCCTATTTTAAAGTTTTCCGGACAGAAAAAGCAGTTTATATAATATGTTAGGCGAAAAGCTAGAAAGAGGACAATTGTCGATATTTTTACCCAATATTAGGTTTGGCCATTTTAAAGCTACCAAAGTTCGATTTTTCATTCAATTTCGAACTTTGATCGTCTCCAAACAACCAAATCTGGAACTGTGCAATTACAAAACAACCAAAGCTTGTCAGACATTTTTACTAAATTCATAGAAATTCTGACACTAAAATAAGTTGGAACCATCTATTATTTAAATTTGTAGTATAGATTTCGAGAAAATAGTTATTGTAGGTTTTTATTGTGTTCGAATTAACGGTATTGATAATTAGACAGGCCAATGTACAAAATACTGCGATAAGTAAACTTACACAATAACTTTTTGCACTAGATATACAGTCCCACACTTTTATAGGGTATCTCCGTAACAGTGCTATCAAATTAAAAATTAATGTAGGTGTCATGTACTTTTTTTGGGTCAAACTTAAAATGATAAAATCAAAATTTGAAAATCTTCGCTCGCTTAAGAGATACGGGGGAAAATCAAAAAATTTACAATTTCTAAATTACCTTATATTTTCTTGGTTAAAAGACATACAGAAAATGTTTTACACAGAAGTTTCTTTATAATAATTGTTGAATAATCTACCGTTTTCAGAATAAGTATACGGGGTCAGGTAAAAAAGTTATCGGACCTAACATAATTTTTTTAAATGGAACACCCTGTATATTTTAATCTAAGAAGATTGCTTTTTAAATTCTATTTTCAAATATATAACACACCATGGATGATATTGGCTTCCTAGGCGATTTATTTAAACTTTATTACTTTAAACCACAGTAGGCCATGAAACAAAAGCTATTATCCTATAAACAACTATGTTGACATTCTACTTGTTATTAACATTTAACGTCAATTTAATTTTTACATATTTATTTGTGAAAATTACTTATCAACATTTTGAAAAATTTGACATGATATCTATCATCCACGGTGTGTTATAAATTTGAAAAGAGAGTTTAAAATGCTATCTTTTTAGATTAAAATAGACAGGGTGTTCCATTTTAAAAAAAATTAGGTTAGGTCCGATAACTTTCTTACCTGACCCCGTATACTTATTCTGAAAACGGCAGATTATTCAACAATCATTATAAATAAACTTATTTATAAAACATTTTCCTGTAGCTCTTTTAACTAAGAAAACATAGGATAATTTAGAAATTGTCAATTTGTTGATTTTCCTCCGTATCTCTTAAGCGAGCGAAAAGTTTAGAATTTTGATTTTACTATTTTAATCCAAAAAGAGCACATGAGACCTACATTACTTTTTTAATAGCACTAACAATAACGAACAAACCCTATAAAAGTGTCGAAAATGGGACACCCTGTACAGCATGTGTACTCGTAGTTGAAAGTGTAATAAATGGGAAACTTGTTATCCTTAATTTTATCGAAAAACTCTTGCTAAAAAGTTTTAATTAGTAAAATACAACAAACCCGAACAAACTCACCCCCCGTCCCCCTCTTCCGGTGTAGATTGCCACTAGATGGCGATGCTGTATATTCAGCATTTGTGATGATTGTTCGCGATCACTAATGTTGAAATTGCTGCATGTTATGGCAAACTAACTGTAGGCTCGAAATAAGGACGTAACTGTCACTGTCTATTCATTTTCTGACTTAGGGTATGTCCATTATGCTTTAATATATCTATAGACTCATGAAAAAGGACTTCAAGATAGTGAATGGATTGTAAAAAGTACTTCAAGAATTTTAATGGACTGGTAAAGAAAGACTTCCAGATTATTAATGGATTATCTGTGGACGTCACTCAGCTTCTAAGGCGATCTTAATCGGGGTCAAATTGACTCTAGTAGGGAGTCCGTTAATTTATAGCGACTCCCTAACGGAGTCAGGTTGACTCCCTTTGAGGGATTTCTACATTGGCCGCAACACAGGAAGATCTTCAGAAGAACAAATAATGCCGATTATAGTAATAAGAATGTAATCATATGTACATCATAAAACTATACTTAGGTAAATAAAGGTACAATTTTATGAAAGCTGTGTCGATTTGCTTATGGTTTCAGTAGTTTGATTTATGAGTGTAGAGCCGATATTTGAATGTCACCTTAAGTTTAACCATTAGCTAAGGTACACTGAAGAAATGCTACATATAGTAAAATTATTATAGTAAAGATTTTACTGTACGATTTTCTATAAATTACAGTGAAACCTCCCTTAGGCGGACACCTACGGGACCGCCTAAATGTGTTCGTCTAATAAAGGTGTCCGCCCATGGGAAATTTGTTATTAGGTAATATGTAAATCCAAAATGATTACTATGTATATGTATGTACAAATAAACATAACATAATAAAACTATACTAGTTGTAGTTAGGATGTAGTACTAAAAAATCTAATAATATAAACTGCTGGCCATTTGCTTTCGAGCAAGAAAAATTTCGCCTAAATTTAAAAGTTAATATTTTCTGAACCAGATATGACATCGATCTCCGGTTTTTAACGGTTGATAGATTTGTCCCTTAGGAAACAATTGCCAAAGTTGGATTGTCTTAAACTGTTATATAAATTTTATATATAGGGTATTAAAGAGGACGATGATTTTTGCTCCAATTTCAATAGCATGTAACTTTCACAATATTATTTTTAAATTTTATCACTGTACGTCAATTGAATCACTGGTTCATAGCAAAGAAAGTAATCTGTCAAATTTTTGATATCTGCTATATTTTAAGAGATACCGATTTTTTTGAAAACTTTGCTTTTTTTTCAACTTTTTGTTAGCTAGATCCCACTGTGCTTTGTATCGTGCAATCTTTGCAAGTGATTATTATACCTTATGAAAAGCTCGTTTATGTTCAGTAACAACAATTGTACCTAAATGTTGTGATGTACAGTGGCGTACTTATAATCACTTATATGTCTATGCTTTATGAGTATCTCACAATTTTTTGTATTGGAAAGTACTCGCCCCTAGATTAGGCAAGTTTTTCCTTATTTTTCAGTTTTTCATATCGCGCTACAGGTATATTATACAGTGTCTACAAAATTTTAAAAAGATATTTTTTTTATTTAATTGTTTGAAAAAATGTATTTATTAATTTCTAACTTTCTAACACGACACTATTCATAAAATTATACTTACATTGAAAGGCACTTTAATATTAAATATCACTAGCTGCCGTCAAACCAAACCCCGTCCATCCGAGTGTATTAATTTGAATCGAGATTATCACGAAAAAAAAACAATATCAAGTCAGGCATGCTAATGCGTTTAGCAACAAAGCTGACCATGTGTTAGAAAGTTAGAAATTAATAAATAAATTTTTTCAAACAATTAAATAAAAAAATTATCTTTTTTAAAATTTTGTAGACACTGTATAATATACCTGTAGCGCGATATGAAAAACTAAAAAATAAGGAAAAACTTGCCTAATCTAGGGGCGAGTACTTTCCAATACAAAAAAATAGTGAGATACTCATAAAGCATAGACATATAAGTGATTATAAGTACGCCACTGCACATCACAACATTTAAGTACAATTATTGTTACTGAACATAAACAAGCTTTTCATAAGGTATAATAATCACTTGCAAAGTTTGCACGATACAACGCACAGCGGGATCTAGTTAACAAAAACTTTAAAAAAGCAAAGTTTTTCAAAAAAATCGATATCTCTTAAAATTTAGTAGATATCAAAAATTTGACAAATTACTTTCTTTGCTACGAACCAGTGATTCAATTGACGTACAGTGATAAAATTTAAAAATATTATTGTGAAAGTTACATGCTATTGAAATTGGAGCAAAAATCATCGTCCTCTTTAACACCCTGTATATAAAATTTTCTGACAGTTTAAGACAATCCAACTTTGGCAATTGTTTCCTAAGGGACAAATCTATCAACTATTAAAAACCGGAGATCGATGTCGTATCTGGTTCAGAAAATATTAACTTTTAAATTTAGGCGAAATTTTTCTTGCTCGAAAGCAAATGGCCAGCAGTTTAGTTTGACGTGTTTGCGTTTTATACTTGCAATCTAGAGAATGTAATTCCAAGTATGATAACAAATATATTGCTGTAGAGTCACTTCTATTATTTGCATACTCTTATAATTCCTTTACCATACTAATGGATAGTGATGTGGCTTCGGTTTGGACTACATAATCGGTAGGAATGGGGTCACTATCATCTTCTAATAGCACATTGCTACCAATGTTAATGAACTCGCCCAAATCATTGTTATCAAATTGAAAACTTCCACAACATCAATATTCTCTTTCAGACTCAAAACGCGAAATTTTTGTGACATTGTTTAACCTTACAACTCACAAATAAACGGCGGACTGCTGTCGGGGAATGTGTGATTCTTTCATTCGGCGAAGTCCTTTCACGCTGCCACGCATACGCGATTTGTTGCCGGTCTGTCTTCAGAGAATTTTTGCAACTTACTTATTCGTCTCCCAAATACTTTAAACATTTGTTTGTCCGTTTAAATGAGGGTTTTCGCACTCTTGGTATGAAAACAGCATGTCCCCGTCCGCCCAAAGGAGACTGTGCCCAAGAGAGGTTGATTTTCATGGAATTTCATATACCTAGTTCCGGACTATGTAAAAATGTCCGCTTAATAGAGTAGTCCGCTTATTAGAGGTGTCCGTTAAGAGAGGTTTCACTGTATATTATTAATTACATTTTATATTAATAATTCATATCACAATAATATTATATACATAATTTATAAGAAACTATAGTTAGTATTTCTAATAAATTTAGTACAATCAAATAAATACTAAAATTTAAATTATACAATGAATGTAAGTGAAAATAATTTATTTATAACTCCAGTAGTTAATATTTTAAAATGTATGGTATATTTTCTTGACGACTATTATTGCAACGGAGCCCTGGAATTTCTGGACGGAGAACTTATACAGGGAAGATACTATCGATCGAAGAAGTTAAACGACGCAACGCGAGGTTACCACTTGGATGGGTAATCGCGTGTATCAAAATGTTTACAAAAGATTTTAGTAAATTTAACTATAGATTATGGTAAAAAACAAAAACTTTTCATATAAATTATTTACTAAATATTTTTGTAATTATTACTAAAAACTTAGGTTAGGATTTTTCTATAATTTAATGGCATGTGATTCAAAAAAATCAATAGGAAATAGCATTTTTAAAAGTTTTCACTAATCACAATATTTTTTAAAAAATCACTAGATCTAGTCATATAGTGAAAAACATGGAAACACTATATAGCTGGATCGCATTGTAGTATGCGAGAGGAGAGTTCGAAAGTCTCCAAATCAAACCTCCTTATTTAATTTATAAGCATTGTCGGATTGTAATAAGTTATTTGCCACACCTGTATATGGTTAATATGTTAACTGCAAAACCTTTATTAGTGACCTTGCAATTGAAATACCTAAATCTCCAAAACCCACAAATACGACCGGATTATTCATTTCTTATTATATCTAGGATTTCTGCGATTATACAACTCCATGTATATTTTTCCCATATAGAAGGATGTGATTAATAAGTGATAATCATTTAAGTGATTATCACTTGGTGGTCACATTGTTGTAATTGTCATTTTTTGACAAATTACTTCAGAAGTAATTTCTGTCAGTTCTTGTTACAAAATGGCAAAAGAAAGATTTGGTAAAATTTTGTTGTCTAAAGTCGACGATGCTATTAAAAATGTGAAGCCCAAAAATACCGAGCGTTCCGACAAATATGTATGGAAGCAGTTTACTGAGTTTTGCCTTGCGCGAAGTTTCGAAATTGAGAAAATGTCAACAGACAAGGATTTGTGCAACATTTTAAAAGACTGGGCATATAATATGCGAAAATCCGACGGAAGCGATTATAAAGAAGGTGTGGTCAAGCTTTTATGGAACAAAACGGCCAAATGCTCCAGGAACTATATTTTGAAAAATATAATCGCCACATAGATCCATTCAATGACATGGTTTTTCAAAGCGCCCGTTTTGCCCGTAATGCAAAACGAAAAGAGTTACAGGCGGTACCTGGTGCACGAAAGGAGAGTTCCACGGGTTTGACGAGACAGGAAATAGAAAAAATGGCCTTTAGTTTGGATGAAAATACCCCAGATGGGCTTCAACGGAAATTTTTCCACATAGCTGCATCCGAACTAGCATGGAGGGGAAATGAAGCAGATTTTTTGCTATTGGAATATTTTAAGGAGGAAAAATATAACAACGGGTCTAGTACCGGTCGTCTGGAATACAACCCAATATTTTCTAAAACGGCGCAAGGAGGAGCAAGTCGAACATGCGAAAGTAAGTGGCTTGTAAAAAATCTTGTGAATCCGGATTTATGTCCAATACGGTTATATATTAAGCTAATGTCCAAAAGAGGCGAAAACATTAAAACTAATCGATTCTTTTTGACGGTCAATCAGAAATGGAAACAGAATGATAATTTCCCATGGTTTAAGAATTGTCCAGCAGGTATTAACATTATAAGAAACTGGACAAAAATGGGAGCAATCAACATCGGCCTAGATACGAAAAATAAAAAGATTACGAATCACTCTAATAGAGCTTCAACAGTAAGTGCCCTTAGCAGTTCAGGTGCTAATCTCCAGGAAGTTATCAAAATAACGGGCCATAGTTCTATAAATTCTGTTACTCCCTATCTCCAGCTCAGCGAGCAGCATCATCTGAAGATTTTGTCGCAAATGAGAGCCGAAAATACATCGTCATCTACTTCTGATGCTGAAGCCCAATTTCAAACACCTCCAACCTATGATAATAATTTATCCAATAGTTCAAGTTTTAACTATAATAATTGTAATTTCGTAATTAACAATAATTACTGTAATAAAAATGTTTAACTCAGAAAGATATATGTACTTTATTTCGTTGTATAATCCTTTGAATACAACTCGATGTTTCGGTATTACCTAATACTTTTACCTGACACTCAACGCGTTACCCGGCAACACTACTCCTCCTTCGGAGTCGTAGTGTTGTTGCCGGGTAACGCGTTTCGTGTCAGGTAAAAGTATTATTCGGTAATCCCGACACATCTTGTGGTATTACATTCGATAATTTCTTGTAAAACCAAATATGCATTCCTTACTGAACAACAGTGATATAGCGAAACGCGTCTGACACAAAATCTGAATTTGTGGTTTAGACAGACATTTATTTTTCCATGCATCGTTTATCTTAATATAATTAAATACCTACAAAAAAATAAATTAAAATAGGTTTATGCCACAAGCACCATCGAAATAATTAATTTTTTTTTTACTTCCAGTATAACATAAAGAAAAAAGAAGAAGTAGTAGACCCTATCCAAGAAGAACCTAATCCGTTGATGCGGAAGAAAAAGACGCCGGAAGAATTGGCGCGAGAGGCCGAAGCAGAGGATGAAGACGAACTGACAAGTGAGTGTGTAGCGGCCCTTAGACGAATCCACAAACGATGCACCATTATGTGAATGAACCAAAGCGCTTGTAGTGGCAATATTTATGCCGAAAAGTTAATGACAAAATTTTTAAATAAAATATATAACCATGTAAGTAAAACACGCTCGCTGCCTTCCATTGTGAAACTGGGCGAGACTCCTATAGATTCGCCCAGTCGCTTCTCTTACATGGACAATGTCTAATTTTTTGCGGTAATATTACAAAACACAGTTTTCCTTTAAAAAGAAAATCTTATAACTGTTATTTAAAATTATGGTCTTGATCATTCCTGTATTCGAAATTTTTATAAACTATTGCAATATCTCCTCAGGGTTTTAATTTATTTCTACATTTTGTCATTAACTGGATACACAATTTTTCGTTTGCTGATGCCTGTTTTTTTTTCTGCTAGTTAGTTTAGACGTTTTTTAACAAATAAGTTTTGCACATTTTGAAAATACAAGGCGACAAAAACTGACATTCATTGTTTGTTACACCAACAGGTATAGTACCTTTCATGGTCTTTCGTTTTCCTTTAACAAATTGGTAATTAGCTCAATACATATAATTATTCCAATATATTCTTACAAGACGGCCATAGTCGTGTGATTGAAATTCGGAATAATTTTGGGAAAAATAAAATCTTGTTAAATTATACAGGGCCATTCATGGTGAGATCGCAGGAACGAAAAAATACATTTGTTTCAAATATTGATGCTCGTTATAAGAGATGACGATCGTTTTAATGAAGATATTGTAACGTATTGTGACTTCCGTTTATATTGGAAGTCAGGCTTAACATTGTTATTTTAAATAGAATGCCCTGTATATTTTGGCATTTTTCGATTATATGTAAAAATCCAAGTGAGTTTTGTTGACAATTTCCTATACCCATGTCCAACCGTTGCTGAAACAATGTTAATTAAAGGATTTTTCCGAAAATCGTTCGGAAATATTGACATTTTTGATAACATTTTTGAAAGAAAAAGTCAATATTTCTCTACACTTAGTCGTTGCTAGGCAACGGAAAATAACTGTTAGGAAATATTCATTTCCTTACTGTAAGGAAATGCTATTTCCTTACAGTTGTTAGTGTTCTACATAAATGATTGAAAACACGTTGTTCATAAGGAATTAATATCTATTTTGAAAACCTCAATGCATTGCAGAATACATTATGAAATTAATTTGTTATATTCACAGCTATCTCTGGAGGAGTCCCAGAAATGGAAAATTCATCATCACTTATAATTTTATACTGTTTTACTTTCGAAAACAACAACAATTAAAGTTATATGCGTCAAGTGACAATTCAACATTAATACGTTTCATAGTAACGCAACCAATTTTATTACGAATTTCAAAGCACCATTTATTTGTGAATAACATTATTCGTGATTTTTTCAAAATTAATCAATATCCGTCGATTTTTAAACGGTTTTTGAAAAAATAGTATGTTTACCTCGTAGGATAAGCCACATTCCTGGACTCTGTGTTGCTGTCTCGGCTTGCGCCTCGCAATCTTCACAGTCGTCCAGGAATATTAGGCATTTCCTACTCAGTAAACAATGTACTATTTTTATAAAAAAACATGTCAAAATGCAGTTAAAGATTTTAATATTTGAGAAAATCTAGACTAGGTATGAGTATTTTTATATCATAAAAATACCAGATATTTTTTATACAGTGTATTTTTAAAATTATATCTTGCTGGTATAATATAATAAATATTTATGAGTCAATTTTCTTTTAATACAATTTTTATACAAATATTTAAAATGAACTTAATCTCAGAAACGGTTGGAGATGGATATGGGAAGTGGTTAACAAAAGTTGGATTTCTACATAAAATCGAAAAATCCCTAAATATACAGGGCATTATATTTCAAATAACAATGTAAAGTCTAGCTCCAATATAAGCAGAAGTCAAAATATCGACAACTTTTATAGCAATATTTCAAAGAAATCTATTTTTTCCTAGTAGTCACCTGAAGACGACTGGAGATGTTTACCAGTTGAAACGTTGTGTTATAAATTAATATGAAGATAATGGAAGGCCAAAATAAGTTTGTATCACTCATGACACAACATTGTCTCAAACCTTCAAACAAACACATATCTTTTTTGTTTCCGGGATCTTTTAATAGGCCACATCCTGTGAACGACCCTGTATGTTTATGCTGATTAAAGTATTGATTATTAAGGTTAAAAGGTCAACGAAAGAAAGTGGAATATATTTTATGAGTGAATTTGAGGACACTTGTATTACCCAAACGTATTTGGCACGCACTATATTTTTATGATGTTATATCAACAGACCGAAACAGCCCGCTAAGAGGAACAACACACAAACCACAAACAAGGTGGTTTGGTGTTTGGGTTTGTTTCGATGAGCATCAGGTTGCGTGAAGGTCTCGTTTTCCTTTGGTGATCGGTTTTAATTCTTCAGTCTAGATACTGGTTGTCCCAATAATGCGACAAAATAAAAATAATTTTAAACTGTTTTCCGGGAAGAAAAACTAATGTGTCTCATTCTCACAATCCCTGATATGACATGAAACAGTTAAACATTTAAAAAACTACAATATATTATAATTTAACCTCCGCCGAAATATTTACATAAGAACTCTTGTTGGCTAAAAATGGTCGGAACACAGATTTTTCCCAGATCCACGATTTCCAATTTTGCATCTAATCTAAATATCGCCGTTCTGGCAAAACAATGACGCAACTGCAAAATTATGACGTTGTGATTCATTTCTAACTTAATTCATTTATATGGGAATGACGAAAGTGTATAATCACTCGCGGCCCAACCAATAATTCCAATGCCAACGCCCCTTAAATCTAACCTACAACGCGAAATGGAAAATAACTCGGCCGGTTTTGATGCTACAAAAAAAATGTGAAAAGCAAAATTGAAGAGTTTGACAGAGCGCGTAAGCTCGAATAAACCTGATCCCGATATCTCGATGATCGAATTAACGCGATTTTCAACTGCAGAAACAATAAAATTTAATTAATTATATTTCGAGAAGGGGCGGAGTTGAGGCATCATCATCATCAAGAATGGAGAATAAGAAAAAAATTTCGGTTTTTGCATCAGAATGATAAACAGTTAAATTATTGTGAAAATGCACAAAATAATGTAAATTTTCCACCAAATACAGGGTGTTATGGAAATGACTTATTATATTTAAATCGGCAAATCCTGAGATGAAAATAAATTGAAGAAAAATAACCTTAAATGGCGCTTTGAATTATTGTACGAAATATACATTTTATATGAAATCTGAAAATTTACGTGGCCGCTACTGAGGACGTTCGCAATCAATAGTTTATTGAGGCGGTGTTGTCATATATTGCAACACAGAATTGTAAACGCACGTGTTCAGTTTTTGACAACAAGATGTCTTTGACCCGCTTTATCACTTCTTTTTCACTTTTTAGAAAAAATATTGCAATTTTAAGATACACACTCTCTTACCTTCGATCTTATAATCCGTTTTATAATTAAATTCCATAAAAAAATAAAATACAAAAAGTATGTTTTGCAACAGAACCAACAATAAGTAATATCACACAAATTTGAAATCACATCACAATATTTCTTATTATGAATTATTTCACAATAAAAAAAAAGAATCGGGTAATGCTACAACTAACAAAACGTTTAAAATTCGTATACATCAAGCACGTGGAACCCTCGACAGCGTCAACCCATTCCCGAGCTCGAAACATACTGAAGCAACGATAGTCGCGCGAGGCAGGTATCCAAGCAAGGGCGAAACATGCGGTGTAATCTGACAATACTGTTGGTATACTCTAGTGACCCACATTGTTGCTAACTGAATCCAGATGGAACGGCGCGACAGTATGTGGGTAAAAAGGGTTTTTACCTTAGTATTTAGATATTCGATTAAAAAAAAAGTATATAGACTTTCTCTAGGACACCCTAGGAGTCACCCGTTTAAATATAATAAGTCATTTCCATAACACCCTGTATACTGGAAACAATCAGTACTAACATTTTGGTGAAATTTGATTCATACAATAAACCTTTGAGCCCACCTAATTGGACTGATTTTGACTATAGTTCTATAGATTGTTGAAAACCCAGATCTGCTAGCATTTTTCTGTCGTCTGTAATGAAGCCTTTCCACATGGATGAAGTTAAGGGGGCTTGGGAGCTACGCTCCCCAGATCTGATGACCTGACTTAGCTCATAATATACCCTATAAAGTTTGGCTGCTATATGAAGTTATTTTACTTTGTCGCACTATTGAGACCCAATGTAGAAAAGGCATTTTACTATAATTGATGAAAAAAAGTGCCAAAATAAAAACTTTATTTGCCTTCCGTCAAGATTGCAGTAGCTAGTTATTATGAAAATGTTATGTATTTGATATTTATGTAGACGTAGGTTTATTTAAGTTTTATACGAATTCTAACTAGAAAGTTTACTAAAAAATCCATTGAGTTTCAGTTTTCCAGTAGTAGCGCGTAGCTAAAATATTAATTAAAAGCTAAGTGAAGCTATAGATTAATAAAAAATACAAAATAAAATCATAATTGGTACTATCAAATAATTATTTTGACTAAAGAAAACATAAAATTATTTTAACTAAAATCAAATAAAACCATAGAAAACAGTATTTTATGAATTGTCAAATATACAGGGTGTAACAGAAAGGTTGGGAGTAAATTTAGCAGTGATTTCCTTGGCAAAAAATAATTTTTTTTCATATAAATTTTCGCTCTACTGATTTTTGTTTCCAAGCTACACGATGTTAAAAGTTTGTAATAAAATTCTAATAATTAATTAATTAACAATAATAAATCAACTAACTTACAAACTTAAATTAATTATCATAATCAATAATATTTAACAAAATAAAAAGAATATTACAAAGGATGCTGAAAATGTTGTCCCCCAAGTGCATTTTTCAATGCGTTTCCTTATGTACACACGCCTAATCTACGAAGTCAATGTTTTTAATGTTATTAGGGCAATATCAAAGTAAGCTCCTTCTAAAATTTCATTTCATTATCTGCCAGCGCAAAAAAGTTATTACGCAAAAACGATTATTACATTTTAGTTTGGAAACAAAAATCAGTGGAGCAAAAATTTATAGGAAAAAGAATTTATAGAAAAAAGAATAATATTTTTTGCCAAGGAAATTACTGCTAAATGTACTCCCAACCTTTCTGTTACACCCTTTATATTTAAAAACATTTTTAAACCGGGAATTTAAAAAATGTATGTATTTCTAAGAAAGTTATTAAATGTTGATCGTGACGTGTCGATTATTATATTAATGTTTCCCCACAAAGATGTATCCAACGAATTCATTTGGAGACTGTATTTTCGACAATCAATGTTAAAGTAGTATCCCTGACCAATTACTATTAACTACTTGTTACCCCATTTAAATATTTAAGTATTTAATAATGTGAATATTAATGAGCAAATCATAAAATCAAAAAAAAAAAGTGAGGCAATGTTGTTATGTACGTATCTTTATAATGTGTTATGCATGATATTTAAGAACTTGTATTTTAAATGTATTGTGCAACCCATGAGAGACACTGTTTAAAAAGAAAGTATATGTATATATCTATACAACGTGTCCAAGATAAGGAGGGCCAGTACAGGGATCTCGGAAACCGTACGCGATACGAAGTCGGTTAAATGGAGGAACGTTGCGCATTTACGTGCCTAATAATATGCCGTTTAGAAAGTTTTAAAATTCCGGGTAGTTCCGGAGATATCCGGAAAAACCCCAAATTCTGAAAAATCGGTTTATTGTTTTCCTGGGTTTTTTTGAGATCGAATTCTAAAGTAAATTGCACTTTTACATTGCCACTTTTTCCGCTCACAGCTTTAATTGTTTTGTAATCCGACGAGTCGTCTTCGAAGGGCCATTATCTACTTTCTTTTTCTTAAATACAGTCCTGTTTTTCTGATATTGGAATTTGACATCAGGAAATTTTGGGATACGGTCCTGTATTTCTCCTAATTTTATAAATAATAGCTCATAAGTAAGCTCTAAATTTTTACTTATGTTGGACTAGTTCAATAAATATCAAATAATTTAATAATAAACCATAACAAAACACAGAAGCATTATTTCAAACTTCTGTTGATTCGGAAGTTTGAAACAAAAAAATTAAGATGGTGACACGTGATTTGTTTCACTTGACATTCCCATTGTGATCGTTTGAAAGCGTTTTAAGAGGTTTTCTATTTTCCAGAAAATATGGAACATAATTTTCCAATGCTGAAAAGTTTGATATTCTATCGCATGTTTTATTTTATCTCAAAAAAACTATTATGTAGCAGTTAGAAGATGTTATTTGTCCTTAGAGAATAACGGAAATCATTTTGAACACCTAATTATGTCGTTCCTTACGGTTTTTGTTGTTCGTTTTATTACTGTTTTGGTATGATTTTTGTTCACTTATTTGTGGTTTATTATTAAATTATTTGTTATTTATTGAACTAGTCCAACATAAGTAAAATTTTAGAGCTTACTTATGAGATACTATTTATAAAATTAGGAGAAATATAGGACCGTATCCCAAAATTTCCTGATGTTGTTCAAAAAACCCTCGAAATGTCATTAAACCACAATGTGTCATACATCGTTGCATTCGGGAGAAAAAAAGCTCTCAAATTCCAATATCAGAAAAACAGGACCGTATTTAAAAAAACAATTAACGCTGTTAGATAGACCCGAAAAAGTGGCAATGTAAAAGTGCAATTTACTTTAGAATTCGATCTCAGCAAAACCCAGGAAAACAATAAAACGATTTTTCAGAATTTCGTTTTTTTCCGGATATCTCCGGAACTACTCGGAATTTGAAAACTTCCTAAACGGCATATTATTAGGCACGTAAATGCGCAACTTTACTTCCATTTAACCGACTTCGTATCTCTTACGGTTTCCGAGATCCCTGTACTGGCCCTCCTTATCTTGGACACGTATAGTAATTGTACTAGTTGGTAAAGTTCTTTCGGCGAAAAATGGTTGACTGCCATAACATTTTTCGTGAAAGAACTTTACCTATATCTACTGAGGTTCCCATTGGGTATTTGCGTTAGTGCGCAAATACTTCAATTTATTACTATTTTTATTTAGATGTGCTTTCTGTCTATCTTGCAAGTCTCGTGGGTGCATTTTTACTTAGTTCTAAGTGACATTAAAGGCGAAATTATTTAACTACGCGACGCCGATGGTGATTTCCACAGGAACACTACAATTAAACGAATTTAGATTTATTTATATTGAAAGCAAACATTTTGGCAAAAATCTTAGTGGTCATTTTGCATGTAATATACGTATATGACTAGTTTTCTATGACTATAGTACCAACTTTTATTTAACTTGGGCCCTTAACGAAGCGATGGCCAAAACAAATCGTTAAAAATATTCATTTATCTTACCTAAGAATGTTCTATTGCTGACTATTATGCTCTGAGTTATACAGTGTGTTATGGGAATAGTTTATTTTATTTAAATGGGTGACTCCTTGAGCGTTCTAAAGAAATAATCCATATTCTTTTTTTAATAGACCGTCTAAGAAATTCGCTAAATACACCTAAAATCGGATCACATGCGTCTCATTAGTAAACCATATGTTTAAGTTCAAGTTCAAGTCAAATGTGGGTTTGTTTACAGGTCAGGTATGACACCCATGAAAAAGACAAAATAATAATATGGTGAATATTATCGCAAAGCACCATTTATTATTATTTTTCGGGTATTGTTTCCATATAAGGATTTCGATTTAAAGCTAATAAACCCTTTCGATAACATCCTGTCGAGCCTGCTTAATCGTAGCCGCTGCAGCTTATTTTTCTTGTAAATTTCCAGAAAGTAAAATTCTTGTCATTATAATATCATGAAAAATTTGCCAAGTGTATCTAAAGTTATAATGCGGCGAAAAAATAGGTTTCGTGTTTAAAAGTTTAGTTAAACGATCTAAATAGGAACTGACAATTCCTTTTTTCCTTATATTATTTTTTTTTACATGTGCCCCGAAAGTACCTGTTTTCATGCATGTTCTCTTCACCGAAAGTGGCGTTTTCCAAGAGAGCGGGCGGGAAAGTATCGAAGCGGGCGGGAAAGATTTTTCCCCCTGCTCATAAATAAATAAAACCAGAATTGTCGGTGCGGGTTTGTCTACCCACCGAGCCATACTACAACTACAATAAATAGCGGATTATATATAAATTAAATTGGCAGTTCATTTTTCAAAGATGTTTTAGAAAAATGTCTGAAGAATTTCTTTATTTATATGGCCTCAAAGACTCGGGCACTTGTAAAAAAATAAATAAAACCAGAGATGCCGTGATTTGAACCGGCGACTCTCAGATCACAAGGCGTACGCTATACCACTAGGCCACCGAGCCTATTTGTCAAAAATAATAAATAAATATTTACATTCTCCATGCGCGAGTGTCTTCATGTCATGTAGACAGGAAAACTGTCTGAAGAATTTCTTTATATATTTGGCAACAAACCTTCGGAGCACTTGTAAAAAAAATACGGTACATATCTCGGTCCGTCGGAGGTTTTTCCGGACTCTCATCTCGTCCGTAAAAGCCTCTTTTCGGCCCTATTACATACCGGTTAGGTTGGGTCGACAAGCCTAGTTATCCCGATAACTAGGTATTTGTCCTACAGCTTTCGGGAAAAAAAATATTCGGTTCAAAAGTGTCATCCAGAAGTATACTAAAACTATTTTCTACTTGATTGCGTATTTTTATATAAAGAAAACTAATTCAAGTCACATGGAGTGGTTTTGGACTCTCCTATTAACTCTAGTAAAAATGTATTTGAAATTTTGGTCATTCTCATAAAATAAGGGGTAGGAGATTTGACTCGTATTGCAAAAAAAATTCGATAACTGCCGAATACGTTAACCGATATTATCGCACTTGGTCTTATTTTAAAGCTATTTGATAGCCGAATTATAGTCTATGATAATACTTAAGATTTAGTTTAAACTAGTAACCGAGCATTAGTAACTTACTCAATTTTCCACAAAAATTATTTAAATGGGTCACCCTAAATTTCATTAAAGAATAATAATAATTGTCACAATTGCTGCAGCTTCTATAATCAGTCTCGATTGCATACTAGGTTTAAGCACATAATATTAAGGGCTTCTTTTTAATAATTTAAGCTCCAAAGTATTAATTAAGTTTTACAGAATATTTATAACGTTTAAATGCACTTACTGCCAATAATGTATACTTTCAAAAATACTTCTAAAAGTAGATTTGTCGTTGCTTGTTTTGCAGCACTTAGAATTTAGTCATCACATAGTTACAACCTTAGATATAATGCAATGCTAAATATTTCTAATATTTCTGTTTAAAGGAATTATTTTAAAAAAATTTAAGATAATGTAATTTTTGTGCCGCTTAGATTGAATGTGATAAACTTATTGTTCAAACTACCGTCGGTAAAAGTTTATCAAAATATCGTGCAGCACAACCGAAATATTTCGATTATGTTATTTTTTACTTTGTCTTCCGGTAAGTACCTCCTAATTCCCGGGAGCATATACAGGAGGTCAAAATATACCTAATTTGTCATAAAAAAAAATTCCTAAAGTGTCCCTTAATGATGAGCCCCCAAAGGGGCACTTAGCAATTTACTTTTTCTCGTAACTTTTGAACCGACTGGTAAGATTTAATGAAATTTTAATATATTTAGGAACCTAAAGGCTCATTAAAAAAAATTACAGTATATGTTTTACATTGTCGGGGAAGTCAGGAACTTGCCACCACACTAGTTGGGCCAACATTTTGACCGGTGTCATTCGACAGAGCTGAGCAGAGATTTTTTAAATTACTTTGGGCATTCCTCGTTAAAAAATTTATTTATTGCGATAAAACTGGCGCTTTTCGAGATAAATCGAACTTTATTAGTGTTGGATAAAACCGATGATTTTAATAATCGAGCACTTGATACTGGAGCGATTTTAATAATCGAGTGAATCGCTCGAGCGATTAATCACTGGAAATTCCGATTCACCGTTGGTGAATCATTTTCATGACACAGGGGTTGTTTTTGTAAGTTTTAGAAGTTTAGTCTAGAGTATTTATTAAGGAGGAATAGTTGATTCTGATTTTTTTCAAAATTATATCCTTTAATTTTTTTAAAATTTGCAATCGCCGCTGGCTAGCCACTCACAGCAAAACCCATGTCGCGATGAATCCACTAAGGGATTTGGCATACTTTTTTGTATGCACCTTCTCGTTTATGTACCTTTAAGAAAGATGTATGTCGTGTCAGCCTTCTGAGCGTCAAACTCAAATGTCGCCAATCGGAACATTTCGGATGGCACGCGGCATCGGGTATCAAGTGAAAGGCCACGATTTTAGATTTTTCGCTTGAATTTATAACTAGAGTAGTATTTTCTATCGAGCTAAAAGCGGCTCGAATATACGAGCAGCACATTTCGGTCGGCGTCAAGCGAAGCTCGGTTATCGACTGAAAGGTAATAAGTAACAAGCGACGATTTTCGCTTGAATTTATAGCTCGAGCAGTATTTTTAATTATCGTGAGATGTCGATTATTTCAATAATCGAGTACTCAAGCGGCTTTTCGCTCGAGCGATCACATCACTAGTTTTTATGCGAAACACTCAAAAGTCACTAATGCTGAATAGCAACAGGAAAAATAAAATTTTGCCTTATTGTATATTAAAATTCTAAACTTGGACAAGCAATTTAAAAAAATAAGGAAACAATAAATTACTCGTATATTATTGCTAAAATATTAATTTTGGTCGATGAATGAAATTCTTGACGATATTTTTAGTAATTCTATTGCAATAAATTAAGGGTGCATTTTTTAAAGAGGAAAGACCAAAGTAATAAAAAAAATCAGTTTTGCCTGTCAAAATTTTGGCCCAACGAGTGTGGTGGCAGCTCCGTTTCTGAGTTCCCTGACGATGTAAAACATCTACATGGTTTAATGACTCTTTATGACCTCTATAAAATATTAAAATTTCATTAAATTATACATGTGGGTTAAAAAGGTTAGAGCCAGAAAAGTAAATAGCTGGGTATCTCTTTGGGGTTCTGTGTCTCCGTTAAAAGAAACGTTAGGATGACAAATTGGGTTTTTTGCCCTCCACTGTATAGTCCCTAGAAATTAGGGTTACTTACTGGACCCCCTGTATTAAACACTGTCGAATTTATATTGGACCGGGCAAATATTCTTGCATGGAATACACATTTGGAACATTAGAAATATTTACTTAATTGAAGAAATACTTAAGTTTTAGTAGATATAGTTGTTATATTATTAATTTAACACAAACCTAACGTTATTGGAGTATATTCTAAATTCCATGACAATACAAATAAGATTTGTTAAAATATGAAAAGATATATTTGAAAAAAAAAACATTATTTAGTACAGTATCTTCAAATGCCACTATCCATAGCTGATAAAGTGTCAATTTTAACCATACAGGGTGAGTTTTAATATATTTATAATATTTTCATGAAATTTCGACGTGGAACTCATTTTTTGACACTTTATTTTGAGAGTTGGAAACTTAGGAATTTTAAATAGGATACTATTGTTTATAGAATTCGAATGTACAGGGTGTCCCATTTTCGACACTTCTATAGGGTCTCTCCGTAATTGTTAGTGCTATCGAAAAAGTAATGTAGGTGTCATGTGCTCTTTTTGGCTCAAATTTCCACTCGCTTAAGAGATACGGGGGAAAATAAAAAAATAGACAATTTCAAAATTACCCTATATTTTCTTAGTTAAAAGAGATACAGAAAAATATTTCATACAGAAGTTTCTTTATATTGATTGTTAAATAATTTGCCGTTTTCAGAATAAGTATACGCGGTCAGGTAAAAAAGTTATCGGACCTAACCCCATTTTTTTTTAAATGGAATACCCTGTATATTTCAAACTAAGAAGATTGCATTTTAAATTCTATTTTCAAATGTATAACACACCATAGATATTATTGGTTTCCTAGGCGATTTACATTTAACGTCAATTTCATTTTTACATATTCATTTGTAAAAATGACTAATCAACATTTTGAAAAATTTGATATGATATCTATCATCCATGTGTGTTATAAATTTGAAAAGAGAGTTTAAAATGTTATCTTTTTGGATGAAAATAAACAGGGTGTTCCATTTAAAAAAATGAGGTTAGGTCCGATAACTTTCTTACCTGACCCCGTATACGTGTTTTGAGAACGGCACATTATTCGACAATCATTATGAAGAAACTTCTGTATCAAACATTTTTTTTTTTAACTGAGAAACTATAGGGTAATTTAGAATTTTTTTTTGATTTTCCCCCGTATCTCTTAAGCGAGCGAAAATTTTCGAATGTTGATTTTACCATTTTAAGTTTGACCCAAAAAGAGCTCATGTCACCTACATTACTTTTTTGATAGCACTAACAATAACGGAGATACCCTATAAAAGTGTCGAAAATGGGAAGAAAAACAACGTAAAAAGTCATTAAAAATTTAAAATTCGTTAATTCAGTAATAAACTGAAAAATATTCGTTAAAATGTCTCAACAACATTTTTTCATGGAAACGATTGATAACAATGATCCGGAAATAAGTGAAATTGATTTATTGCTAATTTATTTTAAACCGAGAGTCAATCAAATCATAGATTCGAATTTTATAAACACACCTATTTAAAATCCCAACATGATGAAAATACTTTAAACCGTTTTCGAGCTATCGCCCTCTAACATTTAAAGAAAGTCACCCTGGTTTATTTTGTTTCTAGAACACAGGACAGAGTTTTTTATTGTTTTTGAGGAACACGCCATCATTACGCCACAAACTTTACAATTTACGGAACCTTACAGTAATAAATTACTTAACAGTTATCTACATAAACCAATGACATAATCTACAAAACAAGACGTTGTGGGACTGCGGATTGTAATGTAAACCTTCTGAATTTCTTTTATCTGCCTGCCAAGGACGTGCAAAATTTATATAAAATTCTCGAACAATAAACTTCGCAAATAAACGAAGCATCGTATTGCCAAAAGAGACGAGTTTGTTCCCATTCCCCATTCTATAAAGATGATATTTCCATTGATCATTCTTATCTGAAATATTTTCCTTTGTAAGCTTTATCATTTAAAAAATGTCACTGTTAAATAATCTTTAGGTTTCTAAATTTAAGTTACACACTTTTTTAATTTAACTTTTGTTATTGTCTTATAGGTTGACTTAATTTCTGGGGATTTTATGGAATAGGATGCATATCCTGCTTGGTTTTTGAGTGCATGACAGTATGCGATATTATGTAGATCAAATAAGACAAAACCACGTCAGCAGCTAATGCGTGATTAACATTATCGAGGCCATAGATACAAAAAACTTCTTTTTCTACTCCTATATTAATAATACTTACTTATGCGCTGTCTACTGTTACGTAATGACTGTTACGTAATATATATGTCGGCGTCAATTAGTGAAATCCGTCATTCCCAGAAATGCCTAGTTATTTCACGTATTTCCGGCAAATAGTGTAACTCTACGTTTGGTACACCGTTTGCCGAAGAGTATCAGGAATTCCTTGTAATGACGAAATTCTTTCTAACTAAATGATTTAAGTTAACCTGTTTGCCGGTTTTAGTCGAACGCTGTAATTATTGTTAACATCTGTGTAGTGATTGTTTTTTCTTGAAAATGAAAGGTTGAAGCATTCGGAATTGTTTTATAAGAAGTTCGATGACTATTACTCCAATCAAAGTAAGAAAAAACCTTGAAATAGTACGTAATTGACCGAGCTAAGAAAATTATTTTCAATTTTAAGGAAATTCCTGATAATAATCGGTTATTTACAAACCTTTTAATGTAAAATACCTTATTTTCATGCACTACTGGCAACACTGTACTAATTACAATGATTGACTAAAACCGACAAACATGGTAACTTAATCATTTAGTTAAGTACAACGTTTGACTGAAAGAATTCCGTCATTACAGGGAATGCCTGATACTCTTAGGCAAACGGTGTACCAAACGTAGAGTTACACTATTTGCCGGCAATACGTGAAATAACTAGGCATTTCTGGGAATGACGGATTTCACTAATTGACGCCGACATATATAACAGTTCCACAAATCACAGTACCCGTGATAGGTATGCCAAAACCGTCAATGTTTCTAATAGATTTTATGCAAAGTTGACTGTAAATGCCAGGAAATTTTAAACTTCAAAATTTTTAATATGGATTTTATTTTTGGGTATATTAGTAAAGTATCAGTGACTACGATATTCAGACTGAGGGAACGCCACGGGGAATTACATTATAGGCTGCTACCGCAGCAAATAATTTATTACTAAAAAGATCCAGGGAGCGGTATTAAAAAGTGTATCAAAAATGTACTACATTTCTTCATAACTAAATATAGAATATTTAATACTATTTACATAAGAGGAAACAAACAGTTCATATAAGAACTAATTTTGATGATAAATTCTTTATAGCAAGGTACTTTCGTTTAGGAACTCGAAAAATTTGTGAACCACACGAACCACAAAATATAAATGTCAACAATGACATGTCAAAATTTTAATTTTACCATTTCCGTTTAATACAGTGGAATTTCCAAAGGAAAACGTTGTCTGTTTCATCCTTTTTCATTGACTGACCAACTGATTTCAAATTCTATTAAATCAATACCTAGTAACATGGGCAACATGAATAATATAAAGTTGATTGACGTGAATCGTAAATTACAGACGATTTGGTTAATGCTGAAGCAAAATGTAATCCCTGATCTATAATTAACGAAACGAACTACCTAATCCGATTAATTTTTCATTTCAACCTAATTATTTAAGTAGTCGCAGTAATACTGCAGGGTCAACCAGTGTCTGGTAACAAATAGAAATACCTCAACATACACTTGTCTAGATAATACATTTTAGTTTTTGAAATGATTAGGGGATCAGGAGTGAGAAAAACTGCATAGGAGGTGAATGAAGGAAATGTTTGAGGTTGACACAATATTACCAACTAATTTGGACGGGATTTGATGAATATTATAATGGTTAAACTGATTTTTTCAGTCCCTGTATCCCTTCTCTAATTTTATTATTATGAGCACTAAATCTTCTCAAATTTATTTTACGGCTTTGAATATCTAATGGATAACCATGCACTATATTCTATTGTTCTTTTGCAAATTGACGTGACCGAAAATTGTCGTTCCCATCAGTACTAAGTGTGTGGTTTAATACTTTTCTTTTGGTGACTATAATCACTTTTAGACTATATTGCCTTTTGCATTGGACCATGGACTTCACGTAATTATCGGATCTTCCTTTCTATTTATTTGCCTAAAACGCTTATACTTACAAGATATCGATTTGGTATATTCAGCACTGATTATTACCCATAATCTTCACTGTTGTTGAATTTGCATCAGGTTATGGCAAACTGTAGGGTCGGAAAAGAGACGAAGCTAACGTGATTGGTTAGTTCTCCCAGAGAATATCCATTATGATTGGCGTTCCCTGACTTGACTTCTTTACCAGCCCATATATCTTTCTATTTCAATTACCAATATTAATATATTTACAGTGACAGGTTTTAAATATTACAGCTTAACTTCATACATGATGTCCTGGATGAAGGTTACCTATACCACAAATGGGCCTAATTTTTAATTTCTTGGCAAAAAGCCGCAAGATATTTTATTTTTGTTATTAAGAAAAATGCTATTAGAAGTTGTTCGTTAGAATTACCTTTTTCGTCATAATTCAAGATTTAAAAAGATATTTGTTTAATTCGATTTTTCCGTTCCTAAGCTGTTTTCCGGATGTAACGAATCCAATCAAAATTCCTGGAGCTTTCGCTTTCAATAAAAACTGTTTCAATAAAATTTTAGTTCAATAAACACTACGAATAATACGAATTTATGTTTTAAAAAACCAAAAAATGCATACACTACAAAAAATTAATTTTCTTTAAATCTTGAATTACGACGAACAAAGGTAATTCTGAAGACATATTTCTTCTTTTAGGTAAAATCAATATTTTTTAGATTTTCACTTCCTAGTAGACGCAAACTAAATTTTCTAATGACAAGTCTTAATTTTCTACAAACAAAATTTTTTATTAAGAATGACTTTTGGTAGAGAAATAAAAAATTAGGTCCATTTTGTCGTATAGGTAACACCACATACAGGGACACCCTGTATATTTCTCATAATGGTACTTGCCGCTAAAGTTAAAAGTGTGTGCAAATTTTTTGGGAAAATTAAATATGTTTAGGTACAATCCCCACAACTCTATTTCAGTTCTTAAAAGTACAATAGATATTAGATCAACCCGTTCCAATTTAATGTAAATATTTTTGTTTCGTTGCAAGTAGAATGTAGATTTTTATTTTAATAAATCGTTGTTGCTTATTATTTTATTTATTTAATTTTTACCCTACTCTGCTGCTGTGGTAAGTATGAATTTGTGAGTGTCGTATATTAGAGATTGTAATATAGGGGTTATTAAATTATATTTATGTATATTCATTTGCCAATACACACTAATTCTATTGACATATCTCGGGAACTAAAGAATATTTTTGTTTGAAAATTGGTACTAGCTATAAAACCGATCACTTTAATGAAGATATCTTGACATATTTTTCACTTTGTGTTATGCGAGAAGTTAGACCTAACGTTGTTATTTTAAATAGAACGCCCCGTATATTTTGGCATTTTTCGATTATATGTAAAATTCCAAGTAACCTTTGTTAACAATTTCATATACCCATCTCCAACAGTTTCTGAAATAACATTCAATAAAGGAATTAGATGAAGAATAAATTTCTACACATAATGGTACATTAACATATAGGGTGTTCGTAAAACAATTGACTTATGAGATGGGTATTTATTATACAGTCTGTCCCAGGATAAGCGAATTCATAGGTGACATTTTCGAATTGAAATTTGACCATTTGGGGCCTGTTAGATTAGAAAATAAAATTTAACATAGGGGAAGGGCGGGCACAGTGTTATACGGGCTACAGTGTTATAATTAGAATTATAGCCTTACGCGAAGCAGCACTGCGCTGGAATAATTGTAACTTTCAGTTAAGACTATAAGCATGAATTATTCAAACGCGTGGTGAAATGTGAATTGTTTATACCACTCAAGTGAGTTTTTTGTATTTTTTAAGTTAAAAAGTAAGTTATTTATACAGATTTACGTTGTCTTTTACCTTTTGACATGCTAGATTAGCATGTCATGTGAAACATAACCTAGAAAAATTTTGTTTCTTTAAAAACGCGATCGGGGCATAGTGTTACACTTTACTGGGGGTACAGTATTGGTTGTAACACTATACCCCTCATTCAAAATGATATTGATTTGCACATATACTACAATGAATTAAAATAATATTTAATGTATACAGTGGCGCAGTCAAGGGGGGTTTTGAGGATCGAAACACCCCAAATTCTTTATCATACACATTATTAAGCAAATTTAATAACAAGCTAAGGCATCAATAAACCTATGCCAAATAAAAAATATATTTTAAATTAATATATAAAAAAAAGTCTAAATGTTTTTTGTGTAACACTGTGTCCCGCCCTTCCCCTGCTTAAACTACAAACAGTCCTTGACCGGAACATTATTTTCATTGTCTGTCTAGATAAGGTGGTGCGTCTTCTTCGCAAAATATCCAAAAATTTCATTAAGAAAAGTAGCTCAGAATTGAAAGTCATGCAAGCGTACCGAATTTAATAACCATCATAATTTTTTTTGCATTATTTTTAAACTTCTGAAGAGAAAAATTTTCATGGTATTAAATACATTTATTAGAAAACATTATTTCGGAAATAACATTTCATTTCCTAGGCTAATATGACAAACCATGAGGGCAATTTAAGAAATTAAATCTGTAACTTGGGAAAATATTGTATAAAATGGAAAAAAAACAATATAATCCGATTGGATATCCCGAATGGTCAAATTTCAATTCAAAATTTTCACCTATAGATTCTCTTATCCTGGGACACACTGTATTATAGCAGAAAGGTATAATTTTTTAAATAACCTGTGCAAACAAAAAATGTCTAGTATTTTTATGAAATGAAGCGACTCCCAATATTTTCTAAATTTCCTCAAATCTTTAAATCGCAACTGCATTAGTTACAAAGTATGGTCAAATTACCTTCACAGCTTTTTGAATAAAAAATTGTGTTAATTTTATCTCAGGAACGGTTGGAGATGGGCATGAAAAATTGTCACCAAAAGTTGCTTAGAATCGAAATATGCCAAAATATACAGAACATTCTATTTAAAATAACAATATTATGCCTAACTTCCGGTATAACCGGACGTAAAGAAGATCAGCATCTTTTAAAACGATTACCAGTATTTGAAATAAATATATTTTTTAGTTCCCGAGATCTTTTAATAGACCACTATAAAATATTTCCATATCAAAAATTATTTTACATTAAAATTTATAAACCAATTATTATCTTTTATGCAATTAGTTGACAAGTATTTCAGGATTTTGCCGAAAAAAATTATTTTCCAAAATCTCCACACATGAATTTTTGATAATTTGCTGAATTTTTTCCCATATTCATACTTGAAATTTAATATCTCCAGTTGTACTGATCGTATCAATAATATTGGTCTTTTTTTATTTAACACTTTGTTATGTCAACTTTCGAGGTTTATTAAAAAAATTGTTATTGTGAACAAATGTAAAATAATAACAATTTAATTGTTTAAATAGTTTTAACATGCTCACCCTAGCCTTAATTTTTTAAAAATACCGTTTTATTCTTTATCCTCTTATCTGCAGAACCCATTTGAAAAAAGTGGCACTTCTATTAGATCGGTAGTTATTAAATATTTTCGATGGCAAGTCACCCAGGCGCAACGACGCAAAGGATGAACATATTAACGATTCACACTGCACCGCGCTAGATTGTAGACACCTCGACCCGTCGCTTTGATGCATTCCGCACGCTTTGAGTGACTTGCGATCGAAAATATTTAATAACCACCGATCTAATAGAGGTGTCACTTTTTCGTAAAATAGGTTTTGCAGATAAGAGGATAAAGAATAAAGCGATATTTTTTAAAATCAATTTCATGTGGGGGGCGAGCATGTTAAAACTATTTAAACAATAAAGTTGTTATTATTTTGCATTGGTTCATAATCAGAATTTTCTTTAATACACTTCGAAAACTATCATAGCAAAGTGTTAAATAAAAAATACCATCATAGGATATTATACCGTCATAGGATATCGGAGATTTCAAGTATGTGAAGAGTGGAGAAAATGCAGCAAATTAACAAAAATTCATGTGTGGAAAATAAATTTTTGTCAGGGCAATCCTGAAATACGTAAACTAATTGTATTTATATAAGTTTTAAAAATTTTCAGATGATTCTAAAATGTCAAGGTTAAAAAGTGAAGTGAAGAATGACTCATATGGAGACATCACTGAATCAAACTAGTATGTGAACTGGGGTATAAATAAATTGATAATCAAGTAATTATTATAAAAGCAGAAACGGGAAATAGGGTATAACAAGTAGAAACATAAACAAGTATATGAAATACAACGTATTTATCACACACTGGTTTTTCCTCTTAATTCTGTTAATGTTAGTAAAATTCTATAGCCATCTATAAGTTTTAACTGTGTAATTGATCGTTATTATTACCTATAATAAATTGCAACTGACTGCAAAAGGTAAAATAAATATTGTATTGTACTTATAATCTTTACCTAAATCAAATTTCTCGTATTATTTTCTTTCTCCAACTTTCTAGCTTTGTAAAAACAATTGTCTGTAGTAGATTTGTCGCTTATTTTCTCTACTGAATGTTTATATGTATATGTATCCGTGTTTCAGAACTCAAGAACACAATAGAATCAAGCGTTAATGAGCTCAGGTCTCAACTTGAAAGTAAATGTGTAATGCAATGAATATGGAGACATCCACGATGGCACATACTGCGGGCCTCCACGGCTAACCATCACCTTAGAAACATTATATAAAAAAATAATTTGTTAATTTAGTTAGTAGAAGTAACACCTGTGATGTCATTTACTTATGGTAAAATATATTTTACGGTTATGATGCGTCGGTGAAAAGGGTATGTTACCCCCGAAAAAAACCTCGAATAGTTACGCTATCAAGAGAATAAAACAATTCTTTTATAAAGAAAAACATTAGCTTTGAACAAAAAAGCAGGAAATAAGGATCTGTCTAACCCTTGTCAGCGTCACCTCGTAATATTAAAGTTTAATTATGTGTTTGGTTTAAATTTGTGGCCACGCAGATATAATGCCCTTAAACAAAAAAAAAGAGACTGCGATAAACAATTAACAAAGTAACAAAATTATTATGATGACCCGACAATTTGCAAGGTGTCATAATACTTTTGTGGTAGTGTTATCAATTGTTACCATTTTTGTAGGTAGATAAAACATAGTTTAAACCTATTTTTTTGTAACGCCAAATGTAATTCACCAAAAAAGTGAAATAAGATTTTCGTTCGTTATTTTGTTTTGAACGTGTGAACTTTCTGAATGGTTGCTCTTCTTTGAAGACTTTCGACGACTTTCACTATTCTTTAAAAGCACACACACCGAGATTGGTCATCCAAATTCCTTTAACGGCTTTGGTGTTTTACTTTATTTGTCGATCGAAATATGAGTCAACATAGCATTCATAACCATCTCTTAAACGAACTTTAAATATGTTATAATAAATATACGCCGTGAACACTGCTAACATCATGTTAAAAGGTTAAAGGGGATTGCAATCTTCTGTGAAAAACCAACTTATGTATGCTATTTGTGGTGGAAAAGAAGGGGTTTTCCCAAATGTTATATTTGATAGTAATGCCACTTTCCTTTTTAATTTTCCAATGGTTATGTTAGTACTATCTGTTGATGTTGAATCCCCTTTTTCTCTATATTTTCTAACCTAGTGCCTACATGTGTGTAGTATCACAAAAAATATTTTAAATTACGTATTTATTTTATATATCCTAGGGGGCCTTGCAACGATTTGCGCGAAGCCCTCTCTAATCGGTATCTTTAGCTAATAGTCTAAACTCATATTAAGCGACTTCTTTATGATAATATGTATTATCTGTCAGATAGTCGGGACTATACCTATGCTTTGATAAGCAAGTAAAATTTGAAAGATGTTCCAAAAATGTATTAATCAAAGAGAAAAATATACTTTATAGATTTTAATTGGGGTAGAATATACGGATATACGTGTTCACGGATTGGCTCCCGAATAGGAAAATTTATTTATTTGTGGGTTTATGAAAAAAGTTAAAATCCTGTTTGTCTTTAATTTAGAATTTAAAAAACATAATAAGAGAAACGATTCTAGATATCCCAGTGCAAGAGGTACGAAACGCGTATAGAGCATATATTAAATAAGTTCAACGCTGCAAGGAGGTTGTTTAACAACATTTTTTACTATTTGTTTTCTAATAAATTCGGTAAATTGTGAATCGTGCGCGGGTTTTATTTTATAACGTAATGATTTTTTTATATGGGTCTGTTACTTAGCACTTTTCGACCATTCCTCGTATATTATAAAGCTTTTACAGAGTAAGGTCATTTACAAACACGGTTTCAACTTATTGACAAAAATGTAAGTCAAATTAAATAAAATCATATCTCATAAGGGGTGGAATTTTTTGCCAGTCCCTGTACATGTACGCAATGGGTCAAAACTTTGTACTGAGGCGTAGCTATTCAACCCCAACAACTTTTAACTTCTGAACACCCGCTATAGAAATTTGAGAACATAATATGCTTTTTGGGTCGTTTGAACACAAGCAGGAGTTTTTATGAAGCATAACTTTATTTCATAAATCCAAAAATAAAAAAGTTTTCCCTCTTCGAGATGTTATTGAGGTCGGGTGGAAAAATATAATTAATTGACATATTCATAATAGATGACAGTTAAATTTACTTTCGTACGAAAATTACATTTTCGATCAAAAAAATACATTTATTACGGGTTTTTTAAATATTACTTTTTGGTGTCAACAGACATCGAGTGGTGCGTGTTCCGGTTGAACACAGAACTATTTTTATAACAGACCCAAATTGAAATCTTACAAAAACTGTAGCGGTCTATATTGACAAATAAAGTAATCACTATTGATTAGCGCTTGATAAAGTTCACTGTGGAATTTACGTCAATTTGTTCCCTTTTACAGGTGTTTCTGGAATGAAATTAAAATTTTTAGTGGCAACGATATTTTTTAATTATCTGAAATAACATGCTGTAAACCGTTTTACAGATAAACTGCTTCGTAATCCCTTCAACAAATTATGATTCAATTTTAAATTTTTACGTTAAAGACTGATTTAACACAAATTTAATTCAAATTAAAGTTTCCCATTTACTACTTTGTTTTCAGTAGGTGAATATTTTTGATAATATTGAGCATTTTTGCAGATTCGACTTAAACAAATTAAACATTTTGATGAATCAGGCTGCGACACACATTGCCATATATAGTCCAATATAGTGACAATCTAAGGGTACAGTTGTTGCCCTAACATGGAGCGTCTGAAGCTTCCAATAATCATTCACAGTCCGCAACATTTTTTAAAAACATTTAGACAGGGAGTCAAATTTAACACGATAACGGCCTTAGAAACCAGTTTATAGTAACTTAAACTATATACTAATTCACAATACACACTGTATATCATGCATTAAATTTATAAACGTAGTTTTCCTTTAAAAAATATTTAAAGCATAAGAACTAAACAGAAAACAACTGAAATAGAACAAAATAAACGAAAATCGTAGTACGTCCGCACCTGAAATAAATTTAATTTAATTTAAATACTAAAATTATTGAAATATTGTTCGAGCGAGCGAATATTTTGCCACTAAAAAATATTAATTTCTTCCTAAAATATTATAACTTTTTCTTGGTGTTTTTTATTGCAACTATTTCGCTTTTTATGTGTGTTTTCGGTTGTCGCATGTGTCATTGAATAATAATAATTATTGTTCGGTGTTTATTGTTGTTGCCTTCTCTTACTCTCCTACTACATGCTATTTAATTACTTAGTAGCCAGCCATTATGTTGTTTCAGTGCAATGTCTGTGTTGCAATTAAATTAGAATCTTGACCGTGTATATTCCCAGACTACCCAAACAGCAGATTTTACCCCGAGGCAGTACAAGCATACACTCAAACAACAAAAACTTAGTATTTAAACCAAAATAGATTTGATAAAAGAAATCAGTCAAAATTTCTTATATTGGAGGTGACTAGATACTTGTTTGTTCAACCCCGAAAAAATCAATTAGTCGTCACCGTTGCCACCAGCAATGGTTGGTCCTTATGAATAAAATTATAGATTCGAATAAATTAATTTCAAATTCAACCATTCATTTTACGGAAAAACGCTCGGACCCGTCGATTTCAATTTTTAGATATGCATTTTTACTTATTTTTACTTATACAGCGTGACTCAAGGAAGATATTTCATGTGTCACATGAATTTTATAAATTGAAACCCCCATTTTTAATTTTATTTTCCGATTATACGGAAAATTTTAATCACAGTTCACGTACCACAACATATTATTATGTATAAATTAAGTTGTTTTTAGAAATTGATTTTTTCAACAATTTAATTTAGATGTAGGTTATGATATATGAAATGTGATCAACATTTTCCGTAGAATCCGAAAATAAAATGCAAAATGGAGGTTTCAATTTAAAAAATTAAAGGTTGAATTTTACCATTAATGATATTAAATTTCTATTTTTTTTTAAAAAAAACAGGGTTAAAAAAGTTGTTTTAGCTCAAATTTAAAATTATTTGCATAGGACGAATTAAGTCTGAGAAATTACATTAAGCAGTTTTTACAAATAATTTTTAACTCTCTATACAAAAATGCAACTTTTCTGTTGAATTGTTTAGGCCAAAAAAGTGTTCTTTGATTTAACAATTAATTCGAAAAAATTGAAATTATATTTAAAAAAAAAATTAATATTGTAAAAACAATTGATTTTGAAAAACAAATTAGTAGGTACAGGTTATAGAACGGTTTTGTGCAACACTAACTCTAAACACAATCTATTTTATCATATCTTACGAATCGTTTGTTATTAAATATAGAAATATTACTATTTTGGATATAGCACATACAATAATGGTTGGTTAACTACAAATTACAACACCTATTTATAAACAGTATCATATCCATCAAATGACCAAACAATCTTTTACCACGCAATATTAAAATAAATATATTTTTCTTTATTACGTAGATGAAATTTTTTAGTTTATTCGTATAGACCCAACCCGTTTAAAAAGGGCCTTAATACTCTGAAACTATTTTAAATTATTACCCTTTTTTAACATTGTAAAACAAAACTTCTCATAAAGTTATTTGCTGCTAGTAGCGAGCACTGCTTCAAACTTTGCAGGTATTTTATAATCGTTTGAAACAAGTTTTGCATTTCCCAGGCTAAAATTTTAATTTTATTTTAAATAAATTATTTACCTTCTCCGCATAATTTAAATTTTAAAGTTACAATGTAAACCAAAATTAATTTTAAAAACATTTGAGAATGAACAAACCTGTGAGAGATAACAAATAAGGACAACAAAAACTCGTAAATAAGTAAAAATAAATTAAACTAATACAAATCATACTATGTTAAATTGTGTAATAATACACAAACGTGTGAATCATACCACAAATTATTGTGATTATCCGCGAAGAATGGGAAGTTATAATATGTTGAATTTTGTAAAACCAAATTTATTTTATTTTTGCCCACGTTACAATATTGAGAACTTTAAAAAATCAAATTTAATACTATTGTTGAAGCAATATGAATACAGCTGAAGAACTTGAAAATGGCTTAAAAGCCGCTTAGACTGCAACCGATTTTTAAAAGTATGATCAAAACAAATGATGTATAGATGGAAGATTCATTATCTATTATCAAAAATCATCAATAGGTTTATTGTTATCAATTTTTTATACTAATACAAGCTAATACCGATTAAAAAATCTGTAAATATACACTTTCTTTCTCAACTATCCAACACGTTATTGTAAATAACAATAATTTTTAAGACAATAATAAGTGTAACTATATATGTATATATATTTCGTAAAAAGGTTAGGTACAAAATTTAAATTTTTCTATTTTGCTTCTCGGACTGTGCTAAAGAATGTAAATATGGTGTCAAAATTTGAAAACTGGGAAATGCACAACAGAGGTATTATTTTCCTTTGCTCTCCGTATCTGTGTATCATTTAGACAGTTATCGCAGGCTATTTTGACCTATTGGATTTGACGCAAAAATAACTGAAGGCAGTACAAAATTCTGAACGATCTAGCGCATTGTATAAAAATCCTATGCCATCCTTGAACTATTTATTTTTAAAATAAGTGTGAGAGTTTTAATTTAGTGGCTCATTAACGTTGAGTGTGACAGGTTGCTTACCTGCGATACCCGTCTTTTTTCTGTACTTAAACATACATATTTCTCTTCCTTATCAGCATGTAGAACTCTATATGTATTTATCAACACTATGCAAAATGTAGTAGCTCTTAGACTGTAATGTACTATACTGTTTGTAAGTGTCGTTGTTGCTCAAACGTTTTTTAGACGATGTCATTTTGGCAAGACGCAAAAAAAAAGAAAAACGCGCAAATGCAAAAGTGAAGAAAATTATTGCTCCCAAAAATATAATAAGTTAATTATATGTTACCTCGGAGACGTTATGTTATTGGCGTTTATCAGCGGGATTTTAAATTTTCAGTTCGCTTTGCAGAACGGAGATTTAAAAATTTTGTTGATATACGGAAATTTTTCTTATTGGTATGCGCTTATTTTCTATTGGAACAAAAATGTAAACGCTTAGAAAATACAAGTGCAGCTGAAACTGTCAATGTAACATATTGTTCGGGTACCGAGGGCTCAAGATCTAATCAGATTATCACTGCATGTTATTCAATAAATTATATTGAATAATTTTGGTCTCGGCAAGATATTTCTTCTTTTTGCAATTAATCCTATTAAAAAGCGATATAATTTGGAATTTGGGTGAAATCAGCGTGAAACATTTCTTAATAACATCTGGTTTAAAAGCAAATGCACGATGATATAGGCGAAGCATCGGATCAAGAAGAAAAATGTATTTTAAATACATACTGGGCCCTTATAGAATAAATCTATTTAGTTTTGCAAGTTCTTGATGTTAGAAATCCCAATATATGCTTATCCTCGGCTTCTTAAAATAATTTTATAGTAATAATTTTAAACTTTCTAAATTTTAAGCTTTTCGACTTATATTCGTATTGCATATGCTTTTAAACTAAAACTAAAACACTTTTATACAGTCCAAACAAAAATATTCCTTTTAGTAAGTATTTTTAGGTGAAGTATATATTTCCCTTACGTAATGCAAATCAATGCAAAGTACTAGCCATTTTAATGCTAAATGGTATTCCAAAGAGAAATCACAAACTAGAGATTTTTTTGCAGATTTACAAAAAATTGTAGCAAAATAATAGAATTTGGCTTCTTAACGTAGTCGACTAGTTTGCGCAGCAGAGAAAAGTTCATTATTACGAGAACATCAAGAGGTGATACGAGTTTAATAGAAACAGAAACGACTCGCTTTGCTGTGTCACTTGTGAAATATAGAGCTTCTCAATATGCAATTTGTATTAAATCGAACAAAAATAATCGCATTAATTTCATACATTGTTTTTGTCCTTCAGAGGGGTCCAGATTGAGTTCATTGTCTTTACCGCTAGATTTCTTTTAACGTGGCTATATTTCATATCTAAAAAATATTTTTGCAGTCATATCAGTATCAGAGTTCATTAATCAACAGTTCTCGTTGTGTCGTTGTATTGTACTGCATATAAATGTTAATGTGTTTCCCAATTTGGCCTCTGTTGGGGTTCAAGACAAAGTAGAGGATGCTATATAAATCCGGTTGAGGTGAGAAGCGAAGGGATAACTGAGATATACACAATTTCAATGCTAGGTCCGGAACGTGACACAGAAACAAAATGGCTTACACAATATGATTCATTCTAGTCGTTTTCTCGGTGGACCACTGAATCCTGGAGGAAAGAACCTCGCAAACTGCTGCACACTTTGGGAGTAGCTTTACTGATAAATCACGGGGTTGCCGATTTCCACGAGGAATCGGGAATTAGAACGGGTTTATTTAAAAATCGCGTTCACGAGCGGTTTTCTTGCGAGTCTGAGAGTTGACTCTTAAAAACCGTTATATGGTTCCACGTGTCACGTGTAAAACATTTTCTGGCATAACGCAATTAGAATAAATAAAAATTGAGATGCAATTAATTTAATTAATAATGAACAACCTTTGAAAATGGTTTTAACAAATATTCCGGTGTTTGGTAAATAGCCCTAATAAAGACCAAATAAAGGCGGAAAGTCAAAAGTTAAAGAAATCAAGGGGTAATCAGTAGATAATCAACTCCGAAACCCTTTTAAGTTACAGCTAGATGCAAGATTTAAATTACTAGAAGCAGAGTGACTCCAAATTTTCACATTGGTTTCTCTTGGAGGAAAGGAATAATTTTTAACCGATTCACATAACACAAAGGAAACAACATTTTACATCCCCGAAATTGTACTTTTTATAAAACGGATATAAAACTGATTGCACATCATTTCATAATACGAGCAACGATATAGGATAAAACAGGGTAATTTTAAAATTAGCCTTTTTATTTAGATATTAGATATAATTTGCTGTATAATTTTTTCAAATAAAATTAAGAAGCTTATATTGTTCTATATAAACAAAGGTTCGATTTAATTTTTCTGGAAGCTACATTCTTGTAACTGTGCAAAAAATAAGTTTGGATTTTCTCTAGAATTTGGATGTCAAATGCTAAAATTGTAGATACCTATAACCTATAACACTAAAACACCATTTAATTTCATGCACGGGAAGATATTTGGACAAAATACAAAAACAAAGTTACAACTCACTATTAACTCTTGGCCAAATAACTCCTTAAAATAACAATCATATACATACGCCCGCTACACAAGGTTTTAAATACACACATTTTTTAGTTATGGAACATTTTACAAACACAACAAAACCGAATTTAAAATGGTTATCCTCATATTAAAAATAGTTTTTAAATTTATTTTTGAGTAAATAAACATAAATCATTTAAAATGTTCCTATGCCCTTTTAAAATCGACGATAACCCTCAAGTTGAAATATACAGAAATAATTATCATTTATCATATTATTATGAGCAATGGTAAAATCATAGATTTCATCAAAATTGTTTCGTATACATACAGTATTACCATTAACGTTGGAATATACAGGGTGTTAATTAAGTATATGCAGTAATTTTAAGAGACAATTCTTTTGGTGATTATAAGACGAAAAGTTCATATAAACATACAGGGTGTTAAAAACGAACTTTTAATAGGGTAAATATCTTAAATATCCTTTCGTCGATATTGTTGAAATATGGCAGTTTTATTTGTAATGTTAGGGGGCTAATTTAGCCCTAATTAGATTAAATTTATTGAGTCCACTGGCGTCCCGGGCGGCAGCTTAACGAATATTATTGGAAAAAAAAAGTAAGCCGCTGGCTTTTTTGGAATTTTATTCTTATTTTTCTCGGATTAAGCAACTAAAAATACAACATTTTTGTCTCTTGAATTTTTTTCGTACCCTACTTTGTTTTCGAGAAAAAAATAAAAACCACTTTGATGCATGTCCCTGGAGAATATGCATGGACATTTTCTTTTATTTAATCAAGGTTTGCTTTGGAAAATAATTGCAGCGTTTAACTTGACAGTTGTCAGCTACAAATAAATGCGCCAAATTTCAAGGATATCGAGGACAAGGATATTTAAGATAATTACGAAAATCCGATTAAAAAAATTTTTTACACCCTGTATCTTGAAAACGAAGCAATTGCGGACCCATGTTTATGGGCTTCGTCTTAGAATCACCCAAAGTCTCTTAAAATTACTGCACATACTTAATTAACACCCTGTATTTGGGGGGAAAATGTATTGTTCGATTTAGGTAAAATCTGACATCACCATAAGTTTTTGCTTCAATAAGTAGCAAAAAAAAACATAATTAAATGGGACCATGCAGCTTCTGTTAACTGTCAAATTTTACATTTTCTTAACAAAATTTTTTTGGAAAAATTGTTTGTATTGTAATTTTTACGCCCACACATACCAAATTTGAATCAGTTCTTGTTTCCTATCTATTTATTTTCCTCAAGAAATTAACTTGCAGTTTAAAAATGTTGCCATCTGTAGAGCAAACTTCGCATAACTTTAAAGATTTAACCAATGAAGAGTCTTGTTTTTTTAATAATAAATACGTTGAAAAAAATTGAAACTGTGCCGTTGTTTATAATTAAGTAAATAAATAGATTTACGGTGGTAGAGTCTGCTTCGTTTTCAATGAAAATAGGTATGGGCAGAAATAGATAGAAAACAAAAATTATCATTTTTATGGTCAAATTTGACGGTGAACAAAAACCACATGGTCCCATTTAATTTAGTCATTTTTGGTTTTATTGAAGCAAAAAATGATGGTAATTTAAATTTGACCTAATGGTATACTTTAATGGTGACACTGTACATTAATTAGTAACATTACCTTGTTCATTTTGAAAGTAATTTCGGACCCATTGGCTCTTGCCAATGAATATTATAAATATCCATATCCTCGTGTATGGACAAAATACATAAGTTTACAAATATGTCATAATGAGGTTTATTTTTTTTAAATTTAGAATTCCAGTAACACAATAATTTATAATAATTTTGTTGTATGATAATATATATGTTGGAGGCCGCAAGTTTAGAAGAAAATTGGCATGTGATTTTGACTATACGTCAGATTAATATTATCTTCAAAATGGTATAAATTATGCCCCCATCATGATAAATAATACTGTTCATCGACCTGAAGACCCAACAAGTTCAATTTGACAATGACAGAACAGTTGCCTTGAAAACTTCGTTCATTAGATAAAAAAGACGTATAGTTTGTAAAATATTTCTGCAAATGTACAATATGGCCTTAACCTCAAAAGTCGTATTTTTATCATATTCATCCATTAAAACGTACATTCAAATATGCGCTCGTTATTTCCATGATTTTTTTATTATATTTCCTACAAATTCATTAACTGACCATTAATAAAATGATTTAAGGTGGATTCATAGTTGCCGTAACGTAAGCCGTAACGTTAAGCCGTAAGAAAAATAAACATGTGATTTGCAACAGACCAATTTATAGTACCGAGTTAAGCCGTAAGAAGTAAGAAATATTCCATTTCTTACGTTACGGTTAACGGAATCGGTTCGGATCGATCATACTCGTGCATAACCGCCATGTTGACATCCCCATTTTTGACACTTTGCTAATAAATAGCTGATAAATAAATTGCTAATAAATACCAGCACAATATTGCTCCCGCTATTATAACGAGGTCGTCATCGCTTGGACTCATATTTTCACTTGTAAATAACCACACATGTGAAAAACCATAACCTACAAACTCGTAACCTGAAAATTCTTAACGAATCTATGAACGGACATGTCCTTACGTCTTATCGACTACTGCTTACGTCTTACGGCATACGTTACGGCAACTATGAATCCAGCTTTAGTCTATAATATATTAATTACAATAAAATATTAGACGATAATTTTCTTATTCTTTCATATATCTGTTTGGTTCGAACTTGAAGGGTTAATCGTCGTAATTCTTTATCTTATGACAAGAAAATAAAAGCAATGCGTAGTACGACCTAGTCAGGTGTGTGATATACTATTAGTACATTTACTAATGATTTAATAGTTGGTATTCCTGTAGCTGGTAAAACCCAGTTACTTATGTGTGACGTATATATTTACTTTTAAATATTATATGTATAAGTATTACGTTTGTTTAAACGATACTTTAAAATAAGAAATACACCAAAAATAAATCATGTAAGATCTAAAACGCCGAATAGGATAAATTCTGAAACACTTACTAGATATCTATTGTAACGACTTCAGGATAGTCTTAACAATTACGTTGAAATTATCCCAATGGTTTCTTACGGTAAATGTCTATAAACAAAGCAAAATTTTAAAATTCTAGAAACAACGACACACATACTTAATTTTAGTAAAACTGTAATTTCATACTCTAGTTCTAACTCTTAGTACTCACTCCATAGGTTTATTTTAAAAATATGACCGAATCGGTAAGTATTTTTAAATGAAGACCGATTTTTCGACAGCCAAAGTAAATTACATTCGGCCATATTCTGATGAAAACAGAGGATCCAGTTCGCTTGAAGGTTGAATCTTCAGTAGTAAGTAGACTGACTTACTCCATATAACCAGGTACTCATGAGGAATACTTCTCTTAAGGGATATTTGGAAACCTAACTGAATACCGGGTCCGCAAACGAAGCGGGGACGGAAGATTAAATCGTTATCGAAGAACTTATCAACAATACTCGAACAGCTTGAGGTCTTGGATTAAAAGCGGCATGTTTTAAAAATATTTTACATTATACAGGGTGGCCCAAAAAAGTGTGACAGCATAAAGTTATATTTTCTTAAATGGGACACCCAGTATTGTATTGCATATTTAAGTTCGTATGAGTATCGTTTATAAGTGCGTCAAATTTTATTTAATTTTGGTTTTGTAGTTTCGGAGAAATTAAAAAATTAAAAACAAAAAAAAAGTTTTGCACTCCCGAATAAAAAAAAAACAATAAAAACAATCCAGAACTATTTTTTAACATCGGCATTGGGTGAAATTTATGACAAGAGGTCTAGAGCTTCATTTTAATTGCGTATATCTATTTTATACAGGGTGTTCACAATAAGCTTTCAAAAACGCCACATTTTAAAATAATTTTTATCAAGTTTTTCAAATCGTACACCCTGTATATTATTTGGCTACTTGACGTAGAATTCATAGACAATTTTTTCTTGTAATGCAAGCATATAAGTTATATCCAGCCGTTTTCGAAATAATTGTAAATATCATAAATTGTGTTGTTTAAATAGAGTTTTTATTGGGAAATTTTGTTATAGGCGACTAGACTAATAATTGTAAACTAAAGTAAATGTTCAAAATAGCTTCCTTTTACTCTTAGAGTTACCGTATTTTAGTTATTTCGATATAAATTTTAAAACCCTACATTTTTGCTACTTTTATTTATTTAATTTTAATTTTTATTCTTAATCGAGTTGCCATGATTTTTTTTGTTTAGATTGTCACTATGATAGCCAAATACAATTATTTACATTTGTTCAGTCGTCGAAATTAAGTACTAACAGAATGTCGAATTTTACAACTTTTTACAACTAGAAATGGTAAATAGGATTTTTATACTGGATGAATGTGCAAGAAATTGCCTCCTCGCGAGCCGAGTGTATGTTGAACAAAAATAAATCATGGCAACTCGATTAAGAATAAAAAATAAAATTAAATAAATAAAAGTAGCAAAAATATAGGCTTTTAAAATTTATATCGAAATAATTAAAATACGGTAAACTCTAAGAGTAAAAGGAAGCTATTTTGAACATTTACTTTAGTTTACAATTATTAGTCTAGTCGCCTATAATAAAATTTCCCAATAACAACTCTATTTAAACAACATAATTTATGATATTTACAATTATTTCGAAAACGGCTGGATATAACTTATATGCTTGTATAACAAAAAAAATGTCTATGAATTCTACGTCAAGTAGCCAAATAATATACAGGGTATTCCATTTGAAAAACTTGAGAAAATTTATTTTAAAATGTGGCGTTTTTGAAAGCATATTATGAATACCCTGTATAAAATAGATAAACGCACTTAGATTCATAATATCTCTAGACCTCTTATCATAAATTTCACCCAATGCCGACGTTAAAAAATAGTTCTGGATTGTTTTTTTTTTTTGTTTTTTTTATTCAATACTGCAAAACTTTTTTTTTTTTTTAGTTTTTAATTTATTTCTCCGAAACTACGAAACCAAATTAAATACAATTTGAGGCACTTATAAACGATACTAATACGAACCTAAATATGCAATAAAATACTGGGTGTCTCATTTTAAAAAAAATATAACTTTATGTTATCACACTTTTTTGGGCAACCCTGTATAATGTAAAATATTTTTAAAACATGCCGCTTTTAATCCAAGGCCTTAAGCTGTTTTAGTATTGTTGATAAGTTCTTCGATCACGATTTAATCTTCCGTCCCCGCTTCGTTTGAGGACCCGGTATAATCAAATCTGAACGTGAATATAATAACGTATCTACTCAAAGAAAGTATGAGTGAAAATATCCACATACATACAGGGTGTCCCACTAAGGCCGGCGAGGTACGATATAATGGAAGCCATAAACATTATGTCTTTGACAAGAAAATTTCATTGACGAAATCGATTGATGATTTAACTTTTCTTTGCATTGTGGCCTGGATGAAAGTATTATTTATATTTTTGACGTAACAAAAATTATATTTTTACCAGAATATGGCACATAGGAATGATTCTCTTAATGCTTGCAACCTAATAAAAATTGGTGTAATTTTTAGAGAACGGTCCATGATAGGTCTCGTGTGAAAAAAAGCCTTAAAATTATATACTTAACCTTTTGTATGTAATTTACTTTGACTCGAAGGCTTCTGCTTAAGTGACGTAACATATTATTACCAAAAAGTAGTGATAAATTTCATAACAAGAAATCTGAAAATTGTTAATGAAAAAAAAATCAATGTTGTATTGTTATAATTATGAAGAAATGATATTCGCATTGTAATGTAGATATTGTTGTTGAAATCGATACCAGTTTAGTTTAAACAAGTTTTTAATTATTATCTGTAGCATAAAATAATATTATTTTTTTTTAATGTGAAAATGGAATTATTACTCGCGAGGACACTAACTCAGTTATTAATCGCTCTATTAATAATTTGTCATTAAAATATAGTACTTATAAAAGCAAACGTATGTTAAACATGTATTTAGCATGTAACTACTTCAATATAAGTATAAAATACTACTGTATCTAGCACCTTCTAAACTAATCTAATATACTTGCTCCCCTGTACATTTTATAGAAAAACTGCAGTGTAACTTCTTGAAGAGGCCGACATGGTAAACCCGAACAAACCCGAGTTTGGATACATTTTGGTGAGCCAATCCTAACCTATTCAATTAAACGTGATGGCAGATCCATGAAACTCTCGTTGTTCAGATAAAACAGCAAATAATTTCTATGACGCTATTGCCAAAAACTGACGCAAAGCTGAACATAACGAATAATGAAAATAATGTCACCGACACTAATTTTCGTTTTGTCAATATCAAAATTTAATTTGCTGTTTTCCTGGACTATGAGAGTTCCGTGGTTTTGCCATCACGTATAATTGAATAGCTTAGGATTGGCTCACCAAAATGTATTCAAGCTCGGCACATGGATTTACCATGTCGGCCTCTTGAAGAAGTTATAATTCAGTTTTTCTATAAATGTACAGGGGAGGAAAATTCAGCCACCTCAAAAATTCTATGGGATTTCTTGTGTCGAAGTTAACGATACATCACCCGGTTGAAATTTCAAAACCTCCTAAGCTTAAAATTTAAAAAAATCCGCTTTTATCAACATTCCACGACAATTAACTATTCGGAATTTATCAAAACGTTTGTGATTTTACTACAGATAGTAGTTAACAACGAATAGGTAGCCATTTTGTATTTATACACTCATTAAACAGTAACAATGTTTCATGAATGCTGTGAAACAAGAAACACGTTTTGTAGATGCCTGAGTACCTTTAGTAGTTAAGGGCTGTTCACGTTGTTATATAATACTAATGATAAGTCTTAGTCATCCGATATGATTGTTGTTAGTTGTAAACCACCTGCAACGTTATTGTAAAAAGAAGGACTTAATAAAAATATTACAGTTTAACTTTGTTTTTATTTTGCTACTACATATACATTCGCCATGCGTCTTTTGGGGAAGAAAGATAGGATTAAATAAAAACGTTTAAAAATCGTTTCACGGGGAAAGCTTTTGTAGTGACTAAAAATAATGTACCGTGGCTGCTACCAGGTTTTGTTTGCGGCATTTTTCGAACATTCATAAGGTCATAACTTTTTTGTGCCTCAGTGTATTTAAGTTTTTAATAAAAATAATACTTTTCTCATATTTATTTGTAAAAAGGTATACTAAGTTCAGATCGCCGAGAGTTGCCGTTTCGGAGATATTTGCATTTAAATTCTTTAGTGCGTTAGCTCAGGCAAGCAAATAATAGTTTGTTACTTCTTACCAATTAACTTTTACATGATAATTAATGTTCTAGTAATGCTAATTGGGAATAATAAATACAACAATTGGATTATTCTTTAACTTACTTTAATTAAAATAACTTTGACCCTACAAAATATCGTGTCTAAAAAACCAACAGCAATGAAAACACAAACTTACGATAAACTCAAAAATTAAACATTTTCTGACAAAGCTGTCTTACAATAATAACAAACAAATGGACATTGAGGTTTCATAGCAACTGCATCACTAAATTTTATTTGTTTTCTCATAGGTTACTTTAAGAAAAAAATGTTGTTTGCAAATTAATAATAATTGGACTAAACAATTTCAATGCAAATATCTCAGAAACGGTAACTCTGGGCGACCTGAACTTAGTATACCTTTTTTACGTAATGAATATGAGAAAAATATTAGTTCTATTAAAAACTTAAATACACTGAGGCACAAAAGAGTTATGACCTAATAAATGTGCAAATAATGTCGCAGACAGCGCCCCCTACATTGTACATTAAAATTTCACAAAGAAATTAATTTCTCGTCCTAAACAAACCATAATTGCCAAATTTTGTAACCCAAAGTTATTAGAGAAAAACAAAAATGAAGTTTTAACTTTAACACCCTGTATCTCAGTTAATATTAAGTTTCAGATATAGGTAAGTATAATTAATATTTTTACATAAGGAGCCTGTTGTTTTTCCATGTACCATTAATTAGCGAACACCCTGCATGAAACGACAGAATATAATATGAACAATAGAATATTAAATAAGCTGTTTTAAAAAATTATACAATCTCAAGTTGTCTCGCCACCAATGCCCAGTTGTACATGGCTAGCTTAAACCAAGCTCAATGAAACTCGGGATAGCTTCCATCTAAACTGGGCAACGAAAGGATCGGCAAACCGTTTTTTTTTTACCCTCATTTTTAAAACCCTAGAGGGTCTTAGAAAGTCGGCCTTCACCATTGGGATTTTGGAAACGATAAGAGATATGCAGTCGGTTAAAATTGGGGAAAAGTTGAGTTATTATGGGCCCAATAAAATGCCGCAAAAAAACCAAAAATAAATACAGGGCCTTTCAAAGTATTGGGAAAAATCTAAAATCTTGCGGTTCGGTTTTTCTTTTATCCTGACTTTGTCCGAAGAGATATCCTAAAATAAATTTCACTATCTCGTTGCTACTTTTTAATCTCCACGAGATGGTTTTATCAGATCTTTCATGCGAGGTTTCGTATTTGAGTCACCATCATCAGCTTAATTTTTTTAAATACGGGCCTGGATCTTTTTGATTAAATTACGAAATCTACGTTCAGTGGTATACCTGGTTTTCCGACGAATTTGACCCCCCACCAAACCGAAGTTCTGGATCCGCCCTTGACTATTAGTTTGAAATTTAAAAAAAATATACTATTAGTACGTAATAGAGCAATAATAATTTTTAAATTTTGAGTCTCTTCGCAACAAAAGTAAATTACAGGAACGTAAAGCGTCGGAAAACCAAAGTTGTAGAGCACTGAACGTGATTTTCGGTGCTCTTTCCTAATTTAAACAAAAAGATCCCTGCCCTTATTTAAAAAAAATAAGTTGATGATGGCGACCTAAAGATGAAACGACGCATGAAAGATCTGATAATGCCATCTTGTGTAAAATAAAAAGTAGGAATGAGAAAGTGAAATTTATTTCTCTTCGAACAAAGTCGGGAAAAAATAAAAACCGAGACGCAAAATTTCAGATTTTTCCAAATATTTTGAAAGTCCATACCGCTGAATTCGCACAAAACCATGTTTAAAAATCAGAAAATATTATATAAATAAATATTATATTATATAAAATAAAACTTCTAAATATTTGGGCATTATTAAGACAAAAATTTGAAATGGGACTATCACATAACCTATGTAGCAAGAAAACTTAGATGATTAGTTTACAAATTCTATCTTATGAAACAATTTCTTAATTTGGATCTCTTAATAACATTGTACTTTGTACTTTAGTTTAGTTGAATCTATTTTATGTTATGGAAGCTTAGCGTGGGGAGGTCTATATGGAATGGCGCTAAAACCATTAAATGTCATTCAAAATAAGATCTTAAAAATTATTTTTAAGAAAAGTCGATTACAGTCTACTGTGTTGTTATATAGTGAAAAAATTCAAAATATTAGATGTTTATATATTCATACCATCTGCTGTTACATACATAAACATGAATTTTTTAAAAACCCGATAAATGATTGGCATGTCACTAGAAATGTTTCCAACAAGTGCATTACAGTTCCCAAGCCAAATAGTGAGTTTTTTAAAAATTCGTTGTATAAACCTAACAAATTTAGTGAAACTGCCAAAATTTATATCTATCAAAATTATAAAAAATTTTATAGGCATTTTTTAGAATAATACGATGTTCAGTGGCTGATGTAGAGTCTCACACAAATTCACGTCAGGTTAATGTATGTATTACTTGTAATTTACATCTTTTACTTACTTACATACTCATATGGCACATACAGGTGCTCTCATCTAAGTGCCAGATTAAAAGCGCTTGAATTTTTTTGTGTATTCTTTTGATATACTTATGTATTTGTATTATGTAAATTATTCAAATCGGTTGAGCTCCTTTCAAGCTATAGAGTTTTAAAAATTAGGGTAAAAAACCCGTTTGCCGATCTTTTTGTTGGTTAGTTTATAATAGTTCTTTATAATGTTAGTGTTAAAAGTGCCGTTAAAAGTGCCATTTTATCTTGTGAGACAAGAAAACTCGCTACGCTCATTATCCAACCCTTCTCGCCTTTCATACAATATTTTATCTACAAACACTATTAAACCAGATACTTAAATGAAGAAAAAAATGCATGATTATTCTACCAAATTCCAAATTTAAGCCATAAATATACAAAATCACGTGACATCTTATATCTTTGTTATTAGTTACATGGCAACCAATGTGTATTGTTGTTGGTTGCGGAAAAACTCGCTGCCAATAACTCAATCAAATAATTCTTCATTTTGCAACACTAGTGTCATAAAATATTATTTTAGACACTGACAATATTGCATTTTTGAATCATACGTAAAATTCTATTCCGATTTCTTATATCATGTCCTATACCTAAGTCTAAGTGTGTTTGACATATAAGGCTTAATGTCTACAATGACGTTTGCGACCTTAAAATAATTATTAATTTTTCCTATAAGGAAGGAAGCCTTTATTATTTAATGTTGCTTGAACTCATTGTTGGAAAGGACCCGCTTTAATTTAAACTATTAATGCATAGTGTTCAAACAATAAGATTGAAAAAAAAAATGAGAAAACTGCAAATAGTATATTAAGATACAAGTTTCATAAGACATTATTTTAGAGCACGCGTTTAAGTTAAAAAATGACTCGCGAAGCGGGGAGTTTTCTAAGTACAAGTGCTCTAATTATCTTATGAACTGAATACTTTTTCTGTTTGAGTCTTTAAAGTCTGAAAAACTTTAAAAAAATATAGTAAATTTTTTCTATTTGAATTAATATTTTCTTTTTGGGTTGGCAATATTTTTACAATTTAATAAAATGTTACAAGTATCAAATATGCCATGATAGAAACAATTGAACACAAAAAGCTTCTTCTCATCCGTCATAATTAAAAATACATATATATTTAAAGTTAATAAAAATGAGCCAGGAAGAAAGCTGTACTCCGTCAGAAATAGCAGAAAATAATCTAGAAGAACTTTTAAACAGAGTATGCAATACTTGAGTTGTGGTGCGAGCAGAACAAAGTTCTAAATATTGAACAAAATAACAAATAATACTATTGAACAAAATATTGTGTCGACACAGAATCTGACAGGAATAACGATTAATGTCCAGGAAATGTCTACTGTAACTATAAATAGGTACATATAAAGTAATATGTATAATACTATATTGAATTAAAAATAAAAATAGTACTTTATTGAATAAAACTATAGAAATAGAAGCATAAACTGGAAGATATTTTTATTATTTTTAGGTTATGTTGTTTTATAGTTGTGACTAGAAATTAGTTGACGTACACCGTCAGCATGTTATATATTTCCGAGTATAGGTATTTCAGATAAATATCTAGTAAAAATGATCTATTTGCAAGGTTAAAAGTCAGTATTTTAAAGTTTTCTATAAAAAAATTTTGCCTAGAAAACTAATTTCAACGAAATCGAAGTAAGTTGGCAGCAAGTAGCTGCCAACATAAAAAAAATAAAATTTTAGTTCCATAAAGTGACAGGTTATTCAATTTTTTTGCATTTCATAATGTAGCCATTATGAAACCCAAATAGAAAAAAAATCTATATTTTCAAATGGAAACCCCCAAATTTTAAAATTATTTTCTATTTTGCATTAAACATTTTTGTATAATGTTAGCTATTCCCAAATTGTATAATTTTCGAAATATAGTCAATTTAATAGTTTTAATTGGCGATTTCGCTACGGATTTTAAGTTCAGTTACTCCTAGTTGGCTATGACGGCATCAAAAAAAACAGACAACTGCTAAAGAGGGAACAGTTTTTAGGAACTAAAACGTGTTTAATTAAATATTCAGTTTCAGGAATCAAGAACAAAAACAGTAATTTACTTTTAAATTTTATTATAAAAGCACCTAAATACCCTTAAAACCATTTCTAAAAAATATTTTTAAAGAAATCCTTTATATTTTCATTCATCTTGTTAAAAGACTTTTTAAGCGTGTCATAAAAGTCTTCTAATGGTTTTACTTTTTTCTTACCCAAAATTCTTTCCAGAGATGACATTTTCTCTCCTGATGCCATTTTGTCAACCACTGGAGAATCATATGTCTGACTGGTTCCATTTTTAATTGCTAGTGGCGTGGTATTCTTAATACTCAACGTAATTCGCGCTTCCACATTATTATTGCTATTATCATGCATCAGTAATTCATTTTCCTTTAGAACATCCCCTTTTGGATACTCCGTTTTGTCCATCTTATAGTTTTCTTTCTTCTGCTCTTCAATACTGAAAATTTCATTTTCTATCGAATTCATAACGGAACCATCTTCAATGTACCTTCTTTTTCTTCGACCATATATCCCATTTTGTAATAACATGTTCCTCAAATTTTGATTTTGCATCCAGGTGTATAATGGAAGGGTATTTAGATTTAAGCTATTTTGAAGACCTAAAATATCAACGGGTTTCCATGGTCTTAAGCCAGCAGTAAGTGGCTGGTATTGACCAAAAAGGCTGTTAAGGTCGTTGCTCAATAACGATCGTTTAACTTTGTTATCTATTGATGGCGATATCATATCATTAGCATTTAAATTATTTACTTTTGAAATTTTACTTTTATGGTGGGAACCTTCGCCTTGTTGTCGATTTTTGGGAACAATCTGACTACTTTCTAAACCTTTCTCCTTCATTTTTTCAATTTGTTTGTGTTTTCTTAGTTCCTTCTTATTTTTAAGTTTTTCCTTAATATAATTTACTTTGTTTTCTGTTGTTTGCTTCCTTAATTTCTTAATGTCGGTTTTTATTCCTTTAGTTGGAGTTTTAAGTTTTTCTTGAGTCACGGAATTAGCTTCACGTTTTTTCCGCAGATAGCCATATTCAAAATTATCAGTAGAAAATAATTCATCAAGATCAGTCTAAAACCAGGAAAATAAGGTATAAGCAAATATTGAGGGCGGCAATATTGGTAAGAACAGAAAATTAAAATTAATAAAAACCGGTAAGACAAAAGGTAGGTAACAAATACCAATGTATGGAAAAATTATTATTTCCCAGACCACCCGATGATACCTTATACAATAAGGGCGTTTTTAGTCTACACAGTAGCACTTAAAATACTATTTCAGATTGAATGGTACTGCCAAGAAAAGAAAGCTTTTCCATTGATAGGATGTCACCACCTGTAGACCGGTTTCTAACTCTTTTGTTCTCGTCAGTACAGGGTAGGTGTACATACCAAACACCAGAGAAGCCTCTAATACTTAACGCTGTATTATAGGTAGGTAATATTATGTTAATTTAAAAGACGAGTAACAGGTTACTTGACGTACAATTTCACACACCGGTGCGTGAAGTGCATTCCCTATGGGATTTACTTCACGCATACTTGTCGGTTCGTCCATAGGAGCACATGAGCAAGTGCACCCCCAAAAGGAATTTAAAAAATAATAAAATATTAATTCATATTCATTTAATACAACTGTATAAAGTCCGAACCTTCCTAGTATTTTATCGTACCTTCAAACCAAACTTATAAGTAGTAGCTCTCATTGCGGCGTGATCCGGTCGGCGTGGAGCGCTGGTCAGATTGGTGAAGAGGAATGGCGCATATGCGCCCATGTAGGCGGACCATAAGAGTTTTTCTTTACTCAGGCAGCGGGGGATAACCACATATAGCCACATTATATTGCTAATACTATCTGCAATTATGACCCCGCTATGGGCATCGAACGGGTAAGAGTGAGTTTGCGCAGTTCGCAAATTTCCTTGTGAAAGTAAACATTCGACAGGACCGGATTTCAACTTTTTTAATGTAAATTTCACTGGTTAGTTAGGAAAAATATTGAAATCAAAATTTCGATTAGTTCGATTTAAGACAGCGTTCCATGCATTCGATTTCTGACGATATGATGATCCGACGGTGCCCTGATTGGTGTAAACGGGTACGTTTGGTACCAAATTCCGTCCGAATATTTGTAACAATCGACACGATGAGCTTTATTTTAACTTTCATGTTTCTAACCTCACTTTTTTCTAAACCAAAAATTAAGAATGAATGACTATATTGACTATTTTAGGAATTATTATCAGCTACTAATGCATCAAATTACAAATACATTAATTTTAAGGTTAGGTAGTGGCCACATAAGATCGGATAATGTGATAAGCTAAATATTTTCGTATATATGTACATACCTGAAATACTTTATAGCTGGTATTGATCCACGACTTTTGCAAAAAAAGCACCATGTACTGGTGTCATTTCATCTTAAACAAAACAAGCCACTAACCTACCAAACAGCCAATCGAATCACCACAAATCAAAAACTCCTTTACACAAATTGTTGTTAGACGATACCATATGTTGCGTGTTGGTCAAAAAGACTCTAGTTGGGGTAGACTAGGCAGGTGTTATCCCAGGAGGATAACACAGGTTGATGTTAACCAGGTAGAACAACAGGTTGACTTTTGACTCAATGAAAGTTTATAAGCACTAATATACCGACAACAATGTGGATGAACCACTTTTTATTCTGTAATTTGAAAAACATCCAGAACCAAAGATGGCGACGAATAACAAGAAACAAATAATGTCGTTCCGGCTCTGACGCGATCGATAAAATTTCCACCCTACTGCGCAAACTCAATAGGCCCGCGCTATATCCCATAGCGGGGACACTTTTTGTATTTTGGAACGTTCGTATTGACAATATAATGGTTATATATATGTGGGGATAACAGGGATATCGTGATTTTGAATGCAAAAGGCGCACACTTTTGGAGTGCGCCTTGGACAATTTGCACGTGTATATAGGCAGCAAGGTGTGTTTGCGTTCGTACCAATATTTTAAGTGGTTCCGTTAAAATGAATAGTTTGATTGTTGGTGGAATATTTAAAAAATAACTTCAGCTCTTTTGAATTTAGGGCAAACTAACAAATGGCCGTTATTTATAAATTTTCTGCAAATAAGAACAGAAGAATGGACTTTACATTTAAGCACTGCACACACTAAAAAACCTTTTTATTTCCTAAAAATTTTATTTTCTTAGGTAAAATTAAAAAAATAAATAAAAATATGTTTCGATGAATTGATTGACTCGTCCGTTACTTTGTGACAATACATTTTAAATATATAAAATGAAACTAAAGTTTACTTTGTTATTTATCACTATATTAAAAGAGATTTGGCGTTACGGCCGTTTCGTAGTACAACTACATCTTCAAGACGCTAACACGAGAGTGAACCCAAACTAAGTGTATACTATAATATAGGTAGTACTAAAAATAAAAATAAAAGATATCAATTTGGTATAATAAATAATGTTTGCCACAATAGAGTAATAAACTTAAATTAGGGACAAACAGATCGATATTCAGAAAATCTAAGAATGCACATGCCAGATGGGATTTTACAATAATTTTAATAGCGGGGAGTTGCCTAACTACAGTTTGACATTTACAGAAAACCTACATTTACAGATATCACAATACCACATGACTCAGTACACCCAATAGCGCATAAATTGGCACCCACTAAGCAAAAAAACATTTTAGCTACGTTATAAACATGTAGTTTAGGAAACTGGTAACGTTAGCCCATAAGTAAAATCGATGACTTATTCAACGTGAAAATAAACATCATAGTCCACACCCTACAACGTTTTAAGAGGTAACGTTGCGAGAAAGACACTTCAGAAACATAAATAAAACATTATTTTAATGGCGGCATAACGTTGGAAATAAGACATATTTGAGCGTATAAAAGAACATGAAATAAACGTTCACCATATCGTTACTTTGTAGATAAAATAACGTCTATAGTAGCCATTGTAAAACGATTTAATAACGTTTTATTGACAGGGATATACAATGGTGGTGTGTCCGCCATTTAATTAATATTTCGTTGATTGCTACCTTCTGGACTCAACTACCAATTATTTTAAAGCTAAGAAATTTATAAATTAATAAAAATAAAATTTAGCTACGCTGTTCTTCATTTCTTAATAATTTATAAATTTCTTAACATTAAAATAAGATAATTATAACCCCAGAAAGCAACTTCAAATAACGAAACATTAATCAAGAAATGCGCAACTGCTAACATATGAGCAATCCTCCATTGTAATTGTCTGTCATATTCTCAAAAAGGGTTTGTTAAAATTAGTCCCACATTGTTTATTGTTATTGTTAAATATTTGTCAATTTAGAACTTAAATTGTCAAATAAATTTGATTTTTAATTTAAAACTCCTTTTTGTGAACCTGGCTGAAAAGTTTTAAAAATTACGTAAATTTTTACAAACATGCCTTGTATTAAATATAAATCTTGCAGTTTTTGCATCAGGGATATTTAAAAGTCTAATATTTTAACTGATTTTTATTATTGTCATTATGGTTACATTAAATATTTATTTTAAAGCCAGTTTACATGGCGCAACTGGGTTATGTAAAGTAAAAAGATATTTTCAAAATATCGGCACCTCCTTTTTTAACCGTGTCACAGCGTGGCGGAACCAATCCATTATAACTTTTTCATATTCGCACTCAGTTAACTTGAATAAATGATGGACTGCATCTAAAAATTATTAGTCATTAGCGGAAATAGTCGAGTTTATTGCTATTTAAGTTACGAACAGATTGTGTCAGTGAAAATGTCTTAGGTACTGTCAAAAACTCATCCGTTAAAAGAATCTACAAGACATTTCTTTAAGAAAGCCACTTAATGGGCATTGTATTTTAAAATTATTCTTTTTGAGCAATATAGAAATTTATAAATTTATAATCATTAAACATTATTCTAACAAAATCAAGAACCATATTCACTAAAAGATTTTAAATTAAGATCTGATTCAAATTGATAATTACGGGTCAAAAAACTGGCACAAGTGTTAAGCTAAGACACCAGCTCTTTTTTACTGTGATGAAAATGATTGGGTTTTTTTTCCTAAATTTAAAGCGCACAAAGTAATGGGTATATGCTATTGTCATTAATAGAAATAAGCATGTTCTTGCAATAACTTCTTGGTATAAATCTACATCATGACTAAAATTCAAACTCCTTTAGTGAATAACGTGGTATATGGTCTACTCACCAACTCATTTTTAAGAGTGTCGTGATTATTAAGTTCCTCTTCTAGGAGCATTAGTTTTGGCCACCGTGTGTTGTTAGATACTTCAACTTCTACCGAATCAATTGTAATGCCTGCAAATAAAAAAGGATAATGTAGTAAAAACCTAAGTATAAATCTAAACAACTAAATTTCATGCACAATATTATCTTATATATTTTTAAAGATTTCTGGTATACAATTAAAATTCCCATGTAGATCTTTATGTGGTTACAAAATGTGAATAATAAATAAAAATCATCATGGTCGAGACAAAATTGCATGCAATCCATACAAAGCGTTCTGGTGAGCAAGGCACTCTACAATCTACGATACGATACCCGTTTCAAATATACATATTATTATAATAAATTCAAAGTACAAAAATTATAAAAATTAACTTTCTTACCTTTAAATCCATTATTATATACAAACGATACTTTGCGTTGTAAATTCACTAAACCAAATGGCGGCCTAAGTGCGTAATGCCTATCCAACCGCTGCCTTTGAGAAAAGAACTTTCTCCAAGGCAGAGATCTAACCCAAAACATTTTTAAGATTGAAAAACACTTTCAATGTCGAAGTAGTCTACTTGTAAACGTGTACGACAAGACAACTTGACTGAATTTCATAAAACCTAATCTGATTACTAAGGAAAACTTCCAAAACTAATTTTGGAGCATTCTGATCCCTGTCCAATGCCAATCTCAAGACAACCAGCGTTGCCATGTACAATTCTATTTTAAGATGCATCTTGATCTGTATAAGCATATATTTTCATTCACAATTCGGGAATGGATAAATCTAGTATAGATAATTAAGTACAAATGGATCGTTTAATATGCAAATATAAATTTCATGTAGGTAAATTAGATGTTTGATATATACCTCACCTCCTGTAGGTTTTAAGTTAAATTTACTAAAAATAAATAAAATCCTAATATCTGCTGTTAAAATGTTACTGAACTGCACGTCATAGCGTTATCGATATATCATCTGGTAAATTCTCAACGCGAACTCTGTTTATGATACATATTATGAAAATTTTAGCTTTGCTAAATAGGTATATTTGACAAAAAATTGTCCTTGGCTTTAAAAAGTCACATGGACAATTTAGAAAATTCGGTATCATCGGCAACACTGCTGAAAGAACAAATATCAAAGAAGGAATGCAAAGCATATGGATGGCATATGGTGTCAATAAACCGATGGTCGGATGGTCATCCCTCATATTATGGATGTAAATTCCAGATGTTAAACTAAACGTTAAGGAAACATTTTAGTTTTATTTCAATAACGTTTTAAACCTGCAGTTATTTACAAAAGCCAAACATTTTAAGGACGTTCTTAGTATGAAAAAATTTTAGGTTTTAGAAACGTTAAAAAGATTATATTTTTTATGTTACTTTAACGTTTGAAGTGACACCTGGATATATGTGTTTTTTCAACATTTATATACATGATTAATTTTTAACTTACTAGAGATAACACAAATATAACATGTTTAAAATGTTATTTCTCTAAGATAAATTAACGTTGATGTATAGCCGTTTTACTTCCCTTTTTGGAGCAACGTTAAAAGATAAACATTCAGAAAACGACTTTAAGATGTGTATTTTTAAACGTTTTTATTGGTGATTTGTTGTAAACGTTACTAAACATCCAGAGGATGTATTTTGCTTAGTGGGCAGCATATAGATCAATGGTACATAGCTCTCTGTCTCTACCACTCTCTAAAGAAAGTCAGAGCTATTGCCGTCAATAATGGATACACATTAAAAGAAATAACCTCTCTTATCAATAAAAAACAATATACACGAAAAGAACGAAAACTTAAAAAATTTCATAGTCTTACATATTCAGGTCCGCCCTCAGACAAAATTGCAAATATTTTATCATCTGATCAAGTAAAAATAGCATTCAAACCCTCAAATAGTTTATCCAAATTATTTTTTAACGTCGATAAGCGCGAAAAATATAAAAAATCAGGAGTTTATAAATTAAAATGTAGTGAATGTAATAGCTGCTATATAGGACAAACGGGACGAAGTTTTGAAACGAGATTTAAAGAACACGATGCATGTTTTAGACTTAATAAAAGATTATCTAATTTTGCGAATCACTTTTTAGATACAAACCACATATTTCCAGATATAAGTAACCTACAAATCTTACACACTGAACAAAAAGGCCATAAATTAAATTTACTACAAAACATTGAAATTTATAAATATAAAAAAGACTTTTAAATACACAATTAGATCTCGGCAACTCCCCGCTATTAAAATTATTGTAAAATCCCGACTGGCATGTGCATTCTTAGATTCTCAAAATATTGACCTGTTTGTCCCTAATTTAAGCTTATTACTCTATTGTGGCAAACATTATTTATTATACCAAATCAATATTTTTATTTTTTTTATTTTTAGTACTACCTATATCAGGGGTCGGCAACCTGCGGCTCGCGAGCCACATGCGGCTCTTTGGATGTAAAACTGCGGCTCTTTAGTTCCATACGCAAATATTATTTATTTTATCGAACAAAAAAACATTAAAAATTCGTTCTGAATCGATTAACGAGGATTAGGTACCGATTCTATCTCTCAGCCACTTGTACTCGCTTTTCACCGCACCTCTCCCCTGTTACACGCGTCGTTACTGTCGTCAGTCCATCGAAAGCTCTCGAATGACGCCGTCGTCAGATGTTTCTATGTAGGTTTTAATTCGTTTTCGGCGCAAGACAATTTGGCGTCTTCACCAGTGCTTCGGCTGTGACCAGGGGTTTGTTCGGCTCTTTCGATGTCAAGTCGTGTCTCTTTCGATATCAAACTGCGGCCGTTAGTGGCTCTTTAAAAACTGAGAAATTGTGTAAATCATAACTTTTGGCTCTTCCGTCTCAAAAGGTTGCCGACCCCTGACCTATTATATACACTTAGTTTGGGTTCACTCTCGTGTGAGCGTCTTGAAGATGTAGTTGTACTACGAAACGGCCGTAACGTCAAATCTCTTTCAATATAGTGACAAATAACAAAGTAAACTTTAGTTTCATTTTATATATTTAAAAATATGTTTTACCTAACGCTTTCTTTAATTTGTATAAAAAAAAATGCGAGTGATTTTCTTTTTTGGCTCCAACTTTTGAACCGACATGCATAATTTAATGAAATTTTAATATTTTATAGAATCTATAAAGAGCCATTAAACCATACTACGTAGATATTTTACATCGTCAGAGAAGTCAGGAACGGACTTGCCACCAAACTCGTTGGGCCAAAATTTTGACCGGTGTCACTTGACAAGGCTGAAAATTGATTGTTTTAAATACTCCTTAAATACCTCTTTAAAAAAGAGTCTCTTAATAATTTATTGCGATACATCTGGCGGTTTTCGAGATAAATCGGTTTTTATGCGCAAAACTCAAAAGTTATTAATGTTAAAAATCAAGTTGAGAAATTTATTCATGGGCTAAAATTAATATTTTAGCAATAAAATACGAGTAATTTATTGTTTGTTTATTTTTAGAAATTTGATGCCAAAATTTAGAATTTTAAAACACTCTAATGCTAAATTTTATTTTTTCCCGTTTGTGTTTATCATTAGTAACTCTTGAATGTTTCGTATAAAACCCGATTTATCTCAAAAAAGCCAATTTTATCGCATCGCAATAAATTAAGAGTTCCTTTTTTAAAGGGGAATGACCAAAGTATTTAAAAAATTAGCTCTGTCAAATGATACCGGTTAAATTTTTACGACAACACGTGTGTGGCAAGTCTGTTCTTGAGTTCCCTAATAGTTAGAGAGACGGTGACAATAGGGGGTCCGTGAAGTGGAATATCAGTAATTTGGTTTTTCGTGGAGTTTAGGCCCCCTCTACAACTTTTATATCTGATGAAACGCCGTAGAGCGTTGCTGAGAGGCGCTGTACTACTTTAGATAGGAAATTCTCAATAAATTCAAAATTATATCGATCCATGTCTGAACATGAATTTACAGCATCTGCGTGACCCCAAAGTCACGGGAAACACATTTTCTGACAAGTCAACCCTTGCATATACTTTTCCGAGCGTATCAAACAAAAATGAATGGAAAAATTATAAAGGCTCAAGTGACATGGGTCCAAGTGGGCTTAATCGATTTGTATTCACATGGCGATGACTCGTTAACAATTTTCTCATAAAAAGAATATTGCGAAAGTGTGGTATTTTATCGAAAAGTCCGCGCTTGCGCTCCAGCCCATGCAAATTTTCAAAAAACCGTTTCACTTCCCATACTGTGAAAACGATTATATATTTCCCGATGAAAAACTTTGGTGAGTCGTGTCTTGCTTGTCTTAATCACCAGTTATCATTTTTCCCGTCATACAACTGAACGATACCTGCCTTCCGGTATCTCTGCGTAATATTGTCAGAATTCCGCCTAGCTAGGTGCGATTCTTCTGAAATGTTTTTTTCCACAATATTTGGGTTTCAAGGAATGTAGTGTGACAATTTTCTGACATGTCACGATCGTTTTCCGAATTTCCTCCGAGGAGATTTTTAAAAAATTCCAATAATGAAATGGCGAGACCTGGATCGACAAAATCTTTTTCACATAATCTTTAACATATAATGTTCCATTCTAGAAAGTTTCAACTTCAAATTCGCTTTTTTTCTTTTTTTTTAATTTTCAATTTTTTTTGACACGCTCGGAAAAGTATATTCAAGAGTTGACTTGTCAGAAAATGAGTTTCACGTGACTTTGGGGTCGCGCAGATACTGTAAATTCATTTTCAGACATGGCTCGATATAATTTTGAATTTATTGAGAATTTCCTATCTAAAGCGGTACAGCGCCTCTCAGCAACGCTCTACGGCATTTCATCAGATATAAAAGTTGTAGAGGACATCCTATTGTCACCGTCTCTCTAACTATAACGATGTATATCTACTGTAGTATGAATTAATGACTCATCTATAAAATATTAAAATTTATATATTAAAAAGTCGGTTCAAAAGTTAGAGTCAAAAATGTAAATCGCTGAGTACCCTCCTTGGGGCTCTCCATCTCCGTTAGGATTTTTTTATGACCTCCTCTGTATGCTCCCCAGAAATTAGGACGTCTATTCACCAATCATATGGGTTTGTTTACAACTTTTCAGTAGTACACGCAGCTTTTTATGGCAATGACATAAGGCGATCTTTCTCGCTTACTAACCGAACATGGCGCCACTTATGCTTATTTTTCTGCAGCTATCTAAAATATACAAAAATACTTACCACTGAAGATTTTTCCTTTTTGTTTCTCCCTATTTTCGAAGTTTTTAGTGGCCACAAATCCATAACCCTATTGCTTTTGACCTTTTTTTGATTTTCATCCGAAAAGCCCCAATCGTGACTGCAAGGCAAGAAATCATCATCGAAATCATCCAATTCATTCGAAGACCTTGAAAATTCTAGATTCTCATCGGAATCAAAGTTAGACTTATTTTTTCGCATTGATGTTCTTATCGAAGCTAGGCCCCATTTTTGCGTGGAGGGAGGGCTGTAAGAGTGTGGTATATATTTGCTCTTTGGTACTTTAAAATATCTTGCCAAATTTGAGAGATACAAGTCTGAATTTGCCATATCTCGAAATAGTTTGTTGGTATCTCCTTCCTCGGATTCCAGAAAATCTGGGATATGCTCGTCGCTGGTTTCTTCTAAAAATACATACAAGGTGTGACTCCTCAGTAAGTACAAACAAGAGTATTTCTTGAATAACAGAAAAGTTTTGGACTTGCATTGTCTTTATTTGTTATATATCACAACGTTTCAACTGGAGATACTTACCAGTTGAAACGTTGTGATATATAACAAATAAAGACAATGCAAGTCCAAAACTTTTCTGTTATTCAAGAAACACCATTGTCTACAACCTTCAAACAGACAAGAATATTTCTTCATTTTTTTTAAATAATATTCTTTAAGCATAGATCCAAATACTTCATCTTAATATACAGGGTATCAATTTGAAAATTTCCCACCTTTAATACCTCGCTTCCAATAGATTTTTAGAAATTTTAGGAGGTGACTTTGCCCCTGGCAGAGAATTGGAAGGGGTGTCCACCCGGAGTGGCTACCTACGAATCCCTAATCATTCTACTAAAAGAGGAGTTAACACAATATTTTTTTAAATAAAGAAGAAATTCAAAATAGTATGACATATTTTATATACAGGGTTGCCCAGAAGTCCCGAATAAAACTAATATAGCCTTAACCTATAAGGGGAAAACGCTCGGACACGTCAATTTAGTTTCATATATGCTCACATTTTGACGTTATTCGTTTGTATTTTTATAGACATTTGTCAAATATATGACGACATCGATCTTTTTTAAAATAGAAACATACAGCTTGTGATACATCATTTGATAGCTAATATCTCGTACAGTATGCTCATAAATTTTAGCGCGATTCTGTCAAGCTAATTCAAAATGGCGACTGTTAAAAGGTTTTAAAAAATCTCTATTCATGGTTTGTTTTACCGTTCAAGATAAGAAATCTTTATTGTGTCATGTTCTGACATTTTGTGACTTAACAATAGTTATGGTTTATTTGTTATTTATTATGTAAAAAAACATAAAAATGTAACGAAGCAAAACAAAACACTACAAAATGGTGGTTTAACGTGGCAAATGCTGGAAATGTCCCTAATCTAAAACACGTGGACGTCCATTACTAGGCAAGTCCTTTACTGTGACATGCTCATCAAATTTGTGGAAACAGTGCCCTGTGAAATTTGATTATTCGAATATTTAGCATTAAATAAATTGCACACTTCACATCGATTTCTTATTTTATTTCCACATCCTAACAATATCAAGACTTCGATTCATTTCCGCTTATTTAAATAGAGATTTTTAAAAACTTTTAACAGTCGCCATTTTGAAATAGCTTGACAGAATCGCGCTAAAATTTATGAGCATACTGTACGAGATAATGCTTTCAAATGATGTGTTACAAGCTCTATGTTTCTATTTAAAAAAAAAGACCGATGTCGTCATATCTTTGACAAATGTCTATAAAAAAAAAAAACGAATAACGTCAAAATGTGAGCATGTATAAAACTAAATTAACGGGTCCGAGCGTTTTCCCCAGAAGTTACAGGTTAAGGCTATATTAATTTTATTCCGGACTTCTGGGCAACCCAGAAACAGAATACAGAGTGTTCCTTAATGATGTGCTAATATTTCAGGGTGTGATTCCTTAAGTCATTTTATAAAGAAAAGTTCATATGAACATATGTCCGCAACGGCTTAAATTTGTTGCTACTTATTTTTTAATGGTTATTTTTTAATATCTCCGAAAGTACTTTTCAAAATTGGTATGCGTTAACAGGATCTAGAACCACAAATTTTAGTTAGAAAAGTTATTCAATTGTTGCACCAGTGGCGTCCCTGCAAACATGTCCTCTGATATTTTTTACAAAAACGATGGTACGCCATCGACTTTTTCCATGTGGATATTTTTTCTGATTAGCCTGATCAATTCTACATAAAACCGGTCTCTTGAGTTTTTCTCGTCAGATGCACCGTTCTTGATTAACATCACTAAATTCATATTGAAACTCATTATTATTAACATTGATAAAATAACTAATGATAAATATTGTTTTATAAAAATTGTTGGAGTGGGAAATTGGATGCGAAGACGGGCGGAAGGAAGCATGCCTTTTAAGTGAAGGTGACCATTTCCAACAATTTTTATGAAACAAAATTTATCATTAATTATTTTATCAATGTTAATAATAATGAGTTTCAATATTAATTTAGTGGTTTTAATCAGTCTGACGAGAAAAACTCAAGAGGCCGTTTTCATGTAGAATGGACCAGGCTATCCACATGGAAAAATGTCAATGGCGTACCATCTTTTTTTGTAAAAAATATCAGAGGACATGTTTGCAGGGATGCCACTGGTGGAAGAATTGAATAACTTATCTAACTAAAATTTGTGGTTATATATTCTATTAACACATACCAAAATTAAAAATAATATCTAAAGTACTTTCGGAGATATTAAAAAACAACCATTTAAAAAATAAAAATTCAAGACCCTGTAGCAAGAAATTTAAGCCGTTGCGGACATATGTTCATATGAACTTTTCTTTATAAAATCACCTACGGAATCACACCCTGAAATATTAGCACGTCATTAAGGAACACCCTGTATATGGATAGTCAAGCTCTAAAAGCAAAAGTAGTAAATTTATGGCCTCGCGCATGTAAACAAAGCTGATCGTCAGATATCATGCGCAATGCCGACTGATAAACTATTTACCTGAACCGGCGAACAAGACCGTGCTTTGCCCTTAATGAAAATAATTATACGGCAATATTTTGTCACATCAAGACCTTCTTTAAAAGAAAGCCTTGTGGCCATCACTGAAGAACCACTTTTAGAATTAATTTTGATATCTATTGTCCACGTATCAATAGATTTTTAATATCGTTACATCCCTACGACTCATTTCGGTTCTGGACGGACGTGGTCGGTTGGCAACCAAACCGGCACCAATACGGCGGGGTTGCCTATATGACGGCGACAACATTGTGCGCAAGACAACCGACGTGCAACCTTTAAAAATATGACCGGAAAACCGTGCGCACCCACCCATTATTACAACCAAGTTGTAAGTATCCATAGTTATAGGTCAGTGATCCAGTGAAATTTAAACATAAAAAACATACCAATCATTCTGGGAGCGTATATTTCATCCTCAAACAAATGATTTTTGTAGCTTCCTAAATTTGGTTGCACCGCCACAATCTTGCCATGTGACATATTGGGACCCGCATGTTTCTTTAACAAATCCAAGTTAATGTCTCTTTTTAATCGAGGGATTATATTTTGGTGTTTGTGAGAGGAGTGACTGCTTCGCAGATGACTATTATTTTTTAACATATATTTCTTATGTTCTTCTAGCTTGGCCTTCATATTAAGTAGCTTCCGATTAATATTCCTTTTAATTTTGTGCTGACTCGGTTCGGATCTTCGAAATTTAAATTTTGGAAACAATTTGTGCTGTTTAGCGCGCTGTTCGTACGTTTCTTGACTAAACATGTTGTTTTTATGAAAATTGGCTTTCTCCTCGAGCAGGAGCGCGTTTATATCCCTTTTCGATACAAAATGCTTCGGCAGTTTTATAGTAGCTTTGTCCACTAGCATATCTAATTCTGAGCTGGTTAGTTTTATATTTTTAGCTGCGGCTCTAGCTTTTGCTCTGTTCTTTAAGATGTCTTCGATCTCTTTAATAGTAAAATGCAAATTACTGGGAGGCAGTGTGAGTTTTTCCTTCTGCCGTTTACCTCCTAAAACAGGAAATACTATAGTATTCCTTTAATAATATCAATAACATTCTAGAGCAAGAAGATTGAAACAATACTAATCTAAAAAAATTCTAGTTTATTATTGAAAAACAGTGTTGAAAGGATTTAAATCAATTGATTTAAATCGCGAATGAAAGAAGTTTTACTTATAATGCTATAAAATTATATAACTCTACAGGGTGCCCCAAGTAAAGTGGCCTATTAGAAGTATCTCGAGAACTAAATGAGATTTTATTTTGAAAATTTGGCTGTGGCTATAAGAGATGGTTTTCTACGTGTCTAAAATATTTTGGATGATGCGGTGTTGCCGGATCATACCGAAAGTGGTAACAACTTCGGAATTTTAAATGAATTACCCTATATATTATATTTTTTTTGGAATCTAGGTAAAAATCTAGAACAGTTTTCTGTATAATATCATATACCTATCTGTAAGGGTTTTTGAAATATAAATAATTTTGTGATTTTTTAACGCCGTATCGGGACCTGAAGAGAAAATCGTATCTTTTTAGCAGTTACAGTTAGAAAGCTGAAATTTTGACAATAGTTTCACAAGACCATCGCAATTTTATAATTTTGAACAGTATTGAATTCGTTTTATACAGGGCGTCTCCATAACAATATTTCTGAGGCAGATGAATTATTGCAAAAATCTTATTTTTTTTAAATGGGACACCCTGTATTTGATATGTTTTACTAATAGAGGATCAAATTTTCTATCTAATGATATTATGTATTCCTATACCTATCTTCACTATTTTCGGACTTATAGCGAAATTTATAAATTATCTTATAAAAATATATTTTTTGGTAGTTGGCTGTGGATTCATAGAAACAAAATAATGAAAAATCCATGTGACCTTATGTCTGTGTTGTTGAAAAAAAAAATAGTTAACCAATAAGGAATTTATTAATAAATAAATAAACAAAATGAAAATTACATCAATAAAATAACTAAATTGTTTAAAATGCCCTCCGTTCGCTCTTAAACATTCATAAATTGTGGTTATAACATGTTCATTTGTCACCTCTTTCATTTCTTTCTCTTCTAGAGACCCCAAAGCTGTTCGTACTCGATTTTCTAAATCTTCCCTTATTGTGACGGGTGTCTTGTATACTATTTCTTTAATCCTATATCATAGATATAATTCTAGGGGGTAAGATCCGGAGACCTTGAGGCCATTTCCATGGACCGCCTCGACCAATCAACTTTTAGGGAGTCATAGGAGCTGCATCAGGGTGCAGTTCATTAAATTTTCTGCAAGTTCTAGATAAAACTCTACCACACTCCCCATGAATATAAAATAAACTTAAAATATCTAAGCTCGAATAATGTGAATTATCCATTTTTATTACAATAACTCAGACATAACGTCAAATGGATTTTTCATTATTTTGTTTCTATGAATCCATTCCACAGCCAACCACACTATCAAAAAATATATTTTTATAAGATCATTTTTAAATTTCGCTATAAGTCCGAAAATAGTGAAGATAGATAGGTATAGGAATACATAATATCATTAGATAGAAAATTTGATCCTCTATTAGCAAAACATATCAAATACAGGGTGTCCCATTTAAAAAAAATAAGATTTTTGCAATAATTCATCTGCCTCAGAAATATTGTTATGGAGACGCCCTGTATAAAACGAATTCAATACTGTTCAAAATTATAAAATTGCGATGGTCTTGTGAAACTATTGTCAAAATTTCAGCTTCCTAGCTATAACTGCTAAAAAGATATGATTTTCTTTTCAGGTCCCGATACGGCGTTAAAAAATCACAAAATTATTTATATTTCAAAAACTCTTAACAATAGGTATATGATATTATACAGAAAACTGTTCTAGATTTTTACCTAGATTCCAAAAACAGTATAATATATAGGGTAATTCATTTAAAATTCCGAAGTTGCTACCACTTTCGGTATGATCCGGCAACACCGCATCATCCAAAATATTTTAGAAATGTAGAAAACCGTCTCTTATAGCCACATCCAAATTTTCAAAATAAAATCTCATTTAGTTCTCGAGATACTTCTAATAGGCCACTTTACTTGGGACACCCTGTATTCATGACGAATTTAAGACATATAATATCCACACGTTCAAACACCAGTTTCGTTCTTATCTTTTCAGTAACCAGTGAAGCTTCTGGTAGATGTTGCTTTTGTTTACCGATGTTGTTTTGTATTTATTTTATGTTTGCTTAATATATCTTGAGGCAGACCAAACACACAATGTGGTTAAGTAAGAGTAGCCTTCTTGGCTAGACTTCGTCACTTATGGGTTTATCGCGTCCTCAGTTAAACTATCTCCTACAGTTTTTGTTAGTTAATCTTGTTTCATAATTTTAACTTTGAACTAAACTAATAAAAAGTCTTTATTATTATTATTATTTAAATAACTTGATTTTTTTCAAATTAATTAATTAATTAAGACTAAGAGAAAATAAAAACTGTTTTAATTAACGGTTTCCTATATCAAAAAAATAAAACCACTGTACCTAAATAATCACGACAGTATAAAAGAGCTATACAGAAATCGACTCGATGAAAAACTCATACAACAGACGTTTGAAAATACAGAACAATACTATAATTACATCAAAGAATGCTTAAAAAGCGCCGCGGACGAAGCTTTGGGAAAACTGGAGGAACTCAAGCGAAGAAAACATTACTGGTGGGACGAAGAAATTGAAGAGTTGATAAAAGCAAAAAGAGAAAAATACAATAGATACCTTAACATGAAGACAGATCAGTGTAAAAACGAATACAAAGAAGCTCAAAGAAAAGTCCGCAAAGCAATAACACAAAAGAAAAATGAAAGCTGGGAGAGAAACTGCTCCAGAATAAACACATACATAGGAGGAAGCAGAAGTACCGAAAGCTGGAGAATACTAAGATCCCTCCGTCAGGAGAAGACAAAAGATATCATTTCACCAATCACTTTACAGAAATGGAACGAATACTTTGCAAAACTACCAACTGAAGAGAGGGACGAATACCAACAACCACAGTCTAACGTCCAAATACAAACTACGGCATCTCCGATAATAGTCAACAGTAAGGAGGTGAAACTGATATGCCAAGGATTAAAAAATAGAAAATCTCCAGGTCCTGGTAACATCCCTCCTGAATTACTTAAATACGGCACAGATAAGCTCTATAAACATCTAGCTAATCTCTTTCAAAAGTGCCTCAATGGGGAGAGTATCCCTGAGGAATGGAGATCTTCGTATATAACAACAATACATAAAAAGGGAAATAAGAACGTCTGCGACAACTATCGAGGAATTGCTGTACTTAGCAGTATTTCGAGAGTATACGGAAAGTTGGTGAAAAGAAGGATTGAGGGCGAATACTGTGATATGGAGGCCGAAGAACAGGCAGGCTTTAGGGCTGGTAGATCTACAGTGGACCACCTATTTACCATAACACAGATAATTGAGAAGAAAATGGCACGAAACCAAGAAGTTCACCTCCTTTACGTCGACCTCAAAAAAGCATATGATAGCGTGCCCCAACAAAGCAAAATAAAGAAGGGCCAGGAGATGTCCAAGGGATTTAGTATTAGCAAAGGACTAAAACAGGGTTGCTGCTTGTCCCCAACTTTATTCAAAATTTATTTAGAACAAGCCTTGAAAACGTGGAAGCGGAAATGTAGAAGTATGGGATTACCACTTAACGATTACATACTGTACACCCTCTGTTTCGCTGACGATCAGATAGTAATAGCTCAAGAGTATGAAGATCTAGAATATATGACCCGGAAGCTCATAGAAGAATACGACAAGTGGGGATTAAAAGTGAACATCGAGAAAACAGAATACATGTGTATTGGTGGAGATCAGCGTAACTTAGTTCTGGAACAACAAGAGATAAATTATTGCACAAAATATAAATACCTTGGCATGAACCTTACGGATGACGGAATCATGGATGAAGCAATAAAACATAGAAATAACCAGGGAAGACAAGCCATTAGACATCTCAACAGGGTTCTTTGGGACAAATCAATATCTAAGAACAACAAACATAAAATTTATAACAGCATAGTCAAAAGTATCATCACTTACGGTAGTGAAGTATGGACACTGAAGGAAAGAACAATAAAGTCACTGGAAGCCACAGAAATGGATTATTGGAGACGTGCTGCCGGGAAATCCAAACTGGATAGAGTCAGAAATGATAGAATACGGGAGATTATGGGTGTTAAACACAAAATAACAGAAGACATCAGGATAAACCAACTTAGATGGTACGGACATGTCCAAAGAATGGAAGATAATAGACTTCCTAAACAAGTACTAAACTGGACACCGCAAGGAAGACGAAGGAGAGGAAGACCTAGACTTAGTTGGAGAGAAGGAATAGATAGGGACATAGAAGAAAGAGGGCTAAATGAGAACTCATGGGAGGACCGAGATAGATGGAGACTGGAAATCAGAAGACGGCGAAGAACGTTATGAACTGATCTATATATATACCTAAATAATGTTTATTTTAGTTAATTGTAGTGCTTGTACGAAAAAGCTAATTTTGCAGCTTTTTCCGTTCCTAATAGATTTCCGAGTTTGGAATGGACTAAACCAAATGTTGAGAAAATTCTCTCGATTGATGCGGAAGAAGCAACAGCACAAAGTAATTGTCTAATTATGAATAAATCTCCATTCGATAAGACCTTGCATTGTATGTCTACATTTTTTGCATATAGCTCTATTCCCTAATTTTCCTTCAGTTCTATTAGATTTTTATATGAAATGTATCCAGATAGGGTGGTTTCTTCTTCCACTTCTATGAAGAGTTGACATTGTTACAATATTTGCAGATTTTTAGGTAACCTTTAGAAATTTACAGCAGAAATCACGCGTCGCGTTGCTTATTAAACGGCCAATTATAAAATGATGCGAGTTAGGGCGGACGCCAGGGTAAGAAGGGTTTTCTTGTTCCGACAGGAATTCGCAGCTCTGAGCGTTTTTCGACAGGGACTATCGTCATTAAAATTTGAAGAACGGTGGGAATAAAACCAAAAAGTGTTGAAAATAGCAACTTTTTTATGGAAAAAATAGAAAAAGAAATCGAAAAATCAAAAAATCTAGCGATTTTTGACGATTTTCAAAAAAATAATGATTTTTTTCAAACCTGTTGAAAAAACAATAAAGAAGAAGTGTAGGTGTATGCATACAGTTGAACCGGTGAAAGTAAAACAGCTTTTAAAGCTTATCTGCAAAAGATATCGAATTTACAAAAAAAATAGAAACTTTTATTTTAATTTCAAAATCAGAAAGTAGCAATCTATGTCCTTGTACAGCCATATTTGGATTCTAAACATTGTTCATGATTTATTATTGAATAATTTCTTTTAGAAATAACCATTCAATCCATACCGGGTGTCCCAAAATATGACCAAAATATGCACTCTAAACCAGAATACGTTCTTCATGGAATAATGGACTACAATATTTTACTATGACTATAAGTTTAATAAAAAATTATCGTCACCTAAATTTAATCCATTTATTAACGTTTAAACTATACCGGGCAAGTCAGAAACAAATTTGACATTTTAAAATTATGTTTTCAAAATTTTTAAAAAATGATAATATGTATAAGTAATATTTTTTAGAGGCGACAAGTCCTATAGCAAGCAAGTACGGCATTTATAATATGCCCTATAGGATTTAAAAAGTAGTCACAAGACTACAAGAGAGAAATTTAGTATACAAATGTTAAGTAAGTTTTTCCCCATGAAGAACGTATTTTCCTTTTTGGTCATATTTTGGGACATTCGGTATCAATTTCATGCGTATTTCTAAAATAAATTATTCAATAATAAACCCTAAATAATGTTTATAATACACATATGACAGTACAGGGGCATTGATTGCTAATTTTTGGTGTTGAAATTAAAAAGATTAATTTTTTTGTAACTTCGATAACTTTTGCCACAGCGAATAAAACAAAAAATTGCCAAACCAGTTTTGAGATACGTACCTAAGCTTTAAAGAGCCGTTTTATTTCACGTGAAATTTTTTTATTTTCAACAAAATACCAACGAGTCAAATATTTTGATCTTTTACATCGCTTTCTTTTTCGCCCTGTACAATATTTAGCTGTTCCTTACATACGTCATTTACCTGCATTTTTTGATAAATCGGATTTTTTCGCCTTCCGTATAAAGGCCCTTAGATGTTTGTGAAGTACTTCCTTTTTCTCGTCAATATCCGTTGCATCTTTTACATTTTCTTGTTCTGAATTTGAATTTAAATTATCACCATCTAATCTCTGTTTCTTTAACATTTTATTATAATAACTATTGTCCACTTCCATTTCCTTTAATATGTTTTTCTTTATGGTTTCTAAAGTAGTTTTTGTCTAAAATAAAGAGTACTTATACCAACATGTTAAATACACCTATATACAGTATATCCTATAGAGCAAATATAAATTGCCGTATACCAAGATTTAGCTTGCTTGCGTCGAGATAGCGAATGACGTATGGTCGAGGCACGAGTAGTGATTGACAACACTGCAAAACCTTTGCAAATTGACCTACATTACAGTAGTTATGTGAAAACAAATGTCTATAAGGTCGACGCATGCGGGATAATTTTAGGAGTTTGCCGGGGTTCGGGTTCTAAATATTTAGAAGTTCAATTTAAAAAAAAATTATGTAGGCTTCCTCTAGAACGCCCACGGATTCACCCATTTCAAAATAATAAACCATTTCCATTTGTATGGTGAAAAAAAATCCGTATAGTATCTATGTTATAAGAAGACGTAAAAGGGCTCTTGTGTTTCGGAATTCGGTGTTTGAACTCTATAAATTTCAACCTATGTGCTTGTGCGACCTTGCGTATTTGTCCATTGAAGGAACAAAGATTCCTCCTCACAGGGACGCGCCAAGTATCTTCGGCGCCGTCGTGCAAAATACTGATTGGCGCATTTTGTACAAAAAAAGGTCGTTACTTTCATATGGGAGCTCCCACAGATTGAATATCTTGAAAAAAAGGTTGCCCTCGTCAGCTCACGGCGCAGCTGAATTTGAGTGTATTTTTTTTTTAATTGTGGCTCTTCTTCGCCTTTGTAAGTTTAGTTCTGAAAAAGTGCGAGAAAATTTTTATTTCTTGAATTTGCTCAACGTACAGAAAGATGACCATGACATTATTCAAGGTAATTTTTTCGCTCTGTGCTCTGGTGTTTTCAAAATTTTAGAATACGTTTGGTTTATTTAAATCTATCAACTCTTGTTCAAGAGCCCTTTAAGACCTAAATCTAACCTTGCAGCACACTTAATAGTTTTTATCAAATACCAATATGGAAAATTATTATTTCCCAGACCACCCGATAATCCTTATACAATAAGGGCGTATTTTTATCTACACAGTAGCACTTTAAAATACTATTTCAGATAGAATGGCACTACCAAGAAAAGGAAGCCCTCTCCATTGATAGGATGCAACCACCTGTAGACCGGTTTCGAACTTATTTATTCTCGTCAGTACAGGGTAGGTGTACATGCCCATCATCAGAGAGGACTTAACGCCGTACTATCGACGGTAGTCGACAAAATACGCCCTTATTGTATAAGGATCATCGGGTGGTATGTAAAATAATAATTTTCCATATTGGTATTTGATATTAAAATCACCTGAGAAGCATAGACTTTTCATTTCTTAAATAGATTAATAGTTTTTAGACGTTTCGATGTAATTTTTACATCATAGGGAAATACGACTCTGGTAATTAGTTATAATCTTTGTAGGGGACAGAAGCATGAAATATAATATAATTTATTATTAAATTTCATACTTTCAACACCTTTCTTTTAAAAATACAGAAGATAAAAATAAAAAAGATAGGAAACCAAGACCCATTTCACTCCCAGTCTAAACTCCTTTTGGGACGGTTTTTATGGTAATGCTTCTTAGACTATGAGTTAACTAGCCACGAATTACCTATTGTTCAAATAATCACTACACAAACCAAATACGGCTTACCCGAACTGCATTCTTGCTGTCCCCTTTATTCGCATTGTGCCACCTTCCTTCTATTTCGAATTCTACTTCATCAGATGCCGACACATCTTGATCTTCATTTATCTCGGCTAAAATAGCACTAAGGTCTTCTTCATTATTACTACAAAGAGCGTTTTTCGCACCGGCCAGTACGAAGAAGCCTATGCTTTGTGGAGGAATTTCTAAAGAAATGTATCCTCTTAATTTAGCTCTTCTCAGTTTCGGTTTCAGGATATCGTCGGCATGTTTTAGCATCTCCATGGTTAATTTTTTACCATTAAGATATACTTTCCTAAAATATAAATCATATGCCATAAGGCTAAGAATAAAAGCTTGAATTTTTAATTCAATGTAATAACAGTTAAGAAAGGTGATATGTGCTAGCGGACAAATCTGTGCTGCTCAGCCCTTGGTAAAGGGCGTTACAGAAAGGGCACAGCGAACTCGCTCTGTGAGGTTTATAAGATTACTTTTTACTCGGATGAATTACAAAACTCGCCTGCAGCGCTATTTAATATTGCCAATCGTGAATAACACGCTATTACTCACGTTTTGCTCCCATCAAGGGCTGTTAAAAGGTACGACTGAACTTCCATGGATTTTTCAAGCATAAAATTTCCCAATCTTACATTGGAGGTAATAGAATCCGATCCATTGTTAATCAGCATTACAGTGACTGCGCCCGTTCTGACGAAGTTATTCTGCCTCTTGGTACAATGGGCGAAAGCGGACAATTCTGGATTGAGATTCGCAGGCTGTACGTCTAATACATTTGCTCCCATGAGTTTTTTGTGTAGAAAGGAAAACCAGTACACCTGAATATTTAAGAAAAATAATGTTAATATGTATACAGGGTCGTTAAGAAAATTTGCACCAATTGGGAAACTTTTTCATTATTAATTTCTCAGAAAATGACCCTCGTACATTACATTAAGCTAGAGGTGTTGTTTTCGATTGATTACATCGAAAACAATACCCCTAGCTATCGAAAACAACCCCTCGAACAAACCCGAACAAGCCCGCCATTCTTGGAATAATATGTCTATATGTCATTCTCATTGTTCCGAGCAGCTCGGCGAGACTGCTTATGGGGGGATCGAAACACGTAAGAAGGCTTTGGAAGTGATGCTAAGCCTATTCTGCTCCATACGCTCACAAGTAACCTGCTTTTATCTATCTGTTTCACTCAGCGTCAAGCGTCAATATCAGACTTACGTAGAGTTAATGTGAAATGCCCAAAAAGTGATTGTTTATGCAGGCGACTTGATCCTGGTCATATTTGTCTCACTGAATTAGGGAAGGTTGCTGCAAACAGAGACAGGCATATAATGCGAACAGCACGAATTGTTAAACAAGCTAACTTCCTTCGTCTGGCGGGAACGTAAATCAAGCAACATCTGATGTGATTTAAAATTTTAAAATGATTTTAAAATGATTTTTAAATTTCTAATCTTTTCACGAAAAACGTCGTTTCCTTTTTGGTGCAAGTGTGTTCAATTTGTAATTGAAATATTCATTTAGTCATCTTTACTGAGAGTAAGCATTAATAATTTTTTTTTTCCTAAATCATATGGGACTTGAAGCTTGAAATATTTGCTAGGACCTAGAGCCCAGTTGAAGATGGTAAAATATTTTATGTAAATTATGATTTACTTCCTATTTTTTAATAAAACTACTTACAAGCTTATTTCTGAAGTTTAATTTTTCATTTGTAGTTACGTTACTAGTTCAAAAAATGATATAAGAGTGTGTAAGGATTATTTTGAAGTGATATTTACAGCTTAAAACATGTCGGAATCCTAATATTGATTTTCACCACTTAGTAAATCAAATAAATGGGTTTTGAATGTTTTTTGTTGGTTAAATGTCACTTTAAAATATTGATAGTAATAAAAATTTGGACAAAGCGACATTTGAAAAGCACGTGCGTTTGTCAGCTGATGCCAGACGTAATGGATGCCGGGTTTGTTCATTTGTTCATACTTGCTTCGATTTGTTAACACGGCTGTTTGTCTTTTTCCTGTTTATAAGTATTCGTTGGTTCCGAGTTCAGTTTCAAAAATGTCACGTTTTGGAAAGGAATCAATCGAAGTAATTCAAGAAAAGATTGCACAGTGTTCCAAAAAAACACTAAAAATAGCAAGCAGTATCTCTGGGGCAAATTTATTATGTTTTGTGAAGAGGTATGTTTTTGGCAAGGAAACTCATAGTAAAAAGCTTGCGGACATACCTCAAGACTGGGCTTACAACATGAAAAAAGAAAACGGTGAGGCATACAAAGATTTTATAATAAAAACAATATGGAATTTAACAGCGAAGATGATTCAGCAAATGTATTATAACGAGTTCCAAATCAGGTTTGATCCATTTACGAATATTGAGTTTAAAATGGCTCGTGAGGCGAAGAGCACAAAACCCAAGCAAGTGCAGTATCTACCAGAAAAGAGAAAAGTAAGTGAATTGTTTTTAAAATATGGTGAATTTAAAAGAATTGTTGATATTTTTCTACTATCCTATGGCTTGGAGATGAGGTGAAACAGCTCGCTGCCAATTAGGATATTTTAAAAGGGAAACTAACAGTAGTGGGGACAACACAGGGCATATAGAGTACAATCCTATTTTTTCGAAAACCGCACAAGCTCCAAATGGTTAATTTCAAACACGAGGAATTCTGATATTTATCCTATACGACTTTTTGACAAATTTGTACAAAAAAGAAGCCAGATTAATCACGAACGATTATTTTTAACAGCAAACCAATTCTGGAAAACATCAGGAAACTGATATAAGAACACTCCAGTTGGAGTGGACCAGGCCAAGAAAATGGGTGTAGATACAAAAAATCGTAAAAATAATCAACCATTCTTTACGCGCAACAGCTGTTTCAAAACTAGCCAAGCAGGGAGTTGGCGAGCAGCAGCTTATAAAAATCACGGGACATTCGAACACAAAATCAATTTCGTCATATCTACAAATGAATGAGGAACACCATAAGCTTGTTAGTCAACAAATGAGAACGAATGAAATAGATGGCCAACCTAATTGCTCGAAAATGTCGAAACCAACCTCAAGAGATTCTTCAAATTCCGAGTCAAATTCTAATATTAATTATTACAACTGCGTTATTAATAATAATGAATGTAAAATATATAATACATTATTGCATTTAACTTTTGTTAATTCGAGTAATTTTCTCCATAATTTACACTCCTGCATAAAAATTTTCAGAACATTTTTAAGCACTAAAGAGATACAAAAAAATCAAAACTGGCTTAAGAGTAAACTATCCTATTTTGGAAAATCGGGACAAATTTTACTTGGAAAAGTTTTTTATAATTCTAAAATAAAAGTAAATATGATGCTTGTAAATTTTTTTTTAGTTTTTTATATTTTTTGTTAGTGCAAAGTTTCCACATCCGCGTTCTAAAAATTCTAAAATTAAAAATTATTCATGTAAAGTTCTAGGCAGTGACTTTGCCCCTGGTAATATTGGAAAGCGTGTCACCCAGAGTGACTAGTCGATATACTAATTAGGCAAACCACGTGACTGTTCATCTGTCAATATGGGCTTGGATGGCAAACAAAAAGTGGCGGCTCGTGACCTATGATAGAGGGGCCTCACAAGTATGGTGAAATTATTTTTAAAATTTTATTTTTGTGTAACGACCAAACAATTACTCTCTAGGCGTTTTAAATTTAATGTAGAAAGAAAAAAGTAATAAGAAAATGCGTTAGGTAAAACATATTTTTATTTATTTTTTAATTTCATACAAGGAAATACAACTTTTGGAAAATAAGGAAGGTTTTCTTAGTGTGTATAACTGTCGTATCTTAACGTCGTCGCATTCAACCCTCGTAACAATATTTATACAGTCCACCACTAATATTACTAAAGCCATCTAAGAGCTATCAAGAAAACCGGATGTCCAATACTACTACCGCCATCTACGAGTTATCAAGAAAACCGAATGATGTCTAATACCACTACGGTATCTACGGCTACGTCATTAGGCGCAACAAAGACGAGAACAATAGTTAACTGTTTTATGACGAGAACGAATCGAGCCACAAGACTGACAAGTTGGCATTCTTCATATTTTCAGTGTTTTCTAGTTTAAATCCTTAAATAAAATTTAAAATCATATCGAGTATCATTTATCGAAATACATAACATTTATCGACCCATAAGTTTTAAGTCCATTCTTCGGTTCTTAATTGTAGAAAATTGATCAATAACAGACTCATTAAGTTTGGAATACCCTCTATACATTTTTTTTCATATATTTCATTTTTAAACTTTCTAATAAAGTCCCTAGATTTACCCTTTGTGGTCTGCGTTAAATTAATTTTGGGTTTAGGTCTTTCCGCATTCTTCACTTCAATTTTTTGCTCCAAACTCAAAGAGCTAAAGTTATTTCTTAAATAGTCCACCGCCAACTATTCATTTTAACTTAATAAATATATAATATTAAATTATTAAAACATACACGCTCGAATATCTTAGTAGATGCACGAACAGACAACAGCGCGGTGCACACAAAAACTGTGCGCCTTTTCCATGTTAAATCGCCATAGCCCCGCTATCCCCCGCTGCCACCCGCCACCTGTTACTACAGATAAACTGCACTACTTAATCGCACGTGCGAGCAAGTCTCGTCATAATCGTCATTTACCTCGACCGAGGCACGGTTGCCGGATCTATACAGTTTGGTTTGACGGGATGATAAAATATTAGGGAAGGTCGGACTTTTTTACTTTGACGGTACGATAAAATATTAGGGAGGGTCGGACTTTATACGATAAATAATATTCAATGAATATAAATTAATATTATTTATTCGTTTTGTTTTGGGGGTGCACGTGGGCAAAATACCAAAAACATGTCAAAACTCGGAAGTGATCCTATTGTTTAAAAAGGGAGACAGCACAAATACTGAAAACTATCGTCCAATAAGCCTTCTTTCACACATATACAAACTACTCACAAGAATAATAACAAATAGACTAACAAACAAATTAGATTCATACCAGTCAGTTGAACAGGCCGGATTTCGACGAGGTTTCAGCACTATAGATCACTTACAATCCATGAAACTTCTGATTGAAAAAGCAAATGAGTATAATATTCAAATTCACTTGGCGTTTGTAGACTTCCAGAAAGCGTTTGACGCTATTGAAACATGGGCATTCCTAAAATCATTAGATGTAGCCAGAATTGACTCCAGATATTCCGACTTAATAGAAAATATTTATAGAAATGCAACGCTACAGGTCCAGATCGACCCGGACACCAAGACCGAAGAAATTAAAATTGGAAGAGGGGTACGCCAGGGAGATACCATATCGCCAAAGTTATCTACAGCGGCATTGGAGGATATTTTTAAGAACCTAGAGTGGGAGAATAAGGGAATTAAGATCGACGGCTCATACTTACATCACCTGAGGTTTGCCAATGATATTGTCCTAATAAGTACCGATACTGATGAACTGACAAGTATGTTGCACCAATTAAACAAAGCATCTAGTCGAGTGGGTCTAAAAATGAACTTGAACAAAACAAAAATTATGACCCAAGCTAACATACAAATAATAATTGACAATCAGATAATTGAAAATGTTGACCAATATGTTTACCTTGGACACTCACTAAAACTTGGAAAAGAAAACCAGACCGCATAAATTACAAGAAGAATCGGACTATCCGGTGCGCTTTCGGTCGCCTAAGTTACATCTTCAAGAACCAAACCATCCCTATGTGTCTAAAAAGAAAAGTGTACGAAGCCTGTGTCTTGCCCGTGGCTACTTATGGACTGGAGACTGCGACTATGACGCCGACAGATGAAGAAAATCGCAAAGAGCTATGGAGAGAAGAATGTTGGGAGTAACGCTCCGACAAAGAATAAGAAACGAAGACATTCGAGACAGCACCAGGATAACACATATTATCGAGCGCGTCGCACACATGAAATGGCAGTGGGTTGGACATGTGGCTAGACAGGACTGTGATCGATGGACTACGAGACTCGTTCATTGGAGATCCAGAGAAAATAACCGAAGCAGGGGAAGACCCCGAAAACGATGGCTTGACGACATTAAACAACACGTGGGACGACATTGGTTCAGCTAGCGAGGGTGAATGGAAGACGGAAGGAGAGGCCTTTATCCAAAAGTGGACAGTTACAGGCCGGTGATGATGGTGATGATGATTCATAGTAAATCGGTGTGTTGTTTTGTTTGGATATGGATAATTCTCAGCCAGGCCCCTCTAAGGTGTTGCCAGTGACTAAAAAAGGACCTTATTATACGGAGCAAGAATTATATGAAATTCCAGAAGTGACAGCTAGGACGGGTTTATTGAAAGTAATAATATGGTTTCGGACGACAGTGACTCGGAAGAGGCGTCTACAAACAGAGGCCCTCAAACACGGGCTTTTAGTTTTGATTGGGAAAGAAGCGATCTGGATCCGGTAAGGTTTCCTTTTGACAGGGCACAAACTGGTAGACGGACTGTCAAGTGAAAGTAAAACAGACGAATTTTGCAAGGTATTTTTTACCGAGCAATTAGTCGATTTTATTGTAACCGAGACTAATAAATTTTATGCATATGTATGCCAAACGCGAGATTTACGTGAAAAATCACGTTTGACGAAATGGAAGGAAACCAAGGCCAACGAAATGTGGGATTTTTTTGCCGTTTCATATCTGATGCCACGTGTTAAAAAATTGCATGCATGAATATTGGACAACATGACACATTATTAGCTACTCCGGCCTTTTCCAATATAATCCCTCGTGACCGATTTCTTCTTTTACTGAGAATGCAACACTTTTACCTTAGAATGACGATACTTTAGTGAAGATCCGAGTAATCGTGGATTCTATGCGAGAGTCATTTCGTAATGCAGTGAAGCCGAATAAACAACTATGCATTGACGGAAGCCTTTTACTTCTCAAAGGGCGCCTTTTTTTTAAACAATACATCCGGTCAAAAAGGCATCGATATGGAGTAAAAATTTTTATTTTGTGTGATTCCATCACAAGATTTATTCTTTCATACCGTAAAAAAATTTTATTAGGGATTCTGTATCCTCTTATAATCTTATAATTTATTGTTGTTTTTTGTATGTTCTTGAAAGTAATACTTTCATTTTGTATTTTTGCATTTAGTTTCCTTCGTTTTTGTAAATAAAAATAATAAAAATTTAAAGATTTTTTTATTTTTGTTTATATATTTGTTTTTATTTTTGTTTTTTTATTAAAAATGTAATAACATTTATTTTAGGTTCTTGGAAACACAGTGCGTTTTCGTTTTTTCTCCAATAATATTTTTATTTTTTTATTTTTGTATTATTTTTTTTTGTTTATTATTTAAAAATTTATCTTTTGTGAACTTACTAAAACAGTTTTTATTAATGAATTATTATTTTCCGACAAGTTTCAAGCAAAAAAAAAAGTTAAAAATTTTAATTATAGCCGCAACCAGCTGCTCAAAATTATAGCCGCAGCGAAAGGGTTAATTTTTTTTCGCATACATTGCCGGACTTCGAAAAAAGTTATGCACTGTCAACACACGATGCAGGCGCAGTATTTTTTGATAAAAATGTATGATTTCCACCAATCTAATGGATTGTTTGATATGTTTATAGAACGTTTTGTTGTAAATACAGGAACCGGTATGTGATTCGACCGGAAATGTTGGCGTTGGTTCCGGTATCCAGCATTTTCTAAAAGTGGACCCCGACATCACATAATTCCAACATTTGATAGATGTTATTTCTCAAAAATGCCCAAAAATATTACCGGAAAAAAAAATTTACTAGAGTGAGATATGTAACTTATAAAAATAATAAAAAATTGGGTACTCCGATATGTGGTCTTTTGGTACGTGAACAAACTCGAATACGGAAATTAAAATAATAATGAGTAATAAAAAAAATATATATTAAAATATAATTTATGTTATCCCCCCCCCCCCCCATTGTTAAAAAAAAACGTAGGGGGAGTTGGGGCATATTTGATACAAATTTGAATCAATGTGCCCCAGGAGGAGGGCAAGTTGATACAGGTAAGAGGCACAATGATACACGAACTTCAGCACTCATCATTCGTTAAATTAAAGAAGTTTGATTTTAAAAACTCGACTTCGAGGCTTCATCATTTAAATCTGGAAATACAAAGCTGCCTGATGGTTTTATCCTCGGATACGAAATCTAATATTCGTCGCTATCATATTTTAAAAGATTTTTACCAACATTTTGTTTAATGCTTTTTTTATTCAAACTTAACAAGGACAAAATTTCCTTCTTTTAAATTCTCTGGCTTTATTTGAATAGACATCTATTGATTGTCAGAAGTCTCGTCCTCAGATGGGCAAAAGTATGAATCAGATGAAAAATCCTTAACTTCAAAATCACTGGTACAACTTGAGGAACTACTATCCAGTTCAGACATTTTTTTCTTTTTTGTTTTGTTTGTTCGATCTGGACACAAACCTAATTTCTTGCTGTTTTTATGTTTTTTGCTCGCTGCATCTGTTCTTTATTATTCTTTTTTCGTTCTTTTATTTTTACGAATTCCTCAAGCCTTTCTTTTTATGGTGTATCAGTGTAGATTCTCGATTTTCCTTCCTCTTTTCTTTTTCTCTTTGAGACTATTTTAATAATTCTCAGATTCAGGTGTTATAGTGTTTGATGTTGAGGGTCCCATTGGTTCAGGTTGTACAAAACTTCCAGCATCAATATAATTTGGCGGTGGTGAGTCAGGGAGGTCAAGTGTGATTCTGGCTCGATAGTATTCCAAGTTGAGATTTGTGCTTCAAGATCTATATCTGGCGTAGTATCTTGGGATTGCTTGTTAATGTACGATGTGTACCTACATAGTAAGGTGCGAAATCCTCAGGTGTAATACCTAGTTGCTAATGCACGGTCAAAAAGCTCTTTCATATCGACAAACTTGTAGGTTGAATTATGTTTGGCAACAAACAAAACTAAAATGATTTTTCTTGTGACGTTTCTTAGATGGACTCAAATTAATATACACTTGGGCTTCGTCTGCAGTATCGGTGCTAGACATTCCTTTAACAAATATACTAAGGTAGGTATGTAGCACTCACAACAACAACAACAAACAAAAAATTAAATGACAAAAATAAAAATGGAATAATCACAACCAACGAACCAACACGAAACTTGGCCGCAATGACCAACTAATTTCCTGATTTCAACTCTGTAAAAATTATAAGCCCCGCCCCGTCTCACGTTCGCGCCAATGAGAATACGCATGCGCGGAGGCTCCTCCTACTCACTTGATATTCATGCGCAAACAGTGTTTATGCCTTGTCTATCTTGGAAATAAATAGACTTTAGGCCGTCACTCAAACCGTATTGTAGGTACTAGCGCCACCTACAAGTGAGTAGACACACGTCATAGATAATACCCTTTTAGAGTAAGACGAAATGTATCAATGTCTCCCATGCATCAATGTGCCACAACTCCCCCTACCTTGAGCATAACCCAAAGTGAGCATTATTAGAAATTCCATATAAATGCCGGGTCCACTTTCAAAGTGGCCAAACACTAGTAAGCAGTTATTTTATCAAATTCTAGTAATTGAAATATTGCAGCATGTTTGTAAAAGTTTGTTTATTGATTGCACTTGCGACGGTCACTATTTCTATACGTGCACAAACAGTTCCCGGACAAAGTAGATCCATAGGAGATCGCTGGAGAGCCTATAAGGTAAGTTACTTTGTAGTGATCACCGAAAAGGAACTCAGAAATAACTTTTGAATATTTTAGATAGTCAAAATTATTTTTATCGAATATTTTTTAACCGTAAAAATTTTATTTTTTATTTTTAGAATAAATTTTTAGAAAAAATTATACTCACGTGTTTTTATAAGTAATTCAAAGAGTACACAAATTTTCACATTAAAAAAAAATTAAATTTCACTTTATAATTCCTTTCCTTTTCAACACCAGACACACTTGGGAAAACATTTCGAAGACTGAACATGACGCGATCACTGATTATACTAAACTAAAAAGCTACGGGGAAAACTTCCACCCTTTTACCATCTCTACCAACCAGACAATATCAACAAAAGGTGTAACCTCAATAAAAAGATTCATGATGTGGTGGAAGTGGGCGAAAGGTTTCCGGGAAAAACACGAAGAATAGCGATTCAGAGACCCATTTTAACCCTTATGAGCCTATAAATCGTAAATCCTGTCACAATTCCAAGGGAAAGCTTTAAAAATGTCAAGGGGGGAGAGTCTTTCTAGGCCGCCCGTGGGGCGGAAAACCAGTATAAAAACCCGGAAAATCTGAGCTAAAAGTTAGTTGCCGACGAACTCACAGTGAATCGAATAATAGGGGCTAGGTGGACAAAATTAATAGTAAAATATTTCGTATCGTAAAATATATGAAATAGCCATTTGAACATTTAAAAACATAATTATAAAAATTTATAATAAAATAAAAATCTACAAAACCATATTGGTACGGAACGGAATATCACATTTGGTACATTATATTTATCTGCTAGAGCTCGTAAACTCTTTTTTTGTAAAAGGTGTTCAAACATTTGTTTGTTATGAAAATAAAAATGTTTATTTAAATTGCCAATATCAGTTTTAAAAAACATAACAGAGAAAGAGAACAAAAATATAAATTTTATTGGACCGCAATGCATGGTGGAGCTTGGCCTGGGATTGTGCCAAATGCACTGTTTGTCATCATCAGTTGTACTTAATTTTATGGGAACAAATGAATACACAAATAAATATTCATCGTTAGAACTTTCATCCCCAAATTTTTGTCAATATATCTACTACTAGGTACTTCCATCACATCCCCACTTGGTAATTAAAGTATACTGATTAATAGGTAAGCTTTCAACAACATCTTTTGTACGATTATCAGTAACATAACTTGAATATTTACTTCAGCTCTAATGTCTTTTTGCCTATTGTTATTATGTCCAGCTTGCTTTGTCCATTTTCAAGATATCTTATAAGAATAAGAAGTAGATTTGAGTCTACTTACTACGCTAATGTTTCATCAGTAGTAAGTGGACTTCTCATTCGTTCAGTAAGTCGTACTTGTTTTATTTTACTGGCCCTTCTTGGAGATGAAGTTGAAATTTCCTGAATTAAGGCTGCTGCGTCTCTGTCCAGGGGCACGAAGAGAAACTTCTGTATCTAAAGCCAATTCTTGTTTATTATTTGATTGTAATACGTGAGATATCCTTCTTTTCTTTGTCTTCAAAGAGGCATCTTCGAATTCCATTGTGCCTTCCGGGAAGTCCAGAAGTAGAGGATTGCATATCCAATTGTTCTTGTATTTCTGGACTTTTTGGCTTGAAAACTAACTGTTCCGAGTCTAGCCATTGCATATCTCTTGATAAAAAAAAGTTTCGGCTTCTACTGCAAGCATTCCACTTTTCAGATACTTTTAAGGAAATTAAAGCTGCCCAGTGCTTAAGTTCTTTAAGAAACTGGTCGGAAACATTGCTTAAAGCAAATTTACTTAACAAATACTCGTATATTTTTAGGTTTCCGACATGCTTTTCATGGTTTAGCAATTCTTCGAAAAGCTCCCGTTATGAGATTGTAAAAGATTCATCTGAAACAAACAGAATATCTCCGTAAATGCATAATAACTATATATAGAAAGAAAGTATAGTTTTTTAACTACAACATATAAAAAACCCAGACCGGTAATATGTGGTAATCATAAAAAGAATTTCCACTGAATATTTAAAACAAAACTTTGAAGCGTAAAAATCACCCCATCGTTTCTTCAGTATAATATCACAGACAACGATATAGAAATAAAATGCTATTATGCAAAAACAATAGTACATACCTTCCTCAATATTAGCCATTGCAAGTAAATTCTTAAATAAATTTTCACTCTAATTTTTTTCACTTTAATAATAGGCCGACACAAGTGGTATCACACAACTGCCAAAATTGTTATAATAAAACTACCTAAATACCCTAATTTCGAAGCTTTACTACCTGATTAGTAATGAATATCTTTACAAATCCTTTTGGTTTTATGGTCCTTGGGGTTTTTCTAAGTTATCTAAATTACTTTCAATTAATAATGTTTAAAGTACGTTTCACGAAATTTGGATACGACTTAATGATTTCCTGGGTTGGTCCCATTGTGTCGACAAGAGCTTGGCAATAAAAAAGTGAAGTATGAAGGGACGGACTAAGGAAAACAAGTAATGATATGATTATATTAATGTAATCAAATGAATTAACATTTTTTTTAAATATTACTAGTCATATTTATTTACATTTATAATGTCATTCTATAAATATTTCTGTTTCGCTATCATCATCAAAATTACTTATAATTGGATTAATGGTACGATCCAGACTAATATAAGAATTTTCTACAGTTATTACGTGACGGACTGAATTTTTTCAACTACCTGGGGGAATATCATTAAAGCATTTTCGTATTAATTCTACAACACTAGAACTTAAAGTCGGAGAAATATTTTCAAACCTAACCAGTGATTTTAACTGGTGCCACATATGCTCTATGGGGTTAAAAATGCAATAATAGGGTGGGAGCCGTAGCACTGTATGTCCAATTTCTTCTGCCAATCTGTCACAAAAATATACTTTTTTCTTTCGTCTTTAAAACTCCTAAAAGATCACTTTTTTTTATAACTTTCTTCAAAATACATATCATTTGCCGCCATGTAGTTCTGAATCTCCACTTTTGTATTATTTCAGCTTGGAGCTTTATGTAATTGGCGACTGTGATAGCTCGCATTGTCCATTACTATCACGCTATTCTGAGGAATGTTTGGTAAAAGACAATTCTTGAACCATTCCTCAAAAAGATCGGCCGTTGTATCTTCATGGTTACAAGAGTCTTTAATGTTTTTTGCAGAAAGCCACAAGGCATTTGGAACCCAACCGTTTTCTGACCCAGCATGTAAAATGCTTATTCTTTTTCCTTTATATGACGGAGCTTTTGTTTTACACTTATCGGAAGAATCAGACCAGCCTTTGGATGGTGTTTCATGCGTGTCAAACCAAGTCTCGTCGAGGTAAATTATAGGACGGTTTTCAGAACGGGATTTCCTTACAGAAGTTATATACTCATAACGCCATTTTTGTAAACGGTGGGATTCCATGAGTACTTGCCTTTTGTCAATTTTGCGGTATCTGAATCCCATTTCCGACAAAACTCTCCAAAGGCTATTGCGGCTACAACTTATTTGGGTTTCATCATTGGTGAGCCGTTGCTTCAGAGAATCTTCGTACATGGTGTAGATTTTTCGCCTTATCAAGTCCTTGTCGCTTTCGTCGAAACATTTGGTGAAATCGGCATCTTTACGCTTCTTTCTAGATTTAATGGGATTTGACGAGATTCTTTTCACTGTAGTCAGAGGTATCTTAGTCAAATCAGACGTTTCAGTCGCAGCAGCACTAGCATAAAGTCCTCTGTTGAGTAAAGAAGTATATACTCTTTTTACAATTTCCCTAGCATCGAGAGATAAATGCATTTTCTTTACTGCAACACTAGAAGAAGCACCATCAATGGTTTTTCCATGGACGCCACATACTGTTTTTTTATACGTTTGGTAAAATAATATCGGTAATTCAACTAAACTATTCCAGCAAGAAATAAAAACTAACAAATTTTACCACAAAAAGATATTTAAATATAAATTAAGCAACCTAACCTACCTGATGTGCCTATATTTAATTATAATTATTACAATCCGGTCCTTTCCACATAATAATAACAAACGGTCATAAATAATGGGATCGCCCCAGGTACTTTTACTGCAGTCATTAAGTTATATCCATTTTTCGTGGAACAATTTCTACCTTACTTTTGTCTTCCTAGAATGCATTAACCGATTCACTGTGGAACTGCTGCGCGAAAAACTACACACTTTATCTTCAAAGAAAATAGTAATGTAATGTCTGAAACTCTGTAAAAGAGTAAAAAGTGAAACATAGTGTCGCCGAGATTTCCTAAACGATTAGGACGAGAAAAGTTAACGATCGGGAAACGGATTGTCTTGAAGCTATTCGCGTATATGTCAAAGCTAATTTGATGTATTAATCAGAAATCTCGTCAAGAAAATAAAGGAATTCATAGTTGATTAAAATTGAATTACCCGTGGGCGTCACTTTCACCCATATAAGGATGAATTCAAAAATTTTGACAAATTCGAGCTGTGCTACATTCAATTTTTTTTATGATATTTGAACTTATAATTATATTTTTTATAAAAGTCATTATTATATTTACCTACTTCGATATGTGGCCATGAAACAAACTAAGAAGCTAAATTAGGACGAGTAAGATTGTTTTATATACGGCAGGTCATTTCCGCAACGATAACTAAATTGTGAAAGTATTTAACAAGGAAGACAGCTATTTTATTGTTTTTTAACAAAAAATATCCATCTTCTGATTATATTATTCAGTAATTATACTGTTGTTTTATCTATTTAACGTGTTGCAGAAAGGGACATAAATGTTGCTGAAATTACACAAATATAGCTGAAATGACACAATTTTATGAATTTAATCAAAATTTAAAAAAAAACGGTATATAGTGTATGTAAAGCAATTTATTTGGGTTCAATTGCGTGTTTGTCGGGTTTGTGTTCATCTGCGAGTATATTTATGGTATTTTATGTAATTTCTGCAACGTCATTTCCGGTCCAATTTTGCAGAAATGACAAAATCCGAATATAAAACACATAACAATTAACAACTTTAAAATAATAACAAAAATTTGAGTTTAGAATATAAGACCTGACCTAAACCACTTGACACAACCCGCTTTTATAGTTTATAGTAAAACAGTCTTCCTTACCTTATGTTGAAGAACTGACACACAATAAAAACACACAGCAGAGGCCTGGTGCTGAAATTACTTTTTTTCCAAGACAAACTTTACTTTGAGTTTATTAATTTAAGAAAAATAGTTGAATAATTTTATTTATTATGGTATAATAAATGCAGATTTTGACTTGACAAGTTGTCTATGAAAATGGATATAACATCTTAATTAGGTAAGTAATATTTTATTAAATATGAATTATTTCATTGGGGACTTGTTGCGGAAATGACATTCGTTGCATATAAATAATTCTAGGAGTCTTTCCTTGGTAAATATGGGCAATATAAGATTTTTTTAATAGTAATATGTAACCTTATTTATATCTTTCATTCAAATCCAATGGTACTCGAATAATCCGAATGCGGATAAAAAGCTAGGGACATGTTTTGGCCATATTTCTTGTAACTACCCATAAATTAACAATAACAAAAATTAAGGGTAAATCGTCGGAAATTCGTCAGGAGTATTCCGAGCCCAGAGAAAAGTATTGTGTAAAAAAATCAATACCGCTCGGATTTACCAACAAAATATACAGGGTGGTTGCCATAACTTGTTACTTCCTCAATAATGCACCGGTCTATACAAAAATATTAGGGTTTGTCACATCAACTGTCATTTTAAAATAGAACGCAATGTATATTTTCTATTATTTATGCGGCCCTCTTTTCTCCTGCTGACATTTTGACAATTTTGACAATCTGACCTTCTAAAAGTTGAATTCTGGACATTTTTGTGAAAACACGCAACGCATGGTTCGCCAGGGTGTCTCCGATATCGGCACTATTGCTAACTCCATTATTATTAGTAGTGTTGGGAAAAACCCCATATATATATATAACCATTATATTGCTAATACTATCTGCAATTATGTCCCCGCTATGGGCATCGAACGGGCAATAGTGAGTTTGCGCAGTTTCCTTGTGGAAGTAAACATTCGACAGGACCGAATTTCAACTTTTTTAATGTAAATTTCACTGATTAGTTAGGAAAAATATTGCAATAAAAATTTCGATTAGTTCGAATTAAGACGGCGTTCCATGCATACGATTTCTGACGATATGATGCCCTGATTGGTGTAAACTTTTGGTGCCAAATTCCGTCCGAATATTTGTAACAATCGACACGATGAGCTTTATTTTAAATTTCATCCGACGTCGTATGTTTCTTAACGCTACACCTTTTGTAGCCGATTTCCTTCTGTATTCGGCAAAAGAAGACACAAGAAAGTTACATAAATTGACAGTACCCTGGGAAAACAAGTGAAAACCCGCCCCCGCTACCTTTTGGGCCTTGACTGCTACACCGAATGAAAACACACGCACGAAATTAGCTACTCGTATTACGCGACTGCTTTCGCTCCGCCCACAATAACGAACTTTACTGATTATTCAAAACAAACGCAATCCAATAACTTATATTCATAACCATTCTTTTAATATGCAAACCTCTGAAGTAAACTGCTTCTAGACATGTTTTTTTCTACTGACCAATTGTAAAATCTTGCTGACCAAGACGTATACATATTACAAGCGGACTGATATCGGTTAAATTATTGAGAGTTTGTAGCATTTTTTTCAGAACAAGTGTTGCAGCCCGATTTTTATTTATTGCAAGCAAAATCTTTTTATGCTGATCAAATGATTTAATGGCTATTTTTTGCTGCGAACCAATTTTAATAACGGCAAACCATTTAATTACTTCTCATAATCATTTACCTATGGTTCTGTCCTCTTATCTTATACCGATCGTGTTTGTTTTTCAGATACTCTATCACAAAGTCTACTCATCTAAATCAGAAGAGCAAAGGCGTTTTAGAATCTTTGCGGCGAATGTCAAGGAAATCGATGAACATAACAAGATGCTTCCGAGGGGAACAGCCCAGAACCAGAAAATGGCCATCAAAGAGGATACAGATTTGACCGTGAAAGAATTTAATAAAAAGATGCAGGAAAGGAATACTAATGAACGGGGTAAATAATTCACAAATGCATTTGATTTATTTACTTTCCTTGTAATAACGATGTAAAATTGGAATTGCTTCCTTTTTTTACCCGTATATTAATAAAATAGTCAAATTATAAACTATGTGTATTTTTTCACTGGTGAACAAACATCAGGTGCAATTTAAAGCAATTCTTAATTCGTATGTTATTTGAAAAAAACACTAATCAAACGCTGGATGGAACTCTTTTCATGCCGCACTTAAGGTCAACATAATTTTCAATAAATTTAAACATTTTATAAGGTTTTATAAAATTACGTATTTAAATAATCAAAAAACATTTTTTTTATTTCTCTACAAAATAATTAATTATATCTTCTTTACAAAAAAAACATTAACATTAGCTCAATCAGATTATTGCACACTCATGATGCGTTTTTTGACTGGCCGCGGCGGTACATTTCCATCCCATGCACGCATTATACAGGGTGGCCCATCGAAAACGAAACAGAGACATTTACTGGCAGCTCAGTTCATTTTTGGAAAAACGCTCAGACCCGTCGATTTTGTTTTCGAGGGGGACACAAAATTGGAAAAAAATCACGTCAACAAGTGCAGCCCCCTGGACGGGGGTGGCACCACCCCTAAAATCTTAAATGGAAAGTGGTAAGTGATACCTTATTTTAAAGGTCTTTCAATTCCCTTTATAATGATGTAAAATTCACAATACTTCAGTTCAGTAGTTTTGGAGATTTATTGATTTTAAGCTTACAGTACACTTTAATAGGTACATCTGATTTGTTTGTACTACTTTCAGAAGAAATTTGAGTAAAGGCAGTTACTTATTAATTCAATGCTTGTTGTTTATCATTTTGGTGTTCAAAATAGCGATTGGAGCGGTTTTTGTCGCGAAAAAAGTGGTTTATTAAAGAAAGATAAGCAGGGAATGTCTCGTACTTATTTTAAATAGGAATTTGTACATAGTTTGCGATTGATTCGACCAAACTTTGTTGTTAAAATACCTTTTACCGCTTTATTCATAAATTAACCATGGTATATTCCACGGCAGAAAGGATTGAAATTATCGAAATATTTTTCGGAAATAATCAGTGCGCTAATAGAACAGCACACATATTTAATGAGCGACATGAGAATAGTAACGTGCATCGAAAATATGTCCTAGAACTTATAGCTAAATTTCGGGACACTGGATCAGTCGCAAATAAAAAACGCAACATTGAAAATCCCATAAGGAACGAAGCAATAGAAGTGGGGGTTTTAGGGCAAGTTTATGTAGATCCTACGTTAAGTACCCACAAATTGGATACTGTGTGTGGTGTTAGTCGATGTAGTATCCAACGGATTCTGAAGGCCCATAGTTTTCATCCGTATAAAATTCACCTTGTACAAGAAGACGATTTTGATCGGCGATTACAATTTTGTGAAGATATGAGTGAACGAATTATAAACGATGAACATTTTCTATTCAACACTTGCTTTTCCAACGAATGTTCCTTTTTCTTACATGGCCTAGTAAACCGTCATAACTGCCGATATTGGTCAGATTCTAATCCCAGAGTTTATCATGAGGTATACACACAGCAGCCACAAAAATTAAATGTTTGGGCTGGTATTTTTGGCGATCATTTAGTTGGTCCTTTTTTCTGGCCTGGAAATTTAACCGGTGAAATGTATTTGGAATTACTGCAAGACGCCATAGATCCTGCAGCATTAACAGCCACCACAATTGAAAATGGGAATGATCGGCGGTACATTGCGAATAGGTTGATGTTCCAACCGGATGGTGCCCCACCACATTACGCATTACGTGTTCGACAATATTTAGATCAGACGTTTCCAGGTCGATGGATTGGTAGAAGAGGTGCCATTGAATGGCCCCCAAGATCGCCAGACTTATCACCTTTGGATTTCTTTCTGTGGGGTCACTTAAAAAGCAAAATCTATGCTACTCAACCAACATCGTTAGAAGATTTGCGACAAAGAATAATTGTGAATGAGTGCCTTCAAATTACTCCTCAAATATTGCAAAATGTGCGGCAACGTTTTGAGCAAAACCTTTATTACTGCATGGAGAGTCATGGTGGTTATTTCCAACATTTACTTGGCTGACGGGTCAGTTCATTCTTAATTTTTAAAGTACTTTGCTACCAAATGTATTGATTTCCACTACTTATGATGTATTAAAGTTTTATTTAAGTTTAAAATCAATAAATCTCCAAAACTACTGAACTGAAGTATTATGAATTTTAGATCATTATAAAGGGAATTGAAAGACCTTTAAAATAAGGTATCATTCGACCCCCTTTCCATTTAAGATTTTAGGGGTGGTGCCACCCCCGCCCAGGGGGCTGCACTTGTTGACGTGATTTTGTTCCGATTTTGTGTCCCCCTCGAAAACAAAATCGACGGGTCTGAGCGTTTTTCCAAAAAAGAACTGAGCTGCCAGTAAATGTCTCTGTTTCGTTTTCGATGGGCCACCCTGTATGTTGTCGCAGAGGCGACGATAATTTCGCCTCTTAATTTGTACTGTCGAATATTCGGCAAAGTTAAATAATAAAATTATATTTTATGTCAAATTTTCTGTAATGTATTGCAATATAGACATAATATGTCGGCGTCAATTAGTGAGATCCGTCATTCCCAGAAATGCTTCGTCATTTCACCTATTGCCGGCAAATAGTGTAACTCTACGTTTGGTACACCGTGTGTCTAAGAGTATCAGGCATTCCCTGTAATGACGGAATTCTTTCAGTCAAACGCTGTACTTAACTAAATGATTTAGGTTACTCTGTTTGTCGGTTTTAGTCAGCCCGCGGATACTGATTATGGCGTGATCGAAGCATATAAGTAGACCGTGCAAGTGACGTCAGGCACAGATACTGGTTACTCCAAACGTTTATCCCTATTGTGTCAATCGCTCTGTGTCAATATCAGACTTACGTAGTTATATCTGAAAGTCAAAAACGTGAGTGTATTTGTTCGGGTTTGTTCGATTTGATCCAAGCCATATTTGTCTCCCTTTAACGAATCAGGGAAGGTTGATACAGCCAGAGACAGACATGCGAACAGCACACGTTCTTAAATTATTTCACAACCGAACATCATTCGTCTGGAATGGAATAAAATCACGCAACATACTATTTATGATGTGATTGAAAATAGTGGAGTAAGCGTCATTAAATTCTAAAATAATTTTTAATTTCCTATTCTTTTCACGAAAACGGACCTTTTCGTCTCGTTGCAGGTAGTAAGTAATTTGTGATTGAAATATTTTTTTTAATAATTTTTATTCCTTATTGATATTTTACATTAATTCATTAAATTGCCCATTATGGTTAAGCTTGTCGCGCTAAACACATTTTAAAGATATTTACATAAATTTTACAATCTAGTCAAAAGCTACAACATAATATTTACAGATTAGTTATATTAACCTGTAGTCAGAATTTTATTATAAATTAGGTACTATCGTAAAAAAATTTTTTTGATTGTTGATTATTTTGAACAGTAAAAAATATTTTATCATACTGTAAAGTCCGAAGGGTCTATTGTACAATTTGTTGTTTCGTCGCATACTCCTGGCAATATTAGTGATCCAAGTTTGGTCCTCTTTGATGTTCAGTCATTATGGGATTCTCAATTAAACTATGAAAAAAAAAATTATTATATAATATATTATCGGATTTATCAAATTACAAATGATTAACAATTATCGTCGCTGTTCTCACAAAGGGACCTAACTAACATAATTATGAAAATTGAGATATTTTGCTGACGAGCTAGCATATCTCCATATAAATATTAAGAACGAAATAGGTATAATGCTTCAAAACTAAAGTGAGACTGCATTAACGTAAAACCAACTCATGTTAATTTTTTAGAGCTCCTTCAAATGCTAGTTGCCCCCAATCATGAGGAAGGTGACAATATGATGATATGACATTTTGGGCCCCATTGCCATTGTGGGCTAGGCAATAAGGATTCGAAGGCCCGCCATCAAAATTTGCCATGTATGTTTTTATTGGAAATTAGCAACGTAGCGTGGGGGCTCTTTTCGAAGCTGGGATCTCCACCGGGTCCCTTAGCGCCGCCAGTGGACATATAGACCTAATTGTCTAAGGCCCCTCCGACTTTACAGTATGATAAAACATTTTTTACTGTTCAAAATAATTAACAATCAAAAAAAAATATTTTACAATAGTAATTTATAATGAAATTCTGACTACGGGTTAATATAACTAAGCTGTAAATATTATGTTGTAGCTTTTGATTAGATTGTAAAATTTAAGTAAAATTCTTTAAAATGTGTTTAGTTTGCGCGACAAGTTTAACCATAATGGGACAATTTAATGAATTAATGTATAATAACAATAACGAATAAAAAATTTCAATCACCAATTACTTACCTGCAACAAGACGAAAAGGTCCGTTTTCGTGAAAAGAATAGCAAATTAAAAATTATTTTAGAATTTAATGACGCTTCCTCCACCATTTTCAATTACATCATAATTCATATGTTGCTTGATTTTATTCCATTCCAGACGATGATGTTCGGTCGTGAAATAATTTAAGAACGTGTGCTGTTCGCATGTCTGTCTCTGTCTGCATCAACCTTCCCTGATTCGTTAAAGGGAGACAAATATGGCCTGGATCAAATCGAACAAACCCGAACAAATACACTCACGTTCTTGACTTTCAGATATAACTACGTAAGTCTGATATTGACACAGAGCAATTGACACAATAGGGATAAACGTATGGAGTAACCAGTATGGAGATCTGTGTCTGACGCACATATATATAACCATTATATTGCCAATACGAACGTTCCAAATTACAAAAAGTGTCCCCGCTATGGGATATCGCTTGGCACCATTGAGTTTGCGCAGTAGGGTGAAAATTTTATCGATCGCGCAGAGCCGGCCCGACATTATTTGTTTTTGTTATTCATGGCCATCTTTGGCCCTTGATGCCTTTTCAAATTACAGAATAAAAAGTGGTTCATCCACATTGTTGTCGGTATATTAGTGGTTATAAACTTTCATTACCTAACAACAATTTTTGTAAAGGAGTTTTTAATTTGTGGTGATTCGATTCGCTGTTTGTTAGGTTAGTAACGTGTTTTGTTTAAGATGAAAGGACACAAGTGCATGGTGCTTATCACATGATCCGATCTTCGGAACCGAAGTTCGCTAAAAAGCTTGTGAAAAAAGAAGAGAGTATCACTCGTATATAATATAATATATGTATATGTGGTCACTACCTAACCTTAAATTTAATGTTTTTTTAATTTGGTGCATTAGTAGCTGATATTAATTCCCAAAATAGTCAATATAGTCATTCATTCTTAATTTTTGGTTTAGAAAAAAGTGAGGTTAAGAAACATACGACGTCGGATGAAAGTTAAAATAAAGCTCATCGTGTCGATTGTTACAAATATTCGAAAGGAATTTGGCACCAAAAGTTTCCACCAATCAGTGCACCGTCGGACATCATATCGTCAGAAATCGTATGCATGAAACGCTGTCTTAAATCGAACTAACCACTGAAATTTGCATTAAAAAAGTTGAAATCCGGTACTGTCGAATATTTATTTTCACAAGGAAATTTCCGAACTGCGCAAACTCACTATTACCCGTTCGATGTCCATAGCGGGGACATAATTTCAGATGGTATTAGCAATATAATGGTTATATATATGTGGTCTGACGTCACTTGCACGGGCTACGGGCTTCTTATATGCTTCGATCCCGCCATAAACAGTCTCAGCGGGCTGACTAAAACCGGCAAACAGGGTAACTTAAATCATTTAGTTAAGTACAGCGTTTGACTGAAAGAATTCCGTCATTACAGGGAATGCCTGATACTCTTAGGCAAACGGTGTACCAAACGTACAGTTACACTATTTGCCGGCAATACGTGAAATGACTAGGTATTTCTGGGAATGAAGGATTTCACTAATTGACGCCGACATGTATAGTATATTGAACATATATTTAAATTTTACTCATTTTAAACAAAATTTCATAATAGTACTGTTATTTTATTAATGGTCAAAATTGAAAATTTGGCTACATCGAGCATTTGGACTGAAACGATTCACTCCTTTTCTTGGCTCGTAGGAAGAAGGGTCAGTGAGAGTCAAGGGCGGATCCAGATCTTCGGCTTGGGGTGGGTCAAACTTCGTTTTTTTTTTGGGGAGGGTGTCATACAACGAAAAGTACTACGCTGCCACGTTAGTCAAGACGTTATATATGTAATTTTTCGTGTTCCATTGTTGGTTTAGGGGGGGGGGGGGGGGGGGTCATGAGAGTAAAAGAAGAAGTAAACAGTTCAGATGAGGTTGTGTTTGTTTTAGCGGTTAATTTTACAATATTATCGATTTCAGTCGTAAATTGATGACTTTCGAGATTTTTCTTTCGACTGTTGAAACCGTTACATGATAATTGTTATGTCTCTTATGGAAAATTCTTTTTCAATGAACAATAAAGAGGAAGACTGGGAAGTAATTTGCTGCGGATGGCTTACCCCTGAGATAAGTACTTTTAAAAAAAAAATTTTTAAAAAGACGGACTAGAATACTCGAAGTTTTTCAAGTTCTTGGTATGAAACTCATATCTGGACCTGAATTTGCGGTAGCAGACTATTGAGAAAAACGTGTATACCGATGGCCACGTTGACTTGTTGTTTGTAGAGCTGTGAAATAATTTTTTTATCAGGTCCGGAAATTATGAACAGAACCACAGTAGAGCTGTTTTATTTTACGAAACTAAGATTAAAACAAAACCCTAACAACACATTACATAATTAATAAATAATACCGGGTCTGCAAACGAAGCGGGGACGGAAGATTAAATCGTTATCGAAGAACTTATCAACAATACTAACACAGGTTAAGGTCTTGGATTAAAAGCGGCATGTTTTAAAAATATTTTACATTATACAGGGTGGCCCAAAAAAGTGTGACAGCATAAAGGAGACCCAGCATTTTATTGCATATATAGGTTCGTACTGGTATCGTTTATAAGTGCCACAAATTTTATTTAATTTGAATTTGTAGTTTCGGAGAAATAAATTAAAAACTAAGAAGAAAGTTTTGCAGTCCTGAATAAAAAAGTCAAAAAAAACAATACAGAACTATTTTTTTAACCTCGGCATTGGGTGAAATTTATGACAAGAGACCTGGAGATACTAATTGCGTTTATCTATTTTATACAGGGTGTTCATAATAAGCTTTCAAAAACGCCATATTTTAAAATGATTTTTTTCAAGTTTTTCAAATGGAACACCCTGTATATTATTTGGCTATTTGACGTAGAATTCATAGACAATTTTTTTTGTAATACAAGCATATAAGTTATATGCAGCCATTTTCGAAATAATTGTAAATATAAATTATGTTTTATTAGGAAATATTATTATAGGCGACTAGACTAATAATTGTAAACTAAAGTAAATGTTCAAAATAGCTGCATTTTGCTCTTAGAGTTTACCGTATTTTAGTTATTTCGATATAAATTTTAAAAGCCTACATTTTTGCTACTTTTATTTATTTAATTTTATTTTTATTCTTAATCGAGTTGCCATGATTTTTTTTGTTTAGATTATCACTATGACAGCCAAATAAAATTATTTACATTTGTTCAGTCGTCGAAATTAAGTACTAACAAAATGTCGAATTTTACAACTTTAGAAATGGTAAATATGATTTTTATACTGGGTGAATGTGCAATAAATTGCCTCCTCGCGAGCCGAGTGTATGCTGAAAGATCCAGATATTGAGAGAAAGCCGAGACCAGAAGCCAAATGTAAACCATTAAAAAGTTACCGCTAGATTTTAGGAAAAAGAAGCAAAAATATAGGGTTTAAAATGTATATCGAAATAACTAAAATACGGTAAACTCTAAGAGTAAAAGGAAGCTATTTTGAGGATTTACTTTAGTTTTCAAGTAGTCAACAAAATTTCCCAACAAAAAAAAATGTTATTTAAACAACATAATTTATGATATTTACAATTATTTCGAAAACGGCTGGATATAACTTATATGCTTGTATTACAAAAAAAAATTGTCTATGAATTTTACGTCAAATAGCCAAATAATATACAGGGTGTTCCATTTCAAAAACTTGAGAAAAATTATTTTTAAATGTAGCGTTTTTGAAAGATTATTATGAACACCCTGTATAAAATAGATAAACGCAATTAGCATCTCCAGACGTCTTGTCATAAATTTCACCCAATGCCGAGGTTAAAAAAATAGTTCTGGATTGTTTTTTTTTTATTCAGGACTTGACAGTGTTTAATTTCTCCGAAACTACAAATTCAAATTAAATAACATTTGAGGCACTTATAAACGCTATTACGAACCTAAATATGCAATAAAATACTGGGTGTCCCATTTAAAAAAATATGACTTTATGCTGTCACACTTTTTTGGGCCACCCTGTATAATGTAAATATTTTTAAAACATGCCGCTTTTAATCCAAGATATCAAGCTGTTTTAGTATTGTTGATAAGTTCCTCGATAACGATTTAATCTTCCGTCCCCGCTTCGTTTACGGACCAGGTATGTAACAAATTAATATTTGTAATTAACAATGGCCAAATTATGGTGCAGAAAAATAAACTTTTCCCCGGTGCTTGCAGAGGGTCTATTTATTTATTTTTTCGTCGACAACGCTGGACTCGGAGGTGTCTGTAAGTCGGAAAAAGACCCGAAAAAAATATATTTTCAGCCGGAACAAGAGTACCTCCCCTCCCCGTTTTCCAGGGTGCTGAACACGATAGCGACGTCAGAATTTCTCATTGGGTTTGCGCAACCACTCAAAACGGCCAAAAAACCACCCCCCAGAGAAGCTAAACGCGCTTCAAGAGGTTTCCCTGCAGTGAAACACAGTTTCCCCCCGTTTTCAAGGATGCTGAGCACGGTGGTGGTGTTGGATATCGCGTCCGACCCCTTCCAACCCCTCCACCAGCCAATACTCGCCCCCGAAAGGGATGAATTTTTATTTTTCAAGTACTAGCGGCAAATATATATTCCTCCCCGTTTTCGAGGATGCTGAACACGATGAAGCGCGTTTAACCCCTCTGGGGGTGGTTTTTAACCATTTTGAGGGGTTTCGGAACCCCAAAGAGAAATTTTGACGCCCCCATCGTGTTCAGCATCTCGAAAACGGGGGGAGGGGAATATATATTTGCCGCTGATACTTAAAAAATAAAAATTCACCCCTTTCGGTGGCGAGTATTGGCCGGTGGAGGGGTTGGAAGGGGTCGGACGCGATATCCAACACCACTACCGTGCTCAGTATCCTCGAAAACGGGGGGAAAGTGTGTGTTTCTGCAGGGAAACGTCTTGAAGCGCATTTAACCCCTCTGGGGGGTAGTTTTTAGCCGTTTTGAGGGCTTGCGCAACCCCAAAGAGAAATTCTGACGCCGCCATCGTGTTCAGCATCCTCGAAAGCGGGGGGGGTTTGTTCGGGTTTGTTCGGGTTAATATATACTTGCCGCTGATACTTGAAAAATAAAAATGTACCCCTTTCGGGGGCAAGTATAAGCCGGTAGAGAGTTTGGAAGGGATTGGACGTGATATCTAACACCACCACCGTGCTCAACATCCTTGAAAACGGGGGGAAAGTGTGTTTCACTGCAGGGAAACCTCTTGAAGCGCGTTTAACCCCTCTGGGGGGTGGTTTTTGGCCGTTTTGAGGGGTTGCGCAACCCAAATGAGAAATTCTGACGCCGCCATCGTGTTCAGCATCCTCGAAAACGGGGGGGGGGGGGGGGGGGTACTCTTGTTCCGGCTGAAAATATTTCGATGTTCGTCCGACTCACAGACTCCACTAAAAAGTAACTGTAAACACTTCATGCAGGCGCAGAAAATTATCTTATTTTTGATAAAAATGTGTGATTTCCATCAGTCTAATGGATTTTTTGATATGTTGATAGAACGTTTTATTGTAAATAAAGGATCCGGTCTGGGATTCGGTATCCGGCATTTCCTAAAAGTGGACCATGATGACATCATAAAAATTCCACCATGTGATTATTTCTCAGAAATGTCCAAAAATATTAACGGAGAAAAACAATTTACTAGAGTGAGCATATGTAATTTGTAAAAATAATGAAAAATTGGGTACAACTTTGAGAAATATCACAGATATGTGGTCTTTGGGTACGTAACCAAACTCGATAATGGCCGTATAATAAAACCTCATACCATTAAAATAATAATGAGTAATAAAAAAATATATATAAAAATATAGTTTATATTATCCCCCATTGTTACAAAACGTGCCTTGAGCATACCCCAAAGTCAGCATCATTAGAAATTTCATATAAAAGCCGGGTCCACTCCCAAGTGGCCAAACACTGGAAAGCAGTTCTTTTATCAAATTGTATTAATTGAAATATTGCAGCATGTTTGCAAAAGTTTGTTTATTGGTTGCACTTGTGACGGTCGCTATTTCTATACCTGCAGAAGCAGTTGACGACCCACAAAAACCCATAGAAGAGCGCTGGGCAATCTTTAAGGTAAGTTCCTCAATAATGCACCCGTCTATACAAAAAAAATATTAGGGTTTGTCTCATCAACTTTTATTTTAAAATTAAATATCGGGCTCTAATACTAAAGGATTTAGCAAAAGTGCCGACTTCATCCGAGGCACCTCGCCAAACTTTGCGTTGCGTGTTTTGTCCAGAAATCAACTTTTCTAAGGTCAAATTGGTAAGAAATGTCAGCAGGAGAAAATAGGTCCGCCAAATAAGAGATAATACAACGTGTCCAAGATAAGGAGGGCCAGTACAGGGGTCTCGGAAACCGTAAGAGATACGAAGTCGGTCAAATGGAGGTAAAGTTGCGCATTTACGTGCTTAATAACATGCCGTTTAGAAAGTTTTAAAATTCCTAGTAGTTCCGGAGATATCCGGAAAAAAAACGAAATTCTGAAAAATTGTTTTATTGTTTTCCTGGGTTTCTTTGAGATCGAATTCTAAAGTAAATTGCACTTTTACATTGACACTTTTTCCGCTCTATATAACAGCGTTAATTGTTTTGTAATCCGACGAGTCGTCTTCGAAGGACCATTATCAACTTTCTTTTTTTAAATACGGTCCTGTTTTCCTGATATTGGAATTTGATAGCTTTTTTTCTTCCGAATGCAACCATGTATGACAAATTATGGTTTAATAACGTTTCGAGGGTTTTCTGAACAACATCAGGAAATTTTGGGATACGGTCCTGTATTTCTCCTAATTTTATAAATAACATCTCATAAGTAAGCTCTACATTTTTTACTTATGTTGGACTAGTTCAATAAATAACAAATAATTTAATAATAAACCACAAATAAATGAACAAAATTCAGAAACATTATTTCAAACTTCTGTTGATTCGGGATTTAAAAGAAAAGTAGGCGCTTGAAACAAAAAAATTAAGATGGTGACGCGTGATTGGTTTCACTTGACATTCCCATTGTGATCGTTTTAAGAGGTTTTCAATTTTCCAGAAAATATGGAACACTGAAAAGTTTGATATCTCAAAAAAACTGTTATGTGGCAGTTAGAAGGTGTTATTTGTGCTTAGAGAATAACGGAAATCATTTTGAACACCTGATTATGTAGTTCCTTACTTTTTTCGTTGTTCGTTTTATTACTGTTTTGGAATGATTTTTGTTCACTTATTTGTGGTTTATTGTTAAATTATTTGTTATTTATTGAACTAGTCCAACATAAGTAAAAAATTTAGAGCTTACTTATGAGATATTATTTATAAAATTAGGAGAAATACAGGACCGTATCCCAAAATTTCCTGATGTTGTTCAGAAAACCCTCGAAACGTCATTAAACCACACATACATCGTTGCATTCGGAAGAAAAAAGCTCTCAAATTCCAATATCAGGAAAACAGGACCGGATTTAAAAAAAGGAAGTTGATAATGGCCCTTCGAAGACGACTCGTCGGATTACAAATCAATTAACGCTGTTAGATAGAGCGGAAAAAGTGGCAACGTAAAAGTGCAATTTACTTTAGAATCTATCTCAAAAAAAGCCCAGAAAAACAATAAAGCGATTTTTCAGAAGTTCGTTTTCTCCGGATATCTCCGGAACTACTCGGAATTTTAAAACTTTCTAAACGGCATATTATTAGGCACGTAAATGCGCAACTTTACCTCCATTTGACCGACTTCGTGTCTCTTACCGTTTCCGAGATCCCTGTACTGGCCCTCGTTATCTTGGACACGTTGTATTATCTATTATTTACGTGGCCCTCTTTTCTCCTGCTGACATTTCTTACCAATTTGACCTTAGAAAAGTTGAATTCTGGTCAAAACACGCAACGCTAAGTTTGGCGAGGTGGCTCGGATTAAGTCGGCACTATTGCTAACTCCGTTATTATTAGAGCCGATATTGCTTAAATTAGTTGCATATTTTCCGCTGATTAAAATGGCAGAAGCTTGAACATCGCATTTGTGCATTATTAAGAAAAAATTCCCTTTTTTAAAATGAAATGGAATCCAAAAAGATTTCGCAATTTATAGTAATTTCACTTGTTTTATTAGAGCTACTGAAGTGCAGGGCAAAAAAGTCAAAATATTCTTATTTTTGCGAACAGAAAAATGTAATCGGTCAACCAAAATGGCTAATTGGTCAGCAGCTTATGGACAGCAAACATTTCTGAATCAGTGAGTAATTAATGTCATACTAGAGTGCTCTAAATTATTTTGGTACGCAAATTAAATATACAGTATGTCCACGGATGGGGTTTACAAGAGGACAAATTGACTAAAAATTGAAAGATACGAAAAAAAGTCACGTTTTTGCTTGTCTAGAAAATACGATTCATCATAAGAAACTTCCATTTTTTTATACAAAAAAACTACAAAAATGATATTTTGTTTAAGAGTAAATATACTTCATTTTGAAAGATACGAAAAAAACTCACTCTTAATGAATGTGTTTTCTACATAACAAACCGAAGGAGAACAATTCATTAAAAGGTTTACCTATGTAAAAATTATTTCCCAAAAAGTATTCTCTGGCACACCTCTGACTGGTGAACCTAATTAAAATAATAATGACACTTGGTGATAGGTACTTGTTGTCAATGTCTCTATTTAATGAAGTTATTATTTAAGTAGAAATGCTATCTACTGAACAAAGAGTTTTTATAATACAATGTTATGGGGATGGTCAAGTTTCATAGCGCTACGTCATGGAACAATTTACTGAGAAATTTGTAGGAATCCCAATAACTAGGATGGCAATCTGTAAGTTAATAAAAAAGTTCAAGAGAACTGTTTCGGTTTTGGACCTCAAAAAAAAAAAAGAAGAAATACGATCATGATGATGCTGCTACAGTCTTAGGTCTTCATTATGTTGAAGAAAATCCTATGGCGTCCCTTAGAAATCGTGTTACTCAGTTGGAAGTTGTGAAAAAAAGTCAAATTCAGAAGATCCTTAAAGCAAATAAATTGTATCCGTATAAACCGCACTTTAATCAAAGATTGGAAGAGGGAGACGACGCGAAACGACTTGATTTTGCCTGTGGATAGGAGACAAAATTTTAAGTGGAAATGTTGATTTTTATAAATGTATCATGTTTTCTGATGAAAGTACATTTTCAACAAATGGAACCGTTGCAACCCAGCACGTTAGGTACTGGTCTTTAGAAAATCCCGAATTCAGAATTATGAAGAGAAGACAATATTTCACAAAAGTGAACGTGTGGTGTGCGATATCCATCCATGGCATTATAGGGCCATATTTTTTGATAACACGTGCAATAGATTATCATATTTAGAAATGCTGGATACATTTTTCAATGATGAACTCGAAAATCTACCATTAAATTCTCGACAAAATATGTATTTTCAGCAAGATGGTTGTCCAGCCCATTTCGCTCGTGAGGTTAGAGAATGGCTCGACCGCAGATTTGGTCCAAGGTTTGGCAGGAATGGCCCAGTGTTGTGGCCCCCAAGAAGTCCGCAATACCAGGTGATATTGAACTGCTGTAGGGCAGAATTATCCAGGCTGTCCAATCCATATCTCAGGAAGAAATCAGAAATTCTTTCACTTATTTGAGAAAGCAATTAGAAAAATGTGTCTAGTATGGGGGTGGAGTTTTTGAATTATGAAATCGTTATCGTATTCTTTTCATGTTAATAAAAATGGTCGTATTATTATTATTACTATAATTACTTCATTAAATAAAGGAATTCGCAACAAGTATCACCTATTCATTGTTCAAGTAAAAGCGATTATTAAGAGTGACTTTTTTTTCGTATCTTCCAAAATAAAGTATGTTTACTCTTAAGCAAAAAATACATTCTTACAGTTTTTACCCACCCTGTATAAAAAAATAAGTTTCTTATGATGAATCGTATTTTCTAGACAAGCAAAAACGTTTATTAAGAGTGACTTTTTTCGTATCTTTCAATTTTTAGTCAATTTGTCCTCTTGTAACCCCCATCCGTGAACATACTGTATAGGTCAGTGATGGCTGTACGCAAAAGTAACCCAACAGATTACTGTGGGTTAATCTTGATTAAGCCACTTTGTCTTCATATCGTGTTCCGTCTTCCCCTTATACTCATTTACCTATGGTTCTGTCCTCTTATCTTATACCGATTGTGTTTTTTTCAGAAAGACTTTAACAGAGTCTACTCGTCTCCTGAAGAAGAGGCAAGACGTTTTAAACTCTTTGTGGAGAGAGTCAGGAGAATAGACGAACAGAACAAGAAGTTTGAGGAGGGAAAAGTGACCTGGAAAGCGGGCATCAACCAGTTTACGGATTTGACTATAGAAGAAATAAGAATACACCTTGGGGTACTGCCTCCTACTACTAAACGTCCAAAAGTGTAAATGAGTCACAATTTCCTTTGATTTATTTACTTTTCTTTGTAATAATGATGTAAAACTGAAATTTTCTTCCTTTTTTACCTAGGTATTAATAAAATAGTAAAATTTAAACTATGTGTATTTTTCACCTCAGGTGAAATCTGAAGCAATTCTTAATTCGTATGTTTTTCCTCAAACACTAATCAAATGCTGGATGGAACTCTTTTCACGCCGCATTTAAGGTCAACATAATTTTCAATAAATTTAAACATGCCAGTACGTATTTTATAAAATAAAATATAATATCAAAAAATATTTTTTCATTTCTTTATAAAATAACACAAGTCGGCAAATTTAAATTTTTGTAAAGTAACATTAATGAAAATAGGTTTCTCTGAAGTATTTTAGAGTCCTAAATCCGAAAATGATAAGCTAATTACTGTAACACGTACAGTTTTTTGTTATAAGGGGTGAGTGGTGGAGAAAAAAAGAGGAGACGACATATTTTTTCAATCTAATATATTTATTTAATATAAACATATAAAACATGTGGCATCTATGCAAAAACATTACTGATGATTGGTTGTTATGTTAATAAAAAATATATTGCACAAGATATGATACAGCGACAAAACGTTCACTTTTTCCTTTTATGTTCCGTAGCATCATCCCTTTTTAAAAACCAACAGTAGTCGCCCAACATAGATGGGTTTCAGTATCCCTTGTATCTTGTTTCCATCGTCCTGATGTCCTGGTGAAACCTCTCTCCTTGTTCATCGCTTACTGCACCCAAATTTTCCGGGAAAAAATTCAAATGGGAGTGCAAAAAATGTATTTTCAGAAACATATGGCACCCTAGTAATTCATATGTTTTCAACAGTTCATCTATGAGTGTTTTATAGTCTTCATCTTTCTGGTTGCCCAGAAATCATTTCACTACACGTACAAAACACGTTCAAGCTGCCAATTCCTTTTAATTTAATTGTTCTTGAAAACGGAGATTATCTAGGACCTTCCTTATCTGAGGTTCAATAAATATGCCTTCTTTTAATTTGGCATCACTTAGGTGAGGAAATATTTCTCTTAGGTACTGGAAACCACTACCTTCTTTGTCCATGGCTTTGACAAAGATTCGCATTAGTCCAAGCTTAATATGGAGAGGCGGTAGCAGCACGTTTTTTTTGGGTTAACAAGGATGGCATATTTAATGTTTGAAGTAACAGGTTCAAAAGAAGTTCTATGAGGCCAATCATTTTTACTGTAGTGCTCTTTTGTTGCCCTTCTGTCCCACAAACACAAAAAACAGAAATATTTTATAAAACCCCTTTGAAGTCCTAGCAATATACCTATCACCTATAAAATCTCCACAGATATCCCACTGATACTGTTCATATTTAACAGGATTTAATATGGTTGCTAAGTTGTCATACGTTTCTATTATTGTCACTGAATGGGCTAAAGGACTGGATGGTTTTTGTTTCCTTTCAGGACTGCTTTTAGGCTGTACTTCGACGAATCTATGAATAAACGCCACTCGCTAGGATCATGTTCCATATTAAGCTCATTCATTGAACCATCAATATCACAACAGATACATAGCGAGCCTGCCATTAAAAAAAAAATTGATAATGTTACATTCCGTTTTCCATAAAGTGAAACACTTGCTTTTTATCTAACAAGTTCCACTGTTGAAGTCTGGAACCAAGCAGTTCCTATTTTTGTTTTGACAATCCTAGGTCACGTACCAAGTCATTTAATTCATTCTGAGTTATTAAGTGAGGTTCACTGGTAGTTGGTAAAAATGTTGCGTCACAACTGGTGTTCTCAGGAAGTTGTGGATCAGATTCGTACGAAGAATTAGAATCACCGGAAAACACGATGCCCAGGTTTAAAGGCGCTATCGGCACCGGTAGTTCCTGCCAAAAGGGACTGGCCTTAGCGCAGAAGGCTAATTTGGATACTCTATTTTGTCTCTATGCTTTTTTGAAATCCCTTCTGCTTTAGTTATGCAAAAGTAGCAATCATTTACATGGTCAGTAGGTTTTCTCCACACCATAGGAACAGCAAACGGCATAGAATTTTTCTTGCACTAAATTTACGTGACAACTCACACAACAAACATGAAGAGCCCAACTTTTATCTTCATCCCCAATTTGGCACTTAAAATATAAAAATAGGCTTTTTTGACTTTCTCAGATATAGATCTAGCTTGGGACTTTATAATAAGTCCACATAAAACTTATCGGCTGGATTTTTGCAACATCGACGACTCGAACTTGCCATTTTATATCAAAATCGACTTAAACACTTGACTGTACTGTAAACGAGACAGAAACCAACTAAACTGCAGAAAACAATAAAACTCTTAAAGGTTCGTACAATACTGTGAAAATAACTCCTCTGCGGTCTTGTTGTACTTTCCGGTCTTAAGGCAGGTAAAAATGATTTCAAAGATGGCATTATATAAAAGAGAAGCAGGTACTTGAAAATGAGACGTGCTAGGCCATTTCAGGGAAAAACTGTTTTAATAACTTCCTAAATGAAACGCAAAATAAGCATGCTTATCGATGTTACAAAAATTATGTCGACTTGTGAAATTAATTTTAATAATTTAGTAATCTTTACAAAAAAATCAACATTAACATTAGCTCAATCAGAAAATTATTGCACACTTATTGGTTATGGTTATTGAAACGTTAGTGGCGTAATTAACGTCGTAAGTGCAATGACACATGTCGGCCATTTCGTCCCCAAATGTCTATTGCCGATGATGCGTTTTTAGACCGGGCGCGACGGTACATTTCCATCCCATACACGCATTTTATTTCATCGCGTTCACCTCTTCATTTGCACTATCGAATATTCGGCAAGGTTGAATAATAAAATGTATGTCAATTTTTTGTAATGTATTGCAATATACAGGGTGTTATGGAAATGACGTATTATATTTAAATGGGTGACTCCTGGGGTGTCCTAGAGAAGCGCTACATATTTTTTTTTTTTCAAATCAAACGTTTAAAAAGTGGGGTAATTCACCCCTAAACCTACCGGTGACTCCGCGGCACCATATGATATTATCCGGCGGAGCTGTCTGACAAACACATGTTCCTACAATGTTGCCAAACTTTATAAAACTGTAGAACTTTTAGTTTCTTATAAAATTAATTATTTAGCTTACCTTAGGATACAAGGGAAGTAAATCGAGGATACTCTGTGCTCACACTTTATGCTCTATACGTGCCCTGATAATAGTGTGGGACTGCCTAATAGCTATTAAGAAGTAAACTCAAAGTCACAGTCTACTCCTTGCTTGCAAACCCACTAAAACTGCTTTGTCCTCTTCTTCTGCATATCAAAACTAACTAAATCACTTAAAGAAACAGACAGACACCCACAAAACCACTATAAACACTACCATACGCTAGAATAAACGCACATAGGACGTCCAAATTTCAGTGACAATCCGTAAACTATGCTTGCAGAAGCCACATGTCCCTTATCCGACCTAAAGGAACATTTTCTAAAAGTTCTGACAGGTCGTCTTGCAGGATATGTGGTCGTATTAGTTGATTATCAATAATACCTGCTGATATGTTCAAGAAAAACCTTATCTGGCTATTGGTCTCGCTAATTAAATATTCCATCTCGGGTAAAGCCAATCTCATCTGTGAACTATCCTTCGGAATTAGTCAGGTACTTTGACTTGACTGTATGTACCACTGTTGTAACCTTCTTGTAAAGTAAAGGAAGTCTTGTAGTCTCAACTTTTTAACTTTTGTAGTACAGCAGCTAACGTGTTTGGGTTTCTCTCTCCTCTATAACTCGCTGATTAAATATTCCATCTCGGGTAATGCGAAGCTCCATGTATAGGGCATTTTCCTGTGCTGCTCCATAGCATAAGACCATGTCCGTTAGTTCGATTGAAGTTCTTGGCATTTTGAGTTTGAATAGCAAATTTATAATATTAGAAAATAATTTATATCCCTCTATCGCAATTTTAGGAAAACACCACAACTATTGCGCTGTTGCCAGTTTTGAAACTGTAACGTCGAAATTTTTCGCGCCAAAACATTAAATTGAAAATTCGATTAAAAAATATGAATTTTGTCCTAAAGCATGAATGAAAATTATACAGAGAAGTAATATTCAAAAGCAAATGACATAATTTATGGAAATAATCTTATAAAACAGCATCTTATAAAAAATACGCCAACAGGTGGCAACATTGTAGTGTTGTTGTGTAGTGATGCCATACAGAAAAAGAAGAAGAACGAAAATGTCAAATCAAAGGGCCCGCCCCCGAACGTTTTGATACGTTAAGTGGTTGAAGGGTCTGTTTGTTTATTAATTATTTAGAGAAAATTGAGTTTAAAGTTTTTTGTCTGGCGTCATCAGTACAATTACCTTCATCAACTTGTTATCTGTTATTTACCATTAGAACATTATTGAAAGTAGTTGTAAAAAATGTTATGTTATAAATCCTTCATCCATGTGAAAAACTTAAATCGGAGTGTTTTCTAAGCAGCAAAAGTGTTGTGTGTGCGATAATTAATGTGCATTTATGTGCTGTTTTAAATAATACCGAAAAGGTAACAGAGAATAAATAAAAAAAATTATTCCCAGCGAACAACTCAAGGTAAAAGTTTAGAAATGTACCTTGAAAAATAAACATCTTCTGTCAACCGGTTATTGACCGTCTAAAGAGTTTAACCGACAACATTGCTCAAATTTCAGTGACGTTTTTGGCCATAACCTATCTCAATATTGTTTTGTTTAGGTATGGCCAAGGTTTGTTTTTGTTTGGTCAGTAGTAACAGATATGTTTATTTGGTTTGACATAAGGTGTTATAATTCGGTTATTAATTGAAAGCGCCATTTTTGGTTATTTTTTTTCAATTTCTTTTCATCTCAGGAATTGCCGGTTTAAATATAATACGTCATTTCCATAACACCCTGTATATATATACAGGGTCCGCAAACGAAGCGTGGACGGAAGATTAAATCGTTATCGAAGAACTTATCAACAATACTAAAACAGCTTGAGATATTGGATTAAAAGCGGCATGTTTTAAAAATATTTTACATTATACAGGGTGGCCCAAATATGTGTGACAGCATAAAGTTATATTTTTTTTAATGGGACACCCAGTATTTTATTGCATATTTAGATTCGTATTACTATCGTTTATAAGTGCCTCAAATTTTATTTAATTTGGTTTCGTAGTTTCGGAGAAATAAATTAAAAACTAAAAAAAAGAGTTTTGCAGTCCTGCATAAAAAAATCAAAAAAACAATCCAGAACTATTTTTTTAACCTCGGCATTGAGTGAAATTTATGACAAGAGGTCTAGAGATACTATGAATGTAATTGCGTTTATTTATTTTATACAGGGTGTTCATAATAAGCTTTCAAAAACCCCACATTTTAAAATAATTTTTCTCGAGTTTTTCAAATGGAACACCCTGTCTATTATTTGCCTATTTGACGTAGAATTCATAGACAATTTTTTTTTGTAATACAAGCATATAAGTTATATCCAGCCGTTTTCGAAATAATTATAAATATCGTAAATTATGTTGTTTAAATAGAGTTTTTATTGGGAAATTTTGTTATAGGCGACTAGAATAATAATTGTAAACTAAAGTAAATGTTCAAAATAGCTTCCTTTTACTCTTAGAGTTTACCGTATTTTAGTTATTTCGATATAAATTTTAAAAGCCTACATTTTTGCTACTTTTATTTATTTAATTTTATTTTTTATTCTTAATCGAGTTGCCATCATTTTTTTTTTTTTGTTTAGATTGTCACTATGACAGCCAAATAAAATTATTTATATTTGTTCAGTCGTCGAAATTAAGTACTAACTTACACAAAATGTCGAATTTTACAACTTTAGAAACGGTAAATATAATTTTTATACTGGGTGAATGTGCAAGAAATTGCCTCCTCGCGAGCCTCCTCTTGCTGAAAGATATCCAGATATTGAGAGAAATCCGAGACCAGAAACCTTCGAGAAGTTGTTGCAAAGATTTGTAGCAACAGGAAGCACTGTGTACACATAAAGGATGATAATCAATAAACCCGTTATTAATGAAGAAAATGAATTAAGAGTTATGTTGGCAGTAGAGGAAAATCATTAAATTAAGTAAAAGGAAACTATTTTGAACATTTACTTTAGTTTGCAATCATTAGTCTAGTCGCCTATAACAAAATTTCCCAATAAAAACTCTATTTAAACAACATAATTTACGATATTTACAATTATTTCGAAAACGGCTGGATATAACTTATATGCTTATATTACAAAAAAAATTGCCTATGAATTCTACGTCAAATAGCCAAATAATATACAGGGTGTTCCATTTGAAAAACTCGAGAAAAATTATTTTAAAATATGAGGTTTTTGAAAGCTTATTATGAACACCCTGTATAAAATAAATAAACGCAATTACATTCATAGTATCTCTAGACCTCTTGTCATAAATTTCACTCAATGCCGAGGTAAAAAAAATAGTTCTGGATTGTTTTTTTGATTTTTTTATTCAGGACTGCAAAACTTTTTTTTTTAGTTTTTAATTTATTTCTCTGAAACTACGAAACCAAATTAAATAAAATTTGAGGCACTTATAAACGATAGTAATACGAACCTAAATATGCAATAAAATACTGGGTGTCCCATTAAAAAAAATATAACTTTATGCTGTCACACTTATTTGGGCCACCCTGTATAATGTAAAATATTTTTAAAACATTCCGCTTTTAATCCAATATCTCAAGCTGTTTCAGTATTGTTGATAAGTTCTTCGATAACGATTTAATCTTCCGTCCACGCTTCGTTTGCGGACCCTGTATATATATATACAGGGTTGACCAGAAGTCCGGAATAAAATGAATATAGCCTTAACATGTAACTTTTAGGGAACACCCTCGGACACGTCAATTTACTTTTATATATGCTCACATTTTGACGTTATTGGTTTGTTTTTTTATAGACATTTGTCAATAATATGACGACATCGATCTTTTTTTAAATAGAAACATACAGCTTGTGATACATCATTTGAAAGCTAATATCTCGTACAATATGCTCATAAATTTTAGCGCAATTTTGTCAAGCTGTTTCAAAAATGGCGACTGTTAAAAGTTTTTAAAAAATCTCTATATAAATCAGCGAAAATGATAAATCATTGATGGTTTTTTTACCTTTCATGGTAATAAATCTTCATTGTTTCACGTTCTGACATTTTGTGACAAAAAAAAACCATCAATGATTTAGGGTCATTTGGATAGCTAACTACACACCGTCTAGTTTCTTAACATTTATTTTGTAAGATCTTCCCTCTGGGTAGCTGCTCTCTCAACCACATATCCCGCCATTTCTTTGATGAATCGTTTATATGTGGGTAATGAATAGAGTATTTTAGAGTGCGAATCCCGAAAGAAACTAAGGGAATGATCGCGATCGGCAGGATTCTAGGGCTTCAGCTTTACAGGGTGTTATGGAAATGACGTATTATATTTAAATGGGTGACTCCTTGGGTGTCCTAGAGAAGCTACATATTTAATTTTTTTTAAATCGACCGTTTTAGTGGGCAAACAATCTTACTCACAGGTCTGTCCGCGCTACTGTACAACATTTCACCCAGAGCCAATGGTAATGTTGCCCAACTTAATGTAAAACTGAAATTCTATATAAAATTATAAAAAAAAAATATTTTCTACCTATTTGTATTTATCCTATAAAGAGCGAGGAAATCCAGACACAAACACAATCAGTTTTTTTTTCTATTTCATGGGAACACTCCTGGAAATACTTTATGTTCATACAGTAATAGTGAAACAGAACCGATAGTTAGCTTTTGAAACTACAATAATACAGATTATACTACAGATTATTAGATTCTATTACGCGCGACGAATTTGACGTCCAGAAGAAACGCGTCAATAAAAACAATATTCAAAGATTATTTATGAACGGGCAAGATACACGCATAAACCGAAAAAACAGAGCGGATTGCTGAGAGTGTTTTGGTGATCGACGAGACACAACGTATCCGACCGCTGGTCGGTCTTCAACTAACAGACGCAAGCGTGCGGCGCTATACGAAACTACTTCGCTCAGAGGTCATTGGCATTTGACCTAGTGACGTACGTGGCTATTACTATGTTTTTTCGAGTTGTTTAAAACATAGTCCGTCGTAAATGTTCTTCAATTAATTGTATAAAAAGGTATTACATAATGGAAAAGTGTTTAAATTATTTTATTTTGTCTAAAGAGTTTAAGGTGTACATATGACAACACCGACCAGAATTCCTTGCTTGCTTACATGTATCGCAGTGCCACACAGGTGTTTTTCTGGTTTCACGTCAGGTCACTTTTACCGCTGAATGAATTGAAAGCGCCATTTAGGGCTATTTTTCTTCAATTTGTCTTTATCTCAGAAATTACCGGTTTAAATATAATACGTCATTTCCATAACACCCTGTATATGTCACCGGTATTTTTCTTCCACAAATACTTATTATAAACTGAAATGAATCTATTCTAAACATAAATCTGTTAACAAAAGGCCACACAATCACAGTAAAACGCTACGAACATGACAGTCAACAAACGGACATAACCTTTGTTTGCCATCCAGTTACCGTATCGACTTTATTTGACAGGTCGTTGCATTGCCTAATAGAATGACCCAACACAATAATATTTTTTAAATAATATCCTAAAAACCATAAATTTCAGCATAAAAAACGAGGTTTCCTAGAAACAACTACACAAAAAATAACAAATATTATTGGAAAAAGATTTAAAAGACCTTTAAAATGATGTGCCATCAGATTTTTGATGCGTTTCATTAGCTTTGGAATTACTATACTTACAGGTGTATCGTGAGTCATCTCCAATAACCTAGGCTGTCTAAAAATAACGTCATATTCCATTTTAGCGCCTTCACCGACTCTTTTAGCCCATTCCATAGCAGAAGAAAAGGTTACAGGTTTCGAATCTTTTGGAACACTGGTCCAAAGAGCAGACTTGGTGACTCCCAGCTCCGTTCGTGGAATATGATCGCTACAAGTAAGGAAAAAAGACATTGTTTATACCAGAAACCTGTGCTATTACATCCGAACGACGCTGAGAAACGATACTAACATCCAGATAATTACGATGATGCAAAAAAGAAAGAATCCAACTATCTTCTTTCTATACGACGTGTCCAAGATAAGGAGAAGGGATCTCGGAAACCGTAAGAGATAGGAAGTCGGTTAAATAGAAAGTTTTAAAATTCCGAGTAATTCCGGAGATATCCGGAAAAAACGAAATTCTGAAAAATCCTTTTATTGTTTTCCTGGGTTTTTTTGAGAACGAATTCTAATGTAAATTGCACTTTTGCATTGCCACTTTTTCCGCTCTATCTAACAGCGTTAATTGTTTTGTAATCCGACCAGTCGTCTTCGAAGGGCTATTATCATCTTTCTTTTTTTAAATACGGTCCTGTTTTTCCGATATTAGAATTTGAGAGCTTTCAGGAACATCAGGAAATTTTGGGATACGGTCCTGTATTTTTCCTAATTTTATAAATAATATCTCATAAGTAAGCTCTAAATTTTTACTTATGTTGGACTAGTTCAATAAATAACAAATAATTTAATAATCAAATAAGTGAACAAAATACAGTAACATTATTTCAAACTTCTGTTGATTCGGGATTTAAAAGAAAAGTAGGCGCTTGAAACAAAAAAATTAAGAAGCTGACGCGTGATTTGTTTCACTTGACATTCCCATTGTGATCGTTTGAAAGCGTTTTAAGAGGTTTCCTATTTTCCAGAAAATACGGAACATAATTTTACAAATGCTGAAAAGTTTGATATTCTATCGTGTTTTATTTTATCTCAAAAATCTGTTATGTGGCAGTTAGAAGATGTTATTTGTGCTTCATCATTTTGAACACCTGATTATGTAGTTCCTCACTTTTTTTCGTTGTTCGTTTTATTACTGTTTTGGTATGATTTTTGTTCACTTATTTGTGGTTTATTATTAAATTATTTGTTATTTATTGAACTAGTCCAACATAAGTAAAAATTTAGAGCTTACTTATGAGATAGTATTTATAAAATTAGGAGAAATACAGGACCGTATCCCAAAATTTCCTGATGTTGTTCAAAAAACCCTTTAAACGTCATTAAACCACAATGTGTCATACATCGTTGAATTCCAGTATCAGAAAAACAGGACCGTATTTAAAAAAAGAAAGTTGATAATGGCCCTTCGAAGACGACTCGTCGGATTACAAAACAATTAACGCTGTTAGATAGAGCGGACAAAGTGGCAACGTAAAAGTGCAATTTACTTTAGAATTCGATCTCAAAAAAACCCAGAAAAACAATAAAACGATTTTTCAGAAGTTCGTTTTTTTTCCGGATATCTCCGGAACTACTCGGAATTTTAAAACTTTCTAAACGGCATATTATTAAGCATGTAAATGCGCAACTTTACCTCCATTTGACCGATTTCGTATCTCTTACGGTTTCCGAGATCCCTGTACTGGCCCTCCTTATCTTGGACATGTTGTATAAGTTCCAGCTACTAGTATTGGCAATTGTTCAGGGACCGTTTCTTCACCACGTTGTTACCAAAATGGGGAATAATTTTGTGGTAACGATTACGTGCCTGCATGGTCGCTGGAACTAATATAAAATATTCTTACGTTGCACTACCGTTTCTACAACGTTCCAAAACCGTAAATGTGTGGTAATTCCGACCAAAATGGGTTTTACTCCCATCATGCCTTAAACATATCTTAATCTCTCTCTTTCAACTAAAATTATGTATATTTATTCCGTCTATCATATGGACCTCTATCCACACAATAATATGTGAGTTCATGTTTTATGCACTTAACCAAAAAATAATATACGTAGGTATACATAAATATTTAAGACTTTGGTATAACCAAGATGCTAAAACCCAATTTTTTCTGTGAAAAATAAGGAGGTTACATCAAAAAATAATAACGCGCCCTTAAAATAAAGAATTTTAAAGAATAAAATATTAGAAATTTGAAAAATAATAAAATATAAATATACAGCTCTCTCTCTCTCTCTCTCTCTGTTAATTAATGGTACATAGAAAAACCACATACTCCTTACGTAAAAATATTAAGATTTAATTATAGGTACTTACCTATATCCGAAAGTTGATATTAACTGATATACAGGGTGTTAAAGTTAAAATTTCATTTTTGTTCTTCTCTAATAACTTTGCGAGAAACTAACGTTCCTTTGCAAAATTTGGCAACTATGGTTTTTTTAGGACGAGAAATCGATTTATGAAAATTTAATGTGCAATGTAGGGGGCGCTGTCTGCGGCATTATTTGAACAGTTATTAGGTCATAACTTTTTTGTGCCTCAGTGTATTTGTTGTTTTTAATGAAATTAATACTTTTCTCATATTTATTACGTAAAAAAGGTATACTAAGTTCAGATCGCCCAGAGTTACCGTTTCGGAGATATCCGAATATTTTTGAGAATTTTCTTATGCTAGATTTTATTTTAGGCCAAGGTTTAGAAAATGAACCTTGTTCAATTAAATTTGATTTTATCCTTGGAAAAAATATTTTATCCGGGTGTCTCTCGACATATCTACAAGTTGGTTTAAGATATTTTATAAATTTCGACAAAAGGCTTATATTCACAATTGAAATACACTTCTAATGCTCCATCTGCATTTTCCTTATACTGGATATAGCAAAAGACCATACTAATAACGGAGATAGCCAGTAAAACCATCGAAAAATGCACCCCCATGCCACAAAGTAACAATTACATAATAAGTTGTTTATTTTACTTCGCCCCTTAATGTAGAAGCTCTAAAAATGCCCCTGCATAATGACAGATGACCTTTGCACCCGCATAATATTACTGATATTGATTGTACCTATACTTACGATTCCCACATTACAGCATCGACATTTTCATCCAAGTCATTAACGTAATTCTTAAAATTTAGTTGATCCGATTGATCAAATTTGCATCGACTTAAATCGCTTCCGACAATTTTCCACGCGCCGTTATGTTCGGGAAAGCCACCGAGTGTTTGTCGTAAGATGTTCAAATCTTCCACGTATTGAACAGCTGTTTTATTTGAACAATCTGAAATTAAATATTTAAAATAAATAAATAAATAAATTTTACAAATCATAAATATTTTTATTGTGAAATTCCAAGCCATTTTTGTTGCACCTATTTCAAAAGCGAGGTAATAAATTGGGATTTTCCCACAGGTCAACATTTTGTTCGTCCCCCAACAATATTTTTTCCCCATAAAGTAAGACGTTTTCTGAAATATCTGTTTTCAAAAAATTATTTACTAATTTAGATTTTGTATATATTATAAATCTATTACTTTGAGAGATATAAACCCAGCCAACATTATACATTTAATTTGTCTTTTAAGGGAAACTAAAAAAATATACAGGACGTTCCATATAAAATAAAAAAAAGTTAGTATTCTGTGTGACTAACCCTGTTACAGTGACAGAAACGTGCTTTTCATGTATAACCCAATTATTGACATTCAACCAATAATTGACATGTTTTATAACTTGCCATGATTTAAGAAATCTTTAAATCTCTGACCTAAAAATTAAATGCACCAACCCTTTGGGACACCAATCTGGCAACCTCGTACATGTTCACATTTTTAACAATATGGCGGAATGACTGTTTTAAGTACTACCTATTTAATTCCTAAGATGATGTTTTAAATAATATACTAACTGCCAATATTCAACCTTCCTATTTGGTTACTAGCCTTAGTATTATAATTCTATATATTTTGTAAATTACGAATAAATTGTGTCAATTATTCGGGTGTCAAATTTTGGGACAACCTTTTTTTCGGCGTGTCAATTTAAGGATTTTAGAAAATAACAACTAATCCTATTTCTTTAATTTAATTTTTTTAAATATTGGTGTTTTTTCAATATTGGACGATTTTAATACCTTCTATGATTGGCATAAAGAAACTCTCTCAGCCAACGGTGTGGGCGCAGGTATATTTGGGGACAGGCCCAGGATGGACATAAGCATTCCTCAGTATACCAAGCGGAAGTTCATGCCATATAAGCATGTGTAAAGTTTTGAAAAGGGCTTCCCCGACCAAAAGATGTATGTCCTTTCGGACAGCCAAGCTACTCTTAAGGCTCTGAACTCCAATCGGTTTACTTCAAAACTTACACTGGAGTGCCATACCAACCTAAAAGAACTGGTAGCCAGGGGAAACAAGGTAGAGCTCTTGTGAGTCCCTGGTCACTCTGGAATGTTAGGTAATAAGAAAGCGGATGAACTAGCGAGAGCCGGATCCGCCCAAAGTCTCAGGGGCCCCGAACCGGCCTTTAATCCTTAAATCAACATTGGATGGATGGTCGAAAAAACAAAACCTATCTGATGGCAAAGGTTACCTGGTCACTTACACGTACGGGCCGTAATTGTAAGACCATCGAAAATACTATCGAATGAGATGCTAACTCTGACGCGGCCCCAGCTGAAACAGGTGATGGGTCTGCTAACAGGCCACTGCCACCTGCGGAAACACCTTCGACGGATATGGATAAACAACGGATCCATTGAATGTAGACTCTGCGGTGAAGAGGATGAAACCGCCTCACACATAATATACCGCTACGTAGCGCTGTCTCGTAGAAGACAAAATATCTTCGGGAACATACAATGTGGTGACAACCTCCCACATGACAAGCTTGGGAGAAGGTTACCGGACCTCATAGAAGGACCAAACATCTTCTAACAAGATCGGGGTACACAATAAGCCGAAAGGCTGCAGTGATTTGAAGTTCGGGCCTTTAAACCGACCCCCGCCTTTAACCAACCAACCAAGCACCAACTCTCTCAAGATGATCAATTTGGTAATACATGTTTCTAAAACCTGTCAATCATTAGGTGTTTTACCTTACCATCCTACTCTAAAAACCAAATGTAAGGAACCTATTTCAACTGCTAGTGATCCAAATTTTATTGAATTTTGAGAATTTGTACCAACAAGAATTTTTTCCGAATTTACAGGACTGTCGCATATTGTTGTAGGTTTGAATCAACATATTTTTGTGAAAATGTTTTCTTTTATGAACGTAATAAAATCAAAAACCTTTTAAAATTAACTGATATGCACGTAAAACACCTAATTTTGTTCAATGTGTTGTTATTTATTTTTATTTTCTCCATAACTCAGAACTTAGATAGGAAAAACGTGTTGTTTCCTTAAAAATCTCATAATTAGCCTGTAATCAACATTTTTTCACCATTGTATATTTCTTACTATGCTGGAAAAGTTGAAAGCATAATTTTTGTTTCTCAAATTAATTGTAACAAACTCGAAAGCTTTTAAAAATGGTCTACAACAACCTTCTCCATGAGGGTTTTTAGAAAGAGAAAAATCGTCTTCCCTCTATTACACATTATCAAAGATAGAGCTTTTAATTGTAATAAGAAGAAAGTTTTTTAAATAAAATATTGCTGAAGATGTTTTTATGGGGTTGTATTTAATAACATTAATATTAAGATTATATCGGATATCCAATTTACATAAATGCAATAAAAAATACTGGTCCACATTACAAAAAGCAAACCTGACAATGCCATCTGAAAGAGAAAACGTCGGACACTGCTTTATAGAAGATGATAAGTAGCAATGAAAGTGTGAAATTGATTTTAAATTATCTCTTTAAATCAGAAGCCAGAAAAAATTACGCACCAAAACGGCGACTTTCGGTTTGTCACTATCTTCGGAAATACTGGGAATTTTCCTAATTTCTCAATGGCAAATTGCATAACTTTGCCTCAATTTCAAATTTGATTTATCTCTTACCGCTTATGAGATCCCAGTGGTGAACGTCATCGAATTTTTAATACCCTGTATAGAGTAGGATTATATCTCTAATACATTATCCGAACACCCTGTATGTCTATGAAAACAGCCGATTTGATTAAAAAATTCATGTTGGTTATTAGCTGGGCACACATAGTTAGAAAGACGGTGACAATAGAGGGTCCGTGAAGTGAAATATCAGTAATTTGGTTTTTCGTGGAGTTTAGGTCCCCCTCTACAACTTTTATATCTGATGAAATACCGTACAGCATTGTTGAGAGGCGCTGTACCGCTTTAGATAGGAAATTCTCAATAAATTCAAAATTATATCGAGCCATGTCTGAAAATGATTTTTTTTTACATGTGCCCCGAAAGTGCCTCTTTTCATCAATGTTCTTTTCACCGAAAGTGGCGTTTTCCAAGAGAGCGGGCGGGAAAGTATCGAAGCGGGCGGGACTCGTCCGCAAAAGCCTCTTTTCGGCCCTTGATACGTAATGTACTATTACAGCATCTGAGTGACCCCAAAGTCACGGGAAACACATTTTCTGACAAGAGTCAACCCTTGCATATACTTTTCCAAGCGTGTCAAAAAATGGAAATTTAAAAAAAGAAAAAAAGCGAATTTGGAGTTAAAACTTTCTAGAATGGAGCATTATATGTTAAAGTAAATGTGAAAAAAAATGTGTCGTTCCACGTCTCGCCATTTCATTATTGGAATTTTTTTTTAATCGGAAAACGATCGTGACATGTCAGAACATTGTCACACTACATTCCTTGACACCCAAATACTGTGGGAAAAAAATTTCAGAAGAATCGCACCTAGCTAAGCGGAATTCTGACAATATTACGCAGAGATACCGGAAGGCAGGTATCGTTCAGTTGTATGACGGGAAAAATTATTCGCAATATTCTTTTTATCAGAAAATTGTTTACGAGTCATCTTCATGTGAATACAAATCGATTAAGCCCACTTGGACCCATGTCACTTGAGACTGTATAATTTTTCCATTCATATTTTTTGACACGCTCGGAAAAGTATATGCAAGGGTTTACTTGTCAGAAATGTGTTTCCCGTGACTCTGGGGGTCACGCAGATGCTGTCAATTTATTTTCAGACATGGCTCGATATAATTTTGAAATTATTTAGAATTTCCTACCTAAAGCGGTACAGCGCCTCTCAGCAACGCTCTACGGCATTTCATCAGATATAAAAGTTGTAGAGGGGGACCTAAACTCCACGAAAACCAAAATACTGATATTCCACTTCACGGGCCCCCTATTGTCACCGTCTCTCTAACTAACACGTCCTCGATTTTTCTTAATTATTACCATACGAAACATATTTCTGACCGCTCAGCAAATTTGGCTGAACTTCGCACTGAAGTTGACGTTTCCTAATCAGAGCCATTAATTATTAAAAGTGGGCGCCCTTTGAATTAATTAAACTTACCGTAACCCAATTGCCAGTAACAAGTTACTCCAAATTTATCCGACATCTCCAATAATGGTAAAGTGGATTTCGGATCCCACACTCCTTTGTCGGTTTCGTTGTCGTTAATTCCAAACACCGGTGTGAGATTCGCCAGATTCAACCACTCATTTATCCCGAACCACATCGAGGGGGTTATAAGTACATTAGTGCCATCTTCAGATTTACGTGAAATTGAATCGTCTTCGTTGTCGATATATTTAACGAACGGGGTCGATGGGCCGGCTAATCTTATGTAGGCCGGACTGAGATGTCTGGCCAATAAAAGGGAGACTTCGCTAAAATCGAAAAAAAATAGGCATATTAATTTTCATTCGTATACAGGGTAGTGTTGGGAAACCCCGATTATTTTAATAATCGAGTACTTGATACTCGAGCGATTTTAATAATCGAGTGATCACCAAGCGATGACGTCACCGACTGCTCGACCGGCAGCCTAGTCGTTTACATGTGATCAGGTGGGGTATTTAGCAGGCACGTAACTACGGGTGGGCACAGGTTTAGCTAAAAAATTGTAGTAGCCACCAAAAAAATTCCAGAAATTTATTTATTTGTGAATAATGAATTTTTACCACGTGTCTCGATACCAAACAAAAAAACTGCAAAAAATCACCAAAATATGTATTTATTGTTCGAGTTTATTTTTGTGCTTTTTTAAAACAAAAAGTATTACCAAGAGTTATTTTTCTTCACATCTTTCTCAATCTACGAGCATAAAATAAGTAGATATTTAAAATGGCTTGTCAAATTCTTCCACTTTAAATTATCAGGTGCTCACTGTGTGTCCTTCAGAAATGTAGGCTTAGTTACGCGACTGGCAAAATAAGAAACTAGGTGATTATTTTTTTAAATTCATGTCTATAGTTACCTAAAAGTTCCTGTTTAAATTTAAGAATGTTTACTTTTGGTTACCAAAAAATTTGTCGATACCTATGTTTTCTTAACTATTTTGCTCGTTTTCTTAATTATCATTAACATTTTCTATAATGTATGTTATTTTTAAGAAGTATTCTTGAGTTTAATAATAAAAAGTTCCTGTTTAGATTTAAAAATATTTACTATAAGATTACCAACGAATTTTTCTATACATTTTGTTAACCATTTTGTTCGTTTTGTTATTTTTATTTACAATTTCTATAATTATGTTATTTTTGAGAAGTTTTCTCGAGTTTATAGTAAATAAAAATTTAAAAATTATATCCTTTAATTTTTTAATATTTACAATCGGAGACCTAAACTACGCCGCTGGCTAGCCAGTTAAAACAAAACTTTACAAAACTCATGTTGCGATGACTCCGCTAAAGGATTTGGCATACTTTTTTATATGCACCTTCTCGTTTATGTGCCTTTAAGAAAGACGTATGTCGTGTACCTCCTCAGCGTCAAACTCGAACGTCGCCAATCGGATGGCGCGGCGCGTAGACCGAAGGTCGTTTACCAAGTGACAGGCGATATTTTTCGGTTTTTCGCCTGAATTTATAACTAGAGTATTTCCTATCGAGCGAAAAACTGTTCGAATATACGAGCAGTTTTTTAACTCGATCACACAGCGGTACATTTCTGCCGGCGTCAAGCGAAGCTCGGGTATCGAGTGAAAGATAATAAGTGACGAGCGACGGTTTTCGCCTGAATAGATAACTCGAGCGGTTTTTTAATAATCGAGCGATGTCGGTTATTTCAATAATCGAGTGATCAAGCGGTTTTTCCCTCGAGCGATCACAACACTATTACAGGGTGTAACAAATTCGTCCTTCACCATTGGGATTTCGGAAACGGTAAGAGATACGAAGTCGATAAATTGGGGGCCAAATTGCGTAATTATGGATCCAATAATATGTCGAAAAAAATCAAAAATAAATGCAGGGGCTTTCAAAATATTTGGAAAAATCTAAAATTTTGCGTTCCGATTTTTATTGTTCCTGACTTTGTTCGAACAAATGTCCAAAAATAAATTTGACATTTTTATTCTCTACAAGATGGCATCATTAGATCTTTAATGCGACGTTTCGTCTTTGGGTCACCATCATCAACTGAATTTTTTTAAACACGGGCCTGCATTTTTTTGTTTAAATTATGAAAGAGGAACTAAATCTACGTTCAACGCTATACAACACTTACTAGTTTTCCGACGTTTTGTTCCTTAAATTGACCATCTTCGTTAAAATACCCCCAGTATAGGGAGTACCATTTTCGACACTTTTAGAGGGTATCTCCGTAACTGTTCGTGCTATCAAAAAAGTAATGTAGGTGTCATGTACTCTTTTTGGGTCAAACTTAAAATGATAAAATCAAAATTTTGTAAATTTTCGCTCGCTTAAGAGATACGGGGGAAAATCAAAAAATTGACAATTTCAAAATTTTCTTAGAGATACAGAAAAATGTTTCATACAAAAGTTTCTTTATTAATGATTTTTGAATAATCTGCCGTACTTATTTAGAATAAGTATACGCTGTCAGGTAAAAGAGTTATCGGACCTAGCCCCATTTTTTTAAATGAAGCACCCTGTATATTTTAATCTAAGAAGATTACATTTTAAATTTTATTTTCAAACACACCATGGATAATAGGTATTGATTTCCTAGGCGATTTATTTAAACTTTATTACTTTAAACCACAGTAGACCATGAAGTAGAAGCTAATATCCTAGATACAACTATGTTGACATTCTAGTTGTTATTAACATTTAACGTCTCAATTTCATTTTTACATATTCATTTGTGAAAATGACTTATCAACATTTTGAAAAATTTTATATGATATCTATCATCCATGGTGTGTTATAAATTTGAAAAGAGAGTTTAAAATGCTATCTTTTTAGATTAAAATATACATTTTAAAAAATGGGATTAGGTCCGATAACTTTCTTACCTGACCCCGTACACTTATTCGGAAAACGACAGATTATTCAACAATCATTATAAATAAACTTCTGTATAAAACATATTTCTATCTCTTCTAACTAAGAAAATATAGGGTAATTTATAAATTGTCAATTTGTTGATTTTCCCCCGTATCTCTTAAGCGAGCGAAAATTTTCGAATTTTGATTTCACCATTCTAAGTTTGACCCAAAAAGGGCACATGACACCTACATTACTTTTTTGATAGCACTAACAATAACGAAAATACCTTATAAAAGTGTCGAAAATGGGACACCCTGTAAGTTCCTACAATCTACTTAAATTCGGTATAATTCGGAAATGTAAAACGCAATGCCTTTTTTTAAAAGTCTTAAGAAGAAAGTGCTGGCTTTAAGAGTAAAATTTTATTTGAATTAATAAAATAAATTATTTATACTTACATTAAGTAGAAATTTAATACGAGTACATTAGTTTGAAATTTAAAAGAAACGCAGTAATAGTACGTAATATAATTAAGGTTCGATATAGCAATAATAATTTTTAAATCTTCAGCTTCTTCGAACAAAAGTAAATTACAGGAACGTACTACACGGAAAAACGACTATAGTGAAATTATTATACTAGTGAAGTTATTATACTAAAGATTTTATTGTAAAATTCCGTATAAAATATAGTATTAATTACAGTTTTCATTAGTAATCCGTACCAAAATAATATTATAAGCATAATTTATAAAAACCATTGTTGGGATTTCTAATAAATTTGGTGAAATCAGTGAATACTAAAATATATCGTAAATTTTTCAACGACTGTACGTGCACGGAACAAGCACTATGGTAAAATTATTATCGTAAAGATTTTATTGCACGATTTCCTATAAAATATAGAATTAATTACAACTTTCATTATTAATCTGTCACGAAATGATGTAGATACACCTAGAAATTCTCATAAATTTAACAAAAAAGTAAATACTAAAATATAATGTATGAAGAAAAAAAATTATTTATAACTCCAGTAGTTAAATATTTTAAAATGTATGGTGCATTTCACTGGCTATTATTTAAGTATCTTTTGCTGTAAAAACCAAGTTTATCGAATGCATAAGTGTTGTAAAAATATTTTTACAAGAATAAATGGCATAATTCAACGGATTCCTGGGATTTCAATTTTCGTCACCAATGGTTACGACGGGCTAACCGCGGTTTAAATAATATACTCATGTAAACAAAAAATGGAATGAATAAAAATAAAAATATAGTGAGATCGCCAAGAACTGCAATTTTTTTTAAGATTCAGAGAAATTCACAACCTGTATACCATACCTATAATGCCGAAAACACGACGTAAGGGAACGTGTTTAAGATGTCGTAAAACGATGTTTTAAAGACGTACAATTTTGTAACAATGTACGTCTTTAAGACACCTTTAAGATGTATTTACGATATTAGCCGATGTTTTAAAGACGTCCCAAACATCTTTCGCCAATATCTTTAAGACGTCTTAGAGACGTGTTTGTGCCATTTGGGATGGTTACGGCGGGTTAACCGCGGTTTAAATAATATACTCATGTAAACAAAAAATGAATAAAAATAAAAATATAGTGAGATCGTAGAGACGTTTTTGTGCTATTTGGGAATAGGTGGGAAACCTAACAGGAAACATACCATCGATCGATGAAGTCAAGCGACGGAATGCGAGGATACAACTGGATGGGCGACTGCTTGGGAATGACACGCGTCAAAATTTATACCAATGTTTTTAGTAAATTCCGCAAAAATTTTTAGTCAATTTTACAAAAACTATAAAAATGGTTTACTAAATATTTTTGTAATCTTTACTAAAAATTTAGGTTAAAATTTTGCTATAATATAATGACTATTCTTAAAAAAGTTATTCCAGTCAAATATAGAGCCAAAAATAATGGTTAGTTAGTATTACTATTTGTATAGCAAGTTTTTTTTTCCATGTATAGTTTACGGGTTGTGGGTTTTGAACCTACGAACTCTGGCCATAAAGCTCCTAGTGACTGACGCATTAACTGAGGAGCCGTTCCGTGCAAGTAAATATTTATGAATTTCCTTCTAAAATACAAATAATAAAAATATTAGAAATTTACATACCATAATAATAAAATAAACAATTAAAAAGCAGCAGCATGTGCATGGGAATTATCCCATATACTTATTACTTGAAGCTACTAAACAATAAATAAGCTGAATATTAAAAAAAATGCCAGTTTATGTAAATGGTTCGTCATCGTCAGGAATGATAATTTTTTTATAGCAGCTAAGTAAATATAGTGGAACGTCGATCAAAATATATCGATTTTAAACAAAGCTCGTGTAGGAGTTTTTTGCTTAAGATATAATCAGATAAGATGATAGTAGAATAATCCAGCCATGATCGTAGAATAAGCAACGAATTATTACTTTTGTACGAACTGTTAATTTATTTATTATACTGTCAAATAAAATATATATAGTGGAACCTCGCATAACGGACACCTCTAATAAGCGGACATTTTTTCATAGTCCGGCTAGGTATATGAAAATCAACTTCTCTTGGGCGGACGCGGACATGCGGTTTTCATACAAAGAGTGCGAAAACCCTCCTTTAAACGAACAAGTATTTGGGAGACGATTAAGTACAGTGCAAAAACTCTCTGAAGACAGAACGCCAACCAATCGCGTATGCGTGGCAGCGCGAAAGGACTTCGCCGAATGAAAGGATGTGTGATTCCCCGACAGCAGTCTGCTGTTTATTTGTGAGTTGTAAGGTTAAAATCGTAAACAATGGCACAAAAATGTCGCGTTTGGAGTCTGAAAGAGAATATTGATGTTGTGGAAGTTTGTAATTTGATAACAATGATTTGGGCGAGTTCATTAAAATTGATAGCAATGTCCTATTAGAAGATGATAGTGACCCCATTCCTACCGATTATGTAGTCCAAATTGAAACCACATCACTATCTGACGACTCTGATGAAGAAGTTGAATGCAGTATAGAAACAAATGTCACCAATTATCAACGAGCCATTAGTATGGTAAAGGAATTATAAGAGTATGCAAAGAATAGAGGTGACTCTACAGCAATGGAATTGTTATCAGACTTGGAATTATATTTTCTAGATTGCAAGTATAAAACGCAAACACGTGAAACTACGTTATTAGATTTTTTTAGTACTACATCCTAACTAAAACTAGTGTATTTTTGTCATGTTATGTTTATTTGTACATACATATACAGAGTAAAAATTTTGCATTTACATATTATCTAATAACAAATTTCCCACTCACTGAGTGAGTATACTCAATTAATTTTAAATTGTTTAATTTAACGTGTTTTTACAATTTTTTAAGAAATTTGAATTCCTTATGTCTGTCTTATACATGTCTGAGTTTTTATTTTGTTATTTTATTTCTTGTAGAGCCTTAGCCCTGATGATGGCCTTTTAGAGGCCGAAAGCGCTAGGCGATAGTAACATTAAAATTTACGCTGAATACAATTTAGACGTTTTGTTTTATTTATAATCATACTTGTTTGTTATACCAGAATAAATATTTCATTATAATAATATTCCATTATTTTCTATCCCTGCTTTAAAAACTCTTTTTTACTCATCTTGAGCAGATCTCCCCTAAGTGCGAATGTGCTTCATCTCTGTTTAATATACTAGTGTTCTTTTATCAAGCCGGAATGTATTATACAGGGTGTTCTGACAGGATACTTACAGAGGTGATTCTACATGTTAAAATAAAGGTAGTACCTAAGTAAGTCATATAACGAAAAGTCGAAAACTCAAGGTACATACTTTCTTTGCTCCGTTTGAAGAACTAATTTTACTGCTAACAAAAACTTTAATTCCAGTTTTGCGCCAAACCGTGTGGTTTATCGACTCCAATAAAGAGTACCTATTTTATTAGGTGTTCTTTTGTCTTTAAAATAGCTTCCTTCCTTCCTGACTTTTACCCAATGACTGTCAAAACAAAAAATATATCCCAAAAAGTAACCTCTTGAATTTGAGGTGAAGTGGTCTCTGGTAGGGTAGTAGAGAAATATTGTTATAACAGAATGATATGTCGATAAGCGTAGTCCTGTGCCAAATATCAAATTGGTAGTTTTAAAAGTTTATCAAGCAAGATGTTAAAAATAAGAAAAAACTGAACTTTGATAGGCTTTTATATGACCTTTATTTTAATATGTAGAATCACCTCACCAAGTATCCTGAATACCCTGTACATTGTATAAGAGGTAGTTTGCACCCCTCGCTGTATCAATTTTATAAAATTTTATAAATTACAAAATTTATGATCTTCGACACATTTGGCTTATTTAGTTTGCCAGAGACGGACTTTAGTCTATGCCAATCAAATTGACAATAGAGATAACTTATTACAAATCATTAATTTTTATTGTTGCGAAATAAGGGCTAATGTTGAGGCATTGTGGAGGGTTGAATAGTCTTCACTTCAGAGCTCATATTGAACCAACATACAAAATTATGTAATAAAAATCATATTGAACAAAAATATATTTTTTTTCGAAAACAGTCCATTTTATCGACATTGATCAAGAGCATCTTTTTTTCAGCTTAAGGTTTAGAGTATCCAAAAATATTATTGTCGTTCCTTCATTATACAGGGTTTAAATAAAAGCATTCTTGTGTTACGTCTAGTACGTCCATGGCAAACTAAATAAGCCCAATGTGTTTAAAAGGGCGAATTTTAAGGAGACTCATCTAGTAACCATTATACTAAAAAATTATTAAATTGCACTTTCCAGGGACGTCCGTTATGGACCCGTATCTCCGTAGGCGAGGCCGTAGGAAGAAAAATGTATAGGAACTTCTCCTGTTATTTTTAAGTGTGCTATCTAGACCCGGTAGATTGACCACATATTCTGGGACACCCTGTATATAGTTTTATATGTTTAATTGATATATTCCGACATCTGAATGCAGAGATCATGAGTTTGGCATTTAAAATTTTGTCGCGAATACCTCAAACCACGCCTTCAACTTAGTCATGAATATCGTTCTTTTTCTTGCTCCTTTAAAACTGTCACTAGCAGAAGCAATTGTGTCCTATTATGTTAATGTAAATTGCTAGTCAATAAGCAGTAGGCATGCACCGGTATTTCATCTACAGATAGTCAATATTTTTGCTTTATAGTGTTATTTAATTATTTATTAATTTTAATTCGTGGACAATTATTAGTTTGGGAAATTGGACTAGTATGGCTCTTCCTCTATATTTTCGCCCACGACTCGCCACTGACCAAAAATTGTCAGTAGCTTTGCAGAAATTATCTCCAAAAACAATTTCAAGAAATATTTTTGTTAATTTTTAATGTAATTTATCATTTAATATAAAACAATGTGCTGGTAATCACATTACCGGTACTATACTTAACGATATTGTAACAGTCCGATACTTCCAAGTCGATACATATCGATCGACAAATACCGGTACTTTTGGGAGTGTCGCACATCCCTAATAAGCAGCACAGAAGTTTTAGAAAAACGCTGTTCCGACAGGAAGCAAGGTACTGTCAACAGTATTACTTGTCCGCCCCTAGGCCGTTGATAACTGCCGCCCGAAACTTGGTAACAGTACCGGATTTATATCAGGGTCCCAACATAAATCGACATCGAAAGAAAGTCATCAACGTTAATTTGCCGCCCACCTAAAGTTTGCCGCTCCAGGCCCGGGCTTTGTTGGCCTAAGCATTAATCCGGCACTGTACCCTGTAGTGGCGTGCGTGAGTCGGAAAAAACCCGAAAAACTAAATATTTTCAGCCGGAACAAGAGTTAACCCCCCCCCCCCCCCCCCCCCCCAACCCCCCGTTTTCGATGATGCTGAACACGATGGCGGCGTCAGAATTTCTCTTTGGGGCTGCGCAACCCCTCATAACGGCCAAGAAACAACCCCCCAGTGGGGTTAAACGCGCTTCAAGAGGTTTCCCCTGTTTTCGAGAATGCTGAACACGGTGGTGGTGTTGGATATCGCGTCCGACCCCTTCCAACCCCTCCACCAGCCAATACTCGACCCCGAAAGGGGCGGCAAATATATATTCAGCATCCTCGAAAACGGGGGGAAAGAAAGTGTGTTTCTCTGCAGGGAAACCTCTTGAAGCGCGTTTAACCCCTCTGGTGGGTGGTTTTTAGCCGTTTTGAGGTCTCGCAACCCAAAAGAGAAATTCTGATGCCGCCACAGCATCCTCGAAAAAAAAAGGGGGGGGGGGGTACTCTTGTTACGGCTGAAAATGTTTCGATGACTCACACACTCCACTACTGGTGCGCGGTCCATGGAAGCAAGAAATACAATGCTTCTTCTAAAAATGTACTTCATTCCGCTGTTCTTTAGTCGATAATATTTTAGATAAAATCCATGTTTCCTTACCTTAAGTTCGCCCCAGCCAATAAAACTGCAGGATCGATCGATATGCTTAAGAACTTGTCGCTTACTTTGTGTAAAACATTCTTACTGTTAATATTATAAAAAACATCCTCACAAAATGTATTCCTTATTAAAAAAATCAATAAAATAGAAATTTTTAACATAATAACTAGTTTTTGTTTAATAAGAACTGTCATCACTACGTTACCAATTAAATTTTAACAACTAAAATGTCTTTCAACTACGTTATTACAAAGTCAATTTTGTATTGTCAGCAAACACCTACTTTTGAAACATTTTTAGTAGTATTATAAGCAATTATGAACTTATTATAAAATACATACATAGCTAGCTTATTTTATGGTTGTTGCATTTTTTTAAATACTTACATATTTTATAAGTATTAGAAAGGTCAATCAGTCGGTATAAATTATACAGGGTATGCAAATTTTCTTTTTCAAAATATAAAAAGCGTAAACTAAATATTACTTTAGATATGTGGGATTACAGTGAAACCTAAGCGGACATTTTTTCATAGTCCGGAACTAGGTATATGAAATTCCATGAAAAACAACCACTCTTGGGCGTACTCTCCTTGTGGGCGGACGCGGACAGGCTGTTTTCATACAGAGTGCGAAAACCCTCCTTTAAACGGACAAAAAATTTTTTTAAATATTTGGGAGACGAATAAGTACGATGCAAAAACTCTCTGAAGACAGACCGGCAACTATGCGTGGCAGAGCGAAATTACTTCGCCGAAGTAAAGTATGTGTGATGCCCCGACAGCAGTCCGGCGTTTATTTGTGAGTTGTAAGGTTAAAATCGTAAACAATGGCAGAAAAATGTCGCGTTTCGAGTCTGAAAGAGAATATTGATGTTGTGGAAGTTTGTAATTTGATAACAATGATTTGGGCGAGTTCATTAACATTGATAGCAATGTGCTATTAGAAGATGTTAGTGACCCCATTCCAACCGATTATGTAGCCCAAACTGACACCGCATCACTATCTGACGACTCTGATGAAGAAGTTGAATGCAGTAATCCAACAAATGTCACCAATTATCAACAAGCCATTAGTATGGTAAAGGAATTATAAGAGTATGAAAAGAATAGAGGTGTGTTTGTTATCAGACTTGGAATTACATTTTCTAGATTGCAAGTATAAAACGCAAACACGTCAAACTACGTTATTAGATTTTTTTTTAGTACTACATCCTAACTAAAACTAGTGAATTTTTGTTATGTTATGGTTATTTGTACATACATATACATAGTAATAATTTTGCATTTACATATTACCTAATAACAAATTTCCCATGGGCGGACACCTCTATTAATCGGACACATTTAGACGCTCCCATAGGTGTCCGCCCAAGAGAGGTTTCACTGTATTTGTATTTCGTAATATTATTTCTTAACTAATTTCTTAAGCTGAGCATTATATGTATACCGGCGCGACGCTAACATTGTCATTGTATACGACTTTACGAACTAATTAGGGGTGCCAATCCCGTGATATCGAAATCCCGGGATTAAGCCCTTAAATCCCAGGATAAATTATATAAGAGTTTTTTAAAAATTAACTTGTTTTTAAATTATTTATTTTAAAACTAATAATTTTATTGTAATTATATGTTATTATATGTTATTAATCCCTAACTTGGCAACACATACAATTTACAAAATAATGTAATTTTTTAGCGCCGATTTTCAGAGATCACTAAAAAAGAGAATTAATTAACGTCGAACCATTTCTCCAAGGCTTTTAATAATGTATTATGAACCTAGTCACTAAACAGACACTTGAGTCACGAGGTTCATATAATATTTTATGCACTTTAATAGGGAAAATTTAGTGATTCATTTTTAAAAAAATTAAATTTCATTTAACGGTCAACAAATTTACTTTTGAGGGATTATTTTTTTTTTTCCTCAATATCAACCATTTTGAGGGTTTAAGTGTAGATCTCTGTCTGATCGAAGACCACGAGCTGACGAAGAACCTCGACGGCCTAGAACATCGAAGACAGGTTGGTGATTTGACTCTCTTTTACATATCTTTTCATGGAAAGTACTCGGCTGACAATGTCCTCTTAATTCCGCCCAGAGCGGCGAATAGCAGAAATACACGACGAACCACTGCCGCCCATCCATATGTTGTTAAGCTTAGTACGCCTCTCGGGGAATATTATACTCCTTATCCCGAAAATCCCGGGATTGGAACAAAGCTTCGGGACTGACACCTCTAGTATCAATTAATATAGTATAATGACTATTTTAATTCTATGTAGTATATTAACTTACAATTCCCGAGGAATATTGCATGGGACATTTCTAAAGCCTTTAATCCTCGTTGGCATGAAGGACTCCTAAGTAAACTGCGATCATATGGTATGACCAGTCAATCCTGTACATGGTTGTCTAGTTTTCTGAAGCGCCGTTCTCTGAAAGTGGTTATTGACGGATTTCTCACACACTTTCATCATCCATGCTGGTGTTCCTCCAGGGTCCATATTGTGTCTCGCCCTCTTCTTACTTTACTGTACATTAACGACCCATATATATCGGTATAGCTTTGCTGACGACGGCATATATTTCACTTTGAAGTCTCAAACATCGGCTGCCTTCGCACACCTTCGCAGGTGGCATGAAGTATCACGCCTCAACAAAGACGCAAAGACATGGAAGAACTTTTGTCATGGGGTGACAATAACAGTCGAATTTAATGCTAAGAAAACCCAAGTAGTTTTCTCTAAAAAGGTTAACATTGCAGAAGCGGATGTAGTCATTACAGGACAATCAATTCCACTGGCTTCGTCCATTAGTATGCTGGACGTTAATCTGGGAGGAAATATGTCTTGGCATAACCACGTTCTGACAATCGCCAAGGCGGCTTCGCAGAAACTTTGTGTGTACTTTTCCGTATCAAAAAATCTCATCTCAACAACAGATTCGATGAGCACTAGAATACTGCTCTCGCGCATGGAGCTCTGCACCCAAACATACTCTTCGGCTACTGGATTCCATCGAAGACCGGGAGCTGACGAAGAACCTCGACAACCTAGAACATCCGATACAGGTTGATGATTTAACTGTCTTTTACAAATATTTCTATGGCAAATGTTCGGCTGACTTGGCACGCTTAATTCGACACGACGAACCACTGCCGCCCATCACATGTCGTTCAGCTTAGTGCCCCTCGAACGTCATTGTTGAAGAACTCTTTCATCTGGAGGACGTCATCTTTGTGGAACGACCTTCCTGAGATCGTGTTCCCCAACGAATATATCCTGCAACGATTCAAGATCAACGTGAATCGCTTTATCCGCAAGCACACCACTCCCAGAGTGCCTTAAAGGATTTTTCCTATAGTGCTTGTGTTTGATCATAAAAGTCAATGGCATCTGGACATGATTTATTTCAAACCCGCAATTCCCGATATGAAAACAAATTACCCAACAAACCACCTTATTTCAAACCCGAAAAATCACGTGATGCGCACTGACGAGAGATGTCAACAATCTAATAGGGTAGGTTAGCAAAAAATACTGTAAATTTAATAATTTTCAGTTCATCATACAATTCGTTCAACAATTTGAAATGACGGCAAAAAATATGTTTCGCAACACAACCAGCAGCAATATCACACAAATTCGGAATCTCATCACGACAGTTATTATTATTATAAATTATTTTACCACATAACAAAAAGCTACAACTGGTAAATTTAACCTAATTTATTAAGCCAGCAATACCTTAACGTATAGAATTCGTACACACACGTGGGAATTCAAGGGAAAGGAGCGCGCGACGCGACTCATCTCTTTCGAATATCAGAACATACTGTAGCCACCCCACGACGCGTTTGAAAGTTTTACAACGGCCGCGGTCTGGCGCTACTGCTCGCGCAGTTGTTCAACAACCTAATCCTGGGTAGGTTGAAGATTAGTCCGTGTCCACATCGGCGCTCCGACCCTCGCTCATCGCCTTGTACCAGCACCGCACAGCCCTCGCTTGAGCTTCGCCACACTAGTCCCTCGACATCGACATATAAACATGGACTGTGCGTATATGAGAATGCATATTGCATATAGATATTTTTGATTATATCATTACTTGGATTTTATGTAGGACAACACTATTTAAAATAACAATGAAAATGTTAAAAATTATTCCAGCATACCTTATTTTTTTCTAATTAATTAATTACGACCCTGTTTAAACATATTTTTTAATGTGACATCCTGTATACTAACTGATTTTCCAATTTCACGTCAAATTCTTATACCATACCACTTTGTTATGTTAGGGTCTAAAATAATATCTTCTTCATCGGAAGAAGATGACAAGGCATAGTTCATGTATATATCTCGATGTCGAGAGACAAACTGATCGACGGGCAAGGCAATGAGCTAGGCTTGGTGTGCCGTTGTGGACACTACTGTGCGATGCTATGGTACCAGGCCATGAGCGAGGGCGATGATCGGCGCTCCGTTGTGGACATACACTTAGTCATAATATAAGGCTTTTTAAAATAATAGGCTAGGATACTTTAAATTTGACAAGACTTATGCTAACTTTGACGGGGCTTCTACTATCATGTAACCGCTTGTAACCGGATTATAGTCGGCCTATAATACTTTATAACCATTTTTGAAACTATTCTTTTTCAGCCTCCTCAATTGTTTAAATTCATTAGTCAAAATTTCTTGACCTTAATAAATATTATACCTACTTCTAATAATTTGTTTTAAAAGGCTTATTTTATCCCTTTTCCTTTTTTTTATTACATCTATCAATTATCCGGTTGTTAAACTAAACGCATTATTGCTAAAAACTAGTGTTGTGATCGCTCGAGCGAAAAACCGCTCGAGTACTCGATTATTGAAATAACCGACACATATCGATTATTAAAAAAACCCCTAAAATTACAAATTCAAGCGAAAATCGTCGCTCGTTATTTAGTACCTTTCACTCGATATCCCAGCTTTTCTTGACGCCGACGAATATTCGAGCAGTTTTTTGCCCGATAAGAAATCCTCTAGTTATAAATTCAGGCGAAAAATTGAATCATTGCCTTTCACTTGATACCAGATCTTCGCGCCCCACCCGAAATTAGCCGATTGGCGACGTTCGAGTTTGACGCTCAGAAGGCCGACAAGAAATACGTCTTTCTTAAAGGCACATAAACCAGAAGGTCCATATAAAAAGTATGCCAAATCCCTTAGTGGATTCATCGCGACATGGGTTTTGTTTTGACGGGCTAGCCAACGGCGATTGTAAATTTTAAAAAAATTAAAGGATATAATTTTTTTACAATCAGAATCAACTGTTCTTCCTTAATAAAAACTCTAGACGAAACTTCTAAAACTTACGAAAACAACCCCTGGCGTTTTATCAACGCATTCTTCTTAGTTATCAAAATTTCAAGTGATTAATCGCTCGAGCGATTCACTCTATTATTAAAATCGCTCGAGTAGCAAGTACTCGCTTATTAAAATCATCGGTTTTCCCCAACACTACTAAAAACCACCGTTATTATAGGCGAAAATGAATAATGTAATTTTTTTTATATTGATGGAAAATATGAATCTAATTTTTTTTATGGGCGAAAATTTCTAATGATGAAATCAAACATCTCTTAAGATATGCTACAACATTTATTGAAATTAATGGATACACAACTATACACTAAGTACTATCAATAATATGAAACTCTTAATTAACCTCAAAACAATATCTTATTGATCGCAATGAGTTTACCTAATCATAATTTTTACTTCTCTAAAATTAATTTGAAGTGTGGCTATTTCAAATATTTTGAAGAACATGCCAGTTTAGCGGTCAACCAGCTAGTAATGTTACCAATATCATTATTTTAAAAATCTCATTTATTATAGCAAATTTTTACGTTTACCTTTTTACCTAACAGTATTAATTTTAAATATATAAAAAAATTATCTTGTAAAAAAAACTAGAAAAAAATAAAGTTCAAATGCCAATTTTGAATGACATGTAGTATAAGAGTGAGTATTTATTGATTTAGGCTATGTCTATACAATAGTATACGGTATTACATATACAGGGTGTAACTAAATAAGTGTAAAACATTTAAGGGGGTGATTCCTCATCGAAAAAGAGATAGGATCTTTCATATAAAGAAACTTCATGCATCCCTTGTTAAGATACAGCCCCTTAAACGGGTACATAAAATGTGTTTAACAATTTTTTTCACAAGCACTAAAAAAGTTACAATATTGAAATTAACCTGACATTTTCTACTACCAAAAAGACACTTAGCCAGTAATTTATTTGGTTTACCCCATGGTTGTAAGGGTGGAAAACGCAACCCCTAAAATTTATTTACAATGTAAGTTTTTGTCTTATTATTTGTTTACCATCTAAAAATTTATTTCCGATAGCCTGTTTCATTCTAAACAAAAAATGTCTCTTGAATGTTTTGCCCAAAATAAACCAGTTCGCAGCAAAAAATTATTTTACGAACCAGATACATATCGCCATAAAACGCGCGAATACGTTGCTCAATGCGCCGACGTCTAGACGCATGCGTAATGTCTGAAGGTAGACATATTGAACATTTACTATGATTTCTAGGTGTTGTATGTTTTGTTATTAATAAATTAGTTTCGTTTATTTATAAATTTTATGTACCCCCTCTAAGGGGCTGTATCTTAACAAGGGATGCTCCAATGAAGTTTCTTTATATGAAAGATCCTATCTTTTTTTCGATGAGGAATCACCCCCTTAAATGTTTTACACTTATTTAGTTACACCCTGTATATTGTATAGAACTAAAGAATATTTTCTTTCCCTCTCATGTGGAATATATTACAATAATTTTGTGTATAATGTAATTTCGATATTTGTACCAAAAGATTTTTGATACTTTTTGATCTATAACCAATCATATTTCCGAGGCTTATTTCAGATGATTATAATTATATTAAAATTGAGGACTTTCTTTAAAAGCAAATTTAGGATACGAAATATATGTTCACAAAATTGTGTTTTAAAAATTTGATTAGTGTTTGCAAAAGTCTATATCAATAAATGATTTAATACTCTAAAGTAATAAATCAAAATAAATATAAGGGCGCTCAAACAAGTAGGTGAGTACCATGATACAATAACTAAAAATAAGATATTTAACCGACCCAATTTCGTCTGCAGCGCGCAATAGCGTCAAAGGGAGAACGATTTTTAAATTTCTTATGGAGATTTATATTGCTGTCAACTGTTTTAAAGATATTAAAATGTTTTATGCATGTAATGGTACATGAAATGAACGAATAATATACAACAAGTATTTACGGACATTAATTTCATAGAAATATAAAATATCACTAAAATAAGGAGAGTCCGACAAACTTTTAAAACATCCGCCGCGCCATTCGAACAGGTCGACGTTGGCCAAGGCTGCTCGGCCACCCCTGCTTGTTGCCACCAGCGTCGTCAGTCTTTTACAGTTGTAATATATCTATTACTATTTTAACAATTTTTGAGATGTTCATTCTTGAAAGTAACTACCTTTTTTTCGTTACTCTGACACCGTTTATTACTATTCTATTAGGTTTCGAACAATAAACCTATTACTTTTGATCAAAGATTTCTGGCAACACTGGTCGCCACGTAGCGACGGCCGTTTGCCGTAGTTTTCCATAGAAATTTTGAAAGTTCACCAGAACTGTTTCTTATAATAAATATCCGAATTTTCATAATATGACGTGCGCTGTGTTCGGTTGTGATATGGATAACCAGGCAAAGAAATTTGACAGAAATATAAGGTGTTTCCGCTTTCCCAAGGATAAAAACAAAAAATTAGAATGGATACTGTGTTATTTATTTTATTTACTTCTTAAGTGTTTTCCACTGATACTGATGAGGGTATATGCATTCGAAACATGTATGGAAATTAAAATATTGTTTATTTAACTAAAGCAGACTATGAGTTTCTTTACATATTCATAATTTCACTCCACTGAGAGATGGATTACTTAAAAAATAGTTTAATTTGTTTATAACTAGGTCGTATTTTAGCTTTAATCTTTGTTGTAAGTTCATGAAATAGATATACCTAAATATCAAATTATTCTTTCATTTCACATGCCATTAAATGGGTAAAATCTTTTAATACATTTAAAAGAGAGTTAAAAACGCTGACAGCAATATAAAGGTTTAAAAATCACTCGCCCGTTGACGTCACAAGCCACGCCTCCATCGGCGTGGAATCATGCCTCTTAGATCTTTATACCATGAGTGAGTAGTGCCTTTTGCATTAAAGTGCAGGTAAAACCGAAATACAATGAAGGACAAACGAAACGAGTCACTATAATTTTGAGTTCTTTTTGTGATATCATATCTTTTGATCCGCTAATGGATTTTGAAAAACTTTTCAGTAGCGCGTAGCTCCACTACTAAGCTACACCCTGGCGTAGCAAAGTTTTATTTATCCGTTCATTTAATTCAATATACGGGATAAAATAAAAAGTGATATTTTTTACTACAATTTAAACTGCGACACGTTTTTTTCAGGTATGTTTATTTAAGTAATCATAGACTCACGAGGGTAAAGGTTAGTCTTTTTCGCACATTCTCTTTTTCATTGGTCTTTCTATCTTTAACGATTTTAAAGTTATACCGATTTTTTCAGAACATTACATTTTGTGTACACCTACCTATATTCATACGTAGGTATACATGATACATAATATATACTGTTCTGGAAAAATAAAGGTACAAATACAAAAAAAAAGATAATCTAGAGAAAGGACTAACCTTTACCCTTGCGAGTGTGTAATTTAGATATAACTGAAAACCCCTTGTGGCAGATTAACTTTTATTTAAAAAATATCACTTTCGATTTTATCCAGTATACAGGGTGTTCGGTAGGTACCTCCTAATATATCGGGGACATATAGAGGAGGTCAAAATAAAGCTCCTAATTTATTACGATAAAACTGGTTTATTTGACCTCCTCTATATGCACCCGAGAGATTAGGCGATACTTACAGGATACACTGTGTTGAATTAAATGAACGGAAAAATAGAACTTTGCTATGCCAGTGTGTAGCTAAATAGTGTGGCTACTCGTGAGTGAAAAGTTTATCAAAATCGATTAAACGGATTTTAAAAATGTGATGTCACAAAAAGTACTTAAACTTATAGTGACTCGTTTTATATGCCCTTCAGTGTAATAGACATTCATACTGCCATCCTAAGCAAAAACACCGCAAGTGACAAAAAAATTGAGTTAAATGTTGTAATGGATTCGGCTATATTAGCTATTTGGATAGAAAAAACACTGTATTGAACAGTTAATTTATTTTAATTAAAATTTGAGGCCTACGCCAAATAAGAACACCGTTTCTTGCTAAATGTTTAGGAAAATGCCAGTCGCAATATATTATAATTACAATTGTAGATGAAATAAATTAAATGACAACTATTTAGTAAACGTTCAAACTATAAGAAGCGATTTGCTCGAAACTATAATAATCGCATTTGCGGTGTTTTTGCTTAGGACGACAGCATAGACAATGACAGACCCATTTCGTCCTTATTAGGACAGTCCATAGTCCTAATACGGACGAAACGGGTTTCGTCATTGCCTAAGAATGTACATTATTACGGTCTTCCCTGCGCACTCCTCCTATTATTAATTTAAAATATATTTAATTTAAATTAAAATGATTCTAAATTGAACCTAAATTCGAAGTGGTACTACGTATTACATTATTATTCTAGGAGACATGGTGCATTACTTTAAAACACTAACAACTCCTAGTTAAGTTGTCTTCCAGTTAGACCCTGCAAGTGGCAAAATTCGTTATCAATCAAGTGAAGTTTACCAAAAAACAAAACAGATCTAATACAAAATAATGGTAAAGGAAACATTACCAAACTTTCGATTCTTCATTACAAACCTACTCCCTATCGTTTCCGTTCTCTTTTGGAGCAGATCTACTGTGGGAACGAGATCTGGACCTGGAACGCCTGTCCTCTTTGGAGTGGGAGCGACTCCTGCTCTTCTTGGATGCAGCAGATCGCGATCTGCGAGACCTGGAACGACTGCGGGATCTCGAGTTGCTCCGTGAACGACTTCTGCGATCACGGGAACGGCTCCTCGAACGACTGCGAGACCTGTTAATGAGAAAAATATAGAGACGGGTTTTCAAGGGTGCGTAGGAGGAAATTTTGAAAGTTTGTGATGCTTGCTGGTATTATACAATAAATAAGGAGGTTTATTTCCGAATTGACAAACGCGTAAGTACAATTTTGAAGACTCTCACAGACCGTCGCGACGTAATCGCAGCGACATTGTATGATAATGTCTTTGTGCCAATCATGACATGGTCACTTACACATAGCATATTCGCTGCGACAAAATCGCATTGGTTCGGCCTTTAAATTGGTCGCTAAGGAAGAGCAAATAATGTGATGTCAGTAGAAGAAAAGCAACTTGGCCATAAATTCTGGAACCAACCAATAAAATGCCTTAATTTGATTTCTCGATTTGGTTAATTTCAAACCTATTGTAAAATAAACAATACCCGGAAATTACTTGATATTACAAATTCGGCCTTCACCATTGGGATTTCGGGAACGGTAAGAGATACGAAGTCGGTTAAATTGGGGAAAAGTTGCGTAATTATGGGCCCAATAATATGCCGCAAAAAAAATCAAAAATAAATACAGGGGCTTTTAGAATATTTGTGAAAATCTAAAATTTTGCGTTTAGGTTTTTATTTCCTACCGACTTTGTTCGAAGATATGTCCAAAAATAAATTTCACTTTCTCATAGCTACTATTCATTCTCCACAAAATGGCATCATCAGACCTTGCTTGTGACATTTCGTCTTTAGGTCCCCATCATCTACTGATTTTTTTTAAATAAGGGCCTGGATTTTTTTGTTTAAATTATGAACGAGTACCGCAATCTACGTTCAGTGTTATACATACAATATTGATTTTCCAACGTTGACCACCTTCATGAAAATACCCCTATATGTTCCTGTAATTTACTTTTGTTTCAAAGACGTTTTCAAATTATTATTGCTATTTCTGTCTTTAATTGTTATTGTTATGACGTTCTACTACTGTTCTTTTTTATTTCAAACTAATAATTTAATAATAATAAACAATTATTTTAAAGAAACTTTTGTATAAAACATTTTTCTGTATCTCTTTTAACTGAGAAAATATAGGGTGATTTTGAAATTGTCAATTTTATGATTTTCCCCCGTATCTCTTAAGCGAGCGAAAATTTTCAACTTTTGATTTTACCATTTTAAGTTTGACCCAAAAAGAGCACATGACACCTACATTACTTTTTTGATAGCACTAACAATTACGGACAATTACCCTATAAAAGTGTCGAAAATGGAACACCCGGTACAAGTAATTTATTTTAATAATACAAATAACATTTGACTCTTAAAGCCAGCACTTTCTTAAGACTTTTAAAAGAGGCATTGAGTTTTACATTTTCGAATTATACCGAATTAAAAAAAAGTGAACTACAGGAACGTACTAGGGGTATTTTAATGAAGATGGTCAATTTAAGAAACAAACGTTGGAAAACCAGTATGTTGTATACCACTGAAAGTAGATTCATAATTTAAACAAAGACGAAACGTCGCATTAAAGATATCATGATGCCATCTTGTGGAGCATAAAAGGTAGCAATGTGAAATTTATTTTTGGACATCACTTCGAACAAAGTCAGGAAGAAATAAAAACCGAAACGCAAAATTTTAGATTTTTCCAAATATTCTAAAAGCCCCTGTATTTATTTTTGATTTTTTGCGGCATATTATTGGGCCCATAATTACGCAACTTTGTCTCAATTTAACCGACTTCGTATCTCTTACCGTTTCCGAAAGAAATCCCAATGGTGAAGGCCGAATTTGTAACACCCTGTACACCTCTAACACTACTGTAGAGTATAAAAATTAAAAATAAACAATATAAATATTTGAGTAACAATTTGTCTTTTGTTATAATATAAAAATATTATTGGAAAAAAACTATATTTTGTCAAATCAATTTTCTAATTTTTGAATAAAAATTTGTCAATTGTTTACATAAAATCAAAAATTATGTTAATACACAGCTCAGACAACACAAATACTTCCAACTGTTATGCTAATCTATATGGGATCATTTTTCTCCAGGACTGATACAATAAGTAAAACTTGCCCTCACTTCTTCCTTATTGACAATACATATTAATGGTCATTGATGATGTCAATTTGAAAACTTCCCACCCTTAATATCTCCCTTCTAGTAGATAATATTAAAAACCGAAAAGACACGTCAATTTTATTGTAAAGGGGCGGTTTTTAAAGGCTATTTGCAGTGTTCGTGGTTTAGCCCCCTGGAAGGGGTTAAAATCATAAATTGGAAGTAGGGCCAAGGGACACCTCATTTTAAAGGTCGTTTAAATCTGTAATACCATAATTATTTATTTTATGAGTAGTAGTTTCCAAGAAACCGCGTGCCAAAAATGGACGTAATTAGAACTTATCTGCACTAATAATTATGGTTTTTAGGTTATCATTTTAAAAAAACATTAAAAGTCGTGTTAGAGTCGGCAATTCTTCTCTTGCGCCTGCAATGGCAATTATAATTGCACGTATTCATGCGCAGCCGTTCTCAATCAGCTGGCGCATTGCCAACAGTCAGAACAGCAGTTGGTGCTGTCGAAAACCCTAAAATACCCCCAGAATTAGAGATGAGCAAGCCTGTTCGATTTGATTACCAGTTAAAGCAGCTACTGCTACTTACACATAGCAGCTCAAAAAAATTGCGACGAATTAGCAGTGCAGGAGCTTGGTTGGGAAAACCTGGGGACTCAAGCCCCAGATGATGCAATGGCTCTATGTCACAGTTATCAGACCCCTGATATCATATGGGTCTGTAGTCTGGTGGACAAACACATAGCAGATTACGACAGCAAACAAACTTAACAATTTGCAGAGGCTGGCCTGCCTGTGTATCAGTGGGGCGATGAAAAGTACCCCCACTGCAGCAATTGAAGTCATACTGGGACTAATACCCCTAGACATCCACATCAGAATGGAGGCTAATTGCAGCGCCTCAAGGATGATCACAAACGGGGAATGGACACAACGTCCCGTAAAAATTGGACACACAAGAGAAACGGATCTAATCAACGATGAGCTCTTGGATATGCAAACTGATCGTATGAAAGCAACATACGATTTCACAAAGCCTTTCAAGATTGACTGGAACTTTGATAAATGGACAAACAGTGCATCCCCGTCGTTTGACAAGGGTCTAGTTTGGTACACCGATGGATCAAAAACCGCCAACGGTGTGGGCGCAGGTATATTTGGGGAAAGGCCCAGGATGGACATGAGCATCCCTCTGGGGACCTACGCCACAGTATACCAAGCGGAAGTTCATGCCATACAAGCATGTGTACTACAAAATCTTGAAAAGGGCTACCACGACCAAAAGATTTACATCCTTTCGGACAGCCAAGCTGCTCTTAAGGCTTTGAACTCCAATCGGTTTACTTCAAAACTTACACTGGAGTGAAATACCAACCTAAAAGTACTGGCGGCCAGGGGGAACTCTTGTGGGTCCCTGGTCACTCCGGGATATTAGGAAATGAAAAAGCGGATGAATCTGCTCAAAGTATCAGAGGCCCCGAACCGGCCCTTGGAATATCAAAACAGGCAACAAAAACAACATTACATAGATGGTCGAAAAAACAACACCTGTCTCGATGGCAAGAGTTACCTGGTCAAATACACGCACGGGCCGTAATTGGAAAACCATCGAAAATACTATCGGATGCGATGCTAACCCTGACGCGGCCCCAGTTGAAACAAGTGATGGGTCTGCTAACAGGCCACTGCCACTTGCGAAAACACCTTCAACGTATAGGGATAAACAACGGATCCATTGAATGTGGACTCTGCGGCGAAGAGGATGAAACCGCCTAACACATAATATACCGCTGCGTAGCGCTGTCTCGTAGAAGACAAAATATCTTCGGGAACATACAACGTGGTGACAACCTCCCACATGACAAGTTTGGTAGAAAGTTACTGGACCTCATTGAAGGAACAAACATCTTCTAACAAGATCGGGGTACACAATAAGCTGAAAGGCTGCAGTGATTTGAAGTTCGGGCCTTTAAACCGACCCCCGCCTTAAACCAACCAACCAACCAACCAACGAGCAGTACATATGCTTAATAAAGAATGTGAACTGCTAATTTAAGTACCAGTTAGTTTCAATCGCCATTAGCTGTTGATAGCTGCTTCGACCAAATAATAAACACTTAGAAATAACAGAATAATCCATTTCTACTCAGACTTGCCGCGGCAATGGCAATTAAAATGGCGGACGACCCATTTCTGGTAATGCCGCAAGAGTAAAATTGCCGACTGTAATACGGATTCCATTCTCGCATTGCGCTAGCAATGCAAGAAGTATTGTGCCGGCTGATCGAGAACGGTTTACTGCGCATGACTACGTGCAATTATAATTGCCATTGCAGGCGCAAGAGCAAACTCCCGACTCTAATACGGTTTTAAGTGCTGGCCCCTTCTTTTAGTTGTTTAGACTTGAGATATTATGTGTGTGCAAGTTTTCAAATAGACACCCTGTATATAATTTAAAAGATAAGAAGCCCCCTTAGAAATAAACATGGCTTTGAATTACCTAGTCGATGATATTCATCACGAAACCTATAAGAGCGGAAATGTTTTCTCTTTATCTTCTGGACTACAGATTTTTGAAATTACATGCCTTTTTGACTTTGATTCTTTTACTCAACACCCCACTTGTTTTAATGCGCATTTCTTAAAATTTCGATTGTACTTTTGGGAAGTTTAATGTTCTTTCAGATTCTTGCAGCTAATATTTTCTTCTTAGGTCCACTGAAGAGCAATTTTTAGACTAATGAAACTAAATTTTAAAAAAATGATTTGAAGAGCTCTTTTATTTGACAGATTACTAGTCTAGACCAGGATGAATTTTTTTTTGTTCTCATTAATCTTTAAAAAAAATTTTTTACAACATTTCTATTTCTTTCTGGAGGCCATATGCATACCACAACCTAGTTCTACAATATTGAAGCAACCCGTTTTTTGTCAGTTTAGTAGAAGAAGCTAGGGAGGCAATTTGTTTAATATTATAGTGGACCTGGCAAAAATGATCCCTAAGGTCTAAAGCAGACCCTACATGACCAGAATTAATGTCATTACTAATATGGTAATGCCATACGTTACCAAATACGTCTATCAATTAATGTAATTATTATGTTAGTAATGACTAATATTGATGTTAAACTGGGCACGTAGGGGCTACTTAACAGGTTTAATCGCTTTTGCAGAAATATACATGAAAACGTTGCACGTTAAAAACTTATAAAAGAACAAAACTTAAAACAGTATTATGTTTCAAATATGTACAATATTTTCTTATTCTAACATAATGTTTCATTAATATTATTACAAAAGCGTTTTAAATCACTCAACAATGTTTTAAATCTGAAGTTTGATACCGCCTAACTTTTCGCTAATAAAATTATGAATGGCATAAACTAAATTAATTTTGAAAACATTTTTTTAATAATCCTCTCTTTTACAATGTTCTGAAAAAATATTCTATCAAGGTAAGTATTGTAGTTTTGACTGATACCCTCTGTTATAATTTTTTTTAGGATTATCAATAACCAATTTATTGCCAAAATTTTTACTTAGTAGAAAATCCAAATATACATACCTTGTAATTTTTTGTATGAACAATTGACTCGTAATTTAATAATAATTTTAAATAGATATTATAAGAATTTTTTATATTTTTAAATGTTGATAATAATTATTTGTAAAAAGATAGTTTCAATTTAAACCGAAATTTTAGGGTTAAGACAAGAATTTTAGTATATTTCTGTAAGTATTAAGCAAATACCCTTTGATTTAAATGAAAACCACCACTTTCGATAAGACCAAGAGGTTCTATTGGTCGTCCTATTTCAAAAATATATAATTGTCATAAGTGTGAGCAGTTTCAGAGATACGAAAGTTCAAAAGTTCTATGATTAAGTATCTCGCTCCTTTACACTTAGAATTAGTGATCGGCCTATACCGACATAAATATCGGTATCGGCAAATTAATCGGTATCGGCAAAATTTTGCCGATATACACTGCCGAGCATTAAACTAGGGTCACCCCGTAATTTCAAATTATTTCAGACATTTTTAGTTTATTGGTTTGTTTTCCGGTTGCAACAAAGTTTAGTAACGTCAAGCGATGATTTTGTCATGATTGCTTGTAAAAAAAATGTTTGTTTTCTTTTTATTATTTATTGAAAGTAATGAAAATGAAAATTTTAACAAAAGAAATTTTAAGGACTTCAGTAGCGAGTATTCCCTCCTCTGGCATTGATAACGGCTTGCAAACCACGAGGCATGCTTCGGATCAGATTATCGATCACATCCTATGGAAGATTGTCCCATTCCTACACCAGTATGTCGCGAAGCTCTCTAGAATTTGTGGGGACCGGCTCATGTCTCCATAAACGTTTCCCCATCTCATCCCAAACATGTTCAATAGCATTTAAGTCTGGACTGCGAGCAGGCCAAACAAATCGCGTGATTTGAACCTCGTCAAGATAAGCAGAAACAAACCAAGCAGTGTAGGCCGTGCTTTATCCTGCATAAAGATTGCGTCTTCTCCAAGAATAACCATGAACGGTACAACACGGTCTTCTAGAACCTCCGTCAGGTACCTATGCGCATTCAACGTCCCATTCTGGATAAAGACTAACTCCGTGCGAGCTTCAAAAGATATGCCTCCCTATGCCATAACTAATCATCCACCAAACGGAAGTCGCTCGGCAATACACGCTTGAACATATCTCTCACCTTGTCGTCGCCACACTCTTACACGTCTATCTGAGCCCGTAAGACAGAATCGCGATTCATCGGAAAACAAAACGCGACTCCGATCCTCTATTGTCCAAGCCAAGTGTTCTCGTGCAAAATTCAACCTTGCGATCCGGTGGTCACGAGATAGCGACGGCCCAGTAGCTCTAGTTCGGGAAGATAATCCAGCAGCATAAAGTCGCCTCCTAACTGTCCACTCACTTATGTTTACATTTCTCACTGCTTGGAGATGATTTCGAAGGGAAACTGCCGTTCTCAAAGCACTAGAAACGAGAAAGTCATCTCTAGCTGTTCTGGTCTTCCCTCGTCCTGAATCAGCCCTTTGAGTGAGCAGACCAGTCTCTTCGTACCGGTGAAATACTCGTTGCACACTGGAGAGACTTACACCAAAGTTCATCGCAATTTCGCGCTGACCGCGGCCATCTTCTATAGCCGCCACAATTCGTGCCGCAACAACAGGATTTATGGCCATTTCAATACACTGACGATGCCAACAGTACACAAACAATTGGAAATAGACAGACAAAAGTACAGAACCCAAAAATATGCCGATAATGGTTTTTACGAATTTGGGTGAGGGGGCACTGTTTTTGTCAAACGCTTATCGAAACAACAACGACTTTTTTTATACAAGCAATCACGAACAAATCATCCAATAAAGATAGTAAACTTTGTTACAACCGGAAAACAAACCAATACACTAAAAATGTCTCAAATAATTTGAAATTACGGGGTGTTTATATTTAAGCATATTTAAGATTATCTATTTCATTAATTTATAAGTATCCAGTAATTGTTTGCAATTTTATTCTTTTGGTTTAAAAAAAAGATACAGATATTTTTGTTACTAGCTAGTTATTTTCCCTCGTCGCATTGCGAAAAATGAAAATATTGCCCGACATGATCGTTATCTGAAGCATCAATGTATTAACTACTAATTATATTGAAGAACTGAGCAGTAAAACGGATCCTTAGTGCATTGTTTAATGCCATCCTGTATATAAAATGGATGTTATGCAGAAGGTAAGAGCATAATATAATAAAAATTTTATTATTTAAAAAGTATGTTGTTTTTCGATTAATAAATCATATCATTTCGGTTCAAATTTAAACGAGCATGTAAAAATGTTTAAACGATCGTAAATCTACTTATGGTGCATTTATTGCGAATAATATGAAAATGCGTCAAATAAATCATACTTAAAATTCAAAGGTATATACAATTGATCTGAAGTTTTCTGTGAACAATTTTTTATACATTGTATCAATTTGAAAACGTCCCACCCTCCGCTTCCAATAATTAATATTAAAAATCGGAAAGAAACGTCAATATTAATGTGATGGGGACATCTTTAAAGAATATTTGCGGCTATCGTAGTTTAACCCCCTAGCGGGGGCCGATGTTACCCTTGAAATCTTAAATAGGGAGGGGGTCAGTGGAACATCATTTTAAAGGTAGTTTAAATCTCTTTCCAATAATACCATAATTTATTATTTTTCGAGTAGTACCATCGTGCCGATAAAAACTAGGACAGCAAAATCTCAAAACTGGGAACGGAAATACATATCTCATAGACTATAAAAGGTGCCCGACAGCTGTAAAGGTAAAAATACCTAACCTTTAGAAAGTAACCTAGGTTATATAATTTAAGTTTTGTAGTTTGCGATACGAGGTGGCATCAAAATATGTTACTTGTTTTATAAAGTTGAGCGGAAGTTCATATGGATGAACTAAATGTACCTATTAGGCATTTTTTATTAAGAAAAAGTCAAATGCTTTATTTAAAGTAGCCAAAAAATGAAAATAAAACTAAATAATAAAAGAAATTTAACAGAAAGTAAAAAAAGATACAAACACAAAATTTGTCCTAGCAACAAATTTTTTTAATATTTAGTCATAGAACATACCTGTTTATTAATTCTTGATAATTAGGATTCTTTTGTTTTCATCTTTAGCAAACATTCTAGGGGAACCTGACACTGGTTTCCTAATAATAGTTCGATGCCTCGCTATTTTTTGTTTTGCCAAGCCCTAATAAAAGCACCATCACGCAACCGACTGTAGATAATAGGACTGGAGGGTTAATTGTGGCATATTTAAAAAAAAATGTGCTCGACAAGGTAATGATAAAGTGACAATCTATGTTGACATGTACAATTTGTTTATATTTTATTGGTACCAGACTCCACAGTAAATAATTCCTAAAAGCCATATTAGAGTCGGGAATTTTTGTGGCGCCAGCAATGGCAATCATATTGCAAGGATTCATGCGCAGTACACCGTTCTCCGTATTAGTGGGAAATTCTACTCTTCTGACAATTAAAATGACACGGATTCATGCGCAGTACACCGTTCCCGATCAGCTGTCTCTCATTACCAGAAATGGGGCACGCGCCATTTTAATGGCCATTGCCGGCGCAATTGGGTAGACATGGATTATTCTGTTATTTTTAACTGTTTATTATTTGGTCGAAGCAGGTATGAACAGCTAATGGCCATTTAAACCCACTGATACTTAAATTAGCAGTTCACATTCTTTATTAAACTTATGGACTGCTAATTCGTAGCAACTTTTTTGACCTCCTATTTGGAAATAGCAGTAGATGCTTTAACTGGTAATCAAAACGAACAGGTTTGCCCATCTCTAATTCTGGGGATATTTTAGGGATTTCGACCGTACCCACTGCTGTTCTGACCGTTGACAATGTTCCAGCTAATCGAGAACGGTTTACTGCGCATACATACGTGCCATTATAATTGCCGGCGCAAGAGAAGAAATTTCCGACTCTAATATGGCCTTTAATGTTTTTTTAAAATAATAACCAAAGTAATTACGTCCAATTTTTAAACGCGCGATTTCTTGAGAACTACTGCCCAAAAATAATCAATTAATGTATTATTGGAAAGAGATTTAAACGACCTTTAAAATGATGTGTCACTTGTCCTCCTTCCTATTCAAGGCTAACATCTACCACATCCCGGGGGGTATGTACACCACGAAGGCTGCTCCTTCTTCACAATAAAGTTACGAGTCTTTCCTATTTTCAATATCATTTACGGGAAGCGAGATATTAAGGGTGGAACATTTTCAAATCGACACCCCGTATAGCTAACAATACTTAATAGTTACGTTACGCGTGTAACCCCAACTGACATAAAATTATATAAAGATTTTTAATTTTTTACCATTTCAGAGTGTGAGCTTGTGAGACATGGTCGTGTGCCGATAGTAGTTATTCAACTAGGTAGAAGGGGTGATTGGAGACTAGAGGGTCAAACGGGCAAAATCTCACTGGCTCACATGAAGCTATGTAGCAGTAGTAGTAGACTAGAAGCGGTCAGTCTTGTACTTTTTGATTTAAGCAGTCGTGTCGAGCTGACTCAACAGAGCAAACGATGGGTCGTCACATTACTACGTGGCGGCTCTACGCAGTTCTGAGTGAAGAGAGGCTTACAACAAGAAGGTCGAACGAATGTACTCAATGCATTACCTGACTATCCGCCACATGCTACTGACCTATAAAGACGGCAGTATTGTCAAGCCAATTTTCTTTAAAACATTACATTCATTGTACTGATTCTGAGTAGATTAAATAAATTTAAAAGTGCTGTACAACCTAAAAACACCGATTTAAATAGCAATGATACAGAATTTTAGAAAATTTACACTATGCAGACAATGCTAGACAAAGAATGACTAAATATCATAACTACCTAAACATTTATGTCTAATGTACAAATAAATAGAAAAGTGACTATAAATAAACAAAAAAAAAATAAAACAGATTAATACAGTAGGTTGTACAGCAAAAAAAAATTAAATATAGATAGGTTGATTAGTGTATGGAACTTAAAATAATTTGTATACGTGTCCAAGATAAGGAGGGCCAGTACAGGGATCTCGGAAACCGTAAGAGAAGTCGGTTAAATGGAGGTAAAGTTGAGCATTTACGTGCCTAATAATATGCCGTTTAGAAAGTTTTAAAATTCCGAGTAATTCCGGAGATATCCGGAAAAACCGAAATCCTGAAAAATCGTTTTATTGTTTTCCTGGGCTTTTTTGAGATCGAATTCTAAAGTAAATTGCACTTTTGCATTGCCACTTTTGCCGCTCTATCTAACAGCGTTAATTGTATTGTAATCCGACGAGTCGTCTTCGAAGGGCCATTATCAACTTTCTTTTTTTAAATACAGTCCTGTTTTCCTGATATTGGAATTTAAGAGCTTTTTTCTTCCGAATGCAACGATGTATGACAAATTGTGGTTTAATGACGTTTCGAGGGTTTTTGAACATCAGGAAATTCTGGGATACAGTCCTAATTTTATAAATAATATCTCATAAGTAAGCTCCAAATTTTTACTTATGTTGGACTAGTTCAATAAATAACAATTAATTTAATAATAAACCACAAATAAGTGAACAAAATACAGAAACATTATTTCAAACTTCTGTTGATTCGGGATTTAAAAGAAAAGTAGGCGCTTGAAACAAAAAAATTAAGATGGTGACGCGTGATTTGTTTCACTTGACATTCCCATTGTGATCGTTTGAGAGCATTTTAAGAGGTTTTCTATTTTCCAGAAAATTTGGAACATAAATTTACAAATGCTGAAAAGTTTGATATTCTATCGCATGTTTTATTTTATCTCAAAAAAACTGTTATGTGGCAGTTAGAAGATGTTATTTGAGCTTAGAGAATAACGGAAATCATTTTGAGCACCTCATTATGTAGTTCCTTACTTTTTTCGTTGTTCGTTTTATCACTGTTTTGGAATGATTTTTGTTCACTTATTTATGGTTTATTATTAAATTATTATTATTTATTATTTATTGAACTAGTCCAACATAAGAAAAAAATTTAGAGCTTACTTATGAGATATTATTTATAAAATTAGGAGAAATACAGGACAGTATCCCAAAATTTCCTGATGTTGTTCAAAAAACCCTCGAAACGTCATTAAACTACAATATGTCATACATCGTTGCATTCGGGGGGAAAAAAACTCTCAAATTCCAATATCCGGAAAACAGGACCGTATTTAAAAAAAGAAAGTTGATAATGGCCTTTCGAAGACGACTTGTCGGATTACAAAACAAATAACGTTGTTAGATAGAGCGGAAAAAGTCGCAATGCAAAAGTGCAATTTACTTTAGAATTCGATCTCAAAAAAGCCCAGGAAAACAATAAAACGATTTTCAGAATTTCGTTTTTTTCCGGATATCTCCAGAACTACTTGGAATTTTAAAACTTTCTTTCTAAACAGCATATTATTAGGCACGTAAATGCGCAACTTTACCTCCATTTAACCGACTTCGTATTCTTACGGTTTCCGAGATCCCTGTACTGGCCCTCCTTATCTTGGACACGTTGCAGAGAAATATTTTGGAATGTAGGGTTTATTGCTTGTCTCAAGAATAATGAAATATAGTTTCACTTGGTGTTTTTTGAAATTCTGACCAACTTAAAAAAAGATACTGGTCATTTGGGTAAACTAAAGTAAAACACACAGTAATTTTTCTCAAAGAGACCCTGATTGATAGCTGCTTACATTAAACTAAATCTCGGGCTCAAAATTTTTTAATGTTTTCAGCATCATCATACCTAGAGTATAAAACATAATTAAAATCTGCACAAAGAACAAAATTATATAAATTAAATAAATTACCTTGCAAACATTCAGTCATCAATCACGATTAAAAAAACTCATTATAATAGTAATAGTAAATAACTAGATTAACACATTTTCGACATAATTGTGATTCACCAATTGATTGTTGTAAGGTAAATTATTGAAATTTTTTTGAAACAGTCAGTGGACTCAGTGGAGTGAAATTATGAAGAGGAAAAGAAAGTCACACTTTGTTCCACTAGTGCAGGGGTCGGCAACCTACGGCTCGCGAGCCACATGCGGCTCTTTGGATGTGAAGCTACGCAAATATTATTTATTTTATCGAAAAAAAACATTAAAAATTCGTTCTGAATCGATTAACGAGGATTAGGCACCGATTCTATCTCTCAGCCACTTGTACTCGCTTTTCACCGCACCCCTCCCCCGTGACACGCGTCGTTACTGTCGAAAGCTCTCGAATGACGCCGTCGTCCGATGTTTCTATGTAGGTTTTAATTCGTTCTCGACGCAAGACAATTTGGCGTCTGCACCAGTGCTTTGGGTGTGACCAGGGGTCGGCAACCTACGGCTCGGGAGCCGCATGCGGCTCTTTCGATGTCAAGTTGTGTCTCTTTCGATATCAAATTGCGGCCGTTAGTGGCTCTTTAAAAACTGAGAAATTGTGTAAATTATAACTTTTGGCTCTTCCGTCTCAAAAGGTTGCCGACCCCTGCACTAGTGACTAGATTAATAAACAGTTAAGTTTTTAATTTCCATTCATGTTCCGAAGGCATATACCCTCATTGTCAATGGAAAAAGATACATAAGGAGAAACTTTTGACATTGCAAACTGTAAAAGAGACAAAACATATTTAAACATTTTTTAAGAAGAAAAATAAGATTTTGGTTCAGAAAATTAAGGTAGAAGGAAAAAGCTTACCTTTTATTGCAGAAACTTCTTCTTCATATAAAAAAATGCTTAAATATGTTTCTCCTGTGTTACACTTTGCCTTAAAAATGTCAAAAATTTCTGCTTATGTACAATTTTTCCATTGAAAATGAAGGGCATGCCTTTGAAACATGTATGGAAATTAAAAACTAAACTAGTGGAGCAAACACGGGTGCTTTGTATAGATTTTAATTAGGTTTTATACTTTAGATCTGGTGTTGCTGGCATAGGGCAAAACATGTAACCAGAGAAGAAAAAATAATAAGGATACAGACATAATTGTCATTTAATCAATTGTAAATTTAAAAAATTCAGGGGTCTCTAAGAAGTATAGAATATTATTTTAGGAATACTGAGTATCCAGGTATACAGATTTCCAATAAAATATCTAACTCATTAATTTTTATGATATATTGATCTGTAATTTATTGATTTGAGACGCATAGAACTTGGCTTAAGAAGAACTAAAGCTAGGTATTATTGTTATAAGCATTTGTAAGCACAGTAAGTTAATTTTTAGTGTTATTTATTTATTATCATAATACATAGTTACAACAATGTCAAAAAAAAATTTATTTTAAAAATTTTGTCAAGAAGGAAGAAGCATGATAAGAGCAGATTTTGCAGCCAGAAAGAAATAATGTAACCTGAATTACTAAAGTAGGTACTATAGAAGTGTTTTTACAAAAAGCGTCATATTCCTTAGTTTTAATATACTTAATGCAAGTAATAAACCCAGCATAAAATTCTCTAAAACATTTACACATATAGGTACAAATTTTATTAATATCTATTTACGAAGCTGAAACCTGATAATAAAACAATTGATGAATGTACAAATGGGTGCTATTACTTATGACTCATTATAAAATGGGGACAATTTACAAAATTAAAATAGTGTAAGTTACGGAAAACCTTTTAAAACAAAAGTCTTAGTATATTTTAAAAACAATAGAATCCATTTTTCAGTAAGACCAGTGAAGGTAGATGGATTGTGCCACCCACCACGTTTGTGTTATGATAATTTTTGGAATCCATTGCACTCTTCGTATGAATTTGAAGTTTTTACTATTTTTAAATTTTTTAAAAAATTTGCGGGACACAGAAATTTCAAGAAATTAATAACAAGAATAACGATTTTATGGTGTTGACAATTGACAACAAAAATGACAACAACGATGTCGACAGATTTTCAATGTTATAACAAAAAGAAAGTAAAGATTTTGAAATTATTGAACGTTGTAATACGCACATCTCATTGAAAATATCCTCCACATAATGATTCGCCCCTTGGCTTATACTACACAAGAAAATGGAACTGATCTTGGCGACATGCAATATAATGTCAAATTTATGCTTTCCCTCAAATTGACAGAGTTGCCACTTGTCATTTATTGGATATAAGTATAGGAAAAAAATAATTTCACAAGAACTGATTTTTTCTGCCTCAGTTAATCCTCTTAATGTCACTTAGACAATATATAACAACACTGGCAGTAAACTTCAAAAATATATTATCAATAAAAAAAATAAAAGCAAACCTAAAGAATGTATAAATGCCAGAAAATTTTTCTGTTGCAATAAAATCTCGACTTGTGCAAACAAACAGGTTCAAATGTAAATTAAAGAAATCTACAATTTTACTAATATTTTTTACATTTAAATAAAATTTTTATGGATTAATGTTGTTTTCCGCATCTAATTGTATATAAAACATTAATCAAAAAAAAAAGTTAAAATTTCTAGTGATTTGTGTGTCCAGATAGTGTAAGGAAAGAAACTAAACCAATTTTTGTAATAAAGAAATTATCAAATTAAAGTAAACTATACTTTTCATGCATCATAGTTTTCTAGTAGGACTAACTGGTAGTCCAGAACACGTATTTTTTGTTTTGATATTATGTAAATTCAAATAGGCAATTGAAAGTGATATATACCTAGGTACATGGTATAAACCTTCTTAAGCAAGGGACATACACTAATCAATCTATCCTAATCAGCAAAAATAATAATAAAAAAATCAATAAAGAATGAAAAATTTAAAAAATATATATACTAGACAAAAAAACAGACTTACCTATCTCGCCGACTTCTCCTGTACCTACTGCAATCTCTTGCATAGTGTCCCCGGTCACCACACTCGTAGCAACGATCATCAGGGTGGAACGGACGTCCCCTCGATCTTGGTGGGGGACCCCTGTGTCTTGTACTGCCACTTTTGCCATTAGACATTTCAACACGGGCACGTCGGCCACATACAGTTCGGCCGTCTAAAGCATAAAAAAATACATAAACCTGAACTATGAATTTTATTATTTTGCATCCTTAAACCAAAACAAAAACTTTCGAGATATAAGCTTATTATTAACTTACCTAGGCCGCGAACAGCATCCTCGGCATCCCTAGGGTCTTCAAATTCCACAAATGCAAAGCCTGGAGGATTCCTAGCCACCCAAACGTTTCTCAACGGCCCGTAATACCTAAATGCGTCTTCAATTTCTTGCTTGGATGCACTATTGCCCAAGTCACCCACATACACTTTACAATCAGAGTTATATCGGGACATTTTGGTTTATTTTCGTCCTACAAGAATTCGGTTAAGGAAGAATAGACAGGTCGGATTTTTATTGATCGCAGTTCTCGAGGCGAGGACGCCCAAATTGTTTACGACTTTGAAATATGAAACAAATAGAAGAAAACTCACCGATTAAACACTAAATGATATATGATATCTACCAAATATTATGAAGCGTCAAAATGAGCTGAATTTAGTGAACCTTTGCCTCTCCAAAAACTTCCAAATCTCAAAAATAACCACAAAAAAAGAAAATGGAAGCCGGCGATCCGGACGCCAATGAATGGCCGATCATCGAAAGTCGAAAGAAAAGCAACACGCAACCAGCAGTACACTTTAATCCGCAGGCGCAAAAGTTTCTTAAGCCATTTTTTCGCATCGTGACCCACCTCGCTTTAGCATGTATGGTCTATGACGTCATGATTATATTATTCGTTGTGCCAATAATAATATTATCCTCTGTGTGATTTTCTCCTAACAAAAAATAAATTTAATTACCTTATTTGCTCGTTTACTTTGCTATTTTAAACCTTTGATTTATTTGATAGATCTAATTTTCCCAATACCAGTTTCTGAACCCCACCGCGACGAGACCCTACCGCGACGAGACCACAGACGTCAACCAATGAGTGTGAGTGTGCGAACGCGGAAAATTTGAATTTAATAACAATTTATGAGAATTGAAAACCAATGAAATAAGGTATCGCTGCTTGATAAATATAGTTTAGTAACATTCAAGGTTACGAATAAAAGTTATGCAAAATATAAAAATATTTGTTAAGTTAAGAAACCCATATATCTAATCAGTGTTTGTTTACACTTAAAAGATAATTTAAAAAGAACTTTTGTGAAAGATACTTAGGTACAGTTAAGTATCACAAATCTCTCATTTGTTAGTTGGTGAGGGTTGGGTAATTTACACTAGAGCTATATTCATAAATGTAGGTATATCTTCAAATTTTATAAATATTAAGGTCAAGGCCCTCGAATTTCTTGTATTTGTATTGAATGTTGAGTACGTTAGACCGGTTAAACTATGTGGATTTGTGTATTAATTTAGTGTAATTTAGAAGAATTAACTTTCAAAAAGTGGATTATTTAATATGAATACAAATCATAACTTATTTGTATATATTTTAGTTCTCTATTTACATTATTATTGGTAATATATTTATGTACTGTTTGTAAATATTCTTGAAGGTTTTTTTACAATGATAATATATGATAATACACCATATGGAAAAAGAATTTCTTCTTTAAATTTAAATGAAACAACATTTATATAAATATCCCCAAACGAAACATCCACCAAACGTAAAGAATATATAATATAGGTATCTGAAAAACTTTAGTGACATGCAGACACAGGCAAAGTTTTTTAAAATGAAAAATAATCTGTTCCGCTTTGAATAGAACCCAGAACGCCGTAAAACATTCTTCAGTTATACCTATTTAATGCAGACAGTAAATCTAACATTTATAAAAAAATAAAGTTCTCCTAGTCGGCTCTGGATAAGGTTTTGACAGGATTTTTTTTGGATTACGGTACAATAAGGTGCTTCAGTAATTTCCATAACACCCTGTATATGAGATAGAGGGTAAAAAATTAAAGGTAATTTTCAGATATAATGTACCACACAAGTGCAAGAATGTTTTGCAACTAAGAAAAACAATTATATTTGCGAACCTAATTATTTATAATTTATACCCATAAATTATTTTTATAATTTCTTAATTTAATTTTTTATTTCTATATAGCGACATGGCTTTGGATCCAAAAACTTTACCAGTTGAGAGGAAGGCTCTTCATGTGCCTACTCTTGAAGAGGTGGCCCAGGGTAAGCACTGACAAATGTTTTGTAAATATATAACTGTTTTTAGAATTTTTTTTATCATAATAATAACTTCTAATTTTTAAGTTTTTAGATCGTATTTGCCCAGCAACTTTGCCGAAGTAAAAGTAGAAATAGTGGACTCTCCAGACCTAACACAAAAACCTTTTCTTCTAGCAGGCAAAGGTAATGTTATATACGCTCCTCCTATATAGCTTCTAGCATAGGTGTTTTCAACAACAGCTTACCACAAATGTTGCGCTTGAAAAGTGATAAATTAAATTATTGTAAATTTGATTGCAAAAATGGCAAAGACTTATACAAATGCATAAAATTGGAATTTAGAAGCGCTAAATCATTTTTATAACAACGAAGTTTCGACTAATCGATCGTTATCGGGGATTGTTTATCCTATATTTTACACAAGATTATTTTATTAGGTCTCAATGGAAATCCAAAACTTATTGAATTTGGCGGTCCTCCATATTTGTTACCTTTAGTTAACAGAGAAAAAGTGTATGACCTCAAGGACATAGCCAAGATAGTGGGCACAGAACCTTCATTTATCGTTGGCGCGGGAGCTGGTCCTCATCCCTATATTGGTGTTAACTGTGAAGTAAGTCAAAACAGTTATTTACAATATGAATATAGGAGGCAGTGTATAGTAACCATTAGGTTCGTTGTTAAGCCACACACTGACCACTTTGTATGCTTAAAGGAAGATATGACCAATAAATCAAATACCTAAATACATTTTTAAATCATAAGCAACATTTTAACTTAGAAATGTTAGTGTGGAGATAATCGATATATTTATTAGAAGTCATGTTTTCGTTAAAAAAAGAAAATGTAATTAATAACTAAAAAACGGTAATAGGTAGAAAAAGATGTACAACCTGAATATATGTAAATATACAGGGAGTTCAATTTAAAATAATGATGTTGCCACCGGTTTTAGGTAGAAGCGGCAACGCTGCATTATCCGTAAAATTCTCAAAAACGTCCCGTATATCAAAAACGAGGATTTTACAACAAACATTTTACCTTTTTTAAGGGCATAGTGAACTTCTTAATTTCCAATGGGACGGTGGACCAGCATACCAGAATTTCAAAGGTCAACGGTTTAGATGAGCATATGGTGGTCCAAGTTTTACCAAATAATGAAACCAGATTGGCCCTTCTTGGGAACATGTTTTCTTCTGAGGCACAACCTGGAAAGGTGGGGAAATCTATTACTAATTTCAGTAAAATTAACAGCTTTGTTAAAACTTATAGAGGTCTTGGTTATTATTTTTGTTTAATATATTCATTTCAGGTTATTAAGGTGCATGTCAAGAAACGAACTGGGGAGAAAAACTTCATTGAAACTCTGAGAAACTCAATAGAAAACCACTACAACAAAGACCAGCTAGTAGGTATTGGGGGAACATTCTTGCTTGTTGAAGGAAAGGCTAAACAGCACGTGATGAGGGACTTTTCAAAAACACCCCTTGAAGGTTTGTCTATTAATTAGTTCGAACAGCTTTACTGCATGTTGTCGGTGTTTAACAGGAAAAATAAATCATGGACAAAATTGGTTTAATTGGCAAGTGCCTGTTCTCACCAAAGCAACTGGCAACCGTAACGCGACCGTAACTTCAGTTGAGTTGCTCGCTTGTTCTCGCCAAAGCAACTGGCAAGCAACGCAACTGCAGTGCGACCCCAACTTCAGTTGAGTTGCTCTTGCTTTCCCACTGGAATCAACTGGTTTGAGGTCTCTTTTGACGTGAGCAAAATGTCGTCTTCGTCAGATGAAGATATAGCCGCAACATACTTGCTTGTTAAAAAGCTTAAAAAAAAACTGAGCGACAATTTTGGGTTAACCCTTTTATACCATAAATTTGAGACATAGTTCGTATATAGTGGCACAGAAATTAAATAATGATCCGGTTAAATTCCATGGCTTTTAGCGAATGAGCCACAAAAGTTAAATATTTTACTGTCTCGTCAGCCATGACACCGCGATTGGAAGCAACTGACAATGACGACGCGGTATGCCGAGCAACTCATAAGCAACTAGTTGCGTTGCAGTTGAGTTGCCTTAAGTCAGTGGGACCACGCGTATTTAAACATTAGTGCGGAGTCGCGTTGATGTTGCGTTGCGGTTGCCAGTTGCTTTGGTGATAACAGGTAAAGATTGTTTCACGAAAAATGGATATAATTTAATGACTGAAGTAAAATTTTAAGTACCTGGGCCATCCCATTATTTATGACCGTTTGTTATTATTATGTGGAAAGGACCGGATTGTAATAATTATAATTAAATATAGGCACATCAGGTAGGTTAGGTTGGTTAATTTATATTTAAATATATTTTTGTGGTAAAATTTGTTAGTTTTTGAGAAACCAAGAGTCAGTATACGTAAATAAATGCACGTGATCTTTAATATTCACCAGGACCGCACCAAGAGATGGTAATATTTTCCATGTATATTTTGTTAATTCAAGAGAAATGACCAATGGCGATAGACTATAGGCATATTTATTTAACGGTGATTAAAAGTAGTCTCGGTTTAGGCCTCAAATTTATAAAACAGTATTAGAAACACAACAAATTTAATAAGTCCACTCCTGTCGCAAGCAGCGCTCTCCGCGACGCAATTAGATATTTTATGACTGATTAACCAATCGCAATGCAGGATTTCCAGTATCGCTCGCGGATCAAGCGTGCCATGCGTGTGGCCTACTGTTTACATTTACTGACTCTTGGGTTTCAATAGGGTATAGTTTCAATAATTTTACAGATGACGACGCCCTTAACCAGTGGCTGAAGTTTTATGAAATGTCAGCACCTTTGATCGCAGTTGGAACTTTTACTAGCAATGATGGAGTACGTATAAATGTTAAATTAGTAATTACATGGTGTTATGGAAATGTCGTATTATATTTAAACCGGCAATTCCTGAGATAAAGACAAATTGAAGAAAAATAGCCATAAATTTCAATTCATTCAGCGGTAAAAGTGACCCGACGTCAAACCAGAAAAACACCTGTGTGGCACTGCGATACATGTAAGCAATCAAGGAATTCTGGCCGGTGTTGTCATATGTACACCTTTTTAGACAAAATAAAATAATTGAAACACTTTTCCATTCTGTAATACATTTTTGTACAATTAATTGAAGAACATTTACGACGGACTATGTTTTAAACAACCCGAAAAAACATATGGAATAGTAATAGCCACGTACGTCACTAGATCAAATGCCATCGGCTAAGCGACGTAGTTTCATATAGCGCCGCACGCTTGCGTCTGTTAGTTGAAGAACAACCAGCGGCCGGATACGTTGTGTCTCGTTGATCACCAACACACTCTCAGCAATCCGCTCTGTTTTTTCGGTTTAGGCGTGTATCTTGCCCGTCCATAAATAATCTTTGAATATTGTTTTTATTGACGCGTTTCTTCTGGACGTCAAATTTCGTCGCGTGTAATAAAATCTAATAATCTGTAGTATACTCTGTATTATTGTATTTTCAAAAGCTAACTATCGGTTCTGTTTCACTATTACTGTGTGTATATAAAGTATTTCCAGGAATGTTCCCATGAAAAAGAAAAAAAACTGATTGTGGATGAAAGACTGGATTTCCTCGCGCTTTAGGTATAAGGATAAAATAAATACAAGTAGGTAGAAAATAATTTATTTTTATAATTTTATATGGAATTTCAGTTTTACATTAAGTTTGGCAACATTGCCATTGGCTCTGGGTAAAATGTTGTACAGTAGCGCGAACTGACCTGTGAGTAAGAGTGTTTATTACTCCACTTTGAAACGGTCGATTTAAAAAAAAAATATGTAGCGCTAGAACACCCAAGGAGTCACCCATTTAAATATAATACGTCATTTCCATAACACCCTGTATTTAAATCATGCAAAATAAAGAGATCAAGAACAAGAAATAGTGCCGAATACCGGAAATTACGGAGAGAGCAGCTATTCCTTGATTTTTTAATAAACACAATTTTTTCATAAAGAGCATTGATTATTTTTTTAAATCATGATTTTCTCGAACCCTGGCCAAGAGTAACACCTATTGTTTTGGAACTTACAATTGGATGATATATCCATGATCAGATGTAGAATGTAGTTGGCAAAAGGGTCTCGTTAGCCTATCTATTTTTCTGGAATCATTTCAGGAATATACAACGTGTCCAAGATAAGGAGGGCCAGTACAGGGATCTCGGAAACCGTAAGAGATACGAAGTCAGTTAAATGGAGGTAAAGTTGCGCATTTATGTGCCTAATAATATGCCGTATAGAAAGTTTTAAAATTCCGAGTAGTTCCGAAGATATCCGGAAAAAAAACGAAATTCTGAATAATCGTTTTATTGTTTTCCTGGATTTTTTTTGATCGAATTCTAAAGTAAATTGCACTTTTGCATTGCCACTTTTTCCGCTCTATCTAAACGCGTTAATTGTTTTGTAATCCGACGAGTCGTCTGCGAAGGGCCATTATCAACTTTCTTTTTTTATAAATACGGTCCTGTTTTTCTAATATTGGAATTTGAGAGCTTTTTTCTTCCGAATGTAACGATGTGACACATTGTGGTTTAATGCCGTTTCGAGGGTTTTTTGAACAACATCAGGAAATTTTGGGTTTGTTCGGGTTTGTATTTCTGTATTTCTCCTAATTTTATAAATAATATCTCATAAGTAAGCTCAAGCAAAAAAAATAAGATTGATGACGTTTGAGAGCGTTTTTCTATTTTCCAGAAAATATGGAACTTAAATTTACAAATGCTGAAAAGTTTGATATTCTATCGCATGTTTTATTTTATCTCTAAAAACTGTTATGTGGCAGTTAGAAGATGTTATTTCTGCTTAGGAAATAACGGAAATCATTTTGAACACCTGATTATGTAGTTCCTTACTTTTTTCGTTGTTCCTTTTATTACTGTTTTGGAATGATTTTTGTTCACTTATTTGTGGTTTATTATTAAATTATTTGTTATTTATTGAACTAGTCCAACATAAGTAAAAAATTTAGAGCTTACTTATGAGATATTATTTATAAAATTAGGAGAAATACAGGACCGTATCCCAAAATTTCCTGATGTTCTTCAAAAAACCCTCGAAACGTCATTAAACCACAATGTGTCATACATCGTTGCATTCGGGAGAAAAAAAGCTCTCAAATTCCAATATCAGGAAAACAGGCCCTTCGAACACGACTCGTCGGATTACAAAACAATTAACGCTGTTAGATAGAGCCGAAAAAGTGGCAACTCAAAAGTGCAATTTACTTTAGAATTCGATCTAAAAAAAACCCAGGAAAACAATAAACCGATTTTTCAGAATTTCGTTTTTTTCCGGATATCTCCGGAACTACTCGGAGTTTTAAAACTTTCTAAACGGTATAGTATTAGGCACGTAAATGCGCAACTTTACCTCCATTTAACCGACTTCGTATCTCTTACGGTTTCCGAGATCCCTGTACTGGCCCTCCTTATCTTGGACACGTTGTATTACCCTTAAAAAATATTTTTTAAAGGCGACTCGAAAAAATGTTCTCTTTAACAATGAAACAAGAAACTAATTTTTTGATAATTTTAGTTTTCATCGTGATCTCCCATAACTTCAACACGCTTGAGCCACATGGGCTACAACTTTATTCCTACAGAAAAAAAAAATTCCTGTCGACGTTCAATCATCTGGAAAATGATACTCCAGAGGTGCTCTTTCAAATTTATAATGAAAATGAAGTCAGACGGAGCCAAATCCAGACTATAGGGCGGGTGGTTCAGCTCAAAAAAGCTAAACTCAGGGAGGGTGGGTTGAACTTAGCCTGCTTTATGAAGTCGCGCATTCACCAAGTGCAAAAAAGTGTGCGATGAAAGGAGAATAATAATGTTGTAAAATAAAATTATCAAAAAAATGTCATTTGGTTCATTATTTTTAACGAAATATTTCATCTGTTGCATATTTTTCAACATTCAACCCCTCCAGGGGATTAAACCACTTCCCCTTCACAGTGAAATTGACGTATCTTTCCGATTTTTAATATTATTTACTGGAAACGAGATATTAATGGTGGGAAGTTTTCAAATTCACACCCTGTATAATATATCCCCCGGGCGGGCACTTCCTGGATAGACTTCCGCTGGTCTTTTGAATTCGATTAAATTTTTTTAGGGCGATTTAGACTTGAGGGTACAACACTTTCACAGCTTCAGTACACATGGCGAAGCTGGACATTATCACTACGATACCACTCCAGAAAAGGCAGAATACTTGGGATATTTCAACGTGGCTCAAGAGTTAGTGAGAATTGATAAACCTGTCGTTACCCATAAGATTGGGCGTGACTAAAATAATTGTAACATATACTATGTACAAATATAAATAAATTTATTTCTTTAATATTAAGCTTTCTGCTTTGAAATCATAACCCAATTCAGCTTCATCTCACTATTAAGGGTGGAATAAAGCAAGTTTCTAGATTTGGCGCTATATAGAGGGCGTAAAACTAATAATCGCCTACAGGCCCGGGTTCATTATACAACAAACGACCGAAATCGGATGTCCATCCAGCTCTTATAAGAAAATACTTGATGGTACATCTCTAATTTATATTATTTAGGTAGGTACTTATGTAAACTCCTGGACAAAATTAACGCAACATCATAAATTTGCCATATTTTTTATGCTATTTTTGTCCTGAATTTATGATAAAAATTTAATTTTTGGATTTATACTGGGTTTACTAAAAATGCTATGTTTTTGTCAGAAAATTCGTATCACCCTGTGGAGTATATTGCAGTTGACATTAAACGGTAGGTCCATCTTTCCCCAACATTTTCTTTTTTGGTTTACTTCATTATCTCTGTTATTAAAGGAGAGACGTCGTTTTATAGCGTAACATATTTTTATAGACTTTAATATTCAACACATTCATTGTTAAATGTTTTCAAGTAGGTTTCAAGATTAAAATACTCGTCGAGCAACTGAGCATAGGAAACGAACGTTTAATAAGCAGTTTCCGCACAGTTTTTATCAGTATGGCGAATTTTATTTCACCTTTGTAACTTTAAAACATAACATCTGCTGACACATCGCTTGCAATGGAAGAAAAAGTCCATAGTCTACTTGAAAACATTTAACAATGAATGTGTTGAATATTAAAGTAGTATAAAAACATGTTACGCTATAAAACGGTGTATCTCCTTTAATAACAGAGATAATGAAGTAAAACAAAAATGAAAATGTTGAGGAAAGATGGACCTACCGTTTAATGTCAACTGAAATATGTTTCGGTTGGTAATTATACTCCACAGGGTGATGCGAATTTTCGGAAAAAAATATAGCATTTTTAGTACACCCAGTATAAATCGAAAATTAAATTTTTATCATAAACAGCGAAAACTATGATATTGTCCAGGAACCAACCTACATTGCAAAAAAAAATCATTCAAATCGGATCATAAATTCAGAAAAAAATAGCATCAAAAATATGGCAAATTTATAATGTTGCGTTAATTTTGTCCAGGGGTTTATATGTTACAGTAAAGAAGAAAATCTAGGGAATATTAATAATTACTAGTCAATGCTATGCTAACACTTACTCACTGGAACAGTGAATGCCGCATTTTACCGAAATTTGAACACTTTTACTAGCAATTATTAGCAATCGCTAGTGAAACGAACATTCACTAAAAAATGTACCTATTGTCTATATGCAAATGTAGTATGTAGAACAAAATAACAAAACCTTCAAGATGATTGAATCTTTTCAATACTTGACTTTTCTTTTAATCTGATCCAGTCATCTTAAAATTGCAATTTTTTCTTTATTTAATAAATTTGTTAGTAAATAATAGCTAAAAACATAATTTGTATACAAAACTAAACAAAATTTGGAAACGATCAAAAAGAACCACAAATTATAACCTTTTAAGGAATATCAAAAAATCATCATGGTTTGGTGCTTGCAAATCGAAGAATGTATACTTTTAGTAGTAATTCTTAACATTTACTGACTTCTCACTTTTACTTCAACATATATACAGGGTCGGGGCCCTGGGGCACTGCTAATGATGTGGGGCCCATTCAAGGGAAAATAGTAATTTTTTTTTCAACATTGAACAAAACAAATAAGGTTGTGCCAGTTAAAATTTGTGCAGTTTGTCGTTGTGTCTAAGAAATAGTAAGGGATTTTCAAGTACTGTTCTTTATGTGGGGGCCCCTAATGATGTGGGGCCCCTGCAAGGGCAGTGAAATAGAGTAATTTATTTTCAATATTGAAGGGTAGAAACACTAGAAACCAAAACAAACAAGGTTGTGTAGTTAAAATTCATGCCGTCTAAGAAATAGTAAGGAATTTTCAAGTATTGTTCTTTATGTGGGAGCGCCAAGTGCCCCATTACAAATTCGGCACTGCATTTATATTTATTTTATATAATATAAGTATATTTAGCATGGGTTTATTTATTATAATTACCACTCAGCTCAGGAAGAACCATGGTAGAAGAAACACTCATCTAAGAGTTGTCTTAAAAATGAATAGTAGTAAACTTACTATGATCTACATGACCTTACAAGGATCAATATTACATAAAAATCCATATGTAGATACCTGAAGCAGTATGTGCCTATATTTTTTTAATTTTCTCTCCTCACAAGCATAGGCCCTGATCCACCTCTGTGGTTAGGCAAGTATGGCAAACAAATGTTATAATTTACTCAATAGAATATAAGTAATCATTGTAGAATATCATGTAACTTACTTATCTAATCTAAATAAATCTTTTCTTTACATACAAACTAAGAACAAAATAAACAAAAAAGAATTATGAACTTAAAAATGAACAACCTTATCATTCCAATCAATGTTAATTTTTTATTTCCTGTAGTAAATCAACAAGTGTGAAATATTGCTGGTTATGTCTTGTGCCCTGTATATGTGCAGTGGTTCTGGCAATTTTTTGACAGGTTACATGTAAGAGAGGCTGTAGAATAGTAGAATGGCTGGTAAATTTCTGTATTTTGCCTATGGTAGCAACTTACTGGCCCATAGAATACACATAAACAATCCTAGTGCCGAAAGAGCTGGTATCGGATGCTTGAGAGTAGGAGTTATTTAAAAATAATTACACTTTGTAGTTTACTATTGATTTTTTTCCAGGAATATGAAATAAACTTTGCAACCTATTCGAAGAGATGGAGAGGATGTAGCGCAACTATTGCACTCAAGAAATCTGGAATGGTTTGGGGCGCACTTTGGCATATCGATAATGCTGATATGGAAAACCTAGATAGGTAAAAATTTAACATTTTATTTTCCTCTTCGTTTAAATCATCATCACACCACAGAACATAAAACAGCTGATTATGACGTTTACGAATTATAAGCCGAAGTCCGGCGAATGAAATAGAAATATTACCCGATTATGTCATCGTCATCACTCATGCTCATGAATTTGACAACGTCAAGAATTCACCTTCTGGAACGTTGTACAGAGGAATGATAGATCGTCGTTGGACAAGGACATTCTTGATTCAAAACTTAAGGACCCCAACACAAAAATTTTAAATATCTAAAACTATTGAAATTATTTTACAATTTGAAGTTATTATAATTTTATTGGTTTGATACTTTAAAATCTGTGGCACATTCGATACGTAGTCGAGAGTGTCCTCTGTCCTCCCATTGCCTTTTTCTCGCAAGAGACAAATCGCGAACGACAAAGTAACCGGCGAAAAACGACAAGTTGGCCACTGTTAAAGCGATAAATAACCAAGGGACATTTAAGAAATACAGAAATAAAAGTGTTACAGTGCTTTTCAGTGCTTTTGCTGAAGAATAATTCGATGCGTTCGTGATAAAGGAATGACTGAAACTAATGTCGCTTATTTATCGTCGGTTATTTATCGTTTTTACAGTGGCAATTTGTTTCCTTGTCGTCCGCGATTTGTCGCTCGCGACAAATCGGTCGCAAGCGTGGCGGTACCCGTAGATCTATCTACTTCGTAAATGTGGTTCGACAATATTATATTTATATGTGCTTTTAGACAAGAGGGAGTGCACTACAATTTATACAGAGTACTAAAAGTTGACGTTTATTTACCAGACGGCAAAACTGTTAATGCAAGGACTTATCAGCAAATTGCCAATCCTCCTGATGTTAAGGACCTTAAGGACTTGCCGTTAGATTGTCGCCCCTCGGTAGCATATTGGAAAACAATATTAAAAGGTGCAGAAGAAAGTGGATTACCAAAGGAGTATCTGGATTTTTTACATCGAATACCGCATAACGAATATCATGGACCAGTAGATATTCAGCTACCACTTGAGTTTCAATAGGCAATATTATCGTATTATCTGTGTATTAAAATTTTGGTAATAAATATTGTATTTATGGTCATTAATAATATTTGTTTTGTGGACGCCACTGACACACACAACTAGTACGACTCCTCTGTGCATTAACGTGAACACGTGCGCGTTCGGGACTCGGGTTGGTGACGTGTGTCATTTCGTTTCGTGTGAAGAAGAAGAATACTTGTCTTGTCGGCTTTTTTGGGGACGTGTAATTTCAGAACCCAAAAATACACAATGAAAATATTTATATTCTTAGTTTTAGCACTATTTTCCAGTGCCAGATCACAAGGAAATACACTGGTGCTTCTTGATAATCAAGTTATTAAGGAAACTCATTCAATATTCTTCAAATCTTTGCAAGGTAAGGCAAAAACTTTAGGGTCGTTGATTTAACTTTAATTTCTCTTAAGATATGTTTATTCTCTAACATTACTACATATAGAATGAAAATAGGGGCGCTTTACTTAAAAGCCATTCTTATTTGCAAGAGTATACCAGAGACGGCGATAAAGATTAGGGGCAGGACTTGCCTAGTCCCAAGCGACCCGTATATATTTTACTAATGTTACGTATGTGTATACACGTAGCCTGTGGGCTCCAGTTGCGCGTCCATATGATAATACGGCACTGATTTGGGGGCCTCCCCCTGCCAGATTTTACAAGTATGTTTTAATTGAAAATTAAAGTGGGGGGGGGGCCCTTTTGGAAGCTGCCTGCTGTGCCTTTTAGCGCTGCCAGTAGAGTACAATATATTGTGAAATGTTCCGACTTATCCTATGTGTAAAAATGTTAGCTAGGTTTATTGAATTTCTTATTGTTAATTTTCCTATCAATGTTTATACAATCTTTTAATTAACACCTGTGTAAGCATTCCCTTCAATTTACATTTACCTTGTGGCCTTCTATGATCAAACGTTAAGTCAATATTTAGTTGAATACAATATACTCTATACCTAATTACTGTTCACACTTTCCAGATAGAGGTTACACATTAACATACAAAATTGCCGATGATTCATCATTAGTTCTGTCAAAATATGGAGAATACCTCTACGAAAATCTTATTATATTCGCTCCGTCAGTTGTGGAATTCGGGGGCAACTTAAATGTTGAATCAATTACTCAATTTATTGATAATGGAGGAAATGTTTTGGTTGCTGGCAGTGAAGTAACTGGAGATGTGCTGAGGGAATTGGCATCTGAAGTTGGTTTTGAGGTACCTTTATTATAAATATACTTTTATGGATACGCATTAAAATAAAGTCAATACTTACTATCTGTTTACCTTCTCCTCATGACGCTTTAATTTTTTTAAATTTAGGTTGATGAAGAAGGAGCTTTTGTTATTGACCATTTAAATTATGATGTTTCTGATGAAGGACAACACACCAAACTAGTTATTTCATCGGAAAACCTTATTGATGCTCAGGTGGTAGTAGGGTCTAAGAAAGGTGTTGCTCCTTTATTATATCAGGGAACTGGTATCCTTGCCGATTCAGAAAATCCATTGGTTTTACCTTTACTTACTGCCGACAGTACTGCTTACAGTTACCAGCCTGATCAACCAATTAAAGAGGTAATATAAATGTTTAGGTATAGCCTTTATGTTTCCATAAAAGATCAGGTGATTACTTATTTGACCTTATTAAAATTTTAGTATCCACATGCTATTGGAAAGGACACAGTTCTTATTGCCGGTCTACAAGCAAGAAATAATGCTAGAGTTGTCTTTAGTGGATCTTTGTCGTTCTTCTCAGATGAGTACTTTACTTCAGCAGTGGAAAAAGCACAGGTAAATGATGTGTGTGTAAATATTGCTTTTATTCTTGGGGTAGGGGTACATTCTGGCATTATTTGTTATTATGGTTCCCATAAGTTCAAACTTTACTTCTATTTCGAGGCAAATTTCCTATTCTGGGAGGAGTACTATCTGCCAGTACACCCCACCCCTCTTATCTACAGCGGTTAGTAAAATGGGCAATTACGGCTGGTATTTGGACGTCATGTCCGGGTCGATACCAGTATTTGACTTAAAGCTTCTTTACCACATTGCCACTATTGACCATTGTTACTTATATCAACGTGTTATATCGGTATCAAAAAAAAAATCGTATCACTAATTTTTATATGATGTTTTACAATCTAAGATCTAATCTATTATCTAACTATAAAAAAGGCATTAATGACAATAGGATACTAAATTCTAAAAATAAATCCAAAACTATGTGGAATATTTTTAATACAGAAACAAACAAAAAAACAAGTAAAAATAATATTTCTATTCATACAGAGGATGGTTGCTTGATCGAGGACCCAGGTGTGATATCGGAGATTTTTAGTTCTCAGTTTAATTTGGTGGCACCAAGCATTGAGCTTCCGGATCCAACTTTTCATGGTGTGGAGCCCTCAATATTTCTGTATCCTGTGGATGCAACGGAAATTTTCCAAATAATTCAAAACCTTCCGAACAAATATTCATCTAGATTGGATGGGATTCCTGTTTTTGTGTTGAGAGGTGTTGCTCATTTCGTGAGTGAGCCTCTTGCACATATAGTGAACGAGTGTCAGGTTGGGGGGAAATTTCCGGATGGATTGAAAAAGGCAAAGCTCATTCCGGTATTCAAGAGGGGAGACAGGCGTGTTAGTGCGAACTATCGTCCAGTTTCGCTTTTGCCGGCAGTGTCGAAGGTCTTTGAGAAAGTAATTTATAATAGAATCATAGAATTTTTAGAAGCACATAAAATCCTTCATGACGATCAATTTGGATTTCGTCAGTCAAGATCGACTGAAATGGCTATATTTAATGCTCTAAATTACATATATGAAAATGTGGATAAAAACAATAAAGTGGCGGGCCTTTATTTTGACCTCTCGAAGGCCTTTGACACTATGGACCATGCACTGCATGTTGAAAAAATGCAAAAATACGGTGTCCGTGGTAAGTGTTCTGAATTAATACAATCATATCTTCAGAACAGAACTCAGACTGTCTGCATAACCAGGGAGAATCAGAACTACTACTCAGAAACTGTCATGCTAAAACAAGGGGTACCTCAGGGTTCTATCCTGGGTCCCCTTCTATTCATTCTGTTTGTGAATGATCTCTTTGCGGGTTTCCGCGGAGGGATGGTCTGCAAGTTTGCTGATGATATGTCTGTGGTGCTGGAAGATGGCTCTGTAGAGGGTTTGTCGGAGAAATGCTCGCTTGCGGCCACGAGCATGGCTCAGTGGTGTGCTGTAAATTCATTGAGGCTGAATGCCTCAAAGGCGGGGATATTGGTTTTCTCTAAGAGGTAAGGGTATTTATTGCGCAAAAGAGAATAATCAGATGTATATTGGGACTGCATCCTCGGACATCCTGTAGAGACTACTTCCGCGAACTAGACATTATAACTGTTCCCTCTCTTTATTTTTTATCTCTAGTGATGTTAGTAAGAAAAAACCCTGGAAATTTTGCATTGAATCGTGATCTATATGCTGCTGACCTGGATATTGTTACTAGAGGCAGAAATGAGTTAAGAACGCCTACTCACTCTTCTTCCTTTTACCGGGGTGGTCCTTTGTTTATGGCCATTCGAGCCTACCGCTTACTGCCGGATGCTGTTAAGGACTTGAGAAACATTAAAGCCTTTAGAAAGGGGGTTATTGAATTCATAAAAAATAAAAATTACTATAATTTTGATTTCTCAGGATAACAACTACGTTGAATGTATCACGAATTTTAATGTGTTTAAAATGTAAATGTTTTTTCTTTTAATATGTAATGTAATGTACCTTATGGTCATGATTAAATTTTTTAAAATTGTAATATAATATTTGTCAGTTTTATATATAACATTTTAACAGTTTAAATAATTGTGTTATCGCTGATAATTGTAATTTATATTTTCAACTTTTTATATATATTATTGTTTATACAGATAATTAAGATATAACTGAATTATTGGTCCACTGTGGTCAAATTACTCTTGTTGACGTTGCTATTGTTTCATTTTTATGTAATTTTGCTGGCAATAAAGGATATTATAAAAAAAAGATATTATTATTATCTACATATATATCCAAAAATGTTGTTAAGGGTTGTTGCCAACAAGCTTTATAAACAGTTAAAATCACAATTGATCACAGTGCCAATATTTTCTTAAATTTTATTTCTAGGGAGATCTTAAGGCACCAAAATCAGGCAATGAGGAAATCGCTACTGCCGTCAGCCAATGGGTATTTAAGGAACATGGTAGATTAAGAGTTAAATCTGTGCAACACCATAAAGCAGGAGAAAGGAGTCCCCCTCATGATTATACAATTATGGACGATGTTGTAAGTAGCCATATTCATGTAAAATACCTGCCCTTTGGGAAAGTATTCAACCCAATATTTCAGATTTTTTATTTTCTTATTTTTATATTTATAGGAACAAAAAGTCTTAATAGTCCAATAAGCGAAGCCCTTAAAAAGGTACTATTTTAAGTCTATCCCTTGCACTAAAGTTAAAAAACCCTCCAAATGGGGTTAAACGAAAAATAATAAGGAAAAAAGTTTTTTACAAATGTTATAGATCATTAAATTTGGCACAAGAAAGGTTATTACTACTTTTTTCTTATCTAAAATCTATCTACAATCCGTATGAGGTCCGAAAATAATTTTTCGACCAGATCTTTAATAATTTTAATTTTTTTAAATGCTGAATAATCCCGTAAATGATTTTTTGCGGAAACAGGGTGCGCAAATAATATATTCATATCTATACGTCGGTTTAGGTGAAATTTGGTGGGTAGATTTAATACCTCGGCATCGCACATAGGGTAGTTTTCATTTCGAACAATATTCAAGTGCGTGTCGGACATCGCCGAAGCCGAAATGGGGCTGCTATATTATATAAATCGATATATGTATAGTAAACAAACAATCTCCCAGAAAAGCATATGATGTCGATTTTTTCGGAAAAATTAGTGCATTACATTATTAAAAAATAACGGTACGCTCTAATGCGAAATCGCTTAAATAATCGCTCATGCGCACTCTTTCGAATCGTTATGAATTAATTGAGGATACTTTCAGAACGGTCACCCGAACACAGCTATTGACTTGCATTTACAAAATTAGTAAATAAATTTGTATAGTGTCCTACTTTGAAAGCAAAAAATATTAAGTACCTACTTTGCGTTAGAACGTTAATGTAAGGGAAGACTAAAAATAAGACAACGAACATTTATTTTTTATTTAAAAATTCAAAGTTCAACTAAACCGCATTAATGTGAGACTATCTGAGTGCTAAATTTGACTACACAGTTATTACGTCATACTATTTTTAATTTAAGACTATCTTACATAAAAATTTGCATGACTTTTTTGCTCTACCCTACAAAAATCGTATCTCCACACTTGGTTGGCAATGAGAATTTTTATGCAAAATACACTCCAATAAAATTATGATATTATGTCAAATAATTACAAACCATTTAATATTTTTGGCCTAATAGTTCATACATACCGTTCACAGGGTTATTTAGACACCATTTCACAAAACCTTAAAACATGTCAAAAATACAAAATAATTATACTACAATAAAATACCTAACATACCAAAAAACTTTTTCAGACACCTGTGTCGAGTCTTAATTGGCCGATAGGCAGTGTTGCCCAGTTAAAAATTTAATGCCTTCGTGACGTTTCGAAGACGCCGATCAACTCTCAAAATGCAGATGATTCTATGGCTATAACTATCCGAGATATCGTAAAAATGATTATTAACTTTTTATTCAGATTTAAATTATCTACAACTTTTGACTGAAACTTTTTTTTCTAGTGTGTTTTGTTTCGAAGCTACGGGTCAAAAAATATTTATTTATTTATTTATTTTATTTATTTATTTATTTATTCATTTACAAAGAATGTTATGAAGTTATATAAATTCAAATGAATGTATGCACAATGGACTAAAGTCTGTGTGTGCACACTACCATAGAGTAAATATACAATATACTTATTAATAAGACCATGTTCAGTAATATTATTCACTCATGTAAAATTCTCAAATTACAGACTAATTTAAAAAAACTTAACTATCCTATTAATTAACATAGTATTATTTCGTATCCATTTGTTTAAGTCTTTTTTTATGCATTGGAATTTTTTTCTTTTAAAATGCTCTGGTAATATGTTTAAAATTTTGGGAGCCACATAAGAAACTGATCTTTGTGTGACGTTAAAGTGCATGTTAGGCAAAGTCAAATTACGATTGACATTTGCTCTCGTCATTATGTCGTGAACTATGTAATTGTGAAAAATATTTTTGGTAAGAGAAAATCTAAGCATATTTTTTATGTACAGTTCAGTAATCGTAAAGACACCAGACTGTGAAATAAGAATTCAGAAGAAAAGCATCTTGGCTTAAAGAATACTATCTTTAAAATATACTTTTGAGCAATACTGACATTACTCAAAATACCTTTGTTAGCCGATCCCCAACAAATCACTCCATGATTAAGACAAGATTCTGCTAATGATTTAAAAGTAATTTTCCATCCCTTATGCAAGGGTTGAATTCAAATAATAAAATGTGCTTTCCATCAAAAAAGCAGCTGTCTAACTAAAATTCCTTTTTAAGGGCTTCGTTTATTGGACTATAAGCTCAACATGTTTCATAAATTCTAGTTCTGGAAATTTATAATTTAAAACAATCTGGCTATAAGACTGTGATATTTGATTACACTAGTTTTCACCACATTAAACTAACTACTTTTTTTAAAACCAGGTTTACACAATTGGGATCGAAATATATGAAAACGGTAAATGGAAATCTTTTGAAGCCAATGACGTACAACTTGAATTTGTCAGAATCGATCCATTTGTTCGCGCCACTCTTAAGAGCAATCCAAATGGAATATACGAAGCCAAATTTAAAATTCCAGATGTTTATGGAGTCTACCAATTCAAAGTGGACTATGATAGGGTTGGGTATACCAAGCTGTACAGTACAACGCAGGTAAATTGTCTTAAGTTTAGTGAATTATGGATTTATTGGATATCAATATCACTGTTGAACAAAATGGTAAACTGCTCTATGAGGTGTTGTGAAACTCAGTCTGGTAAAAAATATTTTCAGCCAGGTTCACTAAATGTAAAGTTGTTCTAATTTGACAGGAATTTAAGGAACTGTGAAAATAAGTCGGCTAAATTTTGTATTTTAACTTGATTTTTCACCTAAATTAGAAAGTAATTTCAGTATGTACTGTTCTGGTATGTACTAATTCCAAGTAATCTGATATAACAAGATCTTCATAAAAATATTTGGAAGATAAAGTTAATTGTTAAAATTGCACAATATTGGGTGTTCAGATAATGCATCAAGATACTTGGAGAAATGTCCTATATGTTAAAATACAGGGCGTTATGGAAATGACGTATTATATTTAAATGGGTACCTCCTTGGGTGTCCTAGAGAAGCGCTACATATTTTATTTTTTTTAAATCGACCGTTTTAAAAGTGGGGTAATAAATACTCTTACTCACAGATCAGTCCACGCTACTGTACAACATTTCACCCAGAGCCAATGGCAATGTTGCAAAACCTAATGTAAAACTGAAATTCCATATAAAATTATAAAAATAAATTATTTTCTACCTACTTGTATTTATCCTTATACTTAAAGAGCGAGGAAATCCAGGCACAAACACAATCAGTTTTTTTTCTTTTTCATGGGAACACTCCTGGAAACACTTTATGTACACGCAGTAATAGTGAAACAGAACCGATAGTTACCTTTTGAAAATACAATAATACAGATTATTAGATTGTATTACACGCGAAAAATTTGACGTCCAGAAGAAACGCGTCAATAAAAACAATATTCAAAGAATATTTATGTACGGGCAAGATACACGCGTAAACCGAAAAACAGCGGATCGCTGAGAGTGTGTTGGTGATCGACGAGACACAACTTATCCGGTCGCTGGTTAGTCTTGAACTAACAGACGCACGCGTGCGGCCGCGGCGCTATATGAAACTACTTCGCTCAGCCGATGTAAGGCGTCAAGAGGTCATTATCACTTGACCTAGTAACGTACGTGGCTATTACTATTCCATATGTTTTTTCGGGTTGTTTAAAACAGTCCGTCGTAAATGTTCTTCAATTAATTGTAAGAGGTATTACAGAATGGAAGTGTTTAAATTATTTTATTTTGCCTAAAGAGTTTAAGGTGTACATATGACAACACCGGCCAGAATTCCTTGATTGCTTACATGTATCGCAGTGCCACAGAGGTGTTTTTCTGGTTTGACGTCAGGTCACTTTTACCGCTGAATGAATTGAAAGCGCCATTTATGGCTATTTTTCTTCAATTTGTCTTTATCTCAGGAATTGCCGGTTTAAATATAATACGTCATTTCCATAATACCCTGTGTAGGTAGTAAGTCATATAACAAAAAGTCGAAAACACAATTTTTTCATTGCTTTTGATGACGCAAAAATGTTCAAATAAGCAAAGGAAAAAAAAAAGTAACAAGGGGTGAACTGAAAGTCCTCGTTAGTTGCCAAACAGGTCTCTTGGAGAAAATGGACTTTTTCTTTGATGAAGAAAAAGAGCATGCATAAAACCTCAAAAAAGCATAAAAACAACTCTCAATATACTTAGTTTTATCTAATTCGTGTAGAAATTAAATAATCTCATGGTTGCTTATAAAATTTAGCAATAAGCTATTGATGTCCAAACAAAAAGGTCGTTACTTTTATATGGGGCCGCACCTCCAGAAAACAGCTCATCAGCTCACGGAGGGACGCCGTGAGGTGATGATGGCCCAGTTGGGTGGGAACCCCTGGTGATCAACCTTATAAGAGTGTCTATTTCTTTTTCAGGTATCTGTAAGACCACTCGAACATACTCAATATGAGAGATTTATTGATTGTGCATATCCCTACTATGCAGGAGCGTTCTCCATGATGTTGGGAGTGTTCGTATTTTCGATCGTATTTTTACATATTAAAGAGGATGACAAGAAGTCCAAAAGTGAATAGAGAATTAAAATAAATTCTATTGCTATGTTTGTCAGCTTTATTGCACACGTTTTGACTTTATTTTGATGTATACGTAAGTCTGATTAATTTTTTTATATTTCATAATTATAAATTTAATAAATTAATTGTTGTTTAAAATAAAGTAACTGAGACTGATTAAACTGTGTTTATATGATATTAAACATCCATACTGCTGTAACGATCCAGTCTGGCGACTCGATTTAAAATATTTTTGACTTTAACGCGTCGTCGGGTACAAATAAAAAATTATGTTTTTCTACGATAGTTATAAAAGCTAGTGTTGGGAAAAACGATGATTTTAATAATCGAGTACTTGATACTCGAGCGATTTTAATAATCGAGTTAATCGCTCGAGTGAATCGCCTGAAATTCCAATTTACCAAGCGATGACGTCACCGACTGCTTAACGGGCTGCCTAGCCCTTTACATGTGATCAGGTCGGGTATTTGCAGGCACGTAACTACGGGTGGGCACAAGTTTGCTAAAAAAATGTAGTAGCCACCAAAAAAAATCCAGAAATTTATTTGTGAATAATGAATTTTTACCACGTGTCTCGATACCAAACAAAAAACTGCAAAAAATCACACAAACACGTATTTATTGTTCGGGTTTATTATTGTGCGTTTTTAACCCGAACAAAAAGTATTAATCAAGAGTTATTTTTCTTCACATCTTTCTCAATCTACGAGCATAAAATAAGTAGATATTTAAAATAGCTTGTCAAATTCTTCCACTTTCAATTATCAGGTGCCCACTGTGTGCACTTCAAAAATTTAGGCTTAGTTACGCGACTGGCAAAATAAGAAAATTGGGTTATTATTTTTTTAAATTCATGTTTATAGTTACCTAAAAGTTCCTGTTTAAATTTAAGAATGCTTAAAATGCTTTTAATTACCAAAAAATTTGTCGATACCTATGTTTTGGTAACTATTTTGCTCGTTTTCTTATTTTCCATTAACATTTTCTATAATGTATGTTATTTTTGAGAAGTCTTCTTGAGTTTAATAATAAAAAGTTCCTGTTTAGATTTAAAAATGTTTCCTATAAGATTACCAACGAATTTTTCTATATATTTTTTAACCATTTTGTTCGTTTTGTTATTTTTCATTAACAATTTCTATTATTATGTTATTTTTGAGAAGTTTTCTCGTCTTTATAGTAATTAAAAATTTTAAAATTATATCCTTTAATTTTTTAACATTTACAATCGGAGACCTAAACTACTCCGCTGGCTAGCCAGTTAAAACAAAACTTTACCAAATCATGTCGCGATGACTCCGCTGAGGGATTCAGCATACTGTTTTATATGCACCTTCTCGTTTATGTGCCTTTAAGAAAGACGTATGTCGTGTACTTGCTCAGCGTCAATCTCGAACGTCGCCAATCGGATCGCGCGGTGCTTAGACCGGAGGTCGTCTATCAGGTAACCGGCGATATTTTTCAGTTTTTCGCCTGATTTTAAACTAGATTATTTCCTATCGATCGAAAAACTGTTCGAATATACGAGCAGTTTTTTAACTCGATCACACTACAGCGGTATATTTTCGTCGGCGTCAAGCGAAGCTCGGGTATCGAGTGAAAGATATTAAGTGACGGGCGACGGTTTTCGCCTGAATAGATAACTCGAGCAGTTTTTTTAATAATCGAGTGATGTCGGTTATTTCGAGTGATCAAGCGGTTTTTCGCTCGAGCGATCACAACACTAATAACTATATTTGCGTACGCAAATGAATGCATAAAATTGGTCATTTTTTAACGAGTTGAAAAAAGTTATTTAGCGTTAAAAAAGTTCCGTAACGTCAAGTTGCCACGAAGACGGCACCCGCGTCGTTCGTTGCCTGGGTGCCTGTTATTGTTACCATTTAAGGACATATTCGGAACATTTGCGATGATTCCCGTTATTTTTTACCTTAATCTGAATATGTTATTTCGTTACAAAATAACAAAGTTTCAATAAATAGCCTAAGAAACCAATATCATCCATGGTGTGTTATACACTTGAAAGGAGAATTTAAAATAGCATATTTTTAGATTAAAATATACAGGGTGTTCCACTTAAAAAGGTGCGATAACTTTTTTACCCGAGCCCGTATACTTCTTCTGAAAACGGAAAATTATTCAACAATCAATATAAAGAAACTTCTGTATAGAATATTTTTCTGTATCTCTTTTAACTAAGAAAATATAGGGTAATTTTGAAATTGTTAATTCTTTTATTTCACCCGTATCTCTTAAGCGAGCGAAAATTTTCAAATTTTGATTTTATCATTTTAAGTTTGACTCAAAAAGAGCGCATGACACCTACATTACTTTTTTGATAGCACTAATAATTACAGAGAACAAACCTTATAAAAGTGTCGAAAATAGGACACCCTGTACATAATACAAAAATTATACAAATGCAGACGAAATATTGCATAAACTTATGCAGAAGCTGATCGCCAATATTTTAACATAATTCTCATATACCTCATAAGGGCTTCTATAGTCTATTCATTTCCAAGATAGACCGACCACAACAAACCCACGTGATCGGTGAAACTAACAGTGAACAGGGCAGTGCTTACCTATAATATTATAATTATAAAAAATTATGATCGCAATATTGTTGAATACTTACAATTTGGAAATATCGGGATGTAAATAAGTATTCATGGTAAAATATAAAATAAATTAATAAATAGAGGGTTTCCGCAAAATACGTGTCGATGTACATTTTGTCAGAATTGTCAATTTATTCGAAACGAAAGAATTCGTGATCCAAATTGTCATTAAAAAAATTCTGTTTACTGATGAAGCGTGCCGTACAAGATCCGAATTCACCAGCCTGTATTGACCAACCTGTATATCTTATTGATCCTATTGTGATGAAATTATTCGGATTAGTTTGAGGAGTTATCATCGCTTTAGTCTACAGTAACACCTAATTAGTGTCGTTCAACTTGTATCTCGATAATTTTATCGAGTTCCCACACTCTGGTTTCTACTTTTTGTTGCACTAATACATTTTTGACTCTTCTCAGGTGTAATAGCTGCTAAGGCACGGTCAAAAAGGTCTTTCATATCGACAAACTTGTAGGTTTAATTATGTTTGGCAACAAAAGTCTTTAAAATAACTTCTTTCATCTCAAAACTAAAATGATTTTTCTTGTGACGTTTCTTAGATGGACTCAAATTAATATACACTTGGGCTTCGTCTGCAGTATCGGTACTAGACATTCCTTTAACAAATATACTAAGGTATATGTTAAGTAGCACTCACAACAACAACAACAAACAAAAAATTAAAGGACAAAAATAAAAATGGAATAATCACAACCAACGAACCAATACGAAACTTGGCCTCAATAACCAACGGGACCGACTAATTTCCTGATTTCAACTCTGTAAAAATTTTAAGTCCCGCCCCGTCCCACGTTCGCTCAATATCGAACGGCCAATGAGAATACGCATGCGCGGAGGCTCCTCCTACTCACTTGATGATCATGCGCAAACAGTGTTTATGTCTAGTCTATCTTGGAAATAAATATACTTTAAATGATTTAGGTGCGTTTAACGAACATATTTTAAACAAAAAATATTTTTCCCGTGTTGTAGAAGAATCTATATTTAGTGCATTTATCCTAAATAAAACAGTCATTTTTATTATTATCTGTTATATTTACTTTAATTATTGTTAATTATGAAATAATTATGAAACTACCTATTTTTTGTCGAGCTTAAGAAAACCAGAGGTATTGGAGAAATATTTGGCATTTCCTTCACCCACTGTGGTTTCAGCAGCTTGCGGATTAACAATTTCCAATCCCTAAATGAAAAAAAGCAATATATGATTATAATTTTAATTTTTACAAAGATTTTAATAGTACATTATGTACCGGGTGTCCCTCTAAGAATGGCTCTCGGCCGTATCTCTGAAAGTCTTAGTCGTATGGCTTGCGGAAAAATTTTTTAATATGAAAAGTGATCATAAGAAATTGCTGGAAATTATTTTCAAGTTTCTCAGTCGTGCGCTAGAGGGCGCAACCGTAACGGTAAATCCGTAAAGCTTAGTTTTTTCAAAAGTTGCCGCGTTAAGGTATATTGAAAATAGCATTTTCGTATACTTTAAGGTTTTATGAAGAAAATTTACTTATAACATATTTTTGTCACTTTTAAAATAAAGTGGTGGGGGAAGGTTGAACATTATTTTAAATAAATGCCTACAACTCCTGGTTCGCTCAACAGAATTTAGTGAACTTTATTTTGTTAAAAAGTGGTTCCCTTACTCTATATTTTACTGTATAAACTATGACAATATGACTTTTAAAGTAGGCGCTAGAGGGAGATATTTTACAACTTAACAAACATTGCGCATTTTTTCAAAAATTTTAAATACAACAGTATATTTAATTTTACTTCATCACAAAGATTAATAAAAGCCTAAAAAACTGGCGAAAACCACAACTTGATATCTTTTTTCAAACCGGAGATATTAACAAGAACAAAAATAAACACGGAAAAATATGATTATATTTAAGTTTCAACGGTACAGGTTTTTTCAAAAGTCAAATAAAAACTTTGACGTAAAAGCACCTAATTTTAAATTAGATTTTGTTTTTCCAAGGCCTATTTGACTTTTGGAAATCTGTACCGTTGAAACTTAAATATAATCATATTTTTCCGTGTTGATTTTTGTTCTTGTTAATATCTCCGGTTTGAAAAAAGATATCAAGTTGTGGTTTTCGCCAGTTCTTTGGGCTTTTATTGATCTTTGTGATGACGTAAAATTAAATATACTGTTGTATTTAAAATTTTTGAAAAAATGCGCAATGTTTGTTAAGTTATAAAATTGTCATAGTTTATACAGTAAAGTATAGAGTAAGGAAACCACTTTTTAACAAAACAAAGTTCACTAAATTCTGTTGAGCGAACCCGAAGTTGTAGGCATTTATTTAAAATAATGTTCAACCTTCCCCCACCACTTTATTTTAAAAGTGACAAAAGTATGTTATAAGTAAATTTTCTTCATAAAACCTTAAAGTATACGAAAATGCTATTTTCAATATACCTTAACGCGGCAACTTTTGAAAAAACTAAGCTTTACGGATTTACCGTTACGGTTGCGCCCTCTAGCGCTCGACTGAGAAACTTGAAAATAATTTCCAGCAATTTCTTATGATCACTTTTCATATTAAAATATTTTTCCGCAAGCCATACGACTAACACTTTCAGAGATACGGCCGAGAGCCATTCTTAGTGGGACACCCGGTACTGAGAATTTTAAAGACCATATTACATACGACTGTAAAAGTCACGCACGCAGCGCGTAGCGGCGAGTGCGCAATTGCATTACAACTCGAATTATGTATGTACCGTATTTTACCTTAAAAAGAGTGCGGCTTGTATGACCCATATACTATACAGGACGGATATTCAATTAGAACACTAATTTATAAAATAGATACAAAATTTGTTTCATCAAAAACTCACCTGTAATGGCGTGAAAGCAACACTAGAGGCGGTCCCAGAAATCTGCTTTTTAACCGTAGTACTGCCACCCCAAATTTGTTGTTTTTGAAGATTTTTCTGCAGAGTCTTTGATATTCTCACTTTGGTTTTTTCGTCTACTTGGGGTAACCTTATTCTACCGGTTCCTGCTTTACCGATAGTGCCTCTGGTGTAACCTAAATCTTCTTGATAAGCATCATCCTCAATCTAAAAAAAATGTTACAAAATTGTACTTTATGCATTTTTTAGCAATCCATCATAGGGTGTACATGATAAAATCTTGACAGTGGTAATGGTTTTCCTACCAAAAGTTATTAAATGATATTTCTACACTATTAGTCCGCAATTATTTAGACATTCTGAAAGGGTACGGGTTTGTTTGGAACTTAACGAACTTCAGTTAAAGACCGAACAAATCCGTTGCTGTCCTGGGCTACACAGCGTACAGGTCGACAAGTTTATCTGTAGCTACGAAAGGAATGCGGGCAAAGAGAATTCTGGGGTTAACAATGTTGTCACATATATTAAATTTTAATTAAATAATCTCTCTAAAATTACATTTACGCATTTAAAATAATTGTAATTAATTGTGATGCGTCTCGTGAGGCACCCGATGGGCCATCGAGCTTGTTCGGCGATGTCCAGTATTTGATGGATGTACCCACCCAGTTGCGTAGTGATAGAATGGATAATTGATATTTTATTATGTTTTATAAATAAGTGTTCATTGGGTCATGTTTTAGGGTATTACTTTAAAATTTTGAACTTTGTGATAATAAACGAATATACTCATGGTAAAAACGTACACAGACACACCCGTGAAGTGATTGCAAATGTTTATAGGGTATATGAAGAGGAATTCCAAATCAATATATTTATATTTGCCACTTAAGTGAAAGCTAGAAGGGTCCATTAATACGGCCAAAACTGAAAAATCATCGTTAATCAATTAATCATGTAGCTGCTTTTTTCCATGTTGAAAAATTTACATCTTGTAAAAAGTAAACCTTAATAAAAATACAGGGTGTTATGGAAATGACTTATTATATTTAAATAGGTGACTCCTAGGCTAGGGTGTCCTAGAGAATGTCTACATACTTTTTTTTTTAATCGAATATCTAAATACTAAGGTAAAAACCCTTTTTACCCACATACTGACGCGCCATTCCATCTGGATTCACTTAGCAACAATGTGGGTCACTAGAGTATACTAACAGTGATGTCAGATCACACCGCGTGTCTCGCCCTTGCTTGGATACCGGCCGCGCGCCACTATCCAGTATGTTTCGAGACTCGGGGATAAAATGACGCTGTCGACGGTTCCACGTGCTTGACGTATACGAATTTTAAACGTTTTGTTAGTTGTAACATTACCCGATTTTTTTTTTGTTGTAAAATAATTCATAATAATACATGATGTGATGCGATTTCAAATTTGTGTGATATTATCTACTGTTGATTCTGTTGCAAAAAAAAATACTGTTGTGTTTTACTTTTTGATGGAATTTAATTATAAAACGGATTATTTTAAAATAAGATCGAAGGTAAGAGAGTATGTACCTTAAAATTGTAGTTTTTTTTCTAAACAGTTTGAAAAAGAAGTGATAACGCGCGTCAAAGACGTCTTGTTTTCAAAAACTGAACACGTGCGTTTACAATTCTGTGTTGCAATATGACAACACCGCCTATAATGCGCTAACCTCTTTTGAACCTCGAGACTGCCTCAATAAACCATTGATTGCAAAGGTCCTCAGGAGCGGACAATTTTGAGATTTCATATAAAGTGTATATTTTGCTTAATAATTCAAAGCGCCATTTATGGTTATTTTTCTTCAAATTATTTTCATCTCAGGATTTGCCGGTTTAAATATACTATAATAAGTCATTTCCATAACACCCTGTAGTTACCTATCTTCACACATAAAATGCAATTACTGAAGAATTTGATATTTTTATATTATTTAAAATAATGACTTAAACGATATTGCTGCCCCCTTACCGATACGTCGGAGACACAGATCCACTTGTCGACTTGTACAGTAATACTAACCTCTGCAAAGTTCATCCTATTCGCATGTTTCCTAAATTCAGTCAATGCATATCTTTCTTTCATTTTTCTCACTCTCTTGCCACCTCTCTTCTTTTTTGATTGATCTATGGGTTTGGGCAAAGGTTTTATAAATTTAACTGGAGGCGGTTCTTGAAGTTTATCCAATTTCCTTTCAACTTCGTCCCTTAACATTCGACCTATGCGCCCGTCCGAGCTCTCGTGACATGCGTCAACTCTTGCTGCTAACGTGCATTTTGTCGCAACTAATCGGGCAGCTTTCCTTCTTAAATCCTGAATACAAAGAATAGTAAATAAGAGGAGGAGAAACCCAAAGTAATAAGACGTTTATCTTAGAACGAAAGTTTGTGATAAAAAATGTCTCATATTTTGGTCGGATTTCAAAATACTGATCCATTTTTCATTGAATTAAACAATCTGAATTTTTTAAATTAATATATTAGCAGTTATTAAGAATAGTGATCGGCCGATACCGATATAAATATCGGTACATCGACAAATATTGCGAATAGTCAGTATCGGAAAAATTAATTAAGATTAACTATTTTATTCATTTGTAAGTGAAACCTCATTTTTAAGAATTTACTATTATCGCAATTTTCTCCCATCGTATCGTACTTGTATTGCGATTCAAGAACTGAGTCAGTGCTGTAGATAGTTCTTCTAAGTGGGGTACTAAAATGGCGGCCTTCACCTTATTATGACATTAAGTAAAAAAAATCAAACCGATGCGCTAAAAGTGTGATTTCAGATAACTTCTCTGGAATTATTTTAAAGGTAATGTTATAATTCGGACATTCTGCCATTGTTTGTTTGTATTTTTCCTATAATCTCAAGCTTTACTTCTATTTCGAGGCAAATTGCCGATTCTGGGGGAACGGAATATGAAACATTTCACTGCACCTCTCATCAAGTACACAGGTTTGTGCGTAAGCAATTTTTTTTTTAAAGTAATAAGTATCAGTCAATTCAACTTTATCTTCAGTAAAGTGGTTGATCCAGATCTACATACGTTATTTCTGCGCTATTATTTACTTTTGATTTGATCATGACATAAAAAATGGTTTATTCTATCGAGGAGAGAGTGGAAATTATTGAATTATATTTTATAAACAATCAATGTGGAAGAGTAACGGCAACTTTGTTTAATGATAGACATCCAGATAGACACGTACATCATTGTTATATCCTAGAATTAGTGGCAAAATTTCGGCGAACTGGTTCAGTGGCAAATAAAAAAAGGATCATTGAAAATCCGGTAAGAAATGAAGCAGATAGAAGTAGCTATCAGTCAAGTTAGTATCAATCCAACATTAAGTACCAGAAAAATGTCTGATTTAACGGGAATTTCGCGAACCACTGTACAGAGAATTCTGAAACATTATAAATGGCACCCATACAAAATTCAACTTCTCCAAGAATTGAATGAAGATGATAATGGCCGCCGTTTACACTTTTGTGAAGTAATGTCAGAACAAGTATTAAATTATCCGATCTACCTTTTTAACGTTTGCTTCTCAGACGAATGTTCTTTTTTTCTTAATGGCACTATCGATCGACATAACTGTCGTTACTGGTCCGACACGAATCCAAGGATTTACCACGAGGTTCATACTCAAAATCCTCAGAAATTAAACTTTTGGGCTGGTATTTTCGGTCATCACATAATTGGACCATTTTTCTTACCGGGAAATTTAAATGGAGATACTTATTTAGACTTGTTGGAGAATGCTGTCAACCCAGCGCTGATGGAAATTATAGAAAACGACCAACGTTACCAGGAAGAAAATCCAATATTTCAACAAGACGGGGCTCCCCCTCATTATGCATTACCCGTACGCCACTTTCTGAATGAAACGTTTCCTGGTAGATGGATTGGGAGGAGGGGTGCTATTGAATGGCCCGCGAGATCGCCCGATTTATCTCCCCTTGATTTCTTTTTGTGGGGACATCTAAAATCCAAAATTTATGCCACCCAACCCGAATCTTTAGAAGATTTACGGAACCGCATTACTAATTATGAATGTCAACAAATTACACCAGATGTTCTTCACAATGTCCAAGAACACTTTGAACAGTTGTTGTACTATTGTATGGAGGTGAATGACGGACATTTTCAACATTTAATAAGATAACATGTAAGTATTACTCAATAAAATTACATTTTTTAAAACGCAATTTCTCGGCGACGCGTAGCTCAAATTTACAAAACAAAGCGCCATTTTAAAGAGAATTTAATGCCCTTTAAAAAGATGTATCACAACATACCCATTCCCATTTGAAAAAATAAGGGCAGTAGCCGCCCCCGCTAGGGGGGTTGAGGTTACAGGGATGAAATTAATAGTTAAACGTGTCCCCCTGAAAACACAAGTTTATGGGTACGAGGTTTTTTTTAAATTTTCACGTACACAGCCGTAAACCGTGCTGGACTGTTTTCGATAGGCCACCCTGGATATCGGTATCGACAAAAAAATCGTATCGGCCGATCACTAATTAAGAATATATTGTAATTTCGTTAAAATAATATTATGTCACACTTACCGGTGCTGTGTTCTGTACTATCTCGCAGTAATAACAAAAACCTGTATGAGGCAACATGGCAACGTGACTAAAACCCGATAAGGTTTTCTTCTGTTGGCCCAGAAGTAAGACATTGCATGCGGGCATTTTTGAGAGCCTCGTTACCCCTCCTGCCACGCCCATTAACTTTGCTGCGATAGATGCGCCAAGTATTACCGTTATATTGGGCGCTATAAACGCCATTCTACTCTCGACGTATTCATAAATTCTGAGTTTAAAATTGTTCAGTTCCATTGCCATGTCACAGGCCTCGTCTATTTGTTCCTTTTCAAACTTAGTCAATAATGTCCTACAAATTGCAGAGTTTTCAAGACCATTTACAGAAGAGACAAAATTTACCCATTGCCTGTAACGCTGGAAACTGACCAAAAACAGCTATCTCTACAGCTTTGAGAAATACTATTTACTTTTCTAAAGTCAGATAAATCTTACACAAAGTTTGTAGTACTTAATTTAAGGTACAATATTAATTTTTTTTTTATTTATTTGGGAAGCATTAGGGAATACAAACAAGTAAGAACCCGATAAAATATCCACAAGAATACATCTAAATATGAGATAGAAAAGTAAAAATGATTATTAAGTAAGCTAAAAGCAATTAAATTATGTAAATGGACAGAGTAGATTTATTTATAAAATTAGAAATTGTTATATGTGTTTATCTAAAAGTATTTTTTTAACATTCTCTTGACAGTTATCGGCGAGTCAAAAAGGGAAGTCTATTATATTATTATAAACGTTGGCATTTCCAAATATTCGACATAATACAGAAAAAAGGAATATCGGATTCCCTTACAAAGTTGTTAACAATTTTACACAAAAAAGTACATCAGATATACACGGTGTTGAAAAAAGGTCGGTACTCCGGCATAACTCCGGTGCATCGCATGGCAGCGGAAAATATCTGGGGAAAAAGTTGTTTGGTTTTGAAGGAGAAATAGTTTGCAATTTAAACCACCCCCCCACCCCCTCAACCCCCGGGCGAGGGTGTGGGTAAGTTGAGATTTGAGATTTTCAAATGGAACCCCATATTTTTTATTGGCGTATCGTGTTCTCCGACCAAACATAAACATCTTTTGTCCGAAATTTTTGTTTATTTGGGCTCATCCTTCACCAATAATCACCATGAGAAAGACAAAATCAGAACAGTGCGAAAATAAAATTTTATCCCGGCAATACTCTATTTCTCTATCTTGTGGAATACAAATAACTTTTTCACGGGCATTTTTTAGTACAAGACAAGGAAAAAGAGCATTTCCGGGATAAAACTTGATTTTCGCACGGTTCTGATTTTGAATTTCTCATGGTGATTATTGGTGAAAGATGGACCTGAAGAAAAAAAAATTTTTGGACAAAAGATGTTTATTTTTGGTCGAAGACACGATACGCCAATAAAAAATATCGGGTTCCATTTGAAAATCTTAACTTACCCCCACCCGCGCCCGGGATTGAGGGTGGTTTAAATTGCAAACTATTTCTCCTTCAAAACCAAACAACTTTTTCCCCAGACATTTTCCGCTGCAATGCGATGCACCGGAGTTATTCCGGGGTACCGACCTTTTTTCAACACCCTATATATCCTGACGGTTCCTGACGGTTAGCGGACAAAAGAAGGTAATTGATGAACATTTACTGAAGGAATAAATAATTATTTAAGTTAGAAAACCCCGCTAATATATGTTCTTGAAAACTTTAAGAATCAGTATGATTTTTAACTATTTTTAGAAAGTTTCTAATGGTTTGCTACAACAAATATTCACAGTATTTAAAACAAGATTTAATTTTGTGGAAACAAATTAAGAAAACGAGCCCTAAGTGTGAGTTTACTCCCAAAGTATGGATAATAGAGCAATAACACAAATGTGATATAATCTATCCTTCAAGGACTGAATCCAGCTCGGAAAACGGGTACCAACTTCCAGAAGGAGACATACTTTTTTTATCAAATGCTTTACTGTAATAATCGTAAATAGCATCAACCTTTACTCTGTTATCCATGGAGGTACTCGGTAAGGTAAACTGTTTTATTTCCAGTGATTGTTCACAGTAAAAACAATGTTATTTTGGTTCTATGATATGGTCAAATTAAAAATATGCCTGTATACACCTAGTTCTTCATATATTTCTTCTGCTACTGTTAAATATTAGAATAAACATTCAAATATCTAGCTATTCAGAACCTCAGCCGCTTTTAAATAAAGAATAATTGGAAAGTAAAATAAGTGGATTGTAGATTAACAGGCAATTCCTTTTAGGAAGTGGCAGTATTCGGTCACGATTGCCACCTTTTTTTTAATCAAGTGTGGATATTTGAAGTAGCTGTCGCTTTTTGTTAACAGAAACAGCAGTAGAGGTAATCGAGTTATACAGACTTTTCTGTTGCCTTTTGTAAGCGTTAAAAACTGTGGATTATTCAAACTATCATCTTTTTGACCTCATTTTCCACCCGCCCCACCCCGTACACTGCCATGTAAACTTATTTGAGTTTGTTGGATGTTTTTTTTTTTATGATCGTTTTTTATGATGTTTAGGCATTTTCTTACAATAAAAATTTGTTAAACTAAAAAGTAAAGAAATTTCCACTATTGTGTCAATAACTTTCTACCGGTCATTGTTATGTATTTTAGGAAAGTTTGAAATTGAGGTCCAGATTAAGAAAGAAAGAAAGAAGACAAAAATTATCTAATTTTATACGGACAAAAAACACTCCAACTCTACCTACCCCTGTGTAGTTGATGCAGTCACAGACACAACCATAATGGTTGCCTGAGTAAGAAATGTCTGTAGTGTCTCATTATTCTTTGCTTGATCCAAATCATTGCCTAACTCTTTTACTGTCCGGACATATTCTAATGGGCTCACCACTAATGAATCTAATTCTGGAAACCTTTTTTGATATTTATCACGTACAAACTTGTGAACTGTCACCTACAATCAGAAGAAATAAAATGACAAAAAATGTATTGAAAATATTTATAAATTGTGATATTTCTCACAATTTTACTTTAAAAAAGGTAGATTCATTTGAAATGAGCGGAAACAGGTTAGGACCTAAAGGTTTTATATCACAAATGCTACTTACAATTTCATTATCTATATCTGGTGCCAAATCATTGGCCTCAACAATTAACTGATACTCAGGGTCAGCTTCAACAGGTCCAACAATATCAGTGGCTTTACGCACTTGAAAACCATATTTTTCTATCTCTTTCATAACATTTTTAAGCATATTTGAATCTCGTAGTTTACATAGCTCTAAAAGTAAATGTATATGTAAAAATTTGAATTTAGATAGCTTTTGAATTGTAAATATTTTTGTATATGTGATTTAACTATACAAGATAGTTGGAGGATCCTAGGAGTGTATCAGGTAGTTTTACATTGCTGATTGCCTGGTCATAATACATCATTTAATAAATTACCTCTAACGGAATTTATCTGTGTTGTGTCTATTTCCATTTGAAGCTGTTTTATATCTGGCTTTTCTTCTTTTACTTCAATTTCTTCTTGTGTTTCCATAGTTTCATCGTCCTGCTCATCTTCATGATCATTGTCTTCTAAATCTGCCAGAAGCTCGTCAGCCAAAGACATGATTAAAACTTTTCTTTAAAAAAATCAAATACAGATTGTCCAAAAGTTTACGATAAATAAACGTAACGATTTGTACAATGAGGTTAGATCCTCGAGATCTGGCTCTTGCACCGGCATCAATTAATGGCCTTCTGCTTTTGCGATAAGCCAGTAAGTGTTTTATATTTCGTTTTCGGTTATGATGAAAAGGAAGTTAATGCATATTAATATTACAATGTTCTCATGTTACTTACTTCCACGATCTTAGAATTTACCGTGTATTTTGTAGTTTCAAATTATTTTAACCACGATAAATCCGTTGCTATCTGTCCTAATTACCCGCTTAGATGGTTTTGGTAGTATTAAATTAAATTTATTAACCATCAAACCACAGCGAGTCCGGGTTACCTGCGTAGATGGCTTATGATAGTTGTCTTGGGTGAAGGTTAGACACAATTATAAAATTAATGAATTACTGGCAACTATAAAGGTCTTATTCATAACCTTTTCTTTGATTCACACTCTCTGTTCTAATATATATTATTTTTAAATATGCTGGCACCCATAACATCAATTTATCTACAAACTTTCTGTTGTATTTATATTATCTATATAGGATTTAAAGTGTCTTAATAAAATAAAGTCAGCTGGTGTACGTGTCTTTCGTATACCAACAGCAACAGAAGTATCAAGATAAATGCATCATTGATTAAATTTACCTTGTCAATTAAAGAGCACCAAATGTGTAGCAAAACGTAATCATCGAAGGGGAAAGTTATCGGCAGATGAAATTAAATTGATCATATTTTTTGCTTCGTCTTCATGATCGACTATTATAAATAACTGATATACCTCGACTTCTTACGCGGTTTCAATGCAGCAGCCGCCGGTCTCGTCTGAAGTCCAGAGCGAAGGTCAGGGACCTTTTGCAACACTTTCATTTCGAAAAAAACAGGTGTGTCAAACAGCGGGCGATGTTAATTATTTTTTCTTGAGTTTAGTTAATTTTTTCCCACAGTTCCGCAGGTATCACAATTTATGTGCTTTAAATTTGGAATATCCTTTTGTGCGATATAAACAAAATAAAGTCAGAATTGTCCACAAATTATAATAGATTAAAAATCACATTTTCCAAATAAGATTTTATCTTATGTTGTCCAACCTATACTATTAATTGATTTTTATTCATTTAATGGGATACTGGGAATATAATAGTAAATGTTCGCGCTTTACGTGACGAACAAGAAAATAAGTACGGACTGATAATATATGAAACTATATATATTATACTACTTTTAGATGCCCATGAAACATTTTATTTACTCCCTCATAGATTAGATATATTAATGTATAACTGGTTTATTTCTGTGCATGCTATAAAGATCTAAGAGGTATGATTCCACCCCGATGGAGGCGTGTGGCTTGTGACGTCAATGGGAGAGTGATTTTTAAATTTCTTATGGAGATTTATACTGCGGTCAGCGTTTTTAACTCTCTTTTAAAGGTATTAAAAGGTTTTAGTCATTTAATGGTATGTGAAATGAAAGAATAATATCATTGTACCTATTTAGGTATATTTATTTCATGAACATACAATAAAGATTAAAGCTAAAATACGACCTATAAACAAATTAAACTATTTTTTAAATATAGTCCATCTCTCAGTGGAGTGAAATTATGAAGAGGTAAAGAAACTCATAGTCTGATTCAGTAGTTAAATAAACAATATTTTAATTTCCATACATGTTTCGAAGGCATACCATCATCGGCTTCAGTGACAACAACTTAAGACGGCCGTTTAATCAAGCAGGCACTACTTTTATCAGAGTTTTAGCCAAATATACTTAATTTTCTTCTAATCTAAAACATTATTTGTACAGTTAAAGGATTGGAGAAGGAAGTGAGAAAATAGCGTTAAAATACATAACGTAATAAGAATAATAATAACAATTAGAAATATGAATAATTTGCAACTTTTTGTCACAGATATTCCCGAAACTTGCTCAATGCCTAACTAAAATGTCAGACAATCTAAATATCAACAAATTAAATAAATACATTTATTAATAACGGCTAAAACTCCGATAAATAATAATAAAATAAATATTGATCAGCTGTTTACATAAACTGTCAATGATAACTTCGTTAGAGACGTAATTGTGTCGTAACCCAAGCACGTCTAAAGTTTGGACATTCTCTTCCAGGGTGCAACACTAGTTTTCATAAAAGATACCTGTAACATACCGCAGCAGAATAAAAGATACCTGTAATATAGGTACCGTCTAGCAGAACAAAATATCAGGAAGGGAGTTTTTGTTACAACGGTGTTCATACTCCCCTACATTCCTCAATGTAGGGGTATTTGTCGTCATTTTATAAACCTAATGTATTTTTGACCAAAGTATTTAACAGGGTTGCCGATATATCAGAAATTACTGGAAATTGTCAGGATTATCGGTCCGGTCAGTTATATCGGTCCGGTCAGTTATTTAGCCAGGAATGACAAATTACATAATGCTTCATATATTAATTGTCTCTTTTGTGTTAAAAACTATTAACACTACAATTTCTCCATTGTTGGCTTTCTATTTAATTAGGTTGTGCCATAACCATGGTCATTGGGAATTTAAAAAAAAATCTACCTATCACTGCACACATTAAATTGACATAATGAGTACAGTATATTTTTCAGACTTAAAAATATCTATTGCTAATAATTTTGGTTATTTTAGCAAAAATATTTTTTCTGATTTTCGAACAAATTCCGTTTAATATATTTTGTAAGTATTGACAGAAGACACAATTTGTTAATAATTTCTTAAGACGAGGTACATTTTATACCTAAACAATGGCATCGGGTATGACGTGCGAACTTTTACGAGCAGGGATTATGACGTACTTATTGGTAATAAGCCATAGGTAATAACTAAGGAAATTTAGCATTTTACCGCTCCAAACCGATCGAATAATCTTCATGTAAAATTTGGTTATTTTGTTATCATGTTCCCGCGGCAACACTGTTTCAAACATCAAGAAATAGAACGCCACGCCACGCCGGCGCCTGCCACATACAAATTAGTATAGAATTAGTAGTTATATGATCAAATTTATTTTATCACCACTGCTGAATACATGTAATTCCTAACTCGAAAACTGTTCACCTTATAATTTGTTTTAAATTAGTTGGTTCTAGTCCGATAAAATATTAAAATTATTGACCATACAGCCTAACAGTTTTTTAAAGTTTTTGTTGCCACCGCATTTTGTCGTAGGCAGTGAGTGAGGAGTGATTTGTGATACTTAATTTTACATTTTAATAACATCTTACCTAAAAAATGGCATCGGCGTGTCGATCGGCCTTTTACCAGTTGAAGTACTCATCGGTAATAGCTATGTAATAATTAAAGGAAGACAGCATTTCACCTGTCCAATCAGATCGGATTTATTGAGGCAAAAATAAGATATTATTTAGTTATCACGTTCCCAGCAAAACGGCAACACTGTTCCAAACATCAAGGTACATAACGTTGCGCCGGCATAGATCACGTGCTACGGTGAAAAGTCGCCCATCGTATACGAGGGTATTCACGGTATGTGGCAGATTATAAGATAGTGGAAATAGGTATACCGTAATATTATTTTCGTGATTAGTCTTTTTTATTGATATTAAATTATGACGAGAAGTACTAGAAGAGATTAAAAACGCAGCAAAGCTTCCAAATCTGCTCGTATAAGCAGAAGAAATAAATATTCTGTAAGTATTATTTGCGTTAGGTATTACACAAAAAAGGTTTTTGTATGTGTATTTTATTTTTCATTGCAATACCAATGTTAACATTTTAGTTCGCATGGTTAAGTACAAAATGATTTTTATAAAATAATTTCAACAATTCTTATAAATTTTAGAAATAGGAGCATTGCAAATATAATAAAATACCCCTAGCCTACGTTCCTATAATTAACTTTTTTTTTAATTTATATATGTAAACTCGATGATTTTTCTAAAAGTTTTAAGAAAGTACTGACTTAAGAGTAAAATTTTATTTGTATTATTAAAATAAATTACTAGTACTGGCACTAAGTAGAATATACCTAAATATACCTTTATTATCACAAGTACTTTTTATTAGGTCATTAATCGGCTACAGAAAAAGTAAAACACGATTACAGTTAAAATTCACTAGTCATAGTAGTCTACCGTACAAATATAAGAAAATAATAATTAATTTATCGAATTTTTAAATAATATGTTATACTTTGAAATACAACAAAGCCTGTTAGAAAGTTAATACCTAATGTGAATAGTAATAACCCTGAAAATGACATCACCTTTCCTTTAAACTCATTCCTTCTTACCCCCTGCCTTTTTTTTAAATGTATTTTTCTAAATTATGTTTTTTATTCCAAGAATATTAAATACGACTCAACACTTTTAACAAAAATTTGTTGTCGTTCGATTTCATCGACTACCGTCTAATTAATTGTTAACCGTATTTTTTAAAGTCTATTATGTTTATAAGTTCCAAGTCATGATATAGTCATAGCCAATAAAAATTTATATTTTTTATACTTATTTATTTCTTTTATTTCGACTTTACTGTATAACATTTATTTGACCACCATACCACCAACGTTTTCACATACACTCGTAGGCAAATAGTCCTTGTAAAAATTAAAACACAAATCCAAGCTTTCGTCGTTCAAAATAAAATAATTATGTTGCGCCATCTATTGCTAGACTTACTACATGAACTTGGAGGGATAACATTATGCGGAATAGTGATACCACAAACTAACTTGTTCAAAATTATATATGTGTTTGGTATAAAGACGATATAAAATATATTCATTATAATGCGCCGTTAACGCCATCGGTGGTTGCTATGGATTTAGGCTCATTAAACGGCCGTCTTAAGAAGTAAATGTTAATAAAATAAATAAAACCGTATCCATTCTAATTTTTTGTTTTGATACTTAGGAAAGAGAAAACATTTTATATTTCTGTCAAATTTCTTTGCCTGGTTATCCATATATCACAACACACAAAATTCAGATATTTATTTTAATAAACACACACGACTAAATAAGAAACAGTTCTGGTGAACTTTCAAATTTTCCATGGAAAACTGCTACGGCAAACGACACCAGTGTTGCCAGAAATCTTTGATCAAAAGTAATAAATAAGTTGATGGTTCGAAACATAATACAATAGAACGGTGTCAGAGTAAGAAGAGTACCAAAAAAAGGTCGTTACTTTCCTATGATATGGGGGCCACCTCCAGATTGAACATAAATTTCATATGGGGAGCCCCACAACAAGAACATCAACATCTCAAAAATTATTACAATTGTAAAAGACTGACAACGCTGGTGGCAACAAGCAGGGGTGGCCGAGCAGCTTCGGCTATCGTCGACCGGTTCGAATGGCGCGGCGTATGTTTTAAAAGTTTGTCGGATTCTTTCTTAATTTTATTGGTATTTTAGTTGTAATGGGTGTTATGTTTCTATGAAATTAATATACGTAAATACTTGTCATATATTATTCTTTCATTTCATATATCTTTACATGCATAAAACAATTAGATATCTTACCTTAGTTATTGTATCATGGTTTCTGTGAGTGTGACCTCAGTGCTTCTGAAATCTGTCCTTTAGGGATTTTGATTAGATAATAAATTCAGCTATCGGTGCCCAACTATCGACAGAAAATAAGCAAATTACAAATATTTTTCTCTTTTAGTTTCCTTAATTAATTTAGTTTAATAATAATAATTTTTTTTGAAGTATAAATCGAACCGCGAAAGTATATATATCTGGTTTCTAGAATGCATAATCTAATCCACATTCAAAATTTCGTTCTTTCCCGTCAAGTGTTTGATCCATAGACTTCAAACTTACTTTCTTTTTGGATAATAACGGCGCGTTGTATAGTCTGAGCCCTACCACCTGTTACGCCCCTGGCTTTATTTATATTTAATTAACTCTATTCAATGTACGAAATAAGAATTAATTCTAAAATTGCATTAAAAGCCCAAATATTTATGCCATTTTATAAAAATCGCCAAAATATTATAATAATATATCTGGATAAAATATCCTAAAATAAGAAAGTCATAGGAAATAGAAAAGAGATAGATTGTAAGGTATTTTTGACCCACGCACATATTTTTAAATACGCCCAAATCAATTTTATTGGATCAAAACAATTATGGGAAGGATCCACAGATTCCCAGAATAGCTATGATATAAACTAAAAATAATATTCTAAAATATCAACGAATTTTAATTACCTAAACAAGCAATTAAATTTAATGGTTATTACTTCCTTAATAGCCTGCAGGTGTTCTAATCACCGAAATAAACGATTAACTTAATGGTTTTTTACACCTTAATGGGATACCTCCTAGGTAATAAAAATTAACTGCTTCCTTAATTGTTTCTCCCGTTTGACTTGACCCAAATGAACCAACGAATCAGGCGAGACCTAAACTTTTTGGACATACCTCTAATTTTAGTTCCTTGCCCATTTGGAAAAGGGGGGCAATATAACAAAACCACGAAACACAGCAAAAAAAAGGATTATTCAAGATTCGAGATTCTGTACTTACTCCAGTTTCTATTAAGATCAGTCCAGAACAAAATAATAAGATATTCTATTTAGCCATCATGGGTTAGTCAGTAACTAAGAATAAAGTTTAAAGATATTTTGTTCAAATAAATATCTAAAAGTTCACTATTAATATCTCAGTAACAATGTATATTATAAGAAACCGGGAGGGCTTACTTATCGACCCTTGGTTGTTTACAACAGTGAATTAGTGCAACGACCTATTCTTAAGTGTGTGTTCGGGAACGAAATAATACCAGCTGTAAGATGTTTGTATGTAAGTTAAGATACCTTATAAACATTGACTATTTTATCCAGTGCTAAAAGAACAATGAAAGAATGTACGCAGTACAAAGTTGTAGACATTTATAATAATTTGCATCATGTTAATGAACTATGATTTTTTGCATGTGAAACTATGAACAGTTATTTTTGAAGATTATGGAAGACATTTTTAATTATGTTAATTTATCTAAACTTACTTTCTTATTATTAAATAGTTTTAAGATTAATTATGACTTTTAATTAATCAAACTACCTTAAATATCCATAAGCAAACTTAAACCCTAAAAGAACCCACGTCAATTACCGCAGGTTTAAAATAGACTCCCTTTCGAATGCCAACCAACATCTTGTGCGATTTTAATTATCATTTAGGTAATTAAGATCTTAAAATCTGTGGTCCAGTACAATGGTGTCAGGTCTGATAGGGTTTTGAATTTTCTGGCAAAGAAAATAAATTTACCACGTGATGAAAAATTTTTTTTGTGACAAAATGTCATGGTTGTTTTGCAAAATTTTATGCACGTTTGAAACTGTTAAAATCATTGCTAACAGACAAGGAAAAGATTGCCAAATATTATATGGATTATTTGCAAAAAGTTTTCTGAATTGCCAGTTTAAAATAATGACAAATAACACAGTAAATATTGTAGAAGTGTATGGCCGTTTTGATAATTTGCAAAATTTTTCAAAGCCGCAAATTTACGCATCAATATTGTGTTTGTCATAGGTTTGCTTTATAAAGGATATATAAGGGTATGTTCAGTAAAAGTCATAAAACGTGTTTTAATTTTTTTTATTTATAGGCATTGTGCATGATATTTGATTTTGTGTGAATATTTATATTTTTTTTTCAGAGGGTTAAAAGAACGTAAAATTGTTTGTATTTTGAAAAATTTTGGAAATTTTTTTAAATTGATTTTCTTCATTAAATAATTTGAAAATTTAAAGTTATTATTTTAAGATTGGAAATAAAATTCTTGGAACGAAAAGTTTAGTGTTTAGAATTGAAATAATTTTTGAAATAAAATTTTTTTTAAATTTAAATTTTGACGTTAACTCTAATTTTCGATAATTTTGAAAGATTCTGTTACCGAGAACAGAATTATTTATTAAAGATTTTTTGAACAAGCATTTTTATTAAATTAATTAAGTGGGTATTCCCTAGATTTTTAAAATGAGTAGTAAGGATAAGAAAAATATTATAAGTCCTGTTTCGCCGACAATAACTAATGTAATTATAACATTGGAACATATTATGAATTTTGATGGTACCACAAATATTTTTGATTTTTTCGAGATAATAGAGCAATATGCGATTTTAAGTAACTGGAATGATAAACAAAAATTAGCAATATGCAGATTAAAAGTAAAAGGAATTGCAAAACAGTATGTAGATTCTGAATCCTCTGTCAAAAATACAACAGATTGGACATATTTTAAAAATAATATTTTAAATGAGTTTAAAGAGAAGCAATTACCAGGGCAGGATTTGAAAGAATTTATCGCTTGTACACAAGAAATAGGTGAAACATGCCGACAGTATTTAGCACGCACTAAGATTTTAGGAAGAAAAGCGGTGAATATTTCTGGAACGCCAGCTATTATAAAAATTTTGGAAGGAAATTTGGAAACCGATATTTTGCGACAATTTACATTAGGTTTAATTACACCAATCAGACAAAATGTTTTATCGAAACAGCCAAAAAGTTTATCAGATGCTTTAGAGTATGCAGAAACCGAGGAAATGATTTTAAATTTAAAGGAATTTGAAAGTAAAGAAAAGCGGAATGAAAATGCTAGAATTTTGACTATCAAATGTTATAATTGTGATGAATTAGGACACATGTGGAGAACTTGTCAAAATAAAAGAAAATATTTTGAAAATGAAAGATATGACTCTGAAATTAAAAATAAAAGTGTCCCGAGAAGAGCAGGTAGAGAAACATTAGAAGCCGACAGAAACAATATAAACAGTGAACTTTTAGAAAATGGTACAGTTTATTCCAGAGGAAGCGTTAGATATGAATCAAATAATTATAACCGAAATAATTTTGATAAGAATAATTACAGGAATAATTATTATAGGAAAAGTAATTATTATAGGAATATTAACGAGTTTAATAATAAATCGTTTTTAAAGCAGGATAGAGATTGTGAAAATAGCAAAGCGAAGAGTGAACGAAAGTTTTCGATTTTAGACTGTATTACAGATGAAGATACACGTAATGTGATTACTTTAGAAATAAATGGAACGCAATGTTCGGGAGTAGTAGATTCGGGAGCAACCGTTTCTTTAATAAACGCAGATTTTGCTAAAGGATTTCAATTAAGGGATATTGAAATATGTTTAAGGGATGTACAAGGAAGACTTATTCCGCAGTATGGAAGTGTATGCTTACCTATTAATATAGGACCTTTCAAGTCTGTTACACACGAGTTTGTAGTAATAGAGAAAGGAAGCTTTAGCTCGGATATTATATTAGGAATAGATTTTCTTACGAAATATGGAGTAAAAATTGATTTTGCGGAAGGACAATTATATATACTAGAAGAGTGTATTCCCTTAGAAAAGGAAAAACAGTGTATAGCTCAATTGACTTCGTCAGAGAACCAGAGATTTTATAAAATAAATAAAATAGAGAATGAAGTAAAAAGTCTTTGGAAGGAAATGAAAAATATGGCAAATGATTTTAAAGAAAATTTGAGAAAAATTACAACTTCCTTGGAAGATAAATCTAAGGTGAGTTCGTCGTTAAGGTCAGTGGCGATGAATTCCGATAATAGGATGGCTGACCTCCATCTTGATTATCCGCAATGTGCAAACCTAAGAAATTTTCCAATGAAAGTTGAGGACGTCCGAGAACCGGAAAATTCTGAAATAAGAGTAAATGAAGTAGCATCCAAGAAAGGTAAGAAATCAAAAATAAAAAGTGAAGTTGCCAAGAAAGAAGAAAAGAAGATTACAGATTTAGAAGAAAAAGACGTGAAGAAAAGTAAAACGAGTATTTTGACAAATTTAAGGAAAGGAAATCAAGAAGTTATACCTAAGCAAGAAAATAGAAGCAGTGCACAAGGTAGTGCTGGAATCAAGGAAACTAGTGAAGAGAATATACAGAAAATTTATGGAAAGGAGGACAATTCACAAGGAATAAAGTATACTCAGAAAATTGACGACACTGAATTTTCGAAATATTTTAATGTATGTATTAAAGACACACTTAAGATCCCTGCAAGAAGTGAAATAGTATTAATGGTGAAAATACAGAAGTATAAAGATATACAGACACCAGATGTTGTTATAGAAGATTATGAAAGGAATCCAATGGGTTTATTAGTAGGCCGAAGTTTATGTACGAAAAGGGAAGAAGTACCAATAAAAATAATGAATGTAGCTCAGCATGAAATAATATTGCCAAGTAAAACAGTGGTGGCGCACGCTTATGAAACAGAAACTGTTGATTATAATAAATATAATGGAAATAAAGGGAAAGTTATAAGAAATGTCACACTACAGGATAAAAAAGAAATTTTGGAAAAATTGAACTTATTAAATGTAAATACGGAAGCAGAACAGAAGTTGAGAAAATTAGTTGAAGAATATATAGACATTTTTAAATCGCCAAATCAGCAATTGTCATGCACTAGTGACATTAAACATCGTATTATTACTGAAGATATACCTCCGATTTGTAAGAAACCGTATCGTGTACCATATCATAGGAGAGAGATATTACAGAAAGAAATAAAGAAAATGTTAGATGATGGAATTATAGAAGAATGCCAGTCCCCATGGAGTTTTCCTGTTATATTAATAGAAAAAAGACTACACCCAGGCGAGGAGCCACAATTTCGCCTAGTTTCAGATTTTAGGGAATTAAATAAATATACCAGGTCAGACATATTTCCCTTGCCAAATATACAAGAAACCATTGACAGCTTGACAGGTTCAAGTCTATTTTCTACCATGGACTTAGCAAGTGGATATTTTCAGATAGAACTCGATGAAAGAGATCGAGATAAAGCAGCTATAATTATACCAAATGGAACCTACCGATATAAACGAATGGCCATGGGATTAAAGAATGCTCCAAGCACATACATGCGATTTATGAACAGCATTTTTTCTGGATTAATTGGAAAATCAGTCTTAGTATACATGGACGATGTAATTGTATACACCTCTACATTAGATCAGCATTTAAAAGAATTAAGAAATGTATTTGAAATTATGCGGAAAAGTAATTTAAAGTTTAAGCCAACTAAATGCCATTTTATACAGAAAGAAGCTAATTATTTAGGACATATTATTTCAAGTAAAGGATGCGCTACTGATCCTATGAAAACAAAAGTAGTAGACACTTATCCAGTACCTAGGACAGTAAAAGAAATAAGAGCATTTTTAGGATTGTGTGGATTTTATCGCAGATTTGTACCACGATTTTCAGAGATTTCACAGCCTCTGACACTACTTACTAAGAAAAATGTTCCATTTATTTGGACAGAAAAGCAACAAGAAGCATTTAACACATTAAAGAGAGCTCTAGTAACTCCACCTGTGTTAAAGTACCCTGATTATAAAAGATCATTTATTCTTGCTACTGACGCGAGCAAGACGAGTATATCAGCTATTCTTAGTCAAAAATACGGAGATATGGAACATCCTATATATTTTCATAGCAGAACATTATTACCTGCAGAGACCAGATACTCTACCATTGAACGAGAAGCGCTAGCAATAGTCGAGGGGGTGAAGAAGTTTAAATATTATTTAACAGGCACACATTTTTACATTTACAGTGATCACAAACCACTAAAATATATTTTAAATATCAAAGATGGTAGTTCACGCCTTGCCAAATGGGCAATGTTTTTAATGGAATATAGTTTTACAATTGACTATCGTGCAGCAGGACAGAATAAAAATGCGGACGCTTTAACAAGATTAAGAAGCACACAACCTCCTGATGAGCAGAAAACTAACGAGATACGTTTTATTAGAGAAGTTAATGAAGGAAGCCCAATACTTAACGTAATATGGAGCCGAGAAGAAATAAAACAAAAACAGCAAGACGACTATAAATTGCGAAATATTATAAATAATTTACCAGATCCTTCAGGATTTTATTATACCATGGAAGATGGAATGCTGTATGCTAAAAGAAGAGATTTTGAAAGACATGACAAAGTAGTAGCACCAAGTAGCTTAGTGCCAGATGTACTAAAATTATATCATAATTCACCAATGGTTTGTCATGGTGGTCAACAGAAAACTTTAGATTTGGTTAGAAGAGATTTTTATTGGCCTGGAATGACCAAAGACGTTAAAAGATATTGTGAACAATGTCACTCATGTAATATCACAAAGACAAATTATCAACCTCCTGCGTACCTTCAAAAACTACCTGTACCGCATAGCGTTTTTGGAAGAATAAGTATTGATATTGTTGGACCTTTAAATAGAACAAGAAATGGAAATAAATACATTTTAACATGTATGGACTATTTAACGCGTTTTGCAGAAGCTATTCCATTGCCTGATACTACAGCCGATACTGTAGCAAGAGCATTTGTAGAGAATATCATAATACGATATGGAGTACCAAGACAACTTTTAACAGATTGCGGAACAAACTTTCTATCGCAATTATTTAAAAAAGTATGCCAAATTTTGGGTATAGAAAAATTGCAAACAACACCTTATCATGCAGAATGTAATGGTATGATTGAACGTTTCCATAAAAGCCTAAAAGGTATGATTAAACATTATATTACCAACGACAATGCCGACTGGGATGTCTGGTTACCATTTGCACTAATGGCTTATCGCAACAATATACATGAATCAACTAAGGAAAGTCCATTTTTTTTAATGTATGGTCGAGATATGCAGCTACCACAACACATTATCACTAATCCAATTGAACCAAGATATGATTTAGATGAAAATTATGCTACGGAAATGCAACATAGAATGCAGTACGCTCACCAAGAAGCTATAAAACAGCTAGAAGGCACAGCAGATAAACAATGTTTCCAGTACAATAGAAAAGCTAGAAATAAACAATTTCAGATAGGAGACCGAGTATACCTATATACCCCTAATATAAAAGGAACAAATAATCTCCCACGAAAGTTTAAACCTAACTGGACAGGACCGTATCGAGTAATTAAAGTCTTAGGGCCTGTTACATATAGAATTCAAGAAATAAATGGCCGAAAAATACAAACAGTACATGTTAACCGATTAAAGCATTGTAAATGTCCGGCTGGTCATAGAGAAGATAACAAAGAAGAAATTCCTAAAGACAGTAGATCATATGAAAATGATAGAAGTGAAACTCAAGAAGCATCATTTATGTATTATATACCACATGTACCAGAGTCAAATCAAAATGAAGAACCGGAAGTTGAAGAACCGGAAGTTGGAGGATCAGAATGGGAAATACAAGAAGACGATTTCGATGCTGATATAGAAAGATCTATAGACCATCTAGAGACAGAAGTTTCTGAATATGAAAGTAGTGAAGAAGAAGTAAATGACGCCGTAATTGAAAGCGAACAAAAAACTGAAAATAATCTAACAGAAGAAGCAGAATCTTCTACTACTAGAAGTGGACGTACTAGTCGTAAACCAAGTTACTTAAAAGATTATTGCCCATAAAAGTAAAAGATTTGCCTAGGATATGTTCGAAATGTTATAAAATATAGATATTGAAGCGATATTTTGGCATTAAGAGAATGTAAAGATATAAATTAGGTTTATATATATTAACGTATATATTGTAAAAATTGGACTCAATGAAGTGAAATTGACTAAAGCATAAACAATGAATAGAACTATGCATTTGAAATTCGCGAAGTGAGTGAAATTATAAAAGCAGAGCAAGTGTTTAAAACAATAATCACGGTATGGAGTTATTAAACTTAACGTGTTAAGATATATAATGCTTTATATTAATAATTGCTAGGTAGTTATGTTTTGGGAGTAATTCATATTATGGCAAGATATGTAAATGCAATGAAATTATTAGTTAAAGTAAGTTAGTAGAGCAGTAAGTAATATTAAAAAATCAAAAAAAGGAAAAAAGAAATTATTATGTTATTTCTTTTTTTTATATAGGAGGGAGGAATGTTACGCCCCTGGCTTTATTTATATTTAATTAACTCTATTCAATGTACGAAATAAGAATTAATTCTAAAATTGCATTAAAAGCCCAAATATTTATGCCATTTTATAAAAATCGCCAAAATATTATAATAATATATCTGGATAAAATATCCTAAAATAAGAAAGTCATAGGAAATAGAAAAGAGATAGATTGTAAGGTATTTTTGACCCACGCACATATTTTTAAATACGCCCAAATCAATTTTATTGGATCAAAACAATTATGGGAAGGATCCACAGATTCCCAGAATAGCTATGATATAAACTAAAAATAATATTCTAAAATATCAACGAATTTTAATTACCTAAACAAGCAATTAAATTTAATGGTTATTACTTCCTTAATAGCCTGCAGGTGTTCTAATCACCGAAATAAACGATTAACTTAATGGTTTTTTACACCTTAATGGGATACCTCCTAGGTAATAAAAATTAACTGCTTCCTTAATTGTTTCTCCCGTTTGACTTGACCCAAATGAACCAACGAATCAGGCGAGACCTAAACTTTTTGGACATACCTCTAATTTTAGTTCCTTGCCCATTTGGAAAAGGGGGGCAATATAACAAAACCACGAAACACAGCAAAAAAAAGGATTATTCAAGATTCGAGATTCTGTACTTACTCCAGTTTCTATTAAGATCAGTCCAGAACAAAATAATAAGATATTCTATTTAGCCATCATGGGTTAGTCAGTAACTAAGAATAAAGTTTAAAGATATTTTGTTCAAATAAATATCTAAAAGTTCACTATTAATATCTCAGTAACAATGTATATTATAAGAAACCGGGAGGGCTTACTTATCGACCCTTGGTTGTTTACAACAGTGAATTAGTGCAACGACCTATTCTTAAGTGTGTGTTCGGGAACGAAATAATACCAGCTGTAAGATGTTTGTATGTAAGTTAAGATACCTTATAAACATTGACTATTTTATCCAGTGCTAAAAGAACAATGAAAGAATGTACGCAGTACAAAGTTGTAGACATTTATAATAATTTGCATCATGTTAATGAACTATGATTTTTTGCATGTGAAACTATGAACAGTTATTTTTGAAGATTATGGAAGACATTTTTAATTATGTTAATTTATCTAAACTTACTTTCTTATTATTAAATAGTTTTAAGATTAATTATGACTTTTAATTAATCAAACTACCTTAAATATCCATAAGCAAACTTAAACCCTAAAAGAACCCACGTCAATTACCGCAGGTTTAAAATAGACTCCCTTTCGAATGCCAACCAACATCTTGTGCGATTTTAATTATCATTTAGGTAATTAAGATCTTAAAATCTGTGGTCCAGTACACACCCCTGGAAGCTGGCTACGCCACTGAATTTCCCGCGTTTTCTTTGATACGACACAAGATTTTAAAAAAAATGTCATCGTGTCATCATGTTTGGGGACATAATCAAATACCCCAGTTTTATACGAACCGCATTCAGCGTGTTGTGTTTTTATATTTTTCCAGTTTGATTGGTGCTAATCAGTTTTAAAAGTGTATTTCCGTCGTTTTAGTATAGTTTATTTCGTTTTGAAAACTTTGATTAACTATTGAGTTGTTTGTGTATCTGGTAAACCAAAGTAAGCACGACTCACGTAACGAAAAATTTATAGGTTAATATTTTATTTATCTGTTTTTAGGCGAAAATAATAATTATGGGGCATAATTATTGTATGCCTTCTACCTCAGCTGAGGTGAATTTTAATATTAATAAAAAAATTCTAGATGTTTTATTTCTTTCCGAGTGAGTTGAGATTTATTTCAGTTAACTATCAGGTAATACTTTTCAGTGGCGACTTGAATGTAGACAGTTTGGTTAGCTGGGAAAGTAAGAAATATCGGCATGATATTTTTAATAGTTTTGGTCAGAATTCAAGTGCAATTATTGATCATATAGTGTGTAATAATATGTTTATCTAAGTTCACTATTTTTAAAACTTTGCAGAGAATACTAAATATATTGTTTATTAAAGTGGATGTTGAAATTTCAGTTTTCTTGGCATGTAATTATAGATAATGACTTTATTTTATATATTTGAATAAATAAATAACAAAAAAATACATTGTGTTCGTGTGTTTTATTCCCTATAATAAATAATAAAAAATGTATTTAAGAATATAAATAGACTCGTTTCATTTTTAAAATAAACGTACAAACTATTGTAGTACGGTCCTGGAAGGTCCTAGAATGTCATACAAACCTAGGCAAAATAAATAACCAGAGATAAGCAGGCAAGTCATTAATGTCACGTGACACACTTTTGACATATCTGGCGCGAGGGTTCGCTGCAACGACTATAGCACGTATATGAAAACCAATTGCTTGCAAAAATTTAATTGTATTTTCTGTTCTCTCTGCTATAAATTTAAGTGGCTATATCTTTAATAATTACGGGTAGAATACAATTCTTAAAGGTAATAATTTCACATATCTTCCTATCTGATTCTGTAACTTGTTACAAAATAATTATATAGAATTTTACTTGTTTAATTGTAACAGGATCAGTAACTAATACCCTGAAAATAATAATTACCTACTGGTATATATCGTTCATTTTATATTAAAAAACGCCAGAGGAACTTGAAAAGCAACTACTTAAGTACTTAGTTTCGATATCATAGTATTTTTTTACAATAATTTTATAAAATAACGCCAAGTTTTTACTTGTATTTTTAATGACAGGGTTCGTTTTTTCGTTTTACACCCGGATTTGTCGGATTGGACAGCTCACCAAAAATTTCCTAGATTTGTTCGATTTCAGCGTCCTTTTTGGTAGTTTTAAACTGTTTTTCGGACTTTTTCGTGCTGTGCCAACCACCCTTATAATCTTTAATTGTGAACTTTTAATGGACTGTGTTGTTATTTGTATTATTGCTAAATTGGCACGGTAAGTAAATAAATAAATTTTAATTGTTTTTTTTAATAAACTGTTTTGCTAGTTTACCGTATACCTAATGGGAACATGTATATTATCAATAATTTGTTTAAAATAATGGTTACACATTTATAATGTGTAATGTCTAAGTCAAATACTGGAATTTATGCCAACTCATACCAACATATAAACTTAAAATAACCAGGCATGATATTAATGTCACATGACTTTTTTTTTTTTTTTTTTTTTATTTGGCCAGCATCTAAGTCACATGACTTGTCCACCTTCTTGCGAGTTCTTTCAAAATTTATACGTTAGTAATAACAGATTACAGCATAGCATTTCTATTACGTACGCCTCTCTGAAACCAATCAGGTGGGGGAGAGTCGGTAGACAATGGACACAGCGTGACAGTGCATATTATACACAATAGTTAACTATTTTATGGCATACACCGTATTTCTTATTTGACAGTTCAACGTAAACATCTAAAGGTGCAGGTGCTCTTCGTACCGTAAAAGTAAATTAAATTAATACACTTGACGTAAAAATATTTCCTTAATTCTATTTCTCAATAATTCTGTAGACTCTGCTAGATCGATAAAATGTTCTTAGAAATATTGCTTTTTTATTCATATAGTGAGGTTATGTTTATGAGTTTGACGATCATTTAACGACTTTCAATTTGTGGCACCAAATTTAAATAATATTGTACTTCGGGGAGAGAATGGACAATGTCCATTGTTAGGTGGACAACTAGAAAATATATGGCCATTGTTGAGGAAAGATATTTATTTCTAAATGGATACGAAGTTTGTTTCTTAAAAAGAAACATTCCGTCTAATAGGTTTTCGTTTAACCTACTGAGGAACCAAACCAGCATCAGTTCCTTACAAAGACATTGTAACAATTCTTCCCAACAAACCCATTGAAGATTCAAGGCCAAGATTTCGGGGTATGATATATTTTAATGTAGATTGAAATATATTTCTGGTGTACAGTACTAATAAACTCTTATAAAAATATAATTTGAAGTACTTAATATACAGGGTGTTATGGAAATGACGTATTATATTTAAATGGGTGACTCCTGGGGTGTCCTAGAGAAGCGCTACACATTTTTTTTAAATCGAACGTTTAAAAAGAAAAATTCACCCATAAACCCACAGGTCACTCCGCGGCATAATCATATTACACTGTCCAGCTGTGTAATAAACAGATGTTCTGGCGCAATGTTGCCAAACTGTGGAAAAGTGTAAAACTTTAGATTCTTATAAAAATAAATAGTTAGCTTACTTAGAAATTAAATCCTTTTCTGAAGAATGATGAAATAATTTGACAGACAGGACCTCCTTTTCATATAGATTATAGACGCTTCCAAGGGTAGAATGCTTCGTGCATATTCGGAAAATAGCGCGGTTGCCATTTCCGAGACTATAATTATACAGGAAATTACAGAAGGAAATTCCCCAATTTATTAATATAATCTTATAAAACATCGAAAGTGGCAACGCTGTATCTTTAGATATTAACCCAAGGTAGCACAATATCGATCGACCGAATAAACCCGAACGTGTCAATCAGACTCAAACGTGTTTCACTTTCAAACTTTTTAGATGTCAAATACGTACGTAAAAATTATATTATTTTCCAGACCACCCGATGAAACCTTATACAATAAGGGCGGATTTTTTTCTGCACAGTATAGCACGTTAAAATACTAATTCAGATTGAATGGTACGGTAGATGTGTTCATGAAACGCATACAAATCTACGCGTAAACTAATGTGAGTTTATGTGATTTTGTGAGGTTATTTTGCCGGTTTTTGTTCGGGTTAGTGTTTGTTTATAAATTAAGTTGGTTTTAAATAGTCCGAAAAGGTAAATAAAATTAATTTTTTTTCTAAAGGGTGGCATTCATAAGACGCATGCAAATCTACTCGAAAACTAATGTGAGTTTATGTGTTTTTGTTTGTTTTTTTTGCCGGTGTTTGTTCGGGTTCCCTACTTGGTGTTTATTTATAAATTAAGTTGGTTTTAAATAGTCCGAAAAGGTAAATAAAATTGCATTTTTTTTTCTAAAGGGTGGCATTTATAAACTTTTAAGTTGTTCAGATTCGACGGGTGTCGTTCGAATTGAACAAATAAGATCATACCTGACCATTTATAAACTCCGCGGCGGGTTTAACAAATAAACAGTTAAATAAATATTAAAAACTTAGCACTCTATTTTATACTAAGTTGACTTACTAGGTTCTTATATTGCACGGCAGTAGTGTCCTCGATATATCCACTGTCGCCCAGACAAAAATACGGACAAAATATCAACTAGATCCTATATGATCTTTCCCAAAATTGCATCTCTATACATATGTTTACGAATGAAATTTTTTATTTTAAAAAATAAGAAGACAGTTGCCTTTTTTTATCAAAACTGTCCATTGTCCTAGTCTCCCCTACCTATAGCCATGGTACTAAAATTTTCAAAACCCATTGCAAGGTAATGAAGCACACTAATAACCAAATTAAAATGACTGTTAACATATACGCGTCATTAAATATTGAAATTATACAACGTGTACAAGATAAGGAGGGCCAGTACAGGGATCTCGGAAACCGTAAGATATACGAAGTCGGTTAAATGGAGGTAAAGTTGCGCATTTATGTGCCTAATAATATGCCGTTTAGAAAGTTTTAAAATTCCGAGTAGTTGCGATGATATCCGGGAAAAAAGGAAATTCTGAAAAATCATTTTATTGTTTTGATGGCCTTATACATATATTTTATGGCTCGTTTTTGCAGAATGAACAACATATTAAATAAATACTGAGAGCAAATTCCCCAGAAGGGTATACCATATCTCAGATGAGATTATATTAGTGATTAGTAAGCAGTTTTAATAGTTTGTACGTCTAAACAATCTGCCATTACCCTAATTGCAAAACAATCAGATGCCAGTTTTTTAGCCAAGTAATTTATATGGGCCTCAAATTTCAACTTATTATCTATATAAGTATAGGTACACCCAAAAATTTGTTTACAGTTTCACTGCCTACAACCTGATTCCCTACACTAATTTCATTTAAAGAACACTTAAAAGTAATTATATTTGTTTTAGAAATATTAAGTGCTAAGAAATTTGCATCAGTCCATTCCTTCACTTTAGCAAGATCATTGTGAATATGGACCTCGAGTTCCTTTGTATTTTTACTCTTCCAAAGTATGGTAGAATCGTCAGCAAAAAGCGTAAATTTACGCCTTATATCAACATTGGTCAGATCATTAATATAAATTAGGAAAAACAAAGGGCCGAGGACAGATCCTTGTGGCACCCCAGTTCGAATTTCCAATTGTTCAGAACAACGGTTATTAAAATGTACCTTCTGAAAACGCGCCGTTAAGTAAGAATTAAACCATTCCAAGGATCTCCCCCTTACCCCATACTTCTCCAGCTTCCACAGCAGTATCCCATGATTGACAGTCGAATGCCTTTGACAAATCACAGAACACCGCTGCAGCCAGCTCTCCATCATTGATACCCAAATACAATCCTTCGAGAAATGCAAAAATCGCATCATTTGTGCCTTTCGACTCACGAAAACCAAACTGCTTTGCGCAAAGAATGTTATGTTTGTTTAAGAAAGACTGCAGTCGTCGTTTTGCCAATTTTTCCACTATTTTAGCCAGAGTGGGCAACAGAGATATAGGTCTGAAATTTGAAGCAGATTCGGGATCACTTCCCTTGTACAAAGGTACAACCTTTGCTAGTTTCAAAAAAGAAGGGAAGACCCCTGATTCAAAAGATTGATTAGACCTAAAAATTTAATGGGAAGCTTCCTTGCTTTCAGGAATTACATGCCTCTGAAAATGTACAAGGAAATTGTTATAAATGTTTCAGACTTTACAATAAATTTTATAATATTTTTACACATTAAAATAATGGTCAATTTCCGATCATTAGCCCTATTTGTCAAAAGCTAATAAATGCGGCAAGCAACTAACCTACATATTAACACATTATAATATGCAGTCTATAATGATCAATACACAATGAAGCAGCAATTATTGTTATTATATTGCAGATTTAGCTAAGAAGGTTAATGTTCTATATATTTTATTATATTTATCTTGATCATAGACCATTATTCTAAAACCGTTCACGCGTTTTAATTATTATTGTTCCTACCAGAACCGTCTTATACGGAAGGTATACTTTTCTTGTTGAAAATGCGTTACTTTTTTGTTCAAGCTGAATATCTAAATAGACAGGCAGATATTATAACAAAGGTAACATCTGTTCTATTTTTCTATATCTGATCGGTTCAACCAAACATATAAAGATTTTTTTAAAGAGAACGAACTGAGAAACGGCTAATTTCATTTTTAAAAAGATATGCATAAAGGCATAGCATTGAACTGTGTTTGTAGGTAGCAAGAGATTTATTTATTAAATTAATTTTTAATTTAATGCAATTTCTGCATTTTTAGTTTTTTCGGAAAATTTTGAATTTTTTTATTACCTGTATTTGTTGGTCTAACAGTTCCTTATCATGCTGTGCAAGCAAGCCGTTGCATACTAGCGTTAAGGTGCATTTCCACATGCATGGATTTAGTGGCGCCAATAAAAACTGGCGCAACAGAGCAAGTGTAAACATCGACATGCATAAAAATTTATTTTTGCATGCATAGACCAAAAAAGTTTGCATCCTTCTGAAATCACTGGCGCCAGTGATGACAAATTCGTACAGAAAATCGAGACTTGCAAGTGTAAAAAAGAGCATTTACACATGCATGGATTTAGTGGCGCCAGTGGTCGCACCATTTCTATTTGCACGCCAGTAAAGGTTTACACTTTGTTGAGAAAACAAAAATAAGTGGCACGCCAGTTTCATTTTTAAAGTGTTTTTCACAGTGCGCACTAGTTCGAGTGTACTTTCCGAGGCCGATAAAATAGTCGCTGAAAACTCAAGAGACCGTTTCCATGGAGAATTGAACAGGCCAATCAGAAAAAATATCCATATGGAAAAATATCAGTGGCGTACCATCTTTTATGTAAAAAATATCAAAGGACGTGTTTGCAGCGACGTCACTGGTGGAACAATTGAATAACTTTTCTAACTAAAATTTGAGGTTCTATATCCTATTAACACATACCAAAATTCAACATAATATCTAAAGTATTTTCGGAGATGGCCATTTCTTGTATGCCGCGCCCAGCGCGCATTTGGGAAAATAAAAATTTTTCGCCAATCCCACCTCGTAGCTGATAAAAAAATGAACAAATTGAATCCGGCCTGATCCCCGTAGCTCGATTAATAAACTACTTATTAGCATTTATGTAAAAAATTTCCCCCTCCCCTCCTAATTGCCCCAGCAACCCCAGCCTCCGGTCCCATGAAAGTACTCGGTATCACCCGTTGATTCGCGAAAAAATGATGCCCCAACTCCGCCCCTTCTCGAGATATAATTAATTAAATTTTTATTGTTTTTGCAGTTGAAAATCGCGTTAATTCGCGAACTCGTTGAGATATCGGGATCGGGGTTGTTCGAGCTTACGCGCTCTGTCAAGCTCTTCAATTTTGATTTCCACATCCGCATCAAAACCGGCTGAGTTATTTTCAATTTCTCATTGTAGGTTAGATTTACGGGGCGTGCATCCCCCCCCCCCCCATGCGGCGCCCTGCACAAATCATTTCAGAATGTCGAGGGATCCTACTGTATCGATTGGGTAATTTTTTTTTTATGATCAAACACAACCACTATAGGAAAAATCCTTTAGGGCACTGGGAGTGGTGCGTGTGCGCAAAAAGCGATTCACGTTGGTTTTGAATCATTGGAGGTTATATTCGTTGGGAAAAACGACCTCGGGAAGGTCGTTCCACAAGGATGAAGTCCTCCAGATGAAAGAATTCTTAAATAATGAAGTTCGAGGAGTACTAAGCTTAACCACATACGGATGGGCGGCAGTGGTTCGCCGTGTATTTCTGCTATTCGTCGATCTGGGCGGAATTAAGAGAGCAAGGTCAGCCGAGCACCTTCCATGAAAATATCTGTAAAAGAGAGTCAAATCCCCAACCTGTCTTCGATGTTCTAGGCTGTCGAGGTTCTTCGTCAGCTCGTGGTCTCCGATCAGACGAATAGCCCTCCTTTCGATGGAATCCAGTAGCCGAAGAGTATGTTTGGGTGCAGAGCTCCAGACATGAAAGCAGTACTCTAGTGATGCTCGAATCTGGGCTTTGTATAGTGTTAAAAGTTGTTGAGGTGTGTACAACTTTCTGGTTCGGAAGAGTACCCCAAGCTTCTGAGAAGCTATCTTGGCGATTGCCACAACGTGGTTATGCCAAGACATATTTCCTCCCAGATTGACTCCCAGCAAATTAATAGATGAAGCCAGTGGGATTGCGGGGCCGGCCATGACTCTATCCGGTTCTGTGATGTTAACCTTTTTAGAGAAAACTGCTGCCTGGGTTTTTTTAGCGTTAAATTCGACTTGATTACTGTCACCCCAAGCCAAGGTGTCTGAGAGAAATCCGTCAATCGCCACTTGCAGAGAGCGGTCCGTAAGAAAGCTAGACAACCATGCACAGAACAGTGTTACCAGATTGACGGATTAATCCGTTTTTGACGGATTTTTGCTACCCTGAGAAAAATAAACGGATTTTCGACGGATTTCAGACTTCGGACGGAATTTTGCGGATTTTTGAATATGGAAGAATCTTAATGCATGTTTTATCATGATTCAGCTAGTTTTGTTACCGTAAATAGTTGTTACTGTATGAATGATGGCCAGCATGATGGGCGTTTTCATTTCTCAAGTTGGTCAACGATGTAACCAATTTTTTTCTTGGGGTTGGTATGACGTATGATATTATTTTGAACGCGCTTGTTTCATCGACCAATTTGGTTACTAGGGTTCATGGCGCAGCTATTTCTGAACAACCAGTAACAACGCAACTTTCAATCGATTTATCCAATAATTTTTTATGAACAAAGTACGTAATTCACGCGAAAACGAAAAATAATACCTTTTTAGAACAAATTTGCATGAAATTAGATAAGTTTAACTATTTCTACACAAAACGGATTTTTACGGATTTTTGAAAGCCTTCCCCCACCCTTTCCCCCCAGTATTCTACGGATATCCCGACGAACCATTCTGGCATCACTGGCACAGAATCGACTGGGCATACCATAGGATCGCAGTTTACTTAGAAGCCCCTCATGCCAAACACGATCAAAAGCTTTAGAAATATCCAGTGCAACAGCCCGAGACTCCCCATGATGTTCTATTGCGTTGTTCCAAATATGGGTGACATAGGGTAGAAGATCTCCAGTTGATCTGAATTTCCGAAAACCATATTGAACCAAATTACTCGATTTCGTCAAGGGATTTTCGAGCCGTTTATTTCGCCAGGACGACTCCACTACACCTACAATAATACAAAAATTGTTCCTATACATATCGCCCACTTTCTGCCATACCCTGTATACGCTAAATATTATTTTTGTTTTCGTGGTCACTTCGCTCCAAAGATAACGGACTATTTCGAACAAAAAATCAAAACAAACCCGACCGTAGTGTGATTGTACTGATTCCGGCGATTGTATCGCGAAGGTGCGCGTATTTTACCGATGCTTCGCATTATTATGATATGTGTATGTATTCCGCCCAAAGGTGTATAGAGAGGATGGAATGAAATAAGAAAAACAGGTATGCAGCACACACGCGTACCACGAATGACCATAAGAAAATATCGCTTCGATACGCGCGCATTTTCAACTGAACCGACTCTTTGCCGGTTGTGGTGCGTCCTTCGCGACATGTGCTTCGGGGCTCGGTATTTCTTATCGTATATAATCAACTATTAGTGAATTTTTTTTGACTGAAAATACAGGTTTGCTGACTTAAAATGCCGGTTTTTTGACTAAAAATAGTGATTTATTGACTGAATCGATTAAATGTAGGTTCATTGTAAGTGCCTTTTTTGCTAGTTAACTGCCTAGCGTGTGGAATTTGTGGACAGCTACCCATATTCCATTGGAAATGGATTCGTGTATGTCGTCCGATGAGTTTGAGAGAGAGCTCGACTCTATTTGTCTTGATGGTGAGTATTCAGTATTTTGGTATACCCTACTTATTGGTTTAAAGTTTCTTGCCTTCCTACCTTCTATTGTCTGACGTTCTGCTTATAGCTTACTGTCTCACATTTAGCTGATGAACAAGTGGTGTCCTTGTTTAAATTGTTATCTGGCTGGACTGCTCGTTCATCCCTATCATAATTTTAGGTGTATAATTTTGGTTGTAGAATGGTGAAGTTATATAGCGGCAGTCTCTTGTAGGTACAGGAAGGAGACGCTTTAATTTCTAAAAACTTCGTATATAGTCAAAATGTTTCTCACCATTTTTATGAGTATTGTGTGTTAAGCTGAGCTCAGACAACTGATTGGTGTAAAGATTGTTCCACGAAAAATGGATATAACTTAATGACTGCAGTAAAAGTACCTGGGGCCATCCCATTACTTATCACCGTTTGTTATTATTATGTGGAAAGGACCGGATTGTAATAATTATAATTAATAAGGCACATCAGGTAGGTTAGGTTGCTTAATTTATATTTAAATATCTTTTTGTGGTAAAATTTGTTAGTTTTTGAGGACTGGTTCAAGAATTGTCTTTTACCAAACATTCCTCAGAATAGCGTGATAGTAATGGACAATGCGAGCTATCACAGTCGCCAATTACATAAAGCTCCAAGCTCAAATAATACAAAATTGGAGATTCAGAACTACATGGCGGCGAATGATATATATTTTGAAGAAAGTTATAAAAAAAGTGATCTTTTAGAAGTTTTAAAGACATTTTGTATAAAAAAGTATATGTTTGTGACACATTGGCAGAAGAAATTGGACATACAGTGCTACGGCTCCCACCCTATTATTGCATTTTTAACCCCATGGAGCATATGTGGCACCAATTAAAATTACTGGTTAGGTCTGAAAATATTTCTCCGACTTTAAGTTCTAGTGTTGTAGAATTAATACGAAAATGGTTTAATGATATTCCCCCAAGTTGGAAAAATGCAATCCGTCACGTAATAACTGCAGAAAATTCGTATATTAGTCTGGATCGTATAATTAATCCAATTATAATTAATTTTGATGAGGATAGCGATAGCGAAACAGAACTATCTATAGAATCACATTATAAATGTAAATAAATATGACTAGTAATATTTAAAAAAAATGTTATTTCATTTGATTACATTAATATAATCATATCATTACTTGTTTTCCTTAGTCCATCCCTTCATACTTCACTTGTTTATTGCCAAGCTCTTGTCGACACAATGGGACCGACCCAGGAAATCATTAAGTCGTATCCAAATTTCGTGCACTGTACTGTACAATATTTGTTAAAAATAGAAATATATTACTCGGAATGTACAAAAATTGAAGCTTTTTAATATTGGCATTGACAATGATGAATTTTGTACAGGGTGATGCGTATAATGTGCCCCCTCTTAACTTGTTTATTTTTCATACTTGAGAAAAATTAAAAAGATTCTATACAGGGTTTTCCAATTTGCAATGAGATCAACCAAAGATATTACAAACTACAGATTGAAAAATGTACATTTCAAGCCTACGCAACGAATATAAACAGTCTTTCCCACCTCTTTCGGTCATTATTGCAGCATAGCCAGAATGTGAAAAGGCGATGAAAGATTCTTTAAAAAAATATTATTATACTTAAAAGTATCAAACGAATCTTGAACTAATCTAACTGCACTCTGGCAACATCTATTTCTATTTTACTACTGCGCAACATGTGCGCTACGACCTAGGAGCCAAAATAGGAATGAATACTAATCTCGTAAACATTACAACATTTTTGTGTTTTTTTTTTTGTGATTATTGGTGAAAAATCGTCTTTATTATAAACAATCATGGTGCATTCATGTGTAATTTGTAAAAGAGTGGATCATTTAAATAAGGATTTATCTTTTCATCGGTAAGTATGGTTATGTTTTAATATTTAACATGATCTGATATAACCAGACTTCAACATTGTTACTATTGAGCCAACAAACATGTAGTAGTTCTCTCTTCCACCCATTACTGATTTTCAATAACATTTCACACAATCACAACTTCACTTTCCAAGAGTTTTATGAATGGATTATGGGATCTGTAGTTTACAATACGTTTGGGGTCATTAGGTCTGTTGATTTACAAGGGGGATCAAAAAGGTTTTTTAAATGTATTCCTTCTTTTTGTTACTACTGGCATCATGGTTTTTAAGTTTATAAAATTAGTAATTTTATCATTGCCACCCCCTACAAATCTCTCTAACGACGCCCGTGGATGTGATATATCATTGGATTCAGAGTATAAAGTGGAGCTTAAAATAAAATGTTATTACTATTAAAAAAAAACAAAGTTGATGATGGTTGCGAAGAAACGGAACTTCCGATTGAAAATTCAATTAAATTATTTTGTAGAGAGAGAAATAGTGGCAATGAAAATGTAAAATTTATTTTCACATACTATGTCTTCAAATAGAAAACAAAAAGAAACTCATCGCCGATGTATTTCTCAGTTTATGTAAAGTATATCTCTGTTGAATCTTTATTTATAAAAAATTCTATAAAATGCTTTTTTATTCTCTAACGAATAATTTGATAAGTATCACTTAACATTTTAATTAAGATTAATAGATGTTTAGTTAACTAATGTATGTACTTATAATTAATTACCTACTTATCCTTTGAACTTATGAAATATCAAACGATCATACCATGCTGCTCGTGACAAATCAAAAAACATTATTGACCTTAGATCAATAATAATGTATTAATAAGAAGTTTTCAGCTTCTTGTCAGAGGACATCTTTTGTATGTATATTAATCTTGCTTGAACAGGATCTACTTATGGTTCTATACAGGGTGTTAAGGAAATGACTTATTATATTTAAACCGACAAATCCAGAGATGAACATAAATTGAAGAAAAATAACCTTAAATGGCGCTTTGAATTATTGTACGAAATATACACTTTATATGAAATCTGAAAATTTACGTGGCCGCTACTGAAGACTTTCGCAATCAATCAGGCGGTGTTGTCATATATTGCAACACAGAATTGTAAACGCACGTGTTCAGTTTTTGACAACAAGACGTCTTTGAGCCGCGTTATCACTTCTTTTTCAAACTTTTTAGAACAAAAATACTACAATTTTAAGGTACATACTCTCTTACCTTCGATCTTATAATCCGTTTTATAATTAAATTCCATAAAAATATAAAACTCAAAAAGTATGTTTTACAACAGAACCAATAATAGGTACTTAATATTACACAAATTTGAAATCACATCACAGTATTTCTTATTATGAATTATTTCACAACAGAAAAAAAATCGGGTAATGCTACAACTAACAAAACCTTTAAAATTCGTATACATCAAGCACATGGATCCCTTGACAGCGTCATCCCATTCCCGAGTCTCGAAACATACTGAAGCAACGATAGTCACGCGCAGGCAAGGGCGAAACATGCGGTGTGATCTGACAACACTGTTAGTATACTCTAGTGACCTACATTGTTGCTAACTGAATCCAGATGGAACGGCGCGACAGTATGTGGGTAAAAATGGTTTTTACCTTAGTATTTAGATATTCGATTAAAGAATAAAAAAGTATGTAGACTTCCTCTAGGATACCCTAGGAGTCACCCATTTAAATATAATTAAGTCATTTCCATAACACCGCGTATACATATTCAGGGTGTCCGGGAAAATGTGGGAAATCTTCCGGATATGAAAAAAACAAGTGAAAAATGTACTAGAAGTAAAACTTTTTTCGTATAGGTCTCTTCTGATCTATCTATACTATTAAAAAGATATTGTTCATTTCAGGTATGAAAAATACTATTGTTTCATTGATTTAAGTTTGAGTTCAATATGCGGAAACTTAAAATAACTTTAAATCTTTCGGATTTCTTTATTACAACCACGGACCTACAGTTGGACCGGGAAAAGAATAAACATAGGTACGTCATAACTTTACAGTCAGTAATATCAAAAAATATGTTATGTTATTTTTAATCTATTTTTGTTATATCATGCAGTGAATGAAAAACATTTTTCTTTGGAACCGAAATACAATTCCACTGTATTAGACGGAAATGGCAAAATTAAAATCTTGACATTTATATTTTGTGTTTCGTGCGGCTCACAAATATTTCAAGTTTAAATGAAATTCTTTGTCTACAGAATTAAATCATCAAAATCAGTTTATAAGAAAAGAACTATTAGTTACAAATTGGTTTCTTTTTCTTTAAGTAATGTTAAATTTTAGATGTTCAGTTATAAAAAACTTGTATTTTGTTTGAATAACATATACAGGGTATCCGGGAACAAACCCGAAAAAACCCGGATATGAAGAAAACAAGTGACAAGAGTACTACAAATTCAATTCATATAAACTTTTTTCGTATAGGCCTCCTCTTCGGAGATATGGACTCTCAAAGAGCTCCAATGGTATAAAGTTTTTTACACATAATTATTGAACCACCAGGTAGGTATATTTAATTTTTTTTGATGATGTGTACCAGGTAAGACCATTCAAATTACTATCCCAGAAAGTGTTGTGAATTACTCACACTCGCTCTCACCTGTGACACTCATGGCCCTTTTTTTTAACGCCCTGTATGATGAGAACTTTTGACAACGATTTTTACACACTTTTAACTATTGACTAAAAATTTAGTACTCTTCATTCATGTCGCTAATCTTAACCGTTTTCGAGAAAACGTCATTTTAATGATTTGGCGTATCTCGGTAAGAGATACATTGTTCCTATCAAATGTTGAAGCTTTAAAATTCCGCTTTTTCATATTTAACCCGTGAAAAGTTAGGGGACTCAGTGTAGATAAAATGTTGTCCAAAGTTCTTATCATACAGGGCGTTGAAAAAGGGACATTAGTGTCGCAGCTAGTCCGTCCCTGCACAACACTTTCTTGGATAGTAATTTAAAGGGTTCTTACCTGGTATACATCATATTAAAAAAAATTTAAATATACCTGGTGGTTTAATAATAATATGTAAAAAACTTGATTCCATTGGAGCTCTGTGGGAGTCCATATCTCCGAAGAGGAGGCCTGTCCGAGAAAAGTTTATATTAACTTGTAGTACTCATTTCACTTGTTTTCTTCATATCCGGGAGATGTCTCATATTTTCCCGAACACCCTGTATAACAACTAGTGATGGGAACCGGGAGTCTAATATCCCATCGTTAAGGACAAATATTTTATCTGTAAGAGCTTGGTTCCTAAATATTTTGTAAAATCCAATAGTATTATTAGGTAAGTTTAATTCGGTAACATATTATTTCATATTGACCACTGTATAGGTTCCCTAGTGCCTTTAAACACGATTATTACTTCTAACTTCTGATACGTACCATTTTTATTTGCTCTGCACACAAGGCTGTGACAAAGATTAAACTGCATAGAATAGAAACAGGTTTTTTTATATGTTTGTACTACACCTTGAAGTTGTACCTGCCTACACATAAAGAGAGGCCGTTCTTGAGAAAGGCAAATAATAATTAGTTTATTATTATAATTAACATACCTAATAAAAATAATCCCGAAAAATCTCATGTACATTTACATAAATACCGGAGGTGTCAGAAGTATATCACTTCATCTATGATATTGTATGAATCTCATTATCCATTGTTATACATGGTATAAATAACTAAGAGGTATGATTCCACGCCAATGGAGGCGTGACTTGTGACATAAGCGGGTGAGTGATTTTTAAATCTCTTGAAAGGTATTAAAATGTTTTACGCATTTAATAGTATGTAAAATGAAAGAATAATATCATGGTATTTAGGTATATTTATTTCATGAACATACAACAAAGATTAAAGCTAAAATACGACCTACGACCTAAGTAGTTATAAACAAATTAAACTATTTTTTTTAAATTGTCCATCTCTCAGTGGAGTGAAATTATGAATAGGTAAAGAAAATCATAGTCTGCTTCAGTAGCTAAATAAACAATATTTTAATTTCCATGCATGTTTCGAAGGCATATATCCTCCCTCATCAGCTTCAGTCGAAAATATTCAAGAATTAAATGTTAACAAAATAAATAAAACCGTACCATTCTAATTTTTTGTTTTTATCCTTAGGAAAGCGGAAATACCTTATATTTCTATCAAATTTCTTTGCTTGGTTATCCATATCACAACCGAACACAGCGCACCTCATTTTATGAATATTCAGATATTTATTTTAATAAACACACACGACTAAATTAGCAAATTTTTTTTGAATTTTCAAAATTTCCATGGAAAACTACGGCAAACGGCACTACGTGGCGACCAGTAGTTTGACAATTTTCTGACATGTCACGATCGTTTTCCGAATTTCCTCCGAGGAAATTTTTAAAAAATTCCAATAATGAAATGGCGAGACCTGGAGCGATAAAAAATTTTTCACATACTCTTTAACATATAATGTTCCATTCTAGAAAGTTTCAACTTCAAATTCGCATTTTTTTATTTTTTTTTAATTATCATTTTTTTTGACACGCTCGGAAAAGTATATGCAAGGGTTCATTGTCAGACATGGCTCGATATAATTTTGAATTTATTGAGAATTTCCTATCTAAAGCGGTACAGCGCCTCTCAGCAACGCTCTACGGCATTTCATCAGATATAAAAGTTATAGATGGGGACCTAAACTCCACGAAAAACCAAATTACTGATATTCCACTTCACGGACCCCCTATTGTCACAGTCTCTCTAACTATTAAGTGGATGCGGTTAAAAATATTAACTGACAAATATTCACAGAATTTTACAATTTTAATTTCTATATCATTACGTACAATATAATTATTCGTAGCAGTAATTAAACGTGATATAAGAGTGTAAACTGGCCTTTACCATAACTATACCACCGAGTATTCGACTACATAACTGTATACACCTATTTGATCATACACATGTTAACTCTTTATATAAGACTTTTGCAAAACTGCAGCCATGTGTAGTTTATTGTCTTATTATAGTGTCATTGTGTCTTAAGTCTTGAGGAAGTTGAATATACTACATACCTAAGTTGCCCGTTAGATTATGATTGGCTATAATTTATTGTTGAAAATGTTTAATTTATTCAAGATTAAATAACGAACAAACTTGAGGATAACATAGCTAAAACAAGTAGTTTACAAACAAATCGCGTCACACGTTATTAGAACCTATGTACCGGCGCTGAGATTTATTTGTTTTAGGTTATTATTTAAAATTTTCTCAAAAATTATTGAGAAAATCAGCAAAAAGAGAATGATATCCTTCATAAATGAAATATTTTTACATGCAACTTTCAGTCCTTAGCATATAACTTAGTAAAATAAACTAGTTGCATGTAGAAACGATTATATTTTGCGAAATATATGTTACTTCCTGCACTAGAAGGCAATTTTAAAAGTTTTTTTTAGATTATAGCAGTATTCAAATTTGAATTTAAAAATGTATCGCCGGTCACGTGCCCCCAATCAATAATTTCTTACTTTACCCTTTTATATTTCGCGTCATTTTGCTAAAGATACTTTTATATATAAATAATTTACGTTCCTACTACAATTTGTGTTGAAAAAATAATGTTCAAAGATCAACAGTTTAGTTTCTCTAACGCAATTATTAAACAGAAGTTCCGTCCCCGCAGCTGCATGTATCGCCGGTCACGGATAAATTGCTTATAAATAACGCCACTAGAGGTCGGCCTAATAGTTTTACAAATATGACGGTAGGTGTTTGAATTTGTATAAAGCGTGCTCCTGTTTAGATAAGTTCCTTATTATGTTTATTTAGGTATAAACTAGAACACTGCCTATTTTTTACCAGGCGTATGTTTTTATGTTGTATCGCCGGTCACAGTGTTAACTCAGACCTAGTAGTCTTAATTAAGGGAAAATACTACACGAAGTCATTCTCTTGGGTACAGATACTCATTTCAGTCTAACAAAGTTTAAGAAATAGCTTGTATTAGCTGTTATCCACGAATTTGTGTCACAGTAACACCGGTCACGCATGAAGATGTTTTCTTACCTCCGTCAATTCCGTAATATTCCAAGGTTTTTTCTTACTTTCATTGGAATAATAGTCATCAAAATCATCAAAATTTCAAAAAAGAAAATCACTACAAAGATGTTAACAACAATTACAGCGTTCGACTTTAAATCCGTTTACGATTTTCGCTGTTTTTGTTGTCATATTTCATACCAACAAGAACTAGAGGAATACGCTTATTAGCTTATAAATTTATATTTTAAGTTATTCGATTTCCTTCTTTGACGCGTTTTGAACTGGAACTGGAACAACAGGATAGAATAAAACGACCCTTACAAAATATGTATTAAAATTTATACTTTTGGGCCTATCGGGGTGAGATGACGAAACTAAAGAAAAATAATCATAACTAGATATTAATTATACAGGATGTTATGGAAATGACTTATTATATTTAAATTGGTGACTCCTAGGGTGTCCTAGAGAAAGTCTACATACTTTTTTTTAATCGAATATCTAAATACTAAGGTAAAAACCATTTTTAACCACATACTGTCGCGCCGTTCCATGTGGATTCAGTTAGCAACAATGTGGGTCACTAGAGTATACTAACAGTGTTGTCAGATCACATCGCATGTTTCACCCTTGCTTGGATACCTGCCGCGCGCGACTATCGTTGCTTCAGTATTCGTTCAGTTTCGAGACTCGAGGTGGAATGACGCTGTCGGTCGGTTTAACATTAATATATACGAATTTTAAACGTTTTGTTAGTTGTAGCACTACCCGATTTTTTTTCTGTTGTGAAATAATTCATAATAAGAAATATTGCGATGTGATTTCAAATGTGTGTGATATTACCTATTGTTGGTTATGTTGCAAAACATATTTTTTGTGTTTTATTTTTTTATGGAATTTAATTATAAAACGGATTATAAGATCGAAGGTGAGAGAGAGTATGTACCTTAAAATTGTAGTATTTTTTTTCTAAAAAGTTTGAAAAAGATGTGATAACGCGGGTCAAAGACTTCTTGTTGTCAAAAACTGAACACGTGCATTTACAATTCTGTGTTGTTTGCCGGTTTAAATATAATAGTCATTTCCATAACACCCTGTATACACTCACGTGGAAATTTCTATAATTACCAAAATTGTGTAAAGTTTTAGGCTTAATAACTTTTTAGGGAACTGTAGGTACAGTTTTAACGTATCTTTTATAAATTTTAAGTAACATTGATTATTCGACATATTATACAAGAATAATCAAAATGTTGTATTTTAATCTGATTTTAAAACACCCTGTGGAATAATCGTGTAGCAAAATTATTTCAAAATATCAGTTTCCTAGAGTCATCTATTCTGTACGTTTTTTGGTTCATGTCAATACATGCATCTAGTCTAGTTATCAATGATTCAAATTTTGCCAAACTTTCTAATGCAATATGAATTCAGCGACGTACTTTATTTCAATCATCGAGTATTCAAGCGGTTTTTCGCTCGAGCGATCACAACACTAGTTCATCCCATCACGGAATCTCCTCCTTGTCAAAGAAAATGTTGCCGCTTGAGTACTCGATGATTGAAATAAAGTACGTCGCTCGATTATTAAAAAACGGTTTGAGTTATAAATTCAAGCGAAAATCGTCGCTTGTTACTTATTACCTTTTACTCGATACCCGACTAGACGCCGATCGGAATGTGCTGCTTGGTAGTGTGATCGCTCGAGGCAAAAAACTGCTCGTATTTTCGAGCAGTTTTTCAATCGATAGGAAATACTACTCTAGTTATAAATTCTAGTGAAAAATCGAAATTCGTTGCCTTTCACATAATACCCGATTTTCGCTCAACGCCGCGCGCTACCCGAAATATGCCGATTGGCGACGTTCGAGTTTGACGCTCAGAAGGCCGAAAAGACATACGTCTTTGTTAAAGGCACATACACGAGAAGGCGAATACAAAAAAGTAGGGGAAGGTCGCCTATGATGGCACCTTTTAGTTTAACACCTAATATATTTTTTATTTCAAAGGTTTTAACCCATTTAATCATGTTAAAATATTCGTTACTACTTAAATATTCATTATAAAACTTTAAAAAATATACAAAAACTATTTTTTTAATAAAAATATAGGAAAGAAAAAATCACCAAATATGCCATCATAGGCAACTGCATTACCTATGATGGCATACTTCAGTAAAGTGCAAAAATCTGATTGACGCATGAATGTAAAAGGAATATTTTTGTTACAGATTGCACATTTTAATTGTTAAAAAATTCAAGCATAGAAAACTGTTTAAAAAAACTCAAAAATAATATATTACGTTCTAAGAAACATGTTTAAAGCTTTTATTAAAGATAATAAAAACATTATCAGGAAAGTACAATCTAAACATATTAAAAAACTTTAAAGTAGGTAAGTAACCAATAAAAACTAATAAACATTTTTTTATAAGAACATAAAACAAAATAAGAAAGAGTAAAAACAGGTTTATACGATAAATCAAAAAAATATTTTAATTGCACAATTCGCATACAAACTGTTTCACTTTTCTTTCGATTCCAGCACATTCCGCATGACACCAAGAACGACACTTTTGACACTGGACCCACTGCTCTTTCCTTCGCGATTGTGAATATAGCTCATTACAATATAAACAACCCACATCCGAATCATCGTCTTCAAAATCATCCCATTGCTGATTTTCCACGTCATTGTTGTTGCTTTCTTCAGCCATAATTTTTTTCTTTGCCTTTCTTGCCAATTTCTGTCTTTCCAACATATCTTTTTCCTCCTTTTTTTCTTTCAATTCAATCAGATCTGGGGTGGAATTCAATAACCCAGTCTTTCCACGTTTCCTTTTTTTTTTGAACGTCTGGTTTAAAAGAAGCCACAGGAACAGGCGACAAGTCATAGATGCTCTTTTTAATATTTTGAATCATAGAGCAGCTAGCTACGTTACCATCTGTAATAATTTCATTTGGCTCTTTTGAATTAGAAATCCCTCGTTGTTCATTGTTTTCAGTTCTGTTTAATGGCAGATCTTCTTGCGATATCTGTTGGTCATTGTTTTCGTCTAACCGCTGACTTTCTTGCGCTAACGGTTCCTGTTCAGTAACTGCAGCATCTAGCGGTTTGTCTGTTGTCAGTGATGGAGCAAACAACCAGTCTTCGAAAACATCTCGATTGAACGGAACTATACCCGTTTTGGCAAAAGCATTTGCGGCATTAGCTGGTGTAGCACTCTTAAAAAAAGCATTTTTGAAGAGTCCTGCAATTTGAAAATCGGTCACCACCCGGCCCGGATTTTGTCGGAGCCATTTTTGGATTTCTTGATCATAGTATACTTGTAGGGGGCCAAAAAATCCTACATCGAGGGGTGGGACTCGATGCGTACAGTGCGCGGGAAAACAAAACATCACAATTCCATTGTCTTTTGCATACTTCAAAACCTCTAAAGTTTTGTGACTTCCGTGACCGTCCAGCAGCAAAAGAACTTTATCACCAATAGATGGCTTTACATGTTTTACAAAATGTTGAAGCCATTTGAGGAAAAGTTCGCAAGTCATCCATCCTTTTTCCTGGCACAACCCTACGCTTCCAGGTGGTGCATCATCTATGAGTTCATTCTTGAATCGCTTTCTGGAGAAAATAAAAAATGATGGAATAAAGGTTCCAGTGGCATTCATGGCGCATACCACAGTCGAATGTCTACCCCTTTCTGCACTGCTAAGGGTGTCAACCTGTTTACGTCCCTTGGTTGCAAATATCTTTTGTGGTTTCTTTTGCACCGTGCTCAATCCAGACTCGTCGACGTTAAAAATGGTTTCAGGTGCAAACTTATTGTCACTTAAAGTGGCGTCTAGTGCAGTGAAATACGCAGCAATGTTATTTTTATTAAACGCCTGAGCTCGAGCATACGAGGTGTTTTCAGGGACTCTTAAAGAATTCCTTGAGTTTTTTTGCAAAAATCCTTTTACCCACTTTTTTCCAGCCATCTTTTTTTCTTTATTGAATTCATGTTTCAGGTTATTTCGTTCCGCAATTTCGAACACTAGTTTTCTTAAATCTTGTCTCCATATCGACAATATGTTTCACCAGATCTTCTTCAACTTCACGAGGCAGTATTGATCTACGACCTCCTAAGTCCCCTTTTGCAGCATCGTCTTTTGTAAACCTCCTACGTAAAGTTGTCGCAGGAACATTATAAGTTTGAGCAGCCATCTTCCAGCCCATTTTCTTTTCTTTAACAGCTTGTATAGCCTCCCGCATAGCGTTTTCATCCCATGTTTGCCTTTTCGAAGGAATTTCTTTTTTATTTGGTGACATATCTAAAAGAAATCAAAAAGAAAAGTAAATGTAGCGCCATTTTGAACATGACACCTATGATGGCATACCTATTTATTGGTATGCCATCATAGGAAACCAATGGATATGCCATCTTAGGAATATGTCATACTTCTAGTAAATAAATTATAAAAAAATAAAACCACAACTTAGATTTAAAATAAGCATAGCAAAATAACGTCAATATCCTATATTTATCGGAAAAAAATCGTGAATTCTAATTTAATGCACCTAACATAATAAACTTTTGGTTTAAAAACTGGCTAATATTACTTCGGCACTTACCCATTTCTGTTCTATTAAATAACTTTACATAGAAACGTCCGTCACGGCTGAAATTCGACTCGCAACTGAACGGCCGATATCGCGCGCCCGACTAACTATGCGGGTTGACGAAAAAACGGTTTATTCCAAAGATATCTGTGGTGTGCCATCACAGGAAGTACGCCATCAAGGGCGACCTTCCCCTATGCCAATTAGTGGATTCATCGTTTCCTAAAAAATTAAAAATAAAAAGTTATTAAGCCCAAAAGTTTAACATTTTTTAATGACCGTTTTTTTTGCAAGTGAGTTATGTTTTTCTATATACTATTCATATAAGCTACAATTTTAATACCCTTTCCCCCCGAAATACTTTATCGCAAACCATTCAAGATAAAAGAAACAAACTTTTGTTTTGTATTCAAGTTTGTTGCTTTTGCAAATTTTGCTCTTCACCTTCTATAGTTAAATATTCTGCAACTATTTCTTATAAAATACCTTACGGTAAATGTAAATAAATATTTGAAAATATTTCTTATAATGATACAGTATCTATTTATAAACAAAATAATGTTAGTACCTTTTATAATTCTAAATAATGTTGACATTACAAGTTACTCAGTTGGAATAATAATTCATGACACACACTGACGAGGCAATTAGTTAGGTTTTACCATTAAGTAAATACCGAAATATTTTTAAATATCTCAGTTTAAAAGTGGACAGGATCGAGCAAGTAAGCGATATTCCATATACAGTGTGTCCCAGGATAAGCGAACCTATAAGTGTAAATGACAAAAGAATTTCTAATTGAAATTTGATCATTTGGGATCTAGGCCTGCTTGATTAGATAATAAAATATTTTGATTTTTATGAAATCAAGCGGTCGTTGGCCGAAGCATTATTTTTATCAAAAAAGTTGCGCTACGAATTCAAAATCACGCAGGTGTACCAAATTTAATAACCATCAGCCTACATTGCTTTTTCTCATTTTATACAATATTGTCCCTAGATAGAAATTTATAACTTCTTCAATTTTTTAAAATTTGGTCATCAAATGTAATTTCCGAAATAATCTTTTCTAGTAAATGTATTGAATACCTTGAAGAATTTTTTTTTCTTAGAGGTTTAAAAAAAATGCAAAAAAATTTATTTATGATGGTTATTAAATTCGGCAAATGGTCAAATTTCAATTCAAGAATAGATTCGCTTATCCTGGGACACACTGTATTACCTTGATTTTTCGTCTGTTAAACAATGAACCAGCTTTTATGGGTAGATAATTGTTAATTTGCTTGGTGTCGTGCATAAACTTGGTCCATTGAGAATTATGACCTACCACGCAGAGCAGCATTCTTCGAATTCGTGCATGATATAATCAACAAAAGTGTCCCAATGCAAATATATTTTTTTTTTCGTTTTTAGAAGTTATATACGTGGATAGGTCAAATTTATATATAGATTAGTATTTGGCTTTACCTACTCGTTTTAATAGGCGTTAAGTATCTGCTTGTCCCACAAAACTAATATCGATCCATCTTATACGCGGGCCGCACTGAAATCATAATGCGACTGGCCGACAACACTAGATAATCGCTCACCCAATGATTTAACACCAGAGCCATTACCTTCTGCAGTAGAATGCTCAAAAACTTACCTCGATACTAGTTTACGTAAGTAATCCAATTTTAAACTCTAAAATGTCACAAACAAGGAGAGCATACACTGTTTTTAAATTACCTGCTTTCCGGTATTCAACTCAAATTGTAACGCAAATAAACACTGAACCGAACGCTGAAAAATATTCACAGGCCGCGACTTTCTACACGATTACGGACGAAATATATGATGTAAAGTATCACAAATACTTTTAATACCCCCTACACCCTATTAACATTTTAATAAAAAACTGTACGTAAAATCATTAAAAACAAACAAACTACAAAATATAATTTAAACTCGGCGGGCGACGACGAATTGACAGCACTAAGATGGCGGCCAATTCCCACTACGCGGTGTTGCCGGACTACCCATAAGGCGGCCAGTAGTGTAGAAGGCATTGCCAGAGCGCTAAGTGCTTTACTGATATCTACTGTTTTAAGTTTCTTTTTGTACTACCAAGTGGCGGTTCTTCCACAGGAGCACATGCGCACGTACACCCCCAAAACAAAAGGAATAAAAAATATTAATTTATATTCATTGAATATTATTTTTCATATAAAGTGCGACCCTCCCTAATATTTTATCGTACCGTCAAACTAAAAAAGTCCGACCCTCCCTAATATTTTATCATCCCGTCAAGCCAAACTGTATAGATCCGGCAAGCGTGCCTCGGTCGAGGTAAATGACGAGACTTGCTCGCACGTTCGATTAAGTAGTGCAGTTTCTCTGTAGTAACAAGTGGCGGGTGGCAGCGGGGGATAGCTGGGCTATGGCGATTTAACATGGAAAAGGCGCACAGTTTTTGGGTGCACCGTGCACCGGTCTGTTCGTGCATCTAGTTAGAAATTCGAGCGTGTATGTTTTAATATTTTAATATTATATATTTATTAAGTTAAAATGAATAGTTTCACGGTGGACTATTTAAAAAATAACTTTAGCTCTTTGAGTTTGGAGCAAAAAATTGAAGTGAAGAATGCGGGAAGACCTAAATCCGAAATTAATCTAACGCAGACCACAAAGGGTAAATCTAGGGAATTTTTTAGCAAGTTTAAAAATGAAATATATGAAAAAGATAAATTATATAGGGTATTCCAAACTTAATGAAGCTGCGATCAATTTTCTACAATTAAGAACCGAAAAATGGACGTTTAACCACTATTGTGTCGGGTCGATAAATGTTCTGTATTTCGATAAATGATACTCGATATGATTTTAAACAATTTTGTTTAAGGATTTAAACTAAAAAACACTGAAAATATGAAGAATGCCAACTTGTCAGTCTCGTGGCTCGATTCGTTCTCGTCATAAAACAGTTAACTATTGTTCTGGTCTTTCGGTTTTCTTGATAACTCGTAGATGGCGGTAGTAGTATTGGACATCATTCGGTTTTCTTGTTAGCTCGTAGATGGCTTTAGTAGTATTAGTAGTGGACTGTATAAATATTGTTACGAGGGTTGCATACAACGACGTTAAGATCCGACAGCTATACACACTAAGAAAACCTTTCTTATTTTCCAAAAGTTGTATTTCCTTGTGTCAAATTAAAAAATAAATAAAAATATGTTTTACCAAACGCATTTTCTTATTACTTTTTTTCTTTCTTCATTTAAAACGCCTAGAAAGTAATTGTTTGGTCGTTACACAAAAATAAAATTTTAAAAATAATTTCACCATACTTGTGAACCCCCTCTTTCATAGGTCACGAGCCACCACTGGTACTACCTCATTGTTCTTTTGACTTATTTAAGACTTCAATAAATGATTTGTGTACCTTTTTTTAGCCAATAGGCTCATTTACTAACAGTAATTTATATCCCAAAATTGATTCCGGTCGCTGAAGTAGTTCCGGAGCTACAAAATGAAGATTAGTTTATGAAGGGCATAGTTCCTGAACTCGAAAAAATTTCCGCTAATAATCCAAAAACTAATATGTGACAATATTATTGATTCTAGACAAAAAAAATACAATTATGATAGATAGATGAACCAAAATCCCAAACCGCCTCGATTTTAGCAAGGTTGAATCCATAGATACAACTTCTAGAACCGGCTTGGTACAATATAAACGTGCAATATTAATGTTCGTTTTACCGGCTTTAGCAAGCCAAACGTATAATTACATGCATTATTTCTAGCTCAACAGGTAATTTAGCTGCCACACTAATAAGAATGTCAAAGTGACTATAGGAAAATAAATAACATTCCTTCGATCAGAAATGAATAACATAAGTGGGAAACCAGGTCCCTGGGTCACTGTGCGAAAAAATGGCACGATTTAAATTTCAACTTTCAAATGATATTTATAATAAAGGGCGTTCTCAATAAGGAATTGGAAGATCTGCTGATAAAAGGACTGACAATGCGTAAAATATAAGCTGCGATGAAAGTTTTACATTGAAAACGATAGACTTTATTATTTTATTTTTCATCTATCAATTATTTATTTATAATACCTTGGAACCGATCGCTATGTAAACATCATCATAATATCATAGGAAATATTAGCGGGCGAGTTCATAATGTCCGGTGATTGTTATTAAAGAAAATATTGAAATAAATTTGTATTTATTTTTATAGTTATTTTTACATAATATTATTCCTATTTTAAATCTACAATTTTTAAATTTTCCTGAGAAAGAAGCTGGGCCAACTATGAAATTTTGCGACTGCATTGCCGAGTTTTTCGACGTGCATGCGGATTCCTGCTTCATTTCAACATTAATTAACATATTTTCTTTTTCATTAACAGAGCTTGCTATCATTTTTGCTATTCGGTTTTTCGACGTGATGCTTTCCTCTATATAACCCTACGCTACGCTAGTACTCTTCCACTTTCCGTGTCGCGAGGGTTGCAAGAGAAGCACCACCCTCGATAAGAAGTGTGGACGAGGTCCGACGTAAGCAATGTCCTGTATATTCCTTGGCGTTTCCCAAATTAAGAAATTTTGCTATGATTGAAGGAAGACGTCCTAATGCATGCAGGGTGTTATGGAAATGACGTATTATATTGAAACCGGCAATTCCTGAGATGAAAACAAATTGAAGAAAAATATCCAAAAATGGCGCTTTAATTTAATATGCCCTGTACATGACCTTATGTCAAACCAGAAATTACCACGTGGTGCCCCTGCCAGAAAGGTAAACAAAAGAATATGTGGCGAAAAACGTGAGTGAATCTTGTACCATCGTGCCGGTAAAAAACTAGGACAGCAAAATTTCTTATTTTCTCCTGGACTATTAGGAATTTTTTACTTTCGAGTCTGGTACCAGTAAAATGTCATTTACAAATTTTGCATGTCAACATAGATTGTCACTTTATCATTAACTTGTCAAGCAAATTTTTCTTTAGAAAGTCGGTTGCGAGATGGTGCTTTTATTAGGGATATTGCAGACGAACGGGGAGTAAACAAAAATACCGTGTTGTTGGCAAAACAAAAAATAGCAAGGCATGGGACTATTATTAGGAATGCAGGTTCAGGTCCCCCTAGAATTTCTACTGAAGATGAAGATAGAAGACTAGTTAATTATCTAAGGGATCATCCATTCGCAACTGCGACAAAGGCGGAAGAAGAGACGAACTTTCCAGGTTCTGCAAATACTGCTAGAGACAGGGTTCGAATTTCTCATATACGAAGTCGTGCTACTAATAAAATATTTTTAATGGAAAAAAATAAACAAGGCAGGTTAGAATTTGCACATGAATATTTAAATCGGAATATTTTCTGGGAAACAGTTATATTTTCTGACGAGAAAACTTTTCAAACATGTAATAATGGAAGAATTCGAGTGTATAGGCCTTCCGGCATGCGGTATGATGAGATATACACTCACAAAACAAACAAAAGCGGGCGTTTCTCTATAAATGTCTGCGGTTGGATTAGCGCTAGAGGTCCAGGAATTTGCCAAATCGTGGAAGGAAGACTAACTGCACCTGAATACGTTAATGTCCTAAATGCAGTGATGATACCATCGATAAAAGCTGTATATGGTCAAAATTTTACATTTCAGCATGATAATGCTCCAATACACACAGCACGCATTGTGCAAAATTTTCTCCTAGAAAATAATATGGTTTCGTTACACTATTCGGACACACTAATTACTTGTATTTTTAACTTTTTTTTTGTTTAATTGTGTAATATGAATACTTTTAAGTAAAATTAGATACGGAAAACACACATTAATTCATAAAATTTGAGTTTAAATGCAAAAATGGTCGTAAAATTGTTGATTCTTAAACTTTACGCTGCGAACATGTCATATTTGCAAAATTCGGTATTTTAACAGTGTTGCCACATAGAAAAGCTTTCTGCAATAATACAGTTTTTAGGTTGTTCGGGTTTGTTTATATCGATATAAGACCGCAGTTTATTGTCAATGTAGTTATGTCACGACTAAGCAATATCTTTTAAGAGGGTTAACTGCGATAGAAAGGCCCAAAAATATCCGTTTTTGTGCAAAATTTTTTTCCTATGTAGCTAATAAATGACAACTGGCAACTCTGTTGAAGATGTCACTTTTAAGTCGAACACAAATTTGACATTGCATAACACTGTTGCCAAGAGCAGTTATACTTTGGTGTTCAAGGAAAAGGAAAGAACAAATCAAAATAAAATGGAAATAGCAAATATAGATAATGTTGACGCAATTACAAACAAGCATGATGTGGATTTTGCAAAATATTTACAATACAATACATAGGATTGATTAGAGATAATTTCAGATGCAAAACCAGAAATTGTCGTCTCGTATGCACTATTAGGCAGAGAGTTAATGCAAATGCCTTGAATTCCTGCTTTTATTGTTGCAAATGCCGGAAAGATTATCCTTTGTTTTCTTTTTTCAAAATATGAATATTCCTGTTAGGCAGATATTTAAACTACACCGGTGGCGACCACAAAGTGGTTGTGTTTGCGACCAGCCTGGCTGGTTGCAAACACAGCCACGCCGCCGGTGGCCGCTACACGCTGCGGGCACTATGTTGTACACAGTTCTTATGGGTCGAGGGATGGCGTTTTCAGTGGCTCGGTTGAGCTGCACTGAGTCCATAAGAGGCGCGTGGCGGAATGAGGTTCCAAAAGCTGTAACGGGGCGGATTTTCACTTGTTAGGACATTATCAATTTATGTAACTTTCTTGTGTTTTCTTTTCCCGAATACAGAAGGAAATCGGCTACAAAAGGTGTAGCGGGGGCGGGTTTTCACTTGTTTTCCCAGGGCACTGTCAATTTATGTAACTTTCTTATGTTTTCTTTTGCCGAATACAAAAATAAATCGGCTAAAAACGGTTTAGCGGGGGCGGGTTTTCACTTGTTTTCCCAGAGCACTGTCAATTTTTGTAACTTTCTTGTGTTTTCTTTAGTCGAATACACAAACAAATCGGCTACAAAAGGTGTAGCGGGGGCGGGTTTTCACTTGTTTTCCCAGGGCACTGTCAATTTATGTATCATTCTTATGTTTCCTGTTTCCGAATAGGAAATCGGCTACAAAAGGTGTAGCGGGGGCGGGTTCTCACTTGTTTTCACAGGGCACTGTCAATTTATGTGACTTTCTTATGTTTTCTTTTTCCGAGTACAGAAGGAAATCGGCTACAAACGGTGTAGCGGGGGCGGGTTCTCACTTGTTTTCCCAGGGCACTGTCAATTTATGTAACTTTCTTATGTTTTCTTTTTCCGAATCCAGAAGGAAATCGGGTACAAAAGGTGTAGCGGGGGCGGGTTTTCACTTGTTTTCTCAGGGTACTGTCAATTTATGTAACTTTCGTGTGTTTTTTTGCCGAATACAAAAACAAATCGGCTACAAAAGGTGTAGCGGGGGCGGGTTTTCAGTGGTTTTCCCAGGGCAGTGTCAATTTATGTAACTTACCCTAACTTTCTTATGTTTTCTTTTTCTACAACCATATCTTTCCATTACATTTTCAAAAATTGTTAAATTCCGTGGGTGCTCAAGTGTAGTCATTACACAGAACCTTTACTTTTTATTTTTGTTATAAAATTATAAATCCGGCAACATCGCTAAAAATGTTGGGGTCAGAACCTTGTCAAATCACTCAAAAACCATAAAATCAGGATTTTTATTAATTAATTTCTTAAAAATTACTGAGTATTCCGCAAATTTTTTTATTGAATATTACTACTAAAAATGTATACTTTTAGAAAAAAATAGTAAAAATTTAAAATTCGTGTGTCCGAATAGTGTAACGGACCCAATAATATAGTAGTTCTTCCCTAGCCTTCGAAGAGTCCCGATCGAAAACATTTGGGGTAAAATGGTGAAACCAATGTATAAACATGATTTTCGGCCACGAAACAGAGATGAATTACGCTACAGGATAAATGAAGCTTGGGATGAAGTAACAGGCGAATTATGCAGAAACCTAGTTTTAAGTAAGCCGCAAAGGCTTCAAGAAGTAGTAATAAGCACGAATGGTTCTATGACTAAATATTAAAAATGTTTTGTTGCTTCGACAAATTTTGCGTTTGTATTTTTGTAACCTTCTATTATATTTCTTTTATTATTTAGTTTCCTTTTCATTTTTAGGCGACGTTATATATACCTACTTTAAATAAGGTATTAGACTTTTTCTTAATAAAAATGCCCAATATCTTTACTGCCGCTCAAGTTTATAAAAGAAATAAGATATTTTGATGCCACCTCGTATCGAAAAATATAAAACGTTAAATTATGTAACCTAGGTTACTTCCTAAAAGTTATGTGTTTTTACCTTTACAGTTGTCGAGTACCTTTTATAGTCTATGAGATATGTATATCCGTTCCCAGTTTTGTGATTTTGTTGTCCTAGTTTTTTATCGGCACGATAGTACAGTACAACTTTCTTCCTGACTGATTTTTATTAACTTTAATAATATATTTATTTTTAATTATTATGACGGATGGGAAGAAGCTTTGTTGTGTTCAATTTCTATCATGGCATATTTGATACTTGTAACATTTTATTAAATTGTCAAAGTATTGCCAACTCAAAAAGAAAATATTAATTCAAGTGGAAAAAAACCTACTATATTTTTTAAAGTTTTTCAGACTTTAAAGACCCAAATAGAAAAAGTATTAGAAAATACACGGTTCATAAGACAATTAGAGCTCTTGTACTTTAGAAAACTTCCCGCTTCGCCCCGGGTCGTTTTCTAAATTAAACGCGTGCTCTAAGATAATGCCTTATGAAACTTGTATCTTAATTATACTATTACTTCTAAGCCAAATTATGTCGGATTTTAAATTAATTATGTTCATTTGTTTGTTAGCATTATGGCGTCATGGGTATCTCGATGAATGCAAAGCCGTTTGTGCTTCGTGTAGTATGTTTGTCATGAATTGGTATACTTAATAAATTATCCCTCCTTTTTTAACTTGACATAAGGGTGTGTGATATCAAATTGTTTTAAAAAAAATATGCTCTATCTTTTTGCCCGAGTGAGCCAATATGTTTCCATTAAAAAAAAATCAGTTTTCTGGGAAAAAGTTTTCTTAAAATATTAAAAAGTGTGTAAAAGCTTTAAAACACAACAAAACTTGAAAATTGCATTTTTATCAAGAATTTGGCTTTCAAGTAAACCATTTTGGGGAGTTCATGGGAATCTAGATGAAAAAATAAAATAAATCATGTCAAAACATGACTTAGGAGTGTCTTTTGATTTGGAATGGTATTCTGAATCGATATATACAGGGTGTTATGGAAATGACGTATTATATTTAAATCGGCAATTCCTGAGATGAAAACAAATTGAAGTACATGCATGACCTTATGTCAAACCAAAAATGACCATGTGGGGCCCCTGTCAGGAAGGTAAACAAAGCAACATATGTCAACAGTGTTGTCATACCTTCAGGGTAAACTCTTTAGAAAGTCAATAACCGTTTGACAGATTGCAAGTTGTTTATTTTTCAGGGTATATTATTATAAACTTTTACGTTCAATTCAGTTCGCTAGGAAACAATCTCTGATTTATAAACTTGAACTGACTCGAACGAACCGCCGCGGAGTTTTTAAATGGTCAAATATGTTATCATTTGTTCAATTCGAACGACACCCGTCAGATATGGACAACTAAAAAGTTTATAAATGCCACTTACCCTTTAGAAAAAAAAAATGCAATTTTATTTAGATTTTCAGGCTTATTTAACACCAACTTAATTTATAAAAAACACCAAGTACCTAGGTAACTTGAACAAAAACGAACCGGCACAATAAAATCACATAACACATCTAAGTACCAATCAATAGGAATTAGTATTTTAAAGTGCTACTGTGTAGACAAAAATACGCCCTTATTGTCTGAGTGGTCTGGGAAATAATGTATTTAACATCTAAAAATTTTTAAAATAAATAACGTTGGTTTTCTGGATCGATATCGACCTGCTTCTTTAAACAGCTGATTGTGGACATTTAAAAATACAGCGTTGCCACTTTCGATGTGTTATAAGCGACTATCATAAATTGCCGAATTTCCTTCTATAATATTACTTTCCTGTATAATTATAGTCTCGAAAATGGCAACCGCACTGGCTCTAGAGAGCGGATATTTCTCGGAAACAAAGTTCGACGACTGGTCCGAAGACGGACTAGGCCATTATTTCAGAGGGTAGTTCCTGTCAATTGTTAACATAATTGATTCATTTTATCTTTAGTAAGGGGTTAATGGCCCATAGAAATTGGCGTTTTTATTATTTTTATTGGGAAATGATTAAGTTCTCTTGTTCTATGTGTGTTATTGTAAAGTGTAATTATGCGTTAGTGTTGGGGTTTAGTGATAAGCTTATTATGCACTCCCCACACTATCACCAGGACACGTGATGAGCATAAAGTTTTTCCCATAGAAAAAAGAACTGAAAGTATCTGTGCCCTGGATTCCTTAATCGCGTCCTGGATTTACTTTCTAAGTACTAAGCTAAATATTTATTTTTATAAGAAACTACAGTTTTACACTTTTAAACATTTTGGCAACATTGTGCTTGAACATCTGTTGATTAATCAGCTGGGCAATGTAATATCTTCATATATGAATGTGCCGAGGAGTTGTGTGTGGGTTTATGGGTGAATTACCTCACTTTTTAAACGTTCGATTTAAAAAAAAAATATGTAGCGCTTCTCTATGACACCCCAGGGGTCACCCATTTAAATATAATACGTCATTTCCATAACACCCTATATATAAGTTCAGATAATTTCCGGTTAAACAGGAAGTGACAAAATGGAGCCAGCCATGTCATAAGATGCAAAATAATATCACATACAAACCCACAAACTTTTATTTCTGTAATTTAAACGCTAAGAAAGTTATAGGGGTGAGGGTTCCTCTTGAAACACACGGTATTAAACAGTTTAAATTCTGATTTCACTCGATTGACCGATAACGATTTTTGTTGTTGTTGTAACTGAATCGAGTCGTAATTGAATAGATGGGAATTTCAATAAGGAACATAACAGTAGAAACACTGATTAACATTTCATATCTTCAACATATTTTGCACGGTTTGATTGTTATTGGTTTTTGCAACAAATGCAAAAAAATATTTTCTGATTGTGGCATGGGAACTTCAATATCAAATCATTCCAAGTGATTAATATCAAAAAGGTGAAAGTAAAATCTGAAAATTATAATAATATGGCAATTGTCTGGGTACCTGTTAAATAAACTAACACGGATTCGTGAGGTAAACCTGTTATTTGTATCGATATTATTAAATATTTTGGTGAACGAAAATAAAAGTAAAGTTGCGTTTAAGAATTTTGAAGCTACGACAAGTCCAAGTTGAAAACTGGGAAACCGACCAACAGATTTCCCTTATAGATTTGTTAAGAATTATAAAACCTCTCAATTTCCAAATTTGTTGTGTAAAGGTCTCCTCTCGTGATACTTTTTTTTTTGGGGCCATAGCTGCACTAATACGTACGAACAAAATTATAAAACTGAAATTTTCCTAAGTAGCTGTAGAACATCAATAGAACATATTATACAAAATTGTTCTGTATACTTGTTTGCTGTATGGCGTATTTGTTGGGCGTGGTACTCAAAATTTTTCGCCTTCGGCTTTTCTCTGCCCACCAATACTAAAGGAAGGGGGAGGGGGCGGCAATTTTCTGTTCTCGCCTAGGGTGGCAGAACACCTAGGAACGGCCCTGATAGGTTCTTTTATAATTTTTTTTCTTAGTCTTTACTCCTATTTTACCTTATCTGTCATTTCATCCCACATGTCAACCATCAGTTCCCCTGTTGCATTCCAACTTTCCAGGCTTTTTCCCATATTGAGGAATGCTTTTGTGTCACATATATATAAACAGTATATTGCCAATACGAACGTTCCAAAATACAAATAGTGTCCCCACTATGGGAAATGGCGCGGGCCTATTGAGTTTGCGCAGTAGGGTGGAAATTTCATCGATCGCGTCAGAGCCGGCCTAACCTTATTTGTTTGTTGTTATTCGTCGTTCTGTTCTTTGGTTCTGGATGCTTTTTCAAATTACAGAATAAAAAGTGGTTCATCCACATTGTTGTCGGTATATTAGTGCTTATAAACTTTCATTACCTAACAGCAATTTTTGTAAAGGAGTTTTTAATTTGTGGTGATTCGATTCGCTGTTTGCTAGGTTAGTGACTTGTTTCGTTTAAGATGAAAGGAGACAAGTGCATGGTGCTTTTTGCAAAAGTCGTGGATCAATACCAGGTATAGGTATAGTATTTCAGGTATGTACATATATATACGAAAATATTTTGCTTATCACATTATCCGATCTTCGGAACCGAATTTCACTAAAAAGCTTGTAAAAAAGAATAGAGTGTCACTCGTATACAATATAATATAATATGTGGTCACTACCTAACCTTAAAATTAATGTATTTTTAATTTGGTGCCTTAGTAGCTGATAATAATTCCCAAAATAGTCAATGTAGTCATTTATTCTTAATTTTTGGTTTAGAAAAAAGGTCGGATGAAAGTTAAAATAAAGCTCATCGTGTCGATTGTTACAAATATTAGGACGGAAACCAATCAGGGCACCATCGGATCATCATATCGTCAGAAATCGTATGCATGGAACGCTGTCTTAAATCGGACTAATCGAAATTTTGATTGCAATATTTTTCCTAACTATCCAGTGAAATTTATATTACAAAAGTTGAAATCCGGTCCTGTCGAATGTTTACTTTCACAAGGAAATTTCCTAACTGCGCCAACTCACAACGCCCCCTTCGATGCTCATAGCGGGGACATAATTGCAGATGATATTAGCAATATACTGTTTATACAGGGTCCGCAAACGAAGCGTGGACGGAAAATTAAATGGTTATCGAAGAACTTATCAACAATACTGAAACAGCTTGAGATACTAGATTAAAAGCGGCATGTTTTAAAAATACTTTACATTATACAGGGTGGCCCAAAAAAGTGTGACAGCATAAAGTTATATTTTTTTAAATGTATCCCATTTAAAAAAATATAACTTTATGCTGTCACACTTTTTTGGGCCACCCTGTATAATGTAAAATATTTTTAAAATATGCCGCTTTTAATCCAATATCTCAAGCTGTTTTAGTATTGTTGATAAGTTCTTCGATAACGATTTAATCTTCCGTCCACGCTTCGTTTGCGGACCCTGTATAGTATGTGTTTTGTACATATTGAATAAATTTGTCCGTATAAATCATCGTAAAGCCGCATCAAAATAACCGCACTGTATATGAACGCGTGTTGATTCTGGCACTGCGGTTGAGCGAGATGTGTTCACAGTGTGAACGGGTTCGTTCGGGTTTGTTCGTTTGGCAATGCGGTCGAGCGAGATGCGTTTTGACCGCAGCAAGGTGCGTCTGCATCCGGTGGTTGCGTTTACGCATATGTGTGGACTATCCCATTTAAAGCTACTTGTTGTTGTCTTGCTTCTAAACCGCAGCGGTTGAAACGCAGCGTCTAAAACGCAATGTGGTCCAGCACTTATGCCACAAATCTTGGGTTTTTATACTTATATGTCTATTTTAATGATTTAGGGAAAATGTATGCAACTTGAAGCAAAAAATATTTGAAGTTATTATTTTTACATTACTAATTTAATTTTATAAAGAAATGAATATTGGTTGGTAATTATTGGAAGAATATTAAATAAATAAATAAATAATATTGTCAATTAAAATTCAGAAGAATATATTCATTAGCGGGTGGCCAACAGAGCTTTACGTACAAGACAGGTAAATTGTTATTGGTAGTGTACCTACTTATAATCGAAGATGCTAGTCTAAGTTATTTCGACGTTTCATATTTTGATTATCTTGACGTAACAAATTTAATTTATCTTTTGGCATGGAATACCATCGTGTTTCCGAATTGCTTGGAATTAAAAATTTTTGGTATGTTTTTATCAAAATGTTTGCACGTGTACTTTGTAAAAAAAATGTTCTTTTGAAATTTAAAATCGGATAATCTCAATGCTTCTTCAAACGTAAGGACAGATTTTATATGAAAATTATAGAATCAACTAGATTTGTGGGCTAAAATTAACATGATCTAATCACGATATGAACAGAGTGGAACAATTCAATATCCTATTTATGAAATACTTTTTATACAGTGAGTCCCAGAAGAAATGTCTAAATTCATTTAAAATTCAGCGGTAAGTTTTTTCAAAAAACGCTCGTACCCGTCGATTTTGATTTTTTAATTTTTTTTTGTGGTAATTTCATGTATACAGGGTAGCTTAAAAATAAGTTACTACCATCAACTTCATTTTTTCAAATGAAAACATATATTTTTTATTTCATTTTTGAATTTTGCATTGAATTCTAAGCATGTTTCATGTACCATGTCCTATACATAAACTCAACAGTTATTGAAAAAATTAGGATTGAACATATCTATAAGCAAGACCTGTTTATTAAAAAGACACAACAAAATCAAATTAAATGGTTGGAAACGTGCAAAGAGAGTTTATTGATCGTCTTTGATATTGTCAAGCCGTAAATGGCGCACATTTTCAACATTTAATTTGATTTTGTTGTGTTTTTTTTTAATAAACAGGTCTACTTATAGATATGTTCAATCCTAATTTTTTCAATAACTGTTGAGTTTATGTATAGGACATGGTACATGAAACATGCTTAGAATTCAATGCAAAATTCAAAAATGAAATAAAAAAATATATGTTTTCATTTGAAAAAATGAAGTTGATGGTCGTAACTTATTTTTGAGCTACCCTGTATACATGAAATTACCACACAAAAAAAATTAAAAAATCAAAATCGACGGGTACGAGAGTTTTTTGAAAAAACTTACCGCTGAATTTTAAATGAATTTAGACATTTCTTCTGGGACTCACTGTATAATTGGTAATTGAAGAATGAAAATTGAAATGTGCCATGTTAGTCATATATCGGGGGTTTACCTTTCAATAATTTATATTAACCAATAAAGGCATCTATGGGCGATGCTATAGCTTAAAAAAAAACCTTTAAAATGCCATTTCTGAAGTGTATCTCATAATGAAAGGAAAACTTGGTATGTACATTTAAAACTTTAACTTACTTTCGAAACCCATCGGAAAGTCGCCACTCATATTTAAATGACAAGACCGCCAGAGAGGAAAAGGAGATAAGAACTCGAATAGAAGCTATTTTATCGGTTTTATAATTATTATATTAAATTTCACTAAAGTTTTATAATATATTATACTATATAAAGTAGCATTTAATCATTGTAACTTCTTCTTTCACTGAATAGCTCATGGCGATTAGAAATATTCAAAGCGAAAATTAGTTGAAAAAATTTAAAACTCTGTCATATATTGACATGTGTAAACCTAATTATAAAGGTGATTACTGTTATTTTCATTTTAACTTAACAGTTGCGTACTCTAGATTTAAGCTAGTTTGACTAGACAGAATTTTCTGAATATCTTAAAAACGGCATCAGTAAAAAAAAAAGTTTTCTTTAAAATCAACACGGAAGCGAATATTTGACCACCTTGGAATTTAAAGTCCGGGTCGGACGCACCACGCGGTATAATAATAACTAAAGTACTATCAACTAGTGTTGTGATCGCTCGAATTATAAATTCAAGCGAAAATCGTCGCTTGTCACATATTACCTTTCACTCGATACCCGAGCTTCGTTTGACGCCGGCCGAAATGTGCTGCTTGGTAGCGTGATCGCTCGAGGTAAAATACTGCTCGTATATTCGAACAGTTTTTCGCTCGATATGAAATACTACTCTAGTAAAATCGAAAATTGCTGCCTTTCACTTGATACACGATTTTCGCTCGACGACATGCCGATTGGCGACGTTCAAGTTTGACGCTCAGAAGGCAGACACGGCATACGTCTTTGTTAAAGGCACATAAACGAGAAGGTGCATACAAAAAAGTATGTCAAATCCCTTAGTGGATTCATCGCGACATGGGTTTTGTAAAGTTTTGTTTTAACTGGCTAGCCAGCGGCGATTGTAGTTTTTTAAAATATTAAAGGGTATAATATTTACAAAAATCAGAATCAACTCTTCTTTCTTAATGAAAACTCTAGACTAAACTTCTAAAACTTACAAGAACAACTCCTGGTGTTTAATCAACACATTCTTCTTTGTCATAAAAATTTCAAGTGATTAATCGCTCGAGCGATTCACTCGATTATTAAAATCGCTCAAGTACCAAGTACTCGATTATTAAAAGGTTCGTTCCAACCACCCTAAAAATCGTACAATGTACGGTCACGCACATGCGTAGTAGTCGAAAGGCGTTCCAACCGACACAAAACGGTGTAGCTGGCGATCCCTTTGGTGTTCCAACCAAATTGTGATCGTTCGCAAACCAGGTTCTGAACGGTATAAACGATACATGGCCAAGACCAGGAACCGCTTGTACTGACTTGCGCCCTAAGAATTTTAACCGTTGTTTTTGTATTCCTGGCATTCATGCAGTTCTTTTAGCCTTGTTTTGTAGAAGTTGTTACTTAACCCCTCGTTAATATTATGATTATTTAATTTATTCTTATTAAATTTGTATAATCCGGTTCCCAAACCTACGAGATATTCTTAACATTAAACGTTATTTTCTTTCATGATTATTAAATACAACAAAACGGAACGAAAAAAGATAATACTCAAGCTTAGACGAAGAAATCAAAACAACAAAAGTAGGGTTGCGATTTATGAATGTTATGATAATTAACTAATTACTAAACTTCTTTCCTAGAATCAGACAGGCGATCAGCTGAGATTTTTACAGAGAATGGTCACACCAACCTTGCCTCCCTTGTGCATCGGCAACAAACTGTGCAAAATTAACGCCTGCGCACAAAATCGATTCCAACAGTTTCGTGATGGTTCTAGAACGATACAAAAATAGGGTGTTGGAACAAACCTTATATCATCGATTTTTCCCAACACTACAGTGGCAACGTAGCAATAAGTATTCTTTATTCACCTAGCTGTTACCAATGGTTGCAAATGTAGTAGTAGCCAGTATTAAACCAGGTAACTTACCACAGCCTCGATACTACGACCCGTTGTATTTTCTTCATGGGAATTCTAATGCATTGTTCCGTTTTAGGATGTGTACGCCAATAAAGTAAACTGGAGTGGCAATGTCGCACTAATAATATTTATTCTGTGTTTCGAATTTCGCTTTTCACGTCCTTTAGGCTATAGGTCTTTCCCTTATCTATTAGTATTATTAAATCTATTGTCGATTTTATCGTTACGAAATTACCCAATATTAGATATAAACGTGCACCGTTGCACTCTAAAAAATTCAAATATCGGGTCAAGAACTGCCGTAGAAATAAAATAACATGTTTCCATTCATATTCGAAAGGTGTTTTAAAAGTACAAGTTTTGTAGTAAGAGTTATAACATACACCGAGAAAAATCAGAAGTAGAACTGCGACGGAACTAAACCGGGCCCCAGTTTGTTCCGTAAAATTCGGACACATGTCGGGAAGATATAGATTTATGAATCTACAATAATGCACTAATAATTATCTTTACTGAACCACCTTTTCGTAGAATTGTAATTATTAAAAAAAGCGAAATTAATAAAAATAACGTGCTTACTCGCAAGACCGAATGGGGAACAACGAACGACGCGGATGCTGTTTTCATGGCAACTTGATTCAGTGAAACCTCTCATAACGGACACCTCTAATAAGCGGACATCTCTATTAAGCCGACATTTTTCATAGTGCAGAACTAGGTATATGATATTCCATGAAAATCAACGTCTCTTGGGCGGACTCTCCTTTGGGCGGACGCGGACAGGCTGTTTTCATACAAAGAGTGCAAAAACTCTCCTTTAAACGGACAAAAAACTTTTTAAAGTATTTCGGAGACCAATAAGTACGGTGCAAGAACTCTCTGAAGACAGACCGGCAACCAATCGCGTATGCGTGACAGAGCGAAAGGACTTCGCCGAATGAAAGTATGTGTGATTCCCCGAAGGGAGTCCGCCGTTTATTTGTGAGTTGTAAGGTTAAAATCGTAAACAATTGATGTTGTAGAAGTTATACGTTATACAGATTAGATTTTTTAGTACTACATCCTAACTAAATCTAGTGTATTTTTGTTATGTTTAATAAATGTTTATTTGTACATACATACAGTGAGGACGTAAAGTAAGGAATAAATTCATTATCTCGCAAACTACAATTTTTTTAAAAAATCGCTCGGACCCTTCGATTTTGTTTTTCGAACGCGCATATTCTGACATAAAATGTAGATATACAGGGTGTTGCAAATAAGAGTTACACAAAAAAAAAATTTCTTAAATAGAACCCACTGTATATTATTGCATGTACGGATTCTTCGGAAAATCCTAAACATTTTTCATGTAGCATGTGCTATACCTTAGCCCAGGCGTTTTGGAGTAATTCTCATTAAAAATTTGAAAAGTGGAAAAAGTCATGGAGAAAACAAAGAATAAAATTATTTTAAAAATGTCTTATTTATCGAAAAAACAGTTAGGTGAACTTAAAAATAATTTTTCTAAAGTAAATGTTCGAAGTGTCTTCCGTTGGTCAACTGACAATAGCCTAACCGATCTACAAATTCTCGCTGAACATTTCGAACCATTTGGGGTGTAATTTGCCGAATTTCTTGCCGGATGCGATCTTTTAAATCATCTAAATTTGCAGGCTGGCTTTTGAATACTTTTCCCTTAAGGTATCCCCATAAAAAAAGTCGAGTGGTGCTAAATCGGGTGACCGTTGCGGCCACTCAATAAAACCACCTCTTCCAATCCACCTGTTTGGAAAAGTATCGTCCAAATATGTACGAACTCCCACAGCGAAATGTGGGGGAGCACCATCTTGTTGCAACCAGATATTATGATGTGGCAAATCGGGACGTTCTAACTCAGGAAAAAGGGTGGCCAGGGCTGGAACAAGTTCTTTTTCTAAAAAACTCAAGTATCTCTCGCCTGTTAAATTTCCGTCAAAAACGAAAGGCCCTATAACAATGTCATCGACAACGCCAGCCCACACATTGATCTTTTGATTAAATTGTGTGTGTCCTTCCCTCATCCAGTGTGGATTTACATCGGACCAATATCGATAATTTTGGGTATTTACGTCACCATTCAAGCAAAATGTGGACTCATCGGAAAAAATTATATTTTTTACAAAATTTCTGTTTACGAAACACATATCCTGTAAACGCTCACAAAATTCAAGGCGCCTCTCAAAGTCCCTTTCCAAAAGTTCTTGGAGAACTTGCATTTTATGAGGATGGTATTTATTTGTATGCAGTATTTTAAGAACTGTTGTTTTTCCAATATCCACGTCACTTGCTACCTGCCTAGACACCACATGCTGGTTATCTTGAACTGCCAGTAAGACTTCTAATTGTTGATTTTCATCAACTTGAGGACGACCAAATCTAGGGACATCTCTTATATGACCGAATTGCCTAAACTTGTACTCAATTTTGCTTACTGTTGATTGTGATATTGGCGGACGATTGGGGTATTTTTGATTAAATAACTCACGCCCATCATCATCAAAACCTCTATGCGCTGTTTCTCAGTGAGCCGCATTTTAATTTAATTTAGTTATGAAAAAACGAAATGAGTCTTTTGAAAACTAGTAAAACGTTAGGAAAATACACATAAAACTGACAATAACAGTAACTATTGACATTAATTCTTTTGGTTCTTGCATCATAACTCCAAAGCCTACTTGACTTTTCTTGCGCTTCACGCATGCTGACTACAGGTTTTCCTCAGCGTGCATGAATCAATGCAAGTCTTGATTGATTGCGACGGATTTTCAAATTTTGAATGAGAATAACTCCAAGACGCTTGGGCTAAGGTATAGCACATGCTACATGAAAAATGTTTAGGATTTTCCGAAGAATCCGTACATGCAATAATATACAGTGGGTTCTATTTAAGAAAAAAAATTTGTTGTGTCACTCCTATTTGCAACACCCTGTATATCTACATTTTATGTCAGAATATGCGCGTTCGAAAAACAAAATCGAAGGGTTCGAGCGATTTTTTTAAAAAATTGTAGTTTGCGAGATAATGAATTTATTCCTTACTTTACGTCCTCACTGTATACATAGTAATAATTTTGTATTTACATATTACATAAAAACAAATTTCCCATGGGCGGACACCTCTATTAGGCGGCCACAGTTAGACAGTCCCGTAGTGTCCGCGTAATAGAGGTTTCAACATCAATTCAGTCCACCAGCACTTACAATCTTCCAAGCCTCACGTACTCGCACTGACCGAGACAAAGGTCAGATCGTCAACAAACACCGTCAGCTATTTATACCCTGGATACGATTTTCATTTCCGATTCCGACGCAACTTCGGCGTGTGTCTTTTTATTCGAGATGATCTCTGCTGCCAACGAGAACCTACACTGGAACCGAAAGACTTTGATGTAATGTGGTTTAAAATATCAACACCGAAAATCACCAAGTTTATCTGCTGCCTATACCGTCCTCCAAGTGATACCCATTACAGAGACCTTTTCTCATCACTAGCCAATACAATCGACTTCGTGCAAACCAACTATCCAAATGCCGAGATTGCTATCTTTGGTGACTTTAACGTCCACAATGTCAACTGGCTTAAATATTCAAATACAGACGATGAGCAAGGCCGCGAGGCCGAATCCTTCGCGATCAGTTCTGGTCTAACTCAACTCGTAGAAGAACCAACGCGGATTCCAGACCGAGCTGGAGATTTTGCTAGTCTTTTGGATCTTTTCTTAACGTCAAATCCCGATCTATATACAGTCACCGTACAGCCTCCGTTAGGATCTTCCGATCACAAACTTATTTCAACTCTAAGCGAACTACCAATTAATTCTGAACAACCTCCTAAACCTCGCAAGATATGGCATTACAGATCGGCCAAGTGGGAAGACCTGAAAGACCATTTTCGGACTTTTCCTTGGATGAGCGTATGCTTCTCTTCTGATGATCCATCCGTCTGTGCTGGGGAGGTCTCCGACGTCATTCTAACGAGCATGGAAGCATTTATCCCCTCCTCCCAAAAACGCCCTTCCAACGGCAAGCCCTGGTTTAGCAAGGATTGTGAGCGTGCTGTCAAATCAAAAAATCTGGCTTACCGACAGTGGCGTAAAAACCCTACCACTGAGAATCGTACCATCTTTATAACCGCTCGAAACCAATGTAAGCTAACAATAGATCAAAGCAAAGAAGCCCATAACGTGAGGATCAAAAACAAACTTCTTGACTGTCCAAACGGATCAAGGTCCTTTTGGTCAGTCGCTAAGGCCGTCAGCCAAAATTTTACCAACTCAACTATTCCACCTCTAATACGTCCCGATGGTACAATAGCATCCACAGCCGGAGACAAAGCAAACTTACTTGCTGAACTATTTTCTTCGCATTCCACTGTAGATTTCCAGGGAAGAACACCACCCGACATTCCTGCAGTTGAATCCGAAATGACCGAAATCGTGTTCCGTCAGCGTCCCGTCAAACGAATCCTGAAAGGACTCGACGTCAAAAAAGCTACTGGTCCAGACGAAATTCCTATTATAGTTCTCAAGACATGCGCCGATGAACTAACACCAGTATTTTGTAGACTTTTCAACTTATCCTACAAAAAAGGAATATTTCCATCTTGCTGGAAGACGGCGCGAGTCCAGCCTATTCCAAAGAAAGGTAAGAGAACCCTGCCTAACAACTATCGACCAGTCGCATTGCTTTCAGTTATATCAAAAGTAATGGAGAAAGCTATTAACCAACATCTTCTAAAGTACCTGGAAGGCTTCAGCATCATCAGCGATCATCAATATGGTTTTCGGAAGTCCAGATCAACTGGAGATCTTCTAGCCTATGTCACCCATATTTGGAACAACGCAATCGAACATCATGGGGAGTCTCGGGTTGTTGCGCTGGATATTTCTAAAGCTTTTGATCGTGTTTGGCATGAGGGGCTTCTAAGTAAACTGCGATCCTATGGTATGCCCAGTCGATTCTGTGCATGGTTATCTAGCTTTCTTAAGGACCGCTCTCTGCAAGTGGGGATTGACGGATTTCTCTCAGACACCTTCACCATCAATGCCGGTGTTCCTCAAGGGTCCATATTGTCTCCCACTCTCTTCTTACTCTACATTAACGACCTTCTAGTGAAAACTAAAAATCCGATATTTAGTTTTGCGGACGATAGCACACTTTTCTCATCCTTCTCTTTGAATGCACAAACATCGGCTGCCGACGCACATCTTCGCAGACAGCATGAAGTATCACGCCTCAACAAAGACCTAGAAGAAATTTTGGCTTGGGGTGACAGTAACCAAGTCGAATTTAACGCTAAAAAAAACCAGGCAGCAGTTTTCTCTAAAAAGGTTAACATTACAGAACCGGAAATAGTCATGGCCGGACACGCAATCCCACTGGCTTCATCTATTAATTTGCTGGGTGTCAATCTGGGAGGAAATATGTCTTGGCATAACCACGTTGTGGCAATCGCCAAGATAGCTTCTCAGAAGCTTGGCGTACTCTTCCGAACCAGAAAGTTGTATACACCTCAACAACTTTTGACACTATACAAAGCCCAGATTCGACCATCAATAGAATACTGCTCTCATGTCTGGAGCTCTGCACCCAAACATACTCTTCGGCTGCTGGATTCCATCGAAAGGAGGGCTATTCGTCTGATCGGAGACCACGAGCTGACGAAGAACCTCGACAGCCTAGAACATCGAAGACAGGTTGGGGATTTGACTCTCTTTTACAGATATTATCATGGAAGGTGCTCGGCTGACCTTGCCCTCTTAATTCCGCCCAGAGCGACGAATAGCAGAAATACACGACGAACCACTGCCGCCCATCCGTATGTGGTTAAGCTTAGTACTCCTCGAACTTCATTATTTAAAAATTCTTTCATCTGGAGGACTTCATCCTTGTGGAACGACCTTCCCGAGGTCGTTTTTCCCAACGAATATAACCTCCAACGATTCAAATCCAACGTGAATCGCTTTCTGCGCACACGCACCACTCCCAGAGTGCCCTAAAGGATTTTTCCTATAGTGCTTGTGTTTGATCATAAAAAAAAAAAAAAAAAAAAAAAAAATTATAAGTATTCAGAGAAAAGTGAAAAAACGACACTAAATTACTTTTGTTAAATTATCGATTTTATGCATTCATTTGTGTAAAAATATATAGTTTTTAGTTATTTATTATGCAAGGGAAAAAAGTATTAGATTTTAGCCCGAGGTTGTGTTGATAAAATTCCAAGAGCTAAAATCTAATATTTTATCGATGTAAAATTTTAATTTGTAAACCAGTAGGCTGTTTTACTTATAGTGGCAATTAGACATGCGTTGCTAAGGAAACCTTTAAAATAATCGAATATCTGTCAATGTGTGATTAATTTAAAAATTAGGAACTTAGAAGTTGTTTATTAGTTATTTTGAATATTATAAAGTTAAAAATGTCTAATTCTGAGTTTCCTCTGACTCCACCGTAACTGGTAGAAGCAGCGAAAGTAGCGTCACAAAAATTATTACCAGCTAAATCGCGCAAAATTTACGAAATCGCGTATTCAAGATTTATGGAATGGAAGATGAAAAAGATATGCAGTTCTTTGTCGGAGACGGTGTTATTGGCCTATTTTTCGAAATTGGCAAAACAACAAAAGCCATTAACAGTGTGGTCGAATTATTCAATGATTAATAGTATATTACAATCCAATAATAATGTAGACATTTCAAAATATTTCAAGCTAATTACGTTTCTGAAACAAAATGGGAAAGGTTACACGCCCAAGGAAGCTGCTATTTTTACGATTACAGATATTAGTGAGTTTTTAAATAATACTCCCGATGAAGTTTATTTAATGGCCAAGGTTGTTGTTTTATTTGTAACTTTTTGTATAATAAAATATTCTAAAATTAAATATCTACCTTTAGTTATGTGTATATATTATATATATATCCGAGAAAAAGTAATTCTCATCATTTTTTTTCCGGGGAAAAAAGTAATTTCATAAAAAATTACATTTTGTTACCTGTCAACAGATATTTTTATTTTATTTAAGGCGTATTAACTCGACAACAAGTCAAAATTTAAATCATTTACAAACACGCTAGATACATTTTTTAATTTGAAAGTGAAGTTCGAATAAGGACATATAAGTTTTGTACGTTATTTTCACGGATACAATACTCTCCTGGTGTGTTCCTCTCGACGCACCCTGTATATTCGAGAGGAAAATTGTCGAGTGTTTCATATTCAATATGAATTAAATGACAAAACTAATTTGTAGGACCATAAAAGAACACAGTTTAATCAAAATAATTTAGTTATCTATTTTAATCTCGAACATTCCTTGTTATTACGAAAATAAAATAGTTCACTGTAAGAGGGTATTAGACCTTGCACCCACACCAAATTTTAATAGTTTAAGGATAAAAAATCGTTGTAAAGTAAAAGTAAATTGTTAATTTTCACATTCAGAAACTGTATAAAAAACGTATGTTATTTACAGCAGCGTAGTCAGAAGAAGGCTAGAGAAGGTAACACTTTTTTAACGAACACATTTAAATGATTTGCCGGTAGAAATCACACATCAAAAAAGTTCCTATGGAAATATAAATATTTAGCAGTAAAATTACAGTGCCGTACATAGAATTTCTTGTAGGAAGGGGGGGGGGGGGGGAGGGGTATATACAGTGAAACCTCTCATAACGGACACCTCTATTAAGCGGACATCTCTATTAAGCGGACATTTTTCATAGTCCGGAACTTGGTATATGAAATTCCATGAAAATCAACCTCTCTTGGGCGGACTCTCCTCAGGGCGGACGCCGACAGGCTGTTTTCATACAAAGAGTGTGAAAACCCTCCTTTAAACGAACAAAACATTTTGGGTATTTGGGAGACGAATAAGTACGGTGCAAAAACTCTCTTAAGATAGACCGACAACCAATCGCGAATGCCTGTCAGCGCGAATGGACTTCGCCGAATGGAAGTATGTGTGATTCCCGACAGGAGTCCGCCGTTTATTTGTAAGGTTAAATTCGTAAACAATGGCCAAGAATTTCGCGTTTTGAGTCTGAAAGAGAATGTTGATGTTATGGAAGTTTGTAATTTGATAACAATGATTTGGGCGATTTCTTTAACATTGATAGCAAGGTGCTATTAGAAGATGATAGTGACCCCATTCCTACCGATTATGTAGTCCAAACTGAAACCACATCACTATCTGACGACTCTGATGAAGAAGTTGAATGCAACGTAATCAAACAAATGTCACCAATTATCAACAAGCCATTAGTATCGTAAAGGAATTGTAAGAGTATGCAAAGAATAGAGGTGACGCTAACTCTACAGCAATGGAATTGTTATCAGACTTAAAATTACCTTTTCTAGATTGCAAGTATAAACCGCAAACACGTCAAACTACGTTATTAGATTTTTTTAGTACTACATCCTAACTAAAACTAGTGTATTTTTGTTATGTTATGTTTATTTGTACATACATATACATAGTAATAATTTCGCATTTATATATTACCTAATGACAAATTTCCCATGGGCGGACACCTCTATTGGACGGACACATTTAGACGGTCCCGTAGGTGTCCGCCTAAGTGAGGTTTCACTGTATAAGAAAGTGTAGGTCCTCTAATCCTTGCTACAAGCTGCCAACTTGTATTTATACATTAAAGAACCAACCGCACATTCTCACTGTGGATGTTTCTCTACGAAACGTCATGTTAATTCCCACAGATTTATGTTATTTTTCTTATTTAACGAAGTCGACAAAAAAATCAAAAAAGATTACTTCCTGTAATGTTTATAATTATTATTGAATGTATCTTAAGGCAATATGTTCAATTTTAAAGCATGTGTTAATGAATTTTAATGATTTTCACCATACGTTCGGAAATTACTTTCGATCATTCTGTGGCAGTCTAATCGTTGATGGGTCAAAATACAAAATTTTATTGTATTTATATAGAAGAACAAGTAAAACTTATAATCTGGCTTCACTCAAAGTTAAAGTTTTTGCATTTCGAACCACTAATACTGAGTCCTCTGGATACTTGTGTAGCAATAAAACTGTCATGGCCGATATTTCAAAGTCACCTTAAGGTACAGAATGACATAAGTCATCCTTAACACGAGGTTGACAGCATATTAAAGTTCTCTTTAACTCTTATCTAAAGTTATAGATCTTTAAGGATGGTGGCAATCATAGACTTAACGCGTCGATTGACCCTCAAATTAATTTAAAACATAGTTTTTTTAAGGTTTACCGTAACGCTAAGTCTATCTAAGTTAAGGACTAACTTAAGGTAATATTGAAATATGGGCCCTTAGAGCCGAAAGTCACCGGTATAGAATGGCATATGTCATCCTTAACCTAAGTTTTATAGTATATTAAAGTTCGTTTTAACTCTCATCTAAAGGAATAGACCTTTAAGCAGTGGCGGTTCTTCCACAGGAGCACATGCACACGTGCACTCCCAAAACGAATAAAAAAATATTAGTTTATATTCATTTAATATTATTTATCGTATAAAGACCGACCATCCCCAATATTTTATCGTACCGTCAATGATCGTATAAAGTCCTACCCTCCCTAATATTTTATCGTACCGTCAACCAAACTGTATATTATTGGCTCTCGATCCGGCAACCGTGCTTCGGTCGAGTTTAATGACGATTATGACGACACTTGCTCGCATGTGCGAGTAAGTAGGCGGGGCATAATGCAGTTTCTCTGTAGTAACAGGTGGCGGGAGACAGCGGGGCTATGGCGATTTAACATGGGAAAGGCGCACAATTTTAGTGTGCGCCGCGCCGTTGTCTTTTCGCGCATCTAGTTAGAAATTCGAGCGTGTATATTTTAATATTTTAATATTTTAATATTTTAATATTTTAATATTTTAATATTTTAATATTTTAATATTTTAATATTTTAATATTTTAATATTTTAATATTTTAATATTTTAATATTTTAATATTTTAATATTTTAATATTTTAATATTTTAATATTTTAATATTTTAATATTTTAATATTTTAATATTTTAATATTTTAATATTTTAATATTTTAATATTTTAATATTTTAATATTTTAATATTTTAATATTTTAATATTTTAATATTTTAATATTTTAATATTTTAATATTTTAATATTTTAATATTTTAATATTTTAATATTTTAATATTTTAATATTTTAATATTTTAATATTTTAATATTTTAATATTTTAATATTTTAATATTTTAATATTTTAATATTTTAATATTTTAATATTTTAATATTTTAATATTTTAATATTTTAATATTTTAATATTTTAATATTTTAATATTTTAATATTTTAATATTTTAATATTTTAATATTTTAATATTTTAATATTTTAATATTTTAATATTTTAATATTTTAATATTTTAATATTTTAATATTTTAATATTTTAATATTTTAATATTTTAATATTTTAATATTTTAATATTTTAATATTTTAATATTATAATATTATATATTTATTAAGTTAAAATGAATAGTTTGACGGTGGACTATTTAAAAAATAATTTTAGCTCTTTGAGTTTGGAGCAAAAAATTGAAGTGAAGAATGCGGGAAGACCTAAACCCGAAATTAATCTAACGCAGACCACAAAGGGTAAATCTAGGGACTTTATTAGAAAGTTTAAAAATTAAATTTATTATAAAAATTTTTATAGAAGGTATTCCAAACTTTAATGAGGCTGTTATTGATCAATTTTCTACAATTAAGAACCGAAGAACGGACTTTACGTTTAAGCACTATACACACTAAAAAAAACCTTTCTTATTTTCCAAAAGTTGTATTTCCTAGTGTAAAATTAAAAAATAAATAAAAATATGTTTTACCTAACGCATTTTCTTATTACTTCTTTTCTTTCTACATTTAAAACGCCTAGAAAGTAATTGTTTGGTCGTTACACAAAAATAAAATTTTAAAAATAATTTCACCATACTTGCGAACCCCCTCAATCATAGGTGATAGACTTAACATTGATTTTTTAGGTTTATATTAATGTTAAGGCTGCCTTAGCTAAGGTCTAACTTAAGTTAACATTCAGATATATTATAGAATCGTCCTAAATTGACAGTTGGAGATTTACAGTGACAGATCTAAGAATAAATCGTCCTTATTAGTACAACTATTCTTAGGCCCATAATATTGTTACCGTAAATAGACCTTAGCTAAGTTAGCCTTAACCTTATGGTAAACCTTAAATGTTTTAAATTAATTTGAGGCTTAATTGATGCGTTAAGTCTAAGGTTACCACGTTCTTATAGGTCTATGCCTTATTTAGATGAGAGTTAAAAAGAACTTTAATATACTATCAAACTTGTGTTAAGGATGACTTAACATTCTGTACCATAAGGGCCCTAAGGGCCGATATGTTAGTGCTACCTTAAGTTAGACCTTAGCGAAGGTAGCCTTAACGTTATGGTAAACCTTAAAAACACTATGTTTTTAATTAATTTGATATTCGAATTTGTTAAGTGGAAGATTACCACGTCCTTAACCTTAAGGTGACTTTGAAATATCCGCCGGACCGAGACGCGTAGGCCCTTATACATTAAAGTATGAATTCACGACCATGATCTCTTAATATGGTAATATTATTTATAAATTCTTAACAGATGCAATACGAAGAAAGTGAAACCCGAATCTTATTTAAGACAAAAGTTAACAAATTTGGCAATGTTGAAGATACTAGTTTAAAAATAAAAATGTACATATCATTAGTAAGAGAAAAAGACAAAGGTTATTATAATAATTAAAATATGATCGCGTGGCTTTTTTTTCCGCTAAAATCAGTATTTGTTAACAATTGACAACACTGGCCGGGTATACACGTGGTTGCCATTGGTGTGCAAAGCATTTGGCAGGTCTGATTTGAGATTTTTTGGAAAATAAAGGAAATAATGAATAATTCATCGACATAGTTCCAATCATAGCATTAAATTTGTACTGTTTTTCTTCTTATCATAAGTATTCAAACCCCTTTAAGGTTTGCTGTGCCCAGGGCCTCACTCAGAGGGGCCCGTGCTAGGCATATGCGACTCTATACTTATTCAAATAGTATCTTATTATTAAATCATAATAAATTAGTGTTAAGGAATACACTCTATGAAGCGGCGAGGGGCCCCTGATGGCGTAACGGGCCTAGGGCCCCCTAAAACCAAAAATAGGAACTGGATGTGTCGCGAATTTTTTCTAGCCCGACTAGCCATACCATTACATAGAATTGGTTTCTAAAAACATGTCGGAAAACACCATTCTTGTGCGAAAAATAGAACATTTTATTTAAAAGTTCAATATTTGAGATCTTGACCTAATGCTTATTAACGATTTTTTGTTGGTACATTACTCGCCTGGAAAATAAATGTAGATGATATTTATTTTTTTCATATCGTGTTCGTTGATCTAATCTGTAAGTCGTAATAATAAATATTACTATAAAGTTCATATTTTGTTCGATTTGAGTTGCGGGTTACAAAGATGTTGCCTCCTGGGTATTCAGCTGTACAGCGACTAGTAAGGTATGTCCGTTATCGCGCCAAACATGAAGTCCCCGGAAGTGGTTAGAATCCCGAACGCGAGATCGTTTGAATTAATTAAAATCCCGAAAAGGTATATTCTAATGACGCTATTCGAGTCTATAATAAATTAGTAGCAATACCGAACGAACCATGTAGAAGCAGTCATTGGTACTCAGAGCTGTCATAAATTATTTTAAAAAGATTTAAATCAAAGATCATTTCTCTCTCATCTTGTATATAAGAAAATATTTAAATGACAATCAGCCTTCATTGAATAACCAAAATGACATGACTTTCTTTTTTATTGATCACACACAATCACTATAGAAAAAATCCTTTAGGGCACTCTGGGAGTGGTGCGTGTGCGCAAAGAGCGATTCACGTTGGTTTTGAATCGTTGGAGGTTATATTCGTTGGGAAAAACGACCTCGGGAAAGTCGTTCCATAAGGATGAAGTCCTCCAGATGAATGTATTCTTAAACAGTGAAGTTCGAGGAGTACTAAGCTTATACACATATGGATGGGCGGCAGTGGTTCGTCGTGTATTTCCGATATTCGCCGCTCTGGGCGGAATTAAGAGGGCAGGGTCAGCCGAACACTTTCCATGAAAATATCTGTAAAAGAGAGTCAAGTTCTCAATGTTCTAGGCTGTCGAGGTTCTTCGTCAGCTCGTGGTCTCCAATCAGACGAATGGCCCTTCTTTCGATGGAATCCAGTAGCCGAAGAGTATGTTTGAGTGCAGAGCTCCAGACATTAGAGCAGTATTCCAGTGATGGTCGAATCTGAGCTTTGTAAAGTGTCAAAAGTTGTTGAGGTGTGTTCAACTTTCTGGTTCGGAACAGTACACCAAGTTTCTGAGAAGCTATCTTGGCGATTGCCACAACGTGGTTATGCCAAGACATATTTCCTCCCAGATTGACGCCCAGCAAAGTAATAGATGAAGTCAGTGGGATTGCTTGTCCGTCCATGACTATATCCGTCTCTGTAATGTTAACCTTTTTAGAGAAAACTGCTGCCTGGGTTTTTTAGCGTTAAATTCGATTTGGTTACTGTCACCCCAAGCCAAAATTTCTTCCAGGTCTTTGTTGAGGCGTGATACTTGCTCATACATGCTCCCTGCGAAGATGTGCGTCGGCCGCCGATGTTTGTGCATTCAAAGAGATAAGATGAGATAAGTGTGCTATCATCAGCAAAACGAAATATCGGATTTTTTATTGAGTTTTATTTGTGGATGGTGGCGAAGCATGTGGTCTTACTTTGTTTTCTCACATAAGTTTTGGCACAAATTTCTACCAAGTGTTTTTTTTTAATAATAAAATATGTTTTAATAAAGTTTTGTAATACATAGTAATTAATTGTTTCATAAGCAACAAAATTATGAACTTAAACTAAATATAGAAAACCCTGGTCTTCCACTAGACACACCTTCCTGCGGACACCTAGCATTAGGTTTTGGATGGCACTTATATCGATTTCTAGGATTTTTCTATATATCCTGCGTCGAAGTTCCTTCTCATTTTGTGCTTCCCATCCTCCATCGTAAACTTTTCGAGATAAAAGAGCCCAAAAATCTTCTATGGGCCGAGCCTGGGGAAGGTTTGGAGGATTCTCGTCACAAATGGTACGTTTTGGCCTGCTAACCAATTTTGGGTTTGTTTTGCATAGTGACAGGACGCAAGATCTGGCCAGAACATAATATCGTCTCCAGCATGTTCTTCTTCAATAAAATTAACCAGTTTCATAAGACAATTATCGATATACCTTTGATATCCAGGGCTTCACCTCTTACTCGACCCACACAAGGCCTGGATACACCGCTGGTGGAAATAGCGTACCATACTAACACCTTATCAGCGAATTTAAATTTAATTTAAATTTGATATTACCAAGGACCTCTGCAATATTGTCAGTATAAAAACCATAATTTCCCTTCATTTCTTAGTTGTTTAGTGTGAAATACCTTTCGTCATCCATAATTATCACCCGGTTGTTAGCAAAATATACTCTCAGCATCTCGGAATTCTGGCTAGTTGGTTGGCTGTATATTTCGGAGCCTTTCTTCTTTTTCGGTATTTCTGGCCATTCCGCGATAGTTACCGCGCTATGGTGTTTTTAGATATTCGATATTGTGGTGCTAGTTTTCTTTTTAATGTTCTTTCTGATCTTACTCTGGTAAAAACTCTAGGCCTTCCACTTTTTGGAAGGTTCATACAAGAAATACCGTGCTCACATTCAGCAATTGTCCGATAAATGATTCTACGCGATATATTTTGATTTTCAAAAATGCGTATTATTTCGGATTTGGGACCCGTTCAACTAAATTGTAAATACTTTTCCGAATTTCTAATTTGTAAGCCATATCGAATTAATCAATTTAAAAACTGAACTGTCAACGTTAAGTGAAGGTGTTCAACAAGTTTTTGTTACCAGGGCAACTTGATATTTTCTTCTTATTACCAATTTTATGGCATCTGAAATTGGTGCCAAAACTTATGGGACATACGTTATTTCCCACAAAACACATTATTTTCATTTATAAGGTATGGTTGTAAATAAAATAGCATTCAAAGATCGGTGAAAAGTTTCATTCCTGTCTCGAGAAATTATTCACCTCGGCACTACGCACCTCTGCAAACCATTATTTTCTCTCGACAAAAATGAAATACTGCTCAATATACTATTTTTGCATTTTTTGATAAAAATGGAAAATTTTCTTAGTGTTGTTTCAAATGTCAAATGGATTTTGATGTCTTTTTAGAGCATTTTCTTATAATACCGGTTCCAGTCCTGGATCCAGCCAAAATTGTCGTAGTTTGTTCCAGCATCCGGGATTTTCAAAAAGTGTATCTAGTAGCATCACCACCAGTGGCAAAATAACGAACATACCGTTAATCTAATTAGTCAGTTTACCAATTCTCACGTTTTCAATTTCATAATTCTTTATTATAATCTAATACTCCAAGTTCGCGTATTGGAAATTAAAGTTAATTACAAATAAGAACAACATTGTGATTAGTTGTTAATTACCATGCCATTTCTCTTAGTATTTCTTTGTATCTACTGGATTAACATAATGCAAGAGGGCAAATGATTAGCACCAACGCAATTAAGCTCAGACTGACGTTGTCTGTTTGATAAAGTGGGTATGTAGGTCGTTTAAAAAATATAGCGCATGGATATAAAATAAATCTATGATTTAAGGCAATAATATTAGTACTAGTATATTAGGATACAAGTTTCATAAGATATTATCTTAGAGCACGCGTCTAATTTAGGAAACGACCCACAAAGCTGGGAGTTTTCTAAAGTACAAGTGATCTAATTGTCTTATGAATCGTGTATTTTATAATATTTTTTCTATTTAGGTCTTTAAAGTCTGAAGAACTTAAAAAAATATAGTAGATTTTTTTCCATTTGAATTAATATTTCTTTTGGTTATATTATTGTAAGTAAAACACTTTTTTACTTAAATTTCCACTTTTTATTTGACAGTACGACATTTCACTGCACTGCAGTTTCGTCAGGTACCTGACGTTATTATGTAATATGTATATGTATGTACAAATAAATATAACATAACAAAATTACACTAGTTTTAGTTAGGATGTAATACTAAAAAAATCTAATAACGTAGTTTGATATGTTTACGTTTTATACTTGCAACATAGAAAATGTAATTCCAAGTCTGATATCAATTCCATCTCCTCTATTATTTGCATACTCTTATAATTTCTTTACGATACTAATGGCTTGTTGATAATTGGTGACATTTGTTTGATTACTGCATTCAACTTCTTCATCAGAGTCGTCAGATAGTGATGTGGTTTCAGTTTGGACTACATAATCGGTAGGAATGGGGTCACTATCATCTTCTAATAGCACATTGCTATCAATGTTAATGAACTCGCTCAAATCATTGATCAATTGATCAAATTACAAACTTCCACAATATTCTCTTTCAGACTCAAAACGCGATATTTTTGTGCCATTGTTTACGATTTTAACGTTACAACTAACAAATAAACGGCGGACTGCTGTCGGGGAATCACACATACTTTCATTCGGCGAAGTCCTTTCGCTCTGCCACGCATACACGATTGGTTGCCGGTCTGTCTTCAGAGAGTTTTTGCACCGTACTTATTCGTCTCCCAAATACTTTAAAAAAAGTTGTCCGTTTAAAGGAGGGTTTTCGCACTCATTGTATGAAAACAGCCTGTCCGCGTCCGCCCAAAGGAGAGTCCGCCCAAGAGAGGTTGATTTTCATGGAATTTCATATACCTAGTTCCGGACTATGAAAAAATGTCCGCTTAATAGAGATGTCCGCTTATTAGAGGTTTCACTGTACATCATGTATTTAGCGTAATTCAATAAAAGATACATCTTTGTTTCGATCGAATGTTCAACCTTCAAAATTCCACTTTTTCACTTTTAACCAGTGAGAAGTTAATGGACTCAGTGTAAAATTACGTTTTTTCGAAAACGGTTAGGATTAGCGACATGAATGAAGAATATTTAATTTTTAGTCAATAGTTAAGGATATGTAAAAACCGATGTCCAAAGTTCTTATCATACAGGGCGTTAAGAAAAGGGGGCATGAGTGTCACAGCTACTCCGTCCCTGCAGCTGTGAGTAATTCACAACACTTTCTGGGATAGTAATTTGAAGGGTCTTACCTGGTATACATCATATTAATAATGAAATTAAATATATCTGGTGGTTCAATAATTATGTTTAAAAAACTTGATTCCATTGGAGCTCTTTGGGAGCCCATATCTCCGAAGAGGAGGCCTATACGAAAACGTTTATATGAACTTTTTGTACTCTTTTCACTTGTTTTCTTCATATCCTGGAGATTTCCCACATTTTCCAGGACACCCTGTATATATTTTGACGGACTAAATTCAAACCTCTTTAATAAATAAGGGGTTAATATTTTTTTAAAAATTATTTAGACTTGAAAGATGAAGGAGATACTGTTAAATAATATGTACTTCGGGATATAAGTTCTTCTGAAACTTTGTTGACAGCCCTTATTATAGTTCAGGCGCAAATTTGTTCGTAGTCGACAGGTCCCTTTGTTTATAAATACCTATTTCAAATGTTCAATTCTACCATATTTTAAATTCCTTATAAAACATGACCGATAACGGATCGAGATTATTCAAGAATACAGTTTTTACGTGGCATTCTTTAATATGCAAAACACATAGCCAACGGAACTTGAAATTATCAACACTAAAACAGTTTACATAATAATTCGAAGATGGCATAAGTCATTGACCAAATAACCGAAGGCAATGTCAGAGATGGATCCAGGAATTTGTTGAACGGATGGCAAATTTGCCAAAAGTATGTCTTGTCTTGTACAAACATATACAGGGTTGTTATAAAGGAACTGCTCATACTGTACAGGGTGTCCCATTTTCGACACTTTTATATGGTATCTCCGTAACTGTTAGTGCTATCAAAAAAGTAATGTAGGTGCCATGTGTTCTTTTTGGGTCAAACTGAAAATGGTAAAATCAAAATTTTAAAATTTTCGCTCGCTTAAGAGAGAAAATCAAAAAATTGACAATTTCAAAATTACCCTATATTCTCTTAGTTAAAAGAGATACAGAAAAAAATTTTATACAGAAGTTTCTTTATATTGATTGCTGAATAATCTGCCATTCGGAATAAGTATACAGGGCCAGGTAAAAAAGTTATCGGACATAACCTCACTTTTTAAATGAAACACCCTGTATATTTTATTCTAAAAAGATACTATTTTGAATTCTCGTTTCAAATACAGGTCGACAACTTTAACTGTAGCTACAATGCGGGCAAAAAAATTTCTTGGGGTAACAATGTTGTCACATATATTAAATTTTAATTTAGTAACATGTTACCAAGTAAACCCTAAAATTAAATTTACCCATTTAAAGTAAATTGTCATAAGTATATAAGAAACTAATATTCTATTATAGTTTCAATGTTCTTAAAACTTTCTTTTCATACTATTTATTTTAATATTTAAATGCAAGATAAAATATTTTTTCATTAAAGTACTTCCAATCTATGGTACAATATCAACGGTAACCATGGGTAACTGGTGGCTAGAGCTAATTTGATAGGTTATATCCCAGACAGAGGATGACGTCACGCGCCTGGTGACACGCCTATAGTGCCAGCGTGCTTGTTCGGCGATGTCCAATATGCTTCATCCAGTTGCGTAGTGATAGGGTTTGTTTTAAAACTGTGATAATGAATGAATATACCCTGGTAGAACCCTTCATAGTCACACCCGCGAAGTGATTGCCAATGTGTACAGGGTGTGTTAAGAGGAATCACAAATTAATACATTTAAATTACCACACGAACAAACCCGAAAGCTAAAAAGGCTCGCAATGTACTTATATGGGAGTAAGCGTGGGTACAGTAAAAAACATGCACAAAGAAGATACTGAAAGGAAGAAAATAACCCGAATCAATTGTTGTCATCTCCTGTCAAAAAAGGGACCGTCTCTTTGCTGTCGAGAAAATCGAAGGCTTCGACTTTGGCATTGTCAGGAGAACAATACAAAAGTTTTATATGGAACTAAAAGTATTTCCAACCTTAAAAAAGTTGCTACAACAGCTGAGAAGTGACTTAAACTTTCCATTTTCCCGTGAAACTTTGAGGTGCATGTTGAAATCAAATGGATTTTATTGGTGAAAATGCCAAAATAAGCGAGGAATATTAATGAAAAGGCCTAATATATTGCGCTGGTGATACAAATATATTCATGCTATGAAAAAATATATATTATTACATTATTAAGATAATAATAGCACGCCCATGACTCGGCCATGATTTAAAAGATATTGCTTCCCCCTTACCGATACCGCGTAGCTATAGACTTGCTTGTCGAACTGTATATAACCGCCCATGGCTGATATTGGTTTCCTAGGTGATTTATTTAAACTTTATTACTTTGAAATGAAATAAAAGATTCAGATTAAGGTAAAAAATAACCGGAATCATCGCAAATGTTCAGAATATGTCCTTAAATGATTACCGTCTTTCCGGATAGCGAACAAAATATGCATTTTGCGCCATTTCTTCGTTTTTTCCACTTTCAATATAAATTGATATCATAGCAAATTTTTCAAAATGTTGATAAATCATTTTCATTAATGAATACGTAAAAATGAAATTGACGTAATGTTACTAACAACTAGAATGTCAACATAGTTGTTTCTAGGATATTAGCTTTTGTTTCATGGTCTACTGTGGTTTAAAGTAATAAAGTTTAATAAATCGCCTAGGAAACCAATATCATCCATGGTTTGTTATATATTTGAAAGGAGAATTTAAAATAGTATGTTTTTCGATTAAAATATACAGGGTGTTCCATTTAAGAAAATGAGGCTAGGTAATTTTTTATCTGACCCCGTATACATATTCTGAAAACGGGAGATTATTCAACAATTAATACAAAGAAACTTCTGTATAAAACATTTTTCTATATCTCTTTTACTAAGAAAATATAGGGCAATTTTGAAATTGTCAATTTTTTGATTTTCCGCGAGCGAAAATTTTCAAATTTTGATTTTACCATTTTAAGTTTGACCCAAAAAGAGTACATGACACCTACATTACTTTCTTGATAGCACTAACAATTACGTAGATAGCCTATAAAAGTGTCGAAAATGGGACACCCTGTATATATAACATGTAGAGTGTGTCCCCGGATCGACGTATGAATAGGTGAAAAAGTGAAATTTTTTTAGTTGAAATTCCATCTTCCGGCATTCAGTCCTGCTTGGATAGAAATTAATTTGTGTCGTAATTTTAACTTCGTAAAATCAAGTATGTCTTGGAAATTTACAAACAGCTTTTTTACCACTAGTAAATTGCTTTTTATCTAGGAGATATAAAAAAATGTTATTAAGATGATGCCGGAGTCAGTTGAAATCTCCGATTTGATCTATGTTCAATTCGCGCTCTGTAGGCACGAGGCGAATTGGCTCTTCCCTTGCCGTTAGAATAAAACGTGAGCGAACGTGATCAGGGTCTAGACTTCAATTTTTTGCACTAAAAAACGGAATTTCTTTTTTATGAAAAGGCTGCATTCTTTTTTTAAAAAATGTTGAATTAAAAGATGTCTAAATGTTATTAATAATTGGACGAAAGTCCAGAATTTCTTTCTAGGAACAGTAAATAAAACTAAATCTAAAAATCTTCCGAAACAAAAAAATATACACTTTTCTCCAATTTTAGTTACATTACAAATTTTTTTTTCCTTGAACATTTTTTCCTAAAACAGAAATAAACGCTTGGGGAGAAAACTCGTTTAGAGGTACTCCGGAATCCACTTAAGAAAAATTGAGTAAGAATACAAAATTTTAAAATCCTATGCCGACTTCGTTTTGCATTATTTTCATTCCACCCTCCCTATTTAAGATATTATTTAAAAAATTCATTAAGAAAAGTTTTTCAAAATAATAAATTAAATACCATCGCTTTATTTCATTCATCTATTCGATATTTAATAAATTCAAATTTTTGGAGAGGGTGGGATGAAAATAAGGCAAATATAAAAGTAGGCATAGGATTTTAAAATTTTGAATTCTCACTAAGATTTTCTTCTTGCCTATCTTTTCTTATTAACATTTTGATGACAAATGACAAACAAAAATTATACTAATTTTCAGAGCTCCCCGATTGTTTTTCTGGGTTATTTACAACCTACCTAAGAATGTGAAGTATTTACTCATCAAAGACTGTGAACTAAAGCCGTATTCTTGATTTAAAATCTTTGGGAACACCGCTTAATTCATTTACAAAACGTGTACGTGTCAAAAGACATGTGCCATCGTCGTGTGGTGTTCCTATCATGGGTCCGCAGATGCTTTGTTTGAAAGATACAGGGTGTTAATATTTTTTTATTTTTTCGGTGTTTTCAAGGGGCTTGTTAACTTAATACATCAAAACACTTTTATTTCGTTAGTGGAAAAGATGGTTCTTGTTTCTTCTATGTTTCCTTAAATTTGGTACATATTTTGGTGGGATTTGCTGTTGCATCGGCGTTCGTCACAAACATAGCTAGCTTTCTATCATGCGTTGTTGTCGCCCGTTGAATCTTTTATTTATAATACTTACTGTACAGTACTATAATTATTTATTATGTGAGAGAGAACTTAAAAACCCATTACGTCCGCCTCACTCGAGAGACGCTTTTTTGCTTAAAACGATTTAAAACGTATGCAACAGACTTTCCAATATATCAATAGTTTCAATTAATACATATCTCGTAGAATTGACAAGAAATGAATATTTTTAAGAGTAATTAGTGTTTCGTAAAATAAATATATAGTTCTTTAAAAAAAAATTTATAATTTAAACAATTTTTAATTATATCATTTATGAACATATGATTCCAGAAAACCGACGGCGAAAGATGTTTTGCAAAACAAATAATGGTAATATCACACACAAACTTCAAATTCGTTACAAGCACAGGAATGTAAATAGGTCAAACGTCATTGACCTTTTAAATAATAATTATCGTTCAAACTCTTTAAAAAAAATGCAACTTTATTTAAGACACATGCTTCCTTACCTTTACTTATTTAAATAGAATTGTTATAGTTTCATAATTTCACACAAACCACACAGAATCTAAATTTTAGGAAAAAAACCTCTCACATAAACTCAAAAATAGCAGCTATTCACATGGAAGAATACACGCTGGTTTAACTTTGACTAATTTAAAACACACACATTTTAAATATACGCAATGCAATCCTTCAATTTAAAAATTACATTTTATCTTGGAACCATAAAATAGTTAACCTAGGAACGAACGAAATAGATACCTTCAAAACTCGGAATAGAGATAGGCAATATTTGACAGTTTGATATTTCACGAGATTCTTCTCTATTACTTGGCTATTTACCGCGAGATCTCTTGCATGGCGTTTAATTGATATGGCGTTAATGGAATTTCGACCAAATTGAATAAAATGATAGTGGTAGCTGATAATACTGCGACTGTACTTTTTCTTTTGAGAAGCTTAAAAAATTAAATTAGCTCAGCTCTACTCCAAATGACAAGACCGACGAAGATTTCATTTTCTTTCTCACGCGGCCATCTCTCCATCTCTTTCACACAATCCACTCGGCGCAGGACCGACGTAGGTCTATGGGTACAAGCGTGCGACTTGCAAGTGTCAGTAATAGAAGAACAGCGTTAGGGTGCGGTTGCTTCTGTTGATAACCATTTACACTCTCGGCTATCCGCTTTGTTTTCAGAAGGTACGCCTATAATAGTTGTAATGATTTTCAGGCTACACGTCCAAACTTTGTATATTATTTGACATTGTTTTTATAGACGAACCTAAGTTGCTAAGTCGCCGACGAATAAGTCAAATTTCGTCGCGTCGCGTGTTATAAAATCTAATGATCTGATCTGAGTGTATTTTAAAAAAACTTGTGCCTGGAGGTATAAAGATAAATACAAGTAGGTAGATATATAATTTATTTTTATAATTTTATATGGAACTTCAGTTTTGCATTAAGTTTGGCAACATTGCACGTAACACCTGTTTCCTGATATGCCACCACAGGGTGACATGACGAACAAACCCGAACAAACGCCGGATGAGGTGTGGGTATATGGGGTCTGGACCCCACTTTTAAAACGATCGATTTGAAAGAAAAATATGTAGCGCTTCTCTAGGACACCCAAGTAGTCACTCATTTAAATATAATACGTAATTTCCATAATACCCTGTATAGCTATTCTCGTACAACCGAGATCGTTGTAAAAGTCCTGAAAAATCTCCAGAACTCAGGGTGCCCGTCGTGACTTACGGTAACAATGTCGCGCTTTTTAAATTATAACGAGATTATTGTCAAAATTTCTGTCAAATGTCAAATTATCTGAATTCACAACTTACCGCATGCGTTTTTTCTAGTATAATTTAATATAATGTATTGACCAAATTTAAGTGTGTATTTTGGGCGTGGTCCAACACAAAATTTGCAGCGGGCTTTGTTCGCTACTGATGTCCGGATTTTTAAGTTTATATTTTTTATGATCACCTTATTATTGCTCCCTCCCCCCTCCGCAAAAATTACTAACGACGTCCATGGTAAGCACAATAATATCTTAAATAAACTGGACGGATCCTCTTAAAAAGTAATTTAACAAGTTTGCAAAGGTCTCCATTATACGATACGTATTCGTCGGTTTAAAGCCGGCCTGCATAAAAGCCGAAAGTCCTTTTTCCGTTTCCATTCCATTCATCGTATATATTTTATATTACATTTTTAACCTTGAACCCAAGACAGCTTCAATTCGTCGACATAAACGTAGTGATAGTTATTACAATAAAACAACATAATGTAATAATATAATCTGATATAATAATATAACATTTCTTCACCGTTTATGTCAACAATTTTAAAGCGATTACCATTATAACAATTCTAACATTGTCTGCTTACTAAGCGTGAAATAACTTAAGCGATTCATTAGTGAACTTCAATAAAGCTTTTAAACGTTTACCATTATAACGAGTGGTCTAGTTCAATTTAATTTGTAAGTAGAGAACAAGTTAATTAGGTTTACTAAAAACAGCTCTACGATCATTGTTTTTTGGGTTAAAAATGGTGAGATATTAACTCTTTTTGCGAATCAGAGAATCGATTATTTTATAGTATATTAAGATACAAGTGTCATAAGACATTATCTTAGAGCGCTAGAGAAATTAGAAAGCGACCCTAGAAGCTCAAATTGTCTTATGTAGGTAGGTACCGTGTATTTTATAATACTTTTTCTATTTGGGTCTTTAAAGTCTGAAAAACTTTAAAAATATAGTAGATTTTTTCTATTTGAATTAATATTTTCTCTTTGGGTTGGCAATACTTTTACAATTTAATAAAATGTTACAAGTATCAAATATGCCATGATAGAAACAATTGAACACAACTAAGCTTCTTCCCATACGTCATAATTAAAAATAAATATATTATTTTAAAGATAATAAAAATGAGCCAGGAAGAAAGTTGTACTCCGTCAGAAATACGAGAGATTGCAGAAAATAATCTAGAAAAACTTTTAAAAAGAATGTGCAAAACTTTGAGTTATGGTACGAGCAGAACAAGGTTCAAAATATTGAACAAAATAATAAATAATACTATGTTTTGAACTAAATATTGTGTCGACACAGAATCTGACAGGAATAACAATTAATGCCTAGGAAACGTCTACAGTAACTATAAATATGTATATATAAAGTAATATAATACTATATTGAATTATAAATAAAAATAGTACTTTATTGAATAAAACTTTAGAAATAGAGCATAAACTGGAAGATATTTCTATTATTTTTAGGTTATGTTGTTTTATAGTTGTGACTAGAAATTAGTTGACGGACACCCTCAGCATGTTATATATTTCCGAGTATAGGTATTTTGGATAAATATCCTGTAAAAATGATCTATTTGCAAGGTTAAGATTAGTATTTTAAGTTTTCTATATAAAATTTTTGTCGAATCCATAATGCCTAGAGAACTAATCTCAACGAAATCCAAGTAAGCCTAAAATTCGAACCCTACTTATTGCCAACATAAAAAAATTTCAGTTTCATAAAGTGGCAGGTTATTCAATTTTCTTGCATTTCATAATGTAGCCATTATGAAACCCAAATAGAAAAAGGTAATATTGCTGTCTTCATGTACTGTGGTTTCATTCTTGGAAATATGCGGTCGTCAAGAAATTTTCCAAGTTTTTTCTACAAAGTGTTATTATTAAGAATAACTAACGGTTATATACTATACAGGGTCTACCATATCTTATGGGCCATAAGGCCATTTCTAGGTGTTCTGCCACCCTAGGCGAGAACAGAGAAAAATTTGTAATGTTTGGGTATTGTGAACAAATAAGAATGAAACCTGCGCCATTAAAGAATTACATTTCAAAATACAACCAGGCTAAGAGGCTAAATATGTTTTCTTCCTTCTAATCTAATGTTCCCATCCTTTTTAGCTCCGCCCACAATATTTGCCGAATACAGGGGATATTTATGAAGTATAATGTGCGATAATGATAACGAAGAGGATGTGGAATGCAAAACCTGTAAAAAGGAAGTACAAAATAGTGATCATGGATTATTTTATGAAGGGGTATGTCAATCGTGGTACCACATAACATGTGTTGGCGTAACACTCCAACAATACAAAAAAATTACAGGTGACATTTCAAAAATCCTATTTTGGATGTGTAGTTCATGCAAACTTCAACTGAAGGAATTAATGTGTAAAACCAAAATTGAAAATACTACAGGAAGATTGTTAAAAAAGTTTGAAAATGTGGAAAAGCAAATAAGCTCAATAGCGAATAAAATGGAAAAAAATCTGAAAGAACAAACTTATGCAGAAATACTAACTGGTAATAATAAAGATGATGTTTTTGAAGGAAAAGCCATCTCTCTTCCAGCAAATCTACCAAATATTATAATAAAGCCAAAGAGAGCACAGGATGTCAAGGAAACTAACTCTGACTTGGAAATGAGAATAAAACCATATCTAAATGGTATCCGAATAAAAGAAAAAAAGGAACTGTCAAATGGTGGAATTATGTTAAAATTTCCATCAGAGGATGATATGAGAAAAATGAAAACGACTGCAACTAAGCAGTTGGATCAGAAGTATAAAATTATAGAGACTACGCTTAAAAACCCGAAAATTAAAATACCGGGAGTTCTTATGGACTGTGACATTGATGAGTATGAAAGTCTCTTAAGGAAGCAAAATCATTTTATAGGAGCAGATGATTACCTAAAGGTCACATATGTGAAGACATTTAAAGAAAGAAGAGGGAGAACCATTTATGCAGAATGCTCGCCAAAGGTCTTTCATTGGCTCATAAAAGGCAAAAAAGTATACATAGGATGGGAACGTTGTTCCATATATGAAGATGTTAAGGTCCTGAAATGTTACAATTGTCAGCAATACCATCATAAGGGCAATGAGTGCAGGAACATAAAGTCATGTAGAAGATGCGCCGAAGAGCATGACGTGAATGACTGTCAAAGTCAAGTAGTAAAATGTGTAAATTGTAAAAACAGTAACGGTAAATATAAAACAAAATACGATATAAGCCATGAAGCGACTGACTGGAAATGTGCAAGCTATCAATATCATTTGGGGAAAATGAAATCTAGGATGGCTAACATGGAAGTACAAATTCTTGATGTTATCGATGATGAACCGGATGAAAGTGTACTGGCAACACCTAACGCAGTAAGTAGCTTTATAAGTAGCAATAATATACTTATCAATGTGATGCACCTAAATATTCGTGGAATAAAGACAAATTTTGAAAATCTGCTTGTGTTCTTGGAATCTTACAATTTTGACTCTTCGGATGTTATAGTATTGAGTGAGTGTCATAGATTGGAGGGTGTTGAACATTTTACCATACCTGGCTTCAATGTATATTATAATGAGGCAAAATATAATTCATACGATGGGCTGATTGTTTATACCAAGTCACACCTAAACCCTCAATTTGTAAATACTGAATTAACTAATTCAAAAATAACAGTAACTAGAATAGTGCTTAGTGTAAAGAATTGTCTATATAATATTTATGCTATATATAGATCCCCTTCCTCAAATATTAATCAGTTTTTAGACGAATTAGATTTATACCTGCGATTAAATAAGGGTTCAAATAATTTTGATATACTAGTGGGAGACATAAATATTAATTTATTAAGGAAGTCTGAACAGTATGTAATTAAGTACTTGGCCTTGATGAACGCAAACGGTTTTGCCTCTTTGAGTGGATGTGTTACGAGGGAGGCAACGGCCGCTTGCCTGGATCACATCTTTGTACGGAAAAAAATTAAATCTGATGAGATAAATATGAAATCGTTTATAATCAACCATGACATAACGGATCATTTTCCAACTATGTTAATTCTAACAAAAATAAATGAGAGGGTACAAAGGATTGATGAAAAAAGGAACCATTATAAAAAAATAGACCATAATAAGTTGGTGAAAATATCTGACTCATTAAATTGGCAAAGTGTTCTAACAATGACACAGTCTGAAGAGGCAACTAAAGTCCTCATTGACAACATAAATATATTAATGAAAAAATCTGAATATGACGTTTACCCCAGGAATATAAGTAGAAAGATTAAACCGTGGATATCAAATGCTCTTATTACTTCAATAAAAAATAGAGATAAGTTAAAAAAAGAGCTTAATAAAAACTACACGGAACAAAAATTAACAGAATATAAAGAATACCACAACATGCTAAATAAACTCATAAAAGCTACAAAAAACAACTACTACAGAACAAAAATAAATGAAAATCATAAAGATATAAAAAAAAATGTATGAACTAATTAATGATGCTACAAATGTAAGCAAAATTAAAACTCCCCTTACTCAAATAAAAAATAACGGAGCAGTTATAACCACCCAGAAAGAGATTGCTGATATTTGTAACAACTATTTTATAAATATAGGAGAACAAATGTCTGACAGTATAAATAAGCCCCAAGCTCCTTATAAAATTGACAGCAATACAGTTTCATCTATGTATTTAAAACCAACCAGCTCAAATGAAATAGTAACTCTCATAAATGACCTAAAAACTAACTGCTCGCCTGGCGGAGACCATATATCTGCAAAGCTAATAAAATTAATACATCAGAACCTTAAAGACCCACTTGCTCATATTATCAATCTCATATTTAAATCAGGTAAAGTTCCATCTCAATTTAAAATCTCACTTGTCACCCCAATTTATAAGGCGGGGAATAAACTAAGCATTGGTAATTATAGACCAATAAGTGTTATTTCGAATTTGGCTAAAGTGTTTGAAAAATGTTTGAAAATAAGGTTAATGGATTATCTAAAAGTAAACAATGTCTTGTCCAAAAACCAGTTTGGGTTCATGGAGGGAACAAGTACAGAGCATGCAATGTTTGAATGTGTTAATAGCGTCGCAGAAAATCTAGGTAAAGGAAATAAGTGTTTAGGTTTGTTCCTGGACCTTGCGAAGGCTTTTGACACGGTCTCTCACTCCATGCTGCTTGACGTTCTGGAGGCCTATGGGGTGAGGGGTATTGTGCTGGAGGTTTTTGCCAGCTATCTAAGGTACCGAACCCAGCACGTCAAGATGGGAGATGTAATTAGTGATCCAAAAATAGTCAAGCATGGAGTACCTCAAGGTACAGTTCTTGGTCCAATTTTATTCAATATATATATAAATAGACTTTGCTCACTTGACGTGGGGGGTAAAGTTATAGCCTACGCTGATGATACAGTCATAATTTTTTGTCACAAATCATGGAATGGTGTAAAAGAACAATTAAGATCTGGATTCTTTAGAGTAAAAAACTTTTTAGACACTTTTAAACTTAGTCTAAATATGAGTAAAACTCACTATGTCGCCTTTTCATTAACGGAAGCAAATAGACCGGGTTTTGAATCGATACAATTAGAGAATATAGGTGAACCTCTTAAAGAAAGTAATTTAAAAATTTAAATATCTTGGTATAACGATTGATAAACATCTTAAGTGGGACCAGCATGTTTTGTGTCTAACAAAGAAGATAAGATGCCTGATCTTTAAATTCTACACTCTAAGAGAAATTCTACATAAAAAACTTTTAGTTATGACATATACAGCATTGGTTGAGCCACTATTGAGATATGGTATACTTGTTTGGGGGGGAGCCTATAACACTCATCTAGAGCAACTCAAAGTATTACAGAATTATATAGTCAAGATTATATTAAAGAAACCAAAATTGTATCCAACAAACTTAAATTATTCTGAGAAAGTAATAAATCTTAAGGGTTTGTATATTATTGCAGTTTGCAACTTTGTTCATTCCACCCATCATTTTCAGAAATTGTATATATCTCATAATTATAAAACCAAAGGGAACATAAATCAATTATTTAACATAAGCTATTGTACAAATAGTAATGCGCAGCATTTTATATCGTATTTGGGCCCCAAGCTATATAATCTTATACCGGCTAATCTTAAGGTGACTTCTCTATTTTAAATATGTTTATATAAAATTAAATTAAATATGTTGTTATAAAACTTAGATTTAGAAAATATGCACATACAGGTATTCCATACCTAGGTGCAGTAAATGTATTTGTGATTTTATTTACCAAAGTATTTTGGTTAGGAATTTAATTTTTATAATGTTGTTATAATTTGTTTGTTTGAATAAATTTGAAATTTGAAATTTTTTAGCGAAGTCTTTAGTGAAACGACATAGCGCCTCTTTCCAGAATTCTTTGTTTATCTTTCGTATTCATCAGCAGCCGTTCCTTAGTTTTGAGGTAGGTTGGTTGGTTGTTGGTTAAAGGCGGGGGTCGGGTGTGACGCCCGAACTTCTATCACTGTAGCCTTCTGGCTTATTGTGTATACCGATCTTGTTAGAAAATGTTTGTTCCTTCTATGAGGTCCAGTAACCTTCTACCATGTGGGAGGTTGTCTCCACGTTGTATGTTCCCGAAGATCTTATGAAGCAGTTTCATCCTCTTCGCCGCAGAGTCTGCATTCAATGGATCCGTTGTTTATACTTATGCGTTGAAGGTGGTTTCGCAAGTGACAGTGGTCTGTTAGCAGACCCATCACGTGTTTCAACTAGGGCTGCGTCCGTCTTCGATGGTTTTCCAATTGCAGCCCGTGTGTATTTGACCAGGTAACCCTTGCCATCGAGATCGGTGTTTTTTCGACCATGTATCTAATATTGTTTTCGTTGCCTGTTTTGATATCCCAAAGGCCGGTTCGGGGCCCCTGAGCTTCCGCTTTCTCATTACGTAATATCCCAGAGTGACCATCAGGGATCCACCTTGTTCCTCCTGGCCGCCAGTTCTTTTAGGTTGGTATGACACTCCAGTGTGAATTTTGAAGTAACCCGATTGGAGTTCTGAGCCTTAAGAGCAGCTTGGCTGTCCTGAGGTAAGCAGAGGCATATTCGTTAAAGAAAACATTTATTAAGTAATTATTCCGTTTGCCTTAATTTTACGAGTAGAAAATTTAAACAACACACTGATATATTTAGCATAATATTTTTACTTGACAAATGCATTCAATATAATTAACATTACTTTCGGATTGAAACATAGGCGATAGATCTAGGGCAATCAGAAGAAATTTGTCATAATTGATATATCTATTAAAAACGATCTCTGACTGGGGCAAAATATAAATTATTCCGTCCCCTTTCTATATTATATGTCTATGGTAAAGACTCCTAAAATCTGAATCACGTGTTCACTTGATAAGTATATCAATTTATTAGAAGAAAATATAGGAACATATTATGGTAATAATGCAACGTTGCCAAACATAATTGTAGTTTCCATTAACTACAGCGGCCACTGACAGGTGCTCAGTTAAAAAAATATTTGTAAAGATTGTTTCACGAAAAATGGATATAACTTAATGACTGCAGTAAAAGTACCTGTGGCGATCCCATTATTTATCACCGTTTGTTATTATTATGTGGAAAAGACCGGATTGTAATAATTATAATTAAATATAGGCATATCAGGTAGGTTAGGTTGCTTAATTTATATTTAAATATCTTTTTGTGGTAAAATTTGTTAGTTTTTGAGGAATGGTTCAAGAATTGTCTTTTACCAAACATTCCTCAGAATAGCGTGATGGTAATGGACAATGCGAGCTATCACAGTCGCCAATTACATAAAGCTCCAAGCTCAAATAATACAAAATTGGAGATTCAGAACTACATGGCGGCGAATGATATATATTTTGAAGAAAGTTATAAGAAAAGTGATCTTTTAGAAGTTTTAAAGACATTTTGTATAAAAAAGTATATGTTTGTGACACATTGACAGAAGAAATTGGACATACAGTGCTACGGCTCCCACCCTATTATTGCATTTTTAACCCCATAGAGCATATCTGGAACCAGTTAAAATCACTGGTTAGGTCTGAAAATATTTCTCCGACTTTAAGTTCTAGTGTTGTAGAATTAATACGAAAATGCTTTAATGATATTCCCCCAGGTAGTTGGAAAAATTCAGTCCGTCACGTAATAACTGTAGAAAATTCGTATATTAGTCTGGATCGTATAATTAATCCAATTATAATTAATTTTGATGAGGATAGCGATAGCGAAACAGAACTATCTATAGAATGACATTATAAATGTAAATAAATATGACTAGTAATATTTAAAAAAAATGTTATTTCATTTGATTACATTAATATAATCATATCATTACTTGTTTTCCTTAGTCCGTCCCTTCATACTTCACTTGTTTATTGCCAAGCTCTTGTCGACACAATGGGACCGACCCAGGAAATCATTAAGTCGTATCCAAATTTCGTGAAACGTACTGTACCTGTAGTTAAAAAATGTGGCTAAATGTTGTTGTTGAAATTATGTCGCGAATTGTTTTTAAAGCATGCAAGGTAAGAATTTGTTAAATAAAGTATACGTTGTAGGATAATTAAATGTATTTTATTTGTAGGAACCTAATTTGTAATTTTTTTTACCGACGTATAACCTAACCTTATAAATTTGTTCTCAAATAAATGGTTATCTAATATAAATTGGTTATAAGGAAAATGAACAAGTAAAAGTAGGTATAAGATATAAGAATTATTTATTGTGTTACGGTAGACGGTTAAAACTACATAAGATAAATAATTTATTACAAATTACGTTGAAAAACTTATATCAATATCTATGGAAATATCATAGAAGGTAATATGCCAACAAGTTTTAAAAGTTACGACCAACAATAATTTTAAAACATTTTATTTGCATTAACTTATGCTTCTTAATTAATAGCAAATATTTAAACTAAAGAAAGTTGGAAAACATTCATTGCAAATATTATGAATTTTTTATTCTCTTTACCTACCCGATACCAATTTAATTGCACTTCACTGACTATAACAAAAACAAAACCTGTTTTTTTTTTTTAATTTTTACCATCTTCCATACGTTCAAAGTAAGTGCAAATTTATCGATTTTATTTCAACGTAACAACAAATCTATATCCAAATTGGCAACGCGCTAACAATTTTTCCCTACGAGTGAGTCAAAAATTATAGTTTTCCGATTTATATTTTTTCTGCCATTGAAATTTATTGAAAACCTGAAGTTATCAAATCTAACAAGCAACTCAAATTATTTCTTGATTAACTCAAGTTTTAGTTACGTTAAGAATTTGTTCGGGTTTATTTAAATGTATTGCAAATCTGAAATTATATTTCAAATCAAACAAGAAACTCAAATTGTTCCTTGATTAACTCAAGTTTGGATTACCTTAAAAATTTGTTAGATTTGTTCAAATCTATTGCAAATCTGAAGTTATATTTGAAAAATCAGTTTTAATTACCTTAATAATTTATTCGGGTTTATTTCAATTTATTGCAAATCTGAAGTTATATTTCAAATCTAACAAGAAACTCAAATTATTTCTTGATTAATTCAAGTTTTAATTACCTTAATAATTTGTTCGGGTTTATTTCAACTATGAAGTTATATTTCAAATCTAAAAGAAACTCAAATTATTTCTTAATTAATTCAAGTTTTAATTACCTTAATAATTTGTTCGGGTTTATTTCAAATCTGAAGTTATATTTCAAATCTAACAAGAAACTCAAATTATTTCTAGATTAACTCAAGTTTGAAATACGTTAAGAATTTGTTCGGGTTTATTTCAATTTATTGCAAATCTGAAGTTATATTTCAAATCTAATAAGCGACTCAAATTATTTCTTGATTAACTCAAGTTTGGATTCCTTAAGAATTTGTTCGGGTTTGTTCAAATATATTGCAAATTTGAAGTTATATTTCATCTAACAAGAAACTCGAAAGAAACTTGAAAACAACAAAATGAGATCGGATAAGGACATATTATGAGATCGGATAAGGACATATTATGAGTTTTTTTCCATTATTTTTACTTATGCATAAGCTCGTGGAATTTTGTCCATTCTTCCCGACTCACCCTGCATACCATATAATATGAAATTATATTTAGCGAAAGCGTGCCTTTGGAATCATTTCTAATTAAAAATGTCTGGTCAGTAATCACTATAGGCGTTCTACTGACCTTTTCGCATCTTTATATAATTGCATTGATTCATATGACCATAAAAGGAGTTATCAAAGAAATAGATTAGAATGATTGGATTTACGGTGGTTAACCATAGAGTGGTAGGAGTGAAATTAAAAGCAATAGCTTTGACGACCTGTGCCCTTCTATTAAAGTAAAGCAGTCGACAATATCTTTAAATTTATCTTGATGCAGGATTAAGGTGAAATTCAATGCACCAGTGTATTGTAGATAGGTATTTAGATTAAAGGAGGTGGAAAAGCAGGATCTACTAAACCATACCGAATACGACATGATTTTAAACACTTAGCAAAGAGATAGCGGCCAGCGGATAAGTCAAAGATCTTGTAAAACTCGGATAAGTGTACTGCAACTACTGATAAACCGATTGCACACAAATTAGGTGTGCGAATGTATAATATAATAATAAATATAATATAGAATATTCTTTTAAATATTTGTTTATACTTGCAACATTCCTCGTTTTCTATAGGTTTTCGGAAGTAAAATTTTGCCCATTTTTATGCCGGTATTAGACTATAAAAGATATTTGACAAACATATTTTATAAAATGTTTGACAGTATAACATCAAATACCAATGTACGAAAAAATTATTATTTCCCAGACCACCCGATGATACCTTATACAATAAGGGCGTATTTTTGTCTACAGAGTAGCACTTTAAAATACCATTCAATAAAATGCTTCCTTTTCCTGGTAGTACCATTCAATCTGAATTAGTATTTTAAAGTGCTACGTGTAGACAAAAAAACGCCCTTATTAAAGGGTTTTCCAATAAGAGGTGTTATTTTGAATAGCCCGCTATTTCGATAGATGTCACTTTTGGAGCTGTAATTTTTTTGTCATTTGACAAGTAGAAACTACGCCATTAATAAAAATGGAACGATACACGCTTCAACAACGCATTGAAATTATTAAAATTCACTATAAAAATGGTGAAAATTTGGCAGAGACGGTTCGTAAAACTCGAACATTTTTGGGTCGTAGGGAAGCACCTTGTCGGACCGCAATACAGAAGTTGGTGGGAAAATTCGAGCTGTTGGGACAAGTTAGTGATGTGAAGAATAAAACCCGTGCACGTCGCTCAAGAACAGCCGAGAATATTGCTGCTGTAGCCGAAAATGTTGAAGAAAACCCAGGTTTGTCCATTCCTCGTCGTTCTTTGGAATTAAACATTCCACAAACATCATTACACCGTATTTTGCATAAAGATTTGGGTCTTAAGGCTTATAAAGTTCAGTTAACACAAGAACTCAAGCCGGCCGATCATCAACAACGGCGTGCCTTTGCCGATTGGGTCCTTGAAATGCATGAAAATGATCCGGAATTCCATCGAAAAATCATCTGGACTTATGAGGCCCATTTCCACCTCGGTGGCTTCGTCAACAAACAAAATTGTCGCATCTGGGGCTCGGAAAACCCAAGAGTTATTGTTGAAAAGCCTCTCTATCCTCACCGTGTGACTGTTTGGTGCGGTTTATGGTCCGGCGGGGTCATTGGACCTTACTTTTTCGAAAATGAGGCTGGAGCACCAGTTACGGTGAATGGATCACGCTATCGAGAGATGATTAATGATTTTTTATGGCCGGAATTGGATGGTATTGATCTGGACAACGTTTACTTTCAACAAGACGGCGCTACGTGCCACACAAGCAACGAAACCATTGATCTTTTACGGGAAAAGTTTCCGGACCGTGTTATCTCTCGAAGAGGTGATCGCAATTGGCCACCGAGATCTTGTGACTTAACACCTTGCGACTTCTTCCTTTGGGGCCACGTGAAAGAGAAGATCTACGCCAACAGCCCAGCGTCGATTCAAGACCTCAAAGATGGAATTCGTGATGCTATGGAGGACGTACGACAGCCACTTTGCGACTTGGTTATGGAAAATTTCATGAAAAGGATATGGTCCTGTAGGCGTGGTCGTGGTGGTCATTTGGCAGATGATATTTTCTATTATTAACTTCATACCTTCCACTGTATAATGAAATAAACATCCGATCATTTATCTCAAAAAATGGCATTTTCCTTTCAATATCAAAATAACACCCCTTATTGGAGAACCCTGTATAAGGTATCATCGGATGGTCTGGGAAATAAAAATTTTTTCGTACATTGATATTTGATATTAATACCACCTGAAAAGTATAGACTTTTTATTTTATATTTATTCAACTAACGTTAGTTCAGATTATGTGGGACTGCTTAGAGATGTTGTATTTTCTCGACTACCGTTGATAATACAGCGTGAAGTATAGAGTCTTCTCTGATGATAGGTATGTACACCTACCCTGTACTGACGAAAACAAAAGAGTTCGAAACCGGCCTGCAGGTGGTGACATCCTATCAATGGAAAAGGCTTCCTTTTCTTGGTAGTACCATTCAATCTGAATTAGTATTTTAAAATGCTACTGTATAGACAAAAATACGCCCTTATTGTATAAGGTATCATCGGGTGGTCTGGGAAATAATAATTTTTCCATACATTGGTATTTGATATTAATACCACCTGAAAAGTATAGACTTTTTATTTTAGTGTAATATCAGTTCTTTTATAAAATATTTAGTTTGGAAAAGATATTTTATAAAATGTTTGACAGTGTAATATCAGTTCTTTCATGAAATATTTATTTTATTATCTTTGATAAAAGATTTTATAGTGGATTGGTAGTAACCTTATTTTCTGACAATAAGGCATATATTTGACTTTGACTGCGACTGATATTAAAATACTACGGCGAAAAACAAGTTTGGTGCATTTCAACAACAAAATTGTTAATTTCGGAGTGTGAAAGTTACGAAATGTTGCACAACTATCAACACTCGGATTATAAAAACCGAAATAAAGTACTATATATATATATATATATATACAAAAATTTGCGAAGTTATAACGGCATTCAAAAGTGGATGCAAGGTGCAGGATATACTAGCATAACTCTCTCCTGTTGTCAGAAATCGAAGGTCGAACAAGGCGTTCCTCGATGCTGGTAGAATTCCTCAAATGTGTATTCTGTCGAGATATAAATAAATAATTTTTATATCTCCTAATATCTTCAGATTGTAACTTCCAATGGAGATTATGGTGGACACTACTTAAATTACGTCTTGAAATCCAGGGCAGTTTTAAACTTTTATAAAAGAAATATTATCAAAGAAATGGCTACAAAATATATTTCATAAAAGATCTTTGTCAAATATATTTTACAGTCTAATACCGGCCTTAGGTATAAATATTATGTACTGCATATTATTTTAAAATAATGAGAATAATATAATTTTGATTTTGTTTTAAAATAAGACGCATTTATCACCATTATTTCCATTGATTTTTCATTAAAAAATATACAGCGTAAGCATAATTAAATTTTATTGGTCCTGACTCTATAACCCAGACACGTGTAGTGAAATACCTATAAAGTATACCTATAGACATCATTTTACCTTTTTGTTTTTGCTCATCAATAACGTGAGGCCCTTTTTTTGGTCAGCAAATTATTTTTTGGGTACCCCCCCCTTGATATAGGACCCTGATATGCAGCGCCAATATTCACGGTATTTATAAATTCTCGACAATTCTCCCTGACTACCCGCGATACAATTGTTTTTTTCGACCTAATTATCTATTGAAGCTAAATATTTCTGAAATATTTGCAATTTAGCCATAAACTCATAATTTTCTTGTCTATTTAAAAGTTAATGAAGATGTTTTAGTGTATTATTATACTGTTTAAATTTTAGAACTTTTTTACAATGAAATGTAAATACCATCCATTGTTATTTGATATGGGAAGAAATAGTTCTAACAGTTAACGGGCATAGCTTAGTAAATAATTACAACCTTGGTCATGACTTTCAAATAACAATAATTTAATTTTCCGGCGTTAAACAGGCACACACTGCAATAGGTTGCAGATTTCATACGTAGAGGAACGAGGCCTAATGTGAGACATCTGATGGTCGAAAATGACAAGTGTAAGAATCGGACAACTGAGTTTTGTAACTTATAGTATACAGGGTGTTATGGAAATGTCGTATTATATTTAAATGGTTGACTCTTGGGGTGTCCCAGAGAAGCGCTACATATTTATTTTTTTCAAATCGAACGTTTAACAAGTGGGATAACACACCCTCTTACTCACAGGTGGCTTCGTGGTCATGAATCATATTACAGTGCCCTGCTGTGTAATAAACACATGTTACTGCGCAATGTTGCCAACTGTGTAAAAATGTAAAACTTTAGTTTCTTATAAACATAAATATTTAGCTTACTTAGAAATTAAATCCAGGCCGCCGACATGAGTAAGGAATCCAGGGCACAGACACCTTCAGTTCTTTTTTCTGTGGGAAGAGGTTTATGTTCATCGCGTGCCCTGATGATAGTGTGGGACTGCATAATAAGCTTATACCCACTAAACCCCATTCGGCCTTTTATTTCCAATCTCGAAACATAACCGGCATATCGTTGAGAGAAAAAAATACATAGTGAAACAGAACAAATTACACTAAATCACTTAAAGAAACACACAGATATCCACGAGTTTCAAATTAGTTTTTTTGAAGATATGCACCTATTATCAGATTACACAAAAGCACTAAACACTAACGCATAATTACACTATCGTACACATAGAACAACAGCACCCACAGAAGATAGGATACAAATTATTTCGCAATAGAAAGTGAGAAATAATAAAAACGCTAATTTCTAATGGGCCTAAAACAATTTTTAATCCTTTAATGAAGAATGATGAAATAATTATGTTGACAACAACAGGACTTCCCCTTCAGTCTTAACATAGACGAGTCCAACCAAGGATCAAGTGCTTCGTACATATTCGGAAAAATAGCGCGGTTACCATTTCCGAGACAATAATTATACAGGACAGTAATATTACAGAATTAAATTTCGCAATTTATGAATATCTATAATCTTATAAAACATCGAAAGTGGCAACGCTGTATTTTTAGATATTTCCAAATAACGCAATATCGATCGACCGAGTGAACCCGAAACAGACTGAAACGTGTAGTTACTCTGCAAACAAACATTAATGTGTTACATATTATTTATCAATAATTATGTCATTTGTTCCAAAGTTTATGTTTTGTTTTTAACTTCCGTTAAATAAAACAGCATTACTGTGTCGCTGTGGTTTTGTTTATAATTTTTACAACACAAATTTTTTAAAATTTAGTTCCAGCCGAACCGGATATTAAAAAAGATGACCGGATTCGCCGATCCAGATCCGATTCCGATGGCGTCACAATTTAAAATATATGTCTCACGTTAGGCTACATTCTTCTACACATTGCAATGGTTCGGAGATTTCATACGTACCATAAGTGGTATAATCTAATCTTTACGGTTTTGTAATTTATGACCTCATATACACCTAATTCATTTACGTTCAATTATACCTTTACCTTGTTAAATGAATGTTATTTCGATACGTATATATTTTAAAAACAATAATACCTTTGTGGGTTCTTATGGGTTGGCTATAATCATTGTGAATTATCCTCTTGTTAGCACGCGATTGGACCTATTCTTTTTTTAGCAGCTATACTAGATAATATATAGCAATCGTGTCGAGATCTTGATTGTGCTGATTTGTTTAAAAAATTCATCCTCTAGAATAAAAAAATTCGATAGATTTTATGCATAGTCGGCTTTGACTTCCGATCGGGTCGCCTTGACAACGCAAATGTCAACAAATTTTAAACGTCTACATTTTTAATTTGTATATTTTTGGGTAAAGTATGAGTGACTATGATATTCAGATTGAGGGACCGCGCGCAAACGGGATATTACATTACATGCTGCTTCCGCAGCAAATAAATTTATTACTAGAAAAATCCAGGGAGTGGCATGAAAAAGTGTATCAAAAATTTATTGACTGGTGTACTGATATAACCATGTGAGTACCGACTTAAAATGTTTTATTACCATATTTCGATAATTTAACATAGAAGTAAATATGAAGTCGTAGATAAAGTATAGTGCACAACTCGAATGGTAAGCCTTTTGCACGCTCTTTGGAAGTACGTAAAGTTCGAAATTGTGTGTAATAGGCATCATACCACTCACTCTTGGTATGAAATATATTATTACAAGCAAACACATCGACACCCAATATGTTACAGAATCTTTTTAATTTATCATCTCAATGATGTATATTCATAAAATGGTATATTATCTACTTTCAGTGATATAGAACACTTACTGATTTTCCGACGTTTTGTTCCTTAAATTGACTATCTTCATTAAAATACCCCTAATACGTTCCTGTAATTTACTTTTATTTCAAAAATTCGGTTTAATTCGATACTGTAAATCTCATTTTGAAAAAGTGCCGACTTTAAGAGTCCAATTTTATTTGTATTAATAAATTAAATTACTTGTACTTACACTAAGTAGAAATTTGATAAAACTGTCAATTTGAAATAAATAAAAACAATAGTAGTACGTAATAATAACAACTACATAAATAGCAATAATAATTTAAAAATCTTCAGTTTCTTCGAAACGGTAGTAAATTACAGGAACGCACTAGGGGTATTTTAATGAAAGTGGTCAATTTAAGGAACAAGACGTCGGAAAACCAGTGTTGTATACCGCTGAACGTAAACGTAGTTCCTCTTTCAATTGAGAGTGGTGTATACCCGGATTGATTGAAAATCGCAACTGTTACTCCTATATATAAAAAAGGTAAGGACAATGATATTAAAAACTATCGCGCAATTAGTTTGTTGTCCAACAATTATCGAAAATTTTTGAATTGGTAATGAAAAAACAACTTGTAGCTTTCTTTACGAAAAATAAGATTCTCTCTCCCTCACAATATGAATTTACGGTTGATAAAAGTACTGAGACTGCCCTATATGAGTTTCGGTCTAAGATAGTCGATTCCTTGGATAAGAAGTACTGCGTGATGGGTATGTTTTCTGATTTTTCTCGTGCATTTGATATAGTCAATCATGATTTGTTGCTTGCTAAATTACATAGCTACGGCGTCCGGAGAAAGCCATTTGATCTTCTTCAGTCATATCTACATAATCAGTCTCAGTTTGTAAAAATTAATGGCACACAGAGTAATTTACGTACTGTTGAAAGAGGTGTTCCACAGGGTTCAATTTTTGGGACCATTCTTATACTCAATTTTTGCTAATGATTTGATTGTTTTTTTTTAAGTAAATTTTCCTATATTCTCGTAGTCTGCTATGCAGATGACACAAATGTTCTGGTAATTGAAAATGATGAAAGTTCTCTAAAAAAGCAGTATTAAATTACTCACTTTAGTCCCCCTTTGGTTGGGACTAAAATACATATTTTAGTCCCAACTAAAGGGGGATTAAAGTGATTCATCCCACAAAAATTATCTAATAACAGTCTAAATTTAAAGCCTATAACAACAAAATGTCAAAGACGATAACAGTCAGTAAAGGTAGTAACCCTGCCACATCAACAAAATAAAAATTCGTGCTTCTAGTTTCCGGTTTACGAACATCCCTTGACGAAATCGAGTAATTTTTTTCCCCAATCGATACAGTAGGATCCCCTCGACATTCTGACATGATTTGTAGGGGGCTCCGCATGTGGAGGGAGGGGGGCGCGCCACGTAAATATAACCTACAACGGAAAGTGGAAAATAACTCGGCCGGTTCTGATGCTACAAAAAAAATGTGAAGGTCAAAATTGAAGAGCTTGACAGAGCGCGTAAGCTCGAAGCTGATCCCTATATCTCAATGAGTTCGTGAGTTATCGCGATTTTCAACTGCAAAAAACTATAAAATTTAATTAATTATATCTCGAGAAGGGGCGGAGTTGGGACATCAATTTTTCGCGAATCAATGGGTGACACCGAGTACTTTAAGGGGCTGGAGGCTGGGGTTAGTGGGCCAATTAAGAGGGGAGTAATGGGAGGAAAAAATATTACATAAATGCTAATAAGTAGTTTATTAATCGAGCTACGGGGATCAGGCCGAATTCAATTTGTTCATTTTTTTATCACCTATGAGGGGGGATTGGTTAACAATATTTATTTTCCCAAATGCGCGCTTGGCGCGGCATACAGGAAATGGTGTTGTATAAACTGGGTTTATACAATAAAAAATCACCATAAATAATCAAAAAATTAAGAAACAAATAGGGAAATCAACACGCGGTATTGATTTGGGTTTTGTTAAATAGAGGGTGAAATGATATTTCATAATAGGAAGGTATAAAGTCTATTTGTCTGAAAGATTTAAAAGTCTGCATAGCAAAATAGATTTCATAGAACCATAAATAAATAATTTTATGTAATAGAATATCTAAATATCGCGCCTTGTTGTATAAACCGGGTTTATACAATAAAAACCACCAGAAATAATAAAAAAATTAAGAAACAAATATGGTAATCAACACGCGGTATTGATTTGGGTTTTGTTAAATAGAAGGTGAAATGATATTTCATAATAGGAAGGTATAAAGTCTCTTTGTCTGAAAGATTTAAAAGTCTGCATAGCAAAATAGATTTCATAGAGCCATAAATAAATAATTTTATGTAATACAATATCTAGATATCTCGCCTTTCAAAGGGCCCAGAAATCTAGCAGCGTTCACTCGCCCGTCCGTCCGTTCAGACCCAGTCTTAAAAATCGGGGCGTGGCCAAGCGCTGCTGCGGCACGTGGCGCGAAGAAAAAACTCGATGCAGGGTAATAATGTTTCAATTACAAAACAAAATACAAATTAAAGATTAGTAAATTTTGATAATATGATAGGCAGTATTATTACCTACAGTTCGAGGTATGATTTATTATTTTAGGACTGACCATTAGTTAGAAAATCTCATTTTGAAAATTGTCGTCATCCGGAATTTTACGCAAAGAGCTGTAAGGTTATTCTGGCCAATCAGAAAGCTTTTGCGGTCCATAAATACCCCGGTGATGGAAATTACAGGCAAGTTTAGTGAGAGCCCTCGACAGGTTAAGTTGTAAGATACAGGACACGGTTCCCTCTTGACAATTAACTGAAAAACGCTCCCTCGTTTTTAGGCTTCGGTCAGGAGACCCCCTAAAGCGACCCCGGAGTGGTGATACGGTGTTAGCTCTCAACTATTCTGAATTCCACTTTGTTTTGAAAGTAGCAACCACTTGCACAAAGGTTGTGAAATCGAAAGAAAGGCTAGTCCAAAAGTCGAATAACCTAATCTCCAATAAATTACGAAATTAGGGGACTTCGGCCAATGGTGAACAATTGTGAAAGTTTTTACTCAACCGCGTTTAGGGTGAACGTGCTTGCACGGCGTGTATTGTCAGTGGGGGAGGTATAAATGAGACTATCTGTTTACGAAGCTCGTTTGTAAGTAAGGCTGGTTTCTGTCGTCAGCCAAAAAGCTTAGACAGTTAAAAGAAATTCGTGCCCCCTGACAAACCGCCATAGTTTATAACCGCAGATAGACGAAAACTATAGATATTGTTCAAGTTCAAATCTATAGTGAGTAACTATATAGAACTTTACTTAACAAAAACTTTGACCTTTAAGATTCTGTCGGGAGTTTATAAAACTTTGTGTGTCAGTAGTAACAACTATTCAAGTAATACGTTTGGACTATTTAGTATGATAGGGCGTACGAAGTGTCCGCTGGGGACATTATCCTTTTATTAGGGATTTTTACGATTTGTGAATTCTTGGAAGAAGTATAAAGTTTTTGCCGTCCATAGAAACTGTCTAGTGATTGTTTCTTGGGCTACTTATTCAAATTTTTTGTTTTAGTGTTCCGCAGGAACAAGATTTGTTGTGAAACAAAAGGGACTTTCTTTTGTTTTTTGTTTGTGAATTTATTATCCTTGGAAGAAGTATAAAGTTTTTGCCGTCCATAGAAACTGTCTAGTGATTGTTTCTTGGGCTACTTATTCAAATTTTTTGTTTTAGTGTTCCGCAGGAACAAGATTTGTTGCGAAACAAAAGAGACTTTCTTTTGGTTTTGTTGGTTGAATTTTTATAGACGACAGCGTCGATAAAATTATTTATGATAATTTTGGGGATCTGTATTAAAGTTATAAGCTTTACTTATAAAAAATTTTTGTAAGGATTAGACATAAGTAAATTTAAGAAATCTTTTGTAATTCGGATCCGAAAAAAAAACTCCAACTACCCCGATGTGTAAATCAAACTTAAAGGCAGGCCGTAGAAATATTTTTTCGGTTTTCTTTTAAATAAGTAAAAACAAAATTGTGAGAGAAATAAGAAGTTTTCTTTTTAAATAAAAGCTACAGGGAGTAGTTTCAAAATAAAAGGCCATTACCTATTCAAATAAATTTTAATGTTTTAAAAAATTTATTTTTATATTATCACCCGTTGTGATAATAAAAGAATTTATTTAATTTCAATAAATAAATTTAAAAGTCAACTAATCTCTGAAAATGTCTGACTCCTCAAGTCATAGTCAAGTTGAGGCGTCAGATCTGACAAGTCTGGCGGGTGGCAAGGTGGGTCCTCACAGGCCCCCTTCAGGGGCCGTGCTTGATAACTTGTTTGACGAAATTATTGCCAGTCCTAATTACATGTGGGACAAGGTAAATAACTCTGATACTTTAAAAAAGTCAAACAGCCCCTACCCTGACAGTATTAGCTCAGGTGGGGAATCCAGCATTATCTTCAACGCAAAAAGGCCTCTCCCGTCTGAAAAACTTTTTATGAATAACCAAAATCCAGAAGTTGTAGGCATAGTTAGGGGATATAATCTTATTGACTTAGGTAATAGGGATCGCTTAGATTCTAATTCTGATCTAGGCGACGCGACAATGGATTTCCGCCATCCCCCAAACAACATGCCTTTACAAAAATGGCCACTTTTTAATATCTCCGAAAATACTTTAGATATTATGTTCAATTTGGGTATGTGTTTATAGGATATAGAACCACAAATTTTAGTTACAAAAGTTATTCAATTGTTCCACCAGTGGCGTCCCTGCAAACATGTCCTCTGATATTTTTTACGAAAAAAATGTTACGCCACTGACATTTTTCCATATTTTTTTCTGATTAGCGTGATAATTTCTGTATGAAAACGGTCTCTTGAGTTTTTCATATAGAAACTCACCATTATTAACATTGATAAAATAATTATTTACAAATTTTGTTTCATAAAAATTGTTGGATATGGCCACCTTTACTAATGTATGCTCTTTGATTCGAATTGCCCACTCCACAATTTTTATGAAACAAAATTTATAATTAATATTTTATCAATGTTAATAATGATGAGTTTCTATATGAATTTAGTGGTTTTAATCTCTTGATTGCGAGAAAAGGAGACCGTTTTCATGTAGAATTGACCAGGCTAATCAGAAAAAAATATTATATTTCGTAGAAAATATCAGAGGACATGTTTGCAGGGACGCCACTGGTCGAACAATTGAATAACTTTTGTAACTAAAATTTGTGGTTCTATATAATAAAAACACATAGCAAAATTGAATATAATATCTAAAGTATTTTCGGAGATATTAAAAGTGGCCATTTCTTGTTTGCCGCGCCAAGCGCGCCCATCAAGGTACTCGGTGTCACCCGTTGATTCGCGAAAAATTGATGCCCCAACTCCGCCCCTTCTCAATATATAATTAATTAAATTTGATTGTTTTTTGCAGTTGAAAATCGCGATAACTCACGAACTCATTGAGATATCGGGATCAGGTTTATTCGAGCTTACGCGCTCTGGTTCCCGCAAAGTAGGACCTGCAGAACGGGATATTATAACGGCACAATAAATGCGATGTTACACTATCCCTCAAAACGGGAGCCGTTCGGCGGGATGGTAAAGATAATTTATAATATATTTATTCAAAAAGTGTAGTTTCGAATATTGGATATTTATAAAAAAGATAGAAATATTGATCCAGTTTTTATATGCAGTGTATCCAAGGATAGATTTAACTATTTATGCTTAGCATCAATATTTTTGGTGTATTCATTACTGGATGATACTCTCCAGATATAAAAGTGTATATTTCTAGCCAGATTGTCATATTTATCACTAAGATATCTTGCAAAATCCCAATTAAAAATTTGTAAATTTGACAATTACAACTGGTTTAAGGTTAATCCGCAATTGCTCTTAAAATAAGTTTATTTCTAATAATTTTACTATAAACTGTGAAAAGGATGATTCTTTAAAAAAATGCACACACAAGCCACTAAGGCATATTGTACACTAAAGTGATTAATTAAATAAGTAAATTAAAATAATATGTACCTAAACAAGTTAGATCAAATAAATAAAAATAAATAAATAAATTATATAAAACCTGTCTTCACGTACTTGTTACACTGCAAACGTTGTTTAAATATAGAAAGATAAAGATGTAAAATATTTTGACGGGACTGTTCCTTTCTTCAGTATTTTATTCCCATGTACATTACCTCCATAATCTTCTTTTGTGAAGTGTTTCTCACAAATAACTGTTGTATCACCTGGACTATAATTATTCCTTCTAAGGGCATGTATCCAAATTTGGCGTAGGCTACGACCCTTTAGTATCCTAACGAAGTGGATAAACATTTGGTACATTCTTAAACAAACCGAATTTTCATAGTGATGCAAACTCAAAATCAAATTTCTAAATATATTTACTAACCTGTGAAATTTTAATTTAACACCATTGCATCTTCTAGTGAAGCATTTTATGGCCGCACAAGACTCAACCATCTTGTAAATGCAAGATTTATATTAAGAAATAAACCAACTCGACTGCTTTTTGCCCGGACTAGCTCCACGGACCGGTCCATAACCTTTTAAACGTCAATGGTTATATCAGAAATCATATCAATACAATCATATTAAAACATAACCATACTTACCGAAGAAAAGATAAATCCTTGCTTAAATGGTCCACTCTTTTACAAACTATACGTGAATGCACCATCATTGTTTATAATAAAGACGATTTTTCACCAATACTCATAAAAAAAAATTAAAACAACCAAAATATATAAACACTCCCTTAAAAGCAGTTAGCATTGACCAGCAACACTGTATTGTTTACTATAATCCGATCCATTGATAAAGTTTGACTTTTTGCCGTAGAGCGTAGTAGCTGTAGCGTTGATGTTGCCAGAGTGCAGTCGGCTTATTTCAAACTTTTATGTATAATAATATTTTTTTTCTAAATCTCTCAAGGCCTATGCACAATTTATAGTAAAATTATTGGGAAATAAATTTATTTTAAAAGCAATTGCGGATTAACCTTAAACCAGTTGTAATTGTCAAATTAACAAATTTTTAATTGGGATTTTGCAGATACCTTAGCGATAAATAGGACAATCTGGCTATGCTGCAAGCATAACAGCAAGGTGGGGAGTGCACGTTTACATTCCTTACGTCGACTACAAATGTAAACAATTCTATCTGGAGTTTATAAGATCTTTGGTTACGTTATACTGTACCGTTTTGCGGGAGCCGCTCGACGCAATGCTAACAATAATGCGTTTTTGCTAGAAAGATATGACAGTGACGATAAGATATAAGGTATTTTTACCATCCCGCCAAACAGTTCTCGTTTTGCGGAATAGTGCAACATCACACTTAGAGTAGTATCTTGTCACGGCGGCGTCTTGCTAAAAAAGTAACGATAGTAATAAGATTACCAAAAAAACGTTTTGTTTTACTTGGAGGCCCCCACCAGTGAAGCAAAAGGTCGTGAGTCCAACCCTAGAAGAGCGACCCTCTCACTGGTTTCTGCAAAAAAATATTTATCCTTAAAATGTTGCAAAAAATGATCAGTTGCCTTTTCATTTTTAAATGACAGCAATAATCAGTAAAGTAAGTAACTCTAGAGGAAAGAAAGAAAAATCAAACATACAGGGTGATCGGGTTCGTTTGCGGCTTAACCCCTTTGAAAGCGGTAGATGTTACCCTTAAAATCTTAAATGGGAAGGTGGGCCAAGTGGCACATCATCTTAAAGGTAGTTTAAATATCTTTCCAATAAGACCATGATTTATTATTTTTTGGGAACAACAAACCCCTCCCAGAGGGTTAAACCGCGCCTGCAAATATTCTTCAGAAGCCCTTCGCAAGAAAACTGACGTATCTTTCCCATTTTTAACATTATTTACTGGAAGTGACATATTAAGTGTGGGGAAGTTTTCAATCGACACCCTGTATAAATAACTTTATTTATCAATGTTTTTAATTATTTTTCTTTGTTATTTTTCAGGTGGAGAAATAGGTAAGAAAGACCATACATTTTCGTAAGTACCCAGGAGTAAATATTTTAAATTTTAAAACTTTCTTTTAACTGTCAAATAATACAATGCTCGTAAATGATCATTTATGCCTTGGTGCATAAATAATAATTTACCTCACTAGTAGGCGTTAGACAATCGTAAGTAATAAAATGCGTTGATTTGCCTGATCACAGTCCCTGAGTAATAAATCATTACTTACGTGCTTTAACTACTACTGAATAATGTTTTATATTTACAACAAGCATGTAATAATAATGACATTTCATCTATCTTTGAAAGGTGGAAAGTTGACGTTTTTTTAGTTTTACTTAAATAATTTTTTTGTAATTTTTAAAAAAATCGATACTTCAAAATAATATACGAACACACCAACCGCAGTGCAAGAAATTACACAAATTTAACGACAATGATTTTTTTTTAAATTTTTTAAAATAAACCTAATTACATTTATAAAAAGAAAATAATTAATAACAATGGTTTTTGTTTTACTTATTTACATTAAATATTACATTGGCATTATTGTAGGCAGTCACTGATATGTTAAAACCTTGCTGAAAATCTTGTTTTGAAAGGTTTAGTTCATGATTATTTGAAGTTAAAGTAGTATTAGTAAAATTTGAACTTTGCTTTGAAATCAAATTTGCCGTATCAACTTGAGTAGAGACAGAACTATCTATGTATCCCTCAGCTACTGTACTAGATTTCCAGCCTCCTAACCAGTTAATTTGCATGAGGTCGCCACCGTTATTTCCGAGCAAAGTAACCGCTGATCTTCTGAAACAGTGGCCAGTAAAACCTTGCTCATCTGATAGCATATTTCTGTTTTTAAAATAATATATTGTTTAGTGACCTGGAAACCATATTCAAAAAATGATATTTACCATCTTGATTATTACCTACTTTATTTTACCACCTGCGGTCTAATTTTTCAATGGAAAAGTCAAAATGACATTTATCTTTTATAAATAATTTTAATTCAACACAATAAGAAGTGGATGTTTGATGTGTTTGTAAATAAAATAGTATACAAACCTCGGTGAAAAGTTTCATTACTGTCTCGAGATTTAGTTAACCTCGCCGATTCGCGCCTCGGTTAACTACCGACTCCCTCGACAGAAATGAAACACTTTCCACCTCGGTACGTAATATACTATTTATAACTTAAAAATTACATTATGGATATTTTATTATACAGTGTGTTCGGATAATACGTCAGGATACTACATGTTAAAATAAAGGTAGCAATAACAAAATGTCTAAAACTCGATATTTTTCGTGTTAGTTTTGATTTAATATTTCTCCTTTTTTTTGCAATATATTCAGGATCTATAGCTTTCGCTGCATATTTTTCTACTTTATGTCCATGTCATTGCGAAGTCATTATATCAATAATAATAATTTATGATCCCCTAAGACCATTATCAATGCTTTAATATCTTCAATTACATTGTTATCTTAGGAAGATAATAAATCGATCATTCTACTTTCTCTTTAAAGTTTAACCCCTGGGTGTGACAGTAAGACCGTTGTAATATATAGGGTGTCTCTGTACTACTAATAATAATATTGTCACAAAAGGAACCATACTATTTTATAAATTCGATATTCAGATTTTTAATGAGTCTCTATGGTTAATGTTAAAACACAGGTCATTCCTATGTAACATTAAACCGGTATTAGATTTATTAAACAAACTGGAAGTTGTAGTTATAAAATAGTATACGTACATCCTGATGAATCAATAATTTGTCAACTCATCAGTCAGCACAATTACAGTTGGACGACCTGAGTTCGTCGATTCCCAATAAGGGGGAAAACTGCTGACCTGAGGAGAAGGCACATTATTGGTAATAGGTAAATTTTAAAATCACTAGTGCTCGAGATTCCGTCGAAGATATTTGTGAACAACTTTGCTGGTCGCCCGGTTCCCGATGTACCATCTAACCTTATTGTAAGTAATCATTATTTTGTCAGTCAGTTTAAATCTTTGTTTCTTTTGTAAACCCTTCAGGTAATTATTTCGTTTGGCTTTATAATAAATCTTTGTTTTATAAATCGCATCGTTTTCTATTTAATAACTAAGATCTCGTCGATACCTTTACACCCCTAGTCACACCCTAAAACCTGGGCGTGACAATATAACAAGATTATCAGATTATCTGGGTAAAAATATTGCGATTTGACCAAACTACCTTAATTCAAAAGTTGATAATAACCGAGATACAAGGTGTCCAAGTGAAAATTTTATTGTCTAATTTCCTAATTAATTTATTTATTAACCAATATTTTTGCATAAAATTTTGTGATTGGAGAGTTTTCGGGGCGAGAAATTTGAATCTGTTAATAATTCTGAGTAGAGGACGCTCTCTGTAGCACTCCGGGTGCATAGAAACAAGTGCAACTGTTTTGCGCTTTAGTGTATTTATGTTTTTATTAAAAATATCAAATTTCTCATCACTTTTACCTAAAAATGGCGTACCTTGTCGATGTCGCTCCGCAATTGTTTTCTTCGAGATTTTTTTTCATTGCCCAGTGCACTTTTTAAAATATTGAGATAGCACATTATTATATTATAGGTAATAGAATTTAACCAAAAACAATTCAGATTACAACAGGAGTACTAGTACCCATGGTATAAAGATCTAAGAGGTATGATTCCACGCCGATGGAGGCGTGGCTTGTGACATCAACGGGCGAGTGATTTTTGAATCTCTTACTGCTGTCAGCATTTTAAACTCTCTTTTAAAGGTATTAAAAGGTTTTACGCATTTAATAGTGTGTGAAATGAAAGAATAATGTCGTGGTATTTAGGTATATTTATTTCATGAACATACAACAAAGATTAAAGCTAAAATACGACCTAAGTCACAACGAATTAAACTATTTTTTAAATAGTTAATTTCTCAGTGGAGTGAAATTATGAAGAGGTAAAGAACACGGCGCAGCGAGCGCCCTCTGCAATATACTTCAGAATTATTAACATATTCACATTTCTCGTCCCAAAAAACCCATCTTCACAAAATTTCAAATTTCAGTGGTTTTAGATATTTTTTAAAAACATCATGTACTTTCATGTGTTAAATTGACTTTCCGGGTTGTTCGGACGAGGAGGAGGAGGTGAGGAGGGAGGGAGAGACAATATGAATTTTGAAAATTTGGGTCACATCACATTTTATAAGATTTAGTTTCTATAAAGTATTATAACCGAAAGTAAATGCGGTAATATCGACAATAGAAAATAATTCAAAATGAGGATTAGAAAAAACGAGAATATATTTAATGAGGACGGAGGAAGACAAGCGTAGCAAATAAGGTTAAATTATACAATTAAAAGGAGGTTAATCGAACACAGATTATATAGCGTTGAATATTTTTGGGGTTTTAATTAAATAAAAACATGTATGTTTGTTAACATTAAAATGTAAACTGCACTAGTCCTCATTAGTGCTGGACGATGCTCATCGATGTTTTTTAAATATCGATTTTCGATGTTTTGGCGATCGATATCAGAGATTCTAATCGCCGATATCGGCGAAGGTAGCTTCCAATTATTTCTTTTTAAAAATAGAAACAGTTAAGGTTCGAAACTGAATTAAATATTTATTGATTTGATTGTGTTGTGAAATATTCAAGTTGTTATTCAATATTTTATTTATATCTATTTAGTTTATTTAATTGACCTCAACCACATACTAAATTCATTTGCCGTCGTTGGCTTCATTTTAGATTAGATGTTTTGGACGTTTACTAGATGGCGCCAGATTCGAACCTTACAGTTCTTTGAGTGTACGACAACAACATTATACAAACTGATTCTCTCTGTACAATTGTAAAATTATATTTTTTGAATACTTATCATTCTCAATCCTCTAACAGATTTACACTCATCACAAATAGTTGAGGGGCATCCCACATCCCGTAGGCAATTTGATGATGACATTGTGGTATCAATTTCAATACTTTCCTTATGCCCTCCATAATCATGCCTTGGTGATTTGCTTGATTTTTTTGCAGAATGCCTATACGGTGGACTACTGCTATCCGAAACGATAAGAGTTAGGAGGTCGTTTGAACTAGAGAAAAGTTGCCTTCTTTAGTGATCATTTATAATATGGTTACAGCGTTGCCAAATAGTTTTTAGTATTAGAGATATTAAAGGAAATGTGAATATTTATAATTTTAAAATTCAAAAATTTTTTCTCCAGATACCTCGAAAACCAATGATTTGATCAAAAATTGTTCCATACAATAAACTTATGGTTTTTTATTCTCTACCAAACGCACTTAACGTTTTCTTAAAATGGCGCTTGTCGTGAAATTATTGCTACTGGATATTTTCAATACGGACCTGGAATTTTTTTTCATTTTCATATCTCGGAAGAGGATGCAATTTGCAATTCAACGGTATATCACAGAAGTATATTTTCTGATGTTTCGATTCCTAAATACTTCACAACCTCTGCCTATAAATATCAATGATTTCTATACTATACAGTGTGTCTACGTAAGTTGGCGACATATGGGAAACTTTTTTATTATTAATTTTAAGAAAAAAAAGGATTCTTCATAAAAAGTTCTGCATGGTCCAAAACCTAAAATGCAACCATCAAATGTTAAATTTCTTCAGTCGTATACGAGGTTTGTCAAAAAATGTGATTTTTGCTCTAGAGTAAAGTACCTTTATTTTTGACAATATCGAAAATTATTATAAAGAAAAGAAGTTTAGAATTAAAAATAACTTTCAAATATTCAACATTGTTTATTTATATTAAAGAAATATTTTGTCCTACATTTTGTTGGAAATTTAAGTTTGCACATTAATGCATAATTAATCTAGTTTTTAAAACTAATTTAAAGTAGGCTTTGCGAACTGTCTAAATATCGAAAATTCGAAAAAACGTCAACAATCGTATTTCAAAAAGTGCTACGGTATAAGCACTTTTTTTTAGGCGGTCTAACAGTGTTTTTCATAGAAGTAGCAGACATTTTTAATTTCCGACATCCAGATAAAAATATTCACAATGAAACCGTAAGAAAAATGTTTAATAAATTTAAGACTTTTGGAGATGTACATAATAAATTTAGCAAAAAACGCCAAAGCATGGTAGAAAATAATGACATTGCGTTGCAAGTAATGCTCTCTGCAACTGAGTATCCTAAATATCCTTTGCGAAAAAGGGCATCCTCATTGATAAAAGACATAAAAAAAGATACAGTTTCAAAGATTCTAAAAAAATACAAATATCACCCTTACAAACCTCAAAAAATGCATACTTTAAGACCAGGAGATAATGATAAACGATTTGAATTCTGTTGTGACATACAGGGAATCTTAGTAGATAACCGATTTATGTCAAGGTGTATTCTTTTTTCGGATGAAGCAACATTTCCTGAAATGGGACAGTTTCTAGCCAAAACTGTCGTTGGAGGAGTGATACAAATCCACATTTTACGTTGAAATCTTGGGACCAATATTCGTTCAAAATAAACGTGTAGTGCGGAATGTATAAAAATCAAATAATTGAACCTTTTTTTTCGAGAAACCTTGAATGCGGATCGTTATTTGTGCCTTTAAACAATAAAATAAATGATTTTCTTGACAATCTTCCCTTACTTGAACGTCAGCAGATATGGTTCCAGCAGGATGGTGCCCCATGTGACAGCAGATTAGATGTACGTCAATACATTGAAAATATTTTCAATGGAAGAGTTTTTCATCGTTTTTCGGAAATTCCTTCGCCTCCGCGGTCCGGTCTCCAGATTTAACCCACTCGATTTTTTCTTTTGGGGTTACTTAAAGCAAAAGGTTTACCTTACCATTTCAAGATGTTGACCATTTCGACTTTAGAGAGAATAATTGCAGAAGCGGTTCGTAATATAACGACCCATATGGTTAGCAATGTCTTAAGAGAATTTTGTAATAGAACTGTTACATGTAGGAACAGAAATGGAGGATATGTGGAGGCATTAGTAAATTGAAGATAGAGGTAAATTATACATAAAACTTGTTATTCACTTAAATGCATCGTTAGAACGTTACAAACTAGTGATTAAGCAACTTAAAAGTTATCACTGTTCAATAAAAATTAAGAGTTAATTATTTTTAAAAGTTTATTTAGAATTGTTATATATAATTTAAAATTATAAATGTAATGCATTAATGTGCAACATAAATTTCCAACTTAATCGCAGAGAAAATGTAGGAAAAAATATTTTTTTTATGTAAATAAACAATGTTGAATATTTACAAGCTATTTTTAATTCCGAACAAACATCTTTTCTTTATAACAATTTTCGATATTGTCAAAATTAAAGGTACTTTACTCTAGAGCAAAAATCCAATTTATTGACAAACCACGTATACGACTGAAAAAATTTAACATCTGATGGTTGCATTTTAGGTTTTGGACCATGCGGAACTTTTTATGAAGAATACTTTTTCTCGTAAAATTAATTATAAAAAAGTTCCCAATATGCCGCCTTACTTACGTAGATACACTGTATAATAGTTGAGATCTGATATGTTTGGACTATAAATACTAAAGGGCAGAGCCGTATTATAAGGGAATTTTTAAGAAAAGAGGTTGATGATGCATTTAGGAATCGAAGCGTCAGAAAATATACCGTTTCAAATTGGACCGAGATATGGAAAAAATTCCAGGTTGGGGGTTGATACCCCTGGGGGGAGCAACGACGGTCGTTGTTCAGAGCCAACATTAAGCTTTAGGGTCCTCTCGGGAATGCTATCAGACAAGCGAAGAAGAAAAAATAAGGCAAAGAAATGTTAAAAATTCATGTTACTTTAATATCGACGACTGACGCCCAATACTAGATTTCGTATGGTCTAATTTTTAACCATATTATATGAACAAAATATGTTGATGAGGAATAAGGAAAATTGTAAAAGTAAATTGCACAATTTACGTTGCATTTACGCATGAATGGAAATGTTGCCGTGTAGCGTAATCCCATGAGTGCGTAACAATACAAATTACTATACGCATTGTAAGATGATCGAATACATTTAATGCCTCAGCACATATTCCACCACGCCACACTTTCGACCTTGCGATCATCTTCAGTGTCAGCAAATAAATACTAAGAAATTAATTAGATTTAAAAGATTGTGTGTGATGGCACCGGATTTGAATCTGGATCGGGTATCTGGTGAATCCGGCCTTCTTTTTTAATATCCGGTTCGGCCGGATTTTATTTCGGGTTCGGTAGGAACTTAATTTAAAAAATTGTATTTTAGAAGTTATGAACACAACCACAGTGACACCGTAAAGTTGCCGAACCAACCCGAACAAACTCTGAAACAAATGATATAATTAATAAATAATTATATTTGCAATTAATAATTGGCAGATTATTTATTTATTTATTTATTTACCTTTTTTGACAAAAATGGAAATGTTTCTTCATGTTTTTCCCATTAGTCAGTTAAAAACCATAGAGGTGTAAACAAGGACTGATTAAAAAACACTTATTTTTTATGTTAGACTCAGGATCCGGTCTCGGTCCGCGAGAATGTTGACATTGGTTCCGGTATCGGGCAGTTTCAAAAAGTAATAATAATAATAATAATAATGTTTATTCCCAACGAGCTATTGTAGTCCATTACAGGGAATATTATAACATAGAACATAAATAAGTAATTAATCAATATAAAAATTCAAAATAAAAATTATTATAAAGGTTTTTTTAAGTAATTTGTATGTTTTCCAGAAAAAATTTCTTTGCATTTTTTTTAAACAGTTTTAAATTAAAATTTTTTGTTAATACTTTAGGTAATGTATTATAAATATTTATTCCGTCAAATAAAATAGATTTCATTCCTATTCTACTTTTAATTTGATTTTTTTTTAAATGGTCAATATTTCTGGTATTATGATTGTGTATATCAGTTAATTTTACAAATTTTATACAAGATTTTTTATTTTTATTAATAATTGCATGAATTAGTATACTGATTTTTAATTTATATAAACTATTCATATCCTCTTGGTTTATATAAATTTGCTGTCGGTTCCAAAAAATTCAGTTTATGAATACATTTTATAATTTTGTTCTGTAGTCTTTTTAAAGGGTTTAATATTGTGGCATATGCAGATCCCCAAACTGATATTAAATATTGAAATTTTGAATAAACTAATGAATGATAAATATTTTTTAAATGTATTAAAGGTATATAATCTCTAATTTTAAATAATATTCCAATGAGTGGTGATACGCTTTTTCGAAGATTTTCAACATGTTTTCTCCAATTTAAATTTTCGTCTATATATAAGCCTAAAAACTTTACAGATTTTACATACTTAATTTCGTTTCCATTGAAAATTATTGGTAAAATATTGTTCCCAATTGCACATTTAGAAATAAACGTGAAAGATGATTTTTCAAAGTTTAAAGAAAGTTTATAGGATTGCAGCCATGAAAGTATAATTTTCAAATCATTAGTGATATCAGTTTGAATATTGCAAAAAGACTCGCCAAAATATAAAATTGTAGTATCATCCGCAAACAATTTGATTTTACCTTTTAGATTTAACTTAGAAATGGAATTTATATACAGGGTCCGCAAACGAAGCGTGGACGGAAGATTAAATCGTTATCGAAGAACTTATCAACAATACTGAAACAGCTTGAGATATTGGATTAGAAGCGGCATGTTTTAAAAATATTTTACATTATACAGGGTGGCCCAAAAATGTGTGACAGCATAAAATTATATTTTTTTAAATGGGACACCCAGTATTTTATTGCATATTTAGGTTCGTATTACTATCGTTTATAAGTGCCTCAAATTTGATTTAATTTGAATTTGTAGTTTCGGAGAAATAAATTAAAAACTAAAAAAAAAAGTTTTGCAGTCCTGAATAAAAAAATCAAAAAAAACAATCCAGAACTTTTTTTTTTAACCTGGCATTGAGTGAAATTTATGACAAGAGGTCTAGAGATACTATGAATGTAATTGCGTTTATTTATTTTATACAGGGTGTTCATAATAAGCTTTCAAAAACCCCATATTTTAAAATAATTTTTCTCAAGTTTTTCAAATGGAACACCCTGTATATTATTTGGCTATTTGACGTAGAATTCATAGACAATTTTTTTTTGTAATACAAGCATATAAGTTATATCCAGCCGTTTTCGAAATAATTATAAATATCATAAATTATGTTGTTTAAATAGAGTTTTTATTGCGAAATTTTGTTATAGGCGACTAGACTAATAATTGTAAACTAAATTAAAAGTTCAAAATAGCTTCCTTTTACTCTTAGAGTTTACCGTATTTTAGTTATTTCGATATAAATTCTAAAAGCATACATTTTTGCTACTTTTATTATTTAATTTTATTTTTTATTCTTAATCGAGTTGCCATAATTTCTTTTTGTTTAGATTGTCACTATGACAGTTAAATTTCAGTCGTCGAAATTAAGTACTAACTTACACAAAATGTCGAATTTTAGAAATGGTAAATATGATTTTTATACTGGATGGATGTGCAAGAAATTGCCTTCTCGCGAGCCGAGTGTATGCTGAAAGATATCCAGATATTGAGAGAAAGCCGATAGTAAAAACCTTCGAGAAGTTGTTGCAAAAATTTGTAGCAACAGGAAGCACTGCGTACACAAAAAGGATAATAATCAATAAACCCGTTATTAATGAAGAAAATGAATTAAGAGTTCTGTTGGCAGTAGAAGAAAATCATTAAATTAAGTAAAAGGATGCTATTTTGAACATTTACTTTAGTTTACAATTATTAGTCTAGTCGCCTATAACAAAATTTCCCAATAAAAACTCTATTTAAACAACATAATTTATGATATTTATAATTATTTCGAAAACGGCTGGATATAACTTATATGCTTGTATTACAAAAAAAAATTGTCTACGAATTCTACGTAAAATAGCCAAATAATATACAGGGTGTTCCATTTGAAAAACTTGAGAAAAATTATTTTAAAATATGTGGTTTTTGAAAGCTTATTATGAACACCCTGTATAAAATAAATAAACGCAATTACATTCATAGTATCTCTAGACCTCTTGTCATAAATTTCACTCAATGCCAGGTTAAAAAAAAAGTTCTGGATTGTTTTTTTTGATTTTTTTATTCAGGACTGCAAAACTTTTTTTTTTAGTTTTTAATTTATTTCTCCGAAACTACAAAACCAAATTAAATAAAATTTGAGGCACTTATAAACGATAGTAATACGAAACAAAATATGCAATAAAATACTGGGTGTCCCATTTAAAAAAATATAACTTTATGCTGTCACACTTTTTTGGCCCACCCTGTATAATGTAAAATATTTTTAAAACATGCCGCTTCTAATCCAATATCTCAAGCTGTTTCAGTATTGTTGATAAGTTCTTCGATGACGATTTAATCTTCCGTCCACGCTTCGTTTGCGGACCCTGTATATAAGGAATAAAGTTGGTCCTAAAATTGATCCTTGAGGAACACCGCAAGTAATATTTTGTTGAGAACTTGAGCAATCGTCAATATAAACGTACTGTTTTCTGTTATATAAATAATTTTTAAACCAATTGTAAATATTTCCTCTAATACCAATATTGAAAAGACTTTGTAATAAAATTTCGTGATTCACAGTATCAAATGCCTTTCGCAAGTCTAAAGATAATAAGCAACATTTTTTGTTATTGTCTAAACTTAATTGAATGTCAGTAACAATATCAATAGCAGATATTTCTGTATCCTTAGACTTACGAAATCCATATTGACCACTAAATAGCATGTTTCGATTTTCTAAAAAATTTGTTAATTTCTTATTCATTATTTTTTCCAAAATTTTAGATAAAGCAGGTAAAACAGAAATTGGCCTATAATTATTAGGATCACTTTTTTGACCATTTTTAAAAATTGGAGATATCTTTGCCAATTTCATTTTTTCTGGAAAAATACTTGTAATAAATGATAATTTAATAAGAGCTTGCAAAATTGGAACGATTTCTTTTTTGACCATTTTAATAGTTTTTATCGATATATCATCAAAACCGGTGGCCTTTCTTGGGTTAAGATTTGTAATAATGTCATCAATATCTTCTTTAAAAACTTCCTCTGGATCTAGAAACATTGAATTTTGACTGAAATTTTCTTCAAATCTTTTTACAAATGGAGTCTTCCTTGATAAATTAAATAAGTGCATCCAGCGGCATCGCTAGTTGTGAATTATATTGGGGTTAGAGATTTTGCAATTAAGAAAGGCTTGTAGAGTAGATAATTGTAAATAAATAGTCGAGAAAAATTTAAAACGGGGTGAATAATATATAAAGTAAGGATAGCAAGTAAATTTAGAAAGGTATATGTTTCGTGTTACTTACTTTGGCACGAATGCAGGAATTCTACGTTTCAATATAAGCAATGGTGTATATCTACCGGTGTTCATGGTATAAAGAATGTATGTATCATGACCGCAGTGTTCCATATTCTATTTATTCATTTATTTTTTGAAATAGTCCGTCTCTCAGTGAAATGATATTATTTTCATATTCTGTTCCACTACTTTGGTTGGTTGGTTGGTTAACGGCGGTAGTCGGTTTTGAATGCCCTAACTTCTATTACTGCAGCCTACCGGCTTATTGTATACCCCGATCTTGTTAAAAGATGTTTGTTCCCTCTATGAGGTCCAATAACCTTCTACCAAGCTTGTCATGTAGGAGGTTGTCACCACGTTTTATGTTCCCGAAGATATTTTGTCTACTATGAGACAGCGCTACGCAGCGGTATATTATGTGTGAGTCGGTTTCATCCTCTTCGCCGCAGAGTCTGTATTCAATAGATCCGTTGTTTAAGCCTATCCGTTGAAGGTGTTCTCGCAGGTTTAATACAAGTTCAATTCTTAATTTCCCTACATGTTTCGAAGGCACATACCCTCATCTTCAGTGGAAAAATTATAGATAAGCAAAAGCTTTTGACATTGTTATGGCAAACTGTAAAAGAGAAAAAACATATTTAAGCATTTTTTATGTAAAGAAGAAAATTATGATTTTGGAAACATTAAAACGATTTACTGAAAGTTCAGAAAATTAAGGTATAAGAGAAAAATGTTAAATATCTTACCTTTTGTAGCAGAAAAAGAAGAAACATTTTTATAGTATATGAAAGTTACATTAATAAATTAAATAAATTACTGGAAAAGCTTGAAAAAAGAATCTAAGGAAAAAACATAGTTTTTAATTTGATTTTTGGAAAATAGCCAAAAATAATTTTCAAATAGGACAGATTTAAACGCACACTATGGGTTTGTTGGAATTTTTTTAGGCTGTGACTTTTCCCCATGTAAAGAATTGAAAAAGGTCTCACCTGGAGTGACTATCTATATATATAAGTCGGTTTACAACATTCTTCGACGTCTTCCGACACCCTGTCTCCACCTTTCTCGGTCATTCCACAGATCCTCTTCGAGTCTTCTATCTCTGATCTCCCCGTCCATTCCCCCTCTCCAGCTTTTCCTTGGTCTTCCTCTTCGTCTTTTCCTGCTGGATTCCACGTCAGTGCTTGTTTTGGCAGTCGTTCATTGGTCATTCTTTGTACATGCCCGTACCACTTTCTCGTATTCAATTATTCCTAGTTCTTTCAAGCCTCGACCTCCCCGATGAGCGCCTCCAGAAGTCCATCTCCGTCGCTTCAAGAGTTTCCTTTGCTCTCTCCTTAAGTGGCCATATTTCGCTGCTATATGTAATGATGGTTTTTACGATGGTATTGTATATTCGATGTTTGTTGTTCTTTGTTATTTTTTGATCCCAGAGTATACTATTCAGCATTGCTATAGCTTTTCTTCCCTGCGTATTCCTAGGAATACGCAGTGACTATCTGCGAACCTTTAATAATTTTAATAATAATAATAATAATAATAATAATAATAAGTTCCTTTTATTAAATAAGTGAAACACAAGTAAATACATATAAATAATATGGGGTCAATTCGTGGCGCAGTCTAGCAAAAGGCTACTTTACTGAACCCCAAACAACCCAAACGTTTTTAATAAAGGAGGAGTAGACACAATAATGCTTTCTTAACTAATACCCATAAATCTCAGTGCAGGTAAGTTTACGTCCAATTCAGGAACGCGATTTCTTAGAAACTACTACTCAAAAAATAATAAATCATGTAATTATTGGAAATTTAAACGACCTTTAGAATGATGTGCCACTTGTCCCGCCCTTCCCATTTAAGATTTTAAGGGTAACATCTACCCCTCCCAGGGAATTAAACCACGAAGGCTGTAAAGATGCACCTTTCCGATTATTGATTATTGAGCATACGATATGACATTACTTGAATACAAAGTACCAATAAATAATTCAATAAATATTTATAATTTCATATATTTCAATTAAGAACAAATTATATTCAGGATCCACACGCTTTTGATTACCGTGCAGGTATAATTAACGAGTTTTATTAATTAAGACTGTATTCAGGTTGCGGTATATTTACAGATCAACAAATAAATACATGCTAAATCGCGAAGAAACCTTTGTAACAAAAGTACATTTTTACTTCCTCGTGTGATGTGAATATGAATTGATTCGCATGATTCGTGCAATTAAAGCTGCATTTTAAATAATCTAAATTCATAATCTGAATTAGTCATGTAGATCTGCACTACTCTATTTACACTCAACGATAAAAGTATACAGTGCGTTTGGTTGATGTCCCCTTCCACACTACCTTTTCAAAGACATCGTGACATGGCCCTTCTGACAAGAAAGGTGGTACGGGTGGCAACATAAAACTACATAATAGTATATTACGTACCGAGGTGGAAAGAGTTTCATTCCTGTCGAGAGAGTCTCGAGACAGTAATGAAACTTTTCACCGAGGTTTGTATACTATTTTATTTACAACCACATCTAACATCCACTTCTTATTATTTTGAATTAAAATTAATAAAAGATAAATGTCATTTTGACTTTTCCATTGACAAATTAGACAGAAATTTCAAATAACACCAGGCGGTAAAATAACGTAGGTAATAATACACATCAAGATGGCAAATATCATTTTTTTGAATATGGTTACCATATGAGAGATGAGGAATTTGATTTTGCTGCTACTCCACCAGAAATTCGAGAAGCAGCAAAAATAGTAGAAGAAGATCTTCTGCCGACTAAAAGGCGCCCGAGTATGACAAGGCATATAACTGTTTCAAAGAATGGAATGGGAAACATAGTTCAAATTCCTGGTTCTGAGTCGGCGCTACTAGCTTATTTCAGTGAATATGTCAAGACAAAGAAGATATCAACGATTTGGTCACAATATTCAATGCTGAGCACCACTCTATCAATTAGGGAAAAAGTAGACATATCTAAACACGCAAAGCTATTAGCATTTTTAAAAAAGTATGTTCGTATATTATTTTGAGATATCGATTTTTTAAAAAATTACAAATAAATAATTTACTTTCCACCCGGGTATAAAGGGAGCACTTTCCACCCAGGTGAAAAGTAAAAGTAAAAAACGTCAACTTTCCAGCTTTCAAAGATAGATGAAATGCCATTATTACATGCATGGTTGTAAATAAAATTCTTTTTTGTCGCTCAGTCGTCCACAATTTGTCGCTCGCGACAAATCGCACGCAAGCGTGGCGGCACCATTGTCATACTCTACTTACGTTCAATGGCCTTTAAGAAAAAACGTTGGGATAATCTTACTAGTCGCCAACATCCGGAATGGATAAGCGCCATACTACTAACTTTGCCTTTAACGCCTAAATTCCAGAGATCCGTGTAAAAATTAAATATTATTTTTATGATCAAACACAAGCACTAGGTATAGGAAAAATCCTTTAGGGCACTCTGGGAGTGGTGCGTGTGCGAATAAAGCGATTCACGTAGGTTTTGAATCGTTGGAGGCTATATTCGTTGGGAAAACGACCTCGGGAAGATCCTTCCATAAAGATGAAGTCCTCCAGATGAAAGAATTCTTAAATAATGAAGTTCGAGGAGTACTAAGCTTAACCACATATGTATGGGTGGCAGTGGTCCGTCGTGTATTTCTGCTATTCGCCGCTCTGGGCGGAATTAAGAGGGCAAGGTCGACCGAGCACTTTCCATTGAAATAACTGTAATAGAGAGTCAAATCCCCAACCTGTCTTTGATGTTCTAGGCAGGCTGTCAAAGCTCTTCGTCAACTCGTGAGCTTCGATCAGACGAATGGCTGTCCATTCGGTGGAATCCAGTAGCCGAAGAGTATGTTTGGGTGCAGAGCTCCAGACATGACAGCAGTACTCTAGTGATGGTCGATTCTGGGCTTTGTATAGTGTCAAAAGTTGTTGAGGTGTGTACAACTTTTTGATTCGGAAGACTACACCAAGTTTCTGAGAAGCTATCTTGGCGATTGCCACAACGTGGTTGTGCCAAGACATATTTCCTCCCGGATTGACGCCCAGCAAATTAAGAGATTAATATCAAGTGGAATTGCGTGTCCTGCCATGACCTTTTTAGAGAAGACTGCTGCCTGGGTTTTTTTAGCGTTAAATTCGACTTGGTTACTGTCACCCCAAGCCAAAATTTCTTCCAGGTCTTTATAAATGAAACTTTAGTGCGCAATCTTTGCATTACTATGTCTGTATTAGTTACGTTATTTATTAGTTAACCCTCCACTACTTTGAACCTACTTCCTCTACACATATGGGCATCTATTTTCATACCGTTGTATTATTTATGATTTTATTTCAAATAAAAGTAAATAATTTTAGGTATTTACACCTTACAGCAGATGGTAATGAAGGTTGCAGCAGAATTATCTTTTCCTTATGATCAATTTTCTAACCAGGAAGAGCATAACCTCTGTACTGTTAATAACTAATCAGTGATCATTAGCAGTAAATAAAGTGTTAAAGTACGGTTTTTAGCTATTTTAACAAGGAAGAGTTATTTCTTTGTGCAGCAGCTAACTACTGTTATTTATTTCTATTATTTCTGACACTCTCTCTTAATGGAAATGTTATATGGCTATGTTTATCCTGTATAAGTGAATTGATGTTTTGATTGAAGTGACATCTGCTTACATTCACTTCCATCCTATTTTTTACTGAATATAATGAATGAATTACGTAAGGTTCGTTCGCAGAGTAGTCAGAAATACTTACAAACTCCAATATGTATACGGTTATTAAAAATATTATGGAAGGTTTAGATACAAACAAGAAATGTATTGCAGTTTTCCTAGACCTGGAGAAGGCGTTTGACACTGTTAACCATAAAAAACTTCTTTACGTTTTGGAACGATGTGGTATTCGTGGTATAGCGTTAAACGTCTTCGACAGCTACCTATCAAACAGGGAGCAACGGGTAAAATGCAATGACACACTAAGCGAACCCAAAATCATAAAAATCGGTGTTCCTCAGGGAACTGTCCTCGGTCCGATACTTTTTTTAACATATATTAACTCACTTTTATCTCTAGAAACCCGGTCAAAAATTGTATCATATGCCGACGATATATACTGTGGCTATATTCTGTGAAAATTCCTGGAATGAAACAAAAATAGCTTGGGTATGGAAAAGGTAAAAAATTGGCTAGATATGTATCAACTCTCCTTGAATGCAACTAAAACACATTATATAGCATTTAGCTTAAATGGACGTAATAAACCTGATTTTACTAGCATTAAGATACCGAATATAACAGACGAAACTAAAGAAACAAACGAAATAAAATACCTCAGAATAATTATTGATGACAACTTAAAATGGAGAAATCACATAGATTATTTAACAAAAAAAGCAAGAAAACTTATCTATAAATTTTACCAACTACGGGAAATACTTTCCCAAAAACTATTAATAATAATTTACAAATCTCTCGCCGAATCACTCTTCCGTTATGGTATTTTAATCTGGGGTGGCATGTATAAGAACTCGCTACAAAAATTAAATGTTACACAAAATTATATATTAAAAATAATATTTAAGAAAAACAGGCTGTCTCCTACTGATCTGTTGTATACTGAAGAAATTTGTAACATAAGAACATTGTACTTTCATAGCGTATGCATATACTGCTTCAAAAACAAAACCATTCAAAATTATACATCTTCCGTATACAACATACATAGTAATAATCTTAGGCTTCTATCCGCTCCCAGATTTTACAGAAACATCAGCCACGGATTTATAACCTATACCTCCCATAAAATCTGCAATCTATTACCCTTATACATTAAACAAATAAAGAATTTAAAACTATTCTCCAAAATGTCAAAACAATTTATCGTTCAAAACTACGTAGATTTCAAAAAAATATTAGAAAATTAAGTTTCGTTAGTCGCTATTAGATATGTTTGTATAATATCTTAAATATTTTATTTAGTTATATTTTCTTAGGTTTAATTTTATTTTTAGTTAGGATAGTACATATTTTATTACAAGCACAATACAAGTGTTCAATCACTTAGGTGCTCATACCTACATGCCTATAGAACTAGGACTGGAGACTGGAATTTTACATATACATTAGTTTTAATAAAAAAAAAAACATATATACAATGTAGTCAAATGTGTGTATAAATAAATAAATAAAATAAAAAAATAAAAATAGAAGCATGCGCAGTTTGCTGAGGGAAGATTTTTTCGACTGTTATAAAAATTTTAACTGCTGTAGGAAAAAAAATACCTACATAGGAGACCAGTCTAGGTTTTGTGAACGAACACTGGCCCTCTGTACCAGTGTTGCCAACCTTACCATGAATAATATCCCAAGTGCGAGGACGAAATGTCCCATATTTTTAAAAAAGTTATCCAAAACACGGTACTGTTTGCCGAGTACAGGGTATTCCATTTTCGACACTTTTATAGAGTATCTCAGTAATTGTTAGTGTCATCAAAAAAGTAATGTAGGTGTCATGTGCTCTTTTTGGGTCAAACTTAAAATGGTGAAATCAAAATTTGAAAATTTTGCTCGCTTAAGAGATACGGGGGAAAATCAAAAAAACTACGATTTCAAAATTACCCTATATTTTCTTAGTTAAAAGAGTCAATGTCAATATTTTTTACAGAAATTTCTTTATATTGATTGTTGAATAATCTGCCGTTTTCATAATAAGTATACGGGGTCAGGTAAAAAAGTTATCGGACCTAACCTCATTTTTTTAAATGGAACACCCTATATATTTTAATCTAAAAAGATACTATTTTAAATTCTCCTTTCAAATATATAAGACACCATGGATGAAAAAAACTTTATTACTTTAAACCACAGTAGACTATGAAACAAAAGCTAATATCCAAGAAACAACTATGTTGACTATCAATTTCATTTTTACATATTCATTTGCAAAAATTACCTAACATCATTTTGAAAAATTTTATATGATATCAGTTCATATTGAAAGTGGAAAAAACGAAGAAATTGTTCAAAATGTATATTTTGTTCGCTATCCGGAAAGACGGTAACCATTTAAGGACATATTCCGAACATTTGCGATGATTCCCGTGTTTTTTTACCTCAATCTGAATCTTTTATTTCGTTTCAAAGTAATAAAGTTTAAATAAATCGCCTAGGAAACCAATATCATCCATGGTGTGTTATATATTTGAAAGAAGAATTTAAAATAGTATCTTTTTAGATTAAAATAAACGGGGTGTTCCATTTTAAAAAATGAGGTTAGGTCCAATAACTATTTTATCTGACCCCGTATACTTAACGGCAGATTATTCAACAACGAATATAAAGAAACTTCTGTATAAAACATTTTTCTGTATCTATTTTAACTAAGAAAATATAGGGTAATTTTGAAATTGTCAATTTTTTGATTTTCCCCCGTATGTCTTAAGAGAGCGAATATTTTCAAATTTTGATTTTACCATTTTAAGTTTGACCCAAATAGAGCACATGACACCTACATTACTTTTTTGATAGCACTAACAATTACGGAGATACCCTATAAAAGTGTCGAAAATGGGACACCTTGTACTATAAAAATAGTAAATTTAAAAAAAAGAGTAATAAAATTTTAAAATGTCCTACGAATCGACCTTTGTCCCACATAGACCTGAGAATTCCTCGAAAGGGGACATATCCCGCGGGTTGGCAACACTGGGCTAGACTCAATGTATAAGGGGTGACTCCAACTCAGTGGACGAGAGTAAACGAAACCAACGAAGGTCATTTTTCAATCATCATTTTTACCGTGTCAGTAAAAATATTTTGTAAAGAAATTTTCATAAAGTTTTTTTTTATTCACAGTAAAGTGCATTCCTTCTCGCATATACAGGGTGTCCCATAATTAATGGTACACAGGAAAACTGCAGATTCCTTGAGTAAAAATACTGCGATTTGACCATATTTAGTTTAGTTCCATAGCTAGTAATAACCGAGATACAGGGTGTCCAAGTAAAAATTTAATTTTCCATTTTCCTAAGTAAATTATTTCTGAATCAATATTTTTGCACAAAATGTTGTGAATAGGGTTTTTTGTGGCAAGGAAATTGAATTTGTTAATAATTTGGATGTAGATTGTGTGGGGGGGGGGGGGGGCGCTTTCTGCGGTACTCTGGATACATAAAAAGAAGTGTAACTTTTTGGTCCTTAGTGTAATTATGTTTTTATTAAAAATATCAGTTTTCCCATCATTTTTACGCAAAAAAGGTATACTTTGTAAATGTCGCTCCGACTAACCGTTTTCGAGATATTTTCAATTACAATTTCTAATGCGCCCGTTTAAATTTTGATTTGTAAATGTGAAATTTGTCACAGTAGGCTTTGGTAAAAACAAATAAAATGAAAGCATTTTGAAACCTCATTTCTGTCAAAGTTTATTTTCATTTGTCAGCATTGTGGGTGATTTAAGGAGTTTTTTAAGATACTGTTATCAAAACTTGGACCAAAAATGCCACGACATACCTTATTTTCTAACGGAGACATGGTATGTTTATACGGACAAGAAAATTTTAACGGACGCTGAGCACATCGGCAGTTTTTGCAATCACTTTGAACAATTATTGTCAAAAATAGACCATTTCTATTATTGATAGTTTTTTTTATTTGTTTATGTAAAAATTGAATTCTTATTTAAACTATAAAATAATGTTTTCATTAGTGACCGTTTAAAGTTTTATTTAAATATGCATTTTAAATGCAAAAATCTCGAAAGTCGGAGCGACATTTATAAAGTATACCTTTTTTGCGTAAAAATGATGGGAAAACTGATATTTTTAATAAAAACATAATTATTATACTAAGGCCCGTTACACTTTTTTTTGTGTCCAGAGTACCGCAGAGAGCGACCCCTACAATCTACTCAGCTATCTATATCAGCTAAAATAATCTTAGTAAAGGTTTTTTTTAACTAGAACTTTTCTCAGTGTAGAAAAAATCCTTTAAGGTACTCTGGCGCGTGTGCAAATAACGTTATTAGAGTCGCCAATTTTTGTCTCTTGAGCCGGCAATCGCAATTATAATTGCACGTATTCATGCGCACTAAACCGCTCTCGATCAGCTGGCCCAATACTGCTCTCATTGCCGGCGCATTGCGCGAGTGGAATCCGTATTACAGTCGGCAATTCTAGTCTTCTGGCAATTAAAATTGCTTGGATTCATGCGCAGTACACCGTTCTCGCTGTCTCGCATTGCCAGAAATGGGGCACGCGCCATTTTCATTGCTATTGCCGGTGCCAGTCTGGGTAGAGATGAATTATTCTGTTATTTTTAATGTTTATTAATTGATCGAAGCACCTATGAACAGCTAATGGCTATTTAAACAAACTGGTGCTTAAATTAACAGTTCATATTCTTTATTAAGCACATGTACTGCTAATTCGTAGCAACTTTTTTGAACTGGCATCTGTAAGTAGGCTTTAACTGCTAATCAAAACGAACAGGTTTGCCCATCTCTAATTCTGAGGGTATTTTAGGGATTTCGACACTACCAACTGCTGTTCTGACTGTTGGAAATGCGCCAGCTGATCGAAAACGAACTGCGCATAAATTCGTGCAATTATAATTGCCATTGCACCGGAAATTTTTAGTGCCGACTCTAATACGGCTTTTAGTTTTGAATCGTTGGATGTTATATTCATTGGGAACACCACCTTAGGAAGATCCTTTCATAATGAAATTATTCTTAATAGTGTTGTGATCGCTCGAGCGAAAAACCGCTTGATTACTCGATTATTGAAGTAACCGACATCGCTCGATTATTAAAAAAACCGCTCGAGTTATCTATTCAGGCGAAAACCGTCCCTCGTCACTTATTATCTTCCACTCGATACCCGAGCTTCGCTTGACGCCAGCGGAATTGCACCGCTGTAGTGTGATCGAGTTAAAAAACTGCTCGTATACTCTAGTTGTAAATTCAGGCGAAAAACCGAAAAATATCGCCTGTTACTTGATACACGGCCTTCGGTCTACGCGCCGCGCCATCAGATTGGCCACGTTCGAGTTTGACGCTGAACAGGTAGGACGACATACCTACGTCTTTTTTAAAGGCACATAAACGAGAAGGTGCATATAAAAAAAGTATGCCACATCGCTCAGCGGAGTCATCGCGACATGGAAAGTTTGGTTTTAACTGGCTAGCCAGCGGCGTAGTTTAGGTCTCCCATTGTAAATACTAAAAAAACTTAAAGGATATAATTTTTTAATTTTTATTTACTATAAACTCGAGAAAAGTTCTCAAAAATAACATAATAATAGAAATTGTTAATGAAAAATAACAAAACGAACAAAATGGTTAACAAAATATATAGAAAAATTCGTTGGTAATCTTATAGTAAACATTTTAAAATCTAAACAGGAACTTTTTATTATTAAACTCAAGAAGACTTCTTAAAAATAACATACATTATAGAAAATGTTAATGGAAAATAAGAAAACGAGCAAAATAGTTAACAAAACATAGGTATCGACAAATTTTTTGGTAACCAAAAGTAAACATTCTTAAATTTAAACAAGAACTATTAGGTAACTATAAACATGAATTTAAAAAAATAATCACCTATTTTCATATTTTGCCAGTCGCGTAACTAATTCTACATTCTACAGGGCACACAGTGGGCACCTGATAATTTAAAGTCGAAGAATTTGACAAGCCATTTTAAATATCTACTTATTGCTAGTAGATTGAGAAAGATGTGAAGAAAAATAACTCTTGGTAACACTTTTTGTTTTAAAAAAGCACAAGAATAAACCCGAACAATAAATACATATTTGGGTGATTTTTGCAGTTTATTTGTTTGGCATCGAGACACGTGGTAAAAATTCATTATTCACAAATAAATAAATTTCTGGAATATTTTTGGTGGCTACTACAATTTTTTAGCTAAACAAACCCGAACAAACCTGTGCCCACCCGTAGTTACGTGCCTGCTAAATGCCCTACCTGATCACATGTAAACGGCTAGGCTGCCCATCGAGCAGTCGGTGACGTCATAGCTTGGTGAATTGGAATTTCAAGTGATTCAATCGAACGATTCACTCGATTATTAAAATCGCTCGAGTATCAAGTACTCGAATATTAAAATCATCGGTTTTTCCCAACATTAATTCTTAAACAATTAAATTCGAGGAGTACTAAGTTTGTTGTCTTTAACGACGCAGAAATTGTCTTATTTTGTCGCACTATAACCCCCCTGTATAGGTGCTGATGAATTATCTTGTATCTTTTTAGCATGCGTGTGAAGTGAAAATAAAAGTCTATAAACATAATAATAATAAGGAACTTTAAAATCCGTCATAGGATGGAGATAAAACTGAAGTGCAAGTAGTGAAAATATATCTTATCTATATGTATACCTATGTTTTTATAGAAGCGATAAAATGTAAAACTATTGTTGGTATTTTTCACAATACAGTGATGCCTATCTTTAGTAATAACAAAAACAATTATGTGAAACAACCATCTCATTTAATTTATAACAACAAACAATTAAATAGTTTTTTTGACTGTTACCATCAATTTAAATTTCTACATACGAATGTCTGTATCAGATAACAGTTAAAAAAATCCTTTTACTTTTTGGTAATTGAATTTAGCCAGTGGCGTAACGATGCAATATTATCCACCAACAAATGTGTAATCGAGTGTGTAATGCACCCATGTTACAGTGGATTTTTTTTCTATTGTTCAAAATATGATACATTTACTCGTTGGAAACAGCCATTTTTCTACAAAAGCCACCGGATAAGAAAAATATTATTTTTAGTCTAAACTAAAGTACAGTGAAACCTCTCATAACGGACACCTCTAATAAGCGGACATCTCTATTAAGCCGACATTTTTTCATAGTCCGGAACTAGGTATATGAAATTCCATGAAAATCAACCTCTCCTGGGCGGATTCTCCTTTGGGCGGACGCGGACAGACATCATACAAAGAGTGCGAAAACTCTCCTTTAAACGGACATCTAGGCATTATGGATTCGATAAAAAATTTTTATAGAAAACTTTAAAATACTAACCTTTAACCTTGCAAATATATCATTTTTACTAGATATTTATCTGAAATACCTATACTCGCAAATATGACGGTGTCCGTCAACTAATAAACTATAAAACAACATAACCTAAAAATAATAGAATATCTTCCAGTTTATGCTCTATTTCTAAAGTTTTATTCAATAAAGTACTATTTTTATTTTTAATTCAATATATATACTTTATATATACATACAGGGTGTTATGGAAACGACGTATTATATTTCAACCGGCAATTCCTGAGATAAAGAAATTTGACGTATAATCTGTACTATTGTATTTTCAGTTCTGTTTCACTATTACTGTGTGTACATAAAGTGTTTCCAGGAGTGTTCCCATGAAAAAGAAAAAAAACTGATTGCGTTTGTGCCTGGATTTCCTCGCTCTTTAGGTATACGGATAAATACAAGTAGGTAGAAAGTAATTTATTTTTATAATTTTATATGGAATTTCAGTTTTACATTAACTTTGGCAACATTGCCATTGGCTCTGGGTGAAATGTTGTACAGTAGTGTGGACTGACCTGTGAGTAAGAGTGTTTATTACCCCACTTTTAAAACGGTGAATTTAAAAAAATAAAATATGTAGCGCTTCTCTAGTACACCCAAGGGGTCACCCATTTAAATATAATACGTCATTTCCATAACACCCTGTATTTATAGTTACTGTAGACATTTCCTTGGCATTAATTGTTATTCCTGTCAGATTCTGTTTCGACACAATATTTTGTTCAATAGTATTTTTTTTGTTCAATATTTTGAATTTTGTTTTGCTCGCACCTTAACTTTAAGTTAACTATTAGTTTTGCATATTTTTTTAAAAAGTTTTTTTAGATTATTTTCTGCAATTTCTCATTTTTATTAATTTTAATAATATATTTATTTGTAATTATGACGGATGGGAAGAAGCTTTGTTGTGTTCAATTGTTTCTATCATGGCATATTTGATACTTGTAACATTTTATTAAATTGTAAAAGTATTGCCAACCCAAAAAGAAAATATTAATTAAAATGGAAAAAATCAATTATATTTTTTTAAGTTTTTCAGACTTAAAGACCCAAATAGAAAAAGTATTATAAAATACACGTTTCATAAGACAATTACAGCAATTGTACTTTAGAAAACTCCCCGCTTCGCGGGTCGTTTTCTATATTAAACGCGTGCTCTAAGATAGTGTCTTATGAAACTTGTATCTTAATATACTATTTTATAACAAACCCGAACAAAAATCAATAGACATTTGCTCAGCAAGTGGCGTACCATTCTTTCCTTCAAAAATACCGAGGGCAATTCCCACACGAACGCCACTGGTCGAAATAAAAAAAACATGTTATAAATCATAAAATGCCTCTGGATGAATAGAAAGTGTTTACCAAATTTCTCAAATTCGAGCAGTATCACAGATATTAATCAAAAAGGGGATTTTTTGAAAATCTTAATCAAAAGTTAAGACGATTAGGACATATTATGTTCATAAATGGATCCAAGAACAACCTCCTTAAATATTAGCATGTTATTAAGAAATACCCTGTACACATACCTATGTAGGCTTCAAATTGTGGTTGTTTTCATTTCTGTGTCAATAGTGTAATGGAAGTAAAAAAAATAAAAGTGTAATTGGCAACATGTTCTTACTACGTATTTTGTTACATTTACTACATTTGCTACTTTCACGTTTCATTTTTAGAATATTTTTATTTAGATCAAGTCGTAAAGCAAAAAGCAACAGAAGAACAATACCCAAAAACTACTATTTTCTACTTTTCCATTCGAATTTCTAACTTTTAACATCAAGTTTATGATAATAAAGTTGAGGTTATGGTGTGTTTTTTTACACTTTCAGCCAATCAAAACACTAATCACATTTATTACATTTACTAAGCTTGTGACGACACAAATTTAACAATGCAGTGAATTCAATTTGAATGTTTTCAAATTGACACCTTTTATGACTAAACGCTGCCCGTTTTAATTGATAAACATAGAAATAGAAATTTTGGTGTAGAACACGATAAATTTATACTGTGTTCTTGGTACGCCCCTGGAATATTGCATGCAGCGCCCAGTGCCTTATTTAAGCTTTTATAAACGATTTTTAATCTCCACAGAGACCAAACAATTTGTTTTCATTATGTAGCAGTTTTTCTAGACGAAGGCGACATGTTACGGGTAAAAGAAAGTGAACGTCCATACTCCATTCTCGTCTATCATTGAAATTTATTAAAAGCAATTATAAGATTAAAAGGGATTTAACCGGCGATTAACCATTTAATTACGATTTTTTTCTATGCGATTATATGCGAACATTTATGCTCTGTAAAGGTTTTGCCAAAAAAGGCTACAGCGGATATCCATCTCATTAGTCACATGGATATATAATTCTGTAATTGATTAATAAAGTTGTCTATTTGTGACTCGATAACAAAAAGCAAAGAATATGATAAAGTACAGGGTGTCCCATTTTCGACACTTTTATAGGGTATCTCCGTAATAATAATAATAATAATAATAATAATAATCTTTATTTCTAATCATGTCACATACATCCTCTGCACCAAGTACAAAAAAAACATAAACACATAAAAAGAAATGGCGTCAATTTCAAGTCACAATATTTACCATTACTACCCAACTAAATAATCTCTAATCGAATAGGGTTCCAGGGTAATAAGTAACTGTTTAACTCTAATTTTAAATAACTTTATACTATTTATACTATTTATACTTTTAATATGATTAGGCAAATTGTTAAACAATTTTAGGCACATATAACATGGATTTTTTTCTGTTAGGGTTAACCTATGTATTGGATAATTTACTTTTAAACTCCTTGTGTTGTATTCATGAAATGTTTGAAGCTGAAACATACTTCTATTCTTCACGAAAAACATCAAACATTCATAAATATATAATCCATATACCGTTAAAATCCCACAGTCTTTAAAAATATTCCTACAACTCTCAATAAAACCCATTTTTTTCCATACCCTTAATGCCCTTTTTTGAGCTACAAATACTTTTTCTGTTAAACTATTACTACCCCAAAAAATTATTCCATACTTCATAACCGATTCAAAATTTGCGTAATAAATTACTTTTAGACTTTTTTCATTGATATATCTCCCAACAACTCTCATTCCATAACAAATTGAATTTAGCCTCTGCACTAATAAATTTATATGATTTGACCAATTTAAAAACTCGTCTAAATGAAGTCCCAAAAATTTTGTTTGTTCAACAAATTCTGCATCCGAATCCCCAAAAGATATACTAGTTGGTTTATCCACATTTGATAACCTTGTCCTAAAAAGCAATACTTTAGTTTTGTTCTTGTTTAATATTAATTTGTTTTCTATAAACCATGTGTTAGTGTTTCTGAATAGCACTGTCCCCATTGTTTTTAATTCTTCAATATTTTTCCCACCTGTAACAAGATTGGTATCATCAGCATAGCACGTTATATTTTCATTGGATGTCTTGGTTATGGAGTTTAAGTCATTGAGAAATATTATAAATAAAACTGGACCTGCAATACTACCCTGCGCAATTCCCAATTTATTCTTCCTCAAGTTTGAAAAATAAGTTTGTCCATTCTTTGTCATCTTAACCTTCTGTTGTCTATCTGTCAAATATGATCTAAATAAGTCGAGGGCATTTCCTCTAATACCATACAGTTCTAATTTTTTAAGTAACAATATTGGATCAATACAGTCATATGCTCTAGACAAATCCAAACATACCCCCATAGCCAGATCACCTTTCTCAATAAAATCTAATATTTTCTTAGTGAAATTAAAAATAGCAGTCTGTGTCGACTTGCCAGGCAGATATCCGTGCTGTATGCCATTGAGCAAGTTACATTTTTGTTAGTGCTATCAAAAAAGTAATGTATGTTGGTGTCATGTGCTCTTTTGGGGTCAAACTTAAAATGATAAAATCAAAATTTGAAAATTGCTTAAGAGATACGGGGGAAAATCAAAAAATTGCCAAATTTCAAAATTACCCTATATTTTCTTAGTTAAAAGAGATACAGAAAAATATTTTATACAGAAGTTATCTTATATTGATTGTTGAATAATCTGCCGTTCTTAGAATAAGTATACGGGGTCAGGTAAAAAAGATATCTTACCTAACCTAATTTTTTTAAATGGAACGCCCTGTATATTTTAATCTAAAAAAATACTATTTTAACGTCTCCTTTCAAATATATAACACACCATGAATGATAGTGGTTTCCTAGGCGATTTATTAACGTTTATTACTTTAAACCACAGTAGACCATGAAACAAAAGCTAATTATCCTAGAAACAACTATGTTGACATTCTAGCTGTTATTAACATTTAACGTCAATTTCATTTTTACATATTCATTTGTGAAAATGAATTACCAACATTTTGAAAAAATTGATATGATATCAGTTCATATTGAAAGTGGAAAAACGAAGAAATGGCGCAAAATGTATATTTTGTACTCTATCCGGAAAGACGGTAACCATTTAAGGACATATTCCGAACATTTGCGATGATTCAATGATATATTGTCCCTTAATCTGAATCTTTTATTTCGTTTCAAAGTAATAAAATTTAAATAAATCGCCTAGGAAACCAATATCAACCATTGTGTGTTATATATTTGAAAGGAGAATTTAAAATAGTTTCATTTTAGATTAAAATATACAGAGTTTTCCATTTAAAAAAATGCGGTTAGGTCCGATAACTTTTTACCTGATCCCGTATACTTATTTTGAAAAAAGCAGGTTATTCAACAATCAATATAAATAAATTTATGTATGAAACATTTTTCTGTACCTCTTTTAACTAAGAAAATATAAGGTAATTTTGAAATTGTCAATTTTTTGATATTTCCCCGTATGTCTTAAGCGAGCGAAAAATTTCAAATTTTGATTTTACCATTTTAAGTTTGACCCAAAAGGGCACATGACATCTACATTACTTTTTTGATAACACTAACAATTACGGAGATACCCTATAAAAGTATCGAAAATGGGACACCCTGTACGTTACACAGTCTTTCAATACCTTGCGAGAAAATGGTAATTGCCTGAATATTCCTCAACTTTAATATTATGGATTTTCGAAATTTGTTGGTCGTTTAATTTGATTTTTATTAGTAATTGTAGTTTTTGTCTAAGAATATCACTCATTACATACATTTTCTCTTTTGATTCATTTGTTTATCTCTGTTACTTCATGAAATATACAATTTTCAGCCGCGCCCTAAATCCCATTGAACATATTTGTGTTCCGGAATTTCCTAAATCAGATATCATTGATGTTCAATATTCATTCCATAGCTTAAATTTGAAAAAACTTGATCTCTGTTCTTCTGAGGAACAAACCCTTCAAATCTCCTTTGTAATCAAGAAATTTAGATGACCATGAAAGGCTTTAGAGTAGTGATGCGGTCGATAGTCGAGTACAAGAATCGAAGAAGAACTCGAGCGAGTACATCGCTGTATTTGGATTCTCGTCTTGAGAATCGAGTACGCTATTTGAGTACGAGTACGGCATTAAATTACTACATTTTTAACTCCGATACGCTCGGTCGATTCTTTGGAACTAGTTTACCTGCGAAACAAAAACTATTTTTGCGTCTGAATAAGAAGCTGAGTGAAAACCAGGGATGGAATAGGATGGATCAGATAAATAATTTTTAATAGTTGTATTTAATTTCTATTAATTTTATTAGTAAAAAACGATTAAGTTTGAACATAAGCAACAAATTTAATGATAATTTAAAAATATTATCATATTCAATTTTTTGGAAGTATGCAATTTCTTTTTCGGCGGTCTATTTTGTACTTGTACTCGGTAATCGAATAAGTACTCGACTCTTGTGTACTTACTCGATTCTGAAAATATCGATTCTTTCCCAACTTCATACCAAACAGAAACAATAATTAAAATCGTAAAAGTTACATCCACTTAAAGTCACCCCACCCGCTACACACATTTTATGATCCGGAATGCCGACGCCGACGGTGATTGGCTATCGAATAGGAATAATATCGATTCCGACAAACACCGAGTACGCTCGAAGGTAGTGCCCGATCTCGGTGTGATGTTGTCAAATCGAATTACTCCTATCGAAATATAAAATAAGAGAATCGGTCGCTTCTGTACTCGGTACTCGAACAAGTACTCGATTCTTGAAAATTCTCGATTCTTGTGTACTCGATTCTGAAAATAACGATTCTTTGGGTTGTTAATGTCGCAGAAAAACTGAATTGTCACATTTGCTAAGTCGCAAACGTAGTAAATGTAATTATTGTTTTGATTTACTGAAAGTGTCAAAAATACTACATAACATCAACTTTATTGTTATAACTTTGATGTTAAAAGTTGCAAATTCGGGTCGAAAAGTAGAAAATATGGGTTTTTAGTTATTGTTCTTCTGTTGCTTTTTGCTTCACGATTTGATCTAAATAAATATATTTTAAAAATGAAGGTGAATGTAGTAAATGTAACAAAATACATAGTAAGGGTATATAGCAAATTACATTTACTACGGTAGTAAATTACGTAGTAAATGTTACATTATCTACTTTAACAACTCTGATCGTAATACCACATGTAAACGTTTTTAATGTGTATGTATCCCAAAATAAAAATCAGAACCACCTAAGTTGCAAAAGTTCAATTAAAAATATAACCTTCACATTTAAGAGCTACGTTTAATCACAGGTTGCCAAGCAGGCAGTATTTTATGCGAACGTTTAGCCAAATATACTTAGTTTTTTTCTAATCTAAAACTGGATTCGTAAAATTAAAGGATTGGAAAACGCTATTAAAAAATTGCGTTAAAAAATATAATGTTATAATATTTCACAATTAACAATTTCAAATATGAACAATTTTTCAAATTTTTGTTACAGATCTTCCTGAAACTTGTTGATACCCCAATCGAAATGTCAGACAATCGAAATATCAATAAATTAACTAACAAACTTTATTATTAACGGCTAAAACTTCACGAAAAGAAATATTGATCAGCTGATGACTCTCGTCTCTTTCTAACCTGCCAAAAAGCGGCATATTTTTTACTTAAATTGATGCAACATAGATGACTCTGATTGCTAATTTTGGATTGTTTGGGATCCTCATCTTAATAGCGACAGCTTGGCAACCTGTGATTAAACGCAGCTCAGATAATTTCTTATCTATCCATGCAAATATGAATACAAGAAGAATACATTTTATCGGTTATTTTCTAATCAGAAAGAAGATTAAATTGCATTGTATTTCTCTACGACTATATTTATTATAATGCCATTTCCGAGCAATATACTCATAATTTACTGAAAGTTCGTGCCGGTAACTAATGAATTATTTAATCATGGGCTGCTTCCAATCACATCGAAACGTGGTTTTGGTCAAGCAATCGGGCAGATATTATCATTTGTATACCAAAATATCGCAACAACTGACAGCAAACTAATAAAAATAATTACAAATAAATATTCTCCAAGCGCGTAGATTTTCTCAACTTTAGTGCTGCTAGTGCTAGACAAAGACATTACGTCGCCTTCGAGCGCTCGGAAATTGTTTTTATTAAGCCCTTATTGGAACACGTAAAAATCCTTGTGGCTTTTTTTGTGTATTAAATTTAAGTAGTATTTGTGGAAAAAATAGTAAATCTTAACTCAATATGGTAAGACTGTGCCAAGTCTGCCGTAAACTGGATAAAAATATAGACTTTGAGTCACGTCCGTAGATTGTTTGTTTTTCCTAACCAAAACATATCAAACCGATCAGCTGTTAGAACGAAAACAGGAACAGACTGAATATTTAAAAAAAAACCGGATATTCTAGCTATAGAATTTTGTTGTCTTTATTTTTGTAATAACAGGCGTCACATGGTAGTGTACAAAGCGGATAGATATACCGGGTCCCCAAGTCGATGAGTAAAACGTATAAAATGTTGAAGGATGTAAACAGCTCTTTTCAAGAACGTGTTGCCTTGTGCAAAGATCAAAATACAATTTTACGGTTGGATTATATGCTTGTATACAAAAACATATTCTTATGATAATCAAATATCAAATAATATACAGGATGTTCCATTTAAGTAACTTGTGAAAAATTATTTTAAAACGGGTCATTTTTTAAACCTTATATGAACACCCTGTATAAAATAGATACTATTAAAATCATAGTATCACTAGACCTCTTGTCATAAATCTCACTCAGTGTCGTTGTTAAGAAAGTTAGTTTAGATTGTTTTTATTTATGTTTTCAGGACTGCAAAACTTTTTTAACTTATCTTAAACCACTAAAGCAAAGTAAATAAAATTTTAAACAATTTTATAAAGGGCCCTAATACGACGCTGACTATGCAATAAAGTACTGGGTATCCCAAATACAGGGCGATTGATGGTGGATGGCCTATTAGACGTTTATGGAGAACTAGTCATCGGATCACTTTGAAAATTTTCAGCTTATAGAAGCGGACATGATCTCTCTTTCAAAAATATTTTTAGCCATGCAGTGTTGCCGCTTCTACTTGAAAGTATTAGCAACTTTGATAATTTAAGCGGAACAACCTGTGTATTATTTTTGTTTTAGAATCCTTATTAATTTCTTAATAACTTTCCTTCATATTTTTCTTTACCTATTTGTTATAGTTCTCGAGATAATAATTAATTTCACTATTTTTTTCGGAAAACATGTCCTACAAAAAGTGATGATATTTTTAAACTCTGACAAATTAAAGCACTGAAATTGGGTATGGAGTCAGGTTATATCCAGAGGTCTTTCACCCTCTTTCCAAATATTATAATAGTACAGGGTATTTCAAAATACAAATATTTTGATGGTTTGGGAAAATGGTAAATAGTACGTTTATTTAAATGAAATACCCTATATTTTATCTGTTGTCCTAAAAGCTATTGAAATTGTCTATCTTCTTATGTATAATACTTTGAATATATTCAAAGGTATAATATTACTATACCTATCTTGAACAGTTTTTGACTTATGATCATTTTATCGCACTTTCTAGACCAATTTGGCAAGTAGCCTATGGAAATTGTTTAATAAACATAAACGTCTAATACGCCATCCACCATCAATCACCATGTATATTACAAACTACAGATGGAAAATGTACATTTCTAGCCTAAGCAACCAGTCAACAGTCTTTCTCACCTCTTTCGGTCATTATTGCCGCATAGACAGATTGACATATTTATCGCAACGGTATAATTTGACAATTACAACTGGTAGGTTAATCCGCAATTGCTCTTAAAATAAATTTATTTCCCAATAATTTTACTATAAACTGTGAAAAGGCGATGAGACATTCTTTAAAAAAATATTATTATTCTTAAAAGTATCAAACGAATCTTGAACTAATTCAACTGCACTCTGGCAACATCTATTTCTATTTTACTACTGCCCTAGGATCCAGGAGCCAAACTATGAATGAATACTCATGTCGTAAACATTACAACGTTGGGGCTGTGATCTGATTGTTGATTGTTCATATATTTTGGTTGATTAGTGTTTTGTTGTGATTATTGGCGAGAAATCATGATTCTTTCATGTGTAGTTTGTAAAAGAGTGGATCATCTATATAAGGATTTATCTTTTCATCGGTAAGTATGGTTATATTTTAATATTATATAACCAGACTTCAACATTGTTGCCATTCAGCCCACAAACATGTAGTTCTCTCTTACTGATTTTCAATAACATTTCGCACAATCACTGTTTTACTTTCCAAGAGTTTTATGAATGGATTACGAGACCTTTGGGGTATCCTATTTAATAATCGAAATTGTTTGTTCGTCAACTTTTGCATTAAAATTTGTCCCCTACACGGAAAGAGAGACTTAGTTACATTTACTATAAATAGAATAAAACTAACCATAATATATGGCTCTATATGTGACTGGAATAACTTTTATTAAGAAATGCCACTAAATTATAACATCGACTTGCATAAAAATTTATTTTTACATGCATAGACCAAAAATGTCGGCATCCTTCTGAAATCACTGGCGCCAGTGGTGACAAATTCGTACAGAAAATCAAAATTTGCAAGTGTAAACAAGTGCTTGCACGTCAGCGACCGCTCGCTAGTTTTGTAGTTTATATAGTTGGTTGGTAGAAGATGGTTTTTATAGCTAGCAGGATCCTCTGCTGCGAGTTCTACTAGAAGTTTTGCAGAATAACCCAAATTTGATTGGGGATTTGACTCGTTTTTACAGTGTGGTTAAGCTTAGTACTTCTCGAACTTCATTATTTAAGAATTCTTTCATCTGGAGGACTTCATCCTTATGGATCAATCCATGGTTTAATTCAGACACGGCCTTTTCGTCATTTCTTTTTATCTTTTTTTCCACTAAAAGTGTTTGCACAAAAGTGTTTGCACGTCGGCGACCCCTCACTAGGTTTTAGTTTGATTCTCGTTTAGGTCGCTATTCTAATTTTTGTTGAATGTAGTTTATATAGTTTAATATGGCTAAAAAAAAATGGTCAGCAGAACTGAAAATCAAAGGACCCCGCAGTTTTTAAATGGAAATTGGGTTTCACTCAAATTTACTAAAAAGTATTGCATCATACGAATTGTATTATCCTGATAAAATATCTCCATGGGCGCAATGAAAAATAATGACATGATTTCGAGATACGAGCCATGCAAGGTGGTGATGTTTCAAGTCCAAAAGTCGTATCTGACCGGTACGTATTACGAATAATGATCAATATATTCATGTATATTCTCATAAACAACGTACATATAAATATATATAGATATCTACCCTCTTCATGTATATGCGCACATACACGAGATTTTCGGATTCAACGCCACCCGAGAATGAGAATATACGTGATGTATTGATCATTATTCGTAATACGTACCGGTCAGATACGACTTTTGGACTTGAAACATCACCACCTTGCATGGCTTTTATCTCGAAATCCTGTCATTATTTTTCATTGCGCAAATGGAGACATTTTATCAGGATAATACAATTCGTATGATGCAATACTTTTTAGTAAATTTGAGTGAAACCCAATTTCCATTTAAAAACTGCGGGGTCCTTTCTTGAAGGGTATGAATCTTATCCGTGTTTATGGGATGTGCACCCAAAGCAGGTCGACAATCAATCCATGGTTTTTTAACCCAGACACCGCCTTTTCGTCGTTTCTTTTCCTGTATTTCTTTTATCTTTCTTTCCACTAAAAGTTCAGCGACTATTGTAGAGGCTTCGGAAAATTCACTCGACATAGAGCGGCACTGTGAAAAACTCTTTAAAAATTAAACTGGCTTGCCACTTGTTTTTGTTTTCTCAACAAAGTGTAAACCTTTACTGGCGTGCAAATAGGACTGGCGCCGCTAAATCCATGCATGTGTAAATGCACCTTAACTGAAATTTGAAAGCTAAATGATCGATGCTTTTCGCAATTAAATTTTCAGTAGATACGCCCCTTTGAATTAACACGGCAGAATGATGCAGACACTAGAATTAATAAGGCTAGTTTAGCTTACTTTTATAACGTGTATGATCTAGACTCGGAGAAATGATATATTACATACGATTTTTTGTTTTATTGATTCGAGAATAAAGTGAGAGCTGCCATACCAAATTTGGACAAATCTAATGTCACTCCCACATTTAATATACGATCTATTTTTTTTAAAGATCGCTTATCATCGTTTAATAAGTAGAAAGCCTTTACCGGATATTTTATGATATATAACACGATGCATGGGAACTTGTTATGTAAACCACAACTACTTTAAACTATCATACTTTCCTAATAAATATACATATTACTTGCAAAATGTATACTGTTCTAGATAGACTAATAATAGGTTATGTACTCCTTATCAATTGTAATTGTCCTATGTGAAAAGCCTCGGGCTTGGAAAAATCGTTAATTTATTGACAAAAGTAATAATGCGAAAGTTAAAAATTGGAAAATTGTATCTTATTCCGTGGCTAATGTTACAATTCTCTCATTTTGTAATATTTATGGGCTGCAACAAGTCAAGAACGATATTTATCCCACATATACATCCTGGAGCCATATAACTTCCCCTTGTATAATCAAGAAATCAACAAATACATATATTTTGATTGTGAAGGAATCTTTTATTGGTGTGGTGTGGTACTTTCTACTTGATCGTTATTTTAACTGGTATGAAGTTGAAATAATGTTTAAATTTAATACAGTATCGCTACCTTACGATATCCGGGGACAGCTGAAATTCATTCTATTCTTTACTTTATCTATCGTTTCTTTCAGAAAGGGATAAAAATAATATGACGTAATTTTTCTCTAGTTCATATCCACATTGTATCTGTCGTTTCACTAATTTATATTGCTCCGCTATTATTCAACGAATACTTATAAACGGGAAGAAGACAAACAGCCGTGTTAACAAATCGAAGCAAGTATGAACAAGCGAACAAACCCGGCATCCATTACGTCTGGCATCAGCTGACAAACGCACGTGCTTCTCAAATGTCACTTTTGTCCAAATTTATATTACTGTCAATATTTTAAAGTGACATTTAACCAACAAAAAACATTCAAAACGCTTTTATTTGATTTACTAAGTGGTGAAAATCAATATTAGGATTCTAACATGTTTTAAGCTGTAAATATCACTTTAAAATAAACCTTACACACTCTTATATCATTTTTTGAACTAGTAACGTAACTACAAATGAAAAATTAAACTTCAGAAATAAGCTTGTAAGTAGTTTTATTTAAAAATAGGGTAGTTTTATTAAAAAAATAGGAAGTAAATCATAATTTACATAAAATATTTTACCATCTTCAACTGGGCTCTGAGTCCTAGCAAATATTTCAAGCTTCAAGTCCAAGCATATTTTTGGGCCTCATATGATCTAGGAAAATAAATTATTATTGATGTTACTCTCAGTAAAGATGACTAATGGAATATTTCAATTACAAATTAGTCACTTGCACCAAGAAGGAAACGACGTTTTTCGTGAAAAGATTACAAAATTAAAAATTATTTTAAAATTTAAAGATGCGGCGCGGCGTTTTAAATCATATCAGATGTTGCTTGATTTTCATTCCCGTCAGACGAAGGAAGCTAGCTTGTTTAACAATTCGTGCTGTTCGTATTCTATGCCTGTCTCTGTCTGCAGAAACCTTCCCTAATTCAGTAAAGTGAGACAGATATGACCAGGATCAAGTCGCCTGCATAAACAATCCCTTTTTGGCATTTCATATTAACTCTACGTAAGTCTGATGTTGACTCTTAAATGATGAGAGATGACATGAGATGAGAGAGTGAAACAGATAGATAAAAGTAGGTTACTTGTGAGCGTATGGAGCAGAGTAGGCTTAGCATCACTTCCAAGGCCTTCTTACGTGTTTCGATCCCCCCCATAAGCAGTCTCACCGGGCTGCTGTTATTATTGTCACTCTCGACCTTTTATTAAGTTAAGTTTTATGGCTTGTTAAATTTTCTTATTGTCAATGTCATTAGACGTATTGAGCAGAAGCCATCGATTTGTAAACGATTAGTAATCATCTGCTGAATGGAATAAAAAAAATCGATTTCACAAATCGATGGAAAATCGGACGCCATTTTTTCCATCGAATTTAAAAAACGATTTGTAATTCGACAGCGATTTATGTCAGTTTTGTTTGTCTGGTTGAGGAGTAAAATTTATATAAAATGACGAAAGAAGTGAAATATAATTATAAAAACATATTATATGTAATATTCGATGAAAATATTTAGAAGGGATCATAACCAAACAAAAAACTGACAACACAAAATGCATTCAGCAGAACTACAAATCGATGTGTATCATGACGTCACCGATTAAATCGATGGACTCTGCTGAGTGCAACCAATATTAAAATACAAAATGCTAATCCATTTCTTGTGTATACAGGGTAGTTCGAAAAACATGTACCTTCGGTCATGTGTCGGTGATTCCTTACTTAAATATAAGACAAATGTACCGGCTGAAGCATCATTGAGTTGAACATAGGAAATCCCATGTAATCTTTGAGGTGGCTGAATATTGGCCCCCCTGTACATTTTATAGAAAAAGTACATTATTCATTAATATATACATTATGACTTCTTGAAGATGACGACATGGTAAATCCATGTGCCCAGTTTGAGTACATTTTGGTGATCCAATCCTAAGCTATTCAATTAAACGTGATGGTAAAATCACGAAACTCTCATAGTTCAGGAAATACAGCAAACATCAGCAAATAATTTCTATGAAGCTGAACTTAACGAATAATAGCTGCTTACGAGCAACACAAACTAAATTTTGTAAAGGAAGCCGATACCTGTGCAATGTGCATACCTCCTCGTCTTCATTAATTAAGAATTCTTTCATCTGGAAGACTTCATCTTTATGGAACGACCTTCCTGAGGTCGTTTTTCCCAACGAATATAACCTCCAACAATTCAAAACCAACTTGAATCGCTTTATTCGCACACACACCGCTCTCAGAGTGCCTCAAGGGATTTTTTCCTATAGTGCTTGTGTTTGATCATAAAAAAAGTGCAACGTTTTCATAACTTTCAAAAGATGACAGAAAAATCATGAAAGATTATTTAGATTATAGAATAATGGCACCCCGACGAGAAGCCAGGACAGATTTAGTTGTTCTATTCTCTTATATATACTATGTATCTACATAATACAAGTTCTGCTTTATATATGCCTTGTTCAATGACATTTTATTTTATGTAATGCTCTCAAACACTAATAAATACTTTAAATTAATGACATTAACATATTCATGCTGTCATAATATAGAATTGTCGTTCGCTGCGACTATTAAAAGGAAAAATTAATCCATGAATTAAAGTTGTGCAACGCAACAAATAGATAATAAATGTATTAAGCATATTAGCACACAATAGACATATTATAGTCTAAGAGACGGGTAATTAACAAATATTTGTACACTTTCTGTTAATAGATTTCATGTAACATCAATTAGGTTGTGCCCGGGGGTCATGTAAAAGGTTTTGCTTGATCATTTTTACTGATCACTCTCGTCACGAATTTAGAATGTTCTTTGGAAACGAAAAAAAAGGAAACAATATAGGTTTACTTTCGCTCTTCATTGTTTAAGTGTGGCATCAGGACCAATTATTTTCATTAAAACAATATAATAAGGGCACGGATGCTGTGTTGAAATATTGAACATCTAAAATAAAAACAAGGGTACGACGATTGAGTTGAAACAAACATGGACCGGGTATTTGTATATACTTTGTACACGTCAATTTGGCGCCTGTTATTACGAAAATAAACACAACAAAAAAGAGATAGGGATTCTATCCCCATCTCTTTTTATCTTCTGGTTGTTTTTATCTTCATTCCACCCTCTGATCGGTTTGATATGTTTTGGTTAGGAGAAACAAACAATCGACGGACGTGACTGAAAGTCAGTATATTTTTATCCAGTTTACGACAGACTTGGCACTGTCTTACCATATTGATTGAGTTAAGAATTACTATTTTTTCCACAAACAATACTTAAATTTAACACACAAGGACTGAAAAACAACAAATAATTTTATATAACAATAACGACAAATATACAGGGTGTCCCCAAATTAAGGGGCAATTTTACCACCATAGTCTCCGGCTAAAAATAATAGATTTTTTTTCATTTGGGCATAAGTGGGGAAGTGGGGGAATAAGTGAAAAACAACAAATAATTTTATATAACAATAACGACAAATATACAGGGTGTCCCGAAATTAAGGGGCAATTTTACCACCATAGTCTCCGGCTAAAAATAATAATTTTTTTTTCATTTGGGCATAAGTGGGGAAATGGGGAACCCTTAAGACGTTTTTTTCTAAATATTTTCGGAACCGTTCATAATAATATTTTTAAATTAGGTATGGTGTATTCAGGGTGTCCAAGATAATTAGGGCCTATATGAGGGTATCGTTAATGGTAATAGTGGCGTTTGTGAGTCGGAAAAAAACCCCGAAAAATCGAAATGTTTTCAGCCGGAACAAGAGTACCTCCCCTCCCGTTTTTGAGAATGCTGAACACGATGGCGGTGTCAGAATTTCTCTTTGGGGTTGCGCAACCCCTCAAAACGGCCAAAAACCACCCCCCAGAGGGGTTAAACGCGCTTCAAGAGGTTTCCCTGCAGAGAAACACACTTTCCCCGTTTTCGAGGATGCTGAGCACGGTGATGGTGTTGGATATCGCATCCGACCCCTCCACCGGCCAATATTCGCCTTTGAAAGGGGTGAATTTTTTTTTCAAGTATCAGCGGCAAATATATATTCCCCCCCGTTTTCGAGGATGCTGAGCACCTTGGTGGTGTTGGATATCGCGTCCTACCCCTTCCAACCCCTCCACCGACCAATACTCGCACCCATTATGGAACGACATTACCTTTTAATAAAAAAAAATTTCTTAAAAAATTACAAGTGTAAAAAATTTGTTTTTTAAATTACTCTTTCTGTTTTATGATTTTTCTATTTAAAATTTTTAAAAAATTTTAACTTAGAAAAAGAAATTTTTTTCTAAAAATCTAAAAATAAACTGACCACGCCTTGGCGTTTTTTCGCATAAACTATTTGATTATATTTTTTAAGTTGGACCGGAATGAGAGACCATTACAACCAAAATATTTGCCGGCTGAAAATATTTCGATGTACGTCCGACTCACAGACGCCACTATAACGGATACAATTTCGATTAAATGGGGAGAAGTATCGCAATCAAAGCCACACAAAAAGTTTTGGTAAGATTTTAAAGATTTGAGTATTTACAAAAAAAAACTTAAATTTTGGACTTTTTATTTTATTTTTTTCCTGCGTTAACATTCTCACATTCTCACATTCTAATGAATTTGAAATTTTTAAAATTCCTTGATAATAATGCACTAGATAATAATCATAAAACAAGATAATTTATTAACAATAACAAAACAGTCAGTATGAAAAAATAAACCACAAATAGGTATATCGGCAAAAAAACATTATTCAAAGTAAAAATTAATTAGAAATTAATTTTCAAAAAGCTGTTCGAAATGATATCCTATATTCTCCAAACATAAATAGCATTTTAAAACAGAACTACAGAATTTATGGCGTTGCACTTTAAAAGGCTTCAATAACTATTCGTCGAAGCAAATTATTTTTTATTACTCTATTGTAAAAATAATCTAGAAAAAACTTTTAAAATAAAAATTCAAAACTTTGAGTTATGGTGCGAGCAGAACAAAGTTCAAAATATTGAACAAAATAATACGTAATACTGTTGAACAAGATATTGTATCGAGACATAATCTGACAGGAATAACAATTAATGCCCAGGAAATGTATACAGTAACTATATATATATATATTATGTATATAAAGTAATATGTATAATACTATATTGAATTAAAAATAAAAATAGTACTTTATTGAATAAAACTTTAGAAATAGAGCTTAAACTGGAAGATATTTCTATTATTTTTAGGTTATGTTGTTTTATACTTGTTACTAGAAATTAGTTGACGGACACCATCAGTATGTTATACAGGGTGGCCCATCGAAAACAGTCCAGCAAAGTTTACGGCTGTGTACGTGAAAATTTAAAAAAAACCTCGAACCCGTAGACTTGTGTTTTCAGGGGGACACGTTTCACTATTAATTTCATCCCTGTAACCTCAACCCCCCTAGCGGGGGCGGCTACTGCCCTTGTTTTTTCAAATGAGAATGGCTATGTTGTGATACATCTTTTTAAAGGGCATTAAATTCTCTTTAAAATGGCGCTTCGTTTTGTAAATTTAAGCTACGCGCCGCCGAGCAACGGAATTTGAAACATTTCACTGCACCTCTTATCAAGTATTACTCAATAAAATTACATTTTTTAAAACGCAATTTCGCGTAGCCCAAATTTACAAAACAAAAGCGCCATTTTAAAGAGAATTTAATGCCCTTTAAAAAGATGTATCACAACATAGCCATTCTCATTTGAAAAAACAAGGGCAGTAGCCGCCCCCGCTAGGGGGGTTGAGGTCACAGGGGTGAAATTAATAGTGAAACGTGTCCCCCTGAAAACGCAAGTTTACGGGTCCGAGGTTTTTTTAAATTTTCACGTACATAGCCGTAAACCTTGCTGGACTGTTTTTGATGGGCCACCCTGTATACATATATCCGAGTATAGGTATTTCAGATAAATATCTAGTAAAAATTATCTATTTGCAAGGTTAAATGTTAGTATTTTAAAGTTTTCTATAAAAAATTTCTGTCGAATCCATAAGCCTAAAATCGAAGTAGGCCTACAATTCGAACTCTACTTGTTGCCAACATGAAAAAAATAAAATTTCAGTTTCATAAAGTGGCAGGTTATTAAATTTGTTTGCCTTTTATAATGTAGCCATTATGAAACCAATTTTATATCCAGCTGTTAACAAAAAATAAACAAATGAACTAGAAAATTACCAGAAATTCACCAAGAACCAAAAAATTACCAGAATTCGGGCTTTTTAAAAAGATTTTCACCAGTCACAATATTATTCATAAAATTACCAGATCTGGTGAAATATGTCTGGTAAAACGCCAGGTAAGACGTCAGGTAAATTTTGGACGTGTGTGGACGCCGCCGCTTTAAATTTATCAGATAAAAAAAACTAGGTTATGTTATTTTGACACACTTAGGGGCCATGTCTTATTATCTAGGGTCACATGTTTATTATTTCCAAAATAATGGAATCGTTTGATTTTATTACATTCATAAACTTTGTTAAATTCTTAATTATTTGAAACAATGGACTACTAAATATTTTTGAAGGCTAGGAATCGCCTAACTAAATAATCATGTTATTGTGTTATGATGCCTTGATTACAAAACCGTTTATTTAAAACAATTAACGGTGCGTAACAAGGTGTCAATGCATTTTATCATTTGTTATTTAATCCAAAAGCGTGCAACGACCCGACCGACATATTTCAGTATTACAAGACTTCAGTGTGTCTGTGCGACTTATGTAGATTTCTTGTTTGTTATTAGTCAGATTCCATCCTTTTCACTTTATTTCCCAAAAATTCTACTCTTCATATAGGAAGTGTATTTGAAAAATTTTCTTGCTAACAATGAAACGTATTTTTCTTACGCGCGTGCAGAAAGGCGGGAAAGGAAAGTAACACTTTATGCATTTTCAGGCATTCATACGTCAAAAAATATTTTCGTTTTGTTTGACAATTTACGTAAACAAAACCGCATCATTTCTTACTTTTAAGTCAGTTTGAAATTAATAATAATAATAATAATAATAATAATAATACAGATTCTTTATTTCAGAATTACATTACTTAACATAAAATGAAATAGTGTCAAAAATACAGCAGATTATTGCGAATCATAGATATGACGTATGTGTTAAATATTCTTCAATATTGTAGGGTTCAAAGTCTTTAAGTAGCTTAAATACTCTTTTTTTTAACTTCTTTAATGTTGTCACAATTTTTAATATGATGTGGAAGTCTATTGTATAGTTTTATACAGTTGTAATACGCACCACTTTCGTACAATGTTAGTTTGTGTTTGGGAAATGTATAATTCAAAGTTCTTGTTGAATATACATTTGTGATTCACTACTTCTAAACAAATCTCTATTTTTGACTTCGGCATTTAGTTTTATTGTGCAAAAATGATGAAAACCGACGATTTTCAAATTTCACAAGATATTTTGAAAGATGCCATTGTCGCTTATCTGGATTTGCGCCTATTAAATCAAAAGAAAGATACGAAAAGAAGTATAAATTTTTTGAGAAATGTTGCAATGAAAATTTTATGATAAATTGTAGCCAATCAGATGCTTGCATGTTGACATGTTGCTATGACAACTTAGCTTAATTTTTTCGGGGTTGTTCACTCTATTCACGTGCACCTAGCTGTAAGATAATAAGTGGAAATCTCCCTGGCTTGACAGCTACAATAAAAGCAGCACCGTAAAATATTTTTAATAAATGTTATTATTTTTTACTTAAATATGTATACAGGATGTTTCTTAATAACATGCTAATATTTAAGGAGGTTATTCTTGGGTTCATTTTCAGAAAAAAACTTCATATGAACATATGGCCGAAATGTTTTAACTTTTAAGATACAGGGTATGTGCTAAAGATTTCCAAAAAATCTCCTTTTTTATTAATATCTGTGCTCCTGCTGTAGGTATTTTTGTGACATTTGGTACACACTTTCTATTCATCAATTATTTCTTAATCTAGGGAAGTGTGTATCGATTACGTTTACCAGAAACAAGAATGTACACAATTTTCGTTATACTATTAATAATAGTGATCTCGAATCAGTTAATGAAATAAGCGATTTTGGTGTTATAATGGACACTAAGTTAATTTTTAGCTCTCACATTGAAGAGGTTATCAATAAGTGTAATCGATTTTTAGGATTTATTATGAGAAATTTTAATAATCCTCAAACAGTTCTAAACTTGTATTATGCGTTTATATTTAGTAAACTTAGTTTTGCATCGGTTGTTTGGAACCCTCAGTACGCGGTTTACCAGCGAAGGCTGGAAAGTATCGAAAACAAATTTTTACGTTTCTTATCAGGAAAAATAGACATAGCTATAGTCAATAGCAACTATAAGCCTATAATGGAAAAATTTTCTGTAATGCCACTTACTAAGAGACGAATGGTTTGCGATGTAGTTATGATCTACAAGTTGTTGAACGGTCTTGTTGATTCGCCAACGCTGAGGTCAAAGTTAAGCTTTAATGTACTGGTTAGGCACTTAAGGCTTCAAAATACTTTTAATATTCCACTATATAAATTCTGGAAAAAATTTTCCTCTCTGTAGAGCGACTAGGCATGTAATAGGCTTTCTTTAAGGATGGAAATGTTCTATATGTCTATAATTAGATTTTAAAAATGTGTAAAATCAATGCTATAAATGTTCATAAATTTTAGGTTAACATAATTTAATGTATACTTAAATTAATAACTCCCACTAGCCAATACCACAACGTGGATGCTATATTGGGCTCAATCCCTATTTTTGTAAATAAATAAATAAATAAATAAAAAAAATCAAGAGGCATTTTATGATATACATATAACATGTTTTATTATTCCGACCAGTGGCGTTCGTGTGGGAGTTGCTCTGGGTATTTTTGAAGAAGTCTGTGTAAATAAGCAGTACGCCATTTTTTTTTTTCTTAATAAAAATTATTTTTGAAATTCTCATTCTTTGTTAAGCAAATGTCGTCTCTTGATTTCTTGTCGTTTGACGTACAGTTTTCGTATTAAAAAATGAAATTCATTCATTTGCACTCTGTTATGAAATTACGTATTAACAACAGTTAAAAAGGATCTAGTAGGTGAGAAGCAGATCTTGTTTTATAAACATAATTGTTTTTGACAGTTGTCTACCTCGTCTAGTTGTCACATATTTAAGTCATTAACTTTACGAAATTATTAAAAATACATGAAAATCTTTAACACCCTGTATCTCAAAAGTTAAGACGTTTAGGACATTGTTCATATGAAGTTTTTTTTCTGAAAATGAATCCAAGAATAACCTCCTTAAATATTAGCATGTTATAAAGAAGCACCTTGTATAAATACGTGTTATTTATCAACAACATCGGCTATAATATTCAAATGTTGTAGAAATTCCTTTTCCACCGCAAATAATGAGTACCTAAAGGTGCCACGGATATAAAATTATTAGCGTCCGATAGAGGTAGGCCTAAAAAATTTTCCCTTTTTTCTGGCACTATAAAATTATACTAAGTCACAGGGTAACTAAGTAATAACGTAAGAATGTAATTCTAAAACAGAATAGTAATAGATCTGTTCCAAGTACGGACCCCCGCAAGACCTGTGGGCCCCGGTATTACGGCACTGTACTATGATGTCTCTTACATACGTTTGTCACCAATTTAATCCGAATTTCAAATAATTTTAGCATATAATTTTCTTAAAGCCGTATTAGAGTCGGCAATTCTTCTCTTGCGCCTGCAAATGGCAACTATAATTGCACGTATTCATGCGCAGTGAATCGTTCTCGATCAGCTGTCGCATTTCCAACAGTCAGAACAGCAGTTCGTACTGTCGCTAAAATACCCCCAGAATTAGAGATGAGCAAACCTGTTCGTTTTTATTACCAGTTAAAGCAGCTACTGCTACTTACAAATAGCAGTTCAAAAAAGTTGCGAGGAATTAGCAGTACATATGCTTAATAAAGAATGTGAACTGCTAATTTAAGTACCAGTTAGTTTAAATAGTAGATGTAGACAATTTTCTTACGCTCATTTATATAAGCGGCTAAAACGATGATGCTATATTGTGCACGTTTTTACTTGAAAACTGGGAATTGGATTTTATATTATGCGTTGATGCGATGAGGTCGATGTTTATTTACCGTTAAGCTATAACTATTTATGAGCTGAGGATTTCGGGTGGGGCCTATGCTAGCGTATCTCTACCCCAGGAGAAATTAGAAGGAGAGAAGAAATTGAGTGCAGCATTAAGAAAAGGCCAAGATCGCAATGCTTCGTCTATTCTTCGAATACGACGACTGGGAACCAATATTATATATTGTAAGTAATAATAGTACCTATAAATACTAAAAGTAATAAATTTTAAAAATGATTTATTAACAGATAAATGTATTTCACAAGATATCGTGCCATTTTTACGACTACTTTCAATTTTTATCTTTAACGGTACCTACTGCAAATGCCTGACATTCCTTAAAGACAAGTCTATAAATCTTTCTTCAGTGTTTATATTTATCTTTAACATAAGTGACAGGACTTCCACGAACATGTTCGTTGAACTCTGAACAGAAGAACAGTCACAACACATGTCAAGTGTTTTAATTGCGTTAAGACGATACTTCTTACCACAAGGAGTATCTTTTATCTTACAGATATTCTATCTTGTATCCGTATGTAAATGCAGTTGTTTCTTCATTAATTTAATTTAAAAAGAAATTTAAATTCCCTTTTAAAATTCTACCAGCAAAATCAAGCGCTGGAATTGTCATCTCTCTGGAAGTTTAAAGCAGGCCGCTCATTATCGCGGATCGGAACGGGAATCGGGAATGGAATCGAATGGAATGGAAATTCTGAATCTTCCGCACATTAGCGCGGAATTCCGCGGAACAAGTTATTTGTATAGATTTTTTTTTTATGATCAAACACAAGCACTATAGGAAAAATCCTTTAGGGCACTCTTGGTGTGATGCGTGTGCGGATAAAGCGATTCACGTTGATTTTGAATCGTTGGAGGTTATATTCGTTGGGAAAAACGACCTCGGGAAGGGAAGGAACCTCCATAAGGATGAAGTCCTCCAGATGAAAGAATTCTTAAATAATGAAGTACGAGGGGTACTAAGCTCAACCGTATATGGATGGGGGTCAGTGGTTCGTCGTGTATTTCTGCTATTCGCCGCTCTGGGCGGAATTAAGAGGACAAGGTCAGCCGAGCACTTTCCATGAAAATATCTGTAAAAGAGGGTCAAATCCCCAATCTGTCTTCGATGTTCTAGGCTGTCGAGGTTCTCGTCAGCCCGTGGTCTCCGATCAGACGAATGGCCCTCCTTTCGATGGAATCCAGTAGCCGAAGAGTATGTTTGGATGCAGAGCTCCAGACATGAGAGCAGTACTCTAGTGATGGTCGAATCTGGGCTTTGTATAGTGTCAAAAGTTGTTGAGGTGTGTAACTTTTTGGTTCGGAAGAGTACACCAAGTTTCTGAGAAGCTATCTTGGCGATTTGCCACAACGTGGTTATGCCAAACATATTTCCTCCCAGATTGACGCCCAGCAAATTAATAGATGAAGCCAGTGGGATTGCGTGTCCTTCCATGAGTACATCCGGTTCTGTAATGTTAACCAACCAAGCCAAGGCAACCACTAGCCTCAACTGAACTGTTAAATTTTCAATTTTGGCGATTAATAAAAAACAGTACTATTATGAAATGTTCTTTAAAACGGGTAAAATTTAAATATATGTTCAAAATATACATATTTTTTTCAATACATTACAAAAAAATTACATAAAATTATTTAAACCTTGCCGATGAGACCACATTGCAAATTAACAGGCGACATTATCGTCGCCTCTGCGAAGATATAAAATGCTCGCATGAGATGAAAATGTACCGGTCGCGCGCGGTCTAAAATTTTAATCGGCAATGAAGCAATGAAGAACAAATAATTAATTATTTCATAGAGAAAGGAACAATACAGGGTGTTCCTTAATGACGTGCTAATATTTCAGGGTGTCAGCCTGGTCAATTCTACATAAAAACGGTCTCTTGAGTTTTTCTCGTAAGACGCAACGTTCTTGATTAAAACCACTAGATTCAGATTGAAACTCAGTATTATTAACATTGATAAAATAATTAACGATAAATTTTGTATATAAAAATTGTTGGAAATGGCCACCTTCACTTAAAAGGCATGCTTCTACCCGTCTGCGGCATCGAATTGCCTACTCCAACAATTTTTATAAAAATATCATTAATTATTTTATCAATGTTAATAATAATGAGTTTCAATATGAATCTAGTGGTTTTAACCAAGAACGGTGTGCCTGACGAGAAAAACTCAAGAGACCATTTTCATGTAGAATTGACCAGGCTAATCAGGAAAACTATCCATATGGAAAGATGTCAGTGGCGTACCATCTTTTTTCTAAAAAATATCAGGGGATATGTTTGCAGCGACGCCACTGGTGCAACAATTGAATAACTTTTCTAACTTAAATTTGTGGTTCTATATCCTATTAACACATACCAAAATTGAAAATAATATCTAAAATACTTTCGGAGATATGAAAAAATAACCATTTAAAAAATAAAAATTCATCACCCTGTAGCAAAAAATTTAAGCCGCTGCGGACATATGTTGAACTTTTCTTTATAAAATGACCTAAGGAATCACACTCTGAAATATTAGCACGTCATTAAGGAACACCCTGTATTTTTTTTTTCTGACAGAGGTTTCATCAGAAAATTGCTATTCTTGACAAACTGGTGCAGATAGAAATTATTAATTATACTTGCCGCCCAATTTTTGTAAATTCTATAGGAGGCCCGTCTTATTTTTTATAATTGTTATTGCATCACATATTTGATTTATAATTATTTCGTTTTAGGTTTATGCTCAATTAAAATATTAAAAAGAAATATCGATTCCGAACACTAATGCAGCGATTTTCTGATTTTTCTAAAATTTTTACTGGAATATTTTTAATTGATGGCTATTTACATACAGAAAAAAATCCGTAAAGCATAAAATAAATCGTCTATTTGACCCAAATATAATTAATTTAAATAAGGAAATGTTTGAGTTATGTCAAGTTGACTTACGAACGACTGACGAAATTAATAAATTGAACGGAAATGTACTATCTATTTAACCCACATTCAAGTGACTTAGATGAATAATCATTTATCTTAAATACATTAAAAAAGTATTTTTTATACGTTTACTTCATACTTTAAGTTTTATTAATTTCGCCTAAATTAATGCCATATATTTGTCCGAAATAGAGGGTGTTATGGAAATGACGTGTTATGTTTAAATGGGTGACTCCTGGGGTTTGATCGGGTTTGTTCGGTTTGGGGTGTCCTAGAGAAGCGCTACATATATTTTTTTTAAATCGAACGTTTAAAAAGTGGGGTAATTCACCCCTAAACCCACCCGGTTACTCCTCGGCACATTCATCTATGATCATATTACATTGCCAAGCTGTGTAATCAACAGTTGTTCAGGCCCAATGTTGCCAACTGTGTAAAAAATTGCACTAAATCACTTAAAGAAACACACAGACACCCACGAGTTTCCAATTAGTTTTTTTGAAGATATGCACTTATTATTAGATTACACATAAACAATAAATACTACCGCATAATTACACTTTACAATAACCTACCTTACACATAAAATAACAGCACTATAGAATACAAATTATTTCGCAATAGAAATTCAGAAATAATAGAAACGCTCATTCCTAATGGGCTAATCAAATTTATTAATCCTTTATTGAAGAAAAATGATGAAATAATTAACCCGAACAAACCCTTCCTTCCCTATCCTTCCATCCCTTTAAAATAAATAGTCTCGTCTAACTAGCACGATTGCCATTTCCGAGACTATCATTATACAGAAAAGTATTACAGAAGGATATTCTGCATTTTATGAATATAACCTTACAAAACATCGAAAGTGGCAAAGGTGTAATTTTAAGTATTAACCCCAGCCGCTGCAGTCGCGTAAAGACTAGGCAACCCGATTGTCCAAGATCAGCTGTTTAAAGAAGCCGGCCGATTTCCTACTGTTTTTTCAAGCAGATTTGTGTGTTAAATTGTGTGTTAATACTTAAACCCGAGTTTAAATTATTAAGTTATTTGTTCTTTTCGCGACGGCAGTGCCCCGGTCCAGCAGTTCAATATCGATCGACGGAACCAACGTGTTATTTATTTTTAAAATTTTTAGATGTTAAATACATTATTTCCCAGACCAGTCAGACAATAAGTGCGTATTTTTGTCTACACAGTAGCACTTTAAAATACAGATTGAATGGTACTTAGATGTGTTCATAAGACACGATTTTGTGAGATTATTGTGCCGGTTTGTTTTTGTTCGGGTTACCTAGGTACTTGGTGTTTTTTTATAAATTAAGTTGGTTTTAAATAAGTCCGAAAAACTAAATAACATTGCATTTTTTTTTCTAAAGGGTAAGTTGCATTTATAAACTTTTAAGTTGTCCAGATCTGACGGGTGTCGTTCGAATTGAACAAATGAGAACATATCTGACCATTTATAAACTCCGCGGCGGTTCGTTCGAGTCAGTTCAAGTTTATAAATCAGAGATTGTTTCCCAGCGAACTGAACTGAACGTAAAAGTTTATAATAATGTACCGTGAAAAATAAACAACTTGCAATCTGTCAAACGGTTATTGACTTTCTAAAGAGTTTACCCTGAAGATATGCCAACACTGTTGACATATGTTGCTTTGTTTAACTCCCTGACAGGGGCACCATGTGGTCATTTTTGGTTTGAGATAAGGTCATGTACAGGGCATATTAAATTAAAGCGCCATTTTTGGATATTTTTCTTCAATTTGTTTTCATCTCAGGAATTGCCGATTTAAATATAATACGTCATTTCAATAACACCCTGTATAGTAACATTGACTTTATGATCTAAAATTTTCAACTAAATACGTGTCTCTGACCTTCATTACCATAGTAATTTAAAAACACTCCCGTAGTGTGCCCATCAATAGGGCAGATATTTGATATTGACGGACGGCACCCGAACAAACGGAGCCCACGTTAAGCCGTAGGGTTCCTCGGGAATTGCCCTCTGACGCGAACGAAGAGGAAAGAATTGAGGAAAAAATAAACTTTATGGTATGGTATGATAAGAATCACCATATACAAATATGTTTTCCACTAACTACTAACCCTTTAATCACGTAATATTTTTCTTAACCTACCGGAAATCAATATTATTTACCTCCATTATTTATCATGGTCAATAATAGAGGCATCTGGCAAAACAAATCAAACTCTTGAAAGCAGGCAACCCGATTACTGCAAATTATAATAATCTGACAGCAAAAATTCTGTGAAACTTCAAATCATAGGTAACTTGACGGATATGATTAATGGAGCCGAAAATGCAGTAAATGAATAAATTAATAACTACAGCAAAATTTTGTAGATGGCTTAGTAGTGAAAAAAATAATACATTATCCTTCACGTCTTAAATACCTTGGTCGGGAAATACTACCGTTCTTCTAAACCTTGGTTAATAATAAACTATTTTTGTTCATAGAGATACACCACTGGAACTGCCTTGATAGTAAGCATTCATCTGTCACTTTCTTCGTTATATGTAGGGATTTATTTAAAGGTAACAGTAACATTTCACTTCAGCGCATAGCACTTACTCGTACTCACGATAGACACGATTAATTGGACGTGTTTTGACGTTACTTTCAGTAATGAGAGATTATTTAGGGTATTTTGTTCTATAAAAGTATAATTTGCCAATCAGTATATTATGTTCACTGCTGGAATTCACTAATAAATAAGAAATTTGCATAGCAATTTTTCATTCTTGTCATAGAATGTTCGTTTAGTGAAATTAATGTTGATTGGTGATTGGTCCTTACATTCTGATGTACATGCGTATTAATGAATAATTACGATTTATTCCTTAATATACCCTACCCTAGGGCAAGGGGGATCCAGAACTTGGGTTTGGGGGTCAAAGTTCGTTTGGGGGGGGGGGGTCATATACAAGGAAAAGTTACGAGAACTAATCTGCCGTGCAATACAAGATCCTAGTAAGTCGTAAAAGTAAATTGTAAGACATACCATTTAAAAATTGCACAACTTCTTTAACATTTAATTTATTGAATAACAGAAAAGTTTTGGACTTGCATTGTCTTTATTTGTTATATATCACAACGTTTCAACTGGTACGTATCTCCAGTCGTCTTCAGGTGAATACTGTATTCACTATACACACAGTATTCACCTGAAGACGACTGGAGATACTTACCAGTTGAAACGTTGTGATATATAACAAATAAAGACAATGCAAGTCCAAAACTTTTCTGTTATTCAAGAAACACCATTGTCTACAACCTTTATTACATTTAATTTATTGTTCTAAAATTTTATACACAGTAAGCTCTTGTGAAATAGTTTCATTTTCCAAAAAAACATTGATTTCTATTAACAAATAAACAGTTAAATAAATATTAAAAACTTACTACTCTATTTTATATTAAGTCGACTTACTAGGTTCTTGTATTGCACGGCCAGCAGTGATTCCCAACGTGGTCTATATCGACCCCCAGGGGACGACGACGACTTGTGGTCCATATCAGTGAAAAAAAAATGGGGTCTATGAGATGTAAATGGGGGTGCACGATAGTAGATCTCATTTAAGCAATAATTGCAATAATCCACATACACAGATAGATTTGTTACTTAGTTTTTGCGAGAAAACGTAACAAATAGACCGATAATACACTACGGGACTACGGTCTTGTATACACTTGTTTTCGCAGTTATAATATTAGTAGCAAAGTAGGGATTTTATAATGGGTATCACGATATCTCAAAATAATATTCGAACACACTTTTTTAAAAATGCTAATAGCTTTGCGTGTTTGATATGTCTACTTTTACCCTAATTGATAGAGTGGTCCTCAGCATTGAATATTGTGATCAAATCGTTGATATCTTCTTTGTCTTGGCATTTTCACTGAAATAAGCTAGTAGCGCCGACTCAGAACCAGGATTTTGAACTTTGTTTCCCATTCTTTGAAACAGTTATATGCCTTGTCATATCTCGGGCGGCTTTTAGTTGGCAGAAGATCTTCTTCTACTATTTTTGCTGCTTCTCGAATTTCTGGTGGAGTAGCAGCAAAATCAAATTCCTCATCTGATGTTAAAATAATATATTGTTTAGTGACATGGAAACCATATTCAAAAAATAATATTTGCCATCTTGATGTGTATTATTACCTACGTTATTTTACCACCTGCGGTTATTTGAAATTTCTGTCTAATTTTTCAATGGAAAAGTTAAAATGACATTTATCTTTCATTACTAATTTTAATTCAAAATAATAAAAAGTGGATGTTAGATGTGTTTGTAAATAAAATAGTATACAAACCTCGGTGAAAAGTTTCATTACTATATCGAGATTTAGTTAACCGAGGCGCGACAGGAATGAAACACTTTCCACCTCGGTACGTAATATACTATTGCTCATTTACAACAAAAACGCGCTGCTCTCCGAATCTTTATCGCCGCTACTGTGTAGAATTGAGATAGCTTTATCTTATCGAAGGCCTTTTTGACATTTGCCCGGATTCAAATAAAACTTTTAACTATTTCATGCAGAATTACTTTTATTTTCTATTGTACAATAAATGGTACCTACCTTATAGATGTAAATCAAATGCGTAAGTGAAATTAAAATTTAATAGCATGACTTTTCAGATTTTTAGATATTATTTAGTTGAAAAAAATTTGCATTTCATTTCGAGGAGAGTTTGATGTATTTGATGAAGGAGATAGAACTTTAAAATATTTAATAAATCGCCTGTGACGAAGTGAGAGGGTTTTTCGATAGTTCCGGACAATGTAACATTCATTTTCACATTTAATTTCATCTATAAAATATTAATGGTTTTAAGTTTGCGGAAAGTTTACGGTATATTTTATTAATAAGACAGATTGATTGATCTGCGCCATAATAACGTTTTAAAGGTGACGGTCGATGGGTCAAATGCAAATTAGGTTAAGTATTTTTGTAACGAGTGCGAAAAGTATCTTGTTTCTGTTTCCATATGCTGTTGACTTAATGATTCAAAACAAATCTTACATACAGTGAGGACGTAAAGTAAGGAATAAATTCATTATCTCGCAAACTACAATTTTTTTAAAAAATCGCTCGGACCCTTCGATTTTGTTTTTCGAACGCGCATATTCTGACATAAAATGTAGATAAACAGGGTGTTGCAAATAAGAGTGACACAAAATGTCTTAAATAGAACCCACTGTATACAGGGTGATTCACGACGAGCGTGCATTAGAACTTTATGGAGAACTACTGAATATATGTTCCTGGAACTTTGGGGATTTGGGTTTATCGATATGCTCTCTTTAACTAAAATATTGACATATTTCTGTCATTTCCGGTTTTACCGGAAGTAGCTGCCAACCTTCGTTTTTTAAATACAACATGGTAATTTTTATTACATTTTTCGATTAAGCATTAAATACTAAGCACATTTTATAGAAAATGTTTTTGTCAGACTCTATTAGTTTTTGAGATATCTGGACTTTTTGTAATTATTTGGCAAATGCATGACAATGAAATAATCCATATAATTTTTTTACCTTAGCGCTTGGACTAAAAATTTTTTCTCACCGAATAGCTAGAAGATCATCAAGTCTCAAAAACATTTCAAATTCGGCCTAAAATGTACAGGGTGGTCACAATTCAAGCCTCATTGTGAAAGAATTCAACCATTAAAAACTTTCTTATTTTAAATGGAACACCCTGTATATTTTTATTTAATTTGATAGCAAATTAGTTGTTCTTTATAAATAGTATTAACTGTCCTATACCTATATCAAAGCGTTTTCTCAAAAAATCCAATTTTATTCCGAAAATACTATTTGTTCAAGTGTGCTATGAAAACAATTGTACTTAGGGGCTGTATATACTGAGGAAAAGTGATTGATTGCTTGAAAATACAATATTCTAAAGTGTTTCTTAATAATTTATAAATAAAATGCAGTTGATTGTTTTAAATTTAATGGTTTAAATATTATTTTTTTAAAAATAGCAAGGAAACAGGTTTATAAACTTTAAATTATTTAATTAAAAATGTGTTTGAAAATTATACCTAATATCTTTTGATCATATTTTTAAAATATGTTCGAAATGATTGCCATTTACTTCCAAGCATTTATGCATTCTTTTCATCATGTTATTTCTTGTAGCATTCCTAATTTCTTGTGAGAGATTGAAATGCTGCCTTCACCCTTTCAATTAGATTTTCCTTCGTGGTGATGGGACGCGCGTAAACTTTATCTTTAATGGTTCCCCAGATGAAAAAGTCCAAGTCTGGCGAACGAGCTGGCCAGTGGAAGGGACCTTGGTTTGCGATCCACTGGTCATGAAAAAGTCTGTTTAGGGCAGTCTTAACAACTTGGACGTTGTGTGCTGGAGCCCCATCGTTTTGATACCAATCACTTTTCATCCGTATAGACATCAGTATACAGCCCCTAAGTACAATTGTTTTCATAGCACACTTGAACAAATAGTATTTTCGGAATAAAATTGGATTTTTTGAGAAAACGCTTTGATATAGGTATAAGACAGTAAATACTATTTATAAAGAACAACTAATTTGCCATCAAATTAAATAAAATATACAGGGTGTTCCATTTAAAATAAGAAAGTTTTTAATGGTTGAATTATTTCACAATGAGGCTTGAATTGTGACCACCCTGTACATTTTATGCCGAATTTGAAATGTTTTTGAGACTTGATGATCTTCTAGCGATTCGGTGAGAAAAAAATTTTAGTCCAAGCGCTAAGGTAAAAAGATTATATGGATTATTTCATCGTCATGCATTTGCCAAATAATTACAAAAAGTCCAGATATCTCAAAAACTAATAGAGTCTGACAAAAACATTTTCTATAAAATGTGCTTAGTATTTAATGCTTAATCGAAAAATATAATAAAAATTACCATGTTGTATTTAAAAACGAAAGTTGGCAGCTACTTCCGGTATAACCGGAAATGACAGGAACATGTCAATATTTTAGTTAAAGAGAGCATATCGATAAACCCAAATCCCCAAAGTTTCAGGAACATATATTCAGTAGTTCTCCATAAAGTTCTAATGCACGCTCGTCGTGAATCACCCTGTATTATTGCATGTACGGATTCTTCGGAAAATCCTAAACATTTTTCATGTAGCATGTGCTATACCTTAGCCCAAGCGTTTTGGAGTTATTCTCATTCAAAATTTGAAAAGTGGAAAAAGTCATGGAGAAAACAAAGAATAAAATTATTTTAAAAATGTCTTATTTATCGAAAAAACAGTTAGGTGAACTTAAAAATAATTTTTATAAAGTAAATGTTCGAAGTGTCTTCCGTTGGTCAACTGACAATAGCCTAACCGATCTACAAATTCTCGCTGAACATTTCGAACCATTTGGGGTGTAATTTGCCGAATTTCTTGCCGGATGCGATCTTTTAAATCATCTAAATTTGCAGGCTGGCTTTTGAATACTTTTCCCTTAAGGTATCCCCATAAAAAAAAGTCGAGTGGTGTTAAATCGGGTGACCTTGGCGGCCACTCAATAAAACCACCTCTTCAAATCCACCTGTTTGGAAAAGTATCGTCCAAATATGTACGAACTCCCACAGCGAAATGTGGAGGAGCACCATCTTGTTGCAACCAGATATTATGATGTGGCAAATCGGGACGTTCTAACTCAGGAAAAAGGGTGGCCAGGGCTGGAACAAGTTTTTGTTCTAAAAAACTCAAGTATCTCTCGCCTGTTAAATTTCCGTCAAAAAAGAAAGGCGCTATAACAATGTCATCGACAACGCCAGCCCACACATTGATCTTTTGATTAAATTGTGTGTGTCCTTCCCTCATCCAGTGTGGATTTACATCGGACCAATATCGATAATTTTGGGTATTTACGTCACCATTCAAGCAAAATGTGGACTCATCGGAAAAAATTATATTTTTTACAAAATTTCTGTTTACGAAACACATATCCTGTAAACGCTCACAAGGCGCCTCTCAAAGTCCCTTTAAAAAAGTTCTTGGAGAACTTGCATTTTATAAGGATGGTATTTATTCGTATGCAGTATTTTAAGAACTGTTGTTTTTCCAATATCCACGTCACTTGCTACCTGCCTAGACACCACATACTGGTTATATTGAACTGTCAGTAAGACTTCTAATTGTTGATTTTCATCAACTTGAGGACGACCAAATCTAGGGACATCTCTTACATGACCGAATTGCCTAAACTTGTACTCAATTTTGCTTACTGTTGATTGTGATATTGGCGGACGATTGGGGTATTTTTGATTAAATAACTCCCAAGTTTCTTGCTGTGTTCTAACCCTATCACCGTAGCCCATCATCATCAAAACCTCTATGCGCTGTTTCTCAGTGAGCCGCATTTTAATTTAATTTAGTTATGAAAAAACGAAATGAGTCTTTTGAAAACTAGTAAAACGTTAGGAAAATACACATAAAACTGACAATAACAGTAACTATTGACATTAATTCTTTTGGTTCTTGCATCATAACTCCAAAGCCTACTTGACTTTTCTTGCGCTTCACGCATGCTGACTACAGGTTTTTCTCAGCGTGCATGAATCAATGCAAGTCTTGATTGATTGCAAAATATCTGATTTTCAAATTTTGAATGAGAATAACTCCAAAACGATTGGGTTCTATTTAATAAATAAAAAAATTTTGTGTCACTCTTATTTGCAACACTCTGTATATCTACATTTTATGTCAGAATATGCGCGTTCGAAAAACAAAATCGAAGGGTCCGAGCGATTTTTTTTTAAAATTGTAGTTTGCGAGATAATGAATTTATTCCTTACTTTACGTCCTCACTGTATGAATTAATGATAATATTACTTTTCGATATTATAATATCCCTTCGGTTTCATGGTTTCACCTGTGAATCGGCTGATTTAAATTTATTCGGAAATTTGAAACATTTGTAACAATTTGTAACATTATTTTGCAGACGATAAATTTTGAAAGCCAGGAGGAAACATTTTTTTTCTTATGGAATAAACTCGTTGTAGCGTTGCAGCCATTAATAGATATAATAATATTCAGGGTGCAAGGGCGGATCCAGAACTTCGATTTAGGGGAGGTCAAACTTCGTATTAAGGGCCGGTCATACAAGGAAAAGTTACGAAATTCCTTCTAATAAATAATATTAAAAATCTGAAAGACACGTCAACTTAATTGTGAGAGGGCCACTTTTAGAGAATATTTGCAGCCTTGTGGCTTAGCCCCCTGGGAGAGGTATATGTTACCCTTAATATCTTAAATAGGAAGGGGGATTAAGTAGCATATCATTTTAAAGGTCGTTTAAAGCTCTTTCCAATAAGCATCACGCCTCCTGGAAGAAATTTTGGCTTGGGGTGACAGTAACCAAGTCGAATTTAACGCTAAGAAAACCCAGGCAGCAGTCTTCTCTAAAAAGGTTAAGATCACAGAACCGTATATAGTCATGGCAGGACACGCAATTTCACTGGATGTTAATCTATTAATTTGCTGGGCGTCAATCTGGGAGGAAATATGTCTTGGTATAACCACGTCGTGGCAATCGCCAAAATAGCTTCTCAGAAACTTGGTGTACTCTTCCGAACGAAAAAGTTGTACACACCTCAACAACTTTTGATACTATATAAAGCCCAGCTTCGACCTTCACTAGAATACTGCTCTCATGTTTGGAGCTCTGATTGAGCCATTCGTCTGATCGGAGACCATGAGCTGACGAAGAGCCTCGACAGCCTGGAACATCGAAGACAGGTTGGGGATTTGACTCTCTTTTACATATATTTCGATGGATATAGCCCTCTTAATTCCACCCAGAGCGGCGACGAGAAGAATAACACGACGAACCACTGCCGCCTATCCATATGTGGTTAAGCTTAGTACTCCTCGAACTTCATTATTTAAGAATTCTTTCATCTGGAGGGCATCATTTTTTGGAAACGACCTTCACGTTTTTCCCAACGAATATAACCTCCAACGATTCAAAACCAACGTGAATCGCTTTATTCGCTCACGTACCACTTCCTTAAAGGATTTTTCTATAGTGTTTGTGTTTGATCATAAAAGAAGAATACAATAATTTATTATTTTTCTAGTAGTAGTTTCAAAGAAATCGTGTTCCAAACATGGAAATAATTAAAATTTACCTTTTACTACTTATAGGTTACTATTTAAAAAAACACTGGAATGGAAAACTAGAAAATAGTAGGTTTTCTGTTGCGTTTTGTTTTACGATTTAATTTAAATAAAATTTAATTATTTTTAAAAATGTAGTAAATGTAACAAAATACGTATGTAGCAAATTACATTTACTACGGTAGTAAAATACGTAGTAAATGTTACATTAACTACTTTAACAACCATAATTATCATTTGTTGTTTGTCTACGTGTTCCCAGTGGCGTAGCCAGAGTTTGGGGACGGAAGGGGCTGGGGTAATGTCCCTTTGGGGTGCCTATATTTTAAAATACACATCTTGTCATATTGTTCCTAATTTAAAAATTACTTTTAAGAAGAAAGGAAACTCATAGTCTGCTTCACTAGTTTTTAATTTCCATACATGTTTCGGAACATACCCTCATCTTCTAAGGAAAAACTATAGATAAACAGAAACTTTTGACATTGTCAGGTAAATTTTTGTAGCAGAAAGGAAGAAAAAAAAAAAGTTTCTGCTACAAAATGTTACCTTGACAGCCAAAAGTTTTTGCTTATGTATAAAGGTATGTGCCCTCAAAACATACAGGGTGTTATGGAAATGACTTATTATATTTAAATGGGTGACTCCTAGGGTGTCCTAGAGAAAGTCTACATACTTTTTTTTTAATCGAATATCTAAATACTAAGGAAAAAACCCTTTTTACCCACATATTGTCGCGCCGTTCCATCTGGATTCAGTTAGCAATTATGTGGGTCACTAGAATATAATAACAATGGTGTCACACCGCGTGTATCGCCCTTACTTGGATACCTGCCGCGCGCGACTATCGTTGCTTCAGTATGTTTCGAAACTAGGGAATGGGATAACGCTGTCGAGAGTTCCACGTGCTTGAAGTATACGAATTTTGAACGTTTTGTTAATTGTAGCATTACCCGATTTTTTTTCTGTTGTGAATAAGTCATAATAAGAAATATTGTGACGTGACTTCAAATTTGTGTAATATTAACTATTGTTGGTTCTGTTGCAAAATATACGTTTTGTGTTTTATTTTTTTATGGAATTTAATTATAAAACGGATTATAAGATTGAAGGTAAGAGAGTATGTACCTTAAAATTCTAGTATTTTTTTTTCTAAAAAGTTTGAAAAAGAAGTGATAACGCCGGTCAAAGACGTCTTCTTGTCAAAAACTGAACACGTGCGTTTACAATTCTATGTTGCAATATATGACAACACCGCCTCAATAAACTATTAATTGCAAACGTCCTCAGTAGCAGCCCCTCATATAAAGTGTATATTCCGTACAATAATTCAAGGCGCCATTTAAGGTTATTTTTCTACAATTTATTTTCATCTCCAGGATTTGCCGGTTTAAATATAATAAGTCATTTCCATAACACCCTGTATATGGAAATTAAAATCTGAACTTTTATTAAAGTAGTGTGACAGACTATGAGTTTATTTTCTTCTTCAGAATTTCACACCACTGAGAGATGGACTACTTCAAGAAAAAAAATAACTATTTTATTTTAAAACCGGCATTTACACACAGGCTTTGTGATTTAAATTTTTTTTGGTAGTCTGGGCTTTGTTATAGGGGGGGAGAAGGGGGCGATAGCGCCGTTGTACGCCACTGGTGTTACTTTCCACCCGCTTGTAGATTTTTATTATTCCGTTGCAGTTGAACAAGCTTAGTTGTTTTTTATTTATTAAACCACCAACCATTGACCATAGACTTACCCAGCACAGGCAAAGAGGAGCCGATAGTGAGACTCGACCTTCAATACGCATTAAAACTTAATTTATCCGGAGATCCGCGGCCGCGGCGGCGGGTTCTCTATGCGCTGAGTCATCACGTCACCACAGTAATCGATCCGCACGCAATACCGACGATGCCAGATCGTCTCTGAAAACTGATTTTTTACTTTTAAAAAGCTGATCCATTTATTGATTAATCAAGTGAATTGGATTTGTCCAAATTATTCTGAGCATTTAATGAATTCCTATAATTGGCGAGTATAATATAAATCTTGTGCGACATTCATAATGGTTCTTGAAAAAAAAGATTTTTTTTTATGATCCAACACAATCACTATAGGAAAAATCCTTCAGGGCACTCTGGGAGTGGTGCGTGTACGCAAAAGGCGACTCACGTTGGTTTTGAATCGTTGTAGGTTATATTCGTTGGGAAAAACGACCTCGGGAAGGTCGTTCCATAAGGATGAAGTCCTCCAGATGCAAGAATTATTAAATAATGAAGTTCGAGGAGGGCTAAGCTTAACCACATATGGATGGGCGGCAGTGGTTCGTCATGTATTTCTGCTATTCGGCGCTCTGGGGCGGAATTAAGAGGGCAAGGTCAGCCGAGCACTTTCCATGAAAATATCTGTAAAACAGAGTCAGATCCCCAACCTGTCTTCAATGTTCTAGGCTGTCGAGGTTCAATCTTTATCGAGGTCGAGTTCTTCGTCGGCTCGTGGTCTCCGATCAGACGAATGGCAGTAATGGTCGAATCTGGGCTTTGTATAGTGTCAAAAGTTGTTGAGTGTGTTCAACTTTTTGGTTCGGAGAAGTACGCTAAGTTTCTGAGAATCTTGGCGATTGCCACAACGTGGTTATGCCAAGACATATTTCCTCCCAGATTGACGCCCAGCAAATTAATAGATGAAGCCCTTCCCAAGCCCCAAGCAATTTATACGGGTTGTTATGGAATCAGGGACGCGCAGTTTAAATCACCGTCCCATCTGGTAGTGTCAATCGTGAAAACAGGTATGAAAGCCGGCCGTTCCAATAAGGGATTTATAAAAATTATGTTCCGAACGCGGAGGCGACGTAATGTCTTTGTCTAATTAACAGAAAACGACAAAGAAAAATTATACAAATTTCAGAGCTCCCCGACTGTTTTTCGGGAAAGTTGTTTACAATCCACCTCATATAATGTGAATTGTCTATTCTTCAAAGACTGTGAACCAAAGTGATTTAAGATCCATGGATTTAAACGATCCTTAAAATATTGCGGAACTTGATCTCCCTCCCTATTTAAGATTTCAAGGGTAACATCTACCCTTCCATTGGGGTTAAGCCTCGAAGACTGTAATAGTACATTACGTATCAAGGGCCGAAAAGAGGTCACCGCACGAGTCCGTAAAAGCCTACGGCTGCCCGATATATGCACCGTACGTACTTTTTTTACAAGTGCTCCGAGGCTTTGATGCCAAATAATTAAAGAAATTCTTCAGACAGTTTTCCTGTCTACATGACATGACAGCACTCTCGCATGGTGAGTGTAAATATCTATTTATTATCGTTGATATGTATGGCTCGGTGGCCTAGTGGCAGAGTGTACGCCTGGCGATCTGAGAGTCGCGGGTCCAAATCCCGTACCGACATTTCTGGTTTTATTTATTTATCAGTTAAAAAACTATTGAGGAGAACATGGTGACTCGAAGCGGGCGGGAAAAATCTTTCCCGCCCGCTCTCTCGGAGAGGTCTGGAAAGAACATGCATGAAAAGAGGCACTTTCGGGGCACATGTAAAAAAAATATGTTTTCCGCCTTCATGCTATATTTTTAATATTATTTCCTGGAAATATTAAGGGTGTGAAGGTTTCAAATTGACACCCTATATAATATCCGGGTACCCATTACCCCCAATACCCCCCATTACTCGCCGGTATCATGCTAGTTAGTTTAAACTGAAGAAAAATCGAAAACCACCCGCATTTTTGCTGTATAATAATACATGGTTATAAAGCCGGCAACACCGTCGTCGTCACTCTTCCACCGACCAATAACAACCGTAAACAAACCATCGCGACGCCCTCGCCCCGACGCGGCGCCGAATATCGCAAACACTAATTGCGATCAGCTGGAACAAGTACAATACAAATTGATTGTCGAGAATCGCCACAGCTTACTCGATTACGCTCAGTCGGTCATCGTTGGCGACAGTGTGACTTTTTATCGGATTGCAAATCGGTTGTTTTTTTCTGTTACATTCGTTCGTAATTAGTCACGACACAACTTAAAAAGTAATCAAAACCACAAACGTTTCGCGACCGCCGCGGTGCCACAATCGTAGACAGCGCGATCATATCGCTTTTCAATTAAAAACGAGTGATGGAAAGGTAGTTTCTGAAAAAAATGAGTGCCCTTAAAGGATTAACGGATATTTCCCAGGATGATTTCGCAAGAAGTAGAATGTTAGAAGGTAAGATTATATAGTGTAAAAGCCGTTAACGATCTCTAATGCGATAATAATATTGTTCGCTTCTTGACCAGCCTGGAATCTGGGTCAATTTTGGGTACCAGAAAACGATTTAGTACTTATTGGAGCTTTTAATTCCGAATTTAAAACAAAAAAAAACGTTTCCAGTTCGTTAAGCGGAGACAAGACCGACCGAAATGTTGATTTTGGCAAGGCGACTGGTATTCGGCCGTAAAAACTGGGTGAATTTATCGGGTGAATAGTTGCCAGCCATTGTGAATATAATTTCACTTTAAAAATTATTTTTTGGTACAAATTACGGTGAAACCTCTCTTAGGCGGACACCTACGGGACCGTCTAAATGTGTCCGCCTAATAGAGGTGTCCGTCTATGGGAAATTTGTTATTAGGTAATATGGTGGGGTGAAAAGTAACCTCCTTGGGAATGATTTTTAGCTCGATACACTTATTCCAGCGATTTTCCAACTTCTTGATCCCGTCCGAAAAGTAATTTTCCGGAAGGTCTGCAAAATACTCCTCCGCGGCGTCGATGATTTCCTCGCGTGAGCTGAATTTTTTATTGACGAGCCATCTTTTGAGGTTTGGGAAGAGATAATAGTCCGAGGGAGCCAAATCGGGCGAATACGGTGGATGCGACAGCAATTGGAGCCGTAAGTCATTGATTTTAGCCGTGGGTGCGATGCTCTTGTGAGCCGGCGCATTGTCCTTCGCTTCATGTGAGGCCGTTTTGGAGCGATTTCGGCCTTTGATCGCTCCACAATAATGCACAGTAATACTCGCTGTTGATGGTTTTTCTTTTTCGAGGTAGTCCACGAAGAGTATTTTTTAACATTGTCCTCTGTAACCGCATCAAAGGGCCTGCCGCTGCGGATCGGTAGTGGAGTTGCGGCCACCACGAAACTCTCGAAACCAATATTTGACGGTGTAATCTGACGGAGCATTAGCCCCATAATATTTATCCAACTTTTCTTGTGTTTCCTTCGCCGTCTTGCCTCTCAAAAAATAATGTTTTATGAGAGAACGAAAATCGTTTTTGTCCATACTCAACATGATGCCAAACACGTCAACAACAATCAGCTGTCAAAACAAAACTAAAGACACTATCGCACTGAACTTTGGCATGTCTGCCTAAATATGAACGGACTTCAAGGCACCATAACCTTTTTTGCAGTAGCAGCGCAGTCTGGCGGTCAAGGAGGTTACTTTTCACCCCACCTATTACATAAATGCAAAATTATTACTATGTATACTGTATGTACAAATAAATTTATTAAATATAAGAAAAATACACTAGATTTAGATATGATGTAGTACTAAAAAAGTCTAATAACGTAGTTTGACGTGTTTGCGTTTTATACTTGCAATCTAGAAAATGTAATTCCAAGACTGATAACAATTCCATTGCTGTAGTCACCTCTATTCTTGCCATACTCTTATAATTCCTTTACCATACTAATGGCTTGTTGATAATTGGTGACATTTGTTCGATTACTGCATTCAACTTCTTCATCATAGTCGTCAGATAGTGATGTGGTTTCAGTTTGGATTACATAATCGGTGGGAATGGGTCACTATCATCTTCTAATAGCACATTGCTATCAATGTTAATGATCTCGCCCAAATCATTGTTATCAAATTACAAACTTCCACAACATCACTATTCTCTTTCAGACTCAAAACACCATTGTTTACGATTTTAACCTTACAACTCACAAATAAACGGCGGACTGCTGTCGGGGAATCACACATACTTTCATTCGGCGAAGTCCTTTCGCTCTGCCACTCATACGTGATTGGTTGCCGGTCTGTCTTCAGAGAGTTTTTGCACCGTACTTATCGTCTCCCAAATACTAAATTTTAAAATTTTGTTGTCCGTTTAAAGGAGGGTTTTCGCACTCTTTGTATGAAAACAGCCTGTCCGCGTCCGCCCAAGAGAGGTTGATTTTCATGAAATTTCATATACCTAGTTCCGGACTATGAAAAAATGTCCGCTTAATAGAGATGCCTGCTTATAGAAGTGTCCGTTATGAGAGGTTTCACTGTATAAGCATTCGGATCCCCTTATGTGACCTTATAAGAATTTACCCATGTAAGGATGCCGGAAGTATACAGGGTTGGGCAAATGATCCGGAACGGCTTGATTACAGGAGAATGAAAAGTGATATCCGATTCGGGTTTTCGACAATGGATAGGACCAAAATTTTACTGTTTGACCGTGCATTCAATATGTCAGTAACGTCATCAACTGTCAAGAGGTTATATTACGTTTTTATTTTAAATTGAACGCCCTGTATATTATTAGTTATTCTATGTTTTGAATATATTTAAAATATTTTTTCTATAACATACCATATGCCTAAATTCGATTGTTTCGGAAATATTGACAAATTAAATGAAGAAAAGCAATATAATAATTCAAATTTTTACCTAAAACCCAACATTCTTTCTCATTGGATTTATATCAGCAATAAACTATGAACAGGAGCGCGTCAAGCATATTCCGAGCCGTTGACAGGTGCCTTTATTCTATATACAGGGTGTGATGGAAATTACTTATTATATTTAAACCGGCAAATCCTGAGATGAAATAAATTGAAGAAAAATAACCTTAAATGGCGCTTTCAATTATTGTACGAAATATACACGTTATATGAAATCTGAAAATTTACGTGGCCGCTACTGAGAACGCAATCAATAGTTTATTGATTGCAGAATTGTAAACGCACGTGTTCAGTTTTTGACAACAAGACGTCTTTGACCCGCGTTATCACATCTTTTTCAAACTTTTTAGAAAAAAAATACTACAATTTTAAGGTAGCTACATACTCTCTTACCTTCGATCATATAATCCGTTTTATAATTAAATTCCATAAAAAAATAGAACACAAAAAGTATGTTTTGCAATAGAACCAACAATAAGTAATATCACACAAATTTGAAATCACATCACAATATTTCTTATTATGAATTATTTCACAACAGAAAAAAAATCGGATAATGCTACAACTAACAAAACGTTTCAAATTCGTATATATCAAGCACGTGGAACCCTCAACAGCGTTATTCTACCCCCGAGTCTCGAAACATACTGAAGCAACGATAGGCGCGCGGCAGGTATCCAAGCAAGGGCGAAACATTCGGTGTGATCTGACAACACTGTTAGTATACACTAGTGACCCACACTGTTGCTAACTGAATCCAGACAGTATTTGGGTAAAAAGGGTTTTTACCTTAGTATTTAGATATTCGATTAAAAAAAGTATGTAGAATTTCTCTAGGACACCCTACGAGTCACCCATTTAAATATAATAAGTCATTTCCATAACACCCTGTATATTGCCCTGCCACAGATGACCGTAGGCGCCTTTAAAGCCTTGGCGCCGTTGTGCGCCGCACGACCTTGCCCATATGGACGGCGCTATGAATGCTAACCACATGACATTCAAATTAAGAATACATTGATTATCATTATTAGTCATTATTACCAGTGGCGTAACAACTCAGAGGCTGTGTGCTAAATTTTTGCCGGGTCCCAAATCAAGTAGAATATTAAGAGGAAAAAGAAACTGACAGTCTGCTTCACTAGTTTAAGAAAAGTTGAGTTTTTAATTTTCATACATATTTCGAAGGCACATACAGGATGTTTTTTAAGTGCCTATACTTAAGGTTGTGAATCCTTGGGTGATTTTAAGAAGAAAAGTTAATATTAACATATGTCCTAAAACTCTTCATTTTTGAGCTACATAATGTTCAAATTTAAACAATAACTTTTTTATCATAGTTATAATAAATGGTACGCCACTGATTTTTCTTAAAACCAAGCCTATTTTTAAAATCCTTATTTATTTTTGAGCAAATTTGGTCCATAGACTTACTTTCGTACGATGCAGCGTTTTCGCGTAAAAAAATAAAAACTAAAAAAAAATTTTAAATTTTAACATTCTGTAGTTCAAAAATGAAGAGCTTTAGGACATATGTTAATATTAACTTTTCTTCTTAAAATCACCCACGAATTCACAGCCTTAAGTATCGGTCCTCAATTAAAAAACACCCTGTACTGCAAGCGCGGATCTAGGGGGAAGGTCATGGGGGTCATGACCCCCCCCCCCCCCCAACCATCAATTTAACACGAAAAATACCATATATACCGGTTTGACTAACGCGGCAGGGTATTACTTCTCGTAATTTTTACATGCATGACCCCCCCAAAACGAAATTTGACCCCCCCCCCAACCGAAGTTCTGGATCCGCCCTTGCTGTACTGTAACCGAAAAATGGATATCATTGTTCCTGGATTATTTCCTATCGCTTTGACTTTCTAGGTATAAAATCTGCAGGTGCAGCATTTTACATAATATTTCCAATGAAAAGTAAAAACTGGTTTAATTTTAAAATTATAAAATTAACAATGACACATAATAGATATTAATACGGCATTAGCAATTCACATAATTCATAAATGATTTTAAAAGCATTCAATCGTTTATAAAAATAATCCGGTTTTCTATGAACCTTAAAATATCAACATATCATATTTATTGATTGCGTAGGTGACATTTGCATACCTTTATTTTATATATAGTCACGGAAGTTAGGTATAGTTGTTGCAGAATTATACCGTTGACTCTTACTGCCATAAATAAACTACCTGATTAAACCCTATTGTATACGCATCAACCTCTTCAAAGCTCAATAAATGGGATCAGGGCCGGCTTGAAAATGTATACCACACCACATGAATTATTTTTATAATTTAAAATAAATAGATAGGTATTTTTAGTTTTAGGTACCTATAATAAATGTAAAATAATGACAACAATTAATGATAGTTGAAAATAATATAATTTAAACGCATAACTATTGGGATAACAAGTACAATAAAAATTAATTAAATCCTAAGAAACTATTGATAATTTATTCAAAATTTAACTCTGTATCACTATCACTATCTTCATCTAGCCTAAACTTATAATTAAGGGTTGAACATTTGTAATAATTGTAAGAATTTTTCACTTTAAGTACATGCTGTACACAGTTTTTTCAGCTGTCTGCAGAAATTTTTCTTACTTCGTTTTTAATTAATTCTACTACAGATGGATTTAATGTAGGATAAATATTATTTCTCCTAATATTGGATTTTAATTGGTGCCATATTAGCTCAATAGGATTGAATATACAATAGTACGGAGGAAGACGCAACACTGTATGTCCATTTTCTGCTGCAAGTTTGTCACACTCGTATTCCTTATTTATTTTAAAAGCTTTTAATACTTCTAGCAGTTCTCGTTTTTTGTAAGTTTCTTCAAAATATAAATCATTTTCAATCATAAAATTTTGAATTTCTGCTTTTGTATTATTAGAACAATTGGGAATGATTTTTGCTTGCCGACTATGATAACTAGCATTGTCCATTACAATGACGCTATTTTCAGGTATATTTTTAAGGAGTTTATGTTTAAACCAATCTTCAAAAAGTTGTGCGTCGGTATCTTGATGGTAATCTAAAGAAGAATCTGCTATGTTTTTAGCGGAAAGCAACAGACAATTTGGAACAAACCCGTTCTCCGAACCAGCATGTAATATTGTGATTCTTTTGCCTTTATTTGATGGTGCCTTGGTTTGACATTTTTTGAAAGAATCATCCCAACCTTTTCGTGGAGTGTCATGGGTATCGAACCATGTTTCATCAAGGTAAATAATTGGACGATTTTCTTCTCTAAATTGTTTAGCAGCTGTTAAATATTTAAGTCTCCATTCCCGTAAACGTTGAGATTCCATTAATGTTTGTCTTTTATCAATGCTTCGGTACTTAAAACCCATTTTACGCAATATTTTCCTAAGGCTTGAAAGGCTACAAGAGATATTTGTTTCGTCTTTAATCAGCCGCTCTTTGAGGGAAATCAAAGTGGGTTTGTTCGGGTTTGTTCGGATTTGTTCGAAGATAAAGGAGTTTTTGTCAAAGTAGACGTCTCTGCTAAAGCATCCATCGAATTAAAATTTCTACTCAACAACGATTGATACACATTTTTAATTATTAGTTTGGCATCGGTAGAAAAATGCTTTCTTTTAAAAATGACACTTGAAGATGCCCCCCTATCAGCACAATTGCAAGGACGCCACATTCTACCACTAATAAGCCTAACTAAAAATTACTCGCCGGAAAACCACTAAAGATTAAAATTATTAAAAATCACACATGCATCAGGCATACGTATAAATTGAATTTGTATACCTGGTCCGGCTCTGCTCGAAAAGGTTTTAAAATTTGGGATTTCCTTATTTATTTTATGGCCGAAGGGATAATGAGGTTATATTGCAGTCAAATAATCAACGGTATAAGTCTGCAAATACTATACCTTATAACGGCTCTGGTGACTCCCTCCTTGGTTAAGTGGATTTCTGAGCACCTGCACAATGCAAAATATCAAAGTCGGCATAGGATTTTAAAATTTTGTATTCTTACTCAGTTTCTCTTAAGTGGATTCCGGAGCACCTCTAAAGGAGTTTTCTCCCCCAGCGTTTATTTCTGTTTTAGGAAAAAAATGTTCAAGGAAAAAAAACTTTATAATGTAACTAAAATGGGAGGAAAGTATATATTTTTTGTTCCTGAAAATTTTCGTTTTCCAGTGCTAAAAATTGAAGTCTACAGATCGATCACGTTCGGTATCTCTCTTCCGATTATCATTTTTTCTGTCGGCGTGCCGATTACGGGCGGACGCTCGACGTATTGTTCTAACGGCAAGAGAAGATCGAATTCGCCTCATGCCCACACAGCGCGATATGAACAGGGGTCAAATCGGGATATTTCGACGGACTCCGGCATCCTCTTAAGCTACGGCTACTAGTCCTAAATAGTTCTAGTTGGAAAAAATACTAAACGTTAATCTAAAATCAGAATAGGTCATAAACGCAGCTCAACAACACTGCAGCGTTAGGAATGAATGAAAGACAAATTCCTAAGATTCAAGGAACACACCCGAACGAACGCTTGTACAACGTTGTCACAACGATTTCGCTAATATATTATAATTTGATGCTATTAGGAAACTATAAATAATTTTACTAGTAGAAAATTTACATACAGTATATTTCCTTAATAGGTACTATGACAAATGCATTCAGTACAATTAATTAATATAACTTTCGTGTTCACAGGCGGTAGATCTAGAGCGGGTGTGGCCAACCTTTTTGGGAAGAGTGCCGCTATTTCAAAAAAAAAAATTATTCATGCCAATTTTTCCAACATACTAAAAAATATAAAAAGGTGAATAATCTTAGTTATTGACCGATTATGGGATTTTTACGAAACTAGCCCATTTTTTTCATATACGAGTAAGTCTGAGTTGTGTAGATTTAAAAACATAATATAATAAATCAAAGTAAAAATTTAATTTTATTATAATTAACATTTTTAAAGGTTTAGTCAGTTAGGTTATGTATAAAATAAAAATGGATAACTTGAAATACTCAATTCTAAATAATTATTAAACGATCAATACATAATTAATGTGGTTTTTAAATTTGTAGTATTTTTACAAAGTCATTTATATTAGTTGTTCTTGAAGATACTAACAAAATTATTTATTAGTTCAATCTTGAAAGATTTTTGTTTTTATTACTTTCATAATAGAACGATTTTATTACGTTCATAATAGACAACATTTGTTCACAAAAATATGTTGATCCAAACCTACAATAATATCATACAGCCGAATCATGTCAATTTTTGGAAATTGCTTGTTCGTACAAATTTCCAAAATTCAATATAATTTGGATCATTTGCAGTTGAAATAGGATTTGTGAAAAGATCACCATTTTTATCATCTTGAAAATCATCAAACCTATCACTGAATAAATCTTGCAAAATGAATATTAAATTTTTAAATCATAGTTCGTAGCATTTTGTCCTCGCGTGCCACTGTTAAAATTCGGCGTGCCACATTGTGGCACGAATGCCTCGGATTGGGCACCCCTGTTCTAGAGCAATCAGCAGAAATTTGTGGGCATCGATTTCTGTTAAACCCGATCTATATTTGGGGCGAAATCTATCCAATTCTGCCTCCCTTATTTATTGTCTATTGGAAAAACTGTCTTATGAATCATAATAGAATCACATCGACCGTTAATATGACTTCAATTAAACGATTTTTAAACCTTCAATACTTGCCGCAAGCAAAATCATTTGTCTTATTTAAATTACAGTAACATTGTAGAACGTGTCCCAGAATATGTGGGCAATCTCTCGGGTTCAGATAGAACACTAAAAAATAATAGGAGAAGTTCCTATACATTTTTTTTCCTACGGCTTGCCCTACGGAGATACGGGCCCATAACGGACGTCCCTGGTAATCGTTGTTTTTTAAATAATTTGTTAAGTACTGGGTGTAATTTAATAATTTTTTAGTATAATGGTTACTAGATGAGTCGCCTTAAAATTCTCCCTTTTAAACACATTTGGCTTATTTAGTTTGCCAGGGACAGACTAGACGTAACACAAAAATGCTTTTTTTACACCCTGTATGATGAAGGAACGACAATAATATTTTTGGATACTCTAAACCTTAAGCTGAAAAAAAGGTACTCTTGATCAATGTCGATAAAATGAACTGTTTCCAAAAAAATATATCACTAGAGTACTGCTCTCATGTCTGGAGCTCTACACCCAAACATACTCTCGGCAACTGGATTCCATCGAAAGGAGGGCCATTCGTCTGATTGGAGACCACGAGCTGACGAAGAACCTCAACAGCCTAGAACGAAGACAGATTGGGGATTTGACTCTCTTTTACAGATATTTTCATGGAAAGTGCTCGGCTGACCTTGCGCTCTTAATTCCGCCCAGAGCGGCGAATACCAGAAATACACGACGAACCACTGCCGCCCATCCATATGTTGTTAAGCTTAGTACTCCTCAAACTTTATTATTTAAGAATTCTTTCATCGGGAGGACTTCATCCTTATGGAACGACCTTCCCGAGGTCGTTTTTCCGAAGGAATATAACCTCCAACGATTCAAAACCACATGAATCGCTTTTTGCGCACACGCACCAGTCCCAGACTGCCGTAAATTATTTTTCCTATAGTGCTTGTGTTTGATCATAAAAAAAAAGCTTTGCGGTTTTTGATGTTTCAATCAACCGCAAAAATATTTATTGCGGTTTTATTTTGAGAGAAGCGGGGTATTTTACCTCATCTACCAAATCAATCCCTACCCGCTACTTATAAAAAAAAAGAAATTACCTTCCTATATGTTAAGACATGTTATTATCAACAAAAACTGTTTGCCTTTTTTTTTAATATATTATTAAAGTCAATGTCATAGTTGACTAAATTATTAAAAATATATTGAAGTGATAGTACGGGGTGTCTAATTGTAAGGTGGTTTATTCAATGTTCATTGTAGCAACATAATATGTAGGTATAATAATAATAACTGAATACGGTCAAGGAAATATGAAATCTTTTTAGGAATCTGAATAAATGTTAATAGTTTTTGACATGATAACTATCTGCTATGAGTAGATTATGACATTTTTTACTTTCAATTAGATCTACCCTGTCTGCAACCCAGGGACGTAAACGGAAAGTAAATCGAAGGGTCGACACCAGTGACGGAGTGCTTCGGTTGGTGAGACGCTGTTGGGTGCAGTTTTTGATAACCTTCCCACCCCATCTTCTTTCTCTCAATTCTCTCTCTTGAATAAAACATCTGAACCCGTTGCTACAGAGAATAGCAATATACTTAGAATTTCTTGTATAATGTTACTTAAATAAAAAATACACTTATACAGGGTGTTATGAAAATGACGTATTATATTTAAATGGGTGAGTCCTGGGGTGTCCTAGAGAAGCGCTACATATTTTTTTTTAAATCGAACGTTTGAAAAGTGGGGTAATTCACGCATAAACCCACAGGTCAGTCCGCGGCACAATTATATTACACTGCCCAGCTGTGTAATAAACACATGTTCTGGCGCAATGTTGCCAAACTGTGAGAAGTGTAAAACTTTAGATTCTTATAAAAATAAATATTTAGCTTACTTAGAAATTAAATTCAGGCCGCCGACATGAGTAAGGAATCCAGGGCACAGACACCTTCAGTTCTTTTTTCTATGGGAAGAGGTTTTTGCTCATCACGTGCCCTGATGATAGTGTGGGACTGCATAATAAGCTTATACCCATTAAACCCATTCGCCTCTTATTTCCAATAGCATAACCGGCATATCGCCGAGAGAAAAAAATACATAGTGAAACAGAACAAATTACACTAAATCACTTAAAGAAACACACAGACACCCACAATTTTCAAATTAGTTTTTTTGAAGATATGCACCTATTATCAGAATACACAAAAGCACTAAACACTAACGCATAATTGCACTATCGTACACATAGAACAACAGCACACACAGAAGATAGGATACAAATTATTTCGCAATAGAAAGTCAGAAATAATAAAAACGCTAATTTCTAATAGGCCTAAGACAATTTTTAATCCTTTAATGAAGAAGAAATAATTATGTTGACAACAACAGGACCTCCCCTTAAATCTTAATATAGACGAGTCCAACCAAGGGTAGAGTGCTTCGTACAAATTCGGAAAAATAGCGCGATTGCCATTTCCGAGACAATAATTATACAGGAAAGTAATATTACAGAAGAAAATTCCGCAATTTATGAATATAATCTTATAAAAAATCGAAAGTGGCAACGCTGTATTTTTAGATATTTTCAAATAACGCAATATCGATCGACCGAGTAAACCCGAAACCGACTGAAACGTGTAGTTACTAGAAATTTTTAGATTTTAAATACCAATGTATGAAAAAATTATATTGTTTCCCAGACCAACGGAAGAAACTTTATACAATAAGGGCGTATTTTTGTCTACACAGTAGCACTTTAAAATACTAATTCAGATTGGGTTTGTCGAGTTTGTTCACGAAAACTAATGTGAATTTGTGATTTGTTTTTGTGTTTTGTGAGGTTATTGTGCCGGTTTTTGTTTAGATTACCTACTTGGTGTTTTTTATAAATTAAGTTGGTTTTAAATAAGGCCGAAAAGGTAAATAAAATTGCAGTTTTTTTTTTCTAAAGGGTAAAGTGGCATTTAAGTTGTTCAGTTCCGACGGGTGTCGTTCGAATTGAACAAATGAGAACATACCTGACCATTTATAAACGCCGCGGCGGTTCGTTCGAGTCAGTTCAAGTTTATAAATCAGAGATTGTTTTGTTTATCTTTCTTCCAATGTCACGACGTTCTTAATTTTGGTTTGACGTCAGGTCATGTACAGGGCATATTAAATTAATGCGCCATTTTTGGATATTTTTCTTCAATTTGTTTTCATCTCAGGAATTGCCGGTTTAAATATAATACGTAATTTCCATAACACCCTGTATACACTGGCTTTGCTTGAAATATTAACCATTTAAGAGAAAACCGAAAATTTTAAAATTGATTTTAACGCGACTGAATTAATAGAAATTTCAAAAATGATCTCCGTTGACTCTATTCAAGAGCATTGTGGCTTTCATATATGTGGCAAAAAACTATGATCTTAAGTTAAGTGAAATATTTTTTCAATGTACTCTCCCTAGTAAACAATTATTTAATTGTATAGTCACGATTCCATCAGAATAATTTATATATATTCAAAATGTTATGAAGTAGCAACAAAACATCATTAAGAAACAATTTTACACTTTCCCATCAACTTATACTTACATTGATAGGTCGATGAGTAGTTTTGATACTCAGTTGCCGTTAGTGGTTCTTTCATTACTTGAATTTACGTTACATTACTTTCACGGCATTAAAAACATCAACATTGAAATTACTTTGTTACTATTTTATAACTATTCACAATTTTCGTAAAAATGGTGTATCTTCAAACTTGTAGCGAAAGTTGAAAATATTGGTATAGTTGTTGCAGAATTATACCGTTGACTCTTACTGCCATAAATAAACTACCTGATTAAACCCTATTGTATACGCCTCAACCTCTTCAAAGCTCAATAAATGGGATCAGGGCCGGCTTGAAAATGTATACCACACCACATGATTTATTTTTATAATTTAAAATAAATAGATAGGTATTTTTAGTTTTAGGTACCTATAATAAATGTAAAATAATGACAACAATTAATGATAATTGAAAATAATATAATTTAAACGTATAACTATTGGGATAACAAGTACAATAAAAATTAATTAAATTCTAAGAAACTATTGATAATTTATTCAAAATTTAACTCTGTATCACTATCACTATCTTCATCTAAGCCTAAACTTATAATTAAGGGTTGAACATTTGTAATCATACAATTGTAAGAATTTTTCACCTTAAGTACATGCTGTACACAGTTTTTCCAGCTGTCTGCAGAAATTTTTCTTACTTCGTTTTTAATTAATTCTACTACAGATGGATTTAATGTAGGATAAATATTATTTCTCCTAATATTGGATTTTAATTGGTGCCATATTAGCTCAATAGGATTGAATATACAATAGTACGGAGGAAGACGCAACACTGTATGTCCATTTTCTGCAAGTTTGTCACACTCGTATTCCTTATTTATTTTAAAAGCTTTTAATACTTCTAGCAGTTCTCGTTTTTTGTAAGTTTCTTCAAAATATAAATCATTTTCAATCATAAAATTTTGAATTTCTGCTTTTGTATTATTAGAATAATTGGGAATGATTTTTGCTTGCCGACTATGATAACTAGCATTGTCCATTACAATGACGCTATTTTCAGGTATATTTTTAAGGAGTTTATGTTTAAATCAATCTTCAAAAAGTTGTGCGTCAGTATATATGGTAATCTAAAGAAGAATCTGCTATGCTTTTAGCTGAAAGCAACAGACAATTTGGAACAAACCCGTTCTCTGAACCAGCATGTAATATTGTGATTCTTTTGCCTTTATTTGATGGTGCCTTGGTTTGACATTTTTTGGAAGAATCATTCCAACCTATTCTTGGAGTGTCATGGGTATCGAACCATGTCTCGTCAAGGTAAATAATTGGACGATTTTCTTCTCTAAATTGTTTAACAGCTGTTAAATATTTAAGTCTCCATTCCCGTAAACGTTGAGATTCCATTGATGTTTGTCTTTTATCAATGCTTCGGTATTTAAAACCCATTTTACGCAATATTGTCCTAAGGCTTGAAAGGCTGCAAGAGATATTTGTTTCGTCTTTAATCAGCCGTTCTTTGACGGAAATCAAAGTGGGTACAGTTTGTGCCTCATACATTTGGTAAATCCTACTTCTTAATAAATCCATGTCATTTTCGTCAATGCTTCTAAATGTGCCAGAATCACTCCGATTTTTTATAGGATTAACAGGTTTAAGTACTATCTCTCTTACCGAAGATAAAGGAGTTTATGTCAAAGTAGACGTCTCTGCTAAAGCATCCATCGAATTAAAATTTCTACTCAACAACGATTGATACACATTTTTAATTATTAGTTTGGCATCGGTAGATAAATGCTTTCTTTTAAAAATGACACTTGAAGATGCCCCCCTATCAGCACAATTCCAAGGACGCCACATTCTACCACTAATAAGCCTAACTAAAAATTACTCGCCGGAAAACCACTAAAGATTAAAATTATTAAAAATCACATTGTATTTATATATGCATCAGGCATAGGTATAAATTGAATTTGTATACCTGGTCCGGCTCTGCTCGAAAAGGTTTTAAAATTTGGGATTTCTTTAATTATTTTATGGTCGAAGGGATAATGAGATTTTATTGCACTCAAAAGATCAACGATATAATTCTGCAAATACTATACTTGTTATTGACTGTGACTGTTTAGTTAGTTTTCATTTGATATCCCATGCAGGGACTAGGTAACTAAAATTTCCAACCGGAATCCAAATAAACTAAAAATAATTCATTAATGCAACTTCTGCAATTCTTTTAACCATCAATTATTTTACACGGCGGTTATTAACCTTTTAAATTTTTTACCTAAAAATTTATACTTTGAATCAAATAATTACATTTCATGTGAGAAAGGTAAAGAAATATGAATATTTATGTTATTATTATTATTATCTAATTTTTTCCAGGTAATCCTTTTAAACCGAAAACAATGATCCCAATTATATAATTGTTCGTCAAAGACATGTATGATTCCTCTAATTTCTTCATTCGCTCGCTTTGTTTACAAAGTTAGGAAATTGTAGATTCTAATGTGAATTTGATCAACTTTCTGCTCACTAAGATTACATTATTTCTAAATGTAGGCGTCTTGGGAATTCGTTATAGTTATTATATAATGCTTCCTGGGTAGGTGGAACTGGTATGAAATATTATGTGGGCAGTACGTTGACCTACAAAAAATGCAACCACACAAAATGACCACAAATTAATATATCAATGAATGAAATAAATAATATTCACGGGTAATTTGTACTACATATCGTTCGTACAGATATACAGGGTGGTTGATGGCGGATGACATATTAGACGTATGAAGAACTAGTCAATGAATCACTTTGAAAATTTGGTAGCTTCCATAAGTGGACATGCTCTCTCTTTTAAAAATATTTTCAGACATTCAGTGCTGCCGCGTCTACTAGAAAGTATTGGCAGCTTTGATAATTATAATTCGCGAGATAATAAAAATTTTTTTTTTGGAAAACATCCTTCAAAAAGGGCTTTGAATCTTTGTATCTTTGAACTCTTCCAAATTAGCGCACTGACATTTGGTAAAATTTGGTAAAATCAAAATTTGAAAATTTTCGCTCGCTTAAAAGATACGGGGGAAAATCAAAAAAATTACAATTTCAAGATTACCCTATTTTTTTATAATGATTGTGGAATAATCTGCCGTTTTCAGAATAAGTATACGGGGTCGGGTAGAAAAGTTATCGGATCTAACCTAATTTTTTTAAATGGAACACACTGTATATTTTAACCTGAAAAGATAGCATTTTAAATTCTCTTTTATATATAAAACACCATGGATGATATTGGTTTCCTAAGCGATTTATTTAAACTTTATTACTTTAAACCACAGCAGGCCATGAAACAGAAGCTAATATCCTAGAAACAACTATGTTGACATTCTAGTTATTATTAACATTTTACGTTGATTTTATTTTTACATATTCTATTGTGAAAATGACTTATCAACATTTTGAACAATTTCATATGATATCAGTTCATATTGAAAGTGGAAAAAACGAAGAAATGTCGCAAAATTTATATTTAAGGACATATTCCGGCGACTGGAACATAATTTAAAAATATACGGCTCTTTGAGGATGCCGAGAGAAAGAAAACCAGAAAAATGAAGAAAAGTTTAAATAAATCGCCTAGAAAACCGATATCATCCATGGTGTGTGATATATTTGAAAGGAGAATTTAAAATAGTATCTTTTTAGATTAAAATATACAGGGTGTTCCATTTAAAAAGATGAGGTTAGGTCCGATAACTTTTTTACTTGACCCCGTAGACTTATTCTGAATACGACAGATTATTCAACAATCATTATAAAGAATCTACTGTATTTTTCTGTATCTCTTTTAACTAAGAAAATATAGGGTAATTTTGAAATTGTCGATCTTTTTAATTTTCCCCCGTATCTCTTAAGCGAGAGAAAATTTTCAAATTTTGATTTTAAGATTTTATGTTTGATCCAAAAAGAGCACATGACACCAGCATTACTTTTTTGATAGTACTAACAATTAAGGAGATACAAAAGTGTCGAAAATGGGACACCTTGTACAAGTAGTTGAGCCCTACAAACCCTATAAAAGTGTCGAAAATGGGTACATGATGTTTCAAAATACAAATATTTGGATTGTTTGAAAAAATGATAAAAATTATATTTTTTAAATGTAACACAACGTATATATTTTATCGTGGTTCTAAAAGCTCTTGAAATTGCCTATCTTTCTATGTGTTGCAATGTCTATCTCGAACAGTTTTTACTTTATTTAGCACAATCAATTATTGCAGATAATAATCACAAATCAATTCGTAAAAGCTGAAGGTTACAATCTAAGTTGTAGCATACAAGGCGACATACAAATATATTTTTTTTCTTTTTAAAATTTTTTTAAATGTTCGTAAAAAAAACTAAGCAAAAAATTCTGCAATAGTTAATTTTGCTAAATAAACGCTCGTAAGTCAAAAACTATTCGATATAGGTATAGCAACATTACACATAGAAAGATATATACTTTCAAGTGCTTTTGAAACCACAGATAAAATACAGGGTGTTTAATTAAAAAAAAAAAACATGATTTATAGCGAGAATCTATATTTAGTTCCGAATTATTTTTTTTGTTCCCGAGACACTCACCATGAATGACCCTGTATAATTATATCATTGACATGACATACAATTTATGTCTAAAACATTTTACCTCTCAAAATTTTTCAATTTTTGTTCAATAAATAGGGTCCTTATTTTGTTTACATAAAGAACGTATCTAAAACCGAAATATACTGAGCGGTGTTACCAGAAGCCGCTTAATAACACATTAGACTGTGAATTAGATAGGACTTTTGGCTGCAGGCGCACGTGTTTGAACATTCTAATATTTTGCCTATTTTTAACGTAATTAGATTCGATATAAAAATGCCCCGATAATTTAGCAATCTCGAGCCTTATTGCGACAGAAACGCGAATTAATTTGTTTACCTAATTATTTATTTTGTTAATTAATTTAATAATCCATCAGTAATTTATTAAGTGAATAACGCACGACTTCGTAATTATTACGTCACGCATTTAGTTTTTTTTTTATATAAATCAGCCATATTGAAACGGGAGCATAAAAATTGGCCTTGCTTTGATGTGTCTTCGGGTTGTAGAGGGTTATTCATGATGAGATCCCGGGAACTAAAAAAGATATTTGTTTGGAATATTGGCACTCTCTATAAAGGCCACTTTATATACTTGACGGTGGCCGTTTCCGTCCATCGTTCGTAGGTACAAAATTCGACAATTTATATACTTCACGTTGGCGACAAATACATAACCTATTTTTCTCGGCTTTCCTATATTTTTATGTGATTATATTAATTTTGGTGTTTATGTGATCTGAATGATACTATCAACATTTATCAACCGTACCTACACTTTAAAATGGTTAATAAGATGGTATAAAGTAAAATAATATTTACTAAATATCACGTGACAGGCAAACACGATTTTGATTGGCTCTGTAAACTTGCTACGAACGTTGCTACGACCGGCCACCGGAAAAAGATTAAATTGGTTTATGTTGGCCGTCAAACGGCACCGTCAACGTCAAATATAAGGGGACAGGGGTTGCATGAATAACTATAGACCAATATCGGTTATAAGCGTCTTTTCAAAAATAATCGAAAAGATAATAAAAAATAGAAAGTCATCGTTTGTTCATAAATATGTCTCGATTGATCAGTATCAGTATGATTTCGTTAAAATCCACGCTTAGCACAACGGTAGATTTTGTAGACTACGTACCTCGGGCACTTGATAATAAACATATAGTGGTAGCAGTATTTGTAGACCTAAGAAAAGCATTTTATGTTGTCAGCATAGATATATTGTTGAAAAAACTGTACGAGATGGGTTTTAGGGGGACTATGCATAATATTATAAAAACTTATTTGGTGGATAGAAGACGGTATGTTAGGCTTAATGAGGTGAATAGTGAAGTGCTTAGCAGTAAGTATGGAGTGCCGCGGGGTTCAGTACTGGGACCTCTGCTATATTCACTTTATGTTCTGAATTTAAGGTATATGCAAATCTCAAAGCTAGACATTTATTTTAAATTTGAGGATAATACAGTATTAGTGTGTACCGGTGAGGAGGAGAAGGCATTGAATAATGTGATAAATTATGATCTAAATTTATATATTACTTGGTTATATTATAATAAACTAAAAATAAATGTAGACAAAACGAAATATATGATATTTAAACAAAAAAAATAACCAAATACACCATTACATATTAAAATAAATGACTTAATTTTAGAAGAAGTTCAAAATCTAAAGTATCCGCGTTTGGTGATTGACAATGATCTTAACTGGTCCCAACACATTAGGCATCTCTCAAACAAAATACTACCTATGATACTATAATATACAGATGTCGAAACTATCTTACCAATAAAACTAAATTGAATGTGTACAATGCCTTCTTCCTGTCACACTTTAGATATCTAATGCCAATACGTGGAAAAACTAATTTTAACGCAGTGTAAGTACTCCAAAATAAAGTATTAAAAATTCTCTTTAATTAGGATTGATTGACACGTTCAGAAACTTTATAAAGAGAGTTGAAAATACCAAAATTGGAGATGCTTCTAGAATTAGAACAGGTAAAATTAGTGTATAAAGTTTTAAAAAATAACCAAAAATGTAATATAAGCATCTTATTGTCCAATAACATACACAGTCACGAAACTAGATCTCAAAATAATATATATTGTGTAACTATCAGGACGAATGTAGGATTGAGTAACCCAATAGTAAAAGCGGCTAACGCTTATAATAAAATACTAGAGGACATTAGAGATCTTAGGAAATTATGTCAATTTATTAAACGAGTGAAATTGTATTTAGGGATTTAAATAGTGATACGTCCAGCATTGTGAATTTATAACGTATTGATGCTCGAGGCCAGTGCTATCAGGCACTGATTAGAGTATAGTATTCAGGTGAATGTCCATAATTGTTTTGAAATAAAGATTGTTTTTTCAAAAAATGATCTTATGCATTTCAATGTTTTTAATTTGTAACGGCACCGTTAAAAGGCATTTTCAATCGTAACGTCAAGTTTATAAATCCAGCTTAAAAGATGTCTATCTTTTTGATTTTGCCGTATCGGAAGTATGTGTCAACTTGCTTATTTTAAATGGAATACCCTATATATTATTAGATTTTTGGATTCTACGCTACCTAAGTCTAATTTCTATCTATTTTTAAACTATTAATTCAGGATGTTCAGAAAGTAAGATTCAAAATGAAAGTGAGAAAACGGAAAAAAATCTACATTTTGAAATGGAAACCCGCCAATTTTATAATTATTTTCTATTTAACATTCAAAATAAGGGTGAGTTTGTATAAGGTTGTCTATTCCGAAATTTTAGTTTTCAAAATATTGCCAATTTAATATTTTTATATGGCGATTTTGCTGCAGATTGTAAGTTCAGTTACTCCTAGTTGGATATGACAGACTTGAAAAACAGTCAAATGTACTTACCTTTAGAAAATTATTAATAATCATGCCTGGGCGCTTAAATTATACAAGCGCAGATTATTTTAACTTGTTTATTATTTATGGAGAATGTCTATTATTATTTATGGAACATGTGAGAAAATTATTTATTTATTTACCATTTAACTGTTTTTCAACGCCGTCATAGACAACTCGGAGTAACTGAACGTAAAATCCGCAGCGATCGCGATATAAACATATTAAATTGGCGATATTTCGAAAACTACAATACGGAATAGACAACCTTATACAAACTTAACATTATTTTTAATGTTGAATAGAAAATAATTATAAAATTTTGGGGTGTACATTTGAAATTGTTGATTTTTTGCAGTTTTCATTTTCAATCTTATTTTTTGAATACCCTGTATTAATTGTTTAAAAATATAAAAATCTATTAAAACAGATCCTTTTCAACATGGATTCCTGCCAAAATTAGATAATTAAGGCTTCCTTATAGGAAAAATTAATTATTATTTGAAGGTCCGCAAACGTCATTTTAGATTTAGAACCTTAAGTACCATGTCGAACAACTTTTAACGCAAAAAGCGTAGCAAAATCTTCAACAGGGTTTTAATTCCCTATACATTTCTGCTTAGTATTTGAAAATCGATCCACTCATTTAGAAAATATGGAGCTTTGAAATACCAACAAAACGTGCGACGAAAAATTAAAAAATCGATTTAATTTATTATTAGTAAAACATGTCAACATTTCAAAAAACTAATATGACTTAATCGTTCTAGTTTGATGTTTAGTATCTCCAGTTGCTCTATGGCCCATAAATTATGGGACTACTTTTAGCATAAGGTACTTATCCTCTGATGAACCAGGAACTGCTCAATTTGACCCCTCGTCAGAATAATTTCTCCTTTTCACCAAATAAAATAATACTTTTAACACTAACGTCATAAATAACTATTATATGCGTTTTTATATTTTTATACCTACCATATAAAGTATACATACAGGGTGTCCGCTAATTAATTGGACATGGAAAAAGCACGACTTCTTACTTTAAAATATTAGATTGATTAGAGATACAGGGTGTCAAAGTTAAAACTTCATTTTTGTTTTTCTCTAATAACTTTGAGAGAAACTAACGTTTTTTTACAAAATTTGGCGATTATGGTTTTTTTAGGACGAGAAATTGATTTCTTTATGAAATTTTAATGTACAATGTAGGGGGCTGTCTGCGGCATTTTTCACACATTAATACGGTCATAACTTTTTTGTGCCTCAGTGTATTTAAGTTTTTAATAAAAATAATACTTTTCTCATATTTATTGCGTAATTTTAGGTCGCCCAGAGTTACCATTTCGGAGATATTTGCATTTTAGCTCGGGCAAGCAAAAAATATTTTGTTACTTCTTACCAATTCACTTTTACATGAATTAATGTTCTAGTGATGGGAATTGGGAATAATAAATACAACAATTGGATTGTTCTTTAACTTACTTTAATTTAAATAACTTTGACCCTAGAAAATATAGTGTCGAAAGAAATCAACAGCAATGAAAACACAAACTTACTATAAACTCAAAAATGAAATATTTTCTGTTCCATAGCAACTGCATCTCTAAATTGTATTTGTTTTCTCATAGTTTACTTTAAGAAAAAAATTTGTTTGCAAATTAATAATAATTGGACAGGATGCACTAAACAATTTAAATGCAAATATCTCCGAAACGGTAACTCTGGGCGACCTGAAGTTAGTAGACCTTTTTACGTAATAAATATGAGAAAAGTATTATGTTCCTTAAAAACTTAAGTACACTGAGGCACAAAAAGTTATGACCTGTGTCCCCTTGTACATTAAAATTTCATAAAAAATCTATTTCTCGTCCTTAAAAAATCATAATTGCCAAATTTTGTAAAAAAAAACGTTGGTTTCCTGCAAAGTTATTAGAGAGAAACAAAAATGAAGTTTTAACTTTAACATTCTGTATCTCAGTTAAATAACAACTTTCGGATATATCTAAGTATAACTAAATCCTAATATTTTTACCTTATATTCGTTCCATTAATTAGACGGACACCCTGTATATATTCTATCTGTACTGCAATTGGAAATATTATTATTTATCACTACATCATCATTTTATATGTGTTATACTTTCAATAAAAATGGGCGTACCAATCAAACATACAGATTGACACGCTCGTGATCACATGCACTTACTCTCACATCTTTGCACTGAGTTAACTAGATTTTTTTTCTGTTGCAGGTGAGAGAAAATTAAACATGACACGTTAAATACACTTGTAACTACGTACATAAGTGGGTAAGTTGAAAAAATAGATTATGAAGTAGCCATTACTTCCTGCCAACTTTATTATAGAAAGAAAAATATAATATCGTTCAGTGTTAATGATATCTACTATTTATGAAGTTTAAGATACAAGCTGCAAAGCTGTATAGAAAAATTTGTAATGGCCAACAGTGTAATAGAATACCATACTTTATCTATGAAGGACCTGTACCTAGGTCCTTATTAAATGATTAATGATAAAATTTATATGAACATGATTATATCATATACGTCTCCAAGATAAGGAGGGCAAGTACAGGGATCTCGAAAACCGTAAGAGATACGAAGTCGGTTAAATGGAGGTAATGTTGCGCATTTACGTGAATAATAATATGCCGTTTATAAAGTTTTCAAATTCCGAGTAGTTCCGGAGATATCCGGAAAAACCGAAATTCTGAAATATCGTTTGATTTTTTCCTGGGTTTTTTTGAGATCGAATTCTAAAGTAAATTTCACTTTTGTATTGCCACTTTTTCCGCTCTATCTAACAGCGTTAATTGTTTTGTAATCCGACGAGTCGTCTTCGAAGGGCCATTATCAACTTTATTTTTTTAAATACGGTCCTGTTTTCCTGATATTGGAATTTGATAGCTTTTTTTCTCCCGAATGCAACGATGTATGCCACATTGTGGTTTAATGACGTTTCGAGGGTTTTTTAACAATATCAGGAAATTTTGGGATACGGTCCTGTATTTCTCCTAATTTTATAAGTAATATCTCATAAGTAAGCTCTATATTTTTTACTTATGTTGGACTAGTTCAATAAATAACAAATAATTTAATAATAAACCACAAATAAGTGAACAAAATACAGAAACAGTATCTCAAACTTCTGTTGATTCGGGATTTAAAAGAAAAGTAGGCACTTGAAACAAAAAATGAAGATGGTGACGCGTGATTTGTTTCAGTTGACATTCCCATTGTGATCGTTTGAGAGCGTTTTAAGAGGTTTTCTATTTTCCAGAAAATATGGAACATAAATTTACAAATGCTGAAAAGTGTGATATTCTATCGCATGTTTTATTTTATCTCAAAAAATACTGTTATGTGGCAGTTAGAAGATGTTATTTGTGCTTAGAGAATAACGGAAATCATTTTGAACACCTGATTATGTAGTTCCTTACTTTTTTCGTTGTTCGTTTTATTACTGTTTTGGAATGATTTTTGTTCACTTATTTGTGGTTTATTGTTAAATTATTTGTTATTTATTGAACTAGTCCAATATAAGTAAAAAAAATTAGAGCTTACTTATGAGATATTATTTATAAAATTAGGAGAAATACAGGACCGTATCCCAAAATTTCCGGATGTTGTTCAAAATACCTTCGAAACGTCATTAAACCACAATGTGTCATACATGGTTGCATTCGGAAGAAAAAAGCTATAAAATTCCAATATCAGGAAAACAGGACCGTATTTAAAAAAGGAAAGTTGATAATGGCCCTTCGAAGACGACTCGTCGGATTACAAAACAATTAACGCTGCTAGATAGAGCGGAAAAAGTAGCAATGTAAAAGTGCAATTTACTTTAGAATTCGATCTCAAAAAAACCTAGGAAAACAATACAACGATTTTCCAGAATTTCGTTTTTTCGGATATCTCCGGAACTACTCGGAAATTTAAAACTTTCTAAACGGCATATTATTAGGCACGTAAACGCACAACTTTACCTCTATTTAACCGACTTCGTATCACTTACGGTTTCCGAGATCCCTGTACTGGCCCTCCTTATCTTGGACTCGTTGTATACAGGGTGATTCACGACGAGCGTGCATTAGAACTTTATGGAGAACTACTGAATATATGTTCCTGAAACTTTGGAGATTTGGGTTTATCGATATGCTCTCTTTAACTAAAATATTGACATGTTTCTGTCATTTCCGGTTATACCGGAAGTAGCTGCCAACTTTCGTTTTTTAAATACAACATGGTAATTTTTATTACATTTTTCGATTAAGCATTAAATACTAAGCACATTTTATAGAAAATGTTTTTGTCAGACTCTATTAGTTTTTGAGATATCTGGACTTTTTGTAATTATTTGGCAAATGCATGACGATGAAATAATCAATATAATTTTTTTACCTTAGCGCTTGGACTAAAAATTTTTGCTCACCGAATAGCTAGAAGATCATCAAGTCTCAAAAACATTTCAAATTCGGCATAAAATGTACAGGGTGGTCACAATTCAAGCCTCATTGTGAAAGAATTCAACCATTAAAAACTTTCTTATTTTAAATGGAACACCCTGTATATTTTTATTTAATTTGATGGCAAATTAGTTGTTCTTTATAAATAGTATTTACTGTCCTATACCTATATCAAAGCGTTTTCTCAAAAAATCAAATTTTATTCCGAAAATACTATTTGTTCAAGTGTGTTATGAAAACAATTGTACTTAGAGGCTGTATACTGATGTCTATACGGAGGAAAAGTGATTGATTGCTGGAAAATACAATATTCTAAAGTGTTTCTTAATAATTTATAAATAAAATGCAGTTGATTGTTTTAAATTTAATGGTTTAAATATTATTTTTTTAAAAATAGCAAGGAAACAAGTTTATAAACTTTAAATTCTTTAATTAAAAATGTGTTTGAAAATTATACCTGATATCTTTTGATTATATTTTTAAAATATGTTCGAAATGATTGCCATTTACTTCCAAGGATTTATGTATTCTTTTCATCATGTTATTTCTTGTAGCATTCCTAATTTCTTGTGAGAGATTGAAATGCTGCCTTCACCCTTTCAATTAGATTTTCCTTCGTGGTGATGGGACGCGCGTAAACTTTATCTTTAATGGTTCCCCAGATGAAAAGTCCAGTGGAGGTAAGTCTGGCGAACGAGCTGGCCAGTGGAAGGGACTTTGGTTTGCGATCCACTGGTCATGAAAAAGTCTGTTTAGGGCAGTCTTAACAACTTGGGCGTTGTGTGCTGGAGCCCCATCGTTTTGATACCAATCACTTTTCCTCCGTATAGACATCAGTATACAGCCCCTAAGTACAATTGTTTTCATAGCACCCTTGAACAAATAGTATTTTCGGAATAAAATTGGAATTTTTGAGAAAACGCTTTGATATAGGTATAGGACAGTAAATACTATTTATAAAGAACAACTAATTTGCCATCAAATTAAATAAAAATATACAGGGTGTTCCATTTAAAATAAGAAAGTTTTTAATGGTTGAATTCTTTCACAATGAGGCTTGAATTGTGACCACCCTGTACATTTTATGCCGAATTTGAAATGTTTTAGAGACTTGATGATCTTCTAGCTATTCGGTGAGAAATTTTTAGTCCAAGCGCTAAGGTAAAAAAATTATATGGATTATTTCATCGTCATGCGTTTGCCAAATAATTACAAAAAGTCCAGATATCTCAAAAACTAATAGAGTCTGACAAAAACATTTTCTATAAAATGTGCTTAATATTTAATGCTTAATCGAAAAATGTAATAAAAATTACCATGTTGTATTTAAAAAACGAAAGTTGGCAGCTACTTCCGGTATAACCGGGAATGACAGGAACATGTCAATATTTTAGTTAAAGAGAGCATATCGATAAACCCAAATCCCCAAAGTTTCAGGAACATATATTCAGTAGTTCTCCATAAAGTTCTAATGCACGCTCGTCGTGAATCACCCTGTATACTAGGGGCGATAACAGTGAGGGCGATTACTTATACATTATACACCAACACATCTTTTAAATTTAAGTTTACTTTGTTTTAAGAAAGGTTATAAAGAATACCTTCAGGATCTACAGAATGGAAAGTGTAATAATATTAACTAAAAATTATTTTTTCCTTTGTGCACTAAAATAAAACAAACATGTTCTGTAAGCTAGTGGTTGGGTACCTTACAAATCAAATGTATGTAGTTCTAGTTTTCTCTCATTTAAAAAAGCTATATGATAGTTTGGTTCAGTAGAGTAGCTCTGAGCTAGACTGCGCCAGACTTTCATAATATGTTAAAAAGGGATATTATTTTGTATAATTTTTTTTTGTAAATTTTCTGCTTGATTTAATTTAATCTCCAATAAAGGCATTTTATTATTATTATTATTATTATTATTATTATTATTAGTTGACAAGGGTGGAGAAAGATAACCAAACTTTTTTCTAAACGATGGTAATTATTATGAATTATTTTTTTATCGCTGCAAATAAATGTTTAATTGCTGTGTAAGTACTAAATTGGTGACATAATTAGCACAATTTGTCAAATAAAAAAATAGTTTATAAATAAATACAGACCATGACCGTGAAACAACAAGCATGATACTGACAAGTTCCTTTAATATTTTTCGCTAAATATATAAATAATGACGATATGGCTTTTAACTTTAATGATTCGGTCATTAGAAGCTATATTACTTAGTTTATTAAGTCATTTCCTTTCCTCGAGTACCAATTTCAGAATGGTTTCCACAACTAGGCTATTTTACGGCGGTAACGGTAAAGCGCGGACGAGATCTTATTTTACAGGAAAAATTACCTTGCAAGATCACGAGCGCCGACTAATTAACCCAGCATTAGCCCTCTCGCCATTACACTTCAGATCGTAGATTTGTACCGTATTCGGTAGGTACACTTTAGTTGTTTTTTTTTTGGAACGTTCGTACATCTTTCGAGTTTTTGGTACACTTTTGATGCGGCCCGTAACTTTTTTAGTTGTTCACTGTCTTTTTAATATTTGTTCGTGTTGGTACAGGGTGTCCCATTTTCGTTGGGTTGAACTTAAAATGATAAAATGAAAATTTGGAAATTATCGCTCGCATAAGAGATACGGGGGAAAATAGAAAAAATTACAATTTTAAAATACCCTATATTTCTTAGTTAGAAGAGATACAGAATAATGTTGTATACAAAAGTTTCTTTATAATGATTTTTGAATAATCTGCCGTATTTGGAATAAGTATACGGGGTCAGGTAAAAAAGTTATCGGACCTGACCCCATTTTTTTAAATGGGGCACCCTGTATATTTTAATCTAAGAAGATTGCATTTTAAATTCTATTTTCAAATATATAACACACCATGGATAATATTGGTTTCCTAGGCGAATTATTTAAACTTTATTACTTTAAACCACAGTAGGCCATGAAACAAAAGCTAATATCCTAGAGAAACTATGTTGACATTCTAGTTGTTATTAACATTTAACGTCAATTTAATTTGTACATATTCGTTTGTGAAACAGACTTATCAACATTTTGAAAAATTTGATATGATATCTATTATCCATGGTGTGTTATAAATTTGAAAAGAGAGTTTAAAAAGCTATCTTTTTAGATTAAAATATACAGGGTTTCATTTAAAAAAAATGATGTTAGGTCCGATAACTTTCTTATCTGACCCCGTATACTTATTCTGAAGCAGAATTATTCAACAATCATTATAAATAAGCTTCTGTTTAAAACAGTTTTCTGTATTTCTTTTAACTAAGAAAATATAGGGTAATTTAGAATATGTCAATTTGTTGATTTTCCCCCGTATCTCTTAAGCGAGCGAAAATTTTTGGAATTTTGATTTTATCATTTTAAGTTTGACCCAAAAAGAACACCTACATTATTTTTTTGATAGCACCAATAACGGAAATACCCTATAAAAGTGTGGAAAACGGGACACCCTGTACATTCTTACCAGATTTGGTACAATTTTGACGATTCAAACGGTACAAAAATTTTGAAGCCTTGGAACAACGCTGTTTATGGTTTATAGGCATTATTTAAAGAAAAACATTATTGTGTTGACCCCTCTTTTAGTAGACTCGAATCGAAATGATGGTCATTCCGGGTGACACCATTTCCAATGCTTTACCAGGGGCACAGTTTCGGAGATACGACCGCCTTCTGATTTAAAACTTGAGGGCAATAATAGCTTCCTACACCGTGATTAATATACTATTTTATCCACTACAAAGCCACTTACAGAATCTTGCTGTAGTTATGAATTTATTAATTTTACTCACTTGCATTATCGATTCTATTAATCTTTTCAGTCTGATTTGAAGTTTCACAGAATTCTTTCTGTCACATTATTCAAATTATAATAATGTGACAGAAAAAATAATGTGAAACTTTAAATCATGAATTGAAGCAAGAAACGAAATTTGTACAAATTGACAAAATTTCGTTTCTTGCTTCCATTAATTTATTAATTAAAAAAATTTAAGCCCTAATCTTCAATTCTTCAGACAGTGTTGTGATCGCTCGAACGAAAAACCGCCCGAGTACTCGATTATTAAAATAACCGTTTTGTTTTCATCGGGAATTGTGGATGATCTCCGGGATTTCTGACAAATTATTATAATTTAGCAAAAAAAAGTAAAAGAAAATAAGAAGGTAACAAATTCCAGGATTATACGCAGCAATCCAGGAGCCGTGAAAAATTGCGGGAATATCCAGGCCACCTGGCAACCCTAGGTATAATACCTGTAAACTTCATCGCTTGTTGAATATGAACTTCGAGTGAAATCGCTCGAATATCAAGTACTCGATTAGTAAAATCATCGGTTTTTTTCCAACACTAGTAATTGATCCCTAAAAACGGTAATTAACCGCTTTTAGGATAAAACGAAAAAGTATGGAAATATTGATCAAAAAACAGCTCTGACTTAATTATTAACTTAACAAAAAGTATACTGAGCGTTTAGACAACAACGAACAAAACAAAATGTGCCAAATTATTATCGTGCATTAATGTTTTCAGTAACAAGGTACCTACTACAACAATTAAAATTCTTGGCCTTCCGATACCAAATAAAATATCTGCATAAATAAACACTTATTTTTAACGCATAAAAGTTTATGTCGTCATGTATGCCATAAATCATGACGAAAATGTTTAGACAACTTTGTTTCAAGATCTAAACACTTGCAAAACAAATAATGTTGAAATTTTTCGTACGACTATATATTATAATCAAATATTTATAATCGTGCTTTTTTTTTGGAGTACTATTAATAAACCTTTATTCACTGGTATTTCGTGGGCGTGAATAACGAATTTATTAAATAAGGGCTTGCGACCAATTACATCGAAACAGTGTAATTATAGTGTAGTTCCGTTGACTTTGACTTTTAATCCCTATGTTGTCTACCCCTAATTTTTTAAACCCCAAGAAATGGGTACATGGCTGGCTTGAAAATATAGCTATCTACATACTATACTATAGCAAGTATAATAAAAATAAATGATATATACAGGGTGACAATTTAAAAACTTGAAATGGCCATATATTAGAAACGAAAAACTGAAGAAAAAAACGCGAAAAACAGTTTCTATAAAACGAAGGGGGAACAAAAACAAGCGTATTAGCCCACCCCTATCTGCAACCCCTTGGACAGGGTGAGATAAACCCTTAAAATCTTAAATAGAAAGGGGGTCGAGTGATACATCATTTTGAAGCTCTTGAAAAATGCTTTCCAATGGTAGAGTTTACAATTGGTAAGTAGAAACAAACATGTCTAGAAGCAGTTTAATTCAGGGGTCCCAGGGCACTGTCAATTTATGTAACTTTCTTGTGTTTTCTTTTGCCGAATACAAATGGAAATCGGCTACAAAAGGTGTAGCGGGGGCGGGTTTTCACTTGTTTTCCCAGGGCACTGTCATGATTCAGAAATGTTTGTCTGTCTATCCATAAGTTGTGACCAACTAGCCATTTTGGCTGACCGATTACATTTTTCTGTTCGCAAAAATAAGAATATTTTGCTAACCAGTTAAATGATACAGAATTATTATTATTATGTACTTAGGAAAAATCCTACCGTAGTTGCGGTTGGAGTTTCCTCCTTTATTGTATAACCCCATTATAATCCTTACATTACATATCTATATAATACTTTTTGATGTCTTGTCGTTCAACCAACCGTACTACGCCTTAATATTTTATGTATGATTTTAATTCTTTTTTCGACCTAATTAACTGGTATGTTCGCTTTATTTACTTAAGTGAGCAACCGCTAAAACTGAATTTATTATTTATATAACAAAACAATATTCAAATCAGTCTGAAGACCTAATTTTAGGTATCTAAAGTACTTCCTTAATTGTTATTAAAATAATTGGTTATTTATTTTTATTATAATTATCGAAGCGTCGTTTTTTTTTTCGTTTTATAATCTCTTCCATTAATTATGGTATTATGGACCTTTACAATCATATTATGCCACTTGACAAACCCTTCCCATTTAAAATTTTAAGGGTAACATCTAATGTAATCTATGGAAAGGGTTTCCCAGGGGGTTAAAATGAATTCTTTAAAAACGTCCCCGATTAAATTGACGTGTCTTTCCGATCAACCAGGCCTTGACGGTGCATTATTTTTATTCTTTGTCTAGGTCACGTGGCTGTTTTTCGCAAAATATCGAAAAAATTTCATTAAGAAATGTTGCTCGGAATTCAAAATCATGCAGGTGTACCAAATTTAATAACCATTAGCCTACAATGCATTTCTTTCATTTTATACAATATTTTCCCTAGTTTGAAATATCTAATTTCTTCAATTTCTTCATCGTTTGTCATATCAGCCTAGGAAACGAAATTTGATCATCAACTGTTATTTCCGAAATAAATGTATTTAATACCATGAAGAACTTCTTTTCCTGTTTAGAGGTTTAAAAAAATGCAAAAAAAATTATATCTGATGGTTATTAAATTCGGTGTGCTTCCATGATTTTGAATTCTGAGCAACTTTTCTTAATGAAATTTTTTGATAGTTTGCGAAGACGAGGCACTTTACCTAGACAGAAAATAAAATTAATGCTCCGTTCAAGGCCTGCTTGATTTCATAAAAATCAAAATATGTTAAATTTTATTTTCTAATCAAGCAGGCCCAAATTGCCAAATTTCAATTCGAAAATTTTTGTCCAAAAAAGGCAAACTTCATCAAAATGTTGTGTGGTTCTAAATACAGAGTGTTATGGAAATGACTTATTATATTTAAACCGGCAAATCCTGAGTTGAAAATAAATTGATGTATAAGATATGAAAATATCTGTAAAAAAGAGTCAACATCAACCTGTCTTCGATGTTCTAGGCTGTCGAGGTTCTTCGTCAGCTCGTGGTCTCCAATCAGACGAATGGCCCTCCTTTCGATGGAATCCAGTAGCCGAAGAGTATGTTTGGGTGCAGAGCTCCAGACATGAGAGCAGTACTCTAGTGATGGTCGAATCTAGGCTTTGTATAGTTTCAAAAGTTGTTGAGGTGTGTAGAACTTTCTGGTTCGGAAGAGTACACCAAGTTTCTGAGCAGCTATCTTGACGATTGCCACAACGTGGTTATGCCAACACATATTTCCTCCCAGATTGACGCCCAGCAAATTAATAGATGAAGCCAGTGGGATTGCGTGTCCGTCCATGACTATATCCGGTTCTGTCATGTTAACCTTTTTAGAGAAAACTGCTGCCTGAGTTTTTTTTAGCGTTAAATTCGACTTGGTTACTGTCACCTCAAGCCAAAATTTATTCCAAGTCTTTGTTGAGGCGTGATGCTTCCTTCATGCTGTCTGCGAAGATGCGCGTCGGCAGCCGATGTTTGTGCATTCAACGAGAAAGATAGAGATAAGTGTGCTATCGTCAGCAAAACTAAATATCGGATTTTTCGTCTCCACTAGAAGGTCGTTAACGTAGAGTAAGAAGAGAGTGGGAGACAAAATGAACCCTTGAGGAACACCAACATTGATGGCGAAGGTGTCTGAGATAAATCCGTCAATCGCCACTTGCAGAGAGCGGACCTTAAGAAAGCTAGACGACCATGCACAGAATCGACTGGGCATACCATAGGATCGCAGTTTACTTAGAAGTCACTCATGCCAAAGACGATCAAAAGCTTTAGAAATATCCAGTGTAACAGCCCGAGACTCCCCATGACCGATTGCGTTGTTCCAAATATGGGTGACATAGGCTAGAAGATCTCCAGTTGACCTGGACTTCCGAAAACCGCATTGATGATCGCTGATAATGTTGAAGCCTTCCAGATACTTTAGGAGATGTTGGTTAATAGGTTTCTCCATTACTTTTGATATAACTGAAAGCAATGCGACTGGTCGATAGTTGCTAGGCAGGGTTCTCTTACCTTTCTTTCGAATAGGCTGGACTCGCCCCGTCTTCCAGCACGATGGATATATTCCTTGTTTGTAAGATAAGTGAAAAAGTCTGCAAAATACTGGTGTACCTACAAAGGGGCCTTGTACAAATTCTTGTCCCCGGGCCCAATATTTGAAGTTACGCCACTGATTGATAGATTTATTTACTCACAGTCAAAAGTGAACAAACCCGAACAAACCCTGATCAGTAAATCAAACATTACGCGCACCGGACAACTTTGACTGTAAGAAAATCATTTCTATGTGATTTATGTCGTAATTAAATTTGGCTGGTTAGTTAATTGATGATCTTTCCACAGTCCGACTGAGATGGGTACAATTTATTATTTAAAAATAGAATGCTAGACTACTTAAGTTCCCACCCTTCCTGCAATGGAAATCTCTGATCTTGTTTTAGTTTGATCGATGATATTGTTCGATGAGTCTGTCTACACGACAATGGTTCTCAAGCTCATTCATATTTTATTATTAATAATAATGATTCTTATAAATGGATTTATAAGCAATGTTTCAATTGTAAATACGATTCTATTAAAATTCCCACGACAGGTAACAATGGTGTTTTTGCCCATTTAAAACCATTACGGGTCTAAGAAGTCATTATTGCAATAGAAACTACTTGACATTTGGATATTAAGTGCTAAATATTATACACGCCTATACACCTTGCTGAACTAAATGTATTTAAAGGTTTATTTTGTTAAATTTATCAGTAGAAATTACACGGTAAAGTTCAGGATTGTATACAATAATAAATAATACTGTAATATAAAGAACGTAGGCAAAAAATAGCAAAAAATTGGAAAGAATAACTTATTCGCGCTAATTTCTGTTTTGTTTAGAGCTAGCTGTTCTTTTAGAAAAATATATTAAAGTACCTGTACGCTTTCCCATTTTCGACAGTTTTATAGGGTATCTCCGTAATTTAAAATCAAAATTTGAAAATTTTCGCTCGCTTAAGAGATACGGTGGAAAAACAAAAAATTTACAATTTCAAAATTACCCTATATTTTCTTAGTTAAAAGAGATACGGAAAAATGTTTTATACAGAAGTTTCTTTATATTGATTGTTGAATAATCTGCCGTTTTAAGAATAAGTATACGGGGTCAGGTAAAAAAGTTATCGGACCAACCTCATTTTTTAAATGGAACACCATGTATATTTTAATCTAAAAAGATACTATTTTAAATTCTCCTTTCAAATATATAACATACCATGGATGATATTGGTTTCCTAGGCGATTTATTTAAACTTTAATACTTTAAACCACAGTAGACATGGAACAAAAGCTAATATCCTAGAAACAACTATGTTAACTATTAACATTTAACGTCAAATTCATATTTACATATTCATTTGCAAAAATGACCTATCAACATTTTGAAAAATTTGATATGACATCAGTTTATATTGAAAGTGGAAAAACGAAGAATTGGCGCAAAATGTATATTTTGTTCGCTATCTGGAAAGACGGTAACCATTTAAGGACATAATATTCCGAACATTTGCGATGATTCCCGTTATTTTTTACGTTAATCTGAATCGTTTCAAAGTAATAAAGTTTAAATAAATCGCCTAGGAAACCAATATGTTATATATTTGAAAGGAGAATTTAGAATAGTATCTTTTCAGATTAAAATATACAGGGTGTTCCATTTAAAAAAATGAGGTTAGGCCCGATAACTATTTTACCTGACCCCGTATACTTACTTAAAACGGCAAATTATTCAACAATTAATATAAAGATACTTCTGTATAGAACATTTTTCTGTATTTCTTTTAACTAAGTTATTATAGGGTATCTCTTAAGCGAGCAAAAATTTTCAAATTTTGGTGTTACCATTTTAAGTTTGACCCAAAAAAGGACATGACACCTACATTACTTTTTTGATAGCACTAACAATTACGGAGATACATTTCTAAAGTGATAAGTGCTATAATAGCTTTAAAAAACATGTACTTTATAATATTTCTTCCATATTTAAGAAAAGTATATGCCATATAAATTTTGTAAATGTTTATGTCCAAATTTTATGTTGGTAATACTATCAAATTATTATTTTATCAAAGTAGCCTTTGATAAATTATCCGTGTCAGCCATTTTGTCGAGAAAAACGATTTAAACCAAGATGATTTTTAACTCCTGGCGAATTAAGGGAAATTGCAAAGCTGTCATCAGTTTAATATATTGATGTATTTATAAAATATTATAGTGCTGTGTTCAGCTTTAAAAACTGACAAATGTAACGTTTACTAATTGTTTCTGCAACCAAACATACATGACGGCACTGTCAACATTTAAAAAAGAAAAAAAGGTTTCATAATATGCTCAGTTCGATACTGAAAACGGTATAGAACTAGCTTCCATATGAAACCAAAATATAAAATGGATATTTAAGGAATAATTGAAAATAAGTTTAACCAAAGGAAGCCAAGTCTGTTTTGTCTTAATCAGAATTTCGCTAAATCTCTGGATGCGAGTGAACTGATGTCATTTACACTGACTGGCTCGATCATGGCATTCTTCTTGGCAAACTAACTACGTTTGTTTTCTCGAATCTATTAATCGTATACTTTAAATCATACTTAACTAACTGCACCCGATATGTTCAATGCCATGGTCACAGTTCCAGACAGTTTGCTGCCACTTCTGGCGTTCCCCAATGGTCACATTTAGGTCTCCCACTTTTCATTATATTCCTTAATGATCTCGTTTCTACCCTTTACATCATGGGGAGTCCTCAGCTATAGCATTGGATATTTCTAAAGCCCTTGATCTTGTTTCGCATGATTCGATTCTGTGCATGGCGGCGATTGACGGATTTCCCTCAGACACCTTCACCATTAATATTCCTCAAGGGCCCATATGCTCTCCCATCCTCTTCTTACTGTACGACACTCTAGTACAACCAAAAATGGAATATATGTTTTCCTGATGACAGTACACTCCTCTCATAGTTCAATTTGAAGTCTCAAACATCGGCTGCCGACGTAAATCTTCGCAGGCAGCATGAAGTATCGCTCCTCAACAAAGTCCTGGAAGAAATTCGTTTCTTGGGGTGACAGTAACCAAGTCGAATTTAATGCTAAGAATACCCAGTTTTATCTAAAAAGGTTAACATTGCCGAAATGGATAGAGTTATTCCAAGACAAGTAATTCCACTGGCTTCGTCTAGGCGTCAGTGTGGGAGATTTATATACCGGGTGTTTCAGGAGGAACGCTAACCCCTATAACTTTTTTATTGTTTAAATTACAGAAAAAAAATTTTTCACTTGACCTAAACTTTACTTTAAATAATTTTTCTAGAATAACAGAAATACACTGCCCCCTATCCATAATGATATGTGGTTTCGAACTTCAATGCTCAATCTTTCATCTGGAGGACGTCATCCATGTGGAATGACTTTCCTGAGGTCGTGTTTCCCAATGAATATAACGTCCAATGATTCAAAACAACGTGAAGCACTTTATTTGAACTTACGGAGCACGTTAAAGGATTTTTCCTATAGTGCTAGTTTTTGACCAATAAAAAAAAATTGTGTGGACGATCATGAAAAATATTAATCCACTAACCTATTATCCTAAAACTGACTAGTCATCAACGTTCCCATCCTTGAAGATTATAAAAATTATAAATAACAATTCGGGCATACGTTAATGGAAAGATAATGATAAACTGATGATCATCATCGTTAACACCACACAATTTTGCTTATTCGATCAGTAATTTAAAAACTATCTGTGTATTTACGAGTGTAAAAAATACATGTAATATATAGGGTATTTAAAAAATATCCGGTTTATACTATTTCTAATGCATTATACCCCAATCAATAATATGTGGTTCAATCAACATCAGACAATCTAAATATCACAATAAATTAACTAAAAAAACTTTATTGTTAACGGCGAAAACTTCACGAAACTAAATATTAATCAACTCATGGGGGTCATGACCCCTCCCCCCAACCAACAGTGGAACACGAAAAATTATATAAACTCCTGGACAAAATTAACGCATAACTTCATAAATTTGCCATATTTTTTATGCTATTTTTTTTCTGAATTTATGTGTAGTAGTAAGTAGTAGACTATAGCGTTTTTCTGACATTGCAAGCGATGTGTTAGCAGATGTTGTGTTTTAAAGTTACAAAGGTCAAATAAAATTCGCCATACTGATAAAAACTGGTCGGAAACGTTCGTTTCGTATGCCCAGTTGCCCGACGAGTATTTTAACCTTGAAACCTACTTGAAAACATTTAACAATGAATGTGTTGAATATTAAAGTCTATCTGTGTGTATCTGCTTTAATAACAGAGATAATGAAGTGAACCAAGAAAGAAAATGTTGGGGAAAAATGGACCTACCGTTAATGTTAACTGCAATATGTTACTGTCGTTGTCAAATTTTTCGGACAAAAGATGTTTATTTTTCGGGTTCCATTTGAAAATCTTAACTTACCCCCACCCGTGCCCAGCGGTTGAGGGGATGGGGGGTGGTTAAAATTGCAAACTATTCCTTCTTCAAAACCAAACAACTTTTTCCCCAGACATTGTCCGCTGCAATGCGATGCACCGGAGTTATTCCGGGGCAACACCCTATATCTATATATATATATACAGGGTGTCCGGGAACATGTGGGAAATCTCCCGGATATGAAGAAAACACGTGAAAAGAATACTATAGGTTCGTATAAACTTCTTTCGTATCGGCCTCCTCTTCGGAGATATGGGCTCCCAAAGAGCACCAATGGAATCAAGTTTTTTACACATAATTATTGAACCAAATGGTATATTTCAATTATTTTTTAATATGATGTATACCAGGTAAGACCCGTCAAATTACTACCCAAGAAACTGTTGTGAATTACTCACAGCTGCAGGGACGGACTAGCTGTAACACTCATGGGCCCATTTTCTTTACGCCCTGTATGATGAGAACTTTGGACAATGTTTTTTACATACCTTTAACTATTGGCTAAAAATTAAGTACTCTTCATTCATGTCGCTAATCCTAACCGTTTTCGAAAAAACGGCATTTCATATACATCATGTGCTTCGGGTATTTCAATAAAAGATACATCTTTGTTCCGATCCAATGTTCAACCTTCAAGATTCCGCTTTTTCATATTTAGCCCATGAGCAGTTAGGGGACTCAGTGTATATAAATGACGTTTTCTTGAAAACGGTTAGGATTAGCGACATGAATGAAGAGTACTTAATTTTTAGCCAATAGTTAAAGGTATGTAAAAAACATTGTCCAAAGATCTCATCATACAGGGCGTAAAAAAAATGGGCCCATGAGTGTTACAGCTAGTCCGTCCCTGCAGCTGTGAGTAATTCACAACAGTTTCTTGGGTAGTAATTTGACGGGTCTTACCTGGTATACATCATATTAAAAAATAATTGAAATATACCAGGTGGTTCAATAATTATGTGTAAAAAACTTGATTCCATTGGTGCTCTTTGGGAGCCCATATCTCCGAAGAGGAGGCCGATACGAAAGAAGTTTATATGAACCTATAGTATGCTTTTCACGTGTTTTCTTCATATCCGGCAGATTTCCCACATGTTCCCGGACACCCTGTATATACCGGTTTGACAAACGCGGCAGCGTTGTTTTCGTAACTTTTCTTTTTCCCGTCAAAACGAAGTTTGACCGCCCCAAAATCGAAGTTCTAGATCCGTCCTTGTCAAGAAGGGGCATATTTTTTAACTGAATTGATCTTGAGCCGTTGCTGACATACGAGCGGTTCAAATTAAATATATAATACATTTAGCATTCATACTGCCAGAAATATAGATTTACTTAATTAAAAGGCCTGACTTTTTCGCGCCTTTAGTTATTAACGGTAAAATATGCTATTCATTGTGAATAGTTACAGTTTACTAAAATTTGAATACCAAAACTAATTTCGGGTGTATTAACCTGCCCGTGGCTAATATTTATTAATTTTAACTGAATTTAAATAATGTAAACTAGTTTCGACAATCTAGGCTGCATCTCCCGCATCACTGGTTCTTCAATTGGTATTATTTGTCTTAAAAATGTATGTTAAATTTTATGAACCATAAATATTGCAATTTTCTAGGGTAACAAAAATTTTTTTTTGTTAGGGATAATAATACTAGAATTCTCATGATTTCACATAACATTAACATGAGGTTGGTGTTCGGGTTGTGTTGTTGTGGTTGTTTAACATTCTTTATAAAATACAACAGTGTGTATAATCAGTGTCGTAGATAAGTATAGCTTTGTTTCCTGGGGGGTGCCGGTATGGCCCCTTTCACCTTTTTCATTTTACGGTTCCCATAAAATTTCCTGGGGAGGTACCTTAGGTACTGGTTTGGCAACCTTCACTTTACGGTTCCCATTTTGATGCAAATTCCCGCTTCTGAGGGAGGGTGGGGGGGTACTGTCCCACTGGGGCTCATCATGCACTAGTATAAGCGCCGATATTTGAATGTTACCTTAAGTTAGACCTTAGCTAAGGTAGCCTTAACGTTATGGTCAGTGGCGGCTCGTGACCTATGATAGAGGGGGTTCACAAGTATGGTGAAATTATTTGTAAAATTTTAAACGACCAAACAATTACTTTCTAGGCGTTTTAAATGTACAAAGAAAAAAAGTAATAAGAAAATGCGTTGGGTAAAACATATTTTTATTTATTTTTTAATTTTACACAAGGAAATACAACTTTTGGAAAATAAGAAAGGTTTTCTTAGTGTGTATAGTGCTTAAACGTAAAGTCCGTTCTTCGGTTCTTAATTGTAGAAAATTGATTCAATAACAGCCTCATTAAAGTTTTGTAATACCCTCTATAATTTTTTTTTCATATATTTAATTTTTATGTCCCTAGATTTACCCTTTGTGGTTTGCGTTAAATTAGTTTCGGGATTAGGTCTTCCCGCATTCTTCACTTCAATTTTTTGCTCCAAACTCAAAGAGCTAAAGTTATTTTTTAAATAGTCCACCGCCAAACTATTCATTTTAACTTAATAAATATATAATATTAAAATATTAAAACATACACGCTCGAATTTCTAACTAGATGCACCAACAGACAACGGCGCGGCGCACACTAAAATTGTGCGCCTTTCCCATGTTAAATCGCCATAGCACCGCTATCCCCCGCTGTCTCCCGCCACCTGTTACTACAGAGAAACTGCATTAAGCCCCGCCTACTTAATCGCACAAGTGAGCAAGTCTCGTCATAATCGTCATTATTGCTATGTTCCCCGTATAAGTTCTCCATCCATTATTTGTTATAATGATGGAAATCCCTGAAATCCGTCGCATCTGATTTATGCCTTTTATTTTTATAAGACATTTTTACAACACTTTATTTAAACTTAGTCATTTTTACAATAAATAATACTTAAAGAACAATGAAGCCACAAACACACTATTATCACGTCACGTGAATTCATGTGTTGTCATATCGGCAAAATAGCACATGATGTCACTTCTTAGAAACAGACAACGTACACTGCAGATAATTTTTATTAACATATTTTGTGTTTGTCAAGATCGCCAGTGAATCTTGTAGCCTTCTAGCGTTAAACTCTGACACAGTGTTATCACACGTGCCGCATATGTAAATTTGCAGAAATAAAATTGTGCTGTCAAGTATGACTTGCTGTGAGCTGCATGAGGTGACTATAGTGTACTTCTAAACCTATTTATAAGCACGCATAAACCGCCTTGCGGATATTTCGGGTATGCCGTGACATTGCGTGATAGCATGTGATCTCACGTGACGTGATAATGGTGTGTTTGCGGCTTAATAGTCGTCAGTAAAATATACCGTACATTTTAAGAGCTGCGTTTAATCTCAGGTTAGTTTTTTTTTTAATCTAAAACTGGATTCCTAAAGTTAAATGATTGGAAAACGCTATGAAAAAATTCCGTTAAAAAATTTAATGTTATAAGAATAATAATAACAATTTCAAATATGAACAATTTTTAAATTTTGACACACATCTTCCTGAAACTTGTTGACACCCCAATCGACATATCAGACAATCTAAATATCCATAAATTAACTAAAAAAACTATATTATTAACGGCTAAAAGTTCACAAAAAGAAATTTCACAAAAAGATTTTTCATGTAGTGCTTGTGTTTGATCATAAAAAAAAAAAAAAAAAAAAAAAAAAAAAATATTGATCAGCTGATGACTCTCATCTCTTTCTAACCTGGATGCAACATAGATGACTCTGATGCTAATTTGGAATTTATTTGGGATCCTCAACTTAAGATATTTAACTACTGGAGTTATGAATAAATTATTTCCACTACATTCCTTGTAAAATTTAAAATATAATTTAGTATTTACTTGACTCTACTAAATTTATTTGAAATATAAACTAGTTTTCTATAAATTATGTGTACAATATCATTTTGGTACGAATTAATGAAAAAAAAATGTAATTAATACTATATTTTATAGGAAATAGTACAATAAAATATTTACTATAACAATTTTACTATAGTCTTTTTTCCGTATAATTACGTCCCTTTTTGGAACGTGATTTCTTGAAAACTACCGCTCAGAAACTTAAAAATTCTGGTATTATTGGAAAAAGAATTAAACGAACTTTAAAATGGTGTAGCCACTTGACTAAATGCCAAACGATAGTCTAATAGTATTTGTTAAACATAAAGGATTAGAGAGAGTACTTTGGGTCAATTTTAAGTTTTACAAGTAATTCATTTGCGGGGATCTGGGTAAAAGAGTACCATAATTTTTTAGTTATTTTCGTAATTTTATCTGCAAATTATACGAGTAGGCTTTGCTTCGTTCCATGGTAACCCCATTTGTTTTCTCCGTGACATGTGTCTCCTGTTTAAGTTCATTATTAAGTTTTTCTATTTGGGTTTCATAATGGCTACATTATGAAATGCAAAAAAATTAAATAACCTGCCACTTTATGACACTGAAATTTTATTTTTTTTTGTTGGCAGCAAGTAGGGTTCGATTTTTAGGCTTACTCTGATTTCGTTGAAGTTAGTTTTCTTGGCATTATGGATTCGACAAAAAAATTTTATAGAAAACTTTAAAATACTAACCTTGCAAATAGATCATTTTTACTAGATATTTATCCGAAATACCCATACTCGGAAATATATAATATACTGACGGTGTCCGTCAACTAATTTCTAGTCACAACTATAAAAAAAACATAACCTAAAAATTATAGAAATATGTTCCAGTTTATGATCTATTTCTAAAGTTTTATTCAATAAAGTACTATTTTTGTTTTTAATTCAATATAGTATTATACATATTACTTTATATATATATATATATATATATATTTATAGTTATTGTAGACATTTCTTGATGGGCATTAATTGTTATTCCTGTCAGATTCTGTGTCGACACAATATTTTGTTCAATAGTATTATTTATTATTTTGTTAAATATTTTGAACTTTGTTCTGCTCGCACCATAACTCAAAGTTTTGCATATTCTTTTTTAAAAATGTTCTAGATTATTTTCTGCAATTTCTCGTATTTCTGACGGAGTACAACTTTCTTCCTGACTCATTTTTATTAACTTTAATAATAGGTATATTTATTTTTAATTATGAAGGATGGGAAGAAACTTTGTTGCGTTCAATTGTTTCTATCATGGCATATTTGACATTTTTGTATCATTTTATTAAATTGTAAAAGTATTGCCAACCCAAAAAGATAATATTAATTCAAATGGAAAAAATCTACTATTTTTTTTAAATTTTTCAGACTTTATAGACCCAAATAGAAAAAGTATTATAAAATACACGGCTCATAAGACAATTAGAGCACTTGCACTTTAAACGCGTGCTCTAAGATAATGTCTTATGAAACTTGTTTCTTAATATACTATTTTAAATCATATACATTATCAAATCATTGGCGTTAATTAAGAAAATGGAACATACAATAATTTTTTTAACACCCTGTATTTCGAAAACAAAGCGATATGCGAAAAACTTTTATACCACATTTTCGTCTTAAAATAAGGTGAGAGAGGTTAGGAAACACTCTGTATAAGGGCGAGAAGAGTTCAAATTGGCTCCCTGTATTATTAAATTAACCCATTTTTAATTCATACAGCGGAAAAGGAAATGTGTAGACTCTTGCATTATTTTATTTGTTTCTTATTTTACTGTTGTTTTTATTTTTGAGGGTGAGAGCAAGATTAATCAACACAAATAAAAGAAATTTTACACCAATTACCCAATTTTAATTTTCATTAAAAACGGTTCTCACGCCATTAGTGTTTTTACTTGTTTACTTTATGTTTATTATTAGTAATTCTCGTGGCGTTTATTTTAATTTCGCCGTAATTTATTTTATTAATTATATTTGAAAATTAACGAGCTGTATATTAATAGCGTTGCAAAGTATTCGGTTCTCTCGACATCGAGTTTACTATAGAAATGTATTAATTTCTATTTGATAAATTGTTTGGCGGATTGAAAATGATTCAATTTTAAACCGTTAAACCCACATATAGAGGGTCCCGCAATAGTGTGTCAGGCTTCCATAGCTCCTATACGAATTAACTTAGGAATTTCATTCATATGCCGATATATACTGTATTATAGGGTGCATTTCAGGAAAATATTCTTAAATATACAGGGTGGCCCAAAAAGTGTGGTAACATAATGCTGTCTTTTTTTAAATGGGACACCCCGTATTTTATTACATAATTAGGTTCGTATTAGTCTCCTTTATAAATGCCTAAAGTTTTAGTTCATTTGGTTATGTAGTTTAAGAGTAATAAATTAAAAATAAAAAATAAACAATTTTAGAGTCTTAGAAAAAAATTCAAAAAAACTATCTAAAATAACTTTGGTAACCAAGGTATTGGGTGGAATTAAGACAAGAGGTCTAGAGATACTGTGAATATAATATCGACTATCTATTTTATACAGGGTGTTCATAATTAGGTTTCAAACGCGACACATTTCAAAATAATTTGTCTCCAAATTTTCAAATCGAACACCCTGTATATTATTTGGCTATTGGACGTAGAATTCATATGCACTCTTTTTTGTAATGGAACCATATAAGTTATTTCCAGCCGTTTTCGAAATAATTGCAAATTTCATAAATTATGTTGTTTTAATACAGTTTTTATTATGAAAATTAAGCATAGTCGACTAGATTAAGAATTATAAACTACAGTAAATGTAGCATGTACCATGTTGATGTGAGCAAAAGTTAATACGCTCTTCAAATGATCTATTTCCAGACTTTTTTTTATTTTTTATTTATTACTCTTAAACTACATAACCAAATGAAATAAAACTTTAGGCATTTATAAAGGATACTAATACAAACCTAATTATGTAATAAAATAATGGGTGTCCCATTTAAAAAAAGACAGGATCATGTTACCACACATTTAAAATAAATAAATAAAAAATATTTTCCTGAAATGCACCATATAATGCAGTATAAATCGGCATATAAATGAAATTCAAATTCCTAAGTTAATTTGTATAGGAGCTATGGAAGCCTGACACACTATTGCAGGACCCTGTATATAACCGTTATATTTAGGGTTGCCAGTGAAATTTTGAAATCGCAGGACACAAGTTTGAAAATGGAAGGACATATTCAAATAAGGAAGGAATTTTTTAACTAAACTAAAACACAATTTATTTTATATAAAAATAATCAAAAAAGTCCTTTTCTAACATAAGTGTAATAGTTATTTAAAATACCTTTAAAATGCTTTAAAAAAATGAATTATTTGGTTGAAAAAGAATATTACTTATCACTCTTGACGACTTCCAAGAGCTTATTATTTTTAGTGCCATATTATAAAATTCTTTGCAAGTTAAACCAAAATTTGTTTTAATCTGAAGCTCTGCTTTAATATGGCCAACCAAGAGCTTATTGCGGCTGTCGCTCCAGGCCGCATTACACAAAGAAAATACTTCTTTCATGCTTTTAAACAATATATTGAAAAAACAAATTGTATTATTTTCAAAAAATTATTCATTTCGGGATTAGCTATGAAAATGTTATTCCATTTGTGAATAGAGGCTTCAGGTAAAGTACAAGCTTCCTCAAAGGTGGGTTTCATTATACAAAATTCTTCATATAAATTATCAAGGTTTATTTCAATGGACAAGTTAGTAACAATTTCCATGACTGAATCAAACTTTTTAGAGAAAAAATAGATAATTTTGAAAACAAATGATTTTCTGAAAATAAAATGGCGCTGAATTAATTATATCTTAAAAACAATTTATAATTTGAGTATTTATGAAATCCAGGATATTAGGCGTCCTGCCACAAGTCTCCGCAGGATGCTTATATTCGAGCCTCAAATCCAGGACATCCTGCGAAATCCAGGACACCAGCAACCCTATTTATGTTGCTAATACCATCTGCAATTATGTCCCCACTATGGGCATCGAACGGATAATAGTGAGTTTGCGCAGTTCGGAAATTTCCTTGTGAAAGTAAACATTCGACTGGATCTTATTTCAACTTTTTTAATGTAAATTTCACTTAGTTAGTTAGGAAAAATATTGCAATCAAAATTTCGATTAGTTCGATTTAAGACAGCGTTCCATGCATACGATTTCTGACGATATGATGATCCGACGGTGCTCTGATTGGTGTAAACTTTTGGTGCCAAATTCCGTCCGAATATTTTTAACAATCGACACGATGAGCTTTATTTTAATTTTCATCCGACGTCGTATATTTGTTAACCTCACTTTTTCTAAGCCAAAAAACTATTGTGGGAATTATTATCAGCTATTAATGCACAAAATTAAAAATACATTAATTTTAAGGTTAGGTTACTAGGTAGTGACCACATATATATTATATTGTATACGAGTGACACTCTCTTCTTTTTTTACAAGCTTTTTAGTGAAATTCGGTTCCGAAGATCAGATAATGTGATAAGCAAAATATTTTCGTATATATGTACATACCTAAAATACTTTATACCTGGTATTGATCCACGACTTTTGCCAAAAAGCACTTTGCACTTGTGTCGTTTCATCTTAAACAAAACATCTAACCTACCAAACAGCGAATCGAATCACCACAAATTAAAAACTCCTTCACAAAAACTGTTGTTAGGTAATGAAAGTTTATAAGCACTAATATACCGACAACAATGTGGATGAACCACTTTTTATTCTGTAATTTGAAAAAGCATGCAGAACCAAAGATGGCGACGAATAACAACAAACAAATAATGTAGGGCCGGCTCTGACGCGATCGATAAAATTTCCATCCTACTGCGCAAACTCAATAGACCCGCGCCATCTCGCATAGCGGGGACACTTTTTGTATTTTGGAACGTTCGTATTGGCAATATAATGGTTATATATACAGGGTGCTGATAAAGTCTGGAATAATCGATTTTTCTTGAAAACGCAAAACTTTTTCGAAAAACGCTCGTACCCGTCGATTTTATTTTATTCTTTGAAATTTTTTGGCGTTCTTCAATATTATACCGGATGCGCCAAAAACGCTAGGCAAGTGTCAACTTCACTTTTTCAAATAGAACACCCCTTTTTTTCTCCAATATTCAGATTCCTCTCTAAACTCTAGACAAGTTTCATATAACATATTGTATGGCTAAAGTCAACAGTAATTGAAATACAGGGCCCACAATAAAAATCAAGGTATAATTTTAAAGCTTGTTTTCCATGACAAATACTTAGGCTAGAAAAAAAATTCTAACAGGAAATTGGTAATACAGTGAACAATCTAAAAAATTATTTGAGTAAGTGTTGAAAATGGTGTCCATTTACGGCTCTACAATGTCCCAATCTCTCAACAAATTCTAACTGTACATTATGTACAATTTCTGGGGTAATTTGTCTTATGGTTGTTGTTATACGCGTTTTGAGAACATCAATATCTTCTGGTTTATTTTTGTAAACCCTTTCCTTAATATAGCCCCACAGAAAGAAGTCCAATGGCGTTAAGTCGGGGGACCTCGCAGGCCACTCTATTTCACCCCGTCGACCTATCCAATGATGATGAAATAACTCATTCAGGTATCTACGGACTTCGACCGAATAGTGGGCTGGTGCACCATCCTGCTGAAACCACATAGTTGTATCATGTGAGTCAGGAATGTTCCGATCGGGAAATAGGGCAATCAACGCTGGAGCGAGGTCTTCTTCAAGAAACTGCAAATATCTTTGGCCAGTCAAATTTTCCTCAAAAAAATAGGGTCCTATAACAGTATCCCGAATTATTCCTGCCCATACATTAATTTTTCTCGGCCGCTGGGTATGAATTTCTCGGAACCAATGGGGATTTTCGCTGGACCAATACCGGCAATTTTGACGATTTACCATGCCATCCAAGAAAAAAGTAGCCTCATCGGAAAAAATTATGTTACTCGGAAATAATGCATCGTTAATCAAGTAATTATCCATGAGAATTTCGCAGAACTCATTCCTTCTGTCAGGGTCGCCTTCCAAAAGTTCCTGTACTCCTTAACATTTATATGCATGCCATTTTTCCTTCTTCAGGAACTTTGCCACCGTTGAATCGTGGATATTTTGAACATTTTGAGAAATGCTTCTTGTGCTCGAATGTGGTCTCTCTTTCAACGAAACTAGAATATCAAGTTTGACATCGTCGGAAATTTTAGGTCGTCCACTTCTAGGTTTATCCTTAACGTGACCAACTTCATTATACTTCTTAACAATTTTGGAAACAGTTGCCTGATTTATGTGTTCTCTATTTGGATATTTATCATTAAAATACTCACAAACTTCTATTTGTGTTCTCTTTCGATCTCCACATCCTACTATTATTAATATTTCGATTCTCTCAGCTTCCGTTAGAAACATTTTTATGGGTAAAAGTGACAACTTTGGAGTAAATATTAAATGTTTTGACATTTACGTAACTAAGTTATTATGTAGAAACCGGTAAGAAGGTAAATACCTAGACCTTAAAATTATACCTTGATTTTTATTGTGGGCCCTGTATTTCAATTACTGTTGACTTTAGCCATACAATATGTTATATGAAACTTGTCTAGAGTTTAGAGAGGAATCTGAATATTGGAGAAAAAAAGGGGTGTTCTATTTGAAAAAGTGAAGTTGACACTTTCCTAGCGTTTTTGGCGCATCCGGTATAATATTGAAGAACGCCAAAAAATTTCAAAAAATAAAATAAAATCGACGGGTACGAGCGTTTTTCGAAAAAGTTTTGCGTTTTCAAGAAAAATCGATTATTCCAGACTTTATCAGCACCCTGTATATATATATGTGGTTGAACCTGAGGTTGTCATTTCCTAGGAAGCAAAAACCGACAAATACGCATCACTTTCTTCGCTAATTAATTTTTTTACAGTTCAATAACTCAGATTTTTGACATACAAGGTGTCAATTTGAAAGCCTCCCACTCTAAATATCTCGCAAGTAAATAATATTAATAACAAAAAAACGAGACCCCTGGATTTTTGAAATAATGCAAAAACGCGATGTTCAATTGTTTTTCCGCCACTTAATCAACGAAAAAAACTATACTGGTTTAATAATTTAACCAATATCGTAGCTCTAATAATAACGGAGTGCCGACTTAATTGGAGCCACCCGGTATATCGAACAGAAAGTACATCCGGTTTCGAGGAGGATCAATGCTTAATCGGTACATGTCGAAAATATACATTGTAACATTATAATGTCCAGATCGTGGTATATTTTTTCCCTAATTGGTTAAAAAAAATTTGGACTTTGTTATTCGTTTCTGCTTTAAAAATGATGCCAAATAACATCATCAATCAAATACCTTTTAATTGCCAAATTTGACATTTTTTTAATTTTTTTCAAAATGTTGATAAATGTCGCAGGAAAAAGTTGTTTATTTTACCCACTTTAACCCTCTAGTGCAATTTGAAGTTAATTTAATATGTCAAATAAGTATATACACTTCTATGAAATATAATATTTATATTATTTCAGTCCTAACCAATATAACAATTAATTTAACAGAAATATTTTGTTGAAATCTTACCTAAATAAAAAATATGTAGGAAAAGCGTATGTGTATGGAGACTTTTGGACTGACTGTAAATAAGAACATAATATCATATTTTGCAAAAAAATGTCAAATTTGACAGTTAAATATAATGACGACCCACGTGATTTGGCATTATTTATAATTAAGGGCGAAGTACGGTCCTGTTTGCCGGTTGCCTTGGATGTTAATTCTTAAATACAGTGAAACCTCTCTTAGGCGGACACCTGCGGGACCGTCTAAATGTGTCCGCCTAATAGAGGTGTCCGCCCATGGGAAATTTGTTATTAGGTAATATGTAAATGCAAAATTATTACTGTGTATATGTATGTACACGGTGATCATTTATAATGTGCTCCCCTCCTAACTTTTTTGTTTTTAGCATTAGATAAAATTGTTAAATACAAAAGTTGTACAGAACAATGTAAGCTATTTGCAGAATAATATATTTATATACAGGGTATTGCAGAAATTAGTCACAGGTTAATTTTTTTTTTTTTTAAATGGCACACCCTATATATTATTATTTTTTTAGAATCTCCTAAAACTTCGAAACATTTATCTTATAACATGTCATATACCTAAATATAATAGTTTTCGAAATAATCGAATTTTAACTTAGCGCGGCTACATGCATTCAAAAATATATAATATTCTAGATTTCAGTTCTTAGGTGGCCGTGCTAATTGCCTAATGGCGGTGACGGAGAAACAAAAACGTTGTTTGTTACTGACAGTTACTGACATATTTAGTAAATATAACATTTTTGCGATAAAAATGCCTTATTCAGAAAGGGAAAAACAATTAATTTTGCAAACTAGGGAACTGCTCAGAATTAATCCCCGGATGCACGTTCCACACAAAAACACATTTTATCGAATCTATGAAAAGTTTCAAGAAACATCCAGCTTGGCGAGAAAGAAGAGAACAATGGAAAGAGACGAAAATAGTGATTTAAATATACTACTAAAAGTTGAAGAAAATCCAAACATTTCTTTAAGAACAATATCGACAAGTTTAAACGAAGAGCTTGATAATTCAAAAAATAGCTCTTATGGGAGAGTTCAAAACACTCTTAAAAGATCTGGATATAAACCTTTCAAAATTAGGCCTGTTACAAAATTAACGCAGAGACAACGAGAAAAAAGAGTTGAATTTTGCCAAACTATGTTAGAAAAAATTAATTTAAATCCTAGTTATTTCAAAAATATATTTTGGACCGACGAGTCATCATTTTCAACTAGTGGCATGATAAACAGAAAAAATACCAGACAGTGGGCAACAGTAAATCCCCACTGCTACAGGGAATTTAAATTTCAAGGTCGTCAATCTGTCAATGTATGGTGTGCTATTTTAAACAACAAAATAATAGGCCCCCATTTCTTTAACGTTACTTTAAATGGAGAACGTTATCGGAATTTTCTTCAGCAAGAACTAGAGGACTATTTTGATGAGCTTCCGTTGGAACAAGAGAGAAACATCGTCTTCCAACAAGATGGCGCTCCACCCCACAGTGTAGTAGCTGTTACAAACTACCTTAATCAAGGGTTCAATGAATGGATTGGAAGGAATGCACCAATAAAATGGCCACCTAACAGTCCTGATTTGACGCCGATGGATGCATTTTTATGGGGAACGCTAAAAGATCGAGTGAATGCAAATACCATTGAAAACACTGAACGTTTAAAAGAACTTATTAGAATAGAAATTCTAATTCTGAATGAAGATTACTCCCAATCTATCACTGCCGCATTACAAAGGTTACGAAGAACGTATAGGAAATGTATTCAACAAAACGGTGGCCCAGTTGAACAATTTAATTTGTAATTACCACAAGTTTACCTATTTTTCTACATGTAAAATATAAAACTTATTTACGATTTTGCATTTCACTTTAAAATAAGAGCATATATATTTATTTCATCGAAAAGTTCATAAATAGTGGTCTCGTATTATTGTAGTAGCTGGCTAATTAATTAGGTGGCTTAAGAACTGAAATCTAGAATATTATATATTTTTGAATGCATGTAGCCGCGCTAAGTTAAAATTCGATTATTTCGAAAACTATTATATTTAGGTATATGACATGTTATAAGATAAATGTTTCGAAGTTTTAGGAGATTCTAAAAAAATAATAATATATAGGGTGTGCGATTTAAAAAAAAAATTAACCTGTGACTAATTTCTGCAATACCACCCTGTATATAAATATATTATTCTGCAAATAGCTTACATTGTTCTGTACAACTTTTGTATTTAACAATTGTATCTAATGCTAAAAACAAAACAGTTAGGATGAGAGCACATTATAAATGATCACCGTGTACAAATAAACATAATATAACAAAAATACACTAGTTTTAGTTGGAATGTAGTACTAAAAAAATCTAATAACGTAGTTTGACGTGCTTGCGTTTTATACTTGCAATCTAGAAAATGTAATTCCAAGTCTGATAACTATTCCATTGCTGTAGTCAGCTCTATTCCTTACATACTCTTATAATTCCTTTGCCATACTAATGGCTTGTTGATAATTGGTGACATTTCTTTGATTACTGCATTCAACTTCTTCATCAGAGTCGTCAGATAGTGATGTGATTTCAGTTTGGACTACATAATCGGTAGGAATGGGGTCACTATCATCTTCTAATAGCACATTGCTATCAATGTCAATGAACTCGCCCAAATCATTATTATCAAATTGCAAACTTCCACAACATCAATATTCTCTTTCAGACTTAAAACGCGACATTTTTGTGCCATTGTTTACGATTTTAACCTTACAACTCACAAATAAACGGCGGACTGCTGTGGGGGAATCACACATACTTTCATTCGGCGAAGTTTCGCTCTGCCACGCATACGCGATTGATTGCCGGTCTGTCTTCAGAGAGATTTTGCACCGTACTTATTTGTCTACCAAATACTTTAAAAAATGGCTTGTCCGTGTAAAGGAGAGTTTTCGCACTCTTTGTATGAAAACAGCCTGTCCGCGTCCGCCCAAAGAGAGGTTGATTTTTATGGAATTTCATATACCTAGTTCCGGACTATGAAAAAATGTCCGCTTAATAGAGATGTCCGCTTATTAGAGGTGTCCGTTATGAGAGGTTTTACTGTACTATGTTTTAAAACATTGACCTTAGCGTTATCTACAATCATTCTTTATTATTCCTGTATCTTTCTTTACCCACTCAGACGTTATTTCACTTTGTTCTATTGGCACTCTCCGATCTTCCCTGTATCAATCAACATTGATGTTCAAATAAAAATACGGTAACATTCTCACCAAATATCTGTACAGTTAATTAAAAGTTTCCAAACCTAAGAATAAATGGTTAATGTCTAATTTATTATAGCAAATTACGCCAGCAATTAACCATCTCATTAATCAAAATTATAGAATAATGAATGTTTATACAATTGAAATAAACTCTAAAGCGAAATTACGATATTTTAGTAACTTTATAATCACATAGTCTAAACAAATTATTACCAGACGAATAATAATTGTCTGGGATAGGTTATGTTTCAGCAAAAATTAAAAATTAAGTTGTTGCCTAACTGCCCCTATTTAATATGTCTGTTATAAGCTTAATGGCAACATTTTGAGATTTACTAAAACTGGTTATGTTGTTATTGTTCGCCTCACGAATCTGCCTTGATGAAAAGAATGCTGGTAAATAATTAGTTGATTATTGGGACACGTTTTGATAAATCGTGAGTTAATTTATACTTTATTTTTTTAATTTTCAAATTGAATATTAGTACTAACGTAAAAACCTTTAATGAAACATAGAAATTTCATTAGAATTATTTTATTTTATGGTTTAGTTATGTTATTTATCGCCCTTAATTTGCTCCCGCCGGCATCAATGCTTAGTTGCCTGTCGCTGTGATGATTTCGCAGGTGGATGTCAATGCGCTGGCCCATATTAACCCCGTATTAACCTCCGCTTCTTTTTAAGTAAGTACTCTTCTTTTTTCGCCAGAATATGGTTAATATTTTGTTAAATTTGGATTCAAGATGAGTTCGGACAAGCCTTACAAATATTTCATTTCTCCGTCACGTACCAATTAATTCTATGAATTTCCGCACTAATTAGACGAAAAGGAATTTATATTGCAGCCTTCTGTATAGTATAAAGTATAGAAATGGACTAAAAGAAAAGTAGGCCTGTTTGGTATATCCCAATACATACACACCACTCGGATATAAAATGAAGATTCGGATTCTAGCGATGGATGTATTTTGTCAGGTTTTTAATTCTTTCCATTTGATTGGCCAATTTAAAAAAAAACTCCATCAGCGTATTGTATACGTGAAAATAATGTATTCATTTGTTTTCAAGCTATCCTGAAATCCATTGAAAATGGTGTGATCCCCTTGGGGCTGTTTCTTGATCTGTCAAAGGCATATGACCACTTTAGATTTCAATATCTTGCTGCATAAATTAGAACTGTACGGTATATGGGAGGCAGCCTTGGGATGGATTACATCATACCTTTCAAATAGACATCAAAATGTTGTCATCGGTCAAGGCTCTAAACGAGTTTTATCAAAGAAAGCTAAAATAAAGTTAGGAATATCGCAAGGCAGTGTTATAGGACCCCTTTTATTTATTATCTACATTAATGATCATAACTTATCTGTACTCAATGAACAAGGAATGTATCATTACCAAATATGCTGATGACACTAACCTCTTGGTTAAAGCGTGTATATGTATAGTTTACCTGCTTTGATTGAAAGATTTACATTATTAATGATGGAGGCAACTAAATGGTTTATAAAAAATAAATTAATTTTAAATAATAGCAAAACAAGCGTTATTGTATTCAAGACCAAGAGGTCCGGTATAGAAGAACCAGAAACTATAAGTTTAAATGGCACTAATACGAAATTGGAGCAAGATACTAAGTTTTTGGAGGGTAATCTTTCATGAAAAAAAAACCGTTGAATATATTGCCAACAAGTTAAATAGGACATGTTATACCTTTCGTGTATTATCCAAATATATAGACACCGGGACAAAAAAAAAATTTATCATGCAAACTTTGAGACACAAATAAGATATGGCATCATTATGTATGGAGGATGCGGTGAGGTGGAAAGATTGTTTATCTGCCAGAAGAGGGCAATAAGAAGACTCTTTAATATTAACCCAAGACAAACCTGCAACCTGCAGAGGCAAATTTAGAGAAAGCTTCTCACACTCACCGCTATTTATGTGCAAGAATGTGTGTTATTTTTTTGTAAGAATAGAAGGTTATTTAGGGGTAGTGAATCACAGATTGCTTATCCAACAAGAACATTAAACTACACTTTCCGTCGACATAGGTCAACAATATATGAGAAAGGAGCATACTACAATTGTATTCGATTTTATAACAGTTTGCCTACCCATATTCGATTGTTAAATAATACTCAAAAAATTTAAAAAATTCTATATAGGGTGCTTCTTGATATAGAACCATATAGCATAAATGAATACCTTGGAAAAATTGTAAATTGTTAGATATTGTCTATACTTTCCTATTGTCTTTGTTATTGACACTATTTCTTTTAATGTATTCTTTATTTTATTTTGAAATAAAGAGAAATTTTCAGTACAAATTTTTGGTAAACGTTTTATGTGGCATAGTCCATAGTTATTCAAATGGCCCTTTCATCACGGAAGAGCACTACATAATTTTTTTACACACTTAATTACAAGGACTACTGGATGTTTCTGTAAACATCAGAAAGCAACTGTATTACCAGACCGATGGAGCTCCTGTATAATCAGGTCAAGCAACATTTGGATAAAAGGTTTTCAGTGCTTTCGATTGGTGGCAGTGGTCCTATTACTTGGCCTCCAAGATCTCCAGACCTTACACCACTAGAAACTTGCATCGCAAATGTGATTAATTAATCGTGATCCGAGCAATGTTAGTACTGAAATACAAAGCTTCAGGGCAGTTATCGTCTAGTTTAGTTAAAACGTTGTATCCAAATATAACAAAAAAACATCGAATCTGTTACAATAATTTCATAAATTTGCCTTACGAACGGAGTCACGCTCGATGGGCATATTTATTTAAAGGATGCTGTGGATTCTTTTGATTGGATCGAACTGTAAAATACTTTTTGTTTTAAATTCAAGAGTGGAACGAATGCGAACTTTACGTCGCGGATCAATTTTATGGTCGGCTTTTGTTTTCTCATCACGGAGGCGGCGTTACATCCATTATATATTTTTATTACATAATTTTTTTTTTGGAGACCTTATAGTGTCGAACTAGAGCTCATCACTGTAAAAACAGGCAAATATTGTTCGAAAATTTATAGTAAACAGGGTGTTCTTTAATGACGTGCTAATAATTCACAGTGTGATTCCTTTCCTTAGGTCATTTTTTAATATCTGCGGAAAACTTTAGATATTATTTTCAATTTTGGTAGATATAGTTGATATTTTATTCTGTAATCAGGGTCCTGCGTCACCTGCGCAGGGCCATGTATTACAGATATTTTAGATGGCTGATGAGGGCTCTTTTTTTTTTTAATTGAACACCCTGTATATTTTAATATAAAAAGATACTATTTTAAATTCTCTTTTCAAATCTATAACACACCATGAATGATATTGGTTTAATAAGCGATTTATTTAAACTTTATTACTTTGAAACAAAATAAAAGATTCAGATTAAGGTAAAAAATAACGGGAATCATCGCAAATGTTAATGTTCTTAAATGGTTACCTACCGTCTTTCCGGATATCGAGCAAAATATACATTTTGCGCCATTTCTTCGTTTTTTCCACTTTCAATATAAACTGATATCATATCAAATTTTTCAAAATGTTGATAGGTCATTTTCGCAAATGAATATGTAACAATGAAATTGACGAGTGATAGACGTGTTTTGGACTTCCATTGTCTTTATTTCGGGTTTGTTCGTCGTCTTCAGGTGAATACTGTACATACTGTACATACAGTATTCACCTGAAGACGACTGGAGATACTTACCAGTTGAAACGTTGTGATTTAAACGAAATAAAGACAATGGAAGTCCAAAACACGTCTATCACTCATGATACAGCATTGTCTCTAACCTTCAAAGAAACAATGAAATTGACGTTAAATATTAATAGTCAACATAGTTGTTTCTAGGATATTAGCTTTTGTTCCATGATCTACTGTGGTTTAAAGTATTAAAGTTTAAATAAATCGCCTAGGAAACCAATATCATCCATGGTATGTTATATATTTGAAAGGAGAATTTAAAATAGTATATTTTTAGAGTAAAATATACAGGGTGTTCCATTTTAAAAAATGAAGTTAGGTCCGATAACTTTTTTACCTGACCCCGTATACTTATTCTGAAAACGGCAGATTATTCAACAATCAATATAAAGAAACTTCTGTGTAAAACATTTTTCTCTATCTCTTTTAACTAAGAAAATATAGGGTATTTTTGAAATTGTAAATTTTTTGATTTTCCCCCGTATCTCTTAAGCGAGCGAAAATTTTCAAATTTTGATTTTACCATTTTAAGTTTGACTCAAAAAGAGCACATGACACCTACATTACTTTTTTGATAGCACTAACAATTACGGAGATACCCTATAAAATTGTCGTAAATGGGAAATGATTATTAAAATCAAATTTTAGTTAAAAAGGTTACCTTTAAAAATATATTAATAAATTTTAAAATCGTCTAAAACTATAGAAATAATTTTATTGCAAACAATATTCTTTGAATTAGTGCTGCTCTATTTAGGATATCGTGGGAGCAGCCTCCAATGGTGTATACTTCGACAATAAAAGGCTGAAATTTAATATATTTTCTGTCGAGAATATAACCATCCAAAGATTATTGTAGTACATCTGCAGCGTTTGTCTATTTATTTCAACAAAAGAGTTAATTAACAGATAAGTCGCTATCGCAATAATTTGTACAGACTTTAGGCACGTTTCGAGACTTACTTTACTTAAAGCCGTATAAGAGTCGACAATTTTTTTATTTTGTTAATTTAGTTTAGATTTTACAACCTGGTATACAGCAGTGAGTATTAGCCAACTGTTTAGGCTGCTTTATGCCAAGTTGTAAAATGTAAACTAAAAAAACGAAAAAAAAAAATAATAAATATTATTTTTTATAAAACCGCCATTTTGTTTTGGGGGCCTTACATAAAAAAATATAGTGACGCTTTCGCCTTCTCGTTTTTTGATCAATATTTCGTTTCTTTTTAGTTTTATCCGAAAATACCCGTTTTAGGGGATCAATTACCTAAATTTTAAAATTTCTGTTAAAAAAATTTGTGCAGGAAACGAAATTTGTACAAGTTGACATAAGTTCGTTTCTTGCTTCCATTAATTTATTAATTAAAAAAAAATTCTACCCTAAACTTAAGGTAATTGGTCCCTAAAAACAGGCAATTAACCGCTTTTAGGATAAAACGAAATAGTATCAAAAATATTGACCAAATAACAAAATTTTGAATGCGTCACTAGCTCTAACTTAATTATTAACTTTACAAAAAATATACTGAGCGTTTGAACAACGACGAACAAAACAATCATCTACTAGAAACAAACATCTAGTAAAATCAAGATTTATATTTTTCCTAGTGAATTCATCTTTGAATAAATTAGTTGAAACAGCCCGGCCACCATTTCATAGAAATATAACACACATTACAGATTAAAAAAAGCACTAAAATAAGGAAAGATTCCGACAAACTTTTTAAACATCTGCCGCGCCATTCGAACGATAACCGAAGCTGCTCGGCCACCCCTGCTTGTTGCCACCAGCGTTGTCAGTCTTTTACAATAATTGTAATATATCCATTACTATTTTAACAATTTTTGAGATGTTCGTTCTTGTTGTGGGACTCCCCAAATGAAATTTATGTTCAATCTGGAGGTGGTCCCCATATCATAGTAAAGTAACGACCTTATTTTCGTACTGTTCTTACCCTGACACCGTTTTTTACTATTCTATTAGGTTTCAAACCGCCAACCTATTACTTTTTGATCAAAGATTTCTGGCAACACTGGTCGCCACGTAGTGAGTGCCGTTTGCCGTAGTTTTCCATGGAAATTTTGAAAGTTCACCAGAACTATTTGTTATTTAGTCGGGTGTATTTAATAAAATCAATATCTGAAGTTTAATAGAAATATAAGGTGTTTTCGCTTTCCTAATGATGATAAAAACAAAAAATAATAATGGATACGGTTTTATTTATTTTATTAGTTACTTCTTAAGTATTTTCCACTAAAGCTGATGAGGGTATATGCCTTCGAAACATGTATGGAAATTAAAATATTGTTTATTTAACTGCTGAAGTAGACTAGACAGTTTCTTTACCTGTATATGCATTCCACTGAGAGATGAACTATTTAAAAATAGTTTAATTTGTTTATAACAAGGTCGTATTTTAGCTTTAATCTTTGTTGTATGTTCATGAAATAGATATACCTAAATACCATGATATTATTCTTTCATTTCACATACCATTAAATGGGTAAAACCTTTTAATACCTTTAAAAAAGAGTTAAAAACGCTGACAGCAATGTAAATCACCATAAGAGATTTCAAAATCACTAGCCCGTTGACGTCACAAGCCACGCCTCCATCGGCGTGGAATCATACCTCTTGGATCTTTATACCATGTACTCTGAGTGAGGTCGTATACAGGGTATTCTAAAAATTATACTTTTCTCGTATAATAATAGATACTCATAATAATACTTAAGCTAGAAACATGTATTTACTGAGATAAAGAATGTAATTCTACTCGTAATGCTAAATTAAATTACCATTTAGAAAAATTGACGTATGAGTATTTGTGTATTGAGTATTTTACCTACCTATTTGATTCAAGTATTTCGTCTATAATTGTAATTTCCTAAGTATTTGGCAAGAAACGGTGTTCTTATTTGGTGTAGGTCTCAAATTTAATAATAACTGAAGAATGAATTTTAAATAAAATAGCATATATTAACTGTTAAATAAGGTATTTTTTCCACCTAAATGGCTAATATAGTTAGGTCGGCAGTATAAATGCCTGTTTTAATAAAAAAGTTGTTTTTAAATGTTTAAATGATATACTTAATATAACAAAATGCTTATTTAAAAATATATGCGCCCCTGACTTCGCATCGCCCCCTGACCGCAAACCCTGGCTACGCCACTTCGTCCAATTACCTCATTTGCAACGTATTCGCAAATCCCACCGTAATAGTCTATACAAATTGACGGCCTGTTAGTAGATTTAAGAGGTAAACTTAAAATCAAATTAAATGATATGTTTAAAAATATATTAGGAAAATTGAAAGTAGCCGAAAAGAAATTTGTAATTTGCATTATTTTTCGAGATAAGGGATTGCCATAAACAAGAAGTCATAAAGCTATTGTTCAACTTAAATCTCCTTCTAGCTAACGAGATTATATGAAAGCCTCCATTGGATTGTTTATTAGAATTTTATAACCTTTTCAGGTCAAACAATTCATAATATTTTAAATTTACATTTTTTTTTTAGATTCATAAAGCATAGTATAGTGAGTTAGTCTTGCTTAGATGAGTTCGCGTTTAATGAGTTTTTCTTCGATTATGTACGTGATTTCCGTATTCTTGACAAAGCAATTTAAATTGAATTGCATTGAAGTTCACTTGTTTGCAAATTCGTTGACCTTTTCGATGGAATGCCCAATCGAAAAGTTTATTATTTACAAGCTTAAATGCTGTATATATTTTATATTCGAGTAAATTATAATTAATAAGAACACAAATTACGAATCTCTAAAACAGGTATTGTCAGATATAGTTTCGGATCTGCTGGAAAATCCTTCTCTTATGCAATTGCTCGGGGATATACCAATTATTATATAAACAACAAATAGTAGCAATGGTATTATATATCCAGTGGCGTATTTAGGAGGGCTCTATGAACCAACCACCCCCCCCACCAACCCCCCCACCCAAAGCAGGTTATACATCATAAAATGTCTCTTGATGAATAGAAAGTGTGTACCAAAATTCACAAAAGTATCTAGAGCAGTATCACAGATATTAATAAAAAAGGAGATTTTATGAAAATCTTTTACACCCTGTATCTCAAAAGTTAAGACGTTTGGGACATATGTTCATATGAAGGTTTTTTTCTGAAAATGTACCAAAGAATAATAACCTCTTTAAATATTAGCGTGAAACACCCTGTATACAATCAGCAGTAATTTATAAAATTAATTTATTAAACTTAAATTTATAGGAATAATAACTAACTATTTTCACATATTAATTATTACTATAGTTATTATTATAAACAAATAAACTTAATAATTTAATATGGAGTAATTCTAACATGCATTTTATTTATGGATAATCTAGTGCCGGTTTAAGGCTTTGTCGGGCCCTAGACGGCCGAGAGGCTCGCTACAGGCGTAATCCGGCGAAAATTTTATTGGTCCACAACCAAACTATATTATTATATATTATAAGTTTGGTCAATAATTTAGCATAGTAATTACTAGAAAAACCGATCCGGTAAGGTGTAAATTCAGATACTTTGACAGAATATAAAATGATGTTAAGAACAGATTAAGCCATTAACATAATACATTAATACATGTTGGTATCTATACATTTAACGTCCAAATTTATTTTATTTAGTATATTATGTTAACAATTTTATACTTCGTTTTTTTAGCAAATATATTCAGATCATGTTCCGGCGTCATTTTCTGTTCCATTTTTTGATTTTCAATATGTAAGTTGGAAAATCAGTCTTGAAGCTGTAGCTCGTACCGTGTCTTAACACGTCCCATAGCAGAAAAGTATAAATAGTATTATTATTGTAAAATATCAAACACCGCAACGCCGTGCGGGGTGCTCTGTCTTTATTTTGGATTTGGCGACTTTATGGTTTTTGCTATTTCAATTGACTATAAATTATTTTATAATTCGCGTGGTCCCTAAACTAAAGTTTACCGAATAATACAATTTTCTATAAACTGTGCCTAGTTAACCTTAGTTGTTTTTTTGATTGGGTACGAATTTCGGAACCGTTTAAGCTAGACCGCCTAATGGTTAAACCGACGCTGGGCCAATTACAAGCAATTCTCTGGAAGCAAGAATAATTTATGCTGAGAGATAGAAGTGACCTGCGTTTTCACTGCTGGACATCTTTCGACTTTTTAGTGATAAGGAAAGCAGCGCACCCTTGGGAAGCAAGTAATACATGCGCAAAGCCAGCGGACACCTAACTTTTTACAATTTTGACTATTTGTGTACAATGTACAGTGGCCAAGGGCGGATCCAGAAATTTTGTTTGCGGGGGGTTTTTGGGGGGTTGTTCGTACAAGGAAAAGTTATATACTATGCCGCGTTTGTCGAACCTGTATATATATGTAATTTTTCGTGTTCCACTATTGGTTTGGAGGGGTCAGGGACCCTCCCCCCTGTGCCAAATTTCAACTCTCAAGATAGCGAGTCTAGATCTAGATTATTTTACTCGGCTCTTTTCCATCCGGCATTCAAGTCTTAAATTTTATACAATTTATGCAATCTGGTTTTGTATGTTCAGTCTTTTACCGATCACCTATACCAAATTTGTATGTTTTAAAATTTATACAAAAAATAATTTTTAAATTTAGTCCGTCCACAGAATAAAGCAGCTAAATTTATTTAATTCACAAAAAAGTATGCAGATAAATTATAATCACGGTGTCTAAACATGACCGTTAAAGATAGTTTATATGCATTTTTTAAATTAAAGCCCCCCCCCAAAAAAAATCCCCCCTTTCCTTAAAAAAACTTCATACCAAACCGTCCTGACATAAAACTTACTAAGTTATCAAAAAACCGCATAAGGATAGCTTCAAAAATATCATAATTATTGGGTTTGGTGAATTCACGCGATTTTTGTAAAAAAAACTCTTTATATTTATATTATTTCTCAGAACAATAAGGGCGTATTTTTGTCTATACAGTAGCACTTTAAAATACTAAAAACTTAGATGTGTTCATGAGATGCATATCTACGCGAGAACTAATGTGAATTTATGTGGCTTTGTTTTGGTGTTTTATGAGGTTATTGTGTCGGTTTTTGTTCCGGTTATTTACTTGGTGTTTTTTTATAAAGTTCAAGTTTATAAATCAGAAATTGTTTCCCAGCGAACTGCACTGAACGTAATAGTTTAGAAATGTACCTTGAAAAATAAACTTCTTCTTCTGTCAACCGGTTATTGACCTTCTAAATAGTTTAACCGACAACACCGCTCAAAATTCACTGACGTTTTTGGCCATAACCTATCTCAATATTGCATATGGTTCACATGTGGGAGAGTTTGTTTACCTTTGTGTCAGTGGTAAGTGGTGTGTTTGTTTGGTTTGACATATAGTGATATAATTCGGTTATTAATTGAAAGCTCCATTTTTGGTTATTTTTTTTTCAATTTGTTTTCATCTCAGGAATTGCCGGTTTAAATATAATACGTCATTTCCATAACACCCTGTATAGAAGCGAAGCAAAGTGCTTATTTTATCCATATTTTTCTCTATTGAATTCGAGTACAATACATTATAATATTGTCGGAACAGATCACAAAGTATCCTAAAGATTCAGCGGGAGAAGCGTAAATGTAAATGCCACAATAAGAACCACTATCGATTGTCTATGTTCCTGCTCGGGCTGAGAATGTTGAACTTTCCTACCGCGCCATCAAGTACCTGACTACTTGGCTGCATTAGCCAATCTCATTGCTTTTACCGCAAAATTCGTGCAAGTGCACAGTCGTATTCTTATTATGGTAGTAGGTAGATAATAAACAAGTCGCCAGGCGTTCGGTGTAGTAGTACTCTTCAATTCATTTCGTTCTCGTTTACGTATCTGCTTCTTTTCAGTCTTCTTTTGAATCGGAGATGTTTAACAGCTGACATTGACGTCTGCCCGTGGTGTAGGTACCACTATATAATAGTACCATTAAATCTTCTCTTCCGAGTTGTTCTTCGTTATTACTTTACATACTTATATACGTTTTATTGCCCGTTTGAGTGTGGGTAATTTAAAATATCGTAAAATGTATATGTTAAGTTTCGTTTGAGTGTTTCCTTATTTGAATCCAATATGAGTGACGGTTCGGAAATGCAATCGACAACTAACTCGTGTGTAAGTTCAACTTTAAATTCGTTGGATTATTGGGATTACACGATTGAACTCGAGTGTCTGGAAGGAACTTCAGGTGAGTTAATTGTGAAATAAATCGCTCAACTCGATCTAGCGGGATTCGACTTAAATTCTAAATGAAACTCTAAATATGACCCCGTGTTTTAATTAATTTAGTAATTTTTTTAAATTACAGATACAATAAAGTAAAATCTAATTTTTTCTATTTGGGTTTCGTAATGGCTACATTATGAAATGCAAAAAAATTGAATAACTTGCCACTTTATGAAACTGAAATTTTATTTTTTTCATGTTGGCAACAAGTAGGGTTCGAATTTTAGGCCTACTTCGATTTCGTTGAAATTAGTTTTCTAGGCATTATGGATTCGCCAGAAATTTTTTTGCAAATAGATAATTTTACTAGATATTTATCCAAAATACCTCTACTCGGAAGTATATAACATACTGATGGTGTCCGTCAACAAATTTCTAGTCACAACTATAAAACAACATAATCTAAAAATAATAAAAATATCTTCCAGTTTATGTTCTATTTCTAAAGTTTTATTCAATAAAGTACTATTTTTATTTTTTATTCAATATAGTATTATACATATTACTTTATATATACATATTTATAGTTACTGTAGACATTTCCTGGGCATTATTTGTTATTCCTGTCAGATTCTGTGTCGACACAATATTTTGTTCAATAGTATTATTGAGTATTTTGTTCAATATTTTGAACTTTTCGACACAATATTTTGTTCAATAGTATTATTTAGTATTTTGTTCAATATTTTGAACTTTGTTCTGCTCGCACCATAACTCAAAGTATTGTATATTCTTTTTAAAAGATTTTCTAGATTAGTTTCTAAGTTAGTTAGTATTTCTGCCAGAGTACAACTTTCTTCCTGACGCATTTTTATTAACTTTAATAATATATTTATTTTTAATTATGATGGATGGAAAGAAGATCTATTGTGTTCAATTGTTTCTATCATGGCATATTTGATTCTTGTAACATTTTATTAAATTGTAAAAGTATTGCCAACCCAAGAAGAAAATATTAATTCAAATGGAAAAAATCTACTATATTTTTAAAAGCTTTTCAGACTTTAAAGACTCAAATAGAAAAAGTATTATAAAATACACGGTTCATAAGACAATTGGAGCACTTGTACTTTAGAAAACTCCCCGCTTCGCGGGTCGTTTTCTAAATTAAACGCGTGCTCTACAATAATGTCTTATGAAAGTTATATCTTAATATATTAAGATGTAGTGTTAAAAGTAATTATAAGGATCTTTTGATTGAGTTATTGAGATTGAGAAAGAAAAACTTAGTTAACTAACCATAATTTTTGACTCTATACATATGTGACTGGAATAACTTTTATTAAGAAATATCATTAAATTATAGCAAAATTTTAACCTACGTTTTTAGTAAAAATTACAAAAATATTTAGTAGCTTTTCATATTAATGAGAAGCTTCTGTAAAATTTACTAAAACCTTTCGTAAAATTTACCCGAATTTACCTAAAGTCTTTTGTAAAATTTAATAAAAACTTTTATAAAATTTACTAAAATCCTTTGTACAAATTATGATACATGGTATTCCCAAGCGATCACCCATCCAAGCACTAACAGTGCCTAACGTCGCTTGACTTCATCAATCGATGGTATGTTTCCTGTAAAGTTTTCCACCTATTATTTGTTACGAAAATCGAAAACCCAGTAATTCATTTATGTCTTCTATTCTCGTAAAAATATTTTTACAATACTTCATTTAACCTGTGCAATTTTTACAATAAAAAATACTGTATACATTTTAAAATATTTAACTACTGGGGTTATAAATAAATTATTTTCACTGTACATTCGTTGTAAAATTTACAATATAATTAATAATATTTAAGGATGTTATTCATGGATCCATTTTCAGAAGAAACTTCATATGAACAAATGTCCTAAACATCTTAACTTTTGAGATACTGAATGGCCCTATCAGGAGAACGGAGGTGGCAGAATTGTAAAAAAAACAGCTGTATAAGTTTATTGTTATATTATCAACAGAATCGGATATAGTATTAAATGGAAGTGATAATAATATTCCAATCGTCCATTCATAAAATAAAGTATCATACGCACTATAATAATAAAGCGACATTTTGGTAACTTTCATAATATCTAATTAAATATTTAGAGCAAGACATAATGTACACCCAAAAATAATAATGTGTATAATAACCTCGATAATATTTTATTTTATACGGCAAGGGAAAGTCAAATAGTTTACTATTATTATAGGCATTTTTTTATTATTTTTTAATAAAAATTTTGCTACATTGTTAAGGTTTGTATATCAATTATTATTAAAAATTATAGATATTATACCCAATAATTTTAAAAAATTATTAAAAATTACTAGGTATTGTTGTTGTTATAACGACAACAAAAAGCCTATTGGGTACAGCCTAACAATTACATGCTTTATTATCACTAGACAATACGTTTTTTTTTTGTAAATAATGGAATCAAAGCAGATAATCTTGATAGTACTGGTTAGTTAGATTACAGAACTATTAAGATTTCTCATCACGCTGGGACATCAAGCATTAAAAGTACAAGCGCATAGTTATAAATTCTGGGAAATGACGAGTTTTTTACAGTGTGATTCCTTAGGTACAGGGTGTTGAAATTATTTTTTTTTGTGTAACCATATTTTTTTAATATCTCCGAATGTACTTTGGATAATATTTTTACTTTTGTAATAGGATATAAAGCTACTAGTTAGAGAGACGGTGACAATAGGGGGTCCGTGAAGTGGAATATCAGTAATTTGGTTTTTCGTGGAGTTTAGGTCCACCTCTACAACTTTTATATCTGATGAAACGCCGTAGAGCGTTGCTGAGAGGCGCTGTGCCGCTTTAGATAGGAAAGTTACGGGAAACACATTTTCTGACAAGTCAACCCTTGAATATACTTTTCCGAGCGTGTCAAAAAAAAATGAATGGAAAAATTATAAAGTCTCAAGTGACATGGGTCCAACTGGGCTTAATCGATTTGTATTCACATGAAGTTGACTCGTAAACAATTTTCTGATAAAAAGAATATTGCGTATTTTATCGAAAAGTCCGCGCTTGCTCTCCAGCCCAGGCAAATTTTCAAAAAATCGTTTCACTTCCCATACTGTGAAAACGATTATATATTTCCTGATGTAATTTTTCACGGTGGGTCGATTGCGCGGGGTCGCAACTCCCCAAACTAGTGAATCATTTTTCCCGTCATACAACTGAACGATACCTGCCTTCCGGTATCTCTGCATAATATTGTCAGAATTCCGCCTAGCTAGGTGCGATTCTTCTGAAATGTTTTTTTCCACAATATTTGGGTTTCAAGGAATGTAATGTGACAATTTTCTGACATGTCACGATCGTTTTCCGAATTTCCTCCGAGGAGATTTTAAAAAAATTACAATAATGAAATGGCGAGACCTGGAACGACAAAAAATTGTTTCACATAATCTTTAACATATAATGTTCCATGCTAGAAAGTTTCTACTTCAAATTAGCTTTTTTCCTTTTTTTTAAATTTTCATCGATTCATGAGTGAGTGGCGTTCCTGCAAACATGTCTTCTGATTATTTTTTTTTTAAAGTGGTACATTTTTCCTTGTGGATATTTTTTCTAATTAGCCTGGTGAGTCACAAAATGAAAATGGTCTCTTGCGTTTTACTCGTCAGGCTTCTTCTTGTACAGCGGCGTCCATATTCAAGGTGTTACCTGACGTCTTACCTGACGTTTTACCTGACCTTTTACGTGACGTCTTACCTGACGGTTTACCTTTTATGTATTCAAGTTAGACTACAGGCACCAGAAATCGAGTACGTTCGCTAACAATAGTTTATTGAGGCGGTGTTGTCATATATTGCAACACAGATTTGTAAACGCACGTGTTCAGTTTTTTACAACAAGACACCTTTAAATAGCATTATCATTTCTTTTTCAAACTTTTTAGAAAAAAAAATACCACAATTTTAAGATACCTACTCTCTTACCTTTGATCATATTTTTAAATAATCCGTTTTATAATTAAATTCCATAAAAAAATTAAACACAAAAAGTATGTTTTGCAACAGAATCAACAATACGTAATATCACACAAATTTGAAATCACATCACAATATTTCTTATTGTGAATTATTTCACAACAGAAAAAAAATCGGGTAATGCTACAACTAACGAAACGTTTAAAATTCGTATACATCAAGCACGTGGAACACTCGACAGCGTCATTCCATCGCCGAGTCTCGAAACATACTAAAGCAACCATAGTGGCGCGAAGCAGGTATCCAAGCAAGGGCGAAACATGCGGTGTGATCTGACAACACTGTTATTATACTCTAGTGACTCACATTGTTGCTAACTGAATCCAGATGGAACGGCGCAGCAGTATGTGGGTAAAAAGAGTTTTTACCTTAGTATTTAAATATTCGATTAAATAAAAAAAATATGTAGACTTTCTCTAGGACACCCTAGGAGTCACCCATTTAAATATAATAAGTCATTTCCATAACAACCTCTATATGTGACTGGAATAACTTTTATTAAGGACTGGCATTAAATTATAGCAAAAGTTTCACCTACATTTTTACTAAAAATTACAAAAATATTTATTAAACCATTTACATATAGGTATGAAAAGTTTTTGTAAAATTTATTAAAAGCTTTTGAAGAATAATTTGCTAAATTTTTTGTATAAATTTTGACAAATGGTATTCCCGAGCCACGATCGATGATATGTTTCCTGTTAAGTTCTCCGCCTATAATTTGTTGCGAAAATCGAAATCCCAGTAACCCGTTGCATCTAATTTATGTCTTTTATCCTTGGAAAAATATTCATTTCATTCATTTAAACTTGGACAATTTTACAATAAAAAATACTTAAATAATAGCCAATATACCATACATTTTAACATGTTTAACTACTAAGTTATAAGTAAATTATTTCCTCTATACATTCGTTGTAAAATTTACAATATATTTTATTAATTACTTGATTTTATTAAATTTATTAGAATGTAAATTATGTTTCCAATATTATTTTGATACGGATTGCTAATAAAAATTGTAATTAATTCTATATGAAATTTTACAATAAAATCTTTACTATAATAGGTTTACTAACAATAATATACAGTGAGTCCCAGAAGAAATGTCTAAATTCATTTAAAATTCAGCGGTAAGTTTTTTCAAAAAACGCTCGTACCCGTCGATTTTGATTTTTTAAATTTTTTTTTTTGTGGTAATTTCATGTATACAGGGTAGCTCAAAAATAAGTTACGACCATCAACTTCATTTTTTTAAATGATAACATATATTTTTTATTTCATTTTTGAATTTTGCATTGAATTCTAAGCATGTTTCATGTACCATGTCCTATACATAAACTCAACAGTTATTGAAAAAATTAGGATTGAACATATCTATAAGTAAGACCTGTTTATTAAAAAAAAACACAACAAAATCAAATTAAATGTTGAAAATGTGCGCCATTTACGGCTTGACAATATCCAAGACGATCAATAAATTCTCTTTGCACGTTTCCAACCATTTCCGGAGTTATGACACGCACTTCTCTTCGGATCCTTTCTTTCAACTCCTGCATATTGTTTGGCCTGTTAACAAATACTTTTGATTTGAGGTAACTCCACAAAAAAAGTCCAGCGGAGTTAGGTCTGGCGACCTAGCAGGCCATTCGATAGGTCCTCTCCTTCCAATCCACCGATTGGGAAAGGTTTCATCCAAAAATATGCGCACAGTGGCCGCATAGTGCGGAGGAGCACCATCTTGTTGGAATATCAGTTCTTCGTTAGGAGAGTCTGAATCCAATGGATTCGGAAATAAAGCCACTAATGCTGGAATTAATTCTAGTTGGAGAAATTCGAGATATACTTGTCCAGTTAAAGACTGTTCAAAGAAAAATGGACCAATTACTCTTTCGCGTACGATTCCACACCAAACATTTATTTTCTTATGGTACTGGCTGTGAACCTCTATCATCCAATGCGGATTTTCTGTTGCCCAATATCGACAATTTTGTCTGTTCACATTACCATTCAAATAGAACGTAGCTTCATCCGAAAAAATAATATTTTTTACTAAATTATTATCTAGATTGCACATATTTTGCATGCGTCCGCAAAACTCACTTCGCCTATCGAAATCATCTTCAAATAACTCATGCACTGGAATAACTTTGGTGATATTTGTGCTTTTGAACTACTCGGTGAACAACAGATTTCGGCATGTGGAAATCGGCCCCAATGTGCGACAGGGGAGTACATTGATTTTCGTCCAAGGAAAGCAAAACGTCAAGTTGTTCATTTTCATCTCGAGTAGGACGACCAGATTTAGGCAAATCTCTAACATGACCGAATTCTCTAAACTTAGCCTCTATTCTACTCACCATCTTTTGACATATGGGAGGACGATCAGGATGGATTTCATTAAATAATTGGGCTGTTTCTATTTGAGTACGTGTTTTATCACCAAACCCGACCATGTATAGAATTTCAATTTTCTCCCGTTCCGTCAACTTCACCATTATTGTGAAAACCGCAACTTTGAAACTACGCTTGACAATAATTATACTTATTTGAAATAAAATTGTCATACAGTTTCTATGGAAATAAACGGTGACAGTGAGACAGTACACTCTTACTTATTATGGAGCCCAAAATGCCATATTGCCAGAAGATTTGATAGATCGTTGGATTCCCTAAATGATATGTTCAATCCTAATTTTTTCAATAACTGTTGAGTTTATGTATAGGACATGGTACATGAAACATGCTTAGAATTCAATGCAAAATTCAAAAATGAAATAAAAAATATATGTTTTCATTTGAAAAAATGAAGTTGATGGTCGTAACTTATTTTTGAGCTACCCTGTATACATGAAATTACCACAAAAAAAAATTAAAAAATCAAAATCGACGGGTACGAGCGTTTTTTGAAAAAACTTACCGCTGAATTTTAAATGAATTTAGACATTTCTTCTGGGACTCACTGTATACTGCGTTTCCTATAAGATAAGTAACTTGATTTCAGTGTCTGGTTTAATAGTATTTATAGAGAATATATTGTGTGATGCGCGTGTTAAAAGTTATTTTGTGAGAAGGGAAAACAGCCCTCTAATATACATAAATTACTATTAAAATACATGCACAGAATATCAATTAAAATATATATGATTTTGTAATCCTTGAACTTTGAAATGTTATTTTTGTTACTTTGACACTGGGATACGTTTACGCCTACATCATTAAGCAGCAAGTTCCAGTTTTTAGTTCATAATCACTATTTTTTCTTTAATAATAAAATTAGGTTCTCTCTAATTATGGAAATAGAAATCCAAGTCTAGAAAACGAATAAAGCCTGACGTAGCCAGCTGTTAAGGGGGGCGCGGAAAAAAAAATAATCTATTTAAGAAATGAAACGTCTATGCTTGTCAGGTGGTATTAATATCAAATACCAATATGGAAAATTATTATTTCCCAGACCACCCGATGATCCTTATACAATAAGGGCGTATTTTTGTGTAGATGTACACCTACCCTGTACTGACGAGAACAAATAAGTTCCATTGGTATCATTCAATCTGAAATAGTATTTTAAAGTGCTACTGTGTAGACAAAAATACGTCCTTATTGTATAAGGTATCATTGGGTGGTCTATGAAATAATAATTTTCCATATTGATATTTGAAAAAAATAATCTCTCGTCTTAGAAAAAGACGTCACACATTTTCTACTAGAAAATTAACACCAAAGTTTTCGTTAAATATAGGTTTGTTCCAACACCCTATTTTTGTATCGTTCTAGAACCGTCACGAAACTGTTGGAATCGATTTTGTGCGCAGGCGTTAATTTTGCACTGTTTGTTGCCGATGCTCAAGGGAGGCAAGGTTGGTACGTTTTTGTGACCATTCTGTGTAAAAATCTCAGCTGATCGCCTGTCTGATTCTAGGAAAGAAGTTTAGTAATTAGTTAATTATCATAACATTCATAAATCACAACCCTACTTTTGTTGTTTTGATTTCTTCGTCTAAGCTTGAGTATTATCTTTTTTCGTTCCGTTTTGTTGTATTTAATAATCATGAAAGAGAATAACGTTTAATGTTAAGAATATCTTGTAGGTTTGGGAACCGGATTATACAAATTTAATAAGAATAAATTAAATAATCAAAATATTAAGCAACAACTCCTACAAAACAAGGCTAAAAGAACTGCATGAATGCCAGGAATACAAAAACAACGGTTAAAATTCTTAGGGCGCAAGTCAGTACAAGCGGTTCCTGGTCTTGGCCATGTATCGTTTTTACACAATTTGGTTGGAACACCAAAGGGATCGCCAGCTACACCGTTTTGTGTCGGTTGGAACGCCTTTCGACTACTACGCATGTGCGTGACCGTACATTGTACGATTTTTAGGGTGGTTGGAACGAACCTTATGTTTCACAATAGTAAGGAACACCTGCAGGAACCCTTCAATAACACTTAATTTTAAAGTAAATCAGCGAATGTCCATCTAAATATGGAGGAATCATTACGATAATGGTTAAAAATGGTTAAAACCAAGAAAGGTGTAATATGCTCCAAACGAAAAAATTTCTAAAAAATTTAAAAATCGCTTATTTTCAGGTAAATCTCGTTTATCGTCTCATATACAGAGTGTAACAAATTCGGCCTTCACCATTGGGATTTCGGAAACGGTAAGAAATGCGAAGTCGGTTAAATTGGGGCAAAGTTGCGTAATTCTAGACCCAATAATATGTCAAGATGGCATCATCAGATCTTTCATGCGACGTTTCGTCTTTAGGTCACCATGATCAACTTAACTTTTTTTAAATACTGGCCTGGATTTTTTGGTTTAAATTATGAAAGAGGACCGAAATCTACGTTCAGTGGTACACAACACTTACTAGTTTTCCGACGTTTTTTTCCTTAAATTGACCATCTTCATTAAAATTCGTACTTCAAATTTCTACTTAGCGTAAGTACAAGTAATTTATTTTATTAATACAAATCAAATTTGACTCTTAAAGCCTTAAAAGAGGAGTTTTACATTTTTGAATTATACCGAATTAAAAAAAAAGTAAATTACAGGAACGTACCAGAGGTATTTTAATGAAGATTGTCAATTTAATGAACAAAACGTCGAAAAAGTATACGAGTTAACATAGATTTCGGTCCTCTTTCATAATTTAAACAAAAAGATCCCGTATTTAAAAAAGTAAGTTGATGATGGTGACCTAAAGATGAAACGTCGCATGAAAGAGCCGATAATGCCATCTTGTGGAGAATAAAAAGTAGCAATGAGAAAGTGAAATATATTTGTGGAAATCTCTTCGATCAAAGTCAGGAAAAAATAATAACCGCAACGCAACATTTGTTCAAATATCTTGAAAACCCCTGTATTTATTTTTGATTTTTTTGCGGCATATTATTGGGCCTGTAATTACGCAACTCTACCCCACTTTAACCGACTTCGTATCTCTTACCGTTTCCGGAATCCGATATGCCCAATTTGTAACACCCTGTATAGTATTTACGACAATTTTAATTAATTGCAATAACACACGAGGGATGCGATATTCCGGGATATAGGCCTTAGAATAGCTCTAGGAGGATTTCAAAAATCAATTGTTGGATACAGGCACATATAGGTATTATTGTTTGTAAAAATATTATTATTTGAAAACTTCCCACCTTTAATATCTCGATTCCAGTTATTTTCAATTTCCCGTTGTAGGTTAGATTTACGGGGCGTGACACCCCCCCATGCGGCGCCCTACACAAATAATTTCAGAATCTCGAGGGGATCCTACTGTATCGATTGGAAAAAAAAAATTACTCGATTTCGTCAAGGGGTTTTCGAATACCGGAACGACTCCTCTATAAATAATATACAAAATCGGAAAGACGAGATAATTTTATTGTGAAGGGGGCTTTGCCTTAAAATCTTAAATGCGAAGGGGGTTCTAAAAACAAGCGCCACTGTATAAATTTTGTTTTTGGGATTTCCGATGATGCTGAAATCTAACAATAAAAAATGTTCCCATATTATTATGCTGCGTATATTCTGCCCGTCACTATATAATAATGGAATAAACCTACATCGGCAAACATTAATTTTTTTCATTTGCAGCTAGAAATACGCACGTTTGAGTTCTCATACAAAGGTCATTCCTCGCTTGAGATAAACGGATGTATTAATTAAATTACATAAGTGATGTAATACGATTACAATAAAATTATTACCGAAAATATCCATTAATGCTTCTATTTATATATTTACGTATTGTGGTAATTGTATGGTTAAAAAATGACATTGCATCATGAGTTGTAAATAATTAAATCGAATTTTAAATTTGTGTATATTATTTAATATAAATCTGCATTTGAAATTAGAAATTTGAAATCAGAAATTTCATTTATTTACAACCATGCATGTAATAATGACATTTCATCTACCTTTAAAATGTGGAAAGTTGACGTTTTCTTTACTTTTACTTTCCACCCGGGTGGAAAGTAAATTATTTTTTTGTCATTTTTTTAAAAATCGATATCTCAAAATAATATACGAAAACACTAAAAATGCTAATATCTTTGCGTGTTTAGATATGTCTATTTTTTTCCCTAATTGATAGAGTGGTCCTCAGTATTGAATATTGTGACCAAATCGTTGATATCTTCTTTGTCTTGGCATTTTCACTGAATTAAGCTAGTAGCGCCGACTCAGAACCAGGATTTTGAACTTTTTTCCCGTACACCATTCTTTGAAACAGTTATATGCCTTGTCATATCTCGGGCGGCTTTTAGTTGGCAGAAGATCTGCTTCTACTATTTTTGCTGCTTCTCGAATTTCTGGTGGAGTAGCGGCAAAATCAAATTCCGCATTTTTCTGTTGTTAAAATAATATATTGTTTAGTGACATGGCAACCATATTCAAAAAATGATATTTGCCATCTTGATGTGTATTATTACCTACTTTATTTTACCACCTGCGGTTTTTTGAAATTTCTGTCTAATTTTTCAATGGAAAAGTCAAACTGACATTTATCTTTTATTAATCATTTTAATTCAAAATAATAAGAACTAATTTACTATTTTTATTTTTCGAAATTTTTGAGAATTTTTTCGGATTTAGAAACTATGAAATTCAATCTCGTTTATCTTTCATTCCTGCATTTTTAGATATTCCTAATATTGGATCTTGCCAATTTTCAATTGTCAATATACCGAAAACGGTTGAATTTGGATAAAGGGTATATTACATAAATTAGGTTCATAATTTGACGCAGAATTTGAAAATCAATTAATATACAGGATGTCCCATTTTAAGAAAAAATTTCGATCCCCCCTGTAACAACAGACCTTAAATAATGTTTCATCCCCTTGCAAATACTACTTTAAACCCTGTATAACAATCTTTTTAATTTTTCTCCAATATAAAAAATAAAAAAGTTAATATCACCCTGTACAGGGTGTCCCATTTTCGACACTTTTATAGGGTATCTCCGTAATTGTTAGTATTATCAAAAAAGTAATGTAGGTGTCATGTGCTCTTTTTAGGTCAAATTTAAAATGGTAAAATCTAAATTTGAACAGATACGGGGGAAAATTTGATAATTTCAAAATGACCCTATATTTATTTTCTTAGTTAAAAGAGATACAGAAAAATGTTTTATACAAAAGTTTCTTTAAAATGCTTATTGAATAAATTGCCGTTTTTAGAATAAGTATACGGGGTCAGTTAAAAAAGTTATCGGACCTAACCCCATTTTTTAAAATGGAGCACCCTGTATATTTGAATCTAATAAGATTGCATTTTAAATTCTATTTTCAAATATTTAACACACCATAGATAATATTGGTTTCCTAGGCGATTTATTTAAACTTTATTACTTGTAGGCCATAAAACAAAAGCTAATATCCTAGAAACAGCTATGTTGACATTCTAGTTGTTATTAACATTTAACTTCAATTTCATTACTACATATTCATTTGTGAAAATGACTTATTAACATTTTGAAAAATTTGATATGATAACTCTATCATCCATGGTGTGTTATAAATTTGAAAAGAGAGTTTAAAATGCTATATTTTTAGGTTAAAATATACCGTGTGTTCCATTGAAAAAAAATGAGGTTAGGTGGGATAATTTTCTTACCTGGCCCCGTATACTTATACTGAAAACGGTAGATTATTCAACAATCATTATAAATAAACTTCTGTATAAAACATTTTTCTGTATCTCTTTCAACAAAGAAAATATAGGGTAATTTTGAAATTGTCAATTTTTGTAATGTATCGTATTTCTTAAGCAAGCGAAAATTTTCAAATTTTGATTTTACCATTTTAAATTTGACCTAAAAAGAGCACATGACACCTACATTACTTTTTTGATAGCACTAACAATTACGGAGATACCCTATAAAAGTGTCGAAAATGGGACACCCTGTACAGGGTGATCGGCGGTATGTTACGTCATTTCATATTGTTGACCTGTGCCACCATGAAAAGGTAAAGAGATGTCACACAGATTTTGAAGGAAGAAAATTATAGGAAGACAGTTTTTATTTTTTGTTAAGTTATTGTTGATAATAAAGGAAAATTAAGTGAAATTAAAAGTCTTTAAGATACCACAGCACCTATGGATAGATAGACCTAACAATATTAATACTTATTCTGAAAACGGTAGATTATTCAACAATCATTATAAATAAGCTTCTGTATAAAACATTTATCTGTATCTCTTTTAACTAAGAAAATATAGGATAAATTTGACATTGTCAATTTTTTGATTTTTCCCCGTATCTCTTAAGCGAGCGAGAATTTTCAAATTTTGATTTTACACAGAGCACATGACACATACATTTCTTCTTGATAGCACTAACAGTTACGGAGATACCCTATAAAAGGGTCGAAAATGGGACACCCTGAATTTTTATTTGGTAAAAGTTGTCAACCATAATATGTCCGATGATGTTTATTTCCCCAAAAATGCAAAACTTGTTGACGTCTATTGCGGTTTATAACTACTATTCATTTATTAACTTAATTTGTTCACTTTCTTGTCGTAATTACATACCATTCATCTGTCGATATCAGTATTCATTTCTTAATTCGCTGTGACCACAGAACTATTTTAATCGTTTAATAACTGTGGTACACTTTGAAGAAAAAAAACAATCTAATTGGGTGTCAGCGGTAATTACGCTTAGATCAAATAATGGAAAGGTAATACTTTAATTTTGTAAGTATCAGAAAAACAGTGTCGGAATCCGGTAGTTTCGTAAAGTATAACTAGTTTAATTGTTGTCATATTCTTGTATGTTATGAAAACTATTAAAGCCGTCATACAATATTAATTAGAATATGCTCGGGAGAAAGTAATGTGCCTGTTTCTTGATTTTTTATTTGCTTTCTGTAACGTAAATATATTAAAATGTAACAATACTTTTTTTGTATTTTTTCCAAATCTGAAAAGGTACTAACGATGTTCGTTGGTTTCGTGATGTCTGTCGATTGCGTTTAAGTAGTGGATCCGCTATCCGGGCTTCTTTATTAGTATCCGGTTCGGCCGGATTTTGTACCGGATCCGGCAAGAACTACGTTTTAAAAATGTGTTGTGGAAATTATGAACATAACCCCAACGATACAGTAGAGCTGCTTTTTTTTCTTGTTGCTTGCAAAGAGTTTATTTCTTTTTCTTTTCGTAGACATCGCCGGAATTTAGGGGGGTTAGTCGCAAAGCATTGTTCCAATCCCGGGTTTTTCGGGATCCCCGGACCCCTGGACTAATCCAAAAAAAAATAACATTTAAGGTTAAATGTCAGTTTATTTGTGGTTACTAAATACACTAAATAGATCTTGCCTACTGTTAACAAAATAAAAAAAAAACATTAAAGATTTCTAAAAAAGAACTTTAAAAAAAACTGCTCTGTTTCAACACACCCGACACGAACAAACCCTCAAAATGAATTTAAAAACATTTAATTCCTAAGGGATTAAAAGAAATGTTAATGCTGAGGGATCAATCCCTCAAAAGTATTCTAATTTTCCCTATTTTAAATAGTATCTAAAATAGTGAGTCGATTTAAGTTAGCGCCATATTTATTATTAATTTTACGAAAAAAAGTTATTCTTTATAAAAAGTTCTGCATTATCCAAGACCTAAAATGCAACCATCAGATGTTAAATTTCTTCAGTGGTATACGAGGTCTGTCAAAAATTATGAATCTGTCTCGAAAGTATTTGTGACAATATCGAAAAGTTACTACTCATCCCGCCCCTATAATTAAGAAATGCCACTAAATAAGAGCAAAATTTGAACCTACATTTTTTGTAATAATTACAAGAATATTTAGTAAAATACAGAAATCAAATTTAATGGGTTTGTTGTGATATTATTTGGTATTTTATGAGATTACAGACTTAATTTTGTCACTTCCGGTTTAACCGGAAATTATCTCAACTTTGGATTTTTAAATGGAACAACAATTCAACGACACGCTATACGTCACTTTTTGACACTTTAGATAATTTTTCTTCTTATTGTTATTTTTATTTTTTCATCTAGATTGCTATGAACTCCCCCCCATTCTTAATAAAAATGCCATTTTCAATTTTTATAGTGGTTAAACATTTTTTAAAATTTTTAAACTTATTAAGGAGGGTTTTCCCAGAAAATTCAATTAAACTGCTGGCCATTTGCTTTCGAGCAAGAGAAATTTCGCCTAAATTTAAAAGTTAATATTTTCTGAACCAGATATGACATCGATCTCCGGTTTTTAATTTTTGATAGATTTGTCCCTTAGGAAACAATTGCCAAGGTTGGATTGTCTTAAACTGTCAGAAAATTTTATATACAGGATGTTAAAGAGGACGATGATTTTTGCTCCAATTTCAATAGCATGTAACTTTCACAATAATATTTTTAAATTTTATCACTGTACGTCAATTGAATCACTGGTTCATAGCAAAGAAAGTGATCTGTCAAGTTTTTGATATCTGCTATATTTTAAGAGATACCGATTTTTTTGAAAAACTTTGCTTTTTTCAACTTTTTGTTAGCTAGATCCCACTGTGCGTTGTATCGTGCAAACTTTGCAAGTGATTATTATACCTTATGAAAAGCTTGTTTATGTCCAGTAACAATAATTGTACCTAAATGTTGTGATGTGCAGTGGCGTACTTATAATCACTTATATGTCTATGCTTTATGAGTGTCTCACAATTTTTTTGTATTGGAAAGTACTCGTCCCTAGATTAGGCAAGTTTTTCCTTATTATTTAGTTTTTCATATCGCGCTACAGGTATATTATACAGTGTCTACAAAATTTTAAAAAAGATATTTTTTTTATTTAATTGTTTGAAAAAATTTATTTATTAATTTCTAACTTTCTAACACGACACTATTCCTAAAATTAAACTTACATTGAAAGGCACTTTAATATTAAATATCACTAGCTGCCGTCAAATCAAACCACGTCCATCCGAGTGTATTAATTTGAATCGAGATTATCACGAAAAAAAAACAATATCAAGTCACCCATGCTAATGCGTTTAGCAACAAAGCTAACCATGTGTTAGAAAGTTAGAAATTAATAAATAAATTTTTGCAAACAATTAAATAAAAAAATTATCTTTTTTAAAATTTTGTAGACACTGTATAATATACCTGTAGCGCGATATGAAAAACTAAATAATAAGGAAAAACTTGCCTAATCTAGGGACGAGTACTTTCCAATACCAATACAAAAAAATTGTGAGACACTCATAAAGCATAGACATATAAGTGATTATAAGTACGCCACTGCACATCACAACATTTAGGTACAATTGTTGTTACGAACAAACCCGAACATAAACAAGCTTTTCATAAGGTATAATAATCACTTGCAAAGTTTGTACGATACAACGCACAGTGGGATCTAGCTAACAAAAAGTTGAAAAAAGCAAAGTTTTTCAAAAAAATCGGTATATCTTAAAATATAGCAGATATCAAAAATTTGACAGATCACTTTCTTTGCTATGAACCAGTGATTCAATTGACGTACAGTGATAAAATTTAAAAGTATTATTGTGAAAGTTATATGCTATTGAAATTGGAGCAAAAATCATTGTCCTCTTTAACACCCTGTATATAAAATTTTCTGACAGTTTAAGACAATCCAACTTTAGCAATTGTTTCCCAAGGGACAAATCTATCAACCATTAAAAACCGGAGATCGATGTCATATCTGGTTCAAAAAATATTAACTTTTAAATTTAGGCGAAATTTTTCTTGCTCGAAAGCAAATGGCCAGCAGTTTATTTCAAATGGGAACATATGTATTGGCTCACACGGGCAAAAAGATAAGTGCATTATTTTTCCAACAGTTTGGTAGCACGCACCCTTAGTCAAGTTAGAAAAGGAGAGATAATTTGTCAAAAATATCAATTCATGACAAAAAATAAAATAAGAAGCGCGAACGCCTTTGCATTTATCTAGGTACCCATGACGCCATAATGCTAACAAACAAATGAACATAGTTACAAATTTAAAATCCGCCATAATTTGACCGAGAATAAACCATTTTAGGGAGTTAGCAATCTAGATGAAAAAATTAAAATAAAAAGAAAAATGATTTAAGTGTATGGGATGTCGTTGAATCTAGAATGGTGTTCTGAATATCGATATAGCCAAACATAAACTGGGTGTTCTTCTCCAAAGTTGAGGTCATTTCCGGTTAAACCGGAAGTAACAAAATATAGTCCGTCATGTCATAAAATGCAAAATAATATCACATACAAGTAGGGTTGCCAGGTGTCCTGGATTTCGCAGGATGTCCTGGATTTGAGGCTCGAATATAAGCATTCTGCGGAGACTTGTGGCAGGACGCCTAATGTCCAGAATTTCATAAATACTCAAATTATAAATTGTTTTTAAGACATAACTCAGCGCCATTTTTTTTTCAGAAAATAATTTGTTTTTAAAATTATCTAGTTTTTCTCTAAAAAGACCGTTTAAGTTTGATTCGGTCGTGGAAATTTTTATTAACTTGTCCATTGAAATAAACCTTGATAATTTATATGAAGAATTTTGTATAATGAAACCCACCTTTGAGGAAGCTTGCACTTTACCTGAAGGCTCTATTCACAAATGGAATAACATTTTCATAGCTAATCCCGAAATGAATAATTTTTTGAAAATAATGCAATTTATTTTTTGAATAAATGGTTTAAATGCTGACTCTGAAAGAAGTTTTGTTCTTTGAGCAATATGGCCTGGAGCGACAGCTCATGGTTAATCATATTAAAGCAGATTAAAACAAATTTTGGCTTAACTTGCAAATAATTTTATAATATGACAGTTAAAATTAATAAATTCTTGGAAGCCGTCAAGAGTGATAAGAAATATTCTTTTTCAACCAAATAATTCATTTTCTTAAAGCATTTTAAATAACTATTACACTTATGAACATAAGAGGGGGAGGGAGGGACGACGGTTGTACGCTGATCTTGTCATATAAATAAAACGAAACGTCTAGCTTGTATTCAGCGTAATTTTTAATTCTACCAACGCCTAGCGTTTTCGGCCTCTAAAAAAAAGTCATCATCAGGGCTAAGGCTCCGTCAAAATCACCCCAGGCACACAAGAAACATACCATAAAATAAAACATAACATATATTAAGCACCCTTCAATTCAACGGTGCGTTAGGCGTTGGTAGAATTAAAAATTACGCTGAATACAAGCTAGTCGTTTTGTATTGTTTTATTTATATTACACTTATTTAGAAAATAACTTTTTTGATTATTTGTATATAAAATAAATTGTATTTTAGTTTAGTTAAAAATTTCCTTCCTTATTTGAATATATCCTTCCATTTTCAAACTTGTGTCCTGCGATTTCAAAATTTAAACTTGGCAATCCTACATACAAGCCACCCAAATTTTATTTCTGTAATTTAAACACTAAGAAACTTATAGGGGGCGAGCGTTCCTCATGAAACACCCGGTATGAAATCTTATTGTAAAACTTACTAAAATCCTAGCTAAAATCTTGTATAAAATTTATTAAAATGTTTTGTAAAATTTACTACAATCTTTTATAACAATTTTGACATATGGTATTCCCAAGCGGTGACCCATCTAAATTGTATCGTCGCATTCTGTCCTATCACCTGTTACGAAGATCGAAATTGCAGTAATCGGTTGCATCTGATTTAAACCTTTTCTTCTGTAAAAAAGTATTTTTACAACACTTCATTTAAACTTGGTCATTTTTACAATAAAAAATAGTTAGTGCAATAATACTCAATAATGTACCATACGGAACGACCTTCCCGAGGTCGTTTTTCCTAACGAATGTAACCTCCAACGATTCAAAACCAACGTGCCACTCCCAGAGTGCCCTAAAGGATTTTTCCTATAGTGCTTGGTTTGATCATAAAAAAAATACATTTTAAAATATTAACCTACTGGAGTTATAAATAAATTATTTTCACATACTTTTGTTGTAAATAGGAAATCCAATCCCGCAAATGTTGGATCCCGCCGCGGTGATTTTGCGGGATTGACATTACGAGATTAAACGTGCGGGATTTGCGGGACTCGATGTGGGTGCTGTATGTTAATAAAAAGTTGTTTTATGCAATTAGAAACAGAGTAGAGTAGCAGGAAAATATTTATTGCATATAGATACAATACAATAGTACGACTAGTTTAACGGTTACATGTTACATTGATTTTGAAAGTATTTTCGGAGAAAAGATAACATGTTTAATGTTTCATCTTTTAGATTTGATCTTATTTTATTGCACATGTATCCTGCGGCTGAAAACGCACATTCAGCTTCGACACTTGTCGGCGGAATAGATTTTACACAATTTGTGACCCTCTGATTCGAATAGTAGGCGCATATCGGTCGATGTTATAAACTTTCCAAAGGGTATACCATCTTTAGCTACCATTCGAGACAATCTTTCCTCCAGCGAAACTTTTTTCTCAGATGAAAAAAATCTGTAATTTTCATTTCCTTAGGTAGCACAGGAGAACCACTAACATATGAGCGTTTAGCAATAGAACTAAACAAGCTACTCGAACTGCTGGTACTAGCTTTCATTTCCTGTATTATTTTATCAATATCAACACAACCGCTGCTGCTTGTAAGTGGTGTGAAGACCTTTGGTGGAACGAGCAGAGATTTTCATAATGCTAGGGCATAACTTACATTTAGCTGTAAGACCATCTTCCGACTTTAAAAAATAATTCCAAACTAAACTTGAACCTTTACTGTCTTTGTAAACTACACTGACACTCATTTTTGTGATTGCTGTTTAAATTCCATGTATTATATTCAACCACTTGATAAATGTCACTACGCAAGAAAACTGTTCTGTTTAACATATTTTCTATAGCCCAGCATGGCGGGGAATCCCCGACGCGTCGACCACAAATACCGCAGTTCATTGTTTGCTATCCCGCAAATCCCGCGGATCCGCGGGATCGATGGGCTCAATCCCGCAGGTTTGCGGGATTAAAGTTTGGGTGCAGGATTGGATTCCCTAGTTGTAAACTTTAAAATATATTTTAGAATTTACTTGATTGTACTAAATTTATTAGAAATACTCACATCGTTTTATAAATTATATGCAATAATATGTTGGTAAGGATTATGAATGAATTTGATTAATACTATATTTTATAGGAAATCGTACAATAAAATCTTTACTATGATAATTTTATTGCTTCTAAATTGATTAAAAATACTAATTAATTAAAATGAAGTAATTAATAATCAATCTGTCTAATTTTGCAAAATTGGATTGGTCGAGAAACTTAGCAACACTGTTTATAAGTTGTCTCATCCGCACAATGGAGATTTTTTCCTCGGGAGGCGCGTTATGATTCCTTTAAAACCAAATTCACTAGAATAAACGCTTATACTGTACATAACCTTAAGTCTTAAAGAATATTAGGTTAAACTACGTGCACGGAAATATAACAACATGCAAAGGTTAAAGTAAACAACTCAGAATTAACATAAAACACGTAATTAAGAAAAATAAATAATAATGATACTTTACCGTTATGGACTTTTAAGTACAAAATATTATAATTAACAAAATACAGTTGTAAGATTTAATGACAAAATATATTAATTGCTATTTATTTTTTACTACCATTATAATGGGATCTTTTTAGCAATGCGCTTTATGTTTGAGGTTGTTCATTCATATGTTTTTCATTAGATTAGATTTTTAAATCGCACCCCTACAATGATCCCACGTGGGACGACCCGTAAACATTCGTATTGCGATATTGTGAAAGCACTGTGTGGGCTCCGACCCTCGCTCGTTCGCTACCATCCGGGATGCCGAAATCTCGAGGAAAAATCAATCTCGAAAATCCCGGGATTAAGCTCTCAAATCCCGGGATAAATTATAGAAAAGAGTTCTTTAAACATCAACTTGCTTTCTAAATATTTATTTTAATTTAAATTAAAAAAAATATTTTATTAATAAATCCCTAACTTGGAAACGCGTTTCGATAACCCTTAATACAAATATACATTAATATACATTAATGTAATTTTTTTAGCGCCGAATTTCAGATAGCACTAACAAAGGGAATTAATTAGTGTTGGGAAAAAACCGATGATTTTAATATTCGAGTACTTGATACTCGAGCGATTTTAATAATTGAGTGAATCGCTTGAAATTCCAATTCACCAAGCGATGACGTCACCGACTGCTCGACCGGCAGCCTAGTCGTTTATATGTGATCAGGTAGGGTATTTAGCAGGCACGTAACTACGGGTGGGCACAGGTCTAGCTAAAAAATTGTAGTAGCCACCAAAAAAATTCTAAAAATTTATTTGTTTGTGAATAATGAATTTTTACCACGTGTCTCGATACCAAACAAAAAAACTGCAAAAAATCACCCAAATATGTATTTATTGTTCAGGTTTATTCTTGTGCTTTTTTAAAACAAAAAGTATTACCAAGAGTTATTTTTCTTCACATCTTTCTCAATCTACGAACATAAAATACGTAGATATTTAGAATGGCTTGTCAAATTCTTCCACTTTAAATTATCAGGTGCCCACTGTGTGTCCTTCAAAATTGTAGGCTTAGTTAGGCGACTGGCAATATAAGAAAATAGGTGATTATTTTTTTAAATTCATGTTTATAGTTACCTAAAAGTTCCTGTTTAAATTTAAGAATTTGTCGATACCTATGTTTTGTTAACTATTTTGCTCGTTTTCTTATTTACCATTAACATTTTCTATAATGTATGTTATTTTTAAGAAGTCTTCTTGAGTTGAATAATAAAAAGTTCATGTTTAGATTGAAAAATGTTGACTATAAGATTACCAACGAATTTTTCTTTATATTTTGTTAACCATTTTATTCGTTTTGTTATTTTTATTTACAATTTCTATTATTATGTTATTTTTGACAAGTTTTCTCGAGTTTATAGTAAATAAAAATTTAAAAATTATATCCCTTAATTTTTTAATATTTACAATCGGAGACCTAAACTACGCCGCTGGCTAGCCAGTTAAAACAAAACTTTACAAAACCCATGTCGCGATGACTCCGCTAAGGGATTTGGCATACTTTTTTATATGCACCTTCTCGTTTATGTGCCTTTAAGAAAGACGTATGTCGTGTACCTGCTCAGCGTCAAACTCGAACGTCGCCAATCAGATGGCGCGGGGCGCGTAGACCGAAGGTCGTTTATCAAGTGACAGGCGATACTTTTCGGTTGTTCGCCTGAATTTATAATTGCCGGTTTAAATATAATTTGTCATTTCCATAACACCCTGTAAGGTCGGTGGGGAGAGCTGGCAAGAGTTCTCAGATTTACATCGGTGCTAAGTTATTTTTTAAATGTACGTTAATATTTACTTAAATAAACAAAATTAATTTTAAGTTCCGCATTTCGTCGCAAGGGAGCACAATTCAAAAGTAAATATTAATATTCTAAATATCTCCGAATATTCCCACATTGAGCTATTTATTTGGTAACATTGTTTGGAGAAGTCTATATCATTTTGTCGACCTTGATAAGACTGAGGGAAGCTATTGAAAATGTAGCCATCGCTGTAACTTCAAAACGACTTATTCAATTTCAGTAAATCTTAGCTTGATTGGAAGAGAAATGCCGTGTGTTCCAGTGGTACACGATAGTTCCTAATAAAATTGCTAGAGGGCGCGCAATTTGCGATAATAACGGTTTTTTTACTAACTAACTAACCCGACAACTTAAACTGTACGGTATAATTGTAATATCATAATCGGAAAGTAGATTAAATTTTCAAGAAAAAAACGTGAAAACCTTAGTTCCATATCTTCTTCTTTATTTCAGAGTTGCCAAGACAATAATTTGTAACACTTTAATTGTTATTTTAAATAGAACGTGATGTATATTTTGGCATTTTTCAATTCAAAATGTAAAAATTCAATTTCCTTTGCCTATCTTCAGGTAAAGTGCATTAAAGGAATTTTTTATATAAAAAAACATGTCAAAGGTGATTTAATCGTACTTTGCCTTAGATCAAAATAATACAGTTTTGTTCAAAATTTCTAACGATCTTACCAAAGATATACCAAAGATATACCTTAATTACCAGATCTTGTAATCCCATCTAAACTTGATATCCCTTGAAACCAGATATCATGTCAGCATAATATGAACCTTAGGTTTATTTACAAGATTGAGAAATCTTTCGGTTGCGGAGTGTGGCCTGAAATTGGCTGGCGTTTCCTATTCTGAATTTCAGAGACATCTGGGACTGAATATTGCTACTCCTCTGTAATTTATTGTTTTTTTTTATAAGTTTTTGATTTTTTTGATTTCTTGTAAGTTATAGATTTTTGGGCTGAGATATAAATTATTAGGTGGTGCATGTTAAATAATAAATGTTAAGTGTTAGATTTTAATATTGAATTTTAGATATTTTTGATGATTACTCTTGTGAATTTTTAAAGGTTCAAATTTAAATTTATTTAGTTTGTGAGTCATCGTACTTGGGTTTGCTGAAATGGGTTGCAACCCGTTAATTCTTGAATAAATAAATAAATTAATGTGTATATTTGGAGAAATTTAACATTTTAATATTTACTTTTCAATTCAATTCAATTTCAGCCTTTCGGCAAAATGAGTAATTTAAAATTCATTTTCAGGATTTTCTCGTAGCCACTTTAATAATAAATTTTGCCCTGAATTTATATGCCCAGTACGAGGCATAGTATAGTGACCGAAATATGACCGGTGACCGGCCTTACTGAAACACCCTGTACAGTAATTTAAAACAGCAATATACTATGTATTTTAAAACCCGAACAAACTCGAACAAACCACACGTTCTATTCCTATTGAATTATAAAAAGACATTAACAGGCGATAAAGTAGGAAACACCGAAAATCTATTGATGATTTTCATAAAATAATATTTAGGTTTGATTTTATCCGTTTTTAACTCACGTTATAAAAAAATAATTTATGAACTGTCACATGTTTTAAAATTTAGTGTTAATCAAATTCATTTACGTGTCAGTATCCACTTACAAAATGCTACCAACTTTTAATAAGCAAATTAATCGATTATATCGATTGTTTAAATTTTTTAACATCTTAAATGGGAAGGTGGCATATTACTTTAAAGGCTGTTTAAATTTTTTTCCAATAATTTATTATTTTTTGAGTAGCAGTTTCCAAGAAATCGCACTCCAAAAGTAGACGTAATTAGCACTTACCTGTACAGAGATTTATGGTTTTTAGGTTTTTATAAAAACATTATTGTGTTGATTCCTCTTTTAGTAGAAGGATAGGGGTCCGTAGGTAGCCACTACGGGTGACACCTTTTCCAATTCTTTGCCAGGGAGCTTGAAAATTTACATGAATCAGTCCATTTTGGAAACGTGATTTTTCTGGAATCTCGAAAAATAATAAATGATGGTATTATTGGAAAGAGATTTAAACTACCTTTAAAATGATGTACAACTTCACCCCCTTCCCATTTAAAATTTTAAGGGTAACATCACCTTCCAGTTGGTAAAACCAAGAAGGAGTCAAGGAGGATACGGCGTTGATTCACAGTCTTTGGACAATAAACCAGTCCCATTCTTAGATAGGTTGTAAACAACTTTCCAGAAAAACAATCGGGGAGCTCTGAAAATTATGATAATTTTTCTTTGTCGTTTTCTGTTAATTGGACATTACGTCGCCTTGGAACCTTCAGAACGTTCCTTTTATGAAGCTCTTGTTGGAACGGCCGTCTTTCATACATGCTTTCACGTTTGACACTACCTGATTAAAAACCATCATATTTATCGTTATTTGTTAAATAAAGTTCTTTGTTGTTTTTCAGTGTTTGGGTGTTAAATTTAAGGATTGTTTATGGAAAAAATGGTAATTCTTAACTCAATATGGTAAGACTGAGCCAAGTCTGCCGTAAACTGGATAAAATACATACAGGGTGTTATGGAAATGACGTATTATATTTAAATGGGTGACTCCTGGGGTGTCCTAGAGAAGCGCTACATATTTTTTTTAACTCCAACGTTTAAAAAGTGGGGTATTTCACCCCTAAACCCACCCGGTTACTGCTCGGCACATTCATATATGATCATATTACATTGCCAAGGTGTGTAATCAACAGATGTTCAGGCCCAATGTTGCCAACTGTGTATAAAATGTAAAACTTTAGATTCTTATAAAAATAATATTTAGTTTACCTAGTATCCAAATAGAAGTGAATCCAGGTGCCAGTACACTAGCAAGTAATCCAGGGCACAGACATCTTGTTAACATCAGGTTTTGTTTTTTTTTTCTATGGGAAAAGCTTTATGCTCATCACGTACCCTGATGATAATGTGGAACTGCATAATAAGCTTATACCCACTAAACCCCATTCGGCCTCTTATTTCCAATCTCTCGGAACATTTGCACTAAATCACTTAAAGAAACGCACAGACACCCACGAGTTTCCAATTAGTTTTTTTGAAGGTATGCACTTATTATTAGATTACATAAACGCAATAAAGCAATTATTTCGCAATAGAAATTCAGAAAAAATAAAAACGCTAATTTCTAATGGGCTAATCAAATTTATTAATCCTTTACTGAAGAAGAATGATTTATGTTGATAGACCCTTCCTTTCCCATCCTTCCATCCCTTTAAAATAAATAGTCTCGTCTAACTAGCGCGGTTGCCATTTCCGAGACTATCATTATACAGAAAAGTATTACAGAAGGAAATTCTGCATTTTATGAATATAACCTTATAAAACATCGAAAGTGCCAACGCTGTATTTTTAAGTATAGGCAACCCGATTGTCCAAGATCAGCTGTTTAAAGACGGCCGGTTTCCTACTGTTTTTTCAAGCAGATTTGTGTGTTAATACTTAAACCCGAGTTTAAATCATTAAGTTATTTCTTCTTCTCGCGACGGCAGTGCCCCAGTCCAGCAGTTCAGTATCGATCGCCGGAACCAACGTGTTATTTATTTTTAAAATTTTTAGATGTTAAATACATTATCTAGTATGTCTAGTGAAAACGAAAAACCCGATAGTTAGTTTTGCTGATGATAGCACACTTTTATCATCTTTCTCTTTGAATGCACAAACATCGGCTGCCGACGCACATCTTCGCAGACAGCATGAAGTATCACGCCTCAACAAAGACCTGGAAGAAATTTTGTCTTGGGGTGACAGTAACCAAGTCGAGTTTAACGCTAAAAAAACCCAGGCAGCAGTTTTCTCTAAAAAGGTTAACATTACAGAACCGGATATAGTCATGGACGGACACGCAATCCCGCTGGCTTCAGCTATTAGTTTGCTGGGCGTCAATCTGGGAGGAAATATGTCTTGGCATAACCACGTTGTGGCAATCGCCAAGATAGCCTCTCAGAAGCTTGGTGTACTCTTCCGAACCAGAAAGTTGTACACACCTCAATAACTTTTGACACTATACAAAGCCCAGATTCGATCATCACTAGAGTACTGCTCTCATGTCTGGAGCTCTGCACCCAAACATACTCTTCGGCTACTGGATTCCATCGAAAGGAGGGCCATTCGTCTGATTGGAGACCACGAGCTGAAGAAGAACCTCGACAGCCTAGAACATCGAAGGCAAGTTGGTGATTTAACTCTCTTTTACAGATATTTTCATGGAAAGTGCTCGGCTGACCTTGCCCTCTTAATTCCGCCCAGAGCGGCGAATATCAGAAATACACGACGAACCACTGCCGCCCATCCATATGTGGTTAAGCTTATTACTCCTCGAACTTCATTATTTAAGAACTCTTTCATCTGGAGGACTTCATCATTGTGGAACGATCTTCCCGAGGTCGTTTTTCCCAACGAATATAACCTCCAACGATTCAAAACCAACGTGAATCGCTTTTTGCGCACACGCACCACTCCCAGAGTGCCCTAAAGGATTTTTCCTATAGTGCTTGTGTTTGACCATAAAAAAAAAAAAAATTCCCAAGAATTGCCGATTTAAATATAATACGTCATTTCCATAACACCCTGTATATACTTTTGAGTCACGTCGGTCGGTTGTTTGTTTGTTTTTCCTAACCAATACGAATGAAAACAGAAACAGGCACAAGATAAAAAGAGATGGGGATTCTACAGATAGAATTGTGTGTTTATTTTCGTAATAACAGGCGTGACATTGACATGTACAAAGCAGATAGAAATACCGGGTTCATGTTTGTTTCAACTCGACGATCCGCCTTCACAATAAAATTGACGTGTCTTTCCGATTTTTAATATAAATTCTACCGTTCACCTTGTAGAATAACTTGTGAATTATATTATCTTCAATCATGCAAAAAGTTACCATACGACTGTTCAGAACTATTACGTGAACATATGCACGTTAGTATTATGTTTGTTATCTATATAACGGCTATTGCACCTGTTGACGACAAAATGCTTTCTAAAAAAACACCAGCAATTATTGCATTTTATTTGGGAATTAACGGGAACTTTAATAAAATAATAAAAATCCATTGCATTAACGAGACACGATCGATATAACTAGATGAAAGTATAAAATGCTGCTAATTCAATAACATTGACCTTTCATTTAATTAATATTTTTATTTTTACATGGATATCGTTAATGTGTGAAAATCATTGGCGTATCTCACCGAATAATATTTGAAATAATAATATTTTCGGGAAGAATTGAATGAAGGTAGGTTGTCTATATACGGCCTACACGAACAGTGCGTCACAGTTAAATTCCACGTTTATGGTTAAAATTACAATAGTACATTACGTATCAAGGGCCGAAAAGAGGCTTTTACGGACGAGATGCGGAGACCGCACGAGTCCGGAAAAGCCTCCGACGGCCCGAGATATGTACCGTATTTTTTTTTACAAGTAGGTACTCCGAAGCTTTGATGCCAAGTAAATAAAGAAATTCTTCAGACAGTTTTCCTGTGTACATGTCATGAAAACACTCGCGCATGGAGAATGTAAATATATATTTATTATTTTTCACAAATAGGCTCGGTGGCCTAGTGGTATAGCGTTCGCCTTGTGATCTGGGAGTAGCGGGTTCAAATCCCGCACTCGGCATCTCTGGTTTTATTCATTTTTTTACAAGTGCCCGAGTCCTTGAGGCCATATAAATAAAGAAATTCTTCAGACATTTTTCTAAAACATCTTTGAAAAATTAACTGCCAATTTAATTTATATATAATCCGCTATTTATTATCGCTTGTAGTATGGCTCGGTGGGTAGAGTATCCGCCTGGCGATCTGAGGGTCGCGGATTCAAATCCCGCACCGACAATTCTGGTTTTATTTATTTATGAGCACATGGTGACTCGAAGCGGGCGGGAAAAGTCTTGCCCGCCCGCTTCGGTACTTTCCCGCCCGCTCTCTTGGAAAACGCCACTTTCGGTGAAGAGAACATGCATGAAAAAAGGCACTTTCGGGATACATGTAAAAAAAAGAAATTATTTCTACATAATTTCACGAGATTACTAAGTAGCAAGTATTTTCATGTTGTTTTAAAAATTAACTAAGTTCTTACCGACTGTACAGGAATAGTTTTTTTAATTGAAAAACGTTGTATGACCCGCTGGGAATTGAACCGGAACATCTCGTTTACCTAACGATGGGGCAAGCGCGGATCCAGTGGAACACGAAAAATAACATATACAGGGCGTTATGGAAATGACGTATTATATTTAAACCGACAATTCCTGAAATGAAAACAAATTGAAGAAAAATATCCTAAAATGGCGCTTTAATTTAATATGCCCTGTACATGACCTGACGTCAAACCAAAATTAAGCACGTGGTGACACTGGAAAGTTAAACAAAACAACATATGGCGGAAAACGTCAGTGAATTTTGAGCAGTGTTGTCACATCTCAGGGTAAACTCTTTAGAAAGTCAATAACCGTTTAACAATTTCGAAGTTATTTATTTTTCAGGGTTCAGGGATAAAATTTTTAAAAAAATATATAGTGGCGCTTTCGCCTTTTCGTTTTTTGATCAATATTTCGTTCCATTTTTGTTTTATCCGAAAATATCCGTTTTAGGGGAACAATTACCAAATTTTAAAATTTCTGTTAAAAAAATTTTTTCAGGAAACGAAATTTGTGCAAATTGACAAAATTTCGTTTCTTGCTTCCATTAATTTTTTTATTAAAAAAATTTCTACCCTAAACTTAAGGTCCCTAAAAACAGGTAATTATTAATCGCTTTTAGGATAAAACGAAATAGTATCAAAAATATTGATCAAAAAACAAAATGGTGAATGGGTTACTAGCTCTAACTTAATTATTAACTGAACAAAAAATATACTGAGCGTTTAAACAACAACGAACGACACAATCATCTACTAAAAGCAAGCATCTAGTAAAATCACGATTTATATTTTTCCTAGCGAATTCATCTTTGAATATATTGGTTAAAACATTACATTTCGGGGGGACCCCCCTCACCCATATATACGCCACTGATACAGATAGAAGAAACGATATCGGATAATTATTAATATCGTTGATATAAACAAATTATTAGAAACTCTGCCACTGATTACAATGTCAAATTAAAGAAAAAAACACGCTACTCCAAGATACTTTAATAACAAGGTATTTACGTAAATGGTGGGAATATTTACATGACTTAACTATATATTTTATGCAAACTTCAATGGTTTCCTTCGTTCCATAGATAATATATTCTCGTTCATGCAATAATAAGAGACACGCGAAAATAAATAATTAGAAAAGTGATAATAGCTATACGCTGTAATATTTATTGGATGTCATGCAAACACCAAGTTACGCAAGATGTCCGAAAATAAAATATTGAATTTGTATTCGTTTATTCAACAAATGAAGAGATCTGTAAATTTGGGTTAGGTATGCAACGTTGAGTTGAACATAGGAAATCCATTGTAATTTTTGAGGTGGCTGAATATCGGTTCCCCTGTACATTTTATAGAAAAACTGCATTATAACTTCTTGAAGAAGTCGGCATGGTAAACCGGTGGTGCCGAGTTTGAATAAATTATACTGAGCCAATCCCAGTGGCGGTTCTTCCACAGGAGCACATGCGCACGTGCACCCCCAAAACGAATAAAAAAATATTAATTTATATTCATTGAAAATTATTTATCGTATAAAGTCCGAGGAAGACAGGGATGTGTATTGTCGCCATTACTATTTAACATTCACTCGGAACACATATTTAGAGAAGCCTTGGATAATGCACACGAAGGAATTCTGGTAAATGGACAGCGTTTAAATAACATCAGATACGCTGATGATACAGTAATATTTACCGATAATAAGGAAGACCTGAAACAACTAATAGATTAATAACAAGTAGAAACCAATATGTATTGGATATCAACATGGATAAGACTAAATATATGATCATTAGCAAGAACAACGTTCCCATTCGACAACTAAGGTTGGAGGGTGAACAATTGAAAGAGTTGAAAAATACACATATCTCGGCACCACCATAAATGATCAATGGGGCCACTCGCAAGAAGTTAAATGCCGAATTGAAAAGAGCAGAAATGTATTCATTAAAATGTCAGCAGCTTTTAAGAGCCGAGACCTAACCATGAATACAAAACTAAGAACGTTACGCTGCTATGTGTTTTCCGTGTTGCTATGGGTGGAGTCATGAACACTGACAGAAGCAATGACGAAAAAGATTGAAGCATTCGAGATGGTGCTCTACAGAAGGATGCTAAGGGTATCATGGATAGAGCACGTGTCTAACATTGAAATCCTTAGAAGAATGTCGAAGGAAAAAGAAATCATGAGTACAATTAAGACAAGAAAACTACAATATCTAGGTCCTATCATGAGAAATGAAAAAAGATATAATCTCTTGCAGTGCATATTGCAAGAAAAAATGGAAGGAAAGAGAAGCACCGGAAGGAGAAGAATTTCATGGCTAAAAAATTTGAGAATTTGGTTCTTCCTAACAATCACCATATTCCAAGCAGCTGTAAACAAAGTTAGATTAGCCAATATGATAGTCAACGTCTGGAACCGATAGGCACCTGAAGAAGAAGAAGAGGAAAGTCCGACCCTCCCTAATATTATATCGTGCCGTCAAATCAAACTGTATATTATAGGCTCTCGATCCGACAGGCACGCCGGTCGAAGTTGATGACGATTATGACGAGAAATGCTCGCATATGCGAATAAATAGGCGGGGTATAATGCAGTTTCTCTGTAGTATCAGGTGGCGGGGGACAGAGGGGGATAGCGGGGCTATGGCGATTTAACATGGGAAAGTCGCACAATTTTGGTGTGCGCCTTCATCTGTTTGTTCGTGCATGTATGTAGAAATTCGAGCGTGTATGTTTCAATATTTTAACATTATATATTTATTAAGTTAAAATGAATAGTTTGACGGTGGACTATTTAAAAAATAACTTTAGCTCTTTGAGTTTGGAGCAAAAAATTGAAGTGAAGAATGAGAAGACCTAAACCCGAAATTAATTTAACGCAGAACACACTACGTTTAAAACGCCTAGGTAATTGTTTGGTCGTTACACAAAAATTAAATTTTAATAATAATTTCACGATACTGGTGAACCCCCTCTCATCATAGGTCACGAGCCGCCACTGGCCAATCCTCAGCTATTCAATTCAACGTGATGGCGAAACCACGAAACTCTAATAGTTCAGGTAATACAGCAAACACCAGCCAATAATTTATGTGACGCTATTGCCGTAATTGACGTAAAGCTGACGTATAATGAGAATATTGCCACTGACACAAGTTTGCTGCTGGTGTTTTGTATTACCTGAACTATGAGAATTTCGTGGTTTTGCCATCACGTTTAATGGAATAGCTTAGGATTGGCTCACCAAAATGTATTCAAACTCGGAACATGGGTTTACCATGTCGGCCTCTTCAAGAAATTATAATACAGTATTTATATAAAATGTACAGGAGAGCCAGTATTTGGCCACCTCAAAAATTATGTGAGATTTCCTATGTTCAACTTATCGATGCATCACCCGGTATTGATATACCAGTTATACCAGAAAGGTATAACTTTTAAAATACCCTGTAGTGTGTAGTGTGTGTAGTTTTATGAAATAAAAAGACCCATGTTTACTTTCTCTAAATTTTCTCACAATCTTCAACTGCATTAGTTAGAAATTAACGTTAAATTACCTTTGATATGTTTTCTCAGAAACGGTTGGAGATGGGTATATGATATTATTAACAAAAGTTACTTACATTCTAAAAATGCCAAAATATGCAGGGCATTCTATTTAAGATAACAGTGTTAAGCCTAACTTCCGGTATAACCGGAAGTGATAGATACGTCAAAGTATCTTCAGCATCTTCTCAATATTTCAAACGAATATATTTTTTAGCTCCCGAGATATTTTAATATGCCACCCTGAATGGTGCTGTATAATTGAATTGAAAGAAAGGCAACTAATAAATTAATTATATCCAATAGAATACGAAACCCAATACACAGATTATTTTTATGGCGCAACTGCTTTAAATGCATTTCTATAGAAAGTAAAATTAAACAAATGTGCAACATCATTAATTTAAGGCTTATGTTTATTGCCAACGCGGTATATTTCGAAATGAGTCAATATTTTCTACACAAAAACGTTTACAAAGCCGAAAGTATTACAAATGAGTTAGCATTTCTCATAAGAAATGGATACACGGGGTTCACGGCTATGATTTGTAAAAACTATAATGAGAAGCTGCTTCTTGATTAAGTCAGACAGATTACACAAGTACGCAAGGTGAATTATAAGAAGGAGCACAAGTTGTAAAGTCGGTATGTATATTTAATCAATATCTTCGCCGGATTACAACAGATACCAATCAATACATGCTTGAACTTTATAGAAGCAATTGATAAATATTTTTAATAATAGCAATTATTATTTGAAGAATTTTAATCAATGATTTTAGTATGCCATCATTTATACAGGGTGTTATGGAAATGCCTTATTATATTTAAATGGGTTACTCCTCGGGTGTCCTAGAAAACGATTTTTTAATCGAATTACAAAATACCTCCTTAGGTTAAAATTAGTGTTGGGAAAGAATCGTTATTTTCAGAATCGAGTACACACGAATCGAGAACTTTCAAGCATCGAGTACTTATCCGAGTACCGAGTACGAAAGTGACCGATTCTCTTGTTTTATATTTCGATAGGATTAATTCGATTCGACAACATCACACCGAGGTCGAGCACTACCTTCGAGCGTACTCGGTGTTTGTCGGGATCGATATTATTCCTATTCGATAGCCAAACACCGTCGGCGTCGGCATCCCGCATCATAAAATGCGTGTAGCGGTTGGGGTGACTTTAGGTGGATGTAACTTTTACGATTTTAATTTGATGATTTCTGTTTGGTATGAAGTTGGAAAAGAATCGTTATTTTCATAATCGTGTACACAAGAATCGCGTACTTATTCGAGTACCGAGTACAAGTACAAAAATGACCGCCGAAAAAGAAATCGCCTTTTTTTCGATTAGTTCCAAATCGAATCGACTGAGAATATCCGAGTAAAGCGAGTACATTCAAGAATCGAGTTCTTCCTCGATTCTTGTACTCGAGTACCGCATCACTAGTTAAAATCCCTTTATCTTAATGGTTGCAGATAACAACGCTGGCCTCGACCTCGGCCGTTTGAAAACGTTGTTCAAACGCGATTCAGCTTCAGGCTTCTTCAGTATGTTTTGATATGTGAAAGGGATAGATCGCGTCAGGCTGTCACAATTTTGTTTTCAAGCAATTACAAAATACTTTTGCACGAGCCAAATTCGCTCTTCGCCGATTTTTTTCTATTGGATAGTAATTATGTCCTGTTTCATTTCAGATCTACACCTGGCTGCTGAACTGGGAAAGACACTATTGGACCGAAATAGGGAACTTGAGACATTACTGAAGGAAAAGCAGACTACTATCGAGGACCAGAAATTGGAAATTGAGGTAAATATATTTTTAAACAAACACATTTTCTTTAAAAATATTTACCAAATTATAAATTGCTCTTTAGATAATATTTGTTGAATGTATAGAAATACGTACGTAAGAACGGGGTAGGGGTTTTGTAGATAAGAGGATAAAGAACAAAATGGTATACTATTGTATAAGGTATCATTGGGTGGTCTGGAAAATAATAATTTTTTCATACATTGGTATTTGATATTAATACCACCTGAAAAGTATAGACTTTTTATTTTGGATTTATTCCAATAACGTCTGTTCAGATTGTGTGGGACTGTTAAGAGATGGCGCTGTGCGCTGGGTTAAGTTAGAGTCCTCTCTGATGATAGGTATGTACATCTACCCTGTACTGACGAGAACAAATGAGTTCGAAACCGGTCTGCAGGTGGTTACATCCTATCAATGGAAAAGGCTTCCTTTTCCTGGTAGTGCCATTCAATCTGAAATAGTATTTAAAGTGCTGCTGTGTAGACTAAATACGCTCTTATTGTACAAGGTATCATCGGGTGGTGTGGAAAATATTAATTTTCCCATACCTTGGTATTTGATATTAATACCATGAAAAGTATAGACTTTCTATTTTTGATTTATTAAAATGGTATTTGTTCCAGTTTATATAACGCGGGGGGGGGGGGGGGGTTGTTCGGGTTTGTTCGGGTTCGGGGGGGGGGGGGGGGGTCGAGTGGGCGATCATGCATTTCTCATTTGTTGACCATAACAATTTTAACAATAACACTTCAAAAGCTAATATTTCAATGTGTTAAATAAAAAAATACCGACATTGATCACATCAGGAAAATCCTGAAATGATACGTATTTGTATGTACCGGGTGGTTAACTAAGAATGGCCGCCGAATGTTCGTTTTAAGAAGATATAATAGAGAATCTTTAACATTTCGGTAAAAACCGCAAGTTTGCATGTTTTGGGGGGTTCAATTTTATTTATCGGGTAATTTTAATATATAACTCAATAATCAATGAACAAGAAATGACAAAAAATGATGAAAATCTTCAAATTACAAATTTACATGTCAAAATATCTACCCCAATTAATTATCGAATACTGAAAAATGCACGTCCAAATTAATAAGCTGTTCAATTCATCTAATTATACTGGATAGCGCATAAAATCCAGTTGCATGTAAATTTTCTAAAATTTAATTTTGACGTATCTTAAATAAAGAGAACTTAATTATTTTTTAAATTAAATCAGTTAGAGATACATATCTGGGTAAGGCACTGGCCCATAAGTAGGGCCATGCCAGTCTAGGTACCAAAAAAAATGACCATTGTTTCTAAATGCGTTATTGTCGAAAAAAACGTTTCGAAAACAATCGATGCGACATTTTATCACTTTTGGCTTTTGCAAAAATAAAAATCATGTCAACAAATGAAGTCTATATACAGAGTGCTACGTAATTAACTATTAATTTAATTAATTTACTTAACATTAAAAATACAAGCTAGGCTTATGTATCTAATTTTATACGCTACCTCGTACAATTCGAGACGCAAACTACCCTGCACTAAACTGTAGAATCTGTTTTCTATCAGTTAAAATCGAAAAAATACAAACTTGCGTTTTTTAGCGAAATGTTAAGGATTTAATTCTCTATTATATCTTCTTAAAATAAACATTACTATTGCATTTAACTTTTTCGAGAAAAATCCACCTTTGCTTATATTTCACTTAAAGCCATCTAGCGTCGACGGCAAACTCAAGGAGGCAAAAACAAAAACGCAGCTTGTAGAGTAAATAAAGCTCTCGTAAACGAGACCAGATAATATTTATTTGTTCAAAAATGTTTTGCTGAAACAAAATAAACCCAAACGGGCGTTGAACAGTGTCAGAAGGTCAGCAATTTCTATATACAAATTTAACATCTTTAAAATGACACATAATCTAGAACAAAAACTCACAATTGAAGGAAACATTGTATAGTATAACATATAAAATAATTTAACTTTACTCAAAAATTCAAAACAACACGATAGACACACTAATAACAATAACAATAATCTGTGAAGAAGACGGACTATAAAACACCTATAGTTTACTTGACACATTTAAAAATTTAACAATGAATTGTTTGTCTATCAGCATCATTAAAAAATGCACTGACACTATAAAAGGCCAAGTTTGTTAAAATCGGTTGACCCAAACCGGAGTTACCGTAGTTTATTTACAAAAACAATTGAATTCCTCCCACCGCTTTATTTTACTAGAATGGAAAAATTGTGTAAGGCAAATAGTATTAGGAAATATATAAGGATATCATCTCAATTAGTCAAAACACAAAGAACATCGTAATTTTAACTTTGGTCATGACTGTTACGCCCCTTTGTGAATATTTTACAAACTCAAAAGTACTATTCAGCTTTTTCTCTTGGGCACTTTTGCTTTTAAAAAATTTACCCGGATGCTCTGTGATTACTAGCAACGAATACTTATAACCAGGAAGAAGACAAACAGCCGTGTTAAAAAATTGAAGCAGGCATAAAAGTTATGGCATCCATTGAGCATGGCATCAGCTGACAAAGCGCACGTGCTTTTCAAATGTCACTTTTGTCGAAATTTGTCTTGCTGTCAATATTTTAAAGTGACATTTAAGCAAAAAAAAACATTCAAAAGCCTTCTATTTGATTTACTAAGCAGTGAAAATTAAATATAAAGATATGTACACACCGAAAAAACAAACATTCGTTCTTATTCACCTTGTTTGTTTGTGCTCTTTAACCTTTGTTCGCTTTTCTGTATAAATAGACGCAAGCAAACATTTGTTCACTTTTGTTCCACTAGGTAGATCACTTCTTTCAGTACGAATAGACAATAGTAATTATGGATGACCATGAACAAAATCTATTTGCGAGTGCGGCGTTTATTATCTTGTGTGATTTACTGAAAAATAATAAAAAAGAAGAAAAAGGCGTTGGTGGCAAACATCTTTATTCAGAAGTAGAGAGATATACAGTTGAAGTAGTTTATTGGAAGACTTACAACTAAAAGAACATTCCGACGAACAAATATCCCGTCCACACGAAAACTAGATAAACAAAATTTCTCTTTGATGTACCGATGTCTCCTCGACCATGTGTGAATAAGAACAAGCAAACGTTTGTTCGCTATATTTACCGTCTACACAGTACAAACACATTTGTTCGCTGATGTTTTTTCGGTGTGTACATACCTTTAGGATTCTGACATGTCTTAAGCTGTAAATATCACTTTAAAATAATCCTTACACACTCTTATATCATTTATTGAACTAGTAACGTAACTAAAAATGAAAAATCAAACTTCAGAAATAAGCTTGTAAGAAGTTTTATTAAATAATAGGAATCAAATCATAATTTACATAAAATATTTTACCATCTTTAACTGGGCTCTAGGTCCTAGCAAATCTTTAAGGCTCCAAGTCCGAGCATATTCTTGGGCCACATATGATTTATGAAAAGAAATTATTATTGATGCTTACTCTCAGTAAAGACGACTAAATAAATATTTCAATTACAAATTACTCACCTGCAACAAAAAGGAAACGACGTTTCTCGTGAAAAGATTAGGAAAATTAAAAATTATTTTAGAATTTAAGAACGCTTCGCTTTCGCCATTTTCATTCACTTTACATATCATTCACATGTTGCTTGATTATATTCCATGCCAGACGAAGAAAATTTACTTGTAAAATTATTTATCAATTCGGCACGTTCGCATTTTATATCTGTCTCTGTTTGCATCAACCTTCTCCGATTGTTAAAGTGAGGCAAATACGGCCAGGATCACATCGCCTTCATTAAACACGCCCACTTTAGAACTTAAAGATATAACTACGTAAGTCTGATATTGATACAAAGGGATGCTTGACACACATTGAAAGCGTAAGTCTTAGCGGCGATAGGCATGGCGTGACGTCAGTTGCATGGCTTTCTTACGTGTTTCGATCCCCCCCATAAGCAGTCTCACCACGCTGATTACTATTTTTTGTGAAATGGCCGGCGGCCATTCTCGTTGACCACCCGGTACATAACGAACTCGGTATATAAGTTGTAAAAAAAAATTTCGGACGATTCTAAAATGTCACGGTTAGTTGTTGTGCGGTTAGTAAAAGACTGGCCCATATTAGCAACATTACTTGCCAAAATCCATTTTTCCTCAACGGTAACTACTTTAGCTAATCGGCATTTAAAGTTATACGGAATAGCGACACTTAACATTGTACCATTTGTTACAGTACCTTACAAAACAAACGGTAGCCCTTAAAGAAGTCAATGACTCGCGCCTTCGCATCTACGAACAGCTCGAAGTCAGTATCCAGGACCTCGAAAGGACCAACCATCGACTGCAATTCGAAAACAGTACGGAAAAGAAACACCTAAAAAGTCTGAATGCCACCATAGAACAGTTGGAGGCGAAATGTGAGGATTTACAGGGTACCATCGATGACCTCAGGTAATTTAAGTACATCGGTTTAACCATTCTTTCGCATTACTAGCCTTTCTATTAACTCCTATTCTCTTTAGTCCCTTTTTCAATTTATTTTTTATCTTCCTCTTCCGTCTGCTTTTTCTAGATACAGTGAAACCTCCCTTAGGTGGACACCTACGGAACCGTCTAAATGTGTCCGCCCATGGGAAATTTGTTATTAGGTAATATGTAAAATGCAAAATTATTACTATGTATATGTATGAACAAATAAACATAACAAAACAAAAATACACTAGTTTTAGTTAGGATATAGTACTAAAAAAATCTAATAACGTAGTTTGACGTGTTTGCATTTTATACTTGCAATCTAGAACATGTAATTCCAAGTCTGAAACAATTCCGTTGCTGTAGAGTCACCTCTATTCTTTGCATACTCTTTACCTTTACCATACTAATGGCTTGTTGATAATTGGTGATTACTGCATTCAACTTCTTCATTAGAGTCGTCAGATAGTGATGTGGTTTCAGTTTGGACTACATAATCGGTAGGAATGGGGTCACTATCATCTTCTAATAGCACATTGCTATCAATGTTAATGAACTCGCCCAAATCATTGTTATCAAATTACAAACTTCCACAACATCAATATTCTCTTTCAGACCCAAACGCGACATTTCCATATCCATTTTTGTGCCATCGTTTACGATTTTAACCTTACAACTCACAAATAAACGGCGGACTGCTGTCGGGGAATCACACATACTTTCATTCGGCGAAGTCCTTTCGCGCTGCCATGCATACGCAATTGGTTGCCGGTCTGTCTTCAGAGAGTTTTTGCACCGTACTTATTCGTCTCCCAAATACTTTTAAATTTTTTTGTCCGTTTTAAGGAGGGGTTTCGTACTCTTTGTATGAAAACAGCCTGTCCGCGTCCGCCCAAAGGAGAGTCCTCCGAAGAGAAGTTGATTTTCATGGAATTTCATATACCTAGTTCCGGACTATGAAGAAATGTCCGCTTAATAGAGATGTCCGCTTATTAGAGGTGTCCGTTATGAGAGGTTTCACTGTATTCCTCTTCTCAGCAAACTTTCGAAACTATAATTCCTTATCTCCCTCAAATCAATCGTTATTCTTAGTTTCAATTATTAATAGATTCAAAACCAATTATATGGATATAGTATAGTGCGAATCAAATATTCTTTTTTTTTTCGAGTTAATCATATATTATATCAGGAGACCTATAAATTTAACCGATTAAACTATCCAACATATTTCGGGCATGATTTTGCTTGAAAAATAGTTGAATGCACAATAATTTAATAATTTATTGTAAAATTATTTCGCATGAAACTATTTGCCAAAAAGCCCAATCTGCAAACAATATTTAGATAGTTTATTCCAAGTTATTTCCTGAATAAGTTGTGTTTCTATTACCTTGGTGACGGATCCCAACAATGCATTGAAGAAGTCGTATATAAGTTTGCATGTAAACATTTCAAATTCTGACGTATTATTATCGCCTTATGTCAAAGTATTTAGTCCAAAACTACACTTTTTATATATTTACTATTACTATATTATGAAAACTACTATACTATGAAATACAAATGTATATTATTAATTACAACCATGCATGTAATAATAACATTTCATCTATCTTTGAAAGGTGGAAAGTTGACGTATTTTTACTTTTACTTCTCACCCTGGTGGAAAGTGCTCGCTTTCCAGCCGGGTGGAAAGTAAATAATTTTTTTGCAATTTTTTTAAAAATCGATAATAATAATAATAATAATAATATACGAACACACTTTTTTTTAAATTCTAATAGCTTTGCGTGTTTAGATATGTCAATTTTTTCCCTAATTGATAGAGTGGACCTCAGCATTGAATATTGTGACCAAATCGTTGATATCTTCTTTGTCTTGGCATATTCACTGAAATAAGCTAGTAGCGCCGACTCAGAACCAGGATTTTGAACTTTGTTTCCCGCACACCATTCTTTGAAACAGTTATAGGCCTTGCCATATCTGGGGCGGCTGCAGAAGATCTTCTTCTACTATTTTTCCTGCTTCTCGAATTTCTGGTGTAGTAGCAGCAAAATCAAATTCCTCATCTGATTTTGATTTTCTGTTGTTAAAATAATATATTGTTTAGTGACATGGAAACTATATTCTAAAAATGATATTTGCCATCTTGATGTGTATTATTACCTACGTTATTTTACCACCTGCGGTTATTTGAAATTTCTGTCTAATTTTTCAATGGAAAAGTCAAAATGACATTTATCTTTTATTAATAATTTTAATTCAAAATAATAAGAAGTGGATGTTAGATGTGGTTGTAAATAAAATAGTATGCAAACCTCGGTGAAAAGTTTCATTACCGACTCTCTCGACAGGAATGAAACACTTTCCATCTCGGTACGTAATATACTATTTCAGTCCTAACCAATATAAAAATTAACTTCGAAATATTTTATTGAAATGTTATCATATAATTTAAATATATTAACAAAAACTCCAAAAAGTCTCCATACACAAGATATACGCAAGAAAAACTATTAGTATTAGTGTTGGGAAAAACCGATGATTTTAATAATCGAGTACTTGATACTCGAGCGATTTTAATAATCGTGTGAATCGCTCGAGCGATTAATCACTTGAAATTTTTATGACTAAGAAGAATGTGTTGATAAAACACCAGGGCTTGTTTTTGTAAGTTTCAGAAGTTTAATCTAGAATTTTTATTAAGGAAGAACAGTCAATTCCGATTTTTTTAAAAATTATATTCTTTAATTTTTTTTAAATTTACAATCGTCGCTGACTAGCGATGAATCCACTAAGGGATTTGGCATACTTTTTGTATACACCTTCTCGTTTATGTGCCTCTAACAAAGACGTATGTCCTGCCAGCCTTCTGAGCGTCAAACTCGAACGTCGCCAATCGTCACATTTCGGGTGGCGCACGGCGTCGAAAATCGGGATCAAGTGAAAGGCAACGATTTTCGATTTTTCGCTCGAGTTTATAACTAGAGTAGTATTTCCTATCGAGCGAAAAACTGCTCGAATATACGAGCAGTTTTTTGCCTCGATCGGTCACACTACCAAGCAGTACATTTCGGTCGGCGTCAAGCGAAACTCGGGTATCGAGTGAAAGGTAATAAGTAACAAGCGACAATTTTCGCTTGAATTTATAAGCGGTTTTAGGAAAATCTATGTTCTTGAAACGTGAACATTATTTTTGATGTTTGTAGATTACAAGTTGACGTACTTAAGAGAAAGGCTGTTAGGACCAGTGACTTCGGATTACCCAAAAGTGCCAATCAGAAAGAAATAGCTCTAAGACATGTTCACAGGAAAAATGAAGAACGACTCAGTGGAGATTTCTCAAACGTTGAACAACCTGCCGAATCGGAAGGGGTAAGTTTTCATTGACACCCTTACATACACCGTTGAGTACACTTGAAGAACACTGAAAATCAAAATAAGGACCTCCCCAAATGGGAACACAATTAATATAGTTAATAAATATTATGTAAAAAAAAATATAATTTCTATTCTAATAAGATTAATTTTAGATCGAGAAGTAATTAAATGGGTTGCCGTTATTAAAATTGGTTCGCAGCAAAAAATAGCCATTAAATCATTTGATCAGCATAAAAGATTTCGCTTGCAATAAATAAAAATCGGGCTACAATACTTGTTCTGCAAAAAATGCAATAAACTATCAACAATTTAACCGATATCAGTCCGCTTGTAATATCATGTGCTCGCTTAATTAACAGTCGGGCTGCGAAATGATTACTTGGTCAGCAAGATTTTACAATTGGTCAGTAGAAAAAAACATGTCTAGAAGCAGTTTACTTCAGAGGTTTGCATATTAAAAGAATGGTTATGAACATAAATCATTGGATTGCGTTTGTTTTGAATAATCGGCAAAGTTCGTTATTGTGGACGGAGCGAAAGAAGTAGCGGTGTAGCAGTCAAGACCCAAAAGGTAATGGGGGCTGGTTTTCACTTGTTTTCCCAGGGCACTGTCACTATTTCACGTTTTATTGCTTCTTTTTTTTGATGACCAAGATTAAATATTTTGCTTACCCGCTGATTGCTTACCAATATCTGATTAAAAGTGGGTCGCCCATAGCAGCTTATATATTTAATTTGCGTCCCAAAATAATTTAGAGCACCCTAGTATGACATTAATTACTGACCGATTCAGAAATGTTTGCTGTCCATAAGTTGCTGACCAACTAGCCATTTTGGCTGACCGATTACATTTTTTCTGTTCGCAAAAATAAGAACGTTTTGCTAACCAGTTAAATAATACCCTTTTATATCCACTTCTACTTCCTAACGAATGATGGTGAATCTTGGACTAATAATTCGAATTTCTAGTCGGCCGACGAGGATTACAGCGGTTGTTTGTTTTCGCGCGTGCTTCATATTTCACGGGCGTTGTTGCTAAAGCTAGGTTCACACGGCAACACACCGCACATGTTTTTGCAGGGTTAATTTTACCGAATAAATAGTAGAACATTCACCTAGAACCGTTCACAGATCGTTTGTACCGCAAATAAACGTATACGGTTGAAGACGTCCACTGAACTTCGCAAGCAAAGCGAATGACTTGAAACGTATTCGTATAGAACAGATAGGATATATCCCCTAAAATTAACAGAATTGACTCTGATGAGAAATGGCCGACGAATAGATTTAAAAATCACCTTTTACACAATATATGTTAAAGACATCTTTTTTGTAAGCAAGGTAACGGACCAGGTGCGAAAAGTGACAACAATAGAAAAGGTGACTCTGACATCAGCCGTCAAACAATCTATGTACTTAAAGAGTTTTACTCAAACCCGAACAAACCCGAATAATACCAGCGATACGAAGAAATAACAGTGCAAAATCCGGCTCGAAGGACCAATTTTATGTTTAGAATGGACTGTATGATTTAAATTATTCGCGTTAATAAAAAATCGTCCAACAAATTTTTTAACCAACAAAAAACATTCAAAAAATTATTTGATTTACTAAGTGGTGAAAATCAATATTAGGATTCTGCATTGTTTTAAGCTGTAAATATCACTTTAAAATAATCCTTACATACTCATTTTTTGAACTAGTAACGTAACTACAAATGAAAAATTAAACTTTAGATATAAGCTTTTAAGTAGTTTTATTAAAAAATAGGAAGTAAATCATAATTTACATAAAATATTTTACTTCTTCTCTTCAACTGGGCTCTAGGTCGTAGCAAATATGTCAAGCTTCAAGTCCAAGCATATTTTTGGGCCACATATGATTTAGGAAAAGAAATTATTATTGATGCTTACTCTCAGTATAGATGACTAAATTAATATTTCAATTACAAATTACTTGCACCAAAAAGGAAACGACGTTTCTCGCGAAAAGATTAGAAAATTAAAAATTATTTTAAAATTTAAAGATGATGCGTCTTCTCCACTATTTTAAATCACATCAGATGTTGCTTGATTTTCATTCCCGCCAGACGAAGGAAGTTAGCTTGTTTAACAATTCGTACTGTTCCCATTCTATGCCTGTCTCTGTATGCAGCAACATTCCCTAATTCAGTAAAGTGAGACAAATATGACCAGGATCAAGTCGCCTGCATAAACAATCACTTTTTGGCATTTCATATTAACTCTACGTAAGTCTGATATTGACGCTTGACGCTGAGTGAAACAGATAGATAAAAGTAGGTTACTTGTGAGCATATGGAGCATCACTTCCAAGGCCCTCTTACGTGTTTCGATCCCCCCATAAGCAGTATCACCGGGCTGAGAGCAAAATTCTTTACATAGATTGTTTGACGGCTGATGTCAACGAATACTTATAAACAGGAAGAAGACAAACAGCCGTGTTAACACATCGAAGCAAGTATGAACAAACAACAAACCAGGTATCCATTACGTCTGGAATCAGCTGACAAACGCACGTGCCTTTCAAATGTCACTTTTGTACAAATTTTTATTACTGTCAATATTTTAAAGTGACATTTAACCAACAAAAAAACATTCAAACCCCTTTTATTTGATTTACTAAGTAGTGAAAATCAAATATAACGATTCTGACATGTTTTAAGCTGTAAATATCACTTTAAAATAATCCTTACACACTCTTATATCATTTTTTGAACTAGTAACGTAACTACAAATGAAAAATTAAACTTCAGAAATAAGCTTGTAAGTAGTTTTATTAAAAAATAGGAAGTAAATCATAATTTACATAAAATATTTTACCATTTGGGCCCCATATGATTTAGGAAAAGAAATTATTATTGATGCTTACTCTCGGTAAAGATGACTAAATGAATATTTCAATTACAAATTACTCACTTGCACCAAAAAGGAAACGACGTTTTTCGTAAAAGATTAGAATATTAAAAATTATTTTAAAATTTAAAGATGCGTCTTCTCCACCATTTTAAATCATATCAGATGTTGCTTGATTTCCATGCCCGCCAGACGAAGGAAGTTAGCTTGTTTAACAATTCGTGCTGTTCCCATTCTATGCCTGTCTCTGTCTGCAGCAACCTTCCCTAATTCAGGAGACAAATATGACCAGGATCAAGTCGCCTGCATAAACACTCACTTTTGGGCTTTCCATATTAACTCTACGTAAGTCTGATATGGACGCTTAAAGAGTGAAACAGATAGATAAAAGTAGGTTACTTGTGAGCGTATGGAGCAGAGTAGGCTTAGCATCACTTCCAAGGCCTTCTTACGTGTTTCGATCCCCCCCATAAGCAGTCTCACCGGGCTGGCTGATGTCAGAGTCACCTTTTCTATTGTTGTCACTTTTTCGCACCTGGTCCGTTACCTTGCTTACAAAAAAGGTGTCTTTAACAATATATGTTTAATAAAGTATTGTAACACGTTATTGTATTACTAAGGATATTATTTTTTAGCGTAAAAGTATCACTGAATCATCAAATTCCCGATCATCGGAAGGATCTTCCATTCAGACCCAACCAGAATGTGATCAAATCTCAACGGATGAAGTCGATAGTGGTATGGAAGAAGTGGCTCAATTACTAGCACAATTAAGGTAATTAATTAATTGTGCTTTTACCTCAATTAAGAAATAGTTTCACTATTAAAGTAGGAACCATATGGGGAAAGATTTTACGCCACCATAAGTTTTTGATTCAATAAATACCGACAATGACATAATTAAATAATGTGGCTTTTGTTTTTCTCCATAAAATGTCGTAAAATGGCATTTATGGATCGAATTTTAAAAAATTTATTTGGAAAAGTTCTTTGTATTGTAATTTTATGCCCACATACCAAATTTGAATCGCTTATGATCTGTTTTCTATCTATTTTCGGCCAATATCTATTTTCATTGAAAACGGAAGTCTATTTATTTATATAACAATACTCATCGTCTAAATTCATTCTTCTTTATACCAAAATATCATTTTGCTCCAAAAATTAAATTATTGTTTAAAAATGTTGCCTGTGGAGTAAACTCCTCATAACTTTAAAGATTTAAGAAACGAATTTTTAAATAACAATTACGTTTTAGAATAATAGCGCCGTTGTTTATAATTCCGGTGGTAGGGTCAACTTCCGGTTTCAATGAAAATAGATATTGGCCAAAAATAGATTGGAAGTAAAAATCATCAAGTGATTAAAAATTTGGTATGGGGGCATAAAATTACAATACAAACAACTTTTCAAAATAATTTTTTTTATGTCATACCAGTGCATTATTGTGTTTTCATACCGTAGATACCATCTACATAATGGATTACTTTATGCCCGCGCTGGCATTAAGACGCAAAAAACAGTTTTCGATTAACTTATTCTTTATTAACAAAATAACAAAATAAATTTACGTTCATATATTATATGGTTGTATTTACATAGAACTGGCAAGTCTGGAAGGTTCCGCTGATAGCTAAATTTCCTGCAGTAAAGATTGACTCATGAGCTCGAAGAAAATTTTTCAGATAGATCATAAAAGTACCCCAACAGCACAGTTTCGTTAACATCATTTTCTGACATCCACTTCAAAAATTGGTCATATTCTTTGTCGTATGAGTCTCTGGATTTTCTCAGTAACAGGTTTTACGTTGCCATTTCAGCCTTTTTTCAATTTCGTCGGGAATTTCAAAACCTTGTTCCATTTTTGATTTTTGACTTTGACACATTAAACATTTGAATACTTATCTCCCTAGCAACAAAAACGCAGGCTATAATAATGTCAAGGTAATGTCGCATCAGTAAATGCCATTTTTCGATATTTTGTGGAGAAAATGTCAAATTTGACATTTAACAAATACATATTTTCCCCGTATGGTTCTAACTTTAATGGTGACACTGTAATATTATATTTATTGTCATAATGTATTTTTTGTATGGTATAAAATGTGAAAATATTTGTAGCATTACCATTTATTTGTGAAATAATTTATAATACGAAATATTGTGATGTGATTTCAAATTTGTGTGATAATACCATTGGATGTGTTGCAATACATTACAAACCTTTTGGCTGTAAATTTTGAAACGAATTAATGGTTTTTAAATAAGATCAAAAGTAAAAGAGCATGTGTCTTAAAGTTGTATTTTCTTTTTCTAAAGTTTTTGAGTGACAACGCTGGTCAATGACCTCTAGTTGTAAAAATCTGATTAGGTGTTTATTCGCATTTACAATTCTTTGTATTATAAAACGTTTTCGCCGTCCTTGTTATTGAAAGAATTGTTCAAAAAGATATGACCCGGCTATGACGGAATGAAAAAATGTTAAAATTATAGTATACAGGGTGTTATTGGAAATGACTTATTATATTTAAATGGGTGACTCCTTGGGTGTCCTAGAGAAAGTCTACATACTAAAAACCCTTTTTACCCACATACTGTCGCGCCGTTCCATCTGGATTGCTTGGATACCGGCCGCGCGCCACTATCGTTGTTTCAGTATGTTTCGAGCCTCGGGTGTGGAATGAGGCTGTCGAGGGTTCCACGTATACGAATTTTAAACGTTTTGTTAGTTTTAGCAGTATCCGTTTTTTTTTCTGTTGTGAAATAATTCATAATAATAAATGTTGTGACGTGATCTCAAATTTGTGTGATATTATCTACTGTTGACCTGTTGAAAAACATACTTTTTGTGTTTTATTTTCTTATGGAATTTAATTATAAAGGATTATTTAAAAATAAGATCGAAGGTAAGAGAGTATGTACCTTAAAATTGTAGTTTTTTTTTTCTAAAAAGTTTGAAAAAGAAGTGATAACGCGTGTCAAAGATGTCTTGTGCCTGAACACGTGCTCTGTGTTGCAATATGACAACACTGCCTATAATGCGCTAACCTCTTTTGAACCTCGAGACTGCCTTAATAAACTATTGATTGCGAAGGTCCTCAGGAGCGGCCACGTAAATTTTCAGATTTCATATAAAGTGTATAGTTCGCTTAATAATTCAAAGCGCCATTTATGGTTATTTTTCTTCAATTTATTTTCATCTCAGGATTTGCCGGTTTAAATATAATAAATCATTTCCATAACACCCTGTATTTTTGAGTGTTTCATGTATAAAAATATGACAACACCAGCCAACATTCATTAACTTCTTTTGAGACTAAACCTACCCTATTAGATTGTTTTTTTAGGGTTTGGCATAAGGTAGCTTATGTGGCTTATTAATTCAAAGCGCCATTTATGGTTATGTTTTCTTTTCAGGATTTACAGGTTTAATTTTGATTCCCTGTGAATTCGATTGAATTCTGGGATTGTGAGAATTCAGAACATTCACTGAAATTTTCAAGAAGTTGTAGCTTTAAAGCCTTTAAAAAAGTTATACTTTTTTTGAGTAGCTTAATAAACAAAAATATTAAGTTTAAGGGAAAATACTCTGGGTTGTATGTTCCAGTTAACGGTAAGAACAAGATAATTTCCATAGATCGTTGCAAAAATTGTTTGCATATAAATATTTGATATAAATATTTGATATACTATACTCCACGGATCTTACAAATAAAATTAAAAATGTATTTATTTAATCACCTAATTCATGTACCCCTATTTTGAATCTTTTATAGAGAGACTCGTGCGCTATGTAGTAAAGATGAAAGAATAATAGCAGAATTAGAAGAACAGCTTGCAACGATGGTACAACAAAATCAAGCATTAGAAAACCAAGTTATTCAAATGAGCCATAGAGGAGACGATCTAAATATGAAGAGTATGCACGAAGAGTTAACCACTTTGGATGAAGTAATGTAAGTAATAGTACGGCAGCTCGTTACCAGGATTTCCGACTGATCACGACCTAAAGTTTTTTGAGTTTTCTGTTGATTTAATAAGGACTTGAGAAGGAAATTAACAAGAACAGACATTGGCAACGTTGCGAAATCATTGAGAATCATCTTTACATATTATGTAAAAGAAAAGTGGTCATAATAGTTATCGCGCCTAGTCCGTTCTTTTTATTTTTTGACTCAGAGTGATGTTTTTGAGGAAATGAAAATAGTAACTGACATTTTCCGTGCGGTGAATAGTTTTGGTCTGAGAAAAATCGAAAATTGTTTACAGCGGAGAAATCAACTTATCACGCCTCGTTCGTTTTACTTGTCGGATGTTAATTTTCGTTATTCGTGACCGAAAAAAAAAAAGAGAACGGACATTTTCATCGACGCGCAACCGCAGTGTTGGATCTTAGGTATGTAATTTTTTTAACGCTGTTCGAGTTATCGCGCCTCGTCCGTTTTTAAGCAGAAATCGTGTATTGTGGCTCGGAAAATGGGGGAAAAATATGAACTGACATTTTTACACATATTTTTTAGCAAAACTGTTTTCAGTCAACACAGCACGTGTATCAATAATAATGCAATATGGGGACATAGCTGATTCTGAGTTGTTATAGACAACCAAGCCACACAGCAAGCCGTCCCCTGCACGCGCCGTGTACCGCGATCATGATTTATATAGATACGAGATCCGACTCCGCTGCCCTCCCTGCAGCTGCGCAACACGGAAAATGTCCGTTCGACTTGATTTACTATTTTTTAGAGTGTTACCAACAATTTAAAAAAAAATTGACCCGGGCGCTTTAACTTTTTTATACCTTTATATCATTGCATTTTTTATTTAAACTATTGTTGTCGTGAATTCACGTTTTTTTTTATATTTTTAATATGATTTCATCAAGAACGGACAAGGTGTAGTATCAAAAAGACGATCTGCTTTCTTACGGACTGAAATCACTCTGACGGGTAAGCGCAGCGTTGCCGAACTTTTGCGCTCGGGTAAAACTGTCTTATTTTTTATTAATCTCGTTTTAAGGAATATACGGAATTACCTTAACACAGTCAAAAAGTTTAAACAATTAATGTTGAACTTCCCCTTTATTATCCCGCCAACCCGTCGCTAAACTTTTCGCACCAGTTGCATAAACAATTATTTTTCTGTCATAGGCAAGGGCAAATGTGTAGTAAATGCCTTCGCACTCTCGACCAATCTTCCAGTGAGATTCCCGACGATGACGATCAAAGCATGCTCGACGATCTGATGACTACTCAGCACCGATCGTCGTTCTCGATGGATGTTCAGGTGAGACATATGCTTGTCAGGCACCTGGGGTTTCTGAGTTTGTCGGAATGCTTTCTATGATTAGTGTTTTTGGATGTTTTGGACACTGGTTTATAGGTTGCAGTAGTATCAGAAAACCTGATGTGAAGACTAAGAGACGTAATAGTCCTCAATTAGGCATCGTTAAGATTTAATCGAATTTTACAGGTAATGTATGGGTACATGGAAATAATACATGTACATAGGTACCATATCTTGCCCCCATAATGAAGAACGTATGTACATTATTTGTACATATTATTTTTATGTAATTTCGCTATCAAAATTAAAAATAACTTATTGAGGAATTCAGGATTTGATTTCCTAAATAGTATAGTTATATGTGTATAGTAGTACATTTAATTACACTTTCTTCTACAACTTCTACCACCTTCCCAGTAGCTTTAAAATTCCTTGCTCGATGAACATAGTATCTATATCAGCAAGAAACTGCTCGAATTGAAATTCGCCAGGTACTTCCGAATCAAAGTAGCTTCTTTTAATAATTTTAAATGGATTTATTGAAATCTTAAAGGAGAAGTTACAGTGTACATATAGAGTTGCAAATAATTTAGAGATTTCTCGAATAGCTTCTGTGCAGATCATGTAATTAATAATCCCAAGCAACTTATATTATTTAAAAAATATGTTTCCGACAGTGGCGCAACCAAAAGGTGAGGGGAGGGGGGTGAAACCCCCACCCTTCCCTAAGTTACTTGTATTTGTTTGCCATAGCCATTTTAAAGTAAATGCAACATTTAATTATACAGAGTGTTCCTCGATGGGGTTACCTATACAACAAATGAACCTAATTTTTAATTTACTGACAAAAAGTCATTCTTTATAAAAAATTTTGCTTGTAAATGAAGATTTGTCATTAAAAAAAAAATTTTTTTGTATAGAGGGAGGTCAAAATCTTAAAAAATTTTATCTAAGAGTAAACTATCGTAATTTAACCTAAATTAAATATTCTAATAATTCGAGAAATACTTTTAATATATAGGCACAATATCGATAGTCGTCGATATCGATACTAGCTTATGCTCTCTACTCTAGACTTCAAACCTTTTGACGCGTATAAGTTTAAGGTTATATGACTAAAATTTCAAAAGGAAACAAGTCAACAATGTCGGTAAATAGGAAAATACATTACAAATAAACAGTAAGTACATTTTTTTTACTTAAATCCGACCTTCAAAGTAGTTTTTCATTTGTCACAAGTAAATAATAATGAAAATCGAAAAAATATGCACATATTTAAAGTAAAAGTCATCAAACTTGACATTTATTAAAAGTCATTTTCTAGTACTCGGCCTACTTACAAACGCGTTTTATCACTTGTAAGAAAGACGACAAATGTATCAAAATAATTACGTGTCATTGGTGGGTAAATGAAAAAATTTTATTGGTAGAAACAGTATATTTGACGCGTGATGGAAATAATCGTTAGAATTACATTTTTCGTTATAATTCAAGGTTTAAAGGAATTTAGTTCAAATCAATTGTTACCCATACTAAGCTTTTTTTCCGAATATAAGGAATTTAACCAAAATATTTCAAACTTTTTAACTAAAATGCTAGTAGTACCTCCCTGTATACAAAAACTAAATTTTCTAATGACAAATCATAATTTTTTTTGAAGCAAAATTTTTTATAAAGAATTACTGTTTATCGAGAAATTAAGAATTGGATCCATTTGTGGCATAGGTAACCTCATCGAGGGACACCTTGTAAATTTATATATATATAACACAAATTTTATGAACTCCCGCCCCTGAATTTCTGGGCGCGCCACTGGTTTCCGATATATTTAACCAAATAATAATTTTGTTCTTTGTAGAAGTTTCAATTGGTTATATTTTGCTTATCAATATTCGGCACTGTGTCGTCACCACATATACTGGGTGGCCCAGAAGTCCGGAATAAAATTAATATAGCCTTAACCTGTAACTTTTGGGGAAAACGCTCGGACACGTCAATTTAGTTTTATATATGCTCACATTTTGACGTTATTCGTTTGTTTTTTTATACACATTTGTTAAAGATATGACGGCATCGATCTTTTTTTTAAATGGAAACATACAGCTTGTGATACATCATTTGAAAGCTAATATCTCGTACAGTAGATTTGTTTCACTTCACATAATGTGATCGTTTGAGAGCGTTTTAAGAGGTTTTCAGTATGCTCATAAATTGTAGCGCGATTCTGTCAAGCTAATTCAAAATGGCGACTGTTTTTTTTAAAAAATCTCTATTTAAATAAGCGGAAATTATAAATCATTGATGGTTTTTTTTATTTTTCAAGGTAAGAAATCTTCTGAACGCGACACAATGAAGATTTCTTACCTTGAAAGGTAAAAAAAACCATCAATGATTTATAATTTCCGATTATTTAAATAAAGACTTTTTAAAAACTTTTAACAGTCGCCATTTTGAAATAGCTTAACAGAATCGCGCTAAAATTTATGAGCATACTGTACGAGATATTAGCTTTCAAATGATGTATCACAAGCTGTATGTTTCCATTTAAAAAAAAGATCGATGCCGTCATATCTTTAACAAATGTGTATAAAAAAACAAACGAATAACGTCAAAATGTGAGCATATATAAAACTAAATTGACGTGTCCGAGCGTTTTCCCCAAAAGTTACAGGTTAAGGCTATACTAATTTTATTCCGGACTTCTGGGCCACCCAGTATATACATATATGGTCGTCACTGATGTGTGTGAATCGACCTTAAAACGATATTTGAATTAATCCAAAAATAACTATATAAATACAATTTGAAGAAATAAGCTTCCGTAGGAGTAAAAACGAAACTAATTTGATTACCTCTGCACTTAAAAACCTATTGCACCCTATAAACCTAGCTTTTAAAGAGGAAAAAAAATAGGGGCTCCAATAAAGCTGTTAATTTGATGTAGTCGCGTTGCATGTTTTTGCAGCTGCATGACAAAAAGCCTGTGGTTGTTGTATTGTGAAAGTTAAATTTTTAAGTTGGTTTATTAAAATGTTCCGAAATCTGACGTTTAAAATGTTAACTATTATGTCATTGTGTTTAATACTAAATTTAATTAAATAAGCACACATTTATACATAGATTGATTATGTTAATTGTAAATATGTAGGTTTTAGGAATATGCAATATTAATGAGCATAGTCAAACCCACTTATAATGGGAACAAGCTTATGTTTTCGGTATTTCTGAATTGTTTGTTCCTGAATTTTGAATCCTACGGCGCAATTTTCTATTGCTTAAAATTTTAAGCGAAATTTCAATAAATTGACACATAACATTATTATTTATTTAATATTATTAGCGCATTTTGCATGCAATTGCAATCCTATGTGATTGAATTTGTCTCTTAACATAAACTGTTTTATGCTTCCAACGTGTGCCTTTTTAACTATAGGGAGGTATCAATTTCAAAACATATATAGTGTAGGTAGGTTTTGAAATATTCCAGACACCGTGTAAAACTAAAATACAATCGGATGCCTATATTTAGTACCCTGGCGGTAAAAATAGGGTCTAATTCGCTATTTAATGTTCGAATCACGTTCAAATCCCCTATCGTTGCGGGGAAACATCAAGAGATGTATTGCGGAGGTTCGGAAGAAATGGAGAATATACCACTTGCGAAGTTCACGCTATTGCTTTATTCTGACCATTCAGGCAGATTGCAGAATTTATACAGCGCGAGCATAAACTACTACCTATCGTTATAATGCTTATATTATGACCGCAGTATTTTCTTGCTGCCAAAATAGCCAGTCTTTCTTTGCTCGTTCGCCTGGCGTACTGTCACTACCGTTGCTTAGATTGTGACTTATATAAAACTTAATTTTTTGCTGCACCTGTACAGGGTGTCCCATTTTCGACACTTTTATAAGGTATCTCCGTAACTGTTAGTGGTATCAGAAAAGTAATGTAGGTGTCATGTGCTCTTTTTGGGTCAAACTTAAAATGGTAAATTCAAAATTTGAAAATTTTCGCTCGCTTAAGAGATACGGGGGAAAATCAAAAAATTTACAATTCCTAAATTACCCAATATTTTCTTAGTTGAAAGAGATACGGACAAATGTTTTATACAGAAGTTTATTTATAATGATTGTTGAATAATCTACCGTTTTCAGAATAAGTATACGGGGTCAGGTAAGAAAGTTATCGGACCTAACCTCATTTTTTTTAAATGGAACACCCTGTATATTTCAATCTAAAAAGATAGCATTGTAAATTTCAAATTTATAACACACTATGGATGATAGATATCATCAAATTTTTCAAAATGTTGATAAGTCTTTTTCACAAATGAATATGTAAAAAATGAAATTGACGTTAAAGGTTAATAACAACTAGAATGTCAACATAGTTGTCTCTAGATATTAGTTTTTGTTTCATGGCCTACTTTGGTTTTAGGGTATAAGTTTAAATAAATCGCCTAGGAAACCAATATCATCCATGGTGTGTTATATATATTTGAAAGGAGAATTTAAATAGTATATTTTTAGATTAGAATATATAGGGTGTTCCATTTAAAAAAATGAGGATAGGTCCGATAACTTTTTTACCTGACCCCGTATACTTATTCTGAAAACGGCAGATCATTCAACAATCAATATAAAGAAAGTTATGTATAAAACATTTTTCTGTATCTCTTTCAACTAAGAAAATATAGGTTAATTTTGAAATTGTCTATTTTTTGATTTTCCCCCGTATCTCTTAAGCGAGGGAAAATTTTCAAATTTTGATTTTACCATTTTAAGTTTGACCCAAAAAGAGGACATGGCACCTACATTACTTTTTTGATAGCACTAACAATAACGGAGATACCTTATAAAAGTGTCGAAAACTTACTTACTTTTTTGATAGCACTAACAATAACGGAGATACCTTATAAAAGTGTCGAAAACGGGACACACTGTACATATCGTTAGATTGCATTATTTATCGTCACTCCTAAAACAGCCATAGTAGGACATTATTTAATTTTAAGGGCAGCTTAAAGAATATTGCTTAGACTCTGGTAAATTCGTTCGTATTTCATTAAACTACAAATTAATTTTTCCTGTAAGTTTTTCCATGAGATTTTCTTTGAAAAAATAAAAATTGCCATTTGATTAGTACAGTTATATCAATAAATAAGTCTGTATATGTGTGTCTTTGATTGTATATGAAGGGCGTGTGTTGCAACAATTCAAAAGAAATTTTATATTATGAAACTTATGTCTTACGTCTAATTTTTTCTAATGGAATTGCCGTACCCACCTGCGACTCGTCCTTCGTAAAATAGTTTTTGTTGAGTAAAAGACTATGCATGTGCGACTTTAGTGTTATTTCGCCAAAGCGTTCCATTTCAGAAATGTTTCTATCGATGGATAACTGAGTAATGCTACGTTGTATTATAGTTAATGAGAATTTTCGTCAACTGCATGAAATTTTGACTAAAATGACGGCCTGCTTTTTGAAAGTAAGTATGTGTGTTATGTTCTGCCCGTTATTTAATTTTCATACTTTTTTACTCGCTATATTATTTATTCAAAATTTGATTAGTAGGTTATTAGTTTGGTCAATTTTTATCATTGCCCATATTTTAACACGATATAATATTATGGGTGTACATGAGTCGGCACCTACTCGCAAGGTCAGGTAGCGGAACACCTGGCAGCTACGCGCATACAAGGTGGCAAAGTGCAATAGCTCCGTTACTATTTCAAATACATCAAAAATGTTAATACAAAAGTTGGTAGGGCAGTTGTTATTCTATAGGGTGGTTGAAAAAAGTGGAAAAGGAAAAATATATTTTTAAAAAATATATATGGAACGTTCCTAGGGTCTAAAGTCTTGTTAGTCTTTATAACCTCGATAATGTTTGGCATGTCTCAAGCTAATTAAATTAGGGGACAAATACAGGGTGTTATGGCGTATTATATTTAAATGGGTAACTCCTTGGGTGTCCTAGAGAAGCGCTACATATTTTATTTTTTTAAAGCGACCGTTTTAAAAGTGGGGTAATAAACACTCTTACTCACAGGTCAGTCCAAGCTACTGTACAACATTTCATCCAGAGCCAATGGCAATATTGCCAAACTTAATCTATAACTGAAATTCCATATAAAATTATAAAAATAAATTATTTTCCACCTACTTGTATTTATCCTTATACCTAAAGAGAGAGGAAATCCAGGCACAAACACAATCAGTTTTTTTTCTTTTTCATGGGAACACTCCTGGAAACACTTTATGTACACGCAGTAATAGTGAAACAGAACCGATAGTTAGCTTTTGAAAATACAATAATACAGATTATACTACAGAGTATTCGATTTTATTACACGCGAGAAATTTGACGTCCAGAAGAAACGCGTCAATAAAAACAATATTCAAAGATTATTTATGTACGGGCAAGATACACGCGTAAACCGAAAAAACAGAGCGGATTGCTGAGAGTGTGTTGGTGATCGACGAGACACAACGTATCCGGCCGCTGGTTGGTCTTCAACTAACAGACGCACGCGTACGGCGCTATATGAAACTACTTCGTTCAGCCGATGTAAGGCGTCTTTGGCATTTGACCTAGTGACGTACGTGGGTATTACTATTCCATATGTTTTTTCGGGTTGTTTAAAACATAGTCCGTCGTAAATGTTCTTCAATTAATTGTACAAAAAGGTATTACAGAATGGAAAAGTGTTTAAATTATTTTATTTTGTCTAAAGGGTTTAAGGTGTACATATGACAACACCGGCCAGGATTCCTTGATTGCTTACATGTATCGCAGTGCCACGTGTGACGTCAGGTCACTTTTACCGCTGAATGAATTGAAAGCGTATTTTTCTTCAATTTGTCTTTATCTCAGGAATTGCCGGTTTAAATATAATACGTCATTTCCATAACACCCTGTATAATGCACACCAAACCATACATCTCTAGCGCTGTTCGCCAAAAAATGTAATGAACATCAAAAAAACTTAATAGAACCCAAATAATTAGCACCACTAAAATAACTATGTTGAGGTTTGTTTGATCATTGCTTACATTTTAAATTATATGTCTACCGATTTTACTGAATGTTCACCAAATTTAGAACGCTTAGTTACGTGTCCGTGCTGTACATAATAAATATTCGCGCTATCCATTTATGTGTAGTCTTTATCGAAAAAACTACTTGTGCGTCAAATAATTAATGGAGAGGTTGACACGGTACAGCCTAAAAGACGGCGCAGGTAAGGTAGGATTTGGTGTTTTGCGAGAAAATTTTCGAACATTAAAGTGCCGAAGAATTTATTATAAATGAAAAATTGTGGTCATTTCACAAATGCCATTGTACGGAAGAAGGAATAAAGCGATATTATCGCTGTAATAAAGCCAAAAATCGGGCAAGTCAATGTTCTGCTGCACGTTGTTTGATGCATCTAGCGATGAGGTAATATTATTTCGAACTGAACAAGGTCCATCAAAATTTGGAGTCCCAATCGAAATATGGATTGAGCAATGAGACAAAAAAAGAAATAGACAAATTGTTCGAATTAGGTTTGAAGCCCAAATCTATTATGAGCAATTTAAGTAAAATACATGGATTGACTCTACTGTCTATGATAAAAGCAAGGAATGTACCAATTGAAGAAAAACGAAGAAGAGGACGGCCAAGTAAAGCCAAGAAAGCCTTAATAGTGCAATAAGTGCTTTTTTCATATTCATTTTTGTTTTGTGAATTTTGGATTTGATTTTATGTTAAAGAATTATATTGTTTTATTTCCAAGAATTCTTCATACTTACTTCTATGTCCCCATTTATAAATGAGATTTAATAAAACATGATAGCTTTTTCTTATAAATATTTAGGCTAACAAGAATTATAAATCTGGGTATACTATTGAAATTGAATGTAGTATAAAATATAGTAAACATTGTGTATTTTTTTTTTCTTGAAGTAGTCCATCTCAAAGTGGAGTGAAGTTATAAGGAGGTAAAGAAACTCACAGTCTGATCCACTAGTTTAATAGAAATAAATAAAAAACTATAAACCAAACATGTTTCGAAGACTTAAGTCTTCATCTTCAGTGGAAAGTAAAACATCTACAAAGGGGGGTACCTATGACATTGAGGCAACTGTAAATAAGAAAAAGAAGTTAGGTTTTAAGAGAAATGATTGAAAGAAAGGAATTGACTCGATGAAGAAGTAAATTATAGGGGAGTAAAAAAATTTTGAAACCTCCTTACCTAGTCAAGCAGGAAAAGAAAAACTTTTTTAATATGTAAAAAATTTCAAATATAGAAAATAAAGCATGAAAACTAAAGTTTATTTAATTCTACTGTAAAACATAATGAAAAATATTTATATTTGCGACATATGACACGATACAGCAGCACGTTCGAAGTTTCGCTAGTTCATTTATTTGAATTTTGGTGATCGATTACTACTCCAATATCTTCCTTTCCTTATTACTATCATTTAAAATTTTTTCCCTCTTTGTTACATTTTTGGTTTTTACCTGAATCTGTTAGCCTTTGACATTGTCTTTTCTTATCTTACTTTGAATCTATATAAAAAATTTTTAAAAAATTTTTCTTTCATCTCAGAACCTCGTGCTAAGATGAACTTTATTTCAAAAATGAACGTTTTCTACATTAAATTTAAAATTAAAACCTTTTAAAAGAAGGATTTCATTTTAATAAAAAATCTTTTTCATTATGTTTTACAGTAGAATTAAATATACTTTAGTTTTCATGCTTTATTTTCTATACTTGAAATTTTTTACATATTCAAAAAGTTTTTCTTTTCCTGCTTGACTAGGTAAGGAGATTTCAAAATTTTTTACTCCCCTATAATTTACTTCTCCATCGAGTCAATTCCTTTCTTTCAATCATTTCTCTTAAAACCTAACTGATTAAACTTCTTTTTCTTATTTACAGTTGCCTCAATGTCATAGGTACCCCCCTTTGTAGATGTTTTACTTTCCACTGAAGATGAAGACTTAAGTCTTCGAAACATGTTTGGTTTATAGTTTTTTATTTATTTCTATTAAACTAGTGGAGCAGACTGTGAGTTTCTTTACCTCCTTATTGTGTATTTTTGCTAAACAAATAAAATTGTTTAACTGCTAAATAATATAAGACACTGACGAAAATTCAATATCTGGGTATCATGTTAGAATTAAGTGCGGATTAAAATTTGGTGAACATTTAGCATTTTTAGCCAACAAAAGTTATTTTTAGGACAAAATAATATAAGAGCTAGCATGATGTAAATATTTGGTTATCGCCCTAAGATTATGTATTATCTTAATTTTGGTGAGCATTTAGTATTTTTGAGAAACAAAAGTATTTTTTTGTACAGAAAGATTGGGTAAATTTGGTGAACTGTAAAATACGACCCATTAAATTGTTACTACGATACGCAGAATTTCGAGGGGAATTTAAAATGCAAAAATATGCGGTGTGGTCTATTGAAAAAAATAAACTTTTACTTGTTCCGCTTTTTCGAGCCGCCCTATAGAATAAAAAATAATTTTGGGTTATAACTCACTTACTGCCCTTCAACTTTTGTATTAACATTTTTCGTGTATTTGAAATAATAACGCAAAGCCATTGTACTTTGCCACGCTAAACGGCCACCGTGTATATTTCAAAGCGCGTAGCTGCCAGGTGTTCCGCTACCTGACCTTGCGAATGGGTGCTGACTCATGTATACCCATAATACTATATCATGTTAAAATAAGAGCATGATGAAACTCTTGCCGTTTGTTGTCACCAGCCGAAGGGCTATAATGGGTTAAGTCCAAAGCAATGACAATTTCTAACTCTTGACCAGTTTTTAAGACTCAAAATACTTAGGGCCGGATTTAGGATTTAAGAGCCCCTAGGCTGACATGCGGTGCGGACCCTGCCGGGGAAATTATTCTTTTTTTAATTAACCTACAAAAACGACGTTTTCAACAGTTACCCAATTAAAAACTTTAAAATAAACGTTTATTATTAAATTATAGAACATTTACGTACGACATTCCTACACAGTATTTAGAATTTGATGAATTCATGAGATACTAAAGATGAAAAGAGCTCGGAACTATACCTTGAAGGTATTTAACATGGTTTTTTCTACGATCGTTATAAAAACTATATTTTATTTTACAAAAATAAATGCCTAAAGTGCCGTGTCATTTCTTCACTTCTCATTGAATGATTATAATATCAAGTTGCCATGAAAACAGCACCCGTGCCGTTCGTTACCTGGGCGCCGCATTGTTATTGTTACCTTACAAATGTCAATAATATTTGAAACGATCAAAAATGGAAAGAAATAATTCCCACTCCGATGAAGAAACTCGTTTCAATGCGCTCCAGACGAAATCATTAATAAAGCCAATGAAGCAACACAAAATGTATTGCCTGAAAAGCTTGCAAAAAGCAATATAATATGTTTATTAAATAGCATTGGACCAAAAAGCAAGAGTTTCAGCCAACGGGTATTGATGTTAACCTATTTTCAAGAAAGGTAAAACATTTTTAAATCCTCAATTTTATGGTCATGCTATTCCAAGCTAAAATCAACATTAATTCTGAATAATCCAGTCGATATAAGCAAATATCCCTGTATTATGTATTTCAATCCGAGTTGGTTTTTACACCAATATATATTTTTTAATTTCGAAAATGAAAACTTATACGATCGTAGAAAAAATATTGTATGAAACTTGATGCATAAAGTTACTTTTTTTCACATGGATTGCGGCACTCGCCTTCGGCTCATGTGATCCCATTTCCCATTCGTGAAAATTAGTAATACAACATTCCTATGAACAACTTATATTATTAAAAAAGAATACAAAATTGAGAATCAAGTCTATGCTATGTTTCTAAATATTTTTCGCCTGTACAGTGGTCGGTCGACCCTTTGGGATGCGTGCCCACAGACTGCAGCCTAGGTAGCCTATATATGCCTAAATCCGGCACTGTTTGTTTCTCTTCTACACAATGCGAGTTTGTAACTTGAAATAAAACAGCACAGGTGTTCTTTTGAAAAAATGCTCGGACATTAACATTTTAAGTTCTGATCTTTTTTTATAAAAAAAAAGAGCCATAGTACGTCCGAAATTACAGATACTATGACGATTTCGATAATTTTTTTCATAGGCAACTTTAGTTCTTATATTAATTATTTTTAAAGAGCACATTAAGTTACACAAAACTACAAATTCTTATTCCTTTCGAATTTTTTCTCGTATCTGACAAAATATTTTAATAAAAACCAACTTAAAAGTATTGTAGGAAAATAAGTCAAGTACAATTGCGCACTTCTAGCTGCTGTGTTTGTTTCTCAGGACAAAAGCCTGGAGGAGATACTCCGAAGGGACATGTCCATAGTTTGGATCACTACACCAGCTGCAAACCTATTTTCGATATTAGTTGATTTATGTCTGTTCATAAAAGAAGAATACTTCCTCCCATTCTACCGCCCCATCAGGTTTCCATTTATCCTTTTGCATTATTGCCTCAGACATAAGTTATACTAATATTTATCTGAGGTATGTTTTTTTGTATACTATTAATACTTTATAGTAGTTGCTGTAGTCACTATACAGGGTCAGGCACGGTGAGTGTCCTATAAGAAGGTCTCGTGAACTAAAAAATATATTTGTTTTGAAATATTGGCACTATAATAGATGCTGATCTTCGTAATGAAGATGTTTTGATCTATCTATCACTTCCGGTTATACCGGAAGTCAAACTTATCATTGTTACTTTAAATAGAATGCCCTGTACATTTTGGCATTTTTCGATTATATGTAAAAGTCCAAGTAATTTTTGTTAACAATGTTCTATTCCCATCTCCACCCGTTTCTGAGATAAAATTCATGAAAGCAATATTTTATAATAAAAAACGTCTTAAAGGTAATTTGAATATTTACTGTGTAACTAACCCAGTTAAAGATTTAAAAATTTAGAAAAGTTATTTCATAAAAATCCTAGACATTTTTTATACAGGGTGTTTTAAATTTACAACTTCTCATAAGTTCATTTTTTAATAACTTAAAAACTACTTAAGATAGAAACATGTGTTTACAGGGTGTCCCATTTTCGACACTTTTATAGGGTATTTCCGTAATTGTTAGTGCTATCAAAAAGGTAATATAGGTGTCATGTGCTCTTTTTGGGTCAAACTTAATATGGTAAAATCAAACGAAAATTTTCGCTCGCTTAAGAGATACGGGGGAAAATCAAAAAATTGACAATTTCAAAATTACCCTATATTTTCTTAGTTAAAAGAGATATGGAAAAATGTTTTATAGAAGTTCCTTTATAATGATTGCTGAATAATCTGCCATTTTCAGAATAAGTATACGGGGTCAAGTAAAAAAGTTATCGAACCTAACCTCATTTTTTTTTAATGTATATTTTAATCTAAAAAGATAGCATTTCAATTATCTTTTCAAATATATAACACACCATGGATAATATTGATTTCCTAGGCGATTTATTTAAGCTTTATTACTATAACCTAAAAAAGCTAATATCCTGGAAACAACTATGTTGCCATTCTAGTTGTTATTAACATTTAACGTCGATTTGATTTTTACATATTCATTTGTGAAAATGACTCAACAACATTTTGAAAAATTTGATATGATATCAGTTTACATTGAAAGTGGAAAAATCGAAGAAATGGCTCAAAATTTATATTTTGTTCGCTATCCGGGAAAACAACAACCATTTAAGAATATATTCCGACGACTGGAACATAATTTAAAAATATACGGCTCTTTTGCTATGCCGAGATCAAAAACTTATAATAAAGAAAATAAGGAAAATGAAGAAAAGTTTAAATAAATCGCCTCGGAAACAATATCATCCATAGTGTGAAAAGAGAATTTAAAATGCTATCTTAGGTCCGATAACTTTTTTACCTGACCCCGTATACTAATTCTAGAAACGGCAGATTATTCAGCAATCATTATAAAAAAACTTCTGCATAAAACATTTTTCTGTATCTCTTTTAACTAAGAAAATATATTTTGAAATTATATATTTTTAAAATTTTCCCCCGTACCTCTTAAACGAGCGAAAATTTTCAAATTTTGATTTTACCATTTTAAGTTTGAACCAAAAAGATCACATGACACCTACATTACTTTTTGTTAGCACTAACAATTCTGGAGATATCCTATAAAAGTGTCGAAAATGGAACACCCTCTACTGAGCAATTCCATAAAGAATGTAATTCTAATGATAAATTTAAATACATTTAAGAAAATTGGCTTATGAGTATTTTTTATGGTATATCAGGAAGGTATAATTTTGAACATACCCTCATAAAAAATGTCTAGCACTTTTATGACTTACCTTTCCTAAATTTTGTCAATTTTTTTAGTCACAAAGTAACGTCAAATAACCTTTGACATGTTTTAAAAAAAAATCCTGCGTTAATGTATTATAAAAATTGTTAACAAAAATTACTTGGACTTACATCCGAATCGAAAAATGCCAAAAATATACAGGGCATTCTATTTAAAGTAACAATGATACGCCTGACTTCCGGTATAACCGGATAAGGAATAAAATTCATCAAAATATTTTCATTAAGAAGACCGTCATCTTTTATAGTTAGAACAAACCCAATATTTCAAAACAAATATATTTTTTAGTTCAAGAGACCTTTTGATATGACACTCACCGTGAGTGACAATGTATTACTTTTTCACTTTAATGTTAACGGTCATATTTGCTAATTTTATTTAGTTACAAGCTACAATAAAACAAAATCTCAGCTAGAAGTGTGTACATTGTGATGGTATTTAAAGAAGCTCCAAAGTGGGGTTACTTTGACCGATTTTGTAAATTTTGGCTGAATATTTTAGAAGATATATTTGCAAAAATATTGAGGATCGTGGGCTTTTATATTGCCTAACTTGTATTATTAAAATCAGTCTTCTATTAAATAGGATCGATACCAAGGAATCAATGTTAAGCATCAGATTTTAAAAATAAAAAATAAGCACGTGCTTGCTTACTAAAACGTATTTAAATATTGGTCATCTACCCCTACAGTAGGGACGGGATGAGTTCGGTGTTTCAAATAAAATTAGCAAATATTAACCCAACCCTTCCTGTAAACTAAAACTGTGATTTTTACAACTTAGGTATTAGGTTTATAACAAAACTGTATATAGTTTTAATTTTTTTTTATAGAAGTTTATACAAGTTCAAATAAATCGTATTCAGAATTCACAAATGTTTTATTTGTTACTGGAACTATACTCGGAGACCACAATTGTAGACAGTGATTCATCTATGACAAAATGAAGCGACAACTGCATTTGAGCGAGAAGGAAATAGACTTCCAGTGGCGCGTAAAATTAAAAATTTATATAAGTACTTATTATTGAAAATTCTCAAAATTTCAGGTAACTGAATTTTCTTAGCGATATTTTTTCCGACATCACTGTTTTGTATGTGGGAATTTCATTCTTAAAATAGAAACCGTACTTTTCGACGAATTGTATATTTTGTCGCATTATCAAGTACGATTTTTTTTCGGCCTACATGATTCTGAACTTTGGAGTTATTCTTGTTCTTCTTATTTTTTAAAGTCCTGAATACTGTACTAGCCCAGGGGTCGACAACCTTTTGAGGCGGAAGAGCCAAAAGTTATAATTTACACAATTTCTGAGTTTTTAAAGAGCCACTAACGGCCGCAATTTGATATCGAAAGAGACACAACTTGACATCGAAAGAGCCGAATGCGGCTCGCGAGCTGTAGGTTGTCGACCCCTGGTCACAGCCAAAGCACTGGTGAAGACGCCAAATTGTCTTGCGTCGAAAACGAATTAAAACCTACATAGAAACATCCGACGACGGCGTCATTCGAGACCTTTCGACGGACTGACGACGGTAACGACGCGTGTCACGGGGCAGCGTTGCGGTGAAAAGCGAGTACAAGTGGCTGAGAGATAGAATCGGGTTCCTTGTTAATCGATTCGGAACGCATTTTTAATGTTTTTTTTTTCGATAAGATAAATAATATTTGCGTATGGAACTAAAGAGCCGCAGCTTCACATCCAAAGAGCCGCCGGTTGCCGACCCCTGTACTAGCCGATTCTTCCGTTAAAGAAGCACATAGCTCCATTGCATCTAGCACAGATAAATCCGAATTTCGGGTCCGTACACCTTCATACACAGATTTTTATCATTTCTTGTTTCCTCTGTGTTAAATTAGGTTGTCTTTTTTTTAAAGGTGGACCGCTAGTTGATGCAGTAGTTTGCATTTTTACCACTACCACAAATAACACTATTAGTCAATAATAGAAAAACAGCAACAACAATAATTATACAGTAACAACTATCCATAATAACAACAACAATACGCAATATCAATAATCGGCAACAACAATACTCAGCAAACAACAATACTCAACAACAACAAGACACAATAACAATATACCCGAATTCAAATTATCTATGAAAATACAGTAAAACCAGCTGGTTACGCCTCTCTCAACAGTTTGCAACTGATACAATAATATCAAACAATGTTGCCATATGTATGCTATATTTAAACGTTTGCCCGCTGATCCGTTCCCCGTGCAAATCCTATTACTATAAATAATATAAAGCTCGAGAAAACTACAGTTTGGCTACGCCGCGCGTTTGCGACCAAATAAGCGCGAGGAAGCGGCTTTTTAGGTAATTTTAAATAGACAATAGCGGGTAAACGTACAAGATATTATCAACCGCATTCGCTGCATTGTTGTTCGGACTATGAAATGAGTCACAGTCTACAATTTTGGACTTCGAGTATAGCTAGCTTACAGTAATATTGTAGGTATGTTACGATATTAATAACCGCTGATCGATTCGTGTTCACTGAAACTTAAAAAGTTTTATGAAAAATATTTTTCAAAAAGGCCGTCAAGGATGCGATTTTACAGAAATGTATTATTGCGCCCTACAGGGTTAGGTAAAAAAGCCCCTGCTAAGTTTTTTATTGAATAGGTTTCATGCATCTGTCGGAAACCAAGCATTTTTTTTTTATGATCAATCACAAGCACTATAGGAAAAATCCTTTAGGGCACTCTAGGAGTGGTGCGTGTGCGCAAAAAGCGATTCACGTTGTTTGACTCGTTGGAGGTTATATTCGTTGGGAAAAACGACCTCGGGAAGGTCGTTCCATAAGGATGAAGTCTTTCAGATGAAAGTATTCTTCTAATAGTGAAGTTCGAGGAGTCCGGCGACTGCATCCCGGTAACATAGGCCAACTAACCTAACCGAAGCATCAATTGGCCGAAAGTTTTTCTTTACAATAAATGACTATGTTTTTCATATTAGTTTAATATTGGTTGGGCTATTGGGGTGTGATTAGAATTGTATTTTTTTGTCCTTTTAGCATATTAAAATTTATTAATTCGGCCGTTTGACGTAGACCAGAGTCCGATTAGTGCAATATGGTGATGCTGAGTGGTGAAAATTGTAAATTTTCATATACAATTTTTATCAACCTTCTGAATCTCTTGAAGTGTTGTCTTTTGTCCCCCAAAATAAGTTTCTTCATAATGCCCTCCCTTAACATGTGTGTGAATAGTTTTGTAATTTAGTAGTTTCCCACAACCACTTTTCCTCCTCCCTAAATTTTCTACTTATATACCAAATTTCATTAAAAGCGGTGACAACCACTTCTACCCGTTTCTTTGTTAGTACCGTTGGGCTGGGGAAAGAATAAACGTACGTCATAACTTTACAATAATATCAATGACTTGTTATTTTTAATGTCTTTTTGTTTTATCAGTTAATGCAAAAGGATAAAACAGACGACGCTTTTCTTTGGCAGCGATACAATTCCAGTGTATTAGACGGAGATTTAAATATTGACATATCATTATTGACATTTATATTTTGTGTTTCGTGTGGTTCACAAATCTTTCCAGTTTATAAACGAAAGAACTTTGCTATATACAGGATGTTCCTTAATGACGTGGTAATATTTCAGGGTGTGATTCCTTAGGTCATTTTATAAAGACAAGTTCATGAACATATGTCCGCAACGGCTTAAATTTTTTGCTACAGGGTGTTCGATTTTTATTTTTTAAATGGTTATTTTTTAATATCTCCGAAAGCACTTTAGATATTATTTTCAATTTTGGTATGTGTTAATAGGATATAGAAACAAAAATTTCGGTTAGAAAAGTTATTCAATTGTTCCACCAGTGGCGTCCCTGCAAACATTCCCTCTAATATTTTTTACGAAAAAGACATTTTTCCATGTGGATATTTGTTCTGATTAGCTTGATTCTACATGAAAACGGTCTCTTGAGTTTTTCTCGTCAGACTTGTCAGACGTTCTTGATTAAAACCACTAAAATCATATTGAAACTCATTATTATTATCATTTATGAAACAATTAATGATAAATTTTCTTTTATAAAAATTGTTGGAAATGGCCACCTTCACTTGAAAGGCATGCTTCCGCCCGTCTTCGCATCGAATTGCCCACTCCAACAATTTTTATAAAACAAAATTTATCATCAATTATTTTATCAAAGTTAATAATAATGAGTTTCAATATGAATTTAGTGGTTTTAATCAAGAACGGTACGTCTGACCAGAAAAACTCAAGAGACCGTTTTTATGTAGAATTGACCAGCTAATCAGAAAAAATATCCACATGGAAAAATACCAGTATTGTACCATCTTTATGGTAAAAAATATCAGAGGACATGTTTGTAGGGACGCCACTGGTAGGACAATTTAATATCTTTTCTAACTAAAATGTGTGGTTCTATATACTAATAACACATACCAAAATTGAAAATAATATCTAAAGTACTTTCGGAGATATTGAAAAATTCAACACCCTGTAGCAACAAATTTAAGCCGTTGCGGACACATGTTCTATGAACTTTTCTTTATAAAATGATCTGAGGAATCACACCCTGAAATATTAGCACGTCATTAAGTAACACCCTGTATAATTAAATTTTTTTAATTTTTAAGTTTGTAAAGTAAAGTTGCATATGGGCCCAATAATATGCCGTAAAAAGGCAAAAATAAATACAGGGACTTTCAAAATATTTTACCATAATAAAAAAATAAAAAAAATTGGAAAAATCTCAAATTTTGCATTTCGGTTTTTATTTTTTCCTGACTTTGTTCGAAGAGACGTCCAAAAATAAATTTCACTTTCTCATTGCTACTTTTTATTTTCCACAAGATGGCATCATTAGATCTTTCATGCGACGTTTCGTCTTTAGGTCACCTTGATCAACGTATTTTTTTTAAATACGGGCCTGGATTTTTTTGTGTAAATTCTGAAAGAGGACCTAAATCTACGTTCAGTGGTATACAACGCTTACTGGTTTTCCGACGTGTTGTTCCTTAAATTGACCATCTTCATTAAAATACCCCCGTCTTGTAAGCAATGGGTTATTAACAAAACTGCCATTTTACATTTAATCTTTGACTTATAGTATGATGAACAGTTTTATATCTACGACCTTCATAATATTAATCACGTCCATTAGTTGCTGACGTGGTCTTATTTAATCAACATAATTTCGATTTGAATCATACTGTTACAGGTGCTGACGCACTGTATTTAATCCCTTGACCTAGGATACCTCCTAGAACCACAATTAGTAGCGCACACAAGGCACACAAACCATCTAACATCGGTAATTCTATCGATATGAAGACAGAACCATCGAAAACTAATGATTTTGACCGATTTATAGGAATAATTCCAGATTTCAATGATTTTAATTACCGATTTTTAATTTTTTTAAAATCCTTAGCAAACCCCAACAAACCAAGCACCAAATTAAAAATGGGTACAAAGTTTTAATATATTGAAGTCACGTATTATTCCTTTACAAACCCGCACACTTTTTAATGACATTTTTGAATCGTCCGAAATCGACACGTATTTCAGGATTTTTTCGAAAAAAATTTTTTTTACAAAATATCCAATCATGAATTTTTGATAATTTGTTTGATTTTCTTTAATCTTCTCATCTTGAAATTTAATATCTCCAGTTGTACTGATCGTATCAATGTCGTTTTTTTTTTATTTAACACTTCATGTTATTTTTCACATTGTTTTAAAAAAATTGTCATTGTCAGCAAATGCAAAGTAATAACAATTCAATTGTGGTATATATGTACATACCTGAAATACATCCAGTTATTTATTACGGTACGGTATACGGTAGATACGTGTTTCTGGCGCTGTTTTCAATATTTACCAAGGTTATAGTGCGAATAAATTGGTGAAAGGGGACCCAAACGGTGCCCTAATGGGTGATGAAAGTGAAGAAGATGATAAATTGATGAAAAATCTTACAGAAAACAGGTTAAAAGGCCTTAGAAGTTATTCGATAGGCTCGGCTACTTTTAAAAATAGGGATCCTATTGTGTTCCGATTGCCACAAAAAACATATGCTGATAAACAAAGATCACAAAAACGTGCCAATACTGTAAAGGACAAAATAACCAACAGCACGTCACAAGCAGAGAGTTTTAGCGTGTCGGACGTAAATTTTAAGGGAAGCAGCGAACACGAAAACGTGGATGAGGTTTTTCAACCTCGTAAGTCGGTTACTAGAACTCCCCCAACCAAAGCCCCGGCGAGTTTTCTACTCCCTCCCGGGAAAGAAAATAATAATATAGAAAATATGGAAAATGTTAATGAAGATTACAATAATGGCAAAAGATTAAGAATTGACAGCACCCCTGAAACCGATAAAGTAGTGAAAAAACAGTGTGATAAAAGCCTTATGCAGAGGGTATCTGAGCAACAAATTTTTTCAGAAAAGAGAGACGACGCCCTAGAGCGACAATTTCCGAAAGACGAAATAGTCATTACTGAAGTGTTCTCATACCTGGACCAAATGCAGAAAATAGTTAACAAATGTAAAGATGTTATCGAAAAAGAAGATCAGGAGTGCATAACAAACGCTAGCTTCTCTATCCACAGATGTTTAACGGTACTAATACATAAAATTGGAGTCTTAAAACAAGAAAATCTAGAGCTAAAATATAAACCGAGAAATATAGAGGTACCACAAGACATTTTTAATGATAATAATGTGCAAATAGGCCGTGCAGATGCACCTAAATCATACGCAGATGTGAGTGCAATAAAATCTACCAGACAGGAAATATCTACAGAAAAAAACAAAGAATCTACATGGACAACGCCTAAAATGACAAAGAAACTTGAAACAGTAATAAGCATTGAGAATACTTCAGACCCCAGACAAACAATTAAGCAGTTAAAACAAAACATAAACCTAAAAGATACAGATGGTGAATTTAAAAGTATTAAATACTTAAAAAGCGGTGCAATCATTCTTGAAAGCCATAATGTAGGACAACAAACTAAACTAAAACAGGCCCTTCAAAATAAAAACGAGATTAGAGTTAAGGAGGCCCCAAACACTGACCCTATGTTTATGGTGACTGGAATCGAAAAGGGTATAAGTGATGAGGATTTCCTGGAGGATCTAGTTCGTTTAAATGATATAAATAGTCAGCTAGGATATGAGGTAAAGGACAAAATTAATATTGTAACCAAAAAGCAGTGTAGAAATCCTAAGAAAGAAAACTGGATTCTCCAAGCTCCACCAGACATCTCAAAATGGTTCTTAAAAAAAGAGAAAATTAACTTTGATTTAGTAAAGGTTTATGTACAGGAACACTTCAATCTGGCAATATGTTTTAAATGCTCTAGGTTTGGCCACGTACAAAAATATTGTAGTGATGAGCAACTTTGTCATAAGTGTGGTGGAAAACATTTTAGTAAGAACTGCTCTTCCATAGTGTTGCAATGTCCAAATTGTGCAAGAATGAAACTCGATCCTGAAGTGAGCCATCACTCGGCACGGGATACCAAGTGCCCAGTGTACAAGAGACGATTAGAACAATATCAAAGCCAGGTAAACTATTCAAAGGAGCAACCAAATTTTTAATAGACAAAAATGCTAAATCATATAAAACCACCAAAAGCATTATTCACCAAAATGTGCAATCAATAGGTAACGCCATCGATACTATAAATAATATGTTAAACAGCCACAAAGAATGTGAAGTACTATGTATTACTGAACATTGGAAATCACTAGAACAACTAAAGAAAATAGGTATTCAAGACTATAAACTAATTTCAATGTTCTGTAGGGAAGAAGGGAAGCACGGTGGTACTGCAATCTATTGTAAAAATAATTTAAAATGCAAGGCTCGGACAAAGATTAATAGCATGTCAGTTACTGGTAGCTTTGAGTGTGCGGCGGTGGAATGTCATTTCGGGAAAAAGGGAGCAATAATAATGTCGATATATCGACCACCCTCAGGGGACATAAATATTTTCATGGTCAATATGGAAAAACTTTTAGTAAAGGTATTTAAGGAAAACAAGGACATTTTTGTAGTAGGGGATTTCAATATAGAAATGTTAAGAGATAATAAAACGAAATCGGAATTGTTTTCTATAATGAACTCATTTAACATACATCCAACCATCTTTGTAAATACTCGTGTATCTCGTAATAGTAGTAGTTGTATAGATAATATTTTTACAAATTGTGACTTTGTTGAAACCATTGTATTTGAAAGTTTTATATCTGACCATACTGCACAGAAAATAGTCTTTAAAGTAGAACCTACAGAAATCAACTACATTAAATACACTCGGTCTTTCACCCAAGATAACAAGGACAATTTTTTGTGTAGTTTACAAGAGCAGGATTGGTCTGAGGTGTATAATGTGGATAAAAATGATGTTAACAGACAATGGAATTTATTTATGATTGCGTTTACACGGTTGTTCAATCAGAGTTTTCCTCAAAAATTATCAAGGAAAAAAAAACATGCGAGTTTTAGGTATCAAGATAATGAGCAGATTGTAGAATCTAAACGCAGATTAGATATCCTTTTAACATTATCAAGACATGATGAAAATTATAAACCTACTTACATTAACGAAAAAAAGAATTATGATAATTTGCTAATAAAGAATCGCGCTACTAAATACGGAAATAGAATTAAAAATTCAGATAATAAAACAAAATGCATGTGGTCAATATGTAAAGAAATAAATGGAGATAATAAGAAAGAAGTTGGAATGCAAGTTGAGGGAGACCCTGAGTGTTTAGCCAATAGATATAACGAACATTTACTTGAGGTTGTGCCTAATTTATTGAAAGACCTTGTCTCTGTCCCATTTGATTGTGCGGTACATAAAAACATGGGATCAATTTTTTTGAGGCCCGTAACACCAACTGAAATCTCCGAAATAGCTAAACAACTTAAAAATAAGCACAGTTGTGGTTTTGATGAATTTCCTACTAGTATTGTAAAGTTGGCAGTTCCTTTTATTCTAAATATATTATGTTTTATAATTAACAACTCTTTCAAATATGGTACATTTCCAGACAATTTAAAAATAGCTGTGATAAAACCAATATATAAAAAAGGAGACCCAGGAAGTCTGGATAATTATAGGCCAATAAGTCTACTGCCCAGCTTTTCCAAGATCTTCGAAAGAGCTATGTATTCCAGGTTAATAAGTTTCCTGAACGATAGCAGGATATTCGTCGAAACTCAACACGGTTTTTTAACAGGAAAATCCACGCAAACAGCGATATATAAATTTATTCAATATGTTTTGGAACATCTGGAAAAGGGAGAAATAGGGCTGGGAATGCTGTTGGACTTATCAAAGGCCTATGATTGTCTGGACAGGAAATTACTAATTAAAAAATTGGAAATGTATGGTGTTAGGGGCAATGCAAAGGAATGGATTTTGTCATATTTAAGTGATAGGATACAATGTGTGTATGTGACCAGTCATGGTAAAACTTACAAGTCAGAGATGCGAGAAAATAACATAGGAATCGCACAGGGCAGCATATTAGGACCGCTGTTATTTATAATATTTGTCAATGACCTGTCACTTCTTTTGAACTCACCTCAGCAACATATCGTCAGTTACGCTGATGATACAAACCTAATTACGGGCTGTAAAACTTTGGAAGAATTGATCGAAATGTCCCGGGAGTTTTTTAATATGGTCATAGATTGGTACAGTAAAAACAAGTTAATATTGAATGAGGAGAAGACTAATCTATTATTGTTTAGAACCAAGCAATCAAACATTATAAAACCCATTGATATTACGCTTGGCAATAGGGAATTAGGCTTCTCTGATAATGCAAAGATCCTGGGAATTTCGGTCAATGAACACCTTGACTGGGCACATCACATAGACAGTTTAGTTAGAAGACTTAATTCAGTTTGCTACGGTATTCGAGTAGTATGTAGGTATATGAATGTGGAAACACTTAGAATAATGTATTTTGCAAGTTTTGAATCAATACTCAAATACGGCATTATTTTCTGGGGTGGAGATAGTAGAATGCAGAGCATCTTTGTAGTCCAGAAAAGGTTAATTAGGGTAATAAAGAAAATGAATTACTTGGAAAGCTGTAGAAGTGTATTTAAAGAAATGGGTGTTATGACTGTGTACGCAGTCTATATATTTGAATGTTTGATGTTCTTTTTTAAACATAAAGAGTATTTTGATATAGATTCTACGCATGAGTACAGTACAAGATCATCAGATGTTAGGTATCCCATACATAGACTAACACTAACGGAGAAATCTCCACATTATATGTGCCTTAAGTTACTTAATGCATTGCCAGAAACTTTGAAACGGATTGATACCCAAAAAATATTTAAAAGAGAACTAAAAAAATTTTTAATAGATTTAGAACCTTACAGTCTCCGAGAATTTTATGAAAGATTGTAAATGATGGTATTATTAGTGAAGTAAGTTTGTTGTTTGTTTGAATGTGACGTCATTTCATTTGTTTGCTCTGTTTACAATTTGAAATAAAGATTATTATTATTATTATTATTATTATTATTATTATTATTATTATTATTATTAATAGTTTTACATGCTCGCCCCCCACCTTAAATTAATTTAAAAAAATATCGTTTTGTTAAAAAAAAGTGGCACCTCTATTAGATCGGTAGTTATTAAATATTTTGGATCTGCGGTTTGATAAAACTTGTTTCGATGGGCTTGTCGATCGATTGGTCCTATTCGCACACATATTTTTTCATTCACAGAATTACTTGGAATGAAACCGAGAACCGGACGGTCACAAGACAGGTTCGTAAACCACCAAAACATTGATCTGAAACTCTTTGTTTAAATAAATTCAATCATTCGACAAGTATTCATATCAAGTTACTTGAAAACCTTAAAAAATGGTGTTTGCTTCTTACTATACAGGGTGTTTCTTAATAACATGCCAATATTTAAGGAGGCTATTCGTGGGACCATTTGCAGAAAAAACTTCCTGTGAACATATGTCCTAAACGTCTTAACTTTTGACATACAGAGATTTTCAAAAAATCTCCTTTTTTATTAATATCTGTGATACTGGTCTAGATATTTTTGATATTTTTGTGAAATTTGATACACACTTTCTATTCATCAAGGGGCATTTTATGATGTATAACATGTATTTTTATTACAACCAGTGGCTTTCGTGCGGGAATTACCCTCGGTATTTTTGAAGAAAATAATGGTACCTACGCCCCTTCTTTTTTTTTTAAATAAATTTATTTTTGATATTCTCATTCCTTGCTGAGCAAATGTCGTCTCTTGATTTTTTGTAGTTTAAGGTACAGTTTTCGTATAAAAAAAAATGAAATTCATTCATTGGCACTCTGTTATGAAATTAGGTATTAACAAAGATTAAATAGTAGGTAAGAAGCCGATTCTGTTTTGTAAACCTAAACAGTATTGACTGTTGTCTACCTAGTCTAGTTGTCACGTATTTAAGTCAACTTTAACAAATTATTTAAAAAAGTATGAAAATCTTTAACACCACCCTGTATCTCAAAAGTTAAGACATTTAGGACATTCAGTTCATATGAAGTTTTTTCTGACAATAGTCCCAAGAATAATATCCTTAAATATTAGCATGTTATTACGAAACACCCTGTATTAGTACATTAATACATCAGAACGCTATAGAATACCATTATATTATCGATACAAGTTTCATAATGCTACTAATTGTCAATTAGCCTCATAAAACGCGGATTTTATACTATTTTTCTATTTCGATGCAACTTTCATTTTATTTCCAAAATAAATACTAAAAAAAATTACAAATAGAGTTACGGAATTTTTATTTTTAACGTGGTAACACTGCTGAGCATTCGGCATTCACAATTCGACTATCAAAAGATGTCAAGCCAAACCATATTTTAGGTTTTAGGTAAAATATAAAATGACACGCCCGTAAGTTTCGAATAATTGTACGATTACAAACGAATATTAAATAAAAAATGATTGTTTAAGTAGTTGTTTTCATGTTATTATTTAATTTTTATTCTAACAAATATAGAAAATGATTATGGTTTGTTATTGACATCTATTGACATTTGAGTCAGTAATACCAACGCTCCTATAGAAAACTCCCCCGAAAAGCCATGCTTATAATTTAAATGCCGTCTTGCAGCACCTTTAATAGAAACACGTTAAGTACGCCTTTGTTAAGTAGAGAATACGCTACTTTGTTAAGTTTTCAAAATTATCAGCTGGTGCAAGCAAATTCATTTTACGGTAAACTTAAATTTTAGGCTTTCCTTAGTAATTCCATACTTAAGCGATGAGTTAGGAGAGCGGGCATAAGAGAGTCAATTAAAGCACCGATTTCAACTGTTTTGGATGCTTTATATAATAAGCTGTTTTAAGTACAAAAATAGAAAAATACTATATTAAAATTCACGTTTCATAAGCCTACTACTAATTATCACACGACTTCAAGTTTGAAAAACGAGGACCAAAGCGAGGAGTCTTTCAATGAACAAGTATGACATCACGTAAAATCGATTCTGTAAACACATTTCATTTTGTACCTACCAATCTCTCATATAATAGTACTTGGTGCTGGCTGGTTAACTATAAGCTTTGGTATTGGTCCCTATTAGAATTATTGCTTAGGAAACACAACTGCTTTTTACAATGAAATAAATAATAATGTACAAACGTAATTTTTGTTTTTTAGGATCATGCAGAAAACCAATCATCCCCGATATCGACCCAACAGACTGCAAATCCCTACAAAGTATTGGTTGAAAAGTACGAGGCTTTGGTTGAAGTGCATAGCAATCGAGTCAGATCGACCAAGTCCGATCAGTGTCCTTCGCTTCAAGAAGAAATGCAGATATCGGGCGACTTTACCACTAGGAGCACGAAAGATACAGACGAAGAAAGCGGACATGGTGATAGCCTTCGTACCGCGAAACAACATAAGCAAACCAGAAAGACATTCTCCACCCCGACTGACTTTTCTGAAGCGGAAACAAGTTCCTCTGGGTTTGCAGATGAAACTAGCAACAAAGGGACTCAGACCGAAGGTACCGTTGGATCGTTCTTGTGCACAATTGCCGACGGGGAAGACTGCAAGTTTAGTATCTACGACGACGCTAGTCCTTTCGACTCCAGATTCCGCGATCGACCGGAGTATAGGGATTTATTTAAGGAAATATTTAGGGTGTTAAAGAAAGCTGCCGAAAACAAAGCGGAAGGGGAAGACTTGCCTCTTCTAGATGACAATACTAAGAGCGCTCCAACAGTGCCTCCGGCGACACCAATGAACGATCAACTTCCGGAATTCCCCGATGATGACACCCAAAGCGTTATGTCTTCGACCATGTCGGAATTGTCGACGCAAAACGAGACAACTACTATCGTCGAGAATATTATTCAGTCGCAAAATCAACCTATTCCAGAGGTCGAACCAACCGGTGGCGCACCGACGAAATCGGAATGCGTACTCAGACCGCTGGTCCGTCAACCACTCGAGTATTTATCAGTTGAAGTTCGTAAACGTTCTTCGTCGAGGCGTAAAAATAAATACGCTGACCGATCAGATTCGCCTGTCACTCACATTATTGGAAGTCCAAAAATAACCTACTCCAGCCGTCCAAACTCCGGCAGGCGACGTAAAGATGCTAAACCAGGTTCTTCAGCTGAAGAGAACGCGTGGAACGGAAATACTTTACAATTTTGGGCTACAAATCGAAATATTGCTTCCCCAACTCCGAGTACAGGTAGCGGCAAGAGTTACTTTGAATTTAAACCGAGTCCTGCATCGCAAGATTTACATAAACTGAAGAAATTGGATTTGTCATATGCTGAAGTACTTAGAAATGCTGACCACAAAAAACGAGAACTCTATCGACAAAGAAGGAAATAAGTCTTCTCTTCGTTTCGGACTTTGCTTTTTGGTATAGTAACGTATTATGGTGTGTATTTTGCAAATTTAATCTTAACAGACGGCAAAATATGGAAACGTTTATTTCGGTGTTGCTTGGTTAATTGTCCCGTTACATAAACACCAAAATGGATAAAAAAATATTTTTGGTTAATTTTTAGTGTCGCAAGAATTATTACTGATTTTGATACGCTGCTGATCTGAATTTGATTATTATTTATTAATAAAGGACGGAAAAATTGCATTGATTATATTTCAATTTACCATAGGTTCTTGAAACCAAAAATGACATAATTAATGTTAATTGTGAAATTTGACATTTTCTCCAAAAAAAATGCTCAAAATGGCATTTATTGATAGAATTTTGAAAAATTTTATTTGGAAGTTATGCCACATACCAAATTTGAATTACTTATGATATTTTTTGTTTCCTATCTATTTTTGGCCAATAACTATTTTCATTGAAAACGGAAGTCGACCCTACCACCGTAAATCTAGTTATACAATATTCATCGTCTAAATTCTTTCTTTATACCAAAAATTTTTTTTAAATGTTCATTTTCCTCAAAAAATTAAATACCAGTTTAAAAGTGTTGGCATCTGTGGAGCAAATTTCCTCCAAAATAATAAAAATACATATATATATTTTTTTAATTCTAATTAAAATGCCATTTGTATATTATCCGCCCTTTATTTATTAATAATATTATAATATACAGAGTGTCCCAAAATTAATAGTACACAGTAAAAATGCAGACTCTTTCTTTAAAAATATTGCGATTTGGCTAAACTTTGCTTAGTTCAAAAGTTGCTAATAACCCAAGTGAAAATTTTCTAATTTCTAACTTTTTAATCAATATTTTGTGATTGAGGTTTTTTGGGTGGAAAAGTTGGAGTTTGTTAATAATTTTGATGCGCTGCGGCACTCCAGGTACATAGAAACAAGTACAACTTTTTTGCCATTTAGTGTATTTATATTTTTATTAAAAATATAAATTTTCTATTAGTTAATATTTGACAATGTGTTATTTAAATATTTTAAAAATCGCACTGGGGACAGTGTGGCCCATTAGGGTGTAATTACACAATTTGCGTGTATTTTCATTGCTTTGTGTGTAATTTGTGTGCAGTCACAACGTGTGTGTAATTTAGAAATCCACCACCTAATTGTAACTTTCAGGTTTGTTGACCTTTGTTTCAAATCAGAGTCCAATTACACCTGTACACTTGCTCTTTAGAAAATATGAATGATGTGTAAAATTCGCATATTTGTGTGACTAAAAGTGTGTAAAAGCGTGTAATATTTCCAGCTAATTATGTAATTTCACAAATTCAGATTGGCAATACTGCTGGGCACTATAAATGCATAAATCTCGAAGAGAGTTGATCGGAGCGACATTGACAAGGTACACCATTTTTGGGTAAAAGTGATGAGAAAATTAATATTTTTCATAAAAACATAAATACACTAGAGCGCAAAAAAGCTGTATTTATTTCTGTGTAAACGCAGTACAGCAGCGAGCATCCTCTTAATATACATCAAAATTATTAACAATTCAAATTTTTTGCCTCAAAAACCCTCAATCACAAAATTGTATATTTTGTATTTGTATACATCTTAGTTAAAAAGTAAGTTAATTAGGAAAATAAAATTTTCACTTGGGAGACCCTGTACTCGGTTATTATCAACTTTTGAACTATGCAAAGTTTTGCCAAATCGCAATGTTTTTACCCAAAGAATCTGCAGTTTTACTGTGAACTATTAATTTTGGGACACCCTGTATAATAAATTATGTCAATGATGCTTCTACTCAATCAAATTACACGTAATTCTCCCTAGATCGTTTAGTCATTTTTCTAAAGAATTCATTTCGCTGCCGCTTGTTTAGATTTAATTTTGACACCTGGCGATACACGTCAAACAACTAGAAAAAAATACACACTATAAAGTTTCTTACCAAAAAGTTTTAATGTAGATGTTTTTTATTTTTATTATTATAATTATTTTGAGTCGAGTCTGATATTAAGTTGAGTATATGTACATAATAATTTTAATTTGTGAATTTTGTTATGTAGGTGTGTCATTTTCTGTTAGTTTTATATATTTTTATTTTATTATGATTCACAAACGAAAAAAATCGTAAACTCAAAAGGTTTATTCGCAAACCTATGTTATGTGCCAATTCTCATTAAATTACTAATAGCTATAGATAAGATGTTTAGCCTGATATTCTGTAACACCTTGTAAAAGCCTTGCATATTTGCTAAAAATACAAACAATAATTTTTTTTCCATATTTATAAGTCCATTTTTTGAAAAAACTTTAGGGACCAACAATGAAACTAATTAATTTTGTAAGAATTAGAACGTATATTTAATTTTGTTTGTTAAATATATGATTCCTCTTTCTATTATTTTTAGTATTGTGAGAAAAAATGCTTGTATTTGAAAAAATTTTTCCAGAAAATTTCTACTTAGGAGGTTTGTACTTGAAAACCACTCAATCAATCAATCAATACAGTTTTATTGACAAATAAACATTCAACTGTGAGGATCCTTAATAATCACTTCGTTTTAGTCGTTTTTGACTCGCAGACATATTAAACATGGTATACAGGGTGTCCCAGAATATGTGGGCAATCTCCCGGATTCAGATAAATTATTAAATTACACCGAGTACTGTAAAAATTATTTAAAAATAAATGATTTCCGGACTTTCGTTGTATTTCCGTGGGGAGGCCGCAGGAAAAAATATTTATAGGAACATGTCACGTTATTTTCATGTGTTGTATTTGTCTCCCGAAGGTTGCCCACGTACTTTAATAGCATTTTGATTGTCATTTCATCACCTTTGAACCAGACCCATCAATGTGACAATAGATGTCGAAATGCATTTTTTATTATCTAGGAATTTATACTCAAGGCACTATAGCCAATGCTAGTTTGGTTTTAAAAGGACGATTTGTCTTAGTTTTAAATCAAGTATACAGAGTGTCCCATTTTCGACACTTTTATAGGGTATCTCCGTAATTGTTAGTGCTATCAAAAAAGTAATGTAGGTGTCATGTGCTTTTTTTGGTCAAACTTAAAAGGGTAAAATCAAAATTTGAAAATCAAAAAATTGACAATTTTAAAATTACCCTATATTTTCTTAGTTAAAAGAGATATAGAAAAATGTTTTATACAGAAGTTTCTTTATAATGATTGTTGCATAATCTGCCGTTTTCAGAATAAGTATACGGGGTCAAGTAAAAAGTTTCGGACCTAATCTCATTTTTTCAAATACATAACACACCATGGATGATGTTGGTTTCCTAGGAGATTTATTTAAACTTTATTACGAAATAAAATATTCAGATTAAGGTAAAAAGAAACGAAAATCATCGCAAATGTTCGGGATATGTCCTTAAATGGTTGCCGTCTTTCCCGATAGCGAACAAAATATAAATTTTGCGCCATTTCTTTTTTCCACTTTCAATATAAACTGATATCATATCAAATTTTTCAAAATGTTGAGAAGTCATTTTCACAAATGAATATGTAAAAACGAAATTGACTTAATAACTAGAATATCAATAGTTGTTTCTGTGATATTAGCTTTTGTTTCACGGTCCACTCTGGTTTAAAGTCATAAAGTTTAGATTAAAATATACAGGGTGTTCCATTTAAAACAATGAGGTTAGGTCCGATAACTTTTTTATCTGACCCCGTATACTTATTCTGAAAACGGCAGATGATTCAACGATCATTATAAAGAAACTTCTGCATAAAACATTTTTCTGTAGGTATCTCTTTTAACTAAGAAAATATAGGATAATTTTGATATTGTCTATTTTTTGATTTTCCCCTGTATCTCTTAAGCAAGCGAATTTTCAAATTTTGATTTTGCCATTTTAAGTTTGGCCCAAAAAGAGCCCATGACATCTACATTACTTTTTTGATAGCACTAACAATTACGGACCTATAAAAGTCGAAAATGGGACACCTTGTACATACCGGTTGAAGCATCGTTGAGGTGAACATGCAAAATCCAATGAGTAATTTTTGAATATTGGCTCCCCTGTACATTTTATAGGAAAACTTCATTATAACTTCTTGAAGAAGCCGACATGGTAAACCCATGTGACGGGTTTGAATACATTTTGGTGGGCTATAATCCGAAGTTATTCAATTAAACGCGAGGACAAAACCACGAATCTCTCATAGTTGAGGTAATGCAGCTAACACTAGCAAATAATTTCCATGGCGCTAGTGCCAAAAATTGACGTAATGATAAATATAACGTATAATGAACATATTGTCACTGACACTAATTTTCGTTTTCTCAATATCAAAATCTAATTTGTTGGTGTTTGCTGTATTACCTGAACTAAGAGAGTTTCGTGGTTCTGCCATCACGTTTAATTGAATAGCTTCGGATTGGATCAGCAAAATGTATTCAAACTGGGCACATAGGTTTACCATGTCGGCCCCTTCAAGAAGTTATAATGCAGTTTTTCTATAAACTGTACAGGGGAGACAATATTCAGCAACCTAAAAATTACATGGGATTTCCTATGTTCGACTTAACGATGCATCATGCGGTATATGCAAATACTGTTAATTCCCAATATTTTTAAAAAGGTTTACTATTCCCTTGGATATCATATAGGTTTAAATTTAACCATTGGGAATTTCCGACCTCTTCTAATATAAATCTTATAAAGCTTATTTCGTAACAAGGCTACAATGTTGACCAAATACTATGGTGGAAACTTTATACTAATTTACCTCTACAATATGTTTCTTTATTAAATGTGGATGGTGATATTTAAAATGGGTCTTCATAAGCTTATTTTGAATAAACAGAAATAATATAACGGAATAATAAAAAAATAAAAGTGTAACTAACGATAAATCGAATAAATTCGGTAATTGTTAATTTCATTTTCTGGCACTTTGTATTTTGATGTTACTGTAAAATCGAGCTTTTCCTAATAATTATACAGTGCCAGTGCTGTAAATTGGAATAAATCCAGTACAGGTTTTTTTTTGGAAACACTCGGGTTAAGTGGTGTTTTTTTATAAAAAAAATATAGTGTGGCTCAAATAAGAGATAGACGATCAAGTGGCAGCCCTAGTTTTTTTATTAGATATTTTTAGAGGGCATATTAAGTTATACTGTGCAACTTCGATAAGTCGGACTAATTAAAACCGCGGTCATTCGGATTAGTAAATAATCCGGATTATTGAAGCGAGACAGTTTTCTTATTGAAAAACGAAACATTTAATACAAAGCAACTAGAAAATAGTACATAAACAAAAATTATTTAAAACAGAAACATACTTATTAAATTTTATATTATTTTGTGAAATAATTTGTAATTTTTGTTTGCTTGAATTACCGAGTATTATCAAATCCTGATCATAAAGTACACAATGCAGTTCAAATGTTTGGCCGGATTATTGAAGAATCCGGTGTAACGATGGTTCGGATTATCGAGTTTGCACTCTAGTACCAAATTTCAAACTTTTATTCCTCGTCATTTATAAGATATGGAACGAGATAAAAGTAATTTAATTGAAAAATAAAAACCTTTCAATTTATATTAAATACTTTTTCGTCAATAAATGCTCAAAATGTTGTCCATTCACTTTTATTTGGCGATATTCTAAACGCAAGAAAAATCCGATTTGAACATTTCTAATTAAAATTTTCTCCCAAAGGGGAGAAATTGAACACCAAACACTTCGTTTTCGTGCTTTCAAATGATTAGGAATAAATATTTGAAATTTGGTGGTTTAAAGTAGTAAAGAATCATCTACTATATCGTCATATATTTTTTTCATAAAAAAGACCACTACAATATTAATAATACGCTGGATTTACTAAATTTATTCAAAGTTACAAAGTATAAGGTAGACGATTATGCCATTCGTATAAAAAAACAGGAATAACCTAAAATAGTTGTTTCAATTTATGTTAAATAGATTAAAAGTCATCGTCATATCTCACGCATAAGAACAAACCCGAAAATATACGTCATAAAATGAAATGTCGAAGTATTCGTAATCAATAAGTATGGCATGATAAAAATATTTAATAATGCATATTGTAGTTTCACTGCAAAAAAAACGTCTCTAGAATTACCATTATATGGAATACTCACCAAAGTCCACAAAATCTCTAGAACATGTCATCGGGTTGAAATTAAAAACTTTCAAATTGTAAAATTACTACCTAATATTATAACTTAGCTTGTATATTTTGACAGTTTTAAATAATTATTCCAATATATTAGTAGAACTGTAGGGATCAGATGTAAATGTTAGTGTTTTTACGATTACAATAGAAAAATGTTTGTGATTAAATTATTTTACAGCCTTAATTTTTTTGTTTCATTTGCCCCCTCGCATCAAATCGCTCAGTACATACATACGTGTTTAGGATTTAAATTTAAAAAATTGACTTTGTATTTATTATATTATTCCAGAAAGATATAATTATTAAAATACCCTGTATAGTAGTAGTGATAGATACGTGAAAATACCTTCATTAAAAGGCATGGCATCTTTTATTTCGAGTATCAATATTTCAAATAACTATATTTTTTAGTTCCGGTGATTTTTTAGGCCACTAACCGTGAATGACCCGGTATTCAGTGTTGAAAAAAGGTCGGTACCCCGGAATAACTCCGGTGCATCGCATTGCATCGGAAAATGTCTGGGGAAAAAGTTGTTTGGTTTTGAAGGAGGAATAGTTTGCAATTTAAACCACCCCCACCCCGCGGGTGGGGTAAGTTAAGATTTTCAAATGGAACCTCATATTTTTTATTGGCGTATCGTGTTCTCCGACCAAAAATAAATATCTTTTGTCCGAAAATTTTTTTTATTTGGGCCCATCCCTCACCAATAATCACCATGAGAAAGACAAAATCAGAACCGTGCGAAAATCAAGTTTTTTTTCGGAATACAAACAACTTTTTCCACGGGCGTTTTTTAGTACAAGACAGAGAAAAGAGTATTTCCGGGATTTTCGCACGGTTCTGATTTTGTCTTTCTCATGGTGATTATTGGTGAGGGATGGGCCCAAATAAAAAAAAATTTCGGACAAAAGATATTTATTTTTGGTCGGAGAACACGATACGCCAATAAAAAATATGGGCTTCCATTTGAAAATCTTAACTTACCCCCACCCGCGCCCGGGGGTTGAGGGAGTGGGGGGTGGTTTAAATTGCAAACTATTCCTCCTTCAAAACCAAACAACTTTTTCCTCAAACATTTTCCGCTGCAATGGGATGCACCGGAGTTATTCCGGGATACCGACCTTTTTTCAACACCCTATACAGGGTGTCCCATAACTACACAGGAAAACTGCAGGGTAAAAATACTGCGATTTGGCCATACTTAGTTTAGTTCAATAGCTGGTAATAACCGAGATACAGGGTGTCCAAGTAAAAATTTAATTTTCAATTTTCCTAAATAACTTATTTCTGAATCAATATTTTTGCACAAAATTTTGTGACGAGGGGTTATTTGGGGAAAGGAATTTGAATTTGTTAATAATTTTGATGTAGATTATAGGGGGCGCTCTCTGCGGTACTCTGGATACATAAAAAGAAATGTAACTTTTTTGTGCCTTAGTATAATTATATTTTTATTAAAAATATCAGTTTTTCCGTCATTTTTAAGCAATAAAGGTATACTTTGTAAATGTCGCTCCGACTAACCGTTTTCGAGATATTTTCAATTACAATTTCTAATGCGCCCATTTAAATTTTGATTTGTAAATGTGAAATTTGTCACAGTAGGCCTTTTTAAAAACAAACACAATGAAAGCACTTTGAAACCTCATTTTTGTCAAAGTTTATTTTCATTCGTCGAGATAGTGATAGTCAGCAAGTACGTCGTAAATAAACATTTATTGACCTTCACTGTAGCAATTAGTGCTTATTTCAGACTTACGTGTTTCGGCCGCAGCCACGACCAAGATCTAATATCCACATTTACGTGCAATTATGTTAAGAATAACAGAGGAAAATACATAGGGCTCCATCAGAGGGTGTCAATCAAGAATCAATAAAACCATTTTGTTAAATTTGAATTCATGGCAACTTTATTCAAAATATGTTTTTTTATAAAAAAAAGGACATTATCAGGATTTAAAAGGCAGCCTATAACCGAACGTGAACCAACACAATGTGATTTACAATATATTATTGAATGAAGATTTACTACATTTTACGCCTTATACTTAAAATTTTATTTAAAAATAATTAAATAATGAATAAGACATAATTATTGTATTAATAATATTACACAAAAGGTTCTAAAAAATATTAACCAACATCAATACTATTTTCTCTGAAATAGCACCTTGTGAATGGTCCCAATATCTGGAATCAATTTGTTAGCGGAATTAGCTGGGGAGGAGAATTGTCTTCCTAAGTTCCTAAAAACGGAATAAAATTATAGAATTCGTTCGGATATTCATAAATAAACTGACCACACGATCTCATCTGCATGGGATCTTCCATGTCTTAGGGAATCATAAATGAACGTATTATGAAATATTAACTGTTATTTCAAAAGTGTTCACGTCCCAGTCTTAATTACTTTAACCGTATGTTCCATCCAGCAAGATATACCGGGTGATGCGTCGTTAAGTTGAACATAAGAAATGCCATGTAATTTCTGAAGTGGCTGAATATTGGCTCCCCGTACAATTTATAGAAAAACTGCATTATAACTTCTTGAAGGGACCGATATGGTCAACCTGTGTGCCGCGTTTGAATACATTTTGGTGAGCGAATCCTAAACTATTCAATTAAACGTAATGGCAAAATCACGGAACTCTCATAGTTCAGGTAATACAGCAAACGTCGGCAAATTAAATCTTGACAATGACAACACTAATATTGGTGTCAGTGACAACATTTTCATTATTCGTTATGGTCAAGGATATTAAATCAAGGAGGATACAGCATTGCTACAGTTTGAAGAATAAACAATTCAATATACTCGACTGATTCCGTGGTTGGTTCTTTAAGAAACATTTTTTAAATAATTTAATGTAAACAAAGGAAGAATTTGCTTTTAAATGTTTCAATATATTGAGAGGATTACTCTACATGTTTCGGCTTTTTAGGCCTTTATCAAGAGCATTGCAAGATGAATACTAAACTTAAAAATTATTTTAGGGGTTTGTTCGGGTTTGTTCACTAATAAAACTTTTTTCTTGCCTAAGAATTGGTTTTTCCCTAATTAGTGTAGGTAGAGCTGTCTATCACGGGCGTGTTTACGAAATTTTATTGATCATTAGTTGTGAGGGGATTATTTTTTATAGACTTTTTAATTTCGAAGATCTAAACGTTGGCCCTTTCTTTCGTTATGTAATAGTTTAATATTGTCCATATCTATAAAATGGTTGTTTTCTATACAATGTGTGAAGATTCCGGAATTTTTTATGTTATTATTAGGATCCCAATAAAGGATCTATGTTGGTGAATAATAAAGACAAAATAGGTAAACTTAACAAATCTGGGGTATATAAGATTAAATGTAAGGATTGTGAAGCTGACTATGTTGGACAAATCGGAAAAAACATCAAGACAAGATTAAAAGAACATCGCAATTCTATTTTGATAAAAAAAATTCCGGAATCTCCACACATTGTATAGAAAACAACCATTTTATAGATATGGACACCATTAAACTATTACACAACGAAAGAAAAGGCCAACGTTTAGATCTTCTAGAACAGTACGAAATTAAAAAGTCTATGAAAAATAATCAGAACTAATGATCAACAAAATTTCGTAAACACGCCCGTGATAGACAGCTTTCTCAGGTCTACGTAGCTACACTAATCTGGGGAAAACCCCTAATTCTTAGGCAATAAAAAAGTTTATTAGTGACTGTATAAAGACCCGTAAAATAATTTTAAAGTTTAGTATTCATCTTGCAATGCTCTTGATAAAGGCCTAAAAAACCGAAACATGTTGAGGAATCCTCTCAATATAATGAAACATTTAAAAGCAAATTTCTCCTTTTTTTATATTAAATTAAATAAACAATTCATTCTAAGGCCGGTATTAGACTATCAAATATATTTGACAAAGATATTTTATAACAGAAATTTTATAAAATATTTGAAGTGTAATATCAGTTCTTTTATAAAATATTTATTTTATAAAAGATATTTTATAAAAGATAACAACAGTCGATTATCTTTGATAAAAGATTTTATAGTTGATTGGTAGTAACCTCATTTTCTGACAATAAGGCATAAATTTGACATTGACTGCGACTGGTATTGGTATATAATACCATGGCGGAAAATAAGTTTGTCTGGTGCATTTCAACAACAAAATTGCTAATTTCGGAGTATGAAAGGTTCGAAATATTGTACAACCATCAACACCCGGATTACAAAAACCGAAATAAAAGACTGGATATATTTATTTTCATTTTTTGCCTTGCAAGTTTCTGGGATTATGACAATAAGGGTACATAGAGGTATGCGACTGCTGTACTGTAAACTAGCATAACTCTCTCCTGTTGCCATAAACTGAAGGGTAACCATAAGGCGTTCCTCAACGCTGATACAATTCCTTAAATGTGTATTCTGTCGGGATATCAATGGTGCTATCTTTATAACAATAAAGTTAAATGTTCCTTCAAAAATTGTCAAAGTTCTTTGACAGTGTAATACTAGTAAAAACTTTTATAAAAGAAATATTATCAAAGAAATGCTACAAAATATTTTATAAAAGATCTTTGTCAAATATATTTGATAGTCTAATACCGGCCTTAGGCAGGTTGTTTATTAAGTCCTTATTGGAACGACCGTCTTTCATACCTCCTTTCACGGTCGACACTACCGGATTAACAAGTGTCATATTTATCGTTATATAAAATTATTTGTTGTTTTTCAGTGTTTCTGTGTTAAATTTAAATATTGTTGACGGAAAAAATAGTAATTCTTAACTCAACATGCTAAGACTGTGCCAAGTCTGCCGTAAATAGAGACTTTTGAGTCTCGTCCGTCGATTGTTTGTTGCTCCAAACCAAGAATGGAAACGGAAACAGATATAAGATAAAAATAGATGGGGATTCTGCAGATAGAATCCTAACTATTTTTTGTCGTGTTTATTTTCGTAATAACGGGCGTCGCAATGACGTTTACAAAGCAGATAGAAATACCGGATTTGTTTTACATGTTTGTTTCAAGTCGATGCCGTCGATGGTTATGATTAATTTTACGTCAATTTTTGGCAATAGCGTCATAGAAATTATTTGCTGGTGTTTACTGTATTACCGGAACTATGAGAGTATCGTGGTTTTGCTATCACGTGTAATTGGATAGATTATGATTGGCTCACCAAAATGTGTCAAACTCGGCACATGGGTTTACCATTTCGGCCTCTTCAAGAAGCTATGATGCAGTTTTTCTATAAAGTGTACAGGGAAACCAATATTCAGCCTCAAAAGTTATATGGGATTTCCTATGTTCAACTCAATGATGGTATACATATTTTACGGTGGCCATTTAGTGCAGAAACTATAGCTACGTCTTTATTTAAAATACACAGAATGAATACAAGATTTGCGAATATGTGGAATTTACTCCAATTTATGGGAACAATTTTTATAGTTTTTAAAGTGTACGACTGTGACGATACGGGTTGTCCAAAATGCCGTGTGCCACTATTGCCTTTTTTCGTAATTATTTATAATGTGCTTACAGTTTTGCCAAATAGTTTTTACTTTTAGATATTAAATAGTTGTTATTGCTATCAACTCGGTATTAAAACGGACCTGGAATTTTTTTTCCATATCTTGGTAGAAGATCCAATTTGCAATTCAACGGTATATCACACAAGTATATTTTCTGTTTCGATGCGTAAATGCATCAGCAATGTCTTTTCGGTTCTGCCCTTTAGTATTTATAGTCAGAAGATTAATAAGATGCAAGATAATGTATTGCGTTTGCTCCATTTATTATTCCTTTAGGCCCCTGTTTGCCCCCATTGAGCAAAAATGCAACTTTATCGCTGACAACATATCAATTGAAATCCAATTTGTGTAAAAATGCTATTTATTTAAAAATACATCAAAGTAACAAATTTACGAGGAATTCAATCAAACTGTGGAAGTGCTTACAAAACAACGGTGGATTAGTTGCTTTCACAACTGCATTTCTCAGGTTAAGAAAATTGTTGACTTTGGATCCTAGGGTAAGATATTTAAACTTTATTTTTAAAACATCAATTAAGTTTAATTGTTTTAAGTCACATAAATTTAGATCTGATATGTTCCAACTATAACTACTAAAAGGCAGAACCGCATTCAGGGTATTTATAAGAAAAAATGTTGATGGTGCATTTAAGCCCAGAAATATCAGCAAATATACTTCTATGATATACCATTGAATTGCAAATTGGATTTTTATCCGAGATATGGACAAAATAATTCCAGGTCCGCGTTAAAAGTTAATAGCAATAACTTAAACGTCAAGCGCCATTTCAAGAAAACGTTGAGTACCTTATAGCGTTTTTGTATTAAACAATTTTTGATCAAACCAGTGGTTTTCAAGATATTTGCAGAAAAAAATTTGAGTTTTTTTTTGAATAGCCTTTATTTTTGTAAGAAATAAATCTCATTAACAAAGCTACTTAATAATAAAACTATAAACCAGTAAGATTGGTCATAAATATATAGGGTGTTATGGAAATGACGTATTATATTTAAACCGGCAAATACCGAGATGAATATAAATTGAAGAAAAATAACCATAAATGGCGCTTTGAAATTGTTAAGCGAAATATACACTTTACGTGGCCGTTCCTGAGGCCCTTCGCAATCAATATTTTAATGAGGCAGTTTCCAGGTTCAAAAGAGGTTAGCGCATTATAGGCGATGTTGTCATATTGCAACACAGAATTCTAAAAGCACGTGTTCAGTTTTTGACAACAAGACGTCTTTGACGCGAGTTATCACTTCTTCTTCAAACTTTTTAGACAAGAAAACTACAATTTTAAGGTACATACTCTCTTACCTTCGATCTTATTTTAAAATAATCCGTTTTATAATTAAATTCCATAAAAAAATAAAACACAAAATGTATGTTTTTAAACAGAACCAACAACAAACAACAAATTATTTCACAACAAAAAAAAAACGGGCAATACATCTAACAAAACGTTTAAAATTCGTATACGTCAAGCACGTGGAACCCTCGACAACGTCATTCCACTCCCGAGTCTCAAAACATAACAAGTATGAAGTGGCGCGCGGCCGGTATTCAAGCAACGGCAAGACACGCGGTGTGATCTGACAACGCTGTTAGTATACTCTAGTGACCCACATTGTTGCTAAGTGAATCCAGATGAAACGGCGCGACCGTATGTGGTTAAAAAGGGTTTTTACCTTAGTATTTGGATATTCGATTTAAAAAAAAAGTATGTAGACTTTCTCTAGGACAACCAAGGAGTCACCCATTTAAATATAATAAGTCATTTCCATAACACCCTGTATAAATGGGTTCAAGACGTTACAATTTCTTAGTGTTAGGAAAAACCGATGATTTTAATAATCAAGTACTTGATACTCGAGCGATTTTAATAATCGAGTAAATCGATCGAGCGATTAATCACTTGAAATTTCATAATACCCTGTATAGTATACATTAAATTGATATAAAATATAAATAACAATTACATAATATAAAAAATACAAAATTACCAAGATTCCAAGATTTCTAGTCAAAAATTTGCTTTATTGTTAAAGAGTTTTAAAAATTTTATTTATTTTTTTTTTTTCGTTTTTAAATATATCATCCAAATATTTCTTCACTCGATAATAACTCCGATCCTTCAACAAATTCTCGACTTCCTTCCACTTTTTTCTAACTGTATAACATATATATATATAATAACATTATAAATAAAAGAATTTTGAATTTGAGCAGTTGGTGGGAAAGGAATATAGTGAATGTGTCTGGTGTTATAAAAACCATCACCAATTAAGTGCCTGTATTCCTTAAATACCAAGCAAACACTTTCCAAGATAGACAAACATGGAAGGGTCAGTATTCTTTGTCTAAGAAACACCGATCTATAAGAGTCCCTATAATTGGAACATAAAACGGATTGTTCGCTTTTGTATTACAAATCATGAGGTAAATAATAGATCCCAAAAAGATTTGCCATATCTAAGTTGTGATTCTATATTAGGATATAATATGCCATTGTAACAACTGACAATTCCAATTCTAGACCATAACATCCCGACGATCGTTTACATGACAGGCCCTCATATGCTCACCAGAGTTTAGCTTATTATCTACATGAACACCCAGAAATTTGATTTGATTTGATTATTCAAGGCTACCGAGTTCAAATATACATTGTGTAGCTCACACTTAATTGGAAGAACATTGGTCTTTGTAGCATTGAATGTAAGTAAATTATTATCACACAAATATATTCACATATCCTTTAATATCTCTAAAACTAAAAGCTATTTGGCAATACTGTAAACACATTATAAATGATCACTAAAACTTTTCTCTAATTTAAACGACCTCGTAACTCTTACCGTTTCGGAAATAGCAATAGTGGCCCGCGGTATTTTGGACACCTTGTATAGTGGTGGGAAGCTAATTCGGTTCGGCTCGCGTATTCCTTTAAAAATGTCAATAGAATACTTACATTTACCCATAATTAGATGCATACAACAACCTTACGAAATCAATATTTTTCAAAATTCAAAGCCAAGGACGCCGAACACATTCCGACTTTTCTGACATCATTTATACCGAGTTAGGGTCAGCAACATTTTGCAGCATTAACATCAGACTTGGCAATATTGTCGATAGAAACGACTGGCGGTTCTACATATCAACATACCCCAAGTATTTACTTACACTTCAGATTTAGGCAGCGGAGCTGCAGTCGGTTGGTTTAATGGTCTCTTATTAACCAACAGGCATTTCATTGGTTGACCATCTAATTGCCGATTGTGGTAAGTATCGACCGCTTTTTGGGCATCTTTTAGGTTCTTGTATATTACCTCTGCAACGCCAGGGCGGACTAACTTCGCTGAGAGGAGTTGACCAATGTCCTCAAAAAGCTCCTAAAAAATAGACAATAGCTAAAAATGCTTGTTCAGGCTTGTTCGTCGCCCCCCTGTGCCTACGCCACGGCAAAGGGCACTAAAGAAGGTAAAATTAATTTAAGGCTTACTTAAAGACCATTAGTTTATGTCAATTAAGTTGAAAAATGGAAAAGTTCATAATTTGAAATTTTTCAGAACACATGTCACTTTCAAAATGACAATGAAAGCTTGTAAATTTGTATCATTGGGCGCATTCAGCAGAACCTATCGATTTGTAAGCGAATGCACTAAAAAAAAAAAATCACTTCACAAATCAATGGGAAATGGGACGTCATTTTTTCCATGGAATTTAAAAAGCGATTTGTGAGTTGACAGCGATTTATGTCAGTTTTGTTTATCATGTTGAGGAGTAAAATTGTAAGAACATATTATATACAATCTCCGCTAGTGAAGACGAGCATTAAAAATAAAATTATCTTGACAAATTTATTAAATTGAGCTGTTCCAGGGAGGGATCTAACCAAACAAAAAAATTACAACAATTTGAAATTTAAATGTCAAAAATATGCATTCGCAGAACTACAAAACGATGTGCACCAATTAAAAATCTCATGGTGCATTCTGGATCTTAGAGAAAATATGTTTCACATTCCTACTTTTTAATTCTCTATTAAAAATATCAAATTACAGTCTAATTTTTAATAAAATCAAATTAACCAACCAACTTATTTTATGTTGACAATATAAAGAAATCTTGTATTAAGGTGGCCATCTGATCCTAGGAGATAATTTAAAAAGTACCTACTATTTTAAGTAAAATGGTAAGATATGGGAATTCTATTATTCTGAAACGAGGCCATATGATTGACAATTATTAAATGTAATTTTTAATTAGTTGTTATCTAGTTAACCTCATTACTTACCTTAATATCATCCTCTGTAACTGAAGATTGCAAATTAGACACCACAATTCTATGCCCGGCTGGTACAACTACTTTTGTCTTAGCCTGTGACAATATGCCATGTGATCTTGGCTGATTAGGCAAGTTATCCAGCCTAGAGTGAATATTGGAAACACGAGTTGATCCTTGAAGAGATATTCTGCTTGCAGGAGAATGAGCCATGATCATTTCCACATCCTCATCTACAGCATCCAGATCTATATAGCCACTCGATTGATGACGCATTGTTCTAAAAGAAAATTATTAGTTTATACCAAGTATCCCCTTAATATCTACAAGATTACTAGGGGGTTATAGGTTAAAAAATGTAGATTTAACATTTCACAATCAGAAGGTACACGAGCATGGGAGCAAAAGACTTAAAACTTACTTAGGCGTAACCAAATTAGACCATCCACTACTAGCAAGCAACAATTCCTCCCTCATAACATCCCTCATTGCTTGTCTTGTTGGTTCTAATGAGCTTATCAGGTGTGAAGCAGGTCTCAAGTCCGGCTTGGTCCATTTATATAGAGCAGGTGCATAATCTCGAGATGAGGGCTCAGCTTGTACAGCATAATCCATATCATTAAGAATAGTTTTACGTATGGCTACAGGATTCTTTGGCAGCTGAGATTTTCTTGGAGGAGACCGTTTCATTGGTGGTCGTGGGGGAGCTACAAGGCCTAATTGTTTCTGTATTGCAAAATTAATATCTGAAGTCTTCCTAGACTTGTTTGTTACTAGACTAATTTTTCCATTCCTGTCAGTTTTCTGTAAAATATTACTGCCAATTGCCTTAACTTTAGAACTTGCTGGAGTAGCTGCTATGTTGGCTTTAGTTACTAATCCACCTCTTACATTACGAATTTTGTCTAATTTGCTTCTTGCATCTTGGGTTTTAGCCATTTTTGCCAACACATCTCTAGCGTCTGTAACTTTTCGTTTCTTTTGGATAATTTTTTGACGAGCATCTTGTATTTTTGGTTTGGCTTTGATTGGTCGACTTTTAACACGATTCTTGAACTGAAAGTTGCCTTTTGACCTATTTGGCCGGTTTCTCTGTGACCGAGGTTTCGCGTTTCTGTTGCTAAAAAATGAAAGAATAATGAAATTTAATTCCTTAAATAATTTTAGAAATAATTTCCATATAATATTCAATTAATACAAGCTTACCCCCTTATCTGCTTAGCCATTTTACAAGCAAAAATCTAGTGAGAAGTATATAACACCACGACTATTTTTAACTTATTCTGAAATATTTTCACTTGAAATTCAATATGTGCAGCACTGAAAAAGACAAACAAAATGAAACGATTCAGAATTTCATCAACGAAAAATGGCTACCGCTGTCATTTGTCACTTTGGGCGACTGTCATTGTTTCAATATTCGCCATATGAGGCGCTCTTTAGGCATAGGCGTAGTTACTAGGGGGACACTAATGACTTAAATGTGCCAAAGTCCTTAAAATCTCACCATTTATTTGATCTTGATGTCAGACAGGAGTGTCTGCAAATGTCGTCGTTTGTAACGACAAACATGGGCGGAATTATCTATATATTTCACATTTAAATTAAATAAATTTAAAAAAATTAAATTTTCAGTAGTTACGTCCCTTAGAATTAACACGTTAGCGTAGTCTTATGACGATTTTAGTGACCCAAACATCGTTAAAAGAGTATTAACCAGTTTTTTCATTGATATAAAATTATTTGATAATGAATGCCACACCTTTAATCAAATATTTTCAAATTTTACTGTGGGATCAATATTATCTGCACTACTTTCATTCAGTTTTACGTCTACTTCAGAAATCCAAGTCTTCAAATTTTGTTTTCACACTAGGCTGCTTTGAAATTCTACTAATTCTAAACAAAAGTTCATTTTATCTGAAGAAAGTGCTTTAAAATGGTTATTTGCTTTGGTTTGTTGATTTTTATTTAAAAAAAACAAAATGTGAGTAAAATTATTAACTTATTTGATATTTTGTAAACACTTTTGCTTTATTTCAAATATTACAAACGCATTTGTCGTCATTTGCGTAACTTTAGAACACCGCCTTCTCATAAATAATTAAGAAAATCTTTAAAAAATTCCAGTTTTTTAGCGCTTAACTAAAATAAAGTTAGCTTTCATCTTGTAGCCATCCAATATTCAAGGTGTAATAAATTCGTCTTCATTGGGATTTCGGGAACGGTAAGAGATACGAAGTCGGTTAAATTGGGGCAAAGTTGGGTAATTACGGGTCCAATAATATGCCGTAAAAAAATCACAAATAAACAAACAGACTTTCAAAATATTTGGCAAAATCTAAAATTTTGCGTTCCGATGTTTTTTCTCGACTTTGTTCGAATAGATGTCCAAAAATATATTTCACTTTCTCATTGCTGCTTTATATTCTCCGCAAGATAGCATCATCAAATCTTTAATGCGACGTTTCGTCCTTGGGTCACCATATCAGCAACTAATTTTTTAAAAATACGGTTTTCATACTGTAACCGACGTCGTATCTCTTACCGTTTCAGAAATCGCAACGGTGAACGAATTAGTTACACTCTGCACACAAGATTTATTTCTTGATATTTTTAATTGAATATTAATTATTCAAGTTATACCCATAGCAAATAAGTATAATGTTAATATAATAAAATTGTATTAGTCACTCACTACATACCTTTCTCTCTTCATTTTCCGATTGGAATTACGATACCGCTTCATTGTTACCATATTCTGTATCTCCTGTACCAACAAATACGTACTGAACTGCATCTAAAAAGAAATTTAAAAGTAACGTAACTTAAAAATACCAAAGAATCACAATATGTTAGCATTCATATGCAAAGGGGCCATTTAAGTCTATTACGTAATCATAACCTCACCACACCCCCGCCGGAAAGTAAAATATATTCTTCAATATTCAGCTTCAACACGTACCCAAATCAACCGCAATAAAATCAATTTTTAAAAAGTATTTCCACTTTTTACCGAAGTTATATCTTTGCTACCTTACATATGGTGACTTTCGTAATTATGAAAAAATACACAAGCAAAAAATCGAAAAGAAATTAAATGGGTATGAACCGTAATAAAAAAAAGGCTAATATAAAAAAGGTGTGCTATCAAAAATGGGGTAGAAGTTTCATTTATTCTGAACTTTAGGGAAATTCTCCGCATTAATAATATCCTATAAAAGCAAAATCCTATAAGCAAAAATTTCACATACAATTTTGTAAATGCATATTTCATATTCAGAGATGACCTCTTTTGTTCCAGAGAGTCAAAAACTAACGTTATAGGCAGTGGCGGCTCGTGACCTATGATAAAGGGGGTTCACAAGTATGGTGAAATTATTTTTAAAATTTTATTTTTGTGTAACGACCAAACAATTACTTTCTAGGCGTTTTAAATGTAGAAAGAAAAGAAGTAATAAGAAAATGCGTTAGGTAAAACATATGTTTATTTATTTTTTAATTTTACACAAGGAAATACAACTTTTGGAAAATAAGGATGGGTTTCTTAGTGTGTATAGTGCTTAAACGTAAAGTCTGTTCTTCGGTTCTTAATTGTAGAAAATTGATCAATAACAGCCTCATTAAAGTTGGGATTACCCTCTATAATTTTTTTTTTTATATATTTAATTTTTAAATTTTCTAATAACGTCCCTAGATTTACCCTTTGTGGTCTGCGTTAAATTAATTTCGAGTTTAGGTCTTCCCGCATTCTTCACTACAATTTTTTGCTCCAAACTCAAAGAGCTAAAGTTATTTTTTAAATAGTCGACTATTCATTTTAAATTAATAAATATATAATATTAAAATATTAAAACATACACGCTCGAATTTCAAACTAGATGCACGAACAGACAACGGCGCGGAGGGTCGGACCTTATACGATAAATAATATTCAATGAATACAAATTAATATTTTTTTATTCGTTTTGGGGGTGCAAGTGCGCATGTGCTCCTGTGGAAGAACCGCCACTGGTTATAGGAAATCTTATTAAAAAGTATAAAAGTATTTTACATGCATACCTGGTATCCACATCCTCTAAGGCCTAGGCAACTGTTTCGGCCTTCCATGGCCATCGTCAGTGTTGTACGGCCCTGGATTTGACGGAGGGGCAACAACAGACAGCTGCTTACCCATTAAAAACAATAACCTAAAATGCAAACAGCTGCCAAGAATATACAAGGATCATTCAAATTTGACCACTTATAATATATTCTTAAATCCTAAAAAGAAAATGTCAATTTAAATATAAAGGGGTGGTTTTATACATCAACATTCGAAAATGTTGGACAAAACCATTATTCCTAAAAATAAAATTGTTAATTAAAACCTAAAAACTAATTTAAAGAGCGGTTTTATACATCAGCATTAGGCAATGTTGGATAAAACCGTATACATAAAAGTGTAAAACGGGACATTATAAAAGTTAATAAATAAGCTAAAATAAATAAGTGATTTTGTGCATCAACATCTCGAAATGTTGAACAAAACCTTTTACTGCTAAAAAAAGCAATTATTAAACCTGAAAGAAAAAGCTATTAGTATATAACTCCTAAAAAAGTGGTTTTATGCATTGGGCAAACCCTTTTAATCCTATAAAACCAAACTAGTAGGCACTCTATTGGTCCATGTTCCATTGGTGTCATCCATGTTTGCCATTATCTGGAATTTTTGGCCAAAAAATAAGATTCCCTAAAAGATAATGTATTAGATCAAAGGGACACAGATGATTGAACTTTATTTCATCCATACTTACTGTTAAAAGTTCTGGTGAAGGTTCCCTCACCAATTATCATATTTAGCACGCATTTTCTCTAAAACTAGGGCCTATTGCTTCACCTTATAATAACTAAAGTTCCTATGTAAGCCAAAGGACAAGAATATATCGAATTGTTAACCATATTATTATTATTGTCTGTTTAATTTTTGCTTAGTCATTGACTGGCAGTTAGTAAACGACATTTTCTTTATAACATATTTGGCCATGTTAGCATTCGTGCTACTTTGCTTAACCTAATTAATTTATAATTTTACATTTAATTAGTAATTTAGTAGAATACTTTTTTTTCTCTTTGAAGTTGCTGTCATGTGTTTAAGTAGAGTGGCTATTACAGCTAGACTGCGTCATGCTGCAGCAAAACATTCACGAAAATACTTTCTTTTTTTCTCCTTGTTTCGTTTTCTTTTTAAATGGTTTCTTGTGATATAAAGGCATTATTTATTAATTTATTTAATTGTCTTTAGTCATGATAAAATGAAATGTAGAACCTGATTTTAAATACAAAGCGTACCAAATATAACGATCATTTTACTGCATAATTTAATGCACTATGCTCGTTTCTTCAGTTGCAGCATTTTGTTTACACCCACTTGCTTCACTAACTTACCAGAATTAGCACCGCCCCGGCTTTAAGAGCAATAACAAAGCTCATTCACCATATTTTAGTGAATGTAAAAAAATGGGCAGTGCCCGAAGAGAAAAACGGCCAAAAATTCGTTATAAATATCTTAATATTGTCCAAAACTGCAGACACGAGAATTTAAAAAAAAACTGGTGCCAAGCTATAAATTGTTATTGCTCTTAACCCTTCATTCTTTCACCTGTAGTAACAGAAAAGGAAAGAAAACGATCTTACCTTTCAATCGTGACAGAAGTGAAGGTTGTTACTAACAACGGTGCCCATTGCAGTAAGAAGGATCAAACCCACGTTCAAGCGTTACGCGTGTAACATTTTAAAACGATATGCTTGAGCGAAGAATGACCCTTAAAACACTAATTTTCACTAACTGTTCACTTACTTCAAGTTGTAACAACATCACGTAAAGCCGGAGAGTTGTTTGCTGACGACGCGAAACGGACGTTACCAACACCAGTCATGCTCACTAACCTGAAACAATAGAGAAAAATTTTAGTGACACAGTTTACACAATGGCTGCTTTAGAGAAAAGTATATACCTAAAATAGCACATATTTTAGCAATATTTACATTTAATGTAATTTTATTTATTACATATTTTTTCATATACTATTCAACGTGTCCAAGATAAGGAGGGCCAGTACAGGGATCTCGGAAACCGTAAGAGATACGGAGTCGGTTAAATGGAGGTAAAGTTGCGCATTTACGTGCCTAATAATATTCCGTTTAGAATGTTTTCAAATTCCGAGTAGTTCCGGAGATATCCGGAGAAAACCGAAATTCCGAAAAATCGTTTTATTGTTTTCCTGGGTTTTTTTTTGAGATCGAAATGAATTCGTAAATTGCACTTTTGCATTGCCACTTTTTCCGCTCTATCTAACAGCGTTAATTGCTTTGTAATCCGACGAGTCGTCTTTGAAGGGCCACTATCAACTTTATTTTTTTAAATACGGTCCTCTTTTAATGATATTGGAATTTTTCTCCCGAATGCAACGATGTATGACACATTGTGATTTAATAACATTTCGAGGGTTTCTTGAACAACATCAGGAAATCTTGGGATACGGTCCTGTATTTCTCCTAATTTTATAAATAATATCTCATAAGTAAGCTCTAATTTTTTACTTATGTTGGACTAGTTCAATAAATAACAGGTAATTTAATAATAAAGCACAAATAAGTAAACAAAATACAGAAACATTACTTCAAACTTCTGTTGATTCGAGATTTAAAAGAAAAGTACATGCGTTTGAAACAAAAAAATTAAGATGGTGACGCGTGATTTGTTTCACTTGACATTCCCATTGTGATCGTTTGAAAGCGTTTTAAGAAGATTTCTATATTCCAGAAAATATGGAACATAATTTTACAAATGCTGAAAAGTTTGATATTCTATCGTGTTTTATTTTATCTCAAAAAAATTGTTATGTGGCAGTTAGAAGATGTTATTTGTGCTTAGAGAATAACGGAAATCATTTTGAACACCTGATTATGTAGTTCCTTACTTTTTTCGTTGTTGGTTTTATTACTGTTTTGGTATGATTTTTGTTCACTTATTTGTGGTTTATTATTAAATTATTTGATATTTATATATTATATATTTATTGGACTAGTTCAACATAAGTAAAAAAATTAAAGCTTACTTATGAGAAATTATTTATAAAATTAGGAGAAATACAGGACCGTATTCCAAAATTTCCTGACGCCATTAAACCACAATGTGTCACATCGTTACATTCGGGAGAAAAAAAGGTCTCAAATTCCAATATCAGGAAAACAGGACCGTATTTAAAAAAAGAAAGTTGATAATGGCCCTTCGAAGACGACTCGTCGGATTACAAAACAATTAACGCTTTTAGATAGATAGAGCGAAAAAAGTGGCGATGCAAAAGTGCAATTTACTTTAGAATTCGATCTCAAAAAAACCCAGGAAAACAATAAAACGATTTTTCAGAATTTCGTTTTTTTCCGGATATCTCCGGAACCACTCGGAATTTTAAAACTTTCTAAACGGCATATTATTAGGCACGTAAATGCGCAACTTTACCTCCATTTAACCGACTTCGTATCTCTTACGGTTTCCGAGATCCCAGTACTGGCCCTCCTTATCTTGGACACGGTGTACAACTTATATTCAGAATTTACTTCACACACTTCTTTTTGGAAAAACTTACTTCACACATTTATTTTTGAAAAAAAAAAACAGAAAAGAACGAAATATTAATCAAAAACTGCGATGACCAACACTGATGGCAACCTTAAAATGAAAATATATATTTTTAACAAAAAATATTACCTTAATAAACTCTTGCAGGTTGCTCTAATCCAGCTTGTGTCCCGAACGTTTAGCTTCCAGGTTTAAGTTTCCATGGTCGCAGTCAATTGAAGCCCCTCAGACAGATCCAAAAATCAACAATTTTTTGCAACAACTTGTCCTTGGGGAAGCGACAATTAAACAGACACAGAAACCAACGGAGTTTGATTAGGCGAATCTACTTTAAATACTTCATATACATTTTTATGAAGTTATGATTGCTTATTTATAACTGCTTAAAAAGTTATTTCATCATAATCGCTTAACTTCATTTTGACCAATCATTCATACCCCATTTTAAACATTTTAATACGACCAGTCAGATCCTTCCTGTACGTTAGACTAGGAAAGGCCGGATTGATTTATCAATCATATTTTTCTGTACGTTAGACTAAAAAAATCGGATTGATTACGCGCGATGGGGTTCCGCAATACGGTCAATCATATCCTTTCTGTACGTTAGACGAAAAAAGATCGGATTGATTTTACCGCGCGATTGAGTTCTGTGTCTTCTGCTACCCTGAAAAATTCGCGTTCCGGATTTTATAAATTTTCTTTATTGTCCATGATCCTAAAACAAAAGAAAATGCGTTTAGTATTCAAGGTAAATGGACAAATTTCAGTAAAAAAATTCTGTGTTTTCCTCAATATGTACGTTATTCAGATGATGGGATTAAATAATAAAGTATACGTAGCTCATAATCGACACAAAGGCTCAAGAGGCAACTGTATATAACACTACCAAATATTTTTAAAGAATGTATCTGTGACTGTGGCGGCTCGTGATAGAGGGGGTTCACAAGTACGGTAAAATTTTTCTAGGCGTTTTAAATGTAGAAAGAAAAAAAGTAATAAGAAAATGCGTTAGGTAAAACATATTTTTATTTATTTATTAATTAATAAGAAAGGTTTTCTTAGTGTGTATAGCTGTCGGATCTTAACGTCGTCGCATGCAACCCTCGTAACAATATTTATACAGTCCACTACTAATACTACTAAAGCCATCTACGAGCTATCAAGAAAACCGAATGATGTCTAATACCACTACGCCATCTACGGGCTATGTCATTAGGCGCAACCAAGACGAGAACAATAGTTAACTGTTTTATGACGAGAACGAATCGAGCCACGAGACTGACAAGTTGGCATTCTTCATATTTTCAGTGTTTTTTAGTTTAAATCCTTAAATAAAATGGTTTAAAATCATATCGAGTATAATTTATCGAAATACACAACATTTAACGACCCTACACAATAGTGCTTAAAGTCCATCCTTCGGTTCTTAATTGTAGAAAATTGATCAATAACAGCCTCATTAAGTTTGGAATACCCTCTATAAATTTTTTTTCATATATTTCATTTTTAAACTTTCTAATAAAGTCCCTAGATTTACTCTTTGTAGTCTGCGTTAAATTAATTTTGGGTTTAGGTCTTTCCGCATTCTTCACTTCAATTTTTTGCTCCAAACTCAAAGAGCTAAAATTATTTCTTAAATAGTCCACCGTCAACTATTCATTTTAACTTAATAAATATATAATATTAAAGTATTAAAACATACACGCCCGAATTTCTAACTAGATGCACGAACAGACAACAGCGCGGTGCACATAAAAACTGTGCGCCTTTTCCATGTTAAATCGCCATAGCCCCGCAATCCCCCGCTGCCACCCGCCACCGGTACCACTGCACTACTTAATCGCACGTGCGAGCAAGTCTCGTCATAATCGTCATTTACCTAGACCAAGGCACGCTTGCCGGATCTATAGTTTGGTTTGACGGGATGGTAAAATATTAGGGAGGGTCGGACTTTTTTAGTTTGACGGTACGATAAAATATTAGGGAGCGTCGGACTTTATACGATAAATAATATTCAATGAATATAAATTAATATTTTTTAATCGTTTTGTTTTTGGGGTGCACGTGCGCATGTGCTCCTGTAGAAGAACCGCCACTGACAATACATTTCCATTACATGAACAGTTATTAAAAAAAACTTTACCCAAAAGGTTGCTGGTAGCATCTTAAATGGGAACTACCAGCTTCTTTAAGCAATATATATTAAAAAATAACAAATACAGAAATTAACTAATTTTAAAATGTTTTAAATATTTTTCTTGCTGCTTTGCGAACTCGTTTGCAAACTAAGGAGACTAAAGCCTCAAATTAGGTAGTTAAATAGTTTTTAAGTTTTCTTACCGATACAATACGTAATGAAGATCTCTTCTCAGCTAATTTTATTGGCGTGTTTCCCAAATGTTCAATTGCCATTGTCAAAGTTTAAAAATAGGCATCGTATTATTAATATTTTCTATACTATTCATGACAATTACCTTAAATCTTTGGTTTAATATCAGTTAATTTAATTATATTATTTTTTAAATCTTTGTTTTATATTATTATTTTGTAAATCTTTGTTTCAATATCAGTGGACTTAATTATATTATTATTTTCTTTTGCCACAAATATAAATATTTTTTTGTATAATTAAACAATTGGGTATACTTTTAAATTTAAAAAATAAATAATAAAATAAATAGTTAAGTACCTCCTTATATATTCCCATTTGCCCGACGTCATCATCTTCATTCTTCTAGTTCCGCTCTCCAAGGGACGAATAAAAAGGACATCGCCCTGGACTGGCCAGGTTGCCCATCAGCCTTTTTCAGACATGCAGATGTCTTCAAAGGTTAACTCTACCACGCTCTAAACTGCGACGATGTTTAGGCAAACCCTTGAAGAGCAGAACCATCACACGCGGTACCGCACTCTGTTTTAGACTTAATAAGTATGTGCTGTTTTAAACTTATTAAGTATCTGAAACAAATAAAAATAATTGTTAGGAAAATGGTTGCTTGAATTTATTCATTACTTTTCTATTTTTGTTCGTAGACATTTTTACCGGAAAACCATAGGTCTAGAATTCAAAAATGTAATAATATGCTTGGTTACCTTTGCTACTTTTATTTTTTTAACTTTTAGAATTTACTTTTATAATAAGAATTGTAAGAATCAAATATATGTTTATTTTTTAAATCGGGACATCATAAGTGTTTTTTTCCAATTTTGATACAAACCCCTAAGAAATCATTTCTAACGGTCCCAAAATTTTTTCAAAGAGAACATTTCAAAAAAAAATTTGTTTCTTGTTTTACAATCTTCAAATTCATTGGTGAAGTAAATAGGTTTTTTATGAATAAATTTGTTTGTCAAAATAGAAATAAATAATTGCAGCATCTTTGCTCAACTATTACATAGATTTAGAGATATTCAGAATATATACCATTCCAGTTTTTAGAAACTTCCTCTGCTGTACAAGGTGTCCCATTTTCGATACTTTTATAGGGTATCTCCGTAACTGTTAGTCCTATCAAAAAAGTAATGTATGTGTCATGTGCTCTTTTTGGGTCAAACTTAAAATGGCAAAATCAAAATTTCAAAATTTTCGCTCGCTTAAGAGATACGCGGGAAAATCAAAAAATTGACAATTTCAAAATTAGCCTATATTTTCTTAGTTAAAAGAGATATGGAAAAATGTTTTATACAGAAGTTTCTTTATATTGAATGTTGAATAATCTGCCGTTTTCAGAATAAGTATACGGGGGTCAGGTAAAAAAGTTATCGGACCTATCCTAATTTTTTTTAAATGGAACACCCTGTAAATTTTAATCTAAAAATATACTATTTTAAATTCTCCTTCCAAATATATAACACACCATGTTGGTTTCCTAGGCGATTTATTAAACTTTATTACTTTAAACCAAAGTAGGCCATGAAACAAAAACTAATATCGTAGAGACAACTATGTTGACATTCTAGTTGTTATTAACATTTAACGTCAATTTCATTTTTTACATATTCATTTGTGAAAAATACTTATCAACATTTTGAAAAATTTGATGATATCTATCATCCATGGTGTGTTATAAATTTGAACAGAGATTTTAAAATGCTATCTTTTTAGATTAAAATATACAGGTTATTCCATTTTAAAAAATGAGGTTAGGTTTTAATATTTTACCTGACCGCGTATACTTATTCTGAAAACGGTAGATTATTCAACAACCATTATAAATAAACTTACGTATTAAACATTTTTCTGTATCTCTTTAACTAAGAAAATATAGGGTAATTTAGGAATTGTTAATTTGATGATTTTCCCCCGTATCTCTTAAGCGAGCGAAAATTTTCAAATTTTGATTTTACCATTTTAAGTTTGACCCAAAAAGAGCACATGACACCTACATTACTTTTTTGATAGCACTAACAATAACGGAGATACCCTAGAAAAGTGTCGAAAATGGGACATCCTGTACTAAGAAATAATGATAATAAATAGTTTTAAAACGACAATCAATATTCAAATTTTACATCGTGCTTACCAGATTATTTTTAGGTGGAGACCTTAACGATGAGGTTGCTGATCTTGTCCAACGATGGGGCTGCTCTGTTCCCAATTCATAAAGTACGCTATTGATATAAAGATTTAAACACACCGAAAATTTTGAAAGCCCGTCATCGTGTCTTCTCCAAAACGCACAGAATCTTTGCTCCTCCTGTATAGATCCATGAACGTTTCCGCTCTCATAACGACCATCGGGAACTCCGATCCGTGACACGCACAATGCCGAACCACTGTGACGGGAGCTGGCACCGGTATGCCCGAGATCCGTGGACACACCAGTTTGCTGCTGCCATTAACACATCTGACACACCAAATAACAATCACGGATTTGACAAAGTGCGTGCTTGTGGCCTGGAGTTGACCGCGTTCCGTTCCGTGATAGATGGTTGTGTGTGTCTAAAAAAAAAACAGTCAAATTAATAGAAATATAATGCTTATTGTCATTCTCCCAAGAAGAGTAGGTAGATACCTACTAACAAAGCTACTAATTTTTGATTTAATTTTTCAATAATGAGATGATCTAGGGTAAAAAATATTTTGTTGATAGCTTATTTAGTTCTCATTTCTAAGTTTCGAAGAATTCCTTTTCTTAACAAAATATTAAATTATTTATTTATATTTTATACGGGGTGCCCCAAGTAAAGTGGCCTATTAGAAGTATCTCGAGAACTAAATGAGATTTTATTTTGAAAATTTGGCTGTGGCTATAAGAGACGCTTTTCTACATTTATAAAATATTTTCGATGGTGCGGTGTTGCCGGATCATAACGAAAGTGGTAGCAACTTCGGAATTTTAAATGAATTACCCTATATATTATATTTTTTTTGGAATCTAGGTAAAAATCTAGAACAGTTTTCTGTATAATATCATATACCTATCTTTAAGAGTTTTTGAATTATAAATAATTTTGTTATTTTTTAAAGCAGTATCGGGACCTGAGAAGAAAATCGTATCTTTTTAACAGTTACAGCTAGAAAGCTGAAATTTTGACAATAGTTTCACAAGACCATCGAAATTTTATAATTTTGAACAGTATTTAGTTAGTTTTATACAGGGCGTCTCCATAACAATATTTCTGAGGCAGATGAATTATTGCAAAAGTCTTCTTTTTTTAAATGGGACACCCTGTATTTGATATGTTTTGCAAATGGAAGATCGAATTTTCTATCTAATGATATTAAGTGTTACTATACCTATCTTCAGTATTTTCGGAGTTATAGCGAAATTTAAAAATTATCCTATAAAAATATATTTTTTGGTAGTTGGCTGTGGATTCATTTAAAAATTATTTCGTCACATGGATTTTTCATTATTTTGTTTCTATGAATCCACAGCCAACTACCAAAAAATATATTTTTATACGATAATTTTTATATTTCCGAAAAGTCCGAAAATACTGAAGATAGGTATAGGAACACTTAATATCATTAGGTAGAAAATTCGATCCTCCATTAGCAAAACATATCAAATACAGGGTGTCCATTTAAAATAAAGAAGATTTTTGCAGTAATTCATCTGCCTCAGAAATATTGTTATGGAGACGCCCTGTATAAAACTTATTAAATACTGTTCGAAATTATAAAATTGCGATGGTCTTGTGAAACTATTGTCAAATTTTCAGCGTTCTAGCTGTAACTGCTAAAAAGATACGATTTTCTTTTCAGGCCCCGATACGGCGTTAAAAAATCACAAAATTATTTATAATTCAAAAACTATTAAAGATAGGTATATGATATTATACAGAAAACTGTTCTAGATTTTTACCTAGATTCCAAAAAATATATAATATATAGGGTAATTCATTTAAAATTCAGAAGTTGCTTGATATGATCCGGCAACACCACACCGTCGAAAATATTTTGTAAACGTAGAAAACCATCTCACAGCCAAATTTTCAAAATAAAATCTCATTTAGTTCTCGAGATATTTCTAATAGGCCACTTTACTTGGGGCACCCTGTATAGGTTGAACCACGAAAAATAGCGAGAGTGATAAAACGTTTCTTTAAAAATGGTATATGCAGCAATGGTAGATTTTAATTTAAACCAATTCAATGTCCCTAATTCCGACGGTTATGGCAATAATAGTATACAGGATCAGTAGCGGCTCGTGACCTATGATAGAGGTGTTCACAAGTATGGAAAAATTATTTTTAAAATTTCATTTTTGTGTAACGAAAATACAATTACTTTCTAGGCGTTTTAAATGTAAAAAGAAAATAAGTAATAAGAAAATGTGTTAAGTAAAACATATTTTTATTTATTTTTTAATTAAGTTTTCTTAGTGTGTATAGTGCTTAAACGTAAAGTCTGTTCTTCGGTTCTTAATTGTAGAAAATTGATCAATAACAGCCTCATTAAAGTTTGGAATACCCTCTATACATTTTTTTTCATATATTTAATTTTTAAACTTTCTAATAAAGTCCCTAGATTTACCCTTTGTGGTCTGCGTTAAATTAATTTTGGGTTTAGGTCTTCCCGCATTCTTCACTTCAGTTTTTTGCTCCAAACTCAAAGAGCTAAGAGTTATTTTTTAAATAGTCCACCGTCAAACTATTAATTTTAACTTAACAAATATATAAAATATTAAAACATACACACTCGAATTTCTAACTAGATGCACACTAAAATTGTGCGCCTTTCCCCTTTTTACAATCAAAATATTTGCATTTTGAGACACCCTGTACTAGATTTTGGAACAGAGCGAAACCCCTCTGTGTATTACCTCACTCCCAACCAAATTACAGTGCGCTAATTTGCCAGGTTTCAAAAATATCAGCTTTTTGAAAAAACATGTTCTTTAAAAAAAACTCAATTAATTATTATATCCAGAACGATAACAGATAGGTATAGAAAATTTTTAAGGAAAGTTATTAACAAATTAATAGGGATTTAAAAAAAAATAATACATAGGGTGGTTCCATTTAAATTATCAAAGTTGACAATACTAATAGAAGCCTAATAGAATCTGTCCACCATCGATCAAACTGTATTTAACAAAAAAATTTAATTCCCGCCTAACATTTTATTTTTCTAGATTGGACTAGATTTGTGTAAGACAGTTTTAGGAAATATGTAAGGATTAAAATACAAATATTTTCGAAATCTCTCGATTAGTGAAAACACAAAGAAAATCTTAATTTTAACCTTGATCATGATTCATGACGCCCCCCTGGCGAATATTTTAGAAACTCGAAAATAATTTCCAGCATTTTCTCTTGGGCACTTTTACTAATAAGAAATGTACCCAGATGCTCTATGATTACTAATTTTGCAGATATGGCCGGCGGTCATTCTTAATTGACCACCCGCTACTGAAAAATCAAATGGCGAATATCAGTTATAAAGACTTTTAGTAAACCTAATGCTGGGTCCACACCAAACCAACAATGCAAAACAGCAACACAATGTTTTTCACCAATTTAGTAACATATCGGAAACATAGTTGATTAAATTATAGGTAGTTTGCTTTTGGGTTTCGGTCACTTTGAAATTAAATTCTAATATTTGATTAACGTTTCGGTTTATTATATTAAACCATCGCGGCATCGTTAGAACTATATGTAACTAAGAAAAAAGGCGTATAAATAAAATAGACAGAAGAATATACGCCTTTTTTCTTTGTTACAAATAGTTCTGACGATGGTTTAATATAATAAACCGAAACGTTAACTAAATATTGGAATTTCATTTCACAGTGACCGAAACCCAAAAACAAACTACCTATAATTTGAAAAAAACGGTCAAGGAAACAAAACTATAGTTGATAAACTTTAATTTTTTGTCAACCATTATGCGAAAAAGTGAAAAGTCGTCGTAGGCAATGCGCTACGCCATGCCCAAAATTCGTCAAGAACTCACTATTTAATTTCGTAAATTGAGTAAATTAATCTTTGATGTCCTTTATTTATTTTTTTAAGAAGAGGTAAATAAACTTATAGTTGCTCCACTATATAGTTTAATAAGCAGAAGTTAAATTTTTAATTTCATTCATGTTTGGAAGGCATATACCCTCATCTTCAGTGGAAAACAAATATATGTAGTACATATATAATATGTCGATATGTGACATTGTCATTCACAAGAGAAAAATGTATTAAGTATTTTTAAAAAGATTAAATAATGAATTTAGTAACATTTCGAAAGTTTGAAAAAATTAAGAGAGAATATGTACAATATCTTACCGTTAACAGAAAAGTTTTTAAAAAATAATTGATTAATAAGTTATGAAAAAATTAGAATAAATAAGAAAAACTTTGAAAAAAGGGGAAAAAGGAGATTCTAAAAAAATAATTGTTTTAATTTGAAACTCCGAAAATTATTTTCAACAAAGAAAAAACGGATAAAAAAAAGAATTAAAAAATAATTTAACTTTTGTTTATTAAACTACTGGAACACACTATGAGCCCTACCCCCCTAACCAACTCATGCTTGAATTACATTGGGTTGGTTGAATATTCCTTTTTCACTTATTTCTTGGTACTCCATTTAAAGTTATCAAAAAACCGCATAAAACTAGCTTCAAAAATAAGATAATTATTGAATTTATGCGATTTTCTGTAAAATCAATTCTTATTGAATTAGTCGAAATTGTAAATAAACTATCTTTAACGGTCATGTTTGGACACTGTGATTATGATTTATCTGCATATTTTTTGTGAATTAGATAACTTTAGCTGATTTATTCTGTGAATGGAACTAAATTTAAAAATATTTTTTTTATAAATTTTAAAAACAATAATACATTTTTATGTTTTAAAATTAAGGAAAAAAAATAATTTTGAAATTTAGTTCCGTCCACAGAATAAAGCAGCTAAATTTATTTAATTCACAAAAAATATGCAAATAAATTATAATCAGTGTCCACACATTGATTTTGCACAAAATCGCCTAAATTCAATAATTATCATATTTTTGAAGCTTTTGTTATGCGGTTTTTTGATAACTTAGTTTCATGTCAGGACGGTTTGGCATGGAGTGGGCGGGGGTTTAAAAGACATATTCTTTGGATCTCCTGTTGAAAATCCAAATCAAGTCAATATATTGGATTTAAATTCCTCACACTCTCTGTGAAAAACTGAGGGATTCAATATTGGATTTTGTAGATATCGTATCCCCCTACACAGGCTGGCCCCCCCTCCACTAAATACGCCACTAGCAATGTTAATATATATATATAAATCATATTAAATACCATTAAAGCATTAGCTTAAGATGTTGAGATCTTTTCATTTTTATCATCTCATGAATACATAACATTTTAAAAACTATATAGGGTGATTCACTACGAGCTGGCATTAGAACTTTATGGAGAATTAATGAACATATCTTTGGAAATTAACGTCTATACAGGGTGTAACTAAATAAGTGTAAAACATTTAAGGGGGTGATTCCTCATCGAAAAAAAGATAAGATCTTTCATATAAAGAAACTTCATTGGAGCATCCCTTGTTAAGATACAGCCCCTTAAAGGGGGTACATAAAATGTGTTTAACAATTTTTTTCACAAGCGCTAAAAAAGTTACAATATTGAAATTAACCTGACATTTTCTACTACCAAAAAGACACTTAGCCAGTAATTTATTTGGTTTACCCCATGGTTGTAAGGGGTGGAAAACGCAACCCCTAAAATTTATTTCCCATGTAAGTTTTTGTCTTATTATTTGTTTACCATCTAAAAATGTATTTCCGATAGCCTGTTTCATTCTAAACAAAAAATGTCTCTTGAATTTTTTGCCCAAAATAAACCAGTTCGCAGCAAAAAATTATTTTACGAAAAAGATACATATCGCCATAAAACGAAAATACGAAACTAATTTATAATTTATGCGTCTAGACGCATGCGTAATGTCTGAAGGTAGACATATTGAACATTTACTATGATTTCTAGATGTTATATGTTTTGTTATTAATAAATTAGTTTTGTTTATTTATAAATTTTATGTACCCCCTTTAAGGGGCTGTATCTTAACAAGGGATGCTCCAATGAAGTTTCTTTATGAAAGATCCTATCTTTTTTCGATGAGGAATCACCCCCTTAAATGTTTTACACTTATTTAGTTACACCCTGTATATGCTCTCTTTAACTAAAATATTGACATATTTCTGTCATTTCCGCTTATACCGGAAGTAGCTGTCAACTTTCGTTTTTTAAATACAATATTGTAATTATTATTATATTTTTCGATTAACCATTAAATTCTAAGAAAATTTTATAAAGCATGTTTTTGCCTGACTTTGTCAGTTTTCGAGATATTTGTACTTGGTTGGCAAATGAAATAATTTATATAATGTTTCTACCTTAGCTCTTGAACTAAATTTTGTTTCTTACCGAATAGCTAGAAGATCAGAAAGTTTTAAAAATATTTCGAACTTGGTACAAAATGTATAGGGTGGCCACAATTCATTGTGAAAAAAAAACTTTATTTTAAATGGAACACACCCTGTATATTATTATTTAATTTGTTGAGAAATTAGTTGTTCTTTATAAAAAGTAGTTACTGTTCTATAACTAGTATATCAAAGCGATTCCTCACAAAATCAAATTTATCCCAAAATCCAATTTTTTTTTAATTGTGCAATAGGTACTGTATACTCGTCGGTGTACAAGCAAAACTAAAAAAACACTTACTGAATATTGACTTATTTACATCAGTTACCTGAATTTTAACACCCCATGTTCTGGAAAACCCCACTAAGTAAGTAGTTCGATTTAATTAATCTTTTTCCTTATTGCTTATTACTCCGAAATAAAATTCCTTTTGTTCAGGTAAATGGCAAAATCTATTAAGTAACTTAGTGAACTTTTGTATGTTTTTTGACTTCATGTGTTTTGCTGCCGACGTACTGATGTCTATACGGAATAAAATTGACAGCGACAATATTTCCTTAAAAAAACAACTTCCTAAAGCTCATCAATTGACTTTATAAAACAAATGCATGTAGCATGATTTATTTTAAATTGTTTTGAATTTAATGGATTAAATATTAATATTAATTGTATAAGAAGGTGGAATTAGGTTATAAACTTTAGTGAAATTAAAAATTAGAATACTTTCTGATTATTTTTTTAGTTGTGAGAATCGATAGTTTTCAAATTGTCGCAGCTAATTTTCCTTCGTATATAGACCACTGTACCTATTGCACAATTGTCTTCATAGCACACTGGAAAAAGTAGTATTTTCGGAATAAATTTGATTTTTTGTGGAAACGTTTTGATATAGTAGGTACAGAACAGTAAATAGTAATTTTAAAGGACACTAATTTGTCATTAAATTAAATAAAAACATACATGCTGTTCCATTTAAAATAAGAAAGTTTTTAATGGTTGAATTTTTTCACAATTAACCTTGAATTGTGACCATCCTGTACATTTTATGCCGAGTTTGAATGTTTTCTTAGATTGGCCGATATTCTAGCTATTCGGTAAGAAAAATTGTTTAGTCCAAGAGCTAAGGTAAAAAAATTATATGGATTATTTCATCACCAAGCATTCGACAAACAATTTCAGTCCAGATATCTCAAAACTGGAAGAATACCATGTTGTATTTAAAAACGACAGTTGGCAGCTACTTCCGGTTAACCGGAAATGACAGAAACGTGTCAATATTTTAGATAAAGAGAGCATATCGATAAACCTAAAGCTACAAAGTTTCAGAAAGATATATTCAGTAGTCTCCATAAAGTTCTAATGCAATCACCCTGTATAGGAATAGCGTACGTAAATTTTCTACAATTTAATAATAAACATTTATTTTTAAGTTTTTAACTGGATAATTGCTGGAAATGCGGTTTTTGTAGGTTAAATTCTAAAAAATATTTTCCCCGGTAGGCCTCAGGTTCAGCCTAGGGGCCCACATATCCTAGATCCGGCCCTGACTGTAAAACAAATTCAATTTTGAGCTATTGCGCCAATAGATCACCGGCCGAACGAAGTAAGAAACATTTATCATAATATAAAGATGTAATAAACAGGTAGAATATAGAAAAGGATTTTTTGGGAAATACGAGAAATCCATATACCTGCAGTATAATTTGTTTTAATTCATGCATTTAATTCATCTAATATTCATTAACAATATATCATTAAAAATAGATGGTACAGTTCATGTCAATGTCATGAGAATGTAATTTAAATTTGTGCTTCTGTACAAAATTTATATTCGAACTTACTGATGCAACTTTCAACCAAACTTGCAACGCACAAAATTATTTTAACTTATCAATCAATAATAGCCCATTTTTAGATTGAGAAACGCGATAGAAAGACATAAAAACCTTACTTCATAAGAATATCTCAGGTCACTAGATTGCCGCGCAAGTGATGTGGCACCATCTAGGTCAGTTGTTGTCAACGCTAACCACACAATGTTCGATTATTATCGACAATTATCGGCTAAATATGGCGCTGCGCAAAATCAAATTACGCAACGGTCATGACAAACATTGTATGTACATTTAAAAAAAATCGTAACCAGCTTGACCAAACACCAAAAATTATTATACATGGGTACCTAAAATATGCTTAGATGCAACCATTTTTTCCAGAAAAGGGTTGAATTTAAATTTCATTTCTGAAAAAGAAGCTAGTACCGTTTCAACATGATGCAGCTAAACATATTTTTTTTAAATCTGAACAAACTTACCGTTCCGGGGAACAGAGCAGGCACTATATCACGACCGAAACTGTATATTTAACTTTCCTTCCAATAGTAAGCGGGGAAACGGCGAAAATTTTCACGCGGGAAAACTTTTCCGGAACGCAACCGATGCGGACCTTTTCCGCCAACCATTGGAATGCAAGTGAGTGCTCGACAAATGGAACGGACAGAAGCCTAATGCGTGGTAAAACAAACATGAATAATACTGCGGGACAGATATGGTCCAAAACCAGGTCAAAATTTTTATACACAAATTAATTTTTGAAATATCGACAGTTTTGTATTTTGTCAAAAAGTGAACTTATTTAATTTACATTCGGTCAAGCGCAAGTTCACTGCAGCTAAAATAGAATATCTAATTAGATAGGTATAAACAAATAAAAACATTATTTATAACAGAGAAGTAATTAAATGGTTTGCCGTTATTAAAATTGGTTCGCAGCAAAAATTAGCCATTTAATCATTTGATCAGCATAAAAAGATTTTGCTTGTAATAAATAAAAATCAGGCTGCAACACTTGTTCTGCAAAAAATGCTACAAACTGTCAACAATTTAACCGATATCAGTCCGCTTGTAATATCATGTCTTCGCTTAATTAACAGTTGAGCTGCGAAATGATTACTTGGTCAGAAAGATTTTACAATTGGTCAGTAGAAAAAAACATGTCTAAAAGCAGTTTACTTCAGAGGCTTGCATATTAAAAGAATGATTATCAATATAAATCATTGAATTGCGTTTGTTTTGAATAATCGGCAAAGTTCGTTATTGTGGGCGGAGCGAAAGTAGTCGCGTGATACGAGCAGCTAATTGCGTGCGTGTTTTCATTCGGTGTAGCAGTCAAGGCCCAAAAGGTGTAGCGGGGGCGGGTTTCCACTTGTTTTCCCAGGGCACTGTCAATTTATGTAACTTTCTTGTACTTTCTTTTGCCGAATACAGAAGGAAATCGGCTACAAAAGGTGTAGCGGGGGCGGGTTTGTTCGTTTGTTGGATTTATAAGTCGTTTCCTCAGTAATTTGGACTCCTAGTTAGGGCATCCATAACAATATTTTTTAAAAATTAATTTATTAAATACTTGCTTATACAAAGATTTTTCCCCGATTCGATCTTATGAAGTCGTGGTCATGTGGTGTTGTTTGAAAATCCCGTATAAGCTTTGCAACAACAATTAACATTTTATTTCACATTTTTAATATATAATATAATATAATGAATAGCACAAACCAATAATAGACATCTACCTGCAAAACACCCGTATGATTAGGCAGGAAAATAGACTTTTATTATCTAGGCAGTGAAAGTGCTACTTTAGTGCCTCCATACAGGCACCCAAATAGGGTTTGTTCGCTTCTACTAGTCAGAGAAGTTTTTTCATCCGCCCCGTGGTTTATCGAGAAACTATAGTAACGCTTAGCCATCATGGTCATGGGGACGATTGTAAGTAAAATGAGTATATTATTGGTGACCTATTTTGTCAATTTTCAGCAATCATAAGAAGGTAAAAATTACCTTTTGTGGCCGACCCGGTTTTGAGCATTTGTCCCACAGTGCATCGGTATACAAAAAAGTGACAAAAACTTCCGAGTTCGAAAACATAGCAAAAAACTGTTTTATTGATATGGTTGTAATCCGTATTATACATGTGGTGAATCAGATATTATCGAACATAATTAAATAATTATTAATTTGTAATTATGAATTTGCACTAAATTATGATTTGACCTATTTTTTTAATTCCATTCTTGTACGGAGGTTTCTCTATGTTAGAACCTTACATATTACATTATAGTATAGTGGCGTCTGTGAGTCGGACGAACATCGAAATAATTTTAGCCGGAATAAGAGTACCTTGGATATCGCCTGCGACCCCTTCCAACTCCTCCACCGGCCAATAATACTCGCTCCTGAAAGGGGTGAATTTTTTTTTTCAAGTATCAGCGGCAAATATATATTCCCCCCCGTTTTCGAGGTTGGTGGTGTTGAGTTTGTAAGATCTTTGGTGGTGTTGGATATCGCGTCCGAACCCCCCCGCCGCCGCGTTTCCGAGAATGTTGAGAATGGGGAAAATAGATGTACATCTCTTTTTGGTTGTAATGGTCTCTCATAGTTATATCATAGCCAAGGCGTGGTCAGTTTAGTTTTAATTTTTAAAGTTAAATTTTTTTTTTTAATTTTAATTAAATAAAAAAATCATAAAACAGAAAGAGTAATTTAAAAAAAAAAAAATTTTAAACACATTTTTTTCGAAATTTTTTTTATTAAAAGGTAATGTCGTTCCATAATGGGGGCGAGTATTGGTCGGTGGAGGGGTTGGAAGGGGTCGGACGCGATATCCAACATCACCAACGTGCTCAGCATCCTCAAAAACAGGGGGAATATATATTTGCCGCTGATACTTGAAAAAAAATCACCCCTTTCAGGGGCAAGTATTGACCGATGGAGGGGTTGGAAGGGATGGGACGCGATATCCAACACCACCACCGTGCATCAGCATTCTCGAAAACGGGGGGAAACTGTGTTTATCTGCAGGGAAACATCTTGAAGCGCGTATAACCCCTCTGGGGGGGAGGTTTTTGGCCGTTTTGAGGGGTTGCGCAACCTCAAAAACGGGGGGGGGGGGGATATATATTTGCCGCTGATACTTAATGTATGCTTGCGTACCTACTTTTAAAATAAAGAGTTTATTTATTTATTCCTTCTGACGTTCAGAAACGGTTGGTCATAGAATATGTCAGTGCGGACGGTTGGACAAGAGAGGAATTTTCACGAATTCTGTTGCAGGTAATGCCACCTTTGGAGTGAATCATATTGACGCGTAACGATAGTCTGTGTTTAAGGGCGTATCCAAAACTTTGTTTTGGGGACGGATTCGGGTAAAACTTCGATTCTTCAGGGGGGGGGGGGAGAATATTTTTCCTTTAGTATGTTATTTATTGATTTAACTATTAGCGTCCCATTTTCGACACTTTTATAGGGTATCTCTGTAATTGTTAGTGTTATCAAAAAAGTAATTTAGATGTCATGTGCTCTTTTTGGGTCAAACTTAAAATGGTAAAATTAAAACTTCAAAATCTCAAAATCGCTCGCTTAAGAGATACGGGGGAAAATCAAAAAATTGACAATTTCAAAATTACCCTATATTTTCTTAGTTAAAAGAGATACAAAAAAATGTTTTATACACAAGTTTCTTTATATCAATTGTTGAATAATCTGCCGTTTTCAGAATAAGTATACGGGGATAGGTAAAAAGTTATCGGACCTAATCTCATTTTGTTAAATGGAACACCCTGTATATTTTAATCTAAACATATACTATTTTAAATTATCCTATAACACACCATGGATGATATTGGTTTCCTAAACGATTTATTTAAACTTTATTACTTTGAAACGAAATAAAAGATTCAGATTAAAGTAAAAAATAACGGGAATGTTCGGAATATGTCCTTAAATGGTTGCCGTCTTTCCGTATAGCGAGCAAAGTATAAATTTTGCGCCATTTCTTCGTTTTTTCCACTTTCAATATAAACTGATATCATATCAAATTTTTCAAAATGTTGATAGGTCATTCTCGCAAATGAATATGTAGAAATGAAATTTATGTTAAATGTTAATAGTCAACATAGTTGTTTCTAGGATATTAGCTTTTGTTTCATGGTCTATTGTGGTTTGAAGTAATAAAGTTTAATAAATCGCCTAGGAAACCATGATATTGGTTTCCTAGGGTGTGTTATATATTTGAAAGGAGAATTTTAAATAGTATATTTTTAGATTCAAATATACAGGGTGTTCCATTTAAAAAATGAGGTTAGGTCCGATAACTTTTTTACCTGACCCCGTATACTTATTCTGAAAACGGCAAATTATTTAACAATCATTTTAAAGAGACTTTTGTATAAAACATTTTTCTGTATCTCTTTTAACTAAGAAAATATAGGGTAATTTGGAGATTATCTACTTGTTGATTTCCCCCCGTATCTCTAAAGCGAGCGAAAATTTTCAAATTTTGATTTTACCATTTTAAGTTTGACCCAAAAAGAGCACATAATACCTACATTACTTGTTTGATAGCACTAACAATTACGGAGATACCGGAGATAAAAGTGTCGAAAAAGGGACACCCTGTACAATTATTGGATTGTGAAAATTTCATAGAAATATTTATTTTGATATTTGGCTCTTCTCCTATATTTTTGCTCACGAGCAGCCACTGTCCAAAAGAAAAAAAAACAATATGGCAGAAGATTTATTGCAATATGAAAACAAAAATACAAATTTTCTAATAGTTATACGATTGTATCTTGTAAAGTTTTAAGCGATATACGTATATGATGCCGCATTACTCGATTCTCTCTTAATATACTCTCTATCTATAAGAAGTTCGATTCTCTTTTTCAGGTCTTGAGGTCTAACGGGGATATCTAATATATTAAAAAGTTGTGCAAGTAATTCATTATGATTAATTACTTTTTTCTTCTTTAAAATTCGCACTATGGCCGCATCTATTTGGAACAGCCTGTCCGCCAAGACACTAGTTTCTGTAGCTTTCTGTTCTTCGGCACTTTCTTTTATCTGTGCCTGGTTAATTTTAATCCTAAATAGTTTATCGTTGAAATTTTCGTTCAACTGAAATACATCGTCCATATTTACTGTATTGTCCTGCGTCTCTTTGACAAGTATTTTAGTTTTTCCACAAGCCAACGAGTGCAATGTCACTATTAGTTCCTTCGATTCCATCTTTGTGATTTCTTGAATTTCCGTTGTAGTTAACCGATCGTTTTCGTTAAACAAAAGCAACACTATAGCCTGAAACAAGGATACTTGTAATTCCTTAACGGTGTTTCCGAATGTTGCACGAACCACACTGTGCCCTAAATTTGGCTGCCAGTCTAGCTTCCTTCCCGAGTGAATAAAGACATAATATTTCCTAAATATGGCCTGATAATTTAAGAGCTCATCGGGTAAAATAACATCCAGATTCGTAGTAGTACTTGTCCAATAACTACTGGTTAATACAGTGATAGATACATCGGATTTTTCCAATAGATTTTGGTGTGTTTGAGCTAGATACTCTTTAAAATTGCTGTTAATAGCTCTGCTTAAATTAACATCTTTAAGCATACCTTCCAATTTCCCGGTAAAACCATCACCGCATTCTTTTTTTAGCTTTACAATTATGCTACGCTCCACGTCTTGATTCGTAGATTTGTCAAAAATCAGTCTCTTGGCTAAATCTTTCCTGTAGAAAGCTTCGAATACGTCCTTTCCATGAATATACCTAAACATTTTTATAGTGTTACTTATTAGGTCTATGTTGCTCAGGGATTTCTATCACTAAAACGGTTTGATACCAGAGATTGGCATAAATTGATAAGATATAGAGTGTCCCTGGATTTTGCTTGTAGAAAAAAATTGGCATTAGAAATTATAGTTTTTTTTTATATAGGAGATCGTTTTTAAGAAAAATGCCACTAAATGTTTATCATAATTCAAGATTCAAAGAACTTAATTTTTGTATACAGAGGAGTCAATATTATTTTTTGTCTTTTTAAAACTGACATTTTCTTTCAAAAGTTTCTACTCAACGGGGAAGCCTCCAACTTCTACACACTTTTCTAGTAATATTGTAGTCATCTTCTAAACTCACTATAAATAGACTAAAACATCTGTTGATTTATTAGACAAAAATTAATTTTCTTTACATCTTGAATTATGAAAGTAAATAATAGTAAATTATTTTGGCGTGTGAGAAATGGTGTCAAGGGTTTGTTCAAAGATATTACAAACTACAGATAGAGAATAGTATATTACGTACTGAGGTGGAAAGTGTTTCATTCCTGTCGAGAGAGTCGATAGTTAACCGAGGCGCGAACCGGCGAGGTCAACTAAATCTCGAGACAGTAATGAAACTTTCCACCACCGAGGTTTGTATACTATTTTATTTACAACCACATCTAACATCCACTTCTTATTATTTTGAATTAAAATTATTAATAAAAGATAAATGTCATTTTGACTTTTCCATTGAAAAATTAGACAGAAATTTGAAATAATCGCAGGTGGTAAAATAACGTAGGTAATAATACACATCAAGATGGCACATATCATTTTTTGAATATGGTTTCCATGGCACTAAGCAATATATTATTTTAACAACAGAAAGATGAGGAATTTAATTTTGCTGCTACTCCACCAGAAATTCGAGAAGCAGCAAAAATAGTAGAAGAAGATCTTTTGCCAACTAAAAGCCGCCCGAGATATGACAAGGCATGTAACTGTTTCAAAGAATGGTGTACGGAAAAAAAAAAGTTCAAACCCTGGTTCTGAGTCGGTGCTACTAGCTTAATTCAGTGAAAATGCCAAGACAAAGAAGATATCAACGGTTTTGTTTTATAAATGTCATTAGGTTTATTTAAAAAAAAATTAAAAAAATTCATTGTCGTGAAATTTGTGTAATGAGTTGTATGTTGGTGTATTCGTATATTATTTTGAGATATCGATTTTTAAAAAAATTACAATGAAATTATTTACTTTCCACCCGGGTGGAAAGTAAAAAGACGTCAACTTTCCACCTTTCAAAGATAGATGAAATGTCATTATTACATGCATGGTTGTAAATAAATGTACATTTCTGCCTACGCAACGAATGCAAACAGTCTTTCCCACCTCATTCGGTCATTATTGCAGCATAGCCAGATGGACATATTTATCGCAAAGGTATCTTGCAAAATTTGTTAATTTGACAATTACAACTGGTTTAAGGTTAATCCGCAATTGTTCTTAAAATAAATTTATTTCCCAATCATTTTACTATAAACTGTGAAAAGGCGATGATGATTCTTTAAAAAAATTTCAGTAGTATCAAACAAAAAGATTGAACTACTCCAGCTACACTCTGGCAACATCTATTTCTATTTTACTGCTACTTTTACGATCCAGGAGCCAAAATATGAATGAATACTAATTTCGTAAACATTACAACGTTGGCGCTGTGATCTCGCTGTCCCAACTCAAAAAACCTATTTTGAGATAAACGATTTTAAAGTATTCATAAAACTCTGGGTCACAATTTTTCGGTAACCATAGCAAAATATTAGATATACTTTGTTTGATTTTAACCTTGATAGTAATACTTATAATTTTATAATATACTATATTTGTAAGGAAACTCTGTTTATCTGCATTAACTCACCATTGCCATTTTTTAAGTTGTGACTCTTTTCTAGCGGGGCGGGGCGGGGGTGCGATATTTTGGTTGATTTGCGTTTCTTTTGTGATTATTGGTGAAAAATCGTCTTTATTATAAACAATCATGATGCATTCATGTGTAGTTTGTAAAAGAGTGGATCATTTAAATAAGGATTTATCTTTTCATCGGTAAGTATGGTTATGTTTTAATATTTAACCATCTGATATAACCAGACTTCAACATTGTTGCCATTCAGCGCACACACATGTAGTTCTCTCTTCCGCCCATTACTGATTTTCAATAACATTTCACACAATCACAGCTTCACTTTCCAAGAGTTTTATCAATGGATTATGGGATCCGTAATTTACAATACCTTTGGGTTTATTTAATATTTTTCCTTAATTTTTATATTTAAAATTACCTAAAAATAACCATAACTTTATCGAGCGTGCCTTCTAATTCTTCTTCACTTAGGTATTTTGATCTTAGTTTACCGTCCAAGTACTTCGCCACATATTGAGCCGAATGGTTATTTTGTAGATTGACTTTCTTTCCGAAAATTATCTTCGTTGTTTCATAAAATATTTGTGTTCCCTTAAAACATTCATTAATAATTCTATCCAGTTTGTCCTTCAAATCAATCAGCTGTTGGATCATATTCTTATCGACAGCATTATTTACTATGGAAGAACAATGTAGTTCGACAAATTTTTCAAAATAATCGATTAGCAGAGATATTCCTTTTGGTACTTTACTGAATAAATTGAATAAGAGACTTAGATTTTCCAATAAATCTTGTTCGATTAGTTGTACAAAACCTTTATTTAAAATTTCTTCCAAATAAACGTCAACCATTTCCCTAAAAACAGATTTTGGTTATTATCTTCTATAATCTATGGTAAAGGGCGTATCAAAAAATAATACAGTGTGTCCCAGAATATGTGGGCAATCTCCCGGGTTCAGATAGAACACTTAAAGATAACAGGAGAAGTTCCCATAACGGACGTCCCTGGAAATTTTTTAAGTACTAGGGGTAATTTAATATTTTTTTAGTATAATGGTTACTAGATGAGTCTCCTTAAAATTCTCCCTTTTAAACACGTTTGGCTTATTTAGTTTGCCAGGAACGGACTAGACGTAACACAAAAATGCTTTTATTTTACACCCTGTATGATGAAGGAACGACAATAATATTTTTGGATACTCTAAACCTTAAGCTGAAAAAGCTTGATCAATGTCGATAAAATGAACTGTTTTCGAAAGAAATATATTTTTGTTCAATATTGGTTGTTGTTTTATGTTCATAAAATTCCCTCATTGTTGCTATGGATATTTTCACATGTACCGATTTAAATAAAAATATTTATGCCAGTGTCAGTTTATGCTAGTGTCTTGAAATTTGCGGTTTTTCTCCTTTGTCTTAATAGTTACTTACTTAGTAATGGAATTTACGTATACTGAATATGCCGACATGCATTTAATGTATTGACAAAAATATTTTTTTCTCGAAAACAGTTCATTTTATCGACATTGATCAAGACTGCCCGCTTAGCATAAGATTTAGAGTATCTAAAAATATTATTGTCGTTCCTTCATCATACAGGGTGTAAAGAAAACATTTTTGTGTTGTCCGTCCCTGGCAAACTAAATAAGCCAAATGTGTTTAAAACGGCGAATTTTAAGGAGACTCATCTAGTAACCATTATACTAAAAAATTATTAAATTACACCTAGTAATTAAAAAATTATTTAAAAAACAACGATTTCCAGGGACGTCCGTTATGGACCCGTATCTCCGTAGGGGAGGCCGTAGGAAGAAATATTTATAGGAACCTCTCCTATTATTTTTATGTGTTCTATCTGAGTCCGGGAGATTGCCAATATATTCTGGAACACCCTGTATATACAGGGTGTCCGGAAAATACAACATCTACATGTTAAAATAAAGGTAGTAAGGTATATAACAAAAAGTAGAAAACTCAATACTTTTTTTGCTTTGCCATTTAGAAAACTGATTTTACTGCTAACAAAAGCTTTTCATATTCCAGTTTGCGCCTAAAAGGTGTGGATTGGCGACTCAAATAAAGAGTACCTTTTTTCATTGGGTATTCTTTTGTCTTTAAAATACCATATCCTTTTCTCCTCACCTTTTATTGGGTATTCCTTTGTAATTAAAATGACAGGTCATTTTTGCAATAACCATCAAAATAAAAAAGAGATGCCAAAAATGAAAGTTGAATTGCAGGTAAAGTGGCGTCTGGTGGCACAGTAAAGAAACTTTTTATAACAGAATGGTAGAAGTCGTTAAGCATAGTTCTTGTGTCAAACATCAACTTAATAGTTTAATAACTAACCATAAAATGTTAAAAATAAGAAAGAAAAATAGTATATTAACATACAAGTTTCATAAGACATTATCTTAGAGCACGCGCTGAATTTAAAGTAGTATTTAAAGTACAAGTACAAGTCTTATGAACCGTGTATTTTATAATACAATTTGGGTCTTTAAAGTCTTAAAAAAACTTTAAAAAATATAGTAGATTTTTTCCATTTGAATTAACATTTTCTTTTTGGGTTGGCAATACTTTTACAATTTAATAAGATGTTACAAGTGTCAAATATGCCATGATAGAAACAATTGAACACAACAAAGCTTCTTCCAATCCGTCATAATTAAAAATAAATATATTATTAAAGTTAAGAAAATTGAATCAGGAAGAAAGTTGTACTCCGTCAGAAATACGAGAAATTGCAGAAATTAATCTAGAAAAACTTTTAAAATGAATATGCAAAACTTTGAGTTATGGTGCGAGCAGAACAAGGTTCAAAATATTGAACAAAATAATATTATTGAACAAAATATTGTGTCGACACAGAATCTGACAGGAATAACAATTAATGCCGAGGAAATGTCTACAGTAACTATAAATATGTATATATAAAGTAATATGTATAATGCTATATTGAATTAATAATAAAAATAGTACTTTATTGAATAAAACTTTAGAAATAGAGCATAAACTGGAAGATATTTCTATTATTTTTAGGTTATGTTGTTTTATAGTTGTGACTAGAAATTAGTTGACGGACACCGTCAACATGTTATATATTTCCGAGTATAGGTATTTCAGATAAATATCTAGTCAAAATGATCTATTTGCAAGGTTAAAGGTTAGTATTTTAAAGTTTTCCATAAAAAAATTCTGTCGAATCCATAATACCTGGAAAACTAATTTCAACGAAATCGAAGTAAACCTAAAATTCGAACCCTACTTGCTGCCAACATAAAAAAAATAAAATTTCAGTTTGTAGCCATTATGAAACCCAAATAGAAAAATGCACTTTGACCGGGTCTAACTCGAAAACCATCGATTTTTTAACTTTTTGTTATATCTATGACTTTAATTCCATTATTTTCACATGTAGGATCAATTCTCCAAGTATACTGATGCATTATCCGCACATCCTGTACACTTGAGATTCTCAGCTCTTAAAATGTTAGTGTTATTAATTTAGCTTCTATAAAAATAGGAAAATTGTTACTCGCAGCAAACGATTAATCGGGCCTTTAACATTCGGCCCGCATGCAAAATGTGAGAACCTTATGTAGGAATGTCCCGACGTAGCAACGTCCAGCTATCGTGCAACCGGTCGATACCGCTTCGTACTCGGTTCGCCGATATTTCTACGTCGGTTTTATTTTTGCAAAATACAGGAACAAATGTCGTTAATTTTTACCTATAAAGAATCTGTAAAACCCTGTGTATTGTTTCTTTGGATAGATAGCAGCGAGACTCTTCTTCTTCGATACGACCGTATACGTGTTTCAAATAACTTCTAACGTCTATTCCTTCTTTCAGGATGTGATTGCCCTGTTCCTCGAAGTACAACTTCGATTCTGCAAGGAATTTGTCCTCGAATATTTCTTCGTAAACATTTAGATCAATTAAAATCGATAAAATATCTTTTATTTCTTCTTTGTTAATCACTAAACTGTTTCTCTCTTCTGCCAATTTACTTAGAAGGTGATGGGAGACTTTACTGGATATGTTCGAGTTCAAAACTACAACATCTTTAAAAAGGCTCATGCACATAGTCTGAATTGTGTTGAATTTAAAATCATTCTTTGATGATCTGTCATAACACAAGTATATGTTCTTGATTATGACAACTTTCTTGCAATAATATTTCCAAAAAGAAAGGAGTGTTTCTACAAATTGACTGGGAGATTCCACCAATAAGAGACTTTCAAGTTTCTCGCTGAGAAATTTTTCATTAAGGGATTTTAAACCTGGAATCAAATTGTGCCTTTGATCTAAACCCACAAGATTTTCTACAGTGTGATATAATTCTTCTAAAGATACATTTGGATTTTCTTCGCGTAAAACGAGACTTATTTCTTTAGTAAGTCTGGTGTGTTCTGCTTCAAGGAACTCTTTACTATATTTAGGATGACCACGAAAATTTATTACATAGAGGACATTCTTCTTTGTTTTTTTAGAAGTGAATGAAGGGATGTGAGAACGGTACCTTCTTATACTTTCTGTAGTTATGGTAAATGGTGACACCATTTTTTTGAAAATATAGGATGATTTGAAATGGATATTTTGACATATTATTGACGTGGTGTCATTAAAGAAGAATGTGGGTTGGAGTTGTCAGTCACAGGTATTTAATTATATCCGTTACTCAAGGCCGGATATAAGAATGGGCCTTTTTTGGGGGGGGGGGGGGGGGCAATTTAAAAAAGGGGTGAGTAATTCACAACACTTTCTTGGATAGTAATTTGATGGATGGGGATGGTATACATCATATTTAAAAAAATTTAAATATACCTGGTGGTTCAATCTAATATCTCCGAAGAGGAGGCCTATAGGAAAAAAGTTTATATGAACTTGTAGTATTCTTTTCAATAGTTTTGTTCATATCCGGGAGATTCCCACATTTTTCCGGACACCCTGTATATAGTAAATTTTAACAAACAATACAGGAAAATTATTATAATAAAGATTTTATTGCACGATTTCCTATAAAGTATAGTATTAATTACGTTTTTATTAGTAACCGTACCAAAATAATATTATTAACATAATTTACAAAAAACTATAGTTAGAAATTCTAATAAATTTAGTCAAATCAAGTAAAATATATTGTAAATTTTACAACGAAATAAAAATAATTTATTATTTTAAAAAACATTTTAGTAAATTTTATATTCATATAAATGGTTTACTAGATAAACTCCTGGACAAAATTAACGCAACATCATAAATTTGCCATATTTTTTATGCTATTTTTTTTTCTGAATTTATGATCCGATTTGAATGATTTTTTTTGCATTGTAGGTTGGTTCCTTGACAATGTCATAGTTTTCGCTGTTTATGATAAAAATTAAATTTTCGATTTATAGTGGGTGTAATAAAAATGCTATGTTTTTTTATTAAAGGAGATACACCGTTTTATAGCGTAACATGTTTTTATAGACTTTAATATTCAACACATTCATTGTTAAATGTTTTCAAGTAGGTTTCTAGATTAAAATACTCGTCGGGCACCTGGGTATATGAATCGAACGTTTAATAAGCAGTTTCCGAACAGTTTTTTTTTATCAGTATGGCGAATTTTATTTGACCTTTGTAACTTTAAAACACAACATCTGCTGACACATCGCTTGCAATGTCAGAAAAAGTTCATAGTCTACTTGAAAAGATTTAACAATGTGTTGAATATTAAAGTCTATAAAAACATGTTACGCTATAAAACGGTGTATCTCCTTTAATAAAAGAGATAATGAAGTAAACCGAAAGAAGAAAATGTTGGGGAAAGATGGACCTACCGTTTAATGTCAACTGCTATATGTTTCGGTTGCTAATATACTCCACAGGGTGATACGAATTTTCGGAAAAAAACACAACGGATCATAAATTCAGAAAAAAGAATAGCTTAAAAATATCTAAAATTTATGATGTTGCGTTAATTTTGTCCAGGAGTTTATTTGTGTAATTTTTACTAGACATTTTTGTTAAAATTTAACTATAATTTTATGGCATTTCTTAATAAAAGTTATTCCAGTCGCATATAGAGCCATAAATTATTAGTTTATTATTTTTATAGTAAATTTATTAAAAAAAAAGTTTTTCTTTCCATGTGGCCATGGCCTGCAATAGACAGAGCGTTGCGCCATGTAAAACTAAATTGCAAAAAACTTTTCAGGTTACGTCTCGCTTTTGCAATATCTTGCAGCATATGAAACGGCCTTAATTCAATTTTAAAGCGAAGTGCGCAACATAACGATAGATCAATATTGTCATCTGGAGTGGCCGTGTTGCATCTCAAATTGCAGAGGACTGAGAAATATTATAGGACAGAAGAGCTCCGATTTTCGACGGAATAGCTATGTGGTCTAAATGTTTTAAGAAATTTGTGTGGAATAACAGGACCGTTTATAACAAAGGTATGTACCATACAACATGGGAATATAAAATTTGGTTAATATTTATTATACGAAAAACACACCAAAATGTATGTATGGATGTATTTTCAGCTGTATATTACTATGTTTTTGGCGGCAAAGCTTAGTGTTCGAAATATTCTTTCCTAAGAATGATATTTGATAAATATTAGATTTTAGACCCATAATTTAATATTTATGTTTTTCTGGTGCAAATATGAAGAGAAACGAGTAAAGGGAGCACCATCCCATATGGTATGTTTTAATCGAAAATTGTCCAAAAAAAATTAACATAACGGGCATTTTAAGAAGAGATAATTTAAAAGCTTAACCGCCTTAAATAATTAATTATAGCTTGGTTTGCTTTTGAAATAAAATCTAAAACATTTGTAAGGTTAAATGAAAGGTACCCATTGTGCCGATAAAAAAAACTAGGACATCAAAATCGCCAAACTGGGAAATCAAATACATTAAACTTTAAAAGGTACTCTAGAGCTGGAAAGCTAAAAAACCCTAAATTTTAAAAAGTATAATTTCCAAAAAGGTAAAAAATACAAAATCAACACAAAATATTTAATATTTATCGCAGTAAGATTTTCGTCATCTCGCACCTTCCCTGGGGAACCAGAAGGACCTTGCCGAATGACTGATCTTCCTGGACCCAGATCGAAAAAACTACTAGCAAATCTAAATCGAATTCAGGTGAGATCTAGATTTACGAGCTTTCGTGACAGCAACTAAAGGTATTTTTTTTTTAGTTTCTCGATAATATGCACTTCTCAACTAATTATTTTGTGTGTTTTAAATATTTGCGTTTTTATCAGGTTATTACGGAAGTATTTGTCAATTATGATTCCGTAAATGGACTATAAAACCATAACGACACGACGCGCCTACATCTACTTCAGCATGTGTTGATATGCGAAAGGCATCGCTTTGCGTCGCGCGAGCGTTTCCGTTCACCCCGTGTTTCTATACGAATTTTAAATGTTAAGGTATTTATAACTTAATAAATAAGGTGTTAATTCTATTAGTTGTAGCATTACCGTTTATTTGTTTTGTTGTGAAATAATTTATTTGCGTGATATTACTATAGGTAGTTCTTAATAAACGTTATTCCAGTCACATATAGAGCCCATACATTATGGTTAGTTTTACTATATTTATAGTAAATATAACTAAGATTTTCTTTCGGTGTTTCTAAGGCGTTTGTGTGAAAATATGACAACACCGGCCAACATTCACGGAGGTCTTTTCAGACTTTACGTACAACAATTGATTGTGTACATCTCTCGCCAGTGCCTTCCACGTGGTTTCTCGGGCTTGGCATAAGGTTATTTTTCTTTAATTTGTTTTTCTCAGGATTTGCGGGTTTAAATATAATCAATAAAAGTCATTTCCATAAGCAACTTTATGTGGCGTTGCGTGGAATTTAGAATTGTAGTGCGGTCGCCTTTGTAGCGTTTTACGTTTTGGCTATTTCTAATTTAATAAAAATTAATTCAGTTCTTAAAAATTGTCGTAGGAATTCCCCCTTTGATGATATAAGATAAATGGATAGAGCCACTTTTATGTTAGTTTTGTATATAGTTGGAAATCTTCAGAGATCTAAAGCAGGTGTTATTAATGGAAATGAAATCACTCATGACACTCTATTGGAAAAAATAACTAGGTGTCTATCGGGCCTCCTTCTGGCTAGAAAATGTTCTGGGTTCCATTAATAACTTATTATAAAGAAAAAAACACGATTTACTTTATTTTAGCAAGCCAATTCAACCCAGATGTTTGTCAACTATGATAAATCCATAGGGAATTATATGGTAGATGCAGATGGGAACGTATTTTTAGACACATTTACGCAAATTTCGTCAATTCCACTAGGATACAATCATCCAGAATTGCTTAAAGCATTTAGCAACGAACATGATTTAGTAAGTTTACCATATCTACATTTCACCTGAAATAATTGAGAGGGCATAGAAGCCAAAGGAAATCCGCACTGTTTCATTCCATGTGAACTTGTTTCGTAAATAGTAAGTTTTACTGTGTGCTGTCATTTTAAATTAATATACAGATTTGTACAGGGCGTACATTCTTTTTTTGTTTAATAAGCTAACAGGATTCCCGAGTACCTGTAAACGAGTTTTCTTCCCAAGCGTTTATTCCTGTTTTATGAAAAAATTTTAAAGGAAAAAAAACTTTGTAATAGAACTAGAAAGTCTATATCTTTTTGTTTCGGAAGATTTTTAGATTTAATTCATTTTACTGCTCCATATAGAAAAAAATGATGGACTTTCTTCGAGTTGTTAACAAAATTTAGACATCTTCCGTTAAAAAATTTTTTTTAATGTACCGTTTTCATAGGAAGCGAAAATTCCATTTTTCAGCGTACCGATTTCGGGCGGACGCTCGATATATTCTTCTAACTGCTAGGGAAGATCCAACTCCGGCATCCTCTTAATGAAAAAGATAAAATAGACAACGTTTTTCTTTGGAGAAATACAATTCCCGTGTATTAGACGGAAATGGCAAAACTAAAATACTGATTTGTCATTATTGACATTTATATTTCGTGTTTCCTGTGGTTTACACGTTTTTTTTTAAACTTTTAAAGTTAGAACGATAAAATATGCTCATGTAATGCAACAAAGTTCGTCTCTGCATGTACTTAATTTAATTTGTAAAAAAATCTACTTTTAATCCTTTGGCTTCTGATTCCCTAATAGATTGTCTAATAACTGATACATATATTTTCTTGTTCAGAAATGCCTGATAAATCGCCCGGCGTTGGGAATGTTTCCTGGGGATGATTGGCCCGATAGACTTAACAATATTTTGACAATGGTAAGCAATATTATAGCAAGTATTTCCAAACCTAATTGAAATATTTAGAAAACTACATTATTTAGGGGGAAATGAACAGGTTTTAATTTTTATTATTCCTCACTAGGGGCTCCTTAGTGATGTGCCTGATTCCTTAGGTCATTTCGTTATGGAAATTGTTTATTATATTAAAATGGATGACCCCTTAGGTGTCCTTGTGAAGTCCTCTAAAAAATTGGATAACGACCCCTAAAATTAAACACCAAAGCGCCGCTTATTATCGCAAAGCGTAATTTATGATTATTTTTCTCCACTTTGTTCTCATTTCAGGATTTGCAGTTTAAAATATATTAAACCTATTTCTATAACACCCTGTATATTAGATTTTCTTGTCTATTGTTTCATTCTTAGGTAGCTCCCAGCGGTCTAGATCATCTCAACACTATGATGTGCGGAGCTTGTTCTAACGAAAACGCATTCAAACACGCATTTATGGCATACATGCGAAAAGTAAGAGGGGACAATAGTTGGAGTAAGGAGGAACAGCAAAGTTGTATTCTTAATCAAGCCCCAGGTTGGTATGAGGTTTGAATTTCATAGGCTTAAGGAGCAATCGAAGTGTATCCTAATTTCCGAACCGGACGTAATAGATATGTCAACAATATCTTCATTTAAAAAATCGGCATAAATAGCAATATTTCAAACAAATTAGGTTCCCGAGATCTTTCAATAAGCCATTCGCCTTGAATGACCCTGTATACATCTGTCTCTCTGTATGAGTATAACTAGACCTGTTTGCCAAGAAATGTATATTTCGGGATTTAAACTGTTATCAGCGATGTAGAATGCGACACGATGTCAAACGGTTGTAAAGAGCGGCTGTAACCGGATCTGCTGCGGGAACGATCCAGATATGTTCCGCTTCCGGTCATGGCACCGTACGTTTGTATGTAACTTTAAAAAATATATATCGTAGGTTCGCCCAAATTAGCCATTCTTTCTTTCATCAACGCATTCCACGGAAGAACCATAGGAACGTTATCCACTACTCGATCGAACTATATCCAGAAAATCGACATCCCTGCGTTTGATTGGCCCGTAGCGAATTTTCCCAACTACCGTTATCCGTTGGAGGAGTTCGAGCAGTGCAACAGAGAAGAAGATCGTAAATGTTTGGCCGAAGTTGAAGATTTAATGGAAAAATGGAAGAAAAAAGGAATGCCAGTTGCTGGGGTAAGTTAAAGTTAGCACTTTTCTTAACCGATTTATATTCACTACGAAGAGATTCATTATTTACTACTATCTCGCGAGCTCAAAACAGAGAGGAGTGGGCAGAAAGAGGGGAGGCCTATGTCCAGCAGTGGACGCAGAAGGGCTAGTTGATGATTACTCGCGACAAATAAGAGGGCCACCCACACACGAGCGTACATGCGTTAATACATGAATGTTCAAGCATGTACGCGCAAACAAGAACGACCGTGTGTGGGTAATCTATTTACAAAAATCCAACTACATAAAATATTCCTCTTTTAGGTCATAGTTGAACCGATCCAGTCTGAAGGAGGCGACAACCACGCCTCTCCCCAATTCTTTAGAAGTTTGCAAAAAATTTGCAAAACAAACAACGCAGCTTTGATCATGGATGAAATTCAAACTGGAGGCGGTCCAACGGGAAAGTTTTGGTGTCACGAACATTTTGATATGAGCGAACCGCCTGACATTGTGACTTTCAGTAAAAAGATGCAATTGGGTGGATATTTCTTTACGGGAGATATGAAGTAAGTTATACCCTCAATCGAATTAGCACTATATTTATAAAACATTGAATGAAATTTTTCTTTTTATAAACTAAAAAATGTACAGTGAAAGTCGCGAATAACGACGTCGCTTATAACAAAAAGTCGCATATTACGACGGAAACTATAAAGTTTGGTTGGATTTGCTTTGCTTCATTGCAAAAAAAGTCTGGCTAACGACGCGGGCTATACAAGGTGTGAGAAATCTCCCGGATATGAAGAAAACAAGTGAAAAGAGTACTACAAGTTCATAAACTATTTTCCTATAGGCCTCCTCTTCGGAGATATGGGGTCCCAAAGAGCTCCAATGGAATCAAGTTTTTGACACATAATTATTGAACCACCGGGTATATTTCAATTTTTTTTAATATGATGTATACCATGTAAGACTCTTCAAACTGCTATCCAAGAAAGTGTTGTGAATTACTCACAGCTGCAGGGAAGGACTAGCTGCAACACTCATGGCCCCTTTTTTTAACGTACTGTATAATAAGAACTTTGGACAACGTGTTTTACATACTTTTAACTATTCACTATAAATTAAACACTCTTCATTCATGTCGCTAATCCTAACCGTTTTCGAGAAAACGACATTTTAATTACATCATGTATTTGGCGTATTCGGTAAAAGATACATCTTTGTTCCTATCAAATGTTGAACCTACAAATTCCGCTTTATCATATTTAACCCGAGAGAAGTTAGGAACAATAAATAAAATGACATTTTCTCGAAAACGGTTAGGATTAGCGACATGAATGAAGAGTACTTAATTTTTATTCAATAGTTAAAGGTATGTAAAAACCGTTGTCCAAAGTTCTTATCATACAAGGGCGTTAAAGAAAAGGTGCCATGAGTTAGTCCGTCCCTGCAGCTGTAAGTAATTCGCACCACTGTCTTGGATAGTAATTTGAAGGGTCTTACCTGGTATACATTCTATTAAAAAAAATTAAATATACCCGGTGGTTCAATAATTATGTGAAAAAAACTTGTTTCCATTGGAGTTCTTTGGGAGCCCATATCTCCGAAGAGGAGGCCTATACGAAAAAAGTTTTCTGATTAACCTGGTCAATTCTATATTTTATAGAAATTGTTGGAAACGGTAAACAAAGCTGAAACCATGCCGTTTAGAGCTTTCAAAATCACTCGTACACTAGGTATGTGCATTCAGCTTTTTCTGGCTCAGAGCATATCCATACGGGTTTGCCAATAATTTTCTAGAATCTCTCGTATTATTTTATTTAAAATGTTTTTTTGTCAAATAAAGAAATAAATTTAAACCCTATTTGGATATTTGTGTTTATTCATAACAATTTAATTCGAATTAATTATGTCTACCCTTTTCAGACCTGGCCAACCATTCAGAACCTTCAACACATGGATGGGGGACCCGGGAAAAGTTGTCCTTCTCGAAATTGTTCTAAAAGTTATCATGAAGGAGAATTTGTTAAAGCATGTTCAAGAGACGGGGGAATATCTGAGAGTTCAGCTTCGCGGCCTAGAAAATGAATTTTGTCCAATTTTTCATTCTACAAGGGGCAGAGGGACATTTATAGCTATCACAGCTGAAACGCCGGAAAAACGAGATGAAATTATTAGAAGACTGAAATTTAAAGGTATAACTATACCTACTTCTGTGATATTACAGGATTCATGTTAATAAAATTTTTGGATACCTATGCTGGTTACTACTAATTTAAGAAAACTCCGTGTTGCTCTAACTAACTATTATGCTCTTACATGTCGTATAAGTATTAGGCTAAAATATCTCTATTTCGCATTATTTGCTACTTTAATTTTCAGGTATTATTTGTGGAGGATCACATCCACAAACATTACGTCTTAGACCGTCTTTAACTTTCTCCAAGGTTCACGCTGACATATTTTTGGACAGACTCCGCCAAGTATTGCTAGAGATGAAGTGAATGAACCAGCCATGTGATATGATTAATCGTTTATTTGAACGAAAATATCTCAGAACTGGTAAACCTTTGTAACACGATTTTCGGCGCGGAAATTTCTATGCGTTTACGAAATTTTACATGTGGTTTCTGGGTTACAATAATTATTATCAGCGATAACGGCATTAACATTAGCGCCAATTTTTTGACGACTGAGATTATTTCGTCTTGAATTCTTTTAACATGATTTTTTAAATGTTTCTAAAATATGCCCAGTAATATTTTAGGGTTATTAAAGTACTGCATATTGTCCAGACTTTATTTAAATAAAAGTAAACTTCTTTTAGAAGAGCGACGGTGGTGTTGATCATGATTAGACCTATCGTTATTCTTAATATACAGGGTGTCGGTTTGAAAACTTCCCGCCATATATTTTAAATAGGTATGAGTGTGGCCTGTAATGTGTACGACATAAAGTGGTTATAAATAATGTCTAAAGTCTTCCAAATAAGAATATAGAGACCTGTTTTCTTTTTGACTGTACCTATTGCAAACACATACAGGGTGTTATGGAAATACGTATTATATTTAAATGGGTGACTCCTGGGGTGTCCTAGAGAAGCGCTACATTTTTTTTTTAATCGAACGTTTAAAAAGTGGGGTAATTCACCCCTAAACCCACACACAACTCCTCGGTACATTCATATATGAACATATTTCATTGCCCAGCTGGGTAATCAACAGATGTTCAGGCACAATGTTGCCAAAATGTTTAAAAGTCTAAAACTTTAGTTTCTTATAAAATAAATATTTAGCTTATTTCGAAAGTAAATCCAGGACGCGATTAAGGAATCCAGGGCACAGACACTTTCAGTTCTTTTTTCTATGGGAAAAACTTTATGCTCATCACATGTCCTGATGATAGTGTGGGAGTGCATAATAAGCTTATTATCAATAAACTCCAACACTAACGCATAATTACACTTTACAATAACACACATAGAACAAGAGCACTTAATCATTTCGAAATAGAAATAATAAAAACGCTAATTTATATTGGCCATTAACCCTTTACTAAAGATAAAATGAAATAATTATGCTGACAATTGGCAGGAACACCCTTTGAAATGAATGGCATGGTCCACCTTCGGGCCAGTCGAACTTTCTTTCCGAGAACTCTCCGCTAGTAGAGCCAGCGCGGTTGCTATTTCCGATACTATAATTATACAGGAAAGTAATATTATAGAAGGAAATTCGGCAGTTTATGATAGTCGCTTATAAAACAGCGTGGCAACGCTGTATTTTTAAATGTTAGCCCGATTGTCCATAATCAGCTGTTTAAAGAAGCCGGCCGATATCGATCGAGAGAACCAACGTGTTATTTATTTTTAAAATTTTTAGATGTTAAATACATTATTTCCCAGATAATAATGGCGTATTTTTGTCTACACAGTAGCACTTCAAAATACTAATTCAGATTGAACGGTACTTAGATGTGTTGTGACGCCAAAACTAATGTGATTTTTTTTCTAAAGGTTAAGTGGCATTTATAAACTTTTAAGTTGTCCAGATCTGACGGGCGTCGTTCGAATTGAACAAATGAGAACATACCAGAACATTTATAAACTCCGCGGCGGTTCGTTCGAGTCAGCTCAAGTTTATAATTCAGAGATTGTTTCCCAGCGAACTGAACGTAAAAGTTTATAATAATGTACCCTGAAAAATAAACAACTTGAAATCTGACAAACGGTTATTGACTTTCTAAAGAGTTTACCCTGAAGATATGACAACACTGTTCAAAATTCACTGCCATATGTTGCTGTGTTTACCTTCCGAACAGGGGCACCACGTGGTAAATTTTGGTTTGACATAAGGTCATGTACAGGGCATATTAAATTAAAGCACCATTTGTGGATATTTTTCTTCAATTTGTTTTCATCTCAGGAATTGCCGGTTTAAATATAATACGTCATTTCCATAACACCCTGTATACTCTTGTAGGAGTCAATGAAAATGTAATAGAAGATATGTCGAATTTTAAATATTACTGGAAAAACAAGCCAAAAGTAAGCAGCCTAAATATTTTATCCGTAAATGTCTTCCATTAGTTATAGATAATAAATGTTCGTTATGCACGAACTAATTACTAGAGCTGGCGCCAATCATGTAAAATACAATGACGTAGGTCCAGCGGAGAGATTAATTCAGTTAAACGTAAAAGCAAATTATACTCTAAATGTAAAATGACATGCAGCGTGTGTAATAAATGGGAAAGTTTTTTATCTTTCATTTTATCGAAAAAGATCACTCTTGGTAAAAAGTTTTGCTTGGTTTAAATCCGAAATATAGTACAAAGTGGTAAAAAAAAATGTTAAATTGATGTGAGAATAAAATACAAAATGCCGTTTTGAAGCTCTTTCAATTATGAGAGTCTCTAAGCATGGTGGCAAGAAACGAGCTATATGATTAGTGGCGAGCAATATTTCACGTACCGAGATTTAATCATTGATATTAACAAATCACAGGTAGTCCGGCAGTTTAAACAAATCACTTTTGAGTAAAGATTGTTTCACGAAAAATGGATATAACTTAATGACTGCAGTAAAAGTACCTGGGCCATCCCATTATTTATGACCGTTTGTTATTATTATGTGGAAAGGACCGGATTGTAATAATTATAATTAATTATAGGCACATCAGGTAGATTAGGTTGCTTAATTTATATTTAAATATCTTTTTGTGGTAAAATTTGTTAGTTTTTGAGAAATAGTTCAAGAATTGTCTTTTACCAAACATTCCTCAGAATAGCGTGATAGTAAAGGACAATCACAGTCGCCAATTACATAAAGCTCCAAGCTCAAATAATACAAAATTCGAGATTCAGAACTACATGGCGGCGAATGATATATATTTGGAAGAAAGTTATAAAAAAAGTGATCTTTTAGAAGTTTTAAAGACATTTTGTATAAAAAAAGTATATGTTTGTAACACATTGGCAGAAGAAATTGGACATACAGTGCTACGGCTCCCTATTATTGCATTTTTAACCCCATAGAGCATATGTGGCACCAGTTAAAATCACTGGTTCGGTCTGAAAATATTTCTCCGACTTTAAGTTCTAGTGTTGTAGAATTAATACGAAAATGCTTTAATGATATTCCCCCAGGTAGTTGGAAAAATTCAGTCCGTCACGTAAGAACTGTAGAAAATTCGTATATTAGTCTGGATCGTATAATTAATCCAATTATAATTAATTTTGATGAGGATAGCGATAGCGTAACAGAACTATCTATAGAATGACATTATAAATGTAAATAAATATGACTACTAATATTTAAAAAAAATGTTATTTCATTTGATTACATTAATATAATCATATCATTACTTGTTTTCCTTAGTCCGTCCCTTCATACTTCACTTGTTTATTGCCAAGCTCTTGTCGACACAATGGGACCGACCCAGGAAATCATTAAGTCGTATCCAATTTTCGTGAAACGTACTGTACGTATTTCACTTTTACTAATCATTAAACCTATCTTTTTGTTTAAAATTTATTCCCATGGGGTTGACTTGTAACACCATTAGAAATACATTTATTACATTTGCCATAATCGGCTACCGGCCTTATTGTGTTGTACCAATGCCAATTGTGTTAAAATAATAAATGCCATTTTGGCAAATCGCCGTTAGAATAACATGGGTGATACGGGACTTCATGCCTTGTTGATAAAGAGTACCTAAGCAATAAAAGTCATTTTAGCATATGATCATAAGAATAACATGGAGGGTACTAGACTTCGTGCCTTATTGCTTTTTGATGGATATTCTTAAATCACATCTCATATAGACCTAGTATTTAAAATTTGAAGTTGTCAGGTCGTTACTTGGTACTTGACTGTGACTTCTGAATCTTGAACTTGAAACCGTGAAATGAAAATGAGTAATAATATGTAATAATAACAGGCTAAGTAATAAGAAAACTTAAATGATTAATGATTCAATTTTTAAATGATAATATACAATACGCAAAAAATGATTAAGAAACCATACGTATTTGCATGAACAAATAGTTTGTTGTAAAGTACACAGTGTTTAGTTCATCATAGTTTTTTTTTAAAGGTATAATTCTATTTTAATCTAGGTAGAAATAACGTTTTCTTTGTTTGTTATCAATGTTGTGTAATATTTTTTACAGATTTTAATTTTCTTTTGTTACATAATAAATAATTGAAATTCATCGACCATCACCCACTAATTATTTTACGATGCGCGCAATATTCTCTTACGTATCTATATTATCTAGTTAGTATCTCGCTTAGCTGTGCTAAAAATTTATAAACCGTGATCACGTCACCCTTTAATTTCACTGATATCAAAAAATAACAATCACGATTCACAACGTGATTGAAAAATCGCGATATCGATCATCACTAACTATGATACACAATGAAATTAAGTCATTTTGCGAGAGTATTTTTAGAAATAAGGGTATTTTATTCTTAGACTATTTTCACATTATTGGCCACTCTGTATAATATTTCGGATATTCGACTATGGCCAAGGAGGTTTTCAATCAAGCAAAACTTTTTAGCAAGAGTGACTTTTTTCGATGAAATGAAGGATAAGAAAGGTTTCCATTTGTTACACTTTCTACCACACACGCTGTAGTACCGTAAATAACTTAATAAACCAAAAGGGTCTGAAAAGGGCCTAATAATAAATTATGTCTTCCATTATATTTAATATACTTACCTATGATGTGATTATACTTATAAATGTTATATGTGTGGTTTTGTTTTTCTTATTCCTACCGTAGACAATCCTATCCTACCGAACAAACCCGAATTCAATGTCGACAATTTTCAACAATTTTTATAAAACAAAATTTTTGATTATCAATGTTAATAATACCGAATTTCAGTTTGAATTCAATTGTTTTAATCAAAACCCTGACGAGAAAAACGTAAGAGACCGTTTCCATGTAGAATTGACCATGTCAATCAGAAAAAAAATCCATATGGAAAAATGTCAGTGACGTACCAGTTTTTTTGTAACAAATATAAAAGACATGTTTGATTGGACGCCACTGATGGATCGATAAAATAACTTTTCTAACTAAAATACAGTGAAACCTCTCTTAAGCCGCGTTCTCAGAGCTACGTACTGTCGCCAGCGACACCATCCTAACCAATCAGAACCGTTTACGTCATTACCCCTTATCCCCACCATCGAACGGTGCTGAAGTAGCGGTGTTGTCAGGTATCTGGGGAAATTTTACCAGATCTGGCTGATCTTGTGATTTATAAAATATACCTCCCCAAAACGAAGCTGGTAACACCCGAAAACGGACTTTTTAAAAAAGTTTTTCATTATACACCAGATTATTCATAAAATCACAATATAATCAACAGATCTGGTGACATTTCACGAGATACCTGGCAACGCTGCGCTGTAGTATCATTATTTTTTTATATATTTTTTATTTTGTTTTGAACTTTGAACCTCAGTTTTCCGAACAAAGGTAATTACTAATTATTTTGCCGTGTAAATAGTATGTACTTTTGCTTTTATAAGCCGTCATCGAAAAAATCTTTAAAAGAATAAAAACCTAACCTCCAAGAGGGGAGAATTTTAATCCAACAGCCAAATTTCTTTTCCGCAGTCCACATTTCTTTGGTCCACATACTCACACCCTAAAAAAACGTAAATATTGGCCTGGTACAATCGGAAGAGACTATCGACTATACTATAAGTTTTTTAAAGAAATGTGACCATTTCCAGTTTAAAACATTAAAAATTCAAATTATATTCCTGTGAAAATTCTCCATCGCTCTGGAGCTAAATTTAGAATAAAGTTATCTGCAGAAGAAAGTGCAAGAGTTAATAATACTGGTAAAGCATAATTTTGAATGAAAATTGTAAACTATTTTTAAGTTAGAAGGTATTTTGTTAGCACTACCGTTGGCATTTTCGTAATGTTATCTAAAAATTAGTTTTGTAGCTCTATAGATCCCTAAATCTTATAATATAAATATTTTTAAATTATTGTAGATACAGATTACAAAGAGCAAGTATGCTCTGCACGAAAATGGCTTTGCATCTGCTCGGAATGAAGATATAGAGGAGACACAAGCTAGTGAGGATAGTAGTGAAGCTATCAAAAGCCTTCCTATTACAATTAGTACCATGAGATCAAGACTGTGGAATGTGAATGATGAGGAGACACTGTCAGAACGACCATGTCTATGATTTTAGACTTCCTTGTTGGAGGAAATTATATTAGAATGAAATGGTTCGCCTACCTACCTACTTAACAGTGGTTAATAAAAACTACCTAATAAAGTTTACTTTGAGAATATTGGTCCTTTAAATTTCTCGTTATTTCTCCAAAAATAAACGAATTCTTGCATATTTTTCTCGAATGGTTTAAGAAAAAAAATAGAAATAACGAGAAATTTATTTTGTTTCTTAAACCATTCGAGAAAATTATGCAAGAATTCGTTTATTTTCGGAGGAATTATGTTTAATATAATTTAATATTTAACAATATGTTCGGGATCTTATCTTCTTAAATTACTTAATTATAATTGGAAACCCAAGCCTTTTTTGTACAATATTCGCAGCTGTATGGCAATCCTGTGGATATAGTCATTTGGAACTCCAGCCTTGAAGATATTAACCGCCGTTGTCATAGGTACTTTTATATTAGCTAACATCAGCCAATATGTAAGCGCTGCCCTCTCAGCTTCAGTTTGAACCTAAAAGTACAACTTTTAAACTTTATATACCCTTACGTGCAAAGAAAACCGTCATTTTAAAATTTTGATAAGTTTAGGTTTAATAAGTTTTAAGTAACATTGGTTATTCGACATATTATACAAAGATAATTGAAATGTTATTTGTTACGTCTTGGTAACCTGCTGACTAAGGCACGCTATCCCCCTCTTTATCCCACGCTGATGCGAGGATATAAATATAAGTAGTTGTAAGATTTACGTCAGATTTTTACTTGTTCGGTTGCTATACTCTGTATTGAATAAAACAAACTGTTTTTAAAAACGCGTTTTTCTTGGCCAAGTACATATCTTCTTTTTTATCTAGTTTTAAAACCCCCATGTGGCATAATAAAGCAGTTTATTATTATTTCAAAATACTAATTCTAATTTAGAGGCATCTATTCTGTATATTTTGTTTTTTGGTTCATGTCAATACACGACACAAACACACACAACACATTCTCAAACAAATGATCTTGGTTATCAAAAGTTTAAATTTTTCCATAATTTCATTATTGTTATGGAATTAGAATATATTTTTTTAATGGATAAACAAAATATTATCATCAAGATTTAACTACAAATTCATTTAGAAACAAACTTAACTACCAATTTTTACTTAAATATGCTATATTATTTAAAAACAAACATTTTAACTTAAATATATCTCAATACACGATGTTACAAATTCGGCCTTCAATGGGCCAAATAATATGCCGCAAAAAATCCAAAACAAATACAGGTGCTTTCAAAATATTTGAAAAAATCTAAAATGTTGTGTTTCGGTTTTTAAATTTCCCTGACTTTGTTTGAAAAGATGTCCAAAAATAAATCACTTTCGCATTGCTACTTTTCATTCTCCACAAGGTGGTATGGTAGATTTTTCAGGCGACGTTTCGTCTTTAGGTCACCTTCATCAATTTAATTTTTTTAAATACGGGCCTGCATCTTTTTGTTTAAATTATGAAAGACGGCCGAAATCTACGTTCAGTGGTATACAACACTTACTGATTTTCCGACGTTTTGTTTCTTAAATTGACCATCTTCATTAAAATACCCCTAGTATGTAAGTAATGTAGCACTTTCTTAAAACTTTTAAAAGAGGCATTCAGTTTTACATTGCCGAATTATACCAAATTAAAAAAAAGTAAATTACCGGAACGTATACTGGGGGAATTTTAATGAAGATAGTCAATTAAGGAACAAAACGTCGAAAACCCAGTAGATGTTGTATACCACTGAACGTAGATTTCGGACCTCTCTCATAATTTAAACAAATAGATCCAGGCCCGCATTTAAAATAATTAAGTTGATGATGGCGACCCAAAGACGGAAACGTCGCATGAAAGATCTGATAATGCCGTCTTGTTGCAATGAAAAAGTGTAATTTATTTTCGGACAGTTCTTCGAAAAGTCAGGAAAAAATAAAAATCGAAACGCAAAAATTTAAATTCTTTCAAATATCTTGAAAGCCTCAGTATTTATTTTTGATTTTTTTGCGGCATATTATTGGTCCCATAATTATGCAACTCTGCCCCAATTTAACCAACTTCGTATCTCCTACTGTTTCTGAAATCCCTATGGCGAAGCCCGAATTTGTAACACCCTGTATATACTTCGGTTCATACCATCACGGAACCTCCTCCTTATGAAAGAAATTAGTAAATTCATATTGCAGCAGAAATTATGGAAAAACTTAAATTATTGATAACCAAAATCATTTTTCATGTATTGGACATGAATCCAAAAAAAAACAAAATGTGCAAAATAAATTACTCTAAAATGAAAACTGTTATATCGAAATAATTTTGATACTTGATTATTCGACAGGGTGTTGGGTTTTGTAAAAGGGACACCCTGTAAAAGACACGTTAAAACTGATAGTTGTAGATACAGTGCTCTAAAAAAAATCATTCATTATCGGACTAAAAATAAAAAGGTTATAACGCCTAAAACTTTATCAAAATTTTGTAGTGGCCGTTTTCTTTGCACGTGAGTGTATTATAATAAAAAATAGTTAAAAAAAACATAGAACATAATTTTCAAAGAGAAATGTCGAGATACTCTCGATCAATGTCGATAAAATGAACTGTTTTCGAAAAAAAAAATATTTTTGTTCAATATGATTTATATTAAGTATACGTAAATTTCATTACTATAAGTTACTAACTAATAAGACAAGGAAGAAAAACCGTAAATTTCAAGAAACTACCATAAACTGACACTGGCATAAATATTCTTATTTAAATCGGTACATGTGAAATGAGAGAATTTTATGAACATAAAACAACAACTAATGCAACTAATGAACAAAAATGTTTTTTTTTTTAAACAGTTCACTTTATCGACATTGATCAAGAGTACCTTTTTTCAGCTTAAGGTTTAGAGTATCCAAAAATATTATTGTCGTTCCTTCATCATACAAGGTGTACAAAAGAAAACATTTTTGTGTTACGTCTAGTCCGTCCCTGGCAAACTAAATAAGCCAAATGTGTTTAAAAGGGCGAATTTTAAGGAGACTCATCTACTAACCAATATACTAAAAAATTATTAAATTTCACCTAGTACTTAATAAATTATTTAAGAACAACGAATTCCAGGGACGTCCGTAGGGGAGGCCGTAGGAAGAAAAATTGATAAGAACTTCTCCTGTTATTTTTAAGTGTTCTATCTGAATCCGGGAGATTGCCCACATATTTTGGGACACCCTGTATATTGTATATTAGGAGCAAAGCTCGAAAAAAATAACCACCACTTTTGCTAAATTTTAGGATTGGACGTTTTAAAGCGAAATTTAATTTACTTTCGGGCTTTGACCGTCTCCAAACACCCAAACCTGGAATTCTGCAATTATGAAATACGACCAAAGCTTGGCAACAATTTTTAGTAGATCGATACGTAAATTTTAAAACTAAGTACGTGGGAATCATGTTATTTAAATTTGTAGGATAGTTAATTTAGTCAATTCATAGAAATATTTAAATAAATACTGGATTGAGTATGCATACCTTGTATTCATATCCTCTAAGGCCTCGGCAACTGTTTCGGCCTTCCATGGCCATCGTCAGTGTTGTACGGCCCTGCACCAGGGGGGGCAACAACAGACAGCTGCTTACCCATTAAAAACAACAACCTAAAATGCAAACAGCTGCCAAGAATACATATATAAGGAACATTCAAGTTTGACCACTTATAATATATTCTTAAACCCTAAAAAAAACTGTTAATTAAAACACAAGAAGGGTGGTTTTATACATCAATATTCGAAAATATTGGACAAAACCTTTCCTAAAAGTCAAATCGTTAATTAAAACCTAAAAAAAATGTATAAAATTAATATAAACCGGTGGTTTTATATATCAACATTTGAAAATAGTGGACAAAACCTTTCGTAAAAGTAAAATCGTTAATTAAAACCTAAAAAAAAATGTATAAAATTAATATAAACCGGTGGTTTTATATATCAACATTTGAAAATAGTGGACAAAACCTTTCCTAAAAGTAAAATCGTTAATTAAAAACTAAAAAAAATGTATAAAATTAATATAAACCGGTGGCTTTATATATAAACATTTGAAAATAGTGAACAAAACCTTTCCTAAAAGTAAAATCGTTAATTAAAACCTAAAAAAAAAAATGTATAAAATTAATATAAACCGGTGGTTTTATATATCAACATTTGAAAATAGTGGACAAAACCTTTCCTAAAAGTAAAATCGTTAATTAAAACCTAAAAAAAAAATGTATAAAATTAATATAAACCGGTGGTTTTATATATCAACATTTGAAAATAGTGGACAAAACCTTTCCTAAAAGTAAAATCGTTAATTAAAACCTAAAAAAAAGTATAAAATTAATATAAACCGGTGGTTTTATATATCAACATTTGAAAATAGTGGACAAAACCTTTCCTAAAAGTAAAATCGTTAATTAAACCCTAAAAAAATGTATAAAATTAATATAAACCGGTGGTTTTATATATCAACATTTGAAAATAGTGGACAAAACTATTCCTAAAAGTAAAATCGTTAATTAAAACCTAAAAAAAATGTATAAAATTAATATAAACCGGTGGTTTTATATATCAACATTTGAAAATAGTGGACAAAACCTTTCCTAAAAGTAAAATCGTTAATTAAAACCTTAAAAAAATGTATAAAATTAATATAAACCAGTGGTTTTATATATCAACATTTGAAAATAGTGGACAAAACCTTTCCTAAAAGTAAAATCGTTAATTAAAACCTAAAAAAAATGTATAAAATTAATATAAACCGGTGGTTTTATATATCAACATTTAAAAATAGTGGACAAAACCTTTCCTAAAAGTAAAATCGTTAATTAAAACCTAAAAACTAAAAAAAATGTATAAAATTAATATAAACCGGTGGTTTTATATATCAACATTTGAAAATAGTGGACAAAACCTTTCCTAAAAGTAAAATCGTTAATTAAAACCTAAAAAAAATGTATAAAATTAATATAAACCGGTGGTTTTATATATCAACATTTGAAAATAGTGGACAAAACCTTTCCTAAAAATAAAATCGTTAATTAAAACCTAAAAAAAAATGTATAAAATTAATATAAACCGGTGGTTTTATATATCAACATTTGAAAATAGTGGACAAAACCTTTCCTAAAAGTAAAATCGTTAATTAAAACCTAAAAAAAATGTATAAAATTAATATAAACCGGTGGTTTTATGCATCAACATTTGAAGATGTTGGACAAAACCTGAGCTAAAAATAAAAGGTTATTAGTAAAGGATAATGACGGTTATGCATCAAAATTAATTCGATTCCATTTCTTCCTTTTTCTGGCTTTTATTGGCCATGGATTATAGATTCCCCATCGGTTCCATGTTGGCTAGTATAATGAATAGTGTGGCTAAAACAAATGTATTAGTAGACGGCCGATTTATCTTAAATTAATTTAGGTATCTATATTTAAATAGTTCACCAAATATTGTACATACCATACCAGAAAGCCGTCCTCCATAATTTAATAGGCTTGTTTCTTCAATTGCAGCTTCTTATTTTCACTCACTTCACTAACTTACCAGAATCGGCAACGTGTCCCATCTTTAAGAGCAATAACAAAGCTCCTTCACCATATTTTAGTGATTATAAAGAGATGCGCACAGCCCGATTTTTAAAAACTATTATAAATATCTTAATAGTGTCCAAAATTTAATGAATGAGAAAGAAGAAACAAAATGGTGCGGACCTATATATTGCTATTGCTCTTAACCCTTCATTCTTTCACCTGTAGCAACAGAAAAGGAAAGAAAACTATCTTACCTTTCAATCATGATAGAAGCGAAGGTGATGGTATTAACAACGGTGCCAATTGCAGCAAGACGGATCAATCCACATTCAAGCAAGCACTTGAGTGAGGAATGACCCGTAAAACACTAAAGGTAGTAGATAAGCTACAAGAGTTCGGGGTCAAATACCACCACTTTTACATGTTATTTCTTATGGGAAAATTTAAGGTTCGATCTGCATTTTTTTGTACCGACGCCCAGCGTCGCGACGCCCAGAATGAGAAGAACGTGAGGAGTGTGGAGATGAATGGAGAGCAAATATCGTCATTTTTATATGTATTTTCCCATAAGGAAATTTAAGGTTCGATCTGCATTTTAAATCTAACGACGCTTAGCGTCGCGACGCCCAGAATGAGAAGAATGTGGGAAGTGTGGAGATGAATGAAGAGCAATATCATCATTTTTACAGGTATTTTCCATAAGGAAATTTAGGGTTCGATTTGCATTTTTTTACCGACGCCTACCGTCGCGACGCTTAGAATGAGAAGAACGTGACGCAATTTACCAGTGGCTGTTAGCGTCTCCACCATAACCATCAAACTTTAATATTTGATTTAAATTTTACTTTTTGTGTGTGTGTGTGTTTATCGCAACCATTTCAGGATGGCTGATAAATTTTCTATTTCATTATAAGTAATTACTGATTAAATACAGTTTTTTTACTTCTAAATTATCCAAAAAATAGTTGAAAAATCACATTCAAAGTAAAAAAAAATATCTTAATTTTTACATATCAGTTTTTAACGTTTGTTGCTTTTAAATTTAAACCCCTAATTAAAAAAAAATATTGAAGGAAAGACACATACAAATTTAGAAAATTATAATTTCCCATCATAACCCTTTAGAGATGGCCGATAGATGATTTCTTTAATAGCCAACAGGCAACAATTTTCCCTGATCGTGTCTATAAGACATATGGAAAACACTGTATATACCTAACTCTTTAAAAGTGTCAACCTCTTTTGTAGGGAGGGATTATCGATCACCAGAGTCGGTACGTCTCCCCTCGGAAGGGTACCTGTCGTGTTTCCATGCGGAAAAAAGTCGATCATCCCTTTATATCACAGAAGCCAAATCGTATATAAAATATTTAAGTTTTAACTCTATTATTTATCGCAACCCTCTCAGGATGATTTAATAAATTTTCTATTTCATTATAAGTAATGACTGAAAATTTATCAGCCATCCTCAAATGGTTGCGATAAACACACACACACACACACACACACACACACAAAAAGTAAAATTTAAATCAAATATTAAAGTTTGATGGTTATGGTGGAGACGCTAACAGCCACTGGTAAATTGCGTCCCGTTCTTCTCATTCTAAGCGTCGCGACGGTAGCCGTCGGTAAAAAAAAATGCAAATCGAACCCTAAATTTCCTTATGGGAAAATACCTGTAAAAATGATGATATTGCTCTTCATTCATCTCCACACTTCCCACATTCTTCTCATTGTGGGCGTCGCGACGCTGGGCGTCGGTAGAAAAAAATGCAGCTTGAACCTTAAATTTTCCCATAAGAAATAACATGTAAAAGTGGTGGTCCTTTTTCTGGCTTTTATTGGCCATGGATTATAGATTCCCCATCGGTTCCATGTTGGCTAGTATAATGAATAGTGTGGCTAAAACAAATGTATTAGTAGACGGCCGATTTATCTTAAATTAATTTAGGTATCTATATTTAAATAGTTCACCAAATATTGTACATTTATACCATACCAGAAAGCCGTCCTCCATAATTTAATAGGCTTGTTTCTTCAATTGCAGCTTCTTATTTTCACTCACTTCACTAACTTACCAGAATCGGCAACGTGTCCCATCTTTAAGAGCAATAACAAAGCTCCTTCACCATATTTTAGTGATTATAAAGAGATGCGCACAGCCCGATTTTTAAAAACTATTATAAATATCTTAATAGTGTCCAAAATTTAATGAATGAGAAAGAAGAAACAAAATGGTGCGGACCTATATATTGCTATTGCTCTTAACCCTTCATTCTTTCACCTGTAGCAACAGAAAAGGAAAGAAAACTATCTTACCTTTCAATCATGATAGAAGCGAAGGTGATGGTATTAACAACGGTGCCAATTGCAGCAAGACGGATCAATCCACATTCAAGCAAGCACTTGAGTGAGGAATGACCCGTAAAACACTAAAGGTAGTAGATAAGCTACAAGAGTTCGGGGTCAAATACCACCACTTTTACATGTTATTTCTTATGGGAAAATTTAAGGTTCGATCTGCATTTTTTTGTACCGACGCCCAGCGTCGCGACGCCCAGAATGAGAAGAACGTGAGGAGTGTGGAGATGAATGGAGAGCAAATATCGTCATTTTTATATGTATTTTCCCATAAGGAAATTTAAGGTTCGATCTGCATTTTAAATCTAACGACGCTTAGCGTCGCGACGCCCAGAATGAGAAGAATGTGGGAAGTGTGGAGATGAATGAAGAGCAATATCATCATTTTTACAGGTATTTTCCATAAGGAAATTTAGGGTTCGATTTGCATTTTTTTACCGACGCCTACCGTCGCGACGCTTAGAATGAGAAGAACGTGACGCAATTTACCAGTGGCTGTTAGCGTCTCCACCATAACCATCAAACTTTAATATTTGATTTAAATTTTACTTTTTGTGTGTGTGTGTGTTTATCGCAACCATTTCAGGATGGCTGATAAATTTTCTATTTCATTATAAGTAATTACTGATTAAATACAGTTTTTTTACTTCTAAATTATCCAAAAAATAGTTGAAAAATCACATTCAAAGTAAAAAAAAATATCTTAATTTTTACATATCAGTTTTTAACGTTTGTTGCTTTTAAATTTAAACCCCTAATTAAAAAAAAATATTGAAGGAAAGACACATACAAATTTAGAAAATTATAATTTCCCATCATAACCCTTTAGAGATGGCCGATAGATGATTTCTTTAATAGCCAACAGGCAACAATTTTCCCTGATCGTGTCTATAAGACATATGGAAAACACTGTATATACCTAACTCTTTAAAAGTGTCAACCTCTTTTGTAGGGAGGGATTATCGATCACCAGAGTCGGTACGTCTCCCCTCGGAAGGGTACCTGTCGTGTTTCCATGCGGAAAAAAGTCGATCATCCCTTTATATCACAGAAGCCAAATCGTATATAAAATATTTAAGTTTTAACTCTATTATTTATCGCAACCCTCTCAGGATGATTTAATAAATTTTCTATTTCATTATAAGTAATGACTGAAAATTTATCAGCCATCCTCAAATGGTTGCGATAAACACACACACACACACACACACACACACACACACACACACACAAAAAGTAAAATTTAAATCAAATATTAAAGTTTAATGGTTATGGTGGAGACGCTAACAGCCACTGGTAAATTGCGTCACGTTCTTCTCATTCTAAGCGTCGCGACGGTAGGCGTCGGTAAAAAAAAATGCAAATCGAACCCTAAATTTCCTTATGGGAAAATACCTGTAAAAATGATGATGTTGCTCTTCATTCATCTCCACACTCCTCACGTTCTTGTCATTCTGGGCGTCGCGACGCTGGGCGTCGGTAGAAAAAAATGCAGATCGAACCTTAAATTTTCCCATAAGAAATAACATGTAAAAGTGGTGGTATTTGGCCCCGAACTCTTGTAGCTTATCTACTAAAGGTCACTGTTCACTTATTCCAGGTTGTAACAACAGTCGAAGACTTGTTTGCCGACAGCGCGAAACGGACGCTTCCAACACCAATCATGCTCACTTACCTGAAACAATAGAGAACATTTTTAGTTACACAGTTTACATCAATAAAAGTTTAATCAATTATTATAGGTTTGATAAAATTTGATTTTTGTTCTTATTAATTTATACGTTAAATAATGATATGGCGAATGCGTCACTACCATTAGCTCTAAAAGCGAATATGATGTATCTAAATCTAAATTACATTGTGTTATGATTAGTACCAACCCTTTCTTATCCTTACTTATTTATCGGTGAAAAATTTTTCGACGACCCAATTTGTTATCAACTTTGACGTACCTAATAGTTATAAAAGTCCAAAGGATATAAATTCTTAACCAGAGCAGTACTAAATGTAACAAAAATCAATTTTTATCATCATCCTCACAGTTGGTACAGTCATTATTCAAAATTTTTTTACTGCCCATCACAATAAATGTTTAGTCATTCGTTTGAAACCCCCCCCCCCCCCAAACGGATAAGTTGAAATTTTTAAAACGTTTAATGTCATGCTCCTAAGTAAATAACAATGGCTTGTTTTAACTATTTATGTGAAACGAAACGATCCCGAGGGAAACGGGCTGCGATAGACAGACGGACAAACAAACACGCATACAGACATCAAGCGATTCGTTTTTCCAATGTTGGTACGGACCAAAGCTATTACAAACTACAGATGGAATAATGTACATTTCTAGCCCACGCAACGACTGCAAACAGTCTGTCCCACCTCTTTCGGTCATTATTCCAGCATAGCCAGATGGACATATTTATCGCAAAGGCATCTTGCAAAATTGCAATTAAAAATTTGTTAATCCGCAATTTCTCTTAAAATAAATTTATTTCCCAATAATTTTACTATAAACTGTGAAAAGGCGTATCAAAAGAATCTTGAACTAATCCAACTGCACTCTGGCAACAACTATTTCTATTTTACTAGGATTCGGACCCAAAAGATAAGCAAAAGATGAATGAATACTAATCTCCTATATATTGCGATGTTTGTTCTTTGATCTAACTAACGGATTGTTATATTTTGGTTGATTTGTGTTTTTTTGTGATTATTGGTGAAAAATCGTCTTTATTATAAACAATCATGGTGCATTCATCTGTAGTATGTAAAAGAGTGGTTCATTAAAGAAGGTATCGGTAAGTATGGTTATGTTAGAATATTTAACCATCTGATATAACCAGACTTCAACATTGTTGCCATTCAGCCAAAAAACATGTAGTTCTCTCTTCCACCCATTAATTATTGTTCAATTACAGCTCGAAATCTTTTGATTGCCAAACTGCTTTGCATATAAAAATAAAATATTATTAGTTTCAAGCTTCCCCAGTAAAATTGATTTTTTGGTTGGTGAACGCAGAAAACAGAAAACTAAATAAATGCACATTTAAAATATTGGCAACTACGATTCACTTCACACAAACTTATTTTCGAAAATAACGAAACATTGATCAACCAACACTGATGAAAATATATTTTTTAACTAAATATTACCTTAATAAATTCTCGCAGGCGGCTCTAATCCAGCTTGTGTCCCGAACGTTTAGCTTGCAGGTTTATGTTTCCATGGTCGCAGTCAATTGAAGCCCTCGGACCGATCCAAAAAAAAAACAATTTTTTGCAACAACTGGTCCTTAGGGAATCGGCAATTAAAAAATCCAAGCCCGTATTTAAAAAATTAAGTTGATGATGGTGACCCAAAGACAAAACGTTGCATTAAAGATCTGATGATGAAATCTTATGGAGAATAAAAAGTAGCAATGAGAAAGTGACATTTATTTTTGGACATCTGTTCAAACAAAGTCAGGAAAAAATAAAAACCGAAACGCAAAATTTTAGATTTTTCCAATTATTTTGAAAGACCCTGCATTTATTTTTGATTTTTTTGGGGGATATTATTGGGCCCATACAGGGTGTTTTTTAATAGAGTGCCGAATCCTTGGGTGATTTTAAGAAGAAATGTTAATACAGTGCAACCTCGATAATCCGGACTAATTAAAACCGCGGTCATCCGGATTTGTAATTAATCCGGATTATTGAAGCGACACAGTTTTTTTATTGAAAAACGAAACATTTAAAACTTTTAATAGAAAACAACTAGAAAATAGTACATAAACAAAAATTATTTAAAACAGAAGCATACTTATTAAATTTTATATTATTTTGTGAAGTACCTAATTTGTAATTTTTGTTTGCTTGAATTACCGAGTACTATCAAATGCTGATCATAAAGTATACAATGCAGTTGAAATGTTTGGCCGGATTATTGAAAAATCCGGTGTAACGAAGGTTCGGATTATCGAGGTTACACTGTATTAACATACAGGGTGATTGATGGTGGATGGCCTATTAGATGTTTATAGAGAACTAGTCATCGGACCACTTTGAAATTTTGGGAGGTTATAGAAGCGGACATGATCTATCTTTTAAAAATATTTTTAGCCATGCAGTGTTGCCACTTCTACTTGAAAGTATTAGTATAGGCTTTTTCTTTGTTGTCTAGGGGTAGTGAGGCAAGAAACTTTATACACTTAAGGGTTTTTAGGTATTTATTCGGATAATAACTATTGTTGATATTATTTTACAGTATTTACACTATAGTTACAACTTCCGTCGTCTTCCGTCTTTATAAAATAAGATGTATTCGCCCGTCGTCTACCGAACACGTCTCTCGTCTTTACGTTAATATTCAAATATTCGCCCGTCGTTACGCGAACACGTCTTTCTTCCTTTTTTAAATAATTATCAGATTCCGCGACCCCCGCGGCGTCATTCGTCTTCGTTGCGTCTCTCCGTCTTAATTCCCTTCTTCCCGCTTTCTTTTCCCCGTCGCTACTAACCCCCCGTCTTCCCGCTTCATCCCTTATCCTGATGCATTTTGCGCTAGAGGAGCTGACGGTGCGACTGCACGAACCTATGATGACGACATGGTGGTTCAGCCAGTCAGCTTGCCGGCACCCGTGACTCTCAGCCAATCGAAATCGCGGCTGGTCAAGCTCTCAAAATAGGAGCGTGAAAGTCCTAGCCGTCAGCTCCGTTCGGCGCAAGTAATCCCTGAAATGACGCGATCCAAGGCAGAACCCGAATAAACCAGGACAGTACTCTACATCCTAATATTATAATAATAAAAAAAATAAAATGACAAAACAATATAGAAATTTCCTACATTTCGGCCATACCTGACCTTGAATCCGTCTCGGATTCGCTATCATTATCGACCCAAGGTTTCAAGTATTCCGAACATGTAGCTGTCCGCATAGGTCCTTCATGATCACCTACTTTTAAAACATCATACCTTTCATTACCTTTAACTTTGACTATTTCATATGGCCCTAAAAATTTTCGACTCATCTTTAATCCTGGTCCGAATTGAGTACGCTTTATTGCTACCAGATCTCTTTCTTTATACCCTCTTGCCTTTTTTCTTCTTAAATTGTATCTATGTCGATTTTCTTCTTGTACTTTCAGTATTTGTTGCTTACTTTCTTCTCTCAATTCTTCTCTATTTCTATTAAATTCGACAATGATTTCTTGCTCAATTGCTTCTTTTATCAACATATCCTCTTTGTTTTTCATCTTCGTTCCTACTAACACCTCAAACGGAGTATTACCAATGCTTCTTTGAAGAGTGCAGTTCAGAGCTCTCTGTACTCGATCGATAAATTTATACCACTTGGTAGGATCTTCTAAACTCAGTTTAGTCAATATCGGAATGATTATTCGATTGACACGTTCCACTTGTCCATTCCCTCTTGGAACACCCGTAGTAATTAGTACATGTTTTATACCTTCATCTGTACAGTAGTTTCCAAAGTCTTCTGCGGTAAAAGCAGTTCCTCTGTCGCTGATAATCCGCGAGGGATTACCAAAAACTTTTTGCTGTTTCTTTAAACATTCCACTACTTCCTTAGCAGTTGTTGATTTTGTAGCGTACAGCCAAGTAAACTTTGAAAAATCGTCTATAACCGCTAGTATATGTCTGTACTTTTTGTTCGTACTTGGTAACGGTCCTAGATGGTCTATATGGTATGTATGTAGAGGTCCTTCCATTTTGGATATTGGGTGTAATAATCCCTCTTTTTTGCCTTCCTTCTTATTTCCTAAGATACAAGGAACACAATTCCTAACACAATTTTGTATTTTCTCTTTTAATTTGGGTATATAAAATTCTCTCCTAACCAGCTCTTCGGTCTTCGCGATGGCAAAGTGACCAATATTATGCGCTTTTTTAATTATTTCTGATTGCATGGGCCTTGGAACTACTACACATTCCCTACCATCATCATATTTATAAAGTATACCAGTCTTTAAAAAGTAATTATCATAGTTCGCTTCAGTTTCCAAAACTTTCTTAATGCTCTGAATATATTCATCCTTTAAAAATTCATATTGCCCACATGGTGTGATAAAAGACGTATATTTTATGCTTTCTTCGGCCATTGGTACATGGAAAAATCCATTTCTTAAGTCGATTGTGCTGAAGTACTTGGCGTCCTGTAATCGGTATAAAACATCTTCTATTAACGGCAAGGGAAATCTATCCTTCACAACCTGTTTATTTAATTTTCTATAGTCGCAACATATTCTTGTTTGGCCATCTTTTTTGGCTACCAGCACTATGGGACTGGCAAAATCTGATGAACTCGGTCTTATGATTCCTTCTTCTAGCCATTCATTAACTTGTTTTTCCACTATTGCTTTTTCTGGCAGGGCTAAGCGCCGAGGACTTTGATATATCGGCTCTTCATTTTTAAGCACCAACTTCATTTTGATATCCGTTGTTTTACACTTTTCGGGTTTGTAGGTTTCCAACAGTCCTCTTACCTTCTCTCTATGTTCTGAATTTTTGATGTACTGTAGCTCTATTGTATCGTCTTTGATTTCGCCATCTATAGTAATGTGCATGAGAAAATTATCTGCTCTTTTTTCATACAGCACAATTTCGTTATCTCTTAAACTTATATCTACTTGCGACAATATATCATTACCAACGATAGCTTTGAAACTTGATGCGTTACTAGGTATGACATGAAATCTTAAAGAGACCTTTACATCATTAACCAAAACCACTTTACAAAAGGAACCTAACGTCGCTATCCTATCAGCTCCAATACCTTTTATAGCTATAGAGTCTTTGTCCAATTTTATTGTAGGAAAATGTTCTTCTATGACATCCATCCTTAATGCGCTTATATCGCTGCCTGTATCTAATAACGCTGTCAATTTCGTCTGATCAATTTCTAAACTAACCCCGTTTTTCGGTACCACCTCTACTACATTTACACTTGCTCTTGAGGTTGACGCATTTCTTTTATTGCATTTTGAAGCAATATGGCCATATTCATTGCATCCGAAACACTTTATGCCTTTATTTTTATTAGGACACTCACTCGATTTATGGCCCTTTGCGCCACAATTGTAGCATATTGGTACGTTCGGTCTTGAAGTGTCTTTTTTATTTCCTGGTGGTTTCCTATAATCATTATTCTTGTGTTTTCCTTCATCAAAATACTGTTTACTGGCTTTCAACTGTTCATATAATTTGATTTTCTCTTTAAACTCTGAGAAACTTCTTGCTCCATATAAGATAACTTTGTTTGCTGTATTATCTTGAATTCCATCTATAATGCTTTGCATTACCACTTCTGGTTCTATGTTTGCTCTACTACCTATTTCACGCATTACCAATACATATTCTTGCACTGATTCTTCTCTTTTCTTCATTCTTGTCATCAGCAACTTATGTACTTGCGCACTACTTAGTTTTACTTCAAATTCGTTGATTAGTTTTCTTTTTAATATTATCCATGACTTGATTCCCGTTTCAGACTGTACATAAAGCTTAGCAATTCCTTGTAGTGACTTTTTCGTAAACACCAATTTTTGTAGGTCATTCCAACCTGTTACGTCGGCAATTTCCTCAAAATCAGCGATCCATTTCCTTACCGGATAATCCGTCTGTCCCGTAAATGGTCTTATGCTATCTTCTATGTCTCTGAATGTTAACGCAAATGTATTATTCTTTTGCATCGGCCTTCTGGTGTAAGTTACACTTACCTGCTCATCATTATCTGCTTCGTCCTCTTCTTCATCCTCATCTTCGTCTTTTCCTGGAACTTCATCAGAAAGCTGCAAATAATTCATGAACGAACAAATGCGGTCAACTAAATTATCAGAAGTACCCTCATAATTCAAATCTAAAATGTTACAAACGGACACAAGGTCAGCAGCCTCTACTTGTGTTTTAACGTAATTTATCTTTTCATTATAGTTATCTGAATTTTTCTCGAAACCAAATCCAGCAAATTCGCGTACACGTCTTCTGGTCATTCGCGGTTGTGCCTCCTCGCCATACGCAATGACATGCAAAGCCTTCACCGCTTTTAATTTACTGTTTGTTATATTGTATTCAATTTTTTCAATATCCCCCAGTGACGTCATTTTAACCGTTATGTTAAAACTACTTCTTAATTAAATATCCCCGTTTAAAAAAAATAATAATACACAAACCGGCTCCGTTATTGTGCACGTGGCCCGTGATGATTTTTTCTATATGAAAAGACGGAAAAAGACTAGGACATCTTAATCTAACTTAAAATCAACTACCACTGTAATACTTCACCAAAAAAAATACTAGAAACTAAGTAATATTAATAATTCTCAGCACTGTTCGGGCACTTATCTAATGTTTAAACACAACACCGAAATTATTAACTATTAAGCCCACATCGAGCTTCTTAATATATAGATACTCTTTTAAAAATAATTTCAACAAAAAATATGTTTTAGTCCTATATATTAGTACATTATAAACAACACCCCATAAAACATAGTTAGGCTAATTTAAACATGCATCCTACCTTACTCTCTAACATGTAAAACTGTAGGTATAGGTATTTTTTTTATAAAAACCTGTCCACTAGCAATGTTTCAGCGATTTCCACTAATATTATCCCACCACTAAGGTCGGCACTGTCGGCAGCTATCTATTATCTATCCAATAAGGTCGGCAGCAATCTATGATCTATCCAATAAGGTCGGCAGCTATCTATTATCCATCCAATAAGGTTGGCACTGTCGGCAGCTATCTATTATCCATCCAATAAGGTCGGCACTGTCGGCAGCTATCTATTATCCATCCAATAAGGTTGGCACTGTCGGCAGCTAACTATTATCTATCATCCCGGACGAGCCCCCAAAATATAGGCTTTTTCTTTGTTGTCTAGGGGTAGTGAGGCAAGAAACTTTATACACTTAAGGGTTTTTAGGTATTTATTCGGATAATAACTATTGTTGATATTATTTTACAGTATTTACACTATAGTTACAACTTCCGTCGTCTTCCGTCTTTATAAAATAAGATGTATTCGCCCGTCGTCTAGCGAACACGTCTCTCGTCTTTACGTTAATATTCAAATATTCGCCCGTCGTTACGCGAACACGTCTTTCTTCCTTTTTTAAATAATTATCAGATTCCGCGACCCCCGCGGCGTCATTCGTCTTCGTTGCGTCTCTCCGTCTTAATTCCCTTCTTCCCGCTTTCTTTTCCCCGTCGCTACTAACCCCCCGTCTTCCCGCTTCATCCCTTATCCTGATGCATTTTGCGCTAGAGGAGCTGACGGTGCGACTGCACGAACCTATGATGACGACATAGTGGTTCAGCCAGTCAGCTTGCCGGCACCCGTGACTCTCAGCCAATCGAAATCGCGGCCGGTCAAGCTCTCAAAATAGGAGCGTGAAAGTCCTAGCCGTCAGCTCCGTTCGGCGCAAGTAATCCCTGAAATGACGCGATCCAAGGCAGAACCCGAATAAACCAGGACAGTACTCTACATCCTAATATTATAATAATAAAAAAAATAAAATGACAAAACAATATAGAAATTTCCTACATTAGCAACTTTGATAATTTAAACGAAACACCCTGTGTATTATTTGTGTTTTAGAATCCTTATGAATTTCTTAATAACTTTCCTTAATATTTTCCTATACCTATTTGTTATAGTTCTCGAGATAATAATTAATTTCGCTTTTTTTTTTCGGATAACATCTTCTACAAAAAGTTATGATATTTTTAAACTCTTTCACCCTCTTTCCAAATATTATTTATAATAGTACAGGGTGTTTCAAAATACAAATATTTTGATGGTTTGGAAAAATGGTAAATAGTACCTTTTACTTAAATGAAATACCCTATATTTTATCTATTGTCCTAAAAGCTATTGAAATTGTCTATCTTTATATGTATAATGTTACTATACCTATTTTGAACAGTTTTTGACTTATGAGCATTTATTTAGAAAAATTAATTATTACAGATAACAATCACACTTTCTAGACCAATTTGGCAAGTAGCCTATGGAAATTGTTTTGTAATGGTTGACATTTTGCTGTTATTCATTCAGTCTTGTTGTCAGTTGGTCTATTTAAATATTTTAATTTTTTAAAGTTAAATTAAAGTTAAAAAAAATGGAAGAAAACAACAACTATTCAGATGTAGTACTTATGAATTTATTTATTTTACATGGTCAGTATAATAAGTTCATCAGCCGTACATTTAGAAGATTCAATGAAATGTATCCAAATTTACCATCAATGAGCAATAAGAAATTTAGACGAATTCAAAGCAATTTCGAAAATTTTGGATCATGCTTGAAACATACAGAAATTTACCTAGACCTATAACGTCCAATGAGGAAACTGAAATCAATGTTTTGGCTTATTTTCATGCCTATCCGCATGTTTCAATAAGAAGTGCCAGTTCTTCTTAAAATCACCCAAGGATTCACAGCCTTAAGTATCGGCTTTCAATTAAAAAACCCCCAAATATTGTTATCACAAATATTTTCTCTTGCCAAAAAACTATAAATAATTTTTTAAATATTAATTAAACAATTGGGGTATACTTTTAAAATTAAATAAATAGTTACCTCCTTATATGTGCCCCTTTGCCCGACGACATCATCTTCATTCTTCCAGTTCCACTCTCCAAGGGACGAACAAAAAGGACATCGCCCTGGACAGGCCAGGTTGACCATCAGCCTTTTTCAGACATGCGGGAGCCTTGAAAAGGGTTATCTCTACCACGCTCTAAACTGCGACGATGTTTAGGCAAACCCTTGAAGAGCGGAACCCTCACACCTCACACGCGGTACCGCACTCTATTTTAGACCCGTCAAGTATCTGAAACAAATAAAAGTAATTGTTTGGAAAAGGTTTGTTTGGATTTGTTCATTAACTTTCCTATTTTTATTTTAAACAAAAACAAACTATCTATAGTTCTTGGTATTATTATGGCCATATAAAAATATAAAATTGGCAAATTTTTGGAATCGACAACCTTATATAAACTTACCCTTATTTTTAACGCTAAATAGAAAATAATTTAATATATGATTTATATCCAGTATACGTAAATTCCATTACTAAGTTAGTAACTAATAAGACAAAGGAGAAAAACCGCAAATTTCAAGACACTACCATAAACTGACACTGGCATAAATATTCTTATTTAAATCGGTACATGTAAAAAAAACCATAGCAACAATGAGGAAATTTTATGAGCATAAAACAACAACTAATGCAAAAAAAACCATATTGAACAAAAATATTTTTTTTTCGAAAACAGTTCACTTTATCGACATTGATCAAGAGTACCTTTTTTTCAGCATATCTCGTATCAAAAATATTATTGTCGTTCCTTCATCGTACAAGGTATAAAAAAACATTTTTGTGTCCTAGTCTGTCCCTGGCAAACTAAATAAGCCAAATGTGTTTAAAAGGGCGAGTTTTAAGGAGACCCATCTACTAACCATTATACTTACTAAAAAAATATTAAATTACACCTAGTACTTCAAAAATTATTTAAAAAACCACGATTTCCAGGGACGTCCATTATGGGCCCGTATCTCCGTAGAGGAGAGGCCGTAGGGAGAAAAATTTATAAGAACTTCTCCTGTTATTTTTAAGTGTTCTATCTGAACCCGGGAGATTACCCACATATTCTGGGACACCCTGTATAGGGTGTGCCATTTAAAATAAAGAAGTTGACACCGACTTCCAGTTTAACCGGACGTAGTACCTTAATGAAAATGTTTTAGCCCAGTGCTCAAATCAACATTAGCATACTATCAAAATTTCAATTTCAAAATTAGTGAGAGAGCAACAGGGCCCGCTCAAGACGCCTTAATCATTTTGTGCTCTTATTAATACATATTAATAATATTTCTGAAAAGAAATTAAAAAAATGTGCTATGCTATTCTAACTCATTAAAATAATAACTATCAACAAACCACCTTGTAACTCTGTAAATTTTTTTATTTAAATCTATTTTATTAGCTATTTCGTGCTCAATAGATATCATAGTAAAGCTAGCCCGTTTCGGGCTTGTTCGTAACATGCCGCCCAGTTTACCCCCTCCTCAGTGGCGTATATAGCCCCCCCCCCCACGAAATGTAATGTTTTAACCAATTTATTCAAAGATGAATTCGTTAGGAAAAATATAAATCTTGATTTTACTAGATGTTTGTTTTTAGTAGATGATTGTTTTGTTTCCAATTTATTCAAAGATGAATTCGTTAGGAAAAATATAAATCTTGATTTTACTAGATGTTTGTTTTTAGTAGATGATTGTTTTGTTCGTTGTTGTTTAAACACTCAGTATATTTTTTGTTCAGTTAATAATTAAGTCAGAGCTAGTGACGCATTCACCATTTCGTTTTTTGATCAATATTTTTGATACTATTTCGGTTTATCCTAAAAGCGGTTAATTATCTGTTTTTAGGGACCAATTGCTATAATAACGGAAGCAAGGAACGAAATTTTGTCAATTTGCACAAATTTCAATTCTTGTACAAGTACGCCACTGCCCCTCCGAACCAAAAACGGTCCTCGGCGACTCTTAGAATCCAGATTTTTCCGCCCCAATATACTTGACTCCCCTTCTCATTTACGATTTTAAGGGTAACAGTTACCTCTCCCAGTGGGTTACTCCATGCATGAAGGCTTTAAATAGTTTTTAAATTCCTTTTAGGGTATTATTTAACAAAAAATGTATTGTGTCGACTCCTCTTTTATTATTATTGGAAAGAGATTTCAACGATTTTTAAAAATGATGGGCCACTTGACCTTCCCCCCCCCCCCTCCTTCCCATTTAAGAGCTTAATGGTAACATCTACCCCTGCCAAGGGGGTTAAACCACGAAGGCTGCAACAATTCTTGTGAAGGGCGGGACCTTCACAATAAAATTTTATTTTTATTTACCGAAAGCGACCTATTAAAGGTGGGTAGTTTTCAAATTAAAACCCTGCATAACTGAAAACTGAAGGGGCCCATACACTTGCGAGCAAAAAAAAAGAATTGTGGAAAGAGTTTATAAGTAGATATTTATCGCCAGTTAGTACCCCAGTTATGGAAGGTAAAAAGCGAGGAACCCGTTGCATAATAGCGCATGGGCCCCTTGTGATGTGACTTAAATACTTCTTCTCTATTATAAATTAATTTATGGAACTGTGAATGCTGCTAAACGTATTTTGAAAAAAAAAATGTTTAAAGACTCACCTTACAGGGAACAGAGCAAACCTTCGTTTTAGGATGACACTATTACCCGGAATTCCGACAACTCTTTAAGCAGTGGCAGGAGCACCCTGTCCTGGACGTCGAATTATCACGCGGGATAATTTTCCAGAAAAAATAAAACCGGCGAATACGCGAGCTCCTTTCGAACCGACGACTGCAAATAAACTAACAAACGAAAGCAAGGCAAAGGTATTTTGGTGCAAAAAATTCGTTTTTTTTCTAACGATTACTCGCTTACATTGTAGAAAAAACGGCATGACTCATGTCGATTCGTTATACGTCCGAGATTTTTATATACAAATTCATGCCGTTTTACGAAATTTAAAATGAATTGTATTTTGATAGGTATAATTTTATTTTTTAAAATAGGGAATTTATGTCCCGGAGGATCCTAAATTTTTGTATGAGGCGGTAACCCTTGTGTCATGTCATTTGACTTGTGTTTCGTAGCATTCTTATTAGAGAAATTAGAATTACCGGAAAATTTAACGCGGAAAATTGGGATTTCTGAAATAAATAAAATATTTACTAATACAGGGAGTCCATTTAGTGTGTAATTCTTCGATATCTCCTATATCGTGGATAGAAGGGAAACTTTAAAAAAAAATATTAGCGGACTGTTGAAGACTCATATTTTAAAAGTATGTTTAAGTATACAGGGTGTCCATTTTTGGGTAGTTTTACGGGGTATCTCCCTTATTAGTAAAGATAGAAGGATGCTGTTTTCGGAGCACTTTGCTACTTTTTTGTCAAACAGAAGATGCCGTAATCATTTTGGGACACCCCCCCCCCCATATCTCGGTTACCCCGTAACGTATCAAAAAGAAATAAAAATGTTCTTTTTGTAACTCTTTATGTAGAATACAGTGACGTACTCAGATTTTTTCTACATTCAATAATTTTCAAGGAAAATAAACAAATTTGCTTCTTTAAATGGGTCACCGTATATAAAAAAATGGTATATTTTTGAAAAACGTATATTTCGGGCCTAATACTAAGACTAAAAATAAAGTGTTATATATTTGAAGCTTGTTACAAACTAAATTATATTATTAAAAATATAGGTATAGGGTACGTGTGAAAACAAATTTAACGAAGATACCCCGTAAAACTACCCAAAAATGGACACCCTGTACAGTGTGTGTCATAAATGAAATGACCTATATTTTTACTCGGAATCAGTGCTCCTCCTTATCGTTTATGTAACCCCAATTTTTTTCCCCAATCTGTTGCGGTGTTGCAAAGATATTATTAATTTTCCTATTTTTATTGCATTGGTACGATCGTAATAAACATGCTACAGATTCTTTATTGATTTTAATTAGATCAAAAAATGTTATCTGGATTATATGAGTACTAAGTATTTATAAAATTTTACAGTTTTATACAGGGTGCTTTATTTTTACTTCCAAACTTCGGGTTTGTTTGGATTAAATTTACTCAGTATTTTCAAATGGAACACCCTGTATATTTCATCAAGAATTGAAACTTCTACTCCTTATAAGTACAAAATATTTTATTATTGTCTGTAGCGTTGCCAATCGTAATGATAAATCTTGGTATTATTGGAAAGATATTTAAACAACCTTTAAAATGATGTGCCCTTCCCTACCCATTTAATATTTTCGCTCAAGTCTTCAGTCTTGGGCTTTCTTCGTTTACACTTTTTAGTATTTTTCTGTATTATATTAAATACGAATATGGAAAATTATTATTTCCAGACCACCCGATGATCCTTATACAATAAGGGCGTATTTTTGTCTACACAGTAGCACTTTAAAACATATTTCAGATTGAATGGTACTACCAAGAAAAGGAAGCCCTCTCCTGACAAGCATAGACTTTTTATTTCTTGAATAGATTTTTTTAAAATTTGAGTTAATCAAATAACGTCTGTTCAGATTATGTGGGACTACTCAGCTCGTCTCCTTCTGAGGCGGATCCCCTCCTTCAGAGCGGATGATATTGATGGTCTTTCCCCAAAATGTTGCTAGCCCGACACTAAATTGCAGCCGCGTCTGTAAGGTGTCTGTGCGCAGATTTCTCATCGTGTCCAAAAAAAAAAAAAAAACACCAACCTAACCGATCAGAACCGTTTACGTCATTACCCCTTATCCCCACCATCGAACGGTGCCGAAGTAGCGATATTGCCAGGTATCTGGTGAAATTTCACCAGATCTGGTGATTTTTTTGTGATTTATAAAATATACCTCCCCGAAACGAAGCTGATAACACCAGAAACCGAACTTTTTCAAAAGGTTTTTCATCACAAAAAAATCAACAGATCTCGTGACATTTCATGAGATAACTGGCAACACTGCGCTGTAGTATTAATTTTTTATTTTGTTTTGAAATTTTAAACTCAGTTTTCCGAAATAAGTATTCGTTCTTTTCGAACAAAGGTAAATTATTTTGTCCTAAAAAATTGTGAATAGTAGGTATGTACTTTTGCTTCTAAAAGTTTATTTGATCATTATCTACCTAAATCCTACAAAATTATTAAATAATTTTTAATTACATTGGTGCATTTTTTACTAACCAGAATAAATATACATATTTTGAGGACTAGAATACAAAAATAAAATTTGACGCTGTCATCGAAAAAAATCTTTTAAAAAAACAAACCCAAATATAACCTCCAAGAGGGGAAAATTTTAACATCCGCATCCGCATTCCACATACTCACACCCTAAAGAAACTTAAATATTGGCCTGCTGCAATCGGAAGAGGTTATCGACTATACTATAAGTTTTTTAAAGAAATGTGACGAGTTCAAGTTTAAAATGTTAAATTTTAGGTTAAACGAAAACCATAATGGATGTGGCCACAAATTCAAATTATATTCCTGTGGAAATTCTTCACCGCTCTGAAGCTGAAAAAAAGTTATCTGCAGAAGAAAGCGCAAGAGTTAATAATACTGGTAAAACATCATTTTGACTTAAAATTGTAAACTGTCCCATGGTATTTTGTTAGCCCTGTTGGTATTTTTGTAATATTATCTAAAAATTAGTTTTGTACCTCTATAGATCCCTAAATGTTATAATATAAATATTTTTTAATTATTGTAGATACAGATTACAAAGGGCAAGTATGCTCTGCACAAAGATGGCTTTGTATCTGCTTGGAATGAAGATAATGAAGATATAGAGGAGATACAAGCTAGTGACCACCACAAGACCTAGGGTATGGAATGATGAGGAGACACTGTCAGAACGCCCATGTCTATGATTTTAGACTTCCTTATTGGAGGAATGAAATGGTTCTCCTTAAAAACTACAAAACTACCTAGCTAGCTATTTAGTCTTGAAGAATAATCATATTAAAATACACTGCCAGATATTATTCAAATATTTCATTGCTTCGCCGCTTTCATTATCAAAGTCTCAGTCAGTATGATAAATTATTCAAAACGAAACTTGTACAAAACAAATTGTTTTCATTTACAAAACAATAACAAAATATTGTAAGGTTAGGTTACATCCGAATGACAAGTGACAGACGTCACCCCCTACAAAAAGAGTGGGGGACTGTCGCTGCGACACGTCGAAGCTCTGAGAACGCGGCTTTAGGCGAACAGGACTGTCTAAATGTGACGCAACCAGTACACGAAATGTACTGCCATTAGCGACCATTTCTTTTTATGCTCTTATTACTATCTTTTACCACAGGTGTCCTGTTTATTAACAGGATTCCGGAGTACCTGTAAACGAGTTTTCTTTCCAAGCGTTTATTCCTCTTTTAGGAACAAAATGTCAAAGGAAAAAAAGTTTGTAGTAGAACTAGAACTCGCGGAAAGTCAATAGCGTGTAGCGTTTTCATAGGAAGAGAAAACTCCGTATTTCAGCGTAGAAAATTGTATAGACCCCGATCACGTGCAGTCTCTTTCTTCGATTATCGTTGTTTCTGTCGGCGTACCGATTACGGGCGGACGCTCGACGTTTTCTTCTAACTGCAAGGGAAGATCCAATTCGCCTCGTGCCTTCAAAGCGTGAAACGAACAGGGATCAAATCGGAGATTTCGACTGACTCCGGCGTCCTCTTAAGATTACAAAAATGGTCACCTTAAATTACGTCTACGTTTGGAAGGCGATTTCTTGGGAACTACTACTCAAGAAATAATCAATTAATGTATTATTGGAAAGAGATTTAAACGATCTTTAAAATGATGTCCCACTTGACCCTCTTCCCATTTAGGACTTTAAGGGTAAAATCTACTCGTCCCAGGGAGTTAAACCACGAAAACTGATAACAATATTTTGATGTGTCTTTCCGATTTTTAATAATATGTACAGTACATTTCAAATTGACACTGTTGAATAGAATATAGGATATTAATTATTGAGTAAGTTACAAACAGGCCAATAAGCAATAGAATATTATATTTATATCATTTATACCTATACGTAGAGTAAATAAGAGAGAACAACAATGTCTTATGATAGCAACAGTTTGCAACTAAATTAACTAAAATAATGTGTTTACGCACGTATTATATTATATAATGTACCAGATAGGACGGTCATTTAAGTATTAATAAATCTAAATTATTCAGCCTTATCAGCTAAATTGTCAACACGAAATATAAACTCCGGTATTATGATTGAATTAATTTAAGGAAGCATGGGCGCAGACAGAAAATGATTTTAGTGACAGCAATAATTAATCATTTTAAATTATGCAAAAGTTTATGATATTCTTGAAAATTCAGTCATGAAATAATCTTTGCGAAAGCAATAAAAATTTCAAAATCCCCAGATGCGTTTCTGAAATGTTTAGAATTTTTTGTGTATCAGTAATTGCAATAATCTTTGTAACAGTTATAATTTTAAAATGTCCCTTTGTAGCAATAATTCTGCATTAGTTTTATTTTGTAATGTCAGTCACCAGAATAATCTTCGCGAAAGCAATAAAAAAATATCAATGTCCCCCCATAAACCATTCCGAAACGTTTAAAAATTTCTCGTATATCCAGTTATTGGAATGTGGAATTATATTTATAACAATAATAAGTTTAACATTTCTGTAAGGCCTCATGAAGAAACTTAAGATTTTCTGTTGTATTTAGTCATCAGAAGAGTATTTGAAGAAGAAACAGTGTCGGACTGGGCACGGGGCAAAATCCCAGTGGGCCAAATTTAAAATATCTTCCATGTCATTTATCGTAATGAAAAGTAAACTTGTCCAAGGGGGAATAATTTAATTTAGATGGAGGTGAATCTGCTGACTCCGTGTAGACGTACAACAAGACTGCAACGCACGACGGTTTGCATTCCAGATTTTCATATTCATTCATATTTACTTTATTTAATAAAGAATTATCTTACATTGATCCTGCTACCTTTAAATATACTGCTGCTTCATATGGAAAAACGTTACTCGATACATCTATTTGAACTTTAAGTGGTAGACGCAGATAGAATAAAGCAAGAATTAGGGAATCAGTTTTGCGCAAAATTACAACCACCTAGTTGCACAGCGGCCACATACAACTATGGAAACGTCAAGATCTTCCTCATCAGATGAAGAGAACACCTCAGGCGACGAAACATGTAATATTTTCCATACGAGAACGACCAAAACAGAAATATACCCAGCGAATGCTCCGTTGTATGCATTTTGGTTTTGCAAAAATATAACTCACTTTCCTGAAAGGAATGACTTATTTTATTTCCTTAATTGTTTTTTACCAATTTGAACGCCTGATACATTGTTTTAATATACACGGTGTTGAAAAAAGGTCGGTACCTCGGAATAACTCCGGTGCATCGCATTGCAGCGGAAAATGTCTAGGGAAAAAGTTGTTTGGTTTTGAAGGAGGAATAGTTTGCAATTTAAACCACCCCCACCCCCCTCAACCCCCGGGCGCGGGTGGGGGTAAGTTAAGATTTTCAAATGGAACACCATATTTTCTATTGGCGTATCGTGTTCTCCGACCAAAAATAAACATCTATTGTCCGAAATGTTTTTTTATTCGGGCCCATCCTTCACCAATAATCACCATAAGGAAAACAAAATCAGAACCATGCGAAAATCAAGTTTTATCCCGGAAATACTCTTTTTCTCTGTCTTGTACTAAAAAATGCCCGTGGAATACAAACAACTTTTTCGACGGGCATTTTTTAGTACAAAACAGAGAAAAAGAGTATTTCTGGGATAAAACTTGATTTTCGCACGGTTCGGACAAAAGATATTTATTTTTGGTCGGAGAACGCGATACGCCAATAAAAAATATGGGGTTCCATTTGAAAATCTTAACTTACCCCCACCCGCGCCCGGGGGTTGAGGGGTGGGGGGCGGTTTAAATTGCAAACTATTCCTCCTTCAAAACCAAGCAACGAACAAACCCGAACAAACCCAGACATTTTCCGCTGCAATGCGATGCACCGGAGTTATTCATGGGTACCGACCTTTCTTCAACACCCTATATGTTCATTGTGTATGTTATATGTTGTTTATTCTGAATTTTTAAATTTTACTGATCTACAGGTAGAAGAAAATATATTCGGTGGACCACTTCGAGGTTTCGCCCGTTGGTTCAAATGGCCTCAGTCCGACACTGGGAAGAAATAACAATTTCAAAATCTCTGCAAGCTCTTCTGAAGGGATCTACATATGCTCTGTAAGAGCATTATTTTTAGAACGTTCTCAAAACTATAAATTCTAGGTAATTCTCGCAAACCACCTGTCTGGAACTTTATTCTAAAAAAATGTACCCTAAAGTAAATAGAAAATACCAGATATCTTTTGAAACCCTTAGTTAGTTTTAGAAGAAGGTTTCCAGTATTTCTGGTAGATCCATGAATGTCTAAAAAATATCCCAGTTTTTATTTTGAAAACGTTGCTTGCAATTCAAGAATCATAACCAAAAAAACGAATAGTTCCTTTAGTTAAATTTGGGTGGTTTTAGCTTAGATATACTGGTCACTGGACCATAGTAGACTTGTAATTTTGAGTTCGAATTTAGTTTAACCTGGATAACTCGACGATACAGAGATATATTTATCACCGGTTCTAGTTTCTACGCCAATGAAGTGAGTTGTAAAGCGTGTTTTATTTGATTCGGTGTACCTTGTGTATAATTAAGCCGTGGTGCAAACAGTTTATATTACTCTGTGGAATAAACATGTGGACAAGGCAGGTTAATGGAATTTTAAGAAATGTATCCAAGGCAGGTAAGTAAACAATAACATAGATGTAAAAATAAATTACTACTGTACTAGCAATAATAATTATAATATTAAATATATTGATCAGCTTTGCAAATAATCACCTATTTATCATGTATGACGTAAAAGAAATAAACGCATAAACAAAACAATATTTTCTATTGACAAGGAGACCGATATCGGTCTCCTCGATTTGCGTTTAGCGTACAAGTGAAACATCAAAAAGTAAGTAGCAAATATGTTTTAGCTGAACATATTTTCCTGTCCGCTTCTCAAACGATAACATTAAAAATTGTCTATTAATAATTGATTTACTTAATGAATTTTGATTGCCTCAATTATTAACAGCCGATGAAAAAATACTCTCTAGATTTAGCCTCAAGGTCAATTATTTTTAAATTAAATAATTTTACAAAAAATAAACGAGATTTTGAAATAACTATACCCTCGAGGAAATTAAATGGATCTGCTCTCTGCTCTAACTTCCTGTAATAAGAGTCCCCACAAGTTATATGGTGAAGACGCATGGGACTATTTAAAACCCCTGGATTAATAATAATAACGGATTTTTTAAATATTATTTATCCAAACCAAATAGAATTTATTTAAATACAAATTCTCAGCATTCAAATGTTAAAAAAAATAAAAAGGGATGCCGCTAACATCAGGATTGCGCGCTAACACACCTCAAGCGCTCAGATTGTATACCCAATTCTCAGTTATATAGGCCCGGTACATTTCTAGGTAGAAAACCCGGGCTGCGTGTGTCTCTTTTCCACTTTAGGTAAATATAATATCATCGCATGTGCTAATTGAGACATAAAAATATAAAATAAGATGTTATATTAGTGGTATTGCGGCTATTCTTTGGACATTGCCATTTTAAATGGGAAGAAAATAAATTCTATTTGATTTGAGTAAAGGGTACGTAGTCTTCAAAATGTTATTAGACGATATTCACCATTTGTTTCTAAACAAAGAATAAGAAATGTAATTACTTTAAAAGATATATCGAAATTGTATATCTTTTTGTTTTGTTTATTTCAAGTTAAATAATAACAAAAAAATTAAACTTATGGTAGAAGCGCAGTGAAGGATTTTCTGATATCTTTTAGAGATTAAAAAAAATGTATTGTAGAGGGTGTGCCATTTTCGACACTTTTATATAGTGTGTCCGTTATTGTTAGTGCTATCAAAAAAGTAATGTAGGTGCCCTGTACTCTTTTTGGGTCAAACTTAAAATGGTAAAATCAAAATTTGAAAATTTTCACTCGCTTAAGAGATACGGGGGAAAATAAATTACACTATATTTTCTTAGTTAAAAGAGATATAGAAAAGTGTTTTATACAGAAGTTTGTTTGTCATAATTCTTGAATAATCTGCCGTTTTCAGAATAAGTATACGGGGTCAGGTAAAAAAGTTATCGAACCTAACCTCATTTCTTTAAACATCCTGTATATTTTAATCTAAAAAGATAGCATTTTAAATTCTCTTTTCAAATTTATATCACACTCATGGATGATACTGGTTCCATAGTAAAAGAGCCGCATATTTTTAAATTATGTTCCAGTCGTCGGAATATGTCCTTACGTGGTTGCCATTGCTTCGTTTTTTTCCACTGTCAATATAAACTGATCATATCAAATTTTTTTAAATGTTTATAAGTCATTTTCACAAATGAATATGTAAAAATGAAATTAACGTTAAATGTTAATAACAACTAGAATGCCAAAGATATTAGCTTTTGTTTCATGGCCTACTGTGGTTTAAAGTAATAAAGTTTAAATAAATCGCCTAGAAAAGCAATATTATCCATGGTGTGTTATATACTTGAAAAGAGAACTTAAAATGCTATCTTTTTAGATTTAAATATACAGGGTGTTCCATTTAAAAAAATGAAGTTAGGTCCGATTACTTTTTTACCTTAAAAGTAAAATTAACCAAAACTAAAGGAAACGAATCAGAAAAACAATAAAATAAAGAGCCGATCGAGCAGATGAGTAGAATCCAAACCCACAATTCCGTACCGGTACGAGGATTATTCTGACGGTTGCAAATCAGTTAGGAATTGATACATTTTGCTCTATGAGCACCGTATTTTCCTCTCCGCGAACCGTATTTTGGTCCTGTGAACACTTTAAACCAACTCATGACACATAACACTTAACAAGCGTGCAGTGTTGCCACAGAAGAAGCAGATACTTATTTTTCAAAAATTTCTAATATTATTATTCTGCACAATTACCAAACTCATAATAATACTCCAAATCAGAAAAAATTTAGACATAAATCGTTCAGAGGATACTAGCAATTTATTTTCCGAGACACGAGCCGTGTAAACTGAACTAAACTGATATCAACTCGAAAAACTGTGATAAATTTAGTAGTCAAAAATACTATATAAACGATACTCCTACGCAACTATCCAGCCAAATAAGCATAGACGGAACGGACATACGGTATAGGTACAAGTGCCACTTTTAAATTAAAAATAATATTAAATATAATCTAAGCATAGTATACAGGGTTGGACAAATGTTGCGGGACGGCTTAATTACAGGATAACCAAAAGTGATATCAGATCCGGGTTTTCGACAATCGATAGGACTAAAATTTTACTATTTGACTGCGCATTCCATATATCAGTAACGTCATCAACTGTCAAGGGGTGACGTTACATTTAATTTTCTTAAATGCAACATCCTGTATATTATTAGTTATTCAAAATTGTCAAGATCCTCCAAAGAGTTTTTGTACGATATACGACAGTCTTTAAATGCCGACAAACGTAGGCATCTAAAGGTGTTAGATCTGGAGATCTAGGAGGCCATTCTTCCCTTACTCATCTCAGAAAATGTTTCATCCAAGTATGTATCAGGTTGCTGAAGGACGACATTTTCAACATTTAGTTAAATAACTTTTATTTTAAATTTTCGTATACAGGGTGTCCGCTAATTAATGGTACATGGAAAAACCAACCTCCTTACGTAAAAATATTAGGATTTAATTACCTATATCCGAAAGTTGATATTAACTGAGATACAGGGTGTTAAAGTTAAAACTTCATTTTTGTTTCTCTCTAATAACTTTGAGAGAAACCAACGGTTTTTTACAAAATTTGGCAACTATGGTTTTTTCGGACGAGAAATTTTTTTGTGAAATTTTAATGTATTTAATTTTCGCACATTTATTAGGTCATAACTTTTTTGTGCCGTTTTTAATGGAAATAATACTTTTCTCATATTTATTACGTAAAAAAGGTATACTAAGTTCAGGTCGCCGACAGTTACCGTTTCGGAGATATATACATTTGAATTGTTTAGTGCACCCTGCCCAATTACTATTAATTTCAAACAAAATTTTTTTGTTAAATTAAAATATGAGAAAACAAATGAAATTTAGAGATGCAGTTTCTATGAAACCTCTTGTCATTTGTTTGTTGAATATGGTAAGATAGCTATGTGAGAAAATGTTTCATTTTTGAGTTTATCGTAAGTTAAGTAACAATGCCGAAACACAATTTGCTTTCAAACGCAGAAATGCGGGATGTGTTGCAGTCTGCAAAAATATTTACGACCGATTAGGCGAAACATGTGTTTCGTCCTGAACGGAATTCCGAATAACTCACACATCTATCTCACAATAATCTACAAGCAAATAACAACATGGAGGTTTCATAGCAACTGCATCTCTAAATTTCATTTGCTTTCTCATAGGTTACTTTAAGAAAAAAATTTTGTTTACAAATTAATAGTAATTTTGCAGGGAGAACTAAATAATTTAAATGCAAATATCTCCGAAACGGTAACTCTGGGCGATCTCAACTTAGTATACCTTTTCTATGTAATAAATATGAGAAAGTATTATTTTCATTAAAAACTTAAATACACTAAGGCACAAAAAAGTTATGACCTAATTAATGTGAGAAAAATGCCGCAGACAGCGCCCCTACATTGTACATTAAAATTTCACAAGAATATCAATTTCTCGTCCTAAATAAACCATATTGCCATATACGTAAGGAGTCTGTGGTTTTTTCATGTACCATTAATTAGCGGACACCCAGTATATATATAAAAATCGTTACTTATTTTTTTAAATAAAATGTATTGGGTTCCTTCATTTATTTATCAATATATCCGAAACAATTGAATTTAGACATATGGTATTTTATAGAAAAAAATGTTTTATTTAAATATATTGAGAATTTAGAATTATTAATAATATACAAGGTGTTTGTTCCATTAAAAAAAATAATGTGAAAAAGTCTCGTTTTTAATTATTTTTTCTTAATACATAATTAAAAGAGTAACTGTATTATTATCGACTTTTAGGCTTAAATCAAAAATAGTATCTACGAATTGTAACCTCATTACAGTTTTTGAAAGACTAACTAATAATATAACAACCTAAATAACAATTTTTCCATAATAAGTTCATAACATAACACAGCTATATAATTAATTTCTGGATTGTTGTTTTATATTATTTTTAAATTCACGTATAACTAATTTTATTTTGAAGGAAATCTACGTACTGCTACATCATTAGTACCCGGAGAACCGAAAGGACCGAATGTAGTAACAGAAATTCCTGGTCCAAAATCCAAAAAGCTACTGGTGGATTTAGATTCTATAACAGTAAGTATAAATTACTTAAACTGTAAGTTGGCGGTGGTGGAGAAATGAGCGACTAAAAATATCAATAAACAATTAACAAAATTTATGTAGGGTGTCCGGAAAATGGATGTCAATAAAAGGCAAAAATAATAAGAACTTTTTTCATTTTAGCCCACATTGCTCGATATACAGGGTGTCCCAGAATATGTGGGCAATCTCCCGGGTTCAGATAGAACACTTAAAAACAATAGGAGAAGTTCTTATAAATTTTCCTTCCTACGGCTTCCCGTACGGAGATACGGGCCCATAACGGACATCCCTGGAAATCATTGTTTTTAAATAATAAGTACTAGGTGTAATTTAATAATATTTTAGTATAATGGTTAGTAGATGAGTCTCCTTAAAATTCGCCCGTGTAAACACATTTGGCTTATTTAGTTTACCAGGGACGGACTAGATGTAACACAAAAATGTTTTTTTTGTACACCTTGTATAATGAAGAAACGACAATAATATTTTTATTCAAAAAATGTACTCTTGATCAATGACGATAAAGTGAACTGTTTTCGAAAAAAAAATATTTTTGTTCAATATGGTTTTTTGCATTAGTTGTTGTTTTATGTTCATAAAATGCCCTCATTGTTGTTATGGTTTTTTTCACATGTATCAATTTAAATAAGAATATTTATGCCAGTGTCTTGAAATTTGCGGTTTTTCTGCTTTGTCTTATTAGTTACTAACCAATCATATTGAACAAAAATATATTTTTTTTCGAAAACAGTTCATTTTATCGACATTGACCAAGCGTGCCATTTTTCAACTTAAGGTTTAGAGTGTTTAGAGTATCCAAAAATATTATTGTCGTTCCTTCATCATACAAGGTGTACAAAAAAAAGCATTTTTCTGTTACATCTAGCCCGTCCCTGACAAACTAAATAAGCCAAATGTGTTTAAAAGGGCGAATTTTAAGAAGACTCATCTAGTAACCATTATACTAAAAAATTATTAAATTACACCTAGTACTTTAAAAATTATTTAAAAAACAACGATTTGTGCTCATTATCAACTCGCTCCATCTTTTCTGTTGCAATACTTTCTGCCACCGCACAAATTTGTTTTCATAATTATAATTTACTTACAAAAATTATCGTCCGTTTTAGCAAAGTGGATCGGTTCAATTCTTTGGAAATTATGATAAATCCATTGGAAACTATCTGGTAGACATCGATGACAATGTCATCCTTGATGCCTTTACTCAAATTTCATCCATACCCATAGGATACAACCATCCCGAATTATTAAAAGTATTTGACGATGACCACAAACTGGTAAGTAAGTCAGTCAACACACATTCGTTGACTTATTTCCATGGAAACCATGCAAGGAACCATTTAATCATTCGAAAAAATTATGCACTAAGACAGGGGTCGGCAACCTTTTGAGACGGAAGAGCCAAAAGTGATAATTCACAATTTCTCAGTTTTTAAAGAGCCACGAATTTGATATCGAAAGAGACGCAACTTGACAGCCAAAGCACTGGCGAAGACGCCAAATTGTCTTGCGTCGAAAACGAATTAAAACCTACAAACCGACGACGGCATCATTCGAGAGCTTTCGACGGACTGACGACAGTAACGACGCGTGTCACGAGGAGGGGTGCGATGAAAAGCGAGTACAAGTGGCTGAGAGATAGAATCGGTGCCTAATCCTCGTTAATCGATTCAGAACGAATTTTTAATGTTTTTTTTCGATAAAATAAATAATATTTGCGTATGGAACTAAAGAGCCGCAGCTTCACATCCAAAGAGCCGCATGTGGCTCGTGAGCCGCAGGTTGCCGACCCCTGCACTAAGTACGTAGCTGAAACTACACTCGCCGGCACAAAATTCCGCCACCCTGATATTTTGGTCAAGTTTGATATTTTATAACTTTTTTATTTTTTATGCGATTTTCATGATTTTGTTATCAGTTTGTAGATCCATTTATTGTGTTTTTCCTTAATTATTTTATAAAGTAATATTTTTTGATTAGGCTATAATATACAGGAGTAAATCAAACTGTTGTTTTTATCGTCATTTCAAAATATCCTGTTGGAAAATTGAGGTGGATAATTTTATTTACATACTGTTTCTCATCTTTGATGTATTCTAAACATTCCGTTTCTTGATTCATTCCATTATCTCATTTCTGCTGCGAGCTGCAAAATTTTAAATGAAACGCTGATTTGAAGCCTATTTTCATTAGGAAAAACAATCACTAGGTATATCATAAAGTTAATTAACAAAAACAATTTTAATATCGTGTATTTCCTCTTCTCGCAGCAATGACAGCTTGCAGTCTTCGTGATATCGAACGAATAAGGTTACTTATCCTTTCTTGAGGGATAGCCTGATATTCTTCGGTCAACGCCAGTCGTAAGTCTTTCAAGGTTTATGTTTGTACAGGATGACGACTTTTAAGTTGATCCCATGCAAAGATGTTCGATTAGGTTCACATCCGGGCTACATGCGGGCCATTCCAATCTTGAAAGTCCAACTTCATCCAGATATTCATTCACTATATGTGCATTATCATGCATTAATGTAAATTAGTTCCCAATGAAAGGAGCAAATGGAACAACAACTTCTAGGAGGATTTCCTTAATGGTGAGCGATTAGAACTCAACAAATACAAGATTGGTGCGTGCTTCGGTAGAAATACCAATGACATACATTTTCTAAAAATAACATCGTTTCATTTAAAATTTTGCAGCTCGCAGAAGAAATGAGATAATGGATTGAATAAAAAATTGAAATGTTTAGAATACATCAAAGATTACAAGAAACAGTATATAAATAAAATTATCCACCTCAATTTTCCTACAGGGTGTTTTGAAATTACGACAAAAAACAACAGTTTTATTTACTCCTGTATAATATAACCTAATCAAAAAATGTTACTTCATAAAATAATTAAGGAATAACACAATAAAATGATATACAAACTGATAATAAAATCATGAAAATCGCATAAAAAATAAAAAAGTCATAAAATATCAAACTTGACCAAATTTTCAGGGTGGCGGAATTTTGTGCCGGTGAGTATAGTTTCAACTTAATTGGATTTATTTTAATTTAAACTTTGATGCCAAAGTTTTGACGATGTGTAAAATTAAACAAAAAAGAAGACAAGTTTTCCCTCGTATTGGTCATTGCTGTGACATATTTGCATGTAGAATCAGTTATGAAGCTTGAACCAGCATATAAGCAAATAAGTAGGGTGCGATTTTTATTAATTTTAGAGATCACTAATAAATAGACCGGCCCTTGGTGTGTACCCAAGCCATGACTGGCCGGAAAGATTAAGAAGTGTTTTATTGTCGGTATCCCCAGGTCTACCTCAAGTTACTACGATGATGTGCGGATCTTGTTCAAATGAAAATGCTTACAAGGCCATGTTCCTTAGTTATCGTGCTAAAGAAAGAGGAGAGAATGTCGATTTTAGGTAATAAAAACAGGTAAAATGGAATAGGTATACAATGTGTCCACGGATAGAGTTCGGAAGAGAAAAAACTGTTTTATTTGTAGATTTAGGAGAAAAAGTCATTCTTCATAAAAATGTCTGCTTGTGTCGGAACTACAATTTTTAATACCAAATTTACGATTACTATACAGGGTTAGTCAGAAATAACATTTTCAGTTTTTTCGATTTCGATTTTGTTTTTCAAATTTTATGAAAATATTTTCAAACCAGTGATTTATTTTACCAATTGTGCAAAAAACCTAATAAACATTCAAAGTGGTTAATTTCACAGCTAATACTAATTCTAAATAAATGAATTGTGTATGTTTCAAATTATTGACAGTTGTCCGAAGTTATGGTTTAGGGCATGAAAAAAGCTATATGGCAATTCTCCGACAATTCCATGAGATATTAGGATAATTAGGAACTGTTATCGGGAATTCAGATATCGAGTTTTGAGCTGTGGACCCGCTGAACTAGGTGGTACCACGTTTGAATAGAACTTTATTTATTTTAATATTTTATCTGAATGAATTAAAGAAATATGACATGTAATAATAAAAATACAAATAAAAAATAGTTTTCTTACAACAAAATCGTTATTCGGCCAGATATAAAACTATATTTTAATAAGAAAGCAACAATAGTTGTTTGTTTTTACGTAAATCTGTTTTAAGCAAGAACCAAAAAATTTAAAATGTTAGTTCTGACTAACCCTGTATAGTAATCGTAAATTTGGTATTGGAAATTGTAGTTTCGACACAAGCAGACATTTTTATGAAGAATGACTTTTTCTTCTAAATCTACAAATAAACAAGTTTTTCCTCTTCCGAACTCTATCCGTGGACACATTGTATGCTTATATATATACAAAGTATATACTATCTTAAAAACTAATGTATTAATGCGATCGCGGATTGCCATAATGAAACATAAAGAAACCCGAGAGAGCATTATACAAGGTGTTTCTTAATAATAATAATAAAGGAGGTTATTTTAGGATGTTCATATGAAGTTTTGTCTGAAAATGGACCCAAGCATAACCTCCTTAAATATTAGCATGTTATTAAGAAACACCTTGTATATAAATCCCAAGATTGTTACGTTGTTAAAACAACTTTGTCATCTTTTTAAACATCTATACACGCAAAGTAAAACCTTTTCGATAAGTAGACTCTATAGAATGCGATAATTTAGAATTACTTTTTAGTGAGTTAGAGAAAACTTCCTGTCTCGTAAACCAGCCTCCGGGAGCACCACAACTTTCGCTATTGTCATTTCTGGGAGCATTTCACGGCAGGACGATAGGAACTCTTGCTACGACTCACTCCAAGGCTATCCACAAACTGGACGTTCCTTCTTTGGACTGGCCCATTGCACATTTTCCACAGTACGTATTTTATAATGTACCTACAGAATTATTTTATGTAAACCCGCATATCCAGAGATGAAAATAAATTGCAAAAAAATAATCATAAAATGGCACATTGGGTTAATAACCTTATATCATTGTCATAAAAAGCCGCGTGTACTGAAAATTAGTAAGTAGGGTGGTTTGGGGTTAGCTAATAGACGGTCGATTTAAAATATAGCAAGCATGTAGGCTTTCTCTAGGACACCCAAGTATATATAATAAACCCTTTCCATAACGCCACGTAATTTTAATTTTAAAATATCCCATATTAATCTCCCAAATTCGATTATCCTGTTGTTTTTGTAGTTAAGGGAATGGATAAACTAGAAAAGTTTTATGGGATTTTATACTATCAAGGACGTTTATCATTCAAGATTATACTTATTACCTAATAAATACTTATTTTATTCATATTCCGACTGGTAGGTACAAATATCCATTAGATGAAAACGTCAGGGACAACAAAGCTGAAGATCAAAAATGTCTTGCTGAAGTTGAAGACTTGATTGAGAAGTTTAAGAAAAAAGGAGTTCCAGTCGCCGGTATCGTAGTGGAACCAATCCAGGCAGAAGGAGGAGATAACGAAGGGTCTCCAGAATTCTTTCAGGTAAGTATTTATGGTGTTAATTGAAATGGACCGATTCTGTAATGAAGTTTATACTGCTATATTTACAGCAACCTTTGGATTTCGAACGAACATAATGAAACACACAATGATGCCGAAAGACTATATATTTATCAATCTGCAAAAATCATTCTATATTCAATAACTAAGAAACTTTTGAATTTAGAAAAAAAAAACATATTTATAAAATATACAGCCAGCAATTTGATTTATAATTGTTGTAGGGTCTTCAAAAAATTGCAAAAAGACACGGAGCAGGACTTTTAATTGATGAAGTGCAAACGGGCTGTGGAGCGACAGGAAAAATGTGGTGCCATGAACACTTTAATCTGGACAGTCCCCCAGATATTGTTACTTTCAGCAAAAAAATGTTAACCGGAGGATATTATCACAATCTCGATATGAGGTAAGTCATGCATTATACTCTTAGATACAGTGTCTGTCAAAAAGTAGAAATATATATACTTAGCTATGTTTTCGGACGCTAATTTTATCAGTTGCGATTTTCGTTCCGATTGTTTCGGTTTGTCAGGGATGCCAGCCGACGACAATAGTCTGTCGGTCTTAGGTGGGCCCATCATCCTTTCCCCGCCAACTGGAAGCTGTCAGCAGTCCACCAGCGCAATTGAAGAATAAGGGCAAAAATAATTACTTTTAATCTAAATAAGCAATAGTAGCTAAACTTAGAACGAAGTCTATTTAATGTTCCTACTATTACTTGTTTAGTATTGGCTCGGACACATCCAATGTTAATATAATAACAATGCAAATTATTATATTGAACACGGAGGGGCTTTTTTTAAGTCTTTTATATTTGAGGGTTGCTTTAATGGGTTAGTCCTTTCTTCTGTAGAGTATTGCGAAACCGGAATACTCGTGGGTTAATTATTTGTATTTACAATTAGAATTAACCTAAACTAACATTTTTCTTTTCTCTCATAGAAAATCAAACCATCCTACTAGCATTCATCCTATCACAAACTCTCAACTTTAATTTTGTTTTTTTTTACATTATGTACAATATAAAATTAACAGAGCTAATATATTGTTTTTTCTCAAATAAAGAGAATCAAGCTAACCTATAACTTTCCAAAAATTATAGAATCGCGGGGGGCGGCTAAAATTAACTTAAGATATGTTATTTCTAAGATATTTTGCACTAATATCTTTTCTGTCACAATCGGGAACATTTTTAATAACCCTCACTTATTGTACCCTGCAAGTATATCAACTTAGAAAAGTTCGCAGTGATACTTGTTTAGGAGTTATTTTAAGAGATATTTTAATGTCATGCAGGCCGGACGTCGCCCTCAGTTCAGGGGCAACGCTGCCTTTATGACCGAACCAAATTGACTATTCTGTTTACTTCTCTACCATAGCTTCCACCGTAAAAACGGCCGCTATTTTAACGAGCGCTTGAGAAGCAAACTAGTCTTACTCCGTCAGTAATTATTTACTTCTTCTGTTTTTTAGGGTTGTCTTCGTTTTTGGCCTTTTCACTTTATCACTGTTAGCAGCAGTGATAAAGGCTAGCGATTCAAAAATATTTACCTAGAGGTTATCGACGCAATGGAAGGATGCCTCAGTGGTATATACTATCAAACCTGTGCAGCACTGTCTAGAGTCGACCGCCGGTATATAGGTGATACCTTGCAGGAAAACTCTATAAAGTATGCACTGAAATCGCGGGGGACACGAGCTAGGTTACGCACTAGCCTGCTTTTTCCAACAGCGGATGTAGTCTTTGGAAAATGTTGAACGTCAATCGATGGTGCTCTTTACTCTGTATTAAAAAATACGAGTTTATCTCCCACGTTGCGTTAAGGAAATTTCTCATCTAGATTTATTTATACTCGCTCCAAAACGAGTGTTCGACGATGTCTCAGCATTATTTATACTCGTACGGAAGACTACGAGTTTTCGGATGTCAATTTTAGTTATTATTTAGACTCGCACTAAAATACACGAGTGTTCGAAGAAACTTCTAGGTTATACTCGCCCCAAAGCACGAGTGTTTGAAGATATTTCAGTGTTATTTAAACTCGCCTGAAGCAGACGAATATTTGAAAATATATTTTACTGAAGGAGGGACCAGCGGTTGACTTTCTTCGGTGATAAATACTCTAAACCCTGTAGCCAAATGACGGACCCCCTTTTTAGTAAAATGATCGGCAATCAAATTGCTGAGAGTTTCACCTCTCGGAGAACCGGGGATCCACTATATATGTGGGATCCACTGACTGCTGCCCGAAATCCGCGGGCTTAAATAACAATCTATGCGACCAATCAAAAACCGGCTTTCTGATATTTACATGGTAGGAGGCGCTTGCTAAGGGAGCTGGTTGTCTCATAAATAGTTCGCGGAAACTGTTGTCCTATTCATTATAATGTATGACGCAGCAGCGAACATATCAAAATAATTCATTTTTTGATCAAATATGGAAATAATCCTGTTTATACGTTGAATAATAAAAAAAAAACAATTTGACTGGAAAATCTGCATTAATATTCCTTAATTGGAAAAGTCTAGTTTTACAACAAGTGGTAATGCGGCATCTGTACTTCGGACCTTATGCGATTGAGAGGAATGCGAAGGGTTGATAAGGCAATTATTTACATTTAATTTGGTAAGATTTTTTCGTATGCGTATGCGATCATGCGTGTGTGTCATGGCGTTTTTTTACATTCTTATTTTGTTTTTAGTTTAAAGGCCTGGTTCTATCATGACATTAATACACATAATTAAAAATTCTTTTTCCTCTATAGTTCTCCCTTATTCTAGTAGGTACACTTAGTATTTTAACCCCTCAATTATCAAATAGCGTTAAAACTCTTTAATAATTTATATTTGTATTTTTTTCAGACCAAACCTACCATACAGAATCTTTAACACATGGCTGGGTGATCCGGGAAAAATATTTTTATTGGAAGCCGTTCTCAAAGTCGTCAAGCAACAAAACCTGCTGGATCAAGTCGTCAAAACTGGCAACCGACTAAGATCCGGACTTGTTTCGTTGGAAAAAGAACATCCTGATATGTTAAATTCGACTCGAGGCAGGGGATCATTTTTGGCAATTAATGCCGCAGAAACGAAATTGAGGGATAATATTTTGACAAAATTAAAATCAAAAGGTAAGAAATTAAGCTTTAAAAAAGAGAGCTCCCAAAACTTCAATGAAAATGGAACAAGCTTAGCCACCTATTCATTGTGAATACAAGGGATCTTATCACATACTACGGTCCTTTTTATGATTAAACAATAGCATTGTAGGAAATAGTATATTAAGATACAAGTTTCATAAGACATTATCTTAGCGCACGCGTTTAATTTACAAAACAACCCGCGAAGCGGGGAGTTTTCTAAAGTACAAGTGCTCTAATTGTCTTATGAACCGTGTATTTTATAATACTTATTCTATTTGGGTCTTTAAAAAAAAAAAATTTAAAAAATATAGTAGATTTTTGCCATTTGAATTAATATTTTCTTTTTGGGTTGGCAATACTTTTACAATTTAATAAAATGTTACAAGGTTCAAAAAAGCCATGATCGAAACAATTGAACACAACAAAGCTTCTTCCCATAAATATATTATTAAAGTTAATAAAAATGAATCGGGAAGAAAGTTGTGCTCCATCAGAAATACGAGAAATTGCAGAAAATAACCTAGAAAAACTTTTAAAAAGAATATGCAAAACTTTGAGTGGGTGCGAGCAGAAAAAATCTTGATCAAAATAATAAATAATACTATTGAACAAAATATTGTGACACAGACACTGACAGGAATAATAATTAATGCCCAGGACATGTCTACAGTAACTATAAATATGTATAAATAAAGTAATATGTATAACTATATTGAATTAAAAATAAAAATAGTACTTTATTGAATAAAACTTTAGAAATAGAGCATTAATTTTAGGTTATGTTGTTTTATAGTTGTGACTAGAAATTAGTTGACGGACACAGTCAGCATGTTATATATTTCCGTGTATAGGTATTTCAGATAAATATCTAGTAAAAATTTTCTATTTGCAAGGTTAAAGGTTAGTATTTTAAAGTTTTCTATAAAAAAATTTTGTAGAATCCATAATGCTTAGAAAACTAATTTCAACGAAATCGAAGTAAGCCTAAAATTCGAACCCTATTTGCTGCCAACATAAAAAAAATAAAATTTCAGTTTCATAAAGTGGCAGGTTATTCAATTTTTTCGCATTTCATAATGTAGCCGTTATGAAACCCAAATAGAAAAAATCCTTTAAAGCACTCTGGGAGTGATGAGTAGAGGTGAAATTGTTGATTTTTTAAAATTTTTGCTGATGGCCTGACCAAAAATCCGTTTGGACTGTCGAGAAGTTTGTATTTGATCCTCTCGGTAAGCGCTTCTTTGCTTTGTTAGCTACACCGATTTCGAGCGGTAACAAAGATGGTATGACTCTCAGCGGTAAGGTTTTTACGCCACTGTCGGAAAGCAAGATTTTTAGATCTGACACGGAATCTCACAATTCTTGCTAAGCCAGGGCTTGCAGTTGGAAGGGCGTTTTTTGGAGAAGGGAATGAAGGCTTCCTTCCGTACTAGTTATATAATGACGTCGAAGATCTCCCCAACACAGACGGATGGCCCGATGGATCATCAGAAGAGAAGCATACGATCAGCCAAGGAAAAGTGCGAAAATGGTCCTTTAGGTCTTCCCACTTAGCCGATGTGTATTGCCAAATCTTGCGAGGTTTAGGAGGTTGTTCGGCAATAATTGGTAGCTCGCTTAGAGTTGAAAGTAGTTTGTGATCGGAAGATCCTGATGGATGTACGGTGACTGTATATAGATCTGGGTTTGATGTCAAAAAATATCTAAAAGACTAGCAAAACCTCCATCTCGGTCTGGAATCCGCGGATATTCTACGAGTTGAGATAGATCATAACCGATCGCAAAGGATGCCACCTCGCGCAGATAAACTTTTTCTGCGTTGATATTTGAAACAGCATTACATCAAAGCCTTCGGTTCAAGTGTGTGCTTGCCTTGGCAGCAAAGATCATCACGGATAAAGAGACATATACACCGATGGAAATCGGATCCAGGGTATAAATAGCTGACGGTATTCGATCGATTCGACGATTTGACCTTTTGTCTCGGCCAGTGCGAGCACATGAGGCTTGGAATATTTAAGTACTGGTGGACTGTTCGTGTTTAGCCCTCTAATATGGCAGATATCAAGTTTGAAGTTGCTAACTAAAGGTATGTTATCAACTGTAACTGATCCGACAGGGGATAGAGTATTTTTTGACTGGAGCTTCCTTCATACTATTCTTAGCTTCCCACCCTGGTAACCGGAAACATCGGCACAGCGACGAAACGCTAACTCAAAGAGCAACTTCACGCCGCCTAAACCGATGCAATGGTATCTCACCGGGCGACGCCGGGTGGGCCAACATCTACCATTTACGTTTCAAAGGACAATGTATATGATGGCTGGTGGTAAATATATCAGTGGGGAATTAATTATGTTTTTCCTTCCGTTAGAGAGAGATGATTCAACAAGCAGAAAGAAACATTCACGTAGACGGTATTGGATTCATAATATTCGAAAAACACGGAAATCTGATGGAGAATACTGGACATTATATGGGCAACTCGTTGATAGTTAAGGAAGGGAACTCTATCACGAAAAAACAGTTTGACAAAGTTGCGCGACATGTACTGATCGTTGCTTCGCCTGCAAAATATTCACCAACAACAATCCCGGATCCAGGGGGGGGGGGGTCATGGAGGTTACGACCATGGAACATATGAAAAATTACATATAAAAAAACAGTTTGACAGTTTTTTGAGGAGACAAACCCGATTTAATTTAAAGTCCCCCACCCCTCAAAAAACTCCATGCCAAACCGTCCACACATGAAACTTACTAAGTTATCAAAAAACCGCATAAAAATAGCTTCAAAAATAACATAATTATTGAATTTACGTGATTTTCTGTAAAATCAACTCTTAATAACAGAGCCGAAATTGTAAATAAACTATCTTTAACGGGCATGATTGGACACTGTGATTATAATGTATAAATTTTGCTGCTTTATTTTGTGGACAGAACTAAATTTAAAAAATTTTTTATAAATTTTACAGAAAATCGCGTAAAATCAATAATTATGTTATTTTTTAAGCTATTTTTATGCGGTTTTTTGATAACTTAGTAACTTTCATGTCCGGACGGAAACTTTTGGGGGGATTTAATTTATATTATATACTTATAATTGTCATTTCGTGTTCCATTGTTGGTTTTTTGGAGGGGGGTCATGACCCCCTGCATCCGCGCTTGGTATGACCCCCCTCAAAACGAAGTTTGACCCACCCCCCAAACCGAAATTCTAGATCCGCCCTTGACCAACAGATTCTTGGATCAGAACGGTCCCGGCAGCGCACGTACGGAATCTTGTAGTGAATGATATCTCATAAGATTCTGTACAAAGAATGTTTTTTTGCATATCTCGGTACCGTGTTCGTCATGGCACGGTACACTACCATGCACTACAGTGTATGCTGTACGCTCTCTCACGACACATGTCCGCGTGCGATATTCGTTTCCGACACCATTAGGTGTATTGCATAGACCCATCAAAATTTAATTATAGGACAATCCTTAGAAATTATCATGTCATTCATAACTTAAGATTAACTCAAGTTAATATAATGTAAATGCTGCCTTTCGCCAATTTTTTCACCTGTATATTTTTAATGAAATGTTATTTTACAGGCGTCCTGGCTGGTGGCTGTGGAGACCATTCAATTCGACTGAGGCCCTCTCTGATATTCCAAGAACATCACGCGGACATATTATTGGATACATTTTCACAAGTTGTAAAAGAACTTAAATGAAATGTTACTATATACCTCATTTTTTTTTAAATATATTGTTTTCTATTTATTGAATGCCTTAGTGATGTCCAACACTATAAAAGGTTGTTGATAAAGTAGGTCTAGGTCTTCTTTTTTACTTTTTTTGCTTTTATTACTAAATAAAATAGCTCAACAACTAAACAAATCAAATCACAAAGCCTCATGGGACCCCTATAGATATGTTACTAATATTGCGCATGCATTAAAGATACAAGTATCCTGCGGGCCCCTGTGGTCACTAAGGGCCCCGGGGACGCGCACCCGTTGTGCCGATACAATAATACGGCACTGGACAAATTATTTAAAAATATAGGCCCCCCAATATTGTTATTCTCAAGCCTCTTTATCACCTAAAAAAGGTCTGGGACATGCAATGGAATAAAATTACAATCAACAAGTACATCTTCAGGGCTTAAGTATTTTTTATAACCTCAAAATTAGCTTACCCAAGTATTTTTGGTTTCTAGATGTGTCGAGTACGTACATAGACATACGATATCACTTTATTCGCTTTATTTTTACGTAATTTTCGTGTTAGGAATACGAGTTTTAAAAGCACTTTTGTAAGAGCTTCTTTAACTTAAGAATTTGAGAGCAGTGACAGTGAAATCACATCGAGAAGAATTTTCGGAGAACTGTTTTAATTTTTTTCTACTCCCACATGTATATTTGCTGTTTCCTTCACAATTTACAGAATTGATATGATGGCTATTCCGGTTAACTGAACGGATATGATTTCATATCGCACGATCGTGAGATATGAAAATGACCAATCACAGTTAGAGTTACGTACCCAGGTAACTATTCGTTTTTGAAATGTCAATTAATAGTGCATAATTCTGTCGATCGTAATTATTGTCATTATTTCATAAATTATTGAGTAATTTAAATCTAAAAGTAATAAAAAATGAGTGATTCTGATGAAGAATCAATAAACGGCACTCCGCCAACATTGGCGTAACTAGAATGATTTTGTAGGGGGGGCCTGGCCCCTAGTCTAGTAGGATTTTAATGGCAAGTGTCACTATGACGAATGTATGGCTTCGAACTTCGGAAACACTGGGGTGGGCACCAGAGCAATCTGGGGTGGGCACGGCCCACCTGGCCCCCCCTCTATTAGTTACGCCTATGTCCGCCAAATATCCGTTTAGCAGCAAATGAAACGTACGCAGCATTGTTACCAGAAAAATCAAGTAGTAAATATGAATTTACTTATAAAAGATTTATGGATTGGACGCTGGAATATAAAATCAAAAACATATCAGAAAACGTTCTAACTGCATATATTAAACATTTATCGAAAGAAATGAAACCGTCGACTTTATGGACAACATATTCAATGTTAAGAACAATGCTAAATATAAAACAGAACATTGATATTTCTACATATTGTAAATTGCGGGCTTTCTTGAAGTTACAGAGTACCGGTTATAAACCAAAGGAAGCTAGAATTTTAACGTCTGAACAAATTAAAATGTTCCTTCTGGGAGCACCAGATTATGAATATTTGTTTACAAAGGTAAGTTTTATTATTATTTATTATAAATTAGAAAATCTCATTTACGCGCAAACCATGGCTATCTAAATAAGCAGAGGTTCTTATACGCTATAGTGGTTCCAGCGAATCCTCGCGCCAGATATGTCAAGTGTCACGTGACATAATGACTTGCCTGCTTATTTCTGGTTATTTATTTTGCCTAGGTTTGTATGACATTCCAGGACTTTCCAGGACCGTACTACAATAGTACGTACGTTTATTTTAAAAATGAAACGAGTCTATTTATATTTTTAAATACATCTTTTATTATTTATTATAGGGAATAAAACATAACACATTGTATTTTTTGTTATTTATTTATTCAAATATATAAAATAAAGTCATTATTTTATAATTACATGTCTAGTAGGTACCTCTATCTTCACAAAAAGATAGGAAGTACGCATCTACATGCATGTCCATCTTTACCTACTGTAAACTGTATACAGTGTGTCTACACATGGACTTAACTATACCTGTAAAAAATTGTATCTTCAATTTTTCGAAAAAGTCATCCTTGATCATTTCTTTTCCCTGTTATGTAAATACAAATCACTTGGAAAAATTTCCATGTTTGTACCGGATGCACAAAAAAACATTTTTGAAAATAACTATGGACTAAATATACGGTTTGCTTAAAGATTGTTCACTCTTGTTACCTCTGTTTTAACTTTAATGTTCACTAGTAACTTATAAGCGTATAGTATCATAACAAGCAAATTCTATATGCACCCTTCTTTTGTATACGTAGGCTACGTATACTGCAAATATGTAGGTTACGTAAGTCTTCGATAGGGCCATCCTTATATCTTCTAACTGTGAAAGCAGATATTTGCATCGCTTTTGCAGTTTCCTGTAGGTTTAAAGGATAAATTTTATGATATAGTAATTGAAAAATTATAAAAAACCAACAGTTTTTTAAAATTATTTCTAAAATATTTGCCTGCCATTTGCTTATTATTTTTCTTTTCGTAAAGTTAATAATGTTGGAAAATTAATACAGGTAATATCCCTCATATTATGCTTTAATAGATGAATAAGAAATGTAAGGAGAGTCGAGTGTGTAAGTTTAATTAAAAATAATAAATGTAGCTATATACACATATATAAAAACATTTTAAAATGTCTCACCTGAACAGCACTTAAGTGAGCATGGCATTCTTTAAAGTAGCTATAAACATTTTGAACGAACTGCTGGGCTAGCTCATTACCATGTAAATATGAATACGCCTTTGCCTAAGAAAATAGGAGCAACCCATTATTATTGGAACAAACAAACATAAACAAAAATGTATTTATCTTTCACTTGAAACCGTTTTATATTTTTGTAGTATTTAGCGTTTACATTATTACATTCAGGCTTATTGGGACTACCACGGGCCTGTGACCCCTCACCCCTAAAAAGACTTAAAAACCATTCGACATTTTTTATGTGGAATCTTATTGTGCAACCACTCGTGCCAAGAACTGAAATTTCAACATCCACTTTAATAAACAATATATTTAGTATTCTCTGCAAAAAAATGTGCAGATATTTTCTACTTTCCCAGCTAACCAAACTGTCTACATTCAAGTCGCCACACAAAAGTATTACCTGATATTTAACTGAAACAAATCTCAACTCGATCAGAAAGAAATGAAACATCTAGAAATTTTTTTATTAATATTAAATTCACCTTAGTTTCTCTAACGGCGGCATCAGCTGAGGTAGAAGGCAGACAATAATTATGCTCCATAATTATTATTTTCGCCTAAAAACAGATAAATGAAAATATTAACCTATAAATTTTTCATAACGTGACAAGTACTTACTGTGGTTTACCAGATATACAAACAACTCAATATGTAATTAATCAAAGTTTTCAACACAAAATAAACACTTCTAAAACGACGGAAATACACTTTTAAACGTATTAGCACTAATCAAACTCGAAAAATATAAAAACCAAACACGCTCAATACGGTTCCTATAAAACTGGGGTATTTGGTTAAGTCCCCAAACAGCTGATCGATGACATATTAATGATGTCAACTGTCGAAAAAGCTTGAGGATTCGCTATAAATACTATACCTATTGCCGTTTTTAAAAAGCACCGTTAGGTTAGTGTTATAGGCTCTGGGGTTTTACCAACAAGGTCCATGGTTCAAATCCCGACGGGAGATAACTTCTTTTTAAATTTGTTATTTTTTCTATTTACTACTGATAGGTATAATATAATTATTTTGAATATATATTTTAGGTGGTATTGATTTTTGGAATTTCTGGTGGGTGCCGTCGACAAGAATTAAAAAATTTGAAATTTTTAAAATGTTACCAGTGTAAAGTTGCTTTAATTGGTCGTAGAAAAAGTATACTGTACGACTCGAGTGGAATGTCCATATTGCCCTCTAACGATTGAGCACTCCGCCTTTGGCGTCGTGCTCAACTTACGTTATCGTGCGGTATGGACATCATATCCACTAAAAATAATTGAGTCGTAAGTCTGAACAAATAACGGCACTTTTATAGGTTATCTCCGTTATTGTTAGTGCTATCAAAAAAGTAATGTCGGTGTCATGTGCTCTTTTTGGGTCAAACTTAAAATGGTAAAATCAAAATTCGAAAATTTTCGCTCGCTTAAGAGATACGGGGGAAAATCAACCAATTGACAATTTCAAAATTACCCTATATTTTCTTAGTTAAAAGAGATACAGAAAAATGTTGTATATAGACGTTTATTTATAATGATTCTTGAATAATCTGCCGTTTTCAGAATAAGTATACGGGGTCAGGTAAAAAAGTTATCGGACCTAACCTCATTTTTTTAAATGGAACATCCTGTATATTGTAATCTAAAAAGATAGCATTTTAAACTCTCTTAACACACCATGGATGATAGATATCATATCAAATTTTTCAAAATGTTGGTAAGTCTTTCTCACGAATGAATATGTAAAAATGAAATTGGTTAAATGTTAATAACTAGAATGTCAACAAGTTGTCTCTAGGATATTAGCTTTGTTTCATGGTCTACTGTGGTTTAAAATAATAAAGTTTCAATAAATCGCCTAGGAAACCAATATTATCCATATAAAATATATTTGAAAATAGAATTTAAAAAGAAATCTTCTTAGATTAAAATATACAGGGTGTTCCATTTAACAAAATGGGGTTAGATCCGATAAATTTTTTACCTGATCGCGTATACTTATTCTAAATACGGCAGATTATTCAAAAATCATTATAAAGAAACTTTTGTATAAAACATTTTTCTGTATCTCTTTTAACTAAGAAAATATAGGGTAATTTTGAAATTGTCAATTTTTTGATTTTCTCCCGTATCTCTTAAGCGAGCAAAAATTTTCAAATTTTGATTTTATCATTTCAAGTTTGGCCCAAAAAGAGTACATGACACCTACATTACTTTTTTGATAGCACTAACAGTTACGGAGATACCCTATAAAAGTGTCGAAAATGCGACACCCTGTACTGTACTGAGTAATGGTCACATTACTGTCAATAGCTGTGTAGCTATCAAACAAGCTTTGAAAAACTAAAACATAGCGGCACTTAAGATAAAACCAGAACCCAAACTCTGAAAAAAAAAATGATATGTAATAATAATAATAATATATGGGCAGATTATGGTGCAGAAAAATGAATTTTTCCCCGCGCTTGCCGTCCATTTCTTTATCGTAGACATCACCGATCACCGAAAAAAAGTACTATAATCAATTCATGCAAGCGCAGATATTTTTTTTACCTCGTTTGATTGAAATTGAAAATTTTCTTCATGATTTTTTCCACCAGCCAAATGGATTGTGATATTTTTTAAGAACGTTTCGTTGTAAATACAGGATCCGAAAATGTTGGCGTTGATTCCGGTATCCGGCATTTTCAAAAAGTGGATCCGGAGGAATCACTAGTTAGGACCTCATTTAATACTTTTAGGGATACTTTGGTAGGTGAAAACGCTCGATTAAAACAAGTTTGCTTTTGTAATTTGTAGATATTTTATTTGTCGATAAAACGATTTTAAGAAGTCTACCGACTAAATATAAAAATTTTAAAATATGTGCAAACAAAAATGGAAATCTCTTCGTTAAATAAAACAAAATGAATACCTATGTAATATCTACAATGGCACTAAAGCTAATCGATAATAATTACATAAATATAAATACTTTAAAACATTTCAGCTACTTATAAAAAAATTAATTATATTCATCCAAGTCAATATTACACTTTATTACAGACTTTGAAAAAACTACTAAGGATCGAACTAAACCACAATAAGCGCCAAATAATTACAAAAAATATATATTTACATTTCCAATATATTTACAAGTAACCGGACTCCTGGCAGATTAACACTAAATAAATTCTAAAAGAACTAGAAAACTGAATAGAGGAAAGATGAGATCGTTTGAACCTGCTAGAAATCTCGGATATAATCTTAAAATTAAGGTTTCGAGGTGAACGTTGATACTGGTAATATATCATCTGCATGACCCTGTATAAAATTTCAAATTTTCGAAAAACTTAATAGAATGTATCTCGTATGCAACAAACTTATTAAACTTGCAAAGGTACCTAAAAAATAGAGCTACTTGGATAAGTGATAATTGAAATGTTAGAACAAATTTAGTAAATATATACAGGGCGAGTACCTCCTAATTTCTCGGGAGCATACAGAAGTTAAAATAAATCTAATGTCATAGAAAAAAATTCCCCAAGTGTCCCTTGATACAGAGCACCGAGGGGGCAGCGATTTTCTTCTTTGGCTCTAACTTTTGAACCAACATGTATAATTTAATGAAATTTTAATATTTTATAGAGGTCAAGTAAACTATACTACAGTAGATGTTTTACAGACTCGTTGGGCCAAAATTTTTACCGTCGTCATTTTGACAGAGCTAAAAACTGATTTTTAAAATACTTTGGTCGTTCCTCTTTAAAAAAAGGGACTTAATTTATTTCGACAAAACTGGCGGTTTTCGAGATAAATCCGCTTTTCTGTGGAACACTCAAAAGTTACAAATGATAAACACAAACAGGTTAAAATAAAATTAGCATTAGGGTGTTTTAAAATTCTAAATTTTGACAAGAAATTTCTAAAAATAAACAAACAATAATTTACTCGTAAATTACTGCTAAAATGTTAATTTTGGTCGATGAATGAAATTCTCAACGTGATTTTTAGCATTAGCAACTATCCAATGTTAAGAGTCCTGGCCAAAATGCTTTAAAAATCAGATTTCCGCTCAATGACACTGATCACAATTTTGGCCTAACGAGTGTGGTGACAAGTCCGTTCCTGACTTAGGTTTATTTTGACCTCCTCTGTATGCTCCCGAGAAATTAGGCGGTACTTACTTAATGCTAAATAGCTAATTTCCGGGTTATAAGCCTCGTCGAACGCTGAATTAATAGCAACATTTTTTTGTGATATTCTCTCTATTGGTAGGATGTCATCACCTGCAGGCCGGTTTTAAACTTTTTTGTTCTCATCAGTACAGTGTCATGACTGTTCATAACTAACGCGAACAAAAAAATTCAAAACCGCTACGCAGATGGCGACATCTTACCAATAGAGAAAGTACCATTCGATCTGACCAAGTATTTTGATATCTAATTGTTTATTAGATTGAATATGACCGAAAAGAAAAGTTTTGCTTATAATACAGCGCTCGACGGGTCCATAGTCCGAAGAATACCGTTTAGAATTCTTTCTTTATTCCTTGTGTACGGCATATTCAGGTGGTTAGGAAATAATTTGCTTACATTTCCATATAGTAGTAAATATCGAGATTAAAAATTTTGAAAAATCGTATGTATATTAAACTACATAAACATTATTTTAGCGCACGCCGCGCAGAGGCGAATTGTCTAAATATACTAGTGCTATAAACATTTTATAAAACAGGTACTTTTACATAATTTCTGGTTTCAAGTCTTAAAATTTTCTAAAAGAGCAGCAGTTTTTCAATTCAACAATAATTTCTTCATGGGAGTGGCAAATAATAAGTAAAACTTCGCCGACATAAATTTGAACTTTTTGTCACTAAATCCCGTGGTAAGTCATGAAAAGAAAAAAAAATATTTTTTCCTGCCTTGGCTGAGGCGTACAATCTCTCGGATTCATATACTAGATCACGCGAAAAAATAACATCCTAAGTTCACATAATTTCTTTCCTGCGGTTTGTTTGTTATAATAATTATTATTAGTCATTGTTTGTTTTTTTTTTCGTACAAAATAAAGCTATCGAAAAATAATATCAAAACTCCGATAGTGTGACACCTGTCAAAGATGCAATATTATTTATAACTGAGCTAGTCCGTCCCTGACTCACAGAATAAACTATACATGGTGGCCCATCGAAAACAGTCCAGCAAGGTTTACGGCTGTGTACGTGAAAATTTAAAAAAAACCGGACCCGTAAACTTGTGTTTTCAGGGGGACACGTTTCACTATTAATTTCATCTCTGTAACCTCAACCCCCCCTAGCGGGGGCGGCTACTGCCCTTGTTTTTTCAAATGGAAATGGGTATGTTGTGATACATCTTTTTAAAGGGCATTAAAATCTCATTTTAAAGAGAATTTAATGCCCTTTAAAAAGATGTATCACAACATACCCATTCCCATTTGAAAAAACAAGGGCAGTAGCCGCCCCCGCTAGGGGGGTCGAGGTTACATGGATGAAATTAATAGTGAAACGTGTCCCCCTGAAAATACAAGTTTACGGGTCCGAGGTTTTTCTTTAATTTTCACGTACACAGCCGTAAACCTTGCTGGACTGTTTTCGATGGGCCACCCTGTATATTTGTTATTAGGCTTATTTAATGAATCTCTACTAAGTGTATCAAAGATAGAATGTTGCGGTTTTCCCTTGGCCACCATGGCCCACTGTTTTAATTAACGCAAATTATTAAAAAAAATATCTAATTTTTAGGTTCTTTTTGAATATAAATATAAACAACTCTACATTTTTGTAAAGCCGTAAGTGTGCTTAATTAATTTTAAAATCCCAACTTAAGTTAATAATATTTTAATAATAAATATTAATAAATTTTTTGTTAATATCTCAAAAACGAAATTCTTTAGAAAAATACTGGATACGCTATTGTACTTTACGTAAAAATCTCCAACGAGATCAGTTTTTATCTTTTTGATAAATACGAGATGTTTAAGCAGCGAAGGTTTTTAAAATCACCCTGTATGTTAAAAATTAAGAGATCCATGACAAATTTGATACCGAAATCTTTCGTTTCGTTAAAAAGTGAAAACCGCAACATTCTATCTTTGTTATAACTCTATACCCCCGGAAAATGGGACATACTGTATATCATATTAAATTTTAATTAAAATATACAAGGCGATTCAAATGCTATAAAAAAAATATATAAACTTATGTTATTTGTGGGAAGGTTCCAAATTGACACTACGTATATTAAAATTTAGTAAATGTTCTGTGGTCAAAATGCAAAAGGAATAAGTTCACTAAATGTCACATAGCAACGAATCTCATATGCTTTTTACAGAAAGGACCCACTGCAATCCCCCGAAAATCTTCGACGTCCCAAGGTCTTCTACTTTGACCGCTAGAGCTTTGAACGAACGTAGTAGAGGATGTTCAGAGAATGTATGGGGAAGTACCACTTCCCCGGCTTTGGCGTGAATTATATTGACGCCTAACGATAGTCCGTGTGTTTACGAATATTTTTGCTCGCCCACGAACCACCACTGGGACTATGGTAGTAAAAATGCATTTCGAAAAAAAAACGGTCACACAGATCATTCTGGTTCTAAGGCGATAAAATATTTCTATCAAGTTTCAAATATAATTAAACAGACACAACTAGTTCACCTCATAGCTATAAAACTCTGGACTAAAACGTCTAAAACATTACTTAGCAGGGGTATCGAATAATTTGTCCCTTAAACATTTGATTTTATTTACGAAATACGCTTCTAACGATTCCGCACACTTGAAAAACGGAGATTCTTTGGGATTATAATATCTACAGTTGTCGAAAATCTTCGTCATATCTCCTATAAACTCGCTCAGTTTGCTGTAGACTTGATCGTTGATTTTACTTTCAATCATTTGAAGATCTGAAAAATAATTTTTAGAAAATTGTATAAAAATAAATTCAGATATAAATTTCTACTATATTGAAATTAAAATATTTAATATGAACTTTCTAGAAACTACTGAGGAACATTAGAAAAGTTTTCTACCTAATAAGCAACCCTTAAGCTTAACGCACGGCCTCGAACTTTCGGGCATAAGCAGGAGTTATCGTTGAATACATGCTCAAAAGCACAACCATAACAGTTAACAGGTTCTGGCTTGGGTCATAAAATTGTTCTTTGCGACAAAGCGCGAGCTGAAAAAGCACCTAACCAGATTTCAGCCTTCTATTTAATTCAGATTAATGGAAACACCCTTCATCTGGAGGACTTCATCCTTGTGGAACGACCTTCCCGAGGTCGTTTTTCCCAACGAATATAACCTCCCACGATTCAAAACCAACGTGAATCGGTTTTTGCGCACATGCACCACTCCCAGAGTGCCCTAAAGGATTTTTCCTATAGTGCTTGTTTGAAAAAAAAAGAGGATAACTAATTGAAAGAAGACATTGATATCTATTTTATAGACAAACAGTAATTTTTTTGGGTATAATTTAACTGGTCAGCAAAATATTCTTATTTTTGCGAACAGAAAAATGTAATCGGTCAGCCAATGGCTAGTTGGTCAGCAACTTATGGACAGCAAACATTTCTGAATCATGACAGTGCCCTGGGAAAACAAGTGAAAACCCGCCCCCGCTACTCCTTTTGTAGCCGATTTCCTTCTGTATTCGGCAAAAGAAAACACAAGAACGTTGGGACCTCTGAAGTCAACTGCTTCTAGACATGTTTGTTTCTACTGACCAATTGTAAACTCTTGCTGACCAAGTAATCATTTCGCAGCTCGACTGTTAATAACGGCAAACCATTTAATTACTTCTAATTTTTTTTATTGGAGGAATGTCGTTGTAGCACAAACTTGTGCAAGCGCGTCGGCCGAATATTACGTTAAAAAATAAACCTTTTCTAATGGCCCTCGTGTTTTAGGTAAATAACCTGCATAGTGTCGCCATTGAAGTTGGAACCATATGGGGTAAAGATGCATTGTTCGATTTAGGTAAAATTTTACTTATCGTGCATTTACACATGCATGGATTTAGTGGCGCCAGTGGTCGCGCCAGTTCTATTCGCACGCCAGTAAAGGTTTTCACTTTGTTGAGAAAACAAAAATAAGTGGCACGCCAGTTTCATTTTTAAAGTGTTTTTCACAGTGCGCACTATTTCGAGTGAAGTTTCCGAAGTCTGTAAAATAGTCGCTGAACTTTTAGTGGAAAAAAAGAGAAAAAAAATACAGAAAAAGAAACGACGAAAAGGCCGTGTCTGGATTAAACCATGATCGTCGACCTGCTTTGGGTGCTTCTGCAAAACTTCTAGTAGAACTCGCAGCAGAGGATCCTGCAAGCTATAAAAACCATCTTCCCATCCCATAAACACGGATAAGATTCATACCCTTGTAAGAAATTGGATTGTCAGTTCTACTGACCGCTTCTTTTTAGCCATAATAAACTATAAAAACTACAATAAGCAAAAAATTAGAAGCGCAATCTAACGAAAATCAGACTAAAAACTGGCGAGTGGTCGCCGACGTGCAAACACTTGTTTACACTTGCAAGTTTTGATTTTCTGTACGAATTTGTCACCACTGGCGCCAGTAATTTCAGAAGGATGCAGACTTTTTTAGTCTATGAATGCAAAAATAAATTTTTATGCAAGTCGATTTGCAAGTGCATGTGTAATGCACCTGTAACCATAAGTTTTTCCTTCGATAAAGAACAAAAATTACATTATTAAATGCGCTTTTGGTAACTGTCATGATATTTTTTCCACAAAATGTCGAAAAATGGAATTTAAAAAAAATTATATTTGAAAAAGTTGTTTGTATTATTATTTTGATGCTCCTGATACCAAATTTAAACCACTTATGATAACTTTTGTTTTATATCTATTTTTTGCCAATATCTATTTTCATTGAAAATGGAAGTCGACCCTGCCACTGTAACTGTATTTATTTATACAATATTCATCGTCTAAATTCATTTTTTATACCAAAAATTCTACCAAAATATTAATTTTCCTCAAAAAATTAAATTGCAGTTTAAAAATGTTGCCATCTGTGGAGCAAACTCTTCATAACTCTAATGACTGAACCAACGAAGAGTGTATTATTTTCAAATAATGAATACGTTGAAAAAAATGGAAATATTAGAATAAAAGTGCCGTTAATAGATTTACGGTGGTAAAGCGACTTTCGTTTTCAATGAAAATAGATAGAAAACTAAAATTATCATGATTCAAATTTGGCATGTGGCATAAAATTATAATACAAACAACTTTTCCTAATACATTTTTTTAAAATTCGTAATTCTGTAAATGCCATTTTGCAACGTTTTGTGGCATAACTATGTAATTTTTGGTCTTTATTGAACCAAAAACTTATGGTTAAAGGTGCATTTACACATGCACTTGCAAAATTTTACCTAAATGGAAAAATAAATATTTTCCCCCATATGGTTCAAACTTTAATGATGACACTGTATGTACAGGTTTGTTGTTTAAGCTAAGCTATGTTAGAGTACATTTTTATTTCTTAAAGTATATCCAGCCAATACAATGGGCTTTTTTGACCTCACTAAGTGAAATAAACAAATTTCTGATTTTGAGGATTCATAAAAAAACCTACAGCATGTAGATGCCATGCTGTTATCCAAAAAAATACTAACCCATAGGTTCCTTAATAACTTTGTAATAGTCCGGAGCCTCCGTTGGATCTACGGGTTCCATAAAAGGCCACGCGCTTTTGTGCATCTGCAAAAAAATACGGAGAAAAAATTGTAAACATTTTTTGTAATTGACAATTCAATAACTGAAACATGAAAATCAATCAGTGTCTTCCAAGTTCTATGTTTATGAAATATCGATCTTATTGCTTTTAATAAGTTATATTAATCAATATACACTACCCCAATTAATTATCGAATTAAAAAAATGCACGTCCAAATTAATAAGTTGTTTTTTCGTTAATAATGAATTTTAATAATTTTTGTTTTAACTGATAGAAAACAGGTTGTAATTCTAGTGTAAGGCTGAGTAGTTTATGTCGTGAAACGTCTAATTGTACGGGACAGGGCATAAAATCTGTGTGCATGTAAATTTCCTAAAATTTAAATTTGATATATTTTACATTGAATTTATTTTTTAAACTAAACTAATTAGAGATATATCTGGGTTAGACACTGGCCCAAAAATATCGCCATACCTCGAGTGGCATGGTGATACTCATGAGCCAGTGTCTAACCCAGATATATATTGGTTTAGTTTAAAAAATAAATTTACATACATCTTGATTTTATGCACAATTAGACGTATCAGCACATAATCTGTCCTAAACTTTAGAATCTATTTTCTATCAGTTAAAACAAAAATTATCAAAACCGGTTCATTATCAACGAAATTACATCGTTTTAATTTGGACGTGCAACTTTGAATATTCGATAATTAATTAGGGTAGTGTATTACTTTCATACGGATTTTTCTATGTGCAATATTTATTTATAATTGTAGCGCAACTTCAATAAACGTAGTAGCTAAAACTTACTTGTATCTGTTTTATAAGTTTCTTCAAATTGTCAAAGTCTTTCTGTGTCAGATCTTTCATGTTCGCATAATTCACCGAGCTGTTTTTCTGACATCGCGGGCATACATATTCGTCAATGTTATCTGCTTCAGACTGTAATATTCCCACGCATCTACCATGGAACCAGTCTTGACAGCTGTCGCAACAAATATAGAACCTAAAAAATATATTTAATATAAATACATTTAATTTATTTCATACTGTATAGTAATTATTAATCGAAAATTAAACGTCCGTAAATAATAAATTAAAAAATAAATATAGCGGTTACCGGAGATGTAGAAGGCTAAAATAATGGACTTCCCTGCGTAGTGCATCCAAAATGTAAGTTTTCATACCTTTATTTGCGTAACTAGGTAGTATTTTAACTTTAGTCTATGTTCTATTTGTATGAAATAAATATACCTAAATTCCATGATATGAATCTATCATTTCACCTACTATCAAAAAACATAAAACAAGTTAATACATTTAGAAGATAATTAAAAAAGGCTAACAACAATATGAAGAATTTAAACATAACTCAAATCACTGGCTAAGATCGCAATAAGTAGAAATCTACTCCAATGTAAACCACAATACAGGATGTTATAGAAATCACTTTATTATATTATATTTAAATGGATGGAACCAAAAAATAATCATAAATGGGGGTTTGAATGAATAAGCGAAATATACACTTTATATGAAATCTGAAAATTCACGTGGCCACTACTGTCGACGTGCACAATCAATAATTTGTTGGCGGAGGTCAAGTCTCAAAAGAGGTCAGCATATGTTAAGCGGTTTTGTCATATTGAAACACCAAAAATTGTAAATACTAACAAACAGGTGATCAGTTTTTGCCAACAAGACCTATTTGACCCGAATTGTTAGCTTTTCAAACTCTTTAGAAAAAAAAAGTAGAATTTTAAGATGCATGCTCTCTTACCTTGTAAGAGTATTATTTAAAAATTTACATAAAAAAATACAGCACAAAATGTATGTTTTGCACGATAAATCACACAATTATTATAAATTATTTCACAAAAAAACTTTTAAAATTCATATAAACATGTAGGAATTTTCGAGCCATGCGACATATCCCCACGACAGATGGAAATGGACTGAAGCCGCCCGCCGCGTTAGCAAATGATCAACCTTCTCGTTCGGTCGAGGGCGAAGCCCAGCGTTTTGATCCGGCAACGCTGGCTTTACGTTCGACCTAGAAACGGTTGTTGAGTAAAACAGAAATGTAAGGCGTTGCACTGGAAAGCACATTGGATAACGTAACGGTTTATTACCAAGTAATTAACCATTCTCTAGGAGTCACCCAGTTAAATATAATAAGCCATTTCCATAACACCCTGTATACTAGAAAAGTGAACAAAGGAGTTAATGGTACACCAGATACCTAGTATAGGAAACGACATTTTGCGCTGCACCAAATCCCAAATAATTTAGTTCGAAAAATATAACTACGCAAAATTTCAAGAAAATTATTCAGTAGCGTCCTTAAAAGTTCTAACAGACGCTCGTCTGAACCACCCTGTATACTTACTGAGAATCATCATATGGTTGTTGACACAAGCAATACAATTTCTGCGTTTCCCGGGCCTGCCGACATTCTTCACAGATGAACTCAGTCAGTGTTTTACTACTCTCCTCTGTTATCCCGACGCAATCGCCATGGAACCAATTATTACATAGATCGCAGCCGACATAAAATTTAGTTTCATCGTAAGGTGTCCGACATATACAATAAACCTAAAAAAAATACAATATAAGTAGATATTCCTACTAAAAAAACGTGCAGATTATATTGCAGGACGTCGGACTTCAGAATAAATGATCAGATACAATAACTGTCGTGTAAAAAGTTACTTATACCGTTCAAGCAACATGACATGAATAAGCTCATCTAAATGTCTGTTAGAGTGTATGCTACCAATACCTTAATACGTTTGTAACTACAAATTATGGGCATAATTGAAATTAGGAAACTAAATAATCGATGTATTTCACAATTAAATTATCAGAATGATAAACTAGGAAATACGGACATAACACATTTCTGTCAGTACACCAACAAATAAATGATTAAAAACTTGTCACACTCATTTTGTTACAGGTACTATTTCCGCCGTAGTACTATTTAACCATTCTAATTTTGTCCTTATCAGCATAGCTCAAGGCGATTAGAAATTAAACTTAATTAAAATTATTTGAAAAAATTACCGTCAAATATTGACAAGTGTAAACCTAATTATATAGGTGATTACTGGTATTTTCATTTTAACCTGATAAAATTAAAGAGAATCGTACTCCACATTGAGGCTAGTTGGAAGACAGAATTGTATTAATATCTCAAAAACGGTATGTGTAAAAATAGTTCAAATTTGGCAGACTTTTTACTCTCATTATTCTCTTTGAAAAGTCTTAATAAAAGTTTCCTTTAATGTCAATACGGAAGCGAATATTTGACCACCTCGAAATTACATGGGAAATCCCATGTGTCCTGTTGGACGCACCACCCGGTATATCAAAGTACTTTCGTTTCCAAAGAAAAACGATGTTTTTTTTATTAACTGATAAAATAAAAAGACGTTAAACATAACAGGTCTTTCATATTACTGTAAAGTTATGACAACAACATACCTTTTCCTTCTTAAGCTTATTAGGACCAGAATTCGGCGAACCATGCAACCTAGGGTTCTTTTTACTCTTGCCGCCTACCGTCTTAGGCACAGAAATAGCAGCGGTGGTTGCGGTAGCAGCAGATTTTCGTTTACTGCTTCCGGTTCGTACCTCGTCTTGTTTCGTCCGCTCAATTTTCGTCCTAGCTGCCAACTCTTCATTCACTTCCTTCTAAAACAATGAATTCATTAAGCTGCCGGAAGATATTAAACAATAATTAAATAACCAGACAAATATCAATTTTCTGTTTTATGATTAAACACATGCACTATAGGAAAAATCGTTTAGGGCACTCTGGGAGTGGTGCATGTGCGAATAAGGCGATTCACGTTGGTTTTGGATCGTTGAAGGTTATACTCGTTGGGAAAAACGACCTCGGGAAGGTCGTTCAATAAGGATTAACCGCATATGTATGGGCGGCAGTGGTTCGTCGTATATTTCTGCTGTTCGCCGCTCTGGGCGGAATTAAGAGGGCAAGGTCAGAAGAGCACTTTCCAAGGAAATATCTGTAAAAGAGAGTCAGATCCCCAACCTGTCTTCGATGTTATAGGCTGTCGAGGCTCTTCGTCAGCTCGTGGTCTCCGATCAGACGAATGGCCCTCCTCTCGATGGAATCCAGTAGCCGAAGAGTATATTTGGGTGCAGAGCTCCAGACATGCAGTACTCTAGTGATGGTCGAATCTGGGCTTTGTATAGTAACAAAAGTTGTTGAGGTGTGTACAACTTTTTGGGTCGGAAGAGTACACCAAGTTTCTGAGAACCTATCTTGGCGATTGCTACAACGTGGTTATGCCAAGAGATATTTCCTCCCAGATTGACGCCCAGTAAATTAATAGATGAAGCCAGAGTGTCCTGCCATGGCTATCTCTGGTTGTGTGATGTTAACCTTTTTAGAGAAAACTGCTGCCTGGGTTTTCTTAGCGTTAAATTCGACTTGGTTACTGTCACCCCAAGCCAAAACCTCTTCCAGGTTTTTGTTGAGGCGTGATACTTCATGCTGTCTGCGAAGATGTGCGTCGGCAGCCGATGTTTGTGTATTCAAAGAGAAAGATGTGTGCTCAATGGAACATCAATAACATTGAGTTTTCAGATTAATAGAGGGACAAAACCCTAAAAAAATCCTATCAAATATAATGTAAGTAACGACGTTAAAGAGACTGTGAAAAAAAAATTAAAGGGAAATAAACTAGAACCTACATACTATTCACTTACCTGTATTTCATACTGTAGTTCCTTTTCTAATAAAGCTCTTTTCCTAAGAATATCTTTCTTCAGTAACTCTTTCTGACGGTACAACGTAACCATTACTTTAGCTTTGACATTTGTTAGTCGCTCAGTCTCTTTACTTTTTGTTCGAGCCCTGGGCGATAAAGCTTTCTCTTTGTGTACAGGTTCGGTTCTATAATGAGTAAATAAATAATGGATAACTAATGATTCTACCCCTCATAAACTAATTAATCATTATTTTCGGGAACTAATATTACCATTGTTCCAGAAGTACAATAGGGAACATTTTAAAATTGGTATCATTTAACTGGTTAGCAAAATATTCTTATTTTTGCCAACAGAAAAATGTAATCCGTCAGCAAAAATGGCTAGTTGGTCAGCAACTTATAGACAGCAAACACTTCTGAATCGGTCAGTAATTAATTTCATACTGGAGTGTTCTAAATTATTTTGGTACGCAAATTAAATATATAAGCTGCTATGAGCGATCCACTTTTAATCAGATATTATAGTAAGCAATCAGTGGACAGCAAAATATTTAATCTTAATCATCAAAAAAAAAGCAATAAAACGTGAAATAGTGAGTGCCCTGGGAAAACAAGTGAAAACCCGCCCCCGCTACACCTTTTGTAGCCGATTTCCTTCTGTATTCGGCAAAAGAAAACACAAGAAAGTTACATAAATTGACAGTGCCGCCCACAATAACGATTTTTGCCGATTATCCAAAACAAACGCAATCCAATTATTTATATTGATAACCATTCTTTTAATATGCAAACCTCTGAAGTAAACCGTTTCTAGACATGTTTTTCCTACTGACCAATTGTAAAATCTTGCTGACCAAGTAATCATTTCGCAGCTCAACTGTTAATTAAGCGAACACACAAGCGGACTGATATCGGTTAAATTGTTGACAGTCTGTAACATTTTTTACAGAACAAGTGTTGCAGCCTGATTTTTATTTATGCTGACCAAATAAATTAATGGCTATTTTTTGTTGCGAACCAATTTTAATAATTTTAATTCTAGATAGTCGCAGCAAGGGTTGTCCATTTTAACTATAGCATAAACAATGCGCCCGCCACTGCACTAATTCATTTTTCCCATCTTTTCCGGTTGTCAATATTAAAACACAACTGGTCTGTGGAACCTGAGTAACCCAATTTGACAACCTGTTCATATTATGCAGCATAAAAAGGGACTGCACAAACGACAAAGATTATAGATACGTGGAAACGGCTAGCCTTGCCTGATATGGTAGTAGTTGAGAAATAATATCGGCGGCTTATTTAGCGTAATTAGAGAATAATCAAAGCCAATTTGACAACTCGTGCGTATTATGCATTCTGGATAAAAAGAAAGAGGCTAGAAGAAATGCATCCACAAACGAAAAAGATTTGACATTTGTACACATCCACATCCATCCACGTACAACGACGGCTAGCCTTGCCTGATACTGTATTAGTTGAGGAATCATAATTGCAGCTTATGTCGAAAATTACATTTGTAGAGAAGATATGTCAAATCTGATAATAAATTCTAAAAATACATAACAACAAATTTCCAAAGCAAGATTATCTAACCAGTTTTAGTACAAAAATATGTTTAAGTTGTGTTTCCATGAGCATATTACACTCTAGGCGCTCTCGGGAAGCAATTTCGGAACCCGATATTTTTATTTTAAGCACAATCAGCGTCCGTGTAAAATTGTGCCTTATTTAATAAACCTAGGGAAAATCTTAGCAGTTTTTCCCAATAAAAAATACTTTTTCAAACAGAATCGGTGCGGTTCCCTGCTCAGCTAGTAGAATTTGCTTATAATTTTTCCGACATGACATTCTCAATAAGGCTTAAATATATTTAGCCATCCAGTACATACCTTTAGATTATAGTTATAATATAACTCGCAGTCTAAACTCATCAAAATTATGACTAAACTCGACCAAACAAATAAAGTGGTGGGAAAACGAACAAACTTGATATTTTATTCTGCTGAACCTTTTGTAGTGCGCGTATATATATTACAAAATTAATAACGGGATTCGTGATTCACCATGAGCGTGTTAGAACTTTTAAGAAATCTACTAAAGATTTTTCCTGAAATTTTGCGAGTTTATATTTTTTATGTGGCTTTCTTACCGTTTAACGTTAACGAAAGTTTACCGTGTATACCGGAAGTAAAATTTAAATACTACTTAAGATAGAAACATGTATTTACTGAGCAATTATATGCAGAATGTAATTCTACACGCAAAGCCGCAAATACACTATTATCACGTCAGGTGAGATTACATGCAACAACATCACGCAATGTCACGGCACACCCGAAATATCTGCAAGACGGTTTATGCGTGCTTATAAATAGGTTTAGAAGTGCACTATAGTCACCTCATTCAGCTCACGGCAAGTCATACGTAACAGCACAATTTTATTTCTCCAAATTTACATATTCGGCACGCGCGGTAGCACGCTGTCACAGTTTGACGCTAGAAGGCTACAAGATTCACTTGCCATCTTGACAAACACAAAATATGTAATAAAAATTATCTGCAGTGTACGTAGTCTGCTTCTAAACCGTGAGAGCATGTGCTATTTTGCCGATATGACAACACGTGAATTCACGTGACGTGATAATAGTGTGTTTGCGGCGTAATGGTAAATTAAAATACAGGGTGTTCCTTTTAAAAAATTGACTCGAGTATTTATTATATTATACAAAAAAGGTATAATTTTTTAAATACTCTGTAGAAAAACTGTCTATTATTTCTATGAAATAAAAAGACCAATACCTTCTAAATTTTCTCAAATTTTTAAATCTTTAACTGCATTAGTTACAAAGTGAGGTCAAATTATCTTTGACGTTTTTTTATAAAAATTTTTTTTAATAAATATCATCTCAGAAAAGATTGGAGATGGAAATTTGATATTGTTAACAAAAGTTACTTGGATTTTTACATAGAATCGAAAAATGCTCACCCTCACCGTGAAGAAAATGTTTTGAGTATGCCATACAAATTGCAATGTTCTATTTTAATTATGAAAGTTGATAGCGGATGCGACAGAAAACGTCAACATTTTAGTTAAGAACGGCCAATGGAGAAATGTAAAGCAAAATTCTAGGAAAATGTATTTTGTAGTTTCCTTAAGAGTTCTAACGTATTCTATTTATATTTCAATACTCACTGTACACTATTTTCATTCTTTTTTACTTCCAAGCACTTGTTAGGTCTATTCCTTTTCGGCTGTTCCATAACCCAATCGGCATCTTCATTCCTTGAAGTACTTGGCAGTCTCTTACGGGAATTAGGTACAAACCGATTCGTAATTGGAATAACGGTAGTATTAACTTTGGGTACTGGAGAAGGACATTCAGGTTCCTGTTTCATATGTTTCTCCTGATACCTTTGCAGTTGCAGAAGTTTTTCCTCGATTTCGGGATTCAGGTTCTCTTGCTTTAAAGCATTTTTGATCGCTACAAGGATGGATAAACAAAAAGTAAAAATAAAACCAGGACATTAAAGCAACTAATAGGAAACTAAAAAGCGGAAAGGACCCAAAGCAAAACGACTGCAAAATAATAACAAATTAGAAGAAGTGCAAGGGTTTTTTTTTTTTAAGAAAAGTCCAGTTAGATTTTGTAACAATTTATTACATAAATTTTGCATACAATCTAGTTACATTTTACAAGTATTGCTGTAACTAATCAATGAGGATAATGACAAAAGTTTCCAAACACATGCACATACTTAAAACGCCCCATTACAGCTAAAGTATACAATAGGCGGGAAAGATAGCTGAACTGTTAAAAGAAATACACAGCTTTGGTCAAGTTAGAAATTGTTCTCGATCAGGTTTATAGTAATTTTAATTCACCTTTGTCCGTAACGCCCGAAATTAATATAACGACATTTTTTTTATTTAGAAATACTCGAACATTATTCGCTCCAGCAAACGCTTAATGCAGATTTAATGATAATCCATTAAGGCATAATAAGTGTACTCACAAGAAAACGCGAGAACGCGCTATTACAAGAAACCCGAACTCCCAATTCCTCGTGGGAATCGGCAACCCCGTAGTTCAGCAATAAAACTACCATCAAAGTATGAAGCAGTTTACGACGTTCCTTTCTCCAGGACATGATTTAGTTTTTTTTAGTTTTAGCCTCCGCGAAAAAAGATTATGATCAACCAAAGCTAAGCTGTGGCCGCATTTTACATTTAAATTTCTCAATTATCTCTTCTCTTTTCCTCTCAACCAGAGTTATATTATACTGCCTATTTGCTCCTTTTTGTCTCGAACCCAAAATTTTTTCGTATTTTGTATGGTAAAATATTGTTGACAGTCCTTTACAAATGAATATATTCCAAAAAAAACGCCATAAGCAAACGATTGCCAGTTACACCAAGTGCGTCGTAAACTCAAAGATAAAAATGCAAAAATATTATTTTATGCATTATGCATATTAAGATAGCATATTTCGTATTTTTGGTAATAACCGAAATAAATTAAAATTAGACCAGAGTTCGGCCTTCTTCTAAAGCGCCCCATTATTACGTAGAATAGGAATTCATCTTCTGAAAACGTTTCGTCAGATAGTGCGCTTTAAGAAAGTTTCACGACGTTATTTTTCCACGATGTCTTTTAACATCCGATGAAGTTTCTAAGAAATTTATTCGTTAAACCATCGATATACTTTAACTTCAAGGGCTTTTAAATAACACATGGAATTAAATTATACCTCAAAAAATCTCCTTTTTGCCGTCCCAAGCATGTGCATAACATAAAATAAAATTAAAATACTCAGTCTTCCGCGGCCAAACAGAAAATTCAAAATATCACAGAATAAAATTGAAAATACGTTTAGAAACTTTCGACTTTTAGGAACCCTTGCATTTCTCGACTATTGTTATTTGAATTAAAGACCTAAGAATGTTTCGTAAAAATTGTCTGAAGGGACAAATTTGACAAAACTTGGAAATGTACAAATTGAAAATATAAGAAATGTATCTATATTTAAAATATTTAGAATATTTCTTTCTACAATTTTACTACAATAGTAGTTGAAGTCTTTTTAAGGCATTTTTACACCTAACGAATAAAGAACTGTAAAAAAAATCGAATATAAATACAAAAGAATTTAAAAATAAAAAAAATAAGCATTCTGATAGGTATCAAGCTTATTATTGTAATCTTATTTTAATCAGAATAAACACACACAAATTAATGGAATAAATAAAGAAGACAGAAATAATACTTACATAAAGTGTCAGGATAAATCACAAATTACTTACAAACAGAAGGCAGTAGACTATCACCTTAAAAACTATAATTTGCCCCAAAAATGAATCAACAAATTTTAAGGAAAAGTAAAAAACAGCCCAATCATACTACATTTAGTTCAAAGTAGTCCATTTCTGGAAGAGATCTGATTTTAGAAATAACAAATTAAAAAATAACGGCTCTCATCAAAAGTATATCCTCAATTTGGTAACGTATGTTTCACTCCTAAATGGTCATCATCAGACCTAAAAGTAATATTATACTATTTCAAAGACAAACCCCCTAACACTTTTTTCTTACCTCACGTACGTTAAAATAAAAATTAATTAAAAACAAGTAATACACATTACATTTTAAAAAACCAGTGACTAACCTATATATTTTTATAAGGGTAAGGGATTCAGTGGTAATTCGGTGTGAACCAATAATAGCCCACTCTATAAAACCTACTTAAAAATTAAAAGAAGAGAAATGTCAAAATTGTTGTACTACTAAGATGAAAAAGGTGGAAAAAAATTTATTTATATTATTAAAAATAAAATAGAGTTCATCTTAGCAGTACAAGAATTCTGACATTTCTTTTCTTCTTTTAATTTTAAAGTAGGTTTTATAGAGTGGGCTATTATTGGTTCACTCCGAATCACCACTGAATCCCTACTAAAAATATCTAGGTTAAATTACTTGTTTTTTAAAATGTAATGTGTATCACTTGTTTTTAATTAATTTTTTATTTTAATTGTGATTCTTTGTACGTTAGGTAAGAAAAGTGTTAGGGTGGTTTTTCTTTGAAATTCTATTAATATAACTTTTAGATCTGATGATGCCCATTTAAGGGATATGTTACCAAATTGAGGATATAATTTTGATTGATATTGCGACATTGCGATTTTTTATTACAATTATACTACAATCAAAATAGGCTAGAAATTCAAAAACACGATTATAAGTCTTTTAAACATGGATTTTTGAGTTTATAATAAAAGTTGACAACTTTTAGAGATTCAATTTTTATAGAGCTTACCCACGTCTCAGTTTAAAAAAAGGGAAACTTGTTTAAAGGAGACTGGGAGATGATCGCATCGCCCACCAATGTTCTTTTTTGATTACATTCTTAACTCCCAAGTCACGTAGAATCGCGAAGTATAAATTGGAAAGGTCTAATGAAACTCGCGTTACTGAGCGGTGATGCAGTGGACCTAAGGTTAAGATAAAAATAAAGAACTGTTTGAAAGAATATGTTTAATTACTTTTCCTTAATAAATATGATTTTCTAAAAAATGAGGCATGAATACCAAGAAACCAAAAACAGTTCTATTAATCAGTTGCCTTGTTCAAAAATAAAGTAATAATAATAAAAAAAAAGTATTTGACTAGATAAATGTCCCTAGTATTAGTCTCGTCAGTTTTACTGAATTGTCAATGTGCTTTTAATGTTTTGTCACCTAATTTAATACTGGCAAAATCATTAGATTCAGTCATACATGTATGAAAAACGATTAAATATCTCGGGAACAGCTAACCATAGTACTTTAAAAATTAAATTTAGCTATGGCAAATTTGCCGCACTAGTAGTCGTATTTTATATAGCATGCTTTCGCCGTTGAAAGCATGCTTAAATATATCAAGGACATACCTGTTGTGTTAAATTTGTTATCGATCTGCCCGATATTTATTGGAAATTCATAATGATAGGGTTCGACATGAGGTAAATCAGTTTTTAGTATCTACCAAAGGAATGGATCAGTTTTAGACAATGGTAAAATATACAGGATGGAGCCGGGAGAAACGAACCATACTCCAGGAGCGTACTATATACGTGAAAATAATGTAAACATTAATATGTCCTTATACGATTTTCACTTGGTTTCAAGTGACAGGGTTTTGGATTGGCCGCGGTGCTATTAGCTGGCCTCCAAGATGTCCAGACCTCGCACCACTAACTTTTGTTTATGGGGCTGATTTAAAAATGAAATTTATAAAGTAGTCGACACTCGGAATGCACTAATTCGACGTATTATAAATACTGCAGCCGATATTAAAGATATGACGAAATCAGGAGAGCAACAGGCGCCTTTCGTAGACGAGGCAGAAAATGTTTAGAGGTCCATGGCGATATTTTTGAGCATTTATTGAAAGAAAACTATGATGTAAAAATGTTAATGTATGTAACCTTGTTTATTTGTAATTACGTTAAAAGTTGAAATCAAATGAAAATGGGATAAGGGAGTTTTTTTTAATATTATTTTCCCTTGTACTATACACTCCTGGGAGTTTAGCCCTTTCCTGTCGATTCATCCTGTATATGTAAATAAGACACAAGTCACACAAGTTCCTCCGTATTATATAGTGTTAGTGGTTCACCATGTATCCAATAGGCTTAGATTTTTCAAATATAAAGGATAATGTAATTACAAAATAATATTTTCCCTGAGAATGAAAAGAAAAAGAAAATGTATTTTAACGACCCTGTATTTTTGACTTAAATTATGTTTTAATTTTAAAGATACACTAAATAAGTTCTTCAGAAAATTTTCTTCCTACAGATGTAATGATTTTAAAGCAAAAATGATAATCATTTAAGTTTACACATACAAAAATTGGTCCTTCTTCGTTAAGTAGTTTTTGAGCCTTCGAGCCAACGACAGACAGGAAGGGAAAATATGTTTTTTCGTGATATATACTCTAAAACGATATTGAGAAGTAATTTTATAATACTTTCCTTCTTACTAGGAAGGTATACCCCAATTCACATAGTAGTTAATGCAGTGATGTTTCCCTCAAATTTGCCACTTTTTGTTCAAAAGTCACCAAAATAATTAGAAAAAACACGTTGCAGACAATGATATACGAATCTGAAATATTCCTTCTTAAATTGTCATATATTTTAGAGTATTCTGCAGCAGATGCATATTCTATATAGAGGTTAAACTGTATTTTAAAATCCACGTAGAGAATACAGTCGTAAACAATCTCGCCCATGTAAGTAAATTTTCTACGGCGCTCAAAAAATCACTTATTGCTACTGAAAGAGTATGTGTGTAATGACATCCCGTTGCTTTGTTATTATAATTGTCTCTTCGTGAGATTTTAAATGTTTAATTAAATAAAAAATTTTCTGTACCTCCTATCATCCCAATTCACCATAAGAATATTTTTTGAGATATATCAGATTTTGATTAAAATTTACCCCGATCAAACTTCCAGCTTTATAAAAAGAATGCTACTAGAAATTACATGCGTCATTGGCATCCATTACACTACTATGTGAATTTAAGTAAATTTATAATCCATTGTTAACCGGCCAATTTATAAATTTGACGTTACAATTGACGGAGTAGTTTGACGGTGCTGTTCGACGGTGGCCGTAAAAGCTGGATTTATAAACTTGACGTTAGCGACAATAACATAACTGTTCTTCTCGGCTTTTCTATATTTTTATGTGATTATACAACGTGTCCAAGATAAGGAGGGCCAGTACAGGGATCTCGGAAACGGTAAGAGATACGAAGTCGGTTAAATTACGTGCCTAATAATATGCCGTTTAGAAAGTTTTTAAATTCCGAGTAGTTCCGGAGATATCCGGAAAAACGAAATTCTGATAAATAGTTTTATTGTTTTCCTGGGGTTTTTGAGGTCGAATTCTAAAGTAAATTGCCCTTTTGCATTGCCACTATTTCCGCTCTATCTAACAGCGTTAATTGTTTTGTAATCCGACGAGTCGTCTTCCAAGGGCCATTATCAACTTTTTTTTTTAAATACGGTCCTGTTTTTCTGATATTGGAATTTGATAGCTTTTTTCTTCTGAATGCAACGATGTGTGGTTTAATGACATTTCGAGGGTCTTTTGAACAACATCAGGAAATTTTGAGATACGGTCCTGTATTTCTCCTAATTTTATGAAAAATATCTCATAAGTAAGATCTAAATGTTTACTTATGTTGGACTAGTTCAATAAATAACAAATAATTTAATAATAAATCACAAATAAGTGAACAAAAACAAATCGTTGCATTCGGAAGAAAAAAAACCTCTCAAATTCCAATATCAGAAAAACAGGACCGTATTTAAAAAAAGAAAGTTGATAATGGCCCTTCGAAGACGACTCGTTGGATTACAAAACAATTAACGCTGTTAGATAGAGCGGAAAAAGTGGCAATGCAAAACTGCAATTTACTTTAGAATTCGATCTCAAAAAAACCCAGGAAAACATAAAACGATTTTTCAAATTTTCGGTTTTTTCCGAATATCTCCGGAATTATTCGGAATTTTAAAGCTTTCTAAACGGCATATTATTAGGCACGTAAATGCGCAACTTTACCGAACAAACCCGAACAAACCCGACTTCGTATCTCTTACGGTTTCAGAGATCCCTGTACTGGCCCTCATTATCTTGGACACGTATTAATTTTGGTGTTTATGTGATGTGAATGATACTATCAACACTTATCAACAGTACACTTTAAAATGGTTAATAAGATGGTATAAAGTAAAATAATATGTACTAAATATCACGTGACGGCAAACACGATTTTGATTGGCTGTGAAACTTGCTACGAACGTTGCTAAACATAAAATTGGTTTATGTCGGCCGTCAAACGGCATCGTCAATCATAACGTCAAGTTTATAAATCCAGCTTTACTGCTTGCTGAATATTGAAGAAAGATGTAATATTATCAAATTCAAGTTCTGTCATCATTGTGATTAATGATTTGAGTATTATTTTAAAAAGTTTAACACCACCTCTTTATAACTCTTTTGTATGTTTGCAAACTTGCAATAATACGTTACATTCGAGCACACGACAGTATAATAAAATTAACATGATTGTTTTTATTATATCTTTGAATTTTACTCAATATTTTAAGCATATTTTATACAGATCGTACGTTTAAACGGTTTTTCAGATATTTGAATAATGACGCTTGCAACAGACTATTATTGTATTGCAGAAAGATTTTAGTCAATAATTAACTAACCAGAGAACTTTTGCTGTCGTCATAAATGACATTGGCAGAATTTTTTTCTCACAATCTAAGCAGCCTGTTTGGCAATTATTGGATGCGTTCATCGAACGTCAGCGATCGTCAGCAGCTGAATTGATTATCTAATCAGAATCGTCTGTTATACAAAATATTTTAGAATATTTAATAAAATTTAAGAAGCGTAATAAAGAACATTGTGCTTAATTTTTAAAAAATCGAAGTGGACAACTGAGCATGATACAATAAACACAAGGGATGATATCGTATAGGAAGGGGTGTGGCTTAGTGGCGATATTATGTGCACACTTCTGCGGTTCCCAAATAATTTCAACGGATGGTTTGAAAGGTTGTTCGATTTTTTTCTTTTGCTCAGGTATTTGTGTATGTTGTGTATTCATTAAATTAAATATCCTAATATCGGTGCGCTGCGCTGTGTTGGTTTGTGGTGCGGCCAACCAGAAGAATAATTTTGATACACAACGTGTCCAAGATAAGGAGGGCCAGTACAGGAATCGCGGAAACCGTAAGAGATACGAAGTCGGTTAAATGGAGGTAAAGGTGCGCATTTACGTACCTAATAATATGCCGTTTAGAAAGTTTTAAAAATCCGAGTAGTTCCGGAGATATCCGGAAAAAAACCGAAATTCTGCATTGCCACTTTTTCCGCTCTATCTAACAGCGTTAATTGTTTTGTAATCCGACGAGTCGTCTTGGAAGGGCCATTATCAATTTTTTTTTAGATACGGTCCTGTTTTTCTGATATTGGAATTTGATAGCTTTTTTTCTTCCGAGTGCGACGATGTATGACACATTGTGGTTTAATGACGTTTCGAGGGTTTTTTGAACAACATCAGGAAATTTTGGGATACGGTCCTGTATTTCTCCTAATTTTATAAATAATATCTCATAAGTAAGCTCTAAATTTTTACTTATGTTGAACTAGTTCAATAAATAACAAATAATTTAATAATAAACCACAAATAAGTGAACAAAATACAGAAACATTATTTCAAACTTCTGTTGATTCGGGATTTAAAAGAAAAATAGGCGATTGAAACAAAAAAATTATGATGGTGACGCGTGATTTGTTTCACTTGACTTGACACCCATTGTAATCGTTTGAGAACGTTTTAAGAGATTTTCTATTTTTCAGAAAATATGGAACATAAATTTACAAATGCTGAAAAGTTTGATATTCTATCGCATGTTTTATTTTATCTCAAAAAAACTGTTATGTGGCAGTTAGAAGATGTTATTTGTGCTTAGAGAATAACGGAAATCATTTTGAACACCTGATTATGTAGTTCCTTACCTTTTTCGTTGTTCGTTTTATTACTGTTTTGGAATGATTTTTGTCCACTTATTTATGGTTTATTATTAAATTATATGTTATTTATTGAACTAGTCCAACATAAGTAATAAATTTAGAGCTTACTTATGAAATATTATTTATAACATTAGGAGAAATTCATATCCCAAAGTTTCCTGATGTTGTTGACCAAACGAAATTGGAACGACTAGATTATGTTATCTAGCAAAATATGCTTGTGTTTACTATATCATGACAGCTACGAGTACTTCTGGTATAACCGAAAGTGACGTCAATATATTGGTCAAATAGGAAATCTTTAGCAGTGTTCCGAAAAGTTTAACTAACGCACGGCGTGAATTATTATATTTGTGTCTCACAATCAAGTCCGTACGTAAGCTTTTTCCGAGATACCTAACCATTTCTACACATCAGATGGTTCATTACTTCGTATAATACCGTATGCAACCGGTGTCGTTTTGCAGTGGGTAAGCACAGTTGGGGTTATAGACTATAACAGATGGTTGATAAACTAACATACTTTGTTGTATATAGTCGGGCGTCACAACGAACTCCTTTTTCTGATCACCTGTGGTCTGAACACCTGGCTGCGGCCGCTGCTGCATCAGCACTTGACCGGGCTGACTGGCCTCCATCTTGGCCTTCATAGCTTGAAGAAGGGCGGATGTTTGAGACTGCTGTCCATTGGCAAGCACTTGGCGGTTCGCGGAGTTGACTGGTTCGGAGGCCTGCAATGTGCATTGAGACTTAGGTGTTTCCTAAAAAACATAGCGCGAAAAGCAACACAGAAGAAGCAACTACATGCGTATTAGGCAGTGTTAAGTGACAATGTAACGAATAGATTTCAAGAGTAATAAAATGAGAATGGTGACAATTAAAAATACTAGACAATATCCACAATTTGCAGGAGTAGTAGAAAGTAGAAATACCTTGTACTGAATTGTATTCGTGACGTCACACAGAAAAAGCACGGGTTTGTAATAAAATGAACATTTTTATTTTTAAATATAATTTAATACTTAATAAAATGCAATCAAAGCAGTTATACAGGGTGTCCGGGAACATGTGGGAAATCTCCCGGATATGAAGAAAACACGTGAAAAGAATACTATAGGTTCATATAAACTTCTTTCGTATCGCCCTCCTCTTCGGAGATATGGGCTCCCAGAAGAAACTGTTGTGAATTACTCACAGCTGCAGGGACGGACTAGCTGTGACACTCATGGGCCCATTTTTTTTACGCCCTGTATGATGAGAACTTTGGACAATGTTTTTTTTACATACCTTTAACTATTGGCTAAAAATTAAGTACTCTTCATTCATGTCGCTAATCCTAACTGTTTTCGGAAAAACGGTATTTTAATTATATCATGTATTTGGCGTATTTCAATAAAAGATACATCTTTGTTCCGATCAAATATTCAACCTTTAAAATTAAGCTTTTTCATATTTAACCCGTGAGAAGTTATAGGACGCAGTGTGAATAAAATGACGTTTTCTCGAAAACGGTTAGGATTAGCGACATGAATGAAGAGGACTTAATTTTTAGCCAATAGTTAAAGGTATGTAAAAAACATTGTCCAAAGTTCTCATCATACAGGGCGTAAAAAAAATGGGCCCCTGAGTGTTACAGCTAGTCCGTCCCTGCAGCTGTGAGTAATTCACAACAGTTTCTTGGGTAGTAATTTGACGGGTCTTACCTGGTACACATCATATTAAAAAATTATTGAAATATACCAGGTGGTTCAATAATTATGTGTAAAAAAAACTTGATTAAATTGGTGCTCTTTGGGAGCCCATATCTACGACAAGAGGAGGCCGATACGAAAGAAGTTTATATGAACCTATAGTATTCTTTTCACGTGTTTTCTTCATATCCGGGAGATTTCCCACATGTTCCAGGACACCCTGTATATATTATTGACATTTACAATATTATTTCATTGTGCAGATTTTAAAAACCCAATATTTTATCACAAACCCGTGTATTTTTTCAGCTTTTTCGGCGTCATATTTAAATTAAATACCGACAATATCTTAATAGTCTTCCAAATACTGTTTCTTCCGTCGCTCATGCAAGATTTTCGAGTATTGGAGGAAACGCGCTCGGTTCCTCCTTTAGTCCCGGATGTGGTGTAAAATACGTAATATGATACCTAAACGCTGACGGGCGATGCAATGATTTTTTAAGCGGATGCATGTTAGTTTAACGTAATGACTTAACTGACTTAACTAACTTAATGTTACCTTTTGAAATAAATTGTGAAAAATAATTTGTGCGGTCACCACAGTGGGGAACTTTAATTTTGTATAGTAGTCTACAACCACATTTTTCAGTGTTTTCTTTTAATGCGAACATAGTAAAAAACTAATTCATCATGATGATTATGAGCTAATCTCACTTTGTCATTGGTCAGTTGAAGTATTATGAAAATTATGATATCTAATATTTTCATCACATCATTGTTAATTTGTAATACTTTTGTGTCCAATATACAGGGTGGTCCATCGAAAACAGTCCAGCAAGGTTTACGGCTGTCTACGTGAAAATTTTAAAAAAACTCGGACCCGTAAACTTGTGTTTTCAGGGGGACACGTTTCACTATTAATTTCATCCCTGTAACCTCAACCCCCCTAGCGGCGGCGGCTACTGCCCTTGTTTTTTCAAATGGGAATAGGTATGTTGTGATATATCTTTTTAAATGGCATTACATGCTCTTTAAAATTGCGCTTCGTTTTGTAAATTTGAGCTACGCGCCGCCGAGCAACGGAATTAGAAACATTTCACTGCACCTCTTATCAAGTGTACAGGTTTGAGTAAACAATTTTTTTTAAAGTAATAAGTATCAGTCAATTCAACTTTATCTTCAGTAATGGATGAAACGTTTCCTGGTAGATGGATTGGGAGGAGGGGTGCTATTGAATGGCCCGCGAGATCGCCCGATTTATCTCCCCTTGATTTCTTTTTGTGGGGACATCTAAAATCCAAAATTTATGCCACCCAACCCGAATCCTTAGAAGATTTACGGAACCGCATTACTAATGAATGTCAATGAATTACACCAGATGTTCTTCACAATGTCCGAGAACACTTTGAACAGTTGTTGTACTATTGTATGGAGGTGAATGGCGGACATTTTCAACATTTAATAAGATAACATGTAAGTATTACTCAATAAAATTACATTTTTTAAAACGCAATTTCTCGGCGGCGCGTAGCTCAAATTTACAAAACAAAGTGCCATTTTAAAAAGAATTTAATGCCCTTTAAAAAGATGTATCACAACATACCCATTCCCATTTGAAAAAACAAGGGCAGTAGGCGCCCCCGCTAGGGGGGTTGACGTTACAGGGATGAAATTAATAGTGAAACATGTCCCCCTGAAAACACAAGTTTACGGGTCCGAGGTTTTTATTTAATTTTCACGTACACAGCCGTAAACCTTGCTGGACTGTTTTCGATGGGCCACCCTGTATTTAGTGAACCAAGGTAACTGTCGAATTAGAACAGGAATAGAAATCAAACGATCAAATGTTTGCAAACGTTTGATTTCTTGATTATTCAAAGCTTCATTAGGGCTTCCATATAAGAGAAATGCATATTTTTGCATATTTAGGAGAAACAGGATTTATTTATTTAAAAATACATTCGATCTGGGTAATGTTAAATTTGTGTTACAACACAACGCTCACACCAAATGCTCACTTTTATAATTATGTTCAATTTGAATGATTTAATCTAAATTAGTTATTGAAGTGAGCAATTGGTGTGGCTGTTGTATTGCAACTAGGGTGGGCATGGCTTTTTTATAAAAAAAAATCCTCACGTAGATTTAACGTCACCCAGGCCAAATGTATGTTAAAATAATAAAGCGAAAAGGTGACCAACATTATTTATATTCCAGTCCTATTCCGACAATTACACCTGGTTTACATGATTATTAATATTCGGTTCAATACCTACCTAAAACTAGTTAAGTTTAATTTACTATAAGCACTTGGTAATACTCGTAAATCGATTATCTAATTCTAATAAAAATATATAAATGTACATATAACTACGTTTGTTTTTTAAAACATCCACTAAAGGGGCTTAAAATGAAAAAATTAAATTAAACGGGAAAAAAATCGAATTAATTTGAGAACAAATTAGGGAAGATGGTATAAAAATGGTTCCAAATTTTTTTTCATTGAAGTTAAGTTTTTAAATAAGGTATAGGGCCCAAAATAAACGCACCATCACACCCACATACAACCTTTTTAATTAAAGAAATTGACAAATATAGGAAGCTATTTTTTTTCATTAAATTAACGAAAATAAAATATAATTTTTAAATCTCTTCAAGGTACAACAACAATTTTTAATTGATAATTGATTTAATAATAAATAATTTATAAATATATTCCTTTATTCTTGCTAAATAAAGACATAAAAATTCTAAATAGTTCTCTAGTCTAAAAAATTGAGTTTTTCTAAAATGTTGAGTTTTTCTTAAAAGTTAAACCCCAAACAACATAAAACACGTTGTTATAATTTAATAGAAAAGTTTATTGATAAATTAAAATCTTAAAACAATTAATGCACTAATTACAGATCACGCTTAAACTGCAATAATTTCACACCATATTTATGTCGAGCAAACTAGCTTAATACAATAAGAACTGAACGAACCTAATACAATATAACAAAAAATAACAGTCTTATAATAAGCAAATCGATTAGAACACATATGATAAAGCGAATATCTTACAAATACTGTGAAAAGCCCATGCATGAAAATATGGGCAGGATGTCTACTAGCTAGGTTTAAAATATATCCGAGCAATTCACATTCTGAATGAAGTTAATTTTTAGAAATATATCTGCGTAAATCTACAGTATAGTTCAATGTCAAAAATATAATAATAAATATTTCAGAACTTATCTCTATAGAATTATCAAAAAAATAAATTTAATAATAAATCTGGTAAAAATGATGCGTTAATTACTATGTATGACGTCGCTTCATTTTGAACAAAATACAAGGCACATCTAAATTTTTTAGAAGTTACTTTAAATATATTGTGTTATCCTTTGCAAAATATAACATTTTCTTGTTTTCATAAAGAAAATAAACATAGAGAAACAGCTTGAAAAAAATTACAACAATCACAAAAAGCTGAAAAATAAGCATCATCCTTCTAAGTAGTGATGTTAAAAGCGAATATTTAGGATTTTATTTTTTATTAAACGTAAGTCAACAACTGTATGAACCATAAATACACCGTAGAGCGAACATTCATGACTTTTGCCATCTAATCATTCCTATCATTTTAAAATAAAGAAATCAATTTGTTTTATGAATATTAAGTTTCTAATGTGCCTTAATATTTTAAAATAATATATTTATATTATACTGAGTGTCTCAACTCTATATACATATAATATTTTCTACCGTACATAATATAAAAAAGTTTTAAGACAAATAGTTTTTTGTTTCAACAAATGGAGTACATGTCATGTCTTCTCGAAAATACAATTTTTAATATCAACTTTACTTTTTAGGACACCCTGTATTTTTTTGTCAAATATTGCTTCTTCATTAAATTCTCTATAAAAAACGTAGGTATACTAAGTTGATTATTGTAAACTATTTTTGAAATAATGGTAAAATAAAATCAGTATTAAAAGAGGCAGGCCTCAAATATTATTATCGGTGAACAATAATTATCTATCGTATCAATAATTATACAGAGTTGCCCACAAGTCCGGAATAAAATTAATATAGCCTTAACCTGTAACTTTTGGGGAAAACGCTCGGACACGTCAATTTAGTTTTATATATGCTCACATTTTGACGTTATTCGTTTGTTTTTTTATATAGAAATTTGTCAAAGATATGACGACATCGATATTTTTTTTAAATAGGAACATACAGCTCGTGATACATCATTTGAAAGCTAATATCTCGTACAGTACATCAATGATTTATCATTTCCGCTTATCTAAATAGAGATTTTTTAAAAACTTTAACAGTCGCCATTTTGAAATAGCTTAACAGAATCGCGCTAAAATTTATGAGCATACTATACGAGATATTAGCTTCCGAATGATGTATCACAAGCTGTATGTTTCTATTTAAAAAAAAGATCGATGTCGTCATATCTTTGACCAATGTCTATAAAAAACAAACGAATAACGTCAAAATGTGAGCATATATAAAACTAAATTGACGTGTCCGAGCGTTTTCCCCAAAAGTTACAGGTTAAGGCTATATTAATTTTATTCCGGACTTCTGGGCAACCCTGTATAATTATTATTATGAAATATAATTAGTATCTATTAAATTATGGAATAAATTAGTTACATTTTACACTAAAATTTTACATTTCTGACAATTTTTTTACTAGAAGTTCGGAAGTCAAAATAGTATTTGTTGAGAAATTTTATTTATCATTCTTTCAAAACACAGCTTACAATAAGCATAGAACATACTAGACATTTCTGATAGAAAATTTAATGAGGAAGCAATAATGATTGACAAAAAAAATATAGGGTGTCCTATTTAAAAAATTAAAGTTGATATAAAAAATTGTACATCCTGTGTGTGTACCCTACAAAAGTAGTTTTTAAACCTAGAACTATTCGTCTTAAAAAATTTTTATATCATGTACAAGGTAGAAGTATATAAGTTGGGACACCCAGTAAATGATTTTTAAGAAAATGTGACAAAATAAATTGCCATCTTAAGTTTAAAATTTTATTGATGAATCCAAGTATCTAAGTTTTTGGATATTCAAAGGTTTTTAATAACAAAAAAAAGAGGTGTATAAACTTTCCTAATAAGAGTTTATTTTGGTTGTATAAAAGAATAAAATGTTTACGAGTTATATGGGTTTTGTTCAAAAGGTAAATAAACCTAAAACTAACCTAATGTTTATATTGCTTATAAAATTATTAATATCAGAAATTGTAAAAAGTAACAACCTGAACATTAATTCCTAAAAAGTGACGAAGACACAAAACAATTAAATAAATATTTAATTTAAAACTTTTTTTTTAAATTAGTGTCACCATTAAAGTTGGAACTGTATGGGGAAAAATATTGTTCAATTTAGGGAAAATTTGATTTCACCATAAGTTTTTGCTTCAATAAAGACCAAAAATTACATAATTAAATGGGACCATGCGGCTTTCGTTAACTGTCAAATTTGACATTTTCTCCACCAAATGTCGAAAAATGGCAATTACTGATCGAATTTAAAAGAAACTTATTTGGAAAAGTTGTTTGTATTGAAATTTTATGTCTATATACCAAATTTCAATCACTTATGATTTTTGTTTCATATCTATTTTTGGCCAATATCTATTTTAATTGAAAACGGAAGTCCACCACCTTACTGCCGTCAATATATTTATTTATACAATAGTCCTGGTCTAAATTCATTCTTAATGCCAAAAATTCTACCACTATATTAATTTCCCTCAAAAAATTAAATTACAGTTTAAAAAGGTTGCCATCTGTGGAGTAAAATAATAATACAAATAACTTTTCCAATTTTTTTTTTTAATTTGTCAGTTAATGGCATTTTTCTACATTTTGTGTAGAAAATGGCAAATTAGAACAGTTAACAAAAACCCACGGTCCCATTTAATTATGTAATTTTTGGCCTTTATTGAAGCAAAAAAACTTATGGTAAATTAAAATTTTACCTAAATCGAAAAATAAATATTTTTCCCATACGGTTCCAACTTTAATGGTGTTCTTATCTAAATGTGAATCTACTTATGGTTCTAGGAGTTGAAAGAGACCTTAGTTTTGAAATATTAAACTATGAATTAATTACGTACGACAGGTAAGAGATTAAGTTGAGATTGCAATCGAAAAGGGCTGCTTCTAAAACCCAGCGCGTCACATTCACGTAGACAAAAGCTAGCCGAGAAGTTAGTAGACACCCTGATAAGAGTTAGATAGGCAAAACTCCCCTACCAATAAGAATCAAGTAAATAGAGCCTGAGGAATAGGCTGCACTATCACCTTGGGTGTTTGATGGGTTTTGCATACCTGAACTGGCGTGCTGGATATCTGCTTCACTGGACTGGGCGTAACTCCCACGAGGGGCTGTTTATTTGGCGTTTGTAGGTGTTGTTGCACAGGCTGCTGCTTCATTGGACTTTGATGGACAGGCGTCAGAGGCGGCGGATTGGTGGACGTGGGTTCATTGGATGGTTCCGGTTGGTTCGGTTGTACGGCGAGATAGATTTTGGTGGGTCCCAAGACGCCTTGTTTTCCAGTAGAAGCTTGAGCTGAAATAACAGACAAGTACAAGTTATTAAAATAAATAAATCAGGTTGTCTGGTGGTCATTTATTACTTAAGAGTGATTCTCATTATCAGCTGGCGCAATTAGTATTGCATTGCCAGAAATGGGTCGTGCGCCATTTTAATTGCCATTGCCGGTGCAAGTCTGGGTGGAGATGGATTATTCTGTTATTATTAACTGTTTATTATTTAGTCAAAGCAGCTACGAATTGCTATTTAAACTAACTGGTACTTAAATTAGCAGTTCACATTCTTTATTAAGCATGTGCTGCTAATTCGTCGGAACTTTTTTGAGCTGCTATGTGTAAGTAGCAGTAGCTGCTTTAACTGGTAATCAAAACGAACAGGTTTGCACATCTCTAATTCTGAGGGTATTTTAGGGATTTCGACAGTACCAACTGCTGTTCTGACTGTTGGCAATACGTGCGATTATAATTGCCATTGTAGGCGCAAGAGAAGAATTGCCGACTCTAATACGGGATTTAGAAAGACAAATCTTAATTTTTTTCCAACCAAAAAGAATAACTTTTTGTTGACACATTAAAACCCCGTCCAGGAACACCCTGTATGTTAATGTTTACTCACCTTTAAGCAGCTGTTGTTTGACTTGCTGCTGCACAGCTGCAAGCTGTTGCGGCGTAAAGTCGGCACCTTGCAACCCCTGCAGTACTATTCTAGGACCTTGTTGGGTTTGTATGACTTGAGCGGTAACACATTTTATGACTGTGCCGGGAGGCTGACCGGCTAGCAGGTGGTCCATGGTAGCCTTGTCAATTTGATTCTCATGTTGTATCACTTTTGGTGGCGTTTGGGCTTGTTGTTGCGGTTGAACGTGTGGTGTAGAAACCGGCTGAAATTTAAAAAAATAAAATATATTTCTTGTAATCAAAAGTATTATTGATTAGTAAGTACATTATATTATTATTATTATTGTAAATAATATGAAATAAAAAAATAGTTTTTAATACTCTAGTTGGTATAAATAAAAATTTACAAGTTGTAATTACTTATCGTCTAATATCATTCTACTTTTATTCTTGCACCTGGGCAACTATATGCCTGTTTGTGCAAAAGAATACTATACTTCTCATCTTTAATAGATCATTACATTACAATTTATATGTTTTATCCACCTGCAAGTGAGTTACATAAGTAATCTTTCAAATATTTGAGCATAAATCAGTGGCGGCTCGTGACCTATGATAGAGGGCGTTCACAAGTATGGTGAAATTAGTTTTAAAATTTTATTTTTGTGTAACGACCAAACAATTACTTTCTAGGCGTTTTAAATGTAGAAAGAAAAGAAGTAATAAGAAAATGCGTTAGGTAAAACATATTTTTATTTATTTTTTAATTTTACACAAGGAAATATAACTTTTGGAAAATAAGAAAGATTTTCTTAGTGTGTATAGTGTTTAAACGTAAAGTCCGTCCTTCGGTTCTTAAATTGTAGAAAATTGATCAATAACAGCCTCATTAAAGTTTGGAATACCCTCTATCATTTTTTTTTTCATATATTTAATTTTTAAACTTTCTAATAAAGTCCCTAGATTTATCCTTTGTGGTTTGCGTTAAATTAATTTCGGGTTTAGGTCTTCCCGCATTCTTCACTTCAATTTTTTGATGCAAACTCAAAGAGCTAAAGTTATTTTTTAAATAGTCCACCGTCAAACTATTCATTTTAACTTAATAAATATATAATATTAAAATATTAAAACATACACGCTCGAATTTCTAACTATAGTCTATTCATTTCCAAGATAGACCGACCACAACAAACGCACGTGATCGGTGAAACTAACAGTGAACAGGGCAGTGCTTATAATATTATAATTATAAAAAATTATGATCGCAATATTGTTGAATACAATTTGGAAATATCGGGATGTAAATAAGTATTCATGGTAAAATATAAAATAAATTAATAAATATAGGGTTTCCGGAAAATACGTGTCGATGTACATTTTGTCAGAATTGTCAATTTATTCGAAACGAAAGAATTCGTGATCCAAATTGTCATTAAAAAAATTCTGCTTACTGATGAAGCGTGCCGTACAAGATCCGAATTCACCAACCTGTATTGACCAACCTGTATATCTTATTGATCCTATTGTGATGAATAAAATCGGATAAGTTTGAGGAGTTATCATCGTCGCTTTAGTCTACAGTAACACCTAATTAGTCGTTCAACTTGTATCTCGATAATATTATCGAGTTCCCACACTCTGGTTTCTACTTTTTGTTGCACTAATACATTTTTGACTCTTCTCAGGTGTAATAGCTGCTAAGGCACGGCCAAAAAGGTCTTTCATATCGACAAACTTGTAGGTTGAATTATGTTTGGCAACAAAAGTCTTTAAAATTACTTCTTTCATCTCAAAACTAAAATGATTTTTCTTGTGACGTTTCTTAGATGGACTCAAATTAATATACCCTTGGGCTTCGTCCTGATTTCAACTCTGTAAAAATTATAAGCCTTGCCCCGTCCCATGTTCGATCAATATCGAACGGCCAATGAGAATACGCATGCGCGGAGGCTCCTCCTACTCACTTGATGATCATGCGCAAACAGTGTTTATGTCTAGTCTATCTTGGAAATAAATAGACTTTAGATGCACGAACAGACAACGGCGCGGCGCACACTAAAATTGTGCGCCTTTCCTATGTTAAATCGCCATAGCCCCGCTATCCCGTGCTGTCTCCCGCCACCTGTTACTACAGAGAAACTGCATTATGCCCCGCCTACTTAATCGCACATGCGAGCAAGTCTCGTCATAATCGTCATTAACCTCGACCGAGGCACGGTTGCCGGATTGAGAACCTATAATATACAGTTTGATTGACGGTACGATAAAATATTAGGGAGGATCGGACTTTATACGATAATTGTAGGTACGATAAAATATTAGGGAGGGTCGGATTTTATACGATAAATAATATTCAATGAATATAAATTAATATTTTTTTATTCGTTTTGGGGGTGCACGTGCTCATGTGCTCCTGTGGAAGAACCGCCACTGGCATAAATACATCAATAAAAACAAAAATACTTAAGGTGGACCTTTTTAAAGTACGCCGTTTTAATTATTCTATGTGAAAAGTTACTTTCTAAAAATATTACAAATGTAAACATTTTAAAAGCGGTATGTTTTATAAAAAATATTAATAACAGGACCAAAAAGTATGCAAAATATGTTGTAGAATTCTCCGAAAATCTTATTAATTCTAGATAAAAGCTGGTGCATCAGAAAAATAATCATACATGTTTGATTCAATTCCGCAAAATGACAAAAAAAATATTTTGAATTCACATACGATACAGGAGTGTGATACCTAACATAGCCTGCATCTATTGTCTTCTCGTCACATTAGGCGGGCACTGAGCGTTTTCAAGTTTAAATAGGTCTTTAAAGGTAGATTACAGCCAGAATGACGTTTTTATAAATATTGTTGCCCCGCACAAAAAATAACAGATATCCTACATCTTACAAACAGGAATCGTTTTTTAAATCTTCCGTTCTAACCTTAGTACGGCTCTCTTAAGAGTCGCGTAGTTCTCGGCTTTAGTATAGTAATAAACTACTGGTCCAAGATCACAAAAAATGGTAAAAATAAATTGAGTATTTTCGGTGCTCAGTCAACTTACCAAAGAGATAATATTTTACCATAGAGAATAATCATGTAACAGTAACCAATTCCTTACCTGCTGCTGGGGTATAACATTCTGAGCCGCAGCCGGAGCAATATTCCTCACAGGTGTCGCAGGATGGGATGTTACCACTTGATTGGAATTTTGGATCGTTTGCGCAATACTTCCAGGCGTAAGTTGGGCGATAACTTGAGCTTGATTGTTCCCAGTTGGTCTTATTAATACTTGCTGACCGTTTACCGTGGCCACTTGTACTTTGCCAGTGGCAAGTTGTTGAGCCAAATTCGGGTTGTTTACTACTATCTGATTTGTAATGACCTGGAAATAAAATAGTTTGAATCAAGACTCTAATAAATATTCAGTCAAATCGCTTTTAAAAATTAAGTACCGCGGATTTCAGTTTTGGGATCATAAAATTCATTATGTCAAAAAAATTAAATTAGTAACGTTCAGATAAAGTTTGAAACGTCATAAATAAGCAGTTCGTCAAGGCCATAATGTAATGTAAAATTAGTTCAACTACCGTGTTTCACGCCTCAACACAAAGACATGGAAAATTTTTTATCTTGTGGTGACTGTATCCTAGTAGAATTTAATGCCCAGGCAGCAGTTTTCTCTAAAAAGATTAACATTGCAGAACCGGATATAGTCATGGCTGAATACGCAATTACACTGGGTTCGTCTATTAATTTGCTGGGCGTCGATCTGGGAGGAAATATGTCTTGGCAAAACCAGGTTGCGGCAATTGCCAAGACAGCTTCGCAGAAACTTGCTGTACTTTTCCGGACAAAAAAGTTGCATATACCCCAACAACTTTTGACACTCTAGAAAATCCAGATTTGTCCACCATTGGAATACTGCTGTCACGTCTGGAACTCTGCGCTCAAGCATACTCTTCAGCTACTAGATTCCATCAATAGAAGAACCATGAGCTGACCAAGAACATCGATGGCCTAGATCATCGAACACATCGATACATGAATCAAATAACCTTGTAAGTGACAAATCGTATTTTTACAGTCGAAGATATAACAGGTTCGGGTATATTACTTTACCATCATACGCAAAATACCAAAATAATCAGATACAAATGGGATGAAAGAGGCATTTAAAAAAAAATTAAGCTAAAAAAAAACAAATTTTAGGTTTGCACATTGAAATTTATTTTGAAGTCTGAAATAGGTCAAAAGTCACTTACAATTAGTGTTGGGTAAAACCGATGATTTTAATAATCGAGTACTGGATACTCGAGCGATTTTAATAATCGAGTGAATCGCTCGAGTGAATCCTTTGAAATTCCAATTCACCAAGCGATGACGTCACCGACTGCTCGATGGCAGTCTAGCCGTTTACATGTGATATGGCAGGTATTTAGCAGGCACGCAACTACGGGTGGGCACAGGTTTAGATAGAAAATTGTAGTAGCCACCAAAAAAAATCCAAAAATTTATTTATTTGTGAATAATGAATTTTTACCACGTGTCTCGATACCAAACAAAAAAACTGCAAAAAATCACCCAAATATGTATTTATTGTTCAGGTTTATTATTGTGCGTTTTTACCCGAACAAAAAGTATTACCAAGAGTTATTTTTCTTCACATCTTTCTCAATCTATGAGCATAAAATAAGTAGATATTCAAAATAGCTCGTCAAATTCTTCCAGTAAAAAATTATCAGGTGCCCACTGTGGGCACTTCAAAAATTTAGGCTTAGTTACGCGACTGGTAAAATAAGAAAATTGGTTATTATTTTTTTTAAATTAATGTACTCATGTATTCATAGTTACCTAAAAGTTCCTGTTTAAATTTAAAAATGCTTACTTTTGGTTACCAAAAAATTTGTCGATACCTATGTTTTGTTAACTATTTTGGTCGTTTTCTTATTTTCCATTAACATTTTCTATAACGTATATATGTTATTTTTAAAAGTCTTCTTGAGTTTAATAGTAAAAAGTTCCTGTTTAGATTTAAAAATGGTTACTATAAGATTACCAACGAATTTTTCTATATATTTTGTTCGTTTTGTTATTTTTCATTAACAATTTCTATTATTGTTATTTTTGAGAAGTTTTCTCGTGTTTATAGTAATTAAAAATTTTAAAATTATATCCTTTAATTTTTTAATATTCCTACTCCGCTGACTAGCCAGTTAAAACCAAACCTTAACAAAATGCATGTCGCGATGACTCCGATAAGGGATTCGGCATACTTTTTTATATGCACCTTCTCGCTAATGTGCATTTAAGAAAGACGTATGTCGTGTACCTCAGCGTCACACTCGAACGTCGCCAATCGGATGGCGAAGCGCGTAGACCGAAGGTCGTCTATCAAGTGACCGGCGATATTTTTCGGTTTGTCGCCTGAATTTATAACTAGAGTATTTCCTATCGAGCGAAAAATTGTTCGAATATACGAGCAGTTTTTTAACTCGATCACACTACAGCGGTACATTTCCGCCGGCGTCAAGGGAAGCTCGGGTATCGAGTGAAAGATAATAAGTGACGAGCGATGGTTTTCGCCTGAATAGATAACTCGAGCGGTTTTTTTTATAATCGAGCGATGTCGGTTATTTCAATAATCGAGTGATCAAGCGGTTTTTCGCTCGAGCGATCACATCACTACTTACAATGTTATTCGATGCATCTATCGACATGTTGGTGATTTGACTGTCTTTTACAGATATTTCCATACCAACTATTCGATATTTAATTTCAAGAAAATAATCCGAAAACTACTTTGAAGATATTTATTTGTGTACTTTTAAACACATTAGCTTCTAACTAATAAGATGTAAACTCAAAGTCACGAATTCGTGAGACCGTGATTTTGAGTTTACTTCTTATTAGTTACTAAACAGGTCTCTTGCAGAAATGGACTATTTCTTTGATTTTGACATTAGCTTCTAATTATAATCATTATTTTCAGTTAAAAAATAAAAAGGATAAAAAATATTCGTTCAAAAAAAAAATAGGCGATATCTTACCTGTTGTCCTCCTTGAGTCGAAATCACCTGGTTACCTCCAACCACAACCTGCTGCTGAACGACTTGCTGGTTGCTACTGACCGCCACTCCCGCCTGGGCGATCTTCTGCAACATCTGCGCCCCTTGCTGCTTTATCAGCTGCTTGGGTTGCAGTATAGCCTGACCAATAACCGTTTGCTGTTGAGGTTGCTGCTGCGATACCACTTGCTGAGTCTGCGTATTAAGTGGCTTCAGCTGCGCCATTTTACCTGTCGGAGTAGAAATGGGAACGGCCGGTTTAATAATGGGTTGTTTGGTAGGTGTGTTTGGTGCCACTGGTTTAGGAGTCGGAACTGCCGTTGCCGTAGGCATCTGGGTGGTCGTGAGAACCTGGAGCTTGCCGTCGGGAAATTGCACCAGCTGCTGGCCAGGCATAAGGCCTTTAACGGTGATGCGACCGTCCGGCGTGCGCATGATTTGGACGCGCTGCGGGTCTTTCGACGGTGTGACGACGGGTGTGTTTGTTGGTGTTGATGTGGTTGCTGCACAAAGCAAACTTTTTAGTATGAATAACCAAAAAATCGACATTTAATAATTTTTAGAATGAAATAATTTTGGGGTAGCTAAATTTCTCTAACACTATCTAATGATCAAAAATTAAAATATTTTTCTCCACTATGTATGTATATACCTTGTTGCTGCTGATGTACTACTTGTTGCTGAACTGCTTGTAACTGTTGTCCATTGGTGGTTTGAACTTTAATCAAACTCTGTTGTTGAGGATTTTGTACTGTTTTAGGTACCACCAGGTTTGCGTTGCCTCCGGTCACCACTCTTGTAGTACCATCGGGTCCTTTAGTCATAATGATTCTTCGACCAGCTATCTTGTTGCTGCTGGTGAGTAAGGACGTTAATGTATTTTTGCCACTTACCACCGATTGGTTTGGCACTACCACGTTTTTCACTATTTTCATTGTTCCTCCTTCTGCAGTAGTAACTAAAATTACAAAAAATATATTAACTTCAATCGCTTTAATGTTTCCAAAGAAAAGCTGTTAATCTAATAAGTGTGGTCCATTTCCACGAGGGATGAAATTATTTAGAATAAACACTAGACTGCAATTATTTCTTGAGTGGTAAAGTTGTGTTTCCATAAGTAGTAGACATAATGAGGCATATTCATTTAGAGAAGATAAAATAGTTGTGAAAATAGTACAATGAGCATATATATCATGCATATACAGGGTGTCCGCTAATTAACGGGACATGGAAAAACCACAGACTCCTTACGTAAAAATATTAGGATTTAATTATACTTTGACAGAAACCAACGGTTTTTTACAAAATTTGGCAATTATGGTTTTTTTAGGATGAGAAACTGATTTTTTGATGAAACTTTATTGTACAATGTAGGGGGCGCTGTCTGCAGCATTTTTTGCACATTCATATGATCATAACTTTTTTGTGCCTCAGTGTATTTAAGTTTTTAATGAAAATAATACTTTTCTCATATTTATTACGTAAAAAAGGTATACAAATTTCAGGTCGCCCAGAGTTACCGTTTCGGAGATATTTGCATTTAAATTGCTTAGTGCGTTAGCTCAGGCAAGCAAATAATATTTTGTTGCTTCTTACCAATTAACTTTGACATGATGTTCTAGTAATGGTAATTGTGAATAATAAATACAACAATTGGAGTGTTCTTTAATATACTTTAATTAAAATAACTAGAAAATATCGTGTCGAAAGAAACCAACAGCAATAAAAGAAAAAACTTACAATAAACTCAAAAATGAAACATTTTCTGCTCCATAGCAACTGCATCTCTAAATTTCATTTGTTTTCTCATAGGTTACTTTGAGAAAAAAAAATTTGTTTGCAAATTAATAATAATTTAAATCCAAATATCTCCGAAACGGTAACTCTGGGCGACCTGAACTTAGTATACCTTTTTTACGTAATAAATATGAGAAAAGTATTATTTTCATTGAAAACTTAAATACACTGAGGCACAAAAAGTTATGACCTAATAAATGTGCAAAAAATGCCGCAGACAGCGCCCCCTACATTGTACATTAAAATGTCACCAAAAAATCAGTTTCTCATCCTAAAAAAACCATAATTGCCAAATTTTGTAAAAACTCGTTGGTTTCTGTCAAAGTTATTAGAGAAAAACAAGAATGAAGTTTTAACTTCAACACCCTGTATCTCAGTTAATATCAACTTTCGGATATAGGTAAGTATAATTAAATCCTAATATTTTTACGTAAGGGGTCTATGGGTTTTCGATGTCCCATTAATTAGCGGACACCCTATATATCATGTAAGCGTACCATCGCTGTCCTGGCCATAATAATAAAAAAGTTTAAATTTAATGTAAAAATGATAATATTATGAAAATATGTCCCAGAATCTGTTTTGTATAATGAAAAAATGCGAACTGCGAATTATTTGCATTGTGACCTCATCACTAGGCGATTGGGATCATTCCATGAATTTATATAAAATGTATGTAACACTATAATTTTGAAAATTAGGTAAAATGCAGGAAGAAAAACGTTTAGCTGAGTAACTAAATAAAAGCTTTAGTAAATTGTCCGAACCAACCTTACTTTGTTGCAGTTTTCAACAAATATTTTTTGCAACTGACATAATATTGTCAAAATTAAGCCATTATGTTTTGAAATTTATTGCGTTGCTATGCGACGGCGCTTTCATGACTTTCTTAAATACTGAACAATTACAGCCTTATTGGTTAAAGTCGAAATATGCTTTATTATTCTAAGATATTAATCTCGTTAACATAGTTTCCAATAATAACAAAAAATATATATAAACTACACATACAGGATGTCCCATTTTCGACACTTTTACAGGGTATCTCCGTTATTGTTAGTGCTATCAAACAAGTAATGTAGCTGTCATGTGCTCTTCTTGGGTCAAACTTAAAATGGTAAAATCAAAATTCGGGAATTTTCGTTCGCTTAAGAGATACGGGGATGAATCAAAAAATTTACAATTTCTAGTTAAAAGAGATACAGAAAAATGTTTTATACAGAAGTTTATTTATAATGATTGTTGAATAATCGGCCGTTTTCAGAATAAGTATACGGGGTCAGGTAAGAAAGTTATCGGACCTAACCACACTTTTATAAATGGAACACCCTGTATATTTTAATCTAAAAAGATAGCATTTTAAACTCTCTTTTCAAATTTATAACACACCATGGACGATAGATATCATATCAAATTTTTCAAAATGTTGATAAGTCACAAATGAATATGTAAAAATGAAATTGACGTTAAATGTTAATAACAACTATAATGTCAACATAGTGGTCTCTCTAGCGATATTAGCTTTCGTTTCATGGCCTACTATGGTTTAAAGTAATAAAGTTTAAATAAATCGCCTAGGGAACCAATATCATGCATGGCGTGTATATATTTGTAAAGAGAATTTAAAATGCTATCTTTTTATGTTAAAATATACAGGGTGTTCCATTCTAAAAAAAGAGATTAGGTCCGATAACTTTTTTACCTCACCCCGTATATTTATTCTGACAACGGCAGATTATTCAACAATCATTATAAATAAACTTCTGTATACAACAATTTTCTGTATCTCTTTTAACAAAGAAAATATAGGGTAATTTTGAAATTGTTAAATTTTTTATTTTTCCCGATCTCTTAAGCGAGCGAAAATTTTCAAATTTCGATTTTATCATTTTAAGTTTGACCCAAAAAGAACACATGGCACCTACATTACTTTTTTGATAGCACTAACAGTTACGGAGATACCATATAAAAGTGTCGAAAATGGGACACCCTGTACAGTAACATAATTTATAAAGTGTAAAGAAATGAATATGCCTACACGTTGTAATATATAGGGTGTTATGGAAATGGCTTATTCCTTGGGTGTCATAGAGAAAGCATATATACTTTTTTTTTAAATCGAATGTCTGAACACTTACGTAAAATACCCTTACATTACTCGACGTGCTTCCACGTCCACAAGTGTATGTAGGTCAGTATGCTAACCAGTGATGCCAGATCACAACGCGTGGTTCCCTCTTTGTTCGATGGAAATCGTTGCTCAAACGCCTCGCCCGTATAAATTTGAAACGCGCCTTTTAGTATGTTGCTCGACGCGAACGTCGCGTCGTCTGTCTCTTGAATTGCCATGCGTTTGTATACTAATTTTAAACGTTAAGCAGAACAAATAAGGTGTCAAATTTACCAGTTGTTGAGTTACCGCTTTTTTGTGAAATAATTTATAATAATACATGTTGTGATGTGATTACGAATTTATGCGACAGGGTTTGAAAAATAACTGACAACGCGGGTCAAGTCGTCTTGTTCACAAAACTGACCACGTGCTTGTTCGCGTTATAATTCTTTGTGTTACAAAAGATGACCCTGGGGTATGACGGAATGAAAAACCGTTGAAATTATAGTATTTTTTTCTAAGTGTTTGACGTGTAAATATGACAACACTGGCTAACATGCACCGACTTCTTTAGATAGAGACAACCTACGCCAATTATTGATTGCTTACATTTCTCGCCAGTACATTCCTCGATGGTTTTTAGGGTTTACCATAAGGTGAGTTATGTCGCTTATTACATTAAAGCGCCATTTATAGTTATTTTTTCTCCCATTTGGTCTTCATCTTAGGATTTGCCGGTTTAAAATAAATCATTACCATACCACCCTGTATTTACTTATCAATTGTATGAATACAATATACCTATTTTCTGGTAGTCGAAGAAAATGGTATATTGTTAAAGTGTACAGAACGATACTCATTTTCTGATTTCTAAATTTTCTATTTAGTAGCTTAGTTGTCATAAAAGGCGCTAGCCTTAGTAGGTACTAGTTACCATTGCTCACTCATGGAAAATGAGTGTAATTCCATATACGACATTGCAGAAGATGTAATGTATGATAAAAAAAAACACGGTCCCTTGTTAAATATAAAACATATTTGCGTTTTTAGGATCAAATTAAAATATTAATGAAACAATGTTTTAACAAAATAAAATTTAAATATCGTATTATAAACCTAAAGCAGACCTTATACGATCGGTAATAATGCCACTACTAATATAGCAATAACATAATACATAATCAGTAATAATGTTATTACTATATTAATAATGATATGATTGCTGATCATGTAAGATTTGTCAAAGGCTGTAACATGTATACTACTTCATGCAAAAAAATTAAAGAATAAGAAATAAAAGTAACCATTCAACCACAAAAAAAAAACTGATAATATCTATATTATCAATCCTACCTTTTGGTTGAATCGATTTTAAAGGTGTATTAGAAGTACTAGCTGGTTTTTCAGTAGAAGTAGAAGTAGTAGTTGAAGTAGTAGTTGTCGTAGCTTTTAAAAAAGAAAATAGCTGTTACTATTATATACTTTTCCTACACTGTTCTACACTGGAAATATTGTCTTGTGTTGTTTACAATTAAATACACTTGCGGGTTTGTTCGGGTTTGTTGTGTTGTTTACAATTAAATACACTTGCGGGCAAAAAAGTGGACAAGAATCAAGTTTAAACTTTTTTAATCTTAGACGATTTTAAATCAAAATTTAGTCAAATTACAGCTTACAGCCGTTATCAACTGTTTCTGTTTTTTAAAAAATACAGAGAATTTGTGATGTTACTTTTTCATTACATTTTATAGATTCAGCGAGTCATATTATAATGATTCAGTTGCATTTTATATTGAAGCCGTATTCTTCCTCAACACTGTGTCTTTGATTCATTCCGATATCTTTTAATAACGGACAGGTAGACTGTTTGAACCTGTTTTGATTTGAAAGTGTATATCAAAAATAATTTTGCCTGCGCCGTCTCGTATATGTTACAATGGAAACAGACAATTTCGATCAGACCAATAGATTCTGCTAGTCGGACAGACTTAATTGTCACCACTTCTTTCCAACAGTTTTGGAGATAAGAGGGCTTTTCTTTTAAAAATAGATATTGTAATATTTCAAAGCCGATTTTTTGCACAGAGATGTTTTTTTTAAAGAATTACGAGAAAAATTTAAATATTGAGTAATATACCAGGTACTCCGTTAAAAAGAAAAGCTTATATAGCGATTATTCATTAAAATGGCTATTGGAATAGTTTTCTGCAAAGAATTTTTTATATGTTAGAAATTACAATAGGGTTGTAATTAGGAAAAATATTATTTTTAATTCTGCATCGAATGATATAAAAATATACAGGGGTTCCAATCGACTATATGTCAAATTCGACGGGAAAAATTAATTTTGATATAAAATTTGAATTTGTACGATAATTTTTATAGAATTACGCTATTTGCTTTTTAATATTGCCTGTAGTAACTTAAAATAGTGTCCCTGTATAAATATCATTATATTCCAAAAAATCGAAACCAGATGATCATCTTATCAATGAATCTCCAATTTACTTCACCGGCAAATATTATTAGAAACTGTCTAAGATCTAAAAAGATAACTGCCATCGAACATTGTGAAAAAAGTTTGTAATCATTACACCAAAATGAAAATTTTGTGTACCAACTACACAACAGGCTAATCCTAACAAAATATTAACCATCATGTCATGTTAAAGAAGAGTTAAAGCATTTCGCCCTACCCTAGTCTACATAACCTTTACATAAAAAAAAAAACTTACTATGTCCAGTTGTTCCAACCATATCCAAAGCTGTACCCGGCTTGACGTTGAGATTCTTCACCTCCAGCGCCCTCTTTTGTTGATGCGCCGCTCTTTGCATGCGAAGCTGCTGTTCCATTTTCTCTTTAATTTCTTCAGGGGAGGCCTTGTTGGTTACCGTCACCTTACTGGGTTCAATCGTGTCCGCGGGCACTTGGATCGTCGGTCGCGGAGGTGGTAAGTTGCCCGTGCGACTCCTAGTTACAACTTGTTGATTAGCCTTTTCGAACCTGCATAAACACACGCAAGGCAAGCGGTTAGTGAGGATAAATACATGCAAAAACACGAGGATAAAGCAAAGTTAAAACTGTGTTCCAAAAACGTCAGCTACTTTTGTACCATAACAATTTTTATGGTCAGGGAAATATAGTCACTATAGTTACAAGTTACATCTTTTACATTTATCAAAAAAAAAAGCACCTAGTATTTTCATCAACACACCTTTACTTAACATACCCAATTATTTTTTAGTTAGGGCATTTTTTTCTTTAGTTTGACCAAAACTATCGCCTACTTTGTACAGGCGTAGCCAAAAAAAATGTTCCGCCTAATTCACAGTTCGAGTTTTATTGGTTGTGATGTGATGACAAGGTAGCTAATTAAAAAACTAATACATTTATTGTGCTGACAAAAAGTACAGGGTGTCCCATTTTCTGGGAGTACAGTGGTACCTCGAGATAGTAGTGCCCTGACATACGAGTTATTTGAGATATGAGCTGTCGAGCGAGCGAAGTTTTGTTTTGAAATAGAGCGTCATTTGAGATACGAGGAACGGTCAGCTGCGACGCTATCTCTGCAAGTGAGATAAAAGAAGATCCTGGGAATGTGGGAGAGAGTTTCACAGTTCGTGGAAAAGAAACACCCCGAAAAAATTGCAACTAGTCGTGCATCGGAGCTATTTAATGACGCTTGATTAACTCATTTCCGCAGCATTCTGAAAGGGAGAACGAAACAACAAACTTCCTTGGACAGTTTTTTTTTAATCCTGCGAAAAAAGCAAAGACCAGTGAAGAGAAATGCAATGACTAACATTAAGCATACACTCGCATTTAAGTCGTGTGTAAGTTATTATGCTTTTATACAATATTTGTCATTTATAAAACATTGTTCTTATTCAAAAACACGTAACAATAACAATTGGGGGTAGCATTTTTGGGGCTGGAACGGATTAATGGCATTTCAATTAATTTCAATGGGGAAAATTGCTTTGAGATACGAGCAAATTGAGCAAGGTTATGGAACGAATTAAACTCGTATCTCGAGGTATCACTGTATTAGAGTTCTTATCAAAAAGAGAATGCTGCGATTTTCACTTAGTGTCCCACTTTTTAAGAAAACCAAAGATTGCGGTGTCAAATTTGTCATTTTAAATCTTTGCTTTTTAGAAAGAAAAAGTATTTCCGTTATGTATTAACTTGTCAAAAAGGTGAAAACTGATATTTTTAGAGATTATCACGTAAAGCAATTACAAAAATTTATAGTTGTTTATATTTATATTCAAAAAGAGGCTAAAAATGCGATATTTTTAATAATTTATGTTACATATAACAGTAGAAAAGACTATTCGAGTGGAGACCGCGCTTGAATAGAAAAAGCAAGAGTAGACCCCTACGCGGTGGACGGACGATCTAAAGAGATGTGCAGGCAGCTGGATACAAAGAGCTCAAGACAGGAGGGAATGGGCAGAAATGGGGGAGGCTTATGTCCAGCAGTGGATACAGAGGACTGAATGATGATGATGATAACAATAGGCCATGGTCAATTTATTAGAAACAAATGCAAATGGTCAATACTTGACAGATCTCTCATACTTTTATTATTTAAGACACAACTATTACATAAGAGGTGTATACTATGCTTTTTATTTAATTATTCAGAGCAATGAACGTTTATGATAATAATTATGAAATACCAATACCAATGATATGTTGGTATGTTTTATATAATCCACTTTAATATTTAGAACAGCTGTAAAAATTTTGAATTTGTTTCTAATAAATTGACTGTTACTTATAACATAAATTATCAAAAATATCGCATTTTTAGGTTCTCTTTGAATATAAATATAAACAACTATATATTTTTGTAAGGCCCAAAGTATGCTCTATTAATTAAAAAAATAATATATAGGGTGTCCCGTTTAAAAAATTTTACTTTTGTTATGATCTCAAAAAATAACCTATTTAGAGAAAGGCTGGCTATGCCACTCTAACAAGATCAGTTTTTACCTTTTTGATAAGTTAACGCGTATACGAGGGGTGCCTTAAAAGCGAAGGTTTTCAAAATCACAGAGAAATTTCAGAATCACAGAAAGAGAGACATGTCAAACACATGACACCGGAACCTTTCGTTTCGTTAAACAGTGGGACACTAAAGTGAATACGGCAACATGCTATATTTAATAATAACTCTAATAACCTTCAGAAAGTGTCGAAAATGGGACACCCTGTACATTTAATATCGATAATTGCTTGTTTTATATTATTACACTGCACCTCAGTAAAGAAGTCAAGAAGTAGGTATTTAATATTTTTTAACAATGGTGACTAAATTTAAAATATTAAACAACCCTCCTTGTGGATCGCGGGGAAATCTTATTATCTACAACGTGTCCAAGATAAGGAGGGCCAGTACAGGGATCTCGGAAACCGTAAGAGATACGAAGTCGGTTAAATGGAGGTAAAGTTGCGCATTTACGTGCCTAATAATATGCCGTTTAGATAGTTTTAAAATTCCGAGTAGTTCCGGAGATATCCGGAAAAAAACGAAATTCTGAAAAATCATTTTATTTTTTTTACTTGGTTTTTTTAAGATCGAATTCTAAAGTAAATTACACTTTTACATTGCCACTTTTTCCGCTCTATCTAACAGCGTTAATTGTTTTGTAATCAGACGAGTCGTCTTCGAATGACCATTACCAAGTTTATTTTTTTAAATACGGTCCTGTTTTTCTGATATTGGAATTTGATAGCTTATTTTCTTCCTAATGCCACGATGTATGACACATTGTGGTTTAATGACGTTTCGAGGGTTTTTCAACATCAGGATATGGTCCTGTATTTCTGCTAATTTTATAAATAATATCTCATAAGTAAGCTCTAAATTTTTTACTTATGTTGGACTAGTTCAATAAATAACAAATAATTTAATAATAAACCACAAATAAGTGAACAAAAATCATTCCAAAACGGTAATAAAACGAACAACGAAAAAAGTAAGGAACTACATAATCAGGTGTTCAAAATGATTTCCGTTATTCTCTAAGCACAAATAACATCTTCCAACTGCCACATAACAGTTTTTTTGAGATAAAATCAAAAAAAAGATAGAATATCAAACTTTTCAGCATTTGTAAATTTATGTTCCATATTTTCTGGAAAATAGAAAATCTCTTAAAACGCTCTCAAACGATCACAATGGGAATGAATGTCAAGTGAAACAAATCACGCGTCACCATCTTAATTTTTTTGTTTCAAACGCCTACTTTTCTTTTAAATCCCGAATCAACAGAAGTTTCAAATAATGTTTCTGTATTTTGTTCACTTATTTGTGGTTTATTATTAAATTATTTGTTATTTATTGAACTAGTCAAACACAAGTAAAAATTTAGAGCTTACTTATGAGATATTATTTATAAAATTAGGAGAAATACTGGACCATATCCCAAAATTTCCTGATGTTGTTCAAAAAACCCTCGAAACGTCATTAAACCACAATGTGTCATACATCGTTGCATTCGGAAGAAAAAAAGCTATCAAATTCCAATATCAGAAAAACCCTTTGAAGAGGACTCGTCGGATTACAAAACAATTAACGCTGTTAGATAGAGCGGAAAAAGTGGCAATGTAAAAGTGTAATTTACTTTGGAATTCGATCTCCAAAAAACCCAGGAAAAAAATAAAACGATTTTTCAGAATTTCGTTTTTTCCGGATATCTCCGGAACTACTCGGAATTTTAAAACTTTATAAACGGCATATTATTAGGCACGTTATTTAACCGACTTCGTATCTCTTACGGTTTCCGAGATCCCTGTACTGGCCCTCCTTATCTTGGACACGTTGTATATGGCAAGGTAATATTTTGGGATTTTTAACCAATATAAGAAAGACACAAAAAAAAACTTACTTCTCGCCATATTGCTTGATTTCCCACAGTTCTAATTTCTCTTCATCAACCCATTCTTCTGTAACTTGCGGGTCCATTGATTGCGGCGACTCGGGTCTCTTCCTTTTTCTTAATCCACTTCTGATGGATGTCACTTCCCTAACAGTTTTAGGAAGTTCTAGCGGTATCACAACTTTTCTTCTTAAATACTGAGTTTTCTCCAAGAATTGACCGGTATGTCTGTGCTTTAACAACTCTAAAGAAAGAATCTCTGTTTCTGTAGTGATTTGATGTTTTCCTTCTGCGTTTGGTGGTTTGGTCTGCATATCGTCCCATCGCAGGGTAGCCCATAAAATTCTCAACTGTATTGCAGCTGCAGCTAGAGTTTTTAAATTAACAGTGCGGTATATCCAGCAGGTTTTAAATAATGGCCTGGCACAAGGGTAGGGCCAGACAGCATTGTTTTGTTTAGCCAGCATGTTAAAGCCTGCAATTTGAATCCTACCAGCATTTCTCGATAACTTTCTTACATCGTGTTGGGGTAAAACTAGAATGGAATGGACACCTTTCCGAGCTTGGAAAGTCGAACAGGCTGGGTATTTTACAACTTGTCGTTTCTTGCGTCTAAGGTCCAATTGATTGGGTATTTTCTTAAGGAATATTTTCCCTTCGGTGGAAGTCGTTGAATAAACTTTTTCGCTACCATCCTCGGCATGTTCTGTCTTAACAACTTTTTCTTCTCGCTTAATTCCTACTTTGTAACCGCAAAATCTTCTATTTTGTTGGGCTGTATAAATTGCAGTTTGGGCATTTGAAGTGTATATACTATGACCAGCTCCATTAGCAGATTTTACAGTCACAGAATTCGATGTATTTTGAGTGGCCGACATAGTTTTTATTCTTCCATCAGAAGATCTTGTAGTGGTTACAGAGGTAGTTGTGGTAGTGACTACTTGTGTAATGTCCGATTTGGATCCTAATATCATTTCTTTAATGGCATCGGGAGACATGTCCTTCATATCAACATCAACTGCTTCCTCATCGTCATCCTTCTCAAGTTTCGACTTCTTTTTTATGGATGGGGGTGTACAAGTTGGATCGATTTCCATTGGCTCATCTTTAAGTTCCGAATTTTCCTGTTTTGTTTCAACTTTAACATCTTTTTCATCTTTTATTTCGTCTTTCATTTCCCGTTTAACTTTTTCGTCTTTAATCTCTTGCTTTAAAGGCTGAGGTTTTTCTTCTTTTGCAGGAATGTAAACATCTTGTTTAGACTCATCTTCCGCGCTTTCAGCTGTTAAAACCGCATTGACTAGATCCTTACAAAGACTGGCTTGAGTCGGCTTCTTCTCCTCTTCGTTTTCTTTATTTATAGCTGCAGATAAAGCTGGACTTCCTATTTGGGGAGCTTTTAGCGTTTGTTCCAATATGGAAGGTTTCTTGACATGCATCGTAAGTGTATTAACTCCTACATTAGGTAAATTTGTTTTTATGGGACTCGGGCTGCCGGAGGCTACATTAGCCTTACGAAGCAATGTTAATAAATCCCTTCTGATTTTTACTCTTTGTGTACATAAGGGAGAGTAACAGGTGTTTTCAAGTTGGCTACTACTAGCTGAATTGCAGCCTTTGACATAACATTGGAAGTCTTTGGCAACTTTTGAAACAGCGGAATATTGGGTCCTTAGATTGTTAATTCTTTTAGCAATACTGTTTATCACCTCTCGATTTACAACTGGTGTTCCAGGAGTTGTCACTGCCACTTTCCCAGACAACATATTATTTAACTGCTTTTCAATACCATCAGAATGAGATTCATCTTCACCCTCAACCTCGACGTGCTCCTCGTCTTTCTGTTGCTGATGATCACCGGTTTTGCTTTGAGATATTTTGCGTTCTTCTATTATTTTTAACTGTAACCTCCTCGCGAGCAAATCATCCAACACTCCTTTCTTAGCAACTTTCGGATATAACAATCGCCCAGGTGTCGTTAAAGCTTTGGAGACATCTATTTCCTCAAACTGATTAACTATATCGATTATCTCAATGTTCTTTAAAACTTCAGGAAAAGTTTCTTCAATTTTCTTGTCGGTTTCACTCACTTCTTTATTCTCGTCAGTGGCAGTTTTATCTTCATTTTTCAGTTTGTTCATTAGGAACCGGTACATATTGGGACTTAATGAAACAATTTTCTTTTGGCCAGCTTTGTCTCTTATTTGAAGCATGAATCTTTGGGGATCACCAGATAAACCAAGCGTTTTAGAATCTACATGTTTATAGTTTCTTGGTATTCTTATCCATAACCAACCCCACCTTCCGTGAATTCTGTATTCTTCGCCTTTTTGTTTCCACAATTGGTGTTTAAATCCCATCGTGTACTTTACATAACTGCTTATAATTAGTCTATTTCTTTCTTCCTCCTCTTCCCGCTCCTTTTTCTCCCTTTTCTCAATCTTCTTCCTCTCTTCTCTTTCTTGGGCTGTAATTCTTAGCAGTTTAACATGCCCGAGCTGGTCATGCCAAACATTTGCAAAACAGACAGGTTTAATGCAAGCTTGTAAAACTATTAAAGCTTTCGCAAAATCTTTGGGTGACTGGCAACTGCCGACTACGTTCAGCCAGTGTTTTCTAACCAAGTGCCAGTTTGGGTGCATGAAGGGTGAGGGAACAATCTGTTCCAATTGAAGAATGCTATGCCTGAGAGTATTCATAAGAAGTATTCGTGACCCGTTGGTTCCACCCACCCACTTAAATTCTGACGCGGGTGTGAGCGAAAACTTATGCGACAAATGCCGCTTTTTGTCCCTTTCTTCATTTCGCTGAGGTTTGTTTAAAGCTATTATGTTTGTGGTAAACTGGTTAACGTAACTCTTAAAAGTATTTTCCATTCCCAGTTTATACAAATACGTGCCATTAGCAAGCTGATTGGAACGTAACCGGGTTATTCGGGAATCTTCCTTATCATCTTCTTTACCGCCAAATGAAAGTGTTCTTCTCTTTAATTCCTCTACATTAAAAGTACGTGGTGTTAACGATCCAGTTTTCGATCTAGTTAAAATATCTTTGTTTTTGTCATCTTCATCCTCCTGATATTCTACTTCTATGGAAGATTTTGTGGTTTGGTTAGTAACTGTCGATGTAGTTGTAGTAGCTGTCGTTGTCGCTGTTGATATCTGGGTTCCTTGATTCTCAGTGCCTAATTCACTTGCCTCATCGGAAGTGCTGACAGTTTCACTATGAGCAGCTGCTGGTACATCTACAGCCTCTTCGTGCATCTTAGCAACCATATCTTCGGCATTTTGACGTTCCTTTTCTCTTCTTTCTCCTTCGAGTCGCTCTTCGCGCTCCTTTATACTTTTAAGAATAGCTGCATTTTCCGCGTCTAAGTAAGTTTTCTTGCTTCCTTTAAACTGATTAGTTAGTTTTTCAGTGAGCTCCATTTGTCTAACAATTTCTTCTTTAAAATCTTGAAGATCCCGATATAATGAAGCTTCCATATCTTCTTTATCGAATAATGGTAGTAATTCCTCCAATTGAAGGGGTGTTGAGTAGTAGAAAATCTCACCTTCTCGGCTTTCTCTATTAAATTAAAAAAGTATGTCATAAAGTGATGCGCTTATTGTTAAATTATAACCGATATACTCATATTGTAAATAGTGATCGGCCGATACAAATGAAAATATTGCACGACACGATCGTTATCTAAAGTAGCAATGTAGTAATACTAATTCGACCCAAGAAAATAGTCCTGCCAGATCTAAAATGACAAAGGCGGTAGATTCGACATGTAGAAAACGGTAGATTAGGCTCCAGAATGGTAGAATAGAATAATTAGTTGCAAAATTCGAAAACAAAAATATTTACACAAAAACTAATATGATTAAAAAATAAAGAAATAACAAGTTAATATAACAGAAAAAAATATAATTATAAATTAAGAGCACTGCCAGTAAAACTGATAATGACCGCTGGTATTTGGACCCGGCTGGTCGGAATTACCGTATTTGTTCAAGTCCGCGTCGATACCAGTATTTGACTTCGAGATGCTTTACAATGTTGCCGCTATTGACAATTTTTACTTATATTAATCCTATATTGAATAGTTACAGATTTTTAAAAAATGTGGTACCCTACCGATATTATATCGATATCGGCAACTAAAATATCGGTAACGGCAAAAATATCCGTATCGGCTGATCACTAATTGGCAATATGTTAAAATCATTAAATATGGAGCAATTCATTAGAAGGGCGAATCTGGTATTAATATATAAAATTGTAACTAACAACCAGAATATTTAAAGTCCTACATAGAAGAACAATCAAACTGTCATAAATACAATGTCAGGTCAAGTCACCATTATAACATACCTATGGTAAAAACAACTTATATAAACCTTTATATAAAAATAAAGGATCCTTAGACGATTTAAACAATTATAGACCAATAAGTATTCTTCCAAGCTTTTCAAAGATATTTGAAATGGTTATGTGCTCTAGGCTTTTGGAATTCATGGGGAAATGTAATATTTTGTCTAGTAGACAGCATGGGTATCTGAGCGGTAGGTCAACCACAACAGCAATATTTCAATTCACTACAGCGATTCTCCAACACTTAGAAAATAAGGATATATCTCTAGGATTGTTTTTGGATTTAAGTAAAGCGTACGACTGTGTAAATCATGATATTTTGTTTCATAAATTAATTAAATATGGTATTAGAGGAAATACGCTTGCGTGGTTACAGTCCTACCTCTCAAACAGACCACAAAGAGTTGTCGTAAATAATGTAAAATCTAATATTAAGGTAAATAGCATAGGAATAGCACAGGGTAGCATTCTGGGTCCTATCTTGTTTGTAATTTATTTGAATGATTTAAGCTCGATAGAAGATAACTTTTTGATAACCAAATATGCAGATGATACCAATCTGCTGATCCCCGGTTCCACGATTCAGAATGTTTTAGTGAAGTCTGAATATGCTTTACAAAAGACAAGTGACTGGTTTACTTGTAATAAAATGATCATTAATGATAGCAAAACTAATTTAATTATATTCAGAACAAAAAACAATCAACTGATAATTCCCGAACATTTAAATATAGCAAACAATGATTACTCATTGGAACATGAAACAAAATTCTTAGGTCTTGTAATAGATGAATTTTTGTCATGGGACCAGCATATTGATAGTTTATGTTTGAAACTGGGCAGAATAGGTTTTGGTTTGAGTGTTGTAACGCGCTATGTAAATACATGTTCTCAAAAAATTCTGTATTGCGCCAATTTTGAATCTGTTCTTAGATATGGAATTATATTCTGGGGTGGTTGTACGGGAATGCATAGAGTTTTTGTCATGCAAAAAAGAGTAATCCGAAAAATAAAAAAATTGGGATTTATGTGCTCCTGTAGGGGCAGTTTCAGGGAACTTAATGTTATGACAGCATATGCGTTATATATTTTTGAATGTATATTGTTTGTTTTTAGGAACAGAGATAAGTTTGATAGTGGAAATGACCATTATTATAACACGAGAAATCAAAATTTATTGTATCCAACACATAGGTTAGCTATTACTGAGAAAAGCCCATACTACATGTGTGTAAAATTGTTTAATAAAATTCCCCTTGCAATAAAAACTATCTATAATGTTAAAACCCTTAAAAGGGAACTAAAACGTGTCCTAGTTAATATTGAACCATATTCAATTTCAGAATTTTTGGAATATAGCTTTTAAGGTTTTTTTATGTGACGTCATTTCATTTTATTAATTAATTTGAAATAAAGAAGGTTTATTATTATTATTATTATTATTATTTGCAGAATACTTGTTTTTTATGAGGTATTCGCTGTTCTGCCGGATAGTGTTAAGGATGCGCCTAATTTGAAAATTTTTAATAAAATACTTTATGTTCATTTATTGAATTGACTGTAATAATATTATTATTACAGTTTCTATCATTGTTTATTTTTGTTATTTGTTATTACTAGCCAAGTTCAGTACTGTTTTGGGTACTTTGTTACTTTCATACAGTTAAGCCAGAGAAAGAATGAAGTAATACAGTAATATGACTTGTTATTTTCTCATTTATTTATTATTATTCTCAGTATTAGAGCGAAATGGCAAAACTAAAATATTGACAGCTCATTCAGATGTCATTATAATTTTAGATATTAATGTAATGCCTTGTAAATTTAGAGCTATATAGTTTAGGGGACTATTATAGGGGTCATTAAACAAGAATTTATGTTTCTCTGATTGACGCAATTTCATTTGTGTGTATACTCTTCTGTGTGCCTTGTACAGGAATTGTAATTCTCACATAATTTGAAATAAAAGATGTTTATTATTATTATTATTAATGTTACTTATGAAAAGTGGATCTATTCCAAGGGTAATGAAACGTTTCCTTGGCATGTTTTGGCTACCATATTAAGATTTCTTAATTATTGACTTTAGTACAGTGGTTCTCAACCAGTGATACGTGACTCACTTCCAGGTGGTGCGCAAGAAGACACTTGTTCATCCCGACCGCCTGGACAGATCGGCAAATCCCATAACTGCTGTTATCCGGAGAATTATTTGAAATCAATTCAACGTTAAAGCTAGGCGACCTACCTGATGATATCCATCAAGAGGTCACAGATTTGCAGGATGATGCAAAGACGCTCTTAGTTCATACAGGGTGTTATGGAAATGACTTATTATATTTAAATGGGTGACTCCTTGGTTGTCCTAGAGAAAGTCTACATACTTTTTTTTTTAAATCGAATATCTAAACACTAAGGTAAAAAACCTTTTGACCCACATACTGTCGCCCCGTTCCATCTGGATTCACTTAGCAACAATATGAGTCACTAGAGTATACTAACAGTGTTGTCAGACCACACCGCGTGTCTCGCCGTAGCTTGAATACCGGCCGCGCGCCGCTTCATACTTCAGTATGTTTCGAGATTCGGGAGTGGAACGACGTTGGTTCCACGACGTCGAGGGTTCCACGTACTTGACGTATACGAATTTTAAACGTTTTGTTAGTTGTATTGCCCGATTCTTTTTTTGTTGTGAAATAATTCATAATAATAAATGTTGTGATGTGATTTCAAATTTGTGTGATATTATCTACTGTTGGTTCTGTTGAAAAACAGACTTTTTGTGTTTTATTTTTTTATGTAATTTAATTATAAAACGGATTATTTTAAACTAAGATCGAAGGTAAGATAGTATGTACCTTAAAATTGTAGTTTTCTTTGTCTAAAAACTTTGAAAAAGAAGTGATAGCGCGCTTCAAAGACGTCTTGTTGTCAAAAACTGAACACGTGCGTTTAGAATTATGTGTTGCAATATGACAACATCGCCTATAATGCGCTAACCTCTTTTGAACCTGGAGACTGCCTCAATAAAAGGGCCTCAGGAGCGGCCACGTAAATTTTGAGATTTCATATAAAGTGTATATTTCCCTTAATAATTCAAAGCGCCATTTATGGTTATTTTTCTTCAATTTATTGTCATCTCGGGATTTGCCGGTTTAAATATAATACGTCATTTCCATAACACCCTGTAGATAAGCCTCGAGGAGTTTTAGTGCAAAAAAGCACTTTCTTATCCGAAGTTGCGTGAAATTGGTTTCAAATATCTGGCGATTCTTTTTCCAACTTACCATTCGTGAACAAGGATTCTGGGCGCTACTTCAAATAAAAAGTAAGAACAGAAACCGGTTGGACGCAGGCGCGTAGCTTTAAGTAGCAACATCAACCCCATAATTTCTCTGCTAATGAAGCAGATGAAGGCTTAGAAGTCTCATGAAGGTTCAGAAGTCTCATGAAGGTTCAGAAGTCTCATTAGAAAACTATTTTAGAACAAAAGTTTTGCTTATGTTTTTAGGAGGTTTGGTCCCTTAACAAAAGTCATCAAAATTAGGTTTTTATATTTTTATAATATTATTATGTGGTTCCTAACGCAACGGTTTTCTAGTATTTACTATAAATTATTGACCGAATTTAGCAACATTTGGGCGTGGACCTAAAATATTTTCGCCTGCGGCACTGTCGCTTGCGAAATTTTGTGCACCTTGCCAACACTATATCCCGTTATATGTCGTCCCTGAAGAAGATTTCTTTTATTTCTACGACCTTCATAATCACGTCCATTAGCGCTGGCGTGGTTTTGTCTTATTTGATCTACATAAGGACCCTAGAAGACCCCAGAAAATGATGCGAAATTATTTTACAACCTGTGTTAAACATTATATTGGCCAGAAGAATTAAGATTTAAGAAATTAAATGAATCCCACAGCATTAAATTGCAGTGAACAGTATATGTTTAATTAGTATATGGTGTCGCCAAAAAATAACAAGATCCAAAAAAATTAAAATTTAATTAACTTGTTAGCTTTTAAAGCATGTATATCATCAGGAAAAGGAAGTTGGATAGAAAAAAAATATGTATGTGAAGTACCAACATTATTTTGATTTTCCCTATACGTTCATCCCATCAATTATGACCACGAGTGTCTGGTATTTGTTCAATTTATAAAAAAAATTAATTTCAACTTAAATCTAAAAATATTCTTGAGTTTTAAAAAAACGAAAAATCGAGAATTATTAACATCCGAAAATACTTACACAAAAACTCTTCTGCACAAGAAATAGTACTTCCTGCCATGTCTATCATAACCCAAGGGCTCTTGTCTGGACAATTGTCCTTGCTTTTCCAAGTCAAGTACACAGTCGACTACACCGGATACTTTATGCGAACGACATATGCCACACTGCCAATCCTCTTCAGGTACATTTACTAGGGGGGGATCCACACACTCCAGGTGATAAACGGCTGGACAGGTTTCACAGCACAGGAGATCGCCGAGTTTGTGGCATACTCGACAGTGATCGTCATAGTGCATGGGCACTAGAAGGAAAAAAATTAAAAACTGTAGTTTATACTTTATCAGACAAGAAATTAATTTTCCTAATGCTCTTTCCTTGGAAAAAGCTATTTTTCTAAATTCGATTAGTGAAGTTATCTCCAGTTTATGCCCCGAACGCAAACTGAATCAAGGGGTCAAAGTACATTGCAATATATTGGGCCATAAGGACTAATTATATAGGGTGTTACAAATTCGTCCTTCACCATTGGGATTTCCAAAACGGTCAGAGATACGAAGTCGGTTAAATTGGGACAAAGTTGCGTAATTATGGGTCTAATAATATGTCGTAAAAAAATGAAAAATAAATACAGGGGCTTTCAAAATATTTGAAAAAATCTAAATTATTGCGTTTCGGTTTTTATTTTTTCCCGACTTTGCTCGAAGAGATGTCAAAAAATAAATTGCAACATGATGATGCAATATTAGAAATTTTATATATTGTAAGATCTTTGTGCCAGTTCTTGTAACTGATTTGAGATGTGTAAATAGTTGTTAATGTTAATAAGAAAAATGTGAATGTTACAGAACATCTATGGGTGATGGAAATTATGATTTGAGATTTAATTTCAGGGTATCAAAATACAAAAAATTGTTATGTCACAAATGTGAACAAACCCGAACAAATGTGTATATCAGTGTTACAGCATAGTGAGTTACTAATACAGTGAGAATGTAAAGGTGAAACAAATTCATTTAAAGTTAAATTGTTACGACCTGTCAATTTTTTATTTTTGTTGCGCCTTAAAGTAATTTCATGTATACAGGGAGACATAAAACAAGGTATGACAACTTATTTTTTTTTTATTCCGCATAAAATATCCAATATATTTCATGTCCTGTATTGTGATCCATTTAAAAAAATTAGGCGGGTTATCATAACTTATTTTTAGGTCACCCTGTATATATGAAATTACCTTTAAAAAAAAAGCGCAACAAAAATGAAAAATTGATGGTTCCAAAGTTAAAAAAAAAAAAATCACCTACATTTTAACTGAGTTTGTTCCAACCTTAACGTTCTCACTGTATACCTAGTAACTTGTAAGTACTTGGTTAAGGAGTAGATTCCTAAGGAAATAAAAAAAAACAGGATATGTAAAATGGAATGAAATGTAGGGACGAAAAATGTTGTTTGTAAAAAATGTTGAATTGCATAATATCTCTTTCAGATTTATTGCCTTCAAGAAAACCTATTTCTAAAAACAAGTATACTGATATCATTAAAACAATACAATTTCTTTCTTTACAGAGTTTCTAAACGATTTTTTCTCGTTTGAAAGCTTTTGAGTTGTTAAATGACTTGATATATTTTTATACAGGGTAAAGGTAATTACCCAACCAAGTGAAAAATCTTTTTTAACCTAAATAACCATAAAAAATAAATAAATTTTGCACTCACCTACTTATATCATATTTTAATTAAAACAATTTTTCAAAAATACAAATTCAGAATAAAAAGTAGCAATCATAAAAATTAATCAATTCTTACCAATTCCCTGGTAATATTATAATGGTTTTACGATTTCATTACCATTCACTAGTCACATTAGCAAAATAGTACAGTATAGATTATTATTAGATTTAGCTGAATATTAGATTTTTTTATTGTGTAAAATATTATTAAAATTATTAATGTTAACAGTGAACCTAATGCTACTAAAAATATGAATATAGTAAGTACCCGAGTTCACCCAAGTACTTCTTTTGAGTAAGTACCTATCAAAATAGCTATATCTATCTATTCATTAATAATATGAACAAGAACAACCTATACATTTCAATGAATATATGTTGAAACTACAGCTCGGTTCCAATTAGATAATAAGGAAATACCAATCAAACATTTTAATATGCGGCGTACATTGGTTGGACACAGTAAAAGTTTTACAAATAAAATTTATAAATGGAACTGCACTCTCGCAGAACCCTCATCTACCTAAGAAACTATAGGAAACTATTAATAAAAATTAATTATATTCAAAGGATTATTAAATCATCTTGGTGTTGAGATAATGACAAAAAGGAAATGGTAATTACCTTCACTTAATAGGTCCTCTCTTACTGGGTTTGTGATTAGGAACTGATCTGTTAAGAATTGTAGAACTTTAATTCTGTCCTCTAAACATGTAAATGGATAATCGGTGGTGTTCAATATATGAAGTACTTTTTGATCAAAACTTTTATCACTCTCAACATAGGACCTTAGAATTTCAGGATATGTGATATTGTCAATTAAATACAACGATATATTTACACTATCTTTTTGATCCAAAGGTCCAAAATGTGTTTGTTGAGAATCTTCTTCTCTTAGTAAAGCTTTAAGTAACATTATGTGAAGTTCTGACAGTAGACTACTTTGATCTTCACACATAATTGCAGCACAAAAATCTTCCAATTTGAAGGGAGATAATCGTACCAAGTTCCTAAAGTGCCTTAAGACTTCATAAATGCTAACCACTTCCAAGCTTCTTTCCTTGGGAACAAGCAAATCATCAGATGATTTTGGAAGATTCAAAGAAGGAATTTCACGATTTTGAAGCCACAATGGTTCTGGGGTGGGTACTCTATTTATTGTCACATTTAGTTTCCGGGGTGTTCCACTCATGGTACTAAAACTACTGAGTGAAAAATCACTGTCACTACTTGGGCCCCCCACAGAGTCTACATCACTAGCACTTAGAAGCTCATCTTCAACTTCGCTTTTTTCACTAGATTCATCCCCAAAATCTGAACCATAATGATATTCTGAATCATCATAATCATTATAGGCAGTATTATACCCTCTACGTTGATAGGCTGACCCTGCTCCACCAGCCTTTCTACCAGCTCGATGGCCATCCTTGCCTCTGATCCTAGTGCTACTTCGTCTATGGGATTCACTTTCTTGTGGAGACGAAGCCCTGGAGGCTGAGGGAGTGCTGGACTGAGAGTCCAAGTCCTTTTTTTGATAATTTAACAAATATTTTGGTTTTTTAAGCAGGTGGTATTGAAATTTTTTAGTCCTCTCAGCTACCTGCACCTTTGGGGGGCGCCCCCTCTTTTTTGCACCTCTTGTTGACATTGTGTTTTTAAACTGTCATACGGTAGTCCTAATCCACGTGGGATACTACAAAAACAAACTTGTGTACAAATACGAATGTCAAAAGTTTACTTAAATTCACTCACAGTCGTCGTTCGCACTTTCGCCATCATTCTAATCAAATACGTCACGTGACAACAATGGGCTTTTTTACATTTTACCAGTCTCTTTTGTCAAAATTTCCCAAGAAATCATTCTGGAATCAAACACGCACATCAGATCTGGTTTTTTATGGATGTTTGGAGCACTTATTTTACCTCAAAAACCCTGAAATAAGGGGTGACGCGTACCCAAAGCGATAAAGAGCACTCAATAACCGTGGCATCCAGCGTTTCTATTGGTCGGCTGGAAACGCCGCCATGACAACTTGCAACAATTTTTTAAATTTTCACAACCTATGCCATATTTTCATCACATTTACAAAATGCACATTTAAAAACCCGATGAAAAGTGAAATTACATTTAAATTTGCGGAAAATATCAAATAAATCGTAAGATTTTCGAGAAACGAGGCGTTTGGCTTCAAGCTTCTAGGCAAGTACAAAACTTTGATAGAAGATGTCGTCACTGTCGAAAATTCAATAAATTCATAATTTTGCTCCAAAAATTGAATAAAACAAAACTTTTAGGGGGTGATAATTTAAATTGGATTTTTTATTGAACTTTCTCATTATTTATTGTATTATTTTTTGCAAAATTTGAAAAGATTGCATAACACTTCCGGCGCAGAAGCGCCACCGGAATTAAGCGGAATTAACAATCGACAAACATGGCCGCCTGAACACGGGCGGCTCGTCCTGGCAATAAACAAAACAATTAAAAGTATCCAAAAGAGAGGAAGACAAGTTTTTTTTAAAACATAATATTTATAGTTTTGGCCTAATCTAAGTTCAAATATTTTTTTATTGCACCGTGCAACACTGCCTGTCTGTAAATAAAAAAATTACGAAAGCGTCAATACACGATATCATTTTGTAACCCCAAACTACTGATCAACGAATACTTATACTATACGAATACTATCGAAAATTCAGAGAAATAGGTTTAATTAAATTTCTATTTTGCTTATTTTTCTTAAGGGAATCCTTTTTTATCTCAAATAATTCTCTGAAAAATCACTTTAGACGGCACAAGTATGAGCGGACGCCACTGCTTACCTGTCGAAAGTTTTGTGACAGGAGTAATTAAAAGGGTGGACAAAAGGTAAAGAAAGTGTGGGGCAGCCAAAAACCGATTTAAAGTTTTAGAGGATTCCATAAAACAAATTAAAATATGAACGGCCCCGTTAAAATGTATCGAATGAAGCCAGTAATAAATCATGATTTTGCGGTAGAACTACCTAAATGCATGTACAGGATGAAAAATATTCACAGCCAAAGAAATATTGCCAATGGCACAGAAGATCACGTTTCTTCGCCGGACGAAAAATTGGATATTTTCGACCAGGTTAAACAGTTTTTAAAGGTTTTATTTCATTTTAAAATTATTATCTATTTCTGCTTTATTGTGTATACTTTGCATTAATTAAAATTGCCATTACTTACCAAAATTTCTTTAAAATTCACTTGCATGATACCACGGTTATCAATTTTTGTGAACAACTGTCAAATATAACTGAAATAAGTAATGAAACTAATGGTGGAAGAGTAAAATGTCCTCTCAAAATATCATTTAAATAATTTGCACTTAAATAACCTGCATTTTTGTCTCTAACTAAATTTCCTTCGTTCGTAATGTATTAACACCTTTTTTAATTTATTTTCTAATTTAAATGGATAATTTATTTAAGATTTTGAATCTAGAACTGCCAAGAAATACCGGGAATGGCGGAGCTAGAAGCTAAACAAGTTAATATCCTAGAACAATTAGCTCAACTAAAAAAGCAGATTCATTCACTAAAGTGTGATCTAAGTGCCCAAAATGATTCAACTTCAGCCCAGATCCCTGCATCCATACAATACTCAAGACGCATATCTACTGTAAGTATCTATATTTAAGGATTTAAACTAACAATTTCCAAAATCTAAGCTACTACGAACTAGCAATTCCACCCTAACAATATTCTTGGATATTAAGATTAGTGATTTGACCCGTGTCTCAACAATGATCCGAGAGAAGTATTCAAAATAGACTAATTATTAAAATAAATTCCACAGTACCTACCTATGTGATTAATAGAGATTCCATGATACTGATATTGGTATTGGCAGTTGTTGCCGAAAATCAGTATCATATTGACAGGAACTTTGTTGATATATCTACAAACATAAAAATTAAGGATTTTGGGGTTTTTTGCATATACCTACGACAGGTTAATTTTATTAGAAATTTTTATATAGGTACAACAAGAACTTGTACAGTGAAAAAATAAGATTTTTTAAGACTCAAAATGAATAAACTAATGGAAATGTACTTACAGTTTTAACTAACCTGAAAGATTGGCTGCTAGACTTATAATGCTTTGAATAGAATTAATCATGATATATTATTTACAATTGCTGAGTGTTTCTTAATAACATGCTAATATTTAAGGAGGTTTATTCTTGGGTCCATTTTCAGAAAAAAACTTCATATGAACTTATGTTCTAAACGTCTTAACTTTTGAGATACAGGGTTTAAAGATATTCAAATCTCCTTTTTTTATTAATATCTGTGATACTGCTCTAAATATTTTTACGAAATTTGGTACACACTTCCTATTCATTAAGAGGCATTTTATGATGTATAACATATTTTTTTTATTATGACCAGTGCCGTTCGTGCAGTGGTATTTTTGAAATTCTCATTCTATGCTGAGCAGATGTCATCTCTTCTCTTCTCTATTCGTTATATTATATTAAAGATGTTAAAAACGTTAAATGTTAAATAAAATGTTTAATTCATTTACTTACACTCTGTTATGAATTAGGTATTAACAAAGTTTAAAATGGATCTAGTAGATAAGAAGCAAATTTGATTTTGTAAACATAAACAGTTTTGACAGTTGTCTACCTAGTCTAGTTGTCACATATTTAAGTCATTAACCTTAACAAATTATTAAAAAAAACATGGAAATCTTTAACACCATGTATCTCAAAAGTTAAGACGTTTAGGACATATGTTCATATGAAGTTTTTTCTGAAAATGGACCCGAGAATAGCCTCCTAGCATGTTATTAAGAAACATCCTGTATAGGGTGATGAATGATGAAAATAATGAAAATAATAGGTGTGAGCTAAGCAAGCCTTACTAAAATGTTGGTCATTAAGGGGATACAGTTTAATTTCAAATTATTTTACTCATAGCTCAAGCTGTTTTTGAGATATAGACATGAGAATTTGTAATTTGGTATTTTTCAGGGTAAGTAAAAAATTTCTTGTGGGTAACTTTATGGGGATTCTGTTTAAAATTTATAATAGAATGGTAATTCCCTCGGGTAATTCCTAAAGAAAAATGTATAATTCATTTATTTTGTTAAATCAATCCGTTTCCTAGATATTTGTATTTTTAAACAACATTACATGGGAGTTTTTATTTTCAACAAAAAGAATTATTAAGTTTTGAATTTCGTTGTAAATTTTTTTTTTCTTTATAAATTTTAATCAAAATCCCAATAAAGTTACCCACAAAAAATTTCAGGCGTGATATAGTGGGCGCATAGGGTGTAACTAGCGTCCTCTACACACTCCTAGCGGTGTGGGCGCAGGTATATTTGGGGAAAGACCCAGGATGGACATAAGCATTTCTCTGGGGAACTACGCCACAGTATACCAAGCGGAAGTTCATGCCATACAAGCATACGTACTACAAAAACAACACCCATCTCGATGGTAAGGGTTACCTGGTCAAACATACGCACGGGCCGTAATTGGAAAACCCTCGAAAATACTATCAAATGGGATGCTAGCCCTAACACGGCCCCAGTTGAAACAAGTGATGGGTATGCTAACAGGCCACTGGCACTTGCGAAAACACCTTCAACGGATAGGTATAAACAACAATATATCAAGAACAGCTTGAGCTATGAAAAAAAAATTTATTTAGAAATGAAACTTTTAACACCCTGTATCTTATTAACGACCAACATTGTCATAAGACATATTTAGCTCAAACCTATTATTTTCATCTGTCATTACTCTATGGCGCATTCATTACAGACCACCCTGTATAAGTATAGGCTTTTCAGAGGATTCTAGATGGGCAGGATATATTGTGGGGTACCTCAGGGCTCTGTTCTGGGGTCTTTGCTTTTTGCATTTAAGGTGTTATATGTGTGATATTGCTGCTTTTCTTTGAATTTTTTTATCGTCATTTTAAATGGGAAGAAAATAAATTCTATTTGGTTTGGATAAAGTGTACTACTAAAATAACTATCATTTTCAAATTTAATTTTTGACTTTTGTACATACATATGTATTCTCGATTTGTATCATACTATTACAGGTGATGACGCACTTTTATTCTTTCTCTGGTTAAACTGTATTTAATGTGTTCGCATATAGATTTATTGGCATAACTGACGTCAAACCTGTCAACTTTGAAGCTTCCTCACATACTATTTTTAAAAACTTCCACATTCTCCCCTACTCTTCTATTTTTAGGTACTTTTTAAACCCAGAATCAATGACATGCTCTAGAGTTTCTAGAGGATGCATTTTTTAAATTAGAAATTTTTACCTATTCTCCTTCAAATATCACAAGCTTAAATTTTATTTCAGAAAATTTCCCTTCCTGAAAGTATTGTGATCAATGCAAATCCAACGAGTCCACCCTATTCACTAGAAATTCTTCAAAGACTGCTACAAAACCAAATCGGATTGGCTGTTACGACTTACTTGCATTCCTCAGTGGTTTCTCTACCTGAACCAGCACTTCGACTGAAAGAGTCGTTGGTAAATTTTAAACCTAAAGCTGGTGTACCAGTGATCAACATAAGGCTTATTTGGAAGAATAGTAAGTAGCAGACTCAAAATAGTTTTAATATCATAAGAGTAATTCTCATTTACAAACAAACTCGTATGCCTACAAAATATTACTAAATTTGTCCCCTATGCAGGGTGTCCCAGATAAGAATACACTCTACAGGGATTTCGTTAACAATAGGATATACAGAAACGATCAAATTAGACAAATGTTGCGCAGTAGTGCTACTGCAACGTCATGTTTTCAGATATTCCTAGTAATTCTAAAGACGTTTGGGCAAAAACGAATTTTTACGATTTGGTTCTTCTTGTTTTCTGATTCTGATTGAAGAGATATGTGAAAATAAGTTTTGCATTCTCATTGCCACTTTTTCTTCTCTACAATTTTATTAAATTTTCAATCCGACGTCTTCGTAACCATCATCAACTTTGTTTTTTTGAATTGTAGTAACATTTTATTTTATGCTTTATGAACACCACTTTATATTCTGAGCCCAAGGATATACGAAAAATTAATTGGGAAAGTTTCAGAGAGAGCTAAGAAATACTCGTGATTGGGATTCGATAAATGAACATTTCGAGGTATCACTGATTTCAAGTATATGTTTCTTTTTTATATTTGTACGGTTGCGTAGATTATTACTATTAGTAAGGAATTTTAATTGTAATTTTCTTTTGCTTTTTCTGTGTTTGGTTAGACTATTGATTTTAATTTTAAGCAATGCCTTGTCAATGACAATTCACTTGATTCAATTTCTAAAAAAGTTTCTTCTTATAAGCGATATAATCAAAGTCTGGCACTTCAAAATAATACCGTTGATCTAGTTACCCCTGTTACCATAAAATGTCCATTGGTTTTGGGCAGAGCCGGAGTACACATTTTATTTACCTGCATGCCTAATTATACTTACCATTCCGAGTATACAGGGTGCAACAGAAAGGCTGGGAGTAAATTTAGCAGTGATTTCCTTGGCAAAATATAATATTTTTTTTCCTATAAATTTTTGCTCTACTGATTTTTGTTTCCGAACTACAGGGTGTTAAATGACTGTTAAAAGTTTGTAATAAAATTCTAATAATTAATTAATTAACAATAATAAATGTATCAACTACTAACTTACAAAAATTAATTATTAATTAATAATATTTAACAAAATAAAAAGAATATTACAAAAGATGCTGAAAATGTTGTCCATTTTTTTTTTGAAAAACCTTATGGTAATATCCGTACACACGCCACTGAGTATCAAAATATATCAAAGTAAGCTCCTGCTAATACTTCATTTCATTATCTGCCAGCGCTAAAAAGTTATTACGCAAAAAAGATTATTAGATTTTTGTAGTTTGGAAACAAAAATCAGTAGAGTAAAAATTTATAGGAAAAAAAATATTATTTTTTGCCAAGGAAATCACTGCTAAATTTACTCCCAACCTTTCTGTTACACCTATTCCAATTGATTTTCCGACGAGTGAATTTTGTTATATTAGTGTGTGCTATTTTTTGTTGTATTAATGTTAGATGATCGCGTCCATGGGCTTGTTGAGCTGAGTGCCGCATTTTGTACTGTAACTTTCTCAATCAAATATTAGAAGGAACAATACTTCCAAACATTTTAAGTAACGTTTCTGCAGACAGCTGGAAAAACTGTCTTCAACATGTAATTAAGTCGGAAAATTCTTATATGTGTACAAGTACTAAATTTAGAGCAAAATAGAATTAAGTTGGCAAACTTGATTATTATAAATCTGTGTACATACATTGTACTGTATTTAAATCTTAAACTTAATTTTAATCTTGTACTTAGTCTATAGTCTTTTAAATGTTAGACGACAATATAACAAACAAAAAACTTAATTGTTATGGAAACGAATAAACCTGTATTTTAGTATTTCATTAATTTTTATTTTTATTATACTTACTATGTGTCAAAATGTCATTTTAAGTCATAATAAAAATAAATCAATATGTAGATAGCTCTATTTTCAAGCGAACCCTGTACCCTTTTATTGGGGTTTAAAGATTTAGGGGTAGACACAATGGGGATTAATCGGGTAGTTGATTTATTGCAGTAAGAGTCGACGGTATATTTTAAACCACATTCTACTTACCACCTGCGTTTTTTGAAAGATTTACATTTAACCCCATTGGTTGGTTGGTTGGTTAAAGGCGGGGGTCGGTTTAAAGGCCCGAACTTCTATTACTGCAGCCTTCCGGCTTATTGTGTACCCTGATCTTGTTAGACGATATTTGTTCCTTCTATGAGGTCCAGTAACCTTCTACCAAGTTTGTCATGTGGGAGGTTGTCACCATGTAGTATGTTCCCGAAGATATTTTGTCTTCTACGAGACAGTGCTGCGCAGCGGTATATTATGTGTGAGGCGGTTTCATCCTCTTCGCCGCAGAGTCTGCATTCAATGAAGGTGTTTTCGCAAGTGGCAGTGGCCTGTTAGCAGACCCATCACTTGTTTCAACTGGGCCGTGTTAGGGCTAGCATCGCATTCGATAGTATTCTCGATGGTTTTCCAATTACGGCCCGTGCGTGTATTTGACCAGGTAACCCTTGCCATTGAGATAGGTGTTGTTTTTTCGACCATCTATCTAATGTTGTTTTCGTTGCCTGTTTTGATATCCCCAAGGCCGGTTCGGGACCCCTGAGATTTTGGGCGGATCCGGCTCTCGCTAGTTCATCCGCTTTTTCATTTTTTCATTTCCTAATATCCCAGAGTGACCAGGGACCCACAAGAGCTCTATCTTGTTCCCCCTGGCCGCCAGTACTTTTAGGTTGGTATGGCACTCCAATGTAAGTTTGGAAGTAAACCGATTGGAGTTCAGAGCCTTAAGGGCAGCTGGCTGTCCGACAGGATGTAAATCTTTTGGTTGTGGTAGCCCTTTTCAAGATTTTGTAGTACGCATGCTTGTATGGCACGAACTTCCGCTTGGTATACTGTGGCGTAGTTTCCCAGAGGAATGCTTATGTCCATCCTGGGTCTTTCCCCAAATATACCTGCGCCCACACCGTTGGCGGTTTTTGATCCATCAGTGTACCAAACTAGACCCTTGTCAAACGACGGGGGTGCACTGTTCGTCCATTCATCAAAGTTCCAGTCAATTTTGAAGGGCTTTGTGAAATCGTATGTTGCTCTCATACGATCGGTTTGCATATCCAAGAGCTCATCGTTGATTAGATCCGTGGCTCTTGTGTGCCCAATTTTTACGGGGTGTTGTGTCCATTTCCCATTGGTGATCATCCTTGAGGCGCTACAGTTAACCCCATTAGTATTTCCACAATTTTAATAAACATTTGCACGCCGCTAAACATTTTTCATATTCGTAATAATAAATTTTAAACAGTCCGTATTTTTTTACAGTTAATTCCAACGCAGAATTCTTGATCGCCCATACACCAGTGACAGGAGAAGTAAACCTTCTACGATTTTTATCCCGATTAACGAAATCCGACCTTACCTACGCCACTGATACAAACTCGGTTGAAATCGACTCGATTTTGGATCACTGCTATCTTTTAGTAAGAGCTAAAACGAAGATTGAAAGAGCCGGTATATTACAAGTATATAATAAGTCCCTTAGTAAGTCACAATGGTTAGGAGGAAAGAGTAGAGCGGGTATAGCTGATATTGCTGCGTACTCCTCTATTAAACAGTGTTTGGCGCCTAATGAACTAGGTGTCAATTTAGGAAAGTGGTATGAAAGGTGCCAAACGCTCGTTTCCTCATAATTATTGTTAATTGTGTTAAGACAAAAATAATAAATTTTAAAAACAATTTTATCTGATAATAAATTTTAAAAACAATTTTATCTTTGTTGTATGTGAATTGTATCCTTCTATCTTCACTAATAACGGAGATACCCCGTAAAACCACCCAAAAGTGGACACCTTGTATAGGGTATTTCGAAATTAAGGGCCTATACTTTACCACCATATCCGCTGGGTAAAGATAATAGATTTTTTGATATGAGCATAAGCGTGGAAATGCTTGCTAAGAGAGCTACGGCCCTTGAACAATCCTGAAGACGTTTTGTTCTCAATGTTTCCTAAACCGTTCTTAATAAAATTTTGAAATTAGGTATGGTGTATAAACTTTTGACGCTAAATCAGTTTCATATTAACACATACGGAACAAACAACATGTTGAGCAAGAGTATATTTACAATACCAGAAATTAGGAAGCACAGATTTCGGTTTCATCATCACTAATAACGATTTTTCCATGATATGTGTTATAATAAGTTTAGGATAGGATGGCTATACGTAAATCGTTGGTAGTACACAAATTCATTTAAAATTTAAGAATGTGATTTTTTTTTCTTTAACGCTTGAACAAGTAGCATTGTTTAAGGTAAAACATTAGTGTATAGGGTGTCCAGTGGCGGCTCGTGACCTATGATATGGTATGGTGAAATTATTTTTAAGATTTTATTTTAGAAAGAAAAAAAGGAATAAGAAAATGCGTTAGATAAAACATATTTTTGTTTATTTTTTAATTTTACACAAGGAAATACAACTTTTGGAAAATAAGAAAGGTTTTCTTAGTGTGTATAGCTGTCGGATCTTAACGTCGTCGCATGCAACCCTCGTAACAATATTTATACAGTCCACTACTAATACTACTAAAGCCATCTACGAACTATCAAGAAAACCGAATGATGTCTAATACCACTACGCCCTACGGCTACGTCATTAGGCGCAACCAAGGCGAACAATAGTTAACTGTTTTATGACGAGAACGAATCGAGCCACGAAAAACTGTTTTATGACGAGAACGAATCGAGCCACGAAACTGACAAGTTGGCATTCTTCATATTTTCAGTGTTTTTTAGTTTAACTCCTTAAATAAAATGGTTTCAAATCATATCGAGTATCATTTATCGAAATACACAACATTTATTCACCCTACACAATAGTACTTAAACGTAAAGTCCATTCTTCGGTTCTTAATTGTAGAAAATTGATCAAAACCAGCCTCATTATGTTTGGAATACCCTCTACAAATTTTTTTTCCCATATATTTCATTTTTAAACTTTCTAATAAAGTCCCTAGATTTACCCTTTGTGGTCTAGGTTAAATTAATTTCGGGTTTAGGTGTTCCCGCATTCTTCACTTCAATTTTTTGCTCCAAACTCAAAGAGCTAAAGTTATTTCTTAAATAGTCCACCGTCAACTATTCATTTTAACTTAATAATTATATAATATTAAAATATTAAAACATACACGCTCGAATTTCTAACTAGATGCACGAACAGACAACACACAAAAACTGTGCGCCTTTTGTTAAATCGCCATAGCCCCGCTGCCACCCGCCACCTGTTACTACAGAGAAACTGCACTACTTAATCGCACGTGCGAGCAGTCTCATCATTTACATCGTCCGAGGCTCGGTTGCCGGATCTATACAGTTTGGTTTGACGGGATGATAAAATATTAGGGAGGGTCTGACTTTATACGATAAATAATATTCAATGAATATAAATTAATATTTTTTATTCGTTTTGTTTCGGGGGTGTACGTGCGCATGTGCTCCTGTGGAAGAACCGCCACTGAGGATGTCCCAGGTGGGAGGTATATCGTCATCTAAATATTTTTAAAACATCAGTATATTGTTTCATTTTCGAATACTAAGATAAAAACTTAAATAGCGGTTTCCGAGATATTGACGTTTGAAAATTTCATTTGAAAGTATTAGAAAACAATTATTATTATTTAATTAAATAATCTTAATATTTTTTGTTCTAGTTTTACCGCCATTTGAATTCAATAATTGTAATAAAATCAGCATCGTTACTAAAAATTGTTATAAATAATAATCCTGCATCTCATGTCCCGACTTCTATAGCTCTGTTATATTAATTTAGGATTTAGATATCTTGCAGGAAGTCCCAAATAAGTGTGACGTCATGATGGTATATTTTTTTTTTGATTAGGTCATGGCATTATTTTATTACTTATTTGCGTGTCTCTTACTGTGCCCACAAAATTTGTTCGAAATCGGTTTAGTGACTAAAAAATCAGTTTTGTACCAGTTGTTTTAAAAACTAATATAATAGAAATAGTGCCTCGCTAATAAAATTATACAAGATACTTAATAAATAAGGTCTAACAGTCTTGTTAACCAAGTTTGATTGATGAAACTTGTACAGAGTGTCCAAAATTTAGCGTCAAACTTTTCGAATTTGAAAGCAGTTTATTTTTCTTATTTGCAATTGGAGTCCTACGGGGATTGATGTCTTTGATGCGGAATTAAAAATCCAACATTTTACTAATTACAATGCCATCGTAATTCCTAGCCGATTAAAAGTTATTTGCAGAAAACTAATTTTAGCAGCTATTCCAATGGTAATTTTAACATTATGTAAATCAATACGGATCGACATTTGGTCAATTTAATTGCGGTATGTTGTCAGTAATATAGATTTCTATCGGCAATTTGGCAAATTAAGTGCTTACCTATCCGAGAAATTTGACGGGTCTAATTGGTTAACGCTAATAAACAAAAACTATAAATATTTTGTAGAATCACAGATTTATTTTACAAACAGTATGTAATAATAATAATAATAAATTACAGTAAATAAAGGCAGTGTAGATAAGGTATACTTAAAATTAATAATCAGTACAAAAACTTTACAGATTCCATATAAAACTGTAGTCAGCTGCTGTAAATAAAAATATAACATCTTGGATTATAGCATAATATGCATTGGAATTTCTCATAAGAAAATACTTTGATAAAGACGCAGGCGCTATTTTCCCAACATTAATGCGACTGGTAGAATCCACTACAGATTCGGATTTTTAGTCGGTGACTTTGCCCCTGGTAACGAATTGAAAAAGGTGTCACCTTGAGTGACTACCTACGGACCCCTAATCATTCTACTAAAAGAGGAGTCAACAGGTCCATTATCGGAACGCGATTTCATGCAAAGTACTACACAAAAATAGCAAACTGGTATTATTGTATTACCCCCTCACATTCACAAGGTTTTAAGGGTAACATATACCCCTCCAGTGTCAAACCGCGATGCTGTGCAAATATTCTTTAAAAGCGTCCCCCTTTAATATCATTTACTGGAAGCGAGACATTAAGTGGGAAGTTTTCAAATCAACATAGTGTATATATTTAAGAGAAGTAATTAAATGGTTTGCCGTTATTAACAGTCGAGCTGCGCAATGATTACTTGGTCAGCCCGATTTTACAATTGGTCAGTAGAAGAAAACATGTCTACAAGCAGTTTACTTCAGAGGTCCCAGGGCACTGTCAATTTATGTAACTTTCTTGTATTTTCTTCTGCCGAATACAGAAGGAAATCGGCTACAAAAGGAGTAGCGGGGGCGGGTTTTCACTTGTTTTTCCAGGGCACTGTCACGATTCAGAAATGTTTGCTGTCCATAAGTTGCTGGCCATAAGTTGCTGACCAACTAGCCATTTTGGCTGACAGATTACATTTTTCTGTTCGCAAAAATAAGAATATTTTGCTAACCACTAAAACGAACAAACCCTATATTTAATGATATTTGCTTATAGGGAATTCCAATGCACTTTTCCGAATGTCTACGGCAGAATACTGAAAAATTGTAATGGGAGGCACCATATTTGCTATAAGTATATTATAAAGATGAAAAGGATTAGCTGCTTCTTTTCTCCAAGTTATCTTTTATAGGGTATAATAATTCTTATACCTCAAAAGTAACGTAATTTGTGGAATAAGCAATCTTAAAATAATCTGTAAAACCTGGAGTTGCTATCTACACTACTTTTAATAAATTTTATTTTCAAGGGTCATCAAGTCACCATACAATAATAATATGATACATGTCTTTTAAGTCCGTCCTTTTAAAAAATACTACAATAGTCAGGTTCAATTTTATCATTATTCAGTGGCATTGTGGAAATGACAAAAAAATGTATAATAATTTCTTCAAAGTAAAATTAATTTATCTGCATAGTTCACAAATCAGTTATTTGTGAACTTCGACATAGCTTCACTAAAAATTAAATCATTATTAACTTAACTCTGTACAAGGACAGTAAATATGTATATGGAAATCACCTCTTATACTGTCACTATGAATTATTTAGCAAGATACTGACGTTACTTGAAAACCCACACCTCTGGCTCGTAACTTTTAAAATTTAAATAAAATTCTAATTTTTCAAATATATCGTGCCGTACTTTATCATTCTGTTCAGTAAAAGAAGAATAACTAGTTTAATAAATATTGTTTACATGTTTGTTCCATACATCTTCAGTGGAAAAATATACATGAGAAGAAAAACTTATGACTTGTGAAGTAAAAAAAGATAAAATATGTAATTTTATTAATTTAAGCCTATGAGAAAACTCTTGGAAACATTCATGTAAATTTGAAAGTTAAGAAAAAATTGTAGATTTTCTTACCCTATGCAACAGAAATCCAAAAATTAAGTGAATTAAGTATAATATTGATTAATAAATTAAGAAAAAATTAAATAAAAATACTGTTAGTTCCATTTATATTTTGAATTTTTATTATTATTCATTAATTCATATTTAAGCAAGAGCTTAATTAACTTACCGTTTCTGCTGCACAAGGTAAGAAATCTACAATTTTTTTTTATTTCAAATTCGCATTGATATGTTGTTTCCTAGAGTTTTCTCATAAGGCTTAAATTAATAAAATTATTTTGTCAATTACCATTTACTTCACAATGTCATAAGTTTTTCTTCTCATGAATATTTTTTCACTGAAGATGAGATATATGCCTTCGAAACATGTATGGAATAAAAAGGTAAGCAATATTTGTTAAACTAGCGGACCAGACTATGAGCTTCGTTACCTCTTCATAATTTCAGTCCACCGAGCGATGGATTACTAAAAAAAAGAAGAATATAACTCTTCAACGATATTTTCATTTTTCCTTACCGGGATGAAGCATCATGATACGATAACACAAGGTCGCCAAATCACTCTCCAGTCGCGTCACTGCTCGCACCAAACGACTTTGGAACGGCTACATATCTTACCTAATGTTATTTGTATCGTGTATTAGCATATAGCCAAGTCTAATGGCAAATGGCTTTTCTTTAAACGGTGAACTAAAAGACGTGCATCACTTTTTCGCTAGAAGATAGATTAAAAAAATTACATCAAATAAATAATATTGCAGAGGTGTACGAAAAAGCTGTAGTAATGCAAATAGATAATTGACAGTGATACTTTATACAAGATTAATTAATATATTCCTAAAGTTATCTAGTTCGTTTAAAGGCAAAATATGAACAATAGAATTCGAATAGTAAAAAATATTATTTACAAAATTTATTTAGATTCAAGTCTTTTATTCATATTGTTAAATATTATCGAGTTTCCTCTTTAAATTATCATCATAATCAGCAGCGAATTATTTTATACAGGGTGTTTCAAAAAACGTGTGCCATCGCTCATATGGTGATTCCATACCCAAAAATAAGACAAATAGGTCCTATCAACATGGGCCCCGTGATGCTTTATTTGAAAGATATAGGGGTGTGTGTAAAATTTAGTACTTTTCGGCTTCAGTAAGTGAGAATATTTTTACGTAGAAGGTTGAATTCTTGTAATGAAGCTGATGGTGGCCATTTTCAACATTTGTTGTAATTTTATTTAGGCTAAAATCGTGTTACGCTGCCTACATACGTTACCGAATAAAATTGTATTTATCTTGTAAACGAAGCCCAGTGTCGTACCTATTTGTAAAAATTATTAGAGCGCCTGACCGCACGCACGCCACTGGTAAACATGTTCACACATTTTTATTGCTAAAATATGTGCCATTTTAGGTACTTTTCGCAATCCAAATTTCACTAAAATTACAAAAGCCGTTTGGGAAATGTCTTGAAATCACCGAAAAAATGTAATACCCTGTATCTTTCCAATAAAGCATCTGCGGACCCATATTGATAGGAACTATTTGTCTTATTTCTAGGTAAGGAATCGCCACGCGAACGATGACACATGTTTTTTTAAACACCCTGTATAATTGACAATATTACTATGCTATTATTTACAAATTTGTAGAGAAAACTGGGCAGTTCTCTAGTAAAATTAATTTTTTAGGCCCAAATTAACATTATTTGAAAATGTTTGTATATAAATATGGCCGTCAATATCATGGCTAAATAATCTTAAACCTAAAAAACTAATAAATAATATAACGACATTTTTATTCTTAAAATAACTCGCTGCTGATTTTATTACCGACTTAATTGTCATAACACACTTTAATAAAATGGGCCTAACATTTCAATGTATGCACGTTTAAAACTAATAATTTATAGCACCTTTCAAGATCCGTTTTAAAATGAGTTGTTTAGGTAAATCATATTTATTGGTTTCCCTCGGGCAAATTCTATGACTAAAAACTCTATTTTAAAAATCCATGCAAAATTTAGAGATAATAACACTATATATAGTCTAAAAGATCGAAAGTTATATCGACAAAATTCTAATATTAACTGAATTATTTGGTAAGAAGAGAAACAGTAGGTCGGATAAAGCAATTAATTTGTAAATCTGGCACAGTAGCATTTTTAAAGCATAATTTAATTTAGGCATAACAACTAGTATTAAGTTCATTTCCTTAATTTACATGGTGTTATTGAAATAACCTTTAAACGAGTGACTCCATGGACTTCCCCTGGGTAAAAACCCCTTTATCCGACGTGCAGCCGAGCCATACACATCTGTTTTCAGTTGTAGGTCAGTAGGATAACAGTGATGCCAGATCACGACGCGTGCCTCGTTAGAAACTGTTGCCCAAATGCGGCTTGGTTCTGTTATTCCCCAGTCTGGTTTGATATGTGAAAGGGACACGTCGTCGCACGCGTGATGTAATTTCAAATTTGTGTGATATTACTATTGGTTGTGTTGCAAAACATACATTTTTCGCCGTTATTTCAAATTATGGAAAGAATAATTGTTCAAAAAGATATGACGGAAAAAGTTTTAAAATTATAGTATTTTTTTCTAAAGTGTTTGACACGTGTCGACCCGGCTAAAATTCACTTTTTTGGAGACTTGACCGACGACAATAAAATTATTGATTGTGTCCTTCTCTCGCCACGTTGTTTACCATGTTTGACATAAGGTTGATATCTCACTTACTAATGCATGGTTGTTTTTCATCTCGGGATTTGCTGGTTTAAATATACTAAGTAATTTCCATAACACCCTGTATATAAAAAAATGCACAACTTGTCACTGTCAAAAAAACATTGGAGCTGCAAGGATTTGATAAAAATATATCGACTTAAGTTGTTGGTTTCCAACCTACACATTAATAATCAATAATAACGACCTTATGATGGCCAGAAGAAAACATCCGATCCAAACGTATTTTTTTTTAGGACAATGACCGAATCTAAACATTATATAACTTAACAAAATTATCCTTAAAAATGGTACTATGCAAGCTAGCCTCTCAAAAGAACAATGTGTACATAATATAATATATCAGCAATGAAGGCCCATATAATAGTAGACCGAAAAGCCCTACCTGTTGAGATCAGGCGATAATTTCTACATTTGGTCCAAAAAGGTAAAATTATAAGGATTACACTACCTAATAAATTAAATGTAATTATTTACAATTAAATATTTCTTAAGTAGCTACGCATTCACAGATAGATCTATTTAAGAAGTATAAAAGGAAGTTTAAAGCTTCTTAGACTATACGCCAAACGTTAAAAAAAATATTGGGCAATGCAATTTCTGCGTATAACGATCCAAATCAATATATTTAAAAAAAGTTTATTATACAATAAGATGGTTTTGTTGTCTATTATAAATTATATTTTAAAATTATATAAATTAGGAACGTGTTCGCCAAAAATAAAATATACTTGGGGCACGTCAAGATAAAATCTGAAAAGTCAAAAATAAGTTTATTTTTTGCGACGATTTTACAAGAAATTGAAGTCATCGATGAGAAGCCAGTACGGCTCAGCTCAGTCGTCGAGCAATGAATAAAATGTTGGCCCGGCAGTTTTTACATTCCTGTTAGAATTAGTATATGCGCTTTGAATTTCGAACTATAAGAAAGACGGATATATATATAACGAACCCACAATCCGTTGAACTCCAGAATTGACATGACTTCAGCGGGCGTTTCGTTTTGCAAAGCACGGATATCCAATGCAGTATGTCTGAGATAGACTGAAATCCGTGTAAACCAAATAAACCAGGCGTTCGTCTCCAAATATAAGTTTCAATATGTTTACAATGATCCGTTTCTCTTTAACCTTCGATATTCAAAGATATATGTTCCTAAACATTGACGATTTTTGTATTAACGTGACGTTCCGCAACATTCTCACCTTATTGACGTAACAAATCGTCTTTTGTTCTTGAATACTGAATGTTTTACAGCAGTTATTTCTGATTTGCATCGAATCTTTACGTTCTGAAAAATTTCTTCCCTCTTAAGTACTAATCAGATCTAGTTTTTAACTTGTGGCTTATAGACTATATAATAACGCATTTCCTAACGATAACATTAATAATTTACACAAAGGAAGAGAAACCAGGAAGCGGCGCTCTCGACCTTGCCATATTGTTCAATATAATTTGGCCGCCATTTAAACTAACCACTGCACTTCCCTCCGGCTCAGAGTCTGTATAACTAGAGTAGTTTTTCACTGGTTTTTGTCTTTTCCACGATTGTCTTAACGTGTCGTTGACGTTCGCGTAGTGGTTGACGAAGGAGTGGGGATCTGACCGAACGCTCTCGTTTTCGCTTTCGGAGCCCTAAAAAAAATTAATGTTTTGGTGGCTATTCTAGAAAATTATTTTAAGTAGGTATTTAGCTGATTTACACACACACACATTTTTTTTTCAAAATATTTTTTGGTAATAGACTACACAAAAATGAATAAGCTGAAAATTTCTTGCATCATTTTGAGGATAAATAGAATATATTAGTAGAAATCACCGAGTTGTTCCAGGGTTAGATAGAGAGTTTTGTCGACTTTGATATGACTCTAATTTATCTTTAAAAAGGCTCTGTTATACAGAGTGTTTTAGAAACTATTGCAAATTCTGAGATTTTTCTTTCGGAGATACGAAAATATGTTCGGAAAGAAAAACTGAGTAAGATACAAAATTTTAAAATCCTATGCCTACTTTGACATATTCCACCCTCGCTATTTAAGTGCCTGTTCTCACCAAAGCAACTGCAACTTCAGTTGAGTTGCTCATGCGTTCCCACTGGAAACAAAGCAACCGCAACTTCAGTTGAGTTGCCCTTGCGTTCCCACTGGAAACAACTGGTTTGGAGTCTCTTTTGACGTAAGCAAAATGTCGTCAGATGAAGATATAGCCACAAGATACTTGCTCGTTAAAAAGCTTTAAAAAAAACTGAGCGACAATGTTGGGTTAACCCTTTTTATACCATAAATTTGAGACATAGTTCGTATATAGTAGCACAGGAATTAAATAATGATCCGGTAAAATTCCATGGGTTTTACCGAAGCAAGCAACTAGTTGCTTATGAGTTGCTCGGCATACCGCGTCGCCGTCGTCAGTTGCTTTCAATTGCGGTGTCATGGCGGACGAGACAGCAAAATATTTAACTTTTGTGGCTCATTCGGTAAAACCTATGGAATTTAACCGGATCATTATTTAATTCCTGTGCCACTATATAGGAAATATGTCTTAAATTTATGATATAAAAAGGGTTAACCCAAAATTGTCGCTCAGTTTTCTTTTAAGCTTCTGACGAAGACGACATTTTGCTTATGTCAAACGAGACTTTAAACCAGTTGATTCCAGTGGAAACCCAAGAGCAACTCAACTGAAGTTGTGGTTGCGTTGCGGTTGCTTTGATTCCAGTGGGATGGGAACGCATGAGCAACTCAACTGAAGTTGCGGTCGCGTTGCAGTTGCGTTGCGATTGTCAGTTGCTTTGGTGAGAACAGGCACTAAAAGATCCAAAAAATTTAAATTATATAAATGTCTCATAGATAGATGGAAATAAACCGATCGTGTTTACTTTATTATTTTGAATAATTTTTCTTAAAGAAATTTTGTAATATTTTCATTTATGCATATAATTTTAAAATTTTGTATCTAAGTTTAGCAGTTTACTAGTGGAAACATCTTTTTTTGTAAATTTCCAAGGCATACTTGACTTTCAATCGGGTTGAAATCTGGAGAATATGGTGTTAATGGTAAATGATTTAACTCTAAGTTGTTAATTCATTTCCGTAGGAAAGGTCATTGTTGAATTATTTAAGGCACAACAGCTGAAAAATTGTATGGTTTAATTTGAAAATTAATATCTTCCTGATTTTACGGAATACGTTTTGGCAGAACCTAAGTAAGCTTACCAAAAAATACTCTAGAATAAGTCAGAAATCATATTATCAAATTTTGTAGCTCATAAAAGGTTTTTGAAGTTTGCAATGCTTTGTAAAACACCCTGTATAACACAGAAACATAGCCTTTTTAATGATAAATTAGGGTCATATCAAAGTCGACAAAATTCTCTATCCAACCCTGGAAGAGCAATCCCTGATTTCTACTATAAAATATTTATCTTCAAAATGATGCAAAAATATTCAGTCGCTTATTCATTTCATTCATTCAAATTTGTGTGTATAAAATGTAGACTTAAATCAGTCTTTATTCGTTTCCTGGTAGTATAGTGCAGTATCGTAATATGTATTTGTATAACAAACATATTCATTATGTAAAAAGTCTTATTTTCTGACTATATTCTAACAAAGAGAATGTGTTGGTTGATAGAAAAAGACATTACTACTCATAACACATCTAATTCATCAGGTATTATACACGTCTGCCAAAACATAGCTTGGGAGGTCATTTAACTGTGTAGAAGTATGAATAACAAGCTTAACAAAGACAGGAGATCGTCATTATTCATAGACCTGGAAGTTTTATTCATTCACTTCCTCTGCATCGAAATGGTTACGTAAGCTTTGCTTTGCCGGAGGTGTATACATAAAATGTGCATCTAAAATTTTAAAGCAGGTGCAATTGAATATCACATCGGCACAACCAGATGCTCAATTATCAAAACTTATTTAAATTTTATTTTTATTGATACAACTATTTTAAATTATCAAAATTAAAGTCTATACTTTTCAGGTGGTATTAGTATCCAAATACCAATGTATGGAAAAATTATTATTTCCCAGACCACCCAATGATACCTTATACAATAAGGGCGTATTTTTGTCTACACAATAGCACTTTAAAATACTATTTCAGATTGAATGGTACTACCAGGAAAAGGAAGCCTTTTCCATTGATAGGATGTCACCACCTGCAGACCGGTTTCGAACACTTGTGGGACTGCTAGGAGATGGCACTACGTGTTGTATTTTCTCGACTACCGTTGATAATACAGCGTGAAGTATAGAGTCTTCGCTGATGATAGGTATGTACACCTACCCTGTACTGACGAGAACCAACGAGTTCGAAACCGTCTGCACGTGGTGACATCCTATCAATGGAAAAGGCTTCCTTTTCTTGGTAGTACCATTCAATCTGAAATAGTATTTTAAAGTGCTACTGTGTAGTAGAGAAAAATACGCTCGTATTGTATAAGGTATCATCAGGTGGTCTGCGAAATAATAATTTTTCCATACATTGGTATTTAATTATGTTCCTTGTTAAAATGCTAAAAAGGCACTATAGTATAGTACAACTCAGTATATGTTTAAAGAGAAATGAAAAAATTTGGCTTCCTTGTACTATATGCACATTACAAATACTTAGAATTAATAAGATCTAAATCGTCAAGTTTATACCCTAAGGAAGATTACTGCAAGCGAGTGATGGAAATCATCCGAATAAATCTGCACGGTTTCAGTTTTTTTCTGCAACCTGTCAAAGAAAAATTAATTTTTGCCTCTTATACAGGGTGTGTGGGAATACTTCCCACCCTCAGTATCTTCGATTCAAGTAAGTAATATTAAAAATCGGACAGAAAGTCAATTTTATTATGAAGGGGGACGCCTTTAAATAATATTTAATGGTGCCATTAAACCACGAAGGCTGCAAATACTCTAAGATGAGGATCCCAAACAATCCCAAATTAGCAATCAGAGCCATCTATGTTATCATCTTAATTTAATTTAATTTAAAAATATGTCGCTTTTTGGCAGTTAATATTTCTTTTCGTGAAGTTTTAGCTGTTAATAACAAAGTTTTTTTAGTTAATTTATTGATATTTAGATTGTCTAACATGGCGATAGGGTTATCAACAAGTTTACTTTACGAATCCAGTTTTAGATTAGAAAAAAACTAAGTATATTTGACTAATCGTCCGCATAAAATAGTGCCTGCTTGGCAACCTGTGATTAAACGCAGCTCTTAAAAGCGTCCCCTTTCAAAATAAAATAGACGAAAACATGGAGAAAAATGTAGAATTTTATCTAGAATAATATGCAAAAATATACGCAATTTCCACTGATTACTCAATTAAAACGTTACTTTAAAATAGCTGAAACTTGTGTGTAAGCTGTTAGTGACCGTTCGAGCGTCATACTAGTTTATAGAAAGCACACTACAGTATAAATAAAAATATAAAAAGCATGCAATTTGAAAATAAACAGCTTTCAATTCAATTAAGTAAGTGATCCAGGATAATACCTTTTTGGTGTGCTTGGAAGAAAAAAGAAGTCATTTTATTTAATTTTAATTTATCAATTAAATTTTATATCTATCAAAATATATATTTTGATTATAACTAATCCCACTTTTACAAACTTCTTGAAATGCTTTTATTTTTAAAGGATTAAAAACGGTACCCAGTAATAGATGACACGTGATCTTATATTGGAAAAGTTATTTTTCAATAACTTTATTATATAAACGTACATAATATGCATATTTTATCTTAAAAAATCGGTTTACAGCAATTTAATTTTAAAAAGCCAAACTGGAGTGGGTAAGTAATTTCATTCAATAACTTTCAATAACAGTTAAGTTTAAATTTGGATTCATTTATTATACGTCAATTTTTATTTGTTTTGTTTTATTTTTTCGTATCATGCAGAGGGAAATCTAAATTTTCTGGATATTTTAAACTCAAAATACCTAAAATATTTGAACTTGCCACATTTGTACCTTGCATCTTTTAGTTTATGTACCCTATAAAGTAAAATTTATTACGGACATCAATTTTTTTACATATTCCCAAATTCTTTAAAATAAGAAATAGTATTTAATTACAACTATTAATTTTTATGAAGAATTCAAATTTTCTATTCCATTTAGTTGGTTTCAAGGTAATCGAAAAATTTGGTAATTTTTCAAAAATGATACAAAGTTCTGTATTTTTACCGCCTCATTACCTATCAACTACATTCACAAAAAGGGTTTAAACTTAAAAAGGGTGTGTCCTACTTATAATGGAAACAAGCTTATATTTTCTGAATTGATTGTTTTGAACTTTGGTGTGGTAACGTATGATTCTAGGGCGCACTTTTCTGTTGCTGAAAATGTTAGTTAACTCATTAGCGTTCGGATTTATAGGGGGTTTTAAATAATTATGAGAATAAAGTACTTAGCGATTCAAAACTAATATCAGAAGTCTATTTGGTCACGCAAAACGACCAAATACAAAATTTCAATAAATTGATACCAACAGTGGCGTGCGTATTACCCATTTTATTAATAGTTATCAAGAATGTTTGATTGTTTACTGCTTCAGCAAAAAAAATGTACGTTAAAATCAGTGGTGTGCTGTATTTTCTGCTATAAAATTAAATTAGCTATGTGATAAATGATTTAATTCTTTTCTAATTTTATTGTAAGAATAAATTATTAGATGTCATATGTGCAAAATTTAATTTTATTGCAGAAAATACAGTACGCCACTGCTTTTAACGTATAATATATAAGCACTTAAACATTTTTCGTAATTAGCTTCTTCCGTATTTTAGATGTAAATATTTTTAAAAGAAATAAAAATAATATTGGTAATACGCCACTGGCAATGTCACTTTTTGTATACAATTTTGTATTTGATCGTTGTGGGGGATGCCAAATCGACTTATGATATTCGTTTTAAAATAAAATAATCGCTACTTTACTCTTATAGATATTATTTTATAATGTTCAAAGGTATTGAATAAAACAAAGTATAGTTTTTGATTTTGGTGGATGCGAAAGAAAAATGTAAAATTTGACATCGACAAAATTTTAAAATTTGATTTCGACCATATCTGTAAATAAAGCATTAAAAATTCCTACTTGAATAACGAAAGTTGTATCACCCAAATTTCAAGATCGCCAAAAGAACTAAATTCAAAAAAATTTCGTATCTTAATTAATTTAAATCCTGTATATCGATAAGGAAGCCAGATAGGAAAATTTTTTATATGAAATACTGACATTTTTTATACTTCCCCCATCATTTATGATCATTAGTTTCTGAACACCTTGTATATATTATTTATCTAAGTAACCACTTTTTCAGTAATTACTTGTATTTGTTTGTTATAAGACATTTTCAAGTAAATGTAACATTTAATTATAATACATTATAAACCCCCGCCCGTAAAAAAAATTGTGCACTGCACTTGTTAATTTGCAAAATGAACATTTTAATAGTACAAAAATTAAATATAAGCTCTGAAAGGTACGTGAAAACAATGTTTAAACCCGCTTGGTGAATTAGTATCAGATAAAAAAAACTATTAATATAATTTGTGATCAAAATTACCTTAGCATGTGGAGACTAGACAAATCGGTCGGCAAAGAGAATCCTTATTAGTTAGTATACAAATAAACACAATTATTATTGCGCCCGAGTTTACTACATACAAGTTTCCAAGAACGACGATCCGAAACACAAATATGCCAGACAAAATTATTTAGGACTTGAATGTTTGTTACTATATAATTTCTTTTGACCCTTTAATCACAACAGAGTTTTTACTTCCTCCCATTATTAAACAACGTTAACTTATTCCATCATCGGAAACCATATGCAGCAGACTCGGGCTCTTTTTGCTATAAAAAAGCAGGTCGATGTAACTCACCTGTTCAGAGGAACTCATCTCCGAAGGCTTCTCCGTAACACTACTGTCATCAGGATTTTCGTCATACCCCTTCAAACTTTCTTCGTCGGAATTGTAGGGCACTGAAGCTGGAGAAGGCCTCGGTGGAGATTTGCCTACGGGAAAACCAAGAACTGTTTTTATATGGTCCTTTATGTAGTAAAAGTAGTTTGGCAATTAACCAAAATAGTAAAAATTGTATTGGTTCAAGAATCTTAAATCAAGGAGGATATTGCTTTGGTTCACAGTCTTTGAAGAATAGACAATTCATATTCTTAGGTAGATTGTAAACAACTTTCCAAAAAAACAATCGGGGAGCTCTGAAAATTAGTATAATTTGTCTTTGTCGTTTTCTGTTAATTAGACAAATACATTACGTCGCCTTCAAGCGTTCGGAGCATATTTTTTATAAACCCCATATTGAAACGGCCGTCTTTCATATCTGGTTTCACATTTGACACTACCGGATTAACAAATGTCATACTTGTCGTTATTGTTAAAATAAAATGCTTCGTTGTTTTTCAGTGTTTGTCTGTTAAATTTAAGTATTGATTGTGGAAAAAATAGTAATAAGATAAGACTGTGTCAAATCTGCCGTAAACTGGATAAAAATATAGACTTTTGAGTCACGTCCGTCGATTGTTTGTTTTTCCTAACCAAGACATCTCAGCCGATCAGCAGTTAGAATGGAAACAGAAACAGATGGCATCATTTTAGTTGTGTTTATTTTCGTAATAACAGACGTGTACCAAGCAAATAAAAATATTGGGTGCATGTTTGTTCCAAATCGATGTATTAGTTAATCTTTTAAAGGGCTTTAATTTTATATGGCGTTGTAGGTTCTAGTATAGTACGATTCCATGATAACTATACAAATGCTCTATTATGATTTACTAATTATACCTAAATGAGGTTGTGGCTGATTATGCTGTTGCTTCCTCTGACCAGTCCTTTTACTTAAAGTTCCCATTGCACTTATGGTTCCATTTGCACTTTTTGATCTGTAATAATCTAAAGCTAATTCTTGATGGTCGCCTAGTGACATCGCCATCGATTCTTCTAAAGTTTTTTGAGCTTCTTCTGCAAAAAGTAGAAATTAGTAACTAAATTTTACCTGAATTGAATTGAATTCTTCTGACAAAGAATAATAACTTAATATTTATAATTTGACCCATTATTTCTATTTTGAGGGGTGAGGGGTAACTTCGGGATTTTAAATAGGATAAGTAACCGAGAATGATCACCAAGCCAAAAAATGGGCTATCGTTGCATGCCGTCAAAGATTGTTTAAGAGCCCTAGCCGTGGCGACCTCCGGAAAATGATGCGGAATTATTTTAGAGCCCTTCTTAAACATTACATTAGCCAGAAGAATTTCTAAGTGTCGGTGACGTGGAAATTTTGTACACACCGTTATCAAACAGAAATAAAATGTTTCTTTTGTAGTTTTTTACGTAGAATCCAGTGACGTACTCAGATTTTTTCTGCATTCAATAATAATCATTAAGGAGCATTTTTGATATTGAAGGGTTGAATAGAAAGAAAGTTATTGTTTAAATTTTAACCTTATGTAGCTCAAAAATGAAGAGCTTTAGGACATATGTTAATGTTAACTTTTCTTCTTAAAATCACCCACGAATTCACAGCCTTAAGTATCGGTATGCTCTAAGTTAATAGATTACGCTGATACTTTTTGACGCGATTTCGACCCTCTCAGCCGCGATTCAGTCTGGCAACTATTGCAAACAATCCTTGTAGGCCGTTCGTCGCATGGGGCGACATCGTACCGCTCCGGAAGTACTTTGGAAGTACAGGGTGTCCCAATTTCGACACTTTTATAGGGTAACTCCGTAATTGTTAGTGCTTTCAAAAAAGTAATGTAGGCGTCATGTGCTCTATTTGGATCAAACTTAAAATGGTAAAATCAAAATTTGAAAATTATCGCTCGCTTAAGAGATACGGGGGAAAATAAAAAAATTGACAATTTCAAAATTACCTTATATTTTCTTAGTTAAAAGAGATACAGAAAAATGTTTTATATAAAAGTTTTTTATAATGATTGTCGAATAATCTGCCGGTTTCAGAAGTATACGGGGTCAGGTAAAAAAGTTATCGGACCTAACCTCATTTTTTTAAGTGAAACACCCTGTATATTTTAAAAAGATAGCATTTTAAATTCTCCTTTCAAATATATAACACGCCATGGATGATATTGGTTTCCTAGGCGATTTATTAAACTTTATTAATTACTTTAAACCACAGTAGACTATTAAACAAAAGCTAATATCCTAGAAACAACTATGTTGACGTCAATTTCATTTTTATATATTCATTTGTAAAAATGACTTATTAACAATTTTAAAAATTTGATATGATATCAGTTTATATTGAAACTGGAAAAAACGAAGAAATTGCAAAATGTATATTTTGTTCGCTATCCGGAAAGACGGTAACCATTTTAACCATTTGCGACGATTCCCGTTATTTTTTTACCTTAATCTGAATCTTATATTTCGTTTCAAAATAATAAAGTTTAAATAAATCGCCTAGGAAACCAATATCATCCATAGTGTGTTATATATTTGAAAAGAGAATTTAAAATGCTATCTATTTAGATTAAAATATACAGGGTGTTCCATTTAAAAAAAATAGTTTAGGTCCGATAACTTTTTTACCTGACCCCGTATACTTATTTCGAAAACGGCAGATCATTCAACAATCAATATAAAGAAACTTCTGTATAAAACATTTTTCCGTATCTCTTTTAACTAAGAAAATATAGGGTTATTTTGAAATTGTAAATTTTTTGATTTTCCCCCGTATCTCTTAAGCGAGCGAAAATTTTCAAATTTTGATTTTACCATTTTAAGTTTGACCCAAAAAGAGCACATGATACATACATTAGTTTTTTGATAGCACTAACAATTACGGAGATACCCTATAAAAGTGTCGAAAATGGGACACCCTGGACAGGAAAAGGCATAGGTACCAGGGACGATACAATCGTAATGAAAATGAGGGTAGTAAATAGGTCGAAAAACGATAGTAAAAAAACTGTAATTATACACGGAGTAATTTGGAATGCAAACTATATTATAATTATTTTATTATTAAAATTTAAATCTAATTTAAATTATTAACGGTTTTGAATTTAAAAAAACCTTTTAAATCATAATTGTTCATTAATATGTGCAGCAGAATGTGAAACGACGCTTTTATGAATATCATACTTACGTTTATATTTGTAACTTTTACTTTTTACGCAAAGTATCGCAATAATCGTAATGATAATAATAATTGAAATAGCAGCCAGTGCAACCATAAACCACGTCTGCCTATAAAACGGGCGGTACTGTAAAAGTCCATATTCCATATATAATTTCGATGGAGTCAAAATTGAATCCTGTGACAAGGCCGGGCAGCTGATTCCAAACTTATTATAGGGAATAACCCTAAAGATGTATGCCGTGGAGGGTAGCAAACTTTGGTATGAAACTGTGAACTCTTGAAGTAGTCCGTTGTTTGTTTTTGTTACTGTTTGCCACCTCGTATCTTCTAAAAAGGATAAAAAAATTAATGACCTGGAGCTCATAGAATAAGCATTAGGTTTAGCAAACACATTGTGGACCAAAAAAAATTGCCACACTTTTCCTTTATGGGAAGCTTTAATGTTTAAAATCATTTTTAAACGAAATTTACAGGATAGGTACGTCTCAAAGGAAATATTTACAAAAGTATAAGTTCTCGCAAGATGAATTTAAAAGTAATAAGGGTACTTTAAACATGTCACAAAAATAAGTTCTATATTTCCTCAAATGATTCGAACTTACATGTTAAAGGCTCTTAAATGCTCAACATAAAACTTTTTTGAGATTTTTTGATATTTTACTCAATTAAACATTATGACTAAGTTTCTGACTAAATGTTTCTAAGCAGTTAATAAATTAATATCACTGTCTTTAGTCAGTTAGCTATGGAGCAATATGACCTGCGGGCCTGTTCAATGCATTTCTGTAAATGTATTTTCCATTGATTAATTGCGCCATTGAAAAGTTTTGAAGAATTCTATTTTCGTAAATTATTATTACTAATAAGTTATTCTGTTGATGTTAATATTGTTTTCCACATATTTTTTAATAAATTAAAGATCAAATAGATTTCTTTCAACAAAATATCGTTTCTGTTTCATTTTATAAAATTGTTTCCATGGCCATTTGACTAAAAACACCGATCGATATTCAGGTATTAACTGCTTTGAAACATTTGGAGAAATTAGTCAGAAATGCTGAACCAAAAGAAATATCGAAAAATCTCAGAAAACACCTTTTATTGAGAATTTAACAGGCTTTAACATATAAGTTCCAATTATTTGCCAAAAAGAACGAACTTATTTTTGCGACTTGTTTAAAGTAACTTTAACCTGCCCTATGATATGATATTTTACTTCAATCTTATACTTTTAAATTTTTACGAGAACTTATACGTGTATTGCACTACTGTAAATATTTCCTGCAAATTTCGTTTAAAAATGATTTTACAATAATGTTATTCAATCAAATCAATTAAATTCTACATATGCGTGTTCGTCGAGAAGGCTGTTGCAGATCATTTCTTGAGCGGTTTGGAGTTTGTTAATGATACTTTAAACATAAGGGTGAATTCTCTATAATCCTAGAGAATTTACCACTTTAAACGAGAGGGTGAATTCTCTAATTACAGAGAATTCACCCTTTCGTTTAAAGTATCATAATTAGTCATGGAATATTTGTTATAGCTTTTCTTCTATTTACTTATAATGTTTCAAAAATATTGTTACAAAAAATGCCTTCAATGCCTAATAAAAAAGATTTTTAAATAAAATATTGTTGAGGATGATTATTATATGGTAGAAACGTTAATATTTAATAACAGTTATTTTGTATTAAGATTACATCGGATCTCAAGATTACATAAATGCAATAAAAATACAGTTTATTTATAAAAAAAATAACTGAAGAAATGTTTAGAACATGAAAAGTGGCAAATTGTTTTTTACATAAGGACAGAAAAAAATACAAAAACAAAATGGCGACTTTGGTTTTTTACGAATATCTTCGGAAATATTAGGAATTTTCCTAATTTCTTCATGGCATATTGGTCGACTATGAATTACTCAACTTTGCCCCAATTTAACCTTTGCTGTATTTCTTATCGTTTATGAGATCCCAATTTATCGAATTTTTAACACCCTGTATAGAATGGAATGGAGATAAAATTGAAAACAATTTTTTAAAATTCAAAGCACAATTTTTTTAAATTTCCGTCGGTGGTGACAACGTAACATACCTTTTCGTTGAGATTCTATATAATAACCCAATATAGGCCCCTTTCCTGTAGGTCCATTTAGCCAATGCATATCAACACTAGCGATCGTTTTTATTACAACGAGCTCTTTCGGTGAACCAGGCGATCCGTCTTGAGGACCCGTGGTAACATTATTCGAAATTGCTGGGCCATAATCGATGGTTTGCGCTCTAACGGTAAAAGTGTACGTGATTTCTTCTTCTAGGCTTTGGACATGTAAAAAGTTTGTGGAGACTTTTTGCTTTACCTGCTTGCTAAATCCTAGAAAAAGAAAATATACAGTGACCTGAAAAAAGTTCGCCACAAATGGGAAATTTTTTTATTATTGAAATATTAAAAAAAAAGTTTCGCCGATTCCGATGCCGAAATTAATTTTCGAAAAATAAATTAATAAATCCAAGAATTATTAGTTATTATTTCGTAAGAGAAACTTTGGGTGACTCGTTAAAACTTCGAACAAACCATCCTTCGTAAGCATATTATAATAGAAATAACTATAAATGGTAAATAAGGTGTACATGGTAGTACATTTTAACAAATAGAATTCTCTAATAAGAACAAAAATGTTTAAATAATGGATTGTTACCTTGGTTTTGCAAAATTAAGATCTAAACACTTTTTAAGACAACTTTTTTCAATAACTCATCATTAAATACCAGCATGACATAATATATTTTTTGCAATTTTCCAGCCAAACTAGTAGTCACGTGACAATTGTCAAAAATAAGTTTTTAGATTATCAATCATGCAGAGGCAACCGCTCTAAAAAATTTTTTTTATCTTTCAATAATAAAAAAGCGTCCCATATGTGCTTTTGCCAGTCACTGTATCAATAATTTGTAACGAAATTGATTTGATATTGTCCTTGGTCCTTCAATAGGTTCTTGAAGTTAGGGTTTCATTTTATTTTCATTAGATCTTTATACAGGGTGTTTCTTAATAACATGCTAATATTTAAGTAGGTTATTCTTGGGTTCATTTTCAGAAAGAAACTTCATATGAACATATGTCCTAAACGTCCTAACCTTTGAGATACAGGGTGTTTAAGATATTCATGTTTTTTAAATAATTTGTTAAGTTAATGACTTAAATACGTGACAACTAGACTAGGTAGACAACTGTCAAAACTGTTTATGTTTACAAAACAAAATCTGCTTCTTACCTACTAAATCCTTTTTAATCTTTGTTAATACCCAATCTCTTCTTATACGAAAACTGTACGTCAAACGACAAAAAATTAAGAGACGAGATTTGCTCAGCAAGAAATGAGAATTTCATAAATAATCTTTATTTAAAAAAAAAGAATTGGCGTACCATTCCTTTCTTAAAAAATACCGAGGACAATTCCCGATCGAAGGCCACTGGTAGGATTAATAAACATGTAATACATCATAAAATGCCTCTTGAAGAATAGAAAGAGGGTACCAAATGTCAAAAAATATCTAGAGCAGCATCACAGATATTAATAAAAAAAGAGATTTTTTGAAAATCTTTAACACCCTGTATCTTAAAAGCTAAGACGTTTAGGACATATGTTTATATGAAGTTTTTTTCCTGAAAATGGACCCAAGAATAACCTCCTTAAATATTAGCATGTTAGTAAGAAACACTCTCTATAATGGTTCATTCCTTTGTTATTAATTTTCAATATGAATTGTGAATATTTTATCTTTGTTTGCTTAGTTATATTACATTATTAGATAAAAAAGAAGGAGGAAAAAGCCAAAGGGCATACACACACAAACCCTCGGGTTCAATTTTATATCCAATATTTATGTTACTGTTTTAGAATTTGTACTTTCTTGTTGATAAATAAATATTATTATTATTATTATTAATAGTACCTACTAGAACAATAATAATTCATTTGTTCATAACGTTTGGGGGAGGGGTCTCGTTTTATCAGGCCTCGTTGAGAAAAATGAACGATTTTTTCCAATTTACCGAGTTTAAGAATAGAAATAAAATTATGAAGTATTTTGTTTCATTCTTGAAAGAATTAGCTTTCGAAAACTTCTAAACATATTTTAAATAAACAATACTTACTTTCATTTTCTTCTGTTGTTTCATAGGTTACAATATATCCAATAATGTCCCCATTCGGTTTCTTGGGAGGGTCCCACATGACAACCAAACTGTTCATTGTTATTTCGGCAAACCGCAAATTGACGGGAGCACTAGGCAATCCCTGCAGCGTTTTCACCGTGATCGGGTGAGATCGCGGCCCGTCGCCGGCAGGATTAAAGGCGAGAATTTGAATTTTATATTCGGTGTATTTGTCGAGAAATACTAAACTGTGCGAGGTAGTTGATGCGGCCACAACCTCGATTTCTTCTTCCCACCTCTTACCTTCCTCGAGCGCTTGCGGTGAATTTATCACAATGTAAAATATCTGTAATAACAATAGATATTACTTAGTTATGAGTCCGTATTTGCAGGAAATTCATTTAAAAACCGTCGCCTTAGAACTAAAATGTGCATCTTTACAGGTTTTACAAACTAACAGAACTGTAATTCCAGTTTTGCGCCTAAACGGTGTGTTTTATCAACTCCAATAGAGTTACCGTTTATTTTGTGTTTAAAATGACATGTCCAGAGTAACTGTCAAAACAAAAAAAAAATATGCCAAAAATTAAATTTGAATCCTAGATGACGTCATACCATCACCCACAAGGGGCACCCTATATATCAACGTACTACCTTAAAAAATGCACAACTAAAATACTAATCGCTGAATTTTAAATCAATTTGTTCAAGACTTTATGGACGCACCGTATAAAAATACAATTTTACCTTATATCCTAACAATTCTCCATTCTGCATATGCTGTTGAGGAGGCTTCCATCTTAATCTTACTTCAGTTGAGGAGACTGGTTCACCTTGTAATCCTCGAGGTTCCCCAGTAGGTACCGCTTCTCCTACATAAACTGTGACTGGAGGGCTCGCCGGACCTTCCCCTTGGGTATTGAAGGGTACTACGATTATCTCATAATTTCTGTCTTGGAGGAGCTCGCTTAAAACCATTTTACTCGCCTAAAGATATGTTTCAGAATATTACAAAAGGGTTAAATGCAGGCTAAAACAATTAATTGAGTACATCGCCTACAATAACATTTCTTCTTACAGATTTTAAAAACCAATTGTTAAAATGTTTTTTTCAATTTTTGTTTCATATCAAAGCTATTTCGATATCGTTTTCCGTATTGTTTGCCCAGCGGTTTCCAAACGTTTCCATATGAAGAGCGAGGGGAGAAACATTGTAAATTTTTGAAACCCTGCGCATTTCTTTTAAATGGGATAACCTGTATACTTCTCTATATGTCGCTCGCAAATAAATTTGCGAATAAAAAAATGTCTATGCATTGCCCTATCCCACTACTTATCTACCTGAACTTTAGTAGCTCTAGTAAAACAAGTTAAATTACTATAAAACGTGAAATCCCTTTGGTATTATTTGGTGTTTCATTTTTTTAAATAATGAAAAAATGCGATGTTAAATTGGCTAATAATGACGGAGTTACCAATATTGGCGACTTAATCGAAGGCACCCTGTATATAAGGATAAACTAAAAAATGCTAATGTTCTTCAACCTGGCAACCAAAATTTTGAATAATTCGTTTCGCTTAAAAGTATCAAAATGTAACTAGGATAGGTCTTGCCTTCGTATTCTGTACTATTTGCTTTGACAGAAAAAAACTTACATTGATTCCCATAACTTCCTCTTTTGGAGTGGCTTGTAAAGCAGTTGGGAAATCGGATACGGGCTGAAAAACGACTCTGTAACCACCTGATTTGGTATCCCCACTCCAATACTGTTCCTCCACTGGTACCCAAAACACTTCTACGCTTGTAGTAGTTATCGGTACTGCTTTAAGATTGGCTATAGCTTTACTAGGCGCTACAAACAAAAAAACTGTAAGTCAAAATATCCTAATTATTAGATATTTGATACAAAAGAATAGTTCCCCGATAAGTGACTAGAGTGAGAAAAGGGTTTCTAATTTTTCACACATAAAATTAAAGGAATACATAGGATAACATGGTATAAATACGACCAGGTAAGATTCCACGCGGATGGAGGCGAGGCTTATATCGCGTCACGACCACATTATATAAACAGTATATTGCCAATAAGAACGTTAAAAAATACAAAAAGCGTCACCGCTATGGGAGATGGCGCGGGCCTATTGAGTTTGCGCAGTAGGGTGGAAATTTTAACGATCGCGTCAGAGCCGGCCCGACATTATTTGTTTTTTGTTATTCGTCGCCATCTTTGGTTCTGGATGCTTTTTCAAATTACAGAATAAAAAGTGATTCATCAACATTGTTGTCGGTATGTTAGTGCTTATAAACTTTCATTACCTAACAACAATTCTTGTAAAGGAGTTTTTAATTTGTGGTGATTCGATTTGCTGTTTGGTAGGTTAGTGGCTTGTTTTGTTTAAGATGAAAGGACATAAGTGCATGATGCTTTTTGCAAAAGTCATGGATCAGTTATCCGATCCGAATTTTACTAAAAAGTTTGTAAAAAAAGAAGAGAGTGTCACTCGTATACAATATAATATTATACGTGGTCACTACCTAACCTTAAAATTAATTTATTTTTAATTTGGTGCATTAGTAGCTGATAATAATTCCCAAAATAGTCAATATAAGTCATTCATTCATTCAATTTTTGGTTTAGAAAAAAGTGAGGTTAAGAAACATACCACGTCGGATGAAAGTTAAAATAAAGCTCATGGTGTCGATTGTTACACATATTCGGACGGAATTTGGCACCAAAAGTTTACACCAATCAGGGCTCCGTCGGATTATCATATCGTCAGAAATCGTATGCATGGAACGCTGTCTTAAATCGAACTAATCGAAATTTTGATTCCAATATTTTTCCTAACTAACCAGTGAATAGTTGAAATCCGGTCCTGCCGAATATTTACTTTCACAAGGAAATTTCCGAACTGCGCAAACTCACAACGCCCCCTTTGATGCCCATAGCGGGGACATAATTGCAGATGGTATTAGCAATATACTGTTTATATATATGTGCCCGACCTTACAGACGCCAAGCGGAGACGAGCAGCTTGATCACTTCCCGTATGTCTTCAATGGATGTTTTAAAAGTTAGCCGGAATTTTGTTTTATTTTAGTGCTTTAATGTGTGTTATATTTTTATGAAATTAATATATCTAATTACCATATCATTTCACATACTATTAAATGCGTCAAACCTTATAATATCTTCAAAAGACAATTAAAAACGCGAACAGCAATATAAATTTTCAAAGGCCACAAGTTATTACAATCAACTTGTTAAACTTTTGAAATAAGTATTCATCAATTTTATTTACAAATAAAGGATGCCATGATTTTTTTTTACAAATGCAGCAAAATAAATCCACTAGCTCCCATGTCCTTCCAAGTGTTTAATACTTGTACGAATTGTCAAATGACTGTAAATTCAACAAACAATTTTAAAATGTATTTTATAACGTGTTGCAATTATTAACAATAAAAATTTCGAATCAAAAATGTAAATATTGATTTTTAGAAAAAATATTTATATATTTTACCTGCAGAATAGGTTCTAACTTCAACCGATTCTGGACTGAATCTGCTGGGACCGATATCATTTGTCGCTTGTATCCTAAATAAGTATTTCGTATAAGGTTTTAAATTTGAAACTGTATACGACGTTAGTTGCGGATCAACACGCTCCGGTAGAGATTGCCAGGGACCGCTACTTTCCATTTTTTGAACAGTATAATACCTTAAAAATATAAATAGTATAATTATTATAAAATATATTATGAGAAACACTAAAACAACGTTATACTTGTTGCATTTCCACTATATTTTTGACATGTTTCGCTACCACTGTAGCTTCGTCAGATGACAATGAATGAATAATTTTCTATGCAGCGTGTATCAGCCAAATGGAATAAATTCTATAATAAATAAATGGGAGTGTGTGCGAAAAAATGCTCGGACACGTCGATTGGTATTTTTAGTTGCGCATTTTTTTCAATAAAAACTTTTCATGAGTGTGTCATGAAACAGTGGCCAATACCAACTTTCTTATTTAAATGCAACACCCTGTATATTATTCAATTTTTGGATCTCTCCGAAAATTTTAGACATATTATTTAATGTACAATATCCTATACCTATCTTCAACTGTTGGAATGGAAATATTAAGTGTTTTCAGATTTATTGCAAAAATTAATAACACACTCAAAAAATAATACTGTTTATTTCTTGATAAGGTAAAAAACGAAAAACGTATGGTTTCAGCAAGATGGAGCACCGCCCCATTATCAAATCAATTTCCGGCACTACCTCAACTGAGTATTTCCAAATCGGTGGATAGGGAGGCGTGAATCGATGGAATGGCCAGCATGATCCCATGATCTGACGCTATTAGACTTCTTCTTATGGGATTATGTCAAAAATATTGTATACAAAACTAAACCCCCGGAGTTAGCTGACTTAAGAAGACGAATAACGCTTACAATTAGATCGGCCACGCCTGAGATATTCAGTAACGTTGGAAGAAATTTCTATTTAAGATTAGGATGTTGTCAAGACGTTCGCGGCGAGCAGTTTCAACATCTCCTACATTAATGTTTTTTTTTGTTTTTACATTATCAAGAAATAAACAGTATTACTTATTGGTTTTTGAGTGTGTTGTTAATTTTTGCAATAAATCTGAAAACACTTAATATTTCCAAAACAGTTGAAGATAGGAATAGGATATTGTACATTAAATATGTTTAAAATTTTCTGAGGGATCCAAAAATTGAATAATATGTAGGGTGTTGCATTTAAAATAAGAAAGTTGGTATTGACCACTGTTACATGACACACCTTGTATGAAATGTTTTTATTGAAAAAAATGCGCAACTAGAAATACCAATCGACGTGCCCGAGCGTTTTTTCGCACACGCCCCCATTTGTTTATTATAGAATTTATTCCATTTGGCTGATACACGCTGTATCTAACAATAAAATGTTTGTAGAAGTAAAGAAACTCATAGTCTGCTCCACTAATCTAATAAACAATAGTTTAAATATTAATTTCCATACATGTTTCGACGGCTCATACCGTCATCTTCAGTGAAAAAAATTATACATAAGCAGAAACTTTTGCCATTGTCTAAATAAATTTTTGTAGCAGAAAAAGAAAATTAAAAATAAATTATGAAAAGCTTGAAAAAATAGAAAAAGAGAAAAAAAAATTATTGTTTTTAACATTTTACTTAACTTTGACAGTACGTTTACTAACTCGACTTTTTCTCACTAGGTTGAAGATCGATCTCTATCTCCGTGTGACGTAACACTCTTTATTTTTCACCACAATAAGACCCAATGCATTTTCGAGTTAAGAAATATAAAAATAATATAGCCTGATTTTGAAGTCAAAAGTACAAAAGTTAATTTATTCGCCAATTTACAAGTCTCATGCCGTTTTAAACGCCAAATTTTCTCTCTTGAATTAACTTATACAAACTTTAAGTTGCAGCAATTCTAACCTCAAATCATATATTAGGCAATCCAAACCACGTGACTTTTCATCTGTCAAAATTTCCTTGGTGGGCAAACAAACCCATTGTTTGCATTGATTTAGATAGGTTTATTACCTTACTTAGGAGTTTTAAACCATCAAAATTCTAAATATTTGCTGGTTCTGGCTAGTTCTGTTAAGACCATTTAATGGTGAAAATGTACCAGTGTGTTTTATCATGCAGAGTTCATATTTGAAGAAATTATTGCAATAATGCTCAGACGTAGACCAGAGGTAGGTTTGTTTACATTTTGATTATACTTTCAATTTAAGATTCATAAGCATTTTTCTCATTTAAATAGTAAAATTCTATTCTTGAATATCATATTCAAATGATATAAAATTATAATTTGTTTTAGATTTCTAATGAAGCTGAAATTAATAAAGGATTTGAATCTTTTTACCATGGCAGTTGTTGATTTGGACTACTCCATTAATGGGATTCTACCAGTGGCCTATCATCTCGTATTTCGATTTTTGTAGCCTTAACACATAGTTTTTATTCACATGAGCAGATGAAAGCCTACAAAACCCTTGAAGCTCATTAATATTTTTCAGCCAGTTCTGTTATAAATCTTGGAACGAAGGTTGTAAATGAGTTCTATGTCATGCTTGGAAAGGTAATTTTTTTTGTTTACTTCAAGTGTTTGATACCTAGTGCAGGAGTGACCAACTTTTTTATAAGATCTTTCACTTTGAACTAAAAAAATTTAAGGAGTGTCACTCAATTTTCGGAATGCAATACTTTACGTTACTTAATGTATATAATATTCTTTTTCAGGTGAAGCATTCACAAAAAGCCAGTGCAAAACCAATTTTTGCTGTGGAATATATCAACAGATTTGATTTTTTGTACCGATGTACCTGCCGTTATTGTCCACTGAACTGCCTATTATCCTAATTGCAAATATGAACTTCGGCACAGTTTCTGGTTCGTTAAGACAGAGGTAGCTTTACCTTCAGTGTTCAAAGAAGGGATGGTAAATTTATTCAAATATGAACTCAAAACCTTGCTTACTTATTTTTATTTAATAATAATTTGTTTCCATATTTTCCATTTGGTAAATATATTATTTATATTAAATGTATTGTTTTATTTATATATATAATTCAATGCGTATCAAACATTTAAATATAAGTACTTATACTAAATATCCTTATTTAACATGAATTGTTTTTAAAAATATGTATTATCAAAATGGGTTTATTTACAAATTGTATGTACTAGATGTTCTACAAGATTCAAAATATATGTTTTAAAACTATGTAAGTATATTTTTAATTATTATAAAACTTAAGTAGATAAAGTGATAAGGAAAAATATTTTAAAGTTCTCTTCGAGTAGGGCCATTTGAATAGCTAACTACACACTCTCTGGTTTCTTAAAATTGATTCTGTAAGACCTTCCCTCTTGATAGCTGCTCTATTAATCACATATCCCGCCTTTTCTTTGATAAATCGTTTATTTGTGGGTAATGAATAGTCTTTTTTACTGCGAATCAAATGAAACTAGAAATGGTCGCGATCACGACGGCGTCCACAATTTGACCACAATACACGTTGTCGGCATTTTTCTTCCACAAATACTTATTATATACACTTAAATGAATCTATTCTAATAATAAATTTGTTAACAAAAGACCACACAATCACAGTAAAACGCTCCAAAAACGCTATGAGCTTAACAGTAAACATATGGACACGACCTTTGTTTGCCCACCAGATAACCTAAAAATTTTATTTGACAGGTCGTTGGATTGGTCAATTAGGTTATAGTTATATTTTGTAACGTTAGGTTGGTAGTCGTAGTAGTCCTTAGCAATAATAACTAAGAAACAATAATAACAAAGAATAACAAGAAATAAGTTTGTAGTTGCTCATGTAATCTCAAGAAGTTAATATAAAATGTTTCTTTAACAATTAACAAGTTGTTCTTTTACTACAAGTTACGCTGTCAACACTGAAAGGTTTAATAACGTGCCTTTTCCCGGTACCCTGCAACCCTTGGTGTGTCAATGAATATTCAATTATTTACCTTAATGGAGCAAAACCATCTCTCCCAGGAGTCCAACTGAACGTTATCGCCCTACTTTGTATCTGTGATCTGCTGATCTGCGGTACGGACGGCGGTTGTGGCGGTTCCCTATTATTTGTAGTATATACCAAAGCATGGGCGGTTTTCCCCCAACCCAATCTCGTCTGAGCCGTCACCGAAAACATATAATACTTTTCTGGCTCGAGCTGCGTAAATCTAAACGTCCTATCCGATGGTGGAAACTCTTTCGAATATTTATTGTTGGTATTGATGTTGTTAATATGGTATGTCACTTTGTAGGCTAATATTTCACCGTTGGGTTCCTCCGGCACGTCCCAGATTATTCGAGCCGACGTAAATGATACGTCGGGGAAGGATACGTTAGACGGTGCTCCGGGGACGTCGTCAAATGTTCTGACACTTACTGCAGGTTTGCTGGGCTCGCCGTCACCCAGGCGCGTATTAGCCAGAACCTAGAAGGGAATCATAATGTACAGGGTTATGATTAAGAACGGATTTATACAGGGTGTTCCTTAATGACGTACTAATATTTCAGGGTGTGATTCCTTAGGTCATTTTATAAAGAAAAGTTCATTATGAACATATGTCCGCAACGGCTTAAATTTTTTGCTACAGGGTGTTGAATTTTTATTTTTCAAATGGTTATTTTTTAATAACTCCGAAAGTAGTTTAGATATTATTTTTAATTTTGGTGTGTGTTAATAAGATATAGAACCACAAATTTTAGTTAGAGAAGTTATTCAATTGTTCCACCAGTGGCGTCCCGCCATACATGTCCTCTGATATTTTTTACAAAAAATATGGTACGCCACTGATATTTTTCCATATGGATATTTTTCTGATTAGCCTGGTCAATTCTACATGAAAACTGTCTCTTAAGTTTTTCTCGTCAGACGCACCGTTCTTGATTAAAACCACTAAATTCATATTGAGACTCATTATTATTAACATCGATAAATTAATTAATGATAAATTTTATTGCATAAAAATTGTTGGAAATGGGCACCTTCACTTAAAAGGCATGCTTCCGCCCGTCTTCGCATCAAATTGCCCACTCCAAAAAATTTTATATAACAAAACTTTCGGCAAAAGAAAACACAAGACAGTTACATAAATTGACAGTGCCCTGGGACCTCTGAAGTAAACTGTTTCTACTGACCAATTGTAAACTCTTGTTGACCAAGTAATCATTTCGTTGCTCGACTGTTAATAACGGCAAACCATTTAATTACTTCTCTATATTTAATAGTACTTATACAGGGTGTCGATAAACTTCCCATCCCTTAATATCTTCCTTCCATTTAATAATATCGCCCATCCTCGCATCGAATTGCCCACTCCAACAATTTTTATGAAACAAAATTTATCATTAATTATTTTATCAATGTTATAATAATGAGTTTCAATATGAATTTAGTGGTTTTAATCAAGAACGGTGCGTCTGACGAGAAAAACTCAAGAGACCGTTTTCATGTAGAATTGACCAGGCTAATCAGAAAAATATCCACATGGAAAAAGTCATTGGCGTACCATCTTTCTTGTAAAAAATATCAGAGACTATGTTTGCAGGGACGCCACTAGTGGAACAATTGAATAACTTTTCTAACTAAAATTTGTGGTTCTATATCCTATTAACACATACCAAAATTGAAAATAATATCTAAAGTACTTTCGGAGATATTAAAAATAACCATTTAAAAATAAAAATTCAACACCCTGTAGCAAAAAATTTAAGCCTTTGCGGACGTATGTGCATATGAAAATGACCTAAGGAGTCACACTCTGAAATATTAGCACGTCATTAAGGAACACCCTGTATAGAATACAGTCAGTCCACTTAATAATCGCTCGGACCAGTCGAATTAATTTGTTTGAAATACATTTTTTTTTAGAAAAAAGATATTATACAGGGTGAATCATAAAATTGCCACCTATATTGACTTTAATTTTTTTAATGGAATATATTGTATATTTTTACATTCTAAAATCAATTCTGGACACTTTCCGATTCCTTTGCAATCATACACACTCATCTTACCTGAATATGATACACAACATATTTCCTCAGTTCCGTTAAAGTTGTGGTAAAAGTCACGTTATTCGTAATTACTTTGTAATCTACTGAACTCTTTGACTCGGCGGCATAATACACCTTAAAGCCCTCGATGAGGCCATTTTGATGTTCCTTTGGTACATCTCCCCATTTTACCACTATGGTGGTGGACGATGTGGCGTTCGCCATAACATTCATGGGCCCAAATGATGGCACTAAAAAAAAATTAAATTATCAATTAGATCTAAAAGCTAAATTTCTCTATAATTTTGAATTGTATTTGTATTAAACATGGGCGTCCCAGCTACAAATTTAAGGGGGGTGAAAATCAAATTTGTATTTTAAAGAAAAAGCAACTGAATAGCCGAACATTAAGAAAAAACTGTGAGGGAAATGGTTAGATGCACGCGACCCCAAAATTAAAAAAAAACTAATGATAGTTTAGGAAGATCGTGACCCCTGATTAATATTTAAAAAATCACTTGATTATTAAGTAGTTGATTTAAATCTTAGATGAACACTGGCATTTATTTCAGACATAATATAACACCACATTTCTATACCTGATTCTCTAGTTCTTTCCAAAGCTTTGGGACCAGGAGAGGAACACCCTACGTCGTTGCAAGCTTGCATTCTTATTTCATATAGAGCAAATTCTTCCAGTCCTATTATAACGTGCGAATTGGCCGTGTGATCTTCGATTGTAGCACTGTAAGTAAATCCAGTACGCAGCTCTATATACGTTATGTTGTACCCTTTAGGATTGCCGAACCATTCGATTTGTTGCAAGGGCTGCATGAAAAAAAAAAACCTTATAGTCAGAATACACAGTGTAAAAAATTATAATGAATTGAAAGTTTATAATGGTAATTCAGTGATACATACTACAAACGACGATGATACCTTATACAATAAGGGCGTATTTTTGTCTACACAGTAGCACTTTAAAATACTAATTCAAATTGAATGGTACTACCAAAAAAAGGAAGCCCTTTCCATTGATAGGATGTCATCACCTGCAGACAGGTTTCGAACTCTTTTATTCTCGTCAGTACAGGGTAGGTGTACAGTTGTGTTCATTAAAAACCCGTACAAGTCTTATAATTAGTTTCTCTATTATTTAAGCTATTTGGAACAGGCTTTTGTGACTGATTATTATTGTTAGGCTATCATTTATGTTAAAGGTTAGATTATGCCAAAAATGCAAATTTGGATTATAATATGAAGTAAATAAAAGAAAAACGTAACAGAAACTAAAATTATATTAAACAAGAATTATAAAAGATTTAAAAAATTAATATTTGGTCATTGAACCTTCTTTTTCGATCACCTGTGCCAATCTATTAGGCATAGAGTTTATTAAATTTCTTGCAATATTTTGGTCAAGTTCTTCCCAGCATTGATGTATAATTTCCCACAATTCATTAGAATTATGAGGAAAAAATTCCGATGATAGATTTTCTTTACGATTATAGCCCATACATTTTCTATCGGATTAATATCCGGACTGATAGAAGGCCAAGGTAACACTTCTACATTATTGTTGTGAAACCAGTCCTTCACAACATTTGCAGTATGCACTGGGCAATTATCCTGCTGATAAATAAAAGAATTATTTGGATAAATGGAGCGAACAGATGGAAGCATAATATGTTCTAGAACTTGACGATAATTTTCAGCATTGAACCTTCCCTCAAATTTCCAGCATACCCCAAGCCCATAGTAACTTATCCAACCCCATACATTGACAGAAAAGCGCCCTGGTCTAAAAGCAAGATCACTGGTATAACGCTCTTCAAATCTTGTTCGGTCTGGTCGATACACTCGAATTGATCCATTGTATATAGATTGGAAAGTCTTTTCATCCGTGAATATTACCCTATTCCAAAATTGAGGTTCGCGATATATATAATTTAATGCAAACAGTAACCGCGATTACTTTCGTTCTCCTGTTAGTTTAATTTTTTTCGCGGCCACGCGGTTTCTTAATTCTGATTTATTGACTCTTCTACTGGCCGTAGGTCGAGAGCCAGGAAATCCTGTGGCATTTATAGCTTGCCTCACCATTTGAAAGGGATTATCTCTTAAGTGGCCTAGAAACAAAGCATCTCCTTCAAGACTGGAAATTCTAGGACCTCCAGAACCCTCTCGTCGGTCGAATGACCCTTCTTGTTGCCAGCGCTTCTTAATTTCTTGGATTGTGCTCTTATTTCTGCCATATAATTGTGCTATGGAACGAATTGACCATCCGTCTTGGATTCTTGCTACTATTTGTGCCTTCTCTACAATAGTTAATTGACGAGGCATTTTAAATGTTTGACTTTTAGACGTCTAACAACAATTGCCACCATGCAATTTTAAAAGTGTATGCCAAAAATAAAAACGAACGACTTACACCGGGACAAATTAGATGTACGGGTTTTTAATGAACAGAACTGTACATACCTATCATCAGAGAAGACTCTAATACTTCACCCAGTATTATCAACCATAGTCGAGATAATACAACGCGCAGTGAAATCTCTTAGCAGTCCCACACAATCTGAATAGGCATTAGGTTTTGAATAAATCAAAAAAATAAACATAAAAAGTCTGCTTCTCAGGTGGTATTAATATCAAATACCAATGTATGGAAAAATTATTATTTTCCCAGACCACCCGATGATACCTTATACAATAAGGGCGTATTTTTTAAATAGACATTTTATTTATCAATTTAAAACCTCTGTACGCCTTCAAAGATTTCGCAGTTATATAATTATATATTTCTATCTTCGAAAACCTTACGATATTGAAAACGTTACTTACGATCCACCTAACTCTCAATTCCGTCGCACTCATAGCTCTCACAGTCACATTCTTCGGCGGATGAGCCGGAGGCGCCTGTATAGTTTGAAATTCTTTCGTTGCCTCCGACGGAACGCTAGCACCGACTACGTTATTAGCAATTAATCGAAGTCTATACAAGGTAAACGGCACCAATCCAGTAACCGTAATCGTTGTTGCATCGGGATCGCTTATTTCATACACCGTAAACCAGGTGGCGTTCCGTGCAGTTTGAGCTTGCACAGTCCATTTCGTTATAGATGAATTTCCGTCGAATCCAGGAGTAAACTGAAGAACGACCGAAAATGCTTCAATATTGGATAGAGCGAGCTTGGATGGAGGGTACGGCAACACTGGCTCTACCCCCGATTGTATGATGGCTATCTTAGGAGGACCATGTCCTACTGCAGTCCAGGCTGTCACCTCAAATTTATAGTGAGTTGTCGCTTGGAGCTCTATAACTTTCACACTAAGAGTATTGGAAGATAGATTTTTGGCTCGCATCGTATCAGGCAGGTCCTTAATTTGATACTGTATTTGGTAGCCAGTTAAAATACCGTTGATTTTCTTGGGTGGCTGCCAGAGTACTTTGACGGCTCGATCGCTAATGTCATCAAATTGCAGGCTTGTCACTTCATCCGGCACTGAAATATTATAATATTTATTTTAATTAATATAAAATAATAATTAATTTTAAATTCGCTAATAAAACATTTACTTCCACATTGACAACATTGAGTTTGTCAACTCAGTAACAACAATGCCACAGGACAAGTGTTGCGAACTCGAGACATTTTTAAGTACCTAATAAATTTATGAAAAAATTGTAATAGTAGTACACGACAAATTTTGATTAATTTTCAGAAATAAATTTATCAAAATTTGCAATTTTTGGCTATTTTTTTTTGGGAGGGTGCCCAGAAAAATAATCTGGGATATATGCCAAGAAATTTGAGGCCTTGGGTATGGTAATAAGGTAATGAATAATAGTAAAATGTAATAAATCTATTATAATTGTAATATCACCGACAACACTGACCAATAATAATAATAATAATAATAATAATAGAATTTTGTAAAACACTTCACTGGGCCACTTTCAAATATGGTCATGAATGTAAACTATTTAATAAGAGAAAATATTGTATTAATATTTGACTAAATATTGTAAAAACATTCTATAGCTGCATTTGATTTATACATATCGATACATGCATCATATAACATTGTAAGTGACAAATCGTATTCTTAGAGGAGAAGACATAAAAGTTTCGGTATATTATTTTTCCATGATATTAAGACACAATACCAAAATAATCAGATACAAATGGGATAAAAGAGGCATTTAAAAGAAAAATTAAACCAAATTTTAGGTTTTAAACTTTGAAATTTATTTTAAACTCTGAAATTGGTCAAAAAGTCACTTCGATTCGATGCATGTATCGATATGTATGTGTGGCTAATTTCAATGTAATATAATCTATAAAAAAATATATATACAGGGTGTCCGCTAATTAATGGGAAATGGAAAAACTACAGGCTCCTTACGTCAAAATATTAGGATTTAATTATACTTAGCTATATCCGAAAGTTGATATTAACTGAGATACAGGGTGTTAAAGTTAAAACTTCATTTCTGTATTTCTCTAATAACTTCGACAGAAACCAACGGGTTTTAATTATGGTTTTTTTAGGACGAGAAACTGATTTTTTGGTGCAATTTTAAAGTACAGTGTAGATGCCGCTGTCTGCGGCATTTTTTGCACATTTATTAGGTCAAAACTTTTTTGTGACTCTTTGTATTTAAGTTTTTAATGAAAATAATACTTTCTCATATTTATTACGTAAAAAAGGTATACGAATTTCAGGTCTGCTGTTGGTTTCTTTCAACACGATATTTTCTAGGGTCAAAGTTATTTTAATTAAAGTAAGTTAAAGAACAATCCAATTGTTGTATATATTATTCCCAATTACTATTACTAGAACATTAATTATCATGTAAAAGTTAATTGGTAAGAAGTAACAAAATATTATTTGCTTGTGTGAGCTAACACACTAAACAATTTAAATGTAAATATCTCCGAAACGGTCACTCTGAGCGACCTGAAATTAGTATACCTTTTTTACGTAATAAATATGAGAAAAGTATTATTTTCATTAAAAACTTGAATACACTGAGGCACAAAAAAGTTATGACCTATTAAATGTGCAAAAAATGCCGCAGACAGCGCCCCCTACATTGTACATTAAAATTTTACCAAAAAATCAGTTTAAAAAAACCATAATTGCCAACTTTTGTAAAAAACCGTAGGTTTCTGTCAAAGTTATTAGAGAAAAATAAAAATGAAGTTTTAACTTTAACACCCTGTATCTCAGTTAATATCAACTTTTGGATAGAGGTAAGTATAATTAAATCCTAATATTTTTACGTAGGAGTCTGTGGTTTTCCATGTCTCATTAATTAGCGGCCACCCTGTATATAGTGTGTTTCGAAAACATGTACCATCGCTCGTGTGGTGATTCCTTATCCAAAAATATGACAAATAGTCCTACCAACATGGTTCCGCATATGCGTCCTTTGAAAGATACAGGGTGTTAAAACTAAAAAAAAATTTCGGTCTTTTCAAGATATTTCCGAAACGAGTTTAGTAATTTTAGTGAATTTTATTTTATGAAAAGCGCATATCTTAGCAATAAAGTGTGAACAGCATTACCCGAGCCGTGCGTGCGATCAGGCGCTCTAATAATAATTTTTAATAACAAATAGGTAGGAACACTGACTTTCACATTCACATTCTGATATATTAAATTACTAAAAAAAATATCTCTTAATATTTATTTGAAGCCGGCTTCATTTGCAAGATACATAAGATAATAAACTAAAAAAAAATCTAATATGCTATTTACAAATTTCACTAAAATTACTAAAGCCATTTCGAAATATCTTTAAAAAATTAAGAAATTTTAATACTCTGTATTTTTCAAACAAAGGATCTACGGACCCATATTGAGAGAAACTATATGTCTTATTTTAAGGGAAGGAATCACCACACGAGAGATGGCACATGTTTTTTGAAACATCCTGTATAAACTTAGTTTCTTCTAATTAAAACTTGTATTTAAAAACAAATCATCGGGCAACACACAAAACATTATAGTTATTATGCTGAAAGTTTTCTGAACGACTGCATGTTGGAACAAATCCATAATATAAAGGTTGGTACATTGGTATCTTTCTTACCATCTTCTCTGGTCTTGACAATGGCGAAATCACTAATTTCACCATCTCCTGGGTCCGTGAAACACAGGACCGTTATGTTGTACTCGGTAAACTTTTCCAGGTGAGTCATAAAAGCAGTTTGCTCAGCATATGGATCCAAGAGATTTGGGTGAACTGTCATCATACTGGCTTCTTTGTGACCTCTGCCCTGAAGCCAGCGCCATGCTTGGATCTTATAACCTAGATAATAAATAACAAAATTAACAAATATCTAAAATGACCAGTCCAAATTAGGAAAGAGTTCAAAATTATTTAGAAGGAATATACAGGATGTCCCACAACTTATGGGCCATAGAGTAACTGGAGGTACACAACATCAAACTAGACTGATTAAGTCATATAAGTTACCTGTTACTAAATGTAATTTTAATTAAAGATTCTCAAAGAAGGTCAATTTCTAAACTAAAAAGGTATACTTGCTCGATGATAAATCTCTAACCGTGTTCGAAATATTTCCATTGTTATTTATTTTTTTGATGCATTGTGATGTTTAAATGAAAATATTTCGAAAACGGTTGGAGATATATTAAGATCGAGAGTATACCTTTTTAGTTTAGAAATTGCCCTCTTTGAGAATCTTGGATTAATAATAATAAAAATACAGAAACAAATCATAGATTTATTAAATCCAGTGTATGCAACTAGCGCCCTCACCGCCAACGGTGTTGGCGCAGGTATATTTGGGGAAAGGCCCAGAATGGACATAAGCATTCCTCTGGGGAACTACGCCACAGTATACCAAGCGGAAGTTCATGCCATACAAGCATGCGTACTACAAAATCTTGATAAGGACTCCCACAACCGAAAGATATGCATCTTGTCGGACAGCCAAACTGCTCTTAAGGCTCTGAACTCCAATCGGTTTACTTCAAAACTTACACTGGAGTGCAATACCAACCTAAAAGAACTGCGGGCAAAGAGAAACAAGGTGGAGCTCTTGTGGGTTCCTGGTCACTCTTGGATATTGGGTAACGAGAAAGCGGATGAACTACCGAGAGCCGGATCCGCTCAAAGCCTCAGGGGCCCCGAACCGGCCTTTGGGATATCAAATCAGGCAACAAAAATAGATAGATGGTCGAAAAAACAACACCTATCTTGATGGCAAAGGTTACCTTGTCAAATACACGCACGGGCCGCAATTGGAAAACCATCGAAAATACTATCGAATGGGATGCTAACACTGATGCAGCCCCAGTTGAAACAGGTGATGGGTCTAGTAACAGGCCACTGTCACTTGCGAAAACACCTTCAACGGATAGGTATAAACAAAGGATCCATTGAATGCAGACTCTGCGGGGTAGAGGATGAAACTGCCTCACACTCGCAGAAGACAATATCTTCGGCAACATACAAAATGGTGACAACCTCCCACACGACAGACTTGGTAGAAGGTTACTGGACCTCACAGAAGGAGCAAACATATTCTAACAAGATCGGAGTACACAATAAGCCGGAAGGCTGTTGGGGACCAACCAACCAGCACCCTCAAGTGTGAAACTTAAAAATTTCTACAAATTCTCATTTCTCACTCATAAAAACATCATACCGTCAACTTTCAATCCGAATATATTGAACCGTTTTCAAATTATGGCTTATTTTCGAAAATAAACTTTCACTTTCAACACCCTGTATTTCTAGAACGAGAAACATTTCGAAAAACGTATATGACTTAATCGGTCTAGTTTGATGTTTAGTATCTCCAGTAGTTCTATGGCCCATAAGTTATGGGACACCCTGTATATTATAATTATTTAATTTAATTTCGATACTATTTTACTAAAAATATCATGAAATACACACAACATACCTTGATTTATTCCATTTATTTTTTGCGGATCGGGCGGTATCCACCATATTTGCACCACAGTGGAATTAACAGCGTCCACCTTTTGGATTATAGGTGGCGCCTCGGGTACTCCTTCTTTCGTTTTAATTTTGGCACCGTCCGTGAAAACGCCTACGCCCTTATTGTTGTACGCTGCTATTTGCACTATGTAGTCTTTCCATGTGATGAGATCAGTGATTAAAAAGTTCCGCTGTGCCTAGAAATAGATTCAATTAAGACCGGTTACATGCTACAAAAATATCGATAATCGCACACTGAGGTAACAAAGATTCAAAATCGACTTCAAATCACTGAGTAGGGTATCGTACACGTGACACTACAGTATCATCGAGTATGCAGATGATACTGTAGTGATTTTTAATGACAGGACGTGGCAAAGTACAAGAGAACGCCTGAAATCTGGTTTCTCTAAAATAAAGCTTTTCTTGGATACTTTCAAATTAACTTTAAATATTAAAAAATCAAATTATATAGCTTTCTCAATAACATCAGCCAACAGGCCGGATTTTAATCAAATAATGTGCGAAAATGTCGCGGATCCTCTCTATGAAGTTTCGTTTGTAAAGTATTTGGGTATTGTAATAGATAAACATTTAAAATGGGATCAACATGTGCTTTATTTGTGTAAAAAAGTCCGATGCCTAATCCATAAATTTTATATCCTTCGAGGAATATTAAATAAAAAATTAATTCTTATGATCTATAAAGCACTAGTTGAGCTCTTATTGAGGTATGGAATCATCGCTTGGGGAGGAATGTACAGCAGTCATTTAGAACAGCTAAATATTGCCCAAAATTATGTTGTGAAGGTAATCCTAAAAAGACGTAGACTGTTCTCTTCTAATATGCTCTACTCATCAGATTTATGTAATATTAAAACATTGTATATCCTGGCAGTTTGTGGTTACGTGTATTCGAAAATGGATTGCATCCATCATAATTATATGACCAGAGGTAATGCTGCACATATTATGCTGAACATTCCTTCTTCAAAGAGAGATATAAATCAACACTCGATGACATATTTTGCACCAAAATTATTTAACTTAATTCCATCTAGTATAAGAAATGTTAAAAGATTAAAAAGTTTCAATGCGCTGTTTAGAAATTTTTTATTTTCAGATATGGAACTGTTTATGAAGCAGTTTTAGTGTTTGTATGCTTCGATGTAATTGTTTTTACTACCCGGATTAGTTTTCTTTTTGATTTTCTTTCTTATATATATAATTTCAGCTTTAAACGAATATTTACGAGCTAAATATACAGTTTATGGTGGAAACACCTAGGTGCATTCTATTTACTATATAATGATGCATATTATTATCCTAAGTTATTTAAGTTGATAAGTATTGTAAAATAATATGTAATATATAAATAAATAAAAAATAAACAAAAAGAAAATAATAAACATTAAAACTAAAATACGATCTAGTTAGAAACAAATTAAATTATTTTTTAAATAGTCCATCTCTCAGTGGAGTGAAATTATGAAGAGGTAAAGAAACTCATAGACTGTTTCAGTAGTTAAATAAATAATATTTTAATTTCCATACATGTTTCGAAGGCATATATCCTCATCAGCTTCAGTGGAGAATACTTAAGAAGTAAATATTAATAAAATAAATAAAACCGTATTCTTTCTAATTTTTTGTTTTTATAACTAGGAAAGCGAAAACACCTTATATTTCTGTCAAATTTCTTTGCTTGCTTAACCATATTACAAAAATTTGTCGGAATATTCCCTTCTTTCTTTATTTTAGTGGTATTTTAGCTATAATGTATGTTATATTTCTATGAAATTAATATACCTACATACTTGTCATATATTATTCTTTCATTTCATATACCATTACATGCATAAAACCCTTTTAATACTTTTAAAATAGAATTTAAAACGCTGACAGCAATATAAATCACCATAAGAAATTTAAAAATCGCTCTCCCTTTGACGTCACTGCGCGCGGCAGACGAAACTGGGACGGTTAGATTTAGACTACTGATATCTTAACTTCAGTTATTGTATCATGGTCACCACTCTTTACGAATTTGGTGCTGTTTATATTTCAATATGCGACTACTTAATACATTTTCATTATAAAGCGATGTTTAAGTTATTTGATAAATATATTAAAATTGCGTAAACACAGACAGAGGTGTACCGTTTAGGGAAAAATAGATTTAAAGCGAAAAAAATTGAGAAACAACTCACATTTGATATTTGGACTGTTTTAAATTTTTGCAACAAAATTTCCTTATAAGATATTTAATGTATTTTTAATAATTAAAGTACTCTTAAAGGCCGTATTAGAGTCGGAAATTTTTTCCCTTGCGCCGGCAATTATAATGGCAGGTATTCATGCGCAGTAAACCGTTCTCGATCAGCTGGAGCATTGTCAACGGTCAGAACAGCGGTTGGTACTGTCGAAATCCCTAAAATACCCCCAGAATTAGAGATGGGCAAACCTGTTCGCTTTGATTACCAGTTAAAGCAGCTACTGCTATTTACAAATAGGAGGTCAAAAAAGTTGCTACGAATTAGCAGTCCATAAGCTTAATAAAGAATGTGAACTGCTAATTTAAGTACCAGTGGATTTAAATGGCCATTAGCTGTTCATATCTGCTTCGACCAAATAAAAATAACCAGTTAAAAATAACAGAATAATCCATGTCTACCCACTTGCGCCGGCAATGGCAATTATAATGGCGCGTGCCCCATTTGTGGTAATGAGAGACAGCTGATCGGGTTTGTTCGGGTTTGTTCGGGTTTGTTCGGTGTACTGCGCATGAATCCGTGTCATTTTAATTGTCAGAAGAGTAGAATTTCCGACTGTAGTACTGTGTACTGCGCATGAATCCTTGAATTATAATTGCCATTGCTGGCGCCACAAAAATTCCCGACTGTAATACGGCTTTAAGGCAATTTCGAAAAATGGCATCTGCTTCCTTACTATTAACCACAGGTGAAATATCAAATATGCGTTTATAGGCTTAAGAGATGCACCAACCAAGTAAACCCGAACAAACCCATAAATACTGAAGTATCCCATATGTTGCATACTTTCTTGGACACATGTAGATCTCTTTTAATGGTTCTGATAATATTACTAGTGTTCTGTCGAAACTTACCCCTAGACTAAGTACAGGGTATCTCCGTAATTGTTAGTGCTATCAAAAAATTAATGTTTGGGTCAAACTTAAAATGGTAAAATCAAAATTTGAAAATTTTCGCTCGCTTAGAGAAATTTGACAATTTCAAAATTACCCTATATTTTCTTAGTTAAGAGAGATACAGAAAAAGGTTTTATACATAAGTTTCTTTATATTGATTGTTGAATAATCTGCCGTTTCAGAATAAGAATACGGGGTCAAGTAAACAAATTTTAGGACCTAACCTCAATTTTTTAAATGGAACACCCTATATATTTTACTCTAAAAATATAGCATTTTAAATTCTCGTTTCAAATATATAACACACCATGGATGATATTGGTTTCCTATGCGATTTATTATATTTTAAATCACAGTAGACCATGAAACAAAAGCTAATATCCTAGAAACAACTATGTTGACTATTAACATTTAACGTCAATTTCATTTTTACATATTCATTTGCGAAAATGACCTATCAACATTTTGAAAAATTTGATATGATATCAGTTTATATTGGAACTGAAAAAAAAACGAAGAAATGACGCAAAATGTATATTTTGTTCGCTATCCGGAAAGACGGTAACCATTTAAGGACATTCGGAACATTTGCGATGATTCCCGTTATTTTTTACCTTAATCTGAATCTTTTATTTCGTTTAAAAGTAATAAAGTTTATTAAATCGCCTAGGAAAGCAATACCATCCATGGTGTATTATATACTTAAAGAAGAATTTAAAATAGTATATTTTTAAATTAAAATATATAGGGTGTTCCATTTAAAAAATGAAGTTAGGTCCGATAACTCTGTTACCTGTATACTTATTCTGTAAACGGTAGATTATTCAACAATCATTATAAATAAACTTATGTATGAAACATTTTTCTGTATCTCTTTTAACTAAGAAAATATAGGGTAATTTTGAAATTGATTTTACCATTTTAAGTTTGACCCAAAAAGAGTACATGACAAATACATTAATTTTTTTATAGTACTAACAAGTTCGGAGGTACCCTATAAAAGTGTCGAAAATGGGACAACTGTACTACTAAACTGAGTTTAACACAACCACCCGACTTAAGGATTCATTTAACCACAAACCTCATTGGTGATGTTCCTAATAGTCCAAGGGCTATCGTTGTATCCATACAATCGGTAGCGAATAATATATCCCAAAATTTGCCCGTTCCTATGTTCTTCAAGGGGAGGTTGCCACTGTGTGATAATTTCCGATGAACTTCTAGCAGATCCAACAAATCCTACCGGTGGTCCAGAGGGGGCTGAAAATAAACGAAAATTAATATCAACAGTAATTATGATTGGGCTATATTTGTCGCATAATTTCTGTGCATTGGCAAGTCCTATGTCAGACAGAGAGCACAAAAACAAATTTATCACGCGCACTGATGTCGCATTGTCGCCTTAACTTGCATGGAATGATCAATTGTGTATAAATGCACGACTTACAAACTCGTGAGAAATTAGTATCACTCCATGCTCGTTATAATACAGGGTGTCCCGGATAAGAATGTACACTACAAGGATCTTGTTAACCATAGGACAGGCAGAAACGATCAAATTAGACGAAAGTACCGCATTAGTGAGTTCTGCAACGTCATGTTTTCAAATTAGAAAAATTCCAAATATTTCCGAAAATATTTGGGCAAAACCGAATTTTTAAGATTTCATTATTTTTGTTTATTTACAACCATGCATGTAATAATGACATTTCATATATCTTTGAAAGGTGGAAAGTTGACGTTTTTTTATTTTTACTTTCCACCCGGGTGGAAAATAAATTATTTTTTTGTAATTTAAAAAAAAATCGATATCTCAAAATAATATAGGAGCACACTTTTTAAAAAATGCTAATAGATTTGCTTGTTTAGATATGTCTACTTTTTTCCTAATTGATAGAGTGGTCGTCAGCATTGAATATTGTGACCAAATCGTTAATATCTTCTTTGTCTTGGCATTTTCACTGAAATAAGCTAGTAGCGCCGACTCAGAACCAGGATTTTGAACTTTATTTCCCGTACGCCATTCTTTGAAACAGTTATATGCCTTGTCATATCTCGGGCGGCTTTTAGTTGGCAGAAGATCTTCTACTATTTTTGCTGCTTCTCGAATTTCTGGTGGAGTAGCAGCAAAATCAAAACCATCCGATCTGATCATTTTTCTGTTGTTAAAATAATGTCATATTCAAAAAATGATATTTGCCATCTTGATGTGTATTATTACCTACGTTATTTTACCACCTGGGGTTATTTAAAATTTCTGTCTAATTTTTCAATGGAAATGTCAAAATGACATTTATCTTTTATTAACAATTTTAATTCAAAATAATAAGAAGTGGATGTTAGATGTGGTTGTAAATAAAATAGTATACAAACCTCGGTGAAAAGTTTCATTACTGTCTCGAGATTTAGTTAACCTCTACTACTAACTACCGACTCTCTCGACATGAATGAAACACTTTCCACCTCGATACGTAATATCAGCCCGGTGAGACCTCTTATGGCGGGGATCGAAGCATATAAGTAGGCCGTGCAAGTGACGTCACAGCCAGGCAGGTTACTCCATACGTTTATCCTTTTGTGTCTATCGTTCTGTGTCAATATCAGACTCGGGTTTGTTCGATTTGACCTAGGCCATATTTATCTCCCTTTAATGAATCGGAGAAGGTTGATGCAAACAGAGACAGACATAGAATGCGAGCAGCACAAGTTCTTAAATTATTTTACAACCTAACATCCTTCGTCTGGAATGGAATAAAAATCAAGTAACATATGATTTATAATGTGATTGAAAATGGTGGAGGAAACGTCATTAAATTCTAAAATAATTTTTAATTTTCTATTCTTTTCACGAAAGCGGACCTTTTCGTTTTGTTGCTGGTAAGTAATTTATGATTGAAATATTTTTTTATTAATTTTTATTCGTTATTGTTATTTTACATTATAAAATTGTCCCATTATGTCCCAAACTTCTCACGCAAACTAGCAACAAACACATTTTTAAAGAATTTTACTTAAATTTTACAATCTAAAACTCAAAAGCTACAACATAATATTTACAGCTATATAAGTTATATTAACCCGTAGTCAGAATTTTGATAAGTCCGGTAATATATTATTATATTAATTCTTTCCTTTCATAGTTTAATTGAGAATCCCATAATGACTGAACATTAAAGAGGACTTCGATCACTAATGTTGCCAGGAGTATGCTACGAAACAAACAAATTGGAAGCCCATAATCATAATGATGGTACATATATTTACTTGGTTAGTAGCTGTACAGATAGTATTGTATTTACCTTGATTTGTTTGAAGTTTAAGATGGTAAAATATTTTATGTAAATTATGATTTATTTCCTATTTTTTAATAAAACTAATTACAACCTTCAATCTCTGAATTCTTTATTTCTAGTTTCGTTACTAGTTCAATAATAATATAAAAGTATGTAAGGACAATTTTAAAGCGATATTTACAGCTCACCTATGTCAAAATCCTAATATTTGATTTTCTCTACTTAATAAATCAAATGAAAGGGTTTCGATGTTTTCTTTGCTTAAATGTCACTTTAAAATATTGACAGTAATACAAATTTGGACAAAAGCGACATTTGAGAAGCACGTGCGCGCCAGGCATAATGGATGTCGCCGTATCATCGCCTGCTTCGAATATTTAACACGGCAGTTTGTCTTCTTCCTGGTTATAAGTATTCGTTGCGTAATATACTATTTCTGATGCTAACGTATATCCCATAAGTTTGGGCACAAATTGCAGATGCCATAAAATTGGTAATAAGAAGAATGTATCAAGTTGCCCTGGTAACAAAAACTTTTTGGACACCTTCACTTAACGTTGACATCTGATGAAGCCGCTATGACGGTGAAACAGTGTCATGTTGACAAAATATAGTGAAAATCAAAAACATAAAATAGTGTTTTCTTTAATAATTTTAAGTTGGCAGTTCAGTTTTTAAATTGATATAAGTCGATATGGCTTACAAATTAGAAATTCGGAAAAATATTTATAATTTAGTTGGACGGGTCCCTAAATTCGAAATAATACGCATTTTTGAAAATCAAAATATATCGCGTAGAACCATTTATTGGACAATTGCTGAATGTGAGCAAGGTATTTCTTGTATGGACCTTGCAAAAAGTTGAAGGACTGGAATTTTTACAAGAGTAAGATCAGAAAGACTGGTAAGAAGATTATGTTCTGGTCAGACCTTGTGTCCTGTCATTATGCAAGACAACCCCAAAATTGGTTAGCAGACCAAGACGTACCATTTGTTCAGCGAAACGACAACCCTTCTAACCTTCCCCAGACTCGGCACATAGAAGATTCTTGGGCTCGTTTATCTGGAAAGGTTTACGATGGAGGATGGGAAGCACAAAACGAGGAGGAACCTCGACGCAGGATATATAGAAAAATCCGAGAAATCGATATAATTGCCGTCCAAAACCTAATGCTAGGTGTCCGCAGAAAGTTGCGTCTAGTGGAACACCATGGTTCTCTATATTTAATTTAATTTCATAATTTTGTTGCTTATGAAACAATTAATTACTATGTATTACAAAACTTTATTTAAATATATTTTCTTATAAAAAACAATTGGTTGAAATTTGTGCCAAAACTCATGGGACATACGTTATTTGAAGAGATATGTGAAAAAAAAAATTACATTTTCATTGCCACTTTTCTCCTCTATAAGATAGTATAATTAAATTTTTTAAAAGTTTTTTCGCAATAATCATCACCTTTGGTTTTTTAAGTAACATATTATTATTTTATGCTTTATGATCTCCACTTTATATTCTGAATCCAATGATACATCACACCTATTATTTATTATTATTATTATTATTTATGTCAAATAAGAAATAGTTTTTAATGCTACTAAAGTATAAATACAACAATAAAAACAAAAATAAACTCCTGGACAAAATTAACGCAACATCATAAATTTTCCATATTTTTTTATGCTATTTTTTTTCTGAATTTATGATCCGATTTGAATGATTTTTTTTGCATTGTAGGTTGGTTCCTTGACAATGTCACAGTTTTCGCTGTTTATGATAAAAATTTAATTTTCGATTTATACTGGGTTTACTAAAAATGCTATGTTTTTTTCCGAAAATTCGCATCACCCTGTGCAGTATATTAGCAACCAAAGCATATTGCAGTAAACAATTAATGTGTTGAATATTAAAGTCTATAAAAACATGTTACGCTATAAAACGGTGTATCTCCTTTAATAATAGATATAATGAAGTAAACCAAAAAAGAAAATGTTGGGGAAAGATGGACCTACCGTTTAATGTCAACTGCAATATGTTTCGGTTGCTAAGATTTTCGGAAAAAAACATAGTATTTTTAGTACAACCAGTATAATTCCAAAATTAATTTTTTATCATAAACAGCGAAAACTATGACATTGTCAAGGAACCAACCTACAATGAAAAAAAATCATTCAAATCGGATCATAAATTCAGAAAAAAAATAGCATAAAAAATATGGCAAATTTATGATGTTGCGTTAATTTTGTCCAGGAGTTTATAAGCAATAAGGTTCTTATTTGAATTGAAGATAAGTTTTTAATCCGAAACACCTAATAAATAATAGGTGTAATAGAGTTCGCAAAGCATAAAATAAAATATTAACAAAATACAAAGTTGATAATGGTTGCGAAAAAACGAAACGTTGGATTAAAAAATTAATTAAACCATCTTATAGAGGAGAAAAAATGGCAATGAGAATATAAAACTTATTTTCACATAGCTCTGTAAATCGAATCAGGAATTAAAAAATCGAAATCGTAAAAATTAGGCTTCGCCTAAATAACTTCGGAAATTTTTAAATTTGAAGACTTACTAATGATGAACTTTTGTCTAGTTTGATCATTTCTGTATGTCCTATAGTTACGGGATCAATGTAGAGTGCATTCTTATCCGAAACACTCTGTATAGCATTATTTATTTTCTACTTGTTACGATATTGATTTCTACTAAGCTCTCTGTCAAATGCAAAATAGTCTCTGATACACAGATAACATAAGGCAAGACCTGTATAAAATAAAGTGTTAAGAAGTGTACAAGAATAATTACAGTCATCGTGAGAAGCGATAAAAATTAAATAATGAAACACAAAACAAAAATATAATTTCAACGTTTAAAAATCTAACCTAAACGAAAAGAAACATATTAAAAACCAAATTATGCAAAATTTTATTTTCCTATTAGATTAGGGAATAGAGAGTATAAAAATGCGACATGACAACAAATCATGCAAAGAGTATAATATATTGTACATCCCACCTTTAAACAGAAATGTATATGAGCTGCCTGCATGATGAAAATAAATAAAAACAAGTTACTGTATTCCTATAAGTAAAATATTTGTACAAAAATGCATTTATTAGACATAAACTATGATGGAATGAAATGGTAGGTATGGTCATGACTGCAAATGTGCCAGCTTCAATGATCCTTATTAAAAATGAAACCATTCGAATATGGGTCATTATATTACAAACCGCATGAATTCCAGGAAAAAATAATTTGACTTCTCTTTCAACAAGTTTAGTTCACACGTATTTCAGAATTTTGCTGAAAAAATGTTTTTCGAAAATATCTACACACGAATTGTTGATAATTTGCTGGATTTTCTCATACTTGAAATTTAATGTCTACAGTTAATCTCCATGTTAGCTTCCATTTGATAATTGTAAACCAGTTTTGTCACTCGATTGGGTCCTAAAGCCGATATTTCAAAGTCACCTTAAGGTACAGAATGACGTAAGTCACCCTTAACACAAGTTTGACAGTAGTATATTAGAGTTCTCTTTTACTTTCATCTAAAGGAATAGATCTGTAAGGACGTGGTAATCTTCCACTTAGCGCATTAGTCGAACCGGTTTACGAAAATCCCTCGACGAAATTGAATATTTTTTCCCCCCCAATCGATACAGTAGGATCCTCTCGACATTCTGACGTGATTTGTAGGGCACGCCCCCTAAATCTAACCGACAACGGATTTTCCTAAATAACTCAGCCGGTTTTGATGCTACAAAAGGGCAGAACTGAAGAGCTTGACAGAGCGAGTAAGCTCGAACAAACCTGATCCCGATATCTCAATTAGTTCGCGAATTATCGCGATTTTTAACTGCAAAAACAATAAAATTTCATTAATTATACCTCGAGAAGGGGCGGAGTTGGGGCATCAATTTTTCGCGAATCAACGGGTGACACCGAGAACTTTGATGTGCCGGAGGCTGGGGGTGGTGGGGCAATTAGGAGGGGAGTAAAGGGGGGGGATATTACATAAATGCTAATAAGTAGTTTATTTATTGGCGTCCCTGCAAACATGTCCTCTGATATTTTTTACAAAAAATATGGTACGCCACTGACATTTTTCCATGTGGATATTTTTTCTGATTAGCCTGGTCAATTCTACATGAAAACGGTCCCTTGAGTTTTTCTCGTAAGACGCATCGAATTGCTCACTCCAACAATTTTTATGAAACAAAATTTATCATTAATTTTTTTATCAATGTTAATAATAATGAGTTTCAATATGAATTTAGTGGTTTTAATCAAGTCTGACGAGAAAAACTCAAGAGACCATTTTCATGTAGAATTGTCCAGGCTAATCAGAAAAAATATCCATATGGAAAAAGTCAGTGGCGTACCATATTTTTTGTAAAAAATATCAGAGTACATGTTTGCAGGGACGCCACGCCACTGGTGGAACAATTCAATAACTGTTCTAACTAAAATGTGTGGTTCTATATCCTATTAACACATACCAAAATTGAACATAATATCTAAAGTATTTTCGGAGATATTAAAAAGTGGCCAATTCTTGTATGCCGCGACAAGCGCGCATTTGCGAAAATAAAAATTTTTCGCCAATCCTCCCTCGTTGTAGCTGATAAAAAAAATGAACAAATTGAATCCGGCCTAATCCCCGTAGCTCCATTAATAAACTACTTATTACTAAAATTACTTAAATCGCGATAATTCGCGAACTAATTGAGATATCGGGATCAGGTTTATTCGAGCTTACGCGCTCTGTTAAGCTCGTCAATTTTGCCATTCACATTTTTTTTGTACGAACAAACCCGTTTATTTCGCCAGAACGACTCCACTAAGTCCATTGACCCTCAAATTCATTTAAAACAAATTTTTTCAGGATTTACACCATAACGTTAAAGGCTACCTTAGCTAAGGTCTAAGTCCAGGCCCGCGCTTAGCACTTTTGGCGCCCTTGTGCAAATTTAAAATAACGCCCCAAATTCGTTCAACGTTCATATGTGAGTACATATACGGGTTAAGTTAGGTATTATTATCCACTATTGAACAATAATTTTAAAAAGTATATTCATAAATTTATTTTTATATTTTACAAGTACAAGCCATACAAGTATTTTCTCATTGAGATACATAACATAATTATAAAGTTATAGAAAACAAAAATATATTCTAACAGTATTACAACTCAAAATTTTTGTATTTTAGTTTCAAATGTAATATATGATACAAAAGCACAAGAAATAAAAAAAATATTTAAAACATAAAAAATACTCGTTTATATATCACAGGACGAAACTGATCGACAAATAAAAACAAAACAATATATTATTTTAATAATGCAACATGTCACCTTTTTAAGGTTAATATCGAGGTATTAGGTATTGTTATTAATATTTTAGCTAAGGGAATTGAGCTTTTCGTGCTTTAATTTTTGCGAGAAATTCGGTTCCCTCGTCTCAAAGAGTAAAAATAAAATAATAAACAAATAAAAAACAATGTAATAGCTAGCAATTCCTTACTGTTTTTTTTTATCATTATAAATTTTGTTTTGACAATGTTGTTTGTTGCTTTATCTTTTTTTTTACTTTTGAGTTTTAAGGCTTTTCGGCGCCTTCGGCGCCTCGGCGCCGTCGTGCACCACACGACTTTGCCCTTATGTACGGCGCGGGCCTGGGTCTAACTTAAGGTAACATTCAATATACGGGATAACGATTTTGCAAAATTGAAAATTGTTAAAACACTGGTATTTGAATAAAAGTCATATAGATTTTGGGATTTCACATGTTGACCTTTCCTGTGATATCACACACAATATTGAGATGAAATCAAAATTTTCCGATTCCAAATCAATATATATAAAATTTAAAAATCATATTTTGTATGAATCATAAGTAACCGTGTCAAATTCAGCTCCTCAAATAGCCTTCGAGAAGAAAGGCTTTGTTTGATAGCCGGACAGATAAATAGATACATTTTCTAGTGTTGGGAAAAACCGATGATTTTAATAATCGAGTACTTGATACTCGAGCGATTTTAATGATCGAGTGAATCGCTCGAGCGATTAATCACTTGAAATTTTTATGACTAATAAGAATGTGTTGATAAAACACCAGGGGTTGTTTTTGTAAGTTTTAGAAGTTTAGTCTAGAGTTTTTATTAAGGAAGAACAGTTGGTTCTGATTTAAAAAAACATATATCCTTAAATTTTTTAAGAAATTACAATCGCCGCTTGCTAGCCAGTCCCAGTTAAAATAAAACCCATGTCGCGATGAATCCACTAAGGGACTTGGCATACTTTTTTATATGCACCTTATGTGCCTTTAAGAAAGACGTATGTCGTGTCAGCCTTCTGAGCGTCAAGCTCGAACGTCGCCAATCGGCACATGTCGGGTGGAGCGCAAAGATCGGGTATCAAGTGAAAGGCAACGATTCGATTTTTCGCTTGAATTTATAACTAGAGTAGTATTTCCTATCGAGCGGAAAACTGCACGAATATACGAGCAGTATTTTACCTCGAGCGATCACACTACCAAGCAGCACATTTCGGTCGGCGTCAAGCGAAGCTCGAGTATCGAATGAAAAGTAATAATAACAAGCTACGATTTTCGCTTGAATTTATAACTCAGGCAGTTTTTTTAATAATCGAGTGATGTCGGTTATTTCAATAATCGAGTACTCAAGCGGTTTTTCGCTCAAAAGACCACAACACTAAAATTTTCGTATGGAACACTAATAAGATACCGATGTCACCAAAGATCATAACCACACTAGCTTAAATTGTTGTTGAAATCGGCGATGATTGGGTTAAGTCGACCACAGTTTCCATAAAATCCGCCAATAATGTAAACCAAACGAAACTCTTACCTTCCTGCGGCAACATAACTTGATTGCTCGGTTCCGATGGACTTCCTTCCCCCACGCTGTTGATCGCGCTTACTCGGAACTGGTATGAAGCGGCCGCCTTCAGATTTGTCAACAGGGTCCATCTTTGGTCTCCGGATACGTTGCTCAGTTCGGTCACCCAGTTAAGCAGGGGATCGGGTATGGGGCCTGTAATGGGAGGTACTTATGGGACAAAATAATACTGTTGAGGTATACGAGTTGGCAAAAATATACTGAAAATTATTGCTGAGCATGCCTTGAATTAATTAAATAATACAGTGGAACCAAGCTTTAAGTAATATCATTAAATTACCTTGCAAAGACGATTAAAAATAAATTGCACCTGTGAAGATATTTTATAAGGAAATATACAAATAATATATTCAGGATGTCCCACTGGAAACCGGGACTGAAAGCTGTAGGAAGCTGTCAGTTACCATTTGAAAATTATTAATACTCGTGCCAGGGTTGCTTAAATTATACAAACGAAGATTTATTTAAACTTATTTATTATTTATGGAGAATGTGATAAAGTATTAATCACAACATAAACTTAAAATTCGCAGCAAAGTCGCCATATAAAAATATTATATTGGCAATATTGGAAAACTACAAACTTTCGGACTAGACAACCTTATGCAAACTTACCCTTATTTTTAATGTTCAATAGAAAATAAGTATAAAATTTGGGGGTTTCAGTTTAAAAATGTAGATTTTTGCAGTTTTCTCAATTTCATTTTCAATCTTATTTTTTGACCACGATTAATAGTCTAAAAATATTATAATTAAAGCAGATCCTTTTCAACAAGGAATCCAACCTTCTAATTCCTTATAGGAAAAATTTATAAATATTTTAAGGTCTCCAAACGTAATTTTAAACATAGAACATTAAATATATGTCAAATACGTTTAGATACAACGTGTCCATGATAAGGAGGGCCAGTACAGGGATATTGGAAACCGTAAGAGATACGAAGTCGGTTAAATGGAGGTAAAGTTGCGCATTTACGTGCCTAATAATATGCCGTTTAGAAAGTTTTAAAATTCCGAGTAGTTCCGGAGATATCCGGAAAAAAACGAAAGTCTGAAAAATCGTTTTATTGTTTTCCTGGGTTTTTTGAGATCGAATTCTAAAGTAAATTGCACTTTTGCATTGCCACTTTTCCGCTCTATCTAACAGCGTTAATTGTTTTGTAATTCGACGAGTCGTCTTTGAAGGGCCATTATCAACTTTCTTTTTTTAAATACGGTCCTGTTTTCCTGATATTGGAATTTGAGAGCTTCTTTTCTCCCATGATGTTTCGAGGGTTTTTTGAACAACATCAGGAAATTTTGGGATACAGTCCTGTATTTCTCTTAATTTTATAAATAATAACTCATAAGTAAGCTTTAATTTTTTTACTTATGTTGGACTAGTTCAATAAATAACAAATAATTTAATAACAAACCACAAATAAGGGAACAAAAATCATTCCAAAACAGTAATAAAACGAACAACGAAAAAAGTAAGGAACTACATAATCAGGTGTTCAAAATGATTTCCGTTATTCGCTAAGCACAAATAACATCTTCTAACTGCCACATCACAGTTTTTTAAAGATAAAATAAAACATGCAATAGAATATCAAACTTTTCAGCATTTGTAAAATTATGTTCCATATTTTCTGGAAAATAGAAAACCGCTTAAAACCAAAAAACGCTCTCAAACGATCACAATGGGAATGTCAAGTGAAACAAATCACGCGTCACCATCTTAATTTTTTTGTTTCAACCGCCTACTTTTCTTTTAAATCCCGAATCAACAGAAGTTTGAAATGTATGTATGAGCGGAAAAAGTGGCAATGCAAAAGTGCAATTTACTTTGAATTACATCTCAAAAAAACCCAAGAAAACAATAAAACGATTGTTCAGAATTTCGTTTGTACCTTCTCGTTTATGTGCCTTTAAGAAAGACGTATGTCGTGTTACCTGCTCAGCGTCAAACTCGAACGTCGCCAATCGGATGGCGCGGCGCGTAGAACGAAGGTCGGGTATCAAGTGACAGACGAAAATTTTAAACTGTTCGAATATACGAGCAGTTTTTTAACTCGATCACACTGCAGCGATACATTTCCGTCGGCGTCAAGCGAAGCGCGGATATCGAGTGAACGATAACAAGTGACGAGCGACGGTTTTCGCCTGAATAGATAACTCGAGCGGGTTTTTTAAACCCTATAGAATTGTGACGTCACACGCTGTTGTCAAGATTTGTAAGAAACTTAATTTTCCAATGGTGTGTAAGAAATGACAATTCGGAAAATTAACGGTTAATTCTTGAAATTGAAAGTTGGAGGATACGGGCATAAGAATTTGATAACCAGAGATTATATATAAGAGATAAATATGTATTCTCTATTAATAATGCATTATATTTTTTATCTCACATTAAATGTTAGCTTGCTGATAATTTTCTATTATGAATATAATGTATTATTCTTACATTTAATGCTTTCACGTCTCTAAATATAGATGACCGAGGTAATCATCAATCAAAGTCATAACAATATTAAAATATTTCTATAGGCGAGGTTCAGTTAGAGTAATTGGTATAATATAGAGGATGTCCCACGAAGGACTACGTAGAATTTTGGGCCCTTTTTTCGGACTTATATTTCGTTATCTTTTTGATTGCTTATATACAGGGTGTCCCATTTTCGACACTTTTATAGGCTATCTACGTAATTGTTAGTGCTATCAAAAAAGTAATGTAGGTGTCAAACTTAAAATGGTAAAATCAAAATTTGAGAGATACGGGGAAAAATAACAAAATTGACAATTTCAAAATTACCCTATATTTTCCTAGTTAAAAAAGATATAGAAAAATGTTTTATACAGAAGTTTCTTTATATTGATTGTTGAATAATCTGCCGTTTTCAGAATAAGTATACGGGGTCTGGTAAAAAAGTTATCGAACCTAATCTTATTTTTAAAAATGGAACACCCTATTTTAATCTAAAAAGATAGCATTTTAAATTCTCTTTTCAAATATACAGAATTAATTTAACACAGGCGATTTATTTAAACTTTATTACGTCGAAACGAATTAAAATATTCAGATTAAGGTAAAAAATATCGGGAATCATCGCAAATGTTACCGTCTTTCCGGATAGCGAACAAAATATACATTTTGTGCCATTTCTTCGTTTTTCCACTTTCAATATAAACTGACATCATATCAAATTTTTCAAAATGTTGATAAGTCATTTTCACAAATGGATATGTAAAAATGAAATTGACGAACGAAATAAAAACAACTAGAATGTCAACAAAGTTGTTTCTTGGATATTAGCTTTTGTTTTATGGTGTTTAAAGTAATAAACTTTAATAAATCGCCTAGGAAACCAATATCATCCATGGTGTGTTATATATTTGAAAGGATAATTTTAAATAGCATATTTCTAGATTAAAATATACAGGGTGTTCCATTTAAAAAAATTAGGTTAGGTCCGATAACTTTTTTACCTGACCTTGTAAACTTATTCTGAAAACGGCAGAATACCTATTCAAAATCAATTTAAAGAAACTTCTAAGTATAAATCATTTTTCTGTATCTCTTTTAACTAAGAAAATATAGGGTGATTTCGAAATTGTCAATTTTTTGATTTTCCCCCTTAAGCGAGCGAAAATTTTCATATTTTGATTTTACCATTTTAAGTTTGTTCGGGTTTATTCCCAAAAAGACTACATGACACCTACATTACTTTATTGATAGCACTAACAATTACGGAGATACCCTATAGAAGTGTCGAAAATGGGACACCCTGTACCAAACTTAAAATTAGGCTACTATGAAATTTAGAACTCATAGTAGGCCACTGGTGTTTTAATGATGTCATTATGTTTAATTATATGCCATATAAAATTTTTGCGTTATCTTGCATATCTTTATGGGTCAGTTTGGCGCCAATAAATCTGGATTCATTTATTCATTTGGGTTATCAAAAGTACCTAAAATAGCGCTAATTTTAGCAATATAAATATGTGAACAGGATTTCCAGGGGCGTGCGTGCGTTTTTTTTTTTTTTTATGATCAAACACGAGCACTATAGAAAAAATCCTTTAGGGCACTCTGGGAGTGGTGCGTGTGCCCAAAAAAAGCGATTCACGTTGGTTTTGAATCGTTGGAGGTTATATTCGTTGGGAAAAACGACCCCGGGAAGGTCGTTCCACAAGGACGAAGTCCTTCAGATGAAAGAATTCTTTAATAATGAAGTTCGAGGAGTACTAAGCTTAACCACATATGGAGTTCGGCAAAATCCTCATATTTGTGTCATAGAAGATCTTGCGTAGACGGTTGAAAGTTTGTAATGAAGCTAATGGTTGCCATTTTCAAGATTTACTGTAATTTTATTTAGGTAGATATATTTTCATAGCAATAAATACCTAATTTGCTAAAACCGTGTTACGCTGCTTACATACGTATCCTAATAAATTTGCATTTATCTTATAAACGAAGCAGACTTCAAATAAATATTAAGAAATATTTTTTTAATCATTTAAATTTCTAATAAACTATGAAAAAGTCAGTGAGTACCTATTTTTTGTTAAAAATGATTTGAGCACCTGATTGAACGCAACCTCATGGTAAAACTATTTAATACATTTTTATTGCTAAAATATGTGCTATTTTAGGTACTTTTCATAACCCAAATTTCACTAAAATTACAAATCGATAAAATTACAAAAGCTTAGGAAATACCGAAAGAATTTAAAAAACTATATCCCCCCAAGGCTCATACATGGATACGCCACTGAACTTAAGGGTTTATTACCCAAGTATTTAGACATTCGATAAAAAAAAAATATGTAAGCTTTCTCTAGGACACCCAAGGAGGCACCCATTTAAATATAATATGCCATTTCCATGACACCCTGTATAACAGCACCTGATGCATCGATCTACAATATTTTCAGTATTGCCGCTTCTACCGAAAAATTGTAGGAACATGGATTCTTATTATGTTAGTAAGTTTTTCGAATTACCTCTTAGTTCTAATAATAACTTTCCTATACCTATTATCTCTTACAGTTTCCAAGATATTTATTAATTAATTTATTTATGCTTCCTTATTTCAAATTGAGATTTGGTTTTACAAGTACAAAGTGAACCGACGTCAACCCAGTGGCGTATTTACGGGGGGGGGGGGGGGGGGGATACAGGGGATATATCCCCCAATGGACTTGTTTTTTATAAATATTGTATCAACTGAAGAAAATATTGATGGTTTTGGGTATCTCCCCCCCCCCCCATGTGAATGCTTGGTGACGCCACTGGCTGAAAGGAACTATTGGTCTTATTTTTAGGAAATATTTTTGAAACACCCTGTCGAACTGTGATAACTCTGTTCACAATCTAAACGTATAATACGCGGTTTCATTATGGCATGTCAGTTAGCCAGAAAGTTGTTCGGATATCATTTATATTGCATAATTACTTCAAGCTTGGTGTGGCTGTATTGTAAATTAAAAAAAACAAATTCATAAAAAATCATATAAATAAAAATTAATCGCGTTTAATTTATATACAATATAAATAAACCATAAGGAGAGTCCCAAGCCCAAATTAAACCTAAGGCCCATTTCTACATGCTCATGCAGTTAAACAATGTTTTTGTGTTGTTACCTCAATGTTAATAGACTACATACATATATATAATACTCTTTTGAACTCCACAGTGCGAGTTTGTATTTGGAATAAATTCAGTAAATCCACATAATTTATATTATAGCGTTTACCTTAATCCCCATTGTGTAGGTTCCAATATTTGTAATCCGCGATAAATAATAATAATATGAATTTATCAAAAAAGAAAGGGCAATATTCCAAAACAGTAACATAAGTGTTGGATATACAATTGAGCACGAGGATTTGTGTGTAATACCTTTGGCTATTCCTCTTCTCTTTTTTTATCGAAAGTAATACAGGGTGTAACTAAATAAGTGTAAAACATTTAAGGGGGTGATTCCTCATCGAAAAAAAGATAGGATCTTTCATATAAAGAAACTTCATTGGAGCATCCCTTGTTAAGATACAGCCCCTTAAAGGGGGTACATAAAATGTGTTTAACAATTTTTTTCACAAGCACTAAAAAAGTTACAATATTGAAATTAACCTGACATTTTCTACTACCAAAAAGACACTTAGCCAGTAATTTATTTGGTTTACCCCCATGGTTGTAAGGGGTGGAAAACGCAACCCCTAAAATTTATTTCCAATGTAAGTTTTTGTCTTATTATTTGTTTACCATCTAAAAATTTATTTCCGATAGCCTGTTTCATTCTAAACAAAAAATGTCTCTTGAATTTTTTTGCCCAAAATAAACCAGTTCGCAGCAAAAAATTATTTTACGAACAAGATACATATCGCCATAAAACGAAAATACGAAACTAATTTATCCAGTAGGCCGCTATTAGCGATAGTGACAATTAAATTGGTCTGAAGGTAGACATATTGAACATTTACTATGATTTCTAGATGTTGTATGTTTTGTTATTTTATGTACCCCCTTTAGGGGGCTGTATCTTAACAAGGGATGCTCCAATGAAGTTTCTTTATATGAAAGATCCTATCTTTTTTTCGATGAGGAATCACCCCCTTAAATGTTTTAAACTTATTTAGTTACACCCTGTATAACTAGAGCTTTTTTTTATCGATAAAATTTTTCATGTTCACGAAAAGTTTTGTTTTGGAAATTTTACGAAATGTCGTTGGCATGTTTATTCTGATTAAATCACGAGAGCGAAGCTCAACTGATTTAATCTATGAATAAACATGCCCAAACGATCATTGAGTAAAATATCCAAAAACAAGAAAACTTTGAGTGTGAAAATGAAAAATTTGATCGATATTTATATTTGATAAGATTATTTCCAGAACCTAAATTAAATATTATAATAATGCAATATCGATAGTCGTCGATATCGATACTAGCGTATGCCCTCTCTATAATTCAAACCTTTTGACGTTTCGTAAGTTTAAGGTTATGTGCCTAAAATTTAAAAAAAAAACATGTCAACAACGTCCGTAAATAAGAAAATACATTGCAAATAAACAGTAAGTACATATTTTTTTACTTAAATCCTACCTTTAAAGTAGTTTTCCGTTTGGCATGGGTAACTAATAATGAAAATCTAAAAGAATATGCATACTTATATCAAAAGAAAAAGTCATTCAAACTTGACACTTATTAAAAGTTCACTAGTACTCGGCGTACTTGAGAGACGCTTTTTAAATGATTGTGAACCAATGAGGTCGTTTTATCACTTATAAGGAAGATGAAAATTTTATCGAAATAACTTCGTGTAATTGGTGTAAATGAAACAATTTGATTCGTCGAAACAGTAACTTGGACAGGTGATGGAAATAATCTAAATAATCTAATATAACTAAGCAAAATAAAATAAAATATTCACAATTTATATTCAAAATTAATAACAAAGGAATGACCCATTATACAGGGTTGCCCAGAAGTCCGGAATAAAATGAACCTGTAACTTTTGGGGAAAACGCTAGGACACGTCAATTTAGTTTTATATATGCTCACATTTTGACGTTATTCGTTTGTTTTTTTATAGACATTTGTCAAAGATATGACGACATCGATCTTTTTTTTAAATAGAAACATACAGCTTGTGATACATCATTTGAAAGCTAATATCTCGTACAGTATGCTCATAAATTTTAGCGCGATTCTGTCTAGATATTTCAAAATGGCGACTATTAAAAGTTTTTAAAAACTTTTAACATACTGGAAGGACATTGAAAATTTTGGGATCCACATAGGACATGTTGCTGAGTTTTTGTGAATCGCATCTTAAGCCGGCGACTGACTTGTAACAAAACGGTTTAATGTAACATGAACATTCGTAGCGAGCTTCGTAAAAGCCGGCGACTGACTTGCAGCAAAACGACGAGCCGAGCTATTCGTGGCTCGCTGCTCCATCGGGTTGTAGCTTTTTTCGCTAATCCCTTTGAAGTGTTTGGCTCTAGTCGGTCGCCGAATTAGTTTGTTCGTTGCGAGCGTATGGGAAAGTGGCGCTTTTTCTCATTTTAATATGTAAATAAAAATCATTTTCTGAGGTTTTGCAATTTGTGTGAATCGGGATGCAGTGGGATCGTGAGAAAACCCTGCTTTTTTATTGAGAAATATAGAGAGAAAGCAACTCTTTGGGATCCTCGTCATCCTCGTGAAGACGAATGGTGGATCACTCGCGAACCGAGCATTCAAACGCGAGCATTCGCTACGATATAAAATTTTTTATTTTGAATTAAAGATACAGCTACTTAAAATGGTATAATATTTAGGGGTGAAGGGAAATAAAATTTGTATTCCGGCTCTGCATGAAAATGTGTAAATTTGGGGCAGTTTAGGGTCAGAGGGGTAATTAGGTTTTCATGGCAGTCAAAAGATCAACGGTATAATGAAAGGTACAGGTGTTCCTTTTTTTGAAAAATGCTCGGAATTACATGTTCCGTATTAACATTTTAAGTTGTAATCTTTTTATAACACAAATATATTAATAAAGTGTCTCCCAAATTAGAGATATGACGATATCAATATATTTTTTGTAATGGCAACCCTAGTTTTTTATTGACTATTTTCAAAAGAGCGTATTAAATTATACAAAACTATCTAATTTCAAATTTTCATTGCTGGTCATTCATAAGATATTAAATAAAAATTAATTTTATTTTTCAGACATGGAGTGTAGGTGGAGTTTTACTTGCATTTAGGATATTACCAGTGAATGGACAACATTTTGAGCATTTATTGGTGAAAAAGTATTAAAGATGAACAGATTTTTAATTTTTCAATACATTTATTATATGTGTGTAATATCTTAAATGACAAGGAATAAAAATTTGAAATTTGGTAGTTTTGTATAACTTAATATCCACTTTAAAAATACCCAATAAAAAACAAGGGCTGTCATTATATCTCTAATTTGGGACACACCACATAAAAAAATACCAGAACTTTTTTGTAGAACCTGTACTGGATTTACTGAATTTATTCCAAAAATTGCAAACTCATAATGTACATCGTTCTTAGAACAGTACAAATTATGCTAAATATAGTTATTGTTAGATTTATAGATATTCGAGAGATAACAAATATCAAATATGCAATACTGCGGTCCTAAGCAAACGCGTACATTTAAAAGTTTATTGTTTTTTTTTTCTCCTATTTGCATATAAAAAAAAAACAATATGCAGTAAAATCTGTATAATGTGCAAAATAACTGATCAAATACGGGCATCCTGTATTACTTGATGGAAACGTATCGATTCTATCGTTTACTGCAGACATGTCCGACTTTAACGAAATTGCCATTTTTGCATAATCATACACCGTGTATCAGCCAAATGGAATAAATTCTATAATAAATAAATGGGGTGTGTGCGAAAAAACGCTCGGACACGTGGGGACAGAGGAATAGAACAAGCAGCATACTTATGTATATTAATAACCAAAATTTAATAATACTTTTCTTAAATAGATTATATCTAGGTAAAGAAAATCTAAATATAATAGTCAGTAAGTTCTACCAAGGTATGGTTAAAATTGTTAGTAAGAGAAAATGGGTATATTTAACACAAAAACAATGTTTAACCCAGGGAAGGTAGCCGAAATCCCACTAAGCTTACCAAATTCAGGTACTTCTCTTTTTTGTACTATATACTGTTTAATAGGGCTATTTCCATCGAACCCTGGAGTCCAACTAACATTGACAGCCCGCTGACCATCGGCATCCACCCTAGAATAAAGTCGGATAATAAAAAAATTTAAAATAATAGGAGTTATTTGCTACAATATTTCGGTAGCTTCATGGTAATTACTCTCTGATTGGTTTAAAGAACCATTAGAAAAGAAAGTGTCTCAACCACATAGACCTTTGTATTGCTTAATAACTGTTAATTAACCAAGGTTTTGCAGTGTTGTAAAATCACTACGGCTACGCACTGTCTTGACCTTCCGTCGATCGCTACCATAATCTAATCGCGCCGTCTCGTTCACTACCACCGTAAAGTTGAGTTGTGAAATAATTTGCTTCCATGTGCATTGTTGTAAGTATTCACCTCGTTTGCAAATAAGACATATTTAATCTTTATGGAAATTGTGAAAGGAATTGTTGAGGTAAGAAATAGAACAATTGTAGAGTAAGTAAGTTTTTTAGAGTTTGACAATGAGGTAAGTTAATTTTCTTCGGTTATCAACTCCAAGCGCCATTTATGGAAAATTTTTCTGTAATTTGTTTCCATCTCAGGATCTGCGAGTTTAAATATAGTAAGTAAATTCCATTACAGAATGTATTGTCGTAGAAAGAGGTTTTTCCTTCATAAAATTATAGGAAAATACGAAACAGGTGAATTTCATTATTTCAGTCTTATACTCTATTCGTTTTACCAATTCAGGAGAATAAATAAACATCAGCGCGTGATAGCCACGTGCTCGATGCATAGAATTATTGCTATTGGTCAATCGGCGATAATACTTCCGACGCCGGGGCGCTTCAGTGTAGGCTATTATTTCAGGTCTATTGATGCGTGGTTCGAGATTGTACTGTTATACAACGTGTCCAAGATAAGGAGGGCCAGTACAGGGATCTCGGAAACCGTAAGAGATACGAAATCGGTTAAATGGAGGTAAAGTTGCGTATTTACGTGCCTAATAATATGCCGTTTAGAAAGTTTTTAAAATTCCGAGTAGTTCCGGAGATATCCGGAAAAAAACGAAATTCTGAAAAATGGTTTTATTGTTTTCCTGGGTTTTTTTGAGATCGAATTCTAAAGTAAATTGCACTTTTGCATTGCCACTTTTTCCGCTCTATCTAACAGCGTTTTTCTTCCGAATGCAACGGTGTATGACACATTGTGGTTTAATGACGTTTCGAGGGTTTTTTGCACAACATCAGGAAATTTTGGGATACGGTACTATATTTCTCCTAATTTTATAAATAATATCTCTTAAGTAAGCTCTAAATTTTTACTTCTGTTGGACTAGTTCAATAAATAACAAATAATTTAATAATAAACCACAAATAAGTGCACAAAATACAGAAACATTATTTCAAACTTCTGTTGATTCGGGATTTAAAAGAAAAGTAGGCGCTTGAAACAAAAAAATTAAGACGGTGACGCGTGGTTTGTTTCACTTGACATTCCCATTGTGGTCGTTTGAGTGCGTTTTAAGACGTTTTCTATTTTCCAGAAAATATGGAACATAAATTTACAAATGCTGAAAAGTTTGATATTCTATCGCATGTTTTATTTTATCTCAAAAAAACTGTTATGTGGCAGTTAGAAGATGTTATTTGTGCTTAGAGAATAACAGAAATCATTTTGAACTTTTTTCGTTGTTCGTTTCATTACTGTTTTGATATGATTTTTGTTCACTTGTTTGTGGTTTATTATTAAATTATTTGTTATTTATTCAACTAATCCAATATAAGTAACAAATTTAGAGGTTACTTATGAGATATTATATATAAAATTAGGAGAAATACAGGACCGTATCCCAAAATTTCCTGATGTTGTTCAAAAACCCTCGAAACGTCATTAAACCACAATGTGTCATACATCGTTGCATTCGGAAGAAAAAAAGCTCTCAAAATGCAATATCAGGAAAACAGGACCGTATTTAAAAAAAGAAAGTTGATAATGGCCCTTCGAAGACGACTCGTCGGATTACAAAACAATTAACGCTGTTAACACTAAAACGATATTTCAGAATTTCGGGTTTTTCCGGATATCTCCGGAACTACTCGGAATTTTAAAACTGTCTAAACGGCATATTATTAGGCACGTAAATGCGCAACTTTACCTCCATTTAACCGACTTCGTATCTCTTACGGTTTCCGAGATCCCTGTAATGGCCCTCCTTATCTTGGACACGTTGTATTGTTCTTAATGCGACCATGTGCGCTGTACACGTACTCGTCGCGTGTATTTGTTTTGGTCTTCTGAAGTGGGAAAATGAATAGACTATAGAAGTGCAATTATTGAATCTAGTGAGCGGGAGAAGTTATACATTGCAATATTAGACGTAAGATATTTAATTGCAGATGTTTCTCGTATGCGTAAATTGAAAAAAAAAACAGCAAGCACAGAGAACGCATATAAAGATTACCTTTCGGCTTTAACATTTGTCGGTGCAAACGGCAACTCTATGACGCTTAGCTTGGCGGATCGTGTATCATTTCCTCCAGGTGATCTAACTGCGCAAGTGTAATGGCCAACGTCCGATGCTCTTACCGCCTGGATCTCCAACATGCCATCGGACAAAATATTGATCCTTTGACTTCCTTTAGGATTTATCATTCTATAAAACAAAATAGCACATAAACATTTATAAATACTCATAATCAAAAACCAATTATGCAGAATGACTGTTAAAATTCTCAACTGAGTAGCCCAGATGCAAAACCCGCTTTATGCAAAAAAAATTAATACATACTGAGATAATGGTGCGACTAGCAATTGTATATCGTCCGCTATCTGCCGAACAATATTCTGAGCTGCTAAAACCGCTTCAAAATAAGACTTGAAAACGAACACAGCTGCAAAACCAGCTATATGCGCCATTCATACGGCTGCAAAGCCGACTAAATGATAGGGAGATTTGCCAAACCCGCCATTAGTGATCTTAGCGAATATAGTTGCAAGAGTTATTTGAAAAAATTGTGTTTGTTTTCAACCATAATTCCATAACTTTAAGAGCCAATTTTGATTGGTTGTAGGATAAAACATTTGGTATAAATATTCAGAACAGGCTGTATACAATTTAATAACATTTGTCTAAATATCGCTCAATATAAGTTAAGCTTTTAAATAATTACATTTTTGAAGATAAAGTAAAAAAAGTTGAACTTACTGCTTATCGCGAAACCAATCCAGCTGATATGGAACAGCAGAATCTGATGATATTTTGCATTGTAGCGTTGCTGTATGGCCCAGTAGAACTCTCGTGTCCACAGGCGGTTGAACAATTTGTGTTCGTACTAAAATATAAAAAAAATATTTCAATATACAGGGTGTTATGGAAATGACTTATTATATTTAAATGGGTGACTCCTAGGGTGTCCTAGACAAAGTCTATATACTTTTTTTTTAGTCGAATATCTAAATACTAAGGTAAAAACCCTTGTTACCCACATACTGTCGCGCCGTTCCATCTGGATTCACTTAGCAACAATGTGGACCACTACAGTATACTAATAGTGATGTCAGGTCACACTGTAGTATGTTTCGAGACTCGGGGATAGATGACACGGTGTTGGAACGACGTTGCCGATGGTTCCACGTGCTTGATGTATACGAATTTTAAACGTTTTGTTATTTGTAGCATTAGCCGATTTTTTTTCTGTTGCGAAATAATTCATAATACTGATGTGATTTCAAATTTGTGTGATATTATCTACTGTTGGTTCTGTTGCAAAACATACTATGTGTGTTTTATTTTTTATGGAATTTAATTATAAAACGGATTATTTTAAAATAAGATCGGAAGGTAAGAGAGTATGTACCTTAAAATTGTAGTTTTTTTTTTTTTTAAGTTTGAAAAAGAAGTGATAACGCGCGTCAAATACGTCTTGTTGTCAAAAACGGATCATGTGCGTTTACAATTATGTGTTGCAATATGACAACACCGCCTATAATGTGCTGACCTCTTTTGAGACTAGAGACTGCCTCAATAAACTATTGATTGCGAACGTCCTCAGTAGCGGCCACGTACATTTTGAGATTTCATATAAAGTGTATATTTCGCTTAACAATTCAAAGCGCCATTTATGGGTATTTTTCTTCAATTTATTTTCATCTCAGGAGTTGCCGGTTTAAATATAATAACAAACCCGAACAAACCCTGTGTAGGGTGGATTAGACATATTTTATATCGATTCCAGCTCTATCAGAGCACCTACCAAACTAAGAAAACATAGACCAGAAAGATTTAAAAAATACGTCAAAATGTCAACAAGCATTTTAACTAAATATGTCAAAAATTCCGACAATAATTTTCATTGGCTGGCAGCCGAGAGGGTTCTAATCGCTGCAACCAGAGGTCGTATTTCTTATGGTAAATTGCCAATTCGAAATGTATCATGAAAGCTCCCGATTGGCTAGAAGCAAGAGTATTCTCCCCTAAAGCGACAGCGCTGACCAATCATTCCTCTGTAAGCTAGGTACAATTATTATATTAATAATTTACCATTATTTTGACCAAGAAAATCCCAAACCCTCTTAAACAAACTTGAAAGGAAACGTTTTGGTAGTTTTCAATTTTGATTATTAAAATTTTTTAAATTGCTATTGTGCACCGGAGGCAATATCTGTTAAATTCCTAACAGTAAACGAGAATCCGTAAACAAATAATTGTCTAAAAACAGTCGTCTAAAAACGTCCTCAAGAAAATGGGATAAAGAACAATAAAAATAAATGACAATGAGTTTCAAGAAATTGACAATACATTTAGGTCCGAGGGTAATGGAGGTAAACTTACATATATGGTTTTTCGTTTCATTTAATAGAAATTTTGCACTGCAATTGCATAACGAATTTTAAAATATTTGAATTTAAATACCTATATCATCTAGCCCGATATTAGATAATAAATATTTCAAATCAATATATTCAATCAATCCACTTTAAATATATAAAATTAAACTAAAGTTTCCTTTGTTATTGGTCACTATATTAAAAGGGTTTGGCATTACGGCCGTTTAGTAGTACTACATCTTCAAGACGCTCACACGAGAGTGAACCCAAACTAAGCGTCTATAATACAGTGTTTTTATGAAATAAAAAAATCCTTTTCTAAATTTTCTTAAATTTTAAAATCGTGTTACAAAATAAGGTGGAAATTACCATGTTGACATGTTTTTTGTAAAAAATTCCTTCAATAAATTTTATTTCGGGAAGGGTTGTACCTAGAAGGGTATGAATTGTTAACAAAATTTACTTGGATTTTTACATAGAATCGAAAAATTACAAAATACACCGGGACGTTCTATTTAAAATAACAATGCTGAGCCCAGCTTCCGATACAACAAGTGTTAGATGCGTCATCATCAGCAAAAATATCGACGTCTTGTATAGCGAGTACCAATATTTCAAACAAATATATTTTTTAGTTCCCGAGATCTTTTAATGCTCCACTCACCGTGAATGACACCTAGTCAGTTTTAGTCGATATGTTTTTTTCTAAAATTGCGTAGTTGGCAATAAAAATGCATCAATGTCTGTTGGAAAAAAAATGTTAATTTTTAAATGGAATATTTATTATATAAAATGAAACTAAAGTTTACTTTGTTATTTGTCACTATATTAAAAGAGATTTGGCGTTACGGCCGTTTCGTAGTACAACTACATCTTCAAGACGCTCATACGAGAGTGAACCCAAACTAAGTGTATATAATATAGGTAGTACTAAAAATAAAAAAAATAAAAGATATCAATTTGGTATAATAAATAATGTTTGCCACAATAGTGTAATAAACTTAAATTAGGGACAGACAGGTCGATATTCAGAGAATCTAAAAAAGCACATGCCAGATGGGATTTTTACAATAATTTTAATAGCGGGGAGTTACCGATATCTAATTGTGTGTTTAAAAGGTTAATATTACTGTCTTTTTTATATTTATAGATGTCAATGTTTTCTAGTAAATTTAATTTATGGCCTTTTTGTTCAGTGTGTAAGATTTGTAGGTTATTTATATTTGGAAATGTGTGGGTTGTATCTAAAAAGTGATTCGCAAAATTAGATGATCTTTTATTAAGTCTAAACCATGCATTGTGTTCTTTGAATCTCGTTTCAAAATTTAGTCCCGTTTGTCCTAAATAGCAGCTATTGCATTCATTACACTTTAATTTATAAACTCCTGATTTTTTATATTTTTCGCGCTTATCTTTGACGTTAAAAAATAATTTGGATAAACTATTTGAGGGTTTGAATGTCTGAGGTCGGACCTGAATATGTAAGACTATAAAATATTTTGAGTTTTCGTTCTATTTTTATGGGGTATATTTGTGTTATAGCTAGTGTATGTTGTTTTTTTATTGATAAGAGAGACTATTTCAGGGCTATTGCCGTCAATAATGGGTATACATTAAAATAAATAACCCAAATATATATATAACACAAATATACCCAATAAAAAAAGAACGAAAACTCAAAATATTTCATAGTCTTAAATATTCAGGTCCGACCTCAGACAAAATTGCAAATATTTTATCATCTGATCAGGTAACAATAGCATTCAAACCCTCAAATAGTTTATCCAAATTATTTTTTAACGTCAATGATAAGCGCGAAAAATATAAAAAATCAGGAGTTTATAAATTAAAAAAGTGTAATGAATGCAATAGCTGCTATATAGGACCAACAGGACGAAATTTTGAAACGAGATTTAAAGAACACAATGCATGCTTTAGACTTAATAGAAGATCATCTAATTTTGCGAATCACTTTTTAGATACAAACCACACATTTCCAGATATAAGTAACCTACAAATCTTACACACTGAACAAAAAAGCCACAAATTAAATTTACTAGAAAACATTGACATCTATAAACATAAAAAAGACAGTAATATTAACCTTTTCAACACACAATTAGATATCGGTAACTCCCCGCTATTAAAATTATTGTAAAAATTCCATCTGACATGTGCTGTTTTAGATTCTCTGAATATCGACCTGTCTGTCCCTAATTTAAGTTTATTACACTATTGTGGCAAACATTATTTATTATACCAAATTGATATCTTTTATTTTTATTTTTAGTACTACCTATATTATATGCACTTAGTTTGGGTTCACTCTCGTATGAGCGTCTTGAAGATGTAGTTGTACTACGAAACGATCTCTTTTAATATAGTGACAAATAACAAAGTAAACTTTAGTTTCATTTTATATAATAAATATTCCTTATTATTTCCCAGACCACCCGATGATACCTTATACAATAAGGGCGTATTTAGTCTACACAGTAGCACTTAAAATACTGTTTCAGATTGAATGGTACTACCAAGAAAAGAAAGATTTTCCATTGATAGGATGTCACTAGCTGTAGAGCGGTTTCGAACTCTTTTGTTCTCGTCAGTACAAGGTAGGTGTACATACCTATCACCAGAGAAGCCTCGAATACTTCACTGTGTGTGGGACTATTAAGAGATGGCGCGACGCGCTGTATCTTCTCGACTACCGAGGATAATAGAGCGTTAAGTATTACAGGCTTCTCTGCTGATAGGTATGTACCCTGTACTGACGAGAACAAAAGAGTTCGAAACCGCTCTACAGCTTCAGTGACATCCTATCAGTGGAAAAGCTTTCTTTTCTTGGTAGTACCATTCAATCTGAAATAGTATTTAAAGTGCTACTGTGTAAACTAAATACGCCCTTATTGTATAAGGTATCATCGGGTGGTCTGGGAAATAATAATTTTTCCATACATTGGTATTTGATATAAATACCACCTGAAAAGTATAGACTTTTAATAAATATTCCATTTAAAAATTGACATTTTTTTTTTCAACAGACATTGATGCATTTTTATTGCCAACTACGCTATTTTAGGAAAAAACATATCGACTAAAACTGACTTCACGGTGAGCGGAGCATTAAAAGATCTCGGGATCTAAAAAATATATTTGTTTGAAATATTGGTACTCGCTATAAAAGACGTCGATATTTTTGCTGATAATGACGCATCTAACACTTGTTGTATCGGAAGCTGGACTCAGCATTGTTATTTTAAATAGAACGTCCGGTGTATTTTGTAATTTTTCGATTCTATGTAAAAATCCAAGTAACTTTTGTTAACAATTCATACCCATCTAGGTACAACCCTTCCCGAGATAAAATTTATTGAAGGAATTTTTTACAAAAAACATGTCGAAGATAATTTCCACCTTATTTTGTATATAACACTTAACGATTTTAAAATTTAAGAAAATTTAGAAAAGGATCTTTTTATTTCATAAAAACACTGGCTATTTTCTATACAGGATATTTTAAAAATGATACCTTATTGGTATAATTTTTTTCTATGATCAAACACAAGCACTATAGGAAAAATCCTTTAAAGCACCGGGAGTGGTGTGCGTGTGCGAATAAAGCGATTCACGTTGGTTTTGAATCGTTGGAGGCTATATTGGTTGGGAAAATCGACCTAGGGAAGGTCGTTCCATAAAGATGAAGTCCTTCAGATGAAAGAGTTCTTAAATAATGAAGTTCGAGGAGTACTAAGCCTAACTACATATGGATGGGCGGCAGTAATTCGTCGTATATTTTGGCTATTCGCCGCTCTGGGCGGAATTAAGAGGGCAAGGTCAGCCGAGCACTTTCCATGAAAATATATGTAAAAGAGAGTCAAATCCCTAACCTGTCTTGGATATTCTAGGCTGGCGAGGCTCTTCCGTGGTCTCCGATCAGACGAATGGCCCTCCTTTCGCTGAAATCCAGTTAACTGAAGGGTATGTTTGGGTGCAGAGCTCCAGACATGAGAGCAGTACTGTAGTAATGGTCGAATCTGGGCTTTGTATAGTGTCAAAAGTTGTAGAGGTGTGTACAACTTTTTGGTTCGAAAAAGTACACCAAGTTTCTGAGAAGCTATCTTGGCGATTGTCACAACGTGGTTATGCCAAGACATATTTCCTTCCAGATTGACGCCCAGCAAATTAATAGATGAAACAAATGGGATTGCGTGTCCTGCCATGACTATATCCGGTTCTGTATTGTTAACGCTTTTAGAGAAAACTGCTGCCTGGATTGGTTTAGCGTTAAATTCGACTTGGTTACTGTCATATTAATACAGTCATATAATAAATACTCATTAAGTACATTTTTTAACTCATAAACTACTAAGATTGAAACATGTACGTATGTATGTAGGTACTGAGGAATTACATATATAAAAAATACACGTAATGGTAAATTAAAATACAGGGTTTAAATAAAATATATTTATTATATTTTACCAGGAAGGTATAATTTTTAAAATACCCTGTACAAAAAATGTCTAGTATTTTTATGAAATACAAGACCCATACATTTCCTAAATTTTCTCAAGATTTTAAATCGTTAACTGCATTAGCTACAAAGTAAGGTCAAATCACCTTTAATGCATTTTATCTCAGACACGATTGGAGATGGGTATAAGAAATGATTAACAAAAGTTATTTGATTTGGATGTTTACATAGAATCGAAAAATGTCATCCGGTCCGGTATAACCGGAAGTGATAGATTCGTCAAAATATCTTCATTGCAAAGATCGGCATTTTTTATCGAAACTACCAATACATATACCTACCAAACAAATATTTTTTAGTCCCCCGGTTCCTTTAATAGGCCACTCAGCGTATATTTTAGGACATTAATAAATGCCATATCCCATTACAATTTGCAAAAATGGAACTTTTTAATTAAATCTTAACTCCAAATTATTTATATCCGAATTAGAATCCGGCTAGGTATTCCATAAATAACTGCATTAGTTCCTTACTTACCCAAAACTACTAAATGGGCCGAACCTCTCACTTCTCCGGCCTCATTAGTTCTCACGCACGTGTAATGACCAGCGTCACTCTCTCTGACTGCAGCAATAAGTAAATCGCCGGTGTCGAGGATTTGAACCCGACTAGAAGTTTTTACCTCTTCTTCTCCTAGAAATGAATGACAACTATTTTACAATATGCTCGTTCAAAATAAACATATTTGTTCGTTTGTATCGCAACTGCTTTATAAAGGGTGTCCTATTTAAAAAAAAACTATTTTCGGGCAGCCTACAAACAATTATTTGTGGACCACTCTGTATGCTTGAGCTAAGATATGACCAAAAAATGAAATACTTAAAGGCACTTTCAAATCATACGCAACATTTGAATTAAGAAAATCATATTTATTAAAAGTCTTCGTTAAAAAAAATAAAAATTAAGTAATAGCTAGAAAACAGCAAGAGAAAAGGTATAAGGTAGTATTTAGAAAAGTTTCTCAGAAATATATGTAGAACCTGAAAATTTGTAAACATATAGTGAGTTTCATTTAAAATAACGCTGTTGCCACCGGTCTTAGGTAGAAGCGACAACCCCGCATTGGAGCAAATATTTTAAAATGATAGACCATGGTCGGTTGTTTGGAAAACCAAATTACATCGGCAAATTTTCCCGATAATCGGTATAGGCAAAATTTTGCATTTTAATCTGATTGTTTGAACACCCTATATTAATAGATTAAAAATATTATAAAAAATCTATTAAAACAGGTCCTTTTCAACAAGAAATCCAACTCAAATTAAATAATAAAGGCTTCCTAATAGGAAAACATAATTAATTCATTTAAGTTCTGCAAACGTCATTTTAGACATAAAACGTTTAATATGTCAAACTTGCTTAGACTTAGCTATTAAGGGACATTTATAAACTTTGTCGCTGCACTTCAGTTCAGTTGCGTGCATCTGAGTTCAGTTGCGTGCATCTGAGTTCAGTTCCGCCGGCTGTCGTTCGACTTGAAATGAAAAAATGAAAACATACCAGACCATTTATAAACTCCGCGGCGGTCCGTTCGAGTCAGTTCAAGTTTGTAAATCAGATATTGTTTCCCAGCGAACTGCAACTGCGAACGCAGCGCCACTGAACTGAACGTAAAATTTTATAAATGGACCTTAAGAGTACTTAAGACATGATACATAAGATTTGCCTAGAATCTTGCGTAGAATCCACAAATGTAATTATATGTAGGGTGTTCCGTTTAAAATAAGCCGGTATAACCGGAAGTGTCAAGTGTCACCATATCTCACTGTCCAATTTTCAACATTTTCCTATCTATAGTTTTTCATATAGAGGATGTTACAAATTCGGCATTCACCATTGGGAATTCGGAAGAAGTCGATTAAATTGGGGCAAAGTTGAGTAATTATGGGCTTAATAATATGCCGCAAAAAAATCACAAATAAATTCCAGAGTTTTCAAAATATTTGGAAACTTTTGCGTTTTGGTTTATTTTTTCCTTACTTTGTCCGAAAATAAATTTCACTTTCTCATTGTTACTTTTTACTCGCTACAAGATGGCATCATCAGATCTTTCATGCGATGTTTCGTCTTTAGGTCACCGTCATCAACTTAATTTTTTTAAATACAGACCTCGATCTTTGTGCTTAAATTATGATAGAGGGCCGAAACGTACGTTCAGTGGCATACAACTCTTACTGGGTTTTCCACTTTTTGTTCTTTAAATTGACAATCTTCAATAAAATGTCTTATTAGTTACTAACTTAGTAATGGAATTTATGTATACTGAATATGCCGACATGCATGTAATGTATGAACAAAACATTTTTTTCTCGAAAACAGTTCATTTTATCGACATTGATCAAGAGTACCTTTTTTCAGCTTAAGGTTTAGAGTATCCAAAAAAAATATTATTTTCGTTCCTTCATCATACAGGGTGTAAGAAAAAGCATTTTTGTGTTACGCCTAGTTCGTCCCTGTCGAACTAGATAAGCCAAATGTGTTTAAAAGGGAGAATTTTAAGGAGACTCACTCATTTAGTAAACATTATACTAAAAAAATATTAAATTACACCTAGTACTTAAAAAATTATTTAAAAATCAACGATTTCCAGGGACGTCCGTTATGGGCCCGTATCTCCGTCGGGGGACCGTAGGAAAAAAAGTTTATATGTTCTCCTGTTATTTTTAAGTGTTCTATCTGAACCCGGAAGATTGCCCACATATTCTGGGACACCCTGTAGATCGAGGCGGTTCCCGGTGGTACACCTTTCATATCCTGTAGTACCGATACCGATATTATATTCATTAAAGCGGCGATATTATATCGGTATCGGCAACTAAAATATAAAAGTATTTGCAAAAGTCCCAAATAAAGAAAAATATCGCAGACCCGCAAAAATGTCTCTCCAAGTTAGGACAAACTAATTTGTAAAGGGACAACCATTAGCTTGTCAAATATTTACCAAGTTAAGACATTTATTTAAATTTTAAAAAACAATTAAATTGTCATAAAGGGTAGGAAACTGGAGAGGCATAAATCAATTAACTTAAAGGAGAAAATAATAAAATTTGCATAAAGTTAAGGATAAAATTATAAAGGGGTAAGAGATAATACGGATTTAAAATGAAGTTAATTTTTAGGGTTAAAAACTTCACGCGACCATTTAGGAAGTACTGTATTAACAGTAACATTAACAGCCATTTCTTTGCTCAGTTTAAAAAGACATCTACTAGACGTTGATATTAGTCCAGTTTGAAATTTAAAACTTTTTGTTCAGTTGATAAAATTAAGTCAGAGCTAGTGACGCATTCACCATTTTGTTTTTTGATCAATATTTCGTTGCTTTTTAGTTTTATCCGAAAATACCCGTTTTAGGGGATCAATTTCAAAAAGTTTTTTCGATTAAAACATTAATTTGTGAAAATTGACAAAATTTCGTTTCTTGCATTAATTTAAAAAATTTCAATTCTAAACTTCAGGTAATTGGTCTCTAAAAACGAGTAATTAACCGCTTTTAGGAAAAAACGAAAAAGTATCGAAATATTGATTAAAAAACGAAAAGGCGAAAGCGGCATTATATTTTTTATGTAAGACCCCCCGAAACAAATTCCTATATACGCCACTGGTTTTGTATATGTCAATGTGACGCCTGTCATTACGGAAATAAACACAGCAAAAAAGAGACGGGGATTCCATGTAGAATCCCCAAGTCTTCCTATCTGCTGTCTGTCTCCATTCTAACAGCTGATCGGTTTGAGATGTCTTGGTTAGGAAAAACAAACAATCAACGGACGGACGTCTATATTTTTATCCAGTTTACGGCAGATTTGACACAGTCTTACCATATTGAGTTACGAATTACTATTTTTTCCACAAACAATACTTAAACACACAAGCACTGAAAAGCAACAAGAATTTTATTTAACAATAACGACAAATATGACAGTTGTTAATCTGGCAGTGTCAAACGTGAAAGCAGGCATGAAAGATGGCCGTTCCAATAATGGCTTATAAAAAGTATTATCAGAACGCTCGACGGCGGCGTAATGTCTGTCTAATTAACATAAAACGACAAAGAAATAGTTCACCCGATTGTTTTTCTGGAAAGTTGTTTACAATCCACCTAAGAATGTCAATTGTTTATTCTTCAAAGACTGTGAACCGAAGTCGTATCTTCCTTGATGTAAGATCCTTGTACGCCCCTGACATTTGTCCATGTTAATATTTTTGCTGATTAGTCTGCTCAATTCTACATGAAAACGGTATCTTGCGTCTTTTTCGTTGATTAAAACAATTAAATTCAAATCGAACCTCATTATTATCATTAACATTGATAATTTTGTTTCATAAATAATGTAAAAAAAACATCAAAGGATATGCTTGCATGGAGCCCACTGGTGGATCGATAGAATACATTTTCCAACTAAAATAAGTGGTTTTGTATCCTATCAACATATACCAAAATTGAAAACATATTATCTAAAGTAGTTTTGGAGATATTAAAAAATAACGATTTAAAAAAAAACGCTATAGCAAAAAATTTAACCCGTCGAGGGCATATTTTCATATGAACCCGAACAAAGCCCCTTTCACAATTATTACTTTACGTAATTGTGACAATTATACGTTTTATTTTAACATTAAGTATGTTATGGCACGCACAATTTTATACAGGGTGTTCCTTAATGATGTGCTAATATTTCAAGGTGTGATTCCTTAGGTCATTTTATAAAGAAAAGTTCATATGAACATATGTCCGTAACGGCTTAAATTCTTTCCTACAGGGTGTTGAATTTTTATTTTTTAAATGGTTATATTTTAATATCTCCGAAAGTACATTAGATATTATTTTCAATTTTGGTATGCGTTAATAGGATATAGAACCACAAATTTTAGTTAGAAAAGTCATTCAATTGTTCCACCAGTAGCGTCCCTGCAAACATGTCCTCTGATTTTTTACAAAAAATATGGTACGCCTCTGACATTTTTCCATGTGGATATTTTTTCTGATTAGCTTGGTCAATTCTACATTAAAACGATCTCTTGAGTTTTTCTCGTCAGACTTCTTGATTAAAACCACTAACTTCATATTGAAACTCATTATTATTAACATAAATAAAATAACTAATGATACATTTTGTTTTATAAAAATTGTTGGAGTGGGCAATTCGAAGCGAAGACGGGGCGGAAGCCTGCCTTTTAAGTGAAGTTGGTCATTTCCAACAATTTTTATAAAACAAAATTTATCATTAATTATTTTATCAATGTTGATAATAATGAGTTTCAATATGAATTTAGTGGTTTTAATCAAAAACTCCAGAGAACGTTTTCATATAGAATTGACCAGGCTAATCAAAAAATATCCACATGGAAAAATGTCAGTGGCGTACTTTTTGTAAAAGTCGAAGCGAACATGTCCTTCGCAGGGACGCCACTGGTGGAACAATTGAATAACTTTTCTAACTAAAATTTGTGGTTCTATATCATATTAACACCAAAATTGAAAATAATATCTAAAGTACTTTCGGAGATATTAAAAAATAACCATTTAAAAAATAAAAATTCAAAATCCTGTAGCAACAAATTTAAGCTGTTGCGGACATATGTTCATATGAACTTTTCTTTATAAAATGACCTAAGGAATGACACCTTGAAATATTAGCACGTCATTAAGGAACACCATGTGTAGTCTTTTTCTTTGGATTTTCTCAGTACCTAACTATGTGAACACGGCTAATTTTACTTTATTTTAGTTCTTGCACGATCGGTCGTTTTTGTCTATTTTCCCTCACTGTTTCCACGACAGCATGTGACATTTACTGGTTGCTAGAGCTAACAGAACGGTAAGTAAGTTACTTACCGTTCAGCGGACTCTAAGTGAAATTTATAGTTTAATGAAATAACCTACCAGGTTTCTGGGTACTATTACTAAAAATAAATGTACACTTGCTGCAATTGGAAATACTAATACCGAGTCCCTCCGTATTCTTTAGTAGCAATAATAAAACAAAACTTTGTCGTATCTATTCTCAATGAAAGCAAATTTAATATTTAAATATTTTGTAACTGTCACCTTGATATTCGGGTTGCTAAATCTTCATTTTTAAACAATTATTTATTATTATTCTAATTAATTGTATTCAGATCGAGCAAAAAGTAGCATAAGCATCTAGAATATTAAGGAGTTCACCGATTGAAGGCAAAATTGGTCAAATATTCGACATACTACACTCATTTAAAAAAAAGGTAATTTCAAAAATTTTGATTAAATTTTTAGTCCAATATTAGTGTTTTTTTTTTACAGAACTATAGGTACAACTATCAATTTTAATAATTATTATATATAACGTGTTGGTTGCAAATTTTAAGCAACGTTGGTTACTCGACATATTATACAATTTCAAAACACTCTGCGGAATAATCAGGTAGTAAAATTATTTCAAAATACCAGTTTTAATTTAGTCATTTATTCTTTACATTTTGTTTTTTGTTTCGCGTACAGGGTATCCCATTTTCGACACTTTTATAGGGTATCTCCGTTATTGTTAGTGCTATCAAAAAAGTAATGTAGGTGACATGTACTCTTTTTGGGTCAAACTTAAAATGGTAAAATCAAAATTAGAAAATTTTCGCTCGCTTAAGAGATACGGGGGAAAATCAAAAAATTTACAATTTCAAAATTGCCCTATATTTTCGTAGTTAAAAGAGATACAGAAAAATGTTTTATACAAAAGCTTCTTTATAATGATTGTTGAATAATCTGCCGGTTTCAGAATAAGTATACGGGGTCAGGTAAAATAGTTATCGGACCTAACCTCATTTTCTTAAATGGAACACCCTGTATATTTTAATCTAGAAGGATAGCATTTTAAATTATCTTTTCAAATACACAAATAACACACCATGGATAATATTGTAATATACCCATCCCTTATAACAAAAAAACTGTACGTGTTACAGTAATTAGCTTATCATTTTCGGATTTAGAACTCTAAAATACTTCAGACAAACCTATTTTCATCAATGTTACTTTACAAAAATTTAAATTTGTCGACTTGTGTTATCTTTGTGTAATATGTCGAATAACCAATGTTCCATAAAATTTTTAAAATACCCGTTAAAACTGACAGTTTTCTATAAAAATCACTAAAACGGCACTAAAAATAAAAAAGTTATCAAGCCTGAACCTGAATCGAAAGTTCGTAATGGTTTTTCAAATGAGTAACTACCAGTTACTAACGGAAAACCGCACTCAGTAAATAATCCAGAAGTCATAAAAACAATATGTTAAGGTTAGTTTACTTACCATTGAAAATCCAGGTAACATTAGGTATGGGTGCACCAGCCGCTCTACATGTTAGAGTTGCGTCTTTTCCATCAAGCACTGTTAAATTTTTCGGTCCAAATTCCATTACAGGCTGAGCGGCTAAAATCACAATACTTGGTATAAAAACGGTTAAAAACACCATATTTGCTATTACGACACGCATGCATGGTAAATGCAAACAAAACACAAAACACCGATCAGTGTAATTAGATATGCATTAACGTGATGGTGCGAGGGGTGAAGGGTACAGAATACAGATAGGCAGGCAGGTAAAAATGGCCAGGTACTCCAGGTGGTGAGTCGGGTATTTATGCAACCCTGTATACGCGGCGAATAACAGTGCGGCGGTATTCCCGTTATAGGGCTAAAATAAACAGGGTCGTATTCCGTAGTGATGCCCGAGCAACAACAATTTTTTTTTGTAATTTCTCGTGAATATAAATAATTTTATGACGGAATGTTTTTGTTTCACAGAAATATTATTAAGGTATTAAATTCAACTAGACGCCGGCCGATTAAACACGGGCTTCAATGAAAAACTTTTGACAAGATAAGATAAAACGTATCAATGCAAATGCACTGAATCATTAAAAATATGAAATATATTTATCTATCTATCTAACTATCTATAATAGCAAAGTGTAGGTAGAGGCGTTGCCTAGTAACATCAGAAATTTATTACGTAAACAAATGTACAATAAATCTAAAATAAAAAGTCTATACTTTTCAGGCGGTATTAATATCAAATACCAATGTATGGAAAAATTATTATTTTCCAGACCACCCGATTTTTTTTGGTAGTGCCATTCAATCTGAAATAGTATTTAAAGTGCTATTGTGTAGACTAAATACGCCCCTATTGTATAAGGTATCATCGGGTGGTCTGGAAAATAATAATTTTTCCATACATTGGTATTTGAAAAGTACAATAGTCGAAAAATAATCATTTCATAACAAAAATTCCAAAACCTATTTAAAATAATAATTAAAGTTGAATTTTTATTGTTTGGACGATGTTTTTTTTTTATAAATTAAGGAGCCGCCGTCGAGGTGTGTGCCTGAACCACCGATCGATAACTATGGATACGTACAACTTATGGGGTGCGCAGTAAAAAGTTAAACTTTATGGTGTGAAAAAATGGGTTGGTGCGCACGGTTTACCGGTCATATTTTTAAAGGTTGCTCGTCGGTCGTAACGATATTAAAAATATATCGATACGTGGACAATAGATATCAAAATTACTTCGAAAAGTGGCTTTTCAGTGATGGCCACAAGGCTTTCTTTTATGCGAGAAAATAGGCTAGAGAGGCGGTGACAATAGGGGGTCCGTGAAGTGGAATATCAGTAATTTGGGTTTTCGTGGAGTTTAGGTCCCCCTCTACAACTTTTTTATCTGATGAAATGCCGTAGAGCGTTGCTGAGAGGCGCTGTACCGCTTTAGATAGGAAATTCTCAATAAATTCAAAATTATATCGAGCCATGTCTGAAAATGAATTTACAGCATCTGCTATAAATATCGGTGCCTCGGCATCCTATCGGCATATCGGCAAATTATGACGATAATCTGTATCGGACAAATTTTGCCGCATATTTAAATTTAACTATTTTATTAATTTCTAAGTGTGTGTGTATATTTTTAAGAATCACCAGCGGCTTTAGGAATAACTTCTTTATCTAGTAATTTTGAACTATTTTGTTTAAAAAATAATTACACAGACAGATATATTTTTTTCATTGTATTTTTACTTTGCAACAAATGAGACTATTGCACGACACGATCGTTATCTGAAGTATTAGCAATGTATTAATACCACATATATGTATATAAACAGTATATTGCTAATACCATCTGCAATTATGTCCCCGCTATGGGCATCGAAGGGGGCGTTGTGAGTTCAGTTTTTCTAAACCAAAAATTAAGAATGAATGACTATATTGACTATTTTGGGAATTATTATCAGCTACTAATGCACCAAATTGAAAACACATTAATTTTAAGGTTAGGTAGTGACCACATATATATTATATTGTATACCAGTGACACTCTCTTCTATTTTTACACGCTTTTTAGTGAAATTCGGTTCCGAAGATCGAATAATCTGATAAGCAAAATATTTTCGTATATACAGGGTGTTATGGAAATGACGTATTATATTTAAACCGGCAATTCTTGAGATAAAGACAAATTGAAGAAAAATAGCTATTAATGGCGCTTTCAATTCATTCAGCGGTAAAAGTGACCTGACGTCAAACCAGAAAAACACCTGTGTGGCACTGCGATACATGTAAGCAATCAAGGAATTCTGGCTGGTGTGTCATATGTACACCTTAAACTCTTTAGACATAATAAAATAATTTAAACACTTTTCCATTCTGTAATAACTTTTTGTACAATTAATGGAAGAACATTTACGACGGACTATGTTTTCAACAACCCGAAAAAACCTATGGAATAGTAATAGCCACGTACCTCTTGACGCCTTACATCGGCTGAGCGAAGTAGTTTCATATAGCGCCGCACGCTTGCGTCTGTTAGTTGAAGACCAACCAGCGGCCGGATACGTTGTGTCTCGTCGATCACCAACACACTCTCAGCAGTCCGTTCTGTTTTTTCGGTTTACGCGTGTATCTTGCCCGTTCATAAATAATCTTTGAACATTGTTTTTATTGACGCGTTTCTTCTGAACGTTTTTTCGTCGCGTGTAATAAAATCTAATAATATGTAGAATAATCTGTATTATTGTATTTTCAAAAGCTAACTATCGGTTCTGTTTCACTATTACTGTGTGTACATAAAGTGTTTCCAGGAGTGTTCCCATGAAAAAGAAAACTTATTGTGTTTGTCCCTGGATTTCCTAGCTCTTCAGGTATAAGGATAAATACAAGTAGGTAGAAAATAATTTATTTTTATAATTTTATATGGAATTTCAGTTTTACATTAAGTTTGGCAACATTGCCATTGGGTCTGGGTGTTTGTTACCCCACTTTTAAAACGGTCGATTTAAAAAAAATTAAATATGTAGCGCTTTTCTAGGACACCCAAGGAGTCACCCATTTAAATATATTACGTCATTTCCATAACACCCTGTATGTACATACTTGAAATACTTTATACCAGGTATTGATCCACGACTTTTGCAAAAAAGCACCATGCACTTGTGACCTTTCATCTTAAACAAAACAAGCCACTAACCTACCAAACAGCGAATCGAATCACCACAAATTAAAAACTCCTTTACAAAAATTGTTGTTAGGTAATGAAAGTTTATAAGCACTAGTATACCGACAACAATGTGGATTAACCACTTTTTATTCTCTGATTTGATACAGAACCGAAGATGGCGCCGAATAACAACGAATAAATAATGTCGGGCCGGCTCTGACGCGATCGATAAAATTTCTATCCTACTGCGCAAACTCAATGGGCCCGCGCCATCTCCCATAGCGGGGAAACTTTTTGTATTTTGGAACGTTCGTATTGGCAATATACTGTTTTTATATATGTGATTAATACTAATTCGATTCAAGAGTCTAACAGTAAAATCTGTAATCATGGCTGGAATTTTGGTCGGGGAATTACCGAAACACCGATATAATATCGGTATCGGTCACTTATCAATTATCGGTAAAAAAATCCGTATCGGCCGATCATTTCTGCAAAAGTCGTCCGTTTGAACAGGGTCGGCAATCTTTTACAAGATTTTTTTTGGGGAACTAAAACTATTTTTATCGTACTTAAAGTATCTTCCGCTTTCTTATTATTATAATTTGTAGTTCAACTGTGATTTGTTTATGGTCTATTTAAATGACATTAAAAGCATTGAGCTTTGATAGTTACTAATAGTTAGCGCAAGCATAATGTTTACATAGGATTGGATATAGACCTATTTTTTAATTATTGATCGGTTTGTTAGGTGCGAATCAACTGTGCAATTAAAACCACTAACTAGCAAATATTCTTAGATTATTCTGTTAAAATGTTATTTGATATTGCCTGCAATGGACTTGTGTCCTTTGCAGTTTGTCAGAAAATTATTTGTGGTGCTTCACCTAAAGCCCCGGGCGACAGCGTCTTTATTCCTGGCACAAACAGATTTTGATTCTTTACGGGAGTCAAATTCGATTACAAAATAAAAATCCAACTTTACACATAAACATTTGTTGTACCACGACAATGCTAAAGCTACATCATATAATACATACAGAGTGTTACTTTGAAAACTTCCCATCCTTAAATCTCGCTTCCACTAAATAATATTAAAAATTGGAAATACACGTCAATATTATTGTAAAGGGTGACGCATTTAAATACTATTTACAGCAGTAGTGGTTTAACCCCTTGGTAGGGGTAGATTGACACTTTAAATAGCACGCAATTCTTAATTTATTATTTTTGTGGTAGTTGTTTTTGTTTTGTTATCGGTGTTTTCACGTTTCGGGCCAGATTTAAAAAGTACCTGGAACCTTCCCGTTTCGTGCAAAGCAATAGTATATTCCGTACCGTGGTGGAAAGTGTTTCATTCCTGTCGAGAGAGTCGGTAGTTAACTAAATCTCGAGACAGTAATGAAACTTTTCACCGAGGTTTGTATACTATTTTATTTACAACCACATCAAACATCCACTTCTAATTATTCTGAATTAAAATTATTAATAAGAGATAAATGCCATTTAGACTTTTCCATTGAAAAATTAGACAGAAATTTCAAACAACCCCAGGTGGTAAAATAACGTAGGTAATAATACACATCAAGCAAATATAATTTTTTGAATATGGTTTCCATGTCACTAAACAATATATTATTTTAACAACAGAAAAATGCTATCAGATGAGGAATTTGATTTTGCTGCTACTCCACCAGAAATTCGAGAAGCAGCAAAAATAGTAGAAGAAGATCTTCTGCCAACTAAAAGCCGCCCGAGATATAACAAGGCATATAACTGTTTCAAAGAATGGTGTACGGGACACAACGTTCAAAATCCTGGTTCTGAGTCGGGGCTACTAGCTTATTTCAGTGAAATTCCAAGACAAAGAAGATTACAACGATTTGGTCACAATATTCAATGCTGAGGACCACTCTATCAATTAGGGAAAAAGTAGACATATCTACACGCAAAGCTATTAGCATTTTAAAAAAAGTGTGTTCGTATATTGTTTTGAGATATCGATTTTTTCAAAAATTACAAAAAAACAATTTACTTTCCACACGGGTGGAAAGTAAAAGTAAAAAAGTCAACTTTCCACCTTTCAAAGATAGATGAAATGTCATTATTACATGCATGGTTGTAAATAAAATATATTATTCCCGTTTCGGGCAACATACAACAACAATAATAAGATTTCCCTTAATTATGGTTGAGGCTATTTTTTTAGGTAAATCACATAATATAACTTCGGATCATTTTATTTAAACGAGGGTAAACCTAATATGACCACAATTGCATGAACAATGATTTATTATCTGCTCCCTTAATATAATAAAAACAATTTTTAATTTATTTTTATTTAAGTGGATTCCGGAGTACCTTTAAACGATTGTTCTCCCCAAGCGTTTATTTCTATTTTAGGAAAAAAATGTTCCAGGAAAAAACTTTGTAATGCGACTAAAATTGGAGGAAAGTATATATGTTTTTGTTTCGGAAAATTTTTAGATTTCATTTTATTTACTGTTCCATGTAGAACCAAATTATGGGCTTAAAAAAAATGCAGCGTTTGCATAAAAGAGAAAACTCCGTTTTTCAGTGCTAAAAATTGAAGTCTAAACCACGATCACGTTCGGTCTCTTTCTTCCGATTATCGTTGTTTCTGTCGACGCGTACCGATTACGGACGGACGCTCGCCGTATTCTTGTAACGGCAAGGGAAGATCCAATTCGCCTCGTGGCTACAAAGCGCGAAACGAACTCGGAGATTTCGACTGACTCCGGCATCCTCTTAAAATTTTTGTGTGTCTAGGTGTCTCTTGAGATACAGTTATTATTGTGATCACTTTTGCTTCAATCCCTCCAAGCGATAAACCCAGTGGCGGCTCGTGACTTATGATAGAGGGGTTCACAAGTATCGTGAAATTATTTTAAACATCAGCTGTATCTCCAACTGAGCATTGATATTAGTTTGAGTGTTTCATGTTTTTAATTTTTTGTGTTAAATGCCCCAAGTCGGCTACTCCATCTTTTTGTCCAGGCAGGCTCCGCAAAGCCGCGACCAAACAACAAACAGTAAAAAAAAACGGTTAGTTGTGCTGCATCCAGAAATCCAGTTATTTTTTTCGTATATTTAATTTTTAAACTTTCTAATAAAGTCCCTAGATATGGTCTGCGTTAAATTAATTTCGGGTTTAGGTCTTCCCACATTCTTCACTTCAATTTTTTGCTCCAAACTCAAAGGGCTAAAGTTATTTTTTAAATAGTCCACCGTCAAACTATTCATTTTAACTTAATAAATATGTACTTAATATTAACATATTGAAACATCCACGCTCGAATTACTACACATGCACGAACAAACAGACAAAGGCGCACTTCAAAATTGTGCGACTTTTCCATGTGAAATCGCCATATCCCCATATCCCCCGCCACCTGATACTAAAGAGAAACTGCATTATGTCCCGCCTATATGCGCATATGCGAGCACTTCTCGTCATCAATTTAACGATAGACGCGCCGGCCGGATCGCGCTATGGTGAGAGCCTATATAGAGTTTGGTTTGACGGTACGATAAAATATTAGGGAGGGTCGGACTTTATACGATAAATAATATTAAATGAATATAAATTAATATTTTTTTAATTTGTTTTGGGGGTGCACGTGCGCATGTGCTCCTGTGGAAGAACCGCCACGGAATAAACGTGTGATTCTTTATGCAGGTTATACGTTTAATTTTAACTACAGAATAATAATTCTACATTAAGATGGATATGCATTCAAAGAAACTACCCAGGAATAGTTTTAACTGACGGGAATAAAACCACAATACTTGTATTAACGATGTAGCCAAAAATGAAATCGACAGATGCATATTTACTGGGAAAAAACGTTCCAGTTCCGGTGCCTAGCATTTTAAAAGAAGAACTCATGAACATAAAAGATGCCGGATTGCAGTTTCGTCACTTAAAAGTACGTGGTACAGAACAAGCAATAAAGCTTTAGGAATTCATATAAGTCAAATGTATTATTATTTTGTCAAATAAAATATAATGATAAATTCATTTTTGCTATTTTTCTTGCTAAATTTTATTTCGTCAATGTTGCCCTAAACGGGAAAAAATCCCTTTCATATTTATTACATATTTGCGTTGCACGAAACGACACTATTTTATGACTTTGTACGAAACGGAACCGCACCGAACTCATCTGTACTGAGATTTATGGTTTTTAGGTTATTATTGTAAAAACATTATTGTGTTCAATTCTCTTTAAGCAGAATGATTAGGGGTACGTAGGTAGTCACTCCAGGTGATACCCTTTCCAATTCTTTATCAGGGGCAAAGTCACTGCCGAAAAATTTAAATGAATAACTCCATTTTGGTAACACGATTTCCTGGAAACTACTACGCCAAAAATAATAAATTGGAATGATAGAGCAGCAGCCCGTTACCAGGATTTCAGACTGAGCACGACCTAAATTTTTTTGGTGATTTAATATGGACTTGAGAAGGAAATGAACAAGAACGGACAGTGGCAACGTTGCGAAATCATTGAGAATCATCTTTACATATGTAAAAAAGAAGTGGTCGTAACAGTTATCGCGCCTCGTCCGTTCTTTTTATTTTTTGACTCGGAGTGATGTTTTTGATGAGATGAAAATAGTAAGTGACATTTTCCGTGCGGTGAATAGTTTTGGTCCGAGAAAAATCAAAATTTGTTTACAGCGGAGAATTAAACTTAACACGCCTCGTCCGTTTTACTTGTCGGATGTTATTTTTCGTTATTCGTGACCGAAAAAAAATGAGAACGCACGAACGCGCAACCGAAGTGTTGGTATGTAATTTTTTTAACGCTGTTCGAGTTATCGCGCCTCGTCCGTTTTCAAGCTGAAGTCGTGTAGTGTGGCTCGGAAAATGGGGGGAAAATATGAACCGACATTTTTACACACGTATTTTTTAGCAGAACCGTTTTCAGTCCACACAGCACGTGTATCAATACTAATGCTACATGGGGACATAGATGCTGAGTTGTTAAAGACAACCAAGTCACACAGCAAGCCGTCCCATGAGCGCGCCGTGTACCGCGAGCATGAAATGTCCTGATACGAGATCCGACTCCGCTGCCCTCCCTGCAGCTGCGCAACATGGAAAATGTCCGTTCGACTCGATTTACTATTTTTTAGGGTGTTATCAACAATTTAAAAAAAAATTGACCCGGGCGCTGTAACTTTTTTGTACCCCTTTTCTTTACATCTTTTATTTAAACTATGGAATTTTTGCAACACTCAAAACGTCCGTTGTCGATGAATTCACGTTATTTTTTATATTTTTAATATGATCTTATCAAGACGCGGTAACAAAAAGACGATCTGCTTTCTTACGGACACTCTGACGGGTAAGCGCAGTAAAACTTTCTTATTTCTTAATAATCTAGATCAGCGTTTCTCAAACTTTTTTAACCACGGACCCCTTTTGATACTAGAATTTTGTTGTGGACCCCCAGCCGCTCACTACATTAGTACAGAATTAATTCTGGGATAGGCAGTCATGCCTAACTAATTACCTTTAGTTAAAAATAATTTTTATTTGAATCTTATTATTTTTCACAAATCAAAAAGAATTAATAAGCAAAAATCTGAATAATATATCACTGGCTGCAGTAAATGTACTTAGTGAGATGGATAGTTCTGCTTTCTTCTTCTTCCACGCAGCTATGTTATGTTGGGCTTAATTTGAAGAAAGCTGCAGCCTTATATATCTGGTTCGGCATTAAGTCGATTACGATATTTTGTTTTTGTGACATTTTATTCCCACTTAGCTATTCGCGGACCCCTAAGTAACTGCTCGCGGACCCACAAGGGGTCCGCGGACCCCAGTTTGAGAAACGCTGATCTAGATGAAGGAGTGATAACAGGACATTTTGGTAACGGACTGTCGCACTATGAGATTTAAATGACCTTTAAAATGATGTCCCACTTGACCCCCCTTCCCATTTAAGATTTGAAGAATAATATTCATTAAAAGCGTTCCTTTTCACAATAAAATTGACGTGTCTCCGATGTTTAATTTACTGGAAACGAGATATTAAGGGTGGGAAGTTGTCAAATGGACACCCTGTATAACGCAGAATAAAACAAAAAACACACATTTTCAGAAAGAAAAACAATAAAATACATATGTTTTATAAAATAATGCATCAAAAATATGGTGCCATCTGCAAACATTTACTTTTCTAATGTGCCGGCATTAACAATTTATAAATCGGAAATGAAATTCTAAACATCCATACCGTCCTTTGGAAGAATCTTTGCATTTTAAAGTTAAAAGTTATAAAATGGTTTTAAATTGATAGATAGGTCCATTAAAGTAAAGTTTAGCCTAATCGAGGTTAAATTTAAATTTTTAATAGAAAATAACATTAGCTATCATGCAATACTAATATATGTCATAAATAATTTCCTCAATTCAAAGTTTTGATAGATTAAGCGGTATATAACCAAGAATGGAAAAACATTACAGTAATGAATATCAACATGACCGTTATTGTTAAATTGTTCGGTCATGGCTTGTTTATTCGGTAATGTGGAGGAGGTATTGTCAACCCCTTAAAAAGTATTGATTTTAAACGAAAAGAAACTGCTGCAAGTTTTTAAAAGCTTTTTCCGATATACATGGTGTTATGGAAATGACTTATTTATTATATTTAAATGGGTGACTCATTGGGTGTCCTAGAGAAGTTCTACATACTTTTTTTTATTTAATCGAATATATAACTACTAAGGTAAAAACCCTTTTTGTCTACATGCTGTCGCGCCGCTCCATCTGGTTTCAGTTAGCAACAATATAGGTTACTAGCGTAAACTACAGTGATGCCAGATCACACGGCGTGCCTCGCCCTCGCTTGGATAACCGCCGCGCGCGTATTTATACGTTTAACCTTCAGTATCGTTCTTTCAGCATATTTCCATACTCGGTGTTGGAACGACGTAGCCGAGGGTTCCACGTGCTTGATGTATACGAATTTTAAACGTGTGATTTCAAATTTGTGTGATATTCTGTTGCAAAACATACTGCCGTGTACTATTTTTTATGTAATTTAATTATAAAACGGATTATTTTAAAATAAGATCGAAGGTAAGAGAGTATGCACCTTAAAATTGTCGTTTGTTTTTTCTAAAAAGTTTAAAAAAGAAGTTATAACATGGGCCAAAAACGTATTATTGTCAAAAACTGAACACGTGCGTTTACAATTCTAGGTTGAAATATGACAACACAGCCTACAATGCGTTGACCTCTTTTGAGACTTGAGACTGCCTCAATAAATTATTGATTGCGAACGTCGTCAGTAGCGGCCACGTAAATTTTCAGATTTCTTATAAAGTGTATATTTCGCTTACATTTATGGTTATTTTTCTTCAATTTATTTTCATCTCAGGATTTGCTGGTTTACATATAATAAGTCATTTCCATAACACCCTGTATTTACAGTTGAGCCGCGCAAAGAATGAAGTGCGACTTTACAGTAATATCAAAGATTTGTTATTTTTAATATCTTTTTATTGTGGTATTAATTTGATTTTTAAAATTCTGGCTTTTTAGATACCCTCTTCATATTTCCGTTCGAGTTAACTTATAAAAGAGGTTAAAAGTGATCTTGTTACAGATTTTTACGTAAAGTTCAGTGACGTAGCCTGTTTTTCTCTAAAAAGTTTATTTTTTGAGATATTAACGAAAGTAACATATTTTAAATGGGACACAATTATTTTTTAATAATTGATCATACTTTTGGCTTTACAAAAATATGTAGTTGTTTATATTTATATTCAAAAAGAACCTAAAAATGTGATATTTTAAATAATTCACGTTACTTATAACAGATTTAAGAATAATTACAAACCTATACTGGAACCAGTCTGCTTCGGTGAGGATAGGAGAAGAAAATACGGATAAGGTCAAGATCCTGCGCTATCTCCATTGATCTTTAATTTTTATGCCGAGGGGAGGCTCTGGAAGGTGCTGAAGTGGGAGTTCTATTAACTGGAGAATGGTTGAATAACATACGATATGCAGATGACACTGTCCTGTTCGTTAATACCCCGTAGGGTTTGCAGTTTTTGGGGGATAGAGTGACGATGAGTAGCAACAGATACGGACTTAACATTAATACAAACAAAACAAAAATTATGGTTATAAGTAAGGCCAATGTGCCTAATTGTAACATAGAGAGTAACGGCAAGCCTATTGAACGAGTGAGTAGATACACGTATCTTGGCACCAATATCAACGACTAATGGGACCACACGCAGGAAATAAAGACCAGCATTGAGAAGACAAGAGCAGTGTTCGGAAATATGAGAAAAATATTTAAAAATCACGATTGACCTTAACAACAAAGTTAAGATTAATACGATGCTATGTGTTTTCAGTTCTATTGTATGGGGTGGAATCGTGGACACTTACTAAGGCAACAGGCGAAAGACTGGAAGCTTTTGAGATGTGGCTTTATCGTCGGTTGCTGAAGGTGTCGTGGATGGATTGTGGCAAAAATGAAACGGTTTTGCAAAGAATGAATAAACAGAAGGAAATCCTAAACACCATCAAAATAAGGAAACTCCAATACTTCGGTCATGTGATGAGAAGTACAAACAGATATCGGTTACTCCAACATATCTTACAGGGCAAAGTGGATGGAAAGAGAGGTGTAGGAAGAAGGAGAATCTCTTGGTTGAAAAATTTTCAGAACCTGGTTTGCGGTGACCACCACACAGTTGTTCAGAGCCGCAGTTAACAAAGTAATGTTAGCTAATATGGTCGCCAACATCCGGAACGGATAGGAACTATTAGAAGAAGAAGACTTATAATAGTAGACAATAGTCAATTTATTAGAAACAAATTCAAAATTTTGACAGCTATTCTAAATGTTAAATTGGATTATATAAAACATGTCAACATGTCGCTGTTTATGAGAAAAATTTAATTTTCGATTTATACTGGGTTATGCTATGTTTTTTTCCGAAAATTCGCATCACCCTGTGGAGTATATTAGCAAGCGACACATAGTGCAATTGACATTAAACGGTAGGTCGATCTTTCCCCAACATTTTCTTTTTTGGTTTACTTCATTATCTCTGTTATTAAAGGAGATACACCGTTTTATAGCGTAATATGTTTTTATAGACTTTAATATTCAACACATTAATTGTTAAATGTTTTCAAGTAGACTATGGACTTTTTCTGACATTGCAAGCCAGCCCGGTGAGACCTCTTATGGCGGGGATCGAAGCATATAAGTAGGCCGTGCAAGTGACTTCACAGCCAGGCAGGTTACTCCATACGTTTATCCTTTTGTGTCTATCGTTCTGTGTCAATATCAGACTCGGGTTTGTTCGATTTGACCTAGGTCATATTTATCTCCCTTTAATGAATCGAAGAAGGTTGATGCAGACAAAGACAGACATAGAATGCGAGCAGCACAAGTTCTTAAATTATTTTACAACCGAACATCCTTCGTCTGGAATGGAATAAAAATCAAGTAACATATGATTTATAATGTGATTGAAAATGGTGGAGGAAACGTCATTAAATTCTAAAATAATTTTTAATTTTCTATTCTTTTCACGAAAGCGGACCTTTTCGTTTTGTTGCTGGTAAGTAAGTTATGATTGAAATATTTTTTTATTCATTTTTATTCGTTATTGTTATTTTACATTATAAAATTGTCCCATTATGTCCCAAACTTCTCACGCAAACTAGCAACAAACACATTTTTAAAGAATTTTACTTAAATTTTACAATCTAAGAGTCAAAAGCTACAACATAATATTTACAGCTATAAAAGTTATATTAACCCGTAGTCAGAATTTTGATAAGTCCGGTAATATATTATTATAATAATTCTTTCCTTTCATAGTTTAATTGAGAATCCCATAATGACTGAACATTAAAGAGGACTTCGATCACTAATGTTGCCAGGAGTATGCTACGAAACAAACAAATTGGAAGCCCATAATCATAATGATGGTGCATATATTTACTTGGTTAGTAGCTGTAAATATAGTATTGTATTTACCTTGATTTGTTTGAAGTTTAAGATGGTAAAATATTTTATGTAAATTTTGATTTATTTCCTATTTTTTAATAAAACTAATTACAACCTTCAATCTCTGAATTCTGTATTTCTAGTATTGTTACTAGTTCAATAATAATATAAAAGTATGTAAGGACAATTTTAAAGCGATATTTACAGCTGAAAACCTATGTCAAAATCCTAATATTTGATTTTCTCTACTTAGTAAATCAAATGAAAGGGTTTTGATGTTTTCTTTGCTTAAATGTCACTTTAAAATATTGACAGTAATACAAATTTGGACAAAAGTGACATTTGAAAAGCACGTGCGCGCCAGGCATAATGGATGTCGCCGTATCATCGCCTGCTTCGAATATTTAACACGGCAGTTTGTCTTCTTCCTGGTTATAAGTATTCGTTGTTGCAAGCGATGTGTCAGCAGATGTGTTTTAAAGTAAAAATAGAATTGCTATACTGATAAAAACTGTTCGGAAACTGCTTATTAAATGTTCGTTTCGTATACCCAGTTGCCCGAAGAGTATTTTAATCTTGAAACCTACTTGAAAACATTTAACAATGAATGTGTTGAATATTAGTCTATAAAAACATGTTATGCTATAAAACGGTGTATCTCCTTTAATAACAGAGATAATGAAGTAAACCAAAAAAGAAAATGTTGGGGAAAGATGGACCTATGCTTCGATTGCTAATATACTCCACAGGGTGATACGAATTTTCGGAAAAACCAGCATTTTTAGTAAACCCAGTATAAATCGAAAATTAAATTTTTATCATAAACAGCGAAAGCTATGACATTGTCAAGGAACCAACCTACAATGCAAAAAAGTCATTCAAATCGGATCATAAATTCAGAAAAAAAAATAGCATCAAAAATATGGGAAATTTATGATGTTGCGTTAATTTTGTCCAGGAGTTTATATTACAAAAACTTTTACGTAATAGGTATAATAAAAACATAAGAGATCTGTCAAGTTTTGACCATTTGCATTTGTTTCTAATAAATCGACCCTGGCCTACTGTTGGTATCATAAATTATTAAAAACATCGCATTTTTAGGTTATTTTTGAATTTAAACATAAACAACTATACATTTTTGTAATGCCCAAAGTACGCTTAGGGTCGATATTTGAATGTTACCTTAAGTTATACCTTAGCTGAGGTAGCCTTAACGTTATGGTAAACCTTAAAAGAACTATGGTTTAAATTCATTGGAGGGTCAATTGACGCATTCAGTGGAAGATTACCACGTCCTTAAAGATCTATTTCTTTAGATGAGAGTTAAAAAATATATATACTGTCAAACTTGTGTTAAGAATGACTTATGTCATTCTATACCTTACATCTCAAAAACTAATCTTTTTAGAGAAAAACTGGCTACACCACTGAACTTTACGTAACAATCTCTAACAAGATCAGTATTTATTGAATGTCTCTTTGGACACCGAAATTTTTTCTTAATGTACAAAACAGAGTTCCACCAAAAAACAAACATTATATTGCATAAATATGATGACTTGTTACATACAGAGCACGCATTCATTCTCGAAACTACAAACATGGGAATTGAATTGAAATATTGCATATTGCCTATAAAATTTTTATAAACAAATTCTAGATTTGTAATGAATGCGATTTTTTGTGGTTTTAATATAAAAAAAAATTACGAGGTTCTTACAAAGGACGGTAATGGATAAATAACACAGGCCTGCGATGGTTTTTCAATTTGAAAATTAATATACGACTTTATGGGGGTTCGAAAATAGGAAATTGGAGCCATCTATGTTGCATTCATCATTTAATTTAAGAAAAAAACCCTTTATGACAAAAAGCCTTCATCAACTGATTAATTTTTTAAATTTTCTATCTGGTAGAATTAAGAATTAATAAAAAAAGGTGAAAATTATGTTTCCTTAATTTTGTGGAATATTTTTTTAACATTTAGTTATTCCCTGTTTTAAAACTTTAAGAATCAGGTTTCAGATTAGAAGGAGAATTAAATATATTTGGCTAAAACTGGATTTAAGAAGTAAATATTGTTTCAAGAAAAATGGATATAACTTAATGACTGTCGTAAAAGTACCTGGGTCATCCCATTATTTATGACCCTTTGTTATTATTATGTGGAAAGGACCGGATTGTAATAATTATAATTAAATATAGGCACATCAGGTAGGTTAGGTTGCTTAATTTATATTTAAATATTTTTTTGTGGTAAAATTTGTTAGTTTTTGAGGAATGGTTTAAGAATTGTATTTTTGCATTTTTAACCCCATAGAGCATATGTGGCACCAGTTAAAATCACTGGTTAGGTCTGAAAATATTTCTCCGACTTTAAGTTCTAGTGTTGTAGAATTCAAGGCAGTTTCTGTCAAACTACAGGCGAAAGCCGCCTGTAGTTTGACAGAAAAAAAGTTTTCAAATATACAGGCAGCCAGTTCATATGTAGCACAAGGTCGGCCAACAGGCTAGAAACGGCCCTGGTAGAATTAATACGAAAATGCTTTAATGATATTCCCCCAGGTAGTTGGAAAAATTCAGTCCGTAACGTAATAACTGTAGAAAATTCGTATATTAGTCTGGATCGTATAATTAATCCAATTATAATTAATTTTGATGAGGATAGCGATAGCGAAACAGAACTATCTATACAATGACATTATAAATGTAAATAAATATGACTAGTAATATTTAAAAAAAATGTTATTTCATTTGATTACATTAATATAATCATATCATTACTTGTTTTCCTTAGTGCGTCCCTTCATACTTCCATTTGTTTATTGCCAAGCTCTTGTCTACACAATGGGACCGACCCACGAAATCATTAAGTCGTATCCAATTTTCGTGAAACGTACTGTACTAATTGAGCGGCCACATATACAGTCACAATCCAGATAGATGTATTCCTTATTCCGACCTATCATTCCTCTGTGCATAGTTTTTAGTTAACCATGATACAGTAAACCTAGGGTATGATATCTAGCAGCAGGATGTAACATTTACTACGTAATTTACTACTGTTGTAAATGTAATTTGCTACATGCTCTTACTACGTCTTCTGTTACATTTACTGCATTTGCTACATTTACTACTGTAACCTTTATTTCTAGAATATTTTTATTTAGATCAAATCGTAGAGCACGAGGCAACAGAAGAACAATAACCAAAAACTACTATTTTCTACTTTTCCACTCGGATTTACAACTTTTAACATCAAATTTTTAATAATAAAGTTGAGTTTTGTAGTATTTTTGACGTTTTCAGCCAATCAAAACAATAATTACATTTACTGCATTTACTAGGTTTGCGACGTAGCAAATGTAACAACGTAATAAATTCAATTTCTCTGCGACATTGACAACCCTGTCTAGCAGTTCCAATTTCGTTTGACAAGCGCAGTGAAGTCATGATGCGAGTTATTCTTTCATGGCTTAAATGGAGATTCACGTTGTTGTTAGCGATTTTAATTCTCTTTTAAAGGTATTAAAATGTTTTATGCATAGATATAGGTAAAATAATTAATATGGTATGGTATTTAGATATATTAGTACAACATATACAGGGTGTTATGGAAATGACGTATTATATTTAAACCGGCAAATCCAGAGATGAAAATAAATTGAAGAAAAATAACCATAAATGGCGCTTTGAATTATTAAGCGAAATATACCACTTTATATGAAATCTCAAAATTTACGTGGCCGCTCCTGAGGCCCTTCGCAATCAATATTTTATTGAGGCAGTCTCGAGGTTCAGAAGAGGTTAGCGCTTTATAGCGATGTTGTCATGTTCTTTTTCAAACTTTTACGACAAATAAAACTACAATTTTAAGGTACATACTCTCTTACCTTCGATCTTATTTTAAAATAATCCGTTTTATAATTAAATTCCCTAAAATAATAAAACACAAAAAGTATGTTTTTTTGAACAGAATCAACAGTAGATAATATCACACAAATTTGAAATCACATCACAACATTTCTTATTATGAATTATTTCACAACAAAAAAAAATCGGGCAATACAACTAACAAAACGTTTAAAATTCGTATACGTCAAGCACGTGGAGCCCTCGACACAAAGTCGTTCCACTCCCCAGTCTCGAAACATACTGAAGTATGAAGGGCGCGCCGCCAGTATTCAACCAAGGGCCGAGACACGCAGTGTGATCTGACAACACTGTTAGTATACTCTAGTGACCCCATTGTTGCTAAGTGAATCCAGATGGAATGGCGCGTGGGTAAAAAGGGTTTTTACCTTAGTATTTAGATAGTCCATTTAAAAAAAAAGTATGTAGACTTTCTCTAGGACTCCCTAGGAGTCACCCATTTAAATATAATAAGTCATTTCCATAACATCCTGTATTAAAGACCAAATATTACCTAGTTAAACAAATAAAAGTATGATAAACCTTTCATTGTGTAATGCGGGGCCGTTTCTAAACAAGCGAAAGCAATTTTTAAGTGTTTAGTCTTGGACCAATTTAAATTTTAATTGTTTTTAATTCTAGGAATGGAGAAAAACATTATTATAAAAATTATTTTTCTGGTTATCCACGAATATTAGGATATTTATTTTAATAAATAATTAAAATAAGAAAAACTTACGGTAAACTTTCAAAACATCCGTTGAACTCATATGCGAACCGCAGAAGCGTGCACATAATGACGTCACGAAGTCACGCCGCTTCCTGCGCGATATCATACCTTGTGTTTATTGTATCATGGTGGTTAACGTACCAAACTATATTTATAAAATATATTTTCTAAATATAAAACTCGCAGGCCTGATGTGTTATTTAAAAAAAACAAAATCTAATCTACGTGTGCATAAAATATGTGAAAAGTAAATGCAATCAAACTATTATTTTATTTTCTTACGGGGCGACATGAAAATAAAGTTCTTTTTGCCGTGACGTTCTCCTGATGTTCTTAACCTCACTAATTTTGCGGCTATGCTACGCGCATTCCGGTATTCTGGAGGATCATAAAAGTTTATAAATATTTTTTTCTGTAGAAAAATTCAAAGCAAAATATTCTGTGCATATTAATGTAAACGACAATGGCGACTAAAATTAAGGGAAAGTACTAGTCTTCTTGCTAGTCCATTATACACATAATAATAGTAGGTATTTGTGCTACAGTTTTCTTAATTGTTTTCATTCTACAGTGTGTCACAGATAAGAAGGCACCCTACAGGGATCTCATTAACCATAAAACATACAGAAACGATCAAATTACACAAAAGTTACGCATTGGTAAGTTCGGCAACATCATGTTTTAAAATTTTAAAAATTCTGAATATTTCCGAAGATATTTAGCCACAACCCAATTTTTACGATTTTGTTCTTTTTGTTTTCTGATTCTCTAGGAAAAGATACTTATGTGAATATAAATTTTACATTCTCACTACCACTTTTCTCATATATGATATATTTTAGTTAAATTTTTAATGCGACGTTTCGTTTTCTTTTGGCAACCATCATAAAATTTGTTTTTTTCAATACTCGTAATATTTTATTTCATCCTTTATGAACTCCACTTTATAGTACGGCAGCCCGTTACCAGGATTTCAAACTGATCACGACCTAAAGTTTTTATGAGTTTTTTGGTGATTTAATAAGGAAATTAACAAGAACGGACATTGGCAACGTTGCGAAATAATTGAGAATAAAAGGTATGTCATTTTTTTAACGCGAGTTATCGTGCCTCGTCCGTTTTCAAGCAGAAATCGTGTATTGTGGATCGGAAAATGGGGGAAAAATAAGAACTGACATTTTTACACACGCATTTTTTAGCAAAGCCGTTTCAGTCAACACAGCATGTGTATTAATAATAATGCAATATGGGGACATAGCTGATGCTGAGTTGTTATAGACAACCAAGCCACACAGCAAGCCGTCCCATGCACGCGCAGTGTACCGCGATTATGAATTATACAGATACGAGATCCGACTCCGGTGCCCTCCCTGTAGCAGCGCAACACGGAAAATGTCGGTTCGACTCGATTTACTATTTTTTAGAGTGTTATCAACAATTTAAAAAAAATTGACCCGGGCGCTGTAACTTCTTTTCCTTACATCATTTATTTAAACTATGGAATATTTGCAAAACTCAAAACGTCCCTTGTCGATAAATTCACGTTTTTTTTTTATATTTTTTATATGATTTCATCAAGAACGGACAAGGTGTAGTAACAAAAAGACGGTCTGGTTTCTTACGGACTGAAATTACTCTGACGGGTAAGCGCAGCGTTGCCGAACTTTTTCGCTCGAGTAAAACTTTCTTATTTTTTATTATTCTAGCGATTAGTCATAGACTAGATGAAGGCGTGATAACAGGACATTTTGGTAACGAACTGCCGTACTATTATATTCTGATTCCAAAGATATAGCACATATATTATTTATTATCATTTTTGAGTTCGAAAATGTTTCTGTTTGTCGTTGAACATGAAAAATAATTTAAGGTACATTATTTTAATGTAATGCCAACTAGAATGAATATAAATACAACAATGAAAACAAAAAAATATTTCAATAAGGTGCATTGAAGTGTTTTAGTCCGAAACGTCTAGTAAAGAATATGCGTGATGTAAGCATAAAACAAAATATTACTACTATTTAAAAGAACAAAGATGATGATGGTGGTGAAAAACGAAACGTCGGATTGAAGATTTAATTAAATTATCTTATAGAGGACAAAAAGTGGCAATGAGAATGTATAACTTATTCTTACATATCTCTTCAAATAGAATCAAAAAACAAAAAGAACGAGTGAAAAATTCGGTTGTGCCCAAATATTCGGAATTTTTTAAATTTGAAAACATGATGGCCGATAACAGTCTTCAATGCCATTCTTGAAGATATCTCTTAATTCAAGTCGCCACTATTGCAATTGTATTTTACAGTTAAATATAATTTTATTTTCAGTACTTACTTTTCACTCGTAGCCAAGTTGATAATGAACTCTCGCCTGCCTTGTTCCTGGCGAAACACTGATACATGCCATTGTCGGTAATGAGTAACTTCTTAATAAGAAGAGAATTGTCTTCCTCGACAACATATCTGAAAATATAATGGAATATTGTACAAAGCATAATGTGTACAAATATTGTGCAATTTTTGTAGTGTTGGAAAAGAATCGTTATTCTCAGAATCGAGTACACAAGAACCGAAAACTTTCAAGAATTGAGTACTGATCAGAGTACGAGTACAAAATTTGCCGATTCTCTTATTTTCACACTGAGATCGAGCACTACCTTCGAGCGTACTCGGTGTTTGTCGGAATCGATATTATTCCTATTCGATAGCCAATCACGCTCGGCGTCGGCATCCCGCATCATAAAATGCGTGTAGCGGGTGGGAGTGACTTTAGGTGGATGTAACGTTTACGATTTTAATTTTATTGCTTCTGTTTGGTATGTTAGGGAAGAATAATTGTTAGTTTCAGAATCAGTCATTTATTCTTTACATTTTGTTTTTTGGTTCACGTACAGGGTGTCCCATTTTCGACACTTTTATAGGGTATCTCCGTAATTGTTAGTGATATCAAAAAAGTAATGTAGGTGTCATATGCTCTTTTTGGGTCAAACTTAAAATGGTAAAATCTAAATTTGAAAATTTTTTGCTAACTTATGAGATACGGGGGAAAATCAAAAAATTGACAATTTCAAAATTACCCTATATTTTTTTAGTTAAAAGAGATACAGAAAAATGTTGTATACAGAAGTTTCTTTATATTGATTGTTGAATAATCTGCCGTTTTCAGAATAAGTATACGGGTTCAGGTAAAAAAGTTATCGGATCTAACCTCATTTTTTTAAATGGAACATATTTTAATCTAAAAAGATACTATTTTAAATTTTCCTTTTAAAAATATCACACCATGGAAGATATGGGTTTCCTAGGCGATTTATTTAAACTTTATTACTTTGAAACAAAATAAAAGATTCAGATTAAGGTAAAAAATAAGGGGAATCATCGTAAAGGTTCGGAATATGTCCTTAAATGGTTACCGTCTTTCCGGATAGCAAACAAAATATACATTTTGCTCCACTTCTTCATTTTTTCCACTTTGATATAAAGTGATATCATATCAAATTTTTCAAAATGTTGATAGGTCATTTTCGCAACTCAATAATGTAAAAATGAAATTGACGTTAAATGTTAATAGTCAACATAGTTGTTTCTAGGATATTAGCTTTTGTTTCATGGTCTACTGTGGTTTAAAATAATAAAGTTTAAATAAATCGCCTAGGAAACCAATATCATCCATGGTTTTATGTTTTTATATTAAAATATACAGGGTGTTCCATTGAAAAAATGAGGTTGGGTCCGATAACTTTTTTACCTGACCCCGTATACTTATTCAATATAAAGAAATTTCTGTATAATACATTTTTCTGTATCTCTTTTAACTAAGAAAATATAGGGTAATTTAGAATTTGTCAATTTTTTGATTTTCCCCCGTATCTCTTAAGCAAGCGAAAGTTTTCAAATTTTGATTTTACCATTTTAAGTTTGACCCAAAAAGAGCATATGACAAATACATTACTTTTTTGATAGCACGTGTATTAGTGTAAACTAATTCGAATTCGAATCGACCGATAGTATCGGAGTTAAAAGCAGAAAGTAGTAATTTAACTCCATACTCGAATACCGTACTCGATACAAGTATAGTAAGTAAGTAAATTAAAGAATCGGGTTCTTCTTGGATTCCTGTACTCGAGTACCTCATCACTAAATTTTTGTTTCCGTGGTTTCAACTCTATATCGATTTCTCCCGCTTGAAAACTGCGTATAAATAAAAAATATAGAAAATATAAAATAATCGACCTAGCCATTTTTAAGGAGATATGTTGTTTTCTTTTTACAAATATAAATATAATTTTTAGTATAATTTGTTTTGGTGACGCAGTATGCCCTTTTTACCTTTTATCACTTAAATCCAATTCTTCCGAGTTCCTATACCAAGTTACATTCGGTTTAGGGATTCCTATTACGTCACAGGGTAAGCTCTTTGGTGATCCATAGTCGCCTAAAGTTTCAGGCTTGGCGTTGCTGAAAAACTTAGGTTTTTCTAACACCACCACCTGAAACAAAATTAATCAATTAGTAGATAACGAGGCGACAACACTTCAAGGCGAATAAAATATAATTTTTGAAATCTTCTATTTATTTGTCAAACCGGCTCTCTATTTTTTGAGTAGCAATTCCCAAGAAATCGCGTTTTAAAAATGGACTGAATATACCCAATAAGTAAAAACCAAAGATCTTACAAACTACAGATAGAAAAATGTACATTTCTAGCCTACGCAACGAATACAAACAGTCTTTCCCACCTCTTTCGGTCATTATTGCAGCATAGCCAGATTGACATATTTATCGCAAAAGGTATCTTCCAAAATCCCAATTAAAAATTTGTTAATTTGACAATTACAACTGGTTTAAGGTTAATCTGCAATTGCTGTTAAAATAAATTTATTTCCCAATAATTTTACTATAAACTGTGAAAGGGCGATGAGAGATTCTTTAAAAAAATATTATTATACTTTAAACGACTACGAACAAACCCGAACTAATTCAACTGCACTCTGGCAACATCTATTTCTATTTTACTATGCCCTGCATGTGCGTCACGATCCAAAATATAGTCGCCTCGCCAAGTTATGTATGAATACTAATCTCGTATACACTAAAACGTTGTCGCTGTGATCGCAGGGATTGTTTATATATTTTTGGGTTGATTTGTGTTTTTCTTGTGATTATTGGTGAAAAATCGTCTTTATTATAAACAATCATGGTTCATTCATGTGTATTTTGTAAAAGAGTGGATCATTTAAATAAGGATTTATCTTTTCATTGGTAAGTATGGTTATGTTTTAATATTTAACCATCTGATATAGCCAGACTTCAACATTGTTGCCATTCAGCCAACAAACATGTAGTTCTCTCTTCCACCCATTACTGATTTTCAATACCATTTCACATGATCACAGCTTCACTTTCTAAGAGTTTTATGAATGGATTATTGGACCTTTGGTAAAAACCTATAAATTTAGGAATTATTAAAATTATCGTACACGGAAACTTATCACGCGCGAGTTAACACACGCACCCGGCCACTTATTTAGAAATTATTGCAGCTACAGCTCGACAAGCGAGTCTATAGCTACGCGGTATCGGTAAAGGGGAAGCAATATCTTTCCGATCTGGCCGAGTCATGGACGTGCTATTATTATCTTAATAATGTAATAATATATATTTTTTCATGGCAAGAATATTGTATCAAAAGTTCAATATATTAGGCCTTTCCATTAATATTTTTCCTATAATTTGATCCATGGATCAAATCCATTTAATTTTCTTGAAGTAGTCCATTTCAAAGTGGAGTGAAGTTATAAGGAGGTAAGACTGTGAGTTTCTTTACCTCCTTAAATCCATTTAATTTCAACATGCACTTGAAAGTTTCACGGGAAAACGGAAAGTTTATGTCACTTCTCAGCTGTTTCAACTTTTTTAAGGTTGGAACCACTTTTAGTTCCAAATAAAACTATTGTATTGTTCTCCTAACAATGCCAAAGTCGAAGCCTTCGATTTTTCCGACAGCAGAGAGAGACATAGGAGATGACAACAATTGATCCGGGTTATTTTCTTTCCTTTCAGTATCTTCTTTGTGAATGTTTCTTACTGCACCTACGCTTACTTCCGTATACATTGCGACCCTTTCTAGCTTTCGCTTAAGTGGCAATTTAAATGTATTAATTTGTAATTCCTCTTCACACACCCTGTACACATTGGCAATCACTTCACGGGTTTGACTATGAGGGTTTTACCAGGGTATATTCATTCATTATCACAGTTTTAAAACAAACCCTATCACTACGCAACTGGACCAAGCTTATTGGACATCGCCGAATAATCACGACGGCACAATAGGCGTGTCACCAGACGCGTGTCGCCTCCTCTGTCTGGGATATAACCTATAAAATTAGCTCCAGCTACCGGTTACCCATGGTTACCGTTGATATTGCACCATGTTGCCCTATTGTTAGATTATAAGTACTTTAATAAAAAAATATTTTATTTTCAATTTAAATATTAAAATAAATAGTAAGAAAGTTTTAAGAACATTGAAACTATAATAGAATATTAGTTTCTTATATACTTATGACAATTTACTTTAAATGGGTAAATTTAATTTTAGGGTTTACTTGGTAACATGTTATTAAATTAAAATTTAATATATGTGACAACATTGTTAACCTAAGATATTTTCTTGCCCGCATTCCTTTTGTAGCTACAGATAAAGTTGTCGACCTGTATATAGATTCTTTACGTGCTTCTATGGAAATACATTTTATAAGGTTAGCCATGTATTTTAATTTGTAATTAAAACAACAAACAGTGGTTTAATTACAGATTTAAATTTTTTTTATACACCTATGAACATTGACAATGTATAGGTGTTTATGACAAGGAATATTGGTGCAATTGCAGCGGTTCAATTTCTATATCAGTAGGTCCCTGAAATCAATAAGTGTGACCGTGCCTAGCTAAAATCTACAGATTTATTAATCCAATTAAATCTAAGGAAAAATGATATGTACCTGAGACAAAGCTTTAGCTGTAGGAAATCCTCCAGATCTCAAATTAACGCTACATTCGTACTGCCCACTGTGCGTCGTATTAATCGATACTAAGGCCAAACTTCTGTTCCAAATATCGTTTAAAGAATAAGAAATGCCCGCGTTTTCAATAGGGATGCCGTCTTTAAACCATAAAGTCTCTAATTCATAGAGCGGTCGAGCGTTCGCTATGCAGTCTAAGGTCGCTTCGGACGAGCCCTTGATAATCTGGAGGTCGTCGGGAGCGATTATGATTTCGGGAGCGATCTCGTTGTTCTCCGACGGGTCATCGATGGTCAGTCTTATGAATGCGCTGTTTTCCTCCTTGCCTTCTTGAGAATTTATTGCACGGGCCCTAGAAGAAAAAAGTATTTTTTAAAATAACTTGTTATCAAAAAAGCAAAAATACCATCTCCCTAGTACGCTTTCCCTCCAGATTCTCTTATAACCATTGTGTCGGAGTTTGTTCGGGTTTCGGGGGAGAATACTGGAGCCGTAAACACAAATCGGCACAAGTATGTTTGGTCCAAATTCGTATAAGCTTCGAATTATGCTTGTCCTTTGAACTAACGTTATATATTTTGGTTGATTTGTGTTTTTTTTTGTGATTATTGGTTAAAAATTCTCATTTATTATAAAGACTTAAGGTGCATTCATGTGTAGTTCGTAAAAGAGTGGATCATTTAAATAAGGATTTTCTCATCGGTAAGTCTTTATGAAGGAACCCTTTTGCTAAATGCTCTATTCATTAAACTGGTACTAAACTTTAAAAGCCGTATTAGAGTCGGCAATAAAAATTTCCGGTGCAATGGCAATTATAATTGCAAGAATTCATGCGCAGTAAACCGTTCTTGATCAGCTCGCGCATTGCTAATAGTCAGAACAGCAGTTGGTAGTGTCGAAATCCCTAAAATATCCCCAGAATTAGAGATGGGCCAACCTGTTCGTTTTGATTAGCAGTTAAAGCAGCTACTGCTACTTACAAATGGCAGTTCAAAAAAGCTGCTACCAATTTGCAATACATATGCTCAATAAAGAATGTGAACTGTTAATTTAAGTACCAGTTAGTTTAAATAGCCATTAGCTGTTCATAGGTGCTTCGACCAACTAATAAACATTTAAAAATATCAGAATAATCCATCTCTACCCAGACTTGTACCGGCAATGGCAATGAAAATGGCGCGTGCCCCATTTCTGGCAATGCGAGACAGCTGATGGAGAATGGTGTACTGCGCATGCATCCGTGCAATTTTAATTGCCAGAAGACTAGAATTGCCGACTGTAACAAGGATTCCATTCTCGCATTGCGCCGGCAATGCGAGCAAAATTGGGCCAGATGATCGAGAACAGTTTAGTGGGCATGAATCTTTGCATTTATAATTGCCATTGCTGGCGCAAGAGACATAAATTGCCGACTCTAATACGGCTTTAAGAGAAAGTAATTCTTGTTTACTGTACTTACTGTTAGTTATTCATACACCCCAATATTTACTGAAAAGTACTAAAGTTGATAATAGACTAAATTTTAATTCCTTTTAGTGAAAGACTTCAGACTTCATGGACTTGGCGAGGGCCCAGGGGCCGATGATCATTTTAGGACAATTTTCTCATATATCAATTAATAAACTGAATTTCTAATTAAGTATTGACATAAACCCAACCGCCCAGAAATAAGTAATAGTAATAGGTATCGCAAGTAAATCAATAAAATAGTTGTCCCCGTTATTAAACAAAAATTAATAGGTAAAGACCCACCGACCAATGTTAACTCGTATAAATGTTCCAGTGCCGAATTAATAATGATAAATGGCTTTTGTGACGTTAAACAATGCGGTGTATTGAATTACTATTATTAATATCGATGATAAGAGTTTCCCAATTTGTGTACCAGATTTATTTGTTACGGAATGTTTTTTAAATTAAAAATAATGATTAAGTGATCTTGAATCATTGTTTTGCTGGTTCTTTGAACTCATTTGTTTTGTAATTTTATTTTTTTATGTCCCGTATTAAAATTGAAGCATCGGAATATGGATGGTATGATAGTATCAACTCCGTGCTAGTGTTTGCCTGTAGTATACAGGGTACACCAAGTAAAGTGGCCTATTAGAAGTATCTCGAGAACTAAATGAGATTTTATTTTGAAAATTTGGCTGTGGATATAAGAGATGGTTTTCTACGTTCATAAAATATTTTGGATGGTGGGGTGTTGCCGGATCATACCGAAAGTGGTAGCAACTTCGGAATTTTAAATGAATTACCCTATACAGGGTGTAACTAAATAAGTGTAAAACATTTAAGGGGGTGATTCCTCATCGAAAAAAAGATAGGATCTTTCATATAAAGAAACTTCATTGGAGCATCCCTTGTTAAGATACAGCCCCTTAAAGGGGGTACATAAAATGTGTTTAACAATTTTTTTCACAAGCACTAAAAAAGTTACAATATTGAAATTAACCTGACATTTTCTACTACCAAAAAGACACTTAGCCAGTAATTTATTTGGTTTACCCCATGGTTGTAAGGGTGGAAAACGCAACCCCTAAAATTTATTTCCAATGTAAGTTTTTGTCTTATTATTTGTTTACCATCTAAAAATTTATTTCCGATAGCCTGTTTCATTCTAAACAAAAAATGTCTCTTGAATTTTTTGCCCAAAATAAATCAGTTCGCAGCAAAAAATTATTTTACGAACAAGATACATATCGCCATAAAACGCGCGAATACGTTGCTCAATGCGCCGACGTCTAGACGCATGCGTAATGTCTGAAGGTAGACATATTGAACATTTACTATGATTTCTAGATGTTGTATGTTTTGTTATTAATAAATTAGTTTTGTTTATTTATAAATTTTATGTACCCCCTCTAAGGGGCTGTATCTTAACAAGGGATGCTCCAATGAAGTTTCTTTATATGTTTTACACTTATTTAGTTACACCCTGTATATTATATTTTTTTGGAATCTAGGTAAAAATCTAGAACAGTTTTCTGTATAATATCCTATAACTATCTTTAAGAGTTTTTGAATTATAAATAATCATATCTTTTAACGGTTATAGCTAGAAAGCTGAAATTTTGACAATAGTTTCACAAGACCAAACCCGAAATTTTATAATTTTGAACAGTATTTAATTAATATTATACCTACTCCATAACAATATTTCTGAGGGGGATGAATTATTGCAAAAATTTTCTTTTTTTTAAATGGGAGACCCTGTATTTGATATGTTTTGTTAATGGAGGATCGATTTTCTACCTAATGATATTAAGTGTTCCTATACCTATCTTCAATATTAGCGAAATTTAAAAATTATCTTATAAAAATATATTTTTTGGTAGTTGGCTGTGAAATGGATTCATAGGAACAAAATAATGAAAAAATCCATTTGACGTTATGTTTGTGTTAATGTAATAAAAATGGCTAATTCGCATTAGTCGAGCTTAGATATTTTAAGTTTTTTAAGTTTTATATTCATGGGGTAGAGTTTTATCTAGATTTTTATCTATGGGGTAGGATTAAAGAAAATCGAGTAAGAACAGATCTGGGGTCTCTAGAAGGGGAAGAAATGAAAAAAGGTGACAAATGAAAATGTTATCACCACAATTCATGAATGTTTAAGAGCCAACGGAGGAAATTTTAACAATTTAGTTATTAGTTATTTTATTGTTGCGTAAGTTTAATTTTTTTATTAATAAATTGCTTATTTGTTAACTATTTTTTTATAACAACACATACATAACGTCAAATGTATTTTTCATTATTTTGTTCCTATGAATCCATTCCACAGCCAACTACCAGAAAATATATTTTTATAAGATAATTTTTAAATTTCCAAGGTCCAAAAATATTGAAGATAGGAATACTTAATATCATTAGGTAGAAAATCGATCCTCCATTAGCAAAACATACCAAATACCATTTAAATAAAAGAAGATTTTTGCAATAATTCATCTCCCTCAGAAATTTAGCTTTCTAGCTGTAACCGCTAAAACGCTGATTTTGTTTTCAGGTCCCGATACGGCGTTAGAAAATCACAAGATTATTTATAATTCAATAACTCTTAAAGATAGGTATATGATATTATACAGAAAACTGTTCTATATTTTTATCTAGATTCCAAAAAAAATATAATATATAGGATAATTCAATTCATTAAAATTCCGAAGTTGCTATCGGTATGATCCGGCAACACCGCATCATCTAAAATATTTTATAAACGTAGAAAACCATCTCTTATAGCAATAGCCAAATTTTCGAAATAAAATCTCACTTAGTTCTTGAGATACTTCTAATAGGCCACTTTACTTGGTGTACCCTGTATATACTACGTAACTACGCCACTTAATTATCGAATATTCAAAAATTCAAGTCCTAAGTAATAAGCTATTATTTCGTTAGTAATGAACCAATTTTAATAATAATTTTTGTTTTAACTGATAGAAAATAAATTCCAGAGTTTAGAGCAGGACAGTTTACTTCCTGATAAGTATAATTGTACGGGGTAGAGCATAAAATCTAGATGCATGTAAATTTCCTAAAATTTAAATTCGACATAACTTACATAAAAATTGAATTTTATTTATTTTTTAAACTAAACCAATTAGAGATATATCTGGGTTAGACACTGGCACACAAGTATTGTCATGTCACTCGAGATAACAAAAAAATTACCATTTCTTCTAAATAATCTATTCTTCTTCTAATATGATTATTCGCCATGTCACAATTTTGTCACATACTAAATAGGACTATGTTTAGTATATGACTATGTTAATTTTCATTACTCGTTGAACTACAGCATACGGTATAATGGGCCGCCTAAACTATGATACTAGAAATAAGTAATGGTTATTTTCAGTAAGATTGAACAAACCCGTAGAATCTGTTCTATAATATAATAGTATGTATGTACAAGTAAAAATACTCTTATTACATTTAAATATTTTACTAACAGTCGGTAGATACCTTAACAGATACCAGAATAATAATATCTGCGAGTAAAAATCCTCTTACAACTTTAAATACTTTAATAACAAACGGTTGGTATCCGTATCAGATACCAGAATAATATTCGTAACGCTAAATACTAGGCTGACACAGGGTTGAACCAGCTACTGAACATTTTCCTCCCAAGAATAAAAACACACAACACTTGTCATAAACATAACCTCACTTTTCTAATAAATGAACCAAAGAGGATTGGTCAGTTTACATACTAATCGATTTGGTTATTATCTATTACTAGCAATATTAAGTTCAAGCTTTAGCCAACTACTGTGGATAGCTTGTAAACTAGCTGGATAGTATATAAACCATAAACCGAACAAACCAAGCAATATTCGTAGCTATTTGATTTTCCATCAAATTAACCAGACATTTCAATAGTTTGTATACTATCCAGCTAGTCTATCTAAATACTAAGGTAAGTAAAAACCCTTTTTGTCTACATGCTGTCGCGCCGCTCCATTTGATTTCAGTTAGCAACTGTTTGTAGGTATAAACTACAGTGGTGCCAGATCACACTGCGTGTCTTCCCTTGCTTGGATAACTGCCGCCCGAGTACTGATATGTTTAACCTTCACCATAGTTGCTTTAGTATGTTTCGATTTTCGCTATTGGAACGACGTCGCCGAGGGTTCCACGTGCTTGATGAATACGAATTTTTAAGGTTTTGTTAGTTGTAGCGTTACCCGTTTTTTATTCTGTTCGGAAATAATTCATAATAATAAATGTTGTGATGTGATTTCAAATTTGTTTTTTATTTTTTTATGGAATTTAATTATAAAACGGATTATTTTAAAATAAGATCGAAGGTAAGAGAGTACCTTAAAGTTGTAGTATTTTTTTTTCTAAAAAGTTTGAAAAAGAAATGATAACGCGGGTCAAAGACGTCTTGTTGTCAAAAACTTAACACGTGCGTTTACAATTCTGTGTTGCAATATGACAACACCGACTACAATGCGCTGACCTCTTTTTAAACTTGAGACTGCTTCAATAGATTATTGATTGAGAACGTCGCCAGCAGCGGAGACGTCAATTTTCAGATTTCATATAAAGTGTATATTTCGCCTAATAATTCAAAGCGCCATTTATGATTACTTTTCATCTGAGGATTTGCCGGTTTAAATATAATAAGTCATTTCCATAACACCCTGTATATTACACATTACAAATATTTCGTTCTAATTTAGGGATGTCCTGTATAAGTAGTATAAAAATAGATTTGCATGTATTTTTTATTGTGTACTTTAAAGAGGTCAGCTTTTAAATAATAATAAAGGTACGTGTATAATATGGTGGGATTGACCCCTTTACTATTTTCCTGCCTTTTACACATTTATGAGGACAATATTGAATTTTTAAACAGCAGTAGGACTTGTCAATGAAATTGCATGTCGAAAAATTGGAAATGTTTGTAATGATCTGTTATTTACTTTTTATTGGAATCGCTATTTGTAACTTGTCGATAAAAATAGTTTAATATTTAACGAATATAGTTCTAAGGAGACCTTATATATTAAATTATTCATATTTTAAGAAAAAAAAAATAACAATACAAGGTCGCCAGAGAAGTTTCAAACAAATTGAAAATTTCTTATTATGAATATCTCGCGAAGATTTATTATTTAATAAAAATTTTTGTTTATTTTTCAACAGCTAAATATAATATAAATATGCAAGGAAATAATTTCCTAAAAACTGCGGAAAATGCCCTATTATTAAGGCAAAAAATATGATGCATTCAATCCGCATAGAAAAATCGACGGGGGATTTCCGTTATTTCTAAAAAGGCAGTCTTATTTTTATGGAACCTCCTGTATATTATTTTTAAAATTAAAAGAAAGTTAAATTTGCTTTGAAGCGATATGTCATATTCCTATACCTAAACCTTAATGTTTCCTCGATAGAGCCAGTTTTTTGGAAAATTATCATCTTTTGAGGTTTTTTTCATACGTAGCTAAACTAATAGTGAAAGTGTGACATTAATGTCATGCCTGGGTATTTAAACTTTGTAGGTTGGCATGAGTTTGACATAAATTCCAGGACCGGACTTACTAATCTTGAGGTAATTGTATAAGTGTATAGTATCATAGTGAACAAGTTAAAAATGCATCATTTTTTAAGTCTACGTAGGCTACATAAGTGAAATATAAACACACTGATAAAAATAGCCCATATTACAAGTTTAGCTATTGTGCGTAGTTTAGCAGAGCTTAGCTATAGTTAGTTAGTTATAGTATACATGCTCTTCAAATATAATGAAAACAGCAGTGTAAGTGAGCCGATATGACTGTTGCCACACTAGAGCATTGGCTTCAGCTGAAGTACTGGACAAACCATAAATTTTTATGCATAATTAAAGTCTAAAATATGGAAACACAAAAGTTCATAACCTCAAATACTTTGGCAAAATCAATTTTACTTACAGCCAATTTAGTAATAATACCATAACAAAATATTCAATAAAAGCTCAAAATGTCCGAGAAACAGTTGAAACCCGTAAAAAAATGGACTGAAATCGGCCTAGTCCGGATATTTACAAACCGGGGGAATTTCGGAAATTGTTTATCAGCTCTTCGATCTGTCAAATCTGGGTGTCAACTGTCCAAAATCTAGTCGTTTCATTATTTAGGGTATACTAAAGGATGAGCCAACACTATTTTTTTTTGATATCGATATTGACATTAAAGAAGCTTGATTCATTAGACATCAAACTACTAAAGGATGAGCGAACATTATGTTTATGATATTAACATTGACATTAGAGAAGTTTGATTCATTAGACACCAAACTACTAAAGGATGAGCGAATATCATTTTTTTGATATTGACATTGACATTAAAGAAGCTTGATTCATTAGACATCAAACTACTAAAGGATGAGCGAACATTATGTTCATGATATTAACATTGACATTAGAGAAGTTTGATTCATTAGACACCAAACTACAAAAGGATGAGCGAATATCATGTTTTGATATTGACATTGACATTAAAGAAGCTTGATTCATTAGACATCAAACTACTAAAGGATGAGCGAACAATATGTTTATGATATTAACATTAACATCAGAGAAGTTTGATTCATTAGACACCAAACTACTAAAGGATGAGCGAATATCATGTTTGTGATATTGACATTGACATTAAGAAGCTTGATTCATTAGACAGCAAACTACTAAAGGTTGAGCCAACATTATGTATTTGATATTGACATTGACGTTAGAGAAGTTTGATTCATTAGACATCAAACTACTAAAGGATGAGCGAACATTATGTTTATGATATTAACATTAACATCAGAGAAGTTTGATTCATTAGACACCAAACTACTAAAGGATGAGCGAATATCATGTTTGTGATATTGACATTGACATTAAGAAGCTTGATTCATTAGACAGCAAACTACTAAAGGTTGAGCCAACATTATGTATTTGATATTGACATTGACGTTAGAGAAGTTTGATTCATTAGACATCAAACTACTAAAGGATGAGCGAATATTTTGTTTTTGATGCCGACGTTGACATTCGAGAAGTTTGATTTATTAGACATCAAACTACTAAAGGAAGAGCCAACATTATGTTATTGATATTGTCATTGACAGTAAAGAAGTTTAGTATAGAAGTTGATTAGACATAATACTTTTAATAGATAACAAAGTATGAAATCTCTCAATGACGTTATATGATATTATGATATGATACAAGGTGGATAAAAACAAAGAAAAATGCCTGGTTCATTCACTCGAGTTGTAAAATATTTACTAGACCAATATTATAAGAATATGGTTATGGACACAACTGATATTATGGTGGTTGGTGACTTACCTGTAAGGTTTTTGATCAGATTTATCAGTCGACAAAATTATTAATTGATTCGATTTTGATTTCGCATATTTCTGGGCGTACGGCAGGACACCCTCATCAGTTTGCCACGTGACATCAGGCGCTGGAACTGAGTCGATCTCTGGAAGATTCAGCACTGCCGCATTCCCTTCCTCGACTGAAATTGTGGTTTCACTTTGATTCTTAAAAACACCCATGTCTGAAAAAAGTATTTCTATATTGTAGCGGATATTCCTAAATGTGAGATGACATGCAAAAGCTTTTTAATGGATCGTCCCGGGGGTTTGGGGCGCCATGTATTCAAAAAGTTTTACATTTATATGGAATATATTTTTTTAAGAATTAATTCTCGAAAAAATCACAAATATAACGTACAGGGTCGTCAAAAAATATAAAAATGTGCTAAAATGCTAAGACTAAAGTAACACTAACTTATATGGTAAATTTATTAGATAAAGTTGTTAAGAATCAAATTTAATGTCATTTTTTCTTGGAAAACATTTTATTAAAAAGAAAAAAAAAATGTTCTTCTATTATTAGGCTTCAGCCGAGACACTGTCATTTTCAATACATTAACGGAGGTTTTTTTCTAAATCTTCGAACAGCGTTTTCAATTTCAAATCCTTGTATTTCGTTGCAGGCTTGTGTAATTCTCTTTTTTAGTCACAATAAGCACAATTTCTACTATTTCTTGGTAAATAAGTCTTAAGCAAATAAGTTTTAAAAATCATATTGAGGTTTATTTTGACATTTGATTGTTTCATAAGTGACTTGATGTCTGGTACTTTTAAAAATACATTACTTTACCATTAGAAATAATGATGTTACCTCTATATTTTCGGGAAGAAAAAATAGATGAAAATATTTTTTCTTCGTAGCTGTTATTTTATATTTTGACATTAAATTCTTTTTAATAAATTTTTTGTACCACTGCTACGTCACTGCCATTAGTTTTGGTACATACTGTACCATTTACTGTATTTTTTTCTTAAACAGGGTTTTACAAATTCGGCCTTCACTATTGGGATTTCGGAAACGGTAAGAGATACAAGGTCGGTTAAATAGGGGCAAACTTGCGTAATTATGGGCCCAATAATAGCCGCAAAAAAATCAAAAATAAAAACAGGTGCTTTCAAAATATTTGGAAAAATCTAAAATTTTGCGGTTCGGTTTTTATTTTTTCTTGACTTTGTTCGAAGAGTCCAAAAATAAATTTGACTTTCTCATTGCTACTTTTTATTCTCCACGCGATGGCATTATCAGATCTTTCATGCGACGTTTCGTCTTTCGGTCACCATCATCGACTTAATTTTTGTTTAAATTATGAAAGTTGACCAAAATCTACGTCAACACTTACTGGTTCTCCAACGTTTTGTTCCTATAATTAAAATACCCCTAGTACGTTCCTGTAATTTTTTTTTTTAATTCGGTAGAATTCGAAAATGAAAAACTCAAAGCCTCTTTAAAAGTCTTAAGTGCTGGCTTTAAGAGTCAAATTTTATTTGTATTAATAAAATAAATTACTTGTACTTACGCCAAGTACAAATTTGATACAACTATTAGTTTGAAATAAAAAAAAAACAGTATAACAATTAAAGATAGAAAAAGCAATAATAATCAGCTTCTTCGAAATAAACGTAAATTACAGGAACGTACTAGGTGCATTTTAATGAAGAGGGTCAATTTAAGGAACAAAACGTCGGAAAAAAGAGTGTTATACAGGGTGTTATGGAAATGACGTATTATATTTATACCGGCAATTCCTGAAATGAATACAAATTGAAGAAAAATATCCTTAAATGTTTCAATTCATTCAGCGGTAAAAATGACCTGACGTCAAACCAGGAATACATCTGTGCGGCACTGCGACACATACGAATTCTCACCGGTGTTGTCAGAATTACACCTTACACTCTTTAAGTTTGAAATACGCAACTACGTAGGTCAAATGTCGATGACCTTTTGACTTTTAGTGATTGGCTGACTGATTTTTTAATGTAATTTTATTTAGGCCACACACATACATACCTTGTCGGTCTTATTTAAAAATTAGTGTCAATTTCTATAAAAACTTATACAGCGTTTTAGTAAAGAAACCGGCACATCACATAACCCATAACCATAATGGCAAATCTTCACATGAACAATGCCGCCATAATGCACAAAATTCACTTGGAGACATCGTTTTTATTAACATTATCTTGTCACGCCTAGATTTATATGAACTTTTGTTTTTAATTAAAAAACACATTGTAAAATGTAAGTAACATTTCTTCGAATTAAAAATGACATCTGAACTGAAACATTTAAAACACGAGCTGTCAAAAAGTAGAGATGTACTACTAATGCAATGCGTGTTTTTCCGGTAGATTCCAGCGCATTCACCAAAAACGGTTGAAATAAATAATTATAATAATCTACAGCACTTATTTATTGTTTTCCTTCACTGCTGTAGATACCAATAAAGATTAAAAAACTTGTTAATCGCTACTCTGGTGCTATTTTTCATTCGAAAAGCTTAAAAAATTAAATCGATTGATTCACAGCGGGATTTTAAAACCAAAGATTAGCCATATCTACTAAAATCGACAGAAGGTTAGAAGTTGACATTTGCTTGACAACAAGATATTCCTCTGCGGTTTCGCGCGAAAGAGTTTTTTCGGGATATTTAATCAACTGTAACAGTGCGAATAAGTGTGAAAATGTTTAGTACATACAGAAAAATCAAGTCGAAGGCATATTAGAAAATGTTCATTTAGTAAGAGACCAGAAATCGCAAGGTCACTGGATCTTACCCCATGCAATTTTTTTTCTATGGGGAACGATGAATAAAGAAATAGTTTATAAAGTCGAAGATATGGATCAGTTGCGATATAAGATATTGGATGCAGCAGATAAAATAATTGCCGAACGTTTTAAAGAATGCTGGTGTGTAGCGTCCTTGTGTGACAAGGGCCTATCTTCAAAAAACTAATTTGAAACATGTGTGTGTTTCTTTAAGTGATTTATGGTAATTTGTTCAGTGTTTCACTATGTATTCTGTGTCTCTGACGATATACAAGGTCATGTTCTGAGATTGGAAGAAAAACGCCGAAGGGGTTTTAGTGGGGTATAAGCTTTACCCACTAAAACCAAAAAACCTGAAGATGTATGTACCCTGGATTACTTGCTAGTGTACTGGCACCTGGATTCACTTCTCTTTGGATACTAGTAACTAACAATTTGGCAACATTGCGCCAGAACATCTGTTTATTACACAGCTGCTCAGTGTAATGTGACTGTGCCGAGGAGTTATGTGTGGGTTTATGGGTGAATTACCCCACTTTTTAAACGTTCGATTTGAAAAATAAAATATGTAGCGCTTCTCTAGGACACCCCAGGAGTCACCAATTTAAATATAATACGTCATTTCCATAACACCCTGCATACCATTAAACGTAGATTTCGATACTCTTTCATAATTTAAACATCTGTGTGCACACACGCACCACTCCCAGAGTGCCCTAAAGGATTTTTCCTATAGTGCTTGTGTTTGATCATAAAAAAAAAAAAAAAAAAAAAAAAACAATGGATCCAGGCTCGTATTTAAAAAAATTGTTGATGCATGGTTACCTATAGGCGAAACGTCGCATCAAAGTTTGATAATGTCATCTTGTGGAGAATAAAAAGCATTTTTTGACATCTCTTCGAACAAAGTCATGAGAAACTAAAAACCGAAACGCAACATTTTAGATTTTTCCAAATATTTTGAAAGCCTTTGAATTGATTTTTGATTTTTTGCGGCAGATTATTGGGCCCCTAATTACGCAACCTTGCCCTAATTTAACCGACTTCGTATCTCTTACCGTTCCCGAAATCCCAATGGTGAAGGGCGAACGTGTAAGACCCTGCTTTTTAAATTTTGCAGTTGAGTAGATTGCTGCTAGATAGTGTAAGGGTGTATCTACCACCGATTTGTAACAACAATTTGTGTCGAATTTGCTGTATCGCTGTTGTGGAATAAATACGAAACAATTGTCGTGGCCTACCGGCCCAAGGGAATGCTCATTAAATTTCCCCCGCGTACTTTACTGCAGTAAAGGCAGTAAACTGACACACTGGTCCGCTAAGCGATATCCCCTTTGTTCTAATTATTTTTAATTTTCAATTTATAATTTATAGGAAAATAATAAACATAAAATAGGGGTTGGTTGCATGTAAGAAAATAATATAAAACCTGAGCCTTAAATGTTAATTTTGTGACTTTTTAAGTGCTGCTATAAAATATCAAACGTTGCGTGGTGTGGTGGAAATTGTGTTGTTCATTTATTGCAAAGGCGCCAGAAGTTGCCTTTCCTTATTCGACAAGATTGAATAATACGCACTGTACGGTTGGATCTGGGAAATAATGAATGTGCGTTAGTTTACGGTAATTTCAAAGACTTGTAATTTTTAACGTCTTTTTGTTTTATCAGTTAATGAAAAAGGATAAAATAGACTTTTATCTTTGGAAACGAAATATAATAGTTAGAGAGACGGTGGCAATAGGGGGTCCGTGAAGGGGAATATCAGTAATTTGGTTCTTCGTAAAACTACAACTTTTATATCTGATGAAATGCCGTAGAGCGTTGCTGAGAGGCGCTGTACCGCTTTAGATAGGAAATTCTCAATAAATTCAAAATTATATCGATCCATGTCTGAAAATGAATATACAGCACCTGCGTGACCCAAAAGTCACGGGAAACACATTTTCTGACAAGTCAACCCTTGCATATACTTTTCCAAGCGTGCCAAAAAAAAAATGAAAATTAAAAAAAAAAGGAAAAAAAGCGAATTTGAAGTCGAAACTTTCTAGAATGGCACGTTAAAGATTATGTGAAAAATTTTTTGTCGTTCCAGGTCTCGCCATTTCATTATTGGAATTTTTTAAAAATCTCCTCTGAGGAAATTCGGAAAGCGATCGTGACATGTCGTGGAAAAAAAATGTCACCTAGCTAGGCGGAATTCTGACAATATTACGCAGACATACCGGAAGGCAGGTATCGTTCAGTTATATGACGGGAAAATATATAAAAATATTTCGCAATATTATTTTTATCAGAAAATTGTTTACGAGTCATCTCCGAATACAAATCGATTAAGCCCACTTGGACCCCATGTCACTTGAGACTTTATAATTTTTCCATTCATATTTTTTGACACGCTCGGAAAAGTATATGAAAGGGTTGACTTGTCAGAAAATATGTTTCCCGTGACTTTGGGGTCGCACAGATGCTGTAAATTCATTTTCAGACATGGCTCGATATAATTTTGAATTTATTGAGAATTTCCTATCTAAAGCGGTACAGCGCCTCTCAGCAACGCTCTACGGCATTTCATCAGATATAAAAGTTGTAGAGGGGGACCTAAACTCCACGAAAAACCAAATGGAAAAAATACTATGGTAAAATTAATATAGTAAAGATTTTATTGTAAAATTTCCTATAAATTATTGTATTAATTACATTTATTTATTAGAAATCTGTACCAAAATAATATTGTAAACATAATTTCTAAAAAAATATGGTTAGAATTTCTAATATATTTAGTAAAATCAAGCAAATACTAAAATATATAGTAAATTTTAACAATCACTTGAGTAAAATTATTATAGTGAAGATTTTATTGTACGATTTCCTATGAAATATTATAATAATTACAATTTTCATTATTAATCTGTACTTATAATAATAATATTGTAAATATAATTTACTAAAAACTACAGTTAGGATTTCTAATAAATTTAGTAAAATTAAGTAAAATATATTGTAAATTTTACAAAGAATTAAAGTGAAAATAATTTATTTATAACTCCAGTAGATAGTTAAATATTTTTAAATATACAGGGTGACAATTTAAAAACTTGAAATGGCCATATATTAGAAACGAAAAACTGAAGAAAAAAACGCAAAAAACAGTTTCTATAAAACGAAGGGGGAACAAAAACAAGCGTATTAGCCCACTCCTATCTGCAACCCCTTGGACAGGGTGAGATAAACCCTTAAAATCTTAAATAGAAAGGGGGTCGAGTGATACATCATTTTGAAGCTCTTGAAAAATGCTTTCCAATGGTACCATAGAAAGGTACATTTCAGGAAATTCTTCTCTGTTTATTAAGGAAAACAATAAATGAAAAGACAATTTTGAAATTTTTTATTATTAGTTAATTAAATGTTCAAAATGATTTCCGTTGTTTTGAAGACAATAATAAAGCCTACTTTCAAATTCTTCACGTACATTTGCAAAGGTTTCTCTGGGTATAGCACGGCATTCGTGAACTATTCTATGCTGAAGTTGCTCTAGTGACTCAGGTTGCGTTTTAAAAACCACAGATTTTAGGTGACCCCACAAAAAGAAGTCAAGAGGTGTTAGGTCCGGGGATCTAGGTGGCTATTCAACAGGACCTCTTCTTCCAATCCACTGGTTGGGATAATTATCATCCAACCACTGCCTAACGGGAACTACATAATGCGGAGGTGCTCCATCCTGTTGGAAATGTAGTAAGCGTGCTTCTAAAGATAAATTTTCGAGTATTTTCCTCTGATTTTCTAATTCTCGCACTATTAGTGGTTCGATAGACCTCTGTAGCATTTCAGCATACCTGTCGCCATTTAAATTTCCTTGTATAAATATTGGGCCGATAATACCATCTCCCAATATACCAGCAAAAACATTAATTTTCTGGGGGTACTGGGTATGCCCTTCTCTAAATATGTGGGGGTTCTCGTCATTCCAGTAACGACAGTTTTGCTTATTAATATGCCCATTTAAATAAAAGGTACACTCATCAATGAAGCAAATATTTTTAACTAGTTGAGGTTCTGCCGTAATTCTATCTGTCATTATTTCACAAAACTATATTCTTCTGTCAGGGTCGTCGTCACCAAGTTGTTGCAGTATGTGCAGTTTATAGGGATAAAACTTATGAATTTTAAGTACCTTTCTTATTGATTCACGAGATAATCCAGTTGCTACAGCTGCTTGACGAGTTGATAAAGTTGAATTCATTGCAAACTGCCCCAGAATTTCAATTTGCGCTGCTTCGTCGGCTAGTCTCGGTTGATTTCTCTTTATATTCGCGACAGAACCAGTTTCTTTAAATTTGGCTACTAGTTGGCGAACATACTCCGGGCTTACATTTTGACCTGGATGCCTTTCGTTAAAACGTTGAGCTGTTCTTAAATAACATTGATCCTGGGAACCATAAATGAAAATAATTTCTACCCGTTCAGCTGTGCTGTACACCATTGTTAAAGATAAGAAGTACTGCTTTTCGTTTAAACTGAACCGAAAGTTAACTGTTCTTAAAATAATAATACTAGTAGAAGTTACCTTTAAGGTAAATTCTGTGATAATAAAATGCGAATATTTATAAACAAATTTTTTTTTTCGACAAAAAAAAAATAACAAATAAACCAAAACGAAATACCGAGGCTTAAACTGTTTAGAATTCTTAAGAGATATCTCTTAATATGCCAGGATATTGGTAGCAATCATTTTGAACATTTAATTAACTAATAATAAAAAATTTCAAAATTGTCTTTTCATTTATTGTTTTCCTTAATAAACAGAGAAGAAGTTCCTGAAATGTACCTTTCTATGGTACCATTGGAAAGCATTTTTCAAGAGCTTCAAAATGATGTATCACTCGACCCCCTTTCTATTTAAGATTTTAAGGGTTTATCTCACCCTGTCCAAGGGGTTGCAGATAGGAGTGGGCTAATACGCTTGTTTTTGTTCCCCCTTCGTTTTATAGAAACTGTTTTTTGCGTTTTTTTCTTCAGTTTTTCGTTTCTAATATATGGCCATTTCAAGTTTTTAAATTGTCACCCTGTATATTTAAAAATATTTAACTATCTACTGGAGTTATAAATAAATTATTTTCACTTTAATTCTTTGTAAAATTTACAATATATTTTACTTAATTTTACTAAATTTATTAGAAATCCTAACTGTAGTTTTTAGTAAATTATATTTACAATATTATTATTATAAGTACAGATTAATAATGAAAATTGTAATTATTATAATATTTCATAGGAAATCGTACTGTTTTTTGCGTTTTTTTCTTCAGTTTTTCGTTTCTAATATATGGCCATTTCAAGTTTTGAAATTGTCACCCTGTATGGTACATTTTACTGACGACTTGTAAAAATGACCAGGTTTAAATAAAGTATTGTAAAAATGATTTTTTACAAAACTGTAGGGCTTAAATCAGATGAAACGGATCAATCAGAACTCGTTCTTCGTAAGGAGAACAGGTGGGGAACTTAACAGGAAGCATTCTATCAATCAACGAAGTCAAGCGCCGTTGGGCGACGGTTAATACTCGGATGGGTGATCGCCTGGGAATACCATGTGTCGATATTTTTACCAAGTATTTTAGTAAATTTTACAAAAGATTTTAATAACTTTTAAAAAAGATTTTATTAAATTTTACAAAATATTTTAGTAGATTTTAGTAATTTTACAAAAATATAAATGGTTTACTAAATATGTTTGTAATTTTTACTAAAAGTTTTTGTTAAAATTTTGCTATAATTTTATGGCAGCTAAATTTTACAAATCATTTTAGTAAATTTAACAACAATATAAATAGTTTTACTATTTTTATAGTAAATTTAACTAAGTTTTTCATTCGGGGTGTGTTACACGGAATTAAAATATTGATATGTCATTATTTGTTATTACATATTAGACATTTATATTTTGTGTTTCGTGATGTTCACAAATTTTTCATGTTTTAATCATCAAAATCAGTTTATAAGATATTAGTGATATATTAGTTAAAAATTTGTTTCCTTTCCTGTAAATACGATTAAATATTGTATATTTATTTATAAAAATTGTTGTTTAAATAACCTATAACAACTAGTGATGGGTAGTGGTCGGATACTATCGATAATTTCCGATAGTCTAAAGAGTTACTATCGATAGTACTATCGAAACTATACCAACCTTTAAAAGCACACAAAATATTGAATTAATGGATCCGGGCCGGGGATTCCCTGCGATTGCATTCTCTAATTTGTTCATAACGCAATACCAACAGTAAGCAGAGGAATAAGAAAACAGGGGGAGGCAGGAGGCACACTTACGGTAAAGTGCGTATATGATAAAAAAATAGCCAGACAACCTTAAAAACAGATTTATGATCTAGAACTGAATTTGGTTTATTTTAAATTTTAGTTTTTTAAATCGAATTCCGTGAACTTAAATTTAAAAAAATACTAATAACATGCGAGTTTAAACTATCGACGAGTACTTAAAACAATCGACTAGTTATCGATAGTAACACACTATCGATAATATCGATAGTGCTATCGATAGTATCCGACCACTAGTGCTGGGAACTGGGAGTGTCTAATATCCCATCAGTAAAGACAAATATTTCATCTACAAGAGCTTGGTTTCTACGAATATAGTATAGTATTCATAAATGTGAAATTATTTTTCTAGATGACACGCAGATCTATTCCAAGGGTAACGAAATATTTTCCTGACATGTTTTGTAAGCAAGTAACGTTAATCACGGTTTAGTCTTATTTGATCTACATAATCTCGATTTGAATCATAACGATACAGGTACGTGCAATGACGTAAGTGCATTCTTTCCCTGTCTCAACTATATCAAAAAATTATTAAATAATTTTAGCACCAGACATAGTATAACATGGAATTATGAGAAGCTTCTGAAGATCTGAAGGCAATTCACAAAGCTGATTCTGATGGGTGAGGGTATGTAACATAATGGGGTCGCGCCGGATATGGCTATATTATAATGTTATTACTTACATGCAACGACAATTTTAATTTCTTCACTGAGTATGGAGCCAATCTTGTTCGCTGCTATGCACCGGTAACTTCCGCCGTCTTCGTTCCTCGCCGAAATAATTTTGTAAAACGGGTCCGTTGAAAATTCGGTAATGGCAACGCCGTCTTTTAGCCATTTGAACTGTGGTGGGGGATCGCCTGGAAAAAGAAAAAAGGGGTTAAGTGACGAATATCCATATACAGTGTGTTCAGTGACTGCTCGTGACCTATGATAACGACCAAACACTTTTTCTCTTAGGCGTTTTAAACGTAGAAAGAAAAAAAAGTATAGACACAGCGTTGCCAGCATCATTACGTTTATAATAGATGTGTTACGGAAGACGATGATTTAGTACGTTATTACGCCGCTCAAGAATTTATTACTTTTGTGTAATTATCGATAGATTTATAAAATTAACAGTCGAATTAAAAAAAAATCAATCACTAAATCACTTTGAGTCAGGCCCCTCACCAGAAAAGACCTAAAAACTAGTGTTGGGAAAAACCGATGATTTTAATAATCGAGTACTTGATACTCGAGCGATTTTAATAATCGAGTAAATCGCTCGAGTGAATCGCCTGAAATTCCAATTTACCAAGCGATGACGTCACCGACTGCTTAACGGGCTGCCTAGCCCTTTACATGTAATCAGTTAGAGTATGTAGCAGGCACGTAACTACGAGTCGGCACAGGCTTAGCTAAAAAATTATAGTGTCACCAAAAAAATTCCAGAAATTTATTTATTTGTGAATAATAAATTTTGACCACGTGTCTCGATACCAAACAAAAAACTGCAAAAAATCACACAAATATGTATTTATTGCTCGGGTTTATTCTTGTGCTTTTTTAAAACAAAAAGTATTACCAAGAGTTATTTTTCTTCACATCTTTCTCAATCTACGAGCATAAAATAAATAGATATTTAAAATGACCGTCAAATTCTTCCACTTTAAATTATCAGGTGCCCACTGTGTGCCCTTCAAAAATTTAGGCTTAGTTACGCCACTGGCAAAATAAGAAAGTAGGTGATTATTTTTTTAAATTTATGGTTATAGTTACCTAAAAGATCCTGTTTAAATTTAAGAATGTTTACTTTGGTTACCAAAAAATTTCTCGATACCTATGTTTTGTTAAGTATTTTGCTCGTTTTCTTATTTTCCATTAACATTTTCTATAATGTATGTTATTTTTAAGAAGTCTCGATTTAAAAATGTTTACTATAACATAACCAACGTTCAATATATGTTGTTAACAATTTTGTTCGTTTTGTTATTTTTCATTAAGAATTTCTATTATTATGATATTTTTGAGAAGTTTTCTCGAGTTTCTAGTAAATAAAAATTTTCAAATTATATCCCTTAATTTTTTAATATTTACAATCGGAGACCTAAACTACGCCGCTGACTGCCAGCTTTCAGATCGCGCGTCGTGTAAAATGAACGCGCGACGTTAAATTTATTACAAAGAACCTTAATCTATTACGAAATTTCAATTCCATTTATTACGAAAAAAAGTTCCTTCTGGCAACCCTGTATATACACCTATAAACGGGTAAAGGCGCACTCCAAAAGTGTGCGCCTTTTCAATTCAAAATCGCGATATCCCCGCTATCCCCCGCCGCCTGATAGTAACGGGAAACTGCATTACGTCCCGTCTACATGAGCGCATATGGGATCGTTCCTCGTCATCAATCTAACTACCGGCGCGCAGATCACGCCACGGTGAGAGCTACTACATATAAGAATGTGTTGATAAAACACCAGGGGTTGTTTTTGTAAGTTTTAGAAGTTAGACTAGAGTATTTATTGAGGAAGAACAGTTGATTCCGATTTAAAAAAAATTATATCATTTAATTTTTTAAAAATTTACAATCGCCGCTGGCTAGCCAGTCGATACAATAATTTACACAATTTCTCAGTTTTTAAAGAGCCACTAACGGCCGCAATTTGATATTGAAAGAGACACAACTTGACGTCGAAAGAGCCGCAGGTTACCGACCCCTGGTCACAGCCAAAACACTGGTGAAGACGCCAAATTATCTTGCGTCGAAAACGAATTAAAACCTACATAGAAACATCCGACGACGGCGTCATTCGAGAGCTTTCGACGCTAACGACGCGTGTCACGGGGTAGGGGTGCAGTGAAAAGCGAGTACAAGTTGCTGAGAGCTAGAATCGGCGCCTAATCCTCGTTAATCGATTCAGAACGAATTTTTAATGTTCTTTTCGATAAAATAAATAATATTTGCGTATGGAACTAAAGAGCCGCAGCTTCATATCCAAAGAGCCGCATGTGGCTCGCGAGCCGCAGGTTGCCGACCCCTGCACTAAGGGATTTGACATCCTCTTTTGTATGCACCTTCTCGTTTATGTGCCTTTAACAAAGACGTCGTGTCAGCCTTCTGAGCGTTAAACTCGAACGTCGCCAATCGGTACATTTCGGGTGGAGCGCGGCGTCGAACGAAAATCCGATTGATTGAAGTGAAAGGCAACGATTTTCGATTTTTCGCTTGAATTTATAACTAGAGTAGTATTTCCTATCGAGCGAAAGAATATACGAGCATTTTTTTACATCGAGTGATCACACTACCAGCACATTTCGGTAGGCATCAAGCGAAGCTTGTATCCAGTGGAAGGTAATAAGTAACAAGCGACGATTTTCGCTTGAATTTATAACTCGAGCCGTTTTTGTAATAATCGAGCGATGTCGATTATTTCGAGCGATCACAACACTAATTGTGATATAAAATATTTTAAAACGAATTCCATCCATACAACAAATACATTTTTTTATTACTAGGTTGTTAAACTTTTACTTTATTGTTTGTTTACTGCTGGATTACTGTAGTATTTAACAAAATACCACATAAAACTTTACCAAATCAAGCGTTTCCGGAGCATGACATGCAAAAGTGACATTAAAAGTATTGGTGAAATTCTTTATAGAATTCGAGTAAATTCTCCCGTTACGACTGAAGCAACAAGCAACAAGTATCCCAATAAAATGGCAAATCCATAATCATGAACAGTTGATGAGATGTTTACGTTCCTTTTTCTATTTTAAACGGAACATTATAAAACGTTTAAGAAATTCATGGCAATTTAACTAAATGATGAAAGATTGTTGTACAAAAATATTTTTATGTAAATTTTACGTTTGTGTTACATTATCACACGTTTAACTCAATTTGAAGTTTTAAGGTAATAAAGTATGTTCAGTGCTAGGTACCATATTTTTTAAGTTGTCACAACAAACACAAGTACCGATTATTAAAAAAACTGCTCGAGTTCGCTTGTCACTTATTACCTTTCACTCGATACCCGACCTTCGCTTGACGCCGACCGAAATGTGCTGCCTGGTAGTGTGATCGCTCGAGGTAAAAAACTGCTCGTATATTCGATTAATTGGGACTGGCTAGCCAGCGGCGATTGTGAATTTTTAAAAAATTAAAGGATATAATTTAAAACTGTTCTTTCTTAATAAACACTCGAGACTAAACTTCTAAAACTGACAAAAACAACCACTGGTGTTTTAACAGCACATTCTTCTTAGTCATAAAAATTTCAAGTGATTAAACGCTCGAGCGATTCACTCGATTAATAAAATCGCTCGAGTATCAAGTACTCGATTATAATAATCGGGTTAAAGTTAATTTTATGCATACTGGGTGTCTTAAAACGTATGGTCTTTAAATTTCAAACTATAAGAAAGACGGATAGATGTGACCAATTCATAATGCGATGAACTCCCAAATCGACATGACTTCAGCGGGCGTTTCGTTTCAGCGCATGGATATCCAACGCGATATGTCTGAGATAGACCCAAAATCGTGAGAACCAGGCGTTTGTCTCTCAATATAAGTTATTAGGTTTTACCAAAGATCTTACAAACTCCAGATAGAATTGTTTACATTTGAAGTCGACGTAAGGACTGTAAACGTGCACTCCCCACCTTGCTGTTATGCTTGCAGCATAGCCAGATTGTCCTATTTATCGCTAAGGTATCTGCAAAATCCCAATTAAAAATTTGTTAATTTGACAATTGCAACTGGTTTAAGGTTAATCCGCAATTGCTTTTAAAATAAATTTATTTCCCAATAATTTTAATATAAATTGTGAATAGGCCTTGAGAGATTTAGAAAAAAAATATTATTATTATACATAAAAGTTTGAAATAAACCGACTGCACTCTGACAACATCAAGTTAAAAGATACTACGCTCGACGGCTAACGATCAAACTTTATCAATGGATCCGATTATAGTAAACAATACACTGTTGCTACTCGCTGCTAACCGCTTTTAAGGGAGTGTTTATATACTTGGTTGTTTTTATTTTTTTTTTGTGAGTATTGGTGAAAAATCGTCTTTATTATAAACAATGATGGTGCATTCATGTATAGTTTGTAAAAGAGTGGATCATTTAAGCAAGGATTTATCTTTTCTTCGGTAAGTATGGTTATGTTTTAATATGATTGTATTGATATGATTTCTGACTAACCATTGACGTTTAAAAGGTTATGGACCGGTCCGTGGTGCTAGTCCGGGCAAAAAGCAGTCGAGTTGGTTTATTTCTTAATATAAATCTTGCATTTACAAGATGGTTGCGTCTTGTGCGGCCATAAAATACTTCACTAGAAGATGCAATGGTGTTAAATTAAAATTTCACAGGTTAGTAAATATATTTAGAAATTTGATTTTGAGTGTGCATCACTATGAAAATTCGGTTTGTTTAAGAATGTACCAAATGTTTATCCACTTCGTTAGGATACTAAAGGGTCGTAGCCTACGGCAAATTGGGATACATGCCCTTAGAAGGAATAATTATAGTCCAGGTGATACAACAGTTATTTGTGAGAAACACTTCACAAAAGAAGATTATGTAGGTAATGTACATGGGAATAAAATACTGAAGAAAGGAACAGTCCCGTCAAAATATTTTACATCTTTATTTTTCTATATTTAAACAACGTTTGCAGTGTAACAAGTACGTGAAGACAGGTTTTATATAATTTATTTATTTATTTTTATATATTTGATCTAACTTGTTTAGGTACATATTATTTTAATTTACTTATTTAATTAATCACTTTAATGTACAATATGCCTTAGTGGCTTGTGTGTGCATTACTAAAGTAATATGGTACTATAACTATATGTAACATCGTTTCACAATATATTTACGAGAATATTCTCCCATTCCGTTTCTCCCTCCTTGCTAATTGGCCACACCCAATGCATGTGAGCAGGTAATAAACTAAAGATAGATGACCAGAGTGCAGTTGGATTATTCCACGATTTATTTGATACCTTTAAGTATATGAATATTATTTTAAAGAATCATCCTTTTCACAGTTTATAGTAAAATTATTAGAAATAAACTTATTTTAAGAGCAATTGCGGATTAACCTTAAACCAGTTGTAATTGTCAAATTTACAAATTTTTAATTGGGATTTTGCAAGATGTATTAGTGATAAATATAACAATCTGGCTGGAAATATACACTTTTATATCTGGAGAGTATCATCCAGTAATGAATACACCAAAAATATTGATGCTAAGCATAAATAGTTAAATCCATCCTTGGATACACTGTATATAAAAACTGGATCAATATTTCTATCTTTTTTATAAATATCCAATATTCGAAACTACAGTTTTTGAATAGATAATATAGTTAAACGTAAAGAATCTCAAAGTAAATTATACGCCCTTGTTGGGCTTTTTGCCCAGACTAGCTCCGCTCCGAAATGATGAAAACCGCTCCATAACCTTTTAAACGTTATTGGATTTAACCTTGTAAGATCTTTGATTTAACCAGACTTCAACATTGTTGCCATTAGCGAGACCAACATGTTTTGTCACTCTTCCACCCATTACTGATTTTCAATAACATTTCAAACAATCACAAACTCACTTTCCAACAGATTTATGAATGGAGTGTTGGCCCTGTGGGTTTTACATTGATCCGTTTTTCTTTCACCTGCGATATTCAGACGTACGGTAAACAACTAGGCATTAAGTATATTGGGCCAAAACAATGTTAGAACTTCATATAAAATTTTGTCTTTTTATCACAATAACGAGCAACAGAACCCTGGAGATGGTTTACACTAAATATTTTCAAAATTATCAAAGATAAAAATATGAAATTTTGGTAAACTTTGTACGTTGAGCATTGAAAAATGCCACAATGTAAAATATTTTTTTCTGACTAAAAATAAATATGTTTATTTTCCGACAACCAAGTTCTAAACTTTCACTTTATTTATGCGACAATGTTATTGTCTAAAAGCAATATTGCAATATGCTACAACATTACCAAAGTATAAAACTTTATTGTAGTATAGTTTTCCACAGCATATATGCAAAAGTGGCATACAAATTATTGTTAGATTTCTTTATAATAATACTGCGCATCGATTCGAATCATCGATGTGTGAATCCAGTGGCGGCTCGTGACCTATGATAGAGGGGGTTCGCAAGTATGGTGAAATTATTTTTAAAATTTTATTTTTGTGTAACGACCAAACAATTACTTTCTAGGCGATTTAAATGTAGAAAGAAAAAAAGTAATAAGAAAATGCGTTAGGTAAAACATATTTTTATTTATTTTTTAATTTTACACAAGGATATACAACTTTTGGAAAATAAGAAAGGTTTTCTTAGTGTGTATAGCTGTCGGATCTTAACGTCGTCGCATGCAACCCTCGTAACAATATTTATACAGTCCACTACTAATACTACTAAAGCCATCTACGAGTTATCAAGAAAATCGAATGATGTCTAATACCACTACGCCATCTACGGCTACGTCACTAGTCGCAGCCAAGACGAGAACCATAGTTAACTGTTTTATGACGAGAACGAATCGAGCCACGAGACTGACAAGTTGGCATTCTTCATATTTTCAGTGTTTTTTTAGTTTAAATCCTTAAATAAAATGGTTTAAAATCATATCGAGTATCATTTATTGAAATACACAACATTTATCGAGCCTACACAATCGTGCTTAAACGTAAAGTCCATTCTTTGGTTCTTAATTGTAGAAAATTGATCAATAACAGCCTCATTAAGTTTGGAATACCCTCCATACATTTTTTTTCATATATTTCACTTTTTAAACTTTCTAATAAAGTCCCCAGATTTACCCTTTGTGGTCTGCGCTATATTAATTTCGGGTTTAGGTGTTCCCGCATTCTTCACTTCAATTTTTTGCTCCAAACTCAAAGAGCTAAAGTTATTTCTTAAACAGTCCACCGTCAACTATTCATTTTAACTTAATAATTATATAATATTAAAATATTAAAACATACACGCTCGAATTTCTAACGGGATGCACGAACAGACAACACACAAAAACTGTGCGCCTTTTCCATGTTAAATCGCCATAGCCCGCTATCCCCCGCTGCCACCCGCCACCTGTTACTACAGAGAAACTGCACTACTTAATCGCACGTGCGAGCAAGTCTCGTCATAATCGTCATTTACCTCGACCGAGGCACGGTTGCCGGATCCATACAGTTTGGTTTGACGGGATGATAAAATATTAGGGAGGGTCGGACTTTATACGATAAATAATATTCAATGAATATAAATTAATATTTTTTACTCGTTTTGTTTTGGGGGTGCACGTGCGCATGTGGAAGAGCCGCCACTGTGTGAATCATCGATGTGTAACATCGATGTCGCTAGAATATCGTTGTAAAAACATGGATATAAGGTAACATCAATATTAAGTTCTTATTTGTGACGAGAGTAAATCTGTACTGAAATAAAAATAAAAATCAATTGTACAATATGTTTCTTCAATTTACGGTGTAATGTCAAAATTACATAATTTAGTTGGAATTTGTATGTAAGGTAAATTACCAACATCAAAGATCGAAAGATAATCATCTATGTCGACATTAATGTTCATGATCTCTGGCAAAAAATATATTTTTTTAAAACATCGATTCACAGTGCCCAGCACTACGTTATAGGTGCGAATAAAATTCTCAAGTTCCCTGTGAAGCAACAAGTGTCCAAATAAAAGGGCAATACATAATCTGAATGGTTGGTTGCACTGATGAGACGTTTATGTTGCTTTTTCTATTAGACACGGAAGAAAATAAAATGTGGAAGAAATTTCTGATATTTATATTAAAATACGATAAAACGTGGGATAACAATATCGCTTAAAGAATGATTTAGTACGTTTGCAACATATTACCATAATCTGATGGAAATATAGAGTAGAAAAATATTTATTATAGTGGGTCCGCGGATGGAGTCCCCCAAGAGGGAAAAAATCTTTATTATTGATTTTACGACCAAAAGTCATTCTTTATAAAAAGTAGTTCTGCTTGTTGGGAAAATGAATTTGCAATATACAAATTTTAGATCAGACGTACAGGGTGTCCAATTTTCGACACTTTTATAGGGTATTTCCGTAATGTTATGTATACCGGGTCAGGTAAAAAAGTTATCGGACTAACCTACGTTACGTCAGCATCTTATTTTCTATCTTGATTGATTTCCCTGTCACACAAATCACACAAGATACCGAAAATTACATTTTTTAAAATTTAGCTTTGCTTTGGAACCTTGTATATTTCACAATTTTAAACTATAGCCCACAAATACATAACATCATGTGTAGTAAAATTCACGAAAAACAAGCATAATAAATACAGGGTGTTGGGATCAAGTGGTACATCATTTTAAAGGTCGTTTACATTGTTTTCCAATAAAACTATACCGTATTTTTCAAATTGACATTCTGTATGATAATTAAAAGTCTAAGGGGTTAGGGAGGAAGCGATTGCCTTTTTTTGAGTATTGAGTAAAAAAAGGAATTTTTATGCCCTTCGGTGTACGGTAGCTACAATGAAATGTTTTCAATATACTTTCCCAAAGTTCACGAAATTTTTATTAAAATAAAAAACTTTTAAACTTTAAGAACGGTGGAGACATAAAATATTTTAAAACCTTTTTACGTAAAATAAATGTTTCCGTTACATTATTACGCCCAGTAGCGTCTAATTTAATTGTAAGTTTTAGTTTTAAAAAGTTTCACAACTTTTACAGTAAACGGGGTCATTGTAAATAAATTGTTAAAATCATAAGAACTGCCGTATTATACCTTTTGTTCATGAAACTAATTACTGGTTGGGTTAAAGAAAAATTGAACAATTAAGAAAATACAGTGAACCCTCTCTTAGGCGGACACCTACGAGACCGTCTAAATGTGTCCGTCTAATAGAGGTGTCCGCCCATGGGAAATTTGTTATAAGGTAATATGTAAATGCAAAATTATTACTATGTATATGTATGTACAAATAAACATAACATAACAAAAATACATTAGTTTTAGTTAGGATGTAGTACTAAAAAAATCTAATAACGTAGTTTGACTTGTTTGCGTTTTAGACTTGCAATCTAGAAAATGTAATTCCAAGTCTGATAACAATTCCATTGCTGTAGAGTCACCTCTATTCTTTGCATACTCTTATAATTCCTCATACTAATGACTTGTTGATAATTGGTGACATTTATTTGATTACTGCATTCAACTTCTCCATCAGAGTCGTCAGATAGTGATGTGGTTTCAGTTTGGACTACATAATCGGAATGGGGTCACTATCATCTTCTAATAGCACATTGCTATCAATGTTAATGAACTCGCCCAAATCATTGTTATCAAATTACAAACTTCCACAACATCAATATTCTCTTTCAGACTCCAAACGCGACATTTTTGTGCCATTGTTTACGATTTTAACCTTACAACTCACAAATAAACGGCGGACTGCTGTCGGGGAATCACGCATACTTTCATTGGGCGAAGTCCTTTCGCGCTGCCACGCATAAGCGATTGGTTCCGGTCTGTCTTCAGAGAGTTTTTGCACGGTACTTATTCGTCTCCCAAATACTTTTAAAATTTTTTGTCCGTTTAAAGGAGGGTTTTTCGCACTCTTTGTATGAAAACAGCCTGTCCGCGTCCGCCCAAAGGAGAGTCCCCCAAGAGAGGCTGATTTTCATATAATTTCATATACCTAGTTCTGGACTATATTCAAAATGTCCGCTTAATAGAGATGTACGCTTATTAGAGGTGTCCGTTATGAGAAGTTTCACTGTAATTTAATATTATCCCTCGGCAAAAACTTAGGTATAGGACATGATATACAAAATCTGCCTAGAATCTCGCGTATAATCAAAAAAATGTGAAAATATAGAGGGCATTCCATTTAAAATAAGCAAGTTGACACACCTACTTTCGGTATAACCGGCCTCCATAATGAAAATATTTTATCCATCAACATATTAGCATACTGTACAATTTTCAAAATTTTTTTATCTATAGTCTTCCATATATAGATCGAATCGGTTCCCGGTCGGACACCCTGTATAGTTGCGTTCAAAATTAAGCGGCCTTTAATTATACTTTTTTTTTTGATACTTTACTTTCTCGACCTACGAGTAGCAAATTATAAAATAATCTGATAAACTTAAAATTTTCGTTATTATTTTTGGTAGGATAACAGGGGGAAATAATTATCTGATGACAGATAACAAAGATTCCCCTGCTGAAACTAGACTAATAAACAAGAGTTCATTATGAACAAACTCTGGCCGGCGTTTTTGCTGACGTTACAATCTTAAAAGAATAACCCCGAAAACGTGATTAATCTAACTAGTCCGTACTAACTGTACAAAGGCAACTTGAATTGCCACGAAGCTTTACGTAGACCAATTACGTAAAGTTGCCCCCTGATGGATCTTAAAAAGAACCGCAAACTTTAGGTGAAATATTACACTTTACAATTTTTGGTTGGAACATAAACCTGAAACCTTATTATTACGCTATGCTGTCCGTCCGTTCGCCCATCATAAACTCACAATAATTTGGACTTTACAATCAATCTATAATTTAGAAACAACTGTATTAATTAATCTGTTTAATGAATATATTTTGACTTCCGCTTATACTGCCCTGTGTATTTTGACTTTTTTCGATTCAATATTAAAATCTAACTAACAATTTCCTATATATCCATCTCCAACCGTTTCTGAGATATATTTCATTAAGGGAATAATTTTTTTATAAAAACCATGCCAAAAGTAATCTGACCTTATTTTGTAACTAAACTGCTGGCCATTTGCTTTCGAGCAAGAAAAATTTCGCCTAAATTTAAAAGTTAATATTTTCTGAACCAGATATGACATCGATCTCCGGTTTTTAATGGTTGATAGATTTGTCCCTTAGGAAACAATTGCCAAAGTTGGATTGTCTTAAACTGTCAGAAAATTTTATATACAGGGTGTTAAAGAGGACGATGATTTTTGCTCCAATTTCAATAGCATGTAACTTTCACAATAATATTTTTAAATTTTATCACTGTACGTCAATTGAATCACTGGTTCATAGCAAAGAAAGTAGTCTGTCAAATTTTTGATATCTGCTATATTTTAAGAGATACCGATTTTTTTGAAAAACTTTGCTTTTTTAAACTTTTTGTTAACTAGATCCCACTGTGCGTTGTATCGTGCAAACTTTACAAGTGATTATTATACCTTATGAAAAGCTTGTTTATGTTCAGTAACAACAATTGTACTTAAATGTTGTGATGTGCAGTGGCATACTTATAATCACTTATATGTCTATGCTTTATGACTATCTCACAATTTTTTTGTATTGGAAAGTACTCGCCCCTAGATTAGGCAAGTTTTTCCTTATTTTTTAGTTTTTCATATCGGTATATTATACAGTGTCTACAAAATTTTAAAAAAGATAATTTTTTTATTTAATTGTTAATTTCTACCTTTCTAACACATGGTTAGCTTTGTTGCTAAACGCATTATCATGGCTGACTTGATATTGTTTTTTTTTCGTGATAATCTCGATTCAAATTAATACACTCGGATGGACGGGGTTTGGTTTGACGGCAGCTAGTGATATTTAATATTAAAGTGCCTTTCAATGTAAGTTTAATTTTATGAATAGTGTCGTGTTAGAAAGTTAGAAATTAATAAATAAATTTTTTCAAACAATTAAATAAAGAAAATATCTTTTTAAAATTTTGTAGACACTGTATAATATACCTGTAGCGCGATATGAAAAACTAAAAAATAAGGAAAAACTTGCCTAATCTAGGGGTGAGTACTTTCCAATACAAAAAATTGTGAGATACTCATAAAGCATAGAGATATAAGTGATTATAAGTACGCCACTGTACATCACAACATTTAGGTACAATTGTTGTTACGAACAAACCCGAACATAAACAAGCTTTTCATAAGGTATAATAATCACGTGCAAAGTTTGCACGATACAACGCACAGTGGGATCTAGCTAACAAAAAGTTGAAAAAAAGCAAAGTTTTCAAAAAAATCGGTATCTCTTAAAATATAGCAGATATCAAAAATTTGACAGATTACTTTCTTTGCTATGAACCAGTGATTCAATTGACGTATAGTGATAAAATTTAAAAATAATATTGTGAAAGTTACATGCTATTGAAATTGGAGCAAAAATCATCGTCCTCTTTAACACCCTGTATATAAAATTTTCTGACAGTTTAAGACAATCCAACTTTGGCAATTGTTTCCTAAGGGACAAATCTATCAACCATTAAAAACCGGAGATCGATGTCATATCTGGTTCAGAAAATATTAACTTTTAAATTTAGGCGAAATTTTTCTTGCTCGAAAGCAAATGGCCAGCAGTTTATTTGAGTTAAAGATTTAATAATTTAGAAAAGGTATCGGTCTTTTTATTTCATAAAAATAGAAATTTTTATACAGGGTATTTTAAAAATTATATCTTTTTGATATAATATAATGAATACTGATATCAATTTTTTTAAATTGAACACTCTGTATTTTAATTTATTACTTTACTTGCAGAATTAAATTATTTATCTAATTGCCCAGTATACAGGGTGTCCCAGAATATGTGGGTTTGTTCGGGATCAGATAGAACACTTCAAAATAACACGAGAAGTTCTTATAACAAACGTCTCTGGAAATCGTTGTTTTTTAAATAATTTATTAAGTACTAGGTGTAATTTAATAATTTTTAGTATAATGGTTAGTAGATGAGTTTTCTTAAAATTCGACCTTTTAAACACATTTGGCTTATTTAGTTTGCCAGGAACGGACTAGACGTAACACAAAAATGTTTTTTTTTTGTACACCTTGTATGATAAAGAAACGACATTCATAAACCTTAATGAAAAAAAGGTACTCTTGATCAATGTTGATAAAGTGAATTGTTTTCGAAAAAAAACAATATTTTTGTTCAATAGGGTTTTTTGCATTAGTTGTTGTTTTATGTTCATAAAATTCCCTCATTGTTGTTATGGTTTTTTTCACATGTACCGACTTAAATAAGAATATTTATGTCAGTGTCAGTTTATGGTAGTTTCTTGAAATTTGCGGTTTTTCTCCTTTGTCTAAGGTTACTAACTTAGTAATGGAATTTACGTATACTGAATATAAAACATATTGAACAAAAATATATTTTTTTCGAAAACAGTACATTTTATCAAGAGTACCTTTTTTTCAGCTTAAGGTTTAGAGTATCCAAAAATATTATTGTCGTTCCTTCATCATACAAGGCGTACAAAAAAAAACATTTTTGTGTTACATCTAGTCCGTCCCTGGCAAACTAAATACGCCAAATGTGTTTAAAAGGGCGAATTTTAAGTGACTCATCTAGTAACCATTATACTAAAAAAATATTAAATTACACCTAGTATTTAAAAATTATTTAAAAAACAACGATTTCCAGGGACGTCCGTTATGGGCGCGTATCTCTGTAGGCGAGGCCGTAGGAAGAAAAATTTATAGATACTTCTCCTGTTATTTTTAAGTGTTCTATCTGAACCCGGGAGATTGTCCACATATTCTGGGACACCCTGTATACATGTTTCCAGCTTAAGGAGTTTTTCAGTTAAAAAATTGACTTATGAGTATTTATTATAATATACTAAAGAGGTATAATGTTTTCGATATGAGGACACCAGTGCCTTTGCCACCTGCAATAGAATTTTTTTATAATACTGACTAAAGTCATCTATATGTTTACACGTGCGTCACAAATCCGAATGAAGAGCCATCGTGACTTAAAACTTCCCACCTTTATTTATTACAGCCTTAAAAGTGAATAAAAAAATAGTAGAGGGTCTGCGGAGTTCCGCAATACGTTTTCAATTTAAGAACATGCTAGACAAAGACACAACAATTAAGACTAGTCATGGGTAACACCCTAAATTTTCGGGTGTTGATACAATGACACTGACACCGCTTATTGTTTCAACGCACTGTATCAACACAATGCGCCATATGGCACAGTGTCTCATGGTGGCAGTCGCAGATTCGGTTTCACTTCGCACGGTATTTTTTTTCAGCGGTGGATCCAGTCAGATAAATATAATCCGCTGGAATCACTTGATCCATCAATGGAACAAGACCGCAATGACCCTCAAAGCTCCTTAATGAAAAAATATAAAAATAATAAAATCTTAACTCAACTCATAATACGTGTGTATTAATTTTGTGTATCATAAGTTGTCTAAATTTTAAATGTGAAAAAGGCAACACAGCGTTTAACGTAATGAGGATTTTGGCGGACCGGACTGCCGGATATTCCCAGAACTGCCTTTTACTTAAATGACATTTTTCGTCTTGTTATATTAAAATATAATCAAAGAATATTATGTTCCTTAAGTTTATAATTTTTTGTTTATAAAGCTTTACCAAAAACATTTAATGTTTTTGAGTTTACCAAAATTGTATTTGCAGTTCACAATTAATAAAAATGTTCGACTCTGTAATATAGGTGAATCCGCAACCCTCCGTACAGTTTTTGTATTCTCAATCCAATTCAATAGTTCAATTCAATTTCAATAGTTCAATTCAAGAAGTCTGGTTCTGATTTATAAAGATAGATAAATAAATACAGAACTCCCTTAACATGATAAGGACAGAGCTTGATTATTTCGTCAGTTGCCAATTGTGTTATGAAATACCGCCATGATACAATAATTGTTTCATGAAACGTCGCAACACCCACCGGGAACCGGTTAATACCGCCATGATACTGAAATGATTGTATCATGAAACCGTATCAACACCCACCGGGCGCTAATTAATACCTCCATGATACTGACACAATATTGTATCATGAAACGTATCATCACCCGCCATGATACTTTTAGGGTATCATAAAAGTGTCATTGTATCATATGAGACAGCAACGCTGTTTCAACACTTGTGACACCCAGACAGGTGTCAATACAATAGTGTGATTAGCCTAATTAAGACACAACAATTACAATTGTTGTTGAATATTGACTTGTAGCCATTAAATATTTGCCAGCTGTTAACTTACTGTTAATTATTTTGATGTGTCAATCAAGTGTCTATCTTAATTGGATTTTATAAGTTGCTGTGTCTGTCTACAAGTTGCATTTAATCTCAAAAATAGTTCTCTTCAGAGCTATTTAATCGAACTCTTGTGTTTTCGGTAGGTATTTATGAACATTTGTTACTAATATAACGAAATATAACCTTGTTTTATCATGTCATAACATGTAGAAAATTTAATAACTGGCTAAAGTCTGTTAAATGGATGTAATCACGATTTTAAAGTGGCTTTTGATATAATACTCTTATGAAATAGAGCGCCAGTCTTTCGCCGTCATCCTTTCAATTATTTTTCGAAATTATAAATTATTTTTCAGAATACGTATATCGGAACGCTAGACGCATATTTTATAATGTTTATGAAATCAGTCTTTGTTTTGATATTTTTCTTGCGAGAAATTTTGTTCGTATGACTTTAATGGCGTGTAAATGATGACGCAACGTACAGGCATTATACTTTTAAAGTTTTATTTTCATAATTCATTCGTGATTTTTGCGACCTTAAACGAACCACAAAAATTTCGAAACATTTTCTACTTAGAATATTACTTTTTTTCGACGCAAAAAGTGCTCTTTACATTGTAGTATCATAAATCTTGGTAAGCAACAAATATAAAAACCCGTGTATTTTTTAGACGTTTCTTATTCAAGTAACAATATGAAAGTGGAAAAATTTCCCCTATGCCGCCAGGTTTCTTGGTGAACAGATTTTTATTGGGTTATAACTGTCAGCATTATGAACAGGCCTTTTAAAGGAATATAAAAATATTTTAAATTTTAAAGAGGCTTTCTTTATACAGGGTGAGTTTTTTAAAGTGTTACAAGGCGATATCTCGCAAACGGTTTAACATATTTTCTTGAAATTTTAATGAGGTAATAGTGAGATGGGGGGACATATTTAAACATATTTTTGTTATCTACCCCCTTTCCCCATTTTGAGGGGTGGGGGGTAACTTTGAAATTTTAAATGGGAATATGTACTTTTGTTTATTAAATTCGGATCTACGTAAAAAACTACGTATTTGTACAAAAAAAAATTTTGGTTAGCTCCACTGGTTACCGAATTATAATTAATTTATTAAATTTCTATTGGATTTAAAAAATAACTAAATTTAAAATAAATCAAGTTCACTTATTTCAAAATTATTATTCGTTTACATGGAAATGCGTTGTTTTGACTTCAGTCAGTTGAGAATTTTTACATAACGATTATTTCTCAGCTTGGTCAATTGAACATGGAAGCGAATTTTAGTGTGCAAGTTGATATGTTGTTAATGTTGGGGGAGTGCAGAAGAAACTACAGACAAGCTTCACTAAGGTGGGCAGAAAGGTTTCCTAACAACCTGAAATCTCACATGGCGTTTAAAAGGTTGGAAACTAGATGTCGCACTACTGGTAGCCTGAAGTCAAAACCACGATTTCGGAAGAGAACTAAAATAGATGCAGATAGGGCAGTTGGAGTTTTAGGAATGGTAGCTATTAACCCGCATGTAGGTTCCAGACGGCTTGCTGCAGATGCTGGAATAAGCCAAAAATCGGTTGTGACCATATTGCCTATGTACAAATTTCATCCATACCACATTACACTCCACCAAGAGCTTTATGGGCAAGACTTTGAAAATCGCGTTACATTGCAATTGGGTAACAGGGCAAATGCAAGGAAATAACAGGTTTCTAAAGAATGTTGTTTTTTCTGATGAAGCTAGTTTCCAGAAATCCCTTGTCGGTAGAAATTATTTTTTTTTATTGTTTGTTTTCTTAAAGGTAAATAGACACAATATGCACTACTGGGCATCGGAAAATCTCCACTGGATGAGAACTGTGCCAAATCAACATCCTTGGTCAGTTAATGTCTGGTGTGGTATAATTGGAGATAGGGTTATTGGTCCGCATTTCTTTGAACGCCATTTAAATGGAGAAATGTATACAGATTTTTTAAGGAACAAATTACCACTATTATTAAACCAAAACATAAATTCTGATATGTGGTTTCAACAGGATGGAGCTCCACCGCATTATGCAATACAGGCCCGTAATCATTTAAACGAATTGTTTGAAAACAGGTGGATTGGTCGAGCTGGTCCGGTCAATTGGCCTGCTAGGTCTCCGGATTTGACCCCTCTTGACTTTTTCTTCTGGGGATTTATAAAAGACAAAGTGATGGCGACTGCACCTACAACTATAGACAATATGAAAGACCGAATCCGCTTTGCCTGCTTATTAGTGACACCTGAAATGTTAGAGCGGGTACGAAATTCGTTTAAAAAAAGAGTGAGAAAGTGTTTGGAAGTTGAAGGGAGACATTTCGAACATCTTCTGAAACATGACAGGCGATAAAGGGTAAATAATATTTTTTAAATTTTTATAACCTAATTAATTATAATTCGGTAACCAGTGGAGCTAAACCAAAATTTTTTTTGTACAAATACGTAGTTTTTTACGTAGATCCGAATTTAATAAATAAAAGTAGATATTCCCATTTAAAATTTCAAAGTTACCCCCCACCCCTCAAAATGGGGAAAGGGGGTAGATAACAAAAATATGTTTAAATATGTCCCCCATTTTACTATTACCTCATTAAAATTTCAAGAAAATATTTTAAACCGTTTGCGAGATATCGCCTTGTAAAACTTTAAAAAACTCACCCTGTATACGGAAAAAATAAATAACCACACTTAGCTACAATAAAAATTAAAATGGTTACATGGTTATATGGGTAATTCTTTTACAAACCGCACACCAATTAACTTTGATATTTTAGAATAGCCCGACATTTTTTTATATACAGGGTGTTATGGAAATGACTTATTATATTTAAACCGGCAAATCCTGAGATGAAAATAAATTGAAGAAAAATAACCATAAATGGCGCTCGGAATTATTGTACGAAATATACACTTTATATGAAATCTGAAAATTTACGTGGCCGCTACTGAGGACGTTCGAAATTAATAGTTTATTGAGGCAGTGTTGTCATATATTACAACACAGAATTGTAAACGCGCGTGTTCAGGTTTTGACAACAAGACGGCTTTGACCCGCGTTATCACTTCTTTTTCAAACTTTTTACAAAAAAACACTACAATTTTAAGGTACATACTCTCTTACCTTCGATCTTATAATCCATTTTATAATTAAATTCCATAAAAAAATAAAACACAAAAGTATGTTTTGCAACAGAACCAACAATAGGTAATATCACACAAATTTGAAATCACATCACACTATTTCTTATTATGAATTATTTCACAACAGAAAAAAAATCGGGTAATGCTACAACTAACAAAACGTTTAAAATTCGTATACATCAAGCACGTGGAACCCTCTACAGCGTCATACCATTCCCGAGTCTCGAAACATACTGAAGCAACGATAGTCGCGCGCGGCAGGTATATATATGCGGTGTGATCTGACAACACTGTTAGTATACTCTAGTGACCCACATTGTTGTTAACTGAATCGAGATGCAACAGCGCGATAGTATGTGGGTAAAAAGGGTTTCTACCTCTTAGTATTTAGATATTCGATTTAAAAAAAAAGTATGCAGACTTTCTCTAAGACACCCTAGGAGTCACCCATTTAAATATAATAAGTCATTTCCATAACACCCTGTATAATATCTCGCTTAGCAGTGATAAAAATAAATAAACCGTGATCATGTCACGCTTTAATTTCACTGATATCAAAAAATAATACTCACGTTTAACAACGCGATCAAGATATCGCTCATCACTATATGTAGGGGAGCGAGGGGTAAAATGGGGGAACTTAAGTCCTAAAATGCCATAAAAAAATTTAAAATTTTAAGAGACTCAAAATGAGGCAACGCATTTATTGTAGTCTTAACTATGTATTGATAATATTTTAACTGACAGAAACGCAAACATGAATAAAAAAATTAGATAATAACATAAATATGTAAATTTCCCCGTTATGCCCGTCGTATAGGGCAAAATGGGGTAGTTAAATAAAAAATAACTGACAACGCTCACAAACAAGGACTCCTTCGTCGTCTTGATCTTCTACCCCTGCAAATGAATTATGTGCTAAATTGTGGCAACTGGAACAACATATCCAACCCTCCGTGGAACCTGAATAAAAGTCTCCACAGTACAAACAGTCAGTATCACTATCTTCATCATCCGAATCTGATTATGCTTCTTAGTTTTGCTTAATTTACATTTTTTAGTTGCCTTTGATGGACTTTGAACATTTGCTTTTCACTGATTTTACTTTGATCGATTTTGTATTACCGATTTACGTATAAATAGGGTACCCCATTTTGCCTGACCATAAGATACCCCATTTTGCCCGATAAGCAAATTTTGTGGTTAGTGCTTATTTTTTTATTTAAAAATTTGTTTTTTTTAATACAAAAACAAAGAAAGATATTAAAAACTATATACTTTTGGTTAGTAATAATATTATTTCATAATAAATGATTTAATACTACTGACGCTGCACTTAGTCTGTAGAATTATCATACCTTTGTATACTAAAAACGCACATGTGCTCGATATAACAGTTCGGTAGCAACTGTGGCCCTTAACCGTATGACAGAGGATGGACACTGCCGTTTTGACGAAATTCCAAAAGCATCGTATAGATTGAGCGACTGACTGGGTTGGAAATAAAACAGGGTACCCCGTTTTAGGCGCCTACCCCGTTTTACCCGTCGCTCCCCTATATTATCATATTAATTGTTCATTTAAAATGTTGAAACAAAACATAAAATATATAAATGTCGGGATTTGTAATATACTTATTTCTATTAATAATTATTGTATCCATATCTCCCCATCCATACATTTTTTTTTGGAATGATTGGTTATTAATAATAAATAACTTACGAACTTTTATTATATTTGGCGGTCGATATAATCATCATCATCACAGTTTTTCAACAACTAAATAAGTAAAAATTAAGCTAGCTACTTTCTGATTGTTTAATTAAAAATAATGTTACAGCTTATACTGGGTGAGTTTCTTAAAAGATTGGCCACTTGTTATTAATGTAGGTGAGAATGACAGTGACAGACAAAACGACTTAAATATGTAGTGAGATTTAGGTAATTTTTTTATTGCACAGATAAATTGAATGACGTAAATCAATAATGTTTTAATCATTCAATTCAATAAGATTTTATTTTCCTCGAAGCTGGCACCCTTTAAGAGTCTTGAAATATTTATTAGGTAATAACAATTTTGTCGAAAGACAATGTGAAACGTAGTTTACCAAATCACACATCATTTACAGGTTTATGACACGCACTTTTTATCTCATAACAATATACCCACAGTTGTCCATAATATACAGTGAAACCTCTCTTAGGCGAACACCAACGGGACCGTCTAAATGTGTCCGCCTAATAGAGGTGTCCGCTCATGGGAAATTTGTTATTAGGTAATATGTAAATGTAAAATTATTACTATGTATATGTATGTACAAATGAACATAACATAACAAAAATACACTAGTTTTAGTTAGGATGTAGTAAAAATCTAATAACGTAGTGTGAGGTGTTTGCGTTTTTTACTTGCAATCGAGATGTAATTCCAAGTCTGATAACAATTCCATTGCTGTAGAGTCACCTCTATTCTTTGCATACTCTTATAATTCCTTTACCATACTAATGGCTTGTCGTTAATTGGTGACATTTCTTTGATTACTGCATTCAATTTCTTCATCAGAGTCGTCAGATAGTGATGTGGTTTCAGTTTGGACTGACTACATAATCTATAGGAATGGGGTTACTAATCTAATAGCACATTGCTATCCATGTTAATGAACTCGCCCAAATCATTGTTATTAAATTGTTGCACCATCAATATTCTCTTTCAGAATCAAAACGCGACATTTTTCTGCCATTGTTTACGATTTTAACCTTACAACTCACAAATAAACGGTGGACAGCTGTCGGGGAATCACACATACTCTCATTCGGCAAAGTCCTTTCGCGCTTCCACGCACATGCGATCGGTTGCCGGTCTGACTTCAGAGAGTTTTTGCACCGTACTTATTCGTCTCCCAAATACTTTTAAAATTTTTTGAGCGTTTGAAGGAGGGTTTTCGCACTCTTTGTATGAAAACAGTCTGTCTGCGTCCGCCCAAAGGAGAGTACGCTCAAGAGAAGTTGATTTTCATGGAATTTCATATACCTAGTTCCGGATTATGAAAAAATGTCCGCTTATCAGAGATGTCCGTTATGAGAGGTTTCACTGTATTTACTAATTATTTATTTCTGTAAAAGATGAAGTCGAGAATATGCGTTTATAAGTTTTGTACTTATTTATTTATGCACGAAATTAACAAATAAGGTATAATTTCAAAATCGAACATGTTGATAACTAGTCGATACAAATCGTATTAGAGACCAAATTACACATAACAATAATTGTACCCACAATTGCCAATCATTGTTTTTTAGCTTCTTTTAGTAAAATTAGTTCATGTGTGGTATGCAAGGGCGGATCAAGAATTTCGGTTTGGGGGGTCAAATTTCGTTTTGGGGTTTGTTATGCATGGAAAAGTTATGAAAGTATACCCTGTCGCGTTAGCTAAACCGGTATATATGGTATTTTTCGTGTTCAATTGATTGTGTGCGTGTGTGGGGGGGCGGGGGGCGTCATGAATGTTATGTGTAATTTGATCTCTAATACGATTTGTATCGATTAGTTATCAACATGTTCAATTTTAAAATTATACCTTATTTGTTAATTTCGTGCATAAATAAATAAGTACTAAATAAGTACAACATGACCCCCCCCCCCCATGGATCCGCGCTTGGTGGTATGTCCATTTCAGAAAAAAAATATATAGTTCTGAATGAATTTTGATGAATCAACACATGATATTTATACATTTGTCTACCCTCGCTTTTCATACGTAAACGTTCAGAAACCACTGGGCAAACAATAGATTTTATTTTTATTTACTTAAGAATTACTCTGAATAATGTCATTACGAAGCTAATTAAGGTCTAACCATTTAATATACCCAAAAAAAAAGTAAAAATTAATGGAATAAAAAATGGATAAGGTACCAAACAATGTTAATGACGCACTTTCTCCTTATAACAATTTTCAATAACATGATTGGCACTTATTAATAAGTAAACTAGGAAAAGCTTTCAATGTATTTTACGACCAAAACCATTTCAGGAAACTAGCGTGTCTATGTCTCATTTAAGTTTTCGGCTCTTGGCTGTGCTGTTAGTATTTTTTTAAAGTCGAATCGATTTTTGTATAAAAAAAATATAGAGGGTGCAACTGGATCTTATATGAAGGAGGCCACGACTTTGGTTCACAGTCCTTGAAGAATAAACTAGTGTTGTGATCGCTCGAGCGAAAAACCGCTTGATCACTCGATTATTGAAATAACCGACATCGCTCGATTATTAAAAAAACCGCTCGAGTTATCTATTCAGACGAAAACCGTCGCTCGTAACTTATTATCTTTCACTCGATACCCGCGCTTCGCTTGACGCAGACGGAAATGTACCGCTGTACTGTGATCGAGTTAAAAAACTGCTCGTATATTCGAACAGTTTTTCGCTCGATAGGAAATACTCTAGTTATAAATTCAGGCGAAAAACCGAAAAATATCGCTTGTCACTTGATACCCGACGTTCGAGTTTAACGCTGAGCAGGTAACACGACATACGTCTTTCTTAAAGGCACATAAACGAGAAGGTGCATATAAAAAAGTATGCCAAATCCCTTAGCAGAGTCATCGCGAGATGGGTTTTGTAAAGTTTTGTTTTAACTGGCTAGCCAGCGGCGTAGTTTAAGTCTCCGATTGTAAATATTAAAGGATATATTTTAAAAATTTTTATTTACTATAAACTCGAGAAACTTCTCGAAAATAACATAACAATAGAAATTGTTAATGAAAAATAACAATACGAACAAAATGGTTAACAAAATATATAGAAAAATTCGTTGGTAATCTTATAGTAAACAATTTTAAATCTAAACAGGAACTTTTTATTATTAAACTCAAGAAGACGTCTTAAAAATAACATACATTATAGAAAATGGTAATGGAAAATAAGAAAACGAGCAAAATAGTTAACAAAACATAGGCATCGACAAATTGTTTGTTAACGAAAGGAAAACATTCTTAAATTTAAACAGGAACTTTTAGGTAACTATAAACATGAATTTAAAAAAATAATCACCTATGTTCTTATTTTGCCAGTCGCGTAACTAAGCCTAAATTTTTGAAGGGCACACGTGGGCACCTAATAATTTAAAGTGGAAGAATTTGACAAGCAAAATATCTACTTATTCTATGCTCGTAGATTGAGAAAGATGTGAAGAAAAATAACTCTTGGTAATACTTTTTCTTTTAAAAAAGCACAAGAATAAACCCGAACAATAAATACATATTTTGGTGATTTTTTGTTTGGTATCGAGACACGTGGTAAAAATTTATTATTCACAAATAAATAAATTTCTGGAATTTTTTTGATGGCTACTATAATTTTTTAGCTAAACCTGTGCCCACCCGTAGTTACGTGCCTGCTAAATACTCTACCTGATCACATGTAAACGGCTAGGCTGCCGGTCGAGCAGTCGGTGATGTCATCGCTTGGTGAATTGGAATTTCAAGCGATTCACTCGATTGCTAAAATCGCTCGAGTATCAACTACTAGATTATTAAAATCATCGGTTTTTTCCCAACACTAGAATAAACAATTCACATTCTTAAGTAGATTGTAAACAACTTTCCAGAAAAACAATCGCGGAGCTGTCAAAATTAGTATAATTTTTCTTTGTCGTTTTCTGTTAATTAGACAAAGACAATTTTATAAGCCATTATTGGAACGGCCATCTTTCATACCTGCTTTCACGTTTGACACCACCAGATTAACATCTGGCATATTTGCAGTTATTGTTAAATAAAATTCTTTGTTGTTCTTCAGCGTTTGTGTGTTAAATTTAAGTATTGTTTGTGGAAAAAATAGTAATTCTTAACTCAATATAGTAAGACTGTACCAAGTCTGCCGTAAACTGGATAAAAATATCGACTTTTGAGTCACGTCCGTCGATTGTTTGTTTTTCCTAACAAAGACATATCAAACCGGTTACCTGTTAAAATGAAAACAGAAACAAACAGAAGATAAAAATAGATGGGGATCCTACAGATAGAGTCTCGGTGATGGTGCATTTTAGCACCCACGGAAATGAACAAAAGAGAAACTGAAAGAGTATTTAATTTTAAGTATTTTGGAAAAAAAAAATTGCGGATGAAAATTTTTTATAAAAGTTATTTACGAAAAACAATTAAAGAATGTAACGCAAGGAAGTGTTTGTGGCTGTTTCTTACCCGTTTCTTAACTATTTCTTAAAAATCGGAATTGCTAATATACATACACAACAAGAATAACAAAACACTTATATTGGCAATTAAAAATTATAATAATATGGTGTCATATTATAATGTCAAAACTAATTTCTTTCGACCAAAAAATATTAATACTTTTTTCCACAAATTGTCAGTTGCCATATTGGAAAAGCAATGTTGTCAATTCAGAAAGTAATATTTTAGTTATAATGGAATGTATTTTTGAATTGATGCGAATAAGTTCTTTAAATGACCAGGATTTGTTAAACACTTTACAAAATGCGGGATTGTTGCATAAAAACTTAAGGGGTCCTCCCGACGATATTGTACTCTACAACAAAGAGAAGATGCGGTTTTGGAATGTGTATTTTATTGTCCAATTGTTTCAAGGATCTTTTTCCGAAAACTCTAAAATTCCTATAAGGCATACATTGATTTTATTATGGGAATAATCATGTTCCTACAAAAATGTTATCCAACAATATACATATACAGGTATTTTCGTGATATTTGTTCCTGGCAGTTGCTCCAAAACGAAGAACTTTATTTACTAGCCATCGGTGGCGACCACAAAGTGGCCGGGTTTGCGACCAGCCTGGCTGGTCGCAAACCCATGCGTCCGGTGGCAGCTACACGCTGCAGGCACTATGTTGTACACAGTTCTTTTGGGCTGAGGGCGACATGGCGTTTTCAGTGGCCTGGATAAGAAGCCAAAGTAGCTGTATTTGGCACGAGCCTAAAGGATTATTATAACTATTTTTTATATGGAAAAAGGAGATCGGCTCCAAAATGGTGTACCTGGGCGGGTTTTCACTTGTTTTCCCAATACAATGTCAATTTATGTAATTAATTAATTCAGCCGAGACTAGATGGAAGTCTATAACTATAATATTATGGGAAGAAGTAAAACAAAGTTGAACTTGTAAATTTCCACTATATTATAAAAAAGAACATAACGTGTTTCGCTATACTATAGCTTCGTCAGATTAAAGATCTTTCATTTTCATTTTCCGATTTGTCTCTAAAGTGTTGAAAACCATTGTGTTGCTGTTTTGTTTTGTTGGTTTGGTGTGGACCTGGTATAACGATGTATAAGTAATGTGGGAATATTCGGAGAAATTTAGAATTTTAATAATTACTTTTCAATTGTGCCCTCTTGCGGCGAAATCGGACTCTAAAAATAATTTCCAGCATTTTTTCATGACCACTTTATTAAGGAATTTCTTTCCTGAATTTCTATACCCAGTAGCTACCGAGATATGGCCGGTGGCCGACACAAATGAAACACCCTGTACAATTTTCACGAAAAGAAATCCTTCTTTTTTTGCACCCTCTCTCGACCATATACAAAAAGAATCATCAAGATCGGTTAAGCAAGAAAAAAGTTATGCGCGAAAGATTTTAATAAAATACAGGTCTAATTGATTCTCCTTGTTTGTTTAAAAAACAGGCCAAACCAATTTTTTAAATTAAAATATGACGGTCGGAAAACGCATTGAAAATTTTTATATACCATTTAGTGTTGGCGTTAAATGTTTAAGCATACCAATAAAAGGTAAAAACAGCTGCAGTTGCTTTTAAAATGTAATAAAAATTTACGGCATAAGGTAAAATAACGTAGCAAGGTTTTAAAAACTCCATTAAGGTACTTCGCATTTTATTTTTCACTTTTTTACTTAAACTAAAACGTGTATGCACTGGATGATTTGTTACTTAAATTACTTAAGGTTGCGCTTCTGACGTTAAAAATCCAATTAGAAGGACACCACCTCGCCTTAGCGGGCACAAGAGATGCTGCCAAAATAATGTATTTTCAAACTATACAGGGTATGCCACCGGAAACCAATTCGATATATATATGTATATACAATGTGTTTACGTAAGTAGAAACTTTTTTATTATTAATTTTACGAAAAAAAATTATTCTTCATAAAAAGTTTTGCATGGTCCAAAACCTAAAATGCAACCCTCAGATGTTAAATTTTTTCAGTCGTATACGAGGTTTGTCAAAAAATGTGATTTTGGCTCTAAGTAGGCCTTTATTTTTGACAATATCGAAAATTGTTATAAAGAAAAGATGTTTAGAATTAAAAATAGCTTGCAAATATTCAACATTGTTTATTTAGATTAAAAAAATATTTTTTCCTACATTTTCTCTGCGACTACGTTGGAAATTTAAGTTTGCACATTAATCCATAATTAATCTAGGATGCACTGGCATTTTTTAAAACTGATATTTAAAGTAGGCATTGCGAACTGCCTAAATATCGAAAATTAGAAAAAACGTCGACAATCGTATTTCAAAAAGTGTCACGGTATAAACATTCATTTTAGGCAGTCTAACAGTGTTTTTCATAGTTTTTAGAGATCCGTATTGTACAGTTTTATGTTTGACAGACTTATTTGTTTATGAAAAGTTAGGCATCCCACCAACATTAAGTCTGGAAGAGAAAATTGATATTGTGCTAATGGTGGGTGATAAGTATAAAACATTTCGAGAAGCAGCAGACATTTTTAATTTCCGACATATCCGACAATATTCACAATGAAACTGTAAGAAAAATATTTAATAAATTTGAGACTTGTGCAGATGTACATAATAAATTTAGCAAAAAACGCCAAAGCATGGTAGAAAATAATGACATTGCGTTGCAAGTAATGCTCTCTGCAACTGAGCATCCTAAATATCCTTTGCGAAAAAGGGCATCTTCATTGCCAAAGGATATAAAAAAAGATACAGTTTCAAAGATTCTAAAAAAATACAAATATCACCCTTAGAAACCCCAAAAAATTCATACTTTAAGACCAGGAGATAATGATAGACGATTTGAATTCTATTGTGACATACAGGGAATCTTAGTAGATAACACATTTATGCCAAGGTGTATTATTTTTTCGGATGAAGCGACATTCTCATCAAATGGGACAGTTTCTAGCAAAAACCGTCGTTGGTAGAGTGATACAAATCCACATTTTACGTTGAAAACTCGGGACCAATATTCGTTCAAAAGAAACGTGTGGTGCGGAATGTATAAAAATCAAATAATTGGACCTTTTTTCCGAGAAACCTTGAATGCGGATCGTTATTTGTGCTTTTTAAACAATAAAATAAATTATTTTCTTGACAACCTTCCCTAGCTTGAACGTCAGCAGATATGGTTCCAGCAGGATGGTGCCCCATGTCACAGCAGATTAGATGTACGTCAATATATTGAAAATATTTTCGATGGAAGAGTTTTTCATCGTTTCTCGGAAATTCCTTGGCCTCCGCGGTCTCCAGGTTTAACCCCACTCGATTTTTTTCTTATGGGGTTACTTAAAGCAAAATGTTTACCTTCAAAGGCCATTTCAAGATGTTGACCATTTAGAGAGAATAATTGCATAAGCGTTTCATAATATAACTCCCCATATGGTTAGCAATGTCTTAAGGTTGGTTGGTTGGTTGGTTGGTTGGTTAAAGGCGGGGGTCGGTTTAAAGGCCCGAACTTCTATCACTGCAGCCTTCCGGCTTATTGTGTACCCCGATCTTGTTAGACGATGTTTGTTCCTTCTATGAGGTCCAGTAACCTGCTACCAAGTTTGTCATGTGGGAGGTTGTCATCACATGTTATGTTCCCGAAGATATTTTGTCTTCTACGAGACAGTGCTGCGCCGCAGAGTCTGCATTCAATGGATCCGTTGTTTATAAATGTCTTAAGAGAATTTTGTAATAGAACTGTTACATGTATGAATAGAAATGGAGGATATGTGGAGGCATTAGTAAATTGAAGATATAGATTGTTCATTAGTATTTATTGTAACAAAGTAAATTATACATACAACTTGTTATTCATTTAAATGCATCGTTACAAACTAGTGATTAAGCAACTAAAGGTTATCAGTGTTCAATAAAAATTAAGAGATAATTGTTTTTAAAAGTTTATTTAGAATTGTTTTATCAAATTTATAATTATTAAATGTAATGTACAAACTTAAATTTCCAACGTAATCGCAGAGAAAATGCAGGAAAAAATATTTTTTTAATGTAAATAAACAATGTTGAATATTTGAAAGCTATTTTTAATTCTAAACATCTTTTCTTTATAACAATTTTCGATATTGTCAAAAATAAAGATACTTTACTCTAGAGCAGGGGTCGGCAACCTTTTGAGACGGAAGAGCCAAAAGTTATAATTTACACAATTTCTCAGTTTTTAAAGAGCCACTAACGGCCGCAATTTGATATCGAAAGAGACACAACTTGACATCAAAAGAGCCGCATGTAGCTCGCGAGCCATAGGTTGCCGACCCCTGCTCGAGAGCAACAACATGCAGAACTTTATGAAGAATAATTTTTTTTTCGTAAAATTAATAATAAACAAGTTTCCCATATGCCGCCAACTTACGTAGACACACTGTATATATATATATATGAAAAACTATACACAGCAAAAATTTGAATTGGACAGTATGCTAATGTTGATCATGACCCCCATGACCCCCCTCCCTAGATCCGCGCGTGGTTGGATTCCCCGCCTTGAAAAGGATCTGCTTTAATAAATTTTAAACACAGAGTGTTCAAACAATAAGAATAGAAATTAAATTGAGAAAAAAAATTGCATTTCCAAAACCCCCATATTTTATAATTATTTATATAAAATAATATTGTAAACATAATTTACAAAAAAACTATATTTAGGATTTCTAATAAATTTAGTAAAATCAAGTAAATACTTAAATATATTGTAAATTTTACAACGAATGTATGTGCACGGAACAGGCACAACAAACACTATAATGTGTTAATTACAATTTTCATTATTAATCCGTACCAAAATATAATGGTACATATAATTTCTAAAAGTATTAATAATTAATTAGTAATAATATTGTAAAAATAATTTATAAAAATCTATAAGTAGTTAGAATTTCTAATAAATTTAGTAAAATCAAGTAAATACTGAATTATTTTGTAAATTTTACAACGAATGTATGTGCACAGAACAATCACTATAGTAAAATTATTATAGTAGATTTTATTGTAGAATTTCCTATAAAATATAGTATTAATTACATTTTTTATTAGTATTAATAATAATATTGTAAACATAATTTATAAAAAAATATAGTTAGAATTTCTAATAAATTTAGTAAAATCAAGTAAATACTGAATTATTTTGTAAATTTTACAACGAATGTATGTGCACAGAACAATCACTATAGTAAAATTATTATAGTAGATTTTATTGTAGAATTTCCTATAAAATATAGTATTAATTACATTGTTTATTAGTATTAGGTAATAATAATATTGTAAACATAATTTATAAAAAACTATAGTTAGAATTTCTAATAAATTTAGTAAAACCAAGTAAATACTGAATTATTTTGTAAATTTTACAACGAATGTATGTGCACGGAACAAGTACTATAGTAAAATTATTATAGTAGCGATTTTATTGTATGATTTCATATAAAATATTGTATTAATTACAATTTTCATTATTAATCCGCACCAAAATAATATTGTAGATACACATCAGTTCTAAAGAAGAATAATTAGAATTTCTAAGAAATTTAGTAAAATCAAGTAATTACTAAAATATATTGTAAATTTTACAACGAGAGTGAAAATAATGTATTTATTACTCCAATAGTTAAATATTTCAAAATGTATGATACATTTGACTGGCTCTTATTGGAGTATTTTTTATTGTAACAATGACCAAGTTTAAATGAAGTATTGTAAAAATATTTTTACAAGAATAAAAAGCATAAGTGAGATGCAGTGGATTCCTGCGATTTCCATTTTCGTAGCAAATAATAGGTAGAGAACTTCACAGGAAACATGCCATCGATCGATGTAGTCAAGCGAGGGACTACGAGGATTCAACTTGGATGGGCGACCGCTTGGGAATATCATGTGTCATAAATTAGGGTTAGTTTCACTATTTTTATAATAGTATAGTACTCGCTATAAAAGAAGCCGATTTTTAATGAATATATTTTGACGTATCTATCACTTCCGGTTATACCGGAAGTTAGGCTTAATATTATTGCTATTTTAAAATGTATATTTGATTCTTGTTGCAAAGAGTCAATACGTTTTCTCAAATTTTTAAATTTTTAACTGTATCGCTTACAAAGTAAGGTCAAATTACCTTTGACAGATTTTTGTAACAACTTCTTTTAATGAATTTTATCTCAGAAATGGTTGGAAACGGGTGGATTTGTACATAAAATCCAAAAATGCCAAAATATAAAGGGTATTCTATTTAAGATAACAATGTTAAGCCTAACTTAAGTTAAGTTATATATACGCAATATATCTTCATTAAAAACTTGTGCATCTTTTATAGGGAGTATCAACATTTGAAACAAATATTTTTTTTAATTCCCGAAATTTTTTAATATGCGAATGATCCTGTATACTAGTAGCTTATGAAATAATAAAACTCGTCTTACAACACACGTTATTACTATTAAATTATGGTATAAAATGATATTTCTTTATTACTATGCTAGAAAACATAAAAATCTGTTGCGTTTACGAATTCTTCTTTTTTTGGCGTTTTTTGTTGTTCATTATTAAATTTTAGCTACGCTAATGAAAAGTTGCTGCATATGTGAATGCCTGGAAAACAAGAAACGTAATGTGGCTTTCGAGCTAGAAAAGCTTTTTCACGTCCGCCTAGATGGAAATAATGAAATAATCCACGGAGGTATTTTTATTTTATCTGCCAACATGTTAAGCAAAAGAATATATATGTATATGCGCTTTATGTCGAAACGGGTTTGTCTTTAAAAGTAGGCATGTAAAATATTCTAAATTTATCGTCACATTACAAGCAAGTGTGGATTAAGGGGGGTGTCATAACCCCCCTGCCCCCCAAACAAACAATTTAACACGAAAAATACCATGTATACATACCGGTTTGACTAACGCGGAGGGTATTACTTTTCGTAACTTTTCCTTGTATGACCCCCCAAAACGAAGTTTGACACCCCCCAGGAACAATACCAGGAACGATACAATTCGATGGTTTTACGGGATAACTCCGTTATTAGCAAAGATAGAACAAAAGACATAACCATTTAAGATTAAATTGCATCGTTGACTTTGTGGCAATGAAAGCTAGATATTATTTTAAAATTATCTATCTTTTTTTGCTCTATAAAAATGCTATTTTTTGTTATCTTAAAGGATACAATAAATTCAAACAGTGTATTTATTTGTCATTAATTACTATAGAGGTTTATAAATTCCTGTAATGGTTATCATAATAATAATAATAATAATAATGTCTTTATTTCTGAATATTAAGAACAAACATATTTAGTACAGTACCTGTAAACAAAAAGAAAAGCATTTATATTCAGAAAAAGGCGAAGTCCAGATGAGGCATCCTAGAATGCCCCTCTGATCGCTCTCTACTACCGAGATATAGATGTACTTTTAATTCAGAGATCCTCCCCACGTAGCATCTACAATCGTGGTCAAAAACAAGTTTCATCTCAGTTTCTTCTTTGTGTCAGTGTCGTTTAAAGTATGAGTTATATGAAAGTTATATGAGCAATATGGAAGTTTTTTGGCGGCATCTATGTATATAAAAGTTGTATCGAGTTTGATGTAAGTACTTACAGCGTTTAGTTTTGTTTAGGAACATGCAGAGAATTTTAATAATTTTTTAAAGATACAAATTTTCCGATATTATGCTGCGTACTTTCTGCCGCTGCTCACTATCTCGCATTTCCTTTTTCTTCTTCGTTTTTCTTTATAATAACAATGCTAATAATAGTCATTATCCACGTTAATTTAACATAATTTGTATGAATTAATATATCAATATTAATAAATTCATGTTTTTTTTCATATCCTGATGTTTCGCCTCAGTTTCCCGTCTTGCTTTTCAATGATATATCACAAATTATTTAAATTACCTAGAAAGCCGACCATGTAGTTGTCAGACGTGGTCGTTCGGACTAACGTTACGACGACCACGGGTCAGACATCAATTGGGTAAATAAATGATCATTGTGAAATAAAACTCTTTTTTGCTTTTAAATGTTTCAGTTTTAATGATCATTGCCTTCCAAACTTCTTTGTGCGAAATTCATCTTAATTTCCAAACAAATTATAGACGACTTTAAGCTAATGGATTTAAGTATTTTATATCACATTAATTTTTTATGTTTCAGGTTAAAAGTGCACACTTATTCAATGTTAACGTTTAACATCTAAAAACGACATATTATATAAAGGAATATTCAGCCTTGTGTAAAGGTATTAGGCACTCTATAGTATTTAAAAATGTTCGTGTTGTAGTATGGGTAAACAAACCTATGTATTTAAACCGGCAAATCCTGATATGAAAATAAATTGAAGAAAAATAACCATAAATGGCGCTTTGAATTGTTAAGCGAAATATACACTTTATATGAAATCTGAAAATTTACGTGGCCGCTACTGACGACGTTCGCAATCAATAATTTATTGAGGCAGTCTCAAGTCTCAATAGAGGTCAGCGCATTGTAGTGGGTGGTGTCATATTGCAACACAGAATTGTAAACGAACGTGTTCAGTTTTTGACAACAAGATGTCTTTGACCCACGTTATCACTTCTTTTTTAAACTTTTTTATTTTAAAATAATCCGTTTTATAATTAAAAAAATAAAACACGAAAAGTATGTTTTGCAACAGAAAAAACAGTAGATAATATCACACAAATTTGAAATCACATCACAACATTTATTATTTTGAATTATTTCACAACAGAAACGTTTAAAATTCTAATCACGCGGAACCCTCGGCAACGTCCGTCGTTCCAATACCGAGTATCCAAACATACTGAAGCAACGATACTGAAGGTTAAACATATAAATACGCGCGCAGCGGTTATCCAAGCAAGGGCGAGACACGCGGTGTGATCTGGCATCACTGTAGTTTACTCTAGTGGCCTACATTGTTGATAACTGAAACCAGATCGAGCGGCGCGACAGCATGTAGGCAAAAAGGGCTTTTACCTTAGTATTTAGATATTCGATTAAGTAAAAAAAGACGCTGTATTTAGCCTTTTAATTAATATTTAGTTGGTCACATCAGCGAGTCTTTTCGGGATAAACGCTACCAGGCGGAAACACCGCTCGTGATTTATCTAGACCTACTCTTGTTTTATTCTGTTTAATAGGTTTCTGGATAAGCTCTATATCGATCAATATGTGCAATTTATTTCATGTAATCGGCATAAATTTTCATTTAATCCAAAAAACTGTAATTCTTCTCCAATTTTCACCAAGGGCCGTCTAAATGATGCGCTTCGTGGTCGTTACCTTCGCAATATCCGAAATTTCAATTTACAGGTAGGTAACTAAATCGTAACTTCGTTTTCCGTCGTCGACAAAATTCGAAATAACGTCGGCAGATATTGGCTCCTGCTATGCGAAATATGAAATACCCGAGTATCAATAAGTGCGACGGTCAGAGATTGATTTCTCCATCAACGTTGGAATGTGGACGGATTATTTCATATTTTGATGTTAATTCACAGTTGGCTGTGTTTCAGGCAACACTGAAACAAAATCTTAGTTAAATTTACTATATAACATTGCAAAACTAACCATACTTTATCGCTCTATATGTGACTGGAATAACTTTTATTAAGATAGCAAAATTTTAACAAAAATTTTTAGTAAAATTACAAAAATATTTAATAAACCATTTATATGAAAAGTTTTTGTAAATTTACTAAAAAATTTTTTGTAAAATTTAATAAAATCTTTTGTAAAATTTAGTAAAATCTTTCATAAACATCACATGGTATTCCCAAGCGATCACCCATCCAAGTTATATCCTCGCTTGACTTCGGTATTCCCAAGCGGTCACCCATCCAAGTTGTATTCCGCATTTCCTCGCTTGACTTCATCGATCGACGATATGTTGCCTGTGAAGTTCTGCACCTATTATTTGTTACGATGGAATCCGTTGCATCTCATTTATGTCTTTTATTCTTGTAAAATATTTAATCTTGGTTATTTTAGAATAAAAACTACTTAAATAATAGCCAGTAAAATGCACCGTACATTTAAAAATATTTAACTACTGGAGTTAGAAATAAATTATTTTCACTATACATTCGTTGTAAAATTTACATCATATTTTAGTAATTACTTGATTTTACTAAATTTATTACAAATTCTAACAATACTTTTTTAGAAATTATATGCATCTACAATATTATTTTGGTACGGATTAATAATGAGAATTGTAATTCACACATTACAGTATTTGTTCTGCTTGATCCGTGCGCACACATTCGTTGTAAAATTTACAATTTATTTTAGTAATTACTTGATTTTACTAAATTTATTACAAATTCTAACAATACTTTTTTAGAAATTATATGTATCTACAATATTATTTTGGTACGGATTAATAATGAGAATTGTAATTCACACATTACAGTATTTGTTCTGCTTGATCCGTGCGCATACATTCGTTGTAAAATTTACAATTTATTTTAGTAATTACTTGATTTTACTAAATTTATTACAAATTCTAACAATACTTTTTTAGAAATTATATGTATCTACAATATTATTTTGGTACGGATTAATAATGAGAATTGTAATTCACACATTACAGTATTTGTTCTGCTTGATCCGTGCGCATACATTCGTTGTAAAATTTACAATTTATTTTAGTAATTACTTGATTTTACTAAATTTATTACAAATCCTAAAAATAGTTTTTTGTAAATTATGTTTACAATATTATTTTGGTACGGATACTAATAGAAAATGTAATTAATACTATATTTGATAGGAAATTCTACAATAAAATCTACTATAATAATTTTACTATAGTGTTTGTTCTGTGCACATACATTCGTTGTCAAATTTACAATTTACTTTAGTAATTACTTGATTTTACTAAATTTATTACAAATCCTAAATATAGTTTTTTGTAAATTATGTTTACAATATTATTTTGGTACGGATTACTAATAGAAAATGTAATTAATACTATATTTGATAGGAAATTCTACAATAAAATCTACTATAATAATTTTACTATAGTGTTTGTTTTGTGCACATACATTCGTTGTCAAATTTACAAAATATTTTAGTTTTTCCTCGATCTTACTAAATTTATTAGAAATTTTAACTATAGTTTTTATAAATATTTTTACAATATTATTACTTATTATTAGTGTTGTGATCGATCGAGCGAAAAACCGCTTGATTACTCGATTATTGAAATAACCGACATCGCTCGATTATTAAAAAAACCGCTCGAGTTATCTATTCAGGCGAAAACCGTCGCTCGTCACTTATTATCTTCCACTCGATACCCAAGCTTCGCTTGACGCCGATTCGGACAGTTTTTCGCTCGATAGGAAATACTCTAGTTATAAATTCAGGCGAAAAACAGAAAAATATCGCCTGTCACTTGAAACCCGACCTTCGTCTACCCGCCGCGCGATCCGAAATATACCGATTGGCGACGTTCGAGTTTGACGCTGAGCAGGTAACACGACATACGTCTTTCTTAAAGGCACAAACGAGAGGGTGCATATAAAAAAGTATGCCAAATCCCTTAGCAGAGTCATCGCGACATGGGTTTTGTAAAGTTTTGTTTTAACTGGCTAGCCAGCGGCGTAGTTTAGATCTCTGATTGTAAATATTAAAAAATTAAAGGATATAATTTTAAAATTTTTATTTACTATAAACGCGAGAAAACTTCTCAATAATAACGTAATAATAGAAATTGTTAATAAAAAATAACAAAACAAACAAAATGGTTAACAAAATATATAGAAAAATTCGTTGGTAATCTTATAGTAAACATTTTTAAATCTAAACAGGAACTTTTTATTATTAAGCTCAAGAAGACTTCTTAAAAATAACACACATTATAGAAAATGTTAATGGAAAATAAGAAAACGAGCAAAATAGTTAACAAAACATAGGTATCGACAAATTTTTTGGTAACCAAAAGTAAACATTCTTAAATTTAAACAGGAAGTTGTAGGTAACTATAAACATGAATTTAAAAAAAAAATAATCACCTATTTTCTTATTTTGCCAGTCGCGTAACTAAGCCTAAATTTTTGAAGGGCACACAGAACAAACCCGAACAAACCTGATAATTTAAAGTGGAAGAAATTGACAAGCCATTTTAAATATCTACTTATTTTATGCTCGTAGATTGAGAAAGATGTGAAGAAAAATAACTTTTGGTAATACTTTTTTTTTTAAAAAAGCACAAGAATAAACCCGAACAATAAATACATACTTTATATATATATAAGTTATTTTGTTTGGTATCGAGACACGTGGTAAAAATTCCTTATTCACAAATAAATAAATTTCTGGAATTTTTTTGGTGGCTACTACAATTTTTTAGCTAAACCTGTGCCCACCCGTAGTTACGTGCCTGCTAAATACCCTACCTGATCACATATAAACGACTAGGCTGCCGGTCGAGCACTCGGTTACGGCATCGCTTGGTGAATTGGAATTTCAAGCGATTCACTCGATTATTAAAATCCCTTGAGTATCAAGTACTCGATTATTAAAATCATCGGTTTTTCTCAACACTACTAATTATATTATAACTAAAAAAATATAATTAATACTATATTTTATAGAAAATTTTACAATAAAATCTCTACTATAATAATTTTACCATAGTATTTTTTCCGTGTCCAGTCTCTGAAAGTTTCTGCCTCGAGCGGTAAATAATTTTTTAAGAGGAACCTTTTCTAAATTAATTTTTAATTTTAGTTAAAAATACCTAACCCAAGAATACCATTAAGCTAAGCGGATCCTATAACAATTTTTTAAATTTGAAAACCAGCGTATCGCGACAATACGACCCACCATGTTAAAAATTATGAATAACAACATCTAATTAAAAATTAATCCCTGTTATTATGAAAGTTTAAATTAAATGGGCAAACTTTTTTCTACCCGAAGCGCTTCCGTATACCATTTTCGGGTTTTATTTGACTCGGATGTTTATGACGGACCTTAAATTAAACTTGCCGTTTCTGAATCTGGCCGTGGATATTTTACCGCTCGTATGAGAAAACTAATTATAAAACTAAAATGGAAGTACAGTATATTCAGGTGGTCTACAAGTAAATGCACTTTGCCTCCGACGGAGTGGACGCATAGGAATATAATGCGCTGCTTATTGAGATTTTTGCCGGTTGTTTTTTTTTAACAAAATAAGCATTTGCTTACATAAAACATAAAAAGTTGTAACTATTCACCGAATCAAATACAAATTCAAGCCCATTGACCGGTATTCCATGTGTGCGAAGAACACACACAAACAATATTTTTTTATTTACTTATTTTTTTTATTATTTACTTTTTTTTTTTAAAGTCCATCCTCTGAGTGGAGTGAAATTATGAAGAGGAAAATAAACTCATAGTCTACTCCACTAATTTACTAAAAGTTCAGTTCTTAATTTCCATACAAGACACACACCCTTCTTCAGTTGAAATAGTATATTACCTACCAAGGTGGAATTCCTGTCGAGAGAGTCGGTAGTTATCTAAATCTCGAGAGAGTAATGAAACTTTTCACTGAGGTTTGTGTACTATTTTATTTACAACTACATCTAACATCCACTTCTTATTATTTTGAATTAAAATTATTAATAAAAGATAAATGTCATTTTCACTTTTCCATTGAAAAATTAGACAGAAATTTCAAATAACCACAGGTGGTAAAATACCGTAAATAATAATAAGTACACATCAAGATGGCAAATATAATTTTTTGAATATGGTTTCCATGTCACTAAACAATATATTATTTTAACAACAAAAATCAGATTAGGAATTTGATTTTGCTTTTACCCCACCAGAAATTGGAGAAGCAGCAAAATAGTAGAAGAAGATCTTCAGCCAACTAAAAGCCGCCCGAGATATGACAAGGCATATAACTGTTTCAAAGAATGGTGTACGGGAAACAAAGTTCAAAATCCTGGTTCTGAGTAGGCGATTTCAGTGAAAATTTCAAGACAAACAGATATCAAAGATTTGGTCACAATATTCAATGCTGAGAACCATTCTATCAATTAGGGAAAAAGTAGACATATCTAAACACGCAAAGCTATTAGCATTTTTTTTAAAGCAAAACAAAAGATACAAGCCAAAAAATCGAATACACTGTATGTTGGTGTGTTCGTATATTATTTTGAGATATTGATTTTTTAAAAAATTACAAAAAAATAATTTACTTTCCACCCGGGTGGAAAGTAAAAGTTAAAAAACGTCAACTTTCCACCTTTCAAAGATAGATGAAATGTCATTATTACATGCATGGTTGTAAATGGTAGCTCCGTAAACAGAACTACCGCATTCGGCCGTGGCGACCCGGGTTCGATTCCCGGTAGGTGTACGTCAGTACACAAAAGTTTAGCAGGCAAGAATGCAGCATGTTGCTAGTTTAGTCCTGAATAAGACCCACTGACTGGAGCGGATAATCCTGCTCCTTTGGGGACTGATGGACAGACTGGGGGTTTAGTCCTGAATAAGACCTGACTGGAGCGGATAATCGTACTCCGTTGGGGACTGATGGACAGACTGGGGGCATGCGCGTAGCTCGGATCCCACGTCAAAAGCTGTAGGTCCCGTCTGGCTGACATTTCCCAGACGTTAAACAAAAGGGATACAACAAGCCGTTCGGCTGCAGTATAATGGCAACATGCCAGCCCTCCTTCAACCATGGTTGTAAATAAAATAATATACACGGTATTTCCTAACCTCTTTGAAAAAGTGAAGAAGGTGAATCCTCACCTTATTGGAAGACGAAAATGTGATATAGCAGTTTTTCGCATGTCGCTTCGTTTTCGAGATACAGGGTGTTAAAAAAAATATTGTATTTTCCATTTTATTAATTATTAATGCCAAACGATATTCTAATGATATTTGTTAAACATAAAGGATTAGAGCACTTTACTTTGGGTCAATTTTAAACTTATAATTAATTCATATGCGGAGATCTGGGTAAAAGAGACCTTAATTTTTTAGTTATTTTCGTATTTTTATCGTCAAATTATACGAGTAGGCTTTGTTTCGTTCCATGGCAACCACATTTGTTTACTCCGTGACATTTATCTCCTGTTTAACATCTTTCAAATAATATCCTTTTGAATTGTTTTTTAATTTATTTGTACTACACTTTTCATAATGACTGAGTTTAACAATCAATAAATGGCTCAAATTCATTTTATGTACGGTTTGGCAAATGGAAGTGCGCTAGAGGCGAGGCGTTTATATTCAGAAAGTTTTCCTAATAGACGAGTACCGTGTTCGGAAACATTTACAAGATTGCACCTCTGGTTAGAGGAAACAGGTAGCTTTGCAAAAAAACAAAATAGGTGGCCGACCACTTACAGTTAGAACCGTACAACTTGAGGAAGAGGTCTTAAACATGGTGCAAGAATCTCCACGCACGAGTACGAGGAAAATCGGGAACGAGTTGAATGTGAGTTACAAAACAGTATGGAGCATCTTAAAGGACTATTTACTTTATCCTTATCACGTACAGAGTGCAAGCTATAGCCTAGAGACTTTCCATTAATATTTTTTTAACACCTTGTATTTCTAAAACGAAGCGACATGCGAAAAACTTTTATACCACATTTTCGTCTTAAAATAAGCTGAAGATTCACCTCCTTCATTTTTTTCAAAGAGGTTAGGAAACACCCTGTATAAGCAGAATCTTTTGACATTGTTAAGGCAAACTGTAAAATATGAAAAACATACAATCCCCGATAATAAATTCCGAACGATGATAATGTTAGTCAGGTTTATAGTACTGTAACTTTTCAAATCGTTTTCCGATCTTAGTGAAATGTTTTTGGCAAAGTGTAGACTTGTATCTCGGAATAATAGCCTGAATATTTTATGTATTAAACTTGATAGTAATAAAATATCACTGCACATAACAAATAAAGCTGCCGTCTGTTCTTCGTCGTCAGATGTGGTCTACCTTCTTTGGCTCACCGTGTAAAACTACAAATAAAATCGGTCCATGGGAAACTCGTGGCGGGCTCGACTTGCCATGCGAAAAGGAATAAATTCGAAAGACGATCGCGGGAGGCTCGTGGCAGGTTCGTTGAAAAAAGCTCGACCAAAGCGCGCCTCGGGCTCGTCTCGTATATTTATACGCGCCTTTATAGTTTCTTCATTATTGAGCGAAATAAGTATATAAGAAATAGTGGAGAATTGACCGCTGTGCACATTTGGAAGATCATGTCTTTAAGCTAACGTTTTATTTGTTTTCCTGTAGTTTTGTCTAGTGCCCGGATAGGATAAAACCGGATACCCGATGCAATCCTGCTAGATTTCCTCACTTTGACTTTTACTAGTGGGCGACATCAGTTTCTCAATATATGATGGAATGTTTATTTACTGTACTTGATACTTTTTCTATGTACGTATAGATGGAGATTAATGTACAGAACAGTCATATTTGATAGTGTATTTAGTGCTTTTGAACTTAACAATCAATACACAATCTGGAATTTGAATTGTGAGTGATTTATGTTTACTCGTTCTCGAACGCTAGATCATCTGTTAGAACCTGCAATTTATGGAATATTTAGCTTCCGCAATGTCATGGACGAGGGTTAGGCCTACACTCTAAAAAATGCATTGGTATCTAAGACTAATTTTATCTTGCTGTTAAAGTTTTAGCTTATGTAAAAGTAACTTCTAGTGAGCAAAACTATTTTTCGTTTTAACTGAATTAACACCAGCCATTTGCTGCTAGGAGATTTTCTCAACTACCGTTGATAATACGGCGTGAAGTATTAGATATACACCTTCACTGTACTGACGAGAACTAAAGAGTTCGATACCGGTCTGCAGGTGGTTACATCTATCATCTATCAATGGAAAAGCCTTCATTTTCTTGGTAGTACCATTCAATCTGAAATGGTATTTTAAAGTGCTACTGTGTAGACTAAATACGCCCTTATTGTATAAGGTATTATCGGGTGGCCTGGAAAAATAATAATTTTTCCATACATTGATATTTAATATTTCTTTGCTCTTTTTTAACAATAAAATAGGTAATAATTAGCAAACACAATTGTTGAAACGACAATATGATGTTGCTCCTAATAACTAACTATATTGGTTATCATAAATATTGATTCTTTCGGGTACTAGAAGTACTAAGAGTTATTAGTGACTTCAACTAGAATAATCGTAGCAATAAAATTTCACCAAATTTTCTTGTTATTGAGACTAAGATCTTGGTATCCTAAACTAGACCATTTTTTAGAGTGTAACGAATACGAAATTCAAATGTATTAGAACCTAATCTTATTTATTTCTGTAAAATAATATATAAATCAAAATATTCCCTTACGAAACGGTTCGTCTCTCGGGAATTAAAATCAAATTGAAAAATTATTATTAACATTGATAATAATACGACAATTTTCTTGTAGAATTGGTCAAGCTAATATAAAAATACCACATTATTTTGCCTGTACTTAATTTTTGTAATTTCTTTTGGAAGAAAGCAAGAAATTTTTGAAATTGGGTTTGTTCGTTTACGTTAAAAATTATCACCGACAAATCCCCACCTCAAAAATAATACATACGTTTTTATTCCTCCATTTTTTTACACAACACAATCATTTATGATGCACGTTATTCTTCTAAATCGAAATGTTTTCAATTAAACTTAAATAAGGTAACAAATTTTGCGCTTTCTAGTTTCAAGAGTACCCAATATGTTTCGATTTGAAGGGGAAAATTTTTCACGAAAACACGTTAAAGTAAGTAATGTAATTTCGGATACGAAGACGGATAAAACATTTCTATTAAATCACATACTTACGAAATATTTGTGCGATCTCTGCATATACGCAATTATTCTAAAAGGTTTTTTCGTATTTACAACTCAATTATATCAGTAACCATAAGGAAAAGCACATATCTTTAAACACAATTTAAATTAATGTGCAAAGAAATTGCTATTACTAAATTAATAATATTAGTTCAATCTTCAAGAGAAATAATATCAGTTCTATTACTTATTATCAGTCCTATTACTGATTATCAGTCCTGTATTACGAAGGTAATAACGGAGCTATAGCCCCGTCCAGTAGCGTAGCCAGGGTTTAGAGGCGATCCGAAGTCCGTTTGGGGTGCTTATATTTTTTATGTCATACCAGTGCATTATTGTGTTTTTATACCTTAGATACCATCTACATAATGGATTACTTTATGCCCGTGCGGGCATAAAGTACACATTATGGCTCGCGCTGGCATTAGGACGATAAAAAACAGTTTTCGATTAACTTATTCTTTATTAACAAAATAACAAAATATAAATTTACGTTTATATATTATTTTGTTGTATTTACATAGAACTGGCAATTCTGGAAGGTTCCGCTGATAGCTAAATTTCCTGCAGCAAAGGTTGACTTATCATTTTTCAGATAGATCATTAAATTACCCCAACAGCACAGTTTCGTTAATGTTTTCTACAGCATTTTCTGACATCCACTTCAAAAATTGGTCATATTCTTTGTCGTATATATGAGTCTCTGGATTTTCTCGGTAACAGGTTTTGCGTTGCCTTTTCAGCCTTTTTTTCAATTTCGTCGGGAATATCAAAACCTTGTTCCATTTTTGATTTTTGACTTTGACACATTAAACATTTGAATACTGATTTACCAATTTTTTATTTTTACCTGCGACCTTACCTTGACATTATTATAGCCTGCGTTTTTGTTGATGGGAGATATCAAATTAAATTTAAAAAAAATATTTATTATTTAAAACGAACTGGTATGACATACAAGTTTGTATGCACCACGGGTACTAATAGATATATACCCTCGGGCGACTTACGAACCCTCGGGCCAGAGGCCCTCGGCTTTGTAAGACTGTCGACCTCGGGGTCTGCTTAGTACCCTTGATACATAAATAACTATAAATACAGATTTTGCCATATTAAGTATCATTCATTGTTATTTATGTACCAAGGGAGTTAAGTAATAAGGAGGGAAGGAGAAAGCAACTAGCCCAAGGGCCTTCGGCCCGAGAGATAGTTTCCGCCTGATGGGCATTATAGTCTAGTAACGCCTGTGGTGTATACAATATGTTATTTTTCATCTATTTAAAATATAAATAGTTAAATTCCTGCATTTTCTTTTTAACTTTTTTCGACAACTTTTAGTATTTAGTGGCCTTTGACCGGTTGTCATAGAATAAGTTTTGACGGGTGCTAAGGGTTTTTATTTTAAGCGATATTTACGTTTTATAAACGAAAATATGAAAATTCCACAAAATACTTTAGAAAATGCTGAAAAGCTAAGGAAGACTTATTACTGGCAAAGTCTAAAGTCCGATACGAAGAGGAGTATGAAAATTTTCTACAATGGAAAGTAAAAAACCAAACTACTGAAACAGTATGATGGCTTACTTTCAGGAATTGGTATTTAACCCTTTTGCTCATTGGTAATAACAATTTTCAATTATTTTTACTTTATTTTAGTAGGAAAGATATACTCCAAATAGCCTTTGGACAAAAGATGAAGGAAGGAAAGGAAAACATTAATATTTCAAGAAATATTATCAATTAATAGCAAATATTGTCAATTAATAGCATTTTTAAAAGTGAAAACAAAGGGATATCTCTCTAAAAAAATCAAAAGTTTTGGAAGCTGAACAAGTTTTAACTTTTGCGCCGAATGATACATTCCTGCTGCATAAAGTCGTACTCGTAATGGGAGTTTTTCGTGGCCTAAGACGGGATGAGATGGTAAAAATGACTCAATATCATCATTGAGGGTATAGAAACTAAAACGCCAAAAAGAATAATATATAAAATTTAACATTGCCTACGTCGGAATCGTCCACAGTTCTTATTGGGGGTGGTGCTTCCCTTGCAACCCTTAAGCTACACGGAAAGTGGAAGAGTACTAGCGTAGCGGATGGTTATATATATAGAGAAAAGCATCACGTCGAAAATTCGAATAGCAAAGGGATGGTAGCCTCCCTTCATAAATATTCCGGGAAGGAGGGGGGAACAATAAACAATATTCTCCACTATTTAAGGCCGTTTCTAACAACTGAAGAAGTAATTTTAAAAATATTAAATAAAAATCGAATACATAAAATACAACAAACCCTAATCCGGTAAAGAAGAGCAATTTTTGTGCTGTAAGCCACAGTTCTATATTTTTACTCGAACTTTTATTCGAGTTTCTTTTCTGTGGAGAAAACAAGAAAATATTTTTTGTATAATAATATGTTTTGAATAGGATTTGGGCATGCTAAATATGTAATCACGAGTTTGTACGGGTTTCTTGCGTGCTTTTAAAAGAAGTTCCAAAAATGAATTATACATTTTAGCAATATGCATCGTTAAAATGAAAATTTATGACCAAAAAAAAAAAACATAATTGTCCCTCGAAATAAATTTTTATTTCATTTTATTATTGTTTCAAAAATAAATAAGAAATTCTCAAAATTGTAAAGTATACATCCGATCGGGATCGAATGGAAATTGTTAATTTTCATATAGAATATACAGGGTGTCCGGAAATGATGAGCAAGAAATTTGGGAGATAATTGTCGATCGAAAATAAATGCTACCTTATTGAAAATTGATTATTAACGCAGTTACAGGGTGTTTAAATTTCATTTGCATTTTTTTTTTCAATACCTTTTGGAACGGTCATAATATTTTGAGGAAATCTCGTATATGGGGTTTTTCGGGATGAGGAATACAAATTTTCCCACCAATTTTTTTACATACAAACCAATAGTTTAATTTGAATGGTCCCAACTTTTTTGTGCTACACTGTATGCGCATCTTAACTGAATATTTTTATTCTTCTAACCTTTTGACAACAACGAACAAACCCGACAAATCTAACCGTTTCCGAGAAAATCGCTAAAATAACATTGCTTGCATGTGATTAATACGAAATCATTTTAATTTATTTTCAACCTTAAACATAGCATGCTTTGGAACCATGCGCTATAGTTGCCGTATTTTAGTTTAGCGGTCGGACAACTCCTAAATGAAACTTTTCCTGAAAGGAGGATAGAACGTGTTGGTTTTGTACAGTGTGCCCCTAGATCACCTGAGGTAAACCCAATGGATTTCTTTTTTGGGGCTATCTGGAGACGCTTGTATATAGGACACCTGTGAATAGCGTCGAAGAGCTGAGAGAAAGAATTGTTGCTAATTGTGAGATAATTAAGCAAAAGCAAGGAATATTCCATAGAGTCCGTCGGAATTTTTTAAGAATAATTAATTTATGCATTGAAGAGGAAACACGTCACTTTGAACCTTTGATTTGAATGTTTAATTTATTGTTCTAGTAACGTATGTATTTTAACCTTATGATTTTGTTAGTAAACCAAAAATAAATAAATAAAATAAATTAAAATAATTTCGTATTCATCACATGCAAGCAACATTATTTTAGCGTTTTTATCGAAAATGGTTAGATTTATCGAAACAAAAGTAGTATACCTTTTTATATGTCAAAAGTTTAGGAGAATAAAAATATTCAGTCAAGATGCGCATACAGTCTACCACAAAAAAGTTGGGACCGTTCAAATTAAAGTATAGGTTTTCATGTGGCACCCTCTACAAAATGCGAAAAAACGGTGGGTAAATTTGTATTCCTCATCCCGAAAAAGCCCCATATACGAGATTTCGTCAAAATATTATGAGCGTAGCAAAACCACATATATATAACCATTATATTGCTAATACCATCTGCAATTATGTGCTCGCTATGGTCATTGAAGGGGTTATAGTGAGTTTGCGCAGTTCGGAAATTTCATTGTGAAAGTAAACATTCGACAGGACCGGATTTCAACATTTTTAATGTAAATTTCACTGGTTAGTTAGGAAAAATAATGCAATCAAAATTTCGATTAGTTCGAATTAAGACGACGTTCCATGCATACGATTTCTGACGATATGATGATCCAACGGTGCCCTGATTGTTGTAAACTTTTGGTGCCAAATTCCGTCCGAATATTTGTAACAATTGACACGATAGGCTTTATTTTAACTTTTATCCGACGTCGTATGTTTCTTAACCTCACTTTTTTTAAAACCAAAAATTAAGAATGAATGACTATAATGACTATTTTGGGAATTATTATCAGCTACTAATGCACCAAGTTAAAAATACATTAATTTTAAGGATATGTAGTGACCACATATATATTATATTGTCTACGAGTGACACTCTTTTCTTTTCGTACAAGCTTTTTAGTGAAATTCGGTTCGGAAGATCGGATAATGTGATAAGCAAAATATTTTCGTATATATGTACATATCTGAGATACTTTATAAGACCACGACTTTTGCAAAAAAGCACCATGAACTTGTGTCCTTTCATCTTAAACAAAAGAAGCCACTAACCTATCAAACAGCGAATCAGCACAAATTAAAAACTCCTTCACAAAAATTGTTCTTAAGTAATGAAAGTTTAGCACTAATATACCGACAACAATGTCGATGAACCACTTTTTATTCTGTAATTTGAAAAAGTATCTACAACCAAAGATGGCGACGAATAACAACAAACAAATAATGTCGGGCCGGCTCTGACGCGAGCGATAAAATGTCCACCCTACTGCGCAAACTCAATAGTTCCGCGCCATCTCCCATAGCGGGGACAATTTTTGTATTTTGGAACGTTCGTATTGGCAATATAATGGTTATATACCGGGTGGCCCAGAAGTCCGGAATAAAATTAATATAGCTTTAACCTGTAACTTTTGGGGAAAACGCTCAGACACGTCAATTTAGTTTTATAGATGCTCATTTTGACGTTATTCGTTTGTTTTTTTTTATAGACATTTGTCAAAGATATGACGACATCGATTTTTTTTAAATAGAAAGATACAGCTTGTGATACATCATTTGAAAGCTAATATATCGTATAGTATGCTCATAAATTTTAGCGCGATTCTGTCAAGCTATTTCAAAATGGCGACTGTTTAAATTTTTTTTAAATCTCTGTTTAAATATGCGGAAATTATAAATCATTGATGTTTTTTTACCTTTCAAGGTAAGAAATCTTCATTGTGTCGCGTTCAGAAGATTTCTTACCTTGAAAGGTAAAAAAACATCAATGATTTATAATTTCCGCTTATTTAAACAGAGATTTCAAAAATTCACAACAGTCGCCATTTTGAAATAACTGGACAGAATCGCGCTAAAATTTATGAGCATACTATACGAGATATTAGCTTTCAAATGATGTATCACAAGCTGTATGTTTCTATTTAAAAAAAAAACCGATGTCGTCATATCTTTGACAAATGTCTATAAAAAAAACAAACGAATAACGTCAAAATGTGAGCATATATAAAACTAAATTGACGTGTCCGAGCGTTTCCCCCAAAAGTTACAGGTTAAGGCTATATTAATTTTATTCCGGACTTCTGGGCAATTTTCGAAAAAATGTAGGAAGGTAGAATTGATTTTCGATTTACAATTATTCCCTAAATGTTTTGCTCATTATTTCCGGACACCCAGTATAAGTTCACATGAATCTATTGACCTACCTTAAATTTTTGCCGAACCATAGAAAATAGACTTTCTGCTAACCCTTCGAAAGTCATAAAATAAAGAAAAACATTAAGATACGTCTAAAAATTACTTAATTCAACAAATCTTTTAGGAGTGTCGATATATTTATGAATGGTATTTTTTCTCCTAACATTTTTACGTCACAAAGAATTTACATACTACAGAATTTCGCACTTCAAAATCTTAAGTGTTCGTCATGTAACATGTTAAGCGAGATATTTTCGAAAAGAGCGTAAATAAGTTATGAGATTCCATTGGAACTGAAAATTATATTTTTTATTATCTCATGTATTTGAAAGCAGTATGTTCAGGTTTGTGCGCCATACAAGGGCGATTCACGGGTATACAGAGTGTCCTGAAAGTATGGTCAATAATTAGGCACTAGTCGGTTAAATTGGGACAAAGTTGAGTAATTATGGGCCCAATAATACGCTGCAAAAATCGCGTGTAATATGCTTATTTTCACACTTGGTATGCAAATATACTATCTATTATTCCGGAATTGATATTTATTTTAGGCGATACGTCATTTTGCGGTAATGTAATCTGTAATTAATTCCAAGTGCCTCTATTTACTTACAAGACTTTTTACACATTATTTTGCTTCATTATCACGATCCGTTTGTAATGTTTGCAAAGAGGAGAAGATAAATAAAATTTAATAAAAGTGGTAAACACATTTAGGTCAGGGAATGGAATCAAGTAAATTCTAAATCAAATACTTGTTTGAAAATTAAACAGACAACCTTTTTTCCTTCTGGCAAAAGTTGCTCACGAAATTATGAGATGTGAGTATACAGGGTCACTCACGGTGAGTGGCGCCTATTAAGAGAACTCGGGAACTAAAAAAGATATTTGTTTATACAGGGTGTTATCGAAATGACTTATTATATTTAAATGGGTGACTCCTTGGGTTCCATCTGGATTCACTTAGAAACAATGTGGGTCACTAGAGTATACTAACCGTGTTGTCAGATCACACCGCGTGTCTCGCCCTTGCTTGGATACAAGCCGCGCTTGACGTATACGAATTTTAAACGTTTTGTTAGTTGTAGCAGTACCCGATTTTTTTTCTGTTGTGAAATAATTCATAATAATAAATGTTGTGATGATTTCAAATTTGTGTGATATTATCTACTGTTGAGCTGTTGAAAAACATACTTTTTGTGCTTTATCTTTTTTATGGAATTTAATTATAAAATGGATTATTTTAAAATAAGATCGAGGGTAAGAGAGTATGTACCTTAAAATTGTAGTTTTTTTTTCAAAAAAGTTTGAAAAAGAAATGATAATGCGTGTCAAAGACGTCTTGTTGTCAAAAACTGAACACGTGTTCTGTGTTGCAATATGACAACACCGCCTATAATGCGCTAACCTCTTTTGAACCTAGAAACTGCCTCAATTAACTATTGATTGCGAAGGTCCTCAGGAGCGGCCACGTAAATTTTGAAATTTCATATAAATTCATAATTCAAAGCGCCATTTATGGTTATCTTTCTTCAATTTATTTTCATCTCAGGATTTGACGGTTTAAATATATTAAGTCATTTCCATACCACCCTGTATATTATTAAATTGTAACTAAATTGTCAGAAAAATATTTTTTACAAATAAATGAATGTCATACATTATCGAATTATGACATATATCATGTATAAATAAATTAAAATCTACTAAGCTCCGAGAATGTTTAAAAAAAATAATAATTCAACCCCTTAAATAAAATAGATATCATACATTCGCTAAAAGTAACTAAATTGCAAGAAAAATATTTATGAAAAGTAAATGAATGTCACATATTATCAAATTATAATATATATCATGTATAAATAAATTGAAATAATATTAACATCCGAGAATGTGTTAAAAAATATAATAATTCAACCCCCCAAAGAAAATGGGTATCATACATTCGCAAGGAAAATATTTCTTATAAGAAAATGAATGTCATACATTATCAAATTATAACATAGAGTTAAAAAATATACTAATTCAATCCCTTACGGAAAATGTATATCATACACTCGTAAATTGTAACTAAATTGGAAGAAAAATATGCCTTACAAGTAAATGAATGTCATACATTAGCAAATTACAACATACATATTGTATAAATAAATGGAGATAACCCGAACAAACCCGAGCATAAGTTAAAAAATACAATAATACAATACCTAATAGATAATGGATATCGTACATTCCCAAATTGTAACTGAACTGGCAGAAACATATTTTTTATAAGTAAATGAATATCATACATTAAAAATTTATAACATACATATTGTACAATTAAATGGATACATTACGGCAGAAATGAATATGCAAATTATTTTATTGATTTTTGATTATTAATTTAAACAAAATGTAACATACAAATTTAATAATACCCGCATTTTTAACAGAACAAACCCGAACAAAATATAGCATACAAATTTAATATATCCCGTAAATCAATTGCATAAAACTTTATTGTAGCTCTAATTACATGGGAACCGCTTTACTTGGCCCCACTATTTTAATACGTTAAAAGAGAGTTTGCCGTTCCAATCTAAAAATAAAACTGGTTAGTAGGAGTTATTGATTAATGATAAAAAAAATAATTTGAGGTAAAATCCAAAATGTGCAATATACATACATTTTCATATATTTGCCTATTTAAATCTTGAAAACAGTCCATAAACAACATATGGAATAAACATGTCAATATTTTTAAATGCCTCGCTTGAACAAAATCCCAAAGCAATGAAAACAAAGAGTGTTAGTGGCACATTTGAAAGAGCTCGTCGGTAAACATATTTTGCTTTTATTGCTTCGGTCGATTGCTGTTATGGGCCACATTTAAGAGCATTTGTAAAGGTTTTAAAGATTCTACTATGGCATAGTTTTTGCGCTTAAGATGACTTTTATTGTGCGGAGTTGCAGCCAAGAAATTTCGGCCTGCTTATTCCTGTTTACTTTAATTTATATCCTGACCTACATCAAGACCCGTTTACTTTAAATCGTAATCGTATAAAAGTTGCTAACAAAAGCTGCAAATATTTGACACTTGGATAATAAGCATTTAATTAATTTAAAAGATGATTTTATCATTGGCATCTAAGACATAAAATGGATATCATTTACTTGATAATTACGGACCATTTTGAATATTGGGTAAAATCCTATCATTGTACATCAGCTATCTAAGTATTTGGATTTATCGTTCTTCTTCAAATTAGTATTTCTTTAATTAAACTAATTAAAATTAAATTTTATGTGTGTCAGCCAATATGAGGTTCGCCAGCACTGTTTGAACGCGATTGAGGGTTTTGACAGCGGTGATCACGTAGGCTTGACACTTCTAGTAGAAAACGTCCAAGGTATAGTTTGTGGTTTGGATTTGTAGCTACGCGATGTCCGTAAGGGGGAACGAAGCCAACAGGTCCAAGGCCATGGACCAAAACCTAATTGTATATACAGGGTGTTATGGAAATGACGTATTATATTTAAATGGGTGACTCCTTGGGTGTCCTAGAGAAGCGCTACATATTTTATTTTTTTTTAAATCGACCGTTTTAAAAGTGGGGTAACAAATACTCTTACTCACAGGTCAGTCCGCGCTACTGTACAACATTTCACCCAGAGCCAATGGCAATGTTGCCAAACTTAATGTAAAACTGAAATTCCATTTAAAATTATAAAAATAAATTATTTTCTACCTACTTGTATTTATCCTTATACCTAATGAGGGAGGAAATCCAGGCACAAACACAATCAGTTTTTCTTTTTCATGGGAACACTCCTGGAAACACTTTATGTACACACAGTAATAGTGAAACAGAACCGTTAGCTTTTGAAAATACAATAATACAGATTATTAGATTTTATTACAAGCGACGAAATTTGACGTCTAGAAGAAACGCGTCAATACAAACAATATTCAAGGATTATTTATGGACAGGCAAGATACACGCGCAAACCGAAAAAACAGAGCGGATTGCTGAGAGTGTGTTGGTGATCGACGAGACACAACGTATCCGGCCGCTGGTTGGTTTTCAACAAACAGACGCAAGCGTGCGGCGCTATATGAAACTACTTCGCTCAGCCGATGTAAGGCGTTAAGAGGTCATTGGCATTTGACCTAGTGACGTACGTGGCTATTACTATTCCATATGTTTTCTCGGGTTGTTTAAAACATAGTCCGTCGTAAATATTCTTGAATTAATTGTACAAAAAGGTATTACAGAATGGAAAAGTGTTTTTGAAAATGTATAACTTGCAAAATTGTTAATTATATGACTTTTAGGCATTTTTATAAAAATAGGAATATAAACGACACGCAAGTAAGTAAAAATTAATTAAAATCTGAGCCACGAATAAGAAAACAAACGACTTTTACGTCGATAGCATTCAAACCTTTCTAAATGCAGTTCCTGTAATGCACAGAAGATATGCGGAGCGGCTGAATTCGGGGTATATAGCCAATAAACGCATGCATACGTAATTGTCACGTGTCGCTCATTGTTTTGCCGCCCTCCGTTCTTTGGATGGATTTAGTATAGAATAACAATTTTGTACATAGCCAGAGAAGCGAGTAACGAACTTGACTTGTAGGGCCAAATCTTGAAAGGTGGAAATTTTGGGAAACTAAAAAATGCTTTCGAGATTTCTTTCTTATTCCCCGGTTGATTTTTATCCAAAAAATGTCATAGCTTGCCTGTATTCGGACGTGTATTTCTAGGGGTATTAGGGGCGATATTTCAAAGTCACCTTAAAGTACAGGATGCCGTAAGTCATCCTTAACATAAGTTTGACAGTATATTAAAGTTCTCTTTAACTCTTATATCTAAAGGAATAGATCTTTAAGGACGTGATAAATATAACGAGTCAATTGACCCGCAAATTAATTTACAACATAGTTTTTTAAGGTTTATCTTAACGTTACGGCTACCTTAGCTAAGGTGTAAATTAAGGCAACATTCAAATATCGCCCCTTAGTCTTAGTTAAGCATAGATCTTCATATGTCTTTGGAAAATTTGAGGATATATTTTTAAGAACACCTGTGCTATATGGATGGAAATTGATTATCAATTCAATTTACCTTAATATGAAAAGCAATAGACAGATTATTTTATTTACTTATACGAACAAACCCGTATACAGGGTGTTATGGAAATGACGTATTATATTTAAACCGGCAATTCCCGAGATGAAAACAAAGAAAAATATCCAAAAATGACGCTTTAATTTAATATGTCCTGTACATGACCTGACGTCAAACCAAAATTAAGCACTGGGAGAAAGATAAACAAAACAACATATGGCGGAAAACGTCAGTGAATTTTGAGCAGTGTTGTCACTCTTTAGAAAGTCAATAGCCATTTGACAGATTGGAAGTTGTTTATTTTTCAGGGTACATTATTATAAACTTTTACGTTCAGTTAAGTTCGCTGGGAAACAATCTCTGATTTATAAACTTGAACTGACTCGAACCAACCGCCGCGGCGTTTATAAATGGTCAGGTATGTTCTCATTTGTTCAATTCGAACGACATTTGTCGGAACTGAACAACTTAAATGCCACTTTACCCTTTAGAAAAAAAAATGCAATTTTATTTACCTTTTCGGCCTTATTTAAAACCAACTTAATTTATAAAAAAACACCAAGTAGGTAATCCAAACAAAAACCGGCACAATAACCTCACAAACACACAAAAACAAAAGCACAAATTCACATTAGTTTTCGCGTAAATTTGTATGCATCTCATGAACACATCTAAGTACCATTCAATCTGAATTAGTATTTTAAAGTGCTACTGTGTAGATAAAAATACGCCCTTATTGTATAAAGTTTCATCCGGTGTTCTGGGAAATAATATAATTTTTTCATACATTGGTATTTAAAATTTCTAGTAACTACACGTTTCAGTCTGTTTCGGGTTTATTCGGTCGATAGATATTGCGTTATTTGGAAATATCTAAAAATACAGCGTTGCCACTTTCGATGTTTTATAAGATTATATTCATAAATTGCGGAATTTCCTTCTGTAATATTACTGTCTCGGAAATGGCAACCGCGCTATTTTTCCGAATATGTACGAAGCACTCGACCCTTGGTTGGACTCGTCTATGTTAAGACTGAAGGGGAGGTCCTGTTGTTGTCAACATAATTATTTCATCATTCTTCATTAAAGGATTAAAAATTGTTTTAGGTCCATTACCACAGCGCTGCGAAAACCGCATCCTTCTATCTTCACTAATAACGGAGATACCCCGTAAAATCATCCAAAAATGGACACCCTGTACATCAATTTAAACAAAAACGTTAAAAGTTATTCTACAAGTCGCAATGAATTCAGTCATCACCGTCAGTAAATTAATTAGTGCTACAAAATTTACTGTAAATTTACCAGACAATAGCGTATTGCTCATTCATTTCTTTAATTTTCACTTTTAGGGATCACCCGGTATGACCGAGATATGTTTGAGCTGCATGTACATGACATATAAATTTAATTTCCACAACACTCGATATCCTCCATCACGTAGGACGTTTTAAAAATGTGTAGAAAAGCGACCCTATCACACATGTCATAGATAGAGATATTCAATGAATTAATGGAAAAATCGAGTATAAAAGGATAAAACGCAGTGGACTACGGGCATGTTTCAGATCAAAGGACGGTTTAAATTACAGTTTAATAATGATGAAATAAACCCTTACAGGGTTGAATATACTTTTAAAGTAACAGATGCAACAAAGCGGAAGTCATTTAAAGTAAATTAATAACCAATCAGGAACTAAAGGCGAATTAATTTAATGTACGAGTAGTTATGGCGAGATGGTAAAACAAAACCTTTGGACAAATAATTGGAAACATTTTTATCCATGGGAAATGATACCCACAGTCCACGGAGGTGATTAGTTCTGTAAATATCACCTTAGCTCTTTTAAGTTGACAATTATACAGAGTGTTATGGAAACGGATTATTATATTTAAATGGGTTACTCCTGGCGTGTCCTAGAGAAAGCCTACATACTAGTTTTTTAAATCGAATGTCTAAATACTTTATCGCCATGTACAGTTAACAAGTGTATGTGGGTCAGTGGACTAGCAGTGATGCCACATCAAAATGCGTCTTTCGATATTGTTCGATAGAAATCGTTACTCAAACGCCGTGCCCGCTTACAGTTCAAGAACGCGTTTAGTACGTTTTGATATTTTTTTTGGCTTATTAAATATGGTGTTATATTTACCAGTTGTAGAATTGCCGTTAATTGTGAAATAATATGTTGTGATGTGATTTCAAATTTGTGTGATATTACTATTGGTTGAATTCAGTGGCGGCTCGTGCCCTATGATAGAGGGGGTTCACAAGTATCGTTAAATTACACAGAGTAACAAAATTTTTTTTTTCCAAATCGTCCAGGGTTTTCCAGCTGAATTAGAGTCCGAAAATGACCTTGGTTTTGCTCAATCAGGTCAGGTTTTTTTTGCTAATCAGGAACTAAAGGCGAATTAATTTAATGTACGAGTAGTTATGGCGAGATGGTAAAACAAAACCTTTGGACAAATAATTGGAAACATTTTTATCCATGGGAAATGATACCCACAGTCCACGGAGGTGATTAGTTCTGTAAATATCACCTTAGCTCTTTTAAGTTGACAATTATACAGAGTGTTATGGAAACGGATTATTATATTTAAATGGGTTACTCCTGGCGTGTCCTAGAGAAAGCCTACATACTAGTTTTTTAAATCGAATGTCTAAATACTTTATCGCCATGTACAGTTAACAAGTGTATGTGGGTCAGTGGACTAGCAGTGATGCCACATCAAAATGCGTCTTTCGATATTGTTCGATAGAAATCGTTACTCAAACGCCGTGCCCGCTTACAGTTCAAGAACGCGTTTAGTACGTTTTGATATTTTTTTTGGCTTATTAAATATGGTGTTATATTTACCAGTTGTAGAATTGCCGTTAATTGTGAAATAATATGTTGTGATGTGATTTCAAATTTGTGTGATATTACTATTGGTTGAATTCAGTGGCGGCTCGTGCCCTATGATAGAGGGGGTTCACAAGTATCGTTAAATTACACAGAGTAACAAAATTTTTTTTTTCCAAATCGTCCAGGGTTTTCCAGCTGAATTAGAGTCCGAAAATGACCTTGGTTTTGCTCAATCAGGTCAGGTTTTTTTTGCTACAGAAATTTCAAATAAATCGATTTTGCGTAAAAAAACAAATTTATGCGGATCATCAGCTGAGAAACCCCTGACGTTTTTTTCCGTTTTCCTCAAGAAATAAAAGTCAACGTATCCAAAGCTTTAAGTCATTCAGTTTCTATTTACTCCATCAAATTTGATAAGCATATAATTCTTATAATATTAGTAAAATAATGAGTGTTACGTGACACGAAATTGTAGAGTTCACGGCATAAATCGGCGTTTCTTCGATTCCCGTGTGTGAGCAGCTGCTGGGTTGTCTCTCTTCAGCGACCAGCAGTAGTCCGCCATCATGACTGCGTCCCACCTTCCCTGGTACCTCTCCTCCATTTGGCGCATGTCCTGATGGAACCTTTCTCCCTGCTCGTCGCTCATCGCCCCAAGGTTTTCAGGAAACTTCTCCATATGTGAGAACAGGAAGTGCATCTTTATACTCATCAAACACCCGAGTTCTTGGAAGGCCTCTATCATGCTGCTGACGAGTATGGCGTGGTTTGCTGCCTTCGTGTTCCCCAGGAAGTTGTTCACCACCTGCACAAACGATTTCCACGCGGCGCACTCTAGTGTGTTCATGGAGTTTTGGAACTCTTTGTCCTTGATGAGCTGCCGTATCTGTGGGCCATCGAAAATGCCAGCCTTCAGCTTCTCAACGGTCAGTCGAGGAAAGGCTCGGCACAGGTAGTTGAAGCACCTTCCATCCTTGTCCAGAGCGCGCGTGAACTGTTTCATTAATCCAAGCTTGAAGTGTATCGGTGGGATCAATATCTTCTCCCGGTCAACAAGAGGATCGTTTATGATGTGTCTCCCCCCAGGTAGTAACTGCTCTCGCGCCGGCCACTCTTTCTTTACATAGTGCTGGGCTCTGTCTCGACTGTCCCACAGACATATAAAACATGGGTACTTCGTGAACCCGGACTGCTGTCCAAGTAGAAAGTTCACCATCTTGAGGTCGAGCACGTACTTCACTGCTTCATATTTCTCTTTGAGAGTTGTGGAATGCGCAAGAGGGATTGAGGCGAACTGGTTCCCGTTGTGATTCGATAAATTTTTAAAGAAAATGTGATTGAACTCCAAACCCCTGATATTCGCATATGTATAGATCGTCAGGTTAGGCCTATGGCTGTATCTCAAAAAGTTGACCTGATAGAGCAAAATGAATGTGATATTCGGACTTAGAGCACCAAAATTAGTCTAAATCAGTTGAGAAACCCCTGGCGATTTTTTGGCTGTTACCCTGTGTTATTTTTTAAATCTTATTTTTGTGTAACGACCAAACAATTACTTTCTAGGCGTTTTAAATGTAGAAAGAAAAGAAGTAATAAGAAAATGCGTTAGGTAAAATATATTTTTAATTATTTTCTAATTTTACACAAGGAAATACAACTTTTGGAAAATAAGAAAGGTTTTCTCAGTGTGTATAGCGCTTAAATGTAAAGTCCATTTTTTGGTTCTTAATTGTAGAAAATTGATCAATAATAACCTCGTTAAAGTTTGGTATACCCTCTATAAAAATTTTTTCGTATATTTCATTTTTAAAATTCTAATAAAGTCCCTAGATTTACCCTTTGTGGTCTGCGTTAAATTAATTTCGGGTTTGGGTCTTCCCGCATTCTTCACTTCAAAGTTATTTTTTAAATAGTCCACCCTGAAACTATTCATTTTAACTTAATAAATATATAATATTAAAATATTAAAACATATACGCTTGAATTTCTAAATACATGCACGAACAAACAGACATCAGCGCGGCGCACACTAAAATTGTGCGCATTTTCCATGTTAAATCGCCATAGCCCCGCTATCCCCCGCCACCTGTTACTACAGAGAAACTGCATTATGCCCCGCCCACTTAGCCACATATGCGAGTGTATCGCGTCATTCGCGTCATTAGTCATTATCCTTGCCGGATGAATTGAGAGCTTATAATATACAGTTTGGTTTGATTAAATTAGGGAGGGGCGGACTTTATGCGATAAATAATATTCAATGAATATAAATTAATATTTTTTTATTCGTTTTGGGCGTGCACGTGCGCATGTGCTCCTATGGAAGACCCGCCAGTGGTACTATTATAAAACAGTATTAACACAACAAACTATCGATCGCGGATCAAGTGTTTACGTCTACTGACTCTTGGTTTGGAATAGGGTATAGTATAATATTGTTCGAAAACTTGACCCAACCCCCAAAAAAAAAGATTTTGAAAAATAACCTACCCTCACCCGGTAAATCTCAAAGCTCTCGTGATATAACCGAAGATTATTGGATAAAGGGGTTTGTTATGCCAGAGGCAGATCGGAATCGGTAACAAATGGTTTCGGGATTTTCGGTCAAGTATAACTTTAAAAATGTTCGGCGAGCAAATTTTAGTTGGAATTTAATGTTCAAATAATTTCATATCACACGCTTCGGCCGTTTTCAAGTAGGATGCGTGGGACGTGTAAAAGGATAGATTTATACGAAATGAAAACAAGGGCCAAATTTAGCTTTTAAGTAAATGAGACGAAATATTTCGCTCCGATACGGAATTTATCATTTACATTTTTAGGATTTATGATTTATTACAGTTATACAGGGTGTAACACGTCACCACTTTGAAATTGGAGAAAAGTTGCGTAATTATGGACCCAATAATATGCTGCAAAAAATCAAAACTAAATACAGGGACTTTCAAAAAAAATTGTAACAATCTAAAATTTTGCGGTTCGGTTCTTATTTTAAAAATTAATGACACAAAGACGAAATGTCGCATTAAAGATCGGATGATGCCATCTCGTGGAGAATAAAAAGAAGCAATGAAAAAGTGAAACTTATTTTTGTGCACAAGGTGTCCCATTTTCGACACTTTTATAGGGTAACTCCGTAATTGTTAGTGCTTTCAAAAAAACAATGTAGGTGTCATGTGCTCTTTTTGGGTCAAACTTAAAATGGTAAAATCAAAATTCGAAAATTTTCGCTCGCTTAAGAGATACGGGGGAAAATCAACAAATTGACAATTTCTAAATTCCACTATATTTTCTTAGTTAAAAGAGATACAGAATAATGTTTTATACAAAAGTTTCTGTATAATGATTTTTAAAAGATCTGCCGTATTTAGAATAAGTATGCGCGGTCAGGTAAAAAAGTTATCGGACCTAACCCCATTTTTTAAATGGAACACCCTGTGTATTTTAATTTAAGAAGATTGCATTTTAAATTCTATTTTCAATATAACACACCATGGATAATATTGGTTTCCTAGGCGATTTATTTAAACTTTATTACTTTAAACCACAGTAGGCCATGAAACAAAAGCTAATATCCTAGAGACAACTATGCTGAGATTCTAGTTGTTATTAACATTTAACGTCATTTTTTCATATTCATTTGTGAAAAAGACTCATCAATATTTTGAAAAATTTGATATGATATCTTTTTAGATTAAAATATACAGGGTGTTCCATTTTAAAAAATGAGGTTATGTCCGATAACTTTCTTACCTGACCCCGTATACTTATTCTGAAAACGGCAGATTATTCAACAATCATATAAATAAACTTCCGTATAAAACATTTTTCTGTATCTCTTTTAAGCGAGAGAACATTTTCGAATTTTGATTTTACCATTTTAAGTTTCACCCAAAAAGAGCACATCACACCTACATTACTTTTTGGTAGCACTAACGGAGATACCCTATAAAAGTGTCGAAAATGGGACACCTTGTGCACAAAAATAAGTTTCACTTTCTCATTGCTTCTTTTTATTCTCCACGAGATGGCATCATCAGATCTTTAATGCGACATTTCGTCTTTGGGTCATTAATTTTTCTTAAATACGGGCCTGTATTTTTTTCTAAATTAAAGAGGAACTAAACTTACATTCAGTGATATACAACACTTATTGGTTTTGTTTCTTAAATTGAGCATCTTCATTAAAATACCACTAGTACGTTCCTGTGATTATATATTTTTTTTAATTCCATATAATTCGAAAATGTAAAACTCAATACTTTTTAAAAAGAAATTGCTCGTTTTAAGAGTCAAATTGTATTTGTATTAATAAAATAAATTGATTGTACTTACACTAAGTAGAAATTTGTACAACTATTAGTTTGAAATAAAAAACAGTAGTAGTAAATAATAATAATAATTAAGGAATGACATAACAATAATAATTTAAAAATTATCAGTTTCTTCGAAACAAAAGTAAATTCCAGGAACGTACAAGGGGTATTATAATGAAGAAGGTCAATTTAAGGAACAAACTGTCGGAAACCAGTAATTGTTGTTTACTGCTCAACGTAGATTTCGGTCCTCTCTCATAATTAAAAAAAATCCAGGCAGGTATTTAAAAAAATCCAGGCACGTATTTAAAAAAATTAAGTTGATGATGGTGACCCAACGACGATACGTCGCATTAAGGATCTGACGATGCCATCTTGTGGAGAATAAAAAGTAGCAATGAGAAAGTGAAGTTTATTTTTGGACATCTCTTGGAACAAAGTCAGGCAAAAATAAAAACCCAAACGGAAAATTTTAGACTTTTCTAAATATTTATTTTAGATTTTTTTGCGGCATATTATTGGGCCCATAATTACGCAACTTTGCCCCAATTTAACCAACTTCGTACCTCTTACCGTTCCCGAAATCTCCGAATTTGTTACACCCTGTATACCTTTTAGGAAAAGTTTTTGTAAAAATAAAATTTACTCTGTTTTGTAAAAATTTTGATACCCGCTGTATTCCCAAGCGGTCGCCCGTCCACCTCGCCTTCCCTCACTTAACTCCTTCGATCGATGGTATATTCGCTGTATAAGTTCTCCACCCGTCATCTGTTACAAAGATCGAAATTCCAGGGATCCAGTTGCACCTGATTGAAGCCTTTTATTCTTGTAAAAAAGCATTTTTATAGCACTTCATTTAAACTTATTCATTTTTACATTAAAAAACAACAATCTGATTTAAACCTTTCCTTCTTCTAAAAAGCAGTTTTACAACGCTTCATTTAAGCTTGGTAATTTTTAAAATAAAAATTACTTAAAGTACAATAACAGTCGTTAGTAAAATGTGCCATACATTTTAAAATATTTAACTACTGGAGTTATAAATAAATTATTTTCACTTACATTCGTTGTAATATTTAAAATATATTTTGGTAATTTACATTCGATATAAAATGATTGTCAATATTTTATTGATGATTTTCGTATTTAATTATGTAAAAATAAAATTTTTATCTAACTTATAAGTATTTTCATTAGTAGTCGTTTAATTTCTTAGTAGTCTGGAATGAATTTCAAAAATAATAAATCAATAAAAATTTAAAAAATATAGGTTAATTTAGAACTCCTGTTGTAATCTGAATTATTTGTATAGTTAAATTCTATTATTTATAATAGTTATTTATGTATCAAGGGTACTAAGTAGATGATTATGCCCTGAGGGCGACAGTCTTACAAAGCCGAGGGACTAACAAACTTTTATGGCACAGTTCGTTTTAAATAATAAATTTTTTTTAAATTTAATTTGATTTACCAATTTTTTATTTTTACCTGGGGCATTACCTTGACATTATTATAGCCTGCGTTTTTGTTGCCAGGGAGATAAGTATTCAAATATTTAATGTGTCAAAATCAAAAATCCAAAATAGAACAAGATTTTGAAATTCACGATGAAACTGAAAAAAAGACTGAAAAGGTAACGCAAAACCTGTTACCGAGAAAATCCAGAGACTCATACGACAAAGAATATGACCAATTTTTGAAGTGGATGTCAGAAAATGCTGTAGACTCAGACAATGAATCATGAGTCAACAAATTTAGCTATCAGTGGAACCTTCCAGAATTGCCAGTTCTATGTAAATACAACTAAATAATATATAAACGTAAATTTATATTTTGTTAATAAAGAATAAGTTAATCGAAAACTGTTTTTTGCGTCTTAATGCCAGCGCGGGCCATAATGTGTACTTTATGCCCTCACGGGCATAAAGTGATCCATTATGTAGATGGTATCTAAGGTATAAAAACAAAATAATGCACTGGTATGACATAAAGTAATAATTAATATCTAATACAGTTATTTCAATATTTTTAAAAGCACACTGGGCACTATAAATACAAAAATCTCGAAGACAGTTGCTTGGAGCGGCATTGACAGGGTACACCATTTTTCGGTAAAAGGGATGATAAAATTGATATTTTTAATAAAAGCCTAAATACACTAAAGCGGAAAAAGGATGCACTTGCTCCTATCTACCCAAAAATATTGGTTAAAAAGTAAGTTAATTAGGAAATTAGAAAATAAAATTTTCACATCTCCGTTCTTATCAACTTCTGAACTAAAATCGCAATACTTTTACCCAATCTGCAGGATTACTGTGTACTACTATTAGTTTTGGGACACGCTGTATATATGTCAGGAATACTATATAATAGATAAGAATCGAAAATCCAGCGACGCCACTGACTGGGAACATAATAGTCACTATTTCTAACGCCAATATTTTAATCTTCCTAAAAAAACGATTCCATTTTAGCGAAAATTTTAAATTTTTATAAAATAAATTAGTTTCTTGACATTTATTTGGCTAAACATGGAAAACACATAAATTAGGCTGGCACGAAAAATTCCAAGAACTAACGGCTCAGCGAGAAGTAACTCCATATAATTTGTTTATTATCCGGATTATTCAGAGATTTGTGAGTTGCCCTTATGATTATTTCACGCTCTTCTTTTAGTTTTAGTTAGTAGTGTAGTTTTATTAGTATGTCCCAAAAGTGGCGATTGACGGATTTCTCTCAGACACCTTCACCATCAAGGCCGGTGTTCCTCAAGGGTCCATATTGTCTCCCGCTCTCTTCTTACTGTACACTAACGACCTTGTAGTGAAAACGAAAAATCCGATATTTAGTTTTGCTGACGATAGCACACTTCTCATCTTTCTCTTTGAATGCACAAACATCGACTGTCGACGCACATCTTCGCAGACAGCATGAAGTATCACGCCTCAACAAAAACCTGGAAGAAATTTTGGCTTGGGGTGACAGTAACCAAGTCGAATTTAACGCTAAAAAAACCCAGGCAGCAGTTTTCTCTAAAAAGGTTAACATTACAGGACCGGATATAGTCATGGACGGACACGCAATCCCATTGGCTTCATCTATTAATTTGCTGGGTGTCAATCTGGAAGGAAATATGTCTTGGCATAACCACGTTGTGACAATCGCCAAGATAGCTTCTCAAAAACTTGGTGTACTCTTCCGAACCAGAAAGTTATACACACCTCAACAACTTTTGACCTATACATACTACATACATACAAAGCCCAGATTCGACCATCACTAGAGTACTGCTCTCATGTCTGGAGCTCTGCACCAAAACATACTCTTCGGCTACTCGATTCCATCGAAAGGAGGGCCATTCGTCTGATTGGAGACCACGAGCTGACGAAAAACCTCGACAGCCTAGAACATCGAAGGCAGGTTGGGGATTTGACTCTCTTTTACAGATATTTTCATGGAAAGTGCTCGGCTGACTCCGCCCAGAGCGGCGAATAGCAGAAACACATTTAAGAATTCTTTCATCTGGAGGACTTCATCTTTATGGAACGACCTTCTCGAGGTCGTTTTTCCCAACGAATATAACCTCCAACGATTCAAAACCCACGTGAATCGCTTTTTGCGCACACGCACCACTCCCAGAGTGCCCTAAAGGATTTTTCCTATAGTGCTTGTGTTTGATCATAAACAAAATAATAAACAGGAAAGGAAGCAGCCTCTAGACATAAAAATCTTACATTGACTAAAGAATTATTTCGGAGATTGGGATTTGGGTTTGTTCAAAAACGTCATTTGTCGAAAAAACGCATGTGACTTAAGAGGACGCCGGAGTGAGTCGAAATCTCCGATTTGACTCGTGTTCATTTCGCGCTGTGTAGGCAAGAGGCGGATTGGTCGAAGGTGCATGGATGCCGCTATTGCCGTTAGAACACAAAATTCAGGCGTCGAGCCCACCCGTGACGGTTCGCCGATAGAAACACAGATAATCGGAAGAAAGAGACTGCACGTGATCGGGGTCTATCCTTCAATTTTCTACGCTGAAAAACGGAGTTTTTGCTTCTTATGAAAACGTTTTTTTTTTCCTGTCACAATCTTTTTCCTAGAACAGGAATAAACGCTTGGGAAGAAAACTCGTTTACAGGTACTCCGGAATCCTGTTAATCGGTCTGGTCTGATGTTTAGCATCTCCAGTTGCTATATGGTCCATAAGTTATGGGATACCCAGTATAATAAGAATAAATCATGTCCATAACACCCTAGAACCCTAGATATTTGTAAATGAAATGAAATTTGATATATTATTCTGCTAACAAAAATATTCTCTTTGTCAATGCCATCGATTAAAACTTAATTTGCTGTCTCAAAGTGTTTTTAAAGAATTGCCGACAACATTATTCACCAGGTGATAGGAACTAAGCCCATTAATTACTCGGAATTAAAATGTTTCCCCATTTATAAACTCGCAGTTTGTAGGAAGAAATATCAAACGTTAATTGTACAAAAACTGAATAAAACTAATGACTAATCAATTAAAAATTAATTAGGCTAGCTAGATAGCGACGGAATAATTAGAAATTGGGTAAAAAGTTTTCGGTATAAACACATGCAAAGCGAAAATTGATTTTTTTATGTATTTTTCTTTCAAGGCGTATAAAAATTCAGTTTCAAGACGATATTTTTGTAGTAAAATAAAAACTTTAGTTTTAACTTCCAAGCTTTAAAGCAAACTGTTACTTTAGTACTTTATTTGTTCTTGTTACCCTGAGAGAAGATTTTTACTACTTGAATAATAGAAAAGTTTTGGACTTGCATTGTCTTTATTTGTTATATATCACAACGTTTCAACTGGTAAGTATCTCCAGTCGTCTTCAGGTGAATACTAAATAAGAAAAGAAGAAAAGTAACTACAGGTCTATTTATACTAGCTATGTGCACTGAAGCATAATTGAGATGGGTGCAGTGGTGCGTTCAGTTTTGCGCGATATTAGTAATTCTAAGCTTACATCTACTTAACAAGGGCTTCCAGATATTTCTTAAATCTAATGAAGGTTTACTAAAACAGCCAGGGTGCTGGTGTATGGTAGCAGCTTCCTTGAACTTCCTCTTCCTCCAGTGTGGTTCTTTGAGCAGGATTTCGGCTTCTGTCCACCTGATGTGATGGCCGTGTGTCCAGGCATGGTTAGCTGCACCCGATTTTTCCGTTTCTCCTTTTTGAGTGTTGTTTATGTGTTCTTTAATCCTTGTTTCCAGTGGCCGTAGTGTTTCCCCAATATACGATCGGCCACATTCGCAGGGGATCTGGTAGACACAGTTTTTCCTATCTTTCTGGCTAGTTGGTTTCGTCTTCGTTAGATGGCTTCTTAAGGTGTCTCTCGAGCTGAATACCGTTCTGATGTTGTACCGTTGTCCTAGTCTTCTAATTCTCTCGGATATTCCTTTGACATATGGAATGTTGAGTAATGGTTGAGCCTCTTTTGTCATTACTCAACATTCCATATGTCAAAGGAATATCCGAGAGAATTAGAAGACTAGGACAACGATACAACATCAGAACGGTATTCAGCTCGAGAGACACCTTAAGAAGCCATCTAACGAAGACGAAACCAACTAGCCAGAAAGATAGGAAAAACTGTGTCTACCAGATCCCCTGCGAATGTGACCGATCGTATATTGGGGAAACACTACGGCCACTGGAAACAAGGATTAAAGAACACATAAACAACACTCAAAAAGGAGAAACGGAAAAATCAGGTGCAGCTGACCATGCCTGGACACACGGCCATCACATCAGGTGGACAGAAGCCGAAATCCTGCTCAAAGAACCACACTGGAGGAAGAGGAAGTTCAAGGAAGCTGCTACCATACACCAGAACCCTGGCTGTTTTAGTAAACCTTCATTAGATTTAAGAAATATCTGGAAGCCCTTGTTAAGTAGATGTAAGCTTAGAATTACTAATATCGCGCAAAACTGAACGCACCACTTTACCCATCTCAATTATGCTACAGTGCACATAGCTAGTATAAATAGACCTGTAGTTACTTTTCTTATTTAGTATTCACCTGAAGACGACTGGAGATACTTACCAGTTGAAACGTTGTGATATATAACAAATAAAGACAATGCAAGTCCAAAACTTTTCTATTATTCAAGAAACACCATTGTCTACAACCTTCAAACAGACATTTTTACTACTGTTATAAACATTTTAACTACGATAAAAAAATATCTACATAGGGGACAATAAAAAAATATATATTGATTTTCCTAGGTATATCATTGCTGTAGTAGTAAAATCGCTTTATAAATAGTATCCTGCATTTACCCATCCAAGTACTTTTGTAGTCACACTTTAGGTTTCGAAATTTGACCTATCATTTCTCTCTATTTCTGGTTTGTTCGCACAGCAGTGTTGGAAAAAAACGACTATTTCAATAATCGAGCGAATCGCTCGAGCGATTTCACTAGAAATTCATATTCATCAAGCGATGACATTTACAGGTATTATAGCTAGGGTGGCCGGGATATTCCCGCGATTTTTCGCGGGTCCTGGATTGCTGTAAATAATCCCGGAATATTGTAACAATTATATTACCTTTTTATTTTGTTTTTTTATGCAAAATTATAATAATCTGCCAGAAATCCCGGAGATCATCCTCAATTACCGTAAAGCAAAATTTGTCGCGGAAAACTATGAAGACAATCTGGCCACCATAATTATTATCGGGCGCCTTCGGAGACGATTTTCGCTTGAATTTATAACTCGAGTAGTCTTTCCAATAATCGATCGAGTGGTTAAATCGCTCGAGCGGTTATATAATCACTTGAAACTCCGATTCATCGAGCGATCATGTGACCGAGTGCTCGAACGACGGCGAGTATCGAGTGATGTCGGTTATTTCAATAATCGAGAACTCGAGCAGTTTTTCACTCGAGTCATCACAACACTGATTTTTAACTATTTAATTAACATAAATAAATTTAAAAAATATTTAGTTAATTTTTTAGTTTATCGTTGAACCATAATTTGTCTGAAACGATAGAGTGACATTTCTTTTTTAGATAGATTAGGTTTCAGAAAATGCAAAGGAGAACAATTAAATTTATTCGCAAGATCTGTATGAAATTAAATTTTAAAAGAATTCCTCCTCATACTTTAAACACATAAACATGTTATTCTTTATCATGAAGTTTTATATTAGATTATTATATTTTTCTTTGTTGAGGGAACACATCACATCCTGTTTAACCATAAAATAGCAGTTAGGTTAGGGGCAGACCGCACGTACTTCGCAGCACCCATTTAAATCAGATATCTTCAATAAAATTAATAAATAGACAGAATTGTTTTTGTGTCAGAATCATACAAAGAAATCAATGATGCCAAATCTGTACTGAGGGTCCTAAATCGACCGCCTCCGTTTGAAACCGAAAGGTATAATATTAATTATATTGAATGCAGTTCTCATGTGTACCTAAGTAAAAATATTATGCTAAATATGTGTGTATTTTTTAAATTTTCTACTCGTAAAGTTATTTATAGTTTCCCAAGAACATCAAATTGCAATGTTTAAAGGAAATCACAGTGGTAACGCTGTATGCTGAATTTTACCTGCTAGTGTAAAAATGACCCTGAAGTTTACGAATTTCATTCATTTTCGAAGGCGGTGTTGTTACCGGTTTATCGCTGCTGCTTTTGTGATTGTGATCTATTGTGTTTTTGGATTAATTTTTAGTGTTTTTTCGAACTAAAACTATATAGAGCTATTTATTAGCCATCTGCAATGGTTCGACAGTGAGTGGTGTTTAAGAAATTCGACTATTCTAACCCCGGATTAATATTTCGTCGGTAAGTGAGAATAAGGTTTAGTTTTTTTTAAGTAAAGCAGTGGTGTAGCTAATTCTATATTTTAAGTAAATATTGCAAGAATATGGATTATTTCTTCATATTATCTGAATTCCTGTAAAAAATACCTACAACGATTACCTATTTATGGCTAATGTTAGATCGAAATTACCTAAACGCGTACCTTATTACAGCGGTGCCATTTTTTAAAGCCATCTTCTTCTAACTTATTTGAAACTGTAGAACTGTGCATGATTGCAAATAAATGGTGTTTCATGAATGGAATGATTTGTCTACACTTTTATATTATATGTTTATGGATATATATATCACTGGTTATTCATATTTCTTACTGTAAAAAACAACGAAAATTCGATTTCATGAGAGGTACTAAAAAAATAGTTTACTTAACTAACTGATAGCAACTGCTATTTACAAGAGATATTCGATTTTATGGAATTACTTACTCCTGCCATATTTCATAACATTTTTTTAATTTAGAACTAACAAATAAATTAATTCCTTGACATTTATTCTGTAAAAACACGAATATCACATAAATTCAACTGTCCGAAGGCGAAAACCGCGGAGAGCTAAAGCTGCAGTGAGAAAATAACTAATTTCGCAAATTAAGTGAATTATTTTCATGATTTGTTTTAGACAATTCTCTTAGTAGCTATGTATACAGGGTGTTCCTCAATAACATTTCAGAGACTGATTCCTTAGTATTGAAATTTTTTTTTAAATCCTTTTTTTAATATCTGTTGTAAAACTGGTTTTTTCTAATTCCATAAAATAAATGAATTTTATTTTACGTCAAATTATTCTAAATAATTTAATAAGGAAATTGGATCGAAGGTTGACGTAATCTTTCAATATACTTCATCAGCAAAAATCATGAGAACGGCTTTACGGGCATCGCTGGCAAGATATTAGATGGTTTAAGAATGACGCAATGTAGCGTTGGGAAGGATGAAATAAAAATTGTTTTAGAAGTCAGTCAGATTTCTGGTATCCCCAGAACCGCGCTCACTCGCGATTTTATTTTTTCAAAACGGGCGCCGCAATGGTGACTACAGGTTTCAGCGTGCTTTTACATAAAGAATTCCGAGAACAACCAAACGCGGATTTCCCTGAGAAAATTTTTATCTTTGCCTACTCGTGTTTCCGGCGAGTTTAAAAAATACTGGACTGTCATTGAACACTCGTAGATTCCGTGCGAGTATAAATAACTCTGGAACCTCTTCAAACACTCGTATGTTTCAGTGCGAGTATAAAGAACTCTGAAATATCTTCGAACACTCGTCAATTTTAGTGCGAGTCTAAATAACAACTAAAATTGATTTACGAACTCGTAGCTGTCCGTGCGAGTATAAATAATGCCGCGATATCTTATTACCCGATTGTGACATGAAAAGTAAATGTTAAAATATCTTAAGTTAGTTATAATTTTTTTTTTGGAAATTATTAGGGTAGTTGAGTTCCCTTTAGTTGAGAACAAGATTAAAATATACACGGTGTTCCATTTAAAAAATGAGGTTAGGTCCTTTACCTGACCCCGTATACTTATTCTGAAAACGGCAGATTATTCAACAATCAATATAAAGAAACGTCTGTATAAAACAATTTTATGTATCTCTTTTAATTAAGAAAATATAGGGTAATTTTGAAATTGTCAATTTTTTGATAAAAGGGATTTTTATTATAAAAAGTTTTTTAAAATAAAAAAAGAATTTCATTATGTTTACCTTAGAATAAAACAAACTTTACTTTTCACCCTTTATTTTTATATACTTGAATTTTTTACATATTCAAAAAGTTTTTCTTTTCCTGCTTGGCTAGTTACTTCAATGTCATAGGTACACCCCTTTTGATGTTTTACTTTCCACTGAAGATGAAGGCTTAAGCCTTCGAAACATGTATGGTTTATAGTTTTATTTATTTCAATTAAACTAGTGGAGCAGACTGTGAGTTTCTTTACCTCCTTATTATATTATTGTTATTTTGAATTCGTACAATAAAATACCTACTACAATAATTTTACTATACATAATGTTTTTTTCCGTGTACGGGAAATCATAAAATGGCTATATTGGTTTTTAATAAAAAAAAATACCGTGAAACAAACAAATAAACCCCTGTTCCAGCGCATGTGTTCTATATCACATTAAATCAATCCCTAGATAACACTATTAGTTTTTTTGTCAATTTCTCTAGTAGCTTCAAAAACGTTTTAAAAACACTTTGAATAATGACGTTTCATGTTCCCATTTTCTATCAGCAGCACTAGACTGTAATGCCTCTAAGATTTATAGTTTACCCATGTTCATCGAAATGAATTATAGATTCTAAGTACCCAATTTAATTTGCATATATCGAAAATTCCCGCTAAAATGGGTCAGTTCATATAATAAAAATAAAGTTTTAGAAAGTTCAACAGGCCAGCTGGTGTTTTTCGGTATAGAAAATAAAAATTGAACGGGTGAATGTGACAACCGATTTTAAATAGAGACAAGGCGCAAATAACAATAGGAATGTTTTTCATGCGCTCACAAATTCGTTAGCGACGTGTAAAGAATAATTATTACAATTCAATTAAGTAGACTGAAATGTGAATCTCGGTATACATTTTCAACCTCAAAACATTATTGTTAACGTGTGTAAATTAAATTAGCAACTAATGTGTTGATAAAACACCAGGGGTTGTTTATGTAAGTTTTAGAAGTTTAGAGTTTCTATTTTTTAAAAATATACCCTTTAATTTTTTAAAAATTTACAATCGCCTCTGGCTAGCGAGTCCCAGTCAAAATAAAACCCATGTCGCGATGAATCCACTAAGGGATTTGGCATACTTTTTTGTATGCACCTTCTCGTTTATGTGCCTTTAACAAAGACGGATGTCGTGTCAGCCTTGTGAGCGTCAAGTCGGGTATCAAGTGAAAGGCAACGATTCGATTTTTCGCTTGAATTTATAACTAGAGTAGTATTTCCTATCGAGCGAAAAACTGCTCGAATATACGAGCAGTTTTTTACCTCAAGTGATCACACTACCAAGCAGCACATTTCTCGGCCGGCGCCAAGCGAAGCTCGGGTATCGAGTGAAAGGTAATAAGAAACAAGCGACGATTTTGGCTTGAGTTTATAACTCGAGCAGTTTTTTAATAATCGAGCGATGTCGGCTATTTCAATAATCGAGTATTCAAGCGGTTTCTCGCTCGAGCAATCACAGCACTAATCCTTATGGCTGTGAAAGACCCCTTTTGCTTGAGCAACAAATGATTAGCCAGAGTGAGATCGATTGTATAGGTATACACGGTGTTGAAAAAAGGTCGGTACCCCGGAATAACTCCGGTGCATTGCAACGGAAAATGTCTTGGGAAAAAGTTGTTTGGTTTTGAAGGAGGAATAGTTTGCAATTTAAACCACCCCCACCCCATCAACCCCCGGGCACGGGTGGGGGTAAGTTAAGATTTTCAAATGAAATCCCATATTTTTTACTCTCGTACTGTTCTCCGACCAAAAATAAACATCTTTTTATTCGGGCCCTTCCTTCACCAATAATGAGAACCGTGCGAAAATCAAGTTTTATCCCGGAAATATTCTTTTTTTTACATGTGCCCCGAAAGTGCATGTTTTCATGCAAGTTCTCTTCACCGAAAGTGGCGTTTTCCAAGAGAGCGGGCGGGAAAGTATCGAAGCGGGCGAGAAAGATTTTATCCTCCCGCTTCGAGTCACCATGTGCTCATAAATAAATAAAACCAGAATTGTCGGTGCGGGATTTGAACCCGCGACCCGCAGATCGCCAGGCGGACACTCTACCCACCGAGCCATACTACAGGCGATAATAAATAGCGGATTATATATAAATTAAATTGGCAGTTAATTTTTCAAAGATGTTTTAGAAAAATGTCTGAAGAATTTCTTTATTTATATGGCCTCAAAGACTCGGGCACTTGTAAAAAAATAAATAAAACCAGAGATGCCGAGTGCGGGATTTGAACCCGCGACTCTCAGATCACAAGGCGTACGCTGTACCACTAGGCCACCGAGCCCATTTGTCAAAAATAATCAATAGATATTTACATTCTCCATGCGCGAGTATTTTCATGTCATATAGACAGGAAAACTGTCTGAAGAATTTCTTTATTTATTTGGCATCAAAGCTTCCGAGCACTTGTAAAAAAAAATACGGTACATATCTCGGGCCGTCGGAGGCTTTTCCGGACTCGTGCGGTGGCCTCCCTTACCTTCGGCTGGGTCGGCCGTAAAATCTTCTTTTCGGCCCTTGATACGTAATGTACTATTTTCTCTGTCTTGTACTAAGAAATGCCCGTGGAATACAAACAACTTTTTCCACGGGCATTTTTTAGTATAAGACAGAGAAAGTTTTGATATTGTCTTTCTCATGGTGATTATTGGTGAAGGATGGGCCCGAATAAAACAATTTTTCGGCAAAAGATGTTTATTTTTGGTCGGAGAACACGATACGCCAATAAAAAATATTGGGCTCCATTTGAAAATCTTAACTTACCCCCACCCGCGCCTGGGGGTTGAGGGGGTGGGGAGTGGTTTAAATTGCAAACTATTCCTCCTTCAAAACCAAACAACTTTTTCCCTAGACATTTTCCGCTGCAATGCGATGCACCGGAGTTATTCCGGGGTGCCGACCTTTTTTCAACACCCTATATAATAACCTTCATCACTATTTTTTGGCCAGACTTGGAAATAAAAAATTAATTTATCAAAATTTCAATTTTATTCAGGAAGGAATGAACATTTTTTAATTTCCCTCATACAAGTAGTCCCGAGATCGACAATTTTCGCAAAATCATCAGCGAAAATTACATGATAGGAATCGAAAATTGCACACTAAAAATTGAAATCTGTCGTGCCGGTTTCCACTCGGTGAATTACTATTAAATGTCATTACTTTTTTCAGTTAGTATTTTCACGTTTTCATTCGGGAAAAGCTCTCCTAAATTATATTCGTGCATGAAAAAAAAACGTATAATTTTGCATTTAGCGTATTGTTTTAAAAAAAAATGCATTTAGTTATTTCGATTTTATTTTTCAGATACCGTTTGAATAGGACTCTTTCGCCATATTTTGTAAATAAATTCCTATAACTTTTAGACAATACGCTTCCATCGTCAATGTTGATGCAATTAGCTAAAAATATACTGGGTGTTCCATTTAAAAATCCAATGTTGAGGTCATTTCCGGTTAAACTGGAGGTGACAAAATGGAGTCCGTCATGTCATAAAATACAAAATAATATCACAAATATCGAAATATCACATACAAACCCACTAAATTTTATATCTGTAGCGTTCCTCCTGAAACACCCGGTATTATAAAAAAATAAGAGACATATGGATACTATTACAACCCCCCCCCCCCCCTAGCGGCCGTCCTACAAACTAACAAACAAATAATTTCTCCGGGTAACTTTTCCTATAGATATTTTCCCCGGAAGCTCTACAATGAACGGTTTCCGAGATAAAGCCGCTTACCTCGCTTAGTTGGCCACCCTGTAGTCATATTTACACTTGACAATATTACAAACAAAAATTGGTACTTACCGTAAGCTTGACATTGCACAATTTTCGTTGTTCCTAGCCTAATTATGCTACTGCTTGTGAACGTCGTAAATCTCGGTGCTTGTAATAAATTTTCTGAAAGAGAACAAAATATTATATCAAATATCTTTAAAAAAGTGTAAACAAATGCAATTACTACAAAGTAATCAAATATTATGTAATAATAAGACGGAAAATGTTAAGAGCATATAAAAATTAGGTCAATTTGTGGTATACAGGGTGTTATGGAAATGACGTATTATATTTATATAAAAATATCCATAAATGGCGCTTTAATTTAATATGCTCTATACATGACCTGCTGCAAACGAAAAATAAGCACGTGTGTCACTGGGAGAAAGGTAAACAAAGCAACATATGGCAAAAAACGTCAGTGAATTTTGAGCAGTATTGTCACATTTTCATTGTAAACTCTTTAGAAAGTCAATAACCGTTTGACAGATTTGAAGTTGTTTATTTTTCAGGGTACATTATTATAAACTTTTACTTTCAGTTCAGTTCGCTGGGAAACAATCTCTGATTTATACACTTGAACTGACTCGAACGAACCGCCGCGGAGTTTATAAATGGTCAGGTATGTTCTCATTTGTTCAATTCGAACGACACCGTCGAATCTAAACAACTTAAATGCCACTTTACCCTTCAGAAAAAACTTTTTATTTATCTTTTCGGCCTTATTTAAAATCAACTTAATATATAAAAAAAAACACCAAGCAAATAACTCGAACAAAAACCGACACAATAACCTCACAAAACACCAAAACAAAGCCACATAAATTCACATCAGTTTTCGCGTAGGTATGCATCTCATCAACACATCTAAGTTTTTAGTATTTTAAAGTGCTACTGTATAGACAAAAATACGCCCTTATTGATCTGTGAAATAATATAAATTTCCATACATTGGTATTTGACATCTAAAAATTTTGAAAGTAACTAAACACGTTTACTAGGTCGAACGATATTTAGCTATTTGGGCTGAAAATACAGCGTTGCCACTTTCGATTATAGATTATATTCATAAATTGCTTCTGTAATACTTTCCTGTATAATGATAGTCTCGGAAATGGCAACCGCGCTAGTTAGACGAGACTATTTATTTTAAAGGGATGTCCTGTCTATCAACATAATTATTTCATCATTCTTCTTCAGTAAAGGATTAATAAATTTGATTAGCCCATTAGAAATTAGCGTTTTTATTATTTCTGAATTTCTATTGCGAAATAATTTGTATCCTATAGTGCTGTTGTTCTATGTGTACGGTAGTGTGCGTTAGTATTTAGTGCTTTTGTGTAATCTAATAATAGGTGCATATCTTCAAAAAAACTGATTTGAAACTCGTGAGTGTCTATGTGTTTCTTTAAGTGATTTAGTGTAATTTGTTCTGTTTCACTATATGTTTTTTTCTTTCAGACGATATGCCGGTTATATTCTGAGATTGGAAAGAAGAGGCCGAATGGGGTTTAGTGGGTATAAGCTTATTATGCAGCCCCACACTATCATCAGGGCACGTGCTGAGCATAAAGCTTTTCCCATAGAAAAAAGTCCTGGATTCCTTACAGCAGCGTCCTGGCTTTTCCCATAGAAAAAAGTCCTGGATTCCTTACAGCAGCGTCCTGGATTTACTTTCTAAGTAAGCTAAATATTTATTTTTATAAGAAACTAAAGTTTTACATTTTTACATAGTTTGGCAACATTGGGCGTAACAGGTGTTTGTGATACACTGCCACATGGTGCTGTGATTCATTACCGCGGAGTCACATGCGAGTAAGAGGGTTTGTTACCCCACTTTTAAAACGGTCGATTTGAAAAAAAAATATGTAGCGCTTCTCTAGGACACCCAACCAGTCACCCATTTAAATATAATATGTCATTTCGAATCCGAACACCCTGTATCTACTACTGAAGGTAGTAGCATCAAATTCATCAAATATGATTATTATAGCGTAACAATTCGATGCAATTTAAAAAAAATTGATTAAACAACCTAGAAAATTAATTTCTCTTGGATTCCGTAACACCTAATTTTCTAATATAGTATTATTCAAATCAAATTTAAATTTAATAATATTAGTTTCTGATATGTTCAGTGATAAATGACTGGAGTCGCAGCACTTTGTAACTTTACTAAGATCAGTATTAACACAATTTTGGAGATTACTTGCATCAATCTTCCGCTAGAGAACCGTGATGTCGTCGGCAAATATCGTAAACTTATCACTTAGAGTCAATTGGGGGTAATCATTAAATTTTCCAACTATTAATAACAATTTTAAGAATACCAAAAAGTCCCTAATTAAGTAATGGTAATGACCTTTTTAAATGTCCCTTTTGGCTCATTTTACTATCGTATCGATAAGTGCAACACGTAGTAGGTTTCTAAGTGGCGTAATAGAGTAATAAAACATCGCCTTTCGTAACAGATCTGTTACCAACGTAACGACGCTGGCAACGCTGAAATATGCCTTTGTCTCATAGTGACCTGAAAAATCTCACGAAATGGGACACGTGCCACAGGTTGGCAACGCTGCTCATCAGTAAGACTAAAGTCTGACAGAAGGAGAAGGACTAACGACTAAAACTCACCGTCTGAGTCAGGCATGATACCTGTAACTCCTTTTCACTAAGACGTGTTATTTTTGTTTATCATCAGTATGATTTTTTAGGTTAAGTCTTGAAGCGTTGCTTGGTGTGTTTCGGTTACAGTTCTTAACCCTTTCTTATTTGAATTTAATCAAATAAGCAAGTTTTAAGAGCTCCGTTAACATACTGGTTGTAGAGGTAGAGGGGTAGTTATTGTAATTGTTTACAGAGGCGTATAGTGTGCGCGTAGTGTGCGTGTACCCTTATTTTATACAGAACAAATTCTTAAATAATTTGGAGTGTGGATTTAGCGAGTGATCCAGTCTTTGGGCATTCTGTGTTTCTGATGCGGTAGTCTGTGTATGTGTGATGAGGCAATCTTGTCGTTGTTGGCCAAGTTAGCCTTGGTGTGATATTTCGCGATTATTTTATCGAGAAACTCCGAAATTGTGTCAATTTGGAGGTCTCGATGTATGACGTGAGTTCTGGTATATCTAGGTGTATTCAGAATTATTTTAAGTGCCTTAGAAGAAGAAGGATTCTTGCAACGCTATCAAGTGCACCGAATGAATATCTACAGAAGTATAATATAATACTCGACGTATTTCTCGCGATTTCCTTGCCAACTGAAAATAGTATCTTAGAAAAGATCAGATTCAGTGGTCAGTTGTTACTAATTGGCGGACCATTTGGTCCAGACTGACGAATAGGTTTAAGATGTGCTCCATTTTACAGTGGTTAAGGTCAAATAAAAGAAATAATGGCTTGTCTAAACCCCAAATAGATTCTTTGCCTTTCTCCTTTTGTCTGACTCGAACAAACGAACGAACTCTTAATAATTAGATGAAGATAGTGACACAGAACTAAATTTACTGTAAAGTAGAATTAAGTTGGCAAAATTGATTATTGTAAAACGTTTCTGATGTGTGTGTGTACTGTATTTAAATCTTGTATTAGTCTGTAGTCTAAATCTAAACATCGTACCTTTTAATTAGTATTGGGAAAACCGATGATTTTAATAATCGAGTACTTGATACTGGAGCGATTTTAATAATCGAGTGTTTCGCTCGAGCGATGAATCCACTAAGGGATTTGGCATACTTTTTGTATGCATCTTCTCGCACTTTTAACAAAGACGTATATCGTCTCAGCCTTCTGAGCGTCAAACTCGAACGTCGCTAATCGGCACATTTCGGGTGGTGCGCGTCTTCGAGCGAAAATCGGGTATCAAGTGAAAGGCAACGATTTTTCGGTTGAATTTATAACTCGACCAGTTTTTTTAATAATGGAGCGATGTCGGTTATTTCAATAATCGAGTACTCGAGCGATCACAACACTATTATTAATGACTATACAGGGTGTTATGGAAATGACTTATTATATTTAAATAACTAACTAGGTGTCTTAGAGAAACTATATTTGTTTTTAATCGAATATCTAAATACTAAGGTAAAAACCCTTTTTGCCCACATACTGTCGCGCAGTTCCATCTGGATTCACTTAGCAACAATGTGGGTCACTAGAGTATACTAACGGTGATGTCAGATTACACCGCATGTCTCGCCCTTTGTTGCTTCAGTATGTTGCTTCAGTATGTTTCTAGATTCGGGGATGGAATGACGCTGTCGAGTGCTTGACGTATACGAATTTTAAACGTTTTGTTAGTTGTAGCATTACCCGATTTTTTTCTGTTGTGAAATAATTCATAATAATACCTAAATGTTGCGATGGGATTTCAAATTTGTGTGATATTATCTACTGTTGGTTCTGTTGCAAAACATACTTTTGTGTTTTATTTTTTTATGGAATTTAATTATAAAATGGATTATTTTAAAATAAGATTGAAGGTAAGAGAGTATGTAGCTTAAAATTATATATTTTCTTTTTTAAAAGTTTCAAAAAGAAGTGAAAAGGCGCGTCAAAGACGTATTGTTGTCGAAAACTGAACACGTGCGTTTACAATTCTGTATTGCAATATGAAAACACCGACTATAATGCGCTGACCTCTTTTGAGACTAGAGACTGTCTCAATAAACTATTGATTGCGAACGTCCTCAGTAGCGGCCACGTAAATTTTGAGATATAAAGTGTATATTTCGATTAATAATTCAAAGCGCCATTTATGGTTATTTTTCTTCCATTTATCTCTAAGGATTTACCGGTTTAAATATAATAAGTCATTTCTAAAACACCCTGTATAAAAACTTAAATTTTTATTGTAACGAAAAAATCTTTATTACAATATTTCATTAATTTTTTTTTTTATTATACTTACTATGTCTCAAAATATTATTATTATAATTGATCTTTATTTTTTTAATTCAAAATGAAAATAAATCATGTAGACAGCTATATTTTCAAGTCGACCCTGCACAAATTTATTGCGGTTTAAAGATTTAGGGGCGTACACAATAGGGATTAAGCAGGTAATTGATTTATTGCAGTAAACGGTATATTTTGAACAACATTATACTTCTCGAACACTATTCTATGAGATGGTCGCCCTGTATGACCGAAACCAATTCAAAATCCTACCCTATGAACGGTTTATTAACTCTCCAATATGAATACCAGTATACAGCAATACTTTAATTACATTCTGATATAAATAATTAATGAATAAACAAAGTAGACATTGTAATCAATAGCCGTAATGCAGTATTGAAGTAAAAACTAATAACGTCCTGTATGGCTATATTTACAATTTCCTCTAGAGCCTGTATTATGTTAAAATATGCTTTGTTGACAAAGTAATTTATGACTAATTAAAATGTGAAGTGGTAGTGCTATGTTTATATTTAGCAAGAAGACATTATTAAACATGTACAATCATTTTAATTAAATTACTCGAATAATTTTAAAAATAATAAACTCACACTCGACACTTTCTTTAAACAAGATCCAAACTAACAATTAATCAATTGTATTGCCATATTATATGTCTGCGAAAAGACTGTTATATTAAAAGGTTTTTCCGTTACGGCCGTTTCGTTATACAACTACATCTTCAAACTAAGTGTATACAGAGTGTTATGGAAATGATTTGCTATATTTAAGTGGGTGACTCCTTGGGTGTCCTAGAGAGTCTACATATATTTTTTTTTAAACCGAATATCTAAATAGTAAGGTAAAAACTCTTTTTACCCACATACTATTGCGCCGTTCCATCTGTAATGGAATGGAATACAAACAACTTTTTCCACGGGCATTTTTTAGTACAAGACAGAGAAAAAGAGTATTTCCGGGATAAAACTTGATTTTCGCACGGTTCTGATTTTGTGATTATTGGTGAAGGATGGGCCCGAATAAAAAAATTTTTCGGACAAAAAATGTTTATTTCTGGTCGGAGAACACGATACGCCAATAAAAAATATGGGGTTCCATTTGAAAATCTTAACTTTACCCCAACCCGCGCCCTGGGGTTGAGGGGGTGGGGCATGGTTTAAATTGCAAACTATTCCTCCTTCAAAACCAAACAACTTTTTTTCCAGACATTTTCCGCTGCAATGCGATGCACCGGAGTTATTCCGGGGTACCGACCTTTTTTCAACACCCTATATATTAAAAAAAAAATTGAGCAACATCTGGATACTCCACTGACTGTTAAAACATAAAAAGAAACATTTCTTTCTCTACATTTTTGAAATCGTATATATTATTAAATCACATAAAATAGGTTTTTGGGTATAAAACACATGTCAAGTTGCTGTAAAGTTCACAGTATTTGATTTGATCAGATAACATAGTTTTACAACTTTATATACATGTATTTTTAGCACTACATGGCTTTCCTTCCTCATATTTATGTTCGGCTTAGAAATACACAACCATACTTTTACGAACCCTTTTATAGTTTTAGAGTTTAGATATCCGATACCCGGTTTTCCGACGTCGTAATATTTTTCATTCATTTCAAATTGTAATCTAAATCATATATTTGATATAGGCAGGAAACCATCAGGGACAAGCCCCGGTTTTATCACCATTAACCTAGGCAACTAATACTAGTGGTGGGAAATACCGATGATTTTAATGGGTCATCATTTTGCGAACAGAAAAATGTAATCGGTCAGCCAAAATGGCTAGTTGGTCAGCAACTTATGGACAGCAAACATTTCTGAATCGGTCAGTAATTAATGCCATACTAGAGTGCTCTAAATTATTTTGGTACGCAAATTAAATATATAAGCTGCTATGAGCGATCCACTTTTAATCAGATATTGGTAAGCAATCAGCGGATAAGTAAAATATTTAATCTTGGTCATCAAAAAAAAAGCAATAAAATGTGAAATAGTGACAGTGCCCTGGGAAAACAAGTGAAGACCCGCCCCCTCTACACCTTTTGTAACCGATTTCCTTCTGTATTCGGCAAAAGAAAATACAAGAAAGTTACATAAATTGACAGTGCCCTGGGACCTCTGAAGTAAACTGCTTCTAGACATGTTTTTTTCTACTGACCAATTGTAAAATCTTGCTGACCACGTAATCATTTCGAAGCTCGACTGTTAATTAAGCGAACACATGATATTACAAGCGGACTGATTTTTATTTATTGCAAGCAAAATCTTTTTACGCTGATCAAATGATTTAATGACTATTTTTTGCTGCGAACCAATTTTAATAATCGAGTGAATTGCTCGATTAATCACTTGAAATTTTTTTGACTAAGAATAATGTGTTGGTAAAACACCAGGGATTGTTTTTGTAAGTTTTAGAAGTTTAGTCTAGAGTTTTTATTAAGGAAGAACAGTTGATTCTGATTTAAAAAATATTATAAACTTTAATTTTTTATGAATTTGCAATCGCCGCTGGCTAGCCAGTCCCAGTCAAAGCAAAACCCATGTCGCGATGAATCCACTAAGGGATTTGGCATCCTTTTTTGTATGCACCTTCTCGTTTATGTGCCTTTAACAAAGACGTATGTCGTGTCAGCCTTCTGAGCATCAAACTAGAACGAACAACGATTTTTCGCTTGAATTTATAACTAGAGTAATATTTCCTATCAAGCGAAAAACTGCTCGAATATACGAGCAGTTTTTTACATCGAGCGATCACACTACCAAGCAGCACATTTTGGTCGGCGTCAGGCGAAGCAAAGGTAATAAGTAACAAGCTACGATTTTGGCTTGAATTTGTAGCTCGAGCAGTTTTTTTAATAATCGAGCGATGTCGGATATTTCAATAATCGAGCACTCAAGCGGTTTCTCGCTCGAGCGATCGCAACACTAACTAATACCACAGCCAGACAGTTACCCCACCATTAATACCAAGTTTAATAAAACATAATGTAAGATTTTTTTGTATATACAGGGTGTCCGGGCGGGAACCGCCGCGATAGATATATGGACAACTATACATAGGAAACTTTTGAAAATTACACATTATACTAATGTTGATGGAGGCCACTCGGCTAAAATATTTTCAATATCGTGGATCTTCCGGTCATACCGGAAGCCGGTGTCAACTAGCTAATTTTAAATGAAACACCCTATATATTATTACATTTTTGGATTCTAAGCAAGATTCTATACAGATTTAATATAGCATGTCCTATACCTAAGTCCAAGCGTGTTTGACATATTTAAGTTTTTATGTCTAAAATGACATTTGCAGGCCTTAAAATAATTATTAATTTTTTCAAGAAGGAAGCTTTTATTGTTTAATTTGGGTTGGATTCTATGTTGAAGACAATATAATTTTTTTATAATATTTTGATAACTACTGATACAGCGTGTCCAAAAAATAAGATTAAAAGCGAACTTGAGAAAACTGCAAAAAGTCTATATTTTCAAATGGAAACCCCCAATTTTATAATTATTTTCTATTTAGCAATAAAAATAAGGGCAAGTTCGTATAAGTTTTGGAAAATTTGCAGTTTTCGAAATATTGAGGATTTGATATTTTGATATGGCCATTTTGCTTCGGATTTTAAGTTCAGTTACTCCTAGTTGGCTATGACGGTTTCCGATATCCAGTTGAACCACCAAATAAATGGCCTATGTACAAGGTATTATGTAAAAGGTTTATTATATAGGGTGTTATGGAAATTGTTTATTTATAAACGGGTGAATCCTTAACTACTATAATATAAGTCAATAAGGAGCGAACGGACTTCTCATAACCTAAATATAAACAACAACACATTTTTGTAAAGCACAAAGTATGCGCAATGAATTAAAAAAACAATATACAGGGTGTCCCAGAATATGAGGGCAATCTCCCGGGTTCAGATAGAACACTTAAAAATAACAGGAGAAGGTTCTTATATATTTTTCTTCCTACGGCCTCCCATACGGAGATAAGGGCCCATAACGGACGTCCCTGGAAATCGTTGTTTTTTAAATAATTTATTAAGTACTAGGTGTAATTTAATAATTTTTTAGTATAATGGTTAGTAGCTGAGTCTCCTTAAGATTCACCCTTTAAAGACATTTGGCTTATTTAATTTGCAAGGCACGGACTAGACGTAACACAAAAATGTTTTATTTTGTACACCTTGTATGATGAAGGAACGACAATAATATTTTTGGATACTCTAGATCTTAAGCTGAAAAAAGGTACTCTTGATCAATGTCGATAATGTGAACTGTTTCCGAAAAAAAAATATTTTTGTTCAATATGGTTTTTGGCATTAGTTGTTGTTTCATGTAAAATTCCGTCATTGTTGTTATGGTTTTTTTTACATGTACCGATTTAAATAAGAATATTTATGTCAGTATCAGTTTATGGTAGTGTCTTGAAATTTGCGATTTTTCTTCATTGTCTTATTAGTTACTAACTTAGTAATGGAATTTTTTTAGTACTTTTCCTGTTATTTTTAAGTGTTCTATCTGAACCCGGGAGATTGCCCACATATTCTGGGAAACCCTGTATAAGGTGTGTAATTTATTTTTTTAAATTTTTGTTGATAGCGAAACCCGTTATTGAAAAACTGGCAACGCCACTGAACGTAAAAATCTCTACCAAAATATACGAGGAGTGTACGGAAATACGAGAGGTGTCTAACTAGCGAAGATTTTCAAAATCACCCTGTAGATTAAAAACTAAGAGAGCCATGACAAATTTGACACCGGAATCTTTTGTTTCGTTAAAAAGTGGGACGCTAAAGTGAAAACCGCGATATTCTATCTTTGCTAATAACTCTAATACCCCCCAGAAAGTGTCGAAAATACCTTGTACGATACAAATTTATTGTCAAACTTTATGACAAAGGTCTTCTTAATTACACCAAAATTCTGCAAATGATTTTCGACCAGGTAATCAAGGAACATCAAGGGTTTTAGGCAAAAAGGTATTAGATATGTCTATTATTTTCCTTTTACAAAAAGTCTTTGTGTCTGAGTCTACAGTGCTTGCAATTTATATAAAACAAATTCATTAAAATAGTAACGAAGCATAAAACCCTGTTAAATATTTACCTGCAAGGCACATTTCAATGAGAAAGTTTGCTTTTAATTAAAATTAACCTATTAATAAAAACACCATAGATAGACAAGAAGCTACGGCATAAAACGTTGTTTATGTTTTAAGTTTTTGCTTTTATATAAAAATTTTCAAAAGTTTATTCAGCTGGATTATAGAAATAAAATACGCTCTTAAAGTTGAATTTATAAACTCGACGTTGACGATTGACGGTGCTGTTTGACGGTGACGGTACAGCTTAAACATATTGAAATGCATAAGACCATTTATATTTGACGATGACGGTGCAGTTTGACGGTGGGTAACGGCCGACATGAACCAATTTTATCTTTGACGGTGGACGGTCGTAGCAACGTTCGTAGCAAGTTTACACAGCCAATCAAAATCGTGTTTGCCTATCACGTGATATTTAGTAAATATTATTTTATTTTATACCATCTTATTAACCATTTTAAAGTGCACTGTTAATAAGTGTTGATAGTATCATTCAGATCACATAAACACCAAAATTAATATAATCACATAAAAATACAGAAAAACCGAGAAAAACAGGTTATGTTATCGTCGTCACCGTCAAGTTTATAAATCCAGCTTTTTACGGCACCGTCAAACTGCACCGTCAATCGTCACCGTCGAGTTTATAAATTGGCCTTAATTCAAAGACTGTGCTATGTATCTAAATGGAATAAAATCTTCACTGTAATTTAATTTTAACGAATATAGTATTATTCTATTTGGTTCAATAAAACAACAGAAAGTCGTCTGCTTGTGTTCTAGACTTAAGATTCTATGCTTTTAGATTAACACGTTGATATGTCCTAAAGTCTGTTTCGTTGCCGTTGATAGCTCGATACCCTCATTAAAGATTCAAAACAAGGGCCCGGTGGCCTAAAATATTTTACCTATAAAATGGTCTTTTTACGTACATCTAGCATAAAGATGAAGAAATTTTGACCTATTCCACCGGGTAACAGATAAAGTAACAATAGAGCCATAAAATGAAATGAAAGGATAATGATTAAAACGGCCCATCATGGTCGGAGAGTTGGGTTTTTAATGTAACCGCTTATTATTTTATTTAAATGTAATAGATTTTATGATTTTATGAATTTATTTACAAGAAAACTAATTTATTTACAGATCAAAAAATATTGACAATTTCAATAATTATAACTCGATAAAATGGTCCTCAGAAGAATCTGAAGAGTCATCATGTCCTACGCTTATTACTAAAGGCTCAATTTCCATAGTTGTGTCAATTACGTTGTCAAGTTCCCACATTTTTTGTTCCTCTACTATAGCATGTTTTATGGCGTTTTGCCAATTTTCTGATGACACATTTGCTAAAGAATGAAGCAAGAGGTGTCGCACTTCTTGCATTTTAAAAGTTTTGTTATTTCTAGCAACATATCCTTTTACTTGAGCCCATATTAATTCGATAGGATTTAGCTCACAATGGTAAGGTGGTAAACGGAGCACTATAATACCTCGATCTCTTGCCATCTCGTCAATAACATACTTTTTATACTGTGATTTATGTAGCCTAACAATATCCAAAAGTTCTTTTTTTACCATGGTATTATCGTAACTCAATTCCTTTCGTTGTAACCAGTTTACGATTTCCGCCTTTTTCCATGAAGTTGTGGGAAGATTCTCTTTTAGCCTAGAGTGATAGCTGGCATTATCCATCACTATTACAGAATTAGCCGGGAATGTATTCTATCATTTGCTTAAAATATTCCTCGAAAACATCAGCAGTCATTTCTTCATGATAGTCTTTAGTAGAATTCGACTGGAATTGTAATAATCCTTGATCCAAAAAGCCATTTGAACTTCCTATATGAGTTATAATAAGTCTGCGTCCCTTTCCAGATGGTGGTCTAAGTCCTGTTGACCAGCCTTCCATGACAGCTTGTCGAGAACTTAGGACATTTTTATCTTGCCAAACTTTAGATACGGTGTGCCCTTCGTTCAGCCAAGTTTCATCCAAATAGAAAATGTTTTTGCCTTCGCTGCGGTATTTTCGGATGGACCTTAAGTATTGACGTCTCCAGCAAATAATATCTGCTCTATCAATAAGAAAAGATTTTCTGTTTTGCTTCTCCCATCGAAAGTTCATATCATGAAGTATTTTCCATAGTTTCGTTCGTGATAGCTGTGGTAAGTCCTCGTCGTAGTTAATGGCTTGTAAAATTTTGTCTATAGTTGGTATTTCCTTGGCAAAATAAAAACTATGTACTTTTCTTCTAATACCATTTTTAATGAAATTGTCAATTTCTAACGGTTTCTTTCCTGGGAGTGGTTTTGGCTCACTGAGGTTCTTAGATTTTCTTTCACGCAAGAACCTATATATAGTAGCCTCTCCAACTCCTACCATATTGGCACACTCTGCAATGATGCTACGAACATCACTTGCAGGTTTCTGGTACACTAGAGCATCATGCACGTTTAATATTAATGTCTTTTCTCGGAGAGAATATGCACTCTTGCTAATTTGACGAAGACACGTTGGCGAAAAACTTGAAGCCATTGTTACAAGTATAGGAAATAATTCAACTTTGAGATAATGCAGTATCTAAATACAACTAAATACATAGTTTGACAAACGCACATCAAATGGCGTAATAACATCCTAAAGCAGGCAAAAATAGGTAAATTAATTACCCCTGTTGTACCTACTTTAACCCTAATCCTACTTAACAATGGACAGAGGCCAATTTTCTTATTAAATAAGGTAATTACTATTGGCAACGCCTATGGTTTACGGTTGTTTTATGGCTTCAACCCTCGATAGGAGCTATCAACTGCAACAAAACGGACTTTAGTTTGAATAACTACCGGACTGGTGGACGACTGGTGTCTTTTACTAGTGTTGCTAGTTCTTGCGGCATCATCGTTCATCATTATATTGTAAATACAAAGCACATAGGTGTTGCCACCTGTATGTGCACATTAAAATAAACTGTATATTTGGCTCGTAAATATTAGTTTAAAGCCGAATTATATATATAAAAAACTAACCTGTGAAGTAAAGCAATTACATCAAAGAATACAAAACACTAAAACTGCTTCATAAACAGTTCCATATTTGAAAATAAAAAATTTCTAAACAGCGCATTGAAACTTTTTAATCTTTTAACATTTCTTATACTAGATGGAATTAAGTTAAATAATTTTGGTGCAAGATATGTCATGGAGTGTTGATTTATATCTCTCTTTGAGGAAGGAATGTTCAGCATATGTGCAGCATTACCTCCGGTCATATAATTTTGATAGATACAGTACATTTTAAGTCTTACATTCGAATACACTTACCCACAAACCGCCAGGACATACAATGTTTTAATATTATATAGATCTGATGAGTAGAGAGAGATATTAGAAGAGAACAGTCTGGGTATTTTTATTATTACCTTCACAATATAATTTTGGGAATATTTAGCTGTTCTAAATGACTGCTGTACATTCCTCCCCAAGCGATGATTCCATACCTCAATAAGGGCGCAACTAGTGCTTTATAGATCATAAGAATTCATTTTTTATTTAATATTTCTCGGAGGATATAAAATTTATGGATTAGGCATCGGATCTGTTTACACAAATAAAGCACGTGCTGCTCCCATTTTAAATGTTTATCTATTACAATTCCCAAATACTTTACAAACGAAACTTCATAGAGAGGATCCGCGACATTTTCGCACATTATTTGATTAAAATCCGTTGGCCGATGATATTGAGATTTGATTTGATTTTTTAATATTTAAAGTTAATTTGAAAGTATCCAAGACAAGTTTTATTTTAGAGAAACCAGATTTCAGGCGTTCTCTTGTACTCATTAAAAATCACTACAGTATCATCTGCATAGCCCCAACTTCAAGCTCACAAAGGCGGTTTATATAAATGTTAAACAAAATTGGCCCCATCACTGTACCCTGGGGCACGCCAAATTGCACAGTTGCAGGGTCGCTGATGACGTTATCAATCTTGACATGTTGGGTACGATCCGCAATAGTTCGCAAACAGATCCAACACGACACCCCTCACCCCATACCCCTCCTATGCTTGAGGTAGTATGCGATGAGACACCGTGTCGAATGCCTCCGCTAAATCCAAGAACAACTTCTCACCATTATTTAGATGTTGGGTCACACTAGTCGTCAGTTCAGGACCTTAAGACATTTTTCAAATCTTTTCGCCAGATTCGAAATCACACTTATCGGTCTATAATTGCTGATATCCTCCCTATCACCGGCTTTATAGATTGGAGTAACTAGGGACCTTTTGAATTGTCCAGGCACTCTGCCAGTCTTGAAAATAAGATTAATAATATAGACAAGACAGTCAGCAAGATAGACATGCAGGTGCTTTATTACCCTGCCTTATATATTATCCATACCCGGAGAACAATTATTTTTCACACTGTTTATATTATGTTCTATGATTTCGTTATCGTTTGTGGGTTTTATGTACATTGAAGAAGAGTTCCTACTATTAATTTTTAATGGAGTAGAAGGGTATTGGTCCCATTAATTACACAACTTTGCCCCAATTTAACCCACTTCGTATATTTTGCCGTTCCCGAAATGGTGAAGGACGAATTTGTTACACCATGTATGTAACTTCTTTTTCCAATATGGGGGTCCCGATCTGTCGAAACATAATATATTAGAAATTATTTAAAAAGACAGAAACTCCAATAAAACGTGCAACAGAGAACGCTATAGGGTCTAATCTTCTTTATTTCTTCTAAACAAATCATAGACATGAAATCAGCAAGTACCAACCCTCAATTGCCTACCTTTATCAGATATGTGAAATTAAAGCAGAACAAAGAACCTTTTCCAGGTACCCCAAAATTGCAGGTACGGCCGAGGAATATTTGGTGCAAAATGTTCAACACTGAGATACGGAAAATTATTTTAAACGTTTTGGAGTATTTTAAAAATGAAAAAGAAAACAGCCTTCAGCAAATTTCAGCTGTGAAATGCACTGCAGCAACCTGTAAGATTAGTGAGACAAATGCTTCAACCAAAAAAGCTGATATAATTTCCCTGCTAAGAAGCAAAAATATCAATGTTATGGAGAACGCACTCAAACCCGAATTGCTACAAATAGTAAAACAATTAACAACAATTAAACGTTTCTGAAATAATACATTCCGGATCTGACCACAAATACCCATCAGGATACAAAATACACCCTCATATTACATTAGGGCTCTCTTCCTCAGGTACAAGCTTGGGTACCTGGTAAAAGATAGAACACTAAGACTCATGTCATTTATTATTTGACTGTTTTTGAAGGGCGTCAACTGGACATTCCCTTTAATTTATTCTAGCTTTTGATTTGTATGAAAACAAAGAATACCCTGTAGCGTTCCCTGTTGCACGTTTTATTGGGGATTCTGTCTTTTTAAATAATTCCTACTATAAACACCTAATATACTATTAACTATATAAAGATGTTTTAATTATTAATAAATGAATATATTTGTATTAGCACTTGGCTAGCAATGACAAACCATAAAAATAAACTACTGCAACTAGTGTATTAAATATTTTTTCAATAATGTTTTTTTTTCAATATTTCACCCTTGTGAATAAACAAAACGAATTATTTCGATTGCAGTTTTGTTAACAAGTAAATTAAAAATTCATTTAATGTTTAACGTATATTTGTATTTATTAAATACACTCGAGTATGTAATATTATTTTTGTAAATTGAATTATAATGTTATTTACTATTGTAAATTATAATGGTGTCTGTGTAAGTCAGTCTTAATGGCACTGTACAATTTCCAACAGCCGATTTTTTCAAATTTAATGTTGAACCTGCACTTACTTGTATAGTGCCGTATAAATTATAAGGATGTACAGGGTGATTCTTAATAACATGCTAATATACAGGGTGTTATGGAAATGACGTAATATATTTAAACCGGTAATTCCTGAGATAAAGACAAATTGAAGAAAAATAGCCATAAATGGAGATTTCAATTCATTGAGCGGTAAAAGTGACCTGACGTCAAACCCGAAAAACACCTGTGTGGCATTGCGATACATGTAAGCAATCGAGGAATTCTGGCCGGTGTTGTCATATGTACGCCTTAAGCTCTTTAGACAAAATAAAATAATTTAAACACTTTTCCATTCTGTAATACCTTTTTGTACGATTAATTGAAGAACATTTACGACGGACTATGTTTTAAACAACCCGAAAAAACATATGGAATAGTAATAGCCACGTACGTCACTAGGTCAAATGCCAATGACCTCTTGACGCCTTACATCGGCTGAGCGAAGTAGTTTCATATAGAGCCGCATGCTTGCGTCTGTTAGTTGAAGACCAACCAGCGGCCGGATACGTTCTGTCTCGTCGATCACCAACACACTCTCAGCAATCGGCTCTGTTTTTTCGGTTTACGCGTGTATCTTGCTCGTCCATAAATAATCTTTGAATATTGTTTTTATTGACGTCAAATTTCGTCGCGTGTAATAAAATATCTGTGGTATAATCTGTATTATTGTATTTTCAAAAGCTAACTATCGGTTCTGTTTCACTATTACTGTGTGTACATAAAGTGTTTCCAGGAGTGTTCCCATGAAAAAGAAAAAAAAACTGATTGTGTTTGCGCCTGGATTTCCTCGCTCTTTAGGTATAAGGATAAATACAAGTAGGTAGAAAATAATTTATTTTTATAATTTTATATGGAATTTCAGTTTTATATTAAGTTTGGCAACATTGCTATTGGCTCTGGGTGAAATGTTGTACAGTAGCGCGGACTGACATGTGAGTTAAAGTGTTTATTACCCCACTTTTAAAACAGTCGATTTAAAAAAAATAAAATATGTAGCGCTTTTCTAGGATACCCAAGGAGTCACCCATTTAAATATAATGCGTAATTTCCATAACACCCTGTATATAAGGAGGTTATTTATGGGTTCATTTTCAGAAAAAAACTGTCTTAAACATCTTCACTTTTGAGATACTGGGTTTTAAAGATTTTTTAATAATTTGTTAAGGTTAATGACTTAAAAACTTGACAGCTAGCCTAGGTAGACAACTGTCAACACTGTTTATGTTTACAAAACGAAATTTGCTTCTTACCTACTAAATGCTTTTTAATCTTTGTTAATACCTAATAATTTCATAATAGAGTGAATGAGCAAATGAATAAATTTCATTTTTTTATACGAAACCTGTACGTCAAACGACAAAAAAGTCGCGAGACGAGACAAGGAATGAGAATTTCCAAAATAATTTTTTTTTAAAAAAAGATCACAGATATTAATAAAAAAGAAGATTTTTGAAAACCTTTAACATCCTGTATCTCAAAAGTTGGGACGTTTAAATATTAGCATGTTATTAAGAAACACCCTGTATACAGGGTGTTATGGAAATGACGTATTATATTTAAATCGGCAATTCCTGAGATTAAAACAAATTGAAGAAAAATATCCAAAAATGGCGCTTTAATTTAATATGCCCTGTACATGACCTTATGTCAAAGCAAAAATGACCACGTGGTGCCCCTGTCAGGAAGGTAAACAAAGCAACATATGTCAACAGTGTTGTCATATCTTCAGGGTAAACTCTTTAGAAAGTCAATAACCGTTTGACAGATTGCAAGTTGTTTATTTTTCAGGGTACATTATTATAAACTTTTACGTTCTCGGAAATAGCAACCGCGCTAGTTCGACGAGACTATTTATGTTAAAGGGATGGAAGGATGGGAAGGAAGGGTCTATCAACATAATTATTTCATCATTCTTCTTCAGTAAAGGATTAATACATTTGATTAGCCCATTAGAAATTAGCGTTTTTATTATTTCTGAATTTCTATTGCGAAATAATTTGTATCCTATAGTGCTGTTGTTTTATGTGCACGGTAGGTTATTGTAAAGTGTAATTATGTGTTAGTATTTACTGCTCTTGTGTAATCTAATAATAAGTACATATCTTCAAAAAAACCAATTGGAAACTTGTGGGTGTCTGTTAGTTTCTTTAAGTGATTTAGTGCAAATGTTCCGAGAGATTGGAAATAAGAGGCCGAATGGGGTTTAGTGGGTATAAGCTTATTATGCAGTTCCACATTATCATCAGGGTACGTGATGAGCATAAAGCTTTTCCCATAGAAAAAAAAACCTGAAGATGTCTGTGCCCTGGATTACTTGCTAGTGTACTGGCACCTGGACTTACTGGATACTAGGTAAACTAAATATTATTTTTATAAGAAAACTATATAATCCATCAGTCAATAAAGTTCCGGTCGACCCATAATGCAACTTTGCACAAACATTCTGACTTTTATTGATCACGTCATATTGTTTTGATGCGATTGTTTAGATGTATTTAGTATATACCTGATTTTTGATAACGCCATTGAAAGTACGCCCGAAAGTTTAGAACTACCGAACCAAAATTTTAAATCAAGAAATGGTTTCGGTAGAGATAATGTAACTAAATTCAAATTTTCAAATTTAAATTTAAAACACATAAATAATACAAATATGCTCTTAAATTTAATGTGCTACAGCAGTTTTATATTTCCATCGTGCATGATATTTTTGCTTTGTGCCACCGGCTAATTAAACTACGTGATTATGACTTGTATGGTAATTTGGTTCCAGCAGGTTACCGTTGCTTTTTATAAAAACAATTTCATTTGAGCCAGGAGCACAAAGTTATTGCCAGAGAAAAGCTACGGAAAAAAATCTTTATTTAATATTTTTCATACTAAAAATACGCTATACTTGATCGTACCGAACATTCCACTGGTTCACTGTAGTCGGCTTGGCAAAATTAGCGGTTCCAAAACAAAATTATTTTAGAATTATGTACCGCGATAAATATTTTTATCCTGTTTATTTTTCACTCATAGTTTTTTTATTTATCAAATGAAAAACATTTTGCGTCAATAAGTTACAGATTTTCTCAGGTAACTTTTCCCAAAATTTTGTTATTTTGTGATCATCATAGTTAAATCTATATAATAATCACTATTCTCCAAGAATTAATTAAAATTTGCTGAAGTGCACGAATGGTATGTTCAATTTTAAATAAGTAGTTATGCTTTTTGCTAAATTATTTTATTTAGAAAATACCTAAAATATAATTTATTGTTTGAGAGCCACCGACTACCCTGTTCGAGAGGTTTTATTGCTTAGCGCACTTCATACACCGTACCGACTTTAATTATCGAATATTCAAAAATACACATTCAAATTATTAGGCTGATATTTCATTAATAATGAACCAATTTTAATAACCTTTTATTGATAAGAGATCATAGAGTTTAACGCAGACTAGTTTACGTGCGGTTACGTCTGGGTTTGTTCGCGAATAAAATCTAGATGCATGTAAACATCCTAAAATTTAAATTTAACATAAAAATTGATTTAACTTTTCTTTTAAACTAAACCAATTAATGATATATCTGGGTTAGACACTGGTCCCAAAGTTTCGCCATGCACTCGAGGTAATAATATTACAATTTCTTCTGTTTCGACCAATCAAATTGTTTCATTTACACCATTGACATGTGATTATATTGATAAAATTTGCATGTTCCTTATAAGTGATAAAACTGTCCCAAGCCTCTCTAAGTTGGCCGAGTGCTACAGCATGAGTATTAATAAATGTCAAGTTTGAATGACTTCTTGTTTTAGTATAATGCAGATTTTTTTAGATTTTCATTATAATTTACCTAAGACAATCGGAAAACTACTTTAAAGGTGGAATTTAAGTAAAAAAATATGTACGACGTACGGTCTATTTGCAATGTACTTTCCTATTTATATTGTTGACTTGTTTTCTTTTGAAATTTTAGTCACATAACCTGAGAATTACGTCAAAAGGTTTGAAGTCTAGAGTAGAGAGGATAAGCTAGTATAGATATCGACGACTAGCGGTATTGTATACAGGGTGTCCGTTAATTAATGGTACATGGCAAAACCACAGACTCCTTACGTAAAAATATTAGGATTTAATTATACTTACCTATATCCGAAAGTTGATATTAACTGAGATGCAGGGTGTTAAAGTTAAAACTTCATTTTGTTTTTCTCTAATACCTTTGAGAGAAACTAACGTTTTTTACAAAATTTGGCAATTATGTTTTTTTAGGATGAGAAATTGATTTCTTTATGAAATTTTAATGTACAATATAGGGGGCGCTGTCTGCGGCATTTTTCGCACATTCATACGGTTATAACTTTTTTGTGCCTCAGTGTATTTAAGTTTTTAATAAAAATAATACTTTTCTCATATTTATTAAGTTTTTGTTACTTCTTATCCATTCACTTTTACATGATAATTAATGTTCCAGTAAAGGTAATTGGGAATAATAAATACAACAATTGGATTGTTCTTTAACTTACTTTAATAAAAATAACTTTGACCCTAGAAAATATCGTGTCGAAAGAAATCAACAGCAATGAAAACACAAACTTACGATAAACTCAAAAATGAAACATTTTCTGTTCCATAGCAACTGCATCTCTAAGTTTCATTTGCTTTCTCATAGGTTCCTTTAAGAAAAAAAAATTGTTTAGAAAAAAATAATAATTGGGCCGGGTGCACTAAAACAATTTAAATGCAAATATTTCCGAAACGGTAACTCTGGGCGACCTGAACTTTGTATACCATTTTTACGTAATAAATATGAAAAAGTATTATTTTCATTAAAAACTTAAATACACAGGCACGAAAAAGTTATACCTAATAAATATGCAAATAATGCCGCAGACAGCGCCCCGCCCCCTACAATGAACATAAAAAAATCAATTTCTCGTCCTAAAAAAACCATAATTTCCAAATTTTGTAAAAAAACGTTAGTTTCTCTCAAAGTTGTTAGAGAAAAACAAAAAAAAATGAAGTCTCAACTTTAACACCCTGTATCTCAGTTAATATCAACTTTCGGATATAGGTAAGTATAATTAAATCCTAATATTTTTACGTAAGGAGTCTGTGGTTTTTCCCTGTACCATTAATTAGCGGATACCCTGTATATTATATATTTATATATTTTATATATTATATATATTTATATGCTTTTTCAGAAATTATGTTTACTATATTATTTTGGTACGGATTACTAATGAAAAATGTAATTAATACTATGTTTTATAGGGAATTTTACAATAAAATCTTTACTATAATAATTTTACTATAGTCTTGTTTTCGGTGTGGAGTTTGGTCCATTCATGTCGGTTTATCCAGTATACATAACTGCGACTCGGGGACAGTTAACAGATTACGGAAAGCCAAACAGTCAAATGGTAAACAATTTCCGTGTTTAACGATATACACACACATACAACTTTAAAATGAACGACATCCACATGACTACTAATACGAAGCTAAGAATGCATGACTCGTATTCCCTACCGAATTACGTATTGCAGACTAGATCCGATGTTACTGATCTCAATACCAGAGTAATACCATACCATTGCCAACTGTATTAAGAAGCCGTGAAGAGACCAGCGATGCGCTGTTGCCACATGTTATTTTGTGGTAATACAGGTGGCATTGACAATACGTTACTTTAGATGTTATTAATAACTATGATAGCTATTCTCCGCTGACAGTTAAAGACCTGTCAGAAGTGGCAAACTATTTTTAAAAAAACCTCGCCTACCGTTTAAGAAAGACAGTAATTCGGATTGAAGCTTTTATATATTTAAATTTGAGAAGTAATTAAATGGTTTGCCGTTATTAACAGTCGAGCTACGAAATGATTACTTGGTCAGCAAGAGTTTACAATTGGTCAGTAGAAACAAACATGTCTAGAAGCAGTTTACTTCAGAGGTCCCAGGGCAATGTCAATTTATGTAACTTTCTTGTATTTTCTTCTGCCGAATACAGAAGGATATCGGCTACAAAAGGTGTAGCGGGGGCGGGTTTTCACTTGTTTTCCAGGGCACTGTCACGATTCAGAAATGTTTGCTGTCCATAAGTTGCTGACCAACTAGCCATTTTGGCTGAGCGATTACATTTTTCTGTTCTCAAAAATAAGAAGAATATTTTGCTAACCAGTTAAATGATCCCCTTTAAATTTATCCTGCTGACTGTCACTGCCACTTTCTGGTGTATCGATATCGTCGTTTTTGATAAGAGATGAAGATGTGTCATGGTGTCAATTTGAAAACATCCCACGCTTAAGAATCTGAAAACACGTCAATTTTATTGTGAAGGGGGACGCTTTTCAATAATACTTCATGGTTTAACCATCTGGTAGAGGTGGATGTTCCAACCACCCTAAAACTCGTACAATGTACGGTCACGCACATGCGTAGTAGTCGAAAGGCGTTCCAACCGACACAAAACGGTGTAGCTGGCGAACCCTTTGGTGTTCCAACCAAATTGTGATCGTTCGCAAACCAGTTCCTGAACGGTAAAAACGATACATGGCCAAGACCAGGAACCGCTTGTACTGACTTGCGCCCTAAGAATTTTAACCGTTGTTTTTGTATTCCTGGCATTCACGCAGTTCTTTTAGCCTTGTTTTGTGGGAGTTGTTTAATATTTGATTATTTAATTTATTCTTATTAAATTTGTATAATCCGGTTCCCAAACCTACAAGATATTCTTAACATTAAACGTTATTCTCTTTCATGATTATTAAATACAACAAAACGGAACGAAAAAAGATAACACTCAAGCTTAGACGAAGAAATCAAAACAACAAAAGTAGGGTTGTGATTTATGCATGTTATGATAATTAACTAATTACTAAACTTCTTTCCTAGAATCAGACAGGCGATCAGCTGAGATTTTTACACAGAATGGTCGCAAAAACGTACCAACCTTGCCTCCCTTGTGCATCGGCAACAAACAGTGCAAAATTAACGCCTGCGCACAAAATCGATTCCAACAGTTTCGTGACGGTTCTAGAACGATACAAAAATAGGGTGTTGGAACAAACCTATTGTTTTCTCTATGGACTTTTAAAGATAAAAATAAAAATTTTAACGTTGCTTTAAGCAACTTAAACAGACATTGTTTTAAAAATTAAAGGGTTCACTGGCTTATAGTGATGGTAATATTAATATACTAAAAAAGACCAACACCACCCACCGTGTCTCTTTAATTTATTGCAATCATTATTTATTTTGCTGTTGTTTTATGAATATTTAAATTTGGTTAAATAGAAATGTTATAAATTTCAAATTATTTTAATATACATTGCACTAAACCAACATAGACGTTTATTGTGTAAATTGATAATCATAAAAATAATATTAGTTTGCTGTATTTTTGAGAAGTAAAAATGCAAATTAAAAATGATTAATGTTTTATTGAAAGGCCACCTTAATTAGTTTGCTTAGCACAACCAAACAGCTTATAACATCAATAATTGACCATGACGACTGACCATTAAGTTCGTAGGGCAAATGCAATGAATATGTTATAGCAGGGGGTTCCCAACCTGTACGCCGTGGAGTGTCACCAGCTGATGTAGTACTCTACAGATCAGTCTATGTTGGTAAGGCTTATAACCTATCTAAGTAAGGTTTTGAATGTTTGTATTATTTATCTATATTTATTCAAATAATCTGATATTTCAGAACTTTGTGTTCAAAAACTGAAAATGGCGACTGGCGCTATTGAAAATTGTTTCGTAAATTGGATGAAAAATAGGACACGTTCTATGGCATGGAAAAGTCATACCCTGCCGCGTTAGTCAAACAGGTATATATGGTATTTTCCGTGTTAAATTGACGGTTTGGGGAGGTCATGATCCCCATGACCCCCCCCCCCCCCTGGATCCGCGCCTGATATCATATGATAAATATTATATGCTACAGTTGATAATGGATGTGATTAACATTATAAATACCATAGATATAAAGTTTTTAAATGCCAAAGGTAAATATGAAAATTTTAGGTCATTCATATACGTATTTTAAATTTAAAACTTTACCATAAGCAAAGTTAAGACGAGTTTCTGCGGCGGGGAATACCATTAAAATTAGCCATTTTTTGGAATCTTGTTAAACGAATATAAAATGTAACAAAAAAATGCACTGTCGTAGAATCAAAAAAAAAAATATAAAACTTTAAGCTTTCTTTCGAAAAAAAATATTATATCAGAAATTTCATTGCAATGAACTAAAAGGAAGCAAAATGAAAAACTCCATGAAGGCAGAATAACGATTTAATTAGTTATGGCTATGCTGTGTGCACAACAAACTTTATCAGCGAATAAACGTAGGTCAAGACTCTTTGTAATTGTGCGAAAGTTATAAATTTTATACTTGATTAAATACTTAATGACACGTATAAAAAACTACAAAACTGGTAGGAATATTTCTTAATGCAGATGCAATCTTATTATTTATTTTTAGTTGTTTATGAAACCCAATTTATTTATAATATAAATGTAATGTAATTAGTATTATTATTAATTTATTTATTGGCCAATTATTGGTATTTTATAAAGGTGTCCCAGAATGTGTGGGCAATCTCCCGGGTTCAGATAGAACACTTAAACATAACAGGAGAAGGTTCTTATAAATTTTTCTTCCTACGGCCTCTCCTATGGAGATACGGGCCCATATCGGAAGTCCCTGGAAATCGTTGTTCTTTAAAGAATCTTTTAAGTACTAGGTGTAATTTAATAATTCTTTAGTATAATGGTTACTAGATGAGTCTCCTTAAAAGTCGCCCTTTTAAACACATTTGGCTTATTTAGTTTGCCAGGGACGGACTAGACGTAACACAAAACTGTTTTTTATTTGTATACCTTGTATGATGAAGTAGCGACAATAATTTTTTGGATACTCTAAACCTTAAGCTGAAAAAAGATGCTCTTGATCAATGTCGATAAAGTGAACTGTTTTCGAAAAAAAATAATTTTGTTCAATATGGTTTTTTGCATTAGTTGTTGTTTTATGTTCATAAAATTCCCTCATTGTTGTTATGGTTTTTTCACATGTACCGATTTAAATAAGAATATTTATGCCAATGTCAGTTTATGGTAGTGTCTTGAAATTTGCGGTTCTACTCCTTGTCTTATTAGTTACTAACTTAGTAAGGAATTTACTTATACTGAATATAAATCATATTGAACAAAAATATATTTTTTATCGAAAACAGTTCATTTTATCGACATTGATCGAGAGTACCTTTTTTCAGCTTAAGGTTTAAAGTATTCAAAAATATTATTGTCGTTCCCTCATCATACAAGGTGTACAAAAAAAAGCATTTTTGTGTTACGTCTAGTCCGTCCCTGGCAAACTAAATAAGCCAAATGTGTTTAAAAGGGCGAATTTTAAGGAGACTCATCTAGTAACCATCATACTAAAAAATTATTAAATTGCACCTAGTATTTAAAAAATTATTATAAAACAACGATTTCCAGGGACGTACATGTTTCGAAGGTTTAAACCTTCATCTTCAGTGGAAAATGCAAGGACATTAGAAGAAACTCATGACATTGTTTAAACTGTAAGAAAAAAAGAAAAATGTTTATATAAGTTGAGTTTAAGTAAAAATAAGAGAGTTGAAAGTAATGGAATTGACAAAATGATTTAGTATAATTAGAGGAGAGTAAAAAGTATAAGATCCCTTTCCTACCTAAGCGAAGGAGGAAAAAGAGAAAATCCCTTTATAAATTATAAAAATTAACTTTTTCTTAAAAAATAAAATAAAATAAATAGCATTATTTAATTTTGAATTTGATGTAAAATTTAACCATTTTGTAAAAATTATCATCTTGGCAGGTGGTCCCAAGATGAAAGAAAAACTTTTTTAGTTTTAGGTTGAAATGTCAGAAAAAGAAGAAAAGTCAATGTCATAAGCTAACAAATTCAGGCGAAAGAACAAAAATCTAACAAAGAGAGAATATAATGAAATTTAAGTAACTAGGAAAGAGAATAGCGGAGTAGTAACTGATCATATCAGTTATATCAAACGAATAAGCAAAAAATCTGAACGTGCTGCTGTTGAATGATGTATATCGCAAAAATTGTAAAATATTGGGTTTTTGAAAAAGAGAATTTAAATAAAAGAAACAGTTGTGAGAAGTTAAACCCTTAAAAGATAGCTGGCGATACGAACTGGCGGAGTTCTATTGAAAAAGTGACGACAGGTTAAAAATGGTGAAAAAACACAAATCAAAGAGTTGTACCTAAAATAACGGTTAGAAAAATAGGTTGAGCGATCATTTTGTCAAGAAATTTAAAGAATTGAAGAAATTTAAACAAGAAAAATTGATTTGGTCATTAATACAATTGAAATTAGGGTTTTTTAAAGCTTTGTGTATTTCAACGATCTCAAATAAATTAAGGGTAATGCCCTTATCACAAACGTGAAGAAGTATGGTTTTTAATTTTGTCATCAAACTAGTGGAGCAGATTAGGAGTTTCTTTACCTACCTATAACTTCACTCCACTTCGAGATGGACTACTTCAAAAAAAAATCTTTTGAAACTGCCTCAATAAATTATTGATTGTGAACGTCGTTAGTAACGGCCACGTAAATTTTCAGATTTCATATAAAGTGTATATTTCGCTTAATAATTCAAAGCGCCATTTATGGTTATTATTCTTCAATTTATTTTCATCTCAAGATTTGCCGGTTTAAATATAATAAGTAATTTCCATAACACCCTGTATAGGCTTCCTATCATTCTTCATAAGTAATACACTTTCTAGCCATGCTAGCCGTGTTTTTTTCTCATTTTCATAGGTTGTCGTAGAAATACACACTTTTGCTGACATAAACATACTCGGATAAGTTGGAAGGTTATTATATTAGTTAAGAATAAACTTTAGTGTGAAAGGGGCAGTTTAACTTGGCATTATGTAATGAACTAGTTGTGTTCCTGTAATGGACAAACTATTATGCATGGCCCTTTAGTGCCAACTATGCAAAGTACAGGTTTGGGTACCTTAATTACTTCGGACTTACGAAATTATGTGACAGTAAAATCTTGAAATGACTAATTGAACCCTGTATTTCAGGTCATCATTGTGCCCGTATTCTCCGTAATGCTTTAGGCCGGCTTAAAAATAAAGACAGCTTTAGGTCATGCTATCGTATTCCCCGTAGCAATAAAGAGACTTAAGCTGAATTAGCCTTAAGCCCATAATATTTTAAGCTTAATTACGAGACTTTAGCTTAGTATCTGCGCACTACCATGTAGTTATAAAAACGTCCGTTTTAAAATTTTAATTTATATAATAATAAATGGAATTAGAAGATTAAAAGTATATTAAGATACAAGTTTCATTAGAGCACGCGTTTAATTCAGAAAGCGACCCGCGAAGCGGGGAGTTTTCTAAAGTATATGTACTCTAATTGTCTTATGAACCGTGTATTTTTTATAATACTTTTTCTATTTGAGTCTTTAAAGTCTGAAAAACTTTAAAAAATATAGTAGATTCTTTCCATTTGAATTAATATTTTCTTTTTGGGTTGGCAATACTTTTACAATTTAATAAAATGTTACAAGTATCAAATATGCCATGATAGAAACAATTGAACACAACAAAGCTTCTTCCCAGCCGTCATAAAAATAAATATATTATTAAAGTTAATAAAAATGAGTCAGGAAGAAAGTTGTGCTCAGTCAGAAATACGAAAAAATGCAGAAAATAATCTAGAAAAACTTTTAAAAAGAATATGCAAAACTTTGAGTTATGGTGCGAGCAAAGTTCAAAACATTGAACAAAATACCAAATAATACTATTGAACAAATTATTGTGTCGACACAGAATCTTGCAGGAATAATAATGAATGCCCAGGAAATGTCTACAGTAACTATAAATATGTATATATAAAGTAATATGTATAATACTATATTGAATAAAAAATAAAAATAGTACTTTATTAAATAAAAACTTTAGAAATAGAGCATAAACTGGAAGATATTTCTATTATTCTTAGGTTATGTTGTTTTATAGTTGTGACTAGAAATTAGTTGACGGACACCGTCAGCATGTTATATATTTCCGAGTATAGGTATCTCAGATAAATATATAGTAAAAATGATCTATTTGCAAGGTTAAAGGTTAGTATTTTAAAGTTTTCTATAAATTTTTTTTTGTCGAATCCATAAAGCCTATAAAACTAATTTTAACGAAATCGAAGTAAGCCTAAAATTCGAACCCTACTTGCTGCCAACATAAAAAAAAATTATATTTCAGTTTCATAAAGTGGTAGGTTATTTCATAATGTAGCCATTATGAAACCCAAATAGAAAAATATTTATTGACGACGATGGGAATATTATAGATAAGGAGGATCTATAACCGAGAGAATCCGTTTGACATTCTTTTAAGAATTTCTCGACTGCACAACCCGACTTTTTTACAATTATTGGCATACAGTTCAACGAGCTGTCCAAAAACTAAAATCTTATCCAATAACCTATGAAAAAAAGAGGCTAGAAAACGCAACGTTGCCAATTTACGAAGCTTAGATAAGCCCGCAAATAATTAGTACATATTTAATTTAAGACAACTTAAAGAAATGGGAGGGCTTAAGTTAAGTAGGCTGTTTGGCAGAACGGAAAATACGGGCCTAAGTATATGCTTTAGCCGAAAGAATTTTTTTTCTGTGGGACAAAAATTAAAAGTTCAAGAGATTCGGATGGTCGACTAATATTTTATATGAAGATTTATACCGTGTAGGGGTGCCATCCCGAAGTTTTGTTCTAATCCCGGAAGTTTAGGGATAAAGTGTATCTAATCCCGGGACTAATCCTACAAAAAAATAACATGAGAAACATTGTGTTTACTAAAGACACAAAATAGAAATCTCGCTACTGTTAACAAAATGAAAAATATTAAAAATTTCTAAAAGCAAAGAACGTAAAAAAATCAATCAATCAATCAATCAATCAAACCTAAACTTGATCGAAACTTATTGCAAGTATAACCTGCTGACGAGAGGCAGAGTTCGGTTTTTACGCGTAAACCCTCAAAATAAGGGATTAAAAAAACATTTAATCACTGAGGGATAAATATAAATTTGCTGACCGATAAATGAAATTAAATTATTTTAAAAATTAATTTAGGACTCAATTTTTCCTATCTTAAAGGGCATAAAATAGCATACAACGATTGTGGATCTCGGAAAATGGAGGAAAAGTTGCGCATTTACGTGCCTAATAATATGCCATTTAGAAAGTTTTAAAATTCCGAGTAGATCCGGAGATATCCGAAAAAACCCGAAATTCTGAAAAATCGTTTTATCGTTTTCCTGGGTTTTTTTGAAATCGAATTCTAAAGTAAATTGCACTTTTGCATTGCTACTTTTTCCGCTCTATCTAACAGCGTTAATTGTTTTGTAATCCGACGAGTCTTCGAAGGGCCATTATCAACTTTCTTTTTTAAATACGGTCCTGTTCTTAGGATATTGGAATTTGATAGCTTTTTTTCTTCCGAATGCAACGTTGTATGATACATTGTGGTTTAATGACGTTTCGAGAGCTTTTTGAACAACATCAGGAAATTTTGGGATACGGTCCTGTATTTTTCCTAATTTTATAATTAATATCTCATAAGTAAGCTCTAAATTTTTTACTTATGTTGAACTAATTGAATAAATAACAAATAATTTAATAATAAACTACAAATAAGTGAACAAAAATCATACCAAAACATAAATAAAACGAGCAACGAAAAAAGTAAGGAACTACATAATCAGGTGTTCAAAATGATTTCCGTTATTCTCTAAGCACAAATAACATCTTCTAACTGCCAACTGCCACATAACAGTTTTTTTGAGATAAAATAAAACACGATATAATTTCAAACTTTTCAGCATTTGTAAAATTATGTTCCATATTTTCTGGAAAATAGAAAACCTCTTAAAACGCTTTCAAACGATCACAATGGGAATGTCAAGTGAAACAAATCACGCGTCACCATCTTAATTTTTTTGTTTCAAACGCCTACTTTTCTTTTAAATCCCAAATCAACAGAAGTTTGAAATAAAGTTTCTGTCTGTATTTTGTTCACTTATTTCTGGTTTATTATTAAATTATTTGTTATTTATTGACTAATCCAACATAAGTAACAATTTAGAGCTTACTTATGAGATATTATTTATAAAATTAGGATAAATACAGGACCGTATTGCAAAATTTCCTGATCAAAAAACTCTCGAAACGTCATTAAACCACATCGTTGCATTCGAAAGAAAAAAAGCTCTAAAATTCCAATATCAGAAACAGGACCGTATTTAAAAAAGAAACTTGATAATGGCCCTTCGAAGACAACTCGTCGGATTACAAAACAATTAACGCAGTTAGATAGAGCGGAAAAAATGCAATTTACTTTAGAATTCGATCTCAAAAAAACCCAGGAAAACAATAAAACGATTTTTCAGAATTTCGGGTTTTTCCGGATATCTCCGGAACTACTCCGAATTTTAAAAATTTCTAAACGGCATATTATTAGGCACGTAAATGCGCAACTTTACCTCCATTCAACCGACTTCGTACTTCTTACGGTTTCCGAGATCCCTATACTGACCCTCCTTATCTTGGACACGTTGTATAAACCACGTGACGTGTCTTTTTCGTCCCTAGGCTTATAATGCACTATTGGAAGCCCGAGAAAAATGGTTCTTAGTTAATTAATTCTCTTTTTTAGAGATCTCTGAAAATCGGCGCTAAAAATTACATTATTTTGTAAATACAACTATTTTAAATTTTACAGACTATATTATCAATTGTTTCGATGCTAATTGTAAGCCACTTGCCATTTTTCTGGACCTATCCAAGGCATTTGATACTATTGATCACCAGATTCTACTACATAAATTGGAACTGATTGGCATAAGAGGAAAAGTTCTTCAATTGTTTTTAAGTCATATTTGAATAATAGAACTCAAAAAGTTAAACTTAATTCAGCATATAGCTCTTTAAGTAGGGTAGAGTGTGGTGTTCCTCAGTGCACAGTACTTGGACCGATTTTATTCTCTATATATATATTAACAGTCTCGTGAAAGCAATACCCGGCGTTAAAACCGTTTGTTTTGTTGATGATACAGTTCTGCTTGTGAAGGGATCATCGTGGAATGATGTTTTTACGAGGGCTGAAAACCTATGTTAAAATTTGGATGGATTATAACTTTTTAACGCTAAATGTTAATAAAACAAGTTTCATGTGTTTTTTCAATGAATAAAATTGGTCTGCCGAGTAGAATTGAAATTAAGGTCCATTCCATTAATTGTAATTTTTCTGAGGATTGTGCATGTACTGGCACGTTCAAGTCGGCTGATAATACAAAATATTTGGTTGGGTATTTCGATCAGTTTTTAAAATGAAATTTTCATTCAGAATAAGAATAAATTAAGAAAATTAGTTTACACGTTCTATGAACTGCGTAATATTCTAAGCAGAAAGGTTTTGCTTAATGTCTATAAATCGTTGAATCTTGTCTTAATTATGGAATAATTTGCTGGGGATCGGCTAACAAAAATATTTTGAGTAATGTCAGCAATGCTCAAAAATATATTTTAAAGATAGTTTTCTTTAAGCCAAGGCGTTTTTCTTCAGATCTCTTGTTCCAGCAGTCTAGTGTCTTTACGATTACTGAACTGTACATAAAGAATATGCTTTGATTTTCTCTTACTAGAAATATTTTTCCCAATTATATAGGTCATGACATAATGACGAGAGCTTAATGTCAATCGTAATTTGACTTTGCCTAACATGCACTTTAATGCCACACAAAGATCAGTTTCTTATGTGGCTCCCAAAATTTTAAACATATTACCAGAGCATTTCAAAAGAAACAAATTCCAATCCATAAAAAAAGACTTAAACAAATGGATTCGAAATAATACCCTGTTAATTAATAGGATAGTTAAGTGTTTTTGAATTTAGTCTGTAATTGAGAATTTAACGTGATTGCATAATAATAAGGAATATGGACTTATACAGGATGTTATGGAAATGACGTACTATATTTAAATGGGTGACTACTTGGGTGTCCTAGAGAAGCGCTACATATCTTTTTTTTAAATCGAACGTTTAAAAGGTGGGGTAATTCACCCCTAAACCCACACACAACTCCTCGGCACATTCATATATGAACATATTACATTGCCCAGCTGGGTAATCAACAGATGTTCAGGCACAATGTTGCCAAAATGTTTAAAAGTGTAAAACTTTAGTTTCTTATAAAAATTAATAGTTAGCTTACTTAGAAAGTAAATCCAGGACGCGATTAAGGAATCCAGGGCACAGACACATTCAGTTCTTTTTTCTATGGGACAAACTTACACTTTACAATAACACACATAGAACAAGAGCACTTAATCATTTCGCAATAGAAATAATAAAAACGCTAATTTCTATGGGCCATTAACCCTTTACTAAAGATAAAATGACGCAATTATGTTAACAATTGACAGGAACTACCCTTTGAAATTAATAGTCTAGTCCACCTTCGGACCAGTCGGACGTTCTTTCCGAGAACTCTCCGCTAGTAGAGCCAGCGCGGTTGCCATTTCCGAGACTATAATTATACAGGAAAGTAATATTACAGAAGGAAATTCGGCAATTTATTATAGTCGCTTATAAAACATCGAAAGTGGCAACGCTGTATTTTTGAATATTAGCCCGATTGTCCAAAATCAGCTGTTTAAAGAAGCTGGCCGATATCGATCGAGAGAACCAACGTGTTATTTATTTTGACAATTTTTAGATGTTAAATACATTATTTCCCAGACAATAAGGGTGTATTTTTGTCTACACAGTAGCACTTTAAAATACTAATTCAGATTGAACGGTACTTAGATGTGTTGTGACGCGAAAACTAATGTGATTTTGTGATGTGAGTACTTGGTGTTTTTTATAAATTAAGTTGGTTTTAAATAAGTCCGAAAGGATAAATAAAATTGCATTTTTTTTCTAAAAGGTAAGTGGCATTTATAAACTTTTAAGTTGTCCAGACCTGACGGGTGTCGTTCGAATTGAACAAATGAGAACATACCTGACCATTTATAAACTCCGAGCCGGTTCGTTCGAGTCAGTTCAAGTTTATAAATCAGAGATTGTTTCCCAGCGAACTGAACGTAAAAGTTTATAATAATGTATCCTGAAAAATAAACAACTTGAAATCTGTCAAACGGTTATTGACTTTCTAAAGAGTTTACCCTGAAGATGTGACAACACTGTTCAAGATTCACTGCAATATGTTGCTGTGTTTACCTTCCGAACAGGGGCACCACGTGGTAATTTTTGGTTTGACATAAGGTCATGTACAGGGCATATTAATTTAAAGCACCATTTTTGGATATTTTTCTTCAATTTGTTTTCATCTCAGGAATTGCCGGCTTAAATATAATACGTATTTCCATAACACCCTGTATAATAAGGATTATGGACTTATTGATAAGTTCGAGTATATTGCATGTTTACTCTATGGTGTGTACACACACAGACTTTAGTCCATTGTGCATACATTCATTTGAATTTAAATAACTTCATAACATTCTTTGTAAAATGAATAAATAAATAAATAATAAATAAATTGTATATTTATTTACAAAATAATGTATTTTTTTTAGCTTTATTAGGGGCTATCGGAACATATTGACAAGTTAGGGATTTATTAATAAAATATAATTAATTTATTACAAAATTGTTAGTTTTAAAATTAAATATTTAAAAAATCAGTATTTTATACAACTTATCTCTTGATTTGAGGGCTTAATCCCGGGATTTACGAGATTGATTTGTCCTCGTGAATCCGGGATCCCGGGATATCTTAAATTAAATTACTTCGCTGTATTTTTACCTTTAAACCTTTATTAAAGTTAAATTACTCGCTCTTCTATTTAGCATTATTAAAATAAAATTGCGGAGGATAGAGTTCTATCTGGGATTATAGTGTCAGGCGTCATAATAAGAAACGGGAAGTAAGAGTGTATTGTTTCCTAAAGGGGCGCATTGTGCATTTCCCCAGAGTTTGCTTAATCCCTTATCGCATATTTCTCATCAACGAGAATCTAGGGTAGAAGGCACATTTGAAGCGACGATATTTGATACTGAAACAGAATATACTTTTACTTTAATGGACGTTTATTTAAAAAATTTATAAGAAATAGACACAAACAAAATAATATACTGTCACGGTAATAGGGTATGCATTCTTTTACATTGCACACTTTTAAATTTTTTTTTACAACTTATATACATAAAATTAGTTGACACGTAATTCAGGATTTTGCTGAAAAAAATTTTTTTTTCGAAAATATCTACATAAATTTTTAATAATTTGCTGGATGTTCTCCAATCTTCTCATGTATGAAATTTAATATCTCCAGTTGTACTGATCAGATCAACGTCGGTCTTTTTTTTATTATACACATGTTAGCTTTCGAAATGTATTAAAAGAAATTGTCATTGTGAATAAATAAAAATAATAACAATTTAATTGTTTAAATAGTTTTAGCATGCTGTTAACCCAACTTAAATTAATTTTAAAAAATACCGCTTTATTCTTTGTCCTCTTATCTACAAAACCCATCGTACGAGAAAGTGGCACCTCTTTTAGTTCGGAAGTTATTAAATATTCTCGAGCACAAGTCACGCAGCGCGCTAATTGTTCAAGAGCGCAGCGTGCGACTATTCGAAGCGTATCAGAACTTACAATCGACTTCCCTGCAGTGTGATTAATATTTTGATTCCAAAAAAGGGCAAGACCGAACAAACCCGAGATTGTAAGTGATGAGCGCAGCGATTGACCATATTTAATAACTTCCGAACTGAAAGTGGTGCCACTTTCTCGTAAAATGGGTTTTGTAGATAAGAGGATAAAGATCAAAATAATATTTTTTTAAATTAATTTAAGATGGGTGAACAGCATGTTCACTATGACAATATATTTTTAATACACTTCGAAAGCTAACATAACAAAGTGTAAAATAAAAAAAGATCGACATTGATTCGATCAGTACGACTGAAGATATTAAATTTCAAACATGAGAAGATTGGAGAAAATCCAGCAAATTATCAAAAATTTATGTGTGGATTTTTCCGAAAAAGAAATTTTTTCAGCAAAATCCTAAAATACTTACGTGTCGACTAATTTTATATATACAACGTATCCAAGATAAGGAGGGTCAGTACAGGGATCCCGGAAACCGTTAGAGATACGAAGTCGGCTAAATGGAGGTAAAGTTGCGTATTTACGTGCCTAATAATATGCCGTTCCGGACATATCCGGAAAAAACCGAAATTCTGAAAAATCGTTTTATTGTCTCCCTGGGTTCTTTTGAGATCGAATTCTAAAGTAAATTACACTTTTGCATTGCCACTTTTTCCGCTGTATCTAACAGCGTTTATTTGTTTTGTAATCCTAGGAGTCGTCTTCGTAGGGCCATTATCAACTTTATTTTTTTAAATACGATCTTATTTTCCTGATATTGGAATTTGATAGTATTTTTTTTTCCGAATGTAACGATGTATGGCACATTGTAGTTTAAAGACGTTTCGAGGGTTTTTTGAACAACATCAGGAAATGTTGGGATACGGTCCTGTTTTTCTCCTAATTTTATCAATAATATCTCATAAGTAAGCTCTAAATGTTTTACTTATGTTGGACCAGTTCAATAAATAACAAATAATTTAATAATAAACCACAAATAAGTGAAAAAAATCATTCTACAACAGTAATAAAACGAACAACGGAAAAGGTAAGGAACTACATAATTAGGTGTTCAAAATGATTTGCGTTATTCTCTAAGCACAAATAACATCTTCTAACTGCCACATAACAGTTTTTTTGAGATAGAATATCAAACTTTTCAGCATTTGTAAATTTATGTTCCATATTTTCTGGAAAATAGAAAACCTCTTAAAACACTCTCAAACGATCACAATGGGCATGTCAAGTGAAACAACTCACGCGTCACCATCTTAATTTTTTTGTTTCAAACGCATGTACTTTTCTTATAAATCCCGAATCAACAAAAGTTTGAAATAATGTTTCTGTATTTTGTTCACTTATTTGTGGTTTATTATTAAATTATTTGTTATTTATTGAACTAGTCCAACATAAGTAAAAATTTAGAGGTTACTTATGAGATATTATTTATAAAATTAGGAGAAATACAGGACCGTATCCCAAAATTTCCTGATGTTGTTCAAAAAAACCTCGAAACGTCATTAAAACACAATGTGTCATACATCGTTGAATTCGGGAGAAAAAAAAGCTATCAAATTCCAATATCAGGAAAACAGGACCGTATTTAAAAAAAGAAAGTTGATAATGGCCCTGCGAAGACGACTCGTCGGATTACAAAACAATTAACGCTTTTAGATAGAGCAGAAAAAGTGGCAATAAAAAAGTTCAATTTATTTTAGAATTCGGTCTGAAAAAAACCCAGGAAAACAATAAAACGATTTTTCAGAATTTCGGAATTTTAAAACTTAACCGACTTCGTATCTCTTACGGTTTCCGAGATCCCTGTACTGGCCCTCCTTATCTTGGACACGTTGTATAAGCTGTAAAAACAATTTCGAACGATTCTAAAAGGTCAAAGAAAGACCCCTATATAGATATGCTGCTGTGTGATGATGTGCTATTGAAAATATCGAAAAAAAATTAAAAAATTGTACACCTTGTATCTTACAAACAAAGCATCTGCATGTTGATAGAAAATATTTTTCTTATTTTTGGGTAAGGAATCACCACACGAGCGATGGAACATGTACACCCTGTAAAGACATAGAAGAGAACAGCCGTTAAATTCTACAGTAAGTATAACTAGAGATGTAAAGGTAATATTACCGAGGTAATGTTACCGTAATATTACGTAATATTACGTAATATTACCGCAAGATCGGTAACATTGGAAATATTGTTTTTTTTTTTTTTTTTTTTCCATAAGCCCGAACCGTACCTCAAAAGTACGGTAATTCTGGCAAAATCCCACAGCTGTATAACCAATACTAGACAACCACGTTTCCTTGTAACCAACTCTAAACGAAATCTCGTTGGCTTTAACCATGAACCTGTTTATGAAATTGTCTCTGCTTTAGCTATTCATTGAAGGTATGCCTTGACAAGACCCTGTATGTCTATCAGCCCATCTCCCGTAACACGTATGTGCAAAACATGTTTCAATTTCAAGAGTTTGCTCCCCTTTCAAGGAAGCAACACAGAAGAATAAATAGGGTTAGTGTGAGTATGCTAAATTGTCTTTTTGGCTTTAGGTACTGAGAATAGTCTAATAAAAAATGTTTTATTACGGCTGTAAATAATATACGAAAATATTCATTTTCATTTAATTCTTGAGTAATATTGCTAATCGTTATTCACGTGTAGTCCGTGAGTAATCCAGGCCGCAAACTACTATAGCAATTTCACTACTTACGGGTGTTGAAACCAATCATTAAATCATTCTAATAAGTTCTCTAAAATGTCGAGACTAATAAAAATAGTAAAACTGTCAAATCAGTGTTCAATTAAATCAATTTAGTACAATCAAGTAAATACTAAAAATATATTTTAAATTTTACAACGAATGTAAGTGAAAATAATTTATTTACGATTATTATAGTACTTTCAGTATTTTTGATTGTAAACATGATCAAGTTTAAATGAAGTTTTGTAAAAATGCTTTCTTACAAGAATAAAAAGCCTAAATCAGATGCGACGGATCAATGTGATTTCGATCTTCGTAACAAATAATGGATGTACGGGGAACATACCATCGATCGAAGAAGTCAAGCGACGCAACGCGAGGTTGCCGATTGGAAAGGTGACTGCTTGGGGCCGCGTGTGTCACAATTTTTATAAGAGATTTTAGTAACCTTTATACAGGGTGTCCCATAACTAATGGTACACAGGAAAACTGCAGATTCCTTGGGTAAAGATACTGCGATTTGGCCATACTTAGTTCGGTTCAATAGCTGGTAATAACGGAGATACAGGGTGTCCAAGTAAAAATTTAATTATCAATTTTCCTAAATAACTTATTTCTGAATCAATATTTTTGCACAAAATCCTCCACTATTACGTTTTGGACGCAAGGATCCTGTTTCTCCCAGTCTGTCGTATAGGCTTCTAAAAATTTTAAAATCTGGCTGCCTTCTATTTGGATACATTTCCAAATACCGCCGATGTGTCTGTTAAAATTTTCTTGTGCGTATAAACATACCATGCCTCGCATTTCTCCGTTAGAAAACAGTTATGTCGCGGCATTTTTAGTTTAATTTTTGATAACATCTTCAAAAACTCCTTAAAAACACCCACAATGCTGACAAATGAAAATAAACTTTGACAGAAATGAGGTTTCAAAGTGCTTTCATTGTATTTATTTTTACCAAAGCCTACTGTGACAAATTTCACATTTACAAATCAAAATTTAAACGGGCGCATTAGAAATTGTAATTGAAAATATCTCGAAAACGGTTAGTCGGAGCGACATTTACAAAGTAAACCTTTATTACTTAAAAATGACGGAAAAATTGATATTTTTAATAAAAATATAATTATACTAAGGCACAAAAAAGTTACATTTCTTTTTATGTATTCAGAGTACCGCAGAGAGCGCCCCCCTCAATCTACATCAAAATTATTAACAAATTCAAATTCCTTTCCCCGAAAAACCCCTAGTCACAAAATTTTGTGCAAAAATATTGATTCAGAAATAAGTTATTTAGGAAAATTAAAAATAAAATTTTTACTTGGACACGGTTATTACCAGCTATAAACTAGATATAAACTAAGTATGGCCAAATCGCAGTATTTTTACCCAAGGAATCTGCAGTTTTCCTGTGTACCATTAGTTATGGAACACCCTGTATATTTCTTAATAAAAGTTATTCCAGTCACATATACAGTGAAACCTCTCTTAGGCGGACACCTACGGGACTGTCTAAATGTGGCCGCCTAATAGAGATAAAATTACTTAAGGAATCACACCCTGAAATATTAGCACGTCATTAAGGAACATCCTGTATATTTATATGAAATAATTGTTGGTCATATAATTTATCGTAGTACGCCATTGCGTTTTTTGATGAGGAAATGCCCTACACAAGATGTAATATTAATTGATACTAGTTTAATTGCTGCCTGTTTTTATATCGGATAAAATATTGTTCTGTTTACAAACGGCCTATTATGTTTATCAGCTGTGGCCTGAACTTTTAATGCATTTTAACACATGCAGTTAGTAAATTGAGATAAAGAAAAACGTATCAAGTAGGCTTCTCAGGCCGGATGAACAAAACAATAAAATAAAACAACTTACACATGCGATATACAGAGTGTCTCCAATTATCAGCACTATTGCTAACTCTGTTATTATTAGAGCTACGATGTTGGTTAAATTAGTAAACTAGTAGCATTTTTCCGTTGAATAAAATGGCAAAAATGGACAAACAAGTCAACATCGCGATTCTGCATTATTTCAAAAAATAAATTTGCAAATAAATTTGAACACAATAACAGCTTTTCGGCCTAAGGATAAAAATAACGAAGTTGTGACCATATTTGCAAATGTAATTTCGAGGGTAAATGATAAAAAGCCAGTAAATCATTATACAGTGTGTGTATACAGGGTGTTATGAAAATGACGTATTATATTTAAACCGGCAAATCCTAAGATGAAAATAAATTGTATCAGAATAACCATAAATGGCGCTTTGAATTATTAAGCGAAATATACACCTTATATGAAATCTGAAAATTTACGTGGCCGCTACTGACAACATTCGCAATCAATAATTTATTGAGGCAGTTCAAGTTTCAAAAGAGGTCAGCGCATTGTAGGCGGTGTTGTCATATTGCAATACAGAATTGTAATCGCACGTGTTCAGTCTTTGACAACAAGACGTCTTTGACCCGCGTTATCAATTCTTTTTTTAACTTTTTACGAAAAAAATTTTTTTTAAGGTACTATACTCTCTTACCTTCGATCATATTTTTAAATAATCCGTTTTATAATTAAATTCCATACAAAAATAAAACACATCATGTATATTTTGCAACAGAACCAACAGTAGATAATGTCACACAAATTTGAAATCACATCACAACATTTATAATTATGAATTATTTCACAACAGAAAAAAAAATTGGGTAATGCTACAACTAACAAAACGTTTAAAATTCGTATACATCAGGCACGTGGAACCCTCGGCAATGTCGTTTCAACACCGAGTATCGAACCATACTGAAGCAACGATACTGGAGGTTAAACATATCAATACGTTCGCGGCGTTTATCCAAGCAAGAGCGGTGTGATCTGACATCACTATAGTTTACTCTAGTGACCTATATTGTTGCTAACTGAAACCAGATGGAGCGGCGCGCGGTAAAAAGGGTTCTTACCTCAGTATTTAGATATTCGATTAAAAAAAAAGTCTATAGACATTCTCTAGGACACCCAAGGACTCACCCATTTAAATATAATAAGTCGTTTCCCTAACACCCTGTATAGCCTGGAAACGGCTTAATAACTTTTGACCCGCTAATTTTCTTTTAAGAAAATTTTGGTGTGGCTTATAGAGGAAGGTAAACTACTTTTTGATGGAAGAATGACAGTGCTAACTGTCAAAATGGCGGATGGGCGCCATCTTGGTAAAGAAAATTAAATAGGAAGAGCGGCCTTGCAATACATCATTTTGAAGATACTATCGAATACTTTACGATGCCACAATATTACTTCTCTATTCGTAACGAAAACGAAATGGCGGCGTTTTAAAAATTGCATAGTTATTATTTTTTATTATCCTTTATTTCATTTACCGTCTTAGAAAAATAAATAAAACAGTATAGCTATAGTAAGAATCAGAGAGCTCCACTTTCTTCCATATTTAATGGTGTTCAAATTCAAAATGGCGGATGTTCGGCATCTTGATAAAAAAAATTGAATAGGAAGTGAGGTGTTGCGATACACCATTTGAAAGGTCCTATCGAGTACTTTACGATGCCAGAATATTGTGTCACTACCCGTACCCAAAACAAAATGGCAGATTTTAAAAAAATAATATTTAGTATTTTTTTCTTTTCGTTATTTTCGTCTACCTAAAATTAAAAGTATGTTCTAGTCGTCGGCTTATCTACATGGAATTCGTAAATATGAGAGACTTTCGTATAAATTAAATGAGGCAAAGTGGTTGAATATGGAGAGCACGATGAGGGCCCTCTCACTTTCTTCCTATCACAGAAGTATTACCTTTAAAACATCCGCTTATTTGCATAGAAAAAGTATATCTCGTTCCCATGTACATAATTTTAACATTGGTTTTAAGGGCCTAATAACATCACTTTCTGCATAGGACTACGCGTTTTGAAAGTTTTGCGTATAGCCAAGACAATATCTACGATTATTTTCCAAATATGTGCAAGTCACAGAATAAACAACACATAAAAAACTCTTCTATGAATTTAAATAAAAATTCTATCATCAATATCAACAAAATACCTAAAAATAATACTGCAAATTGCAGTTATGTAATTACCTAGAGTAAATATTTTTAAAACATTCATAGAATGTTATGAGACAGTAATAGTGATTTATTATACAAGGGAAAAAAGTATTAGAATTTAGCTCGTGGTTGTGTTGTCAAAAGACAAAATTCCGAGAGCTAAAATCTAATATTTTTCCCGTGTATAATACAAGATTTTTTTCTGTGACGGAAAAAACGACGATTTAATATTGAAAAACATATTATTACAAATATTACAATATATTAAAGTATCGATGTAAAATTTTTATTTTTAAACTAGTAGAGTGGTTTACTTATAGCGACAATTAGACCTGCGTTGCTAAGGAAACCTTTAAAATAATCAAATATCTGTCTGTGTAATTATGTGATTTAAATTTAAAAATTAAGAACTTAGTTGTTGTTTATTAGTTATTTTGAATATTATAAAGTTAAGAACGTCTGATTCCTAGTTTTCTCTGACTCCAGCGGAATTGGTAGAAGCAGCGAAAGTAGAGTCATAAAAATTATTGCCAGCTAAATCGCGCAAAATTTACGAAACCGCGTATTCAATATTTATGGAATGGAAGATGAAAAAGACAATGCAGTTCTTTGTCGGAGACGGTGTTATTGGTACAACAACAAAAGCCGTTAACAGTGTGGTCGAATTATTCAATGATTAAAAGTATGTTACAATCCAATAATAATGTAGACATTTCAAAATATTTCAAACTAATTACATTTCTGAAACAAAATGGGACAGGTTACCCGACAAAAAAAGCTGCTATTTTTACGATTACAGATATTAGTGATTTTTAAATAATGCTCCCGATGAAGTTAATTTAATGGCCAAGGTTGTTGTTTTATTTGCGATTGCAGGAGCTTGTCGAATTTGTTAAATCAGCCAGGTAACATTAGATAATGATATTGAAGATTCGGGAATGTTATTAATTGTGCAAATTAAGCAAACAAAGAATGATGTAGGAAATTTGTAGTTACTGAAAAATATATTAAATTTTACCGAATGTACATACCCCTTCGTCCAACAGCAGCAAAGGATCGCCGCCTATTTTATACATATCACAATGGAAAATGTATTAATCAGGTTGTGGGTCAGTTTTATAAGGTACCTCAAACAGTAGCTAATTTTCTTCAACTTAAAAATGTTAACTTATATCCGGGTCATTCATTTCGAAGATCGTCTGCTACACTTTTAGTTGAATCTGGGGGAGACTTGATGACACTAAAGAAACATGGCGGTTGGAAGTCACCATCGGTCGCTGAAGGGTATGCTGATGAATCGGTAACACACAAAACATAAATAGCCAATAAAGTGTTTAGAACGCGTGGCAGTGCTGAAATAACACCAGATTTGTGACCATGGCAGAAAAAAAATATAGTATCATTCGTGCAATGTACATTTAATAATTATACTTTTGATATAAAGCAAATGTAAATATATTGCACACATGTAATTTACATTTACATGATGTTATGGAAATGGTTTATTAAATTTAAGAAACCGTCATCATGCCAATATACTGCGACGGTGCCAAACAAGAGTGCGTGCTTGCAAAATTGTCTATTTTTGCATGAAACAAATTCTCATTGCAATTATTGTAGAAGGAATTGGTGAGGTAAGAACTTATTCAAATTGTAGCACTAGAATTCGAACTTACGGGTAAAATTGACGACACCGCTTGACGAATCATATGGGTTTGTTTACCAATTTTCATTTATGGTTATTTTTCTGCAATTTGTTTTCATCTTAGGATTTGCTCGGGTCTTGAAAAAGTTTTATGTCTCAACTGGGACTCGAACCTATCGGATGATCGGTGAATGCGCTAGCCAATCACACCACAGAGTCTCTGAATTTCTTTTCAACGACGGCCGAGGCGCCGGGAAGGATATTATTAAGGGAAAGAAAATAGTATATTACGTACCGCGGTGGAGAGTGTTTCATTCCTGTCGAGAGAGTCTCGAGACAGTAATAAAACTTTTCACCGAGGTTTGTATACTATTTTATTTACAACCACATCTAACATCCACTTCTTATTATTTTAAATTAAAATTATTAATAAAAGAGAAATTTCATTTTGACTTTTCCATTGAAAAATTAGACAAAAAATTTCAAATAACCGCAGGTGGTAAAATAACGTAGGTAATAATACACATCAAGAAGCAAATCATTTTTTGAATATGGTTTCCATGTCACTAAACAATATATTATTTTAACAACAGATGAGGAATTTGATTTTGCTGCTACTCCACCAGAAATTCGAGAAGCAGCAAAAATAGTAGAAGAAGATCTTCTGCCAACTAAAAGCCGCCCGAGATATGACAAGGCATATAACTGTGTTAAAGAATGGTGTACGGGAAACAAAGTTCAAAATCCTGGTTCAGAGTCGACGCTGAGTCCACCCGGGTGGGAAGTAAAAGTTAAAATACATGCATGGTTGTAAATAAAATCACTTTTGACTAGGGAATCCAATCCCGAACCCAAACTTTAATCCCGCAAAGCTGCGGGATTGAGCCCATCGATCCCGCGGATCCGCGGGATAGCAAACAATGATGCTGGGCTATTGAGAATACGTTAACCAGAACAGTTTTCTTGCCTACGTGCGAAAGTAAGGGCGTTGTTCTACTAGTATCTAGTGACATTTATCAAGTGGTTGAATATAATACATGGAACTTAAACAGTAATCACAAAAATGAGTGTCAGTGTAGTTTACAAAGACAATAAAGGTTCAAGTTTAGTTTGGAATTATTTTTTAAAGTCTGAAGATGGTCTTACAGCTAAATGTAAGTTATGCCCAAAGGTCTTCACACCCTCTTACAAACAAAGCATTATATTAATTTGAAAGTTCAGAGCAGCAGCGGTAGTGTTGATATTGATAAAATAACACAGGAAATGAAAGCTATTATCAGCAGTTCGAGTAGTTCGTTCAGTTCTATTGCTAAGCGCTCAGATGTTAGTGGTTCTTCTGTGCTACCTAAGAAAATGAAAATTACAGATTTTTTTTCATCTGAGAAAAAAGTTTCGATGGAGGAAAGAGTGTCTCGAATGGTAGCTAAAGATGGTATACCCTTTGGAAAGTTTATTACATCGACCGATATGCGCCAACTATTCGAATCAGAGGGCCACAAATTGTGTAAAATCTATTCCGCCAATTGCGGATCCAGCATTTGCGGGATTGGATTCTCTACTTGTGACCATTAAGATTTCGTCTCATTTAGATGAGTCGTCGACATCTACCGAAATCCGATATTTCATCTCTAAATAATTTACAAATGTTAGCTTTTTGTTTGTATTAAATGTAACTGAAAATACGAAGTGAACGCGGGATTTAGTCAAGTTTGGAATCGAAAGTAAACAACAATACACCAATGCTTTAAATCCAGCTTCAGTCAGTAGTGCACCAGTGAAAAATGAAGCCCTATACGGTGCGACTCTGCAATGCAGTTAGTCATTGCTATGCCATCATAATTACTTTAAAAATGTAATTTTCATATTAAAATTATGCATTTTCTTATTGATATAATCAAGAGCCTATACAATATTCAAAACAGCAAACCGCGATATTCTTTTGTTCTATTCCACCAAGTTTACCTATTCTATTTTCTTACGGTTATACCGACCGCTTGTGTGTACAGTAAAGTTATATGATTATGGTATTTAAATAACTATGAGCGCAAAAGTCACGCGAAGTCTTGGTTTGATACAATCAAAGTTAAGAGTTATGCGTAATCGTGCCTGTAGAGGTTGCGACCTCCACTACGGGCTTATTTAAACTTAACCCAGATTATATTGTATATCCATAATACGAGGGAACTAGAATAATATATAATAATATCTACATATCAATTAGCTCTGCTGCGTTGCGTTGCGTTGCATAATAGGAGTCAATGGTGTCAATATTTTTCTACTTATGTTCAGGGTTGTTAATGTCGTAAAATTGAACTTACTACATTGTCACATTTACCGTAAACGTAGTAAATGTAATAATAGTACATTACGTATCAAGGGCCGAAAGCCTCCGACGCGACGGCCCGAGATATGTACCTACCGTATTTTTTTTTAAGTGCTCCGAAGCTTTGATGCCAAATAAATAAAGAAATTCTTCAGACAGTTTTCCTGTCTACAGACATGAAAACACTCGCGCATGGAGAATGTAAATATCTATTTATTATTTTTGACAAATAGGCTCGGTGGCCTAGTGGTATAGCGTTCGCCTTGTGATCTGAGAGTCGCGGGTTCAAATCCCGCACTCGGTATCTCTGGTTTTATTTCTTTTTTTACAAGTGCCCGAGTCTTTGAGGCCATATAAATAAAGAAATTCTTCAGACATTTTTCTAAAACATCTTTGAAAAATTAACTGCCAATTTAATTTATATATTATCCGCTATTTATTATCGCTTGTAGAATGGCTCGGTGGGTAGTGTGTCCGCCTGGCGATTTGTGGGTCGCGGGTTCGAATCCCGCACAGACAATTCTGGTTTTATTTATTTATGAGCACATGGTGACTCGAAGCGGGCGGGAAAAATCTTTCCCGCCCGCTTCGATACTTTCCCGCCCGCTCTCTTGGAAAACGCCACTTTCGGTGAAGTGAACATGCATGAAAAGAGGCACTTTCGGGGCACATGTAAAAAAAATAATATATTGTTAGTGACATGGAAACCATATTCAAAAAATGATATTTGCCATCTTGATGTGTATTATTACCTACGTTATTTTACCTGCGGTTATTTGAAATTTCTGTCTAATTTTTCAATGGAAAAGTCAAAATGACATTTATCTTTTATTAATAATTTTAATTCAAAATAATAAGAAGTGGATGTTAGATGTGGTTGTAAATAAAATAGTATACAAACCTACTATATTTTTTTAAATGAGTATTGGGTACTGGGAAAGTGAATCCACGAATATTGTCGTTTGTATTAACTACATCACCAGCAAATGAACAAACCTTCTGACGATTCTACATGATAAACAAGGCATGAGTTTCAGCAAGGTGGGTTCCAAGATTATTTTAACTCCGGAACAATTGCTTATGCAGCAAATTTCTCAAAATCATTTGAAATTATTCTATTCAGACTATGATTTCTTTCTAAGATAATGAAAGGCTATTCGATTTGGCGACCAGAGCCGCTTGCAGCACAGGTTATGAAATTATGTTGAAATTATCATCCATTCGGGAGATAAAGTAGAGCCGGTCTACAGGGTTCGCCCGATTTAAATAATTTTATTTAAATGAACGATTTAATTAAGTGATTTTTCCATTTTGATTTAAATAAAAAAAATCTTAAATCATATTTATTTTGAACGAAGTCCGCCCTATTATATTATATATTGTGCATACAATTTCTACAAGATTTTTACAGGAAAATACGAGCATGAACAAGAAAGTTTACAATTCAATAAATCAATACAGTGTCAAAACAGAAAATATTTTCTTACTGTTTGCACTTAAAAAAAATACCTACTTAAAATAATAAAAATAAAAAAAAAATTGATTTTTTTGTTAAAACATGATTTTTGATTAAATCATGATTTTTTCGAACCCTGCCGGTGTACAGACTAAAGCTGTCGCCGGCTATATCTGAAACCAATAAAATCGCACAACAGCAAGTGCTGACGTAAACCACAAATTTACTGTAAAATCCGATGGTTATAATCATTTTTTTATTAATATAAAAGTACTTCTAGCAAATCCTACTGCAATCGTTAAAGTTGATCATGATTTCATCTAACGTTATGAACAAAAGGTAAACTAAAACCGCAAGCCAGTTGGACGAATAAATGCAGCAATCTCAAAAATGTTCGATTTATCGTCAATTATTCAATTCAACTAGCGCAAGAAAAATAGTCTGATATTAATTTCTGAAACGAGAGATTTTAAATGCCTTCTTGCTGTCAAAATTTCGAAGTTTTCTTTTAATCGGAAATGGATATTGATTTCCGTCCTTTTTAAAACGACCCAACAACACATGCCAAGGCACTTAATCGAATCTCTTAAATGAAAATCAAAACGAAACGGAAGCTCCGCATTGTCATCAGGCGCACAATTTTTTAACAATATTAGCTAATTTTAAACTTTAATTTCTTGTTCCTGATTTAAAAAAATTATACAGGGTGTTCCTTAATGACGTGCTAATATTTCAGGGTGTGATTCCTTAGGTGAATTTATAAAGAAAAGTTCATATGAACATATGTCCGCAACGGCTTAAATTTTTTGCTACAGGGTGTTGAATTTTTATTTTTTAAATGGTTATTTTTTAATATCTCCGAAAGTACTTTAGATATTATTTTCAATTTTGGTATGTGTTAATAGGATATGAAACTACAAACTTTAATTAGAAAAGTTATTCAATTGTTATACCAGTGGCGTCCCTGCAAACATGTTCTCTGATATTTTTTTATAAAAAAGATGGTACGACACTGACATTTTTCCATTTGGATACTTTTTCTGATTAGCCTGGTCAATTCTACATGAAAACGATCTCTTGAAATTTTCTCGTCAGACCACTAAATTCATATTGAAACTCATTATTATTAACATTGATAAAATAATTAATGATAAATTTTGTTTTATAAAAATTGTTGGAGTGGGCAATTCGATGCGAAGACGGGCGGAAGTATACCTTTTAAGTGAACGTGGCCATTTCCAACAATTTTTATAAAACAAAATTCATCATTAATTATTTTATCAATTTTAATAATAATGAATTTCAGCATGCATTTAGTGGTTTTAATCAATCGAGAAAAACTCAAGAGACCGTTTTCATGTAGAATTGACCAGGCTAACCAGAAAAAGTATCCAAATGGAAAAATGTTAGTGTCGTACCATCTTTTTTGCAAAAAATATCAGAGGACATGTTTGCAGGGACGCCACTGGTGGAACAATTGAATAACTTTTCTAACTAAAATTTGTGGTTCTATATCCTATTAACACATACGAAAATTGAAAATAATATCTGAAGTACTTCCGGAGATATTAAAAAATAACCATTTAAAAAATAAAAATTCAACACCCTGTAGCAAGAAATTTAAGCCGTTGCCGACATATGTGCATATGAACTTTTCTTTATAAAATGACTTAAGGAATCACACCCTGAAATATTAGCACGTCATTAAGGAACACCCTGTATAGTATAAAAGTTAAATATGTCGCAGAGCATTCAGAAAAAAATATTTATTTCAAAAGCGACCAGGAGCAATTCCTGCTACTGTATGTCGTGTAACTTACAATTTATCGTAATTTGATTTCATATTTTGAACAAAAGCACAGCAAAACGGTTCGCAAAATAAAATGTAGCATCCTCAAAACATTTTATTTTGCTGTCAATTATCGAATTCTGCTAGTGTAAGAAAAACACTCCGACATTTAGGGAACAAACGAGTTTTTAAACGATTTGTTCGTGCCAAATCAAAGTTCCGCGCAGTCTGCTTTTAATCGAAAATCAAAACAGATAATTAATTGTGTTCCGTCCCGTTTAAAATAGCTTTAATAGCGCCGGCATTGTTAATGCCAGCCGCACAGTTTCCTACTGGGAAATCCCAGTGTTGATCCTGTTATGTTACTTTTCAAGGTTCGAATTTATTCTTGCCGATTTTAAGACTACTGTGATATACCAGATTGTTAACTAAGAAAAGCGGTCCGTTTTATCAAAGCTTTCGGAACAAAATATGTATTTCAAAAGTAGCTAAGATTATATAATAGTATATTACATACCAAGATACGGTTAAGACGCAAACACACTATTATCACGTCACGTGAGATCACATGCTATCACGCAATGTCACGGCATACCCTAAATATCTGCAAGACGGTTTATGCGTGCTTATAAATAGGTTTAGAAGTACACAATAGCCACCTCATGCAGCTCACGGCATGTCATACGTGACAGCACAATTTTGTTTCTGCAAATTTACATATTCGACACGCGTGATAGCACGGTGTCAGAGTTTGATGCTAGAAGGCTACAAGATTCACTTGCCATCTTCACTAACACAAAATAGGTGACTATAGTGTACGTCTAAATCTATGTAAGCCGCAAACACACTATTATCACGTCACGTGAATTCACGCGTAGTCATATCGGCAAAATAGCACATGCTCTCACGGCTTAGAAACAGACTACGTACACTGCAGATCATTTTTATTACATATTTTGTGTTTGTCAAGATCGCAAGGGAATCTTGTAGCCTTCTAGCGTTAAACTCTGACACAGTGTTATCACGCGTGCCGAATATGTAAAATTGCAGAAATAAAATTGTGCTGTCAAGTATGACTTGCCGTGAGCTGCATGAGGTGACTATAGCACGCATAAACCGCCTTGCAGATATTTCGGGTGTGCCGTGACATTGCGTGATAGCATGTGATCACACATGACGAGATAATAGTGTGTTTACGGCTTTAGAGTCGGTACTCACATGGTTCATCATCAGTACAGCAGTCAATACATTTTTGATACACTTTTCCATACCACTCCCTGGATTTTTCTAGTAATAAATTATTTGGCTGAGGAAGCAGCTTGTAATGTAATTTCCCGTGGCGTTCCTTAAATCTGAATATCATAGTCACTCAGACAAATATACGCAAAAATCTCCAAATTAAATATGTTGACGTTTAAACGTAGGTTCTTACTAATATAGAAGTAGAAAAAATCTATTAAAATGTGCTAGGTTGACTAGAGAGGGTGACACAAATAACCAACGGGAAAAGAGAAGTCTTCTAATATATGAGGAGCACTGTAAAACATTCCTTCCTAACAATGAAACAGATAAATTCTATTTTTCAACATAATCTCCATTAACTTCCACCTGTCCTGCACTGCAACAACGACTTTACTGCATCCATAACCTCTATCAATTGGTTATGAGCTACAAAAACAACATCTATCTCGATGCACACCGGTGTACCTGGCCAAACACACGCACAGACAGTAATTGGTAAACCCTCGAACAACTGGTATACTACTTCGAACACGAACGCAGTTGAAACATGCGATTGGATTATTAATAGACCATTGTCTTTTGAGAAAATACCTTCGACGAATGGGAGTCTACAATGGATACATTGAATGCAGACCTTGCAGACTTTGCGGCGTGGAGGATGAAACTGTCTCCCACCTCATATACAGTTGTGAAGCGTTGACCAGCAGAAGATTTAAAATCTTCGGGAAAATTCAGCGCGGCGACAACCTCCCGCATGACTTGGCAGGAAAGTTTCATAGAAGGAACAAGTCTTCTCTAACAAGACTGGGGAGCACAATAAGCTAATAGGCTGCAGTGTAAGTAGCTTGGACCACACATCCGACACTCGCTTTATACCAACCAACCAAAAAACAATGTACCCGTGTTTGTTTAAATTCCTCCTGAGGTCTAACTCAAGAAAGTTAACTTGCGAATGATGGAGAGGATTTTGTATGTTTCCTGTACTCGTACATTGTCGTGGAGGGAGTCTACCATGGACACATTGAATGCAGACATTGCGGCGTGGAGGATGAAACTGTCTCCCATATCATATAAAGTTGTGAAGCGCTGATCAGCAGAAGATTCAAAATCTTCGGGAAAATTAAGCGCTGCGACAACCTCCCGCATGGCTTGTCACGAAAGTTTCATAGAAGGAACAAGTCTTCTCTAACAAGACTGGGGTGCACAATAAGCTAATAGACTGCAGTGTAAGTAGCTGGGGGCACACACCCAACCCCCGCCTTAATCTAACGAACCAAAACAATGTACCCCGTGCTTGTTTCAATTTCTCCTGAGATCTGACTCAAGAAAGTGAACTTGCGAAGGATGGAGAGGATTCTGTATGTTTTCTGAACTCGTACATTGTCGTAGAAGAAAACATTGTTATAACGCAACCAGGGACATTATCCTGGTTAATAGTCGGATGTGAGGCACCAGTCTTTTTGAGCCAAGACGATATCGGGTTGTTTCCAACTAAATTAAAATATAACGTATAAAAAAATTACTAAAGGAAAAATAAATTAATTGCGGTCTTTATTGTTCCAGATGAGAAAAAATTACTTGCTAATCGACACATCAAAAGTGCAAACCAAGTCCGTAAATTAGATAAGGATAGAAAACCGCAGCAATCATTAAAAATTTGGTTGTAACCACAAACAACAATCACAATCAATTTATCGAAGATTTATGCGAAGCAAAAGTGGCATCAAATATACCATTAACATTAATATAAATTTTATAAAAAAATACAGTTAATATCCCTGACGAATTTATCTTGATGATCAAGCTGTTTGGATAACTAAATTTTTTCGCTTATATCTCTTTTGAAATATTTTTAATAACATGTTCAACCTTCAAAACTGCAATAATTACTATAACAAATGTTATATTTGCCATTATTGTTGAATAAAATTATTTGTTGTTTTTTACTGTTTGTGTGTTCAATTTAAGTATTGCTTATGGAAAAAATAGTCATTCGTAGCTCAATAAATGGTAGGACTGTGCCAAGTCTGCCATAAACTGCATATAAATATACACTATTGAGTTACGTCAGTAGATTGTTTGTTTTTCCTAACCAAGACAAATCAGACCGATCAGAACGAAAATAGAAACAGGCTGAAGATTAAAAAGAAATGGAGATTCTAGCTATAAAATGTTGTCATATTGACGTGTACAAAGCAGATACCGGGTCCATGTTTATTTCAAGTCGATGGTTCTGTCAGTATACAGGGTGTATCAAATTCGGGCTTCACCATTGGGATTTTGGGAACGGTAAGAGATACGATGTCGGTTAAATTGGGGCAAAATTCTGTAATTATGAGCGCAAAAAAAAATAAATAGACGAGCTTTCAAAATATTGGGAAAATTCTAAAATTTGTGTTTCGGTTTTTATCTTTTCCTTACTTTGTTCGAAGGTATGTCCAAAAATAAATTACATGTTCTCATTGCTATTTTTTATGCTCCAGGAACGTAGTAGGTATTTTAATGAAGATGGTAAATAAATAAATAAATAAACGTCGAAAACCAATAAGTGGGTAGTAGATTTAGTTCCTCTTTCATAATTTAAACCAAAAAATCCAGGCCCGTATTTAAAAAAATTAAGCTGGTGATGGTGACTCAAAGAGGAAACGTCGCATTGCAGATCTGATGATGCCATCTTGTGGAGAATAAAAAATAGCAATGCGAAAGTGACATTTATCTTTGGAACAAAGTCAGAAAAAAATAAAAACCGAAACGCAAAATTTTAGATACAGTGAAACCTCTCATAACGGACACCTCTGATAAGCGGACATTTTTTCATAGTCCGGAACTAGGTATTTGAAATTCCATGAAAATCAACCTCTCTTGGGCGGAGTCTCCTTTGGGCGAACGCGGACAGGCAGTTTTCATACAAAGAGTGCGAAAACCCTCCTTTAAACAGACAAAAAAATTTTTAAAGTATTTGGGAGACGAATAAGTACGGTGCATGAACTCTCGGAAGACAGACCGGCAACCAATCGCGTATGCGTGGCAGCGCGCTCGAAAGGACTTCGCCGAATGAAAGTATGTGTGATTCCCCGACAGCAGTCCGCCGCTTATTTGTGAGTTGTAAGGTTAAAATCGTAAACAATGGCACAAAAATGTCGCGTTTTGAGTCTGAAAGAGAATATTGATGTTGTGGAAGTTTGTAATTTGATAACAATGGTTTGGGCGAGTTCATTAACATTGATAGCAATGTGCTATTAGAAGATGATAGTGACCCCATTCCTACCGAATATGTAGTCCAAACTGAAACCACATCATTATCTGACGACTCTGATGAAGAAGTTGAATGTAGTAATCAAACAAACGTCACCAATTATCAACAAGCCATTAGTATGGTAAAGGAATTATAAGAGTATGCAAAGAATAGAGGTGACTCTACAGCAATGGAATTGTTATCAGACTTGGAAATATATTTTCTAGATTGCAAGTATAAAACGCAAACACGTCAAACTACGTTATTAGATTTTTTTAGTACCACATCCTAACTAAAACTAGTGTATTTTTCTTATGTTTAATAAGTGTTTATTTGTACACACATATACATAGTAATAATTTTGCGTTTACATATTACCTAATAACAAATTTCCCATGGGCGACCACCTCTATTAGGCGGACACATTTAGACGGTCCCGTAGGTGTCCGTCCGCCTAAGAGAGGTTTCACTGTATTTCCAAATATTTTGAAAGCCCCTGTATTTATATTTGATTTTTTTGCGGCATATTATTGGGCCCTAAATTACGCAACTTTGCCCCAATTTAATCGACTTCGTGTCTCTTACCGTTCCGGAAATTCCAATGGTGTAGCATGAATTTGTGACACCTTGTAAGTATGCTCGACTAGTTATTCGGTAAGATTTATCCTGGCAAAAAACGAGCGTTAGACCTAGTTTTAAGAATATTTTAATAAATTGGCCCCGTTATGGCAGAGCCAGTCCTTCCATAAACTAACGGAAGTTTTCTGTGGAATGAATAAAATGCAGATAAATAAATAAAAATAAACAAAACTCATGCAAGTATGCCCACGAACTTCGACATATAATTTTTGCTCCATAAATTTCACTTTACATGCACCTGCTAAAGGACCTGCAAATGTTATGTCACGAGTAAAGGCCGTATTATCGGAATAAAGTGCATGTAATTTTACTGACCTGATAAGTAAATAGCTCTGAATTCAACGAGGAAATTTGAACTGAAACGGAATTCCTTTCCGATTATCTTGATGTGAAAATAATCGTGGCGTGTCGCGTTTGGAAAATTGTAAATTGCAGTTTAAGAGTTTTAATCCAATTTAGGTGGTGTGCTTTATATAAATCTTTGTAATTTTCATCGATGAGTAGTAAATAGTCAATTAATTTGCATATACAGGGTGCTTTTTAATTGAGTGCCGATACTTAAGGTTGTGAATTCGTGGGTGATTTTAAGAAGAAAAGTTAATATTAACATATGTCCTAAAGCTCTTCATTTTTGAGCTACAGAATGTTAAAATTTAAACAATAACTTTTTTATCATAATTATAATCACTCTTAGATATTTTTATGAAATTTTGTACACACCATTATCAAACAGAAATAAAATGTTTCTTTTGTAGTTTTTTTACGTAGAATCCAGTGACGTATTCAGATTTTTTCTACATTCAATAATAATCATTAAGGAGCACTTTTGATATTGAACGGTTGAATAGAAAAATAAAAATCAGTAGGCTGGGTATAGTAGATTCTGTGAGTCGGGCAAACATACACGGGTTTTCTACAGTAACCAGACTACTTCCTTCCCCCGTTTTCGAGGATGCTGAACACGACGGTGCAGTTAAAAATTGTTTTTGGGTTGGCCCACTCCCTCAAATGGGCCAGAAACCACCCCCAAGCGGGAATATTGAAAATATATGCGCGGAGTACCGTCGCACCCTTCAATATTGCACCCGATGCAAAACCACCCCCCAAAGCGAGGAAAACTACCCTCCAAGGGGTGCATCGACTGCTGACGGCTTTAAACCGGCAAAATCGTCTGACCGATCGTTTTCGAGGTTGCTGAAAATGATCGCGGCCGCGAAAACGGTCTCCGGTGCCAAAAAATACACCATTTCCCCCCCCCCCCCCCCCCCCCCGACCCCCAGAGCGATGAAACTTCCCTCCAAGGGGGTGAATCGCCTACGGGCGACTTTAAACGGGAAACATTGTGTGACTGCCCGTTTTCGAACTCGCTGAAGACGATCGCGGCCTCGAAATGTTTCTCGTTTAAAGTCGCAGGCGATTCACCCCCTTGGAGGGTAGTTTCATCGCTCTGGGGGGGTACTCCGCGACCCCGACGGAAGGAATTCGAGATCGGGCAGCTTCAAGCAAATATTTTCAATTTTCCGGCTTGGGGGTGGCTTTTGGCCAATTTGAGGGGGTGGGCCAACCCAAAAACAATTTTTAACTGCGCCGTCGTGTTCAGCATCTTCGAAAACGGGGGAAGGAAGTAGTCTGGTTACTGTACGTACGCCTCTTGCCCGACTCACAGAATCCACTAGTAAAGCTTCATAAATTTGCACGTTTCTTTTCATAAAGACAATAGGGTTGGCATTGATATTTCATTATTAAATAATTATTATTAAAGTAAGACGTAAAATCTGATGAAAAATGGTAAATTTTACAAACAGTGTTTAAATTTTAATGATTATTATTGAATGTAGAAAAAATCTGAGTACGTCACTAGATTCTACGTACAAAACTACAGAAGCAACATTTTATTTCTGTTTGATAATGATGTGTACAAAATTTCATAAAAATATCTAACAGTGATTATAATTATGATAAAAAAGTAATTGTTTTTAATTTTAACATTCTGTTGCTCAAAAATGAACAGCTTTAGGACATATGTTACAGATGAGGAATTTGATTTTGCTGCTCTACTCCACCAGGAATTCGAGAAGCAACAAAAAGAGTAGAAGAAAAACTTCTGCCAACTAAAAGCCGCCCGAGATATGACAAGGCATATAACTGTTTCAAAGAATGGTGTACGGGAAACAAAGTTCAAAATCCTGGTTCTGAGTCGGCGCTACTAGCTTATTTCAGTGAAAATGCCAAGACAAAGAAGATATCAACGATTTGGTCACAATATTCAATGCTGAGGATCACTCTATCCATCAATTAGGGTTTGTTCGTACATATCTCAACACGCAAAGCTATTAGCATTTTTAAAAAAGCAAAACAAAGGATACAAGCCGAAAAAATCGAACAAACTGTCTATGGAGAATATTGAATTGAATTGATATCGATTTTAAAAAAAATACCCGGGTGGAAAGTAAAAGTAAAAAAAGTCAACTTTCCACCTGTCAAAGATAGATGAAATATCATTATTACATGCATGGTTGTTAATAAACATATTTTACGGTTAAGAAAAATTTAAAAACATTTTACACAATGTTTACCCGGAGCACAAAAAATTTATAAAATTTGTAATTTTCATCAATTCCATATTATTCATTACAACAGCAAAAAAAGTGATAAACTCCATTATCACTTGCAATAAGAAGATAATTTTAGAAGTAACCAACTCTCAACGCAATGTCAAGTAATTTGAACCTGGCACAAATTTGAAGACAGCCGGAAACGTTCTAATGGATTAAGTGATGTGGGATTACGGCGTTATTTTAAAATTTATGGAGGAAAGACGGGTATTGTATTATAGTGCAACTGGATTCTCACAATGGAATCGCATCGGTGTCAAGTAACGAATAATAAATTATTGCGGTTTAAATTGCGTCAGTGCCGTCTTAAGTATCAAAACAAAAAAGTTGTAGTATAATTTCTTGTGTGATATACACTCGGTTTCGAAAGTCTTGTACACCTATAATTTTATTTAAACGTAACCTAAATTTCGTTATTCTTATTAAATCCTTCTTCTATCAGTGGTTGGATATCATCATCGCTACACCAACAGACTCCCCTAGACTCTTGACTTGAGTCTAGACCAGTGGTCTCTAAAGCTTCGGTTTCCTACAAAGCGGCACCGTAAAATAACGGGCGTAATTTGACCACACATATATAAACAGTATATTGCTAATACCATCTGCAATTATGTCCCCGCTATGGGCATCGAAGGGGGCGTTGTGAATTTGCGCAGATTGGAAATTTTTTTGTGAAAGTAAACAGTCGACAGGACCGGATTTCAACCTTTTTAATGTAAATTTCTCTGGTTAGTTAGGAAACATATTGCAATCAAAATTTCGATTAGTTCGATTTAAGACAGCGTTAAATGCATATGATTTCTGACGATATGATGATCCGACGGTGCCCTGATTGGTTTAAACTTTGGTGCCAAATTCCGTCCGAATATTTGTAACAATCGACACGATGAGCTTTATTTTAACTTTCATCCGACGTCGTATGTTTCTTAACCTCACTTTTTTCTAAACCAAAAATTAAGAATGAATGACTATATTGACTATTTTGGGAATTATTATCATCTACTAATGCACAAAATTAAAAATACATTAATTGTAAGGTTAGGTAGTGACCACATATATATTATATTGTATACGAGTGACACTTTCTTCTTTTTTTTACAAGCTTTTTAGTGAAATTCGGTTCCGAAGATCGGATAATGTGCTGCAAAATATTTTCGTACATAATTATGTACATACCTCAAATACTTTATACCTGGTATATACACACGACTTTTGCAAGAAAGCACCATTCACTTGTGTCCTTTCATCTTCAACAAAGCAAGCCACTAACCTACCAAACAGCGAATCGAATCACCACAAATTAAAAACTCCTTTACAAAAATTGTTGTTAGGTAATGAAAGTTTATAAGACAATGTGGATGAACCATTTTTTATTCTGTAATTTGAAAAAGCATCCTGAACCAAGGATGGCGACGAATAACAACAAACAAATAATGTCGGGCCGGCTCGCGCCATCTCCCATAGCGGGGACACCTTTTGTATTTTGAAACGGTCGTATTGGCAATATACTGTTCATATATAGTATGTATAGTATGTTTGATCATAGAAAAAAAAAATGTGAATTTGACGGCGAGTGACGTCATTAAAAATGTGTACATGCTTGCAAGACACAGTACTTTCCACCAGAGCGTTATGCTCACCGATTCATAAAACTACGGCACCGTATTTTCGGAAACGGCCGCTCTGTACGGTGGGATATTGCCAGCGCGTTTTTTCTCGCAGTACGTCGAGGAGAGTCTGGGGTTGTGGATGTGCATGGATTTTGAAAACGATCGAACAAATTAATTGGTCCAGTGAACGAGACGACATATTGATTGACTTTGTTATGAGGCATGAAGCTCTATACAATGTAAAGTCTGCAGCGTATAGAAAGATGCAACTAGATGCTTTGTTACTAGACGACGACGGCATATCAGAATTTCATATGCGCCCTCTATCTGTCGTCTCTTATAAATATCCGATTCGTCTCTTCTGCTTTCTTCGTCTGATGATGATCTTCACCCTCAAGACAAGTTAGGATGGCCAGATCTAAATCGTCCATTTTGCAAAACACCACAATTTTTACATGCGTACTGTCACAGCGACCATATTTTACTGCACACTTTGAATATCAGCATTAAAACCGCATTTTAATTATTCACTTTTCTTCCGAATGTATACTTTTTGGTTAACTATAAATTATAAGCGGGACAATTCGTATGGTGGGCACTATATACTGGGCAGTGACGAAACTTCAAAATTTGGCCCCCCCCCCCGCAAAATTATTTATTAGGCCCCTATAAAATGATTTAAAAACTACACTATTCTTTTCTGAATAACTTTATTGTTTAAAATTACTTTTAAACCAAATTTCCAGGAAATATTTACAAAAGTTCTCGTAAAATTAATTTAAAAATACATAATAAGATCGAATAATTAGAATATCACACAGGGCAGGTTAAAACTAGAAGTTACTTTAAACAAGTAGCAAAAAAGTTTTTTCTTTCCTCAAAAAAAGCCCCCCCCCCCCCCCCCCCAAGCATCAATTTAATACGAAAAATACCATAAATACCTGTTTGACTAACACGACAGGGTATTACTTTTCGTAACTATTCCTTGTATGACCCCCAAACCGAAGTTCAGGATCCACCCTTGTGTTAAATCAACACATACGTATAGGCAACAATGGATGTCATATTTGTTTATTCGTCGCGGATTATTGGTGTTTTCTTTGGATTTCTGGACAAAATAAATAATAAAAGTAGTCATATATTGTACAACAACTGTTGTTACATGCATACAAGTGAAGGCAAGTGAATTTCTTTCGGAATTTCAGCTTGAATTGTGCTGCTTTGTTTACAATCTTGGACGCTGTTGTGTGCAGTGTTGCCAAGATGCCACGGCAAGTAAGTGAAGTGTGCAATGTTTGCAGTAAGGCTGTTCTAGATAATCAAGAAGGGCTTCTTTGCGAGAGATGCCTTATTTGGAAGCATAGAGTATGTATATCAATGGCTCAGAAAACGTATCTTAGGATTAGCAAGTCGGATGAACCATGGAATTGTGAGGACTGTCCAAAAACCAGTGAGAAGGTGAAAGCAAAGCAAACAAAAAATTACACTATAAATGATGTTATGGCAAAGTTGGACGATATGGAACAGAGATATAATTCACTTTTTATGAAATATAATGAGCAGGTCAAAATTAATCAGAGTCTACAAAACGATTTGGCCGACATAAAAAAGCAGCTTAACAAAAAAGAACAAAAGGAATTAAAGAATAACTTGATTGTGCATGGTATTCAATATAACCAGAATGAGAATCTGCCAGAAATAATTAATAAAATTGGGAAAAACTTAGATGTTCCTACTGGACAATTCACAGCATACAGATTGAAGCAGGGTGAAAAAAATGGTGCAATAAAAATAATTTTTCAGGACGAAAATACCAAAATGGGGATGCTAAAATCAAAGAAAAGGTTCACCCTACAATGTAAGGACTTGGGATACAACACAAATAATAATGTATATTTGAATCACGATCTTACTAGAGCAAATTTGGATTTATTTAAGGAAGCAAAAAATTTCAAAACAAACAATGGATATAAATATTTATGGATAAACAATGGTAACATTCTTCTTAGGAAGGATGAAAATTCAAAAATTGTTCAAATTGAAGATAAGGAACAATTAAAAAACTAGCGAAGCCTCGGGAAAACATACAAGTCGCTTATATGAATATACAGAGCATGCGTAATAAAATGGATGATGTTCAAGGATTTGTTTTGAATAATAATTGTGATGTGGTAATATTGACAGAGACATGGTTGGATGAGAGAGAAGTTTTCCAATTTAATATAAATAAATATAAGGCTGTGCATTCCTGCCGGCCAACCAGAGGAGGTGGGGTTTCAATTTATATAAAAGATGACATCAAATTTACTGAAATTGAAAAATCGGAACCAAATGAAGGGATAAATTGGGTGTGTGTTGGTATAGGCAAACAAAACTTTACAATAAGCGGTGTGTACAAACCACCAGCACATAAAAACGAAGAATTCTTAACTAAATTGGAACAAATCTTAAAGAAATATCCAAAAAAACATTTGATGGTTGGCGATATTAATATAAATCTGTTGGGTAATGCTGATGTAACTAAAAATTATGTAACTTTGCTAGCATTAAATAATTTTAAAATAGTTAATACTGTTGATGAGACCAATGCCACTAGAGTTACAGAGCACAACAGAAGTATTATTGACCATGTATTGATAGATCGATATTCGAATATGGATTGCGCAGTTGATGTAAAAAATAACTGTCTTTCTGACCATAAATTACTGTCCATTGTTGTTAATAATGGTATTAAGGTTTATAAGCCAAAGGTAAATCATGAGATTAAACTAATTGACTATAAAAAATTTAAGGTACTATTCAGACATAAGATTGATAGTCTGAATGTTGCATCTTTTCGGGAGTTGATAGATTTAATTAAAATGTGTAAGTCTGAATCGGAATATGTTAAGACCATTAGAATTCGCGAAAATAATATTTGGATGAACAAGGAGATACTTGAATTGATGAGACATCGTGATAGACTCTATGACATAAAAATAAAAAATGAAGGTAATGTACAAATTGAATCCGAATTTAAAAAAATTAAAAACAAAATTAGCAATAAGATAAATGTTCTAAAAAACCGGTATTTTCAAAATAAGTGGAACCAGGCAGGTACAAACCCAAGAAAACAATGGAATTTTATTAATAATTTTATAAAAAATAAATCAAGTCATATAAAAATTAGTTCTTTGAACGTTAATAGTGTAGTGGTTGAGGATGCATGTGAGATAGTAAATAGTCTAAATAAACATTTCGCAGGAGTAGGGGAAACCATTGTTAAAAAAATCGAAACGGAAATTAATTCACTACCAAACTTTGTTAGAAATGAAGAAATTTATTGTAAAAACAGTATGTTTTTGGATGAGACGGACGAAGTGGAGATTGGCGAGATTATACAGGGGCTCAGGGTTGATTCTGCACCAGGTCATGATCAAATATCGGTTTTTGATGTTAATAACTTAAAGGCAGATATTGTACCCATTTTAAAAAAATTAATTAATAATATATTACAAAGTGGAATTTTTCCACAAGAATTAAAAATCAGCAGAATTAATCCGATATACAAAAGTGGGGATAAAGACTGTATGAATAATTACAGGCCAATATCTGTGGTGAGTGTATTGTCAAAAATTGTCGAAAGACTGTTAAAGAAACGAATGTTAAATTTTATAGACAAATATATTCCAGTAGATGAGTTCCAGTATGGTTTCGTTAAGAATAGTAGTACGTTAAGTGCCACAGTAGATCTTGTCAATCATATTTCTACAGCTTTGGATAACAAACAAATAGTGGTGGCCGTGTTTGTGGACCTCAGAAAGGCGTTTGACGTGGTAAGTTTTGACATACTGCTGGACAAGCTCCAAAGAATGGGATTTAGAGGTAACATTCATAAATTAATCCAAACATATCTTTGTGATAGGGAGCAGTATGTCGGACATAATGACGTGCGTAGTAATGTGGTAACAAATACTTATGGGGTACCGCAGGGGTCCGTTCTTGGTCCCCTGCTCTATTCCCTCTATGTACTAAATTTGAAGAATGCAAATCTTCGTGCTCGTTACTTCACCTTTGCCGATGACACTGTGTTGGTTTATATAGGGTCAGAGGTGGAATTACTTAATCGAGTAGTATGCGCTGATCTGCGGGTCTACTTACAATGGTTACTTTCTAATAAGATTAAAATAAATATGGATAAAACAAAATACATGCTGTTCACACAAAAAAATAAACTAGTAGAAAATATGGATATTAAGGTCGAAAACTTCACATTGCAAAGGGTATCTGTGATGAAGTATTTAGGTTTGCACTTGGATGAAAATTTAAGGTGGTCAGAACACGTAAATAATATTCAGAAAAAAATTATTCCAATGATTCCGATCATGTAGAGACTATTTGTCAGATAGAAGTAGAAATATGGTATATCAAGCATTTTTTCTGAGCCACTTTAGATATCTGCTTCCTGTGTGGGGTATGTGTGGGAGTACGATTCACAACAGAATGCAAATATTACAAAATAAGGTTTTAAAAGTTATTTACGGCTATGAAAGACGCGCGCACACGGATGCCTTGTACGGGGGGTTGAAGGTCTGGAGCCTTGATAAGGTGTTAAAATTGGAACAGTGTAAACTAATATTTAAAATAATAAACAAACAACAAAAATGTAATATTAAGATTGTATTTTCTAATGAAATACATACCTATGAAACAAGAGCTCAAAATAATATTTATCAAATATATACTAGATCTAATATAGGCTTGAAGAATCCAATTGTTCATGCATCAAAGACATATAACAATCTACCTGAATGTATTAAAAATATAAATAATTTTAATTTGTTTATAAGGAGAATAAGAAATCATCTAGATTTAAGTTAGAATCAGTTTATTCCGCTGTATGTAGTATTTAGCATTAGGTACTCTCGAGGCCAGAGCTTCAAGCACTGATTGGAGAGTTTGTATAAATTGTACTAATAATATTATCTGTAATATATGTTATATTTCAAAAATCTTCTTATATTCTGACCAAAGAATATTTGATTTTGATATTTCACTCTATTAACCATTTATAACTAATTTTCTGACCAAACGTTTTTAAGCAGTTAATAACTGACTATCACAATGTTTAGTCATCAGATAGCCAAGGAAACAATTATGGTATAAAATGAAACATAAATGATATTTGAATGAAAGAAATGTATTTCAGCTTACTAATAATAATAATCTACGAAAAAAATTATTTGAAAAATTGTCCAATATGACCTCAGGTTTGTTCAATGCATTTCTGTAAACGCATTTTCCCTAAATTGAACCATTGACCGACTTTTCAATTAATTTTGTTTGTAAATTAGTATATTACTAGTAAGTTATTCTTTTGATGTTAATAATTCTCAGTAATAAATAATTCTTTGAAAACTTAACACCGCCATACCGCCAAATAAGTATAAAAAAATATTATTTATAAATAACAAGTGCTATGTCTAAACCGGTTTGCTGTCGCTCTGGAGCACCTATTTCGTTGCGATAGGAATATTTTATATTTTAAATTCAATTTCCTTAAATTATTTGTTTAGGAATAGGAAGTTTGCATTCAATAAAAAATACCCACAGTGTCAAAAAAACTTTAATACGTTGTAGTTTTTAGTTCCTTGTAACTATAAACATTATCCAGGACCTATTTTCCTGCTAAGCCCGGTGGGTCTCCCCACTTTCAGAGGAGCTCAGCACTTGGCTTGCGCGACACTAACTTATTCAACACAGACAAGACAAAAACTTAACTTATTTGTAAAACGAATTTTTATTATAAAAAAAATTGTAAAGGTTCTTAAAATCTAAGGCGATCGACAGATGTGCAGGAACTCCTTTTCTTGACGATAGAATTAAATCATAATAAATTAGTGTTGCGTAAGAAAAAGACACTTTTTGAAGTGGCCAAGGGCCTCGCATTCCGTAACGGGAGGGCACTTTGGGCTGTGGGTCTCCTGGACGCCTGCCTCCCCCCGCGTTGCGTGGTCTTGCTGCATAGTAGTTCCGCCCCTGATACCGGGGTTCGCAGGTAAAAACACCTACGCGCCACTGGACTGTGGTCTTAAACGCACCAACATACCGCTTCATCCATAAATAAACATCACGGGCCGTATCGATTTGGTCAAAATTGTAAATTGAATAGCCACACTTCGTTGGCCATAATACAACATTATAATTCTGGAAACCCATGTCGATGATCTTGATAAGAAAACAATATCGAGGTTAGCATGTCCATCATCCAGCATGCAATATCCATAAATTTATAAAGGAAGCCCGTGTTAAGGTAATCCCTTCGGTAATTGAATACAAAAGCTTTTGGATTGAATTTAAAGTATTTTAGGAAACGTGGAACGCTCACCTCAGTCTGGGGGAAGTTTCGCATTCATTCCGTTGGCTTTATGCATTCACAAAGAGACGTTGCTAGGACAGTGATGATTAAAGCTCGGAGTATAGGAAAAATGACTTTTTTTTGGCATATTTTGCATAATTTGTCAATCGCTGCATTTTTTGAATAAAAATAATATATTCACATAATTGTTACAAGAATTCAATTTGGTGTATATAAATTTGTTCCTATACAGGGTGTTATGGAAATGACTTATTATATTTAAATGGGTGACTCCTAGGGAGTCCTAGAGAAAGTCTACATACTTTTTTTTTCTAAATCGAATATCTAAATATTAAGGTAAAAACCCATTTTACCCACGCGCCGTTCCATCTGGATTCACTCAGCAACAATGTGGGTCACTAGAGTATACTAACAGTGATGTCAGATCACACCGCGTGTCTCGCCCTTGGTTGAATACTGGCGAGGCGCTCTTCATACTTCAGTATGTTTCGAGACTGGGGCATGGAACGACGTGGTGTCGAGGGCTCCACGTGCTTGACGTATACGAATTTTAAACGTTTTGTTAGTTGTATTGTCCGATTTTTTTTTTTGTTGTGAAATAATTCATAATAAGAAATGTTGTGATGTGATTTCAAATTTGTGTGATATTATCTACTGTTGATTCTGTTGAAAAACATACTTTTTGTGTTTTATTATTTTATGGAATTTAATTATAAAACGGATTATTTTAAAATAAGATCGCAGGTAAGAGAGTATGTACCTTAAAATTGTAGTTTTAATTGTCTAAAAAGGTTGAAAAAGAAGTGATAACGCGCGTCAAAGACGTCTTGTTGATATTCAAAAAATTATATTTGTATGTGTATTATTACCTACGTTATTTTACCACCTGCGGTTATTTGAAATCTCTGTAATTTTTCAATGGAAAAGTCTAAATGGCATTTATCTCTTATTAATAATTTTAATTCAGAATAATTAGAAGTGGATGTTAGATGTGGTTGTAAATAAAATAGTATACAAACCTCGGTGAAAAGTTTTATTACTGCCTCGAGATTTAGTTAACCTCGCCGCTTTGCGCCCCGGTTAACTACCGACTCTCTCGATAGGAATTTTGTCAGAGAAAAATGTCAGAACGTGAAAAAATGAAGATTACTTACCTATACCTTAAAAGGTAAAAAAAACCATTAATGATTTATCATTTCCGCTTATTTAAATAGAGATTTTTTTAAAACTTTTAACAGTAGCCATTTTGAAATAGCTTGACAGAATCGCGCTAAATTTTATGAGCATACTGTGCGATATATTTGCTTTCAAATGATGTATCACAAGCTGTATGTTTCTATTTAAAAAAAAGAGCGATGTCGTCATATCTTTGACAAATGTCTATAAAAAAACAAACGAATAACGTCAAAAAGTGAGCATATATAAAACCAAATTGACGTGTCCCGAGCGTTTTCCCTAAAAGTTACAGGTTAAGGCTATATTAATTTTATTCCGGACTTCTGGGCAACCCTGTATAATAAAAGGATATGTCTGTGTAAGAGAGCAAAACACTTCAATACCAGTTTAATATTTCAATAAGTATTCTTATTAACGTCTCAATGACACTTAAATTGTCTTGTCTCGTGGATGGTTCGAGAGTGACACAGATCTCGGAACTTTTAAGTAACGCAATTTATTATTGGCAATTCTATACGCCCATCAGAATCGTTTAAGCTCATTAGTAGTCATTAGTACACTATATCAATTTAAATTCGTGCCTTTATTATTCATACTTAATTACTTAACATGATTTTCTGTTTAAATGCACGAAACAAACACTACAGTAAAATTATTATGGTAAAGATTTTTGTCTACGACTTCCTATAAAATATAGTGCTAATTACATAATTTCTAAAAAACTACAGTAAGGATTTCTAATAAATTTAGTAAAATCAAAGATATTACAAACTACAGATAGAAAAATGTACATTTCTAGCCTACGCAACGAATACAAGCAGTCTTTCCCACCTCTTTCGGTCATTATTGCAGCATAGCCAGATTGACATATTTATCGCAAAGGTATCTTGCAAAATCCCATTTAAAAATTTGTTAATTTGACAATTACAACTGGTTTAAGGTTTATCCGCAATTGCTCTTAAAATAAATTTATTTCCAAATAATTTTACTAAAAATTGTGAAAAGGCGATGAGAGATTATTTAAAAAAAATATTATTATACTTAAAAGTATCAAACGAATCTTGAACTAATCCAATTGCACTATGACAACATCTATTTCTATTTTACTACTGCGCTACGATCCAGGAGCCAAAATATGAATGAATGAATACTGATCTCGTACACATTACAACGTTGGCGCTGTGATATAACGGATTGTTTATATATATTGGTTTATTTGTGTTTTTTGTGATTATTGGTGCAAAATCGCCTTTATTATAAACAATCATGGTGCATTCATGTGAAGTTTGTAAAACAGTGGACCATTTAATTAAGGATTTATCTCGTCATCGGTAAGTATGGTTATGTTTTAATATTTAACCATCTGATATATCCAGACTTCAGCATTGTTGCCATTCAGCCAACAAACATGTAGTTCTCTCTTCCACCCATTACTGATTTTCAATAACATTTCACGCAAATCACAGCTTCACTTTACAAGAGTTTTATGAATGGCTTATGGGATCTGTAGTTTACATTACAATTGAGTAAAATTAAGTAATTACTAAAATATTTTGTAAATGTACGTACACTTAACAATCACTATAGTAAAATTATTATTATAATAAAGATTTTATTGTACGATTTCCTATAAAATATTGTATTAATTACAGTTTTGGACAATATTGGAGATATTCATAATTTCTAAAAAAGTATAGTTAGAATTTAGTAAAATCAAGTAATTACTAACATATAGGTATTCTAAATTTTACAAGCTACACGGACACGGTTAGTACTTGGATGGGTGACCGCTTAGGAATACCATGTGTCAAAATTTATACAAAAGATTTTAGTAAATTTTACAAAAGATTTTGGTAAATTTTACAAAAACATTTCATATATGTAAATGGTATACTAAATATTTTTGTAATTTTTACTAAAAATGTAGGTTAAAATTTTGCTACAATTTCATGGCAGTTCTTGATAAAAGTTATTTCAGTCACACAGAGCCATAAATTATCTATTTCTATAGTAATTTTAGCTAAGTTTTTCTTTCCGTGTGGCGAGCGCCGCGCCGGGTACAAAAGTACATCTCTTAACGTTTTAACCGCTAAAAATGTAAACGAATACCAGAGAAAGTACATTTTTGTTTACTGATAAACACAAAATCAAATAATTAAAGACAGATGCCGCAATCGGAGCAATAATTTCCTTCTCTTTTTAGCAACTTGGCCAGACATATATTAAAACGAGATGGAGCACACATGAGGTCTCGACGTCGCGTCGGTTGAAGCTCGTGGCTCTTTCTCTTTGATTTTGTGTTTCTGCTTATTGGCATGCCAAGCAAATAAATGGGTGATACAACAAAACAAGGCATGGCCTACGGCAAACAAGCTTTATGGGAAATAATTATTATTAAAAAAATATCATTCAGCAGCGGCGGCTAAAGGTGCCCATCCCGGAATACCGAAATCCCGGGATCTCAGGATGAAGCCCTCAAATCCCGTAAAATAAGATAAAAGAGTTCTTTATCAACTAACTTGTTTTTTAAATAATTATTTCAAAAAGGAACAATTTTATTGTAAACACGTTTCGATAGCCCCCAATACAAATATACAATTAATTTACAAAATATCGTAATTTTTTTAGCGGGAACATGACCCCCCCCCCCCCCCCCCCCCCAAACCAACAATTTAATACGAAAAATACCCAATATACCGGCTTGACTAACGCGACAGGGTAGTACTTGTCGTAACTTTTATTAGTCGTAATTAATTAACGTCGAGCCATTTTTCCCGGGCTTATAATAGTGCATTATAAACCTAGGGACTAAAAAGACAATTTAATCACGTGGTTTATACTATTTTATGCACTTTAAGACGGGGAAAATTGAGGCCTAAAATAATTTAAAATAAAATTAATTTTCAATTGACCGTCAACAAATTTACTTTTGAGGGATTAAATGTTTTTTTAATCCCTCAAGAATTAAATTTTTATCCCTTAGGGTTTAGATGCTTTTTAATCCCTCATTTTGAGGGTTTAAGTGTAGAAACGGACCGCTGCTTCTCGTCAGCAGGTTTGTTCATGCAATAAGTTACGATCAAGTGTAGGAGACGACACACCGGATGCACTGATTTTTTAATTCTTAATGTTATTTTTTTTCATTTTGCTAACAGTAGTTAAGATTTATATTTAGTGTGTTTAATCCTTCTCATGTAGTTTTATAAGAATTCATTTTGGAATTATGACTTTAGAAAATAGAAGGGAATTGTCGGAAATTATGTTCTTGAGTAAAATTCTTTGTAATAAGGTGGATTCACCTGATTTGTTGGGTAAAGTTGCTTTTAATGTATCTCCTCGTCAATTTAGATCTGGCACTCTCTTCAGTATACCCTTTAGCTACACAAATAATGTTCAGTATTCCCCTTTATGCAGAACGATGAGATTATCAAACTTTTATTGCAATCTTGATATTGACTTTTTTAGTTTGTCACAAGCCGTGATGAGGAAGACATTAAAAATATATTTATTGGAATGATGATGTTTAAGGTTTTTTTTGTACTATCGATTATATCCATTTCAACATTAAAAGACTGCTGACCAATCCCGAATGGTTCCCTTCACCACTGGTTTTATTTGTTGTAATTATTTCAAAAAATTTTTTAGGATGAACAATCGACATTTTAACATTCAGTGTTTGTAATTTATATTAAGTAACACATATTTTATATAGTTTTTAAATGTAAGTGCTTGATGTTTGTGCAGTCGTTTGTGTTGTGGTATAATTTTTTATTTTAAGGTAATTTATTGACGTTGTTTCGTGGTTTTATCTTTTTTCTGTCCCAAATATTTTTTAAATAAAATTTTTTTAGGTCTGATGATGCCAGGATGGGCGAAACATGTAACCACGTTTAAAATTTAATATACTATACAGCGTGACTTCGGAAGTTCTTACCAAATGGGAAACTTCTTAATTATTAACTCTACGAAAAAAGTGCCTCTTCCTAAAAAGTCCTGCTTGGCGAGAAAATAAATTTGCACAAGAATATTTGTATGTTGGACCGGGTTTAAAATTTATAAAAGACGTCGGCTATATTTACAAAACTAATAGTCGTAAAGATTTGGTAATAAGTATTTCTGGATAAGTAGGCTTTGAACAATTGATTGTTGTTGGTAACAGAATATGCGTTTTAGCAGTGACAGTTTGGTAATTATAATTTCTGTTTCAAAACGTGAGCTTCTTGTTAAAAAAGGTTTTCCCGTTTCTTAGTTACTTTAAACAATAATAGTGATGATTAAACTGACTGTTAATGAAAAAATTTAAATAGTTCTTATTGTGGGCGATAATTATAAGACGCATCGCGAGGCTACCGACATTTTTAATACTAGACACCCAAATAAACATATTAGCCACGTTACTGTCGGCAATGTCGTCAATAAATTTAAAAATACTGGCTCTGTCGAAAATAATTTCAAGAAGAAACATGCAGTTCGAACACTTACTGAAGAAAATCAATTACAAGTATTGCAAGCGGTTGTGGAAAATCCAGAAATTTCATTGGAAGGAATAAAGAAGACAGTTCAAGATAACGTGTCAAGAGCTTCTGCTAGTAAGATACTTAGAATAAATAAATTTTATCCGTATAAGCCAAAATTTGTACACACGCTCAAACCTGGAGATATGGAATCGCGTTTCATGTTCTGTGCTTGGTTTCAAGGAGAAGTTGAAGATGACATTTTCTTTTCAAGGAGAATTTTATTCAGTGACGAGGCAACATTTACTTCCAATGGTGTCGTATGTTCCCAGAATTGTCGTTGGTGGGGCGATGTGAACCCCAATTTCGTAATCGAATGCCGTGACCAAACGTATTTCAAAACGAATGTTTGGCGCAGTATTTTAAATAATCAAATAGTGGGTCCATATTTTTTTCATCAAAATATTAATAGTGAGATTTACTTAAATTTCCTAAGAACCGAAATTTTTATATTTATTAGCGGCCTGCCATTAAACGCGCGACAGGCTGTTTGGTATCAGCATGATGGAGCTCCTTGTCACAGCGCAGCCAGGGTCAACGAATATTTGGATAGAACTTTTCCACAAAGATGGATAGGACGCCGTTCAGAAGTACCCTGGCCACCTAGGTCACCGGACATTACACCCCTAGATTTTTTCTTGTGGGGTCATTGGAAGCAATTGGTGTACAAGCACAGACCATTCCGTGATATTGATCACATAGAAGAAACTATAAGGCAGTGTATCCGGCTAGTTACTCCTCATATGATCAGAAACGCTGTGTCAGAGTTTTCTAGAAGGACAATTATTTGTATGCATAAAGACGGGGGCCATGTGGAGACCTAGATTATTTTTGGAGTCATTTAGTTTTATTTGTTATTGGGAAATTAGAAATTGGCCACCTCATAGAAATTAGTAACTAATTTTTATCCGTCATAAAAGTAGTTCTCTTAAGTAGAGTTTTTATTGTGTAATTGTTATAGTCTGTTAGCCTTTAAACATGCACTCTTTAAGTTTTTAGTTTTGTAAATATAGCCGACGTCTTTTATAAATTTTAAACCCGGTACTTTTTGAAGCCACCCTGTATGTCCAACATAGAAATATTCTTGTGCAAATTTATTTTCTCACCAAGCAGGACTTTTTAGGAAGAGGCACTTTTTTTCGTAGAGTTAATAATTAAAAAGTTTCCCATTTGGTAAGAACTTCCGAAGACACGTATATAATTTGTGAGACCGTGACTTTGAGTTCACCCCTTATTAATAAACAATAGTATACCTACTTACCTCACAAGTGCATCTAAGAAGGTAGACTCTTATTTATGCAACACTAACCTGAAATAAAAAGAAGCCATTAGTGAACTACTCAATGCTATTTAGAATATTTATTTCATAACAATATAGATTAAAGCTAAAATGCTACCTAGTTAAACGAATAAAAATATGACAAAGGTTACATTGTGAGAACAATTTTTAAGTGTTTAGTCTTAAGCCAATTTAAAGCATAAAAGGGTTAGGTTTTGAATCGTTGGAGGTTATATTCGTTGGGAAAAACGACCTCGGGAAGGTCGTCCCATAAGGATGAAGTCCTCCAAATGAAAGAATTCTTAAATAATGAAGTTCGAGGAGTACTAAGCTTAACCACATATGGATGGGCGGCAGTGGTTCGTCGTGTATTTCTGCTCTTCGCCTCTCCGGTCGAATGGCCCTCCTTTCGATAGAATCCAGTAGCCTAAGAGTATGTTTCGGTGCAGAGCTCCAGGCATTAGAGCAGTACTCTAGTAATGGTGAAGTCAAAAGTTGTTGAGGTGCATACAACTTTTTGGTCCAGAAGAGTACACCAAGTTTCTGCGAAGCTATCTTGGCGATTGCCAGAACGTGGTTATGCCAAAATACTTTCTCCCAGATTGACGCCCAGCAAATTAACAGATAAAGCCAGCGGGATTGCGTGTCCGTCCATGACTATATCCGGTTCTGTAATGTTAACCTTTTTAGAGAAAGCTGCTGCCTGGGTTTTCTTAGCGTTAAATTCGACTTGGTTACTGTCACCCCAAGCCAAAATTTCTTCCAGGTCTTTGTTCATGCTGCCTGCGAAGATGTGCGTCGGCCGCCGATGTTTGTGCATTCAAGGAGAAAGATGAGACAAGTGTGTTATCGTCAGCAAAGCTAAATATCGAATTTTTAGTTTTCACTAGAAGGTCGTTAATGTAGAGTAAGAAGAGGGTGGGAGACAATATAGACCCTTGAGGATCACCGGCCATGATGGTGAAGGTGTCTAAGAGAAATCCGTCAATCGCCAATTGCAGAGAACGGTCCTTAAAGAAGCTAGACAACCATGCACAGAATCGACTGGGCATACCATAAGATCGCAGTTACACAAATACCTGAGCAAATACCACTAAAATAGGAAAATTTCAAAACAACCGTTGAAATCATATGGGAACCGCAGAAGCGTGCACATAATAACGTCATTAAGCCACGCCTTGCGCGACATCTTACCGTGTGTTTATTGACCCAATGGTGTCGCACGATATTTCTTCAGAACGCAGTTTTAAAACTTTAGCCAATTAAATTATTGTAATATTATATTTGCTGAACTAATAAAGCGGCATAAAATTTTACGTGATTTTAATTGCCCGATTTAATATACGCCATTGTAGCAGCAACGCAACGGTTCTTCCAAAATATAATGAAAATACGGACTAATTTATTAAACAGTGTGAACGAAGCATAAAATAAACATCTGTTGCTAAATTTGTTTCGACAGTTAGTCACTTAATTTTATTATGAAGGAAATATTTCACTTGATATTTGATGAAATAATTTTCTTAATCAATTTAAAATACGGACAAAACAATTTCTTATTTTCTAATTTGTAAATTAAAAAAATATATATATTTTGGGCTTTATATTGTATGTGGGTGGGTTTTAGACGACTCGCGAGTAGTGATGTAAAATTCAGGAGAATTTAGGAACACTGCGATTTTATTATTATTGTTGTAAATCTACCTTTTTCCAATTAAAGAAAATTATTAAGGATTTCCCGGTCAAATTATTTTTTAATAATTTACCAAATAAATGGATCGATAATTCAAGCATGCAACGCCAAACGACGGATTCTTAGAATTTGCAGCGTCGACAACCTTGTGTGCCCGCTCTCGGCGTAACGGCCACCGCCGGCCGGGTTGTCAAGGAGTTGGGAGACGAGTCAGTGGGGTTTCTGGTGTCCGCAGAAGCCGCACTCGCCCGCGATTCAATTTTTTCAAAACGAGGGTCCGCAAATGTTGGGTACAGGTTTCAGAGTGTCTCTATACCAAGCAATTCCGAGAATAGCCAGCTGCGGATTTCCCCTGAGAAATTTTGATCTTCGAACACTCGTTTCTGGCGCGAGTATAAATAAGTTTTTACAAAAAAGTTACCTGAGTGTGATATAAGAACATTCTGAGTCCGGAATCAGTAGTAACTGTGAAATAAAATATCTTAAGTTAGTATTAGCATTCACTACTGCGTTTTCTAAATATTATGGAAATGACAGGATAGTTGAGATCTCTTTAGTTGGGAAAATATTAGCTTAGGATTTTTAAATAAATACCAAAATTTAAGTTGCAAGTTCGTGATAGGATGAATGTTAGGATGGTTGGATTCTCTATGAGAGAAAACATGTTAGTATAGGTTAAAGTATTCTTGTACATAAAAATAATTAACCCCCGAGGTTTCCGGTTCGCGAGACTCGACTAACGAAAGGACTAACCCCTTCATTACCCTCAATGACAACAGACATTAAAATTAAATAAAGAAAACCCAGCCCTCCGTGTTCTAATATAACAACTTGCATTGTGTTATATTACATTGGACGCGCCCGAGTCAATACAATCAAAAGTATAGTCTGAACAAAAGTTAGGCCTCGTCCTACGTTCAAATAACTATACTTTTAAATTATTAAAATCGGTCATTTTACTTTCTGAGGCATAAAATTTGCCCACATTTCATCATGCGCTCTGGTGGACTGCTGACAACTTCCAGTTAGCGGGGAAAGGATGGTGGGCCCACCCAAGACCGATTGGCACGTGCGTGTCAAGTTGGAAATGGCATTATGCCTGGCATCCCTGACACTAAACAATCGAAATCGTAATCGTAAGGAACTGCGTTCGAAAACACTTTAAGTAGGAACGTCTTCAGTTGCGATGACTTTTTCATTAATTATCAAGATTGGCGACATTGCTGATAGTGTCGACCAGCAATCATACATCATCAAAATTTAAAATGATTCAAAAAGTTAGATTGGCTTTAATAACTAATTCCTGGATGGGAACCAAAAAATGGGGACAATATTAAAATTCATAAAATAGCCATCTACTTAACAATCTGATTAAATTAAATTCAAATCAAACTTAAGGGGTAACTTGGTTATACGGGGGTTATCAAAAAACGTCTTAGGTGAAACGCGCAGATAAGGAGAACGTTTAGAGTTACCTCATCATTAATTAAGCGCAAAACGGACGGACGTTTCGGGCTGCGCACTCCACTCATATTATGGTATAATGTACGTACGTTCCGCTTAAAAAAAATCCTTCGTGTTTTTCTCTCAATTCGGCGACATTATTATTATTTTATGTTCGAAAATGATGCGTGTTTGACGTAAATGAAAAATAATTTATGTAACATTATTATTATTGTAAATTATGTCGAGGGGAGTGGGGTTGTGGGACCAAATATAAACGGGTACATTGGGACAAGGGGGACAACGGGAGGTGGCGATTGATCTGAGTTGTTACTTGTTACATCATTAACGGAACTAGAAGATGTGCTAGGTTGAGAAAAATAGGTTAGGTTTGTATCTTCTAGCAGGTTGACTTAATGATGTATTTTTTTCTGTTAAGCGTGGGAAATTGCTTTCTGATAAAGCACTAAACCTATTTTGCGTGCTGATACCTGCATATGATTTAAGCATATAAAACTATAGTTTTTTGTAAATTATGTTTACAATAGGTTCGTTCCAACATCCTAAAAATCGTACAATGTACGGTCACGCACATGCGTAATAGTGGAAGGGTGTTCCAACCGACACAAATATCACGTAGTTGTTCCAACCAAATTTGTGATCGTTCGCAAATCAATTCCGGTGCAAACGATACATGGCCAAGAGCAGGAACCGTTTGTACTGACTTGCACCGTAAGAATTTGTTTTCCTGGCATTCACGCAGTTCTGTTAGCCTTGTTTCGTAGGAGTTGTTGCTTAACCCCTCTTGAATATGTTGATTATTTAATTTATTCTTATTAAATTTGTATAAACCGGTTCCCAAACCCCTACAAGATATTCGTACCATTAAACAAGTTATTCTCTTTCATAATTATTAAATACAATAAAACGAAACGACAAAAGATAATACTCAAGCTTAGACAAAGGACTCGAGCAACAAAAGTAGGGTTATGATTTATGAATGTTATGATAATTAACTTATCTTCTTTCCTAGTTTAAGTAAGAACTATTCAGACAGGCGACCGTTGAGATGTTTACAGAGAGTGGTCACAAAACCGTACCAACCTTGCGTCCCTTGTGCATCGGCAACAAATAGTGCAAAATTAACACATGCGTACAAAATCGATCCCAACAGTTTCGTGGCGGTTCTAGAATGATACAAAAATAGGGTGTTGGAATAAACCTAGTATTATTTTCATACGGATTAATAAATTGTGATTATTACAATATTTTGTATGAGATCAAAAAATCTTTACGATAATAATTTTATTATAGCTTTTGTTAAAATTTACTATATACAGTGAAACCTCTCATAACGGACACCTCTAATAAGCGTACATATCGATTAAGCGGACATTTTTAATAGTCCGGAACTAGGTATATGAAATTCCATGAATATCAACTCCTCTTGGGCGGACGCGGACAGGCTCTTTTCATACAAAGAGTGAGAAAACCCTCCTGTAAACGGAAATTATTTTTTTTAAGTATTTGGGAGACGAATAAGTACGGTGCAAAAACTCTCTGAAGACAGACCGGCAACCAATCGCGTATGCTTCGCCGAATGAAAGTATGTGTGATTCCCCGACGGTCCGCCGTTTATTTGTGAGTTGTAAGGTTAAAATCGTAAACAATGGCACAAAAATGTCGCGTCTTGAGTCTGAAAGAGAATATTGATATTGTGGAAGTTTGTAATTTGATAACAATGATTTGGGCGAGTTCATTAACATTGATAGCAACGTGCTATTAGAAGATGATAGTGATCCCATTCCTACCGATTATATAGTCCAAACTGAAATCACATCACTATCTGACGACTCTGATGAAGAAGTTGAATGCTGTAATCAAACAAATGTCACCAATTATCCACAAGCCATTAGTATGGTAAAGGAATTATAAAAGTATGCAAAGAATAGAGGTGACTCTACAGCAATGGAATTGTTATCAGACTTGGAATTACATTTTCTAGATTGCAAGTATAAAACGCAAACACGTCAAACTACGTTATTAGATTTTTTTAGTACTACATCTAAACTAAAACTAGTGTATTTTTGTTATGTTATGTTTATTTGTACATACATATATGTACATAGTAATAATTTTGGATTTACATATATTATATTTTGGTAGAGATTACTAATAAAAAATGTGATTAATACTATATTTTATAGGAAATTGTACAATAAAATCCTTATTATAATAATACTATAGACTTTATCCGTGTGGTATCAGAAAGATTTGATATCATATAAAAATATACAACGGAAATTTTACACAAAACTTAGAGCACGAAAAACTACTAAAAACGAACGAAACTTTACATAAGCAATTACTTTTCCAACTATTTTATTTTGAATTGGAACTAAACCATAACTCTTTTTCCGGCGTTTTATTTTCGGTCGGTCAGTGTTCGTATTTCATTTTAAAATGTTTCCGCAGAGTTTGCAGTAAAACCGTTCGGCTTGTTTGTATTTTCTGTACGAGAGAAAATTGGTAAGAAAAACTTTAGATAAGCAAAATTGAAATTAAATATTAATATATCCCAAGAGCTGAAATATTCCTTTCCCGTATTTCTTCTTGTCGTCAGCTTTATTTTCGAAAAAGTCGTTTCCTTTTATCTCATAATATTAAGACGGGGTTTAGTCAGTAACACGGTGGGACGAATGTTAAAATTCATGATATAAATTCGATTTAGGCATTGCTTTATTTTGATTTTAAAAACCGGTGTGTAATAATTAGCGGCTTACTGTAAAGTTGCTTAGACTGTGAGTTATAGGGATTTCTTTTGGCCGCATCTGTACCCATTAGAAGTCGCGCTGCATGGTTATACAGATTTTTCTTCCTAAATTTAAAAATACATCATAAATGTTTAGAATTTCTAAATATTTTAAGCGAAAAGATTTTCAGACAAAAATGGAGAACATTCAGAATTTAATATTATAGTGCTTATAGGAATTACCTTATTATACAGGGTGTTATGGAAATGACTTATTATATTTAAACCGGCAAATCCTGAGATGAAAATAAATTGAAGAAAAGTAACCTTAAATGGCGATTTCAATTATTGTACGAAATATACACTTTATATGAAATCTGAAAATTTACGTGGCCGCTACTGAGGACGTTCGCAATCAATAGTTTATTGAGGCGGTGTTGTCATATATTGCAACACAGAATTGTAAGCGCACGTGTTCAGTTTTTGACAATAAGACGTCTTTGACCCGTGTTATCAAACTTTTTTGAAAAAAAAAAAACTACAATTTTAAGGTACATACTCTCTTACCTTCGATCTTATAATCCGTTTTATAATTTAATTCCATAAAAAAATAAAACAAAAAGTATGTTTTGCAACAGAACTAACAATAGGTAATATCACACAAATTTAAAATCACTTCACAATATTTCTTATTACGAATTATTTCACAACAGAAAAAAAATCGGGTAATGCTACAACTAACAAAACGTTTAAAATTCGTATATTTACATCAATCACGTGGAACTTTCGACAGCGTCATTCCACCCCCCATCCCCGAGTCACGAAACATACTGAAGCAACAATAGTCGCGCGCGGCAGGTATACAAGCAAGGGCGAAACATGCGGTGACAACACCGTTAGTATACTCTAGTGACCCACATTGTTGCTAACTGAATCCAGATGGAACTGCGCGACAGTATACGGGTAAAAAGGGTTTTTACCTTAGTATTTAGATATTGTATTAAAAAAAAAGTATGTAGACTTTCTCTAGGACACCCTAGGAGTCACCCATTTAAATATAATAAGTAATTACCATAACACCCTGTATTTAAACTAGTGCAGGCAAAATCCAGAAAAAATCGAAACCGGCTAACCGGTGTCGTAAAAAACTTGATATTCGAATAACCGATTACCTGAATATCCGGTTATCCGAATAATCTGTTTTCCGAGTAACGGTCAAAGACTTTAAATTTTTAATTTACATTACAAAATTAATGTGTTTCAGTCAAATTTTCAATCAGTAATTACTTTCATATCATCTTTAAACTTAAACTAATCTCTGGATCCTATTTTCGCTTAATTTTTGTTCTATGTATACAAATAAGGAAGTTGACACCGACTTCCGGTATTACCGGAAGTTCCACCATATTGAAAATATTTTAGCCTAGTTATCCCAATCAACATGTCCAGTTTTCAAAATTTTGCAATCTATAGTTTTGCATATATAGATTGAGGGGTTCCCGGTGGGACACCCTGTATATTACACCTGAGCCACATTCAAGTTTTTCGAAATTCATCCGGACGTAAAATAATTAATTTAATTTAAGTTGCACTGCGAATAACTGTGTTTAATAATAGTTATTTTTTATTCATACTAAATTTGTTGTAAAAAAAATAAACTAAGATTAAACTGTTATAGCACGTTTTGAGGTTATTGTTCCACAGTGCGTAGACGGAGGAAAATAAAGAGGAATCGCCGAGGGATCGCTGTTACGGGGATTTTCTTTTGGGAAATCCCTTTTTTCAGTACGGCTTGTAAACAATTCACCGATACGAAATTATGATTGACCAAAATATTTTTTATAACAAGGGATGCAAAACAAATTTACGAGTATTTAAATAATTTAACACGAATGAATAAATTAACCAGCGATATCATTACTAGAATTAACTAATTCGCAACGAACCCACTGTCGTTTACACGAAGGACATATCCAGAAGATGTGAGAAACTAATGCCCATTTCCACCAACGTTTCTCTAGGGATAGAATAGTTAGGGAGATCCTAAGTTGTAGAGATTCCCTAGAACAAATTGGACTCCACCACCATGTATTTACGATACCCCTAGTGAACCACGCAATTTTTCTCTTTTACATAACCCAGCATCTTGGTGTTTTTGACGTTTTAGATCGTTTCAGCTTCAATAGAAAAGTTTAGTTACTATGTTATAGAATAATATATTACTATTATATAGAAAATAAAATTACACACGCCCCAAACTATACATCGTCAGAAAATTAATGTACTTGTGCAAAAATATAATGTGAAAATAAAAAAACCTATGCTGGGGCTCAAAATTTTTTTACAGGCAACTTTCAGGCCTTAGCATATAAACTATTTGCGTGTAAAAACGATTATAATTTGCGAAATATATGTTACTTCCTGCATTAGAAAGCAACTTTAAAAGTTTATTTTTAGATTATAGCTGCAGTATTCAAATTTGAATTTAAAAATGTATCGCCGGTCACGTGTCCCCAGTCAATAATTTCTTACTTTACCCTTTTATATTTCACGTCTTTTACTAAAGTTACTTTTATATATAAATAATTTACACTCCTACTACAATTTGTATTGAAAAAATAATGTTTAAAGATCAACAGTTTAGTTTCTCTAACGCAATTATTAACCAGAAGTTTCGTCCCCGCAGCTGCATGTATCGCCGGTCATGGCAGATATTGCTTATAACTATCGCCAGTAGGGGTCGCCCTAATAGTTTTACAAATATGATGATATGTGTTTGAAGTTGTGTAAAGCGTGCGCTGTTTAGGTAAGTTTCTTATTATGTCTATTTAGGTATAAGCTAGAACATTGTCTACTTTTTACCAGGCGTATGTTTTTATGCCGTAATGCCGGTCACAGGGTTAACTCAGACTAAGTAGTCTTAATTAAGGGAAACATACTACACGAAGTCATTCTCATGAGTACAGATAATCATTTCAGTCTAAAAAAAAATATCTTGTATTAGCTGTTATCCACGAATTTGTGCATTTTTGTATCGCCGGTCACAGTAACACCGGTCACGCATGAAAATGATACCGGAGATACATTGTTGTGACGGGCAATACAACTTTTATTATCCGAACCTATAAACAATATTTTTTTATTTATATATCTTTACAGAAGCACTAAAAATGCCTAATCTCAAGCAAATATATTCTTTTTTTTTTTTTATATTTGGCATTTGACTAATTAGTCATGCAGCCAGTCGCTAAGTAAAAAAAATAACAAAAAAAGAACGAGTTTAATATATTCTGTTAAAAGCAAAATTAAAAAGAAATAGGAAGAAAAAGAGGTTGTACAACAAAAAATAAATAGCTTTTAAATAAAAAATAATGTAAAAGTAAGTTTAAATTGTCAATTATTTTCGCATTAAAGCATTTTAACTTCCAATAGTTTGATTTTTACAGTTTGTAAAGTTTAACTTCAAGTATCCATGGCACTATTTAATAATTGTAACACCGGTCACATTAAGTAACACCGGTCACACTTAATATATTCTTGTTGCCGGTAGCCATAGCGGCCATAGATTGAATTTTACTGTTCTGGGATATTGGCAACATAGATATCATTAGGGAAAAATATATTTTGATTCGCAAGTTTCGTTTACACCTTAGGTAGATTAAAAATATTAGTGATTTTCTTAGTATTTTAACATTCTATAAGGAATATTTCAAAAAACTTTAAGCCAATATAAGCCAGGGTTGTTATAAATAATAGGAAAATGGTTATAGTGACCGATTAAAATTAGTCAGTTCCAAATATTGGCGTTATATGATTAAGTATAGCAAAATTAATCATGTGACCGGCGTTAAATTATTTCAAAAATCGATCTTTGTGACGATGATCTTTTGCGCGGACTATAATTAGATACTATGAAAAACCTATTCAAAAATTAACAGGTGTTTTTGAGAATATTTAGTTATAAAATACCAATTTACTGAAAGTCTGTAAAAAAATTTTGACCCAAAGAAAAAAAAATGTTAGCGAAAAATTTAATAGTCGTTTTCTAACTATGTACTATTAAAAAAAAATGTTCGAAAAAATAAAGGAAGATGTTAAAAACAGTAGTTAGGATACCGATAGCAATAAAAGCTTTTAAGATTACTTGTTGTCCTGTTTAGTTTTTAAGGGAAGCAGTAAAACTAATGAAACTTCCATAATAAGTTTCACGAAATGATTTGGAAAAAATTATTTTCAAAGTTGCCAAAATAATTTACAATTTCATTGCTAAATTCAAAACTAAGGGCTATATTATTATGATTGTTTATATTAGGAATATTTCCTATTTTTCTTCCATAGGTAACGACTTAGGTAGAGAAATTTGATTCGTTAAAGTTAGAAACAATTAAACTACTTTAGGGAAGGAATATAGCGTTGGTGGAAACCGAAATCACATCTTAGCCCAAATTATTCTTTACCTAGCGTTAGGGAGGAGGCCCTAAGCGAGTTGTTGGAAATGGACATTAATTACTTATAATTATTATGTACACCGTAATACAAATAAAGCAACTTTGGTTATATTTGACCAACATATTATTATTGTTGTATTTTTAGACAGTAATAGTAGATTTAAATGGCGTTCGTAAAAATGCTGAAATATTTATTTTGTAATATGTATAACAGTAATGATGTAGAGCTTTTTTAAGGAAAATTACGGTTACTGTCAATACTTTAGTTAAAAAGACCTTTCGATAGATGCAAATTTCCAAAGTTTCAAATACATGTGTTCAGTAGTTCTCTCTAAATTTCTAACGCAAGCTCGTCGTGAACACCTTGTATTGTTAAACAACTAGATGACGTAATAGTACGGCAGCCCGTTACCAGGATTTCAGACTGATCACGACCTACATTTTTTTGAGTTTTTTGGTGATTTAATAAGGACTTGAGAAGGAAATTAATAAGAACGGACATTGGCAACGTTGCGAAATCATTGAGAATCATCTTTACATATGTAAAAAAACGTGGTCGTAATAGTTATCGCGCCTCGTCCGTTCTTTTTATTTTTTGACTCAGAGTGATGTTTTTGAGGAGATGAAAACAGTAGCTGACATTTTCCGTGCGGCGAATAGTTTTGGTTTGAGAAAAATCGAAATTTGTTTACAGCGGAGAATTCAACTTATCACGCCTCGTCCGTTTTACTTGTCGGGTGTTATTTCTTGGTTATTCGTGACCGAAAAAAATGAGAACGGACATTTTCAACGACGCGCAACCGCAGTGTCGGATCTTAGGTTTTTTTTAACGCTGTTCAAGTTATCGCGCCTCGTCCGTTTTCAAGCAGAAATCGTGTATTGTGGCTAGGAAAATGGGGGGCATTTTTTAGCAAAACCGTTTTCAGTCAACACAGCACGTGTATCAATAATAATGCAATATGGGGACATAGCTGATGCTGAGTTGTTATAGACAACCAAGCCACACAGCAAGCCGTCCCATGCACGCGCCGTATACCGCTGCCCTCCCTGCGGCATCGCAACACGGAAAATGTCCGTTCGACTGGATTAACTATTTTTTAGAGTGTTATCAACAATTTAAAAAAAAATAGAACAAACCCCTTTTCTTTTCATCCTTTATTTTAATTATGGAATTTTTACAACACTCAAAATGTCCGTTGTCGATGAATTCAAGGTTTTTTTTTATATTTTTAATATAATTTCATCAAGAACGGAACGGAAGGTGTAGTAACAAAAAGACGATCTGCTTTCTTACGGACTGAAATCACTCTGACGGGTAAGCGCAGCGTTGCCGTGAACAAACCCGAACTTTTTCGCTCGAGTAAAACTTTCTTATTTTTTATTAATCTAGCGATTAGTCATTGACTAGATGAAGGCGTGATAACAGGACATTTTGGTAACGGGCAGCCGTACTGTAAGTTGTAGTATGATTTTAAGTTTTCTTAGAATGCCGAGTTTTGTTAAAAAATAATCACCACAATCGGACCTTTTCAAAAAGTTTTTCACCAATCAGCAGATTATTCATAAAATTAGGGGAGAGTGGGTAGACAATGGACACAGGGAGACAGTGGACACACCATATTTTTCTTATAGAAATAATCTAAATCGATTGACAGTGCGACGTAAACATCCAAAGGTGCGGGTGTTCTTCGTTCCGTAAAAGTGGATTAGTATACTTGACGCAAAAAATCTTTAAAACCTTATTCCTAATTTTTGGTAAGTACACTATAATATTTCTTCATAATTCTGTAGACAGTAGATCGACAAAAAATTCTTTTTATGTCAATTTTCTTAGAAATATTGCTTTATTATTCATTAGCGAGGTTATGTTTACGAGTTTTCCGATAATTTAACGATTTTTAATTTATGGCGCCAAATTTAAAAAAATATTGTAATTCGGGGAGAGAATGGACAATGTCCATTATCACCCCATAATTTTTAAAGTTATAAAATATATGTATTTTAATTCTTTAAGATTCGAACCAAGCCATGCCAAGAAAATACAAGAGAAAAAATGAGCGGGAATTTGATCCAAATGCTATGAGACAGGCTATAGTTGATGTTCTAAATCATCATATGAGCATAAGACAAGTGCAAAAAAAAAAAAAGTTACTAAAAGCAGGTTAAGTAACTATCTAACTAAAGCTCGCGATAATGGCCTTGAAAATGTATCATTAACACCTAACTTTCGTAAGGCGCAAGTATTTTCAACCGAAATGGAAATTAATTTAGAAGACTATCTTCTAAAATGTTCAGCCATGTTTTATGGACTCACACCAAAATTAGTGAGACGATTAGCATATGATTATGCTGAAAGCAATTCGCTAGAAATAAGTCCAGTTTGGTTGCAGAAGAAAATGGCTTCAACGGATTGGTTTTGGGGATTCATGCATCGCCATCCAAGACTATCATTAAGGAAGCCAGAAGCGACAAGCTTAGCCAGAGCAACCAGTTTTAATAAAACCACTGTAAACGGCTTTCAAGATAAACTTGAACAAGTGATGATCCGATTTTCTTTCACTACAGAACAAATTTTCAATTTGGACGAGGTAATTTTTAATACAAGATATACCGAATATAATGATCTTTACTTTTATTTACTTGTTTTTAGACCGGTGTGACTACGGTACAGAAGGTGCAGAAGATTGTTGGAAAAAAGGGGGCACACATGTTAATTTTTTTTTGTAAACATTATATGATCTACTTAATTTACATTTTTTATTGACAATCTAAAAATAAAGAATAAGTCCATGGTCTCCCTGATATGTCCATAGTCTCCCCGATATGTGTCCACTGTCTCCCAGACAAGAGGAGAGTATGGACAAATTGCACAACTACATAATATCAAATGTCAACTAGATCCTATGATAAACCGTCCCCTAATTGCATCAATATATAATAATACAATGTGTTAGCTATCACTTACAATAGGATTCAATTTTTCATTTTAAAAAATAAAACGTCCGTTGCTATTTTTATCAAAACTGTCCATTGTCTACCCAGTCTCCCCTACCAGATTTGGTGAAATTTGACCAGACCTAGCAACACTGGTTCCGACCCACAAATTGTTTTACTCGTTGCTCTCAATCTCGGAATAGCTCAATCGACTTATTGTTGCATTTCTTATCTACCACAGACCTCAACGAACCGAGACCTTGTCCGTCTCTATGATACGACATCGGAGAATGTTACCGCAGAGCATCGGGATCAGTTTATCGGACGTGGCACGGGACCCTCCTACACGGAAAAAGACTATAGTAAAATTATTATAGTATATAAATATTTTATTGTAAAATTTCCTATAAAATATAGTATCAATTTAATTTTTTATTAGTAATCTGTACCAAATTATTATTGTAAACATAACTTCTAAGAATGTATATTTAGAATTTCTAATAAATTTAGAAAAATCAAGTAAATACTAAAATATATAGTAAATTTTACACTTTAGTAAAATTATTATGGCAAAGATTTTATTGTACAATTTCCTATAAAATATTGTAATAATTACAATTTTCGGTATTAATACCAAAATAATATTTAAATATTTTTATTTTAACATAATATAATATAATCAATAGAAAAATCAATAATAGACACCTAGGTGCATATGGGAGGTGTCGAAATCTAAAATTAGACATATGTATATTATTATTTTATTCACAAAAACTATAATTAGTATTTCTAATAAATTTAGCACAAGCAAGTAAAATATATTGTAAATTTTACAACGAATGTAAATGAAAATAATTTATTTATCTCTAGTAGTTATATATATGGTACATTTTACTGATGACTATTATTGTGCCAGTTTAAATACAGGATGTTATGGAAATGACGTATTATATTTAAATGGGTGACTCCTGGGGTGTCCTAGAGAAGCACTACAAATTTTTTTTTAAGTCGACCGTTTCTTTTTTATGCGAACACTCCTGTAAACACTTTATGCTCGAAGATTAGATTTTGACAGTAAGACAGAACACAATAATAGTGAAACAGAACCGATAGTTAGTTTTTTGAAAATACACAATAATAATACATAATCTGATTATTCGATTTTATTACACGTGACGCGACGAAATTTGACTTTAAATAAAAAATTTTACAACACTAAAAAGTACCACCTACAAAATCCAGCGGATGTTACACTGACAAGTCCGCAAGCGTGCGGCGTCAGCTCTTCGAAGCCGAGTGTGTGTCGTCATTTTAACTTTTGTACCGAATTCGGTACAAAGTATTGGCTGCATTCAGCAGTAATATTTTCAGCAAATTTTCCATTTTATTCTGTGCGAAATGGATTATTTTATTTTTAATGCTCACTAACGGAGATCGTGTTTATAAATTTAATTCACCTCTTTTGTAATTTTTAAAAAATTTAACTCCTCAACCTGACAAATAAAACTGACATAAATCGCTGTCAAATCACAAATCGCTTTTTAAATTCGATGGAAAAAAATCGATCCGTGAAATCAATTTTTTTAGTGCATTCAGCAGATTCAGAAGCTAATCGCTTACAAATCGATGGGTTCTGCAAGTTCACTTTCTTGGTGAACGTAACGACCTTCTTTTTAAGTTCACTTTCTTGGTGAATGTAACGACCTTTTTTTTCTTAGAGCTCTAATTTTTTTTAAATGTCATGTGAAGTATTGTCCTTTTTTTAGGCACCGTGCTTGGAACAACGCTGTTTGAAGGTTTCTTGCAGTTCGTTCGTCGTGTGTGTCATTTTTAAATTGAAGGAATCGTATTTAGTTTTAATTCGTTTTTAGTTTAGTTAGTTTAATAAATTTAAGCGAGAAAAAAAAATTACCAAAATTAATTAAAACAACGTTCCCGTGTAATCTTTCCATGTGAATAGCTGCTATTTGTGAGGTTATGTGAGGGGTTTTTTCCTAAAACTTTTTTGATTGTACTTGTGACGAATTTGAAATGTGTGTGGGATATTACTATTATTTGTCTTGCACAACGTTTTTCGCCGTAAGTTTTCTGGAATCATATTTGTTCATAAATGATGATGATGGTGAATAAAAAATTGTTAAAATTATAATTTTTTTTCTAAAGAGTTTACCGTGTAGATATGACAACACCGACCGAAATGCGCTGACGTCTTTTCACACTGCAGACCTTTTATTTTATTGATTGCGGCCGTCGTCAGTAGCGGCCATGTAAATTTTCAGATTTCATATAAAGTGTATAATTTCGTTTAATAATTCAAAGCGCTATTTATGGTTAGTTTTCTTCAATTTATTTTCATCTCAGGATTTGCCGGTTTAAATATAATACGTCATTTCCATAACACCCTGTATAGTGTTGTAAAAATGCTTTTTACAATAATAAGAACTTAAATCAGATGCAACGGATCAATTAGAAGTCGTTCTTCGTTAGGAGATCAGGTGGGGGAACTTAAGAGGAAGCGTGGAAATCGTTCACCGAAGTCAAGCGACGTTGGGCTCGGTTAGTACTTGGATGGGTGACCGCTTGGGAATACCATGTGTTGAAATTTTTACAAAATATTTTAGTAAATTTTACAAAAATATAAATGGTTTACTAAATATTTTGGTAATTTTTACTTGCTATAACTTTATGGCAGTTCCTAATAAAAGCTTTTCCAGTCATATATAGAGCCATAAATTATGGGTAGTTTTACTATATTTATAGTAAATTTAACTACGTTTTTCTTTCCGTGTAGGGAGACTCAAGTCCGGCTAAATTTTCTTCGGTTGCGGTTGCGGAGCCGAAATTTGATATTTGCGAAACAGAGTTTCATGTCCACCAAATTGAATTAGCATCGGTTAAGCTTAACATTAAGTTAAGGAGCAGTGATTAGATACCAAACATCTGATTTTGACATTGTATTTTTTGTTTATAGTATTATCAGCTTTTTAAACAATAATTAGTGAGAAAGAATTTAAATAAATGCATTCTGCAACTACAAAAATGATTTTTGAAATTTATACGAAATAAATTTAAAACCTCTTACGTGATCCTAACTTTTTCTCTTTTAAAAAATTTCAAATAAAGAAATTTAATGGAAAGGAAAGCAGCCCACTCTCGACAACAGACAACACTGGCAAAGCACATGATACAACAAGCGCGAATGCAGGGGGTAGTGACCCCCTCCCCCGAAGCAAGCAGTAGAACATAAAAAATAACATCATATACATACAGGGTGTTTTTTAACTGAGCGCCGATACTTAAGGTTGTGAATCGTTGGGTGATTTTAAGAATAAAAGTTAATATTAACATAATTATGTCCTAAAGCTCTTCCCACCCTACTAATTTTTATTTTTATAATATGCTTACCGTTTTTTTCTATTTAACCATTCAATATCAAAAATGCTCCTTAATGATTATTATTTAATGTAGAAAAAATTTGAGTACGTCACTGGATTCTACGTTAAAAACTACACAAGAAACATTTTATTTCTGTTTGGTAATGATGTGTACAAAATTTCATAAAAATATCTCAGAGTGATTATAATTATGGTAAAAAAGTTATTGTTTAAATTTTAACATTCTGTAGCTCAAAAATGAAGAGCTTTAGGACATATGTTAATATAAACTTTTCTTCTTAAAATCACCCAAGGATTCACAACCTTAAGTATCGGCACTCAATTAAAAAAAATCCCGTATACTGTTGACTACCGCGGCAGCGTATTGCATTTCCTGGAATTGTGACCCCCTGCAAAACAAAGTAATACACTGTGTTGATTCCGTGTTTGGTTCTTTATGAAACATTTTTTAAATATTTATAATTAAAACACTTATTGCTTTTTAATGCTTCAAGTTATATTAGAGTTATCTCTACATATCGATACATGCATCGAATAACATTGTAAGTGACAAATCGTGTTTTTATACAGGCGAAGACAAGGTTCGGGTATATTACTTTACAATGATACTACAGGCAAAATACCTAAATAATCAGATACAAATGGGATGAAAGAGACATTTAACAAAAAAATTAACCTAAAAAACCAAATTTTAGGTTTGAAACATTGAAATTTATTTTGAACTGAAATTGGTCAAAATGTCACTTACAATGTTATTCGATGCATGTATCGATATATGTTTCGCCTTATTAGAGCTTTTTCAAGAGTATTATTCGTATACTAAAGTTTGCATTTCGATTACAATATTTATAATGTCTCTTTTTATTACCTAGTCTATTATAAACCTTATTTAAATTTATATTATGCTAAAGGTTTGGGAAGTCCGGGCTGTAAAGATTCTAAGAATTTCCACAACACCCCAATAATTGATAAATTCTTAGAATCTTGACAGCCCGGACTTCCCAAACCTTTAGCATAATATAAATTTAAATAATGTTTATAATAGACTAGGTAATAAAAACAGACATTTTAAATATTGTAAACGAAATGCAAACTTTAGCATACAAATAATACTCTTGAAAAAGCCCTAATAAAGCGAAACATATATGTAGAAATAACTCTAATATAACTTGAAGTATTAAAAAGCAATAAGTATTTTAGTTATAAAAACACAAGTAAGATATCTAGTATCCAGCCGTTTCAATTTCGCCTGGCGCGCGCATCGACGTCAAATGATGATCACTTTTTAAATTGCTCATGGAGATTTACGTTGGTGTTAGCGTTTTTAATTATCTTTTAAAGGTATTATGCATTTGATGGTAGATAAAATGAAAGAAGAATATCATGGTATTTAGGAATGTTAATTTTATAAATGTATTATAGCCCAGATTACAGCTAAAATATCACTAAAATATGAAAAAATTCCGGTAAACTTCATAAAAATTTAAATTTGGGTATGGGCATAATTTTACTTACAAACGAGACTGAAAAACCACGTATCTTGTTTTTCTTTAGTATCTTCCGCGGCTTCGGGAATACACAAAAAAAATTTATTCCGAATGACAATTGTTGTATGAATAACTAATTAAAACTAATTATATTTACATAAAATAGAAAACATCCTATTAATAATATATCTTGATATCTGAGGTTACAGATCCCAGTTGTTTTGCAAAGTTTGGCATTAAGCATAAATATATTAAGTGGAACCAGGTTCGATGATGATCCGCCAATATAAGAAGACATCACACGCACTGTTCCTCTGTGAAACAGTTTGAAGGTACAAACGTCATTCCGGTGAATAAAATCCTGATCGCCGAATCCCAGATGACCGCCTTAAACCTCCGTTGTTGGCATTTCCTTGGAGATTGTTTTAGTTTTGAAACCTTATTGCTTGATTGTTTTTATCCTCTAGGAAGTCGATTTCGAAGGCAGCAGTGTGCTAGATGCCAAGGTGTGATCTATACTAAAATTTCGTACCCTTTTGTCTGGTATCGTAATGTACTTTTCCGTTTCAAATGCAGGCGGTAGATTTAGGACTCTCAGTACAGACTTGGCATCTGTTTAAAAATTTGTGTGATTCTGACAGAATAAAAACAATTCTGTCTATTTATTAATTAAATGTTTTTGGCTAGTACGATGGCCTTAGCAGATACCATATATACATTATATTGCCAATACGAACGTTTCAAATTACAAAAAGTGTCCCCGGTATGGGAGATGGCTTGGTACCATTGAGGTTGCGCAGGTGGAAATTTTATCGATCGCTTCAGAGCCGGCTCGACATTATTTGTTTGTTGTTATTCGTCGCCATCTTTCGTTCTGGATGCTTTTTCAAATTACAGAATAAAAAGTGGTTTATCCACATTGTTGTCGGTATATTAGTACTTATAAACTTTCATTATCTAACAATAATTTTTGTAAAGGAGTGTTTAATTTGTGGTGATTCGATTCGCTGTTTGGTATGTTAGTTTCTTGTTTTGTTTAAGATGAAAGGACACAAGTGCATGGTGCTTTTTCGCAAAAGTCGTGGATCAATACCAGGTATAAAGTATTTCAGGTATGTACATATATTACACGAAAATATTTTGCTTATCACATTATCCGATCTGCCGAACCGAATTTCACTAAAAAGCTTAAAAGAAAAGAAGATAGTGTCAATATAATATATATGTGGCCACTACCTAACCTTAAAATTAATATATTTTTAATTTGGTGCATTAGTAGCTGATAATAATTCGCAAAATAATCAATATAGTAGTCATTCATTCTTAATTTTTGGTTTAGAAAAAAGTGAGGTTAAGGAACATACGACGTCGGATAAAAGTTAAAATAAAGCTTATCGTGTCGATTGTTACAAATATTCGGACGGAATTTGGCACCAAAAGTTTACACCAATCAAGGCACCGTCGGATCATCATATTATCGTCAGAAATCGTATGCATGGAACGCTGTCTTAAATCGAACTAATCGAAATTTTGATTGCAATATTTTTCCTAACTAACCAGTGAAACTTACATTAAAAAGTTTGAAATCCGGTCCTGTCGAATGTTTACTTTCACAAGGAAATTTCCGAACTGCGCAAACTCACTATTACCCGTTCGATGCCCATAGCGGGGACATAATAGCACATGGTATTAGCAATATAATGGTTATATATATGTGGCAGATACACGAAATAAGTTTGCTAACCGGCCCAATATCGAACCATTGAAGTAATTAAAATAAATAACACTTATTTAATATTTAATTTTGTCGGGGTATTCGGCATTAATACATGCCGCCAAGGCCAAACGCGACTATTCCGACGACAGGACGACCTAGGATAATAAAGCCATTAACTTCCAGAATTAATAGAGAAGAGATCATAATTTGGCGTTTTATGTCACCGTAGACATACTATAGCCATAAATAACTTCCAATGACATTTATTAATACATAATTTTTTTCAATTTAGTTTGCGTACATGTTAATTCGACAAAGGAAATATTTTCCCTGGCCCTTTTATACCCTATTGTTTTATGGATTTCGTTGCGTTGTGATTCTGACACGGCAATCATTATATTAAATCATTCGCCTGGCAAATGTCGGCAAAACGGTATTTAGGCCAATAACAGATTTTGGAGGCAAATGTAATTAATGATTCGTAAGGATCTTATCGTTGCAGACGCTAATTTAACTATGTTCCTTCGTTCCTTGTCATTGACGAGAAAGGGCAGCGGTTTGATTGATTGACTTAAAAGATTAATTTAAAAATATTGTATAGCTTCTGTTGTGTTGGGTTTGTTCAGGTTTGTGATTCTATCTGTAGAAGCCCCATCTCTTTTTATCTTCTGTCTGTTTCTGTCTTGGTTAGGAAAAACAAACAATCCACGGACGTGACTCAAAAGTCGATATTTTTATCCAGATTACGCCAGACTTGGCACTGCATTACCATATTGAGTTAAAAATTACTATTTTTTCCCACAAACAATACTTAAATTTAACACACAAACACTGAATAACAGCAAAGCATTTTATTTAATTCTAACGACAAATATAATAGTTGTTAATCCGGCAGTGTCAAACGTGAAAGCATAGAAAGCAGGTATGTAAGAAGGCCGTTCCAATAAGGGCTTTATAAAAGTACGTTCCGAAGGCGCGAAGGCGACGTAATGTCTTTGTCTAATGAACAGACAACAACGAAGAAAAATATACGAATTTTCAGCTCCCCGATTCTTTTTCTGGAAAGTTGTTTACAATCTAGCTAAGAAAGTGAATTGTTTAATCTTCAAACACTATGAACCAAAGTCGTATCCCCTTGATATAAAATCCTTGGTTTGAGAAAAAAATATCAATTTTAATCCATGCCCTTCGATTCACAAACTTTGATTATTAGTATTTTTAATTAGGATGATGCCGGAGTCAGTCGAAATCTCCGATGACCCCTGTTCATTTCGCGCTTTGTAGGCACGAGGCGAATTGGATCTTCCCTTGCCGTTAGAACAATACGTCGAGCGTCCGCCCGTAATCGGTACGCCGACAGAAACAACGATAATCGGAAGAAAGAGACCGAACGTGATCGGGGTCTAAACTTCAATTTTTAGCACTGAAAAACGGAGTTATCTCTTTTATTAAAAACGCTGCATTTAAAAAAAAATGTCGAACAAAAGATGTCGAAATTTTATTAATAATTGGAGGAAAGTCCATAATTTCTTTCTACATAGAAGAGTAAATACAATTGCATCTTTGGGGGATGTCGTTGTGTGGTGTGATGTTAGTAAAAAGTCGGTCGGTCGATCGGTTTTACTATATACACTTAACTATATTTACATACAATAATACAAATATTTACAACGGACTAAAACGGGGTTAGTCATCTTCTCCCAGAGTGCCGCGAGTATCGATGGCTAGCTGAGTTCGACTGCCGTCTTATGTTTAGCCTTTTTGGAAAGTCCCCAAAAAGGCAATAATACTCTTCTCAGAAATGTCCTGGCAATTGTTTAGTTTTATCACTGGTCGAAAGGTTCAATGCAGATGTTTTATTGCCGTTTCTCGGGCACGTACACTGCATTGATTAAGATACCCACAAAATACTTGTTAATATTTTGTGTGTATGTCCGCTACACATCTAAAAATCTTCCGGAACAAAAAAATATATACTTTCCTCCAATTTTAATTGCATTACAAAGTTTTTTTTCCTTGGACATTTTTTTCCTAAAACTGAAATAAACGCTTGGGGAGAAAACCCGTTTAGATTCACTCCCGAATCCCCTTTATGAACGTAATTTTTTTCAAAACGATTTTACTCACAAACTGTAAGTCCTATCAATATGAACTAAGTGTACCTTTTTTAAGTAAAATATTTCGAAATTTTATAATCTTTAAGAAAATTAAAAAAACTATGGTAGTTTTCTCGTAAAGAACATTCTGGTTCTCAGGTGACGATGTATAAAGTGAATTTCGGCATAGTAAAGGACAGATTTTCACGGCACGTCCCCATTAAAAAAAGTCGTGGATACCACCATTCCACCCCACCTAACTTATTTCGCACAATAGACGTTTAATGCAATTGCGTGATGGGGCAATTGTCAATCAATTGTTCCGGACTCTTTGCTGCACACACTCCCTTTGTTAAATCGACAACAGTTGTTCATTCTCATCATTAGCCAAGTCGAGTTGAAAAATCCCTTTTTCACTTTTTGAGGGATTCCCTTTTGCGGTCTCTACGGTGCTGGAAGCAAAGTTCAATAATTTTTGTTTAATGAGTTTAAGAATAATGACTACTATTAAGTACGGACCGATCCTCGTAAAATAATTTTTTTTAATGTGGAGAACGAGGCTTGTATTAGTACGGCAGCCCGTTACCAAAATGTCCTGTTATCACGCCTTCACCTAGTCAATGACTAATCGCTAGATTAACAAAAAATAAGAAAGTTTTACTCGAGCGAAAAAGTTCGGCAACGCTGCACTTACCCGTCAGAGTGATTTCAGTCTGTGGAAGCAGATCATCTTTTTGTTACCACACCGTGTTCGTTCTTAATGAAATCATATTAGAAATATAAGAAAAACACATGAATTCATCGACAACGGACGCTTTGAGTGTTGCAAAAATTTCATAGTTTAAATAAAAGAAAAGGGATATCAAAAAGTTACAGCGCCCGGGTCAATTTTTTTTACAATTGTTGATAACACTCTAAAAAATAGTAAATCGAGTCAAACGGACATTTTCCATGTTGCGCAGCTGCAGGGAGGGCAGCAGAGTCGGATCTCGTATCTGTATAATTCATGATCGCGGTACACGGCGCGTGCATGGGATGTATATATTACTTTCCCGTATAATTATAGTCTCGGAAATGGCAACCGCGCTTGCTCTAGAGAGCGGTGATTTCTCGGAAAGGAAAGTTTGACGACTTGTCCGGAGACAGACTAGACCATTATTTCAGAGGATAGTTCCTGTCAATTGTTTTTTTATTTTTTATTTTTATGATCAAACACAAGCACTATAGGAAAAATCCTTTAGGGCACTCTGGGAGTGGTGCGTGTGCGTAAAAAGCGATTCACGTTGGTTTTGAATCGTTGGAGGTTATATTCGTTGGGAAAAACGACCTCGGGAAGATCGTTCCACAATGATGAAGTCCTATGTTAACATAATTGTTTCATTTTATCTTTAGCAATTGAAGTAAGGGGTTAATGGCCCATAGAAATTAGCGTTTTTACTATTTCTATTGCGAAATGATTAAGTGCTCTTGTTCTATGTGTGTTATTGTAAAGTGTAATTATGCGTTAGTGTTGGGGTTTAGTGATAAGCTTATTATGCACTCCCACACTATCATCAGGACACGTGATGAGCATAAAGTTTTAGTGCCCTGGATTCCTTAATCGCGTCCTGGACTTACTTTCTAAGTAAGCTAAATATTTATTTTTATAAGAAACTAAAGTTTTACGCTTTTAAACATTTTGACAACATTCTGCTTGAACATCTGTTGATTAATCAGCTGGGCAATGTAATATCTTCAAATATGAATGTGCCGAGAAGTTGTGTGTGGGTTTAGGGGTGAATTATCTCTCTTTTTAAACGTTCGATTTAAAAAAAAAAATATGTAGCGCTTCTCTAGGACATCCCAGGAGTCACCCATTTCAATGTAATACGTCATTTCAACAACACCCTGTATTTTATAGAAAATTTTATAATAAAACCTTTACTATAATAATTTTACTATAGTCTTTTTTCCGTGTAGGATTTAAAACGACATATTTTGATAGAAAAGTTATTTTATCGATCCACCAGTGGCGCCCTAGCGAATATGTCCTCTGATATTTTTTTAAACAAAAAAAACGTGGTAGCTACGCCACTGACAACAATATAATAACGTCAATATAAATGTTAATAATAGTAAGATTCAATTTGAAATTAAATGTTTTGATCAAGAACCGTGTGCGTCTCCGTGAACGCAAAAGATGAATTTCATGTAGAATTGCTCAGACTAATCAAAAGAAAAACACATGCGAAAATGGTGGCGTACAACTTTTTTACTAATTTTTTACTTACTTAGTTGAGAGCTACTGAAAATTATAAATATATGCTTTCGGTGCATGTTGACTTGACGACTTCCAATATCTGTACCTTTACTATTAAACACAGTGATCCAGTGACCCCAATCCGACCTTTATATAGAGTTCACGTATTTCGTGCGTGCATTTGTTTTGTGCGTGCAATTGTTTCCATTCTGCGAATCTCGGTTTAGGATATTCCATAGTTAAATCGGCAGCAGTTGTTGATTCTCATGTTAAGCCAAGGAAAGCTGAAAAATTCATTTTTCACTTCTTAAGTGCTTTTGGTAACACAAGATAATCTTCTGACTTTTTAATCACAGACTGTTAAAAGCAAAGTTCAATAATATTGTTCGACGAGTTTAAAAGTAACTAGTGCGATAATTACAACGAGCAATATGAATTCAAAAATAATTTTTTAAAAGTTGGTGGAAAATGGTTTAGGGATTGTACGAAAGTAAGTACGTTTAATAATGTTTTGAAACTGCAAAATAAGTACATATATTAAGCATATGGATACTTGGAATGCACCGAGAAGTGTTTTTGGATAATAACGAATTTTTTGTCAGACAGTTTTTTATATATACAGGGTGTTCCTTAATGAATGCTAATATTTCAGGGTGTGATTCCTTAGGTCATTTTATAAAGAAAAGTTCATATGAACATATGTCCGCAACGACTTCAATTTTTTGCTACAGGGTGTTGAATTTTTTTTTTTAAATGGTTATTTTTTAATGTCCCTGCAAACCTGTTCAATGATATTTTTTACAAAAAAGACGGTATGGAAAAATGTCAGTGGCTTACCATCTTTTTTGTAAAAAATATCAGAGGACATGTTTGCAGGGACGCCACTGGTGGAACAATTGAATAACTTTTCTAACTAAAACTTGGGGTTCTATATCCTATTAACACATACCAAAATTAAAAATATAATATCTAAAGTACTTTCGGAGATATTAAAAAATAACCATTTAAAATATAAAAATTCAACACCCTGTTCTTATGAACTTTTATTTATAAAATGACCTAAGAAATCACACCCTGAAATATTAGCACGTCATTAAGGAACACCCTGTATATTTTATTTTACCTGTTATTAAGTATTTTTAATCCAAAAGTCTCAAAAAGGCTATTTCTAAACTAAAACTGTATACTGGCTCGATCTCTAACCGTTTTCCAGATATTTCCATTTTGACTTTGATGCATTGTGATGTTTAAATGGAAATATCTCGAAAACGGTTATACAGTGTGTCTACTTAAGTTGGAACCATATGAAAAACTTTTTTATTGTTGGTTTTGTAAAAAAATTTATTCTTGATAAAAAGTTGTGCATGGTCCAAAACTTAAAATGCAACCATCAGATATCACTTTTTTTTAAGCGGTATACGAGGTTTGTCAAAAAATATCAATTTTACTCAAGAGTAAAGTACCTTTATTTTTTACAATACCGAAGAATGTTATAAAGTAAAGTTATTTTGAATTATAAGTTATATTCAGTTGTGCAATTACAGCCATTTAGCATAAAAATGAAGGTTTAGTTATTATTTACTAATCATTCCGTATTAATTAATCTGGCTTGATACAATTTAACGTAATCTAGAATGAACTGACATGTGATCAGTAAAATTGCAAATTTACTAATATAGATAAATTCAGTATTGAAATATATTACAAATAGTTTATAATGTAAATAATAACTAAATCTTCATGTTTATGCTAAATGGCTGTAATTGCACAACTGAATATAACTTATAATTCAAAATAACTTTACTTTATAACATTCTTCGGTATTGTAAAAAATCAAGGTACTTTACTCTAGAGTAAAATAGATATTTTTTGACAAACCTCGTATACCGCTTAAAAAAAAGTGATATCTGATGGTTGCATTTTAAGTTATGAACCATGCACCACTTCTTTATTAAGAATACCTTTTTTTGTCCAACTAACAATAGAAAAGTTTTCTATATGGTTCCAACTTAAGTAGACTCACAGTATATATACAGGGTGTCCCATAACTAATGGTACACAGAAAAACTGCAGATTCCTTGGTTAAAAATACTGCGATTTGGCCATACTTAGTTTAGTTCAATAGCTGGTAATAACCGAAATAAAAACCGAAGTAAAAATTTAATTTTCAATTTTCCTAAATAACTTATTTCTGAATCAATATTTTTGCACAAAATTTTGTGACTGGGGTTTTTTTGGGGAAAGGAATTTGAATTTGTTAATAATTTTGATGTAGATTATAGGGGGCGCTCTCTGCGGTACTCTGGATACATAAAAAGAAATGTAACTTTTTTGTGCCTTAGTATAATTATATTTTTATTAAAAATATCAGTTTTTCCGTCATTTTTAAGCAATAAAGGTATACTTTGTAAATGTCGCTCCGACTAACCGTTTTCGAGATATTTTCAATTACAATTTCTAATGAGCCCGGTTAAATTTTGATTTGTAAATATGAAATTTGTCACAGTAGGCTTTGGTAAAAACAAATACAATGGAAGCACTTTGAAACCTCATTTGTGTCAAAGTTCATTTTCATTTGTCAGTATTGTGGGTGTTTTAAGGAGTTTTTGAAGATACTGTTATCAAAAATTAAACTAAATATGCCGCGACATAACTGTTTTCTAACGGAGAAATGCGAGACATGGTATGTTTATAAGCACAAGAACATTTTAACCTTGCGTCCAAAGCGTAATAGTGGAGGATCCTGTTTCTCCCAGTCTGCCGTATAGGCTTCTAAAAATTTTAAAATCTGGCTGCCTTCTATTTGGATACATTTCCAAATACCGCCGAAGTGCCCCGCGTCTGTTAAAATTTTCTTGTGCTTATAAACATACCATGTCTCGCATTTCTCCGTTAGAAAACAGTTATGTCGCGGCATATTTAGTTTAATTTTTGATAACAGTATCTTCAAAATCTCCTTAAAACACCCACAATGCTGACAAATGAAAATGAACTTTGACACAAATGAGGTTTCAAAGTGCTTTCATTGTATTTGTTTTTACCAAAGCCTACTGTGACAAATTTCATATTTACAAATCAAAATTTAACCAGGCGCATTAGAAATTGTAATTGAAAATATCTCGAAAACGGTTAGTCGGAGCGACATTTACAAAGTATACCTTTATTGCTTAAAAATGACGGAAAAACTGATATTTTTAATAAAAATATAATTATACTAAGGCACAAAAAAGTTACATTTCTTTTTAGTATCCAGAGTACCGCAGAGAGCGCCCCCTATAATCTACATCAAAATTATAAACAAATTCAAATTCCTTTCCCCAAAAAAACCCTAGTCACAAAATTTTGTACAAAAATATTGATTCAGAAATAAGTTATTTAGGAAAATTGAAAATTAAATTTTTACTTGGACACCCTGTATCTCGGTTATTACCAGCTATTGAACAAAACTAAGTATGGCCAAATCGCAGTATTTTTAACCAAGGAATCTGCAGTTTTCCCGTGTACCATTAGTTATGGGACACCCTGTATATTGGTGCATACTTTAAGCATATGTATTAAAATGCGAATTTTTTAAAATATTCTTCGTGCATTATGACGCTCTTTATCGATGACTATTCTTTTGAGGTTACCATATGTTTAAAAGCAAAGTTCTATAAAACTATTGTCTCACCATCCCAAAAAAACTTTTCTTGAAGTTGGTTAGGAGCGATATGTTATCAGGCCTGTAAAGTTTAAAAAATATTAATTCCATTGGGGGTTATACTGGAAACCCATTTTAAAATGGGACGAACGAACCGTGATGCCCAATCAATTGTTTTGAACTGTTTAATTAACAGCAGTTGTCCATTCACATCATTAGCCCAAGCCGAGTTGGGCATTGGAAAAATTCCTTTTCACTTTGTGTGGTTTTCCGTCGAACATAAGTTATTCTTCGCTGGGAATACTTTTAAAAGGAAAGTTTTACAAATTTATGTTTAATAAGTTTTAAACTATTGACTAAGGCTTTAAGTAGGGCATCCACCCTTTTAAATGTTTACCGCGATATACAATGGATGATAGAGGAGCATGGTGGGCCGAGTCAAATTCTTCAGAAATTCTTAACGATTGAAACAGAATAAACATAAATATTCTTAAATAACCAAACCAACTTCTTTTCTTCTCCATTCCTTCCTTCCTTTGGAGAAAGTAAAACTCAACCTGATGGCCGATTAAAAATTTCCAAACATGTAGGGCGAGTCCTGCAGTACCGGCCAGGCACAGGTAGGATCGGTCGACAAGCAGTGTTGCCAGAAATTATTTTTGTTTCGTACTAGATCGTTCTTTAAAAAGTACCAGATTTGTTAAATTTAAACTTTTGTCTAACTGCAAACAGTATGTAAGAATATCTAACCTATGCGAAAGCTGATGAGCAAGTGACGAGCGAAAAAAGTAATCCATCCGCGACCCCAAAAACCTGACCATGCAAAAAAAATTTATTACAAAAGAAGGGGTTATCCATCTCGTAATTAATTATTGATACGACGTAACCAATATCATCTCATCATTTTCAAAAAGTAGTACTAGATTTGTGCCCGACGGTACTAAAGTACTAAATGTCGCGAAAAAGTACTAAATCTAGTACAATAGTGCTAACTCTTAACACTAACGACAAGAGGTACGGAAAAATATAGCCGTTTTAAACTATGTATAACACACTCCCAAAAGTATTTGTTTCAGTCAACGTTCACTGCATGCTTTTATTTTTAAAAAAATCGGGATAATTGTAAAACTCAATGCATTTTCTTGAAAGTGTTAAAAAAACTGTTACCTTTACGAGCCAAATTTTATTTGTATTAATAAAATAAATTAGACTAAGTAGAAATTTGATAAATCTATTAGTTTGAAATTTAAAAAAATAGTAGTAGTGCGTAATAACAATAACAATTAAAGACAGAATAGTAATAATAATTTAAAAATGTTTAGCTTCTTCGAAACCGAATGTAGATTTAGGTCCTCTTTCATAATTTAAATAGCAAAATCCAGGCTCGTATTTAAAAAAATTAAGTTGATGATGGTGACCCAGAAACCCAAAGACATCGCATTAAAGATATGATGTGACATCTTGTGGAGAATTAAAAATTTGAAAAAAGCAAAACAAATTCGAATAAAGCCAGGAAAAATTAAAAACCTAAACACAAAATTCACACTAAACACAACGTCACATTTCTTACAAACTATGAAATCCCAATGGTGAGAAACAAATTTGCTACACCCTATATAACCTAGTTGTGATTTGTATCTAGTATTACATTATTAGTAGTATGATTTTTTTGTAATTTATCAAGATCTTAATTGTGAATAGCAATGAATATTATTTTAAAATATATCTTATTGATTGTAGTTGTATTTGTTGAAAATGGGGACACTAAATTTGTTATAATGTAAATCGGTCTTCATTGATTTTGACTTCTTCAAAAGTTTATGGTTGACAACGTCAACTGACACTGTCAGAATTCTCAAAATGCCTCGCCATTTAACAGAACTTGAAAAAGTTCAAATAGTAGCCAGAATTGCAGATGGGTTGTCAGTCAATACGGGCACTAGCAAATTTATACGGAAAAGGCAAGAACGCAATTTTAACACTTAAGCAACTTTGGGGACAAGATGGGTATTTGAAAAGAAAAACTGATAGTGGTCAGGCCCGCATTTCGGACCTAAATAGAATAGGAGCTAAAAAACTGGGTAGCTGCGTAAAAAATAATGCTCACAGATGAACGTAGACAGTCTCGGATATTCCGCGACTGTTAGTTATGGAATGAGGCAGTTTTCACTGACGAAAAGGTTTTTCAATCTAAACATAGGTAATGGTTTCGGGTACCTATACGTTATTAGTTACGTTGAGTAAAAAATATGTGGTATTATATACAGAAATATTTTTATACATTTATCACATTTAATTAGATTATTTTATTTTGTTTAGCGACGCCAATGCTTATTGCTCATAACCTTAAAAACAATAAATCAATCAGAAACGCCTGATTTACGCAAACATGGCAAAACTAGTCATAAGACTTTAAATACTACATATTTTATAAAAATAAAAATATGATTATCATTATTTTGGTAAAAAATACATTCATGTTATGTTGCAATGCAATATTCTCCTGAAAATAAACGTTTTACCCGATACTTTTTGTTAAAGGTTGGTAAAGCTTATGTTGTCGCTGAATAATTTATTATTGTCAAAAGAAGCTTTTAACGTTATGTTGAATATAACAAATTTTCAAATGCATTGTGTATATTATAGGAACTGGGAATTTAGAAAGAGCATCCCCTCGATTTGACATAAAATTCACAAGAAAATTTGTTCATACATGGCAATTGAAATCGGTTTTTTGGATATTCGGTTTCGGATAATTCGGTTATTTTACAAAACTGAAAACCCATTATTTGGATGACCGATTATTTATATAATCGGTTATCAAACATGTGACTAACCGGTTACTTGGATAACCGATTATTAGACTAAAATATTCAAGTGGGACCTCTAATACGTGGAATTACATGAAAAGTAAACATATACAGGGTGTTATGGAAATGACTTATTATATTTAAACCGGAAAATACTGAGATGAAAATAAATTGAAGAAAAATAACCATAAATGGCGCTTTGAATTATTAAGCGAAATATACACTTTATAGGAAATCTCAAAATTTACGTGGCCGCTCCTGAGGACCTTCGCAATCAATAGTTTATTGAGGCAGTCTCGAGAGGTTAGAGCATTATAGGCAGTGTTGTCATATTGCAACACAGAATTCTAAACGCACGTGTTCAGTTTTTGACAACAAGACGTCTTTGTCACGCGTGATCACTTCTTTTTCAAACTTTTTAGAAAAAAAACTACAATTTTAAAGTACATACTCCTTCCATTTTATTTAAAATAATCCGTTTTATAATTAAATTCCATAAAAAAATAAACACAAAACGTATGTTTTTCAACAGTTCAATAGTAGATAATATTACACAAATTTGAAATCACATCACAACAATTATTATTATGAATTATTTCACAACAGAAAAAAAATCGGGTACTGCTGCAACTAACAAAACGTTTAAAATTCGTATACGTCAAGCACGTGGAACCCTCGACAGCGTCACTCCACCCCCGAGTCTCGAAACATACTGAAGCAACGATAGTGGCGCGCGGCCGGTATCCAAGTAAGCGCGAGACACGCAGTGTGATCGGACAACACGGTTAGTATACTCTAGTGACCCACATTGTTGCTAAGTGAATCCAGATGGAACGGCGCGACAGTATGTGGATAAAAAGGGTTTTTACCTTAGTATTTAGTTATTCGATTTAAAAAAAAAAGTATGTAGACTTTCTCGGACACCCAAGGAACCCATTTAAATACAATAAGTCATTTATTGTATACATTGGAGAAAAATGAAGAAAAAATAGAAAGCAGGTGGTTAAGTATAAAGATGATATGAAATTAATAATTAAATTATGAGAATTGTTGAAAGACATTAATTTTTATATGTTATAATCTGTATTTGTATTGTAAATTAATGATTTAAAGTATTGGACCATTACTGGGAAAACAGGTTATTCGGATAACCGATTATTCGAATAACCGGTTATCCAGTTTTATTCGAAACAGGTTTTTTACGATTTTTCGTTTTGCCAGAACTAGTACAAATTACTTGTTTAGATACTAATTAAATTACTCTATAATACACATTTTAATAGTTTCCCTATTAATTAGGCACATTTAATTAAAAATGTGATTGCTTCATTATTTAATTGATTCAAATTCCAGCACGAGTAGTTAATTAAGTTATTATAATTTTGTTAGTAGATATTTTTAGCCAATAATGCGATGCATTTTTTAGAAAAAAAAATAGCGGCTAGTGCCAGTGCGCTAAATTTATTTCTTAGGAATTTGAGTGTTTTTCAACACCGTCATAGCCAACTAGAGGAGTAACTGAACTTAAAATCCGCAGCAAAATCGCCATATAAAAATATTAAATTGGCAATATTTCGAAAATTAAAAATTTTCGGAATAGACAAACTTACACAAACTCACCATTATTTTGAATGTTAAATAGAGAGAGGGAAAAAATAATAAAATTTGAAAATATTGATTTTTTACAGTTTTCTCAGTTTCATTTTTAATCTTATTGTTTGAACACCTTGTATGAATAGTTTAAAAATTATAAAAATGTATTAAATCAGGTTTCGTTCAACAAGAAATCCAAAATTAAATAATATACGGGTGTCCCTTAACTAATGGTACACAGGAAAACTGCAGATTCCTTGGGTAAAAATACTGCGATTTAGTTCAATAGCTGGTAATAACCGAGATACAGGGTGTCCAAGTAAAAATTTAATTTTCTATTTTCCTAAATTACTTATTTCTGAATCAATATTTTTGCACAAAATTTTGTGACTAGGAATTTTTTGGGGAAAGGAATTTGAATTTGTTAATAATTTTGATGTAGATTATAGGGGGCGCTCTCTGCGGTACTCTGAACACATAAAAACAAATGTAACTTTTTTGTGCCTTAGTATAATTATATTTTTATTAAAAATATTAGTTTTTCCGTCATATTTAAGCAATAAAGGTGTACTTTATAAATGTCGCTTCGACTAACCGTTTTCGAGATATTTTCAATTACAATTTCTAATGCGCCTGTTTAAATTTTGATTTGTAAATATGAAATTTGTCACAGTAGGCTTTGGTAAAAACAAATACAATGAAAGCACTTTGAAACCTCATTTCTGTCAAAGTTTATTTTCATTTGTCAGCATTGTGGGTGTTTATACGCACAAGAAAATTTTAAATGTATCCAAATAGAAGGCAGCCAGAATTTCAAATTTTTAGAAGCCTATAAGACAGACTGGGTGAAACAGGATCCTTGCGTCCAAAACGTAATAGTGGAGCATGTTTAGTTTAATTTATGATAACAGTATCTTCAAAAACTCCTTAAAAACACCCACAATGCTGACAAATGAAAATAAACTTTGACACAAATGAGGTTTCAAAGTGCTTCCATTGTATTTGTTTTTACCAAAGCCTACTGTGACAAATTTCACATTTACAAATCAAAATTTAAACGGGCGCATTAGAAATTGTAATTGAAAATATCTCGAAAACGGTTACTCGGAGCGACATTTACAAAGTATATCTTTATTGCTTAAAAATGACGGAAAAACTGATATTTTTAATAAAAATATAATTATACTAAGGCACAAAAAAGTTACATTTCTTTTTATGTATCCAGAGTACCGCAGAGAGCGTTCCCTATAATCTACATCAAAATTATTAACAAATTCAAATTCCTTTCCCCAAAAAAAACCATAGCCACAAAATTTTGTGCAAAAATATTGATTCAGAAATAAGCTATTTAGGAAAATTGAAAAATAAATTTTTACTTGGACACCCTGTATCTCGGTTATTACCAGCTATTGAACTAAACTAAGTATGGCCAAATCGCAGTATTTTTACCCAAGGAATCTGCAGTTTTCCTGTGTACCATTAGTTATGGGACTATATAAAGGCTTCCTAATGGAAAAAATTAATAATTCATTTAAGTTCTGCAAAACAAATGTTAGACATAAAATCTTAAATATGTCAAACATGACTTAAGTATAAGAGACATGATAGATGAAATATTCATAGAATTTTGCGTAGAATCCATAAATGTAATAATATAGAGGGTGTCCTGGAATATGTGGGCAATCTCCCGGATTCAGATAGAACACTTAAAAATAATAGGAGAAGTTCATATAAATTTTTCTTCCTACGGTCTCCCCTACGGAGATACGGGCCCATAACGGACGTCTCGGGAAATCGTTGTTTTTTAAATAATTGTTTAAGTATCAGGTGTAATTTAATAATCTTTTAGTATAATGGTTACTACATGAGTCTCCTTAAAATTCGCCCTTTTAAGCACATTTGGCTTATTTAGTTTGCCAGGGACGGACTGGACGTAACACAAAAATGTTTTTTTACACCCTGTATGATGAAGAAACGACAATAATATTTTTGAATACTCTAAACCTTAAGCTGAAAAAAAGGTACCCTTGATCAATGTCGATAAAATTAAATGTTTTCGAGAAAAAAATATGTTTGTCCATACATTAAATGCATGTCGGCATATTCAGTATAAGTAAATTCCATTACTAAGTTAGTAACTAATAAGACAAAGGAGAAAAACCGCAAATTTCAAGACGCTACCATAGACTGACACTGGCATAAATATTCTTATTTAAATCGGTACATGTGAAAAATCCATAGCAACAATGAAGGAATTTTAATTCTATGAACATAAAACAACAATCAATATTGAACAAAAATATATTTTTTTCGAAAACAGTTCATTTTATCGCCATTGATCAAGAGTACCTTTTTTCAGCTTCAGGTTTAGAGTATCCAAAAATATTATTGTCGTTCCTTCATCATACAGGGTGTAAAAAAAATCATTTTTGTGTTACGTCTAGTCCGTCCCTGGCAAACTAAATAAGTCAAATGTGTTTAAAAGGGAGAATTGCAAGGAGTCTAATCTAGTAACCATTAAACTAAAAAATTATTAAATTACACCTAGTACTTAAAAAATTGTTTAAAAAACAATTACTTCCAGGGACGTCCGTTATGGGCCCGTATCTCCGTAGGGGAGGCCGTAGGAAAAAAAATTATAGGAACTTCTCCTGTTATTTTTAAGTGTTCTATTTGAACCCGGGAGATTGCCCACATATTCTGGAACACATAGGGTGTTCCGTTTAAAATATGCAAGTTGACACCGACTTCCGGTACAACCGGAAGTGCCACCATATTCAAAATATTTTATTACTTACTACATTAGCTTATGGTACTATTTTCAAAATTTTCCTATGTATAGTTTTCATATACAACGTGTCCAAGATACGGAGGGCCAGTACAGGGATCTCGGAAAGTTATGTGAGATACGAAGTCGGTTAAATGGAGGTAAAGTTGCACGTTTACGTGCCTAATAATATGCCGTTTAGAAAGTGTTAAAATTCCGAGTAGTTCCGGAGATATCCGGAAAAAAACGAAATACTCAAAAATCGTTTTATTGTTTTCCTGGGTTTTTTTGAGATCGAATTCTAAAGTAAATTGCACTTTTGCATTGCCACTTTTTTCGCTCTATCTAACAGCTTTAATTGTTTTGTAGTCCGATGAGTCGTCTTCGAGGGGCCATTATCAATTTTATGGAATTTGAGAGCTTTTTTTTCTCTCGAATGTAACGATGTATGACACATTGTGGTTTAATGACGTTTCGAGGATTTTTTGAAAAACATCAGAAAATTTTGGGATACGGTCCTGTATTTCTCCTAACGTTATAAATAATATCTCATAAGTAAGCTCTAAATTTTTTACTTATGTTGGACTAGTTCAATAAATAACAAATAATTTAATAATAAACCACAAGTAAGTGAACAAAAATCATTCCAATACAGTAATAAAACGAACAACGAAAAAAGTAAGGAACTACATAATCAGGTGTTCAAAATTATTTCCGTATTCTCTAAGCACAAATAACATCTTCTAACTGCAACATAACAGTTTTTTTGAGATAAAATACAACATGCGATAGAATATCAAACTTTTTAGCATTTGTAAATTTATGTTCCATATTTTCTGCAAAATAGAAAACCTCTTAAAACGCTCTCAAACGATCACAATGGGAATGTCAAGAGAATCAAATCACGCGTCACCATCTTAATTTTTTTGTTTCAAACGCCTACTTTTCTTTTAAATCCCGAATCAACAGAAGTTTGAAATAATGTTTCTGTATTTTGTTCACTTATTTGTGGTTTATTATTAAATTATTTGTTATTTGTTGAACTAGTCCAACATAAGTAAAAATTTAGAGCTTACTTATGAGATATTATTTATAAAATTAGGAGAAATACAGGACCGTATCCCAAAATTTCCTGATGTTGTTCAAAAAACCCTCGAAACGTCATTAAACCACAATATGTCATACATTGTTGCATTCGGAAGAAAACAAGCTATCAAATTCCAATATCAGAGGAACATATATTGAATTGTTACATATTTTTTAAGAATGTAGTGCCGATACCGATATTATATCGGTATCGACAACTAAAATATCGGCATCGACAAAAAAACCGTATCGGCCGCTCACTAATATTACATAAATTTTGCGAGCAGATATAAATCAACGCCACCTCTTAACACAACTTTTACATTATACCGGGAAAATAAATGGTTGTTTTTAACCCATGGCCCGAACAACGTTTTCGTGTGTTAAAAAAATCAAAAAGTTAAATTCTTGAAAATTCCATTTATTTTTATTATTGATTGGCTGCATACATCAACTAATAGAATTCTTTCACTTCAGCACCAGAGTTTATAGAATATAGACTGTATAAAATGACATTTGACAATTTGATTTTCGACCAATTAATACAAAAACAACGAAAACATCTTATACGGTAGTAAATTGAAACTTTATCGCACGATATCTTCATTATATAGCCTGGGAGAATAAAAAAAATAAACACTGCCAATGTCTTTTATAGCCCGTTAATAACAATAACCTTCTGCTGCAAACTAATACGCTTCTGAATAAAACATTTAATTAATTGCTTTTGTCACCGGCTCCCTAAACATCATTAGGGGTATCTTGGAATTTGGGGGTTTTACAAAATAATTTATTAAACATGAAAGAAAGAGGTTACTAAAGGGATTAAAAAGTAATAAAGGCATCATAAAAGGGGTTATTAACGGGAAAAAAACGCGTATGGAAAAAAGCTTTTTGAAAGCTGACCTTTTATGAGGTATCAGGTAAAGTAATAACCTAATTTTATTTGGATGTTCATGTTTTAAAAATATGTTTTGTATTATTTGATAATGGATTTGCGTATATACCTACTTACAGTTTTGGAAACATAAAACTCAGACAAACATGAGCGCCGCTGGTACTGTTTTGGTGGAATAAAAATGTAAATTAATTTTTCAAAGAGTTATATACAGGGTGTTATGGATTATTATATTTAAACACGCAAATTATGAGATGGAAACAAATTGCAGATAAACGATAAATGGGGCGAGTTAATAAGCGGGAAAAATCACTTTTTCTCATTTGTCATAAAAAGTACAGGGTGTTCCATTTTCGACTACAGATTCCGGTGTCAAATTTGTAAGGTGCCCTGTTTCTACACTGAAACCCTCAAAATAAGGGATTAAAAACCCATTTATCCCAAAGGGATAAAAATTTGTTATGACATTTAATTTTTTTAGAAATTATTTTGGGACTTTCCCTAATTTAAAGTGCATAAAATAGTATATAAACCACGTGACTAAAGTGTGGACCCGTAAACTTGTGTTTTCAGGGGGATACGTTTCACTATTAATTTCATCACTGTAACCCCAAGCCGGGGGGGGGGGGGGGGACAAGGGCAGTATATGACTGGTTTTATATATTATTATATACTTTTATATATAATTTTATGCACTTTAAATTAGGGAAAGTCCCAAAATAATTTCTAAAAAAATTAAATGTCATAAGAAATTTTTATCCCTTTGGGAGAAATGGATTTTTAATCCCTTATTTTGAGGGTTTCAGTGTAGAAATTAATAGTGAAACGTATCCCCCTGAAAACACAAGTTTACGGGTCCGAGGTTTTTTCACGTACACAGCCGTAAACCTTGCTGGACTGTTTTCGATGGGCCACCCTGTATCATTCATTCCGGGATTTGAGGGCTTAATCCCCCTCGAGATCCCGGGATCTCTGTATCCCGGGATTGGCACCTCTAATATACAGGGTGTCCCATTTTCGACACTTTTATAGGGTATCTCCGTTATTGCTAGTGCTATCAAAAAAGTAATGTAGGTGTCATGTGCTCTTTTTGGGTCAAACTTGAAATGGTAAAATCAAAATTCGAAAATTTTCGCTCGCTTAAGAGATACGGAGGAAAATCAACAAATTGACAATTTCTAAATTACCCTATACTTTCTTAGTTAAAAGAGATACCGAAAATGTTTTATACAGAAGTTTGTTTATAATGATTGTTGAATAATCTGCCGTTTTCAGAATAAATATACGGGGCCAGGTAAGGAAGTTATGTAATAACAACTAGAATGTCAACATAGTTGTCTCTAGGATATTAGCTTTTGTTTCATGGCCAACTGTGGTTTAAAGTAATAATAAATCACCTAGGAAACCAATATTATCCATGGTGTGCTATATATTTGAAAAGAGAATTTAAAATGGTATCTTTTTAAATTAAAATATACAGGGTGTTCATGGAATGGGGTTAGGTCCGATAACTTTTTTACCTGACCGCCTATACTTATTCTAAATACGACAGATTATTAAAAAATCATTATAAAGAAACTTTTGCATAAAACATTTTTCTGTATCTCTTCTAACTCAGAAAATATAAGGTGATTTTGAAATTGTCAATTTTTCGATTTTCTCCCGTATCTCTTAACCGAGCGAAAATTTTCAAATCTTGATTTTATCATTTTAAGTTTGACCCAAAAAGAGTACATGACACCTACATTACTTTTTTGATAGCACTAATTGAAAGCATTACGCCTGCTTTCAATTTTTTAAGTTTAAAGATGATATGAAATTAATAATTAATTGATTAAGAATTACTGAAGGGCATTAAGTTTTATATGTTGTAATCTGTATTTGTAATGGGAATTAAGTCTTTGGCAATTACTATAGGAAAATAGGTTATTCGAATAACCAGCTTTAACAACCATTCGGTTAACCGGATTTATCAGAAACCGCTCAGGCGGTTTTGCTTTTTTCCGGTTTTTGCCAAATTTAAACCAACTGCGCATGCCTCGGGCAGTTTGCAACTACAGTGAAACCTCTCTTAGGCGAACACCTACGGGACAGTCTAAATGTGTCCGCCTAATAGAGGTGTCCGCACATGGGAAATTTGTTATTAGGTAATATGTAAATACAAAATTATTACTATGTATGTATGTACAAATAAACATAACATAACAAAAATACACTACTTTTATGTAGTTAGAATGTAGTACTAAAAAATCTAATAACGTAGTTTGACGTGTTTGCGTTTTAAACTTGCAATCTAGAAAATGTAATTCCAAGTCTGATAACAATTCCATTGCTGTAGAGTGTAGAGTCACCTCTATTCTTTGCATACTCTTGTAATTCCTTTACCGTACTAATGGCTTGTTGATAATTGGTGACATTTGTTTGATTACTGCATTCAACTTCTTCATCAGAGTCGTCAGATAGTGATGTGGTTTCAGTTTGGACTACATAATTCTAATAGCACATTGCTATCAATGTTAATGAAGTCGCCCAAAATCATTGTTATCAAATTACAAACTTCCACAACATCAATATTCTCTTTCAGACTCAAAATGCAACATTTTTGTGCCATTGTTTACGATTTTAACCTTACAACTCACAAATAAACGGCAGACAGCTGTCGGGGAATTACACATACTTTCATTAGGCGAAGTCTGTCTTCAGAGAGTTTTTGCACCGTACTTATTCGTCTCCCAAATACTTTACAAAATTTTTTGTCCGTTTAAAGGAGGGTTTTCGCACTCTATGTATGAAAACAGCCTGTCCGCGTCCGCCCAAGAGAGGTTGATTTTCATGGAATTTCATATACCTAGTTCCAGACTATGAAAAAATGTCTGCTTAATAGAGATGTCCGCTTATTAGAGGTGTCCGTTATGAGAGGCTTCGCTGTATTTTTATTAAATAAAAAGAACCATACTAAATTTTTTCAATTTTAAATCTTTAACTACCTTTGACATGTTGTTTTATAAAAAAAGAATCCTTTAATCATTGACTTGAAACAAACATGGACCCGGTATTTCTATCTGCTTTGTACACGTCAATGTGCCGCCTATTTTACGAGAATAAACACAACAAAAGAAATGGGGACTCTATCCGTAGAATCCCCATCTCTTTTTATCTTTTGTCTGTTTCTGTTTTCATTGTGACAGTTGATCGGTTTGATATGTCTTGGTTAAGTAAAACAAACAATCGACGGACGTGACTCAAAAGTCACAGTCTTACCATAGTATTTTTTCCACAAACAATACGTACATTTGACACACAAACACTGAAAAACAACAAAGATTTTTATTTAACAATAATGACAAATATGACAGTTGTTAATCCGGTAGTGTTAAACCTGAAACCAGGTAGGTGTCCGTTATGAGAGCTTTCACTGTATTTCTGACCGCTCTGCGAACGAACCTGATGTTTTTTCGTACACCGCGGATACGATTTTCTTGCAACAAATTAAGAAAAACGACGAGTTGCAAATTATCGGCTAATGTTCTGTACACAGAGACTTTCATTCCGTCAAAGTTTTAAAACCGCCTAAACTGTCGTAAATTATTCCCAAAATTTGACGCCGAATGATTTATTGCTCTCAAGGTAAATGGACAATACTTTAAAGTTTAAAAGAAAATTTCAACTTTCGCGGCGCGGCGGTTCCATTTCTCACGGAACGGTCCATGCTTGAGCTATTTCTTAGAATAAAATAAAATTGATGCGATAAAGTACTAAAACGGTTGTATGTCATCGTTTTTATGGTGAAAAAGTGACTCGACAAAAAGTCATAAGGGGGTTTTATGTTTAAACGGGATGAGGATGATTTAACAGACACGCGTCTTTATATTGGGAATAAAGGGAAGAAAATTGAGAGTTTGTATGAGGAAATGGGGATTATTGGATCTAACCCGATTTTTCTCCGGTCGACTTAGAGGTTATAATAATTGAGAACGTTGAGTGTAGGAGAGAAAATTTGGTAACTTGTCTCCCGTTAAACCGTCATTTTGTTCCAAAAGTGTATCAACATTGTGCCGCCGACCTGGTTGCTCTAATAACATTATTGTCAGCGCCTTAAGAGTATTTATCAGTGGACCGCGTGGTCCGATTTGAGATTTCGCCGCGGAACAGCATAAGTTATTAGGTTTGTTTTGGTTGTAAAATAAGGATTGATTCTAGACGGTTCGAGAACTGCGCAGAACTCTATGTGTAATAAAATAAATCCTCGAACTGTTTTAGAATCGGTTCGCAGTAGAAGAAACCAAAACAGCTTATTGAAAAAGAAGAAGAGGAGAATTAACCATAACCTCAAAATTTCAAAAATTGACGTAGTTGTTATTTTTCCTTATTTATGTAAAGAAAATACAAATATTTAAGTGTATGATACCAATAATTCTCAGCCTGCACTATTTAAAAGCTGATCCTACAAAAAATACTCAAATAATTTCCCAATACTCTTGAAAAATGAAATTATTTGTTGCATTTAACTTCTTTACAGAAACTTCTACCTACCATAACTATGGGATTATTATCCTCCATTCTATAGTATTTTACTCTTAACAAAAAAAATAGCTGAACTAAGATTCAAAACGCAAGACACGAGATACGAGCACAAAAGGGACACAAGCCACGCAAAAACAATTTAAAATGGTGATCAGCTGGGGAAATGCCTTCTTTTTATTACACTGCGCATGCGGCAACTAAAAATCCCGAATCGGTTCCATCAAAAAGCCAGAACTGCATTGACAGTTCAAGAACGGTTACGAACCGGTTCGAAATATAACCAAAACGCTTAAATTTTAAGCTCGGAATCGGTTCTAACTAAATGGAAACAGAAATATGTCACTGCGCATGTGCGGACTGTTCTAGAACGGTTCTAAGTTTGAACCAAAACAAAGCTAATGTTATCGAACAATAAGACAACATCGCCATTCCAAGGCACGTAACTGTAACGAGGGAGTAGGAGACGTTTTCTTATTCTTCACCCGAAGCGGTCCCAAACCGCGTTAGAGAGAGTAGCAATTTTTGCTATTTTTTCTGAAAATCTCGAAACTATGAAATTAACTGAGATTATTGATAGTGCTTTCAAAATTGACTTTATAACCATATTTTTTACCGTTTTGAAAAAATTCTTTTCCGAAAAACTCAAGATAATATACATAATCGTGTAGTACCATATTTCGAAGCTAAATTTTAACAAATTCTATCCAATAGATTTCTTGTAGCTTGTCACACCTTTTTACCTTAATGGAGGTGACTGATAAGTGCTCTTAATATACAGTCATTCACAGTAAGTGGCCTATTAAAAGATCTCGGTAACTAAAAAAGATATTTGTTTGAAATAATGGTACTCGCTATTTTTTTATTTTTTTTATGATCAAACACAAGCCCTATAGGAAAAACCATTTAGGTGGGTGTGCACAAAAAGCGATTCACGTTGGATTTAAATCGTTGGAGGTTATGTTCGTTGGGAAAAACGACCTCGGGAAGGCCGTTCCATAAGGATGAAGTCCTCCAGATGAAATAATTCTTAAATAATGAAGTTCGAGGAGTACTAAGCTTAACCACATATGGATGGGCGGCAGTGGTTCGTCGTGTATTTCTGCTATTCGTCGCTCTGGGCGATGCCGATTTTTTTAATGAATATATTTTGATGTATCCGTCACTTCCAGTTGTACGTTCGGTTTAACATTGTTATTTTAAATAGAATACCCTGTATATTTTTCGACTCTGTCTAAAAATTCAAGTAGCTTTGGTTAACAATTTCCTATACCCATCTCCAACCGTTTCTGAGATAAAATCCATTAAAGGCCTTAAATCAAGGAGGACACCGCTTTGGTTCACAGTCTTTGAAAAATAAACAATTCACATTCTTAGATAGGCTGTAAACGACATCCCAGAAAAACAATCGGGGAGCTCGGGAAATTAAAGTATGATTTTTCTTTGTCGTTTTCTGCTAATTTCACAAAGGAAGGTACTTTTCATAAAGATCTTATTGGAACGGCCGTCTTTCATACCTGGTTTCAGGTTTGACACTACCGGATTAACAACTGTCATATTTGTCGTTATTGGTAAATAAAATTCTTTGTTGTTGTACTTCAGTGTTTGTGTGTCAAATTTACGTATTGTTTGTGGAAAAAATACTATGATAAGACTGTGACTTTTGAGTCACGTCCGTCGATTGTTTGTTTTTCTTAACCAAGACATATCAAATCGATCAACTGTCACAATGAAAACAGAAACAGACAAAAGATAAAAAGATATGGGGATTCTACGGATAGAGTCCCCATCTCTTTTGTTGTGTTTATTTTCGTAATAACGGGTTTGTCGGGTCCATGTTTGTTTCAAGTCAATGATTAAAGGATTTTTTTTTATAAAACAACATGTCAAAGGTAGTTAAAGATTTAAAATTGAAAAAATTTAGTATGGTTCTATTTATTTAATAAAAATACAGTGAAGCCTCTCATAACGGACACCTCTAATAAGCGGACATCTCTATAAAGCGGACATTTTTTCATAGTCCGGAACTAGGTATACGAAATTCCATGAAAATCAACCTCTCTTGGGCGCACTCTCCTTTGGGCGGACGCGGACAGGCTGTTTTCATACAAAGAGTGCGAAAACCCTCCTTTAAACAGACAAAATTTTTTTTAAGTATTTGGGAGACGAATAAGTACGGTGCAAAAACTCTCTGAAGAGAGACCGGCAACCAATCGCGTATACGTGGCAGCGCGAAAGAACTTCGCCGAATGAAAGCATGTGTGATTCCCCGACAGCAGTCCGCCGTTTATTTGTGAGTTGTAAGATTAAAATCGTAAACAATGTCACAAAAATGTCGCATTTTGAGTCTGAAAGAGAATATTGATGTTGTGGAAGTTTGTTATTGATGATAACAATGAATTGGGCGAGTTCATTAACATTGATAGCAATGCGCTATTAGAAGATGATAGTGACCCCATTCCTACCGATTACGTAGTCCAAAACTGAAACCACATCACTATCTGACGACTCTGATGAAGAAGTTGAATGCAGTAATCAAACAAATATCACCAATTATCAACAAGCCATTAGTATCGTAAAGGAATTATAAGAGTATGCAAAGAATAGAGGTGACTCTACAGCAATGGAATTATATTTTCTAGATTGCAAGTTTAAGTACGTTATTAGATTTTTTTAGTACTACATACTAACTAAAACTAGTGTATTTTTGTTATATTATGTTGATTTGTACATACATACAGGGTCCGCAAACGAAGCGTGAACGGAAGATTAAATCGTTATTGAAGAACTTATCAACAATACTAAAACAGCTTGAGATATTGGATTAAAAGCGGCATGTTTTAAAAATATTTTACATTATACAGGGTGGCCCAAAAAAGTGTGACAGCATAAAATTATATTTTTTTAAATGGGACACCCAGTATTTTATTGCATATTTAGGTTCGTATTACTATCGTTTGTAAGTGCCTCAAATTTTATTTAATTTGGTTCTGTAGTTTCGGAGAAATAAATTAAAAACTAAAAAAAAAAGTTTTGCAGTCCTGAATAAAAAAATCAAAAAAAACAATCCAGAACCATTTTTCTAACCTCGGCATTGAGTGAAATTTATGACAAGAGGTCTAGAGATACTATGAATGTAATTGCGTTTATTTATTTTATACAGGGTGTTCATAATAAGCTTTCAAACACCCCACATTTTAAAACAATTTTTCTCAAGTTTTTCAAATGGAACACCCTGTATATTATTTGGCTATTTGACGTAGAATTCATAGACAATTTTTTTTTGTAATACAAGCATATAAGTTATATCCAGCCGTTTTCGAAATAATTGTAAATATTATAAATTATGTTGTTTAAATAGAGTTTTTATTGGGAAATTTTGTTATAGGCGACTAGACTAATAATTGTAAACTAAAGTAAAAGTTCAAAATAGCTTCCTTTTACTCTTAGAGTTTACCGTATTTTAGTTATTTCGATATAAATTTTAAAAGCATACATTTTTGCTACTTTTATTATTTAATTTTATTTTTTATTCTTAATCGAGTTGCCATGATTTCTTTTTGTTTAGATTGTCACTATGACAGTTAAATAAAATTATTTACATTTGTTCAGTCGTCGAAATTAAGTACTAACTTACACAAAATGTTGAATTTTAGAAATGGTAAATATGATTTTTATACTGGGTGAATGTGCACGAAATTGCCTCCTCGCGAGCCGAGTGTATGCTGAAAGATATCCAGATATTGAGAGAAAGCCGAGACCAAAAACTTTCGAGAAGTTGTTGCAAAGATTTGTAGCAACAGGAAGCACTGCGTACACAAAAAGGATGATAATCAATAAACCCGTTATTAATGAAGAAAATGAATTAAGAGTTCTGTTGGCAGTAGAGGGAAATCATTAAATTAAGTAAAAGGAAGCTATTTTGAACATTAACTTTAGTTTACAATTATTAGTCTAGTCGCCTATAACAAAATTTCCCAATAAAAACTCTATTTAAACAACATAATTTATAATATTTACAATTATTTCGAAAACGGCTGGATATAACTTATATGCTTGTATTACAAAAAAAAATTGTCTATGAATTATACGTCAAATAGCCAAATAATATACAGGGTGTTCCATTTGAAAAACTTGAGAAAAACTATTTTAAAATGTGGGGTTTTTGAAAGCTTATTATGAACACCCTGTATAAAATAAATAAACGAAATTACTTTCATAGTATCTCTAGACCTCTTGTCATAAATTTCACTCAATGCCGAGGTTAGAAAAATTGTTCTAGATTTTTTTTTTTGATTTTTTTATTCAGGACTGCAAAACTTTTTTTTTTAGTTTTTATTTTATTTCTCCGAAACTACAAAACCAAATTAAATAAAATTTGAGGCACTTATAAACGATAGTAATACGAACCTAAATATGCAATAAAATACTGGGTGTCCCATTTAAAAAAATATAACTTTATGCTGTCACACTTTTTTGGGCCACCCTGTATAATGTAAAATATTTTTAAAACATGCAGCTTTTAATCCAATATCTCAAGCTGTTTCAATATTGGTGATAAGTTCTTCGATAACGATTTAATCTTCCGTCCACGCTTCGTTTGCGGACCCTGTATACAGCGTGTTTCGGGAGGAAAGGGAAATATTTTGAAAACATGTTCAGAAGGTCAAAATAAGAGAAATTAACCTATATATTTTAATCCGATTCTTAACCGTCTCTGAAATAATCGGTTCAAAATTTTTTTTTTGTAAAGTTTTGGAGTAATTAAGAAGTTTTGTATTTCTAACTCCAGTTTGTAGGTATTGCATTGCTTGTCAATACCTAATTTAATTGACAAGCATGGTTGTCAGTTTGATTTATTCTGAGCATTTCGACTCGAAAAGAGAAAAAGTTCCATACGTAATGCCTAACACATTCACCCATAGGGAGTATGCTGAAATGATATTCGTGTATGGTTTCTGTAATGTATAATGGCCACCAGACCTAAACCCACTGGATTATTGCCTCTGGAGGTGGATGAAATCACTAGTATACGAAACACGAGTAGAAACCGTGGAAGGACTCCACAATCGAATTTGTAATGCTGCAAATATCATTATAAACAATCCCCAAGCAATTCAACGCGCAACACGAGCGATTAACAAACGTGGTGCAGCTTGTATTGAAGTTGGTGGGGGTATTTTGGAAAACATTCTAAATTAGTGGAATTTTGTTGTTTTGCTAGTATCTATTGGTGTTGCTTTTGAAATAAAAAATAGTTACAAAAAAAACTTTAGAACCGATTATTTCAGAGACGGTTAAGAATCGGATTAAAACATATGGGTTAATTTCTCTTATTTTGCCTTCTGAACATGTTCCCAAAATATTTCCCTTTCCTCCCGAAACACCCTGTATAGTACATAGTAATAATTTTGTATTTACATATTACCTAATAACAAATTTCCCATGGGCGGACACCTCTATTAGGTGGACACATTTAAGGCGGTCCCGTAGGTGTCCGCCCAAGAGACGTTTCACTGTACTAGACATTATACAGGGTATTTTAAAAATTATACCTTTTTGGTATAATATAATTTTTTAACTTAAAAACTACTGCATTGATTACAAAGTAAGGTTAAATAATCTTGGACATGATTTTTTGTAAAAAAATCATTTAATTAATTGTATATCGGAAACGGTTGGAGATGGGTATAGGAAATTGTTAACAAAAGTTACTTGGATTTGTGCATAGAATCGCAAAATCCCAAAATATACAGGGCATTATATTTAAAATAACATGTCAAGCTGAACTTCCGGTATAACCGGATGCGATAGATACATCAACATATATTCATTAAAAAGATATTTTTTAGTACTCGAGATCTGTTAATAGGCCACTTACCGTGAATGACTTACATATATTTTTTAAAAGTAAAGGGAGATTATGTTAATTAAAACTTTAAAAAAAATCTTCTTTCGTTCCATTATTAAGCAAAATACTTGTCTAGCGCCCCCGTACTTTACAACTCAAGTCCTCCAGTAAACCATAATCTCATTTACAAAAAAAAACTTCTCTCGCTAGTGAACCCGAACAACCCCGCACAAAAAATAAGGTAAAACAAAGTTTCGCTATACCGGGAAAGAAAAACAGAAGACACTTTTTCTAATTTCCAAAAAAAAAACTCTGAACAACTAGCCCGGGAAATTAATACCTACAATTTATATCGGAAAAAAATATTTTCCGGCCTTACAAGTGTAGGAAATCGATATCAATTTATTTTCATTAGGAGTTTACTGTTTTTTACGAAGAGGGGAAGCTCCAACCATTAGTTTTAATAAATGTACTTTAATGGGAAGATATATTTTGGAGGATTTTATATAAATTGTAAGCCAGAAGACACATTTTATGTTTATGTTTTTACTAACATTTTCGTGGTAAATAAGTAAGAAAATTACCAACTTCAAACATTCTAAAAATAGCAGTTAACAGCAATTCATGGTGGGTAAAATTGTAATTTATAACTCAAATAACATGCTATTTTAAAACTAGGTATACCTATACCTACTTTTCAATTAGGCGCCATACATTTAACACTTTACAAATTTAACAGTTTAGGACATTTCCGGTTTAAAATCATATATTTTTGAAATATTATAATTTGAAGTTTGTCATCGTTTTTTTTGTAAAAAATTTATCAAAATTATCGTATTAAAATTTATACAGTCGTAAAACGGAAGGATTCGTATATGTAGTAATTTAGTTTTTTCAATTACTCCGGTTCTAAAAAGATACAAACTTGCGTATTTTACCGAAATGTTAAGTATTTAATTCCCTATTATACCAGGTTAAACAAACCTATCATTATACTTAACTTTTTTGAGAAGACGCCTAATATTTGCCTATACATTTCAGTCAGCGCCATCTGGCGGCGCCGGTAAAACTCAAGGGTGGATAATTAAAAGCGCAGTTTGTAGGGTAAATAAAGCTCTCTTAAACGAGACCAAGTTTGTTAAAATCGGTAAAGCCCAACCGAAATAACTGTAAAAAATTGAATTTTTTGAATTTTTTCGTTTCGGAGGATTTTTTGATATAATTTTTTTACTGCTCCATATCAGTGGCGGTTCTTCCACAGGAGCACATGCACACGTGCACCCCCAAAACAAAACGAATAAAAAATATTAATTTATATTCATTGAATATTATTTATCGTATAAAGTCCGACCCTCCCTAATATTTTATCGTACCGTCAAATTAAAAAAGTCCGACCTCCCTATTATTTTATCATCCCTTCAAACCAAACTGTATAGATCCGGCAACCGTGCCTCGGTCGAGGTAAATGACGTTTATGACGAGACTTGCTCGCACGTGCGATTAAGTAGTGCAGTTTCTCTGTAGTAACAGGTGGCAGGTGGCAGCGGAGGATAGCGGGGCTATGGCGATTTAAGATGGAAAAGGCGCACAGTTTTTGTGTGCACCGCTCTGTTCGTGCATCTAGTGAGAAATTCGAGCGTGTGTGTTTTAATATTATATATTTGTTAAGTTAAAATTAATAGTTGACGGTGGACTATTTAAGAAATAACTTTAGCTCTTTGAGTTTGGAGCAAAAAAATTGAAGTGAAGAATGTGGGAACACCTAAACCCGAAATTAATTTAACGCAGACCACAAAGGGTAAATCTAGGGACTAGAAAGTTTAAAAATGAAATATATGAAAAAAAAATTATAGAGGGTATTCCTAACTTAATGAGGCTGTTATTGAGCAATTTTCTACAATTAAGCACCGAAGAATGGACTTTACGTGTAAGCACCATTGTGTAGGGTCGATAAATGTTGTGTATTTCGATAAATGATACTCGATATGATTTTAAACCATTTTATTTAAGGATTTAAACGAAAAAACACTGAAAATATGAAGAATGCCAACTTGTCAGTCTCGTGGCTTGATTCGTTCTCGTCATAAAACAGTTAACTATTATTCTCGTCTTGGTTGCGCCTAATGACGTAGCCGTAGATGGCGTAGTGGTATTAGACATAATTCGGTTTTCTTGATAGCTCGTAGATGGCTTTAGTAGTGGACTGTATAAATATTGTTACGAGGGTTGCATGCGACGACGTTAAGATCCGACAGCTATACACACTAAAAAACCCTTTCTTATTTTCCAAAAGTTGTAGTTCCTTGTGTAAAATTAAAAAATAAATAAATATATGTTTGACCTAACGCATTTTCTTATTACTTGTTTCTTTCTACATTTAAAACGCCTAGAAAGTAATTGTTTGGTCGTTACACAAAAATAAAATTTTAAAAATAATTTCACCATACTTGTGAACCCCCTCTATCATAGGTCACGAGCCGCCACTGCTTTCACTAAATGATTACTAGTTTATGCAATATAGCCGGCAGCCATTGTTAGTTGACCACCAGGTACAATGTATTCGCAAACACACTATAATTAAAAAAGCCGTGATTTCAGGCTCATGATTGATCATGACAGTTTTCAATAATAGTTTCATAAATGAAGCCTGTCCGTTCAGCAGTCTATGTCAGACGGCCTTTATAGACTCAATCTCATCTTTTCTTATTTCTGCATTAAGAAGGGCTTCGAATGCACTAAACCGCAATCGACTAAGCATCGAATAGTAGGGGTTCGATAATGGGGTGCTAAGCCGGATATAGGTAGGCATACGGTAGAGGATCCGAACGTGTACTTGGGGTGGTTATTTTTAGAAACAAGTGCCGGGATTATACACCATTCGTGCATATGGCATCGTGTTTTATTAGCTATATGGTTTGCAGACCTTGCACAACAGATAAGAGGGCCAATGTGTGTTTAGTGCGTGAATACACAGAAGCCAGCGGCGCGACAATAAATATTTTTTGATTATCTTTTGAAAATAAGTTTAGGTTGTCCTACAATAAATTGTAAACGTTGAATATTTTTAAAATTTTGTTATTTTGGTTGTAAGCCTATTACACTTACATGGCGATAGGCAGGGTTGTTAAAGTAGTTAATGTAACATTTACTATATACAACGTGTCCAAGATAAGGAGGACCAGTACATGGATCTCGGAAACCGTAAGAGATACGAAGTCGGTTAAATGGAGGTAAAGTTGCGCATTTACGTGCCTAATAATATACCGTTTAGAAAGTTTTAAAATTCCGATTAGTTCCGGAGATATCCGGAAAAAAACGAAATTCTGAAAAATCGTTATATTGTTTTCCTGGTTTTTTTTGAGATCGAATTCTAAAGTAAATTGTACTTTTGCATGGCCTCGTTTTCCGCTCTATCTAACATCGTTAATTGTTTTGTAATCCGACGAGTCGTCTTCGAAGGGCCATTATAGATTTTCTTTTTTTAAATACGGTCCTATTTTTCTGATATTGGATCCGAATGCAACGATGTATGACACATTGTGGTTTAATGACGTTTCGAGGGTTTTTTGAACAACATCAGGAAATTTTGAGATACGGTCCTGTATTTGTCCTAATTTTATAAATAATATCTCATAAGTAAGCTCTAAATTTTTACTTATGTTGGACTAGTTCAATAAATAACAAATAATTTAATAATAAACATCAAATAAGTGAACAAAATACAGAAACATTATTCCAAACTTCTGTTGATTCTGGATTTAACAGAAAAGTAGGCGCTTGAAACAAAAAAGTTAAGATGGTGACGCGTGATTTGTTTCACTTGACATTCCCATTGTGATCGTTTGAGAGCGTTTTAAGAGGTTTTCTATTTTCCAGAAAATATGGAACATAAATTTACAAATGCTGAAGTTTGATATTCTATCGCATGTTTTATTTTATCTCAAAAAAACTGTTATGTGGCAGTTTGATGTTAGTTATGCTTAGAGAATAACGGAAATCATTTTGAACACCTGATTATGTAGTTGTTCGTTTTATTACTGTTTTGGTATGATTTTTGTTATTAAATTATTTGATATTTATTGAACTAGTCCAACATAAGTAAAAAATGTAGAGCTTACTTATGAGATATTATTTATAAAATTAGGAGAAATACAGGACCGTATCCCAAAATTTCCTTATTGTTCAAAAAATCCTCGAAACGTCATTAAACCACAATGTGTCATACATCATTGCATTCGGAAGAAAAAAAGCTCTCAAATTCCAATATCAGAAAAACAAGACCGTATTTAAAAAAAGAAAGTTGATAATGGCCCTTCGAAGACGACTCGTCGGATTACAAAACAATTAACGCTGTTAGATAGAGCGGAAAAAGTGGTAATGCAAAAGTGCAATTTAGTTTAGAATTCGATCTCAAAAAAACCCGGGAAAACAATTAAACGATTTTTCAGAATTTCGTTTTTTTCCGGATATCTCCGGAACTACTCGGAATTTTAAAACTTTCTAAACGGCATATTATTAAGCACGTAAATGCGCAACTTTACATCCATTTAACCGACTTCGTATCTCTTACGGTTTCCGAGATCCCTGTACTGGCCCTCATTATCTTGGACACATTGTATAGGTTATATGTAAGAATAGCCCTGTTGGCTAAATATCGCCTACTTGTATATATTTATGGTTGAATAAAAGACGTTTATTATTATTATTATTATTACTACCGTAGTAAATGTAATTTGCTACATGCTCCGCTACGTATTTTGTTACATTTACTACATTTGCTACTTTCACGTTTCATTTTTAGAATATTTTTATTTAGATCAAATCGTAAAGCAAAAAGCAACAGAAGAACAATAACCAACAACTACTATTTTCTGCTTTTCCACTCGAATTTCCAACTTTTATCATCAATTTTATAATAATAAAGTTGAGGTTATGTTGTGTCTTTGACACTTTTAGTCAATCAAATCAATAATTACATTTATTACATTTACGACCTTTGCAACGTAACAAATATGTAATGTAAACAATGTAGTAAATTCAATTTGTCTGCGACATTAGCAATTCTGGTGATACGTCAATGGATCACTATGGTAGCTTATTATATAGGTAGATATGCTGCTTTTAAAAATATTTTTAGCCGTGCATTGCTGTCGCGTCTACTAGGAGGCTTCTCACTATGTTCCAAAAATAGTACAGGGTGTTTCAAAATATAAATATTTTGATTGAAAAAATGATAAAAAGTAAGTTTTTTTTCATTTCTATGTGTAGTGTTGCTATATCTATCTCGAACAGTTTTTTAATTATGAACATTTATTTAGCAAAATTAATTATTACAGAATAAATTTTTAATAACCTTGTAACAAGTGAAATGAATGAATGAAATGTCAAATTAAGTGATTGTTATCTGTAATAATTAATTTTGGTACATAAATGCTCAAAAGTAGTGTTTTTTTTTTTTTTTATGATCAAACACAAGCACTATAGGAAAAATCCTTTAGGGCACTCTGGGAGTGGTGCGTGTGCGCAAAAAGCGATTCACGTTGGTTTTGAATCGTTGGAGGTTATATTCTTTGGGAAAAACGACCTCGGGAAGGTCGTTCCACAAAGATGAAGTCCTCCAGATGAAAGAATTCTGAAATAATGAAGTTCGAGGAGTACTAAGCTTAACCACATATGGATGGGCGGCGGTGGTTCGTCGTGTATTTCTGCTATTCGTCGCTCTGGGCGGAATTAAGAGGGCAAGGTCAGCCGAGCACCTTCCATGAAAATATCTGTAAAAGAGAGTCAAATCCCCAACCTGTCCTAGGCTGTCGAGGTTCTTCGTCTCCGATCAGACGAATAGCCCTCCTTTCGATGGAATCCAATAGCCGAAGAGTATGTTTGGGTGCAGAGCTCCAGACATGAGAGCAGTATTCTAGTGATGGTCGAATTGATCGCCACAACGTGGTTATGCCAAGACATATTTCCTCCCAGATTGACGCCCAGCAAATTAATAGATGAAGCCAGTGGGATTGCGTGTCCGGCCATGACTATTTCCGGTTCTGTAATGTTAACCTTTTTAGAGATTGTGTTTTAATTGTAGAGTTGTGTTTTAGAGTTGTGATCGCTTGAAAAACGAAAAACCGCTTGAGTACTCGATTATTGAATAACGGACATCGCTCGATTATGAAAATTATAAATTCAAGCTAAAATCGTCGCTTGTTACTTATTACCTTTCACTCGATAGAACAAACCCGAACAAACCCGACCGAAATGTGCCGCTTGGTAGTGAAAAACTGCTTGTATATTCGAGCAGTTTTTCTCTCTTTAGGAAATACTACTCTAGTTATAAATTCAAGCGAAAAATCGAAAATCGTCGCCTTTCACTTGATACCCGATCTTCGCTCGACGCCACTTCGAAATGTGCTGATTGGCGACCCTTCGAGTTTAACGCTCAGAAGGCTGACACGACATACGTCTTTGTTAAAGGCACATAAATGAGAAGGTGCATACATAAAAGTACGCCAAATCCCTTAGTGGATTCATCGCGACATGGGTTTTGTTTTGACTGGCTAGCCAGCGGCGATTGTAAATTTTTAAAAATCTAAAGGATATAATTTTAAAAAAAATCAGAATCAACTGTTCTTCCTTAATAAAAACTCTAGACTAAACTTCCCCTGGTGTTTTATCAACACATTTTTCTTAGTCATAAAAAATTATTCACCAATGGTGAATCGGAATTTCAAGTCATTAATAGCTCGAGCAATTCACTCGATTATTAAAATCGCTCGAGTATCAAGTACGTATTATTAAAATCATCGTTTTTTTCCAACACTACTCAAAAGTCAAGAACTGTTCCAGATAGGTATATCAACATATTTATATTTATTATGGATTTTACCATTTTATCGAAAGAACGTCAAACGTACTTTATCGACGTTGCACTAAAGCTTCGCCATATTGTGAAAATAACTTTAAGCCCCCATAATTCTTAACAATTTTCTCGCATACTGGCAAAATATCTTAACAAAATCATTAAAATTCATGCACTAACTACACTATTACATCACCGAGTAAAGTGGGTATGTCGAGGTTTAGTGGGGAAGTGGGTGTCTCATTCCATAATTCCGACCCCTCAATAAAATTTTTAGGGTATATTTTGTGCCATCGAAGGGCTATGTATGTTGTTACTATATATATAGCAGGTGTGTCAATTCCTCGCACAAGTTACCTAATTGTAAATTATAAATCAAGTCTAGGACTCATAGACCCCATAAGTCCATTCCCTCGATAAAATTTCAGGTTAGCTTTTGTTTCGCGCTGTAGCGACAGATAATAATACTATTGTTCGTTGATATCTACTTATGCAGATTTGGGAAGACATATGGATAATGTGTGCATCTGGACTTTTTGGAAAAGAATAGAGAGAAGGGACCTTTAGGATGTGTTTATATACCTTTCTAAAAAGGGATATAACAGACGGACAGACGGGAGGAATTAACGTTGATCATTGATCAATCTCGGTATTTCTTAATTCCATTGCATTTATAATGAGATTTTTGTGATAATAAACTTTGCACAAAGAAATCTATGCCGTATTCACTACACGGAAAAAAGGGTATAGTAAAATTTTAGTAATGATTTTATTGTACGATTTCCTATAAAATATAGTATTCACTACATTTTTCATTATGCATCCGAACCAAAATAATATTGTAGATACACAGAATTTATAAAAAAGTATTTCTAATAACTTTAGTATAATCAAGTAAATATTAAAATAATTTTTAAAATTTTACAACGAATGTGAATGAAAATAATTTATATAAAGCTCCAGTAGTTAAATATTTTTAAATGTTATACAAGGAACATACGATCGATTGAAGAAGTCAAGGGACGCAACGCGAGGTTACCACTTGGATGGGTGACCACTTGGAAAACCGCGTGTGTTTGCAAAATGGAATTGCATGTAAAGAAATGTCTATTTAAATATGATATATTAAGCTGCATCCTTTCTTAAAGCGATGAAAAGGTCTCTTTCTAAAAATTAGGTGGCAAAAATGTCCCCAGCTCAAAATTAAGTAGCCTTTCTTTTCCGTTGCCCAGCAACGTAACATATTGTTACAATCAAATTTGATGCTGTCAAGCGCTTTTGTCAGTGATAGAACCATGAATTCATGATTTTTTCTTGCTAAAAATCAATTTTCAAATCATCAATCAATTCACATTCATGGCAGGACACGCAATCCCACTGGCTTCATCTATTAATTTGCTGGGCGTCAATCTGGGAGGAAATATGTCTTGGCATAACCACGTTGTTACAATCGCCAAGATAGCTTCTCAGAAGTTTGGGGTACTCTTCCGAACCAGAACCAAGTTGTACACACCTCAACAACTTTTGACACTATACAGAGCCCAGATTCGACCATCGCTAGAGTACTGCTCTCATGTCTGGAGCTCTGCACCCAAACATACTCTTCGGCTACTGGATTCCATCGAAAGGAGGGCTATTCGTCTGATCGGAGACCACGAGCTGACGAAGAACCTCGACAGCCTAGAACATCGAAGGCAGGTTGGGGATTTGACTCTCTTTTACAGATATTTCCATGGAAGGTGCTCGGCTGACCTTGCCCTCTTAATTCCGCCCAGAGCGACGAATAGCAGAAATACACGACGAACCACTGCCGCCCATCCATATGTGGTTAAGCTTAGTACTCCTCGAACTTCATTATTTAAGAATTCTTTCATCTGGAGGACTATATCGTTGTGGAACGACCTTCCCGAGGTCGTTTTTCCCAACGAATATAACCTCCAACGATTCTAAACCAATGTGAATCGCTTTTTGCGCACACGCACCACTCTCAGAGTGTCCTAAAGGATTTTTCCTATAGTGCTTGTGTTTGAGCATAAAAAAAAATCCCGTTTGCCAAAACTGTCTATTTATATTAGTTAACATTTTATATCCGTGATTCTAATAGTGGTGGAATACTATCGATAGTCAGCCCTATCGATAGTTTCCGATAGTCTAAAGAGTTACTATCGATAGTATCGATAGTACTATCGAAACTATACCAACCTTGATACGTGGTAGAGTTGTTGAGTAATACATTTTACTTATGGACCTTATGGTTGACATACACTTTTTATAAAATACTCCCAAACGTACGACTTCCCGCGTTTACTCATTTTTTAAATTTTAATTAAATTAATCAAAATTATGGAAGACAGCGAAACGTAGTACACTACAACAAAAAAGCACACATAATACTGAATTAATAGATCCGGGCCGGGGATTCCCTGTAGGATTTTGCTTTAATTTGTTCATAAAGCAATAGATGGCAGCACCAACAGCAAGCAGAGTGCGTATGTGATTAAAAAAGAGACAACCTTTAAAACAGATTTATGATCTAGTGCTGAATTTGGTTAATTTTTAATTTAAGTTTTTTAAATCGAATTCCGTGAACTTAAATTTAAGAAATACTAATAACATGCGAGTTTAAACTATCGATGATTACTTAAAACAATCGATAGTTTTCGATAGTAACAAACTATCGATAGTATCGATAGTGCCATCGATAGTATTCCACCACTAGATTCTAATAACTCTATTGATATTCATTTTGGTTCAATTAACATAATATGTGACATCTGTCCACATATTTCACAATAATTATTTTACTGGTAGCATTTCTATATTTTAAGAACAGCCCCGTCGGCGTCGGCTTTATGAATAAAACCCCTTAATGGAAAATATTATGATCGAATCGACACTTAACCTAAGTAAAGGCCCTTTGAAATGCAAATTGACGTTGCACGAAGTAATTCACCTCCATCTAAATGCGTGCTTTTCTAAACTCGGACCTGAATTGCCATTAACCAGGGCTAATTAACAACATGCATCGCGTTAAGTTAACTCTTACTAACAACAAACGGAGATTATTTACGAAAGATTGTAATCGTCGGCGTCGCATTTATTAAATAATTTAACACACAGAGAAAGTAACAGGATGTCCATTTTTGGGTAGTTTTACGGGGTATCTCCGTTATTAGTAAAGATAGAAGAATCCGGTTTTCGCAGCACTGTGCTACTTTTTTATCGAACAGAAGATGCCGTAATCGGAATTTTTCTAGGCCGCCTTCGTTTTGATATACGGGATGTTTTGACAATTGTGTATTTTGGGACACCCCCCCATATCTCGGTTACCCCGTAACGTATCAATTAGAAATAAAATGTTCTTTTTGTAGTTTTTTACGTAGAATCCGGAGACGTACTCAGATTTTTTCTACATTCAATAGTTTTCAAGGAAAATAAACAAATTTGCTCTTTTTAAATGGGTCACCCTATATATTTTTTAATAATAGAATTTATTTTGCAACAAGCTTCTCAAAAATATATAACACTTTATTTTTAGTCTTAGTATTAGGCCCGAAATATACGTTTTTCAAAAATATACCATTTTTTTTTTAGGATTTTAAAAAAATTCTGGTGTGATTAAATATTAGACACAAAAATTGAAAATTTATTGAACTCCCTCATAAATATTGCTCAAATTGTTCTCTATTATGCCTTAGACGTGTTTCACACATGGTTCTTATTTGCCTTAATGAATTAAAAATAATAACGCGCGTTTGTGACTCCCTAAAAGCTCTGTCAATGGCAATTCTTAATCTGCCATTGTTTGGTACTGTATTGAATAAATTTCATTTTGAAGGTATCCCCATAAGAAGAAATCCAAAACCGACAAGTCGGGTGACGTTGGTGCCCATCTTCCAGCGACCTGGGAAGTTATTATCTAGGTAGGCCCTTACAATTTGGCCATTGTGAGCGGGCGCTCCATCCTGTTGAAGATGCAAGTTATTGAGACCAGCTAAGGGCACATCTTCTATTATTTCTGGCACAACGTTTTCCAGAATTTCCAAATATTTATTTGCATTAAGGCTTCTCTGAAATATATTATAAACTATTTTGCTATTCAGTATAAAGCATGTAACGCCAAATCTGCCTTGCCTTTCGATTGGAAATATTACATGCTGAGACCAAAACCTCGTATTCTGTCGATTAAACATGCCAGCACTGGTAAAATGAGCCTCATCAGACCATATAACGGGTTTTTCAAAATTGTTTTCCCTGTTCAGATTTTGTAAATACCAATTGCAAAACTCTATACGGCGCTGTGCGCTGCTGTGTTCAATTAAATTTGATTTTATTCTTGAAAAATTCGTTTATCCGGTTGTCGTCTTTCGGGATATCTAGAAGTAATTTAAGAAAATTTATAAATTTCATAGAATTACTACATAAGGGCTTATATTTATCTATTCAAATGCACTTCTAATGCTCCATCTGCATTTTCGTTACACCGGATATAACAAACGAGCATGTCGTACTTCTCAAAGTTTACATGCTCTGCCATAATTAGGACTGATTTTTCACTATTAATTAGAAATTTGAAAACAACTTAGAGAACCTGAACGCTCTGACAGAATCAGAAGATTGTATTATTATGACACATAAGACTGTGTTCTTTTGTTTGTTTTTAATATCCGTCATGGCCTACTAAAAAAAAATGGTATATTTTTGAAAAACGTATATTTCGGGCCTAATACTAAGACTAAAAATAAAGTGTTATATATTTTTGAGAAGCTTGTTACAAACTAAATTATATTATTAAATATATAGGGTGACCCATTTAAAAAAAGCAAATTTGTTTATTCTCTTCTCTCAAAAAATATTGTTTATAACTATTTAATTTAAGTCAGTTATTGTACATCGATGACTTAGCAACACAAAGTTATTTAATTTACGGAAATTAAATGGTAAAGCAATAGATTCAAATTGAAAATAATAATTACATTTTGGATGTGATTAAAAAAAAATAGAAAATAGCAGTTTTCATTAAATCGCTAGATTGAAAAAAAATCACTACATCTAGGGCAACTAAATCTGGCAACACTGTATGGACGGTTCGGCTTGCAAAGTCTGCGAGAGAAGAGTACGAAAATCCCCCTTCCATGGTAGAGGGGGACAGCAGGAGGAAGAGGTAAGTAGTTACAAAATTGTATATGAGGATTTGGAACTTTTGCCTTTAAAGCAGTGATTTGCGGGTTTGCAAAAAAAAAAAAATTGTCGCTACCGCTTGTTAAATAATATATTATTAAATGCCCTTTCAAAAGTTGTAATGACTTTTGTGACTGCATAATGTGTACGAGTATTTTGTGCGTGTTTACATCGAATTATACACAAACAATGAATTTTGCATGACTCTGCATGTCACAAGTTTAAAAACGGACATTATTATGTATGCGTTATGGGCTGATAATGAAAACAATACCCTTATGTAAAGAATCGTTGTGTTTGAATTTATTTTGTACCATAGTTTGTACCCGCGACTGCGTTCGCCATCACACTTTATTTTAAGTGATTGGCTCTATTTTATTAAAAAAAATGCAATTAAACCAACTTCTTTATGCAGGATGTCCGTAAAAAGCACGTCAATCGTTAACAATATTGGGTAATACAAGGTCTGGTGACATTGACGGACACGTCTCCTATCGATATCTTAGTTATCGATCCCTATGTAATATCGGTATCGACACCACATTCTTAAAAGTTCTGTAACTATTCAATGTACGTTGATAAAATAAAAATTGTCAATAGTGACAACGTTGTAAAGTATCTTTAAGTCAAAATACTGGTATCAATCCGACCGTGACCAAATTTCGGTAATTCCCCGACCGACCGACCTAGTCCAATTACCCGTTTTACTGACTAGTGGACTGAATGAGTATTAGTACATTGTACATGGTGTCCCTTTTTGACATAGAGTTATTATCAACGATAGAATGTTGAGGTTTTCAGTTTACTCTTCTACATTTTCACCAAATCAAAGATTCCGGTGTTGTCAAATTTGTCATAGCTCTCTTAGTTTTTAATCTACAGGGTGATTTTGAAATTTTTAAAATTAATTGCGCATAATTTGGGCTTTGCAAAAATGTATAGTATTTTTAATAATTTGAGTTACTTATAACCGTCAGCCAGGGTCAATTTATTAGAAGGAATTGCAATAGTGAAACCCGCAACATTCTAACTTTGATAATAACTCTAATACCCCCAGGAAGTGTTGAAAATGGGACACCCTGTACAATGCGACTTCAGATAACGATCGTGCCGTGCTATATTTTCATTTTTGTAATACAAGTAAAATACGATGGGAGAAAGTAGCGATAAGAGTAAAAAAGAATATCTGTATTTTTTAAACCAAAAGAACAAAATAGTCAAAAATTACTAAGATATAAAGAAGTTATTTCCAGAGCCGCTGGAGATTCCTAAAAATAGGGTTTCACTTGCAAATTCAGTTAACTAACGTGCAAGGTACGTGCTCGGCAAAATATATTTATAATTGATACTTATGGATTTTGCCGGTGTAAATCACAGCGATTGAAAATGTCAAAAATTATGTATACCTCGGCCATAATATCAAATTAGGCAAAGCCAATCAAATAGCAGAGATAAACAGACGAGTAGGTCTAACTTGGGCAGCAGTGGGAAGGCTAAGTTACATACTTAAAGACCGAAATATACCAATAAACCTCAAAAGGAAAGTATATGAGGCATGTATACTACCTGTAACCACTTATGGATTGGAAACAATGACACTCACAAAAAATAGTACCCAGAAACTAAGAGTGACGCAGAGGGCGATCGAGAGAGTAATGCTGGGAATTAGCATAAGGGACAGGGAGAGAAATGAGGAGATCCGAAGAAAAACAGGAGTTACAGACGTCATGATACGCGTAGCACGATCAAAATGGGAATGGGTCGGACATGTCGCAAGGCAATCAAGAGAACGATGGACACCAAAAATAACAACATGGAGACCAAGGATGACCAAGAGAAGTCTAGGAAGGCCACAAAAAAGATGGCTGGACGACATTAAGAAGATTGCAGGCAAAAACTGGTCACAGGTGGCACAGGACAGAGTGACGTGGAAAAATTTAAGAGAGGCCTATGTCCAGGAGTGGATGCAGAATAAGAAGAAGAAGAAGAAATCACATATATACAGGGTGTTATGGAAATGACGTATTATATTTAAACGGGCAAATCACGAGATGAAAATAAATTGAACAAAAATAACCATAAATGACGCTTTGAATTATTAAGCGAAATATACACTTTATATGAAATCTCAAAATTTACGTGGCCGCTCCTGAGGCCCTTCGCAATCAATATTTTATTGAGGCAGTTTTCAGGTTCAAAAGAGGTTAGCGCATTATAGGCGATGTTGGCATATTGCAACACCGAATTCTAAACGCACGTGTTCAGTTTTTGACAACAAGACGTCTTTGACGCGCGCTATTACTTCTTTTTCAAAATTTTTAGACAAATAAAACTACAATTTTAAGGTACATACTCTCTTACCTTCGATCTTAATTTAAAATAAGTTTTATAATTAAATTCCATAAAAAAATAAAACACTAAAAGTATGTTTTTCAACAGAACCAACAGTAGATAATATCACACAAATTTGAAATAACGTCACAACATTTATTATTATGAGTTATTTCACAACAAAAAAAAATCGGGCAATACAACTAACAAAAAGTTTAAAATTCGTATACGTTAAGCACGTGGAACCCTCGACGTCGTAGAGCCAACATCGTTCCACTCCCGAGTCTCGAAACATACTGAAGTATGAAGCGGCGCGCGACCGGTATTCAAGCAACGGCGAGACACGCGGTGATCTGACAACATTGTTAGTATACTCTAGTGACCCACATCGTTGCTAAGTGAATCGAGATGGAACGGCGCGACAGTATGTGGGTAAAAAGGGTTTTTACCTTAGTATTTAGGGTATTCGATTTAAAAAAAAAAGTATGTAGACTTTCTCTAGGACACCCAAGGAGTCACCCATTTAAATATAATAAGTCATTTCCACAACACAATGTATATAACCGTTATATTGCTGATACGAACATTCTAAAATACAAAAGTGCGCAGTAGGGTGGAAATTTTCTCGATCGCGTCAGAGCCGGCCCGACATTATTTGTTTGTTGTTATTCGTCGCCATCTTTGGTTGCTTTTTCAAATTACAGAATAAAAAGTGGTTCATCCACATTGTTGTCGGTATATTAGTGCTTATAAACTTTCATTACCTAACAACAATTTTTGTAAAGGAGTTTTTAACTTGTGGTGATTCGATTCGCGGTTTGGTAGGTTAGTGGCTTGTTGTGTTTAAGATGAAACGACAGAAATGCATGGTGCTTTTTTGCAAAAGTCGTGGATCAATACTAGGTATAAAGTATTTCAGGTATGTACATATATACGAAAATAATTTGCTTATCACATTATCTGATCTTCGGAACCGAATTTCACTACAGCTTGTAAAAAAAGAAGAGAGTGTCACTCGTATACAATATGGTGTACCTAACCTTAAAATGAAGGGACTTTTAATTTGGTGCATTAGTAGCTGATAACAATTCCCAAAATAGTCAATATAGTCATTCATTCTTAATTTTTGGTTTAGAAAAAAGTGAGGTTAAGAAACATACGACGTCAGATAAAAGTTAAAATAAAGCTCATCGTGTCGATTGTTACAAATATTCGGACGGAATTTGGCACCAAAAGTTTACACCAATCAGGGCACCGTCGGATCATCATATCGTCAGAAATCGTATGCATGGAACGCCGTCTTAAATCGAACTAATCGAAATTTTGATTGCAATATTTTTTGTAACTAACCAGTGAAATTTACACTAAAAAAGTTGAAATTCGGTCCTGTCGAATGTTTACTTTCACAAGGAAAATGCGCAAACTCACAACGCCCCATTCAATGCCCATGGCGGGGACATAATTGCAGATGGTATTAGCAATATACTGAGTTCCCTCGCCGCAGCCGTCGGAGAACGTCGATTTCAGGAGCGAACCGAAAAAACCGTTGGAAGCCACGCCCCGCCCACCGTATTTTGTCTTTTTGAAGACAAGATCGGTGAAGAACTACAAGAAAAAACGTGTAAACTTGATTTTCTTATAAGAAAATCAAGTGTATGCCGTCCATACATCGTTAATACAACAAAAATACTAATACACAATCATTTTAGATTCCCTTAACCCCAATATCTTTAGCTCAAGGATGTCGGAGCCATCCGAAATCGAAAAGATGCGGTCTGAGATGACTGCATGGAAACGAGATACATTCCTAGAGATGAACGCCACCATTGCAAGCGCTAGAATAGAAATACAAAGAGAAATACAGACGGAATTCCACACAATCATCGTAGCCAAGGACAAAGAGCTTGGTGATCTCAGAGAAACCATTTTAAGGTTAGAATCAGAACTCCAAGTCCAAACAGCTAAAAACGCAGTAATCGCTTTACCCCCCCCGGAATTAGAATCCGTAGTAGAAATGCACGTGGCCACTGAGTCTGAACCCGATAGTTCAGACCCAGAGGACACTGCTTTTCAAAAGGTTGTGAACCTGCGAAAGCAAAAACGTAAAAATGTCACCAAAGCCGAGACTAGTGTTGCAAAGCGGACTAACTTAGAGTTTCCCGCTCTGCCAACCCCCAAAATCACTCCCCCCAATTTCCCGAAGACCACAAACCCCGCGTTAGTCAATCAATTAAAGAAAAACGCAGAAAAAGCCACAAAAGACACCCAAAAAATTGTGACCGTGTCAGGCTCTAGACAAGAAACCGTTACGTCACAGTCGACGGGAAATAACAAGGGGATTGATATTGTGACCGAGTCAGCCCCCAGATTGAAGGTGCCCCCCATTATTATACGCGACAAAACGAAATATAATGACGTTACCAGACATCTGAAAGCCAGTAACATTGATTACGGAAAAGCGATTAACGTCCCGGAGGGCGTTAAGATACATCCAGGCACACCGGTAGCCTACAATAAAATTCTGGCTGTCTTAAACAGCCAAAATATTCCATACCACTCGTTCCGCTTCTCGGACGAGAAAATGTTGCACGTCGTGATTCGCGGCGTACTCGAAACTTGGTCTACGGATAAGATCAGGGCCGACCTAGAGGAGCTAGGATTCACTCCATCAATGGTTCAACGATGGAACCATAAGAATGGTTTGCCAATGCCTCTGTGTCTGGTAATTTTACCAAAAACACAGAATGACATTTTCAAACTGGACTCTCTAGATAACTTAAGAGTGCGCGTCGAGTCACAACGCGCAAAGCAAACTAACACTCAGTGTCATAGATGCCAAATCTATGGACACTCACAAGTAAAATGCACTGCACCGGTCAAGTGCATGAAATGCGCCGGGAATCACAATTCGCGCGATTGTGTAATAACGTCTAAACAAAAGCCAAAATGCGTCAACTGTGATGGGGAGCATACCTCCAACTACAGGGGTTGCGTACGCCACCCTCTAAAATTGCAAGAGGCAGCTGCCATCCGGAAAGCAGCAAGCCCTGGCAACTTTAGATGGGGGCAACAAAATAATAACAAACTGTTGCAAACCCAACAGCAACAATTTAATCCCGTAGTTCCACAGGTAGGAGCTCCACAAGTAGTGACGACTGATATGCTTCAGAGCACAATGACGTCACTGATGGCTCAATTTACCAAGGCAATGCAGCAACAACTGTTAGCCTTGGCACCCCTGATGAGAGCAAATAACAACAATAACCCATAGTGACCCCACACCCTGTGCACTTTCTAAAAATTGCAACTATAAACATTAATGGGATTAAAGGCAAAAAATTAGAACTAATCAACTTTTCAGAAGAACATTGCCTTGATGTGATCCTGGTACAAGAAACATGGTTAAAAGGAACAAGATTTTCCTTCCCAAATTATAATATATTCAGAAACGATCGCGAAAACAGACCTCTTGGCGGAACCATGATTCTTGTTAAGAAACACATCCAAGCAACCTCTATGCCAAATCCGGATAGTAGCAATGTGATAGAAGGTACATACGTTAAGATCGGATTGAATCGCGGGTCCATGGTGATCGGATCCGTTTACTGTGGCCACCGCCTTCAAAACGATATTAACAGGGAGTGTCTTCGCAATATATTCGACAATGACAAAACAACTATAATCGGAGGAGATCTGAATGCAAAAAATCGAAACTGGAACTGCAGAATGACCAACCCCAGAGGGCTGGTGCTATACAATAATTCTGATGTTTTTGATTACCATATATTACCACCAGAGGGCCACACACACCTAAGCGCTAACGGTTTACCGGAACTACTAGATATATTCGTGATCAAGAACACAGATCGTATATCACAGCCGAAAGTAATCAATGATCTAACATCTGATCATCTCCCAGTGATAATCGAATATGGTGACCCACGCAGGAGGGGTATTAGCGTCATAACCAAAACCAAAACTGACTGGAAAAAATTCCAGGCACAGCTGGAGGGTTGCGACGTTATCGCTCCCCTTGTAGGCAAACCGGACGTCGATGAGGCTGTGAATGTGCTCACAAAGAACATACAGCAAGCACATGCTAGAGCAACATCAACTAAAACAGCTGATTACTCGAAATATGGTAACTTTAGTCAAGATCTCAAAAACGAAATAAGAGCGAAGAACCGTCTCAAGAATAGAGCATACAGAACTGGAGATCCGAGGATCAAACGACAGGCAAACCAGGCAACCCAGAAGGTAAAGCAGTTAATAAGCGACTTGGAGTCCGAAAGATGGGAAAGAAAGGTAGAAAGCCTAAATATACAAGATAATAGCCTCTTCCGGATGGCAAGCTCGCTTATTAAAGGCAGCAAGACACCAATGCCGCCCATAACAACAGGCGACAACACTGTAATAACAGAGCCTCAAGAAAAAGCGGAAAAATTCGCTGAAGCGCTCTACGAGCAATTCAGCGAAAATCCGGCTACAGATAAAGCCCTAGAAAATCGGATTAACAGGACTGCCGACATATATAAAAGCATGGATCATCCTCCCGAACCAAACCTGCAAGAAATCACAGCAGAGGACGTCAAAAAGATCATACATTATGTGAAGGTCAAAAAAGCTCCCGGGCTAGACGGAATAACCAACCTGTCACTGAAAAATCTACCGGAGAAAACAATAATGGACATAGTTAACATCGCAAATGCTATGATGAAAATTGGACACTTTCCTGCCCCATGGAAACAGGCAAAAATCATCATGATAGGAAAAACAGGCCAAAACAGACGAAAATTGAGCAGCTACAGGCCAATCAGTCTTTTGTCTAACATAAGCAAGATAGTGGAACGGTTAATTTCGGGTAGGCTTTCAGCCTTTGTCGAAACTAACAACTGTCTACCAGTGGAGCAATTCGGCTTTAGAGCTAACTTGTGCACAGTAAGGCAAACGACAAGACTGGCCTCTAACATAATCAATGGATTCAATAGACGGAGGGACACAGGAGCCGTCCTATTTGATATCAGTAAGGCTTTTGATAAAGTATGGCATAACGGCTTAATTGTCAAAATGATCAGGATGGGAGTACCAAACTATATAATAAAGCTTATAGCCTCCTATCTTGAAAACCGATCTTTTAAAACATATGTTGAAGAACATTATTCAACATCTAAAATAATCAGGGCCGGAGTCCCACAAGGTTCGGCAATAGCACCCATACTTTTCAATATCTTTACTTCAGATATCCCAACGCATCCGTCTAGTGAAGAATACATATACGCAGACGACACAGCGATAACAACAACGGCAAGAGACCCGAAAGAAATAATGCTGAAGCTAAAACAAAACATCATCACTCTGGAAAAATGGCTCAGCAAATGGAAAATAAAAATCAATCCAGACAAGACCCAGGCAATTTACTTTACCAAGAACTGTTCAAGGTTCAGAAGACCGGAAGGCAGAGTCACTGTTGGAAACAAACTGATCGACTGGAGCCCGAGCGTAAAATACTTGGGACTTCATTTCGACAAACGCCTCAATTGGAAAGTAAATACAGCCAATATACTGAAGAAAGCCAATGCACAACTTGGCGCTATATACCCGATGCTTAACAAAAGAAGCAAGTTAAGCACAAGGACGAAAGTCACGATGTACAAGGTGTTCATCAGGCCGCTGCTATCATACGGGGCAGCGTCATGGTGCACACTGAGTGGACCTGACTTAAAGAAGATACAAGTAATGCAGAACAAGGTACTTAAAATAATACTGAATACACCTAGATACACTAGAAATGACATTATACACCGAGATCTCCAAATTGATACAATTTCGGAGTTTCTCGACAAACTAATCATAAAATATCATACTAAGGCGAATCTGACCAATAACGAGAAGATAGCCGCATCGCACATTCCTAAACTACCACACCACAAACACAAAATGCCTAAAGACTGGATCACTCACTAAAATCCAAACTCAAAATTATTTAAGAACTTGTTCTTCATACAATCATACTATACACAAAACACTACACGACTATTGTAAAAATACACCGCCTACCACACACCTACCGCCAACATGTTAGGAGCCCTTATATCTTGCTCATTTGATTAAATTCAAATTAGAAAGATACTAGAGCTGACACCAAACATCATCAACAACGCCTAAAGGCTTAACCCAAAAATCATACTTATGATAGACAAAAATAACACGTCGAGTGAAAGGAGTTAAAGGCTTTATACTTGACTCAAACGGTGAGTTTAGTCGGTTGGCCCGCCTCTCAGAGGCGGATCTTTTCCCTCAGAAAAGATGATGTTGATGGAGGTATAATCCCCACAAGTTGCTAAGCCCGACACTACCTTGCAGCCGCGTCTGTAAGGTGTCTGTGTGCAGATTCTCATCGGCTGTCCAAAAAAAAAAAAAAAAAAAAAAATATACTGGCTATATATATGTGGTGTAAATTCATATTATGAGTGCAACGTCTCGACAAGCGACGGTCCGTCAAAATTCCTAAGACGCAATGATTAATCTGTTTCGCCGAGCTGGTGCCTTGCCGTTGCCGAGCAAGTGCCTTGCACGATAGTGCCTTTGATCTTAAACAAGCCGTTAATTACGGGCAATATTATGCCGATATGATACCGATATTTATATCGGCAATGGCCGATCACTAATTTTTATGTGCACTTATAGAAATAAAATATTACCCGATCTGCATTTTAAAAGGAGTCACGTCAGCTGGTATAATTATTAATAAGCCGGATAAATATTGCTACAAATTTTCCGACATGTTTCACAACAAAATTGTTATTTAATTAGAAACTTCGAGGTGTTTCATAAAATATAGAAATAAAGTTAATCAAACTTTATAATTAATTAACATTCTTAATGAGGCTGGGGCAAACGTCGATCTAATTTACTCAGAGTCCATTCGCTATAATAGAGCGTATTGCTGATGAAGGGATATTCATAAAACTTTTGAAATGGCCAATGTAACTTTAAAATTGGGTTCATATCGTCCCCTATCTCACGTATTGACGTAACTAACATTTTATAATTGTTTCAGGAGGGAAGAAATGAATAAAATGTCTTGTACTGAACTTACCGTACAATTATAAACTATGGCTAAACAGATGCGAAATCTTTAGAGTGTACAGGTCGACAACTTTAACTGTAACTACAAAAGGAATGCGGGCAAAAAAATTTCTTGGCATAACAATGTTGTCACATATATTAAATTTTAATTTAATAACATGTTACCAAGTAAACCCTAAAATTAAATTTACCCATTTAAAGTAAATTGTCATAAGTATATAAGAAACTAATATTGTATTATAGTTTAAATGTTCTTAAAACTTTCGTTTCATACTATTTATTTTAATATTTAAATGCAAAATAAAATATTTTTTCATTAAAGTACTTCTAATCTAAAAATAGGGCAACATGGTACAATATCAACGGTAACCATGGGTAACTGGTGGCTAGAGCTAATTTGATAGGTTATATCCCAGACAGAGGATGACGTCACGCGCCTGGTGACCGCCTACAGTGCCAGCGTGCTTGTTCGGCGATGTCCAATATGCTTCATCCAGTTGCGTAGTGATAGGGTTTGTTTTAAAACTGTGATAATGAATTAATATACCCTGGTAAAACCCTTCATAGTCAAATCCGCGAAGTGATTGCCAATGTGTACAGGGTGTGTGAAGAGGAATCACAAATTAATACATTTAAATTGCCACTTAAGCGAAAGCTAGAAAGGCTCGCAATATATACGGGAGTAAGCGTGGGTGCAGTAAAAAACATGCACAAAGAAGATACTGAAAGGAAGAAAATAACCCGAATCAATTGTTGTAATCTCCTGTCAAAAAAGGGGCCGTCTCTCTGCTGTCGAAAAAATCGAAGGCTTCGACTTTGACATTGTTAGGAGAACAATACAAAAGTTTTATTTGGAACTAAAAGTATTTCCAACCTTAAAAAAGTTGCTACAACAGCTGAGAAGTGACATAAACTTTCCATTTTGGATTTTATTGGCGAAAATGCCAAAATAAGCGAGGAATATTAATGAAAAGGCCTAATATGATGATACAAATATATTCATGCTATGAAAAAATATATATTATTACATTATTAAGATAATAATAGCACGCCCATGACTTGTCGAACTGTATTGCTTATGTATTTTTCGTTTCTTTTCGGTGTATTGGATATGATATTTTTTTTCTTTGTATTTTGAGAAAAATATGTAGTTACATCACTTCGTGAGATTTTTTTAGTTTGCAATTGTAGATATGTCATGTTTTGGTTCTGCAGTTGAAACTATACATATAGAATTAAAAATTATATGTACCTCATTTAGGTACTATAAAAAAAACTAAAGTAGGGTATGTTATAAGACGTTTAATGAAATATTTTATTAACATGGTTTCAAAGTAATTCTAATACCCGCAGTGGCGGTTCTTCCACAGGAGCACATGCGCACGTGCACCCCCAAAACAAAACGAATAAAAAATATTAATTTATATTCATTGAATATTATTTATCATATAAAGTTCGACCCTCCCTAATATTTTATCGTACCGCCAAACTAAAAAAGTCCGACCTTCCCTAATATATTATCATCCCGTCAAACCAAACTGTATAGATCCGGCAACCGTGCCTCGGTCGTGGTAAAGGACGATTATGACGAGATATGCTCGCACGTGCGATTAAGTAGTGCAGTTTCTCTGTAGTAACAGGTGGCGGGTGGCAGCGGGGGATAGCGGGGCTATGGCGATTTAACATCGAAAAGGCGCACAGTTGTTGTCTGTTCGTGCATCTAGTTAGAAATTCGAACGTGTATGTTTTAATATTTTAATATTATATATTTATTAAGTTAAAATGAATAGTTGACGGTGGACTATTTAAGGAATAACTTTAGCTCTTTGAGTTTGGAGCAAAAAATTGAAGTGAAGAATGCGGGAACACCTAAACCCGAAATCAATTTAACGCAGACCACAAAGGGTAAATCTAGGGACTTTATTAGAAAGTTAAAAAATGAAATATATGAAAAAAAATTTATAGAGGGTATTCCAAACTTAATGAGGCTGTTATTGATCAATTTTCTACAATTAAGAACCGAAGAATGGACTTTACGTTTAAGCACTAGTGTGTAGGGTCGATAAATGTTGTGTATTTCGATAAATGATACTCGATATGATTTGAAAAGATTTTATTTAAGGATTTAAACTAAAAAACACTGAAAATATGAAGAATGCCAACTTGTCAGTCTCGTGGCTCGATTCGTTCTCGTCATAAAACAGTTAACTATTGTTCTCGTCTTGGTTGCGCCTAATGACGTAGCCGGTAGATGGCGTAGTGGTATTAGACATCATCCGGTTTTCTTGATAGCTCGTAGATGGCTTTAGTAATATTAGTGGTGGACTGTATAAATATTGTTACGAGGGGTGCATGCGACGACGTTAAGATACGACAGCTATACACACTAAGAAAACCTTTCTTATTTTCCAAAAGTTGTATTTCCTTGTGTAAAATTAAAAAATAAATAAAAATATGTTTTACCTAACGCATTTTCTTTACTTTTTTTCTTCCTACATTTAAACGCCTAGAAAGTAATTGTTTGGTCGTTACACAAAAATAAAATTGTAAAAATAATTTCACCATACTTGTGAACCCCCTCTATCATAGGTCACGAGCCGCCAGTGAATACCCGATATACTGAAATAATACAATAACATAAGAATAATATTAATAATGTTGGATTTAAGCATTAGGTGTGTTCTATGCCAGTTTCATGAGGTAAGAAAAACTGCTAAAATTCAGGTAGACGTATAACAGGAGTATTTCCTGATCATAGAGCTACTAAATCTAAAAAATGGCACTTTCTTTGGAAATTAACGTAGATGAATTGAAACACCGCTAATTACTTTCTGGTCTTCTATAGCTTCTTTCTTGCAATTTGTTTTCTTTTGTCGAACGATATTTTTCTCTGCGATGTGCACATCATAGCGACTTTTCAATTTATCTTTAGTCTGTTCATCTCCTTCTAAGTAAGTGAGGCAAAGGGAACACTGGTCTTTTTTAGGTGTTAAAAACGATAACTTCTTTTCTTTAAAAACCCTTCTGTATGTATGATAACTAAATTTTCCTGACTTCCCTGCGTGTTAAGTTCTTGAAGGAACATACAAAACATTTTTTTAGCGAAAGATCTGGATGAAGGTATATCTTGGATGTTTTTGCTCTACAGAAGTGTGACTCAACATTCCGAAACCTGTTGATATGCTGCTCAATTATAAGCCTAAAATGGTTTCCTTGTACCACTTTCCAAAATATAACATTTTCACTTTATTTCCTTCACTAAAACGTTTACACCTATCAGTTTTAAGTTCAGTGGAAGATACAACATTTTGTGACCCATCTTCCCAAAGTACAAGCACATCCATTATTTAAAAATCGAAAATGATTACCGACAACATAAAACGTGTGGAGAGAGGTGGGTTGCTTGTCACATTCACGTCCTGCTTCGCTTTCATAAGCAGTTTATCGGCTCTTTGAAGCTGCGACTGCTCCAAGCAGTTTAAGTCGAATGCAGAGAACCAGAAGCAGTCGCGGTAGTCAGCTCATTGGAGCTGCGACTGCTCCGGCCAGTTTAGGTCACATGCAAAGAAGCAGATGCAGATGAGGAAACAGTAGAAGCCAGAAGCAATCGTCGCCGTCGGGGCGGGCCCGTACTTTTGAGCAGTTACTCCTCGAGCTTCATTACTTAAGAATTCCTTCATCTGGAGGACGTCATCATTGTGGAACGACGTTCCCGAGGTCGTGTTCCCAAAAGAAAATATAACCTCCAACGATTTAAAACCATCGTGAATCGCTATTTCGCACAAGCAGGACTTTTCCTATAGTAATTGTGTTTGATAATAAAAAAAATATTTTTACGTATATAATACGCTCCTGGAGCTTGGTCCGTACTCACCCTGTATAGAATTTCTAAAGGCAGCCATCACATGCCGGATTTAAGGGTTCGATATTTTTAAATAAATCAATTCGTTGAAGGTTGGGAAATAAATAGGGATGTATTGAATTATGTTTTGTTACAGATTAAACTAAACCTCTTCATTTCGACGTGGCTTGTAGCTACTCCGTTTATCCAACAGGGGAATAGTTTTATCGCAAATTTTTGCTTTATATGCACTGAAACTATCTAGCGCCAGCTTCATAGTTCAGTATTAAATATGGATAACTGTGATTCAAACGTATTAATCCTACTACCGGCGAACATAATATAGTTTTATTATGTGGACTTGTTCTATTGAGTTTAATATTACCTCGTAAAAGGTAAATAGCCTTTAAACTAAAAGCGGACATTCACGCGAACCCGATAAAAACCATCCACAAGGGCGTAGATAGAGAGGGTAGTGGGCATAATTCCCAGTCCCAGAAACTAGACTTATTGCATGTGCAATGATTCATTGGAGTCCTCCCCACCCAATATATTGCATTGATCGGCCTCGTATCTCGAAACCATAAATAAAAATAATGAATAAAAATAAAAAAATAATAAAAGCGGTCAAATTTCGAGAGTTTCCTTCATTAATGAAACAAATATTAACAAAGTGCAAGTGTTAATGCACAAGGGATAATTTTTAACATACAGGGTGTTAATTTGAAAACTTAATATCTCTCTTCCAGTAGATAATATTAAAACTCGGAAAGACACGTCAATTTGATTGTGAATCGGTACGCTTTTAAAGAATATTTCCAGCACTCGTGGTTTAAACTCCGGGGAGGGGTAGATATTACCATTATCTTAATGGGTATTATAGTATTTCTAAAAAAGTATAGTTAGAATTTCTAATAAATTTAGTAAAATCAAGTAAATACTAAAATACAGCGTGTTATGGAAATGACGTATTATATTTAAACCGGCAATTCCTGAGATGAAAACAAATTCAAGGAAAATATCCAAAAATGGCGCTTTAATTTAATATGCCCTGTACATGACCTATTGTCAGACCAAAAATATGCACTGTGTGAAAAGTAAACAAAGCAACATATGACAGAAAACGTCAATGCATTTTGAGCAGTGTTGTCATGTTCTCATGGTAAACTCTTTAGAAAGTCAATAATTGTTTGACAGAATCGAAGCTGTTTATTTTTCAGGGTACATTATTATAAACTTTACGTTCAGTTCAGTTCGCTGGGACACAATCTCTGATTTATAAGCTTGAACTGACTCGAACGAACCGCCGCGGAGTTTATAAATGGTCAGGTATATTCTCATTTGTTCAATTCGAACAACACCCGTCGAATCTGAACAACTTAAAAGTTTATAAATGCCTTTAGTAAAAAAATTTAATTTTATTTACCTTTTTGGACTATTTAAAACCAACTTCATTTATAAACAAACACTAACCCGAACAAAATCCGGCAAAATAACCTCACATTAGTTTTCGCGTAGATTTGTATGCGTCTCATGAACACATCTAACTACCGTACCATTCAATCTGAATTAGTATTTTAAAGTGCTACTGTGTAGACAACAATGCGCCCTTATTGTATAAGGTTTCATCCGGTGGTCTGGAAAATAATATAATTTTTACGTACGTATTTGACATCTAAAAAGTTTGAAAGTGAAACACGTTCGAGTCTGGTTGACACGTTCGGGTTTATTCGGTCGATCGACATTGTGCTACCTTGGGTTAATATCTAAAAATACAGCGTTGCCAATTTCATAAATTGGGGAATTTCCTGTATAATTATAGTCTAGGAAATGGGAACCGCGCTAGTTAGCGGGCTATTTTCCGAATATGCACGAAGCATTCTACCCTTGGAAGCGTCTATAATCTATATGAAAGGTAGGTCCTCTCTGTCAAATTATTTCATCATTCTTCAGAAAAGGATTAATAAATTTTATGTTTAGGCCAATCCATTAGAAATTACCGTTTTTGTTATTTCTGAAAGTGCTGTTGCTCTATGTGTACGGTAGTGTTATTATTGTAAAGTGTTTTTATGCGTTAGTGTTTAGTGCTTTTGTGTAATCTGAGGTGCATATCTTCAAAAAAACTAATTTGAAACTCGTGGGTGTCTGTGTGTTTCTCTAAGTGATTTAGTGTAATTTGTTCTGTTGACTATGTATTTTTTCCTCTCGACAACATGGCGTTTATGTTCCGAGCTTGGAAAGAAGATGCCGAATAGGGTTTAGTGGGTATAAGCTTATTATGCAGTTCCACACTATCATCAGGGCACGTGATGTGCATAAACCTCTTCCCATAGAAAAAAGAACTGAAAGTGTCTGTGCCCTTACTCGTGTCGGCGGCCTGGATTTAATTTCTAAGTAAGCTAAATATTTATTTTTATAAGAATCTAAAGTTTTACACTTTTCCACAGTTTGGCAACATTGCGCCAGAACATCTGTTTATTATACAGCTGGGCAGTGTAATATGATTGTGCCTCAGAGTGACCTGTGGGTTTATGGGTGAATTACCCCACTTTAAACGTTCGATTTAAAAAAATATATATGTAGCGCTTCTCTAACGCGAACAAACCCGAACAAACCCCAGGAGTCACCCATTTAAATATAATACGTCATTTCCATAACACCCTGTATATAGTAAATTCTAACAAACACTGCAGTAAAATTATTATAGTAAATATATTATTGTACGATTTCCTATAAAATATTGTAATAATTACAATTTTCATATTAATCTGTACCAAAATAATATTGTAAAAATAATTTACAAAAAACTATAGTTATATAGCATAGGATTTCTAATAAATTTAGTAAAATCAAATAAAATATATTGTAAATTTTACGACGAATGTAATTTATTTATATATATGCGAGACCATAGACGTAATGCATTACCGCCATTTCCGCATTCGTATAATTCACCATATTCGAATAAAAACAGAGAAAAAATAAAATAAATTCGATAAAACACTAAAAATCGAAGAAATAATACTTATGAGATGGTTTTGAACGCCAACAACTTACTTTATGTCAACAAGTATTGTTTGGAAAATGATGATTGTAAAAACGTCATTTATTCCAGGATAACTAGATGTACGTGTTCAAAAATTATTTATTCGTCAATACTGCTAAATGAAGCAAATTTGAATTTAATTGATTTAATCAAGTCGGATGAGAAAAACTCAAGAGACCATTTTCATGCAGAATTGACCAGGCTAATGAGAACAATATCCACATCAAAAAATATCAGTGGCGTACCATCTTTTACGTAAAAAATATCAGAGGACATGTTTGCCGGGACGCCACTGGTGGAACAATTGAATATCTTTTCTAACTAAAATTTGTCGTTCTATATCCTATTAACACATACCAAAATTGGAAATAATATCTAAAGTACTTTCGGAGATATTAAAAAATATCCATTTAAAAAATAAAAATTCAACACCCTGTAGCAAAAAATTTAAGCCGTTGCGGACATGTTCATATGAATTTTTCTTTATAAAATGACCTACCATACACCCTGAAATATTAGCACGTCATTAAGGAATACTCTGCATAAAGAATTATTTTAAGAAATTTTATTTTTATTGGAATTCGATCAAACCTGAACTATATAGCAGAATATGAAGACGACCATCGTTCTTTAAATAACATAATTATATGTATTATCATTATTTATTACTATTTTTTGACAAACTTATAACATTCCCTTACTATGAAGTTTGCTTGTTAATTTATTTTCTAGTAAATAAGCAAACAAACAGCATTGAAAAATGTATGAAATTCAAAAATAATATACCTTTTTCACTACGCCTTTGGCCAAGCGTGCAAATACCCCAACCAATTATAAAATCATAACTTACTTTTTAAGTAATAATATAAGTTGCACGCTCCTGCTTCCTGACCTTTTACCTGCAATGAACTATTATTGAGACCAGTTATAATAAAACCAGGTAAAATTGCAAGAACTGTAAAAAAGGTCGGTCCTAATAAAATGCTAATAGATAAAAATATAATTCTAATAATATCTAAGTTCAGGTCCCATCCGTTTCGTAAATTGCATGCTCATTTGTTATAATTTTGATTTGTTGTTCCGAACGTGCTAAAAAATGTGGCGGCTTGGATATACAGAAATAAACTCTAGGTCACGGTCTCAAGAATTACATACATACTATATGTATTTTAGCGAAGTGTTGTGCAAAACTCTCTGAAGACAGACCGGCAACCAATCGCGTATGCGTGGAGAGCGAAAGGACTTCGCCGAATGAAAGTATGTGTGATTCCCCGACAGCAGTCCACCGTTTATTTGTGAGTTGTAAGGTTAAAATCGTAAACAATGGCACAAAAATGTCGCGTTTTGAGTCTGAAAGAGAATATTGATGTTGTGGAAATTTGTAATTTGATAACAATGATTTGGGCGAGTTCATTAACATTGATAGCAATGTGCTATTAGAAGATGATATTGACCCCATTCCTACCGCTTATGTAGTCGAAACTGAAACTGACGACTCTGATGAAGAAGTTGAATGCAGTAATCAAACAAATGTCCCCAATTATCAACAAGCCATTAGTATGGTAAAAGAATTATAAGAGTATGCAAAGAATAGAGGTGACTCTACAGCAATAGAATTGTTGTCAGACTTGGAAATACATTTTCTAGATTGCAAGTTTAAAACGCAAACACGTCAAACTACGTTATTAGATTTTTTTAGCACTACATCCTAACTAAAACTAGTGTATTTTTGTTATGTTATGTTTATTTGTACATACATATACATAGTAATAGTTTTGCATTTACATATTACCTAATAACAAATTTCCCATGGGCGGACACCTCGATTAGGCGGACACATTTAGACGGTCCCGTACGAGAGGTTTCACCGTATGTCATTCGTGAGACAGTGACTTTGAGTTTACTTCTGAATACTTAATAAACAGGTCTCTTGGAGAAAATGGACTATTTCTTTGGTAATTAATGAAGATGAAAATGACAGTGACAGCGTTCACGTCCCCAAAATTACAAAATTTCAAATTTAAACTACACCGACTCTGATGCTTTTAACAATCTTGGAATATTTATGTTTTATGAGGTAATTGCCATTTTGTCAAGATACAACAAAACAGCGTGAATCGTACTTTACGACAACGATGATTGCATAAAGGGCTTTCTGGAATTTCTGTTAGTTGAACATTGCGCGATTGATTTATGACGCATATGTATGTATATAGGAATTCCCAGGGGATCAAGAGGTGGATTTGTTAAAGCAATCTGCAAGTAGGCTAGAGCCCAGAGCTACAGCGGGATATGATCGAAATATTAAGCATATGTATATTTGTTCTCTGGGTTTTCGGTCAATTCTTAATAAAGCGAGTTATCAAATTTGTGACGTTTCGGTTTATTTCATTTTAAACCATCATCAGACTACAAATAAAGGAAAACATTTCTTTAGTTTTTAAGGACATGATTTGTGAAATATGATGGGAAAACATTTAGTTTATAGCAATCTAATTATAATAAAAACATACCTTATGTAATTGCACTATCACAATCACTTTAACATATTTACTTATTATGAAGATGTTGTATCACCCTAGGTATAATTGTAACTAATTTCTATTTTAAACTACTTTACTGTGTTCTTGGTTTTTCTTAATCTATGGGTTTTCCAGGCGGTTTATGGCTTTCTTTTGATGGTAAAAATTTGAATTTTATTATTTAATTAAGTTACTATAGTTACAACTTAGATTATATAGTAACTTAATTAAATAATAAAATGCAAATTTTTACCATCAAAAGAAAGCCATAAACCGCCTGGAAAACTCATAGATTAAGAAAAACCAAGAACACAGTAAAGTAGTTTAAAATAGAAATTAGTTACAATTATACCTAGGGTGATACAACATCTTCATAATAAGTAAATATGTTAAAGTGATTGTGATAGTGCAATTACATAAGGTATGTTTTTATTATAATTAGATTGCTATAAACTAAATGTTTTCCCATCATATTTCACAAATCATGTCCTTAAAAACTAAAGAAATGCTTTCCTTTATTTGTAGTCTGATGATGGTTTAAAATGAAATAAATCGAAACGTCACAAATTTGATAACTCGCTTTATTAAGAATTGGCCGAAAACCCAGAGAACAAATATATTTGAACAAACGGTCAGGAATCAATACTATTAAGCATATATATTGACAGTTTCTTATTTACGAAAAAACTTTAATATCGATATATAAGGCGTTTATTCAATCAATTCTTGTATACGGAATTTTGGTATGGGGAGGGCTTTACAGTAATGGTTTGTATAAATTAAATACTGTACAAAAATACATTTTAAAAACTTTGCCCTAAATGTTGTTTACACCCGAAGAACTTTATATATGCTTTCAATTTGCTCTTATATTCGTCAGAGTAACAAGTTACAAAGTTTCATAAATCATGGTTATGTTAGACGTGGTTATGAATAACAAATTGCAAATACAACAGTAAATTTATACAAAAAAACGAAAAGAATCGAAACAACAAATTGTTCAAAATTTCCGAAAATAAATTCCTTGCAGAGAGTTCCTAACATTTTCTTAATTTGCTTTGGTTACATATTATAAAACTTAAAACCAATATAATTTACATATTTTAAGTTTAGATTATTTAGACTATAAGTCACATCAGACAGCAATAACACTAACAACAACAGACAAGAACATCATGGGGAGTCTCGGGCTGTTGCACTGGATATTTCTAAAGCCTTTGATCGTGCTTGGCATGAGGGACTTCTAAGTAAACTGCGATCCTATGGTATGCCTAGTCGATTCAAGGGTCCATATTGTCTCCCACTCTCTTCTTACTCTACATTAACGACCTTCTAGTGAAAACGAAAAAACCGATATTTAGTTTTGTTGACGATGGCACACTTATCTCATCTTTCTCTTTGAAAGCACAAACAGCGGCTACCGACGCACATCTTCGCAGACAGCATGAAGTATCACGCCTCAACAAAGATCTGGAAGAAATTTTGGCTTGGGGTGACAGTAACCAAGTCGAATTTAACGCTAAAAAACCCAGGCAGCAGTTTTCTCTAAAAAGATTAACATTACAGAACCGGATATAGTCATGGACGGACCCGCAATTCCACTGGCTTCATATATTAATTTGCTGGGCGTCAATCTGGGAGGAAATATGTCTTGGCATAACCACGTTGTAGCAATCGCCAAGATAGCTTCTCAGAAACTTCCGAACCAGAAAGTTGTACACACCTCAACAACTTTTGACACTATACAAAGCCCAGATTCGACCATCACTAGCGTACTGCTCTCATGTCTGGAGCTCTGCACCCAAACATATTCTTCGGCTACTGGATTCCATCGAAAGGAGGGCCATTCGTCTGATTGGAGACCACGAGCTGACGAAGAACCTCGGACAGCCTAGAACATCGAAGACAGGTTGGGGATTTGACTCTCTTTTACAGATATTTCATGGAAAGTGCTCGGCTGACCTTGCCCTCTTTATTCCGCCCAGAGCGACGAATAGCAGAAATAGACGATGAACCACTGCCGCCCATCCATATGTGGTTAAGTTAATTACTCCTCGAACTTCATTATTTAAGAATTCTTTCACCTGGAGGACTTCATCCTTATGGAACGATCTTCCCGAGATCGTTTTTCCCAACGAATATAACCTCCAACGATTTCAAACCAACGTGAATCGCTTTTTGCACACACGCACCACTCCAAGAGTGCCCTAAAGGATTTTTCCTATAGTGCTTGTGTTTGATCATTAAAAAGAAAAACAATGTTTTTTGTGGAGAATATAATTATTTTAGTTGTCATAAATATATCATGTCGATGTTCTTCCTGTTCAGTTGGTTCCCACGAAAATGAAAAGAAGTTGTTGACAACAAAAATCAATCAAAAAGCACAAAACACGAACAAACCTAAATATTATTCTAATTCTATTTTTACAATTTAGCGATATAAATCCATAACAGTATTTTCATGGAATAGCGCTAACGGGCAATTTAGGTTGATAATCTTAATATTTATATACAGATTTACACTTTTTAGTGAAGAAAATTTTTAGGTAAAACTAAGATTTATGAAATTGTCAACTGCCGAAAGTAACCAGTAAACGTATGAAATTTACCTGTAATTTTCATTTCGTACCTATAGAAGGTCCTTCGAATTATATTACCTTTTAACTGTTACTTTGAAGTCATCATTGTGGTCCTTCGAGTCGGATGTATGTGCAGGCAATTTATTGGAAATTCAAGGATTAAAAAAGAGAGAACTTATTTTTGGGACGTGTTTAAAGTAACCTTATTTTAACCTGCAATGTATAATATTCTAATTCGATTTTATTACTTTTAAATTCATTTTAAAATGATTTAAAAAAATAAAGTTATTTAAGAAAAAAGAGTGTTGTCACTCTTTTGGCCCACCGTGTACATACCCCAGACCTTACAAGACTGATCTTACCATTTAATAATTTTCAGTTAGCTAATATTTAACTAAAAAAATATTAATTTAAAGCAATGAGTATACGTGATCCCTGAGGGAGGAGTTTATCTAGGAAGATAATCAAGTCCTCCCTTGGGTTTAGGGTTATATTAGTTTATCTCTAGCCAACCCACTCTACTTTTGCGTCTACTTAAACAAATATAATTATTATCACAACAATCTACCTGTGAACTTACCCTTATATAAGGCTTTGTAAATGGAATACAGTAGTAACTAACCTGAAACAAAATGATAAAATTATTATCAATGTTCACCTATTAAAGTAATATTTAAAATTCTAAACGATATCAAAAAACCAAAAAATATTATTTCAACATAAACGCGGGGAATAAAATGAGGTATATTGCGGAAAACCCTCGCCCTTAAAACACTACCCTTATTCACTTTAAGATCTTAAATGGCGCTACCCCACTTGCGACACCTCTCTTTAAAGCTTATTAAAAATTAATTTCAGCGATACCAAAATTAATGATATTTAAGTACGAAATGTTAGCAATATTTTAAAGTGGTTTTGTTTAGTGTTGCAGGAGCGGGCGAGGGTGGTCCGCAAACAGTGGCGGCTCGTGACCTATGATAGAGGGGGTTCACAAGTATGGTGAAATTATTTTTAAAATTTTATTTTTGTGTAACGGCCAAACAATTACTTTCTAGGCGTTTTAAATGTAGAAAGAAAAAAAGTAATAAGAAAATGAGTTAGGTAAAACATATTTTTATTTACCTTTTTTTATTTTACACAAGGAAATACAACTTTTGGAAAATAAGAAAGGTTTTCTTAGTGTGTATAGTTGTCGGATCTTAACGTCGTCGCATGCAACCCTCGTAACAATATTTATACAGTCCACTACTAATACTACTAAAGCCATCTACGAGCTATCAAGAAAACCGAATGATGTCCAATACCACTACCGCGATCTACCGTCATCAAGGCGAGCAGGCGCAACCAAGAGAACGAATCGATCCACGAGACTGGCAAGTTGGCATTCTTCATATTTTCAGTGTTTTTTAGTTTAAATCCTTAAATAAAATGGTTTAAAATCATATCGAGTATCATTTATCGAAATACACAACTAACACATAACCGACCCTACACAATAGTGCTTAAACGTAAAGTCCATTCTTCGGTTCTTAATTGTAGAAAATTGATCAATAACAGTCTCATTAAGTTTGAAATACCCTCTATAATTTTTTTTAATATATTTCATTTTTAAACTTTCTAATAAAGTCCCGCGATTTACCATTTGTGGTCTGCGTTAAATTAATTTCGGGTTTAGGTGTTCCCGCATTCTTCACTTCAATTTTTTGCTCCAAACTCAAAGAGCTAAAGTTATTAAATTAAAATTAAACAGTCAACTATTCATTTTAACTTAATAAATATATAATATTAAAATATTAAAACATACACCCTCGAATTTCTATCTAGATGCACGAACAGACAACAGCGCGGTGCACACAAAAACTGTGCGCCTTTCCCATGTTAAATCAGCATAGCCCCGCTATCCCCCGCTGCCTCCCGCCACATGTTACTATAGAGAAACTGCACTACTTAATCGCACGTGCGAGCAAGTATCATCATAATCGTAATTTACCTCGACCGAGGCACTGTTGCCCGATCGAGAGCCTATAGTCGTTGCAGCGAACCCTCGCGCCAGATATGTCAAGTGTCACGTGACATTAATGACTTGCCTGCTTATTTCTGGTTATTTATTTTGCCTAGGTTTGTATGCCATTCCAGGACCTTCCAGGACCGTCCTACAATAGTACGTACGTTTATTTTAAAAATGAAAGTAGTCTATTTATATTTTTAAATACATTTTTTATTATTTATTATAGGGAATAAAACTCACAACACATTGTATTTTTTGTTATTTATTTATTCAAATATATAAAATAAAGTCATTATCTATAATTACATGTCTAGTTGGTACCTCTATATTCACATAAAGATAGGAAGTACGTAAAATTTCAACATCCACTTTAATAAACAATATATTTAGTATTCTCTGCAAAGTTTTAAAAATAATGAACTTAGATAAACATATTATTACACACTACATGATCGCAATAATTGCTCTTGAATTCTGACCAAAACTATTAAAAATATCATGCAGATATTTCCTACTTTCCCAGCTAATCAAACTGTCTACATTCAAGTCGCCACACAAAAGTATTACCTGATATTTAACTGAAATAAATCTCAACTCACTCGAAAAGAAATAAAACATCTAGAAATTTTTTTATTAATATTAAAATTCACCTTAGTTTCTCTAACGGTGGCATCAGCTGAGGTAGAAGGCAGACAATAAATATGCTCCATAATTATTATTTTCGCGTAAAAACAGATAAATAAAATATTAACCTATAAATTTTTCGTTACGTGACTCGTACTTACTGTGGTTGACCAGATACACAAACAGCTCGATATGTAGTTAATCAAAGTTTTCAAAACAAAATAAACTATACTAAAACGACGGAAATACACTTTTAAAACTTATTAGCACCAATCAAACTGGAAAAATATAAAAACACAACACGCTGAATGCGGTTCGTATAAAACTGGGGTATTTGATTATGTACCCAAACAGCTGATCGATGACATATTGCCAGGCCCGTATAGATAAAATACCGGGCACAGGGGTACACATTACGGGCCCCTTACCTTCAAAAATTTTTTTTTCAGCATAACAAAAAATGTATATATATATATAATGTCAAAGATTCCGAGGACTATTATACGATAATTTTTGCATACCACTACTTAAATAATGAACATCTACATACAATTTGCATCATAATAAAAAATGTTTATTCATTATTCTCCAATAACAAAAATACAGCATCACAAAGTTGACATACTAATAGAGGATTACTAAAATACAATTGCAGTAACTCATTGCACACCACTTATTAATGAAATGGCAACTTTTAAATTATTGTCAATATCACAGTTTATTTCAAATTCGCTTTTCTTGCTTTGGCTGAGGCAAAGGAATCAATTATTACACTAAAATCTAATTGCCTTGCTAACTCCGACTCTATGCATAAAACCGCGAGACCAGTTACACGCTCTTGTGTGGAACAAGATCTGTGGAAGTTTTTGATCCGCGATAAAACACTGAAAGAGCGTTCATTAGAAAGTCCTTACGAATCTTGTAATTTATTGTAGAATTAAATCGCGGTTTTTCGAAGTGATGCAAAAGATATTTACCTGTTTGTCTTATTTTTCACATACGAATCACAAATTCGAACAGCGTTTGGGTTTTTTTGTATCAATAAAAAACCACCACTTGCACAAGTAAACAGTCATAACCGTGGTGAGTTTGACAGCAGACAGACAGCTATGCGAGCTATCGATATAAATCGATGATATCGACGTAGCGAGAACTTATCGAAAATCTTAAAGAACTAGTGGTTTTTCAGTAGTTCGGAACTGTGTATCGCATTAATTTACAAACTGAAATATGATCAAATACTTATTATGACAAAAATATGACATATCAATATCAACCTTAACGTCTTAACAATTTTTGCAAAAAATCATGCATCATTTTATTATTTGCTAATTTTATGTCGTTAACAATCCAAAAATCCGGGCCCCTCTCAAAAGTGCGGGCCCGGGGGGAAACACGCCGTCCCCCCCCCCCCCCCTGTCTACGGGCCTGCATATTGCTGATGTCAACTGTCGAAAAAGCTTGAGGGTTCGCTGCAAAGATTATATAATATACAGTTTGGTTCGACGGTATGATAAAATATTAGGGAGGGTCGGACTTTTTACGATAAATAATATTCAATGGATATAAATTAATATTCTTATTTGTTTTGTTTTGGGGGTGCACGCACCGCGTAGAAATGGTATTTTTAGGTTTTTTGATATTAGTGTAGAGAATATAGTCATTGTATGTTTTGAATTGTCACCCTGTCTGAGGATTTAAAAATTCAAAGAACAAACCCGAATAAACCCCAGCACTAATCAAAGTTATACCTCAAAATTAAGGGAGAGAGTTGAGGAGGCTCCGGTTTATTCAGGTACATTTCCAAGGGTACGATATGGCTCAAGCTAGGGTTCGAGGTGGCTCCCATAAATAATTTTCTTATTCGAGAATTTACGTAAATATTAGAACATTGTTGCCAGTTCTATTTTTATTTCAAATGGTATTAATCTTTGAACTTTAACGGTTGAAGTTTAAATCAACTACAAATTTCGTATATTACACATTACAGATAGAAAATGTAGATTTCTAGCCTACGCAACGGATACAAACAGTCTTTCCCACCTCTTTCGGTCATTATTGCAGCATAGACAGATTGACATATTTATCGTAAATGTATCTTGCAAAATTCCAATTAAAAATTTGTTAATTTGAAAATTACAACTTGTTTAAGGTTAATCCGTAATTGCTCTTAAAATAAATTTATTTCCCAATAATTTTACCATAAACTGTGAAAAGGCGATGAGAGATTCTTGAAAAAAATATTATTATACCTATATATATATACCACCTTAACTTTTGTAACTTTTTCAAAAATAGGCAATAAACTCTCGACATTAGAGCTCAAGTAATGTAATTACTAGTAAAAATTAATACTTGTATACTTTAAAACTTCACTGGCCCTTCTCCTGTCGAGGAAGCTACTTTTTCTGAATTGCACAACTGTTTATTGAGTCAACAAAAGGTTCTACTTAATTAGGGCCGGCGTTATCCTGTGGATCAGCAAACAAACCCTTTACTAAATGAACTTTTGTTTTGACAGGCTGAAGTTATAATTAAGTATGATGGAATTGAGGGTTCATTTGGTATTGGTCAAAACAGCTTTGTAATAATTGATTTTACCGGGTTAGTTTCAATCTCAGATTAACATTATTTCAATGCTTGTTAGAGGGCCGGTTTCTTAACTTAAAATTATTGTAACTTGGAAAAAAAACTCAAAACTGATCTTTTTTCCGAGTAAACTCCAACTCAAGAAGTAAATGTGTTTTAACTTTGTATATTAAAAAAATCTATAAAATCTTTCGTTTCCCGGCAGTCCAGGTGATGCGTCGTTGAGTTGAATATAGAAAAGCCCATGTCATTTTTGAGGTGAGGCTGACCATTAGCTCCCCGGTACATTTTATAGAAAAACTTCATTATAACTTCTTGAAGAGGCAGACATGGTGAACCCATGTGTCGAGTTTGAATACACTTTGGTGAGCCAATCCTAAGCTATTCAATTGAACGTGATGGCAAAACCACGAAACTCTCATAGTTCAGGTAATACAGCAAACACCGGCAAATAATTTTGTTAAGCAATTGCCAATAATTGACGTAAGGTGGCACACTGGCGCTAAATTTCGTTTTGTCAATGTCAAAATTTAATTTGCTTTTGTTTGCTGTATTATCTGAACTATGAGAGTCTCGTGGTTTTGCCATACATATTCATTTGTGGAACATTTTGAAAAATTTGATATGATATCACGAAGAAATGGCTCAAAATTTATATTTTGTTCCCTATCCGGGAAGAAGCAAACTAGCAGCTAGCTCTAAACAAAACAGAAATTAGCGCGACTAAGAATGCTTGTAGGTTAAGTTAACAAGTGAACAAACCCTATAAAAATGTCGAAAATGGGACACCCTGTGCTTTGAAACACCCTGTACTATTATAACTAATATTTGAAAACCGAGTGGAAGGCCTCTGGGTATTACCTCACTCCTAACCAGTGCGCTAATTTGTCAGAGTTGAAAAAATATCAGCTGTTTTTAAAGGCACTTGAAAAAATAGTATTTTGGGAATACATTTGATTTTTTGAGGAAACGCTTCGATATAGGTATAGAACAGTTAATACTAAACACGAATAAACCCGAACAACTAATTTGTCATAAAAAGTTAAATAAAAACATACAGGGTGTTCCATTTAAAATATGACAGTTTTTAATGGTTGAATTTATTCACAATGAACATTGAGTTGTGACCACCCTGTACATTTTCTGCCAAGCTTGAAATATTTTTAAGACGTGACGATCTTTTAGCTATTCGGTAGAGAGCTAAGGTAAAAAAAAAAGGTGGATTATTCCATCACCATGCATTTGATATGTTCAGTAGTTCTCCATAAAGTTCTAATGCAAGCTCGTCGTTGGCCTCCAACAAGGATTCAACAAGAGAAAAAGCACTGGAGCTGTGCTGTTTGACATCAGTAAAGCGTTTGATAAAGTAAGGCACAACGGGTTTGTCGCCAAGGCTAACATTGCTAACAACAGTCTGATACGTGCATCACACGTGCATTCAGAGCCAAATACATGTTATAAACTACCTAAAGACTGGATCAGTCGCAACCGCGACTGATCCAAGAATAAGGGTCTCAAAACAAAAATATAGGGCCTTGATTGCTGAACCAAATTCAACCACAACCCCAAAAATGACAGCCTACGCCTACCCTATATGTTCGGAGCTCCTGAAAGTTTGTTCATTCGATTAAGTTCGAAAGAAAAATTACAGGAGCTGACACCAAACAAAGCGTATAGCTTAAAAGCTAGATACAGAGACAAACATACACGATTGCAGACAACACTAGCGAGTGAATATGAGTCAAAGGCTAATTGCCTCACTCCCGCGGTGAGTTTAGTCGGTCAGCCTACCCTCGTCAACCAACGAGGATGTTCTTTTCCTTCAGAAAAGATGATGTTGTTGGGTCATATATTCCCCCTCAAGTTGCTAAACCCGACACTACCTTGCAGTCGCGTCTGCAAGGTGTCTGTCTGCAGATTCTCATCGCAAGTTCTCCAAAAAAAAAAGTGATCCGTTGACTAGTTCTTCATAAACGTCTACTAAGCTATCCACCATCCATCACCATCATCATGATATACAGGATATCATATAAAATACACTTTTAAATCTCTGGATCTTTGATAAATTAATTATTTTCTAATTTATATAATATATGAACATGCCTAATAATTGAGTTTTTGGTTAGCCACAACATCATTTAATACTTGTGAACAATGCTTTACCGCTATCAATGGTAAACGACAACATTATAACGCGAACAAAAACTATTTAGGACTGCCGCGTAATAGTATAATACACGCATTGCCGTGTTTGTTGTCCACGTTAATGATGTGCCCCGGCGGTCAGTTTCATTTCCATGTTATTAACGCAGGATTAAACAGGGCATTAGATTTTGATGGACAACAATTTCGTACATACGGTTTTGGCAACGTGTAGTGTGTTTAATGGAAATTATTCTGATCCCGATCATCCAGGGATTTAAAATATTTTTTAGTGAGTTTTATCGTGTTATTTTTAATTGGGCATCATGATACTGTCTAAACTCCCAGTAGATATTTATGTACAGGGTGTCCCATTTTCAACAGTATGTGGGGGTAACAGAGTTATTATCAAAGATAGAATGCTGCGGTTTTCACTTCAGTGTCCCACTTTTTAACGAAACCTACACTAAGCAAAATTTCGAGTTGATATAACTCAAATATGAGTTGTCCTAGACCGAAGCGTGTTGCTAATAGGGGACAAACCAAATAGAAGAAATTGCATCAACTCACTATTCATAAGTTATGATAGCACAGAAGATAGGTTATTTTATGCGTTGGAATAGCTGACACGAGCCCCACCGTCCTAAATTATTGGTGGGCTACCGTAGCTACCAGTATGTGAATTGTGATGCGTTACTAGTCGGGCTAGATTAATTCATGATTCGAACTATCAAAACTTGACATTTAAGTTGTTCTAGCTTACGATGGTGGCTGGAATAACTCACTATTTGGGCTACCAGACTCCAAATTTTGGACTACCAGTACCTAAATTGTGGACTATCGGAACTCAAAATATTTTTTTTGATTTAACGCCTGCATATTGTGGACTTCAATTGCCCTTTGTTTTTTCAAGATATGACATTTTTATTGTATATTTAAAAAAAAATTGTATGCATCTCCCTCCTGTCCCTCCATTTTACGCCAACTGACCAAAATTATGCAAATCACAAATTTTCACGCACAGAGAACAAAGATAAAAAATCCCAGAAACGGCGCAACGCCCAACAGGTGTATATACGCGCGGTCGAAGGAGAATTGACGAATAACAATGAATGAACCGCCCTGCACGAGCACGAATTCGGAACTTTCCGTGACCTTACGATCTTGTAATTTACCCTCGATATGGGGTTTTGGAGCACGTTTCCTGAATTATTCCAACTCAAAATAATTTACAGATGGTAATGAGTTAAAATAATGCACTTCCGGGTTAAAACGACATTTTATAATCAATTGGTAAGTTTTCTCCACCAAAAAACTGAGTTCAGGTAACTCATAAAATAGTTACAAGAGGAGGAATTGTGGTGATCCCAAATATGTTTAAAATGTTGATAAAAAAATCTCTTTCTGGATTGAGGCGAACCAAAAGAACCTGAATTACTGTAGCGTTTTTAAATAATTTGTGATAATTCGTAGCCTCAGTTAGAACAACATAGAGAGGTGGGTTGAGGTAGCTCCAATTTTGTAACCCACGACATTGGTAAATGCATTTTTGTCAGTGTAATATTCGTTTTTTAATCTACAGAGTGATTTTGAAAATCTTCGCTTTTTAGACACTCCTCGTATTTCCGTTACGCGTTAACTTATCAAAAAGAAAAAAAACTGATCTTGTTACATATTTTCACGTAAAGTTCAATGGCTATAAAGTTTAGTTTTCGAGGTATTAACAAAAATAAAAAAAGTAAATGCGATATTTTTTTATAATTTATGATATTTATAACAGTAGGCCATGGTCAATTTAATAGAAACAAATGCAAATCGTCAAAACTTGACAGATGTCCCAAATTTCTATTATTTATGATAATAATTATGAAAAGTATGATATGTTGACATGTTTTATACAGGGTGTTTCCTAACCTCTCTGAAAAAAATGAAGGAGGTGAATCCTCACCTTATTTTAAGACGAAAATGTGGTATAAAGGTTTTTCGTTTTCGAAGTACAGGGTGTTAAAAAAAATATTGTATTTTTCATTTTATTAATTAACGCCAAACGATATTTTAATCACTTTGCAGTACGTGTTTGAAACTATTTGGATCAACAATATCCTGTTCGGTGGATAGGTAGAGGAGGACCTCAACCATGGCCACCCCGTTCGCCGGATCTGAATCCATTTGATTTGTATTTCTGGGGTCACCTTAAACAACTCGTTTATACTACTCCTATTGAAACTGAAGAAGGCATTCGACTGCGTATTATTGATGGTTTTAATACGATTCGAGCCAGTCCCGAAATTTTCCAACACCTAAGAGACAATTTAGCACGTCGTGTACATGGGTTTTTACTGACTCATGGAGGACATTTTCAGCAATTTATTTGACTTTTGTTCATTATTCAAAGTTTCTAAATTATGTGCATTATCAAATCATTGGCATTCATTAATAAAATGAAAAATACACTATTTTTTCTAACACCATATATTTCGAGAACAAAGCGACATGCAAAAAAATTTTATACCACATTTTCGTCTTAAAATAAGGTAAGGATTCACCTCCTCCATTTTTTCAGAGAGGTTAGAAAACACCCCGTATAATCAAATTTAACATTTAGAGCAGCTGGCAAAATTTTGAATTTGATTCTAATAAATTGACCATGGCCTACTGTTATAAGCAACGAAAATTACTAAAAATATCGAATTTTTAGGATATTCTTAAATATAAATATAAACAACTCTAAATTTTTATAAAGCCCAAAGTATGCTTAATTCATAAAAAAATAATACCTACAGGGTGTTTCGAGAGGAAAGGGAAATATTTTGGGAACATGTTCAGAATGTCAAAATAAGAGAAATTAACCCTATGTTTTAATCCGATTCTTAACCGTCTCTGAAATAATCGGTTCTAAAGTTTTTTTTGTAACTATTTTTTATTTCAAAAGCAACACCAATAGATACTAGTAAAACAACAAAATTCCACTAATTTAGAATGTTTTCGAAAATACCCCCACCAACTTTAATACAAGCTGCACCACGTTTGTAAATCGCTCGTGTTGCGCGTTGAATTGCTTGGGGATTGTTTATAATGATATTTGCAGCATTAACAATTCGATTGTGGAGTCCTTCCACGGTTTCTACTCGTGTTTCGTATACTAGTGATTTCATCCACCCCCCCAGAGACAATAATCCAGTGGGTTTAGGTCTGGTGACCTCGGTGGCCAAGCTTGAGGTCCTTCTCTGCCAATACAACGATCAGGAAAACGACTATTCAAGAAATTACGCACCCGGCGACTAAAATGAGGTGGGGCTCCATCGTGCTGAAAGAACATTCGGTGTCGAACAATTAGCGGAACATCATCCAACATGTGTGTTAAATGGTCTTCCAAAAACCGTAAATATCCATCTTCAGTAAGACGCTCATTCAATACAAAAGAACCAAACAACTGGTCGTAAACGACGTCGGTATTCATCAACAGCCCGTAATGCGCTACCATTACAGAAACCATACACGAATATCATGTCAGCATACTCCCTATGGGTGAATGTGTGAGGCATTACGTATGGAACCTTTTCTCTTTTCGAGTCGAAACGCTCAGAATAAATCAAACTGACAACCATGCTTGTCAATTAAATTAGGTATTGACAAGCATTGAAATACCTACAAACTGGAGTTAGAAATACAAAACTTCTTAATTACTCCAAAACTTTACAAAAAAAACTTTAGAACCGATTATTTCAGAGACGGTTAAGAATCGGATTAAAATAGGTTAATAGGTTAATTTCTCTTATTTTGACCTTCTGAACATGTTCCCAAAATATTTCCCTTTCCTCCCGAAACACCCTGTAGATAGGGTACTCTATTTAAAATTTTTTACGTTTGTTAATATCTCAATAAATAAACTTTTTAGAGGGAAACTGGCTACGCCACTGAACTTTACGTAGTAGTCTTTAACAAGATCGGTTTTTACCATTTTGATAAGTTAACGCGTAATGGAAATACGAGGGATGTCTAAAAAGCGAAGATTGTAGTTTAAAAACTAAGAGAGCCATGAGAAATTTGGCACCGGAATCTTTCGTTTCGTAAAAAAGTGAAAACCGCAAGATTCTAACTTTAATAATAACTCTAATACCCCCCAGGAAGTATCGAAAACGGGACACCCTATACAGGGTGAATCGCTGAAAAATTCTGCTTAATCAAGACGTGAAGGTGTTTTAAAAATAATATTTAATTTAAATGTTGTATTTGTACTCCCAACAAGATTTGAAACAACTTTTTTATTTGTCGTTTTGCTTAAACATTAAAAATATACTTCGACAATTTTTGCATTCTTGTACTTTTTGAGAACCCTGTATAATATAATGCATTTTTTCGTCGTAAATCTTAGTTTCGCATAATAAAAGAGTTTTTCATTTGTGCAGAACTTCCTCGGACACATTGTATGTGCAAAAAGTAAATTGTGTATCATATATCTCAAAGTTATAACATATTACGAAATGCGAGTCATAAACCTAAATAGTGTGGTAGGAACATTAATGTGAACAAAATGCTCTAATCTATATATTAATGATGTTATCACGTTAGAGCGTCTTGCGCCCTACGTTGATTTGAGGTTGTCTATTAAAATCCAGAAATAAAAGCGGAAAAATAATTTAAAACAAAAACTACTTTTTAAAATTTTTTAAACATATCATTGCAAATTAGGGATGGTTGGAACAGGATGTTTTAAATAACAGGTGCACCTTATTTCGGTTTTAAAAAATCCCTGCTTCAGGAAACATGTTCCAGTTCCAAACTGTTTCAAAAGGTTCGCTGTTCCGATAAAGCGGGGTTGCCGATTTTTCCATTAACAGAAGAGTTAGCGTTTAGGGACTTTCCCTAGTTCTATTTTTATTTTGATAAAAAGTTTATCAACACGAAATAATGGTAACCCGCTTTGGAACTTTATACAATAATAGATAAAATAAACCCAAAGTGTAATATACACATAGATTCAAAAATTTTGGATCACTCTGATTCTCGAATAAGTAATTACGTCATCGCGAAAATAGACTAAATATTAGTTCATTGATAAGTTTAAAATAAAAATCAATGGGTTTTAAATTTTTTTATTTTACCACAACATTTTAAGCCTTCCAAAAAAAAAACTTAACAAAAGTCAAATTTATTTATATTGTATAATTTGTGAAATTTAAAAAAATATAGCTTCTAATAAAGTGTATTTCCTCATCTCGCCTCAATGCAAGCTTGAAGACGACGCCGCATGCTGTGCGTAAGGTTAGCAATCCGTTCTTGTTGAATAGCCTGTCATTCCTCGGTAGCAGCGAGGACAAGCTCCTGGAGAGTTCTAGGGGGATTTCTTTTAGCGCGAACTGCTAGAGAGCATATCCCAAGCATGTTTTATAGGGTTCATGCCAGGGGACAAAACAGGCCACTCCAAGCGATTGATTCCCTCACTTTCTAGGTATTCATCCACAGCTCTAGTACGATGGGGCCGGGCATTGTCGTCCATAAACACAAAATTGTTACCAACAGCCCCTCTCCACCTCCTAACATAAGGATGTGGAATATCCCTAATGTACCTGTCGCCAGTCATTTTGCCTTGAACGTGGACTAACTCAGTACGCCCGTCAGACATAATACCTGCCCAAAACATGGCGTTTCCTCCTCCCGCGAATGGAGGCAAGGGGCGAGCATGGGCAAGTTGGGCGGCTCTTGTTGGTTTCCAAAATCCTTCGGGTAAGCGAACGTGCGTTTCAGCCCACTGCAGTCGACGAACTCGGTGGTCATATTGTAGTTGGGGAACTCTTACTGGCCGCCGACATCTTAAACCGGATTCAAGAATGCGTCTTGTGTAGAGACGGATACGCGAACTCCAATTGCATGCGTAACATCTCTCTGAAGTTGTGGTGCTGGCATAGTACGATTTCTCCGAATTGTTAACGTAATATAGCGGTTCTGTTGTTCGTTAGTAACACGCCTTCTACCACTTCGTGGTCTGTCTCGCACAGAATTGGTCTCTAGATAGCGATTCCATATGCGAGATACATCACTTTGAAAAACCCCTATTCTTTCAGCAACAAATCTTTGGGAATAACCTTCCTCAACTAAAGCTACTATTCTTGCACGATCAATTTCAGATATTACTCGGCGATTCATTTTTACACACTGAACCGAAAAATTGAACTGGCCAGCGCCAAGAAAATACAACACTGAAAATGTTATCTTAAACAAATGTCTTGATAATATTTTTTGTTGCTACAAAAAATGGTATCGTTTTAACTGATAAACATAAATAAACGTTTAGAAAAAAAATTCATTCCTTTTGAATCTATGTGTAGTATGCAAGTTACAAATGTCGTATACATCTTCTATAACAAACTTAAAAATACACATTGAATGAAAACATCCGACTGTGCAAAGACGACGATCTTTCTTTATTTAGATAATACTTATAATAGGTGTTTACCTATAATTTTATCAAAATAAATATTTCTATGATACTGCATAGAGAAAACTGTGGACACAAACTTAATCTTTATACATACATTGCCAAAGAGTTTTTATTTCATATATTGTAGATTTATTTTTGTGTGATTGTGTGTGATAAATATTTAGTTTTTTTTCTCCGTATTTTCGAAAAATATTAAACATCGACAACACCGTGCAATTCATTCCCTATCGCCTTTCGCTGCTATCTGCTTCTGCTCCGTTGCAACACACAGTGAAGCAGACTGGTTCAGCGAACCAGACGGTTCCAGCGAAGACCGAAACAGACTGTTCCAACGGAACAGGAAAACCTATCGCCCCAAACCTGTTCCGACCTGTTTCACATAAAACCCTGTTTCGAAAAGAACAGGTCCTGTTCCAAAGCGACAACCCTACTGCAAATACTATTTCGCCAGTTAATGACCGCCACAGAAATAGAACATTGTAAAAGTATTTGATTCCATCAAACTTTAAAACTAGAAGTAATATGAAGCATAAAGTTTACTTAATGTTCCATAAACATGACGATTATTAGAAGCATACTTTTTAAATTCATCAAACTTTAGTCCATTAAAATTGAGCCACCTCGCTTGGCTTTACGTTCCCCAAAACAAAATTAAATTCGCCGATAATTTCAGTTTTTCCGGTTGCCTGCTCCATCGAGAGCACTAACACACTTTGTTTCATTGAAAAACCATTAGTAATTGCTTTTCAGACTTGTTTCGATCGTTAGCTGGTCTCCTTGGAATAGCAAAATACCTAGGAGACCTTATGGTGAGAAATACGGGAATTGGATAAAATATAGACTGTCCTGAAATTGGCGATGTAAAGTTACACAAAAATAGAGACATTTTGTAAAATGGAGACAAATCTCGTCTCATCAGTGCCAGTGCAATGTTGCATGAAGGGTCGACCGGAACTTTACTAATTTTTTAAAATTATATAAACTGATTGTTGATTACAAAACTTTTATACATTTTAATAAAAATAGAAATACAGTGAAACCTCTCATAATAACAGACACCTCTGATAAGCGAACATCTCTATTAAGCGGACATTTTTTCATAGTCCGGAACTAGGTATATGAAATTCCTTGAAAATCAACCTTTCGTGGGCGGACGCGGACATGCTGTTGTGATACAAAGAGTGCGGAAACCCTCCTTTAAACGGACAAAAAAAATTTAAAAGTATTTGGGAGACGGAGTACGGTGCAAAAACTCTCTGAAGACAGACCGGCAACCAATCACGTATGCGTGGCAGCGCGAAAGGACTTCGTCGAATGAAAGTATGTGTGATTCCCCGACAGCAGTCCGCCGTTTATTTGCGAGTTGTAAGGTTAAAATCGTAAACAATGGCACAAATATGTCGCGTTTTGAGTCTGAAAGAGAATATTGATGTTGTGGAAGTTTGTAATTTACCGATTATGTAGCCCAAACTGAAACTACATTACCATCTGACGACTCTAATGAAGAAGTTGAATGCACTAATCAAACAAATGTCACCAATTATCAACAAGCCATTAGTATGGTAAAGGAATTATAAGAGTATGCAAAGAATACAGGTGACTCTACAGCAATGGAATTGTCATCAGACTTGGAATTACTTTTTCTAGATTGTAAGTATAAAACGCAAAAACGTCAATCTACGTTATTATATATTTTTAGTACTACATCCTAACTAAAACTAGTGTATTTTTGTTATGTTATGTTTATTTGTACATACATATACATAGTAATAATTTTGCATTTACATATTACCTAATAACAAATTTCCCATGGGCGGACACCTCTATTACGCGGACACATTTAGACGGTCCCGTAGGTGTCCGAAGGTTTCACTGTATAAACGGCATGCAAGTACATATGTCAAAATTAATAAAAATTTGAGACACGAATAAGGAAACAGATTCCATGTAATTTTTAATGTGGCTGAATATTGGCTCCCCTGTACATTTTATAGAAAAGCTGCATTATAACTTCTTGAAGAAGCCGACTTGGTAAACCCATGTGCTGAGTTTGGATCCATTTTGTTGAGCCAATCCTTAGCTATACAATTAAACGTGATGGCAAAACCACGAAACTCTCATAGTTCAGGAAATACAGCAAACGAAAGAGTGTGCAATAGACTTACCACTCGAGTTGTGTACTACTTGTTCTACGACTTCATACTTACTTTTATGTTAAATTAACGAAACATGCTAATAAAACATTTTGAGTCGGTATCGTTCCAACCTGTCTAAATGCCGTTCTTGTACTTTAGAGAAGAGATCTGCATTGGGATTTATGGATTTTAGGTTCATATTTTAAAAAATGTTATTTTCTTTTTAGTAGAATTATTAGGGATCCGTAGATAGTCACTCCGGGTGAAACCCTTCTCCATTCTTTGCCAGGAACAAAGTCACCACCTAAACAAAGGTCTAATTACTTCCGTTTTTGGAACCCGATTTATTGGAAAGTACTACCCGAAAAATAATAAACTAGAGTATTATTTGGAAGAAATGACCCCTCTTCCCATTTAATATTTTTAAGGGTAGCATCAACCCCTCCCCAAGGGGTTAAACCGAAAAGGCTTCGATTTTTAGTATTAGTGGAGTCGGGCCGGTTTACGAAAATCCCTTGACGAAATCGAGTAATTTCTTTTCCCCAATCGATACAGTAGGGTCCCCTCGATATTCTGACATGATTTGTAGGGGGCGCCGCATGCGGGGGAGGGGGGCACGCCCCGTAAATCTAACCGACAACGGATTTTCCTGGGAAATGGAAAATAACTCGGTTTTGATGCTACAAAAAAATTGTGAAGGGCAAAATTGAAGAGCTTGACAGAGCGCATAAGCTCGAATAAACCTAATCCCGATATCTCAATGAGTTAGAGACTTATCGCGATTTTCATCTGCAAAAACAATTAATTATATCTCGAGAAGGGGCGGAGTTGGGGCATCAATTTTTCGCGAATCAACGGGTGACACTGAGTACTTTGATAGGCCGGAGGCTGGGAGTGGTGGGGCAATAAGGAGTTATGGGGGGCGGGGGATATATATTACATAAATGCTAATGAGTAGTTTATTAATCGACATTTCTGACAAAAAATATGGTACGCCACTGATATTTTTCCATGTGGATATTTTTTATTTGATGATTGGTCAATTCTACATGAAGACGGTCTCTTGAGTTTTTCTCGTCAGACGCACCGTTCTTGATTAAAACCACTAAATTCATAATGAAACTCATTATTATTAACATTGATAAAATAATTAATGATACATTTTGTTTCATAAAAATTGTTGGAGTGGGCAATTCGATGCGAAGATGGGCGATATTATTAAATGGAAGGATATTAAGGGATGGAAAGTTTATCGACACCCTGTATAAATACTATTAAATATAATAACTAAAATGGCGGAAATTATGCAAACTGTCCTTTTCGGGGATTTCGGAACATTTTGCATATTTTTAATACCGGGTGCCTATTATATTTGCATATTCCGTCAAGTAAAACACTTCTTTGTCTAAATTAATATTATTCTTAGAACTATTTACAAATTATTCAGGTTATTAAGGTTATTAAGGATATTGCGGCAACTGTACCCAAGGATTTATACCCAGGTAGGTGCACGGAAAGAAAAACTCAGTTACATTTACATTAAAAAATAAAAACTAACCATGATTTGTGGTTCTATATACAGTGTCAACATTAAAGTTGGAACCATACAGGGAAAAATGTATTCTTCGATTTAGGCCAAATTTGATTTCATCATAAGTTCTTGCTTTATAAAGACCAAAAATGATGTAATTCAATGGGACCATGCGGCTTTTGCTAACTGTCAAATTTCACATTTTCTCCAGAAAATTACGAAAAATGGCATTTATTAGTTGAATTTTTAAAAAATCTATTTGGAAAAGTTGTAAGTTGTTTGTATTGTAATTTTATGCCCACACACCAAATTTCAATCACTTATGATAATTTCTATTTCCTATCTATTTTTGGCCAATATCTATTTTCATTGAAAGCGGTGTGTGTGTCGACGCTACCCCCGTAATTATAAAAAAGGCTCTATTATGTTAATTTTTTTCAACGTATTCACGTTATTACTTAAAAAACAAGACTCTCCTCTTCGTTGGTTAAATCTTTAAAGTTATGACGAGTTTACTCCACAGATGGTCACATTGTTAAACTGTAATTTAATTTTTTGAGAAAAATTAACATTTCGGTAGCATTTTTGGTATAAAGAATGAATTTAGGCGATGAGTATTATATTAACTAAATAGATTTACGGTGGTAGGCTCGACTTTCGTTTTCAATGAAAATATTGGCTAAAAAGATAGAAAAAAAATTATCATAAGAAATTCGGTATATACACTAACCTAAATTTTTAGTAATAAAACATTTATATGAATTTTTTTGTAAAATTTACTAAATTGTTTTGTAAAATTTATTAAAACCTTTTGTAAAATTTATTAAAACCTTTTGTAAAATTTATTAAAATCTTTTGTAAAAATTGTGACACAAGCGGTCTTCCATCCAAGTGGTAATCTCGCGTTGCTTCGCTTGACTTCATCGATCGATAGTATGTTCCCTGTATAAGTTATCTACTCATTATTTGTTACGAAGATCGAAATTCCAAGAATCCGTTGCATCTGATTTTAGCCCTTAATTCTTGTAAAAATATTTTACAACACTTCATTTAAACGTGGTAATTTTTACAATATAAATACTTACAGTACAATAATAGTCGTCAGTAAAATATACCATAAATAAATTATTTTCACATAATACGTATTCGTTGTAAAATTTAAAATATATTTTAGTATTTACTTGATTGTACTAAATTTAATAGAAATACTAACTGTACTTATAAATTATATGCACAATAATATTTTGGTACCGCATATTAACGGAACATGCAATGAATACAATATTTTATAGGAAATCTTTACTATAATAATTTTACTATAATCTTTTTTCCGCGCTAGTAGTTCGTAATTGACTTTTAAAAAATGGCATAAGTGAAGTTTAATCCAACGTCATTCTCTGATATCGGGTTCTTTCCAACTAGATTAAAACAACGCAAATGCTTGACATTTTAAAAAATTGCGTAATTAAGGGAAAATAATTTATTGCGGTCTCTATTATTCTAGATTTACGCTGAGAACAATAATTAAGATTTTACTTAGAGTAATGCAATAATAATTACAATCAAATGATTCCATATTACCGAATTAAAATATAATTGCATTTAATGCGGTCTCTAATATTCTAGATTTACGCCGAGAACAATAATTAAGATTTTACTTAGAGTAATGCAATAATAATTACAATTAAATGATTCCATATTACCGAATTAAAATATAATTGCAATTAATGCGGTCTCTATTATTCTAGATTTACGCTGAGAACAATAATTAAGATTTTACTTATAGTAATGCAATAATAATTACAATTAAATGATTCCATATTACCGAATTAAAATATAATTGCAATTAATGCGGTTTCTATTATTCTAGATTTACGCCGAGAACAATAATTAAGATTTTACTTAGAGTAATGCAATAATAATTACAATTAAATGATTCCATATTACCGAATTAAAATATAATTGCAATTAATGCGGTCTCTATTATTCTAGATTTACGCTGAGAACAATAATTAAGATTTTACTTAGAGTAATGCAATAATAATTACAATTAAATGATTCCATATTACCGAATTAAAATATAATTGCAATTAATGCGGTCTCTATTATTCTAGATTTACGCTGAGAACAATAATTAAGATTTTACTTAGAGTAAAGCAATAATAATTACAATTAAATAATTCCATATTACCGAATTAAAATATAATTACAATTAATGCGGTCTCTATTATTCTAGATTTACGCTGAGAACAATAATTAAGATATTACTTAGAGTAATGCAATAATAATTACAATTAAATGATTCCATATTACTGAATTAAAATATAATTGCAATTAAAGCGGTCTCTATTATTCTAGATTTACGCTGAGCACAATAATTTATATATTACTTAAAGTAATGCAATAATAATTACAATTAAATGATTGCATATTACCGCATTAAAATATAATTGCAATTAAGGGAAATAACTTATTTTTTGCGGTCTCTATTATTCTAGATTTACGCTGAGCACAATAATTTATATATTACTTAAAGTAATGCAATAATAATTACAATTAAATGATTGCATATTACCGAATTAAAATATAATTGCAATTAAGGGAAATAACTTATTTTTTGCGGTCTCTATTATTCTAGATTTACGCTGAGAACAATAAGTTATATATTACCTAAAGTAATGCAATAATAATTACAATTAAATGATTCCATATTACCGAATTAAAATATAATTGCAATGAAGGGAAAATAATTTATTTATGGCGGTCTCTATCATTCTACATTTACGCTAAGAACAATAATTTAGATATAACTTAAACTAATGAAATAATAATTACCATTAAATCATTCCATATTACCGAATTAAAATATAATTGCATATTCTTGCATATTTTAAGCATTTATGGATGCATATTGCATATTATACATTTTTTAAAATAGGGTTCATTAAAATGCGCATTTTTAAACATTTTTCGTCCATTTTTTTTCGTAAATTCCATTTTTCATCTAAACATAAACTGTGCAGAAAAACTTCGACACCTTTGTGGGTTCAAAGTCATTGAAATATATAGCGGAATTAAAACGTAAATGGCTGAAATAAAACTACCCAGAGGTCAAACGTCCCAAGCCGAAACCGGGTGAAACCTTTTAAATTTTAATTTATTACAAAGATATACGGCACAGATATACAATACATAACATGGGTTGACAATATTACGACTTCATTTTAACCTATATAAATATACTTACATAATGTACACATGTTTATTAGTTAGTTTGGCGCCACTTATATACTCAAGTGTATCCGCAGGGTTGCCCGCTTGCATTTTCCAGGAATTAAGGATCTTGCCAGTCGTTGGCCAAAAATAACATTCTCAAAAGATTAAAACATATTGGAACTCGAACAAACGTTGTTATTTTTAATTAATTTATATGTAAATATTCTTAAGTTCAGTGTGTAAAAATGAATCGCCGAATAACATCTGAAATTGATCGTGCAAAAATAGTAGCTTTAGTTGAGGAAGGTCATTCCCAAAGATTTGTTGCTGAAAGAATAGGGGTTTGTCAAAGTGATGTATCTCGCATATGGAATCGCTATCTAGAGACCAATTCTGTGCGAGACAGACCACGAAGTGGTAGAAGGCGTGTTACTAACGAACAGCAGAACCGCTATATTACGTTAACAATTCGGAGAAATCGTACTATGCCAGTCCCACAACTTCAGAGAGATGTTACGCGTGCAATTGGAGTTCGCGTATCCGGCTCTACACTAAGAAGACGCATTCTTGAATCCGGTTTAAGATGTCAGCGGCCAGTAAGAGTTCCCTAACTACAATATGACCACCGAGTTCGTCGACTGCAGTGGGCTGAAACGCACGTTCGCTTACCCGAAGAATTTTGGAAGTCTGTCCTATTTTCCGACGAGACCAGGATTTGTCTGGTAAACGATAGTCGCCGGAACCCGCTAGAACATGCTTAGGATATGCTCTCTAGGGCAGTTCGCGTTAGAAGAAATCCCCCTAGATCTCTCCAGGAGCTCGTCGTCGCTGCTACCGAGCCACATAAGACCGATTTTGACCATATCATCTTGGCCAGTGGCGCAGCCAGAAATTACATTTACTTGACAATGTATATGACAAACAAATACAAGTACTACGAGGTGTTGTCATAAAGTTCATAGACTTGATTTTTTTCTGAAAATATGGCAACGCTGGAGCCAATGTTTCCGTTCCAGGTCGTGCGCCCACGTCTCGTGAGCATTCAGTTAAAATCTGGGCCTTGTCGAAGCAACAGGTTTCTTTTGGCGTCGTTTCTCGTGCGAGCAGAGGCTTCGAATTTCTTGCAAAAAGTGGTAACTGGTGATGGATCGTGGATCTACGAATACGATCAGGAAATAAAAGCGAAGAGTGGAAATTTCTGAACGAGCCTCGAGCACGAGCACGAATATCGAAAAAAACGATGAGCATGGTCTTGATCTTCGAGCGACTCTTGCGAGTCTTATTGCAACGAGGCTCGTCCAGAAATTTCCACTCTTCGCTTTTCCTTTTGGTTTCCGGATCGTATTCGTAGATCCACGATTCATCACCAGCACTTTGTGCGACGCCAAAAAAACTTGTTGCTTCGACAAGCCCCAGATTTTAAATGAATGCTCACGAGACGTGGGCGCACGATCTGGAACGGAAACTTGGCTCCAGCGTTGCCAGATTTCCAGAAAAAAAAATTAGTCTACGAACTTTATGACCACACCGCGTATGGCTGATAGTGACGCACATAGAAATTCGGTTCAAAGAATGTGAATGAATGAATGTTTAACCGTTCTTAAAAATTTGGTTATTTGACTGTATTTTTAAACTCTACAGTCTACACCGTAGTTAAATTCAATTAGAACAATTTTACAATAATTATTGTGCATGCTGTTTACGCTTTATCGTAAATTTACATAGCCTTTGTATGTTATTAGAGTTATTTTACAGTAAATTGACAGTTAAACAAAATATTTTTTTGATAAAAACTTTTATTTCATTATTATGGAGAAAACTTGTTCGGCCCTCGTAGGTATAATACAAGTGCATTGACTCCCTGTAAAATAACTCCAGTAAATAATAGCGTCCTAGGTTGCAGGGAAACTTTAAACCCTGATAAAACCCAATTAAAACTTTACCGATCTCCAGCTTATTAAAAAAATATTTGCAAACCAAAGGAGGCAGGACAACAAAAACTTGAGAATAATATTACAACTAAGTCGACTTTAATCCTCGGAAAATCCAGGCGCTTGTTTTCTCAACGAAGGTATGTTACCAAACTTTACAGACTAAATGAAATCGAATTTAAGAAACAATCGGAGGAGTCAATGTATAATTTGTTTTTTCCACGACTATAAATATAATATTAATTTATTCCCTTTCTGAGGAATATTAAGGGTTATTATATTTGAAACAATAAATCTTAAATTTGTTTCTAATGAACCAGTTGGTATTTATCTTACTAATAATAGGTACTTAAAACAAATAATTCCAAGTAGGTATCAAGGTGAAAGGTGTAAAAGTTAAAAAAATTCTTTGTCACGCCCACAATTCGTCAAGAATTCACCCATTTACTATTTAATTTCGTAAATTAAATATATACAGGGTATTCCTTAATGACGTGCTAATATTTCAGGGTGTGATTCCTTAGGTCATTTTATAAAGAAAATTTCATATGAACATATTTCCGCAACGGCTTAAATTTTTTGCTACAGGGCTTGAATTTTTATTTTTTAAATGGTTATTTTTTAATATCTCCGAAAGTACTTGAGATATTATTTTCAATTTCGGTATGTGTTAGTAGGATATAAAACCACAAATTTTAGTTAGAAAAGTTATTCAGTTGTTCCACCAGTGGCGTCCCTGCCAACATGTCCTCTGATATTTTTTACAAAAAAGATGGTACGCCACTGACATTTTTCCATGTGGATATTTTTCTGATTAGCCTGGTCAAGTCTACATGAAAACGGTATCTTGAGTTTTTCTCGTCAAACCGTTCTTGATTAAAACCACTAAATTTATATTGAAACTCATTATTATTAACACTGATAAAATATCAATGATAAATATTGTTTTATAAAAATTGTTGGAAATGGCCACTTAAAAGGCATGCTTCCGACCGCCTTCGCATCGAATTGCCCATTCGTTCGAATATTGTCGAGAGACCGTTCTCTTGTAGAATTGACGAGGCTAATCAGAAAAAATATTCATATGGAAAAATGTCAGTGGCGTACCATCTTTCTGTAAAAAATATCAGAGGACATATTTGCAGGGACGACACTGGTGGAACAATTGAATAACTTTTTTAACTAAAATTTGTGGTTGTATATCCTATTAACACATACCAAAATTGAAAATAATATCTATCGTACTTTGGGAGATATTAAAAAATAACCATTTAAAAAATAAAACTTCAACACCGTGTAGCAAAAAATTTAAGCCGCTGCGGACATATGTTCATATGAACTTTTCCTTATAAAATGACGTCAGCACGTCATTAAGGAGCACCCTGTATATTTCTTTTTTAAGGTTCTGGGAGTGGGTTTATAACTCCTGTCTCCTTTAACTTGTTTGATTTTTTACTTTTTTCTTGATACTCCTAGGGGATACTCCTATAGGGAAGAGTGGAAAATATATATGATCCCCCATCCGTACCCCATTCACGCCGGTAACAAGCCCGGATGAGATCGGATATCTCGTGGAGTACGGGAGATGGTACTCCTCAATCGGTAGATCATAGTTTGGGGGATGTCGTTGTGCGTGATATTAGTGAAAATGAGAAAGTCGGTTTACTATGTACACTTAACTATATTTACATACATTACAAATATTTACAACCGACTAAAACGGGGTTAGTCATCGTCTCCCAGAATGCCGCGCGTACCGTTGGCTAGCTTAGATCGACTTACTACCGTTTTGTGTTTTGCCTTTTTGGAAAGTCCCAAAAAGGCGTCGGCAATAATAATCTTCTAGGAAATGTCCTGGTACTAGAGGCCTGCTTATTTGCCTGAACCGAATTATTTAGTTTTATTATTTTTATACTATCGACCCCTGGTCGAAGGGTTCAGCTGCAACGGACCGTCAAAATGCAATGCAGAAGTTTTATTGCCATTTCTCGCGCACGTACACTGCATTGATTAAGATACCCACAAGATACTTGTTAATCTTTATATTTTCTGTGTATGTCCGCTACAATACTATACCGCAATGCAAGAAACAAAGGATTGATAGCACTGAGGAACGCAGCGTATTATCGAGGATCGTGGTTTGGCGACCATGCTAAGGTATAGGTCACTTCGGGAATGGCCAGGACAGGCGAACGAAGCGGAAAATATCGAGAACAAAAAATTAATCATTTACAAATAACAAATGCAAACCAATTTAATAATTTTGATCTTTTAATAATAGGTTGTAGTGATATAATTTATTTAAAATAATTTCTTTAAATGGTCTATTTAAAGACTACTCACATTTTCGCGACCATCAGAATTCAGAGGTACGGATGGTATTGAATTGAAGCTAAAAGCAGCATTCCTTTTCGCTTTAAGCATAGCTTTTCGTTTTACTTAAGATTAAAGAAAAAGACTTACAAAAAAAACTATTGATTTAGTTTTCCCAAATAGTAAAACGTCAGCAGATAAATTTAAAGTTGTTACTTTCATTGGGCAACCGAGTAAAAATGTGGGTAAGGTGCTTAATAAACTCAACCTAAGGGGAGCTTACAAAACTAGCAACACTATAAAAAAATATATAAAAAATAATAAAACTAAAAATCATAAAAACAGAAAATCAGGGGTGTATAAACTAAAATGTAAAGATTGTCCGAACATTTGCCAAACAGGGAGATATTTTGGAAAAAGAATACAAGAACATTATAATAGTTACATAAAAGATAAAACAGATTCTAATTATTCCAGCCATTTAAAAGAAAACCAAAATAATTTTGATTCAAATTTTAAAATCTTGCATGCTGAAAATAAAGGCATAAAACTTAATCTGTTAGAATCCATGGAAATAAAAAAACTTAAAAATACCGATGTTTTACTGAATGATCAAATAGACCTTAACAATTCTCCTTTGTTAAATTTATTTCACTAATCCGCTATTACATGTATAAATAAATCTATAAAATAATTTATAATCCTTTACTGACCATTTGGAAAATCCCACTGTTACTATTGTATCCCCTACACCATATTTATACCGGTAATAATATTTTAAGATTGTACACTTTGTTAAATATAGAAAAATATTCATTCATTCTCAATTTGAAAAAGCTACAGTGATAGCGAAACATGTCATTTTTAAGAATATAGTGGAAAATAAATATAACGTAGTTTTATTGTTTCTCATAATATTAGTTATGGATTTATACCAAGTATCGGCTGAATCAATTAACCCATTTAAATTTAAGTTTCTTTCAAAAAACCTCATACGCCTCGTATTAAGCATTATGTGAGGATGCACATGTACATTTAAATTTTTTGCATTATGAGACAGACCAGGGGGGGTTTGTTCGTGTGAGTGTGTGGGTGGGGGGGGGGGGGGGGGTTTATGCGCCCCACCCAATGTACGCCCATGCATAAGGTTAACAATTCCTTAATTTCTATTTACACTTATTCGCGGCGAACAAACCCGAACAAACACGATATCCCTGAAAAATAAGCCATAAATATTTGCCAGAAATGTATGCTTTTTTTATCCAAAGGGTTAGATAAAATGGCATATCTGTAAAAAGAGACGCATTTTAATTATTTTATTTCTTTTCAAGCAGTAGTTTTATTGTTTATGAAAGATACAAAGAATATTATTTTTACAGATTTGTACAGTACGTTTCACGGAAATTGGATACGACTTAATGATTTCATGGGTCGGTCCCATTGTGTAGACAAGAGCTTGGCAATAAACAAGTGAAGTATGAAGGGACGGACTAAGGAAAACAAGTAATGATATGACTATATTAATGTAATCAAATGAAATAACTAATATTACTAGTCATATTTATTTACATTTATAATGTCATTCTATAGATAGTTCTGTTTCGCTATCGCTATCCTCATCAAAATTAATTATAATTGGATTAATTATACGATCCAGACTAATATACGAATTTTATACAGTTATTACGTGACGGACTGAATTTTTCCAACTACCTGGGGGAATATCATTAAAGCATTTTCGTATTAATTCTACAACAGTAGAACTTAAAGTCGGAGAATTATTTTCAGACCTAACCAGTGATTTTAACTGGTGCAACTTATGCTCTATGGGGTTAAAAATGCAATAATAGGGTGGGAGCCGTAGCACTGTATGTCCAATTTCTTCTACCAATGTGTCACAAACATATACTTTTTTTATACAAAATGTCTTTAAAACTTCTAAAAGATCACTTTTTTTAATAACTTTCTTCAAAATATATATCATTCGCCGCCATGTAGTTCTGAATCTCCAATTTTGTATTATTTGAGCTTGGAGCTTTATGTTATTGGCGACTGTGATAGCTCGCATTGTCCATTACTATCACGCTATTCTGAGGAATGTTTGGTAAAAGACAATTCTTGAACCATTCCTCAAAAACTAACAAATTTTACCACAAAACGATATTTGAATATAAATTAAGCAACCTAACCTACCTGATGTGCCTATATTTAATTATAATTATTATAATGCGGTCCTTTACAGATAATAATAACAAACGGTCATAAATAATGGGATGGCTACAGGTACTTTTATTGGAATCATTAAGTTATATCCATTTTTCATGGAACAATCTTTACCTGAATATTAAAGAAATATATTTTTAGTCTTGCAAAAAGTATGTCGTTTTATACGACCCTCCCCTATGTTTTCGACCGGAAACACTTTGCACCGAAGCAGATTACAGCGCAGTCTAAGCTCGAACTTAAAACAATAATGTACACGAATAAGTCAAGCATCATAATACTATAGACATAAAGAAAAGTTATATTTAGATTTTCTTTATTTTAATCCGTAAGTTGCTAAAATGTTTTTCAACATTCAACAGCATTTCCTTTAAGCTTACAATGCAATCCAATTTAATTTACAATCGAGGATTTTTATTCTATCTGCCGTAACAATAAAACCTTGAATGTAAGAATATGCATGGGAATAATATCTGATTCATAAAATATATTAGAGTATTTTCTAAATGATTATAAAATTAGAATATACTGGGTCGCCGTTTAGTATGCCAAAAGTTGCAATAGTAGTTTCCAAGAAATCGCGTTCCAAATAGAGATTTATGGTTCTTTAGTGGAGTCGTTCTGGCAACATCAACGGCTCGAAAATCCCTTGACGAAATCGAGTAGTTCTTTCCCCCAATCGATACAGTAGGATCCCCTCGACATTCTGACATGACTTGTCGGGGGCGCCGCATGCGGGGGAGGGGGGCACGCCCCGTAAATCTAACCTACAACGGGAAATGGAAAATAACTCAGCCGGTTTTGATGCTACAACAAAAATGTGAAGGGCAAAATTGAAGAGCTTGACAGAGCGCGTAAGCTCGAACAAACCTGATCCCAGTATTGCAATGAGTTCGCGAATTATCGCGATTTTCAACTGCAAAAAACAATAAAATTTAATTAATTATATCTCGAGAAGGGGCGGAGTTGGGGCATCAATTTTTCGCGAATCAACGGGTGACACCGAGTACTTTGGTGGGCCGGAGGCTGGGGTTGATGGGGGTAATCAGGAGGGGAGTAATTGGGGGAAAAAAATATTACATAAATGCTAATAAGTAGTTTATTAATCGAGCTACGGGGATCAGGCCGGATTCAATTAGGTTATTATTTAAAAAAAACATCATTCTGTTGACTACTCTTTTAGTAGTAGTATGATTAGGGGTCCGTGGGTAGTGTTGTGATCGCTCGAGCGAAAAACCGCTTGAGTACTCGATTGTTGATAGTTGCGATGAAAGTACTCCCGAGAAAAAAAAAATTTTTATACCTAGAAAAAAAAACAATTTTTTATACTATCCTATGAGCTGGCTTGGAGAGGAGGTGAAGGAGCTCGCTGTCAATTAAGATATTTTAAGAGGGAAACTAACAGTAGTGGGGACAATATAGGCCATATAGAGTATACAATCCTATTTTTTCAAAAAACGCACAGGGAGGAGATAAACCCTGTACAAGCTCTAAATTGATAATTTCAAACACGAGGAATTCGGATATTTGTCCTTTAAGTCTTTTTGACAAATTTATACAAAAAAGAACCCAGATTAATCATGAACAATATTTTTAACAGAAAACCCATTCTGGAAAACATCAGGAAACTGGTATAAGAACACTCCAGTTGGCAAAAATACCATAGGTCAATGGACAACCAGCCAGGTGGAGCGAAAATCGTCGCTTGTTATTACTTATCACCTTTCACTCGATACCCGAGCTTCGCTTCACGCCGACTTGTATTCGAGGAGTTTTTCGCTCGAAAGGAAATACTCTAATTATAAATTCAGGCGAAAAATCGCTTGACACCGAAATGTGCCGATTGGCGACGTTCGAGTTTGACGCTCAGAAGGCTGACACGACATACGTCTTTCTTAAAGGCACATAAACGAGAAGGTGCATATAAAAAAAGTTGTCGAATCGCTTAGTGGAGTCATCGCGACATGGGTTTTGTTTTGACTGAGACTGGCTAGCCAGCGGCGATTGTAAATTATTTAAAAATTTAAGCATGTAATTTTTAAAAAAATCAGAATCAACTGTTCTACCTTAATAAGAACTCTAGATTAAACGTCTAAAACTTACAAAAACAACCCCTGGTGTTTTATCAACACATTCTTCTTAGTCATAAAAATTTCAAGTGATTAATCGTTCGAGCGATTCACTCGATTATTAAAATCGCTCGAGTGGCAAGTATTCGATTATTAAAATCATCGGTTTTTCCCAACAATATCTGTAGGTAGTCACTCTGGGTGATACCATTTCCTTCTTTATCAGGGACACAGTATTCGACTAAAAATTTACATGAGTAAGTACATGTTTGGAACGTGATTTCTTATTCTTCCCATGCATGGGGTTGCAAATAATCTTCAAAAACGTTCCTCTTCACAACCAGATTGATATGTTATAGGATTATTATCACCGATAGTCTGTATCTTGTGATGTAATAGATTTTATTGGGTAATTGGTTCAATACATTAGTAACGTTGCTATGTTCGTCATTTTGTAACTTTGTTAGCAATAAAGGGCATTATAAAAAAAAAAGGATGGGAGGATTTCAAATTTACACCCTTTATGTAATTAAATACCATTTTATATTAAATATAAGGAATTTTCGTTCAAATTGTTTAAATGACAGTTGCAAAAGTCCCATGGCTCACAACTATTTTATAAACCATCTTTGTAGAGCTCCAGCCATAAAACGGTATTTAGCGTTCTATATTTTGGATACTCTGTATGTAGACTATAATGGCCTTGGAACTTCATTATTAGTAACCTAATTGCAATAAATTTTAAGTCTGCATATGGAGGTAATGAAAGCAATAAACAAAGTCACCACAAAGAACTATTTAATTAAACTAAATGCAATTGCGTAATCTAAACCTGAAATCATAGTAAAATCAGTTGTTTTTTAAAAATTAATGTGTATTACTTTTTTTTTAATAAAGTTTTTATATTAATTGTAATTCTTTGTACGTTAGGTAAGGAAAAAAGTGTTAGGGGGTTTTTCTTTGAAATTGTATAATGTAACTTTTAGGTATGATGATGCTACCAAATTGAGGATATAATTTTGATGAGAGGCCGACTTTGTGATTTTAAAATTTTTTATTACTAAAATCAGGTTTCTTCAAGAAATGGACTACTTCTTTGAAAGCTATTCTTGCCTCGAAACTAAAGTAACGATATAATTAGCTGAACAAAGAACCAAAGAAACATTTGATAAACATATTTGTACTAAATGTAAATCAGATACGAAACAAGATGGTTCAACTTATTAAAATAAAATTGATGAGATTTAAGAACTACATTTAGTAATTACGTCCATCTACCATGAAAAAGCAGGTTTTGTTATTTTTTTTGGAAAATTATCTTTACAAGCAGTGGCGGCTCGTGACCTATGATTTTTAAAATTTTATTTTTGTGTAACGACCAAACAATTACTTTCTAGGCGTCTTAAATGTAGAAAGAAAAAAAGTAATAAGAAAATGCGTTAGGTAAAACATATTTTTATTTATTTTTTAATTTTACACAAGAAAATTCAACTTTTGGAAAATAAGAAAGGTTTCCTTAGTGTGGATCTTAACGTCGTCACATGCAACCCTCATAACAATATTTATACAGTCCACTACTAATACTACTAAAGCCATCTACGAGTTATCAAGAAAACCCAATGATGTCTAATACCACTACGCCATCTACGGCTACGTCATTAGACGCAACCAAGACGAGAACAATAGTTAACTGTTTTATGACGAGAACGAATCGAGCCACGAGACTGACAAGTTGGCATTCTTCATATTTTCAGTGTTTCTTAGTTTAAATCCTTAAATAAAATGGTTTAAAATCATATCGAGTATCATTTATCGAAATACACAATATTTATCGACCCTACACAATAGTGCTTAAACGTAAAGTTCATTCTTCGGTTCCTAATTGTAGAAAATTGATCAATAACAGCCTCATTAAGTTTGGAATATCATATAATTTTTTTTTCATATATTTTTAGATTTACCCTTATAATATATAATATTAAAATATTAAAACATACACGCTCTGTTACTACAGAGAAACTGCATTACTTAATCGCACGTGCGAGCAAGTCTCGTCATAATCGTCATTTACCTCGACCGAGGCATGGTTGCCGGATCTATACATTTTGGTTTGACGGGATGATAAAATATTAGGGAGGGTCGGACTTTTTTAGTTTGACGGTACGATAAAATATTAGGGAGGGTCGGACTTTATACGATAAATAATATTCAATGAATATCAATTAATAATTTTTATTCGGTTTGTTGGTGCACGTGCGCATGTGCTCCTGTGGAAGAACCCCCACTGTTTAGAAGAACAATGAAAATTACCCTCACATTAAGCTAGAGGTGTTGCTTTCGATTGATTACATTGATGAATTTAAAAGAATTGTTGATAGCTGCGATGAAAGTACTCCCGATGGCCTAAAAAAAAAACTATTTTTTATACTATCCTATGAGGTGGCTTGCAGAGGAGGTGAAGGAGCTCGCTGTCAATTAAGATATTTTAAGAGGGAAACTAACAGTAGTGGGGTTAACACAGGGCATATAGAGTACAATCCAATTTTTTCGGAAACCACACAGGGAGGAGATAAACCCTGTACAAGCTCTAAATGGTTAATTTCAAACACGAGGAATTCTGATATTTGTCCTATACGTCTTTTTGACAAATTTATATAAAAAAGAAGCCAGATTAATCATGAACGATTATTTTTAACAGAAACCCCATTGAGGAAACTGGTACACTCCAGTTGGCAAAAATACCATAGGTCAATGGACCACCAGCCAGGCCAAGAAAATGGCTGAATATACAAGTAAAACGTAAAAATAACCAACCATTCTTTACGTGCAACAGCTGTTTCAAAACTATCCAAGCAGGGAGTTGACGAGCAGCACGGGACATTCGAACACAAAATCAATTTCGTCATATCTACAAATGAATGAGGAACACCATAAGCTTGTTAGTCAACAAATGAGAACGAGTGAAATAGATGCGCAACCTAGCTGCTCGAAAATGTCGAAACCAACCTCAAGAGATTCTTCAAATTCCGAGTCAAATTCTAAAATATGTAATACATTATTGCATTTAACTTTTGATAATTCGAGTAATTTTCTCCATAAATTACACTCCTGCATAAAAATTTTCAGAAAATTTTTAACCACTAGTGTAATTACCCCCGAAAATTTAACTGTGCACTTTTAAGTTGCAAGGACAAGAAATGTTTGACAGTGAAAGTTAAAATGCGTTAGAATCAGTGGCGGTTCTTCCACAGGAGCACGTGCACCCCCAAAACAAAACGAATACAAAATATTAATTTATATTCACTGAATATTATTTATCGTATAAAGTCCGACCCTCCCTAATATTTTATCGTACCGTCAAACTAAAAAAGTCCGATCCCTCTAATATTTTATCATCCCGTCAAACTAAACTGTATAGATCCGGCAACCGTGCCTCGGTCGATGTAAATGACGATTATGACGAGACTTGCTCGCACGTGCGATTAAGTAATGTAGTTTCTCTGTAGTAACAGGTGGCGGGTGGCAGCGGGGGATAGCGGGGCTATGGCGATTTAACATGGAAAAGGCGCACAATTTTTGTGTGCACCGTGCGCTGTTGTCTGTTCGTGCATCTAGTTAGAAATTCGAGCGTGTATGTTTTAATATTTTAATATTATATATTTATTAAGTTAAACTGAATAGTTGACGGTGGACTATTTAAGAAATAATTTTAGCTCTTTGAGTTTGGAGCCAAAAATTGAAGTGAAGAATGCGGGAACACCTAAACCCGAAATTAATTTAACGCAGACCACAAAGGGTAAATCTAGGGACTTTATTAGAAAGTTTAAAAATGAAATATTTAAAAAAAAAAATTATAGAGGGTATTCCAAACTTAATGAGGCTGTTATTGATCAATTTCCTACAATTAAGAACCGAAGAATGGACATTAAGTTTAAACCATTTTATTTAAGGATTTAAACTAAAAAACACGAGCCGCTACTGGTTAGAATTTATAAAATACATAATCTGGTTGCCACTGACGATACGGAGTTAGAAGTAACAGTATCTGATACTGCATATTTAAACGTAGTTTTCCAATCTGTCAAATTTTTATCATCATTTTGTAGTGTTATAGAGAAACAAAAAATGTTGTAGAAATGAATGAACAAACTCGAAAAAACTTTGAAACAATTCTTTGACTGAGTCAATTTCTTTATCATTACAATTACAACAATGAATGTGTTAATCAAATTTCGCTTAAGTGTAGTTTTTTTTGGGATTTACTTTGAACAATGCGGGGATTTTTATCCCTAAAAATAGTATAAAAAGGCAGCTTTAACGATCTAATATCATTTGATCTTGCAGATTGCTTTTCAAAAACGTAGTCACATAGTAACGACAAACTTTAATGGCACTACACAATACTACTTACTTTGTTTCCGCTTTAAAGGTGGAATTACGTTGCTGTAAAGGTCATGTTACATTGTTTCTTTCTCTTACCTGAAAATTAAAAAAATAAGGTCAACAACTTAATTATTTTAATTTCATAGGTCAAGTTATATAAAAAAAATTACATGTTTTCCAATTTCTGCCGGCGTGACTGGGGTAAGGATGGGAAATGATACATTTTTCTCGTAATCGGCCTTCTACTTCGAAGCAAATTGTCGATTCTGGGGAGGAGGGATTCTCCCCCCAGTCCCCTCCCCCTTATCTACAGCGCGGGCGGCAAGTGAAATGGGCAATCACTGCTAGTATTGGGACTTTGTTGGTCGGGCGGTCGGGGAATTACTGAAATTTGCCATAAAGATGCTTTACAACGTTGCCACTATTAACCAATTTCACGTATACTGAATAGTTATACCACTAAAATCTACCGAGTGCGAATAAGTTTAACCGGCCGTGGGCGGAAACAAGTATACAATCAAAAAATAATAATGACGATCAAGACAGCGCAGCGCTTCTTCTTGTATGGAAAATTACATTCGCTTGATAATATAAATTAGGTTAAGTGCTCGGAGTAGCTACTGAAGCGAAACTTCGCCTTCTCTGTATGTGTACAGGGTGTTCCATTTTCGACACTTTTATAGGGTATCTCCGTAATTGTTAGTGCTATCAATAAAGTAATGTAGGTGTCATGTAGTCTTTTTGGGTCAAAGTTAAAATGGTAAAATAAAAATTTGAAAATTTTCGCTTGCTTAAGAGATACGGGGGAAAATAAAAAAATTGACAATTACCTTATACAGGGTATTATGGTAATGACGTATTATATTTAAACCGGCAAATCCCGAGATGAAAATAAATTGAAGAAAAATAACCATAAATGGCGCTTTGAATTATTAAGCGAAATATACACTTTATGTGAAATCTCAAAATTTACGTGGCCGCTCCTGAGGCCCTTCGCAATCAATATTTTATTAAGGCAGTCTCGAGGTTCAAAAGAGGTTAGTTCATTATAGCGATGTTGTCATATTGCAACACAGAATTCTAAACGAACGTGTTCAGTTTTTGACAATAAGACGTCTTTGACGCACGTTATCACTTCTTTTTCAAACTTTTTACACAAATAAAACTACAATTTTAAGGTACATACTCTCTTACCTTCGATCTTATTTTAAAATAATCCGTTTTATAATTAAATTCCATAAAATAATAAAACACAAACAGTATGTTTTTCAACAGAATCAACAGTAGATAATATCACACAAATGAATATATGAAATCACATCACAACATTTCTTATTATGAATTATTTCACAACAAAAAAAAATCGGGCACTACAACTAACAAAACGTTTAAAATTCGTATACGTCAAGCACGTGGAGCCCTCGACACGACGTCGTTCCACTCCCCAGTCTCGAAACTACTGAAGTATGAAGGGCGCGCCGCCAGTATTCAACCAAGGGCGAGACACGCGGTGTGATCTGACAACACTGTTAGTATACTCTAGTGACCCACATTGTTGCTAAGTGAATCCAGATGGAACGGCGCGTGGGTAAAAAGGGTTTTTACCTTAGTATTTAGATATTCGATTTAGAAAAAAAAAGTATGTAGACTTTCTCTAGGACTCCCTAGGAGTCACCCATTTAAATATAATAAGTCATTTCCATAACACCCTGTATTCTCTTAGTTAAGAGAGATACAGAAAAATGTTTTATACAAAGGTTTCTTTATAATGATTGCTGAATAATCTGCCATTTTCAGAATAAGTATACGGGATCAGGTAAAAAAGTTATCGGACCTAACCTCATTTTTTTAAATGGAATACCCTGTATATTTTAATCTGCAAATATAGGATTTTAAATTAACCTTTTCAAATATATAACATACCATGGATAATATTGGTTTCCTAGGCGAATTATTTAAACTTTATTACTTTAAACCACAGTAGGCCATGAAACAAAAGCTAATATCATAGAAACAACTATGTTGACATTCTAGTTGTTATTAACATTTAACGTCAATTTCATTATTATATATTCATTTGTGAAAATGACTCATCAACATTTTGAAAAATTTGATATATCAGTTTATATTGAAAGCGGAAAAACGAAGAAATGGCTAAAATTTATATTTTGTTCGCTAGGACATATTCCGACGACTGGAACGTAATTTATAAATGTACAGCTCTTTTATTAGGCCGAGATCAAAAACTTATAATAAGGAAAACAAGGAAAATGAAGAAAAGTTTAAATAAATCGCAGGAAACCAATATCATCCATGGCGTGTTAGATATTTGAAAAGATAATTTAAAATGCTTTCTTTTCGTCGAAAATGGGATACCCTGTACTAACAAAAACGATTTATTATTATTATTAATAATTGCTATGCATAAAGATCATAGCGGAGCCATACAACTTTTGTCAATTTTAAAAACTTTGTCTGCACGATGAAATACATTTTTCGGTTATAGTAAATTGTGTCGCCAAATTGTAAAAGAAATTTGGAAATTTTGAAAGATCGGTGCGTACGTACATCATACTATGATATGAGTGGAGTATGTAGCCCGAAACGTCCGTCCGTTTTGCGCTTAGTAATTGATAGGTAACTCTAACGTTCTCCTTATCTGCGCGTTTTTACGTGGGACGTTTGTTGATAACCCCCGTATAACCAATTTACCCCTTGATTTTATTTTTGAATTTAATTTAATCTGATAATTAGCTAGATGACAATTTATGGAATTTTAATTTTGTCCCCTGTTGGATTCTAACCAGAAGGTGTAATCCCCCACCCAGGATTTGATTATTATTGCCAAACTAACTATTGAACCATTTAATTTGGAAGATGTAAGAACTGGTCGACACTATCTGTAAAGTGGCCAGTCATAGCAAGTAATGAAAACATCCACCGCAATCTGAAGGCGTGCTTACTTAATTATTTTCGGACACGATTTGATTTTCGATTTTTTCGGTCGATTCTTGTATTGTCCAGGGATGCCAGGCATAATGCCATTGCCGACTTGACACGCACGTGTCAGTCGGTCTTGGGTGGGCCCACCACCTTTCCCCGCTAACTGGAAGCTATCAGCGGCCCACCAGCGCAATTGAAGAGATGAGGGCACATTTGTCATAAGAAAGAATGAATGATTTTAATTTAAAAGCATACTTTGTTGAACGTAGGACGAGGCCTAACTGATGTTCAGACTATACTTTTGATTTATTGGCTCGGGCGCGTCCAATTAAATATAACAACAAAGCAAGTTTGTTATATTAGAAAACGGAGGGCTATTTTTATTTAATTTTATGTCCTTGTCTTTGAGGGTGAATTTAAGGAGGTTTGTATTAGGTCAGTCGAGTAACGCGACCCGAAGAACTAGTGCGATAATTATTTACATTTTATATTTACAATAAAAATTATCCTACACTAACATTCTGCGTTTCAAACCAACCTATCATTCCTCTGTCACGTACTCCCATTTAAAATTTAATTATTTACAGTATTTATAATGTAAAATAAACCTAAGCTAGCATTTTGTTTCTCAACTAAAGAGAATCTAACTACCCTAATAATTTCCGAAAGAAAAATTATAACTCGCGGCAGTGACTACTAATACTAGCCTTAAGATATTTTATTTCACACTTACTCACTATTCCGGGCTCAGAATGTCTTTGTTCCTTTTGTCACAATCGGGTTTGTTCTTGGAAAACTTACTTATACTCGCGCCAGCAACGAGTGTTTGAAGGGATTCCAGCGTTTTTTATACTCGCCGGAAACACGAGTGTTTCAAATAAAAATTTTCTCAGGGAAAATCCGCGGTTAAAAACACTCTAACACCTGTAGTGTTGCGGCTCCCGTTTTGAAAAAAATTAGATCGCGTTTGAGTGAGGTCCTGAGACCGCGGCGTCCGGCCACGATAAAAACCCAGAACCCACTAAAAAAAACTGCCTCCTGCAGAAATTTCTTTAGCCGTCTCTTTCAACGTTACATTACGTCATCCTGGCCGATTTATCTACCGGTAAAGCCATACCCGTTGCGACAGCAGAGATAAGGAACCAAATACTGCCGACACCGCAAAACTATAAAAGCCCGTCTAATTTTGCATATGGGATTATTTAAAATAATTTAACGGAAAATAAAATTTATTAATTTTCTATAATTGGAAAAAAGGTATTTTTACTGCATACATCTACGAAGCTAACGAGGTTAACGGAAAGTGGACGCAAGTAGTTTTTTTTTATATTATAATATATTTAAAAAAAATCAGCATACACACCCCCGCACGAACCATATTCGGACATATTATTATTTCATCAGACTATAATATATATTTATATTCGATGATTCAGCTTAACAGTGTTTTACTTCTTTTGCACCGTCAAAGGTAATTTACTGCAGAATGGATTTTATGTCGGCCATTATGTTGTTTTCTCGTTCTTTCTTTCATTTTATAAAACGCACTAATCCTGAATGGAATTTATTACAATGCCGTTTTAGATTGTTTCGGTAGAATAATTTACGTGATCCGAGAACATAATCATAATAATAACGTTTTTCAAGTATGGCTAATGCAAAGACCAATAAAAATATATAGGCTGTTTCTGCATTTCGGTATGAGATAAGTTTAGAATAGAAAACAATTAGAAAGAAATAATAACATTTTATTATACACGGGATGTACAAACATCGGCTGCCGACGCACATCTTCGCAGACAGCATGAAGTATCACGCACGCGTCAACAAAGACCTAAAAGAAATTTTGGCTTGGGGTGACAGTAACCAAGTCGAATTTAACGCTAAAAAGGTTAATATTACAGAACCGGATATAGTCATGGACGGACACGCAATTCCACTGGCTTCATCTATTAATTTGATGGGCGTCAATCTGGGAGGAAATATGTCTTGGCATAACCACTATGTGGCAATCGCCAAGATAGCTTCTCAGCAACTTGGTGTAGGGGAGAACGGGGCAAGAAGATCCCTCTAATAGTTTTGGCCTTAGAAATCGCACCATCTGAGAGTTAGGAGTTCGTACTTTTGCAAACATGTAGTCTCATATGTTGTTTATGTTTTCTGCATTACTTGTATTTTTTTCGTTAAGTTAATTTTGAGATTTTAGCCACTATGTAAACATATGCAAAGTAACCGTTTTGCCCCGCTACTTGGGGAGGAAGACTCGATTTTTCTGACGGTTTTCGAGAAATTTGCATTTTAAAAATTTGCAGTAGTTTTTACCAAAAAATCAAGTGACAGCAAAGCTCTAAAAGTAAAAAAAAAACATTTGAAGATTGTCACTTCAGCGTCGTCTAGTGCCCAAACTAAGCAACTTTGCACTAAGATAAGTTTGCTCAATTGGGCTAACTTTGTCCTAAGGAATCATGTAATGAGCGTTTTTAAAGACCTTTTAGAGCTATGATGTCATTTGATTTTTTGGTAGGAACTACTCCAAATTTTTAAAATGCAAATTTCTCGAAAACCGTCAGTGGAATCGAGTCTTATCAAGAGGACCTTTTTTGTAGCAAATGAGTTGGTTGATCTGAATTCTATGCCCAACCCCCTCTTGTTGTGCAGAAATCTAAAACAAGCAATATTTCTTTTTTATGATCAAACAAAAGCACTAAGTATAGGAAAAATCCTTTAGGGCACTCTGGGAGTGGTGCGTGTACGCAAAAAGCGATTCACGTTGGTTTTGAATCGTTGGAGGCTATACTCGTTGGGAAAACGACCTCGGGAAGGTCGTTCCATAAGGTTGAAGTCCTCCAGATGAAATAATTCTTAAATAATGAAGTTCGAGGAGTACTAAGCTTAAACACATATGGACGGGCAGCAGTGGCTCGTCGTGTATTGCTGATATTCGCCGCTCTGGGATGAATTAAGAGGGCAAGGTCAGCCGAGCACTTTCCATGAAAATATCTGTAAAAGAGAGTCAAATCCCCTACCTGTCTTCGATGTTCTTGGCTGTCGAGGTTCTTCGTCAGCTCGTGGTCTCCAATCAGACGAATGACCCTTCTTTTGATGGAATCCAGCAGCCGAAGAGTATGCTTGGGTGCAGAGCTCCAGACATGAGAACATTACTCTAGCGAAAAATTGGTAAAAAACCCAGGTTGTACGCCCATGGATTGATATTATTTAGAACTGTTACAAGGGTTTCTTGTCCCATAAAGCTATGCCAACGTACCAAATTTCGGCAAAATAGTATGAGCAGTTTTTGAATCCAGAAAAACGATTTTAAAATTGTCACTTCAGCGCCCGTCCAGTGCCCAAGCTAAGCAACTTTGTACTAAGGTAAGTTTAATTAAATCAGCTAATTGTGGTCTGAAGAATATGTGGTAGGTTTTTGTAAAGACCTTTTACAGACACCTTGTATATGATAAACAGAATAAAATATAGGTTCAAGAACGGACTCTTGTTAACACACACAAGAGGACCGTAAAATTGCCAGACTGGTAACCACGATACTGGATAAATTGATATCTGTAAGAGAAATATGATGTTTCTATTTAACTTATCGGTAAGGAGAAGTGAAAATGTGAACTCTTTTGACGTAGCATACCATAGACAAATGCGATAAAAAGCGTTTGAGAAAGTCTATGAAATGACTATCTAGCATTTTGGGACAGTCTTTATTTTCAATGACGGCTAGAATATATTATGTAGCTTATTTTTAAATTAAATATCTATTTGATACCAGCTCACCATGTTCAAGAACATAAAGAACTTTTAAACTTCTTAAATAAATAACAGTTTTTAAACGGCTTGTTCTCGCGACATCTTGAAGTTTATCGTAGTAAAAACTATAAAATACTGTTGGTCTAAACTTTTAAAACTTCTAAAACGCCAGTGGTATCCTTAAATTCTCGACATGTTGTAATTGGTTTCGAAATTTAAACACAAATTGGGTTAAAATAAATTCCTTTATAATGTGTATGAAAAACATGGAAAAAGTCAAGGCCTAGTTGAATTCGCGTTGCAATTGTATCATGCTTCGTTCCTTACCATGCACATTTGTGTTATACCTCACGCAATATGCCGTAGAGGTATTTTTACACGAGAAAAATATTAAAGTCTCTATGTATACATATATATGTTATAACCCGTGTTTCAAAATTTGTCCCGGTCGCTTGTCGCGTCTCTCTACAAGGTACTGTTGGGAAAAACCGATGATTTTTAATAATCCAGTACTTGATACTCGAGCGATTGTAATAATCGCGTGAATCGCTCGAGCGATTAATCACTTGAAATTTTTATGACTAAGAAGAATGTGTTGATAAAACACCAGGGGTTGTTTTTGTAAGGTTTAGAAGTTTTTATTAAGGAAGAACAGTTGATTCTGATTTAAAAAAAATTATATCCTTTAATTTTTTTAAAATTTACAATCGCTGCTGGCTAGCCAATCCCAGGCAATAAAACCCATGTCGCGATGAATCCACTAAAGGATTTGGCATACTTTTTGTATGCACCTTCTCGTTAATGTGCCTTTAAGAAAGACGTATGTCGTGTCAGCCCTCTGAGCGTCAAACTCGAACGTCGCTAATCGGCACATTCCGGTTGGCGCGCGGCGGCGAGCGAAGCTCGGCTATCAAGTGACAAGCAACGATTCGATTTTTCGCTTGAATTTATAATTAGAGTAGTCTTTCCTATCGAGCGAAAAACTGCTCGAATATATTAGTAGTTTTTATCTCAAGCAATCACACTACCAAGCACAAGCACATTTCGGTCGGCGTCAAGCTAAGCTCGGGTATCGAGTGAAAGGTAATAAGTACCAAGCGACGATTTTCGCTTGAATTTATAACTCGATCAGTTTTTTAATAATCGAGCGATGTCGGTTATTTCAATAATCGAGTACTCAAGCGGTTTTTCGCTCGAGCGATCACAACACTACTACACGGTACTTGTACTTGGACCCCTCGACTTCTTACCCCGTTAATAATTCATTAATTATCCATCTTCTCAGTTATATTTTCGTCCATTAATTAGATATTAGATCATTAGCATAAGGGTAGTAGTAGTAGTAAAGTAGAACCATATTTTATTTCTAGACCATTAAATTGCATATATTTTCAGTATTCCATAAATTGAGACCTTTTGTCGCAGGTCCTGCTAAATTTGCCAAAAAAAAATTATAATGGAATTTAGAATATTTTATATTGAAGCACAACTATTATCGTATGTACAGGGTGGGAAGGAAATGGAAATATATTAAGGTCAATATAAGTACAAAAATATCAGCTAAATGTGAGTCCAGAACTTAATCTACATTAGCATATACTAAATAAACCTATACTGTTCACTGCCATTTAACCCTGTGGGCTTCATTTATGCTTAGATATTGGCGATTTTCACCAGACCATGTCACCGACACTTAGAAATTCTTCTGGCTAATATAATGTTTAACACGGGCTGTAAAATATTTGCGCATCATTTCTGGAGGTCGTCGTCACGTTAGGGTCCTTAAACACGCTTTGACGGCACGTAACCGTAGCCCATTTCTTGGCTTGGTGGTCATTCTAGGTTTACTTATTTCTATGACAGTAGGCAAGGTTTCCATCCTCTTGGTGAAAGGAATAGCACGCCATTGGTATTTTCCAAATAGGCTATTTCTTAAGGACGATCTCGTAAAATTCTGCGGTCGAGTTATGAGAGGTTCGACGCGACGACGCGATCGCTCGATGAATATAGGCTTTTGTAGGACTCTTCAAAGGCACAAGGTTATTTTTTTACCTATTTTAAAAATATAAATATTAATTCATTATGATTTTTAATTCTGCGTCGATTAACGGTTTTAGGTATTTTTAGTTTGAATTAAAAAAAAAACATAATTTTCCCAAAAAATTATACAAATTCCACAAAAATTTCTATTAATTTCTAGATATTTTTAAAAAAAATTCTTAAAATCGGATTAATGACAAAAAATTGTACTTTTGTTTGAAAAGGTGGTTTTTAGACGAGCGATAGATTAGCCTTAAGCCTTAAGTTTTTCTGTCTCGAACAAACCGTTTTCAAGTAATATTAAAATACTATTTTACCACGTTAGTAGTTTCGATTTCACGATATTTATTAATTAATAAATAGACAGAATTGTTTGTATTCTGTCAGAATCATACAAGGTTTTAAACAGTAATCAATGATGCCAACTCTATAATGAGAGTCCTAAATCTACCGCCTGCAGCGGTGTGCTAATTCTATATTTTAAGTAAATATTGTAAAAATATGGATTATTTCTTTATATTATCTAAATTTCTGTGAAAAATACCTACAACGGTTACCTATTTATGACTAATGTTAGATCGAAATTATCTAAACCCGTACAGCGTTGCCATTTTTTAAAGACATTTTCTTCTTCTAACTTATTTGAAACTGTAGAACTATGCACGATTGTAAATAAATGGTGTTTTATGAATGGAAAGTTTTGTCTCACCTTTTATATTATATGTTTATGGTCAGAATAGAGGAAACGTAATTTCATGCCAGTATGCCCATGGTCGATGTAATACCTTAAATCGTTAAGGAAATTAAGGAAAAAATTATATTATTTTCTACAACCTTTATCTCAGAGAAAAAGCATTTTTGGACAAACATTTATATGACCTTTTCTTTATATTCCACCGTTTTAGATAAAGCCTGACCGATACCATGTCTGCCAATATATAATATCTTGTCGAGTCACAACAGCAGGTATACGGAATACGAAGTTCTTGCATAGAAATCGCCAAGTCGAGAACCCAGGAGTCGGCGAAGTGGATGAACTCTCAAGGACAGATTCTTTCAAGGAAGCCATGCAACGAGAAAGACATCCGGTCGGTTATGTATGTATGTGTGAACCTTAACAACGAAGAGGCCACCAAGGACGGTAATGACCTTCGTTACATCAATTTATGTGTAATTTTGACCACGGGAATAATTGTAAAAAGATGACACGCTAGGACTAAAATTAAAAAAGATTTATTTGTCGACGTTATTATAATTATTATATAAATAAATAAATATAGAGAAATTTCCTTGTATTAAAGTTACACGTAGAGTAGCAATCAAAAACTAGGTCCGAGAAAGAGATGCATACTATACATATACAGGGTGTTATGGAAATGACTTTTGATATTTAACACCGCTACTCTTGGGATGAAAATAAATCCAAGAAAAATAGCGATAAATGGAGCTTTAAATTAATAAGGGAGATAAACCATTTTATGTCAAATCCGATAAACCACGTGGAAGACAATGGCGAGAAATGTCAACAAAATAAGACGTCAGTGTATGTTTCTTTTCATAACAATGACCGAGAAAAATTTAAAAATTCAATCCTGAGATTAAAACAAATTGAAGAAAAATATCCATAAATGGCGCTTTGAATTAATTACTGAGGTCGCCTTATGTCAGAACGGTTTTTACAAAATGGGAAATACAGGTCCGTATCCCGAAAATGTCATGAAGAAGATTAAAAAGACTCGAAACGTAGTTAAACGATAATATGTAGTACATAATCGAATTTAGAATAAAAAAAGCTTTTAATTATAAAATCATGGCCGTATTAGCAAACAGGAAGTTGATGATGATTCCTTGAAAACGAAACGTTGTATAAAAAAATTGATGTGTAATCTTTGGGTTCATTAAAAGTTGCTGTGAGAATGTTTTGTCAGTTTTGCTCTTTGCTATAAACGTCGGAAAAAACTAAATAAAAAATAAAAAATTTCATTTTATTCTTAAACAACTCAAAACTTAAATATCTTATCAAAACTCTTGTGTGGCATATTGTTAGTGCTTTTATTGCGATACCTCTTCCCCCATTAAATCGGAGTTGTATCTGTTACCATTAACGAGATCCCCATACAGGCCCATATCTTGAACCCTGTATGTACTATCGTGCCGATAAAAAACTAGGACAACAAAATCAAAAAAGTGGGAACGGATATACATATCTCATAGACTCTAAAAGGTGCTCGACAGCTGTAAAGGTAAATACACATAACTTTTAGGAAGTAACCTAGGTTACATAATTTAACGTTTTATATTTTTCGATACGAGGTGGCAACAAAATATCTTATTTCTTTTAAAAACTTGAGCGGCAGTAAATATATTGGGTTTGTCGGGTTTGTTTTTATTAAGAAAAAGCCTAATACCTTATTTAAAGTAGGTATATAATATAACGTCGCCTAAAAATCAAAACGAAACTAAATAATAAAAGAAATTAAATAGAAGGTTACAAAAAGACGAACGCAAAATTTGTCGAAGCAACAAAACATTTTTAATATTTGGTCATAGAACCATTCCTGTTTATTACTTCTTGAAGCCTTTGCGGTATACTTAAAACTAGGTTTCTGCATAATTCGCCTGTTACTTCATCCCAAGCTTCATTTATCCTGTAGCGTAATTCATCTCTGTTTCGTGGCCGCCGAAAATCATGTTTATACATTGATTTCGCCATTTTACCCCAAATGTTTTCAATCGGGTTCAAATCGGAACTCTTCGAAGGCCAGGGAAGAACTGCTATATTATTTTCTAGGAGAAAATTTTGCACAATGCGTGCTGTGTGTATTGGAGCATTATCATGCTGAAATGTAAAATTTTGACCATATACAGCGTTTATCGATGGTATCATCTGTATTTAGGATATTAACGTATTCAGGTGCAGTTAGCCTTCCTTCCACGATTTGGCAAATTCCTGGACCTCTAGCACTAATCCAACCACAGACATTTATAGAGAAACGCCCGCTTTGGTTTGTTTTGTGAGTGTATATCTCATCATACCGCATGCCGAAAGGCCTATACACTCGAATTCTTCCATTATTACACGATTGAAAAGTTTCCCGTCAGAAAATATAACTGTTTCCCAGAAAATATTCCGATTTAAATACTCATGTGCAAATTCTAACCGGCCTTGTTTTAGTTCTTTCCATTAAAAATATTTTATTAGTAGCACAACGACTTCGTATATCGGAAATTCGAACCATGTCTCTAGCAGTATTTGCAGAACCTGGAAAGTTCGTCTCTTCTTTCGCCTTTATTACAGTTGCGAATGGATGATCCCTTAGATAATTAACTAGTTTTCTATCTTCATCTTCAGTAGAAATTCTAGGGGGACCTGAACCTGCTTTCCTAATAATAATACCATGCCTCGCTATTTTTTGTTTTGCCAATAATACGGTATTATTGTTTACTCCCAGTTCGTCTGCATTATCCCTAATAAAAGCACCATCTCGCAACCGACTATAGATTATAGCCTTTTGCTGGGGTGTTAATTGTGGCATTTTTCTTAAAGAAAAATTTGCTTGACAAGTTAATGATAAAGTGACAATCTATTTTGACATTCAAAATTTGTAAATTACATTTTACTGGTACCAGACTCGACAGTAAAAAATTCCTAATAGTCAAGGAGAAAATAAGAAATTTTGCGATCCTAGTTTTTTTACCGGCACGATGGTACGTGCGAGATCAGTGAATTTATATTGACGTATCCCGACTCGCATTGTATAGGTATTAGGGATGCCTCTTTGGAACAGGATCTGTTATTTTTGAAACAGGTTTTTATGTGGAACAGGTATGGGCCGATAGATTTTCTTGTTCCGCTGGAACAGTCTGGTTCGCTGAATTAGTCAACTTCGCCGGAACAATCTGTTTCGCCTGAGCGGCCGAAACAACCTTTCGATGAAACAGTTTCGAATGCTCAGACACTGTCTGTTGCAATGGAGCAGAAGCAGATAGCAGCGAAAGACGATAGAGAATGAATTGCGCGGTGTTGCCGATGTTTAATATTTTTCAGAAATACGAAACAAAATTAAAACTAAATATTTACCACACACAATTACACAAAAATAAATCTAAAATATATGAAATAAAAACTCTTTGGCAGTATCGTAGAAATATCTATTTTTAAAAAATTATAGGTAAACACCTATTATCAGTGTCATGTAAATAAAGAAAGATCGTCCTCTTTGCACAGTTCAATATGTATTTTTAAGTTTGTTATAGAAGATGTCACGACATTTGTAACTTGCAAATATTACTTTCGGTTTGTTTTATCTATTATTGTATAAAGTTTCAAAGCGGGTTACCATTATTTCGTGTTGATACACTTTTTATTAAAATAAAAATAGAACTGGGGAAAGTCCCTAAAAACTAACGCTTCTGTGAATGAAACAACCGACAACCCCGCTTTATCAGAATGCAACGCCGACGCGACCTTGCCATGTAACAGAAGAGAAGCGAACCTTTTGAAACAGTTTGGAGCTGGAACAGGTTTCTTGAAACAGGTATGTATTAAAAACGAAACAGGTTGCACATGTTCCAGTTCCAATCATCCCTAATAGGTATACACTTCACAAAACTTAAATTTATTGGAACAATATACAATTTAAACTCTAATTTTAAAATAATCTGGCATTTTAATAAACTAAAATTATTAATGAAGTATATATTTTGGGAGTATCAATATTTACATAATAGGCAAGAAGTGAGCAATTAATATAATTTATGTATCGGTAATAACAATTAAATTAGAACACATAAATGAGAGATTAAAAATACGATCACTCTCATGCCTTATATTAAATTTGATTTATTATGTTATGTAATCGGATGGTATACAGGGTGTTATGGAAATTACTTATTATATTTAAATGGGTGACTCCTTGGGTGTCCTAGAGAAAGTCTACATACTTTTTTTTTTAAATCGAATATCTAAATACTAAGGCAAAAACCCTTTTTGCCCACATACTGTCGCGCCGTTCCATCTGGATTCACTTAGCAACAATGTGGGTAACTAGAGTGATGTCAGATCATACCGCGTGTCTCGCCCTTGCTTGGATACGGCCGCGCGCTACTATGGTTGCTTCAGTATGTTTCGAGAGTCGGGGATGAAATTACGCAGTCGAGGGTTCCACGTGCTTGACGTATACGAATTTTAAACGTTTTGTTAGTTGTAGCATTACCAGATTTTTTTTCTGTTGTGAAATAATTCATAATAATACATGATGTGATTTCAAATTTGTGTGATATTATCTACTGTTGATTCTGTTGCAAAAAAAATACTTTTGTGTATTATTTATTTTTTGATGGAATTTAATTATAAAATGGCTTATTTTGAAATAAGATTGAAGGTAAGAGAGTATGTACTTTAAAATTGTAGTTTTATTTTTCTAAAAAGTTTGAAAAAGAAGTGATAACGCGCGTCAAAGACCTCTTGTCGTCAAAAACTGAACACGTGCGTTTACAATTGTGTTTGCAATATGAGAACACATCCTATAATACGCTAACCTCTTTTGAACCTCGAGACTTCCTCAATAATCTATTGATTGTGAAGGTCCTCAGGAGCGGCCACGTAAATTTTGAGATTTCATATAAAGTGTATATTTCGCTTAATAATTCAAAGCGCCATTTATGGTTATTTTTCTTCAATTTATTTTCATCTCAGGATTTGCCGGTTTAAATATAGTAAGCCAGTTCCATAACACCCTGTATGTATAAATATTACTTGTTCTAAATTATCAATACAATTATTCCACTTGACTATACCTAGTTTGAATTTATACAATACCGATGTTTTTACCGACCTTTGTTTTATGATAAAATACAAGCATAGGAAAAATCCTTTAAGGCACTCTGGGTGTGGTGCGTGTGCAAATAAAGCGACTCCCGTTGGTTTTGAATCGTTTGGGAACACAACCTCTGGTTGGTTGCACAAGAATGACGTCCTCCAGATGAAAAAAAACAATGATACTCGAGGAGTACTAAGCTGAACCACATATGGATGGGCGGCAGTGGTTCGTCGTGGAGCTCTGCTATTAGTCGCTTTAGGTGGAATTAAGCCGATCATTTGCCGTGGAAATATCTGTAAAAAAGAGTTGAATCACCAACATGTCTTCGATGTTTTAGGCTGTACAGCTTCCTCGTCAGCGTGTGGTCTCCGATCAGACGAATGGCTCTCCTTTCAATGGAATCCAATAGCCAAAGGGTGTGATTGGATGCAGAGCTCCTGACATGAGAGCAGTAGTAAGCAAATACTGACGTACCTACTATCAGTAGACTCAGAGATTTCACAATGCTGAAAGTATTTTATCAATATTGTGGGTATACTTTCAAGTAATGATAAAATAATGTATTAAATATTAATTAATGACAGTAATACTGATATGTGGTTAAGGAAACGCGTGACCGCTCCTGGAGCAATCAAGTGCATTTAAGCAATATTATGAAGTATCACGCCTCAACAAAGACCTGGAAGAAATTTTGTCTTCGGGTGACAATAACCAAGTCGAATGTAATGCTAAGAAAACCCAGGCAGCAGTTTTCTCTAAAACGGTTAACATTCCAGTACCGGATATAGTCATGGCAGGACAAGCAATTTCACTGATTTCATCTATTAATTTGCTGGGCGTCAATCTTGAAAGAAGTACGTATGTCTTGGCATAACCACGTTATGACAATCCCCAAGGCAGCTTCGCAGTAACTTGGTGTACTTTTCCGGTCCAAAAACACACCTCCACAACTTTTGACACTATACAAGGCCCAGATTCGGCCATCACTAGAATACTGTTCTTATATCTGGAACATGTCCCAAGCATCCTCTTCAGCTACTGGATTCCATCGAAAGGAGAGCCATTCGTCTGATCGGAGACCACAAGGTGACGAGGAACCTCTACAGCCTAGAACATCGAAGACAGGTTGGTGATTTAACTCTCTTTTACAGATACTTCCACGGCAAATGTTCGGCTTAATTCCACCTAGAGCGACTAATAGCAGAAATACACGACGAACCACCGCCGTCCATCCATTACGGGACATTTCGTCCTCGCATTTGGGATATTATTCATGCTAAAGTTGTCAACACTGCACCGATTCCTTATTTTTGTTATTAGGTAAGTTCCCAAAACCTCGTAATTCAATTAGCAAACGGCCTCGGAACGATCGTATGCAGCAATATTCCGGAATATATAGCTTATACAAATACATGCCCAGTTGCGCTCGTTGTCGCTCAATTTTCGTCAGCACAATGCACTTAATTAATTTTCAAATTAAGCTAGCTTTGATTATGAACTGTTCACTGTTTATTATAACGAAGATGTGACTATCCGATATAAAGGAACTGTTGCAATCGTAAACAGAAATTGGCGTTAACCGCAACTGAATGCATGTGCAGTTTAGAATTAACACTTGAGCAGCTGTGTATGCGAACAATCTCTCTAATATTAAATATTTCTATATCAAAATTGGAATATTCCATGTGCAACAAAAATTTGTATGTTCTAAAAAATGTCGGTCACTTTTTGGTTTCTTCCATATCTTTGAGGACTAATAGGAGTTCATTTATCACTATTTCCATGTAATATTCCATAGTATTTGCAGAATTATACCGTTGATCTTTTGACTGCCATAAACCCTCATTATCCCTTCGACCATATAATAAATAAGGAAATCCCAAATATTAAAACCTTTTCGAGCAGAGCCGGATAAGGTATACAAATTCAATTTATACCTATGCCTGATGCATATATAAATACAAAGTGATTTTTAATAATTTTAATCTTTAGTGGTTTTCCGGCGAGTAATTTTTAGTTAGGCTTATTAGTGGTAGAATGTGGTGTCCTTGGAATTGTGCTGATAGGGGGGCATCTTCAAGTGTCATTCTTAAAAGAAAGCATTTATCTACCGATGCCAAACTAATAGTTAAAAATGTGCATCAATCGTTGTTGAGTAGAAATTTTAATTCGATGGATGCTTTAGCAGAGACGTCTACTTTGACAAAAACTCCTTTATCTTCGGTAAGAGACATAGTACTTAAACCTGTTAATCCTAGAAAAAATCGGAGTGATTCTGGCACATTTAGAAGCATTGACAAAAATGGATTTATTAAGAAGAAAGATTTACCAAATGTATGAGGCACAAACTGTACCCACTTTGATTTCCCTGAAAGGGCGGCTGATTGAAGACGAAACAAATATCTCTTGTAGCCTTTCAAGCCTTAGGAAAATATTGCGTAAAATGGGTTTTAAATACCGCAGCATTGATAAAAGACAAACATTAATGGAATCTCAACGTTTACGGGAATGGATACTTAAATATTTAACAGCTGTTAAACAATTTAGAGAAGAAAATCGTCCAATTATTTACCTTGACGAAACATGGTTCGATACCCATGACACTCCATGAAAAGGTTGGGATGATTCTTCCAAAAAATGTCAAACCAAGGCACCATCAAATAAAGGTAAAAGAATCACAATATTACATGCTGGTTCAGAGAACGGGTTTGTTCCAAATTGCCTGTTGCTTTCAGCTAAAAACATAGCAGATTCTTCTTTAGATTACCATCAAGATAGCGACGCACAACTTTTTGAAGATTGGTTTAAACATAAACTCCTTAAAAATATACCTGAAAATAGCGTAATTGTAATGGACAATGCTAGTTATCATAGTCGGCAAGGAAAAATCATTCCCAATTCTAATAATAAAAAAGCAGAAATTCACAATTTTATGATTGAAAATGATTTATATTTTGAAGAAACTTACAAAAAACGAGAACTGCTAGAAGTATTAAAAGCTTTTAAAATAAATAAGGAATACGAGTGTGACAAACTTGCAGCCGAAAATGGACATACAATGTTGCGTCTTCCTCCGTACTATTGTATATTCAATCCTATTGAGCTAATATGGCACCAATTAAAATCCAATATTAGGAGAAATAATATTTCTCCTACATTAAATGCATCTGTAGTAGAATTAATTAAAAACGAAGTAAGAAAAATTTCTGCAGACAGCTGGAAAAACTGTGTACAGCATGTACTTAAGGTGGAAAATTCTTACAATTGTATGATTACAAATGTTCAACCCTTAATTATAAGTTTAGGCTTAGATGAACATAGTGATAGTGATACAGAGTTAAATTTTGAATAAATTATCAATAGTTTCTTGGAATTTAATTAATTTTTATTGTACTTGTTATCCTAATAGTTATACTTTTAAATTATATTATTTTCAATTATCATTAATTGTTATCATTATTTTACATTTATTATAGGTACCTAAAACTAAAAATACCTATCTATTTATTTTAAATTAAAAAAATAAATCATGTGGTGTGGTATACATTTTCAAGCCGGCCCTGATCCCATTTATTGAGCTTTGAAGAGGTTCAGGCGTATACAATAGGGTTTAATCAGGTAGTTTATTTATGGCAGTAAGAATCAACGATATAATTTTGCAACAACTATAACAATTAGCTTTTCTACCATTGACTGAAACAAATATGGACCCGGTATTTCGATCTGCTTTGAACACGTCAATGTGACGCCTGTTATTGCGAAAATAATACAAAAACAGAGATAGGGATTCTATCTGTAGAAGGCCCATCTCTTTTTATCTTCTGTCCTGGTTAGGAAAAACAAGCAATTGACGGACGTGACTCAAAAGTCCATATTTTTATCCCGTTTACGGTAGACTTGGCACCGTTTTAGCATATTGAGCTAAGAATTACTAATTTTTCCACCAATTACACTTAAAGGACCCCGCACGGATATTATCCAAAAATCGATGCTGATCGAAAATCTCCATGGGCCCGAGGTCCGAAAATGCGATCCCGGGGAGCTTCCTTCATCGCAATCAAAATAGTAAAAATGAGCAAATGCACTGGCAATAGTGTGTCAGGCTTCCATAGCTCCTACACTAATTAACTTAGGAATTCCATTCATATGCCAATTTATACTGTATTATATGGTGCATTTCAGGAAAATATTTCCCAATATACAGGGTGACCCCAAAAAGTGTGGTAACATAATGCTGTCTTTTTTAAATGAGACACTCAGCATTTTATTGCATATGTAGGTTCGTATTAGTGTCATTTATAATTGCCTAAAGTTTTATTTCATTTGATTATGTAGTTTAAGAGTAATAATTTAAAAATTAAAAAAGTTTTAGAGTCAAAAAACTACCTAAAATAACTTTTTTAACCAAGGCATTGAGTAGAATTTAAGACAAGAGGTCTAGAGATACTGTGAATATAATAAGGTTTATTTATACATGGTGTTCATAATTAGGTTTCAAAGACGACACATTTCAAAATAATTTCTCTCCAGATTTTCAATTGGAACGCCCTGTATATTATTTGGCTATTGGATTATTATACCTAAAAACCATGGTAGGCTTTGAAATAAAATAAGAATTCATATAATAACCATCACCAATGAGCCGTCTTGCTAGTATTTCATCTGAACTGGTGAGGAATGTAAATAGATCATTTGAAGAGCGTATTAACTTGTGCTCAGATCAACATGGTAGGTATTTTGAACACTTACTGTAAGTTATAATTATAAATCTAGTCGCCTATGCTTAATATTCATAATAAAAACTGTATTTAAACAACATAATTTATGAAAGCAATTATTTCGAGAACGACTAGAAATAACTTATATGCTTCCAGTACAAAAAAAAGAATGCTTATGAATTCTACATCCAGTAGCCAAATAATATACAAGGGCGTTCCTTTTGAAAATCTGGAGAAAAATTATTTTGAAATGTGTCGTGCTTGAAACCTAATTATGAACACCTTGTATAAATAAACGTTATTATTATATTCACAGTATCTCTAGACCTCTTGTCTTAAATTCTACTCAATGCCTTGGTTAAAAAAAAGTTATTTCAGGTATTTTTTTTGAATTTGACTCCAAAATTTTTTTTTAATTTTTAATTTATTACTCTTAAACTACATAACCAAATGAAATAAAACTTTAGGTAATTATAAAGGACACTAATACGAACCTATATATGCAATAAAATACTGGGGGTCCTATTTTAAAAAATGTTACCACACTGTTTGGGAAACCCTGTATATTGGAAAATAATTTCCTGAAATGCCCCATATAATACAGTATAAATCGGCATATGAATGAAATTCCTAAGTTAATTAGTATAGGAGCTATGGAAGCCTGACACACTATTGCCAGTGCATTTGCTCATTTTTACTATTTTGATTGCGATGAAGGTAGCTCCCCGGGATCGCATTTTCGGACCTCGGGTCCATGGAGACTTTTGATCAGCATCGATTTTTGGATAATATCCCCGAGTATCAAAGATTTTAACCGGATCCTTTAACACACAGGCATTAAGAAACAACAAAGAATTTTATTTATATGACAGTTGTTGATCCGGTAGTGTCAAAAGCAGATAGAAATACCGGGTCCATGTTTGTTTCAAGTCGGTGGTTAGGCTTATTATTTTTATAGTAAATTTAACTAAGTCTTTCTTTTCGAAAGGATTATTTCAATCCAAACCCAGCCATCAGTTACCGAATAATCCAAGTATAGAAGGTATAAGAATAAAGCAACAGGGCAACTTAAATAAGGGTCAAAAGCCCTGTAGTTTATAGCTCGTTGGCATTTGGCCAAGAATTTGTCTGAACTTATCAAGTCCAGTATGAAATCAATTTATTTTCCTTCGGTGTTCCGTTTTATGGCGTAATTTAACATCAGGTCTTATTACAGCTTTTCAAACTTACATAGATTGAAAGATGGATTCTATAAAACATGATAATATTGTATCTAAATTAAAACTTTCCATAGAATCAACCAATCATTTGCCTTTAAATAATGACACCTATATGTTGGTTATGTAAAATAGCACCACAATTCTGGGTTGGCACGAATTAATTCACATTAATTAAGTGAGTGATTTTATTCGTGAATTAAATCAAATTCTTTTTTCAAAAACATCAAACGACTTTTTTCAGAAAAGTCGTGAATTAATTCACACTCTTTCTAATAGGAATTTTTAGTGTAATTATCTTTTTAGTAAGCTTAACTGAAGAGTAGAAGACATATTTCCTCCCAAATTGACGATGCCAGTGGAATTGCGTGTCCACTCTTGCCAATATCCGGTTCTGCAATGTTAACGTTCTTAGAGAAAACTGCTGCTGAGTTTTCTTAGCATTAAATTCGACTAGATGACTGGAACTCAAGGACAATATTTCTTCCAGGTATTTGTTGAGGCGTGATACTTCATGCTGCCCGTGAAGATGTGCGTCGGCAGCTGATGTTTGAGAATTGAAAGTAAAAGATAAGACAAGCGTCATCAGCAAAGCTATGTTGGATTTTTGGTTCTTACTAGACTGGACGTTTCAGAAACACCGGCATAGATGGTGAAGGTGGCTGAGAGTAATCCATCAATGGCCACTTGCAGAGAACTGTCATTAAGGAAGCTAAACAACCATGCACAGAATCAACCGGACATACCATAGGATAGCAGTTTACTTAGGAGCCTTTCATGTCAAATATGTTCAAGCAATGTCTATTTTTGAAGGTCTATAGCAATTTATTTTCTGAAGGAAAAAGGCATTTGCAATAGAAATACTTTTATTTTATTGTTAGGGTTGTTTCTAGTCCTCCTCTTCGTATTACTATCCTTAGTAATTTTTTAATTTACACGGGAAAAACTTAAATTTACTTTAAAAATAGTAAAACCAACCATGATAGTAAAAATTAAAAAATATTTAGTAAACCATATTTATATTTTTGTAAAATTTACTAAAATCTTTTGTAAAATGTATTAAAATTTTTTTTGTAAAATTTACTAAAATCTTTTTAAAAAACTTCGACACAAGGTATTCCCAAGCAGTCACCCATCCAAGTACTAACCGCGCCCTACGTCACTTGACTTCGATGACCGATAGCATGCTTCCCTTAAGTTCCCCACCTGTTCTCCTTACGAAGAAAAATAGTCGTCAGTAAAATGCACCATAAGTACATTTAAAAATATTTAACTACTGTTATAAATAGTTATAAATAAATTATTTTCACTACATTCATTGTAAAATATACAATATATTTTACTTGATTTTACTAAATCTATTAGAACTCCTAACTATAGTTTTTTGTAAAATATATTTACATTATTTTGGTACGGATTAATACTGAAAATTTTAATTATTACAATATTTTATAGGAAATCGTACAATAAATCTTTCCTATAATAATTTTACTATAGTGTTTGTTAGCATTTACTATATATTTCAGTATTTACTCGATTTTACTAAATTTATTAGAAATCTAAGTATACTTTTTTAGAAATTATGTTTACAATATTAATTTGGTACAGATTATTAATAAAAATATGTAATTAGCACTATATTTTACAGGAAATCTTACAACAAAATCTTTACTAATATAATTTTACTAAAGTCGGTTCGTTTTATGAAGTCCGATATCGGATTAAATCATTAAAGGTTGTTAAACAGTAAGACGGTTAAGTTAACAATACCTTCGCCATACTTAATCGTGCCGAACATTCCACTGGTTCACTGTAGTCGGCAGTGCAAAATCAGCGGTTCCAAAAAAAAATTATCTTAGAATTATGTACCGCGATAATTATTTTTATCTTGTTTATTTTTCACTTATAGTTTTTTTTATTTATCAAATGAAAAACATTTTGCGTCAATAAGTTAAAGATGTTCTCAATATTTTTCCTAGAATTTAGTTATTTTGGAATCATTATAGTTAAATCTATATAATAATCACTATTTTCCAAGAAATAATTAAAAGTTGCTCAAGTGCAGGATGGTATGTTCTATTTTAAATAAGTAGTTATGCTTTTTGCTATTAGTTTGTTTCTCATTGTGTGCGAATTAAAAGCAGTTATACAGCAAAGTTATGGAAAATATTCACAACGCATAGAAGGTGTTTATCTTCAGGTGAACGCCGTTTGGTATTACAAGTGGAACGTTATCTTACTTAGAAAAAGATAACTCGGGCCCGTTAGTGTCTGTTTTGGCAGTGCAAAAACAAACGTCTGATGCTTGCGGCATTTCAGATAAGACCTTAAGAAGACTTCGAAAAAAGAGTGAAGAGGAATTGAACACGCCATATAAAAGGGTTCGACTCTATTCTAAAACCTTTGATTTATCCCATGGGATAAAACTATCGATTAGGAGTATTGTTTATGACATGTATAAAGCCAAGGAATATGTTACCCTCGAAAAGAAAAAGAAAAATCTTGAAAAGATATATAAGAAAGAACTTTGCGATATTGGAACTATACCAGTTTGTCCATCATTTTAAAAGAGCTGGGCTTCAAATACAAAAAAACGAACAACAGAAAAGTGATTTGCGAGCTATCCAATAATGTTTCAAAAAGATGGCGGTGCAAAACTTTATAAAAAAAGAATTCGTAAAACTAATTTGCCTAAATACTATAAAAGCTAAAAAATAATTATTTTTCTTTGCCTAAACTAATTTTTTATTTACTTTAAATTATTTTATTTATACTAAAATATAATTTATTGTTTTTTCCGTGTAACTCTTTGAGCATTATGGGATATGGGAAGAACTGCCTCCTTTGCACCTGAAAACGCTCGACGCCGCTTTTTTTCACACATACCAGAACTATTTTTACTTTTCCTGTTATTGCTAATGTATTGCTGAATACAATTATAATGGCCAGCAAAATAAATGCCCAAATGTCAAACTGATTTCGGAGATACCTTTGTTACAACCTGCGCTGAGAAAAAGAAAATTTAACAATAGGTAATTACAAAACACATAATTGTTAGTTTTGTATTCACATTATTTCGTAAGGAAAAAAACAGATAGGCGATTAAAATAAGTACGAAACTAAGAATGTAACTTAATCAAGTACCGTTAGAATAAAGAGACATAATAAAGTAGTTTCTCTGAAGAACCTATTAGTACGGCAGCCCGTTACCAGGATTTCAGACTGATCACGACCTAAAGTGAGTCTTTTGGTGATTTAATAAGGACTTGAGAAGGAAATTAACAAGAACGGACATTGGCAACGTTGCGAAATCATTGAGAATCATCTTTACATACATGGTGTTTCGGGAGGAAAGGGAAATATTTTGGCAACATGTTCAGAAGGTCAAAATAAGAGAAATTAACCCATATGTTTTAATCCGATTCTTAACCGTCTCTGAAATAATCGGTTCTAAAGTTTTTTTTGTAAAGTTTTGGAGTAATTAAGAAGTTTTGTATTTCTAACTCCAGTTTGTAGGTATTTCATTGCTTGTCAATACCTAATTTAATTGACAAGCATGGTTGTCAGTTTGATTTATTCTGAGCGTTTCGACTCGAAAAGAGGAAAGGTTCCATACGTAATGCCTCACACATTCACCCATAGGGAGTATGCTGACATGATATTCGTGTATGGTTTCTGTAATGGTAGCGCATTACGGGCTGTTGATGAATACCGACGTCGTTTTCCAAATCGAAGAGTTCCTAATCGAAAAGTGTTTCAAAAAGTTTTTGCAAATGCTCAGAAAACAGGAATGTTTCCAAGCGTAAGGATTGATTCTGAACGAGCGGCGGGTCTAAATGTGGAAAATGAAGAGAATGTTCTGGATATGGCTGAAGAGAACCCAGGTGTGAGTACGAGGCGGATTACGAAAGAACTTCGATTAGAATCACATGTGGGCGTTTGGAAGACACTTAGAAAAAACGGTTTAAAGCCTTTCCATGTTCAACCGGTCCAACATCTTCAAGAAGGTGATTATGGCTTAAGGGTTCAATTTTGTGAATGGATCCAACATAATCGAGGCCTACATAAATACATTTTATTTAGCGATGAAGCTCAGTTCACCCGCGATGGAATCAATAACTGTCACAATGAACATCGGTGGTCAGATGAAAATCTTCATGCCACGTTTGAACGAAACTTTCAACATCGATTCAGTATTAATGTGTGGTGTGGAATGCTCAACGACCAGTTGTTTGGTCCTCTTATATTGAATGAGCGTCTTACTGGAGATGGATATTTACGGTTTTTGGAAGACCCATTTAACACACATGTTGGATGATGTTCCGCTAATTGTTCGACACCGAATGTTCTTTCAGCACGATGGAGCCCCACCTCATTTTAGTCGCCGGGTGCGTAATTTCTTGAATAATCGTTTTCCTGATCGTTGGATTGGCAGAGGAGGACCTCAAGCGTGGCCACCGAGGTCACCAGACCTAAACCCACTGGATTATTGCCTCTGGGGGGTGGATGAAATCACTAGTATACGAAACACGAGTAGAAACCGTGGAAGGACTCCACAATCGAATTTTTAATGCTGCAAATATCATTATAAACAATCCCCAAGCAATTCAACGCGCAACACGAGCGATTAACAAACGTGGTGCAGCTTGTATTGAAGTTGGTGGGGGTATTTTCGAAAACATTCTAAATTAGTGGAATTTTGTTGTTTTACTAGTATCTATTGGTGTTGCTTTTGAAATAAAAAATAGTTACAAAAAAACTTTAGAACCGATTATTTCAGAGACGGTTAAGAATCGGATTAAAACATATGGGTTAATTTCTCTTATTTTGACCTTCTGAATATGTTACCAAAATATTTCCCTTTCCTCCCGAAACACCCTGTATGTAACAAAAAAGTGGTCGTAATAGTTATCGCGCCTCGTCCGTTCTTTTCATTTTTTGACTCGGAGTGATGTTTTTCATGAGATAAAAATAGTATCTGACTTTTTCCGTGCCGTGAATAGTTTTGGTTTGAGAAAAGTCGAAAATTGTTTACAGCGGAGAATTCAACTTATCACGCCTCGTCCGTTTTACTTGTCGGTTGTTAGTTTTCGTTATTCGTGACCGGAAAAAATGAGAACGAACATTTTCATCAACGCGCAAGCGCAGTCTCGGATCTTAGGTATGTCATTTTTTTAACGCTGTTCGAGTTATCGCGCCTCGTCCGTTTTCAAGAAGAAATCGTGTATTGTGGCTCGGAAAATGGGGGAAAAATATGAACTGACATTTTTACATACGCCTTCTTAAGCAAAACCGTTTTCAGTCAACACAGCACGTGTATCAATAATAATGCATATGGGGACATAGCTGATGCCGAGTTGTTATAGATAGTGTTGGGAAAAAACGATGATTTTAATAATCGAGTACTTGATACTCGAGCGATTTTAATAATCGAGTGAATCGCTTTAATTTTCAATTCACCAAGCGATGACGTCATCGACTGCTCGACCGGCTGCCTAGCCGTTTCCATGTGATCATGTAGAGTATTTAGCAGGCAAGTAACTACGGGTTGGCAAAGGTTTAGCTAAAAAATTGTAGTAGCCACAAAAAAAATTCCAGAAATTTATTTATTTGTGAATAATGAATTTTTACCACGTGTCTCGATACCAAACAAAAAAACATCTTTCTCAATCTACGAGTATAAAATAAGTAGATATTTAAAATGGTTTGTCAAATTATTCCACTTTAAATTATCAGGTGCCCACTGTGTGTCCTTCAAAAATGTAGACTTAGTTACGCGACTGGCAAAGTAAGAAATTAGGTGATTATTTTTTTAAATTCATGTTTATAGTTATCTAAAAGTTCCTGTTTAAATTTAAGAATGTTTACTTCTGGTTACCAAAAAATTTGTCGACACCTATGTTTTGTTAACTATTTTGCTCGTTTTCTTATTTTCCATTAACATTTTCTATAACGTATGTTATTTTTAAGAAGTCTTCTTGAGTTTAATAATAAAAAGTTCCTGTTTAGATTTTAAAATGTTTACTATAAGATGACCAACGATTTTTGCTATATATTTTGTTAACCATTTTGTTCGTTTTGTTATTTTTATTCACAATTTCTATTATTATGTTATTTTTGAGAAGTTTTCTCGAGTTTATAGTAAATAAAAATTTAAAAATTATATCCTTAAACAAAACTTTACAAAACCCATGTCGCGATAACTCCGCTAGGGGGTTTGGCATACTTTTTTATATGCACCTTCTCGTTTATATGCCTTTAAGAAAGACGTATGTATGCTCAGCGTCAAACTCGAATGTAGCCAATCGGATGGGGCGGCGCGTAGACGTATCAAGTGACAGGTGATATTTTTCGGTTTTTCGCCTGAATTTATAACTAGAATATCTCCTATCGAGCGAAAAACTGTTCGAATATACGAGCAGTTTTTTAACTCGATCACACTATAGCGGTACAATTCCGTCGGCGTCGAGCGAAGCTCGGGTATCGAGTGAAAGATAATATGTGACGAGCGACCTTTTCGCCTGAATATATAACTTGAGCGGTTTTTTTAATAATCGAGCGATGTCGGTAATTTCAATAATCTAGTGATCAAGCGGTTTTTCGCTCGAGCGATCACAACACTAGTTATACACAACCAAGAAACACAGCAAACCGTCCCATGCGCGTGCCGTGTACCGCGATCATGAATTATACAGATACGAGATCTGACTCAGCTGTCCTCCCTGCAGCTGCGCAACACGGAAAATGTTCGTTCGACTCGATTTACTATTTTTTAGAGTGTTATCAACAATTAAAAAAAAATTGATCCGGGCACTGTAACTTTTTTATGCCCCTTTTCTTTATATCTTTTATTTAAACTATGGAATTTTTGTAACACTCAAAATGTCCGTTGTCGATGAATTCACGTATTTTTTTTATATTTTTAATATAATTTCTACAAGAACGGACAAGGCGTAATAACAAAAAGACGATCTGCTTTCTTACGGACTGAAATCACTACCGGTAAGCGAACTTTTTCGCTCGACTAAAACTTTCTTATTTTTTAATAATCTAGCGATTAGTCATTGACTAGATGAAGGCGTGATAACAGGACATTTTGGTAAGGGTGCCGGAGTATAATATGTAAAGTGGTAGGGGTAGTTTTGATTTACCTTATTTACTGTTCTTAAAATTAATAACAAGAAAGTTTCGGATATGGCTACTACTTAAGTAGACATACTTTATATCTATAAATTCAAAGCTCGATTCACACATATCAGTGACGATACAGTGCCTTGACTGGCATGTGATTTCATCGGCGCGATAGAAATTATTCTTGTAGGGGCCTATTCATCGGGTCGCGCGTCGGACAGGTACCAGTAGGCAACTACAAGTTCCTACAAGAGTAATCTATCTCGCCGGTGAAATCGCGGCACTGTCCCGTCACTGATGTGTGTCAATCGGCCCTAAAAGATGCAGTTATAGCAATATTGAGAAAGGTTCTTCGTCCTCAAATAGTATGTTAAGAAACAGGTTTCATAAGACATTATCTTAGAGCACGCGTTTAATTTAGAAAACGACCCGCAAGGCGGGGAGTTTTCTAAAGTACAAGTGCTCTAATTGTCTTATGAGCCGTGTATTTTATAATACTTTTTCTATTTGGGTCTTTAAAGTATGAGAAACTTTACTTTAAAAAGTATAGAGGACTTTTTCCATTTGACTTAATATTTGGTTGGCAATACTTTTACAATTTAATAAAATGTTACAAGTATCAAGTATGCCATGATAGAAACAATTGAACACAAGAAAGCTTCTTCCCATCCGTCAATTAAAAATAAATATATTATTAAAGTTGATAAAAACGAGTCAGGAAGAAAGTTGTACTCCGTCAGAAATATCAGAAATAACAGAAAATAATCTAGAAAAACTTTTAAAAGAATATGCAAAACTTTAAGTTATGGTGCGAGCAGAACAAAGTTCAAAATATTGAACAGAATAATAAATAATACTATTTAACAAAATATTCTTTCGACACAGAATCTGACAGGAATAGCAATTAATGACAGTACTTTATTGAATAAAACTTTAGAAATAGAGCATAAACTGGAAGATATTTCTTTCTATTTTTAGGTTATGTTGTCTTATACAGGGTGTCCCAAAAGTAATGGGACACAGAGCAATAGCAGACTCCTTAAGGTGAAATAATGCGATTTATTCAAACTTGCCTTATCCCAAAATTGATAACAACCAAGATACAGGGTGTCAAAGTTTTAATTTTATTTTCGTTTTTTTGCGATTATTTCTTAACAAAACGACATAACAGCACAAAATTAGGGATTTTGGGGTTTTTTGAGATGAGGAATTCAAAATTATCCATATTTTTTGTGTAACCAGTAGAGGGCGCTATCAATGGCATGCCCCACTTATTTAGATTAATTGGACATATGAAATGCCATTATCTCGAAAATGGTTGCTCCTAGCGACTTCAATAAGGTATATGTTTTTGATGTAAAAGAAGTAAAGTAACCTTATTTTTTATTAGCCGGATCGATATACGTAGCCTAAAAAAAGTTATGCCAGCTAAAATAAGTGGGGCATGCCATTGATAGCGCCCTCTACTGGTTACACAAAAAATATGGATAATTTTGAATTCCTCATCTCAAAAAACCCCAAAATCCCTAATTTTGTGCCGTTATGTCGTTTTGTTAAGAAATAATCGCAAAAAAACGAAAATAAAATTAAAACTTTGACACCCTGTATCTTGGTTGTTATCAATTTTGGGATAAGGCAAGTTTGAATAAATCGCATTATTTCGCCTTAAGGAGTCTGCTATTGCTCTGTGTCCCATTACTTTTGGGACACCCTGTATAGTTGTGACTAGAAATTAGTTGACGGACACCGTTAGAATGTTATATATTTCCGAGTATAGGTATTTCGGATAAAAATCTAGTAAAAATGATCTATTTGCAAGGTTAAAGGTTAATATTTTAAAGTTTCCTATAATAAATTTTTGTCGGATGCCAAGAAAACTAATTTCAACGAAATCAAGGTAAGCCTAAAATTCTTGCTGCCAACATAAAAAAAAATTTCAGTTTCATAAAGTGGTAGGTTATTCAATTTGGTTTGCATTTCATAATGTAGCCATTATGAAACCCAAATAGAAAAAAAAAAATATTATGCGAACTCCAAACTAGCAAAAATTGTATTCCCTTAGAAATAACTATTGGGACGCCCATGCAAGCAACTATAAGGTAAGAACGTGTGCTGTGTACTTTTCACAGTTGGGTTATAATATTTTGCTGCTCGAATGTCCTAGATTCTCAATAAACGAGTTAATAGTGGTTTCAAAGTTAGTTAACCATAAAATTTTATTATCGTTCGACAGGAAGTTTTTAAAACATTTTTAATTACAGCGTTCACTACACCTTCCTATGTACTTTGTATTTACAGTCTCACGGTAAACATACAGGGTGTTCTGGAAAAGACTTATTGTATTTAACACAGCAACTCTTGGGATGAAAACAAATCGATGAAAAATAGCGATAAATGGAGCTTTGAATTAATAAGGAAGATAAACCACTTTATGACAAACCCGAAAAACCACGTGGAAGGCAATGGCGAGAAATGTCAACAATATAATAGGGTAGTAAGTGTCATAAGGCGTCAGTGAATGTATTTTGAACAATTCGTTTCATCACAATGATAGCGAAAAATTGTTTGCAGTTATAGTTTCTTTATAATGATTGTTGAATAATTTGCTGTTTTCAGAATAAGTATACGGGGTCAGGTAAAAAAGTTATCGGACATAACTTCATTGTTTTAAATTGAACACCCTGTATATTTTAATCTAAAAAGATAGCATTTTAAATTATCTTTTCAAATATAACACACCATGGATGATATTGGTTTCCTAGTCGATTTATTTAAACTTTATTACTTTGAAACGAAATAAAAGATTCAGATTTAAGGTAAAAAATAACGGGCATCATCTCAAATGTTCAGGTTATGTCGTTAAATGGTTGCCGTCTTTCCGGATAGCAAACAAAATATAAATTTTGAGCCATTTCTTCGTTTTTTCCACTTTCAAAACAAACTGATATGATATCAAATTTTTCAAAATGTTGATAAGTCATTTTCACAAATGAATATGTAAAAATGAAATTGACGTTAAATGTTAATAACAACTAGAATGACACCATAGTTGTTTCTATGATATTAGCTTTTGTTTCACGGTCTACTGTGGTTTAAAGTAATAAAGTTTAAATAAATCGCATGTGAAACCATCATGTGCTATATATTTGAAAAGAGAATTTAAAATGCTATCTTTTTAGATTAAAACATACAGGGTGTTCTATTTTAAAAAAAATGAAGTTAGGTCCGATAACATTTTTACCTGATCCCGTATACTGTTTTCTGATTTCCCCCGTATCTCTTAAGCAAGCGAAAATGTTCAAATTTTGATTTTACCATTTTAAGTTTGACCCAAAAAAAGCACATATACCCTATAAAAGTGTCGACAGTGGGACACCCTGTACATCGACAAGTAAACATTAATTTGGATATAATTAAGTAAAACTAACAGTAGATTATTATAAATTAATTTTCCAAAAGGTGTTCGAAATGATTTCCGCCAGTCACCAAACAAATAGCATCTTAAAATTGCAGAATTTAAATCCTTCATTAGTCGTCTAGGGCCTAGGGTATCTGGAGAATGTAATCGAATTTAATCGAAGTTGTATCTGTTACCATTAACGAGATCCCCCATAGAGGCCCTCCTTATCTTGGGCACCCTGTATTTGCAAGCCGACCCCGTACCCATTTAATGCGGTTGGTACCAAACAATGGGGTTTAACCAAGTACTTGATTTACTGCAGTAAAGGTCAATGGTATAATGGTAAATGGTCTTGTCTATAAAATTGTGTTCCCCATTTCAATTTTTAAAATTATTATTAAAATACGTTAGAAAGTGTCAAAAACATTAAATAATTAACATTCTTTACACAACGGTTCTCCGTCAAAATGTTTAAAGACTGCATTTTATGAGGCAAAGAAATGACGCCTTATAAAATAAATTTTGATTGATTGGCCTTTCAAAAGTTTGCACGGCCCTCCGATTTCTTAATAAGCAGCGCCAGGCGCTATCAACAGGGAGGGGTGGGAGTGTTGGAATACTCCCTTTTCAATTATTAGGTTTACGAAAGGGGTCAATGAAGGGTTTCGATAGTAATATATTGATTTGATCAAAAAGGAAAAACCCATTACATAATTATAATTTACAACATATGACCTTTTTGCAGGTTTGAATATACAGGGTGTTTCAAAAACCACGTTCTCCGCAGATGCCTTGTTTGAAAAATAAGGTGTTAACATTTTTCGATATTTTCAAGATATTTCTGAAACGGCTTTAGTAATTTTAATTAGTGTTAGTTTGATTAGTTGAGTTATGAAAAGTAAGAATAATTTTTAACAATAAATACGTACGACACTGACTTTTTCATATTTTGACAGCACAAATTGCAATGCAGCAAATGCAATTGTATTATATGTATACGCGTATACATTTACAGGGTGTTATGGAAATGACTTATTACATTTAAATGGGTGACTCCTATGGAGTCCAAGAGAAAGTCTACATACTTTTTTTTTAATCGAATATCTAAATACTAAGGCAAAAACCTTTTATACCCACACACAGTCGCGCCGTTCCATCTGGATTCACTTAGCAACGAGTATACTAACCGTGTTGTCAGATCACACCGCGTGTCTCGCCCTTGCTTGGATACCGGCCGGGCGCCACTATCGTTGCTTCAGTATGTTTCGAGACTCGGGGTGGAGTGACGCTGTCGAGTGTTCCACGTGCTTGACGTATAAGAATTTTAAACGTTTTGTTAGTTGTAGCAGTACCCGATTTTTTTCTGTTGTGAAATAATTCATAATAATAAATGTAAATAATTTGTGTGATATTATCTACTGTTGAGCTGTTGAAAAACATACTTTTTGTGTTTTTTTTATGGAATTTAATGATAAAGCGGATTATTTTAAAATAAGATCGAAGGTAAGAGAGTATATACTTTAAAATTGTAGTTTTTTTTTCCTAAAAAGTTTGAAAAAGAAGTGACAACGCGCGTCAAAGACGTATTGTTGTCAAAAACTGAACACCTGAACCTGAACTGAATAACCCCGAGACTGCCTCAATAAACTATTGATTGCGAAGGTCCTCAGGAGCGGCCCCGTAAATTTTGAAATTTCATATAAAGTGTATATTTCGCTTAATAATTCAAAGCGCCATTCATGGTTATTTTACTTCAATTTGTTTTCATCTCAGGAATTGCCGGTTTAAATATAATACGTCATTTCCATAACACCCAGTATATGTAGGCAGCGTAATACGATTTTAGTATATTAGGTATTTTTGCTATGAAAAGATATCTACCTACATAAAATTACAGTAAATGTAAAATATGTGCTATTTTAGGTACTTTTCATAAACCCATTGTATGTAAAGGCACACGAAATCATAATGTGATGTCTAGGGTTGTTAAAATGTAACATTTACTACGTAATTTAATACCGTAGTAAATGTAATTTGCTACATGCTATTACTACGTATTTTGTTACTACATTTGCTACTTTCACGTTTAATTTTTTGCGACGTAACAAATGTAACAATGTAGTAAATTCAATTGTTCTGCGACATTAACAACCCTGGTGATGTCAAAACAGCAAAAAATTGAAGTCTTAGAGGATTGGGGTCAAATTTACTCAAATACCACCCTGGTTGACACGTCCCTGGTGAAAGTTAACATTATCCAATAGGATCAAAAAGATTAAATTAGTAGGTACCTAACTGTAATTTATGTCCCAAAATAGGCTGCGGTAGCTGAAGTAGTTCCGGAGTTACAAAAAGAAAACTAATTTATGAAGGCCATCCTCAAGCGTTCCCGGACAAAATGTCCATATGAACTTTTTGTTTTATTTTCACGTATTCTTATCTACCCTAGAAGCCTGTAACATGATCACCTTAACACCCTGTATATCCGAAATCCTGATTCAGCCCATCTACTAATTAATAATAAAAATTTTCAACAGAATAACAAAATGCGGCGCGGAGAATTTTCAACACACAAACTTTTCAAAGCTTTTTTTTGTACTAAATGAAGCAAACAAAAATTGACTTTGTTAACATTATTATCAAATTTGTGTTACAAAGTTAATTGCGTTGTAATCCCGGGGCCCTAATTAAGCCCAAATATGTGTCGGCATGATTTTTTTATTGTAATTTTCTCAACAGAGAGATAATTGAGTTGGAACAATTTGTAAAACAGGACGGGTTGAAATGAGCATGGGAAAAATTTATTATTACACATGCGGTGCACCCGAGGAATAACGTTTATAACGGAGTGCCGGGAGTAGTAATTAGGTCAGATGCATTATTTCTGTAAAACTGTTTAACCAAATCGCATAGAGCGCTGTTTAAAAAAAAATAGAGGACAGTTTAATCCTAAAAGTGGTTATATTTTTCTGCCTGTGAGAGAAATAATAATAATAATACCATATCGGAATCATATAAATATTTAGGGTTCCTCCAATCCCAAGGAATAGACAGCAAACAAGCCAAGCAACAATTAACATCGAATACCAATATGGAAAATTATTATTTCCCAGATCACCCGATGATCCTTATACAATAAGGGCGTATTTTTGTCTACACAATAGCACTTTAAAATAGTATTTCAGATTGAATGGTAATACCAAGAAAAGGAAGCGCTATCCATTGATAGGATGCAAACACCTGCAGACCGGTTTCGAACTAATTTGTTCTCGTCAGTACAGGATAGGTGTACATACCTATCATCAGATAGGACTTTAACTTAACGCTGTATTATCATCGGTAGTCGAGAAAACACAGCGCGCAGCGCCATCTCACCATGAAAGAAAGACTTAAAGCCATACTAAAAACCAATTTATCAGCCACAAATACATTGGCAATTCTCGCCGTTGCATACTCGTTTCGTGTGATCAAATGGACAAGTCACGGAGCTCGAAAACTTAAGAACTGCGTTTAATCACAGGTTGCCAAGCAGGCACTATTTTGTGTAAAGGTTTAACCAAATATACTTAATTTTTCTCTAATATAAAACTGGATTAGCAAAGTTAAAGGATTGGAAAACAATATGAGAAAATTGCGTTAAAAATATAATGTTATATAAGAATAATAATAACAATTTCAAATATGACCAATTTTCAATTTTTAAATTTTTGTCACATATATTCCCGAAACTTGCTTGATACCCCAATCAACATGCCAGCAATCTAAATATCAATAAATTAACTACAAAAACTGTATTATTAACGACTAAAACTTCACGAAAATAAATATAGATCAGCTGATGACTATCGTCTCGTTCTAACCTGCCAAGAAGCGGCATTTAATTGAATTGTTGCAACTTAGATGGCTCTGATTGCTCATTTGGCATCCTCATCTTAAGCCGGACACTGAGAGTGTGTACATAAAATACAGGGCTCACCATCCGAGAGCCAGAAGAGAGCGCTCGAAATGTAGGAGGACGAGGCATCACGGATGTAAGGATCTTACATAAAAAAACAAACCAGACGCCTATGTGACTACTTCCCAAAAACTGCTGTGAACTCTGCTTTTCATGATGCAATAAACAAGACTGACAGAAACTTTACACAACTTCAACTCAGCATGCAGGATCTTGTGATCGACCCTGAATATTCTCAGACCAGTCCAGTACAAAAATGGCATGGTAAAGAACTACACGGCAGATATCTCCATACAGTTGAGCAGGAAGATATGAACATGAGGGCATCATTGGGATGGTTGATACAAGGCAATATTTTTCCGGAGACCGAAGGATTCCTCTGCATCATTCAGGACCAAGTAATACACACTAAATATTACCTGAAATTCATCATTAAGGATAAATAACAGCATTTACCGTTTCAACTTTGTCTGCAGCGCGCAGTAACGTCACAGGGAGAGTGATTTTTAAATTTCTTATGGAGATTTATACGGTGTTAGCGTTTTTAATTCTTTTTTAAATGTATTAAAAGGTTTTACGTATTTAATGGTATGTGAAATTGCTTTGAATTCATCTAAATTTCTTATTGCTCATTGATGGTAAATTTGGATACATTTCATTGAATCTTCTACATGCACGGCTGATGATCTTATTATACGGACCATGGAAAATAAATTAATTCATAAATACTACATAAGAATAGTTTTTTAGTAGTTTTTTTTCTAAACTTTAAATTTAACTTTAAAAAATTAAAATATTTAAATACACCAACTGACAACAAGACTGAATGAATAACAGCAAAATTTCAACCATTACAAACCAATTTCCATAGCCAAATTGGTCTAAAAAGTGTGATTGTTATCTGTAATAATTAATTTTGCTAAATAAATGCTCATAAGTCAAAAACTGTTCAAGATAGGTATAGTAACATTATACATAGGAAGATAGACAATTTCGATAGCTTTTAGGACAACAAATAAAATATAGGGTATTTTATTTAAAAACACGTACTATTTACCATTTTCCCAAACCATCAAAATATTTGTATTTTGAAACGCCCTGTACTCTTATAACTAATATTTGGAAAGAGGGTAAAAGACCTCTGGATGTAACCTGACGTACCAAAAGTGAAATTAATTATTATCTCGAGAACTATAACAAATAGGTGTAGGAAAATATTAAGGAAAGTTAATAAGAAATTAATAAGGATTCTAAAACAAAAATACTACACAGGGTGTTCCGTTTAAATTATAAAAGTTGCTAATACTTTCAAGTAGAAGCGGCAACACTGAATGGCTAAAAATATTTTTAAAAGAGAGATCATGTCCGCTTCTATAAGCTCTCAAATTTTCAAAGTGATCCGATGACTAGTTCTCCATAAACGTCTAATAGACCATCCACCATCAATCACCCTGTATATGTTACGAAATTATTAAAAGAGTTGAATTGAATTTCATGACAACAAACCTACCAAATTTTATTTCTGTAATTTAAACGATAAAGGGGTGAGCCTTAAACACCCGGTATAGGATGGCTCAAAAAAGCGGAACAACAAAAAAAATATTATTTCGTCCAATCAACTCTCGCTGGGCGTACTGTTCCTATAAAACATTTTAGGAGTTATAGCATACCTATGTGTTTTATATGAAGGTATAAGTTTATACAAATTGCCAATGGCTCGCTTTATATTTATCCTATACGTGCTAATGACAGCTTGTATAAATATACTGCTAGTTTTGGCTTGCAAACAAATTATATGGTCATAATTTCACACAGAAACGTGATGTGTTGGTATTTCTGAGTTTACTTACAGGCTGCTATAAAATTCAATATTTTTCTCGTTAACTTTTCTCTATTAATATGTCTAAAGTAAACGTTGGAAAACGTTGTCTGTAGTTATGAGGTTTATAGTGGCAAATGAAGTAAGCCATTTTGCGATGAAAAGTAAAGTGCTCCTAAAATGTTAATATGTAGATAACTTTGTTGTTACTAACACGGTTTATCAATTTAGTTCAAATTTATTTGCATTTGCCGGCTCAGTCAACAGAATATTGAACGATTAGATTTTTAGGTTTTTCAAGCTTAAAATAAATTTTTGTAGAACGCTCGTGATAATTATACAGTGTGTCCCAGGATAAGCGAACGTATAGGTGTAAACAAAGATCTTACAAACTCCAGATAGAATTGTTTACATTTGAAGTCGACGTAAGGAATGTAAACGTGCACTCCCCACCTTGCTGTTATGCTTGCAGCATAGCCAGATTGTCCTATTTATCGCTAAGGTATCTGCAAAATCCCAATTAAAAATTTGTTAATTTGACAATTACAACTGGTTTAAGGTTAATCCGCAATTGCTTTTAAAATAAATTTATTTCCCAATAATTTTTATATAAATTGTGAATAGGCCTTGAGAGATTTAGAAAAAAAATATTATTATTATACATAAAAGTTTGAAATAAACCGACTGCACTCTGACAACATCAAGTTAAAAGTTACTACGCTCGCCGGCAAAAGATCAAACTTTATCAATGGATCGGATTATAGTAAAGAATACACTGTTGCTACTCGCTGCTAACTGCTTTTAAGGGAGTGTTTATATATTTTGGTTGTTTTTATTTTTTTTTGTGAGTATTGGTGAAAAATCGTCTTTATTATAAACAATGATGGTGCATTCATGTATAGTTTGTAAAAGAGTGGATCATTTAAGCAAGGATTTATCTTTTCTTCGGTAAGTATGGTTATGTTTTAATATGATTGTATTGATATGATTTCTGATATATCCATTGACGGACCACCGGTCCGTGGTGCTAGTCCGGGCAAAAAGCAGTCGAGTTGGTTTATTTCTTAATATAAATCTTGCATTTACAAGATGGTTGAGTCTTGTGCGGCCATAAAATACTTCACTAGAAGATGCAATGGTGTTAAATTAAAATTTCACAGGGTAGTAAATATATTTAGAAATTTGATTTTGAGTTTGCATCACTATGAAAATTCGGTTTGTTTAAGAATGTACCAAATGTTTATCCACTTCGTTAGGATACTAAAGGGTCGTAGCCTACGGCAAATTTGGATACATGCCCTTAGAAGGAATAATTATAGTCCAGGTGATACAACAGTTATTTGTGAGAAACACTTCACAAAAGAAGATTATGGAGGTAATGTACATGGGAATAAAATACTGAAGAAAGGAACAGTCCCGTCAAAATATTTTACATCTTTATTTTTCTATATTTAAACAACGTTTGCAGTGTAACAAGTACGTGAAGACAGGTTTTATATAATTTATTTATTTATTTTTATTTATTTGATCTAACTTGTTTAGGTACATATTATTTTAATTTACTTACTTATTTAATTAATCACTTTAGTGTACAATATGCCTTAGTGGCTTGTGTGTGCATTTTTTTAAAGAATCATCCTTTTCACAGTTTATAGTAAAATTATTAGAAATAAACTTATTTTAAGAGCAATTGCGGATTAACCTTAAACCAGTTGTAATTGTCAAATTTACAAATTTTTAATCTAAAACTTACAAAAACAACCCCTGGTGTTTTATCAACATAATTCTTCTTAGTCGTAAAAATGTCAAGTGATAAATCGCTCGAGCGATTCACTCGATTATTAAAATCGCTCGAGTATCAAGTACTCGATTATTAAAATCACCGGTTTTTCCCAATACTACTAAAGACCATGCGGAAAACAACTTACCGGGATCATGCATCTAAAATATTTTATAAATATTTTGTGTGATTTACCTGCAACAAAAAAATTACAATTAAATAAAGATAAAAGGTACCTATATCGAATAAAATACGAACAAATACGAAATAAAAATCGGAAAGAAAAGTCAACTTTATTGCCTTTTAATAGAATATTACGTACCGAGGTGGAAAGTGTTTCATTCCTGTCGAGAGAGTCGGTAGTTAAACGAGGCGCGAAGCGGCGAGGTTAACTAAATCTTGAGACAGTAATGAAACTTTTCACCGAGGTTTGTATCCTATGTTATTTACAACCACATCTAACATCCACTTCTTATTATTTTCAATTAAAATTATTAATAAAGGATACATGTCATTTTGACTTTTCCGTTGAAAAATTAGACAGAAATTTCAAATAACCGCAGGTGGTAAAATAACGTAGGTAATAATACACATCAAGATGGCAAATATCATTTTTTGAATATGGTTTCCATGTCACTAAACAATATATTATTTTAACAACAGAAAAATGCTATCAGATGAGGAATTTGATTTTGCTGCTACTCCACCAGAAATTCGAGAAGCAGCAAAAATAGTAGAAGAAGATCTTCTGCGAACTAAAAGCCGCCCGAGATATGACAAGGTATATAACTGTTTCAAAGAATGGTGTACGGGAAACAACGTTCAAAATCCTGGTTCTGAGTCGACGCTACTAGCTTATTTCAGTGAAAATGCCAAGACAAAGAAGATATCAACGATTTGGTCACAATATTCAATGCTTTAACATCGGTGACTGCCTATAATAATGCCAATATAATATTTAATGTAAAAACGTAAAACAAAAACCATGTTAATTTTTCATTTTTTATAAATGTCATTAGGTTTATTTAAAAAAAAAATTCATTGTCGTTAAATTTGTGTAATGAGTTGTATGTTGTGTGTTCGTATATTATTAGTTGGAATAGGCGCAGCTAGCTGAAATATGCAGAAATTTAAGAAAATTGTATCCATGAAAATATATCGATTTTTAAAAAAATTACAAAAAAATTATTTACTTTCCACCCGGGTGCCGTATTTAGAATAAGTATACGGGGTCAGGTAGAAAGTTATCGGACCTTAAAATGGAACACCCTGTATATTTTAATATAAAAAGATACTATTTAAAATTCTCCATTCAAATATATATAACACACCATGGATGATATTGGTTTCCTAGGTGATTTCCTTAAACTTTATTACTTTGAAACGAAATTAAAGATTCAGAGTAAGGTACAACATAACGGGAATCATCACAAATGTATTCCGAAATGTCCTTAAATGGTTATCGTCTTTCCGGATACCGAACAAAATATACATTTTGCGGCATTTCTTTGGAAAAAAAGCTTTCAATATAAACTGATATTATATAAAATTTTTCAAAATGTTGATAGGTCATTTTTGCAAATCAATATGTAAAAATGAAATTGACGTAAAATGTTAATAGTCAACATAGTTGTTTCTAGGATATTAGCTTTTGTTTCATGGTCTACTGTGGTTTAAAGTAATAAAGTTTAATAAATCGCCTAGGAAACCAATATCATCCATATATTTGAAAGGAGAATTTAAAATAGTATCTTTTTAGATTAAAATATACAGGGTGTTCCATTTAAACAAATGAGGTTAGGTCCGATAACCTTTTTATCTGACCTCGTATACTTATTCTGAAAACGGCAGATTATTCAAGAATCAATATAAAGAAACTTCTGTATGAAACATTTTTCTGTATGTCTTTTAACTAAGAAACTATAAGGTAATTTAGAAATTGTCAATTTGTTGATTTTCCCCGTATCTCTTAAGCGAGCGAAAATTTTCAAATTTTGATTTTACCATTTTAAGTTTGACCCAAAAAGCACTAACAGTTACGGAGATATCCTATAAAAGTATCGAAAACGGGACACCCTGTACTAATCAAAAAATAATATATTATGGTATTATTGGAAAGACCTTTAAAATTACCCTACTTCCTATTTAAGATTTTAAGGGTAACATCTATCCCTTCCAAGGGGGTAAACCACGAAGGCTGCAAATATTCTTTAAAACCGTATATCTATCCATTAAGGGTAGGCAGTTTTCAAATTAACATCCTGTATATCATGCCATATGTATCAATCACGTGGCCGCATTAGAGCTTATTTTATACGCTGAGAAAATAAAGCTTTTTTAAAAAAAAAGAAAAATGAAAATCTTAATACTCCCCATGTGGATTTTTCTAAATACAAACTGGAATATCTTAAATTCAGAAACATTCGAAACCCAATTCAAAAACGGCATAAAACGAAGCAAAATGTTGTGTTTTTTACACAGATTGAAATATGGTATTTGCATGGGCGTACGAAAGTGTTTTCATGCAGAAAAATTGAAGTAAAAATTTAATCCAATGAAAACCCGCAAAAATCAGTCGTCTTCATTGTCGTGTAAAAATACTTAGAATTATTTTTTTTTACTGAAAATAATTGTGGCACCTTACTTTCTATTGAGCTCAAATCAAAAAAATCTTAATTTCCGACTATTCTAAATCGACTAATCGATATGGTAGGTCAGTGGGGTAAAAAATATTAAAGAAAAAATTATAGTAAACAAGAGCAAAGCAATATAATATAGGCCAATAGACCTTTTGAAGCCGAGTTCCTTGTGTAATCGGCAAAAAATACAATCAAGTTACATAAATTGACAATTTCCTAGACCTTTTGGAGTCGATTTTCTTATGAAGTAATCGGCAAAAAACATATAAATTGAGTTTCTAGGAAATCAAGTGCAAACCCGCCCCGATATACCTTTTAGAACCTTGGATTTCCTTATGTATTTGGCAACAAACACATGAAAGTGTCAGAAATTGGCAGTTTCCTGGGGAGACTAGAACAAACCCGCCCCGATACATCTTTTGGAGCTGAGCTATTGATTCCCGAAAAATGTTAATAAACAATTTCCTGGGGAAACAAGTGCAAACCCGCGCCCCGATTGACCTTTCGGAGCCAATTTTCTTATACAGGGTGTTATGGAAATGACGTATTATATTTAAACCGACAATTCCTGAGATGATAACAAATTGAAAAATATCCAAAATTGGCGCTTTCGTTTAATATGCCCTGTACATGACCTTATGTCAAACCAAAAATGACCACGTGGTGTCCCTGCCAGGAAGGTGAACAACAGTGAATCTTGAACAGTGTTGTCATATCTTCAGGGTAAACTCTTTAAAAAGTCTAACCGTTCGACAGGTTCCAAGTTGTTTATTTTTCAGGGTACATTATTATAAACTTTTACGTTCAGTTCGGTTCACTGGGAAACAATCTCTGATTTATAAACTTGAACTGACTCGAACAAACCGCCGCGGAGTTTATAATGGTCAGGAATGTTCTCACTTGTTCAATTCGAACGACACCCGTCGGATCTGAACAACTGAAATGCCACTTTACCCTTTAGAAGAAAAAAATTCAAATTTATTTACCTATTCGGTCTTATTTAAAACCAACTTAATTTATAAAAAAACACCAGGTAACCCGAACAAAAACAGTCACAAAACACCAAAACAAAGTCCCATAAATTCAAATTAGTTATCGCGGACAAACTTAATTTATAAAAAAACACCAGGTAACCCGAACAAAAACCGTCACAAAACACCAAAACAAAGTCAAATAAATTCACATTAGTTATCGTGGATCTCATGAACACATCTAAGTACTATTCAATTTGAATTAGTATTTTAAAGTGCTACTGTGTAGACAAAAATACGCCCTTAGTGTATAAGATTTCATCAGCTGATGGTCTGGGAAATATTATAATCATATAGCTTTGACATTTAAAAATGTTGAAACTAAATAACACCTTGTCTTGGGGGGTTGTCCGTTCGGGATCGGGATCGATATTAAACTCATCGTTAAAAATACAACGTTGCCACTTTCGATGTTTTCCAAGATTATATTCATAAATTGCGGAATTTCCTTCTATAATATTACTTTCCTGTATAATTATAGTCTCGGAAATGGCAACCGCGGTAGCTGTTTTCGGAGGAAGAAGGCACCTTGGACTCGACTATTTATTTCAAAGGGTAGTTCCTATGTTAACATAGGTATAAAATTATAGTCTCGGAAATGGCAACCGCGCTAGCTCAAGTTAGTTCTCTGAATATTCACAAAGAAAGCACCATGGGCGGGCCCATTTATTTCAAAGGGTAGTTCCTGTCAACATAATTGCTTCATTTTAACTTTAGTAAAGGGTTAATGGCCATAGAAATTAACGTTTTTATTATTTCTATTGCGAAATAATTAAGTGCTGTTGTTCTATGTATGCGATAGTGTTATTGTAAAGTGTAATTATGCGTTAGTGTTTAGTGCTTTCGTGTAATCTGATAATAATTGCATATCTTCAAAAAAAATAATTTGAAGCTCGTGGGTATCTGTGTGTTTCTCTAAGTGATATAGTGCAATTTGTTCTGCTTCACTGTGTTTTTTTTCTCTCGACGATATGCCGGTATGACGGTATGTACCGAGATTGGAAATAAGAGGCCGAATGGGGTTTAGTGATAAGTTTATTATGCACTCCCACACTATCATCAGGGCACGTGATGAGCATAAAGTTTTTCCCATAGCAAAAAGAACTGAAGGTGTCGCGTCCTCGATTTACTTTCTAAGTAAGCTAAATATTTATTTTTATAAGAAACTAAAGTTTTACATTTTAACACAGTTTGGCAACATTGCACTTAACACCTGTTTTCTGATATGCCACCACAGGGTGACATGATAAACAAACCCGAACAAACGAAGGACGAGGGGTGGGTTTATGGGGCTGGACCCCACTTTTAAAACGGTCGATTTGAAAAAAAAATATGTAGCGCTTCTCTATGACACCCAAAGAGTCACCCGTTTAAATATAATACGTCATTTCCATAACACCCTGTATAGTACTAAACAAAAACATAAATTGGCAGTGGGGAAACTAGTGCAAACGTGCCCCGATACACCTTTTGGAGCCGAGTTATTTATGCCCGAAAAATGTTAATATAGTTTCCTAGGGAAACAAGTCCAAACCCATCCCGACTGATCTTTTGGAGCCCATTTTCTTATGTGTTCGACAAAAAAAACACAAGAAAGTTACATAAATTGACCGTTTCCTGGGAAAACCTAGATGGATGAAAAAAAGTGATTTCAAGTTATATGACCTACCGTGGGTCGATTCTATTTGCTATAACGTCCTTGGACGCAGCGATAAAGGTGTACTATGTAAATTTTCAGGCCAGTTGGCATAGTCGACCTGATTATTCATAAAGTTTTCTGTAAAATCGCTCGAGATCGCGGCGTTGATTTACGCGTTATTTTTAGGGCTCCGAGATCGTAATAAAGATAACCTAAATGCATTATAAATGCATATGAGCCATTCTTAAGGAAATATATTTAGTTTAGTTTTAGAAACTTGCTCCTTATTAATGCAAATGTTTAACAAAGTTTGTCGCCGGACACGAAAAACTCGGTTCGGTGAAGGTTCGAGGGAACAGCACGATCCTTTAACACGAAATAAAGTTGAATTGGCCTAAATCAGGAATCAGAAATTTATAAGCAAAAAAACGTTACAGCGAGGTGATTAGATGGAGTTTGAAGATTTTTTCGTTTCTTTTATTTATTTAGTAGAATTAGTTCATTTGCAATAACTAAGAATAAACAAAACTTCTTCTGTCCGTTTATGTTGTCATTGTGACAGTGACATTGTTTCAACGGTTTGATTTGTCTTGGTTGGGAATACCAAACAATCGACGGACGACCCAAAAGTCTATATTTTTATCCAGTTTACGGCAGACTTGGCACAGTCCGTCAGGGTCCCGTCAAACGAATCCTGAAAGGGCTCTACGTCAAGAAAGCTTCTGGTCCAGACGAAATTCCTGTTATAGTTCTCAAGAGATGCGCCGATGAACTAACACCAATATTTTGTAGACCTTTTTACTTATCCTACAAACAAGGAATATTTCCATCGTGCTGGAAGACGGCACGAGTCCAGCCTATACCAAAGGAAAGGTAAGAGAACCCTGCCTAACAACTATCGACCAGTCGCATTGCTTTCAGTTATATCAAAAGTAATGGAGGAAGCTATTAACCAACATCTTCTAAAGTACCTAGAAGGCCTCAACATTATCAGCGATTATCAATATGGTTTTCGGAAGTCCAGATCAACTGGAGATCTTCTAGCCTATGTCACCCATCGTTTTAGAACAACGCAATCGAACATCATGGGGAGTCTCGGGCTGTTGCACTGGAGATTTCTAAAGCATTTGATCGTGTTTGGCATGAGGAACTTCTAAGTAAGCTGCGATCCTATGATATGCCCATCGATTCTGTGCATGGTTGTCTAGCTTCCTTAAAGACCGCTCTCTGCAAGTGGCGATTGACAGATTTCTCTCAAACACCTTCACCATCAATGCCGGTGTTCCTCAAGGGTCCATATTGTCTCCCACTCTCTTCTTACTTTACATTAACGACCTTCTAGTGAAAACGAAAAATCCGATATTCAGTTTTGCTGACGATAGCACACTTATCTCATCTTTCTCTTTGAATGCACAAACAACGGCTGCCGAAGCACATCTTGGCAGACAGCATGACGTATCACGCCTCAACAAAGACCTGGAAGAAATTTTGGCTTGGGGTGACAGTAACCAAGTTGAATTTGACGCTAAAAAACCCAGGCAGCAGTTTTCTCTAAAAAGGTTAACATTACAGAACCGGATATAGTCATGGGCGGACACGCAATCCCACTTGCTTCAACTATTAATTTGCTGGGAGTCAATCTGGGAGGAATATGTCTTGGCATAACCACGTTGTGGCAATCGCCAAGATAGCTTCTCAGAAACTTGGTGTACTCCTCCGAACCAGAAAGTTGTACACACCTCAACAACTTTTGACACTATACAAAGCCCAGATTGGAGACCACCCGTTGACGAAGAACCTCGACAACCTGTGAACCAACATTTTTTTTTAATCCTAGATTCTTCCACTCCAATGCCAGGTTACCTATTTTTATTATTTTTTTCTGCTATGACAGCGGCGCTACTTTGTTGTGAAAGCAACTCATCAATATTTGTGTATGTGAACAATAAATACTCCAACTAACGAATTTAATTTGTTGGGTTATTTACACAATTACACTTTGGTATGTTAATTTTAATTGCCGCTATATACCTAGATATAGCACAATAGAGACTAATATTCAATTAGTTTCCAAAATTATTACTTATTATAATAATAGCGCTGCTATTATTTTATTGTCACACTATAATATGAACTGACGACAGAGAACATACCGTCTATCACCAAAGATCTGAAATCAAGGAAGATACGGCTTTAGTTCACAGTCTGACGACAGGGAACATGCCATCTAACAGCCAATATAGAGTTTGTTCGGGATCCAAGATCTTAAGATGAGTATGCCAAACAAACCCAAATTAACAATCAGAGCCATCTATGTTACATCAATTTAATTAAAAAATATGCCGCTTCTTGACAGGTTAGAAAGGGACGAGAGTCATCAGCTGATTTATTGATATTTAGATTGTCTGACATGTCGATTGGGGTATGAACACGTTTCAGGAAGATCAGTGATAAAAATGTGAAAATTGTTCATATTTGAAATTGTTATTCTTATTCTTATAACATTATATTTTTTAACGCAATTTTTTCATAGCGTATTCCAATCCTTTGATTTTACGAATCCTGTTTTAGATTAGAAAAAAACTAAGTATACAGGGTTTTATGGAAATGACGTATTATATTTAAACCGGCAATTCCTGAGATGAAAAGAAATTGAAAAAAATAACCAAAAATGGCGCTTTCAATTAATAACCGAATTATAACACCTTATGTAAAACCAAATAAACACACATGTTACTACTGACCAAACGTAAACAAACTGTAGCCATATGTAAACAAAGCAATATTGAGATAGGTTATGGCCAAAAACGTCACTGAAATTTTAGCAATGTTGTCGTTAAATTTATTTAGAAGGTCAATAACCGGTTGACAGAAGATGTTTATTTTTCAAGGTATTCTTCTAAACTTTTACGTTTAGTTGTTCGCTGGGAAACAATTTCTGATTTATAAACTTGAACTGACTCGAACGAACCGCCGCGGAATTTACAAATGGTCAGGTTTAGATTTCTTCAATTCGAACGACACTCGTCAGATCTGAACAACCTAAGTTTATAATGTCACTAATCTTTAGAGACAATTTTTTTTATTTAAGTTCTGTTACCCTTTCGGTATTATTTAAAACAACACATAAATGCACCTTAATTAACGCGTACACTTTTGCTGGTTAGAAAACGCTCCCATCTAAGTTTTTTACATGGATGATGGATTTATGAACATAAAATTCTTTACAACTACTTTCAATATTGTTCTAATGGTAAATAATGTTTTAGCTGACATTCCGTCTTCTGTCGGCCGGGTGAATCGATCTGTGAATTTCGGATCGGTGTATCCAAACTACCAAATACTAATAAGAGGAAATCCATCTTGTCGACAAAGAGTTTTTGCTGTTTTATAAGTTTAAATTCATACGTCGACTAATTTGCTTTTGTAATATTACTTTCCGTATTATTTATTTTCTCTGCTGCAGGAAAAAATTAATATTTTTAAATTTGGTTTTAAATTTTAAGTTTTGCCGCGTAAATCTCGAAGTCTGGTAAATGGAAACTGTTAAGAATTTAAGGTAGCGCCATCCTACGGCAACTTAAAGTATTAAGACGTTTTATATTAGTTTCTGTAATTTTAAAGATATGATTTAATAGAGGGCGTAAACATGTGTTTTCCTAAATAATATATAAAAAAAAGTGTTCAATTAAACTCGCTGTATTTCACCTGATTTTCGATAGTTCAATGGAACTACACTATTCACAGATGAGCTTGGCTTTACCCGAGATGGAATATTTAATCAGCGAGTTATAGAGGAGAGAGAAACCCAAACACGTTAGCCGCTGTACTACAAAAGTTAAAAAGTTGAAACTACAAGACTTCCCTTTACAAGAAGGTTACAACAGTGGTACATACAGTCAAGTCGAAGTACCTGACTAATTCCGAAGGATAGTTCACAGATGAGGTTGACTTTACCCGAGATGGAATATTTAATTAGCGAGACCAATAGCCAGATAAGGTTTTTCTTGAACATATCGGGAGGTATTATTGAGAATCACCTAATAGGACCACATATCCTGCAAAACGACCTGCCAGAACTTTTAGAAAATGTTCCTTTAGGTCGGATAAGGGACATATGGCTTCTGCAAGCATAGTTTACAGATTGTCACTGAAATTTAGACGTCCTATGTGCGTTTATTCTAGCGTACGGTAGTGTTTATAGTGGCTCTGTGGGTATCTGTCTGTTTCTTTAAGTGATTTAGTTAGTTTAGATATGCCGGTCATGCCCCGAGATTGGAAAGAAGAGGACGATGCAGTTTTAGTGGGTATAAGCAAGCGAGGAGTAGACTGTGACTTTGAGTTTACTTCTTAATAGTGTGAGCATGATGTGATGAGCATAGAGTATCCTCGATTTACTTTCCTTGTATCCTAAGGTAAGCTAAATAATTAATTTTATAAGAAACTAAAAGTTCCAGAGTTTTACAAAGTTTGGCAACATTGCACGAACATGTGTTTGTCAGACAGCTCCGCCGGATAATATCAGATGGTGCCGCGGAGTCACCTGTAGGTTTAGGGGTGAATTACCCCACTTTTTAAACGTTCGATTTAAAAAAAGAAAAATTTAGCGCTTCTCTAGGACACCCCAGGAGTCACCCATTTAAATATAATACGTCATTTCCATAACACCCTGTATGTGTATTTTATAAATTTTCTACTCGTAAAGTTATTTATAGTTCCCCAACAACATCAAATTGCAATGTTTTAGGGAAATCACTGTGGCAACGCTGTATGGCCATTTTTTATGAGTTATAGTACACATGCCTGAAGGTGAGGATTCTCATCATTTCTCGGCCGGAGATGTTGTTCATGCTTATTGGCTACTGCTTTTGTGATTGCCTGTGATCTATTGTATTTTTGGATTAATTTTTAGTGTTTTTTCGAACTAAAACTATTTAGAGCTATTTATTAGCTATCTACGATGGTTCGTCAGTGCGTGGTGTGTAAGAAATTCGACTATTCTAACCCCGCATTAATATTTCGCCGGTAAATGAGAATAATGAAGTTATGTAGGTAAATCAGTGGTAAGCAGTAAGTATAAATATGGATTATTTCTTGTATTATCTGAATCTCTGTAAAAAATACCTGCAACGATTACCTGACTAATGCTAGATCGAAATTACCTAAACGCGTACCTTATTACAGCGTTGCCATTTTTTAAGCCATCTTCTTCTAACTTATTTGAAACTGTAGAACTATGTATGATTGTAAATAAATAGTGTTTTATGAGCGGAATGTTTTGCCTCCCCTTTTATATTATATGTCTATGCTTCATCCTGTATCAGTAGTTAAACGATCTATAAAATTTGACTAAATTCCGCATTTGACACCAAACCAAAATTGAAAATAATGAACACTTAAATATTATATCCGTCTACGTATAATTAGTGCGGACCAGCAAAATGGGACCGAAAAAGACGCTAGGGAGAAACTATTATCAACCAAGATAATTAAAAATAGGATTCTCCTAAGAGCTTAATTTTTAATTTATCTTCGTTAGCTTCCGCGCCCCACCTGAGGTGATGCTGATGTAATTAATCTCAGTAAAATTTTCTTTAAAATGACAAGTCGTGGCTTAATCTTTGTAATAGCTCTATACGACATCTCGTAGCTGAAAATGTTCCTCATGGGGTTAACAACTACTTCATTCTAAATACACATAGGGTGATAAAATAATGTGAAATGTAAATGTGGCAAAATTTGACGTAATCATAGTTAGTAAATGCACTAAAACTACTTTGGGAACAATGAAACATATGGAAACGTACTGAATTTAATTCAATCCAATGAACCAATTTTTTTTCGGGTTAGAGATTTTAAAAAATGCAAAAAAATTATTTTTTATGCTTTTTTTCAATATCTTGTGAAGAGCATTCTACTTAGATAGAAAATAATTAGTATATTACGTACCGAGGGGTGGAAAGTGTTTCATTCCTGTCGAGACAGTAATGAAACTTTTCACCGAGGTTTGTATACTATTTTATTTACAACCACATCTAACATCCACTTCTTATTATTTTGAATTAAAATTATTAATAAAAGATAAATATCATTTTGACTTTTCCATTGAAAAATTAGACAGAAATTTGAAATAACAGCAGGTGGTAAAATAACGTAGATGGTTTTCATCACTAAACAATATATTTTTTTTTACAAGTGTCCCGAAATTGCCTCTTTTCATGCATATTCACTTCACCGAAAGTGGCGTTTTCCAAGAGAGCGGGCGGGAAAGATTTTTCCCGCCCGCTTCGAGTCACCATGTGCTCATAAATAAATAAAACCAGAATTGTCGGTACGGGATTTGAACCCGGGACCCTCACATCGCCAGGCGGACGGACACTCTACCCACCGAGCCATAATTTTTCAAAGATGTTTTAGAAAAATGTCTGAAGAATTTCTTTATTAATATGGCCTTAAAGACTCGGGCACTTGTAAAAAAATTAAAAAAACCAGAGATCACCGAAAATTCCGAGAAAAGTCAAACCGCGGATCTTTCCCTCAGTGAATTTTATTTTTAAACACTCGTGTTTCCGGCGAGTATAAACAACACTGGAATATCTTCAAACACTCGTGTTTCCGGCGAGTATAAACAACACTGACATATCTTCGAACACTCGTGTATTTTAGTGCGAGTCTAAATAATAACTAAAATTGATCTCCGAATACTCGTTTCTGGCGCGAGTATAAATAAGACCATAAAAGACACTTGTATTTTGGTGCGAAGATTTATTCAAAACAGACTATGTGCCCAAAGCTAGAATAATTTTCAAAACTAAAATTTACCTAATTGTGACCAGTATTCTGAGACCAGAACAGAAAGTAATGGGAACTATAAGTTCAACATGAAATATCTTAAGTTAGTATTATTTTTTTTTTGGAAATTATTAGGGTAGTTTGAGCTCTCTTTAGTTGAAAAAAATATTAGCTTAGGGTAGTTTTATATTGTAAAAAGTGTAAATACCAAAATTTAAAACTGAGTACGTGATAAATGAATGATAGGTTGGATTGAAAAACTGAGTATTAGTCTAGGTTAATTCTTATTGTACATAAAATGTAAATAATTAATTTACGAGTACTTCGGGTTGCGTTACTCGACTTACGAAAGGACTAACCCTTAATTACCCTCATTGACAAAAACATTAAAAAATTAAATAAGTAAAAGCCCTCCGTGTTCAATATAATAACTTGCATTGTTATTGTATTCATTGGACATGCCCGAGCCAATACAATAATAAGTATAGCTTGAACAAAAGTTAGGCCTCGTCCTATGTTCAAACTATATTTCAAATACTTAAAATCATTCATTCTTCCGTAGACAAAATTCTTGCCCTCATTTCTTCATGCGCTCTGGTGGACTGCTGACAGCTTCCAGTTGGCGGATAAAGGATGGTGGGCCCACACAAGACCGACTGACACGTGCGTGTCAAGTTGGCAATGGCATTAATTACCTGGCATCCCTAACAAAAAACACCTATTCGATTCGAAAAACCATAATCGAGAAAATTGCGTTCGAAAATACTTTAGTAGGAGCGTGTCTAAATTATGATGAAGTTTCATTGAATATCAAGACTGGCGACATTACTGATAGTGTCGACCAGCACTCACACATATATTCAAAATTTAATGATTAAGAAAGTTAGATTGGCTCTAAATAAATAATTCCTAGGTGGGGAATTCACCTCTGGATAGAATTCAAAAATGGGGACAAAATTAAATTTCCAAAAAATAGCCGTCTACTTAATAATCTGATTAAATTCAATTCAATTAAAACTTAAGGGGAAACGTGGTTATACGTGGGTTATCAAAAAACGTCTTACGTGAAACGCGTAGAAAAGAAGAACGTTTAGAGTTACCTATGATTTATTAAGCGCAAAACGAACGGACGTTTCGGGTTACGTACTCCAATAATATCATGGTATAATGTACGTACGTTCCGCTTGGCTCTCTTTTCAGAATTCTGCGACAATACGTTCAAAACGGATAATGGCGGATTATAGTGAGAAATAATTTCTCACTGTTATTATGATAACCCAAGGCAGCCAATATCCGCCATTATAGTGAGAAATTATTTCTCACTGTTATTATGATAACCAAAGGCAGCCATGAATTGTTACATGGCAAATTGATACGGCACGTTTTCCATGTTGACGACGCAACATCGACGATTAGCGCGCAATATCTCCTTAGCCCATGAAAACATTTGCCGGCGTTTCCATAACAACACAACCGAAACACTGGACAATTATTATTGCTGTCAACTTGCCAAACGGGTGTTGTACTTGTTGGACAATATACTATTAATTCTAAACCTCGTGTTAAACACGTAAAAAGAACGCATCCGTAGAAAAAGTACAGTATACGACACGTGAGAATATGACATATTTGTCCCTAGCTTGATTTGTTGCGCTCGAGAGACATATGTAATGTTTCCCACTTGTTGTACACTATACTAATTTTAACAACAGAAAAATGAGAATCAGATGAGCAATTTGATTTTGCTGCTACTCCACCAGAAATTCGAAAAGCAGCAAAAATAGTAGAAGAAGATCTTCGGCCAACTAAAAGCCGCCCGAGATATGACAAGGCATATAACTGTTTCAAAGAATGATGTGCGGGAAACAAAGTTCAAAATCCCGGTCCCCGGTCAAGACAAAGAAGATATAAACGATTTGGTCACAATATTCAATGATGAGGACCACTCTATCAATTAGGGAAAAAGTAGACATATCTAAAACGCAAAGCTATCACAACAAATAATTTTAAAAGTAAATAAATGTAAACTTTCCACCTTTCAAAGACAGATGAAATGTCATTATTACATGCATGGTTGTAATTGTAAAATAAAATAATTGATTGATTTAGTAAAAGTGAAAACATGTTTTTGTTTATTATCTAATCAAGCAGGCCTAGATCCCAAATAGTCAAATTTCAATTCGAAATTTTTTTCTTCTCATTTACACCTATAAGTTCGGTTATCCTGGGGACACACTGTATGACACGAGGAATAAAAACTGCATTATAAATTCTTTAAAAACAAAAATTGATTTAGTTACGTCCACATTAAAAAATATTACAGGAAGCCATTATTACATGAATTCGACTCAAATCACTGAAGAGGCCCTTGAAAAAGGATTTACTGCGTTATGCCAATGTTGTATATTGATTGAGATGAACAGTTGCTAATCGAACAAATCTTAATTGAAAATTAATTAAGTACATATTGCATGGCTGTAAATTGGTCTACAATAGATTTCCAAGTCCTCTATTAAGTACATTATTCTGCTATTTGGAATGCTAAGCGAATAGTTCGTAGCTATATGTGTATATACTATATGAGCTTGACAATCTTAGCTTAGATATATGTACGTTAGGGAAACGTTTGTTTAAATTAAATCGAAATTATTTCCAATCCTAAGCGAATAGAAATCCGAGAAATTATCATTTTCATTTCCCTTCTTATCCTGAATTCCCTGTAACATTTTTAACTTCTATTACACAACATTGGTATTTCTAACTCTAAAAATTACATACCCACCCAAGGATGTAAAGGAAACAATCACTATGTAAACTGCAATTGATTTGGAAGATCGGGGGGAACTAAAAAGATATTTGTTTGAAGATGCCGATCTTAATTATTAAAATCAGTGGCGGTTCTTCCACAGGAGCACATGCGCCCGTGCACCCCCAAAAAGAATAAAAAAATATTAATTTATATTCATTGAATATTATTTAGTGTATAAGGTCCGACCCTCCCTAATATTTTATCGTGCCGTCAACCAAACTGTATATTATAGGCTCTCGATCCGGCAACCGTGCCTCGGTCGAGGTTAATGACGATTATAACGAGACTTGCTCGCATGTGCGATTAAGTAGGCGGGGCATAATGCAGTTTCTCTGTAGGAACAGGTGGCGGAAGACAGCGCGGGATAGCGGCGCTATGGCCATTTAACATGGGAAAGGCGCACAATTTTAGTGTGCGCCGCGCCGTTGTCTGTTCGTGCATCTAGTTAGAAATATTTTAATATTATATATTTATTAAGTAAATGAATAGTTTGACGGTGGACTATTTAAAAAATAACTTTAGCTCTTTGAGTTTGGAGCAAAATATTGAAGTGAAGAATGCCGGAAGACCTAAACCCCAAATTAATTTAACGCAGACCACAAAGGATAAATCTAGGGTGTTTATTAGAAAGTTTAAAAATTAAATATATGAAAAAAAATGTATAGAGGGTCTTCCAAACTTTAATGAGGCTGTTATTGATTAATTTTCTACAATTAAGACCCGAAGAACGGACTTTGCGTTTAAGCACTATACACACTAAAAAAAACCTTTCTAATTTTTAAAAGTTGTGTTTTCTTATTACTCTTTTCTTTCTACATTTAAAATGCCTAGAAAGAAATTGTTTGGTCGTTACACAAAAATAAAATTTTAAAAATAATTTCACGCATCACACACGAGCCGCCACTGATTAAGATACTTTGACGTCTCTATCACTTCCGGTTATACCGGAAGTTAAGCTTAACATTGTTATTTTACAGAGAATGCCTTGTATTTTGGCAATTTTCGATTTTATGTAAAAATCCAAGTAACTTTTGTTAACAATTTCCTATACCAGCTGGTCCTGAGATAAAAATCATTGAAGAATTTTTTTATAAAAAACATGTCAATGGTAAACTTTGTAAGTAATGCAGTTAAAGAATTTAAAAGTTGAGGAAAATTAGAATTTTAGATTTTTATAGAGTGTTTTAACAATTATACCTTCTGGTACAATATAATGAATACTCATAAATAATTTTTTTTACTTAGAAATTACTTCGGGTAAAAATATGTATGTGCTAGGTGGAGAGCAACGTGGAAAGAATTTGAGGGGGGGGGGGGGGATCTATGATCTTGCAAAATGTAGAAAACAATTATTTATATAAATTATGTGTGGTCAACGTGTGAGAGATGGACAGAAAGAAGACAGTGGAACATGTATCATCCCGCATCCTCCACACCATTCATGCTGGTAACCAAGCCGGGGGAAATGACTTGAAAGTGAATCGAATATTTAAACCCCTCATCCACTTGATTGCGTCAATTGAGTGGCTTTTCAGTTGACACATCAACTTTTTGCATTCAAGTGAATTGAAAACATGTGTTAAAATGGCAGCAAGATGATGGAAGGAGAAATCTAGCAAGTTTATTAACAGTTATGAGAAATATGAATGTCTATGGAACTAAGCCGGGGGAAATGACTTGAAAGTGAATCGAATATTTAAACCCCTCATCCACTTGACTGCGTCAATTGAGTGGCTTTTTAGTTGACACATCAACTTTTTGCACTCAAGTGAATTGAAAACATGTGTTAAAATGGCAGCAAGATGATGGAAGGAGAAATCTTGCAAGTTTATTAACATTTATGAGAAATATGAATGTCTATGGAATCGGAAAAATATGGAATAGGAGTAGAGATACTATAGACGGGATGCAGTTAGAAACATAACAGAAGATTTGCAAGAATTGGGTATAAGAATGAGAGAAGATGATGTTAGGAATAGGATAGGAATAGAATAGAAAAAAATCCTTTTTAGTGAGCTTGGGTATAATTTTTTCCAGTAAATATTCGATTTGCTGCTCATTTAGCAATTAAGTTCTTAGGCTTACTTCCCTCTTCGCGTAAGCCACTCTCTAACCAACCCATATACTCTTCGGTCGTTGTTTTTCTCTGTTTTCTACTAATTCCATAGTTAGACTTAAAATTGTTTGCCGAATAGCGTCCTTTATCGCTCGTTTCGCAATTTTAATCAACTGGCCTACATTCATTTAGAATTTGATGTGTAAACGGGAAATTGAATGCAAGTCACTTGAATTCAACCGACTTAAACGCCTCTTAATGATTAAATTCAACAAACACTGGTTACGGGTCTCTGTGGTCAGAAATGTATCGAATTTAACAGTTCGTTCGGGCACATCTTGCCTGTAGTCAGCAGTTTATAATTAAGCAAATTTAATTGAAAATTAATCAGTGAACTGATGAAAATTGTCCAATAGCAAGAGGGGCAGTGTTCAAATGCACAAGTGGTCCCCCCTGGTTAATCACTAATTGCTAATTCAATCAATTTATATCAGCCGGATAAGTTTTCACCTATTTGTGGTATGGCGCTATGTGACCCATTTATACAGGATGTCATTTTGACAACTTGCTTCCAGTAAATAATATTAAGAATCGGAAAGACACGTCAATTTTAATGTGAAGAGGGCACATATAAACAGTATATTGCTAATACCATCTGCAATTATGTCCCCGTTATGGGCATCGAAGGGGTAATAGTGAGTTTGCGCAGTTCAGAAATTTCCTTGTGAAAGTAAACATTCGACAGGACCGGATTTCAACTTTTTTAATGTACATTTCACTGGTTAGTTAGGAAAAAAATTGCAATCAAAATTTCGATTAGTTCGATTTAAGACAGCGTTCCATTTCTTCTTTTTTTTACAAGCTTTTTAGTGATATCCGGTTCCGTCGAAGATCGGATAATGTGATAAGAAAAATATTTTCGTATACAATGTGTTCACGGATAGAGTTCGGAAGAGGAAAAACTTTTTTATTTATAGATTTAGAAGGAAAAGTCATTCTTCATAAAAACGTCTGCTTGTGTCGAAACTACAATTTCTAATATCAAATTTACGATTACTATACAGGGTTAGTCAGAAATAACATTTTCAGTTTTTTCGATTTCGATTTTATTTTCAAATTTTATGAAAATATTTTGTGCAAAAAACCTAATAAACATTTTTTCAAAGTGGTTAATTTCACATCTAATACTAAAATAATAAAATATCAAGTAGCCTGTTCTAAATAAATTACATGTTTAGTTTCTTTGTATGTTCCAATTTATTGACAGTTGTGTCATACTTTTCTCATAAATCTGCATAATAGTGAAAACAGGAAATGCTTACGTTAGAACAAAGAATTTATATTGTCCGAAGTTATGGTTTAGGACTAGGACATGAAAAAGCTATATGGCAGTTCTTCGACACTTCCATGAGATATGGCCTGATGTTCATCTCACGGACGTGGGATTAAAAAAAATTGTAATGAAATTCATGAGAACTGGTAGTGTTTTGAATAAAAAAAAAGGGAGAAGAAAAAGTATGATGAAGATGATGCTGCAACTGTAATGATAATGGATTCGGTTAGAAATTTTCCCAAACTGTCTTTAAGAAAAAGATTTTCTCAAATTGGTAATGTTAGTAAATCTCTAGTAGAAGAGATATTAAATTTCAATAAAATTCGTCAGTACAAACCTAAATTTCTTCATTTTCTGGAAGAAAATGACGACATGAAGCGTTTGGATTTTTGTTTGTGGATAAGGTAAAATATCCTTAGACAAAGAAGTTTTGTTAATAATATTATTTTCTCGGACGAGGCCACTTTTAACACAAACGGGGTAGTCAGTTCGGAAAACTGTCGCTACTGGAGCCGTGACAACCCTAAATTTTGTATTCGCTCTAGAAGACAGTATTCAAAAAAAGTTAACGTGTGGTGTGCAAGATATACCTTTAGCTGATCGAATAAAATTACACTTTCAACAAGACGGCTGTCCCGCTCATTCCACGATAATTGTTCGTGATTGGATAAAGCATCAGTTTGGAAATAAATGGATTGGAAGGTATGGTCCAAATGAGTGGCCACCTAGGAGTCCCGATCTCACAATTATGGACTTTCATTTGTGGGGATATCTGAAGCAACATGTGTATAAAACCAATTTCAATAATAACTTGGATCTCTTGAAAGAAAAAATAAGAGAAGTAATTGTAAATATCCCAATACAGTAAATTAGGAACTGTTATCGGGAATTCAGATATCGAGTTGAACTATGCGCTGAACTCGGTGGTACCACGTTTGAATAGAACTTTATTTATTTTAATATCTTATAATTTATAATTGAATGAATTAAAGAAATATGACATGTGATAATAAAAATACAAATAAAAAAATAGTTTTCTTACAACAAAATCGTTATTCGGCCAGATATAAAACTATATTTTAATAAGAAAGCAACAATAGTTGTTTGTTTTTACGTAAATCTGTTTTAAGCAAAATCCAAAAAATTAACTGACTAACTGTCTAACTATGTACTGACTGACTGACTAACCATGTATAGTAATCGTAAATTTGGTATTAGAAATTGTAGTTTCGACACAAGCAGACATTTTTTATGACGAATGACTTTTTCTTCTAAATATACAAATAAAAAAGTTTTTCCTCTTCCAAACTCTATCCGTGGACACATTGTGTATCTACATACCTGAAATACTTTATACCTGATATTGATCCACGACTTTGGCAAAAAAGCACCATGCACTTGTGTCCGTTTATCTTAAACAAAAGAAGAAACTAACCTACCAAACAGCGAATCGAATCACCACAAATTAAAAATACAAAAATTGTTGTTAGGTAATGAAAGTTTATAACCACTAATATATCGACAACAATGTGGATGAATCACTTTTTATTCTGTAATTTGAAAAAGCATTCAGACCAAAGAAGGCGACTAATAACAACAAACAAATAATGTCGGGCCGGCTCTGACGCCATCAATAAAATTTCCACCTTACTGCGCAAACTCAATAGGCCCGCGTCATCTCCCATAGCGGGGACACTTTTTGTATTTTGGAACGCTCGTATTGGCAATATACTGTTTATACAGGGTGTAACTAAATAAGTGTAAAACATTTAAGGGGGTGATTCCTCATCGAAAAAAAGATAGGATCTTTCATATAAAGAAACTTCATTGGAGCATCCCTTGTTAAGATACAGCCCCTTAAACGGGGTACATAAAATGTGTTTAACAATTTTTTTCACAAGCACTAAAAAAGTTACAATATTGAAATTAACCTGACATTTTCTACTACCAAAAAGACACTTAGCCAGTAATTTATTTGGTTTACCCCATGGTTGTAAGGGTGGAAAACGCAACCCCTAAAATTTATTTCCAGTGTAAGTTTTTGTCTTATTATTTGTTTACCATCTAAAAATTTATTTCCGATAGCCTGTTTCATTCTAAACAAAAAATGTCTTTTGAATTTTTTGCCCAAAATAAACCAGTTCGCAGCAAAAAATTATTTTACGAACAAGATACATATCGCCATAAAACGCGCGAATACGTTGCTCAATGCGCCGACGTCTAGACGCATGCGTAATGTCTGAAGGTAGACATATTGAACATTTACTATGATTTCTAGATGTTGTATGTTTTGTTATTAATAAATTAGTTTTGTTTATTTATAAATTTTATTTACCCCCTCTAAGGGGCTGTATCTTAACAAGGGATGCTCCAATGAAGTTTCTTTATATGAAAGATCCTATCTTTTTTTCGATGAGGAATCACCCCCTTAAATGTTTTACACTTATTTAGTTACACCCTGTATATATATGTGGTGGGAATACCATGTGTCAAAATTTTTACAAAAGATTTTAGTAAATTATGCAAAAGAGTTTAGTAAATTTTACAAAAACTCTTCATATAAATGGTGTACTAAATATTTTTATAATTTTTTCAAAAATGTATGTTACAATGTTGCCATAATTTAATGGCAGTTCTTAATAAAAGTTATTCCAGTCACTTATAGAGCCATAAATTATGGTTAGTTTTACTATATTTATAGTATATTTAACTATAAGTTTATCTATCCGTGTATGAACTTATTGTCTTAGAGTGGCGCCAAACAGTAGTAGAAATTCCACTACTTATATGAATCATTGAAAGGAAGGTATAACTATGTAAACACTAATATTAATTTTAATTTAATTAAACCTATTTGCCTGAATATAGAATTAGTATGCATACTATAACTATGAATTGCCAGGATTTGCCCTTAACATGGCCAACTAGCGCCAAAGCCATCGATTTTCATAAATTTAGCTTTGCTCCTTCCGTGTGGTCGATTAATTAAGTTTTATTACGATAAGCACTAACCAACGCAAAGCCACTTATTCAGTTTAAAAATATTTATCCGAAATAATTTGTACAAACGCTCTAATACGACGAGTTCGTAACAGAAATTCTTATTTTTTTTTAATATACGGATCGAATAACTTAGTTAACTTTACTATATATCAATAGTAAAACTAACAATAGTTTATGGCTCTATATGGGACTGGAATAACTTTTAGTATAAGGACTGCCATAAAATTATAGCAAAATTTTGTAAACCATTTATATTTTTGTAAAATTTACTAAAATTTCTTCTAAAATTTACTATACTTAATCTTTTGTAAAATTTACTAAAATATAAAATGGGCATTTTTTAAAGGATTTTTTCGTGAATTTTTGCGCCCTTTAGTTATGACAAAAATGTATGATTTGCAATCGTATTTCCCGCCTAAGCCAATCGGGCGTAGTCAGTGAGTGAATATGATGTCAAAAAAATGCACTTTTTATATTGGTCGTATTCCAAATTTCAACAAACGCTTCTTCTGTGCGCATGTGAAAATATTTTTCTAATGATTATTTTGCGTTTAAGCCTGCCTAGCTCTAAAAGAATATAATACACGACAGTTTTATATGGTATCTCCGTAACTGTTAGTGCTATCAAAAAAGTAACGTAGGTGTCATGTGCTCTTTTTGGGTCAAACTTAAAATGGTAAAATCAAAGTTTGAAAATTTTCGCTCGCTTAAGAGATTCGGGGAAAAATCAAAAAATGACAATTTCAAAATTACCTTACTTATGTCTTCTTAGTTAAAAGAGACACAGAAAAATGTTTCATACAGAAGTTTTTTTATATTGATTGTTGAATAAACTACCGTTTTCAGAATAAGTATCGGACCTAACCTCATTTTTTTAAATGGAACACCTGTATATTTTAATCTAAAAAGATACTATTTTAAATTCTCCTTTCAAATATATAGCACACCATGGATGATATTGGTTTCCTAGGCGATTTATTAAACGTTATTACTTTAAACCACAGTAGACAATGAAACAAAAGCTAATATTCTAGAAACAACTATGTTAACTATTAACACTTAACGTCAATTTCATTTTTACATATTGATTTGCGAAAATGACGTCTCAACATTTTGAAAAATTTGATATGATATCAGTTCATATTGAAAGTGGACAAAACGAATAAATGGCCCAAAATGTATATTTTATTCGCTATTCGGAAAGACGGTAACCATTTAAGGACATATCCCGAACATTTGCGATGATTCCCGTTATTGTTTCACAGTAATAAAGTTTAAATAAATCGACTAGGAAACCAATATCATCCATGGTGTGTTAATATATTTGAAAAGATAATTTAAAATGCTATCTTTTTAGATTAAAATATACAGGGTGTTCCATTTGAAACAATGAAGTTAGGTCCGATAACTTTTTTACCTGACCCAGTATACTTATTCTGAAAACGGCAGATTATTCAACAAATAAATCGCCTAGGAAACCAATATTATCCATGGTGTGTTATATATTTGAAAGGAGAATTTAAAATAGTATCTAGTAAATATAGGATAATTTTGAAATTGTCAATTTTTTGATTTTCCCCAGTAAGCGAGCGAAAATTTTTAAATTTTGATTTTATCATTTTAAGTTTGATCCAAAAAGAGCACATATATTACTTTTTTGATAGCCCTAACAATTACGGAGATATCCTATAAAAGTATCGAAAATGGGACACCCTGTACAGCCCTATTTAAAAAAAAAATAAACATAAACCGAACAAATCTTGCGTTTGTGGGTAAGACACCCTTTAAATACAACATTAACTTTTACTTTTTATATAACTTTCAAGGTGACCCGAATTCTCACTCTCATTACCGTCGCCATGCCTTTTTGTACACGTAAATTTAAGAAAATTCATTACTTGAATATTGAAAAAGATTTTAATATCGTAATTAAATGACTAATTTGCATTCCAAAGGTTTCATGCCGGCGTTTCAATCGATTTCCAGTATAAAAGGGTTTCGTATCGGGTTTCCTTCCCGTACTTATTCAATTTATCCTTATAAAAAATACAGTAAAAACAGGTCGATTGCAAATTATGGGGAATATATTGCGTTTTCTTAAATATGCAATAATAAAAACTCCATATCAAATTAATATATTTCTAAATAAAATGAGTTTCAGAATACCGGAATTTACGTTACCTATAATAATCTCAGGGGCCCCGAACCGGCCTTTGGGATATCAAAACAGGCAACGAAAACAACATTAGATAGATGGTCGAAAAAACAACACCTATCTCGATGGCAAGGGTTACCTGGTCAAATACACGCAAGGGCCGTAATTGGAAAACCATCGAGGATACTATCGAATGGGATGCTAGCCCTAACACGGCCCCAGTTGAAACAAGTGATGGGTCTGCTAACAGGCCACTGCCACTTGCGAAAACACCTTCAACGGATGGGTATAAACAACGGATCCATTGAATGCAGACTCTGCGGCGAAGAGGATGAAACCGCCTCACACATAATATACCGCTGCGCAGCACTGTCTCGTAGCAGACAAAATATCTTCGGGAACATACAATGTGGTGACAACCTCCCACATGACAAACTTGGTAGAAGGTTACTGGACCTCATAGAAGGAACAAACATCGTCTAACAAGATCGGGGTACACAATAAGCCGGAAGGCTGCAGTGATAGAAGTTCGGGCCTTTAAACCGACCCCCGCCTTTAACCAACCAACCAACCTATAAGTTCACAGTGAAAAAAAATGGAGTTACGTTAACAAGTTTCGGGGCGGCAATTATTGAAGTGCCTAGGGGCGCCAAACTTCTTAATCCGCCACTGTACTACCCACATATATATATAAACAGTATATTGCTAATATCATTCCCGCTATGGGCATCGAAGGGGGTGTTGTGAGTTTGCGCAGTTCGGAAATTTCCTTCTGAAAGTAAACATTCGACAGGACCGGATTTCAACTTTTTTAATGTAAATTTCACTGGTTAGTTAGGAAAAATATTGCAATCAAAAATTCTATTAGTTCGATTTAAGACAGCGTTCCATGCATACGATTTCTGAAGATATGATGATCCGGACGGTGCCCTGATTGGTGTAAACTTTTGGTGCCAAATTCCGTCCGAATATTTGTAACAATCGACGCGATGAGCTTTATTTTAACTTTCATCCGACGTGGTATGTTTCTTAACCTCACTTTTTTCTAAACCAAAAATTAAGAATGAATGACTGTATTGACTATTTTGGGAGTTATTATCAGCAACTAATGCACCAAATTAAAAATACATTAATTTTAAGGTTAGATAGTGACCACATATATACATATTATATTGTATACGAGTGACACTCTCTTCTTTTTTTACAAGCTTTTTAATGGTAGCTGTTACGAAGATCGGATAATGTGATAAGCAAAATATTTTCGTAGTATAGTATATGTACATACCTGAAATACTTTATACTTGGTATTGATCAACGACTTTTGCAAAAAAGCACCATGCACTTGTGTCCCCAAATGAAAAACTCCTTTACAAAAATTGTTGTTAGGTAATGAAAGTTTATAAGGACTAATATACCAACAACAATGTGGATGAACCACTTTTTATTCTGTAATTTCAAAAAGCATCCAGAACCAAAGATGGCGACGAATAACAACAAACAAATATTGTCGGGCGGGCTATGATGCGATCGATAACATTTTCACCCTACTGCGCAAACTCAATAGGCCCGCGCCATCTCCCATAGAAGAAGACACTTTTTGTATTTTGGAACGTTCGTATTGGCAATATACTGTTTATATACAGGGTGTCCGGGAACATGTGGGAAATCTCCCGGATATGAAGAAAACACGTGAAAAGAATACTATAGGTTCATATAAACTTCTTTCGTATCGGCCTCCTCTTCGGAGATATGGGCTCCCAAAGAGCACCAATGGAATCAAGTTTTTTACACATAATTATTGAACCACCTGGTATATTTCAATTATTTTTTAATATGATGTATACCAGGTAAGACCCGTCAAATTACTACCCAAGAAACTGTTGTGAATTACTCACAGCTGCAGGGACGGACTAGCTGTAACACTCATGGGCCCATTTTTTTTACGCCCTGTATGATGAGAACTTTGGACAATGTTTTTTACATACCTTTAACTGTTGGCTCAAAATTAAGTACTCTTCATTCATGTCGCTAATCCTAACCGTTTTCGAGAAAACGTCATTTTATTTACACTGAGTCCCCTAACTGCTCATGGGCTAAATATGAAAAAGCGGAATCTTGAAGGTTGAACATTGGATCGGAACAAAGATGTATCTTTTATTGAAATACCCGAAGCACTTGATGTATACGAAATGCCGTTTTTTCGAAAACGGTTAGGATTAGCGACATGAATGAAGAGTACTTAATTTTTAGCCAATAGTTAAAGGTATGTAAAAAACATTGTCCAAAGTTCTCATCATACAGGGCGTAAAAAAAATGGGCCCATGAATGACAGCTAGTCCGCCCCTGCAGCTGTGAGTAATTCACAACAGTTTCTTGGGTAGTAATTTGACGGGTCTTACCTGGTATACATCATATTAAAAAATAATTGAAATATACCAGGTGGTTCAATAATTATGTGTAAAAACTTGATTCCATTGGTGCTATTTGGGAGCCCATATCTCCGAAGAGGAGGCCGATACGAAAGAAGTTTATATGAACCTATAGTATTCTTCTCACGTGTTTTCTTCATATCCGGGAGATTTCCCACATGTTCCCGGACACCCTGTATATGTGATACTACCCCACTAAATTAACGAATAGAGTTTGGGGCAGAATAGTTTCCGTCCTGATACGTCTAATTGTACGGAGTATAGATCCTTTTTAATCTTTGTTAATACCGACTTTCATAACAGAGTGCAAATGAATGAATTTCTTTTTTGTATACGAAAACTGTACGTCAAACGACTTTTGCTCAGCAAGAAATGAGAATTTCTAAAATAATTTTTATTTAAAAAAAAAGGAAGTGGCGTAAGTACCATTCTTTTCTTCAAAAATACCGAAAACAATTCCAGCACGAACGCCACTGGTCGGAATAAATAACATGTTATACATCATAAAATGTCTCTTGAGAAATAGAAAGTGTGTACCAAATTTCAAAAAAATATCTACAGCAGTATCACAGATATTAATAAAAAAGGAGATTTTTTTGAAAATCTGTAAACTGTATGCAAACGAAATTTGTGCAAATTGACGTTCCTTACCTCCATTAATTTATTAATAAAAAAAAATCTACCCTAAACTTAAGGTAATTGGTCCCTAAAAACAGGTAATTAACCGCCTTTAGGATAAAACGAAATAGTATCAAAAATATTGATCAAATAACAAAATTATTAACTGAACAAAAAATATACTGAGCGTTAACAACAACGAACAAAACAATCATCTACTAAAAACAAACATCTAGTAAAATCAAGATTTATATTTTTCATAGCGAATTCATCTTTGAATAAATTGGCTAAAACATTACATTTCGGGTAGAGGGGGGGGGGGGGGCTATATACGCCACTGGTAATTCTTGACGATATTTGCAGATACGCCCCTTTGAATTAACACGGCAGAATAGTCCGCAGTAAAATGTACCATACATTTAGTTATAAATAACTTATTTTCACTACATTCTTTATAAAATTTAAAATATCTATTAGTATTGACTTGATCCTACTAAATTTATGAAATTCTATAAAAAAAAATAATTCTTCAGAAATTATATGTATCTACAATATTATTTTGGTACGGATTAATAATGAAAATTGTAATTAACACAATATTTTATAGGAAATCGTACGATAAAATATTTACTATAATAATTTTACTATAGTCGTTTTCCCGTGCGTGTAAACCCCCCTAGTTCCATTCATTACGAAAGTGATTTAATTACTCAAACCCCTTATTGCGTTTTGAAATTATTCGGAGCAAGTAGATAGTGTTATATCAGGTGGCATTATTTATTTAGAGCCGGCGCCTCTCGGAATCCGCTATAATCTCGGTGCTATTCGCGAAATGATGGATGTTGAGCTTGAGCTGACAGTATAAAGCACAACAGGTAGGCAGGGGAGAAATGGGGTGTGGAATCTAGGTGATGTAATTCTGGACAATGTCTTCCCTTGTGTTAAATAAAATAAGTTATTACCAGGTTTAACATCCCCAGAACGCGTCGTTAACTTCAGCATAAAGCATGTTTTACGACTGGCTCGCAGAAGAATCACTTAAATATTTTTCGGAGCATCGCCATATTTACAGATGAATCTGAGAAAGAATGCACGTGCGTCATCACATCGTCCCATTTACAACTAGTCGCAAATTTTGTTGGTCGTTTATGAGATACAGGGTGTTAAAGTTTAATTTCTGAATTAATTTTTCATAGCTCACTGGAGGATGAATATTTCCGGAAATTTTGGGCTTCCATGGTACCCAACAAAAAACAAGTTTTTGATTGGCTTAAAAATGCTGGTGTGTAATTTTCAATAAAAAGAATAAGGACCCATGTAGGATTCGAACCTATGACCTCCGAAGTTGACTTTTGAGATCGGCGCTCTAACCAACTCAGCTACTAACTGGCCACATAATAATAGCATATTTCGATACAAAGAAATTTTTTTTTAAATCAGTTTCCTGGAACAATCGATAAAATAATAATAGATAATTCTCTATGACAAGGCAAGTTAAATCGCTAGTCTTTGTAAATCCGTTAATTGGCGTAAAAGAAGAAAAGTAAAAACAATTTAAACGTAAATTATTCGGAATTATTATATTTTTCTTCTACCACCTTCGCTGCCAGGATCAATTCCGAGGGGATCTACCCACGTTCACCGAAAGAAAAATCTAGCTAAATTTACTATAAAAATAGTAAAACCTCTATAAATTATAGCAAAATTTTAACCTACATTTTTAGTAAAAATTACAAAAATATTCAGTAAATCATTTATATGAAAAGTTTTTGTAAAATTTATTAAAATCTTTTGTAAAAATTAAAAATTACAAGTACTAACCGTGCCCAACGTCGCTTGACTCCATCGATGTTTCCTGTTAAGTTCTCCTCCTATAATTTATTACGACGAACGAAACCCTATCTATGCCTTTTATTCTTGTAAAAATATTTTTAGAATACTTCCTTTAATCTTGCGTCATTTTACCATAAAAAATACTTAAATAATAGTCGGTGAGATGTACCTTACTTTTGAAAATATTTAACTACTGGAGTTATTATTTTCACTATACTTACATTCATTGTAAAATTTTCAATATATTTTAGCAATTACTTGATTTTACTAAATTTATTAGAAATTTTAACTATACTTTTTTAGAAATTATGTGTATCTACAATATTATTTTGGTACGGATCAAAGATATTGTAACCTACAGATAGAAAAATGTACATTTCTAGTCTACGCAACGACTGCAAACAGTCTTACCTCTTTCGGTCATTATTGCACCATAGCCAGATTGACATATTTATCGCAAAGGTATCTTGAAAAATCTCACTTAAAATTTTTTTAAATTTGATAAATACAACTGGTTTAAGGTTAACTCGCAACTGCTCTTAAAATAAATTTGTTTCCCAATAATTTTACTATAAACTGTGAAAGGGCGATGAGAGATTCCTTAAAAAAATATTAGTATACTTAAAAGTATCAAATGAATCTTGAACTAATACAACTGCACTCTGGCAACGTCTATTTGTTTTACTACGAGCTACATATGCGCAAAAACGAGAATGAATTCTAATCTCGTAAAAATTGCGACGTTTGCGCTTTGATCTAATCTTCTTCTTGTGGTGCCATATCCGTTGCGGACGTTGGCGATTAGCATGGCTATCTGAACTTTGTTAACTGACCACTGACGCAGGATATGCAACCACGAGTGTCTTCGTCTACCAGGACCTCTTTTACTCTCTGTTTTGCCCTGTAGAATGAGTTGGAGAAGTCGGTATTTCTCATGGCGCATTATATGCCCGAAATATTCCATTTTACGCTTCTTAACGGCAAACAGAATTTCTGTATTTTTATCGAGCCTTCGGAGAACAGCCTCGTTGGTAATTCGATCGGTCCACGATATGCGCAAAACACGACGGTACACCCACATCTCAAATGCTTCCAATTTCTTCATCAACGAGTCCGTCATTGTCCATGCTTCAACTCCATATAAGAGAATTGAAAATATATAGCATTTCGCAAGCCTGATTTTTGATTTTAGAGATATATCTCTACTAACGAATAGTGGCTTCATGTTGTTAAACGCTGTTCTTGCTTTTTCAATTCTTGATCTTATTTCTATAGACTGGTCTCATTGCGAATTAACGATTGATCCAAGATAGCAGTATTTATCAACCTGTTCTACTGGTTCATTTCCAAGTATTAGTTGTCCCACTTGTTGCTGTTGCTTGCTGATAAGCATCCATTTGGTTTTTGAGACATTGAGCTTTAGACCGTATTGTTCGCTGACGATCTTGATCCGTTCCACGAGGTGTTGCAGCTCTTCGATATCACTGGCAAGTATGACTGTATCGTCAGCATATCGAATGTTGTTGATTAATTCCCCATTCAGTTTTATACCTCCAACAGCATTATATAATGCTTCCTTGAAAATTTCCTCTGTATATCTATTAAATAGGAGAGGGGATAGGACGCATCCCTGGCGCACACCTTTCTTTATTTTGATTTTTTCTGTTAAGCAGTTATTGATTTTCACGCAGGCAGTCTGACCCCAATACAGATTCGCTATCACCCTTATATCTTTGCTGTCTAGACCTGACTGTTCTAGGATGGATATTAGTTGTTCGTGATTGACACTGTCGAATGCCTTTGCAAAGTCAATAAAGCAGAGATAAACGTCTTTATTTGTGTCTCTGCAGCGTTGGATTAGAACTTCGAGGGCAAAAATAGCGTCCCTAGTACCAAGAGCATTTCGAAAGTCAAACTGTGATTCGCTGACCTCCGAGTCGCACCTAGCGCTAATCCTGTTCTGGATCACCTTTGTAAATATTGATCTAATTGATTGATTGATCTAATGGATTGGTTATATAATTTGGTTGATTTGTGTTTTTTTGTGATTATTGGTGAAAATCGACTTTATTACAAACAATCATGGTGAATTCATGTGTAGTTTGTAAAATAGTGGAACATTTAAATAAGGATTTATCTTTTCATCGGTAAGTATGGTTATGTTTTAATATTTAACCATCTGATATTAGCAGACTTCAACATTGTTGCCATTCAGCCAACAAACATGTAGTTCTCTCTTCCTCCCATTACTGATTTTCAATAACATTTCACACAATCACAGCTTCACTTTCCAAGAGTTTTATGAATGGATTATGGGACCTTTGGTGCGGATTAATAATGAAAATTGTAATTAATACAATATTTATTTTATAGGAAAAATTTTACTAGTGTTTGTTCCGTGCACATACATTCGTTGTAAAATTTACAATATATTTAAGTAGTTACTTCATTTTTTAACTAAATTTATTAGAAGCCCTACCTATAGTTTTTCGTAAATTATATTTACAATATTATTTTGGTGCAGAGTACTAATAGAAAATGTAATTAATACTATATTTTATAGGAAATTTTACAATAAAATCTATACGAGTACTATAATAATTTATTTTTTCCGTGTAGCTATAAATTTGACAAAGAAATTAAAAACCTAATTTAAAATTAAACAATTTAATTTTCATAAGTACCTAAGTTTTTGGTTATTCAAAGTAGTTGTAGATTATATAAAAATGCAGTATAAAAAATATGAATTCGCGAATATTCGCCAATTTCTCGAGGTTAGATGCAGAAAGGAACCCTTATAGCTTGACACATTAGTTTAATCTCGGTCGAAATGATAGATATCGAGCTGAAGCTGACAGTGGACAGCACAACAGGTATGCGGAGGAGTAATGGGATGTGAAATCTAGATTTATTTCTGAAGCCCTTGTCGTGTTAAATAAAATAGGTTATTATTAGCTTCAACTTCTCCAGTTGACATAGTTAACTTTAATAATAAAATATGTCTCACGATAGTATTGGAAAGGACATTTTGGGGAACTAATTAAATTTTTTGGATCGTTCCTATTTAACCATTTCGTTTCTATTGTATGTCGCGTCGTAGTTAGCTAGAAAAAGAGCTCGAAAGAAGTTGACAAAGAAAGCGCACGGAAAAAGGCGGTAGTAAAATTATTATAGTAGTGATTTTATTTCAAAATTTCCTATAAAATATAGCATTAATTACATTTTTTATTAGTAATGTGCATCAAAATATTATTGGAACATAATTTCTAAAAAAGTATTAGAATTTCTAATAAATTTAGTAAAATCTAGTAAATACTAAAATATATAGTACATTTTAACAAACACTAGTTAAATTATTACAGTAAAGATTTTATTGTACGATTTCCTATAAAATATAGTATTAATTACAATTTTCATTATTAATCCGTACTAAAATAATATTGTAAACATAATTAACAAAAAATTATAGTTAGGATTTCTTACCAATTTAGTAAAATCGAGTAAAGTATATTGTAAATTTTACAACAAATGTAAGTGAAAATAATTTATTTGTAACTCCAGTAGTTAAATATTTTTAAATGTGTGGTACATTTTACTGACGACTATAATTGTACCTTAAGTATTTTTTTATTGTAAAAATGAGCAAGTTTAAATAAAGTGTTGTAAAAATGCTTCTTTACAAAAATGAAAAGCTTAAGTCAGATGCAACGGATCTCAATCAGAACTCGATCATCGTAAGGAGAACAGATGGGGGCTTAAGAGGAAGCCTTTCATCGATCAACGAAGTCAGGCAACGTTGAGCATGGTTAAAGTCCGTTTTGTTGCAGTTGATAGCTCATATCGAGGGTTGAAGCCATAAAACAACCGTAAACCATAGGCGTTGCCAATAGTAATTACCTTATTTAATAAGAAAATTAGCCTCTGTCCATTGTTAAGTAGGATTAGGGTTAAAGTAGGTACAACAGGGGTAATTAATTTACCTATTTTTGCCTGCTTTAGGATGTTATTACGCCATTTGATGTGCGTTTGTCAAACTATGTATTTAGTTGTATTTAGATACTGCATTATCTCAAAGTTGAATTATTTCCTATACTTGTAACAATGGCTTCAAGTTTTTCGCCAACGTGTCTTCGTCAAATTAGCAAGAGTGCATATTCTCTCCGAGAAAAGACATTAATATTAAACGTGCATGATGCTCTAGTGTACCAGAAACTACGACGAGGACTTACCACAGCTATCACGAACGAAACTATGGAAAATACTTCATGATATGAACTTTCGATGGGAGAAGCAAAACAGAAAATCTTTTCTTATTGATAGAGCAGATATTATTTGCTGGAGACGTCAATACTTAAGGTCCATCCGAAAATACCGCAGCGAAGGCAAAAACATTTTCTATTTGGATGAAACTTGGCTGAACGAAGTGCACACCGTATCTAAAGTGTGGCAAGATAAAAATGTCCTAAGTTCTCGACAAGCTGTCATGGAAGGCTGGTCAACAGGACTTAGACCACCATCTGGAAAGGGACGCAGACTTATTATAACTCATATAGGAAGTTCAAATGGCTTTTTGGATCAAGGATTATTACAATTCCAGTCGAATTCTACTAAAGACTATCATGAAGAAATGACTGCTGATGTTTTCGAGGAATATTTTAAGCAAATGATAGAATACATTCCCGCTAATTCTGTAATAGTGATGGATAATGCCAGCTATCACTCTAGGCTAAAAGAGAATCTTCCCACAACTTCATGGAAAAAGGCGGAAATCGTAAACTGGTTACAACGAAAGGAATTGAGTTACGATAATACCATGGTAAAAAAAGAACTTTTGGATATTGTTAGGCTACATAAATCACAGTATAAAAAGTATGTTATTGACGAGATGGCAAGAGATCGAGGTATTATAGTGCTCCGTTTACCACCTTACCATTGTGAGCTAAATCCTATCGAATTAATATGGGCTCAAGTAAAAGGATATGTTGCTAGAAATAACAAAACTTTTAAAATGCAAGAAGTGCGACACCTCTTGCTTCATTCTTTAGCAAATGTGTCATCAGAAAATTGGCAAAACGCCATAAAACATGCTATAGTAGAGGAACAAAAAAATGTGGGAACTTGACAACGTAATTGACACAACTATGGAAATTGAGCCTTTAGTAATAAGCGTAGGACATGATGACTCTTCAGATTCTTCTGAGGACCATTTTATCGAGTTATAATTATTGAAATTGTCAATATTTTTTGATCTGTAAATAAATTAGTTTTCTTGTAAATAAATTCATAAAATCATAAAATCTATTACATTTAAATAAAATAATAAGCGGTTACATTAAAAACCCAACTCTCCGACCATGATGGGCCGTTTTAATCATTATCCTTTCATTTCATTTTATGGCTCTATTGTTACTTTATCTGTTACCCGGTGGAATAGGTCAAAATTTCTTCATCTTTATGCTAGATGTACGTAAAAAGACCATTTTATAGGTAAAATATTTTAGGCCACCGGGCCCTTGTTTTGAATCTTTAATGAGGGTATCGAGCTATCAACGGCAACGAAACAGACTATAGTACTTGGATGGGTGACCGCTTAGAAATACAATGTGTCGAAATTTTTACAAAAGATTTTAGTAAATTTTACAAACGATTTCAGTAAATTTTACAAAAAATTAGTAACTAAAAATATTTGACTAAATTTTACAAAAACATGTATTATGGTAATTTTCACTAAACAATTTTGAGCTATAAATTATGGTTAGTTCTACTATGTTTATCGTAAAGTTAACTAAGTTTTCCGTTCAGTGAACAGTCAACATAAAACAAGTAAAATTGGATAAATTGGTTAAAATAAGTAATTATTTTATTTGTTAATAATAATGGCGCTTGCGATACTTTGCCTGGGCAGGCTTGAACGTTTGTTTTAAGGTGATTAAATCTGCTCTAACATCCGAACAAGATTTCTGTATAATTTTTAACATTTTTGATATCTCCAAACTTCAAAATAAAATTAAAACACTGTACAGGGTGTCCCATTTTCGACACTTTTATAGGGTTTGTTTTTGTCTCCGCAATTGTTAATGCTATCAAAAAATAATGTAGGTGTCATGTGCTCTTTTTGGGTCAAAATGGTAAAAACAAAATTTGAAAATTTACGGAGGAAAATCATAAAATTGACAATTCAAAATTACATTATATTTTCTTACATATGTTTTATACAGAAGTTTCTTTATATTGATTGTTGAATAATCTACCGTTTTCAGAATAAGTATACGGGGTCATGTAAAAAAGTTATCGGACCTGAGCCTTTTAATTTTTTTAAATGGAAAAAGATACTATTTTAAAATATCTTTTCAAATACATAACACACCATGGATGATATTGGTTTCCTAGGCGATTTATTAAACTTGATTACTTTAAACCACAGTAGATCATGAAACAAAAGCTAATATCCTAGAAACAACTATGTTGCCTATTAACATTTAACGTCAATTTAATTTTTACATATTCATTTGCGAAAATGACCTATCAACATCTTGAAAAATTGGATATGATATCACTTTATATTGAAAGTGGAAAAAACAAAGAAATGGCGCAAAATGTATATTTTGTTCTCTATCCGGAAAGACGGCAACCATTTAAGGACATATTCCGAACATTTGCGATGATTCCCGTTATTAATATTTAATCAGAACAACGTTAACAATATACATTACTATTACTATAGTTTTTGACTTTTTACCTTAATCTGAATCTTTTATTTCGTTTCAAAATAATATAAAATATCATCCATGCTGTGTTATACAGTGAGTCCCAGAAGAAATGTCTAAATTCATTTAAAATTCAGCGGTAAGTTTTTTCAAAAAACGCTCGTACCCGTCGATTGTGATTTTTTAATTGTTTTTTTTGTGGTAATTTCATGTATACAGGGTAGCTCAAAAATAAGTTACGACCATCAACTTAATTTTTTCAAATGAAAACATATATTTTTTATTTCATTTTTGAATTTTGCATTGAATTCTAAGCATGTTTCATGTACCATGTCCTATACATAAACTCAACAGTTATTGAAAAAATTAGGATTGAACATATCTATTAGTAAGACCTGTTTATTAAAAAAAAACACAACAAAATCAAATTAAATGTTGAAAATGTGCGCCATTTACGGCTTGACAATATCCAAGACGATCAATAAACTCTCTTTGCACGTTTCCAACCATTTCCGGAGTTATGACACGCACTTCTCTTCGGATCCTTTCTTTCAAGTCCTGCATATTGTTTGGCCTGTTAACAAATACTTTTGATTTGAGGTAACCCCACAAAAAAAAGTCCAGCGGAGTTAGGTCTGGCGACCTAGCAGGCCATTCGGTAGGTCCTCTCCTTCCAATCCACCGATTGGGAAAGGTTTCATCCAAAAATGTGCGCACAGTGGCCGCATAGTGCGGAGGAGCACCATCTTGTTGGAATATCAGTTCTTCGTCAGGGGAGTCTGGATCCAATGCCAATGGATTCGGAAATAAAGCCACTAATGCTGTAATTAATTCTAGTTGGAGAAATTCGAGATATACTTGTCCAGTTAAAGACTGTTCAAAGAAAAATGGACCAATTACTCTTTCGCGTACGATTCCACACCAAACATTTATTTTCTTAGGGTACTGGCTGTGAACCTCTATGATCCAATGCGGATTTTCTGTTGCCCAATATCGACAATTTTGTCTGTTCACATTACCATTCAAATAGAACGTAGCTTCATCCGAAAAAATAATATTTTTTACTAAATTATTATCTAGATTGCACATATTTTGCATGCGTCCTCAAAACTCACTTCGCCTATCGAAATCATCTTCAAATAACTCATGCACTGGAATAACTTTGTATGGGTGATATTTGTGCTTTTGAACTACTCGGTGAACAACAGATTTCGGCATGTGTAAATCGGCCCCAATGTGCGACAGGGGAGTACATGGATTTTCTTCCAAGGAAAGCAAAACGTCAAGTTGTTTATTTTCATCTCGAGTAGGACGACCAGATTTACGCAAATCTCTAACATGACCGAATTCTCTAAACTTAGCCTCTATTCTACTCACCATCTTTTGACATATGGGAGGACGATCAGGATGGATTTCATTAAATAATTGGACTGTTTCTATTTGAGTACGTGTTTTATCACCAAACCCAACCATGCATAGAATTTCAATTTTTTCCCGTTCCGTTCACGGTTTCGTTACACTATTCGGACACACTAATTACTTGTATTTTTACCTTTTTTTTTTGTTTGATTGTGTAATATTAATACTTTTAAGTAAAATTAGATGCGGAAAACACACATTAATTCATAAAATTTGAGTTTAAAGGCAAAAATGGCCGTAAAATTGTTGATTCTTAAAATTTACGCTGCGAACATGTATATTTGCAAAATTCGGTATTTTAACAGTGTTGCCACATAGAAAAGCTTTCTGCAATAATACAGTTTTTAGGTTGTTCGGGTTTATTTATATCGATATAAGACCGCAGTTTATTGTCAATGTAGTTATGTCACGACTAAGCAATATCTTTTAAGAGGGTTAACTGCGATAGAAAGGCCCAAAAATATCCGTTTTTGTGCAATATTTTTTTCCTATGTAGCTAATAAAAGACAACTGGCAACTCCGTTGAAGATGTCACTTTTAAGTCAAACACAAATTTGACATTGCATAACACTGTTGCCAAGAGCAGTTATACTTTGGCGTTGAAGGAAAAGGAAAGAACAAATCAAAATAAAATGGAAATAGCAAATATAGATAATGTCAACGCAATTACAAGCAAGTATGATGTGGATTTTGCAAAATATTTACAATACAATACATAGGATTCAAAACCAGAAATTGTCGTCTCGTATGCACTATTAGGCAGAAAGTTAATGCAAATGCCTTGAATTCCTGCTTTTATTGTTGCAAATTCCGGAAAGATTATCCTTTGTTTTCGGGATCTTTTTTTCAAAATATGAATATTCCTGTTTGGCAGATATTTAAACTACACCGGTGGCGACCACAAAGTGGTTGTGTTTGCGACCAGCCTGGCTGGTCGCAAACATAGCCACGCCGCCGGTGGCCGCTACACGGGCACTATGTTGTACACAGTTCTTATGGGCCGAGGGATGGCGTTTTCAGTGGCTCGATTGAGCTGCACTGAGTCCATAAGAGGCGCGTGGCGGAATGAGGTTCCAAAAGCTGTAGCGGGGCGGATTTTCACTTGTTTTACCACGACACTATCAATTTATGTAACTTTCTTGTGTTTTCTTTTCCCGAATACAGAAGGAAATCGGCTGCAAAAGGTGAAGCGGGGGCGCGTTTTCAGTGGTTTTCCCAGGGCACTGTCAATTTATGTAACTTTCTTATGTTTTCTTTTGCCGAATACAAAACTAAATCGGCTACAAAAGGTGTAGCGGGGGCGGGTTTTCACTTGTTTTCCCAGGGCACTGTCAATTTTTGTAACTTTCTTGTGTTTTCTTTAGTCGAATACACAAACAAATCGGCTACAAAAGGTGTAGCGGGGGCGGGTTTTCACTTGTTTTCCCAGGGCACTGTCAATTTATGTAACATTCTTATGTTTCCTGTTTCCGAATAGGAAATCGTCTACAAAAGGTGTAGCGGCGGCGGGTTCTCACTTGTTTTCACAGGGCACTGTCAATTTATGTGACTTTCTTAGGTTTTCTTTTTCCGAATACAGAAGGAAATCGGCTACAAACGGTGTAGCGGGGGCGGGTTCTCACTTGTTTTCCCAGGGCACTGTCAATTTATGTAACTTTCTTATGTTTTCTTTTTCCGAATCCAGAAGGAAATCGGGTACAAAAGGTGTAGCGGGGGCGGGTTTCCACTGGTTTTCCCAGGGTACTGTCAATTTATGTAACTTACTTGTGTTTTTTTTGCCGAATACAAAAACAAATCGGCTACAAAAGGTGTAGCGGGGGCGGATTTGTATTCGGATGGTTTTCCCAGGGCAGTGTCAATTTATGTAACTTACCCTAACTTTCTTATGTTTTCTTTTTCTACAACCATATCTTTTCATTACATTTTCAAAAATTGTTAAATTCCGTGGGTGCTCAAGTGTAGTCATTACACAGAACCTTTACTTTTTATTTTTGTTATAAAATTATAAATCCGGCAACATCGCTAAAATTGTTGGGGTCAGAACCTTGTCAAATCACTCAAAAACCATAAAATCAGGATTTTTATTAATTAATTTCTTAAAAATTACTGAGTATTCCGCAAATTTTTTTATTGAATATTACTACCAAAAATGTATACTTTTAGAAAAAAATAGTAAAAATTTAAAATTAGTGTGTCCGAATAGTGTAACGGACCCCCGTTCACTTCACCATTATTGTGAAAACCGCAACTTTGAAACTACGCTTGACAATAATTATACTTATTTGAAATAAAATTGTCATACAGTTTCTATGGAAATAAACGGTGACAGTGAGAGAGAGTACACTCTTACTTATTATGGAGCCCAAAATTCCATACTGCCAGAAGATTTGATAGATCGTTGGATTCCCTAAATGATATGTTCAATCCTAATTTTTTCAATAACTGTTGAGTTTATGTATAGGACATGGTACATGAAACATGCTTAGAATTCAATGCAAAATTCAAAAATGAAATAAAAAATATATGTTTTCATTTGAAAAAATGAAGTTGATGGTCGTAACTTATTTTTGAGCTACCCTGTATACATGAAAATACCACAAAAAACAAAATTAAAAAATCAAAATCGACGGGTACGAGCGTTTTTTGAAAAAACTTACCGCTGAATTTTAAATGAATTTAGACATTTCTTCTGGGACTCACTGTATATTCGAAAGGAGAATTTAAAATATTATCTTTTTAGATTAAAATATACAGGGTGTTTTAAAAAAATGAGGTTAGGTCCGATAACTTTTTTACCTGACCCCGTAGACTTATTCTGAAAACGGCAGATTATCCAACAATCAATATAAAGAAACTTCTGTATAAAACATTTTTCTGTAACTCTTTTAACTAAGAAAATATGGGGTAATTTTGAAATTGTCAATTTTTTGATTTTCCCCCGTATCTCTTAAGCAAGCGAACCTTTTCAAATTTTGATTTTACCATTTTAAGTTTGACCCAAAAAGAGCACATGACACCTACATTACTTTTTTGATAGCACTATCAATTACGGAGATACCCTATAAAAGTGTCGAAATTGGGACACCCTGTACCACTCCACACACGACTACCTAACAAGCTAAATTAACGAGTCTGTATAATATATATATCAATATCTGTTCATTATTTGAAATAATTTCTCATTGTATACGCTGTCCGATCATAATTAAACCAATTTGTTGCTGATTAAAAAATATTTTATTTTTGTTCGGGTTTGTTAATAATTATAATTCATTGGCATGATCAAGCGGCCGTCCATTAGTTTAGAAAATGTTTCTGTATTAATGTATTTTGAAGACATAGAAAAACAATTAAACTTTACCTTTTGTATACTCATCAGCATGATATCGTGACTTTGTACAATTATTAGAATATTAACAAAATATTGTACCATAATAATAGCGCTCGTCATCCTAATTATTTTCGACGTAATTTCCAAAAGCATTTTTTTTTTGTTTAATCAATAACAGCTATCAATGAGAGCTATGCTCCGCTTACAAGGGTGTATTGTTTGCCCAGTTTTATTTGAACGTTTCCGTATGACGAGCGAGGGGAGAAATTGTAGAAACACCATGCTAGAAAGCGTCTTACCATAGGCGTGCTCATTCCCGCGTTTCACACCACTGTAGCTAATTAGCAAGTTGGTTTTAAAAAATTATTAAAATAAAAAAATATTAAAAAAGCCGCTCGAGTTATCTATTCAGGCGAAAACCGTCGCTCGTCACTTATTATCTTTCACTCGATACCCGAGCTTCGCTTGACGCCGGCGAAAATGTACCGCTGTAGTGTGATCGAGTTAAAAAACTGCTCGTATATTCGAACAGTTTTTCGCTCGATAGGAAATACTCTAGTTATAAATTCAGGACAAAACCAGAAAAACATCGCCTGTCACTTGATAAACGACCTTCGGTCTACGCGACGCGCCATCCGATTGGCAACATTCGAGTTTGACGCTGAGCAGGTACACGACATACATCTTTCCTTAAAGGCACATAAACGAGAAGGTGCATATAAAAAAGTATGCCAAATCCCTTAGCGGAGTCATCGCGACATGGGTTTTGTAAAGTTTTGTTTTAACTGGCTAGCCAGCGGCGTAGTTTAGGTCTCCGATTGTAAATATTAAAAAGTTAAAGGATATAATTTTTATTTACTATAAACTCGAGAAAACTTCTCAAAAATAACATAATAATAGAAATTGTAGATAAAAATAACAAAACGAACAAAATGGTTAACAAAATATATAGAAAAATTGGTTGGTAATCTTATAGTAAACATTTTTAAATCTAAACAGGAACTTTTTATTATTAAACTCAAGAAGACTTCTTAAAAATAACATACATTATAGAAAATGTTAATGGTAAATAAGAAAACGAGCAAAATAGTCAACAAAACATAGGTATCGACACATTTTTTGGTAACCAAAAGTAAACATTTTTAAATTTAAACAGGAACTTTTAGGTAACTAAAAACATGAAGTTAAAAAAATAATCACCTATTTATCTGTATCGAGACACGTGGTAAAAATTCATTATTCACAAATAAATTAATTTCTGGATTTTTTTTAGTGGCTACTACAATTTTTTAGCTAAACCTGTGCCCACCCGTAGTTACGTGCCTGCTAAATACCCTACCTGATCACATGTAAACGACTAGGCTACCGAACGAGCAGTCGGTGACGTCATCGCTTGGTGAATTGGAATTTCAATCGATTCACCCGAGCGATTGATGTACTCATTAAAACCCATTAAGAAAACTATTTCATCTTAAGCCTATGTGCTCAATAAAATACCACATTAAATTAAAAAATACAGCGGGCGGACGCGGACAGGCTGTTTTCATACAAAGAGTGCGAAAACCCTGCTTTAAACGGACAAAAAATTTTAAAAGTATTTGAGATACGAATAAGTACGGTGCAAAAACTCTCTGAAGACAGACCGGCAACTATGCGTGACAGAGCGAAAGGACTACGCCGAATGAAAAATGTGTGATTCCCCGACAGCATTCCGCCGTTTATTTGCGAGTTGTAAGATTAAAATCGTAAACAATGGCAGAAAAATGTCACGTTTTGAGTCTGAAAGAGGATATTGATGTTGTGGAAGTTTGTAATTTGATAACAATGATTTGGGTGAGTTCTTTAACATTGATAGCAATATGCTATTAGAAGATGATAGTGACCCCCCCATTCCTACCGATTATGTAGCCCAAGCTGAAACCACATCACTATCTGACGACTCTGATGAAGAAGTTGAATGCAGTAATCAAACAAATGTCACCAATTATCACAAGCCATTAGTATGGTAAAGGAATTATAAGAGTATACAAAGAATAGAGGTGACTCTACAACAATGGAATTGTTATGAGACTTGGAATTACATTTTCTAGATTGCAAGTTTTAAAACACAAACACGTCAAACTACGGTATTCGATTTTTTTAGTACTATATCCTAACTAAAACTAGTGTATTTTTGTTATGTTATGTTTATTTGTACATACATATACATAGTAATAATTTTGCATTTACATATTACCTAATAACAAATTTCGGATGGGCGGACACCTCTATTAGGCGGACACATTTAGACGGTCCCGTAGGTGTCCGCCCAAGAGAGGTTTCACTGTATCATTTTTACTTATTAAAGAGTATATTAAGAATACTTTAAAACTCAAAGGTTTTAATTTAGTCAATTTGGTTAAAAGAAATGCCGACAAAACAGGTACAATTAGTAAGGTTAAGATTTCATTGAATAATATAAAATTTAAAATGAATGGTTTTAATGTAGTTTTAAAATTTAGTTTTGACTAGAAGCTGCTTTATGATGGTAGTCCTCAGCAGTGGCGCTTCTTCCACAGGAGCACATGCGCACGTGCACCCCCAAAACAAAACGAATAAAAATATTAATTTATATTCATTGAATATTATTTATCGTATAAAGTCCGACCCTCCCTAATATTTTATCGTACCGTCAAACTAAAAAAGTCCGACCCTCACTAATATTTTATCATCCCGTCAAACCAAACTGTATAGATCCGGCAACCGTGCCTCGGTCGAGGTAAATGACGATTATGACGAGACTTGCTCACACGTGCGATTAAGTAGTGCAATTTCTCTGTCGTAACAGGTGGCGGGTGGCAGCGGGGGTATGGCGATTTAACATGGAAAAGGCGCACAGTTTTTGTGTGCACCGCGCTGTTGTCTGTTCGTGCATCTAGTTAGAAATTCGAGCGTGTATGTTTTAATATTTTAATATTATATATTTATTAAGTTAAAATGAATAGTTGACGGCGGACTATTTAAGGAATTACTTTAGCTCTTTGAGTTTGGAGCACAAAATTGAAGTGACGAATGCGGGAACACCTAAACCCGAAATTAATTTAACACAGACCACAAAGGGTAAATGTAGGGACTTTATTAGAATGTTTAAAAATGAAACATATGAAAAAAATTTATAGAGGGTATTCCAAACTTAATGAGGCTGTTATTGATCAATTTTCTACAATTAAGAACCGAAGAATGGACTTTACGTTTAAGCACTATTGTGTAGGGTTGATAAATGTTGTGTATTTCGATAAATGATACTCGATATGATTTTAAACCATTTTATTTACGGATTTAAACTAAAAAACACTGAAAATATGAAGAATGCCGACTTGTCAGTCTCGTGGCTCGATCCGTTCTCGTCATAACAGTTAACTATTGTTCTCGTCTTGGTTGCGCCTAATGACGTAGCCGTAGATGGCGTAGTGTTATTAGACATCATTCGGTTTTCTTGATAGCTCGTAGATGGCTTTAGTAGTATTAGTAGTGGACTGTATAAATATTGTTACGAGGGGTGCATGCGACGACGTTAAGATCCGACAGCTATACACACTAAGAAAAAATTTGTTATTTTCCAAAAGTTGTATTTCCTTGTGTAAAATTAAAAAATAAATAAAAATATGTTTTACCTAACGCATTTTCTTACTACTTTTTTTCTTTCTACATTTAAAACGCCTAGAAAGTAATTGTTTGGTCGTTACACAAAAATAAAATATTACAAATAATTTCACCATACTTGTGAACCCCCTCTATCATAGGTCACGAGCCGCCACTGGTTCTCAAGCTGTCTTCAATTTAATTTGGGTTCATTCGAAATCTTATAGTATAGTTTTTAAGCGACCTTGGAGATCGCAATAAGAGCATTAGTGTTACTAGGGAAGTTCATAAATGATCTGGCAAATCATTAATGAGAAATATAAAAATTAGTAGGAAGCACTGCGAAACCGGGCTCCCTAATTTGCTCTCCTAAAAGACATTTGACCTGTTCCCCAAATTATTATTACACACCATAAACTTAACGAACCTGTTATGATGGTAATTGACATTTAAACATTAATGTTTGCCCGTATGATGTTAAACCCCGTATAAGTCCCCCAAGACCCAATAATTCAGTTTAAATTAACTTACATTATTAACGAAGCCCAGATTAATTTCATAATAAATAAATAAAGGGTGTGTACCATTTAAAACTCCACGTGTGTTCTGTTAATCAAGGCTGAAAAGGGGGGGCTAATAATGCTTGCCTGGATGAGGTATCAAGAGCGAAGTTATTTGCGTCGAACACCCTCCTTGATAGACTATTCATTGCTGATTAAACATGCAGTTCCAATTCATTAGGTGTTATAGAGTGACAGTAATTCTGGCGTTCTATATAAGTCGTGTTATACAGGGTAGTCAGAGGAGTTTAATACCGAGTGTTTCAAGAGGAATGCTCACCCCTATAACTTTTTAATGGTTTAAATTAGATAAATAAAATTTGGTGGGTTTGTTCCATTTTGTCACTTCCAGTTTAAACGGAAATTACCTCATATACAGGGTGTCCGCTAATTAATGGTACATGGAAAAACCACAGACTCCTTACGTAAAAATATTAGGATTTAATGATACTTCCCTATATACGAGAGTTGATATTAACTGAGATTCAGGGTGTTAAAGTTAAAACTTTATTTTTGTTTTTCCCTAATAACTTTGCTACAAAATTTGGCAATTATGTTTTTTTAGGACGAGAAATTGATTTCTTTGTAAAATTTTAATGCCGATTTGCGGCATTTTTCGCACATTTATTAGGTCATAACTTTTTTGTGCCTCAGTGTATTTAAGTTTTGAATAAAAATAATACTTTTCTCATATCTTCTCATATTTATTACGTAAAAAAAGGTCGCTCAGAGTTACCGATTCGGAGATATTTGCATTTAAATTATTTAGTGCGTTAGCTCAGGCAAGCAAAAAATATTTTGTTACTTCTTACCAATTAACTTTTACATGATAATTAATGTTCTAGTAATGGTAATTGGGAATAATAAATACAACAATTGGATTGTTCTTTAACTTACTTTAATTAAAATAACTTTGACCCTTGAAAATATCGTGTCGAAACCAAACAGTAATGAAAACACAAACTTACGATAAACTCAAAAATGAAACATTTTCTGACAAAGCTAACAAACGGATAACAACATGGAGGATTCATAGCAACTGCATCTCTAAATTTCATTTGTTTTCTCATAGGTTACTTTAAGAAAAAATTTTTTTGCAAATTAATAATAATTGGACAGAGTGCATTAAACAATTTAAATGCAAATATCTCCGAAACGGTAACTCTGGGCGACCTGAACTTAGTATACCCTTTTTACGTAATAAATACGAAAAAAATATTATTTTTATTAAAAACTTAAATACACTGATAAATGTGCAAATAATGCCGCAGACAGCGCCTCCTACATTGAACATTAAAATTTCATAAAAAAATCAATTTCTCGTGCTAAAAAATCCATAATTGCCAAATTTTGTAAAAAAAACGCAAAGTTATTAGAGAAAAACAAAAATGAAGTTTTAACTTTAACACTCTGTATTTCAGTTAATATCAACTTTCGGATATAGGTAAGTATAATTAAATTCTAATATTTTTACGTAAGGAGTCTGTGGTTTTTCCACGTACCATTAATTAACGGACACCCTGTATAAGCATGTTCGATATATTTAAGGTTTTATGTAAAATATGACGTTTACAGGACTTACATGAATTATTAATTTTTCCTATTATTATTTAATTTGAGTTGGAGTTCTTGTTGAAAAGGGCCTTCTTTCATTTTTTTTTTTTTTATGATCAAACACAATCACTATAGGAAAAGTCCTTTAGGGCACTCTGGGAGTGGTGCGTGTGCGCAAAAAGCGATTCACGTTGGTTTTGAATCGTTGGAGGTTATATTCGTTGGGAAAAACGACCTCGGGAAGGTCGTTCCACAAGGATGTAGTCCTCCAGATGAAATAATTCTTAAATAATGAAGTTCGAGGAGTACCAAGCTTAACCACATATGGATGGGCGGCAGTGGTTCGTCGTGTATTTCTTCTATTCGTCGCTCTGGGCGGAATTAAGAGGGCAAGGTCAGCCCAGCACCTTCCATGAAAATACCTGTAAAAGAGAGTCAAATCCCCAACCTGTCTTCGATGTTCTAGGCTGTCGAGATTCTTCGTCAGCTCGTGGTCTCCGATCAGACGAATAGCCCTCCTTTCGATGGAATCCAGTAGCCGAAGAGTATGTTTGGGTGCAGAGGTCCAGACATGAGAGCAGTATTCTATTGATGCTCGAATCTGGGCTTTGTATATATATGTCAAAAGTTGTTCAGGTGTGTACAACTTTCTGGTTCGGAAGAGTACCCCAAGCTTCTGAGAAGCTATCTTGGCGATTGCCACAACGTGGGATTGCGCGTCCGGCCATGACTATTTCCGGTTCTGTAATGCTAACCTTTTTAGAGAAAACTGCTGCCTGTGTTTTTTTAGCGTTAAATTCGACTTGGTTACTGTCACCCCAAGCCAAAATTTCTTCCAGGTCTTTGTTGAGGCGCGATACTTCATGATGTCTGCGAAGATGTGCGTCGGCAGCCGATGTTTGCGCATTCAAAGAGAAAGATGAGATAAGTGTGCTATCGTCAGCAAAACTAAATATCGGATTTTTAGTTTTCACTAGAAGATCGTTAATGCAGAGTAAGAAGAGAGTGGGAGACAATATGGACCCTTGAGAAACACCGGCATTGATGGAGAAGGTGTCTGAGAGAAAACCGTCAATCGCCACTTGCAGAGAGCGGTCCTTAAGAAAGCTAGACAACCATGCACAGAATCGACTGGGCATACCATATGATCGCAGTTTACTTAGAAGCCCCTCATGCCAAACACGATCAAAAGCTTTAGAAATATCCAGTGCAACAACCCGAGACACCCCATGATGTTCGATTGCGTTGTTCCAAATATGGGTGACATAGGCTAGAAGATCTCCAGTTGATCTGGACTTCCGAAGATCCATATTGATGATCGCTGATAATGTTGAAGCCTTCCAGGTACTTTAGAAGATGTTGGTTAATAGCTTTCTCCATTACTTTTGATATAACTGAAAGCAATGCGACTGGTCGATAGTTGTTAGGCAGGGTTCTCTTACCTTCCTTTGGAATAGGCTGGACTCGCGCCGTCTTCCAGCAAGATGGAAATATTCCTTTTTTGTAGGATAAGTTGAAAAGTCTACAAAATACTGGTGTTAGTTCATCGGCGCATCTCTTGAGAACTATAATAGGAATTTCGTCTGGACCAGTAGCTTTTTTGACGTCGAGTCCTAGATTTTTATAATTTTAATTTTAAATTTTTATAATTTTAAACTATTAATACAAACAATAAGATTAAAAATGAAATTGAGAAAACTGCCATAAAGTTACATTTTCAAATGGAAACCCCCAAATTTTATAATTATTTTTTTAGCATTAAAAATATGGGTAAGTTTATATAAGGTTGTCTATTCCGAAAATTTGTAATTTTCGAAATATTGCCAATTTAATATTTTTATATGGCGATTTTGCTGCGGATATTAAGTTCAGTACTCCTAGTTTGCTATGACGGCGTTGAAAAACAGTCAAATGCCAAAGCAATAAATTTGTCACATGTTCTTCTTATTACTTTTCTCTATAAATAATAAACACGTTTAAATAATTTTCATTTATATAATTTAAGTGTCCTAGCATGAATATTAATAATTTTCAAATGGCCGATGAAATACAGATGTACCGATATTTATATCGGTATCGGGTGGTCACTATTTATTAATGTAAAACAGCGGTTTTGTTTATCTGAAAGAAACCCAAGTTTCACAACAAATACAAAAATACTTCTATCAGAATTTATAACCTATTTTACCGCCATATTACCGACTGGAACTGGAACTTTGTAAATGGACGAACAGTGCACCCCCGTCATTTGACAAGGGTCTAGTTTGGTACACCGATGGATCAAAAACCACCAATTGAGTGGGCGCAGGTATATTTGGGGAAAGATCCAGGATGGACATAAGCATTCCTCTGGGGAACTACGCCACAGTATACCAAGCGGAAGTTCATGCCATACAAGCATGTGTACTACAAAATCTTGAAAAGGGATACCACAACCAAAAGTTTTACATCCTGTCGGACAGCCAAGCTGCTCTTCAGGCTCTGAACTAAAATCGGTTTACTTCAAAACTTGCACTGGAGTGCCATACCAACCTAAAGCATTGGCGGCCAGGGGGAACAAGGTAGAACTCTTGTGGGTCCCTGGTCACTCTGGAATATTAGGAAATGAAAAAGCGGATGAACTAGCGAGAGCCGGATCCACTCAAAGTCTCAGGGGACCCGAACCGGCCTTTGGAATATGAGAACAGGGAACAAAAACAACAGAAGGTCGAAAAAACAACACATATCTCGATGGCAAGGGTTACCTGGTCAAATATACGCACGGGCCGTAATTGGAAACCATGGAAAATACTATCGAATGGGATGTTAACCCTGACGCAGCCCCAGTTGAAACAGGTGACGGGTCTGCTAACAGGCCGCTGCCACTTGCGAAAACACCTTCAACGGATAGGTACAACCCGAACAAACCCAAACAACGGATCCATTCAATGTAGACTCTGCGGCGAAGAGGATGGAACCGCCTCCCACATACCGCTGCGTAGCACTGTCTCGTAGAAGACAAAATATCTTCAAGAACATACAACGTGGTGACCCCACATGACAAGCTTGGTAGAAGGATACTGGGCCTCATAGAAGGAACAAACATCTTCGAACAAGATCGGGGTACTCAATAAGCCGAAAGGCTGCAGTGATAGAAGTTCGGGCCTTTAAACCGACCCCCGCTTTTAACCAACCAACCAACCAAGCCATATTACCGTCAAATGTTAGTTACCGCCATTAGGCTTAGCACGGCAGCATATTTTTCAATCAATTCCCTTGTAGCTAAAATATATATTTTTTAATATTTAATCTAACATCGCGCTAATTGGTGAAATTTATGTTCTTTTAGGTCAAAGTAGAAATACTGTATTTAGTTGTTTACTCATTATTTTTCTCTTTAATAAGTTAAGTATCTCAACTCCTACATATGTTTACCCCATAAAAGATGTATAAACAGATACGAGCATATTTTGTAAATATAAATACAAGGTAAATATTATCCCACTTAAATATGTTGTAATTTTGTATCCAAGCACCAAAACGGAACTCTATACTGTCGTGGTAATGAACTTATTCGCAACCACACTTTAATTGCTCAGGCGGTTAAGTTTCGAAAGTATAAACCACTATATTAGAAGTTTTAATTTAATAAAGTTAATATTTACACAAAGTTGTGTATAATTGTTTTAGTGGCACTTAATTAAAACATAAAGCACGTTCTTTGGTTTTTTACTAACGATGTACTGCGCACGATTTTTAGCAATTTTTATTGCCGCAAGAGTAGAATTGCCGACTGCAAAACAGATTCCATTCTCGCAATGCCAGACGAATTGCTCCAGCTGATCGCGAACAGTGCCTTGCGCATGTTTCCGTGCAATTTGTATTGCAGCAAGAGAAAAAATTGCCGTCTCTAATACGGCTTTTACTTCAACCCACTTATGTCACCTGCGATGCGGCGACCGGCATCGCCCGGTGAGATACCATTGCATCGGTTTCGGCGGCGTGAAGTTGGCTCTTTGAGTTGACGTTTCGTCGCTGTACCGATGTTTCCGCTTGCCAGGGTGCGACCCCCCAAAAAATAGCATGATGGAAGTTCCGGGCCCAAATTACTCCGGAGGTAAACTCGCCCCTCATTCGGATCTCCGGGCGAGGGCTGATCTTGGGGCCCCATCAAGCGAAGTTCATCAAACAACAACCATTTCCGACAATTTACTGGGTTCCTCTAACAACATTCAACGAAGTAATGGTGTTGCACCTGCAGTTGCTAACCAACCCAGAATTAGCAACTTCAAAATTGATTTCTGCAATATTAGAGGGCTTAACACGAACATCAATTCAGTCCACCAGCACTTACAATCTTCCAAGCCTCACGTGCTCGCACTGACCGAGACAAAGGTCAGATCGTCAACAAACACCGTCAGCTATTTATACCCTGGATACGATTTTCATTTCCGATTTCGACGCTACTTCGGGGTATGTCTTTTTATTCGAGATGATCTCTGCTGCCAACGAGAACTTACACTTGAACCGAAAGATTTTGATGTAATGTGGTTTAAAATATCAACGCAGAAAATCGTCAAGTTTATCTGCTGCCTTTACCGTCCTCCAAGTGACCCATTACAGAGACCTTTTCTCATCAATACAATCGATTTCTTGCAAACCAACCATCCAAATGCCGAGATTGCTATCTTTGGCGACTTTAACGTCCACAATGTCAACTGGCTTAAATATTCAAATACAGACGATGGGCAAGGCCGCGAGGCAGAATCCCTTGCGATCAGTTCTGGTCTAACTCAACTCGTAGAAGAACCAACGAGGATTCCAGACCGAGCTGGAGATTTTGCTAGTCTTTTGGATCTTTTGTTGACATCCAATCCAGATCTATATACAGTCACCGTACATCCTCTGTTAGGATCTTCCGATCACAAACTTATTTCAACTCTAAGCGCACTACCAAGTTCAAATTTTACTAACACTACTTTAACTTCAAATAATCATGAACTTAACCTTTCAAAACAAGATTTTCAGCACGGTTTTAACATATCAGTGACTGCCTACAATAATGCCAATGTAATATTTTAAAGTAAATAAGTAAAACAGAAACCATGTTAATTTTTTATTTTTTATAAATGTCATTAGGCATATTTTAAAAAATCAAAAAAAAATCATTGTCGTTAATTTTGTTTAATGAGTTGTATGTTGGTGGTTCGTATATTATTTTGAGATATCGATTTTTTTTTAAATTGCAAAAAAATAATTTAATTTCCACTCGGGTGGAAAGTAAGCACTTTCCATTCGGGTGGAAAGTAAAAGTAAAAAACGTCAACTTTCCACCTTTCAAAGATTCGTTATTACATGCATGGTTGTAAATAAAAATTATGACTCGTGAGCCGTGCTTACCAACCTATTTTTTCACTCATAAAATTTAACTTTTTACTGCGCATCCCATAAGCTGTACGTATCCATAGATACAGGTCAGTGGCGGGCCTATGTTGATAGGAACTGTTTGTCTTATTTTTGGGTAAGGGACTCAATACACGAGCGTTGACACATATTTTTTGATACACCCCGTATAATAAATTGGTAGAGAATCGTAGCTGGATTATTGAGGAATTTTAAATTATTTTCCACGGAAAGTGAATTTAAGTGGGTTTACATCCTAGAGGATTCTTATAACCTAACTTTTATAAAATTAGTTAATTCTACACCAAACATAACGTACTATTCTAATTTATACGGTAAAGCCCGAAAACATAAACCACAAAACGGTCGTGACAATTTAACTATCAATAAACTAACCGACTGTATTTTAATTGATCTATAAAACTTTTACTGAACTATATAAAACACTATAGCTCACGTCCGTGATGACATTTTGGTATCTATTGAGCTCACTCGTCTAGTACAAAAATAAAATATAACAAAATTTTTTTTTAGATAAATTTACAAAAAATAATTTTGCTTTTCGTAAATTTAACTTGGGAACCCCCGCAAAATTCCTGTAGGATGTACTGATGTTTACCGAAAGTAACTAAAGCTACATGAACCTAGTAGTCCCATTTTCGATACTTCTATAGGGTATCTTGCTTAAGAGATACGGGGGAAAATAAAAAAATAGACAATTTTAAAATTACCCTATATTTTCTTAGTTAAAAAAGATACAGAAAAATGTTTTATACAGAAGTTTCTTTATAATGATTGTTGAATACTCTGCCGTTTTCAGAATAAGTATACGGGAACAGGTAAAAAAGTTGTCGGACCTAACCTCATTTTTGGAACACCCTGTACATAAGAAGCTAAAAAGATCTAAGAAGACGACAACCATTTAAGGACATATTCCGAACATTTGCGATGATTCCCGTTATTTTTTACCTTAATCTGAATCTTTTATTTCGTTTCAAAGTAATAAAGTTTAAATAAATCGCCTAGGAAACCAATATCATCCATGGTGTGTTATATACAGGGTGGCCCATCGAAAACGAAACAGAGACATTTACTGGCAGCTCAGTTCTTTTTTGGAAAAACGCTCAGACCCGTCGATTTTGTTTTCGAGGGGGACACAAAATCGGAACAAAATCACGTCAGCAAGTGCAGCCCCCTGGGCGGGGGTGGCACCACCCCTAAAATCTTAAATGGAAAGGGGGGTCGAGTGATACCTTATTTTAAAGGTCTTTCAATTCCCTTTATAATGATCTAAAATTCATAATACTTCAGTTCAGTAGTTTTGGAGATTTATTGATTTTAAACTTAAATAAAACTTTAATACATCATTAGTGGAAATCAATACATTTGGTAGCAAAGTACTTTAAAAATTAAGAATGAACTGACCCGTCAGCCAAGTAAATGTTGGAAATGACCACCATGACTCTCCATGCAGTAATAAAGATTTTGCTCAAAACGACAATTCTTTGTCGCAAATCTTCTAACGATGTTGGTTGAGTAGCTTAGATTTTTCTTTTTAAGTGACCCCACAGAAAGAAATCCAAAGGTGATAAGTCTGGCGATCTTGGGGGCCATTCAATGGCACCTCTTCTACCAATCCATCGACCAGGAAACGTCTGATCTAAATATTGTCGAACACGTAATGCGTAATGCGTAATGTGGTGGGGCACCATCCTGTTGGAACATCAACCTATTCGCAATGTACCGCCGATCATTCCCATTTTCAATTATGGCTGTTAATGCAGGATCTATGGCGTCTTGCACTAATTCCAAATACATTTCACCGGTTAAATTTCCAGGCAAGAAAAAAGGACCAACTAAATGATCGCCAAAAATACCAGCCCAAACATTTAATTTTTGTGGCTGCTGTGTGTGTACCTCATGATAAACTTTGGGATTAGAATCTGACCAATATCGGCAGTTATGACGGTTTACTAGGCCATGTAAGAAAAAGGAACATTCGTCGGAAAAGAAAGTGTTGAATAGAAAATGTTCATCGTTTATAATTCGTGCACTCATATCTTCACAAAATTGAGTTCTTGTACAAGGTGAATTTTATACGGATGCGTGTTTTATTGGCGACTGATCCAGTGTCCCGAAATTTACCTATAAGTTCTAGGACATATTTTCGATGCACGTTACTGTTCTCATGTCGCTCATTAAGTATGTGTGCTGTTCTATTAGCGCACTGATTATTTCCGAAAAATATTTCGATAATTTCAATCCTTTCTGCCGTGGAATATACCATGGTTAATTTATGAATAAAGCGGTAAAAGGTATTTTAACAACAAAGTTTGGTCGAATCAATCGCAAACTATGTACAACTTCCTATTTAAAATAAGTACGAGACATTCCCTGCTTATCTTTCTTCAATAAACCACTTTTTTCGCGACAAAAACCGCTCCAATCGCTATTTTGAACACCAAAATGATAAACAAACTATGGCCGTAGTGAAGAAAAGCATTACATTAATAAGTAACTGCCTTTACTCAAATTTCTTCTGAAAGTAGTACAAACTAATCAGATGTACCTATTAAAGTGTACTGTAAGCTTAAAATCAATAAATCTCCAAAACTACTGAACTGAAGTATTGTGAATTTTACATCATTATAAAGGGAATTGAAAGACCTTTAAAATAAGGTATCACTCGACCCCCCCCTTTCCATTTAAGATTTTAGGGGTGGTGCCACCCCCGTCCAGGGGGCTGCACTTGTTGACGTGACGTGACGGGTCTGAGCGTTTTTCCAAAAATGAACTGAGCTGCCAGTAAATGTCTCTGTTTCGTTTTCGATGGGCCACCCTGTATATGAAAAGATAATTTAAAATGCTATAATTTTATATTAAAATATACAGGGTGTTCCATTTAAAAAAAAATTACGTTAGGTCGGATAACTTTTTTACCTGAACCCGTAAACTTATTCTGAAAACGGCAGATTATTTAATAATCAATATAAATAAACTTCTGTATAAAACATTTTTCTGTATCTCTTTTAACTAAGGAAATATAGGGTAATTTTGAAATTGTCAATTTTTGATTTTCCCCCGTATCTCTTAAGCGAGCGAAAATTTGCAAATTGTGATTTTGCCATTTTAAATTCGACCCAAAAAGAGCACATGGCACCTACACTATTTTTGGATAGCACTAACAATAACGAAGATACCCTATAAGAGTGTCGAAAATGGGAAACCCTGTGCTACTTTAAATTTACCATAAAAATTGTTTGTAACTTTATACAAAGGCGCACCTTCATGGAAATTCATTGTTTGTTTATTTGTCGCATCAACAAACTATCGCAGAGAGCATTCGGGTTCGGGAAGATAAAATTGTGGCTTGTTTCCTTTAAAAATTATTTCGAGAGTGTAAAATGTCTTGTTGATTTTTCAAGAAGCCTTAGACGATTGAGAACTTATTTGTTTTGAGTTATAAGCATCAAAAACTCACTGCCCCTTTTATGTTTGTGTTTTTTATGGGTGTTTGTTTTTTGATTGCTGTCTTTGAAGTCTGAACGAAGACTACACGAAGAAAAGACTGTAGTAAAATTATTATAGTAAATATTTTATTGTAAAATTTCCTATAAAATATAGTATTAATGACTGTTTTATTAATAATCTGTACCAAAATTACTAGTGTTGTAATCGTTCAAGTGAAAAACCGCTTGATTACTCGATTATCGAAATAACTGACATCGCTCGATTATATTTAAAAAAAAAACCGCTCGAGTTATATACAACGTGTCCAAGATAAGGAGGACCAGTACTGGGATATCGGAAACCGTAAGAGATACGAAGTCGGTTAAATGGAGGTAAAGTTGCGCATTTACGTGCCTAATAATATGCCGTTTAGAAAGTTTTAAAATTCCGAGTAGTTCCGGAGATATCCCGAAAAAAACGAAATTCTGAAAGATCGTTTCATTGTTTTCCTGGGTTTTTTTGAGATCAAACTATAAAGTAAATTGCACTTTTGCATTGCCACTTTTTCCGCTCTATCTAACTGCGTTAATTGTGTTGTAATCCGACGAATTGTCTTCGAAGGGCCATAATCAACTTTCTTTTTTTAAATACGGTCCTGTTTTTCTGATATTGGAATTTGAGAGCTTCTTTTCTTTCGAATGCAACGATGTATGACACATGGTGGTTTAATGACGTTTCGAGGGTTTTTTTGAAAAACATCAGGAAATTTTGGGATACGGTCCTGTATTTCTCCTAATTTTATAAATAATGTCTCATAAGTAAGCTCTAAATTTTTACGTATGTTGGACTAGTTCAATAAATAACAAATAATTTAATAATAAACCACAAATAAGTGAACAAAATACAGAAACATTATTTCAAACTTCTGTTGATTCGGGATTTAAAAGAAAAGTAGGCGCTTGAAACAAAATAATTAAGATGGTGACACGTGATTTGTTTCACTTGACATTCCCATTGTGATCGTTTGAGAGCGTTTAAAGAGGTTTTCTATTTTCCAGAAAATATGGAATATAAATTTATAAATGCTGAAAAGTTTGATATTCTATCGCATGTTTTATTATATCTCAAAAAACTGTTATGTGGCAGTTAGAAGATGTAATTTGTGCTTAGAGAATAACGGAAATCATTTTGAACTCCTGATTATGTAGTTCCGTACTTTTTTCGTTGTTCGTTTTATTACTGTTTTGGAATGATTTTTGTTCACTTATTTGTGATTTATTATTAAATTATTTGTTATTTATTGAACTAGTTCAACATAAGTAAAACATTTAGAGCTTACTTATGAGATATTATTTATAAAATTAGGAGAAATACAGGACCGTATCCCAAAATTTCCTGATGTTGTTCAAAAAATCCTCGAAACGTCATTAAACCACAATGTGTCATACATCGTTGCATTCGGGAGAAAAAAATATCTCAATTCCAATATCAGGACCGTATTTAAAAAAAGAAAGTTGATAATGGCCCTTCGAAGACGACTCGTCGGATTACAAAACAATTAACGCTGTTAGATAGAACGAAAAAAGTGGCAATGCAAAAGTGCAATTTACTTTAGAATTCGATCTCAAAAAAAAAACCCAGGAAAAGAATAAAACGGTTTTTCAGAATTTCGTTTTTTTCGGATATCTTCGGAACTACCCGGAATTTTAAAACTTTCTAAACGGCATATTATTAGGCACGTAAATGCGCAACTTTACCTCCATTTAACCGACTTCGTATCTCTTACGGTTTCCGAGATCCCTGTACTGGCCCTCCTTATCTTGGACACGTTGTATTCGGGCGAAAACCGTCGCTGGTCACTTATTACCTTTCACTCGATACCCGAGCTACGCTTGACGCCGACGGGAATGTACCGCTGTAGTGTGATCGAGTTAAAAAACTGCTCGTATATTCGAGCAGTTTTTCGCTCGATAGGAAATACTACTCTAGTTAGAAAGAAACTCGAGCGAAAACCGAAAATCATCGCCTTTTACTTGATACCCGACCTTCTATCTACAAGCCGCGCCACCTGAAATGTGCCGATTGGCGACGTTCGAATTTGACGATCAGAACGCTGACACGACATACGTCTTTCTTAAAGGCACATAAACGAGAAGGTGCATATAAAGAAGTATGCCAAATCCCTGAGTGAATTCATCGCGACATGGGTTTTGTTTTGACTGGCTAGCCAGCGGAGAATGTAAATTTTAAAAAAATTAAAGGATATAATTTTTAAAAAAATCCAGAATCAACTGTTCTTCCTTAATAAAAACTCTACTAAACTTCTAAAACTTACAAAAACAACCCCTGGTGTTTTATCAACACATTCTTCTTCTTAGTCATAAAAATTTCAAGTGATTAATCGCTCGAGCGATTCACTCGATTATTAAAATCGCTCGAGTATCAAGTATTTGATTATTAAAATCATCGGTTTTTTCGAGCACTAAAAATAATATTGTAAACATAAAAACATCTAAAAAAAGTATAAATTTATTAAAGAAAACACTATTTGATGTTTTTGATTTTCACTATATTTTGTCAACATGACACTTGTTTCACCGTCACAGCGGCTTCATCAGAAGATCAAAAACATCAAATAGTGTTTTCTTTAATAATTTTATTATGGATTTTCATCAAGTTAAGGCTGAAAATATAAGATTTTTTAATAGTTAGAATTTGTAATAAATTTAATAAAATCAAGTAAATTCTAAAATGTAGTAAGTACCTTAGTACATTTTAACAAACACTATAGTAAAATTATTATAAGAAAGATTTTATTGTACGATTTCCTATAAAATATTGCAATAATTACAATTTTCATTGTGTGCCACAGCGACCAAAATAGAAAAATTGGTTAAAATTATTATATAAATCTTGTGAGGAAAGTAAAAAACATACTTATAATTTAATTCCATTTCTATTTTTATAAACCGTTAAACTGAGCGTTAAACTTTCATTGCTACTGTTCTAGGTTTTTTAATAAAAATAAATTAAATCGCTAGCTAATTAAGTTTAAGTTTATTTGCTTATACCACTCAATAGATTTCCGGATATAAATAATTAAACAAGAAAATTCCCTGATGTCAAATAAATATGCCACTGCCTGTAATGCAGGTGTTTGTTTGTTCTATGTCATACAGGGTGACCTTCCTACAGTGTTACTAGGCGTCACAGTTTCTCTCATTGACTTACATGCACATCCTAAACAATCTGACACACTATTCCACCTAAGTCACTTAGAGGAACTAATGTTTTTCCACCAGCCTGCATATACTTTGCCCTAGCTAGGTGATTATTTCTGAAGTACTTAATAATTTGTGAAACATGTGTTGAGGTGAACTGAGCATCTATAAGTTATGACTCTAGAGTCTAGCTTATCTGTTATACAGTGTGTCCACGGGTTGAATCCCGAATAGGGAAAACTTTCATATTCGTGGGTTTATGAGAAAAATATATTCTTCATAAAAACTCCTGCTTGTGCTGAAACAACCCAAAAGCATATTATTTCTAAAAATTTATATACCTGGTGTTCAGAATTTAGAAAAATATGAAAAAAGCTAAGACAAAAGTACCTTTATGTGTAAAGATACGATAAAAAGTAATTATAATTTAAAAGTTGTTGAAAAGCTACCCCTTATACAGGGTGTCCCAGAATATGTGGGCAATCTCCCGGGTTCAGATAGAACACTTTAAAATAACAGGAGAAGTACCTATAAATTTTTCTTCTTACGGCCTCGCCTTCGGAGATACGGGCCCATAACGGACGTCCCTGGAATCATTGTTTTTTAAATAATTTTTTTTAAGTACTAAGTGTAATTTAATATTTTTTTAGTATAATGGTTACTAGATGATCCTCCTTGAAATTCGCCCTTTTAAACACATTTGGCTTATTTAGTTTGCCAGGGACGGACTAGACGTAACACAAAAATGTTTTTTTTTCGTACATCTTGTATGACTGTTATCCAAAAAATGATATTTTTGTTCAATATGATTTATATTCAGTATACGTAAATTCCATTACTAAGTTAGTAAAGATTGTTTCACGAAAAATGGATATAACTTACTGACTGCAGTAAAAGTACCCGGGCCATTCCATTATTTATGACCGTTTGTTATTATTAGGTGGAAAGGACCGGATTGTAATAATTATAATTAAATATAGGCACATCAGGTAGGTTAGGTTGCTTAATTTATATTTAAATATCGATTTGTGGTAAAATTTGTTAGTTTTTGAGGAATGGTTCTAGAATTGTCTTTTACCAAACATTCCTCAGAATAGCGTGATAGTAATCGACAATGCGAGATATCACAGTCGCCAATTACATAAAGCTCCAAGCTCAAATAATACAAAATTGGAGATTCAGAACTACATGGCGGCGAATGATATATATTTTGAAGAAAGTTATAAAAAAAGTAATCTTTTAGAAGTTTTAAAGACATTTTGTATAAAAAAATTATATGTTTGTGACACATTGGCAGAAGAAATTGGACATACAGTGCTACGGCTTCCACCCTATTATTGCATTTTTAACCCCATAGAGCAGCATATGTGGCACTAGTTAAAATCACTGGTTAGGTCTGAAAGTATTTCTCCGACTTTAAGTTAAGTTAAGTTTTAGTGTTGTAGAATTAATACGAAAATGCTTTAATGATATTCCCCCAGGTAGTTGGAAAAATTCAGTCCGTCACGTAATAACTGTAGAAAATTCGTATATTAGTCTGGATCGTATAATTAATCCAATGATAATTAATTTTGATCAGGATAGCGATAGCGAAACAGAACTATCTATAGAATGACATTATAAATGTAAATAAATATGACTAGTAATATTTTAAAAAAATGTTATTTCATTTGATTACATTAATATAATAATATCATTACTTGTTTTTCTTGGTCCGTCCCTTCATACTTCACTTGTTTATTGCCAAGCTCTTGTCGACACAATGGGACCGACCCAGGAAATCATTAAGTCGTATCCAAATTTCGTGAAACGTACTGTAACTAATAAGACAAAGGAGAAAAACCGCAAATTTCAAGACACTACCATAAACTGACACTGGCATAAATATTCTTATTTAGATCGGTACATGTGAAACAAACCATAACAACAATGAGGGAATTTTATGAACATAAAACAACAACTAATGCAGAAAACCATATTGAACAAGAATATATTTTTTCGAAAATAGTTCACTTTATCGACATTGATCAAGAGTACCATTTTTTCAGCTTAAGGTTTAGAGTATCCAAAATTATTATTGTCGTTCCTTCATCATACAAGGTGTACAAAAAAAAGCATTTTGTGTTACGTCTAGTTCGTCCCTGGCAAACTAAATAGGCCAAATGTGTTTAAAAGGGCGAATTTTAAGGAGACTCATCTACTAACCATTCTACTAAAAAGTTATTAAATTACACCTAGTACTTGATAAATTATTTAAAAAAACCACGATTTCCAGGGACGTCCGTTATGGGCCCGTATCACCTTAGTGGAGACCATAAGAAGGAAAGGAACTTCTCCTGTTATTTTTAAGTGTTTTATCTGAACCCGGGAGATTGCCAATATATTCTGGGACACCTTGTATATTAATTTTGACTAATTGCCTAAATGTACAGCCATGACTGGCATTTTTTCAGATTTTATTTTTTTTTCTCGCAAGTTTTAAGTCGAAACCTATAGTACAAAGCTTCTACAGAGTAATACTACTTAAAGACAAACATTATTTTAAGATATTTAGAAAAATGTAAGTTAATTTCAAGGGAATTATAAGGGACTTTTTGCCAGTCCCTGTACATTTAGGCAATGAGTCCAAATTTTGGATTCAGGGGAAACTTTTCAACCTTAACAACTTTTAGTAATTACTTTTTATTATCGTTCTTAGTTCTATTTTTCATATTTTTGTAAATTCGTAACACCCGGTGCATTATGCTGTTGGGTCCTTTGAGTCTAAGCAAGAGTTTCTATGAAGAATAACTTTTTTTATAAACCCACAAAGTTTTCCCTCTTCGGGACTCACGTGGACAAACAGTATATTCTTCTCATAAGTACCCCATATTCGCCACATTATCTGTGGTTAAATTACAAGCAATCTCAGTTAAATAAATTAGTGTTGGGAAAAATCGATGATTTTAAGTACTTGATACTCGAGCGATTTTAATAATCGAGTGAATCGCTCGAGCGATTAATCACTTGAAATTCTTATGACTAAGAAGAATGTGTTGATAAAACACCAGGGGTTGTTTTTGTAAGTTTTAGAAGTTTAATCTTAGAGTCTTTATTAAGGAAGAACAGTTGATGGTTTTTAAAAAAATTACATTCTTTAATTTTTTAAGAATTTACAATCGCAGCTGGCTAGCCACTCCCAGTCAAACGAAAACCCATGTCGCGCTGACTCCGCTAAGGGATTTGGCATACTTCTTTATAAGCACCTTCTCGTTTATGTGCCTTTAAGAAAGACGTATGTCGTGTCAGTCTTCTGAGCGTCAAACGTCGAACGTCGCCAATCGGCACATTTAGGGTGGCGCGCGAAGATCTGGTTTCAAGTGAAAGGCAATGATTCGATTTTTCGCTTGAATTTATAACTAGAGTATTTCCTATCGACCGAAAAACTGCTCGAATATACGTGGGCGTCAACAGAAGCTCGGGAATCGAGTGAAAGGCAATAAGTAACAAACTACGATTTTCGCTTGAATTTATAATTCAAGCAGTTTTTTTAATAATCGAGCGATGTCGGTTATTTCAATAATCGAGTACTCAAGCGGTTTTTCGCTCGAGCGATCACAACACTATAAATAATCGCCCGTGTGTGGCTTTCCCGATTTATCAATTGTTTCCTAATAAAAATTTTAAAAAATCTCCATTCTTTGATTTTTTAAATAAAATCATTGACTAATATTTTTTTTTGTAAATATCAGGTTATTATGCTGCCAATTTAATAAATGGCACGATAAAATCTAACACGTTAAAAATAAGCGGTACTAAAGCAAATGAATAAAATCACTCAATAACAAAAGTATATTTCTTCAAACGAAATAATTTGCAAAAATGAATCTAAATTTGTTATCAATTTATTTCAAAGAATAAAAATTTGGCTAGAAATTTATTCTCAACCAGAATACAGCCAGGCCTAAACCGTTTATTGGCTTATGGATATAAAATATGAAAGTTTGAGTGTTGAGTGTTCCAGGATATGTCCTGACTTGTATTTAAAACTGCAAACATTTTTTATCTGTCTAAGATTACCATTTTTTTTTTCTTACATTTTTTCGAGCAAAATAAGTTCTTATTTTTCCTGTAAAAATAAATGTTTGGCCGTAAGAATTTTATTGAAAAAACATCCCACTCATAAATTTATTTTAACTCGACGTTTTGAAAAGATGTAATTGAAATTGATACGTTTAAATCAATATCTCACCATTTGTCTTATGTTTTCAATAAAAACAACCTAATTCGGTCGGCGTCGGTACTTAATTCTTTTAGTTTATTTGCTTCCTTTCCACTTAATATAGATTCAAAGCCGTAAATATTTCAGCGATCAAAGTTTCCTGTTGTCAAATAAAATCCACCTTGAATACAGCGAGTATTTATTTATATTGGGAAAATAATTGATCGTTTATTAACATTTTAAAATAATTCCACGATTTAATTTCCTTGTAACAATGATGATAAACGTAGGAATAAATCAGTTACTTAATAGTACATTACGTATCAACGGCCGAAAAGAGGCTTTTACGGACGAGATGCGGAGATGGCCGACCGAGCCGAAGGTGAGGGAGGCGGGGAAACCACAACTGCCCTAACGTGCATCTGCCCTACCTCTCGGACGTGACTTCGTGTTGAACCGGGAATCTTCGTTTCTGCAATTGCCCTACCCACCCTTACGACGCGGAGGGAGCGGAAGTCGACAACCAAGGATGGAATATGCATACTTTCTTTGTTGTTTCGTGTGTGTTTCGTTATGGACGAACAAACCCAATGAGATCGTGGACAGATGAACATTAGGACGGAAATAATAAATACTTGTTATAGTTCCCTAATTTATTTATATGCAGAGTAGCTGTCAGCCGATTTGCACTCGAATTTTGTTTTTTCAAATTAAAATACAATAGGAAATCGTCTCCAAATGATGTATCGGGGCGGGTTTGCACTTATTTCCCCAGGGCATCTATAAATATTATTACACATTAATTATCTTCTTATGTAAGAATAAAATTTCGATAATGAAATAACTACAGCTAATGGCGTAGTCAGGTAGGGTGCAGGAAATTCCAAAAATATTACAGTTCTAATATGAAAATAAATATGACATAACCATTCAATCGTTCGGTGCTAAGAGCTACATTTTAAGTCTCTATCCAAAAATAATTTACAGCACGACAGTAAAAATGCATGTAAACGGGGGGAAAAGGCGTTCTCAACGGATTAGGCCATACGAACTTAACCGAACATCACCCGAATATACTCGATTAGTAGAGCAAATGAACATTAGGGTAGCGGTAAAGCCTCCGACGGCCCGAGATATGTACCGTACCGTACTGTTTTTTATAAGTGCTCCGAGGCCAAATAAATAAAGAAATTCTTCAGACATTTTTCTAAACATCTTTGAAAAATGAACTGCAAATTCAATTTATATATACAGGGTGTTATGGAAATGACGTATTATATTTAAACCGGCAATTCCTGAGATGAATACAAATTGAAGAAAAATATCCTTAAATGGCGCTTTCAATTCATTTAGCGGTAAAAATGACTTGACGTCAAACCAGGAATACCTCTGTACCGCACTGCGGCACATCCGAATTCTCACCGGTGTTGTCAGAATTACACTCTTTAAGTTTGAAATACCCAACTACGTAACTAGGTCAAATGTCAATGACCTTTTGACTTATGATTTTCTGATTTTTTAATGTAATTTTATTTAGGCCACACACATACACTTACCTTGTCGGTCTTATTTAAAAATTAATGTCAACTTCTATAAAAACTTATACAGCGTTTTAGTAAAGAAACCGGCACATCACATAACCTGGTTATGCAAAACTAAACTACACATGAACATTGGCCGCCATAAAACTGCACAAAATTCACTTGGAGACATCGTTTTTATTAACATTGGCTTGTCTCGCTTAGGTTTGCATAAATTTTTGCTTTTAATTAAAAAACACATTGTAAAATGTAAATAACATTAAAAATCACATCTGACCTGAAATATGCAAAACAAGAACTGTCAAAAACTAGAAATGTATTATAATGCAATGCATGTTTTCCGGTAGATTCCTGCGCATTCACCAAAAAAGGTTGAAATAAATAATTATAATAATCTACATTCTACAGCATTTATTTATTGTTTCCTTCACTGCTGTAGATACCAATAAAGATTAAAAAACTTGTTAATCGCTGCTCTGGTGCTTTATTTCATTCGAAAAGCTTAAAAAAATTGAATCGATCGTTTCACAGCGGGATTTTAAAACCAAGATTAGCACATCTCTAGTATAAATCGACAGGTTAAAAGTTGACATTTGCTTGACAACAAGCGGCTTCTCGCGAAAGAGTTTTTTCGGGATATTTAATCAACTGTACAGTCCGAATAAGTGGGAAAATGTTTAGTACATACAGAAATATCAAGTCGAAGGCATATTAGAAAATGTTCCTTTAGTAAGAGACTGGAAATCGCAAGGTCACCGGATCTTACATCATGCAATTTTTTCTATGGGGTACGATGAATAAAGAAATAGTTGATAAAGTCGAAGATATGGATCAGCGATATAAGATATTGGATGCAGCAGATAAAATAATTGCTGAACGTTTTAGTTTATAAAGTGCCAATTGTGTCCTATGTCCTATTTGTGTGTTTGTTAAAGAATGCATTAGTATGTAGCGATTTTGTGTGACAAGGGCCTATCTTAAAAAAACTAAGTTGAAACGTGTGTTTCTTTAAGTGATTTATGGTAATTTGTTCAGTGTTTCACTATTTGTTCTGTGTCTCTGACGATATACAGGGTCATGTTCTGAGATTGGAAGAAAAACGCCGAAGGGGTTTTAGTGGTGGGTTATAAGCTTTACCCACTAAAACCAAAAAACTGAAGATTTATGTGCCCTGGATTACTTGCTAGTATACTGGGATTCACTTCTATTTGGATACTAGGTAGCTAAATATTTATTTTTATAAGAATCTAAAGTTTTACACGAACAATTTGGCAACATTGCGCTAGAACATCTGTTTATTACACAGCTGCTCAGTGTAATGTGACTGTGCCGAGGAGTTGTGTGTGGGTTTATGGGTGAATTACCCCACTTTTTAAACGTTCGATTTGAAAAAAAAAATATGTAGCGCTTCTCTAGGACACCCCAGGAGTCACCCATTTAAATATAATACGTCATTTCCATAACACCCTATTCCGCTATTTATTATCGCTTGTATGTATGGCTCGGTGGCCTAGTGGCAGAGTGTACGCCTGGCGATCTGAGAGTCGTGGGTTCAAATCCCGTACTCGACATCTCTGGTTTTATTTATTTATCAGTTTAAAAACTATGAGGAGCTGGTAGTACATGGTAACTCGAGACAAACCCGCTTCGATACTTTCCCGCCCGCTCTCTCGGAGCGGCCTAGAAAGCGCCACTTTCGGTGAAGAGAACAAGCATAAAAAGAGGCACTTTCGAGGCACTAGTAAAAAAAGGATTTCATCTAAAAACTTATTGTCCTTGTTACTAACACCGGGTACTATTGTACGACACAGAAGTCTGAAACAGGGGCGGAAGGGAAAGCTAGGTAATCACATTTTCTTCCAATTCATAAAATTGATTTCGAATCACCGTTCTCCATCAAATAAAAACAGTAAAACACAGTATTTAAACAATAAAAGGTTTTCGCTCTGCCACCGGTGGTTGGCTCAAGTTGTAACTGGTGCCGGCGCACGCCTAATTACAGTGTGCACTTGATATATTTTTCCTCTGCCGTTGACCAATCAGGTGCAGGTGTCGTCACTTTCGACGGCGAACTGTCGCTGTGGTGTCAGAGTTCCAATTTAAGAAAGTGTTTCAAATATACAGGGTGTCCCAGAATATAACAGGAGAAGTTCCTATACATTTTTCTTCCTTAGGCCTCCCCTACGGAGATACGGGCCCATAACGGACGTCCCTGGAAATCGTTGTTTTTAAATAATTTTTTAAGTACATACTAGTAGTAATTTAATAATTTTTTAGTATAATGGTTACTAGATGAGTCTCAATAAAATTCGCCCTTTTAAACATATTTGGCGTATTTAGTTTGCCAGGGACGGACTAGAACTAACATAAAAATGTTTTTTAAACCTTGTATGATGAAGGAACGACAATAATATTTTTTTTGATACTCTAAACTAGTCTAAACCTTAAGCTGAAAAAAGGTACCCTTGATCAATGTCGATAAATTGAACTGTTTTCGAAAAAAAACATTTTTGGTTGAATATGGTTTTTTGCATTGGTTGTTGTTTTATGTTCATAAAATTCCCTCATTGTTGCTATGGTTTTTTCACATGTACCGATTTAAATAAGAATATTTATGCGAGTGTCAGTTTATGGTAGTGTCTTGAAATTTGCGGTTTTTCTCATTTGACTTATTAGTTACTAACTTAGTAATGGAATTTACATAATATACTGAATATGCCGACATGCATTTAATGTATGGTCAGTTCATTTCATCGACATTGATCAACAGAACCTTTTTTTCAGCTTAAGGTTTAGAGTATCCAAAATTATTATTGTCGTTCCTTCATCATAGAGGGTGTAAATAAGCATTTTGTGTTACGTCTAGTCCGTCCCTGGCAAACTAAATAAGCCAAATGGGTTTAAAAGGGAGAATTTTAAAGAGACTCATCTAGTAACCATTATACTAAAAAATATTAAATTACACCTAGTACTTATTAAAATTATTTAAAAAAAACGATTTCCAGGGACGTTCGTTATTGGCCAAGATCTCCGTAGGGGAGGCCGTAGGAAGAAAAATGTATAGGAACTTCTCCTGTTATTTTTAAGTGTTCTATCTGAACCCGGGAGATTGTCCATATATTTTGGGACACCCTGTCTATTCTGAATTTAATTCTTTACTAAATATTAATTATTTATAATAGTATTGCAATAAAAAAATTAATACGAATATAAAATATACATTGTGATCCTAGTCTTCATTTATAAGATAATTTATATTCGCATTCCTGCATTCTTTTCACTGTTTCAGACTAATGTGTAAAACAATACCATATATTACTATCAATTTTATTGCCAGAAATAAAGAATATCGTTTTGCACCTGGTGTCATACCCTTTTGAACAATTCTTTTCATAATTAGCAGAAAAATGTATGTTTTGAAACACAACCCATAAAAATAATATAGCTTAATCGAAGTGTGGAAAGCTTAAACAGCCACTGAAATAAATTTATAATTTTATTATAAGACACGAAATACTTCTTTTAACAACAAAACTTTTGTAACAATAAAATTTACGACCCATAAAACAGATTTCATTTTAATTGTCATCTATAAAACTTCCAAACTATCAAGAAAGACTTAATTGTTTTAGTTTTAACGTGTTGTGTTTGCAGATATATGTACATTTAAGCAGTTTAAATGTATGGCGAACAGAAAGTATATAGTCGATATTTTATTCCCTGATCGAATTCCAATGGAAATAAAAGTCCTCTCTTAAATTATTTATTAAAATATAATTTCTTGACGGCGACGGCTTTTTTACAGTCCGATTAAGTCAGACACCGCAAGGGCGGCATCGATCTAATTATATTACGAGGTCGCATCGGCTTCTTTAAATCTGCTCGCAAGAAATTATATATGTTTATTTGTTTCTATTATTAATAATTGCATAAATCTCTTAATGAACCCATAGAAAAATCATAGAGAAAGAAAAAAAATTACAATTTATAATTTACACAAGCTCCCTGTTACTCCTTTATTAAGATTAATAGTATTCAAACTATTCAGGTCATTAAGGAAGGTACCTTATTTCGGTACCTATACCCAAGAAACTCACCCAGGTAGGTAGTTTATTGGATTGGTAAGTTTAGTTTCAAACCAAAGAAGACCAAACCCTGTCATTTCGGTTTGGTCCACACGAATTTATGTATCCAGTGTAAAAAGTAATTGTTTAGTTATCGCAATGTTCTGTACATTTGCCTGTAATCATCAATATCTGTTCGTTAGAACACAATAAGACCACACAATATGTAAATATTAAATATTTCTATACATTTTCGTAATTCGGACTTTGGTGGTTTTAAAACGTCCAAACCTAAGATTGAGCCAAAAGATGGATGGTTTTCGAGCTTGGGTAAGCGGCACTTCATTTTAAAGGTCCTTTTTCATTCCAATAATACCATACCTTATTAGTTATTAAATAGTAGTTTTAACGTTTCAAAATTTGTATTATTAGAAAGAAATTTAAACGACCTGATGAGTCCTCCCCCCCCTTCCTATGTAAGATTTTAAGGGTAAAATCGACCCCTGGGAAGTTATGAAATTGACAACCTGTCTATGTATCAATAAGTGATGTCTGGCTACCGGACATCGGTCTCCCTAGCACTAAAAGGGGCAGGTAAAAGGGGTAATATCAATAAGGTGGTAAGTTAGTTGACTATAAGGGGAAGGTACTTTTTGACGGAAGAATGAACGTTCTAACTGTCAATGGCGGATGGGCACCATCTTGGTAAAGTAAATTAAATAGGAAGAGGGATAGAATTGATTGATTTAGCCGATACTTGATGGAAATCCATTATAAATTTGAACAGAAACAAAAAGTTATAAAATTTCCACAATTTTTATTTTGAAAAAACCCGTAACATGTTTCGGCACACGGTGCCTTCTTCTGACGGAATAAATATAAATGTGGTAAAATTTGATTTAAATATCTTAGTAGGTACAAGATGGAGCGAACGATTTTATGGTATGGGGTTTACACTAATCTTAATAATTATACCCAACAGAAGGGTAATATTTATGCTAATGTTACAAATAGGTGTAAATTCCTAATCTTATTGTGTAGATTTATATAAATTCAGTAAAGGTGAATAATTAGTGTCTAATTGTTCATTCAATAATAAACCCGACCTTTTCTTTTTGTTAATCTCCATACTTTCCAAATAGTTTAATTTCTTTGATTTTTTCTCAGTATGTAAAATTTTAAAATCTTTGGAAAAATTGTGCTTCTCTGAATTTAAATGTAAGGCGTAATGTGAAAAATTATTGTTTTTTAGGAAACTAGATTCGTGTTCTTTGATTCTTGTTTTGAAAGATCTTCCTGTTTGTCCAATGTACATTTTAGGACACGAACCACATTCTAGCAAATATACTCCTGATTTAGTTAGTTTACTTGGTTTCGATTTGTTGTTTTTAATTAGTTTACCTAGATTATTATTGGTTCTAAAAGCGGTTTTTATTTTGTTTTTGGAGAGAGTTTTGGAAATCTTTTTCGTAATATTGCCTGTGTATGTGATAGATTTAAATTTATGGTCGAGTGTATTATTGGTTGTTGGATATACTAAGTTTATTGCTTTCTTATATGCTTTTTTCTTAACTAAATCATCCACCATACCCGCATTATATCCGTTATTTACCGCAACCTGTTTGATGATATTTAGTTCTTTTTTGTAATTTTCTGATGATAATGGGACATTTAGAAGTCTGTGCACAAACGAATTGAAAGATGCCATTTTATGGGAATATGGGTGGTTAGATTTATTATGAATAACTGTGTCTGTATGTGAAGGTTTGTGGAAAATTGAAAATTCATGACTATCATTTTTATTGGTGATGGTTAGATCTAAGAAGTTGATAGATTTATTATCTTCTAATTCGACCGTGAACTTGATTTTAGGATGTAAATTATTAATAAATGAGAGGAACTGATCTAGCTGTCTATTAGTGCCTGAAAAACATGTTATGATATCATCGACGTATCGATGCCAGTAAAGAAATCTTTTGCTTAATGGATGGTTAAAAATTTGTTTTTCTAAATTATCAACAAAAATCTCGGCCAATAACGGACTCAAAGGGTTACCCATTGCTAGGCCTTCATCGGAGATGTAAAATTTGTTGTCGAATTCGAAATAATTTTGATCCAGGCAAACCGAGAGAGAATCTAATATGTCTTGTTTTATAATTATGTTGACTTTATTTTTTGTTAATAGTGAATTAATGAGATCTATTGCTTCATTAGGTGGGACGTTAGGGAACAGATTTTTTATGTCAAAAGATAATAATGTAGCATTTTTTGGTATTTTGATATTTTTAATTTTGTTAATGAGTTCATATGAATTTTTGATGCTAAATTTGGGAGAAAATTGACTATATTGTGAGATAATATTTATTAATTTTTTTGAAAGTTTGGTTGATGGAGCGTTAATAAAAGAAACCACAGGTCTTATAGGATAGTCTTCTTTGTGTAATTTTATTAACGAATATAGATTAGGTGCTTGAGGATTCATGACTGTTAAGTTTTGTTTTTCGAATTCATTGAAAATTGAAAGTTCTTTAGTAATATTTTTAATCATTTTTTGGTAATGGTTTGTTGGATCAAAATTTATTTCTTGTACATTGTTGGAGTTAAAGAAATCTAAAGTTTTATCGACATATTGGTTTTTGGTAATGGCTACAATAGAGTTTCCCTTATCTGCTTTGGTAAAGATGATATCATTTTCTTTGGACTTATTTATGATTAGTTTAACAATATGAGTTTCTCTAGAGAAATGACCGAGTGGTTTTTCAAATGGATGTTTTTTAATAATTTGTGAAACCAAATGTTTTTCAGAGTTGACAACTCTGAAAAACATTTGGTTTCACAAATTATTAAAAAACATCCATTTGAAAAACCACTCGGTCATTTCTCTAGAGAAACTCATATTGTTAAACTAATCATAAATAAGTCCAAAGAAAATGATATCATCTTTACCAAAGCAGATAAGGGAAACTCTATTGTAGCCATTACCAAAAACCAATATGTCGATAAAACTTTAGATTTCTTTAACTCCAACAATGTACAAGAAATAAATTTTGATCCAACAAACCATTACCAAAAAATGATTAAAAATATTACTAAAGAACTTTCAATTTTCAATGAATTCGAAAAACAAAACTTAACAGTCATGAATCCTCAAGCACCTAATCTATATTCGTTAATAAAATTACACAAAGAAGACTATCCTATAAGACCTGTGGTTTCTTTTATTAACGCTCCATCAACCAAACTTTCAAAAAAATTAATAAATATTATCTCACAATATAGTCAATTTTCTCCCAAATTTAGCATCAAAAATTCATATGAACTCATTAACAAAATTAAAAATATCAAAATACCAAAAAATGCTACATTATTATCTTTTGACATAAAAAATCTGTTCCCTAACGTCCCACCTAATGAAGCAATAGATCTCATTAATTCACTATTAACAAAAAATAAAGTCAACATAATTATAAAACAAGACATATTAGATTCTCTCTCGGTTTGCCTGGATCAAAATTATTTCGAATTCGACAACAAATTTTACATCTCCGATGAAGGCCTAGCAATGGGTAACCCTTTGAGTCCGTTATTGGCCGAGATTTTTGTTGATAATTTAGAAAAACAAATTTTTAACCATCCATTAAGCAAAAGATTTCTTTACTGGCATCGATACGTCGATGATATCATAACATGTTTTTCAGGCACTAATAGACAGCTAGATCAGTTCCTCTCATTTATTAATAATTTACATCCTAAAATCAAGTTCACGGTCGAATTAGAAGATAATAAATCTATCAACTTCTTAGATCTAACCATCACCAATAAAAATGATAGTCATGAATTTTCAATTTTCCACAAACCTTCACATACAGACACAGTTATTCATAATAAATCTAACCACCCATATTCCCATAAAATGGCATCTTTCAATTCGTTTGTGCACAGACTTCTAAATGTCCCATTATCATCAGAAAATTACAAAAAAGAACTAAATATCATCAAACAGGTTGCGGTAAATAACGGATATAATGCGGGTATGGTGGATGATTTAGTTAAGAAAAAAGCATATAAGAAAGCAATAAACTTAGTATATCCAACAACCAATAATACACTCGACCATAAATTTAAATCTATCACATACACAGGCAATATTACGAAAAAGATTTCCAAAACTCTCTCCAAAAACAAAATAAAAACCGCTTTTAGAACCAATAATAATCTAGGTAAACTAATTAAAAACAACAAATCGAAACCAAGTAAACTAACTAAATCAGGAGTATATTTGCTAGAATGTGGTTCGTGTCCTAAAATGTACATTGGACAAACAGGAAGATCTTTCAAAACAAGAATCAAAGAACACGAATCTAGTTTCCTAAAAAACAATAATTTTTCACATTACGCCTTACATTTAAATTCAGAGAAGCACAATTTTTCCAAAGATTTTAAAATTTTACATACTGAGAAAAAATCAAAGAAATTAAACTATTTGGAAAGTATGGAGATTAACAAAAAGAAAAGGTCGGGTTTATTATTGAATGAACAATTAGACACTAATTATTCACCTTTACTGAATTTATATAAATCTACACAATAAGATTAGGAATTTACACCTATTTGTAACATTAGCATAAATATTACCCTTCTGTTGGGTATAATTATTAAGATTAGTGTAAACCCCATACCATAAAATCGTTCGCTCCATCTTGTACCTACTAAGATATTTAAATCAAATTTTACCACATTTATATTTATTCCGTCAGAAGAAGGCACCGTGTGCCGAAACATGTTACGGGTTTTTTCAAAATAAAAATTGTGGAAATTTTATAACTTTTTGTTTCTGTTCAAATTTTTAAGGAAGAGGGATCTTGCGATACATCATTTTGAAGGTACTATCGAGTACCCTATGATGCCACAATATTACTTCTCAAGTCGCAAATAAAACAAAATGGGGGCGTTTTAAAAATTGCATAAATATTATATTTCTATTATCCCTTATTTCACTTACAGTCTTGGAAAAATATACAACTTGGCATAGTGTTGTAGGAATCAGAGAGCTACACTTTATTGCATGTTTCTTGGTGCTCAAATTCAATATGGCGGATGGGCGCCATCTTGTTAAAAAAATTGAATAGTAAGTGGTAAGAACTTTACGATCTCAGAATATTGTGTCCCTATTCGTACCCATAACAAAATGGCGGCTTTTTAAAAAATAATATTTACAATTTTTTTCTTTTGCTATTTTAGTTTAGATTTTACAACTCCGCTAGATGATAAATTGACTTTCTACAAAGTCCTAAAAATTAAACTAAAATAGCAAATGAAAAAAATGGTATATATTAATTTTTAAAAAGCCGCCATTGCGTTTTGGGTACGAATAGGGACAGAATATTCTGGTATCGTAAACTACTCAACAGGACCTTTAAAAAGATGCACCGCAAGACCCCACTTCCTATTAATTTTTTTTATCAAGATATAATAAATGCAATTTTTAAAAAGTCGCTATTTTGTTTTCGTTGCTACTCAACAGGACCTTTAAAAAGATACACCGCAAGACCCCACTTCCTATTAATTTTTTTTATCAATTCATCATTCGGTGCGAATAGAGAAGTAATATTCTGGCATCGTAAAGTACTTGATGGTACCTTTTCCTATTTAATTTTCCTTGCTAAGATGGCGCCCATACGCCATCTTGACAGCTAGAACTCTCATTCTTCCGTCTTTTACCTTCCACTATAGGCCACACCCGTATTTTGTTAAAAAAAAATTAGCGGGTCAAAAGGTAACATGTGTCAAAAACAAGTGATCGTGACCTCCACGGTGTGCCGCTGACTATCTTAATCTAATCTACTTTCTAAAATTATTCAAAATGCTTAAAGCCGTATTAGAGTCGGCAATTACTGTCTCTTACGCCGGCAATGGCAATTATAATTGCACGTATTTATGCGCACTAAACCATTCTCGATCAGCTGGACCAATACTGCTCGCATTGCCGGCGCAATGCGAGAATGGAATCCGTATTACAGTCAGCAATTGTAGTCTTCTGGCAATTAAAAGTGCACGGATTCACGCGCAGTACCCCGTTCTCGATCAGCTGTCATAAATGGGGCAAGCGCCATTTTCATTGTCATTGCCGGTGCAAGTCTGGGTAGAGATGGATTATTCTGCTATTTTTAAATGTTTATTAGTTGGTCGAAGCACCTATGAACAGCTAATGGCTATTTAAACTAACTGGTACTTAAAATAACAGTTCATATTCTTTATTAAGCATATGTACTGCTAATTCGTAGCAACTTTTTTGAATTGCCATTTGTAAGTAGCAGTAGCTGCTTTAACTGCTAATCAAAACGAACAGGTTTGTTCGGGTTTTTGACACTACCCACTGCTGTCGTGACTGTTGGCAATGCGCCAGCTGATCGAGAACGGTTTACTGCGCATGAATTTGTGCAATTATAATTGCCATTGCACCGGAAATTTTTATTGCCGACTCTAATACGGCTTTTAGAGTTTGTACTTATGGTGCTTGGTAAAGGATCCGTGGCCAATGAATGTCACCTTTTTCGCTGTATCTTCTGTTTGCTTCCTATCCTTAGTGGATTAATAAAGAATTCGCTGCCAACAACAATCCGTCTTATGCTTTCAATAAGAAACAACCTAATTCGATGGGTACTTAATTCACTTCGATTTTATTTACTCTCTAACGCTCACGCCGAGAGTAATTTATGCTCCAAGAAAATTCCCCCTTGTCACATAAATGCCATCTCAGATGGGACAGGTATTTGTTCGATTACGGAAATTACTGACCTTTTCCAAACAAATTGATTTAAATGTGTGCGATTCAAAGTTTCATTTAGGCTAATTTTAATTTATGGTGGTGGTCGATCGGAACATTGTCGTCATACGGGAAGTCCGCTTCAACCTTTTTCGTTAATTAGCGGCCCCGATTTATTTACGAATTTAGTCGGAACAGAACCTTTAATTAATTCACGATATTAATTATGCGATTTGTGGATATTAGGCAGGCGCAAAAATATGAACAGTTAGGAATACAAATGACAGTGTAGTGCTAAAAAATCGTATTTGTTTTTATTTCTTCGTTATTGATTTTCATTTCACCAGCGGCTTGGCCTGCGGTGAAATAATTTGTACAGAGTGTCCCATTTTCGACACTTTTATAGGGAATCTCCGTTATTGTTAGTGTTATCAAAAAAGTAATGTAGGTGTTATGTGCTCTTTTGAGGTCAAACTTAAAATGGTAAAATCAAAATTCGACAATTTTCGCTCGCTTAAGGGATACGGGGGAAAGTCAAAAAATTCACAATTTCTAAATTATTCTATATTTTCTTAGTTAAAAGAGATACAGAAAAATGTTCTATACAGAAGTTTATTTATAATGATTGTTGAATAATCTGCCGCTTTCAGAATAAGTATACGGGGTTAGGTAAGAAAATTATCGGACCTAACCTAACTTTTTTAAATGGAACATTCTGTATATTTTAATCTAAAAAGATAGCATTTAAACTATCTTTTCAAATTTATAACACACCATGGATGATAGATATAGATATCATATAAAATTTTTCAAAATGTTGATAAGTCATTTTTACAAATGAATATGTAAAAATGAAATTGACGTTAAATGTTAATAACAACTAGTATGTCAACATAGTTGTCTCAAGGATATTAGCTTTGGTTTTGATGGCCTACTGTGGTTTAAAGTAATAAGGTTTAAATAAATCGCTAGGAATTTGAAAGGAGAATTTAAAATAGTATATTTTTAGATTAAAATATACAGGGTGTTCCATTTAAAAAAAATGAGTTTAGGTCCGATAACTTTCTTACCTGACTCCGTATACTTATTCTGAAAACGGCAGACTATTCAACAATCATTATAAATAAACTTCTGTATAAAACATTTTTCTGTATCTCTTTTAACTAAGAAAATATAGGGTAATTCTGAAATTGTAAATTTTTTGATTTTCCCTCGTATCTCTTAAGCGAGTGATAATTTTCAAATTTTGATTTTATCATTTCAAGTTTGGCCCAAAAAGAGTACATGACACCTACATTACTTTTTTGATAGCACTAACAGTTACGGAGATACCTTATAAAAGTGTCGAAAATGGGACACCTTGTACATTGCAAGGAAAGAAACACTTGGTTACATTTAGTAATCAGCCGATACGGTTTTTTTTGCCGATACCGATATAATATCGGTATCGGCGGCACATTCTTAAAAGATATGTAACTTATTCAATATACAGGGTGCCCCACCGGGAACCGCCACGTATACATGAAAAAGTATATATAGGAAAATTTTGAAAACTGTACACTAAGCTAATGTTGATGGGGACCACTCGGCTAAAATATTTTCAAAATGGTGGCACTTCCGGTTATACCGGAAATAGGTGTCAACTTGCTTATTTTAAACGGAATACCCAATATATGTGGATTCTACGCAAGATTCTAGGCAGATTTCATATATCATGTCTTATATCTAAGTCTAAGTATGTTCGAGATATTTAAGGGTTTATGTCGAAAATTACGTTTGCAGAACTTAAATGAATTATTAATTTTTACTATTAGGAAGCCTTTATTATTTAATTTGAGTTGGATTTATTGTTGAAAAGCGCCTACTTTAATAGTTTTTTAATAACATTTTTAATCTATTAATACAGGGTAAGATTAAAAATTAAACTGAGAAAACTGCAAAAAAATCTACATTTTCAAATTGAAACCCATAAATTTAATAATTATTTTCTATTTAGCATTAAAGTTCGTATAAGATTGTATATTCCGAAAAGTTGTAGTTTTCGAAATATTGCCAATTTAATATTTTTATATGGCGGTTTTGCTTGGACTTTAAGTTCAGTTACTCCTAGTTCCCTTAGTATTTACTTGATTGTACTAAATTCCTTAGAAGTCCTAACTATACTTTTTTATAAATTATCTTGTATCAAAAAATGTAATTAATCCTACACTTGGCAGCGAAAATAACGCACAACCAAAAATTAGGTTGAATTTTGTCGAGAACCGGGTTCTTTAAATAGCGAGAGGTATATCAGTGACATTTTGTCTGAGCACGTTGTCCCTTTCGCTCCGTACATTGAGAATAATTTTTTACTAATGCCTGATAACTCAAGACCTCATATTGCGCGCATCGTCAATGAATATTTACATCAAGTAAATATTCGTACTCTAAATTGGCCACCGCGCAGTCCCGATTTGAATCCTATAGAGCACTTATGGGATATTATTGGTAGGGCACTGAGACAGCATCAACCCCATTCTGCCAACCTGCAAGATGTTCAAATAATGGTTACCGATATTTGGAATGGACTTGACCAAAATAAAATATTAAATTTAATATCGAGTATGCCGAGGCAATGTGAATCAGTCATTAGAAGTACAGGTGGGAACACGAGCTACTAATGTACTTTTTCTGTTATTTATTGTTATTCTTAGTTTAATGTTGTCAAAATGTTAGTTTAATTTAAAAAAAAAACATGTTCTGGTGTATTTTCTTTCATATTACAGATATCAAAGAAATTAAAGGAACAAAATATTTAGAAAACATGAGGCTTCAGTATGATTTCAGATTTCATCATACATTCATTGTTGCTGCTAATGCTCCCTACAGGGTGTCTCAAATTTAATGTAAAAAAACTATTCTCATTCTTGCACTCTGTATAAGCCTAAAACTGAAATCTGAATAAAAAATTCTATCACAGTGCAATTACCGAAGAAAAACGCCATAGTTCAAAGGAAAAATTAGCGAAATCGATTTATCGGTTCACGAAAAAATCAAGTTTGAAATTGAACATAATTTTTGGTTGTGCGTTATTTTTGCTGCTAAGTGTATATTTTATAGGAAATCGTACAATAAATCTTTACTACAACAATTTTACTATGGTGTTTTCTCGTGCACTTGCATTCGTTGTAAACTTTAAAATATATTTTAGTATTTGCTTGATTGTTCTAAATTCATTAGAATATAGGAATATAGGAATTATAACTATAGTTTTTTATAAATTATGTGTACCATATTATTTTGGTACGGATTATTAATTGGGAATACCATGTGTCAAAATTTTTGCAAAAGATTTTAGTCAATTTTACAAACGATTTTCATATAAACGGTTTACTAAATATTCTTGTAATAATTTAATGGCAGTTCTTAATAAAAGTTATTCCAGTCACATATAGAGCCATAAATTATGGTTAATTTTACTATTTTTATAGTAAATTTAACTAAGTCTTTCTTTCCGCGTAATTTAAAACGCCGGTAAAGACGAAACTAATTTACTATTTGTCCATGAATTTTCAGAACCTGTAATTTATGTGACATAATTGCACACTGCATGCACCAGTACAGTTCTTAATTTAAATTGCAAAATATTTAAATGTTTATGTAACGACCTTAAATCCGCTGTTATTGCCTATTGAGTCGGGTCTTCGATTCAGTGGCGCTACCAATTGAGCGCCACGGCATGTTTACGAATATTGTGACAGTCACATTTACTCGCAGGCATGCATGAACACATCGAGGCATGCATGCAAATTCGACAATGCGTGGTCAAAAACTGACGGCCTGTCATGCTTCTGGCGCGATGTGAAATGATCTGTCGCTGCTTGTATTTGTGGTGTGGCAAAAAAAATGTGCCACTTATGATCATTTTGCTACTTTACCAAGGCATCGTGCCTGCAACAACATTCGACTTTATCAAAGAGCTATTTCCCAATCCAAGAATGTTGAACGTCAGAAAATATCGCTACTGCTGATTTATGGCCTCTATTAAAATGAAAGGATCGCTCAGTCTATCTGAATAGTCAGCGGATCATATTGCATTTCACATTTGCATGCAAGTTTTGCTATTCATGCATGCTCACGAGCAAATGTGACCGTTAGTCAAGGTTGGTAAATATCACATTTATATAAATATATATGTATCAATGATATTATGGATGGCCGATTAAAATGAAGAAATAGTTATTATTTGAAAATTTGGCTGCTTATACACGGTGTTATGGAAATGAGTTACTATATCTAAATGGGTGACTCCTAGGGTGTCCTAGAGAAAGTCTACATACTTTTTTTTTAATCGAATATCTAAATACTAAGGTAAAAACCATTTTTACCCACATACTGTCGCGACGTTCCATCTGGATTCACTTAGCAACAATGTGGGTCACTAGAGTATACTAACCGTGTTGTCAGATCACACCGCGTGTCTCGCCCTTGCTTGGATACCGGCCGCGCGCCACTATCGTTGCAACAGTATGTTTCGAGACTTAGGGGTGGAATGACGCTGTCGAGGGTTCCACGTGCTTGATGTATACGAATTTTAAACGTTTCGTTAGTTGTTATTTTTTTTCTATTGTGAAATAATTCATAATAAGAAATATTGTGATGTGATTTCAAATTTGTGTGATATTACCTATTGTTGGTTCTGTTGCAAAACGTACTTTTTGTGTTTTATTTTTTTTATGGAATTTAATTATAAAACGGATTATAAGATCGAAGGTAAGGGAGTATGTACCTTAAAATTGTCGTATTTTTTTTCTAAAAAGTTTGAAAAAGAAGAGATAACGCGGGTCAAAGACGTCTAGTTGTCGAAAACTGAACACGTGCGTTTACAATTCTGTGTTGCAATATATGACAACACCGCCTCAATAAACTATTGACTGATAACGTCCTCAGTAGCGGCCACGTAAAATTTCTGATTTCATATAAAGTGTATATTTCGTACAATAATTCAAAACGCCATAGGTTATTTTTCTTCAATTTATTTTCATCTCAAGATGTGCCGGTTTAAATATAATAAGTCAGTTCCATAACACCCTGTATAAGTGTTAAAAAAATATTTGCGGCAGTGTAGTGATGCTGCTTTTACTAGAAAGTATTAGCAACTTTGATAATTTAAATGGATCACCCTGTGTATTATTTTTTCTTAGAATCACTATTAGTTTCATAGTAACTTTCCTCAATATTTTCCTATACCTAACCGTTATCTTCTCCAGATATTTTCACTTTTTTTTTGAAAACCACCTTCAAAATAATAACGCTAATATGTTTGAAATTTAGTTGGGACAAAGGTAATAAACAGAGGTCTTCCACTCTGTTCAAAAATATAGTACAGGGTGTTTCCAAATACAAATATTTTCATTGTTTGGAAAAATTATAGAAAGTATGTTTCCAAAAAAAAAAGTTCAATTAATTATCTCGAGAACGATAACAGATAGTTATAGAGAAACGTTAACGAAACTTATTAAGAAATTAATAGGGATTCAAAAAAAATAATACACAGGGTGTTCCATTTAAACTATCAAAGTTGCTAATACTTTCCAGCAGACGCGGCAGCACTGCACGGCTGAAAATATTTTTAAAAGAGGGAGTATGTCCACTTATATAAGTTACCAAATTTTCAAAGTGATCGGTTAACTTGTTCTTCATAAACGTTAAATAGGCCATCCAACATCAATCACCCTGTATATGTATAAACGCTTCGTCAAGCCTGCGGGCGCCACTGCTTGGAATAACAGTCTCTTTTGGACGGTTAAATTATTTGCATATTATACTACGATTACATATGGATGTTATTTAAAACCTGATTTGCAGGTATTATTTTTAAATTTTTATTATTTCTAAAAGCTGGCCGTGGAAGATGGATATTTTATAAAGTAGGAATTTGGGATACGCATTAGATTGGAACGGGAACTCGGCAAATAATTTGTATAGGCACGGTTCGCCCGATTTAAATCAACAATTTAATCGAGCGATTCCTTTATTTTAATCAATGATCAATAAAAAAAACTGAAATGTAATTTATTTTGAACGAAGCAGTTCACGAATTGTTCTTTCTGGCTGGTTTATGTTTTATGCAGTGTTGGGATCGCTCGAATGAAAACTGCTCGAGTACTCGATTATTGAAATAACCGCTCGATTATGGAAAAAACTGCTCGAGTTATAAATTCAAGCGATTCGCTTATAACTTTTCACTCGATATTCGCCGCCGTTCGAGCGATTGGTGACATCATCGCTCGATAAATCGAAGGTTTCAAGTGATTTTAAAAACCGCTCGAGCGATTATTGGAAAGACTACTCGAGTTATAAATTCATATTATATATAAATATTGTCTTCTATTTTCATCGAGAAAGGATAATCTCAGGGATTTCTGGCAGATTATTATAATTTAGCAAAAAAAAAAGTAAAAGAGAAGGTAATAAATTCCGGGATTATACAAAGCACTCCAGGACCCGGGAAATAATATCCCGGCCACCTAGCAACCCTAGCTATAATACCTGTAAACGTCATCGCTTGATGAATAATTTCGAGTGGAATAGCTCGGGCGATTCGCTCGATTATTGAAATCGCTCGAGTATTAAGTACCTACTCGATTATTAAAATTATCGGTTTTTCACAACACTAGTTTTATGTATTCATTGGCAATATTTTTTAAAGTTTTACAACATTTAAACATGTACCATCGTGCCGATAAAAAAAATAGGACAGCAATATTTCTTATTTTCTCTTTACTGTCGAGTCTGGTACCAGTAAAATATCATATAAAAATTTTACATGTCAACATAGATTGCAACTTTATCATTAACTTGTCAAGCACTTTTTTTTTAAAATATGCCACAATTAACCGCCCACAAAAGGCTATTATCTACAGTCGGTTGCGAAATGGTGCTGTTATTAGGAACATTGCACGCGAACTGGGAGTAAACAGAAATACGGTGTTGTTGGCAAAACAAAAAATAGCAAGGCATCGAACTATTAGGAGCAGTGTCAGGTTCCCATAGAATGTTTGCTAAAGATGAAAATAGAAGAATACTGATTATCAAGAAGTAATAAACAGGAATGTTATATGGCTACATATTAAAAAAAAAATTGCTGCTACGACAAATTTTGTGTTTGTATATTTTTTTATGTTCTGTAAATTTTTCTTATTATTCAATTTTATTTTCATTTTTTGGCGACATTAAATATACCTACTTTAAATAAAGCATTTCACTTTTTCTTAATAAAAAATGCATAATACATTTAGTTCCTCCATATAAACTTGCGCTCAACTTTATAAAACAAGTAACATATTTTGATAACACCTCGTATCGCAAAATACAAACCTTAAATTATGTAACCTAGGTTATTTTATAAAAGTTAGGTGTTTTTACCTTTACAGCTGTCGAGCACCTTTTGTATTGTATTTCCGTTCCCAGTTTTGAGATTTTGCTGTCCTAGTTTTTTATCGGCACGATGGTGCGTATTATCGTTTAATATGCAGTGCCACTTTTTCTACACGGAAAGAAAAACTAAAATACACCTACTTAATTTTTAGCTATGATTATTTATTTATTTTTAGCTATAGTTAGTGATCGCTCGAGCGAAAAACTGCTTGAGGATTCGATTATTGAAATAACCGACATCGATTATTTAAAAAACTGCTCTTGCTGCTGTTATAAATTCAAGCGCTCGTTACTTATTACCTTTCACTCGATACCCGAACTTCGCTTGACGCCGACGTATATTCGAGCAGTTTTTCGCTCGATAGCAAATACTACTCTAGTTATAAATTCAGGCGAAAAATGGAATCGTTGCCTTTCACTTGATACTCGATCTTTGCGCCCAACCCGAAATGTGCCGATTGGCGACGTTCGAGTTTGACACTCAGAAAGCTGACATGACATACGTCTTTCTTAAAGGCACATAAACGAGAAGGTGCATATAAAAAAAATATGCCAAATCCCTTAGTGGATTCATCACTACATGGGTTTTGTTTTGCAGGCTAGCCAGCGGCGATTGTAAATTCTTAAAAAATTAAAGGATATATATTTTTTTAAATCAGAATCAACTGTTCTTCCTTAATAAAAACTCGAGACTAAACTTCTAAAACTTACAAAAACAACCCCTGGTGTTTTATCAACACATTCTTCGTAGTCATAAAAATGTCAACTGATTAATCGCTCGGGCGATTCACCCGATTATTAAAATCGTTCGAGAATCCAGTACTCGATTATTAAAATAATCGGTTTTTCCCAACACTAGCTATGATTCCAAGTACCGACAAACTGACTGATGCTAGTTATTTATGGAAGTGGGATCATTTTAACTTGGAAGAGAATAGGGAGACCAATTTCAGTTTTTTAATTTTAATAAATGGGGTTGTACAGGTCGACAACTTTAACTGTAGCTACAAAAGGAATGCGGGCAAAAAATTTCTTGGGATAACAATGTTGTCACATATATTAAATTTTAATTTAATAACATGTTATCAAGTAAACCCTAAAATTAAATTTACCCATTTAAAGTAAATTGTCATAAGTATATAAGAAACTAATATTCTATTATAGTTTCAATGTTCTTAAAACTTTCTTTTCATACTATTTATTTTAATATTTAAACGCAAAATAAAATATTTTTTCATTAAAGTACTTCTAATCTAAAAATAGGGCAACATGGTACAATATCAACGGTAACCATGGGTAACCGGTGGCTAGAGCTATTTTGATAGGTTATATCCCAGACAGAGGATGGCGACACGCGCCTGGTGACACGCCTATAGTGCCAGCGTGCTTGTTCGGCGATGTCCAATATGCTTCATCCAGTTGCGTAGTGATAGGGTTTGTTTTAAAACTGTGATAATGAATGAATATACATTGGTAAAACCCTTCATAGTCAAACCCGCGAAGTAATTGCCAATGTGTACAGGGTGTGTGAAGAGGAATCACAAATTAATACATTTAAATTGCCACTTAAGCGAAAGCTAGAAAGGTTCGCAATGTATACGGGAGTAAGCGTGGGTGCAGTAAAAAACATGCACAAAGAAGATACTGAAAGGAAGAAAATAACCCGAATCAATTGTTGTAATCTCCTGTCAAAAAAGGGACCGTCTCTCTGCTGTCGAAAAAATCGAAGGCTTCGACTTTGGCATTGTTAGGAGAACAATACAAAAGTTTTATTTGGAACTAAAAGTATTTCCAACCTTAAAAAAGTTGCTACAACAGCTGGAAGCGAGGAATATTAATGAAAAGGCCTAATATATTGCACTGGTGATACAAATATATTCATGAGTGATAGACGTGTTTTGGACTTCCATTGTCTTTATTTCGTTTAAATCACAACGTTTCAACTGGTAAGTATCTCCAGTCGTCTTCAGGTGAATAGACAGTATTCATCTGATTCGCGAATACTGACAGTATTCACCTGAAGACGACTGGAGATACTTACCAGTTGAAACGTTGTGATTTAAACGAAATAAAGACAATGGAAGTCCAAAACACGTCTATCACTCATGAATATATTTGTATCACCAGTGCAATATATTAGGCCTTTTCATTAATATTCCTCGCTTCCAGCTGTTGTAGCAACTTTTTTAAGGTTGGAAATACTTTTAGTTCCAAATAAAACTTTTGTATTGTTCTCCTAACAATGCCAAAGTCGAAGCCTTCGATTTTTTCGACAGCAGAGAGACGGTCCCTTTTTTGACAGGAGATTACAACAATTGATTCGGGTTATTTTCTTCCTTTCAGTATCTTCTTTGTGCATGTTTTTTACTGCACCCACGCTTACTCCCGTATACATTGCGAACCTTTCTAGCTTTCGCTTAAGTGGCAATTTAAATGTATTAATTTGTGATTCCTCTTCACACACCCTGTACACATTGGCAATTACTTCGCGGGTTTGACTATGAAGGGTTTTACCAATGTATATTCATTCATTATCACAGTTTTAAAACAAACCCTATCACTACGCAACTGGATGAAGCATATTGGACATCGCCGAACAAGCACGCTGGCACTATAGGCGTGTCACCAGGCGCGTGTCGTCATCCTCTGTCTGGGATATAACCTATCAAAATAGCTCTAGCCACCGGTTACCCATGGTTACCGTTGATATTGTACCATGTTGCCCTATTTTTAGATTAGAAGTACTTTAATGAAAAAATATTTTATTTTGCGTTTAAATATTAAAATAAATAGTATGAAAAGAAAGTTTTAAGAACATTGAAACTATAATGATACAGCATTGTCTCTAACCTTCAAAGAAATATATTCATGCTATGAAAAAATATATATTATTACATTATTAAGATAATAATAGCACGCCCATGACTCGGCCATGTTTTAAAAGATATTGCTTCCCCCTTACCGATACCGCGTAGCTATAGACTTGCTTGTCGAACTGTAGGTGGAACGGGAAGTTGCGAACGTAGTCTCGTAGTAATCTCGTGGGTAATACCACGATTATACACATCCATTAAATTAAGTTCTTAAAAAAATTTTAATACGTTACCACAAAAATTATAGTACTGCAAGCTCTTTAATTATTCCATACCTAGAACAAAAAATGATTATTAAAATAAAATATACAATGAAAATCATTTCCTAACCAGCTGAAGATGTCTCTTACAACACAAGGAAATAATCAATGATAAAATGGAATAAACTAAAAATGTACCGTTTTCGCATATCATTCATTCATTTTGGCGCAATATGTATAATTCATTGTGATTCGCGACGAACGACAGTCTAAACTTTCAAGAAAACTATTAAAGACACTTAACGAGTTTATTTTTTAATGTACCTTTCTTAACTAAAATAGTGACGTTTCCTAACACTTCCGTTTATACCGGAAGAATAAATATAACGTCCAGTTAACCGGAACTTTATTTTTTAGGTAGAAAATGAAAATCTAAGATTGGATGTGAATGGTGTTAAGGAATTTTGAGTAAAATCCAAAAATACTATAACGAACAAACCCATGCCTATTTAAAACATTAGTTGACAGGTACAGGGTGTTCCATTTTCGACCCTGTATTGTAGGTGTCATGTACTCTTTTTGGGTCAAACTTAAAATGATAAAATTGAAAATTTTCGCTCGCTTAAGAGGTACAGGGGAAAATCAAAAAATTGACAATTTCAAAATTACCCTATATTTTCTTAGTTAAAACAGATACAGAAAAATGTTTTATACAAAAGTTTCTTTATAGTGATTTTTCAATAATCTGCCGTATTTAGAATAAGTATACGCGGTCAGCTAAAAAGTTATCGGATCTAACCCCATTTTTCTAAATGGAGCACTCTGTTTTTTTAAATCTAAGAAGATTGCATTTTAAATTCTATTTTCAAATATATAACACACATAATATTGGTTTCCTAGGCGATTTATTTCAACTTTATTACTTTAAACCACAGTAGGCCCTGAAACAGAAGCTAATATCCTAGAAACAACTATGTTGACATTCTAGTTGTTACTAACATTTAACGTCAATTTAATTTTTACATATTCATTTGTGAAAAAGACTTTCAACATTTTGAAAAATTTGATATGATATCTATTCATCCATAGTGTGGTATAAATTTGAAAAGAGAGTTTAAAATCTTTTTAGATTAAAATATACAGGGTATTCCATTTTAGAAAATGAGGTTAGGTCCGATAACAATAACTTCTTAAACCGCGTATACTTATTCTGAAAACGGCAGATTATTTAACAATCATTATAAATAAACTTCTGTATAAAACATTTTTCTGTATCTGTTTTAAGTAAGAAAATATAGGGTAATTTATAAATTGTCAATTTGTTGATTTTCCCCCGTATCTCTTAAGCGAGCGAAAATTTTGGAATTTTGGTTTACCATTTTAAGTTTGACCCAAAAAGAGTACAATGACACCTACATTACTTTTTGATAGCACTAACAATAACAGAGATACCCTATAAAAGTGTGGAAAATGGGACACCCTGTACATCCTGTATAACAGAAAACCTTAATATTTTAGTTAGTTAAGGTCAAATCGAAAAATTTAAATAGGGTCAAAATATAGAGAGAGAGCATATCCACTTACAATACCAGTAAATGCGCAAAACCCTGTAATACCTGGTGACGTCACAAGCCACGCCTCCATCGGCGTGGAATCATACCTCTTAGATCTTTATACCATGGGTCAGTGGTAATAATCAATCACGTAGTATAGTAAAGATTTGAAATATGTGGTAAAATAGAGAATAAAATTATTTTATATTTGTAATAAAATATTTAGTAGACAAATTATATATTCATTTTCATATCTTAAAAATATCAGGAATTTGTAATTCTGGAGTCCAATATCAATATTTCCAGGCAAAAAATTTAAAACTTATCTTGACCAACAAATTGAAGAAAAATCGTATGAAAATTCGAAGAAGAATTAGCTCGCTGAACAAATCACTAAGACCAAGACCTTTTATATGTTTGGATTTATTTTTTCAAGACACACAAAACTACAAATCTATCGTCAAGAACAGATTTCTTGTTTTCATGTTTGGGACCTAATTGCACGGGACGGATTTCACTTAATTGTATTTAAGCTAATGGGCTCTCGACAAGGAGGGATAACCATTAAAAACCAATCAGTGATAACACATAATACATATTTTATAAATAATTTTTTTAATTTTACAAATACCTACCGAGGTATACAGGCTGTCAATTTGAAAACGTCCCACCGCTAATATCTCTCCTTACTTTATCATGTACAGTACGTTTCACGAAAATTGGATACGACTTAATGATTTCCTGGGTCGGTCCCATTGTGCAGACAAGAACTTGGCAATAAACAAGTGAAGTATGAAGGGACGGACTAAGGAAAACAAGTAATGATATGATTATATTAATGTAATCAAATGAAATAACATTTTTTTTAAATATTACTAGTCATACTATTTACAGTTATAATGTCATTCTATAGATAGTTCTGTTTTGCTATCGCTATCCTCATCAAAATTAATTATAATTGGATTAATTATACGATCCAGACTAATATACGAATTTTCTACAGTTAAAAATGAAATAATAGGGTGGGAGCCGTAGCACTGTATGTCCAATTTCTTCTGCCAATGTGTCACAAACATATACTTTTTTTATACAAAATGTCTTTAAAACTTCTAAAAAATCACTTTTTTTATAACTTTCTTCAAAATATATATCATTCGCCGCCATGTAGTTCTGAATCTCCAATTTTGTGTTATTTGAGCTTGGAGCTTTATATAATTGGCGACTGTGATAGCTCGCATTGTCCATTACTATCACGCTATTCTGAGAAATGTTTGGTAAAAGACAATTCTTGAACCATTCCTCAAAAACTAACAAATTTTACCACAAAAAGATATTTAAATATAAATTTAGCAACCTAACCTACCTGATGTGCCTATATTTAATTATAATTATTACAATCCGGTCCTTTCCACATAATAATAACAAACGGCCATAAATAATGGGATGGCCCAGGTACTTTTACGGCAGTCATTAAGTTATATCGATTTTTCTTGAAACAATCTTTACTTCCATTTTTGAAACGTGATTTCTTAGATAGTTCTACTCAAAGAAATTATAAGTTATGGTATTATCGGAAAAAGATATAACGACTTTTAAAATGACCTCCCCCTCTTCCCATTTGAGATTTTAAGGGTAACATCGACCCCTCACAGGAAAATAAACCGACGATGCCAATATTCTTTAAAAGCGTCCCCCCCTCACATATCGTATATAAACAGTATATTGCCAATACGAACGTTCCAAAACAAAAAGTGTCCCCGGTATGGGAGATGGCAGGCCCGCGCAGTTTGCGCAGTAAGGTCGAAATTTTATCGATCGCGTCAGAGCCGGCCCGACATTATTTGTTTGTTGTTATTCGTCGCCATCTTTGCTTCTGGATGCTTTTTCAAATTACAGAATAAAAAGTGGTTCATCCACATTGTTGTCGGTATATTAGTGGTTATAAACTTTCATTACCTAACAACAATTTTTGTAAAGGAGTTTTTAATTTGTGGTGATTCGATTCGCTGTTTGGTAGGTTAGTGGCTTGTTTTGTTTAAGATGAAAGGACACAAGTGCATGGTGCTTTTTTGCAAAAGTCGTGGATCAATACCAGGTGTAAAGTATTTCAGGTATGTACGTATATACGAAAATATTTTGCTTATCACATTATCCGATCTTCGGAACCGAATTTCACTAAAAAGCTTGTAAAAAAAGAAGAGAGTGTTACTGGTATACAATATAATAAGCTCCTGGACAAAAATAACGCAGCATCATAAATTTCCCATATTTTTTATGCTATTTTTTTTTCTGAATTTATGATCCGATTTGAATTATTTTTTTTTGAATTGTAGGTTGGTTTCTTGATAATGTCATAGATTTCGCTGTTTATGATAAAAATGGGTTTACTAAAAATGCTATGTTTTTTTCCGAAAATTCGTATCACCCTGTGGAGTATATTAGCAACCGAAGCATATTGCGGTAGATCCATCTTTCCCCAACATTTCCTTTTTTGGTTTACTTCATTATCTCTGTTATTAAAGGAGATACACCGTTTTATAGCGTAACATGTTTTTATAGACTTTAACATTCAACACATTCATTGTTTAATATTTTCTAGTAGGTTTCAAGATTAAAATACTCGTCGGGCAACTGGGCATACGAAACGAACGTTTAATAAGCAGTTTCCGAACAGTTTTTATCAGTATGGCGAATTTTATTTGACCTTTGTAACTTTAAAACACAACATCTGCTGACACATCGCTCGCAATGTCCGAAAAAGTCCATAGTCTACTTGAAAACATTTAACAATGAATGTGTTGAATATTAAAGTCTATAAAAACATGTTACGCTATAAAACGGTGTATCTCCTTTAATAACAGAGCCAAGTAAAGTAAGGAAGTAAACCAAAAAAGAAAATGTTGGGGAAAGATGGACCTACCGTCTAATGGCAACTGCAATATGTTTCGGTTGCTAACATACTCCACAGGGTGATGCGAATTTTCGGAAAAAAACATAGCATTCTTAGTACACCCAGTATAAATCGAAAATTAAATTTTTATCATAAACAGCGAAAACTATGACATTGTCAAGGAACCAAGCTACAATGCAAAAAAAATCATTCGAATCGGATCATAAATTCAGAAAAAAAATAGCATCAAAAATATGGCAAATTTATGATGGTGCGTTAATTTTGTCCAGAAGTTTATATATGTGGTCACTACCTAACCTTAAAATACATATTTTTAATTCCCAAAATAGTCATTCATTCTTACTTTTTGGCTTAGAAAAAAGTGAGGTTAAGAAACATACGACGTCGGATGAAAGTTAAAATAAAGTTCATCGTGTCGATTGTTACAAATATTCGGACGGAATTTGGCACCAAAAGTTTACACCAATCAGGGCACCGTCGGATCGTCATATCGTCAGAAATCGTATGCATGGAACGCTGTCTTAAATCGACCTAATCGAAATTTTGATTGCAATATTTTTCCTAACTAACCAATGAAATTTACATTAAAAAAGTTGAAATCCGGTCCTATCGAATGTTTACTTCCACAAGGAAATTTCCGAACTGCGCAAACTCACAACACCCCCTTCGATGCCCATAGCGGGGACATAATTGCAGATGGTATTAGCAATATACTGTTTATATATATGTGGTAACCCTTCACACTAAAATTAACGTGCCTCCGATATTTCATATTATTTTACTGGAAGCGACCTATTAAGGGTGGAAAGGTTTCTAACGAACACCCTGTATATATTATAATTTTTGTGACTTATAATTCTTTGACCTCAATAAAAATAATCAATTCAGTTGAAATTTCTTACGTAATAAAGTATTTATTGGTACACAAAATTATAAGTTTCCTTAACTTTTTATGCATGATTTAAATGAAAACACTCAAGAATGGAAAATTATAGGAAAAATACAATTCAATACAGTCTTTTTATCGATTATTTTCATACTGCAGCGATAGCGGTGAAAAATGATTAGGTCGTATTTTCGTTCCTTGGTGTCCGAATTACGTGAAGACGGTAGAAAACTCAACAACAATAGTAAGTTATATTTAACAAATAATCAGATACCGATGTATGTTGGTATAAAAACATGTATACCTAGCATTAAATCTGACCTTATTTTGACGTGGTTTATATTTTGGTAATCTATCTACCACACCCTTTCAATATAACGTCACAGTTGATGACATTTTTAATCAAATATACATTACAGCGTGTGTATATAGTATTGAAAGGGGTTAATAACTTAACAATTTATTGGCCGATTTAATTAAATTTGGTACAGTTGTCTAAGAGAATCTCACGCACCGAATGACGATACTGGCGTTGTTGCCAGCTGTTTAGTTTGTCTGGAAATCAAACGAATTTAAAGTTTTAATTAGTGCTAGGAACCAAACTCGGATAATTCGACTATCCGAATATTCAAATACTCAAATATCGAATATTTTTTAAAAAAATTATTCATTTGTTCGACTATTCGAATACTCAAAAACTGAATATGAATATATTCGACTATTCAAATATTCAGATACTCAAATACGGAATATGTATTCATATATTCGACTATTCGAATATTCAGATATTCAAATAACGATTATTTTTATTTAAAATTATTCATATGTTCGAATATTCAAATATTTCAATACTCGAGAATTTAAATGTCAAATATTTTCATTTTAGAATTATTCAATTGTTACGTGGCACGGCGTCTCGGCAGATTTGAATTGTGTGTTTCGGACTTCGGAGTAGTTTTAGCTTTTGACCTTGCATCGAGCATGAATCGATATCAACAACCGTCAGCAGTTTTTATCGTCTTTGTGTAGGTGGCTGATTGCTTTTTATAGTAGGGGAAACACCGAGATTCTCAGTTATCATATTCAATTTTATTTTTTCATGTGGTTCACTTTGAGTCTTCCAGCAAAGAAAACTGCCTTAGATATTTTATTTCCTAATGAACAAGTGGTCTCAGATGAAGTAGATTTGTATTGTGCGGAATCAATGTTGCCAAAAAATATGTCTCTACTTCAGTGGTGGAAGAACAGTGAAGATAAATATCCCAGACTAGCAAAGTACGCAAAAAAATATCTTTGTATACCAGCAACTTCAGTGCCCTCTGAGCGATCATTCTCGAATGCTGGAACTATAGTCAGTGCAAAACGGGCGTGCCTAAAATCTGAGAATGTACAGAAGATTTGTTTTCTTAGTACCAATTTATAAAATAAGTTTTATCTTTGTAGTCTTTTTATATTTAAAAAAATATTTTTATTCTGTTAGAAAATACTTGTTTCTTGTTAAAAAAGAGTTAATTGTATTAAATAAATGTCGTATCTTAATGGTTTTTTTTATGAACAAATACCATTTCTGTTCACTAATACGGATGTATTAATGGCATAATATATTATATACTTCCTCTTTATAGGCCAATTCTTAAACGTTTTCATTTTTTAAATATGTAGAAGCTAAAACTCTAAAACATTAACAATAAAATATTCGATTTCGTAAATATCCGCTAATTTAAATTCTCGAATATTATTTGAATATTCTAATTTGAATATTTGAATATTTGAATATTTGAATATTTGAATATTTGAATATTTGAATATTTGAATATGTGAATATGTGAATATTTGAATATATGAATGAATACTCGTAGATGATATTCGAATATTGAATAATTTGAATATTTGAATAATAAATTAAGTGAATATTCGAATACTTAAATTTCAAAAATTCCGAGCCCTAGTTTTAATGCGTGGCACCCACATATATATAAACAGTATATTGCGAATACGAACGTCACAAAATACAAAAAGTGTCCCCGCTATGGGAGATTCCACGGGCCTATTGAGTTTGCGCAGTAGGGTAGAAATTTTATCGACGCGTCAGAGCCGTTATTCGTCGCCATCTTTGGTTCTGGATGCTTTTTTAAATTACAGAATAAAAAGTGGTTCATCCACATTGTTGTAGGTATATTAGTGCTTATAAACATTCATTGGCTAACAACAATTTTTGTAAAGGAGTTTGTAATTTCTGGTGATTCGATTCGCTTTTGGTAGGTTAGTGGCTTGTTTTGTTTAAGATGAAAGGACACAAGTGAATGGTGCTTTTTTGCAAAAGTCGTGGATCAATACCAGGTATTAAGTATTTCAGGTATGTACATATGTATATACGAAAATATTTTGCTTATCACATTATCCGATGTTCGGAACCGAAAACTTGTATTGTGTCACGTGGAGGCCAAACCTTAATTTTATAATGCACGGCTGTCCCATTCACACAAAAAGCAACAGTATTTTGTATATTCAGTAACGCCACCACTTTTAAATCTGCAGATATGTTCCATTTGTGATCTTCGTACTTTACACATCTTAGTAACATATTAAGATTGTCATACGTTTCTTCCATATTTACCGAATGACCTATAGGAACCGATGGATGCTCGTTTCCATTAAAAAGTAAAACAGCTTTTAGACTTGTTTTAGACGAATCTATGAATAGTCTTAATTTATCGGGAGTATATGGTAAGTTCAGTTCGGTCATTAGGCCAGGTATGTCATGGCAAAATACTAAATCACCTTCCACTGCAAAAAAATTTGTGAGAGTAGATTGCCTTTTCCTGTAGATGGACACCTTCACTCCTTTTCCCAAGCTTCCACTGCTGCAGGCGGGATTCGAGAAGTTCAGCTTTTGTTTTCCGGAGGTCCAAGTCACGAACAAGGTCATTTAATTCACCTTGAGTGATTAAATGAGGTGTATCAGGCAAATCATGAGAACTAGGGATGTAGCTTGGTCCGGCTTCTGGTGAAATACTTCCGGAGTCTGATTCGGAATCAAGCGTGTAACTCTCTGGTAGCTGGGGAATGGGTAATGAGTTGTCATGGGGCACTGGTCGCATTGCAGCAGGAATATTGGGTACTGAATGCAACGCTTGGTTTTGCTAGTAATTCCTTTAATATTCGTCATGCAAAAATAACAATCATTACGAGGTTCCCTCCAAACCATTGGAACTGCGAATGGCATATATTTATGAGTACCTTTCAGCCATCCAGTCAATGTTCTCGAGCACGAACTGCAACACATTTTTGCGGCCCAGGGCCTATCTTCATCGCCAACTTTGCATCCAAAGTACAGTTCATAAGCCTTTTTTACTAATGAAGATATCGGTTTTTGGTACGCTTTCACGGTAACTTCGCCACAAATATAACAGAAGGTATCAGCTTTATTAACGCATCGACATTTTTGGTACCGTTTTACCACGCACGTAGATCTAAGCGAAAATATTAATAGATGTTTACTAAATGATTATATAGTAACGACTAAAGGGATATTTCAAGCATAGATCCAAATAAGCTGCAAATAACAATAGGGCGACCGTTTATTACCTATTAATGGGCCTATTCGACCCTTCCAAGAAATCTGAGGCCAATATAAACATTTGAGCAGTTGTATATTAGTTTAAGTCCAAATGTTACAAAATATACGATATTTTTATAAAGAAGATTTTTGTGTTGATTAGTGTTATTAAGCCGTTTCCATACTATATATGCACACTGTATATACACTATAGAACATAAGTATTGCAACAAATTAAAAAATTGTGTTATACAGGGTGATCTTTAATGACGTGCTAATATTTCAGAATCTGATTCCTTGGTCGTTTTATAAAGAAGAGTTCATATAAACATAAGTACATACAGGTTTGGCAACCAACAAACAACTCTTGCAATCGCGTAAAGGGCAGAAAAGGGAACGTAATATAACAGCTATAAATTAAATAAAGAGGAGACATTTTGCCATATCCTAATTCGAGCGAGGCGAGCCGTCGATACAGCGTTGCCAGGTTTAATAAAATTTATGACAAAAAAAATGCCTACTAACTCACTCGCTGTAAGTGACAATGTCTCCACGAAAATAGCAGAGTCGGTCGAAATGGTGGATATGCATGTACCTTTAGGGTTATAATCGTTATAAATCTAATTAATTAACTTGCTTGTTAAAATTCCTAACAAAATTATCAACCCAAAAATTCTCAAGAACTTGTTTATTGTTCTTCTGAGAGAATACTAACAAATTATCTTGCTGTTGCCTATTAGTGCCTACCTATATTTAAATTTTCATTATGTTATGCAAATTTTTATATTATTTACCTAATTAATTATAATTAAGTTGTTTGTGAAAATCTACTGGGTTTATGAAAGGTTATTTGCTGGCTGTTTTGGGAAATTGTGTCACACTAGATACATGTGAATCTTTCTATGAAATCTAGTTGAATGAATATAGTATAGGGACGTCAAATCAGGTGCTCGAACATAATTCTAGAAAGAGCTTCAAAATAGCATTTTGATTTAGAACAAAATTTTATTCTTAGGTCAAGTTCACATTTTTTTGGCCACTCTGTACAATATGTCGGATATCGTCGGTGAAACGTGTTAACCTGCTAACTCCACATACAGGTTAAAATGCGTTTTTTATACTGTTAGAAAGAGAAAAAGTATTCCGAACGCATGAGAAGCCTCTACCTCCTTTAAAATTAAAAATAACGTAAGTGTTTTGTCTCATTGTCTCAATAAAACATGATATCTCCAAATGGTTTAAACTAACCGCCGATATACTGCTATCTCCGACATTTCCATTGCATTCGGGTTAAGACAAGTATGTGGATTTGTTTCTTCCTATATTTTTCGTTATTTTGTTAATTTCTGTTAACCTATTTATATTCTGCTGGTGATTTTTGATAAAGGTATGTATTTACTATAAATGTATATTATAATATTAGTAAAATGAATTTGATTGAATTGCTGGTATCTCCTTAAAAATTGTCTCGTTATTATTTTTCAGAGAACGAAAATCTATCTCCTAATTTTGCATTTTTCGTTGCTTAATAAATATTTCTATTGCCCGTCTATAAATTATATGGATATTTATTTTAGTTACATGTCTAGGAAGTGGTTTCTACGGTTTTAATGCTCTCCTGTAAAATTTAACACGTTTCACCGACGATATTCGACTATGGCCGAGGAGGTTTTCATCAACCAAGCAAAAGTGTTTAACAAAAGTGACTTTTTTCGATACAATGAAGGATAAGAAAGTTTCCCCCATTTGTTACTCTTTCTACCACACACCCTGTTCAGGGTTACCCATTTTTTACACTTTTGCTGGATATCTATGGTAATTATTGAACTTGTCAGAAAACTGATGTACAAGTCATGAGATGTATTTGGGAGACACTAAAAATGATTAAACTGTCTTATTTTAAACGGGACACACTATGTATGTTTAGCTAAAAAAATTCTAAATATAGAAGAGAGATTATTTAGATGATTCTAAGACGAAAAGTTCATATAAACATGGGACCGCAAATGTTTCGTTTTCAAGATACAGGGTGTTAAAAAATTGTATTCGGGTTTTCGTAAATAATCTTAAATATTCTTTTATCGATATTGTTGAAATTTGGCAGTTTTATTTGTAGTGTTAAGGGGCTAATTTAGCCCTAAGTAGATTAAATTTATTGAGTCCAGTGGCGCCCCGGGCGGCACCTTAGCGAATATTATTGGAAAAAAAAAGTAAGCCACTGGCTTTTTTGGAATTTTTATATTTTTCTCGGATTAAGCAACTAAAAATTAAACACTTTCGTCTCGAATTTTTTTCGTATCTTACTTTGTTTTCGAGAAAAAAAAAATAAAAACCATTGCAGCATTTAACTTGACAGTTGTCAGCTTATTTATAAGATATTAATTTGTTGTGTTTAGAAAGTATTTTTGGTGATTATTTTTTGTTCCATTAAGTTCAGTTTACTGATAGTGAAATGGCAGATATGCATTTCTCTTATGGAAGGGCTCATGGAAACTCTTATGCTACATGGTAAACGAAGTAAGATAGGAAAAAAATTCAAGAGACAAAATTATTGTATTTTTAGTTGCTTAATCCGAGAAAAATATAAAAATTCAAAAAAAAAACCAGTGGCTTACTTTAATTTCCAATAATATTCGTTAAGGTGTCGCCCGGGACGCCACTGGACTCAATACATTTAATCTACTTAGGGTTAAATTAGCCACTTAACACTATAAGTAAAACTGCCAAATTTCAACAATATCGACAAAAGGATATTTAAGATTATTCAATCCGATTACACAATTATTTTAGCACCCTGTATCTTGAAAACGAAGCATTTGCGGACCCATGTTTATATGAACTTTTCATCTTAGAATCATCCAAATAATCGTCTCTTAAAATTACTGCACATACCCTGTATAATTAAATAACAAAGGTTGTTTATAATTATCTCCCATTATAACTGAACAAAACTATGAATAAACCATCTAAGTCGTATGGTCATATTATGGTGATCAATCCCATTAAATCGATAAATACAACAAACTCTCTAATACTGACTTAATCAGGTCTTAACTCCTCATTAAAAAAAGGAAAAGTTTGTTACACGCCGAAGCAATTCTGAAAATTACATTATTGTAATGTACGGATTGACGATTGAACGGATCGATTCCCAGTCTCTGTTAAAAACGGAAACCATTACCTCGCCATTTACTTCGCCGACATCGGTATAAGTCTGAGATCGACGTAATATTTTTTCAATAGGATCTGCGATTCAATTTCTTTTAAATCTACGGGGGAATATGTTGTAATACGATATCCATTGTGTTTCTTGAGAATAATTCACGAAATGAGATTACTTGTTGTATACCGGGTGATCAGTAGCGTGCTAATACGCCTACGCTTACCAAGAAACTTTGAACTAGTTGGGAAAAATCAGTAGGAGGGCTTTTAGTCATGTACAGGGTGGCCAACTAAGCGAGGTAAGCGGCTATATCTCGGAAACCGTTCACCGTACAGCTTTCGGAAAAAAATATTTATAGGAAAAGTTGCCAAGAGAAATTGCTGGAAATTATTTGCAAGTTTGTAGGCCGGCCGCTAGGAGGCGTAACACGAATAGTAATTTGTTGCCAGTCGATTTCTCTACAATTGGCATAGGTAAGGTATATTGATAATACTTATAAATAAATCTCGCTTGTATCGTGAACAACTTTGCTTAAACACTTTTTTCTCTAGCCCTGCAAATAAAGTGGTGGGGGTAACGCAAACATCGATTTGCAAAAAATGCAATATCTCAGGAACGCCTTATCTGAAAATATTCAAATTGGTGTTATTTAAAAGAGCTCTTCTTGCTTTATTAGCTACACTGCAAGCGATATCTATGTCATTTTTACTGTAGTCGATAGATGGCGCTTTCAAAAGATTTAACATATTTATCGTTTTTCTCGAAAAACTTAAATGCAATGGTAAATATGTTATTACACCAGTACAGAGAGGAATGAAGGCCAGAGCAAACGGTGAAAACCGCAAGTTCCTATCTTTTTTCTAACCGGAGATATCAATGAAAAATTAATTTATATCCTACTAAATCTCCCGCCCCGGTACTTACATATTATGTTGCAAATAGTTAGTTAGTTACAATAAGAAGGCTTCGGAAACAAAATACATATTATATATATATAATAGGAGTATTGGGAAGAAACATCAAATTATTCATTTTGAGATCCGTTTCCATTTAGTTTTTGAATTTTAAAAATGCCGTTTACTAATTAAGACGCAGTTGATATGATTGCTGCTTACTTCGAGTGCTTTCAAAATCCAGCAATCGCTGAAAGGAGTTATGCATTGCGATATCCAAACCGACGTCATTATGGCAGAAGAGTTTTTCCGCGCTTGGTACCACGCTTACGTACCACTGGAAGCTTTCGCTCACTGACATTTCGAAGACGTCGTACTGACAGAACTGAAGAAAATGATATCAATATTTTAGCATATATAGAGTTTAATCCCCATGTTAGTACTAGGACATTGTCTTCCGATTTGGGAATATCACGAACTACCATTCAAAATATTTTAAATGGGCATAGGTAAGTTTATTATATTTATATTTATTTAATTTTTCGTTGATATCTCCGGTTAGAAAAGTAAGTTAAGTTTTTCGAGAAAAACGATAAATATGTTAAATCTGTTGAAAGCGCCATCTAGCGACTACAGTAAAAATGACATAGACATCGCTTGCAGTGTAGCTAATAAAGCAAGAAGAGCTCTTTTAAATAACACCAATTTGAATATTTTCAGATAAGGCGTTCCTGAGATATTGCATTTTTGCAAATCGATGTTTGCGTTACCCCCACCACTTTATTTGCAGGGCTAGAGAAAAAAGTGTTTAAGCAAAGTTGTGCACGATACAAGTGAGATTTATTTATAAGTATTATCAATATACCTTACCTATGCCAATTGTAGAGAAATCGACTGGCAACAAATTACTATTCGTGTTACGCCTCCTATCGGCCGGCCTACAAACTTGCAAATAATTTCCAGCAATTTCTCTTGGCAACTTTTCCTATAAATAGTTTTTTCCGAAAGCTGTACGGTGAACGGTTTCCGAGATATAGCCGCTTACCTCGCTTAGTTGGCCACCCTGTACACGGACTTAGTTAACTTTACTATAAAAATAGTAAAACTTACCATAATTTATGGCTCTATATGTGATTGGAATAACTTTTATTAAGAACTGCCATAAAATTATAGCAAAATTTTAACAAAAATGTATGTAAAATTTACTAAAATCCTTTGTACAATTTACCAAAATTTACTATAATCTTTTGTAAAATTTACTAAAATCTTTTGTAAAATGTATTAAAATATTTTGTAAAAATCTCGCGATATGCGGTTTTACCAAACGGTCACCCATCCAAGCTCTAACGTGCCCAACGTCGCTTGACTTTTCTGATCGATATAATGCTTTCTCTTACCACCTCCACCGATCTCCTTGGCAATTACGAGGTCTAATTAATCCGTTGCATCTGATTTAAGCTTTCATTCTTGTAAAAAGGCATTTTTAAAACACTTTATTTAAACTTGGTCATTTTTACAATAAAAAATATTTAAAGTACAATAATAGTCATCAGTAAAAGGTAAAGTTCGTTTCACGAAAAATGGATATAATTTAATGACTGCAGTGAAAGTACCTGGAGCGATCCCATTGTTTATGACCGTTTGTTATTATTATGTGGAAAGGACCGGATTGTAATAATTATAATTAAATATAGGCACATCAGGTAGGTTAGGTTGCTTAATTTATATTTAAATATCTTTTTGTGGTAAAATTTGTTAGTTTTTATTTCTTGCTGGAAGAGTTTAGTTGTATTACCGATATTATTTTACCAAACGGATAAAAAAACAGTATGTGGCGTCCATGGAAAAACATTGATATGGTGCTTCTTCTAGTGTTGCAGTGAAGAAAATGCATTTATCTCTCGATGCTAGGGAAATTGTAAAAAGAGTATATACTTCTTTACTCAACAGAGGACTTTATGTTAGTGCTGCTGCTGCTGATTTGACTAAGATACCTCTGACTACAGTGAAAAGAATCGCGTCAAATCCCATTAAATCTAGAAAGAAGCGTAAAGATGTCGGTTTCACCAAATGTTTCGACGAAAGCGACAAGGACTTGATAAGGCGAAAAATCTACACCATGTACGAAGAGCAACGCGTACCTACATTAGATTCTCTGAAGCAACGGCTCACCAATGATGAAACCCAAATATAATCTGGCGGCGAATGATATATATTTTGAAGAAAGTTATAAAAAAAGTGATCTTTTAGAAGTTTTAAAGACATTTTGTATAAAAAAAGTATATGTTTGTGACACATTGGCAGAAGAAATTGGACATACAGTGCTACGGCTCCCACCCTATTATTGCATTTTTAACCCCATAGAGCAGCTATACTCTAAGTGTGTTCCGCGGAACCCTAGGGTTCCGCGATACCTCTGTAGGGGTTCCTCAAGAATTTAGAAAAAAAATCAAAACACCTCTCTTTGGTCGAACGTTTTGACTCCGCGGCCGCGGCGTAGGTATATTTATTTATTTATTTGTATTTGTATAAACATGTGTTACAATAGCTGGTACAATATCTCATAAGTTTGGTATCAACATGTATACTTGTATACTTGTGAGCGCGCAGTCCCTTTGATAAAAGCCGCCTCTGAATTGTTTACAACGCAATTTTTATATTTCTCTTTTTATTTTTGCTTTTTGTTTATCAAAGGCGCCGACTCGAGTATTTTCGAGAATATTCGAGATCGACTCTAGGACTAAGTATAAAAGCGGCGATCGCGCGTCGCGCCTCGTCAGTCAGTTGACGATTAGCGTTCGGAGCGATAAGTTCCTACCTACCTACTTACAAGCTCGCTAGCGAGAAACTAGTGTTCATTGTTCTACTGCCTGCTGTATTCTGTTGTCTCAGTTTTATACATTTCTTCATTGTACTAAACTTAGTCTCTTATACGCAGTAACGATTGTGCATTATTTAGACCCCACCAGCCTGACGTGTAACATTATAAATAAAGAAGAATGGAACGTTGGCTTAAAGGTGTTAAACGTGTTGCAACAACATCTTCTAATGACGCTGAATGTTCAAAAGCAGTACGCGCGGAGAATATAGCAATCACCGATCCAGACGATGATGCCACGACCTCAAGCTCGACGGTTTCAAAGACGAAAAAAAGGAAGTATGATGAATCATATATCAGTTTCGGATTTGTTGATTCCAAGGGCTCACCTCTCTGCATGCTATGTAGTAAACTGCTTCCTAATAGTTCCATGGCACCTGCCAAATTGCGCCGACATTTACAAACTGTAGACCCCGAGTCTAAAGACAAGAATAAAGAATTTTTTGTTCGTAAAAAAGATCAGTTATTGGAAAGTCAAAAAAATATGATGCATGTAACAAAAACTATCAACGAAAAGGCCACGGAGGCATCATATTTAGTTAGCTATCGCATTGCACAAGCAGGTGAAGCGCACACTATCGCTGAGAATTTAATAAAGCCATGTGTATTAGACATAACAAAATGTATGCTCGATGAAAAATCCGCAAAGCATCTTTCTACTGTGCCGCTATCAAACGATACTGTTTCACGGCGAATCCATGATCTGGCAAGCTACGTCAAACAAGAACTAGTTACACGTCTACAAAAAACACGATTCGCCTTGCAAATGGACGAGTCAACTGATGTCGCTGGTTTGGCTATCTTGCTGGTTATCGTAAGATATCCATATGAAAGTTCTTTTGAAGAAGACATGCTTATGTGTTCACCGCTGCTCACAAACACTACCGGGGAAGAAATTTTTAATAAAATAAATATATTTTTTGAAGAAAATAATCTCAGTTGGAACAATTGCATTGACATTTGTATAGATGGGGCCAAGGCGATGACAGGTAAAACAGCAGGAGCAGTGTCACGAATAAAAAATAAAGCGCCTAATTGTAGTTCCAGCCATTGTATTCTGCATAGACAAGCACTTGCGATGAAGCAAATGCCGTCAAATCTAAAATTAGTTATGGATGAAGCGGTAAAAATAATTAATTTTATCAAATCACGACCACTACAATCCCGATTGTTCTCATTATTGTGTGAAGATTATGGCAGCAAACATAAAACACTGCTGCTCCATACAGAAGTGCGATGGCTGTCTCGGGGTAAAACTTTAACAAGGCTATTTGAACTTAGAGCCGAGTTACAAATGTTTCTTTCAGCAGATACTTCTTTTAATTTGAAGGACCGTTTGTATGATAAAACTTGGTTGTTCCGATTGTCTTTTATGGCGGATATCTTTCAAAAACTGAACGAATTGAATTTATCATTGCAAGGTAAACAGACAACAGTGTTTCAGGCCTATAACAAAATAACTGCATTCAAAAGAAAATTAGATTTTTGGATTATTTGCGTTGGTAAGAAAGAAATAGAAAGCTTTACGTCACTCAGTGAGTTTGTTAGCGATAACGACTCAGAAATGTTTCAAGATGATGTGTTTGAAGAATTGGTCCAATATCTCAGTTGAAAAGTATTTTCCCGAAGAACAGAATACAAAAATTAAACTGAATTCATGGATTCATAATCCTTTTTTACCCAACTTGGAAAAGCCCGAAAGTATGTCAAACGAGATATATGAATCTCTTTTAGAAATGTCATCAGACACAAGTATGGAGTCACTGTTCAAAACGACGCCTCTCAACGATTTTTGGTGCAGAATCCGTGATGAATATCCAATGCTCTGAATATTCTTCTCCCGTTCCCAACAACATATTTGTGCGAAACAGGATTCTCAACCTATGCAGCCACGAAAACAAAATATCGCAATAGACTGGACGCCGAACCTGATATGAGACTTCAACTGTCTTCTATCAAACCTGATATCAACCAATTGATGAAAAATAAAAAACAGTTTCATACCTCCCATTAGTTAGATTTTTTGTTTTTTAATATCTTCTATTATTGTACTTGCCATGTGGTAAAGTAAGTAATAATTAGTAACTGTTACATTGTACTTTTATTATGCTTATTAATAAAGAATACACTTTTAAAAACTATTGTTTTATTGTAGGGTTCCGTCAAGTATTTTGCTTCCCAAAAGGGTTCCGTCACCCAAAAAGTTTGAGAACCGCTGCCATAGAGCATGCATATGTGGCACCAGTTAAAATCACTGGCTAGGTCTGAAAATATTTCTCCGACTTTACGTTCTAGTGTTGTAGAATTAATACGAAAATGCTTTAATGATATTACCCCAGGTAATTGGAAAAATTCAGTTCGTCACGTAATAACTGTAGAAAATTCGTATATTAGTCTGGATCGTATAATTAATCCAATTATAATTAATTTTGATGACGATAGCGCTAGCGAAACAGAACTATCTATAGAATTACATTATAAATGTAAATAAATATGACTAGTAATATTTTTAAAAAATGTTATTTCATTTGATTACATTAATATAATCATATCATTACTTGTTTTCCTTAGTCCGTCCCTTCATACTTCACTTGTTTATTGCCAAGCTCTTGTCGACACAATGGGACCGACCCAGGAGATCATCAAACGAACTCTACCATACATTTTAAAATATTTACCTACTGGAGTTATAAATAAATGAATTTCAATTAAATTCGTTGTATTATTTACAATATATTTTAGTGATTGATTTTGCTAAATTTATTAGAAATCACTATAGTTTTTTTAAAAGTATGTTTACAATATTATTTTGGTACGGATTAATAATGAAAATTGTAATTATTACAATATTTTATAGGAAATCGTACAATAAAATCTTTTCGTCATACGTGCGCCGTAAGCGCCTCTTACGCGACCTCTTTTCGTGACCGTAAGTAGCTCTTTTCAAGCCTCTCGAAGACAGGGCTGTAATATTAGAAACAGGGCTGTAATGAAAACATTACAGCCCTCTCGCGTCTCCGTGCTTGGTTTCACGACCAACACACTCGGCGCTCGGCGCACGTTTGACAAAAAGTACGGTACGAACCTCGGGCAGTGAAGGCCTTTCCGAACCGCCTTCGTCTCGGGTCGGCAATCCCCGCTCTCGTCCGTAAAGGCCTTCTTACTGCCCTCGGTACGTAATGTACTATTACTATAATAATTTTACTATAGTCTTTTGTTCCGCGTATGGGATTTTTTTTCTTAAAAAACTGACAAAAAATCTATGTCAATGGGCGAAAGTTGTCAAAGGTTTTAGACGAAAGGTTGAAAAGGTAACATTATACAAGGTTGGCAAAAAGAATGGAGCACACCCATTGTTTGCATAACCACGTATATTTTCGAAAAACGATCGAACACGTCTATATTATTCTTCAGTTTTACATTTGAGAATTTTGAGAATTATACTTGCAATTCTGAATATTTTTATGTATGATGAATGATTTACTAAAAATATGATAAAAAGTCAGCCATCACGATGTAACATTTTTATAAAAATAATAATAATAATAATCTTTATTGTCTAACAGTAACAGAACAAATTCCAATTATAAGACAATATGCATTGCTTAAGTATGGAATTACTTAACGAAAGCGTAAAATTTAAGTACCTTAAAATGAATTCGCTTGCACCAGCTGCAAATTTTGAAAACTTTACCAAGTAGCGAATAACAGTGGCAGCATTGCACTTTTTCCGTATAGGCTGTTAAACCAATTATTATTCTGAACACATGACTGACTGAACATCCCAAGTAGCATTTTTAGACACAAATTGGGCACACATTCTTTGCTGAGAAACGTTTCGAAGCATTTTCGATTAAAATTATAAAGTTATATCTAGATACATGTGTTACGAAACTTTTGCGACATATTTTCGAATCCAGTTACTAGAAACACTAAAGACGTGCTTGTTTCGAAAAAATATTTTACAAACCATAGGGTCGATACATTAACGACACGCAAAGATAAATATTTTGCGAAACATTTTTAGTGAAAGCTATAAAGTTTTGGTAACACACTGCGCTTCCAAATTGTCGCGATACATTTTGCAAACAATTCATTTACGATACTTGTGACGAAAACGTCACCTAATAAACCTTTTATTTGTCTGTGCATCACCTTGCTATAATAACCTATAATTTTTGCATTTGCCATAATAATCTATAATTTTTGCACAGCTGTTAACACCAACAGATTTTTTTCTTTAGGGCACGTTAAAAATATAAAGCCAAATTACTAAACTGCACGATAAAATTTACTACGACAATGATTTTTTGGTTCTTATGTGCAATAACTAGGTATATGAAATAAAATAAACTTATAACGCATTTATCATGACGAAATTATTGTTTGTCTTTTATTTTACAACAGTGAAGGTATCCTAATTATTTGTTTTCTTATTTTGTCCATTTTGAGATGTTCACATACAATATCAGCCACACTTGGAAACCATTTTGTTGCGCATGCTTTAACATAGCCCCGCCCTTTATACTGCCATTGAAACAGATAAAGTAACAATTGAAGACCTTGATGCAAAAACCGGCTAAGTCCAAAAATTAAAATTTGTGGTAAATCAAGAAAAACCTTCTCAATTTGAGAAAAAATATGAGATTGACTTTAATTTTGGTGCGAATAAAGATATTATGGGTATTAGTTAACTGATCGGATATAATATGGATATCTTGCAAAAATTGCCCCAAAACTGATTTTTGAATATTTGGACTTGGCTGACTTTTGCACCAAACCAAAGAAAACAAAAATATGCAAAACTAATATTAATTTTATTTCTTAAATTAAGTCTAGTACAAAACTACATAAATGAAGAGTCTGACTGATAAGCCTCATTATCTTCAGTTTCTAACGCCCCTTCTGGTTCTATTTCTGGTGCTTCTTCAAATATTCTTCTGTAGTAATCCTGGTATGCTTCTGGTACATATTTTTTAACTAACTGTTTTACGTCCTGTACATTTTTTTCGTTTATTGGCAAAGGATACACCTGAGTCATCTTTGTCGTAGGGAACGATAAACAAGTGTCAAGCTTGGTATAGCCGAAAATTTATAGTAAAGTGGAAGGGAAACGTTAATGCTACATTCAATAAAGTTTGAACCGCTCTGATATTTAAATAGTCGAAATGTTGAGATAGAAAATTTTGTTTTATTTTTTGGGCTGGTAAACGTTGCTTTAAAAATGGATTTAAAGTGTTGGGTGAAGTCCAATATTATATCCTGAGTTACATCTACGACGCGAAAATTTTTGCTAGATTTTCTTACTAGCTCTTTCTTCTTTTTTCCTTCTCGATTAAGCCAAACGAGCGGTCGCATGGCAAGAAGCTATGACCAGGCTCTGGATATTGATGAACAACTTCAGTAATATTTTTAGCATATACTAGCCTACTAGTACTAGGCTGATCGCTATCAGATGGCAAATATTCACTTCCGGAAGATATAAAAGGATCCTCTTCGTCGGAAGACATCGTTTATTATATTGCCGCACTACTAATATTCGTATTAATGCACTTGCATACGATCAACAACAGAATGCAGAATGCATGAATAGACCTGCTAGCTTACATATGCTTACGTAGACTCGATGCATGTAATTGGTTAACTGCCGAATGCATCGTATGGTTTTATATGAGAGAGACGTCCGATTTGGCAAGAAGGGGACGCTGGGAGACAGTGCCACAGCAGTTATTAACAACAAAGTTTTTAATAAATAAGAAAGTCGAATGTATCTACGCATAACGCACACATTCGATTGACAAAAAAAACGTTCGTAAAAGCGGAGCGCGTGTTTGTCTACGGTCATGTCCTCCAACTACTATTTACCTTGGTGCAAAAATCGGACAAGTCCTGGACATGATTGGTTTTTGCCCCAAAGGGTATGGCCAGCCAAGTCCTTTGAGCGTTTTAAATCATTAATTTATTCCGGACTTGTCTGATTTTTGCACCAAACGATCGGGGAGGCTTTAAATTATATATCCAGCGAAAAAACGTAATTTCACCAAAAGTGGACTTGGCCGGTTTTTGCACCAAGGTCTTCAATTATTTTCGAACATTTCCGGGTTTATTCGGGTTTGTTGTAAAACATTTTCGACAACAGTTTCGATTGGCATCGAAACAGCGAAAGTCACAGCTAGTACCAACCACTTGGAAACACGTGCAAATGTGCCATTTAAAAGGTATACGTTTCGAAAATATTTCAATTTTTGTTGCCAACAGTTTCCAATTTTGATCGGAAACAGAAAAGATAGTTACGATACATTTACCATAATGTGTCTAAAAATGCTACTTGGGATATTTTTACTTATGGTATTGATAAAAATTAAAGGGGTGGAACACCGCTGGTACCTTTCAATTTAAAGGTGTCTCGTCCGAGAATCTCCACATACTGTATGCGATCCTTTAGACATATAATACGACTATAGTATTCAAGGTTATACACAAAACCTTTTTATAATACCCTCTTTTCCCCTTACATTTCTTCCTATTGTACAATAAATTCGCACCCCCAGCGACATATTGACTGACCTGAATGTCTTGCTATTAAATATTTTAGAAGAAAGGAGAAAACATGTAAAAGTGCGAGTAAAATGGGCCACATGGTTTTAAGGCATGAATATATTATACATGTGTGTATACAACGTGTACGGTCGAAAGGTGGTATACAAAAGACTCATTTATTTTGTTTACCTTTTTCAGGGGTTGGTATTTACGAGACATCGTGGTCAATGGGGTACTAGTGGTGAAATATTCTTATTTCTTCACACGAAATTGCATTCATAATAAAAGTGTTATTTTTGTTATCTGGTATTTAAATCTTTTATACAGGAAAATACACCGTGTCCAAGATAAGGAGGGCCAGTACAGGGATGTAGGTAAAGTTGTGCATTTACGTGTCTAATAATATGCCGTTTAGAAAGTTTTAAATTTCCGAGTAGATCCGGAGGTATTCGGAAAAACCGAAATTCTGAAAAATAGTTTTAATTTTTTTCCTGGGTTTTTTTGAGATCGAATTCTAAAGTAAATTGCACTTTTACATTGCCACTTTTTCCGCTCTATCTAACAGCGTTAATTGTTTTGTAATCCGACGAGTCGTCTTCGAAGGGCCAATATCAACTTTCTTTTTTTAAATACGGTCCTGTTTTACTGATATTGGAGTTTGAAAGCTTTTTGTCTTCCGAATGTAACGATGTATGACACATTGTGATTTAAGGACGTTTCGAGGGTTTTTTAAACAACATCCGGAAATTTTGGGATACGGTCCTGTATTTTTCCTAATTTTATAAATAATATCTCGTAAGTAAGCTCTAAATTTTTACTTATGTTGGACTAGTTCAATAAAAATATTAAATAATTTAATAATAAACCATAAATAAGTGAACAAACAATAATTCAATAATAAACACCAATAAGTGAACAAAAACATACCAAAAAAGTAATAAAACGAAAAAGTAAGGAACTACATAATCAGGTGTTCAAAATGACTTCTGTTATTTTCTAAGCACAAATAACACCTTCTAACTGTCGATTCTAAAACATTTGACAACATTTCTGGCGTAACACTTTGAAAGGCTTCAAGCACCAACCTCCTAAGTTGGTCTTCTGTATCGAAGTTGTGTTTATAAACATAATTTTCAACATACCCCCAGAGGAAAAAAATCTAACGGTGTCATATCAGGCGAACGTGCTGGCCATGGTGTTTCAGAACACCTGATTATGTAGTTCCTTACTTTTTTCGTTGTTCAGTTTATTTCTGTTTTGGTACATTTCTTTTGTTCACTTATTTGTGGTTTATTATTAAATTATTTGATATTTATTGAACTAGTCCAACATAAGTAAAAATTTAGAGCTTACTTATGAGATATTATTTATAAAATTAGGAAAAATACATTACCGTATCCGAAAATTTCCTGATGTTGTTCAAAAAACCCTCGAAACGTCATTAAACCACAATGTGAAAGAAAAAACCTCTCAAATGCCAATGTCAAGAAAACAGGACCGCATTTAAAAAAGAAAGTTGATAATGGTCCTTCGAAGACGACTCGTTGGACTACAAAACAATTAACGCCGTTAGATAGAGAGGAAAAAGTGGCAATGTAAAAGTGCAATTTACGTCGATCTAAAAAAAAATAGGAAAAAAATGAAACGATTTTTCAGAATTTGGTTTTTTCCGGATACGTCCGCAACAAATAACAATTATGGTGCATAATTATTGTCTGCTTTCTACGGCTGATGCCACCGATTGAGCAACTATCATTAATTAAAAAATTTGTAGATGTTTTTTTTCTTGGCGGTGCTTAGTGAGGTGCGATTTATTTCAGTTAAATATCAGGTGGTACTTTTGTGTGGCGACGTGAATGTGGATAGTTTGGTTGACTGGGGAAATAAGAACTATCTGCATGCTATTTTTAATAGTTTTGGTTTAAAATGGCTCTTGGGCCAAATGAACCTACAAGAGATGTATTTGATTTGAATCCATCGGATTATGTAGTGTGTAATAAAATATTTATCTAAGTTCACTATATTTAGAACTTGGAGCTTTGTACAGATTTATTAATCCTAAAGCTATTGTTTATTAAAGTGGATGTCGAAATTTTCTTGGCATGAGTGTGTGCTTCAACGATAAGATTCCGTTTAAAAAACGTATACCTCTATAACCTGGTTTGTTGGTTCACATAATGTTAAATACTTTAAATCAGCTAGATATTTAATTTTACTATAGAAGAAATGCCCATTTTATGATTTTTGTTTGGATATTTGACTAACGTAGCCTACGTATAACCAAGAAGGATGCATATAGAATTTGCTCGTTATGATACTATACACTTATAAGTTACTATTGAACATTAAAGTTAAAACAGAGGTAGCAAGAGCGAAGAAACTTTAAGCAAACCGTATATTTACTTTGCAATAACTGTTCATAGCTATTTTCAGAAATGCACACTGTACAAAAATATTCAAGGTGATTTGTATTGAAGGGAAAAAAAATTTCAAGGATGATTTTTCGAAAAATTGAAAATAAATTTTTTTACAGGGACCTATAGTTAAATATAATTAACGAGATTAAATAAAATTAACGAGAAAATCTACTGTGTTTTCATCTAAACCTACTATAAAGAAGCTAAAAAGTAAAACAAACTGGTAGTTTTTATTAGTTGCAAATATTCAACATAAAAAAAGCATAACAATTATATAGAGGGTGTTATGGAAATGACTTATTATATGGGTGACTCCTTGGGGTCATAGAGAAAGCATACATACTTTTTTCTTTAATCGAATATCTAAATACTAAGGTAAAAACCCATTTTGCCTAAATGCTGTCGCGCCGCTCCATCTGATAGGTCACTAGAGTTAGCTACGGTGATGCCAGATCACAACGCGTGTCTCGCCCGCGGCGCGCGTATTTTTGTTTAACCTTCGGTATCGTTGCTTCAGTATGTTTCGATACTCGGTGTTGGGGCGACGTTGCCAATATGACAACACCGCGGACAATGCGCTGACCTCTTTTGAGAGTTGAGACTGCCTCAATAAATTATTGATTGCGAACGTCTTCAGTAGCGGCCACGTAAATTTTCAGATTCCATATAAGGTGTATATTTCGATTAATAATTCAAAGCGCCATTTATGGTTATTTTTCTTCAATTTATCTCAGGATTTGCCGGTTTAAAAATAATCGTCTTTAAATATAAGTCGTTTCCATAACACCCTGTATCAGTATACTACTTAAGTTGGCTGTATATTTATGAAAAACTTTTAAATGAAAAAATCTTCATGCCTAAAGTTCTGGTTGGCGGTGATGACAAATCCAGCGATGCAGGTGGATTCAGTCCAGTTTGTGTGGCCAACGGCAACCAGGTGGAACTGTATCTTCCAGTAATCGTCAGCTTGCTGCGACTGGTAGCTGAAATATGCCATAGTTTTGTACAATAAATTTAAAATTTAGTTTTTAAACCGATTATCCGACATTTTAAGACAGTTGTGTCATACTTATGCCTAAGTAATATTACAGTGCAACCTCGATAATCCGGACTAATTAAAACCGCGGTCATCCGGATTAGTAAATAATCTGGATTATTGAAGCGAGACAGTTTTTTATTGAAAAACGAAACATTTAATACCAAACAACTAGAAAATAGTACATAAACTTATTTAAAACAGAAGCATACTTATTAAATTTTATATTATTTTGTGAAGTAATTTGTAATTTTTGTTTGCTTGAATTACCGTGTACTATCAAATTCTGATCATAAAGTACACAATGCAGTTGAAATGTTGGGCCGGATTATTGAAGAATCCAATTATCGAGGTAGCACTGTACCATCAAAAATCGGTAAAAATTCCTCCAACGAGTCAAAATGTTAAATTCCCATATTGATAAACACTAACACACATGCTATCCGGAGCGACACTGCGATAACCTCTCGCTTCGGCATTCCATCTACAGCTGGTTCTAGGTCGTTGCGGCAATATCTTTTAGTAAAGAATCCAATAATATTTTTACGAATTTCTAATTTTGTAGCTATTTCTTTAATATTCAATTTTAAAAACTACTCATCATTTATTTCATAACTCATATTTACCAATAAATACTGTTGTTTTTACAAATTTGCTATAGTAGTTTCATTTAAACTTGTGGTGATTTTTACAATAAAAAATACGTAAAGTACAATAATAGTTAGTAAAATGTGACATACATTTTGGTAATTTCACATACATTTGTTGTAAAATTTACTATATATTTTAGTAATTACCTCATTTTGCTAAATTGATTAGAAATGCTAACCATAATTTTTTGGAAATTTATATTTACAATATTATTTTAGTACGGCTTACTAATACAAATTGTAATTACTGCTATATTTTATAGAAAATCTTACAATAAAATCTTTACTATAATAATTTTACTCTATTATCTTTCCGTGTACAACATGTAGACCCCTTCTTAAAGATTAACATCAGATTTATAGTATTTGCAGAATTATACGCTTGATCTTTTGACTGCAATAAAACCTCATTATCCCTTCGACCATAAAATAAATAAGGAAATCCCAAATTTTAAAACCTTTTCGAGCAGAGCCGGACCAGGTATACAAATTCAATTCATACCTATGCCTGATGCATATATAAATACAAAGTGATTTTTAACAATTTTAATCTATAGTGGTTTTCCGGCGAGTAATTTTTAGTTAGGCTTATTAGTGGTAGAATGTGGCGTCCTTGGAATTGTGCTGATAGGAGGGCATCTTCAAGTGTTATTTTTAAAAGAAAGCATTTATCTACCGATGCCAAACTAATCATTATTTTACATTTATTATAGGTGCCTAAAACTAAAAATACCAATCTATTTATTTTAAATTATAAAAATAAATCATGTGGTGTGGTTTACATTTTCAAGCCGGCCCTGATCCCATTTATTGAGCTTTGAAGAGGTTGAGGCGTATACAATAGGGTTTGATCAGGTAGTTTATTTATGGCAGTAAGAGTAAACGGTATAATTCTGTAACAACTATACTTAGTTTAAGTAATCGATCTTATTTCTAAAGTCAATTGGCCAAAATTTTTACCTTCGAGTTGTTTTCGTAACCGGGTAACAGTTACTCAGTTTTTTGGAAAAACACTTACCGATGCATCCCTGCATTAAACCAAAATCTTCAAATTAAAATTCAATAATTTTTTTAAACAATTAGAAATTTTATTTACTTACAGGATCGCTATGTAAGGGACATTTTTTCTGTCGTGCACTCATCAGCAACGGGGTCGGTGTTCTCACTGCAGCGAGGAGGTTGACTGTCATCAGACGATCCTTGATTTGCAGCCGATTCTACGTCCACTCTATTCTGTACTGTATTAACCGCGTGATCGAACTCTGGTTCATCGCCAGCAAGCAAAGTTAACCGAGAGATATTTATGTCATCTTGTATTGGTGCCGCGTCAAAATTCATTAAGCACTTAATATTTAAAAGAGTCTTTAAAAGATGTTTTTTCAGATGTTCTTCACGAACATGTAATGTTACAAACTGTTCAATTAATATCAGTTGGTCCTGACTGAAGATAAAAGGCAATTCTGTGATATTTGAAGCCTCCGATAGTGATTTTATCATTGTAATTACTATATCATATCCTTCTTCTAAGCGTGCTTTAATTCCCAAATCAGTTACGTAATCAAATGGGATTTTTCCATACTGATCAGCCATAAAAAGAATTATTGTAAGAGCTTCGTAATTATTATTATTATTAATAACAAAGTCCATCAAAGCTTTTAGTGATTTAGTACATTTCCAGTATACAGCTTCATGTAAAGGAGATTTTCTATCATCCCCTCCCTCTTGCAACAACTGTAATAGAACTGCATTAAAAATATCAACTGGTAAATTCTTGGTTAACCATGTTAATAATACTTTTATAATTTCTCCAAAATTTCGAGCTGACGCCAAACCCAAAGATGTACGGCCATCTCTGCAGCATATTAACAGTAAATGAGTTAAATTTCTATAAGAAACATCATCTTGAAAATAATCCTTAAACCAATCCAATAATGTAACCGTACTGACACATTTTCCTTGACATATTGCCTTGTACAATATATTGTCTTGCGAATTCTGCATGAAAGAACTCTTAATATCTTCCTCGGACATGTTTTCAGTCATGAAACTAAGAAACGCAACGACTGCAGATTTAGATTCGTCCTTGTATACAGCGATGTCGAGCGGTGTCAACCTATCTTTATCTATAGTACTCAACAACTTCAATAAAATATCCTCAAAATTACATTTCACCCAGTTAAGCAATTGGGTAATACAAGTATGAAAACCGCGATATGCAAATAAATGCAAAACAGTACGGTTACGCTGCGAAGAATATTCAGCCAATAGTAAATCTTTGATTACATCAATAGCAGCAGCTTTTAAATGAGGGTCTTCGTCAGGCGGTGACAGATTATCAAGCAAAAATGTTAGTTTCTCCTGTTTGTATACGGAGAAATGTAAAAGAGTTCCATCGCCGTCCAAACCATTCGCAAACATTACTTCTCTAAACATGTGTTTTCTTTGTCTTATATGTTTCATTAACATAGTGAATATAATTCCATCTTTATTGCCGAAAAATGTCGTTTGCAAAAGTGTTAGCTCGCGATGTTCAACAATTATTATAAACATTTCGAGATATCTACGAGTCATAAGTTTTATCATGATGTCATCGTGGTTTTGTAATGTATTTAAAAACACTTCAACCACTTTAATTTTTACTAAATTGGATATGTTACGTGATGGGTTGTAAATTACATCATATAAGGGAAATTTCCCATATTTTCCAGGCTTTATTAAAATGTCTTCTAAAATTTGAAGGTGTGTAGTAAGTTTGTGAAGAAAGAATGAAAGTATATGCGTGTATCCGTTGATAACTAACCGGTGTAGAAAAGTGTCTCTAAACTGATCTTCTATCACCACCCGATTAATCGACGCTAGAGCCTCCTCTTTAAGTAATATTTCTGTTGTTGAATGTCTTCCTATTTGTTCGTTTAAAAAAATGGTGACCAGAATATACTCATCCGACATGAAAACGTGATCTAATAGCACTTTTTGTACGTCTCCAGATTGAATATTTTCTATTAAACATTCACTGAGAAAATATTCAGCAAAGCTTCTATGGACAAATTCTAGTCGAGAATTTGACATCACCAATAATCCTACTCTTACTAGATCCACAGCGTCCCAATCGTCATAGTCTTGTGGTAGCTTTAGCCATGTCAAATCAGAAAAAAATAATTTAACAGCTAACGAGTGGTGTATTTTACGTAGAATCTTTAAATGGTCTTTTTCGACTCGATCTGAACCGACGTTACCACTTAAAATTTTTTTCTCATGATAAAAAATTTCAAATTTGTTCGTAGCAAAATCATCGTAAAGTTGAACTAAACCTATACTTTCGGGAAATCGAAATTTCTTGCCGAAAATTACTTCGGCTAACATTCTAAGTTGTAGAGGAATGTTTATAAATGCTTTATCGGTGTCATGAATTGAGCATTTCCACGTATTTATTAGCTCCTTAGCCAATGTGTGAAACTCCGCTTTTTCTATTACGCTATGCACAAGTTGATTCATATCTGAACCCTGTTCTGCTATTAAAAGAGACAGTTCCTTTGCAAGAAAATAGTCCTTATTGACATAGAATCCAATATTGTCTGTAATTTCGTTTAAATATAGGTCTATACCGTTGATGTCTTGTTTTTCCAAAAAATTATTAACTTTTTGTTTCAAACATTTCCGCCAAAAGCTGTTTAAAAATGAAATTTGATCCTGTTCGCTAAACGTACTTAATACATAAGCCGGTGACTTAAGTTCACTTTCCAGAAAGTCTTTTTCATGTACTCGAGTGGTCACCCACATCTGGACAAGAGCTGATTCTTTAAGTACTTTCAAAAGTTTTATGGTGTTATCTTTATAAGTTGGAGATATTTCGTCAAACCCATCAAAAAATATTACAATTTTAGGGCTGGTAAATGATGAATCCTTACTTAATCCCACTCGAAATAGTTTTCGTTCAAAATCATTTGAACTTTGAGGACTACATGGTATAACCATGTCAGTAATAAAGTCGATGGCAAAGCCGAGATCAAATTGAAATGGAATCTCATCTAAGCTTTTAAGATATTTTCTAGAGTCTCCTTCTGAAAGATTTTTCTTATTAAAAACATAGTCGTTCAAATTTACACGAACAATCCAAAAAGCCTGATTTACTTCTTTAATTTTTTTGCTTATACTAGTTAGAACTGTTGATTTGCCCATTCCTGGATCATTTGCAACAATAACAACCTTTTGAATGGGTGTTAGTTTTGAAAAATTATCCTCACAGCTCAAGTCGCCTCTTAATGAGATAGCATCATCATGGTCAACATATTGCTGAATTTCTTCAAAATTGCTTTCTGAATGTTTCCACAGAAGTATACCATCTCGATATTCCAACCAGTGTATATATTTTCCAGGACAATCCTCGCAAAGCCTCCTGAACGCCAGATTGCTATCGTCCATAGAAGATATTACAATACCCCGCGTGTAAATTTCTGAGCTATCCCATAAAAAAATTGGCGTTGTAATGCCTAATTCATTACACAAATTGGCATGCGAGGCATTAGTAATTAAAAAAATTGTATTTTTTATGTTAAAAATGCCGAGCTTTAATTGTTGCAGGTTTAAATATCTGTTTATGTAATAATCAGGAACATATCCAATAAAAGAAAATACTTTTGTGTCTCCTATTTCAATAAAATCGTTTTCGAGAATAAATTGTAAATGACTTTCATCGATTACACTGGCTGCAACTTCGGTACTAATTAGTTGAGAGAGGGAAACCATTTTTCCTTGAAACAGTATATTACTTTTTAACACTATCTTTTGAGAAGATTGTGTAAGGTCTAAAAAAGTTGAATTATCTGTAAATGTTTTCACCATGCTTAATTCCTTCCACCTAATTACAAAAGGGTGATCAAAAGGGGCAATAATTATAACTTTTTTACTTTCATTAATTCTCAAAACTATGTCCTCGCAGATATATTCGAAGTTTTCAGTTTGACGCTGGCACTCGACAACAAGAAGATGGTAACTTTCCTTCAACTCAAGCGTATTAAATACAAGCCCTTTTGTTTCGGGCCTGAGCATACTTTTTAAGCGCATAAAAATGTAGCTGTCATGCGCTTTATAGTTCTCTAAACTTCCCAAAGTCTGTAAGAGTTTGATGGCAGTTAATCTGGTGGACTGCGTTGCTATATGCAAAACATTATTTGAAGAAGATTTGAGAAAGTCTGATAAATTAATATTATCCTTAAAACTAATCTGATAAGCGCGAAGTTTATCAGGATAGGCTTTATTTAGTCCAGAAATCATAACTTCTTTAATTTTACTTCCTATCAGATTAAAAAACGTAGTGATTGTATCCTTTGAAAGAAAGTGAGCTGTACCTTTGTTGTAGTCCTTTAACCAATTCATCATTTCTTTTTCGAAAGAATTAGTTATTAAATCAGCATTAATAAAGGAAAATATGGTTCCAAGCTCCATTCTAATTAAAGAGTTTAATTGCTCTACATTGGGATATCTGGTAACAAATTGAAATTTCTTCAGAAATTCTGTCAGATAATCTGTAAATGTTTCACTCTTTACTGTAATTTCTAACATAACGATTTCAGATATCTGATGTTCCAAGATTTTGCAAATCTTCCTTTTGCCATCATCCAAGTCTTCATTAATTCGTTTCCTGATGTCTTCTAAACTAGTTTTTGAAATTTCATTAGAATTCTTTAAAGCAATATTTATGTCATCTGCATTAAATGATTTAACTATATTTTCTCTTAAAATTGTAATACCATTTTTTATACGTTCTATAGAGTGTAAATCATTATTTAAACTTTTAAATTCACTTGATTTGTCATCATTAAAAAGAGCCAACTTTTTTTCTGCGGCCTTAATTCTATCATTCATTGTTTGTAAAATATTTACCATTTTATCATAAAATGTTTCTGCATGGGACAAATAATCTTTTCCTTTTTTATTCTTGGCAAATTCTGTATCGAGTAGCTGAAAGTTTTCATATGTGTGTTTGTCCAATAATCTCCCCTTAAGATGTAAAATCTTTTTAGCAGCGTCTCCAAATTTCTTCTTACCCAGGTATTTTCCATCTACTTTTAGAGCTTCAACTGCATCATTTGCATCCATAACTAAATGTTTGTGCGATAAAACATCAATTACATTAAGTTTATCCATAACAGATTTTAAATTTGTACTGTATTTAGATTCCAAGCTTTTTTTCAAAAATGTTGATTTTACTAACAATTCCACATCATCGTATGCAGTTTTTTTAAATCTAGATATCCTTGCATCAAAGATACTGGCTTTAAAACATAAAAAAGGATATCGTTCGTCACAGCTTTTAGAATCAAAATGGCTTTCCCATTTAGCCACGAGTTCATTATGCCTTTGAGAATCAACTGTAAGGACGCCATCAGTTTTGCGTTTCGTTCTCTGGGTGAAGTCAAAATCCGTATTTGTGCATAAAGTAAAATCTATAAGATTCGAATTTTCAAACTCGGGATTGCTTCTAATTTTACAAAAAGAAATGAAATATTTTATGATACTAAAATCACCATCAGTGTAATTTATCAAATCCTTAACATTGATTTTAGAATCAGTAGGATTGTGTTTATGCTTCGCTTGTAGAAAGTACCAAGACCATTTTTCACTTGTCGACTTTCTATATCGGAGCACAAGGTCATCAAACTTTTCAGCTTGGTCCATTTCCGTAGCCAAGTCAAAGTAAGCAAATTCGTCAGTAGACAGGGAAATAGCGCGGTACATAAAAAGCAACAATAATCGCAGTTGGTAAATAACGCCATGCAAAGAAGTCTTGACACCTGACGCAGCGTATGTATCGTTCGTTTTTAACCTTTTAGGTATATTGCTGTCCGAATCAGAGCTCCTTTGAGATGATTGCAAATTTTGTGTGTCATTGGACTTGCAATCTTTAATGAGTTCCTTCCTTCTATTTTCTGCTGTTTTAGCATCAATATCATCGTAATCTCGTTTAACTTTCATTTTTCCTTCTCTTTTAGCATCTTCTCTAATTGTGACAATTTCCTCCGTGTTACAACATATTGTGTTAGTATTAATCTCATAATCAGGTGTTATCAATAAGAGTTTTAATGCCTTTAAATGGGAATCGTTTGGTGATTTGTTCAAACGCTTTTCGATAAGACCTAGGGGTGTCTCCCCCGTACTATTTTTCTGATGGATGTCTGCCTTGTTTTCAACCAACAATTTAATTATGTTAATATTGCTTTGACTTTTTGCGTTATTGCGTTTTAACGCACTTTTCACCGTAATGTGCAGAGCAGTGTCATTGCCAAAATTAAGATCCTTAAAAGTCACAAGTTGTTGAACATTGCAAGTAACGTCACTCATGATTTTCTTGACCGTTTCGTAATCACCTTGACGTACTGCAATTAAAAACTCACTGACAACGTCATTTGCAGAATCATCACTACAGCTACTACCATCATCACTCTGAATTTCTGTTACTGATGAGCTTACATTTTCTGGGGAGATTGTAATTTCCTCAGAGATACTTAATCCTGGATCTGTATCTAAATTAAAATTGTAGTGACACTTATTGATATAAATAAGCTCTATCGGAAGCTCAGGAAAATTTTCATTATATTTCCGTGTATAGTTGCCTTCTACATCCAATATACTGATAGGATAACGAAGAAAGTCGCTAGCAGCTTTAATTACGAACTCATTCAGCCATACATTTTCTTCGCGTATTTTTTCTAGATAGTTACTAAAGCTGGTAGTCCCCTCAAACTGTTCCTGTTGAAGCCTTGCGTCATTCCTCGGAAAAAACTGTTCATAGCCTACATCACGGCTAGTAGCGATGAAGTCTACAAGTCGCCCGCGAAATGTATGGATAATTCTATTCCATTCGCAACCCTCCGTAATGCAACTAAAATAGGTATTATCCGAAGACTTCCTTACACAAGTAGTAATATTTTTGGTTATTTCTAGTAAATCGACCAATTCGATGCCCTCAAACAGCTCTTCAAGTCTCTTTTTAAACTCAATCTTATCATCAAACACTGGTAACAAAAAGGCTAATGATATTGAATGAAGCATACAGTTCCCATTTCCTGAAACATCTATCTGTACCATTTTGCTAAAATTATAAAGTGGAATTCTGGTCTATAGGAATAAAAGGGCACAAATACACAGCAATCATAAGGCTCTATTATTGCTGAGTACACTACACGGGTTCTCTCGCATTGTCGGTACTATTGAAAAAGTTATACTCAGTGAATAAACAAAGAGCCACGATATCGAAAGGGAATGTGGATACTACTTATCCCAATGATGACACTTCAGTACGAAATCTAAAGTAACAACGCGGTCAACTTTGTAACCGACCCGACGTGACAAGGCGCCAATATACGAACTAAGCTCACTTTGCGCGAAAACTAAAGAAATTAGTCTGTCCTACGTCGCGCGTCGTCGCGCCGTTTTGATCATGTGAATACATAAGCAGAAACAGTCGAATAACCAGACAAGAGCACGTAGATATTATTTATCCGGACGCTACACTGCTAATAAAGCTGCGGTGTGTTTAATTTTAGCGATTTTATTTTTATCAATATTTTGATAAGAGGGAATTCACATATCGGTAGATCTTTCATATACAGGGAATTACGCAATTATAAAACCATGCACGTACGGGCCAGATATAGTGAAATAGAATACAGTCGTCGATAGCATAAACGCATATCGATGGCCTATTTGCAATATGGCGTAACCCTTCGTAAGTAAATAACAAGAACTAAATAAGTATTAAAAAAATGATGTCTTTAAATCACCGGTTTGCAAAACGACACATTGAAACAACGCTAAAATGGTATATTTCGATTGGTCATATGGTTACGAGTAGGGAATCTAATCCCGCAAATGCTGGATCCCGCGGTGATTTCGCGGGATTCGCGGGATTTGCGGGACTCGATGTGGGTGCTGTATCTTAATAAAAATTTGTTTTATGCAACAGACAGAGTAGAGTAGCAGGAAAATATTTATTGCATATAGGTACAATACAATAGTACGACTAGTTTAACGGATACATGTTACATTGATTTCGAAAATATTTTCGGAGAAAAGATAACATGTTTAATGTTTCATCTTTTAGATTTGATCTTATTTTATTGCACATGTATCCTGCGGCTGAAAACGTACGTTCAGCTTCGATACTTGTCGGCGGAATAGATTTTACACAATTTGTGGCCCTTTGATTCGAATAGTTGGCACATATCGGTCGATGTGATAAACTTTCCAAAGGGTATACCATCTTTAGCTACCATTCGAGACACTCTTTCCTCCATCGAAACTTTTTTCTCAGAAGAAAAAATAACTGTAATTTTCGTTTTCTTAGGTAGCACAGAAGAACCACTAACATCTGAGCGCTTAGCAATAGAACTAAACGAACTACTCGAACTGCTGGTAATAGCTTTCGTTTCCTGTGGTATTTTAGCAATATCAACACTACCGCTGCTGCTCTGGACTTTCAAATTAATATTATGCTTTGCTTGTAAGTGGGTGTGAAGACCTTTGGTGGAACGAGCTGAGATTTTGATAATGCTAGGGCATAACTTACATTTAGCTGTAAGACCATCTTCAGACTTTAAAAAATAATTCTAAACTAAACTTGAACCTTTATTGTCTTTGTACACACTTTGGACACTCATTTTTGTGATTGCTGTTTAAATTCCATGTATTATATTCAACCACTTGATAAATGTCGCTAGATACTAGTAGAACAACGCCCTTACATCCGCACGTACTCAAGAAAACTGTTCTGTTTAACGTATTTGCAATAGCCTAGCAGAGCGGGGAATCCCCTACGCGTCGATCAAAAATACCGTGTACTGTTTGCTATCCCGCAAATCCCGCGGATCCGCGGGAACGATGGGCTCAATCCCATAGGTTTGCGGGATTAAAGTTTGAGTGCGGGATTGGATTCCCTAGTTAAGAGATTTTACAAATAAACGCAGATTAGTTTTCTACCCCAGTATTTAAAAAAGTGGGTTAGGTCCTATTGCAAGTAAGTCATCGATATTAAAAATCAGTTATGGCAGTGTTTCTAAAACTGGGGTCCAAGGACCCCTTGGAGGTCCGCGAACCACTAAGAGAAAAAAAAATGTCACAAAAACAAAATATTGTAATCGACTTAAAAGCACTTATCATTGACCTCCATTAAGGTAAAAAGGGGTGACAAACTACAAGAAACTATTCGATAGAATTTGTTAAAATTTTAAATTTAGCTTCGACGTGACTATATTTATTATTTTGAATTTTTCGAAATTGAATTTTATTTTTTTTTTCAAAACGGTAAATACCATTTAATTGAAAAAATATGGTTATACAATCATTTTTGAAAGTACTGCCATGTACTATCAATAATCTCAATTAATTTCATAGCCCAGTTTAAATGCAAAAAAATGTCACACTGAGGTTTTCAGAAAAAATACCTAAAATCGCAACTATCTAAAGTGATTTGGCAACGCATCGGATCATCAAAGGCAGAAAAGTAAGAAAAACGTCTCCTACTCCCTCGATACAGCCGGTATCCGCGCTTGCTCGTCGTGTCTTGGAATGGCGATGTTGTCTCATGTGATCAATAACAATAAATCCCAAACCGGACCACGTGGTACACTGATAAATACTCTTAATGCCGAACTAGATATATAAGGGTTTGTTCGGGTTTGTTCGGGTTGCAGCTTTCTTCAAATCAAGCCCAACATAAAGTAGCTGTGTGGAAGTAGGAAGCAGTACCATCCCACTAAGGCCCCATTTGCTACAAGCATTATTCAGCTTATTGTTTATTAATACTTTTTGATTTGTTTAAAAACAATAACATTCGAATAAAAATTACTTTTAACTAAAGAAAATTAATTCGTCATGGCATTCTGTCATAGAATTAAACTCTCTGAAGACAAACCCGCAACCAATCGCGTATGAGTGGCAGAGCGAAAGGACTTCGCCGAATGAAAGTATGTGTGATTCCCCGACAGCAGTCCACCGTTTAATTGTGAGTTGTAAGGTTAAAATCGTAAACAATGGCACAAAAATGCCGCGTTTTGAGTCTGAAAGAGAATATTGATGTTGTGGAAGTTTGTAATTTGGTAACAATGATTTGGGTGAGTTCATTAACATTGATAGCAATGTGCTATTAGAAGACGATAGTGACCCTATTCCTACCGATTATGTAGCCGAAACTGAAACCACATCACTATCTGACGACTCTGATGAAGAAGTTGAATACAGTAATCAAACAAATGTCACCAATTGTCACAAGCCAAGTATGGTAAAGGAATTATAAGAGTATGCAAAGAATAGAGGTGATTATATAGCAATGAAATTGTTATCAGACTTGGAATCACATTTTGTAGTATAAAACGCAAACACGTCAAACTACGTTATTACATTTTTTTTAGTACTACATCCTAACTAAAACTAGTGTATTTTTGTTATGTTATGTTTATTTGTACATAGATATACATACATAGTAATAATTTTGCATTTACATATTACCTAATAACAAATTTCCCATGGGCGGACACCTCTATTAGGCGGACACATTTAGACGGACCCGTAGGTGTCCACCCAAGAGAGGTTTCACTGTATTTACATATTAATTAATACACCTCCAACTTGACGACAAGTTAAAATGACAACTTTAATAAAATTAAAAATAAAATTATCCTTATCAATTTACGATAATTGATTATTATTGATATCGTTAACCAAAAATAACTATAAAAATTAATCTGACTTGTAAATATCTCCTCTATTTACGACAAGTAAGTTTATTTATAATTACCAAAACAGTAAACTCCCCCACTCAAATTTTATAGTAAAAATTATGGATTAGAAACTGGCCAATATTTAATTGTTCCGGCGAATAACAACTAAATCCTTCCTTTATTTATTATCCTGGTCCATCACTACCAGAGTGACCTCTGAAAGATAGCTTTAAAAACAGTTATTTATGTAACAATTGCATATAGTGTTGCATACGGGATTGCGGTACTCGCCTTTGGCTCGTACGATCATAATATGTCCCGAACAAACCCGTTCATGGAAAAAAAGTAACTTTATGCATAAGTTTCATATAATTTTTCTACAATCGTATCAGTTGTCATCAATTAAAATATATACAGTGAAAACTCTCTTAGGCGGACACCTACGTCTAAATGTGTTCGCAAAATAGAGGTGTCCGCCCAAGGGAAATTTGTTATTAGGTAATATGTAAATGCAAAATTATTACTATGTATATGTATGTACAAATAAACATATCATAACAAAAATACACTAGTTTTAGTTAGGATGTAGTACTAAAAAAATCTAATAACGTAGTTTGACGTGTTTGCGTTTTATACTAGAAAATGTAACTCCAAGTCTGATAACAATTCCATTGCTGTAGAATCACCTCTATTCTTTGCATACTCTTATAATTCCTTTACCATACTAATGGCTTGTTGATAATTGGTGACATTTGTTTGATTACTGCATTCAACTTCTTCATCAGAGTCGTCAGATAGTGATGTGGTTTCAGTTTGGACTACATAATCGGTAGGAATGGGGTCATTATTATCTTCTAATAGCACATTGCTATCAATGTTAATGAACAAACTCCCACAACATCAATATTCTCAAAACGCGACATTTTTGTGCAATTGTTTACGATTTTAACCTTACAATTTACAAATAAACGGCGGACTGCTGTCGGGGAATCACACATACTTTCATTCGGCGTCCTTTCGCGCTGCCACGCATACGCGATTGGTAGCCGGTCTCTATTCAGAGATTTTTGCACCGTACTTATTCGTCTCTCAAATACTTAAAAAATTTGCTTGTCCGTTTAGACGAGGGTTTTCGCCCTCTTTGTATGAAAACAGAATGTCCGCGTCCGCCCAAAGCAGAGTCCGCCCAAGAGAGGTTGATTTTCATGGAATTTCATATACCTAGTTCCGGACTATGAAAAAATGTCCGCTTAATAGAGATGTTATGAGAGGTTTCACTGTATATTAGTTTCTAACAAACTGACTGCAACTTGAAATAAATTTGGAATATTTGCTTATATCGACTTGATTATTCAGAATAATGTTGATTTTAACGTGGAATAGCATGACCATAAAGTCGAACATTTAAAAATGTTTTACCTTTCTTGAAAATACATTAGCAATACCCGTCCGCTGAAACTCTTCACTTGCTACTGGCCCAATGTCATTTAATACACATATTATATTCCTTTCTGTAAGCTTCTTTCGATTTTTCAGGCAATAAATTTTGTATTGCTTCATTGGCAGTATTAATTATTTCGTCTGAAGCCCATTGAAATGATTGTCCTTGACATTGACATTTGTAAGGTGACAATAACAATACGGCGCTCAAGTAACGAACGACGCGGATGTTGGTTTCATGGCAACTTGTTATTATTTAGGCCATCAACGCTGAGTTTTTCACATTGCGGTTACCGGCGTGAATGATTTGGGGATGGCGAATAATACCATTTTTCACTATTCCCAATTTTTTTGCAAGACGCCGGACAGTAACCCCATGACTTCTACCACTAAAATCCACCGAGTGCCCAGTGCTATATTGTAATAAATACGTTACAACACAGATGGCACAAATGCATTCAGGTTAAATAATATTAGGTTGAAAAATAAAAATATAAAAAAAAGTCTTATTTTTTTAAGGCCGTATTACACTTGGGAATTTTTATGGCGCCAGCAATGGCAATTATAATTCAAGGATTCAGGCGCAGTACGCCGTTCTCCGTACTACAGTCAGAAATTCTACTCTTCTGACAATTAAAATGACACGGATTCATGCGCAGTACACTGTTCCCGATCAGCTGTCTCTCATTACCAGAAATGGGGCAGGCGCCATTTTAATTGCCCTTGCCGGCGCAATTGGGTAGACATGCATTATTCTGTTATTTTTAACTGTTTATTATTTGGCCGAAGCAGGTATGAACAGGTAATGGCCATTTAAACCCACTGGTATTTAAATTAGCAGTTTACATTCTTTATTAAACTTATGGACTGCTAATTCAGCAACTTTTTGCACCTCCTATTTGTAAATAGCGGTAGCTGCTTTAACTGGTAATCAAAACGAACAGGTTTGCACATTTCTAATTCTGGGGATATTTTAGGGATTTCGACAGTACCCACTGCTGTTCTGACCGTTGACAATGCTCCAGCTGATCGAAAACGGTTTACTGCGCATGAATACGTGCCATTATAATTGCCGGCGCAAGAGGAAAAATTGCCGAGTCTAATACGGCCTTTAAGCAATTTTGACCCACAGAGCAAAATTTCAGGATATAATAACTTGGGGAAGATATATTAAAAAAGTCGAAAGAAATAGCATCAAAATCCGACAGATATGTCATTTTTTGATATGTACTCATAACCTTACTTTTGCAAATTATCATACGACGATGTGAAAGGGTACATTCAGCAGAGACCATCGATTAATAATAATCGTCTGCTGAATGCACTAAAATAATCGATTTCACTCATCGATGACCAATCGGACGCCATTTTCCCCATCGAATTGAAAAAACGATTTATGATTTGCCAGCCATTTTAGGAAACAATTTTTTCTTGAAATTTTATTTGTAAAATTTTTGTGCCCTTGTGCTTAATTTATTTTCAGTTTTGTTCCTTACAGAACCAGATTAACTTGACGAATTCATTAAAAAGAACAGAGGGATCCTGACCAATCAACAAATTGAAATTGGAATATCGAAAATATGCAGCTGAACTATAAATCGATGAGCAAAGTTACGTCATCGATTAAAAATCGCTTACAAATCGATGAGCTTTGCTGGATAAATCCAATGATTGTCCATTGGATCAGGCTCAAAATGACCTGAGTGTACAAGGATTTTAAATCCAGGAGGATACTTTGGTTCACAGTCTTTAAAGAATAAATAATCCACATTCTTAGGTAGGTTGTAAACAACTTTCCAGAAAAGCAATCGGGGAGCTCTGACAATTAGTATAATAATTTTTCTTTGTCGTTTTCTGCTAAATTACACCAAGACATTCGAGTATTCGGAACGTACTTTTTATAAAGCCCTTATTGGAACGGCCGTCTTACATACCCGCTTTCACGTTTGCCACTACCGGATCAACAACTGTCATATTTGTCATTATTGTTAAATAAAATGCTTTACCGTTTTTCAGTGTTTGTGGGTTAAATTTAAGTATTGTTTAGGGAAAAATAGTAGTTCTTAACTCAATATGGTAAGACTGTACCAAAGCTGCCGTAAACTGGATAAAAATATAGACTTTTGAGTAACGTCCGTCGATTGTTTGTTTTTCCTAACAAAGACATATCAAACCGGTTATCTGTTGTACAGATAGAATCCCCGTCTCTTTTTTGTTGTGTTTATTTTCGTAATAACAGGCGTCACATTGACGTGTACAAAACAGATAGAAATACAGGGTCTATGTTTGCTCCAAGTTGGTGGAATGGACCCACGACTTATACATATGGTGTGACAACCTCTTAGGGTTTTCCAGGATAATGGTTAATTGTTTTGGGCCAAGGAAATCAAAACCCATTCTGTTATCCAGATATGGACGAGAAAGCAAAAACACAAAAATAATAGGAAACGTTACAGTTTTATCCATTCACTGGCCGTGCCATATTATCCTCGAGGGATTTCGTATTCAAATTAGCGTTACCAATAGAACTCATTCTTTTACAAAAGAAACGCCTATAGACAAGCAAAATGTTTTAAAGCGGAAAAGGGAAATAATGTTATTTTGCGAATGAATTACGATGAGGCAATGCTAAGATACTATCTTGGAAACAATTTTAACCGAACAACATAGCACTAATAGGAAAAAGAAAGGCTGTTATTAAAATTGGCATATCGTATAAAGTTAAAAAAATATTGTCATGCTATTTTTTTTTTCTATAACGAGGAAATCTAGTACAATATACGCATTATGATGTCTTCACGAATTTAACAAAACATGAATACACACACAAGACAAAAGGAAAAATATACAAATATGTCTCTTATAGAGGGAACCGCCTCGATCTATACAGGGTGTTATGGAAATGACTTATTATATTTAATTAGGTGCTCCTTGGGTGTCCTAGAGAAAGTCTACATTCTAAATACTAAAGTAAAACCCCTTTTTACCCACATACTGTCGCGCCGTTCCATCTGGATTCACTTAGCAACAATGTGAGTCACTAGAGTATACTAACAGCGATATCAGATCTTGCTTGGATACCCGCCGCGCGCCACTATTGTTGCTTCACGAGACTCGGGGATGGAATGACGCTGTCGAGGGTTCTACGTGCTTGATGTATACGAATTTTAAACGTTTTGTTAGTTGTAGCCTTACCCGATTTTTTTTCTGTCGTGCAATAATTCATAATGATCAATGTTGCGATGTGATTTCAAATTTGTGTGATATTATCTACTATTGGTTCTGTTGCAAAACATACTTTTTATGGAATTTAATTATAAAACGGATTATTTAAAAATAAGATCTAAGGGAGTATGTACCTTAAAATTGTAGTTTTTTTTTTTAAGTTTGAAAAAGGAGTGATAACGCGCGTCAAAGACGTCTTATTGTCGAGAACTGAAACTGCGTTTACAATTCTGTGTTACAATATGATAACACCGCCTATAATGCGCTGACCTCTTTTGAGACTCGAGACTGCCTCAATAAACTACTGATTGCGAACGTCCTCAGTAGCGGCCACGTAAATTTTGAGATTTCATATAAATTGTATATTTCCCTTAATAATAATTCAAAGCGCAATTTAAGGTTATTTATCTTCAATTTATTTTCATCTCAGGGTTTGCCGGTTTAAATATGATAACCATTTCCATAACACCCTGTATATGGTATAAATAGGAAAATTTTGAAAATATGGTCATAATATTAATATTGATGGGAGCAACTAGGCTAAAATATTTTTAATATCCGGTTATATCGGAAGTCGGTGTCAACTTGTTTATTTTAAATGGAACACCCTATATATTATTACATTTTTTGCTTCTACGCAAGATTCTAGGCATATTTCATAAATCATGTCCTATACCTAAGTCTAAATAAAGGTGGATTCATAGTTGCAGTAACGTAAGCTTTAAGATGAGGATCCAAAACAATCCCAAATTATCAATCAGAGCCATCTATGTTGCATCAATTTAATTAAAAAATATGCAGATTTTTGGCAGGTTAGAAAGAGACGAGAGTCATCAGCTGATCAATATTTCTTTTCGTGAAGTTCTAACCGTTAATAATAAAGTTTTTTTAGTTAATTTATTGATATTCAGATTGTCTGGCATGTCGATTGGGGTATCAAAAAGTTTCAGGAAGATCTGTGACAAAAATTTGAAAATTGTTCATATTTGAAATTGTTATTATTATTCGTATAACATTATATTTTTTAACACAATTTTTTCATACCGTTTTCAATCCTTTATCTTTACGAATGCAGTGTTAGATTAGAAAAAAATTAAGTATATTTGGCTAAACTCGGTCGCATAAAATAGTGCCTGCTTGGCGACCTGTGACTGTGGCTGCGCGTTGCATTTTCTCGACTACCGTTGATAATACAGTGTGAAGTATTAGAGTCTTCTCTGATGTAGGTATGTACACCTACCCTGTACTGACGAGAACAAAAGAGTTCGAAACCGGTCTGCAGATGGTGACATCCTATCAATGGAAAGGGTTTCCTTTTCTTGATAGTACCATTCAATCTGAAATAGTATTTTAAAGTACTACCGTGTAGACAAAATACGCCCTTATCGTATAAGTTATCATCGGGTGGTCTAGGAAATAATATTTTTTCCATACATTGTATTTGATATTAATACCACCTGAAAAGTACAGACTTTTTATTTTTGACTTGTAGGTTAAGAGGACGCCGGAGTGAGTCGAAATCTCCGATTTGACTGACCCCGCAGTGCTGCCAGATCGAAAATGACAAAAACGGTAGATTCGACATTTAAAAAACGGTAGATTACGATAGATGGTGCACGGTACCACATAAAATAGATTAACAAAATACTAAGAAAAAAGGTAAAATTAAACACAAATAGAAAACGGTAGGCGGTACACATAAAGAACTTTGTTTAGCAAATTACTAAAAGAAAAAAAAATTATTCTAATGATAATTTTGAAAGGGAAAACCTACTAAATTCAATTTTAATTTCAGTCGTTTTGCTTCTGTTTCTCATTTTTACGACTCTCAAAAAGCGGTAGACTACCGTATTTTCATTTTTTACGACTCTCAAAGCGGTAGATCTACCGTTTTATTTTTAGGGACCACCTCTCCTCCTATTCTGACTTGGTGACATACAGAACAAGAAATGACAGTCAAAATTAAATATGTTTGTATTTTATGGTATATTTAAAAAAATTACATGTATTTTATAGCGTGTATATTAACCCCATGGTACAGTCGAAGCCTTCACGCTGGCTAACATAAACAGGATGCAAACATCACAGGGTTACCAAAACACACAAACTTTCATGTACACCTTCCAAACCAAAATAAAGATAAGCCCTTTATTTAGTTTAATTTACGGTCGTCTTAATGTGTGTATACCACGACTTCATAAAAATCTATTTCGGGAAGCAGTCAATAATAACAGCGACTAAAAACCAGAAACGTTTTGTTTCCAAAACGTCTGGCAGAACTGTTGTGAAACAGTTCAAACAAACGACCATATTTTCATTCTCGTGCTGGATGGAACTGCAGATGTGCAACATAAAAACGTCAATTGAGATAAAAATAGTACCATAGTGTTCTACAGGGTGTTATGGAAATGGCTTGTTACATTTAAATGGGTGACTACTCCTTGGGTGTCCCAGGGAAAGCCTACATACATTTTTAAAAATCAAATGTCTTACTACACTCACAGTCAAAATAATGGCGGCGTCAGAATTGTTCAGCAAAACGGGGTGGGGGGTCTGGGGGTACTCTTGTTCCGGCTGAATATATTTCGGTGTTCGTCCGACTCACAGACGCCACCATTTAGACCAATTTTGATCGTGAATAATTTTTTAGGTCCCATTTTAATTATCTTTTTTATATCGTAGGTAAATTTATCGAAAATCTCGCACATGTGTGAGATTAAGAATATGTCCATCATATACAGGTTGAAACAAGAACGGTTTTTTGACTCGAACTTTAAAACACTCTGTAGAATGATGGAGATGACAAACGTTCTATTTTGTTAATTAATCTCTTCTCTTCTTACTCTACATTAACGACCTTCTAGTGAAAACGAAAAATCCGATATTTAGTTTTGCTGATGATAGCACACTTATCTCATCTTTCTCCTTGACTGCACAAACATCGTCTGCCGACGAACATATTCGCAGACAGCATGAAGTATCATGCCTCAACAAAGACCTGGAAAATTTTTTGGCTCGGGGTGACAGTAACCAAGTCGAATTTAACGCTAAAAAAATCCAGGCAGCAGTTTTCTCTAAAAAGGGGTTAACATTACAGAACTGGTTATAGTCATGGACGGACATTTAATCACACTGGCTTCCCTATTAATTTGCTGGGCGTCAATCTGGGAGGAAATATGTCTTGGAATAACCACGTGGTGAAACAGAAAGTTGTACACACCTCAACATCTTTTAACACTATACAAAGCCCAGATTCGACCATCACTAGAGTACTGGTCTCATGTCTGGAGCTCTGCACCCAAACATACTCTTCGGCTGCTAGATTCCATCGAAAGGAGGGCCATTCGTCTGATTGGAAACCACGAGCTGACGAAGAACTCGACAGCCTAGAACATCGAAGACAGGTTGGGGTTTTGACACTCTTTTACAGATATTTTCATGGAAAGTGTTCGGCTGACCTTGCCCTCTTAATTCCGCCCAGAGCGGCGAATAGCAGAAATATACGACGAACCACTGCCGCCCATCCATATGTGGTTAAGCTTTGTACTCCTCGAACTTCATTATTTAAGAATTCTTTCATCTGGAGGACTTCATCCTTGTGGAACGACCTTCCCGAGGTCGTTTTTCCCAACGAATATAACCTCCAATGATTCAAAACCAACGTGAATCGCTTTTTGCGCACACGCACCACTCCCAGAGTGCCCTAGAGGATTTTTCCTGTAGTGCTTGTGTTTGATCATAAAAAAAACACCAGCCAACATTCACTGACGTCTTTCGAGACTTGATCTGCCCTATTTAGATTGGTGACATCTCCCGCCAGTGCCCACCACGTGGTCTTTCGGGTTTGACATAAGTTGGCTTGTCTCGCTTATTAATTCAAAGCGCCATTCATCGTTATTTGTCTTAAAACGTTTTCATCTCAGAAAGTATTTTCCATAACACCCTGTATAATGAACTTAACTTATTGTTTTCAACATTAAAGGTTAAACAGGGTGGGGCAATTGAGGGCGCATCGGCCCCTCTCTCCCTCTGACCATTATTTCTTATAATGTAACCATATTAATAACAAATTAGCAAATATAAGTATATCTTAACAAAATAATACCGTTACGTAGTATGCAAGGTTTTGTGTTAACTTCCCAGAAACATAACATTTATATTTTTCCAATGATCTTCTGTCATCGAACAATTTGTGTATGTAAAATGTTTATAAATCTTGACAAATCTGCTGTTTATGCAAAGTAAAAATTTTATTTTTTCTATTTGTTTTAATCATTCGTACGAGGAAAAATTGAAAACATTTTGCTGTTTTACAATAAACAACTTCCAAGTTGTGTTCTAGTTGCACAAGGATGATTTTATTAAATAATTGCCTAAACGGAGTTAATTGTTGGTGTCAATTAACGGAATCTTTAAAAACATTCCCAATGGTGAGAAAAACACGAATGTTCATTTAGAGTTGAAATGTTTTAGATTAAATGAAGCGAAGTTATGATTCATTTTATCCGTGAAACATAACCTGTAAATAAAAGGCTTAAAGACGTATTAGAGTCGGCAATTTTTGTTTCTTGCGCACCAAACCGTTCTCGATTAGCTGGCCCAATACTGCTCCCATTGCCGGCACAATGCGAGAATGGAATCCGTATTAGAGTCGGCAATTCTAGTCTTCTGGCAATTAAAATTACATGGATTCATGCGCAGTACACCGTTCCCGATCAGCTGTCTCGCATTGCCAGAAATGGGACACGCGCCATTTTCATTACCACTGCCGGTGCAAGTCTGGGTAGAGATGGATTATTCTGTTATTTGTAAATGTTTATTAGTTGGTCGAAGCACCTATGAACAGCTAATGACTATTTAAACTAACTGGTACTTAAATTAACAGTTCACATTCTTTATTAGTACCGCTAAGTCGTAGCAACTTTTTTTATTGCCATTTGTAAGTAGCAGTAGCTGCTTTAACTGGTAATCAAAACGAACAGGTTTGCCCATCTCTAATTCTGGGGGTATTTTAGGGATTTCGACACTACTGAATGCTGTTCTGACTGTTGGCAATGCGCCAGCTGATCGAGAAAAGTTTACTGCGCATGAATTCGTGCAATTATAATTGCCATTGCACCGGAAATTTTTATTGCTGACTCTAATACGGCTTTTACACTACCCTATAAATCTGAATAGTACATTACGTATCAAGGGCCGAAAAGAGGCTTTTACGGACGAGATGCGGAGATGGCCGACCGAGCCGAAGGTGAGGGAGGCCACCACACGAGTCCGGAAAAGCCTCCGACGGCCCGAGATATGTACCGTATTTTTTTTTACAAGTGCTCCGAAGCTTTGATGCCAAATAAATAAAGAAATTCTTCAGACAGTTTTTTTTCTGTCTACATGACATGAAAACACTCGCGCATGGGGAATATCTATTTATTATTTTTGGCAAATACGCTCGGCGGCCTAGTGGTATAGCGTACGCCTGGTGATCTGAGAATCGCGGGTTCGAATCCCGCACTCGGCATCTCTGGTTTTATTTATTTTTTTACAAGTGCCCGAGTCTTTGAGGGTATATAAATAAAGAAATTCTTCAGACATTTTTCTAAAACATCTTTGAAAAATTAACTGCCAATTTAATTTATATATAATCCGCTATTTATTATCGCTTGTAGTATGGCTCGGTGGGTAGAGTGTCCGCCTGGCAATCTGAGGGTCGCGGGTTCAAATCCCGCACCGACAATTCTGGTTTTATTTATTTATGAGCACATGGTGACTCTTAACCGCAAGGCTCATAAACTTCCCGACAGGGTTTTGACTCTCAAAAGCCTCCAAAGAGCACTGACTTGAAAAAGGATTAAATAAAACAAACAAAAATGTTAAAGCTACACCTAGGGCCACCACCAACCCCGGGCAGGTCTCCCCCTGGCTGCTTGTCCTGAGCGGGAAACCGACAGGAATCCATCGCGCAGAGTGTATATATATTTTTTGTATTATATATTGTATATACTATAAAATAACTGTGTAGACATAACAAGTATTGTAAATATAAATATTGAAATAAAAAGTTAAGTAAGTAAAGTAAGTAAGTGACTCGAAGCGGGCCCGCTCTCTTGGAAAACGCCACTTTCGGTGACACGTCACAGTTATTTTTACAGTTTTATTTGTGCATGTGTGAATAATTATTAATAAGAAAGGAAAGTCCATTCATATTTCTCTTCCGATGCAAGTGGCAACGTTGTTCTTCGGTCGTCGTCTCTGACGAATTCTTTACTGCAACCCAACGGCCACCAGGTATTTTGGTATTTCCTTTGTATGGCCGATTACCTTGCCAGTGCTATAGAATCGACATTAAAATGCGAATGCGATAGTCGGTTACGTCATTTGTATTCTTAAAATACAAGAGACAAGAATTTAATAATAATAATCAAGTATTATTTTTCTTAATTGAATAAAAACACCAACCGAAATCAAAATCGTGAAGTAACCTACATATTTCAGACGATTAGGGTAAAAGAAACATAGAGTGACATAGACGCTAAAAGAGGGGGGAGGGTTTGTTTGGGTTTGTTCATGTTGGGGATCGTGTGTTGGAGAGGATGAAAATGCGAGTTGAAAATTCAGTTTATACTGCAATACTTTTCACATGATATTGGTTTCCTAGGCGACTTATTAAACTTTATTACTTTAAACCACAATAGACCATGTAAACAAAAGCTAATATCCTAGAAACAACTTTGTTGACTATTAACATTTAACGTCAATTTCATTGTTACATATTCATTTGAAGGAATGACCTATCAACATTTTCAAATATTTGATATGATATCAGTTTATATTGAAAGTGGAAAAAACGAGAAGTCGCAAAATGTATATTTTGTTCGCTATCCGGAAAGACGGTAACCATTTAAGGACATATTATTCCGAACATTTGCAATGATTCCCGTTATGTTTTACCATTGCCGACTTCAGACAGGCCGTGTACAGAGCAGCGATGCGCTGTTGCCAAATGGTGTTTGGTGGGAAGTTTAAAATGGAATGGAATTTAAAATCATAACATGTATGAACAGTATCTTTTGTCCCAAAGTTTTTTTTTTTTTTTTTTGTTATCGAGGAGAATCTTTCATAGACACCCTGTTGTCAGGATAGTGTCAGCTTTTGTCGCTTTTTTTTCAAAATGAGTAATTGTACTTGATTAATTAAAATTGGTAACATATAATTTAAATTATTATTGTCTTTTGAATCATTCTCCTCCTGCAATATGTCTGATTCTGAAACCAGTTTGTTATAAGCTTCGTTCAAAAAATATACACTCCTTTCTATTAAAAAAGTGAATGATTTGTCGATAGATATTTTATCTTTGTATCTAACTAATAAATTTTCTAGTTGGGACCATCTAGTTAGTTTCAAATTAAAAGGTAAAATCCAATTTAAGCTCTTAAAAGTTAATTCTGTATTATTTATAAATACCTTAACAAACATATTTGTATCAATTGAAATTTGACTTACAATGCTAATAAGGTCCTCTGTTAAATTTAGAATATAAAAATAAATTTTTCTATCTTCTTCTACTTTTACTGTCCAAGACTCACAAATATTAATTTTTTTAAAATAGTTTAAAAGTAAGTCTTGAAAACTATGAATTTTATCTGAGTTTTCAAATGATTCATTTAATTCATTATGACGAGCTAGAGTTTCATTATGTCTTTCATCGGGAGATTTTCTTGGCACAGGTACTTTTTTAGATAAATATACAGGTAAATTTGGAAAAATAGAAGGAAATGAACCACATTTAAGCCTAGTCTTTGTTGGAATTCTTTTCACAGTTCCGTCTGGTAAATTATAAATCTCTTCCCTAATGATATCACTTTCTGCAAAATGATTACTACAAACTACAGAATGTTGGGTAGGTGACCAACTATCTCGGGGAATAGCTTTTAGCCAAATATTTTTAAAAATTTCATCTTTTGGGAAACCAAAAGTCGATAGCATAGATCCACCGGCTTTTATTGTACTCGGATAATTCGATTTGCACCCAGGAACACAACACGTTTTTGTCATTATGTAGAATGTTCAAAAACTTACCTTGTTACTAGTTTACGTAAGTAATCCTATACATCCAATTTTAAACTCTAAAATGTGACAAACTAGAAGAGCACACACTGCTTTTTAAATTACCGGCTTTGCGGTATTCAACTGAAATTCTAACGCAAATAAGCACTAAAACGCTGAAAAATTGTTACACACGGCGGAACTTCCTTACGAGAGAGCCGATCCGGTTAGCACACGATTATGGACGAAATATATGAGATATATTATCACAAACACTTTTAATATCCTCTACACAAACCCAGGAAACACCCTGTTAATGTTTTAATAAATAACTGTTCGTAATATCATTAAAATGAACTGCAAAATAAAATTTGTAACCGGCGGTCAACGAGATTTGACAGTTCTAAAATGGCGCAAACGTCCCACGACAGTAATACCGGAGTGACTACTCTTCGCGGCCCGGAGTTATAGGAGGCACTGGTTTTACCTTAATCTGAATATTTTATTTCGTTTCAAAGTAATAAAGTTTAAATAAATCGCTTAGGAAACCAATATCATCCATGGTGTGCCATATATTTGAAAGGAGAATTTAAAATAATATCTTTCTAGATTAAAATATACAGGATGTTCCATTTAAAATAATGAGGTTAGGTCCGATAGCTTCTTTTACCTGACCCCGTATAGTTATTTTGAAAATGGTATATTATTCAACAATCACTATAAAGAAACTTCCATATAAAACATTTTTCTGTATCTCTTCTAACTAAGAAAATATAGGGTAATTTTGAAATTGTCAATTTTTGCATTTTCCCCCGTATCTCTTAAGCGAGCGAAAATTTTCAAATTTTGATTTTACCATTTTACGTTTGGCCCAAAAAGAGCACATTACACCTACATTACTTTTTTGATAGCACTAACAATTACGGAGATACCATATAAAAGTGTCGAAAATGGTACAACCTGTACTAATTTAACATTATGAAGGTTGTAGATTAAAAAAACATCTTTATGGTACTAAACTAAAAAATTACATTTTAAAATGGAAGTTGATACATTATATCTATTTTAAATTTTATTTAATTATTCAATTTAAGTTAATTTAATTGCCGATATTGATTATAGGCAAAATTTGCCCATATGCTGATTCGATACCGATGTACCGATATTTATATCGGTATCGGACGATCGCTGGCAGAGGTGTGTAGTTCATGAACGAACTAGTTCAGAAGAAATAGACCTATTCTGATCCGATAACATGCTCCACCGATCGGTGACAAAGACACGGTGACTCAAGTGAGAGATTGGAGGAGCGAGACCCAAGAACGAAATACGGATCCGTGACAAATTCGTATTCTTTGTTCTCGTTCATTTAGTTCCTCCCCACTTATAACTAGCAACCGAGGCGAGGACCGAATTTCGGGATTCCGGGTAAAGTACGTTTCACAAAATTTGGATACGACTTAATGATTTGCTGGGCCGGTCCCATTGTGTCGACAAGAGCTTGGCAATAAACAAGTGAAGCATGAAGGGACGGACTAAGGAAAACAAGTAATGATATGATTATATTAATGTAATCAAATGAAATAACATATTTTTTAAATATTACTAGTCATATTTATTTACATTTATAATGTTATTTGCTATCGCTATCCTCATCAAAATTAATTATAATTGGATTAATTATACGATCCAGACTAATATACGAATTTTCTACAGTTATTACGTGACGGACTGAATTTTTCCAACTACCTGGGGGAATATCATTAAAGCATTTTCGTATTAATTCTACACTAGAACTTAAAGTCAGAGAAATATTTTCAGACCTAACCAGTGATTTTAACTGGTGCCACATATGCTCTATGGGGTTAAAAATGCAATAATAGGGTGGGAGCCGTAGCACTGTATGTCCAATTTCTTCTGCCAATGTGTCACAAACATATACTTTTTTTATACAAAATGTCTTTAAAACTTCTAAAAGATCACTCTTTTTATAACTTCCTTCAAAATATATAACATTCGCCGCCATGTAGTTCTGAATCTCCAATTTTTTATTATTTGAGCTTGGAACACAAAAAGATATTTAAATATAAATTAAGCAACCTAACCTACCTGATGTGCCTATATTTAATTATAATTATTACAATCCGGTCCTTTCCACATAATAATAACAAACGGTCATAAATAATGGGATGGCCCAGGTACTTTTACTAAATGAGTACGCCGCAAGGCATCGGCCAATTTCTTTTATTATGCGATAAAATGGTAAATAGATGATCCTTGAATAAAGTAAAATATTAAGAGTATATTTATATTTTTTGTTGTGATTTAAAATTATACAGGGTGTCCCAGAATATGTGGGCAATCTCCCGTTCAGATAGAACGTTTAAAAATAACAGGAGAAGTTCTTATAAAATTTTCTTCCTACGGCCTCCCCTACGGAGATACGGGCCCATAACGGACGTCCCTCCAAATCGTTGTTTTTTAAATTATTTATTAAGTACTAGGTAGGTGTAATTTAATATTTTTTTAGTATAATGGTTAGTAGATGAGTCTCCTTAAAATTCGCCCTTTTAAACACATTTGACTTATTTAGTTTGCCAGGGACGGACTAGACGTAACACAAAAATGTTTTTTTTGTACACCTTGTATGATGAAGGAACGACAATAATATGTTTGGATACTCTAAACCTTAAGCTGATTAAACAGGTACTCTTGATCAATGTCGATAAAGTGAACTGTTTTCGAAAAAAAAAATATTTTTGCTCAATATGGGTTTTTGTATTAGTTGTTGTTTTATGTTCATAAAATTCCCTCATTGTTGCTACGGTTTTTTTCACATGTACCGATTTAAATAAGAATATTTATGCCAGTGTCAGTTTATGGTAGTGTCTTGAAATTTGCGATTTTTCTCCTTTGTCTTATTAGTTACTAAATTAGTAATGGAATTTAGGAATTTACGTATACTGAATATAAATCATATTGAACAAAAATATCTTTTTTTTCGAAAACACTTCATTTTATCGATATTGATCAAGAGTACCTTTTTTCAGCTTAAGGTTTAGAGTATCCAAAAATATTATTGTCGTTCCTTCATCATACAAAAGTACAAAAAAGAAGCATTTTTGTGTTACGTCTAGTCCGTCCCTGGCAAACTCATCTAGTCATTATACTAAAAAATTATTAAATTACACCTAGTACTTAAAAATTATTTAAAAAACAACAATTTCCAGGGATGTCCGTTATGGACCCGTATCTCCGTAGGCGAGGCCCGCCCAAGGAAGAAAAATGTATAGGTACTTCTCCTGTTATTTTTATGTGTTCTATCTGAACCCGGGAGATTGCCCACATATTCTGGGACACCCTGTATATTTCTCTTTGTAAAATATAAATATGATCAAAATCTAAGAAGACATCGCAAATACCTATTATCTATGAACAGTAATTTTTGAGGTTTTACTTTATTTTCTCTTGCAAAGTTTAAGGTGCCTATTTTTATGTTTGTTTGTTTCGTTGAATTTTAAATATTTGCTATACAAAATTAATCCCATTTATTTTACAGTGTTTTACTTTTTACGATAATGAAATTATGATATTTTGCTAAACAAATTTGTGAACGAGTGAACTAGTTCAATGAACTAATCTTTTTGGTGAACTAGAACGATTGAACTAGTCCACGTAAATGAACTAGAATTCCCATCACTAATCACTGGAGGTAAGTATGTATTAAAAAACGATGTTCTACTGGATTTGCAAAAAGTTGAAAATAACTAGATGAGTCTGTTAATATACCATGCCGTGTATGCCTGACGAGATAAACGACTAATTCTCATGCAAATATATCTCTCTACTTTTAAAGTACCTATATGTAAATAAGTATTGTTCGAGGAATACTTCTAAATAGAAAAGAGGTAAAATAACATAATTGCGGCATAATTCTCGGTAACTCCATTGTTCTTTAATTATCTGAAGCTTCCAGGCACTGCAGGGTATAACATACAGAAATAGCTGGTGCACCATTAATAACCGTACTTAAACAAAATGAATGCGAATTAGCCGAATCGCCTGTAACATCGTTATTTTATTTAATAGTTTAAATTGGAATGTGCTTAAGGAAAAGGGTGCAGTTGGGCAGCACGAATCAGGTTTTCATGCATTCTCAAAACTCCTGAAAATAGCAGTAAACGGAACAGTCACCTGTCATGAGCAATAGGTAACCTGTATATTGAACTGAAACGAAAATGACTACAGGGTCCCAGGGCCTGGATAGGACAAAATAAAATGGTGATTAACAGCCGCGCTATTTATTTATGTCAGACTGTTCCGATCAATCTGAATCGTTGTTTTATTGAGTCCGGTTGTTGTGCAGTTGATCTGAATCGTTATTTTATTGAGTCCGGATGTAATGCAGTTAATCTGAATCGTTCTTTTATTGAGCCCGGATATAATGCAGTTAATTTGAATCGTTCTTTTATTGAGTCCGGATGTAATGCAGTTAATCTAAATTGTTCTTTTATTGAGTCCGTATGTAATCCAGTTAATCTGACTCGATCTTTTATTGAGTCCGGATGTAATGCAGTTAATCTGAATCGTTCTTTTATTGAGTCCGGATGCAATGCAGTTAATCTGAATCGTTCTTTTTTTGAGTCCGGATGTAGTGCAGTTAATCTGAATCGTTCTTTTATTGAGTCCGGATCTAATGCAGTTAATCTGAATTGTTCTTTTATTCAGTCCGGATGTAATGAAGTTAATTTCACTCGTTCTTTTATTGAGTCGGGATGTAGTGCAGTTAATCTGAATCGTTATTTTATTGAGTCGGGAGTAGTGCAGTTAATCTGAATCGATCTTTTATCGAGTTGAGAGTAGTGCAGTTAATCTGAATCGTTCTTTTATTTAAATCTAGCCATATGAATTTTATAAATGTTTATGTCTAAATTTAATATTGGCAATACTATCAACTTATTTATCATAGTAGCCTTTGATAAATTATAATTATCCGTGTCTGATGCCATTTTGTCGGGAAAATTGAAAAATGAACCAAACAACATGAACTAAGATGATTTCAGCTGAACTTCTCCGGAGTGAAAGGGAAATTCCAAAACTTTAAATTGGCATATTTGTAAAATATATAGTGCTGTGTTCAGCTTTAAAAAGAAAGTCAACTTGACAGGGGTCAGATTAGTTTAGTAATTGTTTCTGCAACTAAACACACATGATCAAGATTTAATAAAACGCATATTAAGTATGATACTGAAAACGATATCCAAACGGCTTTGATATGAAACCAAACTAGAACAAAAATATTACATTAATACCCCATTTTACACAATATAAAATATTCCGAGTTCTTTTAACTTTAATTGGACGGAGTTCGTAGAAAAATCGCTTTGAAATGAAGATGGTCGAATGAAAGAACTTTGTACGATTTTAAGCTTCCTGTACTTTTCACTATTTAGGATATATAATTGATATTATGATTGAGGAATAGGAAATATCAACTACCTCAAAGAAATGACAAAAATTAAGTAGGGATTTATGCAATAAGACATGACATACAATTTATACCAAAAAACATATTTGGTATTTCAAAACACAGATGCAAAATAAATACAAATTTTGTTCATTTATAGGGCCATTATTTTTACGTAAATGTTAAAAAAAATTTCTTATGTCAAAGACCTTTGCACTCTAATTTGGAAGAAATGAATATGCGATAATTGTTAATCTTCCTATAACATACAGTGTGACACAGCTTCAAATTTTAGACGTAAGGGTGCAAAATGATTTTGCATTCGTTGGTGATCTCTGCAACGTTGTTAGGCCTATCGTGTGTCAGGTATTGACACTATGTTTTGATTTTCTTATGTAACACCCTGATTTTTTAATTTTTTTTCGGATTTCTTGAGGAATTAAAAGTATCCTTTGATCAAGCAATAATGTTATGAAAGCAGCAGGGTCCCAATAAAGCTAATTAAATTACTAGAGGTCACCAAAAAATTTTGTCACACACTGTCAACACTGTCGACATTGGCCCCCTTCAGTAGAATCCATCGATTTGTGATTTGATAGCGATTTATGTCAGTTTTGTTTGTCAGGTTGAGGAGTAAAAATTTATAAAAAATGACGAAAGAAGTGAATTATAATTATAAAAACGTATTATACTTGATCTCCGCTAGTGAAGAGGAAGACATTAAAAATTAAATTGTCAATTTCGTAGAGAAAAAACGTGATATTTGATGAAAATATTTAGAAGGGATCCTAACTAGCGTTGGGAAAAACCGATGATTTTTAATAATCGAGTACTTGATACTCGCGCGATTTTAATAATCGAGTGAATTGCTCGAGCGATTAATCACTTGAAATTTTCATGACTAAGAAGAATGTGTTAATAAAATACCAGGGGTTGTATTGCAAGTTTTAGAAGTTTAGTTTAGAGTTTTTATTAAGGAAGAACAGTTGATCCTGATTTTTAAAAAAATTATATCCTTTTAAAAAGTTCTATCGCCGCTGGCTAGCCACTCCCAGTCAACACAAAACTCATGTCGCGATGAATACACTAAGTGATTTGATATACTTTTTTGTATGCACCTTCTCGTGTATGTGCCTTTAACAAAGACGTATGTCGTGTCAGTCTTCAGAGCGTCAAACTCGAACGTCGCCAGTCGGCACATTTCGGATGGCACGCGGCATCGAGCGAAAATAGGGTATCAAGTGAAAGGCATCGATTTTCGATTTTTCGCCTGAATTTAATGCTCGAATATACGAGCAGTTTTTTACCTCGAGCGATCCCACTACCAAGCAGCACATTTTTCGGCCGGCGTCAAGCGAAACTCGGGTATCGAGTGAAAGGTAATAAGTAACAAGCGACGATTTTCGCTTGAATTTATAACTCGGGCAGTTTTTTTAATAATCGAGTTATGTCGGTTATTTCAATTATCGAGCACTCAAGCGGTTTTTCGCTCTAGCGATCACAACACTAATTCTAACCAAACAAAAAACTGACAACAAAATGCATTCAGCAGATCTACAAATCGATGCGAAGCCAGTGACATTTTGACACGTATTATTTAAAATTTTACTGGTGATTTCTAGCAAGGTTTACACAACTAGAGGCTTCCTTTACAAAATTTAATTAGCTTTCCTGCTAGCTACTCCTCGGAAAATAATAAATAATCGTATTATTGGAAAGAGATTTTTTTTTAATTTAACCCGAACAAACGCCCCCCCCCCCCCCCCCCCTGCTCATTTAAGATTTTAAGCGTGACTTTTTACCACTTCCAGGAGGTTAAACCATGAAGTCTACAAATATTCTTTTTCTATTTGGGTTTCATAATGGCTACATTTTGAAATGCAAAAAAATTGAATATAACCTGCCACTTTATGAAACTGAAATCTTAGTTTTTTATATGTTGGCAGTAAGTAGGGTTCGAATTTTAGGCTTACTGTGTTGATTTCGTTGAAATTAGTTTTCTTGGCATTATGGATTTGACAAAAAAATTTTATAGAAAACTTTAAATTTTAACTTTGCAAATAGATCATTTTTACTAGATATTTATCTGAAATACCTATACTCGGAAATATATAACACGCTGAGGGTGTCTACTATAAAACAACATAACCTAAAAATAAATATCTTCCAGTTTATGCTCTATTTCTACAGTTTTATCCAATAAAGTACTATTTTGATTTTTAATTCAATATAGCATTATACATATTACTTTATATACAGAGTGTTATGGAAATGACGTATTTTATTTAAACCGGCAATTCCTGAGATGAAAAGAAATTGAAAAAAAATAACCAAAAATGGCGCTTTCAATTAATAACCGAATTATAACAACTTATGTAAAACCAAATAAACACACATGTTACTACTGACCAAACGTAAACAAACTGTAGCCATATGTAAACAAAGCAATATTGAGATAGGTTATGGCCAAAAACGTCACGGAAATTTTAGCAATATTGTCGTTAAATTTCTTTAGAAGGTCAATAACCGGTTGACAGAAGATGTTTATTTTTCAAGGTACATTTTTAAACTTTTACGTTCAGTTGTTCACTGGGAAAAATTGTTTTTATTTAAGCTCTGTTACCTTTTCGGTATTATTTAAAACAACACACAAATGCACATTAATTAACGCACACACAATACTTTTGCTGGTTAGAAAACTCTCCCATCTAAGTTTTTTACATGGATGATGGATTTATGAACATAAAATTCTTTACAACTACATATTGTTCTAATGGTAAATAACAGATATACAAGTTGATGAAGGTAATATGTACCGATGACCGTGACAAAAAAACTTTAAACTCAATTTTCTCTAAATAATTAATAAACAAACAACGTTCGGGCAGTTTGATTTGAAATTTTCGTTCTTCTTCTTTTTTTCTGTATGGCATCACTACACAACAACACTACAATGTTGCCACCTGCTGGCGTATTTTTTATAAGATGATGTTTTATAAGATTATATTCATAAATTATGTCATTTGCTTTTGAATATTACTTCTCCGTATAATTTTCATTCATGCTTTAGGACAAAATTCATATTTTTTAATCGTTCCAGTATCAAAACTGGCAACAGCGCAATAGTTCTGGTATTTGTCGATATGTGCGTGCGATAGAGAGATATAAATTATTTTCGAATTTTATAAATTTGCTATTCAAACTCAAAAAGCCAAGAACTTCAATCGAACTAACGGACATGGTCTTGTGCTATGGAGCAGCACAGGAAAATGCCCTATACATGGAGCTTGGCTTTACCCGAGATGGAATATTTAATCAGCGAGTTATAGAGGAGAGAGAAACCCAAACACGTTAGCCGCTGTACTACAAAAGTTAAAAAGTTGAAACTACAAGACTTCCTTTACTTTACAAGAAGGTTACAACAGTGGTACATACAGTCAAGTCGAAGTACCTGACTAATTCCGAAGGATACCAATAGCCAGATAAGGTTTTTCTTGAACATATCGGCAGGTATTATTGATAATCACCTAATAGGACCACATATCCTGCGAAACGACCTGCCAGAACTTTTAGAAAATGTTCCTTTAGGTCGGATAAGGGACATGTGGCTTCTGCAAGCATAGTTTACGGATTGTCACTGAAATTTGGACGTCCTATGTGCGTTTATTCTAGCGTACGGTAGTGTTTATAGTGGTTTTGTGGGTGTCTGTCTGTTTCTTTAAGTGATTTAGTTAGTTTAGATATGCCGGTCATGTCCCGAGATTGGAAAGAAGAGGACAAAGCAGTTTTAGTGGGTATAAGCAAACAAGGAGTAGACTGTGACTTTGAGTTTACTTCTTAATAGCTATTAGGCAGTCCCACACTATTTTCAGGGCACGTATAGAGCATAAAGTGTGAGCATAGAGTAGCCTCGATTTACTTCCCTTGTATCCTAAGGTACGCTAAATAATTAATTTTATAAGGAACTAAAAGTTCTACAGTTTTACAAAGTTTGGCAACATTGCAGGAACATGTGTTTGTCAGACAGCTCCGCCGGATAATATCATATGGTGCCGCGGAGTCACCTGTAGGTTTAGGGGTGAATTATCCCACTTTTTAAACGTTCGATTTAAAAAAAAATATAGCGCTTCTCTAGGACGCCCCAGGAGTCACCCATTTAAATATAATACGTTTCCATTAACTTTAATAATATAATTATTTTTAATTATGACGGATGGGAAGAAGCTTTGTTGTGTTCAATTGTTTTTATATTATGGCATATTTGATACTTGTAACCTTTTATGAAATTATAAAAGTATTGCCAACACAAAAAGAAGTTATAAATTCAAATGGAAAAAATCTACTACATTTTCAGACTTTAAAGACCCAAATAGAAAAAGTATTATAAAATACACGGTTCATAAGACAATTAGAGCACTTGTACTTTAGAAAACTCCCCGCTTCGCGGGTCGTTTTCTAGATTGAACGCGTGCTCTAAGATAATGTCTTATGAAACTTGTATCTTAATATACTATTAAAAGCGGTCCCCTCACAATAAAATTTACATGTCTTGCCGATTTTCAATATTTTTTACTGGAAGCGAAAAGACCTGATGTTTATTTATTTAAAAATTATTTACCGAATTGATGATCTGTATTCTAGAGTGCAGTACCTATGTTAAAAAAAACTATTAACATTGTTTTTAGTTGTATTTTAATGGAATACAAAGTTAGTTGGCTTCCTTCGACAATCATTACTTATTCAAACTATCAGACATGGAACAAGTGTTGATAAAATTTTAATTAGATAGGCGTAACGGTCCGTAAAGTTTATGTTAAGTTAAACGAAGTTTTTATATGGAGTTTGTGGTTTTAACGTGCCGGTGTATAAAAGACAAGTTCTGTTCTCTGGAGACCCTTTTTTCTTTATCTGATGCGATTTTGAATGTTGTACGTTGTCAGTTGTAATATTGGAAAAGTTTCTTTTACCAAAATGAATGGTTCGAATTTAAATCGAATTTATTGTGGTTAAAATTAATCTCAGTACCTGCGCCTTTACCTTCATTGACTATTTATATTAGTTAGTAGCAGGGTTAGCAGGATTTAATCCACATGAATTAAGTCGGTGATTTAATTCGTGAATTAAATCAAATGATATTTTTTTTTAAAAAACTTACGAATTAATTCACACTCTTTCTAATATGAATTTTTAATATAATTATGTAAGTATTCGTAAGCTTAACTGACGAGGAAAATAAGTTATGTACCGGGTGTCCCATTTTCGACACTTTTATAGGGTACCTCCGTAATTGTTAGTGCTATCAAAAAAGTAATGTAGTCATGTGCTCTTTTTGGGTCAAACTTAAAATGGTAAAATCAAAATTCGAATTCCTCCTAGTTAAAAGAGATACAGAATATACTTTATTGTTGAATAATCTGCCGTTTTCACAATAAGTTACGGGGTCAGGTAAAAAAGTTATCGGACCTAACCTCATTTTTTTATATGGAACACCTTGTATATTTTAATCTGAAAAGATACTATTTTAGATTTACCTTTCAAATATATAACCCACCATGGATGATATTGTTTTCCTAGGCGATTTATTTATTACTTCGAAACGAAATAAAAGATTCAGATTAAGGCGAAAAATAACGGGAATCATCACAAATATTCGGAATATGTCTTTAAATGATTACCGTCTTTTCGGATAGCGAACAAAATATACATTTTGCGCCATTTCTTCGTCTTTTCCACTTTCAATACAAACTGATATCATATCAAATTTTTCAAAACGTTGATAGGTCATTTTTACAAATGAATATGTATAAATGAAATTGACGTTAAATGTTAATAGTCAACATATGTAGTTGTTTCTAGGATATTATTGTTTCTTGGTCTACTGTGGTTTAAAGTAATAAAGTTTAATAAATCGCCTAGGAAACCAATATCATCCATGGTGTGTTATATATTTGAACGGAGAATTTAAAACAGTATCTTTTTAGATTAAAATATACAGGATGTTCCATTTAAAAAAATTAGGTTAGGTCCGATAACTTTTTTACCTGATCTCGTATACATATTCTCAAAATTGCAACTTATTCTACAATCAATATAAATAAACTTATGTATAAAATATTTTTCTGTATCTCTTTTAACTAAGAAAATATAGGGTAATTTTGAAATTGTCAATGTCATTTTCCGCCATATCTCTTAAGCGAGCGAAAATTTTCAAATTTTGATTTTACCATTTTAAGTTTGATCCAAAAAGAGCACATGACACCTACATTACTTTTTGGATAGCACTAACAATTACGGAGATACCCTATAAAAGTGTCGAAAATGGGATAAACTGTACTATCTACATTTTTTGAAAATATATGTTTTGCTATTATGTATTCTTGGTGTTAAGTTATTAGTATTTTAGTGTCCTTTACACTTTTTTAGTTCAATGTACCATTAGATGATAATATATAATATACAATTGAGGCATTTGTATTTGTTTTGCCTTTTGACATATTTAAATTATGAAAAGAGAAGGAACTAATACTTCAATTTTGATCGGGAACTATCCGTAAATATTAGATTACAAAAGGATTTCTGCATCACGTGTTGTAAGGCATAAACTGGATTACTATTCAAAGTTTAAAATGCACGTTTGTACGGGTTTGTCAAGGGTTTAACTTGAATTTCTTGATTCTCAAAATAACCACATCAAACACAGTAAACAAATATAAGAGTTTTCCCGGTAAAGCATTGCCTTTTAGCGAAAAAACCTCTAAACAAACTACAAATGTAGAAATGGCAGCGTTTGGCAATATCCATGTAGACGCTCGGTGGAAAGTTCTATTTATTTTAAGTTCATAACAGCGTTCATTGCTTTAGTCTGTAATACGGATTTATGACTCTCCTTACCCGATTTGACTGCTACCAGGGGTGGATCTAGCCTTTCAGCTATTTTGTGCAAAAGCGCCCGCACGGTTCAGAAAAAAACATTGGGTCGTACAGATTTTTACTACCGTTACAAAAATTTGGAGTACGATAGCAAAAGAAAATACATACATAGGGGATAATAAAAAAAAGCTGCGAAAGTAAAATTGATTTTGCTGGGTATATCATTGTTGTGGTATTAAAGTAGCTTGATAAATATTATCCTGCGGTTGCAGGAAAAGAAAGTTCTTATGCTTACAAAGCGACCTACAAGCTATTGAAAAGATACTTTGCTGGAACCAAAAATATATTTTCTTACTCCTCCTCCAGAACTAACTAAAAAAGCCAGGTTATGTTTGGTAATTTTTTTCGCGCGGTCACGAACGATAGCGTGCTGGAATTCTTAACTTCACATGGTATATTCTCACTCTACAGTTCACAATAAAACACGGCTGTTATTAAATTAGCACAAAATCAACTTGGTACTCTCTGCACGAGGAAGGTACACAACGAATTTATAACCCTAAAAAGACGTCACCCCAAGAGCTGCCAACGATCACGTGATTCACCTCTTGCATTCAATTGGTTACAAGTCGAACTGCCGACGGGGCAGGCAAAAAAAAAAAATTTATAAAGAAATTTTTATAGTTTTTTTTAAACACAGTAAAGGGAAATCCTGCCACAGCATATATAAAGATTAATGACAGGAAATAATATTTTTAAAGAGTTAATTAATTATTATCACTATAAATATTTCTAAAATCACAAAGTTCTTCTAACAAGTATAAAGAATATCCAAGAAAATGGTTTCTACTGTCACAAGAAATAAATTTTGCTGTTACAGCTAGACAATATTCTATCCCAGCTAAAATAATCCTAGTAAAGCTTTTTAGCTGAAGCTTTTCTCAGTGTATTTTCTGGGTCTACAGAAAGCAACACATCTTAAAAAGGAAACGTTTATCATAACATTTAAAAGTTAACAGTGCAATTGAATAATTTACATAATATATATATATTAGTATCAACTTTTATTCATTCTGTAGAATACATAAAAAAATATACATTGTGTGTATATAGTTTGGAAGCGGCTTAATACCTTTGACCCGCTAATTTTTTTTTTATTTGGGTGTGGCTTGTAGGGGAAGGTAAACTACTTTTTGACGGAAGAATGACAGTACGAACTGTCAAAATAGCGGATCGGCGCCATCTTGGTAAAGAAAATGAAATAGGAAGTGGGGTCTTGCGAAACATCATTTTGAAAGTCATATTGAGTACTTTACGATGTCAGAATATTACTTCTGTATTCGTAACGAAAACAAAAGAGCGGCGTATTAAAAATTGCATAGTACAGTGAAACCTCTCATAACGGACACCTCTGATAAGCGGGCATCTCAATTAAACGGACATATTTTCATAGTTCGGAACTAGGTATATGAAATTCTATGAAAATAAACCTCTCTTGGGCGGATTCTTCTTTGGGCAGACGCGGACAGGCTGTTTTCATATAAACAGTACGAAAACCCTAATTTAAACGGACAAAAATTGTTTTTAAATATTTAAGAGACGAATAAGTACGGTGCATAAACTCTCTGAAGACAGACCGGCAACCAATCGCGTATGCGTGGCAGCGCGAAAGGACTTCGCTGAATGAAAGTATGTGCAGTGATTCCCCGACAGCAGTCCGCCGTTTATTTGTGAGTTGTAAGGTTAAAATCGCAAACAATGGCAGAACAATGTTGCGTTTTGAGTCTGAAAGAGAAAATTGATGTTGTGGAACTTTGTAATTTGATAACAATGATTTGGGCGAGTTCATTAACATTGATAATAATCTGCTATTAGAAGATGATACTGACCCCATTCCTACCGATTATGTAACCCAAACTGAAACCACATCAATATCTGACGACTCTGATGAAGGAGTTGAATGCAACAATGGCACCAATTATCAACAAGCCATTAGTATGGTAAAGGAATTACAAGAGTATGTAAAGAATAGAGGTGACTCTACAGCAATGGAATTATTATCAGACTTAGAATTACATTTTCTAGATTGCAAGTTTAAAACGCAAACATGTCAAACTACGTTATTAGATTTTTAGTACTACATCCTACATCCATAAAACTAGTATATTTTTGTTATGCTTAATAAATGTTTATTTGTACATACATAGACATAGTAATAATTTTGCATTTACATATTAAATAATAACAAGTGTTCCCATGGGAAGACACCTCTATTAGGCGGCCACATTTATACAGTCCCACAGGTGTCCGCCTAAGAGAGGTTTCACTGTAATTATTTTTGTATTATCCTTTATTTAATTTATCGTCTTAGAAAAATAAATACAACTTGGCATAGTGTAGTAGGTATCAATTTTTAGGAAGAGACATTTTTATCGCTATAAAAAAGAGGATGCACTTTTTCTTATCGATGACAGTGACAAAAATTTACATATTTAAATAAACATTTTATTACATGAGTGGATTTATCAAAATAAATATGAGCCAATATTTATTTTGAGGCGTGTTATTATTTACCAGAGGTATTGTAAACTACAGATCCCATAATCCATTCATAAAACTCTTGGAAAGTGAAGCTGTGATTGTGTGAAATGTTATTGAAAATCAGTAAAGGGTGGAACAGAGAACTACACGTTTGTTGGCTGAATGGCAACAATGTTGAAGTCTGGTAATATCAGATGGTTAAATATTAAAACATAACCATACTTACCGATGATAAGATAAATCCTTATTTAAATGATCCACTATTTAACAAACTACACATGAATTCACCATGATTGTTTGTAATAAAGACGATTTTTCACCAATAATCACAAAAAAAAACACAAATCAACCAATATACATAAACAATCCGCTAGATCACAGCGCCAACGTTGTAATTTTACGAGATTAGTATTCGTTCAAATTTTGGCTCCTCGTAGCGCAGTAGTAAAATAAAAATATATGTTGGATTCGTTCAAGATTCACTTGATACTTTTAAGTATAATAATATTTTTTAAAGAATCTCTCGCCTTTTCACAGTTTATAGTAAAATTATGGGAAATATATTTATTTTAAGAGCAATTGCGGATTAATCTTAAACCAGTTGTAATTGCCAAATTAACAAATTTTTAATTGGGATTTTGCAATATACCTTTGCGATAAATATGTCAATCTGGCTATGCTGCAATAATGACCGAAACAGGGGGGAACGACTGTTTGCGGTCCTTGCGTAGGCTAGAAATGTACATTTTTCTATCTGTAGTTTGTAATATCCTTGTTATTTACTAACATCATGCGTAATTTATTTCTCAATATTTTTTCGTGAAAAGCAATTTCCAGATTCCTTACATTTTCCGGTTTATCAAACGCCCAATCAAGAAAAACTATAAAGGCGAACTTTAAAAACAGCGAAATTTATTTGGCTTTGTACGATGCAATAAATTATTTGCCACACGAGCTCGGACACATGAAATTTAAACCGTACTTGGGACTGTGACGGGCTATGCAAAAATCTTATCTCCGGAAAATATACGCCGAAGCTCGAGGACGGAAGTAAATTTTACCGAAAAACGAACTGGGGCACAAAAGCAATGAAAAGAAAATTGGTTTATATTTTTATCTTTTATCGAGGAGTCGGTGAATTAAACTTATATGAAGGTCGGTCCCAAAAAATTGGTAATTTAATGCATTGTAAGAAAAATTTACCACTAAATCAAGTGAATTTCAAACAACTGTGTACTTTTATAATGTAGAGCATGTAACAATGCGTTATACTTCCATGTAATGTGATGCGGCCCACTGACGGTCACATTTGCTCGCGAGAATTCATGAATAGCAAAACTTGCATGCAAATTTAAAATGCAATATGATCCACCGACTATTCAGGTAGACTAAGCGATCCTCTCAATTTAATATATACAGGGTGTTATGGAAATGACGTATTATATTTAAACCGGCAATTCCTGAGATGAAAACAAATTGGAGAAAAATATCCAAAAATGGCGCTTTAATTTAATATGCCCTGTACATGACCTGCTGTCAAACCAAAAATACGCACGTAGTGTCACTTGGAGAAAGATAAACAAAGCAACATATGGCGAGAAACGTCAGTGAATTTTGAGCAGTGTTGTCACATTTTCATGGTAAACTCTTTAGAAAGTCAATAACCGTTTGACAGATTTGAAGTTGTTTATTTTTCAGGGTACATTGTTATAAACTTTTACTTTCAGTTCAGTTCGCTGGGAAACAATCTCTGATTTATAAACATGAACTGACTCGAACAAACCGCCACGGAGTTTATAAATAGTCAGGTATGCACCGTCGAATCTGAACAACTTAAATGCCACTTTACCCTTTAGAGAAAAAAATGCAATTTTATTTGCCTTCTCGGCCTTATTCAAAACCAACTTAATTTATAAAAAAACACCAAGTAAATAACCCGAACAAAAACCGACACAATAACCTCACAAAACACCAAAACAAAGCTACATAAATTCACATTAGTTTTCGCGTAGGTATGCATCTCATGAACACATCTAAGTTTTTAGTATTTTAAAGTGCTACTGTGTAGACAAAAATACGCCCTTATTGTTCTGGGAAATAATATAAATTTCCATATATTGGTATTTGACATCTAAAAATTTTGAAAGTAACCAAACACGTTTGACATGTTCGGGGTTTATTAGGTCGATCGATATTTAGCTATTTGGGCTGAAAATACAGCGTTGCCACTTTCGATGTTTTATAAGATTATATTCATAAATTGCGGAATTTCCTTCTGTAATACTTTCCTGTATAATTATTGTCAATTGTCAAAAAAAATGGCAACTGCGCTAGTTGGACGAGATTATTTATTTTGAAGGGGATGTCCTGTCTATCAACATAATTATTTCATCATTCTTCTTCAGTAAAGGCTTAATAAATTTGATTAGTCCATTAGAAATTAGCGTTTTTATTATTTCTGAACTATTATTGCGAAATAATTTGCATCCTATAGTGCTGTTGATCTATGTGTATGGTAGTGTTATTGTAAAGTGTAATTATGCGTTGGTATTTAGTGCTTTTGTGTAATCTAATAATAGGTGCATATCTTCAATAAAACTGATTTGAAACTAGTGGGCGTTTGTGTGTTTCTTTAAGTGATTTAGTGTAATTTGTTCTGTTTCACTATGTGTTTTTTTCTCTCGACGATATGCCGGTTATGTTCTGAGATTGGAAATAAGAGGCCGAATGGGGTTTAGTGGGTATAAGCTTATTATGCAGTCCCACACTATCACCAGGGCACGTGATGAGCATAAAGCTTTTCCCATAGAAAAAAGGACTGGTGTCTGTGCCCTGGATTCCGTACAGCGTCCTAGATTTACTTTCTAAGTAAGCTACATATTTATTTTTATAAGAAACTAAAGTTTTACATTTTTACACAGTTTGGAAACATTGCGCGTAACAGGTGTTTGTTATACACTGCCACAGGGTGCTATGATTCATTACCGCGGAGTAACCTGTGAGTAAGAGTAAGAGACACCCCAGGAGTCACCCATTTAAATATAATACGTCATTTCCATAACACCCTGTATATAGGCCGTAAATCAGCAGTATTTAGCAAAATTTTCTGAGGATCCACGTAGTCTTTGGATTGGGAAATAATTCGTTGATAAAGTCGAATGTTGTTGCACGCACGATACCTTGGTAAAGTAGCAAAATAATGATAAGTGGCTCGTTTTTTTTCCACACACTGTCACGCCAGTCGGCAAGCATGCCAAAATTCAGGCAGCGGCAGATCATTTCACATCGCACCAGAAGCATGTAAAGTTGTCAGTTTTTGACCACACATTGTCAAATTTGCATGCATGTCTCGATGTGTTCATGCATGCTTGCGAGTAAATGTGACCGTCAGTGGCACATTCAAAACGATGTATAATAGCAGGAAAGCTAAGGGAATGTACTAACTTGCCATGTTATATAGCTGGAGAGACTTGTTTTTAAAATCAAAAATGAACGATTTTTTTTTATGAAAAATTAAATAAATCTTGTAAATAAATAATAACAATAAAATTACAAATTTGTGATTTTTTTGATTGCTATTAAAAAAGTAAGGCGTTTTAAGTATTTTCACGTGCAAACAATAAGAAACAATTTTTATTATAATCACTTCTTCATCTATTCCCAAGCCATCAGCCGTCACTGGCGTTCAACACGGTTAAACTATATTTTTTTGCATATTTCTACATTTTATTACACACTGGTGTTGCGTGAACCTAAAATGCTGGCCACAAAAATACTTTGACGGTGTTTTATGGGAAAATATCAAACTTTCCAGCCTTTCGTGCAACCGAAAACGTTAAATATTAGAGAACTTTAGACGGAAATAGACTTATTAGGGTTTGTTAAAAGTAGTAGTTAATGAGGGGGCAAACCACTGGGGTATTTTTAGTGTACTGTTTTTCTAATAATCCCAAGCTTTATGATCCCGTTCCGGTTTTTTAAGACACTAGAAATCTCTGCCGGCTAGCTTGTCGATGTCCCAGTGGCAGTAGCGGCTCGTGACCTATGATATCCTCTATCATAGGTCACGAGCCGCTACTGCCACTGGGACATCGACAAACTGCCCAAACTAAGCAACTGTGTACCACAAGGTAAGTTTACTTAAATCGGATATTTTTGGTCTGAAGAATGTGTGGTAGGTTTTTGTAAAGACCGGGACACACTGTATGTTCTGTATACAGGGTGGCCCATCGAAAATAGTCCAGCAAGGTTTACGGCTATGTACGTAAAAATTAAAAAAAAAAGCTCGGACCCGTAAACTTGTGTTTTCAGGGGGAACGTTTCACTATTAATTTCATCCCTGTAACCGCAACCCCCCCTAGCGGGAGCGGCTACTGCCCTTGTTTTTTGAAATGGGAATGGGTATGTTGTGATACATCTTTTTAAAGAGCATTAAATTCTCTTTAAAAGGCGCTTCGTTTTGTAAATTTGAGGTACGCGCCGCCGAGCAACGGAATTTGAAACATTTCACTGCACCTCTTATCAAGTACACAGGTTAGTGCGCAAACAATTTTTTTTTAAGTAATAAGTATCAGTCAATTCAACTTTATCTTCAGTAAAGTGGTTGATCCAGATCTCTATACGTTATTTCTGCGCTGTTATTTTCTTTTGATTTGATCGTGACATAAAAAATGGTTTATTCTATTGAGGGGATAGTGGAAATTATTGAATTGTATTTTATAAAGAATCAATGTGAAAGAGTAACGGCAACTTTGTTTAATGATAGACATTACATATTCTAGAATTAGTGGCAAAATTTCGGCAAACTGGTTCAGTGGCAAATAAAAAAAAGGGTCATTGAAAATCCGATAAGAAATGAAGCAGTAGAAGTAGCTGTGCTGGGTCAAGTTAGTAAGAATCCAATTAAGTACCAGAAAAATGTCTGATGTAACGGGAATTTCGCGGACCACTGTACAGAGAATTCTGAAACATTATAAATGGCACCCATACAAAATTCAACTTCTCCAAGAATTGAATGAAGATGATAATTACCGCCGTTTACACTTTAGTGAAGTAATGTCAGAACAAGTATTAAATTATCCGAACTACCTTTTTAACGTTTGCTTCTCAGACGAATGTTCTTTTTTTCTTAATGGCACTGCCAATCGACATAACTGTCGTTACTGGTCCGACACGAATCCCAGGATTTACCACGAGGTTCATACTCAAAATCCTCAGAAATTAAACGTTTGGGCTGGTATTTTCGGTGACCACATAATTGGACCATTTTTCTTACCGGGAAATTTAAATGAAGATACTTATTTAGACTTATTGGAGAATGCTGTCAACCCAGCGCTGATGGAAACTATGGAAAACGACCAACGTTACCAGGAAGAAAATCCAATATTTCAACAAGACGGGGCTCCCCCCATTATGCATTACGTACGCCACTTTCTGGATGAAACGTTTCCTGGTAGATGGATTGGGAGGAGGGGTGCTATTGAATGGCCCGCGAGATCGCCCGATTTATCTCCCCTTGATTTATTTTTGTGGGGACATCTAAAATCCAAAATGTATGCCACCAAACCCGAATCCTTAGAAGATTTACGGAACCGCATTACTAATGAATGTCAACAAATTACACCAGATGTTCTTCACAATGTCCGAGAACACTTTGAACAGTTGTTGTACTATTGTATGGAGGTGAATACATTTTTTAAAAAGCAATTTCTCGGCGGCGCGTAGCTTACAAAACAAAGCGCCATTTTAAAGAGAATTTAATGCCCTTTAAAAAGATGTATCACAACATACCCATTCCCATTTGAAAAAAAAGGGCAGTAGCCGCCCCCGCTAGGGGGGGGGGGTTGAGGTTACAGGGATGAAATTAATAGTGAAACGTGTCCCCCTGAAAACACAAGTTTACGGGTCCGAGTTTTTTTTTAAATTTTCACGTACACAGCCGTAAACCTTGCTGGACTGTTTTCGATGGGCCACACTGTATAACTAAGTATGAATGTAATACATACAGTTCTCCCGGGTCCAAGGCGCAAACTTCTTAATGTACCAAACCAACTGTTAAAACCCCGGTCAAAACATTATGCTGCGTAGTATAGTTCTAATCTAACGCCCCGTAATGCTCGGGGCCAGGTTCGGGGAGGAAATGGGGAAATATTACAGTTTTCAAGGTAGAAACTGCCTAAGTAAGTAAGCGAATTAATTTCAATTTTCTAGTTTTGCTCGAGTTTGAGTAGTAGGGTTAGCCAATTTAAACAGAACAATTTATTCCATGAAACTTAATGAAATTGAAATTCTAATACATTAGTGTAACTAAATCTCTATAAATCTATGCAGGGATGGGCAAGCCCGGACCCGCCTATTATTATCTCTCGAAGGACTTTTTGAATTGAAATTTAACGAAATTTGGTGAAATTTATATTTTAAATACGTTTTTTTATTTAACAAATTTATTTTTATGGTCAAACGTTATAGTAGAAAACCCCTTTAAGGCACTCTGAGAGCGGTGCATGTGGGAATAAAGCGATTCACGTTAGTTCTGAATTGTTCGGGTGTTATGGAAATGACGAATTATATTTAAATGGGTGACTCCTTGGGTGTCCTAGAGAGAAGCGCTACATATTTTTTTTTAAATCGACCGTTTTAAAAGTGGGGTAACAAACACTCTTACTCACAGGTCAGTCCGCGCTACTGTACAACATTTCACCCAGAGTCAATGGCAATATTGCCAAACTTAATATAAAACTGAAATTCCATATAAAATTATAAAAATAAATTATTTCCTACCTACTTGTATTTATCCTTATACCTAAAGAGCGAGGGAATCCAGGCACAAACACAATCAGGTTTTTTCTTTTTCATGGGAATACTCCTGTACACACAGTAATAGTGAAACAGAACCGATAGTTAGCTTTTGAAAATACAATAATACAGATTATACTACAGACTATTAGATTTTATTACACGCGACGAAATTTGACGTCCAGAAGGACCGCGTCAGTAGAAACAATATTCAAAGATTATATAAACCGAAAAAATAGAGCGGATTGCTGAGAGTGTGTTGGTGATCGACGAGACATAACGTATCCGGCCGCTGGTTGGTCTTCAACTAACAGACGCAAGCGTGCGGCGCTATATGAAACTACTTCGCTCAGCCGATGTAAGGCGTCAAGAGGTCATTGGCATTTGACCTAGTGACGTACGTGGATATTACTATTCCATATGTTTTTTCGGGTCGTTTAAAACATAGTCCGTCCTAAATGTTCTTCAATTAATTGTACAAAAAGGTATTACAGAATGGAAAGTGTTTAAATTATTTTATTTTCTCTAAAGAGTTTAAGGTGTACATATGACAACACCGGCCAGAATTCCTTGATTGCTTACATGTATCGCACTGCCACACAGGTGTTTTTTGGTTTGACGGCAGGTCACTTTTACCGCTGAATGAATAGCCATTTATGGCTATTTTTCTTCAATTTGTCTTTATCTCAGGAATTGCCGGTTTCAATATAATACGTCATTTCCATAACACCCTGTATTTGTTGGGAACACAACATCAGAAAAGTCGATCCACAAAGATGACGCCCTCGAGATGAGGAATGGGATTTTATATAGACAAGTTATTAACATTTAAAAGCCATTTTATCTATATAAGAAAGAAAATTCGTACATTCTTTCAAGGATTGCAAAACACTTATCAAATAATTCCCGTGATCTTATTTATAAAACCATAATTCAGCCACACTTTAATTACTGTGCGAGTCTATTATATATTTTGAATAGTAATTGTAAGGCATCATTGCAAAAACTTCAAAATCAGAGTATGAGGATAATACTTCGGTGTAGCGGATACACTGAAATATCTTAGCTCTGACCTGTTGACACCGCTCAATGACTTTTGTCTATAAAATTCTACATTCTTCTAAGGTAAAATATTATTTATTTTACAGATGTTCATAACCACTTTACTCGCAACAATGACAATTTATACATGGTGTTCCTTAATGACGTGCTAATATTTCAGGGTGTGATTCCTCAGGTCATTTTATAAAGAAAAGTTCATATGAACATATGTCCGCAACGGCTTAAATTTCTTGCTACAGGGTGTCGAATTTTTATTTTTTAAATGGTTATTTCTTAATATCTCCGAAAGTACTTTAGATATTATTTTCAATTTTGGTATGTACTAATAGGATATAGAACCACAAATATTAGATAGAAAAGTTATTCAATTGTTTCACCAGTGGCGTCCCTGCAAACATGTCCTCTGATACTTTTTACAAAAAAGATGGTACGCCACTGACATTTTTCCATGCGGATATTTTTTCTGATTAGCCTAGCCAATTCTACATAAAAACAGTCTCTTAAGTTTTTCTCGTCAGACGCACCGTTCTTGATTAAAACAATTAAATTCATATCGAAGCTCATTATTATTAACATTGACAAAATTTTGTTTCATAAAAATTGTTGGAAATGGCAACCTTCACTTAAAAGTATGCTTCCGCCCGTCTTCGCATCGAATTGCCAACTCCAACAATTTTTATAAAACAAAATTTATCATTAATTATTTTATCAATGTTAATAATACTTAATAATGTGTTTCAATATGAATTTAGTGGTTTTAATCAAGAGATCGTTTTCATGTAGAATTGATCAGTCTAATCAGAAAAATATACACATGGAAAAACGTCAGTGGCGACCATCTTTTGCGTATAAACAGGACATGTTTGCAGGGACGCCACTGGTGGAACAATTGAATAACTTTTCTAACTAAAATTTGTGGTTCTATATCCTATTAACACATATCAAAATTGAAAATAATATCTAAAGTACTTTCGGAGATATTAAAAGATAACCATTTAAAAAATAAAAATTCAACACCCTGTAGCAAAAAATTTAAGCCGTTGCGGACATATGTTCATATGAACTTTTCTTTATAAAATGACCTAAGGAATCACACCCTGAAATATTAGCACGTCATTAAGGAACACCCTGTATATTAGGAGAACAAATTATAACAAATCTGTGAACTGGCAATTTTTTAAGTGCGTTGATGAATATAACAAGCTCCCTTTAATTGTAAAGGAAAGCGCAACAGTCTTAAGGCCTTTAAACATAGTATGTCTGGGTCCTTGAAAGGTCAATTTTCCTCTTAGGGTGGTGTGCCTTAAGTGATATTATTTCTAAGTATTCTTCGTAAATTATGATAAAAATTATTATCAACTTCATAATTAACATATCATTTTAATTGTTCGTTGTTATGCTTATGTAAAGGACGAAAAGTAGATCTGTGTCTCCGACGTATGGGTAAAGGGACAGCAATATCGCTTAAAACATGGTCTAATCATGGGCGTGCTATTATTATTTTAAATAATGTAATAAAAATAGGAAATTCTTCAGTAACTGCATTTTATGTTTGAAGATAGGTAACTATTTTTATCAAGGTTTAAAAAATTACTTTTTTACAATATATATCGGGATATAGACATCCCGGGATCCCGAGAAAAAGTCAATTTTGAAAGCCCACACCAGTCTACGTCAGTGTCTACACCTTATGAGCAATCATATAGATAAACATGATTTTCCTCTCGCTCGCTCATTTGGTGTGGACCCAGCTTACGAATTGGGACCTTACAAAACCAATAATCGATTCTCTAAACGCAAATTGGTTTTGATACACTATACACACACACAAAGCATTTATATTTTTGCGTTTCTTTTTGTTCAATGTTGTAATATCTTTAAATACAATTACATGCGGAAAACACATATTAATCCATAAAAATTGTGTTTAAATGTAAAAAATGTTTTGTTCGTAAAATTTACGCTTGTACATGTTTGTTTGCACAATTCCGGATTTTCACATTGTTGCCACATAGAAAAGTTTGCTGCAATAATACATTCTTTGTTTGTGTTTTTGTTTTGTTTATTGCCAATGTTGTTATAAAATATCTGGTCTAAGTGATGGTTTTTTTTGTAACCGAGGGATTAACTGAGATAGAAAACCAACCCGTTCTTGTGCAATGATTTTTTTTCTATATAGACAATAAATGACAAGTGGCAACTTTGTTTTAAGCCCGGTTTACGACGTTTATAAACCTTTCTTATTAAACAAAGGGCGAAAATTGACCATAACATTATTTCCTCCATGATGAGAATAACAACGACTAGCATATACGACAACTTACAAGAAATCGTTGCAACGTAGACACGCTTTGCAACATTCTGTTTGCGAGGATGTGTCAACGGCAATAAATCGTACTATAAATCGTTGCGTGTAAACCGGGCTTTAGCAATGGCAATTCGAAGTTTGACGTTACATGGCAGAGTTGCCAGGATAATTTCTATTTTGTCTAGAACAAATAGATTATGCTTATTTAACGGGGAATATATAATTGCACTCTTCACAAATTCTTCTGACTTTGTTCCTACAAACTATAAAATTTCAAATACCAATATGGAAAATTATTATTTCCAGACCACCCGATGATCCTTATACAATAAGGGCGTATTTTTTTCTACACAGTAGCACTTTAAAATACTATTTCAGATTGAATGGTACTACCAAGAAAAGGAAGCCCTCTCCATTGATATGATGCAACCACCTGTAGACCGGTTTCGAACTTATTTGTTCTCGTCAGTACAGGATAGGTGTACATACCCATCATCAGAGATGACTTTTCACTTAACGCCGTACTATCGACGGTAGTCCACAAAATACAGCCCTTATTTGTATAAGGATCATCTGGAAATAATAATTTTCCATATTGGTATTTGATATTAATACCACCTGACAAGCATAGACTTTTTATTTCTTAGATGGATTTATAAAATTTCTGATTTGCAATCTGCAATAATTAAATCTTCACTTTAAGCTTAATCGCTATAAAAAGATACAAACTCACTTTGGATTTGATACACTTTAACTTTTAACCTTACCCACTATAAAATGATACAATGGCAATTTGGAATAGGTAAAGATTGTTCCACGAAAAATGGATATAACTTAATGACTGCAGTAAAAGTACCTGGGGCGATCCCATTATTTATGACCGTTTGTTATTATTATGTGGAAAGGACCGGATTGTAATAATTATAATTAAATATAGGCACATCAGGTAGGTTAGGTTGCTTAATTTATATTTAAATATCTTTTTGTGGTAAAATTTGTTAGTTTTTATTTCTTGCTGGAAGAGTTTAGTTGTATTACCGATATTGGTATGTGGCGTCCATGGAAAAACATTGATGGTGCTTCTTCTAGTGTTGCAGTGAAGAAAATGCATTTATCTCTCGATGCTAGGGAAATTGTAAAAAGAGTATATACTTCTTTACTCAACAGAGGACTTTATGCTAGTGCTGCTGCTACTGAAACGTCTGATTTGACTAAGATACCTCTGACTACAGTGAAAAGAATCGCGTCAAATCCCATTAAATCTAGAAAGAAGCGTAAAGACGCCGGTTTCACCAAATGTTTCGACGAAAGCGACAAGGACTTGATAAGGCGAAAAGTCGTATCCAAATTTCGTGAAACGTACTTTACATTTAAACCTAAGACCACTATAAAATAACATAATCGCACTTTGGATTGGGTCTGAATTTGGAACACTTAGTAAACTTTAAGATAAGTACACATTTATACAGGGTGTCCGGGAACATGTGGGAAATCTCCCGGATATGAAGAAAACACGTGAAAAGAACACTATAGGTTCATATAAACTTCTTTCGTATCGGCCTCCTCTTCGGAGATATGGGCTCCAAAAGAGCACCAATGGAATCAAGTTTTTTACACGTAATTATTGAACCACCTGGTATATTTCAATTATTTTTTAATATGATGTATACCAGGTAAGACCCGTCAAATTACTACCCAAGAAACTGTTGTGAATTACTCACAGCTGCAGGGACGGACTAGCTGTAACAATCATGGGCCCATTTTTTTTACGCCCTGTATGATTAGAACTTTAGACAATGTTCTTTACATACCTTTAACTATTGGCTAAAAATTAAGTACTCTTCATTCATGTCGCTAATCCTAACGGTTTTCGAGAAAACGTCAGTTTATTGACACTGGGTTCCTTAACTTCTCGCGGATTAAATATGAAAATGCGGAATTTTGAGGTTCAACATTTCATAGGAACAAAGATGTATCTATTACAGAGATACGCCAAATACATGACGTAATTAAAATGTCGTTTTCTTGAAAACGGTTAGGATTAGAGACAAGAATGAAGAGTACTTAATTTTTAGCCAATAGTTAAAGGTATGTAATCCAAAGTTCTTATCATGCCCATGAGTGTTACAGCTAGTCCGTCCCTGCAGCTGTGAGTAATTCACAACAGTTTCTTGGGTAGTAATTTGACGGGTCTTTCCTGGTATACATCATATTAAAAAATAATTGAAATATACCAGGTGGTTCAATAATTATGTGTAAAAAACTTGATTCCATTGGTGCTCTTTGGGAGCCCATATCTCCGAAGAGGAAGCCGATACGAAAGAAGTTTATATGAACCCATAGTATTCTTTTCACGTGTTTTCTTCATATCCGGGAGATTTCCCACATGTTCCCGGACACCCTGTATATTGTCTATATATTTTAATTAACAAAATAAACATATTTTTATTAAGAAAATAAAAGTATTGTCATTGATACATAATTAGGTATTACTTATGTATGAACAAAAAAACATATTGCAAAACAGGTGAATCAGGAAAAAATACTATTGGATTATTAGAGCCTTCTTTGCTAAGGCTGGCCGTAATCTCTTCCTTTTTTGATGGGTACACTTTTTGCTTCGATGGGCACGTTTGCTTGTTTCATAATGACCGAACCCGAACAAACTTGTTGAGAATATTTGCATACGTACTGTTTCAAAAAACATGAGCAAGTGCAGAATTCAACGTTATTTTCACTATCTTCTGAGATTTACGAAAAGTATCAAAACATTCCCATTTCAAATGGGTATTTTTCCAGAATTGTTCATCGTCTTGGGTCAAGATTTCTTTAGCATTTCTTGATTTTGTATAAAAAATTGTTTTTTATCTTCTCATTCCCCCCAACTGCAAACATCGTCGATACGTCGTATTTCGCTCACGTTCGGCTGTATTACTCATTGCACATACTTAAGTCTCAAAGTGCTATGTATCGTTTTATTGTGCAAACCGTATATAAAGAGCGTGATACAATATTTCAAAACGGATTAAGTCTCTTTAAAGTCGAAAAAAATTATTACAATAAGTTATCGCTATTATTTTCATGTTGTAGCAGATTTGATATGGAGTTAATGTTATTTTCTCAAAGTGCATTTTGTCTATCAAATGTGGCATATATTATTTTTTGAGCATCACCTTTAATGAAAGTTTGAAATATTTATTTTATGTTTATTATTCATTTATTTTTAAAGCGATTTTACTCTTTTTTAAAGTGGGTTTAATTCCAACCCTTATTTAACTTGTACTTTATTGAAAAATTAAGCAGTCGTTTTACTTTCTTTTTGGTAATAAGAAATCCGGCAACATCGCAAACATTTTTGTTGTCGACGCCATAAAATCGTTATTTTTATGCGAGTTTAAATTAATAGATATTTCGGAAATTTCTCCTGTTTTTTTTTTTAAATAAATCTCGAAATAAATGAAAAGCGACATGCATATTTTATATGAAGAAAGGGTAGGTAAACGATAAAAGGCAGATATCTATTCTCCGGTTACAGGGTGATAGTAAAATGCTTGTCAAAAAACATGATATCGGTTACGTCAAAAATTGGGACTTGTATGTTATTTTAGCCGGAATATATTAAATTTAAATACCACTTCATTTCGCAGAGAACAGAGGTCTATTCGGCCGTATTTTAATATGTTCCTTTGCTTTTGACACGTATTGTATTGGTTTATTTAATTCTTGTAAAATCCTGCAAAATAGAAATGGCTGTGCCCAACGTAATTTTCGGTATTCGGTACTTATACTTGTTCTTGGGCGTGATTTCCTGTAAAAATCTTGTACAAACTTGTTTGCACATTACAGGGTGGAAATGACGTATTATATTTAAATGAGTGACTCCTTGGGTGTCCTAGAGAAGGGCTTATTTTTTTTTAAATCGACCGTTTTAAAAGTGGGGTAACAAACATTCTTACTCACTGTACAACATTTCACCCAGACCCAATGGCAATGTTGCCAAACTTAATGTAAAACTGAAATTCCATATAAAATTATAAAAATAAATTATTTTCTACCTACTTGTATTTATCCTTATACCTAACGAGCGAGGAAATCCAGGCACAAACACAATCAGTTTTTTTTCTTTTTCATGGGAACACTCCTGGAAACACTTTATGTACACACAGTAATAGTGAAACAGAACCGATAGTTAGCTTTTGAAAATACAATAATACAGATTATACTACAGATTATTAGATTTTATTACACGCGACGAAATTTGACGTCCAGAATAAACGCGTCAATAGAAACAATATTCAAAGATTATTTATGGACGGGCAAGATACACGCGTAAACCGAAAAAACAGAGCGGATTGCTGAGAGTGTGTTGGTGTTCGACGAGACACAACGTATCCGGCCGCTGGTTGGTCTTCAAGTAACAGACCGCAAGCGTGCGGCTCTATATGAAACTACTTCGCTCAGCCGATGTAAGGCGTCAAGAGGTCATTGGCATTTGACCTAGTGACGTCCGTGGCTATTACTATTCCATATGTTTTTTCGGGTTGTTTAAAACGTACTTAGTCCGTCGTAAATGTTATTCAATTAATTGTACGAAAAGGTATTACAGAATAGAAGTGTTTAAATTATTTTATTTTGTCTAAAGAGTTTAAGGTGTACATATGACAACACCGGTCAGAAGTCCTTGGTTGCTTACATGTATCGCAGTGCCACACAGGTGTTTTTGTGGTTTGACGTCAGGTCACTTTTACCGCTGAAGAAATTGAAAGCGCCATTTATGGCTATTTTTCTTCAATTTGTCTTTATCTCAGGAATTGCCGGTTTAAATATAATACGTCATTTCCATAACACCCTGTATAATATAAACGGGGGAGCAATTCGTGAACTGCTTCGTTCAAAATAAATGGAAGTTATTTTTTTTTGATTTAATCATTGATTAAAATAAAAATCTCTTGATATATCGTTGATTTAAATCAAACGATTCCAGGGGGGGGCTATTCTGGTGATAAATATGAAAGTAAAAAAAGAAACGTTACGTATTTCATATTACTTACAAACGATATTTTCAAGAGTATTTTTTAAAGTTAGAACTTATTAAAACAAACCGTAAGATAAGGGTCAGCGTGGAACAATGGCATATTCTCATGGACCTACATTATGAAATCTCAAGGTAATTACCCATGCATGGAACGGCGATTTATGGTCCCAAAGGAGAGCGAAGGGATATGTCTCGGAAGTGCGTACTGGGAAATATCAGGGCATGAACTTAAGCATTAAACTTAACAGGGCTGTTATAAATGACTTGTTCAAAAAATTAAATTATGTCAATCAACCAAAGTGGACTTAAAACATTAGTGATGAGATTTTATAAATAGTGTTGTGATCGCTCGAGCGAAAAACCACTCGAGTACTCGATTATTGAAATAACCGACATCGCTCGATTATTAAAAAACCGCTCGACTTATAAATTCAACCGAAAATCGTCGCTCGTTACTTATTACCTTTCACTCGATACCCGAGCTTCGCTTGACGCCGACGTATATTCGAGCAGTTTTTCGCTCGATAGGAAACTCTAGTTATAAATTCAGGCGAAAAATGGAATCATTATCTTTCACTTGATACCCGATCTTCGCGCTTCACCCAAAATGTGCCGATTGGCGACGTTCGAGTTTGACGCTCAGAAGGGTGACACGACATACGTCTTTCTTAAAGGCACATAAACGAGAAGGTGCATACAAAAAAGTATGCCAAATCTCTTAGTGAATTCATCGCGACATCGGGTTTTGTTTTGATTGGATAGCCAGCGGCGATTGTAAATCTTAAGAAAATTAAAGGATGCAATTTTTTTAAAAATCTGAATTAACTGTTCTTCCTTAATACAAACTCTAGACTAAACTTCTAAAACTTACAAAAACAACCCCTGGTGTTTTATCAACACATTCTTCTTAGTCATAAAAATTTCAAATGATTAATCGCTCGAGCGATTCACTCGATTGTTAAAATCGCTCGAGTATCAAGTACTCGATTATTAAAATCATCGGTTTTCCCCAATACTATTTATAACCCATTTTACATCGCTATAAGATATTATGGCGCTCCTAGAGTGAATGTAAATGTGACAGGTACGACGTCAGTTAGTTGTCACACTCACATGTCGCTTCTAGCGGTGTGTAAATTTCGTTACCCAATAAATATTCAAAAAAATTAAGAACTTTGTAAAACTAGGTCCGGCCCAGGTTGTAGGTGTAGCTGGAGAATGACGGAAATCATTTTGAACACCTGTTGAAAAACTAATTTCTAATAATTTAATTAATTAATTGTATTTCCCTTCAAAGTACTTAATAAAGTTTAAATAAATCGCCTGTGTTATATATTTGATTCAACAATCATTATAAAGAAACTTCTGTATAAAACATTTTTCTGTATCTCTTTTAACTAAGAAAATATAGGGTAATTTTGAAATTGTCAATTTTTTGATTTTCCCCCGTATCACTTAAGCGAGCGAAAATTTTCAAATTTTGATTTTACCATTTTAAGTTTGACCCAAAAAGAGCACATGACATACATTACTTTTTTGATAGCATTAACAATTACGGAGATACCCTATAAAAGTAACGAAAATGGGACATACTTAAGTAATACATTATTATAAATTTTTTTTTAAATATTCGTTTTGGTACCTACTGCATTTGAACTGTTGTGTACAAAATTAGGGAAATACATATCAGTGCCGTATCCTTAAAATTTCCTGAAAATGATTAAAAAGACTCGAAACGTAATTAAATGATAATGTGTAGTACACAAAGATATTGCAAACTACAGATAGAAAAATGTACATTTCTAGGATAGGCAACGTATACAAACAGTCTCTCCCACCTCTTCGGTCATTATTGCAGCTCTTAAAATAAATTTATTTCCCAATAATTTTATTATAAACAGTCAAAAGGCGATGAGATTCTTTAAAAAACTATTATTATACTTAAAAGTATCAAATGAATCTTGAACCTGTTTATAAGTATTCGTTGTCTTGAACTATACAGGGAATAGGGAATTTGTCAGTCAGGAAAGCTTTTTGAATTTCAACAATGTAAATTGATCCATAGACATAAACCATAAGACACTCAAATCAAATGTTAAAATTGTATTCCATAATAATATTGATGTACCTACATAGATACGAGGTTCTGTGATAATATATATCTTGATAATGTAAGAACTAATACCTAGGTATATAGGCCATAGCAACCATCAAACTATCGTAAAACAGCTTTTGCCATTTTTCTTGTTACTTTTATGTCAACAACATTTTTGTAGGTCGGTGTAAATACATAAAAATTGAATTAAATGAAACGAACAAGTCCTTATTGTGAGGTTCTTCGGACGATTAGGAAATTACTTTTCAATACATTTTTATATTGAATTAAATTTAATTAATTATTATGGAATATTTAATAAAAAAAACCTTACCTGCTAATACTGGTCGAAACAACAATACGCTGAACATAAATTGAAATCCTAAAAGGTAATATTTTCTTCGTGGTCTCCGTTCGTTTTCTTCCATCTTAATAAAAGGTGTTCCGCAAGAGTTACCGTGTTTACGTTTGACCATGCCGGAGGCCAAACTCTTTAGCATAAAGTTATTTAACAAAATAAACTACATATTGCACAAAAAAAGGTCTTCGGATTCACTCTGTACCACACATATTCCATTTTAAACAGGTTTATAACTATAAGCAGCGCACGTAACTTGGAAAAAGTTTCACAGACACCTGTGGATGCATCTACATGCTTTTCAACTGTTTAAAGTTCTTTAGTCAGGAAAAAAATCACTTAAGCCATGACTACTATTGCACAAAAATGCCACAAAACCGTTTTCGAGTGACCCAAAACAGGTTATTTTGATGTTGTCATTACGAAAATGTCGTTATTTACGTCCACGAAAAGCTAGGGCGACCGCTTCGCCGTCGCACACGTCGCGTAAAATGCAAGTTTCTGAAGTGCATGTTTGTTCTCTTGAAAGTTTGACGCGCATGCTTACCAGGTGCGGAGGCGAATGACCAATGAGGTATTTGTAGAGTATGTGGCGCGCTCTGGCGGACAGGTAACGAGTCAAATTTAAATTGACAACAAAACAACGTGCGAAGCACGTGGCTTAGTTGATGACATGACAGTGGCGTAACTTTATGATTTTTATTATGTATGAATTAATACAATCTTGATTATCTTGTAATCTTGAAAATGAGTTTTTAGAACACCTAGCCTTGATGTTTATGTGTGAGCTGGAGAGCTAATATGAATTTGGTCGCTTATTGGACGGTTTAAGATATCATAATTACGTTTAAAGACTTGATAGCGTGTTTACGAAAACAGTCACTGTAGCTCTGAAATTGAAATAAAATGAGAAATCCAAAATATAAATTATATTTTAGTTTGTTTGTTACTCGATTTTGTTTAATAATAAATATTTTTTTAGATAACAAACCTTAATATGAGGTATTTTTTTTCCGACTTTGTTCGAAGAGTTGTCCAAAAATAAATTTCACTTTCTCATTGCTACTTTTCATTTTCCACAAGATGGCATCGACAGATTTCTCATGCGACGTTTCGTCGACCAACTTAATTTTTTTTAAATACTTATAATTTTTTTGTTTAAATTATGAAAGAGGCCCGAAATCTACCTTCAGTGGTATACAACACTTACTGGTTTTGCGACGTTTTGTTCCTTAAATTGACCATCTTCAGTAAAATACCCCTATGTGCGTTCCTGTAATTTACTTTTATTTTGAAGAAATTGAAGATTTTTAAATTATTATTGCTATTTCTGTTTTTAATTATTGTTATTGCTATTACGTACTACTACTGTTTTTTCTTTCATTTTGAACTAATAGTTGTATTAAATTTCTACTTAGCGTAAAAGTACAAGTAATTTATTTTATTAATACAAATAAAATTTGACTCTTGACTTTTAAAAGGGATATCGAGTTGGACATTTTCGAATTATACCGAATTTAAAACAAAAAGTAAATAACAGGAACATACTGGGGAAATTTTAATGAAGATGGTCAATTTAAGGAACAAAACGTCGCAAAACCAGTAAGTGTTGTATACCACTGAAGGTAGATTTCGGGCCTCTTTCATAATTTAAAGAAGAGAATATAATAATAATAATAATAATAATAAATGACTTTATTGTAAAAGATTACAAATGGCGAAGTTGAGGCCGAGCCTCCTAGCTTAACCTAGATATTAAGATTAATACAGACCCTATAAGTTGATATACTCTAACTGCCCACTATACACATAAAATGCAGAATACAGCAAGCAGTCAGAGCATAATAAAAAAAAATTAAAAAAAAAAAAAAAAAAAAAACAGGACCGTATTTAAAAAAATTAAATTGATGATGGCGACCCAAAAACGAAACGTCGCATGAAAGATCTGATAAACAAACCCCTGACACCCCCAAACCTTACAAATGTCTATACAGGGTGTTCTGGAAATGACGTATTATATTTAATTCGGCAATTCCTGAGATGAAAACAAATTGAAGAAAAATATCCAAAAATTACGCTTTAATTTAATATGCCCTGTACATGACCATATGTCAAACCAAAAATGACCACGTGCTGCCCCTGTTAGGAAGGTAAACAAAGCAACATATGTCAACAGTGTTGTCATATCTTCAGGGCAAACTCTTTAGAAAGTCAATAACCGTTTGACAGATTGCAAGTTGTTTATTTTTCAGGCTACATTATTATAAACTTTTACGTTCAGTTCAGTTCGCTAGGAAACAATCTCTGATTTATAAACTTGAACTGACTCGAACGAACCGCCGCGGAATTTTTAAATGGTCAGGTATGTTCTCATTTGTTCAATTCGAACGACACCCGTCAGATCTGGACAACTTAAAAGTTTATAAATGCCACTTACCCTTTAGAAAAAAAAATGCAATTTTATTTAGCTTTTCGAACTTATTTAACACCAACTTAATTTATAAAAAACACAAAGTACCTAGGTAACTTGAACAAAAACAAACCGGCACAATAAAATCACATAACACATCTAAGTACCATTCAATCTGAATTAGTATTTTAAAGTGCTACTGTGTAGACAAAAATACGCCCTTATTGTCTGAGCGGTCTGGGAATGTATTTAACATCTAAAAATTTTAAAAATAAATAACACGTTGTTTCTCATCGATATCGGCCTGCATCGGGCTAATATTTAAAAATACAGCGTTGCCACTTTCGATGTTTTATAAGCGACTATCATATAATTGCCGAATTTCCTTATATTACTTTCCTGTATAATTATAGTCTCGGAAATGGGAACCGCGCTGGCTCTAGCGAGCGGAGATTTCTCGGAAAGAAAGTTTGACGACTTGTCGGAGGACGGACTAGACCATTATTTCAGAGGGTAGTTCCTGTCAATTGTTAACATAATTGTTTCATTTTATCTTTAGTAAGGGGTTAATGCCCATAGAAATTAGCGTTTTTATTATTTCTATTGCGAATAAATGATTAAGTGCTCTTGTTATATGTGTGTTATTGTAAAGTGTAATTATGCGTTAATGTTGGGGTTTAGTGATAAGCTTATTATGCACTCCCACACTATCATCAACACGTGATGAGCATAAAGTTTTTCCTATAGGAAAGGGAACTGAAAGTGTCTGTGCCCTGGATTCCTTAATCGCGTCCTGGATTTACTTTCTAAGTAAGCTAAATATTTATTTTTATAAGAAACTAAAGTTTTACACTTTTAAACATTTTGGCAACATTCTGCTTGAACATCTGTTGATTAATCAGCTGGGCAATGTAATATCTTCATATATGAATGTGCTGAGGAGTTGTGAGTGGGTTTAGGGGTGAATTACCCCACTTTTTAAACGTTCGATTTAAAAAAAAAATATGTAGCGCTTCTGTAGGACACCCCAGGAGTCACCCATTTAAATATAATACGTCATTTCCAAACACCCTGTATATTTGTTATTAGATAATATGGAACATACCTTGAGAGCTCTATTGACACTTGACCGGAGTCTTCAGAGTGCGTTCGATGGACGTCAATAATCAGCTGACCATTGTCGTCTTCTCTATATTGTAAATAGAGAACAAGACCCTATATCGGCTGGTGATCCAAGCGATCTATTTAAAACACCGATTTTGGAAAATCAGTATCGATTTCTAACCAAACTAGAAACATTTGTGATACAGCTGAATTCATAAAAAAAGCGTAGAAGATTAGACATAAGGGTGAATTTTAGTAATATAATTTCTCATGTCACTTCTACCTTACTTGTACAGGGTAGTCCAACTAGGACTTAACAGTGGTCTATTTTTGTTTAGAGTTGTATTTTTATTAAAAATCAATATAGCAATTTTGTTTGTTTTCCTATTAGCTAAAATGGCCATCTAAAAGGCGGCTTGAACAGTGCCGGAAAGTTCTTGTTTCAATGGAATTTTTAAGAGGTCTATCTTTCCGAATTTAAAAAATAGTTTGGTTATATTAGCTTAAACCACATTAAGATAGAGCAATTCAATTTTTAAAAAACTGTAACCATTCTAGTTTTTCAGGTATTCTCAGCTGTTTGGTTAATATAGACAAACTATATATTTTTGGAATAAGGAAAGAAAAAAAATATATATTCCATTACATTTAAAAACAACTTTCACCACAGTTTCTTTGTATTAGACTCGACAAAAAATAAACAAGATCTTTCAATAAAAATACAGGAAAACTCAAAAATAGACCCTTGTTGGATTACCCTGTACAGTCTTTATACATTTATATAGTTTTTTAATACTTTTAAATTATTTTTAATGAAATTCTCAAAAACCAAAATTTTAATTTCTTTTACAGTTGCGTACCACTTTTCTTAAATTATATTAGGTTGCTCTAGCAAGTGGACGCATCGTTTATTAAAAGCAAATTTGTAAATAATGTTTTATTTCTTGTTTTATAAATAACCAACGCTTCATCTAATAAAAATAAGGATGTCTTATAGTAAAAATTTATTACATAACGTTACATTAGAAGAAGAATCCTAAGATTTTTCCTCCCAGATGTTTTCGCCTTGCTTCCTCGTGATCCATAATACCTCCACTAGTTGTCAACACAACATATCTGCAACAGAGAAAGTAAATGTAGCTGATGGTAAATAAGAAAGCAAAGAAAACATTGTAACTGATGTTATATTATTTACTGGGTAAGTTGTCAAACAAACCCAAACTCTGATATATTGGAAAACCTGTAGTCAGTCATGACTTGGTGAGCTATCCCGTTTTAAGAGTTTAATGTAAATTGAACATATTTTTATTTAATAGGGGGTCAGTTATTTATCACTCTTTTTCTTTTAAATAAATTCAATTTTGGACGTTACACCGCCATCTTCTTTTGTACCTTTACTAATAGAGCTTGGTTAAAGTTCAATTTTTATTCTGTGATTGATGGATAGAAATAAAAATTCTCTTCAAAAATAAAATTTGTTAAAATGCACTTATAGTCTTTGCAGCGAACTCTCAAGCTTTTTCGACAGTTGACATGAGCAATATGTCATCTATCAGCTGTTTGGGGATTTAATCAAATACCCCAGTTTTATACAGCCCGGTGAGACCTCTTATGGCGGGGATCGAAGCATATAAGTAGGCCGTGCAAGTGACGTCACAGCCAGGCTGGTTACTCCATACGTTTATCCTTTTGTGTCTATCGTTCTGTGTCAATATCAGACTCGGGTTTGTTCGATTTGACCTAGGCCATATTTATCTCCCTTTAATGAATCGGAGAAGGTTGATGCAGACAGAGACAGATATAGAATGTGAGCAGCACAAGTTCTTAAATTATTTTACAACCGAACATCCTTCGTCTGGAATGGAATAAAAATCAAGTGACATATGATTTATAATGTGATTGAAAATGTTGGAGGAAACGTCATTAAATTCTAAAATAATTTTTAATTTTCTATTCTTTTCACGAAAGCGGAAGTTTTCGTTTTGTTGCTGGTAAGTAATTTATGATTGAAATATTTTTTTATTAATTTTTATTCGTTATTGTTATTTTACATTATAAAATTGTCCCATTATGTCCCAAACTTCTCAAGCAAACTAGCAACAAACACATTTTTAAAGAATTTTACTTAAATTTTACAATCTAAAAGTCAAAAGCTACAACATAATATTTACAGCTATATAAGTTATATTAACCCGTAGTCAGAATTTTGATAAGTCCGGTAATATATTATTATAATAATTCTTTCCTTTTATAGTTTAATTGAGAATCCCATAATGACTGAACATTAAAGAGGACTTCGATCACTAATGTTGCCAGGTGTATGCTACGAAACAAACAAATTGGAAGCCCATACTCATAATGATGGTGCATATATTTACTTGGTTAGTAGCTGTACATATAGTATTGTATTTACCTTGATTTGTTTAAAGTTTAAGATGGTAAAATATTTTATGTAAATTTTGATTTATTTCCTATTTTTTAATAAAACTAATTACAACCTTCAATCTCTGAATTCTGTATTTCTAGTATTGTTACTAGTTCAATAATAATATAAAAGTATGTAAGGACAATTTTAAAGCGATATTTACAACTGAAAACCTATGTCAAAATCCTAATATTTGATTTTCTCTACTTAGTAAATCAAATGAAAGGGTTTTGATGTTTTCTTTGCTTAAATGTCACTTTAAAATATTGACAGTAATACAAATTTGGACAAAAGTGACATTTGAAAAGCACGTGCGCGCCAGGCATAATGGATATCGCCGTATCATCGCCTGCTTCGAATATTTAACACGGCAGTTTGTCTTCTTCCTGGTTATAAGTATTCGTTGGTTTTATATGAACCGCATTGAGCGTGTTGTGTTTTTACATTTTTCCAGTTTGATTGGTGCTAATAAGTTTTAAAAGTGTATTTCCGTCGTTTTAGTATAGTTTATTTTGTTTTGAAAACTTTGATTAACTACATATTGAGTTGTTTGTGTATCCCAACGAAAAATTTATAGGTTAATATTTTATTTATCTGTTTTTAGGCGAAAATAATAATTATGGAGCATAATTATTGTCTGCCTTCTACTCAGCTGATGCCACCGTTAGAGAAATTAAAGTAAATTTTAATATTAATAAAAAAATTTCTAGATGTTTTATTTTTTTCTGAGCGAGTCGAGATTTATTTCAGTTAAATATCAGGTAATACTTTTGTGTGGCGACTTGAATGTGGACAGTTTGGTTAGCTGGGAAAGTAGAAAATATCTGCATGATATTTTTAATAGTTTTGGTCAGAATTCAAGTGTAATTATTGATCATGTAGTGTGTAATAATATGTTATGTTCACTATTCTTAGAACTTTGCAGAGAATACTAAATATATTGTTAGTTAAAGTGGATGTTAAAATTTCAGTTTTCTTGGCACAATAAGATTTCGCATAAAAAAATGTTGAATGGTTTTTAATTCTTTTTGGGGTGGGTGGGCTACTTGGCAAGCAGTTTGTATCACGTTTTGATTTGATTAAAACGGCAGTGGATCCCAATTTAACCAACTTAGTATCTCTTTACTCTTACCTTTCCCGAAATCCCAATGGGGAAGGCCGAAATACCAATTTTATTAGTTTTTTACATATATGACTTACGAAACCTACGTATTTGCAGTATATGTAGCCTACGTATACAGAATAAGGGTCCATATAGAATTTGCTTGTTATGATAATATACACTTATAAGTTACTATTGAACATTAAAGTTAAAACAGAGGTAACAAGAGTAAACAACCTTTAAGCAAACCGTATATTTAGTTTTTTAATACAATAACCTTTCCTTAGAAAAGGTCTGTAGATATTTTCAGAAATGTTTTTTTTGTGCATCGCTTTTTGCGCACACGCACCACTCCCAGAGTGCCCTAAAGGATATTTCCTATAGTGCTTGTGTTGGATCATCAAAATCAAAAAAAAAAAATCCGGTACAAAACATGGAAATTTTTCCAAGTGATTTATATAACAGGGAAAAGAAATGATCAAGGATGACTTTTTCGAAAAATTGAAGATACAATTTTTTACAGGTATAGTTAAGTCCATGTGTAGACACATTGTATAAAGTTTACAGTAGGTAGGTAAAGATGGACATACATGTAGATACGTACTTCCTATCTTTTTGTGAAGATTGAGGTACCTACTAGACATGTAATTATAGAGAATGACCTTATTTTATATATTTGAATAAATAAATATACAATGTGTTTGTGTGTTTTATTCCCTATAATAAATAATAAAAATGCATTTAAAAATTTAAATAGACTCCTTTCATTTCTAAAATAAACATACATACTATTGTAATATGGTCCTGGAATTTCATACAAACCTAGGCAAAATAAATAAGCAGGCAAGTCATTAATGTCATGTGACACTTGACATATTTGGCCACAGGGTTCACTGCAATGACTATAGCAGGTAACATTTTCAAAACAACGCTATGTAGTTCTTTTAACTCTGCTTTTTAGTAGTTATCGGCCGGTACTGATATAATATCGGTCTCGGGAACTAAAATATTGGTATGTCAAATAGATATGAATACTGTTGGCAATATTACTTTCATTAAAACTGTATTTCCATATTGTGAGAATTCTTTATGGTCAAATTTGGATTAAAAATTAAGAGGTAAGTAGGTAATTAGGTAAACCATAAAAAATGATTTTGATTTTAATGTCAATACCAGACAAGTCCTAACTGACATGTGCACTTATTAATCTGACACTAATTCATCAATTTTAACAATATTGGTTAGCTTATGATTTGCCAAAACTCATGTTTATAAAAGACACCAAATGGTAGCCAGATCCATATCGATAAGGTTAACCCGAGTTTATACAAGTGGGCAAGTAATAAACACACCAGAAATCTGAGATCATATCCAAGATGATCTGAAAATCGTATCTGATGTATGAATGTCAATATCTTTTAAATTTTACAGAGCAGCTCAAACATATATATATATTTTGCTAGCAGTTGTTATTAATTTCTTTCAATGTAGTTGACTTTTTCAACTAGATTAATATTGTGCACTTTTGCACCAAAAGGACATAATAATATGGTCCTTTCCATCTAATTAATCATTTTTCTGCTGCAAATTATTAAATGATAGGACCAAATTATGCTTTATAAGTTGTGAACATCTTAGAAATTACAAGTATTTAGTAACTCTTGGCCCAAAAACCACAATACGAGGAAAACATTTCGACCATATAAATCTCAATGGTGGTTTAACTAAAACCCGTATGGAATGTAGGTAATAAAACACTGACCGATTCATAGATAGAAACACACACCTTCACAGGAAATGCTAGTTCTTAATTCACCAATGCACTACACTGCTCACTACCTTGTCGATCATTTCTCACTTACCCAAACTGTCTAGAAGGTAATAAATTATTTGTCCACTTCTCAATATGTGTAATTGGAACGTCAAATCGGGGTGAAATTACACCACATTTATTCAATCTACCAGTTAAGTTAACAACTATCTTGCCACTCCTGTGATCGTCTACAATTTCGAATTCCCCAATATACCCATGTTTCATCATTACAGTTAGGAATTTAACGATAACTTTTGAACAGGGACGAATAAGGACCTGCCTCTTTCCACGTTTCTCGGCATTGTTTATGGATTTAAGAGCATCGCTCAGAACATTCATTCGTACCATGGCTAAAAAATAAAATTTCGTGAGTTACAAATAAATAATGAAAGCCCACATAAGTAAGACATAATTGGAGGATATCTTTATTAGTACATTCATTTTAAATTATTTAAAACAACTAGGTATTTTACAACAATTAAAATAAAGAGAAATGACAACATAAATTTCTAGGTTAGAAACTTGTCAAACTTTACAGCCATTTATTGGTTTTTCCTAAGGAAATATTACAAAAATATCAACATTACTTCGAAGAACGACTTCTCCTCTAAAAATTCGACATAAATTTAATTTAGGATGATGTATATTTATTCTAATTACCTGCGATTTAATTTGGGTTTGCCAAAAAAATCATTCACATTCAGAAAACAGCCAGAAAAGGAGTTGCTTCCGTAAGACGCCAACGGTGTCGCTGTCGTCAATGGCGGGCAATTAAAAATAAACTTTGTTTTTAAATTACAAGATGGACAACTTTGAAAAAGACTTATTTCGTGAAAAAATTAATATTGTGAAGTTCCTTTATGTTGGTTAATTTAATATTGCCCTTTTTTATTAAATATATTGATAAAAATTATTTTATAGTTTGGTGAAAATATGTAACCAGTAAAACGGAATAAGCTCAAGGTTGATTATTAAGGTACCTTTTCATTCGGCAACCAATAATTCACCTTACAATGCGTACATGGGCGTAGAATATGGGGTCAGATATTTTTCAAATGATTAATCGAAACGACCATTGGCTATAGGTTTATTACACCCGTTTAGTTGAAAAATTAATTATTTCCCCGCTGCGTTTTAAGGTAAACGCAGCGAACTTCATCATGAACCTAAAAATACAGTTTAAGTATTTAAAAAGAAGTCCTTGTTCTTCATACTTTTGTTTTTCACTGAAATTTCCGAAGAAATGATACAGGGTGGGGATTTTAAACGGAACGCTACTAGTGGCTCTAGGAATGAGATTTCCCTAAAATCCATAAATACGTTCTCACCACTTGTGGCACCCTTTTGGAAAACTTATTGAAAAAGGAATTGGTTAATATTTTATTATTGTACATCTGTCAAAAATTGAATTAATGCTCATTTTTAACGAACAATTACATTAACAATAACTTTAAAACCGTCATGTCACTTTTTTAGCGTAACAATTGTTGAGAATGTGCCCCATGATCCTGTTGGCACAATGATTAAATGTATCTATGCCCGAATTGTCTTCAACTCTTCCAGACTTCTAGGTCTGGTGACATAGACCACTCTTTTTAGACTCTAAAGGTGTAATATCCGGTAATCTGGGCGGCGGAAAGTCTATTTTTATTGTAAATATGAATACTACATAAATAAAGACTGGTTTCTTTTTATTCAGAAGAGTCTGTGTATGCTTAACAGGATTCCGGAGTACCTGTAAACGAGTTTTCTTCCCAAGCGGTTATTCCTGTTTTAGGAAAAAAATTACCAAGGAAGAAAAACTTTGTAATATAACTAGATCTCGCGGTTTCGGAAGATTTTTAGATTTACTTTTTTTACTACTCCATATAGAAAAAAATGATGGACTTTCCTCGAGTTGTTAACAAAATTTAGACATCTTTCGTTAAAAAATTTTTTTTTATAAATGTACTGTTGCCTAGGAAGCGAAAACTTGGTTTTTCAACGTAGAAAATTGAAGTATAGATCCCGATCACGTGCAGTCTCTTTCTTCCGATTATCGTTGTTTCTGTCGGCGTACCGATTACTCTCGACGTATTCTTCTAACTGCAAGGGAAGGTCCAATTCGCCTCGTGCCTTCAAAGCGTGAAACGAACAGGGGTCAAGTCGGAGATTTCGACTGACTCCGGCATCCTCTTAAGTGGCAAAATAATAGAAGCATTTATACTGCTTGTCCTCTATAGCAGTAGCGTTCCTCAAACTGGGTTTCGCGAACCACTAAGTGGAAATAAAATATCACAAAAACAAAATATCGTAATCGACTTAATGCCGAACTAGATATATACGACTGCACTAAATACTCTTTTATGCACGCGTTTTGTGTCGCGCTATTAAAATCGCGTTCTCTAAAGATATATTTCTTAATGTGCGCTGCAATGATGTCGCTCAACCACTCGTCCAACATAAAAACGCACATTTAGAAAACCGCGATTTTTATCGCGCGACACAAAACGCGTGTATAGAAGCCGCCTAAGAACATTTGCTGCAAGAATTATTCACCTTATTGCTTATTAATGCTTTTTGATTTGTTAAAAATAATAACATGCGAATAAGAATTATTTTCAGGCATGGCATCCTGTCCTAGAATTAATTCTGTAGATACTAATGAAGCGTGTTGCGAACAAACCCGGCTGGAGGCCCACAACAAAATTCTAAAATCAAAAGGGGTCTGTGGTCAAAAAGTTTGAGGAACGCTGGTTTATATTCTAGAACCAATTTAATCGATGCATTTCGATAACGAAGTCTCAAAGGGGACTGGCCGTAAAGACCATGGCATAGCAACGAAGAAAATATTGTCGAAAATACTATTGACCGGGGTTGACCCTGTCAATAAAGCATCAGGATTAAAGTTATGAAAACAATATTAAAACAAACATATATAGATTTTAAAACTATTTTAATATGTAGATTAAAATCTTTACAGTCTTGTAAAGGAAAAATTATTTTATTTTTGTAACAAACAATAAAAGCACTTTTGAAATAAAGGAAGGTATAGAACATCAGAACAATCTTTCGAATATTATACTTTAGCTATGTAATATATGTTGATTACAAGGTGGCTTAACTTATAGAAATCTTTCCTTTAACTTCTAAATTAATTAGAAATTTGTAAAAATTTACTAAACATACAGGGTGTTTCAAATTCGACCATCACAATTGGGATTTCGGAAACGATAAGAGATACGAAGTCGGTTAATTTGGGGCAATGTTGCAATCGGCCCAATAATATGTCGCAAAAAAAACGTTTTGTTCTTTAAATTGATCATCTTCATTAAAACACCACTAGAACGTTAGTGTAATTTACTTTTGTTTCGAAGAAATTTAAAAATTATTATTGCTATTTATGTCTTAAATTATTATTGTTATTACGTACTACTACCGATTTTTTTAATTTCAAACTAATAGTTGTATGAAATTTCGATTTAGAGTAAGACAAAGAGGAAGGAATTTATTTTATTAATACAAATAAAATTTGACTCTTAAAGCCAGCAAGAGACTTTTAAATGAGTCACTGAGTCTTACATTTTCAAATTATACTGTAGTTAAAAAAAACGTAAATTACAGGAACGTACTAGGGTTAATTTAATGAAGATGGTCAATTTAAGGAACAAAACGTCGGAAAACCAGTAAAAAGTAGCAATAAGAAGTGAAATTTATATTTGGACATCTCTTCGGAGTCACTCCGAAGAGATGTCCAAATATAAATTTAGTTCGGACAAAGTCAGGATAGAAGAAAAACCGAGACGTAAAATTTTAGATTTTTCCCAATATTTTGAAAGCCCCTGTATCTATTTTTAATTTTTTTGCGGCATATGATTGGGCCCATAATAAAGAAACTTTGCCCCAATTTAACCGACTTCGTATCTCCCAATGGCGAAGGACAAATTTGTTACACCCTGTATATGCACTTTAAAAATAGAGAATAAAAAGAATCTATCCAATCCAAAATCCATTTCTAATTTTGGGACAAGCTGTCAATATATACGAGCCCTGTCTCAGTGAAGTTGGCCCAACGCCCCAAAACATGATATTTGTGAATTTGTAAGAAAAGTGATCATTCACTTGTATTTAAAAGGCCGAAATGCTACCCAAATCACTGACAGTGTTAACAAATTGAGGTACACAGTTCGAAATATTATTGAATTGTACAAAACAACTGGATCTGTGGCTCAAAAACCCAGAACTGGAAGTCGCCCGCGTTATTCCAATACCAACTTAAGAGCCATAAAACGGATTATCAAGGAAAATCGGGTTTGTTGCGTGCTAATTATAACGAATTGAAAAAATTATTGAATCAGGCAACCACAAAAAATTTTCAAGAACAACTTGTCACTGAGCTTAGTGAAAAAGATTGAGAAGAAAAACAGACTAGCGTGGGCCAAAGAACACAAATGATGGTCTCCGAACCAATGGAACTCCATTATTTTCAGTGATGAAGCCAGATTTGAAGTATGCGTTGGTGATAGTAGGAGTCGTGTCATAAGAACTAAAGAAGAAGCATTTCAGAATAACTGTCTTATAAAAAAAGTTAAGTTTTTGGCGTCTGTTATGATTTGGGTTCCATGTCAGCAAGTGGAGTGGGAAAGTTACACTTTGTGGAAGGTGTTATGAATGCTGATAAGTACATTAATAAGTACATTAATTTGCTTCAAAATAACTTAACACCCCAAATTGAACAAATGCGTTTGAACAAGAACAATATTGAATGTATCTTATAACAAGATGGTGCCGCTTACCATATGGCTAAAAAAGTAAAAGATTGGATGTTAGAAAACAATATTCCAGTTTTAAAATGGACGTCGAGTAGTCCAGATCTATCGTCGATTGAAACCTTGTGGCATATCATGAAGAAAAAGCTCCAATCGAATCCCGCAAGAACCGTTCCAGAATGGCGAACCCGTCTCCAAGAAATTTGGAACAGTTTTACATCAGATGACACTATGCCAAGACGTGTCGAAGCAGTAATTAGTCGAAAAGGCCATGTAACGCAGTGGTGATTTGCTGCTATTTCGTTTCGTTGATTTTTATTAATCGACAGTTTTTTTGGATTTATAAGATATTTTTTTCTCTGTTACAAAAAAATGTAGTATTTTAGGCAAAATATTAAATAAAAATATCGTATGTTATCAGAAATACATTTTAGTTTTTAATACGTTTTCGCAAATAGGACAAATTTCATAAAAAAACATAGTTTTGATAGTTGGGCAGGGCCAACTTCACTGAGACATATACAGGGTGTCCGGGAACATGTGGGAAATCTCCCGGATATGAAGAAAACACGTGAAAAGAATACTATAGGTTCATATAAACTTCTTTCGTATCGGCCTCCTCTTCGGAGATATGGGCTCCCAAAGAGTACCAATGGAATTAAGTTTTTTACACATAATTATTGAACCACCTGGTATATTTCAATTAATTTTTAATATGATGTATACCAGGTAAGACCCGTCAAATTACTACCCAAGAAACTGTTGTGAATTACTCACAGCTGCAGGGACGGACTAGCTGTAACACTCAGGGACTCATTTTTTTTACGCCCTATATGATGAGAACTGTGGACAATGTTTTTTACATACCTTTAACTATTGGCTGAAAATTAAGTACTCTTCATTCATGTCGCTAATCCTAACCGTTTTCGAGAAAACGTCATTTTATTTACACTGAGTCCCCAACTACTCATGGGCTAAATATGAAAAAGCGGAATCTTGAAGGTTGAACATTGGATCGGAACAAAGATGTATCTTTTATTGAAATACCCGAAGCACATGATGTATATGAAATGCCGTTTATTCGAAAACGGTTAGGATTAGCGACATGAATGAAGAGTACTTAATTTTTAGCCAATAGTTAAAGGTATGTAAAAAACATTGTCCAAAGTTCTCATCATACAGGGCGTAAAAAAAATGGGCCCATGAGTGTTACAGCTAGTCCGTCCCTGCAGCTGTGAGTAATTCACAACAGTTTCTTGGGTAGTAATTTGACGAGTCTTACCTGGTATACATCATATTAAAAAATAATTGAAATATACCAGGTGGTTCAATAATTATGTGTAAAAAACTTGATTCCATTGGTGCTCTTTGGGAGCCCATATCTCCGAAGAGGAGGCCGATACGAAAGAAGTTTATATGAACCTATTATAGTATCCTTTTCACGTGTTTTCTTCATATCCGGGAGATTTCCCACATGTTCCCGGACACCCTGTATATGTTTTTATAAAACGACAACAATTTAAAACGTTAACATCCGTGTCCGAGCAATTTTCCAAAAAAAAAACTTTACTGCATTTATATATTATTTAAAAGTGCGTTTACTGTTTGTACCGTTTTAAATAAATTTTCAAACCTACTTCGGATTAAAAAAAAAATTATAAACGAGGACTATTTTTATCAGGTTTGTTTAAGATTTATAATATTTATAAATTTTTTTTCTAAAGAAAAAATCCTACACGGCATTGTACTTTACTCAAAATGTTCATTTATATCAGAAATTCGTAATTCAAAATACAAAAAAAAGTGTTCGGGGCGAGTCAAAAGTTCATTTAAACTAGGAAAATATCAAAATCGAGATGAAGCAATACCAAACCTGTAATAAGAACTCGTTCAATATTTCTCTACATAATGCAAAGAAAACTTCTTTAAATAAAAAATATAAAGAATACTAACAGAAGAGTCTATATCTTACAACCATAATAAAATATTCTGTACAAGTAGTATAGAGATGAATAGCACAAATAAAAATTCTGTTTTGTTTAAAAAACCTACAAGATTGCTATTATACAAATTAACCTCAATTATATGCAATAATGAATCAACATTACTCTAAAGGGCTTCTAATCGGACAACATTTTCCTGCAACATATGTCTGAAATACTGTAGCCCTGGTAACCTGTGTAGGTACATTAATTGTTACAGAAATATATCTGGCAATGTATAGCTCGGCAATATTTCCGCAACAGCATAGCCCACATCATTTATCTGTAAATGGGCTATTCAGTCGGGCAATAATGGCTGACGATATTGTTCGTGTAGCAGAAGCTTTTAAGGTCCTAAATAATAATTTAAAAAATGCCGGCATCATATTAACAATACTAAACATGCTTGCCTATATTGCCGGACCATCCGAAATATATTGCAATATATTTCTACATATGGCTGGCAATGTTTCCGGCAACTTACAGCTATACTATTGCAGCCACACATTGCCGTAAAAATGTTGCCCGTTTAGAACCACCGTTAAGTAAATGATGAATGACAGGTCAGTCGCCACCTTATACGACAAAGAACCAAAACTTCATCAGTTTTGCAACTTTTATTTCATTTCTGTTGGTTCCAAAAGTAGGTATAATAAAGTCTAAATTATACAGTTGACCTGTACTGCAATAAATAAACTACCTGATTAAAACCGCAATAAATGAGTGCAGGGTCAACTTGAAAATATAGCTATCTACGTATTGATTTATTTTTATTTTCGAATGAAGAGACACCTACTTAAAATGGTATAATAGGGATGCTGACGGTCAAAATTTTTTTGCAGGCAACTTTCAGTCCTTAGCATATAACTTACTAAAATAAACTATTTGCCTGTAGAAACGATTATAATTTGCGAAATATATGTTTAGAAAGCAATTTTAAGTTTTTTTTATTATAGCTGCAGTATTCAAATTTGAATTTAAAAATGTATCACGTGTCCCCAGTCAATAATTTCTTACTTTACCCTTTTATATCTCACGTCATTTTACTAAAGTTACTTTTATATATAAATAATTTACACTCCTACTACAATTTGTATGGAAAAAATAATGTAAGATCAAGTTTAGTTTCTCTAACGCAATTATTAACCAGAAGTTCCGTCCCCAGAGCTGCATGTATCGCCGGTCACGGCAGAAATTGCTTATAAATAACGCCACTAGAGGTAGGCCTAATAGTTTTACAAATATGACGGTATATGTTTGAATTTGTGTAAAGCGTGCTCCTGTTTAGGTAAGTTCCTTATTATGTTTATTTACATATAAACTAGAACATTACCTACTTCTTACCAGGCTTATGTTTTTATGTTGTATCGCCGGTCACAGGATTAACTCGGACCTAGTAGTCTTAATTAAGGGAAAAATACTACACGAAGTCATTCTCTTGAGTACAGATACTCTTTTCAGTCTAAAAAAGTTTAAGAAATAGTTTGTATTAGCTGTTATACACAAATGTGTGCATTTTTGTATCGCCGGTCACAGTAACGTCAATTGATGTGACGGCTTGTTATCCGAAGATATATACAATATTTTTTTATTAACCATTTATAAACCATTAAGGAAAACTATATTTTGATGGACAAATATCGTTTACACCTTAGGTAAATTAAAAATATGGCTAATTTTTTTAGTTTTTTAACATTCTATAAGGAACATTTCAAAACTTTAAGCCAACATAAGACAGGGCTGTTATAATTAATAGGAAAATGGTTATAGTGACCGATTAAAATAGCACAGTTCAAAATATTGGCGTTATATGATTCAGAAGAGTAAAATTAGCCATGTGACCGGCGTTAAATTATTAAAAAATCGATGCTAGATACAAAAATAGACCAAGATCTTTGTGACGATGATCTTTTGCGCGGACATATATAATTCCTCTAATTAGATACTATAAGAAATCTATTAAAAAATTAACAGGTGTTTTTGAGATTATTTATTTTTTAAAATCCGATTTACTGAAAGTTGCCTGTAAAAAAATGTTGACCCTGGTAGATAAAATTTGTACTTCGGCTTTGCCCGAAAACATGTAAATTTGGGGCATTTTATGATCAAAGGGATAATTAGAGTTTTATGGCAGTCAAGATAAACTTGACTATATCATTCGATCCCGTAATGCATATAACTGGGTTCAAATCTACTTACGAATATCATACAAAACACAAGCACCGCAAATGTTGACAAGTCAGGTTGATATTACTGTATATTAAAATAAAATATAAGAATATCTGCAAACTACACGAAAAGATTATCGATTTCTTCTTTTTATCTGACTTTATCACTGGTATGAAGTACTTTGGCTACAAGAATCCCCAATGCAGTCACAGCCGCCAAGCTCAACCCCGCCTTCCACCAGACTGTCGGGTCGTTGGTTATCACGCCAAACTCTCTAAAATTTCTAAAAAAAGTTAAATATACATTAGTTTCCGGTTTTCTTTTAATAATGGTAAATGTATTTAGGAATATTTCCTTCATGCATGATAAAGTATTCCAAGCCTTACACTTTAATTCGAAACCAATAGGTGTGTTCGTTTGGGCTACACTACTTACATTTGCACTAACAATTGTTAAAGGCTGAAAATTTATCGATATAATTATACATTTCAGTTAGGTGGAGTAAACTGTGAACTTTGAAGCATTTGTTTAACATGGGTGTCCCATTTTCGACACATAGGGTATCTTCGTTATTGTTAGTGCAATCACAAAAGTAATGTGGGTGTCATGTGCTCTTTTTGGGTCAAACTTAAAATGGTAAAACCAAAATTCGAAAATTTTCGCTCGCTTAAGAGATACAGGGGAAAATCAAGAAATTGACAATTTCTAAATTACCCTATATTTTCTTAGTTAAAAGAGAAATGTTTTATATAGAAGTTTCTTTATAATGATTATTGAATAATCTGCCGTTTTCAGAATAAGTGTACAGGGTCAGGTAAGAAGGTTATCGGACCTAACCTTATTTTTTTAAAATGGAACACCCTGTATATTTTAATCAGAAAAGATAGCATTTTAAACTCTATTTTCAAATTTATAACAAACCATGGACGATATTTTTCAAAATGTTAATAACTCATTTTCACAAATGAATATGTAAAAATGAAATTGACGTTAAATGTTAATAGCATCTAGAATATCAACATAGTTGTCTCTAGGATATTAGCTTTTGTTTCATGGCCTACTATGGTTTAATAAAGTAATAAAGTTTAAATAAATCGCCTAGGAAACCAATATTATCCATGGTGTGTTATATATTTGTAAATTAAATTTAAAACGCAATCTTCTTAGATTAACATATATTACCTGACCGCGTATACTTATTCCAAATACGGCAGATTATTCAAAAATCATTATAAAGAAACTTTTGTATAAAACATTTTTCTGTAAGAAAATATAGGGTAATTTTAAATTGTCAATTTTTTGATTTTCCCCCGTATCTCTTAAGGGATCGAAAATTTTCAAATTTTGATTTTATCATTTTAAGTTTGAAAAGAGTACATGACATCTATATTACTTTTTTGATAGCACTAACAGTTACGGAGACCCTATAAAGTGGCGAAAATGGGACACCCTGTACAGTTGCATTAATTGAAAATAGAGACAAATCAGGCTTTTGTGATTGATTTATTATTTTTACAGTTGTGAGCAAAAATCATTAAAAAACAATAAAATAAGAACATATAATTAAATGTAATAAATGAGTTTAATGTACAAAAAGATTTCTGTAATAACCCAAAATTTTTAAATCAACATAGAATAACTAATAGAAAGTATAGAGTATAAAAATAACAATAATAATTACCCAAAATTAATATTTTTTCATATGACCCTGTTTTTGAGTTAATATGTCTGGAATCGAATGTATACAATTTACAATAAAATTTTGATCAAACCTTCCCAGCACTCGTGAATTACTTCGAGTAAGTCATTAGAATTGCGAGGTATAAAATTTCTCTTGTATATTTCTTTTACAATCAGACCCCAGACGTTCTGGGTGTTAATATCGAGACTATAAGCAGGCCATGGCAAAACTCCCACATTATTAAGTTCAAACCATCCCCTTACTGCATTTGAGGTATGAACCAGGCAATTATCCAGCTGAAAGACGAAGAAGTTATTTGGATAAATTTGCCCACCAGATGGGATGTTCCAAAACAGACATATTATGTTCGGCGTTAAACCTTCCTGTCAATCGCCATAATTCACCAGGCCCATAAACACAACCTTCACAGAAAATCGTCCAGGTCTAAAACTAAGAAAGGTGCACAAGCCTTACTCGAATCTTGTATTGTCTGGGCGGTATACTAGAATTTGTTCATTAATATTTAGACTGAAACATCTTTTCATCAGTAAACACTCCCGTGTTCCAAAACTGATTGTCGTGGTATATATAATTTAGGACGAAAATTATCCAAGCTGTCTACGTTCATCTGTGAGCATAATTTTTCGCAGCTACGCGATTTTTTAGTTCAGATTCTTTTTACTCTTCTGCTGGCGGTAGGTTGAGACCCAGGAAATCCTGTATCAATAACAGGGTCTCTTGCAGTTCCAAAAGGATGTGCCCTTAGATATCCCAGAAATGAGCCATCTGGTTCAGAGAATTTTTCTTCTCAAATACCCCTATCGCTCTCAACGTTGTTCAACACTTAAAATCGTATTCTTACCTTTTCCGTACAAAATTGCTAGTGCCCGTATTGACCATCCATCTTCAATTCTCGCTACTATTTGAGCTTTTTCAAGTTCCGTTAAATAGCGAGGCATTTTGAAAATTTTGACAGTGACAACCTTACAATTTTGAAAACGTCAGAATCAGTTAAGACCGAATTATATATAAATTTAGTGTCCCCATTTTCCATGAATAAAATTGTACATGTCCTGTACAAGTCGCCAAATAAGTCGTCAGTATAAAGAGTGTGTAGGACAGCCCGACGAACATACCTAATAATGAACTTATTGTTCACGGTGAGTGACCTATTAAAATATCTCGGGAACTAAACGAGATATTTGTTTGACATATTTTTATTCGCTATAAAAGATGCCGATCTTTTTAATCAGGACGTTCTGACGTATCTATCTACCACTTGTGGTTATACTGGCAATGAGCTTTAAAATTGTTATTTTAAAAAGAAAGCCCTGCATAATTTGTTATATTTCGATTTTATGTAAAAATCCAAGTACTTTTGTGAACAATTATTTATAAAAAAAAATGTGAAAGGTCATTTTACCTTACTTTGTAATTAATGCAGTTAAAAATTTTTAGAAAATTTAGAGAAGGTATAGATGGGTCTTTTTATTTCATTAAAATACTAAACATTTCTTATACAGTTTATTTTAAAAATTATACCTTGCTAGTACTTAAAATACTCATGTAATTTTTTTAAAATAGAACACCCTATATTTTAATTTATTATTGATCACTACATATACAGGGTCCGCAAACGAAGCGTGGACGGAAGATTAAATCGTTATCGAAGAACTTATCAAGAATGCTAAAACAGCTTGAGATATTGGATTAAAAGCGGCATGTTTTAAAAATATTTTACATTATACAGGGTGGCCCAAAAAAGTGTGACAGCATAAAGTTATATTTTTTTAAATGGGACACCCAGTATTTTATTGCATATTTAGGTTCGTATTACTATCGTTTATAAGTGCCTCAAATTTTATTTATTTTGGTTTGGTAGTTTCGGAGAAATAAATTAAAAACTAAAAAAAAAAGTTTTGCAGTCCTGAATAAAAAAATCAAAAAAAATTATCCAGAACTATTTTTTTAACCTCGGCATTGAGTGGAATTTATGACAAGAGGTCTAGAGATACTATGAATGTAATTGCGTTTATTTATTTTATACAGGGTGTTCATAATAAGCTTTCAAAAACCTCACATTTTAAAATAATTTTTCTCAAGTTTTTCAAATGGAACACCCTGTATATTATTTAGCTATTTGACGTAGACTTCATAGACAATTTTTTTTTGTAATACAAGCATATAAGTTATATCCAGCCGTTTTCGAAATAATTATAAATATCATAAATTATGTTGTTTAAATAGATTTTTTATTGGGAAATTTTGTTATAGGCGACTAGACTAATAATTGTAAACTAAAGTAAATGTTTAAAATAGCTTCCTTTTACTCTTAGAGTTTACCGTATTTTAGTTATTTCGACATAAATTTTAAAAGCCTACATTTTTGCAACTTTTATTTATTTAATTTAATTTTTTATTCTTAATCGAGTTGCCATGATTTTTTTTTGTTTAGATTGTCACTATGACAGACAAATAAAATTATTTACATTCGTCGAAATTAAGTACTAACTTACACAAATTTTACAACTTTAGAAATGGTAAATATGATTTTTATACTGGGTGAATGTGCAAGAAATTGCCTCCTCGCGAGCCGAGTGTATGCTGAAAGATATCCAGTTATTGAGAGAAAGCCGGGAAACCTTCGAGAAGTTATTGCAAAGATTTGTAGCAACAGGAAGCGTTGCGTACACAAAAAGGATGATAATCAATAAACCCGTTATTAATAAAGAAAATGAATTAAGAGTTCTGTTGGCAGTAGAGGAAAATCATTAAATTAAGCAAAAGGAAGTTATTTTGAACATTTACTTTAGTTTACAATTATTAGTCTAGTCGCCTATAACAAAATTTCCCAATAAAAAATCTATTTAAACAACATAATTTATGATATTTATAATTATTTCGAAAACGGCTGGATATAACTTATATACTTGTATTACAAAAAAAAATTGTCTATGAATTCTACGTCAAATAGCTAAATAATATACAGGGTGTTCCATTTGAAAAACTTGAGAAAAATTATTTTAAAATGTGAGGTTTTTTAAAGCTTATTATGAACACCCTGTATAAAATAAATAAACGCAATTACATTCATAGTATCTCTAGACCTCTTGTCATAAATTCCACTCAATGCCGAGGTTAAAAAAATAGTTCTGGATAATTTTTTTTGATTTTTTTATTTAGGACTGCAAAACTTTTTTTTTTAGTTTTTAATTTATTTCTCCGAAACTACGAAACCAAATGAAATAAATTTTGAGGCACTTATAAACGATAGTAATACGAACCTAAATATGCAATAAAATACTGGGTGTCCCATTTAAAAAAATATAACTTTATGCTGTCACACTTTTTTGGGCCACCCTGTATAATGTAAAACATTTTTAAAACATGCCGATTTTAATCCAATATCTCAAGCTGTTTTAGTATTGTTGATAAGTTCTTCGATAACGATTTAATCTTCCGTCCACGCTTCGTTTGCGGACCCTGTATGTTTCTTTTTTAAGTTATTAAAAAATTGAAATCAGATTTATATTATACCAGAAACGTATAATTTTTCAATACCCTGTATAAAAAATGTCTAGTATTTTTATGAAATAAAAAGACCCATACATTTTCTAAATTTTCTCAAATTCTTCATCTTTAACTGCATTAGCAAAGTAATGTCAAATTACCTTCGACATGACACCTTTAATTAATTTTATCTCAGAATCGGTTAGAGATGGGTATGGTAATTGTTAATGGTTATTTAGATTTTTACATAGAATCGAAAAATTCCAATATATACAGGGCATTCTACATATTTAAATTAACAATGTTAAGCCTAACCTCCGGTATAACCGGAAGTGATAGATACGTCAAAATATCTTCATTAAAAAGATCGGCGTCTTTTATAGCGAGTAACAATATTTCAAGCAAATAACGTTTTTAGTTCCCGAGAAGCCAATCAAAGTCAATGACCCTGTATTTAAGGGCCAATAAGTCTAAACGTTGGTTACGGGTCTTTAAAATTTTTCTTCCTTTGATTCTTAGTTAGATAACTTTTAAATTGGCCAAATCGCTAGAAACCGACGTTGAAACTATTGGCCCACAAAAAGTGAATTAAAATTAAACAGAAACACGACACTGTATAAAATGTAAAGCTTGTTTTTTTGCTAAGTAGCTTCATGCGGTTGCTCTTTATGAAATGCTAACTTTTAATATTTAGGTGTTGAATGCTTAAGCCTGTCAAAGGAAAACAAAACGCTATTTTCCAAGGTAATATCACAAGGTAAAAAAACATAATAGCAATTTAAATTGACGTCGCTATTAAAATTCAAAATTTAAAAAATATATATAAACATTTTTTAGGCACCCTGTATATTTCCCAATAATTTAAAAATATGTACAGGGTGTCTTCGTTTGGGTGTTACGGGATATCTCCGTTATTAGTAAAGATAGAAGGATGCGGTTTTCGCAGCGCCGTGCCACCTTTTTTGTGAAACAAAAGATTACCCAAATTAGAATTTTTCTGGCCCTCCTCGTTTTTGCATTCGGGATGTTGTTACCCTGTAACTTATCAAACATAAATAAGATCTTCTCTTCGTAGTTTTTTTTACATAGATTTTTGCTACGTTCAATGGTTTTCAAGAACAATAACAAACTTGCTTTTTTTAAATGGGTCACTCTATATATTTTTTAATAATGTAATTCAGTTTTTAACAACAAGAAATATACAATTTTTTTGAGCAGGCATCTTTTGTTTCATTAAAAAGTAGCACAAATTACCTAAAAAAAAAATGTAAACTGATCAAGATTTGTAAAATCAATCAATAATATATAAAGTTAGCAATGCATAGTTTTACACACATAAAATAGGCAAATAAATCACAACTCCTATAATTAGTTAATACAACTGATTAACATCTAGGCATTAATCACAAGTACAATGAATTTTAGTTAGTAACATCAAATTAGATTTTAATTATGATTAAAATATCAATGGTTAACAATACCTACAACTAATTAAGCTGCGTATTGCCGCCAGGTTATCAAAAATAAGTAATAACGAGTCCTTGTTCGATACCACTTAGCGAACTATTTTTTGAATAGAGAAATTATACAATGTGGCATACATAAGAATACATTCTCAGGGGTATTCTGAACCGATACACTGAAATACAATGTCGATTAAATTAGAAAAATCGCATAATACGGAGTTTAATCAAATACTGTCGAAAAACTCGTCAGATATCTAATTGGTTTTGAGATTATTGGAAAAAACTTTTATTTGTTTTGTCCCCTACAAGATGGCGTTATTATGTTTTCGATCCAACCATCTCAACTAATTTTTTTTTAAATAGGAAAATTTAATTTTAATAACTTTCCTCCATAAACTTACTTACAAGATTTATCACACTTGGTATTTATGAAACGTTTCGTAACAAAACATGTATCATCAGTTTATTTCAAGTATTGAAGCCAACGAGAATGTAAGAAGTAATAAGTCCCATTTTCGACACTTTTATCAGGTATCTCCGTAATTGTTAGTGCTATCAAAAAAGTAATGTAGCTGTCATGTGCTCTTTTTGGGCCAAACTTAAAATGGTAAAATTAAACTTTGAAAGAGATACCTCTTACGAGACTTTTTCCTAACTTGACTCTTACTGTTTAGGATACCACGTAGAATTCTTATGTGGGACACAGTGTATACAGAGTGTAACAAATTCGTTCTTCGCCATTGGGATTTCGGAAAAAGTAAGAGATACGAAGTCGGTTAAATTGGGGCAAGTTGCGCAATTATGGGCCGAATAAAAAAAATAAATACAGGGGCGTTCAAAATATTTGGAAAAATCTAAAATTTTGCATTTCGATTTTTACTTTTTCCCCGACTTTGTTCGAAGAGATGTCGAAGAAACATTTCACTTTCTCATGGCTACTTTTAGTTCTCTACAAGACGACATCATCAGATCTTTAATGCGATGTTTTGTTTGAGTCACCATCAACTTTTTTAAATAAGGGTCTGGATTTTATTGTTTAAATTAGGAAAGGACCTAAATCTACGTTCAGCAGTATACAACAATTACTGGGTTTCTGACCTTTTGTCCTTAAATTGACCACCTTCACTAGAATACCCCTAGTACGTTTCTGTAATTTACTATTGTGTCGACGAAACTGAAGATTTTAAAATTATTGTTGTCAGTTCTGTCCTTAATTATTAATATTATTACGTACTAATACTGTTTTTTTAGTTCAAACTAATAGTGGTATCAAATTTCTACTTAGTGTAAGTATATAACTGTCCAAGAATATGTGGGCAATCTCCCGGGTTCAGATAGAACACTTAAAAATAACAGGAGAAGTTCTTATACATTTTTCTTCCTACGGAGAACCTACGTCCCTGGAAATCGTTGTTTTTTAAATAATTTATTAAGTACTAGGTGTAAATTTAATTTAATAATTTTTTAGTATACTGGTTAGTAGATGAGTCTCCTTAAAATTCGCCCTTTTAAACACTTTTGGCTTATTTAGTTTGCCAGGGACGGACTAGACGTAACACAAAAATGTTTATTTTTTGTACACCTTGTATGATGAAGGAACGACAATAATATTTTTGGATACTCTAAACTTTATTGAAAAAAAGGTACTCTTGATCAATGTCGATAAAGTGAACTATTTTCAAAAACAAATTATTTTTGTTCAATATGGTTTTTTGCATTAGTTGTTGTTTTATGTTCATAAAAAATTTCCTCATTGTTGTTATGGTGTTTTTCACATATACCGATTTAAATAAGAATATTTATGTCAGTGTCAGTTTATGGTAGTGTCTTGAAATTTGCGGTTTTTCTCCTTTGTCTTATTAGTTACTAACTTAGTAATGGAATTTACGTATAGTGAATATAAATCATATTGAACAAAAATATCTTTTTTTCGAAAACAGTTCATTGTATCGACATTGATCAAGAGTACCTTTTTTCAGCTTAAGGTTTAGAGTATCCAAAAATATTATTGTCGTTCCTTCATCATACAAGGTGTACAAGAAAAAGCATTTTGTGTTACGTCTAGTCCGTCCCTGGCAAACTAAATAAGCCAAATGTGTTTTTTAAGAAGACTCATCTACTAACCATTATACTAAAAAGTTATTAAATTACACCTAGTATTTAAAAAATTATTTAAAAAACAACGATTTCCAGGGACGTCCGTTATGGGCCTGTATCTCCGTAGGCGAGGCCGTAGGAAGAAGAATTTATAGATACTTCTCCTGTTATTTTTAAGTGTTCTATCTAAACCCGGGAGATTGCCCACATATTCTGGGACACCCTGTACTATAAGTAATCTATATTAATACAACTCTTAAAGCCAGAACCTTCTTAATACTTTTAAAAAAGGCATCGAGTTTTACAATTTCGAAAAATACCGAATTTCAAAAAAAAGTAAATTACAGGAATGTACTAGGGGTATTTAATGAAGATGGTCAATTTAAGGAATACAACGTCGGAAAACCAGCAAATATTGTATAAAGCTGAACGTAGATTTAGTTCCTTTCTCATAGTTTAAACAAAAAAAATCCAGGCTCGTTTTTAAAAAACTTAAGTTGATGATGGCAACCCAAAGATGAAACGTCGCATTAAAGATCTGATGATGCACTCCGTCTTCTGGAGAATAAAAAGTAGCAATGAGAAAGTGAAATTAATTTTTGGACTCTTCCAACAAAATCAGGAAAAAATAAAAAACGAAACGCAAAATTTTAGATTTTCCCAAATATTTTGAAAACCCCTGAATTTATTTTTAATTTTTTTACGGCATATTATTAGGGGCCATAATTGCAACTTTGCCCCAATTTAACCGACTTATCACCGTATCACCTACCGTTTCTGAAATCCCAATGGTGAAGGACGAATTTGTTACACCCTGTATGCTTGCTTCCCCATGTTGCTAGTATTTGGGTCATAACTATCTATAACCATGCCAAACGGTATCCGAGAAAATTGTGAGATATTAAATTGTAAAGGCTAATAAGTTTGTATTGTTATTGTATATGTTTATCTTTTGTCTGCGGTTGTTAACCAGTTATATTTTAATGTATTAGTTCAGTAACTATATTTAAATGTGTTAGAACAAATGGTCGCCAATTATGAAATAAATGTTAGATTTTTAGAAAAAAAAAAAACGGAAAAAAATGATTTAGTTGACAATCTGTAAACGGAAAAAATGTTTAGCAACCTGCAAAATTCGAAAAACCACTCTGATGGTTGTGGGCGTAACAGTAACATATGAACCATGCGACGTAACGGACTGGAAAACAAAAATGTTTTATCAAAATACAAATAAAGCTTGAACAAGCTTAGGCAATATACATATTTTATTTTCATAAGACAATTGCGTCTGACAGCATGTGTGAATTTATATTATTGCTGTAGAAGGGCATCTCATAATTTTAAATATTATATGGAAATGGTGTATTATATTTGAGTGTTCTAGAGAAAGCCTACATATACTTATAAACCCCTAAAACCAAACCACACGCGACGACGATCGTACGCTACCATGACCTGACGTGATCGTAGTGCCCCTTACGTTTCTTCCCCCTCGATATGGTCCAATCCAGCGACGAGCCGGAGTCCATTCGAGACGTGAAAGCGGCTGTACGTAGACTACGGTTCCCTTGCGCAAGTGTATTGGTTTTAAACGTGTAAGATGCTGTTTCGCAATATATTTGACAAGTTGTTATTATTATATCGGCGCGGATACAAAATTTAACTGCGCCGTGTTGTTCACACAAGCGCGAATCCAGGGGAGCCATGAAACCCCCCCCCCTCCCACCCCCCAAGAAAAAGAAGTCCAACTCCCCCCAACAGAAGTTCTGGATCCGCCCTTGCGTTCACTATCGTAAAGTTATGTGTTATGAATAATTTGCTTGCGTGCGCGTGTTGTTTATCGCTTTTGCAAAAAAACACACATTTTTTTGTTGTCACTTTTATGGAAATTCTTGAGGTAGAAACATTTTTTCCTAGAGATCTTATGTGTAAAATTGATAACGTCGCAGAAGACTGACGTCTCTTGAGTAACAATCATGTGTTTACAAAATGTCAGTGGTGCACGCAGCTTTTTATGACAATGAGATAAGGTTGCTTTCGAAACGTAGATTGGTAATAGGGCTACTAGAAAAACGTTCTGTCGCTAACTTTTTTTTGATAGTTTAGGTACTAGAAAAGTGTTGTCCTTATTTCGGAATTTTAAATAAGGTGATATATTTTCTTTTTAATAAAAATCGAATTATACGTAAAAACTTCGTAGGGAGTACAAAAAAATGTGCGTCGGTTACGAAATTATGTCGATTGAATTTAAAACATAAGTCAATTTTGCCAACAAATAAAGTACAGTGGTACCTCGAGATACGAGTGCCCTAACATACGAGTTATTTGAGATACGAGCTGTCGAGCGAGCAAAGTATTGTTTTGAAATACGAGCGACATTTGAGATACGAGGAACGGTCAGCTGAGATGCCATCTCTACAAGCGAGATAAACGAGATCTTGGGAATGTGGGAGAGAGTTTCACAGTTCGTGCAAAAGAAACACCCCGAAAAAGTTGCAACTGGTCGTGCATATGACACTTGCCTAACTCATTTTCGCAGCATTCTGAAAGGGAGGAAGAAACAAACCTCCTGGACAGTTTTTCTTTTAATCCGGCGGAAAAGGCAAAGACCAGTGAAGACAAAAGCAGTGACAAAAATTAAGCATAGAGTAGCATTTAAGTTGTGTGTAAGTTATTATGTTTTTATACAATATTTGTCATTTATAAATGCATTTTTTTTTATTCAAAAACACGTAACAATAACAATTTTATTGGGGGTAGCATTTTCGGGGATGGAACGGATTAATTGCATTTCAATTAATTTCAATGGGGAAAATTGCTTTGAGATACAAGCAAATTGACATACGAGCAAGGTTACGGAACGAATTAAACTCGTATCTCGAGGTATCACTGTATACTTATTTTAGAATCAGTTGAGAATGTTGACGTTTCAGTATATTGCTCATTGAAACATAGAAGCTAATTTTAATCTTCCAAAGTTTTTCCTCAAAATACAGAAAGGAGGGGAATGATAAAAATATATCCCCTCTCCCTCTCACAACAACCATATTGCCTGATTTCATGAAAATATTTGAAACCATTTTCGATTTTGAAACACTTTAAAAAATTCACCCCGTATAGTAAATAGTGTCCGATATAAAAAGGAGAAGGTTGTGTCTTTATTGGGTAACTAAAGAATGCCACTCACTACTCATCCCATTTTAACTTAGAAACTATGAGATACACTTTTAATAGCATAAGGCATCTACTCACGATACAATAAACACAAGGTATGATATCTAACCGTTCCAATTTCGTTTGGCGCGCCCAGTGACGTTGAATGGTGATATATTTTAAAATGGCTTATAGAGACTCACATTTTTAATTATCTTTTAAAAGCATTCAAAAGTCTTATGCAATCGATTGTAGTTGAAATGAAAGAATAATAGCATCACACCTCATATTATGAATACTAAGATATGTATTTTACTAAAGACACAAATACCTGAGCAAATACCATTAAAATAAGAGAAAAAACATCCCTCGAAATAATATGGGAACCGCAGAAGCGTGCAAATAATTACGTTACTAAGCCACGTCTCATCCTGCGCAATACCATACCTTGTGTTTATCGTTTGTTGTATCATGGCATCTACTGTTATAAAATTAGTTAAATATTAACAAACCTTCGCTTGTAAAATAATATCCAAGCTGCCTCAAATCGACTATAGAAAAGGGAAAAATTAGTTTTCCAAGCGTACTACTTTTAAATTCTTTTAGAGGAAAGGGTACTTATATTTTTTTCACAAAAATTCGTCGCTTTAAGAACATAAACGTAAGCCTCGCCTGTGTTACACGAAATTGCACTTAGCCGTCTGCTCAATTACATTGTTTAAAAATTAGTTTTTATTTCAATCTTAAATTTGTTTTTAGTTAGTTTACGTCAAAAAGGGCCAAAATGCAGAAACTTAGCAGTCTCTTTATTGTAATCTAGATATGTGTACTAATTTTTAATATTGTCGTTCTTAGGTGAAATCTGGTCAGTCAACCTTTAAAAAGAAGGATTTTTACTAGTTTTAATTTTATCTCAAATACAGCTAAATCAAATGAAAATATCATGTAAGATTTACCTAATGATGACCATGATATCTAAGTTATATAAAATTAAATTAAAAAACGATATTAGAGTTTTTCTAAAATCAAAACTCTTAGTGCCTGTTCTCACCAAAGCAACTGGCAACCGCAACGCAACTGCAACGCGACCGCAACTTCAGTTGACTTGCTCATGCGTTCCCACTGGAATCAAAGCAACCGCAACGCAACTGCAACGCGTTCACAACTTCAGTTGAGTTGCTCTTGCGTTCCTACTGGAACCAACTGGTTTGAAGTCTCTTTTGACATGAGCAAAATGTCGTCTTCGTCAGATAAAGATATAGCCGCAACATACTTGCTCGTTAAAAAGCTTTTAAAAAAAAACTGAGCGACAATTTTGGGTTAACCCTTTTTATACCATAAATTTGAGACATAGTTCGTATATAGTGGCACAGGAATTAAATAATGATCCGGTTAAAGGTTTTACCGAATGAGCCACAGAAGTGAAATATTTTGCTGTCTCGTCCGCCATGACACCGCGATTGGAAGCAACTGACAACGGCGACGCGGTATGCCGGGCAACTCATAAGCAACCAGTTGCGTTGCAGTTGAGTTGCCTTAAGTCAGTGGGAACACGCGTATTTAAACATTAGTGCTGTGTCGCGTTGCAGTTGTCAGTTGCTTTGGTGAGAACAGGCACTTAGAGTTATTAAAGAAGTTAATTTTTGACGTTTTTAACAAATCGACCAGCATCGCATGAACCAAAAATAATTCGGCAACGTCGATACTGAATTCTGAAAAAGCTTTAAAAGCTGCACATTTTCTCTAATTTAACCAACTTAGTAGAAATTACCGTTCAAAAGATACCAATAGTGGTCAATTAAATAGTTACCACCCTGTATACTTCATCAGTTACGTTTAATTTATATGTTTGTTGACTTTCAGCGTCAAAAAAGTTCCGCTCGCAGCCGCGTCGTTCCAAAAGGTTTGAGCGAATCGATTTATTAAGTCTAATCTAACGATTCAGATTCATCGGAACTAGAGGTATGTCAATCGTGAATGATTCGCTAACAAAGATTGTATCCGCAGAAAGTATTGAATGATCGAATCCTTACCGGTTAATATCAATCAATCATTTATTTCAATCGTAATATCCATATCCAGGCTCGTGATTGACGATGACTACAGACTGAGAACCGAGCGCCGAAAATCAATGATTGTTTAGCGGAGAACGACCGATAGAAAATATTAAAACGAAATATAGAATCCAAAGAACATCCAAACTAAAGGCAACAGAGACAAACAACTCATTGCCTTTTATTGTCGGACGGCGTCCAAACATTCTATACTCTCTCGAAGGACTTAAAATGCATACTTTGTGAATTGAATAAGAACGACTATATTCTAAAATAATACGAATTATATTATCAAAATATCAAAACAGAATACATAATCAATCGTTTGATAAACGAAATCGGTGAACAGACCGAGAAGTATTAAGACTGATGACTCGTGTGCTATGTATGCATAATAAAAAAAGATCGATTGAATGATTGATTGAAAAGATTCGATCATTTTTGAAATCGGGCAGTGATTGATTCGGTCGCCTTCAAATGTTGATTAAACACCACTAATTTGAACAGTCTAAAATAAATACAGAACGTGACTAGTGTAGTTTCGTGCAACACAAATAATCAAAATTCTAGAATTCACATAAATTTTTTAAAGGGAATAAAAATATACAGGGTGTTCCTTAATGACGTGTTAATATTTCAGAATGTGATTCCTTGGGTCATTTTATAAAGAAAAGTTCAAATGAACATATGTCCGCAACGGCTTAAATTTTTTGCTACTGGGTGTTGAATTTTTATTTTTTAAATGGTTATTTCTTAATATCTCCGAAAGTACTTTAGATATTATTTTCAATTTTGGTATGTGTTAATAGGATATAGAACCACAAATTTTAGTTAGAAAAGTTGTTCAATTGTTCAATCAGTGGCGTCCCTGCAAACATGTTCTCTGATATTTTTATACAAAAAATATGGTACGCCACTGACATGCTTCCATGGGGATTTTTATTTTTTCTGATTAGCCTGGTCAATTCTACATGAAAACGGTTCCTTGAGTTTTTCTCGTCAGACGCACCGTTCTTGATTAAATCCCCTAAATTCGTTTTGGAACTCACTATTATTAACATTGATAAAATAATTAATGATAAATTTCGTTTTATAAAAATTGTTGGAGTGGGCAATTCGATGCGACGACGGGAGTAAGTGAAGGTGGCCATTTCCAACTAAGTGGTTTTAATCAAGAACGGTGCGTCTGACGAGAAAACTCAAGAGACTGTTTTCATGCAGAATTGACCAGGCTAATCAGAAAAAATATCCACATGGAAAAATGTCAGTGGCGTACCATCTTTCTTGTAAAAAATATCAGAGGACATGTTTGCAGGGACGGCACTGGTGGAACAATTGAATAACTTTTCTAACTAAAATTTGTGGTTCTGTATCCTATTAACAGATACCAAAATTGAAAATAATATCTAAAGTACTTTCGCAGATATTAAAAAATAACCATTTAAAAAATACAAATTCGACACCCTGTGGCAAAAAATTTAAGCCGTTGCGGATACATGTTCATATGAACTTTTGAAATCACATCCTGAAATATTAACACCCTGTATACAAAAATACCAACGACCCAGCCACGAGGACCCAAAAAACAGAATTCCTTTCGAAATTGACGTATAAGGGCGAAGGGAACATGTAATTTTGTGGACTCGGGACGGCACACTTGTTTTGGTCGTTTCGAGACGAGACATTTGTTTTTTTTTGACACGCAACGTCACACTTTTTTTATGTAAATGATTTAAAACGATAATTAAATGACCAGATAACTCTGATTGTGACATCAATGACATTGACACAAATTATTTACTCACAAACTTGCCTGGTTAGTAAATCAAGAACTAAGCTAACCGGACAACTTTATTATGCGATAATAATCTCTGCCAATACCACTTGTGTCACAGTCAAAGTTGCCTGGTTAGTTAATTATTATTTAAAAAAGGTTTTAAATTGACCAACCATATTAATAGATATTAATAGATAGAGAACTGTGTCTTGGTAATGTTGCCAGAACGACTAATTACTGCCAATTAGTTAAAATTAGCAGTTTATATTTTGTATAGTATATTTATTTTTCAAAATACTTACGGAAAAGCAGCCATTGTCGCAAGTTTAACGAAAACGTCTTTCCTAAAGTGCCCTTTGACGCTGAACCTTTGCGGCGGTAATATTTTGTACTTTTGGCAGAAGCTCGCAGGCTGCAATAAATATTCCTGTCGAACTTCCTCCAAATCGTCCTTGCAGGCTACGATCAGGACAGGTATTTTGCTGTCAGCAAAATATTTCTGAAAAATTAATTTTACGCTTATACGAACGAACAAACCCACCGCCAAAATAATCGAAACACGCAATATTTGGATGGATTTTGATCGTGATCGTTTTTATATTGTAGGTAAACATGTATGAGATTTCAAGAACGGTAAAAATATGTTCATAATATAGAGGTTGAAATAAAAACTGTGTTTTGACTCGAACTTTAAAACACTCTGTAGAGTGATGGCAATGTTAAACTCTTTTTTTGTCATTTATTTATCAAGTGACATGTACACTGCTGTGCAAAAAAAAAGTAGCACAACGTTTTAGTTGCGTTAGTATGCCTTTGATTTCAAATACTTCGAAAAAAAGTAGGACAATTTTACAAATAATTATTACAATTGATTACAAAATGATATATGGTGCTAGATTAGAAGTCACATCCAGTATAAAAATGGTAAACATTTTAGAACGTGTTTTAATCGACCGTATAAATTGCTAATTGATCGAAAAAAGGCCTCCCCTTTCCAATCCCATCCTGTATAAGAATGATAATATGCATTGTAAAAACCTTTCAAATGGAATATCACAAATAAAATAAAAACCATAAACTGAAATGGTAAAAGTTTAACTTTTTTTTAATAAATCATATTTTATATTTTTATGACTCGATTAGTACATGCGATGATATTAAATTTATCTCGAGTGGAAAAGAGACAAGCCCGGGATATCTACCTAGAAATGTACCGGGCCTATATAACTGACAATTGTTCATAAAATCTGAGCCCTCGGCAGGTGGTAGCGCGCAATTGTATTTTTTTTATAGTGAATCGGTACTAGAGTACAAGAATCGAAGAAGAACTCTATTCTTTAATGTACTCGCTGTACTCGGGTACTTGTCTCGAGAATCGAGTACGGTATTCGAGTACGAGTACAGAGTTAAATTACTACTTTTCGCTTTTAACTCTGGGTCGATTTGATTTGGAACTAGTTTACCTGCAAAGCAAAAATTGTTTTTACGTCAGAATCAAAATGAGTGAAAACAGGGATTTAATAGCATGGATCAGACGGTCTTGTTTAATTTTATTAATTTTAATAGTATAAATACGAAAAAATTTGAACATAAGCAACACATTTAATGACAATAAAAATTTAAAAATATTATTGTATTCAATTTTTTTGGTAGTAGGCGATTTCTTTTTCGCCGGTCACTTTTATACTCGTACTCGATTCTTATGTAATCGATTATGAAAATAACAATTGTGTCCCAACTTCATACCAAACAGAAACAATAAAATTAAAATCGAAAAGTTACACCCACCTAGGGTCACCCCACCCGCTACACGCATTTAATGATGCGGGATACAGACGATGATTGGCTATCGAAAAGATCGAATGCTCGAAGGTAGTGGTCGATATCGGTGTGAAAGTAAAAGATTCGGTCACTTCTGTACTCGTACTCGGATAAGGACTCGATTCTTGTGTACTCAAGGATCGATATTGTCGCCCACTCTCTTCTTACTCTACATTAACGACCTTCTAGTGGAAACTAAAATTCCGATATTTAGCTTTCATGACGAGAGCACAGTTATCTCATCTTTCTCTTTGAATGCACAAACATCGGCTGCCGACGCACATCTTCGCAGACTGCGTGAAGTGTCACGTCTTAACAAAGAAAATTTGGCTTGGAGTGACAGCGAATTTAACGCTAAAAAAACCTAGACGCTTTCTCTAAAAAGATTAACATTACAGAACCGGATATAGTCATGGACACGCAATCCCACTGGCTCCATCTATTAATTTGCTGGACGTCAGTCTGGGAGGAAATATGTCTTGGTATAACCACGTTGTGGCAATCGCCAAGATAGCGTCGCAGAAACTTGGTGTACTCTTCCGAACCAGAAAGTTGTACACACCTCAAGAACTTTTGACACTATACAAAGCCCAGATTCGACCATCACTAGAGTACTGCTCTAATGTCTGGAGCTCTGCACCCAAACATACTATTCGAGCCATTCGTCTGATTGGAGACCACGAACTGACGAAGAACCTCGACAGCCTAGAACATCGAAGACAGGTTGGGGATTTTGACTCTCTTTTACAGATATTTTCATGGAAAGTGCTCGGCTGACATTTCCCTCTTAATTCCGCCCAGACCGGCGAATAGCAGAAATACAGGACGAACCACTGCCGCCCATCCATATGTGGTTAAGCTTAGCACTCCTCTAACTTCATCATTTAAGAATTCTTTCATCTGGAGGACTTCATCCTTATGGAACGACCTTCCCGAGGTCGTTTTTCCCAAGGAATATAACCTCCAACGATTCAAAACCAACGTGAATCGCTTTATTCGCACACGCACCACTCCCAGTGTGTCCTAAAGGACACTTTCCTATAGTGCTTGTGTTTGATCATAAAAAGAAAATAGATTGAAAATAACGATTCTTGCCCAACACTATTTTTACCCTTTTATATGGTGACGTGACAATTTATATTTAAAAAAAATTCTATTTGGTTTGGATAGACAATAGCATGGTTAACTATATCGAACGCCTTGAAGAAGTCTGAGTAGATTTGAGTTTTATCACAATCGATTTTTCTAGGCATAATACGTACGATGATCCAATTGAAAATACAATATTAATTAATTAAGCTCTATGTCACTTACAATATAAATCCTTGCAATATATTCAAAACTCTTGGGATTATTGACGTCATAAACCAGACAGGACACGTCACACTGAACCTCGTGGGGAAGTAACGGATCCGACATATTCCTCACATTGATGTCCCTTAAAACCATAATTTTTTCTTGTCCGTATACTTGTACCGTATTTACCGTACAATTTGGAGTGCCACCGGACTTTTCGGATAGAATACTTTTCGCCTATAAAAATATATTATTTTATTTTCTTCCCGTAACTTTAAAGATTTATTAATGGCAAATAAAGTTCAATTTTCGATTTAAAAAGAAAATCTGTCTCAAAATAATTAAATATGACTTTTTAACTATAAAGAAGCCGGCAACGTGGAGGCCTGCGGCTGAATACCTGCTAGTACGGTGGTCCGATACTTACTGGGAGGTGTTCACCTAAACGCGTGGGCGTCGCGTCGGTTTCTTAATTTCTCGCAAAAAAATATTTAATTTTTGGAGAGAATTCTTATTTCTATTTAAATTCGATCAAATAATACAAATTGAACTTTACCTGGGGTGTCCCATTTTCGACACTTTTATAAGGCATCTCCGTAATTGTTAGTGCTATCAAAAAAATAATGTAGGTGTGCTCTTTTTGGGTCAAACTTAAAATGGTAAAATCAAAATTTGAAAATTTTCGCTCGCTTAAGAGATACGGGGGAAAATCAAAAAATTTACAATTTCAAAATTACCCTATATTTTCTTAGTTAAAAGAGATACAGAAAAATGTTTTATGCAGAAGTTTCTTTATAATGATTGTTGAATAATCTGCCGTTTTCTGAATAAGTATACGGGGTCAGGTACGAAACGAACCCCCTGTATATTTCAATTTTAAATTTTAAAAGATAGCATTTTAAATTCTCTTTTCTAATATATAACACACCATGGATAATATTTGTTTCCTAGGCGATTTATTTAAACTTCACAGTAGACCATGAAACAAAAGCTAATACATATCATAGAAACAACTATGTTGACATTCTAGTTGTTATTAACATTTAACGTCAATTTCATTTTTACATATTCATTTATGAAAATGACTTATCAACATTTAGAAAAAATTGATATATCAGTTTATATTGAAACTGGAAAACACGAAGAAATGGCGCAAAATGTATATTTTGTTCGCTATCCGGAAAGACGGTAACCATTAAGGACATATTTTGAACATTTGCGATGATTCCCGTTATTTTTTACCTTAATCTGAATCTTTTATTTCGTTTAAAAGTAATAAAGTTTAAATGAATAGTCAATCCAATATGATACAGGGTGTGTTATATATTTGAAAAGAGAATTTAAAATGGTATCTTTTTAGATTAAAATAATCCATTTAAAAAAATGAGGTTAGGTCCGATAACTATTTTACCTGGCCCCGTATACTTACTCTGAAAACGGCAAATTATTCAACAATCATTATAAAGAAACTTCTGAATAAAACATTTTTCTGTATCTCTTTTATCTAAGAAAATATAGGGTAATTTGGCTATTGCCTATTTTTTTGATTTTCCCCACTATCTCTTAAGCGAGTAAAAATTTTCAAATTTTGATTTTACCAATTTAAGTTTGACCCAAAAAGAGCACATGACACCTACATTACTTTCTTGATAGCACTAACAATTACGGAGTGTCGAAAATGGGACAGGGCACAGGGTTATGATAAAGAAACAGATCAGGTTGTATCGCATTTATTAGGAAAAATATATTATACAGGGTGAATCATGAAAATGCTACTAGTAATCAACTTTAATTTTTAAATGGAACATATTGTGTATTTTTATCTTTTTACATTCTACAAACAATTTTAGACATTTTTCATAAATCATGTCCTATCTTCAACCGTTTACGAAATATTAATACTTTAATGCTGATATGTACCATTGATGTTTCTTGACATAGCAACGTTCTGAACTCGAATCACAATCTTAAAGGCATTGACAGTGACAATTTGCTATTTAAGTTTGAAACGTCAAAAAATGTCAGTGAATGTTAATTAAATTTGCAAAATTGCTGTGTCGAAATGACAATGGTGCATACCAGCATTAAAGTATATATTAATAATTGGTAAAAGGTTGAAGATAGGCCATGATTTATGAAAAAGGTATAGAATTGATTGCAGAATGTAAAAATACATATGTTCCAATAGAAGTTGATACAGTAGCATATTTATAATCCACCCTATATAATATCTTTTTTCCCCAAAAAAAAAAAAAAAAAACATTTAAAAAAAATAAGTTCCGACGGGTCTGAACTATTCTTGATTAAGTAAGTGGGCGGTAGTTTATATAAAAGGCTGATACGTTTCTTTATCATAACCCTGTATATGTGCTCCGCACTGGCGGCGATAGGGGACAAACGGGGGAGGCCCTAGCTTCGAGGAGGGGCCCCAAATAATTTCAAATAAAAACACACTTGGCAAAATGTGGCGGGGATGCCACCATATCCTGAGGGGCGTTTCACCAACAACTCCCATGAGAGTTTTGTGGTTTTGCAATCACTTTTAATTGAATAGCTTAGGATTGGCTCACCAAAATGTATTTAAACTCAGCAAATGTGTTTACCATATCGGCATCTTCAAGTTTTTCTGCAAAATGTACAGGGGAGCCAATGTTTAGCCATCTCAAAAATTACATGGGATTTCCTATGTTCAACTCAACGATGGATCACCCGGTATACACAAAACACATAGATATCATCAAATTTAGATTTTAATTTATATATTTGGAGGGTGCTTATTGCTCAGTCATATAATTACAGGTATAAAGTTATTTACTTACATCCACAAAATTCCTGATAAAACTTCGACAAAACGTCGACTTTCCAGATTCGGTCGGTCCGATGACGTGACATTGATATACATTTCGACTAGATTGTTTTTTTGCTAGGTCGAGTTTCTTTTCCCTCGTTACTAAAAAAGAAAAATAATTATAATCTTCCATGACGGACCAGGTTTTCCAGGTAAATATTTTATTTTTCGAACAACGAATTTGTTAATGAATAATAAAAAAATTAATCAAAGGATTCCAGGTAGTCTAGAAAGTTTCATAAATGGCCGTACAGCCTCGCGGGGTGTAAGCTGTAAATATAGGGTCTGTTTGGATTTATCGAAGGCATATGACTGCATCGACATTAACCTACTTAGTAGAAAGCTGGAATCGTATGGCATCAGAGGCAATGCTTTAAGCCTGTTTGAGTCATATTAATCGGATAGATATCAAAAAGTCAAAATAACAAAAAACGGACAAGAATATTTCTCAGAATTATTGGAGAGCAAAACAGGAATTGCGCAAGGTAGTATAGCAGGCCCAATCTTGTTTGTAATATTCTTGAACGACCTCAATTCGATAGTGACGTCATCTAAGCAACAGATACCATGTTATGCGGACGATACAAACCTAGCAGCTGGCGGACGATACCGTGCGGAATTGACAACTCCAACGACATCTTTGTTTAGGGAGGTAAATGCCTGGTTTCTGAATAATAAACTCATGTTGAATAAAAGCAAAACTAATATCCTCTTATTCAGAACAAAGCAGTCCAGAGTTGATAAACCAGCAACAATATCGGTTGAGGGTTTAGTGAGCAAACAAAGTTTCTTGGAGTCTACTTGGATGAATTTTTGGATTGATCATATCATGTGATGTCCCCGATTCCGAAATTAAATGCAGTTTGCTATGGAGTTAGAGTTGTGTCAAATTATATGAACGAACGATGTTTAAGAGTTCTGTATTATGCAAATTTCGAGTCTGTTATGAAGTATGGAAATATCTTTTGGGGAAGTAATTGCCTAATCCAGAAGATATTTGTAATTCAAAAGAGAGCTTTAAGAATAATCAAGAGAATGACGTTTAATGAAAGCTGCAGAGGTGTCTTCAAATCATGTGGCATTTTAACAGTTATTGGCCATTATGTTTATGAATGTCTGTTATTTCTCTTTAAAAATAAAAGCATGTTCGAATTACAAATATCACATACATATAATACAAGAACTATGAATGTGAACTATCCAATACATAGATTAACTCTATTAGAGAAAAATCCTAGCTACGCATGTAAAAAACTTTTTAATAACTTACCAAACTACTTAAAGTGTATAAACACTCAAAAAACATTTAAAATTAAAGTTAAGCAATACCTTGTAAATCTAGAGTTGGTGTTGTGACCACCTCCGGTCTAAGCGCCGCGCGATCCCATTGGCGACGTTCGAGATTGACGCTGAGCAAGTACACGACATACGTCTTTCTTAAAGGCACATAAACGAGAAGGTGCATATAAAAAAGTATGCTGAATCCCTTAGCGGAGTCATCGCGACATGATTTGGTAAAGTTTTGTTTTAACTGGGTAGCCAGTGGAGTAGTTTAGGCCTCCGATTGTAAATATTAAAAAATTAAAGGATATAATTTTAAAATTTTAAATTACTATAAAACGAGAAAACTTCTCAAAAATATCATAATAATAGTGTTAATGAAACATAACAAAACGAACAAAATGGTTAACAAATTATATAGAAAAATTCGTTGGTAATCTTATAGTAAACATTTTTAAATCTAAACAGGAACTTTTTATTATTGAACTCAAGAAGACTTCTCAAAAATAACATACATTATAGAAAATGTTAATGGAAAATAAGAAAACGAGCAAAATAGTTAACAAAACATAGGTATCGACAAAGTTTTTGATAATTAACAGTAAGCATTCTTAAATTTAAACAGGAACTTTTAGGTAACTATGAATACATGAGTACATGAATTTAAAAAAATAATAACCAATTTTCTTATTTTGCCAGTCGCGTAACTAAGCCTAAATTTTTGAAGTGCACACCTGATAATTTAAAGTGGAAGAATTTGACAAGCTATTTTAAATATCTACTTATTTTATGCTCGTAGATTGAGAAAGATGTGAAGAAAAATAACTCTTGGTAATACTTTTTGTTCGGGTTAAAAACGCACAATAATAAACCCGAACAATAAATACATATTTGTGTGATTTTTTGCAGTTTTTTGTTTGGTATCGAGACACGTGGTAAAAATTCATTATTCACAAATAAATAAATTTCTGGAATTTTTTTGGTGACACTATAATTTTTTAGCTAAACCTGTGCCCACCCGTAGTTACGTGCCTGCTAAATACCCGACCTGATCACATGTGGCTAGGCAGCCCGTTAAGCAGTCGGTGACGTCATCGCTGGGTAAATTGGAATTTCAGGCGATTCACTCGAGCGATTAACTTGATTATTAACATCGCTCGAGTATCAAGTACTCGATTATGAAAATCATCGGTTTTTCCCAACACTATCTAGAGTTATATAGTTTAACGGACTATTATAGGGGTCATTAAACAAGAATTTATGTTTCTCTGATTGACGCAATTTCATTTGTGTGTATACTCTTCTGTGTGCCTTGTACAGGAATTGTAATTCTCACATAATTTGAAATACAAGATGTCTATTATTATTATTATTATTATTAACGGTAAGTGGCCTAGTAAAGAATCTCGGAATTCATGACAAAAACCATATCCTTATCCATATCATTTTTAATATGCACCTTCTCGTTTATGTGCCTTTAAGAAAGACGTATGTATCGGCCTTCTGAGCGTCAAACTCGAACGTCGCCAATCGGAACATTTCGGGTGGAGCGCGAAGATCGGCTATCAAGTGAAAGGCAATGATTCGATTTTTCGCCTGAATTTATAACTAGAGTAATTCCTATCTAGCGAAAAACTGCTCGAATATACGTCGGCGTCAAGCGAAGCTCGGGTATCGAGTGAAAGGTAATAAGTAACGAGCGACGATTTTCGTTTCAATTTATAATCGAGCGATGTCGGTTATTTCAATAATCGAGTACTCAACCGCTCGAGCGATCACAACACTAGTTAATTCCATGACTTTTCTAACAACAACGGGTAACAAAATTGTTTCGACGTAACTGGACGCAGCCCGTGAGTAATGAAGTATTTACAGACGGACACAAACTACCAGTGATGATTGTTACTGCTCAAAAATGGCATGTTAATGAATAATAATAATTACTTTTCTTACCTGTAATGGCTGTAACTTGACTGTCGTTCTCGTAAATATTAAATCCCATATAAGCTAAATACTCCAAAGTTCTTGGCAAATCCACTAAAGTCATTAACGCCCACTGACACATATAGCCTTGATACGTGATCCAACCTGAAACAAGTTAAAGTAGTAATGACGATAAAATCAAGGAAAAGTTCACGAGTTTTAATTTTTTTATCAAATTTTTTATACAGGGTGATCGGATAATGCTTCTCTACTTTGCCACCAGAGGTCACTAAATTTAATTTTTGGTATATCTTTTTTGTTCTGACAGTTATTTGAAAAAAGGATATGTCATTTTAAAAACCAAACGAATACCTAATAAAAAAGGGACTTTTTATGGAATCAATAAACCACATGTTTTAGCCGCAAGCTGGAATGGAACCAGAAATTGGCAAATAATCAAAATAAGGGGAAGTACCCAAAACAGGGGAACTGTTTTTTAGTACCAGCGCCAGTCAGTTTCCAGCTTTCTCATTTTGGGATAATCATTTATTTTGGATTATTTTTGGTCTCCCATAAAATGATTCGTTTTAGAGATACTGTGAAAAATATTTGTCTTTGATTGGTGCCTACAGCAATCTAATAATTTTTAATGGTGCCGTATGCACGGTAATGTCACAGCGGCTAACTTGGTTTAGAGTATTATTTGAAAATTATTATTGTTTGCGAAAAAAATTACCTTTTTCATTGGTCTGCACCATCGCACCGACATCAGGAGGCCATGCTGGCGTAGGACAGGTTGAAAAAAGCTCTTCATATTCAGCTGGCGACAAGGCCTTGTCCTTGTCTTTGTCGAACCGTTCAAATATGTGAGTTAAAAACTGTTGGCCTCGGTAAGATATCTCCGTGGTACATCCAGAAGGTATCTTTATACTTGTAACATAAAATCATATATTACTCACCGAGGTGGAAAGCGTTTCCAACTATCCAAGAGAGAAAATAATTGAACGAGGTGAGGATGTCGATTAAATCTCGAGACACAAAGCACGGTAAATTAATATGTAAATTTTTTACCAGACGGACAAATGTTAGTGATTACGACTGCTGCTAGGGTTACCAAGGGGGGAAAGTAAGTACTTTCCACCTAGGCGAGGAGAAAGTCAAGAAAATGTAATTTTAAAACTTGAAAAATCAGAAATGACGTCATTACATACTTGTAAAGACAGTTTGTTCCGGTTTAATACATTTTTCAATACTTAAATATTTTTTCTACTCATTCTATTTTACTCATTTCTCTAAAACCGGTCCAAGAAACTACCTGAATACACTAGCAGTTTTACATAATATCAAGCAAAATATAGAAACTAATCTTATCTTATTTTGCCAAATAAAAAATGAAATTGGCTTCCAAAGGTGGCTACATGGAAAAAATATTTTGTAACATTTTATTACCTTGGATATAAATATTCCTTAGACATATTAAGATTGTCATTATATCCAAATTTCCTAAGGACAGTCCATGTAGTTTCGTTCCTCCCTCGCTGAATAAACAAAGTATGCAAATACAGGAATCCTTTTAAAGTAACGCTATTTTGGCACACACCGTCTTCCAAATTTTTTCTTAAAACCGCCTTCACGTCGTCCAAAACTTGTGGTTGGAGCGGCGCATTGAAACACCTCGATTGAAAGTTGTTCAGCTCGATGTCATTTAAAAGACCGTCGCAGTCTATGTCGCAGATTTTAAAAATTCTTACGAGGGCCTTTTTGCAAGAGTCTGTTAGCTAAAAATAAAAAATCCTTCAAGTTCGAGTAAAATTTCCGTAACAACGGTTTGTTCCCGCAGATTTGGGGTTCTGCTAATTATACTACAATAATCATAATCATAAAAACAATCCAAAAAAAGATCATTAAAGCCATACATCAGCTACATTCTTTTCCTACAAACCCGAAAAAACCTATAAACAATTTTAATAAACCTAAAGGTTATTATTTATATAATTTGTCCGCCTAAGTTCTCCACACACGGGTCATTCTTTTAAAAAACCGCACACCTTTTAACCTTGACATTTTAGAATCGTCCCAACAATTTTTTACAACTTATTACATACATTAAACTGGTTAGCAAAATATTCTTATTTTTGAAGAACAGGAAAATGTAATCGGTCAGCTAAAATGGCTAGTTGGTCAGCAACTTATGGACAGCAAACACTTCTGAATCGGTCAGTAATTAATGTCATACTAGAGTGCTCTAAATTATGTTAGTACGCAAATTAAATATATAAGCTGCTATGAGCGATCCACTTTTAATCAGATATTAGTAAGCAATCAGCGGGTAAGCAAAATATTTAATCTTGGTCATCAAAAAAAAGCAATAAAACGTGAAATAGTGACAGTGCCCTGGGATAGATATTTTGGAAAAAGAATACAAGAACATTATAATAGTTACATAAAAGAAAAAACAGATTCCAATTATTCCAACCATTTAAAAGAAAACCAACATAATTTTGATTCAAATTTTAAAATCTTACATACTGAAAACAAAGGCATAAAACTTAATCTGTTAGAATCCATGGAAATAAATAAACTTAAAAATACCGATGTTTTACTGAATGATCAAATAGACCTTAACGATTCTCCGTTGTTATATTTATTTCACTAATCCGCAATTACTTGTATAAATAAATCTATAAAATGATTTATATAATCACTATACTGACAATTTGGAAAATCCCAGTGTTACTATTATATCCCCTACACCCTACACCATCTTTATACCTGTAATAATATTTCAAGATTGTACATGTTGTTAAATATAAAAAAATATTCATTCATTCTCAATCTGAAGAAGCTACAGTGATAGCGAAACATGTCATTTTTAAGAATATAGCGGAAAAGAAATATAACGTAGTTCTAATGTTTCTCATAATATTAGTTATGGATTTCCACCAACTGAATCAATTAATTTAAAAACACTTACGTCGGCTTTCTCCACAGAATATATAGGCGATGTGGGATGGAGAACAGCCTTCTGTGCATAATAGAACATTTCTGAAATATTCTTAAGAGTTTTTGCTGAACACTCAATGCAGGTTTCGATTTCGGAAAATTCTTCCATAATTTCATAAATGCCCTAAAAACGAAATCCTATTTAATTCAATTTTTTTTTGAAATATGTATAATTAATATTTAATTTTAAAAAAATCCACAACAATTAATATATTTGATAAATAATCCAGGAAGTAGACGTGCACAGGTTACAATATTAAAACTACAGGGTGTTATGGAAATGACTTATTATATTTAAATGGGTGACTCCTTGGGTGTCCTAGAGAAAGTGTACATACTTTTTTTTTAAATCGAATTTAAGACAAAAACCCTTTTTACCCACATACTGTCGCCCCGTTCTACTACTAGAGTATACTAACAGTGTTGTCAGATCACACAGCGTGTATCGCCGTAGCTTGAATACCGGCCGCGCGCCGCTTCATACTTGTACTACAGTATGTTTCGAGACTCGGTAGTGGAATGACGTTGTTTCCACGACGTCGAGAGTTCCACGTGCTTGACATATACGAATTTTAAACGTTTTGTTAGTTGTATTGCCCGATTTTCTTTTGTTGTGAAATAATTCATAATAATAAATGTTGTGATGTGATTTCAAATTTGTGTGATATTATCTACTGTTGGTTCTGTTGAAAAACATAATTTTTGTGTTTTATTTTTTTTATGGAAGTTAATTATAAAACGGATTATTTTAAAATAAAATCGAAGGTAAGAGAGTATGTACCTTAAATTTGTAGTTTTCTGTGTCTAAAAAGTTTGAAAAAGAAGTGATAGCGCGCGTCAAAGACGTCTTGTTGTCAAAAACTGAACACGTGCGTTTAGAATTATGTGTAGCAATATGACAATATCGCCTATAATGCGCTAACGTCTTTTGAACCTGGAGACTGCCTCAATAAAATATTGATTGCGAAGGGCCTCAGGAGCGGCCACGAAAATTTTGAGATTTCATATAAAGTGTATATTTCGCTTAATAATTCAAAGCGCCATTAATGGTTATTTTTCTTCAATTTATTTACATCTCGGGATTTGCCGGTTTAAATATAATACGTCATTTCCATAACACCCTGTATATAAAATCATTACAAATAGTTCAAAAACGTATCACTAAAATATTGTTAGGACTGATCCTGAGTTACTGTGTAAGGAGTAAAAAATTTTCAAAATACGACGGAGTCTCTATTTTAAAGGAAGACTTTCTACATATACAGGGTGTCCGGGAACATGTGGGAAATCTCCCGGATATGAAGAAAACACGTGAAAAAAATACTATAGGTTCATATAAACTTCTTTCGTATCGGCCTCCTCTTCGGAGATATGGGCTCCCAAAGAGCACCAATGGAATCAAGTTTTTTACACATAATTATTGAACCACCTGGTAAATTAAGTACTCATTCATGTCGCTAATCCTAACAGTTTTCGAAAAAACGGCATTTCATATACATCATGTATTTGGCGTATTTCAGTAAAAGATACATCTTTGTTCCGATCAAATGTTCAACCTTCAAAATTCCGCTTTTTCATATTTAACCCGTGAGAATTAAGGGGACTGGTGTAAATAAAATGACGTTTTTTCCGAAAACGGTTAGGATTAGCGACATGAATGAAGAGTACTTAATTTTTAGCCAATAGTTAAAGGTATGTAAAAAACATTGTCCAAAGTTCTCATCATACAGGGCGTAAAAAAAATGGGCCCATGAGTGTTACAGCTAGTCCGTCCCTGCAGCTGTGAGTAATTCACAACAGTTTCTTGGGTAGTAATTTGACGGGTCTTACCTGGTATACATCATATTAAAAAATAATTAAAATATACCAGGTGGTTCAATAATTATGTGTAAAAAACTTAATTCCATTGGTGCTCTTTGGGAGCCCATATCTCCGAAGAGGAGGCCGATACGAAAGAAGTTTATATGAACCTATAGTATTCTTTTCACGTGTTTTCTTCATATCCGGGAGAGTTCCCATATGTTCCCGGACACCCTGCATACAGGGTGTTTCGGGAGGAAAGGGAAATATTTTGGGAACATGTTCAGAAGGTCAAAATAAGAGAAATTAACCCATATGTTTTAATCCGATTCTTAACCGTCTCTGAAATAACCGGTTCTAGTTTTTTTTGTAAAGTTTTGGAGTAATTACAGTACGCACAGGGGATCTTTACCCTGACGTCATCGCTTACACGTCATAAAAATCGTATGAATCAAATCAAAATTACGTGGAAGAAAAGTTGTCAAAACAAAAACTAATTTCATAACATTTTAATTGACGTAAATAACGTTCCCATATACGGATTTTTAAAAATTTCTTTAAAACTCCGAATCAAAATTTTGAGTCGGTCTTACATAAAATAGATTGTTAGGAATATGTAGGTATAAATCTGATATTCTTGAATTTTTACTGGCAGTTATGTACCTACTTCTTATTTGACAAAATGATAAACTCGGTTTGAATGTGACATTTTGATTACACAGATTAAAAAAACATCAAAGAAAGTTTAATTTTTGATTTGACCAACAGAGATCATTTGAATTAATTTATTAAAAAGTGCAACACCGTGCAATTAGATTTACAATGAACACATCTTATAAAATACACCGTGCAGATACTATGAGCAATAATGATCATGCACTGTCTTGGACAAGACACAGTACAATTATTAGAATTACAATGCGCCGGCGGGTTAATCCGTGTACAAAAATTCCTTAAATGTTTATTTTATTTATTTAAATCAAAATTAGAGTTGACAAAATTAACAAAGAATAGGTACAATAAGTTCTACAATTTTTTAATTAAACATAAGGACCCCTAGGTGCATGCATCTGTATGTGCTACTCTCAATGTAACACAAGTTTTCCTTTTTTTTTTAAACCTATGAAGGTAGTAAATAATATGAGCCAAATTTATGGAATATCATCTAAATTTAAACAAATTTCCAGTAGGTATCCCAGTTTATGTCAACAAAGAAAGGACACTATTTGGGAGTGGTTTTGCAAATAATTTCTTAGCATTTTATTAAATTGTTTTTTACTGACTATTGACGTTATGCTATTCGGACCTTCGAACCTTCTAGTTTCGATACATATACAGAGCGTTTGGAAATTCGGGCCATTTTACTTATTTTTTTCGAAACTAAAAAGACGTGTTTTTACGTTTTTGGGATGGCAAAATAGCGGAGCGGAGACTTATCCACACTTTTTATGGTTAGGAATACTTTATTACAATAAATAAATAACAATAAATATCAATATGTACTTACAACTAACACAAAAAAGCGATACCAAAAGAACTGTTTGCAGGAGTAAATGAAGTTTTAATGCACAAAGATGTATAAAAACGAAAAAATTGTGAATCAATTGTCACAATGACGTTTTTGTAATTTGTAGTACTGCGTAAGTCAAAATAATTATTTGGCAACTCTTCTTTATAATTCTTTCTCTGTCTAACACGTTTAATTCCGAACGACGTATAATATACAATTTTTATTCGCCTTTATGTCTGTACCAAACAAAGATGCAGAGATATGAAATATGTCGGGATATCTATTTGTTAGCGATGACGTCAGGGTAAAGATCCCCTGTGCGTACTTTAAGAAGTTTTGTATTTCGAACTCCAGTTTGTAGGTATTTCATAGCTTGTCAATACCTAATTTAATTGACAAGCATGGTTGTCAGTTTGATTTATGCTGAGCGGTTCGACTCGAAAAGAGAAAAGGTTCCATACGTAATGACTGACACATTCACCCATAGGGAGTATGCTGACATGATATTCGTGTATGGTTTCTGTAATGGTAGCGCATTACGGGCTGTTGATGAATACCGACGTCTTTCGCCGTCGAAGTGTTTCAAAAAGTTTTTGCAAATGTTCAGGAAACAGGAATGTTTCCAAGCGTAAGGATTGATTCTGAACGAGCGGCGGGTCTAAATGTGGAAAATGAAGAGAATATTCTGGATATGGCTGAAGAGAACCCAGGTGTTAGTACGAAGCGGATTACGAAAGAACTTCGATTAGAATCACATGCGAGCGTTAGAAAAAATAGTTTAAAGCCTTTCCATGTTCAACCGGTCCAACATCTTCAAGAAGGTGATTATGGCTTAAGGGTTCAATTTTGTGAATGGATCCAACAAAATCGAGGCCTACATAAATACATTTTATTTAGCGATGAAGCTCAGTTCACCCGCGATGGAATCAATAACTGTCACAATGAACATCGGTGGTCAGATGAAAATCTTCATGCCACGTTTGAACGAAACTTTCAACATCGATTCAGTATTAATGTGTGGTGTGGAATGCTCAACGACCAGTTGTTTGGTCCTTTTGTATTGAATGAGCGTCTTACTGGAGATGGATATTTACGGTTTTTGGAAGACCATTTAACACACATGTTGGATGATGTTCCGCTAATTGTTCGACACCGAATGTTCTTTCAGCACGATGGATCCCCACCTCATTTTAGTCGCCGGGTGCGTAATTTCTTGAATAATCGTTTTCCTGATCGTTGGATTGGCAGAGGAGGACCTCAAGCTTGGCCACCCAGGTCACCAGACCTAAACCCACTGGATTATTGCCTCCGAGGGTGGATGAAATCACTAGTATACCAAAACACGAGTAGAAACCGTGGAAGGACTCCACAATCGAATTTTTAATGCTGCAAATATCATTATAAACAATCCCCAAGCAATTACGCGCAACATGAGCGATTAACAAACGTGGTGCAGCTTGTATTGAAGTTGGACGGGGGTATTTTCGAAAACATTCTAAATGAGTGGAATTTTGTTGTTTTACTAGTATCTATTGGTGTTGCTTTTGAAATAAAAAATAGTTACAAAAAAACTTTAGAACCGATTATTTCAGAGACGGTTAAGAATCGGATTAAAACATATGGGTTAATTTCTCTTATTTTGACCTTCTGAACATGTTCCCAAAATATTTCCCTTTCCTCCCGAAACACCCTGTATAATAAATAAGTTTCAAGAGTAACAAAATTTATACAATTTTTAACGAGTTTGGTCGTTAACGGCTTTTTTAAACCTGTTCAATTATTCATTTCAGATTAAAACTATTTGTGACTATGACTAATCGTGAGAAAACATACAGCTAAGATTTAAAAAAAATTTAACGTATTTCCTTCATTTTAACGCATTTTAACAGTGTAGATTTTTTAAATTTATACTTGTTATTTTGATGACACCGGGTTGAGCGGGGTTACCTTAGTTATTACAAATCTTTTTATGGTGTGTACTAAATAAAAAAATAAAAATATAATTAGCAATAGTTAAACAACTTTTAACATTATTAAAAAAGTAAATGCCGCTACTATTTTCAGTATATTTATTACTTGAACTCTTTTGTAAATTGCAAACAATTTCTTAATATTAGACTTACTTCAATGGTGGAGTATTCAACAAGATCAATCTTATTCCCAACAAGCACTACGGGACACTGGGTATCGGGATGATTTTGCCTAATTAATGGCATCCAGTAAGAAGATATTCTAAAAAATACCAATATTTTGATTCTTTTCTCGATGTTCATGAAGGGTAGCTTTAGTAAAAGTCTATTTTCTTCTGTGGGGGGCAAAAATCATAATTTCAAGAGACCCAAACGATTGACTAATATTTTATATGAAGGTTAATTTAAAAAATCCTGCTTTATTTTTTTGAAAAATGGGCTAATATCATTAACCTTGTGTTAATAAAAATCGAAGGAAAGTTGGTCGGTTGGTTGGTTAAAGGCGGGGGTCGGTTTAGAGGCCAGAACTTCTATCACTGCAGCCTTTCGGCATATTGTGTACCCCGATCTTGTTAGAACATGTTTGTTCCTTCTCTGAGGCCCAGTAACCTTCTACCAAGCTTGTCATGTGGGAGGTTGTCACCACGTTGTATACTCCCGAAGATATTATGTCTTCTACGAGACAACGCTAAGCATCGGTATATTATGTGTGAGGCGGTTTCATCCTCTTCGCCGCAGAGTCTGTATTCAATGGATCCGTTGTTTATACCTATCCGTTGAAGGTGTTTTCGCAAATGGCAGTGGCCTGTTAGCAGACCCATCACTTGTTTCAACTGGGGCCGTGTCAGGGTTAGCATCCCATTCGATAGTATTTTCGATGGTTTTCCAATTACGGCCCGTGCGTGTATTTGATCAGGTAACACTTGCCATCGAGATATCGAGATAGGTCTTGTTTTATCGACCATCTAGCTAATGTTGTTTTTGTTGCCTGTTTTGATATCCCAAAGGCCGGTTCTGGGCCCCTGAGACTTTGAGCGGATCCGGCTCTAGCTAGTTCATCCGCTTTTTCATTACCTAATTCCCAGAGTGGCCAGGGACCCACAAAGGCTCTACCTTGTCCCCCCTGACCGCCAGTACTTTTAGGTTGGCATGGCACTCCAGTGTAAGTTTTGAAGTAAACCGATTGGAGTTCAGAGCCTTAAGAGCAGCTTGGCTGTCCGACAGGGTGGAAATCTTTCGGTTGTGGTAGCCCTTTTCAAGATTTTGTAGCACGCATGCTTGTATGGCATGAACTGAACGAAAGTTGGTAATTATAATAATTCGCATGCCTACTGTAAACTTATGATAAAAATATGTAGACATGTACCTTTGTAGACATATTATTATTATTATTACGTGATAACTGATTGTAAGTAAATAAATAGGTAGGTGAGTGTAGCAGGGATAAAATTGATAAAAAATTGATAAATAGACAAACAAGTTTTTAAATTAAATAAACAATGTATCACAATAGAACATACAGGGTGGCCAAGAATAATATAATTTTTTCTGTTAATAACTGGAAAACGATTTATGATATTACCTGATCATGGGTGTGCACTATCAATATAGTGCATGCATCGATAGTGCATGCCAATGTATGGAAATACGTTTTCTCGGTTTAAAAAGTTTTGACCATTCCATCAGTGGCGTGCGTGACAAACCCGAAAAATAAAATTATTTTGGGGGAAATTTCGCACTAACATTCTTCAGCCAATTAGGAGCTTGGTCTTTGTTCCGTTATCACGGCAACTAAGAAAATTTCCGGAAATTTTTCTCCTCTTCGAGGCAGCAGGAAGTGATTACAGTGGAAATTTTTTTTCACGTTTGTGTATAGAATGACATTGTGCTTGACTGAACACAACTTTCTTTAAATAATATGTTTTACCAACTTTAGTTGATCAAATATAAATAAAAATATAAATAAAAATACAAATTTGAACTATTTTTAATTTGTTAATAACAATTGCATGCAACTAAAGTTGGTAAATATTAGATTATTGCTCTTCAAACTAACAACTAGCATAAGTCATCAGCTCTTAAATTCGTAACACACCTTTTTTTAAATAATATAAGTTTCACCAACCTTAGTACGTTGAATAAAAATAAACATTTAAACTATTTTTATTTTGTCAATGTCAATGTCATGCAACTAAAGTTGGTAAATAGGAAATTATTGCTCTTCGAACTAACAACTAACGCAATCCTCATTTCTTCTACCTTCAATTAATAATTTAGTACGAAATTTTCTTACCGAATCTACCTCGTTCTTAAATTAATATACGTAAATTTTCCTTCTACATGATTTTTTTCAGAAAATTATCCCTCGTCTACGACTTTCAAAAAGTCGTGTGGTCTAAAAATTTCCGATAATAATTCAAGTACTAGGGAGATTATAAGTGAAAATAATAGTATCTGTTTCTTAATCAACAGTGACACGTAATTATTTGAATTTTACAAAAAATCAAGATGGTCGATTTTGTATATGTCCATGTTATGTCAGCATCTTAATTACTATCTTGATTTTTTTGTTAATAATAAATAGTGCTCACATAAAACCACAATTATTATTCTATTTATAAATATTCGAAATTTAACTTCAAAATTTGTATTTAGGCCTTATGTTAGTTTATAAACAACTTTCTTTCATAAAATCTTGAAGCATTTTCATATTTTCCTAATTTATTAACACCCTGTACATCTGATCTAAAACTTCTATATTGTAAATTCATTTTTTCAACAAGCAGAACTTTTTATAAAGCATGACTTTTGGTCGCAAAATCAATAATAAAGATTTTTTCCCTCTTGGGGACTCCATGCATCCACGGACACACTGTATAGTATATTCTATTGATTACAACACCTACTAATAATAAGAATAACAACAATAAAATTTGATCACATTATCAAACATGAGTTCTCTAACAGTGTTGATTTATAAAAAAATTACTGATAACAAATCAGATAATCAGCAGGATAGTTATTAGTTTCTATTTACAATTAACAGGACAGAACACTAGGACTGCAAAGGAACAAGCCCGTACTATGGTAATTCATTCATTCTAGATGCAATAATTTTGGATGATTATTTGTGATATTCACTGTAAAAATTATACAATGATATTAAATTATAATCTTTTGTCTGTGGGTGCCCTGTTATAATATTGATAGTAAATAACATTACACTCATGTTAAAAAAGCCCTTCTAAATTTTTATATTCACCTTTCAATAGAGTCATCATCATCGACGGAGTATACAATACAGACCACACTTGCTCTTCTAATCTGATCATTTAAGTCTGCTTCAGCCTGGTCCACAGCAGAGTAATCAACAATGTTGGTAGGTACTTGCTCAGGAGTAACGTCGGCTGGTATTGTAATTTCCTCAGCTTTTGATGGGACATTTTCAGGAAATTCCTCACTTACGAGAGACAAAATCAGTGAAGTTTTTCCTACTCCCCTATCACCCACGAGTAGGATCCGGACGGTGCGTTTCAAATGTGACTTCACCACCATTTCTTATACACTAAAAAATATTAATGAAATATATTTCTCTTTATTATTATTAACATACGAGTTATTTGAGATACGAGCTGACGAGCGAGCGACATTTGAGATATGAGGAACGGTCAGCTGCGAAACACCCCGAAAAAGTTGCAACTAGTCGTGCATCAGAGCTATTTAATGACACTGGCCTAACTCATTTCCGCAGCATTCTGAAAGGGTGGAAGGAACAAACCTCCTTGGACAGTTTTTTTTTTGAATCCGGCAAAAAAGGCAAAGACCAGTGAAGAGAAAAGCAGTGACTAAAATTAAGCATACAGTAGCATTTAAGTTGTGTGTAAGTTATTATGTTTTTATACAATATTTGTCATTTATAAATACATTTTTCTTATTTAAAAACATGTAACAAAAACAATTGGGGTAGCATTTTTGGGGCTGGAACAGATTAATGGCATTTCAATTAAATTCAATGGGGAAAATTGATTTGAGATATGAGCAAATTGACATACGAGCAAGGTTACAGAACGAATTAAACTTGTATCTCGAGATATCACTGTACCATCAAAATTAGCATAAATCACAGCAATGTTGACATTTCCTCTCCTACTATTTAAAAAAAAGACAATATAAAATTAAATACACTTTTTGGCATAGCCAACCTCATATTTCTTGACGAGATTTTGTAAGCAGAGCATAAATATCAGAGTGATAATACATCATGGAAGGTTCAGTTAAAGAATACCCACATGCTGAAGAAATTTACTTCAGATCAAGAGAATTGAAAGTTGAAATAATGGACTAACAATGGAGGAAATTAATCATATTGCAGAATATTTATGAACTACTAGGGGAAATAAAACCTAATCAAGATAAGAATGAGCAATATTAAGATTTTTTTTCGGGTAATACCAATAGGCAGATTTAAATTTTGTACATAACTACTATAATGACAAATATTCCAAATAAATATCACTAATATTTCGTAGCACTAATTTAACCTAGATACTTACCAGTAAACTCTTGACAAACTGTATTTTTTGGTCACTATAAATTAGATTCTTAACTATTTAATAATGTTATTTTATTAGTATTATATTGATTAAACTAAAAAATGTAGGTTAGGATATTCTTTTAAATTTAAATTTCCTAAGATAAGTGTTTACTATTTTTTGTAATAACAACTTTCCGTAATGAGAATGATAATATACTGAAATAAAATGTTTTTATGTAAAACACGTAGACCTCTCACAGAGATCATTACCCAGAGGAAAGAAGATCTCCTACCCACCTCGAAGACTTCAGATTTCCATATAATTGATCAGGTTCCCACAACATAACAGTTTTAAAATCTAGACAATGCCGTATTATTTTTTTCTTCCACAACACATTTACTTCCGAAGAACTCACAATAAAACAAACTATTTTTAAATAAATTTCACAGCACCAAATTTTTTTGTCATTTTTTAGACAGGACAGCTGATTTCACGCTTGCGTCACTGGTTAAGTCACATGTAAACGCCGGAAGCGCGAAAAACCGCTCGGTCAAATTATTTCCTTTTGGATTAAAAATCTGCAAAATTTAAGAATTTGTACCATACACACACTTCTATCTCCTGCAAAGTTTAATGATGAGAGAACAAACACCTTATGCCCCTTGGAAACTCTCCCGCGTTGTATTAAGTTACGTAGATAAACAAATTGACTAAAAATAGACATTCAGAGTGGGTCAAATAAAATAATACCGGGAACAAAAAAATGGGTACAAAGTTACCAATGGCAGAAATAGACAAACCCAGATTTGTTCTGTAGAATAGAAATTCATTTTCCGATATTTATGTTTTTCCGAGGAACCAACAAATTTATTTCTTTCATCGTAAAGTAGTCAAATTCTGGCGCATTCACCTTATGATGGAGTCGCCGTCTTTGGTGATAACCATAGACTTGGGATGACTTATGCAATCTCAAGTGTCAGGGGTTCCAAACCTGAGCGCCGCCGTGAGCTGATGAGAGCTTTTTTAGATTTGATGTTCAATCTGTTTCTGATGCTCAATGGTCCCCATATATGTCCCTTTTTTTGCTAGTCAAGGCAGATATTTGAATGTTACTTTAAGTTAGACCTTAGCTAAGGTCTACAGGCTGATATTTCAAAGTCGCCTTAAGTTACACCTTAGCTAAGGTAGCATTAACGTTATGGTCGTTATGGTAGACCGTTAAAAAACTATGTTTTAAATTAATTAAAGGGTCAATTGACGCGTTAAGTGGAAGATTATAAGTACCATGTCCTGAAAGATAAGTGAAAAAGAACTTTAATATGCTGTCAAACTTGTGTTAGGGATTGCTTATGTCATTCAGTACCTTAAGGTGACTTTAAAATATCGGCCCTAAGGGCTAACTCTTATCTAAAGGTATAGATCGTAAGAACGTGGTATTCTTCGACTTAAGGCGTCAATTGACCCCCAAATTAAGTTAAAACATAGTTTTTTAAGGGTTAGCTTAACGTTAAGGCTACCTTAGCTAAGGCCTGACGTAAGGTAACATTCAAATATCGATAAATACTTGTTATAGCAGAGTAAAGTTCCCAGAGGAAATATATATGCAGCCCCACTCTTTTCTTGTTTCAAACCGCCAAACCACGACCAACTGCTAAACGGTTTATTAGCAAAAATCACAGAATAGAGACAGATCGGCAGGGGGGAAAGAATGAAGCAGATCTAAATTATTCACATGTCGTTATTGACATTTATATGTTGTGTTTCGTGTGATTTACCAATTCTTCAAGTTTCTAAACCAAAGTAGGGGGTGTCCCATTTTCGACACTTTTATAGGGTATCTCCGTAATTGTTAGTGCTATCAAAAAAGTAATGTAGGTGTCATGTGCTCTTTTTGGGTCAAACTTAAAATGGTAAAATCAAAATTCAAAAATTTTCGCTCGTTTTTGTAAATTTTTTTGGTAAAATACCCGTTAAGCATTTCTAAGTTGGGTTTTCAAAAAAAAAATAGCTCTATTATTCCATTAAATGAAACGACACATCGAACTTAGAGCTTTTCTCTAAAATTATAATTTTTTATTTGTGCTTATTTTAGACACCTTGTACAAGGTGTCCCATTTTCGATACTTTTATAGGGTATCTCCGTAACTGTTAGAGCTATCAAAAGAGTAATGTAGGTGTCATGTACTCTTTTTGGGCCAAACTTAAATTGATAAAATCAAAATTTGAAAATTTTCGCTCGTTTAAGAGATACGGGGGAAAATCAACAAATTGACAATTTCTAAATTACGCTATATTCTCTTAGTTAAAAGAGATACAGAAAAATGTTTTATATCGAAGTTTGTTTATAATGCTTGTTGAATAATCTGCCGTTTTCAGAATAAGTATATACGGGGTCAGGTAAAAAAGTTATCAGACCTAACCTCATTTTTTTAAATGGATATGTATATTTTAATCTAAAAATATAGAATTTTAAACTTTCTTTTCAAATTTATAACACACCATGGATGATAGATATCACACAAATGAATATGTAAAAATGAAATTGACGTTAAATGTTATAATAACAACTAGAATGTCAAGGATATTAGCTTTTGTTTCATGGCCTACTGTGGTTTAAAGTAATATGTTTTAAATAAATCGCCTAGGAAACCAATATTATCCATGGTGTGTTATATACTTGAAAAGAGAATTTAAAATGGTATCTTTTTAAACATTTTTCTGTATTTCTTTTCTTTTAACTAAGAAAATATAGAGTAATTTTGAAATTGTCAATTTTTTAAGCGAGCGAACATTTTAAGTTTGACCCAAAAAAGAGCACATGACAGCTACATTACTTTTTTGATAGCACTAACAGTTACGGAGATACCTATAAAAGTATCGAAAATGGGACACCCTGTACCTACCTTGTTGCATAGAATTTAACAATCAAAATCAGTTTATAGAACTATTAGTTAAAAATTACACGTACCGGCTTGACTAACGCGACAGCGTAGCTTTCCCTTGTATGACATTTGAATTGATATAAAATAAATAAAATTTAAGATACGTATCATTGATCAAATATACCAATTTTAAATTTAATTCTCGACTGCAGTACAATAAATAAATTCTTTATGTCTACGACCTTCAAAATGTTAATCAAATCTATTAGCTATTGACGTAGTTTTGCCTTATTTGATCTACAACATCTAGATTTAAACCGTACTGTTACGTGAGCGTAGGTTCATTCTTTCTCCGATTCAATGATGAGCTATTTATTCTCCGCAAAGTATCACTAGTTTTAAATTGAATAAAAATGTATATTATTGTTGCTATAATTTTTTTATTTTATAAAAATCATCAATAGGCGTCGAACGAAAAGTACATGAAAGCATGAGAAGCAAGAGTTGTGATGGTAATTGTCCACTTACCAATAACATATAACACCAATAACCATGATACAATAACACCAGGTATGATATTACGCAAAGAGGCGTTGTCAAATATCTCTCCAGGGCTGAAGCTCTGCAGTTTGGAAAGCGATAAGGTTCGATACATTTATAGGTATTTAACCTCATTTGATTTACGGAGTGGCAGTCCAATTGAGTCACCTCGCTGTCCAGACGAACTTGGAACGGCTAGATATCTTACCCTGTGTTTATTGTATCATGACCAATAACATGTGTTATTCTTGTACTTTCTCGTCGGACAACCGACGGACTTAAATAATAAGTATGATAATAAGGACATTTTTGTATCCTCATCAGTTTCATTTTAAATCTTCCTTTTCTTCTTTGGTTTTCCAGCGAGCGGCCCTGGCATCTTAAAAACGGTGCTGAAATACAAAAAATTGTTTTAATTTAGTTCTCAACGATATTTTATGTCTTAATATAGATTATTTCCCGCATTGTGAAATAGACTTAGATAAGTGATTAAATCGCGAATAAATTTGAAAATGGCAAATTTTATTTTTATTTTTTTTATAAAATTCTTTGTGGTTGGCTTTAATTTTATTTTATTGCGGAAATAATCTAGTCGTATTCTACTCGACTTAGAGATTTTAATGGATTAATTAATTCAAATATTTTTGCACGATTGAGTTATTTGGCAAATAGTTTCATGCAAAATAATTTTAAAATAAAAACACGAGACCGCGAAAACAACTATTTTCCAAGCAAAGTTATGCTCAAAATATTTTAGATAGTTTAATCGATTAAATTTATAGGTCTTGTGATATAATATATGAATAATTTTTGGAAAATTTTATACCTAGTCGATAAAAAATGTTCTCAGAATTTTTTACATTTTTATCAGTTTGCCAATCAAGGTTATTGACTATCTTTGTCTAATCACCTTCACCATCAATGCAGGTGTTCGTCGAGGGGCCATATTGACTCCCTCTTCTTACTCTACATTAACGACCTTCTAGTGAAAACTAAAAATCCGATATTTAGCTTTGCTGACGATAGCACACTTCTCTCATCTTTCTCTTTGAATGCATAACCATCGGCTACCGACGCACATCTTTGCAGACAGCATGAAGTATCACGCCTCAACAAAGACCTGGAAGAAATTTTGGCTTGGGGTGACAGTAACCAAGTCGAATTTAACGCTAAGAAAACCCAGGAAGCCGGTTTCTCTAAAAAGGTTAACATCACAGAACCGGATATAGTCATGGCAGGACCCGCAATTCCACTTGCTTCATCTATTAATTTGCTGGGCGTCAATCTGGGAGGAAATATGTGTTGGCATAACCACGTTGTGTCAATCGCCAAGATAGCTTCTCAGAAACTTGGTGTACTCTTCCGAACCAGAAAGTTGTACACACCTCAACAACTTTCGATACTATACAAAGCCCAGATTCGACCATCACTACCGATCACTAACGATCTTCTCTAGGTCGTTTTTCACAACGAATATAATCTTCAACGATTCAAAACCAACGTGAATCGCTTTATTCGTACACACACAACTCTCAGATGTAAAGATTTTTCCTATAGTGCTTGTGGACAGGAAATTCAAGAGTTTGGAAAGTTCTTGATCATTCTCATAACAGCCACTATGCGCAGGGGGCAAAAGTTATTGATGAGGTGCCCTTATAGGAAAAGCACCGGTCATCAGATAGTTGTCACCTGTAATTGTACCTTATAATAACTTATACTTACTGACATGTCGTGCAGATGGGACTAAACTTGCAAAATACTGAAACAAAAAAAAATACATGATGCTTAGTATCAAGCCGAAATTATTCATCGTGCAGGTGGCAAGTTATACGGTGTTATGGTGTCCTCACATCAAAACACGGAATCACCAGTTATAGTGGCCAACTGCTTGTGTAAAATTATATTAGTCATCTGGACCACCGACCTATCTGGATACGTACAACTTAAGGGGTGTAGTTTAATTTTATGAGTGAAAAAAAAAAATGAGTTGGTGCGCACGATTTACCGGTCATATGTTTAAAGGTTACTCGCTGGTTGTCTTGCACACAATGTTATCGCCGTAATATAGGCAACCCCGACGTATTGGTACCGGTTTGGTTGCCAACCAACAATTAATTCTAAAAGTGGCTTTTAGTGGCCTTCTTTTATGCGAGAAAATATATTGTTTATTTCCCAGTAAAGATTTTGATGTGCCAAAATGTTGCCATTTTGCTGTTAGACTTGGTTATCCATAAATATAGGTCGGTGATCTGGACCCTGAAAAAAATTTGATATGGGTGTTACGGAATTGCCTTATTATAATGTAAACCCGCATATCCTGAGTAAATGTCGCTTAGGGTTAATAAAGCGAGAAAAACCAACTTACGTCATTGCCATAAAAAAAACGCGTGCAAAAAACTGTGTGGTCAATTTTATGCGTTATTATTTTTTTAAGTTTAAGCTCTAGAAACAAAATGTATCCTACAATTTTAATAAGTTATTACCTCCAGATTTCCTTACATAATGTGTGATAGATCTAAATAAAAAAATTACTTTCTTGCAAACGAGATAAACAAACAAATTGAAATCTAAAGTACATCGAAGCAAATAATTTCACAACAGAACTTTAGCGATCGAGTGATGTGCGTTGTTGAAATAATAACAACTGGTAAATTTCACACCATATTTATTGAGCAAGCGCATCTTAAACCTTTAAAACGAATTCGCAAATTTGCGATTTTAACAGGATTCCGGAGTACCTGTAAACGAGATTTCTTCCCAAGCGTTTATTCCTGTTTTAGGAAAAAAATGTCAAAAGAAAAAAAAAATTTGTAAGAGAACTAGAACTCGCGGAAAGTCTATATTTTTTTCTTTCGGAAGATTTTTAGATTTAATTGTTTCTACTGCTCCATATAGAAAAAAAATTATGGACTTTCCTCGAGTTGTTAACAAAATTTAGACATCTTTCGTTAAACATTTTTTTTAATGTGCCGTTTTCATAGAAAGTGAAAACTACGTTTTCAGCGTAGAACATTGAAGTATACACCCCGATCACGTGCAGTCTCTTTCTTCCGATTATCGTTGTTTCTGTCGGCGTACCGATTACGGACAGACGCTCGCCGTATTGCTCTAACGGCAAGGGAAGATCCAATTCGCCTCGTGCCTTCAAAGCGTGAAACGAACAGGGGTCAAATCGGAGATTTCGACCGACTCCGGCATCCTCTTAAGGGAACCGCGACGGCGTCTAATTGCTCTCACGATCGGGAGGATACATGGGGGGAAGTTTTCCTAAATTACAGTTGTGAAGTGAAATAGTATAGTATTTGTCATAGTCACCGCATGTGGGATGATTTTAGGGATTTTTACCTAAGTTTATTAACGGTCGATTTAAAAAAAAAGTATGTAGGCTTTCTCTAGGACACTCAAGGAGTCACCCATTTAAATATAATAAGCCATTTCCATAACACCCTGTATAATATGTATGATTCTCTAGTACTTACTTGATAGGCAAACAGAACAGACATATCCGATATCAATGAGCTCTCGATGACAAAAACAAGCCGCTCTATAGTCAACCTTGACTGGAGGGGGTAATACTAATTTTTCTCTTAGGGGTGGTTCTGGCAAAAACACCCACTAAAATATTAAATTTTTTAATAATATTTGGATTTCCACTTAACTTTAGCTTAATAGATACAATGAATGACAGAAATCACTCTAATTGTTATTTTAAAATTTCATTAAAGGAACCTTCCATTATGGAAACTGTATGTATACGCGTAACTCGTGGTATCGCCAAATAAAAATGGATGCCGGTCATATCCGAGGAACGGTTAAGTTTTGATATAAAAAAAATTATTACAAATCAACCAATCAAACAAATTTTTTAGAATTGTACCGAATTTTATAGAAATGTACCTCCTACCTGCAGGAAGCTACTTCACTGGACACCAACTTAAAAAAAACTTAGAGTTCTAAGAAAAAAAATGGTCGTTACCTTCAACAATAAAGTGTACTTTAAAAAAAAAGTCGTTACCTGCACCAAGAAACTTTCAACAGCCCTACGTACATAAGAAAACAAATCCTTGGATGGACAGTGTACCAAACACTCGAAAGATGTACCAACGTGCCAATACTTTGTAAGGTCTACCGAATTCAGTATAAAAGTACGCCCTAGAACAACCCTGCGTTCAAATCTCAAAATTACGAAGTGGCAAAGGCTACACTGCCATCTCCCCATCTTTGTCACACACTCGGCTCGACTGAGCAGAAGTAGTTTGTATATGAGTGCATGCTAGCGACTGCGGGCTGTCAGTACAAAACAGACAGCGTCGGGATATGGATATTTTGGTCGGATAACCAATACACCCCAGCAACCGGGTCGGTTTTGTTTGGTGTTTGTTCGGGTCGTTGTGTTGTAATATGTAATATTTTTCGGTTTACGCGTGTATCTTGCCACTCCATAAATAAACTATGAATATTGTTTCTATTGACGAAACTAAATTGCTCATTTTAAGACCGGTAGTTTCTTTTGGAAGCAACAGCTGCCGTTCACAACGCCAACAAGTCAAATTTCGTCGAGTCGCGTATAATAAAATCTAATAATCGAATGATATCTTTACAAAAACTTATTAGTTCACTTCCATTATATGTTATTCAGTGTTGCCGTGAAAATCTGTTTTTTTTTATATGCAATTTCAGTTTTACATTAAGTTTGGCAACATTGCCATTGGGCCTGGGTGAAATGTTGTGCAGTAGCGCGGACTGACCTGTGAGTAAGAGTGTTTGTTACCCCTTTTAAAACGGTCGATTAAAAAAAATATATGTAGCGATTCTCTAGGACACCCAAGGAGTCACCCGTTTAAATATAATAAGTCATTTCCATAACACCCTGTACTATATTATTTCCATGGTTAGCTAGGTCGCCAGACCTTACTTGTTTGGGTTTTTACATGTGGGGAAGAATGAATAAAAGATTTAGTTTTCCAAACAAGACATTTTGAGCAGCAAGCGGTTATTATATCTGAAATTAGTTTATATCATTTTTAAAATATGTATAGTTAATAATTTTATTAACATTAATTTCATAGTATTTCATAGTAGTAGGCTGAGATGAGCCAAGCAAGTAGGCAATTTTTTTAAATTTGATTATTTCCTGTACCGCTGGTTTAAATAATTAATATATCGACATTCGGTTTCCACCAGTTTTCTATTTTTAATCTATTTTGTATTGAAATAAATATATATATATATGGTTCCGTTTGAAATTTTTGGAAAAAATTTAAAAATCTGTCAAAAATAGTCATATAGCATTTTAAATGGTACTATAGGATCAGCTCTTTGAAACGAGACCAAGTTAGTCAAATTTAGTTAAGGCAAACCGGAGTGAGTATGAGTATTTCTTTCAATAGAGGTTCTCCCTCCTCCCCTCAGTCTATTTTGCGAGTTACAGCAAAAAATGTTAAAGCAAAGGTGTACCGTATATTTCAACGAACATACTTAATTTTTTATTCAACTTTATTTGGCATATTATCGATAAATATCCGATAATCTCAAATCTCATTTCTCTTGGTTGATTTTGTAATAATTTTTTTTTATTTCAAAACCTTGTGGCAAACTGCTCCCAAGATATGGCCGGCGTCCGTTCCTATTTTGCGCGGCCAGGGCCCCGACTCTACGATTTCTACCAGCCTATGTAACAGTCAAAATATCCTACCAATAAATACTGCAACAATGCTGAAACCTGAGGAACTTTAAGGTATAAACCGTTGGTGATGTCGCAACCTTGTTGTAATAAACTCAAATGCTGATCCAAAGCGCACACGTCTATAACTACATTTTGCTTTTGTGCCGTAAAGAATACATTCATGTAGTTCATGTATTGAGATGCCGAATCTCCACTACCGGTCACCACTAGAATTCGACAATTAAGCTGAAAAAAAAAATTTTTAAATAAAATTTTTCGATTTTCAAATAATTGGGTAGGTACTCGTAATGATTGGTTAATGGAGATACATGTTACATCTAGGATTTAACGTTAACCAATTGAATGAGGCACGGGTGATGCCTGTTGAAGTTAAGAAATAAAATAAAATGATACATAACTATCCCATGTCAGTATGTTGTTTGTTATTGTTATGGGCAAAACCTTTAAAGTTTTTTTCACTTTCCACCCGGGTAAATGTCACTTTCCATCCAGGTAAATATCAACATTCATTGAATAACAAACCATTTTTTTTATTTGTGGGTGGCGAAGCTGGTGGTTATACAAGGGTCTTATTTTGTTAATTTTTTCACATAGTTATATTTGTCACAAAATAGTATATTACGTACCGAGGTGGAAAGTGTTTCATTCCTGTCCAGAGAGTCGAGACAGTAATGAAACTTTTCACCGAGATTTGTATACTATTTTATTTACAACCACATCTAACATCCACTTCTTATTATTTTGAATTAAAATTATTAATAAAAGATAAATGTCATTTTGACTTTTCCATTGAAAAATTAGACATAAATTTCAAATAACCGCAGTTGGTAAAATAACGTAGGTAATAATACACATCAAGATGGCAAATATCATTTTTTGAATATGGTTTCCATGTCACTAAACAATATATTATTTTAACAATAGAAAAATTCTACCAGATGAGGAATTTGATTTTGCTGCTACTCCACCAGAAATTCGTGAAGCAGCAAAAATAGGTCTTCTGCCAACTAAAAGCTGCCCGAGATATGACAAGGCATATAACATAAACAAAGTTCAAAATCCTGGTTCTGAGTCGGCGCTACTAGCTTATTTCAGGGAAAATGCCAAGACAAAGAAGATATCAACTATTTGGTTACAATATTCAATGCTGAGGACCACTCTATCAATTAGGGAAAAAGTAGACATATCTAAACACGCACAACTATTAACATTTTTAAAACAGTGTGTTCGTATATTACTTAAAAAAAAATACAAAAAATAATTTACTTGCCACCCGGGTGTGTAATGTCATTATTACATGCATGGTTGTAAATAAACATCAGTTCCATTTAAAAGGAATGGTTGTAAATAAAATAGCGTACAAACCTCGGTGAAAAGTTTCATTCCTGTCTAGAGGTATGATTCGCCTAGGCCAGGGATCGGCAACCTTTTGAGACGGAAGAGCCAAATGTTATAATTTACACAATTTCTCAGTTTTTAAAGAGCCACTAACGGCCGCAATTTGATATCGAAAGAGACACAACTTGACATCGAAAAAGCCGCATGCGGCTCGCGAGCCGTAGGTTGCCGACCCCTAGTCACAGTCAAAGCACTGGTGAAGACGCCAAATTGTCTTGCGTCGAAAACGAATTAAAACCTACATAGAAACATCCGACGACGGCGTCATTCGAGAGCTTTCGACGGACTGACGACAGTAACGACGCGTGTCACGGGGAAGGGGTGCAGTGAAAAGCGAGTACAAGTGGCTGAGAGATAGAATCGGTGCCTAATCCTCGTTAATCAATTCAGAACGAATTTTTAATGTTTTTTTTTCGATAAAATAAATAATATTTGCGTATGGAACTAAAGAGCAGCAGCTTTACATCCAATGAGCCGCAGGTTGCCGACCCCTGGCCTAGGCGATGCGCTCCTCGATAAACCATCGCTCTCTCTCTCGACAAAAATGAAATATTATTATTAAACATTATTGGGACATGACATCTACAGTGTATCCCAAGAGAAACGAACTTATAGGTGTAAATGGCAAAAAAATTTCTACTTGAAATTTGATCATCTAGGCCTGTTTGATTAGAAAATAAAATGTATTTTGATTTTTATGAAATCAAGCAGGCCTTATGACCGGAGCATTATTTTTATTTTTTGTCTAGGTGTGCCTATTTTTCGCAAAATATCGAAATATTTCATTAAGAAAAGTTGATCAGAATTCATAATCATGCAAGCGTACCGAATTTAATAACCATCAGACATAAATTTATTTACATTTTTTTTAGATCTCTAAACAGAAAAAAATATATTCATGGTATTAAATACATTTAATAGAATATTATTTCAGAAATAACATTTGATGACCAAATTTCATTTCCTAGGCTAATATAATAAACCATGGGAAAATTGAACAGATTAGAAATTTCTAGGGAAAACATTGTAAAAATTAAAAAAAAAAAACAATGTAGGCTGATGGTTATTAAATTCGGTACACCTGAATGATTTTGAATTCTGAGCAACTTTTCTTAATACAATTTTTCGACATTTTGTGAAAAACAGGCACTTTACCTAGACAGAAAATAAAAAGTATGCTCCGGTAAGGCCTTGATTTGATTTCATAAAAATCAAAATATGTTAAATTTTTTTTTTGTAATCATTACACAGTTTTAAACAGGGTGTCTCTATAACAATATTTCTGAGGGAGATGAATTATTGCAAAAATCTTGTTTTTTTTTAAATGAGACATCCTGTATTTGATGTTTTGCTAATGGAGGATCGAATTTTCTATCTAATAATATTAAGTGTTCCTATGCCTATCTTCAATATTTTCGGACTTAAAAATATATTTTTCGGTAGTTGGGTGGAATGGATTCATAGAACAAAAATAATGAAAAATCCATTTGACGTTATGTCTGTGTTATTTTAATAAAAATGGCTAATTCACATTACCTGCGCTTAGATATTTTTATTTTATATTCATGGGGAGTGTGATAAGAGTTTTATCTAGAACTTGCAGAAAATTTCATGAACTTCATCGTGATGCAGCTCACATGATACCCAAAAAGTTAATTGGCCGAGGAGGTCCATGGAAATGCCCTCAAGATCTCAGGATCTTACCCCACTCGATTTTTATCTATGGGGCACCTATAGGTTCGCATATCCTGATACACACTGTATAACGAACTTACCTTTACACCCGTAGCCTTTGTCCTCTGTAATCTAGCTATATAACATAAAGCCATTGCAATCGCTCCAGCTAGAAGGGATTCAGTAGCAACAACAGCGTTCTCGTTGCGTAATAACGCTGCTAAATTCTGCTTAATAGTTTTTTCTACCAGTGTAAAAATTTCATATTGGCCATCTAATTGTCTCACATCTAAGAGTTTTTTTGGGCCAGGGTAAACAAATTGACTGAAAAAAGGATAAGTTTCTAAAAGGAGGATTCTTATTTCCGCCTATACTATTTTTTTGTTGGTTTGTCTTATATGTAAATATAATAAAATAGGCTTATAAAATAACATTTTTTTCAGAAATCTTCAGTCTTTTTAATTTTTCTCAAATATGAAAAATATAAAAAGTTAAGATGGTGGAATTAGATACAGAGTCCTTGGTCCCTACTATACGCATTATTTATTAGTGTGTTTGTTGCCTGAATGTGCACAAACCCACATTCGTCCACGCTATAAAACTATAAAGGATAAACCAGGTATAGTGAGGTGCAATAAAAGAACTTAATAAGTCGTAAAAGTAAATTTTAAGACATAAAAATTGCACAAATTTAATATTTAATTTATTGTTCTAAAATTTTATACACAGTAAGTTACTCTTGTTACATAGTTTCATTTTCCAAATAATCTTTTTTATTTTTTTTTTATGATCCAAACCCAAGCACTATAGGAAAAATCCTTTAGGGCACTCTGGGAGTGGTGCGTGTGCGCAAAAAGCGATTCACGTTGGTTTTGAATCGTTGGTGGTTATATTCGTTTGGAAAAACGACCTCGGGAAGGTCGTTCCATAAGGATGAAGTCCTCCAGATGAAAGAATCTTAAATAATGAAGTTCGAGGAGTACTAAGCTTAACCACATATGGATGGGCGGCAGTGGTTCGTCGTGTATTTGTCGTCGTGCTTTGAGCGGAATTAAGAGGGCAAGGTCAGCCGAGCACTTTCCTCGAAAATATCTGTAAAAGAGAGTCAAATCACCAACCTGTCTTCGATGTTCTAATTCTAGGCTGTCGAGGTTCTTCGTCAGCTCGTGGTCTCCAATCAGACGAATGGCCCTCCTTTCGATGGAATCCAGTAGACAAAGAGTATGTTTGGGTGCAGAGCTCCAGACATGAGAGCAGTACTCTAGTGATGGTCAAATCTGGGCTATGTATAGTGTCAAAAGTTGATGAGGTGTGTACAACTTTCTGGTTAGGAAGAGTACACCAAGTTTCTGAGAAGCTATCTTGGCGATTGCCACAACGTGGTTATGCCAAGACATATTTCCTCACAGATTGACGCCCAGCAAATTAATAGATGAAGCCAGTGGGATTGCGTGTCCGTCCATGACTATATCCGGTTCTGTAATGTTAACCTTTTTAGAGAAAACTGCTACCTGGGTTTTTTTAGCGTTAAATTCGACTTGGTTACTGTCACCCAAGCCAAAATTTCTTCCAGGTCTTTGTTGAAACGTGATACTTTATGCTGTCTGCGAAGATGTGCGTCGGCAGCCGATGTTTGTGCATTCAAAGAGAAAGATGAGGTAAGTGTGCTATCGTCAGCAAAACTGAATATCGGATTTTTCGTTTTCACTAGAAGGTTGTTAATGTAGAGTAAGAAGAGAGTGGGAGACAATATGGACTCTATTAACAAATAAACAGTTAAATAAATATTAAAAACTTACTACTCTATTTTATAGTAAGTCGACTTACTAGATTCTTGTATTGCACGGCAGTATAGATATTCCAGCGAACCCTGTCGTTTTTCGACACTTGACTAGAGGTGTTACAGTGGACCTGGACCTGTTCTTTTGGAACAGGTGTCACCTACCTATTCCGCGTACCTGTTGTCTATTACCATGAACCTATTCCAGGTCCAGGTCCGTCGGAAATGTTTCAAGTTGGTAGGTACAGGTACGGCAGGTACGATACAGCGAATGGAACGGCAACAGGTTTTGCTTAAATCGATATGTTACGGTTACCAGCGGCTAAGTTGACATTTAAACGTGGGGCAGCGTCTGACGCTGTGGCAGCTGATATTTTAAACGCATTTTGAAAAATTAAATGTTAAATAAATCACAAAAAAATTAAAGAGAAATGGAATTGAGATATTTTATTTTTTAAATGGATAAAAACCAAATCATTATTCTTAAAAATACATTAACAAAAAATAAAACATATAAATAGCTACTCATTGGAACGGCTACATCAACGAAAATAAATATTTATAAAAAATACTAAAACAACAATTAGTGTTGTAAACAACTAAAAAATATATATACACACTACGCTGGTGCGCTTTATCATGGTTTACTACAAAGTACTAACTAATATGTAACGCAAAAAATTAGGTATACTCTTAATAAACCGCAACTGAAAACAAAAATTTATATTTCAACGATGCGCAGAACTCATCTACCTATGTGCTAGAGCTATGGTAAAATCATAAAATATTTAACTGTGGCGAAAATTTTAAAATTGTGAAGAGACATATCACATGTTGCCGGTTTATACCGGCGGATTAGTTTGGACCTGGAACAGGTTTCTGTTTGAAATAGGTACAGGTCCAGACAGGTACGAACAAAAGCTGTTCCGTAACACCCCTACACTTGACACCAGCAATACTTCATATGTCAGCTGCTTGGGAAATTCAATAAAAGTTCCCAGTTTAGTGGTGAGCTGTACCACGCCCATGAGTTGTGTTTCTAAAGTTTAATTGCTGCTAATAAGTTTTTAAAGTCCACCATTTTAGTGTAGTTTATTTTGTTGTTAAAAGTTTGAATAATGACATATTGTGTTGTTTGTGTATCTAGCAAACCACAGCTCTCATCACTTGGCCAACCATTAATTAATAATTTATTAAGCTATTTAGGCGAAAAATAACAATTGGCACATAATTATTGCCTGCCTTCTACTGCTTTTACCTCAGCTTATGCCACCGTTAGAAAAACTAAGGTGATTTTTAATATTAACTAAAAAATTTGTAGGTGTTTTATTTCTTAGTGATGCTTAGTGAGTTAGGATTTATTTCAGTTAAATATCAGGTAGTACTTTTGCGTGGCGACTTGAATATGGACAGTTTGGTTGACTGAGAAAAATAAGAAATATCTGCATGATATTTTTAAAAGTTTTGGTTTAAAATCGCTCTTACCAAATGAACCTAAAAGATATGTACTTGCTCAGAATTCAAGTGCAATTGATTATGTGGCGTGTAAAAAAATGTTTACCTAAGTTCACTATTTTTAGAACTTGGAGCTTTATTTAAGTCTTTTTCGGGGGTGGGAGAGGAGTATCGCTTCCCTGCGGTAGTCCCACTAAGTGAACCAGTGGATGAGATATACATAATTGCTATTATGTCTTTGAATATTTATCACTGTATGTGTACAAATTATTTTCACATTCGTGCGAGACGTACATCGTACATATAGGTACGCTCGTATGTGGGCACCTTAAGGGAGACGATTCCTGGAGATAATGGTGCAAGCCAATGGCGCTTTCTGTCAGTCATCATCAACCTACCACTCCTCTGTGCTATGGGTCATATTATTTCGCTGTGTCGTGGCGCTACAGCTGATTTTGATCGGACAAATTGTTTATACTTTTCTCGATAAAGTAGAGGAAAATAAACCGACTCGGAGCTCATAGTGGCAGTTTGCACTGTTTGCAGCTTTATTTTCGTAAGATTACAATAATTAATATTATGTCAATGAAGAGAGGTCAGAAATTTTCAAGTTGGAGTGATTTAGAGACATTTATGTCGGAATATGAAGCAAAGGCAAAATGTAAGTTTTGGAAACGTTCCACTCGAAAACTGGACAAGTGTCGCGTAAACAAAGCATTTAATCCAAAGATAGTCTATTATGAAGTACAGTTTTCCTGTATTTATGGAAGCAGTGGGAAAGAGCTTAAAAAAATGAGGTAAATGTTCTTATTTTAGGTAATATACAACCTGAGCAGTTACTTCATATAATACATAAAGTCATTAATTAAACAAAAATAACAGCAAGTGCTCGGGTTTTTTCCCATACAGAACATAAATTATTGGAAGGGGTCAATTTCCATGCAGTTTCATACCTTTTTATCTCGCTGTTTTTCCTGACTTCTTCCTTATTTCCAAACCAAAATATCCTCCAACACAATAAAGTAATCTTGCAGAGAAATTAATTTAAGACGGGATTAAATAAATAATTTAATTGAAGAACACAAACATTTTCTTTAATTTCCAAAATCAAGATTTTATTAATAGTAATTAATTGAAAGGAAAAATGGGAAATTTACAGTAGTGACATATGCATAACCCCTAAGAATGTTGGGTCATGCAAAATATATCTTTGAGAACACAAAAATAAAAGTTTCTAAGGAAAAATCCTATTAATTTAATAGGTAGTTTTAAACAGTTTCAAGTAGATTAGAACATGAAATAACTAAATAATCTCACATCTGAGTGGCAACAGGCTGTAGGTAAAGGCTTGATATTTGTGTACTTTTGAGCATGGATTTTGTGTATATGTGTAACCGCAACCATATCAATGTTTATTTTCTAGAAGAACACAGCGAATGTATCCTGCATTTATTAAGTTAAGAGCTGATGAGACTGGCCAGTTCTTAGAAGTTAAAACATTTAATGAAACTCACCAATATCATGTGAAATCTAGTGTAAGTAAGCACTTAACGAATGATATCTACTACAAAAAATGTATATGAACGGTACAGGGCAAGAACTCAGGATATCCAAATGGCATAAAGCTTGTAAATTAGTATTTACATAAACAAAGTCACATCGGCATATCGGCAACTATTCCCGGCATATTTAAGATTAATTATTTTATTAATCTGTAAGTGAAAACCCATTTTTAAGAATCTCCAGCGGCTTTGCGAATAACTTTTTGTTTTGAAAAACCAGTTGATAAGAGCAATAAACGCGAATTTTTGTTTTTAATAAATATTCGTAGTTATTTTTGACAGTTTACAAAAGCTGTTTTCTGTCCAGTTTGACAGTTAATCCTAGAAGTGATAAATGTCCCTGTTAATCCTCGGTGCAATCTAATGCCACAAATACTATAGTACCTTGTAGGGTTTGTTGGTGTTTTTTTTAAGGATGGACATCCGGCTTTCTGTTCCTATACCGAAAATCATCGGCGAAATTTAAAATTTCATTGCAAATTGTTTAAGGATGAAGAAGGGCCCCCCATCAAACAAGAGTTTATTACCTGTACCACACAAAGCTCCTCTTCACCAACACCAATGATAACAACGGCAGTTGTAGCACAGAAGAGGATAAATTCAAAGAGTCAAGAAGATGAGCTTGTTAGTTTTGCAGTCAGTCAATTAAAACGGCCTAAAGATGAATATGAAAGTATTGCAACATCATGGGCATTTGAATTACAAAAGATGAAGCCAGACCAACAAATCTATGCCAAAAAAGCAATCAACGAAATACTTTTTGAAGGTCAACTGAATACTCTACATAGAAATTCTGTAGTTATCAATCAACAACCTAATTCAGCAACCCATTGGTATGCCAGCCCTGCACTGTCAAACCCACTAGATTGTAAACTAGATTATTCAAGTCCTTCTTCACCACAAAGTTTTGTTTTGCAAGAAGAAAACCCTCTTGGGCAATAATAGGAACAGTAAAAGAAGCACAAGGCTTTTTAATAATTGAGTACAAATATTTTACACTTGGGCCCTTGGGAGAATTACCTCAGATCAGAGATCGGCAAAGTGTGATTCCTAAAAAGTTTTCTAGTGGAGATCCCACCACACTTAATGAAGTCATCTCCAGACACCATAAATTGAAAAATCTTGTATCTGGTGCCGATGAACGGTTTTTCCTTATCAGTATCCAAAAAAAAATTATATAGTTTACATCTGTGCATGAGCATACATACATTGATTTAAAGGTAAGTCATAATTTTTAGTGGTGTAGTCAAAATTAATATTTTATACTAAACTATTTCCTGATATAATTTTATTTATTCAATTAATTAACCTATGATTTGACCAAACTATGAGTTAAATCTAGGGTTATGGTTAAACCGAGTTACAAGTGGGCTAAAGAATTTTAGTTTGGCAACCATATTTTTCTCTAAGAAGATAGAAGAATATTGCCATTATATTGTCAACAACATAATTACATAGGTTAGGTATAGGGTGATCACATATTACACCCTAAAACAAATGAACAACCCGCTGTTTAAAGGTGAGAATATGGATTATCATTTTTGAAAACCAGAGTTTAAAATAAAAATGTTAATCAAGAACACAAATTGTGCTTTTTTTTGTTATTCTAATGAGGAAGAAAGTATAATTTTAGAATAAAAGAGAAAATGATTAATATCAATAGTTTAAACCACAAAAATATGCAATATTTAATAACATACATTAGTAACAACCCTTATATATTGTGTTTGAGACTCTGTTAGTCCCAGAATATGTTGCCGATGGGAATCCACTAGGCAGGTTAAAAGGTTTCTGTATCCTTAACATTCACTACTATTGTACGTGGGAGCAAATCTTGTTTCATGTCATCCCTTGTTCAATGTTATAATATTAACTACGCGTTTCTTAGTACGATATAGACATAGTATCTTTACACAGAATTTGGATTCCATCAAAATATGATTTTTTCTAACAACTCAAATGCGATGAATAGAGAGCTTAAAATACCTACCTACCTCGTTTTTGAATGGCATGCCATTACAGCTACTTTATTTTGTGCCTTCTGCATTAAATGAGAGTTTGCAAAAGCAATAACTGAGTCTACAACATTAGTCAATTGGTTTGCTTTGTCTCGAAGTAATTTCTGTGTGGGATTAGTATCTAATATTATAACCAATAGACTCGTTTCATCGGTCGATGTAATATCAGGATCTTTCTCTACTGGTAATTCCAAATTATTCATTTTAAAAAAAAACTACTACACAACAAACAACCGATATGATACAAATATAAACTTGGGTTATAGTTTAATCTTCTTCCGTTTACATTTTGAGGCAAAGAAGTAAAAATTCCATTAGATCACAGAGGAATGGCAAGTTAACGATGAAGCAGGGACGACACTGGCTTCTTTATATTTATCCAATATAAACGTTAAAATTAATTGACTTCCAAATTGATATTTTATCATAAATTTGTTGGTTTGACATTTCCTTATTTCAGACACGTTTCATAAAAAGCCGGATGTAACAGCTGCGCTGTGAGCCGCAGAGCCCAAGTACAGTCCCGATATTTGCCGATCAATCATTCTTCTGTGAATTTTATTAGCTGTTCATAAGTTGTTTAATTATTTTTTCGGAAATTGAAAAATAAAACAATGTTTTTTATATTTGTTTTATTATATAAATTTTATACAAAAATTGAAACTTACTTTATTGAAACTTATTAACAAACATATACAATTAAAATAAACCAATTAAAGCCTACTTTTTTAAAACTGATGCACCTTGCACAATGTCCGGAGATGAATAAACCCTGATGAGAGATTCACTAGCAGGGATTGAAATTCTCGAAGAAACATTTGAAACTTGAAATAGAGCTAACTTAGAATTCGGTTTATCTAATACATTTTTCATGAGCATACTTTTCTTCATCCCATCGTGATTTTTTTCTTGAACTGATGGTATTTGTACTCGAGTGTGACTGGATGTACTTGGTCCGGGAGACTCAAAATCGCCCATCATTCTGATATCTGGAATACCTGGCACTATATTTCGTTCATAAATCTTAAGAATTTCTTCCTTGGACGGATGTCTTATATGACACGTTTTACTGGTGGATGGAACATTTGAAATATCCTTTTCAAGCTTCTCTGGACGGTCATCTTTTATTCTAACTCTCTTCTGCTCTTTTTGAGTCGTTGTTTTTGGACTTTTAGCCTTTGAGCTGTCGTGTTTAATATATTTGAGTCTGCTGTTACTTTCATTTTTATATTTCTCCAACTTTAGTCTTTCGAGTTTAATATGCATGTTGTCCACTTTGAGCTGGAGACACAAGTTTTCATAAACTAAGCAACTGTTTTGTTTTACTAACTAAAATAAAATATTATAGAGTGTTAGTGTCTGTTCTCACCAAAGCAACTGGCAACCGCTACGCTACCGCAACGCGACCGCAACTTCAGTTGAGTTACTCTTGCGTTTCCACTGGAATCAACTGGGTTGAAGTCTCTTTTGACGTGAGGAACATGTCGATTCCAGAGTACCTCTAAACGAGTTTTCTCCTCAAGCGTTTATTTCTGTTTTAGGAAAAAAATGTCGCAAGGAAATAAAACTTTGTAATGCAACTAAAATTGGATGAAAGTATCTATTTTTTTGCTTCGGAAGGTTTTTAGATTTAATTTTATTTACTGTTCCATGTAGAAAGAAATTATGGACTTTCCTCCAATTATTAATAAAACTTAGATATCTTTTGTTCGACAAAAATGGATGGTTTTCGTAAAAAGAGAAAACTCCGTTTTTCAATGCTAAAAATTTAAGTCTAGATCCCGATTACGTTCGGTCTCTTTCTTCCGATTATACGACGCTCGAGGTATTGTTCTAAAGGCAAGGGAAGATCCAATTCGCCTCGTGCCTACATAGCGCAAAATGAGGGGTCAAATCGGAGATTTCGACGGACTCCTGCGTCCTCTTAATCATCATAGGATGGACCACCTGTGTACCATCAGTACCCGATACAATACAGGGTGTTATGGAAATGACGTATTATATTTAAGAAAAATATCCAAAAATGGCGCTTTAATTTAATATGCCTTGTACATGACCTTATGTCAAACCAAAAATGACCATGTGATGCCCCTGTCAGGAAGGTAAACAAAGCAACATATGTCAACAGTGTTGTCATATCTTCAGGGTAAACTCTTTAGAAAGTCAATAACCGTTTGACAGATTGCAGATTGTATTAACATACAATTTAACACACAAATCTGCTTGAAACAGCATTAGAAAACCGGCCGGCTAATTTTGGAGGAACAGCTGATGTTTGGAGAAACGGGTTGCATATTTACGCGACGGGTTGATACAGCGTTGCCATTTTCGATGTTTTATAAGGATATTTTTATAAAATGAAGAATTTCCTTCTTTAATACTTTTCTTTATAATGATAGTCTCGGAAATGGCAACCGCGCTAAATAGACGAGACTATTTATTTTAAAGGGATGGAAGGGTCTATCAACATAATTATTTCATCATTCTTCTTCAGTAAAGGATTAATAAATTTGATTAGCCCATTAGAAATTAGCGTTTTTATTATTTCTGAATTTCTATTGCGAAATAATTTGTATCCTATAGTGCTGTTGTTTTATGTGTACGATAGGTTATTGTAAAGTGTAATTATGCGTTAGTATTTATTGCTTCTGTGTTGTAATCAAATAATTGGAAACTCGTGGGTGTCTGTGTGTTTCTTTAAGTGATTTAGTGCAAATGTTCCGAGAGATTGGAAATAAGAGGCCGACTGGGGTTTAATAGTGGGTATAAGCTTATTATGCAGTTCCACATTATCATCAGGGTGCGTGATGAGCATAAAGCTTTTCCCATAGAAAAAGAAACAAATACCTGAAGATGTCTGTGCTCTGGATTACTTGCTAGTGTACTGGCACCTGGATTCACTTCTATTTGGATACTAGGTAAACTAAATATTTGTTTTTATAAGAATCTAAAGTTATATTATTTTCTACACAGTTGGCAACATTGGGCTTGAACATCTGTTGATTACACAGCTTGGCAATGTAATATGATCATATGTGAATGTGCCGAGGAGTAACCGGGTGGGTTTAAGGGTGAACTTTTTAAACGTTCGATTAAAAAAAAAATGTAGCGCTTCTCTAGGATACCCCAGGAGTCACCCATTTAAATATAATACGTCATTTCCATAACACCCTGTATATAACATCGGGTTTTAACCTTTTTATATATACTCAAGAATTTTATAAAAAAAATACTAAAACTTTGGCTGCATTCATTATAGCCCATCGATTTATATGCGATTTTTAATAAGTGACGTCACGAGGCGCATCGATTTGTAAAGTCTGTTTCGTTGCCGTTGATAGCTCGATACCCTCATTAAAGATTCAAAACAAGGGCCCGGTGGCCTAAAATATTTTACCTATAAAATGGTCTTTTTACGTACATCTAGCATAAAGATGAAGAAATTTTGACCTATTCCACCGGGTAACAGATAAAGTAACAATAGAGCCATAAAATGAAATGAAAGGATAATGATTAAAACGGCCCATCATGGTCGGAGAGTTGGGTTTTTAATGTAACCGCTTATTATTTTATTTAAATGTAATAGATTTTATGATTTTATGAATTTATTTACAAGAAAACTAATTTATTTACAGATCAAAAAATATTGACAATTTCAATAATTATAACTCGATAAAATGGTCCTCAGAAGAATCTGAAGAGTCATCATGTCCTACGCTTATTACTAAAGGCTCAATTTCCATAGTTGTGTCAATTACGTTGTCAAGTTCCCACATTTTTTGTTCCTCTACTATAGCATGTTTTATGGCGTTTTGCCTATTTTCTGATGACACATTTGCTAAAGAATGAAGCAAGAGGTGTCGCACTTCTTGCATTTTAAAAGTTTTGTTATTTCTAGCAACATATCCTTTTACTTGAGCCCATATTAATTCGATAGGATTTAGCTCACAATGGTAAGGTGGTAAACGGAGCACTATAATACCTCGATCTCTTGCCATCTCGTCAATAACATACTTTTTATACTGTGATTTATGTAGCCTAACAATATCCAAAAGTTCTTTTTTTACCATGGTATTATCGTAACTCAATTCCTTTCGTTGTAACCAGTTTACGATTTCCGCCTTTTTCCATGAAGTTGTGGGAAGATTCTCTTTTAGCCTAGAGTGATAGCTGGCATTATCCATCACTATTACAGAATTAGCGGGAATGTATTCTATCATTTGCTTAAAATATTCCTCGAAAACATCAGCAGTCATTTCTTCATGATAGTGTTTAGTAGAATTCGACTGGAATTGTAATAATCCTTGATCCAAAAAGCCATTTGAACTTCCTATATGAGTTATAATAAGTCTGCGTCCCTTTCCAGATGGTGGTCTAAGTCCTGTTGACCAGCCTTCCATGACAGCTTGTCGAGAACTTAGGACATTTTTATCTTGCCAAACTTTAGATACGGTGTGCCCTTCGTTCAGCCAAGTTTCATCCAAATAGAAAATGTTTTTGCCTTCGCTGCGGTATTTTCGGATGGACCTTAAGTATTGACGTCTCCAGCAAATAATATCTGCTCTATCAATAAGAAAAGATTTTCTGTTTTGCTTCTCCCATCGAAAGTTCATATCATGAAGTATTTTCCATAGTTTCGTTCGTGATAGCTGTGGTAAGTCCTCGTCGTAGTTAATGGCTTGTAAAATTTTGTCTATAGTTGGTATTTCCTTGGCAAAATAAAAACTATGTACTTTTCTTCTAATACCATTTTTAATGAAATTGTCAATTTCTAACGGTTTCTTTCCTGGGAGTGGTTTTGGCTCACTGAGGTTCTTAGATTTTCTTTCACGCAAGAACCTATATATAGTAGCCTCTCCAACTCCTACCATATTGGCACACTCTGCAATGATGCTACGAACATCACTTGCAGGTTTCTGGTACACTAGAGCATCATGCACGTTTAATATTAATGTCTTTTCTCGGAGAGAATATGCACTCTTGCTAATTTGACGAAGACACGTTGGCGAAAAACTTGAAGCCATTGTTACAAGTATAGGAAATAATTCAACTTTGAGATAATGCAGTATCTAAATACAACTAAATACATAGTTTGACAAACGCACATCAAATGGCGTAATAACATCCTAAAGCAGGCAAAAATAGGTAAATTAATTACCCCTGTTGTACCTACTTTAACCCTAATCCTACTTAACAATGGACAGAGGCCAATTTTCTTATTAAATAAGGTAATTACTATTGGCAACGCCTATGGTTTACGGTTGTTTTATGGCTTCAACCCTCGATATGAGCTATCAACTGCAACAAAACGGACTTTAGTTCTGCTGAATTGTTGTTTGGTTAGGATCTCTAAATTTTCATCAAATATTATGGTTTTTACCTCTACGAAATGGGTAATTTTATTTTTAATGCTCCTCTTCACTAGAGGAGATCGTGTATAATATGTTTTTATAATTATAATTTACTTCTTTCGTCATTTCTTATAAATTTTACTCCTCAAGCTGACAAGCAAAACTGACATAAATCGCTGTCCGCGTCCGATTTCCCATCGATTTGTGAAATCGATGTTTTTTTAATGTATTCTGCAGATGATTACTAATCGCTTACAGATCAAAGGGTTCTGCTGAATGCGCCCATTAAAACTTAATTTTCTATTCAATTTTGTCATACATAACTAAACGCGATTTTCTTACCTGTAAGTATTTTTTACTGCTACATGATATGGGGGAATTTAATTTTTCACTTATCAGTTCATTTAATTCCTCTGATAGACTTTCGATTCTGGCTTTATAATCGTTGACCAACTAGAAAAATAACAAATTAAATTATTTAAAATTTTTATGGTTCCTGATGCGGCGATTTGAGAGCAGGGAAAGACAATCCCCCTCATGTTAGACCTTTATTAATTTGCTGATGAAACATGAAGCACATAAATAATATGGAAAGGAGCTCAGAATTTTGTATACAGGGTGTTATGGAAATTACGTATTATATTTAAATGGGTGACTCCTGGGGTGTCCTAGAGAAGCGCTACATATTTTATTTTTTTCAATCGACCGTTTTAAAAGTGGGATAATAAACACTCTTACTCACAGGTCAGTCCGCGCTACTGTACAACATTTCACCCAGAGCCAATGGCAATGTTGCCAAACTTAATGTAAAACTGAAATTCCATATAAAATTATAAAAATAAATTATTTTCTACCTACTTGTATTTATCCTTATACACCTAAAGAGCGAGGAAATCCAGGCACAAACATAATCCGTTTTTTTTTCTTTTTCATGGGAACACTCCTGGAAACACTTTATGTACACACAGTAATAGTGGAACAGAACCGATAGTTAGCTTTTGAAAATACAATAATACAGATTATACTACAGATTATTAGATTTTATAACACGCGAGAAATTTGACGTCCAGAAGAAACGCGTCAATAAAAACAATATTCAAAGATTATTTATGGGCTGGCAAGATACACGCGCGAACTGAAAAAACAGAGCGGATTGCTGAGAGTGTGTTGGTGATTGACGAGACACGACGTATCCGGCTGGTTGGTCTTCAACTAACAGACGCAAGCGTGCGGCGCTATATGAAACTACTTCGCTCAGCCGATGTAAGGCGTCAAGAGGTCATTGGCATTTGACCTAGTGACGTACGTGGCTATTACTATTCCATATGTTTTTTCGGGTTGTTTAAAACATAGTCCGTCGTAAATGTTCTTCAATTAATTGTACAAAAAGGTATTACAGAATAGAAAAGTGTTTAAATTATTTTATTTTGTCTAAAGAGTTTAAGATGTACATAAGATAACACCGGCCAGAATTCCTTGATCGCTTACATGTATCGCAGTGCCAAACAGGTGTTTTTTCTGGTTTGACGTCAGGTCACTTTTACCGCTGATTGAAATTGCTATTTTTCTTCAATTTGCCTTTATCTCAGGAATTGCCGGTTTAAATATAATACGTCATTTCCATAACACCATGTATGCTTTATTTTCGCTTGAAGCGATATATTTTATGTTATAGAGGGTGTCCAACATAAGGAGGACCAGTAAATGATAACAGATGCAGCTTCGATTAAATGGGAAAAAGTATCGCAATTTAAAGCACCAATAAATATGCCACACAAAATGCTCTGAGTTATTAAAAAAAAAAACAGAACTTTTGGATTTTTAATTTAATTTTTTTCCGGTGTTAATATTGAAGATGGAGCCAAACTGAAAAACATTCAACAGCAACTTTTAATGAACCCAAAGATTACACAACAATTTCTTTTATTCGACGTTTCAAGCAATCATCATCAACTTCATTTTTTCTAATACGGCCCTGATTTTGTAATGTGAAATTTTAAGAACTGTTTTTATTGCAAATTCAATGATGACATTATCGTTTAATTACCTTTTGAGCCTTTTTATTTGTGAAATTCGGATCTGTATTTCCCATAGTTTTGCAAAAACTGTTCAATGCAGTATTTACTAAAATTAATATTTTTAGAATTATTTTATAATAATGTATATACAGGGTGGCCCATCGAAAACAGTCCAGCAAGGTTTACGGCTGTGTACGTGAAAATTAAAAAAAAATCGGACCCGTAAACTTGTGTTTTCAGGGGGACACGTTTCACTATTAATTTCATCCCTGTAACCTCAACCCCCCTAGCGGGAGCGGCTACTGCCCTTGTTTTTTCAAATGGGAATGGGTATGTTGTGACACATATTTTTAAAGAGCATTAAATTCTCTTTAAAATGGCGCTTCGTTTTGTAAATTTAAGGTACGCGCCGCCGAGCAAAGGAATTTGAAACATTTCACAGCGCCTCTTATCAAGTACACAGGTTTGTGCGTAAACAATTTTTTTTAAAGTAATAAGTATCAGTCAATTCAACTTTATCTTCAGTAAAGTGGTTGATCCAGATCTACATACGTTATTTCTGCGCTATTATTTTCTTTTGATTTGATCGTGACATAAAAAATAGTTTATTCTATTGAGGAGAGAGTGGAAATTATTGAATTGTATTTTATAAACAATCAATGTGCAAGAGTAACGGCAACTTTGTTTAATGCTAGACATTCAGATAGACACGTACATCATGGTTATATCCTAGAATTTTGATAGATTTCAAATTCCGTTGCTCGGCGGCGCGTAGCTCAAATTTACAAAACAAAGCGCCATTTTAAAGAGAATTTAATGCCCGTTAAAAAGATGTATCACAACATACCCATTCCCATTTAAAAAAACAAGGGCAGTAGCCGCCCCCGCTAGGGGGATTGAGGTTACAGGGATGAAATTAATAGTGAAACGTGTCCCCCTGAAACCACAAGTTAACGGGTCCGAGTTTTTTTTTAATTTTCACGTACACAGCCGTAAACCTTGCTGGACTCTTTTCGATGGACCACACTGTGTATAATAATCATTAAAGAAGATATTATGAAGATTATTAATGATATCAAAATAGTATATACATGTATGAAAAAATAAGAAACAAATAGGTAGGTACATCGCCAAAAACCATAGTGAGATTAAGGGTTCATTAAAGTTGCTGTGAGAATCAAAAACCAAGATTTCAGTTTTTTTTAAATAATTCAAAACTTAAACATCTTACGAACACCTTTTGTGTGGCATATTGTTAGTGCTTTGATTGCGATATTTTTTCCCCATTTAATCAAAGTTGTATCTGTTACCATTAACGAGAGCACCATAGAGGTCCTCTTTATCTTGGGTTCGAAGGGAATCGAAGACATGAACGAATATACGACATAAAATTTGTATAGATAAATTCACGTTAATTTAATACTAATCTATTGATAACTTACTTTTTCATGTTCTATTTGCATGGTCTTAAGCTCTGTTTTCAAACAAGTTTTGGTATTCTTCATTCTTAAAAACTTTATACTTAAGTTATAATTAGCTTCCAAAGTCTGATTGAGAGTTTGTTTGATTTTTGCTACATCCCTCCTATACTGGTCGATCGAACCTTCATCTTTGGCATTCGTATTAGTTGATACGTTGCTCATTGCCTTTTTCAACTTTTTAAACTCATTCATTTCGTTACAATACACTTCTTTCTCTTTATAATAGAATTTTCTTTCATCTTCTAGTTGATGTAACAAGTTGTTGTTTGATCTTTTTTGTTTAAGCAGTTCCAGAGTAAGTTTTTCTTTTTCTCTGGCAATGTTTGCTAACGCGACCTGAAAATTAAAATTATGCGAAATTTAATTGACTCGAATAAGTGTTTAGTTTCCTAATATTCTAAACGCCACACAATAATATGAGGTGGAAAAACTCCAACGATATTTCTTTGTACAGGGTGTCCCATTTTCGACAGTTTTATAGGGTTTGTTCGGGTTTGTTCGTGCTATCAAAAAAGTAATGTAGGTGTCATGTGCCCTTTTTGGGTCAAACTTAAAATGGTAAAATCAAAATTTGAAAATTTTCGCTCGCTTAAGAGATACGGGGGAAAATCAAAAACTGACAATTTCAAACTCCCCCTATATTTTTTTAGTTAAAGAGATACAGAAAAATGTTTTATACAGAAGTTTCGTTATATTGATTGTTGAATAATCTGCCGTTTTCAGAATAAGTATACGGGGTCAGGTAAAATAGTTATCGGACCTAACCTCATTTTGTAAAATAAAATACTCTGTATATTTTAATCCAAAAAGATACTATTTTAATTTCTTCTTTCAAATATATAACACACCAAGGATGATATTGATTTCCTAGCCCATTTATTTAAACTTTATTACTTTGAAACGAAATAAATGATTCAGATTAAGGTAAGAAATAACGGGAATCATCGCAAATGTTCGGAATATGTTCTTAAATGGTTACCGTCTTTCCGGATAGCGAACAAAATATACATTTTGCGCCATTTCTTCGTTTGTTCCAATTTCAATATAAACTGATATCATATCAAATTCTTCAAAATGTTGATAGGTCATTTTCGCAAATGAATATGTAAAAATGAAATTGACGTTAAATGTCAACATAGTTGTTTCTATGATATTAGCTTTTGTTTCATGGTCTACTGTGGTTTAAAGTAATAAAGTTTAATAAATCGCCTAGGACAGGGGTCGGCAACCTTTTGAGACGGAAGAGCCAAAAGTTATAATTTACACAATTTCTCAGTTTTTAAAGAGCCACTGACGGCCGCAATTTGATATCGAAAGAGACACAACTTGACATCGAAAGAGCCGCATGCGGCACGCGAGGCGTAGGTTGCCGACCCCTGCTCACAGCCAAAGCACTGGTGAAGACGCCAAATTGTCTTGCGTCGAAAACCTACATAGAAACATCCGACGACGGCGTCATTCGAGAGCTTTCGACGGATTGACGACAGTAACGACGTGTGTCACGAGGGAGGGGCGGTGAAAAACGAGTACAAGTGGCTGAGAGATAGAATCGTTGCCTAATCCTCGTTAATCGATTCAGAACGAATTTGTTTTTTTTTCGATAAAATAAATAATATTTGCGTATGGAACTAAAGAGCCGCAGCTTCAAATCCAAAGAGCCGCATGTGGCTTGCGAGCCGCAGGTTGCCGACTCCTGGCCTAGGAAACCAATATCATCTTTGGTGTGTTATATTTATCTGACCCCGTATACTTATTCTCAAATCTGCAAATTATTGAACAATCAATATAAATAAACTTCTGTATAAAATATTTTTCTGTATCTCTTTTAACTAAGAAAATATAGGGTAATTTTGAATATGTAAATTTTTTGATTTTCCTCCGTATCTCTTAAACGAGCGAAAATTTTCAAATTTTGATTTTACCATTTTAAGTTTGACCCAAATAGTGCACATGACACCTATATACAGTGTGTCCGCGGATGAGGGTACCCAATAGGGAAAAAATCTTTATTAGTCATTTTACGACCAAAAGTCATTCACCACTGTTATTATTTTATTTTTAAAAATTCGAATTTTTATTTCAAAATTTGTATTTAGACTTTACGTTAGTTTATAAACACCTTTGTTTTATAAAATTTTTGTAAAAAATAATAAATAATGGTAGTTCTCTCTTGAAGCATTTTCATATTTTCCTAATTTATTAACACCCTGTAGATCGGATCTAACATTTTTTTATCGTCAATTGATTTTCTCAACAAGCAGAACTTTTTATAATGAATGACTTTTGGTCGTAAAATGACTAATAAAGATTTTTTCCCTATTGGGTACCCTCATCCGCGGACACACTGTATTACTTTTTTGATAGCACTAACAATTACGGAGATACCCTATAAAAGTGTCGAAAATGCGACACCCTGTACGGGCCCGTGGAAGTGGGTATAGATAGACCAATGATCTTCAATCAAAGAGGATACGGCTTTAGTTAATAGTCTTTGAAGAATAAATAATTCATATTTTTTAGGTAGGTTGTAAACATCTTTCCAGAAAAACAATCGGGGAGCTCTGACAATTAGTATAATTTTTCTTTGTCGTTTTCTGTTACTCAGACAGACATTACGTGGCCTTCGAGCGTTCGGAACGTACTTTTTATAAAGCCCTTATAGGAACGACCGTCTTTCATACCTGCTTTCACGTTTGACACTACCGGAATAACAACTCTCATATTGTCGTTATTGTTAAATAAAATTCTTTGCTGTATTTCAGTGTTTGTGTGTTAAATTTAATTATTGTTTGGAAAAAAATAGTGATTCTTAACTCAATATGGTAACGCTGTGCCAAGTCTGTCGCAAACTGGAAAAAAATATGGGCCTTTGAGTCACGTCCGTCGATTTCTTGGTTTTCATAACCAAGACATATCAAACCGATCTACTGGTAGAATGAAAACAGAAACAGACAGAAGATAAAAAGAGATTTGGATTCTACATATAGAAGTCTACATCAGGCGGTCATATTTGTGTTAGTTTTTTTGGCTTATGGAACTTTTTATACAAAGTGATATTGCACGCATTTCATCTTGTTATTTTCTAAAATAATTAGCATTTAGCGTTCCATATTTTAGAGCGTCCCCCTTGGAAGCAACACTGTGGACCGTACCTATCGAAGGGGATGCTAACCCTGACGCGGCCCCAGCTGAAACAGATGATGGGTCTGCTAACAGGTCACTGCCACCTTCTAAAATACCTTCAACGGATATGTTTAAACAACGGATCCATTGAATGCAGACTCTGCGGCGAAGGATGAAACCTCCTCACATATAATATACCGGTGCGTAGCGCTGTCTCGTAGAACACAAAACATCTTCGGGAACATACAACGTGGTGATAACCACCCACATGACAAGCTTGGTAGAAGGTTACTGGACCTCATAGAACGACCCCCGCCTTTAATCAACCAACCATGACCGTACCGTACATAGCAAACAAACACCCACCTCTTTCTTTTCGGTATCATCTTGTAGCGCACTTATCGCCGCTTTAAGGTTTTCTATTTGATCTCTTAAAGCACGTATTTCAGCTGCCAATTGTTGTTCGTCAGACATTAAATCCCTCTTCTTCGGTTTTGATGTTGATTCACGGGAAGATGACGGAGAAATGTTTGATGATTTTGACAGGACTCGCCTAAAATAATTCAATTTTAATTTATTTTTAAAAAATTAACTCACGGTTACCTAACTAGATTGTTTGGAGCTTTTAGGAGTTTTTTCATTTAAACTTCCGGAATAAACAGATAATTGGGACGCTTTCGGCTTTAAACAACTACTGTTGTTTAGTATTAATGTCTACCGTCAGTACTTCAAATTTTGACAACTTGAGCAGAAAATCTAATTATAGCAAATTAAACAGGTAAGTATATACAGGTCGACAACTTTAACTGTAGCTACAAAAGGAATGCGGGCAAAAAAATTTCTTGGGATAACAATGTTGTCACATATATTAAATTTTAATTTAATAACATATTACCAAGTAAACCCTAAAATTAAATTTACCCATTTAAAGTAAATTGTCATAAGTATATAAGAAACTAATATTCTATTATAGTTTCAATGTTCTTAAAACTTTCTTTTCATACTATTTATTTTAATATTTAAATGCAAAATAAAATATTTTTTCATTAAAGTACTTCTAATCTAAAAATAGGGCAACATGGTACAATATCAACGGTAACCATGGGTAACTGGTGGCTAGAGCTAATTTGATAGGTTATATCCCAGACAGAGGATGACGTCACGCGCCTGGTGACACGCCTACAGTGCCAGCGTGCTTGTTCGGCGATGTCCAATATGCTTCATCCAGTTGCGTAGTGATAGGGTTTGTTTTAAAACTGTGATAATGAATGAATATACCCTGGTAGAACCCTTCATAGTCAAACCCGCGAAGTGATTGCCAATGTGTACAGGGTGTGTGAAGAGGAATCACAAATTAATACATTTAAATTGCCACTTAAGCGAAAGCTAGAAAGGCTCACAATGTATATGGGAGTAAGCGTGGGTGCAGTAAAAACATGCATAAAGAAGATACTGAAAGGAAGAAAATAACCCGAATCAATTGTTGTCATCTCCTGTCAAAAAAGGGACCGTTTCTCTGCTGTCGAAAAAATCGAAGGCTTCGACTTTGGCATTGTTAGTAGAACAATACAAAAGTTTTATTTGGAACTAAAAGTATTTCCAACCTTAAAAAAGTTGCTGCAACAGCTGAGAAGTGACATAAACTTTCCATTTTCCCGTGAAACTTTGAGGTGCATGTTGAAATCAAATGGATTTTATTGGCGAAAATGCCAAAATAAGCGAGGAATATTAATGAAAAGGCCTAATATATTGCACTGGTGATACAAATATATTCATGCTATGAAAAAATATATATTATTACATTATTAAGATAATAATAGCACGCCCATGACTCGGCCATGTTTTAAAAGATATTGCTTCCCCCTTACCGATACCGCGTAGCTATAGACTTGCTTGTCGAACTGTACCGGGTAGTGCGTCTGGTCAAGACATACACGGTGTTGAAAAAAGGTCGGTACCCCGGAATAACTCCGGTGCATCGCATTGCTGCGAAAAATGTCTGGGGAAAAAGTTGTTTAGTTTTGAAGGAGGAATAGTTTGCAATTTAAACCATGAGAAAGACAAAATCAGAACCGTGCGAAAATCAAGTTTTATCCCTCAAATACTCTTTTTCTCTGTCTTATACTAAAAAATGCCCGTGGAATACTAACAACTTTTTCCACGGTCATTTTTTAGTACAAGACAGAGAAAAAGAGTATTTGAGGGATAAAACTTGATTTTCGCACGGTTCTGATTTTGTCTTTCTCATGGTGATTATTGGTGGAGGATGGGCCCAAATAAAAAAAAAATTCGGACAAAAGATGTTTATTTTTGGTCGGAGAACACGATACGCCAATAAAAAATATGGGGTTCCATTTGAAAATCTTAACTTACCCCCACCCGCGCCCGGGGGCTGAGGGGTGGGGTGGTTTAAATTGCAAACTATTCCTCCTTCAAAACCAAACAACTTTTTCCCCAGACATTTTCCGCTGCAATGCGATACTCAAACAACCCTCCGTTAGCCTCCAAACAATATCCTAAACGATTATAAAACTCCCTTCTTACATTGTGCAGTTGGTATGGCGAAATTCTATCACAAACTGCTGAAATTGAGTTTTTATTTAGCAAAGATACCTGTAGATTAAAATATTTAAATTATTTTTCTTATTGTTGATCTGCCTGAAATAGGCCGGTTAGGAAAATCTACTGAGAACAAGTCGGATACCACTTGATAATTATTTCTGCCGTAGTACCATTTAATCATTGTAACTCTTTTCTCAGCCGAACAGCCGATTAGAAATATTCAACGGAACAATTACTTGAGAAAAACTAAAAACGCTGTCAATTATAGACAAGTGTAAACCTAATATATAGGTGATTACTGGTATTTTCATTTGAACCTGAATTCAAATTGGCCCCCCTTCTGCAATAAGGAACCAACTCACAAAACCAAAAAAGGAAAAAGAAAGAACTGTCTTTAAAAAAAAATTGGTAGTGAATATAAGAAGATGTAGTAAGTTGTTTCTTAACTGGTATTTATTATCAAGAACATTAGAATGTAGTTCTTCATCTAAAAAAAATATTTTTTGTCGTATATTCTTAAAGAAAAATCACTTGGTTCTTCTTTGAAAAATGCAATTTATTGAAAAAGAAAAACGCCAATATCAACGCATAAATGAAGCCCATCGCGTTAAATGGCAGTGAACAGTATAGGTTTATTTAGTAACTATATAGGGTGTTATGGAATTGACTTATTATATTATTCTTTTATTGAGGAGGTGTTGTATATATACAACACAGAATTGTAAACGCACGTGTTCAGTTTTTGACTACAAGACGTCTTTGACCCGCGTTATAACTTCTTTTTCAAACTATTTAGAATAAAAATACTACAATTTTAAGGTACATACTCTCTTACCTTCGATCTTATAATCCGTTTTATAATTAAATTCCATAAAAAAAAACACAAAAAGTATGTTTTGCAACAGTACCAACAATAGGTAATATCACACAAATTTGAAATCACATCACAATATTTATTTTTATGAATTATTTCACAACAGAAAAAAAATCGGGTAATGCTACAACTAACAAAACATTTTAAATTCGTATACATCAAGCACGTGGAACCCTCGACAGCGTCATTCCACCCCCGTGTCTCGAAACATACTGAAGCAACGATAGTCGCGCGCGGCAGGTATCCAAGTAAGGGCGAAACATGCGGTGTGATCCGACAACACTATTAGTATACCCTAGTGACCCACATTGTGGCTTACTGAATCCGGATGGAACGGCGCGACAGTATGTGGGTAAAAAGGGGTTTTACCTTAGTATTTAGATATTCGATTAAATAAAAAAAGTACGTAGACTTTTTCTAGGACACCCTAGGAGTCAGCCATTTAAATATAATAAGTCACTTCCATAACACCCTGTATAGGGGAGGGCGGTCAACTTTATTTTGTAAGTGGATTTGCAATGGTCTAGGCCAGCGTTTCTCAAACATTTTTGACCGCGGACCCCTTATGATTATAGAATCTTGTTGTGGACCCCCCAGCCGCTCGTTACATTACTACAGAATTGATTCTATTAGAGGAAGTCATGCCTTATTAATTTCCTTTAGTTATTTATTTCCACTTAATGGTTCGCGGACCCCTAAGTAATGGCTCGCGGACCCCCAAGGGGTCCGCGGACCACAGTTTGAGGAACGCTGGTCTAGGCCATGAGTAGAATAGGTAGGTGGTAGGTAGGTTTCGTAATATAGCTTTTTTTTTTGTTAAAAACAAGGAAATTTGAAACAAAAATACATTAATTTCACAACAGCATAAGCAATACCATAAAAATTTAAATTGAAGATTATGATGGGTATAATATTTATTAATATTAAAATTAAATGTACAATAATTGTTACAAATTATTGAATAATAATAATCCTAGTCTAGAGTCCTCTACAAATACATATAGACATTTGTATAGCAAACAAAAAAAAAACTTTGTCGTATGCTACTAATAACAAATTTTCTATGTAATTATTTTGTGACTGACAATCGGGTTGCTAACAAAACATATACAGCGACAAATGATGCAGTAGTAATTAAAACTAATTATGTGCAAGTTAAAAAAAATTTGTGGCTGACTTTAAGTATCATAAATGTATATTTGTCAGCTTCTTCAAATATTATTAGTTTATTTTGACAAAAAGTTATACACATAACATAAAATATGGATGAATATTATGTCACAGCTTAAATGATGCAAAGTATGAAAGTAAATGATGCAGAGAATGAAAGTAACAAAGTAAATAAGGAAAAAAACGTTAAAATTGCAAACTATTCCTCCTTCAAAGCCAAACAACTTTTTCCCCAGATATTTTCCGTTGCAATGCGATGCACCGGAGTTATTCCGGGGTACCGACCTTTTTTCAACACCCAATATATTTATGATATTTAATATATTTTAATTTTTAAAGTAATCTTATGATCACGTTGATCAATATAATTTGTTGATCTAGCGAAATATTAATTTTTAAAATAACAGTGCTATTTTGATCTATAAGTGATCCTATTTCGATCTTGCAAAAAGCGATCACCTAGAACAGTGGTTACCAAATGATGGTCCATGGTGTGTTTTTTAGGGGTCGCGAACCTACTACTAGTACTAGAATAGAGATAATACGTTTGTCCGGGTTTGTTCAGTTTATTTTTAAGGGAGTTTTGTTCGGGTTTGTTTATTTTTAAGGGAAACATGTTTCATTCATAAATAAAATGCTGTTTAAATAAATTTTAAAAAGGTTGTTTTAGAAATTTCAGAAAAACTGGTCCTGGGGGCCGCATGTTCCTAACATCCGATTTAGGAGGTCCGGGATTTCGTTATAAGACGATCGATAAATTCGTCACTGTTTTTGATACTTAATATAAATTTGTTCCAAATCAATTTCCTGTTGCCTTACTCGAAAAATGGTTTTATTTTTCTGGTTAACTTCCGACTATTTAGGTGAAAAAAGGTAATAAACTCTATTAGAAAAATGGTGAAACTTAAACAAACGCCTATACTGAACACCTCGAAGGCAAAATAACATTCCGCGAGGCCCACGCTGACGAAAATATTGCCTTTTCCAATGCACTTTGGCGTTTTTGTGAACGTTTTTCGATGTTCCCGTTCATGTATTCCGGTCTCAAAGAGTTTGTGGAAGCTAAAAAATAATTTTCAATGTTAGAGCTTCTTGCCTGTATTAAATATAATTGAAAAATGTTTAGTTGCGTGCAGAAAAATCTACTTATATGAATGCGCTAAATACAATAATAGCTCTGTTGTAATTTAAAATATATAAAACGTGGTTACTTGTTAATAGGGTTAAAAAAATTTTACAGGCAACTTTCAGTAAATCGGAATTTAAAAATAAATAATCTCAAAAACACCTGTTAATTTTTTAATAGGTTTCTTATAGTATCTAATTAGAGGACTTATACTATATTAAAAGATCATCGTCACAAAGATCTTGGTCTATTTTTGTATAGCATCGATTTTTTAGTAATTTAACGCCCGGCAAATGGTTAATTTTTCTCTTCTAAATCATATAACGCCAATATTTGGAGCTGAGTTATTTTAATCAGTCACTATAACCATTTTCCTATTAATTATAACAGCCCTGTCATATATTTGCTTAAAGTTTTCGAATGTATGTTAAAATACTAAGAAAATTAGTCATATTTTTAATCTACCTAGGTGTAAACGAAACTTGCACATCAAAATATAATTTTCCTTAATGGTTTATAAATGGTTAATAAAAAAAATATTGTATATAGCTTCGGATAACAAACCGTCACATCAAAGTATCTCCGGTAACATTTTCATGCGTGACCGGTGTTACTGTGACCGGCTATACAAAAATGCACAAATTCACGGATAACAGCTAATACAAGCGATTTCTTAAACTTAGACTGAAATGAGTATCTGTACTCAAGAGAATGACTTCGTGTAGTATTTTTCCCTTAATTATGACTACTAGGTCCGAGTTAACCCTGTGACCGGCGATACAATATAAAAACATACGCCTGGTAAAAAGTAGGCAATGTTCTAGTTTATATCTAAATAAACATAAGGAACTTACCTAAACCGCAGCACGTTTTACACAAATTCAAACACATACCGTCATATTTGTAAAACTATTAGGCATTAGAGAAACTAAAGTGTTGATCTTTGAACATTATTTTTTCAATACAAATTGTAGTAGGAGTGTAAATTATTTATATATAAAAGTAACTTTAGTAAAATGACGTGAAATATAAAAGGGTAAAGTAGGAAATGATTGACTGGGGACACGTGACCGGCGATACATTTTTAAATTCAAATTTGAATACTGCAGCTATAATCTAAAAAAATACTATTTCACAAATTATAATCGTTTCTACAGGCAAATAGTTTATTTTAGTAAGTTATATGATAAGGACTGAAAGTTGCCTGTAAAAATTTTTTACCCAATTTGTATACCGTACTTTACCTATACGATCATATTTATTAATTTTAAAACACAATTAAGCTTTAATATTTCGTTCAACAATATTTCTCAGCCAACTGTCAAATTGTTATCGTCGTTTTAATAGCGTGACGTTTGAAAAAAGTTGGTGCATTTGCCTTTTTTCCCCGGAGTTTGTGATAGCAGCCGCCTACAGCGCTTTTGTCATCCTTTAAAAAGCTTATATTGAAAGAAGAGCGTTACTACGCAACGTATACATTTGTTACAAATATACAGAAACCGTTCGATCTACGTTACTTAACTTATTTAGATAGTAGGTATTTTTTTTAATTTACGGTAGGGTTCGTAGTAGTTAGAGAGACGGTGACAATAGGGGGTCCGTGAAGTGAAATATAAGTAATTTGGTTTTTACGTGAAGTTTAGGTCCCCCTATAAAACTTTTATATCTGATGAAATGCCGTAGAGCGTTGCTGAGAGGCGCTGTACCGCTTTAGATAGGAAATATATATAAATTCAAAATTATATCGAGCCATGTCTGAAAACGAATTTACAGCATTTGCGTGACCCCAAAGTCACGGGAAACACATTTTCTGACAAGCCAACCCTTGCATATACTTTTCCGAGCGTGTCAAAAAAAAAATGAATGGAAAAATTATAAAGTCTCAAGTGACATGGGTCCAAGTGGGCTTAATCGATTTGTATTCACATGGAGATGACTCGTAAACAATTTTCTGATTAAAAGAATATTGCGAAAGTGCAGCATACTTTCAAGGATATCGTAAAAAGGAAGACTATGAAAGTCGGCACGAAGGTGCAGGAAGTAAGACTGCAGCGAGATCTCTTCGGATAATTGCTGACTGGATCGCTCTCTCAAAAAATAGATTTAGAGAAAATTTTGCAGTACCTGATTACTCCAGTCCCGCTTTCTCTCTGTCATACCTTCCGGAATCGGCGCTCGTGGTGCAATGGTCAGTGCAGCGGCCTTGTACCGTGGCGACCCGGGTTCGTTCCCGGGCTCATACAAGCGTCGACGTTAAAATTTGGAATTTGGTTTTAAGCAAGTTGCACCGTCCTTCGGAAGGGACGTTAAACTGTGGGTCCCGTGTCCATAGATGTTGGGCACGTTAAAGATCCCTACCCTTGACAAAGAGGGATTCGGCAAAATTCCCAGATAGGGTGTGACAAATTCCCTGGCGTCGGTGATTGGCCCTAGTCGCGGAAATAAGACCGACGAAAAATTAAATAAAAAAAAAAAAAATACCTTCCGGTATCTCTACGTAATATTGCCAGAATTCCGCCTAGCTAGGTGCGATTCTTCTAAATTTTTTTTTCCACAATATTTGGGTGTCAAGGAATGTAGTGTGACAATTTTCTGACATGTCACGATCGTTTTCCGAATTTCCTCCGAGGAGATTGTAAAAAAATTCCAATAAGGAAATGGCGAGACCTGGAACGACAAATTTTTTTTCACATAATCTTTAACATATAATGTTCCATTCTAGAAAGTTTCAACTTCAAATTCGCTTTTTTTCTTATTTTTTAATTTTAATTTTTTTTTTGATACGCTCGGAAAAGTATATGCAAGGGTCGCCTTGTCAGAAAATGTGTTTCCCGTGACTTTGGGGTCACGCAGATGCTGTAAATTCATTTTCAGATATTGCTCGATATAATTTTGAATTTATTGACAACTTCCTATCTAAAGCGGTACAGCGCCTCTCAGCAACGCTCTACGGCATTTCATCAGATATTAAAGTTGTAGAGGGGGACCTAAACTCCACGAAAATCCAAATTTCTGATATTCCACTTGACGGACCCCCTATTGTCACCGTCTCTCTAACTATAGGTAAGGAAGCTAATAAGGAAATCTATTTTCTCGAAGTGGAAATCACGTCAGTTGTAAGAAAATAAAGATAAAAAAAAATATAAATACTAACCCTATCAAAAAATACTCCGTATATGTAGAATTCTTAGGACAGGATAAATACGCTATATCAGATTTAAATATCGAATCAATCGTTCTAACGGCACACTTTTCCTCATTGCTAAACATCGATTCGATTAGATTACTTGCTGTAGTAGTTTCCATATGAAATGCAAAGTATGATGTTTGCGCCATTTTGATGCCTATTTCGGCTTGATAAAATTTGCCATCTGGAGATCCTTTCGGCGCTATTTTGTTTTCATAGATTAGTTTCCTTAAATACTCGTCGGTGCGGTTTGCAGGCCGCTAAAAAGAATTTTTCTTATACAGTTTGAAACATTTATTTACTGTACAGGGTGTCCATGATTCGATGGGTTTCTGGGGTATCTCCGTTATTGTAAAGATAGAAAGATGCAGTTTTCGTAGCACGATTAGAAATTTTCTATGCCTCCTTGTTTTTGATATACGGGATGTTTTTGGAAATTTTACATTTTGGGACACCCCTATTAACTTATCAAAAAGATATAAAATCTTATATTTGTAATTTTTTATGTAGAATCCAGTGACGTACTCAGATTTGTTTTACGTCTAATAGTTTTCAAGGAAAAAACAAATTGTTTTTTTTTTTAATGTGTTTTTTTAATATATTTTTTTATAATGTAATTTAAGTGAACAAACCCGAACAAACTTCTCAAAAATATATAATGCTATATATATTTTTAGTCTTAGTATTGCTCGAAATTTACGTTTTTTATGCGATTAAATATTAGACTCTAAAATTGAACATTTATGGAATTTTGTCATAAAAATTGCTCAAATTGTTCTCCATTATGCCTGTCTGTGTCCACAACGGCGCACCGCCCATCTTCCATAACCTTCTACCATAGCACCGCACAGCCTCGCTTGAGCTTTGCATAGTAGTCCCTCGACATCGAGATATAAACATGGACTGTGCGTTGTTATCTTCTTCCGATGAAGAAGATATTGTTTTAGACTCTAAATATAACAAACTGGTACTTATATGCTTAAACAAAAATCTATAGTATTTATATGCATTTTCATATATTCACAAAAGCGTTGGGGATCTTTCCTTAGATTTTTATAAAGGTGATAAAATTATCGAATGTAATACCACAAGATGTGTCGGGATTACCGAATAATACTTTTACCTGACACGAAACGCGTTACCCGGCAACAACACTACGACTCCGAAGGAGGAGTAGTGTTGCCGGGTAACGCGTTGAGTGTCAGGTAAAAGTATTAGGTAATACCGAAACATCGAGTTGTATTCAAAGGATTATACAACGAAATAAAGTACATATATCTTTCTGAGTTAAACATTTTTATTACAGTAATTATTGTTAATTACGAAATTACAATTATTATAGTTAAAACTTGAACTATTGGATAAATTATTATCATAGGTTGGAGGTGTTTGAAATTGGGCTTCAGCATCAGAAGTAGATGACGATGTATTTTCGGCTCTCATTTGCGACAAAATCTTCAGATGATGCTGCTCGCTGAGCTGGCGATAGGGAGTAACAGAATTTATAGAACTATGGCCCGTTATTTTGATAACTTCCTGGAGATTAGCACCTGAACTGCTAAGGGCACTTACTGTTGAAGCTCTATTAGAGTGATTCGTAATCTTTTTATTTTTCGTATCTAGGCCGATGTTGATTGCTCCCATTTTTGTCCAGTTTCTTATAATGTTAATACCTGCTGGACAATTCTTAAACCATGGGAAATTATCATTCTGTTTCCATTTCTGATTGACCGTCAAAAAGAATCGATTAGTTTTAATGTTTTCGCCTCTTTTGGACATTAGCTTAAAATATAACCGTATTGGACATAAATCCGGATTCACAAGATTTTTTACAAGCCACTTACTTTCGCATGTTCGACTTGCTCCTCCTTGCGCCGTTTTAGAAAATATTGGGTTGTATTCCAGACGACCGGTACTAGACCCGTTATTATATTTTTCCTCCTTAAAATATTCCAATAGCTGCCAAAACTGCTTCATTTCCCCTCCATGCTAGTTCGGATGCAGCTATGTGGAAAAATTTCCGTTGAAGCCCATCTGGGGTATTTTCATCCAAACTAAAGGCCATTTTTTCTATTTCCTGTCTCGTCAAACCCGTGGAACTCTCCTTTCGTGCACCAGGTACCGCCTGCAACTCTTTTCGTTTTGCATTACGGGCAAAACGGGCGCTTTGAAAAACCATGTCATTGAATGGATCTATGTGGCGATTATATTTTTCAAAATATAGTTCCTGGAGCATTTTGGCCGTTTTGTTCCATAAAAGCTTGACCACACCTTCTTTATAATCGCTTCCGTCGGATTTTCGCATATTATATGCCCAGTCTTTTAAAATGTTGCACAAATCCTTGTCTGTTGACATTTTCTCAATTTCGAAACTTCGCGCAAGGCAAAACTCAGTAAACTGCTTCCATACATATTTGTCGGAACGCTCGGTATTTTTGGGCTTCACATTTTTAATAGCATCGTCGACTTTAGACAACAAAATTTTACCAAATCTTTCTTTTGCCATTTTGTAACAAGAACTGACAGAAATTACTTCTGAAGTAATTTGTCAAAAAATGACAATTACAACAATGTGACCACCAAGTGATAATCACTTAAATGATTATCACTTATTAATCACATCCTTCTATATGGGAAAAATATACATGGAGTTGTATAATCGAATGTAATACCACAATATGTGTCGGGATTACCGAATAATACTTTTACCTGACACGAAACGCGTTACCCGGCAACAACACTACGACTCCGAAGGAGGAGTAGTGTTGCCGGGTAACGCGTTGAGTGTCAGGTAAAAGTATTAGGTAATACCGAAACATCGAGTTGTATTCAAAGGATTATACAACGAAATAAAATACATACATATTTGTCGGAACGCTCGGTATTTTTGGGCTTCACATTTTTAATAGCATCGTCGACTTTAGACAACAAAATTTTACCAAATCTTTCTTTTGCCATTTTGTAACAAGAACTGACAGAAATTACTTCTGAAGTAATTTGTCAAAAAATGACAATTACAACAATGTGACCACCAAGTGATAATCACTTAAATGATTATCACTTATTAATCACATCCTTCTATATGGGAAAAATATACATGGAGTTGTATAATCCATAGAATCTTCGCTTTGCGTTAATAGGATGCACTGGTAATCTTGATTTCTGTTAACCACTTTGTTATATTAGCGTCTAAAATAATATCTTCTTCATCGGAAGAAGATGACAACATGTTTATATCTCGATGTTGAGAGACAAACTGATCGACAGGCAAGGCAATGAGCGAGGGTCGGTGCGCCGTTGTGGACACTATTGTGCGAGGCTATGAGCGAGGGCGCTGTGCGGTGCGCCGTTGTGGCCATACACTTAGACATGTTTTACACATAGTTATTATTTATTATTATAATAGAATTTGTTTCAATTGAAGCAAACGCTGATTTATTTCATCAGTCTCGAGCTTTTCCTTGTGGTAGATTTTAGGCGGAGGTTTAGAGTTAAGAATAAAGTTAAAAATAAAATATTATGTCGAGAAGCTTGTTAAAAACGAAATTACATTATTAAAAAATATATAGGGTGACCCGTTAAAAAAAGGCAAATTTTTTTCTTGAAAACTAGAAAAAATTTGAGTACGTCACTGGATTTTACGTAAAAAAACTACAAAGAGAACATTTTGTATTTATTTGATAAGTTACAGGGTAACCGAAATATCTCGAAAGTTATGTTCTAACTGGACCCTTTGGTTTGTGACCCTCATATTTGGTTTACCAAATTAATGAATAGGTTAAAAGTGGCTAAATAATACAGTGTGTTCGAATAATGCAGCAGGATACTTAAAATAAAGGTAGCAAGTTATATAACAACATCCCGCATAACTTTTAAGAAATTCATTTAAAAAATTTCGTGTAAATAATAAATTCCACAGTATTTTTATTTTCTACCCCATTTTAATGAACTAGTATAGATTACCTTTAAAATGATTAAAATCGTATAAAGGGGTTTTGACAAACACAGATTTAAACGAACAAATATCAAGTTAAAAAATTGTTTAAAGTATAAATAAATTTGGCGATATGGCGGTGATGAAAATGAAAATAGCATTTATTTTTTACCGGCAAATAGATTTCAATATTTAATTATTATTTATGGATTTAATTGCATATTTGTAAAAAGAACTTAATTAACCTAGTCGGTAGGAACTCGTTAAACATTTAAATGGGGTTAACTTGAATTTGGCACAGGTAATTTTTTTCTTACGGAAAAATAATATCTGTTATAAGGAATATCCTCGGCTCCCATATCCATCTTAGCATCATACAGTTGTTTTACGTCCTTCAGATTGTTGGCGTAAGACTGCAATAACAGCACGATTCTCGCGGAATACGCTGTATAAATGTAGCTAAACCCCAAAAGAAGAGTAAACGTTGCTACTTTGCCCGAAGAGCTACGAGGCTCGTAGAAATAATCCATCTGACATACTACAGCAATCTAAAAAAATTATAGATTTAGTTAAAAATAACAAAATTATCTTTTGACATCAGCTTTTTAATTTCTTATATTTCTAAAATAATTATTTATATATATTAACTAATTATCGAATATCAAAAAACGTACACCTCTAATAAGCGGACATCTCTATTAAGCGGACATTTTTTCATAGTCCAGAACTAGGTATATGAAATTCCATGAAAATCAACCTCTCTTGGGCGGACTCGGACAGGCTGTTTTCATACAAAGAGTGCGAACAAAAAATTTTTAAAAGTATTTGGGAGACGAATAAGTACGATGCAAAAACTCTCTGAAGACAGACCGGCAACCAATCGCGTAAGCGTGGCAGAGCGATAGGCCTTCGCCGAATGAAAGTATATGTGATTCCCCGACAGCAGTCCGCCGTTTATTTGTGAGTTGTAAGGTTAAAATCGTAAACAATGGCACAAAAATGTCGCGTTTTGAGTCTGAAAGAGAATATTGATGTTGTGGAAGTTTGTAATTTGATAACAATGATTTGGGCGAGTTCATTAACATTGATAGCAATGTGCTATTAGAAGATGATAGTGACCCCATTCCTACCGATTATGTAGTCCAAACTGAAACCACATCACTATCTGACAACGATGATGAAGAAGTTGAATGCAGTAATGAAACAAATGTCACCAATTATCAACAAGCCATTAGCATGGTAAAGGAATTATAAGAGTATGCAAATAATAGATGTGGCTCTACAGCAATGGAATGGTTATCTTGCTTGGAATTACATTTTCTAAATTGCAAGTATAAAACGCAAACACGTCAAACTACGTTATTAGAACTTTTCTTGTACTACATCCTAACTAAAACTAGTGTATTTTTGTTATGTTATATTTATTTGTATTAACATATTACCTAATAACAAATTTCCCATGTACGGACACCTCTATTAGGCGGACACATTTAGACGATCCCGTAGGTGTCCGCCTAAGAGAGATTTCACTGTATTTGACATTGTATGGTGTATTTGAATCATTATTTTCGAATTTTGAATCTTAAGTAAATGAAATGATAATTGCGTACCACTCTGCATTATAGACTTTATTTGTTGAAATGATTTTTATTTTTGGTTTAGAAAAAGTGATAAAATGTGGCATTGATTGTTTACGAAACGTTTTTTCGACAATCGTGTTTAGTTTTGGGTCAGTGCCTAACCTAGCTATGTCTCCAATTAGTTTAGTTTAAGATAATAAATTCAATTCAATTTTTATGTAAGATATTTATGTCAAATTTAAATTTTACGAAATTTACATGCATCTAGATTTTATGCGCTATCCCGTATAATTAAACATATCAGGAGGTAAACTGCTCTGCCTTAAGCTCAATAATCTATTTTCTATTAGTTGAAGAAAAAATTATTAAAATCGGTTCATTATTAGCGAAATAAGAGCTTATTAATTAGGACTTGAATTTTTTAATATTCGATAATTAATTAATTGGCGTAATTAATATGTATCGTTATTGTTTTTTGGATTTTACCTGCATCATTGCAATATCCAAAAAATTAGGTGCATTTTCACCGGCCTCCTCGCGAATCTCAACAAACGTATTTTCCGTGTCTTCCCATGTTAATATTAACCTGATAACAAGGCAACACAAAATCAACACGATTCCACAACCAATCCAGACATACTTATCAAACGGCAACGCAAATATGTTTGAGGAATACGCCAAAGGCGGTGCTCTAAATACGAAGATTACACCGAGTTCTTTTATGGTGGCGACCAAATATTTGAAATATCTTAGGCGTTCCGTTGGTGTAAATGACAGTGTACCTAAAATTTAAATTATAAGCAAAGCAGGAGTCTCAGGAAATAAGGAGCACCTTGTCCTTTCCAATGTAATCTTAAGTTGAATCACAAGGATCTAAGTTTTTTATAATTTACCCTTTTTTAGGAATTCCTTAGATACTAAAAAAATAGGTCTTAAGTATAGAACATTAATGAAACTTTGTATCCTCCATAGAGCCATATCCTGAATAAGCTTATACTGTTCACTGCCATTTGACCAGTTAAAAATTTAATTTTTAACTTTAGTAGTTTGTAGTAGGAGTTTGTTATATCTACTTCATAATCACGTCCATTAGCTGTTCAAGTGAATTTATCTTAGTTGATTGGAATCATACTCTTACAGATGATGACGTACGTTAATTTTTTCCCCGGTTCTACTGAATTTTGCTTGGTCGCAATATTGGGACTGTTTGTCTTACGAACCTGAAATATCAGCCCTTCCATAATGTAGGTCACCCAACATTCCTTTATAATATTGTTTAGTAGGATGTCGTTCTAAGCCCCAATCATCTGTAATTATAATTTTTTGCGTCATGTTCCAAATATCGATAAAAAGCCCATACATTAGGAAGTTAAGTTTAGTTAATTTATCCAGATGTTTGTCTCTAAAATACAAATAATATGCTAATTTTAGGCAAATGTTTGCCTCTATTCTATTATTTTTTGTTTGCTCCCAATTAAATTCATACAGGGGGTAACAAATTCGATGTTCACCATTGGGATTTCGGCCACGGTAACAGATACGATGTCGGTTAAATTGGGGTAAAGTCGCGTAATTATGTGCCCAATAATATTTGGAAAAATATAAAATGTTGCGTTTCGGTTCTTATTTTTTCCTGGCTTTGTTGGAAAAGATGTCCAAAAATAAAGGACCCCTCACAAATCAAGTGGAAATTGACTTTCGGTGAAATTGGCCAAATTTTGGATATGTTCCTTTCGGTGTCCAGATCAAAAGCCTCCACGGGCACAAAGCTCGAAAATCTTCCCTACGAGCAGTACCCAGCTCTAAAGATTAGAGACCGGTAATCCCCGATTTTCGCTGATTTTACCTCTTCTCCCCTTGCATTTTCCGGATATATATGAAGATATATATATACACGGTTGCCCATCGAAAACAGTCAAGCAAGGTTTACGACTGTGTACGTGAAAATTTAAAAAAAAACTCGGATCCGTAAACTTGTGTTTTCAGGGGAACATGTTTCACTATTAATTTCATCCATGTAACCTCCACCCCCCCCCCCCCCCCCCCCCCCCCCCACGGGAATGGGTATGTTGTGATACATCTTTTTAAAGGGCATTAAATTCTCTTTAAAAATGGCGCTTTGTTTTGTAAATTTGAGCTACGCGCCGCCGAGAAATTGCGTTTTAAAAAATGTAATTTTATTGAGTAATACTTACATGTTATCTAATTAAATGTTGAAAATGTCCGCTATTCACCTCCATACAATAGTACAACAACTGTTCAAAATGTTCTCGGACATTGTGAAGAACATTTGGTGTAATTTGTTGACATTCATTAGTAATGCGGTTCCGTAAATCTTCTCAGGATTCGGGTTGGGTGGCATAAATTTTGGATTTTAGATGTCCCCACAAGAAGATATCAAGGGGAGATAAATCGGGCGATCTCGCGTGCCATTCAATAGCACCCCTCCTCCCAATCCATCTACCAGGAAACGTTTCTTCCAGAAAGTGGCGTCGGGTAATGCATAATGGGGGGGGAGCCCCGTCTTGTTGAAATATTGGATTTTCTTCCTGGTAACGTTGGTCGTTTTCCATAATCTCCATCAGCGCTGGTTTGACAGCATTCTCCAACAAGTCTAAATAAGTATCTCCATTTAAATTTCCCATAAGAAAAATGGTCCAATTATGTGATCACCGAAAATACCAGCCCAAACGTTTAATTTCTGAGGATTTTGAGTATGAACCTCGTGGTAAATCCTTGGATTCGTGTCGGACCAGTTATGTCGATTGACAGTGCCATTAAGAAAAAAAGAACATTCGTCTGAGAAGCAAACGTTAAAAAGGTAGTTCGGATAATTTAATACTTGTTCTGACATTACTTCACAAAAGTGTAAACGGCGGTCATTATCATCTTCATTCAATTCTTGGAGAAGTTGAATTTTGTATGGGTGCCGTTTATAATGTTTCAGAATTCTCTGTACAGTGGTCCGCAAAATTCCCGTTACATCAGACATTTTTCTGGTACTTAATGTTGGATTCATACTAACTTAACCCAGAACAGCTACTTCTACTGCTTCATTTCTTACCGGATTTTCAATGATCCTTTTTTTATTTGCCACTGAACCAGTTTACCGAAATTTTGCCACTAATTCTAGGATATAACCATGACGTACGTGTCTATCTGGATGTCTATCATTAAACAAAGTTGCCGTTACTCTTGCACATTGTTTATAATATACAATTCAATAATTTCCACTCTCTCCTCAATAGAATAAACCATTCTTTATGTCACGATCAAATCAAAAGAAAATAATAGCGCAGAAATAACGTATGTAGATCTGGATCAACCACTTTACTGAAGATAAAGTTGAATTGACTGATACTTATTACTTAAAAAAATGTTTACGCACAAACCTGTGTACTTGATAAGAGGTGCAGTGAAATGTTTCAAATTCCGTTGCTCGGCGGCGTGTAGCTCAAATTTACAAAACAAAGCGCAATTTTAAAGAGAATTTAATGCCCTTTAAAAAGATGTATCACAATATACCCATTCCCATTTGAAAAAACAAGGGCAGTAGCCGCCCCCGCTAGGGGGGGGGGGGGGTTAAGGTTACTGGGATGAAATTAATAGTGAAACGTGTCCGCCTGAAAACACAAGTTACAGGTCCGAGGTTTTTTTTAATTTTCACGTACACAGCCGTAAACCTTGCTGGACTGTTTTCGATGGGCCACCCTGTATATTTACCTGTAAATTAGTCACCTAAAAAACTTAAAGAATAAGTTATATTAGGAAATTATAACTAATAACTTATTATCGAATTTAACCGAATTTTTCATTTCATCATTATTATTAACAATGTTTACTTATTTTTTTTTAGCGTTTTGTTATTACGAGCAAATTAGGTATACTATAACTTGATTTTAGTAAAATACCGTTTACATTTTTTGAAATATTCCATTTCATCTTCTTTAACTGGCAATATTATAATTTGTAAGCCCGAAAAGACGATATACGACTCGATATCTTTGCAAGACATGTTATATTATCACCTTTTACCTTCACCCCTTTAGTTGCAACACTGGCTTTTAACCTTAATAACCTTGAACCTGACGTCAAGATTCTTAACAACAATTTTTTTGTCAGTAGATTTCATCCCCTTTTACCCTTCACCGTCATGTTTTTAAACAACAATGGGACCACCTCGGGAATCTCATATACCACATACCACACCACATTATTACAACATTTAAAAAGCTAACCAAATCGAATTGAGAAGCTCCTTCTGTTCGATTGGTTCCAAATATCGAAAAAACAGTACCTGCCGTCCATAAGATGATTTAAACTGTTCTTATCAAGAAATACATAAGACACTCTTAAAGGCATTCTCATAAAATCGCTTCTATTTCGGACTAGCATCAATTCATTATAGAACCAAAATCCTCTGTCTTCTGACCATTTTCCTACTGTACTTTGAAAATATTCCATAACTGTCGAGTTGAGTTTATATAGAGTTTGTATTTGGATAGTGTTATTAATAGTTGTTTCATCGATTACCATAACATAGCTGTTAATGGGAAAATAATAATTCCGGCGTTTTAATTTTTCTATGGTTCCGAATATGATCCATATGTTAGGGAATTTGTACAGTCCTTCATATAAAACCTGCAATAAATACACTCGCAGTCAAAATAATCGATCGACGCAATATTTGAATATACTTTGATCGTGAAAATTTGTTTTATTTTAATTTCGATTTTTATTATTTTTTTATACAGGGTGTTCCTTAATGACGTGCTAATATTTCAGGATATGATTGCTTAGGTCATTTTATAAACAAAAATTTAATATGAACATATGCCCGCAACGTCTTAAATTTTTTGCTACAGGGTCTGGAATTTTTATTTTTTAAGGGGTTATTTTTTAAAATCTCCGAAAATACTTTAGATATTATTTTCAATTCTGGTATGTGTTAATAGGAAATAGAACCACAAATTTTAGTTAAAAAAGTTATTCAATTCTTCCACCAGTGGCGTCCCTGCAAACATGTCCTATGATATCTTTTACAAAAATGATGGTACGCCACTGACATTTTTCCATGTGGATATTTTTCTGAATAGCCTGGCCATTTCTACTTGAAAACGGTATGTTGAGTTTTTATGTCTGCCGCACCTTTCTTGATTAAAACCACTAAATTCATATTGAAACTCATTATTATTAACATTGATAAAATAATTAATGATGAATTTTGTTTTATAAAAATTGTTGGAAATGGCCACCTTCACTTAAAAGGTATACTTCCGCCCGTCTTCGCATCGAATTGCCCACTCCAATAATTTTTATAAAACAAAATTTATCATTAATTATTTTATCAATGTTAATAATAATGAGTTTCAATATGAATTTAGTGGTTTTAATCAAGAACGATTCATCTGACGAGAAAAACTCAAGAGACAGTTTTCATGTAGGATTGACCAGGCTAATCAGAAATATATCTACATGGAAAAATGTCAGTGGCGTACCATCTTTTTTTGTAAAAATATTGAACAACTTTTCTAACTAGAATTTGTGGTTCTATTTCCTATTAACACATACCAAAATTGAAAATAATATCTAAAGTATTTTCGGAGATATTAAAAAATAACCACTTAAAAAATAAAAATTTACTAGCATGTAGCAAAAAATTTAAGCCGTTACGGACATAAGTTCATATGAACTTTTCTTTATAAAATGACCTAAGGAATCACATCCTGAAATATTAGCATGTCATTACAGAACACCCTGTATATTGTATGTAAACTTATCGAAAATTTCGCGATTTTAAGAAAGTTTAGAATATGTCCATAATATACACGTTAAAACAAGAACTGTTCCTTGACTCATACTTTAAAACATTATATAGAGTGATGGCGATGTCAAACTTTTTATTTTGTTAATTAATTATCAAGTGACATCTATTATTAAGATTTTAATTTTTGGTTCTTTCAATACTTTAATTTTTGTAGCAGATATGATTTTTTAAAAGAAACAAACTATGTAGTTTAAGAAAATTGTATTAATTTACAAAAATAATACAAACTTAAACCTAAAGTTACGGGAATGGCGTGAATGAAATATAAACCCACTTAAAAAATAACGAGTGTTTCCCCAACGAGTACGAATGACAGCTGCAATAAGCCTTGCTGCCATTCTTCAACAAAAAAGCTGCACTGAGCTCATGTATATTTGCAGGAACAGGTAACTGCAGAGATTGTATATTTTGTCCAGTGTGTCGCATACATACTCTATTAGATTTAAGTCGAGACTACCTACGTTGCCTACAAATCATTTTGGGATTTCAACCTCGTCCAAATACTCGCAACATAAGGTGGAGCATTATCCTGCATCAGCATAATGTTTGCTCCGATAAATGGCACGAAAGAAACAACATGGCTCTAAAATATCTCTCTAATCTCTATCTATCCGCTGTTATAGCTCGTTCACTGACTATTACCAAGTCAGTCCGTGGAAATTGTAAATGTAAAAAAATTGTATCTGCTACAATAATTAAAATATTGACTTGAACCAAAAACGAACAGTTCTTGTTTCAACCTGTATATTATGACACGCACACAACTTTCTTGAAATCTCGCACATGTGTGATGAACCTATAATATAAGAAAAATAATAATACAAATAGGAATTAAAATAAAACAATTTATTCACGAATAAAATTCATCCAAATGTTACGTGTATCGATTATTTTGGCTGTGAGTGCATAAAATCAATTTGATTCATGTGATATATGCTTTTCTTTTGGGTGTGTGTTTATTCTTAAAGCCGTATTAGAGTCGGCAATTTTTTCTCTTGCGCCTGCAATTATAATTGCACATATTCATGCGCAGTAAACCGTTCTCGATCAGCTAGCGCATTGCCAGAAATGGGACACGCGCCACTTTCATTGCCATTGCCGGTGCAAGTCTGGGTAGGGATGGATTATTCTGTTATTTTTAAATGTTTATTAGTTGGTCGAAACACCGATGAACAGCTACTGATACTTAAATTAACAGTTGACATTCTTTATTAAGCATATGTACTGCTAATTCGTAGCAACTTTTTTGAACTACCATTTATAACTAACAGTAGCTGCTTTAACTGCTAATCAAAATGAACAGGTTTGCCCATCTCTAATTCTGGGGGTATTTTAGGGATTTCGACACTACCAACTGCTGTTCTGACTGTTGGAAATGCGCCAGCTGATCGAGAACGGTTTACTGCGCATGAATTCGTGCAATTATAATGGCCATTGCACTGGAAATTTTTATTGCCGACTCTAATACGGCTTTTAAAAACAATATTTTTTTACCTGTTCTGTCAATGCATGGAAAAAGTCACAATTCAAGTCGGTAATAAACATTCGGTTATGAGTGTTCAGCTCGGGAATAAGTTTCTCAGAATTAAGAAGAACATATTTCAGATTCGATTTTGACAATACATTCGAGAGCCGTATAAATTCACCTGGAATAAATAAGCTACCTATAGTATATAACATTTTATATTTGCCAAAAAGATCTAAACAGTTTGACAATCAATAGTGGATGTACAGGGTGTTATGGAAATGACGTATTATATTTAAATCGGCAATTCCTGAGATGAAAACAAATTGAAGAAAAATATCCAAAAATGGCGCTCTAATTTAATATGCCCTGTACATGACCTTATGTCAAACCAAAAATGACCACGTGCTGCCCCTGTCAGGAAGGTAAACAAAGCAACATATGTCAACAGTGTTGTCATATCTTTAGGTAAACACTCTTTACAAAGTCAATAACCGTTTGACAGCTTGCAAGTTGTTTATTTTTCAGGGTACATTATTATAAACTTTTACGTTCAGTTCAGTTCGCTAGGAAACAATCTCTGATTTATAAACTTGAACTGACTCGAACGAACCGCCGCGGAGTTTTTAAATGGTCAGGTATGTTCTCATTTGTTCAATTCGAACGACACCCGTCAGATCTGGACAACTTAAAAGTTTATAAATGCCACTTACCCTTTAGAAAAAAAATGCAATTTTATTTAGCTTTTCGAACAACACCAACTGAATTTATAAAAAACACCAAGTACCTAGGTATAACTTGAACAAAAACAAACCGGCACAATAAAATCACATAACACATCTAAGTACCATTCAATCTGAATTAGTATTTTAAAGTGCTACTATGTAGACCAAAATACGCCCTTATTGTCTCAGCGGTCTGGGAAATAATGTATTTAACATCTAAAAATTTTTAAAATAAATAACACGTTTCTCTTTTCTTTAAACAGCTGATTGTGGACATCGGGTAATATTTAAAAATACAGCGTTGTCACTTTCGATGTGTTATAAGCGACTATCATAAATTGCCGAATTTCCTTATTATATTACATTCCTGTATAATTATAGTCTCGGAAATGGCAACCGCGCTCTAGACAGCGGAGATTTCTCGGAACGGTTTGATGTCCGAAGTCAGACTAGCCCATTATTTCAGAGGGTAGTTCCTGTCAATTGTTAACATAATTGTTTCATTTTATCTTTAGTAAGGGGTTAATGGCCCATAGAAATTATCGTTTTTATTATTTCTATTGCGAAATGATTAAGTGCTCTTGTTCTATGTGTGTTATTCTAAAGTGTAATTATGCGTTAGTGTTGGGGTTTAGTGATAAGCTTATTATGCACTCCCACACTATCATCAGGACACATCTGTTGATTAATCAGCTGGTCAATGTAATATCTTCATATATGAATGTGCCGAGGAGTTGTGTGTGGGATTAGGGGTGAATTACCCCACTTTTTAAACGTTCGATTTAAAAAAAAAATATGTAGCGCTTCTCTAGGACACCCCAGGAGTCACCCATTTAAATATAATACGTCATTTCCATAACACCCTGTATTTGGGACCTATATTCAAAATCTGTTTAAAATGTATTTTTAACTTAATATAAATCGTAATGATTTGCCACGACTAATGTATTAACAATGATCTGCAATGCAATGCAATGCAGGGACGTACACAAAAAATAAAATCCTATTTCAAGGTTATAATTTAGTCAAAAAATATTGTTCTAATGACATCTGCAAAGCTTTACCAAAAACAACAGAACGTTTCTGTGGAAAAAAACCAAAAGAAATATCAATATTCGTTTGAACTTATGAAACTAGTTCTGACGTCACAATGCGAAACAGCTAATACCGAAGCACGGGTCGGATATTATAGTGGTTAAGTTTCATTGAGATAAGTCTGTGCTGACCGACGTTTACGTTTGTTCGGGTTTCTTCGGTCCGCCCTCTGACGTCACATGGGTAGCCTCGAAGTAGAGACTCGTTTCGCTAGTTTTGGCGATTTTAATATTAGTTTATTTTTAAATAAACAATTTGTAGGAAGTTTTAGTATTTACTCAGTGCCTTTGTAACCTTTATTACATTCAACAAATAGTGAACATCCCTAACGTTCGGAGAGGTCTTTGAGGATATTTTAAATCTAAAAATCGAAGAAGGCAACGCCATCAAAAAGAAAAGTCGTAAAGAATAATATTATGTAACGATATTAAGGAAAGTTATCGTGACACATAAAATTATGCATCATTGTGAGAGCGTAAGAGATTTTCTAACGTTATTATGACCTTTAAAAGTTAAAAGACAGGTAGATGTGTACTGCATTTTGCATTAACGTACGCAAGGAACGCAAAAAATAATGCACATGCATTGTCCTTATAGGACTGACTCACATACTCTTTAGAAAATTCCTGTTATTATAAACGGCGAATCGTAAAATACAATATTATATCGCGTAATTAAAAACGGCAAGTCACTATACACAAAGTTATGATATAACGTCATGAAAAATTCATCTAATTATAAATTATACAGGGTGTTATGGAAATGGCTTATATTGAAATGAGTAACGCCTTGGGTGTTCTACAGAAATCCTACATACTTTTTTTAAATCGATTGTAAATTTTAAGTAAAAACCCCTTTATCCAAAGTGTTGTCGCGTTATATATATATACATCTGTTTTCAGTTAACAAGTGTTTGTGAACTCAATTTCATGAGGGTTTGTAATTACGTCATCAATTAACTTTTTTAAAACAAGTTCAAAAATAGACCGAAACAAAATTAATGACGTCACAAACATTGTTCGTTTAATAAAACGAAAATGGCGACCGTTCAACAGCTGAATAGCGAGACCAGATAAAAACGCCGACCTCGACCTTGGCCGTTGGAAAACGTTGCTCAAGCGCGAAGCGGCGCTGTTACTTGTATATGTTCATATCAGACAGAAACACGTAACGCCGGCGGCCCCTTTGCCTTAATTAATAAAATAAATGTAGTAATGTGACGTCAAATTTGTGTGATATGACTATTGGTTGCGTTGCAAAATATACATTTTGTGCTGTATTCTTTTATGGAGATGTTTGAACGAATTGTTTTTAATTTAAAAGACCGATGGTAAGAGAGCATGTGCATAAAATTGTAGTTTTTTCTTAAAAAGTCTTTGTTCGCGTTTACAATTATTTGTGTTGTAAAACGTTGCTTGCCGTCATTGTTATGAATATAATTGTTCAATACGGTACGATCCCGGATATGACAGAATGAAGAAATGTTAAAATTATAATATTTATTCCTAAGGTGTTATATTCAGAATCGAGTACACAAGAATTGGATCTTTCAAGAATCGAGTACTTATTCGAGTAACCGAAAAAGAAATCGCCTACTACCTAAATAATTGGATATAATAATATTTTAAATGTATGTCATTAAATTTGTTGCTTATGTTCAAATTTACACTTTTTTACAATTAAAAATTAATAAAAATTAAATACAAGTATTGAAAATTAAAGAAGAACGTCCGATCCATTCTATTCCATCCCTGTTTCAACTCAGCTTAAAATATTAAAGAATCTCATTCTTCTTCGATTCTTGTACCACTCTGAGGTCGTTTTTCCCAACGAATATAACCTCTAACGATTTAACACCAACGTGAATCGCTTTTTGCGCACACGCACCACTTCCAGAGTGCCCTAAAGGGTTGTTCCTATAGTGCTTGTGTTTGATCATAAAAAAAAAACTCTAGTACCACTACTAATTACCTTGTTTTAAACATAAATGAGCCTCGACTACATTAGTTCCATTATATATTTTTAAGTAGTCCTGCAAAAATAGAATTCTATCAAACGAACAGACCATTTTAAAAAGCAGCGTGTTTAACAACACAATAAAATTAGATATATTCATTGCTGAATTTTTCTTTGTGTTTCAGCGTTAACTTACCCAATCATAGCTTTTATAGCGACAAAGCTCGTAACAAAGACGTAAAATTATAGGTTTGTAAGCAACAGAAGTAAGTAATAATTAAGAATATCGTGACAAAAATTTAATGTCATATAATTAAATTTTTTGCTGAACCTTGATATTTTTCTAACGTCGTTAGGACCTATTTTTAGAAATATAACGACCCGCCATATTTTTTTATATTTTATTTTTCATTAATCTTTAGTACCATTGGTACCATAAAATTATAGGGATATGTAATATATACGGGGTGTCCCAAGTAAAGTGGCCTATTAGAAGTATCTCGAGAACTAAATGAGATTTTATTTTGAAAATTTGGCTGTGGCTATAAGAGATGGTTTTCTACGTTTCTAAAATATTTTGGATGATGCGGTGTTGCCGGATCATACCGAAAGTGGTAGCAACTTCGGAATTTTAAATGAATTACCCTATATATTATATTTTTTTTGGAATCTAGGTAAAAATCTAGAACAGTTTTCTGTATAATATCATATACCTATCTTTAAGACTTTTTGAATTATAAGTAATTTTGTGATTTTTTAACGCCGTATCGTTACCTGAAAAGAAAATCGTATCTTTTTAGCGGTTACAGCTAGAAAACTGAAAATTTTACAATAGTTTCACAAGACCATCGCAATTTTATAATTTTGAACAGTATTGAATTCGTTTTATACAGGGCGTCTCTATAACAATATTTCTGAGGCAGATGAATTATTGCAAAAATCTTATTTTTTTTAAATGGGACACCCTGTATTTGATATGTTTTGCTAATAGAGGATCAAATTTTCTATCTAATGATATTATGTATTCCTATACCTATCTTCACTATTTTCGGACTTATAGCGAAATTTAAAAATTATCTTAAAAAAATATATTTTTTGGTAGTTGGCTGTGGATTCATAAAAACAAAATTTTCATTTTGTTTATTTATTTATTAATAAATTCCTTATTGGTTAACTATTTTTTTTACAACAACACAGACATAACGTCAAATGGACTTTTCATTATTTTGTTTCTATGAATCCATTCCACAGCCAACCACACTATCAAAAAATATATTTTTATAAGATAATTTTTAAATTTCGCTATAAGTCCGAAAATAGTGAAGATAGGTATAGGAACACATAATATCATTAGATAGAAAATTTGATCCTCTATTAGCAAAACATATCAATTTAAAAAAAATAAGATTTTTGCAATAATTCATCTGCCTCAGAAATATTGTTATGGAGACGCCCTGTATAAAACGAATTCAATACTGTTCAAAATTATAAAATTGCGATGGTCTTGTGAAACTATTGTAAAATTTTCAGCTTTCTAGCTGTAACCGCTAAAAAGATACGATTTTCTTTTCAGGTAACGATACGGCGTTAAAAAATCACAAAATTAGTCTTAAAGATAGGTATATGATATTATATAGAAAACTGTTCTAGATTTTTACCTAGATTAGAAAAAAAATATAATATATAGGGTAATTCATTTAAAATTCCGAAGTTGCTACCACTTTCGGTATGATCCGGCAACACCGCATCATCCAAAATATTTTAGAAACGTAGAAAACCATCTCTTATAGCCACAGCCAAATTTTCAAAATAAAATCTCATTTAGTTCTCGAGATACTTCTAATAGGCCACTTTACTTGGGGCACCCTGTATATAAGTAACCATAAGCGGCACCGAAAAAAGCAAAAAATAGCATTTAATCTAAAAAATATATCATCATATCATCACATTTTTGTAGGAGATCCTGCATATACAAAAATATTTTCCTGCAATGCATCTTAGGATATGGGTAATCTGCAAAATATCAAAATCCTGACTTAATTAATAACTCAGAGACGACGGTGGTAAGTGTCACTATAAATTTATCACATTAAAAAAGATACAATCAGTTATTTTATTATAGAAATTGGTAAAAATTATTATAATTTAAATACAATAAATATTTTATTATGTAGAAAAGAAATATAACTGCTTGTAGTGTTTCACAATTTTTATTCAGTTTCCTGACACGTGTTTCGACCTTTTCAGGTCATTTTCATTCTATTACCGTTTACAACTCTGTTCAGCCATAACATAAATACCTCTGTAAAATCCCATTTTAACAAGTCTTTGTACTCCTTCGAAAATGACCTGAAAAGGTCGAAACTCGTGCCAGGAAACTGAATAAAAATTGTGAAATACTACAAGCAGTTATATTTCTTTTCTACATATTGGAAATCCGGTTTCACCAAGAATGTAGTCCAACTCCAACTCAAATTAATTATATAAATATTTTATTTAATTTGGAACTATGGTATATGCCTCAGGTCTATATTGATTGAGCTTGTTTCGCCCAGTATAGTAAAAAATATATATCTGTAAATAAATGGTTGATTTTCAACAGTTTGAAAATTGTTAATTAAGTCATTGTCAATGTTTTGATATAGTCCACCCCATCATCAGGGTTAGATTAATATCAGTAAATGCATATCCATAACTGATATACACAAAAATAAAACCCAAGACTAATTGTAAGCAAGAGCGCCGGTAGAAAATTTTGCCAGGGGGTGCAAAATTTTTTTTAGAAATAAGAGGATGATAGACAAAAAGTGGTTGATGCATTAACAATGCCAGAACCAGGTGGGTGCGAGCCAGAGCCAGCAGGGGGTGCAAGCGAGAGCCAGGTTCAAGTGCACCCTCTTGCACCCACCCCCGGCGCCCATGATTGCAATCAGCTGCAATAAAATTCATCCTGCGTGTGCATGGGCGTCGTTTGGAATAATCTTTAATTTCGTTACCGGAAAAGATAGTATGTTTTTTTCATTTTTTCTCAAATTTGGTACGTATTTTGAATGTCTTCGAAAATATTTCTAATCGAAGCGAGGCCAAACGAAGAAAAATTTTAATATAGCGGATCCGAAGCTCCTATACAGGGTGTCCCATAACTAATGGTACACAGCAAAACTGCAAATTCCTTGGGTAAAAATACCGCGATTGAGCCATACTTAGTTTAGTTCAATAGCTGGTAATAACCGAGATACAGGATGTCCAAGTAAAAATTTAATTTTCAATTTTCCTAAATAACTTATTTCTGAATTAATATTTTTGCACGAAATTTTATGACTAGGGTTTTTTTGGGGAAAGGAATTTGAATTTGTTAATAATTTTGATGTAGATTATAGAGGGCGCCCTCTGCGGTACTCTGGATACATAAAAAGGAATGTAACTTTTTGTGCCTTAGTATAATTATATTTTTATTAAAAATATCAGTTTTTCCGTAATTTTTAAGCAATAATGGTATACTTTGTAAATGTCGCTCCGACTAACCATTTTCGAGATATTTTCAGTTACAATTTCTAATGCGTCCGTTTAAATTTGGATTTGTAAATGTGAAATTTGTCACAGTAGGCTTTGGTAAAAACAAATACAATGAAAGCACTTTGAAATCTCATTTCTGTTAAAGTTTATTTTCATTTGTCAGCATTGTGGGTGTTTTTAAGGAGATTTTGAAGATACTGTTATTAAAAATTAAATTAAAAATGCCGCGACATAACTGTTTTCTAACGGAGAAATGCGGTAATTATTTAAATTAAAACTAGATTATCGGACATCAGTGAATTACATTTTTTCGATTCATTGACCAAAAATAATTTTTAACCCTATTCAAAATTGTTTCCGCAAGAACTATTTGACAGCTTATTGAAACAATATAAAATATTTGATTCTGTTCAACTAAAAAATGAACTTAAAAACCCATTACTTCGGTCTCAGTCGAAGAAAACTTTTTTGGTTTAAATTAAATCAAAACTTATGCGGGAAATACGAAATACAACTGGCCAGGATACTCAGGAAATCTCGTTGTAGTATTAACAAACAACGAACAAACCCGAAGAATACCATTAAACACATAATTTCCCCCCCTAAAATTTCCTGATGTTGTTCAAAAAAACCCTCGAACGTCATTAAACCACAATGTGTCATACATCGTTGCATTCGGGAGAAAAAAGCTCTCATATTCCAATATCAGGAAAACAGGACCGTATTTAAAAAAAACAGAAAGTTGATAAAGAAGAGTCGAAGACGACTCGTCGGATTACAAAACCATTAACGCTGTTAGATAGAGCGGAAAAAGTGGCAATGCAAAAGTGCAATTTACTTTAGAATTCGATCGCAAAAAAACCCAGGAAAACAATAAAACGATTTTTTAGAATTTCGTTTTTTTTCGGGTATCTCCGGAACTACTCGGAATTTTAAAACTTTCTAAACGGCATATTATTGGGCACGTAAATGCGCAACGTTACCCGTATCTCTTACGGTTTCCGCGGCGGCGCTTTCGTCTACAACGAGCTTTCTCCCATTTTTGCTACCACTATCGTCCTTTATTTAAGTTTATAAAATTATTAATTTTATCATTGCCACCCCTACAAAACTTTCTAACGACGCCCATGTGCGTGTTTATTTATTATTAAAAATATTAACTTTTTTATTATAAACAACACTGAAATGGCCCTATAAAAAAAACTATACCATATTACAATTAGTAATGAAAATAGATTGCACACATTAGCTAACATGGTACCTATATACAGATTATTGTTATAGCTGTTTTAACTGTTACTTTATATTAACATTTACTTAGGATATAATGCCTAATTCAATATAATTACCATTATATATTTTCGTTAATGACAATTGGGGTAATTTAGATGTTATCGATAAATAAACAACATAAAAATAAACATCCAAAATAGGAACTTATAAAATAAAAAATAACACTTCAGAACAGCACATTCCTTCTCCTCGTTCCAGTTTAAGAATGGTGCAATACTGTCAAATATTTATTATTTTTAATTTATTTTTATCAATCACATGTAGTAACAAATTACTTCAAGATAGTAACTTTTTAGTCAATTTTGTTGCACGTCAAAATTGCTCTAACCACATCGTTGCAGTGACTTGCTTACAGAAAGGTATTTTTTTATATGACTTCATTGAGGAGATATATGCCTCTAAGGACCTGTCCTGAAAACGAGGTTTTTTATTGCTAGCCATTGAATCACTCTGTATATTTTAATCAAAATTTAGTATGATGTAGTTCAATACAGAGGGATATTCATTAAATAATGACTAATACAGTGAAACCTCTCTTATGCGGACACCTACGGGACCGTCTACATGTGTCCGCCTAATAGAGGTGTCCGCACATGGGAAATTTGTTATTAGGTAATATGTAAATGCAAAATTATTACTATGCATATGTATGTACAAATAAACATAACATAACAAAAATACACTAGTTTTAGTTAGGATGTAGTACTAAAAAAATCTAATAGCGTAGTTTGACGTGTTTGCGTTTTATACTTGCAATCTAGAAAATGTAATTCCTAGTCTGATAACAATTCCATTGCTGTAGAGTCACCTTTATTCGTTGCATACTCTTATAATTCCTTTAACATACTAATGGCTTGTTGAAAATTGGTGACATTTGTTTGATTACTGCATTCAACTTCTTCATGAGAGTCGTCAGATAGTGATGTGGTTTCAGTTTGGACTACATAATCGGTAGGAATGGGTTCACTATCATCTTCTAATAGCACATTGCTATCAATGTTAATGAACTCGCCCAAATCATTGTTATCAAATTACAAACTTCCACAACATCAATATTTTCTCTCAGACTCAAAACGCGACATTTTTGTGCCTTTGTTTACGATTTTAACCTCACAACTCACAAATATCCGGCGGAGTGCTGTCCGGGAATCACATATACTTTCATTCCGCGAAGTCCTTTCGCGCTGCCACGCATACGTGATTGGTTGCCGGTCTGTCTTCAGAGAGTTTTTTTTTGCACCGTACTTATTCGTCTCCCAAATACTTTAATTTTTTTTTGTCCGTTTAGAGGAGAGCTTTTGCACTCTTTGTATGAAAACAGCCTGTCCTCGTACGCCCAAGAGATGATTTTCATGGAATTTCATATACCTAGTTCCGGACTATGAAAAAATGTCCGCTAAATAGAGATGTCCGCTTATTAGAGGTGTCCGTTATGAGAGGTTTCACTGTATATATTTTTCATATTATTTTTGGATCGCCTACCTATTTTAAACCAAGAAAAATTATTTTTCGTAGATTTTGATAAGTTGAACCTTTAGTTATAGCAAAAGTTAAAAGTATTTTTTATGATGATACTGGCAGCAATTAATTTTACCTCTGAACTGATCTTCCAGTTTATTTCAAAATAATTAAATCTAGTGTAAAAATTTGGAATATCATCATCATATTTTGAAAAAAAGATGCTTACTAGGCATACATATGTGATTTAATATAACTATTTTAGGATTATTTCAACATTTAAATATAAAAGAAAGTTCTTAACCTGGGGAGTCAAAAATGATCTTTTAATAAAATAATATATTAATTTCAGAAAACTCAATCGATATGGCTAAAATATTTTCAAGAAACTTTATAACAGTAACGCTTTTAAACAGAAACAGCTTTATAGAGAAATTAAAACTTTACCAAGGAGAATTTACGTTCCTAGTAGATGCACGGTGTCAGCAGAATAAAAATATTTTAAATCAGGTAACATATACAGGGTGTTTCAGAATAAGATGCTGATCCTTAACGTTGTGAATCCTTAGGTGATTTTAAGAAGAAAAGTTCAAATTAACATACATCCTTAACCTATCAACTTTCGAACTACAGGGCGTTCAAGTTTTAAGAAAAAAATCGTTTTCTATCATAACTAAACTACTTAAAAGGGGCACACCAAACTACACGAACACCGGAAACCGAAGAAGTTGTTTTAAATTTAGTGGAACAAAACCCTAATATAAGTACCAGAAAAATTGGGAATATTTTAAATATTACTCATGTCCTGTCTGGAGAATTCTTCAAAGTTATTTGTTATATCCGTACCATATTCAGCGGGTCCAGGCCCTACTTCCTAGGGATTTTCCATTACGCATCAATTTCTGCCAATGGTTTATTCAAATGGTTACCGAAAATCAACAATTTGATGCCAAAATTTTATTCACGGACGAAGCTAATTTTTCCAGGAACGCCATACAAAATTTTCATAACAATCACTTCTGGGCAGAAGAAAACCCACATGCCATTACGGAATCCCACCACCAAGAGCAATTTTCTGTAAATGTTTGGGCTGGAATTATTGGTGATTATTTAATTGGGCCTTATTTTTTACCAGCCCGATTGAACGGAAACAATTATCGCGAATTCTTGAACACACTTTACCAAATTTACTATACGACGTCCCTATTTTTACCCGACATCGTATGTGGTTTATGCACGATGGTGCACCTGCCCATTTCAGTCTCTTAGCACGAGAGTTTTTAAATCAACATTATCGTAATCGATGGATAGGGCGCAGACGAATACAATCGTGGCCACCTAGATCCCCTGATCTAAACAGTCTAGATTTTTTCCTGTGGGGACTTCTGAAAACGTTGGTTTACATCATCCCAATAAATATTGAAGAGGAGTTGAGAAACCGCATAATAGTTTGTTTCGACACTATCAGGAATACTCCAGGAATTTTTCAAAGGGTACGAGACTCAATGAGGAGAAGAGCTGAATCATGCATTCTTGCAGGTGGTGGCCACTTTCAACAGCTAATTAAATTATTTTCGTTTTTGTTCACACGTTATTTAATGTTAGTTGTTTTAATTTAATTTTTAAAAATAAACCATAGGCAGATAGCGAATGTGCATTTAATGCTTTTTATTTTTTTTGTCGGAAACTGTTTGTCGGACGATAAAAAGGCAAGATATTAAATGTGGCCTAAAATGAATGGGTATTTTAAAAATAATTTTTATCTTGAGAAAAAGCAGTGGCGTACATAATATTTTTCCAAAATGTCTAGTCCAACCCCTTTCAGGACGCCACTGGTTAAAGATTTTTAAAAATTTTCTACACCAAAAGAAGGCTATTGATGCTTAGAGGGCATGTGTGAAAAATTCATAAAGATAGCTAGAAAGTTATTAAAGTTATGATAGAAAAACGATTTTTTTCTTAAAACTTTAACGCCCTGTAGTTCGAAAGTTGATAGGTTAAGGATATATGTTAATTTGAACTTTTCTTCTTAAAATCACCTAAGGATTCATAACGTTCCATCTTATTCTGTAACATCTTATTCTGAAACACCCTGTATACCAGGTGTTTCCTAACCGCTCTGAAAAAATGAAGGTGAATCCTCTCCTTATTTTAAGACGAAAATGTGGTATAAAAGTTTTTCGCTCGTCGCTTCGTTTTCGAAATACAGGGTGTTAAAAATACACGGTGTTAAAAAATATTGTATTTTTCATTTTATTAATTAATATTAATAATATTCTCTCTTCTTCGAGGAGCCGCCAATGCTTCATTCTTATCCTAGCATAACATAACTATTTTTTTTTAGGTTGATATTATGAACCAAAAATTTGGTCAACAATATTTTAACGAATCGTTCGACTGGATAATATTGGAAGGAAGAGAATCGAACAGCTCGATATTACAATCGAATTTTTATGCTGGTATAAATAGCAAAATATTTATCATTGACATCGATAAGCGGCAATACAAGATATGTTCCATTTTTAAATACTCAAAATACGATGCTAGTTTTACCAAGATTAATATGGGACTATGGACGGTTGAAAGTGGTTTTTTATATTTTATTAATTTAGATATACCTAGGGACAGAAGTAACTTAAAAGGTTTAAATTTAAAAGTCATATATCCTTATAATTATTGGTCTTCATCTACCAGATATGATTACAGGTAATAAACTTTACGTCTGATTCTCACTATTGTGAAAGGCACGTGCTCGGCATCGGCACGGCAAAATATATTTATTATTGAATCTGATGGATTTTGCATAATATTCATTTTTGTTTCGGTTGTCTCGGGAGGAATTACTGAATTAACATCTTTTTCAGCAAAGATTGCTGTACATTTTAAATTATTACGTACCATGGGGAAACTAATGCTTCTTCTGAAAGTGACACTAAAAGATGCCACACACTCAGCACTAGCCCATGGATTCCACTTTCTAACACTAATACAACAACAAATATTACGCGGCGGTAAACCAAACACGAATATAAAAAATTCACTCGTCGGAAAACCAATTGGAACTAAAATAAATAAAATTCCATTTGCTATTTATATGTATACCCTCCTATTATTAGGTATTTATACATACCTATATACTTAAAATGGTATAATAACCGGAAAAGATGTAAATTTTATGACATTTTATGGTCAGGAGGCTAATTAGGAAATTATGGCAGCCAAAAGATCCACGGTATATTGTAAACATGACACTGATATCCCCATCCTTTGCCTTATTTGTCACTAGTTCTCTTTCATATTTTAGGCAAGTTGGGAATAAAGATTTGGTGCTAAATATGATTTTATTTGAAATACTTTTTACTCATTTGAATGCTACATATTCCCAAATTTTCTACGATCAACAACTGGATAATACTTTGTTCAGTAATAACAATACAGTATTTTTGCATTTAAAATTTGGTATGGGTGACATTATGGGTAAGATTTAGTTTTAATTTTCTTGAATAATTTAAAAAAGAGTTTCACAGATCGCATTGCTGTTATACAGGGTGGCAAATGTTCCGGAACCTCTTAATTACACGAGAACGAAAAGTGATATCAGATCCGGGGTTTCGAGTAATATTAGTAATATTTTACTATTTGACTGTGCATCCCATATGTCAGTGACGTCATTAACTGTCAAGGGGTTACGTTATTTCTAAGTTTTTTAAATGGAAAACACTCTGTATATTATTAGGTATTCTAAATTCTCAATAAATTTAAAACATTCTTTCGGAAATATTGACAAATAAATGAAGAAAACAAGGAAATTTTCTTTTCAAAAATAAGTGACAATTTCTACATAAACGATAATTTAAAATAAAATTTATATAACTAAATATTCAAAAAGTCATTCTTTAGCCACTTGATAGTGTACAAGCCTCTCTGAACACTGCGAAAGTATATTTTGCAAATGTGGATGAGAAATAGCTTGAACAGCATGTAAAATTCGGTTCTCGATCTTTAAATGATGTTACGCCCCTGGCTTTATTTATATTTAATTAACTCTATTCAATGTAGGAAATAAGAATTAATTCTAAAAATTGCATTAAAAGCCCAAATATTTATGCCATTTTATAAAGATCACCAAAATATTATAATAATATATCTGGATAAAATATCCTAAATAAGAAAGTCATAGGAAATAGAAAAGAGATAGATTGTAAGGTATTTTTGACCCACGCACATATTTTTAAATAAGCCCAAATCGATTTTATTGGATAAAAATCAATGATGGGGAGATGCTAGATACCATGAATAACTCTGACTCAAATTGAAAATAATATTATACAATAACAAAGAAATTCTAATCACATAAACAAACGAGTAACTTTAATGTATTTCAACTTCCTTAATAACCAAAAAGAACATTACAAAATTCTTAATTATCTAAACAAACGATTAACTTAATGGGTTTTAGCTATTTACTTTTATAAACAAGGAATAATAAAAGTAAATTGTTTATTACATAGCACCAATTCTGGTGCTATGTATTACGGCTTGAGAGTGACCTTGAACGTCCGTTGTCGTCGTCGTCGTCGTCGTATCTTTTGACATTTTTGAGGTTGCGAATTTTTTGCGAGAAATCTGTCATAGTCGGAGCGACGAAACTTTTTGGTTTTAATTTTGGATAGTGCGCGCGTGTTGTATCAAAATTTAAAATATACAGGATCAACCGTTTCGTAGTTATTAAGCGTCAAAGTCGAAATTTCCGCGATTCCCGTTGAAACACATTTCAAGTTGCAAAACTCAATTTTTTCGATTTAAATTTTCGGAGTGTGGCGTAGACCGGTCGCTACAGAACCCTATTGAAACTGGGCAACGTACGATGATTAGAAGTAATTTAAAAGAATTTTTGAAAGTCGAAATTTGACAAAACAGGGTCATTTTTGGTACCGAATAGCTCGAACTGGGTGCGTCCGAGCGTCATGCGATTTAAAATTTACAATTTCCCATCTCAAAAACTAGGTGCCATCAATACATCTGTCTATACCTAAAGTTATTAGAAAATGGGAAAAATTTGAAAATACTGAACAAGTTGATATTTCTGGGTAAAAATGGACGGATTTTAATTTTTTTCGAGGTAAAAACGGCTTTTGATCGAATTTTAGTTTACGTTACCGGAAAGATCTAGCTAGATCACATTCGATGCGTATGTTTTCGTTTCTTCGATTTAAATACCGAAATTACTATTAAAGAATGAATTTTAGTTTTTTGGAAATGCAAAAATTTGTCACCGCTACACTTAATTTTGTCTATACGCTTTTATATTTAACATATTCCGTATTTTATTGCTTTTTCGTTATGGGAAATGATGATACTTGCAGATTCACACCAAGAGCGCTCTTCGAATTAATATCTAAAGGGTTAAAAGAAATTAAATATAACCATTTTCACCCATTTTTCACTAAAAGTTGTGTTCAGTCACGAATAACTCTTACAAATATCATTTCGGAGAGTTCTTTATAGGCGTATTCTTTCCATCCATCTTTTCTCTAAACATTATTATTTTTCAAAATTTTCGAAATTTCCTTTCAATCGGGAGAAAAACGACGTTTTTCCGAGCTGGGACGGCCAATTTTTGCAAATCTGCACACTTGGTCGATTTTAATCAGCATGCCTTGGAATAAAATTAACCCAATTTGTTGACTGTCAAAATTCGGCCGAAATGGGCCAAAATAGACTTTTTCTTAGCGAGATCCTGAAGTTAATTGAACGATATGAGGTTGGAAATGGTATGGAAAAGATTATATGGGATTTCGGCTTTCGATAATGATCCCTATCGTTGCCCAAAATGGAAAATTTCCTACCATTTTCCCGATTTCCAAAATGGTCTGCAACGACCTATTTACATTGGGCTTATGGGAGGGTCCAAAAACGGTGCATCTTGACACAATTTATTTTATTTCTTCTAATCGGTCCACGTTGGAGCAATACAACTTTTTGGGTATATTTTGGTATATATGGCGTATCCTTTGCAGATGTACGTCATTATACAGGGTGTTCCGTTCATAAGTTATTAAACGAAATAATCAGAAAATGTGAAAAAATTAAATATTTTTTTCTACGACCTGCCGGTCTCGTAAAACTTAAGCGATTCAGTTTATATTCTAGTATGTTATCAAGAAACTTATTTAGAAAAAGTCGTCGCGAGATTTTTTTAATAAAATATCGGTAAGTAAATTTTTTGATCTTTTTAAAGTTGGAAAGCATGGAAACGCAGGGTCATTTTCGATAATGAATTATTCGACTTGGGTCGCATAGATTTGCTCCGGGTTTGAACCGGTGCATAGGTCATCTCAAATACTAATATTTCACAATACATCATATCATGCTAAAAGGCCTATAAAATGGAGAAATTTGTGAAAAACTGAACTTGATGATATCGTAAAAATTTTTATTTTGCTTTTCATGGGGTAAAATATTATTTGATCGAAATGTTATGTACGTCATCGGAAAGAGCACATCAGAACACGATTATAAACCATAGTTTAGTTCCTTAATTTCTTATACAAGAATAGCTATAATCGATTAAGCAATAATCACTAATTTTGACATCCTCTTACTAAAAGCCGGCTGTACGCTAGTGTATGTAACTTTTTCAATCGTTCTTTAGCCTATCGTTTAAAGGAATAAATTACCTTTACGTTCCACATCGACTGTGTAATCCAAAAATATCCTTTGGCGGATAAAAAAAATATTTTATAAATTTTCTCAAAATTTTTTTTTTCAAAAGTCTAGTTTACTCTGCTATATCTTCTATAACTTTCCTTTTGAAGATTTCTTTCTAGGTTTATCTGATTCCCTCATCTTTTCCGAACATTTCGCTATATATAAAGTTTTTACAGTATTTAGGGAAAATTAGACAAGGGCAAGTGTTTAAATTCATCAGATTTGAATAAATCATGCACACCGTGTGGAAAAATAGGCTTAATTTGATAACTAGGCAATTTGAAAAAAATTCAAGTAGTACGTTATGTTAATTTTGCTAAAAGGATTTAAAAAATATTTTAAATTTTTTGACACCTGTCAAATTGACGTTTCCTTGGTTAGTAAAAAGTGCGATATTAATAAAATTTCACAAAGTTGGTGTCGTTTTCGTATAGTTCGAGGGCAAGGAATCCGAAAATTTAAATCATATTTTGACAGCTGTCATTTTTAACAATTATTTGATTTCGATTATCTATCGATCATAGGCGTAATGGTAACAGAATTTCGCAAAGTTGGTGTCGATTTCGTATAATTCGAATGCAGGCAATTCGAAAATTTTATTAATATTTTGACAGCTGTCAAATTGACGTATATTACGTTGGTAATAGTTGCAATGTTAACAAAAATTCACGAGTTTAGTATCGTTTCTATATAATTTGAGTATGAGGAATTCGAAAATTTTGTATATTTTTTGACAGCTGTCAAATCAACATTTCATAAATTAGTAATAAATGCAAGGTTAACAAAATATCACAGGTTTAGTATCGTCTCTATGTAATTCAAATCAAGGAATCCGAAAATTGAATTTATTTATTGACAGCTGTCAAATTGATGATTCTTTAGTAAAAAATAAGTGAAAGGTTAACCAAATTTCAAAAATTTTATATCGATTCTATATAATTTGAGTATGAGGTATCCGAAAAATGGATTTACTTTTTGACAGCTATCATTTTTGACATATTTTCACAAGTTTGGTAACATTTCTATACAATTTTAATATGAGGAATTCGAAATCTTTATCTATTTTTTGACAGCTGTTAAATTGACGTTTCTTAAGTCAATAATAGGTACAAGGTTAACGGAATTTCTAAAGCTTGGTATCATTTTTATGTAATTCGAATGCAAGGAATCCGAAAATGTTATTTATTTTTTGACAGCTCTCATTTTTAACATATTTTTTTCTATTCTATACATAATATAGTGAACGGATTGTTCGCAATCGGTTATAGCTGGTAACTTGTGAAACGGTAACATATGTTATAATGAACGAATTTGGGTGCTTTGAACCCCCATCACAGTCCGCAGGAGTGTGGCCAACCAATTAAAGCATCAACCTGCATTCAAGCTTCTCGGTGCATCCACCCAAATCGGTGGTCATATCTAGGTAATAACAAAACACATATAGGCGAATCTGTCGCATATAGAGGGTCAGCGGAGCCCCGCGCGGAGCGCCGAGGGGGCTAGACCCCCTCGTATAGCGAACGAATTGCTCGAGATCAGGTATAGCTGGGGTCTCAATATGTGAACCGGTAACATATGTTATAATGAACGAATTTGGGTGCTATGTACCCCCATCACAGTCCGCAGGAGTGTGGCCAACGAATTAAAGCATCAATCTATATTCAAGCTTCTCGGTGCATCCACCCAAATCGGTGGTCAAATCTAGGTAATAATAAAAAAACACGTGTAGGCGAATCTGTCGCATACAGGTGAACGGCGGAGCCCTGCCGCGGAGCGGCTAGGTAATAACAAAAACGCATGTAGATGGATGCCGGAGGCCCCTGCGCGTTTAGCGCCTAGTGGGAATCTGTCGCATGCAGGTGAACGGCGGAGCCCCGCCGCGGAGCGGCTACGTAATAACAAAAAAACACATGTAGGTGGATGCCGGAGGCCCCTGCGCGGGTAGCGCCTAGGGGGGCTATGCCCCCCTAGTTACATAGCACCCTTCGGATGCTATGTATTACGGCTTTCCAGTGACCTTGAACGTCCGTTGTCGTCGTCGTCGTCGTCGTATCTTTTGACATTTTTGAGGTTGCGAATTTTTTGCGAGAAAACTATCAGAGTCGAAACGACGAAACTTTCTGGTTTTAATTTTGGATAGTGCGCGCGTGTTGTCTCAAATTTTAAAGTATACAGGGTGAACCGTTTCGAAGTTATTAAACGTCAAAGTCGACTTTTCGGCGATTCCCGTTGGAACACATTTCAAGTCGCAAAACTCAATTTTTTCGATTTAAATTTTCGGAGTGTGGAGTGAACCGGACGCTACAGAACCCTATTGAAACTGGGTAACGTACGGGGATTAGAAGTAATTTAAAAGAATTTTTGAAAGTCGAAATTTGACAAAAAAGGGTCATTTTTGGTACCTAATAGCTCGAACTGGGTGAGTCCGAGGGTCACGCGGTTTAAAATTTAAGATTTCCCATCTCAAAAACTAGCTGCAATCAATACATCTATCTATACCTAAAGTTATTAGAAAATGGGAAAAATTTGAAAATACTGAACAAGTTGATATTTCGGGGTAAAAATGGACGGTTTTTGATTTTTTTCAAGGTAAAAACGGCTTTTGATCGAAATTTAGTTTCCTTTACCGGAAAGTTCGAGGTAAATCACATTCGATACGTATATTTTCGTTTCTTCGATTTAAATACCGAAATTACTATTAACGACTGAATTTTAGTTTTTTGGAAAAGTAAAAATTTGTCACCGCTACACTTAATTTCGTCTATACGCTTTCCTATTTAACATTTTCCATATTTTATTACTTTTTCGTCACGCGGAATGATGGTACTTTAAGATTCATACCAAGAGCGCGTTTCGAATTACGATCTAAAGGGTTAAAAAAAATTAAGTATATCCATTTTCAACCATTTTTTACTAAAAGTTCTGTTTAGTCACGAATAACTCCTACAAATATCATCTCGGAGAGTTCTTTATAGGCGTATTCTTTCCGTCCATCTTTTCTCTCAACATTATTATCTTTCAAAATTTTTGAAATTTCCTTTCAATCGGGAGAAAAACGACGTTTTTCCGAGCTGGGACGGCCAATTTTTGCAAATCTGCACACTTCGTCGATTTTAATCAGCATGCCTTGGAATAAAATTAACCCAATTTGTTGACTGTCAAAATTCGGCCGAAATGGGCCAAAATAGCCTTTTTCTTAGCGAGATCCTGAAGTTAATTGACCGATTTGAGAATGGAAATGGTATGGAAAAGATTCTATGGGATTTCTACTTTCGATAATGACCCCTATCGTTGCCCAAAATCGAAAATTTCCTACCATTTTCCCGATTTCCAAAATGGTCTGCAACGACATATTTACATTGCTCTTATGGGAGCGCCGAAACAGGGTGCATTTTGAAACCAGTTATTCGATTTCTTCTAAACGGCTCACGTTGGAGCAATGAAACTTTTGGGGTATACTTTGGTATATATGGCGTATACTTAGCCGATGTACGACATTATACAGGGTGTCCCGTTAATAAGTTATTAAACGAAATAGTCAGAAAATGTGCAAAAAATTAAATATTTCTTTCTACGATTTGCCGGTCTCGTAAAACTTAAACGATTCAGTTTATATTTTAGTATGTTATCAAGAAACTTATTTAGAAAAACTCGTCGCGAGATTTTTTTAATAAAATGTCGGGAAGTCAATTTTTTGATTTTTTTAAAGTTGGAAAACATGAAAATGCAGGGTCATTTTCGATAATGAATTATTCGATTTCTGTCTTATAGATTGGTACCGGGTTCGAACCGGTGGATAGGTCATCTCAAATACTAATATTTCACAATACATCATATCATGTTAAAAGACCTATAAAATGGAGGAATTTGCGAGAGACTGAACTTGATGATTTCGTAAAAATTTCTTTTTCCTTTTTAAGGGGTAAAATAATATTTCATCGAAATGTTATATATGTCATCAGAAAGAGCACATCAGAGCACGATTATAAACCATAATTTAGTTTCTTAATTTCTTATACAAAAATAACTACAATCGATTAAGCAATAATCACTAATTATGACATCCTCTTACTAAAACCCATCTGTACGCTAGTGTATGTAACTTTTTCAATCGTTCTTTAGCCTATCGTTTAAAGGAATAAATTACCTTTACGTTCCACATCGACTGCGTGACCCCAAAATATCCTTTGGCGGATAAAAAAAATATTTTATAAATTTTTTCGAAATTTTTTTTATTAAAAGTCAAGTTTATTCTGCTATATCTTCTATAACTTTCCTGTTGGAGATTTCTTTCTAGGTTTATCTGATTCCCTCATCTTTTCCGAACATTTTGATATATATAAAGTTATCATAAAGATGTTCGAACTTGGAGAAAATTAAGAAAATTCGTAACGGTGACAGCAAAATTTCCAACTTTCGCTCGAAATGCATGAATGGCGTGGCTTTTACAGTATTTAGTGAAAATTAGACAAGGGCAAGTGTTTAAATTCATCAGATTTGACTAAATCATGCACACCGTCTGGAAAAATAGGCTTAATTTGATAAATTGCCAATTTGAAGAAAATTCAACTAGTAAGTTATGTTAATATTGCTAAAAGGATTTAAAAAATATTTTAAATTTTTTGACACCTGTCAAATTGACGTTTCCTTGGTTAGTATAAAGTGCAAGATTAATAGAATTTCACAAAGTTGGTGTCGTTTTCGTATAATTCGAGGGCAAGGAATCCGAAAAATTAATTCATATTTTGACAGCTGTCATTTTTAACAATTCTTTGATTTCGGTTAACTGTCGATCATAGGCGTAATCGTAACAGAATTTCGCAAAGTTGGTGTCGATTTCGTATAACTCGAATGCAGGCAATCCAAAAAATTTATTAATTTTTTGACAGCTGTCAAATTGACGTATATTACGTTGCTAATAGTTGCAATGTTAACAAAAATTCACGAGTTTGGTATCGCCTCTATATAATTTGAGTATGAGGAATTCGAAAATTTTATATATTTTTTGACAGCTGTCAAATGGACGTTTCTTAGGTTAGTAATATGTGCAAGGTGAACAAAATAACGCAAGTTTAGTATCGTCTCTATGTAATTCAAATGCAAGGAGTCCGAAAATTAAATTTATTTTTTGACAGCTGTCAAATTGATGATTCTTTAGTAAAGAATAAGTGCAAGGTTAACAAAATTTCAAAAATTTTGTATCGATTCTATATAATTTGAGTATAAGTTATCCGAAAAATGTATTTATTTTTTGACAGCTGTCATTTTTGACATTTTTTTGTTGACATGTTTTAACAAGTTTGGTATCGTTTCTATATAATTTGAGTATGAGGAATCCGAAATTTTTATCTATTTTTTGACAGCTGTCTGTTCTTAAGTCAGTAATAGGTACAAGGTCAACGGAATTTCACAAGTTTGGTATCGTTTTTATGTAATTCGAATGCAAGGAATCCGAAAATGTTGTTTATTTTTTGAGAGCTGTCATTCTTGACATATTTTTCTCTATTCGATACGTAATATAGTGAACGGATTTTTCGCAATCGGTAATAGCTGGTTCCTTAAAATGCGAAACGGTAACATATGTTATAATGAACGAATTTGGGTGCTATGTACCCCCATCACAGTCCGCAGGAGTGTGGCCAACCAATTAAAGCATCAACCTGCATTCAAACTTCTCGATGCATCCACGCAAATCGGTTGATAAATCTAGGTAATAATAACAAAACACATATAGGCGAATCTGTCGCAAAAAGAGGGTCCGCGGAGCCCCGCGCGGAGCGCCTAGGGGGCTATGCCCCCTAGTTACATAGCGCCCTTCGGACGCTATGTATTACGGCCTTCCAGTGACCTTGAGTTCGTCCGTTGTCGTCGTCGTATCTTTTGACATTTTTGAGGTTGCGAATTTTTTGCGAGAAAACTATCAGAGTCGAAACTACGAAACTTCTTGGTTTTAATTTTGGATAGTGCGCGCGTGTTGTCTCAAAATTTAAAATATACAGGGTGAACCGTTTCGAAGTTATTAAGCGTCAAAGTCGACTTTTCGGCGATTCCCGTTGAAACACATTTCAAGTCGCAAAACTGAATTTTTTCGATTTAAATTTTCGGAGTGTGGAGAGGACCGGTCGCTACAGAACCCTATTGAAACTGGGTAACGTACGACGATTAGAAATAATTTAAAAGAATTTTTGAAAGTCGAAATTTGACAAAAAAGGGTCATTTTGGGTACCTAATAGCTCGAACTGGGTGGGTCCGAGGGTCACGCGGTTTAAAATTTAAGATTTCCCATCTCAAAAACTAGGTGCCATCAATACATCTATCTATACCTAAAGTTATTAGAAAATGGGAAAATTTTGAAAATACTGAACAAGTTGTTATTTCGAGGTAAAAATGGACGGATTTTAATTTTTTTCGAGGTAAAAACGGTTTTTGATCGAATTTTAGTTTACGTTACCGGAAAGTTCGAGGTAAATCACATTCGATACGTATATTTTCGTTTCTTCGATTTAAATACCGAAATTACTATTAAAGAATGAATTTTAGTTTTTTGGAAATGCAAAAATTTGTCACCGCTACACTTAATTTCGTCTATACGCTTTCCTATTTAACATTTTCCATATCTTTTTGCTTTTTCGTCAAGCGGAATGATGGTACTTTAAGATTCATACCAAGAGCGCGTTTCGAATTACGATCTAAAGGGTTAAAAAAAATTAAATATAATCATTTTCAACCATTTTTCACTAAAAGTTCTGTTTAGTCACGAATAACTCCTACAAATATCATCTCGGAGAGTTCTTTATAGGCGTATTCTTTCCGTCCATCTTTTCTCTCAACATTATTATCTTTCAAAATTTTTGAAATTTCCTTTCAATCGGGAGAAAAACGACGTTTTTCCGAGCTGGGACGGCCAATTTTTGCAAATCTGCACACTTCGTCGATTTTAATCAGCATGCCTTGGAATAAAATTAACCCAATTTGTTGACTGTCAAAATTCGGCCGAAATGGGCCAAAATAGCCTTTTTCTTAGCGAGATCCTGAAGTTAATTGACCGATTTGAGAATGGAAATGGTATGGAAAAGATTCTATGGGATTTCGACTTTCGATAATGACCCCTATCGTTGCCCAAAATCGAAAATTTCCTACCATTTTCACGATTTCCAAAATGGTCTGCAACGACATATTTACATTGCTCTTATGGGAGCGCCGAAACAGGGTGCATCTTGAAACCAGTTATTCGATTTCTTCTAAACGGCTCACGTTGGAGCAATGAAACTTTTGGGGTATACTTTGGTATATATGGCGTATACTTAGCCGATGTACGACATTATACAGGGTGTCCCGTTAATAAGTTATTAAACGAAATAGTCAGAAAATGTGCAAAAAATTAAATATTTCTTTCTACGACTTGCCGGTCTCGTAAAACTTAAACGATTCAGTTTATATTTTAGTATGTTATCAAGAAACTTATTTAGAAAAACTCGTCGCGAGATTTTTTTAATAAAATGTCGGGAAGTCAATTTTTTGATTTTTTTAAAGTTGGAAAACATGAAAATGCAGGGTCATTTTCGATAATGAATTATTCGATTTCTGTCTTATAGATTGGCACCGGGTTCGAACCGGTGGATAGGTCATCTCAAATACTAATATTTCACAATACATCATATCATGCTAAAAGACCTATAAAATGGAGGAATTTGCGAGAGACTGAACTTGATGATTTCGTAAAAATTTCTTTTTCCTTTTTAAGGGGTAAAATAATATTTCATCGAAATGTTATATATGTCATCAGAAAGAGCACATCAGAGCACGATTATAAACCATAATTTAGTTTCTTAATTTCTTATACAAAAATAACTACAATCGATTAAGCAATAATCACTAATTATGACATCCTCTTACTAAAACCCATCTGTACGCTAGTGTATGTAACTTTTTCAATCGTTCTTTAGCCTATCGTTTAAAGGAATAAATTACCTTTACGTTCCACATCGACCGCGTGACCCCAAAATATCCTTTGGCGGATAAAAAAAATATTTTATAAATTTTTTCGAAATTTTTTTTATTAAAAGTCAAGTTTATTCTGCTATATCTTCTATAACTTTCCTGTTGGAGATTTCTTTCTAGGTTTATCTGATTCCCTCATCTTTGCCGAACATTTTGATATATATAAAGTTATCATAAAGATGTTCGAACTTGGAGAAAATTAAGAAAATTCGTAACGGTGACAGCAAAATTTCCAACTTTCGCTCGAAATGCATGAATGGCGTGGCTTTTACAGTATTTAGTGAAAATTAGACAAGGGCAAGTGTTTAAATTCATCAGATTTGAATAAATCATGCACACCGTCTGGAAAAATAGGCTTAATTTGATAAATTGGCAATTTGAAGAAAATTCAACTAGTAAGTTATGTTAATATTGCTAAAAGGATTTAAAAAATATTTTAAATTTTTTGACACTTGTCAAATTGACGTTTCCTTGGTTAGTAAAAAGTGCAAGATTAATAGAATTTCACAAAGTTGGTGTCGTTTTCGTATAATTCGAGGGCAAGGAATCCGAAAATTTAATTCATATTTTGACAGCTGTCATTTTTAACAATTCTTTGATTTCGGTTAACTGTCGATCATAGGCGTAATGGTAACATAATTTCGCAAAGTTGGTGTCGATTTCGTATAACTCGAATGCAGGCAATCCGAAAAATTTATTAATTTTTTGACAGCTGTCAAATTGACGTATATTACGTTGGTAATAGTTGCAATGTTAACAAAAATTCACGAGTTTGGTATCGCATCTATATAATTTGAGTATGAGGAATTCGAAAATTTTATATATTTTTTGACAGCTGTCAAATTGACGTTCCTTAGGTTAGTAATATGTGCAAGGTGAACAAACTATCGCAAGTTTAGTATCGTTTCTATGTAATTCAAATGCAAGGAGTCCGAAAATTAAAATTATTTTTTGACAGCTGTCAAATTAATGAATCTTTAGTAAAGAATAAGTGCAAGGTTAACAAAATTTCAAGAATTTTGTATCGATTCTATATAAGTTGAGTATGAGGTATCCAAAAAATTTATTTACTTTTTGACATCTGTCATTTTTGCCATTTTTTTGTTAACATATTTTCACAAGTTTGGTATCATTTCTATATAATTTGAGTATGAGGAATCCGAAATTTTTATCTATATTTTCACAGCTGTTAAATTAACGTTTCTTAGGTCAATAATAGGTACAAGGTTAACAGAATTTTGCAAGTTTGGTATCGTTTTTATGTAATTCGCATGCAAGGAATCCGAAAATGGTGTTTATTTTTTGACAGCTGTATTTTTGACATATTTTTTCTATTCGATACGTAAAATAGTGAACGGATTGTTCGCAATCGGTTATAGCTGGTACCTTAAACCACATATGTTATAATTAACGAGTTTGGGTGCTATGTACCCCCATCACAGTCCGCAGGAGTGTGGCTAACCAATTAAAGCATCAACCTGCATCCAAACTTCTCGATGCATCCACGCAAATCGGTTGACAAATCTAGGTAATAACAAAACACATATAGGCGAATCTGTCGCAAAAAGAGGGTCCGCGGAGCCCCGCGCGGAGCGCCTAGGGGGGCTATGCCCCCCTAGTTACATAGCGCCCGTCCCGGTCGCTATGTATTACGTCCAGTGGGTGACCTTGAGTTCGTCCGTTGTCGTCTTTTTCGACATTTTCGAGGTTGCGAATTTCTGGAGAAAAAACTATCAGAGTCGAAACGACGAAACTTTTTGGTTTTAATTTTGGATAGTGCGCGCGTATTGTCTCAAAATTTAAAATATACAGGGTGAACCGTTTCGAAGTTATTAAGCGTCAAAGTCGACTTTTCGGCGATTCCCGTTGAAACACATTTCAAGTCGCAAAACTCAATTTTTTCGATTTAAATTTTCGGAACGTGGAGTGGACCGGTCGCTACAGAACCCTATTGAAACTGGGTAACGTACGACGATTAGAAGTAATTTAAAAGAATTTTTGAAAGTCGAAATTTGACAAAAAATGGTCATTTTTGGTACCTAATAGCTCGAACTGGGTGGGTCCGAGGGTCACGCAGTTTCAAATTTTCGATTTCCCATCTCAAAAACTAGGTGCCATCAATACATCTATCTATACCTAAAGTTATTAGAAAATGGGAAAAAATTGAAAATACTGAACAAGTTGATATTTCGGTGTAAAAATGGACGGTTTTTCATTTTTTTCAAGGTAAAAACGGCTTTTGATCGAATTTTAGTTTACGTTACCGGAAAGTTCGAGGTAAATCACATTCGATACGTATAATTTCGTTTCTTCGATTTAAAAACCGAAAATACTATTAACGATTGAATTTTAAAAATTTGGAAATTGTACTTTTGTCACCGCTACACTTAATTTCGTCTATACGCTTTCCTATTTAACATTTTCCATATTTTTTTGCTTTTTCGTCAAGCGGAATGATGGCACTTTCAGATTCATACCAAGAGCGCGTTTCGAATTACGATCTAAAGGGTTAAAAAAAATTAAGTATATCCATTTTCAACCATTTTTCACTAAAAGTTCTGTTTAGTCACGAATAACTCCTACAAATATCATTTCGGAGAGTTCTCTATAAGCGCATTTGCATCGTCCATCATTTCTCACCACATTATTATTTTTCAAAATTTTCGAAATTTCCTTTCAATCGGGAGAAAAACGACGTTTTTCCGAGCTGGGACGGCCAATTTTTGCAAATCTGCACACTTCGTCGATTTTATTCAGCATGCCTTGGAATAAAATTAACCCAATTTGTTGACTGTCAAAATTCGGTCGAAATAGGCCAAAAATAGCCATTTTCTTAGCAAGATGCTGCAGATAATTGACCGATTTGAGCATGGAAATGGTATGGAAAAGATTCTATGGGATTTCGGCTTTCGATAATGACCCCTATCGTTGCCCAAAATGGAAAATTTCCTACCATTTTCCCGATTTCCAAAATGGTCTGCAACGACCAATTTACATTGGGCTTATGGGAGCATGCAAAAATGGTGCATCTTGACACAATTTATTTCATTTCTTCTAAACGGCTCACGTTGGAGCAATGCAACTTTTTGGGTATACTTTGGTATATATGGCGTATCTTTAGCCGACGTACGACATTATACAGGGTGTTCCGTTCATAAGTTATTAAATGAAATAATCAGAAAATGTGAAAAAATTAAATATTTTTTTCTACGACTTGCCGGTCTCGTAAAACTTAAGCGATTCAGTTTATATTCTAGTATGTTATCAAGAAACTTATTTAGAAAAACTCGTCGCGAGATTTTTTCAATAAAATGTCGGGAAGTCAATTTTTTGATTTTTTTAAAGTTGGGAAGCATTAAAATGCAGGGTCATTTTCGATAATGAATTAATCGACTTGAGTAGCATAGATTGGCTCCGGGTTTGAACCGGTGGATAGGTCATCTCAAATACTAATATTTCACAATACGTCATATCATGCTAAAAGACCTATAAAATGGAGAAATTTGCGTGAAACTGAACTTGATGATTTCGTCAAAATTTTTTTTTCCTTTTTATGGGGTAAAATAATATTTCATCGAAATGTTATATATGTCATCAGAAAGAGCACATCAAAACACGATTATAAACCATAATTTAGTTTCTTAATTTCTTATACAAAAATAACTACAATCGATTAAGCAATAAGCACTAATTTTGACATCCTCTTACTAAAACCCATCTGTACGCTAGTGTATGTAACTTTTTCGATCGTTCTTTAGCCTATCGTTTAAAGGAATAAATTACCTTTACGTTCCACATCGACTGCGTGACCCAAAAATATCCTTTGGCGGATAAAAAAAATATTTTATAAATTTTCTCAAAATTTTTTTTTTCAAAAGTTCAGTTTACTCTGCTATATCTCCGACAACTTTCCTTTTGGAGATTTCTTTCTAGGTTTATCTGATTCCGTCATCTTTTCCGAACATTTTGATATATATAAAGTTATCATAAAGATGTTCGATCTTGGAGAAAATTAATAAAATTCGTAACGGTGACAGCAAAATTTCTAAATTTCGCTGGAAATGCATGAAAGGCGTGGCTTTTACCGTAATTGGTGAAAATACATGGGACGTTTAGCAAATTTTTAATAGGGTCGTTTCGCATTTTGTGGAAAAATAGGAATAATTTAGTAAATTGTCAATTTGAAGAAAAATCAAGTAGCACATTATGTTAGTAATATTAAAGGAATTTAAAAAATTTTATTTATTTTTTGACACCTGTCAAATTGACGTTTCCTTGGTTAGTAAAAAGTGCAAGATTAATAGAATTTCACAAAGTTGGTGTCGTTTTCGTATAATTCGAGGGCAAGGAATCCGAAAATTTAATTCATATTTTGACAGCTGTCATTTTAACAATTCTTTGATTTCGGTTAACTGTCGATCATAGGCGTAATGGTAACATAATTTCGCAAAGTTGGTGTCGATTTCGTATAATTCGAATACAGGCAATCCGAAATTTTTTAAAATTTTTTGACAGCTGTCAAATTGACGTATATTACCTTGGTAATAGTTGCAATGTTAACAAAAATTCACGAGTTTGGTATCGCTTCTATATAATTTGAGTATGAGGAATTCGAAAATTTTATATATTTTTTGACAGCTGTCAAATTGACGTTTCTTAGGTTAGTAATATGTGCAAGGTGAACAAAATATCGCAAGTTTAGTATCAACTCTATGTAATTCAAATGCAAGGAGTCCGAAAATTAAATTTATTTTTTGACAGCTGTCAAATTGGTGATTCTTTAGTAAAGAATAAGTGCAAGGTTAACAAAATTTCAAAAATTTTGTATCGATTCTATATAATTTGAGTATAAGTTATCCGAAAAATGTATTTATTTTTTGACAGCTGTCATTTTTGACATTTTTTTGTTGACATGTTTTAACAAGTTTGGTATCGTTTCTATATAATTTGAGTATGAGGAATCCGAAATTTTTATCTATTTTTTGACAGCTGTCAAATTGACGTTTCTTAAGTCAGTAATAGGTACAAGGTCAACGGAATTTCACAAGTTTGGTATCGTTTTTATGTAATTCGAATGCAAGGAATCCGAAAATGTTGTTTATTTTTTGAGAGCTGTCATTCTTGACATATTTTTCTCTATTCGATACGTAATATAGTGAACGGATTTTTCGCAATCGGTTATAGCTGGTTCCTTAAAATGTGAAACGTTAACGTATGTTATAATGAACGAATTTGGGTGCTATGTACCCCCATCACAGTCCGCAGGAGTGTGGCCAACCAATTAAAGCATCAACTTGCATTTAAGCTTCTCGGTGCATCCACCCAAATCGGTGGTCAAATTTAGGTAATAATAACAAAAAAACACATGTAGACGAATTTATCGTATACAGGAGAACGGCGGAGCCCTGCCGCGGAGCGGCTAGGTAATAACAAAAACGCATCTAGGTGGATGCCTGAGGCCCCTGCGCGGTTAGCGCCTAGTGGGAATCTGTCGCATGCAGGTGAACGGCGGAGCCCCGCCGCGGAGCGGCTAGGTAATAATAACAAAAACACATGTAGGTGGATGCCGGAGGCCCCTGCGCGGGTAGCGCCTAGGGGGGCTATGCCCCCCTAGTTACATAGCGCCCGTCCCGGTCGCTATGTATTACGTCCAGTGGGTGACCTTGAGTTCGGATGTTGCCGTGTTTTTCGACATTTTGGAGGTTGCGTATTTTTGGAGAAAAAACTATCAGAGTCGAAACGATGAAACTTTTTGGTTTTACTTTTGGATAGTGCGCGCGTGTTGTCTCAAATTTTCGAGTATACAGGGTGTGCCGTTTCGAAGTTATTAAGCGTCAAAGTCGACTTTTCGGCGATTTCAGTTGTGCTACGTTTCAGGTCGCAAATCGCAATTTTTTCGATTTAAATTTTCAGAGTGTGGTGTAGACTGGACCCTACAGAACCCTATTGTTTTTGGGTAACGTACGACGATTAGAAGTAATTTAAAAGAATTTTTCAAAGTCGAAATTTGGCAAAAAAGGGTCATTTTGGGTACCTAATAGCTCGAACTGGGTGCGTCCTAGCGACACGCGGTTTTAAATTTTCGATTTCCCATCTCAAAAACTAGGTGCCATCAATACATCTATCTATACCTAAAGTTATTAGAAGATGGGAAAAATTTGAAAATACTGAACAAGTTGATATTTCGGGGTAAAAATGGACGGTTTTTCATTTTTTTCGAGGTAAAAACGGCTTTTGATCGAATTTTAGTTTACGTTACCGGAAAGTTCGAGGTAAATCACATTCGATACGTATATTTTCGTTTCTTCGATTTAAATACCGAAAATACTATTAACGATTGAATTTTAAAAATTTTGAAATTGTGTTTTTGTCACCACCACACTTAAATTCTTCTATACGCTCTCGTATTTAACATTTTCCATATTTTATTGCTTTTTCGTCACGCGGAATGATGGTACTTGAAGATTCATACCAAGAGCGCGCTTCGAATGACGATCTAAAGGGTTAAACGAAATTAAATATAATCATTTTCACCCATTTTTCACTAAAAGTCGTGTTTAGTCACGAATAACTCCTACAAATATTATTTCGGAGAGTTCTCTATAAGCGTATTTTCATCGTCCATCATTTCTCACCACATTATTATTTTTCAAAATTTTCGAAATTTCCTTCCAATCGGGAGAAAAACGACAATTTACCGAGCTGGGACGGCCAATTTTTGCAAATTTGCAAGCTGGACTTGAACTTTACTCGGATTTTAACGGACGGACGGACGAAATTTTACTAAATATTTTGGCTGTCAAAATTCGGTCGAAATAGGCCAAAAATAGCCATTTTCTTAGCGAGATGCTGACGTTAATTGACCGATTTGAGGATGGAAATGGTATGGAAAAGATTCTATGGGATTTCGGCTTTCGATAATGACCCCTATCGTTGCCCAAAATGGAAAATTTCCTACCATTTTCCCGATTTCCAAAATGGTCTGCAACGACATATTTACATTGCTCTTATGGGAGAGCCGAAACAGGGTGCATCTTGAAACCAGTTATTCGATTTCTTCTAAACGGCTCACGTTGGAGCAATGAAACTTTTGGGGTATACTTTGGTATATATGGCGTATCCTTTGCCGATGTACGACATTATACAGGGTGTTCCGTTCATAAGTTATTAAACGAAATAAGCAGAAAATGTGCAAAAAATTAAATATTTTTTTCTACGACTTGCCGGTCTCGTAAAACTTAAGCGATTCAGTTTATATTCTAGTATGTTATCAAGAAATTTATTTAGAAAAAGTCGTCGCGAGATTTTTTTAATAAAATGTCGGGAAGTCAATTTTTTGATTTTTTTAAAGTTGGAAAGCATGAAAATGCAGGGTCATTTTCGATAATTAATTATTCGATTTCTGTCTTATAGATTGGCACCGGGTTCGAACCGGTGGATAGGTCATCTCAAATACTAATATTTCACAATACATCATATCATGCTGAAAGACCTATAAAATGGAGAAATTTGCGAAAAACTGAACTTGATGATTTCGTCAAAATTTTTTTTTCCTTTTTATGGGGTAAAATAATATTTCATCGAAATGTTATATATGTCATCGGAAAGAGCACATCAGAACACGATTATAAACCATAATTTAGTTTCTTAATTTCTTATACAAAAATAACTACAATCAATTAAGCAATAATGACAAATTTTGACATCCTCTTACTGAAAGCCGGCTGTACGCTAGTGTATGTAACTTTTTCAACGATTCTTTAGCCTATCGTTTAAAGGAATAAATAACCTTTACGTTCCACATCGACTGTGTGATCCAAAAATATCCTTTGGCGGATAAAAAAAATATTTTATAAATTTTTTCGAAATTTTTTTTTTCAAAAGTTCAGTTTACTCTGCTATATCTTCTATAACTTTTCGTTTAGAGATTTCTTTCTAGGTTTATCTGATTCCCTCATCTTTTCCGAACATTTTGATGTATATAAAGTTATCATAAAGATGTTCGAACTTGGAGAAAATTAAGAAAATTCGTAACGGTGACAGCAAAATTTCTAACTTTCGCTCGAAATGTATGAAAGGCGTGGCTTTTACCGTAATTCGTGAAAATACATGGGATGTTTAGCAAATTTTTAATAGGGTCGTTTCGCATTTTGTGGAAAAATAGGAATAATTTAGTAAATTGTCAATTTGAAGAAAAATCAAGTAGCACATTATGTTAGTAATATTAAAGGAATTTAAAAAATTTTATTTATTTTTTGACACCTGTCAAATTGACGTTTTCTTTGTTAGTAAAAATTGCAAGATTAATAGAATTTCACAAAGTTGGTGTCGTTTTCGTATAATTCGAGGGCAAGGAATCCGAAAATTTAATTCATATTTTGACAGCTGTCATTTTAACAATTCTTTGATTTCGGTTAACTGTCGATCATAGGCGTAATGATAACATAATTTCGTAAAGTTGGTGTCGATTTCGTATAACTCGAATGCAGGCAATCCGAAAATTTTATTAATTTTTTGACAGCTGTCAAATTGACGTATATTACGTTGGTAATAGTTCCAAAGTTAACAAAAATTCACGAGTTTGGTATCGCTTCTATATAATTTGAGTATGAGGAATTCGAAAATTTTATACATTTTTTGACAGCTGTCAAATTGACGTTTCTTAGGTTAGTAATATGTGCAAGGTGAACAAAATATCGCAAGTTTAGTATCGTCTCTATGTAATTCAAATGCAAGGAGTCCGAAAATTAAATTTATTTTTTGACAGCTGTCAAATTGGTGATTCTTTAGTAAAGAATAAGTGCAAGGTTAACAAAATTTCAAAAATTTTGTATCGATTCTATATAATTTGAGTATAAATTATCCGAAAAATGTATTTATTTTTTGACAGCTGTCATTTTTGACATTTTTTTGTTAACATATTTTCACAAGTTTGGTATCGTTTCTATATAATTTGAGTATGAGGAATCCGAAATTTTTATCTATTTTTTGACAGCTATCAAATTGACGTTTCTTAAGTCAGTAATAGGTACAACGTCAACGGAATTTCGCAAGTTTGGTATCGTTTTTATGTAATTCGAATGCAAGGAATCCGAAAATGTTATTTATTTTTTGACAGCTGTAATTTTTGACATATTTTTTTCTATTCGATACGTAAAATAGTGAACGGATTGTTCGCAAACGGTTATAGCTGGTACCTTAAAATGTGAAACGGTCACATTACGGTTATAATTAACAAATTTGGGTGCTATGTACCCCCATCACAGTCCGCAGGAGTGTGGCCAACGAATTAATGCATCAACCTACATTCAAGCTTCTCGGTGCATCCACCCAAATCGGTGGTCAATTCTATGTAATAATAACAAAAACACACGTAGGCGAATCTGTCGCATACAGGTGAACGGCGGAGCCCTGCCGCGGAGCGGCTAGTTAATAACAAAAACGCATGTAGGTGGATGCCGGAGGCCCCTGCGCGTTTAGCGCCTAGTGAGAATCTGTCGCATTTTGTAACTCATTAATGGTTTCCTTCTAAACATAATATATTTATTCTATCAGTATACATCAAATATTATATAAAATGTAAGAATATTTAATAATTTTTTTTTTGAATTTTTAAGAATTTCAAAATTTCTTGATATTTTTCAGTTTTTCTTAAATATCTCCGTAATCTAAACCAATAGGAAAAATTTGTATATTTCCTTTCTGATAGAGAATTTAATAGTATATTTTGTTTGTTCGAAACTTTTTTTCTCAAATGTAATCGTTTTTGAGATATTTGCAAGAATATAGAAATCATGATTTGCTCAATAACTCAACAACTATAGTAGATACAGAAAATTTTATAGACTACTTTCTTGTAGACCTTATCAAAGTGCATCTTTACGATATATACAATTTTACCGTAGAGATAATACTTTTCGAATAAAATCGAAATATATCGATTTCTTCAAATTTTTAAGGCATTTATTGCATGAATTATTTAGAAATTAATAAAAATTAAAAATGAAAATACTTGGGAATTAATATAATTTGGGGAATACCTAATTCGAAAATTTTATATATTTTTTGACAGCTGTCAAATTGAGGATTCCTTAGTAAAGAATAAGTGCAAGGTTAACAGAATTTCAAAAGTTTGGTATCGATTCGATATAATTTGAGTATGAGGAATCCGAAATTTTTATCTATTTTTTGACAGCTGTCAAATTGACGTTTCCTAAGTCAGTAGTATGTACAAGGTCAACGGAATTTCGCAAGTTTGGTATCGTTTTTATGTAATTCGAATGCAAGGAATCCGAAAATTTTGTTTATTTTTGACAGCTGTCATTTTTGACATATTTTTTTCTATTCGATACGTAAAATAGTGAACGGATTGTTCGCAATCGGTTATAGCTGGTACCTTAAAATGTGAAACGGTCACATATGTTATAATTAACGAATTGGGGTGCTATGTACCCCCATCACAGTCCGCAGGAGTGTGGCCAACCAATTAAAGCATCAACCTGCATCCAAACTTCTCGATGCATCCACGCAAATCGGTTGATAAATCTAGGTAATAACAAAACACATATAGGCGAATCTGTCGCAAAAAGAGGGTCCGCGGAGCCCCGCGCGGAGCGCCTAGGGGGCTATGCCCCCTAGTTACATAGCGCCCTTCGGACGCTATGTATTACGTCCAGTGGGTGACCTTGAGTGCGTATGTTGTCGTCGGTTTTGACATTTTCGAGGTTGCGTATTTCTGGAGAAAAAACTGTCAGAGTCGAAGCGACGAAACTTTTTGGTTTTACTTTTGGATAGTGCGCGCATATTGTCTCAAATTTTCGAGTATACAGGGTGTGCCGTTTCGAAGTTATTAAGCGTCAAAGTCGACTTTTCGGCGATTTCAGTTGTGCTACGTTTCAGGTCGCAAATCGCAATTTTTTCGATTTAAATTTTCGGAACGTGGAGTGGACCGGACGCTACAGAACCCTATTGTTTTTGGGTAACGTACGACGATTAGAAGTAATTTAAAAGAATTTTTGAAAGTCGAAATTTGGCAAAAAAGGGTCATTTTGAGTACCTAATAGCTCGAACTGGGTGCGTCCTAGCGACACGCGGGTTTAAATTTTCGATTTCCCATCTCAAAAACTAGGTGCCATCAATACATCTATCTATACCTAAAGTTATTAGAAGATGGGAAAAAATTGAAAATACTGAACAAGTTGATATTTCGGGGTAAAAATGGACGGTTTTTGATTTTTTTCGAGGTAAAAACGGCTTTTCATCGAAATTTAGTTTACTTTACCGGAAAGTTCGAGGTAAATCACATTCGATACGTATAATTTCGTTTCTTCGATTTAAATACCGAAAATACTATTAACGATTGAATTTTAAAAATTTGGAAATTGTGTTTTTGTCACCGCTACACTTAATTTCGTCTATACGCTTTCCTATTTAACATTTTCCATATTTTTTTGCTTTTTCGTCAAGCGGAATGATGGCACTTTCAGATTCATACCAAGAGCGCGTTTCGAATTACGATCTAAAGGGTTAAAAAAAATTAAGTATATCCATTTTCAACCATTTTTCACTAAAAGTTCTGTTTAGTCACGAATAACTTCTACAAATATCATTTCGGAGAGTTCTCTATATGCGCATTTGCATCGTCCATCATTTCTCACCACATTATTATTTTTCAAAATTTTCGAAATTTCCTTCCAATCGGGAGGAAAACGACAATTTACCGAGCCGGGACGGCCAATTTTTGCAAATTTGCAAGCTGGACTTGAACTTTACTCGGATTTTAACGGACGGACGGACGAAATTTTACTAAATATTTTGGCTGTCAAAATTCGGTCGAAATAGGCCAAAAATAGCCATTTTCTTAGCGAGATGCTGACGTTAATTGACCGATTTGAGAATGGAAATGGTATGGAAAAGATTCTATGGGATTTCGGCTTTCGATAATGACCCCTATCGTTGCCCAAAATGGAAAATTTCCTACCATTTTCCCGATTTCCAAAATGGTCTGCAACGACCTATTTACATTGGGCTTATGGGAGCATGCAAAAATGGTGCATCTTGACACAATTTATTTCATTTCTTCTAAACGGCTCACGTTGGAGCAATGAAACTTTTGGGGTATATTTTAGTATATATGGCGTATCTTTAGCCGATGTACTTTATTATACAGGGTGTTCCGTTCATAAGTTATTAAACGAAATAAGCAGAAAATGTGCAAAAAATTAAATATTTTTTTCTACGACTTGCCGGTCTCGTAAAACTTAAGCGATTCAGTTTATATTCTAGTATGTTATCAAGAAACTTATTTAGAAAAAGTCGTCGCGAGTTTTTTTCAATAAAATGTCGGGAAGTCAATTTTTTGATTTTTTTAAAGTTGGAAAGCATGGAAATGCAGGGTCATTTTCGATAATTAATTATTCGACTTTTTTTTTTTTTTTTTTTTTTTTTTTCCGTCGGTCTATTTTCCGCGACTAAGGCCAATCACCGACGCCAGGGAATTTGTCACACCCTATCTGGGAATTTTGCCGAATCCCTCTTTGTCGAGGGTAGGGTTCTTTAACGTGCCCAACATCCATGAACACGGGACCCACAGTTTAACGTCCCTTCCGAAGGACGGTGCAACTTGCTTAAAACCAAATTCCAAATTTTAACGTCGACGCTTGTATGAGCCGGGGAACGAACCCGGGTCGCCACGGTACAAGGCCGCTGCACTGACCATTGCACCACGAGCGCCGATATTATTCGACTTGGGTCGCATAGATTTGCTCCGGGTTAGAACCGGTGGATAGGTCATCTCAAATACTAATATTTCACAATACATCATATCATGCTAAAAGACCTATAAAATGGAGAAATTTGCGAAAAACTGAACTTGATGATTTCGTAAAAATTTTTTTTTGCTTTTTATTGGGTAAAATAATATTTCATCGAAATGTTATATATGTCATCAGAAAGAGCACATCAGAACACGATTATAAACCATAATTTAGTTTCTTAATTTCTTATACAAAAATAACTACAATCGATTAAGCAATAAGCACTAATTTTGACATCCTCTTACTAAAACCCATCTGTACGCTAGTGTATGTAACTTTTTCAATCGTTATTTAGCCTATCGTTTAAAGGAATAAATTACCTTTACGTTCCACATCGACTGCGTGACCCCAAAATATCCTTTGGCGGATAAAAAAAATATTTTATAAATTTTTTCGAAATTTTTTTTATTAAAAGTCAAGTTTATTCTGCTATATCTTCGATAACTTTCCTTTTGGAGATTTCTTTCTAGGTTTATCTGATTCCTTCATCTTTTCCGAACATTTTGATATATATAAAGTTATCATAAAGATGTTCGATCTTGGAGAAAATTAATAAAATTCGTAACGGTGACAGCAAAATTTCTAAATTCGGCTCGATATGCATGAAAGGCGTGGCTTTTACCGTAATTGGTGAAAATACATGGGATGTTTAGCAAATTTTTAATAGGGTCGTTTCGCATTTTGTGGAAAAATAGGAATAATTTAGTAAATTGTCTATTTGAAGAAAAATCAAGTAGCACATTATGTTAGTAATATTAAAGGAATTTAAAAAATTTTATTTATTTTTTTACACCTGTCAAATTGACGTTTCCTTTGTTGGTAAAAAGTGCAAGATTAATAGAATTTCACAAAGTTGGTGTCGTTTTCGTATAATTCGAGGGCAAGGAATCCGAAAATTTAATTCATATTTTGACAGCTGTCATTTTAACAATTCTTTGATTTCGGTTAACTGTCGATCATAGGCGTAATGGTAACATTATTTCGTAAAGTTGGTGTCGATTTCGTATAACTCGAATGCAGGCAATCCGAAAATTTTATTAATTTTTTGACAGCTGTCAAATTGACGTATATAACGTTGGTAATAGTTCCAATGTTAACAAAAATTCACGAGTTTGGTATCGCATCTATATAATTTGAGTATGAGGAATTCGAAAATTTTATATATTTTTTGACAGCTGTCAAATTGACGTATATTACGTTGGTAATAGTTCCAATGTTAACAAAAATTCACGAGTTTGGTATCGCATCTATATAATTTGAGTATGAGGAATTCGAAAATTTTATATATTTTTTGACAGCTATCAAATTGAAGTTTCTTAGGTAAGTAATATGTGCAAGGTGAACAAAATAACGCAAGTATAGTATCGTTTCTATGTAATTCAAATGCAAGGAGTCCGAAAATTAAATTTATTTTTTGACAGCTGTCAAATTGGTGATTCTTTAGTAAAGAATAAGTGCAAGGTTAACAAAATTTCAAAAATTTTGTATCGATTCTATATAATTTGAGTATAAGTTATCCGAAAAATGTATTTATTTTTTGACAGCTGTCATTTTTGACATTTTTTTGTTGACATGTTTTAACAAGTTTGGTATCGTTTCTATATAATTTGAGTATGAGGAATCCGAAATTTTTATCTATTTTTTGACAGCTGTCAAATTGACGTTTCTTAAGTCAGTAATAGGTACAAGGTCAACTGAATTTCGCAAGTTTGGTATCGTTTTTATGTAATATGTTATAATTAACAAATTTGGGTGCTATGTACCCCCATCACAGTCCGCAGGAGTGTGGCCAACCAATTAAAGCAACAACCTGCATTCAAGCTTCTCGGTGCATCCACCCTAATCGGTGGTCAATTCTATGTAATAATAACAGAAAAACACACGTAGGCGAATCTGTCGCATACAGGTGAACGGCGGAGCCCTGCCGCGGAGCGGCTAGGTAATAACAAAAACGCATGTAGGTGGATGCCGGAGGCCCCTGCGCGGTTAGCGCCTAGTGAGAATCTGTCGGATTTTGCAACTCATTAATGGTTTCCTTCTAAACATAATATATTTATTCTATCAGTATACATCAAATATTATATGAAATGTAAGAATATTTAATAATTTTTTTTTTGAATTTTTAAGAATTTCAAAATTTCTTGATGTATTTCAGTTTTTCTTAAATATCTCCGTAACCTAAACCAATAGGAAAAATTTGTATATTTCCTTTCTGATAGAGAATTTAATAGTATATTTTGTTTGTTCGAAACTTTTTTTCTCAAATGTAATCGTTTTTGAGATATTTGCAGGAATATAGAAATCATGATTTGCTCAATAACTCAACAACTATAGCAGATACAGAAAATTTTATAGACTACTTTCTTGTAGACCTTATCAAAGTGCATCTTTACGATATATACAATTTTACCGTAGAGATAATACTTTTCGAATAAAATCGAAATATATCGATTTCTTCAAATTTTTAAGGCATTTGCATTGAATTATTTAGAAATTAAAAAAAAATTAAAAATGAAAATACTTGGGGATTAATATAATTTGGGGAATAAGTAATTCGAAAATTTTATATATTTTTTGACAGCTGTCAAATTGAGGATTCCTTAGTAAAGAATAAGTGCAAGGTTAACAGAAGTTCAAAAGTTTGGTGTCGATTCGATATAATTTGAGAATGAGGTATCCGAAATTTTTATCTATTTTTTGACAGCTGTCAAATTGACGTTTCTTAGGTCAATAATAGGTATAAGGTTAACGGAATTTTGTAAGTTTGGTATCGTTTCTATGTAATTCGAATGCAAGGAATCCGAAAATTTTGTTTATTTTTGACAGCTGTCATTTTTGACATATTTTTTTCTATTCGATACGTAAAATAGTGAACGGATTGTTCGCAATCGGTTATAGCTGGTCCCTTAAAATGTGAAGCGGTAACATATGTTATAATGAACGAATTTGGGTGCTATGTACCCCCAACACAGTCCGCAGGAGTGTGGCCAACCAATTAAAGCATCAACCTGCATTCAAACTTCTCGGTGTATCCACGCAAATCGGTTGATAAATCTAGGTAATAACAAAACACATATAGGCGAATCTGTCGCAAAAAGAGGGTCCGCGGAGCCCCGCGCGGAGCGCCTAGGGGGCTATGCCCCCTAGTTACATAGCGCCCTTCGGACGCTATGTATTACGCCTTACGTGTGACCTTGAGTTCGTCCGTTGTCGTCGTCGTCGTCGTCGTCGTCGTCGTATCTTTTGACATTTTTGAGGTTGCGAATTTTTTGCGAAGAAACTGTCAGCGTTGAAACGACGAAACTTTTTGGTTTTAATTTTGGATAGTGCGCGCGTGTTGTCTCAAAATTTAAAATATACAGGGTGAACCATTTCGAAGTTATTAAGCGTCAAAGTCGACTTTTCGGCGATTCCCGTTGAAACACATTTCAAGTCGCAAAACTCAATTTTTTCGATTTAAATTTTCGGAACGTGGAGTGGACCGGTCGCTACAGAACCCTATTGAAACTGGGTAACGTACGATGATTAGAAGTAATTTAAAAGAATTTTTGAAAGTCGAAATTTGGCAAAAAATGGTCATTTTTGGTACCTAATAGCTCGAACTGGGTGCGTCCTAGCGACACGCGGCTTAAAATTTTCGATTTCCCATCTCAAAAACTAGGTGCCATCAATACATCTATCTATACCTAAAGTTATTAGAAGATGGAAAAAAATTGAAAATACTGAACAAGTTGATATTTCGGGGTAAAAATGGACGGTTTTTGATTTTTTTCGAGGTAAAAACGGCTTTTGATCGAAATGTAGTTTCCTTTACCGGAAAGTTCGAGGTAAATCACATCCGATACGTATATTTTCGTTTCTTCGATTTAAATACCGAAATTACTATTAACGATTGAATTTTAAAAATTTGGAAATGTTTTTTTTGTCACCGCTACACTGAATTTCGTCTATACGCTTTCCTATTTAACATATTCCATATTTTATTGCTTTTTCGTCACGCGGAATGATCGTACTTGAAGATTCATACCAAGAGCGCGTTTCGAATGACGATCTAAAGGGTTAAAAGAAATTAAGTATATCCATTTTCACCCATTTTTCACTAAAAGTTTTGTTTAGTCACGAATAACTCCTACAAATATTATTTCGGAGAGTTCTCTATAAGCGTATTTTCATCGTCCATCATTTCTCACCACATTATTATTTTTCAAAATTTTCGAAATTTCCTTCCAATCGGGAGAAAAACGACAATTTACCGAGCTCGGACGGCCAATTTTTGCAAATCTGCCGACTGGACTTGAACTTTACTCGAATTTTAATGGACGGACGGACGAAATTTTACTAAATATTTTGGCTGTCAAAATTCGGTCGAAATAGTCCAAAAATAGCCATTTTCTTAGCGAGATGCTGACGTTAATTGACCGATTTGAGGATGGAAATGGTATGGAAAAGATTCTATGGGATTTCGGCTTTCGATAATGACCCCTATCGTTGCCCAAAATGGAAAATTTCCTACCATTTTCCCGATTTCCAAAACGGTCTGCAACGACATATTTACATTGCTCTTATGGGAGAGCCGAAACCGGGTGCATCTTGAAACCAGTTATTCGATTTCTTCTAAACGGCTCACGTTGGAGCAATGAAACTTTTGGGGTATACTTTGGTATATATGGCATATCCTTAGCCGATGTACGACATTATACAGGGTGTTCCGTTCATAAGTTATTAAACGAAATAAGCAGAAAATGTGCAAAAAATTAAATATTTTTTTCTACGACTTGCCGGTCTCGTAAAACTTAAGCGATTCAGTTTATATTCTAGTATGTTATCAAGAAACTTATTTAGAAAAAGTCGTCGCGAGATTTTTTCAATAAAATGTCGGGAAGTCAATTTTTTGATTTTTTTAAAGTTGGAAAGCATGGAAATGCAGGGTCATTTTCGATAATTAATTATTCGACTTGGGTCGCATAGATTTGCTCCGGGTTCGAACCGGTGGATAGGTCATCTCAAATACTAATATTTCACAATACATCATATCATGCTAAAAGGCCTATAAAATGGAGAAATTTGCGAAAAACTGAACTTGATGATTTCGTCAAAAATTTTTTTTGCTTTTTATGGGGTAAAATAATATTTGATCGAAATGTTATATATGTCATCAGAAAGAGCACATCAAAGCAGGATTATAAACCATAATTTAGTTTCTTAATTTCTTATACAAAAATAACTACAATCGATTAAGCAATAAGCACTAATTTTGACATCCTCTTACTAAAACCCATCTGTACGCTAGTGTATGTAACTTTTTCAATCGTTCTTTAGCCTATCATTTAAAGGAATAAATTACCTTTACGTTCAACATCGACTGCGTGATCCAAAAATATCCTTTGGCGGATAAAAAAAATATTTTATAAATTTTGTCAAAAAATTTTTTTTCAAAAGTTCAGTTTACTCTGCTATATCTTCCATAGCTTTCCTTTTGGAGATTTCTTTCTAGGTTTATCTGATTCCGTCATCTTTTCCGAACATTTTGATATATATAAAGTTACCATAAAGATGTTCGATCTTGGAGAAAATTAATAAAATTCGTAACGGTGACAGCAAAATTTCTAAATTTCGCTGGAAATGCATGAAAGGCGTGGCTTTTACCGTAATTGGTGAAAATACATGGGATGTTTCGCAAATTTTTAATAGGGTCGTTTCGCATTTTGTGGAAAAATAGGAATAATTTAGTAAATTGTCAATTTGAAGAAAAATCAAGTAGCACATTATGTTAGTAATATTAAAGGAATTTAAAAAATTTTATTTATTTTTTGACACCTGTCAAATTGACGTTTCCTTGGTTAGTAAAAAGTGCAAGATTAATAGAATTTCACAAAGTTGGTGTCGTTTTCGTATAATTCGAGGGCAAGGAATCCGAAAATTTAATTCATATTTTGACAGCTGTAATTTTTAACAATTCTTTGATTTCGGTTAACTGTCGATCATAGGCTTAATGGTAATATAATTTCGCAAAGTTGGTGTCGATTTCGTATAACTCGAATGCAGGCAATCCGAAAATTTTTTAAATTTTTTGACAGCTGTCAAATTGACGTATATTACGTTGGTAATAGTTGCAATGTTAACAAAAATTCACGAGTTTGGTATCGCTTCTATATAATTTGAGTATGAGGAATTCGAAAATTTTATATATTTTTTGACAGCTGTCAAATTGACGTTTCTTAGGTTAGTAATATGTGCAAGGTGAACAAAATATCGCAAGTTTAGTATCGACTCTATGTAATTCAAATGCAAGGAGTCCGAAAATTAAATTAATTTTTTGACAGCTGTCAAATTGGTGATTGTTTAGTAAAGAATAAGTGCAAGGTTAACAAAATTTCAAAAATTTTGTATCGATTCTATATAATTTGAGTATAAGTTATCCGAAAAATGTATTTATTTTTTGACAGCTGTCATTTTTGACATTTTTTTGTTGACATGTTTTAACAAGTTTGGTATCGTTTCTATATAATTTGAGTATGAGGAATCCGAAATTTTTATCTATTTTTTGACAGCTGTCAAATTGACGTTTCTTAAGTCAGTAATAGGTACAAGGTCAACGGAAGTTCGCAAGTTTGGTATCGTTTTTATGTAATATGTTATAATTAACAAATTTGGGTGCTATGTACCCCCATCACAGTCCGCAGGAGTGTGGCCAACGAATTAATGCATCAACCTACATTCAAGCTTCTCGGTGCATCCACCCAAATCGGTGGTCAATTCTATGTAATAATAACAAAAACACACGTAGGCGAATCTGTCGCATACAGGTGAACGGCGGAGCCCTGCCGCGGAGCGGCTAGTTAATAACAAAAACGCATGTAGGTGGATGCCGGAGGCCCCTGCGCGTTTAGCGCCTAGTGAGAATCTGTCGCATTTTGTAACTCATTAATGGTTTCCTTCTAAACATAATATATTTATTCTATCAGTATACATCAAATATTATATAAAATGTAAGAATATTTAATAATTTTTTTTTTGAATTTTTAAGAATTTCAAAATTTCTTGATATTTTTCAGTTTTTCTTAAATATCTCCGTAATCTAAACCAATAGGAAAAATTTGTATATCTCCTTTCTGATAGAGAATTTAATAGTATATTTTGTTTGTTCGAAACTTTTTTTCTCAAATGTAATCGTTTTTGAGATATTTGCAAGAACATAGAAATCATGATTTGCTCAATAACTCAACAACTATAGTAGATACAGAAAATTTTATAGACTACTTTCTTGTAGACCTTATCAAAGTGCATCTTTACGATATATACAATTTTACCGTAGAGATAATACTTTTCGAATAAAATCGAAATATATCGATTTCTTCAAATTTTTAAGGCATATGCATGATTATTTAGAAATTAAAAAAAATTAAAAATGAAAATACTTGGGAATTAATATAATTTGGGGAATACCTAATTCGAAAATTTTATAGATTTTTTGACAGCTGTCAAATTTAGAATTCCTTAGTAAAGAATAAGTGCAAGGTTAACAGAATTTCAAAAGTTTGGTGTCGATTCGATATAATTTGAGTATGAGGAATCCGAAATTTTTATCTATTTTTTGACAGCTGTCAAATTGACGTTTCCTAAGTCAGTAGTATGTACAAGGTCAACGGAATTTCGCAAGTTTGGTATCGTTTTTATGTAATTCGAATGCAAGGAATCCGAAAATTTTGTTTATTTTTGACAGCTGTCATTTTTGACATATTTTTTTCTATTCGATACGTAAAATAGTGAACGGATTGTTCGCAATCGGTTATAGCTGGTACCTTAAACCACATATGTTATAATTAACGAATTTGGGTGCTATGTACCCCCATCACAGTCCGCAGGAGTGTGGCTAACCAATTAAAGCATCAACCTGCATCCAAACTTCTTGATGCATCCACGCAAATCGGTTGACAAATCTAGGTAATAACAAAACACATATAGGCGAATCTGTCGCAAAAAGAGGGTCCGCGGAGCCCCGCGCGGAGCGCCGAGGGGGCTATGCCCCCTCGTTACATAGCGCCCTTCGGACGCTATGTATTACGGCCAGTGGGTGACCTTGAGTTCGTCCGTTGTCGTCGTCGTCGTCGTATCTTTTGACATTTTTGCAGTTGCGAATTTTTTGCGAGAAAACTATCAGCGTTGAAACGACGAAACTTTTTGGTTTTAATTTTGGATAGTGCGCGCGTGTTGTCTCAAATTTTAAAATATACAGGGTGAACCGTTTCGTAGTTATTAAGCGTCAAAGTCGAAATTTCCGCGATTCCCGTTGAAACACATTTCAAGTCGCAAAACTCAATTTTTTCGATTTAAATTTTCGGAGAGTGACGTTGACCGGTCGCTACAGAACCCTATTGAAACTGGGCAACGTACGATGATTAGAAGTAATTTAAAAGAATTTTTGAAAGTCGAAATTTGACAAAAAATGGTCATTTTTGGTACCTAATAGCTCGAACTGGGTGCGTCCGAGCGTCTCGCGGTTTAAAATTTAAGATTTCCCATCTCAAAAACTAGGTGCCATCAATACATCTATCTATACCTAAAGTTATTAGAAAATGGGAAAAATTTGAAAATACTGAACAAGTTGATATTTCGGGGTAAAAATGGACGGATTTTAATTTTTTTCGAGGTAAAAACGGCCTTTGATCGAATTTTAGTTTACGTTACCTGAAAGATCTAGGTAAATCATATTCGATCCGTATAATTTGATTTCTTCGATTTAAATACCGAAATTACTATTAAAGAATGAATTTTAGTTTTTTGGAAATGCAAAAATTTGTCACCGCTACACTTAATTTCGTCTATACGCTTTCCTATTTAACATTTTCCATATCTTTTTGCTTTTTCGTCAAGCGGAATGATGGTACTTTAAGATTCATACCAAGAGCGCGTTTCGAATTACGATCTAAAGGGTTAAAAAAAATTAAATATAACCATTTTCAACCATTTTTCACTAAAAGTTCTGTTTAGTTACGAATAACTCCTACAAATATCATCTCGGAGAGTTCTTTATAGGCGTATTCTTTCCGTCCATCTTTTCTCTCAACATTATTATCTTTCAAAATTTTTGAAATTTCCTTTCAATCGGGAGAAAAACGACGTTTTTCCGAGCTGGGACGGCCAATTTTTGCAAATCTGCACACTTCGTCGATTTTAATCAGCATGCCTTGGAATAAAATTAACCCAATTTGTTGACTGTCAAAATTCGGCCGAAATGGGCCAAAATAGCCTTTTTCTTAGCGAGATCCTGAAGTTAATTGACCGATTTGAGAATGGAAATGGTATGGAAAAGATTCTATGGGATTTCGACTTTCGATAATGACCCCTATCGTTGCCCAAAATCGAAAATTTCCTACCATTTTCCCGATTTCCAAAATGGTCTGCAACGACATATTTACATTGCTCTTATGGGAGCGCCGAAACAGGGTGCATCTTGAAACCAGTTATTCGATTTCTTCTAAACGGCTCACGTTGGAGCAATGAAACTTTTGGGGTATACTTTGGTATATATGGCGTATACTTAGCCGATGTACGACATTATACAGGGTGTCCCGTTAATAAGTTATTAAACGAAATAGTCAGAAAATGTGCAAAAAATTAAATATTTCTTTCTACGACTTGCCGGTCTCGTAAAACTTAAACGATTCAGTTTATATTTTAGTATGTTATCAAGAAACTTATTTAGAAAAACTCGTCGCGAGATTTTTTTAATAAAATGTCGGGAAGTCAATTTTTTGATTTTTTTAAAGTTGGAAAACATGAAAATGCAGGGTCATTTTCGATAATGAATTATTCGATTTCTGTCTTATAGATTGGCACCGGGTTCGAACCGGTGGATAGGTCATCTCAAATACTAATATTTCACAATACATCATATCATGCTAAAAGACCTATAAAATGGAGGAATTTGCGAGAGACTGAACTTGATGATTTCGTAAAAATTTCTTTTTCCTTTTTAAGGGGTAAAATAATATTTCATCGAAATGTTATATATGTCATCAGAAAGAGCACATCAGAGCACGATTATAAACCATAATTTAGTTTCTTAATTTCTTATACAAAAATAACTACAATCGATTAAGCAATAATCACTAATTATGACATCCTCTTACTAAAACCCATCTGTACGCTAGTGTATGTAACTTTTTCAATCGTTCTTTAGCCTATCGTTTAAAGGAATAAATTACCTTTACGTTCCACATCGACTGCGTGACCCCAAAATATCCTTTGGCGGATAAAAAAAATATTTTATAAATTTTTTCGAAATTTTTTTTATTAAAAGTCAAGTTTATTCTGCTATATCTTCTATAACTTTCCTGTTGGAGATTTCTTTCTAGGTTTATCTGATTCCCTCATCTTTTCCGAACATTTTGATATATATAAAGTTATCATAAAGATGTTCGAACTTGGAGAAAATTAAGAAAATTCGTAACGGTGACAGCAAAATTTCCAACTTTCGCTCGAAATGCATGAATGGCGTGGCTTTTACAGTATTTAGTGAAAATTAGACAAGGGCAAGTGTTTAAATTCATCAGATTTGAATAAATCATGCACACCGTCTGGAAAAATAGGCTTAATTTGATAAATTGGCAATTTGAAGAAAATTCAACTAGTAAGTTATGTTAATATTGCTAAAAGGATTTAAAAAATATTTTAAATTTTTTGACACCTGTCAAATTGACGTTTCCTTTGTTAGTAAAAAGTGCAAGATTAATAGAATTTCACAAAGTTGGTGTCGTTTTCGTATAATTCGAGGGCAAGGAATCCGAAAATTTAATTCATATTTTGACAGCTGTCATTTTTAACAATTCTTTGATTTCGGTTAACTGTCGATCATAGGCGTAATGGTAACATAATTTCGCAAAGTTGGTGTCGATTTCGTATAACTCGAATGCAGGCAATCCGAAAAATTTATTAATTTTTTGACAGCTGTCAAATTGACGTATATTACGTTGCTAATAGTTCCAATGTTAACAAAAATTCACGAGTTTGGTATCGCATCTATATAATTTGAGTATGAGGAATTCGAAAATTTTATATATTTTTTGACAGCTGTCAAATTGACGTTCCTTAGGTTAGTAATATGTGCAAGGTGAACAAACTATCGCAAGTTTAGTATCGTTTCTATGTAATTCAAATGCAAGGAGTCCGAAAATTAAAATTATTTTTTGACAGCTGTCAAATTAATGAATCTTTATTAAAGAATAAGTGCAAGGTTAACAAAATTTCAAGAATTTTGTATCGATTCTATATAAGTTGAGTATGAGGTATCCGAAAAATTTATTTACTTTTTGACAGCTGTCATTTTTGACATTTTTTTGTTAACATATTTTCACAAGTTTGGTATCATTTCTATATAATTTGAGTATGAGGAATCCGAAATTTTTATCTATATTTTCACAGCTGTCAAATTAATGTTTCTTAGGTCAATAATAGGTACAAGGTTAACAGAATTTTGCAAGTTTGGTATCGTTTTTATGTAATTCGAATGCAAGGAATCCGAAAATGGTGTTTATTTTTTGACAGCTGTCATTTTTGACATATTTTTTTCTATTCGATACGTAAAATAGTGAACGGATTGTTCGCAATCGGTTATAGCTGGTACCTTAAACCACATATGTTATAATTAACGAATTTGGGTGCTATGTACCCCCATCACAGTCCGCAGGAGTGTGGCCAACCAATTAAAGCATCAACCTGCATCCAAACTTCTCGATGCATCCACGCAAATCGGTTGACAAATCTAGGTAATAACAAAACACATATAGGCGAATCTGTCGCAAAAAGAGGGTCCGCGGAGCCCCGCGCGGAGCGCCTAGGGGGGCTATGCCCCCCTAGTTACATAGCGCCCTTCGGACGCTATGTATTACGTCCAGTACGTGACCTTGAGTTCGGATGTTGCCGTGTTTTTCGACATTTTCGGGGTTGCGTATTTTTGGAGAAAAAACGGTCAGAGTCGAAGCGACGAAACTTTTTGGTTTTACTTTTGGATAGTGCGCGCGTATTGTCTCAAATTTTCGAGTATACAGGGTGTGCCGTTTCGAAGTTATTAAGCGTCAAAGTCGACTTTTCCGCGATTCCCGTTGAAATCCATTTCAAGTCGCAAAACTCAATTTTTTCGATTTAAATTTTCGGAACGTGGAGTGGACCGGTCGCTACAGAACCCTATTGAAACTGGGTAACGTACGACGATTAGAAGTAATTTAAAAGAATTTTTGAAAGTCGAAATTTGACAAAACAGGGTCATTTTTGGTACCTAATAGCTCGAACTGGGTGGGTCCTAGCGACACGCGGCTTAAAATTTTCGATTTCCCATCTCAAAAACTAGGTGCCATCAATACATCTATCTATACCTAAAGTTAGTGGAAGATGGGAAAAATTTGAAAATACTGAACAAGTTGATATTTCGGGGTAAAAATGGACGGTTTTTGATTTTTTTCGAGGTAAAAACGGCTTTTGATCGAAATTTAGTTTACGTTACCGGAAAGTTCGAGGTAAATCACATTCGATACGTATATTTTCGTTTCTTCGATTTAAATACCGAAAATACTATTAACGATTGAATTTTAAAAATTTTGAAATTGTGTTTTTGTCACCACCACACTTAAATTCTTCTATACGCTCTCGTATTTAACATTTTTCATATTTTATTGCTTTTTCGTCACGCGGAATGATGGTACTTGAAGATTCATACCAAGAGCGCGCTTCGAATGACGATCTAAAGGGTTAAACGAAATTAAATATAACCATTTTCACCCATTTTTCACTAAAAGTCGTGTTTAGTCACGAATAACTCCTACAAATATTATTTCGGAGAGTTCTCTATAAGCGTATTTTCATCGTCCATCATTTCTCACCACATTATTATTTTTCAAAATTTTCGAAATTTCCTTCCAATCGGGAGAAAAACGACAATTTACCGAGCTGGGACGGCCAATTTTTGCAAATCTGCCGACTGGACTTGAACTTTACTCGGATTTTAACGGACGGACGGATGAAATTTTACTAAATATTTTGGCTGTCAAATTCGGTCGAAATAGGCCAAAAATAGCCATTTTCTTAGCGAGATGCTGACGTTAATTGACCGATTTGAGGATGGAAATGGTATGGAAAAGATTCTATGGGATTTCGTCTTTCGATAATGACCCCTATCGTTGCCCAAAATGGAAAATTTCCTACCATTTTCCCGATTTCCAAAATGGTCTGCAACGACCAATTTACATTGCTCTTATGGGAGAGCCGAAACAGGGTGCATCTTGAAACCAGTTATTCGATTTCTTCTAAACGGCTCACGTTGGAGCAATGAAACTTTTGGGGTATATTTTAGTATATATGGCGTATCTTTTGCCGATGTACTTTATTATACAGGGTGTTCCGTTCATAAGTTATTAAACGAAATAAGCAGAAAATGTGCAAAAAATTAAATATTTTTTTCTACGACTTGCCGGTCTCGTAAAACTTAAGCGATTCAGTTTATATTCTAGTATGTTATCAAGAAACTTATTTAGAAAAAGTCGTCGCGAGATTTTTTCAATAAAATGTCGGGAAGTCAATTTTTTGATTTTTTTTAAAGTTGGAAAGCATGGAAATGCAGGGTCATTTTCGATAATTAATTATTCGACTTGGGTCGCATAGATTTGCTCCGGGTTAGAACCGGTGGATAGGTCATCTCAAATACTAATATTTCACAATACATCATATCATGCTAAAAGGCCTATAAAATGGAGAAATTTGCGAAAAACTGAACTTGATGATTTCGTCAAATTTTTTTTTGCTTTTTATGGGGTAAAATAATATTTGATCGAAATGTTATATATGTCATCAGAAAGAGCACATCAAAACAGGATTACAAACCATAATTTAGTTTCTTAATTTCTTATACAAAAATAACTACAATCGATTAAGCAATAAGCACTAATTTTGACATCCTCTTACTAAAACCCATCTGTACGCTAGTGTATGTAACTTTTTCAATCGTTCTTTAGCCTATCATTTAAAGGAATAAATTACCTTTACGTTCAACATCGACTGCGTGACCCAAAAATATCCTTTGGCGGATAAAAAAAAATATTTTATAAATTTTGTCAAAAAATTTTTTTTCAAAAGTTCAGTTTACTCTGCTATATCTTCCATAGCTTTCCTTTTGGAGATTTCTTTCTATTTTTATCTGATTCCGTCATCTTTTCCGAACATTTTGATATATATAAAGTTACCATAAAGATGTTCGATCTTGGAGAAAATTAATAAAATTCGTAACGGTGACAGCAAAATTTCTAACTTTCGCTCGAAATGTATGAAAGGCGTGGCTTTTACCGTAATTGGTGAAAATACATGGGATGTTTAGCAAATTTTTAATAGGGCCGGTTCGCATATTATGGAAAAATAGGAATAATTTAGTAAATTGTCAATTTGAAGAAAAATCAAGTAGCACATTATGTTAGTAATATTAAAGGAATTTAAAAAATTTTATTTATTTTTTGACACCTGTCAAATTGACGTTTCCTTGGTTAGTAAAAAGTGCAAGATTAATAGAATTTCACAAAGTTGGTGTCGTTTTCGTATAATTCGAGGGCAAGGAATCCGAAAATTTAATTCATATTTTGACAGCTGTAATTTTTAACAATTCTTTGATTTCGGTTAACTGTCGATCATAGGCTTAATGGTAATATAATTTCGCAAAGTTGGTGTCGATTTCGTATAACTCGAATGCAGGCAATCCGAAAATTTTTTAAATTTTTTGACAGCTGTCAAATTGACGTATATTACGTTGCTAATAGTTCCAATGTTAACAAAAATTCACGAGTTTGGTATCGCATCTATATAATTTGAGTATGAGGAATTCGAAAATTTTATATATTTTTTGACAGCTGTCAAATTGACGTTCCTTAGGTTAGTAATATGTGCAAGGTGAACAAACTATCGCAAGTTTAGTATCGTTTCTATGTAATTCAAATGCAAGGAGTCCGAAAATTAAAATTATTTTTTGACAGCTGTCAAATTAATGAATCTTTAGTAAAGAATAAGTGCAAGGTTAACAAAATTTCAAGAATTTTGTATCGATTCCATATAAGTTGAGTATGAGGTATCCAAAAAATTTATTTACTTTTTGACATCTGTCATTTTTGACATTTTTTTGTTAACATATTTTCACAAGTTTGGTATCATTTCTATATAATTTGAGTATGAGGAATCCGAAATTTTTATCTATATTTTCACAGCTGTTAAATTAACGTTTCTTAGGTCAATAATAGGTACAAGGTTAACAGAATTTTGCAAGTTTGGTATCGTTTTTATGTAATTCGAATGCAAGGAATCCGAAAATGGTATTTATTTTTTGACAGCTGTATTTTTGACATATTTTTTTCTATTCGATACGTAAAATAGTGAACGGATTGTTCGCAATCGGTTATAGCTGGTACCTTAAACCACATATGTTATAATTAACGAATTTGGGTGCTATGTACCCCCATCACAGTCCGCAGGAGTGTGGCCAACCAATTAAAGCATCAACCTGCATTCAAACTTCTCGATGCATCCACGCAAATCGGTTGATAAATCTAGGTAATAACAAAACACATATAGGCGAATCTGTCGCATATAGAGGGTCCGCGGAGCCCCGCGCGGAGCGCCTAGGGGGGCTATGCCCCCCTAGTTACATAGCGCCCTTCGGACGCTATGTATTACATCTTGAGAGTGACCTTGAGTTCGGATGTTGCCGTGTTTTTCGACATTTTAGAGCTTGCGTATTTTTGGAGAAAAAACTATCAGAGTCGAAGCGACGAAACTTTTTGGTTTTACTTTTGGATAGTGCGCGCGTATTGTCTCAAATATTCAGGTATACAGGGTGTGCCGTTTCGAAGTTATTAAGCGTCAAAGTCGACTTTTCGGCGATTCCCGTTGATCCGGATTTCAGGTCGCAAATCGCAATTTTTTCGATTTAAATTTTTGGAGTGTGACAATGACCGGGCGCTTCAGAACCCTATTGAAATTGGGTATCGTACGACGATTAGAAGTAATTTAAAAGAATTTTTCAAAGTCGAAATTTGGCAAAAAAGGGTCATTTTGGGTACCTAATAGCTCGAACTGGGTGCGTCCTAGCGACACGCGGTTTTAAATTTTCGATTTCCCATCTCAAAAACTAGGTACCATCAATACATCTATCTATACCTAAAGTTATTAGAAGATGGGAAAAAATTGAAAATACTGAACAAGTTGATATTTCGGGGTAAAAATGGACGGTTTTTGATTTTTTTCGAGGTAAAAACGGCTTTTGATCGAAATTTAGTTTACTTTACCGGAAAGTTCGAGGTAAATCACATCCGATACGTATATTTTCGTTTCTTCGATTTAAATACCGAAATTACTATTAACGATTGAATTTTAGAAATTTGGAAATTATTTTTTTGTCACCGCTACACTAAATTTCGTCTATACGCTTTCCTATTTAACATTTTCCATATTTTTTTACATTTTCGTCACGCGGAATGATGGTACTTGAAGATTCATACCAAGAGCGCGCTTCGAATGACGATCTAAAGGGTTAAACGAAATTAAATATAATCATTTTCACACATTTTTCACTAAAAGTCGTGTTTAGTCACGAATAACTCCTACAAATATTATTTCGGAGAGTTCTCTATAAGCGTATTTTCATCGTCCATCATTTCTCACCACATTATTATTTTTCAAAATTTTCGAAATTTCCTTCCAATCGGGAGAAAAACGACAATTTACCGAGCTGGGACGGCCAATTTTTCCAAATCTGCCGACTGGACTTGAACTTTACTCGGATTTTAACGGACGGACGGACGAGATTTTACTAAATATTTTGGCTGTCAAATTCGGTCGAAATAGGCCAAAAATAGCCATTTTCTTAGCGAGATGCTGACGTTAATTGACCGATTTGAGAATGGAAATGGTATGGAAAAGATTCTATGGGATTTCGGCTTTCGATAATGACCCCTATCGTTGCCCAAAATGGAAAATTTCCTACCATTTTCCCGATTTCCAAAATGGTCTGCAACGACATATTTACATTGCTCTTATGGGAGAGCCGAAACAGGGTGCATCTTGAAACCAGTTATTCGATTTCTTCTAAACGGCTCACGTTGGAGCAATGAAACTTTTGGGGTATACTTTGGTATATATGGCGTATCCTTAGCCGATGTACGTCATTATACAGGGTGTTCCGTTCGTAAGTTATTAAACGAAATAAGCAGAAAATGTGCAAAAAATTAAATATTTTTTTCTACGACTTGCCGGTCTCGTAAAACTTAAGCGATTCAGTTTATATTCTAGTATGTTATCAAGAAACTTATTTATAAAAACTCGTCGCGAGATTTTTTCAATAAAATGTCGGGAAGTCAATTTTTTGATTTTTTTAAAGTTGGGAAGCATTAAAATGCAGGGTCATTTTCGATAATGAATTATTCGATTTCTGTCTTATAGATTGGCACCGGGTTCGAACCGGTGGATAGGTCATCTCAAATACTAATATTTCACAATACATCATATCATGCTAAAAGACCTATAAAATGGAGAAATTTGCGAAAAACTGAACTTGATGATTTCGTCAAATTTTTTTTTTCCTTTTTATGGGGTAAAATAATATTTCATCGAAATGTTATATATGTCATCGGAAATAGCACATCAGAACACGATTATAAACCATAATTTAGTTTCTTAATTTCTTATACAAAAATAACTACAATCAATTAAGCAATAATGACAAATTTTGACATCCTCTTACTGAAAGCCGGCTGTACGCTAGTGTATGTAACTTTTTCAACGATTCTTTAGCCTATCGTTTAAAGGAATAAATAACCTTTACGTTCCACATCGACTGTGTGATCCAAAAATATCCTTTGGCGGATAAAAAAAATATTTTATAAATTTTTTCGAAATTTTTTTTTTCAAAAGTTCAGTTTACTCTGCTATATCTTCTATAACTTTTCGTTTAGAGATTTCTTTCTAGGTTTGTCTGATTCCCTCATCTTTTCCGAACATTTTGATGTATATAAAGTTATCATAAAGATGTTCGAACTTGGAGAAAATTAAGAAAATTCGTAACGGTGACAGCAAAATTTCTAACTTTCGCTCGAAATGTATGAAAGGCGTGGCTTTTACCGTAATTCGTGAAAATACATGGGATGTTTAGCAAATTTTTAATAGGGTCGTTTCGCATTTTGTGGAAAAATAGGAATAATTTAGTAAATTGTCAATTTGAAGAAAAATCAAGTAGCACATTATGTTAGTAATATTAAAGGAATTTAAAAAATTTTATTTATTTTTTGACACCTGTCAAATTGACGTTTTCTTTGTTAGTAAAAATTGCAAGATTAATAGAATTTCACAAAGTTGGTGTCGTTTTCGTATAATTCGAGGGCAAGGAATCCGAAAATTTAATTCATATTTTGACAGCTGTCATTTTAACAATTCTTTGATTTCGGTAAACTGTCGATCATAGGCGTAATGATAACATAATTTCGTAAAGTTGGTGTCGATTTCGTATAACTCGAATGCAGGCAATCCGAAAATTTTATTAATTTTTTGACAGCTGTCAAATTGACGTATATTACGTTGGTAATAGTTCCAAAGTTAACAAAAATTCACGAGTTTGGTATCGCTTCTATATAATTTGAGTATGAGGAATTCGAAAATTTTATACATTTTTTGACAGCTGTCAAATTGACGTTTCTTAGGTTAGTAATATGTGCAAGGTGAACAAAATATCGCAAGTTTAGTATCGTCTCTATGTAATTCAAATGCAAGGAGTCCGAAAATTAAATTTATTTTTTGACAGCTGTCAAATTGGTGATTCTTTAGTAAAGAATAAGTGCAAGGTTAACAAAATTTCAAAAATTTTGTATCGATTCTATATAATTTGAGTATAAATTATCCGAAAAATGTATTTATTTTTTGACAGCTGTTAGTTTTGACATTTTTTTGTTAACATATTTTCACAAGTTTGGTATCGTTTCTATATAATTTGAGTATGAGGAATCCGAAATTTTTATCTATTTTTTGACAGCTATCAAATTGACGTTTCTTACGTCAGTAATAGGTACAACGTCAACGGAATTTCGCAAGTTTGGTATCGTTTTTATGTAATTCGAATGCAAGGAATCCGAAAATGTTATTTATTTTTTGACAGCTGTAATTTTTGACATATTTTTTTCTATTCGATACGTAAAATAGTGAACGGATTGTTCGCAAACGGTTATAGCTGGTACCTTAAAATGTGAAACGGTCACATTACGGTTATAATTAACAAATTTGGGTGCTATGTACCCCCATCACAGTCCGCAGGAGTGTGGCCAACGAATTAATGCATCAACCTACATTCAAGCTTCTCGGTGCATCCACCCAAATCGGTGGTCAATTCTATGTAATAATAACAAAAACACACGTAGGCGAATCTGTCGCATACAGGTGAACGGCGGAGCCCTGCCGCGGAGCGGCTAGTTAATAACAAAAACGCATGTAGGTGGATGCCGGAGGCCCCTGCGCGTTTAGCGCCTAGTGAGAATCTGTCGCATTTTGTAACTCATTAATGGTTTCCTTCTAAACATAATATATTTATTCTATCAGTATACATCAAATATTATATAAAATGTAAGAATATTTAATAATTTTTTTTTTGAATTTTTAAGAATTTCAAAATTTCTTGATATTTTTCAGTTTTTCTTAAATATCTCCATAATCTAAACCAATAGGAAAAATTTGTATATTTCCTTTCTGATAGAGAATTTAATAGTATATTTTGTTTGTTCGAAACTTTTTTTCTCAAATGTAATCGTTTTTGAGATATTTGCAAGAATATAGAAATCATGATTTGCTCAATAACTCAACAACTATAGTAGATACAGAAAATTTTATAGACTACTTTCTTGTAGACCTTATCAAAGTGCATCTTTAGGATATATACAATTTTACCGTAGAGATAATACTTTTCGAATAAAATCGAAATATATCGATTTCTTCAAATTTTTAAGGCATTTCATGAATTATTTAGAAATTAAAAAAAAATTAAAAATGAAAATACTTGGGAATTAATATAATTTGGGGAATACCTAATTCGAAAATTTTATAGATTTTTTGACAGCTGTCCAATTGAGGATTCCTTAGTAAAGAATAAGTGCAAGGTTAACAGAATTTCAAAAGTTTGGTGTCGATTAGATATAATTTGAGTATGAGGAATCCGAAATTTTTATCTATTTTTTGACAGCTGTCAAATTGACGTTTCCTAAGTCAGTAGTATGTACAAGGTCAACGGAATTTCGCAAGTTTGGTATCGTTTCTATGTAATTCGAATGCAAGGAATCCGAAAATTTTGTTTATTTTTGACAGCTGTCATTTTTTAAATATTTTTTTCTATTCGATACGTAAAATAGTGAACGGATTGTTCGCAATCGGTTATAGCGGGTCCCTTAAAATGTGAAACGGTAACATATGTTATAATGAACGAATTTGGGTGCTATGTACCCCCAACACAGTCCGCAGGAGTGTGGCCAACCAATTAAAGCATCAACCTGCATTCAAACTTCTCGGTGTATCCACGCAAATCGGTTGATAAATCTAGGTAATAACAAAACACATATAGGCGAATCTGTCGCAAAAAGAGGGTCCGCGGAGCCCCGCGCGGAGCGCCTAGGGGGCTATGCCCCCTAGTTACATAGCGCCCGTCCCGGTCGCTATGTATTACGTCCTACGTGTGACCTTGAGTTCGTCCGTTGTCGTGGATTTTGACATTTCCGAGGTTGCGTATTTTTAGAGAAAAAACTATCAGAGTCGAAGCGACGAAACTTTTTGGTTTTAATTTTGGATAGTGCGCGCGTATTGTCTCAAATTTTCGAGTATACAGGGTGTGTCGTTTCGAAGTTATTAAGCGTCAAAGTCGACTTTTCGGCGATTCCCGTTGATCCGGATTTCAGGTCGCAAATCGCAATTTTTTCGATTTAAATTTTCAGAGTGTGACAACGACCGGTCGCTTCAGAACCCTATTGAAATTGGGTATCGTACGACGATTAGAAGTAATTTAAAAGAATTTTTGAAAGTCGAAATTTGCCAAAAAATTGTCATTTTGAGTACCTAATAGCTCGAACTGGGTGGGACCTAGCGTCTCGCGGTTTAAAATTTTCGATTTCCCATCTCAAAAACTAGGTGCCATCAATACATCTATCTATACCTAAAGTTATTAGAAGATGGGAAAAAATTGAAAATACTGAACAAGTTGATATTTCGGGGTAAAAATTGACGGTTTTTGATTTTTTTCGAGGTAAAAACGGCTTTTGATCGAAATTTAGTTTTCTTTACCGGAAAGTTCGAGGTAAATCACATTCGATACGTATAATTTCGTTTCTTCGATTTAAATACCGAAATTACTATTAACGATTGAATTTTAGAAATTTGGAAATAATTTTTTTGTCACCGCTACACTAAATTTCGTCTATACGCTTTCCTATTTAACATTTTCCATATTTTTTTACTTTTTCGTCAAGCGGAATGATGGTACTTGAAGATTCATACCAAGCGCACGTTTCGAATGACGATCTAAAGGGTTAAAAGAAATTAAGTATATCCATTTTCACCCATTTTTCACTAGAAGTTTTGTTTAGTCACGAATAACTCCTACAAATATTATTTCGGAGAGTTCTCTATAAGCGTATTTTCATCGTCCATCATTTCTCACCACATTATTATTTTTCAAAATTTTCGAAATTTCCTTCCAATCGGGAGAAAAACGACAATTTACCGAGCTGGGACGGCCAATTTTTCCAAATCTGATGACTGGACTTGAACTTTACTCGGATTTTAACGGACGGACGGACGAGATTTTACTAAATATTTTGGCTGTCAAATTCGGTCGAAATAGGCCAAAAATAGCCATTTTCTTAGCGAGATGCAGAAGTTAATTGACCGATTTGAGAATGGAAATGGTATGGAAAAGATTCTATGGGATTTCGGCTTTCGATAATGAGCCCTACCGTTGCCCAAAATGGAAAATTTCCTACCATTTTCCCGATTTCCAAAATGGTCTGCAACGACATATTTACATTGCTCTTATGGGAGAGCCGAAACAGGGTGCATCTTGAAACCAGTTATTCGATTTCTTCTAAACGGCTCACGTTGGAGCAATGAAACTTTTGGAGTATACTTTGGTATATATGGCGTATCCTTAGCCGATGTACGACATTATACAGGGTGTTCCGTTCATAAGTTATTAAACGAAATAGTCAGAAAATGTGCAAAAAATTAAATATTTTTTTCTACGGCTTGCCGGTCTCGTAAAACTTAAGCGATTCAGTTTATATTCTAGTATGTTATGAAGAAACTTATTTAGAAAAAGTCGTCGCGAGATTTTTTTAATAAAATGTCGGGAAGTCAATTTTTTGATTTTTTTAAAGTTGGAAAGCATGAAAATGCAGGGTCATTTTCGATAATTAATTATTCGATTTCTGTCTTATAGATTGGCACCGGGTTCGAACCGGTGGATAGGTCATCTCAAATACTAATATTTCACAATACATCATATCATGCTAAAAGACCTATAAAATGGAGAAATTTGCGAAAAACTGAACTTGATGATTTCGTCAAAATTTTTTTTCCTTTTTATGGGGTAAAATAATATTTCATCGAAATGTTATATATGTCATCGGAAAGAGCACATCAGAACACGATTATAAACCATAATTTAGTTTCTTAATTTCTTATACAAAAATAACTACAATCAATTAAGCAATAATGACAAATTTTGACATCCTCTTACTGAAAGCCGGCTGTACGCTAGTGTATGTAACTTTTTCAATCGTTCTTTAGCCTATCATTTAAAGGAATAAATTACCTTTACGTTCAACATCGACTGCGTGATCCAAAAATATCCTTTGGCGGATAAAAAAAATATTTTATAAATTTTGTCAAAAAATTTTTTTTCAAAAGTTCAGTTTACTCTGCTATATCTTCCATAGCTTTCCTTTTGGAGATTTCTTTCTATTTTTATCTGATTCCGTCATCTTTTCCGAACATTTTGATGTATATAAAGTTACCATAAAGATGTTCGATCTTGGAGAAAATTAAGAAAATTCGTAACGGTGACAGCAAAATTTCTAACTTTCGCTCGAAATGTATGAAAGGCGTGGCTTTTACCGTAATTCGTGAAAATACATGGGATGTTTAGCAAATTTTTAATAGGGTCGTTTCGCATTTTGTGGAAAAATAGGAATAATTTAGTAAATTGTCAATTTGAAGAAAAATCAAGTAGCACATTATGTTAGTAATATTAAAGGAATTTAAAAAATTTTATTTATTTTTTGACACCTGTCAAATTGACGTTTCCTTGGTTAGTAAAAAGTGCAAGATTAATAGAATTTCACAAAGTTGGTGTCGTTTTCGTATAATTCGAGGGCAAGGAATCCGAAAATTTAATTCATATTTTGACAGCTGTCATTTTAACAATTCTTTGATTTCGGTTAACTGTCGATCATAGGCGTAATGATAACATAATTTCGTAAAGTTGGTGTCAATTTCGTATAACTCGAATGCAGGCAATCCGAAAATTTTATTAATTTTTTGACAGCTGTCAAATTGACGTATATTACGTTGGTAATAGTTCCAAAGTTAACAAAAATTCACGAGTTTGGTATCGCTTCTATATAATTTGAGTATGAGGAATTCGAAAATTTTATACATTTTTTGACAGCTGTCAAATTGACGTTTCTTAGGTTAGTAATATGTGCAAGGTGAACAAAATATCGCAAGTTTAGTATCGTCTCTATGTAATTCAAATGCAAGGAGTCCGAAAATTAAATTTATTTTTTGACAGCTGTCAAATTGGTGATTCTTTAGTAAAGAATAAGTGCAAGGTTAACAAAATTTCAAAAATTTTGTATCGATTCTATATAATTTGAGTATAAATTATCCGAAAAATGTATTTATTTTTTGACAGCTGTCATTTTTGACATTTTTTTGTTAACATATTTTCACAAGTTTGGTATCGTTTCTATATAATTTGAGTATGAGGAATCCGAAATTTTTATCTATTTTTTGACAGCTATCAAATTGACGTTTCTTAAGTCAGTAATAGGTACAACGTCAACGGAATTTCGCAAGTTTGGTATCGTTTTTATGTAATTCGAATGCAAGGAATCCGAAAATGTTATTTATTTTTTGACAGCTGTAATTTTTGACATATTTTTTTCTATTCGATACGTAAAATAGTGAACGGATTGTTCGCAAACGGTTATAGCTGGTACCTTAAAATGTGAAACGGTCACATTACGGTTATAATTAACAAATTTGGGTGCTATGTACCCCCATCACAGTCCGCAGGAGTGTGGCCAACGAATTAATGCATCAACCTACATTCAAGCTTCTCGGTGCATCCACCCAAATCGGTGGTCAATTCTATGTAATAATAACAAAAACACACGTAGGCGAATCTGTCGCATACAGGTGAACGGCGGAGCCCTGCCGCGGAGCGGCTAGTTAATAACAAAAACGCATGTAGGTGGATGCCGGAGGCCCCTGCGCGTTTAGCGCCTAGTGAGAATCTGTCGCATTTTGTAACTCATTAATGGTTTCCTTCTAAACATAATATATTTATTCTATCAGTATACATCAAATATTATATAAAATGTAAGAATATTTAATAATTTTTTTTTTGAATTTTTAAGAATTTCAAAATTTCTTGATATTTTTCAGTTTTTCTTAAATATCTCCGTAATCTAAACCAATAGGAAAAATTTGTATATTTCCTTTCTGATAGAGAATTTAATAGTATATTTTGTTTGTTCGAAACTTTTTTTCTCAAATGTAATCGTTTTTGAGATATTTGCAAGAATATAGAAATCATGATTTGCTCAATAACTCAACAACTATAGTAGATACAGAAAATTTTATAGACTACTTTCTTGTAGACCTTATCAAAGTGCATCTTTAGGATATATACAATTTTACCGTAGAGATAATACTTTTCGAATAAAATCGAAATATATCGATTTCTTCAAATTTTTAAGGCATTTATTTGCATGAATTATTTTAAAAAAAAATTAAAAATGAAAATACTTGGGAATTAATATAATTTGGGGAATACCTAATTCGAAAATTTTATAGATTTTTTGACAGCTGTCAAATTGAGGATTCCTTAGTAAAGAATAAGTGCAAGGTTAACAGAATTTCAAAAGTTTGGTGTCGATTCGATATAATTTGAGTATGAGGAATCCGAAATTTTTATCTATTTTTTGACAGCTGTCAAATTGACGTTTCCTAAGTCAGTAGTATGTACAAGGTCAACGGAATTTCGCAAGTTTGGTATCGTTTCTATGTAATTCGAATGCAAGGAATCCGAAAATTTTGTTTATTTTTGACAGCTGTCATTTTTTAAATATTTTTTTCTATTCGATACGTAAAATAGTGAACGGATTGTTCGCAATCGGTTATAGCTGGTCCCTTAAAATGTGAAACGGTAACATATGTTATAATGAACGAATTTGGGTGCTATGTACCCCCAACACAGTCCGCAGGAGTGTGGCCAACCAATTAAAGCATCAACCTGCATTCAAACGGCTCGATGCATCCACGCAAATCGGTTGATAAATCTAGGTAATAACAAAACACATATAGGCGAATCTGTCACAAAAAGAGGGTCCGCGGAGCCCCGCGCGGAGCGCCTAGGGGGCTATGCCCCCTAGTTACATAGCACCCTTCGGATGCTATGTATTACGGCCAGTGGGTGACCTTGAGTTCGTCCGTTGTCGTCGTCGTCGTATCTTTTGACATTTTTGCAGTTGCGAATTTTTTGAGAAGAAACTGTCAGCGTTGAAACGACGAAACTTTTTGGTTTTAATTTCGGATAGTTCGCGCGTGTTGTCTCAAAATTTAAAGTATACAGGGTGAACCGTTTCGAAGTTATTAAGCGTCAAAGTCGACTTTTCGGCGATTCCCGTTGAAACACATTTCAAGTCGCAAAACTCAATTTTTTCGATTTAAATTCTTGGAGTGTGGCGTAGACCGGTCGCTACAGAACGCTATTGAAACTGGGTAACGTACGATGATTAGAAGTAATTTAAAAAAATGTTTGAAAGTCGAAATTTGACAAAAAAGGGTCATTTTTGGTACCTAATAGCTCGAACTGGGTGAGTCCGATGGTCACGCCGTTTAAAATTTTAGCGTTCCCATCTCAAAAACTAGGTGCCATCAATACATCTATCTATACCTAAAGTTATTAGAAGATGGGAAAAATTTGAAAATACTGAACAAGTTGATATTTCGGGGTAATAATGGACGGTTTTTGATTTTTTTCGAGGTAAAAACGGCTTTTGATCTAATTTTAGTTTACTTTACCGGAAAGTTCGAGGTAAATCACATTCGATACGTATATTTTCGTTTCTTCGATTTAAATACCGAAATTACTATTAACGAATGAATTTTAGTTTTTTGGAAATGCAAAAATTTGTCACCGCTACACTGAATTTCGTCTATACTCTTTCCTATTTAACATACTCCATATTTTATTGCTTTTTCGTCAAGCGGAATGATGGTACTTTAAGATTCATACCAAGAGCGCGTTTCGAATTACGATCTAAAGGGTTAAAAAAAATTAAATATAACCATTTTCAACCATTTTTTACTAAAAGTTCTGTTTAGTCACGAATAACTCCTACAAATATCATCTCGGAGAGTTCTTTATAGGCGTATTCTTTCCGTCCATCTTTTCTCTCAACATTATTATCTTTCAAAATTTTTAAAATTTCCTTTCAATCGGGAGAAAAACGACGTTTTTCCGAGCTGGGACGGCCAATTTTTGCAAATCTGCACTCTTCGTCGATTTTAATCAGCATGCCTTGGAATAAAATTAACCCAATTTGTTGACTGTCAAAATTCGGCCGAAATGGGCCAAAATAGCCTTTTTCTTAGCGAGATCCTGAAGTTAATTGAATGATTTGAGGATGGAAATGGTATGGAAAAGATTGTATAGGATCTCGACTTTCGATAATGACCCATATCGTTGCCCAAAATGGAAAATTTCCTACCATTTTCCCGATTTTCAAAATGGTCTGCAACGACATATTTACATTGGCCTTATGGGAGCGTCTGAACAGGATGCGTGTTGACAAAATTTATTGAATTCTTTCTAAACCGTCCACGTTAGAGCAGTGAAACTTTTGGGGTATATTTTGGTATATATGGGGTACCTTTGACCGAAATAATGCATTATACAGGGTGTCCCTTTAATAAGTTATTAAACGAAATAATCAGAAAATGTGAAAAAATTAAATAGTTTTTTCGACGACTTGCCGGTCTCGTAAAACTTAAGCGATTCGGTTTATATTCTAGTATGTTATCAAGAAACGTATTTAGAAAAACTCGTCGCGAGAGTTTTTTGATGAAATGTCGGGAAGTCAGGTTTTCGATTTTTTTAATGTTGTAAATCATGGGCAATGCATGGTCATTTTCGATAAGGAATTACTCGACTTGGGTCGGGTAGATCGGGTGTGTTCGGGTCGGGTTAGAACCGTTGGATAAGCCATCTCAAATACTAATATTTCACAATATATTATGCCATGCTAAAAGGCCTATAAAATGGAGAAATATTGAAGTTGATGATTTCTTCAAATTTTTTTTTTGCTTTTTATGGGGTAAAATATTATTTCATCGAAATGTTATATGCGTCATCGGAAAGAGCACATTAGAAAACGATTATAAACCATAGTTTAGTTTCTTAATTTCTTATACAAAAATAACTATGATCGATTAAGCAATAATCACTAATTTTGACATCCTCTTACTAAAAGCCGGCTGTACGCTAGTGTATGTAACTGTTTTAACGGTTGTTTAGCCTATCCTTTAAAGGAATCAATTACCTTTATGTTCCACATCGAGTGTGTGATCCAAAAATATCCTTTGGAGGATAAAAAGAAAAATTTATAAATTTTCTCAAATTTTTTTTTCTTAAAGTCTGATTAACTCTGCTATATCTTTTATAAATTTTCTTTTGGAGAATTCGTTCTAAGTTTATCTGATTCCCTCATCTTTTCCGAACATTTTGATGTATATAAAGATACCAAAAAGTTGATCGAACTTGGAGAAAAATTTAAAATTCGTAATTCAGACAGTAGTATTTTTAAATCCCCCACTCGGCGTTGACGATGGTTCCATTCCCATGTGTGACGGAGTTCCGGAAGTCTCCGCGTTGGATTTGTTTTGGTATTCTTTAAGTAGGCCATGGCCAAGCTAGAAAGATATCTAAACGTAGGTAACTGGAGTGACGCCATTTTAATGCCTTGTGATTCTAACAGTCAAATTGTGGAGGTAATTGTGAGATTTATTTAACTATCCAGTGAATAATATCAATTAAATTACTAAAAAGGTGTTAAAATTGTTCTAAATACATTAGCGGAGATTACTACAAAAAAAGAAGAAACTATAATTACGTGCTTTGTTCGTGTGAACGTGTAAAATTGGAAGACATAATTTTCCAGTGTACCAACGGATTTCCATTGTACACCTGTTTGGATATAAGGATAATATGTAAGTAATTCAAACTTATTAATGATAAAAATATGAATGTGTTTTCTTGTCTTGCTGATACTAATTTATGTCGATTTTGCGGTAGAAAAATAAATAAAATTGAACATTACTTAATGATTTTCTAAAGAATTTTTGACAATTCGCACTTTAAAGGTGTCCAAAAAAGATAGTTTGAAACCTCTATTTTCATTCAAAACCATAAATACTTCGCATAATAAGAATTTTGATACTCAAATATCGGCTCGGCTCTAAAAATGACTTCAAATGGTCAATTGTTTATACCGGTAAGAGCTAAATTATTTCAACTTGTTTGCGAAGGACTAGTTTGACGATCTTTACTGGAAAGTTGTTGTAGAGAGTATTAATAAACTATTATTAAAGGTTAAAGTAGAACATTCATCATTTCTTTAAAAATTAAGAACAAAAATGATTCGAATCGGTTTTAATTTGGAGAAAAACATAAAAACTGTATTATTAGAAAAAATAGTTCATCTAAATCCGATAGAATATCGTGAAGTAATGGTTTTAATATTCGATAAATTGTTGTTTGATGGTCAAGTTACAGCTTAATCATGCTATTACGTTTCACAATATTATTTAAAATTTTTCCCAAAGTAAGTGAGGAGTTTCATTTGTTTGATTATATTTATAATATTGTTCTCAGACAGTTCTTTCTAGGCTCTCCTTATTCCCCCATCTTTTATCAATACCTCTGTATGTATAAAATATCAAAAATGTATTGCTAGTTAAAGAAAAATAACAATTTTCGTAGGGAAGACAGCAAAAGTTTTCTACATCTCTACAACCTAAGCGAAAAAATAGACAAAACTTGATTTTAATTATTGCCATTGAAAAGGTGGTACAAAATCGTGCATTAATAATATATTAGTAGATATTATAAATTTTACTACAGGGTGAGCTAAAGTTCTAAAAATATTATTTAATTTTTTTTACAAACTTTTAAATAAAAGTTTTTATTATTTTATTATTTTTCTACAATATGGTATTAGGACAATATTTTCTAGCCTTGTCTTATTCCCCCATCTTTTATCAATAACTCAGTGTATAAGTATAAAATTATCAAAAATGGATTGCTACTTAAAAAAAAAACAAGAATTTTCGTAGCAGAAACAGCAACATTTCTCAAAACTATCACCTAAGCGAAAATAGACAAAAATTTAATTACAAATTATGCCATTGCAATGAGCGCATAAAAACTCATTCATTAGTAATAAAAATGTATTGCTTCTTGCTAAAAAAGTAAAAATTGTTGTAGCTAAGACAGCAAAATTTTTCAAATCTACAACCTAAGCGAAAACAGACAAAAATAGAATGTTCAATTAGGCCATTCGCAAAAACTCGTTCATTCATTAGTAATAATTTGATACTATAATTTTTACTATAGGGTGAGTTAGAATCTTCAAAATATTATTTAAATTTTTTCACGTATAAATACTTAGTTCTAAATTACCTTATTCCCACATTATTTATCAATACCTCGGTATATATACATACATACATATATATACATACATAAGTATAAAATTATCAAAAAAAAAAAAATATTCGTAGCGGGACAGCAAAATTTCTCAGATCTAAACGCTAGAATTATTTTAAATGAAAAGGTTTGTTCGACGATCATTAGCTTAGTTTGATATTACTGTATGGTACATTTTTCACATTTAGGTTCTTTATTTCTCAATCTATTGTCGTATCTCTTATAATTTGTAAGATACTTATTGGCGGAAATACTTATGGTAGTTTTAATATTGAAAATATCTCTGAAACTGTTCAAATTGGAAATAATATGTTAAAATAATAAAATGTATCATTAACTACTTATATCTCTATAGAAAAGCAAAAACGTAAATTCCCTATAGTAAGTACTTGAAATAACAACATAAAAATAGGACTTTAAAAGTAATTGGAAGTTATTAATAAAATTTATAAATCTTTAAAAAAAAACCGTAACAAAAATGCACACATATAATTACATTAATTTTAATCACATTTACGACCGATGGTCAATTTTCAAGCAAAACTATAACTAAATTAAATTTAGGATTAATACCTAGGTAACTAAATACACTCTGTATAATGAAATACTACGACTAAAGATGTACCATCATAATTCAATAAAGTTTTAACGATAGTGTTGCGCAATAATTTCAATTTTTGCAATACAAGTATAAGTTTGATGGGATATTATAGCGAAGACAGTAAAAACAAATATATGTATTTATATTTTAAACAAAAGGAACAAAATAGTTCACAATTACTAGATAAAGAAGGCATTCCTAAAGCCGCTGGATATTCTTAAAATGGGTTTTTAATTAAAATTAATAAAGATAGTTATAAATGTCGATTAATACCGGCATTTGCAGATATCGAGTGCCGGCAAATGTCGATATGTCAATACGATATACAAACGAGCCCTTTAATCTTTTCTGCAAAAAAATATTACAACACTTACCCCCTTCCTTTCATTTCGAATTTATTACCTCCATAAACCTAGCAGAACAAGGTGCTCAAATTCGAAAATTTTTGTATGTTTAATTTTTTGTTTTGTATAGGTAGGTGCTCTTTAGGTGCTAATTAGGTGGCAACTTTAAAATTTAGGTGCTCTCATGCTTTTTGAAAAAATTATATTTTTGTGTTGTCCTGCTAGATTAACATTCAGCTAGCAGAACATTAGTGTTAAATAAGCTAATTAAGAACAAGATGTCGTATTAAAATTAGGTGCTTAACGAATATCTAAAAAAAATGTAATTTATTAAGTTATTTAAAAAATATCGCCATATTCTGCTAAGTTGACGCCGCGCTAGCAGAACACGTTTATTTGAGGGATTAACCAATAATATCTTATTTGTCCAAAATTAGGTGCTATTTAGATGCTTTAAAATTATTATATCAAAAAAAAAAACCATTTTCAAAGCCAGAAAAATCGAAATACTTATTTAAGTATACATAAAAATATTTTCCTTGATAAAAAAGTAATTTTTTCAAAGAAATTTCAATGAACTTGTAGTACTGTCTATACGATTTAGGTGCTCCCAAAAAATAAAATTTTAGCAAAATATCGGCAGTGGCGGAGAAGATTACTATTATAAAAAAATCGTTTTTTCTTAATAAATCAGTAATTTTTTGAAGAATTGTTTAAACTCGTAGAATTGTCTATAGATTTAGGTGCTCCAGAAAAATAAAATTTTAGGAAAAAAATAGCGGTTCGTAGAAGATTACTATTATAAAAAAAATGGTTTTTTCTTAATAAATCAGTCATTTTTCAGAGAATTTTCTTGAAACTCGTAGAATTGTCTATACGATTTAGGTGCTCCCGAAAAATGTAATTTTGCCAAAAAATAAATATTTCCAGGGTCGGAGAGGCCGACCACATTTTTATTTATCAATTTTTCCTTAATAAAACAGTTATTTTTCAAAGAATCTTCTTGAAACTTGTAGCACTCTCTATATGATTTAGGTGCTCCCGAAAAAATTTTTTTAACAAAGTAATAGCAGTGGCGGAGAAGATTTCTATTATAAAAAAATCGTTTTTTCTCAATAAATTACTCATTTTTTGAAGAAATTGCTTGAAATTAGTAGAATTCTCTATACGATTTAGGTGCTCTTGAAAAATGTAATTTTGCCAAAAAATAAATATTGCTGTTACATTTTTCGAGTCGGAGAGGCCGACCACATCTTTATTTATCAATTTTTCCTTAATAAAACAGTCATTTTTCAAAGAATCTTCTTGAAGCTTGTAGCACTCTCTATTATGATTTAGGTGCTCCCGAAAAAATTTTTTTAGCAAAATAATAGCAGTGGCGGAGAAGATTTCTATTATAAAAAAATCGTTTTTTCTCAATAAATTACTCATTTTTTGAAGAAATTGCTTGAAATTAGTAGAATTCTCTATACGATTTAGGTGCTCTTGAAAAATGTAATTTTGCCAAAAAATAAATATTGCTGTTACATTTTTCGAGTCGGAGAGGCCGACCACATCTTTATTTATCAATTTTTCCTTAATAAAACAGTCATTTTTCAAAGAATCTTCTTGAAGCTTGTAGCACTCTCTATTATGATTTAGGTGCTCCCGAAAAAATTTTTTTAGCAAAATAATAGCAGTGGCGGAGAAGATTTCTATTATAAAAAAATCGTTTTTTCTCAATAAATTACTCATTTTTTGAAGAAATTGCTTGAAATTAGTAGAATTCTCTATACGATTTAGGTGCTCTTGAAAAATGTAATTTTGCCAAAAAATAAATATTGCTGTTACATTTTTCGAGTCGGAAAGGCCGACCACATCTTTATTTATCAATTTTTCCTCAATAAAACAGTCATTTTTCAAAGAATTTTCATGAAACTTGTAGCACTGTCTATACGATTTAGGTGTTCTCGACAAATAAAATTTTAGCAAAAAATAGTAGTGCCGGAGAAGATTATTATTATAAAAGAACCGTTTTTCTACTATACAAATGTAGCGACTTTCTTACAGAAAAATCAAAGCAAAATGTATACAACGCCTTCTTTGTGTCGCTCCTGAGGTATTTGTGGCCGGTATGGGCACATTGTGGAAAAGTACTGCAATATATGAACAAATAATTTGGTAATAATTTACTTTAGAAATTGTCCACAAGCTTGAATCGCTAAAATATTTTTGTGTCGTATCCTCCCGTATGAATAAAGAATTTTTTTTAAATTACAACATTTTGTTTTTATTTTGTCATAGGTGACTAGAAAAAGGACAATGGTAAAATACAACCACTTTTTTTCTCTCGAGTTTAAATAAAAATTGAAATACCACCAAGATTGGTAGAGATAGGCATAGAAAGACCTTAATGAAAATTAGAGAGGATTAAAATATCTACAAGATAAAGTGATCATATACAGGGTGTTTCATTTAAATAACTTACGAAACTCAGGTTTCAAGTTCGTAATGTTGGCATATCCATAGAAAATACCCTGTATAAAAATATTGATATTTGTTATCATAGGGGACTTCTGTCAACATTCCTCTTTCCGACATAAAAATATTTTATTTCAAATTATTATAAGTTAAGAAATATTACACATTTCATTGAACCATGTTTTTGCACAAATTTTAAGAATTTTCAAATCTACTTGGCAACGTTGCAAAAATGTGTACAAATAATTACGGTGCTATGTACAGAATTTTACGGTGAATTCAAATATGTAAAAATATACATAGTGTCATATTTACAAAATATGAAATTTTTATCACACCGCCCTTTTGGAGCACCCTGTATGGTTGAAAATAATTTTAAAGGCTCTACCTCTTAACGCTTAACAACTTTCGTGAAAAAAGTTTTCCGCTATCCCTAGCGGTAAAAGAGATATTGAGCTTTGTCGCACTAATTGGCCACCCTGTATTTCTTAGCTCAAGGAAAAAGAATAAATTGAAGCTTATCATTATATTACCAACACAAAACATAATCATAGCCTTATATTTCAGACACTAAATATTAAACTACACATGAACCTTTTCCATACATACAATGGCCTAAGTTATAACCGTATAATTATATCCCCTAATATACATTCTGATATATTCTGGAAATAAATAATTACGTGGTATACTTTTTCAAATAAAAAAAATCTCAATTAGTTGCATAAATTAATTAATTAAGTTCATAAAAACAGTTAGCGATATTATATTCTATTTACACATGCCAAAATTGGAGGTAATTTCTAAAGTACTCTCACAGATATAAAAAATTTGCATTTACAAAATGAAATCAACATAAATACTTAAATCATTGCGGATATAATGTTTAATTGAAATTTCTTTATGAAACAAGCATTACTGTTATTACTAAAACGAGTACTTTGCGAGTACCTACGATAAAATTTGATTTTTTGAGAAAACGCTCTGATATAGGTATAGGATAGTACAATATTTGTTAATTTGCCATCAAATTAAATAACAAGTTTTGAATAGTTGAATTCTTTCACAATGAACCTTGAATTGTGATCACCCTATACATTTTCTGCCGAATTTGAGGTATTCTTGAGACTTGATGAACTTATAGCTATTCGGTAAGAACTTTTTTTTTAATCCAAGAGCAAAGGTAAAAAAATTATATGGATTATTTCATCGTCATGCATTTGCCAAATAATTACAAAATGTCCAGATATCTGAAAAAATAACAGTCTGACAAAACCATGTTCTATAAGATGTGTTTAGTATTTAACGCTTAATCGAAAAATGTAAATTAAAAATTAATATATTGTATTTAAAAACGAAAGTTGACAGCTCCTTCCGGTATAACCGGAAATGACAAAATATGTGAATATTTTAGTTAAAGAGAGCATATCGATAAACCTAAATCCCCAAAGTTTCAGAATATATATTCAGTAGTTCTCCATAATGTTCTACTGCAAGCTTGTCATGAATCACCCTGTATATAAAAATTATTGGAACTCTAAGTAATAAAGTCATCGTTTCCTTAAAAAAACAAATACAATACTCGAAAATGATTTAATTCGATTTAAATTTTTGAAAATATCATATAAAACTAAATTATTGAAAAGCCTGTTTAATTAAATCCAATAAAATAACATAAAGGAATAAGTATTTATAGATTTTTAAAGTCGAACAATTGTTTACTTATCATTTAATGGAATAAATCACGTTACGTTTCACAACATCTGCCTTCCTAAAAAATTATACTTATACATATGTGTAAAAAAATGTATTATTTGTTTCACAAAGTGTTAATATAATTTTCGTGTAGTTCTTTATAGGCCTTCCTTATTCCTACATATGTTTTTTATCGACACCTCGGTAGAATATAAAATTATCAAAAAATTACTACTTAAAAAAAAAATTAAATAAGTTTCGTATCGTGGACAGCAAAATTGCTCGGATATACAACTTAAATGAATGTGGACAAAAAAAATTTAAAATTTCTCCATTAATAAGAGCTTGCAAAACCATAGTCATTAGTAATATTTTTGCGAGTATTTTTGGTATTATAATTTTTAATATTAAGCCGAAATCCTTGAATAAACTTCTGATTCTTTTTAAACAATTCATAATCTTCGCAACATTTGAAACATTCTGGCTTAAATTATCTGATTTTTTAAAAATCCTCTTTGACTGATTGTTCAATGCAATAAACATTTTTTTATAGTAAACATTCGACACAATCTCCTCAAACATATTTAGTGATAATTACAATATTTATTAAACACTACAATTATCTTTAACGGAAAAAAATAGTTTTGTTCAATACTCATTTATTCTGTTTTCCTATTTTTCAAAAAAAAAAAAAATACGGACCTGAAACTTAATTATTGCTCTTTTGAATTATTGAATTCCCAATAACATACTATAAATATATAAAATATGTTGATACTGTTTGGTAACATAATAAAAACGAGAATGCCATTCTTTAATCCTTTTAAACTAATTAGACTAACTAATTCAGAAACCTAAATAATAGGTAAAAATAATAATTCTTAAATTTTACGGTGATTCTACCAGGAACGTATTACAAACAAATATTATATTACTAATGGAGAATTTTCGCGTCAAAATTGACAATAAGTTATGAGTGTATGTTTTGGGAGATCAAAATGGTTCAAAAAAGACATTTAAAAGTCGGATCTGTATATTGAATTTTTTATCCGATGATCATATCTGAAAATCGAAACGTTGTTTTCTCAATTAGAAACTCTCCTTAAATGCATAGAAAACAAGTGCATGTTGAAAGTGTTGTCTGTATTTCAATACGTTTATAGATAACGTCACAAATATATAAAAATTCATTATTAGCATTGAAATGAACAAACTTTGTTATATAGAAAGAAGTTAGTTAAAATCGTAACTTTAATTTGATCATTTGCCGAGGAATCATCTCTAAGCAATTACATTTTAAGAATCACATTGATGTTTATTTTGACATTTTATTGCTGTGTAAGAAACTTTATAGCTTACTTGTAACTTAAAATTTATTACATTTCATTATTAATAATGATAATTTTCATATTTTGAGCAAGAAAAAATAAATGAAAATATTTTTTGGTGATGGCAGTTATTTTATGTTGGCATTAAATTTGAATCTAAAACTTTTTTCTGAAAAATTCTTTTGTACAATGTAGATTAATGTTATTTTTTCTCAATATTTTAATACATTTTCATAATAAGTTTCATATCGGTTCTATACAGAGTGTGTAAGTAAGGACTGTTCCAAATAGACAAAGAAAGTAGGTTTAATTCAAAGGTTTACTTAGATCGAGGGGCGTCTCACTCCTGAAAAAAAGGACATGTATTTCGGAAATCCTAGTGATTTCGGCATTTTTGTAGGGATTTCGAAGTTTTGAAGGAGATTTCCGAATTTATGGAGGGATTTCGCATTTTTTAAGGCGATTTCCGAATTTATGGAGGGATTTCGCATTTTTTAAGGCGATTTCGGGATGTTCGTAAGGATTTCGGAATGTTTTCGGGTATTTCGACATTTTTTCTTATGATTTCGTGATGTCTTTAGGGATTTCGATATTTTTTGATGAATTTCGAAGTTTTATGTGTTCCATATTATTTAGTGACTAATTCGGTAAAAGTTGATCTGTAAGTAGGTATAGGTATATATGTACATATAATATTTTATTTATTATAGTTTTAGTTTACTTAAAAAACAGTCTATTTAGTGCAATAAAATAATACAAATTCTCAAATTTTTATTGTAAATCTCGTTATAAGTATAGATAATATGAAAAATTTAAACTATTTCTGATCCTGGTTGCCGCTGTAATTTTTTGACTAATTTAAATCGTTTTTCAATATGACTGCGTTCTTGCATTTCGTCATCATCTGTCGGGTCACTTATTGCCAGAATTTTTTTTGACTTTCCTTGGATGCAGATGGTAAAATTTTGGTTGAAGCGTTTCTTTTTCGAATTTAACTCGGAGTTTCAAAAACTCTACTCAACGAACCCTCAGTTGCGCTATCAGAAAGAGCATCAGATTGTATACAAAATGTTTTGCACTTTTTCTTTAGAATGTTAATAAGTTTAAGATCGCCATCAACAATTCGAAATAGAGCTGGGTTTCTTCGTAATATCCCAAAAAAACCTTTTTTTCCCTGTTCATCCAATAATTATAGAAGCCCATTTTCTGCGAAATTTTCGATGTTTTTTATTTTGTATTCATTTAATTCACATAAGGATGTGTAATTGTCATAACCTGAATAGGATAAAAGGTCTCTTAAAAAGGACGGAAACTCAAGTAAATTTAGATCCGTTAATTTATTATCCAATCGATTTTTTAAATCTCGTCCTCTATTGATTTTCCTAAAAAATTATATTAGATGTAATTGTCCACTGGTATCTTGGAAACGCTAATTTTTACGAAGTTGATTAAATTAGAGAATACATATATGCCATATTTAAAGCTTTAAGATTCAGTAACTGCATCGCCGAATTATTTTTAATCAATTTTTAATTCATGATACAGGGTGATTTATTAGAAACGTCTAATATTAATTTACAATAAGTAAACATTTTTTAAATAAAAAATTCGTACATTTACTTCTCTACAAAATGTAGTTATCGGTTCTTTATGTCATTTTTGATAACTGAGATATCATCGTCGAATAAATATTATTTAAAAAATCAGAGCCGTACTGACAATATTTTCAAAATTTTCCTGAGTATGTATAATTTATGCAGAAACGTAAGTAAATAGGATTGAGTGATACATCATTGTATTTGGGGTAAGACCACGGGAAAACGTACTCTGAAAAATAAATTTAAAAACTTTCATTTAAAAAAATAAAATTGACGATAATATATCAGTTAAGGCCGTATTACACTCGGGAATTTTTATGGCGCCAGCCATGGCAATTATAATTCAAGGATTCAGGCGCAGTACACCGTTCTCCGTACTACAGTCAGAAATTCTACTCTTCTGACAATTAAAATGACACGGATTCATGCGCAGTACACTGTTCCCGATCAGCTGTCTCTCATTACCCGAAATGGGGCAGGCGCCATTTTAATTGCCCTTGCCGGCGCAATTGGGTAGACATGGATTATTCTGTTATTTTTAACTGTTTATTATTTGGCCGAACAAGGTATGAACAGGTAATGGCCATTTAAACCCACTGGTACTTAAATTAGCAGTTTACATTCTTTATTAAACTTATGGACTGCTAATTCAGCAACTTTTTGCACCTCCTATTTGTAAATAGCAGTAGCTGCTTTAACTGCTAATCAAAACGAACAGGTTTGCACATCTCTAATTCTGGGGATATTTTAGGGATTTCAACAGTACCCACTGTTCTGACCGTTGACAATGCTCCAGCTGATCGAAAACGGTTTACTGCGCATGAATACGTGCCATTATAATTGCCGGCGCAAGAGAAAAAATTGCCTAGTCTAATACGGCCTTTATAAAAAATTGCATAAAAAACCGGGAACGTCATTTTGCAGAGAAGAAAAAAATACGAAATTTTTAGTTAAATAATGGTTTTATAAAATTGAAACCATTCAAGTTATTTAAGAAATTAATTTTAGACATTTTCGAGGATGTTTTAACAAATCACTCTGCATCTCATGAATTAAAAACAATTATGCAGTTACTGGACATTAAAAAAGCTTTAAATATGGCGTATATTCTCTAATTAATATCAAGTTCGTAAAAATTACCGTTTCCAAAATATACCAATAGTGGACAATAAATAGTTACAACCCTGTACATATATTCTACGCGGAGAATATTATTTTTCTTCATTCTTCACTACAAAAGGTAAAAAATTAATTATTTATTTTACAAGCTGATTTTTGTTTAAATATTTATTTAAATAGAAATACCGAGAAAAATACATTAAAATAAGACCAATTGTTAAATACGAGGTTAAATATTTGCATACAAATTATACAAACTGCACAGCAAAAATACTAAATATACTTTTTCACATATAATTTCTGAATTAAGAATATGCGACCTAAGAACCGAGGATTCCCAAAAAACTCGAGGATCGCATCGCGCTATGGATAAGTCCGGTCCTGTCCATTGCTTCACATCGAAAAACGAACATAATCACCAATACAGTGGGTCTAAATTGTTAAATAATAATAAATTTTCCATTTTACCAACAATCCATAGATAGAAGTTACCTCCATAAACCTAGCAGAACAAGGTGCACAAAATCGAAAATTTTTGTATGGAAAATTAGGTGCTCTTTAGGTGCTAATTAGGTGCCAACTTTAAAATTTAGGTGCTCTCATGCTTTTTGAAAAAATTATATTTTTGTGTTGTCCTGCTAGATTAACGTTAAGCTAGCAGAACATCACTGTTAAATAAGCTAATTAAGAACAAGATGCCGTATTAAAATTAGGTGCTTTTTAGGTGCTTAACGAATATCTAAAAGAAAATTTAATTTGTTAAGTTATTTTAAAAATACCGCTATGTTCTGCTAAGTTGACGCCGCGCTAGCAGAACACTTTTATTTTAGGGATTAACCAATAATATCTAATTTTTCCGAAATTAGGTGCTATTTAGGTGCTTTAACATTATTATACTTCTATATCAAAAAAAAAAATTCCAAAGCTAGAAAAATCGAAATATTATACATAAACAAATTTTCCTTGATAAAACAGTAATTTTTCAAAGAATCTTCATGAAACTTGTAGCACTGTCTATACGATTTAGGTGCTCCCGAAAAATAAAATTTTATGAAAAAAATATCAGTGGCGGAGAAAATTACTATTATAAAAAAATCGTTTTTTCTTAATAAAACAGTCATTTTTCAAAGAATTTTCTTGAAACTCGTAAAATTGTCTATACGATTTAGGTGCTCCCGAAAAATGTAATTTTTCCAAAAAATAAATATTTCCAGGGTCGGAGAGGCCGACCACACCTTTATTTATCAATTTTTCCTTAATAAAATAGTCATTTTTCAAAGAATCTTCATGAAACTTGTAGCACTGTCTGTACGATTTAGGTGCTCCCGAAAAATAAAATTTTAGCAAAAAAATAGCAGTGGCGGAGAAGATTACTATTATGAAAAACTCGTTTTTTCTTAATAAAACAGTCATTTTTCAAAGAATTTTCTTGAAACTCGTAGAATTGTCTATACGATTTAGGTGCTCCTGAAAAATGTAATTTTTCCAAAAAATAAATATTCCCAGGGTCGGAGAGGCCGACCACACCTTTATTTATCAATTTTTCCTTAATAAAATAGTCATTTTTCAAAGAATCTTCATGAAACTTGTAGCACTGTCTATACGATTTAGGTGCTCCCGAAAAATAAAATTTTAGCAAAAAAATAGCAGTGGCGGAGAAGATTACTATTATGAAAAACTCGTTTTTTCTTAATAAAACAGTCATTTTTCAAAGAATTTTCTTGAAACTCGTAGAATTGTCTATACGATTTAGGTGCTCCTGAAAAATGTAATTTTTCCAAAAAATAAATATTTCCAGGGTCGGAGAGGCCGACCACACCTTTATTTATCAATTTTTCCTTAATAAAATAGTCATTTTTCAAAGAATTTTCTTGAAACTCGTAGAATTGTCTATACGATTTAGGTGCTCCTGAAAAATGTAATTTTTCCAAAAAATAAATATTTCCAGGGTCGGAGAGGCCGACCACACCTTTATTTATCAATTTTTCCTTAATAAAATAGTCATTTTTCAAAGAATCTTCATGAAACTTGTAGCACTGTCTATACGATTTAGGTGCTCCCGAAAAATAAAATTTTAGCGAAAAACTAGCAGTGGCGGAGAAGATTACTATTATGAAAAAATCGTTTTTTCTTAATAAATCACTCATTTTTCAAAGAATCTTCATGAAACTTGTAGCACTGTCTATACGATTTAGGTGCTCCCGAAAAATAAAATTGTAGCAAACAAAAAGCAGTGGCGGAGAAGATTACTATTATGAAAAAAAAATCGTTTTTCTTAATAAATCACTAATTTTTTGAAGAAATTGGTTGAAACTAGTAGAATTGTATATACAATTAAGTGCTTCGATGTAGGAGTTTCAAGAAAATTCTTTGAAAAATGACTGATTTATTAAGAAAAAACGATTTTTTCATAATAGTAATCTTCTCCGCCACTGCGGTTTTTTTTGCTAAAGTTTTAGTTTTCGGGAGCACCTAAATCGTATAGACTGTGCTACAAGTTTCATGAAGATTCTTTGAAAAATTACTATTTTATTAAGGAAAAATTGATAAATAAAGGTGTGGTCGGCCTCTCCGACCCTGGAAATATTTATTTTTTGGCAAAATTACATTTTTCAGGAGCACCTAAATCGTATAGACAATTCTACGAGTTTCAAGAAAATTCTTTGAAAAATGAGTGATTTATTAAGAAAAACGATTTTTTCATAATAGTAATCTTCTCCGCCACTGCTATTTTTTTGCTAAAATTTTATTTTTCGGGAGCACCTAAATCGTATGGACAGTGGTACAAGTTTCATGAAGATTCTTTGAAAAATGACTGTTTTATTAAGGAAAAATTGATAAATAAAGGTGTGGTCGGCCTCTCCGACCCTGGAAATATTTGTTTTTTGGCAAAATTACATTTTTCAGGAGCACCTAAATCGTATAGACAATTCTACGAGTTTCAAGAAAATTCTTTGAAAAATGAGTGATTTATTAAGAAAAAACGATTTTTTCATAATAGTAATCTTCTCCGCCACTGCTATTTTTTTGCTAAAATTTTATTTTTCGGGAGCACCTAAATCGTATAGACAGTGGTACAAGTTTCATGAAGATTCTTTGAAAAATGACTGTTTTATTAAGGAAAAATTGATAAATAAAGGTGTGGTCGGCCTCTCCGACCCTGGAAATATTTGTTTTTTGGCAAAATTACATTTTTCAGGAGCACCTAAATCGTATAGACAATTCTACGAGTTTCAAGAAAATTCTTTGAAAAATGAGTGATTTATTAAGAAAAAACGATTTTTTCATAATAGTAATCTTCTCCGCCACTGCTATTTTTTTGCTAAAATTTTATTTTTCGGGAGCACCTAAATCGTATAGACAGTGCTACAAGTTTCATGAAGATTCTTTGAAAAATGACTGTTTTATTAAGGAAAAACGATTTTTTCATAATAGTAATCTTCTCCGCCACTGCTATTTTTTTGCTAAAATTTTATTTTTCGGGAGCACCAAAATCGTATAGACAGTGCTACAAGTTTCATGAAGATTCTTTGAAATATGACTGTTTTATTAAGGAAAAATTGATAAATAAAGGTGTGGTCGGCCTCTCCGACCCTGGAAATATTTGTTTTTTGGCAAAATTACATTTTTCGGGAGCACCTAAATCGTATAGACAATTCTACGAGTTTCATGAAGATTCTTTGAAAAATGACTATTTTATTAAGGAAAAATTGATAAATAAAGGTGTGGTCGGCCTCTCCGACCCTGGAAATATTTATTTTTTGGAAAAATTACATTTTTCAGGAGCACCTAAATCGTATAGACAATTCTACGAGTTTCAAGAAAATTCGTTGAAAAATGAGTGATTTATTAAGAAAAAACGATTTTTTCATAATAGTAATCTTCTCCGCCACTGCTATTTTTTTGCTAAAATTTTATTTTTCGGGAGCACCTAAATCGTATAGACAGTGCTACAAGTTTCATGAAGATTCTTTGAAAAATGACTGTTTTATTAAGGAAAAATTGATAAATAAAGGTGTGGTCGGCCTCTCCGACCCTGGAAATATTTGTTTTTTGGCAAAATTACATTTTTCAGGAGCACCTAAATCGTATAGACAATTCTACGAGTTTCAAGAAAATTCTTTAAAAAATGAGTGATTTATTAAGAAAAAACGATTTTTTCATAATAGTAATCTTCTCCGCCACTGCTATTTTTTTGCTAAAATTTTATTTTTCGGGAGCACCTAAATCGTATAGACAGTGCTACAAGTTTCATGAAGATTCTTTAAAAAATGACTATTTTATTAAGGAAAAATTGATAAATAAAGGTGTGGTCGGCCTCTCCGACCCTGGAAATATTTATTTTTTGGCAAAATTACATTTTTCAGGAGCACCTAAATCGTATAGACAATTCTACGAGTTTCAAGAAAATTCGTTGAAAAATGAGTGATTTATTAAGAAAAAACGATTTTTTCATAATAGTAATCTTCTCCGCCACTGCTATTTTTTTGCTAAAATTTTATTTTTCGGGAGCACCTAAATCGTATAGACAATTCTACGAGTTTCAAGAAAATTCTTTGAAAAATGACTGATTTATTAAGAAAAAACGATTTTTTCATAATAGTAATCTTCTCCGCCACTGCTATTTTTTTGCTAAAATTTTATTTTTCGGGAGCACCTAAATCGTATAGACAGTGCTACAAGTTTCATGAAGATTCTTTGAAAAATGACTATTTTATTAAGGAAAAATTGATAAATAAAGGTGTGGTCGGCCTCTCCGACCCTGGAAATATTTATTTTTTGGAAAAATTACATTTTTCGGGAGCACCTAAATCGTATAGGCAATTCTACGAGTTTCAAGAAAATTCTTTGAAAAATGACTATTTTATTAAGGAAAAATTGATAAATAAAGGTGTGGTCGGCCTCTCCGAGCCTGGAAACATTTATTTTTTGGCAAAATTACATTTTTCAGGAGCACCTAAATCGTATAGACAATTCTACGAGTTTCAAGAAAATTCTTTGAAAAATGACTATTTTATTAAGGAAAAATTGATAAATAAAGGTGTGGTCGGCCTCTCCGACCCTGGAAATATTTATTTTTTGGAAAAATTACATTTTTCAGGAGCACCTAAATCGTATAGACAATTCTACGAGTTTCAAGAAAATTCTTTGAAAAATGACTGTTTTATTAAGGAAAAATTGATAAATAAAGGTGTGGTCGGCCTCTCCGACCCTGGAAATATTTGTTTTTTGGCAAAATTACATTTTTCAGGAGCACCTAAATCGTATAGACAATTCTACGAGTTTCAAGAAAATTCTTTGAAAAATGAGTGATTTATTAAGAAAAAACGATTTTTTCATAATAGTAATCTTCTCCGCCACTGCTATTTTTTTGCTAAAATTTTATTTTTCGGGAGCACCTAAATCGTATAGACAGTGCTACAAGTTTCATGAAGATTCTTTGAAATATGACTGTTTTATTAAGGAAAAACGATTTTTTCATAATAGTAATCTTCTCCGCCACTGCTATTTTTTTGCTAAAATTTTATTTTTCGGGAGCACCTAAATCGTATAGACAGTGCTACAAGTTTCATGAAGATTCTTTGAAATATGACTGTTTTATTAAGGAAAAATTGATAAATAAAGGTGTGGTCGGCCTCTCCGACCCTGGAAATATTTGTTTTTTGGCAAAATTACATTTTTCGGGAGCACCTAAATCGTATAGACAATTCTACGAGTTTCATGAAGATTCTTTGAAAAATGACTATTTTATTAAGGAAAAATTGATAAATAAAGGTGTGGTCGGCCTCTCCGACCCTGGAAATATTTATTTTTTGGAAAAATTACATTTTTCAGGAGCACCTAAATCGTATAGACAATTCTACGAGTTTCAAGAAAATTCGTTGAAAAATGAGTGATTTATTAAGAAAAAACGATTTTTTCATAATAGTAATCTTCTCCGCCACTGCTATTTTTTTGCTAAAATTTTATTTTTCGGGAGCACCTAAATCGTATAGACAGTGCTACAAGTTTCATGAAGATTCTTTGAAAAATGACTGTTTTATTAAGGAAAAATTGATAAATAAAGGTGTGGTCGGCCTCTCCGACCCTGGAAATATTTATTTTTTGGAAAAATTACATTTTTCAGGAGCACCTAAATCGTATAGACAATTCTACGAGTTTCAAGAAAATTCTTTGAAAAATGACTGTTTTATTAAGGAAAAATTGATAAATAAAGGTGTGGTCGGCCTCTCCGACCCTGGAAATATTTGTTTTTTGGCAAAATTACATTTTTCAGGAGCACCTAAATCGTATAGACAATTCTACGAGTTTCAAGAAAATTCTTTGAAAAATGAGTGATTTATTAAGAAAAAACGATTTTTTCATAATAGTAATCTTCTCCGCCACTGCTATTTTTTTGCTAAAATTTTATTTTTCGGGAGCACCTAAATCGTATAGACAGTGCTACAAGTTTCATGAAGATTCTTTGAAAAATGACTGTTTTATTAAGGAAAAACGATTTTTTCATAATAGTAATCTTCTCCGCCACTGCTATTTTTTTGCTAAAATTTTATTTTTCGGGAGCACCTAAATCGTATAGACAGTGCTACAAGTTTCATGAAGATTCTTTGAAATATGACTGTTTTATTAAGGAAAAATTGATAAATAAAGGTGTGGTCGGCCTCTCCGACCCTGGAAATATTTGTTTTTTGGCAAAATTACATTTTTCGGGAGCACCTAAATCGTATAGACAATTCTACGAGTTTCATGAAGATTCTTTGAAAAATGACTATTTTATTAAGGAAAAATTGATAAATAAAGGTGTGGTCGGCCTCTCCGACCCTGGAAATATTTATTTTTTGGAAAAATTACATTTTTCAGGAGCACCTAAATCGTATAGACAATTCTACGAGTTTCAAGAAAATTCGTTGAAAAATGAGTGATTTATTAAGAAAAAACGATTTTTTCATAATAGTAATCTTCTCCGCCACTGCTATTTTTTGGCTAAAATTTTATTTTTCGGGAGCACCTAAATCGTATAGACAGTGCTACAAGTTTCATGAAGATTCTTTGAAAAATGACTGTTTTATTAAGGAAAAATTGATAAATAAAGGTGTGGTCGGCCTCTCCGACCCTGGAAATATTTATTTTTTGGCAAAATTACATTTTTCAGGAGCACCTAAATCGTATAGACAATTCTACGAGTTTCAAGAAAATTCTTTGAAAAATGAGTGATTTATTAAGAAAAAACGATTTTTTCATAATAGTAATCTTCTCCGCCACTGCTATTTTTTTGCTAAAATTTTATTTTTCGGGAGCACCTAAATCGTATAGACAATTCTACGAGTTTCAAGAAAATTCTTTGAAAAATGACTGATTTATTAAGAAAAAACGATTTTTTCATAATAGTAATCTTCTCCGCCACTGCTATTTTTTTGCTAAAATTTTATTTTTCGGGAGCACCTAAATCGTATAGACAGTGCTACAAGTTTCATGAAGATTCTTTGAAAAATGACTGTTTTATTAAGGAAAAATTTGATAAATAAAGGCGTGGTCGGCCTCTCCGACCTTGGAAATATTTGTTTTTTGGCAAAATTACATTTTTCGGGAGCATCTAAATCGTATAGACAATTCTACGAGTTTCAAGAAAATTCGTTGAAAAATGAGTGATTTATTAAGAAAAAACGATTTTTTCATAATAGTAATCTTCTCCGCCACTGCTATTTTTTTGCTAAAATTTTATTTTTCGGGAGCACCTAAATCGTATAGACAGTGGTACAAGTTTCATGAAGATTCTTTGAAAAATGACTGTTTTATTAAGGAAAAATTGATAAATAAAGGTGTGGTCGGCCTCTCCGACCCTGGAAATATTTGTTTTTTGGCAAAATTACATTTTTCGGGAGCACCTAAATCGTATAGACAATTCTACGAGTTTCATGAAGATTCTTTGAAAAATGACTATTTTATTAAGGAAAAATTGATAAATAAAGGTCTGGTCGGCCTCTCCGACCCTGGAAATATTTATTTTTTGGAAAAATTACATTTTTCAGGAGCACCTAAATCGTATAGACAATTCTACGAGTTTCAAGAAAATTCTTTGAAAAATGACTGATTTATTAAGAAAAAACGATTTTTTCATAATAGTAATCTTCTCCGCCACTGCTATTTTTTTGCTAAAATTTTATTTTTCGGGAGCACCTAAATCGTATAGACAGTGCTACAAGTTTCATGAAGATTCTTTGAAAAATGACTATTTTATTAAGGAAAAATTGATAAATAAAGGTGTGGTCGGCCTCTCCGACCCTGGAAATATTTATTTTTTGGAAAAATTACATTTTTCGGGAGCACCTAAATCGTATAGACAATTCTACGAGTTTCAAGAAAATTCTTTGAAAAATGACTATTTTATTAAGGAAAAATTGATAAATAAAGGTGTGGTCGGCCTCTCCGAGCCTGGAAACATTTATTTTTTGGCAAAATTACATTTTTCAGGAGCACCTAAATCGTATAGACAATTCTACGAGTTTCAAGAAAATTCTTTGAAAAATGACTATTTTATTAAGGAAAAATTGATAAATAAAGGTGTGGTCGGCCTCTCCGACCCTGGAAATATTTATTTTTTGGAAAAATTACATTTTTCAGGAGCACCTAAATCGTATAGACAATTCTACGAGTTTCAAGAAAATTCTTTGAAAAATGACTGTTTTATTAAGAAAAAACGATTTTTTTATCATAGTAATTTTCTCCGCCACTGCTATTTTTTTGATAAAATTTTATTTTTCGGGAGCACCTAAATCGTATAGACAGTGCTACAAGTTTCATGAAGATTCTTTGAAAAATGACTGTTTTATTAAGGAAAAATTGATAAATAAAGGTGTGGTCGGCCTCTCCGACCCTGGAAATATTTATTTTTTGGCAAAATTACATTTTTTAGGAGCACCTAAATCGTATAGACTATTCTACGAGTTTCAAGAATATTCTTTGAAAAATGAGTGATTTGTTAAGAAAAAACGATTTTTTTATAATAGTAATTTTCTCCGCCACTGCTATTTTTTTCATAAAATTTTATTTTTCGGGAGCACCTAAATCGTATAGACAGTGCTACAAGTTTCATAAAGATTCTTTGAAAAATTACTGTTTTATCAAGGAAAATTTGTTTATGTATAATATTTCGATTTTTCTAGCTTTGGAATTTTTTTTTTTGATATAGAAGTATAATAATGTTAAAGCACCTAAATAGCACCTAATTTCGGAAAAATTAGATATTATTGGTTAATCCCTAAAATAAAAGTGTTCTGCTAGCGCGGCGTCAACTTAGCAGAACATAGCGGTATTTTTAAAATAACTTAACAAATTAAATTTTCTTTTAGATATTCGTTAAGCACCTAAAAAGCACCTAATTTTAATACGGCATCTTGTTCTTAATTAGCTTATTTAACAGTGATGTTCTGCTAGCTTAACGTTAATCTAGCAGGACAACACAAAAATATAATTTTTTCAAAAAGCATGAGAGCACCTAAATTTTAAAGTTGGCACCTAATTAGCACCTAAAGAGCACCTAATTTTCCATACAAAAATTTTCGATTTTAAGCACCTTGTTCTGCTAGGTTTATGGAGGTGATAGAAGTTAATGTTTCCACGCAGCCATAAACTCGGTTATAAATTAAATTAATTTCGAAGTTAATTTCTACTTCTTACTGAGAAACATCTAGTAGCTACCTAGATCTTCGAATAATCCTACATAATATGACTGTATTATAACTTACCTGCCTTGGTAAGCACCTTCACAATAAAAATAAAACAGTTTACTCTTTATAAGTACCAAGCAACAAACGGAAAATTTCGTCCGAAATGGGGTTCTTTCGACGGGATCTCGGACGGGATGTGTTTTTGCTTTACTACACTTACTGAATACGTTCGGCACATCTCAGCTCTCGGTTAAATGTAAATAAGTGATAGATAAAAATTGGTTGTTGACTTTTGCCCGAGCTTTTGACCCAGCGTTTGACAAATAGTTTAAGGCAAATATTTAACATTATACTGAAGTACAAAGAAAAATTGAACTAAATGGCAACATTGCACAAAAATTAAGTTTTCACAGCGCCATCATTATTGTACGGGTATTGTGATTTCGGCGAAATCTCCAATGGATTCCGGTTGAAATATAGGGATTTCGCCGAAATCAGTAGGGATTTCATAGAATTCGCGAGAGATTTCGCGATTTCGGCTCCAAGTTCGGGATTTCGTAGGATTTCGGATGATTTCCCAGGATTTCGCGAGAAAAGGTACACCTATTTCGGGAGTGAGACGCCCCTCGACTTAGATGCATACCCAATATTATTTTACAACCTACATGGATGTCACTGATTAAAGATTATATTTTTAAATGGAACACCTAGTATATTTTCCGAGAATTTCATTTAATAGACTAGGAGCTTTACAATAATTAATTTTCAGAATTAGAATGCGGTGTTGTCAAGTAATTAATATTTTTCTTAATTTCTAGTAATTTTTATTTTAAGATTTGTCTCGACTCTGATAATATGAGGATTTAGTCAAGATTGCTTTGGAATAAAATATTAATTTTTTTTAACGGAGCTGTTATTATTATTTATTTTTTGACAGCTCTCTTTATATTAGCACATTTTCACAAGTTTGGTATCGTTTCTAGATAATTCTGGATTTTTTTATTTTTGGACAGCTGTCATTTTTGACAGATTTTTTATTAGCACATTTTCACAAGTTTGGTATCGTTTCTAGATAATTCTGGTATGAGAAATTGGAAAATTTTGTTTATTTTTTGACAGTTTTCATTTTTGACATATTTTTTTATAGATAATTAAAAAATTTTATTTATTTTTGACAACTGTCATTTTTGACATATTTTTTTATTAGCACATTTTCACAAGTTTGGTATCGTCTTTATATAATTCGGGTATGAGAAATTCGAAAATTTAATTTGTTTTTTGACAGCTGTCATATTTGACATTTTTTTATTAGTACATTTTCACAAGTTTGGTATCATTTTTATATAATTTGGGTATGGTATGAGAAATTCGAAAATTTAATTTATTTTTTGACAGCTGTCATTTTTGACATATTTTTTAATTAGTGCATTTTCACAAGTTTAATGTCATTTTTATATAATTCGGGTATGAGAAATTCGAAAATTTTATTTATTCTTTGACAGCTGTAATTTTTGACATATTTTTTAATTAGTACCTTTCACAGGTTTGGTGTCCTTTTTACATAATTCGGGTATGAGAAATTCGAAAATTTTATTTATTCTTTGACAGCTGTCATTTTTGACATATTTTTTAATTAGTACATTTCACAAGTTTTGTGTCATTTTTACATAATTCGGGTATGAGAAATTCGAAAATTTAATTTATTTTTTTACAGCTGTCATTTTTGGCATATTTTTTAATTAGTGCATTTTCACAAGTTTGGTGTCATTTTTACATAATTCGGGTATGAGAAATTCGAAAATTTAATTTATTTTTTGACAGCTGTCATTTTTGACATATTTTTTAATTAGTACTTTTTCACAAGTTTGGTGTCATTTTTACATAATTCGGGTATGATAAATTCGAAAATATAATTTATTTTTTGACAGCTGTCATTTTTGACATATTTTTTAATTAGTGCATTTTCACAAGTTTGGTGTCATTTTTACATAATTCGGGTATGAGAAATTCGAAAATTTAATTTATTTTTTGACAGCTGTCATTTTTGACATATTTTTTAATTAGTGCATTTTCACACGTTTGATGTCATTTTTACATAATTCGGGTATGAGAAATTAGAAAATTTTATTTATTTTTCGACAGCTGTCATTTTTGTCATTTTTTAATTAATACATTTTCACAAGTTTGATGTCATTTTTACATATTTCCAGTATGAGAAATTCAAAAATTTTATTTATTTTTTGACAGCTGTCATTTTTGACATATTTTTTAATTAGTGCATTTTCACAAGTTTGATGTCATTTTTGACATATTTTTTAATTAGTGCATTTTCACAAGTTTGATGTCATTTTTACATAATTCGGGTATGAGAAATTCGAAAATTTAACTTACTTTTTTGACAGCTGTCATTTTTAACATATTTTTTAATTAGTGCATTTTCACAAGGTTGGTATTCTCTCTACATAATTCGGGTATGAGAAATTCGAAAATTTAACTTATTTTTTGACAGCTGTCATTTTTAACATATTTTTTAATTAGTGCATTTTCACAAGGTTGGTATTCTCTCTACATAATTCGGGTATGAGAAATTCGAAAATTTAACTTATTTTTTGACAGCTGTCATTTTTGACATATTTTTTAATTAGTACTTTTTCACAAGTTTTGTGTCATTTTTACATAATTCGGGTATGAGAAATTCGAAAATTTAATTTATTTTTTGACAGCTGTCATTTTTGACATATTTTTTAATTAGTACATTTTCACAAGTTTGGTATCCTCTCTACATAATTCGGGTATGAGAAATTCGAAAATTTAACTTACTTTTTTGACAGCTGTCATTTTTGACATATTTTTTAATTAGTGCATTTTCACAAGTTTGGTGTCATTTTTACATAATTCGAGTATGAGAAATTAGAAAATTTTATTTATTTTTCGACAGCTGTCATTTTTGTCATATTTTTTAATTAGTACAATTTCACAAGTTTGATGTCATTTTTACATATTTCCAGTATGAGAAATTCAAAAATTTTATTTATTTTTTGACAGCTGTCATTTTTGACATATTTTTTAATTAGTACATTTTCACAAGTTTGGTATCCTCTCTACATAATTCGGGTATGAGAAATTCGAAAATTTAACTTACTGTTTTGACAGCTGTCATTTTGGACATATTTTTTAATTAGTGCATTTTCACAAGTTTGGTGTCATTTTTACATAATTCGGGTATGGTATGACAAATTCAAAATTTTTATTTATTTTTCGACAGCTGTCATTTTTGACATATTTTTAAATTAATACATTTTCACAAGTTTGATGTCATTTTTACATATTTCCAGTATGAGAAATTCAAAAATTTTATTTATTTTTTGACAGTTGTCGTTTTTAACATATTTTTTAATTAGTGCATTTTCACAAGTTTGGTATCCTCTCTACATAATTCGGGTATGAGGAATTCGAAAATATTATTTATTTTTTTACAGCTGTCATTTTTTACATATTTTTTAAACTTATTTTATTACAAATTGTTTTAGTTGAATAATGCCACGAACAAAGAAATCATCAACTGATAAAAGGCGCAATGATCAGAAAGAAAAACGTAAAGAACAGCTTGCTAGGCTTATTTTAGAAAAGAAAGAAAAAATAAAAAATAAGCAAATTAATGCGCGGAAAGATCAGGAGCTTTTAAACGCCGAAAAGGAAAGGATAACTGTCAAACGTCAGGACCCTGATTACTTGAAGACAGAGAAGGAACAGAAGGCTATCAAACGTCAGGACCCTGAATATTTAAAGATAGAGAAGGAGCAGAAAGCTGTCAAACGTCAGGACCCTGAATATTTAAAGATAGAGAAGGAGCAGAAGGCTGTCAAACGTCAGGACCCATTAATTTATAATGTTGAAAAAGAAAAAATAGTTCAAAAACGCAAAGCTTCTTACTCTCAAAATAAAGAACTGTATGAACAGACTAAACAAGCCGACATGATAAGGAAGATAAATAAACGATCAGATCCTGAATTTATGCAACAAGAAAATGAAGTGGCTAGAGAAAGAATGGCAATTAAACGGAAAATGGAATCTCTTGGCTTTCCCTGTAAAAAACTAAAACCACTAACTGCAAGTGAAAAGTTTAGGGAAGACATTCGAGAGGGTACGTTGTGTTTTTAATCACCTTTAAGGTATAATTTATCAAGTTTTAGCAATTAGATTTTTTTGACATAACTAAAGACGTTATTTGTATTATAAAAATATCTTTAATTATCTTTAAATTAAGTATTATTGTTCATTGATTTAATTTATAATGTATTTTTCAGGTCCGGACCGAATCTGTGCTTGTTGCAAGCGATTGTGGTTCAGTTCTTCATGTGAACGAGTTGATCGTCAAAAACTTGAACAAAAATTTGGCTTAGACCTTGCGAACGCTGTATTTCTAAATGGTGCTTCTGAACTCTTTTGCAGTTCATGTGCAAACTGCATTCGTAAAAAAGAAATACCAACATTCTGTGCCAATAATTACAAAATTATTTTCCCCATACCAGACGAGTTGAAAAATCTCAGCGTTCTCGAGGAACGTATGATAGCCTTGAGGATTCCGTTCATGAAGATAACTAGTGGGGTTATGAAGCAGTGTTCTATTACAGGACAAATCGTAAACGTTCCAATGAATGTCGATTCTACGTTAAGGATTTTACCTCGAAATATCGAGGACACATTCACTATTCAGATAAAACTGAAGCGAAAAATGGAATATAAACATTCTTATATACATGAGACCGTTCGGCCGGGCGTAATACGCAAAGCGTTCGACTATCTAAAAGAGCAACCGTTATATGAAGAATTTAACGTTATAGAGGCTACACACTGGGAAGCAAATTTACAAAATTATATAGACTCTCAGTCTGCAAATATTGATATTGCAGAGGGCATTAAAATAAGAGAAGATGGTAAGTATTTAAAACCTTTGTTTAAATCGTACTATACACTGTCTCAATTAATTATCGGCTATTTAAAGATTGATCTTCAAATTATAAGTTGTTGTATTTTAAATATTGACACATTTAATGATTCTCATATCATATTAACTTATCAGCGGGTCATATTATTAATATATTATATTTAATTAATTTCAGAACGGAAAGCCATTAGTGAAATGGTAGATTTAAAAGCTTTCGGTCTCGGTGATCTGCTACATTCGAAACCCTCTGACGTTGAAACAAAAATGGAGGTTAACAATAGGGATGCAGATATTATGAAGAATGATAAAACGGATATTAACAATTCATTAAATAACATGTCATTAAACGACATACAAATTCTTCCAGCTGTTGTTCCTGACAACAAGGTACCCGAGGAAGATGTTTTTGCCGATGCAAATCTCATTGATGATAAAGAACCTATTAATCCAGGTGGCCAAGAAACCTTATTGGATAAAGATGCATTACAGAATATATGTCTGGCCCCTGGAGAAGGTAAGACCCCCATCCATCTCATGATGGATCTTCAGTCAGAAGAAATGAGTTTTCCGACCTTATTTTGCGGTCAGAAAAAGGAGTTTGCTGAGAACTTCAGCTACGGCAAACAAACAAAAGTGCAAGCCCAGGCACAGGATAGACGCTTCGCTAGAACCGACTTTGTACTATATATGGCGAAAAAACTGCAGCTGATTTATATAGTTAAAGCGGTATTAACAGCGTTACGAAAACGATTGGACGGAGCAGAAACTTATACTGCTGGCGACGTTTTAAATCCAACAGTATTGGAAGAATTGATTAAGAGTGACGCGGGATACATGTTCCTGAAAGGAATCACCAATTCACCCGCATATTGGAAAAACCAGGAACGTAAACTGTTAGCTATGGTACGCCAATATAACATTCCTACCATTTTCTTGACAATTTCGGCCGCTGAGAGCAGGTGGCCGGAATTGTTAGTAATATTGGTAAGACTAATCGATGATAGGGAAATCAGTGAGGACGAAGCCATAAAACTGCCCTATGGCGAAACCGTCCGATTAATTCGGTAAGTACTCTGTGTTTTGTTTAAACATAAGTACTTGTGATAATATAAACATATGTTAACGGCTCTTTCCACAATATCATTTACAATTATTAATTTTATACATAACTTAATTACTTAATTGACAAAGTGATTTAGTCGTCTATTATTATTATTGTTAAAAAAAAAATTGTATTTTTAAAAATTATTACTAACATAAGTCTGATTTGAATCTGATGACGATACCTCAATATACCTTCATCTAATAAAACGACTAATATACTTTTTTGGCTCTGAATTCTAGAAAGGATCCCGTCACGACTGCCCGATACTTTGACCACCGATTTCGTCTGTTGTTTAAGCATTTGAAGAGTGATGATGGACCATTCAAACAAAATCCGATTGCACACTATTACTACAGGATAGAATTTCAGCATCGTGGATCTCCGCATGTGCATTGCTTGCTTTGGTTAACTGAAGCACCACGGTACAGTAAAGATGTTCCGAACAGCGGTAAGATTTGTGCCGAGTTTGCTAACCGATATATAACTTGTGATAGTAAATTGCAGAGTATTCAAGACGTGATCAGTTATAATGTTCACAAACACTCAAAATCGTGTAGGCGCGAAGTCCGAGGGAAATATATTTGTCGGTACGGTATACCCTATTTGCCGATGGATTTTACGACCGTATTAGAACCGCTGGAATGCGAAGATAAGGATATTATCGCTGAAATGAAGGAAAAATATACGAAAATTACTGAATTATTAAATAAGAAACTTCCGATTTCGTTCGATCAATTTCTTTTACAGTTAAATCTTAAAAAGGAAGATTATTTATTAATAATTCAACACAATATTCGTAAACCGACAATGTTTATAACACGCACGCCGGACGATTGTTTCGTCAATCATTTCAATGAAGAAATATTCTCGATGCAAAAAGCTAATATGGATATTCAGTTCATATTAGACCCTTATGCGTGTTGTAAGTATATAGTGTCGTATATTAATAAATCCGACCGTGGTGTATCAGACATGATGCGCGCAGCAATGGACGAAATTAAAAAGGGTAATTTCAGCTTGAAGGAAAAACTTAAAAAAATTGGCTGGGCCTTCCTTAACGCGTCCGAAATTAGTGCCCAAGAGGCAGCGTATCACGTTATGGGATTACGTTTTCATGAAACTTGCACCGGTTACATATATATTAATACCAAACCGGTGAATAAGCGGGTACGCATGCTTAAGAATTCAAAGCAATTGAAATTAATGAACGCCAACGATACGGATATATATGTAGCGGGTACTATTGAACATTATATTCAAAGAGCCGACGAATTAAACGATATATGTCTAGCTGAATTCGCGGCGCATTACGTTTTCCGTTCGAAATCGTCAAAATCGCCGAACGAATTCGCTTTAAAAGACGGAAGCGGTTTCGTTTTCCGTAAAAATCACTCGAATATTATCGCTTACACTAGATACGGATTGAAAGAGGACCCGATTAATTTTTATAGGGAACAATTAATGCTTTACGTGCCGTGGCGCAATGAATTGAACGACATTGAAAACGTCGACCATCAGATCATATATTCGGCTCAAATTGAACTCATCAAATTGAATAGGGCTAAATATGATGTTCTAGATTCGAAAATACTAGACGAAGCTTTGGCTTTGGCTGAAGTGAGGGAGGAGGAAATTGGTGAACGGTTATTAGGTTCCCTCGATGAGGAATTCATTCCTTATGCTATCGACGATCCTGCATTCGATCCATTTTCTATATTAGATCAGCCCAACGCAGACACGGCAAAATACACCTACCCTACACCGTTTCAAATTCCCGACCAAGAATACGATGCGATCATTGCCTCTCTGAACTTGAAACAACACGAATATTTAAACCATATTTTGGATTGTACGCATAGGGGAGAAAAAATCTATAACATAATTGGAGGAAGTGCCGGCGTAGGCAAATCTAGGCTGATAAATGCGATATATCAGTCGCTTTTAAGATATTACAATTCGTTACCGGGAAACAACCCTGATACTGTTAAGGTTTTGCTGACCGCTCCAACTGGCAAAGCGGCCTTTGCTATCGAAGGAATAACTTTACATTCGGCGTTTGTACTACCTGTTAACCATGGTTACGAGCCGCAACTGGTACCCATCTCTAGCGATTCTGAAAACACGATTTTAACACGCCTGTGCGATTTAAAATTGGTTATAATCGATGAATATTCTATGGTCGGTAGCCGCATGCTAGACCAGATAAATCAGCGCTTACAGCAACTCTTCAAAACGAGGGCTAGCTTCGGCGGAATCTCGATTCTTTTGTTGGGTGATTTACGTCAATTACCTCCTGTCGGCGATAGATGGATATTTGACGCGTCAAAAGCTAACCCGTATCACGAAATATGCGGTACATTTTTATGGGATCTATTCAGTTTCTTTGAACTGACCGAAATCATGAGACAGAGGGACGACAAGGCCTTCGCCTTGGCCTTAAATAACATGGCTAGCGGTGCCATGACACCGGAAGATATTCGTTTAATTAAGGGTCGCTGTGTATCGGACAACGATCCCTTACCAGACAATATTATTCATTTATTTCGCAGTAATCTGGAAGTCGATGAATTTAACGATCGTAAACTGGCAACTTTAGATACCGAATTTACAATTAGTGTCGCGAAAGATGTCGTCAAGGGCAGTTGCAGTGAACGATTGAACCAGCAATTTTTAAGGGAGGCCAAAAGCTTGAAAAAGGCCGACACGTTCGGGTTAAGGCTAGAAATTCGGTTACAAATTGGGGCCAAATATATGGTTTCGTTAAATCAAGACACAAGCGATGGTATAGTAAACGGCGCTACCGGCGTTCTAATGAAACTGGAGTACAACGACGACCAAACTGCCAAACGTTGTTGGTTGCAATTTTTCGACGAACGATCGGGCAAGTCCAGTAGACAAAAACATTCCGGTTACATGCGAAACAATAACATTCCCGTTACGTGGACGCCAATTGAACCTGTTGCCCGTGCCTTAATTATTCGAAAAGGCAGCAACGTTATGGTCGAACGGGCACAATTCCCCTTGCTTGTCAGCGAGGGTCTAACAATTCACAAATCGCAGGGCGCTACGTATCAACAAGTCGCGGTTCACTTAAAAAAGGGCATTCCAAGAAACGCTATCTATGTAGCTTGCAGCCGAGCGACTAACCTTGAAGGTCTCTTTATTTTTGGGGATTTTGTGCCGCCTAGGAAACCTACCGAAAAAGATAAGGCATTCTGTGAATTGCAAAATTTACGGGCGAACAGATATCTAAGTAGTACATACAGTAGGCAATACTTTGAATCCAGTAAAAAGCAAACAATCATTTACCAAAATGTACAAAGCCTTTGCAAACATTTCGAGATGATCAAAAATAATCCGTTATTTATAAGCGCGGACATTCTCATATTTGTAGAAACGTGGCTGAACGATGGAGATGTAGTCGATTTCGAAAATTTCGACTGTTTTGTTACGCTGTGCAACCCGAATGCTAGCGCGCATAGAAAACCATACGGCATTTCATGCTATACCCGCAAAAATAGTGTTAATCTATGTACGAACGTACGTAAATATTGCAAAATCGTGTCATTTCTCACCTTCCAAGCTGTAATTTTTACTTGCGATAAAATTACTGTAATTGCATTATATATTCCACCGAAAATGCCTATAGAAGATGCTTTAACGTGCTTGAAAGAAATAGTCACTTATGACGTACCCACTATTATCGTAGGTGATTTCAACCAAGATTTGTCGAACAAAAAATCAAACTGTTTAAAGCAATTTTTAATATCGAAACAATTTACCTCGCAGCTTGACACGAATCAATCGACAACCAATGCAGGTACGCACATTGACTGGTGTTTTTCTAATATAAATCGTATTAAAACGCATATATTTCCAACAATATACAGTCACCACCGAGCAGTAACGATGAATATATACGACAGTCCCGTGACAGATGCTCGTTTCTTAATTCATCAAAAACAAGTAGATACGTCGAAATCTTTAAATAGGTTACACATTAGGTTAGACGATTCGGAATCAGAGGACAGTGACAGTAATGCGTCCGATGATGATGTGCAAATGGTAGATTTGACCACCGCTACTGCTGCTGCTGCTACTACTGCCGCGGTGAATAACACATTGCAGTTCGGCTTAACAAATGCCGACGGTGTAAGTTGTTATGCTAATGCGTCCATTCAATGTTTATTGTCCATTGTAGAATTTCAGCGTCGTATCGCTAATTATAATCGACCCCCTGTTAGTGATCAGGATAAACTTAAACAGAGCTTGCACGACATCGCCATTCGTAGTAGTAGTACGAATTGTCTTCTAGTTAGAATTCTTGTGGGCCCTGAATATGCTATTCGTGAAGAGCAGGATGCACATTTGTTTCTGATCGATTTGCTCCATCGATTAGGAGACCATTCGCTTTTACAGCACATTCGTTTCTCCTTTATTCCCAACTTGAAACATTGCGCAAATTGTGGTTACGAAAATATGGGCAATGGAATGGAATCTCGATCGTACACGCTGTACTTCCCAGAAAACCCACCGCAAACAATGAACTTCGGTTCGATGTACGGTCCGCGACCCACCGATGAACAATGTGGGAGGTGTCACGATAATTTGACATCTAGATCGAAATTGGTGACCGTTACCAATTATTTAATAATTTGTTTAATACGAATACAGATTGTTAACGGTAATTCGATTAAAATTCAAACTACATTTAACCAATTTGACGAAGATTTAATTACAATCGATTCGATCCGATTTCGATGTAAAGCCGTTATCATCCATATATCGAACGACCCTAACGATACCACTAAAGGAGGTCATTATATCGCCCGAGTTAGGTATAATAACGGATGGCTGGAATTTAACGACTCTGTTGTCAGGCCAACGTCCTTTGATAAATCCTTACGGAATGTAACCGTGATGATATTGGAGCGGATTGGGTAATCACATATTTGCAGCCCTATTATTGAAGTATTATAGACTTCAACCACTTATATAAATTGAACTATCAACAAGATAAAAAAATTGAAGACTGTATCCAGATAGTTTTCTTCAATATAATTCGACGTAAATTTTATGGAACTAATCACAAACCCTCCTCAATTTCTACATATTACGAAGCCGCTTCAAATATTTGTTATAGCGATCGGCAACCAACGGCAAAATTATGGCCGCAACGCGATTCATACAACAAGAGGTTGCCGATTCAGTTATTGTAACCCCTTGCCGGAGCAGACTCCATGTGCTGCAGTCACACAGTCACGACATTCTTATCAGTCGCGTAAACATGATGTGCTGCAGTTTCAATGTATGCAGTGCACATGTTTCTATTATACATTTTTGATACCCGTCTCGTATGATGTACTGTAGTTCCAATGTATGCAGTACACATATATTTAACACGTGTATAATATACTGTATACAGTATACAATCGATCGCGTATGATGTACTATAGTTCCACTGTATATAGTACACATAGAAATCGTCGGCTAAGACTTGCTGTGCTGTAGTTCCAATGTATGCAGTACACAAGATATACTTTATTCAATATTCGCACCATCTATACTGATAATTGAACTTAGCTCCGGTATCCCCATGAAGCAATTGAAGTTGGAGTAGACATGATGATCTGCAGTCACATGGTCAATGATCAGCCGCGTTAACACATGATGTGCTGCAGTTCCACTGTATGTTGTACACATGTACAATTTTAATCTAAATTTATTTTCGTCTCGTAGTACACTTAGAGAATCAACCGCGCATGATGTGCTGTAGTTTCAATGTATACAGTACACATATGAATCGTCGGATAAAACGTGCTGTGCTGCAGTTTCAATGTATGCAGTACACATGTACATACATTTATTATTAAAATATCTTCCGTATACTCCGATGTGCCGCTGATAATAAACTCCAGGGGATCCTGGCCACTAGGTTCAGGTGGTTGAAGTTGAACCTAGCAAGGGAGGTCGACATGATGTGCCCGGGTCACACAGTCCTGTACTATAAAGATACAAATCAGCCGCGAATGATGTACTACAGTTTCAATGTATGCAGTACACATTTTCTTAATACAATAATTTTTGATATCCGTCTCGTATGATGTACTGCAGTTTCAATGTATGCAGTGCACATACTATTAATCCGCGTATAATATGGTGCATTGAATGTACTTAATCGATTGATCGCGCATGATGTACTGTAGCTCCAATGTATACAGTACACATAGAAATCGTCGGCTACAACATGATGTGCTGCAGTTCCAATGTATGCAGTACACATGTCTTTACATTAAAACTCGTACAATATGCTGATTAACTCCCGGCCAGTAGGCTAACATAGGTCCTAATTGGATGTGGGTACATAACATAACAAATATTATTTTTCCAGAGGAGGGTTTACTTCTGTATGTATGCTGTGTGTGAGTGTGTGTGTGTGTTTGTATGTGTAATAATATAGGGTCTCAGAATTGAAGCATAAACGGTAATTTGATGGTTTAGTTAACGTTTGGTACATTCAAATTTAATTGTTAGTTTAATTAAAGTTAATTAAATAAACGAAATTATCAATGATAAATCTTAAGCTAAACAGAAAAATAATAACTGGAAATACAAATTATATATGTATATGTAAATAATATGCTCTTTGCTATAAACTGAGGAAGATATTATTTTACACCTTACTTACATAATACATTAAATTACGATTCAAATTACCGTTTGTAAAACATTTTCCAAATATTGAATGACAAAAATGTGACTTTTGCGAACATTTCTACAAAAATATTATTAACGGTGGATTATTTTGTTACAAATGTTGCATGTTCACATATACTCAAACTATTTAGAATACTAAATTTAAATATTAATAGCTGAAACTTGTGTAGACATTAATTTTTAACTAAAGTTAACCTGATCTAATTCTGATGTTGATAACTTGTAATTAAGTAAGTGTTTAATATTTCAACCTGTACTTCCTTTCAAAATAAATATTTGAATTACAAAATGTAATAAATTATAGATTTATGAGTAAATAATATAATCAATTCGTTATAACTTTATGTACCTGTACAGTACATTGAAGAATTTGATTTGAATTTATAAACATTTTAACTACTGGTGTAATTTTAGTGCAAAATTTTAATTAAACAATATATGAGAAATGTTTTCTTTTTCCACTGAGACCCATATATTATCAACTGACGGGTATTTTTTTTTAATTCGATTTTAGTATTGACAATAACTTAATACTTAATTAATAATCCTTAGTCATTAATAAGTTAGATATATATATATATACCAACAAATATGAACAACATTCAATATAAATAATTGTATTTAAATTGTAATGAAACTATTAAAATATTATATTTTTAAAAAAAAAAATTAAACTTTAAATACATTTGATACCATTTATATTCTAAATTCGAAATTTATGCAATAAATTCAGCTATTGTTAAATTTAAATATCTATTTCTAAATTAATTTAATTTAAATGAGCTCATAATGTTTCCCTCCTATTATTTTGTTAAAACATTAATTTTATATAATGAGTTCAAACAAATAATTATTAATTGTACGCTTCTGAAGTGATAAGAAAATTAGTTATTAAGCATATTAAAGAAGAAATGAATATAATTTGCTTTAGATTCATGGGATATTGAATATTAACCTATCACGTTTATTTGACTATGAATTCACAAAAGTATAGTTAGTTATAAGGCATACCTTTGGATACATTTTGAAATAATTTGGATAACTACTGGACCAATTCTATTTCATTTTAGACTTATGGGTAAGTTAATTACAAATAAATATTTCTTTAATACTTTAATATGATCATTAGTCTTTTGCAGGAAATTTACACACCTAAACCCGAAAAACTAATAAATATTGAAACCTAAAACACTTCATTTTATACTTTATAATCAAAAAAATTTCATATTTAGATTAATTATACATGTCTACAGTGTTTCGCTTAATTTTATACTATACTTTATACTATATTATATTTCAGATACTACAAACACTACAACCATTGTAACATAATAGATCATTTACGTTGAAATTGGACAGTAACATCATAATATACGGGTTGTATCTAGTTATAAGTACGTAAAATATTGATTAGTAAGATATTTATTTATATAAGGTTAGTAAATAATAAGTTGACAATTTGATTATAAGTTAACTTGCCCTAGAATTCTAAGAATAACGAAAATTAAATTCTATCCATGCCTACCACTGACATACATATATGTACATTTGGTTATAGGTTCGCACATGCAGATACATATTATCTAAAGAAATATCGGATGGTTGGAGTTGCACATGTTCTATGTTAGATCAATGGATGATAGGAAACTCTCTATTTAATGAATTAGAAATCGTTAATAAGTATGATTTTTTAAGGATCAAATCTAACATACCCATAATAGTATTTTAAATAAAGTTAAATGCAAGAACACATTTAGGCAATTTTCATATATTGGAGAATATTAACTTAACATTATTTTTCATTTAACTTTATATTAACACTAATTTTCCCTTATTATATATTTTTTTTGCTTATAGATAGAAGCAAGCAAGTACCATTCCTCTAATCAAAACATATTCGATAGTATAATGTTGATTGGAAAAAATAGAAAATATAATTATTTCAACAGTAGAAGTATGAAATTACTATATCAAAATACGAATATCAACTATTAAGCTTCGATATTCAACCCTGAGAAGCAACGCCATTATTTATTACTGACTTGGTACATATGATAATAATAGTAAACTACTGCTCCAAAAAGATTGGGTAAATGAAATAAAATTAATTAATATAAATCTTATAAACTAAGTTGCATTTTTTTAATTTAAAAATTTAAAATGGTCTGAACATAGTATATTAGCAAATTAGGATTAATCAATACTATGTTTACTTTTTTTTTAAAGATTTATATTAATAAGATTATTCTTTATATATTTTTTTTAGTTGCATGTCGATGCTAAAACTCAATTAAGGTGTAATCGATGATTTCTGTAGAGATCCAACATGAAATATATCATCTTTAATTTGAATTCCAGTATAAACAGCCAAGTACGTTTATGTAATTAATAATTGAAATATCTAATTACTATAATAATGATTTTTATTCTTTTAGATTTTTTGAGATGAAGCCATTGTTAATGAAAACTTTTACTGTTACTCAAAGACTTAATTTTCCAATTATATTTCATATATAAAATGTTCTTCGGTCGAAATGACAACATTTTGTTCCCTTATATGTTAATTTAGATAACATCTTGTTCTAAATATTGATGATTTCTCCTAGTAGCTAATTTAAGGACAAATATCATTAGCGATTAATTGGATATTGTTCATATTTGTTAACACTGATATTAATAATTCGAGTCAAACCCCATCCAGGAGATTGTCAAGAAAATGTTACTATTTTTTATTAATCAGTACTCAGCACTTATTACATTTTTCAGACATTCTCTAATCCGGCTCCTTTGGTAGGGGTCACTTTTATAATGAAATTATTTGTGTGGTAAAACTAAATATTTGTATTGATACTATATTTAAATTCAATAATTTATTATTATTACTTAATAACTAATTTCATTATATATATATGATTCATATACCATTGTTGCCTTTAAAAACTGTTAATAATCTTTCAACTTCTTTTGTAATTAATATAATTATAAAAAATTTTAAGATTATTTCGAAACTTAAAAAAAAAATTGGAAATATGTCGAAATTTGTAAATTTGGAGTGTAAGGAATCCGAAAATAATTTATTTTTTGACAACTGTAATTTTTGAGATATTTTAGGTTTGGTTTTGTTCCGGTACATTACCTATATAAAATGTTTTCGGTCAAAATGAAAATATTTTGTTTTCTTATATGTTAATTTAGATAGCATCTTGTAAGACTGTGTTCCAAATATTAATTATTTTTCCTAGTAACTAATTTAAAGATAACTACGATTACCAGTTAACTTGATATTGTTCATTTGTTAACACTGATATTACAAAATAATAGCCAAACCCCATCCAGGAGATTGTCAAAAAAATGTTACGATTTTTTTTTATTAATCAGTACTCAGTATTTATTACATTTTTCAGACATTCTCTCATCCGGCTGCCTTGGTAGGGGTCATTTTTATAATTACATTATTTGTGTGGTAAAACTATATATTGTATTTATACTGTATTTAAATAAAATATTTTATTATTATTTAATAATTTAATTATATACTTATGATTTCTATATCATTGTTGCTTTTTAAACTGTTACATATATGACAACTTTTTTAAAATAATTTAACTCTTAGTAATTATAATAAATTTTTAAATTTGTTTAGAAATAAAAAATTGAAACAATGTCGAAGTTTAATTGGAGTATAAGGAATCCGAAAATTTAATTTATTTTCATTTTTGACATATTTTTGAGGTTTGATAAGTTATATAGTGAATGGTAATATATATTATAATTAACGAATTTGGGTGCTATGTACCCCAATCACAGTCCGCAGGAGTGTGGCCAAGCAATTAATGCATCAACCTACATTCAGACTCAACCCAAATCGGAGGTCATATCTAGATAATAATAACAACAACACATGTAGGCGAATCTGTCACATGCAGGTGGACGGCGGAGCCCTGCCGCTGAGCGGCTAGGTTAACAGAACTTCAAAAGTTTGGTATCTGTCGCATATAGGTGGACGGCGGAGCCCCGCCGCGGAGCGGATAGGTTAACAGAACTTCTAAAGTTTGGTATCTATCGCATATAAGTGGACGGCGGAGCCCCGCCGCGGAGCGGCTAACTTCAAAAGTTTCGTATCTATTGCATATAAGTGGACGGCGGAGCCCCACCGCGGAGCGGCTAGGTTAACATAACTTCAACAGTTTGGTATCGTTTCTATGTAATTCGATTGCAAGGAATCCGAAAATGTTGTTTATTTTTTTTTTTACAGCTGTAATTTTTAACATATTTTTTTCTATTCAATACGTAATATAGTAAGCGAATCGTTCGCAATCGGGTAAAGCTGATCTCTTAAAATGTGAAACGGTCACATATGTTATAATGTACGAATTCGGGTGCTATGTACCCCCATCACAGTCCGTAGGAGTGTGGCCAACGAATTAAAGCATCAACCTACATTCAAGCTTCTCGGTACATCCACCCAAATCGATGGTCAAATCTATGTAATAATAACAAAAACACATGTAGCCGAATCTGTCGCATACAAGTGAATGGCGGAGCCCTGCCGCGGAGCGGCTAGGTAATAATAAAAACGCATATAGGTGGATGCCGGAGGCCCCTGCGCAGGTAGCGCCTAGTGGGAATCTGTCGTATGCAGGTGAACGGCGGAGCCCCGCCGCGGAGCGGCTAGCTAATAACAAAAAAAACATGTAGGTGGATGCCGGAGGCCCCTGCGCGGGTAGCAAATCGGTTGATAAATCTAGGTAATAATAACAAAACACATATAGGCGAATCTGTCGCAAAAAGAGGGTCCGCGGAGCCCCGCGCGGAGCGCCTAGGGGGCTATGCCCCCTAGTTACATAGCGCCCTTCGGACGCTATGTATTACGGCCAGTGGGTGACCTTGAGTTCGTCCGTTGTCGTCGTCGTCGTCGTATCTTTTGACATTTTTGCAGTTGCGAATTTTTTGCGAGAAAACTATCAGCGTTGAAACGACGAAACTTTTTGGTTTTAATTTTGGATAGTGCGCGCGTGTTGTCTCAAATTTTAAAATATACAGGGTGAACCGTTTCGTAGTTATTAAGCGTCAAAGTCGAAATTTCCGCGATTCCCGTTGAAACACATTTCAAGTCGCAAAACTCAATTTTTTCGATTTAAATTTTCGGAGAGTGACGTTGACCGGTCGCTACAGAACCCTATTGAAACTGGGCAACGTACGATGATTAGAAGTAATTTAAAAGAATTTTTGAAAGTCGAAATTTGACAAAAAATGGTCATTTTTGGTACCTAATAGCTCGAACTGGGTGCGTCCGAGCGTCTCGCGGTTTAAAATTTAAGATTTCCCATCTCAAAAACTAGGTGCCATCAATACATCTATCTATACCTAAAGTTATTAGAAAATGGGAAAAATTTGAAAATACTGAACAAGTTGATATTTCGGGGTAAAAATGGACGGATTTTAATTTTTTTCGAGGTAAAAACGGCCTTTGATCGAATTTTAGTTTACGTTACCTGAAAGATCTAGGTAAATCATATTCGATCCGTATAATTTGATTTCTTCGATTTAAATACCGAAATTACTATTAAAGAATGAATTTTAGTTTTTTGGAAATGCAAAAATTTGTCACCGCTACACTTAATTTCGTCTATACGCTTTCCTATTTAACATTTTCCATATCTTTTTGCTTTTTCGTCAAGCGGAATGATGGTACTTTAAGATTCATACCAAGAGCGCGTTTCGAATTACGATCTAAAGGGTTAAAAAAAATTAAATATAACCATTTTCAACCATTTTTCACTAAAAGTTCTGTTTAGTTACGAATAACTCCTACAAATATCATCTCGGAGAGTTCTTTATAGGCGTATTCTTTCCGTCCATCTTTTCTCTCAACATTATTATCTTTCAAAATTTTTGAAATTTCCTTTCAATCGGGAGAAAAACGACGTTTTTCCGAGCTGGGACGGCCAATTTTTGCAAATCTGCACACTTCGTCGATTTTAATCAGCATGCCTTGGAATAAAATTAACCCAATTTGTTGACTGTCAAAATTCGGCCGAAATGGGCCAAAATAGCCTTTTTCTTAGCGAGATCCTGAAGTTAATTGACCGATTTGAGAATGGAAATGGTATGGAAAAGATTCTATGGGATTTCGACTTTCGATAATGACCCCTATCGTTGCCCAAAATCGAAAATTTCCTACCATTTTCCCGATTTCCAAAATGGTCTGCAACGACATATTTACATTGCTCTTATGGGAGCGCCGAAACAGGGTGCATCTTGAAACCAGTTATTCGATTTCTTCTAAACGGCTCACGTTGGAGCAATGAAACTTTTGGGGTATACTTTGGTATATATGGCGTATACTTAGCCGATGTACGACATTATACAGGGTGTCCCGTTAATAAGTTATTAAACGAAATAGTCAGAAAATGTGCAAAAAATTAAATATTTCTTTCTACGACTTGCCGGTCTCGTAAAACTTAAACGATTCAGTTTATATTTTAGTATGTTATCAAGAAACTTATTTAGAAAAACTCGTCGCGAGATTTTTTTAATAAAATGTCGGGAAGTCAATTTTTTGATTTTTTTAAAGTTGGAAAACATGAAAATGCAGGGTCATTTTCGATAATGAATTATTCGATTTCTGTCTTATAGATTGGCACCGGGTTCGAACCGGTGGATAGGTCATCTCAAATACTAATATTTCACAATACATCATATCATGCTAAAAGACCTATAAAATGGAGGAATTTGCGAGAGACTGAACTTGATGATTTCGTAAAAATTTCTTTTTCCTTTTTAAGGGGTAAAATAATATTTCATCGAAATGTTATATATGTCATCAGAAAGAGCACATCAGAGCACGATTATAAACCATAATTTAGTTTCTTAATTTCTTATACAAAAATAACTACAATCGATTAAGCAATAATCACTAATTATGACATCCTCTTACTAAAACCCATCTGTACGCTAGTGTATGTAACTTTTTCAATCGTTCTTTAGCCTATCGTTTAAAGGAATAAATTACCTTTACGTTCCACATCGACTGCGTGACCCCAAAATATCCTTTGGCGGATAAAAAAAATATTTTATAAATTTTTTCGAAATTTTTTTTATTAAAAGTCAAGTTTATTCTGCTATATCTTCTATAACTTTCCTGTTGGAGATTTATTTCTAGGTTTATCTGATTCCCTCATCTTTTCCGAACATTTTGATATATATAAAGTTATCATAAAGATGTTCGAACTTGGAGAAAATTAAGAAAATTCGTAACGGTGACAGCAAAATTTCCAACTTTCGCTCGAAATGCATGAATGGCGTGGCTTTTACAGTATTTAGTGAAAATTAGACAAGGGCAAGTGTTTAAATTCATCAGATTTGAATAAATCATGCACACCGTCTGGAAAAATAGGCTTAATTTGATAAATTGGCAATTTGAAGAAAATTCAACTAGTAAGTTATGTTAATATTGCTAAAAGGATTTAAAAAATATTTTAAATTTTTTGACACCTGTCAAATTGACGTTTCCTTTGTTAGTAAAAAGTGCAAGATTAATAGAATTTCACAAAGTTGGTGTCGTTTTCGTATAATTCGAGGGCAAGGAATCCGAAAATTTAATTCATATTTTGACAGCTGTCATTTTTAACAATTCTTTGATTTCGGTTAACTGTCGATCATAGGCGTAATGGTAACATAATTTCGCAAAGTTGGTGTCGATTTCGTATAACTCGAATGCAGGCAATCCGAAAAATTTATTAATTTTTTGACAGCTGTCAAATTGACGTATATTACGTTGCTAATAGTTCCAATGTTAACAAAAATTCACGAGTTTGGTATCGCATCTATATAATTTGAGTATGAGGAATTCGAAAATTTTATATATTTTTTGACAGCTGTCAAATTGACGTTCCTTAGGTTAGTAATATGTGCAAGGTGAACAAACTATCGCAAGTTTAGTATCGTTTCTATGTAATTCAAATGCAAGGAGTCCGAAAATTAAAATTATTTTTTGACAGCTGTCAAATTAATGAATCTTTATTAAAGAATAAGTGCAAGGTTAACAAAATTTCAAGAATTTTGTATCGATTCTATATAAGTTGAGTATGAGGTATCCGAAAAATTTATTTACTTTTTGACAGCTGTCATTTTTGACATTTTTTTGTTAACATATTTTCACAAGTTTGGTATCATTTCTATATAATTTGAGTATGAGGAATCCGAAATTTTTATCTATATTTTCACAGCTGTCAAATTAATGTTTCTTAGGTCAATAATAGGTACAAGGTTAACAGAATTTTGCAAGTTTGGTATCGTTTTTATGTAATTCGAATGCAAGGAATCCGAAAATGGTGTTTATTTTTTGACAGCTGTCATTTTTGACATATTTTTTTCTATTCGATACGTAAAATAGTGAACGGATTGTTCGCAATCGGTTATAGCTGGTACCTTAAACCACATATGTTATAATTAACGAATTTGGGTGCTATGTACCCCCATCACAGTCCGCAGGAGTGTGGCCAACCAATTAAAGCATCAACCTGCATCCAAACTTCTCGATGCATCCACGCAAATCGGTTGACAAATCTAGGTAATAACAAAACACATATAGGCGAATCTGTCGCAAAAAGAGGGTCCGCGGAGCCCCGCGCGGAGCGCCTAGGGGGGCTATGCCCCCCTAGTTCTTTATGTCCCTTCTGTTTGACTTGACCCAAATGAACCAACGAATCAGGCGAGACCTAAACTTTTTGGACATACCTCTAATTTTGGTTCCTTGCCCATTTGGAAAAGGGGGGCAATATAACAAAACCACGAAACACAGCAAAAAGGAGGATTATTCAAGATTCGAGATTCTGTACTTACTCCAGTTTCTATTAAGATCAGTCCAGAATAAAATAATAAGATATTCTATTTAGCCATTATGGGTTAGTCAGTAACTAAGAATAAAGTTTAAAGATATTTTGTTCAAATAAATATCTAAAAGTTCACTATTAATATCTCTAGTAACAATGTATAGTATAAGAAACCGGGAGGGCTTACTTATCGACCCTTGGTTGTTTACAACAGTGAATTAGTGCAACGACCTATTCTTAAGTGTGTGTTCGGGAACGAAATACTACCAGCTGTAAGATGTTTGTATGTAAGTTAAGATACCTTATAAACATTGACTATTTTATCCAGTGCTAAAAGAACAATGAGAGAATGTACGCAGTACAAAGTGGTAGACATTTATAACAATTTGCATCATGTTGATGAACTATGATTTTTGCATGTGAAACAATGAACAGTTGTTTTTGAAGATTATGGAAGACATCTATAATTATGTTAATTTATCTAAATTTACTTTCTTTTTATTAAATAGTTTTAAGATTAATTATGACTTTTAATTAATCAAACTACCTTAAATATCCATAAGCAAACTTAAACCCTAAAAGAACCCACGTCAATTACCGCAGGTTTAAAATAGACTCCCTTTCGAATGCCAACCAACATCTTGTGCGATTTTAATTATCATTTAGGTAATTAAGATCTTAAAATCTGTGGTCCAGTACAATGGTGTCAGGTCTGATAGGGTTTTGAATTTTCTGGCAAAGAAAATAAATTTACCACGTGATGAAAAATTTTTTTGTGACAAAATGTCATGGTTGTTTTGCAAAATTTTATGCACGTTTGAAAATGTTAAAATGATTGCTAACAGGCAAGGAAAGGATTCCCAAAATATTATATGGATTATTTGCAAAAAGTTTTCTGAATTGCCAGTTTAAAATAATGACAAATAACACAGTAAATATTGTAGAAGTGTATGGCCGTTTTGATAATTTGCAAAATTTTTCAAAGCCGCAAATTTACGCATCAATATTGTGTTTGTCATAGGTTTGCTTTATAAAGGATATATAAGGGTATGTTCAGTAAAAGTCATAAAACGTGTTTTAATTTTTTTTATTTATAGGCATTGTGCATGATATTTGATTTTGTGTGAATATTTATATTTTTTTTTCAGAGGGTTAAAAGAACGTAAAATTGTTTGTATTTTGAAAAAATTTTGAAAATTTTTTTTAAATTGATTTTCTTCATTAAATAATTTGAAAATTTAAAGATATTATTTTAAGATTGGAAATAAAATTCTTGGAACGAAAAGATTTAGTGTTTAGAATTGAAATAATTTTTGAAATAAAATTTTTTTTAAATTCAAATTTTGATGTTAACTCTAATTTACGATAAGTTTTAAAGATTCTGTTACCGAGAACAGAATTATTTTTTAAAGATTTTTTAAAGATTTTTGAACAAGCATTTTTATTAAATTAATTAAGTGGGTATTCCCTAGATTTTTAAAATGAGTAGTAAGGATAAGAAAAATATTATAAGTCCTGTTTCGCCGACAATAACTAATGTAATTATAACATTGGAACATATTATGAATTTTGATGGTACCACAAATATTTTTGATTTTTTGGAGATAATAGAGCAATATGCGATTTTAAGTAACTGGAATGATAAACAAAAATTAGCAATATGTAGATTAAAAGTAAAAGGAATTGCAAAACAGTATGTAGATTCTGAATCCTCTGTCAAAAATACAACAGATTGGACATATTTTAAAAATAATATTTTAAATGAGTTTAAAGAAAAGCAATTACCAGGGCAGGATTTAAAACAATTTATCGCTTGTACACAAGAAATAGGTGAAACTTGCCGACAGTATTTAGCACGCACTAAGATTTTAGGAAGAAAAGCGGTGAATATTTCTGGAACGCCAGCTATTATAAAAATTTTGGAAGAAAATTTGGAAACCGATATTTTGCGACAATTTACATTAGGTTTAATTACACCAATCAGACAAAATGTTTTATCGAAACAGCCAAAAAGTTTATCGGATGCTTTAGAGTATGCAGAAACCGAGGAAATGGTTTTAAATTTAAAGGAATTTGAAAGTAAAGAAAAGCGGAATGAAAATGCTAGAATTTTGACTATCAAATGTTATAATTGTGATGAATTAGGACACATGTGGAGAACTTGTCAAAATAAAAGAAAATATTTTGAAAATGAAAGATATGACTCTGAAATTAAAAATAAAAGTGTCCCGAGAAGAGCAGGTAGAGAAATATTAGGAGCCGACAGAAACAATATAAACAATGAACTTTTAGATGATGGTACAGTTTGTTCCAGAGAAGACGTTAGATATGAATCAAATAATTATAACCGAAATAATTTTGATAAGAATAATTACAGGAATAATTATTATAGGAATATTAACGAGTTTAATAATAAATCGTTTTTAAAGCAGGATAGAGATTGTGAAAATAGCAAAGCGAAGAGTGAACGAAAGTTTTCGATTTTAGACTGTATTACAGATGAAGATACACGTAATGTGATTACTTTAGAAATAAATGGAACGCAATGTTCGGGAGTAGTAGATTCGGGAGCAACCGTTTCTTTAATAAACGCAGATTTTGCTAAAGGATTTCAATTAAGGGATATTGAAATATGTTTAAGGGATGTACAAGGAAGACTTATTCCGCAGTATGGAAGTGTATGCTTACCTATTAATATAGGACCTTTCAAGTCTGTTACACACGAGTTTGTAGTAATAGAGAAAGGAAGCTTTAGCTCGGATATTATATTAGGAATAGATTTTCTTACGAAATATGGAGTAAAAATTGATTTTGCGGAAGGACAATTATATATACTAGAAGAGTGTATTCCGTTAGAAAAGGAAAAACAGTGTATAGCACAAGTGACTTCGTCAGAGAATCAGAGATTTTATAAAATAGAGAATGAAGTAAAAAGTCTTCGGAAGGAAATGAAAAATATGGCAAATGATTTTAAAGAAAATTTGAGAAAAATTACAACTTCCTTGGAAGATAAATCTAAGGTGAGTTCGTCGTTAGAGTCAGTGACGATGAATTCCGATATTAAGATGGCTGACTCCCATCTTTATTATCCGCAATGTGCAAACCTGAGAAATTTTCCAATGAAAGTTGAGGACGTCCGAGAACCGGAAAATTCTGAAATAAGAGTAAATGAAGTAGCATCCAAGAAAGTTAAGAAATCAAAAGTAAAAAGTGAAGTTGCCAAGAAAGAAGAAAAGAAGATTACAGATATAGAAGAAAAAGACGTGAAGAAAAGTAAAACGAGTATTTTGACAAATTTAAGGAAAGGAAATCAAGAAGTTATAGAAGAAAATAGAAGCAGTGCACAAGGTAGTGCTGGAATCAAGAAAAATAGTGAAGAGAATATACAGAAAATTTATGGAAAGGAGGACAATTCACAAGGAATAAAGTATACTCAGAAAATTGACGACACTGAATTTTCGAAATATTTTAATGTGTGTATTAAAGAGACACTTAAGATCCCTGCAAGAAGTGAAATAGTATTAATGGTGAAAATACAGAAGTATAAAGATATACAAACGCCAGATGTTGTTATAGAAGATTATGAAAGGAATCCAATGGGTTTATTAGTAGGCCGAAGTTTATGTACGAAAAGGGAAGAAGTACCAATAAAAATAATGAATGTAGCTCAGCATGAAATAATATTGCCAAGTAAAACAGTGGTGGCGCACGCTTATGAAACAGAAACTGTTGATTATAATAAATATAATGGAAATAAAGGGAAAGTTATAAGAAATGTCACACTACAGGATAAAAAAGAAATTTTGGAAAAATTGAACTTATTAAATGTAAATACGGAAGCAGAACAGAAGTTGAGAAAATTAGTTGAAGAATATATAGACATTTTTAAATCGCCAAATCAGCAATTGTCATGCACTAGTGACATTAAACATCGTATTATTACTGAAGATATACCTCCGATTTGTAAGAAACCGTATCGTGTACCATATCATAGGAGAGAGATATTACAGAAAGAAATAAAGAAAATGTTAGATGATGGAATTATAGAAGAATGCCAGTCCCCATGGAGTTTTCCTGTTATATTAATAGAAAAGAGACTACACCCAGGCGAGGAGCCACAATTTCGCCTAGTTTCAGATTTTAGGGAATTAAATAAATATACCAGGTCAGACATATTTCCCTTGCCAAATATCCAAGAAACCATTGACAGCTTGACAGGTTCAAGTCTATTTTCTACCATGGACTTAGCAAGTGGATATTTTCAGATAGAACTCGATGAAAGAGATCGAGATAAAGCAGCTATAATTATACCAAATGGAACCTACCGATATAAACGAATGGCCATGGGATTAAAGAATGCTCCAAGCACATACATGCGATTTATGAACAGCATTTTTTCTGGATTAATTGGAAAATCAGTCTTAGTATACATGGACGATGTAATTGTATACACCTCTACATTAGATCAGCATTTAAAAGAATTAAGAAATGTATTTGAAATTATGCGGAAAAGTAATTTAAAGTTTAAGCCAACTAAATGCCATTTTATACAAAAAGAAGCTAATTATTTAGGACATATTATTTCAAGTAAAGGATGCGCTACTGATCCAATGAAAACAAAAGTAGTAGACACTTATCCAGTACCGAGGACAGTAAAAGAAATAAGAGCATTTTTAGGATTGTGTGGATTTTATCGCAGATTTGTACCACGATTTTCAGAGATTTCACAGCCTCTGACACTACTTACTAAGAAAAATGTTCCATTTATTTGGACAGAAAAGCAACAAGAAGCATTTAACACATTAAAGAGAGCTCTAGTAACTCCACCTGTCTTAAAGTACCCTGATTATAAAAGATCATTTATTCTTGCTACTGACGCGAGCAAGACGAGTATATCAGCTATTCTTAGTCAAAAATACGGAGATATGGAACATCCTATATATTTTCATAGCAGAACATTATTACCTGCAGAGACCAGATACTCTACCATTGAACGAGAAGCGCTAGCAATAGTCGAGGGGGTGAAGAAGTTTAAATATTATTTAACAGGCACACATTTTTACATTTACAGTGATCACAAACCACTAAAATATATTTTAAATATCAAAGATGGTAATTCACGCCTTGCCAAATGGGCAATGTTTTTAATGGAATATAGTTTTACAATTGACTATCGTGCAGCAGGTCAGAATAAAAATGCGGACGCTTTAACAAGATTAAGAAGCACACAACCTCCTGATGAGCAGAAAACTAACGAGATACGTTTTATTAGAGAAGTTAATGAAGGAAGCCCAATACTTAACGTAATATGGAGCCGAGAAGAAATAAAACAAAAACAGCAAGACGACTATAAATTGCGAAATATTATAAATAATTTACCAGATCCTTCAGGATTTTATTATACCATGGAAGATGGAATGCTGTATGCTAAAAGAAGAGATTTTGAAAGACATGACAAAGTAGTAGCACCAAGTAGCTTAGTGCCAGATGTACTAAAATTATATCATAATTCACCAATGGTTTGTCATGGTGGTCAACAGAAAACTTTAGATTTGGTTAGAAGAGATTTTTATTGGCCTGGAATGACCAAAGACGTTAAAAGATATTGTGAACAATGTCACTCATGTAATATCACAAAGACAAATTATCAACCTCCTGCGTACCTTCAAAAACTACCTGTACCGCATAGCGTTTTTGGAAGAATAAGTATTGATATTGTTGGACCTTTAAATAGGACAAGAAATGGAAATAAATATATTTTAACTTGTATGGACTATTTAACGCGTTTTGCAGAAGCTATTCCATTGCCTGATACTACAGCCGATACTGTAGCAAGAGCATTTGTAGAGAATATCATTATACGATATGGAGTACCAAGACAACTTTTAACAGATTGCGGAACAAACTTTCTATCGCAATTATTTAAAAAAGTATGCCAAATTTTGGGTATAGAAAAATTGCAAACAACACCTTATCATGCAGAATGTAATGGTATGATTGAACGTTTCCATAAAAGCCTAAAAGGTATGATTAAACATTATATTACCAACGACAATGCCGACTGGGATGTCTGGTTACCATTTGCACTAATGGCTTATCGCAACAATATACATGAATCAACGAAGGAAAGTCCATTTTTTTTAATGTATGGTCGAGATATGCAGCTACCACAACATATTATCACTAATCCAATTGAACCAAGATATGATTTAGATGAAAATTATGCTACGGAAATGCAACATAGAATGCAGTACGCTCACCAAGAAGCTATAAAACAGCTAGAAGGCACAGCAGATAAACAATGTTTCCAGTACAATAGAAAAGCTAGAAATAAACAATTTCAGATAGGAGACCGAGTATACCTATATACCCCTAATATAAAAGGAACAAATAATCTTCCACGAAAGTTTAAACCTAACTGGACAGGACCGTATCGAGTAATTAAAGTCTTAGGGCCTGTTACATATAGAATTCAAGAAATAAATGGCCGAAAAATACAAACAGTACATGTTAACCGATTAAAGCATTGTAAATGTCCGGCTGGTCATAGAGAAGATAACAAAGAAGAAATTCCTAAAGACAGTAGATCATATGAAAATGATAGAAGTGAAACTCAAGAAGCATCATATATGTATTATATACCACATGTACCAGAGTCAAATCAAAATGAAGAACCGGAAGTTGAAGAACTGGAAGTTGAAGAACCGGAAGTTGAAGGATCCGAATGGGAAATACAAGAAGACGATTTCGATGCTGATATAGAAAGATCTATAGACCATCTAGAGACAGAAGTTTCTGAATATGAAAGTAGTGAAGAAGAAGTAAATGACGCCGTAATTGAAAGCGAACAAAAAACTGAAAATAATCTAACAGAAGAAGCAGAATCTTCTACTACTAGAAGTGGACGTACTAGTCGTAAACCAAGTTACTTAAAAGATTATTGCCCATAAAAGTAAAAGATTTGCCTAGGATATGTTCGAAATGTTATAAAATATAGATATTGAAGCGATATTTTGGCATTAAGAGAATGTACAGATATAAATTAGGTTTATATGTATTAACGTATATTGTAAAAATTGGACTCAATGAAGTGAAATTGACTAAAGCATAAACAATGAATAGAACTATGCATTTGAAATTCGCGAAGTGAGTGAAATTATAAAAGCAGAGCAAGTGTTTAAAACAATAATCACGGTATGGAGTTATAAAACTTAACGTGTTTAGATATATTATTCTTTATATTAATAATTGCTAGGAAGTTATGTTTTGGGAGTAATTAATATTATTGCAAGATATGTAAATGCAATGAAATTATTAGTTAAAGTAAGTTAGTAGAGCAGTAAGTAATATTAAGAAATCAAAGAAGGAAAAAAGAAATTATTATGTTATTTCTTTTTTTTATATAGGAGGGAGGAATGTTACGCCCCTGGCTTTATTTATATTTAATTAACTCTATTCAATGTAGGAAATAAGAATTAATTCTAAAAATTGCATTAAAAGCCCAAATATTTATGCCATTTTATAAAGATCACCAAAATATTATAATAATATATCTGGATAAAATATCCTAAATAAGAAAGTCATAGGAAATAGAAAAGAGATAGATTGTAAGGTATTTTTGACCCACGCACATATTTTTAAATAAGCCCAAATCGATTTTATTGGATAAAAATCAATGATGGGGAGATGCTAGATACCATGAATAACTCTGACTCAAATTGAAAATAATATTATACAATAACAAAGAAATTCTAATCACATAAACAAACGAGTAACTTTAATGTATTTCAACTTCCTTAATAACCAAAAAGAACATTACAAAATTCTTAATTATCTAAACAAACGATTAACTTAATGGGTTTTAGCTATTTACTTTTATAAACAAGGAATAATAAAAGTAAATTGTTTATTCTTTATGTCCCTTCTGTTTGACTTGACCCAAATGAACCAACGAATCAGGCGAGACCTAAACTTTTTGGACATACCTCTAATTTTGGTTCCTTGCCCATTTGGAAAAGGGGGGCAATATAACAAAACCACGAAACACAGCAAAAAGGAGGATTATTCAAGATTCGAGATTCTGTACTTACTCCAGTTTCTATTAAGATCAGTCCAGAATAAAATAATAAGATATTCTATTTAGCCATTATGGGTTAGTCAGTAACTAAGAATAAAGTTTAAAGATATTTTGTTCAAATAAATATCTAAAAGTTCACTATTAATATCTCTAGTAACAATGTATAGTATAAGAAACCGGGAGGGCTTACTTATCGACCCTTGGTTGTTTACAACAGTGAATTAGTGCAACGACCTATTCTTAAGTGTGTGTTCGGGAACGAAATACTACCAGCTGTAAGATGTTTGTATGTAAGTTAAGATACCTTATAAACATTGACTATTTTATCCAGTGCTAAAAGAACAATGAGAGAATGTACGCAGTACAAAGTGGTAGACATTTATAACAATTTGCATCATGTTGATGAACTATGATTTTTGCATGTGAAACAATGAACAGTTGTTTTTGAAGATTATGGAAGACATCTATAATTATGTTAATTTATCTAAATTTACTTTCTTTTTATTAAATAGTTTTAAGATTAATTATGACTTTTAATTAATCAAACTACCTTAAATATCCATAAGCAAACTTAAACCCTAAAAGAACCCACGTCAATTACCGCAGGTTTAAAATAGACTCCCTTTCGAATGCCAACCAACATCTTGTGCGATTTTAATTATCATTTAGGTAATTAAGATCTTAAAATCTGTGGTCCAGTACAATGACCATAAAGGTAGAAATCTAAAGGTGTGAGATCTGGAGATGCAGGAAGTCATTCAATTCCCCCTCGCCTTCCTATCCACCTTCGAGGAAACGTTTCATCCAAATAGTTTTGGATATGTATACCAAAATCCAGTGGCGCTCCATCTTATATCGTACATGATATAAAGTTATATCGATCATGGTATAAAGTAATTAAATGTGATATAATTCTATTTCGAGGCAAGTGTAAGTAGAATTAGCGGTCAAATAACAAAATTTTACATGATCATAAACATTGCAGAACAAGTACTCCCGTTTTTCAGAGAAGCTTGGATACTATCAGGTCAGTAAATAATTTTTATCTTCGAGAACATACAACGTGGAGACAACCTCCCACATGACAGACTTGGTAGGAGGTTACTGGACCTTATAGAAGGAACAAATATTTTCTAACAAGATAGGGGTATACAATAAGCCAGAAGGCTGTAATTATAGAAGTTCGGGCCTCACACCCGACCCCCGCCTTTAACCAATCAACCAACTCCGTTCCGGAACATTTGCCGATTCCTGTATAGTGCTCTGGTTTTAGATTTACGTTATGTAGAAGGCCTGGAACATGCATAACATTTATTTATTGTTTACAGCTTTGTATCCTTTTTTATTTTCTAGGCGTACCACTGACTCTAGTCAAGGAACGAATAAACGACTTTAGATACCTAATACCATCTAGTCCCAGCAATAAAGCCTATATATTTAAAGCCCCAACCTTGGCCTTCATCAGTAACGTTTATGCCATGCCGTTTTATATAACGTCATGGTATTGTTTATGTGGAGTATTATGTATTGCAACAATGGTTTTGTTAATAATCGTTGGTGTCTATAAAAAACAATTTCCTGAAGTTGAGTAAGTTATTTGTTAATATTATAACTTACGTTTTAACAAAGTGTAGGATTTATTATTAAGTGAAGTGAACGACATCGATATTATATGGTATTATTCAATCGAATAAGAAAATTATTAACATGGATACAGATAGGGCGAATGATGAGACGATGCCGTCACATAGAGAACAGCCTCATTTTTTGAGTAATGTAATTTTATTAAATTAAAAGCAATTCAGAACATATCAACTGCCAAACAACCATCGACCAGTTGTACTGCTTTCAGTTATATGAAAAGTAACAACCGACAACTTCTAAAGTCCCTGGAAGGCATTAACATTATCAGCGACTATCAATATGGTTTTTGTAAGATCATCAGAATACCTTCTAGCCTATCATGACTATATAATCCATCGTTGTAACGCAATCAAACATCATGGAGAGTCCCGCGGCGCAATTGAACTGGGCATAAAGCATGTTTGGCATGCAGGGATCGTAAATAAACAATGCAAATATATGGTATACCCAGTCGATTTTGTGCATATTGAGGTGTACAACTTTTTGGTTCGGAAGAGTACACCAAGTTTCTGAGAAGCTATCTTGACGATTGCCACAACGTGGTTATGCCAAGACATATTTCCTCACTGATTGACGCCCAGCAAATTAATCGACGAAGCCAGTGAAATTGCGTGTCTGACCATTACTATATTTTGTTCTGCAATGTTAACCTTTTTAGGTCTTTGTTAAGACGTAATGCTGCTTGCGAAGATATGCGTCGGCAGCCGGCGTTTGAGAATTCAAAGAGAACTAGGATCGTTTTCTACAAGTTGCGATTGCCGGCCTCGTCTTACTGTACATTAGTGACCTTCTAGTAAAAACCAAGACAATATATAACTTTATTGACGATAGCACACATGTATCATCTTTCACTTTGAATTCTCAAACGCCGCGCCTGCTGCCGTCGTATATCTTCGCAAGCAGCATTACGTCTTAACAAAGACCTAAAAAGGTTAACATTGTAGAACCAAATATAGTAATGGTCGGACACACAATTTCACTGGCTTCGTCGATTAATTTGCTGGGCGTCAATCAGTGAGAAAATATGTCTTGGCATAACCACGTTGCGGCAATCGCCAAGACAACTTCGCAGAAACTTGGTGTACTGCGGATCAAAAAGTTGTATACACCTCAACAACTTTTACACTCTACAAAGTCCAGATTTGTCCGTCACTAGAATACTGTTCTTATGTCTGGAGCTCTGCACCCAAGAATGTTCTTGGGTTACTTGATTCCATCGAAAGAAGAGCCATTCGTCTAATGGAAGATCACGAGCTAATCAAGAACCCTCGACAGTCTAAAACTGACTCATTTACAGATATTTCCATCGCAAATGTTCTACATTGTTTAAGAATTATTTCATCTGGAGGACGTCATTCTTCCTCAGATCATGTTTCCCAACGAATATAACCTCCAACGATTCAAAACCAGCTTGAATCGCACAAGCAGCACTCCCAGAGTGTCTTAAAGGATTTTTCCTATAGTGTTTATTCATTAAAAAAAAATAGAAAAATTCTAAGATTCTAACAACTTGTATGCCCATTTTTTAGAATACAATTGTCCCTATTTGACATAATGATGATTCAAATATCCGCACTGCTCCAAAAAAGTTCCAACTGGGAATTTAAAAGCTGGTCTGGTAGAATCGCAACCGGGTTTCTTTATATGACTTTGATGATCATTACGATATCATATACCGCCAGCATAGTCGTTTACTTACAAGCAACTTCAGATGATATAACAGATTTAAAAAAACTGTACGAGTCTGGCATTGACATGGGAGTGGAAAATATAAGCTATATAGATCATGAAACACTTATGGTAAGTGAGACGGTTAGAGCCTATGAAAATCCCTTTAAAAGAACTTCGTCCATTTAAAGCCGTTTTAAATTATTTTAAGCTCTTTTAATGTGCTTCTAGTCCTCTTTTGGGACTCTTTTAATGTGCTTCAAGCCCTCTTTTGGGACTTGTGCACTCTTGTTTACTCAGTTTGTAGGCGCTTCCCTTGACTATTAAGGTGGCTATAAGCTATACGTCGAACTGTCAATCGTGAAGCGCGGTTCCTCCCTTTCCTCAATAGTTCGTAGAGTTACTAGTGGCGTCTATGAGTCGGACGAACATCGAAACATTTTCAGCCTCCCCCCGCATTTTCGAGGATGCTGAACACATGGCGTCGGAATTTCATATTTGGGTTGCGTAACCCCTCAAAACGGCCATAAACCACCCCCAGAGGAGTTAAACGCGCTTCAAGAGGTTTCCCTGCAGAGAAACACACTTTCCCCCCGTTCTCGAGGATGCTGAGCACGGTGGTGGTGTTGGATGTCTGACCCCCTGCCAGCCCCTTCACCGGCCAATACTCGCCCCTGAAGGGGGTGAATTTTTTCAAGTGTCAGCGACAAATATATATTCCCCCCCGTTTTCGAGGATGCTGAGCACGTTGGTGGTGATGGAAATCGCGGGTATTTGCTTTTTTGGTCATATCTGAGTTCAAATTCAAGCATACAGAGTGGTCCAAAAATAATTGTTTGTAGGTTACTTGAAAAAATGTCCTACACTTGATTTTTTCAAATGGGACATCCTGTATATCAATACTGATTTAGAAAGATGATAAAAGTAGCTTTCTAAAAATATATACTTATACATATTTAACTCTTCAAGTGTTTGATAGGTAGGTATAGGAAAGTATTAATAAAAGTTGCTCAGAAACAGAAGTAAATCCTGAAAATGTATAAATATATAGGGAGTTCCATTTAAAATAACGATGTTGCCACCGGTTTTAGGTAGAAGCGGCAACGCTGCATTGTTGAAAATATTTTAGAACTGTAGACCATGGTCGGTTATCTGGAAAACCAAATTTTCAAAACAAACTGATCTCCCGTTCTCCAGAAACGTCTAACGTTGCATCCACCGTGAATCACCCTGTATATTTACCGCTGAAAATTCAACCCTTTCAGGGGCGAGTATTGGCCGGTGGAGGGGTCGGACGCGATATCCAACACCACCACCGTGCTCAGCATCATCGAAAACGGGAGGAAAGTGTGTTTCTCTGCAGGGGAAACCTCTTAAAGCGCGTTTAACCCCTCTGGGGGGTGGGTTTTGGCCGTTTTGAGGGGTCGCGCAACCCCAAAGAGATTAATTAAGATACTTCTGCGTTTACACTTAATACCCAATGCCCAATATTCATATCATATTTTAAAACTCTTAGTGGCATTTTTGGTAATGGGTTCACCTTTTTTCTGATATTTTTTTTTACGTGGGAATTTCATTTTTAAAATAAATCGTTCCTAGCGCGAAGACATTATTTAGTACATTCACCTATGCCTGACAAATGAATTGTGATGGTTCGCGGTTAGTTCCTCTTTCCCATGAATCTGCGTTCGGCTTGCATATTTATGAGCATCTTCTTGAGAATAATTGCATTTTTGAAGTAATTAGCCCACATTAGAAGTCATTAGATAAGCGATTGGTGTTTAAGTCCGTCGATTAAGTCCTTTTGTTGAGGACTTTCTCAAGCTCTGGATATAGTTTGAAACACATTTTTCAGGCACCTCGAGATGACCCAACAGAAGAAATTCTGCGCCAAAAAATACTCGCCAGCTACAATAATCCAAACCATACATTTATCCTGCCTGTAGAAGAAGGACTAACAAAAGTTCAAACGCAGTTCTTTGCTTTCTATACATATCTTGAAACAGCTTATGATTTTATTTCCAACACCTTTGAGGAGTATGAGAAATGCTCTTTAAGGACCACGCCTGGATTTTATGCTGAACAAGATAAATATTTAATGGTGGCAAGGAATTCTACTTTTACCGATTTCTATCGGATTGGGTAAGTTTATACTAAAATATTTTTAGCGGAAAGTATATTTCCGATATGGCATATTCAAAATTTTAAGAGATTAAGAAGGTTGACTATCAAAACACCGAAATTTTATTTAAAATTATATAGTACGGCTGCCCGTTACCAAAATGTCCTGTTATCACGCCTTCATCTAGCCAATGACTAGATTAATAAAAAATAAGAAAGTTTTACTCGAGCGAAAAAGTTCGGCAACGCTGCGCTTACCCGTCAGAGTGATTTCATTCCGTATGAAAGCAGATTTTTGTTACTACACCTTGTCCGTTCTTGATGAAATCATATTAAAAATATAAATAAAAACGTGAATTCATCGACAACGGACGTTTTGAGTGTTGCAAAAATTCCATAGTTTAATTAAAAGATGTAAAGAAAAGGGCTATAAAAAAGTTACAGCGCCCGGGTCAATTTTTTTAAAATTATTGATAACACTCTAAAAAATAGTAAATCGAGTTGGACGGACATTTTCCGTGTTGTGCATCTGCAGGGAGGGCAGCGGAGTCGGATCTCGTATCTGTATAATCCATGATCGCGGTATATGGCGCGCGCATGGGACGGCTTGCTGTGTGTCTTGGTTGTCTATAACAACTCAGTATCAGCTATGTCCCCATATTGCATTATTATTCATACACGTGCTGTGTTGACTGAAAACGGTCTTGCTAAAAAACGCGTGTGTAAAAATGTCAGTTCATATTATTCCCCTATTTTCCGAGCCACAATACACGATTTCTGCTTGAAAACGGACGAGGGGCGATAACTCGAACAGCGTTAAAAAAATGACATACCTAAGATCCAACATTGCGGTTGCGCGTCGATGAAAATGTCCTTTCTCATTTTTTTCCGGTCACGAATAATGAAAACTAACATCCGGCAAGTAAAACGGACGAGGCGTGATAAGTTGAATGCTCCGCTGTAAACAAATTTCGATTTTTCTCAAACCAAAACTATTCATGTCAGTTACTATTTTCATCTCCTCAAAAACATCACTCTCAGTCAAAAAATTAAAAGAACGGACTAGGCGCGTTAACTATTACGACCACTTTTTTTTACATAAATGTAAAGATGATTCTCAATGATTTCGCAACGTTGCCAATGTCCGTTCTTGTTAATTTCCTTCTCAAGTCCTTAATAAATCACCAAAAAACTCAAAAACTTTAGGTCGTAATCAGTCTGAAATGCTGCCGTACTAATAGTACAATAAAAAACTTCAATATTAATATCAGTTTGGGGATCTGTATGTGCCAAAATATTTAAAAGTAGGTACTCTAAATTTAATCTTAATCTTTCTTTCCCGATATTGTTATAATATTTATGTTATACAGGATGTTATGGAAACTAGTTATTATATTTAAACCTGCAAATTCTGAGATGACAACAAATTACAGAAATATAGCCATAAATTGCGCTCTGACTTAATAACCGAGGAAAATTACCTTATCTCATTGTCATAAAAAGTCGCGTGCACTATTGACATTTCGTAAATAAGCACATTATTACTCGTCAGTCATCAGCGATATTGTAAATTTTAGCAATATATTCAAACTTCTTAAACAATTACCATAAATATTACAACAAAGAAACGTATTTTTTGGAAACGAGATAAACAACATACACATGGAGCAAATTATTTCATAACAGAGCAGAATTTCACGGTAGGAAACGAAACCACCCGGTTATATTTTGTATCCGCGTTGATAAAATAATAACAACTGGTAAATTTCACACCATGTTTATTGAGAAACAGAACCTTACACATTTAAAATCAATACGCTCTGGTCAGGAAATCGTAGTCCGACGTATAGCCGCCTTCACTTCTCGCACTGAGCCTCGTCGCTGGATAAAACTATATCGAGCGGAAAGAGACGCAGGGGGGATCTTCGATCACTCCAGATTATGGTAGCGAGGTTTTTTCCTAAGTTCCTAGATGATTACCCATTTAAATATAATAAACTATTTACATAACACCCTCTATATTCCCTGTAATGGACATTAAAAGTTCGTTGGGAATTAAATATAAATTAATAACTATATAATTATACCTTTTAATTTATAATTCGGTTACTGTACCATTTTAATCCATATCATTTCAGTTTTAGAAGAATATTTGAAACCGGCATCCAAAAAAGGGAATATTTAAAATATTACCGCCAAAAGCCGAAATGTGAAAATTCCGGCATCTCTAATTTTAGTGGCACAGGAATAGTGGAAACGACAGCAATTTTTATTATGTTTATTGTCGCAGCGATGCTAAGTTTTTTATTGTTTCTTTTGGAGAAAATATTTCACTGTTATAGAAATTCTTTTAAATATTACAGGCATTACAATCGATGTGTGGGAATATGCGGTGGAACAATTATTCAACCGTATGTTGAATAGAAGCTTACAGAAAGAAAATTTAAAGTTATTTTCTTTCGTGTGAAAACTACCAGTTGGCCCTTGTCCGCAATTTACCTAACATGTTTTTGATTTAGTTTTGTCTATAATTTCACCGGCCAAGTTTTTATATAATAATTTTACTACTCAAATAGATATCGGAGCGAGATATTTATTTGTTTGGGTTTGTTCGTTCAATATCAAAAATGCTCGTTAATGATTATTATTGAATGTAGAAAAAAATCTGAGTACGTCACTGGATTCTACGTAAAAAACTACAAAAGAAACATTTTATTTCTGTTTGATAATGGTGTGTACAAAATTTCATAAAAATATCTAAGAGTGATTATAATTATGATAAAAAAGTTATTGTTTAAATTTTAACATTCTGTAGCTCACAAATGAAGGACATATGTTAATATTAATTTTTCTTCTTAAAATCACCTAAGGATTCAAAACCTTAAGTATCGGCACTCAATTAAAAAACACCCTGTACATATATTTAAACATTAAAATTGAAATAAAAATATAATTTTAAAACAACTTAAAAATTCATTTTCAGAAAAAAAGTTGTGCGTTCTATAATAACAATAACATAAACATAGCTTTAATAATTAAATTATTGATTGCTTTATTTTTAAATTTGAAACCAATAAAACTCGAAGTAGCGAAGGAAGCGCGAGGTCCAACGATGTCTTTACTTGACGGGGCTGTAGTCTGTCAATTCCCGCAGCCCTACTAGTGGCGTCTGTGAGTCGGACGAACTCGAAATATTTTCAGCCGGAACAAGAGTACAACAGAGGATGCTGAACACGATAGCGGCGTCAGAATTGGGTTGCGCCACCCCTCAAACCGGCCAAAAACCACCCCCCAGAGGGGTTAAACGCGCTTCAAGAGGTTTCCCTGCAGAGAAACAAACTTTCCCCCCGTTTTCGAGGATGCTGAGCACGGTGGTGGTGTTGGATATCGCATCTAACTCCTTTCAACAATACTCGCCCCCGAAATCGGTGAAATTTTATTTTTCAAGTATCAAGGGCAAGTATTTATTCCCCCCCCCCCCCCCCCCGTTTTCGAGGATGCTGAACACGATGGCGGCGTCAGAATTTCTCTTTGGGGTTGCGCCGGTTGCGCAACCCAAAAGTACGGTACTCTTGTTCCGGCTGAAAATATTTTGATTTCTCGGGTCTTTTTCCGACTCACAGACACCACTATACCTATTTGTGCTGAAATAGTCTGTATATTCTTGAAAAACCTCAAAGGCTGATTCTCACTATCGTGAAAAGCAGACATGTACTCGGCTAAGGCAAGACCTCGTAAAAATAAGTCATTAAAATCGGGACGCTATCGAAATTTCAAAATTAAAAATAACAAAAAAATATTAGATCTACAATGTCTCGGAAAAGACTATCCGGCCTGGCCATTTTATACATTGAGACTTTAGAATATATGGACACAGATTAATCTAAAAAAATTCCCTGACCAAATGTCAAAAAGCTTAGTATTTAGTTATGCTTCATTATGTTTGTTATTTTATTTATTTTTTGTATTTTACAGGTTTAAATAAAAATAAATAAACATAAAAGCGTTTAGTTTTGTTATATTTTTTAAACAAATAATTACTATTTTTTCACAAACAATACTTAAATTTAACACACAAACACTGAAAAACATCAAAGAATTTTATTTAACAATAACGACAAATGTGACAGCTATTAATCCGGTAGTGTCAAACGTGAAAGCAGGTATGTAAGAAGGCCGTTCCGATAAGAACTTTATAAAAAGTACGTTACGATCGCTCGAACTCGACGTAATGACTTTGTCTAGTTAACAGCAAACAACAAATACTAAGTTTCAGAGCTCCTCGACTATTTTTCTGGAAAGTTGTTTACAACCTACCTAAGAATGTGAATTGTTTATTCTTCGAAGATTGTGAACCAAAGCCGTATCCTCCTTGATGTAATTGCAATGGTTTAATTAATACTCCAAAATAATCTAAGTAGAGGCAAATGCAACCAAAAATATTACCCAGTTTTGGTTTTGCGTACGAATAAAAACCTACGCGAATGTAGAAAGAGCAATCAACAAAATCGTCCAATGTTTAGCCTATTAAAATAGTTGGTTGTTATGGGAACTATGACATGTTAGATATGTCTGTGCGGAAGGTTTGACGAGCCGAGGCAGAGCTCTTCATGAATAGTTTCCCATGATAAATGCCGCCTTGGGCTTGAATTATATTGACTCGAAACGATATTCTGTGTGTTTAAGAATATTTTTGCTCTAGTGTATTATTTAATGGGTACATTTAATTGGTTAGCAAAATATTCTTGGTTTTGCGAACAGAAAAATGTAATCGGTCAGTCAAAATGACAAGTGAAAACCCGCCCCCGCTACACCTTTTGTCGCCGATTTCCTTCTGTATTAGGCAGAAGAAAACACAAGAAAGTTACATAAATTGACCGTGCCCGGGGACCCCTGAAGTAAACTGCTTCTAGACATGTTTGTTGCTACTGACCAATTGTAAACTCTTGCTGACCAAGTAATCATTTCGCAGCTCTACTGTTAGTAACGGCAAACCATTGAATTACTTATCTTATTTAATTATTTAACTATTAGCGTTAGCTTGTTTTCTTAATTATTAATTTTATTTCGTAGACAATTATCGAAGTGTAAATAATTCATAGACACAATGAATTCATTTGTATCAGTTAGTCACATAGTTTGTAGTTTATTAGAAACTCCATTTTGGCGTTGGAAAGATGAAGATAAAAAAACACCTTAATTACGGTTCAACTAACAAGTGTGCTGACACTTAGTTTCTAGTTTTATTTTTGGCTCTTCCTCTATATTTTCTCCCACGTGCTGCCGCTGAACTCCTCTTTATTCAAGTTGAAAATATGGTGAAGCTACATACAAACAATGATATACAAATTTTATGGGAATGAAAAAAATAATAGACACTGATAAATGACCACATCTTAAGGACAATCACCAAAAATACGGCTCACCAATTATAATAAATTCGTTCTAACAGAAGTACCACCATACTTGCCATTATTCCGCCTACAAGGCTTACATATACGTAATGTACCTCTCTCAGGCCGAGGCTTACGAATTGGCCCATGCTTGAATAATCGGGAATTGGTTTTTGCGGAAACAACCTTAAAAATTCCATGTTTTTTATTCCAGTTTCGTGCAATCTTAGAAGCCTACAACAAGTATGAACAATATACATATTACATATATTAAAACATATTAAAAAAAAACTGCATTATGTAAAAGGGTGTATGATAAATAAAATAGTAAAATTAATCATATCATTCTGAATAAGGATGGATAGCATCGAGGGAATCAGATACCTACATACAATACATATCATTGGCTGTAATTTTTGATAGTATTGTTCAGTTAAAGAGTAACAAAGGACCAGGACCTAATGGGATACCCTCTAATCTTCTTATAAATTGTGTTTATTCTCTTTCTCGGCCCTTATGGATATTGTTTAATTTGTTTCCAAAAAGCGGCATTTTCCCTGATCTATGGAAACACAGCTTTATCAGTCCTATTTTTAAGTCAGGAAATCGATCAGATATTCGAAGGCTTTATACTCAATATGTGTTGAAAGCTTTGGAGAGTCGCTGTCAGGTTGATTCGATTTATACTGATTTCTCCAAAGCTTCTGATACGATGAGTCATGCGGTTCTGTTGAGGAAGCTTGAGGGGTGGGGTATTAGTGGTAATATTTTGTCATGGTTTACAACGTACTTGACTGGTCGTTTACAATACGTAAGAGTTAAAGGGGTTTCTTCCCAAGATATAATAGTAAAGTCGGGCGTTCCGCAAGGTAGTCATTTGGGTTCTTACTTGTTCATCTTATTTATTAATGACTTAGTAACTTACATTAACTCAGAATATCTCCTGTATGCCGATGATTTAAAAATATATAGGGTTATCAGATCGTTTCTTGACTACGCATTATTGCAAAACGACTTAGATCGCATTAAAATATGGTACTGCCGTAATGGTTTAGATTTGAATATTGGGAAATGTAAATGTATAAGTTTTCATAGTTCTTTAACACATATAGATTTTGATTATTCTATTGACGGTAACATGCTCGAAAGAGTAACTTCAATTTCCGACCTGGGCGTTATTTTGGACAACAAAATTACATTTAATCTTCATTATGACCATGTTGTCAACAGATCTTTTAAACTTCTGGGTTTCCTTAATAGATGTTCGCATGGTTTCACAGAAATAAAATGTCTCAACTTTCTGTACAATAGCTTAATTCGCTCACAGCTTGAGTACTTATCTAGCATTTGGTCTCCTTCGTACCTAGTTCACAGGTTGAATATTGAATGAGAAGAAGAAATATATTAAATTGGCATCTTTTAGAACAAAATTTCCCCTGACCTTCTATAATTTTGAGGAGGCCAGAAATAGGTTTGGACTGGAAAAGTTGGAGTGTAGACGAATGAAAGCGGGTTTCCTCTTTCTGTTTAAACTTATCAATGGCTTATTCGATTGTCCCGAATTATTATGTCATGTAAGAGCACCTGGAAGGCAAACTAGGGCAACTAATTTATTTGCGCTGCATTTTCACAGATCCAACTATGACGCATTCTCACCAATGGCAAGAATTGCAGCCAGTGGGAATAAATTAAATGTGGATTTCTTTTCGCACTCCTTTGAGTCCCTCAAGAGGCGCGTGGGGAGAATGAACATGTAAGACTGTTGTAAGCATAAATATAAGGTTTTGTATATATTGTATACTATGTACTATTGTAATGTTCTTATTGGGTGTTTACATCCGTAAACAAATAAATAAATAAATACACGTTGTGTCGCCGGCCGCATAGAGTTTTATTCTCCAATTCAAGTCAGTTATAAAATCAACATACACAAACCCGAGAATAGATTCTTGTGGAAGGCCACAAACTATGTCGACGTTTTTACTTTCAATTTTATTTATGGATACCCGTTCAGTCCCGTCTCAGTTCCCTTAATTCTTATTGTTTCCATTTTTTTAAAATCAACTATGATAGTTAACCCTATCAAATGCTTTTCGTTCCGTATCAAATGCTTTTCGTTGATCAAGCGACAGTAGTGCACATTTGGGTGTATTTATGGACATTTGAATTTCAGATGTTTGGCATAATACACATAGATTCAAAAGTTTTGCATCACTCTGATTCTCGAATAAGTAATTACGTCATGGTGAAAATAGACTAAATATTAGTTCATTGATAAGTTTAAAATAAAAATCAATGAGTTTTAAAAATTTTTCATTTTACCACAACATTTTAAACCTTCTAAAAAAAAAACTCAACAAAAGTTAAATTTATTTATATTGTATAATTTGTAAAATTCTTCTAATAAGGTGTATTTCCTACTCTGGCATCAATGCAAGCTTGAAGACGATGCCGCATGCTGTGAGTAAGATTGGCAATCCGTTCTTGTGGAATAGCCTGCCATTCCTCGGTAGCAGCGACGACAAGCTCCTGGGGAGTTCTAGGGGGATTTCTTTTAACGCGAACTGCCCTAGAGAGCATATCCCAAGCATGGTCTATAGGGTTTATGTCAGGGGACAAAGAAGGCCAAGCGATTGATTCCCTCACTTCCTAGGAATTCATCCATAAACACAAAATTGTTACCAACAGCCCCTCTCCAAGTCCTAACATAAGGATGTAGAATATCCCTAATGTACTTGTCGTCAGTCATTATGCCTTGAACGTGGACTAACTCAGTACGCCCGTCAGACATAATACCTGCCCAAAACATGGCGCTTCCTCCCGCGAATGGTGGCAAGGGGCAAGCATGGGCCAGTTGGGAGGCTCTTATTGGTTCTCTCCAAACACGAATCCGGCGACTATCATTTACCAGACAAATCCTGGTCTCGTCGGAAAATAGGACAGACTTCCAAAATTCTTCGGGTAAGCGAATGTGCGTTTTAGCCCACTGCAGTCGACGAACTCAGTGGTCATATTGTAGTTGGGGAAGAATGCGTCTGCTTAGTGTAGAGACGGATACGCGAACTCTAATTGCATGCGTAACGTCTCTCTGAAGTTGTGGGACTGTCATAGTACGATTTCTCCGAATTGTTAATATAATACAGCGGTTCTGCTGTTCGTTAGTAACACGCCTTCTACCACTTCGTGATCTGTCTCGCACAGAATTGGCTTCCAGATAGCGATTCCATATGCGAGATAAATCACTTTGAAAACCCCCTATTCTTTCAGCAATCTTTGGGAATGACCTTCCTCAACTAAAGCTACTATTTTTGCACGATCAATTTCAGATATTACTCGGCGATTCATTTTTACACACTGAACCGAAAAATGGCCAGCGCCAACAAAATACAACACTGAAAATGTTATCTTAAACAAATGTCTTGATAATATTTTTTTGCTACAAAAAATGGTATCGTTTTAATTGATAAACATAAATAAACATTTAGAAAATAAATTCATTCCTGAAATTAACTTAACATGCCAAAATCAGAGTGATGTAAAACTTTTGAATATATGTGTATATTTAACTATGAAGAAGTAAACTCAAAGTCACGGTCTCATCATTAAATTATATACCGGTTTAGTAAAAAGTACCAGAACGCTAAAATATCTTCAAAACCTCCAAAACTACGCTTACGAAATTCAACATTTGGGGGTTTCGGAGCATGCGCGGAATTGAACAATGGACATCGGCAAATATTACCACAGTTCCCAATTTTGCGCCGCATGTAGTCATTTTGTTATCTTAAACGGAATGCTCCTTTTAATTTTATTGCAATGAATTGGGCGTCTCAAATTTAGTACGATCATCATAGATAAGTAAAAATAAATGGGGCATTACGTTTTAGATAATTAAAACGACTACGTGTAGCTTAAAACTGCGAAATGTGGCAACATTGTCGATATCATTGCTCAATTCCGTATGCCCAGAAACCTTGAATTGCCGAATTTTGTAGAGAATGCGGTGTTGTCATAAATCAGCAAGAGATACAATTTTGAAAATTTGGGATCTCACTAAATTGATCTCGCTCAATATAAGATAACAAAACGACTACGTGTAGAGCAAAACTGGGAAATATGGCAACAGTGCCGATATCATCATTTAATTTCACATGCTCAGAAAACCCAAAACGTCGAGTTTTGCAAGCGCAGTTTTAGCGGTTTTGAAGATATTTAAACGTCCCGGTACTTTCTACTAACCCTGTATATTATCAAACGACGAAGGTTACATGTTTCACCCAATTGGGCATCATCAGACCTAAAATTTTTAATAACATGGGCTATTATTTACTCCAATCCAAGTAATGCTCTCCCGTCAGACGATTCGCCAAAATGAAAGGGCCGAAAATTTCTGCTGAAATTTACTTACTCCAAATTTTTATAATTACGCTAGAACTAACTAACAAATGAATATCGGATAAGGCATATGAGTTTTTTTTACATTATTTTCACGTATACAATACGTTCCTGGAATTTGGTCCGTTCTTCTCGACTCACCCTGTAGAACCTAAATATCAAAATTAATTAAAAATCTACCTCATTCAAATTGGTAAAGTCGCCGAGGCCTTTTCAAACAGTTTTTGTGGCCTTACAAACAAGCCCTTTATATAATAGTTTTGGATTATTTAGTTGAAACCAAGAGAGTTGATTCATTGATTTGATATTTCTATGTTCATCTTTTTCGAAAGTGCAAGAATACTTGAAGAACAATTAGTTCGTTTAATAAATTAAATGCAAGCATTAATCCCTATTTGGTAAAGGCTTGGCGCTTGAAGTGTTTTCGCTAAGGGCCTTGTCCAGTTGTGATTAATTGTTGCCACCAAGAAAGATAACTACATGCTATTTTCGGATGCCCTTCTTGAGCCCTTTTAGGAAGAGAGAAAAACTGTAAAAAATTTTGCGTTTCATCTTGACGACATGATGACCGATGAGGAAACAATAGTATTATAAATGAAGGTGGCTGAATGAAGTAAAATAGGAAATACATACCCGATGGAAATCGATTCTTTCATCGAAGAGTTTTTCGATACACACAAAAAAACTTTGGCGACTCCTATAATGGGCTTTAAAGCTCTAATGGTCCTTTTTTCATATTCATTATAGGAATCCCGAATTATTCTATAAGCTGTTGGATTTAGAATGTGAAAGGCATAATTTCCCTGTCGCACTTTTTCCATCCCAAGAGTTTCATTAAGGAAAAACTCTGAATCGTGGCCCGTAATTTTTGTTGCGTATATTTTTTGTCGCAGTGATTCGTCTGCTAGATCATTTTTTTCCTAAAAATTACAAGATAATAGCACATTGTATACCTAGGAGGAAAAGCTGAACATTCTCGGACGACCGTAAACCATAAGAGTGTGTACTAGTGTTGTAAATACTCAGACGATTTAGATATCCGGATCATACGGAATCGGATGAAAAAGATACTAGACTGATTCGAAGCAGTCGGACGAATTCGAATGCTGCATCGAATGACAAAATTGTTGATAGTATAGTTATCCCATAAGAGTGTGTACTAGTGTTGTAAATACTCGTACGATTTAGATATCCGGATCATACGGAATCGGATGAAAAAGATACTAGATCGATTCGAAGCAGTCGGACGAATTCGAATGCTGCATCGAATGACAAAATTGTTGATAGTATAGTTATCCCATAAGAGTGTGTACTAGTGTTGTAAATACTCGGACGATTTAGATATCCGGATCATACGGAATCGGATGAAAAAGATACTAGGATTAATCATCCGAATTCGAATTCACAACCCGGCAATGTTATCGAAGAACCGAACCGGCGCCGCACTTACCGGGCGAATACGGAAGCATTGATTTCGATTCGACTGATTCGAGGCAGTCGGAAGAATTCGAATGCTGCATCGAATGACAAAATTGTTGATGGTATAGTTATCCTTTAAGAGTGTGTACTAGTGTTGTAAATGCTCGGATGATTTAGATATCCGGATCATACGTAACCGGATGAACAAGATTCTCGGATTAATAATCCGAATAAACTCACAACCAATGTAATTTTTCCTTAGGCCTTGTTTGGTGAGGGTCCATATTAATAGAATAGAATAATAGAAGTCGACTATTAATTTTATAACTGTTAACTGTAATGAGTTCGTGTTCGGGTGTAATTAGTTCGATTCGGTTTATCATCCCATTTAGATATTCGGATGCATCCGAGTATCTCAATACTAGGATACAACGATTATTTTAATACGAATTCTTACATCGCTAGTGTGTACTATTTTTATATTTTTTGTGTGTAAATTAACGTTCAAATGAGCGTTGATATTTTCATGTTTGACGAAGTAATACCTACAACTGGACAGAGAGGTTGTACTTACTGTAAAATAAAATCTATTATAAACGTTATCTTCTGCTCCAATATTCATTCTAGATTCAAACAGTTCGTCATAAGTCGATATGTTGTTGTTCGGGGACTCCAATAATACTACAAACTGGGCAGTAAAAGCTGTATAGAGGTAAAGATTTAAAAATGCCAAGGAAATTGACGCGAGCTGTCCAGACCAACTAACAAACTCTATTGGTATCCCTAGAACATATACATAAATATGCAGTGCGTCCATAAAGTCCATAAAAGATAAAAATCCACCGGAGATGATAGTATCTCTGCATATCTTTTTAGAATGGTGATTGAATAAATAGTCGAGCATTGTGCATTATTAATATATCTTGTCAAGGTGGATGTTTTCCGAACGTCTTAAAACTAAATAAGATTAAACCTTTTTTCAAGAAGGGCGACAGCCATCTTATGGAAAACTATCGGCCTGTCGCGCTTACATCTGTATATGCATTTTCAAAAATTTTTGAATATTGTTTTCTGGATAGATTAGAAAGTTTCATCAATAGAAATAATATTTTGAAATCCAATCAGTTCGGGTTTCCACAGGGTTCTTCAACGGTAGACGCTATTAATTATTTCTAGGGGAGAACGTCCTATCGGGGTGTTCTGCGACTTAAGCAGGGCTTTCGATTGTGTTAACATTGATTTACTTTTAGAGAAGCTTGAAAGATATGGAGTCCGCGGTCAAACACTTGTTGTTGCTGGCTGTCGCAATTTCTAAAAGGAAGAAACAGTTCATAGCGATCTGATAATACCACGAATGGCGAAAGCCTTTCTGGACTTTTCGAGATTATTATGGGCATTCCGCAGGGGGCGGTCTTGCACCGATTGTTTTTAATCTCTATATTAATGACGCAGATGACGAGCTGGACGAGGAATGCACTTCGGCAAAGTATGCCGACGACTTTTTCTACTTATTCTCTTATGGGGACGATAGTATTTTAATGCAAAATTGTAATCGAAATTTGAATACTGTGTAATTGGTTTTGTCAAAATTCACTATTGCCCAATAATACTAAAACTAATTACATACGTTTTCACAATTAACAGGATCATAATAAATTGGATATGAAACTGCTTATAAATAATGAAGAAATTTAAAAAATTAATACTATAAAATTTTTAATAGTGCAAATTGATGAGCGTCTGAAGTGAAAAAATCACTGTGATCTGCTCAAATCAAAATTAAATTCATGTTGTTTCCTTGTTCGTTCATTCAAGACCGCGATATCTATGAGGGAGCTCCTTACAACGCACAGGTAAATTCTCGTTTGCGTTATGGGGTGATCTTCTGGGGTTCGTCCAGTGTGGTTGGGGAATTGCTTGTGTATCAGAAGAGAATATTAAGGACTTTGGTGGGTTTGTCGAGGATTTACTCGTCCAAATTGTTCTTTACGTCTGCACGAGTAAGCCCTACAAGATTTTGACCGTAATTTATGTATACTTATTAAAACTATGGATATATGTTTTTAAAAATAAATGTCGATTTGCTATTAACCGGTGATATTTATACCTATAGTACACGACAAGTTAACTCATTTACAGTTCCTTTTAACCTGCTGAATGTGGGTAGAACATCAACTTAAAGCAATGTTTGTGGTCTGAGGCTTTTTATTCAGTTAATGAATATCTTATTAGGGTGATCTGCATTTTTTTTAACGATAACTTTTATTTTAGTATAAGTTTGTTTCTTCTAAATTTTATATATTGTGTGTTTGTATATCATACATTGTATATATCATATACTTAACTTTGACGTTTTCCATACATACATAAATTGCAATGTCTAAGGAAATAAAGCATAAATAAATAAAAGTCTTGAACAACTTGATTTAAAATATAGAGGTTTTTTTGTAACACGGCAAACAACGAACAAACAACAAACCCGAACAAAATTGAATAGAAACAGTAACGCAGTTAGTGGTTTATGGTGCGGGCCCCTCTTTGTGGCAGTCTATGTAGCCTATCCTTAAATCCCGCCCTGATTCCATTAGATACAAAAATATCCATTTCAGGGTTAAAATATTAGAGCGAGGAGTCTAAACGGAGACCTATAGATGTTATAAAGTCGGAGGAGTGAAATAGGGCCGGTAAAATGGCGCGAAGGTACCTACCTGACTGGGTAAAAAATACAGTAGTCGTATTCAAAATGATATCCTTTAATGTATGCTTAGGACTGTGATGAAGCAAATATTTATTTTCGAAAATACCAACGACAGAGAATATAACACATCCAAATATACATATGGCCAAAACGGCATACCATGTCACTCTAAAAAATTAAATTTCAAATTCATAAAAGATGTTTTTAACATATTATTTTTTTAAAATAATCCCACTTAACGACAAAGCTGTTGCGCCACTTTTGCTGGAACGGTTTTGTTCCATAGAAAAATGTGATTTCTGTTGGTTCGTTTAAAACAGCCATGCTACGTTTAATACAGATATTCTATTTATTTTTTTCGTTTTTTTTAAACTACTTAACCTTAAAACAAACTAGGTATGGCTTATGCTTTGAATTTCAAACTATAAGAAAGACGGATAGATGTGACCAATTCATAATGCGATGAACTCCCAAATCGACATGACTTCGGAGGGCATTTCGTTTTGTAGTGCGCGGATATCCAACGCGGTATGTCTGAGATAGACCGAATGCCGTGCAAACTAGGCGTTTGTCTCCCAATATAAGTTGTTAGATTTTTACATTGATCCGTTTTTCTGTCAGCTTATTAATGATTTTGTTTTAAATACAGTAAATTAATAGATTATTGCGTGCACTTTGTAACGACTTTATTTGTTGAAGTGATTTTTATTTTTGATTTAGTAAAAGCAAAAGGGATTAAATGTCAAATTAATTGTATGTTTTTCGACAATATAACGTATTTAGAGGCATGACAATGCCTTTCGGCCAGAATTTAACCCAAATATATCTCTAATTCATTTCGTTCAAAAAATGCAGCAATTCATTTTTATGTAATATACCCAATTCACCCTGTATTAACGGTTTTCCACGCGTCAGCTCTTTCTGCTGGCCGCATAGCCCAGCACAAGTACGGCGCGCAACCGGTTGCGCGCAGTACTACGGCGCTACGGGCAGATAACCCGAGTCATGCTGGATAGTGCCGAGGAGACCGATAGACACTTGGTGTACGTCTTCATCCTCGACTTGATCTTCGACTGCTTGAGTAACCACGACTGGCAGAACGAACCTCTCGCAGCAAGACAAGCGACCTAACAATTGATGACATAACCCCCATCCATAAGCAGTAGTCGACTAAGGTAGGACTGGGTTTTTGTTAATTAATGTATTTAGGGAAAATAGACAAGTTGCATTAAAGTGATGAATCTTTTATTTTAAACGTTCCCGTAGCAGTATTATATTTAAACCGGCAAATCCTGAGATGAAAATAAATTGAAGAAAAATAACCATAAATGGCGCTTTGAATTATCAAGCGAAATATACACTTTATATGATATCTCAAAATTTACGTGGCCGCTCCTGAAGACCTTCGCAATTAATAGTTTATTGAGGCAGCCTCGAGGTTCAAAAGAGGTTAGCGCATTATATGCGGTGTTGTCATATTGCAACACAGAACTCTAAACGCACGAGTTTAGTTTTTGACAACAAGAAGCGTTATCAAAAAACCTACAATTTTAAGGTACATACTCTCTTAACTTCGATCTTATTTTAAAATAATCCGTTTTTCAACAGAACCAACAGTCGATAATATCACACAAATTTGAAATCACATCATAGCATTTATTATTATGAATTATTTCACAACAGAAAAAAAATCGGGAATTGCTACAACTAACAAAACGTTTAAAATTCGCATACGTCAAGCACGTGGAACCCTCGCCAGCGTCATTCCATCCCTGAGTCTCGAAACATACTGAAGCAACGATAGTGGCGCGCGGCCGGCATCCAAGCAAGGGCGAGGCACGCGGTGTGAACTGACATCACTGTTAGTATACTCTAGTGACCCACATTTTTGCTAAGTGAATCCAGATGGAACGGCGCGACAGTATGTGGGTAAAAAGGGTTTTTACCTTAGTATTCAGATATTCGATTTAAAAAAAAAATATGTAGACTTTCTCTAGGACATCCAAGGAGTCACCCATTTAAATATAATAAGTCATTTCCATAACACCCTGTATGTCAAATTTAAATTTTAGGAAATTTACATGCATCTAGAATTTATGAGCTACCCCGTATCGGGATGAGAACTACTCTGTCCTAAGTTCTAGAATCTGTTTTCTATCAGTTAAATAAATTTATTAAAATTAGTTCATTATTAACGAAATAACAGCTTATTAATTTGGACGTGCATTTTTGAATATTCGATAATTAGACTATTCTCCAAAATGAAAGTGCCAATTAAAAAAAACTATGAATCTTAACACGGCACACGTTTACCGAAAATTTGTTTCTTCAATTACGCTATAAACTTGAAAACAAATGAACATTATTTTCACATACAGGGTGTTATGGAAATGACGTATTATATTTAAATGGGGTGTCCTAGAGAAGCGCTACATATTTTATTTTTCTTAAATCGACCGTTCTAAAAGTGGTGTAATAAACACTCTTACTCACAGGTCAGTCCGCGCTACTGTACAGCATTTCACCCAGGCCCAATGGCAATGTTGCCAAACTTAATATAAAACTGAAATTCCAAATAAAATTATAAAAATAAATTATTTTCTACCTACTTGCATTTATCCTTATACCTAAAGAGCGAGGAAATCCAGGCACAAACACAATCAGTTTTTTTTTCATGGGAACACTCCTGAAAACACTTTATGTACACACAGTAATAGTGAAACAGAACCGATAGTTAGCTTTTGAAAATATAATAATACAGATTATACTACAGATTATTAGATTTTATTACATGCGACGAAATTTGACGTCAAGAAGGAACGCGCCAATAAAAACAATATTCAAAGATTATTTATGGACGGGCAAGATACACGCGTAAACCAAAAAAACAGATCGGATTGCTGAGAGTGTGTTGGTGATCGACGAGACACAACGTATCCGGCCGCTGGTTGGTCTTCAACTAACAGACGCAAGCGCGGCGCTATATGAAACTACTTCGCTCAGCCGATGTAAGGCGTCAAGAGGTCATTGGCATTTGACCTAGTGACGTGCGTGGCTATTACTATTTCATATGTTTTTTCGAGTTGTTTAAAACATAGTCCGTCGTAAATGTTCTTCAATTAATTGTACAAAAAGGTATTACAGAATGGAAAAGTGTTTAAATAATTTTATTTTGTCTAGAGTTTAAGGTGTACATATGACAACACCGGCCAGAATTCCTTGATTGCTTACATGTATCGCAGTGCCATATAGGTGTTTTTCTGGTTTGACTTCAGGTCACTTTTACCGCTGAATGAATTGAAAGCGCCATTTATGGCTATTTTTCTTCAATTTGTCTTTATCTCAGGAATTGCCGGTTTCAATATAATAAGTCATTTCCCTAACACCCTGTATACAATACGATTATAGAATTTGGTCCAATCCTCCCGACTAACCTTGTATATTGAAAAAAAACGGGTATCGAAATTTTTATGCAGATTATTATCAGCTTACCTGCTAAATGGTAATATCCAAATATTTTTAGTAAACATCAAGCGGGGTGCTCTAAAAAAACAACTAATCATATCCGGAGTTATATCCGCAGGTAGAAACCTGAAGAATTTCAGTCTTTCGTGCGTTATGAGCGCTAAATTACCTAAAAACAAAAAATAACCGATATAGTGTCGGCTAATCTACAAACAAGCCAACCTGCAGTTTATTTCACAGTCACTTTCTTTGATTGGCTATCTAGCAGCGCACAAAATTAATATTACTTACTACTACATACTGTTTTTGTTCAAACTAATATCAAATTTCTACTTAGCGTAAGTACGAGTAATTTAGTTTACTAATACAAATAAAACTTGACTCTTAAGACTTTTAAAAGAGGCACTGAGTTATACATTTTCGAATTATACCGAATTTAAAAAAAAAGTAAATTACAGGGGTATTTTAACGAAGATGGTCAATTTAAGGAAAAAAATAGTACGTGTTGTACACCACTGAACGTAGATTTCGGTTCTCTTTCATAATTTAAACAAAAAGATCTAGGCCCGTATTTAAAAAAAAGTTGATGTTGGTAACCTAAAGACGAAATGTCGCATGCAAAATCTGATGATGTCATCTCGTGGAGAATAAAAAGTAACAACGAGAAGTGAAATTTATTTTTAGACATCTCTTCGAACAAAGTCAGGAAAAATAAAAACCGAAACGCCAAATTATAGATTTCGAAATATTTTGGAAGCCCCGGTATTTATTTTTGATTTTGTGTGGCATATTATTGCACCCTGTATAGTATAGTATACCCAGCAATTATAAAAAAACTTAACTTCAAGCTAATAGTTTTGTATTATGTTAACCTACGTTTGAGCCAGTGGCGGTTTTTCCACAGGAGCACATGCGCACGTGCACCCCCAAAACAAAACGAATAAAAAATATTAATTTGTATTCATTGAATATTATTTATCGTATAAAGTCCGACCCTCCCTAATATTTTATCGTACCGTCAAACTAAAAAGGTCCGACCCTCCCTAATATTTTATCATCCCGTCAAGCCAAACTGTATAGATCCGGCAACCGTGCCTCGGTCGGGTTTGTTCGCGGGTAAATGACGCGACTATGACGAGACTTGCTCGCCCGTGCGATTAAGTAGTGCAGTTTCTCTGTAGTAACAGGTGGCGGGTGACAGCGGGGGATAGCGGGGCTATGGCGATTAAACATGGAAAAGGCGCACAGTTTTTGTATGCACCGCGCTGTTGTCTGTTCGTGCATCTAGTTAGAAATTCGAGCGTGTATGTTTTAATATTTTAATATTATATATTTATTAAGTTAAATGAATAGTTGACGGTGGACTATTTAAGAAATAACTTTAGCTCTTTGAGTTTGGAGCAAAAAATTGAACTGAAGAATGCGGGAACACCTAAACCCGAAATTAATTTAACGCAAACCACAAAGGATAAATCTAGGGATCTTATTAAAAAGTTTAAAAATTAAATACATGACAAAAATTGATAGAGGGTATTCCAAACTTAATGAGGCTGTTATTGATCAATTTTCTACAATTAAGAACCGAAGGATGGACTTTACGTGTAAGCACTATTGTGTAGGGTCGATAAATGTTGTGTATTTCGATAAATGATACTCGATATGTCTCAGGTAAGACCTCAGGTAAAACTTCTGGTAAAACCTTATGTGTGTATGTTGACGCGGGCGGATTGCATCCTCTGGCAGATGCTGCTGGCCTATCTGAAATATTGTCAGGCCGAATAAATACTATTCTATCTTACCTGCAACGTCACTTTGTCCTTGCTGTAGATCTGAAAACATTCCTCCAGACGTGTAAAGTCCAGTTTGGGAATCAAGATTTCCCCAGAACATTCTAAATAAAGGCTCATGCGTCGCATTTAAGAAGTAGCACACGTTTGACATGAGTAGATATATCATTTTGGGTATAATGTCTTTATCGGTTTGTCTAAAAATTATATTAAATTAAACACACACGACTAAATAAGAAATTCTGGTAAACTTTCAAAATTTTCATGGAAAACTACGGCAAATGGCACTACGTGGCGACCAGTGTTGCCAGAAATCTTTGATCAAAAGTAATAAGTTAACGGTTCGAACCTAATAGAATAGTAAAAAACGGTGTCAGTAAGAAGAGTACGAGAAAAAGGTCATTACTTTCCTATGATATGGGGGGCACCTCCAGATTGAACATAAATTTCATATGGGGAGCCCCACAACAAGAATAAACATCTTAAAAATTGTTAAAATAGTAATGGATATATTACAATTGTAAAAGACTGACAACGTCGGTGGCAACAACCGAGCAGCTTCGGCTATCGTCGACCGGTTGTTTGTCGGAATCTTTTCTTATTTTTGTGGTATTTTAGCTGTCATGTCTGTTATATTTCCATGAAATTAATATACGTAAATACTTGTCATGTATTATTCTTTCATTTCACATACTATTAATTGTGTAAAACCTTTTAATACCTTTACAATAGAATTGAAGACGCTAACACCGCATAAATCTCCATAAGAAATTTAAAAATCGCTCTCCCTGTGACTTCACTGCGCGCTGCAGACGAAATGGGATCGGTTAGATATCTTAATTGGGGTAGTGAATAAACCGCCTATGGAGTTTGTGAAATACAAAGTCCTTGGTTTTTAGGCGAATATATTTGATTAAAATAATCGTAAATTATATAAAATTGAACTAATATTATTTATATATGCATATCAGCATGTGATACATTACGAAAAATAAAAATATCAAAATACAAGAACCTGGTTTTTCTTAATTGATTCTACAATTCTGTTCATAAAAAAAACTACAACATTAAAATGATATAATGTCATAATACATTTTTTTATATGGGATGTCCCCTAAATCTCGTTTACTGCTTGTACGGTTTTTTTATGACCACTCTACTTACGTCAGTAAGTAAATATTACTACAGCTTATTATTATCGACATTAACCCTGACATTTTGTACTAAACTAAATGATTCCTAACCAGTTTTTAAACTTCTTATTTTTTTTTTATATATTAACTAAAATTAACCCAAAATTTCTATACCGGGTGATGCATTTTTAATTTGACCATAGGAAATCCCATGTAATTTTTGAGGTGGCTGGATATTGGTTCCCTATACATTTTATAGAAAAACTGCTGCATAATATCTTGAAGAGGCCGACATGGTAAACCCGTATGTCGACTTTGAATCCTAAGCTATTCAATTAAACGTGATGGCAAAACCACGAAACTCTCATAGTTCAGGTAATACAGCAAATACCAGCAAATAATTTCTATGACGCTATTGGCAAAAATTGACGTAAAGCTGAACTGTGGCCATGTCAAAAATTAATTTGCTGGTGATTGCTATAATACCTGAATGGGAGTTTCATGGTTCTGCCATCACGTTTAATTGAATAGCTTAGGATTGGCTTGCCAAAATGTATTCAAACTCGGCACATGGGTTTACTATGTCGCCCTCTTCAAAAAGTTATAATGCAGTTTTCCTATAAAATTCACAGGGGAACCAATATCCAGCCACCTCAAAAGTTACATGGGATTTCCTATGTTCAACTCAACGACATCGATAACTTATGTCCCATAAGTTTTGGCACAAATTTCAACCAATTGTTTTTTTAAAATAAAATATATTTAAATAAAGTCTTGTAATACAGAGTAATTAATTGTTTCATAAGCAACAAAATTATGAACTTAAATTAAATATAAAGGACCATGTTCTTCCACTGGACGCAACTTTCTGCGGACACCTAGCATTAAAGCCGTATTAGAGTCGGCAATTTTTGTCTCTTGCGCCAGCAATGGCAATTATATATACTAAACCGTTCTGGATTAGCTGGCAAAATACTTCTCGCATTGCGGGCGCCATGCCAGAATGAAATCCGTATTACAGTCGGCAATTCTAGTTTTCTGGCAATTAAAATTGCACGGATTCATGCGCAGTACACCGTTCTCGATCAGCTGTCTCGCATTGCCAGAAATGGGGCACGCGCCATTTTCATTGCCATTGCCGGTGCAAGCCTGGATAGAGATGGATTATTCTGTTATTTTGAAATGTTTATTAGTTGGTCGAAGCACCTATGAACAGCTAATGGCTATTTAAACTAACTGATACTTAAATTAACAGTTCACATTCTTTATTAAGTACTGCTAATTTGTAGCATTGAACTGCCATTTGTAAGTAGCAGTAGCTGCTTTAACTGCTAATCAAAACGAACAGTTTTGTCCATCTCTAATTCTGGGGGTATTTTAGGGATTTCGACACCAACAACTGCTGTTCTGACTGTTGGAAATGGGCCAGCTGATCGTGAACGGTTTACTGCGCATGAAATCGTGCAATTAGAATTGCCATTGCGCCGGAAATTTTTATTGCCGACTCTAATATGGCTTTTAGGTTTTGGACGGCATTCATATCGATTTCTCGGATTTTCTATATATCCTGCATCGAAGTTCCTCCTCATTTTGTGCTTCCTATCCTCCATCGTAAACTTTTAAAGATAAAAGGCTCAAAAATCTTCTATGGGCCGAGCCTGGGGAAGGTTAGGAGGGTTGTCGTTTCGCTGAACAAATGGTACGTTTTGATCTGCTAACCAATTTTGGGTTTGTCTTGCATAATGACAGGATGCAAGGTCTGGCCAGAACAAAATATCGCCTCCAGTATGTTTTTCGTGAATAAAATTAACCAGTTTCGTAAGACAATTATCGATATATCTTTGACTATCCAGGGCTTCACCTCTTACTCGACCTACATAAGGCCTGGATACACCCTTGGTGGAAATAGCGCACCATACTAACACCTTATCAGCGAATTTGGCCTTTTGTTTAAATTTGACATTATCAGGGATCTCTGCAATATTGTCAGTATAAACCCCCCCCCCCCCCCCCTGGATCCGCGCTTGACTCGGTTGTTAGCAGAATATACTCTTCTTAATGCACGGCAGCATCTCGGGATTTTGGCTAGTTGGTTGGCTGTATATTTCGAAGCCTTTCTTCTTTTTCGATATTTCTGGCCATTCCGCAATAGTTCCCGCGCTATGGTGTTCTTAGATGTTCAATATTATCGTGCCAGTTTTCTTGTTGTTATACCAAATGTGTTTTTCGCCCTTCTTGCCAGTCTTTCTCATCTTACTCTGGTAAAACTTCTAGGCATTCCACCTTTTGGAAGGTTTATACAAGGAATACCTTGCTCACATTCAGCAATTGTCCGATAAATAGTTCTACGCGATATATTTTGATTATCAAAAAATGCGTATTATTTCGTATTTATAGCGTTATATGCGGATTTAGGTCGCTTCCTTAATATCACTATTTTTTTATGTTTTTTAAGATTCAAATCAGTGATATTATCGCTCCTTTTGCTTTGATTAATTTCAGCATATCTTTGTTATACTCAGAAAATGCTGAAAAAACTATAATCTCGTTTCGCAAGTGATTAATACTTAGGTAATTAATTAAAAATTAATTTATTGTCAGTCATAGGAAAATTTACAAAAATATGTAAAATTGTTATTTAATGCGTTTTTTAAATTTAAACACCTTTATATTGATAATCGCAATAATTAATACACCTCAGTACTTAATGAATGCACCAGTGGCTCTACCAAGGAGGCCGTAGTGTTGGAGTACTCCTTCTCACCAAGGCGTACAAATTATACAATACCATATCCCAAATTAACGAAAATAACTAATTTTCAAATTTATTTTAATCAATCACAACCCCCGAGAACGTATTCCTGGCTGCGTCACTGCGATATAATGTAACTCTAATAAATATAATATATGAAGCAAGAAACATATTACTATAAATTTACCAGCAAAATTAACAGGTGTAGAAACATTACCGATTATTATCTGCCAAGATTTTTCGGTTGAGATGACTTTTTCTGTTGTCATTTTATTTTCAAGGCAAAGTTATTCATTTTCAATTTGTTTTCATCTCAAGATTTGCGGGTTCAAATATAAGAAGTCATTTCCATAACACCCTGTATATAAATATTTTTAAATTGAAATAAAATCGTGTATTGTTGCATGATAAGGTAAGTACAACATGGTATTTTCTACTTCAGAATTATATTTGAACGGTTCAGTCCAGTGTCTGGCTGAATGCTCCTAGTCGTGATATAAAATAAAAAAACTGAGTTAAATGCCTAACTTTTATGATTAAAAGTAATGTTGATCAATATACAACATACTACGTTAATATATATAATTAAATTTTAGCTTAAATATACAATGATTTTCGTAAAAAATTTACCATAACTGTACAAAATAATATACAGGGTGTACGAAAAAATGTGGAAAATCTCCCGGATATTAAGAAAACAAGTGAAAAGAGTACTACAAGTTCATATAAACTTTTTTCGTATAGGCCTCCTCTTCCGAGATATGAGCTCCCAAGGAGCTCCAATGGAATCAAGTTTTTTACATATAATTATTCAAGTATTTCAATTTTTTTTTAATATGATGTATACCAGGTAAGACCCTGCAACTTACTATCTAAGAAAGTGTTGTGAATTACTCACAACTGTGACACACATGGCCCCCTTTTTTTAACACCCTGTATGATAAGTACTTTTTTATTAAATTGCATGTTTGGTCACACCGTTCTACAGTAATTTAAGAAGATGTGGAGCAAACAACTTTTTTATTTTAATTTAAAGAGTGTATTAAATATAAAATGTGAAAATCTAAAATATACGTTGTTTCTATTTATATTATTATTTTACTTATTAATTTATGAACCTTTTTAACTCGAGTATAAATGGATAATTAAGAGTCTACTTAACTTTACTTACTATATACTATACTTACTTAGGTACTACTTACTTAAACTTACCTATAATCAGTTAAATGGAGACCAGATTCATTAAAAATAATTGCGTAAGATACCCGTAAGGGTTCCTTATTAAAGTTTAGTCTTTCGTTAATATATCTCTTTAAATATGAAGCTGTTGAAGCAGACCATGTTCCCATCTTTTTTTCTGTAAAGTTTTTTGAAGATCTGATATTTTTATAAATTTTTGTAACTCTATAATTTATATCCGTATCTTCAACAAAAAATATATTAGTGGAATGAGTAAATTCATAATTTTGTCTATTAAGTTCCTTTAAGGAGTCGCCAAAGATAATCCATGTATGGCCGTTACTGAATAATTGAGTTACATTTGCCTAAAAGTACACAACTTGGGTTAAATTTGTGTGTATTAATATTAATAATTCTCTCTCATTTCACTTTCATAATATTATACTGGGTGCTTCTTAATAACATGCTAATATTAAGGAGGTTATTCTTGGGCATATTTTCAGGAAAAAGCTTCATATGAACATACGTCCTGAACGTCTTCACTTTTGAGATACAGGGTGTTAAAGATTTTCAAAAATCTCCATTTTTATTATTATCTGTAATAATTCTCTAGATATTTTTGTGAAATTTGGTATACACTATCAAGAGGCATGTTTCTCTATTTCGACCAGTGGCATTCGTGCGGGAATTGGCCTAGGTATTCAAAGAAAAGAATGGTACGCTTCATCAGATGTGCCGCTGTGACGGTGAAACACGTGTCATGTTGACAAATTAAAGTGAAAATTACACTCATGCATTTAGCTACATATGTTGTTTTCGCATGATTACATCGATTATACAACTCCATGTATATTTTTCCCATATAGAAGGATGTGATTAATAAGTGATAATCATTTAAGTGATTATCACTTGGTGGTCACATTGTTGTAATTGTCATTTTTTGACAAATTACTTCAGAAGTAATTTCTGTCAGTTCTTGTTACAAAATGGCAAAAGAAAGATTTGGTAAAATTTTGTTGTCAAAAGTCGACGATGCTATTTAAATAATTACTGTAATAAAAATGTTTAACTCAGAAAGATATATGTACTTTATTTCGGTGTATAATCCTTTGAATACAACTCGATGTTTCGGTATTACCTAATACTTTTACCTGACACTCAACGCGTTACCCGGCAACACTACTCCTCCTTCGGAGTCGTAGTGTTGTTGCCGGGTAACGCGTTTCGTGTCAGGTAAAAGTATTATTCGGTAATCCCGACACATCTTGTGGTATTACATTCGAAAACAACCCCTCTAGCTATCGAAAACAATCCGCCAAGTTTTTATTGTTTATTGACAAAGATAATGACACTTTTGACGTTTAAAAAAATAAATCTTATATTCCCTGCATAGTAACCCCTTAACAACGCCCTTCATTTGAATAATGTGTCAGTTTGACAATTTCATTATTTTAAAGATTTTTCGAGTAAAAAAAATGTCGCGCTTTGGTACAGAATCCATAGAATCCATAGAAGAGAAAGTAGCCGATAGTGTACCGAAAAACACTACAAATAGCAAGCAGTATGTATGGCGGCAATTCATGTCGTTTTGTGAAGAAAGAAAGTATATTTTAACGAAGGAAACACCGATCAAACAACTTGCAGGCATACTCCAAGATTGGGCTTTCAACATGAAGAAGCAGAACGGTGAGGAGTACAAAGATTTTAAAAACGTTATGGAATTTAACTGCGAAATTACTACAAGAAAAGTATTATAATGAGTATCAAATCAAGTTTGATCCATTTAAAGACATTGATTTTAAAGTTGCTCGTGAGGCGAAAAGCGCGAAACGCAAGAAAGTTCAACATATGCCAGAAAAAAGTTAGTTCAGTTTTTTTTTAAATATAATGATTTCAAAGCAATTGTTAATAGTTGCGACGAAAGTACGCCGCATGGTTTGGAGAAAAAATTGTTTTTCGTGCTTTCCTATGAACTGGCTTGGAGAGGCGGTGAAGGAGCTCGGTCGCAAGTAAGCTACTTTAAAAAAGAAACCAGCAGCATTGGAGAAAATACGATGTATTTTCGATATTTGTTGGTCGTTTTAATGAATTTTTTTTATAATTGTAGATTTTTTTCTTTATAGAGTACAATCCAGTGTTCTCGAAAACGGCGCAGGGAGGAGATACGCCCTTGTCAAGCTCCAAATGGTTGATTTCAAACAGAAATAATTCCGACATCTGCCCAGTACGCCTTTTTGACAAATATTTACTAAAACGAAGTGAGATCAAACATGAAAGATTATTTTTAACCGAAAATCCCTTTTGGAATTCATCTGGACACTGGTATAAAAACATTCCAGTTGGAGTAAACACCATTGGTCAATGGACCACCAAGCAGGCGAAGAAAACAGGCCTAGATACAAAAAAACTGAAAATTACTAACCATTCTTTACGGGCAACCGCAGTCTCAAAACTGGCGAAGCAAGGAGTTGGAGAGCAACAGCTCACAAAAATAACGGGTCACTCAAACACAAAATCAATCTCTTCTTATCTTCAAATGGATGAGGAACATCATGAGCATATAATTCAAGAAATGAGATCAGATGAAATAGATGCCCAACCTAGCTACTCGAAAGTAGCACCGAAACTAAGCTCACAGGATTTGCCAGCTACAAACTCAAATATTAAATATTATTACAATTGCGTTATTAATAATTACTAATTTTTTTAGTTCTTTATTTAAAAGTTGTAATATAAAGTTGTTTTAACCATTATTCGAGTAATTTTCTCCCTAAATTACACTCGTGCATAAAAATTCTCAGATAATTTTGCATTTAAGCGTATTTCCTTTGAAAAACAACATTCGTTCATTTTCAAATTTTGTAAAAATTTCGCCAAAATATGAAAATGAACTCTTGTTGTTTTTAGGCAATACGCTTTCATGCAAAATTATCGAAAATTTTTAGGCACTAGTGTAATTACCTCCGAAAATCAAGCATCTAATAGTGTTTTCTTTAATAATAAACAGTTTTGACAGTTGTCTATGTAGTCTAGTTGTCACGTATTTAAGTCATTAACCTTAACAAATTATTAAAAAAAACATTAAAATCTTTATAGTTAATACCTTTAGGACATATTATGTTCACATGAAATTTTTTTCTGAAAATGAAATACAGGAGGTATAAAAGTAGAAGTATACCTTAATTAGAATGCGTTGATAAAAATCACAAGTAAGATCAACAACAAAAGTAATTGGTTCTTGTCTAGGGATACTGTCACTAAAGTTTGCTAAGGTCGTAAAAAGTATGCTTCTTACCATTCCATGTGATAATTCTTTTTGTAAAAACGTAATCTGATCTAAAAATAAGTCAGCATAATTATCAATTTGACTTTAATGTGGGCTTACAATTAATTGGATTGGATTGAAAATAGCTGAAAATGAGAATATCAATCATTACAAACATAAAATATACTTAGAATTTATAGTAGAATTTGTGAACCTAGTAAAAAATTAGGTTTTGTTTAAAAACTCTCAAAGAGGCCATCATTTTTTCATGGGAAATGATCGCCCCCTTTCCTTCGCCACCTGCACATAGCTACGCTACTGATCATGATTATATATCAGGTTCGTAGTTGTGTTTCTAGAAGATAGGCATCTAAATGATAATGATGGATCTCTAGATGTAGATGATGATGATAGGTCTCTAGGTTATGATGAAAGAGAAGGTTACCAATATTCGTCGGCCTGTCGCTATATCATTCTGTCTGCCTATTGACGCGAAAGCTAAACACAAAATTGTGTAAGGAGAGTTGGCAGTTACCCTGCACGGAACCAGATGTATATAGTTTCGGTTCGGTATATATAAAATAATATATTCAGGGTGTCCGCTATTTAATGGTACATGGAAAAACCACAGACTCCTTACGTAAAAATATTAGGATTTAATTATACTTACCTATATCCGAAAGTTGATATTAACTGAAATACAGAGTGTTAAAGTTAAAACTTCATTTCTGTTTTTCTCTAATAACTTGGAGAGAAACTAACATTTTTTTACAAAATTTGACATTAATTTTTTTTTTAGGACGAGAAATTGATTTCTTTGTGAAATGTGAAATGTACAATATAGGGGCGCTGTCTGCGGCATTTTTCCCCACATTTATTAGGTTATAACTTTTTGTGCCTCAGTGTATTTAAGTTTTTAATAAAAATAATACTTTTCTCATATCTATTACGTAAAAAAGGTATACTAAGTTCAGGTCGCCCAGAGTTACCGTTTCGAAGATATTTCCATTTAAAATGTTTAGTGATTTAGCTCAGGCAAGCAAATATATTTTGTCACTTCTGACCAATTAACTTTTCATGAAAATTTTGTTCTTTAACTTATTTTAACTAAAATAACTTTGACCCTAGAAAATACCGTGTCGAAAGAAACCAACAGCAATGAAAATACAAACTTACGATAAACTCAAAAATTAAACATTTTCTGACAAAGTTATCTTACAATAATCAACAAACAAATAACAACATGAAGTTTCATAGCAACTGCATCTCTAATTTTCATTTGGTTACTTTAAGAAAAAAAAATTGTTTGCAAATTAATAATAATTGGGCAGGGTGCACTAAACATTTAAATGCAAATATTTTCGAAACGGTAACTTTGGGCGGGGTTTCATTAAAAACTTACATACAATGAGGCACAAAAAAGTTATGACCTAATAAATGTGCGAAAAATGCCACAGACAGCGCCCCCTACATTGTGCTTTAAAATTTCATAAAAAATTAATTTCTCGTCTAAAAAAACCACAATTTGCCAAATTTTGTTAAAAAAACGTTAGTTTCCCGCAAAGTTATTAAAGAAAAACAAAAATGAAGTTTAAACTTTAACACCCTATATCTCAGTTAATATCAACTTTCGGATATAAGTAAGTATGATTAAATCCTAATATTTTTATGTAAGGAGTATGTGGTTTTTCCATGTACCATTAATTAGGGGACACCCTGTATATAAAAATATATATATAAAAATATATGTATTAAATTGTACTACGAAAATTTGGGTCAAATGTATTTCGTCTATAAATGGCGCTATGTGCAATTTTTACTAATATGCGTTTAGTATCCTCATAGATTGGCGCTGTCTATTCTCAACAAACCCGAACAAATTTAAGCTATCTCCTAATGCCCTTAAAATACTCCGCTAAGTGCTTAAATAATAAATGGTGCTTCAAAAACAGCTACAAACACACATAGGGGAATTTGAGTGTCTAGAAGGACCCCCTTATGTGTAAAAATAGTTTTTTGTGTTTCTTGAAAAAAATTTTCACCGAAGCTATCGAATATTGAATTTTTGAATGGCCAATAATTTATATCATACCCTTTCTCCAACAAAAATATCCATAGACTTGAACTGGTCTCGGAAGTGTTAGTAAGAATTCTTTTAAAAACAATATCTTATTTGTAACGCTGGAATTATCTGGATAATTTTCGGATGTTGTGAATGACACCACGAATAAGAAGAATAAAACAGGACGTGGCATTCTGATTTCTTTACCTCAAAACAAAGAAAATATCGAATTACCCGTCCGATTCGTGTAATAGGATTAAAAAAAAAACCTAAATTACTCGTAATCATTAGGAAAACAATAAAATGCTATGAATAATGATAATATGACGACCAAAACAGATTTACTAGTTATTGTAAATATCTATTAACCTCTTTATTAGTCACTGTATGAAACCTATAATTAAGTACCTATATGATAGACAATAATAATTAGAATGTAATCGAAACCCATATATCAATTGTGTTGAATTAAAGAAAGAAAAAAATACAATCATAGTTGATAATTTAGCTCATAATATTATTTTTTAATTGAATTGACTCCGCCGATACGTGTTGGATAACTTAACTTGTGCTGATTGCCCCAAACCTTGCATATAGGTCAAACATGTAGAAATTTCAGGAAAATAAAAATAAATTGAACTGGTTTTAACTATCAAATTTTGAATATTGAGAATTAGATTTGTTAGTCTCTGAAATAAATAAACTTAGAAATGGCCAACACTCAATGAACTCAATATTTAAATGACTTCCCTTTTTTAACAGTGGTGGAGACGGGGATGGCCAGCGTCAATTCTCAAAAATTGTCCGCTGGATGTCGCCCAACTGGAAGAAAATCGCTGGTGACGCCACTGGTTGTTAAACCTGTTTTAAATAACGCTGTATATAGGAAAACCCATCAATTATTGATTATTGTAATTTGTAAATTAACAAAAGATTTATTACTAGATTAACTAAATTTTTTTTCCTTTTATGATCAAACACAAGCACTATAGGAAAAATCCTTTAGGGCACTCTGGGAGTGGTGCGTGTGCGCAAAAAGCGATTCACGATGGTTTTGAATCGTTGGAGGTTATATTCGTTGGGAAAAATGACCTCGGGAAGGTCGTTCCACAAGGATGAAGTCCTCCAGATGAAAGAATTCTTAAATATTGAAGTTCGAGGAGTACTAAGCTTAACCACATATCGATGGGCGGCAGTGGTTCGTCGTGTATTTCTGCTATTCGTCGCTCTGGGCGGAATTAAGAGAGCAAGGTCAGCCGAGCACCTTCCATGAAAATATCTGTAAAAGAGAGTCAAATCTCCAAACTGTCTTCGATGTTCTAGGCTGTCGAGGTTCTTCGTCAGCTCGTGGTCTCCGATCAGACGCCGCCACACATAGCAAATTAGTTATTTTACATAAATTAAGAAAACCGAAGATCTATTTTATATTTTCAGAAATAATAGTTTGAATCAGTACATTATTGTCATCTGAAGAAGCTACCGTGTAGCGAAACACAGGGTATTATGGAAATGACGTATTATATTTAACCCGGCAATTCCTGAGATAAAGACAAATTGAAAAAAAAATAACCATAAATGGCGCTTCCAAAAACACCTGTGTGGCACTGCGATACATGTAAGCAATCAAGGAATTCTGGCCGGTGTTGTGATATGTACACCTTAAACTCTTTAGACAAAATAAAATAATTTAAACACTTTTCCATTCTGTAATACCTTTTTGTATAATTAATTGAAGAACATTTACGACGGACTACGTTTTAAACAACCCGAAAAAACATATGGAATAATAATAGCCACGTACGTCACTAGGTAAAATGCCAATGACCTCTTGACGCCTTACATCGGCTGAGCGAAGTAGTTTCATATAGTGCCGCACGCTTGCGGTGTGTTAGTTGAAGACCAACCAGCAGCCGGATACGTTGTGTCTCGTCAATCACCAACACACTCTCAGCAATCCGCTCTGTTTTATCGGTTTACGCGTGTATCTTGCCCGTCCATAAATAATCTTTGAATATTGTTTTTATTGACGTGTTTCTTCTGGACGTCAAATTTCGTCGCGTGTAATAAAATCTAATAAGCTGTAGTATAATCTGTATTATTGTATTTTCAAAAGCTAACTATCGGTTCTGTTTCACTATTACTGTGTATACATAAAGTGTTTCGAGGAGTGTTCCCATGAAAAACAAAAAAAAACTGATTGTGTTTATGCCTGGATTTCCTCGCTCTTCAGGTATGAAGATAAATACAAGTAGGTAGAAAATAATTTATTTTTATAATTTTATATGGAATTTCAGTTTTACACTAAGTTTGGCAACATTGCCATATGCTCTGGGTGAAATGTTATACAGTAGCGCGGACTGACCTGTGAGTAAGAGTGTTTGTTACTCCACTTTTAAAACGGTCGATTTAAAAAAAAAAAAAATACAGGACTCTAGGACACCCCAGGAGTCACCCATTTAAATATAACACATTTCCATAGCACCCTGTATGTTGTGAATTTCATTTAATAAATTGAAACTATTCTCGCCATCGCCATATTTCGACAACCGAGAGCTTCTCCTCATATTATAGTAATACGCAGATTGTATCTATGTATTATTCATCATTTCTGAAACAATTCATCCGTATCAATTCAAACAAAATAAATTTACTTTTCATGCCAAACTAAGTCAATGTCGAATGTGTACCCATAATTCATTTTCAACAAAAGGAACCAAATTGATAATAATAAATTGCAAAATTTGGGTTAACAGTTGACGTTTGAAAATGCTGTATTACGTAATGGTAAATTATTAGATCAATTAATTAAACAATGTTTTAAAAAGTATTAAAATTAATTTAAAAAAATGAATCTCTTCTAGCGGCCAGGTCTATGTCGCCATACCCAATGCAATCTCGACAACAGGAAAACCGTTTAATTCATCAGCAAATTTTCGATATTAATAATAATTTAATAAACAATAATGAATGGTTTGACGTAAATTCTCTCTCTCTAAAATCTGTTTATTAAGAGTTTCTAAATGAATTTATAATTTTGCATTTTAGCAGCACTTGATAATAAGCTTCAATTAGATGTTTCATCTTGTCGTTGTCGACCACAGAGCACCATGAGCTTAATTTCTGGTTTAGCCGCTGAGCTCAACATAAACATCGAGAATATTAGGTTTAAAGGTGACAATACAAAATTAATTTATACAGGATGTTTCTTAATAACATGCTAATATTTAGGGAGATTATTCTCGGGTCCATTTTCAGAAAGAAACTTCATATGAACATATGTCCTAAACGTCTTAACTTTTGAGATACAGGGTGTTAAAGATTTTTAAATTTTTTTTATTAATATCTGTGATACTGCTCCAGGTATTATTGTGATATTTGGTACACACTTTCTATTCATCAAGAGACATTTTATGATATATCATATGTTTTTTATTTAGACCAGTGGCGTTTGTGCGGGAATTGCCCTCGGTATTAATGAAGAAAAGAATGGTACGCCACTTCTTTTTTTTTTTAATAAAAAATAGTTTGAAATTCTCATTCCTTATTGAGCCAATGTCGTCTCTTGATTTTTTGTCGTCTATTAAGAAATTAGGTATTAACAAAGATTAAAAAGGATCTAGTAGGTAAGAAGCAGATTTTCTTTTGTAAACATAAGCAGTTGTCTATCTAGTCTAGTTGTCACGTATTTAAGTTATTAACCTTAACAAATTATTAAAAACACATGAAATCTTTAACACCCTGTAAAGATTGTTTCAAGAAAAATGGATATAACTTAATGACTGCCGTAAAAGTACCTGGGCCATCTCATTATTTATGACCGTTTGTTATTATTATGTGGAAAGGACCGGATTGTAATAATTATAATTAAATATAGGCACATCAGGTAGGTTGGGTTGCTTAATTTATATTTAAATATCTTTTTGTGGTAAAATTTGTTAGTTTTTGAGGAATGGTTCAAGAATTGTCTTTTACCAATCATTCCTCAGAATAGCGTGATAGTAATGGACAATGCGAGCTATCACAGTCGCCAATTACATGATCTTTTAGAAGTTTTAAAGACACTTTGTATAAAAAAAGTATATGTTTGTGACACATTGTCAGAAGACCTTGGACATACAGTGCTACGGCTCCCACCCTATTATTGCATTTTTAACCCCATAGAGCATATGTGGCATCAGTTAAAATCACTGGTTTGGTCTGAAAATATTTCTCCGACTTTAAGTTCTAGTGTTGTAGAATTAATACGAAAATGCTTTAATGACATTCCCCCAGGTAGTTGGAAAAATTCAGTCCGTCACGTAATAACTGTAGAAAATTCGTATATTAGTCTGGATCGTATAATGAATATAATTATAATTAATTTTGATGAGGATAGCGATAGCGAAACAGAACTATCTATAGGATAACATTATAAATGTAAATAAATATGACTAGTAATATTTAAAAAAAATGTTATTTCATTTGATCACATTAATATAATCATATCATTACTTGTTTTCCTTAGTCCGTCCCTTCATACTTCACTTGTTTATTGCCCAGCTCTTGTCGACACAATGGGACCCATCCAGGAAATCATTAAGTCGTATCCAATTTTCGTGAAACGTATTGTACCTCAAAAGTTAAGACGTATAGGACATATGTTCATATAAAGTTTTTTTCTGAAAATGGACCCAAGAATAGCCTCCTTAAATATTAGCCTGTTATTAAGAAGCACCCTGTATAGGAATAAGTATGAGTTGTTCAGGTTTTTACCTTACTAATTGCCAAATGTTTACATTTACTTATTTTTGATTTAGAACTTTAGTGCTAATTTAAAGATTTTTAATTATTTTATTTGCGCTTTCTCAAATACTGCCTTTTTAAAATGAAATACTGTTAAAAAATTGGCATCTTAACGTTTCTTTCGCACGTCAGTTTCGAGAGTTAAATATAGCCTATTGAGTAGAATTGGCAGTTTTCAACAATTTTTATTTACCAACCATTATCATTATCGATGTTAATAACAAAGTTTGAAAGCAGGGGACAGGGGTTGCATGAATAACTATAGACCAATATCGGTTATAAGCGTATTTTCAAAAATAGTCGAAAAGATAATAAAAAATAGAATGTCATCATCGTTTGTTCATAAATATATCTCGATTGATCAGTATCAGTATGGTTTCGTTAAAAACAGTAGCACGCTTAGCGCAACGGTAGACTTTGTAGACTACGTATCTCGGGCACTTAATAATAAACATATACTTGTAGCAGTATTTGTAGACCTAAGAAAAGCATTTGATGTTGTCAGCATAGATATATTGTTGAAAAAACTGTATGAGATGGATTTTAGGGGGACTATACATAATATTCTAAAAACTTATTTGGTGGATAGAAGACAGTATGTTACGCTTAATGGGGTGAATAGTGAAGTGCTTAGCAGTGAGTATGGATTGCCGCAGGGTTCAGTACTGGGACCTCTGCTGTATTCACTTTATGTTTTAAGAATTTAAGGTATGCAAATCTCAAAGCTAGACATTTTAAATTTGCGGATGATACAGTATTAGTGTATACCGGTGAGGAGGAGAAGCCATTGAATAATGTGGTAAATGATGATCTAAATTTATGTCTTAGTTGGCTATATTTAAAAATTAAAAATAAATGTAGACAAAAGTATTAAAAATTCTCTTTAATTATGATTGGTTGACAAGTTCAGAAACTTTATATAGAGAGTTGAAAATACCAAAATTGGAGATGCTTCTAGAATTAGAACAGGTAAAATTAGTGTATAAAGTTTTAAAAAATAACCAAAGACACAGTCACGAAACTAGATCTCAAAATAATATATATTGTGTAACTACCAGGACGAATGTAGGATTGAGTAACCCAAGAGCGGCTAAGGCTTATAATAAAATACCAGAGGACATTAGAGATCTTAGAAAATTATGTCAATTTGTTAAACGAGTGAAATTGTATTTAGGGATTTAATTAGGGATACGTCCATTGTGAATTTATTATTTATTGATGCTCGAGGCCAGTGCTATGGGGCACTGATTTATTGTTTTAAAATAAAGATTGTTAAAAAAAAATAATGGTTCAATTTGAATTTGATTGTTTTAATCGATAACGGTGCGGCTGACGAGAAAAACGCGCGATACGGTTTTCATGTAGAATTGACCAGGGGAATTTAAAAAATTATGACGAATTTACCACGAAATTGATAGAAAAAAATATTAGCAAAACAATCCACTGCAGGTTTAATATACAAAATTTCCTCTCCGCGTTTCACGACACTGTTGAGACAACTTTCTGTGCATGTTAACGGCGCTACGAATAGCGGAATTACATAAGAAATAAAATTAAGCAATGGAGTTTCTGTTTTAGTGTAGGATTTTAAATTTGATAAAATACATTTAATTTTTTATGAAACATCAGTCAGTGTAAAAAATTATCTTGAATTATTTCTTGTTAAAATGAAAGGCTATAGAAAAATATTGTATGGAACAAACCCTTAGCACAAAAATGACAGCGGCTACAGCGTTGCCATACATCTGAAGACACTTAATAGATATTTATTTTATAATGATCATATTTATACATCTCCACGTTTGTTTAGGTTGATTTGATAACATTATATTAAAATTTATTATATTACTGGCAAGTTGAGTTGTTTTAATTGGAAACTACATGATTCTTTTTTATTAACGATTAGCCTAATTCCTCCTGACTTAACCTGTATAAACATATAATACATTCGTTGATAGATACGAATCAGTAATAATTCATACGTTTCAATTATACAGGGTGTCCGCTAATTAATGAGACATGGAAAAACCACAGACTTCTTACGTAAATATATTAGGATTTAATTATACTTAGCTATATCCGAAAGTTGTTATTAACAGAGATACAGGGTGTTAAAATTAAAACTTTATTTTTGTTTCTCTCTAATAACTTTGACAGAAACCAACGGTTTTTACAAGATTTGGCAATTAGGGTTTTTCTAGGACGAGAAACTGATTTTTTAGTGAAACTTTAATGTACAATGTAGGGGGCGCTGTCTGTGGCATTTTTGCACATTTATTAGATCATAACTTTTTGGTGTCTCAGTGCATTTAAGTTTTTAATGAAAATAATACTTTTCTCATATTTATTACGTAAAAAAGGTATACTAATTTCAGGCAGTGGCGGTTCGCAAGTAAGAACGTAGGGTCGGCAGAAAAACCCGCCGGAAGCAATGCGCCGCAAAGTTTAAAAAATTCACCTATTTAATACTGTCTTATTTCATAAATTAAATTAGATTGCATTTTTTTTATATTACTTGTTAACTCAGATAGAACAATTTAATATACGATAACAGATTTTTAAGATGCGTTTTAACGAACATAATTGATTTAAAATTCGAAGACAATTGAATGACAAGAATCCTAAGAATTTTAAGAAGTATGACATGTCTGTCTAAACTTGTTTATAAATTAGTTCTAAGCGACGATCTTTTGATGTTGCAATGTGATTAATAACGCCATCATAAAATTAACAATATCAGATTTGTCCTTAATATTATTACTTACAGTATTTGTTCCGCCATTTTTGTTATAAATTAAATGACTAAAAACTTTCAAACCTCAACTTTCTATTTTACTAAAAATTATAAACAAATAACACAAAATACAAACCACACTACCACAAGTCAAGTAACTTTAACACTGAATTTATAATCTTCCGAAAATAGTCCGTATATCTCTTTAAAAAATCGAATACAAACCGTTACGAATCGAAATAATTAACCACTGATTTTGTTTCCCTAATTTCCCGCTCGCGAGAAAAGTCAGAATTACGTCACAGCTGCGGCTCGGATTTGGTAGCCGGTATTATTTATATTTTATGAATAAGAATACACTGGTTGCATATCCTCAACAGAATACGTTTCGTTTCCAAACCAATTAGGGGGTGATATTTCAAGGTCATTCTGCTCCGGTCTCTTGACAACTACTATGTCTACGAGGGATTCGAATAGTAATCAAAGAATAGTAATCTTGGAGATGCCGCTACAAGGGATATTTGAAAACAATAAATTTATTAAATTGTTAAATATACAATAATTTATTGAATATTACAAATATTATAATTGAATTGATTGAATAAAGAATTATATTAAAATAAAAGATAAATGTATAAATGAGCGGGTCGGCTTTGCCGACCCTGCCGCCCCTGACGGGCTGCCACTGATTTCAGGTCGCCCAGAGTTACGGTTTCGGAGATATTTGCATTTGAATTGTTCAGTGCACCCTGTCAAATTACTATTAATATGCAAACAAACTCTTTTTTTCTCAAAGTAGCCTATGAGAAAACAAATGAATTTTAGAGATGCAGTTGCTATGGAATAGAAAATGTTTCATTTTTGAGTTTATCGTAAGTTTGTGTTTTCATTGCTGTTGGTTTCTTTCGACACGATATTTTCTAGGGTGAAAGTTATTTTAATTAAAATAAGTTAAAGAACAATCTAATTGTTGTATTTATTATTCCGAAGTACCATTATTAGAACATTACTTATCATGTAAATGTAATTGGTAAGAAGTAACAAAATATTATTTGCTTGCCTGAGATAACGCACTAAACAATTTAAATGTAAATATCTCCGAAACGGCAACTCTGGGCGACCTGAAATTAGTGTACCTTTTTTACGTAATAAATATGAGAAAAGTATTATTTTCATTAAAAACTTAAATACACTGAGGCACAAAAAAGTTATGACCTAATAAATGTGCGAGAAATGCCACAGACGGCGCCCCCTACATTGTACATTATAATTTCACCAAAAAATCAGTTTCTCATCCTACAAAAACCATAATTGAAAAATTAAGTGTTAACATTAGTGTATCTCAGTTAATATCAACTTTTAGATATAGGTAAGTATAATTAAATCCTAATATTTTTACGTAAGGAGTCCCATTAATTAGCGTACACCCTGTATTATAAAATTTTAAATAAAAAATTTCAAGTTGCCTAACTAAAATAATGTTTTAATTAATTAGATTAATAACAAATTAATATAGAATATTTAACGTCATGGTCTGTAACAATATATCAAGAAGGAATATCGGCGAGCGGTCAAGGTATTCTTCTGTTCTCCTTTATATGGATTTGATGATTTTAAACATTATTATAAACAATCCTAATTCGAAAACTACTATTAAAAATAAAGGTAGGACTTATTATGCAGTAATAATCCTATCTCGCGAAACAATACTAAAATAATAAATAAATGTATGAGGTCTTAGATTTGAGAAATCTATAATTTATAACTATGATATCATATAAGAATACGTTAAAATCATTTGGTATGCTTGTGCATGTAGAATATAAATTGTGCGATTGGTTTTTTCTTAGAAAGTAATGGTAGAGGTGACATGCGTTTTCACTAGCATACAGTTGTCGATTTTCTAGTAATATAAAAAACAGCGGTCGCTTGAGAGGAAAAGTGACACATGCGGAAAATGAGCTTCCACTGTATTTTAATAAGTTGTTGGAATGTTATACGGTGGGTATGACCCATGTATTCACTCCACCTTAATAACACGTTTTTCGTGTGAACGTACATTCACGAAAATTGGGAGATACAGATAACAAAATAAATTGGAGGGGATCAATATAAATTAACGATTTTTTTGCAATAATCCATCTCTCAGTAGAGTGAAATTGTGAAGAGTTCCTTATCGTTTCCTCTTCATAAATTAAAGAGGTAGCAAACCAACGATGCAAGTAAGAACGGGTATAGGAAGATCATATAGGATTGCTACCATTATTGTCGCAGATATAATAGCCATACAGACATATAGGGTATTAAAATTTTGCATATAGTTTTAAAGGTCGTTTTGAGTAGCCTTTCAAAGAAATCTCGCTTCAAAAATGGAAGGAATTAGAATCTCTTCTATGCAGTGCCTTTGCCTATGTTAAAGAATTGAAAAGTGACCACCTGAACAAACCCCTGCATCACATACGAAAAAAGGAGTCAACACAATAATGTTTTTTTAAAAAAATAATAATAATAATTTTTTTCCAAATATGTTTTACATCGTTAAGCTCCAAAAACAAAATTTCAATTCAACCATTTTCGCATGGCAACCCCCCCACCCCCCCCCCCCCCCCCCCCCCCCGCATAAACTCTAACGGCACCACTGCAAATACTTCTTATCGACATGACAAGTTGATGGGCCTGTTAGAGATAATAGCAAATTAATTAAGAATTATCTAACTGGGAACTTCGTTAACATAACCCACTGGGTTTTTACGACAACCTGTTGTTACCTGAAAGTGAAATTAAAGAACTAGGTGTGAAGTTCTTGACCATATCACAGACGTTAAAATATACATTTTTAAAAACAATCAAAACAATAATTAAACATTTAATATATGTAAATATATTAAACGTTTTTAAAGTGATTCGGAACTTTTATAAAATACTGTATAAGCATAAGCACAACGGTGTATTCAAATGATGTCCCTAAAAAATGAGTTACTGTTTCTAACCAAGAATGAAGTGTGAGAAATCACCAAAGATAAATAACAAAATCAGATATAAAAATATTTATTAGATTTATATTATAAAATATTGAAAGTCATCTCGTTCAATGTCAGATTGTATTAAAAAACTTAATTTATAGAAGGTAAGGAATTCCTAGTAAATGATACTTTTGAATAATTTTTCCTTCATACAAGTGGTTTTTTCGGGTTATTGGCTAACAATGAATCAAAAGATTTGATTGATTATTTGTGTGTAAAGCGCACAATTTAACACAATACTTATAAACAGATTATAGCCATAATTTAATTCACATATCCATAGAAACCCAAGTGTTGTTGTCAATATAATGTTTGTTATTTACGACAAACTGTCAAGCCAGTAAAAGTTTTCTCGTCAATGTTATTCTAACTTTGTTAAAAAATAAAGATATATGTATATTTAAGGGAAGGATAAAAGATTGTCTAAACCAGAAAAATGTTTAATAATGAAATAAAAAGGTGGATAATACACTACATTAAAGAAGGTGAAATGTTGATGAAGGACATGTTTCGATGTTAGTAAAGGTCATCATCAGCAATCAACAAACATAATATAATGGAATATAATATAAAAAGAAGAAACAAGCTTTAAAACATACTATACCAACAGAGTGTAGAGGAAAACCACATGGAGGGGGCCAGAATTAACAATTTAAAAAATTAAGTGGACAACTGCAACACCGTTGGTACATAGCCTGAACCTGGCAGTATGAAACCTTCATAGAAGTCACAGGAGAAAAAGTGGGGGGAAGCACACAGTAAAATAAATAGACATTACATAGATATTATGGTTGGGGAGTAATTAGTTAGCCCAACATAGGGCAGAAATAAAGTGGGTAGACAAGAAACAGAAAGACTATTTTAATGTGTGGTATAAGAAGTACGTATCTGAGTATAATTGACAAATTAACAATTTAAACCCTCAAATCCTGAGACGAAAACAAATTGAAGAAAAATATCCAAAAATGGCGCTCTAAATTAATGAGTGAGATCAGTCATCTTAATATGTCAAACCCAAAGAAGCACGTGGGAAATACTGCGAGATATATAAATAAATCAACGTTGTAAGTTATTTAACTCTCAACAGAACAGTAGTGCGACAAGGCTGCCAGAAGCCAGAAATACTTTAAAATGTTGAAAATTCGTATACAAGTACGGGAGAAGTTAAGGGAATCGCGCGCCGGAGACATATTCCTCTCATGCATCAAACGAGACTGCAACGTTCATTGGTTTCCAACGACCAAGGTCTAGGCACGCGTGTGGTTTGGCATCACCGCTAACCTACAGACCTACATAGATTTGTTAAGTGAAAACAGATGTGTATGGCGTCGAAGCACGTGGGGTAATGTTAGGGGTTTCTTCCCAATTATTTAGACATTCGATTTAAAAAAAAATTGTACGCCTCGCCTCCTCTAGGATCAAGGAGTCGCCCATTTAAAAATAATAAACTATTTCCATAACACCCCATTCTAGCTTAACTTTAACGCACGTACCACACTTGACCTGCAACGGCTTTATTACATACAAAATTTATTAAGCAATATCACATACAGAGTGACTCAATAGTACTACAAAGTAAAATAAATCCCTTGTTGTTGTTCTTTGAGACAAAAACCAACTGAACAAATCATAAAATATGTAAATTTTAAAATTATTGAGAAATATACTATACAGGCTTGTCGAAGAAAAATGTCATTTGTCATATGTCAATATCTTTAAAAATGTAGGTTTTAGGAACCAGTACTCTACTTGAGAGATAAAAAAATGCCTCAAGATACAAGGTGTCCACTTTAAAAAATACACCTTTGTTGTGGATCGTATTTTTTGGAGACCCCGTATATTGTAGACTAATGTTGATATTTGTACTTCTTTCTATTTGGGTTTCATAATGGCTGCATTATGAAATGCAAAAAATTGAATAACCTGCCACTCAATGAAATTTAAATTTTATTTTTTTTATGTTGGCAGCAAGTAGGGTTCGAATTTTAGGCTTACTGCGATTTCGTTGAAACTAGTTTTCAAGGCATTATGGATTTGACAAAAATGTTTTATAGAAAACTTTAATATACTAACCTTTAACCTTGCAAATAGATCATTTTTGTACTAGATATTTTTCTGAAATACCTATACTCTGAAATATATAACATGCTGACGCATTAATTGTTATTCCTGTCAGATTCTGTGTCGACACAATATTTTGTTCAATAGTATTATTTGGTATTTTGTTCAATGTTTTGAACTTTGCTCGCACCATAACTCAAAGTTTTGCATATTCTTTTTAAAAGTTTTTCTAGATTATTTTCTGCAATTTCTCGTATTTCTGACGGAGTACAACTTTCTTCCTGACTCATTTTTATTAACTTTAATAATATATTTATTTTTAATTATGGCGGATGGGAAGAAGCTTTGTTGTATTCAATTGTTTGTATCATGGCATATTTGATACTTGTAACCAAAGATCTTCTTGTAACATTTTATGAAATTGTAAAAGTATTGCCAACCCAAAAAGAAAATATTAATTTAAATGGAAAAAATCTACTATATTTTTCAGACTTTAAAGACCCAAATAGAAAAAGTATTATAAAATACAGGGTTCATAAGACAATTAGACTTGTACTTTAGAAATTAAACACGTGCTCTAAGATAATGTCTTATGAAACTTGTATCTTAATATACTATTATAAAATGTTCCGGTTTCCACCAGGACGTATGTTCTTTTTAGGAGAACGATCATCAGAACAGTCTCTCGATATGATCGTTCGAGTCAAGAATAGACGTCCTGGTATATACAGGGTCATTCATGGTGAGTGGCCTATTAAAATATCTCGGATTATGTTGTATGTCTAAAATGACGTTTAAATAATTATTGATTTTTCCTATACGGAAACCATTATTATTTAATTTGGCTGCATGAAAGAATTCGAAAGCAGCAGGCTGGTGGCAGGTTCATTGAAAAGAAGCTCGACCAAAGCGCGGTTCAGGCACGTCTGGGACTCGTCTCGCAATATTTATATGCACCTTAAAGTTGTCTATTCAGAAAATTTGTAGTTTTCGAAATACTGCCAATTCCATATTTTTATATGGCGATATTCCTGCGGATTTTAAGTTCAGTTACTCATAGTTGGCTATGACAGGAAAGGTCTCTGGAGGCTGAATTAGCTCAGAAGCACCACTGACGACAAAGGAAACATTATAGCACAAGTTTGCATTTATCAATCAAATGTTCTTACGGTAATTACTATTTTAAATTCGAATCCATTAACACATGACCTTAGTACATCCTGTAGGGGTACCGAATTTACATTTCTGTAATTGTTTCAGTACGAAAACAATGAGCAAATTATTTTTTTATCTCTGCCTATAAATCCTTACTTCCTGACCTATGTTAAAAATTCGAAAAATACCAATAAACAATTTGTTAATTATGATTAATTATTTATTATAATTAAAATTAATTGATTGTATACGTATAAAATAATTAAGTATGTCGTTTGTTTTGTTTGTTTTCGTATTGGATATGACAATTTAATTAAATTGGCTAAAACAAATTAAAATTCCGAATCGGACGAGACGTTCGGAAATTTAAGAAAGTACCCCCCAAGGGATGTCATTTTGCGGACCATAGTCAAGAGACAAATTATATTGATGATGGTATAATTTGTGTCAATCATTTTAAAATAAAACATATTATATTAACATCATGACTACTGATATACAGGGTGGTGTGTACCTTATTAAGACTTTTTAAAGAGAATGAATGAGAGTAAAAAGTCAGCAAAATTTGAACTTTTCTACACATTTTTAAGATATTAAGAAAACTCTGTCTTGAAGCGAGCGTAAATCTGGAGTACGATTCTGTTTAATTTTATCAGAATCAAAGAAAAAGTCCATTTTCTTCAAAATATCTGTTTGGTAACAAACAGGGAGTCACTGCCTCACAAATTATATATAGTATATTAAAGTTTAAACGTGGTTACATGTTTCGCCCATCTGGACATCATCATGATGACGGGCGAAACATGTAACCACGTTTAAACTTTAATATACTATATAGGGTGTTGAAGAAAGGTCGGTACCCCGGAATAACTCCGGTGCATCGCATTGCAACGGAAAATGTCTGGGGAAAAAGTTGTTTGGTTTTGAAGGAGGAATAGTTTGCAATTTAACCCCCCCCCCTCAGCCCTCGGGCGCGGGTGGGGGTAAGTTAAGATTTTCAAATGGAACCCAATATTTTTTATTGGCGTATCGTATTCTCCGACCAAAAATAAACATCTTTTGTCCGAAAATTTTTTTTATTCGGGCCCATCCTTCACCAATAATTACCATGAGAAAGACAAAATCAGAACCGTGCGCAAATCAAGTTTTAACCCGGAAGTACTCTTTTCCTCTGTCTTGTACTAAAAATTGCCCGTGGAATATGACGCCAAAAAAAAATATGGGGTTCCATTTGAAAATCTTAACTTACGCCCACGCGCGCCCGGGGGTGAGAGGGTGGGGGTGGTTTAAATTGCAAACTATTCCTCCTTCGAAACCAAACAAATTTTTCCCTAGACATTTTCCGCTGCAATGTGATGCACCGGAGTTATCCCGGGGTACCGACCTTTTTTCAACACCGTGTATATAATTTGTGTGACCGTGACTTTGAGTTCACCCCTTGTTAGTTAATTTTATCAAATTAAAATGAAAATACCAGTAATCACCTTTATAATTAAGGTCACACTTGCCAATATTTGACAGCGTTTTTAATTTTTTCAAATAATTCTCGCGTTGAATATTTCTAATTGCCATGTGCTATTCCGTTGATGACAACGTTACAATGATTAAATGGTACTACGGTGGAAATAGTATCTATAACATAAAATAATATTAACAATGACATAAAATTACAAATTTTTAATAATTTATTTGCTGACACAAATGTGTCAGGCCCGTATTGCCTAGTTTATCATTTTAAAAATACATTTTGTTAAATAGGAATTAAATTACTAGAAAAATACACTTTAAATTGAACGATATTTTTCTTAATGTAGTAATTAAAAGGTTTACGTACATTTTTGGGCTAAATTTACGTGGGATATCCTATGTATCCTGACCGGATACACCACCCGGTATATAAGACGTTCGTAAACCTTCCATAACTGTCTTTGTAGATTTAAAAAAGGCCCTTGATACAATTGGCCATGCTCAACTTCTGGTGGCAATGGATAATATTGGCATCAGAGGTACCCCTTACCAGTTTATCTGTGATTATGTTACCGGTATAAGTCCAAGGGTTAAAATTGGTAATATTCATAGTAACATAAAACTGTAGAATATGGGGTACCATAGGGAACTGTATTAGGGCCATTACTGTTTTTAATATATTTACATGGCTTGTTTGATTTGCACATTAATCGAGATGTAGCTAGTTTTGTTGATGACTTACTTTTTGAAGCTGAAACTTGTAGGTAATGTAATTTTGATAATTAATAGGAGTATTATGGTTCTGTTCTATTTGATAGGTGATTGCAAAACCGTCAATGCCATAAAAGGACAATTCTGGAAATATCACTTTTCGAAAATTATCGTGTACAATTTTCACTTATAATCTCCCTTGTACTTGAATTATTATCGGAAATTTTTCGACCACACGAATTTTCTCAAAAAAATCGTGTAAAAGGAAAATTTCCGTATATTAATTCAAGAACGAGGGAGATTCGGTAAGAAAATTTCGCACTAAATTATTAATTTGAAAGTAGAGAAAATGAGGATTGCTTTAGTTGTTAGTTCGAAGAGCAATAATTTCCTATTTACCAACTTTAGTTGCATGAAATTGATATTACAAAATAAAAATAGTTTAAATTTTTATTTTTATTCAACGTAGGTACTAAAGTTCGTGAAACTATATTATTTAAAAAAAGTTGAGTTACGAATTTAAGAGCTGATGACTTATACTAGTTGTTATGTCGAAGAGCAATAATTTCCTATTTACCAACTTTAGTTGCATGCAATTGTTATTAACAAATTATAAATAAACTGCTGGCCATTTGCTTTCGAGCAAGAAAAATTTCGCCTAAATTTAAAAGTTAATATTTTCTGAACCAGATATGACATCGATCTCCGGTTATTAATGGTTGATAGATTTGTCCCTTAGGAAACAATTGTCAAAGTTGGATTGTCTTAAACTGTCAGAAAATTTTATATACAGGGTGTTAAAGAGGACAATGATTTTTGATCCAATTTCAATAGCATGTAACTTTCGCAATAATATTTTTAAATTTTATCACTGTACGTCAATTGAATCACTGGTTCATAGCAAAGAAAGTAATCTGTCAAATTTTTTATATCTGCTATATTTTAAGAGATACCGATTTTTTTTAAAAACTTTGCTTTTTTCCAATTTTTTGTTAGCTAGATCCCACTGTGCGTTGTATCGTGCATACTTTCCAAATGATTATTATACCTTCTGAAAAGCATGTTTATGTTCAGTAACAACAATGGTAAAAAAAAAATGTTGTGATGTGCAGTAGCGTACTTATAATCACTTATATGTCTATGCTTTATGAATATCTCACAATTTTTTTGTATTGGAAAGTACTCGCCCCTAGATTAGGCAAGTTTTTCCTTATTTTTTAGTTTTTCATATCGCGCTACAGGTATATTATACAGTGTCTACAAAATTTTAAAAAAGATAATTTTTTTATTTAATTGTTTGGTTTGACGGCAGCTAGCGTTATTTAATATTAAAGTGCCTTTCAATGTAAGTTTAATTTTAGGAATAGTGTCGTGTTAGAAAGTTAGAAATTAATAAATAAATTTTTTCACACAATTAAATAAAAAATTATCTTTTTTAAAATTTTGTAGACACTGCATAATATACCTGTAGCGCGATATGAAAAACTAAAAAATAAGCTTGCCTAATCTAGTGGCGAGTACTTTCCAATACAAAAAAATTGTGAGATACTCATAAAGCATAGACATATAAGTGATTATAAGTACGCCACTGCACATCACAATATTTAGGTACAATTTTTGTTACTAAACATAAACAAGCGTTTCAGAAGGTATAATAATCACTTGCAAAGTTTGCACGATACAACGCACAGTGGGATCTAGCTAACAAAAAGTTGAAAAAAAGCAAAGTTTTTCAAAAAAATCGGTATCTCTTAAAATATACCAGATATAAAAAATTTGACAGATTACTTTCTTTGCTATAAACCAGTGATTCAATTGACGTACAGTGATAAAATTTAAAAATATTATTGTGAAAGTTACATGCTATTGAAATTGGAGCAAAAATCATCGTCCTCTTTAACACCCTGTATATAAAATTTTCTGACAGTTTAAGACAATCCAACATTGGCAATTGTTTCCTAAGGGACAAATCTATCAACAATTAAAAACCGGAGATCGATGTCATATGTGGTTCAGAAAATATTAACTTTTAAATTTAGGCGAAACTTTTCTTGCTCGAAAGCAAATGGCCAACAGTTTAGTTTAAATTTTTATTCTTATTTATATTTGATCTACTAAAGTTGGTAAAACATATTATTTACAGAAAGTTGTGTTCAGTCAAGCAAAATGTCATTCTATACACAAACATTAAAAAATTTCCACTGTAATCACTTCCTGTTGCCTCAAGGAGGAGAAAAATTTCCGGAAATTTTCTTAGTTTTTTGAGAACAAATTTATTTCCGTGGTAACGGAATAAGCAAGCTCCTGAGTGGCTGAAGAATGTTAGTGCGAAATTTTCAGTTAAATTTGCACAAGGGAAATTTCCGCGGTAATTTCGTGGGCGTGCTAGGAGGATAAATATTTACGGATTTTTTTTTCGTCATATGTGTCAAAATGAAATCTTATGATTGGTAAAAAAGGTGTTTCGAAATTTTCTTATTAATTTTTGTTGGAACCATAAAATTTTGAATTTTTACGAAGTTTCACAACCAATAACTGATATTAAAAATATACGATATTATCTGACTTGCATACAATTTTATTCATTGCAAACCAATTTCACTGACTGGATCACTGAAGGGCGTGTCACTGTCGTTACGTAATAAAAGGGACAGGAGAAGATTTAAAATTTCTCTTTTTTGAATAAATTATTATACTCCAAACAATTCAGACTTTCACGGATTAATGGGATAATTAACGATTAAAGCGATGACCTTTTTATTTGTAATAAGTATAAACATTAAAAACCAAATAATGGAAAATTTATTTATATTTATATTTTTATCTAAAAATTAATTAATTTTGAAGGTTTCTCCAGTGTATAGTCCAACAACTATTAAGCAAGGAATTGACTCACGATAGGTCATGTGACTTTTTGTTGTTCATAATCTCTAAACCATCTTGTGATAAGAAACTGATATTTTTAAGGTAACACTAGTTAACAGAAATTGGCAGAAGTTGTTTAAACATATCTTTATTTCTCGTCTTCATTAGCTGTGTATAATAACGGACCTAGTATTGTTACACATTATTTCATTCATTCATACATTGTCTTCTGACGAAGCTAGTGTGTAGCAAAACATCTCGTCCTTGCCAATATAGTGGAATTTTTCTAAGTTAAACTTGAGTTTCTATTTATAAATCATGGCCTTGCCCTCTTAATTCCACCCAGAGCGGTGAATAGCAGAAATACACGACGAGTTACTGCCGCCCATCCATATGTGGTTCAGGTTAGTACTCCTCGAACTTCATTATTCAAGAATTCATTCATCTGGAGGACGTCATCCCTATGGAACACGACCTTCTCGAGGTCGTGTTTTCCAACTAGCATAACTTCCAACGATTCAAAACAAACGTGAATCGCTTTATGCGCACACGCACCACTCCCATAGTGCTTTTGTGTTTGATCATAAACAAAATTGCCTGGTTTAACAGATTTTTTTTTATAATATTTTTAACATATTAATACAGGATGTTCAAAAAATATGATTAAAAATAAAATTTAGAAAACTGCAAAAATATCTACATTTTCAGATGGAAACCCCCAAATTAAAAAAAAATCTATTTACATTTAAAATAAGGCTAAGTTTGTGTGAGGTTGTCTATTCCGAAAATATTGCCAGTTAAATATTTTTATATGACGATTTTGCTGCGGATTTTAAGTTCAGTTACTCATAATTGGGTATGACAGCGTTGAAAAGCAGTCAAATTACTTTATCACATTCTCCATAAATAATCGTCGTTTGTATAATTTAAGCTCCCCGGCATGATTATTAATAATTTTCAAATGATAAGTGAGAGCTTCGTGCATTTCTTTGGAATGAAATGAACTACCCTACCCAAACCTACTCTTATTTTTAATGCTAAATAGACAATAATTAGAAAACTTAGACGTTTCCATTTGAAAATGTAGATTTTTTGCAGTTTTCACAATTTGATTTTTAATCTTATTTTTGAACACCCTGTATTAATAATGTAAAATAACCCTATCAATCTATTAAAGCAGGTTCCTTTCAACAACGAATCCAACCCAAGTTAAATAATAATGGCTTCCTTATAGGAAAAATTAATAATTATTTTAAGGTCTGCAATAGTAATATTACGTACCGAGGTGGAAAGTATTTCATTCCTGTCGAGAGAGTCGGTAGTTACTAAATCTCGAGGCAGTAATGAAAATTTTCACCGAGGTTTGTATACTATTTTATTTACAACCACATCTAATATCTGCTTCTTATTATTTTGAATTAACAGATAATGTCATTTTGACTTCTCCATTGAAAAATTAGACAGAAATTTCAAATAACCGCAGGTGGTAAAATAACGTAGGTAATAATATACATCAAGATGGCAAATATCATTTTTTGAATATGGTTTCCATGTCTCGTACAAACCTAAATATTAATCTATGCATGTCTCTAAACACTATATTATTTTAACAACAGAAAAAATCAGATGAGGAATTTGATTTTGCTGCTACTCCACCAGAAATTCGAGAAGCAGCAAAAATAGTAGAAGAAGATCTTCTGCCAACTAAAAGCCGCCCGAGATATGACAAGGCATATAACTGTTTCAAAAAATGGTGTACGGGAATTCCCGGTTCGGAGTCGGCGCTACTAGCTTATTTCAGTCAAAATACCAAGACAAAGAAGATATCAACGATTTGGTCACAATATTCAATGCTTTAACATATCAGTGACTGCCTACAATAATGCCAATGTAATATTTAAGGTAAATAAGTAAAACAAAACCCATGTTAATTTTGAATTTTTTATACATGTCATTAGGTTTATTTTAAAAAATAAAAAAAAAATTCATTGTCGTTAAATTTATGTAATGAGTTGTCTGTTAGTGTGTTCGTATATTATATCGATTCTATTTAAAAAAAAATTACAAGAAAATAATTTACTTTCCACCCGGGTGGAAATTAAAAGTAAAAAAAGTCAACTTTCCACCTTTCAAAGATAGATGAAATGTCATTATTACATGCTTGGTTGTAAATAAACATCATTTTAGACATAAAACCTTAAATTTGTCCAACACGTCGACTTAGGTATAGGACATGGTATACTAAATCTGCCTAGAATCATGCGTAGAATCCAAAAATGTTATAATATATAGGGTGTTCAATTTAAAATAAGCGAGTTAACACCGATTTCCGGTATAACTGGAAGTGTCGCTATATTAGCAATATTGTAGCGGAGTTGCACCCATAAACACTAACATCTGTCCAATTTTCAAAATATTCCTATATACAGGGTGTTCATTTGAAAACTTCCCACCACGGATTTATCGAAAACCACTGATTAAAAGAAAAAACGCCGAGACACGTCAAAAGATTTGTCAAAGGGGACAACTTTTTAACCAAAAACTACTTCACCCCTTTTACCCTCTGGCCCCCGGGGTCATCCCCTTAAAAATTTTAAATGACAAGGGGTAGCAAGTAATAGCTTGTTTGAAAAGTCTTTCAAAGTTCTTTATTTTGACGTTTGAATTTTTAAAATCGGTCGATTCGTTTTCGAGAAAATTAGAAAAATATTTATTTATCTTAATTTGTTCAGACAGAAAAAAAAACCAAACGAAAATATCACTTTTTATTTCAATAACTGTTCAAAATGTTGTCCGTTATTGGCCAAACAATGATATAGGCGATTTTCAAATTCCCGACGGACATTTTCAAAAACATGTTGTGGGAGATCATGGCAGCTTTCGGTGATGCGTTGACGAAGTGAACACAATAGTTTTCAAATGGCCCCACAGAAAAAAGTCTAATGGCGTCAAGTCAGGAGATCTAGCAGGCCATTCTATAGGCCCTCTTCGCCCTATCCATTTATCTGGAAACTCGTCGTCTCATTGCCGAACCGGAAGAACATAGTGAGGAGGAGCGCCGTCTTGCTGGAAATATATTTCAGCCTCATCAAGTATAGGGTTTCCATCGTCTTCGATTTGGTTTTCAATCGTTTCAGTGATAAACGGATTGATGGTATTTTCCAACATATCTAAATAAATGCCTCCATTTAAATTCCCATTAATAAACAATGGCCCAATCACTTTGTTTCCTAAAATGCCTGCCCATACATTAATTTTTTGGGGGTACTGAGTATGCCCGTCTATAAAAGCATAAGGATTTTCATTGCTCCAATACCTGCAGTTATGCTTATTAACAAATCCATTTAGATAAAATATGCATTCATCACTGAAGCAGATATTCTTTACATGACTGGTATTATCATTAATCGCTGCAGTCATTTGTTCACAAAACTCAACTCGCTTATCGAAATCATCTTCGGTTAACTCTTGCAATATTTTATTTTGACTGGATGAAATTTATGTAATTTAGTAACTGTGTGTACAGAGCCTAATGAAATACCAGTCGCATCAACAATTTTGCGTAATGAAGTATTAGGATTTATGGCAAAATGACCCAAAACTTCAACTTGAGCGGCTTCATCCAAAACTCTACGATGATTACGTTTTTTTATTTGCAACAGATCCAGTTTGCGTAGATTTAGTAACAAGGTCCAAAAAACATACCTATGCGAAGTTATCTTTTCCGGATATCTGGCGTTAAATGTAACGGCAGTTTGCCGAGCACATTGATTTTGGGCACCATAAATTAGAATCATTTCCACTCTTTCCGCTAGTATGTAAACCATTTTGGAAGTAAAATCTGAATCAATAAATTACAAATAAAAAAAATAAATAAATTTTCTATCTGAACAAATTAAGATAAATAAATATTAATTTTCTCGAAAACGAATCGACCGATTTTAAAAAATCAAACGTCAAAATAAAGCACTTTGAAAGACCTTTCAAACAAGCTATTATACTTGTTACCCCTTGTCATTTAAAATTTTTAAGGGGATGACCCCGGGGGCCAGAGGGTAAAAGGGGGTGAAGTAGTTTTTGGTTAAAAAGTTGTCCCCTTTGGCAAATCTTTTGACGTGTCTCGGCGTTTTTTCTTTTAATCAGTGGTTTTCGATAAATCCGTGGTGGGAAGTTTTCAATTTTAAAATTACTGTATTCTTTTCACGCATAGTAAGGCACAGGGCCAAACCGTCAAAATAAGCATCTGTCTATTACTATTTATTGTATCTGTTCCCTTTCAAAAATCGTTCATACAAAAATCTGTACCTATTACCTGAAATAATGAACAGTTTTGCTACTCACCCTCAAAAATTTGCCACCGTATGTCGCCTCTACGAAAGAAAACCGCTGACGCCACCACTGCCTTGGCACAACAAGTTCCTTGAAAAATTGTTGGATAGGTATTCTTAACCAAACCGCAAGGTGGTTTGCGGTTTTAAGGAGTAGGTATCGGAAACCAAAATATATTTTTTTTCGAATGACATTACATTAATATCATACCGATAATTATTATTTTTAGACGTAAATAACAATAGAAAACAAGGTTTGTTTTATATTAATGAAAATATATATTTTTAAATTGAATGGACATGATGATAATGTAATGTTAATCTATGCCAAAAACACATAATAAAGAGACAGAATTGTTTATATTCTGTCAGACTCATACAATGTTTTAATTTAAACAGAAATCAATGATGTCAAGTCTGTGCTGGGGGTCATACATCTACTGCCTACGTTCGAAACAGAAAGATATAATATTAATTATATTGAATGCATTTCTCATGTGTACCTTATTAAGTAGAAATAGTATACTAAATATGTGTGTATTTTTTAAACTTTCTATACTCGTAAAGTTATTTATAGTTTCCCAACCACATCAAATTGCAATAGTGCAGGGCAATGACTGTGACAACGCTGTATGGCCATTTTTACGGTTTACAGTACGCATGACTCTGAAGTTTAGGATTCTCATTCATTTCTCGGCGGCGGTGTTGTTCACTTATTCGCTGCTATTTTTGTGATTTTTTATGATCTATTGTGTTTTTGGATTCATTTTTATTGTTTCTCGGACAAAAAATATTATATATATTATGTGACGAAACATGCGTGGTGTATAAGAAATTCGACTATTCTAACCCCGGATTAATATTTCGTCGGTAAGTAAGAATAATGAGGTTATGTTTTTTTTTTAGTTAAGTGTGTATATAATGGCTAATTCTATATTTTAAGTAAATATTGCAAAAATATGGATTATTTCTTTATATTATCTCAATTTCTGTAAAAAGTACCTACAACCATTGCCTATTTAGGAATAATGTTTGATCGAAAAGCTTTGTTCCAATCCCAGAACTTTCGGGATACAGATGTATGTAATCCCGGGATCTCGGGCCTAATCCCCCCCCCCCCCAAAAAAAACGATTGTGTTTACTACATACACTATTTTATTCATTATGTCGAAATGAGGGGCATTCGTCTGATCGGAGAACCTCGACATCCTAGAACATCGAAGACAGGTTGGGGATTTGACTCCCTTTTACAGATATTTTCATGAAAAGTGTTTGGCTGACCTTGCCATCTTAATTCCGCCGAATAGCAGAAATACACGACGAACCACTACCTCCAATCAATATGTGGTTAAGTTTGGTACTCCTCGAAGTTCAATATTTAAGAATTCTTTCATCTGGAGGACTTCATCCTTATGGAACGACCTTCCCGAGGTTGTTTTTTCCAACAAATATAATCTCCAACGATTCACAACCCACGTGAATCGCTTTATTCGCAAATGCACCACTCCCAGAGTGCACTAAAGGATTCTTCCTACACACTAAATAGAAATCTTACCTACTGTTAACAAAATTAAAAAAAAAGCTTTCTAAAAAAATAACGTAAAAAAATCAGTGCATCCAGTGTGTCGTTTCCTAAACTTCATAACATATTTCATTAACTTATTGAAAGTATAGCCTACTAATGAGATGCAGCGTTCTGTTTCTACATTTAAACCCTCAAAATAAGGGATTAAAAAAACTTTAATCCCTCAAAAGTAAATTTGTTGACCGTTAAATGAAATTAAATTTTTTTTAAAATTATTTTAGGATTCGATTTTTCCTATCTACTAGTACATAAAAGAGTATATGAATCACGTGACGACATGACTAACGCAGTGGCGGCTCGTGACCTATGATAGGGGGTGTTCACAAGTATGGTGAAATTTTTCTAGGCGTTTTAAATGTTGAAAGAAAAAAAGTAATAAGAAAATGCGTTAGGTAAAACATATTTTTACTTATTTTTTTATTTTACACAAGGAAATACAACTTTTGGAAAGTAAGAAAGGGTTTCTTAGTGTGTATAGCTGTCGGATCCTAACGTCGTCACATGCAACCCTCGTAACAATATTTATACAGTCCACTACTAATACTACTAAAGCCATCTACAAGTTATCAAGAAAACCGAATGATGTCTAATACCACTACGCCATCTACGGCTACATCATTAGGCGCAACCAAGACGAGAACAACTGTTTTATGACTAGAACGAATCGAGCCACGAGACTGACAAGTTGGCATTCTTCATATTTTCAGTGTTTTTTAGTTTAAATCCTTAAATAAAATGGTTTAGAATCATATCAGTATCATTTATCGAAATACACAACATTTATCGACCCTACACAATAGTGCTTAAACGTAAAGTCCATTCTTCGGTTCTTAATTGTAGAAAATTGATCAATAACAGCCTCATTAAGTTTGGAATACCCTCTATAATTTTTTTTTCATATATTTCATTTTTAAACTTTCTAATAAAGTCCCTAGATTTACTCTTTGTGGGCTGCGTTAAATTAATTTCGGGTTTAGGTGTTTCCGCATTTTTCACTTAAATTTTTTGCTCCACACTCAAAGAGCTAAAGTTATTTCTTAAATAGTCCACCGTCAACTATTCATTTTAACTTAATAAATATATAATATTAAAACATACAGGCACGGTTGCCGGATCTATACAGTTTGGTTTGACGGGATGATAAAATATTAGGGAGGGTCGGACGTTTTTAATTTGACGGTACGATAAAATATTAGGAAGGGTCGGACGTTATACGATAAATAATATTCAATGAATATAAATTAATATTTTTTATTCGTTTTGTTTTGGGGGTGCACGTGCGCATGTGCTCCTGTGGAAGAAGCGCCACTCGACTTCTTTTTAGTTCCTAGGTTTATAATGCACTATTAAAAGCCCGGAAAAAGTGGTCGACGTTAATTAATTCTCTTTTTTAGTGATCTGTGAAAGTCGGCACTAAAAAAAATTACATTATTTTGTAACTTAGTTTTTGTATTAGGGGCTATCGGAACATGTTGCCAAGTTATTAATAAAAAAAAGTTCATTTTTAAAGAATTCTTCTATATAATTTATCCCGGGATTTGCGGCCTTAATCCTGGGATTGATTTTGTCCTCTAGATCCCGGGCTTTCGGTATCCGGTTAGGAATTTCTTTCCTCAAAATATACGCGAAAGATAGTCCTTTTTATAGGTTCTATGTCTTACAAAATGTAATTTTAAGTATCAAAGGTAAAAAAGGATAAACAAGCCGATAGCACATCTTTTTCTCGACGATCAATGTCTGGGGCTGATCGTCATATCGTATTTGTTAAACATGTATCTTGTTTATACTCCAAACAATAAACAAGACCCATGAAACACAACAATTATCGGTAATCGCCACCATTCATCCATAAAACCATTCTCTTCGCCTCGACCGGCCAGTCAGTGTTTTCGAGTCGACCATTCAACATGCTGGCTCTAAAAGTTCTCTTCTTTACCGCGGTTTTGGTCTACAAGACCAATGCTTTAGCTAAACTCGACGAGGTCTTCGCTTGGAAGGAATTGTCCTTCGCTTGGCCTAGTGAAGATGTCAAAAACGCTGCTGTTAAAGATGGAGACTACATTCCCGTACATAATCTTCCTCTGGGGTTGGATCGGTGGAAGGATAAACTTTTTGTCACTATTCCCAGGTAAGTTTCTTGTATCATTGCACGTTACAGTTTGTTTAGGATGCATCGCTCTCTTAACGAAAAAATACACGCACCTACTTGTTGATGTTGAGAAAATTTTTAATGGCCAGTTGATCCTTTTGCTCTATCAGAAAAAAAGTTACGAAACTTCCAAACCATAATATACTAGAGGTTCTAAGTAAAAAAATGTTGCTTAATTATGGGCCGAATAATAAGCCGCAAGAAAATCAAGAATAAATACAGGGGTTTTCGAAATATTTGGAATAATCTAAAATTTTGAGTTTCGGTTTTTAAATATTTCTGATATAATAATAATAATATACAAGAACGTGCTAGGCGTATTTAAAAGAAAATGGTCAATTTAAGGAACAAAACGTCGGAAAACCAGTAATTGCTGAAAGTAGATTTAGGTCCTTTTTCATAATTTAAACAAAAAAAGCAAGATCCGTATTTAAAAAAATTAAGTTGATGATGGTGACCCAAAGACGAAACGTCGCATTAAAGATCTGATGTTGTCATCTTGTGGAGAATAATAAGTAGCAATGAGGAAGTAAAATCTATTTTTGAACATCTCTTCGAACGGGCAAGAAAAAATGAAAACCGAAATGTAAGATTTTAGATTTTGCAAAATATTTTGAAAGCACCTGTATTTATTTTTATCATCATATTATTGGGCCCCCTGTATATATATTTTTTTAAATTTCCCGGCAAACCTCTAAAGACGAACGCCACTGTTCGATGGATCTTTGATTTCTGATGATGCAGAAACGATTGCCAACATCGGTTTTGAGAGGACACAAAAAAAAATTAAGGAAAAAAAAACAAAGAAAAAAAAGAAAGAATTAATCTTAAGCATATTATAAACCATGTAACGACCACAAGCTAAACAAACTTCAGATTAAAAAGTACTTAACGATACAAACGTGAAAAAAATAATACAATCCCTTAAAATCGATGCTGACCATTTGGCTTTAACCAGTACCAAAAACCCTTATACATAGACACACGTATACAGTACAACTCTGTCACCTGAATAGGGTACAGTGTATCGAAACATGTCGAGCATCATTTCGAACTATGTATTTTTCTATATCAATCTGTCGTCTGCAATTAAAATAAGCTTAAGGATAATGTCGTTTACGTAATCAACATTATATCATTTAAAAACAATTATTTACTATGATTGTTTATATAATTATTACATCGATTAAAGACTCATTATAATCACTATGTTTAATTGGTTATTCGGTATTAATGAGAATAAAGAATGACCAAGATCATGGATTTTAATTGAACCTCACGAAGGAATTTTAATTATTCGAAATGCAGCTAGCTATTCAACACAAAAGAAGTGTAGCTAGTATACAGGGCGCCAGCTAATCAATGGTACATGGAAAAACCACAGACTCCTTACGTAAAAATATTAGGATTTAATTATACTTACCCTTATCCGAAAGTTGATATTGATATACAGGGTGTTAAAGTTAAAGCTTCATTTTTGTTTTTCTCTAATAACTTTGCACGAAACCAACGCTTTTTTACAAAATTTGGCGATTATGTTTTTCTTAGGACGAGAAATTGATTTTTTTATGAAATTTTATTGTACAAAGTAGGGGACGCTATCTGTGGCATTATTTGCACATTTATTAGCTCATAACTTTTTTGTGCCTCAGTGTATTTAAGTTTTTAATGAAAATAATACTTTAAATTGTTTAGTGCACCCTGTCCAATTATTATTAATTGGCAAATAACATTTTTTTCTTAAAGTAACCCATGAGAAAACAAAAAAATGTAAAAAATTGGTAAGACGTAACAAAATTTTATTCGCTTGCCTGAGCTAACGCACTAAACAATTTAAATGGAAATATCTCCGAAAGGGTAACTCTGGGCGACCTGAACTTAGTATATCTTTCTTACGTAATAAATATGAGAAAAGTATTATTTTTATTAAAAACTTAAATACACTAAGGCACAAAAAAGTTATGATCGTATGAATGTGCGAAAAATGACGCATACATTGTACATTAAAATTTCTCAAATAAATCAATTTCTCGTCCTAAAAAAACCATAATATTTTGTAAAGAAACGTTTGTTTCTCTCAAAGTTATTAGAGAAAAACAAAAATAAAGTTTTAACTGTAACACTCTGTATCTCAGTTAATATCAACTTTCGGATATAGGTGAGTATAACTAAATCCTAATATTTTTACGTTAATTAGCGGACACCCTGTATACAGGGTATTCGGATCCGGATGCTTGGAGAGGTGATTCTACATGTTAAAATAAAGGTAGTAAGCCATATAACAAAAAAGTCGAGAACTATACTTTTCTTTCCGTCATTTCAACCGATTTGACTGCACATACAAAATCTGTAATTCCAGTTTACGCCTAAACGGTGTGGTTTATCGACTCGAATAAAGGGAACATTCATATTAGGTAGTATTTTGTCTTGTATGTTCTTTTTCCAATTTTTTTATGATCAAACACAAGTACTATAGAAAAGGTCCCTTAGGGCACTCTGGGAGTGGTGCGTGAGCGCAAAAAGCGATTCACGTTGGTTTTGAATCGTTGGAGGTTATATTCGTTGGTAAAAACGACCTCGGTAAGGTCGTTCCATAAGGATGAAGTCCTCTTACGTTCGAGGAGTACTAAGCTTAACCACATATGGATGGGCGGCAGTGGTTCGTCGTGTACTTCTGCTATTTGCCGCTCTGGGCGGAATTAAGAGGTCAAGGTCAGCCGAACACTTTCCATGAAAATATCTGTATTTAACTGTAATAACTGAAATACCTGTAAAAATAAAAAAGATATGGCAAAAATTAAATTTGAATTTTCGGTAAAGTGATAGTGATAGAAGCTTTTAAGGATGTTGAACGTAGTCCTTGTGCCAAATATAAAATTGATAGTTTGAAAACTAACAGCACGGTGTTAAAAATAAGAAGAGCTTTGACAGGGTGTAACTCGAAAAGTATCCTGATGCATTACCCGAACACCCTGTATATTAATTTAAGCTTTAAACTAAAACCAAACAATAAATAGAGAAATATATTTTTAAAATTTTATTTTTCAGATGGAAAAGTGGTGTGGCAGCCTCACTGGGCTACATATCGTTAAACGAACCAATCAATAAGACTGCCGCAGTTACTCCATATCCAGATTGGAAAGCGAACACCCTTCCTAAGGGTGATGCCAAGCCTGAAGATGATAATCATATTGTTTCAGTATTCAGGTAAAACATTACATTCTTCATATTGATTTAATTCAATCCTGATAATTCACTAGAGCAAGAGTAAACATCCCATAACACCGGAATTCCGCCTTTGGCATGAATTATATTGACAGGTGCGATAGTAATTATGAATTTTATTATCTGTATCGCAGTGGTGGAATTTAAAACTTATTCTAAAGTACACTGCTGTGCAAAAAAAGGTAGGAAAGCGTTTTAGCTGTGTTAGTATGCCTTTGATTTCAAATAGTTCAAATAAAGTAGGACAATTTTGCAGGTAATTATTATAATTAGATTATGTTATTGCTAGACTAGAACATTCTTTATCAAAACATAGTTTTAAGGCGAAGAACAAGAGATGTCAATTTTTCATCTTTAAGTCTAATTAGTGGAGTTGTTCTGGCGAAATAAACGGCTCGAAAATCCCTTGACGAAATCGAGTAATTATTTTTCCCCAATCGATACAGTAGGATCCTTTCGACATTCTGACATTATTTGTAGAGGGCGCCACATTTGGGGGAGGGGGGTACGCCACATTTGGAGGGAGGGGGTACGCCCTGTAAATCTAACCCACAACGGATTTTCCTAAATAACTCAGCCGGTTCTGATGCTACAAAAAAAAATGTGAAGGGCAAAATTGAATACCTTGACAGAGCGCGTAAGCTCGAACAAACCTGATTCCGATATCTCAATGAGTTCGCGAATTATCGCGATTTTTAACTGCAAAAACAATAAAATATAATTAATTCTATCTCGAGAAGGGGCGGAGTTGGGCATCAGTTTCTTGGTAATCAACAGGTGACACGGGGTACTTTGATGGGCCGGAGGCCGGGTATGGTGGGGCAATGAGGAGGAGAGTTATGGTGGGGAAAAAATATTACATAAATGCTAATAAGTAGTTTATTAATCGAACTACGGGGATCAGGACAGATTCAATTTGGTCATTTTTTTATCAGCTACGAGGGGGATTGGCGAAAAAATTTTATTTTCGCAAATGCGCGCTTGTCGCGGCATACAAGAAATGGCCACTATTTAATATCTCCGAAAATACTTTAAATATTATGTTCAATTTTGGTATTTGTTAATAGGATATAGAACCACACATTTTAGTTAGAAAAGTTATTCAATTGTTCCACCAGTGGCGTCCCTGCAAACATGTCCTCTGATATTTTTTACAAAAAATATGGTACGCCACTGACATTTTTCCATGTGGATATTTTTCTGATTAGCCTGGTCAATTCTACATAAAAACGGTCTCTTGAGTTTTTCTCGTCAGACGCATCGAATTGCCCACTCCAACAATTTTTATGAAACAAAATTTATCATTAATTATTTTATCAATGTTAATAATAATGAGTTTCAATATGAATTTAGCGGTTTTAATCTGACGAGAAAAACTCAAGAGACCTTTTTTATGTAGAATTGACCAGGCTAATCAGAAAAAATATCCACGTGGAAAAATGTCAGTGGCGTACCATATTTTTGGTAAAAAATATCAGAGGACATTTGCAGGGACGCCACTGGTGGAACAATTGAATAACTTTTCTAACTAAAATGTGTGGTTTTATATCCTATTAACACATACCAAAATTGAACATAATATCTAAAGTGTTTGCGGAGATACTAAATAGTGCCCATTTCTTGTATGCCGCGACAAGTTATTTAGGAAAATCCGTTGTCGGTTAGATTTACGGGGTACTAAGTCTTCTAAGAATTGAATCATAAAGATTTCACACAATAGCTTCATTTTCTGCTAAGTGTTCCCAAGCTGCTTGACTGGCATCCCACAAATCAAGTTCGTTATTGGGTCGAAAATTTATTTTGTACAATCTTTTGACAATGATGGCCCATACATGTCGCTTTGGAACATGATCCGTTCTTTTCGAAACAGGTCTTTATGTGGAACAGGTCGGAACAGGTATGTTCCGCTGGAACAGTCTGTTTCGCTCTTCTCTGGAGAAGAACAGAAGAGCAGCGAACCTTTTGAAACAGTTTGGAACTGGAACAGGTTTCTTGCAACAGGTATTTCTTAAACCCGAAACAGGTTGCACCTGTTTCAACCATCCCTGCATTATATTACAAATAAAAATAAATTTATAAAACTTTGTCAATTCCGGAAATTTGTTCTATAACTTATTTTTTAAAAGCGCACTATTGGTCCTGTACATAATTCCTTAAACGCAGTCTCATTATCTATTAAGTAGAGCTTTTTTATACTAATACTATTCGCTTTATGAAATAAGTTCCTAAATTTTCGGTACGGTCTTACAACCATTTTCTTTAAATTTTCGCAGGATCGCTGTAGATGCGTGTGATCGTCTCTGGGTTATGGATACTGGTTTAGCCGACATTCTAGGGGACCCCAAACAAATTTCCCCATCGGCGATTGTGATTTACGACTTGAAAACTGACAAACTTATTAAGAGATACGTTCTGAAAGATGACGACCTTAAACACGATTCCTTCTTTGCTAATATTGTAAGTATAATTAGTTTTTATATAGTATCACTTCATAATATGGGTCCATTCTTTTACAAACCGCACACTTTTTAACCTTCACATGTTAAAATCGTCCGAAATATTTTTTACAACTTATATATTATGTCGGCGTCAATTAGTGAAATCCGTCATTCCCTGAAATGCCTAGTCATTTCACGCATTGCCGGCAAATACTGTAACTCTACGTTTGGTACACCGTTTGCCTAAGAGTATCAGGCATTCCCTGTAATGACGGAATTCTTTCAGTTAAACGCTGTACTTAACTAAACGATTTAAGTTACCCTGTTTGCCGGTTTTAGGGTGGGTATTATAAAGCTTTATTGACAGATGAACGAAGGTTAACTTGTGGCTTGACGTCACATGTAGGAGTTAAGTTTAACTTTATTGGGTGGAACGGGTATCAATTAAAGTTAAACCTCAAGTTAACTGCAGAGAAATGACGGTCTTTGAAGGCTTTTGTTGAGATAACCTATAATTCCACGCTGGATTCTGAAAAATTAATGGCTCTTCTCTCCACGACTGCAAAACGTAAAGAAGATTTTATAAAACCATCATTTTTTATAGGGAAGTTAACGTGATCGTTAAAATCAAAGTTTACTTTTGCAATTTTTATAAGTCAATCATTGTAATTAGGCCAGTGTTGCCAGTAGTGCATGAAAATAAGGTCTTTTAGATTAAAAGGTTTGTAAATAACTGATTATCAGGAATTTCCTTAAAATTGAAAGTAATTTTCTTACCTCCGTCAATTCCGTAATATTCAAAGTTTTTTCTTACTTTGATTGGAGTAATAGTCATCTAACTTCTTATAATACAATTCTGAATGCTTCAACATTTCATTTTCAAACAAAAATCACTACACAGATGTTAACAACAATTGCAGCGTTCGACTAAAACCGACAAACAGGGTAACTTAAATCATTTAGTTAAGTACAGCGTTTGACTGAAAGAATTCCATCATTACAGGGAATGCCTGATACTCTTAGGCAAACGATGTACCAAACGTAGAGTTACACTATTTGCCGGCAATACAGTTACACTATTTGCCGGCAATACGTGAAATGACTAGGCATTTCTGGGAATGACCGATTTCACTTATTGACGCCGACATATACATACAATTAGATACGTATTTCAGGATTTTGCAGAAAAAAAAATTGTTTCCAAAATATCCACACATGAATTTTTGCTAATTTGTTGGATTGGATCTTTTTTATTTAACACTTTATCATGTTAGCGTTCGAAGTGTATTAAAAAAAATTGTCATTGTGAACAAATGCAAAATAATAACAATGTAATTGTTTAAATAGTTTAACATGCTCGCCCTCCACCTTAAATTAATTTAAAAAAATACGGTTTTGTTCTTTATCCTCTTATCTACCAAACCCATTTTACGAAAAAGTGGCACCTCTATTAGATCGGTAGTTATTAAATATTTGCGATCGCAAGTTATGCAGCGCGCAACAGGTCAAAGCATGGCAGAACTGGCTCGATTGTAGTCGCCTCGACCAGTCGCGCTGATGCATTCCCCGCGCTTTGCGTAACTTGCGATCGAAAATATTTAATTACTAACGATCTAATAGAGGTGCTACTTTTTCGTAAAATTGGACTTGTAGATAAGAGGATGTGGATAAAGCATAAAACGATATTTTTTAAAATTAATTTAAGGTGGGGGCGAGAATCTTAAAACTATTTAAACAATTAAATTGTTATTAATTTGTATTTGTTCACAATGACAATTTTTTTAACCACTTCGAAAGCTAACATAACAAAGTGTCAAATAAAAAAGATCAAATCGGAATATATATATCAAATCGCAACTATCGTATAACAATTGATATTTATTTATATGACTTAAAACCTATTAAAAGTAACTGAAAATGTGTTTTTAATAAAGCTAAAAAATGCGAGATTGTATGAAACAATTTTTGATCAAAACAGTGGTTTTCGGGATATTGGGAGAAAAAATTTTGATGAATTTTCAGATTTCCTTTAATATCTCTAAAACTAAAAACTATTTGGCACCACTGTAAGTATGCTATAAATGATCTAAGGTACGTTTTTTTAAAGAGAAATGCCAAAACAATTAAAAAAAAAATCCAAAATTGATTCAATAGATTTAACCTTATATTCTAAAGTTGTTGCCCCTTCTGTGTAAAAACATAATTATAATTTACATAAAAATAATAAGTAGTGAACACATTTACAATACAATAACTATAAAAATGAATATTATGAAAATCACACCGTATGGCTAAAAATGAACCAAGAGGTATAATAGCCATAATTAATATATTATGTGAACCTGAACATGTGAACGTGCACGTTGTAATAAGTATGTACTGAAACATTACACCTGTCATCGATCTAAGAACAACACTTATCATGCTGTAAACGTATAATTTATTTATTTTATCCGTGATTTACATGGCATTGTACTAATTCTTGCAAAAGTACCAGCCGATTGTTTTATAATATATATGAGAAATTTGCCGGTATAGTATTGGGCAATATTAACATGTTTCTTCATTATTATCCAATAGAAAATAATAATAATAATATTTACTCATATATACATACGAGGGGTAGTATAAACTCTGTTGACAATGAAATAATTAATAAAATGAAAAGAGATATATGACTTCCACTGCCAATCGAATAAGTCTACACGGTGATAAATTGAAAACTTCCCACCGTTAGTACCTCACTTCCAGGAAATTTTAAAATCACTATGCTTCTATTACAAAAAAAAATGTTTATGAATTGTACACCGACTAGCCAGAAAATATACAGGATGATTAAAATGCTGTAAAATGGGTCGTTTTTGATACCTTACAATGACCACCCGGTATAAAATAAATAAACCCTATTAGATTCATAGATCTCTAACCCCTAATATATATCTCAGTGAATGCTGAGGGTTTTCCCAGGACCAAAACCTTTTTTTTAGTTTTTATTGCTCTTAAACTACTACCTAAGTACTAAGTAAATGAAATAAAATTGTATCTTACATTGGGTTTGTTCGGGTTTGGAACATTATAGAATACTATGTATTAAGGGAAATCTGCCCACTGTTAAAAATAACAATTATGATTTATGGTTGGTATGGTATGGTATGGTACATACAGTGTTGCCATTAAAGTTTGAACCATATGGAGAAAAAATGTATTTTTCCAATTAGGTAAAATTTTAATCTCCTATAAGTTTTTGCTACAATAAAGACCAAAAATGCGGCATTTGTTAACTGTCAAATTTGATATTTGCTCCGCAAAATGTCGAGAAATGGCATTTATTGATCGAATTTAAGAAACAATTATTTGGAAAAGTTGTTTGCATTATAATTTTATGTCCACATACCGATTTTGAATCACTTATGATAATTTTTGTTCTCTATCTATTTTTGGTCAATATCTATTTTCATTGAAAACGGCAGTCGATCTTACCACCGTAAATTTATTTATTTATACAATACTAATCGTCTAAATTCATTCTTTATAGTGTGATTATTGAAATAACCGACATCGATCGATTATTAAAAAAAACGCTCGAGTTATAAATTCATGCGAAAATGGTCGCTCGTTATTTATTACCTTTCACTCGATACCCGAGATTCGCTTGACCCCGATCGAAATGAGCTGCTTGGTAATGTGATCGCTCGAGGTAAAAAACTGCTCGTATATTCGAGCAGTTTTTCGCTCGATAGGAAATATTACGCTGACGCTCAGAAGGTTGACACGACATACGTCTTTGTTAAAGGCACATAAACGAGAAGGTGCATACAAAAAAGTATGCCAAATCCCTTAGTGGATTCATCGCGACATGGCTAGCCAGCGGCGATTGTAAATTCTTAAAAAATTAAAGTATATAATTTTTTTAAAAATCACAATCAACTGTTCTTCCTTAATTAACTCGCTTAAAAAAAACTTTAGACTAAACTTATAAAGCCTACGAACAAACCCGAACAATCCCTGGTGTTTTATCAACACTTTCGTCAAGTACATACATACGTACTCGATTATTAAAATCATCGGATTTTCCCAACACTAATTCTCTATACCAAAAATTCTACATTGGAATAACATAAATACTATTTTTTTCCTATATCATAATCAACAATAAATACAAAGTGACATCCGTCCGTATCTCTAAATGGTGTTTTATTGACCAAAATCGAACACAAACAATTAAGATTAAGTCGCAAAATATTGAAGCAAAAGGCCTATGCTGAAATGACTTTATTCCGCCAGAAAAAATATTCAGTTCGATCTATTCTAGATAAAGCATAACTGACTATAATTTCTTAATAGAATTTTTATTATATTATGAGAATTACTATCGACACTCAAACGAGAAACTCTATAAACGTATTCCACCGACTTACTTATTCACCTGAACTCATTTTAGGTCATCGACACTAACAAAAACAAATGCGACGACGCTTACGCATACATTCCCGATCTTGGAGGTTATGGAATCGTAGTCTACTCCCTTAAGGACAACGACTCCTGGAGATTTAAACACAATTTCTTCCACTTTGATCCACTCCATGGGGACTTCAACGTTGGCGGCGTCAACTTCCAATGGACTGATGGTGTGTTTGGTTTGGCTTTGGGACCAGAAGAAGCAACTGGGTAAGTAGAACATTGGTTGAAGACAAAATCCAGGACAAAAGTTGGGGTATATACATGGTGTTCCATAGCTTATGGACCATAGAGCAACTGGAGATACTAAACATCACACACATTCAAATTATGGCTTATTTTCGAAAATAAACTTTTACTTTCAGCTCTATGTATTTCTAGAACTAGAAACATTTCGAAAAACTTATATAACTTAATCGGTCTAGTTTGTTGTTTAGTATCTCCCATACATTATGGGATACCCTGTATATACCGTGTATCTACTTGAGTTTTTTATTATTAATTTTACAGAAAAAAGTTACTCTTTATAAAGTTCTGCTTCCTGACAAAATTATATTGAAATATTTGATTTTGAGGTAGCTTTTATACAGGTGGCCAAAATTAAAAAAAAAATTAATCCTAAATGTAACTTAGCTGTAAGTTTTATTTTAGAGCATGATTTGATCATAAAGTTGTGGTTAGACTGAAGGAAAAATTAGTATTATGTGTTTATTAGTAAGATGTGCACAGTTAACAAAAATGTCTCTATAAATAGGTGAGAGATAGGATAAATAATACCTTCTTTTAATCTACCTACCAATTTATGATCAAATCTTGCTCTGAAATAACATAGGTTGCCAAGCAGGCACTATTTTATGCGAACGTTTAGCCAAATGCCCAGATTCTTTCTAATCTAGAACTGGATTCGTAAAGTTAAAGGATTGAAAAACGCTATGAAAAAAATGCGTTAAAAAATATAATGGTATAAGAATAATAATAACAATTTCAAATATGAACAATTTTCAAATTTTTGTCACGGATCTTCCTGAAACTTGTTGATACCCCAATCGACATGTCACACAATCTAAATATCAAATTAACTAAAAAAAATTTATTATTAACGGCTAAAATTTCACGAAAAGAAATATTGATCAGCTGATGACTCTCGTCTCTTTCTAACCTGCCAAAAAGTGGCATATTTTTTAATTAAATTGATGCAACATAGATGGCTCTGATTGATAATTTGGGATTGTTCATCTTAAAGGTCCTGGTTATATTTAGGATTGATACTTATTTGACTACACTGTATAAGCTACTTCAAAATCGAATATATTAAATATTATTTTCTCAGGAAGCAGAACTTTTTCCCTTAAAATTAATAATAAAAAAGTTCTCCGTCTGTTGCCAACTTAAGTAGACACACTGTATATCCTTACGAAATCCAAAACGAGGAAAAAGCAGTTGCAGCATCGCACTGAACAAATCCGAAAGGATGTGGTTTACTCTATGAAGTTGAGTTACTCATAAAAAAAAGTATAATTCCAAAATTACATTTATATAAAAAAAATATTCAAATCGATCTTCTCGACTGGATTTACTTGTTTACATGAAAGTTATGTGGTATTGTTACCATTAAGAGGACATTGAATTGACCTTCCTTAGAATATTCTTGACGCAGATGAATCAATAAATGAATATTTAAAATAAATTAACAATTTGTAATTCCATTCGTGTCTCTCCAGCCAGTCGGTTGGAACTTTTTCTTATGTAATTCATCGTGTTATGTATACAGAGTGTAACGACAAATTGAGGCAAAGTTGTGCAATTATGGGCTAAATGATATGCAGCCAAAAATCAATAATTCATTTTTCCTGCCTTTATTCGAAGAGATGTCCAGAAATAATGAACTTTTTCATTGCTACTTTTTATTATCCACAAGATCCTCAGATCCTGTTTAATTTATGAAAGAACTAAATCTTTCCGACGATTTGTTCCTCAACTTACCCCTAGTACGTTCCTGTAAATATTCTTGTTTTAAAAAAAAATAGGTTTAATCTGAAACTGTAACTGTGCCTTTTTTGAGAAGTCTCGAAAACGTGCTGTCTTTAGAGTCAAATTTTATTTGTATTAATAAAATAAATAACACTAAGTAGAAATTTGATGAAACTATTAGTTTGAAATTAAAAAAAACAGTACGTAATAATAATAATTAAGGACAGAAATAGTAATAATAATTTAAAGCTTCAGTCTCTGCGAAAGAAAAGTAAATTACAGGAACGTACTCGGGGTATTTAAATGAAGATAGTCAATTTCAGGAACAAAACGTCAGAAAACCACTAAGTATACCGCTGAACGTAGATTTAGTTCCTTTTTCATAATTTAAAAAAATCCAGGTCCGTATTAAAAAAAAAAGTTGAGGATGGTGACACAAAGACGTAACGTCGCATTAAAGATCTCTTGTGTGGAGAATAAAAAGTAGCAATGAGAAAGTGTAATTTATTTTTGGATATAGCTTTGAACACAGTCGGGAATAAATAAAAACCGAAACACAAAATCTGAGATTTTTTCAAATATTTTGGAAGCCTCTGTATTGAGTTTTGACTTTTCTGCGGTTTAATATTGGGCCCATAATTACGCGCCAATTAAACCAACTTCGTATCTATTACCGTTCTCGAAATCGCAATGGTGAAGGACGAATTTGTTACACCCTGTATAATAATACAATCTGAGAGTGAGAATTAATATGATCTTCTAAAACTATTAACGGTAGAAATATAATCTATGTATTGGAATTATAAGTTAATAAAGGAAATTATAATAGGGTATACTTGTTTACTGCAGAAATTAACTATTTTATTAACTGTTTTTAGTTTCCGCACTATGTATTTCCATCCACTTGCCAGTTTGAATGAGTTCTCAGTGAACACGTCCGTGTTAAAAAACAAAACTCTGGCCGGAGATCCACACATCTACCCACTCTTTAAGGTAACTAATAAACACACTGTATATAAAGCTACATGTAGGTCTGACGAAACAAATTTTGTTCGCGTACGTATCTTGATGTCAAGAACACCACACAAGGTGTTCGGATAATGCATCAGGGTCCTTGGTGATTCTCCATGTTAAAAATGGTAAGCCATATTGCGTATTCACGCTTACCGACACGATGCCAGTGGACGGCAAATCTCATGTAATCAAATGGAAAGCTTTCGAACTCATCGACATGTTACCGTATCGTTGCTGGCATTAAATTGTCGTCGTTACCAGCCTAGATTGTCGTCCAGAAGGAGTCGCCCGTTCGTGTCGTTCTCGATTTTAAATTTATTTGTTATGTGTGAGTTCGTGAAAACTAAAAAATTGCCGTATTTAAGTATGATCAGCGATCATCAATATAGTTTTCGGAAGTCCAGATCAACTGGAGATCTTCTAGCCTATGTCACCCATCTTTGGAACAACGCAATCAAGCATCATGGGAAGTCTCGGGCTGTTGCAATGGATATTTCTAAAGCCTTTGATCGTATTTGGCATGGGGGGCTTCTAAGTAAACTGCGATCGTATGGTATGCCCAGTCGATTATGTGCATGGTTGTCTAGCATTCTCAAGGACCGCTCTCTGAAAGTGGCGATTGACGGATTTCTCTCAGATACCTTCACCATCAATGCCGGTGTTCCTCAAGGGTCCATATTGTGTCCCACCCTCTTCTTACTCTACATTAACGACCTTCTAGTGAAAACGAAAATCCCGATATTTAGTTTTGCTGATGATAGCACACTTATCTCATCTTTCTCTTTGAATGCACAAACATCGGCTGCCGGCGCACATCTTCGCAGACAGCATGAAGAATCACGCGTCAACAAAGACCTGGAAGAAATTTTGGCTTGGGGTGACAGTAACCAAGCCGAATTTAATGCTAAGAAAACCCAGGCCGCAGTTTTCTCTAAAAAGGTTCCGAACCAAAAAATTGTACACACCTCAACAACTTTTGATACTATACAAAGCCCAGATGCGACCATCACTAGAGAGCACTACTCTCATGTCTGGAGCTCTGCACCCATACTCTTCGGCTACTGGATTCCCTCGAGAGGAGGGTCATTCGTCTGATCGGAGACTACGAGCTGACGAAGAGCCTCGACAGCCTAGAACATCGAAGGCAGGTTGGGGATTTGACTATTTACAGATATTTCCATGGAAAGTGCTCGGCTGAACTTGCCCTCTTAATTCCGTCCAGAGCGGCGAATAGCAGAAATACTCGACGAACCACTGCCGCCCATCCATATGTGGTTAAGCTTAGTACTCCTCGAACTTCATTATTTAAGAATTCTTTCATCTGGAGGACATAATCTTTATGGAACGACCTTCCCGAGGTCCTTTTCCCAACGAATATAACCTCCAACGATTTAAAACCAACGTGAATCTCTTTATTCCACACGCACTACTCCCAGAGTGCCTTAAAGGATTTTTCCTATCGTGCTTGTGTTTGATCATAAAAAAAGATCACTAATAGAACTTATAGAAAAACCATGTCTTTTGGACAGACTTGCCAAAAATAAAAAATATGAGTGACGAACTTGAAAAAATTAAGACAGAGTTCACAATTGATCAGCTGAAAAAGAAACTCCAAGTAGGTTGAAGGAATTAAAAACTTGAAACAAAAACATGAAATTTACGATCTAAAGAAAAAAAAATAGGAAACAAAATCAGAATCATTTCCAAACAGTGTGAAGAACTGGGTGCGAAAGAAGAAAAAATGATTGAAAAGATTTTAGATTTTTATATTTAATGTTGCGTATAGTTTCAATATTAGGTGAAATCCAGTTGTATAAATTAACACCGAAATGTAATATCTTTTAGTTTCGTGGCCACGCACATTCCCCGTTGCAGGAAAACGTGTAATTGCATTATTCATATTAAAATACGCATACGTATTTAAATTTGAAAAATAAAATAATATATAAGTAGATTAAAATGATTTCTAAGCTATTTACGCTCTATATTTAAATATGCTATCATTTATACGCCATTATTAAATATGCGTTCAAGGCTCGAGAGTAATTTAACTATTTTGTTTTTTAGATGGAAGGACTTAAAGGAATCAATTCCCAAACTTCAGCCTCTGTTTTCGACGAAAAATCAAACACCTTGTTCCTTACTCAATTGAACAAAGATGCGGTAGCTTGCTGGAACCCCAAGAAACCACTGGACCCTAAAAACGTCGATCTGATCGCTCAGGATCATACTCAACTTGTGTTCACCAATGATATTAAGGTGAGAGAAAATATAATATTGACAAAAATGAACAAAAAATTAAATAATAAATACAATAGGTAGTTTCAAAGCGTTTCCAACGCGTCTGTACGTTATATCTTTTCCCGTACAGCAAAATATCAAGACAAAGTCTGCTTTCATATAATAGCCGTGCCTAGCGTTCCGGTATACGTATTCCGAAAAAAAATTTATAATTTCCACAAAAAAAAATTGAAATGTCATCAGCGGCAAAAACTGGCGTTCCAGAGTATACTTCAGGCTTGTGTTTATTTCAAAGTATGTCGTGTGCTTGTTCGGGTTCGTTGTGCGTGAATGTCGTTCACGATAATGCACATTTTAATAAATTTTATTATTGTAGATTGATGAAGAGAGAAATCTATGGATCCTGTCGGACAAGATGCCCCAATTTATCTACCAAAATCTTAACGAGCAGGAAGTCAACTACAGGATACTGAAAGTAAAAGTAGACGATGCTATCGCGGGCACCGCCTGTGTAGCATAAAAATTGTTAAGTAGAATATCAGTATGTATTTTAACAATGCTTTATAGAGTAGGTTACATCGTGTTAGTAAAATATTTATAATAAACATTTCTTATATAACAATTTTGTATCTTGTTAATAATAAACTGGCCAACAAAAAGATCGACAAACGGTTTTTTCACTTTAATTTTTAAAACTCTATAGCTCGAAAGAAGCTGAACCGATTTGAATAAAATTTTTGGATTTTTGAACATGGTTTTGTGCGATTTCGGCGGGGAACGCTTCGGAGCAAGGACGGCCCTTCAATATTATTATACCGGGCGAAAAAGAAAGTGATGTAAAAAACAACAAAGAGTTCGACTCGTGGGCATTTTGTTAAAAAAAATGTTCACGTAAAAGTAAAACAGCCTTTTAAAGCTAAAGGTAAATATCTCAGAACAAGCTTGGAAGTTCTTATATAATGTGTTGTGGCAAAATTTACAAAAAAAATTAAACTTTTTCTATTTCAAGATCAGAAAGTAGCAATCTACGCTCTTGTACAGTGATATTTGCATTCCAAACATTATTCATGATTTATTGAATATTGAATAATTTATTTTAGAAATCCGCGCGGAAATTCAATTGATATCGGGTGTCCCAGAATATGCTCAAAAAGCAGAATACGTTCCTCATGGGAAAAAAAACATTTGTGGACTAAAATCTTGTGACTTTAAATCATATAGGGCATATTAGAAATGCCATACTTACTTGTCGCCTCTCAAAAATATACATATTAGTATTTTTAAGAAATTTTGAAAACATAATTTTCAGATATCAAATTTGTTTCTGACCAGCCCCGTATAGTTTAAACGTTACTAAAAGGATTAAATTTAGGTGACGATGTCTTTTTATTAAACTTATAGTAAGAGTAAAACATTGTGGCCTATTTTTCCATGAAGAACGTATTTTGCTTTAGAGTGCATATTACGTTGGTCATATTTTGGGACACCCGGTATCAATTCTAAAAGAACTTATTCAATAATAAACTATAAATAATGTTTGAAATACAAATGTGTATGGGTATAGATTGCTACTGTCTGCAAGCTCGAATCCAGGGGGGGTCATGCCCCCCCCCCCCCCAAAAAAAAATAACAACAGAAAAATTACATATATAGGTACCGACAAACGCGCCAGCGTATTACTTTTCGTTACTTTTCGTTACTTTTCCTTGTATATATAAAAATCCCCCCACTCCTCAATAAACTCCATGCCAAACCGTTCTGACATGAAACTTAGTAAGTTATCAAAAAACCGCATAAAAATAGCTTCAAAAATAACATAATTATTGAATTTACGCGATTTTCTGTAAACTCGACTCTTATACAACGTGTCCAAGATAAGGAGGGTTAGTACAGGGATCTCGGAAACCGTAAGAGATACGAAGTCGGTTAAATGAAGGTAAAGTTGCGCATTTACGTTGCCTAAGAATATCCCGTTTAGAAAGTTTTAAAATTCCGAGTAGTTCCGGAGATATCCGGAAAAAATTCGAATTCTGAAAAATCGTTTTATTGTTTTCCGGGTTTTTTTTTAGATCGAATTCTAAAGTAAATTGCACTTTTGCATTGCCACTTTTTCCGCTCTATCTAACAGCGTTAATTGTTTTGTAATCTGACGAGTCGTCTTCGAATGGCCATTATCAACTTTCTTTTTTTAAATACGGTCCTGTTTTTCTGATATTGGAATTTGATATCTTTTTTTCATCCGAATGCAACATAACACATGACGTTTCGAGGGTTTTTTGATCAACATCAGGAAATTTTGGGATACGGTCCTGTATTTCTCCTAATTTTATAAGTAATATCTCATAAGTAAGCTCTAAATTTTTTACTTATGTTGGACTAGTTCAATAAATAACAAATAATTTAATAATAAACCACAAATAAGTGAACAAAAATCATTCCAAAACAGTAATAAAACGAACAACGAAAAAAGTAAGGAACTACATAATCAGATGTTCAAAATGATTTCCGTTATTCTCTAAGCACAAATAACATCTTCTAACTGCCACATAACAGTCTTTTTGAGATAAAATAAAACATGCGTTAGAATATCAAACTTTTCAGCATTTGTAAATTTATGTTCCATATTTTCTGGAAAATAAAAAACCTCTTAAAACGCCCTCAAACGATCACAATGGAAATATCAAGTGAAACAAATCACGCGTCACCATCTTAATTTTTTTGTTTCAAGCGCCTACTTTTCTTTTAAATCCCGAATCAACAGAAGTTTGAAATAATGTTTCTGTATTTTGTTCACTTATTTGTGGTTTATTATTAAATTATTTGTTATTTATTGAACTAGTCCAACATAAGTAACAATTTAGAGCTTACTAATGAGATATTATTGCTGCTCTCTCTCTCAACTCCGACTTCGGACAAAAAAACAATATTTATTAACACCACGTTTTATTATCACCTTAGTTTTGCAACAATTATTTTTGTGCAAGTTTTCTACTAGTACTTTACGGTGTTTCGTGTTTTAAGCTAACATTTTTTTTACAAACACTTAACATAATGGAATGTCTATGCTAAGGTTCAGTAATGATGGTCACTTTTTGCAAACACGCCAACTAAGACGTAAATATCTCCGAAATCGATCACGCGTTTGCAAAAATCTCCAATAAATAAAGCTACATTTACAATATGGCTTTAAAATAAATTTACTTATAAAAATTTTCTTTAGCTATGTTACTGGCATTTAAATTTAAACTATATCCACACAGCGTTATAATCAGTGTTGCCAACTTTACGATGAATAATATCCAACCATACCAAGTGCGAGGACGAAATGTCCCATATTTTTGTAAAGCCTCAGCACAAAACAAAGCCAGGCGATACACGGTCTGCCTGGTGTACTAAAAAAAGAAAATTTATATTTTAAATACGACGCGTTTTGGAAACAAGAAATAATGAGCATTATTTCAAAATATTCCACAGAGACCTGATAAATCACACGAAATCGGACATATCCCACGGGTTGGCAATACCGGTTATGACAACCAGAACCATCAGCTTCATATACAGGGTATCCAGAAAGTGTCCTACAAAATTACAAGTTAAATAATGAAATTTTAATTTTTAAAATTTTGTTATTCTGTACTTACACTGACAGGTACGGTCGAAAATAAACATTGCAATTTATGCGATTTTTACGGTGTTGCCAAATTTGACATTTTCCTTCCGCAGTTCCATTCCGATATTAATTTACTAAAAAATGGTATACTTTGTTTTATTTCGATATCTTTTACCATTTTCGAGATAAATCTGTATTATTTAAATAATACAATCTTGAAACCATAATACTTGTTAATCGAGGAGTAGCCATTGTAATTGTTAATAAATAAAACACATTTAACTCAAAAATGGTAAAAGTTATTGAATACAATGAATTATTGCTTTGTTAGTAAATTAATAGGGAAATGGAACTGCGAAAGCAAAATTTAAAATTTGGCAACACCGTTGCGCAAATTTTAAAATTTCATTATTTAATTTGTATCTTTGAAACCCTGTATATCGATAAGGAAGCCAGCGTACAGGGAAGGTCAAAACAAGGCTAGTAGTTCATATAATATTTTTTTTTCTTTTTGCCCTAGTGAGTCAATATGTTTCCATTTTAAAAAGTTTTCTGAGGAAAAAAAAACAATAAAACTTGAAAATTAAATTTTTATAAAGAATTTGGGGTGGCAGTTCGTAGCAATTTAGATGAAAAAATAAGAAGAAAAATTATTTAAATTGTCAAAAAGTGATGTATGGGATGTCGTTCAATTTGGAATGGTAGTATGAATTGATATAGCCAAACATATACTGGGTTAAAAATCCAAATTTGGGGTTATTTCCGGTTAAACCGGAAGTGACAAAATGGAGTCCGTCATGTCATAAAATGCACAATAATATTGCATACAAACCCACCGAATTTTATTTCTGTAACTTAAACAATACAAAAGTAATAGGGGCGAGGTCAATTTTGGAAAACTAAAAAATATTTTTTATAAATAATTTTGTAATTTTTCTTTAAAAAAGGTACTGTTTATTTGTTTAAGATAAAATCAAACATTTCGAGATGCATGAAGTACTGACATTATTTCAACTTCTCCTATATACAGGCTGTTTCCTAACCTCTCTGAAAAAATGTAGGAGGTGAATCCCCACGTTATTTTAAGACGAAAATGTGGTATAAAAATTTCTCGCATGTCGCTTTGTTTTCGAAGTACAGGGTGTCAAAAAAAATAATGTATTTTTCATTTTATTAATTAATGTCAATGATTTGATAATGTATATGATTTAAAAACATTGAATAATGAACTCATATGAACAAAGTATTAAAACCATCAATAATACGCAGTCGATGGTCTTCTTCAGTTTCAATAGGAGTAGTATAGTTGTTTAAGGTGACCCCAGAAATAAACAGTATATGCATTATTAAATCATTGGCATTAATTAATAAAATGAAAAATAATATTTTTTTAACACCCTATATTTCGAAAACGAAACGACATGCGAAAAACTTTTATACCACATTTTCGTCTTAAAATAAGGCGAGGATTCACATCCTTCATTTTTTTCAGAGATGTTAGGAAACACCCTGTATATTATTATTTATAATCAATAGATAGGTATAAACATAACAATTTTGAGCAAAACCTGTTTGCTAAATATTAATATAGCGGCGAGTGAATTGCTCGTTAATAGATCAAAAAACAAAGACTTGACCATGTTGCTTACTAAATATTATATAGATTAAAATATACTACATGTTTATCTCAGATACGCTATTTAGAAAATATAGAATTACTTACACATTTCACCATAAAAATCAAAGAGTGATATTCAGCTGAAGAAGAACATCTGTTAGGTCAATTATACATGTGATATTAGAATAATTTATTATTGCGATTAAAAAAGAATTAAAACGGATTCCAAAGTATATAAACCTCGAAATGACATATTTCACTGGTTATAACACTTATAACTTCCAATAAGGTATGCAAATATTTTTTAATAGCGATTTTGGAAAGTCGTCCTTTATTAGTGCACTTTATGAATCGACTTATTTGAAATTTCGACCCCTCCGACCAACTATATTTTCGTCTTTAGCTGAATCCCGCTCGATGTCATTAAAACAATAAAAAATAAATTATTTATAATATACGGACCCAGAATTTAATACAGTAAAAAACCCTTTAGAACGAAGAGTGTGAAGGTACAATTTGTAATAATTAATGTTTGGTTTGGGAAATTATCCCACGTGACCCACGACACCATAGATATCTGCCGAACAAGCGTAATGTAGGTCAATCTACCAAGGTCTGGCAGTGTTGTCAATCACTACGTGTACCTCGATATGTCGCGGTTGAAATTTCACCGGCCAACTACCCAGTCCCATTTGAACGCGTGTTCCCTTGAATTCCCACGTGTGCGAGCTTTAAACGTATAATATGCCTTACTTAATAAATTAAAATTTACCAGTTGTAGCACTATCGTTTTTTGTTCTGTTGTGAAATAATTTGTTTTCATCTCAGGATTTGTGTTTAAATATAATAAGCCTTTTCCACAACACCCTGTATGTATTGTTAACGAAAGCCTAGTTGTATTCATAAAAGTGATGTACCTATGGGAATTCTGCAGTCTTGTAATTTGGGTTGAAATAAACTTGTCAATAAAAGTTTTGTAACGGTTAAATATACCTCAAATTCAATACGTCATTGCTCCACTTAATTGGACGAAGTCAGGGAATTTCATGAATCCAACGCCGTAGGGTTTTTGCGGTATGCTAAACATTCATTAGACAATTAAGGCACGGCCAGTTATCAACACGTATACAGGGTGATTCACGACGAGCGTGCATTAGAACTTTATGGAGAACTACTGAATATATGTTCCTGAAACTTTGAGGATTTGGGTTTATCGATATGCTCTCTTTAACTAAAATATTGACATGTTTCTGTCATTTCCGGTTATACCGGAAGTAGCTGCCAACTTTCGTTTTTTAAATACAACATGGTAATTTTTATTACATTTTTCGATTAAGCATTAAATACTAAGCACATTTTATAGAAAATGTTTTGTCAGGCTCTATTAGTTTTTGAGATATCTGGACTTTTTGTAATTATTTGGCAAATGCATGACGATGAAATAATCCATATAATTTTTTTACCTTAGCGCTTGGACTAAAAATTTTTTCTCACCGAATAGCTAGAAGATCATCAAGTCTCAAAAACATTTCAAATTCGGCATAAAATGTACAGGGTGGTCACAATTCAAGCCTCATTGTGAAAGAATTCAACCATTAAAAACTTTCTTATTTTAAATGGAACACCCTGTATATTTTTATTTAATTTGATGGCAAATTAGTTGTTCTTTATAAATAGTATTTACTGTCCTATACCTATATCAAAGCGTTTTCTCAAAAAATCCAATTTTATTCCGAAAATACTATTTGTTCAAGTGTGTTATGAAAACAATTGTACTTAGAGGCTGTATACTAATGTCTATACGGAGGAAAAGTGATTGATTGCTGGAAAATACAATATTCTAAAGTGTTTCTTAATAATTTATAAATAAAATGCAGTTGATTGTTTTAAATTTAATGGTTTAAATATTATTTTTTTAAAAATAGCAAGGAAACAAATTTATAAACTTTAAATTCTTTAAAAATAATTTAAAAATGTGTTTGAAAATTATACCTAATATCTTTTGATTATATTTTTAAAATATGTCGAAATGATTGCCATTTACTTCCAAGCATTTATGTATTCTTTTCATCATGTTAGTTCTTGTAGCATTCCTAATTTCTTGTGAGTGATTGAAATGCTGCCTTCACCCTTTCAATTAGATTTTCCTTCGTGGTGATGGGACGCGCGTAAACTTTATCTTTAATGGTTCCCCAGATGAAAAGTCCAGTGGAGTTAAGTCTGGCGAACGAGCTGGCCAGGGGAAGGGACCTTGGTTTGCAATCCACTGGTCATGAGAAAGTCTGTTTAGGGCAGTCTTAACAACTTGGGCGTTGTGTGCTGGAGCCCCATCGTTTTGATACCAATCACTTTTCCTGCGTATAGACATCAGTATACAGCCCCTAAGTACAATTGTTTTCATAGCACACTTGAACAAATAGTATTTTCTAAATAAAATTGGATTTTTTTAGAAAACGCTTTGATATAGGTATAGGACAGTAAATACTATTTATAAAGAACAACTAATTTGCCATCAAATTAAATAAAAATATACAGGGTGTTCCATTTAAAATAAGAAAGTTTTTAATGGTTGAATTCTTTCACAATGAGGCTTGAATTGTGACCACCCTGTACATTTTACGCCGAATTTGAAATGTTTTTGAGACTTGATGATCTTCTAGCTATTCGGTGAGAAAAAATTTTTAGTCCAAGCGCTAAGGTAAAAAAATTATATGGATTATTTCATCGTCATGCATTTGCCAAATAATTACAAAAAGTCCAGATATCTCAAAAACTAATAGAGTCTGACAAAACATTTTCTATAAAATGTGCTTAGTATTTAATGCTTAATCGAAAAATGTAATAAAAATTACCATGTTGTATTTAAAAAACGAAAGTTGGCAGCTACTTCCGGTATAACCGGAAATGACAGAAACATGTCAATATTTTAGTTAAAGAGAGCATATCAATAAACCCAAATCCCCAAAGTTTCAGGAACATATATTCAGTAGTTCTCCATAAAGTTCTAATCCACGCTCGTCGTGAATCACCCTGTATATACCTATCTTTAACGATCTGCGACTGCACACATTGGATACGGATAGGTATAAGTGATACGTCTAACTTATCGTTACCCGATCCTAACTTCACGGACCTTCTCAACGCAACACGCATCTCAGTTGTCAAAATATGGATGGAAATACTTCATAACCTCAAACCGGAAATGACAGGAACATGTCAATATTTTAGTTAAAGAGAGCATATCAATAAACCCAAATCCCCAAAGTTTCAGGAACATATATTCAGTAGTTCTCCATAAAGTTCTAATCCACGCTCGTCGTGAATCACCCTGTATATACCTATCTTTAACGATCTGCGACTGCACACATTGGATACGGATAGGTATAAGTGATACGTCTAACTTATCGTTACCCGATCCTAACTTCACGGACCTTCTCAACGCAACACGCATCTCAGTTGTCAAAATATGGATGGAAATACTTCATAACCTCAAACCGGAAATGACAGGAACATGTCAATATTTTAGTTAAAGAGAGCATATCAATAAACCCAAATCCCCAAAGTTTCAGGAACATATATTCAGTAGTTCTCCATAAAGTTCTAATCCACGCTCGTCGTGAATCACCCTGTATATACCTATCTTTAACGATCTGCGACTGCACACATTGGATACGGATAGGTATAAGTGATACGTCTAACTTATCGTTACCCGATCCTAACTTCACGGACCTTCTCAACGCAACACGCATCTCAGTTGTCAAAATATGGATGGAAATACTTCATAACCTCAAATCAAAATTCTTTATGTCACGTCAGAAAACGGGTACATTTTACTACTGACGACGATTTACATCTATTGAGAGAGGTTGCGGGGGGCAAACCCCCAATGAGGAGCACTCAAGATGAGGGCAGGAAAAATAGGTTAGGTAAACTGTCAACTACTCAAAATGTAACATACGACATACGTTCTTTAGACTGCTCTTAACTATATTTTTGGGCGCAAGAAATACTGCAACGCGCTAGTACGTTTACGTATTGTTGTTGCCTTAAGTGATAACTCTGTCAATGTTAGCATAAGTCACATAAAAACTGTCAATTTTGAAGTTTCCTCGCCTAAAGGTGGATTCATAGTTGCCATAACGTAAGCTTTAAGCAGTAACATAGGCCGTAAGATAAATGAACAGATTATCCGTATCCCATCCATTTATAGTGCATAAAAACTTAAGTAGTAAAAATTAGTCGCAAAACGTAGGTAAACGGTAAGAAATGGTCATACTCGAACATAACCGCCATGTTTACAACCATACGCAATACCATAACCTTACTTTTCATGTTTTTATCACTGTTGTTTTTGGTTTTTTGGCTCCTTACGGCGTACGTTTTTTCGACTACGGCAACTCTGAGCGCAACATTAATATTTAAAAAAAAACATAATACGAATTTAAATGATACTTAAAATTAAATATTTTCCTGCCGCACTGTCTGTCCCGTTACCGATTAATCACGACTATCTAGCTCTGTAAGTGAATAATAGATTTCGTTGAAATTAAGATCGACAAAAAAAAAATCGCTATCCTAGAGTGCCGCAGCCCATTGAATTTTAGCAATCGTTCCATTAAAGCGCTACAGTCAGTTCTTTGAATAAGTCCATTTATTTTCAAAAACGTGGGAAAGATAGGCAGGTTTACTTACATCGGAGAAATGTTGTACAATTGAACACAACTATCCTTCGAAATTCCACCAAGTCCACATTTGGGGCAAAGGAGAATAACAACCAGAGTTACAAAATATTTGGTTCTGATGATCTACTTGTATTTAGTTTTGCAGGGTATTTGTTTGCAGCGCTTGCAAAAATAATAACTACTGCTGGCGATCACTACATAGTGTCTATACGGAACACAACGCCACAGTAGGTATTGTGATATTAACCGCACAAATCCTCTTGCAATCTTACCAGCAGAAAGAGCACAAACAAATATAATATTTCGATTAAATTTAATAACAGCCTATCATCTTTAAGAGGTTTTAAACGGTTTTTCTTACCAAACCTTAACTTTATACATCATCAAATATTCCTCTGGGTGGATTTCCCACCCTTCTATTATCACCCTGATATCCATCGACAAATCTCGTGTCCAAGTTACGAGGGTTCCTCCCGATGCCGGTACTCGCGCCAAACCTTTCATCAATATCATCCTAAAATATATAATTAATTAGAAGAGGGATATCCGGATAGCTGAAATGTATGTGTGTATACTGCCTTTTGTATTAAATTAAATTTAAAATAGTAACATATCGAGAACAGAAACTTGAGGTATTCACCGTCAGTTTTATTATTTTCACCATTTAAAAACACTAATTTATATACAGGGCAATTCACGGTCTATGGTAGATTAGACGCATGATACAATAACTAAAGTTAAGATATCTATCTAACAGTCCCAATTTCGTCTGCCGCGCGCAGTGACGTCAAAGGGAGAGCGATTTTTAAATTTCTTATGGGGATTTATATCAGCGTCTTTAATTCTATTTTAAAGGTATTAAAAGGTTTTATGCATGTAATGGTATATGAAAGGAAAGAATAACATATGACAAGTATTTACATATATTAATTTCATAGAAATATAACACACATTACAGATAAAATATAACTAAAATAAGGAATGATTCCGACAAACTTTTAAAACAACCGCCGCGCCATTCCAGCCGGTCGATGATAGCCGAGCCGAATTTTTGAGATTCTTGTTGTGGGGCTCCCCATATAGAAATATAACACACATTACAGATAAAATATAACTAAAATAAGGAATGATTCCGACAAACTTTTAAAACAACCGCCGCGCCATTCCAGCCGGTCGATGATAGCCGAGCCGAATTTTTGAGATTCTTGTTGTGGGGCTCCCCATATAGAAATATAACACACATTACAGATAAAATATAACTAAAATAAGGAATGATTCCGACAAACTTTTAAAACAACCGCCGCGCCATTCCAGCCGGTCGATGATAGCCGAGCCGAATTTTTGAGATTCTTGTTGTGGGGCTCCCCATATAGAAATATAACACACATTACAGATAAAATATAACTAAAATAAGGAATGATTCCGACAAACTTTTAAAACAACCGCCGCGCCATTCCAGCCGGTCGATGATAGCCGAGCCGAATTTTTGAGATTCTTGTTGTGGGGCTCCCCATATAGAAATATAACACACATTACAGATAAAATATAACTAAAATAAGGAATGATTCCGACAAACTTTTAAAACAACCGCCGCGCCATTCCAGCCGGTCGATGATAGCCGAGCCGAATTTTTGAGATTCTTGTTGTGGGGCTCCCCATATGAAATGTATGTTCAATCTGGCGGTGGCCCCCATATCATAGGAAAGTAAGTACCTTTTTTTTCGTACTTTTGTTATTACTCTGACACCATTTTTTACTATTCTATTAGGTTTCGAACCGTCAACCTATTACTTTTGATCAAAGATTTCTGGCAACACTGGTCGCCACGTAGTGAGTGCCCGTTTGCCGTAGCTTTCGATGGAAATTTTGATTTCTTATTTAGTCGTGTGTGTTTATTAAAATAAATATCTGAATTTCCATATGACGTGCGCTGTGTTCGGTTGTGAGATGGATAACCAGGCAAAGAAATTTGACAGAGATATAAGATGTTTCCGCTTTCCCAAGGATAAGAACAAAAAATTAGAATGAATACGGTTTTATTTATTTTATTTAACATTTACTTCTTAAGTATTTTCCGCTGAAGCTGATGAGGGTGTATGCCTTTGAAACATGTATGGAAATTAAAATATTGTTTATTTAACTACTGAAGCAGACTATGCGTTTATTAACCTCTTCATAATTTCACTTTAGTGAAAGATGGCCTATTTAAAAAATAGTTTAATTTGTTTATAACTAGGTCGTATTTTAGCTTTAATCTTTGTTGTATGTTCATGAAATAAATATACCTAAAACCATGATATTATTCTTTCATTTCACATAGAATTAAATGGGTAAAATCTTTTAATACCGTTAAAAGAGAGTTAAAAACGCACACAGCAGTATAAATCTCCATAAGATATTTAAAAATCACTCGCCTGTTGCCGTCACAAGCCACGCCTCCATCGGCGTGGAATCAAACCTCTTAGATCTTTATACCATGGGTTAGACGTAAAGGAAAAACGAGTAATGCGGCGTTGCCGTTATATACAGCGCAATTATTCACGGTCTATGGTAGGTTAGACGTAAACGGAAAACGAGTAATAGGATCGTTAAAAAAATGATATACGAAATCGCACCTGCTGCATCGATCTAAAATACATTTAGCAATGCGGCGTTGCCGTTTCTACCGGACAATTGTAGCAAGTTTGATATTTTAAATGGAACACCCCACCCCGTATATTAATAACTTTTTAAAATCACTTTTAGAATCGCTTTTTAGAACGGGACGTAACGGAAATAAATACAATTTGAACTTCCTGTATATCTAATCGATTTTTATATGGCGATTGAATACATTAGGTTTCCTTAAGCTATCACCAAAATTTCAACTTTACATGAATTCAGACCACAAATTTACAAATGTGTAATTAAGGTCACATTTTGCGCAATATTAGACAGAATATTTTTTTATATCTTGGAAACAGTTAAAGGTGGGTATATATTATTAGAACTAAAAGGTGATTATAAAAACTTAATAATATACAAGGTGTTCTAGTTATAAGAAAGTTGCTGTCATTTTTCAGTAGAAGTGGGGCATCATCGAAATGCTGAAAATATTTTAGATCGAAACGATCCAATTACTTGTTCTCAATATACGTCTAACCTACTATTGATCGTAAATCACCCAGTAATTTAGAAATGTAAGATTTAACAGTTTTAAAGATGTATCCCGCCATATACATATATCAAGTTTATTTAATATCTTACGATTACTTATTTTGATAATTGGATATGCACATTGGTTAAAACTTTTTAACAAATTTAAAAAAATACAACGTTCTATTACCTCTTCCGGCGGGAATCTTGTATCTACTTCATCACTGGTATATGTAGTACCATTATACGTGTCAAGGTTGTATGAATCTCTGATTCTACTACTTTCCAGCTGAGGTGCAGGCCGAACTACAATTTTTAAGAATCATCACTTATTTTACGTTATTTATACAAATTTTTGAACAATAATAATCATTTGTAAAATATCAAAGAATTTGCATATATAATTAATTATCGTACTAAATGAAAAGAGTCGCACTTTACTGATTGTATTATTGATCTAGTTCAGAGTTAAATAAGGGTATAGTCGCTCTGCGCAAAATAGTTCAATCGAATTATTTTGTCCATGAAATCAACTGTATTAAGAATTCTAATATATGTATCCCCAAGAAGTAGAATTTCTAATATTAGTTAATTTAAATTGAGTTTAATATTAATCTAATTATTTCATTATTAATTATATTTATATTTCATTGTTAATTATATTTATAGAGTCGCACTTTACTGATTGAATTATTGATCTAGTTCAGAGTTAAATAAGGGTATAGTCGCTCTGCGCAAAATAGTTCAATCGAATTATTTTGTCCATGAAATCAACTGTATTAAGAATTCTAATATACTTATCCCCAAAAAGTAGAATTTCTAATATTAGTTAATTTAAATTGGGTTTAATATTAATCTAATTATTTCATTATTAATTATATTTAATTATTGGTTATATTTATAATGCCACTCCTGGTTGCTGTATTATACAGGGTGTTATGGAAATTACTTATTATATTTAAACCGGCAAATCCTGAGATGAAAATAAATTGAAGAAAAATAACCTTAGATGGCTCTTTGAATTATTGTACGAAATAGTATAAACTTTATATGAAATCTGAAAATTTACGTGGCCGCTACTGAGGACGTTTGCAATCAATAGTTTATTGAGGCAGTGTTGTCAAATATTGCAACACAGATTGTAAACGCACGTGCTCAGTTTTTGACAACAAGACGTCTTTGACTCGCGTTATCACTTCTTTTTCAAACTTGTTAGAAAAAAAAATGCTACAATTCTAAGGTACAAACGCTCTTACTCTCGATCTTATAATTCATTTTATAATTAAATTCCATAAAAAAATAAAACACAACAAGTATGTTTTGCAACAGAATCAATAATAGGTAATATCACACAAATTTTAAATCACATCACAATATTTCTTATTATGAATTATTTCACAACAGAAAAAAAATCGGGTAATGCTACAACTAACAAAACGTTTAAAATTCGTACACATCAAGCACGTGGAACTCTCGACAGCGTCATCCCATTCCCGAGTCTCGAAACATACTGAAGCAACGATAGTCGCGCGCGGCAGGTATCCAAGCAAGGGCGAAACATGCGGTGTGATCTGACAACACTGTTAGTATACTCTAGTGACCCACATTGTCGCTAACTGAATCCAGATGGAATGACGCGACAGTATGTGGGTAAAAAGGGTTTTACCTTAGTATTTAGATATTCGATTAAAAAAAAAGTATGTAGACTTTCTCTAGAACACCCTAGGAGTCACCCATTTAAATATAATAAGTCATTTCCATAACACCCTGTATTTATCAACTGATTTTACAACTTTTTCAGTGATATGCATTTCAGTGGCTTCTATTCGGAGGACGTAGGGGAAGAGTCACTTCTTCGCTTTTGGCGTGAATTATATTGACGCGTAATGATAGTCTGTGTGTTGAAGAATATTTTTGCTCGACTCTTCCTCTATATTTTCGCCCACGAAACGCCACTGTTATATTTGGTCTAAACCCCAGTTACATCTAGAATTTTGGCCTTTTTTTAAATCAGGATGTTTTACTCCTAAACCATGATTGTACAACACCAAGAACTAGTTTAGGTGTTATTCAAACTTGAGTTAAACCTAATTTGCAAAAACGGACATAAGTGATTAAATATATAGCAACTATTTCAATATTTTTACTTACTTGTATCCATAGGATTATTCGGTCTGAATCTTCCATTGGTGGGAAAACGTTCTTGGAAATCTTTCCTACGATTCGACGATTCCTCAGCCCGTTGCCGTTTACGCTTCTCTGTGAAATTAACATTAAAAATTAGCAATCTGATATATTAAGAGAACAGTGATCATTTAATTGTTGCTAAAATGATGGATGCAACTCTTTGGCTTTCTTTTCTATAGTTCGAACTCATGGGAAAAATAACGGGTAAAATTTGATAGCATCGCTGACGCCTCTTGCCTAATTCATATGGGTTGTTTACCAATTATATCAGTTGTGCACGCGGCTCTTTAAAACGCCAGGTGATTTTTTTGGTTATTAACTCAAACCGCCATTTATGTTTATTTTCCTGAAATGTGTGTTTCCTTTCAGGATTTGCAGGCTTAAATGTTAGGCAAACCCATCATACCCTGTATCTCACGGCTATAGTAATCGTAAAGAGAAAGAGTAGTGTGATCAATTGACACCCACATGTCACATGTCTGGTCAGTTGTCATAGGAACTAAATCAGTGGCGGCTCGTGACTTATGATAGAGGATGTTCATAGTAGAGTGAAATTATTAAAAAAAAATTTTTGGTGTAATGACCAAACGCATTTTTTCTTAGGCGTTCTAAACGTAAAAGAAAAAAGTAATAAGAAGTAAAATATTTTTATTTATTTTTTAATTTTACATAAGAAAAAATTAAAAAGGTTGTTTAGTGTGTACAGTGCTTAAATTAAAGTTCATTCTTCTGTTCTTATTTGTAGAAAAGGTATTAATAACAGCCTTTTTTACTTCAATATTTAATTTTAAATATGAAACCATCAAACTAATCATTTTAACGGAATAACTTATTAAAATATTGGTACAAACAAACGCCCCTTGAATTACTGCATATATACACAGTGTTGCCAGCGTCATTTCATTCATAATAGATATGTTACGGAAGACGATGATTTATTACGCCCGCTCAAGAATCTATTACATTTTTGTAATTATCGATTTATAAATTTAAAAGTTGACATCTAAGAAAAAGGTCAATCAGTACAATAGAGCAAATAGTAGCAACAAGGGGAAAAGCCCGCTGCGAACGAAAGCGCCGCAGGCGAAATTATTTTTGGACCACGCCCCACGAGCAAACCCAGAATACGCATCTAAATTTAGTCCATAATTTATAGTAAATACTAGAAAAACCGAGCGGTAAGGTCAGTAAGGTGTTCTCATTATACTCAATTTAAAAAGCGCGACATTTTTACTTAAGTTACAGTAGACGAACAAAAGTAATTTTTTTTTTCAAGAAGAGTTTTCCCTTTTCTGAGAATTTTTCAGTATTTTTAAAATGATCCCGATTTTACGAGCTATATAAAAAAAGCGACAGCGGAAAACAAACCAAAAAATAACTCGATACCTATTTATTTTAAGTAACATTGATTAGTATGCTTATTTGTATTTTAGTGGTATTCTACGGTTGTAATGCCAAATATGCAATAATTTCTTCGTAATGTCAAATAGTTCTTGCGGAAACAAATGTGAATAGGATTAAAAATTATTTTTGGTCAATGAATCGAAAAAATTTAACCCGCTGATGTCCGAAAATCTAGATTTAATTTAAATAATAACGGTGCCAAAAATTTCTTTATAAATTTGTTTATACAGTGTGTCTACTTAAGTTGGATTCATATGGAAAACTTTTTTATTATTGGTTTGATGAAAAAAAGGTATTGGTCATAAAAAGTTCTGCATGGTCTAAAACTCGAAATGCAACCTTAAGTTATCAAAATTTGCCAGTCATATACGAGGTATATCAGAAATTACGAATTTTGCTCAAGAGTCAAGTACCTTTATTTTTGACAACAGAAAAATGTTATGAAGAAACGTTATTTTGAATTAAAAGTTATATTCAAATATGCAATTACAATTATTTAGCCTGAAAATTTAGGTTTTGTGATTATTTACAAATCATTCCGTATTAATTATTAAACCAGTTTCTATTTAGTAAAGCTGCCATTTATAATGTATTATATAAATACCAACGCACTATGACATTGCGTGTCAAATATTCATTGTGCGTCCTAGATTACGTTAAATTGTATCAAGCCAAAATAATGAATACGGAATGATTAGTAAATAATCACAAAACCTAAAGTTTCATGCTACATAACTTTAATTGCATATTTGAATATAACTTTTAATTCCAAATAACGTTTCTTCATAACATTCTTCTGTATTGTCAAAAATAAAGGTACATTACTCTTGAGCAAAATTCGTAATTTCTGATATACCTCATATATGACTGCGAAATTTTGATAACTGAAGGTTGCATTTTGAGTTTTAGACCATGCAGAACTTTTTATGAAGAATAATTTATTTTCATAAAACCAATAATAAAAAAAGTTTTCCATATGGTTCCACACAGTGTATAGCAGCTTAGGATCCGCTATATTAGAATTTTTCTTCGTTTGACTTAGCTTCGAATAAGGGAGAAATTTTTTGAAGAAACAATATCCGACTATGCACCGCCTCGAATGTCAAATTTACTTTAGACTTTAAAAATACGTACCAAATTTGAGAAAAAATATAAAAAACATACTATCTTTTCCGCTAACAAAATAAAAGATTATTGGTGTATAATTTTGACATTGGGCGACAACCACGCATGCTAAAAAGCCCGCTATGTTTAGGGCGAACCACATAATGTGGGACGAACGCCGATGCCGAACAAACCCGACAAACCCGAACAAACCCAGACTTCTGTTGCTTCTTTGAATCTCTTGCAATATCAAATAAGATAAAAATGTAAAACTGATAAAAGGTAAACGATTAATTCGGTTTCTTATGGGAATTGAGTTTTTAATTTATTTTGGCAACGGGTACGAGTTTTCCTCTATGTTTCTGTTAATTTAAAATGGTTTTTATTTAGTTTTTCATTTAAATTAGATTATCTGTTTTTAAGGATATTAATTTTGTAATTGAAAATGTGTAATATCCAAGTCCAAACCTGGAATTCACGTCAAATCAATCGAAAAGTATTAAGTTTTCTACTTTTTGTTATATGACTTACTACCATTATTTTAACATGCATGTTTGCAAATATCCTAATGCATTATCCGAGCATATGAATGATTTGTTCAACAGCTCACTTACCTCTTTTTATAAGTTCTCTACCTTCTTCAACCAAATCTGTTGTCATCTCTTCGTCCCCGACAAACTGATGAAATCCTAATATCGATAAAAATCTGGAGCCAAGGCTAAAATAAGTCGCCAAGCAAAAAACCAGGATAGCCATAGGAAAGTAAATATTAAATCCTTGAGAAATTATGCCTATTACATCCATGTGTCCCATAATCTGAAAAATGTATCAAAAGCTTCAAGGAGAAATGTATGACACGTAATTACATTAATATATGACACGTTAATACATAAGATACATACATTAATAAATGTATTTTTATCTTCTTGTTCGAGTCAAAAAGATATAGGGCTTATTACCCGGCAGGCGCATTTACTTTTACATTTGTATTTTTCATATACCTATTTAAAAAAAAAACATAGTTTGTAACAAATAGAACTATACTAAATCCAACGAAAGAACAGAGGGCATCAAAACAAACATCATGTGATCTATCAAAGTCAGAATGTTTGTGCAGAGTTGCATTAAGGGTCGATCGGAATTTATTCAATTTTGGAAATTGTATAAACTGGAAAATTGTGATTATACAGGGTGTTCCTTAATGACGTGCTAATATTTCAGGGTGTGATTCCTTAGGTCATTTTATAAAGAAAAGTTCATGTGAACATATGTCCGCAACGGCTTCAGTTTTTTGCTACAGGGTGTTGAATTTTTATCTTTTAAATGGTTATTCTTTAATATCTCCGAAAGTACTTGGGGTGTAAGGGGTACTTTCCGACCCAACTGACAACCTCACCTGCTCGTGGTGCACCCTGCTAGATAACTGACGAGGCTCTGTCGACCGAATGTCTGCCGGTATAAGCAGACCAATCTTGCCAGCCAACAGCTTAGGGTGGAAGAGCTGACAAGAGTAAGGGCATCTCACTGTCCTTGGGAAGAGAAATCTTCCCTAAAGGCGGATGAATCATTAACTGATCAACGGCATGGGATACAGAAGGCAACGGGGAACCACTGTATTAAAGGCCAATAAGGGCACCCCTAGTAGAAAACCAACATGGCAGTCAATACTAAAATCAATTCCGGAGTAATTCCCCCAATCGGATCTCCGGGGGGGAAAGTGCTGATTTCCATGCATAAAGCAACAGATGGAGGGAAAGAATTAAGAATGAAACCTGGCAACGTGAAGATTGCTACCTGGAACGTGAGAAGCATGTTCATGGCAGGTAAGACACACAACGCGATAAAGGAAATGAGAAGATTGAAGATCGATATCTTGGGGGTGAGTGAAATGCGTTGGCGGGGGTGTGGAGAATGCGACATTGATGAATATAAGATACACTATGCTGGAAATGAGAATGTCAACCACTACAACGGTGTTGCAGTCATCATGACAAAACAAATGGCAAGGTCAGTTGTCGCTTCTGTACCGGTTTCTGACAGAGTCATTTTATTACAACTCAGTTCGAGGCCAATTAATACCAACATAATACAAGTTTATGCACCAACATCCACTAGTAGTGACGATGAAATCGAAAGCTTCTACAGAGATATTGATAACGCTCTACGACTGGTAAAAAAAGCTGATAACACCATAATTTTGGGAGATTTCAACGCCAAAATTGGAACCGGACAATATCAGAGTATAGTGGGAAGCTATGGGTTAGGCTCTAGGAATGAGCGGGGCGATCGGCTCATTCAATTCTGCCAGGAGAATGACCTCATTGTATCGAACACCTTCTTCAAGTTGCATCCAAGGAGACTATATACATGGCAGTCAGGAGCGGAGACGGAAGGCAGCATTGTAAGGAACCAAATCGATTTTATCCTGGTTAAACAACGATACAGAAATAGCGTAAGATCTGCTAAAACATACCCGGGCGCAGACATTGGGTCTGATCACAACCCCGTGGTAGCGACAATCCACATACGGCTCAAGAAAATCTTGAAAAAAAACCGTCAAAACAACATTGACCTAACATTATTGAATGAAGAATCTACCAAAGATTTGGTCCGCACTCAACTAAATGAATATCTGATAACAGAACATCCTAACGAACAAATAGACACAGATGCCCAATGGAGGAAAATGGAAACATCGATAAGGGAAATCTGCTGCAAAAACCTGAAGGGGAAAGCCCAATTCAAAAAGAAATCCTGGATGACGAACGAAATATTAGGATTGATGGAAGAGCGCAGAATTCTTAAGAACAACAAACAGGCGTACAAAAGTATCCAGAGAGAGATAAGGCAGAAAATCCGAGACGCGAAAACAACACACCTGACCAACGAGTGTAATGAAATAGAAGCTCTGGAAGCTGCACATGACTCCTTCAACATGCATAAAAGAGTCAAAGAGGCTACAGGTAAATTCAGAACAAGCAGAGGATCGGGTATACTCTACGACGAAAATGGAAAGATGATTCAACGAAAAGAAGAAAAATTAAAGGAGTGGGAGAAGTACATCAGAGATCTATTTGAAGATGATAGACCAATAACTCCACCGGAATTAACAAATTATGAAGGACCTTTAATTACACTTACTGAAGTGGAATATGCCATAAAACGTTCCAAAAACCGTAAAGCAGTAGGACCTGACGAGATCCCCAGCGAAATATACAAATTAATCGATGACACTGAAGCATTAAAAGTGATAACAGAATTTTTCAATAAAATATACATCAGTGGAAAGTTGCCAAACGACTGGCTTAGATCCATATTTGTAACCTTGCCTAAGAAAACAACGGCTAAGACGTGTGCTGATTACAGAACAATCAGCTTAATGAATCACTTACTAAAAATATTTCTCAAAATTATTCATGGCAGGATCTATTCCAAGTGCGAGGAATACTTAAGCGAATCGCAATTTGGGTTCCGCAATGGCTTCGGCACAAGGGAGGCTCTGTTTGGGATCAATGTGCTGGCGCAAAGAAGTCGTGATATGTCAGTTGATGTCTATGCATGCTTCATAGACTTCCAGAAGGCATTCGACAGGGTCAAACATGATGTATTGATAGAGACTTTAGAACATGTAGGACTGGACGGAAGGGATGTTAGGATAATTGAGAGTTTATATTGGAACCAAACTTCGGTGATTCGAATAGATGGCGATGATACACCAGAAGTAAAGATCAAACGGGGGGTAAGGCAAGGTTGCATCCTGTCGCCCTTACTCTTTAATGTATATTCTGAAAGAATATTTAAGGAAGCACTAAATGATATACAGGCCGGCATTATTATAAATGGAGAACTCATAAACAACCTCCGCTACGCTGATGATACGGTACTGTTGGCCTCCAGTCGGGAAGATTTGCAGCGTATAATGGATGCAGTCATCGAAAAATGCGCGGTGGCCGGACTCGGGTTAAATGTAAAAAAGACCAAAGTATTGGTAATTAGCAAGCAACCTAATATCATAGCTAACATAACGGTTGAGGGTGAACTGTTGAAGCAAGTAAACCAAATGAAGTATCTAGGCAGCATAATAACTAACAGCGCGGATAGTCAAACTGAGGTGAAATCGAGGATTGAGCAGGCTCGAGCAGCATTTGTAAGCATGAGTAGGGTCTTGTGCTGTAGAGATCTGAAGTTAACTCTGAGAATCCGACTCCTCAGATGTTGTGTCTTCTCCACCCTGCTGTACGGCATGGAAGCCTGGACTATAAACAAGTACGAAGAAAGACGACTTGAAGCCTTTGAGATGTGGGCCTACAGGAGAGTGTTAAGAGTTTCATGGACGGAAAAAGTATCCAACTTGGTAATACTCCAACGACTAAATAAACCCACTGAAATTCTTAACACCATCAAAGGGAGGAAACTGCAGTATTTCGGACATGTTATGAGAGGCGAAAAATATCGATTACTACAGAACATCATGCAGGGAAAAATTGCTGGTAAAAGGAAGCCGGGTCGCAGAAAGGCGTCATGGCTCAAGAATCTGCGGGACTGGTATGAACTCAACTCAAGCTCTCTGTTCAGACTTGCCGTCGACAGAGTAAGGATAGCCTTGTTGGTGACCAACGTTCTGAAAGGACATGGTACTTGAGAAGAAGAAAGTACTTTAGATATTATTTTCAATTTTGGTATGTGTTAATAGGATATAGAACCACAAATTTTAGTTTGAAAAGTTATTCAATTGTTCCAACAGTGGCGTCATTGCAAACATGTCCTCTGATATTTTTTATAAAAAAGATGGTACGCAACTGACATTTTTCCATATGGATATTTTTTCTGATTAGCCTGGTCAATTCTACATGAAAACGGTTTCTTAAGTTTTCTCATCAGACGCATCGTTCTTGATTAAAACAATTAATTTCATATTGAAACTCATTATTATTAGCATTGATAAAATAATTAATGATAAATTTTGTTTTATAAAAATTATTGGGTTTGTTCAACCTTCACTTAAAAGGTATGCTTCCGCTCGTCTTCGCATCGAATTGCCCAATCCAACAAATTTTATAGAACAAAATTTATCATTAGTTATTTTATCAATGTTAATAATAATGAGCTTCAATATGAATTTAGTGGTTTTAATCAAGAACGATGCGTCTGACGAGAAAAACTTAAGAGACCGTTTTCATGTAGAATTGACCAGTCTAATCAGAAAAAATATTCACATGGAAAAATGTTAGTGGCGTACCATCTTTTTTGTAAAAAATATGAGTTGATATGTTTGCAGGGACGCCACTGGTAGAACAATTGAATAACTTTTCTAACTAAAATTTGTGGTTCTATATCCTATTACCACATACCAAAATTGAAAATAATATCTAAAGTACTTTCGGAGATATTAAAAAATATCCATTTAAAAAATAAAAATTCAACACCCTGTAGCAAAAAATTTAAGCCCTTGCGGACATATCTTCATATGAACTTTTCTTTATAAAATTACCTAAGGAATCACACCCTGAAATATTAGCACGTCATTAAGGAACATCCTGTATAGCTTTTATGCACGTAGACTTTTACGTCGGTAGCGTCCAAACCTGTCCTACGTACTACTGTACTACACAAGGTCATGCGGCTCGGCTCGCTATTCTCTAAAGTACAGCAGCGGCATTTAGACAGGTTTGAACGCTACCAACGTAAAAGTAGTTTGGTTTCTTAATTTTTACATACTTGCATGTCATTTATATTTCTATTTTTATAAAAAAATGCGTAAAAGTTATACAATCAACAATTTTGCAGCTTATACAATTCCTAAAATTTAATAAAAGTCCGAACAAACCTTAATGCAACTCTGCACAAATATTCCGACTTTTACAGGTTATGTGATAAAAAGGGGTTAGATTCTACTTACCTTAGTATAAGACGTCTCATCAATTTGACTGTGTATCACGTGACTATCCATGTGAATCAAGCCCAAGAAATTCAGACACAGTGCTGGAGTGAGTCTGCTAAACATCATTCCAGAAAATATTAGACTATGCTCGTTTGTTTGATGGTGGGGTGCCAAATAGTATAAATTTAGCAATTTTATCTTAAGTATCGTGGCATATGCACAGAATGATAGGTAGAGGATAATAAAAGTAGACAGAACCTAGAAGCAAATAAGTATTTAGATGTGTTATCCGCGATATATAATCAAAACTATCAATAGCGGTTCGTGATATATTTTCTGAGGCCCGATATCTTTGTTAGGGGGATATTAAGAACACTTATTATATGGACTACTAGCATTATTTTGACCACCCCGTATGCTGGCAACATATCGCCTTATAATTACCAGGGTGTCCCTGTATATTGTCAAAAAAGCAAGAAAAATGTATGGCATTAATTTTTTGACCTATTGGTTTATGTGAGGTCGTATGGAAATGAAGTCTGGTAAGAGGGCAAACACAGGATTGGCAAAATGAAAGACCAGCAGGGAAATGTAATCTCAGACAACAAGAGTATTGCTGATCACATTAAGAAATTCTACACCAGTCTCTACACTTCTATTAAACCAAATCCAAAAATTCCTCAAGCTATTATATGCAATGTAGGCTCCGAAGACATTCCAGAGATATCTAAGCAAGAAATACAGACCGCTCTTAAGAAAATGAAGAACAGAAACAGCCCAGGTGAAAACAAAATCACATGCGAAATGCTAAAAATGGGAGGAGCAGCAATTGAAAAATCAACACAAATCCTTTTTAATAAATGTCTGCAAGAGGGAAAAATCCCAGACGAGTGGCAAAATGCAGAAGTCATTCTAATTTTAAAAAAAGGGGACATCGAAAGCAATGGCATACAGGAACTAAGAGACATGTTAAAACATATAAATGTCGGTTTAAAAATGAATATTTCAAACACGAAAATCGTTAGCAATACCACAGAACATATAGATGGTACGATATTGGAAAACGTAGAAGAGTATGTTTATTTGGGACACACAATAAAGATAGGCAAGGAAAACCAAACAGTGGAGATAACAAGAAGAATAAGACTAACTTGGATAGCTTTTGGGAAGATGAATTACATATTCAAGAGTGGTGAGATCCCAATAAACCTCAAGAGGAGAGTTTTTGACACCTGCATCTTGCCAGTAGCGACATATGGTCTGGAAACAATGGTACTAACAAAAAAGACCCCCAATCAGTGAAGGGTAATGCAGAGAGCGATGGAACGGACGATGCTTAACATTCAGTATTAGAGATAAAAAAAGGAACGGAGAAATTCGGCAAAGAACCAAATTCATGGATATAATAACACGCATCGCAGAATTGAAATGGCAATGGGTGGGACACGTGGCTCGACAAGACCAATCAAGATGGACGTCTAAGCTGACACACTGGCGACCAAGACAGACAAAACGTAGCTTGGGAAGACCATAAAGAAGATGGCTTGATGATATTAAACAACTAGCAGGAAATAGGTGGTTTCAGATGGCACAAGACAGAACGGCAAGGAGAAATATGAAAGAGGCCTATGTCCTGAAATGGAGCCGGAATTTTGAATGCTTAATTTAATATCAAAGAGATTATAAAATAAAATACTTATTTGATAAAATAATTTAATAAACACATGTACTTACTTCTATCATAAAATAATCATAACTAGCTTTAGCAGCATTAACGATGACTGCAAAAATTGATAACGGAGGTGTTTCGCAGAAAAATGTCACTTCTGACCATACTATTGCAACGGACATTATTCCTGTCACAACAGCTATCAATTTCCAACAATATGGAGATATTAGACATTTCCAATACCATACTAAAAAATAATAAATAATGAAATGGTTTATGGCCAACTTCAGATATAAAAGTGTATTCAAGTCTCATTTAAATCCTAATTTTCGTGGAACATATCTGAAGTAGTTTAAGGTTAACTCAATAAGTGAAAGTCTAGCCGCGCGTAGTGACTTCACAACACTGCAAAACCTTGGTAGATTAATCTACATTACCAGTTGATAAGTGAGCACAGATGTCCATGAGGTCTCTTCATGTGGAATAATATGGGGTCTTTACCTACTAAGTATTTAGAGATTCAAATTTAAAAAAAAGTATCTACACTGACAAAAATGCATTTACCAATGTCGTGGGTTACAAAATTGGAGCTACCTCAACCCACCTCTCTATGTTGTTCTAACTGAGCCTATGAATTATCACAAATTATTTAAAAACGCTACAGTAACTCAGGTTATTTTGGTTCACCTCAACCCAGAAAGACATTTTTTATCAACATTTTAAACATAGTTGGGATCACCACAATTCCTAATCTTGTAACTATTTTATGAATTACCTGAACTCAGTTTCTGGGTTGGGAAAACTTATTGATTATAAAGTGTCGTTTTAACCCGGACGTGCATTATTTTAACTCATTACCATGTGTAAATTATTTTGAGTTGGAGAGTTGGAATAATTCAGGAAACTTGCTCCAAAACCCCATATCGAGGGTAAACCGCAAGATCATAAAGTCACGGAAAGTGCCGAATTCGTGCTCGTGCAGGTTTGGCGCGGTTCATTCCATTGTTATTCGTCGATTCTCCTTCGATCGCGCATATGTGGCTGTTGGCTGTTACGCCGTTTGCAGGATTTTTCATCTTTGTTCTCTGTGCGTGAAAATTTGTGTTTTGCATAATTTTGATCAGTTGGTGCATGGTTTCTTAGCTGTAGTATGCTCTCCGGTCTATAATTTGTTTTTTTTTGTTTAAATATACAACAAATATGTCATATCTTGAAAAAAACAAAAGACAATTGAAGTCCACAATATGCAGGCGTTAAATCAAAGAAATATTTTGAGTTCTGATAGTCCACAATTTAGGTACTGGTAGTCCAAAATTTCGAGTCTGGTAGCCCAAAGAGTGAGTTATTCCAGTCACCATCGTAAGCTAGAACAACTTAACTGTCAAGTTTTGATAGCTCGAATCATTAATTAATCTAGCCCGGCTAGTAATGCATCACAATTCACATACTGGTAGTTACAGTAGCCTATCAATAATTTAAGAAGGTGGGGCATGAGCTATTCCAACTCATAAAATAAACCATCTTCTGTGCTATCATTACTTATGAATAGTGAGTTGATGCAATTTCCTCGATTTGGTTGCCGTAATTCAGAGGTCTGGGCTGTCCCCTATTAGCAACACGCTTTGGTCTAGGATAACTCATATTTGAGTTATATCAACTCGAAATTTCGCTCAGTGTAGGCTTCTACCAGACACAAGGAGTCACCCATTAAAAAATAATAAACTATTGTCATAAATCATAACACACTGCCTATTTTTAAAATATTTTGTTTTTTTATAACTATATTAACTTTGCTACTACAAGAGAAACACAGTTTTATAGCATAGCATATTTTTCTAGAGAGTTAACGATCAAATTAAACAAAGAGAAAAAAATGTAAATATGATCTCAATAACAGTAAATCAAAAATTAAAATATTATAAATATAAGGTCATAGTTTGGCTTGAATCCTAACTTGATGATGTTATTGTTGGACTCCACAGGGTGTTATAAATTTTATGGAAAAAAAGATATATGATAATTGAAATATCCGATATTTATAAAAATAAGTTTCTACGCGAAGACAGAGTAGAATCCTACCTTTCTGGAAGACAACCGATCATTTCAAAGGAAAATCATCCAACCAGACAAGTGATTTTGTTAAAAATTTCTACTTATATTGCTAGGGTGGTACTCTTCACAGACTTATATTAGTTATCTCATAAATACACATAATACAGTGTTTTGAAAGTTAATTTGATATTACCCACCTGCAACTGGTGTATAAAAATACTCAGTGAACCAACCAGCTTCTCTGGGAAAAGTCCACTTAAAATGCCTATCTCTAGAGATCTGATTTTTAAGCGTATCTTCAGACTCGAATATTTTCTCTAAAAGTATATTCCATTGTGTCTCTGTTCTTTGCAATACTTGAAGGGACTTGATCGTCTAAAATAAATTAATATAAATGTTAATATTACTTTTCCTCAGTTATATCCATACATATAATTTGCATTGCGTCTGAGAAAATAATATAAAAAACCCCAAAGTGCATTACCATTACCAATTTTATACTTAGTATTTAACATCACGCACACTTCCCTAAATAGATTCCAATTATTACAATATGTTTTAAGGCTTACAAAATACTTTCCTATAAACTAGATATCGACCTAAAAGTGTAAAACTTCGTTTTATATACTTACTTGTCTATGTAATCTTATAAGTGATTTCTCTGTAGGCGAATCGTGGGGTGCATCCTCAGGTAGTTGTCTACGATTCATACGTTCTTTCAATTCGATTGGTACTTTTTGTAAAATCGTTTCTAGAGATTCATGGAGGTAGTGTCCTGGTCGTATTATCATAGAGATTGCGTGTAGCGACTAAAAATAAATAATTAAAACTACCGTTATAGCAACAAAATGGTTATTACATTGCTATATTGTATCTAATGCAGTTTATTTCCCTACATTTACAATTGATCTAATTTATTTATTTTACACATAATATTGGGACCACCTATTACAATAACATGTGAATAATAGGTTACAAATATCTAGGGACGCCTTAACAATCTTCATCTTTTTGGCTAGATTTTACCACGAAAAATGTATCCCCTACATTTCTATGTCTATATAAAATGTCAGATAACTGTAAATGATTTATCTTTGTTTAAAAATGCCCTTAAACTGCGCCTAATATACGCAAAACGATTATAAATCTACCGCAGCAGAATAAATATAACACATAAGCTTCTATTAGATAGCGATTGGGAAAGTTTAATTAACAAAGCTAAGAGAGATTTTAAAACAATAAATGGTTTGCAAGAACGACATGGCGTATTATAATTAAGATTTGGGATACTTATTACAGTTGGACTGAGCAAAGAATCAAAATCAAATTCAAAGCAAAGTGTAGTTTACAGGTTTTTGAAGTTTTTGAACAAAACTACTTTGCTATATAGTCATATAATCATAAAAATCAGTTTAAAAGAACTGTTAGTTCCTAATTTTTCTGTAAGTAGTTTCAAATATTATACAGGGTGTTATGGAAATGATGTATTATATTTAAACCGGCAAATCCTGAGATGAAAATAAATTGAAGAAAAATACCCATAAATGGCGCTTTCAATTAATGACCGCATTATATCACCTTATGTCAAATCAGACAAAGACATGTGGGGCACTGGCGTAATATGTAAACAATCAACACTGAGGTCTGCATGGTCAAAAGACGTCAGCGCATTTCGGCCGGTGTTGTCATATCTACACGGCAAACTCTTTAGAAAAAAAATTATAATTTTAACAATTTTTAATTCATCATCAAATATGATTCCAGAAAACCGACAGCGAAAGATGCAAAACAAATAATGGTAATATCACACACAAATTTCAAATTCGTTACAAGCACAGGAAAGTAAATAGGTCAAACGTGATTGACCTTTTAAATAATAATTATCGTTCAAACTCTTTTTTAAAGAGAAATTTTATTTAAGACACATGCTTTCTTACCTTTACATATTTAAATACAATTGTTAGTTCAATAATTTCACACAATCACACAGAATCTAAGTTTTAGGAAAAACCTCTCACATAACCTCAAAAATAGCAGCTATTCACATGGAAAGAATACAGGCGAACGCCGTTTTAATTTTGGTCCTTTTTTTCTCGCGTTGATTTATTTATTTAACTAATTTAAAACACACACATTTTAAATACACAATAATAATAAATAATAATAATAATAATAATCTTTATTGTCTAACAGAGTAAAATCCAATTACAAGACAATATGACCTATAAAAAGAAAAAAAAAATACATAAGCAACAAAAAATCCAAAAGATAGAAAAAAGAAGAAAAAAAAGAGAACAAAATAATGGTTGCATCAAGGTAACAGTTTATGTTTTATAAGTTTAGTAAATTGGGTATTGGACAAACCGAATACATCAATGTCATTAAGGGTATTATTGAAAATCAACATGGATTGGTATACAGGTGTTTTAATCAGAAAGTTAGAGGAGGGAGTTGGGAGATAAAAGACGGGATGGTGCCTAACTGAACGAAGAGGAACATGGAAAAGAATACAAGACAGCAGCTCCGGGGAATCGATGAGCGAACAGCAAATACGATACAAAAACTGCATAAACATGAGGTATCTGCGGTTAAGGAGCGATGGCATCTGGAATCTAGACAACAGTGCATTCTGGTTAGTACCCCGGGTAGGATATATACCATCTTCTCTATAGGCGATAAACTTGACAAACTTTCTTTGTACGTTCTCTAGTAAAATAATATATTTATGAAAGACCGGATGCCAAATAACACCACCATACTCCAACTTAGACCGCACAAAACTGTAATAAAGGGTTTTCAGGGTTTTGGTGTTTGAGAAATCAGTCGAATTCCGTATGATAAATCCCAGAGCCTTCATCGCACTGCTGTGAATGCTCCTAAAGTGGTGGGAGAAGGAAAGCTTATTATCGAAAACTACCCCGAGGTCTTTAAACGTTTCGCAGTGCTCAATGGTTGTGTTGTCAAGAGTATAATCAAAATAAACGTAATCGGCTTTGTTCGTAAAAGACATAGTGAAGCATTTACTTAAATTTAGCGGCAGGTTGTTTGTCTTACACCACATCTCCAGAATGTTCAAATCCCTTTGCAACAATATACAGTCCGTTATATCAAGTATTATTCTGAAAAGTTTCAAGTCATCAGCGAATAGTAGTACTTTGCTGGATAGATTTACACTTATGTCATTGATAAACAAGAGGAATAATAAGGGGGCCAAATTACTACCCTGCGGAGCACCACTCAAGGCTAAAAAAGTAAAGGATTTATGACCACGAATCATCACATATTGTACACGATCCCTAAGATATGAGTTAAGAAAAGAGACAAATTTATTAACAAAACCCAAGCCGGCCAGTTTATGTAACAGGATGGAGTGGTCAACTCTGTCAAAGGCCTTCGAGAAATACGTATATATCGCATCTACTTGCTTGCGGTCATCCATAGCCTGCCCAACAAATTGGGTAAAACAAGCCAGGTTAGTCACTGTGCTACGAGCATTGAAGAAACCGTGTTGATGAGGTGAGATAAGCAGTTTTACCTGATTAAAAGTACATTCATAGACCGCCATCTCGAAGACCTTGGCAAAGGCCGACAATATAGAGATAGGTCTGTAATTGGATATCACACTGGCATTACCTTTTTTAAGTACTGGGGTAATCCTTGCTTCCTTCCATACATCAGGAAAGGAACTAGTTTTAAGCGATAGGTTAAAAATAAAAGATAGAGGTTTAAGAAAGGGAGCGGCACAGTCTCTGACAAGAAAACTAGGCACATTGTCGGGCCCATGAGTTGGCTTATTTTTTAATTTCTTTAGAGACTTCAAGATTAGTTCGTCAGGAAGGTGTTCCAGGGAGATAGATGAGCTCTCCATATATAAGTGTGGTGAAAGAGCTTGCCTGGAAGGGGTGGAATAAGCAGATTTGAAAAAGTTTGCAAATGCATTTACGATATCGTTAGGCTTAGAGTATTGGGTGGTGTTGTCAGTGAATATCTCAGGTAAAGCGCAGGTTTTGTTTTTTGAGTTGATGAAGGACCAGAAGTTATTCGGATCGTTGGATATAGAAGTTTCGGCCTTATTGGTGTAGGCTTTATAGGCAACATTGATCTTTCTCTTAATACTAGCACGGAGGGCTCTATATTGTTGCTGGAGCACTAGCGAGTAGGATTTTTTGATTTTTTTGAGAAGTCTATGTTTGCGCTTTGTCTCTTTAATAATGTCAGGTGTAAACCAACCAAATACTACACAATAATAATACAATCCTGCAATTTAAAAATTACATGTTATCTACAAACCATAAAACAGTTAACCTAGGAACGAATGAAATAGATACCTTTAAAACTCAGATTAGAGATGGGCAATATTTGACAGTTTGATATTTCACGAGATTCTTCTCTATTACTTGGCTATTTACCGCGAGATCTGTTGCAAGGCGTTTAATTGATATGGCGTTAATGGAATTTCGACCAAATTGAATAAAATGATAGTGGTAGGTAGGGTAGGAGTCACCCATTTAAATATAATACGTTATTTCGATAACACCCTATATATTTAGTTATAAAAAATTGTTGAATAATCGGGAGTGCCTAATGTCTCATGGGTAAGAACCAACATTTCATCCCTATGGTTTCTAAGAAAATATTTTGAAAATTGATTTGATTTTAAACATTAAATCATATTTGAATTGATATAATTAAATAAAATTTAAAATATGTATAATACGAACAAACCATACTGTCACCAGGTATTTCTAAAAAATGTCTATTAAGCTGTTGACCTACCTCTAAAACATCATCCACGGTCTCTTCTGCTTCTGCCTTATCAGCACTGAGCTTAGCAGCTTTGAAATAATACTGAGTTAGTTTAAAACTAGGGTTTGAATTATTCCAGAAATTCCTTGGCGCTTCTACCAGAGAGTAACCTAGTAAAAGTACAAGTAGGAACAGACCCCATGTGTTACTAGCAGATGATGCAATGGCTTTAAGCTTGTTCCTAAAACAAAAAAAAATCCAATTCATGCCATTTCAAAGTTGTAGTTTGAAATGAACAAATTACTGTGTATTTTTCAGTATTAGACTTAATAAGGATTAAAGTGAAAGAGCAGAATTCAGCTTCTAATAAGAAAATATTTAAGGATATGTAAGAGCATAGTTGACGACAACCGTTTAAGGCGAATAGCGATGTCTTTTGAACTCAACAGAAATATTTTTTTCTGCTGGAATGAAATCGTTTTTATTTTTTCAAAAAAAATCAAAATCAGTCATAAAAATAACACCCATTAACACCCTCCTTCCTTAAAAAAAAAACAATATTTTGCTTAATTGGGTAAAAAAGGCTATATTATTCTCTAAAGACATACTAATGCAGAAACATATGAATCCTCATCATCATACACATATTCAATATACATATTGATCAATTTTTTTAGCGTCACTAATGCAAAATAAAATAAATTAATTGATTCAGCCGATACTTGGTGGAAATCCATAACTAATATTCTGAGAAACAATAAAACTACGTTATATTTTTTTTCCGCTATATTCTTAAAAATTACATGTTTCGCTATCGCTGTAGCTTCTTCAGATTGAAAATGACTGAATATTTTTCTATATCTAACAAAGTGTACAATCTTAAAATATTATTACAGGTATAAAGATGGTGTAAGGTGTAGGAGATATAATAGTAACAGCGGGATCTTCCAAATGGTCAGTAAAGTAATTATATAAATTATTTTATAGATTTATGTATACATGTAATAGCGGATTAGTGAAATAATTTAACAAAGGAGAATTGTTAAGGTCTATTTGATCATTCAGTAAAACATCGGTATTTTTAAGTTTTTTTATTTCCATGGATTCTAACAGATTAAGTTTTATGCCTTTATTTTCAGTATGTAAGATTTTAAAATTTGAATCAAAGTTATGTTGTTTTTCTTTTAAATGGTTGGAATAATTAGAATCTATTTTATCTTTTATATAACTATTATAATGTTCTTGTATTCTTTTTCCAAAATGTCTCCCTGTTTGGCCCTTTGAATGTTTGGCCAATGTATGTTTTCGGACAATCTTTACATTTTAGTTTATACACCCCTGATTTTCTATTTTTATGATTTTTAGTTTTATTATTTTTTATATATTTCCCTAAAGTGTTGTTAGTTTTGTAAGCTACCCTTAGGTTGAGTTTATTAAGCACCTTACCCACATTTTTACTCGGTTTTCCAATGAAAGTAACAACTTTAAATTTATCTGCTGACGTTTTACTATTTGGGAGTTTGTTTATTAAATTCGAAGAATAACCATTATTGGTATTACTGCTATTTGTTTCATGATATTTAGTTCTTTATGAAAGTTATTTTTGTTAAGTGGAAGAGTTAATAGTCTACGAATCATAGTGTGGAAAGCCGCTAACTTATGTTGTATTGGGTGACAAGAAGAATAAATGGATCGTTATGTCTGTATGAGAAGGTTTGTGGAAAACTGAGAAAATATGTTTATTATTTTCTCTTTTTACAGTTAAATCTAGGAAGTTAATGGAATTCTGGTTTTCTTCCTCTATTGTGAAATTGATATTTTTATGTAAAATATTCGACAAATATTTTTAACTGTCTGTCCCTTCCAAGAAAACAAACATGTTAAGATGTCGTCAACATAAAAAGAAATATAACGTAGTTTTATTGTTTCTCATAATATTAAATAAAATAAAGCCTCATCATCGTACACGTTTTCGATGTGTTGATCAATTTTGGTAGCATTGAATAAATTAAATCATTTTATTATGCCCGTCTATCTTTGATAAGATAAATTAATTTTCATTATTTGTTTGCTGCTTGCCGATGATGACTTATGAATTAATAACACCACAATACTATATTGTCGCTAAAATTAAAACATTAAACCATAAAAGTAAGTCAAGGTTTTGTATTGAGAAACAGATCTTCTATATTAAAATTAAAATACAATTGTTAGCAATCCGAATTTATAGGTACCTGTCTCATTTCATTGTTAAACTTAACAATGTTGATAGTTATGACTTTATACAGGGATGTGCAAAAGTCTGGACAGACAACAGAAATTTAAGATTTTTTTGTGGTAGTAAGTTTAAATTATTATTAAGCAATAGCAATTACGTGCCTAATAATATGCAGTTTAGAAAGTTTTAAAATTCCGAGTAGGTCCGGAGATATCCGGAAAAACCCGAAATTCTGAAAAATGGTTTTATTGTTTTCCTGGGTTTTTTTGAGATCGAATTCTAAAATAAATTGCACTTTTACATTGCTCCGCTCTATCTAACGGTCCTGTTTTTCTGAATTTGAGATGTATGACACACATTGTGGATTAATGACGTTTCGGGGGTTCTTTGAACAACATCAGGAAATTTTGGGATCGGTCCTGTATTTCTTCTAATTTTATAAATAATATCTCATAAGTAAGCTTTAAATTTTTACTTATGTTGGACTAGTTCAATAAATAACAAATAATTTAATAATAAACCACAAATACAGGACCGTATCCCAAAATCTCCTGAAGTTGTTCAAAAAACCCTCGAAACGTCATTAAACCACAATGTGTCATACATCGTTGCATTCGGAAGAAAAAAAGCTCTCAAATTCCAATATCAGAAAACCAGGACCGTATTTAAAAAAAGAAAGTTGATAACGGCCCTTCGAAGACGACTCGTCGGATTACAAAACAATTAATGCTGTTAGATAGAGCGGAAAAAGTGGTAATTCAAAAGTGCAATTTACTTTAGAATTCGCTCTCAAAAAAACCCAGGAAAACAATAAAACGATTTTTCAGAATTTCGGGTGTTTCCGCATATCTCCGGAACTACTCGGAATTTTAAAACTTTCTAAACGGCATATTATTAGGCACGTAAATGCGCAACTTTACCTCCATTTAACCGACTTCGTATCTCTTACGGTTTCCGAGAGCACTGTACTGGCCCTCCTTATCTTGGACACGTTGTATAAGTATTTGTTACTATGGGTTTTACAACGGAATATAAATTCATGATTGAAGCATATTTTGAAAATTGCATAAGAGTAAATGCTTAATGGCACTACATGTGTTTGATTATTGATTTGTCATTGTTTTCACTTCAATATGGTTGGGAATTTTTTTTCACTATACTGACAACTTAAGGGCGTACAATGCGCAAATTTATAGGATGATTAACAACGTTTCGCTACTGCAGGATTCTGGAAAGGCTATTTGAACTACCTGACGGGACAAGTTAAATTTTAGTAAAGAAATGTTTCTATTTCTAAGGTACATGGCCCTTTTTTGAAAAAAGTAAGTAAAAAATTTTTTAAGATCGGACCAAAAGTGCATATGTTTAGGCATTTTTCAAGGTTAATATCGTCGCTGATATTTTTTTTTTTGAAAAAAGTAGCGATGTACCTTAGAACTTTCATGTCTTAACTTTACAATTCCAAAAATTGAGATATTACAATTTCGTTCTGAGGGAGTAATCTTGCAGCGCGCGAAGCATGTTTTAGAAAAATTTTGGTGAAATGTATTAGAAGTTGCCTATGTCCAGCATTATTTATTGTCGGTAGACGTGAAACAAGCTATCACGGTACAGGATTATGCTACACTGAGAAAAATATGTAGGTTAGAAAATAGGGCTAAATTGTATGTATTTTTTTGTATTGTCAGTGCCCACCACATAATATCTGTATTAATTTTATAAGGCGTTACTATTAGTTTTACTTTTAACTTTTAGATCTAAAACCACTTGCATATTAACATATACAGTATGTGTATATATAGTCGAACCGGCATAATAACTTTTGAGCCGCTAATTTTTGTTTTACAAAACTTGGGTGTGGGTTATGGGGGAATGTTAACTTCATTTTGGAGGAATAATGACAGTACTAACTGTCAAAATGGCGGATGGGCGCCATTTTAGGGAAGAAAATTAAATAGGAAGGGGGGTCTTGCGGTACATCATTTTGAAGATACTATCGAGTACTTTACGATCCCAGAATATTACTTCTGTATGCCCAACAAAAACAAAATGGCGGCATTTAAAAAATTGCATTGTTGTTATTTCTTTTTATCCTTTATTTCATTTATCGTCTAGGAAAATAAATGCAACTTAACATAGTATAGTAGGAATTAGAGAGCTACTCTTTATTGTATATTTCATGGTGCTCAAATTCAAAATGGCCGCGGAGTAACATCTTGATAAGAAAAATTGAATAGGAAGTGAGGTCTTGCGATACGTCGTTTTAAAGGTGCTATCGAGTACTTTACGATCCCAGAATATTGGATACCCAAAACAAAATGGCGGCTTGTTAAAAAATAACTACTATTTTTCTTTTGTTATTTAACTTTAGATTTGTTGTTGAGATTGTTAGTGGACGTCCTGTTCTTCCTGACTTTTCAGTTTTTTACATTGCCTAAAGAAATAGTACCCGTTCGTTGCGGACGTCCGAATTTTCTGACCTTGATTTTCCGTGTCGTTGGTGCGATCGCCCGATATTTAGTACCTATGAATTGAAATCATACCTGTTAGGTTGAGCGAGTTCGTGTGCGAGAGTGTACATGTTACTAATTGTTAGTTATACTTGGGTGTGTTATACCGGGTGTTTCAGCAGGAACGATAACTTTTTTATTTTTTTAATTACAGAAATAAAATTTGGTGGTTTGTATGTGATATTAATTTGTATTTTATGACATGTCGGACTAAATTTTATCACTTCCGGTTTAATCGGAAATGACGTCAACTTTGGATTTTTAAATAGAACACCCAGTATAATTTTGGCTAAGTGCATGCTATAATGCAAATAAATTATCTCTCCTTTTTTAACTTGACACAAGGGTGTGTGTTATCAAATTGTTTGAAAAAAGTGCTCTATCTTGTTGCCGGAGTGAGCCAATAGGTTTCCATTTCAAAAAATTGAATTTTCTAAGGAAGGCCTTCTTAAAATTTTAAAAAGTGTGTACATAATTTACAACACTATAAAACTAGAAAATTGCATTTTTATCGAGAAATTGGCTTAGAAGTAAACCATTTTAGGGAGTCATAGCAATCTAGATGAAAAATAAAAGAAAAGTTATTTAGTGTGTGGTCGTTGATTGGAATGGTGTTCTGAATCGATATAGCCAAAAATATACTGGGTGTTCTATTAACAAAATAAAAGTTAATTAAGTCATTTCAGTAATTTAAACAACAAAAAACTTACAGGATCGTTCCTCCTGAAACAGCCGGTATGTGTTTATATGCGTATATTTACTATGAATGTTTTTATGCTTACGGGTATGCGACTGTGTGTGCAAATACTTTTGCGAGTGCGCGTGAAAGTACTTATGCGAGTACATTTATTATTGTCCTATATAAGCATGAGTAAACATTGATTATTTCGATATTATTGTATTTCTTGTAGAAATTTTGGATTTTTGCAAACTGCTCCCATGCTACAGTACTATAAAGTATGACGCACTGGAGTTAGGTTGAAGACCTCTCCGCAACGAAAGCGTTAAGTACATAGAAACCAATTACAGGTGGATTCCGTAATATTATGCCACATTTGGCAGATATTTTCATAGCAATGATTTTAAGGCTGATCTACCACTCGTCTAAAACCACCTTTTCAAAAAAACCAACAATCCTTTATCATTTTTAGTGCGATTTTAATAAATTTTCTATTTTTGTGTAGTTTGTGTATAATTTCTTGGCAAAATTAATTTTTTTTAAATTCAAACCGAAAATATCGATTTTCTAAACTCATCGACGGACGCAGAAAATCATAAATATTTTTTATTTTACATTTTTTAAATAGGTTAAAAAATTACGTAGTTATATTATGCGCTTGAAGAGTCCTATAAAAGCCTATATCTATTGTTCTCTGATTTCGCGAACGCGAGGTGGTAGCTTTCCGTAGAAGTACCGGCCTATATTTTCCAGCAAATCGCCTTTTGTTAGGCCATTTTTGCAGCGTCATTCTTTTTATTTGAATTTATAATAATTTTAATAATTATTGATCGTTTGTGTAATATTGTGTATTTGGATTGTTTTAATTTAAACATATTTAGTGTTCTTGAGCATATATATATGTATAATAATATTATTATGTACTTTCGATTGTTGTGGTATGGTAGAGCTATTTCTCATTATGTTACGTAGGTAACGCGAAAACTCTCACTGACCTTCCTTGAGTATTCAAGAAAGGGCTAAATAGAAGAAATTATATTTTATTCGAACTGTCGTGCCGGGCGGTGAGGTAAGGGCAAGACTATGACTACTGCGAGCATTAAAATAACATTGTCTTTGAAATATGCCGAGACGGAAGATTCACCGATTGGCCCAAATTCGATGGTTGTTGTATTTCAGTGTGGAGCCGCTGTTCAAGGAGTATTTTGCACCACGTCGTAATATCGCTAGTATGTCCAGCTCGCGGGAGTTTCAGTCGCTAATAAATTTCTTTCTCTACAAAGTACGGCCTTAAGCCAAGTCCTATGTTATTCAATCCGAAGTCCTCTCAGTTAAAATAATTTTTGATCAGACAGTAATAAACATGAAAGTAAAATTTATAAATACCAATCCAGATCTATTCCAGGTTTCAAAGCCAAGTAAATAAGCAAAATGCCACATATTAGCAAGTATGATCCATAGTAAATAGCATTATCCACAAGTGCTGATTTTAATTTTCCTTTAACTGTGAAATCCCCAGCTTTTATGTATGACTGCATCATTGGCATAATTAACCTAAAACATAGACACATTGAAATAATAATAATAAATCGCTTCATATTAAAGCAAATAATAGTAGTTAGGTATTACATAATATGGGACCAACTACTGCAGAGCAAGAATTAGATGATGTGCAACTATTCTTACATTTACAATCAATTATATGTTTATGTGTACAATACATAAATAATTAGCAGAAACCAATATATTGCCAAGCTACTTTAAAGCTTATAACCATTATTAAAAAATACTATTCTAGAGAGAATCTGTCCAAACACATTCTGATGTGAAAAGCGAATATTGCATTGTGAACATTGTGAAATTATTTAAAAAATCAGTTTTTTATATTTGATGTAATAAAAATCCGTCAACAACATGATAAACCATTAATACAACTTATGTAACTTATGTGGAGTAATTAGTGAAATTTACTGATATTTTTTAAGAAATTTTGTAAAAAGAAACAAGGTCTTTTGGTTATTTCTAGATGCAAATTTCATGTAAGGATATCTAACAATTTGAAACAAAAAATAGTATACAAGACAAGTATGATTTTGTTTTCAAATGAGATGTAGGTAGTTCATACCAAAGGCTATTGCATTGATTTTTCATTGAAAAAGGTGTTCTTAATGTTTTAAAAACTGGGTGTAATGCTGAACAACAATCTTATGTAAAAACTATTTAATTTATTCATTGATTGTAGATACATTGTAAATAAATAAGTTTTGGATGTTTTATTGATGTAAAAATTTTGTTAAAGTAATTACTATGTAGTTTTAACGACTTTTATAAGAATTTATTTTGTTTGTTACCTTTCCTGGTTTTTAGAAGTATTATTTAAAAATAAATATCCTACGAGAATTTTCAATTTAACATAACTTGAGGATTAGATGTGTGCTATTTGCAAAGCGGTTGTTCATGCTTAAGGCAAATAGGCAACCTAGTTAATAAGTAAAAACCACATCTCTTACTTACCAGGTTAAAAATTGGGTGCTCCAATATACAGTCCTCCATAAATTTATAAAAACCTTTTCTGGCAAAACACTCCATGGTTCTTCAGATGATTCAACAGTAGTATTCTCCCTTATACTGAATTCAGTATGATTTTGTGTTCGATAAACAGTCTAAAAATGTAATAATGGTTTCTAGCTCAGTGTCTGATATTATAAAGTTAATATATATTGAAACTTACCGATATGATATCAAGTGGAAGGGCAAATATAATGAGAAAACTGCAAAACCAGGCTAGAAGTACAGTTAAAGTAACAAAAATTCTATGCCTGAACCAATTTCCATATCTGTACAGAACTGTTGACGAAATGAAAAACGAAAGCAGGATCTTAGAAATTAATGGCGTGTAGCTCATTTTTTTAAAGGAGGTTTTTAGAATATGATATTTTACTAATATATAAAGTGTACAATAATCTAATGTACAAAATTGATAAATACTTTATAAGGGTACACAAACTAATTTTTACTCGGTATCTTGTTTCTTTACATTTTGAGCTTCTTGTTGCATTTTCTCTAGTTTTTCCAATGTAAAACTTTTAAGAGGGATTAGCCGAGGTTTACAAAGAACAAGATCTCGAATATCTTCTATCATAATCTGTCCAGTTTTATTTATAACAAGTTTTAATTGCTCCAAAGGTGAAGACATCATTTAAATAAATTAAATTACCACATGATTACAGTTTAATTATAGATTAAATAAATATGACTTTTTTTATTTGATTAGAAATCTTTAAATCCGGAAAAAAACTGTAAAACAACACACCTATCACCAACACACCACAAAAATTGTACATCGATCGGATTTCCACAAAAATTATGAAAAATATCGCGATTTTGACATTGACATTGACATCTCTTCCTTCAGAAGATAGCATCACATGGATGACACGATAGCAAAAGCCTATCCAGTTCACAGAGGAAGACTGGGGTTATTAGGGATTGTTTCCTTAAGAATGTATTCACTTCACCCTTCTCTTGAACCATCATAGTGACCAGCAAAGAAAATATAACATGTGACCAGCTCTTTAAAAAATCCGAGAGTACGGGATCATGTCGTTGAAGTGTGTCATCAATAATGCGCGTGCTGTTCTCTCAGAGGAATGATTATTTTTTCAAGCTTGAAACTAATCATCCAGAACGAGAATAGTTTACATAATACTTAGGCTAATATCGTATCCTTAACCTTAATTCCTTTAATCGCGGGATATAAGTAAGAATCCATTCCGACGGATTTAAGTTGCACTAATCTTCAGGGGTAGGGACGTTTAAAATCGATTAGTAAACAGTGCGTTTCACTAGATCGAAGTAAATTGATGAACGAGAACGAGCCGCGCATCGCGAGGGATGAATCAACGCATAGTCTGTAACCACCTTTAGCCGAGGGAGGACTTTTTCCTCGTCTAAGGTAGATAAAGCATACCCTTGGAGCATACCGCTATAAGAAAATAAAAGAAGTAACAATGATCTGTCAAACAGTTGTCAACAACATGTCAACCCTTCTTTTTCTTCAATAAATTGTTGTTTAAAAATTATTTGTTTGCCTTGACCGAGGCTGTAGAATTGAAGTAGAAGGTAATCCAGTTCTACCCATTCCCACCTAATAAAAGCGTTACCCAACAGATGTTAATTATTACACCATTGCAACGCTGCTCGTTTTGAATTGGTAATTGCAAACAGCCTTCATCTAAAAACTCGTTGTGAAATTGCATTCTGAAAACCTTCAAAATGTTAATAATCTGCGTGCCTCGTTCGTATACACACGATAATGAATGTTTTCCAAAAGATTTTCCACTTATCTGAACAGAGTTTTCAGTGTTTTATATTATTATATTTTAAGGATGTGCAATAGTATGAAAACAAGTGGCGCGGGCTCCAATACATACACCTTTAGACCTTTTAAATATGAAAAAGTGATATTTTCTTCAACAAACGATAAAATACCACATCCAAGAAGTGGACATCGCATAGGAGCAGATTCTGCTAATTTCTACTCTTTCGGTGGTTATAACCCTTTAATTAGACTAGAGGAATATCACTATGAAGATGATTCCTACATAGATTCATATCCTTTGTTTCAAGAGCTTTGGAAATTTAACTTTGCTTCAAAGCGGTGGACCAAGTTCAGAAATAGTTCCACTCTACCAAAGGAATTAGTTTCAAATGCTGTGATACTGCATCAAAATATTTTAATGGTAAGTTTATATTTTACATCCGACTAAATTCTGACCCAACTAGTGCAATATGTTGAAACATGAATATAAAGAACGGACACACCTAATTAAGACCCATATACAGTTTTACATTCCGCACACTTTGGGTATAATTTTAAACTATAATACTTAATAATAAACTTAACTAATGTTTATGTCATCTAAAGCTAGTCCAATAATTTTTTCTGCTTTATGTGAAAGGAAAATATAAATAAACTCTCAGGTCTGAAAGGCATCCTGTCCTAACCTCAGTATGCACCATCATAGTTATATATTAATTTAAAATAGTATTGTTTATAGTCAGTTGTTACTTCAGATATATTTTTAACTTCCTATTATACAGTGGACTTATGTGTTTGTTCGGGTTTGTGCCACTATTTAAATATACAACTAAGTAAAATTCATCCAAAACTAATTTCTTCTCTCTCATTACGATGACAACCGTTCAAAAAACTGTAAATAAATTATTTTTAAGGTCTATGGTGGAACAGGATCTCCATTTGGCACAAGATGCAGCAATCAACTATATGTTTGCAATGTCAATGATGAGGGAAGTCCGATGGTCGAAGTTAAAACTACAGGCCAATTACCATTGCCACAATATGGGCAAGCTGTTATTTACCACAGTGATTATTTGTATGCCATAGGAGGAACTACTGGGTTTGACTATACATGTGATATTCATAGGTAAGTGCAATTTTATCCTTACAACTTGGGAGCTATATTTTAATATGATTATTCGTTTGTTTCATTTGTTTGCTTGGTGTTTTCCTTCATAAACGTTAATACTGCAAGATGACCTATCCTTAGACATCATTGTGGGTGCAAGCAACAGATCTATATACCGTATAATCTATTTTGAATTGTTTATGAATCCTGTGGGTACCACAAATGCTGATGAAATAAATGTCTGACATATTCTTGGTATTGCTTTATCACATTCTCAGTTAATATTAAATAAGTTTAAATAGTCTTCATTTATATAATTTAAACGCCCTACCATCATTATTAATAATTTTCAAATAGTAAGTGACAGCTTCATATATTTCTTTAGTATGTGACTGTTTTTCGACGCCGTTATATACAGTGAGGACGTAAAGTAAGGAATAAATTCATTATCTCGCAAACTACAATTTTTTTAAAAAATCGCTCGGACCCTTCGATTTTGTTTTTCGAACGCGCATATTCTGACATAAAATGTAGATATACAGGGTGTTGCAAATAAGAGTGACACAAAAAAAAAATTTTTCTTAAATAGAACCACACCACAAAACACTGTATATTATTGCATGTACGGATTCTTCAGAAAATCCTAAACATTTTTCATGTAGCATGTGCTATACCTTAGCCCAAGCGTTTTGGAGTTATTCTCATTCAAAGTAGTATTTTAAGAACTGTTGTTTTTCCAATATCCACGTCACTTGCTACCTGCCTAGACACCACATGCTGGTTATCTTGAACTGCCAGTAAGACTTCTAATTGTTGATTTTCATCAACTTGAGGACGATCAAATCTAGGGACATCTCTTACATAACCGAATTGCCTAAACTTGTACTCAATTTTGCTTACTGTTGATTGTGATATTGGCGGACGATTGGGGTATTTTTGATTAAATAACTTTAAATAAGTTTCTTGCTGTGTTCTAACCCTATCACCATAGCCCATCATCATCAAAACCTCTATACGCTGTTTCTCAGTGAGCCGCATTTTAATTTAATTTCGTTATGAAAAAACGAAATGAGTCTTTTGAAAACTAGTAAAACGTTAGGAAAATACACATAAAACTGACAATAACAGTAACTATTGCCATTAATTCTTTTGGTTCTTGCATCATAACTCCAAAGCCTACTTCACTTTTCTTGCGCTTCACGCATGCTGACTACAGGTTTTCCGCAGCGTGCATGAATCAATGCAAGTCTTGATTGATTGCGAAATATCTGATTTTCAAATTTTGAATGAGAATAACTCCAAAACGCTTGGGCTAAGGTATAGCACATGCTACATGAAAAATGTTTAGGATTTTCCGAAGAATCCGTACATGCAATAATATACAGTGGGTTCTATTTAAGAAACAAAAAATTTTGTGTCACTCTTATTTGCAACACCCTGTATATCTATATTTTATGTCAGAATATGCGCGTTCTAAAAACAAAATCGAAGGGTCCGAGCGATTTTTTTTAAAAATTGTAGTTTGCGACATAATGAATTTATTCCTTACTTTACGTTCTCACTGTATGAATAACTGAACAACATAACATAATCGTCATATAAAAATATTAAATTGGCAATATATATGAAAACTAAAAATTTTCGGCAACAACCTTATACCCTTATTTCTAATGCTACATACAAAATTTTTATAATATTTGCGGGTTTCCATTTGAATGTAGATTTTGCATTTTTCTCAATTTCATTTTTAATCTTATTGTTTGAACACCCTGTATTAATAATTATCTATCTATTAAAGCTTGTCCTTTTCAACAGGGAATCCAATCCAAATTAAATAATAAAGGCTTCCTATAGAAAAAATGAATAATTATTTTAAGGTCTGCAAACATAATTTTAGACATAAAACCTTAAATATGTCCAACACACTTAAGACTTAGGTATTTTTTTAAATTTATTTATTATTACAAACGTTATTACAATTTCTTAAATGTATTAGAAGAATAAGTGTTGAAACACAACACACAGGTGACAAATTACTAAATACTTAACTAAAACAAAACAAAAAATTAGAAACCCTTCGACTGAAAGACCAAAATTAGGAATCAAAATCAACTGACACTAATCAAATATCAACCAACCAACCACCAATCAAATATCAATTCAAAAATAGTTTTGAGAAATAAATTTTCCACAATTTTTATTAAATTTAAACCTACTCGTTAAGCATCTTATTTCAGTGGTAGGAGTGTATAAGACATACAAAATCTACCTAGAATCTGGCCGATATTCTAAAAATGTAATAATATATAGAATAATATAGAAAATAACTAAATTGATACTGACTTCCTGTATAACCGGAAGCGCTATAATATTGAAAATATTAAGCGGAGGCCCCTATCAACATTTAGTAGAGAGATCAATCTATAATTCAATTAATTCTTATCAATAGACCAATAATTTTTAACATTCTGTATCAGTCAATAATTTATAACATGTCTGTATCGGTCTAAATATTGAATGTTTTTAAACGTAAATGTCTTCTATTTTAAACATTTTGTTATACTATTTTTAAATTAAACTAAATAGGTTTAAATAGAAAATGTTTCCCTTTCTCTCTGTCAGACTCGTCCTCGGACGCGTTTCGCTGTTTACGGCTCATCAGTAAGGCTCGAGTCTGACAAAGGGAGAAAGGATCTCGCAACACTATCAAGTGCGCTGATGGAATATCAAAAGGAGTATAAAACTCGTCGCGGCATCTCGCGGTGTAATTGCCTAACCCAAAGCAGCATCTTATAAAATACCAATGCAGAGGGTCCATTCTGCTAAAACATATTAAAATAGCAAATATGTGTCTTAACGGTTAAAGTCCCATGACAGAGAATGAATAGAAAATGTTTCCTTTTTCCCTTTGTCAGACTCCCTCAGGAAGTCTCCAGTATGACAAAAGACGTTTATTTTTGTAATTGGACATTTTTAGATATACTATACACCAATTTTGTGTATATTCCACCAAATAAACTATTGGCTATAGACTGTATATTGACACACTGTCCAGTTTTCAAATTATTCCGATGTATAGTTTTCCATACATACAGGGTGTTATGGAAATGACGTATTATATTTAAACCGGCAAATCCTGAGATGAAAATAAATTGAAGAAAAATAACCATAAATGGCGCTTTGAATTAGTAAGCAAAATATACACTTTATATGAAATCTCAAAATTTACGTGGCCGCTCCTGAGGCCCTTCGCAATCAATATTTTATTGAGGCAGTCTCAAGTATCAAAAGAGGTCAGCGCATTGTAGGCGGTGTTGTCATTGTAATTCTAAAAGCACATGTTCAGTTTTTGACAACAAGACGTCTTAGCGCGCGTTATCACTTTTTTTCAAACTTTTTAGACAAAGAAAACTACAATTTTAAGGTACATACTTTCTTACCTTCGATCTTATTTTAAAATAATCCGTTTTATAATTAAATTCCATAAAAAAATATGACACAAAAAGTATGCTTTTCAACAGAACTAACAGTATCCAAGCAAGGGCGAGACACGCGGGGTGATCTGACAATACGGTTAGTATACTCTAGTGACCCATATTGTTGCTAAGTGAATCCAGATGTAACGGCGCGACAGTATGTGGGTAAAAAGGGTTTTTACCTTAGTATTTAGATATTCAATTTAAAAAAAGAAGTATGTAGAATTTCTCTTGGACTCCATAGGAGTCACCCATTTAAATATAATAAGTAATTTCCATAACACCCTGTATATGGTATACAACGTGTCCAAGATAAGGAGGGCCAGTACAGGGATCTCGGAAACCGTAAGAGATACGAAGTTGGTTAAATGGAGGTAAAGTTGCGCATTTACGTGCCTAATAATAAGCCGTTTAGAAAGTTTTAAAATTCCGAGTAGTTCCGGAGATATCCGGAATAAAACGAAATTCTGAAAAATCGTTTTATTGTTTTCCTGGGTTTTTTTTGAGATCGAATTCTAAAGTAAATTGCACTTTTGCATTGCCACTTTTTCCGCTCTATCTAACAGCGTTAATTGTTTAGTAATCCGACGAGTTCGAATGCAACGATGTATGACACATTGTGGTTTGATGACGTTTCGAGGGTTTTTTGAACAACATCAGGAAATTTTGGGATACCGTCCTGTATTTCTCCTAATTTTATAAATAGTATCCCAAAATTTCCTGATGTTGGCACGCAAAGGGGCAACTTTACCTCCATTTAACTGACTTCGTATCTCTTACAGTTTCCGAGATCCCTGTACTGACCCTCCTTATCTTGGACACGTTGTATACCATATACAGGGTGTTATGGAAATGACTTATTATATTTAAATGGGTGACTCCTATGGAGTCCAAGAGAAAGTCTACATACTTTTTTTTTTAAATTGAATATATCAGCTCATGAGAGGACCCTTATGAAAAAGAGATGTCAGGTGAATAGGTGTAACCAAATCGTTTCTTCCCCTAGTTAGAATATTATTTGAGACATCGCTATTTCTTACAAACAATTAAAAATTAGATTTTACAAATACAGCACAGCTATATATGAATATAGACGGGACAGTCATGATATTTAACTGCTTAAACTTACCCCGACAAGAATCCAGGTAATGCATCCCCAACATAATCCTGACTATTCTTTTTTGCATTACAAATACCTTATGTGCATTCGAGGACCCTTATGAAAAAGAGATGTCAGGTGAATAGGTGTAACCAAATCGTTTCTTCCCCTAGTTAGAATATTATTTGAGACATCGCTATTTCTTACAAACAATTAAAAATTAGATTTTACAAATACAGCACAGCTATATATGAATATAGACGGGACAGTCATGATATTTAACTGCTTAAACTTACCCCGACAAGAATCCAGGTAATGCATCCCCAACATAATCCTGACTATTCTTTTTTGCATTACAAATACCTTATGTGCATTCGCAATTGAAGCACGATACCAAAACATAATACTCTATGCAATTACAGACTGAACACTGGCCTCATAACATTTAAACTCACCTGGTAACGCAAGAAACGAATGGCAGAAATTTGACAGATTGATCATAAAGAAATAAAATATTACCACTATTTAAAGAAACAAAGTTTATGATGGTTGCGAAAAAACCGAAACGTCGGATTGAAAATTTAATTAAATTATCTTATAGAGGAGAAGAAGTGGCAATAAGAATGTAAAATGTATTTTCACATATCTCTTCAGAAAACAAAAAGGGTTGCCCAAAAATCTTCGGAAATATTCGGATTTTTTTAAATTGAAACCAGATCTGACGAATGTGCAACTTTTGTCTAATTTGACATTTCTGTATGTCCTATGGTTAACGAAATTCCTGTAAAGGGCATTCTCTCTGGGACACTCTGTATATCGAAGTCGTGTCATTATTTTTAATAATTAAAATTAATATTTGTTTCGGAATTGAAAACAATGCAATAATTTTTATATTGTAACGAGCAAAACTGTGCAATAAGTTACGTTGTTAAAAAAATATCGTGCTAAAAAGGGAACAAAATTACAATTAACTACCGGTTCTCAACTTTGAATTACATCATAAAATAAGTAGGTCAGTAACTGCATTATCGATTTGTGAATAATTTAATCAAATTTTATATCTACGTTCCATTTGATTTCAATTCAAACATGGAATCTCAATTTGGAGAGTTTCGTTCGTACCTACTTTTAAAAGCAATTACAAAAATGCATGCAAGAGGGACATTCTATGTACGCTCTCAGCCAAAACAATCGATCCACGCACTGTTAGGATGGATTTTTGCTCGTGAATAATTTTTTTTATTTTAATTCTGATTTTTTAATTTTTATATTGCAATTAAATTTATCGAAAATCTCGCTCATGGGCGATTTTAAGAATATGTTCAGATTATACAGTATGTCCACGGATAGGGTTTACAAGAGGACAAATGGACTAAAAATTGAAAGATACGAAAAAAAGTCACTCTTAATAAACGTTTTTGCTTGTCTAGAAAATACGATTCATCATAAGAAACTTCAATTTTTTATACAGGGTGGGTAAAAACTGCAATAATGTTATTTTGCTTAAGAGTAAACATACTTTATTTTGATAGATACGAAAAAAAGTCACTCTTAATGAATGTGTTTTCTACACAACAAACCGAAGTAGAACAATTCATTAAAAGGTTTACCTATGTAAAAATTATTTCCCAAAAAGTTTCTCTGGCACATGTCTGACTGGTGAACCTAGTTAAAATAATAATGACACTTAAGGTGATATGTACTTGTTGTCAATGTCTTTATTTAATGAAGTTATTATTTAAGTAGAAATGCCATCTACTGAACAAAGAGTTTTTATAATACAATGTTATGGGGATGGTCAAGTTTCATACCGCTACGTCATGGAACAATTTACCGAGAAATTTGTAGGAATCCCAATAACTAGGATGGCAATCTGCAAGTTAATAAAAAAGTTCAAAAGAACTGGTTCGGTTTTGGACCTCAAAAAAAAAAGAAGAAATACGACCATGATGATGCTGCTACAGTCTTAGTTCTTCAGGGTCCGTTACACTATTCGGACACACGAATTTTAAATTTTTACTATTTTTTTCTAAAAGTATACATTTTTAGTAGTAATATTCAATAAAAAAATTTGCGGAATACTCAGTAATTTTTAAGAAATTAATTAATAAAAATCCTAATTTTATGGTTTTTGAGTGATTTGACAAGGTTCTGACCCCAACATTTTTAGCGATGTTGCCGGATTTATAATTTTATAACAAAAATAAAAAGTAAAGGTTCTGTGTAATGACTACACTTGAGCACCCACGGAATTTAACAATTTTTGAAAATGTAATGGAAAGATATGGTTGTAGAAAAAGAAAACATAAGAAAGTTAGGGTAAGTTACATAAATTGACACTGCCCTGGGAAAACCACTGAAAACCCGCCCCCGCTACACCTTTTGTAGCCGATTTGTTTTTGTATTCGGCAAAAAAACACACGAAAGTTACATAAATTGACAGTACCCTGAGAAAACAAGTGAAAACCCGCCCCCGCTACACCTTTTGTACCCTTTCCTTCTGTACTCGGAAAAAGAAAACATAAGAAAGTCACATAAATTGACAGTGCCCTGGGAAAACAAGTGAGAACCCGCCCCCGCGACACCTTTTGTAGCCGATTTCCTATTCGGAAACAGGAAACATAAGAATGTTACATAAATTGACAGTGCCCTGGGAAAACAAGTGAAAACCCGCCCCCGCTACACCTTTTGTAGCCGATTTGTTTGTGTATTCGACTAAAGAAAACACAAGAAAGTTACAAAAATTGACAGTGCCCTGGGAAAACAAGTGAAAACCCGCCCCCGCTACACCGTGTGTAGCCGATTTATTTTTGTATTCGGCAAAAGAAAACATAAGAAAGTTACATAAATTGACAGTGCCCTGGGAAAACCGCTGAAAACCCGCCCCCGCTACACCTTTTGTAGCCGATTTCCTTCTGTATTCGGGAAAAGAAAACACAAGAAAGTTACATAAATTGATAATGTCCTAACAAGTGAAAATCCGCCCCGCTACAGCTTTTGGAGTCTTATTCCGCCACGCGCCTCTTATGGACTCAGTGCAGCTCAACCGAGCCACTGAAAACGCCATCCCTCGGCCCATAAGAACTGTGTACAACATAGTGCCCGCAGCGTGTAGCGGCCACCGGCAGAGTGGCTGTGTTTGCGACCAGCAAGGCTGGTCGCAAACACAACCACTTTGTGGTCGCCACCGGTGTAGTTTAAATATCTGCCTAACAGGAATATTCATATTTTGAAAAAAAAGATCCCGAAAACAAAGGATAATCTTTCCGGCATTTGCAACAATAAAAGCAGGAATTCAAGGCATTTGCATTAACTTCCTGCCTAATAGTGCATACGAGACGACAATTTCTGGTTTTGTATCTGAAATTATCTCTAATCAATCCTATGTATTGTATTGTATTGTAAATATTTTGCAAAATCCACATCATGCTTGTTTGTAATTGCGTCAACATTATCTATATTTGCTATTTCCATTTTATTTTGATTTGTTCTTTCCTTTTCCTTGAACGCCAAAGTATAACTGCTCTTGGCAACAGTGTTATGTAATGTCAAATTTGTGTTCGACTTAAAAGTGACATCTTCAACAGAGTTGCCAGTTGTCTTTTATTAGCTACATAGGAAAAAAATATTGCACAAAAACGGATATTTTTTGGCCTTTCTATCGCAGCTAACCCTCTTAAAAGATATTGCTTAGTCGTGACATAACTACATTGACAATAAACTGCGGTCAACCGAACAACTGTATTATTGCAGAAAGCTTTTCTATGTGGCAACACTGTTAAAATACCGAATTTTGCAAATATGACATGTTCGCAGCGTAAATTTTAAGAATCAACAATTTTACGACCATTTTTGCATTTAAACTCAAATTTTATGAATTAATGTGTGTTTTCCGCATCTAATTTTACTTAAAAGTATTCATATTACACAATTTAACAAAAAAAACGTTAAAAATACAAGTAATTAGTGTGTCCGAATAGTGTAACGAAACCGTTCTTCATTCTGTTGAAGAAAATCCTATGACGTCCCTTAGAAATCGTGTTACTCAGTTGGAAATTGTGAAAAAAAAGTCAAATTCAGAAGATCCTTAAAGCAAATAAATTGTATCCGTATAAACCACACTTTAATCAAAGATTGGAAGAGGAAGACGATGCGAAACGACTTGATTTTTGCCTGTGGATAGGAAACAAAATTTTAAGTGGAAATATTGATTTTTATAAATGTATCATGTTTTCTGATGAAAGTACATTTTCAACAAATGGAACCGTTGCAACCCAGCACGTTAGGTACTGGTCTTTAGAATTATGACGAGAAGACAATATTTCACAAAAGTGAACGTGTGGTGTGCGATATCCATCCATGGCATTATAGGGCCATATTTTTTTGATAACACGTGCAATAGATTATAATATTTAGAAATGCTGGATACATTTTTCAATGATAAATCTACCATTAAATTTTCGACAAAATATGTATTTTCAGCACGATGGTTGTCCAGCCCATTTCGCTCGTGAGGTTAGAGAATGACCGCAGATTTGGTCCAAGGTGGATTGGCAGGAATGGACCAGTTTTGACCTTAACCTTGGCCGATATGTTTTTATGGGGCCGTTTAAAACAAATTGTTTTTGCAACCGCAATACCAAATGATATTAAAGTGCTGAAGGGCAGAATTATCCAGGCTCTCCAATCGATATCTCAGGAAGAAATCAGAAATTCTTTCACTTATTCATTATTCACTCATTTATCAGCAATTAGAAAAATGTGTCGAGTATGGGGGTGGAGTTTTTGAATTATGAAATGGTTATCGTATTCTTTTCATGTTAATACAAATGTTCATATTATTATTATTATTATAATTACTTCATTAAATGAAGACATTGACAACGAGTATCACCTATTCATTATTCAAGTAAAAACGTTTATTAAGAGTGACTTTTTTTCGTTGCAGTTTTTACCCACCTTGTATAAAAAATTGAAATTTCTTATGATGAATCGTATTTTATAGACAAACAAAAACGTTTATTAAGAGTGACTTTTTTTCGAATTTTTCAATTTTTGGTCTATTTGTCCTCTTGTAAACCCCATCCGTGGACATACTATATACAGGGTGTCCGGGAACATGTGAGAAATCTCCCGGATATGAAGAAAACACGTGAAAAGAATACTATAGGTTCATATAAACTTCTTTCGTATCGGCCTCCTCTTCGGAGATATGGGCTCCCAAAGAGCACCAATGGAATCAAGTTTTTTACACATAATTATTGAACCACCTGGTATATTTCAATTATTTTTTAATATGATGTATACCAGGTAAGACCCGTCAAATTACTACCCAAGAAATTGTTGTGAATTACTCACAGCTGCAGGGACGGACTAGCTGTAACACTCATGGGCCCATTTTTTTTACGCCCTGTATGATAAGAACTTTGGACAATGTTTTTTACATAGCGGAATCTTGAAGGTTGAACATTGGATCGGAACAAAAATGTATCTTTTATTGAAATACCCGAAGCACATGATGTATATGAAATGCCGTTTTCTCGAAAACGGTTAGGATTAGCGACATGAATGAAGAGTACTTAATTTTTAGCAAATAGTTAAAGGTATGTAAAAAACATTGTCCAAAGTTCTCATCATACAGGGCGTGTTACAGCTAGTCCGTCCCTGCAGCTGTGAGTAATTCACAACAGTTTCTTGGGTAGTAATTTGACGGGTCTTACCTGGTATACATCATATTAAAAAATAATTGAAATATACCAGGTGGTTCAATAATTATGTGTAAAAAACTTGATTCCATTGGTGCTCTTTGGGAGCCCATATCTCCGAAGAGGAGGCCGATACGAAAGAAGTTTATATGAACCTATAGTATTCTTTTCACGTGTTTTCTTCATATCCGGGAGATTTCCCACATGTTCCCGGACACCCTGTATATGTTGGTTCGTTTCGTTTCAATACTTGCAACTTATACGATTTTACCCAATCAAAAAGCTTGTTTAAGAAATTTGTATTAATTTTCAAACATAACAAAAACTTAAACTACGAGAATGACATGAATTAAAATTAAAAAAAAAACAACTTGAAAAAAAAGCATACACGACAGTGACGGGTGTTGGTTTTAAGTCGAAACTGCGTGGGGGTCAATTAATTTTTGAGATTTCGAAGTCATCTAAATCGTTAACAATAGTCACAATATGATGTCAAGCATTATTATCCTGCATCAGTATAAAATTTGCTCCAATAAATGACGCGAAAGGGACAGCATTTTGCTCTAAAGGTGCTTCTAAACGGGCAATTTTTACGGCAATGTGTGGGTGCAATAGTATAGCTGGAAGTTGCCGGAAGCATTGCCATCCATATGTGGAAATATATTGCATTATATTTCGGATAGCCCGGCAATATAGCCAAACATGTTTAGTATTAATATGATGCCCGGCATCTTGCTTATTGAAGTAAGGTCGCGTTGACAAGGGTCTAGTTTGGTACACCGATGGATCAAAAACCGCCAACGGTGTGGGCGCAGGTATATTTGGGGAAAGACCCAGGATGGACATAAGCATTCCTCTGGGGAACTACGCCACAGTATACCAAGCGGAAGTTCATGCCATACAAGCATGCGTACTACAAAATCTTGAAAAGGGCTACCACAACCAAAAGATTTACATCCTGTCGGACAGCCAAGCTGCTCTTAAAGCTCTGAACTCCAATCGGTTTACTTCCAAACTTACACTGGAGTGCCATACCAACCTAAAAGTACTGGCGGCCAGGGGAAACAAGATAGAGCTCTTGTGGGTCCCTGGTCACTCTGGGATATTAGGAAATGAAAAAGCGGATGAACTAGCGAGAGCCGGATCCGCCCAAAATCTCAGGGGCCCCGAACCGGCCTTTGGGATATCAAAACAGGCAACGAAAACAACATTAGATAGATGGTCGAAAAAACAACACCTATCTCGATGGCAAGGGTTACCTGGTCAAATACACGCAAGGGCCGTAATTGGAAAACCATCGAGGATACTATCGAATGGGATGCTAGCCCTAACATGGCCCCAGTTGAAACAAGTGATGGGTCTGCTAACAGGCCACTGCCACTTGCGAAAACACCTTCAACGGATGGGTATAAACAACGGATCCATTGAATGCAGACTCTGCGGCGAAGAGGATGAAACCGCCTCACACATAATATACCGCTGCGCAGCACTGTCTCGTAGAAGACAAAATATCTTCGGGAACATACAATGTGGTGACAACCTCCCATATGACAAACTTGGTAGAAGGTTACTGGACCTCATAGAAGGAACAAACATCTTCTAACAAGATCGGGGTACACAATAAGCCGGAAGGCTGCAGTGATAGAAGTTCGGGCCTTTAAACCGACCCCCGCCTTTAACCAACCAACCAAGGTCGCGTCCATATGTTTTTTTTTAAATTTTTATTTAGGACAATAAAAGCCGTTGCTACAGGAACAATTTCGTCAGCCATTATTGCCCGACTGAATAGCCCATTTACCGGTAAAAATGATATGGGTTATGTTGTATATTTCTGCAACAATTAATGCACACAGATTTTCATGCTATAGTTCCCTAATATTTCAGACATATATTGCAGGAAAATGTTGCCCGTTTTGAAGCAGCTTAAAACATCTCTATTGTACTATCCACTGTGTTAGCTCCTCAATTGGCCGTTGCCAAGTCCGTCCGTGAAAATTATAATGTTTCTTTTAAAACATCGTATCCGCTACAAGAATTAAAGTATTGAAATGAATCAAAAACGAAAATATAAAAAAATAGATGCAATTAAATGACAAAATAAAAAGTTTAACAGCTCCATCACGCTACAGAGCATTTTAAAGTTTGATTCAAAAAACTTCTTGTTTCAACCTGTATATTATGGACATATTCTTAACTTTCTTAAAATCTCACACATTTGCAAGATTTTCATAATGGGACTTTAGCCAGAGAGAGCTCAAATTCAAAATATGCTTTATTCCTACAAGAACTGTGTCTCGTGAACAAAGCTGTTAAAAATATAATAAATAATAATACAATACAGACGAGTCAAATCAATACAAACAGGACAATAAGTATACTATGTGAAATCTAGAGGCAACCTCAATACACCCAGACACTGCATAAGCAATGGCCAACAATATAATAAGAACTTCAGTTAAAAGAATCAGCAAAAAACTCGTCCAACGTATAAAAGCTTTACGCAATACCAAATTTCTTCACTTCATTTTTAAATTTTTTCTCACCTTGAATTCGTCTTAAGGTTTGAGATAAATTAATGATTGGACAATTTCTTGGTATTAAACATAATCGAATTTCTTGTCTACAGCATAGTTTTGTATTTTTTATGCATAAGTGTAAACAGACAAACAAGGGTAACAATTTTGAGTGGCAAAAATAAGGTTTAGAGAGGGCTTCTGTTGAAGTATAAATATTGCATTAAAATGATACCTCGAGCATGTACCACAAAAACAGATGCCGTAGCGCAATTGCGATTAGCTTCATCTAGTTCATCAGCTAAAATTCTAATTGCATAACAACCTGATGCGATTTTTCTAGTTAAATTAACTAAGTGACCCTCAAATTGCAACCTATTGTCTGTAAATAAGCCCAAGAATTTTATCTCACTTCGATTTTGTAAAGGCTGATCATCGAGCAATGTATTATTGAAAACACATTTAAAAGTAATAATATTAGTCTTTGAAATATTTACCGACAGGCAATTTGAATCAAACCATTGTTTGATTTTAGTTAGATCACCATTTACATTATCCTGGAGAGTTAAATGGAACTTTTGTTTGGCCACGTCTATACGTTACAACAGGGTGGTACATTTTGGTTTTGGTGATTTTAAAAATACAGTGATACCTCGAGGTACGAGTTTAATTCGTTCCGTAACCTTGCTCCTATGTCAATTTGCTCGTATCTCAAAGCAATTTTCCCCATTGAAATTAATTGAAATGCCATTAATCCGTTCTAGCCCCAAAAATGCTACCCCAATTGTTTTTGTTACGTGTTTTTGAATAAAAAAAATGTATTTATAAATGACAAATATTATATAAAAACATAATAACTTACACACAACTTAAATGCTACTGTATGCTTAATTTTAGTCACTGCTTTTCTCTTCACTGGTCTTTGCCTTTTTCGCCGGATTAAAAAAAAAAATTGTCCAAGGAGGTTTGTTTCTTCCTCCCTTTCAGAATGCTGCGAAAATGAGTTAGGCAAGTGTCATATGCACGACAGTTGCAACTTTTTCGGGGTGTTTCTTTTCCACGAACTGTGAAACTCTCTCCCACATTTCCAAGATCTCTTTTATCTCACTTGTAGAGATCGCGTCGAAGCTGACCGTTCCTCGTATCTCAAATGTCGCTCGTATTTCAAAACAAAACTTTTCTCGCTCGACAGCCCATATCTCAAATAACTCGTATGTTAGGGCACTCGTATGTCGAGGTACCACTGTATATGTATATTTTTAATGTAAAATATTTATTTTAGGTTAAATTTAAAAACTCTAACATGGGAGATAGTTTATTTATGTAATGGAAAAGGAGACTACGAACCTCCCGGGAGATACCGGCACGAAGTAGGATTCGACGGTAAAAGAATATTTATATTGGCTGGAGGAACAGCCGATACTGTATATGACTTATCCGATATTCCTACTTTTGATATCGACAAGAGAGAATGGACTAGTCAAAAAACAATTCCAGCTGGCACACATGGTATGTATTTTAATTTAAATATTCAATATAACCAATTAATACTGCGCATTTTAAGACAGTCTTATCTTGTGTAACTAATTGTTAGTAAATAAAATTCACTCGCATTGTGTTCGGTGTATTTTTTACTTTTTTAAACAGATGTAGTAAAATATTAATATCTTAAAAACTTGTTTGTACTTGTAGAATGTCTGTAGTAGCTTGATGCTAATAACATATTTAATTTTATTTCATTTCATTAGTGCGGAATTTCGCCGAGTTTGAGATAACTAGATAACTAATTTCACATAAGTAATGTACACAATTTTTCCTACGACCACAGATACAATTATTTGAACATTTTAAGTTACTTACCTGTTTGTAAATTAAAATAAGAACTTTCTCCTATTTGCTTACTCTAATTATTATGTACCGTGTTAAAACTTTATATTTTCTGATTTTTTAAATTAGATTAAAACTGTTCAGGCGTTGTCTCAACGTAGTAGACTCTATATTCAGAAGAACTATTTACTTTTTAGAAACTTATTTGTTACTAAAAACAGACGAATGCCTTCCGTTGAACTGTCCTCTTTCCGCTAGGAGAGCTATCATCGCTTCGTATCAATGCCGTCATTCGTGTAAAAAGCAGTGGACTATTAAAGTTCATAGAGAACCAAACCGTCTCACATCATAACTGTTTATTTTTAAAATTTATTAAATTTAATACCTAAAGAGGAACAAAAATTAATCTAATTTTAACTTTGAATGAGTACATTGTTCCAAGAAAATGATATACCTTATGACCTAACCTCAATATTTATATATGGTTCGTTAATTTGTTAATTAGGCATTCCAGCGATTTGTCAACAATGGCGGCTGATGGCAAATTCTGCTTTACACGTGACCATAAAAATCACGTGGCCTGGTGGCATTTAACGGGTGGCTCAACGCTTTTTGCCATCAGCCGCTTGAGGTCACGTGATTTGGAATCCCTAATTACATATTTGCTTAAAAAGATATTCAAATTATTAAAACAAATATAATTGTATAAATCACTTACCCTGTATGGATATTCGATCCATTGTAAAAATCGAAAATAAATCGGTACCTTACTCAAGCGCTTATTATGCTTAATGGGTTGCCACACTTCTCTGTTACTTTTTTATATTTATCATAAAAACACCATAATCAAAAAAGAAGACAAAGTATATTCATATGCTCTAGTACCCTTTACCCCATCCAATATCCCAATAATTCACTCCAAGAGAGACACTGTCTAGCGAAGTTAGCCGTTCTTTTTTCTCATTTTCGTAGGTGGTCATAGGAAAAATCCTATTTCAGCTCGGTTCTGTCATAGTCTCTTGCAATTCATTAATAAACTTAAATGGGTAACTTCTTGGGTTTCTAGAGGAAGCCTTCATAATTTTTTTCCCACGTGTTCGTTCCCTTTTTAGGGTGTTTCTTACTTAATAAATAAGGTGTAAAATTTGGTAAAAAGTAGCACTATCGTATTTCTATTATGGGAAATAATTTACTTTCGTGTGCTTGTGATGTGCTTTCAATTTTGTTTGATATTTCAGTTCTGTTGCAAAACATTTTTCGCCGTCTTCTGGTAATTAACATTGCACGGATTCATGCGGAGTACACCGTTCTCGCATTGCCAGAAATGGGGCACGCGCCATTTTCATTGCCATTGCCGGTGCAAGTCTGGTTAGAGATGGATTATTCTATTATTTTTAAATGTTTACTTGTTGGTCGAAGCACCTATGAACAGCTAATGGCTATTTAAACTAGCTGGTACTTAAATTAGCAGTTCATATTCTTTATTCTTTATTGCTACAATTCGTAGCAACTTTTTTGAACTGCCATTTGTAAGTAGCAGTAGCTGTTTTAGCTGCTAATCAAAACGAACAGGTTTGCCCATCTCTAATTCTGGGGGTATTTTAGGGATTTCGACACTACCAATGGCTGTTCTGACTGTTGGAAATGCGCCAGCTAATCGAGAACGGTTTACTATGCATGAATTCGTGCAATTATAATTGCCATTGCACCTGAAATTTTTATTGCCGACTCTAATACGGCTTTTAGAGTCGGCAATTTTTGTCTCTTGCGCCGGGAATGGCAATTATAATTGCACGTATTCATGCGCACTAAACCGTTCTCGATCAGCTGGCCCAATACTGCTCGCATTGTGTCGGCAATGCGAGAATGGAATCCGTATTACAGTCGGCACTTCTAGTCTTCTGGCAATTAACATTGCACGGATTCATGCGCAGTACACCGTTCTCGCATTGCCAGAAATGGGGCACGCGCCATTTTCATTGCCATTGCCGGTGCAAGTCTGGGTAGAGATGGATTATTCTGTTATTTTTTAATGTTTATTAGTTGGTCGAAGCACCTATGAACAGCTAATGGCTATTTAGACTAGCTGGTACTTAAATTAGCAGTTTACATTCTTTATTAAGCATATGTACTGCTAATTCGTAGCAACTTTTTTGAACTGCCATTTGTAAGTAGCAGTAGCTGCTTTAATTGCTAATCAAAACGAACAGGTTCGCCCGTCTCTAATTCTGGGGGTATTTTAGGGATTTCGACACAGCCAACTGCTGTTCTGACTGTTAGCAATGCGCCAGCTGATCGAGAACGGCTTACTGCGCATGAATTCGTGCAATTATAATTGCTATTGCACCGGAAATTTTTATTGCCGACTCTAATACGGCTTTTATGATATTATGGTTTTTTTTCTTCCATTTCTTTTCATCTAAGGATTTTCGAATTTAAATATAATAAGTCATTTACATAACACCCTGTAGTGTTGGAATGTTTAAACGGAATATACCTACCATTTTAGGAGTGCCTATGGCCCGAAGATGTCACGGAGCCGCACAAATCGACCATGGCAACGGAATTGAAGTTTTCATAACCGGAGGCCTAGACGGAGAAAGCATATTCAACGACCTCTGGCGGCTAAACCTCAAAACATTACGTTGGACTTACTTTGAAACGTGTTTTCTGCCCCGACCGATGTATTTCCACGCAGTATCTGTGACGCCTCAAGGGAGGCTGTGTGTTTTTGGTGGTATTTATAGCATAAATGACCAAGTGAAAAGGAGTAACGCGGTGTACTCAACGTGGGTGTGTATACCAAAACTTAGTGAGTTGTGTTGGGAGGCGGTTTTGGAATTTAGTCCGCTTATTTTTAAGTATTCCAGCAACGACCTGATTAATATGGGTCTTCCGCGACATTTCGTGCAAAGGTTAGGTCAAAATAAAACGTGTAGGTATTAGGCTCGAGTGCTTGTTTTCAGAGGAATCTTATGCTAGAAATGCAAAGCATCATTTCGTGTTCCATATTTTAAACCGGGACTAACGAAAGCACCGTGTGCGGCTCCTCGAACAATCCAAAAACCATGCATGAGCGACGTAAGTAAAGGAAATCGGGCGGACAAAACATGCGGTAGGGGATTAAGATGTTTTCTTTTTTTTATTTAAACGTAACACAGTAACCCTGGAGGAAAACACGTGGGGTTGTTTCTAAAATAGGTAAAGGTGCGTTTATGTTGAAGGCACAATGAATGAAAAGAGCGGGGATACTGGCTTCCGTCCAAATGAGCACCTGCAGGGTACGGCGGTCTGATATAGTCCAAATTAGTCCAACGACAAAAGTACAGATTTGAAATAATTGTAACCAGTATAATAATTTAACATGCGTTAATGCTAAAGAAACAATATTGTGTTTATAGTTGTTAAATATTTACTACTATTTTATGCATGACGGGCACACAGTGGCCACCTGATAATTTAAAGTGGAAGAATTTAACAAGCCATTTTAAATATCTACTTATTTTATGCTCGTAGGTTGAGAAAGATGTGAAGAAAAATAACTCTTGGTAAACTTTTTGTTTTAAAAAAGCACAAGAATAAACCCGAACAATAAATACATATTTGGGTGATTTTTTGCAGTTTTTTTGTTTGGTATCGAGACATTCATTATTCACAAATAAATAAATTTCTGGAGTATTTTTGGTGGTTACTACAATTTTTTAGCTAAACCTGTGCTCACCCGTAGTTACGTGCCTGATCACATGAAAACGGCTAGGCTGCCGTCGAGCAGTCGGTGACGTCATCGCTTGGTGAATTGGAATTTCAAGCGATTCACTCGAGCGACTCACTCGAGCGATTCACTCGATTATTAAAATCGCTCGAGTATCAAGTACTCGATTATTAAAATCAGCGGTTTTTCCCAACACTACTAGAAACCTTTACCACCACCGGTTGGCAACACTGCTTGCAAAATTATTTCTCGTTTCGTGGTTACATGTTTGGCTCCTAAAATACTGGATGTTTCTTAATAACATGCTAATATTTAAGAAAGTTATTCTTGGGTCCATTTTCAGAAAAAAACTTCATATTAACATAATATGTCCTAAACGTCTCAACTTTTGAGATACACGGTGTTTAGATTTTCATGTTTTTTTTTGTTAATAACTTGTTAAGGTTAAGGATTTAAATACGTGACAACTAGACTGGTAGGCAACTGTCAAATCTGTTTACGTTTACGAAACAAAAATCTGCTTCTTCTTACCTACTAGATCCTTTTTAATATTTGTTAATACCTAATTTCATAACGGATTGCAAATTAATGAATTTCATTTTTTTATTCGACAACTGTACGTCAAACGACAAAAATAAAGATACGCGACATTTGAGAATTTCAAAAATAAATTTTATTTATAAAAAAAAGAAGTGGCGTACCATTCTTTCCATACCGAGGCCTTTCCCGCACGAACGCCCCTGGCCTGAATAAAAAAACATGTTGTACATCATATATGTGTTTTAGTTCTATGTGTATTTGTTAATCAATGAACTATGGCATTTTGGCGTCCATTTGAAAGGATTGAAGAACATTGCATATTAAAAGCATTTCAGTAATATGTCGACATGGGAAGACTTTTTAGAAACCATACGTAGAATGCGATTTAAAAGTTAAAAATAATTTTGCTTGCATTAACTCTCGTCCTAATTCACATACTAGTTCAACCGCAAAAATGAACAAAAAATAATAGGATTAAAACACAATATAAGACACGAGAGGCTTCTAAGAACTAACATAAAATAAATTTTTAGTTTCCCAAAAAATCTTGCTAAACCCTGTTCAGACGGAAGCCGGGGTTGTTTCAGTAGGCATGCCGTTGTACACGTGTCTTTGATCAGTTATTATTCACTTATATTGTTACATTATTTTGTTAAAATATTCCCTGTAATGGATTTTCACGTTCTTTACTAATAAAATAGTAGTGAATATTTAATAACTGTATAAATCCCTTATTTTTACTCATATGTTAAAATATTATTAATGTTAGAACTATTTAAAATCTGTCCTTTGTAGTTAGCCTGGATTTGGACTAGATCAGACCGCCGTACCTTGCAGGAAGCTATATCGCCGCTCTTTTCGTTTATCGCAGCTCTAACATAAACACACTCTAAGTGAAAACATGATTGTAGACAATGGACTCAGTTTATTTTTAATTCAGGTTTTAATACCTAATATAATGAAAACCCATCGAAGCACATTATTTTTTACAATATTTCCAATAATTTTATATAATATAATGATTTAAAGATAAAATTCCATGGTTCGCCATATTTTTTCCCCTGTGGATTTTAAAAACCAATTTTTTTGTCACAGACCATTGTTGTCTTTTCTTCAGCGCCATGTTGGAATAAAATTCAGTCGGTGCCTTAGAGCTGTGTTTAATCACAGGTTGCCAAGCAGGCACTATTTTATGCGAACGTTTAGCCAAATATACTTAGTTTTTTTCCAATCTAAAACTGGATTCGTGAAGTTAAAGGATTGGAAGACGCTATGAACAAACTTGCGTTAAAAAATATAATTTTATAAGAATAATAATAACAATTTCAAATATGAACAATTTTCAAATTTTTGTCGCAGATCTTCCTGAAACTGGTTGATACCCCATTTGACATGTCAGACAATCTAAATATCAATAAATTAACTAAAAAACTTTATTATTAACGGCTAAAACTTCACGAAAAGAAATATTGATCAGTTGATGAGTCTCGTCTCTTTCTAACCTGCCAAAAAGCGGCATATTTTAGATGGCTCTGATTGATAATTTGGGATTGTTCATCTTAAAGGTCCTGGTTATATTTAGGATTGATACTTACATACATACAACATAGATGGAGCTGATTGCTAATTTGGGATTGTTTTGGATCCTCATCTTAATCGTCCGTCGCATGTTTTACCTGGCTGATTAGCTTACTTCGCTCATGTAGCGTACGAAGAGACACGCATGGTACTTTCGTTAGTCTTCGATGAAGTTTAAAAGGCTGAATGCGATAAATAAACGTTGGCTGCTGGCGAGCGACGCGATCATATTTCTAGCGATGATTACCTTTAAATACATATGAGATTGCGGTTACGTTATGATATACTAAGACTTCACCTATCAAAATTCCTTTTTAAATGTAATTTTTCAGTTTAGAATTGTATCCCCCTTATTTAAATATATACATATTTTCAGCCTGAATTGTGTGAAATTAATTTATTGACTTATGAGTTGTTAACTAAGCCCCTAAGTGACAAAGACAGATCCAAATATTACATCTATAAGATCTCCACAAGTAGGGGCACTACAACGTGTCCAAGATAAGGAGGACCAGTACAGGGATCTCTGAAACCGTAAGATATAGGAAGTCGGTTAATGGAGTTGCGCATTTACGTGCCTAATAATATGCCGTTTAGAAAGTTTTAAAATTGCGAGTAGTTCCGGAGATATCCGGAAAAAACCGAAATTCTGAAAAATCGTTTTATTGTTTTCCCGGGTTTTTTTGAGATCGAATTCTACAGTAAATTCCACTTTTGCATTGCCACTTTTTCCGCTCTATCTAACAGAGTTTATTGTTTTGTAATCTGACGAGTGGTCTTCGAAGGCCCATTATCATCATTCTTTTTTTAAATACGGTTTTAAATTATTTGTTATTTATTGAACTAGTCCAACATAAGTAAAAAATTTAGGGCTTACTTATGAGATATTATTTATAAAATTAGGAGAAATACAGGACCGTATCCCAAAATTTCCTGATGTTCAAAAAACCTTCGAAACGTCATTAAACCACAATGTGTCATACATCGTTGCATTTGAAATAAAAAAGCTCTCAAATTCCAATATCAGGAAAAGAGGACTGTATTTAAAAGAAAAAAGTTGATAATGGCCCTTCGAAGACAACTCCTTGGATTACAAAACAATTAACGCTGTTAGATAGAGCGGAAAAAGTGGCAATGTAAAAGTGCAATTTACTTTAGAATTCAATCTCAAAAAACCCAGGAAAGCAATAAAACGATTTTTCAGAATTTCGGTTTTTCCGGATATCTCCGAAACTACTCGGAATTTTAAAACTCTCTAAACGGCATATTTAGTGTTCAGTTCAGTCAAATGGATTTTGATCTCTTTTTAGAAGGGTTTGTTGTAAATACGCATTCCACAAATAATATCAAAATGAGAATTTGGAATTTAATTTAGTATGTATTCAGAGCAATTAGAATTTCATTTCCACTCTACAATATTATTAATGCAAAGGTGTAGAAATTTCTATAATATACTTGTAGTAAATAAGCTTCAGCTATAAACTTTTTCTAAAAAGAAAGAATGATGTATACTGTTTTTATCACATGATATTTTCGTTGTACTTTAATCTATGTATATTTTTTATCCTAGCAGCAAAATGGATTTAAAGAATTCTTCTTCCTGAGTGCCCTTAGTTCAAGCCACTGTTCCTGATTTGGTACATACATTTCAGCAGGCATTTGTTGATGTTGATTCTCCTCATCAGAATCATTGTCATTTTCTAAAACCAAATGGTTTTTATTGTTACAGGCTTCTTTATTGATATACAAGGTTTCAAAAGTTACAATTTTAATAATGAAATTAAAATTTTTTTTGAACTTTCTTATTTTTTGGCAATCATGAAATTACTCACTTTCTTCATTGAAATTTAAATGCTTTTTTATAGTGATTGGCCGATACGTTTTTTTTTTTGGTGATACCGATATTTTAGTTGCCTTGTTCGCCACATTTAAACTTTTGAAAACACTAATTTGCATAAGCGACTTACCAGGCTGCTTGACCATTTTCTTATCCACCATCTTCAATTTTTCCCCCGGACACCGGAGCAGTAATTTTCCCACCCCCTCGCATCTTCGTAACACTTCATTTTTTAATAACCTTTTCCTCATACGAGCAGTTATCATGGGACATTCCTGAAGCCACATACTGATATAGGCGAAGTCGCAAAGCAGCTGAAACGCTCCCCATTGGGAAAACTTTATTTTGTTGTTGTAAATATGGTCTAGCCAGGATTCACATATCAATGTTAATACCATGTTGCAGATTGTGTCATTGTCTATGGCTTTTAAGACGGGCGTTAATATTTTACCTAAAAAATAAATGGGACTTTGGCGAAAGCTTATTGTCTTTGAGGAACAAAAATCAAAAGTTTAAAAGCTTCAGCTGATCTTGTTTTAAAAAGTTCTCTTGGCGGGTTGTTAAGCTGGGAAGAAAACCAAAAATAAAAATCACTGAGTGCTGCAGGCAATTTAAGAATCACCAGATACAGTACGTTTCACGAAATTTGGATACGACTTAATGATTTCCTGGGTCGGTCCCATGGTGTCGACAAGAGCTTGGCAATAAACAAGTGAAGTATGAACGGACGGACTAAGGAAAACAAGTAATGATATGATTATATTAATGTAATCAAATGAAATAACTTTTTTTTTTAAATATTACTAGTCATATTTATTTACATTTATAATGTCATTCTCTAGATAGTTCTGTTTCGCTATCGCTATCCTCATCAAAATTAATTATAATTGGATTAATTATACGATCCAACTCCCACTACCTGGGAGAATATCATTAAAACATTTTCGTATTAATTCTACAACACTAGAACTTAAAGTCGGAGAAATATTTTCGGACCTAACCAGTGATTTTAACTGGTGCCACATATGCTCTATGGGGTGAAAATGCAATAATAGGGTGGGAGCCGTAGCACTGTATGTCCAATTTCTTCTGCCAATGTGTCACAAACATATACTTTTTTTATACAAAATGTCTTTAAAACTTCTAAAAGATCACTTTTTTTATAACTTTCGTCAAAATATATATCATTCGCCGCCATGTAGTTCTGAATCTCCAATTTTGTATTATTTGAGCTTGGAGCTTTATGTAATTGGCGACTGTGATAGCTCGCATTGTCCATTACTATCACGCTATTCTGAGGAATGTTTGGTAAAAGACAATTCTTTAACCATTCCTCAAAAACTAACTAACAAATTTGACCACAAAAAGAACAAATTTTACCACAAAAAGATATTTAAATATAAATTAAGCAACCTAACCTACCTGATGTGCCTATATTTAATTATAATTATTACAATCCGGTCCTTTCCACATAATAATAACAAACGGTCATAAATAATGGGATGGCCCCAGGTACTTTTACTGCAGTCATTAAGTTATATTCATTTTTCGTGAAACAATCTTTACTAGTAATTTTATTAATAATATCAATAAGTTAACCAAAAACTGTATTTTTGTGCCTTTGGCCTGTTCCCGTTCAACTAAAGAAAATTTTACTCCCTGAGGATTGGTTGCTGTCTAAACTCGCTCATTGGTATGAATGAGACAGGACCTTTTTGGGAAAATGTACGTAATTGTACTTGTTCGGGTACTACGTATTCCGTCGATATCAGAGTGCCCTTTGGAATGTATTCAACTAGAATACATCCTGCTTGTTGTCAAAGGACTTTCCAGCTACCGATAACCAATTGAAAGAGGATACTGATGTATATTTTGAAGGCCAATAGGAATGATTTTTTACCTGTAACTTTTACTTTTCCTATCGCACTTCTCTTGTTTTCGTCACGCCATTCAAATCTATAAAATTACTTAACAAGTCTGCCGGATGCATAATTAAGGCCAAAAATATTTACATTGTTACTACATTTTAAATATTATTATGTTTGTAAACTTGACATTGGCCTCATTTCTATATACAACTAGACAATATTTGGTGCTGAATGAACATTATAAATTAACGATATAAGTCTCGTGCGTGGTCAAATAAATATCATCACCTTCATTAACATTACCATTAATCATTTGAATTTTGATTGAGATAATAAGCGATGCCGTGTTTTAGAAAATCCAAGAAACCAGGTCGTTAGGTTGAGGTTAAATTGTGTGATTTTATATCATAATATTCTATACCAAAATTTAGTGTAATATTTTCAAACTGGGTTTCGGAATTTTTGATAAAACCCAACAACAAAAACTTTAACACACTGTATATTGCAAACAACGGATTTTAGGACATATGCATATATGAACTTTTCTACTTAAAATTGATTCAGGAATCGATCACCCATTAAAATAAGTTCAGGGTGAGTCAACGATAGAGTAAAGTTAACTTTCTCCTTTATGTTAAGTATTAGATAAAAACTCGAAAAATAAAAGTTGTAGAGATCATTAAGGTGCACATTCTAAAATTATATTGGAGTATACAGAGTGGCCCACAAAAGTGGTGAATATAACTTATGTTTTTTTAAATGGAACACTCTGTATTTCTATCAATTTTTTGATTATGCATAAGATTCTGATTATGTTTTATATATAATGTTAAATCTCATAGTTTTTCCAATATTTCCATTTTTTTCAGAAAAATGTCGGTTTTTAGCGTTGGATTTAATTGTTAATACCTACACTACCTTTGCAAATTAAAAGTTCATATTCGGAATGGACATTATATGGAGTTAAGGCAAATAAATTATGGAAACAAATTTACCTCACTTTTTACAGGGTGTTTAAAATAAATTTTCGACTTCATTAACTTTAAACAAAAAAATTTCGGTTTTTGAAATAGTACTCCCTGTATATTTTATTTCTTTCTGATAGAATACGTAATTCTCTTTAACTTTTATTTAATATATCATATGTTTATTTTTAATACTTTTCGACATATTTTAATTTTTCTCTATTTTTCATTGTTCGTTTCCTATATTTATATTATAACGTCGTAGTTGCCAGGACAAAATCAAACGAGGTAAATTTTCAAAACATATAATAAAATGGAAATGGAAATAAGTAACAACAAACTTGTGGAAAAGAATATATACATATTTTTCTCATTTTTTAATTGTGTCGTAATAAATGTTCAAATATATGCCGCCCCTCCCGAATACATATTTAGTCGGTTTAGTATGTTTTGCTGTACTCTCCTTAGCATAATCGGTGATACTGCCCTGCAAGCATTTCGTATTCTATCCTCCATATCTTGTTTGGTTGTGGGGGGATCTACGAAAACACGATCTTTAACATAACCCCAAAAGAAAAAATCTAGTGGGGTCAGATCACAAGATCGAGGGGCCACTGAATGAATCCACCCCGCCCGATCCACTTTTCTGGATAATGTTCGTTTAAGAAGTCTCGGACTGCACGACTATAATGAGAAGGAGCTCCATCTTGCTGAATCCACATTTATTCTCTCTCATTCACGGCAACCCCCTCAAAGAAGTCGGGGCAATTCATTTTGCAAAAAATTGAGATATGAGCCCGTTACATGATTCTCGAAAAAATATGGACCAATAAGTCTAAAATTTAATATTCCACACCACACATTAAGTGACCAATGATTTTGATGTTGTATTTCCCGGGCCCAGAATGGATTAGCTGTTGAGTAATAATGCATATTATGACGATTAACTGCACCATTACTACGAAAAGTTGCTTCATCGGGGAACATTATCTTTTCAAGAATATTTGGAGCGGTTTCTATTCGTCCATTAAAAATATTGCAAAAGTTTATGCGCTGTTCAAAATCACCATACCGAAGTTCTTGGTGTAACTCCATGTGAAAGGGATGAAACTTATATTTCCTGGTGGTGCGATTGGACGTGGATTGGGTTGTGTCAGCTAATAGAGCCAGATGACGGCTACTCACATGGGGATTTTCTTGGACATGAAGTAAAATATCCATTTCTTTATCTTCACGTTCCTAGGTGTTTCAGTATTAAGTACTTGTGTCAAAGTCTTGACACCTTTTGTTTTTTCATGGCAACTACGACGTCAAATCATAAATGTAGGAAACAAACAATGAAAAATAGAGAAAAATTAAAATATGTCGAAAAGTATTAAAAATAATCATACCATTTAAAAAAAAAACGAGATTTTTTTGTTTAAAGTTACTGAAATTAGAAGATTTATTTTGAACACCCTGTGAGGTAAATTTGTTTCCATAATTTATTTGCCTTAACTCCATATAATGTCCATTCCAAATATGAACTTTTAATTTGCAAAGGTAGTAGGTATTAACAATTAAATCCAACACTGAAAACTGACATTTTTCTGAAAAAATGTAAATATTGGAAAAACTATAAGATTTAGATATATAAAAAATATTCAGAATCTTATGCATAATCCAAAAATTGATAGAAATATAGAGTGTTCCATTTAAAAAAAAACGTAAGTTATATTCACCACTTCTTTGTGGGCCACCCTGTATACTCCAATATAATTTTAGAATGTGCACCTTAATGATCTCTACAACTTTTATATTTCCAGTTTTTATCTAATTCTTAACATAAAGGAGAAAATTAACTTTACTCTATCGTTGACTCACCCTATATATACAGATTTATGAAGCTACAAGTTAAAGAACTGATCAGGTTTTTGTATAGAATACTGTCCACTTAATCAAGAATCGCTCGGACCCGTCAAATTATTTTTTTTGACAAGCATTTTTTTTAGAAAAAAGATGTTATACAGGGTAGGGTGGATCATAAAAATTCTACTTGTATCAATTTTATTTTTTTTAATGGAAGATATTGCATATTTTTACATTCTACAATCAATTCTAGACATTTTTCATAAATCATGTCCTATACCTATCTTCAACCATTTACAAACTATTAATACTTTAATGCTGGTTTGCACCATTGATATGTTTCTCGATATAGCAACGTTCTGAACTCAAATCACAATCTTGAAGGCAATGACAATTTGCTATTCAAGTTTGAGACGTCAAAAAATGCTAGTGAAAGTTAACAAATTGGCAAAATCGCATCTGAAATACAATATATTTTTTGAACACCCTGTATTTCGAAAACGAAGCGACATGCGAAAAACTTTTACACCACATTTTCGTCTTAAAATAAGGTGAGGATTCACCTCCTTTATTTTTTCAGAGAGGTTAGGAAACACCCTGTATACATACAGTTGGAAATAAAGAATTTCTCAAAACCGTTCATTGCTCTCTCTAGTAAAATCCAAAATAAATACCTAAATATTTTTCGACGTAGGCGCATTGTGTGTCCGGTATTTCATCTTCATAAGTTTTCCAAAATGGTTTTGGTGGGAATATCATTTGTAAATAAGCCAAATTTGATATTTTGCAAATGGACGCCAAACATTTCACACATTCGTCAGGAGAGTCCTAAAAATATTTAACATAATCTGTACTGTGCTTCCATAAAGTGCTGCACAATTTTATTCGGGAATATATACAAATTAATTAATAACAACCATTTATAATATTTTTTTGTCGTTAATGTCAAAATCAATTATATTGATTACTTTACATTGTAATAATTATTATCAATGTTATTAATATTCCCTGTAATGGACTGCAAAAGCTCATTAGGAATTAAATATACATATTATTATTATTATTTAAAGTTCATAGATTTGTTTTTTAAACGCTCGGACACGTCAATTACTATTTTTAGTTGCGCATTTTTTAAGGTAAACTAAGACTAACTCTTACTAAACTGCATACTGTGTCCCAGAAAATTATAATATTTACGACGTCAGCAAGTCACTAGCGGGCAATATCAGCATTTAATTAAATAATCTTAATATTTTATTGTTGTGTTGAGTTTCTATGTTTCAATCTAGTTTTACCTTCATTTTAATGTAATTGAAATAAATCCGCATCGTTGCAATAATTAATTGTTGCTATACTTTCAAATTAAATTTTGAAACGTCAATATTTCGAAAATCTCTATTGTATTGTCTACTCCTTACGTAAAAATAATAGGATTTAATTATACTTACCTATATCCGAAAGTTGATATTAGATACAAGGTGTTAAAGTTAAAACATCATTTTTGTTTTTCTCTAATGACTAACGGGTTTTCACAAAATTTGGCTATTATGGTTTTTTTAGGACGAGAAATTAATTTTTTTTTGTGAAAATTTAATGTACAATGTAGGGGGCGCTGTCTGTGGCATTTTTCGCACCTTTATAGGTCATTACTTTTTGTGCCTTAGTGTATTTAAGTTTTTAATGAAAATAATACTTTTCTCATATTTATTACGTAAAAAAGGTATAGTTGAGGTCGCCCAGAGTTACCGTTTCGGAGATATATGCATTTGAATTGTTTAGTGCACCCTGCCCAATTACTATTAATTAGCAAACAAAATTATTTTCTTGAATAAAAATATGAGAAAACAAATTTAGAGATGGAGTTGCTATGAAACCTATTGCTACCTATTTGTTTGTTGATTATTGTAAGATAGCTGTGTGAGAAAATGTTTTATTTTTGAGTTTATCGTAAGTTAAGTAACAATGCCGAGACAAATTTTGTTTTCAAACGCAGAAATGTGGAATATGTTGTGTGTATACGCTCAGGAAAATTTTAATGGATGAGGTGCCCAGAGACGATATTCGGAACTCTATCCAACAACCTGATTTTAAGATCTTCAAAAATATTTACGACCGATAAGGGTCCTAAACGGAATTTCAAATAACTCACACAGCTATCTTATAATAATCAACAAACAAATAACTACATAGAGGTTTCATAGCAACTGCATCTCTAAATTTCATTTGTTTTCTCACAGGTTAAATTTAAAAAAAATTGTTTGCAAATTAATAGTAATTGGGCAGGATGCACTAAACAATTTAAATGCAAATATCTCCGAAACGGTAACTCTGGGCGACCTCAACTTAGTATACCTTTTTACGTAATAAATATGAGAAAAGTATTATTTTCATTAAAAACTTAAATGCACTAAGGCACAAAAAGTTATGACTTAAAAAATGCCGCAGACATTGTACATTAAAATTTCACAAAAAAATCAATTTATCGTCCTAAAAAAACCATAATTACCAAATTTTGTAAAAAACGTTGGTTTCTATCAAAGTTATTAGAGAAAAACAAAAAATAAGTTTTAACTTTAACATCCTGTGAGTGATAGACGTGTTTTGGACTTCCATTGTCTTTATTTCGTTTAAATCACAACGTTTCAATTGGTAATTATCTCCAGTCGTCTTCAGGTGAATACTGTATCTCAGTTAATATCAACTTTCGGATATAGGTAAGTATAATTAAATCCTAATATTTTTACGTTAGGAGTATGTGGTTTTCCATGTACCATTAATTATCGGACACCCTGTATACATACAGGGTGTTTCGGGAGGAAAGGGAAATATTTTGGGAACATGTTCAGAAGGTCAAAATAAGAGAAATTAACCCATATGTTTTAATCCGATTCTTAACCGTCTCTGAAATAATCGGTTCTAAAGTTTTTTTTGTAACTATTTTTTATTTCAAAAGCAACACCAATAGATACTAGTAAAACAACAAAATTCCACTAATTTAGAATGTTTTCGAAAATACCCCCACCAACTTCAATACAAGCTGCACCACGTTTGTTAATCGCTCGTGTTGCGCGTTGAATTGCTTGGGGATTGTTTATAATGATATTTGCAGCATTAAAAATTCGATGGTGGAGTCCTTCCACGGTTTCTACTCGTGTTTCGTATACTAGTGATTTCATCCACCCCCAGAGGCAATAATCCAGTGGGTTTAGGTCTGGTGACCTCGGTGGCCAAGCTTGAGGTCCTCCTCTCCCAATCCAACGATTATTCAAGAAATTACGCACCCGGCGACTAAAATGAGGTGGGGCTTCATCGTGCTGAAAGAACATTCGGTGTCGAACAATTAGCGGAACATCATCCAACATGTGTGTTAAATGGTCTTCCAAAAACCGTAAATATTCATCTCCAGTAAGACGCTCATTCAATATAAGAGGACCAAACAACTGGTCGTTGAGCATTCCACACCACACATTAATACTGAATCGATGTTGAAAGTTTCGTTCAAACGTGGCATGAAGATTTTTATCTGACCACCGATGTTCATTGTGACAGTTATTGATTCCATCGCGGGTGAACTGAGCTTCATCGCTAAATAAAATGTATTTATGTAGGCCTCGATTTTGTTGGATCCATTCACAAAATTGAACCCTTAAGCCATAATCACCTTCTTGAAGATGTTGGACCGGTTGAACATGGAAAGGCATTAAACCGTTTTTTCTAAGTGTCTTCCAAACGCCCACATGTGATTCTAATCGAAGTTCTTTCGTAATCCGCCTCGTACTAACACCTGGGTTCTCTTCAGCCATATAAAGAACATTCTCTTCATTTTCCACATTTAGACCCGCCGCTCGTTCAGAATCAATCCTTACGCTTGGAAACATTCCTGTTTCCTGAGCATTTGCAAAAACTTTTTGAAACACTTTTCGATTAGGAACTCTTCGATTTGGAAAACGACGTCGGTATTCATCAACAGCCCGTAATGCGCTACCATTACAGAAACCATACACGAACATCATGTCAGCATACTCCCTATGGGTGAATGTGTGAGGCATTACGTATGGAACCTTTCCTCTTTTCGAGTCGAAACGCTCAGAATAAATCAAACTGACAACCATGCTTGTCAATTAAATTAGGTATTGACAAGCAATGAAATACCTACAAATTGGAGTTAGAAATACAAAACTTCGTAATTACTCCAAAACTTTACAAAAAAAACTTTAGAACCGATTATTTCAGAGACGGTTAAGAATCGGATTAAAACATATGGGTTAATTTCTCTTATTTTGACCTTCTGAACATGTTCCCAAAATATTTCCCTTTCCTCCCGAAACACCCTGTATATTACGTAACAGTTTCACAAATCACATTACCCGTGATATGCCAAAACCGTCAATATTTCCAATAGATTTTTTGCACAGTTGGCTGTGAATTCGATCGGGTCGCCTTGACAACGTAAATGTCAAGAAATTTTAAACTTCAACATTGTTTATTTGTATATTTTTGGGTAAAGTTTTTTGGTGACTACGATATTCAGATTGAGGAAACGCCACGGGAAATTACATTACAAGCTGCTTCCGCAGCAAATAATTTATTACTAGAAAATTCCAGGGAGTGGCATGGAAAAGTGTATCAAAAATGTATTTACTGGTGTACTGATAACCATGTGAGTATCGACTCGAAATGTTTTATTAGCATATTTCGATAATTTAACATTAGCAGCATTAAAAATTACCTGACGAATTACCCGCAGGGTGGGGGAATACTGGTCAACGACACCTCATTGGTCTGGTCCTAATATCTCCTTTAAGGTCAGTTATTTTAATTTGAATGGAAAACTATAATCTAGTGAATGAGTCAAGCTCTCCTCTACTCTATTTACCTATAGCAAAAGACTAATATTTAATATCAGCTATACATAATCTAGCTTAAGTGACCGCCATTCCCCCATTCTCCCCCATAATAAAAAATAATAACTATGCAATTTTTAAAACGCCGCCATTTTGTTTTGGATGTGAATGCATTAAAGATTCGCGCTGTAGAATTACATGAGTGTTTGGATATTATAGAACATGAGGAAACGAGTATTGAAGATGTTACAGGCCAAACAAGCTTCAAGTGCGTATCCAGCTGCCAACTGAATTTAGTGCATGTCAAAAACTTCACTGCATTAAACTACTATATGAATTTGAGTATACACACCTTCAATTTTTGTATATTTACTTTAACTTCTGACACCAATTTAGCCCTCATAAGTGTACACACTTCAACATGTACAGCCATACCTCCTTTTTCGATTTGCACAGTGTGATCGGTTAGCTTTAAACCGTTCAGCTGGCTTAGACAGTTAACTATATCTGTATGAGTTATTGTAAAAAATGCCTGAACATTCCAGTTGTTTGCTATTTTACGGCATTCTTTTACTGACCATAACCTGGTTGTGTGAATGCTATGATCTGAAAAATATGTATATGTTGAGGGCAATCTCCGCTACAAAAATCTCGTATGCCGGTTGCAGGCATTTAGCATGATACAATAAACATAAGGTAAGATATCGTGCAAGGAGGTGTGTCTTAGTGACGTCAAGGTGTGAGAAGCTTCTGCAGCCATCGGTTGGTTCCCATATGCTTTCGACGGATATTTTGAAAGATTACCGGAATTTTTTCTTATTTTAGTGGTATTTGTGTATTTATTAAAATAAATATCCTAATATTTATAATGAGGATGGTTGTGGTATGGATAACCTGAAAAAGAATTTTTTTTCTACTATAATGTTTTTCTGTTTTCCTAGATTTATCCTTTTCTAAAATTAAAAAAAAATTAGGAAGGATATATCTTTTATGAACTTTCATACTTTAAATTGGTTCAAGACTAAATACGTAAAAATAGCTCTCACTTATTTAGAAACGGCCCTGTATTACATAATGTAAGTTTTGGTATACTTTTATTTGTTTATAACTATAGGTAGGCTTTAATCTATGCTGCATGTATTTTTCTGAATACACCGTGTTCAAGGGATCTCATAAACCGTAAGAGATACGAAGTCGGTTAAATGGAGGTAAAGTTGCACATTTACGTGCCTAATAATATGCCGTTTAGAAAGTTTTAAAATTCCGAGTAGTTCCGCAAAAAAAAACCGAAATTCTGAAAAATCGTTTTATTTTTTTCCGCTCTATCTAACAGCGTTAATTGTTTTGTAATCCGACGAGTCGTCTTCGAAGGGCCATTATCAACTTTCTTTTTTTAAATACTGTCCTGTTAGATAGAGCGTAAAAAGTGGTAATGTAAAAGTGCAAATTACTCAAAAAAATCCAGGAAAAAAATTAAACGATTTTTCAGAATTTCGGTTTTTTCCGGATATCTCCGGAACTACTCGGAATTTTAAAACTTTCTAAACGGCATATTATTGGGCACGTAAATGCGCAACTTTACCTCCATTTAACCGACTTCGTATCTCTTACGGTTTCCGAGATCTTTGTACTGGCCCTCCTTATCTTGGACACGGTGTATATAAACCTAAATACCATCATACAATTCTTTCATTTCAAACCTTTTAATAGGCACCTTTAAAAGATAATTTAAAAACGCTAACAACAACGTAAATCTCCATAAGCAATTTAAAAATAACTCACATATTGACGTCACCGCGCGCGCCAGTTCAAATTGAAACGGCTGGATATCATACATTGTACTTATTGCACTGTGCGCCTTACCTCGCACACTCGAGAGTCATGCTCTCATGCATGAGCGACATAAGCAAATATGGTCGGCGAGATAGAACATCATCTGTATAAATTGTTATCATAAATTAAATCGTTTTTGTTTTACCTAGCCTATGAAGTACAGGTATCTGCTCTACAAGTGGAAGCTCATCCAACGGCGCTCCTACAATCCAGTCAGGTGTCACTTCACACAAATTACTTAACGTTACCAGTTCTTGTAACACGTTACAATAAATCTGACCTGTTTCTGGATTGCAATCGGTTTTTGAGGCTACCAGGGCTTGCCTAAAGCACTGATCCCATAGGGTTGAGGTAACATGGACTCCTAAAGCATCGGCCAAGCTGGTTAGAGTAGAAAGAATGACTGGTGGAATATCAGCTAAAAGCGTAAGAATTAAAAACTCGATAGTGTTAGCGTACCTAAATACCTAAGTTAATTAATCTGCCGTATTCCTTGCTAAATACGCTTGAACAAATTGAAAATGATAAAAAAAAGTTACCTGCCTGTAGGAACAAAATGGTGTATCCATTCCCTTAAATGTTGACTTGATCTTGGTGGTCTAGCGGATAAAGGACTACCTGCCCACCATAACACAACGTGCTCCAAATAATTTCCAACTTCTGCCCATAATATTTGTTCATAATAATCTAATACTTTTTGGACAACTTTAGCATTAATTTTGGTATGTCCTAAAACATGCAGACCCTTATAAAATATGGGGCAGCCATTTTAAAAGTAATTGAATTTGCAGCAAAAAGTTCTTGTTTTTGGTAAATAGTTTGTTTATATCCTGTCTGTACCAAGGGTATGACCCTTTTTACGGGTTATAGTAAACATGGAAGTTTAGGATTCTCATTCATTTCTCGACGGCGGCGTTGTTCACTCCTAATGCCTACTGCTTTTGTGATCTATTGTGTTTTTGGTTTAATTTTTAGTGTTTTTTCGAATTAAAACTATTTAGAGCTATTTATTGCTATCTACGATGGTTCGTCGTCAGTGCGTGGTGTGTAAAAAATTTGACTTTAGACGTTAGAATAACCCCGGATTAATATTTCTTCGGTAAATAAGAATAATGAGGTTATGTTTTTTTTAGGTAAAGCAGTGGTGTAGCTAATATTTTAAGTAAATATTGTAAAAATATGGATTATTTCTTTATATTATCTGAATTGTCTAAATGGTGACTCTTTGATGAGTATCGTGGTCATGGTCTCTCTCAGTCTTAGGTTTGTTATCGCCTTTAAATATACGTTATAAAAAATTAAAAATAATGAATTTTCGTGTCTACCTTAATCAGTTTTTGAGATTTTGAGAATATAGATTAAGGGATTTTTAGGAAAGTCTAATTTTTTTGCAGAGACAAAACTTTTCAGTTTTAAAAACTTGTTAAAATTCTCCTGGTTATACATATAAGCTTCGCTGTTTCTAATTCAAGTTAATACATATATTTTCGGCCAAGATCTCCATTTATTTTTTTTTATTTCGTGATAAGCTATAGTACTTACCATTTCTTGATTTTTTAATGCCTTCATTTCCTATCATCTCAGGGGCTATCTTTTGGGTGGTATGCAACAGATTTAGAACATTACTTTCCTCGTAAGACATTAGCTCCTCAAGATTTACAAAACTGCTGATACTATCATCTATGTTGACGGTATTATCTTTTTCTTCTTTTATGTCTTGTCTGATATCTTCTATGGGAGGTGACAAATGTTTTGTTAAAGCCCTGAAAATAATAATAATAATTGTACACGCATCTATATATAATGGATTTTTGATAAAGCTATACAGGGTGCCCCAGAATATGTGGGCAATCTCGCCACATTTTTCCTTCTACGCCCCCCCCCCCCACTCCTGCGGCGATACGGGCCCATAACGGACGTCTCTGGAAATCGTTGGTTTTTAAAAAAATTTTTAAGTACTAGGTGTAATTAAATAATTTTTTAGTATAATGTTTACTAGATGAGTCTCCTTGAAATTCGCCCTTTTAAACATATTTGCCCCCCCCCCCTCCTACAGAGATACGGGCCAATAACGGACGTCTCTAGAAATCGTTGATTTTTTTTAAGTACTAGGAGTAATTTAATAATTTTTTAGTATAATGTTTACTAGATGAGTCTCCTTGAAATTCGCCCTTATAAACATATTTGGCTTATTTATCTTGACAGGGACGGACTAGACGTAAGACAAAAATGCTTTTTTTATATACCCTGTATGATGAAGGAACGACAATAATATTTTTTTGGATACTCTAAACCTTAAGCTGAAAAAAGATACTCTTGATTAATGTCGATAAAATGAACTGTTTTCGAAAAAAAAATATTTTTGTTCATACATTAAATGCATGTCGGCATATTCAGTATACGTAAATTCCATTACTAAGCTAGTAACTAATAAGACAAAGGAGAAAAACCGCAAATTTCAAGACACTACCATAAACTGACACTGGCCTAAATTTTCTTATTTAAATCGGTACATGTGAAAAATAGCATAGGAACAATGAGGGAATTTTATGAACACAAAACAACAACCAATACAAAAAAACCATATTGAACAAAAATATTTTTTTTCGAAAACAGTTCATTTTATCGACATTGATCGAGAGTACCTTTTTTTCAGCCTAAGGTTTAGAGTATCAAAAAAATATATTATTGTCGTTCCTTCATCATACACAAAACGATTTCCAGAGACGTCCGTTATGGGCCCGTATCTCCGTAGGGAGGCCGTAGGAAGAAAAATGTATATGAATTTCTCCTGTTATTTTTAAGTGTTCTATCTGAACCCGGGATATTGCCCACATTATCTGGGACACCCTGTATACCCTCATCAAATCCAAAATAAATCGATAAAATATGTCGAACCCCAAACGAACGTTCATATATAGTATTCGATAGCATTTTTGAAAAATATTTTCTATTAGTGTAACAATGTACTACTAAAAGATAGTCCGCAAGAATAATGATAATGATATCGTGTCAAAAACTTACATGTAAATTTCCAGGCTTGAGTTATCAGAGTTATTATCATCCTCTGCATTGTCATACATTTTGTAAGTATCTAGCAGGCAATCTATTAATTTGTGACAGCAATATTCTGCTCTATTGGAAGATAAAATTTGAAGTAGTCTGGTAACTGAAAATTTTCTTAAGGGAAACATTAAATATGGACATGTATTATTGCATACACTATTGGTGTTTTTGGATAGGTTAAATTTTAGGCCCATAGCTAATAGATTGTTGTATGAAGTTGATATCCTGCAAAGAATCAATTAATTACAATATTTATTTAGTATGTAGAACAAAAGTAAATTGTAGGGTACAGAAGAACATATAATAAACTGTTTCCGATTAATGTCAATACTTTACCGAAAATTTAAATTACTATACTTTAATCTTATATATCTATATACAGGGTGTTATGGAAATGACGTATTATATTTAAATGGGTGACTCCTTGGGCGTCCTAGAGAAGCGCTACATATTTTATTTTTTTTTAAATCGACCGTTTTAAAAGTGGGGTAACAAACACTCTTACTCACAGGTCAGTCCGCGCTACTGTACAACATTTCACCCAGAGCCAATGGCAATGTTGCCAAACTTAATGTAAAACTGAAATTCCATATAAAATTATAAAAATAAATTATTTTCTACCTACTTGTATTTATCTTTATACCTAAAGAGCGAGGAAATCCAGGCACAAACACAATCAGTTTTTTTTTCTATTTCATGGGAACACTCCTGGAAACACTTTATGTAGACACAGTAATAGTGAAACAGCACCGATAGTTAGCTTTTGAAAATAAAATAATACAGATTAGACTACAGATTATTAGATTTTATTACACGCGACGAAATTTGACGTCCAGAAGAAACGCGTCAATAAAAACAATATTCAAAGATTATTTATGGACGGGCAAGATACACGCATAAACCGAAAAAACAGAGCGTATTGCTGAGAGTGTGTTGGTGATCGACGAGACACAACGTATCCGGCCGCTGGTTGATCTGCAACTAACAGACCGCAAGCGTGCGGCGCTATATGAAACTACTTCGCCCAGCCGATGTAAGGCGTCAAGAGGTTATTGGCATTTGACCTAGTGACGTACGTGGCTATTACGATTCCATATGTTTTTCGGGTTGTTTAAAACATAGTCCGTCGTAAATGTTCTTCAATTAATTGTACCAAAAGGTATTACAGAATGGAAAAGTGATTTAATTATTTTATTTTGTCTAAAGAGTTTAAGGTGTTCATATGACAACACCGGCCAGAATTCCTTGATTGCTTATATGTACGCAGTCCCACACAGGAGTTTTTCTGGTTTGACGTCAGGTCACTTTTACCGCTGAATGAATTGAAAGCGCCATTTATGGGTATTTTTCTTCAATTTGCCTTTATCTCAGGAATTGCCGGTTTAAATATAATATGTCATTTCCATAACACCCTGTATACCGGCTGGTGCGTCCGTTCAGGATACATATGACACATCCGACTGTGTTCCAGTCAATGTTATCCTTTACTAGTTAAAGTGTAGTTCAAATATGGTTATTGAGGTTTACTTTGTACTTTTATTAGTAATTATTAACATTGACCGACTTCTCACTCTTACTGTAACATATATTCACACAATTGTCTGGAGGGGCCGTGACGTACAATGCGTAATGTAATATTTTTAATCTTGATCAATTAATTATCTTACCCTAAGGTTAACGTTAGCAAATCATCCCCATAATACACAAAAAGATAACCCATTTCGCAAATTAACTCTTGTAAGACGTAACACAGCTGTAACTTGATTTTCGCCAATTGTTTTTTAAACATTTTGAGTTTCTTGCTGACAGGGGGTTGCACTTTTGCAACGCTCAAATTTTGGAAACATTGAGTTAACTGATCCACAATACCGTTGAGGGTTGTACAAATATTTTCCATATCCTAAAAATTTGAATTTATCTAGTTTGGGAAAAAAATTAATAGAAGCGAAATTTGAGATATTTGATCACCCATTTTCGATACTTTTATAGGGTATCTCCGTAATTGTTAGTGCTGTCAAAAAAGTAATGTAGGTGTCATGTGCCCTTTTTGGGTCAAACTTAAAATGATAAAATCAAAATTATAAAATTTTCACTCAGGGGCAAAATTTAAAAAATTATAATTTCAAAATTACCCTATATTTTTTAGTTAAAATAGATACAGAAAAATGTTTTAGACAGAAGTTTCTTTATAATTATTGATGAATAATCTGCCATTTTCAGAATAAGTGTACGGGGTCAGGTAAAAAAGTTATCGGATATAACCTCAATATTTTAAATGGAACACCCTGTATATTTTAATCTAAAAGATAGCATTTTAAATTATCTTTTCAAATATATAACACACCATGGATGATATTGGTTTCCTAGGCGATTTATTTAAACTTTATTATTTTACCAAGGTAGGCCATCAAACAACAGCTAATATCCTAGAAACAACTATGTTTCTACATTCTAGATGTTATTAACATTTAACGTCAACATTTTTACATATTCATTTGTGAAAATGACTTATTAACATTTTGAAAAATTTTATATGATATCAGTTTAGCGAAAGTGGAAAAAACGAAGAATTGGCGCAAAATTTATATTTTGTTCGCTATACGGAAAGGATAGGACATATTCCGACGACTTAATTTAAAAATATACGACTCTTTTACAATGCCGAGATCAAAAACTCCATGATGTGTTATATAGGGTGTTGAGAAAAGGTCGGTACCCCGGAATAACTCCGCTGCATCGCATTGCAGCGGAAAATGTCAGGGGAAAAAGTTGTTTGGTTTTGAAGGAGGAATAGTTTGCAATTTAAACCACCCCCTCAACCCCCGGGCGCGGGTGGTGGTAAGTTAAGATTTTCAAATGGAACCCCATATTTTTTATTGGCGTATCGTATTCTCCGACCAAAAATAAGCATCTTTTGTCCAAAAAATTTTTTTATTCGGGTCAATCCTTCACTAATAATCACCATGAGAAAGACAAAATCAGAACCGTGCGAAAATCGAGTTTTATCCCGGAAATACTCTTTTTCTCTGTACTAAAAAATGCCTGTGGAATACAAACAACTTTTTCCACGGGCATTTTTTAGTACAAGACCGAGAAAAAGAGTATTTCCGGGATAAAACTTGATTTTCGAACGGTTCTGATTTTGTCTTTCTCATGGTGATTATTGGTGAAGGATGGGCCCGAATAAAAAAAAATATCGGACAAAGATGTTTATTTTTGGTCAGAGAACACGATACGCTAATAAAAAATATGGGGTTCTATTGGAAAATCTTAACTTACCCCCACCTGCGCCCGGGGGTTGAGGGGTGGGGGGTGGTTTAAATTATAAAGAAACTTCTGTATAAAACATTTTTCTGTGTCTCTTTTAACTAAGAAAATATAGTGTAATTTTGAATTTGCCAATGTTTTGATTTATACCCTTATCTTTAAGCTAGCGAAAATTTTAATAATTTGGTTTTACCATTTTAAGTTTGACCCAAAAAGAGCACACGACACCTACATTACTTTTTGACAGCACTAACAATTACAGAGATACCCTATAAAAGTATCGAAAATGGGACACCCTGTACCTACATAAAATCCTAGTTAAAATTAAAAATTCTGTACCTTCGTTGGAAAATCGTGGTCTCTAACTATCGAATGGCTAAATTTTGGATGCTGAATATTCTTGACCACATCCGTTAATGTTATTATCTCGTCTATCAACACAAAACAATTACTTTTTAACCTTTTGCAACTAGCAAATGTTTCTTCAAAGTCGACTATCGTCGATGGCAACCATTTAGCTAGAGTTATTAAATGTCCCGACATAGGAACTAGCGTTTGAAATTTCGTTAACTATTACCAGAACAAAGATTTAGTAGTTTATTGTCACTGGAAGACATATTTTAATGGTCTGTAAAGTTCGAACTGAAAATAATAAACAAAAGAAACTATGCCCTGCCAACAGTAGAAAGGTTACCAAGGTGGTTGATCAAGTTTGATCAATATAATTTTTTTATTCAGCAAATGCGACAAAATCAATGGCATTGCGTCACAAACCTTTTTTATTGTCATTATAATCTAGTAGTAGAAAAAGTCAATACTGCCCTAGAATATAAAATGATTGTGATAAAAGATCTTGTAAAACTCCCGATAAAAAAATGTACATTTCTAGCCTACGCAACGAATACAAACAGCCTTTCCCACCTCTTTCGTTTATTATTGCAGCATAGCCAGATTGTCATATTTGTTATTATTATTATTAATTAAAAATTTGTTAATTTGACTGGTTTAAGGTTAATTCGCAATGAGAAGTAATTAAATGGTTTGCCGTTATTAACAGTCGAGCTGCGAAATGATTACTTGGTCAGCAAGATTTTACAATTGGTCAGTAGAAAGAAACATGTCTAGAAGTTGTTACTTCAGAGGTCCCAGGGCACTGTCAATTTATGTAACTTTCTTGTATTTTCTTTTTCCGAATACAGAAGGAAATCGGCTTCAAAAGGTGTAGCGGGGGCGGGTTTTAACTTGTTTTCCCAGGCCACTGTCACGATTCAGAAATGTTTGCTGTCCATAAGTTGCTGCCCAACTAGCCATTTTGGCTGACCGATTACACTTTTCTGTTCGCAAAAATAAGAATATTTTGTAAATGATACCCATTCGCAATTGCTAAATTTATTTCCCAATAATTTTACTATAAACTCTGAAAAGGTGATAAGAGATTCTTTAAAAAAATATTATTATACTTAAAAGTATCAAACGAATTTTGAACTAATCCGACTGCACTCTGGCAACATCTATTTTTATTTTACTATGCGCTAGATCCCAAGAAACAAACTGAATGGCTGGTTGTTTTGTGTTTTTTTTGTGATTATTGGTGAAAAATCGTCTTTATTATAAACAATCATCGTGCATTCATGTCTAGTTTGTAAAAGAGTGGATCATTTAAATAAGTATTTATCTTTTCATCGTAAAGTATGGTTATGTTTTAATAGTTAACCATTTGATATAGCCAGACTTCAACATTGTTGCCATTCCGCGCACACACATGTAGTTCTCTCTTCCACCCATTACTGATTCTCAATAACGTTTCACACAATCACAGCTTCACTTTTAAAGAGTTTTATTAATGGATTATTGGACCTGTTGTTGTGATTAAAATTATTTGTCCGTTTTTATTGTGTTTCCTTAAGAAAATTATTTTCTTGGGCCACGATGGATTTGAAAGTATTTGAAATAAATAAACGTATTTCAAGCACTTTTCTTTAATGCCCCTCCCCCCCTGCTAACTCTTGACCCGATGATTTTTTTTTACAAAATTTGTGTGTGGCCTACGGGGGAAGGTAAACTATCTTTTGACGTCAGACAGTTCTAATTGCCAATGGGCGTTATCTTGGAAAAGAAAATTAAATAGAAAGAGGGATCATGCAATACATCACTTTGAAGGTCCTGTCGAGTACTTTACGATCCCAGAATATCTATGCTATGCTATTTTTTCTTTTGCTATTTACAACTTGTCATACAGCAACCGAAACAGCTGGCTTGCTTCGTAGCATCTAAACTAAAATAGCAAAAAGATAATAGTAAATATGAATTCCTCTTTATTGGTTCCATGTCCCCCCCCCCCCCCAACCCCCCCCCCCCATGCCTAAGAGGACGTATATACAGTTTAAGGTGGCGTCCTAACCACGATCTCCAGCAGTGGCGGTTCTTCCACAGGAGCACATGCGCACGTGCACCCCCAAAACAAAACGAATAAAAAATATTAATTTATATTCATTGAATATTATTTATCGCATAGTCCGACCCTCCCTAATATTTTATGGTACCGTCAAACTAAAAAAGTCCGATCCTCCCTAATATTTTATCATCCCGTCGAACCAAACTGTATAGATCCGGCAACCGTGCCTCGGTCGAGGTAAATGACGATTATGACAAGACTTGCTCGCACTCTGCTGACGTCATGACTTAATTATATCGCTAAAATCCACCCTAGTGCGAATCTGCTAACTGGTCGTGGAACCATGAGACCCATTTTTTTCATATATTATTGGTTAATCGGATATAGTGGCACTATTTACACACTGGTTTTGAGACACGGTGTTACAAGAAATATCAATCTTAGTCTAAATCGGCGATGCCTATTTATTTCGTGGTTTAACCTTCTGGGAGGTGGTTACCCTTAAAATTTTAAATGGGAAGGGAATCAAGTGGCACATCATTTTAAGAGTTGCTTAAGGCTCCATAGTACCATAAATTATTATCATTTGACTAGCAGTTTCCAAGGAGTTGCGTTCCAAAAATGGACTTAGTCATGTAAATTTTTAGGCGGTGTCGCCTCGATAAGGTGTCACCCGGAGTGACTATCTATTGAGCGAGGTCAACATAATAATGTTTTTTTAAATAATAATTTGAAAACAATAAATCTCAGTGCAGATAAGTTTCGGAATAGTGGCGTCTGTGAGTCGGACGAACATCGAAATATTTTCAGCCGGAACAAGAGTACCCCCCCCCCCCCCCCCCCACACACACACTTTCCCCCCGTTTTCGAGAATGCTGAGCACGGTGGTGGTTTTGGATATCGCGCCCGACCACTTCCAACCCCGCCACCTGCCAATATTCGCCCCTGAAAGGGGTGAATTTGTTTTTCAAGTATCAGCGGCAAATATATATTCCCCCCGTTTTCGAGAATGCTGAGCACGGTGGTGGTTTTGGATATCGCGCCCGACCACCTCCAACCCCGCCACCGGCCAATACTCGCCCCTGAAAGGGGTGAATTTGTTTTTCAAGTATCAGCGGCAAATATATATTCCCCCCGTTTTCGAGAATGCTGAACACGTTGGTGGTGTTGGAAATCGCGTCCGACCCCCCTCCCCCCCCTCTTCCCGTTTCCGAGGAATGGGAAAAATAGTTGTACTTCTCTTTTTGGTTGCAATGGTCTCTCATTCTGGTCCAACTGAAAAAATATATAGTTTGCGCGACGCGAAGGCGTGGTCAGTTTATTTTTAATTATTGTTAAATTTAAAGTTAATTTTTTTTTTAATTTCAATTAAATAAAAAAATCATAAAACAGAAAGTAATTAAAAAAAAATTTTTTTACACACTTGTAATTTTTTTTTTATTAGAAGGTAATATCGTTCCATAATGGGGGCGAGTATTGGTCGCTGGAGGGGTTGGAAGGGGTCGGACGCGATGTCCAACACCACCACCGTGCTCAGCATTTTCGAAAACGAGGGGAAAGTGTGTGTGTGGGAGGGGGGGGGGGGGTGGAGTACTCTTGTTCCGACTGAAAATATTTCGATGTTCGTCCGACTCACAGTGTGTTTCTTTGCAGCGAAACCTCTTGAAGCGCGTTTAACCCCTGTGGGGGGAGGTACTCTTGTTCCGGCTGAATATATTTCGATTTTTCGGGCTTTTCCGATTCACAGACGCCACTAGAACGCGATTTCCTGGAAACTACTACTTAAAAAGCCATAAAAATGGCATTATTGGAAAGAGATTTAAACTACCTTTAAAATGATGTGCCACCTCCCATTCCAAATTTTAAGGGTAGCATCTACCCCTCCCAGGGGGGTTAAACAACGAAGGCTGCAAATATTATTCAAAAGCGCCCCCCTTCACCATAAAATTGACGTGTATTTCCGATTTTTAATATTATTTACTGGAAGCGAGAGATATTAGGGGTGGGAAGTTTTCAAATTGGTAACGTGTATAAGTAAAGAACCTCTGAGGGTCCCAGGCGGTTCCATTTTCAAAAATAAAATCGTCGCTATTATGAAAATACAAATAATTTTAAATTCGAAAACAGCGTATGCATACGTGTATAAAAATGCTACAACACCAAAAAACCGAGGTGATTCATGCAGTTTTTTCTGTCTCCTGTAATCCGAACGAGTATTTACCTACTCTTTTTGCATCGAATTTTATACATTTCTTTGCGTTCCTTTGTCACTCGGCATTTAGTGGGCCGTCCGAAATGAGCTTGGCGCGGTTTTCTTCTCTGGAAAGTATCCCGGGGTACTTACGCCGTCCTAAAAAATAGTGCTCCCCACTAAATGACGAGTAAGGATTACGGGCAATCGGTTTGTGTAGTCATCCTAAAAAGAAGTTTTGCTCTGTTCCCTGATTGGTGAGTTTTTAACAATTTTGTTTTTCAAAATATGTTTAGAAGCATTCAGTTTCATAAATTAATTTACGATAGAGAAAGATTTAGATATGTAACGTCATATTCTTACGAGGTTACCTCAGTTCTATAATAATAACAACCCTAAGAAATCTCTTAATTTTACGGGGAAAAGTATGTTTTATTAACGAGATGCAGCTAAAAATATTTTAATAATTTACATTGTTTTTCGTTTAAAAAGCTTTTGTGAATATACCGGTGTCATGTCTCCGTTTACGTAACTTATTACTTCTCCGTATTTGTGACGCGGCAACGTTTTTTCATTGGTGTCCGGGTTTTCGGATATGTCTGTGTATCATTTTATTTTTTTACATATCTTTTTCACCTTAGTAGGTTTTTAGTGTAGGGAATGGAATAACGCTACCCCCAAACGACCAAACCTGAACAATCACACAAAATAAACTTTCTGTATTTCCATCTCGTCCGTCCTTCTCATCGTTTCTTTTTTTGAACTGAAATTTGGTACGATAAAATTAATTCTAGCGTTTTGGGTATCAAATAACAAAAACAAATTTTTTCTTATGTCCATTGTGTGGGGATCAAATTGATTTGTTCGTTTTATAAACTGCATAAATCAAAGTAGTAACATTAATTCAAGAACCGCATAATTTAAAGTAGTAAAATTCAGGACGCAAATAACCTTATTTTGTTATATTTCATAATCACCATTTTATTTTTCAAATAGGTACATGGCTGACCAAAAACCGCTCCACGGTCCGTTACACTATTCGGACACACAAATTTTAAATTTTTACTATTTTTTTCTAAAAGTATACATTTTTAGTAGTAAGTAATGTTCAATTAAAAAATTTAGGGAATACTCGGTAGTTTTTAAGAAATTAATTAATAAAAATCCCAATTTTATGGTTTTTGAGTGTTTTGACAATAAAAATGTTAGCGATGTTGCCGGATTTTTAATTTTATAGCTGGTTGCCTTCTGTATTCGGCAAAGGAAAACACAAAAAGTTATATAAATTGAGAGTGCCCTGGGAAAACAAGTAAGAACCCGCCCCGCTACGCCTTTTGGAGCTGATTTCCATGCATTGGCAATAAACTTCGATCTTATATCGATATAAATAAACCCGAACAACCTAAAGATTATATTATTGCCAAAAGTTTTTCTATGTGGCAACACTGTTAAAATACCGAATTATGCAAAAGGTGAACAGTAGGTGGTAGAATCAACAATTTTACGACCATTTTTACATTTAAACTCAAATTTTATGAATTATTGTGCGTTTTCCGCATGTAATTTTATTTAAAAGTGTTAATATTACAAAATTAAACAAAAAAAAGAGTAAAAATAGAAATAATTCGTGTGTCCGAATAGTGTAACGACACCCCGCTCCAGCTTATTTCGTTTGGTCTTTACGTTTTTTTTCTTTTTCGTATCTTTGGGTAAAAAATTAATATGCAGGTATTTTCAGCAGTAAACGTGCAAGACGACCGATAGGCAATTGCGACGACCTGTTTGGGGACAGAACTGGAATTTTAAAAATTATAATTTTCAAAATAATATCTTTTAGAAATCAATATACAGGGTGCAACAGAAAGGTTGGGCGTAAATTTAGCAGTGATTTCCTTGGCAAAAATTAATATTTTTTTTCTATAAATTTTTTCTCTACTGATTCTTGTTTCTAAGCTACAGGATGTTAAAAGACTGTTAAAAGTTTGTAATAAAATTATAATAATTAATTAATTAACAATAATAAATGTATCAACTACTAACTTAGAAACTTAAATTAATTATTAATTAATAATATTTAACAAAATAAAAATAATATTACAAAAGATGCTGTAAATTTTGTTCCCTAGCTTAAATGCATTTTTCAATGCGTTTCCTCATGGTAATATCCGTATACACGCTACTGAGTATTCTACGAAGTCAATTTTTTAAATGTTATTAGTTAGGGCAATATTAAAGTAAGCTCCTACTAAATTTCATTTCATTATCTGCCAGCGCTAAAAAGTTATTACGCAAAAACGATTATTTAATTTTTTAACACCCTGTAGTTCATTAGTAGAGCAAAAATTTATAGACAAAAAATTATTCTTTGCCAAGGAAATCACTGCTAAATTTACTCCCAACCTAGTAGCAAAATATTTTCTCTATTTAAACAGTTTATGGTTCAATTAGAATGGGACATCGCCTATTCAGATTACTGATACTACAACTGATATATTTAAATTTAGCATTTAAAACTTCCTACTGTTTAATTATACACTTTACCAAAGTTTAAAGAATATATTTGCACTGTACTATATCTTCTTCAGGACTTATTACAAGCTAAATCTAAAACATGTCATGTAACAAATGCAATTATTGTTTTTGTCGACTCCCATAGAAATACACAACAAGTAATTCAACTTAACTTAACAACATGCTAATATTTAACATGTTCAGAAAAAAAAAACTTCATATGAACATACAGTGTGTCCGCGGATGAGGGTACCCAATAGGGAAAAAATCTTTATTAGTCATTTTACGACTAAAAGTCATTCTTTATAAAAAGTTCTGCTTGTTGAGAAAATGAATTGACGATGTACAGGGTGTTAATAAATTAGGAAAATATGAAAATGCTTCAAGAGAGAACTACCATTATTTATTATTTTTTACAAAAATTTTATAAAACAAAGTTGTTTAGGTATAAACTAACGTAAAGTCTAAATGCAAATTTTGAAATAAAAATTCGAATTTTTTAAAATAAAATAATAACAGTGGTGTTTATGTAATTATTTGCATTTTACAAAAAAAATCAAGATACGTTCATGTCACGTCAGCATCTTATTTACATCCGTCAGTATTCTGATTACCTGAAGGCATTTTCGAAAATGCTAACCAAAGAAGAGCGTATTTATTTAATAAAATGTTACGGTATTGGAAATTGCAAATACGCTCTTCTTTGGTTAACATTTTCGAAAATGCCTTCACGAAATCATAATACTGACGGATGTAAATAAGATGCTAACGTAACATGAACGTATCTTGATTTTTTGTAAAATGCAAATAATTACATAAACACCACTGTTATTATTTTATTTTTAAAAATTCGAATTTTTATTTCAAAATTTGCATTTAGACTTTACGTTAGTTTATAAACAACTTTGTTTTATAAAATTTTTGTAAAAAATAATAAATAATGGTAGTTCTCTCTTGAAGCATTTTCATATTTTCCTAATTTATTAACACCCTGTACATCGGATCTAAAAAATTTTTAACGTCAATTGATTTTCTCAACAAGCAGCACTTTTTATAAAGAATGACTTTTGGTCGTAAAATGACTAATAAAGATTTTTTCCCTATTGGGTACCCTCATCCGCGGACACACTATGTCCTAAACGTTTTAACTTTTGAGATATACAGGGTGTTCCTTAATGACGTGCTAATATTTCAGGGTGTGATATCTTAGGTCATTTTATAAAGAAAAGTTCATATGAACATATGCCCACAACGGCTTAAATTTTTTGCTACAGGATGTCGAATTTTCATTTTTTAAATGGTTATTTTTTAATATCTCCGTAAGTGCTTTAGATATTATTTTCAATTTTGGTATGTGTCAATATAGGATATAGATCTACATATTTTAGTTAGAAAAGTTATTCAATTGTTCAACCAGTAGCGCCCATGCAAACATGTCCTCTGATATTTTTTGCAAAAAAGATGGTACGCCACTAACATTTTTCCATGTGGATATTTTTTGATTAGCCTGGTCAATTCTACATGAAAACGGTGAGTTTTTCTCGTCAGACGCGCACCGTTCTTGATTAAAACCCCTAAATTCATATTGAAACTCATTATTATTAACATTGATAAAATAATTAATGATAAATTTTGTTTTATAAAAATTGTTGGAGTGGGCAAATCGACGCGAAGACTGGGCATGCCTTTTAAGCGAAGGTGGCCATTTCCAACAATTTTTAGGAAACAAAATTTATCATTAATTATTTTGTCAATGTTAATAATAATGAATTTCAATATAAATTTAGTGGTTTTAATCAAAAACAGTGCGTATGACGAGAAAAATTCAAGAGACTGTTTTCATTTAGAATTGACCAGGAAAATCAGAAAAATATCCACATGGAAAAATGTCAGTGGCGTACCATCTTTCTTGTAAAAAATATCAGAGGAGATGTTTGCAGGGACGCCCCTGGTGGAACAATTGAATAACTTTTCTAACTAAAATTTTTGGTTTTATATCTTATTAACACATACCAAAATTGAAAATAATATCTAAAGTACTTTCGGAGATATTAAAAAATAACCATTTAAAAAATAAAAATTCAACACCCTGTAGCAAAAAATTTAAGCCGTTACGGACATATGTTCATATGAACTTTTCTTTATAAAATGACCTAAGGAATCACACCCTGAAATATTAGCACGTCTTTAAGGAACACCCTCTATAAAGATTTTCAAGAAATCTCCTTTTTTATTAATATCTGTGATACTGCTCTAGATATTTTGTGAAATTTCATACACATGTTCTATTCATCAAGAGGCATTTTATGATGTATAACATGTATTTTTATTCAGACCAGTGGCGTTTGTGTGGGAATTGCACTGGGTATTTTTGAAGAAAAGATTTGAAATTCTCATTCCTTGCTGAGCACATGCCGTCTCTTGTTTTATTCTCCTTTGACGCAAGTTTTCGTATAAAAAAATGTAATTCACTCATTTGCACTCTGTTAAGTAATTAGGTATTAACAAATAAAAATAATCTTGTAGGTAAGAAGCAGATTTTGTTTTGTAATCATAAAAATTTATGACAGTTGTCTACCTAGTCTATAGTTGTCACGTATTTAATTCATTAACCTTAACACATTATTTAAAAAACCTGAAAGTCTTTAACAGCCTGTATCTATGTTAAGACGTTTAGGACCTATGTTCATATAACGGTTTTTTTTCTGAAAATCTACCCAATAATAACCTCCTTAAATATTAACATGTTATTAAGAAATACCCTGTATAAAGAACCATCTTATTTTTTGGTTGAAATAATTAAAACACACTCAACGAACGTAACTATTCTCACAATTATTTTTTGTATGATTTGCCTGTGGGGGAGCATTCGCCATATAGAACAATTTTTCGGATTACTAACTTATTTGGCTCATAAAAGGATAACCAAGTTACCTTATCAGTAATAGGAGATACTAAGAATGACACATTTTTTTAAATATGGAGTTTCAAAAAAAAAATAATTTCAAACATCAGATAAAAATGAGCGATTGCTCCTCTTCCCAATGGAACATTCGGCCATCATAAGGGGATGAATCAGCCAAACAACGTATCTGGTAAATTTACAGAGCTAAGCAAAAAATAAATAAAAATCAAATCTAAAATTATCAAATAGATTGTTTAAAGTTATATCTTCTTGTCGAATTAACACAAACAATTAATATAACAAACGCCAAACTCACTAAACTAATTTATTACTTGGGCTCAGTTAACAATAAGGGTTTGTTCGGTTTATAACAAAAAGATAGCCCGCGGCAGTTCTAGCAGTTCCAGACTTTGAAGAGAAATTAATGTTTCAATGTATCTATTGTTTGCTTCAGTTATGTCGCAATTAAGGGGAAATAAAAAGGTTGTAGATAGGCCTTTTGTCTTAAGACCTTAATTCTTGCGTTATTCTCGTTTATTATGTTTAAAATTTGCACAACAAAATTAACCAAAGCGTTTTTACTTTCAATTTTAAAAGGACAAAATCTTCCTGACTTAGCTTCTTCTTATTTAGTTCGTTAAGATCATTACTAGCATCTACATCTAAATAGTTTAAGTTTCTTTATCGGTTGTTTATTGTCTCTTAATCCAGTCCTTGTCTCCTACTTTTTTTTTCTTTCTTATTCGCGCCGGATTTCCTTTAATCCGTTCTTTTTTGATGTGTCAGTGTAAACTCTTCAGAGTCCAGGTTTTCGACTACTGGCCACTGGCCGAATGTACACCAGGTCCAGGGCCCCCGTAAGAGCTACTGGCGCCTGTGTGCAAAAAAGGATTTTGGCGCCCCTTAAGGCATTTTGGATCATGTTTTTTTATTTATTTTTTTGAAGGTATGTAGGTAGGTAGGAACGTAGGTGCTTGAAATAAAGCAAAAAACTGAACTTTAGAAGTCATATTTATTTGTAGACTAAAATATCAAAATGAAACAAACAATAAAATCATAACAAAATAAATTATAATAAATTCTTGTTCACACCCATTTTAAAGCATTTACTTAACTAATGGGGTACAGACACGTTGTTTATAAATACTAGAAAATAACCCAAAACTAAAAATCACATCTTTTTTAGGAACAAATAACAGAAATATTTCCTAATGTCTACATATACAGTGATGGGCTAAAATATGGAACAAATTCATTTAAAAATCAGGTATTAATTTTTTGTAAAAACGCTCGGACACGTCGATTATAATTTTTTCTTCCGGATTTTTTGCCTCAAAAAGAAATTGTACTGGGTGTGTCAAAAAGTAGATGTAGGTATAATTTTGAAAAATTATTTTATTAAGTGTTGAAAATGCAAACCATTAACTTCTTTACAATATGCCAATCTACTTAAAAACCCTTCTAAAACATTATTTACAGTATTTTCATTAATTTGCCTAATTTCATATCTAATTTTAAATTTTAAGTCTTCCAAATTTTGTGGTTTATCCTGATACACTTTTGATTTCAAATAACCCCAAAGAAAGAAATCCATTGGTGTAAGATCGGGAGATCTTGCAGACCATTCTATGGGTCCTCTTCTACCTATCCATCGTTCGGGAAAAATAGTATTCAAATACTCTCGTACTTGTCGAGCAAAATGAGGCGGAGCACCATCCTGCTGAAACCAAATAGACGCTTCTGGTAGATTAGGCTGATTCGGATTTGGAAAATTACCTGTTTACCTTTAAGTAGGTACATGTACCTTTTTTTAAAGAAATTTCTTTTTTAAGATGTAATTTTTCTCTAAAACCGTTAGAGATAAGGATAGAGTATGCTACATGAATTATGCTCAGAATTTGACGTAGAATTTATGTGATAAGTAAAAATAGGGTGCTTCTATTTAAAATACAATAAAATTTTACAACATCTACTTTTTGACACACCCAGTATAATTTCTTTTTGAGGCAAAAAATCCGGAAGAAAAAATTATAATCGACGTGTCCGAGCGTTTTTACAAAAAAATGAAACCTGATTTTTAAATGAATTTGTTCCATATTTTAGCCCATCACTGTATATAAGTACTACTTTCTACTAATACTTAGATATTTTAAAAAATATGCAATATGCAGATACTTCTGATAAAAAAATACCTAGGTAACTTCGTTATAAAATCAAAAATGATAGCTTGGTACAATAGAAAAATACAAAATAGCTATTATAGCAGCGATATTTTCCGAGACTTTGTTACTGCAAATTCATTAATTACATCGCTAAAATTTATACCATCAAAAATTTCTTGTTCAATTGCTAATGTCGCTAGCCCAGACAATCTTTCTTGCAGCATTGTCGATCTTAAATAATTTTTAATGATTTTTAACTTTGAAAAAGATCGCTCGCCAGAAGCTACAGATACAGGTAATGTCAGAAGAATTCTTAGTGAAATGCTTACGTTTGGAAAGGTGGAGATTAAATTGTTTTCAAATATATATTGTAAAATACTTAAGAAGGGGTCAGTATCATCAGGTAATGAAAACAACTTTAACGCTTTAATTTCATTAAACAAATCATTGGAGTCTATATCCTTATTATCCTGATCTGTCAGTCGTTCTTCAAGAACAGAACAATGTTTTAAAAGATCGCTGTCACTTAATTTGAATATGTCGCTAAAAAATCCGAAAATTTTATCATACTCATTTAATAAGTCAAATCGGTTTTTTAGAGAGCTTAATGTTTGATCTATAGTTGTGGGTTTGTTCGGGTTTGTCTGAACAGGAAAAATCAAGAAACTACCGCCTGACATGTTCTCGCAACATAGGAATCGGCAGTAACTGGATGATATACTAATAAAATTTCGTGTGTATTTATACCTAATCCTATTTAATTTCTCAACTGTTATTTTAAAATTAATTTTTGTTTTTGGTTTGTTTTTTTTGGAAATTTTTGCAATTTTTGACCCTGGGTTTTGGCGCCCCTAAAGGATGGCACCCGTGTGCATTGCACACTTTGCACATATGCTAGCGGGGGGCCTAACCAGGTCTATATGGGACGAATGCTCCCAGCGACCAAAATATTTTAAAACGTCATAATATTAACTAATATTTATAGCTGTTAAAATAATCCAGGAATAGGAAGGGCAATATATAAGTACCTACGATTTAATCACAAAAAATAAAATTAAATATAAATAAAAAATATTTAAAGAAAATATGTGGAAAAGATCTAAAGAAAAAATCTTACCTAGAAACCTGTTTTTAAATTTTTCTTGTTAAAACCAATCTGATGCTCCAACAAAGTGGTTATATAATTTAGGTTGCGCTTAAGAATGTTGGTAAAATTATCTTACAATCTTTTAAAATAACTTAGGTGGATCTTTTTAACATGTCACTTCCGGTTTGTCTGTAGCACTTGTTTATTTTAAATGAAACTCCCTCTATATTATTACATTTTTGGATTCTGCTCAAGATTCTATGCAGATTTCGTATATCATGTCATTTACCTAAGTATAAGAGTGTTTGACATATTAAAGGTTTTATATCTAAAATGATGTTTGCAAACCTTAAAATAATTATTAATTTTTCCAATAGGTAAGCCTTTTTTATTTGATTTGGGTTCGATTCCTTGTCGAAAAGGACCTGCTTTAATAGATTTTTTATAATATATTGATAACTATTAATACAGGGTGTTCAAAAAATAAGATTACAAAGTGAAATTGAATAATCTGCCAAATATCTACTTTTCAAATGGAAACCCCCAAATTTTATAATTATTTTTTTAGCATTAAAAATAAGGGTTTGTTCGGGTTGTGTAAGGTTGTCTATTCCGAAAATTTGTAATTTTTGGAAATATTACCAATTCAGTATTTTTATATGGCGATCTTGCTGCGGATTTTAAGTTTAGTTACTCATAGTTAGCTATGACGGCGTTGAAAAACAGTCAAATGCCAAAAAATATATGAAGCTGTCATTTACCATTTGAAAATAATTAATAATCATGCCGAGGCGCTGAAATTATACAAAGGAAGATTATTTAACTTATTTATTATTTATGGAGAATGTGATGTGATAGTGAAGTAATATCAAAAACATTTGACATGTTTATTTCTTTAGCATTTGACTCTTCTTTAACACCGTCATACATATATAGCCAACTATGAGAACTGAACTTAAAATCCGCAGCAAAATATCGCTATAAAAAAATATTAAATTGGCAGTATTTCAAAAACTAAACATTTTCGGAATAAATAACCTTATTTTTAATTCTGAATAGAAAATAATTATAAAATTTTATGGGTTTCCATTTGAAAATGTAGATTTCTTGCAGTTTTCGCAATTTCATATTTATTTTAATTTTTTGAACACCCTGTATAAATAGTTATAAAAATATTATAAAAAAATCTATTAAAGCAGGTTCTTTTCAACAAGGAATCCAAGCCAAATTGAATAATAAAGGTTTCCGTATAGGGACAATTAATAATTATTCTAAAGTCCGCAAAGGTCATTTTAGGCATAAAACCTTAAATAAGTCAAACACACTACTTAGACCGGAAGTGATAGATACGTCAAAGTATCCACTAAAAAGATCAGCATCTTTTCTAGCGAGTGCCAATATTTCAAACAAGTAACTTTTTAGTTCCCGAGATCTTTTAATAGGCTCACAGTGAATGACCCTGTATACAAGGCTTTCAAACTAGGTATACAGGGAAACGAATTGCTTCAAGTATCGTAACGAAACATGTTATTTTTCAGTAGTTAATTTAAAATGTATGTAAGCAAACTAAATTTATATACTACTCAAAAATTAATAAGCAAGTGAAATATTTTTGCATTATTTTGAGGTTTGGATAGAGAATTTTGTCGACTTTGATATGACCCTAATTTTATCGTTTAAAAGACTATGTTTCTGTATTATACAGGGTGCTTTAGAAAACATTGCAAATTTCAAAAATCTTTTGTGCTACAAAATTTGGTAATGTGATTTGTTACTTATTCTAGGGTATTTTTTAGACAGCTTACTAGGTTTTTGTAATCATCGATTTATTCTGTAAAGTCAAGAAGACATTAATTTTTAAATTAAACCATATGATTTCACAGTTAGATACCACTGAGTGATTCATGTGTCCCTGTTTATAAGAACACAAAACTTGGAAAATTATAAATGCTGGTTTACACCAGAGGCGTCGGGGTTGAATTAACTATACAGGGTGGCTCATCGAAAACAGTCCAGCAAGGTTTGCAGCTGTGTACTTGAAAATTAAAAAAAAAACTCGGACCCGTAAACTTGTGTTTTCAGGGGGACACGTTTCACTATTAATTTCATCCCTGTAACCTCAACCCCCCTAGCGGGGGCGGCTACTGCCGGGACTACTCGGAATTTTAAAACTTTCTAAACGGTATATTATTAGGCACGTAAATGCGCAACTTTACCTTCATTTAACCGACTTCGTATCTCTTACGGTTTCCGAGATCCCTGTACTGGCCCTCCTTATCTTGGACACGTTGTATTCCTATTAATTTTGCTGTTTTTTTTTTCAGACTATTCTTTATACACACAACTATGTATCACGGAACGCGACGCGGTCCTATCCAGGCCACAAGCACGCACTTTGTCAAATCCGTGACCGATTAATTTGGTGTGTCAGATGTGTTAATGGCAGCAGCAAACTGGTGTGTCCACGGATCTCGGGCATACCGGTGCCAGCACCCGTCAATGTGGTTCGGCATTGCGCGTGTCACGGATCGGAGTTCCCGATGGTCGTTATGAGAGCGGAAACGTTCATGGATCTATACAGGAGGAGCAAAGATTCTGTGAGTTTTGGAGAAGACACGATGACGGGCTTTCAAAATTTGCGGTGTGTTTGAATCTTTCATTAGATGTCGTTATTATTATCTTAACGGACTTTATGGATTGGGAACAGAGCAACCCCATCGTTGGACAAGATCAGCAACCTCATCGTTAGGGTCTTCACCTAAAAATAATCTGGTAAGTGCGATGTGAAATTTGAATATTGATTGTCGTTATCAAAACTGTTTTTTATCATTATTTCTTTTAGTACGGCAGAGGAAGCTTCTAAAAACTAGAATCCTATACATCTTGAATACCTCTAAAAATAGCTCAACATATATCTTCCGATAATAGTTAAGCGAAGATGTTGTAATTATTTATTTTTATTTTGACCAACAAATTTATTTATAAAAAAACCCTAATTCATACTTCACCAATGAATTTGAACTTTGTAAAACGAGGAAAAAATGTGAAAAAATATTTTTTGTGTTATTTACCATAGCAAAGGTAACCACGCAGTATGTATTTTTGACGTCCAAACCTAAGAGTCTTTCTGTTTATTTGTTTCAGTAACTTACCGAGTCTAAAACAGAGTGCGGTACCGCGTGTGAGGGTTCTGCTCTTCAAGGGTTTGCCTAAACATCTTCGCAGTTTAGAGCGTGATAGAGATAACCTTTTGAAGACCCCGGCATGTCTGACAAAGGCTAATGGGCAACCTGGCCTGTCCAGGGCGATGTCCTTCTTGTTCGTCCCTTGGAGAGCGGAACTGGAAGAATGAAGATGATGACGTCGGGCAAATGGGAACACATAAGGAGGTAACTAGTTATTTTATTACTTATTTTTTAACTTTTAAAGATACACGCCAATTTTTTAAATAATATAAAAAATATATTTATTTTTTTATCAAAAGAAAATATTATTACTATACTGTAACTTTACTGAAGTCGGCTGATACAACAAGAATTTAAGGTAATTGTCATTAATAGTATATTAATAATACGCCGCATATTTTTAAACTTTGGACAATGTTAATTCGAAATTTGAGAAACAAGCTAAATATTTGCTGAGAAGAGATCTTGAAATATTAAATTTTATTTTTTATGCTGCTGTATACTTTTATTGTATCAATAACTCTTGTCGATAAACTTTTCAATTTATCGGTAAGCAAACTTAAGAACTATATAACCACCTAATTTGAAGTTTTAGCGTGCTTAGTTTGCAAACGAGTTAGCCAATTAACAAGAAAAATATTTAAGGAATTTTAAAATTACTTAATATCTGTCTTTACTCCCTTTTGATATATTGTTAAAGCAATCTAGTAGGTATACCATATTTAAAATATAACCAGAATCCTTGTGCGTAAATGTTATTTTTCCGTTGAGCATATGTTTTACAAAAATATATATTTAATCTACGATCTGCAGGGATAAATAAAACCTTACGTCGTTCATTTAGGGCTTTTAAGTTACGTAATGAACTTGTGTCATCCACAAAAATGTCCTCGGCACGAAATATCAAAATTAAAACCTTAATGTCAAATATGACTTGTAAAATATAAAATCTAATTTTTTTCTTGCAATTTAAATGTTCGGATATAAAATGTTGTACGTTGCATATTATAGCATTAGTAGGATACCTCGATTTACGACCTCGCGGTGTCAATATTCCCCACTCGTGTCTGTAATAATACTCATAGGAGGGGGGGGGGGGGGGGCTTTATACAGACTTGTAACCGCCTGAGAATAGCAATTACATTTTGTATTGCTCTCTTGTGCTACTTTATTTTATAATTTTTTAATTCCAAATTTTAAAAATCGCGGGGTATCAGTAATCGGTCTCCTTGTACATTTACAATGGCACAATGACATGAAGTGTGATTGACAAAACGCGATAGTTAGCTAATTTTAGTTAGTGAATTTATCATAGCTAGTAGTGATTAGAACTAGAATTTTTTTCAATAGATCATTTTTCTCTACAATTAATTTGAACTAATATAAATGTTATTGTTTGACTTAGGCTTCCCCCAAGTATTATTCCCTAAAGGGGTCTTTTTAATTCATAACTCCTCTGGAGTTCGCTAGTGGTGTTTATTAATTTTTAATTATGCTCATTAGTATTGGTTTTTCATCTCAAAACGAAAAATTTGTCAACTAAGTCGACTTTTGAGCCTTTGTGTCGATTATGAACTATTTAATCCCATCACTTGAATAGCGTACATATTGCGGAAAATACAGAATTTCTTTTACTCAAATTTGCATATTTACTTGACTAAACGTATTTTCCTTTGTTTTAGGATCATGGACACTAAAGAAAATTTATAAAATCGGGCACGCGAATTTTTCAGGGTAGCAGAAGACACAGAACTCAATCGCGCGGTAAAATCAATCCGATCTTTTTTCGTCTAACGTACAGAAAGGATCTGATTGACCGTATTGCGGAACCCCATCGCGCGTTAATCAATCCGATTTTTTTTAGTCTAACGTACAGAAAAAATCTCGTTGAAAAATCAATCCGGCCTTTTCTAGTCTAACGTACAGGAAGGATCTGACTGATCGTTTAAAAATTTCAAACTGGGGTATGAATGATTAAACTAAAGGAACTTATAATATCCTCTTAAGCAGTTATAAGCAATCATAACTTCATAAAAATGTATATGTAGTATTTAAAGTAGATTCATCAAACTCCATTGGTTTCTGTGTCTGTTTAATTGTCGATTCCCTAAGGACAAGTTGGTGCAAAAAATTTTTGTTTTTTGGATCTGTCTGTGGGGCTTCAATTGACTGCGACCATGGAAACTTAAACCTGGAAGCTAAATGTTCGGGACATAAGCTGGATTAGAGCAGCCTGCAAGAGTTTATTAAGGTAAAATTTAGTTAAAAATGTATATAGGGTGTAGAAAAAAGGTCAGTACCCCGGAATAACTCCGGTGCATCGCATTGCAGCGGAAAATGTCTGGGGGAAAAAGTTGATTGGTTTTGAAGGAAGAATAGTTTGCAATATAAACCACCCCCCCCCCCCCCACCCTCTCAACACCCGCGCTCTTTGGTTGAGGGGGTGGGGGTGGTTTAAATTGCAAACTATTCCTCCTTCAAAACCAAACAACTTTTTCCCTAGCCATTTTCCGCTGCAATGCGATGCACCTGAGTTATTCCGGGGTACCGACCTATTTTCAACACGGTGTATTTTCATTTTAAGGTTTCCATCAGTGTTTCGATTTTTTCTGTTTTTTTTTTCGAAAAAAAAATTTCTGTAAAGTGAATTATGAACCTGGTTGCCAATATTTTAAATGTACATTTATTTGGTTTTCTGATCTCTGCGTTTACCAACCAAAAAATACATTTTACTGGAGAAGCTCGAAACTATTAATTTTTAACTTTATGTAATGAAGTTTGAAAATCAAAAAATTTAGCATATTTAATTGATGCAGAGGACTTCAAGTTGCAATTGAAGCTCTCAAGCAAAAATCCCAATTTTCATAAAAAAAAATTCTGCATAACTGCAATTATTCTTGTGCCTCTAATTGTATTTTTTCATAAATATCTGAGACATACATACCTACGTTAAATACAACAAAAAATAACGTTCGAAAAGGCTCTTTAATTAGATCGGATACGAATTTAATTTTATTTAATGTCAAGTAATTCCTGTGCGTCCGTACCAACATTGGAAAATCGAAACACTTCTCGAATCACTTAGTGTCTGTATGCATGTTTGTTTGTCCGTCTGTCTGTCCGTTTCGTATGACATATAGAGTTAAAATTTAGGCATTGTTATTTCCTTATGAACATGACCCAAAATGTTTTAAAAAGTTAAACTTGGAACTTTAAGTATTCATTGGGGGGGTTAAACGATTGGCCAAAAATGTATTGTGTATTTAGAAGTAATTTTTTTTAGATTAATGACTATACAGGGTGTCTCATAATTAATGATACACAGGAAAACTGCAGATTCCGCGCTTATGTCTGAATCAATATTTTTGCACAAAATTTTGTAAATAGAGTTTTTTTGGGGCAAGGAATTTGAATTTATTAATAATTTTGATGTAGATTGTAATAGGCGCTCTCTGTGGTACTCTGGATACATAAAAAGAAGTGTAACTTTTTTGGGCCTTAGTATAATTATGTTTTTATTAAAAATATCAGTTTCCCATCATTTTTACGCAAAAAAGGTATGGTTTGTAAATGTCGCTCCGACTAACCTTTTCGAGATATTTTCAATTACAATTTCTAATGCGCCCGTTTAAATTTTGATTCGTAAATGTGAAATTTGGCAGTAGGCTTTGGTAAAAACAAAAACAATGAAAGCTCTTTGAAACCTCATTTCTGTCAAATTTTATTTTCATTTGTCAGCATTGTGGGTGTTTTAAGGAGTTCTTGAAGATACTGTTATCAAAACTTGGACCAAAAATGCCGCGACTTGTTTTCTAACGGAGAAATGCGAGACATGGTATGTTTATACGCACAAGAAAATTTTTCGGCACATCGGCGGCGGTATTTGGAAATATATCCAAATAGAAGACAGCCAGATTTTAAAATTTTTAGAACCCTATACGACAGACTGTGGGAGACGGATAAGCGGGTAGCCAAATGCATTGAAGTTAACGGCAATCACTTTGAACAATTATTGTCAAAAATAGACCATTTCTATTATTGATAGTTTTTTATTTATTTATGTAAAAATTGAATTCTTATTTAAATTATAAAATAATATTTTCATTAGTGACCGTTTAAAGTTTTATTTAAATATTTTAAGAAGCGCACTGAGCATTTTAAATGCAAAAATCTCGAAAACGGTTAGTCGGAGCGACATTTATAAAGTATACCTTTTTTGCGTAAAAATGATGGGAAAACTGATATTTTTAATAAAAACATAATTATACCCCAAAGGCCCAAAAAAATTAAACTTCTTTTTATGTATCCAGAGTACCGCAGAAAGCGCCCCCTACAATCTACATCAAAATTATTAACAAATTCAAATTCCTTGCCCCAAAAAACCCTATTCACAAAATTGTGTGCAAAAATATTGATTTAGAAATAAGTTACTTAGGAAAATGGAAAATTACATTTTTACTTGGACACCCTGTATCTCGGTTATTACCAGCTATTGAACTAAACTAAGTATTGACAAATCGCAGTATTTTTACCAAAGGAATCTGCAGTTTTCCTGTGTACCATTAATTATGGGACACCCTGTACCTACCAATTGTGAAGATGTTCAAAAATTGATTTTTGTGATAAACTGTGTAACTAATAATTTTCTCTATTGTTTCAGGTTAGTGAGCATGATTGGTGTTGGAAGCGTCCGTTTCGCGTTGTCAGCAAACAAGTCTTTCACTAAACGTGATGTTGTCGCAACCTGGCATAAGTGAACAGTGATCTTTAGTGTTTTTACGGGTCATTCCTCATTCAAGCGTAAAACCCTTTTAAAATGTTACGCGCATAACGCTTGAACGTGGATTGATCATTCTTACTGCAATGGGCAACGTTGTTAATAGCAACCTTCGCTTCTGTCATGATTGAAAGGTAAGATAGTTTTCTTTCCTTTTCTGCTACTGCAGGTGAAAGAATGAAGGGTTAAGGGCAATAACAATATATAGGCTCGCACCATTTTATTTTTTTTTCGTTCTTATATATCCATTAAATTTTGGACAATGTTTAGACATTTATAGCGAAAATCTTTATCTTAACAATCGGACGCTGGGCATTTCTCTATGATCACTCAAATATGGTGAAGGGCCTTTGTTATTGCCCTTAAAAACAGAACGCTGCCAATTCTAGTAAGTTAGTGAGGTGAGTGAAAACAAAAAGCTGGAACTGAAGAAACAAACCTAGCATCAAATTATGGAGGAAGGTTTTCTGGTATAGTATAAATATAAAATATTTGGTACGCTATTTAAATATAGATACCTAAATTAATTAAATAAATCAGGCATCTACTAATACATTGTTTTGTAGGCAAACTATTTCTTGGCTAAAAATTCAGGCCAACATGGAACTAATGGAATCTACAATGTCAATAAAAGCCATAAAAATGAACCAATGGAATAGAATTGATTTTGATGAATACTTTATTAGCCTTTACTATAAATACTTTATTTTCAGGTTAATAACCGATTCTTTTTTAGCAGTAAAAGGTTTTTCCAACATTTTCGGATGTTGATGCATAAAACCCGATTTTTGTTGTTTTCAGAGATTAATTATTTTATTTTTAGGAAAGGTTTTGTCCAACATTTACAAATGTTGATGTATGAAACCACCCTTTTATATTTATTTATATAATTTTTTTTAGGTTTTAATTAAAGATTTTACTTTTAGGAAAGGTTTTATCCAATATTTTTGAATATTGGTGTATAAAACCACCCTTTTATGTTTTAATAAACCTTTCTTTTAGGATTTAAGAATATATTATAAGTGGTCAAACTTTAATGGTCCTTAAATGTATTCTTGGCAGCTGTTTGCATTTTAGGTTCTTATTTTTAATGGGTAAGCAGCTGTCTGTTGTTGCCCCCTCCCTGGTCTAGGGCCGTACAACACTGACGATGGCCATAGAAGGCCGAAACAGTTGCCAAGGCCTTAGAGGATATGAATACAAGGTATGCATGTAAAATATTTTCTTTTATAAGATTTTTTGTATATTAACAGTAACGATATTCAAAACAAAGTAATTTTCTCATACTTACTGTTAATAAGCAATATCCACAATTCCAGGTTGGACTATTTGGAGACGGTCAAAGCCCGAAATTCAATTAAACTTCGGACTCTTTAAACCGCATAATCCTAAAATTGAGCAGAAGTATCGACCATTGGCCGTTTTCGAGTGTTTCGCTTAATACATAATAAATATACGGGTTATGATAAACGGATCAGCCTTTTGTATAGACTATCGCCCATTTAATCAAGAATCGCTCGCATCCGCCAAACTTATTTTTTTGAAATGTATTTTTTAGAAAAAATATTTTGTACTTGTATCAACTTCAATTTTTTTTAATGGAACTGTTATAAATTTTTACATTTTCACATTCTACAATTAATTCTAGACATTTTTCATAAATCGCGTAGCCCTCTATCTTCAACCTTTTTAATATTAATAGCTGGTATCATTGATGTTTCTCGACAATTTTGCAAATTTGATTAACATTCACTGATATTTTTTGACGTCTCAAGCTTAAATAGCAAATTCACATTGTCAATGCCTTCAAGATTGTGATTTGAGTTCAGAACGTTGCTATGTCGAGAAATAAATGGTGCGTGCATACCAGCATTAAAGTATTAATATTTCGTAAACGGTTGAAGGTGGGTACCTATAGGACATGATTTATGTAAAATGTCTAAAATTGATGAATTGAATGTAAAAATATATAATATTTATATAATATATATAAATATAGTATATACACTGTGTTGAAAAAAGATCGGTACCCCGGAATAACTCCGGTGCATCGCATTGCAGCGGAAAATATCTGGGGAAAAAGTTGTTTGGTTTTGAAGGAGGAATAGTTTACAGTTTAAACCACCCCCCACCCACCGAGCGCGGGTGGGGGTAAGTTAAGATTTTCAAATGGAACCCCATATTTTTTATTGGCGTATCGTGTTCCCCAACCAGAAATAAACATCTTTTGATGATCGATGAAGGATGGGCCCGAATAAAAAAAAATTTCGAACAAAAGATGTTTATTTTTGGTCGGAGAATACGATACGCCAATAAAAAATATGGGGTTCCATTTGAAAATCTTAACTTACCTCCACCCGCGCCCGGGGGTTTAAATTGCAAACTATTCCTCTTTCAAAACCAAACAACTTTTTCCCTAGACATTTTCCGCTGGAATGCGATGCACCGGAGTTATTCCATGGTACCGACCTTTTTTCAACACCCTATATATATAGTATACAGGGTGGCCCATCGAAAACAGTCCAGCAAGGTTTAGGGCTGTGTACGTGAAAATTAAAAAAAACCTCGGGGACCCATAAACTTATGTTTTCAGGGGGACACGTTTCACTATTAATTTCATCCCCAGTAACCTCAACCCCCCTAGCGGGGGCGGCTACTGTCCTTGTTTTTTCAAATGGGAATGGGTATGTTGTGATACATCTTTTTAAAGGGCATTAAATTCTCTTTAAAATAGTGCTTCGTTTTGTAAATTTGAGCTACGTGCTGCCGAGCAAAGGAATTTGAAACATTTCACTGCACCTCTTATCAAGTACACAGGTTTGTGCGTAAACAAACAATAGAATAAACCATTTTTATGTCACGATCAAATCAAAAGAAAATAATAGCGCAGAAATAACGTATGTAGATCTGGATCAACCACTTTACTGAAGATAAGGTTGAATTAACTGATACTTATTACTTAAAAAAAGACATGTTTACGCACAAACCTGTGTACTTGATAAGAGGTGCAGTGAAATGTTTCAAATTCCGTTGCTTGGCGGCGCGTAGCTCAAATTTACAAAACGAAGCGCAATTTTAAAGAGAATTTAATGCCCTTTAAAAAGATGTATCGCAACATACCCATTCCCATTTGAAAAAACAAGGGCAGTAGCCGCCCCCGCTAGGGAGGGTTGAGGTTACAGGGATGAAATTAATAGTGAAACGTGTCCCCCTGAAAACACAAGTTTACGGGTACGAGTTTTTTTTTTATTTTCACGTACACAGCCGTAAACCTTGCTGGACTGTTTTCGATGGGCCACCCTGTATATATAATATACATTTAAGAAAATTAAGATGATACAAGTAGCATTTTTACGATATACCTTTTTTTATAAAAAATGCATTTCAAAAAAATTAATTTGACTGGTCTGGACGATATTCTACGTAAAATGCTGATCCGTTTCTTTATCATAACCCTGTATTGAATTAAAAATACTTCACTTTTAGAATCGCGGTTTCTTCTATAATAATTTTATTCTATGTTCTTTATTTTAGTCTTTTTTTATTATACTATATATAAAGTTTAAAAAAATTATTTTTAGGTTCTAATTGCAGCATATTCACTGATGTTATAAAAGTACTGATGACAATGGCAGTTAGTTCTTATTAGTACATATCTTCAAGGCTGGAGCTACAAGTCACGTTATATCCGCAACATTGCCAGAAAGATACGATTAATGCGAGTCATACGCATAAAAATCAGGTTTTTTACATTATATAGGTACCTATACAGTGTGTCCCCGGATCGATATTGAAGATATTTAAAAAATGTCTTCAAGAAAGTTATCGAAAATAATAAAATAAACACGGTCGGGTTATTTTCTTGCATCTATTAGACATTAGATAACTTATAGGGAGGGTCGAATGAAAATAATGCAAAATATAAAAGTAGCCATAGGATTTTAAAATTTTGTACTCATACTCAGTTTTTCTTCCTGAACATATTTTCTTAATGACATTTTGTCGTATCTCCTAGAAAAAAGCATTTACTAGTAGTAACATTTTTTTGTTTTTTCGAAATTAAAATTACGACACAAATTAGTTTCTTTCCAAGCAGGAATGACCCCAGAAGATGCAGTTTAAAGTTTTTAAAATTTTTTAGTATTTTCAAATATTGTATATGGTTGTACAATAAAATTGTTGTCCAATACTGTTACTGTACTGCTGAAAATATTTTTACGAGAGAGCATGTCCACTTATACAAGCTGCCAGGGTTTCAACGTGAACCGTCGACTAATTCTTCATAAACGTCTAATAGGACATCCACCTTACAACATCGCGTTATTGCATTATTTTAAAACATTTAGTACTTTTTTTATTACTAATTATATAGTCAATTACAAGAGCTACTTAAGTACAGGTGGAAAAGTAGGGTAGTGCACTGGGTATACTCATAGCCAAATAAGCCGGGCTTTTAAAAGACAATTTGCCGATTGTTTTATATCTACCCTCTAAGGTACCTACATATGTGCGAATATGGTCATAGCTTCGTTATTTTTAGCTTTAGGTCGACAGGGCATAGAAGCTTTTTTTACAAGTTTATATTTGCGACCGACATATCGCTGCTTTAAAACAAGACCGGCATAACTCAAAAAACCAAATTTTTCAGGAGAGAGGTTGGAATAATTTATCTATTTTAAATTATCATTATTTTTATTTTAAATAAAGTAATAAGAGTAATAAAAGTATGATTGCTCATAATAATATTGGTTCGGTTGTTATTTATAATTTTGGTATTAAGTTCGATTTTTTTCTGATAAAATTTTAGAAAAAATATCGAGTTGTGTCACTCTTGAAAAAAAAATTGTATCGGTTAACTATTGTTATTTTTGGTACTAAAACTTAATAAAATTATTATTTGCTATTTAGAATCTTAATTAAACTAATTTTCAATAAATACGCAATAGAGTAAGGTATAGTTCGTCAGTATAAATTAAAAAAAAATCGTCAACTTAACTTCAGAATAAGGTTTAATCATAATATTTTAATCTTATTATTATAATGGAATTATAATATAAACAAAAACTTTAACAAAATAACCTTTATAGTAAATGTCAAGCATAATTATTATTTATTCATTTCTATAAAAAAATATTAAAACGATAATAATTGAAAGATGGCATTCATGAGTTTTCGTAAAACTGTTTGTAAAATTGGGGTACAACATTTTTCTTAATCAAAGTGAGTATTCCTAGTTTTTTATTTTCGGAGATTCCTACTTTATGATTGTAGACTGGCTTTAGGCGTACATTACTGACATCATTGGAAGTACGTCGTGATAACGTATCCACTTCGTAGTATCTTTCGTCTTGATAGGAATTTTTATAGAAAAATTTTCCTGGCTTGTCTTTTTCAACCCTGAAAATTTTGAGCTCGGAAATCTTGAAAAGGTCGCCATCAGTGTTCCGATATGAATCTTTGAAGCCCATTTTAATGTTGAGATCCTTTAGGAAAAAAAAATCGGAATGAATCATTTCCTTCACATCATAATAGGGTTCTTTTTTTTTCGCCTGCCTAATCAGTGTTACATACTGATCTGGCACGTAAATGGGGGCTGCTTTTTTGTACCTGGAAACTTGTTTTTCTATCACAGAATGAACATGGTCACCCTCATTCTGGGTGTGCCCAGTTATCAGAAATTTGTGGGTAATAGATTTTATGAACTTGCATTTTGTAAGGGCAAACATGTAGAGACAGAATATAAATCTGTTTTTATTTTGTCCGGAACAGTTGTCCGTATAAAAAACAATATCAAACATTTTAGAATCTGTATCTGAATCGAAAGTTCTTCTAAGTAGTTTAAATAATGCCAAACACAAGATCCAATTTCGTTTGCCCCTCTTCTAGCTTCAGCTTCTTCTTCTTCGCAAGTTTGAATTTCTGAACTTCACGCTTCTAGAAAAATGGTAGAGTCTATTATTTCAGTGTCCACTAAAAAAATAATAATTTTTACCTAACCAATTACAAAATGAAACAAATTTTTGTTAATACCTGCATGTGCTTTTCCATTAGAAGATTCAGATTCCGGACAAGTTAAATCTAAGTCATCCGGAGACTGCGGCTGCATAATAGAATTTTTAATAGCCCATATCGGTTCATCTATATTATGAACCTCTATATTTTGTTTAGAGAGTTTAAGTATTAGAGATGATCGATTTCTTGGATCCATATTATTGCTAATACTAGTACTCAAACTTTGCTATATACCATATACCTGTAAAATAAAACAAACTAGTTTACTAGTTTTTGGCTTGCGTGACACGCTAGCGAGCCTATATACTATCAACAAACGATAAAAAAGATCAGCGTCACTTTTGTAACACAAAGAAATATATTGTAGTTTTTATAAGTAATTTATGAACAATAATGGCATAACTCAAAAAAATACGGCAAAGACATTATCACACTATAAACAAAACTGGTATAATTCAAAATAGTTCTGGTGGAGAAAAAGTTTCTAAAAATATTAATGTATGTATATTTGCAAGAATGGCCCAACACTAATTGATATACTCTTGCAATAAAATAAAAATACTTACCATTAAAAATATTTTGCACAAGACTGGACTAACTAAAAAAATGACGATTTTGCACAAAAATTATTACCACTAACTGCGGTCTATCACAAATTGGTACAATCTTGCAGATAAAAACTACATGCTTACGCCGAAATGGTTCAAACACGACTAACTTGGTACGGTCTTGTTCTTGTTCCAAAATTATATTATTGTTCGAGATGAGCCAAAATGTAGGTGGCGACATCTAACTGAAGAGGCCCAAAGTCGGTTAGTTTCTCTATTGTAAAGGAAACTAGATGTAATTTGAAGCATTTTGATGTAAAAATCGTGAAAACTGAAAATTTTGAGTTGTGCCGGTCTTGTTTCAAAGCAGCGATATGTAGATAAGTACACCACTACCACCGTACACACGGTGTCCCATCTAGTAAGATTTTTAAAATAGCTAATGAGAAAACAAGATGTACAGTTTTTGTCATTTTAATCGGCGGAAAAATGCCACTAGTTTACTAATTGAACCACACGGTAATAATAAAATAATGGAGTTAGCGTTAGAAATAGTGCAGACGTCAAAGGCAACCTTATAGACTTTTTTTCGTAAAAATCTTTGTTTAAGTTTCACATCGATACAACATAATAATGCAACGATATGCAGAATACCCGATTGCATCCAAACCGAGAGTATGAGGTTTTAGATGCGTAATAGAATAATTTATTCTACATACATTCTATATTTTACTCCAACATAATAGTTCTAACTTTCTCGTTAACATTTGAAATCAATCATCTTAGGATTAACGGTGAAAGTGGTGTCTTCATTTCTATTGCATCACACTAACTGTATCGTAAGGATATTTAAAAAAGAGCACGAACGTAAAGAAAACACCCAAGGAGAATTTTTTACTTATTCAACTTCATATTTATTATTACCAAAATACTCAAATTTAACAATCTCGAATTAAATTCACTTTTATGTTGGCTACACAGAAACCAATCAAAATTTGTATTATTTACTAAATAACTTTTTAATTTTGCTCGTAGATCATGAACCCATCCGAACCTATCTAATACACAGATAACAATTTGATAGACACTTAACAGAAATAAATTAAAATCAGTAGTAACCAAAAATGGTAATTGTCTATCAATTTCTTTAAAACAGTTAAACAGTAAATCATCTATAAAAATACTATTTCTACATAACTGGCAATTTAATTTAACCTTTGCTAGTAAATATTTACAGATTTTGGCTAAAATCTCAAACTTGTTGTGTATGTCAGAAACATGGAACTCAGTGTCTGGTAAAGTCAGATTATTAATTTCACGTTCATGGGATTGTGTTTTATGTTCTGATAGTTTAAGTAAGTCGTGATAATTATCCAATACATGCCCTTTATCCCTCATACAGTTTGATTTGGCATTAGAAGGTAGAATCATATTATTCAAGAGCGATAATTTAAAAGCTGCGACAAATTCGTAAGCTGTAGGCCATCTGGTATTAGCACCAAAATAACATATAGTAGCGAAAAAATTCTGCAAAGAATCTAAATTTAAAGATTTTGTTCTTAAAAAAACAAACCCTTTTTTGATACAATTTCTCCACAACATTTCCGTACCCTCTAGTGTCATTATCCATGCTTTTTTAAGAGGTATATGTCTTTTTGTGATACCATTAGTTTTGTTATAAAAAATCCACTGGTTAATTAACTCAGCCATTCTTCTCCAAAGTAAAACACAACGAGACTTGTCACTTATTTTTTTAGATCCCTTCTTCCTCTTTCTTCTCTTATGTTTATTTTCTCTATTAAAACTATCAAACAGTAAATCTATTTCATATATAAATTTTGCGGTATCCTGGCCCTGAAATCCCAGATCCACTTCAATACTAGACGCAACTGAATAACTTAATGTTCTTGCAGCCACACTTACATTATATTTTAACGAGTTATTCCTATCTAATAATAAATCCTTATATCTAAGCTTAGCAAGCTTTCGAAAAGTTCGTGTTTTATCAGCATCATATGTATTTAGAATATCGTTAAAATTTGCAACTTTTCCCGACTCATATTCAATATTACATTTAAATAAAGCATTTCTAGTGGAAACTAAAAGAGACGATGGGTCATATGTTATAAAAATCTTTTGGTCATTTATTAAAAGACAAGGATTTTTGGAGTTGCACATATTATTTTCTCTCAAGAAATTGAGTAAGTTCACTCTTTTAGCTAAAGTATGTTTACATAATACATTAGCTACTTGCAGACCAGCTTCTTGTAACATTGATACAACATTTGTTAAAATATTCAAAAGCCTATTTGCGCCTAAATTTTTAACAAAATAATATGCTACAGGTTGTTTCCATGGCTTATTTAGACCCTGTACCATAAAAACTAAAGCATGAGTGGCTGGCTGAGATTCTCTAAAATCTTGGTACCCAAAAATGTGGTCAGCTTCTGAACAATATACCAGCTTACTGGTTAAAGGCATGGTATCAAACAGTAGCGCACAAAACTTATCAGGTTTTCTCATCTTTTTTACCCGTTTGGAAAGTCTATTAAAAACCATTAAATTTACTCCACTGTTCAATGGAACAGTCGCCAGTAAAGATTTGAGAGTTAATCCAAAAGGCAACACAAGAATATTTTTTGATCTTTCGAATGAGTGGACTTTATCATTTTCTGTCAAATAAAATATGTGTTTTTTATTCAAGATATATACTTTGTCTTTTCGATTTGTCATTACTGGGCAACCCTTATTAATTTTACCAAATTTTTTTTGTATAAGTTTAAAGTTAAGTTTCTTCTTTAAGAACATGGCTTTCTGCTGAAATTTCTTTGTTTTATATTTCCGGTATTTTAGAAATTTGTCAGAATTTTCATTTATTAACCCAAGTGGAGAAGAGGGAGATGAAACTGAGTTACACTCATCTAATGAATCAATCTCTTGATGGACAACAGATGAACTTTGCAATTTAGGATTATAATAGTTGTGTTCTGATAAAAAATTATAATTTGATAAATTTTCTGATGAATGAGGGTTTATAACCATTGTATATTTCTGATTTAAATCTAAATTATCCAAATCTAAGATCTGGATAATCTTCGAATCAGTGTGTGGCCTATTTTCTTTAATATTACAAAGATGATCTTCACCACTAGGATCTTGATTGGACAGTTTCTGTGGTTGGACATAACTTTTTTCTTCAAAAGACTTATCATTACCTTTTATACTCGACAGACAGTTGGATGATAGTTCTCTTTGTGCTGTAGGTAATTCTATCTCTTGGTCACATTCATCTATTTCAAGAGAAAATAGCGATGGATATGCATTACATGGTAATTTACCTTTTTCCCTCATGAACTTTTTTTGAAAGTGCTTTTCACAAATCCTCATATTTGCAGTTATGGACGGTTCTTCACCCGTTTCTTTTCTTACTATTTCAATCCATTGTTTACGAACTTCTTCTTTTTTAGGAAAGCGCATGAACCTCATGTTCTTATAATCTATATCTGGATTACAAATCGTATAATAACTACTTTTACATTTGGGAACAGCGCACTTATAGCTAGATCTTAAATATGGATAATAGCATTCCAGTGGGTCAAGATGTGTCATCTCTTCAGGGACCTATAAGTTCGTGTTGGGTTGAATTTCAACGGATCTAGAAATTAAAAATACAGTTCAAACTCCTGCATATTTTTTATCCTGTTCTAAAATTTGGTTCCTTGCAGATAAAGTTATAAGAACCACATAATAAATTCTACAAAATAAAGCGCTGCGAATTTTACAAAATACTTACAGATAGATATAATATAATACAAAAATTAATGTAATGTTAAAAAATGGTTAAATGTAGAAAGTTAGTATTATTATTGGTCCTAATATTTATTTTTAATGTTCACAACGATAATTAATTAGGGTAACAGGTACAGTTGTCGGCACCCCGATAGTTATTGGCACTTTTTTATGAAATATTTAATCTTAACTTTAGGTATAATGCGTCTAAAATAACAATAAGGTCGGTAATATCCGGCAACATTGCCCTACCGATATCAACGGCTATTTTGGAGTTTTTCCCATTTCAGTTTGGTCAGTGACAGTTCGAAGGACGGTGTGTTGTTGATTCTCGCTAAATCAGGTGAGTCTTAACAATTTGCTAAGGATTGTTTGGTATTCTTTATGATATATTTCTTGTTATTATTTATAATATTCGCTTATTTTACTTTTATATCATTTATATAGATATAAGAAGGCTTTATAAATATGAAACATTAGATAAAATACGCGGGAAAGTGTTATAATTAGGGTGCCAATAAGTGTGACATAAATTATAAAAAATATAATTATTGGCAGGTGGTGCCAATGACTATAGTTTCAATGTTTTTATAAAAAAAGCGAGTCATTGGTTTAGAGGGCATAAGTTAAGCATTTTAAACGAGAGAATCTAATCAAAAATTGCAAGTTAACATTAAAAACAGTTGTTGGCACGGTGCCAATCACTGTTAAAATACAATGCCAATAACTGTATTATTTACAGATAATGCCGAAGGTAGCTGCCTCAGAGCCCTACATCAAAAGATATACAGAAGAAACTCTTGAAAAAGCCCTTGATGAAATCCAGAATGGTGCTGGCAAAAAGACTGTTGCCAAAAAATACAATATTCCAAGATCAACATTACAATTCAGGGGAAGTGATAAATTCTCTAAAATATCCCACGGTCCATCTTCAATTTTAACACCACCGGAAGAACAGCTCTTGGTGATATGGGTATCAGAATGCGTAAAAAAAGGATTTCCCCAGCGAAAGGAGGATATTCAAACCAGCGTTAAAAATTTTCTCGATGAGCATCCTCGCCCAACACCTTTTAAAAATAATTTTCCAGGGGACGGGTGGTATAAAAGTTTCTTGCGTCGAAATCCCTCCTTAACTGAAAGACAGCCAGAAGCAGTTACAGCTGCAAGTGCTAATGTTAGTGAAGGTGATATACGAGGGTGGTTTACAAAAATTGAATCTTATTTGGCAGAAGAACAGCTGTTTGATATTATGAAAGATCCAAAACGGATCTTCAATAGCGATGAAACCAACTTCCAACTTTGTCCGAAAACAAAAAATGTCGTTGCACCCAAAGGTACTAAGAACGTATACGAAGTCGATAGAGGTCAGGCGAAATCGAATATAACTGTATTATTCACGTTTTCAGCAGCGGGAGCAACCACACCTCCCTTAATAGTATATCCCTATAAGCGCCTCCCTTCGGAAATTAATGCATCAGTGCCAAAAGGTTGGGGTATAGCACTATCAGAAAATGGGTGGATGAAGTCACATATTTTTTACGAATATATAGGCAATATTTTCTACAAACATCTTAAGAAAGAAAATACAGTATTTCCGGTTGTACTTTTTGTAGACGGACACACCACACATCTTACCCTACAAGTTAGCGAATTATGCAAAAAGTTGGATATAATCTTGGTATCTCTTTACCCCAATGCAACAAGAATTTTGCAACCAGCGGATGTTTCTGCATTCAAACCACTGAAGAACTTGTGGAAAAAGGGGGTATTTCATTGGAGGCGAGAACATCCCACAGAATCACTGTCTAGAGAGAAACTGGCGCCAATACTGGAAAGTGTTTTACCTCAATTAAAACCCGATTCTATCTCAAATGGTTTCCGCGTTTGTGGTTTGTATCCCTGGAATCCAAACGCTGTAGATTATTCAAAGTGCTTAGGAACAAAAAAAGTATTACCCACCTATACAGATATTAAAGCTTTAAATAAAAATACTCTCGACTATGAAACATTTAAACATATTGTAGGGGAGCAAAAAATAAAGCAATGGGAAGATAAACAAATTCCATTGGAAGAAAAAGATTCCGCAACATTATACGAAATATATAATTTTTTTAATAATGAAAACAAAAATCATGATTTTATTGGAAATCTATTAAATACATCAATTCAAAATGTTCATAAAGATACTTCTATGATATTGGATCATTATCATCAATCAGCTAATGACATAGAAATACTTGAAACTGATAATCTAAATATTCATTTAGATGATTCTGGGATTACTATAAATTCAGTAATCCAAAAGGCGGATAAAGACACCACTTCTATGATATACCAATCAGATAACAACATAGAAATTCTTGAAACTGATAATTTAAATATTCATTTAGATGATTCTAGTATTCCTATAAATACATCAATACAAAAGGTAGATAACGACGCTTCTATGATATACCAATCAGATAACAACATAGAAATGCTTGAAACTGATAATCTAAACATTAATTTAGATTATTCTAGAATTGCTAGCGATAATATTCAAACATTTGACATCGAAGACATTCCAATAATTTTTTCTCCCAAAACAAATGAAGTTATTGTTGTTCAAGAAGATTTATCTGGTGTTGTAAAACAAAATAACACACCATTAATTAAACAATATCTTACTTGGCCAGTTACACCACAAAGGAAGGGAATAAAAAATTCAGAGAAAATGCCTTTTGTGTTAACATCAGAGCAGTGGCAAAACATACAAACTGAAAAACAGCGAAAAAAACAAAACGAAGAAAAAGAAAAGGATGAAAGGAAAAGAAAGAGAATAGAACAAGCTGAAATAAAAAAAGCGACATCACTTAAGAAACCTGGAACAAGAAATGGAAAAAAAAAGAAAACTAATTATAAGGAAAATGCAACAAATGACTCGATGCCATTACAAAAAAACGAAATCCCAGAAAGAACAAGTGAACAAGCAAAAAATGAGCCGAGGAGTGCTGAATATAAAAAAGAAGCTATTAAATTGGATGCTCCAGACCTTGAGGGATTATCAAAAATATTATCAGGAAGCGGAAAAAATAGACAAATATCAATTTCAACCAATAATAACTTAAATGATATAGAAAAAGTATCGGAAAATTCTACTGCAACACTTTCTTTAGTAGATAATGAAAATGCAGAGAAAAAGAAAAGCCATGTTAGAAAAATTGATTTCCATGGATGTGATAATATTAGTGATGCATCTGATTTTGAAAATAACAAAAAAATAGATTCTGGTATGTGTTTTATCTGCACTTTCAATATAACTTTCACATCTAAAGGAATTAAATGTTCTTCTTGTCTTCGAGCCTTTCATCCAAATTGTATACGGAAGCAATATAACATGCCACCTATTGTGAAAACTTTTATTTGTAAAGCCTGTTATTCCACAACATGAAATTCATCCCTAAAAAAATATTAACATGTAGTTTTAGGTTTCGGTAGTATAAATTCAGCACTTATTTAGTCAGTAATTTCTTCTATGAACTACCTATTATTTAATTAAAAATAATAAACCTCCGTTCCTAACATACCAAACCTTATGTTAAGTTTTGTACATGTTATATAAGTATTTATTACTTGATTTAGTTATTAGTTTAATGTGTTTATGTTAAAAATTCTTGTGGCTGAATGGGCATGACATTAAAAATTTAAATATATTTTTTAAAGTTTTGTTCCTTATCTGCAAATGTTCACTGCCTAAGTTTCACAATTTCTTGTTAGAATTTTAGTTTTACTTAATAAAATAAAGATGTTTTTTACAGTAAGGTATACATTTTACTATGTGCCAATAACTATATATTAGAGTGTTAATAATACTACTCAGAGTGCCAATAACTGTGTTAAATGAGTATTTTAAGTTTAGAAATTATTCTTGAAACATATATTAAGAATCAATAAAAAATATCTAGAGGGAATTATTCCCCACTCTTATGAGAATACGTGAAGCTACGGTTGTCGTGCTAAAACAATTTCTTCAATTTTATAACTAGTAAATAAAAAATAATATCTCTTAAAGTGCCAATAACTGTGTACTTTACCCTATGTTACCTTTTAAAAGAGTTGCCTGCTCTAAATTGTGATTATTAATACAAAACTGTGTTGTTAAAAAAGCACAAAACCAAAGAAAATATATCATCACAAAACTGACAAAACAATCAAGAGGTTAATTATATTTAAGAATTATAGTTCCTTATAGTTCTATTATTCGTCTGTGACGCGAGAAAAATTGGCTGGAGGCTGCAAGGCTAGAGGCCTTTGCAATCCTCGAATAACAACATAGTCTGTGATTCTGATTTTATCACAGAGAAATATAGGTAGAATGTCGCAATATCAATCACACTCTGAAGGGACTTTCCCATTGGTTAGGGTGACATTCTATGTATCCAATTGTGACATTCCGCTGATTTTATTATTCAAACGATCATAAAACAATAATTGAGAACAAATTAAAATGTTATCATAATTTGTGTGGTTTCTCTTCCCTTGGCTAAGGGTTTAGCGTTTGAAGGTACCTGACACATTTGACAAAAAGCCGAGTCTTGCCAGTCAGGGTCAAATCTGATATAGTTGGGTAAAGTAGCTATACTTTAACAAAGAAAAAATTACAAATATTTTTAATAACTCGGAAGGCATTTTTGATTAATATCATGATTTGGCTGTAAATTTCCAACAGTGATTCTAGTGATTCTAGACCAGAACTATGACATAATATAGAAAAAAGTGATTTATTGCAAAATATCCGCCCTATATTCCATCTAAGGAGCAAATAAAAAAATTTGGTTTACTCTGTAAAATTAAGATTTTGACTTTTTCCTGCCTTAAAACTATGGTGGTCTTTTGTCCCATGGTGAGAAATCCACTTTGCCCCAATATACAGCGAAAAAGTAGGTATATTAAGTCACACGTTTTTCGTTAAATGGCTTGTATGTACACCTGAAATATATATATAAAACATCATTCGAACTTTTACAATATTGAACAAACATTTTATATTTTCAAATAAACTGTTGCTTTACCTACCGATAAATATTACACGCACATGGTACAAAACTTTTCACTTGGCAGGATTTGGCTCGACGTCGACTGAATGCAGACTACTGAAATGACACCTATATACCTGCGTAATGGAAGTGATGGACGTGAAGACGCCCATAGATGTGCTTCATCAGATACAGAAAAAATTGTGCAAAAGCACTTTGCCCAAACATCCCTGCACGTCTAACAGAATAAATCTTGGGTTCACATTTGCACGCCAAGAAGTGAATATAAAGATAAGTCAAAACAATATTTAAAAAAGTATTAAACGAATTGTTCTTTAATTTCGATCAGCTTCCTTTAATTGAAATTTCAGCACCCGTCCCTGCTTTAACAGCTGCAACAGTCGGAATCCATCAATCTAGAATAGCTATAATAAGCTGCTACTTTATAATAGTTGTTTTGTAGTAGCAGCTATTCGCTGCTACTCGTTTTTAATTATGGCTGCTATACCGACCTAACGCCGCGTCACCTAATTCAATAAAAGCAGAACTCGCAGAGCAGAAGCAAGAAAGCTATTATTCGAAGTGGACTGCGGAGCGAATTCGCGCTGTGCGCCTTTTCAAACTGCTTATTTTGCGCAGTGTTCTATTAAAAATGAAGAGACTTTAATCATTTATCAGGAACATTGGCATTAAAATTAGATTATGATTATTTGTAGATACGTTTCAGTAAACTATTATTTTATTTTTGTTACTATTACTATAATTAATTATGAATGTTATCCATGTTTTCTTTAAAATATCGGGACAAACCTAACATATTGAGATTTCTTTATAATAACGCCTTTGCATCAATTGAATAAACACGAAAATAATTAACACTGCAAAAGAAATAATTGACCTGACGCGGCTGCAAGCAAAAGTAAAAAACATCCGTAGCATCAACGTACTTCCCGCTTCGGCTTTATAAAACAACGCCTCGTCGGCGTCGCGTCTTTTATAACCCACAGTTGCATGCAGTTGCTTCAACTATTATTTAAAAATAACGGTTTTGCCCGCCTCTACATCAATCGGCATACTGACTAGTTATGGGCCGAACCGGGAATTTGACCGGACCACCGGAACAGTACAATCCGGCCATGGGCCGGTACGAACCGCCGGAATTCCGGAAACCGGATCGAGCGTTCTCGTATAGACATCTAAACAATGCTTGTCAGTAATGAAGTTCACCTTTATGACGCTCGGTCTTTTATTTCATTTAAAATCAGAACGGGGAAGTCCCTAAGTAATATTCTGTGATGTGATACTCATTTCAGTGTGTCCGTATAATTTTTATTAGGTTAGTACTAAAGGCTGAATTTCACTATCGTGTAAGGCACATGCTCGGCACCGGCAATTGTTATCATTGAATCTTATGGATTTTGCGTGGCCGTCGCTTGCGAAGAAGTTGCGCACGTACTGTAAATTTACCCCGCATAATCCATAAGATTCAATATAACTATTTTGCAGAACAAACCCGAGCATCGGCAGCAAGATTGCTTTCTTTCCTACAAGCTTGACACAAATAAGTAAGTGTGGAGTTTTTTTGAAGTACATAAATAGGAGAACAATAAAGCACTTTGTAATTTTTATAAAAAGATCGCTTCAAAAGGAGGCAGTAGTAAATCGACATTATTTCCTTTAATAATATATTGAAAACGACACCATCCGTCTCAGCATGTGAACAACTTTAAGGAAGATGATGAGGAAGTATGAACAATTATGGTTTTTCTGTTCCTGCCATTTTAATCGCCGGAAAAAATTCCACTAGTTTACTAATTGAACCAACATGGTAGCTCTAATAATAACGGAGTTAGCGTTAGCAATAGTGCCGACTTCGAAGGCACCCTTATAGCCTTTTTTTCATAAAAATCCTTGCATAAGTTTCACATCGATAAAACATAACAACGCAACGATATAGGCGAAGTCAGAATACCCGATTGCATCCAAACTAAGACTAAGAGGTTTTAGATGCATAATAGAATAATTTATTTCACATAGATTCTATATTTGACACAATCATAATAGTTCTAACTTTCTCGTTAACATTTAAATTCAATCAGCTCAGAATAAACGGCCAAACTGGTGTCTTCATTTCAATTGCATCACACTAACTGTATCGTAAGGATATTTAAAAAAGAGCACAAACGTAAAGAAAACACCCAAGGAGAATTTTTTACTTATTCAACTTCATATTTATTATTACCAAAATACTCAAATTTAACAATCTCGAATTAAATTCACTTTTATGTTGGCTACACAGAAACCAATCAAAATTTGTATTATTTACTAAATAACTTTTTAATTTTGCTCGTAGATCATGAACCCATCCGAACCTATCTAATACACAGATAACAATTTGATAGACACTTAACAGAAATAAATTAAAATCAGTAGTAACCAAAAATGGTATTTGTCTATCAATTTCTTTAAAACAGTTAAAAAGTAAATCATCTATAAAAATACTATTTCTACATAACTGGCAATTTAATTTAACCTTTGCTAGTAAATATTTACAGATTTTGGCTAAAATCTCAAACTTATTGTGTATGTCAGAAACATGGAACTCAGTGTCTGGTAAAGTCAGATTATTAATTTCACGTTCATGGGATTGTGTTTTATGTTCTGATAGTTTAAGTAAGTCGTGATAATTATCCAATACATGCCCTTTCTCCCTCATACAGTTTGATTTGGCATTAGAAGGTAGAATCATATTATTCAAAAGCGATAATTTAAAAGCTGCGACAAATTCGTAAGCTGTAGGCCATCTGGTATTAGCACCAAAATAACATATAGTAGCGAAAAAATTCTGCAAAGAATCTAAATTTAAAGATTTTGTTCTTAGAAAAACAAACCCTTTTTTGATACAATTTCTCCACAACATTTCCGTACCCTCTAGTGTCATTATCCATGCTTTTTTAAGAGGTATATATCTTTTTGTGATACCATTAGTTTTGTTATAAAAAATCCACTGGTTAATTAACTTAGCCATTCTTCTCCAAAGTAAAACACAACGAGACTTGTCACTTATTTTTTTAGATCCCTTCTTCCTCTTTCTTCTCTTATGTTTATTTTCTCTATTAAAACTATCAAACAGTAAATCTATTTCATATATAAATTTTGCGGTATCCTGGCCCTGAAATCCCAGATCCACTTCAATACTAGACGCAACTGAATAACTTAATGTTCTTGCAGCCACACTTACATTATATTTTAAGGAGTTATTCCTATCTAATAATAAATCCTTATATCTAAGCTTAGCAAGCTTTCGAAAAGTTCGTGTTTTATCAGCATCATATGTATTTAGAATATCGTTAAAATTTGCAACTTTTCCTGACTCATATTCAATATTACATTTAAATAAAGCATTTCTAGTGGAAACTAAAAGAGACGATGGGTCATATGTTATAAAAATCTTTTGGTCATTTATTAAAAGATAAGGATTTTTGGAGTTGCACATATTATTTTCTCTCAAGAAATTGAGTAAGTTCACTCTTTTAGCTAAAGTATGTTTGCATAATACATTAGCTACTTGCAGACCAGCTTCTTGTAACATTGATACAATATTTGTTAAAATATTTAAAAGCCTATTTGCGCCTAAATTTTTAACAAAATAATATGCTACAGGTTGTTTCCATGGCTTATTTAGACCCTGTACCATAAAAACTAAAGCATGAGTGGCTGGCTGAGATTCTCTAAAATCTTGGTACCCAAAAATATGGTCAGTTTCTGAACAATATACTAGCTTATTGGTTAAAGGCATGATATCAAACAGTAGCGCACAAAACTTATCAGATTTTCTCATCTTTTTTACCTGTTTGGAAAGTCTATTAAAAACCATTAAATTTACTCCACTGTTCAATGGAACATTCGCCAGTAAAGATTTGAGAGTTAATCCAAAAGGCAACACAAGAATATTTCTTGCTCTTTCGAATGAGTGGACTTTATCATTTTCTGTCAAATAAAATATGTGTTTCTTATTCAAGATATATACTTTATCTTTTCGATTTATCATTACTGGACAACCTTTATTAATTTTACCAAATTTTTTTTGTATAAGTTTAAATTTAAGTTTTTTCTTTAAGAACATGGCTTTCTGCTGAAATTTCTTTGTTTTATATTTCCGGTATTTTAGAAATTTGTCACAATTTTCATTTATTAACCCAAGTGAAGAAGAGGGGGATGAAACTGAGTTACACTCATCTAATGAATCAAGGTTTTTCTCTTGGTGGACAACAGATGAACTTTGTAATGTAGGATTATAATAGTTGTGTTCTGATAAAAAATTATAATTTGATAAATTTGTTGATGAATGAGGAGTAATAACCATTGTATATTTTTGATTTAAATCTAAATTATCCAAATCTAAGATCTGGATAATTTTCAAGTCAGTGCATGCCCTATTTTCTTTAATACTGCAAAAATGATCTCCACCAGTAGGATTTTGATTGGACAGTTTCTGTGGTTGGACATAACTTTTTTCTTCAAAAGACTTATCATTACTTTTTATACTAGACAGACAGTTGGATCTTTGTGCTGTAGGTAATTCTGTCTCTTGGTCATCTATCTCCAGAGAAAAGAGTGATGGATATGCATTACACGTTAAAGAACCTTTTTCCCTCATGAACTTTTTTTGAAAGTGCTTTTCACAAATTTTCATACTTGCAGTTATGGACGGTTCTTCACCCGTTTCTTTTCTTACTATTTCAATCCATTGTTTACGAACTTCTTCTTTTTTAGGAAAGCGCATGAACCTCATATTTTTATAATCTATATCTGGATTACAAATCACATAATATCTATTTTTACAGTTGGGAACAGCGCACTTATACTTAGATCTTAAATATGGATAATAGCATTCCTGTGGGTCAAGATGTGTCATCTCTTCAGGGACCTATAAGTTCGTGTTGGGTTGAATTTCAATGGATCTAGAAATTAAAAATACAGTTCAAACTCCTACATAATTTTTATCCTGTTCTAAAATTAGGTTCCTTGCAGATAAAGTTATAAGAACCAGATAATAAATTCTACAAAATAAAGCGCTGCGAATTTTACACAATACAGATTAGATATAATACAAAAATTAATGTAATGTTAAAAAATGGTTAAATGTACAAAGTTAGTATTATTATTGGTTCTGATACTTATTTTTAATTTCATTACCTTTTAACAGAGTTGCCTGCTCTAAATTGTGATTAATAATACAAAACTGTGTTGTTAAAACTCTAGCACAAAACTGACAAGTGACAAGACAAAACGATCAAGAGCAACGAATACTTATAACCAATCAAAAGGTTATATTTAAAAATTAGTTCGTACTTCCTGTCCTAGCTGAGGATAAGAAAAAAATTTTTTATAGGGCTGTCTATTATTCGTCTGTGACTCGAAGAAAGTTGGCTGGAGGCTGGAAGACTAGATGCTACTGCAAAATCGTCTGTGACTCTGATTTTATCACAGATTAAATATAGGTGGACTGTTGCAATATCAATCACACTCTGAAGGGGCTTTCCCATTGGTTGGGTGAGATTCTAGGTATCCAATTAGAATTGAAGTTAGCATTATTTTCTACTACAGCTTGTGACATTCCACTGATTTTATGGAAAATCATTGAAACTGTAGCTCTTTATTCAAACGATCACAAAACAATAATTGAAAACAAATTAAAATACTATCATAATTTGTGTGGTTTAGCGTTTGAAGGTTCCTGGCACATTTGACAAAAAGCCGAGTCTTGCCAGTGCGTAGATTGCAGGTAAAATTATAAAGGGTCAAATCTGATATACTTAGTTGGGCTAAAGTGGCTATACTTTAACAAAAAAAAATTACCAATATGTTTTGATAACTCAGAAAACATTTTGGATTATATTGATATCATGATTTGGCTGTAAATTTCCAACATATCTAGTGATTTTAGACCAGAACTATGATATCAACGAATACTTTATAACCAGGAAGAAGACAAACAGCCGTGTTAAAAAATCAAAGCAGGCATAAAGGCCAATTTATAAACTCGACGGTGACGATTGACGGTGACGATTGACGGTGCTGTTTGACGGTGCCGTAAAAAGCTGGATTTATAAACTTGACGGTGACGACGATAACATAACCTGTTTTTCTCGGCTTTTCTATATTTTTATGTGATTATATTAATTTTGGTGTTTATGTGATCTGAATGATACTATCAATACTTATCAACAGTACACTTTAAAATGGTTAACAAGATGGTATAAAATAAAATAATATTTACTAAATATCACGTGACAGGCAAACACGATTTTGATTGGCTGTGTAAACTTGCTACGAACGTTGCTACGACCGTCCACCGTCAAATATAAATGGTCTTATGCATTTCAATATGTTTAAGCAGCACCGTCAACCGTCAACGTCGAGTTTATAAATTCAGCTTTATGCATTTCAATATGTTTAAGCTGTACCGTCACCGTCAAACAGCATCGTCAATCGTCAACGTCGAGTTTATAAGCTGAAAAGTTATGGCATCCATCAGCTGACAAAGCACACTTGCTTTTCAAATGTCGTTTTTGTCCAAATTTTTATTACTGTCAATATTTTAAAGTGACATTTAAGCAAGAAAAACATTCAAAACCCTTTTATTTGATTTACTTAAGTTGTGTAATTAGTAGTAGTAGTTTTATTAAAAAATAGGAAGTACATAAATCATAATTTACATAAAATATTTTACCATCTTCCACTGGGCTCTAGTCCCTAGCAAATATTTCAGGCTCCAAGTCCGATCATATTCTTGGGCCGCATATGATTTCTGAAAAGAAATTATTATTGATGCTTACTCTCAGTAAAGATGAGTAAATCAATATTTTAATTACAAATACTTACCTGCAACAAAAAGGAAACGACGTTTCTCGTGATAAGATTAAAAAATTGAAAATTTATAAGAACGCTGTGCTTTCGCCATTTTCAATTCACTTTATATATTCATATGTTGCATGATTATATTCCATGCCAGACGAAGGAAATTGACTTGTAAAATTATTTAACAAGTCGGCCTGTCCGCATTTTATGTCTGTCTCTGTCTGCATAAACTTTCTCCGATTCGGTAAAGTGAAACCAATATGGCCAGGATCAAATCGCCTTCTTTAAACACGCTCACTTTATGGCTTCCCGATATAACTACGTAAGTCTGCTATTGAGACACATTGAAAACGTAGGCCTTAGCGGCGGTAGCCATGGCGTGATGTCACTTGATAGCCTTCTTACATGTTTCGATACCCCCCATAAGCAGTTTCACCAGTATGACATAATTCACAGACTAATGACATAATATAGAAAAAAGTGAGTTATTGCAAAATATCCGCTTTATTCCATCTAAAGGGCAAATAGAAATTTTTGGTTTATTGTGTAAAATTATGCCTTAAAACTGGTGGCCTTCTGTCCCATGGTAAGAAATCTACTTTGCCCCAATATACAGCGAAAAAGTATATTAAGTCACACAATATGTTTTTGTTCAATGGCTTTTATGTACACCTCAAATATATAGAAAACATCATTCAAAACTTTTGCAATATTGAACAAACATTTTATATTTTTAAATAAACTGCTGCTTTACCTACTGATGAATATTATATACACATGGTACAAAACTTTCCACTTGCTAGGAAAACATGCATTTGGTTTCGACGTCGTCTGAATGAAAACTACTAAAATGAGCCCTACCTGCATAATGGAAGTGATGTACGTGAAGACGCCCATAGATGTCCTTACGATACAGAAAATATTGTACAAAACCGCTTTGCCCCAACTTCCCCTACACGTCTGGCAGAACAAATCTTGGGTTCACATTTGCACGCCAAGGAGTAAATATAAAGACATATTTTAAAAAACTATTAAATGAATTGCTCTTTAATTTGGTAAGCTTCCTTTAATTGAAATTTCAGCACCCGCCCCTGGTTAAACAGTTGCAACTGTCGGAGTCCACCAATCTAGAGGTAGCTATAGCGTAAGCTGCTACTTTATAACAGTTGTTTTGTAGTAGGAGCTATTCGCCGCTGCTACTCGTTTTTAATTATAGCCGCTACTTTGTAAGATCTTTGGCCGCTACCGACCTAGCGCCGCGCGACCTAATTCAATAAAAACAGAACTTCCTGAGCAGAAAGTTATTATGAGACGTGGACTGCGGAGCGGATTCGCGCTTCTTCAAACTGCTTATTTTTCGCAGTGTTCTATTAAAAATTAACATATACCTTGCCCATTTATCAGGAACATTGGTATTAAAATTAGATTATGATATATTTCGATAAACTATTATTTTATTTTTGTTACTATTATAATTAATTATGAATGTTATCGATGTTTTCGTTAAAATATTGTGCCAAACCTAAAATATTGAGATTTCTTTATAATAACACCTTTAAATCAATGGAACAAACACAAAAATAATCAACACTGCAAAAGAAATAATTAACCTAACTTGGCTGCAAACAAAAGTAAAAAACATCCGTAGCATCAACGGCTTTCTGTTTACAAGAAGCCATGCCGCTTTTAATAATCGCAGATCGCTGTACTTCCTGCTACGGCTTTATAAAACAACGTCGCGTCTTTTATAACCCACAGTTGCTTCAACTGTTATTTAGAAGTATCGGTTTTGCCCACCTCTACATCAATCGGCATACTGACTAGGGAATAGAGATGGACCGAACCGGGAATTTGGCCGGACCACCGGAACAGTAAAATCCGGCCATAGGCCGAGCCACTCTCGTATAGACATCCAAACAATGCTTGTCAGTAATGCAATTCGCCTTTATGACGCTCAGTCTTTTATTTCATTTAAAATCAAAACGGGGAATTCCCTAAGTAATATTCTGTGATGTGATACTCATTTCAGTGTGGTCTGGTGTGTCCGTATAATTTTTATTAGTTTAGTACTAAAGGCCGAATCTCACTATCGTGTAAGGCACATATATGCTCGGCACCGGTTCGGCAAAATATGTTATTATTGAATCTTATGGATTTTGCGGGGCCGTCGCTTGCCAAGACTTTACGCGGGTACTGTGAATTTACCCCGCAAAATCCATAAGATTCAATGATAACTATTTTGCAGAGCCGATGCTTTGCATGTGCCGAGCATCGGCCTCAAGATTGCTTTTTTTTCTTACAAGCTTGACACAAATAAGTAAGTGTGGAGTTTTTTTGAAGTACATAAATAGGAGAACAATAAAGCACTTTGTAATTTTTATAAAAAGATCGTTTCAAAACGAGGCAGTAGTAAATCGACATTATTACCTTTAATTCTATGCTTTTAGTAATGTATTGAAAACGACACCATCCATGTCAGCATGTGAAAAACTTTAAGAAAGATGATGGGAAGTATCGATAGTTATAGATAATTTAGCATTAGGGTATATTTTTTGAAAGGGCGAATTTTAGAAAATGGCTTCGTTACTTTTGTAAATAAAGGTTGATCAGAAGAAATTATATTTTCGATAAAAGATCCTAAATTTTTGTACGGGTTTGTTCGGGTTGGTCCGGCCGGACTCTGTACTACCGCGGGATTTCCGTCCTATCCCTAATACTGACATTTATGAATATGTTTCTTGAATAACGCTGATTGATTTAACGTATATGTAAAAAAAAATTTTACTGTTTGCGTGTAAGATCGAAATAAAACACCGAATTGTCCATAATTTAATAACTATCTAATAGTCGAATCTATTTTATTCTTAAAATTAATACACTTATTTGTATAAATGCTTAGTGTAAAAATTATAGCGAAGTATGTAAAATCATAAAATTTTAGTTTAACCTAAAATGATCATTCATACTCCAAAAAAATCTCGGTCATCTTTTTCCTAATAGTTACTTTTCACAGACTCAAAATATAATAATTTAACAAAGAAAACCAAGATATTCAACCTAGGGATACTGGACACTGGATTACATACAAAGCAATTCAATCAATTTGCTGAAGGAGGATAATTTGTACATGACCTATATTTTTGTTCTCTCTGAAGATGGCAAAAATGGTAAAACAACAATTTACAATAATTGTAAAATGCCATAATTAAGATATAAGTAATTCAATATAAAACAAGGAAAGAGTGAAATCTTGTAATCCTTGTTTCCATATTTAATTCGATTTTTCCTAGACCATACAAATATGCTCTAAAATGTAATTTGAATACTCAACATAATTTTGCTTTGACATAAGCCTTCAACACTTTGTGGATACATATTTCAATAATAAAAAAAATATATCTGGGAGATAAAACTTTAGTCATTCGTATCGTCATGTATATGTAGCTTTATTATTATGCTATTTCTGACCTTGCTGGTTTATATTAGCTTCATTCGTACCAGAAAATTATCAACCGATTGCAAATTTTTTTGCGCATGGCTGGTTTTAACTGATTGGATATTTTCCGCCCCGACATATTTAATCATTGAAAAATTGGCTTAAAATTTGCACTTCTCTCTATCTCGCAAGGATTCCGACAAGATAATTTATCATACAAATAAAACGTCATGACAGTTTTGTAAAAGAAAACTGTGCAACTCTCCACCTACAAATTCGCTAACAATCAGCGAATTATTTTGCCAGTTAGAAACCGATTCACACAAACAGCGGTTTGAGATTTGTCGTGGACAGTTTTAATTTTTTTCTTTCAGCCAATACTGGTTAAGTGGATCAGCATTGTCAAACATTAATTCCCGTTGTCTTTAACTTTATTGTATAATTTGAGACGGACGACACTCAGACAGTGATCGAGGGTAGCTCTTTTTGGGTAGGGTTTGACTCATTCTCTATAAGACTCTTTTGTTTACACTTTTTTTCAGCATTGTGAATAATTATTATATTAATACACACAGCCAAAAAGAAAGTAAGAATGTGTCAATAATTTACAGGTTGAAACAAGAACTGTTTTTGACGCAAACTTTGAAACACTCTGTAGAGTGATGGAGATGTCAAACTTGTTATTTTGTCAGCTAATTATCAAGTGCTATATATTCTTAACATTTTCGCTTTTGATTTATTTCAATGCTTTAATTTTTGTAGCACATACGATTTTTTTTAAAGAAACATGACAATTTCCTCGGACGGACTTTCTAATGTTCAATAGATGAGCTCTGAAGGCGGATATTTACACTAGAGGTGTTTTAGAGCCACATGTTGTTCCTTTCCCGCCATTTAGCAAACTTCATGCTGATGCGGGATAATGCTCGACCTCATATTGCGAGAATTGTTAACGAGCGAGGTCGAACCCAAATATGAATTGGCTCTCGCGCAGTCCCGACTTGAACCCAATAGAACGTGTCTTGGGCACACTGGGCAAAGAAATACGATCCCTGAAACCCGCTCCTGCAAATTTACATGAGCATTGGCCAGATGTACATACTGAACCTTATTCATGGTATTCCAAGGCGTAGTGCACCTGTCATTCGCGCGAGTGGGGGAAACACCCGTTACTGAGGTATATGTTATGGTTGGGTTCCATTTAATTCGCGCGATTCTCGTAATTTTAGTTTAAGCTTTTGTTATTTTGGAAAATAATACAATTTTCTTAAACAAGTTTGATTATTTAAAAAAAAATCGTATCTCCTACAAAAAAAAAAGTATTGAAATGAACCAAAAATGAAAATATTAAGAATATATGAAACTACATAGTTAAATGACATCCCCATTACTCACTGACTAGAGTGTTCGAGTCAAAAAACAGTTTTTGCTTCAAGAATAATAAATATAGGAATTATAAAATTAAAAAATTATTCACGATCAAAATCCATCCAAATATTGCGTGGATCGATTATTTTGGCTGCGAAATCGAAATAGTTATAAAACCCACTAAATTGGAACAAAATTGAAGCAATTGCCTAAATATTATTCAGAAGGATTAAATACTATTCATGTGTCCCGTCATACTCTTTCTTTAACCGCTTTTTGACGTAGAGAGTAGAAATTTAGTATAATTATTCTTGGTAATGGATCAAACATATTTTAAAAAGAAGTCGAGAGCAAATCCGACTCGCGTGATAATATATTCCGAGTATGCAAACTATTTATTTTTAAAATTATATTTAACATACCACAGTAGGCTCTTAAACAAAAATACGTTCGGTCACTTGTTTGATTCGTGGAAATTACACATTAGTTCGTGCCGTAGATTATTATAACCATGCCAAATTTCAGATGTCGAAGTCAAACGATATTTGAGAAAAAGAGTTACATAAACCAAAATGGCTTCTCTCCAATATTGCTATGGAACATGGAACATTTAAAGTTAAAAGTTCACCTACATTTCATTTAAATAGATTCCATTTTAAACAAATATCAGACATTCTGGTAATAACTAATAGCGGATATGTCAGCTGACTAATTAAATAAAAATATTGTCAACTTCAAAGTGTACACTAAGCATCCCCCTTCATTAGATGGACTAAATATTTTCATTATACACGCAAATATTCGTTACACTTGATCCTATGTCTAAGGAACGTCGCATACAAACACCTAATCTTTAAACAGATCTTTTTAAATGACAACATTGCACTATGTCTAATTAAGAAGACAACATATAGTCAGGTTCCTCCCGACACGTTCTGGAGACGGTATTATATGAAAGATTGACCACCAATCTGAACATAATCATACTTGGGTATAAAGGAAAACTTGGGAGTAACTTCTTAGTTATATATAGATGGTTACACCGAAATCTTCATAGTAACTACGACTACATCAATCACGTTTATATAAATTATGTAGATAATATTTCGTTGTTAAGGCTTCTTCCAGTTCATTGATCTAAGATCTATCTTTGCAATTAACTTATTAAATAATATAGTATAGAACATAAACTGATTATAAGTCCGTGTAAGAAATAGAAACATCTACAACCGGCTTCGTATTTTTATTACTTCGTCTTCTATCAGGTGATCATTGAGTTGAAGTTGAAGTTGAAATTCCATACAATCTTTGAGGTGGCTGAATATTGGCTCCCCTGTACATTTTATAGAAAAACTGCATTATAACTTTTTGAAGATGCCGACATGGTAAACTCATGTGCTTAGTTTGAATATATTGTGGTGAGCCAATCCTAAGCTATCTATTCAATTAAATGTGATGGCAAAGCACGAAACTCTCATAGTTCAAGTAATACACCAGTAAAAAATTTCGCTGACGCTATAGTACTTATGGTAACATTGTCATAATCACGCATGGTGCTTCACGAAGCAATACAATAGCGTGGAGATTACTATCATATATATCGATTTTCAGCAATCTTTTGCATAAAGGATCAGGTAAAACGGTCTTCCATTCACAACAATATAACTTACAGCGTTCCAAACTGTACCGAGCTTGGCTATAACTATAATTGAGAAGCTCACAAGCAAAATATGTTATATGGAGTATCCCGGAATTCTCTGAAAATGAGAATAAGTGTACGCTTCTATATCCCTTGCCACTCGAGAGCTCTTCAATTATAAAGTAAATTCAGAGACTGTCAAGCTATGTGTACCAGCCGAAAATGCTAACCCTATCTATCAGTAAGTTCATGATGGTTTGTATTCGGTAATTTATAATACCAAAATTTACACGTTGTAATTACGTTAAAATCACTAAATAAAATCATATTTAGTAAGTAAATAAAGTAAGTATAAATTTAAATTTGTCCACAGCTGTCTGAAACGTTGAATTGCGAAAGCACTAACAAGTTATTTTACACATTGGCAATTAGGGGGGATTTCTATAGACCAGCTTCTTCGCGGCAGGTGTTAAACTTCAAGCATAAATCGTGCGGTATATTTTGTCTGTTTCCAATGCCTAAAAGGCATCCGATTTGTTATTACTGGCTAAATACTGAGTCTAACAACTTGCCCAAGTTTTCTTTACGCCCAAGCATCGTCGTCTGTGACAACCAACAAAACATTGGTTGCAGTTTTATTATTTACAACGTTATAACAGTTTCCCATTTCATACAATTACTTTTATGTATTTGGATAAAACGTTGACGCTGGTTGTGACTGATTAGGAAACTGTGAATATTCGGGAAAACTAGTAGGAGGGACGCTGGGCGCAGGAGGAGGCGGATACATTCCTTGAGGGGGAGGAGGATACTGTTGAGGATATGGATATCCTGGAAACATAGGTTGTTGGGGAGTGGCGTTACTAAAATCATATCCAGGCTGTGGAGGAGGAGGCGGGTAATGTGGTTGAGGAGGTGGATACCCTTGATATCCATAGTTGTAAGGTGGTTGACCAGGCGGATAACTATATCCATCATAAGGCGGTGGATGTGGATATCCGTAACCCTGTGGTGGCGGGGGTGCCTGGTATGGCGGCATATTGTAATTATAGTTGTAGTTATAACCGGGCGTGTTACTATAGTCTGTAGAACCATCCGATTTCTGTTGTTTACCCTGTAGACTTTGTGAATATTGTGGATTGGATGGATCTAACGGCTGCTCTGACACATAAGTAACTTCGTCGCTTTGGTCACTGCCTTCGTTTTGTTCAGTATGTTCTGTCATATCCATCTGTAAAAATAATAAAATTATTTTTCTTTAAATACGAATTAGCTTGGATCTCACCATTGTATTGAATTTTGTAACTGTAAAGTCTCAGTTTATTAAAATATATTAAATATATGTTTTCCTACACTTGGTAATACTTGAAAAATTATGGGGAATGCCATGCCATGCCATCGTATTGTACTTTGTAACTGTAAAGTCTCAGTTTATTAAAATATATTAAATATATGTTTTCCTACACTTGGTAATACTTGAAAAATGGGGAATGCCATATTTAAAACCATACACTCATAACAGTGACTTTGCCCCAGATGTCCTTCTTGAATAATTTTTGGAAATAGATTTTATGTATTTTGGTAAAAGATTTTATGTATGTTCTCCAGGGCAAAAGTAATAACGTGGTCTTACACTTGGTAATAGCTGAAAAATTATGGGGAATGCCATATTCAAAACCTTACACTCAGAACAGTGACATTTGCTCGCAGATGTCATTTTGGAATAATTTATTGTAAAAGATTTTATGTATATGTTCCAGGGCAAACGTAATAATGTGGCCATGGCACTGTTTCCCTTCCATAGTTGCCTTTAATGGTTTAAAATAAGATAACATTGACATAAAAACGTTCCCCTCGAAACGATTAAACGGGCAGTATTTGGCATAATTGACAGTATTACTGATGAAGTGAAGGACCAATACTCTAATACAATTTTAGTATCCATATTACAGTATTAGGCTACATTTACTATACTGGATAGTACACAGATGGATCCAAATACTTATAAGTATACTGCTTTACTCAACTGTTTACGCAATGACAATCTTACTTGTTATTATTTCCTTTTGTATACAGACTTTTCACTGACTTTATGTACACAAAAATTTAAAACGGGAACCCAGTCGCAATATAAAATTTTATTATATTTCGCTTCACTCCAAAGTTGGCAAAAATAGACTTACTTAATAAAACACTAGTTAAAACAGTTTTATTTTTGTGTTTACCTGTATGTTGTGAAATAATCACAGGCTTGCAACCCTTGTTGGCTTTGGCCCAAATGTAACAGTCAGCGGACACATATGAACATGGTGGACATAAATACTCTAGTTCTGTTAGCATATTTTTTTTTAAATTGAGAGCTTAAATATTTTCTGTTTTAATACTTAAGTAGTGTCATATACTAAGTAAACCTATACTGTTCACTGCCATTTAACGCTGTGCGCTTCACTTATGCTTAGATATTGGAGATTTTCATCAGACCACGTCACCGAGACTTACAAATTCTTCTGACTAATATAATGTTTAATACGGGCTGTAAAATAATTTCGCATCATCCTCTGGAGGTCGCCAGGTCTAGGGCCCTTAAACAACCTTTGACGGCACGTAACGATAGCCCATTTTTTTAACTTTGGTGGTCATTCTAGGTTTACTTATTAATATGGTAGTGTCCAATATTAGAACGACATTTTAAATTAGCTTCCTGAAATTAATATTCCATCCTTGATCCACATAAACAAATTAATAAGATTTATAATAGTTCCCTATAACATCTGCCAACACGCAATTGAAATTTGGTTTGAATTTAAGGCGACGACTGACTTACTTACTTGTTTATTCTGTTCTGCAAAGGAAGAATCTGAAATGCCACCATCTTCTTCTTCTTCCGCCTCCTCATCATCCACAGGTTCCCGTTCTTCGTCGTCCTCTTCATCCGAACTAAGGTGGTCCAAATTAACGGGGTTCTTAAAACCCGCCGTAATACTATCCAACGTTTCCTATAAGTGTTTATTTATTTATCAAAAAGAAAGTACAATATTCTAAAACAAAGATAATTGTTGGATATACAATTGAACCAGAGGGTTTTTGGGTATATTCCACCGACATACAGTGTGTACATAAAGTAAGGAACAAATTCATTATCTAGGAATCTAAAAATATTTCGGAAAAATCCTCGGACACGTGTATAATAATTTTTAATGGCGCATTTTTTTTTCATACAAACTTAATATCTGTAATCTCCAAGAACAGCTGATTTCAAAAACATACACTTAGGGCTTAAAATTCATAGTTTCGTTACTACAGGGTAAAACAAATAATTTTATTTAAGATATTTTTAATTTAAAAAAATGTAAAAAAATTAAATAAGCTATTTAATTAAGTGTTGTAATTGTCCTCCTTCTGCTGCCTGACAGTACCCCAAGCGTTCAATAAATTCTTGTTGGACTTTTCTTATGGTTTCTTCTGAAATGTTCCTGCATTCTGTTGTTATTCGATTTTTTAAATCTTCAATATTGGCAGGTCTGACTTTATAAACAACATTTTTCAGGTGACCCCACAAGAAAAAGTCCAATGGTGTAAGGTCTGGAGACCTAGGCGGGTTTGATCGGGTTTGTTCGGGTTTGTTCGCCATTCAACAGGCCCACGTCTTCCAATCCACTTGTTCGGAAAAACTTGGTTTATGTAATGGCGCACTACTGCTGCATAATGTGGAGGTGCGCCGTCTTGTTGGTACCACAAATTTTCATCTAGAATTCCTGGATTATTTCCACTAGGGTATAAGTTAACTAGCGTAGGGATAAGAAAGTTCTGAAGAAAACGAAGATAATTTAGCCCGTTTACATTGTTGTCAAAAAAATATGGCCCAATAATTTTGTTTTTCACAATACCAGCCCAAACATTAATTTTTTGAGGATATTGAGTATGGTGCTCACGCATCCACCTGGGATTTTCTTTTGCCCAGTATCTACAGTTTTGCCGGTTCACTTCTCCATTTAATTTAAAGGTAGATTCATCCGAAAATAGGATATTTTCAACAAACAAAGGATCTAAGTTACATCTTTCCATTAATATTTGACAAAACTCCATCCTACGATCTGGATCATCTTCATTGAACTCATGAACCAATCGGATTTTAAACGGGTGCCATTTTTCTACCGTCAATAGGTTATGAACGGTCATAGCAGCCGCCCCATGATCAATGCGGCCTTTCTGGGAATATCTTCCACTGAACCCGTTTCCCGAAATTTTATTTCAAGTTTACTCACAGTTGATCTAGTAATTGGTCTTGCTGGATACTTAGTGTTAAACAAAATGCAAACTTCTTGTTGAGTACGGATCCTATCACCATATCCAATCATCATAAGAATTTCTATTCTTTGTGTTAAAGATAAACGCATAGTAACTCAATATGTTTTAAAATAAAATTTATTACTTCTAATAAACTTACTAGAAAAATACAATGTAATGACAATGACATTATCTAAATACCATAGTTACATAACAGCAAATAAGCCTACTTGAGAAAAAACATAAGTAACAGCAAATGATGGTGCGTCCATTAATTACGTAAGGCTTTCAGGTAAAATTGGGTGATGGCGGAAGAAGGGATTGAGCCAAATGTCACGAAATCTTTTATTTGGGGGAAGGGGGTTGAAAAATCGCTAAAAACGCCTCACGTAATTAATTGATGCCGCCCAAGCCAAAAAAAAATATCTTAAATAAAATTATTTGTTTTACCCTGTAGTAACGAAACTATGAATTTTAGGCCCTAAGTGTGTTATGTTTTTGAAATCAGCTATTCTTGGAGATTACAGATCTGAACTAACATATAGGGGTTCCCATTTAAAAAAATTGTCGATAATGTCATATCTACTACATGAGCCACCTTGTATATTAAGTTTGTATGGGAAAAAATGCGCCATTAAAAATTAATATACACGTGTCCGAGGATTTTTTCGAAATATTTTTAGATTCCTAGATAATGAATTTGTTCCTTACTTTATGTACACACTGTATAACTATGAAAATTTAGGTTTTACAAGTGAAAAAATGGGTTGGTGCGCACGGTTTACCGGTCATATTTTTAAATGTTGCTCGTCGTTTGTCTAGCGCACAATGTTGTCGACGTCAGGCAACCCCGCGGGTATTGGACCGGTTTAATTGCCAACCAACGACGACTGCCCAGAACCGAAATCAGTCGTAGAGATGTAACGATATTAAAAATCTATCGATACGTGGACAATAGATATCAAAATTAATTCTAAAAGTGGCTTTTCGGTGATGGCCACAAGGCCTTCTTTTATGCGCGAAAATAGATTGTTTATTGCCCAGTAAAGGTCTTGATGTGCCAAAATATTGTGGTGTAATCATTTTCATTAAGGGCGAAGTACGGCTCTGTTCGCCGGTTAAGATCAATAGTTTATCAGTCGGCATTGCGCGTAGTGAGTAATAATAATAATTAAGGACAGAAATAGCAATAATAATTTTAAAATTTTCAGTTTCTCCAAAACAAAAGTAAATTAAAGGAACGTACTGGGGGTATTTTAATGAACATGGTCTATTTAAGGACAAAACGTCGGAAAACCAGTAAGTGTTCTATACCCCTGAACGTAGATTTAGTTCCTCTTTCATAATTTGAACAAAAAAATCAAGGCCCGTATTTAAAAAAATTAAGTTAGTGATGGTGACCCATGCAAAGACGATACGTCACATTATATTTGATGGTGCCATCTTCGGGAGAATAGAAAGTAGCAATGAGAAAGTGAAATCTATTTTTGGATATCTCTTTGAACAAGGCTAGGAAAAAATAAAAACCTAACCTCAAAATCTTAGATTTTCCAAATATTTTGAAAAGCCCCTGTATTTATTTTAGATTTTCTTGCGACATATTATTGGACCCATAATTACGCAAGTTTTCCCCAATTTAACCGGCATCGTATCTCTTACCGTTCCCGAAATCTCAATGGTGAAGGACGAATTTGTTACACCCCTGTATACATTAAATGTTCATTCAAGAATATTCTGCTGTTTAGACAATTACCTGAAACGGCGTATTTTCCATAACCGACGCCGCCTGCCCTATTCTGTCCAATATCGAAGTTTCAGGTTGTTTTGATTTAGACTTTTCTTGTATATGGACTTTCTGAACTGGTGGTTTGGATTGCTGTTGAGATTCTTTGTGTCCTGGTTTTGGCTGTTGTGGTCCCAGTTGGGGATTCGGCGTCTGTAGTGGTTCCTTTACTCCCTGACTAGTTACCTTATAAGAGTAAACAAAATGGTTTAATTTTATATAGTGTTGGCAGAAACCATGTGACAAATAAGAAGACAGTTTATTATGAAATGTAAAAAAAAAACTGGTTTCGTATTATCCGCCCAGCGGTATCCGAACCGGGAATTTGGCCTGACCACCGAAACAGTAAAATCCGTAGTACAGCCGGACCAAACCGCCGGAATTCCGGCAACAAGAATCGAGTTCTGTGGTATAGACATCCAACAATGCTCTCGTCAGTAATGCAGTGACGCTAGGTGTTTTATTTCATTAAAAACCAGAATGGGGAAGTCCCTAAGTAATATTCTTCGAGTGTACTCATTTCAGTGTGGTCTGGTGTGTTGCATGGATGTGCAGCAAAGTTATTTTTTTTTACTTTAGTATATTTTCTAAAGCATGCTAACATGTCAAACATTAAAATACTGCGCAAAGCGCGAATCTAATTAAAGTACGCACAGGGGATCTTTACCCTGACGTCATCGCTAACAAATAGATATCCCGACATATTTCATATCTCTGCATCTTTGTTTGGTACAGACATAAAGGCGAAAAAAATTGTATTATACGTCGTCCGGAATTAAACGTGTTAGACAGAGAAATAATTATAAAGAAGAGTTGCCAAATAATTATTTTGACTTACGCAGTACTACAAATTACAAAAACGTCATTGTGACAATTGATTCAAAATTTTTTCGTTTTTATACATTTTTGTGCATTAAAACTTCATTTACTCCTGCAAACAGTTCTTTTCAGAGCTTTTGGTATCGCTTTTTTGTGTTAGTGGTAAGTACATATTGATATTTATTGTTATTTATTTATTGTAATAAAGTATTCCTAACCCTAAAAATTGTGGATAAGTCTCCCGAACCCGAACAAATCCGCTATTTTGCCATCCCAAAAACGTAAAAACACGTCTTTTTAGTTTCGAAAAAAATAAGTAAAATCGCCCGAATTTCCAAACGCTCTGTATATGTATCGAAACTAGAAGGTTCACAGAACGTATTTCGGGCAAAATCAAATCTGAAATCGCCAAATTAAGTTCACAATCACGTCTCAAAATGTGGTAAAAATTGGTCGAAAAATACAAATATGACAGTTCAATAAAATAATTTATTTAAATTTCCAAGGCAATGCCTATTAGTTTGCATTTTTTCGTAAATAGATTTTTTTTTCATGTTTTACGACATAAATTACCATTTATCTTCAATTCTAATGAAAAAACTCTTGACTTGTTGGGGTGATTCCTGTAGGGGATGAATGGGCGGAGCACTTTTTAATAAATTAATTCAAATGATCTCTGTTGGTCAAATCAAAAATTAAACTTTCTTTGATGTTTTTTTAATCTGTGTAATCAAAATGTCACATTCAAACCGAGTTTATTATTTTGTCAAATAAGAAGTAGGTACATAACTGCCAGTAAAAATTCAAGAATATCAGATTTATACCTACATATTCCTAACAATCTATTTTATGTAAGACCGACTCAAAATTTTGATTCGGAGTTTTAAAGAAATTTTTAAAAATCCGTATATGGGAACGTTATTTACGTCAATTAAAATGTTATGAAATTAGTTTTTGTTTTGACAACTTTTCTTCCACGTAATTTTGATTTGATTCATACGATTTTTATGACGTGTAAGCGATGACGTCAGGGTAAAGATCCCCTGTGCGTACTGTATATATTACGGTTTCATGTAATAAACTTTGCAAAAATCAAGTAATGTCCGAAAAAAAAACTACAACCAAATACGCTTTATCAGAATAATCAGCTCACCCTTTGTATCGATATATTCTTCTTCAACTGAGAAATTTTCTTTTCCAATTCGTCAGCGCCATCTGCCTGCGGAGGTGGAGGCTTTTCTACCGGCGGATGTTCATCCTCACTACTATGTCCGGGCATCGCTTCCGCTTCCCTCAATTGTTTGGCAATTTCTGTACCCATATGATATGCCTTCGGTTTGCCCGCCATATTTTGTACTTTCTTCGTTACGCTTTGAATTTTCGATACTAAATTAGGAACAGTCTTTTGTACACTTTTAACATTAAACAGTTGAGGTTGTGGTGGCGGCAGTTTGACAGGTCGCTTTTGTGGAATGACTGAGAGAGAGGGGTTATTTTTCATTTGAGGGGGTAACAGGGGCGGCTTTCCCAATTTCATGGGGTCATTTTCCTCTGCTTTCCCCTTTACTTTTATCGCAGTTTTTATAGCTACGATTTTACCACTTTCAAGCTGCATGTAAACGCCCTTCGGCGACTTAAGAACAAGAACTTTTTGACCAGCTTTTAATACTATATTTCCCTTTTCTGGTTGATTTGTCGGAATGACCACGTCCAAAGGTAATGTCATTTCTTGTGCTGTCATGCCTTGGCGTTGCCAGTGTTCTGCTGGGATCCACCTGGATGGCCGCTCTCCCTGCTGCATTGGCCGCACTGAAGCAACTGGTCGATGACCTACAAAATTATTGATTGATATTCTCGGTAAAGCTTTGAACATAGATGATTATGGTACCAACAACGAAATTCGAAGAAAAATCCACTCTAGTCAAATAATCGATCCATGCAATATTTGGATGGATTTTTATTAGTATTTTTTTTATATTGTAGGTAAATTTATCGAAATGTTGCCCGTGTGTGAGATTTTAACAATAAGAATATGTCCATAATATACAGGTTGAAACAAGAACTGTTTTTTGAATCAATTGAACTTTAAAACACACTGTAGAGTAATGGAGATGTAAAAAATTTGTTATTTTGTCGGTAAATTATCAAGTTCATAACATTTTCGTTTTGGGTTGATTTAATTTTTGGAGCAGATGCGGTTTTTTTAAAGAATCGTTACAATTTCCTCGGACGGACTTGGTAATGGTCAATGTAGGAGCTATGAGAGCGCCTGTCCCATGTTAAATCGTCATAGCCCCGCTATCCCCCGCTGTCTCCCGCCACCTGTTACTACAGAGAAACTGCTTTATGCCCCGCCTACTTAATCGCACATCGAGCAAGTCTCGTCATAATCGTCATTAACCTCGACCGAGGCACGGTTGCCGGATCGAAAGCCTATAATAAACAGTTGTTTGGTTGACGGTACGGTCAACTATTAGGAAGGGGCGGACTTTATACGATAATTAACGGTACGATAAAATATTAGGGAGGGTCGGACTTTATACGATAAATAATATTCAATGAATTTAAATTAATATTTTTTTATTCGTTTTGGGGGTGCACGTGCGCATGTGCTCCTGTGGAAGAACCGCCACTGCCCCCACGCAATCTCGGTTTAAAAATATAAAAAAGAACAATAAAAATAAGAATTAAAATAAAAAAAATTATTCACGATCAAAATCGATTCAAATATTGCGTGGATCGATTATTTGGACTGTGAGTGTATGTTAATGACATCAGCTAAGTAAACACATAATATTTTATTAAAAAAAAATTACCTCTGCCACTTCCCGTAAGATACGCCGGCTGCCTAGCCGCATTCTTATCACGTTCGTATCCTTTCTTGGCCAGGCGTTTTTCTTGTTGGGATAGCTGCTTCTCTTTTCTATCGACAAGCAGCGATTCATGGTGGAAAGGTTCCTTGGTAAGGGTGGTTCCGTGTCTGTCTAAAACCTTTTGTAAGACGACATCTATGTAGTTGTCTTTGCAGAAAGACCAGTCTTTTATTTCTCCCTCGTCATATTTATCGTCAAAGCAAAGAGTGCTGACGTCTTTAATTGTTAAATGGGCGTCTGGATTACATTCGTCCACTACACGATCAGACATACCTAAAAAATCGTGTATGTTTTGATTAAAATGTATGTATTTTCATATTTTCTATATTGCGAAAATGAATAGCATAATAGGTAGACCACACACTCGAACAATAATACTTTAAGCATGGTTAAAACAATTTACAATACAAAAATCTGAACAAATCAATATTTGAACAATACTGCTTGGCTTTCTTCTTTACTGTGGTAACCTTAACATATTATTTATATGAGGTAAGTAAGTTAGGGAAGTGTCAAAGGAGATACTTAAATACTTTGTGGTGATTCTGGACTCCAATTCAGTACCAGACAGCGAGAGAATCATTTAGGAGATGAAAATGCAATATATGAGATCTTTTAACAGAGAGGTTTTGCTGTAAACACGATATTATCCATTTAAACGTATTTATTTTTAGGGCATCTATTCATGCTAACAGATGCAAAATTTTAAACTTTTACCCTTGTTTATTGTATCTTATTAAGAGCTTACTAAACTACAGCACTTACCTTGTTTACTAACTTGTCTATCGTAGATTTTCTTCTCTAAACAATTATCTACAACTAATCTATATACAAAACAAGGTTTCCGTTGTCCGTATCGGTACACTCTGCACACGGCTTGCGTGTCATGGCAAGGGTTCCATGAGGCGTCCAACACGACAACCCGATTGGCACCGATTAAGTTGATACCCAGAGATCCCGCTCTCGTCGATACCAGAAATAGGTGTATTTTCGGATTGGAATTAAACTCGTTAATGAGTTTCTCTCTTTCCTGGGCACCTGTAGAACCGTCTAAACCTAAAAAGTTTAATTTTACACTAACAGCTTTGACGGAAGAGAATGAAGACATTATTATTATTACATTTTATATAGAAAATTCAATTATATACGGCTCTAAGATGCACGTTTTAAAAGTATATACAGACCGTCACAAAATTAATGTGACGTAAATAAAAACACACTTTTGAAATTGGTCTGAAGAACCTTTAAAAGGGCCTCGTTATATTTACGTCATAAATGACAATGATAGCGCTAAAAATAAAATATAACAGTCCACAAAAGGTGCTTGCAAGCCGTTTAATATTAAAATACTTTGAAATAACTTGAAGCACAAATTACCAAGCAATTTTATAAAGTACTTCAATTACAAAGTCTTAATTAAATATTTAAAAAATTGAGCGTGCAAGCACTTTGTGAGCTTTGCCTCAAGTTCTATCCATTTCTGTTGTACTATGATTAATAATTGTCATAATTAGATTCATATAATAGTAACTATGTATTGCCATACAGGGAGTTATGGAAATTACTTATTATATTTAAACCCGCAAATCCCATGACATGAAAACAAATTGAAAAGAAATAACCATAAATGGAGCTATGAATTAATAAGCGAGATAAGCAACATTATGTTCGCTGCCTACTGACCTACATACATTTGTTAACTGCAAACAGATGTGTGTAGCGTTAGACGTCGGGTAATGAAAGGAGTTTTTACCTCAGTATTTAGACATTCAATTTAAAAAAAACATGTAAGCTTTCTCTAGGACATCCAAGGAGTCACCCAACTACATATAATAAGCTATGTCCATAACAAGCTGTATATGATTTTATTTACTACTTACGGTAATAGCTCGCATTCTTAGCCCATTTATAAGTTTCTCCAGGTACCTCACTCATTTGAAGGAACTGTTCAATTAAATCTAACGTAATTAGCGACTGGCTAAATAGCAACAGTCTATCACCTAAAGCAATGCTTTCTTTTATAATACAAAACAGTATCTGGAATTTTGCAGAATTCTCTATTCGACCTGGTATGTACTCCTTAAGTAACTCAAATGCCTAAAAATGGAGAATAAAATATTAAAGATACATCTCAAGCCGCAATTATTAATTTCAATAAAAACTCCGGCAACTAAAAGATCGGAAAACGGGGTTTTTATCCTGGTCATGGTCTTGTGAGAATTCAGTGGCGGGGAACGCTGTTGACTAAGAACGGCAGGGCGAAAAAGAAAGTGATGTAAAAATTTTGTTAAAAAAAAATCGCGTAAAAGTAAAACAGCCTTTTAAAGCTTAGGTAAATATCTCAAAACAAGCTTGGAGATTTTGTGTTTAATGCGTTGTGACAAAAGTTATGGAGTTTGCAAAAAAAATTAAGCTTTTTAATTTCAAAATCGGAGTCTAAACGTTAATAAAATGATTAAATTTAGGTGACATGACTTTTTATTAAACTTATAGTTATAATAAAATATTGTGGTTATTAACTTTTATAAATGACCTATGTCATGGCAGGTCATCTACTGCACCTCCTACTTGACTTACCCAGTCATATTGTACTCCACTATCCTCCCTAGAGTCTCTTAAAGCCATTAAAGAAGACAACTTCGATAACGGAGATTCAAAAATCGGACGTTTAATATCATCTTCTATCTTCAACTCCGTCTGAAGCTCATTTTTAATTTTCTCTAACTCTCGCTTCATACCATACGAATCCTCATCTTTTATCTCTTCTTTCTTTGGCTCGATTTTTATATCACTAATTATGTTAATTTTTTTCTCCGGTGTGAATACTGGCGGTAATTTAATATCACTAATTATATTTATCTTAGGTTTGGAATCATTGCTAGACTCGCTTTTTATCGGACTCATGAGGTGATTTGGTGTCATTCTTAGATTATTTTCCTCCTTTTTTATCCATGGCTGATTTGGATTGCCATGATTTGAATTAAACTGATTAGTTGGAGCTGGAAGAATAAAGTTTTATTGTATTTTATTTATTACAAGATGGGCTAACAAACTTCTTCAAAGTAAAACGATAAAATTACAAATTAGTTGCACAATAGAAATAATGAATCATTATCTAACGTGTGATTTAAAAAGGAATAATCGTACATCAAGCCTGAGCTATAACAGGAAATGCTTGGGTTTAGAAAGGGATCTAAACGACCATGTCCATTATAGAGGCCCTCCATATAAAAGAGTTATTTGTACTCATGAATTGCGCTGTACTCTTAAGCTGCAAACACACTATAATCACGTCACGTGAGATCACATGCTATCACGCAATGTCACGGCATACCCGAAATATCTGCAAGTCACCTCATGCAGCTCACGGCATGTCATACTTGACAGCATAATTTTATTTCTGCAAATTTACATATTCGGCACGCGTGATAACACTGTTTCAGAGTTTAACGCTAGAAGGCTACAAGATTCACTTGCGATCTTGACAAACACAAAATATGTAATAAAAATGATCTGCAGTGTACGTAGTCTGTTTCTAAGCCGTTACAGCATGTGCTATTTTACCGATATGACATACAGCAATTCTACTTAGAAAAGGTATACTACCGCCATTCTATTATGGCTACATCTCTTCGGTTGCGATTAATTGATATTGGTTAAATATTTAATAAGAGTAGATCCTCATCGCTGTAGATCCTAATTCTGTTTATTATTTATGCTTTAGAACCTTAAGGTGAACAGATTATTTGTACACATATTGTAAAAACCATCGACTTCAAACAAATATGACCCGGTATTTCTATCTGCTTTGTAAATCTCAATGTGACGCCCTTTGTTACGAAAATAAACACAACAAAAAAGAGATGGGGATTCTATCTGTAGAATCCTCATCTCTTTTCATCTCCTGTTTGTTTCTATTTACATTTTAACAGCTGATCGGCTTGATATATCTTGGTTATTAAAAACAAACATCTACGGACGTGACTCAAAAGTCTATATTTTTATCCAGTTTACGACAGACTTGGCACAGTCTTACCATACCGAGTTAAGATTTACAATTTCTTCCACAAACAATATTTAAATTTAACACACAAACAGTGAAAAACAACAAATAATTTTATTTAACAATAACGACAAATATGACAGTTAATCCGGTAGTGTCAAACGTGAAAGCAGGTATGAAAGACGACCGTTCCAATAAGGGTTTATAAAAAGTACTTTCCGAACGCTCGAAGGCCACGTAATGTCTGTCTGAGTAACAGAAAACGACAAAGACAAATTGTACTAATTTTCAGAGCTCCCCGATTGCTTTTCTGGAAAGTTGGTTACAACCTACCTAAGAACGTGAATTGTTTATTCTTCAACGGGTATGAACCAAAGCCGTATCCTCCTTGATTTAAAATCTTTCCCAGACAATAGACCACGAGGTTTATTTTAAATGTGGTGTGGTTCAAGGTTCAATGCTGTTAGTTGACAATATATATCTTAATAAAACGCAGCATTTGCAACGTCTTATTAACAGAATCAGATAAGTATATTTATTTTATGTAAAATATAAACTTACCATGCTGATTGACTACAGACTTCTTATCATCCGTCCAATAATTCGGGGGACCAAATCTATCTTGATAGTTGCTTTGGTCGTAATTATTGAACTCGTTTTGACCATGCCGCTCTTGATACTGTGCAGATTGAGTTGGATACTGCGAATTTTGTGGACCTTGATTCATTTGTGGACTTGGTGTGTTAAAGTTAGACTGGCTTACTTTTGACGATGAGCCTATTTCCATCAGTTCCGGCGTGGGAGTTCTTGGGGGCGGTGGTGGATTTGGATTTTTAATATTAGATTGATTCTTAGCGCTCAAGGGTGTTAAAGAAATTCCGGAAGGCAAATTCGGAATACTGGCGGCAATTTTAGCTGTATTATTTACAGTAACAGTTTGACTATCTAAATTAAAAAGACTTGTTTGGTTTGAGGATCCCTGTTGATTTGAGGAGCCCTGTTGATTTGAGGATCCCTGTTGATTTGAGGATCCCTGTTGATTTGAGGATCCCTGTTGATTTGAGGATCCCTGTTGGTTTGACGATCCCTGTTGTGTATAATTCTGAGCAGAGTTGCCAGTGTTAATCATACTGCCTTGATTTTGTGAAAAATTACTACTTTGTTGCTGTGGTTGTTGAAATTCGTTACGTTGAGACCCATAACTATCGTCAGGAGGTGACATATTGCTGCTAGGACTTGGAAACGGTGAAAACTGGGCGTTCTCATCGAAATGGCTGTCATACGAAGGCTGTGATATGTGATCGTCAAAAAACTGTGATATGCCCTCAAATGAAGTTCTAGGTTGATTAAACTCGTCCGTATAAGGACCGTAATTAGTATCTCCACTTTTTGGAGCATTAGAGAAGGCATTACTAAAGGAAGTAGTATTTGTTCCTCCAACATTAAATTGTGATTGATTGGTGGTTGCTTGCGCACTAGAAATCAGCCCATTTAAATTTGACGGAGGTGGTTGTACAGAATTTGATGGTGCATCTGAATTACTATTGTACGGAGTTACCGAGGCAGCCGGTTTTCCGTTCCTTCCTTTTGCTGGTGTTTTTCTTGTTCTTGATGTTCTTTTTGTTTTTGTATCTATGATACCTAAAAATTATTATTTTATTACATTCTTCTCGTTTGTGTATGTTGAATATATTTTTTTCTACAACCCACTATGAAAATGAGAAAAAAAAGCACGGCTAACTTCGCTAGAAAGTGTCTTATATCACACGCATGTTGAAAACAAACATTTCAACTCATTGGAGTGAATTAGGCTGTTGAATGAAGTAAAGGACACTAGAAAAGTACTGAACATTAAAAAAAATTACATGCCTTATTTTTGGATTGTGGGGATCCTTTTAAGTTTTTTATGATAAATATAAAAAAAAAACAGTGTGGCAACCCATTAAGCATAATAAGTGCTTGGGTAAAGTAGTAATAGGATAAGCACCGATTTATTTTCGATTTTTACAATGGATTGAATATCCATACAAGGTAAGTGATTTATGTAATTATATTTGTTTTCATAATTTGAATATTGTTTTAAGCAAATATGTAAAACGTTCATAATTAAACAATATATCGAACTCATCTATAAATATTGGGGTTAGGTCATGCGGTTTTTATCATTTTCATGGAACACTTGTTCAAAGTCAAAATTAGTTCCGTTTCCTTTTAGGTATTTGTTAAATTTTAAAAATAGTTATGATCCCAAACGGTTCGGTCCTCTATGAATTTTAAAAGTCTACTAGCTTTTACATGAATAATGGCGATGTGATGTAGCGCTCCTAGCGGAAAGGAGAAGAAGGACCGACAACTCATCAGAAGGCAAGGCTCACATTACATTCTGTCTGTTTTTAGTAACAAATAACTTTTTTAAAACTAAATAGTTCTTATATGATTATAGTACATAGTGGATACTTTGAATAGGTGAGACAACGCCTGAACAGTATTAATCTAATTTAAAAAATTTAGACACTATAAGGTTTTAACACTGTACATACTAAATTAGCGGAGGCAAATAGGAGAAAGCTATTATTCTTATTTACAAACAGGTAAGTAAGTAAAATGTTGAAATAATTGAGGATAGTTGTTATTAACATTTATAACGTCGGTTTCATTTTTACATATTCATTTGCGAAAGGGACTCGTCAGCATTTTGAGAAATTTTATATGATATCTATCATCCATGGTGTGTTATAGGAAAAGAGTGTTTAAAATGCTATCTTTTTAGATAAAAGTATACATGGTGTCCCATTTAAAAAAGAGAGGTTAGGTCCGATAACTTTCTTGTATACTTGTTCTGAAAATGGCAGATTGTTCTACAATCGTTGTGAATAAACTTCTGTATAAAACATTTTTCTGTATCTCGTTTAACTGGGAAAATGTGGGGTAATTTAGAAATTGTCAATTTGTTGATTTTTCCCCGTACCTCTTAAGCGAGCGAAAATTTTCGAATTTTGATTCTGCCATTTTGAGTTTGACCCAAAAAGAGCACATGACACCTACATTATTTATTTATTTTTTTGATAGCACTAAAAATAATGGAGATACCCTATTGAAGTGTCGAAAATGGGACACCCTGTACAGTCACATTATAAACATTATTCATTGTTTATTATTGAATAATTAAATTAGATATATAGATATACGAATTTTATAATGATGACTTCTAAGTCACAGTGCTGTGTTGCGTAGGTCATATGTATGTTTTTATTATGTGATAAGTTTTAAAATATTTTATTTCTTTTATTTTTTTAGTCTTTATGTCTATATTTATACTTTTACTTTTATTTTTTTAAATACTTTTAGGAGCTTTGTAAATAAGAATTCATTCTTCATACAATAAAGTATTTTTTGATTGATTGATTGATTGTATTTGTGGTCGTAGGGAACATTGTGTCCAGGGTGTCCCATTTTCGATACTTTTATATGGTATCTCCGTAACTGTTAGTGCTATCAAAAAAGTAATGTAGGTGTCATGTACTCTTTTTGGGCCAAACTTAAAATGATAAAATCAAAATTTGAAAATTTTCGCTCGTTTAAGAGATACGGGGAAAAATCAAAAAATTGACAATTTCAAAATTACCCTATATTTTCTTAGTTAAAAGAGATATGGAAAACTGTTTTATACAGAAGTTTCTTTATATTGATTGTTGAATAATCTGCCGTTTTCTGAATAAGTATACGGGGTCAGGTAAAAAAGTTATCGGCCCTATCCTCATTTTTTTAAATGGAACACTCTGTATATTTGAATCTAAAAATATACTATTTTAAATTCTGCATTCAAATATATAACACACCATGGATGATATTGGTTTCCTAGGCGATTTATTAAACTTTATAACTTTAAACCAAAGTAGGCCATGAAACAAAAACTAATATCCTTAGAGACAACTATGTTGACATTCTAGTTGTTATTAACATTTACCGTTAATTTCATTTTTTACATATTCATTTGTGAAAAATACTTTTCAACATTTTGAAAAATTTGATGATATCTATCAACCATATTATGTTATAAATTTGAAAAGAGAGTTTAAAATGCTATATTTTTAGATTAATAGATACAGGGTGTTCCATTAAAAAAAATGAGGTTAGGTCCGATAACTTTCTTACCTGACCCCGTATACTTATTCTGAAAACGGTAGATTATTCAATAATCATTATAAATAAACTTCTGTATTAAACATTTTTCTGTATCTCTTTTAACTAAGAAAATTGAGGGTAATTTAGGAATTGTCAATTTGTTGATTTTCCCCCGTATCTCTTGAGCGAGCATTTTGATTTTACCATTTTAAGTTTGACCCAAAAAGAGCACATGGCACCTACATTACTTTCATGATAGCACTAACAATAACAGAGATACCCTATAAAAGTGTCGAAAATGGGACACCTGTACATTACTTGTTTGATAGCGATTTTCTCAAACTAGACGGATTCCGCACTCGGCTAAATACTACCCTCGTTCGATATTTACCACTTTCAACGCTCGTTATGTAATATACTCAAAAAAATAGTCCATTTTCTCCAAGAAGCCTGTTTAGTAACTAATAAGAAGTAAACTCAAAGTCATGGTCTCACGAACTACATATAAGTATATTACCGGTGTTCAAAGGATATTACATGTTTCGCCCAGCTGGGCATCATCAGACCTTAGAATAAAATCGACATCACAAAACAAACAACTACACAAACAACACGAACAAACCCGAACAAACAGCTACATTTAAAAAATACGACGTAATTCGTGAGACCGTGACTTTGAGTTACTTCTTATTAGTTATGTAATATACTGTTTTATAAAAGAGAAGTAAAGTAATTAAATGGTTTGCCGTTATTAACAGTCGAGCTGCGAAATGATTACTTGGTCAGCAAAAGTTTACAATTGGTCAGTAGAAACAAATATGTCTAGAAGCAGTTTACTTCAGAGGTCCCAGGGCACTGTCAATTTATGTAACTTTCTTGTGTTTTCTTTTGCCGAATACAGAAGGAAATCGGCTACAAAAGCTGTAGAGGGGGCGGGTTTTCACTTGTTTTCCCAGGGCACTGTCACGATTCAGAAATGTTTGCTGTCCATAAGTTACTGACCAACTAGCCATTTTGGCTGACTGATTACATTTTTCCGTTAGCAAAAATAAGAATATTTTGCTAACCAGTTAAATGATACCGTTTATAAAATAGTAGGATTTTACATTTCCTTAATAACATGAATGACAAGGTAGAAATTTGATGTTGCAGTCCATATACCATTTCTATCATCAAAAAAAAAATAAGAATGTTATTCTGCTAAATTTTAGCTGGATTGAAATACCCTTCACCCAACAGTTTAGCAGTCCTAGGTGACAAACACCGATTCATCCTAATGCATAATATTTTTTAACTTACCGCCAACAGCACCAGCAACCTCCTCTAAATCCAGATCGACAGCCTCACCTTTCGCCTTTTTCACCAGAAAATTGTACAGGACATCGGGATGATTCCATATTTTACAACAAACTGCGAAAGCTTTTAAAGGATTCGGTACTGACTGCCTCCTAACCACGTCGTTCATAAACGTATCATAGAGCTTCCTTTGGAATGGATTTAGTCTGACCAACAGTACATACTCCTCTTTTTGTGGAAGTACAGTTTGGAGTACCGTGTGGGATCGCCGTTGCACAAAACCAACCAGTAAGGAATGTAACACATGTGCTCTGTATCGCATAAGCTTAATATCGGCTTCTGTTGAGTCTATACATTGTCCGTTCATAATAGGGCGTTCAAACATGTTTAAAAACTCGGTTTTCGTACCTAAAAAAAATGGATTTTTGTATGTGTACATTTTATGGGAAAAACTGCATTATAACGTCTTGAAAAAGCCCACATAAATCCTAGGAGTTTCGTGGTTTGGCTATCACGTTTAATTGAATACCTTATGATTGGTTCACCAAAATGTATTCAAACTCGCAACATGGGTTTATCATGTCGGCATCTTCAAGAAGTTGTAATGCACTTTTTCCATACAATGTACAGCCAATATTCAGCCATCTCAAAAATGACATGGGAATCACTATACTCAACTCAACGATTCATCCTTGCCTATATTTGATTTCTAAATCCGATCTTGTTTAGAATTTTGGTCTTAAAGAATATTTTAAACACAAAGTATTTTGTAAAATAAATGATTTTTTAAAAATTTTCTGTTTATAAATGAATATGCACAGTGCCGCGACGTAACCAATCAGCGGACTGGGCGAAACGACATCACGGAACAAAATAATTTAAATTTGAAATGCATTTTTGAGAAGCTTTTCCAAATTAGGAAATATTTTTGAAAAACCAGATATACTATAAAAGCCGCGTTCTTTATTGTCATCTAGATGTGGAGCGATTTTAGGTCACGTGACACCAGACAAGTTGGAGTAATCTACCATAAAAGAACGATGCAGACCAGATGTTTAGTTAGGAAACATAACATTGCGTGAAAATAATAAATTTGACCAAAGGGTTCTTTCATACTTTTACAGATTTGCTGGTTGAATAACCTTTCTTTGTTTGGATATTTGTTTTCATAATGTCAAATTTAAAACGTTGGTAAGACAAGAGAATGGAGCTATATTGTTTTCCTTACTTCCTCGATTCACAATTTATATATACAGGATGTCTCAAAAAACATGCGTCATCTCTCGTGTGATGATTCCTGATCCAAAAATAAGACCAATAGCTCCTATCCACAACATCAATAACAAATAAGAACCCCGTACTTGCCAAATACTTAGGAAAGCGCAAGTATCTGTCAGTCGCAATATATGTTAACCACAATTATAGACGAAATAAATTAAATTGGTAGGTAAAATGACTATTTTACAAGCGTTCAAACTATAAAACGCCATTTACTCGAAAGTATAATAATCGTACCAGCGGTGTTTTTGCTTAGGACGGCTGTACAGGGTGTTAAATTTTTAAGTGTTTTCAAGATATTTCACAAATCAGTTACCCGAAACGTCTAATTTACATTTGTTGGCCTTCAGCGTCAAAAATGTATATCTCCTTCATATTTGTCAACAAATATTCCAAATAAACTGAATATAATCAAACTGGAAAACAGTTTAAGGTTAGTAACCTTACCTTATTTTCAGATCGCTCGCAGTCGTCGATCCAAAAGGTTCGAGCATGATCTTTTAACTCTAGATTTAAATAAAAAAACGATCCAGATAGATCGGAGCAGTCCGACATAAATAAACAACGCGACTAATATGAGAAGAGCCATATAAATGTCAAATTTTATGTCATTTAACGGTCCATAAAAGACCCTAGCCTAAACAGTAAGTATACTAACCTAAATAATTTGGTCTCACAAAATCGACCATACACCAATATTCGGTTAAATTGTTTTGGAGGGGATATCCAGTAAGTACAACGCGTCTCTTTGTCCTTAACTGTTTTAAAGCTGCTGATATGGAAGCATGGGAATTTTTGATTCGATGTCCTTCGTCACAGATAACTAGGTCTGGACCTGGGTCAACAAGGGCTGCAAAAATGTCTAAAAAAGAAAACACTGACTTCTGAAAAATCGTTCGTGAAGTTTGGAATTTTAAAAACAAAACCCAGTTGCTGTACCATATCATATACTAAATAAACCTATACTGTTCACTGTCATTTAACGCTGTGGGCTTCATTAATGCTTAGACGACCACGTCACCGACACTTAGAAATTCTTCTGGCTAATATAATGTTTAACACGGGCTGTGAAATAATTCCGTACCATTCTCTGGAGGTCTAGGGTCCTTAAACAGTCTTTGATGGTATGTAACGATAGTCCATTTTTTGGCTTGATGGTCATTCTAGGTTTACTTATTTCTTTGACCATATTTAAAATCAGCGTTTTTTGAAAAATTTACATTTGATTTACTTTTTTCAGATTTTGACAGGCTGTTAAGATGAAAAACACATTTACACATTTCTATCTTTTAGTTTTCGTTGTCTTTTGAATTATGACAGGCTTGTATACGACTTTCAAACGTTAAGATATTTCTAGCTTAACAAATAAGGTGTTAGAATTACCAGTTGTAGCATTACCGTTTTTTTGTGAAATAATTTATGATAATTAATTGTGATGTAATTTCAAATTTGTGGGATACTATTGGTTGTGTTGCAAAAGATATTTAAATTAATTGTTTTTAAATAAAACCGAGGTAAGAGAGCATGTGTCTTAAAATTGTAGTATTTTTCTAAAGAGTTTGAAAAACGGACAACGCTTGTCAAAGACGTCTTGTTGACAAAAACTGACCACCTGTGTGTCCGTTACAATTCTTTGTGGTCAAAAACATTTTTCGCTGTCCCTGTGATGAAAAAATTGTTCAAAAAGGTATGCCAGAATGAAAAATGTTAAAATTATAGGATTTAACGTGTAAATATGACAACACCGCCCAACGTTCACTGACGTCTTTTGCGACTTGACCTACGTCAAGTTATGTGTGATTGTCAAGTGATATGGTTATTTTTCTACAATTTGTCTTTCTCTTATTATTATTATTATTAAATATAATATATCAGTTCCATAATACTCTGTACATAGATAAAAAATGCTTACCATCAAATATTGGTTTATTCTTTTCATCCTCCGGCCCTTCGGGGGCGGGCATTGCTTTCCGCTTCGTTTTCGGATTTTTCTTCATACTTAACAGTCTAAATTGCTCATAACCTATCAAAAGGACGCCTCCTTGAGCTTTCCAAGCGTGCACAACCTTGTGCCTTGCTACCAAAGTTTTATGCGCGTCGTTTAGTACACTCAGGCTAAACTTTCGAGGCCTTACTTCCCCGTGAGCATTCAATGGACAATTTGGGGCTAACTAAAATATAAATTTATTTTATTTCTCTATATCGCTTAAACGCAACTGTAGAATTAATACCTGCAGTGGGACTCTGTGTCACATAGAATTCGACATATAGATTTCTACTGTACAATTCTACTCCTGAAGTCGACAGTTGCGTTTCTTGACACTCCACGTCCGATCGACTAGGCTTCGGGCGCTTTTAGATAATTTATTACTTGAACGAAACACATTAGCTAGAATTTGGTGATTTCTAGTGCCTGGTTATGATATTGCACTAGGTATAGTTTGAAAAATGTTACCTGTGAATTCGAAGTCTCCGAAATAATAACTGCAAAATATATTTATTTTGTTTACAGTTTTAAACATACTTTAGAGAGAATTTTTTTGATGTGCGGCGATAATTGTGGCAAAATATTGCCTATGAATGCGGTTAATATTTTTTAGTGGCTGAGGAGGTTTAAAGACTGAAAGACATTTGAATAGCAATTCTAAATCTAAGAATTATGAAAATAAACCTTTCTCTATACAACATGTCCAAGATAAGGAGGGCCAGTACAGGAGTACTAGTTCCGGAGATATCCGGAAAAAAACCCAAATTCTGAAAAATCGTTTTATTGTTTTCCTGGTTTTTTTTTTGAGAACGAATTCTAAAATAAATTTTACCACTTTTTCCGCTATATCAAACAGCGTTAATTGTTTTGTAATCCGACGAGTCGTCTTCGAAGGGCCATTATCAACTTTCTTTTTTTAACTATGGTCCTGTTTTTCTGATATTGGAATTTGGTAGCTTTTTTCTTCCGAATGCAACGATGTATGACACATTGTGGTTTAATGACGTTTCGAGGGTTTTTTGAACAACATCAGGAAATTTTGGGATACGGTCCTGTATTTCTCCTAATTTTATAAATAATATCTCATAAGTAATAGTTAGTTCAATAAATAACAAATAATTTAATAATAAACCACAAATAAGTGAACAAAAATCATTCCAAAACAGTAATAAAACGAACAACGAAAAAAGTAACGAACTACATATTCAGGTGTTCAAAATGATTTCCGTTATTCTCTAAGCACAAATAACATCTTCTAACTGCCACATAGCAGTTTTTTTGAGATAAAATAAAACATGCGACAGAATATCAAACTTTTCAGCATTTCTAAATTTATGTTCCATATTTTCTGGAAAATAGAAAACGTCTTAAAACGCTCTCAAACGATCACAATGGGAATGTCAAGTGAAACAAATCACGCGTCACCATCTTAATTTTTTTGTTTCAAGCGCCTACTTTTCTTTTAAATCCCGAATCAACAGAAGTTTGAAATAATGTTTCTGTATTTGTTCACTTATTTGTGGTTTATTATTAAATTATTTGTTATTTATTGAACTAGTCCAACATAAGTAAATATTTAGAGCTTATTTATGAGATATTATTTATAAAATTAGAAGAAATACAGGACCGTATCCCAAAATTTCCTGATGTTGTTCAAAAAAACCTCGAAACGTCATTAAACCACAATGTGTCAAACATCGTTGCATTCGGAAGAAAAAAAGCTCTCAAATTCCCATATCAGAAAAACAGGACCGTATTTAAAAAAAGAAAGTTGATAATGGCCCTTTGAAGACGACTCGTCGGATTACAAAACAATTAACGCTGCTTAGTAGCAAAATTTACTTTAGAATTCGATCTAAAAAAAAACAAACAGGAAAACAATAAAACGATTTTTCAGAATTTCGTTGTTTCCGGATATCTCCGGAACTACTCGGAATTTTAAAACTTTCTAAACGGTATATTATTAGGCACGTAAATGCGCAACTTTACCTCCATTTAACCGACTTCGTCTCTCTTACGGTTTCCGAGATCCCTGTACTGGCCCTCCTTATCTTGGACACATTGTAGAATATTTTTTCTTTTTTTATGATCATACACAAGCAATATAGGAAAAATCCTTCAGGGCACCCTGGGAGTGGTGCGTGTGCGAATAAAGCGATTCACGTTGGTTTTGAATCTTTGGAGGTTATATTCGTTGGGAAAAATGACTCGGGAAGGTCGATCCATAAGGATGAAGTCCTCCAGAGGAAAGAATTCTTAAATAATGAAATTCTAGGAGTACTAAGCTTAACCACATATGGATGGGCGGCAGTGGTCGTCGTGTATTTCTGCTATTTACGGAAGGAGGACAAGGCTCTCTATAGTTACCCTTCAACAGTTTTCTTGCCAAAACCAAAGCTGTTTAATTTCTGGGCTACATTATGACAAAGAGCGTTTTTCTTTTGCCTCTCCGTCCCAGTTAAATTAGCTTGTAATATTGTCACACATATCTAACAATAACTGCGAATGGTCTATGCCATCCCGCATGTTTTATTAAAATATTTCAGAAGAAAAACTGGTGAACAACGATTAAATTTCATAAAATTAGGTTAAATCTTTCTGTAATCGTAGACAACGAAACGTCTCGGCCTCTCGCCTCAAGTCGATCGTTTTGATCGATAGAAGCGATTTAGCTCGCGCACAGAGTACCAGTTGTATAGAAAACGGTAGATTTATAGAATTCTATAATGTACAGAGTCTCACTGCTGGAGGCGACTTCTTAAACACAACTAGGGAATCCAATCCCGCACCTAAACTTTAATCCCGCAAACCTGCGGGATTGAGCCCATCGATCCCGCGGATCCGCGGGATAGCAAACAATGAACTGCGGTATTTTTGGTCGTCGCGGATTCCCCGCTCTGCTGGATTATTGAAAATACGTCAAACAGAACAGTTTTCTTGCGAAGGTAAGAGTGTTATTCAACTAGTATCTAGTGACATTTATCAAATGGTTGAATATCATACACTTTAAACAGCAATCACAAAAATTAGTGTCAGCGTCAGTTTACAAAGAGAATAAAGGTTCAAGTTTAGTTTGGAATTATTTTTTAAAGTCTGAATTCACGTGTTGTCATATCGGCAAAATAGCACATGCTGTCACGGCTTAGAAACAGACTACACTGCAGATCATTTTTATTACATATTTTGTGTTTATCAAGATCGCAAGTGAATCTTGCAGCCTTCTAGCGTTAAACTCTGACACAGTGTTATCACGCGTGCCGAATATGTAAATTTGCAGAAATAAAATTGTGCTGTCAAGTATGACTTGCCGTGAGCTGCATGAAGTGACTATAGTGTACTTCTAAACCTATTTGTAAGCACGCATAAACCGCCTTGCAGATATTTCGGGTATGCCGTGACATTGCGTGATAGCATGTGATCTCACGTGACGTGATAATAGTGTGTTTGCAGCTTAATGCCCTAGCATAGCGTTTCTCAAACTGGGGTCCACGGAGCCCTTGGGGGTCCGCGAGCTATTACTTAGGGGTCCGCGAACCACTAAGTGGAAATAAAATGTCACCAAAAACAGAATCGATCGTAATCGACTTAATGCCGAACCAGATATATATAGCTGTAGCTTTCTTCAAATCAAGCCCACCATAAAATAGCTGTGTGGAAGAAGAAAGCAGTACCTACTATCCATCTTAGTAAGAACATTTGCTGCAGCCAGTGATATATTATTCAGATTATTGCTTATTAATGCTGATAAAACGATAAGATTCGAATAAAAATTATTTTTAACTAAAGGTAATTAGTTAGGCATGACTTCCTATCATAGAATTAAATCTGTCGTGGCGGCTGGGGGCCCATAATAAAATTCTAATAATCAAATGGGGTCCGCGGTCAAAAATATTTGAGAAACGCTGCCCTGTGCAATAAAATAAGATCAAATCTAAAAGATGAAACATTAAACATGTTATCTTTTCTCCGAAAATACTTCCAAAATCAATGTAACATGTAACCATTAAAATAGTTGTACTATTGTATTGTACCTATATGCACTAAATATTTTCCTGCTAACCCATCTCTGTTTTTAATTGCATAAAACAACTTTTTATTAACATACAGCACCCACATCGAGTCAAGCAAATCCCGCAATGTCAAACCCGCGAAATCACCGCGGTATCCAGCATTTGCGGGATTGGATTTCCTAAACACAACTAATAAATAACAATTTATATAAAGAAATAAATTATAATTTAAAAATACCCTCAAGAATATGAAATATTATTATATCTACCTACAGGGGGGGGGCTCAATGATCAAATACTCGAATACTAAAAGGGAAACAACTCTCAATTAAATTAATTTTTTTGTGGCTATTTGTGGAAGTAATTATTATATCATATACATTACCTCTTCTGTTGGTGTCCACATATTGTATTCGGCTAACCAGTTCTGTAGAGTGTTAATAGGCATAATACACAGAATAGTTTTAGCCGGTGTATACCTAAGAAATAGGTCAGAGAATGTTACTATTTGCAGGGTTTTACCTAAACCCATAGAGTGCGCTAGGATACAACCAAATCCCGCCGACGTATCAAACCTAAAATGGAAAATATAATTTTTTATTATTATCAGGCAGTTAAAGTATGAGTATTTTATAATTTATCGAGTCGAAAAGAGATGAATGGCCAGTTGGCTTGCATCGCCTACAAATACATTTTTATGTAGGGGATTTTGAACAGGGGCAGTTTTGAATAATTGGAATACTTGCTTTATTTTTCATCTATTCATCAATATACAGGGTGTCCCTGGATGGGGTTACCTATAGCACAAATGGACACAATTTTTAATTTCTCGTTAAAAAATAAATCATTATAAAAATTTTGCTTGTAAAAAAATTATATTAGAAAATTTAGTTTTTGTTACAGGGAAGTCAAAATCTTAAAAAATATTGATATTACTTAATATTTCGTTTTTAAGCAAAATTTCGTTAGGAAGTGTTCATAGAATTACTATTTTCGTCATAATTCAAGATTTAAGAGGATGCCGGAGTCAGTCGAAATCTCCGATTTGACTCCTGTTCGTCTCACGCTTTGAAGGCACGAGGCGAATTGGATCTTCCCTTGCAGTTAGAAGAATACGTCGAGCGTCCGCCCGTAATCGGTACGCCGACAGAAACAACGATAATCGAAAGAAAGAGACTGCACGTGATCAGGGTCTATACTTCAATTTTCTACGCTCAAAAACGGAGTTTTCGCTTCCTATGAAAACGGTACATTTAAAAAAAAAATTAAAAAAAATTTTTTTCATGAAAGATGTCTAAATTTTGTTAACAACTCGAGGAAAGTCCATAATTTTTTTCTATATGGAGCAGTAAAAAAAATTAAATCTAAAAATATTCCGAAACAAAAAAATATAGACTTTTCGCGAGTTCTAGTTCTATTACAAAGTTTTTTTCCTTTGACATTTTTTTCCTACAACAGGAATAAACGCTTGGAAAGAAAACTCGTTTACAGGTACTCCGGAATCCTGTTAAGGAAAATTAATTGCTTTGTATGCAGTAGGTCAATATTATTTTTTTGTTTTTCTTAAAGATATTAAATTCTAAGTAGTATTAATTAAACGAGCATTTTAGTTAAAAAGTTTTTATTCAACGTGAATGCCCCAGGCATTTTGGTTGGATTCCGTATATTCGAAAAAACAGCTTAGGCATGGGAAAAAATTGATTTGAACGAAACCAGAAGAAAAAAACTAGAACTTTCTTTAAATCTTAAATTATAACGAAAAAGGTAATTCTAACGAGAATTTCCTCATGGCATTTCTCTTAAAAACGACAATTAAGATAGTTTACTCTTAGGTAAAATCAATAATTTTAAGATTTTGATCTCCACTAATTTTGACAAATCTTAATATTATTTTACATTTTACAAGCAAAATTTAAAAACGAAATAGGTACATTTGTGGTATAGATAACCCCATCAAGGGATGTATAAACATTAAAATATAATTTATTGGCTTCTACTTAAATGTCGCTCTCATAAACCGTGCTTTTACGGTAAAAAAAAATAAACTATGGTTACCTATTAATGCTTTCCACAATATTATCATACAAGAACCTCACGCCACCAATCTGATGAGGTTTTATGATTCTAGCTACTTGTGGCGCAACAAACACGTCAGGCTCGTCCTCGGCGTGTCCCACATTAACCAAGACCCTTCCTTGCTCATCAGGTTGATTAAACTCATCATTCGTATGCATTCCAGAATTACTAGGGTCATCTGGGTCATCGTCGTCGCCTCCTTGGTCTCCTTCCGATTCGGAGACCACTATGCAGTCGTCGTCAGACGAGACTTCAATCGGATCTGGAGCCTTTCCTATGGGACAAGATATATGTATATTAACTAATTTTAAAATATAAAAGAACGAAGATTTTAATTTACATTTAATTCAGATCTTTGGATGTCACTACCTATTATTTACCTTGCATTTCATGCTTTTTAAAGTGATACTTTGATTAAAAGAAGTTAAACTTTAAAGAAAGTGGTTTCAAAATACTGGCCACTGCAGAGCTATTCTTGAGCATTCTCACAATTTAAAACTACTCGAATCTCGCTGTCATACCAACGAAAATGTATTCTCGATATTGCCCAATCGCGCGATTCCCGAGTGGACTTGGCTGTCAAAAGTATGAGAAGGTCGGTATCATCATAATCCATGAGTATGCGTTTGAGACAAATAAATATGAATTTATTGGTGGATAGCAAGAAATTATTGAGACTAGTCGTCAAAGAGATATACTATGAAAGCACCCATAAGCGACCAGTCACGGGTCTAGCTTTTGTGCCCGCTTATGGGACGTGTCCGCGTAAGAGAAAACTTTACTAAATAGGAATCAGCTTTTTTTTATTGGTAAATGCGCATATGATATGTACAATAAGTCCATAAAGTCTTGCACAAATTGATTAAAAATTCAGGGATTTGTTTTTCAAGTTGTGTCTTTTTGAGGATAAAATTTTGGTATATAGTATCCCAGGTGGGAGGTATGACAGCATCTAAGATTGCCATAAACATCGGATGTTCGGATGTCCTCTTTATTTTTTGTTATCATCGCAGCTTGCATCATTCCTAAGTGAAATCGCGATGCTATCAAAATTAATACGTTCAATCAATATACATAAAATAAATGAATTAGATCTTCTTACCTCTCTTACCCCTTGGTGGCTTCGGCGGTGGTGACAATAAGAATTTCCTATCCTCACTTTCGCTATCACTATCACTGTGGTGAGGCTTCGTAGGCATCAAAGGTGGCCCCCTCTTTGACACCGGAGCAAAACTAACCGATGGTGGTAGATGGACGCCAGCTTTCCTGCTTGGCATAGGAAATCTTAGATGACCTCTCGGTGCACCCATGGGTCCCATTGGGCCCATAGGACCCATGGGTCCCATCGGACCGTGAGGCGGGTGCCTGGCGTGAGGTGCTTCTGGTCTTGGCATCTAAAACATTTTCCTTTAAAAATAACTACAGCCGGCTAAATATTTTCGCACAGAACATCCAGAATGCTTTAGTACATGCACAGACGATAGATACTGTACGTACCTTTAAAAGATCAAATGGAGGTCGTGGCACTTTTGTCATGGGTTTTGTTTGACCATTCGGTAATTTTACAAGTACTGTATTACCAATTCTTGTTTGATTTGAAGTTCCTGTAATCACATATTATAAAATATATCCATTTAAATAATACCATATTGTAGTAATGTGAATTTAACCACGTATCAGAAAATTCGAAAAACTAAATGTAAGGGTAAAAAAAGCTAAGGGTTCAAACATTATTTATAAATCGGGTTAAATCCAGAAGATACTTAAAAAACATACTATAATGCCAAAGGGGTCCTGTATGACTTGAATTTATCTATGTTGACCCTCCTTTATTTTATAATAATTTAATTAATAATTCTGAAAAAGGCCATCTAAATGGTTGGCGAACAACGACAGCTGAATTTTTTTCTTTAGACGACAAAGACCACAAATCATCATAGATGTTATTCATCTAAATTGGAATGATCAAGTAACTTATTTAAAACAGCAAAAGAAAATATTTTTTTAGCATCTAGATTAGATTCTTATTTATACCAAAATTACACAAGTCTTGAAAATACTACATATACAGGGTGGCCCATCGAAAGCAGTCTAGCAAGGTTTACGGCTGTGTACGTGAAAATTTAAAAAAACATCGGATCCGTAAACTTGTGTTTTCAGGGGGACACGTTTCACTATTAATTTCATCCCTATAACCTCAACCCCCCTAGCGGAGGCGGCTACTGCCCTTGTTTTTTCAAATGGGAATGGGTATCTTGTGATACAACTTTTTAAAGGGCATTAAATTCTCTTTAAAATCTCGTTACTGGTCCGACACGAATCCAAGGATTTACCACGAGGTTCATACTCAGAATCCTCAGAAATTAAACGTTTGGGCTGGTATTTTCGGTGATCACATAATTGGACCATTTTTCTTACCGGGAAATTTAAATGAAGATACTTATTTAGACTTGTTGGAGAATGCTGTCAACCCAGCGCTGATGGAAATTATGGAAAACGACCAACGTTACCAGGAAGAAAATCCAATATTTCAACAAGACGGGGCTCCCCCCATTATGCATTTCCCGTACGCCACTTTCTGGATGAAACGTTTCCTGGTAGATGGATTGGGAGGAGGGGTGCTATTGAATAGCCCGCGAGATCGCCCGATTTATTTCCCCTTGAATTCTTTTTGTGGGAACATCTAAAATCCAAAATTTATGCCACCCAACGGGAATCTTTAGAAGATTTACGGAACCGCATTACTAATGAATGCTAACAAATTACACCAGATGTTCTTCACAATGTCCGAGAACACTTTGAACAGTTGTTGTACTATTGTATGGAGGTGAATGGCGGACATTTTCAACATTTAATAAGATAACATGTAAGATTTACTAAATAAAATTACATTTTTTAAAACGCAGTTTCTCGGCGGCGCGTAGCTCAAATTTACAAAACAAAGCGCCATTTTAAAGAGAATTTAATGCCCTTTAAAAAGATGTATCACAACATACCCATTCCCATTTGAAAAAACAAGGGTATTAGCCGCCCCCGCTAGGGGCGTTGAGGTTACAGGGATGAAATTAATAGTGAAACGTGTCCCCCTGAAAACGCAAGTTTACGGGTCCGAGGTTTCTGTTTTAATTTTCACTTACACAGCCGTAAACCTTGCTAGACTGTTCTCGATGGGCCACCCTGTATATGAAATGTATCAAATATACATATAATTAAATAAAATAAATTATAATTTTGAAACGTATCTATAAAATATTTAATAACTTAGCGCTAGACAATACAACAAGTATTGTCAAGCGCTAGTATAGCGCTAGTATATTAAGTAAGGTTGGTATTTCTATACCTAATAAAATTAGACAAGTAGCTATAGAATTTTAAATTTTAAATCATTTAGAACCAATTATCAAAAAAAATCTCCTGTTAGATGTATGGTTATTAATTATAATGAAAATCAAAAACACTGTGACATACTTGGAGATTCTAAAACTACATTTGTAAGCAAACTTAAAAAGCAAAAGTTGAACCTAATAGATTTTGTAGATTTCTAGAGCCTTTCTTTAAAAATGTCGTTGTTCCAGTATACTGGGCGTGTTAGCTTAGTATGTGCATTGTATGTAAATGATGTGTTAGTGTTAGTTTCATTATTAAATACTACCTTGTAATTGGGTTAATGATATGTTCTATATCAACCTGTATTGTGTAGTTTTCAATAAATAAATAAATAAACATTAATATTTCAGGCAAAAAAAGTTACTACTTCTGTACGACTAAGGTCAATATTTACCGGGCTTGGCAAAATTGCTGCCTTGCAACAAGGACATTACTCTCTGCTGCATCCTCTCCTGCTGGGCCTGCCTCTGATACTCCCTTATCATCCTCTGTTGTTCCTGGACCCTCTTTACCCTCTCGGCTTCTTGCCTTTGTGCAGCTAAAGTTGCTTCATCCAGTTTAGTTTCGTCCATAACTTCCCTAATATTTCGTCTTAGACTTCCTTTGCTCATCACTGTTACTTCTTCACCTAAAAGCAGACAGAATTAAAAACTGTTTATGATTTATCACAGTGGCGGTTCTTCCACAGGAGCACATGCGCACGTGCACCCCGAAAACGAATAAAAAAATATTAATTTATATTAATTGAATAGTATAAAGTCCGACCCTCCCTAATATTTTATCGTACCGTCAATTATCGTATAAAGTCCAACCCTCCCTAATATTTTATCGTACCGTCAACCAAACTGTATATTATAGGCTCTCGATCCGGCAACCGTGCCTCGGTCGAGGTTAATGACGATTATGACGAGACTTGCTCGCATGTGCGATTAAGTAGGTGGGGTATAATGCAGTTTCTCTGTAGTAACAGGTGGCGGGAGACAGCGGGGGATAGCGGGGCTATGGCGATTTAACATGGGAAAGCCGCACAATTTTAGTGTGCGCCGCGCCGTTGTCTGTTCGTGCATCTAGTTAGAAATTGGAGCGTGTATGTTTTAATATGTTAATATTATATATTTATTAAGTTAAAATGAATAGTTTGACGGTGGACTATTTAAAAAGTAAATTTAGCTCTTTGAGTTTGGAGAAAAAAATGAAGTGACGAATGCCGGAAGACCTAAGCCCGAAATTAATTTAACGCAGACCACAAAGGGTAAATCTAGGGACTTTATTAGAAAGTTTAAAAATTAAATATATAAAAAAAAATTTATAGAGGGGATTCCAAAAACTATAAACTGATTAATGTTAGTGACATAATAAAGCTAGAAGAATGTAATCTGGTTCATAAAATCCTTAAAAAGCAAATAAAAACTAACATAAGTCCGATAAGAAACAGTGATCTGCATCAACACAACACGAGAGCCCGTGACAACTTATATGTGCCGGAACAAACATCCATCAAAACAAAATTACAATAAAGATGCTGAAGTCATATAACTCGCTTCCAGTAAACATAAAGAATACTACAAACGCTAAAGTCTTTGCAAAAAAAATAAAACAAATGCTTATACAACAAAGTTCAGTGCAGTTTTAGGATTGAAGACTGGATGCTTTATGACATTATATATTGTTCGCTTTTCCTTGTTGCGAAGGTGATTGATGGTTCTGTATGGGTGTAGAATAGTTAATTAGTTTTCATCTCAGAGCATAATTGTAATATTATTATACAATATATTTATTATTAGGACTTGTTACCAGTCATAAGACATTATGTACTGTTTTTAGTTCAAAAATAAAGTGTTTTCAAAAATAAAAAAAATTAAAAAATAAATAAAAATATGTTTTCTTTCTATATTTAAAACGCCTAGAAAGTAATTGTTTGGTCGTTACACAAAAATAAAATTTTAAAAATAATTTCACCATACTTGTGAACGTGAAGGTCACGAGCCGCCACTGATTTATCAGAACAAACATTCAGAATTACATATTTTGTTCGGGTTTACACACATTGATACACATTATCAATAACTTAACTAGCTAGCCCAGCCCTCTACATCGAATACTCTCAGACTAAAATGCCGTGACATCCAGAAACCACGTTAATTTCATAACTGTTTAGTTGATTTAAAAGAAAACTAAGAATTTCTTCAGCAACTAAGAAGTTTCTTAGGTTGATTGGATATAGAGAGAGAGCAATTATTTTAATCCTTATTGCTTGGTTATGTACACTTATGAGTAAATAAGATCTTTTTCTAGCATTGCAACTTTGGAAAGGAGGACGTTTTGAATCAATAAATATATAATAAATTTTAAATAGTGATGTTCTTTCGCATTTTATATGCGATATAATAATACTAATTATGATAAAAATAATCGTAGTAGAATGTTAAGAGGTACGAATAAATCGAATAACGTATGCAACATTTTTAATAGATCATAAGGAAGATACAAGGTTAGCCTCTAATGGATGTTCTACCAATGATAAGCTATTGTTGTTAGTTAGTTATTTTATTTTTAATTACACAATGTAAAAATTATGTTCGTCATAAAAAATATGGATTTATCTTTTCTTCGTCTTCGCATAAAAAGTCCCGTTGGGCAGCTTTGAATGTGAGCTAATCATTTCTGCTAATGTCGCAATAAAAGTTGTCTGGATAATTAAGTATTAAAAAAAAATCTTTCTGCAAACCAACGATATACTTGTAAATCCAATAAGAATACATACATACTTTATCACGTATATCATAATAGCATCAAGCATGTTTGTATAATTTTGATTGATCAACATTTATTTATGAACATTTTGTAAGACCATAAAATCATAAAAAAATAAGTACCTACTTTTAAACAAAAAATTACAGTACCTATTTATTTTAACAATAAATAATAACATTATTATTGAAAGGATTGTGGTGAAATTCAATTTTTCACGAAAATAATTTTACAGAAAAATTATATTTTATTATAAAAACCCGTTGAAATACTGCATTATTAAACAAAGATTAAAATACGTTGACTCCGTTCCTATATTTCGTCATCCCGCTGATTGACTAGCATCAGTAAAACAGTATAGTTATAGAACAATAGTTACGTTAAAAATAACTATACCAAATTAATTTCATTCATTAATTGTTTAAGACAAAACTTTGCCCCAATCTTCTTCTCGCATCTGATGGACTGCTAGCAATTTCCAGTTAGCGGGGTAACGGTGGTAGGACCACACAAGACCGACTAACAAGTGCGTGTCAGGTCGGCATCGGCAATCATGCCTGACATCCGGTGGGTCTTTTGTAGCTTTTTTTTTTTTCGCCGGTCCCGCATTTGTAGCTTGAGCCGGGTCCGAGAAAACCGCGGATCCGCTAGCTTGAACGTCCATGGTAGCGGGACAGGTTCAGACCCAACTGGTTTTTTGTAACTTTTTGTAGCTTTTTTGTTACGTTGGTCACATTTTTGTAGTCCTTACCAGTTTCGAGAACAACGCGGATTCGCTAGCTTAAACTTCAATTGTAGCGGCACAGCCTCAGACCAGGGTAGTTTTTTGCAACTTTTTTGTAGCTTTTTTTGTTACGTAGGTCGACAACGCCCCCGGCGTGCGTATCTTAAGATCTGTCTCATTCGCCGAATAGTACTCTGTAGCGGCACCACAAAAGACCCGGTGTGTCTGCGAACAAACCCGAACAGACCCGGTGGGTCTTTTGTAGCCCGATTGTGGCTTTTTTGTTACGCCGCTCACGCATAAGCTTAAGCCGGGTCTGGCTTGGTCGACAACGCGCCCGGGGTGCATACCTTAAGCTACTGTCCCATTTAAATTATTATCCCAAAATTCCTAGACCGTACCTGCATTTTTGGGTACCTCGGAAAAGGTTCTTTGTTCCGCTTTAATTTATCACACCTGACAAAGGCGTAAGAGTGCTCGCGATATTCCGCGAATGAGACAGATCTTAAGATACGCACCCCGGGGGCGTTGTCGACCAAGCTACAAGGATAAAATCTACGTAACAAAAAATCTACAAAAAAGTTACAAACAACCAGCCTGGTCCGAGGTTGTGCAGCTGCAATTGAAGTTTAAGCTAGCGGATCCGCGTTTTTCTCGAAACTGGTAAGGGCTACAAAAACGGGACCAACGTAACAGAAAAGCTACAAAAAAAGTTATGAAAAACCAGTTGGGCCTGAACCTGTCCCGCTACCATGGAGGTTCAAGCTAGCGGATCCGCGGTTTTCTCGGAACCGGCTCAAGCTACAAATGTGCGACCGGCGTAACAAACAATGAACAGCTGTATATATACCAATATTAATAATTTTTTTTACTCATAGGTATTAAGGAAAGATGAAATCCATCCTACTAGTAAGAATATATTAGAGGAATAGAAGCAAGTGGTCCCGATGCAGCAAAAATAATTACCAAAATATCTGGTTTTAATTTATTGTATTTGCCCATACTGATTACTCACCCGACTTTTTCGTTATAACAACTTCATTATCCCCCAAAGTATCAGCATTCTTCGGCTTATCCCCTTTTTTCACAGAGGCAAACGTGATTTCCCCCATTTCCTTCAGTTTTTCTTTTATATCGACGTCATAATCTTCATCTGTACTTTCATTTTTAACACTGGGTGTAGACGATGTGGTTGGAGGTACTTCAGCTTGGTCGACTAGCTGTTCAAAAAACGAAGTGCCGGTGCTGACCTCTTCATCCTTTTGAGGTTGTGTAGTTGGCACTGTGTAATATAAAAATAAAAAATGTAATATTATATTTTAATATCTTTAGACATATAAAAAACATGATTAAAATCCTAATTTAAAAATGGAATAAAAATTATCAAAAGCAGTTTAAAAAAATCAAAGATGTCAAATACGTCTGGTATAACCAAAAATATCTCTCAGGGGTGTTCATTTGTAAACTAATTCTAATAAACATTTGTTGTGAATGTGTAAAAGTTAAGAATTCCATTTTCTAAATGTTAACAATTAAATTAAACATGGATATAAGGTACATTCTTTGATACAGTTGATCATTATGTCCATGGGCACAATGCTGTTCTGTAACTACCTTATTGTACCTTAAAAAAAATATGTTACCCGAAACATGAAGGACTTGATTATTCAAAAACAGTTTTACCAACTAAAATCTAGCTGTCCTTATACAACGTGTCCAAGATAAGGAGGCCCAGTACAGGGATCTCGGAAACCGTAAGAGATACGAAGTCGGTTAAATGGAGGTAAAGTTGCACATTTACGTGCGTAATAATATGCCGTTTAGAAAGTTTTAAAATTACGAGTAGTTCCGGAGATATCCGGAAAAACCGAAATTCTGAAAAATCGTTTTATTGTTTTCCTGGGTTTTCTTGAGATCGAATTCTAAAATAAATTGCACGTTTACATTGCCGCTTTTTCCGCTCTATCTAACAGCGTTAATTGTTTTGTAATCCGACGAGTCGTTTTCGAAGAGCCATTATCAACTTTCTTTTTTTAATTAGGGTCCTGTTTTTCTGATATTGGAATTTGATAGCTTTTTTTCTTCCGAATGCAACGATGTATGACACATTGTGGTTTAATGACGTTTCGAGGGATTTTTTAACAACATCAGGAAATTTTGGGATACGTTCCTGTATTTCTCCTAATTTTATAAATAATATTTCATAAGTAAGCTCTAACTTTTTACTTATGTTGGACTAGTTCAATAAATAACAAATAATTTAATAATAAATCACAAATAAGTGAACAAAATACAGGAACATTATTTCAAACTTCTGTTGATTAGGAATTTAAAAGAAAAGTAGGCGCTTGAAACAAAAAAATTAAGATGGTGACTTGTGATTTGTTTCACTTGACATTCCCATTGTGATCGTTTTAAGAGGTTTTCTATTTTCCAGAAAATATGGAACATAAATTTACAAATGCTGAAAGGTTTGATATTCTATCGCATGTTTTATTTTATCTCAAAAAAACTGTTATGTGGCAGTTAGAAGATGTTATTTGTGCTTAGAGAATAACGGAAAAACACCTGATTATGTAGTTCCTTACTTTTTTCATTGTTCATTTTATTACTGTTTTGGAATGATTTTTGTTCACTTATTTGTGGTTTATTATTAAATTATTTGTTATTTATTGAACTAGTCCAACATAACTAAAATTTAGAGCTTACTTATGAGATATTATTTATAAAATTAGGAGAAATACAGGAACTACTCAGAATTTTAAGACTTTCTAAACGGCATATTATTAGGCACGTAAATGCGAAACTTTACCTCCATTTAACCGTCTTCTTATCTCTTACAGTTTGCGGGATCCCTGTACTGGCCCTCCTTATCTTGGACACGTTGTATAAACTTAGACCATACTACAGTGTAGATATCACAAAATGTGACTTTAGTCCAAATTTAGAAGAACAGTATTGAATCATAGCATGTAGGAAAACATTATTTCGATAATTTCCAAAAAATATTTATATACTATATTATATAAAAAGTACTATACTAACACCCTGGCTTAGGATTCTCAGGCTTTACATTTTCTCCTAGTCCCAAACTTAAACCGAGGTCAGACCCAAGATCTTGAAGTTCTCCTTCGGATTCTAACTCAGAATCGTAATAAGACATTTCATCTTCACTGAAATTAGGTTCACTGTCATCGTCACATTTTTTCTCCAAAACTTTATCTCGTGGTGGATCCCGGGAATCGATCTTAAATTTCTTATAAGAAATCTCAGGACCGAGGTTCAGAGAATTAGATGGCAGACTGCGTTTTAAGTCTTGCATTGGCTGGGATTGAGCGAGAGGGTAGGGTTTGGATATGGAGGGGGACGAATGTTTTTCCATTTGCTGTCGAAATTGTTCCTCAGCATTATCTTCATATTCCTCATTGCTTTCTTCATCTGACGGACTGAAATATTAAGAACAAACTATTAGGAAGTTTCTCAGTAGATATAAAGACACAGTGTGATCACTAGGAATCTTCTATATCAGAATAATCTTAGATTTCCTTGGTTGCCGAGCAATTTAACCCATAATAGCAACCAACATTTTTAGACAATTATTTATATGCCTCCAAAGGCTTGTATCGAAAAACTTTGTGTGAAAAGTTATAAAATTCCTGCCCCCTTAATATTTTAACTTACTAAGATTCATCTGAAGGTTCATTATCTTCAGTGGCCTTGGGCCTCTCCAAAGGACCACTGTTGTTTGGTTCCACTTTTGGATCCTTAGGTTTCTCAAGTCTCTGGATGGTAACATCTCCAAACCTTTGAAGTACGGGGTCCATTACACAATTCAATTTGTTGTAATTTATTTTTCACCGTATCCACATCTCTTCAAGAGTTTGTGCCTAAATTATAATGGATTGTTTACATACAAAGTGATACTAGAGTGGTTGGAATCCGCCATTAGAGATTGTTGATGAACCCGGCATAAAAATAAGATCACTAACAGTTGTGAAACACCAAAGAATTAAAAATTTCACGGAAAAATCACATTTCTAATGTAAAATACTGTGTAAGTCAGCAGAAATCTTTATTACTGAAAGATTTGTTATACTAAGGATCGCTGAGGCCACCGATGTTTCTGAAGATATTTGGACGAAAAATATTGTAAATAACACGCAGTGTTTAACTAATCTATGTTTATCGCAAAGATAAAAGATGAAGTTAATAAACTAATCACTAAAAAACAAATTTATTTAATAAACTAATGATTTTCTTCGCAATTTTTATTAACAAAAACGTTTGCGAACAACTTCCTTCGGTTGTCGGGCACACATGTTTAGTGAATTTACCGATAGAGGCGCTATCGCTGTCAACGCCAAAAATCGACAAATCTAGCGACAACACGCCTGTATCATCCTCCGTGCAAATACTATCCCAGGTCCGGCTTGAGTAAATGCAAAAACCCTAATTTGCACCTAGTTAGAAGATTTTAGAGAGAATGGGCAATTGCCTTGGGGTGGGAAGGTATAGAAGGCCATTACGGACATTTTTATACGATGCCACAAGGAAGCAGACACCATGGCGAAATTTTTTTTTAGATACTTTAATTTGGTGGGCGACTATATGAAACTAAGGACCTTTTTCTTTTAGTAATCGCCCCCGCCTAGCACACATTGTTGTCACATTGGACGTCTTAGAAACGCCAAGAAACGCCAATATTTTTTTTTAGTTTTGCCATCATGTTTAATTGAATAGCTTAGGATTGGCTCAACAAAATGTATTCAAACTCTGCATATAGGTTTACCATGTCGGGCTCTTCAAGAAGTTGTAATACATCAGTTTTTCTATAAAATGTACAGGGGAGCCAATATTCAGCCAAAAATTACATGGAATTTCGTACGTTCAAAGCAACGATGTCCGGTATACTCATCAACGTATACAATGGTATCATCCGCAAAGAGTTTGACACTACCTTTGCACTTTAAATGCGATATTGAATCGATATAAATAAGGACTTCTGGAACTCCAAATGGGATATATTTTTTGTACTTTTGATTTGAAAACTGACTCAGATTATATAAATAAATAATCTTGAAACCGCACATTCATTATTCCCATGTTAAATACGTATTTTAATTTTCTGGGTAACTGCATCAAATGCTTTACATAACTCTACGGAGATACCGAATAAACATTTTTTTTATTGTTATCAACGTTGTACCTACGTACTGAATATTAGTAATAAGATCAGCGACAGCAAATTTCGGTGTCTCTAGGTATAGTAATTTCTTTGATCCTAATAGTTAGAGAGACGGTGACAATAGGGGGTCCGTGAAGTGGAATATCAGTAATTTGGTTTTTCGTGGAGTTTAGGTCCCCCTCTACAACTTTCTTATCTGATGAAATGTCGTAGAGCGTTGCTGAGAGGCGCTGTACCGCTTTAGATAGGAAATTCTAAATAAATTCAAAATTATATCGAGCCATGTCTGAAAATGAATTTAGAGCATCTGCGTGACCCCCAAAGTCACGGGAAACACATTTTCTGACAAGCCAACCCTTACATATACTTTTCCGAGCGTATCACGAAAGTGCGCTATTTTTTCTCAAATTTTTTTTTATTAAAAGTCTGGTTTATTCTGCCAGATTTTCTAAAATATTCTCCTTGGTTTATCTGATTCCCTCATCTTTTCCGAACATTTTGATATATACAAAGTTGCCAGAAACATGTTCTATCTTGGAGAAAATTAAGAGAATTTGTAACGGTGATAGCAATCTAAAGTTCGTTCGAAATGCATGAAAGGCGTGGTTTTTACTGTAATTGGTGAAAAGTAGACAAGGGCAAATGTTTAAATTCATCAGATTTTAATAAATCATACACACCTTATGGAAAAATGGCTTAATTTGGTAATATTGCGAATATAATATCCCGTCATACAACTGAACGATACCTGCCTTCCGGTATCTCTGCGTAATATTGTCAGAATTCCGCCTAGCTAGGTGCGATTCGTCTGAAATTTTTTTTTTTTACAATATTTGGGTGTCAAGGAATGTAGTGCGACAACTTTCTGACATGTCACGATCGTTTTCCGAATTTCCTTCGAGGATGTTTTAAAAAAATTCCAATAGTGAAATGGCGAGACCTGGATCGATAAAATTTCTTTTCACATAATCTTTAACATAGAATGTTCCATTTTAGAAAGTTTCAACTTCAAATTCGCATTTTTTATTTTATTTTTAATTTTAATTTTTTTTGACACGCTGGAAAAGTATATGCAAGGTTTGATTCGTCAGAAAATGTGGTTCCCGTGACGTTGGGGGTCACGCAGATGCTGTAAATTCATTTTCAGACATGGCTCGATATAATTTTGAATTTATTGAGAATTTCCTATCTAAAGCGGTACAGCGCTTCTCAGCAACGCTCTACGGCATTTCATCAGATAAAAAAGTTGTAGAGGGGGGCCTAAACTCCACGAAAAACAAATTGCTATAATAAAAACGTGCTGTTTTAATGTTCATGGTTTTTTCTAAAACTTTTTATATGCCCTGTAGTTATTACAACTTGAGTGACCATCACCGGCTTATTGGAAGCTGGTTGTATTTTTCTGCAAAATTTCCTGTTTTAAATTCTTGGATGATACAATGATATTGTAAGAACAATAATAATTTTAACCGAAATGTTTTCGCAACCAGTGCAATTATCTTTTTTCCTCAAAATTATTTGAAAAATCTTACTTAAAAATAATACACACAAGTTAATTTTATGATATATTTATAAATAAAGATGTATAACTAAGGGTACATTTCTTTACGAAAACAATCCAGTAAGTACCTAAATTAAAATAACAATAACAAAGCGTATGATATAGTGTGGGGGGTTAGTTCATATCAGCATTTTGAAATCTATGAGTGAGTAGCTTAAAACAAAAGAAATATGTCGCTTTAACAGCTAATTATAATGTAATATAAAATATATTTAAAAAAGCAACAATAAAAACAGTAAACTAATTACTACTAAGTAATTATTTTTCACAACGTAATTATGATTTTTATATCTGGAACAAAATGGGAGAATTTTGTAACAGATACAGGCGTCAGGTAAACAACGTTGGAGAGAGAGTTGAAATACCACCGTCACAATATGAGAACAAATAATACAAAGAAACTGGAGAGATGTTCAATTGTACAATTTATTCGGAATTGCGTTGTGAAAACTCTAAAATCTTTACTTAAAACAAGATTGGAGAGGATCTTGTTTTAAGTAGAATCTTATTCTTAATTTAAAACAAGCCGCGTAAAAGAATTGGAGAGATTTTCTTTTCTACGGTTTGTTCTTAATGATTTTTTAATTGCAAAGTACGAATTTCTCGTTAATTGTTGCACAACCATCACATAAATCAACAATATAAAATATATATTAGTCCGTAAATATGCTTATGTGCGCGTTTCCCAATATACAGATAAACACAAACGTTTCCAGTTTTATATTCATATAAAAACTACATACTAATGTGCCCAAATCAACTGATTTGTCGCTAATAACTCGGCACGAAATTAATATAGGCAAATAACACAGTGTTAAATTAAAGCTGCCAGATCAGTATCTCATTCCTAAGTCACATTATTTACATTATTTATAGCTTGGAAGTAACAAAAATATCAAAATTCTACAAAATTGGAAAATTAACAACCTAAATCGACTTTCATCCGCGTTAAAAGTATCAACTGTAAAAAATATTGGAATGAATTTAGAACCTAACCTAAATGGGTCTTTAAACGAAACATTTTTGCCATAAACTCGAATTTATATTGGTGGATTGCCGTCGTTATATCTTAAAGTAGGAGTGAAGCTGTTCGTTATGGAGTTGACGAGTGAACAGGCATAGTCTTCTTCAGAGTATGGGACTAGGGAAGCCGCCCCTAACATTAAGAGCATTACGGCTTGAATGGGTACAGAGGCTCGAACGACCCTACCTAAGAACCGGTATCCTCTTCTCAGAACTGATGTGTTGATTTCAGAGTCATCCGAAGTACCACTGGAAAAAAAATTGTTATATTAATAAGTATTGTAAAGCTCGCAATTTTAAAAGTTTATGAAGTGTATGAATATTTCAATTCCAGCGTTTATCAAGCAAAATAATATTAATAGTGCCGGAATATATTAAGTAGTGGCGCAACGATTATTGTTATAACAGTCGTAGGATTTTAAGAAAAATGCCATCTTTTTCGTCATAATTGAAGATTTAAAGAAAATAAATTTTTTGTATACAGTGAGGTCAATATCAATTGTTTTTTTTTATGATAAATTCTATGTCGTGTTAATTAAATTAGGATTTTATTTAAAAAGGTTTTCTTCAACGTGAAAGCCCCCGACTTCTACACACTTTTCCAGCCATCTTCTAAACTCACTCTCATATCTGTTAATTTATTAGATAAAATTTTTTTTTCTTAAATCTTGAATTATGGCGAAATGGTAATTCCAACGACTTTTCCTAATGGAATTTTTCTTAAAAACGAAAAATTAAGGTAGTTTACTCTTAGATAAAATCAATATTTTTTAAGATTTTCACTTCCCCTATACTAATTAATGGTACATGGAAAAACCACAGACTCCTTACGTAAAAATATTAGGATTTAATTATACTTACATATATCCGAAAGTTGATATTAACTGAGGTACAGGGTGTTAAGTTAAAACTTCATTTTTGTTTCTCTCTAATAACTTTGAGAGAAACCAACGTTTTTTTACAAAATTTGGCAATTATGGCTTTTTTAGGATGAGAAATTGATTTTGTTGTGAAAATTTATTGTGCAATGTAGGAGGCGCTGTCTGCGGCATTTTTCGCACTTTCATTAGGTCATAACTTTTTTATGCCTCGCAGTGTATTTAAGTTTTTATTGAAAATAATACTTTTCTCATATTTATTACGTAAAAAAGGTATATTAAGTTGAGGTCGCCCAGAGTTACCGTTTCAGAGATATTTGCATTTAAATTGTTTAGTGCACCCTGCCCAATTACTATTACAACATTTTTCTTAAATTAAAATATGAGGAAACAAATGAAATTTAGAGATGCAGTTGCTATGAAACCTCCATGTTGTTATTTGTTGATTATTGTGAGATAGCTGTGTGAGAAAATGTTTTTCATTCAAAAAATCATTTTTGAGTTTTTTCGAAGTTAAGTAACAATGCCGAGACACAATTTGTTTTCAAACGCAGAAATGCGGGATATGTGGTGTGTATAAGTGCAGGAAAATTTTAATGGACGAGGTGCCCAGAGATGATATTCGGAAATGTATCCAACAACCTGATTTTAAGATCTTCAAAAATATTTACGACCGATTAGGCGAAACCGGTACTTTTCGGAATTCACACAGCTATCTTACAACAACCAACAAACAAATAACAATATGGAGGTTTCATAGCAACTGCATCTCTAAATTTCATTTGTTTTCTTATAGGTTACTTTAAGAAAAAAATTTGTTTGCAAATTAATAGTACTTGGGCAGGGTGCACTAAACAATTTAAATGCAAATATCTCCGAAACGGTAACTTTGGGCGACCTGAACTTAGTATATCTTTTTTACGTAATAAATATGAGAAAAGTATTATTTTCATTAAAAACTTAAATACACAAAGGCACAAAAAAGTTATGACCTAAAAATGTGCCAAAAATACCGCAGACAGCGCCCAATTAGTACACTACAATGTACATTAGAATTTCACAAAAAAATCATAATTGCCAAATGTTGTAGAAAAACGTTGGTTTCTCTCAAAGTTATTAGAGAAAAACAAAAATGAAGTTTTAACTTTAACACCCTGTACCTCAGTTAATATCAACTTTCGGATATAGGTAAGTATAATTAAATCCTAATATTTTTACGTAAGGAGTCTGTGGGTTTTCCATGTACCATTAATTAGCGGACACCTTGTATACAAAAACTAAATTTTCTAATGACAAATCTTAATTTTTTACAGGCAAAATTTTTTCATAAAGAATGATTTTTGTGGAGAGATTAAAGATTAGGCCCATGTGGTATAGGGAACCCCCATCCAGGGACGCCCTGTATATTCATATCAATTTCTTCTTAAAAGAACCCACTGTATATGAATCTCTAAAAGATACTTCCTTTATATTTTTTGGAAAGGATATTATTTAAGAGGATCCAACCTCTATAAAATGCACTATTTGTTTAATTCCAATTACAAAAAAAAATTTTTATTATAGAAAGATAGTTATCCATCCAGTGCACGAAAATAATTTTTATGTAGAAAAAAATCCAAGAAATAAAAATGAAAAAGTTTTATCGCCGTTAATTATTTTGCGGAAAGTCAATAACATTGTGCAGATTATCTGTTTGTTTATATAGTCACTTTCATCTCTAAATCGCGAGTGTAAAACTAAATACTACAAAGTAATTAAAAAAAAAGATATTTACTTGTGAGCGGCATCGCCTTGTGCCAGTGTCGATTGCTGTTCCCCATCAGGTTGGTCCAAAAGCTGTCCAAATGCAAAGAAATTTAAAACAGTGCTTTAAAAAAACTTATAACTAATTCAAATTTTGATAAACTATGTGCTTAAAAACAATGAGAAAAAAAAAACAAAAAAAAAACGAAACTACATGAGCATAAACCCAATTTATTCTGTTAAAATATGATGCTCATTAACAGAATAAACTTCACACTGACAAAAAAATAATATCAGATTAAACACGTACTTTTCAAATACAAAATGGCACAAAAATATAAAATTTTAGCTACATTTTACCAAATCAATAACAAAGCCTAATTAATACTAAAATACAAGAGTAAAAGACTAGACACCTCTAAATTTTTTTTTTACAAAATAACACAACGTCTGGGCAAACTTACGTCATAGTTGAGCGCTTGTAAGGGGGAACTGTTAGAGCTAGCGACGAGCGCCAACCCTATTTCGTTAGGATTTCGGCCTAAGACAGCTCCTAATTTCAATGTATATACAACAGTCAGTCTTATCAACGATTGCAGTTTAAGCCTTAGCTCGGTCAATCTTCTGCAGATAACGGTAGAACCTTCGGGTGCGTCGTCTTCTCGAAGAAGCTGATTGGCGGCCTCTTGAAGACTCAGAACTCGTGGTTCGCATCTTTCTAATTCGGCTCTGAGTTCCAGGAAGTTTTGGAATTTCGCCTCGATGGTCTCACGTGGCGCTGTAAGATCGACCGGTTCGGAAACCTTTATTTTGCGTTCGTTCTTCTCTAGCCACGTACACAGTTCGGAAATGATGGAATGGAATTGTTGATTCTAAAAAATAAACAATTTCGTAGTGTAACCTAGAAAAGTTTCTCCCGAGCAAATAAACCAAAGAATTACGATTATTTATTTAATTAAGCAGTGGCGCCACCTGTGTTTATTCCACCAGAAAGTGTGTAATTCTAGAAGCAGAATTAGAGCTGCTTTACACTAGGATTCCGGAATCCGATTCCAGACGTGCACCTCTTGCGGAATAGATATTTAAATCGAACCTTTCACACTGTGGTTCTAAATAATTAACTAGCGATTCCACGGAGACTTGTGTGATTGGTGCGCGAGTAAGAATCGGATCCGGAAACCCAGTGTGAAGCTACAGTTAGCCGGGCACCAATCACGCAAGTCGCTGTGGAACCGCAGGCAAATTCTTTAGAATCGCAGTGTGTGAAAGGTCCTATTTGTTCCGCGAGAGGTGTACGTTAAGAATCTGATTTCAGAAACCCAGTGTGAAGCGGCATTTAAAGAATTGTAGGTTCATATAATAAATTCGAGAACATTGTTCTGCGTGTGAAGTAAAGTGAAATCTATGCGATGGTATAAAAAATTATTGATTCATTTATAAAATAAAAAATTATGAGAAATCAAAAATAACAAGTTTTTAATGCAAACTTTCTGCCGGTAACTGTATAATTGGTTTCTTTAAAGCTACTGCCGCTGCACTGTGAGTTAAGAAATAGTTAGTTAGTTTTTAAACGCGCGTTTTCCTACACGAGCTCTCAGGTTTTATCATTTTCAACATTACTGAAAAGTTTCAAATTATACATTCTATCTTCCTTTTAACACACAAATTACATTTATTTAAATGACACACCTTTCACTCAAAACTACTAAATAACAGTAACAATAACATTACTTACATCCATAAGTGCTCTCTGAAGCTGCAGCTGCCAAGCCGCCGCTTGTCTGCAAATATTATCCCACCTTTTGTTGTCCGTTACGAGCCTCGTTCTCAGCTCTTCTGCTCGAGCAGTATCCTCAGTATGATCAGCTAAATGGGTTCCTACGATATTTAATGACCTCACAATGCTCTTGTGGCTGTCCAAGTCGAGCAAAAATTCATGATGGTCTTGAATAATATCCTCCAGACGTTCGATATTGGCTGGAGGTGTCTTACGCGATTTCTGGGTACCCTCGGCCACTTGCAGCCACTTTTCTAACCGCCACAAGTCGTTATCTAGCTGGGCCCAGTTGCGTTTGGTACAGAGAGGACACAGGAGTCGACCAGCCTCGCTAAAGAAACAAAAGACTAATAAATATAGTGCTCGACAGGGGCATTTCAGTGGGTACAAATCGAAGTTAAAACCTTTATGGGCCTATAAAAATAGAAATACATCTGGAATTTGTGAATGTAGAAGTAAAAATAGCTGTCACCGTCTATAATTAGTTCACAGTTACGTGAAAGCATAAAGGAAAAGGTGCAATGTTACTTTTATAAAATCTAATACATTTTCTGTGTTCTTTATTAAGTGGCAGATATAAAATGTGCTTAATATGTAAAAATGTATAGAGAGATAGAGATGAATAAATTTGTGTAAATTTTCCACCTTTTAAAAATTGATATTTCCGCTCAATAGTATAAGTAATAGAAATTCCTGAAAATTATTTTCAAGTTTCTAGATATGCCCCGTAAAAAATATTTTAATTACCTATTGCAATATTACGGGTATTATTAATTTTATTTTGGGTCCAAATTTTATTATATTTTATATTTATAAAGTTTTTTGATGTATCTACAAACATAAAATAGGTACTTTTGCTCTATGGCCCATAAGTTATACGACACCCTGTATATCGCACATTTTATAGATACAAAAAAGTATAATTATGGCATAGTTATGCATTTCCATTATATCATCTAAAATAGAATTAGAGAGATTTCTGATAAGTGTATTGCATATCTTTGAGGCACATTTTGGTGGAATTTTTGATTATTTCAGTATTTATCTACACAATCAATGAATACAAGGAGTTTATACATTTTCACTGTATGTGACAAAAGAATTTGACGTTGGCACACTTACTCTAGTACCTATATAAGAAACTAAAGTATATTAATAAAAATGGTTCAAAACTATAATAAAATTTAGAAATTATTTATACTCTTCCGGTGAAAAAAAATAAAAAAAAATATAGGCGACAAAAACCACTTTTATTCTCTAGTATTCATTACGAAATATTTATATACTACATGCAAAAGGTTATGGCCATAATATAGAGATTAGGAAGAAAGAAAATCTACTTACTGTTGGCATAACAAGTTATAAGCATCTGGCACAGTAGTTCTGCAGAAAAGACAAAAAACACCAGTTAGTACTATTATTAAAAAAACCACACCCTACTTTAAAATCGAGCCTTAACCCAAATTCACTACTCTTTAAACTCACCTTAACTCTCGAAGTTTTTGCTCTTTTTCTTTTGCTTTTACAAGCAAGTCCCGGTATATTTCTAAGAGAGAATGAACTTCTTCGGAGTTCGCTTCCTCGCTGGTGGCGTCGCATTCATTAATCAGTAGGTCGTGAAGATGTTGAACAAGTTCTGTACTAGCTTGACCTTTGGCTGACATTTTAGCGATCTTTTTACTGCTGGCAGGTAGTTCCGAGGAACCCTGTTTTGGTACAGCTTTGTTTACAAAAGCTTCCAGCTCGGCAAGGTTTGTTTTGCACTCGCCTATAGCTGCATCTAATTCAACGGAATAGGCATCTTTGGCACTTATTGAAGTCATTCTTTGTAATTGGGGCGGCAACGTATTCACCTGCACGGCACTGTCTTGTTCAAATTTAAGTGTCTCAACTTGTACACTCTCGTCTACTTCACGCGGTTTACGTGTAATTTCTGTCATTATTTCTGTTTTAATAAGTATCATTCTATCTGTTATTTCTTTGCAAAGAATTTGATACTCATCGATCATTTCCTGTATTCTAATTATTTCTTCCTTTTTACTCTTCTTCATTATTTGAAGACCAAGTTTATCAGCGCTCTCTAATATTGGCGTTTGACATGCCAATTCATGTTCAAGTTCTTCTAATTTTCTTAATCGTTCTTCTGGCGGCTGATCATCTGATGCTTCAAGGTGTTGAAGGCTAGTTACTAAGCCATCTATTCTACTTAAGCCTATCACAGCATCCTCATGGGCCAAAGAAAATTCTTTAAAAGGCACAAGTTCATTTTGAAGTCCCTTTAGAATACTCTTAGCCTTGGGAAGTAAATTATGCCAACGTGCAATAATTACACGCGCCCTGGACGTCAACTCTTGTATGTTTTCTGGATCAGTGCTACTAGTTCTGGCTAATTTTGAATAGGTTTGTTCTAAGATTTGGAATGCAGGATGTCGGGATTCAATGTCTTTTATTTCAGATTCTAATTGATAAATTAATTGTTGAATTTCTTCCCTATCCAGCTTAGACAAGGATTTATCAAATTCTTTTAACTTTTGTTCTTTCCCGTTTAGCCACTGTTCTTGTTCGGAACTCAATTTTAGTACTTCTTGAAGTAACTTCCAGGCAAAACCTAACCTCTTCTTCCTCTCGACTGATTTACCGCAAACAATTTTCCAGCGTCTTTCCAGGTTATGCACTGCATTGGTAAGGTTTTCAGTTGAGAAATGTGCTTTGACCGTATCTTCGTCGCTTAACAGAAGTTCGCATAAATTAAGGACTTCGCCGATATTAGCGCTCTCGTTTTCTATCGACTTTTTAAGTTTTTCATGATCGACAAGTTTCCTGTCGATTACTTCTTTTGTACAAGATTCAAAGACAATAGGTGTTGCGAGTTGATTTTCTATCTGTGTCAACCAGGCTCTGATTTGTCGAATTCTCTCTTCCAATTGCAGGGTGGTTTGAATAATATCGTGGATCTTATTCGCTCTGCTCTTGCCTAGGTTTTCAAGCCTTTCCCATTTATCCTGTACTTCATCAGTTCTTGCCTGGATAATTTGTTTAGCAGTGACATCTGCGTATTCTTCACCACAGCAATTAACCAGTTCAGTTCCAACCCTAATAAGCCATTCATACTCGCGCTCCTTTAGTGACATCTCAGCGTGTAATTCAACTTCTAGTTTCCTTAACAGCTCTCGAGGATCTAAACCAAGAGTGTCTCGAGTTTCCTGATCAAGGCGTTTTTCAAGTTCGTCTGCCCAAGCGATAAATCTAGCTTGTCTTGTTTCAAACATGGACTTGATACCTAACTTCTCTTCAAGTTGATGACAAATGGTTGCTAACTGGTGGTCAAGGTCGCTATGTTGGTGCCACAAGAGCCACATTCTTTGATTTACAGTTTTTATATCTGATGGGCTTAGGCATTCTTTAAGTTGTTCCTGTGATAAGCCAAGTTGTTCTAAATCTTTAATTGAAAGAGCAAGTCTCTCTCTGGTCCTCTGTAAAATTTCCAAGCGATTGGCGATTCCAGCATGAGAACTGGGCATCTGGCTTTGAGATTCATTAACAACGGCTTGGATACCATCAAACAGTTTTTGGACCACTTGTATACGGTCCTCGTGGGAAATGACTAGATTTGAAATGCGTTCTAGGAATTGCTTCCAAGTTTCAAGACCAGCTTGAAGGTTCGAGATTCTTTGTTTAATGGCAACATGTTCCATTCTGATAGACGTAGCCAGAGCATCGTCACAGAACTGCAGAAGAAGATTCTGCTGTCTCTGCAGATCTTCTGCCTGTTTCTCCCCTTGAGGAATCTTGTCAAGTAAGCTTTGAATTCTACTCATTAGCTTTGGAATACGTCTAACGTGTAAGTATCGTAATTGCATGTGCTCTCGTTCTTTCTCTAGACTCTTCAGCCAATCAAGCAGTGTGCTTTGATCTAACCTGTATTTTTCCCAAGCTTCCAGTCTATTTTGAACTTCGCTATGTCTATCCATAATTCGACTTAATGTTTCGTTGTGCAAGTTGGTCAAAGAATTAAACTGTTCCATAACACTGGATTCGACCAGCCCGCTTGCTAACTGGCTATCTTTTTTGTCAATAGGTTTCAAGACATTTTGTTGGGTAGCAAGTAGATTTTGATGCACTTGACATAGATGCTGATGTTCAGAAAGACTTTGATAGTCTCCAGGAATTGTGCCTTGCAAAAATTGTTGTACGTTGTATAAATACTCTTGCCACAACCTAAGCGCTGCAGCGCCATCTTCATTTTTAACCAGTCGCGTACTTAACCTATGATACTGTTGGAATGTTTCCCTAAATACTTGTTGCCAAAGCTCCAAAATTTCAATAACGGAGGTTTCCGTTCGGGTGGTGGATATCTCAGATGTTTTATCTTTTATCATTTGAATTTGGCCTTCTGCCTTGCCGAGCGCTATTAAATGATCTCTGAGAGCTTGAAGTTTCTCTTCAGTATCAGCGTCTAAGTCGCTAGACTGTATGTCGCCAATATTCTGAAAAGAGAAATATGAAAATACGATATAAGTTGGGTTAGGTAATGCACAAGCAAATTGGAAAAAAATATTCGAAATTATTGGGGTTAAGAGTAAATATTACTATACAAAAATGTTGTCAAGGATCTAAAAAATTTGAGAGCAATTTTTTTATTTTTTTAAGGTATTGTTAACAAATACAAAAACATTGCCGCTTGAGATAACAAAAATTTAAAGTTTAGACTCAACTACTAATCAAGCTTCAGAACATGCTTAAATGCATTTTAAATACCGATAAATCTATCACGAGCATTATTAAACCGTCTCAAAATATTAGTATGTTACAAACTTACCTTTTGTACAGAATCTAGGTAACGCCTTGTTCCGACAATTTCTTTTTGAGACTCGTCTCTAGCTCTAGTTCTTGCTTCTGCCACGTCAGCGAGCGTCGTAAGACTCTCGCGAACATCTTCAAGGCGTTTTCCTAGAGCCTCAATCTCGCCTCCAAGAAGCGCCTTAGCGTCCAAACCTACTGCGGAAGCGATGCCAGAAACTAGGTCTTGTAGTTCCGCAAGGCGTTTGGTATGAGCCGAGAGTGTTTCTTCGCAGATCTAGAGAAAATAGTAAATATTGGACAAAATATTTTTAATATTGGAAAAATAATTAATCTATAAATAAAAATGTTGGTTCTATAAAGTTTTAGTTCATGAGTAATTTTTGTAAACATTTTTTTTAAATGTAAGAAAAGTCAATGAAAGTGAATTATTTTCGCGTGCCAATGAAAATTATATCTTTCCATCGGTTGTTTCGATTTCCATTCGAACTTAATTGAAAACACAGCAGGGTTTAATAAGGGCCAAGGTTAATGGGTTTAAATCTTATAACGTTAAAGTGTGTTAATATTGGTTCATACCACTGACTTGAAACAAACATGGACCCGGTATTTATATCTGCTTGGTACACGTCCAATGTGACGCCTGTTATTACGAAAATAAACACAACAAAAAAGAGATTCTAACTGTAGAATCCCCACCTCTTTTTATCTTCTGTCTGTTTCGGCTTTCATTATAACAGGTAACCGGTTTGATATGTCTTTGTTAGGAAAAGCAAACAATCGACGGACGTTACTCAAAAGTCTATATTTTTATCCAGTTTACGATAGTCCTACCATATTGAGTTAAGCATTACTATTTCTTCCACAAACAAAACTTAAATTTAATACACAGACACCGAAAAACAACAAAGAATTTTATTTAACAATAACGACAAATATGACAGTTGTTATTCTGGTAGAGTCAAACGTATGAAAGATGGCCCTTCCAATAAGGACTTTATAAAAAGTATGTTCCGAACGCTGGAAGGTGATATTATGTCTTTGTCTAATTAACAGAAAACGACAAAGAAAAATTATACTAATTTTCAGAGCTCCCCGATTCTTTTTCTGGAAAGTTGATCACAATGCATCTAAGAATGTGAATTGTTTATTCTTCAAAGACTGTGAACGAAAATCGTATCCCCCTTGATGTAAGATCCTTATTGGTTCATACCATTATTTATTTTTAAGTTGAAATTATCTTCAACATAACTCAATTATTAAAAAAAACAAACAAATAACTCGACTGCAGTGGCATATTCAGAGACTGGTCCTGCGTGCAGGGGAATATTGTAGTCAAAATTGTAGAAATTTTCACAAGAATTTTTGAGTAAGAAATTTAAAGAATAGTTTAACTTTGGGGTAGGAGAAATTATTGATCATTGGTTATTATTTTGTAATAAAACATCTCTTTTAGAAATCTTGGAGAATTTTAACCCCAACGTGAATAAACCGTGTGGTAAGCACAAGGATAGTCATTTTTTGTCACTTCGGAGGTGGAGTTCTAATATTCATAATTTTTTAAATTATTTCATCTAATTAATTTTAATCTGAAATAATTTTAGATAGACAACTTAATATTATCATGGACGTTTCGCACACACGCGAATATTTCTAAAGTTATACAGTACGCTTTTGTAAGAACAAAATACAATTTCCTTTTTGAAATTATTTTTATGTTATATTCGTAAAAGTTCGCGTGTTAGGTTTCGTTTGGGTTTTTCGGGTATTTAATACTATCAACATTGTTCCAGCTCTAACCAATGGCGGCGTCAGCGGGTTTTCTTTCAGTTGGGCCCCATACGTTGGAGAATATTTGAGGGTGGGCCGCAAAAATATGCATTATATCGGGTAATAGGTAGATATGTACATATTTTTATATAATTTCTTCCATACTTGCTTGCTCAATTTAGCAGGTTGAGCGAGAACAATTAGGGTTTGTTAGGGGTTGTTCGCGCACTCCTTGCGCCGCCACTTCATGATGCCTACAGAATAGTTGACTTTCTAATTTATCTACTTAGAAAAAAGTAGTAAAATGTTAAAATAGCAGAGGAACATTAGAATATACAATCTGAACTTCTTGCTAGGTCTAATTTATCCTTAATCAAGTTTTTGCTTGTTAATTATCTACACGGATGTCGCCTTATCTGCTAAGTATTTAAGAAAAGGATTAATTCATCTGTTTGTTTTTTTGTAACGAGGAAACATAGGGACATATTTTTCGTATATGAAGGATTGATTGTCAAGGGTACTTAAATTTTTAGTATTTTCGTTACAAAACGGATAGATATATGTAAGTAGTTATTATTTAAAAACACATAATATAAACCTGGAGTTCGTCTAGGGTACACATGATAACAAACAAATTTAAAATTCTTTCAGAAAATTCACAAAACTCGCACGTTTTAGACTTTACTAATTTGACACTTTATGCAAGATGAAAATGTTTTGGCGAATGACTAAAGTTTGAGAACAAAAAAACTACAGAAATAACAAAAGTTATTAATAAAGATTTGCACAACACTACGTTGAGAGGATGTCGGACTGAATACAGAACTATTTTTAGCTTTCCTGCTGAAAGTATGCCGGCTGCTGCGATACTCTCGGGTTAGAAGATTTTTGTTAGGGAGGGTTTTCAGGAATAAGTTAGCGAGTTTTAGGATAGTCACGCTAAATTTATAAAGTGAATATGTCTGACGCTATCGATGAAACCATGCGGGTCTACAATTGTACTTATTAGAGTCGATATGTTTAGAATGTAATATTATTTTTGACTCTATAAGGTAGCTCAAATAAGCTCTTGTATTGTTTCCTGTACAGGGTATACCATTTTCGACATTTTCTGGGAATATTAAAGTTTTTCTATAAAAAGTTTATTTTTTGAGATATTAACAAAAGTAAAAATTTTTAAATGAACATCCTATGTATTATTTTTTAATTAATTAAGCATACTTTGGGCTTTAAAAAAATATATACGGTGTTGAAAAAGGTCGGTACCCTGGAATAACTCCGGTGCATCGCACTGCAGCAGAAAATGGCTGGGGAAAAAGTTGTTTGGTTTTGAAGGAGGAATAGTTTGCAATTTAAACCACCCCCCACCACCTCAACCCCCGGGTGCGGGTGGGGGTAAGTTAAGATTTTCAAATGGAACCCCATATTTTTTAGTGGCGTATCGTGTTCTCCGACCAAAAATAAACATCTTCTGTCCGATAATTTTTTTTATTGGGGCCCATTCTTCACCAATAATCACCATGAGAAAGATAAAATCAGAACCGTGCGAAAATCAAATTTTATCCCGGAAATACTCTTTTTCTCTGTCTTGTACTAAAAAAGGCCGTTGAAAAATCTTAACTTACCTCCACCCGCGCCCGGGGGTTGAGGGGGTGGTTTAAATTGCAAACTATTCCTCCTTCAAAACCAAACAACTTTTTCCCCAAACATTTTTCGCTGCAATGCAATGCACCGGAGTTATTCCGGGGTACCGACCTATTTTTAACACCTTATATAGTTGTTTATATTTATAGTCAAAAAGTACCTAAAAATGCGATATTTTGACGAGTTAAATATGGCAATTTATTTCTACACTTTGACAGACGATTATAGCTTCTTTGCGGCCCAACTTGGGAAAAAAAATTACGGTCACATTCCTATCTTAGTTTTTTTTATTATTTATTTAAGAACGACAACTTCCGGTTTAACTATGGAGCCTATAAAAACTGGTCTACGGGTTTACGAGCTAAAATAGAAATTGACAAGGTAGGATAGGAATATTATGCCTGCCATTTTTTCGAAGTTGTACAGTAGAGGCAATGTAGCCTGCCTGTCAAAAAACATTTCAAACGCCAATATCTCCAGAAAGGTAGATTTTAGGTTTAAGAAACATTACAATAACTTTACTAAGTTTGATCCTTAGATTTTAAGAAGGTCATAAATTATTGTGTTGAAAAATGATTAACACAATCGTAAGTATTCTGTTTTATCGCTAGTAAGGATACGCAATCGCCTCTCGTAAGTGATGCTATAATTCTCCATTATTAGCTTGGCACGTGACAATATTATGTGAAACTTTTATTTAAGGGGGTTAACACATAGGTGCAGTTGATCGATAAAATGACAAAAGGCAATGGATGCTGCCATGATAGATATTATACAACTTGCTAATAAAATAGCATACCGGTTTCCCAATCTTGTTTTGCGATGTCATATGCAGTGTTTTATGCGTGTGTTTATTTTGCAAACTAGTTTCGCAAGATGTGTTTGGATTACCAGATTTGTATATTTTTATTAATGGGATTTTGCTGAAAGCTTAATTAAGAATTCATTTAGTTCAGTGTAACTAAACAACATAACATTGTGAAATAATTAAACTCGATTCTCTAAATTTTCAAATTACCAACAAGTTTAACGACTACCTTACCAACAGTGGATATAAGAAAAATTAAATAAGTTAACGAAAACAATATTCTTACCTTGACCTTCTCAATAGCCTCCTCGGGCGGCAAGTCATCCACCGATTCCATGGGATTTTCAATCCATTCTTTCACCAAATCGCTCGCCTCCTTGTATCGCTTCCACAACTCCGCAGCGTTCTGATACTTATGGCACAATTCTTTGAGGTTAGTACAAGTGGTATTGTACGCAGTTACAGCTTCGTCCACGGCAGCTTCGACGCGAGCGGATACTTCTGGCGCGCAGCTGTCAGCTAAGGGTTTAGATGCGTCGCGTAATTCGGTGACTAGATTTTCGCGGGAGACTAAGTCTCCGGAAAGACCCTAAAATAATCGATGTATGAGTTTCGTGTTTTGGTAAATTTTAAAAGGTTAACTAATTAAAACATTAAATGTAAATTTTTAAGAAAACGTCACGCTAGTAGAATAGCTTTGAATAAATTTTAGTAAATTAAATTATGTTAAAAAACATAAATAATAGACGGTATTGTAAACTACTCAAAAATGAATAGGCAACTGAAAATTTTTGCGTGATTTTGAGGATAAATATTTTTTAGCAGGAACCAGTGGGGGGGATCGCTCTGTATATTTTGTCATATTTCGATTCTATGTAAAAATCCAACAAATTTTTGTTAACAATGATAACCTGATATAAAATATACCGGACTTCTATTTAAAATAAGAATGTTAAGGCTTACTTCCGGTATATCGTGAAAAAATATTCATTAAAAAGATCGACATATTTTATAGCAAGTACCATTATGGCAAATAAATATCTTTTCTAGTTCCCGAGATATTTTAATGGGCCACGCAGCGTGAATAACCCTGTATATTTTGAAATATAAATTTACCATATTATTAAGTTATGTATTGTCATAAATCTGATGTTTGTTAATGTGATTCTTATTTTGTAATCTTGGTTCGATGACCTATTTTAAAGTATGTAAGTCATGGTTACTCTACCAAAATAAATTTGGAAATTTAGTAGTTATTTTAAACGAATTAAATGTCACATAATATAGTTTTACTGTTAAGTATTCGTTTTAATGGTTACTAAAAAAAGATTCTAGTCGCATGGGTTTTCTTTGACAATAGAAAAAAAAAAATATCACAAACAGCTTCATTGTCCAAAATATAATGAAAAAAAAATTATGGGATCTCTCTAAAAACTTTCCTGGTCATGGGTTTTCCTTTCATGCAATATTTAAAACTAGGAATATAACTTTTTTCCACACTATATTAAACATTTTTTAATACGAGCGGGTTTGCTCATCAAGCGTTGATTTCTGTTTTAGGAAAAAAAATGTTCAAGGAAAAAAACCTTGTAATGCAACTAAAATTGGAGGAAAGTATATATTTTCTTGTCTCGGAAGATTTTTAGATTTAATTTTATTTACTGTTCCATGTAGAATGAAATTATGGACTTTCCTCCAATTATTAATAAAATTTAGACATCTTTTGTTCGACATTTTAAAAAAAATGCAGCGTTTTCATACAAAGAGAAAACTCCGTTTTCCGTGTTAAAAATTGAAGTTTAGACTCCTATCATGTTCGGTCTCGTTCTTCCGATTATCGTTGTTTCTGTAGGCGTACTGATTACGGCCGGGCGCTCGCCGTATTGTTCTAACGGCAAGGGAAGATCCAATTCGGCTCGTGCCTACAAAGCGCGAAATTAACAGGGGTCAAATCGGAGATTTCGACTGACTTCGGCATCCTCATAATTAGTCAGCAAATATGTTCCCGTTAATTTGTTAAGATTTTTACGATGAGGTCATCATTAAACCACAATATATCTTCGTTTCCTTTACCAAAATGGAACAACAAATATTGCAATAGAATAGTAATCTATTTTTTATTTAAATTTAGTTTATTAGAGTTTTTAAGAAATCCTATTGTGGAATAATAAAATTAGTTGCGCCTATTTACATATAAATTATTGTAACATTACAATGTATGTGATTTTTTTATTATTCTATGAATAAAAAGAAGCCAAAGAGCCCATATTTCTAAATTAAAAAAAACATTCATTAATTGCCATTAATGTCATTAATGTTTCACAATTCTGTTTTAAGTTCAAAATTACTGCTATATCGGCGACCGTCTGGATCTTTTCAAACAAACCAGTTAAAATAAATGAATCCACTAAATTTAGAAAGGACGGAATTTCAAATAAACAAACTTTAACGTTCATGTGCTGTGAAATTAAAATATGGTTGAAAGGAAAACAAGAAATGCTTTCCTTCCCAGCATTTAAATACAGGCTACAGTTTAGTGTTGAGGTTCGTGTAAAAATTCGGCACTACTGATTTTTTATGTTTCAAAAAGCGAATAGTTTTTAAAGTACAATAAAAATATATACAGGGTGTTCCTTAATGACGTGCTAATATTTCAGGGTGTGTGATTTCTTAGGTCATTTTGTAAAGAAAAGTTCATATGAACATATGTCCGCAACGGCTTAATTTTTTTGCTACAGGTTGTTGAATTTTTATTTTTTAAATATTAATTTTTTAATATCTCCGAAAGTACTTTAGATATTATTTTCAATTTTGGTATGTGTTAATAGGATATAGAACCACAAATTTTAGTTAGAAAAGTTATTCAATTGTTCCACCAGTGGCGTCCCTGCAAACATGTACTCTGATATTTTTTACAAAAAATATGGTACGCCACTGATATTTTTCCATGTGGATATTTTTTCTGATTAGCCTGGTCTATCCTACATGATAACGGTCTCTTGAGTTTATCTCGTCAGACGCACCGTTCTTGATTAAAACAATTAAATTCAAATTGCTTCAATTAGCAGTATTGACGAATAATTTTTTAACACATACATATATCTAGTTATCCTGGAATAAATTACGTTTTTATATCATTTTCCAAACAATACTTGTTGACATAAAGTAAGTTGTTGGTGTTCAAAACCATCTCATAAGTATTATTTCTTCGATTTTTAGCGTTTCGTCGAATTTATTTTATTTTTTTGCTGTTTTTATTCGAATATGGTGAATTATACGAATGCGGAAGTGGCGGTAATGCATTTCGTATATGGTCTGGCAGATGGTAATGCAATTGAAGCGAGACGTATTTGTCAGGAAAGAGTGAAGGTGGCCATTTCCAACAATTTTTATAAAACAAAATATCATATTATTTTATCAATGTTAATATTAATGAGTTTCAATATGAATTTAGTGGTTTTAATCAATCTGACGAGAAAAACTCAAGAGGCCGCTTCCATGTAAAATTGACCAGGCTAATCAGAAAAAATATCTACATCGAAAAATGCCAGTGGCGTACCATCTTTTTTGTAAAAAATATCAGAGGACATGTTGGCAGGAACGCTACTGATGGAACAATTGAATAACTTTTCTAACTAAAACGTGTAGTTCTATATCCTATTAACACATACCAAAATTGAAAATAATATCTAATGTACTTTCGGAGATATTAAAAAATAACCATTTAAAAAATAAAAATTTAAGCCGTTGCCGACATATGTTCATATAAACTTTTCTTGATAAAATGACCTAAGGAATCACACCCTGAAATATTAGCACGTCATATGCAGGGTGGTCAAGAAAGTTTGCAACAAATGGAAAACTTTTTCATTATTGATTTCTCAGAAAATTGTTTATTTGTAAAAAAATTATGTCAAGTGTTGTTATAAAGCACATTTCCAAAAAGACTATTAAAAACAAATGCAAATGCTGCTTTCAAAATCATATTAAATCTATAAGGCATAGTAATATTGCATTTTAAAGAGTATTATTTAGTAAATGTTATTATACATATTATATCTAATAGATAAAAAAATATAAAAAACTAAAAAAAAAATTTTACAACCTTCATATTTAAATTTATTCCTGATTTTCAAAAATAAGGGCCGTTCACTCTTCAGCCAATTTTGATTTCTTTGTATCTGCAGCCTTACCAAAAAAATATTTGACAATATAGTAACATATGAGAGAATGCATCAACTTTTAGCAAGAATAAAATATCCTAAAAATCAATAATGAAAAGTTTTCCATTTGCTGCTAACTTTCTTGACCACCCTGTATATATTTCATTGTCTACATCTTTGCTTACGTCGCTCAAGCATATCCGCAGATATGTAAGGAGACGCTCTCGGTGATTTCGTTTCTCCAGAATGACGTTTAAATTCGGAATACAATGACTAATAGGCCGGTTAATAGCGCACAATTCTATCATTTTTCTTGTAGATGATTTCCCTTAATAAATTAACTTGAAAATACATAGTTTCAAATGCTGATAATAAATTTATCTCGTCATTCACCTAGTAGACAATTTAGTTCTAAAGTTACAAAAAAAAACTATAAGCAGTTTTCGTAAGTTTAAGGTAACTACACATTACAACGTCGACCTAGCAAATCTAATTTTGTTGCTGACTAAATAATTAACGAATATTTCCCTAGTAATTAACAAAAACAACACAAGATTACCATTATCAGCATAAATTATGTTCTATATAAACAGCGTCTGTGTACTTAATAAAACGGTACCACACAGAAATGTTAATTTTATTATTAACTTTATATATGATCATGCTAATACAAAATGAGGATTTTTTTTTAAATTAACAATCATGAAACCCCATTTTTGAAAAATTGTTAAAAGCACCTCAAATTAAAGAAACAACGAAAACACTTTCCAGAGTTCCGTCGAAACGGAAGGTCTATATAAGCAAGCTATTCATTTGTTCAAAGTAAATTTTCATGTAATAATGAAAATACGCGTACTATGTTTTCGGCCATTCTTAGAATTAAAAACAGAAGTTTCTTATTTCAAAGGCAAGGCTGCAGCAAATAAACTCCATACATATAAAAATTTACCAAATAATCCTGATTCCTGATTAATTTTTCAATTATATTCCCATGTATTATTATTTTGAAGTTCAATTTTTAGCTCGATACATATTTACCCTATGTATTTACCTAACCTATTGGTTAAAGCAAGATGTTTCTGCCGAATCAAATAGGATTAATTTACCAATTTATTATCCTAAGGTCGCAATGGAATAGATAAATAGTAATTTATTTATTCCGGCACACTAACCGAAACTCCACGTTTGAATTTTAAATTAAACCGAAATCATACATTTAACCGCTTTATTTAAATTTTAAATTAATTATTAACGACAATCTCAAATAAACACAGAGAAGGGAGAACACCACGTTACCGATGCACGTCTGTATTCGCACTGATTCGTATTTAAATTTTAGCGGAGTAAGTTGCGCGGTTTATCACCGTATTTATCACATAGTCTTTTAACTACAGTTTATATTGTTAACCGAAATAAAATATACAAAGGAATAGCTTATTATCTCAAAACACGTTCTTGCCTTGGTAAAATAGTCGTATAATTGCTTATAATTCCTTAATGACAAAGATAATTATGAAATAAGACCCAAAGGCACTAAGTATGATAACATTGATAACTAATAAATTCAACCTTTTGAAAAGGAAATTAGTAATTTAGTAAAGTTGGATTTTTATTTCTTGATCGAATTTAGTGACGAATATGGAAGAAGAGCGGCAGCCGAGGCATTTGGATGAACTCCTGCTGGATACGGTAGTCTGATACAGTCAAAATCAGGATAAATTTTTATCAAAATTGCATAACCTGTGCTTACAGATTTGAAATAATTTTAACATTAATATTTTAACATGGGTTTGTTTGGGTTTGTACTCAAGAAAACCTAAAGAAAAAAAATGTTTTACAGATATTTAATAGTTACTATTATTTTATTCGGATATAGCGTAAAAAAATATTGTATGTGAGCGAAGGGCCTTAGCATTAAAGTTTGATTGAAATTAGTCTTTTTTGTTTATTTAAATGACTGTATGAGCACTTTAACAAACCCGAACAAACCTGAACACTTTAAGAGTAAATGCAAGTATTGCTTAACTGAGATTATATAGGCAGTATGTCCACGGATTGAGTTAATAAGAGGAATAACCTTTTTATTTTGCATTTTTCGAGAAAATATTGTTCGTCATAACATTTTTTGATTATAATAAAAATATGAATAGCGTCGACTAATTTGAGTTTCAAACAAAGGAAAAACCTGAAACTTGCAAAAATAAACACACGCAGGAAACATAAAATATTTTTTTATTTAATACACAATTAACAATTAAAAAGAACAATTATTCGAGAAGATCGACACCACCTTCTACTTGTTACCGTTTTTCTCTAAAATTATATTTATTTGGATTTATGCATCTTTTAGACACCATGTATGTTCAAACTGCAATTAGTCGACGGCATTCCTATTTTTATTACAAGCAAATAATGTTATGAAGAGCAACATTTTCTCGAAAAATGCAAAATAAAAAAGTTTTCCCTAGGTATTTCTTTTTTGGGGCAACCTGTATATTGAAACTCAAATTAGTCGACGCCATTCCGATTTTTATTACAAGCAAACAATTTTATAGAGAGCGAAAAATGCAAAATAAAAAAGTTTTCCCTCTTGTTAACTGAATCAGTACATAGTACTGTAGATAGATTGGCCTGTTTTTAATTATAAGTTAATAATTAATAATTACAAAATTAGTGTGTTGCAGTTAAAACACTAGTTAAAATCATTAACTACTATATTGCATATATACACTCCAAAATATTATGATATTATTCTGTTATGAGCTATTTAATATTCCATGTAATGGAAATGTCGTTAGGAATGAAATAATAGTGAATATTTAATAACCGTGATAATTTTATTTTTCTTCGCATTCTTTAAATAAATTATATTAAAATATCAATTTTTAAAGTATTTGACCTGATATTAGACCACTGTCCAGCAGGGCGCCGACGGTATTATTAATCGCAATTTTTTTTTGTTTTTAAGAGAATCTTCTATTTAAATTCGATCAAAGAATAAAAATACTTCTTGACACTTTTACGGATATTCATTTTAAAATATTTATCATATTTTTAGTATTATTAAAGCTATTACGATAATATCGTAATAAACAATTGGATTTGATAAAATAATAATTTGATAGTATTACCAACATAAAATTTTAACATAAAAATTTACAAAATTTATATGGTATATTTCTTTTTTCAATAAGGTTTTTTTTATCAAAAAAAGACGTAAAATTAAAAAAAAAATAATATAAAGTCCCCTTAGAAGGCGTGTAAAATAAATGATGCTTTATACAACCTGTACTATAATATAGTATTATGGTGCTGTTAGAATAACTCTAAACGTAATAGGTACGTCTGTGCACTTTTGTCGGAACTACGTAAAATTGTAATAATTTATAAAAGTCATTGACAACAAAAGTTTTACAAGATTATTGTTACATTTATAAATAGTGATTTTATCATCAATTATTTTTAATGATAATGGTCAAGAGCGGGACAAAAATTCAATTAAATATATTTATTATTGACCGACCATAATTATAAAGACTTGTCGTCGGCCGTTAAATTAATTAGAATCTGTTATCAGTGTCATCAGATATATAGCCGCCTTTGTCATTAAGAGTGCATTAAAAAAACTGAAGCTGTGCTCATAGTTTCAAAGTTTGAGGTGTTAGTTTGTAACATCTGTATTAAATATAACTGAATTCGTTTCAATTTTTCACTCCGAAAACCTTTTATGATTAACAAAATTACTGTTAGAGCAATAAAACTTGAAATGACTCACCTCTAATCGTTCTGTAGCTTTTTTCAGCCTGTCATAGTCGACAGTGCCCTGAACCGTAAGGAGTTCAATCATAAAGTCAGCCTCTTGGACACTTTGTTGTACCAATTCAAGTTGGCGCTCAAACCTCTGCCACAGCGTCAATCTGCTTCTCAATAAGGCCAAAATTTGGCCACATCGTTTTTCAAGGCCTGTATGATCATCTTGTAACTGGGATATTTCTTTCTCAACTTTGACAGGAGACACCGTTGCTCTCAGCCTCATTGGTAGTGTATGTAATAATTGCCTGGCGCTCATTAGATCTTGCCAGAGGGTTACTAGCTCTTCGCCGACTTCGTAGCATTCACTAACTGCTTTTTCAACAGCTTCGCTTCCCATTTTCTCGGTGCTTTCGCACTGATCCAATGTTTTGCTTAGCTCAGAATGCTTTCTACGTACCCGGCCTAAACCTTTTTGAATCGCTTGCAATCGTTCTCTCACTAAGATACCACCCTCAAGCTCCTCCAAAACTGTCATTTCTAAACGTTTAGATAAAGCAAGAAGGGTTCCCACTTTATCTGACTCAGTAGCTCCTAGCAAACCTAGTTTACCAAGTTCATTTTGGATTGTTTCTAATCTTGAAGACATAATTTGCAGTCTTTCGATGTACAGACTTAGTTCTTCTTCGGTTTTTATAACTCCACCGAGACTATCGATGTCGTGTTTGAGTTCTTGTAATTCTTGGTCCAATAAAGCAAGTTTTTCATTGACCGGTACATCGGGGGCAGATATAGTGCTAATAATCGAACTATGGAGTTCGTTGATTCTATCAGATACTTTTATCCATTCTGTTTGAAGTTCTGAGTGGAACTTTCTCTGTAACATTTCGTCTGAAATTGGAACTATCTGCAGGGATTTTTCAAGAGCTTTGGTAGAATTCTGGCGAGCAGTATTGTGGACTTCATGTTTGGCTTTTAGTTCCTTAAATATACAAAATTAAATTAGTACGAAAAACTGGCTAAGTGTATTATAAACTATGTTAATTACGTATTAGACAGCAAATGAGTAAATTCATTTAAGTTACAAATATATTGCTACCATCATGAAACCTAAAGGTTAAATCTATAGTTAAAACAGGAACTATACTCACCCAAAATTGTCTTATATGTCCCCTCGGTCCTGAAGGAATCTCCATTTTCTTAAGCTGCACTTGGGCATCTCGTATCCATAACTCAACTTTGTCGCTTAACATATTGTACAGAGTCCAGGATTCACCAAATGACAAGAGTCGCGTCAAATTACTCTGCACATCTTCTTGGAGTTTGGTAATTATTTCGAGTGATTCAGTATATGCTTGTTCTAGACCTGTACAGATAACTAACTCTTGGAGTTTTTGAGCGACTTCGTTAAGATGTAGAAGTTTGGCATGATGATGGGCGATATCAGCGGCTAAAGAGTGGTGTAAATCAATATATCTATCATAATCTGAAGATGTAACACTGTTCAAATCTGGAATTCGCTGTTGTGCAACTTGTAACCATCTCATTTCCTCTCTTGTGCCTTGCTCAAGAACAGTCCACCTGGAAGCCGCTAATGACATGAGTTGGAATCTTCCAGTAGACTTATCTAGTATCACTTTGGCTCGCTCGTATAAATCTTGGTGTAATTTGGTATGTAAGGCTCTGGTTTCAGAGTCAAGATTTTCTTCCAAAGATTCCAGAATAGCTCTACAGTGACTCAAGTTAACAAAGAACTTGCGATGGTTTTGCATTTCATCTTCAAGATGTTCCAGGTTCTTTACTGATACAGAACTTTCGACCAGAGCTTCAGCAATCTCAATTATCTGACCAAATTCTTTAAGGGTTTGTTCATAATCATCAGCTAATGAGAGAAACTGTAATGCCTTTTCCCGTTCTATAGTAATTTGTTGTTCTAGCTGCTTAGTTAGATCGTGGTTACTGTATACTTCATTAGGAAGTTGCCTACCAGGGAAATCCCTAAGCAAACACTTAGCAGTGGCGATCAAGTGAACAGATTTTAGCATGCTGCTTCTGTTTTCATTTTCTAAATCGTCTAATTCATTTAATTTCGTTTGTGGTGCAGCGTCCGACTCTTTAAGATCACTCAGTTGACGTTTCAGACTGTGCACATTTGAGGTAACAATTTGCACTCCATTAAGAAATTCTTCCCATCGCTTTAGGTCCCCTGAGGCTAGCTGTTCATTTTCTTCCGTTACTTCTTCAATTATTCTTACTTGTTGTTGAAGTGAATCAATATAGCTTCTCATCCTTTGTCGATCATCTTCATTGTAAATTGGATCTGCTTGTTGAAGGACAAATTGGAGTTCGTCAACCTTTTCCTCGATGTTGGCAATTTCATGTTTAAGGTTATTAAATTGTTTAACACGTTCTTTAGAAGGACCATCTGATGTTTGTTGTCTGTTAACATAAATTCTATACTCGATCGTTTCTAACCAAGTAGTGATGGTTTCTACAGTGGTAATGACAGTTTGTTGAATTAAACGAGCATCACCTCGCCCAACTGCATCTTTGAGTACTCTTAAATGTTGTTCAACATGATTGTTTTTCTGTTCTACACTTTCATCAACCATTATTTCGTTAAGCGTAGCAATATATAGAACATTACTTAAGTGAGTAGTCTTTTTGGCGTTTTGAAGATTCTTAATTCTCTCCAACGATTGAGTCTGATTCCACCTAATGTTTATTTCATCCAATGCCGCAGGTCCTGTTTCGGCAATTGAAGAAATACTTGTCTCATGTTTCTTCCACGTACTAGTAGAGTAATCTGGTGGCGAAAGAGGAGAGTCAGAAGCAGGAGTCAAGGGTGTGTCAGTTATTATAGTAGGGGCATCAACTTCTTCAATTGTAACAGTATTTGTGTGTTTTCCTTTAGTTCTTGATTTTACAGATGGTTTCTGTTTGGGCTCCTCAACTTGAGTTACTGTAGCAGTTTCTGTTGCTAAATCAGTAGATCGGTCAAAGGGCTTATCAGTCAGATATTTCTCTGCTTCTAATAAATTTATGGTTCCTATATAAGGATTTTCTACTGATTTAATATCGATATATTCGTTTTGATCGTCAACCGACGTCTGCGTGGGTGCTTGTGGAAGTTCAAGAATTTTAACTGGCTGATCGTTAATTAAAACAACTTCATCCTGCCTTGTCTTAGAATCTGGTTGGTGTCCCAGATATATTGATTGTTGTTCATGTTCTTTGTTTAAAAACTCAACAGTAGACTTCATATATGGTTTAAGGTCTTTGCTTTCTGGACCAACTAGATTTGTAGGTTCTGACAATTTATCCTTTAATTCTGTTTCGGTTAAAATTGATTCAACGGTAAACGTTGCAGATTGGGGTTGAGCTGCGTTGGTAGCGTCTATTACAGTGTACGTATCTGTAGTAGTTATTTCTATGTCAGCAGGAATTTCCTCAGATACCTCAACTTTTATAGTTACCTCCACCTCTTGATCTGACGGTGTTTCCGTTCTTGATTCCTGTAACGAGGCAGGTTCAGTATATTGCTTCTGCACATCAGGTTTATTAATGGACTCTCTATGTTTCATTTCTTTGATTTTTTGTTCATTAATATCAGTAATGATCTTAGAGGTAACTTCAGCAATTTGGAGGTCTGAAGGTTCGGGCGTTGGTACAAAATGTATAGATACCTCCACCTCTTGATCCGAAGGTGTTTCAGTTTTAGATGTCGGTGAAGATGGAGGTTCTGTATCCTGTATCTGCACAGTGGCTTTATCACCGTGTTCACTTTGTTCCGTCATTTTGATTTTCTCTTTATCAATATCGATAACCTTAGATGTTCCTTCAACAACTTCGCGGTATGAAGGTTCATGTATTAGTATTTCTTTATCCTGCAAAGATTCCTCGATTACCTCAACTTTATGTGGCACATCTTCCAGGGATTTCTCTTGATATTCAGGATTTATTATTGATGTAACGAATGGACTTTGTTCAATAATCGCAGTAATATGTTTGTCTTCTTGTACCAGTTCCTTCTTTGATAATTTTTCTTCATCTGTAGGAATTTCCTGATTTCTGCATTCCTCGACAATCTCCGTTATATTATCGGGTTCAGGTCCAGATTCGGCCATAATGCTTGTGGAGCCCGACTCCTCTGGGGTAATTTCTACCTGTCTTGTTAGTTCGCTAAAGCTCAAGCCTTTTTTTGTAATATCTGAAAACATTGGTTTGTGCTGCGGCACATCTATTCCCGAAGCCTGTCTATGGAACACTGAGAATAAATCTTTTTCTTCAGCTTCTGGAGGGATAATTTCTTTTGCTTTCTTGTGTTTCTTACGCTTTCTCCGTTTCTTACCACTTTTATCGTCGCCACGCTCAGAATCCAAGAAGGATACGGTTTGATTTTCAATACTGGTACCGCCAACTTGGACTTCAACTTCAAAGTCATCAGAGGAATATTCACTTGCTGAACCATGATCAGCTAATAGCTTAACTTCTGCAACGGGCAACGTTGGTTCTAAAGTTTCGGATTCTGTAATAGAAGTATCTGTGGGAACAGTAAGCATAGTTTGAACTTCAACTTCATATTCTTCACTAGTACTTTTAGTTGGAGTTGGAGTAGGAGTTGGTGGTAGCTCTCCAACTTCATAAATAATCACAGGACTGGTTTGCATGATAGTCTCTGATATCTCAACTTTTGTTGGTGGTGTTAAAACAGGTATTTCTCTGGGTGAAATTACCGGTGACTCGGCAGGAGTCGTCTGAGTGACACTTTCAACTGTTTCAACTACCGGCACTTCCTCAGCTTTTGGTATTGATTCCTCTACCAAAATTGATGTTACTGGCTCTGGAGAAGTTTGAACAGAGAATTCGGTAATACTGGGCTCGGCCTGCACAGCTATCTCCACTAATAATTTCGGTTCAGGGGTTTGAGTTTGAGCGGCATTTTCTTGGATTTCTACAGCCGTAGTTTGCATTGCAGATTCGTTCCTAAGTAACTCAGGTACTTCAGGTGTTACAGTTTGAACAATCTCATCGATTGTTTCTTGATGTTCTGGAGTTACGGTTTGAATATAAGACTCCGTAGTTTCTTTAACTTCAGCAATTTCTGGTCTAGGAGATTTAGGTTTAGGAGATGTCTGAGTAATACTTTCCTTTATTTCAGTTATTACTTGCGTCGATGAATCCTCTACCTCTGGTTGCACAGATACTTCTACTTCAGTTGTGATTACTTCGTCTGGTTGTGTTGAAGCCTCAATGGTTTCTGTTATAGGTTCTGGTGAAGTTTGAATTGAAACAGGTTCCATGTCGATCTTTTCTTGTCTTACTTCTGGTGTAATTTCAGGTGGCGGAGTTGTTTGTGAAAATGTTTCTTGCGTAATTACAGCTTTAACAACAGGGACTGTAGTAACAATTTCGGTAACAATAGCTTGAGTTGGTTTACTTTCAGGACTGCCAGGCATCTTTTCTTCGACAACCTTAACTGTACCGGATTCAGTTGATAAAGTATGACACGATCCGCTAGGTGATACAACAGCATCTACTCGACCTTCTAAAATATTTGTCTTTGCCTCTGGTTCTGGCTCCGTTGATTCAATTTCGGTAGTAATTTTTTCAGTTTCAATATATTCTTCAATAGGTTCTGGGTCTGCGGATTCATCGCCCACTTTCTTTTTGTTTTTCTTTCGTTTCTTTGGCTTTTTGCTAGGTTCTTCAAATTTGATTATTTTTTTCGACTCATCCGGTTCAGATTCCCCGATTGGAGTGGATTCATACACCGATTGTGGAACAGCTGATTCGTCCGATTCTTTTACTTTAACCTTTTGTCCCCGCTTTTTCTTTCTTCTTCTTTTCTTTTCGTGATCTGGTGCGTCCGGCATACTTTCATCTAGCGTTTTGTCTGCTTCATACCCTGTATCTCTCGATACTTCGGAGAACTCTTCAGATTCACTTGCGGTTTCAAATGCTTCAACAGTAGGTTTGGGAGTTTCTTCAGAAGGAGCCGAATCATCTGGAATAATAATTTCCGTTGATTCTGCTAGTGATGTATTGTCGGAATCTATCTTATTTTCAATTTCTTCTAAATCTTCAATTGTGCTATCACTAGATTTGTGCTTCTTTTTCTTTTTACTTCCACTACCCCCGTGGTCAATGTCACTGGGAGTAGATAATTCTTCATGGTCATTATGTGCTTTTGAAGAAGCAGGAAGGGGTTCAGGGAATACTTGCGATACATTTTTATCATTTGGAATATTTGGCAGCTGCACATTAATATCTTTGAATAGAATTTGAGCTGTTCTGTCATCCGCTTCTTCAATCTTTAATGCAATTGAAGCTTTTGGCGTGGCAATGGTTTCGTCAACTTGCTTTTCTTCTAAAGATAAGTCTATTGTAACTGTTTGGCTAGATTTCTTAACTTTTTCGGGAGATTCGTAGGCCTCCATAGCAACTTCTATATCATCATCTTTCAATGCCTGAGATATCTCAACATTTTGCCTTTCGATGTCAAGGAAATCCGAAACAGATGGTAATTTGGGCTTGTCTGAAAAAGCCTCTATAAATTCAGGCTCTTCTGGAGAAACATTAATAGATTTTTGTTTTTCTGGAGAATCCTCAATAATTTCAGGTTTTTCTTGAAAAGCAATAAGTTCCGGTTTTGGTGGAGGTTCAGTTATGACAGGTTGTGTTTCCTGAAGTGACAGTGCAATCGTAACATTCTCAGATGGATGTTGTATTGTAGATACTTCTGTTATTTCTTGCGTACTTATTTTCGAATTTCCAGGTTCTTCAGTTGGGTCTTCAGTTACTACGACTTTTTCAGTTGTAATAATGGTGACGTCTTTTGACATTGGCTTTTCCTTAACAGGAGACACTACGTTTTTTTCTTCCCACTGGGGAGTAAGTTTAGTTTCAGAAATTTCTTTCACTGCTTTCGGTAAGATCCCCAAAGAAACTTGATCAGTTTCTTCTTGTGGCTTTTCTTCTTCTATATGTAAAAATTCCATCTGGTTCGAATTCTGAATAAATATAGGTTCCTTCGATTCTTCAAGAGTTTGATAATATTGTTCCTGGATAGATTGTTCTGGCTTAGCTTGTTCTTCAGAAACCTGAATTCTATCTGGTAAAATCTGATTAATTGTCTCAGATTGGACAACCTCTTCAATGATTTCCTTTTTAGTGTCCTTATCTTCGATTATTGTCGGTGGATTTTGTTTCTTAATAATTTCATCTTGGGCGTGGAGTTGTTCACCTGTTATAAAATCCTGCACTACCGATGTCTTGATTTCCTGTGGAAGATAAGAAGCATATACTTCTTGAAATGAAGGAGCACTTGGACTAAATTGACCGCTCTCTTGACCTTCTGTTGGAATGTCTGTTTCGGTTACTATTTGCACAGGGTGTTCTTGTAAAGCAGTTGGTTTTAATTCAGCCTGAATAGTAACAGTTTGTTCTGATGGTGAAATTATTTCAGTTTGTACTTTACTAGACATAGTATTCGGTATTGTGTCATGTTTTACTGTAGTTGCGATTTCATGCACATCAGTTTGTATTGGGGACGTAAGTATAGTCATTTCTTCAGATGGTAATATATCATGTTGAATTTCGCTGGTAAGAATGAATGGTTGTTCTTTAACAATCACTGGGCTAATTTCTTTAGGTTTATCGAAAATAACTTGTTTTATTTGCACTTCTTCTGTTGTTTCCGAACCTTTCAAAGGTATAATATCAGACCGAATAATATTGGTGCTAGTAGTAGGCACCTCCGTATTTAAAACTTTGGTTGCGATAGATGTGTAGGTATCTAAATATTTTTGTGGACTCTGGACAGCTTCTGGGTGTACTTCGCTAGTCACTGGCGATGGTATTTGTGCCTCCTCATCAATTTTAACTTCAGTGGGAAGGACTGAATCTACTTGAACAACAGAAATGGTCTCATCAGGTTTAATAGCTTTGGAAGGCTCGTTGCTTGGAGCTTTTTTATCCTTTTTCTTCTTAGGTTTTTTATTTTTTTGTGCTTTTTCAACGTGAAGTGCTTCATCAACTTTACTACTATCAGGTGAGGGACTACCAGAAATCTTTTCTTGTTCAATAAACTCGCTGATAATTGAGGAACTTGAAATTAAATCTACTTTGGCTGGTGTGATTTGTAATGCTACATGCTCGTCTACTAAAGGTTGAACATACCTTGTATCTTCAGGTTCCTTAATCGGGCTTTGAACTGTATCTTTAAGCTCGATTTTAGATTCCCTTTCAATAGGTAAACTTATTTTCTCAGTTTGTGACTCTTTAGATGTTTCAGGTTTCTCTAACGGACTTGGAGTTTTGGATTTGCCTTTAGATTTTTTTTTCTTTTTAGTTTCTTCCGGAGTCGTGGTATCCGTTGATTTTTTTATATTCCCAAGTTCTTTAGAATCTATTACTATTGTCGAACCAACAATTTGTTCTCGAGGTTCTTCCTTTATTGTAATATTTTCAGGAACTTTATCTACTGGCTTCCCACTAGCATCTAATACCACTGTGGTCGTCTTTCGAGTAACCGTAACTTCAGGATGTTCGAATGTTGTTGCTTGACCAAACTGTTGATCTTGTACAATTTGACCATCTTCTGTTCTGGTCACGTTAATGCTAACCCTCGGAATACCCTCTTCTGTAACTTCTACCTCTTCAGGCTCCTCTATAATTTCTTCAGTGACATGCTCTTTACCGTCAATAATCACAGTTTTGCGAATAATCCTTCTAGTCTTCCTTATAATTCTTCTAGTAACCTGCTGCACAACAGCTCTAACACTAGAACTAGATGTATGAACTTGACTACCATCTAATATAAGTTGTGCTTCGTCAATTGGAACAAGTCTATTTTGTTCATTGTCAAGTAACGCTACATCACCTTGATGTAGATGAAGACCTCGCATATCAATAGGGCCAGCATGACCCTCTTCTACAGTGTAATTTACTTGAGGTTCTGACTGATATTCTTTTACATCAACATCACCACCTGGTAACCCAGAAACTACTCGACCACCATACTGGTGGGATGTAACCGTCTCTTTTCTACCATCGCCTCTTGCTACAGATGTACTACTTTCTTGCCCTTCAAGAGTTATTTGTGAGAATGATTGTGTAACTGGGGGTTTATCACCTTCCGTTAAAGTATTTAATGTAGTGTATTGTTGTTGCCTAACAGACTGTTGTTGACGAACCACAGTACGGTGTAATTTTTTAACAATTATTCTTCTCGTTCCATCAGCATCTACAATTACTTCAGTAGTTGTTTCATCCGGTTCTACGAATACGGTCTCAAAAGGTTGATTAGGTTGAGTATTGCTTATATTAAGTTCAGTAACTCGAGTTTCTGACTCAGGTCGTTTGCGGTAGTTAGCTTCTACCAAAAGATCATCAGGTTCTTCTATAATGGGTTGTGGTTCAGCCATTGGTTTAGTTTCTATTTGAATGATATCTTCGTCTCCTGAAGTGCGTTTGGAAATAGTTATTATTTCCTTTATATGTGTCGGTTCAACTTCAAAAGGGGATTCGGAAAGATGAGTTTGAACTTGAGCATCAGCTGGTTCGTTATAGGTAACTGTAAAATCTCTGGTGGTAGGCTCCTCCTGTATAGGAACCGGAGATGACAAGCTCCTACCAGTTTGCGTTTCAATGTGTGCTATTGGTTGAGTACCTTTTTCAGCTGTAATAAATTCCTGTGTAATATGCTTAACTGGCTCAACTGGTTTGACTTCTTCTATGGGCATAGACGTCGAATCTAAAGTAGCTTCCAACGACTGGTCAGGGCTATGTATAGACTTAAGCCTTTCTTCTTTTATTCTTGTAATTTCAGTATACAAATATTCAATTTTTTGCGTTATAAATGTTTTTTGCTCTATAAACACAAGAATCAACGTTTCAAGTTGCTCTAATAAAGTAACTACTAGTGCGTTTAAACCAGGATATTTTTTAAACTCTTCCAAAGTAGTGGTTAAGTCTTTCAAGGTTTTTTCTTTAATCGCCAACTCCCGACCGAGTTCGTTGAATCTTGAAATATAATCCTGGGCCTCCTGTTCGTCTTTTGGAGCGACAAAGCTATTAATAGTTTCCGTAGTAGTTCTTATCCACACTTCGATTTGATTAAGAATACTTTGATATTTCTCGAGCTCCTCTTGTTTCTTTGCTTGGGCCGCTTGGGCGTTCTGAAATAGACAAGAAATATAAATAAGTAGATTATTGCGTAAAAGCTAAAAATATGTCTTATAATTCGCTAGCCGCGGTTAAAGAATGCCAGAGTTAAAAATAGGTAAATTTTACGATCCATTAAATGGAAGTACTTTATTTATTTATCTTTAAAACTGTTCATTGAAATTTGCGGAAGTGGGTTACATTTTTGAAATAAAAATATTTGTATTATTACTTTTTACATGTTGGGATACGAGAGAAGAAATCTTAATAGGTTAAATCCAATTCAAAAATATATAGTTTGCCAATTTTTTTTGGAAATATCATTTAGACTAGATACCTCACAAAATATTGGTACCAACTTTGGGAACATTCTGTATAAGAAAACATGTATATACCGGGTTCGTAAAAAGTATCGGAACGCTTAAATATGTTCAAAACTGCTAAAGCTGCGCTTACAAAATCCGGCATTTGAGGGTTCCTGGGCATGTGAAATTGAACAATGATATCGGCACTGTTCACACATTTCCTAGTTTTGCGGTACACGTAGTCGTGTTATTATCTTAAACGGAAAGACCAATTTATTTTTACTGCAATGAATGACTGTTTGTTTACAGTAGATGCGCAATAGAATAATAATTTTAACGACCCTAGTTCTTAATTACAGTATCATTGTTCAATTCCGAATGCCCATTAACCTCCAAATGCCGAATTTTGAAAGCGCAGCTCTAGCGGTCTTGAAGATATTTAAGCGTTCTGATACTCTGTACTAAAAATGCGGTGTTGTCATATCTCAGCAACTAGAGGAAATTTTGAAAATATCGTATTTTACTAAATTTGAGTCGCCCAATTCATTGCTGTAAAGATAAATGGGGCATTCCGTTTAAAATAACCAAATGAATACGTGTAGCGCAAAACCGGGAAATGTGGCAAGAATGCCGATATAATTGTTTAATTCTACATGCCCAGAAACCCCCAATTGCTGAATTTTGTAATCGCAACTTTAACGGTTTTGTAGATACATGCGTTCCGGTACTTTTTACTAACCCGGTATATATGTCGGCGTCAATTAGTGAAATCCGTCATTCCCAGAAATGAATAGTCATTTCACGTATTGCCGGCAAATAGTGTGACTCTACATTTGGTACACCGTTTGCCTAAGGGTATCAGGCATTCTCTGTAATGACGGAATTCTTTCAGTCAAACGCTGTACTTAACTAAATGATTTAAGTTACCCTGTTTGCCGGTTTTAGTCAATCATTGTAATTAGGACAGTGTTGCCAGTAGTGCACGAAAATAAGGCATTTTACATTAAAGGTTTGTAAATAACTAATTATTATCAGGAATTTCCTTAAAATTGAAAAGAATTTTCTTCTCTTAACTCCGTCAATTCCGTATATTCCAAAGTTTTTTCTTACTTTGATTGGAGTAACAGTCATCTAACTTCTTATAAAACAATTCTGAAAGCTTCGACATTTCATTTTCAAAAAAAATTATCACCACACAGATGTTAACAATAATTACAGCGTTCCAGTAAAACCGGCAAACCGGGTAACTTAAATCATTTAGTTAAGTACAGCGTTCGACTGAAAGAATTCCGTCATTACAGGGAATGCCTGATACTCTTAGGCAAACGGTGTACCAAATGTAGAGTTACACTATTTGCCGGCAATACGTGAAATAACTAGGCATTTCTGGGAATGACGGATTTCACGAATTGTCATATCCATATCAACTCACCGAAACTAGAATTCTTCCGTTTTCCGCTTGTGACAAAAGCGTTGCGATTCTGGTTCTAATTCCCGCCAAATGAGCGGCTAATTCTCTGGTTTCATGGTCGAACGTTAATACCATAACCTGCCCTTCGAGGCGGATCGCTTCGGTGGCATGTTTCTTTAGTTCGCCTGTGATGAACTGAAAATTAAAAATAAATAAAATTAAACAGAGTCCGCTACTACAAAATTCATTAAAAAACAACGCACTGCGAAGATGTCTATAAAACAATTAATATTGAAACATATACATGGTCCTGCATCATCCTTCTATAGCTCGGTTATTAATTAAGGTAGGATTCTGATATTTTGTAGATTGTATCCTGGGACGCGTCGTAGGAAAATATTTTTGAATATATAGGGAGTCTCAAAAGAGTGTGACGTAATGATATATTTTTTTAGATTATATGCCATATGCTTTGTTGCATTTGATTGTCTTTTCTAATTTTACATACCCCTAAAATTTTATTGCAATCGGTTTGGTGCTATCCGCGAAATGAAGTAAAAACAAAAAAAAAAACAGTTTTGCACAATTGGATCTTAAAAAAATTTATAAATAAGCCATAATTTGAAAACGGACTGAAAGTTGGCGGTATGTTTCTATAAGTAAGAAATAAGAATTTGTAGCATTTTTTTTAAAGTTTCACATTAGAGGTTAGTTACATACACTGGGTCTAATAAATCTATGATTTTTTTCTTCTTACCTATTCTGCCGTGCAATACAAGAACCTAGTAAGCCGATTTACTATAAAATAGAGTAGTAAGTTTTTAATATTTATTTAACTGTTTATTTGTTTATAAAAATCAATGATTTTGGAAAATGAAACTATGTAACAAAAGCTTACTGTGTATAAAATTTTAGAACAATAAATTAAATATTAAAGAAGTGGTGCAATTTTTAAATGGAATGTCTTAAAATTTACTTTTATGACTTACTAGGTTCTTGTATTGCACGGGAGTATTATTAAGTATTTTTAATCCAAGATTCTTAAAAAAGTGCAATTTCTAAAAGAAGTATACCTTTCTATCTTCGATCTTAAATCTCTAACCGTTTTCGAGATATTTCCATTTTTGTTTCTATTTTTTGATGGATTGTGATGTTTAAATGGAAATATCTCGAAAACGGTTATAGCCAAGTAGGTATACCTTTTTAGTTTAGAAATTGCCCTTCTTTGAGAATCTTGGGTTAAATATGAGTGTTGTGATCGCTCGAGCGAAAAACCGCTCGAGTACTCGATTATTCAAAAAACCGCTCGAGTTATAAATTCAAGCGAAAATCGTCGCTTGTTACTTATTACGTTTCACTCGATACCCGAGCTTCGCTTGACGCCGACGTAATATTCGAGCAGTTTTTCGCTCGTAGGAAATACTCTAGTGATAAATTCAGGCGAAAAATCGAATCATGCCTTTCACATGACACCCGATCTTCACGCTCCACCCGAAATCTGCCGATTGGCGACGTTCAAGTTTGACGTCATACGTTTTTTTTAAAGGCACATAAACGAGAAGGTGCATACAAAAAAATTGTATCAAATCCCTTAGTGGATTCATAGCGACATGGTTTTTGTTTCGACTGGCTAGCCGAGTTATTTTATCAGAAGTACAATATACCATTTTAATTCAATTTTTAAAAAAGTTCTTCTCTGGTCGGGGGCAAAATAACTGTCCCTTCATATCAGCAGAATAATATGCTGAAGTATTTAATGATTCACAATATTAGATATAAAAAAATAACAAGCCCACGAGACTTGTTATTATTTATTCTACTAGACTTGTATTTGATTTTAAATTTATTCGTTAGTAATAACGATTTATACTAATCACTAGCAATAAAATGTCCAAGAGAATTTATTCTAATGATATATTATTTACATGACGTAATTTTAATATAATCTTGATTGTAACATAAATCAAAATATCTGTTAATCACTTAATATATTTTAATTGCCCAGAACAGGTATCAATTTGCAAGAATAATACGGGCTTGATAAAAGGATAAGCTTTTAGAGACTCGAAAGATATTATTCTGAAACTTAGGCTTTTATTTTTCTTGAAGTAGTCCATCTCAAAGTGGAGGTAAAGAAACTCACAGTCTGCTCCACTAGATTAATAACAGTTAATAAAAACATACATGTTTCGAAGGCTTAAGCCTTCATCCTCAGTGAAAAATACAACATCAGAGGGAACCTATGACATTGTTAAACTAACAAAGCAGGAAAAGAAAAACTTTTATATGATTATGCAAAAATAAAGAATAAAAGTAAAAAAGTAAAAAACTAAAGGTTTCTTCTTAAAACATCGAATGCATGATTAAAATATTTTAATTTTGAATTTTATATAAAAATTTATATAAAATTTGTCTTGTTTTTCAAATCTGGACAGATTTTATCATAAAGGAAAACAAGTCTTAGTTTTGCAAAAATCCGGAAAATATTGTTCTCTTTAATGTTACCTATTTTGTTTAAGGATCGTTTGGTTTTTATATGTAATTTTTTTTCTAAGTTAATTAGATTTTATCATCGTATTAATGACTTACTTAAGGAATATGATTCTAGAATTATGGAAAAACTTTTTAAATAAATACTCAGTAGCTTTTTTGAAAGTGGTGAAGGTGATGTTTAAGATACCGCAACTAACCGAAACGTCGTGCTCAGTAGTGAAATCAAGACAATTTAGGTTCGACAAAATGAGTAATTTGATTTATAAAATTATAGAAAGTCGCTACAATGTCAAGATTTTTTACATACCGGGTGGTGCGTTCGAACAGACACATGGTATTTCCCGTGTAAATTTCGAAGTGGTCAAATATTCGCTTTCGTATTGATTTTAAAGAAAACTTTTATAAAGACTTTTTTAAAGAAATAATACTAGTCAAGTTTGAACTTTTTTACACATACTATTTTTAAGATATTGAGAAAATTATATCTTCAAACTACCTAAAATCTGGAGTAGGATGCTATTTAATTTTAATTCAGTTCAGGAAAAAGTTATAGTGATATGTGATTATGATGGAAATAGTTTCCATAACATAAAATAATAATAACACTGACATAAAATGATTTTGACACATTTTTAAACATCTATTTGCCGGCGTACAAATGTGTCACGTCTGTAGTTCCTAGTTTATAATTTTAAAAATACATTTTGTTAAATAACTCTTAACTGACTAGGAAAATACACTTTAAAGTGAACAAGGGCGCTTTTCTTATTGTAATCTTTAAAAAGTTCTGGGCTAAAATAAATAGGGGAGCTAATATTTGATCATCTTCAGTAGCGGACATATCGTCGGGCCAACCGGGGCAATGCCCCGGGCCCAGGCCTTAAGGGGGCCCATTAATCAATCCAATTTAAGATTTTGAAACAACAAATCACTAAAAAAATCTGAAATTAGAAATAACTTAAAACACTCCTAAGAGCGCCCATTCTTTGTCTACACGCTAACACTGAACATTACCGCTTTGTGAATACCGCCAGAATTCCAGGTTTCTAATTATTAAAATAACGTCTAGTTTAATAAGAATTGTGGTGTGGATTGAAAGTATGCATTTAAACAGTAAGGAGTTTTCGGTTAACGACTACGTATTTTTGGACTTTGTAAACTTAGTCTTGACTATTTGTTCACTTCTCGAGTCTGTTTAATCGATTAGGATCAAGAGTAGCTTAACAGCTTGGAATACAATATTGATATTTTAAAGGCTCTGACTGAAATTGAGTTAAAGTCAACAAAAAAAGATGAAATTATGAAAGCTTCAAGTTTTAAAAAGAATATGGCTAATTTTGACTTCGTTGTAATGTCTGTTTTCATGTTCAAAACTTTAAATCAAACAAATTTGGCGTAAAAAAATTTGCAAAAATCGGATATTGACTTAGTTGACTTCATCAGTTTTAGATCGCGTATACAAACATATTTCTAAAAGGGACCCCGAAGAATATAACAAACTTAAATCCGAAGCAATAAAATAGATCTTGCCAAAAAGTGGAATATAGAACCCTGGTTTCAAATAAAAAGACAACCAAGAGTAGAAAGGCACGAACCTTCCTTAGATTACCAATTTGAAAACAGGAAACAATATTTTAAAGTTAAAATTTATTAATTTATTATTTCCATAATTTGCAACCAAATCAAAGACAGATTTTCAGGCATGCTTCCGTTAAAGAAAGTTTTCAGGTTTTGGAACCACAAAATTTGCTGAAAACTTGAACAGAAGCGATTCGAGAAAACCTCTTATCTGCTAGTTTTGTAAATCAATTCGCTATGATGTATGATTTAGTTAAACAAGATCTTAAGTTAGATATAACAGTCGGGCAGTTTTTTGATATTATAATAAAAAAGTATGCTCATCTCGAAGGTGATTTTTTTTTAAGTTTACACAGCATTCTTATTATATTTCAGCCTGCCTGTAATGGTTGCGTCTTTAGAACCCTCTTTTAGTAAATTAAAATTATTAAAGAATTGTTCGAGATCTACAACTGGCGAGGAAAGATTGCGTAATTTAGCTATATTGACCATGGAATATAAAGTTGCGTCAAAACTACATATAACAGATTTAATAAATCGGTTCGCAAATGTCAAAGTCGGGAAAATATCGTTTTAGACTTAAGTCCGTACCTATATCCTTATTTCTTATATATTTATTATATAAATTTATTTCATTATTGTTGTTGTTATTAATTATTTGTTCTGATTAAAGAATATTTTTAAAGAATATTTTTTCAATAAGTACATTTTATTTCTCCTGCGAGTTTTTTTTTATCATGAGGGGCCCATGAACATATTTTTCCCCGGGGCCCAAGTCTCACTAAATCCGCCAATGATCATCTTACAATTTACATGAGATATCCTATGTGTCCTGAGCTAACTCACCACCCGGTAAGGTAATATAATAATAAATAATATTAGCATACCTTAAAACCTTATCACAGAAACCAAAAAACAACTATACCTAAACACTACTAAAAGTTTAGTAAGGACCGGCACAATAAAACACTTAAACTTTAGTAAGGACGGCCACAATAATACACTAAAGTAAGTTCGTAATTCAAAAATTAATGTTTTCTAAAACTCGTTTGAGGTCGCGAAAAACTTTGAAAAATTCGTTCGGTTCGCGTTTTGGCGTCTAACTGACCGGCATCGCCGAACGAGACATCAACGATGCACACAGACGGGAGCTTTCGGGTATAATCGCGACATTACATGTAGGAATGTCAGTAAATAGCAATAGTTTCCTGAATCTATTTTCGAAGATTTATTATACACAGTTACGGATCTGTGTCGGAAAATTTATATCCAGTTTCCTCACAACAGCTAAGTGGTTTGTTCATTTCCCTTTATAATATTCCCCGTGATTCTTATTAATTGTTTCTGTTCTGTCTCTGATCTCACACTATAACTATTTACCATTAATAATAACCGGTGACTGAGATCTAGTACCTCGACTATACTGGCGACCTCAATGTTAGTCAGAGCTTTTATTAGATACTACTTAACGCTTGTTGTATTCTTTTAATCGAATATGTTTTATTGTTTACCAAAAAAATTTGTTGTTTTCTTTAAATACAGTACAGATTATACAGACATTATTGCTTGTATAAACTTTGATTTAATTATCGGTAAAATATGTTGAAATATTTTTGTTATTTTTAGACGTTTATAATATTAGTTTTCGACACGGTGGGCGTCAAGATGTCTTTCACGTTTAAGGATCTAAAATTAGTCATATATTAATATTCCCAGTTTTTTTTTTAAGAAAATGGATAGCTACCAAATATTTTTATAAATTTTTGATAAATATTTTATAATTATTTAATGAACAGAGTGAATTTTTGACAATTTTATGAACAAAACATAGACGGGGGTTGGAATTTCTGCATAAAACGGTAATTTAATTCATGAACGATACTTTCCACGTTATCTTTATCTTATATACACGGTGTTGAAAAAGGTCGGTACCCCGGAATAACTCCGGTGCATCGCATTGCAGCGGAAAATGTCTGGGGAAAAAGTTGTTTGGTTCTGTACTAAAAAATGCCCGTGGAAAAAATTGTTTGTATTCCACGGGCATTTTTTAGTAAAAGACAGAGAGAAAGAGTATTTCCGGGATAAACTTGATTTTGGCACGGTTCTGATTTTGTCTTTCTCATGGTGATTATTGGTGAAGGATGGGCCCGAATAAAAAAAAAATTTCGGACAGAAGATGTTTATTTTTGGTCGGAAAACACGATACGCCAATAAAAAATATGGGGGTGGTTTAAATTTCAAACTATTCCTCCTTCAAAACCACACAACTTTTCCCCCAGACATTTTCCGCTGCAATGCGATGCACCGGAGTTATTCCGGGGTACCGACCTTTTTTCAACACCCTATATATATTATTTAAGTTACTAGTTTCTTAATGAAAAAAGTTACATACTCAAACAGCATATTACAAACCATAGCCTTGCCCGAAAAATATTAATTAGTTGAGAAGAATTGACAGTTTTGTGAGTTTCCGGTAACAACGAGAAAAAACTAAATTCCTTACTACATATTATTATGTCCATTAATTTCGCAATGAAGACAATATACATATAGTTATTAGTGTGAAAACATGTTGACATCAATTTATTCCCAGAATGATTTTTATTTATTGCATTTTTATCAATATGCATTCCATTGTAAATTGTGCAACCAGTAAAAAAATTAAATATAAGTTCTAAAGAACTGACTAAGAAATTTTCCAATGTCTAATTTTTTAAAAAGATGTATTATTATTATAACATATTTTCTTTAGAAATATACATTATTAAACCTCTTCGTCTAAGAAATATTATTTAACCATATTTAACAATTAGATCATCATAATTTATTATGTATTTAACTATCCGCTTGACATTGACCTCGCAAAGAAAGAGAAAGAATAAGACGACTGGTAATTTATAGTTCTAATCTGGCAAAGGTTAGGTGTATAGAAATAATAATAAAAATAGAAATTTACATTTTAAATATCGTCGGCCTAATATGAAAATTGCACAAGTCCGAAATGAACAATTCTACACAGGGGACAAAAAACTGATTTACGGCTTAAAATAAAAATATAGTTAAACAGTTAGTGGGTTTTATTGGACGATTATACTAATAATAAAGAAACAAATAAATATGAACTTGGACTTGTGCAAAATTCTTGAAAGAAAAGCTTGTTTTAACCACGTTTATTTCAGAAAATTTAAACTAGTAACAATATTTTAGTACCTAACTAATCTAAAAAAAACTTCCGATTAATAGAAAAAAATGTTCTGAAATATGCATAACTCCGCATATTAGGGGCAAAATAAAATGGCATGAAAATTGCACAACTCCATTAAAAATGTAAAAGCAATTTTGTATTAACCATTAACGATTTAATATAACTATAAGTCACTTGTAGGCATTTACGTTATTTTTATAAAACACCATCAACTTACTTTGAAACCTAAGTGAAGTTGTTTCACAAACACGGCACCGCATTTGGCACCATGTTGATTAATAAGGCTTATGCAATGTGTACTTTTTAAATTTGTGAGACTTATGCAGGTTTCATTTTAATATTTTTGGCTATATCTATTGCAATTTTCATAAACCGAGTATTAGCTGACAGCTTCTGCCACTGTGTTATCAGATTCCGCAAACAACGCAAATTTGATAAATTTGGACCTTTTCATATTAGGCCGACAATATACGCCTTAACGGAAGACGAATACTATAGAAAAATAATAGGCACATTCACTTTTCGTCCCGGCAAGCTTCTCCTTTTATCCTGCACTCTGCCCGCATATGTTTTCTTAATTATTTGACAGGGACTCTTAAGAAATCATTTACTTAAGGGTATCATTTAACTGGTTAGCAAAATATTCTTATTTTTGCGAACAGAAAAATGTAATCGGTCCGCCAAAATGGCTAGTTGGTCAGCAACTTATGGACAGAAAACATTTCTGAATCGGTCAGTAATTAATGTCATACTAGAGTGCTCTAAATTATTGTATAGCTGCTATGAGCGACACACAGATATTAGTAAGCAATCAGCGGGTAAGCAAAATATTTAATCTTGGCCATCAAAAAAAAAGCAATAAAACGCGAAAGAGTGACAGTGCCCTGGGAAAACAAGTGAAAACCCGCCCCCGCTACACCTTTTGTAGCCGATTTCCTTCTGTATTCGGCAAAAGAAAACACAAGAAAGTTACATAAATTGACAGTGCCCTGGGAAAACAAGTAAAAACCCGTCCCCGCTACACCTTTTGGGCCTTTACTGCTACACCGAATGAAAACATACGAACGCAATTAGCTACTCGTATCACGAACTTTGCCGATTATTCAAAACAAACTCAATCCAATGATTTATATTGATAACCATTCCTTTAATATGCAAACCTCTGAAGTAAACTGCTTCTATACATGTTTTTTTCTACTGACCAATTGTAAAATCTTGCTGACAAAGTAATCATTTCGCAGCTCGACTGTTAATTAAGCGAACACATGATATTACAAGCGGACTGATATTGGTTAAATTGTTGACAGTTTGTAGCATTTTTTGCAGAACAAGTATTGCAGCCTGATTTTTATTTATTGCAAGCAAAATCTTTTCATGTTGATCAAATGATTTAATGGCTATTTTTTTCTGCGAACTAATTTTAATAACGGCAAACCATTTAATTACTTCTCTGTACTTAATAGGCCGTTAACACGTTTAAAAGGCCTAAGTATAAAATACCTACACTTCTTATAGAAACTTGTCTCGGGTTCCACTTAAGCTAATTGAATTAAGTTGCGTACTAACAGAAGGCTGATATGACAATTAATTAAATGGATACATTGGTACATATATAAATTAACTCCGCTTTATTTTATTACGAAAAGGGAACTTATTGGAGCGACGAAACATAGCTGTGTAGTCATTAATTTGATTGGTATTCTTGACAGCAGAAATATATACAGAGTGTTACAAATTCGGCCTTCCCCATTGGGATTTCGGAAACGGTAAGAGATACGAAGTCGGCTAAATGAGGGCAATTTATGTGGAGAATAAAAAGTAGCAATGAGAAAGTGCAATTTACTTTTGGACATCTTTTCGAAAAAGTCAGGAAAAACTAAAAACCAAAACGCAAGATTTTTCCAAATATTTTGAAAGCCCCTGTATTTATTTTTGATTTTTTTGCGGTATATTATTGGGCCCATAATTACAATACTTTACCCCAAGGTAACCGACTTCGTATCTCTTACCGTTCCCGAAATCCCAATGGTGAAGGTCGAATTTGTAACACCCTGTATAAATGGAGGAGCGCAGAGGCGCACCAAGGGGTTTTGGGGCTTGAAACCACGTAAATTAATAGATAATAAATAATAACCCCCGTGAAATATTAATGCCCTCCCCCCTCGAAAATTCTGGCCGGCGCCACTGGAGGAGCGTATTGTAGATATACGTTAAAATAATGTAAAAAACTCAGATGTCCTTATTCGATTATCATTTGTACCGGTGCCGCCTGATCCACTTTTTGAAAATGCTGGATACCGGAACCAACGCCGACATTTACCGGCACCGGATCCTCAAACTAACGTAAAAAATTATTGCTCGGGTTTGTTGCCCATTATTAATTACAAATATTACTGTGTTAGGCCTTGTGTGATAGGGTGTCAGTGATTTATTCCTCCAAGATCTCCACCTCGCACCTCCAGATTTTTGTTTATGGGGCCGGTTCAAAAATGAAGTATACAAATTAAAAGTCGGCACTCGAGATGCACTAATTCGACGTATTAGAAATATGGCAGCCGATACTAAAGAGAAACATAAAGCAATCGTAGACGAAGCCGAAAATGTTTAGAGGTCACTGGCGATATTTTTGAACATTTATGATTATAAAGAAATGTTAAAAATCTTGTTTTCTTTGTAATTATGCTATAACTTGAAAACAAATGAAAAACGAATAAGGACATCTCCACGATCCTGCCATCTAGCTGAAACTTAATGGAATATGAAAGGAAATACACTAACTTACGGTGTAACAATTGATTAAGTCATTTTACTAGGTTTTATCATTTCTAAGAGGATGTATCACCAATTTGAAATAATATAATTCACGTGAACAATTTCTGGCACCGGTTTGTATGATGCAACTAAGGAAAGCACGCTAAACATTTTACCTAAATAAATAGCGCGCCGATTAATATACAAAATTTAATGTTCCCGTCATGTTTAATTTAAAAATAAAAACAGCGACAGGGACAACATCGTGCAAGTAAATAGGACGGCACTTTTACAAAAATAAAAAATATTTAAACCAGAAAGTTTTAGGTATAAAACATGTGCCATTCTTCATAAATAGATCAACCATAAGTGCCATAATCGCGTCTCCAAAATCACAATTTTTTAAATAAAAGTAACGACAAATGACAATTGTTGATCCGGTAATGCCACAGCACGTATGAAAGACGGGCGTCACAATAAGGGTATTATAAAAAGTTCGTTCCGAATAGTCGAAGACAACTTACTGTGTTTATCTAATTAACTCAAGAAAAATGAAACAAAATTTTAGACTGCCCCGATTGCTTTTCTGGAAAGTTGTTTACAACATTCACACATGTGAATTGTTTATTCTTACAACAGGGTGTTCTGGAAATGACTTATCATATTTAAATGGGTGACTCCTAGGGTGTCAAAAAGGGAAACATATTTTTTTTTCTTTAATCGAATATCTAAATGCTAAGGCAAAAACCATTTTTGCCCACATACTGTCGCGCCGTTCCATCTAGATTCAGTTAGCAACAATGTGGGTCACTAGAGTATACTAACAGTGTTGTCAGATCACACCGCATGCCTCGCCCTTGCTTGGATACCGGCCGCGCGACTATCGTTGCTTCAGTATGTTTTGAGACTCGGGGATGGAATGACGATGTCGAGGGTTCCACGTGCTTGATGTATACAAATTTTGAAACGTTTTGTTAGATGTAGCATTACCCGATTTTTTTCTGTTGTGAAATAATTCATAATAACAAATATTGTGATGTGATTCCAAATCTGTGTGATATTACCTATTGTTGGTTCTATTGCAAAACATACTTTTTGTGTTTTATTTTTTTATGGAATTTAATTATAAAACGGATTATAAGATCGAGTAGTATTTTTTTCTAGAAAGTTTGAAAAAGAAGTAATAACGCTGGTCAAATACTTCTGAACACGTGCGATTACAATTCTGTATTTATTATATATATTTATTGCGAACGCCCTCAGTAGCGGCCGCGTAAATTTTCAGATTTCATATAAAGCTTATATTTCGTACAATAATTCAAAGCGCCATTTAAGGTTATTTTTCTTCAATTTATTTTCATCTCAGGATTTGACGGTTCAAATATATAAGTATTTCCATAACACCGTGTGTAGCTTTTTCTTTGCTAGATATTTTTGAAAGTAAAGTAAGTATGAAGTAAACTTGAATTCATTTCCATTATAGTTTTGTTAATACATACAAATTTAATATTTTTTCGTATCTCTCTTAATTTGAAAGTTAGCAATTAATATTAAAATTTAAGTTGATATTTTTAGAGAATAACCCATCAATGAAATAAGCAGGAACGGGAGGTGTAGAAAAGATTCTTTTTTTAACCGAAATCGTTATGCAAATTAAAAAGTGATGTCATGGGTTATTCTGGGTCATGAGGCACACAGTAGAAACATAAAACGGTCACATATATTTGCGCTTATGCTGTAGTAAATTAACGTTAAAAGCAAGCAAGCAACATAAAAGTTTATTCAAAAAATCAATGTGTACTTAAATCTTTGATAAAAAAAATCTTTTTATTTTATGGGGATTAGCTTGCGGATGTAAAAACCCAGAATAGTTATTTATGTAACAAATGCATAAAGTATGTATTACGGGTAATTTAAGCGCACGAACCACATACGAGTGCTACAATACCGTATGTGACAAAAAGTAATTTCAATTTTTTCTAAGATAGTATTAGTTCTCTTTTTCAAAATTAAAATATATATATTGCTGTATAACCAACTTCCTCTCACTTAGGAATTCATAAGTTTGAGATATTTGCTTATATCCATTTGCTTATATCCACTTGATTATTCAGAATATGTTGATTTTAGCTTGGAATATCATGACCATAAAGTCGAAGATTTAAAAATATTTCACCTATCTTGAAAATACGCGTTGCTGGTTGGTTCAAAAGATTTAATAAATGTATTATATTCCTCTTTGTAAGCTTCTTTCGATTTTTCATGCAATACATTTTGTGTTGCTTCATTGGCTTTATTAATTATTTAGTCTGAAGCGCATTGAAATGAGTATTTTTCTTCGGAATCGGAATTATTTCTTCCTATTTTTGATGTAAATATTATTGACATTTGTAAGATAATAATAAGGCGGCGCCCGAACAAACCGTAAAAAAATGACAAATTTTATGCATTCATTTGCGTATTTAAACTCATGTCAGACATTAATTAAAATGACAGGTAATGTGTATGATTACCTTGAGGAAAACTGAAAATTATGAATATCTATATGAAAAATCTCAAAAATCTTTATTTACGAGGTATAATTTGAGTTTAAAATTAAAACCGTCTTGAATTGATCGTTGGGAGGTTAAAACCCTACCTGCAGGATAACTGAACCAAGATTGGTATTAATATTAATTAAACTTTTGGTTCTTACATTGATAGAATTAAACCTAGTTTGAACACAACAGCCCGGTAAAAATATTCATCGGAGAAATGAATTTACCATTTAAACAAAGGTATGTTTGGTTCGGACCTACTTTTTGGTGCATTGCAGGGTGATTGATGGTGGATGGCCTATTAGACGTTTATGGAGAACTAGTCATCGGATCACTTTGAAAATTTAGAAGCGGACATGATCTTCTCTTTTAAAAATATTTTTAGCCATGCAGCCACTTGAAAGTATTAGCAACTTTGATAATTTAAACGGAACACCCTGTGTATTATTTTTGTTTTAGAATCCTTATTAATTTCTTAATAACTTTCCTTAATATTTTCCTATACCTATTTGTTATAGTTCTCGAGATAATAATTAATTTCAATTTTTTTTTTTCGGAAAACATGTTCTACAAAAAGTGATGATATTTTTAAACTCTGACAAATTAAAGTACTGAAATTTGGTATGGAGTCAGGTTATATCCAGAGGTCTTTCACCCTCTTTCCAAATATTAGTTATAATAGTACAGGGTGTTTCAAAATACAAATATTTTGATGGTTTGGAAAGATGGTAAATATTACGTTTTTTAAATGACATACCATATATTTCATTTGTTGTCCTAAAAGCTATTGAAATTGTCTATCTTCCTATGTATAATATTACTGTACCTATCTTGAACAGTTTTTGACTTATGAGCATTTATTTAGCAAAATTAATTATTACAGATAACAATCACACTTTTTAGACCAATTTGGCAAGTAGCCTATGGAAGTATTTTGTAATCCTGCAATAAGAGTGGCTGGGCCACCGTATATTCGATTAGCACTTATCCCTCAGAAAAAAACTAAATAATCACATTAAAATTGATTTTGCGATGTAAAATCCCCACCATTAAGGGGAACGATCAAGAGATGAAGCGCCGTGGATAAGAAAAAATTGAAAAATAAGAAGGAATTGCGAAGACCACGTGATGGTTGGGTCCTGAGATTTATCCGTTCAATAAAAGCGCACTGTTGCATCGTAACGCCACTGGTAAAAATAAAGTCGATCTAGACTAACCATCTGCTATGGTAGTCACCGTTCTCAATCGATGACAACCAAAGTTGTCTGCGATCGGATAAGACATAAAAGGCTACAAATGTATATAATATACACTTTTCTTTAACTGAATCTGGTCAAGGCAACTCTTATACAGGTCCCTGTTTTAGTAAGTACCTAGTACAGGGTGTCTTATTTTCGACACTTTTATAGGGTATCTCCGCAATTGTTAGTGCTATCAAAAATGTAATGTAGGTGTCATGTGCTCTTTTTGGGTCTTAGGATAGTAAAATCAAAATTAGAAAATTTTCGCTCGCTTAAGAAATATGGGGGAAAATTCTAAAAATTGACAATTTCTAAATTATCCTTATATATTTTCTAAAAGAGATACAAATGTTTTATACAGAAGTTTCTTTATAATGAATGATCTGCCGTTTTCAGAATAAGTATACGGGGTCAGGTAAAAAAAGTTATCGGACCTAACCTCATTTTTTTAAACGGAACACCCTGTATATTTTAATCTAAAGATACTATTTTAAATTCTCCTTTCAAATATATAACACACCATGGATGATATTGATTTTCTAGGCGATTTATTAAAGTTTATTACTTTAAACCACAGTAGATCTTGAAACAATAGTTAATATCCTAGAAACAACTCCATCCATGGTGTGTTATATATTTGAAAGGATAATTTAAAATAGTATCTTTTTAGATTAAAATATACAGGGTGTTCCATTTAAAGAAATGAGGTTAGGTACGACAACTTTTTTACCTGACCCCGTATACTTTTTATGAAAACGGCAGATTATTCAACAATCAATATAAAGAAACTTTTGTATAAAACTTTCTCTTTTAACTAAGAAAATCTAGGGTAATTTTGTCATTGTAAATTTTTTTACTTTCCCCCGTATCTCTTAAGCGAGGGAAAATTTTCAAATTTTGATTTTACCATTTTAAGTTTGACCCAAATGAGCACATGACACCTACATTACATTTTTGATAGCACTAACAATTACGGATAAAAGTGTCGAAAATGGGCACCCTGTACATACAAGGTGTTTTTAATAACCTGCTCATATTTCAGAGCGTGATACCTTATGAAAACAGTTCATATAAAAATTGTTGGAAATTGAAAACAAAAATATCATTATCAATCTAAATAATAACGAGTTTAAATTTGAATTTAATTGTTTTCCACAAGAATGGTGCCGCAAAAATACTGTTTTCATATAGAATTGGCCAGGCTAATCAGAAAAATATCTATATGGAAAAATGACATTGGCGTACCACTTTTTTGAAAAAAATATCAGAGGATGTGAGTGTCGCCCGGGCCACCGGGAGCGAGTGATGTAATAACTTTTCTAACTAAAATATGTGGTTTATATCCTATTAACAAATGACAAAATTGAAAATAATATCTAAAGTACTTCAGAGATATTAAAAAATAACTATTTTAAAAAAAAACCCTCTTTACGGACACAAAATGTATATTATGTTCTTCATAAAATGGACTAAGGAACCACACTCTGAAATATTGGCACGTCATTAAGGAACACCCTGTATATGGGACTTTTGAATAATACAGTAGACTCTCGATTATCCGACTCCCTGTTTTCCGATCGCAGGATTATCCGAGTTGAGTGTATACCGCCGTTGAAATCCGTATTAACCGAGCGACGCCGTATTATTCGAGCGAACATATATTATGTATGTATTCTTCACGGGGAAGCCCAGAATTGCCTTACAGGGGATTTCCCTTCCTATTTTATTTCGATGCAGACCTGGGGTTTGCCGGATTATCCGAGCCGAGCCGCCTATTTTATCCGAGCTAGGGTACAGTCCACGTTAGCTCGTGTAATCGAGAGTCTACGTTATTTAAAAGGGCGAAAACAAATCATTTAGAGGGTATAATATTTACCATTTTATCTTTTTGAGCTTTTTATGGGTTTTATAAACTATATAAAAATTGAACTCACCTCGAGAGCTTTCAGCATCTGCGCGAATCCTTCCTGTGGCAAATATTCTATGGAGTATTCTGTTTGAATCAGTGACGTCTGCAGTTTCTCAACATCCTTGGAAAGATCCTGGTAACGAAATAAATCAAAACTTTACTACAATTTCGTATTTGAAAACATACTATTTTAATTTCCCAAAAAAATACACATTCAAATAACTTTTGCGATAGCTTGGTAATTTTGTAAAAATACATTTACCTCAAATATTTGCTACGTCTAAAAATAATGCATGTAAGTAAATATTGGATTTTTAATGAACCAGGGATATATTTTTAAATTTACTCTTACGTCTGTAATTATTAAACGCCGAACGTAACGTTTGAAAATATATCTGAATTATTTACATTAATTAAAAGTGACAGGTACGAATGAAACTAGAAAAGTGTTGTCCCTAGCAATGAAACGAAATACTTTTTTCATAATTTTACTTAACATAACATCAACGCATAATAGTTATTTTGTATTAAGTGCGCAAAATAAGTGTTTTTTTGAATAATAGAAGTATTTTGGACTTCCATTGTCTTTATACAGGGTTGCCCAGAAGTCCGGAATAAAATTAATATAGCCTTAACCTGTAACTTTTGGGGAAAGCGCTCGGACGCCTCAATTTAGTTTAATATATCTTCAAATTTTGACGTTATTCGTTTGTTTTTTTATAGACATTTGTCAAAGATATGACGACATCGATCTTTTTTTTTAAATAGAAACATACAGCTTGTGATACATCATTTGAAAGCTATTATCTCGTACAGTACTATGCTCATGAATTTTAGCGCTCCCAGACGATGGTAAAATCCGTCGACGGAATTCCGAATGGCTTCAGCCGGTATGTTGTGTGTCTCCAATCTAATATTGTATTTTAAATCTTCAATATTATTTGGCCTATTTTGGTAAACTTCTTTTAAATATCACCAAAGAAAATAGTCTAGAGGCGTTAAGTCTGGGGACCTCGGTGGCCATTCAATTGTACCACGTCGTCCAATCCAGTGACCTGGAAATATCTTCTCACATTGACACCAAAATAATACTTCGAAAATGTCTAAATTAATTTTACAATTTCACAATGTGAAAAAGAACGTGAAACAATGAAGATTTCTTACCTTGAAAGGCAAAAAAACCATTAATGATTTATCATTTCCGCTTATTTAAATAGAGATTTTTTTTATAAACTTTTACTGGTCGCCATTTTGAAATACCTTGACAGAATCGCGCTAAAATTTATGAGCATACTGTATGAGATATTAGCTTTCAAATGATGTATCACAAGCTGTATGTTTCTATTTAAAAAAAAGATCGATGTCGTCATATCTTTGACAAATGTCTATAAAAAAACAAACGAACAACGTCAAAATGTGAGAATATATAAAACTAAATTGACGTGTCCGAGCGTTTTCCCCAAAAGTTATAGGTTAAGGCTATATTAATATTATTCCGGACTTCTGGGCAACCCAGTATATTTATATTATAACGTTTCAAATGGTAAACATCTCCAGTCGTCTTCAGGTGAATACTGGTATATTGGAGATGTTTACACTCAAAACGTTGTGATAAGTAAACAAAGACAATGGAAGACAGCTTGTATATCTGACCTAAAATTTTTATATTGTAAATTTATTTTCTCAACAAACAGAACTTTTTATAAAGAATCGCTCTCCATCCGCGGACACACTGTATTTTAAATTTTAAATATACAGTGTGCCCGCGGATGAGGGTACCCAATAGGGAAAAAATCTTTATTAGTCATTTTACGACCAAAAGTCATTCTTTATAAAAAGTTCTGCTTGGTCAGAAAATGAATTAAAGATAAAAAATTTCAAGATCCCATGTACAGGGTGTTAATAAATTAGGAAAATATGAAAATGCTTCGAGAGAGAACTACCATTATTTATTATTTTTTACAAAAATTTTATAAAACAAAGTTGTTTATAAACTAACGTAAAGTCTAAATACAAATATTTTGAAATAAAAATTGAATTTTTAAAAATTATTCTACATAGCTACCTCCTAACTCAACACACTTTTCCGCTAACCGTACACTTTACGAATGGTTCGCGGCACATTCAGATCATGGATTGCTTCTTCTGTGGGTTGTTTTAATATTTCCATATCATGTGGAAGATTATCTGAATAAACCTTTTGTTTTAAGGCACCCCACAAAAAGAAATCTAATAATGAGAGGTCAAGCGATCTAGCTGGGTAATGGTTTGGGCCAAACCTCCCTATCCACCAGAAATTTGGATTTAGACTTTACGTTAGTTTATAAACAACTTTGTTTTATAAAATTTTTGTAAAAAATGATAAATAATGGTAGTTCTCCCTTGAAGCATTGTCATATTTTCCTAATTTATTAACACCCTGTACATCGGATCTAAAAATTTTGCATCGTCAATTCATTTTCTCAACAAGCAGGACTTTTTATAAAGAATGACTTTTGGTCGTAAACTGACTAATAAAATTTTTTTCCCTATTGGGTACCCTCATCCGCGGACACACTGTATGTATTTTGAATATGTAGCTCAACCACCTACCTATATCTACGGATAGCCGAACTCTAAAAGCAAAAGTGACAAATTTATGGCCTCGCGCATGTAAACAAAGCTGGTCGTCAGATGTCATGCGAAATGATGACTGATAACCTTAACCGGCGAACAGTACCGTACTTATCCCTTAATTAAAATGATTACGTGGCAATATTTTGGAACATCAAGACCTTCTTTACTAGGGACTAAACAATCTAATTTCTCGCATAAAAGAAGGCCTTGGGCCATCACTGAAAAGCCACTTTTATAATTAATTTTGATATATATTGTCCACGTATCGATATATTTTTAATATCGTTACATCCCTACGACTGATTTCGGTTCTGGACGGTTGTCGTTGGTTGGCAACCAAACCGGCACCGGCGGGGTTGCCTATATGACGGCGACAACATTGACAAGACAAACGACGAGCAACCTTTAAAAAAACCTTTTAAAGGTAAACCGTGCGCACCAACCCATTTTTTCACTCATAAAATTTAACTTTTTACTGCGCACCTCATAAGTTGTACGTATCCATGGTTATAGGTCGGTGAGCTCAAATCAACTGAAATAGGATTACTTTTGTGAATTTGGACAATGCCCGTTAATAAATAGATTACCAAGCTATCGTAAAATTCCTTTCCAAACGACCAGCAGCAGTGTAACAGTCATTTGTGATATACATATATGATAATTTTTCTGAGGGAGTAAACTACTTGGTTTGTTTAGGTTTATTGTATAGAAAGTCTGTCGGCGGTGTCAAATCAATACCTTGTATCAGCAGTATTTCACAAAATGGGGGTTCTCTTTTCTATGATGGAAGCGATAGACGACTACTACTTGGTCCATAAATTTTGAGTATTGACTGACCTAATATTTTTTTCCAAAAAAAAGTATCGTGAAACGTGTCAATTAGTATAATATCCATAGATATTTGATGGGTTAGCCACCGCATGGTTGAAAAAGTGTTGAGAAATGTAGGAGCCTGCAATCTCCTTAAAAACAAAAACAACATAAAAATACCGCGTGTCCTCTGTAGCAGACAGGCTTATTGAATTATTTTCTTTCACTTTTTTGCTGTAAAATTTGGTTTAACGGGCATACAAAATATTGATTTGAAACGGTCGCTGTCTTTTTGAATTCAACTCCGTTTGTTAAAAAAAAAGGCACGGAAGATGCTCACGAAGGACCGTAAATATATCTGATGATTGTACAGATGTATATAAATATTTTACTTTCCTCCAGTATAATTAAATAAAGTATTAGAAAAACTTTTTCTTTAGACAACTTCCATTTGGTTCAGATATATGATTAATAATAGTTTTATAGAATAACTCGATTTGCAAATTGTATGTGTTGTATAAAGCTCATACGTATAATAGCTGTCTCGTAAAAGTCTTTTTGAACAGCTATAAAAATCATTAACTGAACTTTTTTCTGCCGCTACACAACTTTTATGTAACAAATATGGATTTGTAGATCCATTTTAACGGTTATAAGAGCAGGGAAACATACAAAATACAGCTCGTAGCTCAAAATATTTGCTGTAAGAATATTCTTACATTCTTTATAAAGGAAGAAATGAACCGTTGAGTGAGCTATTTTCTTTTGTAGAGCAGAATTCAAAATTTCAAGAGATATGGAAGGTTGCCTAATATTTCATATGAATACAAACATTTGTCCAATAATGAGATGTGTATCTCAATCAAAAGGGTTAGTTGTGTTGAACACAGCATTACATTTTATGTGCCAGTGTATGCAGAAGACATAATTCTGTCTTATATAAGGATATTTTCTTTTCACAAATATGTTTATGTATACAAAATTTGAATTGAATTGACAATTTGATGTTCGTTTTGCTTCAGTCATATCATTATTTTCTCAAAAATAACAATTTTTATCAGTAGGGGTTTATTTTCATTAATAAAGGTCCTACACAGGATCAACATGTCATCTCGGGGCATAAGAATCAGCTTTTGGATAAGATTTCTGTTCTAAAATTAAAATATAGCAACGATCGATATATGTGGCTACTAGTCGTTTTTGAAAACAGCAAACCCCTTTTTGAAGCGATAGATAACGCAGCTTTTTGTATGACAATAAACATTACAAATAACGACACAAAGTCCGTAGATACTGATTTTAGTCGGGTGGATAAATCACAATTTTAGATTAACTAAATGTGAAAATAAATAACTAATTTACGAAAAATAGAAAAATATTAAAATTAACTACTTTGTAGTTATTCATAATGCCAAAGTCACTAAATATAACTCCTTAACACAACACTCAAACATTTATACTGCCAAGCGTCGGACTTACCCATCATTAATAAGCGATAGCATTTTTTAAATTTATTTACATCATATAAAATAGTAAAAATAAAATCGTAAATATTAGTACATAAACTATGTTAGTAGAAAGCATGCAGAATGACTGAAAACTCAAACAGACAACACAAGTATATTTCACCTTCTTTTGTTGTTGACTGGACGCCACACTCGCTGAACTTGATGGTTGCTGCATTGTGGGCCCTAAAGAAGGATGTTTTTGGTCGGGTAGGATTTGGGAAGAACTTTTGTCAATGTTAGAGTATGTCGTATCACTTTCCGTTTTGATTGAATCCTTGGAGTCTAAGATAATCGAAGTCACAGGCGTTGGTTCATTTAATGCAATGTATTCTGAGCTCTTGACCTGATCTTCTGGCTCCTCAACTGACAAATAAGTACTTGCTTCTTTCCAACCGGCTACGCCGCCAGGTAAAGTATACATCATATACTGTGAAGCTGGTTCTCCAGAACCTTTTGAACGTCCAGGTGGAGCTCTTGGCGAGCTTCCACCGGAACTATGATCAGGATCATCATCCTTATCAAAGGAATCGTCTGAGCTCTTTGAGATATTTCCAGTGAGCTGGAGCTTGGGTTGTTTAGCCTTTTCTATAAACCAGTGTTCCTCTGCTTCATCATATATCAACTTAGTCAACCAGAAAGTATCGGAATCAAAATCTAAGTTAGAAGCTAGGGTAATGTCAGATCTTGTATCACGTTCTCCTGTTTGTTCTTTTTCGATTTCTTGAACTTCAGGAGAAGTTAATTCATTGTAGTTAGTATACCATTCTACTTCAGCATCATCATAAGTATGTTTAGTAATCCAGAAGTCATCTAATTCCAAATTATGAACTAACTCATCCGTGTTTGAAGTAATAGGCTCCTTGTGCTTAGGCTTCCTTGTAAAAACATCCGAAATCTTTTTGACAACAGTTTGAATAAGGCCGGGTTTAAGTTTTTCAGCTTCATCTGAACTTTCTGTTGATTTTTGTTTCTGTATTTTATCCTTGGCTTTCTTTTCGCTTTTATCTTTATTCTTTTCAGGTAATTTTTGAATTGTTTCAGAAGGTAGATTTTCGTTTAGGACTAGCTGATCAATATTTTCAACAGACTCAACAGGAATCATTTCAGTTTCAGAAGCTATAACCTGTTCTGATGTCACCATTTCAGTACTTGGTTGCGATTCCAAATTAACAATCATTACTGCTTTTTCTTCAATTTGTTCATATATTGGTAAACTCTGTACTGTCGGTACAAATATATCTTGATTGTTTAACATTTCTTCCTCAAGAACATCTTTTTGTTGTTCGTAAGTGACTTCTTGGGGTAATTCATTATTTTGGCATTCAATATTTTTCTTAATGACATTTATTTCCTGTAAAAGGTCTGGTTTGGCGATAGGAATAGCTTCTTTTTGTTCTAAATTAGCGAATTCTTTTTCGGCTATTAAAAATTGCTCATGATCAAGTGTTGGGGGTACATATGGTGTCTCAACCTTCATAACTGACTTTAAGATGGCCTCAGTTGTATCTCGTTTGGTTTCATCAGAAGCATCTAAAGTGTCATCTGTTTTTATATTTTTGTCCTCTAAGGCTAATAAGTTAATAACCTCTTTTGTTTCGATTTGTATATTAGAGTCTTCTAACGGCATACTTGTTTCTGCGAGTGATATATCTGTCTTTGTTACCATTGATGTAATTTCTGTCACATTTTTTTCAACCAGTATTTCATCTTTGCTGCTTTCCGATATATATGGTTGATCGATTTCTTTAATATCAGCTTTTTCATGTGATGATGCATTCAAAGGTTCCTTATCAACCTTGTTAGGTTCGTTTTCTACATCCTGCTGTTCCAATTCTTTTGACTTAACTTTCCTCTTAGACTTCTTGGACTTTTTAGATTTAGGTGTAGTCTCCGAAAAATCTTCCTGATCTTTTTTACCAGATACTACATTCTTCACAGTAGAAATTATGCTACTAATTATACCTGGCTTGCCAGAGTCTTTCTTTTTATCTTTCTTTTTTGACTTATCAAGTTTTTCAGATATGTGCGATACGATTTCTGGTTTTGTAATATCAGCTAGACTGTCAGGTTTTTGTTCTATCGATTGCTTTGCAACTTCTTCCTTTGATTCAACTGAAGAACCTTGTCTTGTTTCATTGGGTTTATCATGGGCATCTGGCTGCTCGAAAGAAACAGATATTTGGTCATCACCGGACCTTACAATAGAAGCCCAAGATTTGACTGGTGTATTATTAGTCAATTGGATTCCTTTTCGCCCTGGAAATCCTTCTGCTTCAGTTATCGTTTGTGACAAAGTAGTATTTTTAAAAACTGAACTTTGTTTATCTTCTACCGGAGGATCTTCAAGAACTTTGCTTTGTTCAATTTCCTTGCCGTGCTTTGATCTTGACCTATTTCGACTCCTTTTTCTTTTCTTTTTAGATCCAGATTCCTCGAATACCTCGGGCTCGGTGATTTGGGATTCTTTACTATCTTCTATCGTAGTAATATAAATCTCTATTGGTAGTTGCGAAGCTTTCTCATTCTCTTTCTGAGGAGTTAATGCTGGCGATTCAATAAGAATTGGCTGGTTTTCTGTTACATGTTTCGGTGTAGTGTTAGCGACAACTTCAGCATATGTAACAGTTTGAGGGCTTGATTGTTTAAGTGTTGAACCAATCTCTTGTTGTATAAATAAATTTGTTTCATTACCAACGAGTGGTTCTATAAGTTCTGATTTAACGCTTAGCTCAACAGGTATCTTTGTCGATTCTAATTGGTTTTCTTGAGTCATTTCTTCTTTATGGTGTTTCCGTTTTATTTCTGCCTTCTTTGGCTTCTTTATTTTTGAACTTTCTTCTAGATTCTGTGGTAATAAATCTATCTTTGAAATTATTGAAGTAGTGTCTTCACTAACAGCCACAATAGCATAAGTATTATTTTCGCCAGGAGCGTGGGATTCTGCGGGCATTTTTACTTGCTCTGTTTCAGTTGGTACTTCTTCTTTAACCGATATAGGTATTTTTACATCAGATCTTTCATGTTCTATAACGTGTTGCTTAATATCTTTAACCTCGGATATGCTTTCTGTTACTAATTGATTTAAATTATCAGAATGTCTTTCAGGTATATGCTGTTTGAGTTCTTTCTCAGAAGGCTTGGACATCACATTGGTTTCATCGTGTTGCTCAGGCAAGTCCTGAACGGGTTCTGGCTCATCTTTTAGGTTTTCTGGTAACGGTTTATTTTGTTGAGGAAGAGGAGAATTGTCTCTACTAGATGCCGCAATTTTAGCCCATGTCATTATATTGGTTTCTACGGTTTCTTGTTCCTTTATGGACTGACTTTCAAGACGATTTTTTAATTCCTTATGAACTTCAACAACTTCAGAAATAGTAACACTTTCATCTTGACGTTTTGCATCTCTTACCGCATTATCCTGTTCAACCATATTAGTAGTATCCTTTTGTACGTCATCATCTGGCTGAACGTCTGGGCTTCTAGGTGACTTATTTCTCTTTCTTGACTTTCTAGGACTTTTAGGAGATTTATCTAACGATTGCGGAATAGCTTCCTTCGCTTCAGCGATTGACTTTGACTCTAATACTTCCTCTCCTTTTCTGGAGTTAGATCGGTGTTGCGATTTTTTTCTTTCCTTCTTAGGCACTTCTATGAAACCATCTTTATCTACTTCTACTTCATGTTTAGTTGATGGTTTATCTATTTGATCTACCGTAATTTTTATTTTTTGATGTGGAACTTCGGGAGTATTATATCGTTGATAAGATTGAGATCTATCCCTATGCTGAGAATCTGAAAGTTCAGATGCTACAACTTCTGCATAGGTCTTCCCAGTAGATTTAAGTTGTTGCCAAACATTTTCAGGCTCGTTACTTTCTTTATTATCAATTGATTCGGGCACAGGCGATTTATTTAATATTGGGTGAGGTTCCACAACAATTGCCTCAGAAATTTTTATTTTATCGGATTCGGGTTCTCCAGTCCATAAAGCAGTGTTGCTTGCTGTAACATCAGATGAACTACTAGTTTGTATTTCGGATACCACATCTTTAGGTAAAAGGTTTAGTCGTTTCTTTTCTTCTTTATTAAAACTGTTCTTACGAATCTTCCTAGTTTCGTTTGGTTGTAAATTATCTTGTGGCTCCTGTAACATTTCATTGACCCACATATTGCTAGCATGATCAGGTGGAATTTCATAATTTGATTCTTCTTCATCGACTAAGCTGTAAATTACTTTACTGTATTCCCATGCAGGTTCATACGTTTTTTCAACGTGATACTCAGTTTGGTAATTACTGGGTTGGCTGCTCACGGTTTGTTCGGTGATTGGAACAAATTCAGCTGCATTAGGGTTTAATATCGATTGCTCAGACCGGGGTACAAATTCTTCTGCGTCAGTGGATAGGGCGCATTTTGGTATAAATTCCTGAACGGTTGCAACAATCTTTTCAAATTCTGAATTAACTTTAACCCGGTCACCGTCATCTATGCCCTTTGACTCTTGAGAAATAAACGTTTTTGTAGAGGTAATAATATCGGATAGGCCTTTAGGAATAAATTCGGAAGATTCAGGTGAGAGGGGAAAATTAGAAGCTGGTATTTCTGTTTGAGAAATTGTTACTAGTTCCGAAACTACTTTTATTTCGACGTTATGATCTTTAGGCGTTTCGTCAGGTGTGTCAAGTTGATCACTTGGCTGTTGCTCTTCCTCGTCCGAAAATACTGGAGGTTCGTCTAGTAAGTCAATGAAGGCGGTAGATGATTCATCAATTGGTAAACCCTTGTACTCTACCTTCTTTTCGGTAACAATTTTTTCATCTGGTTGCCTTTGAACTTTTGTGTCTACTAACACTGTTTCTTCCAATACTGTTGCTACTTCGTCGGCAAGCTCTTTAGTTTCTTCATCAACAGTTATTTCAAGTTTTCCAGTTAGCTGTTGTTCATCCTCATCAGAAAATACTGGAGGTTCATCTAGTAAGTCAATAAAGGCGGAGGATGATTCATCAATTGGTAAACCTTTGTACTCAACCTTCTTTTCAGTAACAATCTTTTCATCTGGTTGCTTTTGAACCTTTGTGTCTACTAACACCGTTTCTTCCAATACTGTTGTCACTTCGTCGACAAGCTCTTTAGTTTTTTCATCAAGAGCTAATTCAAGTTTTCTATTTGGCTGTTGTTCATCCTCATCAGAAAATACTGGAGGTGTATCTAGTAAGTCAATAAAGGCGGAAGATGATTCATCAATTGGTAAACCTTTATACTCAATTTTCTTTTCAGTAACAACTTTTTCATCCGATTCCTTTTGAATATTTGTGTCCACCAATACTGTTTCTTCCAATACTGCTGTCACATCTTTGGCTAGCTGCTTAGCATTTTCTTCAATGTTTCCAGTTGGCGGTTGTTCATCCTCATCAGAAAATACTGGAGGTTCATCTAGTAAGTCAATAAAGGAAGAAGATGATTCATCAATTGGTAAACCTTTGTATTCTACCTTCTTTTCAGTAGCGACTTTTTCATCTGTTTCGTTTTGAAGATTTGTCTCTACTAACATTACGTCTTCCAATACTTTTGTCACCTCAACGGCAAGCTCCATAGTTTTTTCGTCAGGATTTATTTCATGTTTTCCAGTTGTCTGTTGTTCATCCTCATCAGAAAATACTGGAGGTTCATCTAGTAAATCAATAAAGGAGGAAGATGATTCATCAATTGGTAAACCTTTGTACTCCACCTTCTTCTCAGTAACAACTTTTCCATCTGTTTCTCTTTGAAGATTTGTTTCTACTAGCATTGTTTCTTCCAATACTGTTGTCACCTCAGCGGCAAGCTCTTTAGTGTTTTCGTCAAGAGTTAATTCACGCTTTCCAGTTTGCTGTTGTTCCTCCTCATCAGAAAATACTGGTGGATCATCTAGTAAGTCAATAAAGGCGGAAGATGATTCATCAATTGGTAACCCTTTATATTCTACATTCGTCTCAGTATCTGCCTTTGCCTTTGTAAATGCAGGTTCATCCATTGTTAGTTTTACTTTATCAAGGTTGTCAAATATTTTATTTGGGGTTTGATCATTCTCATCGGAAAATACTAGAGGTTCGTTTAGTAAATCAGTAGATACTGACTGTGATTCGTCAACGGACATTCCTTTGTATTCCACCTTCTTTTTAATAACTATTTCAGGGTCTAGTTGGGTCACTTCGGAAATTTGATCGTCTAGATTTTCAGTTTCTTTCATTTTTTGCTCATACCATACCACTTCTTGTTCAAGTAAATATTTTAGGTTATAATTTACAGCTTTAGTATCATTTAATTCTTTTCTCATTACCTCCTGTACACATCTTTCATTAGAAAGGTCTTTAATTTTGACAAGACTTTCTTTTATTACGGCGAAGTCAGTACCTTGTTTAGGTATATGTATATTCAACTTATCCTTAGCCGCCTTTTCTTCATACCATCTGACTTCGGCGTTCGATAAACCCAATATATCATAATTACATAAATCATGTTCTATTAACATAACTTCACTAGAGACTGGTATGCTGGGTATATTTACTACAAATTCATTTTTTACAGTTGTCTCATCGACAGAAATTTTATCATCTTCCATACTATCAATTTCTTGATTTAATTCTTTTTTATTAGAGTTCTCTTCTACGAATTGCTCTAGTTTCATTGCTTCTATTTGCTCAACTGGGTAAACCTTATTCACATGAACTACTTCCGATAATGGTAGTTCTTGGTCTGGTTCTTTATTAGTTTTAACATCTTTGTACCCATCTTCCCAATCCCAAACAGGTAACTCCGGAGGTATATCCTCTGACTCATATTTAAATTTCGATTCAGGGAATAATACTGGTGTAAAAGAATCGTCCGAAATATCTTCTTGGGAATATTGCATCCTTTCCTTTATAATAAAATCACTTGATATATCTTCATGTGGTGTAGAAATCTTATCTACTCCATGAGAATCTTCAATTCTTGCGTAACCGTCTTCCCAAGCCCAATGCTCTCGTTCAGGTTGCATTATCTCTACGAGTTCCAGTTCAACATTTTTATTTGATTGCGAATTATCAATTTGGTATGCGATTTCTTGTTTATTATCAGCAGTATTTGATTCTTTTGGCTTATCTGTTTCGATTTCAGCTAAGAAGTCCTTCTCAGTTTTACTTTCCAACGGATCTGTATTTAATATATTAGTTGTAACCTCGGATATTTCTTCTTTTATTGAAAAACTTAATATTCCTTTTACTGGAGATGCTCTATTTTCCTCAAGAGAAGGCTGGATTTGTTCCTCATAACGTGGCCCATGTAGTTTATCATCAGATGCTTCATCTCCAACTGGCTGCTCATTGTCGCTCGAATATTTTGAGGTCTTATCTGCAACCTCGAGTTCAGTTTCTTGTTCTATAGGAATTTCAGTGAGTTTTTCTTCTTGTATATTATCTTCATTTGCTTCTTGCTCTACAGTTATATCATTTTTATATGCTTTGTCTGTTATTAAATTAGATTCGATGGTTGATTCAAATGTTCTTTCAGTAATATCGGAACTATTGCTATCTGGTATTAGTTCTCCATCAGATATAAACGGTTTGGCAACATTTGTTTCAAAAATTTCTATTTTATTTTTGTGGTGTTTATTTTCGTTTTTCTTCTGTTGTTCTATTGACTTTTCTTTTGTGTCGCTGATATTCTCTTCTGGCACATAAGCTGGTTTTTGCTCTTCGTGATGCTTCTTTTTATGCTTCCTCTTTTTACTTTTCTTATTATCAAGAACCGACGCTTCTTGGCTGTATTCTGTATTTTCCAATTCAGTAGATATGACAGATGTCACAGCAGGACTCTCTGGAGTAGTTAAGGAATCATCAACTTTTAATTCTAAATCTTCTATTACCTTTTTACTTTTATGTTTTTTGCCAGATTTATAATTAATAATTGGAACCTCAATTATTATTGGTTTTTGGGGTTCTTTCACCAACTTGGTAGGTACTAAATTAGACTCGGAAATTACTGTTGTCGACTTTGATCCCACTATACTCGCCCACCTTTTAAGGTCGTCGTGTGGGGGCACGTCAGTTATCGCTACTTCTGTAGTTTCACCAGGAGCTTGTTGGTGTTCCGATTCCCCGCATATTTCCATTTTTGACATTTCTTTAGGTATAGGTATATCAGTTATTGTGCGGCCTGGCTTTATCTCCACTGGTAGTATATCTAGTTGTACTGTATTATCGATTTCTTCAGCGTCTGATGGATATGCTTTAGACCCAACCACACTAGCCCATCTTCTTAATTTTTTATTGTCTTGAACAGTTGGTTCAGTTTTATTTATTTCATTTAATTTTTCATGTTCAATAAATGTAGACGTTTCCGACAAAACTTCAGAAAGCAACGACACTGGCTCTTGGGTGACCATTTCCAAAGGTTTAGTAATAACTTTATTGTCTTGCTTCTGCACCTCATCCAAAAGTTGTGCTTTCTGTTTCTTGTCTTTCTTTTTCTTTTGTTCTGTTAGCTTATGCGTGATAGTAACATCAGACGGGACAGGTTCTATTTCTGGTGCTTGTACCTCTAAAGCATGGAGTTCTATCTCTATCTGAGTTTTTTCTTCTTCTTTAGGATATTGAGGAACATCAATAATTTCTTCATCATAGTCACTATGGGAACCTGATTTTGAACCAACTATACTAGCCCATCTTCTTAACTTTTTGTCACTGGTCCTTTCTGTTTCAAGTGGCGGTTCTATATTGGTTGTTTTTGTCAAAATTATATCTGTATTTTCTGGTATTGCTTTTACTAACGGTTCGGTTAAAGGTTCTTCCGAAGAGATTATTGCTGTTTCTATGCTATTTGACTTTTCATTAGCAAGGAATGATATATTTTCGTCATGTGTATCTGGAATTGTTGTAACCAAATGATCAGTTATCAAAGTCATGTCCTCAGTCACCTTATTGTGAAGTTCTCTGCTATTTTGTACTTCTTCTAAAGGTTCTTGCTGTGTATGAGATTTTTTCATATGCTTTCGTTTTCTCGATTTTTGTACATCCACATTGTGATTCTCTACTCCAAGCTCTTCTTTTAGATCATGTAGCATTTCTGGTTTAACAGAATTCAGTATATCTGGACGTTCTATTTTGGTAGCTACAGGTTTTTCTTCTTCCGTCATAACTTCTTTCGGCTGCGAATTAGTAGCAGCAACGCTTGCCCAGCTCTTTATAGGAGTACCAGATTCCACTATAATATTAGATACAACATCTACTTCCTGAGTTAAAAGTTTTTCTCGAATATCAACAATTTCTATATTTTCCGGCTGCTCTAAAATTCTAATGTCTATATCTTTCTCCTGTGCCTTATGTTGTTTCTTTTTATGTTTCTTTTTCTTGGATTTTTCAGTTTTGTCTAAATTATTTTCCTTTTCTACTTTCTCAGTTATTTCATGCTTAACTTCCGGTATAACTGTTTGTTGAGTATCTTCTTGTTTAGGTACGCTTTCAACTTCTTGAGGTTGTTCTTCCTCGGGCAAAATAATTTCTTCTTTAGTAACAGCAGCGACGATAGTCGGGGACTCCCTTACATCAGTACTTGCTTTTTCATTGAATATGAATTCAGAAATAATATTGCTTCTAGTATTTTTTTCTGTTTCCTCTTCTATTGAATTTTCGGTATCCCTTCCTGGTTGGATTACTTCGTGGTCTAGTTCAGATAGTGGTTCTGTTTTAATTATATCTCGTGATACGTTTGGTTCTCTTGTAGTAGCAGCAATGTTTGCCCAGGTCTTTTTAGTATCATCAGTTATTCCAACTTCATGGGTATTTGTAAGTTGTTTGCCGTATTGTTCAAGTTCTGGGACCTCGGATTGCTCTGGCAATGTTATAATAAAAGGTCTTTCCGACTTGGCATCCTTATGATGCTTTTTCTTATGTTTCTTCTTCTTCGATTTTTCAGACATGTCTAAATTCTTTTCTTCTTCCACTTTTTCTACTGTTTCAACCTGAACTTCCTGTATTAATTCTAGTGTAGTTTGGCTTTCTTCTAGAGCTTGTTCTTGCTCTGGCAAAACTATTTTTTCCTTAGTATCCGTAGCGACTATAGTCGACAACTTTGTTACACCAGTCGTTGTTTGTTCATTGGATATGAATTCATTAATAATATTTGTTGTAATACTATTTAGTGCTATACTTTGGTCCGTTAAATTTTTAGTTACATCCATTTCTGGTTTAGTGAGCTTGATATCAATTTTAGTAGTTATATCATTGATTTCTATTATTTCTGGGAATTTTTTTGTTGTAATTACATCACCAATAATTGATTCGTCTGATTCAGTTTTAGAAGCAGCAATACTTGCCCAAGTCTTCTTAATAGTATCGGTTATTTCAGATATTTTGTTATCTTTACTTGTACGTTGGTCAGGTTCTGACACTTCCGGTTTTACTGGCAATGTTATGAAGTCAAGTCTTTCTCCTTTAGCATCCGTATGGTGCTTTTTCTTATGTTTTCTTCTCTTGGATTTTTCTGTGTCTACATTGTCTTCCCTTTTAACTGTTTCAACAACTTCATGCTGAACGTTCGGTATTATTTCTTGTTGATCATTTTCAGACTTAGCTATATTTTCAACTTCCGGTCCTGACGAAATCATTTGTTGTTCATCCGTAGCAATTGTAGTAACCTCTGTTTTATCAGTTTCTTTTTCAGTGTTAATAAATTCCGTAATAATATTTGTTATAATTCTTTTTTCCGTGTTACGTCCTGTTAAATTTTCAGTTGTGTTCTTTTGTAGTCTGGTCACCTGGTTGTCTATTTCAGCAGTTATAGGATTACTTTCAATTATTTCGGGTAGTTTTTCTGGTTTAATTAGGTCCCCAATAATTGGTTCATTCCCTTTAGTAGCAGCAATACTTGCCCAAGACTTTTTAGTAGGATCAGCTATTTCGGATACATTTTTATCCGCACTTGTAAATTGCCCGTCTGTATTATCGGTATCGGCTTTCTCGGCTATTTCAAGCTTAACTCCTGGTGTTATTTCTTCTTGGGTCTCTTCTGATTTAGCTTGGTTCCCAATTGTTGTTTCCAATAGTTGCTTAACATCAGTAGTAACTACAGTATCTAATAAATCAGTTGTTGCTTTTTCGTTGGTTATGAATTCAGTAATAATATTGGTCGTAATACCTTCTTGCGTGTCCTGCGGTGTTAAATCTTCTGGTTGGGTCAATTCGTTGTCTATTTCAGCAATTATAGAAATACTTTCTATTATTTTTGGTTCTTCTATTTCACCTATGTCACCAATAATTTGTTGGTTTGGCTCACTTTTAGAAGCAGTAATACTTGCCCAAGTTTTCTTACTAGAATCAGTGGTTTCAGATGTTTCTCTATCTTTATTTGTTAGTTGGTCACCGTGCTGTTCAGGTTGTAAAGCCTCTGGTTGCTCTGGTAATGTTATAAACTCAGGCTTTTCCACTTTAGCATCTATATGTTGTTTTTTCTTTTGTCTCCTTTTCTTAGACTTGTCAATTTTCTCAAAACTATCATGGTGCTCGCGTTGCGGTAATTGTTCTTTTATTGATATACTATTTTCTAGATGTGGTGCTTGCAGCTGATCCAGTTCAACAGTTACAAGTGTTTCTTCTATATTTTTAGATATGGGTTTTGTCGGTTTTGTCTCCGTGACGTTAAGCTTTGGTTCATTTGATTGGGTTGAAGCGGCAATGCTTGCCCAGCTCTTTGCCGTAGTATGTATTTCAAATATTTTTTCTGTGGGACTTTCTTCTTTTTTGACACTTCCTATTTGCTCTTTATCTTTCTTCAATTCCACCGCTTGAGATTTTGATGCATCCTCTTTATGTTGCTTCTTCTTTGGTTTCCCCTTTTTAGAAACCCCAGGTGTGTCAGTATTAGTATGTTGCTCTATTTCTACATCTGGTTTTGCCTTGGGGTTTTCAGGTAGTTCTTCAGTAGTAGTGGTAGAAGTTACAGCAACGAAAATTTCATTGTTAATAAATTCAGTATTTGTAGTAGTACCAGTACCACATTGGTCATAAATAGTATCAACGTTTACAAGTTCTGCTGTGCCTTGTTCAGTACTATGGTGTTCTTCTATTTTAGGTTGTTTCTGTGCATCTGGGTAACTTTTCTCTATTGGATCTGGCTTTTCCTCTACAAAAAGTGGTATTGTCTTATCTTCAGACTCTTCTTGTGGTATTGGCTTTGAACTACCAATGGTAGCCCAACTCGCTGTAATATCAGTTATTAGCTGTTCATTATTAAGAAACTCAGTATTTACATTCGATGGGAGGATATCTTGCGTGATTCCGAATTTAGATGTTGGTGTATTATCTTCTGATGAAGGTTCCTTTTTATCTTGATCAACAACTGTTATCTGTGCCGTACTGTATGCATCTTGAACTTGTTTGTTATCTTTAGGATGTTTCTTCTTATGTTTCTTCTTTATGTGTTTTTCTGTTTCAACAATGGTGACTGTTGTTCCTACATTAGAGTTTTCATTTAAATCGGCTTTATTTTCATCTATTTTCACCGGTTTAACTTCATCTAAAGATGGTTCTTGTTCTTGTAAACTATACACATTTTCGGTTTCCTGTGATTCTTTAGAACCGACAATACTAGCCCATCGTCGCAACTGCCTGTCGTCTTTGGTTTCGACTACTACTTCTTGAATCTCTGTAACTGACGTAGAACTATCTGGTTCTTTTTGAAGTACCGGTAATTCTTTATGTTCGACCTCAATTTGTTCTATTATCTGTATATCAAGTTTATGTTCATCGATAATTCTTGGTTTTTCATTCGTCACATCTACATAGTCTGTAACATTCTCGGAGTCAGAGGAACCGACTACACTAGCCCATCTTCTCATTAGTTTATTTGTAGGCTTTATATCTGTTAAGTTTGGCTCTTTAGCATTCTGTAGGTCTGGTGAGATTATTGGCTCTTGAGATTCGTCTTTAAGTTCTGTCGCTTTTGCTGATTGCTTCTTATGTTTTTTCTTCTGACGCCTTTTGTTATAGATATCTTCCTTTCCGTGATTAATTGGTATTTCATATGTCGACTGTATAGGCGTGTTGTCATTAGCCTCTACACTGGGCAAACGCTTCAATATTTCTTGTTCTTCATTATCAAAAACAACAGGTTGATCTAATGAAGTCTCAACGTCTTTACTTGGAGATGGATCATCTATAATAAGTGAATTTTGTTCTAAAATAGGGTCATTAATTTCTGATTTTGTGTCATCTGTAATTTCTTGATGATGTTCTTTTATTTCACGCTCAACAATAGCTGACCAATCTGGCTGTTCATTTATAATTTCAACAACAACTTTCTCTGTCTCATTCTTTTCGTTGAACTCTTTAGTTTCTAATGTATCCATTTTTTCATTGTTTATAAATTTCATTATTGTTTCACTTGTTTCTAACGGCGAAGTAATTGTTTGGACTACGTCTTTCGAGTTTGTATTTGTATTATTTTCATCCAATTGCTTATTTCTTTTTTTATTCTTTTTCTTGGACTTCTTTCCTACCGATTCTTGCCGTTCTTCTTTTGATGTTCCAACTTCTAAGTTTTGTGGTACTTCTTCCGTCTCTTCTCTTAACTCTGGAGCTTCCGTGTCATTCTCGTTCTGTTTATTCTTATTCTCCATATTTTCATCTTGTACTTCGGTTATTTTATTATCTGCTTGTTCTTGTATTTTAAGGTTATGAACTTCGGATTCTTGATAAATGGTATCTTCAACAGGAATATAAAAAACTTGTTTATAAGGGACTCCGGTACTTTCTTCTGATTCCTCTTTTCTGCCCTGCGATATTGCCTGGGCTCCAATATTGTGATCGAAATCTTTGCTGCTTGCCTTAGATTCTGGTGTAGACTCTAGATGAACTGGGGCGTTATTTACAATTTGAATATCATGTGTTTCATGACCGGTCACTAACAAACTATCTACTATTTCAAATGTACTAGACTGTATCATACCGTCGTTTATTACTGGCGTTTCAATCTTTTCCCATTGAGAATCATCAGTTTCATCTAGATCCGTAGTAACTGTGTTTATTTGATGCGATGAAACCGATTCTATTTCATATAATGGATTAGGCACAAATACAAATTCACTTGCCAATTCAGTGTCTTCCTCTTTTAGTTCAGTTGTTTCAAGCTCGACAGGCATTTCTCCTGGCAAATTAATAATTTGAGGATGTTCTTCAAAGGATACCGATTTCTTCTTTTTAATTTTATACATTTTACTTCTACTGGGGTTTTCTTCTATTAAGTCAGTGTTCGTGTCAGGTCCTACCAAGACTCCTTGTTCTTGTATAATAAATTGTTGGTTGATATTTTCAGATACTTTCGAACTATGTACAAGATCGTTATCTAAGTCAGACTGATATTTAGATAAAGTATTCGCTTTTAGAAGACTCAATACATCTACTATATTCTTATTCTCTTCATTAACATATTCCTTTATTTCAAAATGACTTGATTCGGGTTGTAGATATTCAATATCAGGTAAAGGAGTTACCGGAGAAGAAACATCCGTTACAGTTTCATTATTTATTAAATTACCTTCTGTGCATCCTTCCTTCTTAACACTAGGTGCGTCGCCCAAAGGTATAACTAGTGACTCTAACTTTTTCTGTCTCTTGGCATCTTTTTTAGACCGTTTTGAAGAACTTCCTTCCTTCGCTTCTATTATATCCTGAAAAATATTACCTTCAGGTACCTTTTCTACCAAATTATTTTCGGTACTCACATCTTTTATTACTCTTCCAGTATTTATTATAGCATCTTCTACTACTGTCCTGCTCTCAGAAGTATCATCAATATTTATATTTTCATCCTTTTTTGGTTCCACGGCTTGTTTAATTTTCTTTCCCTCATTTGTGTTTAAAATATCCATTACTTCCTGAATGTCATGAATTTCTGTCTCAATGACAGAGTCACCTCGTGACAATGACTTTTCTGGCACATTAGGTATACAAGGTGAAGATAAGATTGTATTTTGATTTTCTAATAAGAATTCCAACGGCAAACCGTGTCGCTTGGTTTTTTCCGTATCTACCAGATCGACCATTTTCGAAATTTTGGGCTTTTTAACTTTTTTGTTCTTACTTGGTGTTCTTTTTTTTACAGAGCCAAATATAGCTTCCTCGAGTTCTATTGACCCTTCTAATGTGTTTGCTTTCTCTTCCAGAATACTATCGTCCTTTTGGAGTTTTACTTCCTCAGAGTAGGAAACTATGGAATCAGTGCCCTCCGATTGAGTGATAAGACTTTCTTGTACCTGCTTTAAATGTTCTTTATTATTTATAATCTCTGTAGTCTGTTTACCAAATGTATTATCTACTTTAGTGGGTTTCATTGGTTTTCCTAATCCTCCAGTTTGTAAAACAGAAGCGTTGAGAGTTACTTGGTCTTGTATAATAAATTCTTGGCTAATGCTTTGAGTTTTTCTAGGTTTTACCACAAATTTATCTAAATCAGGTTGGTACTTAGACAATGTTTCCGATTTTAAAAGGTCTAATACATTGAATACATCTTCATCTTTATTATGAATGGGTTTTGGCATTTCAAAATAACTTGACTGTGGTTGTAAATAATCAATATCTGGTAATGGAGTTTCTGGGGTATGTTTGTCTTGCGCAGACGTTTCAGGAGATGGATGTTCTGGGACAATATTTTCATTACTTTTCCGGTCTTCAATAATTTGGTGTACATAATTTTGATCTGCGAGTACATCCAAAGCATTTAAATCGATACTGCTTGTTGATTCCATATCAGGATTGTCATATGTTCCAGATTCTTTTCCGGAAGTAGGTTTTAATATGACTTCCTCCGAGATTGTAATTTTATCTTTTCCTTCCGATTCTGTAATGGTGGTAGCAATTTCTTCACTAACATGTGTTACGTTCAGCAACTCTTTTTGAATAGTAGATGTCTCGATGAACTCATTAGGCAGTGACGTATTTATTATCACTTTTTTTAGTTCTGGGTTTTCAAGAATACTAATGTTATTATCTTCATTAGTTATATGTTCATTCGTCTTATCTTGCTTTACAGTCTCAACAATATTTTCAATTTTTGACATAGTATTAATATCGTTAATTAAATGTTTTTCTTCAAACATTTTTTCAGTAGTATTAGTCGATAAAACTACCTCCCTATTTGGACCTTGTTCAATATACTCAGTTTCCTCAAGAGGTGTTTCAATAAACTCCATCTTGAGGGTAACTACCGGCTTCATTTTAACTTCTTCATGGGTGATAAGAATAATTTTATTGGTGGGTTTCATTTCAATTTTTGCTCTTTCGTCTAAGATAATAGATGCCTTATTGTTTTCCTCATCGCTAATAGTACCACCAAGTGCTTTATCATCTTTTATGGTTTCTCGTGACTGAACCGAAGATGTTGAGGTAGTAACCGACTCCGATTCTGTTTTAACAGTTGTATTTGATATTTGACCAGTTCCTAAACCAATATTTGTATTTGTTTGATAAACATCGATATGTTGTTCAAGGAAGGGTTTCGTACGGCATTCCTGATTACTGATTTCTCGAGATTGATCCATTGCTGCTTCGGATTCGATCAACGTTTTTGTGCTGGTTACGTTATCTAAATTAGGAATATTATCTGATATTAACGACTCGAGCAAAATCTCGTCTTGCTTATTTACTGATTCTTCGAGTATCGTGCTTTCATTATTAAGGCATTTTACAGCATCCGCCGTGTTTCCTAAAAGCTGGGTTGTATTAGTACTATCTTTATAAATGGCAATATTGTCGATTGCAGCTGTAAACGGATTTGTTGGCGGTTCTTCGTTTTGGTATAAATCTATACCTACATTTGTTAATATTTCCGTTGTATCCGCTATTGGTAGACTGGGTACTGCTTGAACAACCTCGGAAGGTATAGCCTCATTTATACGTTCATTTTCTGTAATTTCCGAGAGCGTGCCTGTTGGTATTTTAGTTCTAATTTTGTTAGCAAACTCACCTTTAATTTGATAAGATTTGTCTAAAGCTGCAATTTCTTCCATGATCAGTCTATTGGTATCTTCAATAAGAATCTTAGCATGCTCGACAGCTTCAGAAATTTTAGAAGGGATTTGCCTACTCTCTGTAACGTTAGAATATATGTCACTGGCAGGCAACTTACTACAAGATTCTATGTTATCGGTAGTAGTTGGCAACATATAATTTTTATCAATTTCATTATGATCTGGTTGTTTTGCTTTATTTATAATTTGTGGTTCACCCAAAGGAATATCAACCACTGTATCAACATTTTTCGTATTTATTGATTCTATTATTACTATCTGCTTTTCTACAATAGGTTCGTTGGAAATACTTTCAATCATAACGTCACTAACTGCAGGTAAAATCTCGTTTTCTACAAAATCAGTGACAACATTTTCAACTGCATTATCATTTTGAACTGTTACTATAACATTTTCCTCGGATGATTCGTTGGCTAAGGTATCTGGAGAGACATATTCGTCTATTATAACATTTTGAGATACTGTGGAACGTTCAAAATTTTCTAACACTATCACCTCTTTGGTAGCAGTTGAATTTTGAAATGGTTCTGTTACTCTAACTATATCTTCTGTATCTGTCGCTAACAGGTCAAAAGTTGATGGACTGTCGTCTACATTTTGAGGTTCTTGCTCAAGTTCTGATATTTGTTTTGGTTCTTCGATAACTGGATCAATCAGATGATGGATATCGTAAGAATCAATGCCAATTGTTTTCAGATTGGCTTCTTGCTCGTCAAAGTGGATAGTTGGTTCCGTCATTGTAGCCGTGTGTAGACCTTCACTAACCTGTTGTTGAGCTACCTGCGAAACTTCAGTTTCGTTTATTATGCCCTTTCCTCTCTTTTTCTTCTTTTTCTCGGTATTCAAAGTGTTGGGTTTTATTTCTTCATGCGAATGGGTTTCTAGTATAACCCCAGGGCTTTTAGTGTCTTTATTTTCTTGGCCATGTCGAATATCCTTTTTAGTTTTCTTGGTTTTTGATTTTTTGCTTTCAGTATTATTTTCTAATAATTCAGATTTAACTGGTTTCTCTATTTCAACCACTGCAGGGCAAACAAGTACATCAGGTTCATGAGGACTTTCAATTTGCTTGTTTTTGTTCTTTTTGGGTTTGGAAGTTTCAGATTTTGTTGGTTGAATTTCGGAAGGTATATTCGATATTTCGGGATTAGGTTCGGCATTAGTTTGCTCAACAATTTTAGATTTATTTTTCTTCTTTTTTGCTCTTTTACTTTCGCTAAGTTCTACTTCAGTTGGAGTGGGTTCTTGTTCTTTTAAGGTTGGTTGTTGTACTATTACAATAGGGTCTTCTATTGTTATAGGATGTTCTTGTACTGTTATAATAGGTTCCTGTATTATTACCGTAGTGGTGGTAATATTGGTGACAATTTCTACATCACTTTGGGCAGCATTCTTTCTGTGTTTTTTCTTTTTAGTTTTTGAAGGTTCAGCTAGAGTTTGATGCATATTTTCAGGCTCTGAGAAAAGAGTCTCGGTAAGCTCTGTGACGTCTTGGGTTGCCTTTTTCTTATGCTTCCTCTTTTTATTTTTACTTTGTCCTGTAGATTCGTCTGTAACTAATACTGAATTGGAGTTACTTGGTTCTTGAGTTATGAGGGTTTCTATCTCTTGTTCATCTATTATACTACTTTGTGGTTCATTTTCTGAAGTATTATGCTTCCTTCTTTTCTTTGATTGTTTTTTAGATTTTTTAGAAGTCTGTATTTTTTCATTATCGTCAAGAACTTTGTCATCTACATTAGGGGTAATTGACTGTGAGTTTTCTGGACTCGTGATTATTAATGTACTTAAAACTGCTTCAGTTTGATCAAATTTCGGTTGCTTTTCTTTCTTATGTGACTTAACGGGAAATTCTTCTTCGTCTCGCATTTGTTGAGTATTCGATTCTATATTAATCTCGTGCAATGTTTTCTCGACATATGCAGGTTTCTTAGTTTTCTTAAATTTAGTTTTTTGTTGGTCTTTATCTGTATATTGGGAAATATTTTCTATATCACTATGGGTTTTTAAGTCTTGTGAGTAAGGAATGTCAACAATTTCTTTACCACCTAATTGTGTAATAGGCTCTCCATGGTAAGTAAACTGTTGAGAATTGTCGGATTCGACCCGATATGGTCGTCTTTCTCTATGACTAGATTTATTTTGACTTGGTAAAGCAGGTGGTTGCGCCCTATTGGGAGGCGTTTTCCTGCGTTTACGATAATCTGGCTTCCTCGTGTAAGACTGCGTTTCTTCCTGAGACGTGGAACTTAATTCAGGTCTAGGAGATAATGGTCTGGAAGCTGATCGTATATTCGATGCTGGCTTTGATAGTATACTGGATGGCTGGAGAGGTTTATCACCTAGTCCCTGGGTTAAAATTTGAGCATATGAGAAATGAGTGCTAGCAACACTTATGTTGTCTGATGTGTCTTTTATTTCAGATAATTTTGAGTCTACAATTTCTGGCAATTTCTTTACACTTTGTTTTTTCTCATGTGGTGCCACATCAGCTGTAGAAACATTTTTAGAATTCCTCTTTGGCTTATTATCTTCAGCTTCAACTGTGACTTGTGGTTCTGAAATCATAATTATATCGGGTTCCGAAACCACAATAGGGCGGGTTTCGTTATAGCCGTATTGTTGCGGTGTAAAAGACTGCTCTACATATTGAGTTTGTACACCTGGGTGATAAGTTCCTAAACCAGAACTCATCAGCTGTTGTCCCGAAGCTATGAAGTTAACCATATCGGGCAACGGCTGAATATATTCTAATACGTTTGGTTGTTGAGATACAATATCTGGTTGATAGTAACCAGGTATTGCACCATAATTGGATTGCATTTCATAATGAGCCTGTGAGTATTGATTCCAAACAGTAGTTGGTTGCATAATAAACGGATTGGAAGTTTGAGGATATTGCATCGTACCTGAATGAATTTGAGATTGATCCGTATAAGTTTCATTAGTTTGTACCGGTTCTACAGCATAACTACTGTGATGTTGGTGTTGCACAGATACAGGTATTATTTCCGGTAGATGCATCGTTGAATGGGTTTCTGTTATTGGTTGAACTACATGTGTGGGTTCACTAACAGATAGTTCCGAAACAGAAACTTCTGGGGTTGGTAGAGCTTCTAACAATGGTTCTGTTGGTTGTATGGGTTTCAGTGCAACTTCTTCAGTAACGGTTTCTTTTTTTATCCTTGTGTGGGGTACACGTTTAGTAAATGCCACTTCTGGTTTAGACCGTTGCTCTTCTTCTAGCGCTTTTTTAGCCATTTGATTTCTAAGAACTTCAGCATAAGTCGTAGAACCAGGAGCCCACATGGGGCTCTTTGAACGCGATCGGTCTTGATTTACTGTAAGTTGAGCAATAGATTGGATGGTTTGACTAGTTTCTTTAAGTGGTTGAGGTACATGCTGTTCCTTGACTTTGTGTGTTAAACCAAGTGGTTGTACAGTTGGTTCCTTGGACCATGGGTTCTCTTGTTGCCTTCTCGGTGAACGACTTTTTCTTGGCGGAGGTTTTGGTGTTTTAAAACCTTCTCGAGATAGCTTGGTTGGTTTGATATCAATGGTTTGATTTACCTCTTTAATAACATCTTTAGTTTTTCGGGATATAGGGACGGGAATAAGTTCGCTTTTCTCTAGCGCCTTCGAAATTTGAATTTCAGGAGTTTCGTTATTTGGTATGGTGGATAGTTGTTCTTGTGACCTGGGGAGTCCGGCAGCAATGTCTGCGTAACTAACATCGAGGACGGTATTGTCTATGGGGGCGTAGGGGTCTAGGCGGCGAATGTAGGAGACGAATAGGGTGATCCGTTGTCGGTATGCTTCTATCCGCGCCTAATGACGTAGTAACAAGGTAATATATCAGTATCGCGTTTTAAAATTGCGCAAGGTGGTGGCTGAAACGCGTGTCATGGTCGATATTGTTTGGAGTCATGATAGGGATTAGTATTTGTCTAGGTAGGGAAGGGTTCTGGGCTTGGGTTGGGTATTCTACGTGCCGAGCGGCTCCAGAGCTGGTCCTCCAAGTTGCAGGATTAACTTGATGCGTTCATTTCGAGCACTAAGTTTATTCTGCAATAATCGAACTCGTTCTCTGTACCCCTAGACATGCGAATTTAGGATGAGGAAGGAATGCAGCAAAATAGTAGAAAAAAATAAATAAAACGATTCATAAAAACAATCAAACAAGAGCAAACAATATTTAAACTGATTGTGTTCGCTTCATCTGGCTCACCCAAATTAAAAAATAATGAAAGCATGACGCAATGTGTGTGTAGTGTAATGAGTGGCAATAATAACCAGTGTTGGGTGAATGAGATAGATAGTGAACACAAACCCAAGTGAAAATGTGGTGAACTCAAGCATAATGGCAATTGCAAGCGTAAGTGGTAAAATGGTAAAAAGCAACAAATTAAATGAAATAAAATAGAACCAATAGAGCCCGGAACCAAAACAAACACAATCCCCGCTGCCGGAGGGAAGGGGGGAAATGGAAACACCTTGATGAACGTATCAGCCACCTCTGCAGCGCGTTTCATAAAAGTCATCAAAATGTTTCCAAAATTTTTGTTACGTCAAAAATTTGAATTTTAGATCATTTTTAAAATGTATATAGTTTTATGTAAAATGTACTGGTTGGCTCTAAATATTTACTCATAAAGGTTGTTTTACGAAGGATTTGCAGTAAAATTTTTGGGAAACATATTTTTTTTAAATTCACATGCTTCAGTTTGTCGATGTAAAATATTGACATTATTTTATTTCGGATTGTTCCGGTAATAGCTATCAACTTAGGTTCGTAAATAAACATAATTGTTTTATTTTGGTACTTTAAATGGCTCATTAAAGCATCCAAAACAGTGGACTAACAGGACAGGACTAACTCGATTTTTAAACTTGTTTAGTTTTTATTTTGCAAATTAAATGAAAATTAGGCCGAAATAGAAAACACACTCACTCAGACTCGTTCCTTGAAAAATGAGGGCCGCATGTGACAATTAGTAGCCTTATGAAACTTTTATTTTAATACATCTACTATTTTAATATACTTTGTTACGATTGTTACTAGATATTTTGACCATATTTAATGTGCTCACGTCTAGCGATAGTTTTAAAAGCGTAGTAGAAATAATTTTTAAAAAAGTTGACAGTTACTACCGGTAAAACCAAAAGTGATAAAACAACGCCAATACATAAACTTACATGCTTAAATATAATATAGTAGTAGTTTCACTGAAGTTCTAGTACAAAGCCTTTGTGAAACATCCTGTATTTTACTGGTTTTAGCTTTGCTACCGCTGCAGTGTGCATTAACTAGTGGTCGTGGCATGTTGTTTATTTTTTAAATCGGGTATTTTGTCGTATTTAAAAATATATGAAGACAGATTACTGAGGATTATATTTAGAAATATATTATACGTATTTTAAAACCTCGGTGCGATCAATGAATTAAAAGATGACAAGTGACACAGCTAGATTCACGAAGGAGCTTATATTTAAAATAGATCTAAGTTAACTATTAATTTAAAATGACAAAAGTATAAAAATAAGTTTAGTTAAGTCAAATTTTTTAGAAAAAATATATTCATAGAACGTTCTAAGTATTTTTTAAAGAAAATTATTACAAACAAGATTTTCCGGAAAAAAATTCAATTCACTCCTTTCGTAAATAAATGTTGTACGCTTGTTTCACTTCGTTTCTAGTAAAGAGTTTTTTGGTGTCTGTAAATGACAAGCGAGTTCTTGTGAATAACACAAAGTTAAGAGCTTCTAATGAAAATGAGAACAGAAAAATAATGAAGAAATGATAAATTATTAATTATTCAAATTACTAATAAACTTTTAAGTAGTAAATTAATTTTAAACGTAGACATTTGGTGAGTAATCTAACTTCGCTATATTAAACGTATCATGCCACCCCCATCTAGTCTAAAAACAAAGAATTATTTCGGTTAATCGCACACGACCTACCTCTTGGTCTCGGGTAGCTTCGTCTCTATGATGAGGCTTGTAGTTCGGTGCCATGGCGGCACGTAGTTGCTGCTCAACCTTTAACAGATAATTGCCGGTTTAAATATGCCATTGAAAGGGTTGGGTTTCCTGCTTTAGATTGATGGAATAAGTAAAAACATATTTTTAAAAATTTTTCTAAAAACGGAATGTTTATTTTTTTATCTATCTTTAAACGATTACCCTGCTTATGCGTGTAGACAATCAAATGGTATCCATATATATCCGAAATTTCTTAACACGGGTTTATTGATCGATTAAGAGAAAAAAGTTTTTTGAAATTAAACCAAGAATATTGGAAAGTCCTTTTTTATTCATATCTGCATATTCACAAGAGAAAAACTTTTTTATTTCGCATTTTTCGACAAAATGATATTTTTACTTTCCAGGACGATGGATCCGGAGGAATGGCCTAATTTTATTGCCTCCTGAAGCGTGTATAAGACACCTCTAAATAATGATATTGACCTACTGAAAAATCGTAGTCGAGAAGCCATTCAATTGCTATTGAAGAAGCGCGAAACAATTTTATTGAACTTCAATATCGTGTCGAACACTTTTCGAATAATTTTCTTTTTAATTATTAATGTTTTAGACACTCTGTATGATTAAACTCAAATTAGTCGACGCCAGTCGTATTTTTATTACAAGGAAATTTTTTTATGAAGAATGACATTTTGTCGAAAAATGCGAAATAAAAAAGTTTTTCCTCTTGTCAACTCAATCTATGAACATACTTTATATGTATATCTTTAAATCATTTCTATTTTACTTTAGTAACAACTTATTGACTTTCCAATATTCTATAATTAATTCTAAAAAACTTTTGTCAAAATAATTTTTTAATAAAAATTACAGTTTTTTATAAACCGAAATTCAGTTTTTTGTCTAATTCTAAGAACAATTAATAATACAGATCAGTCGCCTACTGATGCCTTCTTTTTCTAACATCAGTGGCTAACGTTACTCTCGGTCGATGAGCTAGAAATTACTTATGAATAAAGTTCGATAAAAAGGAAATGGAAAAGGAATTAACCGTAACCGTATTTATGCCCTAACGTTAAACACTAAATTCGTTTTCTAAAGCAAAAATAATCAACCCTTATAACATCGTTACCAATTTTTAGTATACCTGAACAATTTGTTGTCGTAGCTGCTGTATTTCCGACTGATATTCTTCGACTTGAGCAATGGCCTTCTCGAGCTGATCAACTTGATTTTTTATCAAATCGTTCACACTGTCGAGTTCTTTCAGCAACTCCTCGACTGATTGGGTGATCTTCGTATCGGCCTTGATACCCGATCGGAAATGAAGCTATAAATCAAGTAAATTGATTATTAATTGGCAATCCCGTTAGTTTATTTAAACAACCCCCCCCCCCCCTCCTGTCCCCATCCGGGGTTCAGGGGTTGTCACCCAGAAAAAGACCCGAATCGACTTGTTTTTTATCTCTCCCATTTTCTCATCTTCTCAGCCAGAAGTATATAAAGTCCACTAATTACTCTTTTCGTCTCAAACCCCAACATATTTCTTAGAACAGTTCATGAAAGTGTGCTATAAAGAGGGTGCAAGGTTCCCATAGTTTCATAACTGTTTGGAAGTCTCAATACATCTACATAAAGTCCAAAATCGTTAAAAACTTACAGTTGAGACTATGTTAAATTTAGAAAATTGAAACTGTATAAACCAACTTATAAATTCTGTCGAGATACTTATAGAAAGAGGGGTCCAGAACTGCAAAAATATTTAAATCAAAGATATTTTTCATTCCACAAATGATTTAAATCAAAGATCGTTTTGTATGTAAGGAGAGATTTAAAAAAACAAATCTTTTTTACACATTTCAGGAAAGATTTAAATATTTTTATAAAATTGAAATCATTTTATAAGTTTTAAATCATTTAAAAACTTTCAATCATTTAAAAAGTATTTAAATATTCATCATAACTACTATACATACTTTTTGTATATCGATATTCCACAATGGACTTTCAATATAGCCCAGCCCCAGACTAATACGACTGCTCTTTTGACCCCAGTATGTACGAAATCTCTATGTAAAGATTCAAATCATTTCATAAAGATTTAAATATTTTTAATGAAGTTGATATTTAAAAATTTGAAATATAAACAAAACTTAATGTAAAATTTCTATACAAGTTTTTTGATCCCTGAAAACCCTAAAACGACTTAAAATACAGCTGTAGAAGTAATAAAAATCTTAACGTCTGCACTCAAAAGTATAAAGCGATAAAGAGTTAATTTATTTTTAGAAATAATTGTTTTGATTTTTCTCAGCATATTAAATACAGTTCTAATTATAGTACCGAAGAAGTCTACTAAAATACCTGTAATTTTTCAATGGACAATGAAATTTTCGTTTTCTGTATATGTAAATCGGCCAGCATCTTTTCGCGTATGGCGTGTTGATCTCTAAGAGGCTTCTTCTTATTTTGAGAAGACTCCAGCGCTACTCTTGTCTTCTCTATCCAAGATTTAACCTCCTTCATCTTCTTTTCACATTGCTCCCATTCTTCAGAGGTTTCTTGTAGGAGAGCATTCTAAAAAAGAATTTTGCGAAATTTGTAACCAACTAAGGTACAGCCTATAGTGATATTTTCTTTCCTACTGTACACATAATATAAAATAGTTCAAAACGTTTATATAACCTATCAATAAACTATCGAGGCATAGGTATCACAATAAAAATAAAGCTAACCCTTTCTAAAATCTGAGCTTCAACTTCAGTCTTCACCACCTCAGCGTGCTCCATTTTTTGCGGTAAGTCACCAACCATAGTTACGGTACCGATGTATTCCAGTTCTTTAACCATATCGCTAAGGTTCTTCGTAACTCCTTTGCAAGTCTTTACCGCATTCTAATTAAAAAAAAAACACATTTAAAAAATTTGTTTTTGTTGTGCAAATTATTTAAACTACTAAGCAGCTTATCAAAGCCATAAAAGTTAGTTTAAAAAAGCTATCAAACCAACGAGTAAAATATGCTTGTCGCAAAGCTGTGCATTTTCATCTGAGAGAATATCCAATCACTAAAGCTAAAAATGATTATTAAATTTGTTGGAAAATGTAGAATTTTTAAAGAATACTCCTGCTATATTGCCATTGGTTTTAATTTAGTTTTTAACGCAGCGTTCTGGTTAATACATATTTTTAACCATCGCAAGTTCTATTTAATTTAGATAGGAACTGTTTAGAGATACTTACTAATAAAATTAAAAGAGAAAGGTAGAAAAATAAAAACAAATAGAATATATAGTGTGATGTTACTTACATTATAATCGTGTAATCTTTGCTTCACATCTTGAAGAGAACTAACATTTAAAGGCTCCTGCAAGAAGGTCTTCCTTTCCTCCGCCCACAGCAAAACTTGCTGGTACAAAGTAAGGAACCGTTGCCAGGCGTCCAGCGTATCCCCGACTTGTTCCCGTTTCTCCTCCAACAACGCCTTAACTTGATTGATTTGTTCAGTAAGATTATCGATTGTCGATTGCACTATGTCCTTCTCCTCTTGTTTCCTGGATTTATCGATGATGGTCTTACCATTTCGCGTAGCTTTATCCAGCCTGTCCGTTACATTGCCTATTTCAGAATGAATTTGCTGAAGTGCCTCGTGGAGTTGCTGCGGCGTGGCAGATCGGTCCTGTATTTTCAGTTCCGATTCTTTAATCCAGTTCTGCAACTCTTCAACGTCCGTAAGATAGTCGGTACGAATTGTTCTAGCCTTCTTGAATTCCCGCTCCTTGTCTTCCATCGCGGTAGCTATTGCTTCGGTAAGTAATTCTAATTGATTGAGCTCTTGAGCAATATCAGACGGTACGAGATTCTGCTCTGCTTGGTACTTGTTCCTAATATCGGAAGAAAGCTGTCTAGCGTCGTTGATTTTACTTTGCACTCTCGAGTTGAGATTTTTCAAATCGTTCTCAGTTCGAGAGATGTTTTCATCAAAGACGTAGAAATTGATTATTTCACTCTTCAAGTCCACTAACTCGCTCTTCCGTTGAGTAATATCTCGGAGAGCGTTGTCAATAGCTTGCAAGTCTTCGTTTACTTTATTGCCTTTTTCCTTCAGGGTTTCTAGAAGCCTAAAACAAGGAAATTAATTAGCAAATGACCGAAAACGTTTAGTTGAACAATGCAAGTGCATGAAACGTGTTTTTGTTAAAATAGCGGGCCGGAATATCCGAACGCGGATTAGTATGGGTTTGTGCGGACTATTTTTACATCTTGACCTCACAGTATTAGATTTAGAATGTGTACCAAAATATCGTTTAGAAAAGTTAAGTCTGGGTTTGCTAAAGTTTTAATATGCTTCCTCCAAGATATATTAATGCACATTTATGATTTATAATAAAATTGATCGATTTGTTTTGGTCAGAAGTAGTTTGTTTTTATAATACTCTTTTCTCAAATTATAGAAACTATAGAATTATTGGAGACATTAATTTAAAAATAATCGTTCTTATTAAAAGCGTATGTTTACAAACATTTCGTGCAGTTTATATAAATATAGAAACGAGAAAACGTTAAAATTACTCGTGAAAAAATATTCTATTTTTATATCCTAGTTACCAAAATCCAAGTAAACTTTTAGCTTTGACCTAAACGACCTTGTCTATTTTTTTATGTCAAATATTCGTTAAAATCAAAAATAATTGTTGTTCATGCTACTTACAGTTCTCAAAACAGATTTACAGGGATAGTTTTTAATTAAAAGGGCTGGATTATTAACGTTTTATAAGGTTACGAGGTTGGTAAGGTTTGTTTTAAACAGAGCGAAGTAAATGTTTGGACCGTACAGATATTAAAATAACTTTTATATTTACCCTTAAAAATTTTCTATATTTATCAATTTTAGCTTCGACCTTAATTTTAATTAATTATGCTAATATACAGAAGGACTAAGAGTTCTTTTTGTTGATAGTATTGTAAGATAGAATCTTAATTTGCACTAAACACAAGTAAAACTAATACAGTTCACTGCCTGGCAGTAAAAATAGACTAAAGGTAATTTTTTATTATCACCCTGGAATTGGCACGCACTTTAAAGCTTCATAATAATTTTTAATGAGCGTTTCATACAATGTGAAACTACACGTCGTGACGCAATTTTTGGCAAATGATTTATTTTGGTGCTATTACAGGACACTTTGAATGGGCAAAGGCAAAAACGTGTTTGACGCGAAATAACATTTTGTGGTTAACCGCCGCATCACTAAATGCCGGCTATTTGAAAATTGCCAAAAATAACGCAAACCTATAAATCACTTAAGGGGTTATTTCATCCGCACCAAATCACCTTTCAATTCTGGCTTAAAGAATAAACACTCGGAACGAAAAAGGCCGCACTATAATGTCACGTAAAGCCACGAAATAAATAAGGGCTTCGCGTATTCGAAATAAATAAAAATCACTAATAAAAGCACGAAAATAAAAAATCCTCCACCGCGTACGATTGGGGTGGGTGGTCGAATTCGCTGTCGACGTGGGTGTCGGTACCAGGCAGTGAGAACTCCCCCTTGATCTGCTGACGCTATCCAGCCATCCAGTATGTTGAAAGTATAATTTTGATTTGAATACGGGACGCGGTAGCGTCGTTACGAATTAGGCGTCGAGACGCCGGCGCGCATGTCGATTAATATGCGGTTTATTTCGATATATGCAGGGTGGCTCGCAAAAATATTGTTGCCGAAATCTTGTGCTAGTTTTTGAATGCTGTAATAAATTGTGTTGGAATCCATGCGGATGTTGTTTGGGTAGCCTCTCTTACACCCACTAATAATAAGGATGCACCGAAATATTAGTGTATTCTGCGAATTTACACCTATATAATTATTTCGATGACAATAAAAATAAAAAAAAGTTAATTTTTATACAGGAACGGGATTCTATGGTTCCCCAATATTTCCTTTAGTGTTATATTTGGTGCATTACGGGTAATACCATCAAAGTTTTGTACTGTTCTTTGCTAAGGTAATTTTTAAATTATCGTCCATTGGTATGATATGATGTTTACATAAAACAGATTGAGATCGTGCAGAATAAGTTTACGATGATCTATGCTTATAAAGTCTATTTATGACTATGCTATTATTAAAAACTGCAATATTTAAAAGATAATTGGATACGTATTGGCTTCTGCATGGTTGCTCTGGAGTTATGAGACTCATCGCTGCCAAACACTTATAGGGCATATGTATTCAAAGCTTGTAAAAATATCTCGAATCATTCATACGTTGAAAGGTTATTAGTTTATCATTGGAAGTACTGAAGAAACGATTACGAGTAACCACCGATTATTAGATTTTTACGATTAATCGTAATCGTCAATATCAATACGATTACTTTACGATTCTTTATATTACAAAAAAATATATTTTTAACACTTTTGATCGATTTAAAAATTACTAGCCATTAGCAATAGTTTTTTGCGAATAACGGAAATCATTTTGAACACCTGATTATGTAGTTCCTTACTTTTTTCGTTGTTCGTTTTATTACTGTTTTGGAATGATTTTTGTTCACTTATTTGTGGTTTATTATTAAATTATTTGTTATTTATTGAACTAGTCCGACATAAGTAAAAAATTTAGAGCTTACTTATGAGATATTATTTATAAAATTAGGAGAAATACAGGACCGTATCCCAAAATTTCCTGAAGTTGCTCAAAAAACCCTCGAAACGTCATTAAACCACAATGTGTCATACATCGTTGCATTCGGGAGAAAAAAGCTCTCAAATTCCAATATCAGGAAAACAGGACCGTATTTAAAAAAAGAAAGTTGATAATGGCCCTTCGAAGACGACTCGTCGGATTACAAAACAATTAACGCTGTTAGATAGAGCGGAAAAAGTGAAATGCAAAAGTGCAATTTACTTTAGAATTGGATTTCAAAAAAACCCAGGAAAACAATAAAACGATTTTTCAGAAATTCGGGTTTATCCGGATATCTCCGGAACTACTCGGAATTTTAAAACTTTCTAAAGAGCATATTATTAGGCACGTAAAGGCGCAACTTTACCTGCATTTAACGGACTTCGTATCTCTTACGGTTTCCGAGATCCCTGTACTGGCCCTCCTTATCTTGGACACGTTGTATATTATTACAAATTTGGAGTCTACTCAAGATTATAGGCAGATTTCGTATATCATGTTCATATATCATATCCTATTCCTAAGTCTAAGCTTGTTTGACATATTTTAGTTTTTATGTCAACAATAACGTTTGCAAGCATTAAAATAATTATTAATTTTTCCTTTAAGGAAGCCTTTATTTTATAATATTTTGACTAATAAATTAACTATTAATACAGGGTATTCAAAAAATAAGTTTAAAAATTAAATTGAGAAAACTACAAAAAAATCTACATTTTCAAATCGAAACTCCTAAATTTTATAATTATTTTCAATTTAGCATTAAAAATAAGAGCACGTTTGTACAAGGTTGTCTATTGCAAACATTTGTAGTTCTCGACCTATGACCTACAAAATGTTTTTAATAAAAATAGTCACTATAAACAAATTATTTGTACCACCGAGTGGCGGGGATAAGGATTCGGGGCCCTCTCGCCAGAGTGTGTTTTTGTTTTGAAAATTAGCGTTTAGGCCCTTCCCGAAAATGAGGCGTCCCCGCATGGCGGGCACTGTGGGCCCCTTATCGCCGCCAGTGTTACCACCACAATATCCTGAGATTATCCTTCCAAATCAGAATTTTCAGAATGGAAATAATCGCTGCGTGTTATCAGTCAGCATGTCGGTTTTGTCTGTTCCTTCTTTGATACGAGAAAATATAAATATTAAATTTGAACTTCTTAGAATCGCAATTACGACATCACTATTTTGAACAATGTAAGGTCTTCTAATTATAAATAAAATTATTTTATTTTTAATTCGTTTCGGACGGATCATTTTTAATTTGGTCTACCGAAATCCAAAAATAAGTTCTTCGAAAGATAGTGAAATGCATATTTATTAAAACGCTGGGGAACGTGACAACTGTTGGCGTTCCTCCAAAATAACAATTTCTAAATAAAAATTCGAAGGCTTTTAGTCTACATCTAAATACAATAGTATATAGGGTGTTTCACTACAATAACCTTTGCATTTAAAATACTTTTAAATACTTAAAATCATTTTTTAAATTGATTTTCATCCCTAAGAAACAGTTCAAAATTAAATCTCGGAAGAATGCTGGCCAATTGGCTTAAATTGAATATTTATATTTTCTCTTCAAAAAAGGAACAGAAAAACATAGTTGCGGGAACAGAAAGCGCCTAATTTTTAGTTCCATTCTTAAAGTTGCCAATTTGAAAGTACAATGTCGAGATGTCGTGGTGGTAATAGTAAATACAAATAATTTTCTTATCATTTTTTTTTTTTTTTTTTTTTTTATATGATCAAACACAAGCACTATAGGAAAAATCCTTTAGGGCACTCTGGGAGTGGTGCGTGTGCGCAAAAAGCGATTCACGTTGGTTTTGAATCGTTGGAGGTTATATTCGTTGGGAAAAACGACCTCGGGAAGGTCGTTCCACAAAGATGTAGTCCTCCAGATGAAAGAATTCTTAAATAATGAAGTTCGAGGAGTACCAAGCTTAACCACATATGGATGGGCGGCAGTGGTTCGTCGTGTATTTCTGCCAATCGTCGCTCTGGGCGGAATTAAGAGGGCAAGGTCAGCCGAGCACCTTCCATGAAAATATCTGTAAAAGAGAGTCAAATCCCCAACCTGTCTTCGATGTTCTAGGCTGTCGAGGTTCTTCGTCAGCTCGTGGTCTCCGATCAGACGAATAGCCCTCCTTTCGATGGAATCCAGCAGCCGAAGAGTATATTTGGGTGCAGAGCTCCAGACATGAGAGCAGTATTCTAGTGATGGTCGAATCTGGGCTTTGTATAGTGTCAAAAGTTGTTGAGGTGTGTACAACTTTCTGGTTCGGAAGAGTACCCCAAGCTTCTGAGAAGCTACCTTGGCGATTGCCGCAACGTGATTATGCCAAGACATATTTCCTCCGAGATTGACGCCCAGCAAATTGATAGATGAAGCCAGTGGGATTGCGTGTCCGGCCATGACTATTTCCGGTTCTGTAATGTTAACCTTTTTAGAGAAAACTGCTGCCTGGGTTTTTTTAGCGTTAAATTCGACTTGGTTACTGTCACCCCAAGCCAAAATTTCTTCCAGGTCTTTGTTGAGGCGTGATACTTCATGCTGTCTGCGAAGATGTGCGTCGGCAGCCGATGTTTGCGCATTCAAAGAGAAAGATGAGATAAGTGTGCTATCGTCAGCAAAACTAAATATCGGATTTTGAATTTTCACTAGAAGGTCGTTAATGTAGAGTAAGAAGAGAGTGGGAGACAATATGGACCCTTGAGGAACACCGGCATTGATGGTGAAGGTGTCTGAGAGAAATCCGTCAATCGCCACTTGCAGAGAGCGGTCCTTAAGGAAGCTAGACAACCATGCACAGAATCGACTGGGCATACCATAGGATCGCAGTTTACTTAGAAGCCCCTCATGCCAAACACGATCAAAAGCTTTAGAAATATCCAGTGCAACAACCCGAGACTCCCCATGATGTTCGATTGCGTTGTTCCAAATATGGCTGACATAGGCTAGAAGATCTCCAGTTGATCTGGACTTCCGAAAACCATATTGATGATCGCTGATAATGTTGAAGCCTTCCAGGTACTTTAGAAGATGTTGGTTAATAGCTTTCTCCATTACTTTTGATATAACTGAAAGCAATGCGACTGGTCGATAGATCATGTATGTATATATTCCTTCTTCTGGTTTAATTGATAGTGTAAAAACCGCTGATGTGTTTAGATCTACGAAAGAACCAGGCCATAAAATTACATATATATAAGCTATACCTAGTTTGTATATTTGTAGTTAAGCAAATGAATTAATTGAATAGAAAATTACCCTCATATATTAAGCAAGAGGTGTTGTTTTCGATTGATGACGTCAAAAATTACCCTCATACATTAAGCTAGAGGTGTTGTTTTCGATTGATTACATCGAAAACAACCCCTCTAGCTATCGAAAACAACCCGCCAAGTTTTTATTGTTTATTGACAAAGATAATGACACTTTTTGACGTTTAAAAAAATAAATCTTATATTACTAATTTTTTTAGTTCTTTATTTAAAAGTTGTAATATAAAGTTGTTTTAACCATTATTCGAGTAATTTTCTCCCTAAATTACACTCGTGCATAAAAATTCTCAGATAATTTTGCATTTAAGCGTATTTCCTTTGAAAAACAACATTCGTTCATTTTCAAATTTTGTAAAATAGCCCTCCTTCTTCGGAGTCGGGCCATTTCGCCAAAATATGAAAATGAACTCTTGTTGTTTTTAGGCAATACGCTTTCATGCAAAATTATCGAAAATTTTTAGGCACTAGTGTAATTACCTCCGAAAACAATATCCCTTGCTATCGAAAACAAATCCTCTAGCTATCAGCCCGGTGAGACCTCTTATGGCGGGGATCGAAGCATATAAGTAGGCCGTGCAAGTGACGTCACAGCCAGGCAGGTTACTCCATACGTTTATCCTTTTGTGTCTATCGTTCTGTGTCAATATCAGACTCGGGTTTGTTCGATTTGACCTAGGCCATATTTATCTCCCTTTAATGAATCGGAGAAGGTTGATGCAGACAGAGACAGACATAGAATGCGAGCAGCACAAGTTCTTAAATTATTTTACAACCGAAAATCCTTCGTCTGGAATGGAATAAAAATCAAGTAATATATGATTTATAATGTGATTGAAAATGGTGGAGGAAACGTCATTAAATTCTAAAATAATATTTAATTTTCTGTTCTTTCCACGAAAGCGGACCTTTTCGTTTTGTTGCTGGTAAGTAATTTATGATTGAAATATTTTTTTATTAATTTTTATTCGTTATTGTTATTTTACATTATAAAATTGTCCCATTATGTCCCAAACTTGTCACGCAAATTAGCAACAAACACATTTTTAAAGAATTTTACTTAAATTTTACAATCTAAAAGTCAAAAGCTACAACATAATAATTACAGCTTAGTTATATTAACCCGTAGCCAGAATTTTGATAAGTCCGGTAATATATTATTATAATAATTATTTATTTTCATAGTTTAATTGAGAATCCCATAATGACTGAACATTAAAGAGGACTTCGATCACTAGTGTTGCCAGGAGTATGCTACGAAACAAACAAATTGGAAGCCCATAATCATAATGATGGTGCATATATTTACTTGGTTAGTAGCTGTACATATAGTATTGTATTTACCTTGATTTGTTTGAAGTTTAAGATGGTAAAATATTTTATGTAAATTTTGATTTATTTCCTATTTTTTAATAAAACTAATTACAACCTTCAATCTCTGAATTCTGTATTTCTAGTATTGTTACTAGTTCAATAATAATATAAAAGTATGTAAGGACAATTTTAAAGCGATATTTACAGCTGAAAACCTATGTCACAATCCTAATATTTGATTTTCTCTACTTAGCAAATCAAATGAAAGGGTTTTGAAGATTTCTTTGCTTAAATGTCACTTTAAAATATTGACAGTAATACAAATTTGGACAAAAGTGACATTTGAAAAGCACGTGCGCGCCAGGCATAATGGATGTCGCCGTATTATCGCCTGCTTCGAATATTTAACACGGCAGTTTGTCTTCTTCCTGGTTATAAGTATTCGTTGCTAGCTATTGAACACAAAACTATAGTAACCTTCTTACAACGCCATTATTGCCAATGTCAGTCTGACATTCTCATTGTTCCGAGTTAAGTTTCAAAAGTGTCACGTTTTGGAAAGGAATCAATCGAAGTAATTCAAGAAAAGATCACACAGAGGTCCCAAAAAAACACTAAAAATAGCAAGCAATATGTCTGGCGTCAATTTATGATGTTTTGTGAAGGGAGACGGTATGTTTTTAGCAAGGAGACTCAGATTAAAAAGCTTGCGGACATACTTCAAGACTGGGCTTATAGCATGAAAAAAACGGTGAGGAATACAATAAAAACAATATGGAATTTAACAGCGAAGATGTTTCAGCAAATGTATTATAACGAGTACCAAATCAGGTTTGATCCATTTACGAATATTGACTTTAAAATGGATCGTGAGGCGAAGAGCGCAAAACGCAAGCAAGCGCAGTATCTATCAGAAAAGAGGAAAGTAAGTTCAGCTTTTTTAAAATATGATGAATTTAGAAGAATTGTTGATAGTTGCGATGAAAGTACTCCCGATGGCCTAGAAAAAAATATATTTTTTATACTATCCTATGAGCTGGCTTGGAGAAGAGGTGAAGGAGCTCGCTGTCTACAAGCTCTAAATGGTTAATTTTAAACACGAAGAATTCTGATATTTGCCCTATACGTCTTTTTGATAAATTTATACAAAAAAGAAGCCAGATTAATCATGAACGATTATTTTTAACAGAAAACCCATTCTGGAAAACATCAGGAATCTGGTATAAGAACACTCCAGTTGGCAAAAATACCATAGGTCAATGGATCACCAGCCAGACCAAGAAAATGGGCGTAGATACAAAAACGTAAAAATAACCAACCATTCTTTACGGGCAATAGCTGCTTCAAAACTAGCCAAGCAGGGAGTTCGCGAGCAGCAGCTTATAAAAATCACGGGACATTCGAACACAAAAAAATTTTGTCATATCTACAAATGGATGAGGAACACCATAAGCTTGTTATTCAACAAATGAAAACGAATAAAATAGATTCCCAACCTAGTTGCTCGAAAATGTCGAAAACAAACTCAAGAGATTCTTCAAATTCCCAGTCAAATTCTAATATTAATTATTACAACTGCGTTATTAATAATTATTAAAGTAAAATATATAATACATTATTGCATTTAACTTTTGTTAATTCGAGTAATTTTCCCCATAAATTACACTCCTGCATAAAAATTTTAAGAACATTTTTAAGCACTCGGGTAACTACCCCCGATAATTGCGTAGCACTCTGTATTATAGACTTTATTTGTTGAAATTATTTTTATTTTTAATTTAGCAAAAGCTAAACGGTGAACGTCAAGTTTATAAATCTTTAACTTTACAAATTCAGTTTTAGATTAGAAAAGATTCAAGTGTATTTGGCTAAACCTTCACATAAAATAGTGCCTGCGGGCGACTATAACCAAAATGCCTCATGTATTGAGCAATTTCGCGCCAGGAGTATAGTCACCATTTCCACAATCAAATTTAATGAACAAAAATGATCTGAATACCAAATCCGGCCCTGATCAATCAACTTAACATGTGTAAGGGGTAATCATTGTAAATTATAGTACAGAAAAAAAGGGGATATAGTAAAAATTAATAACGGAACAAATGAAATAATAATACTAATAACAATAAACACTTACTTTTTGTATGACTGAGTTAACTGGTTTAATTTCTTGGATAATGTCGAAGCTGAGGCTGGCGAGCATTCTTCCAAGAAGTGGAGGACGAGTTTTGATAGCTCTAGTACTTCTTTTTCTTGTGACTCTAAAGCCACCGCTTCAGATTGCAGCTCCTGGAAATTAAATCAATTAAAACTGGAACAATCTACACAGTCGTTTTAGTTTTCGCTATATAATCCAATAGCAACTTAGAATGTGTATTACTTTAGGGCCTACCTCAGGCCTGGGTGCCCAGTTACACAATATTAATACCAAGTAATCTAAACTGTAATATTATGTTAAATCCATGCTATACCTTGAAATGGGCCCAGTTCGTTATCTCCTGTGCTAGTCACTGTATAGATATAGACCGACATGCGATTCGTGATTACACAAATTAAGGAATATTTATATTATATGTCAAAACTAACATAGACCAGTAATTAAAATAAATACAATTCTTGAATATTAAGTAAAAGTTCGCGTTTGGAAGCAAATCAGGCCGTTTAGGTCGCGTCGCGCCATCTTAATGTGTTTTAATATTTTAAAGATGTTTACGTCTTCCAAAAATTAATGTTTGCAACGACTGAATTGAGACGCGTTAATCACGAATTCACCCAAGCAGGGATAATTAGAAGATTTGTTGATCCATTGTATCCACGGTCTGTTTTGTAAATAAATAATATTTTTTAGTTGTTATGGATCATTAATAGTATTTACAGTTTGGTGTATTGTCTTAGTCTAGTGGTCGTTTGTGAGTGTGTACATATTCGTATTGCCTTGACAATTCATTTATACACATAGATTCAAAAGTTTTGCATCACTCTGATTCTCGAATAAGTAATTACGTCATGGTGAAAATAGACTAAATATTAGTTCATTGGTAAGTTTAAAATAAAAATCAATGAGTTTTAGTTTACCACAACATTTTAAACCTTCCAAAAAAAAAACTTAACAAAAGTAAAATTTATTCGTATTGTGTAATTTGTGAAATTTAAAAAATTCAGCTTCTAATAAAGTGTATTTCCTCCTCTGGCCTCAATGCAAGCTTGAACACGTCGTTGTGGAATAGTCTGCCATTCCTCGGAAGCAGCGATGACAAGCTCCTGGAGAATTCTAGGGGGATTTCTTCTAACGCGAACTGCCCTAGAGAGCATGTCCCAAGCATGTTCTATCGGGTTCATGTCAGGGGACAAAGCAGGCGACTCCAAGCGATTGATTCCCTCACTTGCTAGATATTCATCCAGAGCTCTAGTACGATGGGGCCGGGCATTGTCGTCCATAAACGCAAAATTGTTACCAAAAGCCCCTCTCCACGTTATAACATAAGGAGGTACCCTAATGTACCTGTCGCCAGTCATTGTGTCTTGAACGTGAACTAACTCAGTGCGCTCGTCAGACCTAATACCTGCCCAAAACATGGCGCTTCCTCCGGCGAATGGAGGCAAGGGGCGAGCATGGGCAAGTTGAGTGGCTCTTGTTGGTTTTCTCCAAACACGAATCCAGCGACTATCGTTTACCAGACAAATCCTGGTCTCGTCGGAAAATAGGACTGAATTCCAAATTTCTTCGGGTAAGCGAACGTGCGTTTCAGCCCACTGCAGTCGACGAACTCGGTTATCATATTGTAGTTGTGGAACTCTTACTGGTCGCCGACATCTTAACCGGATTCAAGAATTCGTCTTCTTAGTGTAGAGATGGATACGCGAACTCCAATTGCATGCGTAACATATCTCTGAAGTTGTGGAACTGGCATAGTACGATTTCTCCGAATTGTTAACGTAATATAGCGGTTCTACGGTTCGTTAGTAACACGCCTACTACAACTTCGTTCGTTGTCTTCTGTCTCGCACAGAATTGGTCTCTAGATAGCGATTCTATATGAGAGAGACATCACTTTGAAAAACACCTATTGTTTCAGCAACTAACCTTTGGGAATAACCTTCTTCAACTAAAGCTAATATTCTTGCATGATCAATTTCAGATGTTACTCGGCGATTCATTTTTACACACTGAACCGAAAAATTTAACTGGCAAGCGCCAACAAAATACAACACTAAAAATGTTATCTTAAACAAATGTCTTGACAATATTATTTAGAAAAAAAATTAATTCCTGAAATTATCTTAACATGACAAAATCAGAGTGATGTAAAACTTTTGAATCTATGTGTATAACCACTAAAAAGACAAATATGCCAGGTTACCTTTTCAGCATTACTGGCAAAATCATTTGATAGAAAATATCATTGTTTTATCATGACATCCCCCTCAACATTCCTGGATTTAAAAAGTCCAATTTGGGCAGTAACAATAGAATGACGATCTATCGAATATCAATCAATTAAATACATCTACTTTTTGAAATTAATCTTACAGCTGTAAAATATTCAAGTACTTCTTGGCATTTTGTGTAATCTATCGACTGAGTACAAAATATTAGTGATGCAGTACTAGAGTACAAGAATCGATTATTTAATGTACTCGCTGTACTCGGATACTACTCTCTCGAGAATCGAGTACAGTATTCGAGTTCGGAGTTAAAGTACTACTCCGATACTCTCAGTCTATTCGATTTGGAAACAAGAATTGTTTTGGGGTCTGAATAAGAAGCTGAGTGAAAACAAGGATGGAATAGGGTGGATCAAACGTTGTTGTTTAATTTGTAGTACTTGTATGCTCGATTCTGGCTATCGAATGGGAATAATATTTATTCCGACAAACACCGAGTATGCTCGCAGGTAGTGCTCGAGCTCGGTGTGATGTTGTCAAATCGAATTCATCCTATCGAAATATAAAATAAGAGAATCGGTCACTTTTGTACTCAGTACTCGGATGACTACTCGATTATTGAGTTCTCGATTCTTGTGTACTCGATTCTGAAGATAATGGTTCTTTCCGAACACTAAATATACGCCCTTCCTTACCTCAACGTCATTCTTTGTAGCGACTACATGATCCTTATTCCGAACGACTTGGTCAATATGCTTCGCCCTCTCTTCAATGCCGCTAAGCAAACTTTCGAACTTCTGTGTACGGGTTTCGAAGTTCTCCCAGATCTCGGCTAACTTGGTCAGTATGTCTCTTCTTCCTTCTAAATTTGATACTAATGACGACCATTCTTTAGTAACCTAAACAGTTAAACAATTTCTTTTATTATTAAATATGGTCTGACCTACAAGGTTCTAATTTTTCTCGGAAACATTTCAAGAAAATGAAATTTTTGTAAAATATTTAACATAAATAGTAAAAATGAACATAAAAAGTACCAAAATGTTTTGTGTACCACAAGGATCTGTTTCAAGTACACTTTTATTTTTAATTCACATAAATACAATGTCACTAATAAATTTAAAAGGTTCTATTATATTATAAGCAGATTCATGATAATACATTCCCTTATTCGAATAATTTTTCTCAAATGATGGAAAATATTAAATCTTTAATTTTTTAAAATTAATTTACTCCTTTATGCTTAAAATCATAATATCTTTAAATTACAAAAATCATTACATATACATAGCGATATATACACACGGTGTTAAAAAAAAGGTCGGTACCTCGGAATAACTCCGGTGCATCGCATTGCAGCGGAAAATGTCTGCGGAAAAAGTTGTTTGGTTTTGAAGGAGGAATATTTTGCAATTTAAACCACCCCCCACCCCCAGGAACGGGTGGGGGTAAGTTAAGATTTTCAAATGGAACCCCATAATTTTTATTGGCGTATCATGTTCTCCAACCAACAATAAACATCTTTTGTCCGAAAAATTTTTTTTTTCGGACCCATCCTTCACCAATAATCACCATGGGAAAGACAAAATCAGAACCGTGCGAAAATCAAGTTTTATCCCGGAAATACTCTTTTTCTCTATCTTATACTAAAAAATGCCCGTATTTCCGGGATGGTCGGAGAACACGATACGCCAATAAAAAATATGGGGTTCCATTTGAAAATCTTAACTTACCCCTACCCGCGCCAGGGGGTTGAGGGGGTGGGGGTGGTTTAAATTGCAAACTATTCCTCCTTCAAAACCAAACAACTTTTTCCCCAGACATTTTCAGCTGCACCGGAGTTATTCCGGGGTACCGACCTATTTTAACACCGTATTTAATAGAATAAGTAAAGTGGACTTACCTCATCAGACTGACTTTGAATATTCTTCCTGTTACGGTCATCAGCTTGTTTTGTAATCTCAGTTACGCGTTCTTCAAGCAAATCTACCTCCCCTTGTTGGTTCTGCAAAAGACATACGTATTTAAAAGTAACTTTTATATTTAAGCAAAATAGGACAGACATTATCATAAAAAAGGGCTTGTAGAGTATGTGGATTAGACCCCTTTATAAACGAATCTGTCTGTGGTGTTGTGGTCAGTTTATAGAGCCGTACAGCGCCTCTCTGCAACGCTCTACGGCATTTCATCAGATATAAAAGTTGTAGAGGGGGACCTAAACAGCACGAAAAACCAAATTACTGATATTCCACTTCACGGACCCCCTATTGTCACCGTCTCTCTAACTAATAGACTTTGCTCATAAATAAATCAGTACAGGGCAGTATCGTTGGGTTATAAATTATCTTAGCGACATTCGGTAAATCTTAACGTAACCCACGAGTATCCGACGTTTTGTCAAGAACACATTGGCGATTTACGACGAAAATACGGGCATTTTGAAAAACGATACAAATTTACTGGCGGAGACGATAACTTAAATATGACTTTTTTATAACTTTTTAAACAATTATATCAAAAACAACAGTTTGCTGTAAAAATATCATTTTGTTGTGTTTTGTCAAAAACCCACTAATATCATAATGCCAACGATTGCCCCCCTTACTTTTAATTAAAATGAATAATTTAGTAACTGGGAGCTTGAAAAATACCAAGATGATTAATATAATGAGTAATAAACATCGTCAGGTCTTGCAATATCTCCGGATATATATTTTTTAATAGTTCTAAAAGTTCAATGTAAAGTAAACCTAACCAAAATTGCCTTTAAAATTATAAGACTATTTAGATTTTACGTAAATTGGTATGTGGTTTTTATTAGTTTACAACCATAAAAATAAATAGAAGTATGCAGTTTATGTAATTCCCCCCAAATTAACAAAATATTATTAATACTTAATAATATTTATTAAAAAATATTAAGACCTAAATTGAATAATCATATTTTTACTCTCTACATATTAGGATTTATCTTATCTATCAAGTGTAATCATTATCTGTCATGTGTAATTTAAGTAAAATAATTATTTCAATATTAATTTTCATTTTTCGTAATAAAATAAAAATCATTAGTGAATAATGAATATGCGATGTAATAGTATATTAAATACGAAGAGTGGTAAGACGGCTATTACACACGATTTCTAAACTTCGAAAAAGTGTGTAATATGCTTACCACTCGAGTTGTGTACTATACTTTTTCTACGACTTCATATTTACTTTTATGTTAAATTATCGAAATATGCTAATAAAACATTTTCTGAGTCGGTACTCACATGATTATCAGTACATTTTTTATACACTTTTTCATGCCACTCCCTGGATTTTTCTAGTTATACATTATTTGCTGCGGAAGCACCTTGTAATGTAATTTCCCGTGGCGTTCCCTCAATCTAAATATCATAGTCACTCATACTTTACCCAAAAATATACAAATTAAAAATGTTTACTTTGTCAAGGCGACTCGATGGAATTCACAGCCGACTTTGCATAAAATCTATTGGAACCATTGACGGTCTTGGCATATCACGGGTAATGTGATTTGTGGAACTTTTATGTAATATTATTATTACGTAACAATCATTATGTAACAGTAGACAGTGGGTCTTACTAATATAGTAGTAGAAAAAAAAATAAAAACGCACAACTGTGCGTTATGATGTCTAGTATAACAATCAAGCCAGCCTTGAACCACTCAAATCGTGACATTTATCTATGTTGCATTTTGAATATTTGACAGTGACATTGTCATTATTGGAGGTTTGAAGTTCAAATCGATACTTTATCAATTATAAACCGATCTTTAATTTATTAGTATTCTTTGTATACCGAACAATATGGGCAACTCCTATATTGCAATATATTTCGTAACGCCACCGGAAATCACTCTTCTCTCGAGCTACTTCTGCTGTAGAGAATATTCTGTCGCAAAATTAAAGGATATATATGAAAAGGCTTATTAAAAATTTATGCAATGGAGTATGGATAACCACGTGAGTACCTACGCAGAAAATGTTTTATTGGCATTTCGATAATTTAACATAAAAATAAATATGAAGACTATGGTTGCCAGGTGTCATGGATTTTGCAGGATGTCCTGGATTTGAGGCTCGAATATAAGCTTCCTGGGGAGACCTGTGGCAGGACGCCTAATATTTTAGATTTCATAAATACTCAAATTATAAAATATAATAACTAACTCAGCGCCATTTTTTTTCAGAAAATAATAATAATAAAAAAACAAAATAATAATAATGTTTTCAAAATTAAGTATTTTTTATCTAAAAAGACTGTTTAAGTTTGATTCAGTCGTGGAAATTGTTACTAACTTGTCCATTGAAATAAACCTTGATAATTTATATGAAGAATATTGTATAATGAAACCAACCTTTGAGAAAGCTTGCACTTTACCTGAAGGCTTTATTCACAAATGGAACACCATTTTCATGGCTAACCCCGAAATGAATAATTTTTTGAAAATAATACAATTTGTTTTTTCAATATATGGTTCAAATGCTGACTCTATCTATTATCATGTTACGGGAATTCACGTATTGTCATATCGGCATTGTCATAGCACATGCTATCACAGCTTAGAAACAGACTACGTACACTGCAGATCATTTTTATTACATATTTTGTGTTTGTCAAGATCGCAAGTGAATCTTGTAGCCTTCTAGTGTTAAACTCTGACACAGTGTTATCACGCGTGCCGAATATGTAAATTTGCAGAAATAAAATTGTTCTGTCAAGTATGACATGCCGTGAGCTGCATGAGGTGAATATAAACCTATTTATAAGCACGCATAAACCGCTAAAGCTGCAAATACACTATTATCACATCACGTGAGATCACATGCTATCACGCAATGTCACGGCATACCGGAAATAGCTGCAAGGCGGTTTATGCGTGCTTATAAATAGGTTTAGAAGTACACTATAGTCACCTCATGCCGCTCACGGCAAGTCATACTTGACAGCACAATTTTATTTCTGCAAATTTACATATTCGGCACGCGTGATAACACTGTATCAGAGTTTAACGCTAGAAGGCTACAAGATTCATTGCGATCTTGACAAACACAAAATATGTAATAAAAATGATCTGCAGTGTACCTAGTCTGTCTGACAGCATGTGCTATTTTGCCGATATGACAACACGTGAATTCACGTGACATGATAATAGTGTGTTTGCGGCTTAAGTCTCGGATACGTGTGGTGTGTGATAGGCCACCCACCATTCTTGAAATGTAATATAATATTACATAAGATTATTACACAATTAAAATATTTAAGGTTAAATCTGGTAGCAGTGGTTTTCTAAAAACTATTATATTATCGATGATAAAATAACATGAACAAATATTATGAAATTCTTCATCTTAGTGTGTAAAATATTATTTCGTCCATTCGTTTAGAAAAATGTACTTCTGTACAAACTTGGAATGAATTGAAAGGCCAACCTAATTTTATTATTATATTTTCCACAGATAGTGGCTCTTTTCTCTTAGTTTAGAAAAGTAAAATTATCAAGGAAAATGTTATTTTTTGTTTATGTTTATTTAATTTCCAACGAACTATTAAAGGCCATTACAGGGAATATTAATATAGCACAAATAATAATTATAACAATATAAATTAATTAATATAAAATACAAAAAAAATTTTTAAAATGATCGTTTTTAATTAATGAATTTGTATACTATTTTGTATATTAACTTACATCGTTACATGAAGTATCTTCATTACATTTATCGACAGTTACGGGCATTTCAGCTAATTGGTTCCATTATCCTCAATTAAAACAATTCATAAAAATATCGACTAATTATCACAATACAAAAATCTTTTAAAAAACATGAAATAACAATTATGATCGCACAGCAAATCCCGCAATTAGAAATTAATATTGTTCGCCGGTACGCTTAATATGAACTAACTAATAATAAAATATATCCGCGTCCTTGGATGCTGTCGTTTCAGTATAAAATGCATATGGTTAAATATCAGTGAGGTAATTGTGATATCAGACGTTTAAAAATAGCATGACATCATTCATATTGGTTGTTCACCTCTTATTATTTTTAAGGTTGCCTGGGCATACGAGAAAAATTCACGAAATAACAAAAGTAGCGAAAGTTTTCGCGATCGCGACCAGTGGCGGATCTACGGGGGGGTGTCGATAAAGTGAACTGTTTTCGAAAAAAATATATTTTTGTTCATACATTAAATGCACGTCGGCATATTCAGTATACGTAAATTCCATCACTAAGTTAGTAACTAATAAGACAAAGGAGAAAAACCGCAAATTTCAAGACACTACCATAAACTGACACTGGCAGAAATATTCTTATTTAAATTCGGTACATGTGAAAAATACCATAGCAACAACGAGGGAATTTTATGAACATAAAGGAACAACCAATGCAAAAAACCATATTGAACAAAAATATTTTTTTTCGAAAACAGTTCATTTTATCGATACTGATCAAGAGTACCTTTTTTCAGCTTAAGGTTTAGAGTATCCAAAATAAATATTATTGCCGTTCCTTCATCATACAGGATGTAAAAAAAGCATTTTTGTGTTACATCTAGTCCTGTCAAACTAAATAAGCCAAATGTGTTTAAAAGGGCGAATTTTAAGGATTCTCATCTAGTAAACATTATACTAAAAAATTATTAAATTACACCTCGTACTTAAAAAATTATTTAAAATTAAACGATTTCCAGACACGTCCGTTATGGGCCGTAGGAAGAAAAATTTATATGAACTTCTCCTGTTATTTTTAAGTGTTTTATCTGAACCCGGGAGGATTGCCCACATATTCGCGGGAGTTTGACGACGTCCATGAAATGGTTAATACTTTTGCAAAATGAAGCCTCGTCGTCTAGAAACGTCCAACTATGATTAGATATGTTTTATCCCTCTTCCCCTTAATTAGTTTATTGTATTTTTTTAAATATTATCGTTTTAAAATACGGACTATTTTCCAAAAAAATATTAATTCAGGGGAAGGAGGGGAAGTGACACTTCATCGCCTTTGGCGTGAATTATATTGACGCGTAACGATAGTCTGTGTGTTTAAGAATATGTTTCCTTGGCTCTGCCTCTATATTTTCGCCCACGAGCCGTCACTGTAATTAAGTGTTAAAGTTACTTGACATAATGTAAATATCATCAACGTTTCTGTTATTTATCTGAATTCACACCTTACCGTATAAATTTTTCTAGTACTGTCCCGCCACTGATCGCGACTATTTTAAACTACACTGTTGCTGATGATGGATGAAGAAGAAATAGAAATCGTATAATTTTTTTTTTCATCTTTGCGATGTAAACAACGTTTATCAATCTAATTTAATTATCTTGACTGTAAAGTAATTAATGTTATTTTATTGCCTATATTTATTTGAGGATGGTAAACAATGTAAGATTATTCGGTGTTGCAAATGCAAAAAGTTGTAAATTGTATTTTATTTCGAACGGACAAAATACTTCGACTCGGCTATCGACTATGTAAGTAAACTATGTCGGTGTTCTCCCGCGATCTTAAGTGTATGGCTACAAGGGCGCACCGCACAGCGCCCTCCCTCATAGCCTGGTACCATAGCCCCGCACAGAAGTGTCCACAAGGGCGCACCGACCCTCGCTAATTGCCTTGCCTGTCGATCAGTTTGTCTCTCGACATCGAGATATAAACATGCCTTGTCATCTTCTTCCGATGAAGGCTATATTACATAAATTACGTTCAGAATTTGACGTGAAATTGGAAAATCAGTTAATATACAGGATGTCACATTAAAAAATATGTTTAAACAGGGTGGTAAGAAATTAATTAGAAAAAAATAAGGTATACTGGAATATTTTTTACCATTTTACACAGTCCATGTTTATATCTCGATGTCGAGGGACTACTGTGCGAAGCTCAAGCGAGGCTGCGCGGTGCTATGGGCGAGGGTCGGTGCGCCGTTGTGGACACAATAAGCCTGGGTTCACACGGCAATATAACGGGACACCCAGTATTTTATTGCATATTTAGGTTCGTATTAGTGTCACTTAGAATTATCTAAAAATTTATTTAATTTGGTTTTATAGTTTAGAGCAATAAATTAAAAACTGACAAAAAAAATTGCACTGCTGAAAGAAAAAAATCAAAAAACAATCCAAAACTATTTTTTTAACCTCTGCATCGGGAGAGATTTATGGCAGGAGGTATAGAGATACTATGAATATAATAGCTAGAATTTATTTTATACAGGGTGTTCATAATAAGCTTTCAAAAACGAAGCATTTTAAAATTATTTTTCTCAAATTGAATTTTATATGAGGGTGGAACGAAGTTACTGAATATTATAGAACTTACGGAACTCACGGTATAATCGAGGTTAAAAGCTAGCTTAAATTATGTTTATTGTTTTTCAATTGTAAATTAATTTGAAGACAAGTAGGGTGCATGTGTGTTTTTAGTTTTAATTTTGAGTTGTGTCGTTATTTGTAATGTTATATGTACTAATCGATACATGCATCGAATAACATTGTAAGTGACAAATCGCGTTCTTACAGGAGAAGACATAACAGGTTCGGGTATATTACTTTACCATGATACTATAGGCAAAATACCCAAATAATCAGATACAAATCGAATGAAAGAGGCATTTAAAAAAATAATTAAGCTAAGAAACCAAATTTTAGGTTTGAAACATGGAAATTTATTTTTAACTCTGAAATTGGTCAAAATGTCACTTACAATGTTATTTGATGCAATTATCGTAATATCAGCATATCATCAGAAAATGTTTCAGTATTGGTAAAAAAAATCCTGACCAAAAAAGAATTTTTTTCAGATGCGTTGACTGAATCCTGCGATGAACCAACGGCAGTAAACCTCTAAAAACTTGAAACGAAAATCACTATAATTACGGAAATGCTGTTGTGTGCAATAATTGCAAAAAATAGGAATTCTTGAGTTGTGCCGATATTCTCGCAAATGTCTCCTCTTTGTTCGTCTGATAGGGCCATTCCCAAGGGGACCCACAGCTTAACGCGGACTCCCCCAAGGATATCCGTTTTTGGCATGTCCTATACCCCTAAAATCCACCGAGTGTGAATCGGTTTACCGGTCGTAGGGATTGAATCTACGAACTCTCATCCTAGAGTTCCCAACGATCCCACGGAGCCACCAGAGCAGATAAAATAAATAAGATAATACAATTTTTTATTGTTCTCGAAATACAGATTACCCAGCTCTCGTCAAATTGGTATTTATTGTTGTCATAACATTTACGATCTTTAATCTACAAAAATTTTTGAAAAAGTCAAGATAAGTGTGAAAACCGCAGATATAATATATAAATAAAATAATTTCTGACACTAAAACTTGCTAAGATCAAAGAAGTAAAATTAAAAAAAGTAATGCGAGTTTTATCAAGCGTGATATACCTAGATGATAAGTAGATATAAATATAATAATATACGTAAATGTTATTTTGTCTGTCTATCTGTCTGTATGTAACCCAAAGATAAAAGTCTAAAAAAATCCTTTAAAAAAGGCATTCCCAACTTTCGGTTCATATTTTATAGGACAGTTAAACTTTTAACAACAAATCATTAATTTAAACAATATGTCGCGACGTTAATTACTGCCTTCATAAACACTTATACACACATATATTTAGATATGAATTTTTATATCCTATAAATATAAATGATTCTTTCGCCGAAAAACTTTTAAAAAATATTTACTGCAATATAGATATCTGCTCGGTGACACCAATGACTATTTATAAATATTGTCTATATTTGATACTATCTTAACAATTTAACAAAAACTCACCTGGATATCATTAAGGACATGCGTAATCTTCTGAATATTGAAATGCAATCCAGCCAAAGTTGACACCGGTTCATCTGCGAATTTCGTCCTAGCAATGATACCTTTAACCTTCTCCAGAGTTTGTTGGTAATCCTTCCATAACTCGACATCCTGTTCTAGCTGTGCCCTCTGGGACTTAGCCGTATTTAATGCGTTCTTTAGCATCTGTGTATTAAATTGCTGCTCTCTACTTAACTTATCTTGTTCGTGCGGTGTTAAACTGGGCCATATTTTATCAGCAGCTTGTTGGAGAGTATGTAATGCTAGTTCTTTTATACTTGCCTCAGAACTAAAGAAGGCTTTGTGCTCTTCTAAATCTGTCAAAATATTTTCAAAGTCTACGCCATCTTCATGGGTACGAAGCCTAATATCAGCCTCTTTAACCCAACTATATAGTTTCTCTTTAAGAGCGTTGTACTCTTCCCTATACTTCTTGTTATCTTCAAGATATTTTGATTGCTCTTGCAACTCCCTAGGAAGCGAGTTAATAAGAGAACTAGCTTCGGAAAGTTGTTCTTGCAAAGAACCTGGTAAACCATCATCATGCTTGACACGTTCTAGGATTTTCTTTAATTTCTCAAGATTAGCGTTAACATTCACGCTTAACTCGTTATGCTTTTTAATTTCATTTATGACGCTTTCACTATCTCTACCTAACAACGGTCTAGATTTAACACCACCTTCATTCGTATGCAACCAATCTAGTATTTCTTCTAATTCTGCAGCAAGTTTCTTGTATTCAGCTGCAGTATTTTCGTGTTCCTGTCTTTGTTTCTCAACAGCTTTTCTCAAATTATTAAGCGATTGTTTGAGCGACTGTAGCTGCTCAGTTATTTCATTTCTGTCTTGTACAGGACAGTCTGCGGCGATTTGAAGACCTTTGTCGGTAGCCGAAGCATGCAGTGCCTCGCATTCCTGTATTTTTAAAATAATATCGTCGTATTTTTTGATTTTTTCCTCAATAGTGCCTCCCGTTTTTTCGACGTCTCGTACGATTTCAGTGTATTTAGTGATAAAAGTCATAATTTCAGTAATCAAGGCAAGATACTGTTCTCTGAGAAGTAGTAGTTGCTTAAGTTTGGCAATTTGGTCTTCAATAGATTTAATAAGTTCATCTTGCATATTCATGACGCTTTGTAGTTCTATTGCATTTGCCCCTGGTACGTTGCTTAGCTTCGCTCTATCAGTTTTAACATCTTTTAGAATTCTCTCATACGCTGATAAAACATTTTGTACATCCTCTACTCTTGCACCAATTGGTTTGTTAAGCTCATGCAATTGATTCTGAACTTCCTTGACAAATGCAATACTTTCAGCAAGACGAGCTTGGGCATCTTTAATTTGTTGAATGTTACGTTTAAGGTCATTAGTTCTTTCTTTAATTAATGAATCGATTCTATTATGGCGGTCTTTCAAGTTATTTAAGGTGTCTTTAAGGGTTATCTTGTCAGATTCACTAACAGTTGGTATTATCGCTTTCGCTTGCTCTGATATCTTACCGATATCATTTTCAACTGTTTTAGAATCTTCAATAAGTTTTTCATATTTGGCCAATTGTTCTTCCAGAACTTCCAGACTGGTAAGTCTAATATCAGTAGACGTAGCAACTTCGGCTTCTTTAAGCCAGTTGACGCATTTATCGATATCGCCTTCAAATTGTTTTCTGCCTTGCAGCAAATCCGTTAAAGCATCCAGTTTTTGCTTGGATTCGTGCTGAAGAGCATCATATTCATCTTTTACTTCGTTAATAAGATGTTGTAATCGTTCACGGTCAGCTTCATCACAATCTTTTAATATGCTATTTCCAAGTTTAAATAAGTCATCAAGATCACCCTTACTGAATTCTATTATTTGGTTTTCATAGACCTTGTGCTGAACAATTTCTTTTTCAACTTGGTTGGCTTGCAAAGGTAAGTAACCGCTCAACTTTCGTACTTCTGCATTCTTACTCTTTAACCATGCTTTTGCTTTCGTCAAGTTAGCCTCAAAGTTTCGTCTGGAGTTAGCGGCAGCAGTAAGACGATCAATTTCTTGTTTAACTTTATTTACTAAGGCTTCTTGTTCGCCTCCTAAGTTCTTTAATGAGCTTTCCAACTGACTGTGTTCGGAAGGCTCAAGTTCATTAGCCATATTATTAATTCTTTTCATTAAAGTATCTTTAAGAATAAGTTTGTTTTCGGCATCTTTAAGAAGGTCTTTTAAAGAGTTAAGTTTTTCGTCTACCTTCGTGCTTTCATGGCTAAGAGGTTTAGCATTCTGCAAATCATTAAGTTTGTCTTTAACCCAAGCTCTTGCTTCGTCAATTTCGTTTCTGGTACTATCGATACCTTTTCTAGTCATTTCAAGGACTTGCATTTTTCTTTGTAGCTTCTTGACAATATCATTATATCTACGATCAACTGATTTCATCTGCTCTTCAATTTGTTGAGAATCTAGGTTGCTTAGAATATCAGTTACTTTTGAAGCCAGTCTCTTAATTTCATCGAGTCTTTTTGGACCTTCATCGTCAAATTCGGACTGAATATCAGAGATGGCATTTTGCTTTTGCTGACAGTTGAGTCCAGAACCTTTATCAACAACATCGATTCTCTTGCTTAGATTGTCAAACCAACTATTGATCGATTGGAGTTGTTGTTTGTACTGATCAATTAATTCTTGATTGTTTTGTTTGTTGGCAATAACTGACATTAGTTCTTTTTCTAGATTATCGAGTAACTTGGATAGTTCTTCATCGGGTCCGCTAGGCCCAGATAGTTCGGTAGTTAAATAATTTCTGCGTTGACCAATGGTAGTTAGGAGTTCATTCATATTATTTAAATCTTGCTTGGCAGCGTCCACCCGTAATTTGACTGGTCGGCTTTTCCATTCCTTGACTGTAGAGCATTGCTCTTCGATCCAATTCTGAAGAGCCAATTTTTGCTTCTCCATATCTTCAAAGTGGGAAACCGATGATGTCAAATCACTGAGGTGAGCTTGTACCTGGGAAAATAAATACTGGTTCATATAGAATTGTCGAAAACACATTATTTACAGAATAACTGTGGTCACAGAATAGTCCTGTAAATAGTGTGTAAGATGTATAAGATTAATCTGTTATTCTAAGTGCAGCTATTAATCCTCTACGAAACAGGACAAAGGCAAATACAACAACACTACTAATGTTTTAAAATGACCTACCTACCTTTATGTATACCGGAGAGAGCATTTCTTGAGTCTATTTTAAAAAAAAATGTATTGTGGTAAAGTTGCTTTATTTATCATATCAACGCATGATCTTTAAAAGCTCCAAAAAGCTTATTAGCTAATCTCCCCTACGATTTAGACTTTTTTTTCCAAAAAATAACAAAAATCAAAATTGAAGCCTAACATATTTGCTTTAAAATTTAGGTACGAAAATTAAAACCTTGAGCATATGAGCCAGATTATCGTTCTTTTTGTTGATTAAAGATAATTACATAAACTGCTGGCCAGACGAATATTACAAATTTTTGGATAAATTTCGAAATGAAATATTATTTATACCAATAGAGAGAGACATTTCATCGGCAAGAGTTTGTTTCGATCGTGAGACCTAAATAATATTGGAGCTGTTGCATACAGAGTGTTTATTTATTAAACCCAGTACAATTTGTCAGAATTTAGAAAACTTGCAAACATTTTTTAGGCATTGGTTCACCACACGCCAATGAACACTAGACAAATTACAAAAACTGGGTGGTTGGGTGGTTTTATCGAATCTTTGATAAAAGAAAAATGATTTTTTTATAAAGAGCAATTGTTTTGCTTTTTGGTCTGCATTATCTTGACAAAAAAAATGTTGTGCTCATAGTTGGTTTAGCAAAACTAACTAACTTCTGAGAGGCCTGCTGTGTGGATGCATTATACAGAGTGTGCAGCAAAATACAGGTTTAACAAGAACAACGAAGTATTCGATAAATTAGGAATAAATGTAGAATTTAAATGGATAGAGGTTTGTAACCAGTATTGCCAGGTCAAAATTTGAAAAATCACTAGATCGCGCTTTAAAAATTCACTAGAAAATCACTAGGTTAAAAAATTTAAAAAGAGGGGGGAGGTCGTTAATTAATAATAAATCTTATTTAACATAGTATTTTATTTCTAGCATAAATGATGGTAACAAAATGTAGTAAATTAAAAAAATATATACAGTGAGTGTGTCACTTTTAAGTTGGGGCATTAATTTTTCGAAAAAAAGTTATTCTTTATAAAAAGTTCTGCTTTGTCTAAAACTAAAATATAACTACCAGATGTTAAATTTTATCACATCCTACACTAAAAAAATCAAATTTTTTGAAATCTTTCTCCCGCCAAGACGCTGCAGGTAATTAGCGATAGGTGACACTGAGTATCGGAATGAGTTTCCAACAATTAACTATACGCAATGTTTGAAGAAATTAAATTTTATAATTAACTTCTGAATCGGAAAAAAATCACTAGAAAAGGTCATTTTGATGAAAGTTTTCACTATATCACTAGGTTACGCAAATCACTAGATCTAGTGAAATTTCACTAGACCTCGCAACACTGTTTGTAACAGTAATTTTGGTTAAACAGTTTTTCACTATTTCTTAAACCAAAACGTATACCAAATACCAATGTATGGAAAAATTATTATTTTTTCAGACCACCCGATGATACCTTATATAATAAGGGCGTATTTACTCTACACAGTAACGCTTTTAAATACTATTTCAGATTGAATGGTACTACCAAGAAAAGGAAGCCTTTTCCATTGATAGGATGTAACCACCTGCACACCGGTTTCGAACTCTTTTGTTCTCGTCAGTACAGGGCCTATCATCAGAGAAGGCTCTAATACTTCACGCTGTATTATCAGTAGTCGAGAAAATACAGCGCGCAGCGCTATTTCTTAACAGTCTCACACAATCTGAACATACGTTATTTGAATAAATCAAGATTTTAAAAATCAATTTAAAAAATAAGAAGTCTATACTTATGAGGTTATTTTCCTGAATATCAAAGATTCGATAAAACCAACCAAATCGGTTTTGCAATTTGTCCAGTGTTCATTTACGTATGGTGAACCAATATCTAAAAAATAGTTTCGGAAGCAATGAAATTTTGACAAATTGTAATAGGTTTACGAACAAACCCTGTATGCAACAGTTCCAATTTCATTTAGGGCTCAAGATCGAAACGAACTCTTGTCAATAAAATTTGGAAGCATCTCTTAAAAACTGCAGGCGTCCCTATTGGTATAAAAAATATTTCGCTTTGAAATTTATCTAAAAATGTGTAGTATTCGTCTCGTCTGGCCAACAGATTAGTTTAGATGTTTCATACTAACCTTATTGATCTGAGTTTCCATTTTAGAAACATAATTCTTCGACACAAGTTGATCCAAAAGCAATTTCAATCTATTATCAGAATCCTCTGAAGTTGCCGTCTCCTTGTGCGTCTAGACAAAAGCAATGTGCAGTGCAAAATTATAAAAACAATATGAAGCGGAAAAGCATCAAATAAATTAGTGGTTTAAGCAAAATGGCTAGAATTCGCTGTTCACAAATCTTAAAAGACAATTTATGCATTTCATTTCAAAATATTTACTGATTCGTTCAAAGTTGTTTTACTTGAGGGCTGATGATGTTAAATTTTGAGCTAGACCTCAAACCTTTTAGGTTTATAATATACAGGGTGCCCGGCACGTATGGAGCATGTATCCTAATGTCCCTCATAACAAAGATATCGGGCCACAAAGACACACCTGAAGATTTATATTTTGATTATAACAGTAAGTGCCTGTTCTCACCAAAGCAACTGGCAACCGCAACGCAACTGCAACGTGACCGCAACTTCAGTTGAGTTGCTCATGCGTTCCCACTGGAATCAAAGCAACCGCAACGCGACCGTAACTTCAATTGAGTTGCTCTTGCGTTCCCACTGGAATCAACTGGTTCGAAGTCTCTTTTGACGTGAGCAAAATGTCGGCTTCGTCAGATGAAGATATAGCCGCAACATACTTGCTCGTTAAAAAGCTTAAAAAGAAAAACTGACAATTTTGGGTTAACCCTTTTTATACCATAAACTTGTGACATAGTTCGTATATAGTGGCATAGGAATTAAATAATGATCCGGTTAAATTCCATGGGTTTTACCTAATGAGCCACAAAGTTAAATATTTTGCTGTCTCGTCCGCCATGACACTGCGATTGGAAGCAACTGACGACGGCAGTTGAGTTGCCTTCAGTCAGTGGGAACACGCGTATTTAAACATTAGTGCTGTGTCGCTTTCATGTTGCGTTGCGGTTGGCTTGGTAGTTGCCTTGGTGAGAACAGGCACTTCGGCAACCCTCTATTTTAGTGAACTTTTTACCGCCCATACGGACTAAAAAACTCATAGTCTTACTATAATGTGTCCTTGTCGTTTCCTGACAAGACAAGACAAAGACATTACGTCGTCTTCGAGCGTCCGGAGCATGCCTTTTATAAAACCCTTATTGGAACGGCCGTCCATCATACCTGGTTTCACGTTTGACACCGGATTAACAACTGTCATATTTGTCGTTATTGTTAAATAAAATTATTTGTTGTTTTTCAGTATTTGTGTATTAAATTTAATTCTTGTTTGTGGAAAAAATAGTAATTCTTAACTCAATATGGTAAAACTATGCCAAGTCTGGCGGAAATTGGATAAAAATATAGTTTTTTGAGTTAAGTTACGTGCGACAGGGGTGTATATTGTCTCCACTACTCTTCAATGAATATTCTGAAGAAATTCTGAACAAGGCCCTCGAGGGAGAAATAATCGGTATAAAGGTCAATGGAAAACTTATCAGCAATATTAGGTACGCAGACGACACCGTTATATTGGCAGAAAATATCGTAGATCTGCAGAGACTGATGAACAGAATAGTCGAATGTAGCCAAAATACGGACTAACCATGAATACAAAAAAAAAAACGAAATTTATGAGCATCTCAAAGACTCAGAGAGACAACGAGGTTTTAATGGCATGAACATCGAGAGAGTCCAGACCTACGCATACTTAGGTACAACAATCAATTCTGCTGGTGACTACTGCAAGGAAATTAGAATTCGGATAGAAAAGGCTAGAACAAATTTCAACCAACTCAGAAAAGTACTTTGCACTAGGGATTTAAAGTTGAGCTCGAGGATTCGACTGACGAGGTGCTATATTTTCTCCACTCTGCTTTACGGTGTAGAGGCCAGGACCTTGAATGCGGGCGGCAACTATACTATCAAAAAACTTGAAGCATTCGAATTATGGGTATACAGAAGAATGCTAAAGATATCATGGACAGCTCATGTCACGAACGAAGTTATGAGAAGGATGGGCAAAGAAAGAGAAATCATAGAGACTGTCAAAACCTGGAAATTGCAATACTTTATTACCTTAATGTCACACGAGGTGAGAGATACGCCATGCTGCAGTTGATTATGCAGGGAAAGATCCAGGGAAGGAGAAATGTAGGAAAGAGAAGAATTTCATGGCTGCGCAACCTGAGAGAATGGAACGGATGCACATCAAATGAACTGTTCAGAGTAGCCGCCTCCAAAATCAGAATAGCCATGATGATTGCCAACCAACCAAGAAGAAGATAGTTTTTTGAGTCATGTCGGTCGATATGTTTGTTTTTACTAACAAAGACATATGAAACCGATCAGCTGTTGTGTCCATGTTCGTTTCAAGTCGATGGTGTAATAGATAAATCAAATTTTTATACAATCTAGTATTAGTAGTAATCAGACAAATTTTGTCATATTTACCTATTGGTAGCCAGGACGACAAACCATTGTGGCTTTACTTGTAGTATTCCGACTTATTTAAATAATTAATGGCAACAAATTGATTTTTTCAGAAAATGGTTGATTTTTTAAAAAAAAATGAATACTACCTTCTTTAAAGAGAAAAGCCAAAAGTATTTAAAAAGGTATTTTAAAGCTTTCCAAAATTGACATCAACCGAATTTTGACCCTACGAGTGGGGTGCAGTCTGTTCCCTGGCTATGTACCAGAATAATTTTAGTATGAGTTTCTTATTCCATTTGGACTGTACATACAGAGTTACCAGATTGAATTAAAATATACAGGGTTGCATAAAAGTTATAATCGAAAATGTAAATCTTCAGGCGAGTATTTGGACCATGATATCTTTATTTGGAGTTATACTAGGAAAAATGATTATATGCACTACTAGTATTATTTTGACCTCTCCTATACGATAGCGAAATATTACCCCATCCTTACCGGGCACACCCTGTATTTGATCGGCTTTAAATTAAATGTTATCTCGTATCTTAACAAAAAAGATGTACCGATGAAGCTTATAATTTGAAATAAAGAATAACATTTATTACAATGCATAATATTGGATGTAGTAGATGTATAGTAGAATAATGAAATTGGTATAAAATGAATTGTAAGAGCTCTTTGTAATCTATATGCTACATGTGTGCAAATGCAAACGCTTGTCAAAACATCAAAAAACTGAAAACAATAAAATCCACATGTCATATCGAACTTACCTGATCAATAAGGTCTTCTAATCTAGCTCTGCATTCTAACTCCTTAATGGGAACAGGTGGTGGCAGTGTATCTCTCGGGCTGCTAGGTCTACTTATGGAGGCTGTAGCGGCTTCACATGCTTGAACAGCTAATGCTAATCTTGATTTTTCGTTTTGAAGTTTATTATGAAGCGACTAAAATGTATTATAAATATAAAATTTCTAGTAACATTCATGCGTTGTTATAAAATGCGAGTAGTGCACGCGGCCTTTTATGACAATGAGATAAGGCGATTTTCTTCGGCTATTAACTCAATAACACCCTGTATGGTAACAATTTACTAAGTAACGTTTAATCTAATCATGAATAAAAATCGGCTGAGGTACAGAGAAAGATATTTTTGGCTGTAGATCTAGTCGCGTCTTATAAAAAAAATAAATTAGGCTTTATTGTTAACTTGTCAATATTTTGTTTATCCATCCATTCATCAAAAAATCTAATACCGAGGAAAGGCCTATGCAAATAATTATTAATATCATATTTAATTTTGGATTTCCGATATTTTAAAAGTGCTTTTATATAAAACTATAAATACAGGTAAATAAAATAAAAACATACCTTTGCAGATTCCAACGCATCATTTGCCTGGTTAAGGCTCTCAATCGGCTTGTCTACTTCCTCATAAACCAATGGCTCATAGACCTCCAAATTCTGCATAATGCTTTCGAGCGTATCTTCATACTGTTTGAACTTAGCCAATGATTCTTCTAGTCTATTCTTAATTTGCAATGCAGTTTGGAGTAAAGAGTTATAGCTCTCTTGCACATTATTTAATTGACTTTCAATATTGTCTTTTACTGCTGGTGCAGTCGTTATGTATTTGTTAATAATACTATAACCTTTGCCCTTAACATCATCTAATACTGTTTGGTACTTCTGGATTTCTTGAAGTAAGGTTGCATGCTGACCAATCTGTTCTTCAGTTTGTTCTCGATTAGTTATGTAAAGGGAGTTGTGGGCCATAAGTTGGAATGATACTTGCAATAACCATTTTTCAGTCTCTTGGAGTTTTTGTTGATAGGTGTTATAATCCTGAAGCTCACTTTCTACACACTCCTGTAACGCTTTGCACGTTGACGAAACATTTTCAAAACGTGTTTCCAACTGTTTAACTTGATCTAGTACTTCAGGTTGTTTGGACCAATCATTAAGTTCTCTAGCTTCGCTTCCTAAGCGGCCAAGATCTTCCTGCCTCTTAAATATTTCATCTTGCATATTTTTGTATCTCTCCAACAGGGTCTTCATTTCACTTGGTTCACCTCTGGTATTAGGCTTCTCGCGAAGAGATTTTTCAACTCCTGTAAGCCATTTCTCCAATTTACCTTTTGTATCATTATACTCGGCCCATCTTGATAATCCAGCTTTGAGTTGTGCTTCAACGGACTTTAAGTCCATATTTAATTGATCCCAACTATTTCGCAACGTTGTAGTACTTTCACGGAGTTCATTTTGTTTTTCTGGAGTTGATGTATTTATTACTTTAGCAAAAGCGGCTTGTAAGGACGACAACAATTTTTGCCCTTCATCTAAGTTGGCAATAACATTTTGGATAGTTTCAAGCTTTTTCCTCATGTCAGATTCACTACCAACATTAAGACTATCTTGAATAATTGCATGTTTGGGATATAACCAATTTTCTAAATCATTTTTAGCGTTGACAAAGTCAGTATGATCCGATAGATTCTTTTCTACCTTGGACACTAAACTTTGAGCATCAGTAAGCAAGTTTGTATACGCTGATTGTAACTGAACAGTCTTGTCCCTTACCCAACCAACAGCACTCAGTTCCATAAGAATTTCACAGGTATCTGAAAGATTTTCTAAGTCTGGCTTAAGTCCTTCGATTTCCGTTAATAAACTTTTACATTTCTGAAGATCTTCTGGTCTTTTGTTATCAGATTTTCGTTCTTCTTCAACACGACTAGTAAAATGTTCTATATTCTTTTGAACAGCATCACAATTACTTTTAAACTCTTTCCACGCCTCCTTACATCTGCCCAGTGACTTTTTGATTTCAGAACAAATGTATTGGAGCCCTTCCCAATCACTATTAAGCTGTTCAATCTCATCACGAATGAAGTCTTTGCCTTCTTCACCAGTAGTTTTCATAACATCAATACTCATTTTTATGGTTTTGTTCACAAGTTCATCGCATTCGGTTAAAGTACTCGATATCTGATTGATTTTGGTTTCCTCCTCAATAATTTGTGGTAATTCGTCTTGAAGATTAGAACACGATTGTATGTCTAATTGCAATTGTCTAATCCAATCCATTGCTTTATTGTATGAGTTTTTATACTGCTCATGATCTTCCACCTGAACTTCTAAATCTGAAACAGCCTTGTTTAATTTTTCTTTAATTAGCTCATATCTCTTAACAACTCTGTCTAATTCATCTTCTGGAATGCTATTGTCTTCCTTGCGCTTTTCGTTTAGTTTTTCTAGCAAGCTATTGTGAGTACCAATCTCTTTCTGCACTTGTTTATATTTTTCCAGCTTAGCTTTCTTTTCGGGAAGTTCATTAAAGAATTGGTCATCGAACTGTATTTGATTTTCTTGATCTTGGAGCCATTCCAAAAATTGACTTAAAAGTTTCTGAGCTTCTTCAAGCTGATTTGCCCGGATTTGCAGTTTATTTCTAATTTCATTTACATCATTGATAAGTTTTTCCATATCTTGCTTAAGATTTTCTGTGTCTTCTTGGATCTTAGCAACACCAGACTGTTCAGTATTCATAATAACGCGTTCTTTTAGTTCGTTAATGTACCTCAATTTATTTTGTCCTTGTTCAATAGAGGTTCTTATATTCTTTACTACTTGAAGTTTATTTTTAATTTCAGATAGACTATTTGGAATATCTATACAGCTATTAAGTTTATCACGTGTTCTGTCGATCCAGTCTTGACATTCTTGGTATAATGCGCTGTGCTGCTGGTGCTCTTGATAGTACAGTTCTAATCTTCGCATAATTTCTTTTGCCATTGATAAAATAGCATTGTATTTTGTAGACAGTTGCATAATTGCATTGCTAACACGCGAATCCGCACAAGTCTCCAGTAAAAGCTGTGCTTTCATGTTTAGCCGATCAAGCTCTGACTGCCAATCGAAAAGCGTTTGCAAGTGTAACTGAAACTGTTCCAAGACTGCTCGTTTTTCTTCCAAACTGTCCTGAAGCTTGTTGTAAGACTGCACCATTTGTTGTTGTTGGTTTAGCCATTCCAACGCATCCTGGAATTGCTCTTCATACTCCGTCCACTTAACTATTCCAGTTTCCAACAGATTTTTGATACTATTTAGTTGCTCAACGTAGCTGTCGAATTCATCTTGTAGTAAAGCTACTTCTTCCTCAATAATTTCAGTATCAACGTCATCTGCAACCTGGCACGCCTTATCACCTTCTTCTAGAGCCGTCTCTAACTTCTTCTGTCCAATAGGTACTTCGTTATGCAATACTTTAACTTGTGACAACTTGCTACCAAGAGATTCCTTATCTCCAGTTGGTTCGGAGCATTTACCTAATTTTTCTTTTGCATGATGAAGCCACTGGACAAAATCGTTACCTGCATCGACAAAAGCTTGATGTTGCTCGACAGTAGCTTTCTGTTTAGCATAAAGTTCTTGCGCTTGTTTAGATAAAGTTTCATATTTGCTAGAAATTTCGGAGGCAGGAGCTGCTTGTTTTAGGTCTTCGGCTTTAGATGCGACAGACTGAATCATTGGCTCAAAAGATACAATATCTTGAACGATACTTCCAGTTCTTCGTAACGTTGCCTTTCTTTCTCCAATCGGTAGCGCACTAAGACCAGTTTGACCCTTCTTAGTTTTCGTTGCCTTGGGTTCTGTTACTTGCTGTAGCTTGGCTTCACGTTCAGTTATCCATTGTTGTAGTTGATTGTATGAACTATCGTAATCGGCCCATTGCAGCAAAGCGGTTTCAAGATTTACTTTCAGAGTAGACATTTTCTTTACAATTCGTTCCCAATCATTTTGAATTTCTTTAATTTCATTGTTAATAGCTTCTCGTCCATCTGACCGTGTATTTCGAAGAACTTTTTCTCCACAGTTGACAGTGGCGTGTACCAAACTCTGACCTTCTTCGCGTTTGCCGATAAGATCTTGAATTTGATTCAGATGTTGCTGCAAAGTATCTTTACTACTGTTTGAAATAGCTTCGGAACAGTTGGTAATAATGTCACGGGCATTATCAATCCAGTTTCTGGTCTTCTCTAAATTAGTTGCATATTCTTTGTGTTGTTCATAGTTGGTTTCAACTTTCTTTAGTACGTCTTTGGCCATGTTAAGTTCTACTTGATACCGTGAGTTCAGTTGCTGAAGTTGATTATTAACGTGGGTTTCTAGCGGAGAGTTCAGAAGGATTTTAGCAGAATCATTGAGTTTTTCAATTTGGTCTTTTCCTGTGACCAGTTTTTGTAAAATATCTTTGACATCTTGTACTTGTTTTTTCTTTTCGTCCAGATTAGACGACAGCGCAATTTTCTGGTTTTTGATTAGTATTGAAATTTGTTGTAACCAGTCGGATATTTTCTCGTATTCGTCTTTGTAATCACGCCAATGAACCAATACCACTTCAAGTTGTTCTCGTTGTTGCTTCAAATCTAAAAAATTAAAATGATATAAATTGTTCTTACTCAAATTTAATCAATATTTCTTAAAACATAATTTTGCTAACTTAAAACCAGATATTTACCTTTAAATAGCCTATCAAAACTCTCCCTCAATGCTCTAATTTCATTTTTGATGGATTCTTGTCCGGAAGCACTTGTATTTGGTATAACAACTTGTGCAGTGTGATCGAGATTTTCCAATAAAACTTCACCTTGGGCCTGCTTATTGAGCAAGTGGTCCAGAGGACCAGAGAAGGTCTCAATGGATAGTTTATCACTTAGCGGTCTTTGTTTAAGCTGTGGAACCTTTTCTTGGGCCCTAGTCATCCATACTTGAACTTCTTCATAGGCATCTTTATAGGCTTTATGATCTTTATACTGTTGGTCTCTTTCTTGTAATAATTTTTGAATTTTTTGGAAAACATTATCGAATCTATCTAGCATTTGCTGAGCTTTAACAGCAGCGTCTTCTGCGCGTCTACTTCTTAAAACATCAGCTGCTTGTGTTTTTAAAGTGTCAACTTCAATCTTTTCGCAACGAACCTTTTCTTCCAAGGCTTTAATTCGATCCAGCTGAGTTTTCTTTTCTGAAGCGGTAGCTTGCAGTTCGGATAATTCATTGTACTGATTTTCCAAGCTTTCTACCTTTTTATCTAAAGCATTTATTTCCTCCAGAAGTCCAGCCCATTTGCGTAAAGCTTCTTCTATTAAAGATTTGGTCTCGATCATACTCGTAGCGATGTTAGACCATTCGCTTTGAAGGTTTGCTAATGTATGGTTTATTGCATCATGACCGTGTGGTGCGGTATTCGCTAAAACACTTTGTGCTAACTCCACCAGCTTTTGTATAGTAGCAAAACCTTCTTCCTTGTTAAGAATCAGATCTTGTATCGTCACTAATTTAGTTTCTAGCTCTTTCTGCGATGCGGAATGGACATCTGCACAATATGAAAGTTTCTTGTTAAGATCCTCTAGCCATCGCTCGCATTGTTCAACATCACCGTTAAAGTGATGGTGGGTATTAACATACTGTTGCCAGCGTGAGGTTAGTTCTTTTACTTTTTGGCATATTTGCTGATATTTAACTCCAAGTTCAGATATTTGCGATGGCCGATTAGTAAGACATTTATTAAGCTGTTGGATTCTTTCAGTAACTTGATCTATCTCGAATTCCTTCGCTTTTATTTCACCTTGGAGGTTTTTAAGATACCCTAATTGGGCCACCTTCTCATCAGAAGTAGCTTTAAGATCAATAGAATGTAGTTTATTGTCAGTGTCTCTTAACCAAGTCATGCAATCATCTCTTAATTTCTCATATTCAGACCAGTTTTGAATTTTAGTTTCTAATTGGGCAATAGCATTATCGACTGCCGACACTAATGCAGCCCATTCTTGTTGTGACGTTTCAATTTGGGATCTTATATTTGCCTGGCCATTATCGATCGTTCCCGGGATTACTGCATCACCAAGAGATTTGATTTTTCCAATTTTCAGTTCTTCTTCTGATAAACTTGATGCCAGTTTCTGAAAAAATAAATTTTTTTAATTACATATTAAAACTAACGATTTTAGAAGCGGTATAGGAGTTTGTAAGTGTTGAAGTAAAATGTTGCCATATTTCAAAAAGGATGATTTTATACAGCTGATAATAATAATAATATAATTTTATAAACGTTATTAACCTACCTTAAGTCTTTCCAAATTTGACAAAAGTGATACTCGTTCCAAGTCTGTATCTGCCCACAAATTAACAGAATTTTGTTTAGCTTCTATCCATTCGTCGGCCTCTTGTACCGCTTTAGTAAACTTTTGATGGTCAGATACAATTTTCTCGTACCTTTCGACAAAGTTCTGGGCTCGTTTCAAATTCTTGTTATGCTGCTCCGATACTGTAGATACTTGGTCCTCAATATGACTATTTCTTTCGGGCAAGTTATCTATTTTGTCGCGAAGATTTCCAATATCTTGCTGGTGAGCAACTACGTCATGCAGTAGGTTTCTGTAAATCTGTAACTGGGCCTTTTTCTCGTCTAATGTAGCCTTTAGTTCAATATCTTGGGGCAATAATTTTTCTATTTCCTTAAACCAACGCTTAATATCTTGCAAACTATTGTCAAATTCGGACCAAGTGTCTAATTTCGACTTCAGTTTACGATCTGCTAAACTTATTTCATCGAAAAGCGCTTCAAAAGCTTGTTGTAATTCTTCAAGTTGGGTAGATATTATTTCCCTCCCTTCGGACGAGGTTGAAGAATACAATTTTTCTCCAAGTTCAATTGTGCTATTTAGAAGTAATGAAGCACTGGTCTTTTCGGAAAGTAATTCCTCAAGAACCCTGGCTTGATCGGTGAGGATACTTTGAGCGCCATTTTTCATATTATCCTTGCACGCATCGAATCTAAAGGTTACAAGGTTACAACAAGGTTAGTATTTTGTATATTTTTTGCTATCTACTACTAAAAATATCTATTTTTTTACATGTGCCTCTTTTCATGCATGTTCTCTTCACCGAAAGTGGCGTTTTCCAAGAGAGCGGGCGGGAAAGATTTTTCCCGCCCGCTTCGAGTCACCATGTGCTCATAAATAAATAAAACCAGAATTGTCGGTGCGGGATTTGAACCCGCGACCCTCAGATCGCCAGGCAGACACTCTAACCACCGAGCCATACTACAAGCGATAATAAATAGCGGATTATATATAAATTAAATTTGCAGTTAATTTTTCAAAGATGTTTTAGAAAAATATCTGAAGAATTTCTTTATTTATATGGTCTCAAAGACTCGGGCACTTGTAAAAAAATAAATAAAACAGAGATGCCGAGTGCGGGATTCGAACCCGCGACTCTCAGATCACAAGGCGTACGCTATACCACTAGGCCACCGAGCCTATTTGTCGAAAATAATAAATAGATATTTACATTCTCCATGCGCGAGTGTTTTCATGTCATGTAGACAGGAAAACTGTCTGAAGAATTTCTTTATATATTTGGCATCAAAGCTTCGGAGCACTTGTAAAAAAAAATACGGTACATATCTCGGGCCGTCGGAGGCTTTCCGGACTCGTGCCGTATCTCGTCCGTAAAAGCCTCTTTTCGGCCCTTGATACGTAATGTACTAATTCTAAACAAAAATATCTTACCTAGTTGTAGCAGCAGATAACCAATCAGAACACTGCCTATATTTCTCGTTGTAAGTTTTGTGGTCTGCCAAAGCCTGCTCACATTTTTTAACAATTTCCTTTGCCGTACCTTGCACTGATTTAAACCTCGATGTAATCTGTTGAATGTTGATGGAAATTCTCGTGTCACCGCTACTTTGAACGAGCTCGGTTGAATCGTCGGATATTTTATCAAAATCAGTTTCATTTTGTCTCAAACTTGTGAGAAGAGCCTAGAAAATTAAAAAATGTATTAACAACTAAAGAAATACTCAATTTTGTACGACCATTAAGGAAAGTGGATTACAGAAAATGACAGAGAAAAGAAGGCCAAACCATCACCTAGAAGCCTTAAAAAGAAAGAAATTAAGTAAAGAGGGCATACAGGACATAGAGTACAACATTGAATTAAACCATCACCTTAAGAACATAACTAAAAGTTGTGAAATATTAACCACCGGCCAAATAAAACTAAAAAAGGTAACAGAAACATTGAATAGGTTTGTTCAAAGAACTGTTCTATAATTTCTCTTCAGTGTAAATCTTTCTATAAGCATTAAATGTTCAAGAAGAAGTTGGACCTTAATATGTACATTCAGAGACATTTTTAAAAATCTAGGGTCTTTTACGCTCGAGTTAGCTGAGCAGGCAATAAAATTAAGGTTGTCAACCTAACAAATAGACACACGGAGAAGCGTTCTTCCCAACGTGGCGTATGTTTAGCACTATTCGTTTATTGCTTATTGTATAAGGTATCTGTCTATCTTTAGGTGGTTAGGATATTATATTTCAATATAAATTTATATGATACTACAACCACCACCTGGACAAGCAAAGTAGACTTTGTTTTATTACTATAAAAAACCGTTATGTTATTTTAATAATGTATTGATAGTCAACTTCAACTTCAACAAGACATTTAATGGTATTCTATTGTTAGCTTAAAAAAATACTGTATACAACGTGTCCAAGATAAGGAGGGCCAGTACAGGGATCTCGGCAACCGGAAGAGATACAAAGTCGGTTAAATAGAGGTAAAGTTGCGCATTTACGTGCCTAATAATATGCCGTTTAGAAAGTTTTAAAATTCCTAGTAGTTCCGGAGATATCCGGGAAAAAACCGAAATTCTGAAAAATCGTTTTATTGTTTTCCTGGGTTTTTTTGAGATCGAATTCTAAAGTAAATTGCACTTTTGCATTGCCACTTTTTCCGTTCTATCTAACAGCGTTAATTGTTTTGTATCCGACGAGTCGTCTTCGAAGAGCCATTATCAACTTTATTCTTTTAAATACGGTCCTGTTTTTCTGATATGGGAAGTATGAGCTTTTTTTCTTCCGAATCTAACGATGTATGACACATTGTGGTTTAATGACGTTTCGAGAGTTTTTTGAACAACATCAGGAAATTTTGGGATACGGTCCTGTATTTCTCCTAATTTTATAAATAATATCTCATAAGTAAGATCTAAATTTTTACTTACATTGGACTAGTTCAATAAATAACAAATAATTTAATAATAAACCACAAATAAGTGAACAAAATACAGAAACATTATTTCAAACTTCTGTTGATTCGGGATTTAAAAGAGAAGTAGGCGTTTGAAACAAAAAAATTAAGATGGTGACGCGTGATTTGTTTCACTTGACATTCCCATTGTCATCGTTTGAGAGCGTTTTAAGAGGTTTTCTATTTTTCAGAAAATATGGAACATAAATTTACAAATGCTGAAAAGTTTGATATTCTATCGCATGTTTTATTTTATCTCAAAAAAACTGTTATGTGGCAGTTAGAAGATGTTATTTGTGCTTAGAGAATAACGGAAATCATTTTGAACACCTGATTATGTAGTTCCTTACCTTTTTCGTTGTTCGTTTTATTACTGTTTTGGAATGATTTTTGTTCACTTATTTGTGGTTTATTATCCCAAAATTTCCTGATGTTGTTCAAAAAACCCTCGAAACGTCATTAAACCACAATGTGTCATACGTTACATTCGGAAGAAAAAAAAGCTCTCAAATTCCAATATCAGGAAATAATAACCGTATTTAAAAAAAGAAAGTTGAAGACGACTCGTCGGATTACAAATAATTAACGCTGTTAGATAGAGCGGAAAAAGTGGCAATGTAAAAGTGCAATTTACTTTAGAATTCGATCTCAAAAAAACCCACGAAAAAATAAAACGATTTTTCAGAATCTCGGTTTTTTCCGGATATCTCCGGAATTACTCAGAATTTTAAAACTTTCTAAACGGCATATTATTAGGCACATAAATGCGCAACTTTAACTCCATTTAATCGACTTCTTATCTCTTACGGTTTCCGAGATCCCTGTACTGGCCTTATCTTGGACACGTTGTATTCCCTTAATTGACCAATGGTTAATAAAAAGAAATTGTTAAAAGAAGAGTGACGACGTAACAGTGAGTTGGTTCTGATTTCTTACTTGCTCCAAATGATCTCCAGTGCGAATAAACTCCTTGAGTTGCCGAGTGCAGTTTTCAACTGATTTTAATAACATCTGCAGATAAAGGTAAAATAATAAAATTGCAATATAAGCCTTGTGACTTTATGATAAACCGAATTTACTTGAATTGTTTTATATGTTTTCTAAGGAATAATCGAATAGAGAAATCTGACACCTTGGATAAACAAAATTGGCGATACAACTTAATAAGTGGGATCACGTCGATGCATCTGAAAATGCGCCAATTGGTCGAAAAGGTTTTTTATATATTAAATGATTTAACGAGGTAGACTGCGAATAGAGGAAGATAAACCTCAAATGGTTCGTGCTTCTTCTGTGATTCTAAATTTAATAAGTTAACAGAACACATGACATACCTGATATTTTTCTAATTGCTCCTGCTTCTCTTCAGCAGTAGATTTGGGTGCATAATTCTTTAAAGTCATTTCTGAATCCTTCAAAAAGGCCAACAATCTGTCCATAGCATTTTCATAGTCATTCCATTGCGATAATCTGTTTTCGAGAGCAGACTTTACATTAACTAAAGTAGCATGAAATTTATCTTGGTCAGCTTTCAGATTGTCTACATCCCTATGCATAGTCTCTTGAGCTCTAGCGGGTAGCATTGAAACCTTATTTTGAATGTAGCTTTCTAGTTCTTTAAGTTTGATGTTACTTTCTGGTAGATGATCCTCGATTTCACACACTTTGTTGAGCCTTTGCTCAACAATTGCTTTGTTTCCACTATAGTCAACATAGCAGTTCAGTGTATCCCACAATTGTTTCTGATTGTCCTGTTGTATTTTAAGCAAGTCGTAGAATTGTTGATAAGATTCTAAACAATTTTCGAGTTGTTTGATGTTATTTTGGGATGTGCCCACTAAGTTATCGTATCTTTCATTTATTGATTTGACGTTCTTTTCAATATCGGCTGCTTTCTCTTTATTAGTAGTTAGTTTGACGAGAGCTGATGCCTTCTCATTTATTCCTATAATCAATTAAATAATGTCACGTTGGTATAAATTAACATTGCAGTCTGAAAGTAACAGCTTCCAACGTAACTAAAACATTGGAAATCAAATGAAGAAAAACGAATAAAAACGTACCTTCAATAACCCTTCTATGGGGCAAAATTTCCTGCAAAGTAGTTTTTTGTTTAAGTAATTTTCCTCTAATATCTTGAATAGAAGTCCAAGACGATGTATCCAGCTTAACCTGTTTCTCCATTGTGTCCAACCAAGCAAGAGTTTGTTGCAGCATTTCCTGATAACTAGATAGTTGGAGGGTTTGGGCATCTTGAAGTTTTTGTTGAGTGATAATACCTGCGAGTGAAAGAGGTTTGAGTAAATTGGTGTTTGTTCGGGGTTGTTCTATTCCTTTCATGTATTAATATAATAATAAGTCGTTTCTATGAATAGTAATCACATCAACAGTGAATGTATGTCATGTGGAACATTACTCGTAAAATTATTTAAAAGTGGCGCAAACCGAAAGTCGATATAGTTTTACAAACTTAAGTTATGAGTAAAAAATAGGGGTCATTCTTATAATAATTTCTTTTTCTCTCGAAAGCTATATGCCAAATAGTTATCGAGATACTACCGTCCATCGACCTAAGCGGTATATTCAATTTAAATCAAATTTAAGCATGAAGACATACCAAAAAATTCGATAAAAGAGAAGAAGTGCACAACAAGTTCTATCTAGTATCTCAAGCAGGAAGTGTCATCATTATCTTACCCTCAGCTAGTTTTTCCCATCTATCCCTAACATCTTTAACTTCATTCCTAACTATTTCCCTTCCATGCGTTGCGGTATCGGGTAAAATTCTTTCACCAATCATCGTGAGAGAATTGATTTTATGTTCGCCTTGCTCTTTCTCGGATAAAAGAATCTGCATTCTCTGAGAAACTGCTTGAGGGCTGTCGGCAAGGTCACCTCTGTGTAATACTGCCAATTGGTCTTCCAAAGGTTGCAGCCATCTAAGAGTATCTTCGAGTTTTTGTTTGTATTTTTGGTGGTCGTCAATGATGCTTTGCCAGCGGCTGATAACATCTTTGGTTAGGCCGTGAAGATTTTGGTACCTAAAATGCAACAGAATATTGAAATTCTTAATTACTAATTATTTATTCTTTACCTCTGCTTCCTGAGATACATTCAAAAATGTGATATTTTAAAAAATTTCTACCTCCTTAATGTGAATATGGGTAAGTAAAAAATAATGTGTGTCTCTTATTTCTGTATGTTTTACTTGTATACTGAATTGCATCAAAAGCGGTGAAATGGTAGCAACAGTTTCAGGGGGTAAGCCGCCTTTAACATACTAATAAATACATATAAAAATAACACGTACCTAACGCTGAATTGTGACAACACAGGTTTAATTTTTTGCACACCACTCAAATGCAAAAGTGCATGCGTCTTGTCAACAAATTGGTCGATTTCTTTTTCCTTCGATTCGACTTCCTGGCGCTCCTTTTGGAACTGTTCCAAGGTGGCCTCTTTTTCTGGTAAAGTGGCTTGCAATGTCTGGTTTCTGAATATATTCTCCTTTTGTTGTATCCACTGATTTAAGTCGTCAAGACTTTTTTCATAATCATTCCATTTGCCAATAGCTGCATCTTGTTTAGCGACAAGGGCGTCTAGAAAATAGTGGATGTTTAAAACTTTACATTTAGTACAAAATCATATAAACAGATTGTTTAATCAAAAATGGCCACGGTAATACAAGGCATTTCCCTGTGGGGAACGGACCCAGTCACCGGCTAGCATACATGCAGTAAAGAGTTCATACCTCAACAACAAATATTAACGCCTTGGTATAGCTTACACTAAATTAGAACGTTCGTCTATGTAGGGATGGCACATGCAATGCGTGGGATAAATGTAGTAGGAAAAAAGGGCTGTAAAAGCTTTATCTTGGAAATCGGTTTTAGAAATTTGTATATAGAATATAATATGCGTACAGTCAAAATAATGCTAATGGGCTTAGAAAACTGATCAAAATCCAATCAAATCTACAGAACATCTTTAAGGAAACAAAAAATACACAAATTAACTTACCGATTCCAGATATATGTTGCTGCAATAATCCTTGATTTTCAACCAGTTCGGCCTTTAACATTTCAACGCCTTTAGGAGCAGTACTTTTCCCAACCACAATTAATGAGCTTTTTAATGCTTCCAGTAATTTTACACCTTCCTGTTCGCTGTTTGTTTTAAGTTGTCTTAAATTTTCAACTCGTTTAGTAATTTCGGCTTTATCACCACTTTCATCATCAAAATGGTGAAGTTTCTCGTTTTGTTGAACTAACCAGTCTTTAAAAGACGATACTTGTTGATTGTACGCTTGGTGCTTATCCACACATTCATCTAAATTCTTCAGTAGCTCTTCCGATTTAGCTACGATACTTAGGAAAAGTTGTTTTATAGATTGGAGATATACGTTCAATGATCTGTCTTGCGTTTGATCAACTAATTGCTGAGCACGATCACAAACCGTTTCCACAAGCTGTTGATGCGACATAATCTCTTGATGCATTATTTTGTGATTTTGAAGCTGTGCCCTCTTTTCTTGTAAAGTTGACTTCAATTCGGTGTGTTGTTTCATACCTTTTTCCACGTCTTTCAACCATTTTGTTAGCTGTTCTTGTGTAGCAGTAAAATCAGAGAATTGCAATATACATTGATCAAGTTTATTAGTAGCGACTTGAAGGTCCTCACCTAAAGTATCCCAAATAGTGCGCAGGTTTCTTACTTGTTGCCTGATTATTTCACGACCATCTGGTGACGTATGTACGTATAGTTTTTCGCCCTTATCAATAAGATTTTCAAAATCAACACTTTTTCTATTCTTTTCGTCAAGTAAGTTACGGACTTCATTTTGGCGTTTCTGTAATACATTTAGATCTCCTACGATGTGGCAAAGTTCTTGAAGTTCCTCTTCTTTATCGGATAGCCAGTGCAAGAACTCACTATATTCTTTGTTAAAATCGGAATGATCTTTAACAAATCCTTCATACCTTCTAAGGTTTTCTTTAATTGAATTCTTGAGTGATTGGTATCTGGTGTTTAAATGAGAAACAGTAGCATCTGTTTCGATATTCTTTATCACTTCGGTAAAGGTTGAAAATTCTGGTTCTTTCGCAATAATTTCCTTTTCTAAGCCCCGTAGTTTCTCTAAATGAGCCGCTTTAGCCTCCTCTGTATTTTTAAGGCTCTGATCTTTCACTTGATTTTCTTTAGATCTTAGCCATGCGTCCAAAGTATCCATTAGTCTGCCAACTTCAGCATGCTGAGTTGAAAGTATGTTAAGTTTCTCTTTAGCATCGGTGCAAAGTTCCAAAAATAAATTCCAAGATTTATGTTGGTCCTGGAAACTATTAATGAGGGGCGGGTGTCCTTCAGGCGCGGTTTGCAATAGAACACTTTCTAGCTGCTCTTTGCATGATTGGATAATTTTGTTACCTTCATCATTTTGTGATAAAAGATTCTCGACTATCGTAAGCTTACTGTCTGTAGGTTCACTGGAAGATTCGTCCACTAATAAAGCAGCTTCTGCAGTAAGAGCACTTAACCAGTCGTGACATTTTTCGATGGTTTGGTTGAATGCTTCGTGATTACTAACGTACTCTTCAGCCAACTCAATTCGCTTGTTAACATCCGTCAAAAGCTTATTAATATTTTGCAAATTATCTTTTAACTTATTATCAGCATCTGAATCTGAAATATTAGCGATTTTACCATGCAATTGCTCTAAAAGACTTTTATGTAGGTTAACATCCTGAGCAATTGCTTTATAATTGTAAAGAGTCTGCTTCTTCTCAGTCAACGTAGCATCAAGTTTAGGCTGATCGGATAACTTCAATACTATTTCATTAAGCCATAGGGTAATTTGTTGAAGACTGTCGTCAAAGGAATGACGCTGGGTGAGCGCGTTTTCAACATTTTTATAAATTTGGTTAACTTGTCCGATAAGATCTTCAGATTTATTTCTTAGGGCTCTTAGTTCCGTTCTTATAGCGTCTCTGTTCTCTGGTGTAATGCCACTGAAAAGCGCTTCACCATGGGTCACTGCTTTGCTAAGTAAATCTTGTCCTTTTTCTTTCTCAGATCCAAATCTTTTAAGTTCTTCAAGCATAGCTTGGCTTGGTTTTTGCGAGGTTTTTGAGAAACCTTTTACTTTCTCACTTGCCTGCTCTAACCAGTTTTCGAGATCGTTGACACTGTTTCGGTAAATTTGCTTGTATTTGTCAAGTTCATCCAGTTTGCTTAGGTAGTTCTCTAAAAATTTGCTAAGAGACTGATATCTAGAGTTTAAATGTTGAACGTATTGCGGAACTCTTGTTTCAGGAGTATTTTTGATTAGCTGTTCACTAAGGTCTGCAAGTTTTTTCATTTCGGGTTGGAAACTTTGTACTTCATCGTATAATCGTTTAATATCTATTTGTTTCTGATTTATGTTGTCTAAGTCCATTTGAACAGAACTTTCAGATTTAACCTTATTTTCCATGTCCTTTAGCCAGTTACCAATTTTATCAGCAATATCGTCATATTGATCTTGTATACCAATATTAGTATTTAAAGCTTCCTTAGTCTTATTAAATTCTTGTTTTAAGTTATTTAAATCCAACAGCAGATATTCTTTCTCTGCGGTCAAGAGTTTGACAGATTCGGGGGACTCCACTTGAGTTAACATCTGCAACGACATTTCTAATTCATTCATGCGATTTTGACAATCTTCTATAGCAGCTTCAATGGCATTCAGTGAATTGAGTTTTACTGTCAAATTATACTTATCACTAGTCGCATCTGGTAAGCACCATTGTACCTTTTCTTTTTGAGAGGCAATAATTCTTTGTAAAGCACCATATTTGTCATTATGAAACTTTTTAAGAAACGCGGACAATGAATTATCAATTTTGTTAGCATGAGTAACGATGCCTTTGTAGCGCTTCTTTAATGCTTCTTGCTCTTTAATGGTTGAGCTTTCTCCAAAGTTGGGATAAGCTTGTTCCATACGTTTAATATTTTCGTCAATTATAACTAAATTTGGTTGCTGATTATCCAGGTCTTTTAATAGAGCTTTAATATTCAGCAGCCTTTCCAGAATTTTTATGTTGTCACCAGAAAAATCTTCACATTTTATAATATCTTCCCTTAAGTTTGATAAAGTAGTACCGACCGTTTTGATGTCCTCCTTGATTGATTTTTCTTGTTCCCCAAATGTCGTCGTCGCCTTTTCCAACTTATTTGCATTTTCAGCGACAGTAGCAAATTGATCCTCCAATAACTTAATTAGGGCTTGTAATGTCGGAATTTCTTTTCCATCGGATAACTTAATAAGTTGGTCATATTTATGGGGAATGCTCTGGAATAATCGCTGGTGGGCTGGTAACTCTTCTTTGTATTTGGCTAATTTTGAAGCAGCAATGTCAGTTTCATTAGGCTTTTCAGAAGCAGAAACAATAGCGGTATTTTGATTGCTAAGCCACTGCAATAATGTGGTTTTGGTTTCGTCAATGTGTCTCCAAACGGTTGATTGTGATTCGGTGGTGTTAACATTTTTAACAATCTTTTCGTATATTTTCGACCAAACGTCGTTGACTATTTGCAAGTCACGTCGTACTTCCGATTCAATTCCTGGAATATTTTCAGTTTTTCTTATAATTGCTTGACCCTTATTCTCCACTCTGTCAAGCAGTGTTCTCGTCTTTTTTATAGCGTCGAGAGCTTTTTTAGTCTTTTCCGCGCTCATATTAGCATGCATTAGATCAGTAGGAGCATCAAGACTATCGACAGATTTATCAATTTTACCAATTTCAGTAACTATTTGGTCCTTTGATTCTTGGAATTCGTTCCATGCATGTATGATGTCAGTTAAGTGTAATCTTTCTTCCTTAATATCTTCATTAACTTTATTCCATTTTCCTTCAATATCTGATACAGTATTTTGAATGGTAGCAACTTGTTGAGCGTCTTCCTTCATAAGTTGTAAAGCATCTCGCCTTAAATTTTCTTTGGTAATAGACTTGGCTTGTTGCGCTTCCAAAAGTTTGTTCAAATTTTCAACAGCATGTGGCAAATCACTCGAATGTTTAACTGTGCTTTTTATAGTTTCAAGATGGGATTTAGTGTTATTTATCTCGGTCAATAATTTCTTCTGCAGGTCTGCAAACTCATTCCAGTGAGAATTAACCTTTTGTTTATCGTCTAGGTTACTCGATAGTTTCGACTTTAGGTTAATAGCTTGAACTTCGACTTCTCTAACAATATTTTCGGCCGTTCTAGGTAAACCAGTTTGCTTATCTAAAATGGTTACAACTTGATTATTATCAATTACAGGTGCCTCTTGTTTCCAGGTAATAATTTTTTCAATCACACTGTTTGATTCCTGTATCATATCTTGTAGTTTTTCCGGGGTACAATTCTCATTCTCAAGTTGATATTTAATATGATTAAGCTGATTTATTGTATCTGTATGCCAATTAAGTAATTCACTCCACCTTTGGAGTGATGTCATTTTACTTTGAAGTCTGTTATCAATTTCTTGGTTCGTCTGAGACAAATGGGTATACTCGGCATTTAGGGGCTCACTCTCTTGCTTATTTGCCTGAAGAGCAATATCTTTAACTTCATTATAAATCGTATGAAGCAGTGGCTGCTTTTCTGAGTGTTCTTGCAAAAGACCATGGATATTTTGTATTGATGAATCAATCTTGTTGGCAGGGATCTCATCTAACTGAGCAACATTGGCATTCATGGAGTCGAGCCAGTTGGAATAATCGGCCACTTTAGTTTGGAAATCATGTCTAGCCAAAATGGCATCAGACACCTCGTTAATTTTAGCACGAACACTCTCTCCGAGATTTGATACTTTTCCTTTAAGAGTTTGAACTTGATCTTTAATAAGGTTTGCTCCTTCGGGAGCTATTTGGTAACTAATGCTGTCGGAACTCTGAGTTAAAGTTATTAGTTTGGCTTGCTGTTCAGAAATTTCATTATTAAATTGTTTTAGCTTGATAAGTTCCTTTTCAAGTTTGTCAACGTTTGGAGTATTAACGTTAATAGGTTTAGCACTTAAGGCTTGTTCATTAGTAACAACCCAGTTTTCTAAATGCTGTACGGTTTTGTCGAGTTCTAACCAGTTTGTAACAAGCTTATCTAGTTTTTGACTCCATTGAGTAGTCGTTTCTTGTACGGTAAACAATCTGGTCCTAACAGAGTCAACTTCATCTGGAGCTTCCAGTCGAGAAGACACCTGTTGTCCTAATCCTTGAATATCCCGTAATTTCTGTAATTGTGCTTGAGATTCCTTAGAAAAGTCTTTGGCTTCAGCTTGCAGTCTTACGGCTTCTTCGAGAGTTGCCGGTTTTGGAAATCCTGCTTGAACTTTTTGTTCTGCTTGTTGAACAATTGGAACGATTTCATGTAAACTTGATTTGTACAGTTTCCAGTTCTCTAAATCTTTTGTAACTATAGCCGCTTGACCTTCTACCGACTGTTTTATAGCCGTCACTCGGTCATGCAAGGCTACTACATCAGCTTTAAATTTCTGAGCATCTGGTGAATCTTCAATAAGTACTTGGGAAGATTGTTGGTTAAGATGTTCCAAAATATTAACCTTTTGGGCTATATCTGATTGCAGTTTTTGGGTTTTTTCAACTCTGTCTTCTGGCGTAATGTTAAAATCATGTACAGATGATAAAAGTTGAGGAGCGTCTTGTACAGACCAATTTCTGAGTTGTCCCAATTGACTTTGTAGGCTACTCCATTTAGTGTTATATTGCTCCAAGAATGATATTTGTTCTTGAATGTTTGATGTTGTTGTTTCCAGACGGCGTTCAACTTCGCGTACTTCATCTTCTAATTGAGCCTTTTGAGGCTCAGTAGTTTCTTGAGACAGTTTTAGTGTTAGTTCTTTAAGAGGGTGTATTTCTTCCCTAGCATCTTGTAAATACCTTACAAGTTGCTGTTTGGATTGAAGCTCACTAGGTGCCATTTCTATGCCAAACTGGTTTGTAGTCCTAGAAAGATCGTGCTCAACTTTCTCCAGTAAATCAGTAATGTCTCTTTTTTGTTCTATGTACGTCCTATATGTTTGCTGAGTGGTAGTAAGCTGATGTAATCTCGAAATGCTTTCACTGTAGGTTTGGGTCCAGCTAGTATCGAGAGTATTAACTTCATCAGCGACGAAACTAGGGGCGTGTACGTCTCTGGTTAGCTCTTTACCTCTTTGAAGCATGGTCACAACTAGGGGTCTTTGCTCATCCAATCTTGAAACGGTTATTTCTTGTTGGCGAACGCTTTCGTCAATCTTTTTTAAGTCTTGTGGTTGGGGTGCAGACTGGTCCCTTACTTGTTTAAGAAGTTCACAAATATGGCGGACTTCTCTTCGGTACGTATAACATTTTGACAGGGTTTCAGTTTTGGTCATAGTTATTTCTAAGGACGGAATAAGATTTTTGTATCGCATGATGAGGTTTTCTAAAGTTTTTTGTTCTGCGATAGCTTGGTCTTCTGGACAGTGCGAAGCGAGGTAATCAAGTGTTTGCACCAGCCATTTCATATCTTCTCGTTTGTTGTCAGCTTCTTGGCAAATGGCCTAGGAAAATTAAACTTATACAGTAAGCGGTATGTAGATAATACTCACGAAATTGAAAATTGGTTATATCAGATTTATTTAAAACATGTATTCTCGATAAAAGTTGGTCATAAGCAAATTTTAATAAGAATTATAGGGAGAACATAATTTGACCGAACCTGTCCTACATTTTTCTGCTAATCATTGCAGGAGAACGGAAGAGTTAACTAATTAATATTAAAAGTAAATTTTAGAAATGTAAAGGTATCTTGAAACATTTACTTAATTATAGATTTTTAGAATGAAAAAAATATATAAACAACTAATAATGTTAAACTTACCTTAAAGGCAGCAATTTCTCTATCAAATTCTTCTGGTGTGCTAACGTCTGTCAAGATATTCTTTAAAGCATCATCTACACTGTCCATCCACCTTACCATTTCGTTAAACTTCGATCTGTATTGTTCCCATTTTTGTGGAATTCTTTCTAGTTGTTGCTGAACATTTTCAACTTTGATGTTAACATTCTTCCATTGTTGTTGAGCTTTTTCCACGGAGTCCTTAAGGCTTTTATCTTCTGGACAATTGTCCGAATATACTTCAGCTAATTGTTCTAAGTTCTTTAGACTACGGTGAGTTTCAAACAAGGGACCTCTAGAGCCGAAGAACTCTTTGTGTCTTGTTATGACAGAGTCGATGTTTTCGTTCTTGCTAATTGACAAATGTTCGCTTTGAATTTCTTTTTCTAGTTCTTTTATATAATAGTTGAAAGTGTTTTCATCTAACCTAAACTCTAGACGCATTAAGTGAAGAGGGGCAAATGAAAGAACTTCCTTCCATTTATTTTGAAGGTGGTGAACAGATGAAGTAATGGGCGTGTGCTGATCCTTAGGAAGACAATTACATAAATCCTGGGCGCTTTGGATCAACTCATGAATCCATCTTTCATTGACCGATTCAAAGAAGTTCTTATGCTCTTCAACAGTACTTTTACTATCGATGCGTTTCTCCGAGACCAATTTCTCTGCATGATTGAGCCAAGCTGATATTACACGTTCGCTTTCACTGAAATTGTGCCAGCATCTTATTGCTTCCTGCAAACGTTGATCCCATACTTGTGCATTTTGAGTTACATATGCAAATCTATCGTTGAGTTGATCCATGTCCTCAGTCATTTGTATAATATCTGGGTTATTTGCTGTATCAACTGCTTTAGCAATATTGTTCATAATTTTATTTTTGCTATCTAACATTGATTTGTAGTACAAAGTTCTAGTGAAGAATTGCTTGACTTTATCTAATTGGTCCTTTAATTGCTCTTTGTCAGCTTCTAAAGAAAGTATGGTAAGTAAGTGCTCTGCACTATCTAACCAATCGTTAATTTCCTTTTTACCGGCTTCTAGGGATTCTTGTTGGATCAGTAGCTGATTAAAAAGATGGATTTGTGCTGGAATTAATGCTCTGACGCGCACTAAAGTTTCTTTTTCTTGTTTAAGAGTATTCATCATTTTATCGACTTCGTCTCTTGACAAGTCTTGGATAAGAGTCTGAAAAGCTTTACTAATATTTTTAAACAAGTTTTCTATTTCCTCGATTTCGGATTGAAGTTTCGACAAGTTATCCTTATGTTGTCGTATTCTATCCATTGAACCTAATGATGGCGTATTTAAGATTTCTTCAGCTTTTCTTAACCAGTTTGATAATACTTCAACACCTGCTCTGAAATCTTTACGGTTTCTTAAAATGTCACCAGCATGGCTGTATTTATTGACGTGGGGATAGATCTTGTCCCATCTGTCCGTCATGTTTTGATAAGAGTCTTTTAATTCTGTGGCAATTTTGTCTTCTACTGTCGCTATGAGGAAACTGACGGTGTCGCCAAGTAGTTGATATTTGTCCCTAGAATAACAAAAATTATTTTTTAACACACAATAATATTCAAAACAAACTCGACATACAGGGTGTTATGGAAATGACGTATTATATTTAAACCGGCAATTCCTGAGCTGAAAACAAATTGAAGAAAAATATCCAAAAATAGCGCTTTAATTTAATATGCCCTGTACATGACCTGCTCTCAAACCAAAATTAAGCACGTGGTGACACTGGGAGAAAGGTAAACAAAGCAACATATGGCGAAAAACGTCAGTGAATTTTGAACAGTGTTGTCCTATCTTCAGGGTAAACTCTTTAGTCAGTAACCGTTTTTGACAGATTCGAAGTTTATTTTTCAGGGTATATTTATAAACTTTTACGTTCAGTTCAGTTCGTTGGGCAACAATCTCTGATTTATAAACTTGAACTGACTCGAACGAACCGCCACGGAGTTTATAAATGGTCAGGTATGTTCTCATTTGTTCAATTCGAACAAACCCGTCGGATCTGAACAACTTAAAAGTTTATAATACCACTTTACTCTTTAGAAAAAAAAATGCAATTTTATTTAAGCTTACCTTTTCGGTCTTATTTAAAACCAACTTAATTTATCAAAAAAAAGTATACACACCAAGTAACCCAAACACCGGCACAATAACTTAATAAAATTATATACTTCATATTAATTTTCGCGTAGATTTGTATGCACTCATGACCACATCTAAGTACCATTCAATCTGAATTGTATTTTAAAGTGCTACTGTATAGACAAAAATACGCCCTTATTGTATAAGGTCTCATCGGGTGGTCTGGGAAATAATATAATTTTTCCATACATTGGTATTTGACATTGAAATTTTGAAACTAAATAACGTTTGCAATTTTCCTCCCTTTGATGTTCGGGTTTAGTCGGTCGATCGATATTTAGCTATTTGGGTTAATATCTAAAAATACAGCGTTGCCACTTTCGATGTTTTATTAGATTATATTCATAAATTGGGGAATTTCCTTCTGTAATATTACTTTCCTGTATAATTATTATCGGAAATGGAAATCGCGCTAGTTTTTCCGAAAGTACACGAAGCACTCGCACCTTGGATTTGAAAGGGAAGGGAAGTTCATATGTCAACATAATTGTTTCATTTTATCTTTAGTAAAGGATTAATAAATTTAGGCCCATTAGAAATTCGCGTTTTTATTATTTCTGAATTTCGATTGCGAAATAATTATCTTATCCTATCTTGTGCTGTTGTTTTATGTGTACGCTAGTGTTATTGTAAAGTGTAATTATGCGTTAGCGTTTACTGTTTAGTGCTTTGTGTGATCTGATAATAGGTGCCTTGCTTCAAAAAAACTAATTTGAAACTCGTGGGTGTCTGTGTATTTCTTTAAGTAATCTAGTATAATTTATCCTGTTTCACTATGTGTTTATTTCTCTCGACGATATACCGGTTATCTTCCGAGATTGGAAAGAAGACGCCGAATGGAGTTTAGTGGATATAACCTTATTATGCAGTCCCACACTATCATCAGGGCACGTGATGAGCATGATAGCTTTTCCCATAGAAAAATGATCTGAAGGTGTCTGTACCCTGGATTCCTTCCTAGATTTACTTTCTAATTAAGCTAAATACCTATTTATTTTTATAAGAATCTAAAGTTTTACATTTTTACATAGTTTGGCAACATTGCGCGTAACAGGTGTTTGTGATACACTGCCACAGGGTGCTGTGATTCATTACCGCGGAAACACCTGTGAGTAAGAGGGTTTATTACAACACTTTTAAAAAGGTGGATTTGAAAAAAAAAAAAATATGTAGCGCTTCTCTAGGACACCCAAGGAGTCACCCATTTAAATATAATACGTCATTTCCATAACACCCTGTATATCGGATAAAAAAATCTTCAAAGAAAATTTTACAAAAGAGTTTTTAACCTTCATTCTTATGTTCTGTTGATATATTTCTGAACAATTTATTGCTCAACGGTTATACAGGCTGTAACAAATTGGTCCTTCACCATTGTAATCTCGGGAACGGCATGAGATACGTAGTCGGTTAAATTGGGACAAAGTTGCGTAATTATGGGCCCAATAATATGCCCCAAACAAATTAGAAATAAGTACAGGGGCTTCCAAAATAGTTGGAAATATCTAAAATTTTGTGTTTCGGTTCTTATTGTTCCATGACTTTGTTCGAAGAGATATCCAAAAATGAATTTCACTGTTTCATTGCTACTATTTATTCTCCACAAGATGGCATTATCATATCTTTAATGCGACATTCCGTCTTTGGGTAACCATCATTAACTGAAATTTTTTAAATGCGGGCCTGAATTTTTTTGTTCAAATTATGACAGAGGAACTAAATTTACGTTCAGCAGTATACAACAATTACAGGTTTTCTGACGTTTTGTTCCTTAAATTGACCATCATCATTAAAATACCTACAATACGTTCTTGTAATTTAGTTTTTTTTATAATTCGGTATAATACGAAAATGTAAAAATGGTGATCCCAAGATGAGAATGAAAAGAAATCTACGATTTTTCCAAATATTTTGAATGCCCCTGTATTTATTTTTGATTTTTTGAGGCATATTCTTCAGCATAGACTTCATCATTGTGGAACGATCTTCCCGAGGTCGTTTTCCCAACGAATATAACCTCCAACGATTCAAAACCAACGTGAATCGCTTTTTGCGCACACGCACCACTCCCAGAGTGCCCTAAAGGATTTTTCCTATAGTGCTTCTGTTTGATCATAAAAAAAAAAAAAAAAATATTATTGGGCCCACAATTACGAAACTTTGCCTCAATTTAACCGACTTGGTATCTCTTACCGTTCCCGAAATCCCAATGGTGAAGGTAGAATTTGTTAAACCCTTTATAGGGTAAATCTTTTGAGCTATGAATCAGAAAGTTTGTGAAGTGTATATTGTACACAATAAAACTGGGTTCTGTCATTACATAATATGACGGATACTGACAGGCGAGCGGGGATATTACATATAATTTTACCTGTAAACAGTGATGTCCTGGAAAAATTCCATTTTGCCTTCCTCATCTAAAGTCATGGCCTTCTCTGCCGAGTTCAGCCATTCTAGAAATTCGGGCGCAAGTGAGTCCCATCGCCGCCAATATGCCACTACTTCTTCTAGCATGCTTTGGACACATCTCAATTCCATTGATACGTTTTTCCATCTATCTGCCGTATCTCTCATGAATCTGTCAATTTCTACCATTTCCTTTTTATCTATAACAGTAAAATAGCCATTTTTAGCGTAATCCTGGTAAGTATCAGAATATTTGTTAAGATTTTCACAGATGAGGCAACGCGTGGGTTGGACTTCAAAATTTCTAAAGGAATACTGTAACATCCCTACAATATTGCGTTTGGAAGCAAATTATACCTTCTTTTAATTTTAAAAAGAATATAGAGGGGTTCTATTTAAAAACAATTTAACTTCCCCTGTATGATATCGAATCAATTTTTCTATGGGGATTGATATAAATTTACGCACACGAACGGTTTGCGCGATTCAGATGAGTACGGCGCTACCTGCCACGAATGTGCGTGCGGTTAAATTTTTTACCCGCACAAACAGGTCCCGACGGCCGTCGGTCTTTTGCAAAGATCAAAGAGTTTTCGTGTGCATAAAATGCTCAGTGTGGACGTAGCTGCGTTCGGTTATTGTTGTGCGTCGAAAATGGAATGGAATAACGAATTGTCACTTAAATTAATAGACGAGTACGAAAAATGTAGCGTGTTATGGGATCCAAAAAATGCCTTGTATTTTAACAGAAAAAAGAAAGTAGATGCGTGGAATACCATAGCTAACGATTTAAACCTAAATGTTTTGGATGTAAAACAAAAAATTAACAGTTTGTTGGGCTCTCATGTCGGTTAATAAATTACAGCCACTGTATGCTGGCCTGCTTTCATACAATTTTGTAATCCACCATGGTTTAGGTTTTTCTTATTTTTCTCTGCCTCACGCAACAGTAGGAAGGAGGCACTTGCAATAATTATATTACGTCTTTTATGCGACATTTCAACAAACTCACTGGAACAACAATTTGCGCGCACGAATTTAATGAAACAAATAATTTTCGCGAACAAACATCTTTGCGCGTAAATCTTTTTTTACGCGCAAACCGTTCGTGTGCGTAAATTTGCTCAAGTCAGTACCCAGCTTTAGGCTTCCTTAAACTAGCACAAAATTTCAACTTTCCATTAATGTAGATCACAAATTTATAAGTGATTAGTGATTAAGTAAGATCATTTTTGCGCAATATAAGAAATATTTTTTCGGCTCGGAAATAGTAACAGATAAGGATAAATAGGAAAGTTATAAGAACTAAAAGATGATTCTAAAATCTTAATAACGTACGATTTAAAATAACATTTTTCGGTAGAAACTGACTTATTCAATGTTATTGACTTACCAATATTTCCATCTCTCTTATATTCTTCTATAACAGCCTGCATATCACGAAAAGCTTTATTAAATTCTTGGAAAATATGATTCTTGGAAACAAAATTTCTGTACTGGTCCAACAGCTGAACAACTTTATCAACGTGTCCATATTTAGCTGTCCATGATTTCAGTTTCGTTTCGGTGAGTTGTAAAAATGCAATAAGGCAACACTGTAAAAAAAATAAATAATTAAGTGAACACATACATACAGTGTGTCCCAGGATAAGCGAACCTATAGGTGTAAATGACAAATAAATGTGTGTGTTTTCACAAAATATCGAAACATTTTATGAAGAAAAGTTGCTCGGAATTCAAAATAATGCATGTGAATGAATGTTTGCCCTTCCCCCACCACCACCTTGTCTGGTAAGCTCAACAATCCAGCAAATTATCAAAAATTTATGTATGGAAATTTTCGAGGAAAAAACATTTTTTCAGCAAACTCCTGAAATACGTTTAAAATGTCAAGGTAAAAGTGTGCTGTTTGTAAAAAAATGACCCATTTAAGAAACGAATTTATTGTCTCTTGTCAACAGACAGATATTTTTTGGTATTGTAAGAGAAAAAAGTACCTATATAAGCTCCTGGACAAAATTAACGCAACATCATAAATTTCCCATATTTTTGATGCTATTTTTTTTCTGAATTTATGATCCGATTTGATTGATTTTTTTTTGCATTGTAGGTTGGTTCCTTGACAATGTCATAGTTTTCGCTGTTTATGATAAAAATTTAATTTTTTCCGAAACTTCGCATCACCCTGTGGAGTATATTAGCAAGCGAAACATATTGCCGTGGACATTAAACGGTAGATCCATCTTTCCCCAATATTTTCTTTTTTGGTTTACTTCATTATCTCTCTTATTAAAGGAGATACACCGTTTTACAGCGTAACATGTTTTTATAGACTTCAATATTCAACACATTCATTGTTACATGTTTTCAAGTAGACTATGGACTTTTTCTGACATTGCAAGCGATGTGTCAGCAGATGTTGTGTTTTAAAGTTACGGAAACTGCTTATTAAACGTTCGTTTCGTTTGCCCAGTTGCCCGACGATTATTTTAATCTTGAAACCTCCTTGAAGATATTTAGCAATGAATGTGTTGAATATTAAAGTCTATAAAAATATGTTACGCTATAAAAGAAAATTTCGGGGAAAGATGGACCTACCGTTTAATGTCTGCAACATGCTTCGGTTGCTAATATACTCCATAGGGTGATAAGAATTTTCGGAAAAAAACATAGCATTTTTAGTAAACCCAGTATAAATCGAAAATTAAGTTTTATCATAAACAGCGAAAACTATGACATTGTCAAGGAACCAACCTACAATGAAAAAAAATCATTCAAATCGGATCATAAATTCAGAAAAAAAATAACATAAAAAATATGGGAAATTTATGATGTTGCGTTAATTTTGTCCAGGAGTTTAGTTTGTATTTATCGTTAGAGAAAAAAAATTGGAAAAATTTTCGAAATATTTTTAGAGGACACGGCAATTAAGAAAAGCGCCATAGTGGAAAATTTTGCAAATAAGTTAGATAAACTTATTATAAATTTGTTGCAAGTTCCACATTTACAGGTTTGTCACGATTTACTATCATAATTCAAAATACAACTTACTTTGTGTTCAAGGAACTTAAGTCTCACTCGTCTTTGAGCCGCTTTAGGTCCAATTTCATTCAGTCTCACAGCCATATTATTTAACTGTTCAGAAGGCACTTCGTTTGCTAAGGGACTCTGGCACGCTTGCGTAAACTTCTGTTGAATAACAGGTAAGTCGGCGAAGAATGACTTGTGTTCCTCAAGTTTCCTGCTAATAATCGTAGCGGTTTCTTCGTTCATTGCCGTAGGGATTTCATCACAGTAGATCATTTTTTCGCCTTTGGCAAGCCATTCTCCTATAAGTTTGAATTCTCCTGGTAATGTCGAGTCCAGGAGCCACAGCCAGTAAAGTAGTTGTTTTTGGAGTTTGTCCCAAAGCCGAGTAATGTCGAACCATGACTCTTTGGCTATTGAAACTGGACTTTGCGATTCAATAAGATTTTTAAGTTTATTGAACAGTTGTTCTTTGTTATCGACTTCGGATTTAAATGCAAGGTATTCTGCATAATTTAAAGGTAATGAATGGGTTTGCTGAAGATGGTCCAAAAACTGTGTTTTCTTCATTAGCCATGAAAGGAGTTCGCTGTATTGTTCCTGAACAGCAGCTATTGCATCTGGACCAGTGGTTTTAGGTTCTGGATACCTGTAAGAAGGTTCATTATATTACAAGTTAATGATAACATTACAAGAAGGTGGAATAAATTTTAAATTGACTTGACAAAAAATAAGAGTTACTAAACTTTTTGAAAATATACTAGCTTTATGCCGTTTTATGCTACAATATAATTTCAAAAATCAGCACGTTAACGTGTAGATGTATTTTATATCAATATTTATTTTGCATCTTTGCTATAAAAAAAAACTTTCTACCTTTTTCTTGCATCTGCAAATGAAAATGCGGGGTTTCTGTGATTTCCCTATTAAACCTTACCTGTGTAAAAACTGTGCTACATAAGTCATAATTGATTTCTCGTCAGGTTTAGCAACGTCCACGTCCTCCGGATCTAGAATCTTGGGGATTCCTAACTCGGTTTCGGCAACGTCGAATGCTGTTTCAAGTCTGGCTTTGTTGGATTCTTTCTTCAACTCGGCAATGTCGACCAGGTTCTTTTTAATGGCATCAATGATGGCAAGGAAAGCGACGCCATCTCTCCAGCTGGCGCCAAAGTCCCTGACTTCGATTCCTGAATTTTAAATGAATAATTACTTACGGGAGAAGTTTTTCAAAAACCGTCTTGGATGGGAGAAAAATTCAAGGTTTGGAAGATATTATCGTAGCTATAACACCCTTAATATTGGATACGGTGTACATGACACTAAAGAGGTCGCAGTACTTAGATGTTTCTAATTAGCGAGTGTTCGACAAAGAAAAACATTCGTGAAATGATCTACATGAACTTAACTAATTCAATTAATCTTTAGAACGGACAAACAATCCAGTAGTTGGATGCCGTCACCTGTTGCTAACTACTATTGTCAGTGATAATACTATTATATCATATAAAGGCATTATTATTATTATTATTATTATTATTAATCATTTGAGTGATTGTTACCTAAGTATTTTAAATATAAAATCTTATTTAAAATACTTAGGAAACAAAGTACAGAGATGTATTTAATAAAGACCAAATTCATTAGTATATTTTATTATTCCCTGTATACAGGGTGGTTCAAAAAATATGTGCTATCGCTCGTGTGGTGATTCCTTACCCAAAAATAGAACAAATAGTTCCTATCAATATGAGTCCGCAGATGCGTTGTTTGAAAGATGCAGGGTGTTAAATTAAGAAAATTTTCTCGCTTTTATTAATAAATCAAACGACTATAGTAATTTTAGTAAAATTTAGGTTATGAAAATACCTAAAATAGCACATATTTTAGGTATTTTAATTGTTGTCCGATCTTGGTGAAATTTTTTGTAGAATTGTGTATTGGAATGATATCCTGAATTTTAGTTTTCAAAAAATACCGATGGTTTAATCATTATACAGGCAGAAACAAAAGTTACTTTTTTGCCCTTAATTTCTAAACGCCCTGTGGAAAAATTGAGCGGTAGAATTTAGCTGAATTATATTTTGTCTTGAACTATGATCTTTTCTTAACCCAATATTTCTTGGTTCACGCCATTAACTGCATTGTAAAAGAAGATAAAAAATTTTAAAGAAAGTATTGCAGCTTTTCAATTTTATTCATAATTCAGAACTTTACATTATTTTATGGAGTAGCATAAACAAATATCAAAAAATTAATAGCACGTATTGCCACCTCATGTTCTTATCACTTCTATCATGTGACGAGGAATGCTTCAATACAATACGGGCTATACATTTTTGGATATTTGTTTATGCTACTCGATAAAATAATGTGATGTGCTGAATTGTGAATAAACTGCAATATTTTCTTTTAAAAAATAGATAATGATGTGAACCAAAGAACATTGTGGTAAGAAAAGGTCACACTTCAAAACAAAACATAATGAAACTAAATTCTACCGCTCAATTTTTCCATATGGCGTTAAGAAATTAAGCGTAAAAAGTTACTTTTATTTCTGCTTGTATAATGATCAATACATGATTCTTTTTTCAAAACTAAAACTCAGGATATCATCCCAAGATACGTTTTAAAACCCAAATTTCACTGAAATTACCAAAGCCGTTTCGAAAATATCTTGCAAAAACCGAAAAAATAAAAAACTTGAACACCCTGTATCTTTCAAACAAAGCATCTGCGTACCCACATGAATAAATAATTATTACACACCTGAATCATCGGGCAATGCATTGGATACCCAATTGAGCAGAGTCTTCCGCGCACCCTGCTTCCATTTATCCTTGGATGAGGTGGTACCGGCACTCTCCAAACTGCTGGTGCTACCCCACTGCGCTAGATATTCTAATGCTCTGCTATTTTCTTCAATCTGGAAGTAAAAATAAATTTAATTATTTTAATTATTATTACCTACATTTTTGTAATTTTTAAGAAATTAATGTTTATTATTAACTTATTTGTTATTTATTGAACTAGTCCAACATAAGTAAAAAATCCAGAGCTTACTTATGAGATATTACTTATAAAATTAGGAGAAATACAGGACCGTATCCCAAAATTTCCTGATGTTGTTCAAAAAACCCTCGAAACGTCATTAAACCACAATGTGTCATACATCGTTGCATTCGGGAGAAAAAAGCTCTCAAATTCCAATATCAGGAAAACAGGACGATATTTAAAAAAAGAAAATTGATAATGGCCCTTCGAAGACGACTCGTCGGATTACAAAACAATTAACGCTGTTAGATAGAGCGAAAAAAGTGGCAATGCAAAAGTGCAATTTACTTTAGAATTCGATCTCAAAAAAACCCAGGAAAACAATAAAACGATTTTTCAGAATTTCGTTTTTTTCCGGATATCTCCGGAACTACTCGGAAATTTAAAACTTTCTAAACGGCATACTATTAGGCACGTAAATGCGCAACTTTACATCCATTTTACCGACTTCGTATCTCTTACGGTTTCCGAGATCCCTGTACTGGCCCTCCTTATCTTGGACACGTTGTATATGAGGCTATTATTTGCAAAACTCGACCCAGTAAGTTGTTTTGGAAATGAAAAAAAACTGCTAGCAACACAACTAGGTATATATTTTCTTAGTTGTAATTTTTTTCACAGAACAAAACCCCTAATTGCAAATAAAATATTAAGACTGATGCCAATCTACCAATCAGAAAACACGCGCCACAGAAGCAGCAAGTCACGTGTTCATACTGACGCACGTTGTTGGTTCCAACTCATTCCGCAACTTTTCCAACCAATTACGTGAAGCATGGGCTAGTTTTGTAAATAACTAGCTATTTTGATATTATATCTATGTATCAAAGAGCTTATTTAGAGCGGAACTGACTAGACCAAATGATTCGCCTTATGAAACTGAACATTTCTGATATAAAAAACAATTTTCGGCAAAAATGTCGATTAGCGAGTTTTGCAAATTTTTGCATTTTTTTTTATATAGCGTGTATCAGCCAAATGGAATAAATTCTATAATAAATAAATGGGAACGTGTGCGAAAAAACGCCCGGACACTTCGATTGGTATTTCTAGTTGCGCATTTTTTTCAATAAAAACTTTTCATATAGGATGTGTCATGTAACAGTGGTCAATACCAACTGTATTATTTTCAATTTATATTATTCAATTTTTGGATCTCTCAGAAAATTTTAGACATACTTAATGTACAAAATTCCTATACCTATCTTTAACTGTTTCGGAAATATTTGTGTTTTCAGATTTATTCCATTTCAGCGTTTCTTTTTACGGATATGAAATAAAAAAAAGGTATAAAGAGTTTTATTTACTTATGTTTAAGATGAGGATCCCAAACAATCCGGAATTAGCAATCAGAGCCATCTATGTTGCATCAATTTAATTAAAAAATATACCGCTTTTTGGCAGGTTAGAAAGAGACGAGAGCCATCAGCTGATCAATATTTCTTTTCGTGAAGTTTTAGCCGTTAATAATAAAGTTTTTAGTTAATTTATTGATATTTAGATTGTCTGACATGTCGATTGGGGTATCAACAAGTTTCAGGAAGATCTGTGACAAAAATTTGAAAATTGTTCTTATTCTTATAACATTATATTTTTTCATATCGTTTTCCAATCCTTTAACTTTACGAATCCAGTTTTAGATTAGAAAAAAACTAAATATATTTTCCTAAACGTTCGCATAAAATAGTGTAATAGATTGGCAACTTGTGATTAAACACAGCTCTTAAAACGCGCGACCTTAGCAAATTGTTGTCTTTATGCATGACCGTAGTTGTCAGTGTTATAGTCCTTTGAATTTCATTAACTGCATATCAGAAAAATGGTTTATTTAACAGAAATGCACAAAATAACAATTCTACAGATGATTGGTTATGGAGATAAAACACGAACACAAATGGAAGTTGCTCCCTTATTTCATGAAAAATTTCCAAATTTGCCGCATATAACTCAAGGGAGAATTAGTAAAATAGAAAAGCAGTTTCGTCAGCTTGGAGATGTAAAGCAGATCAAAAAAGATACCTACTCATGAGCGCATGGAAGACGATTTTGATAGGAGAATGTATATTTGTGAACAAATAATGGCAATGTTAGATAACAATGTGATCCAATTAGAACATGTTTTGTTTTCTGATGAGTACACCTTTACACTTCACGGTCATGCTAATCGTCAGAATTGCCGCTATTAGTATTGGGAAAATCCTCACTGGATTAGAGAAGAACATACGCAATATCGTGAAAAGGTTAATGTTTGGGCAAGAATTGTTGGAGATCATATCATAAGTCCCTTTTTCATTAATGACAATTTAAATGGCGATAATTATGTAGCACTGCTCCAAAATAATGTCTTGCCAACTTTGACAGACTTATATCCTGATCCAGCAAACCCACAACTTAACTTCCAGCGAATATGATATGGTTTCAGCAAGACGGAGCACCTCCCCATTACCAAATCAATGTCCGGCACTACCTCAACCGATTATTTCCAAATCGGTGGATAGGGAGGCGTGTATCGATGGAATGACCAGCACGATCCCCTGATCTGACGCCATTAGACTTCCTCTTATGGGATTATGTCAAAAATATTGTATACAAAACTAAACCCCTGGATTTACCTGACTTAAGAAGACGAATAACGCTTGCAATTAGATCGGTCACGCCTGAGATGTCCAGTAACGTTTGAAGAAATTTCTATTTAAGATTAGGATGTTGCGAAGACGTTAGCGGTGAGCAGTTTCAAAATCTCCTGTATTAATGTTTTTTTTTTGTTTTTTACATTATCAAGAAATAAACAGTATTACTTATTAGTTTTTGAGTGTGTAGTTAACTTCTGCAATAAATCTGAAAACACTTAATATTTCAGAAACAGTTGAAGATAAGTATAGGATATTGTACATTAAATGTCTAAAATTTTCTGAGCGATCTAAAAATTTAATAATATATAGGGTCTTGCTACTAATGATACATATTTGGAGATGAGCAACTATTATTTCCAAACCCAAGAATACTTGTCCTTTTTTAATATGTTTTAGTTAGATAATCCAATAATCAAAACACAAACCCTTAATGTAAGACAAGTGCTATATGAGAAAAATACAAGGCCGACGGTACAGTTCAGCGTATGAAAGGGTGGAAGTGAACAATTAAATTATTATTTTGGGGCGTGCGTTAAAACACACACGCAATCTTATCCCGACAAGCAAACGTTAGAAATAAAGGCGATCGTAACAACTCCAAAGAACATCTTTCAATAGATACTTATTCCACGTTCACAACCTTAAACTACGTATACAAAGGTAATAACAAAAAACAACAAGTTTTGGAGTGATAACAAGCGTGTGAATATCTGTAAACTTACCATAAAATATCCCCAATCCTTGCGGAGCTTAATAAAGTTACAACAAAATTAATACAGGTGCTTAGCGATACTCAATACTCGACTAACAAATAAATTATACAGTTTTAGTTATAGTTCTTAAGTTAATTTTAAAAAATGGCAGAAAAAATAATAAACTAGGATAATAAGCACTAATTATTCATTATCTTAAAATTATTAATAGATCCAACATAATCTACTCTAGATTCAAGGCATTTTTACACGTAACAACTTTATTCTATGTGATATAACGTATTGTGTTGGCATTCAGAGTAGGCATCAATAAATAGCCCTTTCAATTGGTTATCGGGAATTGCAAATATCATGACCACGCATCGCGATTTCAGACCAAGCACGAGTTATTCTTGTTAAATATGTATATATGGGTCAACATTTTTTTACAGGCAACTTTCAGTAAATCGGAATTTAAAAATAAATAATCTCAAAATCACCTGTTAATTTTTTAATAGGTTTCTTATAGTATCTAATTAAATGAATTATATATGTCCGCGCAAAAGATGATCGTCATAAAGATGTTGGTCTATTTTTGTATAACATCGATTCTTTAATAATTTAACGCCCGTCATATGGCTAATTTTATTCTTCTGAATCATATAACGCCAATATTTGGAACTGAGTTATTTTAATCAGTCCTATAACCATTTTCCTATTATTTATAACAGCCCTGTCTTATATTGGCTTAAAATATTGGAATGTTCCTTATAGAATGTTAAATACTAAGAAAATTAGTCATATTTCTATCTACCTAAGGTGTAAACGAAACTTGCACATCAAAATATATTTTTCCTTAATGGTTTATAAATGGTTAATAAAAAAATATTGTATATAGCTTCGGATAACAAACCGTCAGAGCTGGGCAAATACTTTTTAAAAGTATTTAAATACTAAATACTAAATACTTAATTAAATTCAAAAGTATTTAAATATTAAATACTTTTTGAAGTAATGAAGTATTTAAATCTTAATTACAAAAAGTATTTAAATACTTTTTAGGTTTAAATACTATATTTAAATACTTTCTAAGTATTTAAATACTTTCTAAGTATTTAATTACTTTTAAGTATTTATAAATACTTTCTGAGTATTTAATTACTTTTTTTTTAAATATTTATAAATACTTTTAAGAATGAAACACAAAATTTAAACACTTTGTAAACAATTACAGTCGAACCTCTATAACTCGAACCTCTCTTTAACTCGGACTTTTTAGTGGTTTTTGTACATTTTCCAAGATTTCTATGTACATAATTTAATGGGACATAGACATAATGTATGTGATAAAAAAAATGTTTTGGCATATTCATGTGGTTTTCCCTTCTCTCTTCCAACTCTCTGTAACTCGATCTTTTTTGGTTGTCCCTCCAAGTTCGAGTTATAGAGGTTCGACTGTAATTACTTTTAAAAATATTTAAATAGTATAGTAGTATTTTTGTCTCCTCTAAGTAGGCAGTTGAATAGGTAGGTACCTCAATCCTCAAAATATTTTAGAATCAAATAAGATCTAACAGCAATAAAAAGTGTGTTTTGTAATATTTTATTGGTATTGACAGTAAATTTTAATTAAAAAACCACGACAACATAAACTTAAGGGTACAGGAATAAAACAGGAGTTGTCCATATTTATCGAAATCGAGATTACTAGCGCAACCTGTTGGCACATGTTGTTACTTTCCATGGTCAAAGTATTAGCCGAATAAAACTAGGAACGTTTGTAGAAATTAGAGTCAAAGTTTTACTGTACTGAAATAAAACTAGGGATGTCCACACTAAAAAATGCATTTTATCTCAAAACTCTGATTTTCTGACAATCCTTATTTTATCCCTGTGTTCTTCAACTGATAACATAACAAAAGACTTTCTACCTAAACCTAATTACTCAAAATTTGTAAAGCAAGAATAATAATTTATAATGTAATGTTTTAAATGTTCGATGTGTTAGCTTTCATAAGAACAAGATTTTCGAAATTATCGTCTGATAAAGCATGTCGTCGTGGCGTATTAATGAATGTTGCAAATGAAAACATTCTTTCAACTGGGGCAGATGAGGGAAGAGTAGTGTTATATTTCAAAAATAATTTGTTGATAATGGGATATTTTCTCAGCAAGAGTCTGTTTGTGAGTCTTGAATATATTGTGAATGCTTTCAAAGTGGGGACGATTTGCTTCCGTGAGAGAAAATGCAATTTAGTTGGTCTTTTGTACATTAAATACATTCTTTTGTGATATGATAAAATTAAACTGCAAACTTGAAGCTGAATTATATTTTTAAAAAACACACTTTAATAAATACAAAATACATTAATAACTTCGTATATTACGTAACATGTGCTAAGATTATCGTATTTTTTTTAATTACTTTTGCCTGATTTCTCCAGTTTTTTTCTGTTTCATCGTATATGGGGGGTAATTACAACCAAGGGCCCCCCCTCCTTTTATACACGCCTGCATGACCTATTTTCGAGATTCCTACGCCATTGATCAGGATGAACAGCTATGATTTTCGGTCCAGAATCATTTGATTTCTGACCATCAAAGCTACCATTTCGTTCCTTCCACTTGTGTCGGCATCGTACGGAATAGTACATTACGTATCAAGGGCCGAAAAGAGGCTTTTACGGACGAGATGCGGAGAGTCCGGAAAAGCCTCCGACGGCCCGAGATATGTACCGTATTTTTTTTTACAAGTGCTCCGAAGCTTTGATGCCAAATAAATAAAGAAATTCTTCAGACAGTTTTCCAGTCCTGTCAAGATGACATGAAAACACTCGCGCATGAAGAATGTAAATATCTATTTATTATTTTTGACATATAGGCTCGGTGGCCTAATGGTATAGCGTTCGCGTTGTGATCTGGGGGTCCCGGGTTCCAATCCCGTCAAACCTCTGTTTTTTTTCTTGTTTTTTTACAAGTGCCCGAGTCTTTGAGGCCATATAAATAAAGAAATTCTAAGACATTTTTCTAAAACATTAACTGTCAATTTAAGTTATATATAATCCGCTATTTATTATCGCTTGTAGTATGGCTCGGTGGGTAGAGTGTCCGCCTGCCGATCTCAGGGTCCCGGGTTCAAATCCCGTACCGACAATTCTGGTTTTATTTATTTATGAGCACATGGTGACTCGAAGCGGGCGGGAAAAATCTTTCCCGCCCGCTTCGATACTTTCCCGCCCGCTCTCTTGGAAAACGCCACTTTCGGTGAAGTGAACATGCATGAAAAGAGGCACTTTCGGCGCACATGTAAAAAAAACTATCTTTCGCTTCCTGACACGCGTGACAAGTGCAAACTTAGAATTTTCCACATGAACCATATTTAAATAGAAAACAGTACTTGAATAGTAAAAAGTATTTAAATACCCCAAAAAAGTATTTAAATACTCCAAAAAATATTTAAATACTAAAAAAATATTTAAATACTCAAAAAGTATTTAAATACTAAAAAAGTATTTAAATACTCCAAAAAGTATTTAAATACTGAAAGGAAAATAAAAAAAGTATTTAAATACTAAATACTTTTGCAAAGTATTTGTGAAATAAATACAAATACCTATTATAAAAAAGTATTTAAATACTCAGTATTTAAATACAAAAAAGTATTTAAATAAAAAAAAGTATTTGTGAGTACAAATACTGCCCAGCTCTGCAAACCGTCACATCAATGTATCTCCGGTAACATTTTCATGAGTGACCGGCGATGTAAAAATGCACAAATTCGTGGATAACAGCTAATACAAGCTATTTCTTAAACTTTGTTAGACTGAAATGAGTATCTGTACTCAAGAGAATGACTTTGTGTAGTATTGTTCCCTTAATTAAGACTACTAGGTCTGAGTTAACCCTGTGACCGGCATTACAACATAAAAACATACGCCTGATAAAAAGTAGGCAAAGTTCTAGTTTATACCTAAATAAACATAATAAGGAACTTACCTAAACAGGATCACGCTTTACACAAATTCAAACACCTACCGTCATATTTGCAAAAACTATTAGGCCGACCTCTAGTGGCGTTATGTATAAGAAATTTATGCCGTGACCGGCGATACATGCAGCTGCGGGGACGGAACATCTGGTTAATAATTGCGTTAGAGAAACTAAACTGTTGATCTTTGAACATTATTTTTTCAATACAAATTGTAGTAGGAGTGTAAATTATTTATATATAAAAGTAACTTTAGTAAACTGACGTGAAATATAAAAGGGTAAAGCAAGAAATTATTGATTGGGGACACGTGACCGGTGATACATTTTTAAATTCAAATTTGAATACTGCAGCTATAATCTTAAAAAAGAGTTTTAAAATTGCTTTCTAATGAAGAAGTAACATATATTTCGCAAATTATAATCGTTTTTACAGGCAAATAGTTTATTCTTATATGCTAAGGACTGAAAGTTGCCTGTACAAAAATTTTGACCCATATGCCCAAGAGCGCTGCAATACCAGCAGTTACCTCCTGTAATCTGTTAACTTATGTCCTCCATTACGACAATCCGCAAGATCACCAAGCAGTCAATGTCCAGCCAATTCTAGTATTAAAAGCTATAATATCCTTTTATATACTTTACGTAGGTGCAAATTCATGCATTTGCTAAAGTGTATTTACAATTCTTTAGCTACCACTAAAGTCATGATGTTATTCGACCGTTTTATGATAAAAGCTATTTTTATCTATCAATATTGATACCCCACTTTTGACTATGCCGCCATTAACTTTTTTTATAGCAATCGAAAATTTTTATGGTGTTTTTAAACGAAAATGGTATGTACAATGTTATTTGAGATTGCAGCAAGTAAATCTTGAGCCTAGACAACTCGCTATTACTGTTCTTCTATTTCAATTATGCTCATTCTTCTTAAGATCGCAAGTCACCAAGCGCGCGAAGAACTAAGCGCGTGACGGGTCGAATAGTGGCAGAACTACGCGTTCGGACCACATATATATAAACAGTATATTGCCAATACGAGCGTTGCAAGATACAAAAAGTGTCCCCGCTATGGAAGATCGCACGGGTCTATTGAGTTTGCGCAGTAGGGTGGAAATTTTATCAATCGCGTCAGAACCGGGCCGACATTATTTGTTTGTTGTTATTGGTCGTCATCTTTGGTTCTGGATGTTTTTTCAAATTACAGAATAAAAAGTGGTTCATCCACATTGTTGTAGTAAAAATAAAGCTCATCATGTCGATTGTTACAAATATTCGGACGGAATTTGGCACCAAAAGTTTACACCAATCAGGGCACCGTCGGATCATCATATCGTCAGAAATCGTATGCATGGAACGCTGTCTTAAATCGAACTAATCGAAATTTTGATTGCAATATTTTTCCTAACTAACCATGAAATTTACATTAAAAAAGTTGAAATCCGGTCCTGTCGAATGTTTACTTTCACAAGGAAATTTCCGAACTGCGCAAACTCACAACGCCCCCTTCGATGCCCATAGCGGGGACATAATTGTAGATGGTATTAGCAATATACTGTTTATATATATGTGGTTCGGACGACCCAAAGGATGGAAATATTAATGATTTACACTGCACCGAGCTCGAGTATAGACTCCTCAATCCGTAGCGCTGGTGCAATCCCCGCGCTCTGCGTGACTTGCAATTGAAAATATTTAATAACTACCGAACTAAAAGAGCTACCACTTTCACGTAAAATGGGTCTTGTAGATAACAGGATGAAGAACAAAATGGTATTTTTAAAAATTAATTTAAGATGGGTTAAGAGCATGTTAAAACTAGTTAAACAATTAAATCGTTATTTATTTTTTATTTGTTCACAAGTGTAAAATAAAAGAATACCGATATTGATCCGATCAGTACAACTGGAGATATCAAATTTCAACTATGCAAATTATCAAAAGTTTATGTGTGGATATTTTCGAAAAACAAAATTTTTTCAGCAAAATCCTGAACTACCAGACAACTAATTTTATGTATATAAGTTTTAATAAAATTTCAGAAGATTCTAAAATGTTACGTTGACGGGAAATGAATGGTTCCAAGGATATGTGGCTTAAAGCTATGTCTCTTACAAATAGACAATAATATAACTAACTCTATAAAGCGTACCGAAAAAAAATAAGTTTACAAAAAACGCGTTAGTGCTTACTTGGAAGTATAAGATGATGGTCCATATCAGCCCCAGAACAACAGGTGGTCTCCCATCCACCAGATCGCTGGCATTGATATTGACTAGCTTGATTCGTTTTCCTTGTAAAAATTGCAGAGCCGAATTGGCATTGCTGAGGAAGTGTGGTCTTCGAAGGACTCGTCCCCTCTCCACGGGCTGAAAAGTATAGAAATACGATTATTTTTGGAAATAGAAGTTCAGGTAATAGCTATTGATCCATGTACATTGTATGTACATATATCGAATAACCTGGTTGATGACGTTTAACCAACTTTTACATTTTAGTCGTAAATGACCTATTGATGAAAATCCATGTTAACAAAATATACAAAACAACTTATGCTTTAGAGCAGCGTTTCTTAAACTTATTTGACCACGGGCCCCTTTTGATACTAGAATTTTGTTGTGGACCCCCAGCCGCTCACTACATTAGTACAGAATTAATTCTGGGATAGGAAGTCATGCCTAACTAATTACCTTTAGTTAAAAATAATTTCTATTCGAATTTTATTATTTTTCACAAATCAAAAAGAATTAATAAGCAAAAATCTGAATAATATATCACAGGCTGCAGCAAATGTACTTAGTGAGATGGATAGTTCTGCTTTCTTCTTCTTCCACGCAGCTATGTTATATTGGGCTTAATTTGAAGAAAGCTGCAGCCTTATATATCTGGTTCGGCATTAAGTGGATTACGATATTTTGTTTTTGTGACATTTTATTCCCACTTAGCTATTCGCGGACCCCTAAGTAACTGCTCGCGGACCCCAGTTTGAGAAACGCTGCTTTAGAGTTTCACTTAATTTTTTAGGATGCTTTTGTTGCTATTTGCGATATGCAGTTCTTCCTAGAAACCCTTCATATACAGATAGATATTGATAGATATTTTAGAACTTACCAATCTTTCTCCGGACAACACTTCTAATAAAGCTAATAACTTGGTTCCATCTTTTAAATCTTCTATTAAGTCGTCTATTTTTACAGGTGGCACACGCTGAAATAGAAAATCATAAATGAAAAAATCGCACGAGCTGTATTTTATTGTGAATCACATAGTTCGGGGTTGTTTTCGGTGTAACAGTTAAACCACAAGAAGGTATTTCTGGATGAGAATAAACAATCCTAAGACATAATGTGCAATCTATTTTTTAGTTGCACCAACGAATGTCAATTTTTAAACTAAGAAGAGAGAGAGAGCGAAAAGGGATATGCATCACAGAAAAAAATCATCCGTAAACCATAATTAAATAAATCGTCTATTTGAATGGGGTATCATTTAACTGGTTAGCAAAATATTATTATTTTTGCGAACAGAAAAATGTAATCGGTCAGCCAAAATGGCTAGTTGGTCAGCAACTTATGGACAGCAAACATTTCTGAATCGTGACAGTGCCCTGGGAAAACAAGTGAAAACCCGCCCCCGCTACACCCTTCTTTATTCGGCAAAAGAAAACACAAGAAAGTTACATAAATTGACAGTGCCTGGGACCTCTGAAGTAAACTGCTTCTAGACATGTTTGTTTCTACTGACCAATTGTAAAGTCTTGCTGATCAAGTAATCATTTCGCAGCTCGACTGTTAATAAGGGCAAACAAGTTAATTACTTCTCATTTGAACGTTACCTTAAATTAGGCCTTAGCTAAGCCTTAAGGTCAAGGTATACCTTTAAAAAACTATGATTTAAATTAATTTAAGGGCCAATTAACGTGTTAAGTCTACCATGTCCTTAAAGATCTATTCCTTTAGATAAGAGTTAAAGAGAACTATACTGTCATACTTGTGTTAAGGATGACTTACATCATTCTGTACCTTAAGGTGACTTTGAAATATCGGCCCTAAATCTAAAATTACCACGTTCTTAAAGGTCTATTCCTTTAAATGAGAGTTAAAAAGAAGTTTAATATTATATATATACAGGGTGTTTCCTAATCTCACTGAAAAAATGAAAGAGGTGTTCCTCACCTTATTTTAAGACGAAAATGTTTTATAAAAGTTTTTCACATGTCGCTTCGTTTTCAAAATATAGGGTGTTAAAAAAATATTGTAATTTTCATTTTATTAATCAATGCCATTTTTTTGTTTGATTTGATAATGCATATGATTTAAAAACTTTGAATAATGAACTTAAACAGGAGACAAATATCACGGAGAAAACAAATGTGGTTGTCATGGAACGAAGCAAAGCCTACTCATATAATTTGAGGATAAAAATACGAAAAAAACTAAAAAATTAAGGTACTCCTTTACCCAGATCCCCGCAAATGAATTAATTGTAAAATTTAAAATCGACCCAAAGTAAAGTGCTCTAATCCTTTATGTTCAACAAATATCGTTAGAATATCGTTTGGCATTAATGAATAAAATGAAAAATACAATATTTTATTTACCACCCTGTATTTCGAAAACGAAGGGACATGCGAAAAACTTTTATACCACATTTTCGTCTTAAAATAAGGCGAGGATACACCTTTTACGATACATATTTTTTCACAGAGGTAAGGAAACACCCTGTATATTAAAGTAACTTTGAAATATCGGCCCTAAAATTGACTGGCCGAAAAAAAGGTGGTCCCAAAATTTGACACCCCAATAATTGACACAATTTATTGCTTTTTTTACAGTCGTAATTTACAAAATATATAGAACTAGAATACTAAGGCTAGTAACCAAAGAAAAAAGGTGAATATTGGTAGTATAGTATATTATTTAAAACATCATCTTAGGAATCAAATAGTTAATGAACTAAGCTTCAAAAACAGTCTTAAGGCCGATGCGTACTATGCTTGCTTATCCTGCAATTTTCAATCATGGCTGCATCAGCTGATATTATGATTTTTAACGCATAAGCATCAAAAGTCTTGATATGTGCACATTTATGATTTTTTTTTGAAATTTGATTTTTGGTAATACAAAATCCGTTGATATTGATCAGTCCCCTTTTTGCACCTACATTCCTTCTTGCACCATTCAAATAAGCAATCCCTAAAGCAGCAGGAAAACTGATGGATTTCTTCTGTTCTCAAATAATTGACGTTTGAGGGTGAAAAACGCTGCAACTTTCACTGACGTTAACATGCATAAATGTGAATCCCAATTATAATGCAGGTTTAAAAGTGCAGGGTGAACATGCAGGTGCGGATCGGCCTTTAAAGCTGCAAACACACTATTATCACGTCACGTGAGATCACATGCTATCACGCAATATCACGGCATACCCGAAATATCTGCAAGGCGGTTTATGCGTGCTTATAAATAGGTTTAGAAGCACACTATAGTCACGTCCTGCAGCTCACGGCAAGTCATACTTGATAGCACAATTTTATTTCTGCAAATTTATATATTCGGCACGTGTGATAACACTGTGTCAGAGTTTAACGCTAGAAGGCTACAAGATTCACTTGCGATCTTGACAAACACAAAATATGTAATAAAAATGATCTGCAGTGTACATAGTCTGTTTCTAAGAAGTGACAGCATGTGCTATTTTGACGATATGACAACACGTGAATTCACGTGACGTGATAATAGTGTGTTTGCGGCTTTACAGTCATTCCGCCATATTGTTAAAAAATGTGAACATGGACGAGGTTGCCAATGGCAGTCCCAAAGGGTTGGTGCATTTCATTTTTAGGTCAGATATAAATATTTCTTAAATGATGGCCAGTTATAACACATGTGAATTATTGGCTGAATATCAATAATTTGGATATTTTTAACATATTGTTGCATACTTTAAACATATGCTTGCATTTAAAAAAATATAAGTTGCATTAAAATTAGCATTTTTTAAAACATTTTTCGTACATTTTTCCGCCCTTACTAATAACATACATAATTATTAAAGGCGACGGTAAATGGCAATGGTCGATCCGATATTGGATGCGAGAATCGTTTTCTAATTTAAAACTCTCGACAATTCGAGCAATTAATGAATGAAACGTTTCGAGGGCTTCCAGACACGGAGCTTGGTACCACGATGCATTAACTTCCCCTCACTATTCGCCATCGGCGTCTATGACATGATGCCGTGAGGAAACTAAACTAACTTCAGATCGATGTACATTAACTTCTCAAATGTCATAAGTCATTCGGTTTTTATGACCGACCTATTTTCCTTAAATATAGTTTTGCCTAAAGTTACTTTTATAGATGTCTATACAGGGTCCTGCAATACTGCTCATATACGAAGAAAAAAAAATACAATTTTTTTTTGTCTTGGAGAGACAAATCAAAAAACATTTTAAAGTTATTTTTTTAATCACGAGATTGGGTGAGCCTAACAAGGGGTCTAAAGATACTATGGATCTAATAGTGTTTATGTATTTTATACAGGGTGTTCATAATAAGGTTCCAAAAAAGACACATTTCAAAATTTTTTTCTCAAGATTTTCAAATGGCACACCCTGTGTATTATTTAGATATTGGATGTATTTTTTATGAGCAATTTTTTTTTTGTAATACAAACATATCAGTTATTTCCAGCCGTTTTCGAAATAATTCATTTTCATATATTTTATTGTTTTGTCGTCTAATTTGAAAAAAGCGGATTATTAGCGGAACGTACGTACATTATACAATGATATGAGTGGAGTACGTAGCCCGAAACGTCCGTCCGTTTTGCGCTTAAAAAATGATAAGCAACTCTAAGCGTTCTCCTTATCTGCGCTTTTCACGTAAGACGTTTATGGATAACCCCCGTATAACCAATTTTCCCCTTAAGCTTATTTGAATTTAATTTAAATTGATTATTAGTTAGATGGCAATGTTTAAATTTTAATTTTGTCCCATTTTTGGAAGGTGTATTCCCCCATTCAGGAATTAGTTCTTAATGCCAATCTAACTTTTGAATCATTTAATTTTGCAGATAAGAGAACTGGTCGACACTATTTGTAATGTCGCCAAGTCTTAGTGAATAATGAAAAATTAATCATAATCTTAAAGCGCCTACTTAATTATTTTTCGAACGCTGTTTTTTCGATTCGATTTTTGATTTGTATTGTCAGCGATGCCAGCCGACGACAGAGTCTGTCGGTCTCAGGTGGGCCCACCATCCTTTCCCCGCCAACTGGAAGCTGTCAGCAGTTCACCAGCGCAATTGAAGAAATGAGGGCAAATTTTAAGTATTAGAAAAATAAATGAATAATATTACAAGTATAGTTATTTGAACGTAGGACGAAGCCTAACGTTTGTTCAAACTATACTGTTAAGTGTATTGGCTCGGGCACGTCCAATCTCAAACTACCCTATCGTTTTCAAAAAATGTAGAAACACGGTAGAGGTTATTAATAACTAACTTAAGATATTTTATGTCGTACTTATTTTTTGTTACCGTCACTTGTTCTGGACTTAGCAAAAACTAGTAACCATTTCTTCTTATTCCGGGCTCCGACTCAGAATGTTTTTTAACGTCACAATCGGGTGAGTTTTGATTTTGAAAATTATTCTAGGCTTTGGGCGCAAAGTCTTTATAGAATAATTTTCCTCGCACTTCAGATATCTTTCAAGTTCAGACTTATTTATACTCGCGAGACGAGTGTTCGAAGATATCGCAGCATTATTTATACTCGCACGGACAACTATTTTAGGTTTTATTTATACTCACCCCAAAATACACGAGTGTTCGAAGATATTTAGGTTTTTATTTATACTAGCCCCAAATCCCGAGCGTTTAAAGATATCCCAGAGTTCGTTATACTCGCACGGAAACATACGAGTGTTTGAAGAGATTCCAGCGTTATTTATACTCGCACGGAAACTACGCGTGTTTGAAAAATAAATTTTACTGAGGGTAAGATCCGTGGTTGACTTTTCTCGGAATTTTCGGTGATAAACACTCTAAAACCTGTAGCCAAAAATACGGACCCCCCCCCCCCCACCCCCCCCCCCCCCCCCCCTTCTTACGTAAAAAACGAAACCGCGGGTGAGAACGATTTTGGGAAACCCGATCGGCGAGCGACCGCGCAAAAAACCCAAAACCGACTTCTGTCCCCCGCTGCCAGGAGAATTTTCTATCCATCTTTTTTACATGTTAGCTTACGCCATTCTAAAGCATCTAATCTCCTGCTGACGATGCAAAACTGCAAAGTGCCAGTCTGATTATATATCAAACGCTCACATCCGTTAAAAATTATTATTATTTTATGAAATATAAAGAAATCCTTTTTGGGTAACATAGGAAAATATGATCCTATGTACATGATAAATTATTAAAAAATAATCCAACGTAAAAATTCTCATAATTTTCTTAAATTGGAAAAAGCCAGTTTTACAACAGTTTAAATAGCATAAGCGCCTGGACTAATAATTGTAAACTACAGTAAATGTTCAAAATGTCTTCTAAAAATAATTTCGAAATGTCTCATTTTTGGAACCTTATTATGAACACCCTATATAAAATAGATAAACACTATTAGATTCATAGTATCTCTAGACCCGTTGTTATAAAGCTCACACAATCCGGAACAAACCCAAGTACAGTTTAACATGTGATTAATAACGTAAAAACAGCAGAAAATTAAATTTGGGCATATATTTGTTTGCATTTTAAATAAAACGAAGTAACGCAATATTGACCTAAAAATGAAATGCGAATAACGGCACTAAAGTTTCTCGACTAAGATTGATAATTTTTTAAACACTGAAGCCTTTGGGTTGATGTTTTTTCGTTATCATTTAGGATTTCGCATTGTGGTTATTGTAATAAAAATAGCTATGGAAAAAATGTATCAAAGACAACCGCGGCTACATACCATCCAGACTAAATAATTATTAAGAATATGTCTTATATTGTTATATCTTACCTTGGCTAGGTGGGAATTAATCCAATTAACAAAAGTCTTTTTCTGCACCCTCTCTTGCTCATCTGAAACAAACGATCAATTCAGTACAATCATTACATAAAAAAACTAAGAAATGCATGTATCTTGCATATGTTGTTATTTCAGTAAGTAACTACAATGAGACTTTTAAACAATTTTGACAATAATTGTCAGCAAAATTCACTGGCGATATTTGATACAGTGTCAACACATTATACAGAATCACGTCTTTCATTATAGAGATATTTTAAATTAATATTTGCGGCCTTTTCTATTTAACACCCTGGAAAGGGTAAATGTTATCCTTAATATCTTAAAGGGGTAGTAGTAAAATGATCAGGGTGATATTATTTCCAATTCTTTGCCAGGGCCAAAGTCACCGCCTAACAATTTGCATGAATAAGCAATTTTTTAGAAACTGCCACCCAAAAAATCATCAAAATTATGGTATTTTAGTAAATAGATTTAAACGACCTTTAAGCCACCTTCTGATATCTTCCCGGAATTGGGGGAGGGAGATGTCAAGTGCTTGTCATTCTGACAGGAGTAAATATGCCTTTCACATTTTAGAAAGTCTAGGGTAGGCCAATGTTTAATGTAGAATGTAGCTGTAGGTCTCCTCGGGAATGGCCATATCAGGCGAACGAAGAGGAAAAAAACATCACCAGGGGCTCTGTTTAGACTATGAACTATTTGTTAAGATATTGTGTAATATATCTACCAACTGATTTATTCAAAATATATACAAAACAAAACGATTTTAATAATAAGTATGATTAAACAACATTACACAGTAACACCGTATAATTACTCGAGTAATGTGCTCGACTTGTTAATCGTAAAAATTATACAGGTACACTCGGTAAATACAGACGGCATTTTAAAATTAATAGTTTTACCATAAAATAGCAAACGCCAAACAAACATGTAATTATAGAAAATGATGTCACGTTTTCTTTATACGGGAGCATTTAATTTCGCGAAAATATCATTTATTAATAATAATTGGTGGATTTTGTTGAATACCTTGAGATTTATAACCTAGATATTTGTTTTAAATGTTTTTTTATTGATTTCGTTAATGATGATTTTAATTAGAGAAGGGGGTAGGACTGTGTACTGACAGACAGACTTTTGCGTAAAGTACGCATAAAACGCCAACAGACATTTACTGGCCCAGATAGACCATGACAATAATTGTTTCGTCCTTATTGGGACTCAGCAGGAAGATATAGCCTGAATAACCCCAATAGCAGAGCGATCACGTTTAGGGATTTTGAGATTATGGTTTCAAGTCGGCTCTCATATTCATTTATACACGAAAAAAAGACTATAGTAAAATATAGTAAAGATTATAATGTACGATTTTGTAGATACACATAATTTATAAAAAAGTATAGAAATATTTCTAATAAATTTAGGAAAATCAACTAAATACTAAAACATATTTTACATTTTACAACGAATGTTAATGAAAATAACTTATTTAGAACTCCAGTGGTTAAATATAAGGTTATGTATTTTTTATTGTAAAAATGACCACGTTTAAATATGTTGTAATTTTTTTTTAGAAGAATAAAATGCTTAAATCAGAGATTATATTATAGGGAACATACCACCGATCGAATAAGTCAAGCGACGCGAGTTACCAGTTGGATGGGTGACCGCTTGGGAGCCACCGTGTTTCAAAGTATTTACAAAAGATTTTAGTAATTATTATTAAAAATGTCGGTTAAAATTTTGGCATTTCTAAATAAAAGTTATTCCACTCATATTATACAGCCATAAATTATGGTTAGTTTTATTATTTTTATAGTAAATTTAACTGTAAATGAAAATGGCTACTACTAACTTTGCGGACTTCTCCAACAGATTCTTTATAACCGTATAGTGGGGGGGGGGGGGGGGGGGGGGGGGGAATGTCGGAAGAGGTACCTATTCCTTCTACTCCATTAAAAATTAATAGTACGAACTCTTCTTCAATGTACATAAAACCCACAAACTATAACGAAATCATAGAACATATAAACAGTCTGAAAAATGATTGTTCTCCGGGTATGGATAATATATCAGGCAGGGTAATAAAACACCTGCATGTCTATCTTGCCGACTGTCTTGTCCATATTATTAATCTTATTTTCAAGACTGGCAGAGTGCCTGAACAATTCAAAAGGTCTCTGGTTACTCCAATCTATAAAGCCGGTGATAGGGAGGATATCAGTAATTATAGACCGATAAGCGTGATTTCAAATCTGGCGAAAAAATATTCGAAAAATGTCTTAAGGTCCGTTTAGTAAATTATCTCAATTGTAATGATGTGTTATCTTAGAATCAGTTTGGCTTTGAGCAAAATTTGAGTACCACAGATGCAATGTATGAACTGATGACTAGTGTGACGCAACATCTAAATAATGGTGACAAGTGTATAGCCTTGTTCTTGGATTTAGCGAAGGCATTCGACACGGTGTCCCATCGCATACTACTTCAAGCATTGGAGGGGTATGGGGTGAGCGGTGTCGTGTTGGATCTGTTTGCGAACTATCTTATATAAACCACCTTTGTGAGCTTGAGGTGGGGGGGGGGGGGGGGGAATCATCGCCTATGCAGATGATACTGTAGTGATTTTTAATGACAGGACGTGGCAAAGTACAAGAGAACGCCTGAAATCTGATTTCTCTAAAATAAAGCTTATCTTGGATACTTTCAAATTACCTATAAATATTAAAAAATCAAATTATATAGCTTTCTCAATAACATCAGCCAACAGGCCGGATTTTAATCAAATCATGTGCGAAAATGTCGCGGATCCTCTCTATGAAGTTTCGTTTGTAAAGTATTTGGGTATTGTAATAGATAAACATTTGAAATGGGATCAACATGTGCTTTATTTGTGTAAAAAAGTCCGATGCCTAATCCATAAATTTTATATCCTTAGAGGAATATTAAATAAAAAATTAATTCTTATGATCTATAAAGCACTAGTTGAGCCCTTATTGAGGTATGGAATCGTCGCTTGGGGAGGAATGTACAGCAGTCATTTAGAACAGTTAAATATTGCCCAAAATTATGTTGTGAAGGTAATCCTAAAAAGACCTAGACTGTTCTAGTCTAATATGCTCTACTCATCAGATCTATGTAATATTAAAACATTGTATGTCCTGGCGGTTTGTGGTTACGTGTATTCGAATGCAAGACTTAAAATGGACTGTATCCATCATAATTATATGACCAGAGGTAATGCTGCACATATGCTGAACATTCCTTCTTCAAAGAGAGATATAAATCAACACTCCATGACATATCTTGCACCAAAATTATTTAACTTAATTCCATCTAGTATAAGAAATGTTAAAAGATTAAAAAGTTTCAATGCGCTGTTTAGAAATTTTTTATTTTCAAATATGGAACTGTTTATGAAGCAGTTTTAGTGTTTGTATGCTTCGATGTAATTGTTTTACTACCCGGATTAGTTTTTTTTTTTGATTTTTTATATAGATAATTTCAGCTTTAAACGAATATTAAATTTACGAGCTAAATATACAGTTTATTTTAATATGCACATACAGGTGGAAACACCTAGGTGCATTCCATTTACTATATAATGATACATATTATTATCCTAAGTTATTTAAGTTGATAAGTATTGTAAAATAATATGTAATATGTAAATAAATAAAATAAATAAAAACTAAGTTTTTCTTTACGTGTACACGTCATGGGTATTATTTTAAGTTTTCTTGGGGATTTGCAAAAATCAAACAAGTCCATACTGTGATCGTCATTGGATTTTTAAATTTTAACCGAATTCCAGCATCGAAAATCGAAACGAACCGCTATTAACATTAATGTTTAGACGTGATTATAATATCTGAACAAATAACATAAAATTTCCACAACAACCAAACAAATCCAAAAGTTATTCACTTTTCTTGAAAAAACTCTTTCTTAAATCAGTATCTTTTGGTAAAAGCGAATTTATATTCACTATAACATTATTATAAAAAACGGCTTTAAAATAAAACGTTTTTTTCGTTTCCTGAAAATTTTGTTTCTTGGACATATTTGGTATTTGTAAGCAACCCCTCTTTTTGTTTATGATCAAATACATATAGGAAAAATCCTTAAGGGCACTCTGGGAGTGGTGCGTGTGCGAATAAAGCGATTCACGTTGGTTTTGAATTGTTGGAGGTTATATTCGTTGGGAAAAACGACCTCGGAAAGGTCGTTTCATATGGATGAAGTCCTCCAGATGAAAAAATTCTTAAATAATGAAGCTTGAGGAGTACTAAGTTTAACCACATATGGATGGGCAGCAGTAGTTCGTCGTGTATTTCTGCTATTCGCCGCTCTAGGCAGAATTAAGAGGGCATGGAAATATCTGTAAAAGAGAGTAAAATCCCCAACCTGTCTTCGATGTTCTAGGCTATCGAGGCTCTTCGTCAGCTCGTGGTCTCCGATCAGACGAATGGCCCTCCTTTCGATGGAATCCAGTAGCCGAAAAGTATGCATCAGAGCAGTACTCTAGTGATGGTCGAATCTGGGCTTTCTATAGTATCAAAAGTTGTTGAGGTGTTGGTTCGGAAGAGTACACCAAGTTGGCTATTGCCACAACGCGGTTATGCCAAGACATATTTCCTCCCAGATTGACGCCCAGCAAATTAATAGATGAATCCAGTGGGATTGCGTGTCTTGTTATGACTATATCAGGTTCCCTCAACTATAACTAGGTAATAAGCTGTAGTAAATTTATGCTCACGCCATCTAGCGGAGATCTACTCAAATACAAACTGCAATATCATCGGTAAGTGGACACAAAATAATCACCAAAAATACAGGGAACTGTGTCACGGTCTACTCGGCCCAGGAAATGCCCATTAGATATATATGGGGTTATTTTGAAAACTATAATACCTACCATAATTTATTACTTTTTTCAGTGGTAGTAGTTCACAAGAAATCGCGTTCCGAAAATGATAGGTTATTATTTAAAAACCATTATTGTGTATATCTTCTTTTAGTAGAATGATTATGGGTACCTAGGTAGTTACTCCGGGTGATACCCTTCCATTATTTCATTACTGCTGCGAGCTGCAAAACTTTAAATGAAACGATGATCTTTTTAGAAAATGTATGTCAAGCTTTCGGTTAAAAATTATCGACGTTGGCTAAGTACGCGTACCAGGATTTGTTTAAGGTCGCCAGATGGTCGTGAGCGGGTATACATATGTAGAAATCAAAGATGTACTGACTGCACCATATCAGAACGAATATCATATCATGGCAGTTCAGTCATGATATTTCTACCGAACCACGCACCAATCTTGTATTTGTTGAAAATTGATCTCTAATCGCCCACCGTTACATTGAGGAAATCCTCCAAGAAGTTGTTGTTCCATTTGTTCCTTTCATTGGAAACCAATTTACATTAATGCATGATAATGCTAGACCTCACGTTGCATGTAATGAGCGAATATCTGGATGAAGTTGGACTTCCAAGATTAAAATTGCCCGCATGTAGCCCGGATCTCAACCCAATCGAACATCTTTGGGATCAACTTAAAAGGGCCGTTCGTCGTCATCCTGTACAATCACAAACCTTGCAAGACTCACAACTAAGGATAACTAACCTTATTCATTCGATGCCCCGAAGGCTGCAAGTTGTCATTACTGTGAGAGGAGGAAATACACGATATTAAAATTGTTTTTGTTAATTAACTTTATGATATACCTAGTGTTTGTTTTTCTTAATAAACATAGGCTTCAAATCAGAGTTTCTTTTAAAATTTTGCAGCTCGCAGCAGAAATGAGATAATGGAATGAATCAAAAAACGAAATGGTTAGAATAGATCAGATTACCAGAAACAGTATGTAAATAAAATTATCCACCTCACCCTACAGGATGTTTTGAAATTACGACAAAAAACAACAGTTTGATTTACTCCTGTATAATATAGCCTAATCAAAAAATGTTACTTTCTAAAATAATTCAGGAAAAACACAATTAATGGATCTACAAACTGATAACAAAATCATGAAAATCACATAAAAAATAAATAAGTTATAAAATATCAAACTTGACCAAAATTTCAGGGTGGCGGAATTTTGTGCCGGCGAGTTAAGTGTATTACTCAAAAAATAATAAATTATGGAGAATTGTTGTTTATTACACTTTTAATTTTAAATTTAAGTTTATAACACTATTGTGTCAAACATTATTTATTATACCAAGTTAATATATATATTTTTAGTACTATTTATATTATATACACTTCGTTTGAATTCACTCTCATGTGAGCGTCCTGAAGATGTAGTTATAATACGAAACGGCCGTAACGCCAAAACCTTTTAGTATAGTGAAAAAAATAATATAAAATAATAAAAGTAAATTTTAGTTTAATTTTATATATTTAATAAATTATGACGACCTTTAAAAAAATGGGCCACTTCAACCCTTTCCTATTTAAGATTTTAAGGGTAACATATACCCCTCCCATGGAGTTAAATCACGAAGGATACAAATATTCTTGAAAAGTGCCCCCATTCAGAATGAAATTGTCGTGTCCTCCCGACTTTTAATATAATTTATGGGAAGCGAGATAAGGTAAGTTCTAAAATTGACCCTGTATTTAGCGCTCCTTAATGCAAAAAGTAGTACACACAGTTCAGCTTGGTGATGTCCCTTTGGTTCTAATTTATTACTAAGGTAAAACGTTTTAAGGTACCTACTATATGCAATCAGCGTCGTTAAACCATTACAACTAACATTTGAATAAACAATTTACTGACATGACTTTTATTAGGCATTTATCTTCTTGATCATTCATAAACTTGACCCAAATGAGACAAGGTATGTATATATTTTTTTCGTTGTAATATTTTCAAGGATGTCTACACTATACTATACTGAATTTTTCTGCAACTGATTTAAATCATTTAATTAACCTCTTAATTTATCTAAAATCGCTCAGATCCATCATTTTGATATTTTCAAGAAAAAAAATGATACAGGATCGGAGAGTACTACCTACTTGTAACAATATTCTTTTTTGGATTCTATAGTCACTTCTAGTCGCTTTTCATGTAACATATCCTATGCCTAATTTCTAAACTGTTTACGAAATGTCAACACTTTAAAATAAAACAGGTTAAAAAAAATATTAGGAAAGCAAATAATGAAAATAAGTATCTTTTTGATCGATCGGTCGTTTCTTGTCAATTTGGGTTCACGTAAAAATCATAGGCTTTTTCGGTTGTATCGGCACCCCGTCAAACGCATCCTGAAAGCGCTCGACGTCAAGAAAGCTTCTGGTCCAGACGAAATTCCTATTATAGTTCTCAAGAGATGCGCCGATGAACTAACACCAGGAAGACGGCGCGAGTCCAGCCTATATCAAAGAAAGGTAAGAGAACCCTGACCAGTCGCATTGCTTTCAGTTATATCAAAAGTAATGGAGAAAGCTATTAACCAACATCTTCTAAAGTACCTGGAAGGCTTCAACATTATCAGCGATCATCAATATGGATTTCGGAAGTCCAGATCAACTAGAGATCTTCTAGCCTATGTCACCCATATTTGGAACAACGCAATAGAACATCATGGGGAGTCTCGGGCTGTTGCATTGGATATTTCTAAAGCCTTTGATCATGTTTGGCATGAGGGACTTCTAAGTAAGTTTATAAGCACTAATATACCGACAACAATGTGGATGAACCACTTATCATTCTGTAATTTGAAAAAGCATCCAGAACCAAAGATGGTGACGAATAACAACAAACAAATAATGTCGGGCCGGCTCTGACGCGATCGATAAAATTTCCACCCTAGTGCGCAAATTCAATAGTACCACGCCATCTCCCATAGCGGGGACACTTTTTGTATTTTGGAACGTTCGTATTGGCAATATAATGGTTATATATATGTGGTTGAAGCAAGTAAGGTTTTTTGACTGAAACTTTATAAGCACTTTTGTTATTTAATTATCAAGTGACATCTATTCTTATCATTTTCGGTTTTGGTTCATTTCATACTTTAATTTTTGCAGCAGAAACCATTTTTCTAAAGAAACAAACTTGTTTAAGAAGATTGTATTAATCTCCAAACATAACCTAACTAAAACGCTGTCCTACTTATTATTGCACAGCAGTGTACACTGTACATAGTACCCACTTTACTATTTGAAAAATAAAAAACTGTCTATTATGCCATATGATGCAAATCAACAAAGATTCCATAATAATAATTTTAATAAATGTTAGATCTAATAAGAATTATTCATTAATAATTACTTATGCAAATAAAATTTACATTAATTAATAATAATTCAGCGTTTTAAAGAATAAAATATAGTATCTATCATCCTAGTATTTTGTTATTGTATGGGTATGCGTAGGCACGGGATTGCAAATTGCGTGTCTGGATGCTATAAATGAGTTTATTTATAATCCATCATTTTTGATTTAAAAAGATACTCATACATCACGATCCAAAAATCAATATCTTCAAAACTTTCCGTCTCTGCAGACATGCAAGGCTAAAAGACGAAAACATAGCGATGGCATTCGTTCAAACGACATCGCTTAAATGGAATATTTTCAAATTTCTTTATTTATAATGAACTTGCAAAGTTCATTACACAAGAACCATAAAACGAATTCTACTGTTATGTTATGCAGATTATAACTTTATTAAAATTATTAAAATTGAAAACATGGAAGAATAATGAGATATACAGTGTGTTCTTTAATGACGTGCTAAAATTTCAGAGTTTGCTATTGTAGCGTCATCACAGTATCCAAGCCTCTTTGAAAACTGGGAAAGCATGTTTTACAATTTTGCGTCTTGCTAATTCTTACTTACATTTAGAGTACGTTTCACGAAATTTGGATACGACTTAATGATTTCCTGGGTCGGTCCCATCGTGTCGACAAGAGCTTGGCAATAAACAAGTGAAGTATGAAGGGACGGACTAAGGAAAACAAGTAATAATATGATTATATTAATGTAATCAAATGAAATAACATTTTTTTAAAATATTACTAGTCATATTTATTTACATTTATAATGTCATTCTATAGATAGTTCTGTTTCGCTATCGCTATCCTCATGAAAATTAATTATAATTGGATTAATTATACGATCCAGACTAATATACGAATTTTCTACAGTTATTACGGGACGGGCTGAATTTTTCCAACTACCTGGGGGAATATCATTAAAGCATTTTCGTATTAATTCTACAACACTAGAACTTAAAGTCGGAGAAATATTTTCAGACCTAACCAGTGATTTTTAACTGGTGCCACATAATATGCTCTATGGGGTTAAAAATGCAATAATAGGGTGGGAGCCGTAGCACTGTATGTCCAATTGCTTCTGCCAATGTGTCACAAACATATACTTTTTTTAAACAAAATGTCTTTAAAACTTCTAAAAGATCACTTTTTTATAACTTTCTACAAAATATACATCATTCGCCGCCATGTAGTTCTGAATCTCCAATTTTATATTATTTGAGCTTGGAGCTTTATGTAATTGGCGACTGTGATAGCTCGCATTGTCCATTACTATCACGCTATTCTGAGGAATGTTTGGTAAAAGACAATTCTTCAACCATTCCTCAAAAAGTTCGGCCGTTGTATCTTCATGGTAGTCCACACAAGAGTCTTTAATGTTTTTTGCAGAAAGTTACAGAAGTTATATACTCATGACGCCATTTTTGCAAACGGTGGGATTCCATGAGTATACTTTTGTCATTTTTGCGGTATCTGAATCCCATTTCCGACAAAACTCTCCAAAGGCTAGTGCGGCTACAACTTATTTCTGTTTCATCATTAGTGAGCCGTTGCTTCCGAGAATCTAATGTGGGTACGCGTTGCTCTTCGTACATGGTGTAGATTTTTCGCCTTATCAAGTCCTTGTCGCTTTCGTCGAAACATTTGGTGAAACCGGCATCTTTACGCTTCTTTCTAGATTTAATGGGATTTGACGCGATTCTTTTCACTGTAGTCAGAGGTATCTTAGTCAAATCAGACGTTTCAGTCGCAGCAGCACTAGCATAAAGTCCTCTGTTGAGTAAAGAAGTATATACTCTTTACAATTTCCCTAGCATCGAGAGATAAATGCATTTTCTTCACTGCAACACTAGAAGAAGCACCATCAATGTCTCTCCATGGATGCCACATACTGTTTTTTATACGTTTGGTAAAATAATATCATATCGGTAATACAACTAAACTCTTCCAGCAAGAAATAAAAACTAACAAATTTTACCACAAAAAGATGTTTAAATATAAATTAAGCAACCTAACCTACCTGATGTGCCTATATTTAATTATAATTATTACAATCCGGTAATTTCTACATAATAATAACAAACGGTCATAAATAATGGGATCGCCCCAGGTACTTTTACTGCAGTCATTAGGTTATATCCATTTTTCGTGGAACAATCTTTACCTCGAAATAGAATTTATACCCAGTTAATAATTTATACCAAATTTAATTACTTTATACAATGATGAACATAACGATCAAATATTAGGGAATGACATTTGGTTTCAGCAAGCAGCGGAAGGTGCATAGGAAGGCGAGGGGGTACTGAATGGCCTCCTAGATTTCCAGATCTAATATCTTTATATTTCTACCTTTGTGGTCCTTTAAAGACTGTCGTATATCGTACGAAAACTCTTTGGAGGAATAAAATTTTACACATGAGTTCATTATTCAAAGTTTTTAAATCATATGCATTATCAAATCATTGTCATTAATTAATAAAATAAAAAATACTAAATATTTTCCTTAACACCCTGTATTTCGACAACGAAGTGATATGCGAAAAACTTTTATACTACATTTTCGTCTTAAAATAAGGTGAAGGATTCACCTCCTTCATTTTTTCAGAGAGGTTAGGAAACACCCCGTGTATTATATTGTTGTTATAAATTATTATTAATGTTGAAGAACAACAAAGTATACTTATCCGTCTTATGTCAATATAAATTATTATCTTATAAATACTGTGCGAAATCACGTTTATTTATAAAAATATGTACCATCGTGCCGATAAAAAACTAGGACAGCGAAATTTCTAAACTGGGAAAGGAAATACATATCTCATAGACTATAAAAGGTGCTCGACAGCTGTAAAGGTAAAAACACCTAACTTTTAGAAAGTAAACTAGGTTACATAATTTAAGTTTTGTATTTTGCGATACGAGGTGGCATTAAAATATGTTACTTGTTTTATAAAGTTGAGCGGAATTTTATATGGAGGAACTAAATGTATTAGGCATTTTTTATTAAGAAAAAGTCAAATGCTGTAGTGTCGCATATTTAAAAAAAAACTGTGTTTGACAAGTTAATGATAAAGTGACAATCTATGTTGACATGTGAAATTTGTATACTTATGACATTTTACTGGTACCAGACTCGACAGTAAATAATTCCTAATAGTCGAGGAGAAATACTGCTGTCCTAGTTTTTTATCGGCACGATGGTACCTATCGTTACCATAATGCGTGAATTATCATCATGTTGCTGGTTATATGGTAACAAAATCATAAAACCAAAACAGAGATACCATGTAACTAATTAGATATACGTTTACTGGCAATTAATGATCTATGTAGGGGGGTGTCAAATTGAAAATCTCTCTCAGTACTACTCTACCAGTAAATAATATTAAAAATAGGAGACACGTTAATTTTATTGTGAAGGGGGGTACTGTTAAAAAATATTTGCAGACTGCGTGGTTTAATGGAGGAAACATATCATTTTAAACGTCGTTTAAATCTCTTCCCATTAAAACCATAAGTTATTAGTTTTTGTTATGATTAGGGGTCCTTAGGTAGTCACTCCGTGTCACACCCATTCCAATTCTTTAACGGGGACGACACCGTCTAAATTACTTAACTTATTAATTGTTTCTGTTTCTAATCAAATTTGTGGTTGTAAAATCTGACCAGACTTAAATTGATAGTCACTTCGTTGTTGGAAGGTGTCATACAATGTCGAAATATCTAAAGGCCGCCAATAGGAGCCGATATGTGGGAAACATTAGCACCCTTCTAGGAAACAACGCAATATCATATTAAGCAAAGTTCAAGCATGTGTCAGACGAATTTTAAACGAAGCAATCACCATAATACATGCATTCTTTGAAGATAGTCAAGCTGCCTTCACTAATTTGAATTCGCACCATTTTACATCAGAATGTCAACAAGGTCTGAAACATCTATCACAAAAAAAAACAATGTTGAACTCCCATAGGTCTCCCGTCACTACACTGACAAAAATGCATTTACCAATGTCGTGGGTTACAAAATTGGAGCTACCTCAACCCACCTCTCTATGTTGTTCTAACTGAGGCTACGAATTATCACAAATTATTTAAAAACGCTACAGTAATTCAGGTTCTTTTGGTTCGCCTCAATCCAGAAAGAGATTTTTTTATCAACATTTTAAACATATTTGGGATCACCACAATTCCTCATCTTGTAACTATTTTATGAGTTACCTGAACTCAGTTTCTGATTTGGGAAAACTTACTAATTGATTAGATTATAAAGTGTCATTTTAACCCGGACGTGCATTATTTTAACTCATTACCATGTGTAAATTATTTTGAGTTGGAATAATTCAGGAAACGTGCTCCAAAACGCCATAGCGAGGGTAAATCGCAAGATCGTATAAGGTCACGGAAAGTTCCGAATTCGTGCTCGTGCAGGTTTGGCGCGGTTCATTACATTGTTATTAGTCAATTCTCCTTCGATCGCGCGTATAGGCACCTGTTGGCCGTTTGCGGGATTTTTCATCTTTGTTCTCTGTGCGTGAAAATTTGTGTTTTGCATAATTTTGGTCAGTTGGCGTAAAATGGAGGGACAGTACAGACAATATACAATAAAAATGTCATATCTTGAAAAAACAAAAGGCAACTGAAGTCCACAATATGCAGGCGTTAAATCAAAGAAATATGTTGAGTTCCGATAGTCCACAATTTAGGTACTGGTAGTCCAAAATTTAGAGTCTGATAGCCCCAAGAGTGAGTTATTCCAGCCACCATCGTAAGCTAGAACAACTTAAATGTCAAGTTTTGATAGCTCGAATCATGAATTAATCTAGCCCGAGTAACGCCTCACAATTCACATACTGGTAGCTACGGTAGCCCATCAATAATTTAAGACGGTGGGGCGTGAGCTATTCCAACGCATAAAATAACCCATCTTCTATGCTATCATAACTTATGAATAGTGAGTTGGTGCAATTTCTTCGATTTGGTTGCCGTAATTCAGAGGTCTGTCCTCTATTAGCAACACGCTTCGGTCTAGAACAACTCATATTTGAATTATATTAACTTGAAATTTCGCTCAGTGTACGGTATACAACTATACATGTATCTCAAACAATGAAAAAGCAGATGAAATAGTCAGAGGTGAAGCTATTATATCGAAACAGATGCCTAAGGTGACAAAGAACAGATGGGCAAAACATCTGTATCGATGGAATATGATACCTGGTCAAAGATATGCTAGCGACAAAAAAAATTATCTATTGAAATGCCACTTCCAGCGCGACGAGTACCAACATAAACCGAATGACCAGCTTGGTAACAGGGGAAATCACCTATATAAAATAGGATAGCAAAATTCATAGAAGCGCCTACTCGTAGAAGACTCCAACAGATTAAAGAGGCAAGTATTTTCTAACGAGACGGAAGGCGCACAATAAGCTATGGGGGCAGTGCAGGAAGATATACCCTCTTCCCCGCCTCTTTCAATTGTCATCTCGAACACTTTTCAAGTGACAACTATTCAATTTACAGCATCCCGCCTGACACCTATTCTGTAGTTTAGTATGTTTATTTACATCCATCAATAGTTAATTGAGACAATAACTTACTGTAATCTTAACTAGTTTTTAATCTCAAGTAGTTTATTATACTAGAGATGAATTTGCGATTGCCAATCTTTTTGAAACTCTCGTCATTAATGAAATGAGTTAAAACGGAATATTACGATTGATTTTTATAATCGATATATCATTGAGTCGAATTTATTGTTTTCAAGGCATATTATTAATTGCAATAAAAGACAAATTAGGTGTAATTTCCACATATATTTCTTATTACCCGTCAAATATTTGACCATTATTTAAAAACAATATTTGTGGGATTTTCCTTAATTCTATCTAAGTAATAGATATTGTTAATATTTAATTCAGCTTGTAAATCCTCGATTGAGATAATTAGAAAATAGATGTAAAAATTAGACCTAGTTTGTACTTTATAGCAATTTGGTGTAATGAATTTCCATCAAGTGGAAGCCAGCACCATTCAAAGTAATTTATTAATATTAAATGTTCAGTAGAAGTAGAGCAGCAATAGTATTCCTCTTAATTCAGTCTAAATATACATTTAACATGTTGTTACTATACGCATTGAGTTTTGCTTGAGCCCCACAAAATCAGGGTAAATTGGCCAAAGTTGCGGACAACTTGTACTGGCTGTAGTTATAGGTATTTTAGGTCTTTTTGGTATTATAGGTATTTTAAAAGCAGACTTTTTATTTGCATTATGACATTATGTTGTAGGAAGTGAGCTCCTTGAATCAATCGAAGAATATTGGAGCAAACCGGGGTCCACGTAGGGATATATTGAAGGACGCCTTGATCCTAAGATTTTGTTGATGTCCTTTGGAGCGACACGTGGTACTCATCCCGATGGGTTAAGGGACTTTGAAGACACATCCTTTGATATCGCATCATGAAGTTGCATGATGTCTAGGTTGTGGTTGATAAGAAGTGATGATGAAGATCGCAAAACTATGCCGAGAATAATACCAGCTGGTAAAACAATTAAGGATTGGAACCCATGTAAAACAGCTGATATTACCAAGACGTAAAATGGGGTCAGCAAAAAGAAGTTGCTTGGCACTAAGCCTACTGACACTACTTGCATCATACACAATGTACTAAATTGAGTATGTTTCCTGTGTCCTAAGTGCTTGAAATATTCATGTTTTCAATCTGCAAACCAATAAATAATTTTGGAAAAGGCCTCCCTTCACACGCGCATTCATTTAGCGTCTCTTTCGTCATATATTGTATACAGGGTGTAACAAATTTGTCCTTCACCATTGGGATTTCGGAAACGGTCAGAGATACGAAGTCGGTTAAATTGGGGCAAAGTTGCCTAATTATGGGCCCAATAATATGCTGCAGAAAATTTTTTAAAATTTTCCTGACTTTGTTCGAAGGGGCGTACAAAAATAAATTTCACTTTCTCATTGCTACTATTTATTCTCCACAAGATGTTTTGCCTTTGAGCCACCATCATCAACTTAATTTTTTAAATGCGGGCCTGGATTCAGCGATATACAATACCGGACGTTTTGTTTCTTAAATTAACCATCTTCATTTAAATACTCCTAATACTTTCCTGTAATTTACTTTTTTTTAAATTTGGTATAATTCAAAAATGTAAAACCTAATGCCTTTTTCAAGTCTTATTTTTTTTCTATTAATAAAATAAATTACTCTTGCACTTACACTAAGTACACTTTTTTTTGAAGTAGGCCATCTCGAAGTGGAGTGAAGTTATAGGTAGGTAAAGAAACTCATAATCTGCTCCACTAGTGGAGAGTAGAAATACTGATAAAATTAGTTTCAAATAAGGAAAACAGTAGTAGTACATAATAATAGTAATTAAGGGATGAAATAGTAATAATAATTTAAAAACCGCCAGTTTCTTCGAAACAGAAGCAAATTACAGGAACATACTAGGGGTATTGTAATGAAGATGGTCAATTTAACAAAACGTCGGAAAACCAGTAATTGTTGTATACTGCTGAATGTAGATTTACGTCCTCATTCCTAATTCAAACAAACAAATCCAGACCCGTATTAAAAAAAATGAAGCTGATGATGGTGATCCACAGACGAAACGTCGCATTAAGGATCTGATGATGTCATCTTGTGGAGAATAAAATAGTAGCGATGAGAAAGTGCAATTTATTTTTGGACATCTCTTCAAGTCAGGAAAAAATAGAATGTGAAATGCAAAATATTAGATTTATTCAAATATTTTGAAAGCCTCTATACAGGGTGTTCCTTAATGAAGTGCTAATATTTCAGGCTGTGATTTCTTAGGTTATTTTATAAAGAAAAGTTCACATGAACATATGTCCGCAACGGCTTATATTTTTTGCTACAGGGTGTTGAATTCTTATTTTTTAAATCATTATTTTTTAATATCTCCGAAAGTACTTTAGATATTATTTTCAATTTTGGTATATGTTAATATGATATAAAACCACAAATTTTAGTTAGAAAAGTTATTCAATTGTTCCACCAGTGGCGTCCCTGCAACATGTCCTCTGATATTTTTGAAAAGAATTGACCAGGCTAATCAGAAAAATATCCATATGGAAAAATGTCAGTGGCGTACCATCTTTTTTGTAAAAAATATCAGAGGAACAATTGAATAAATTTTCTAACTAAAATTTGGGGTTCTATTAACACATAAAATAATATCTAAAGTACTTTCCGAGATATTAAAAAATAACGATTTAAAAAATAAAAATTCAACACCCTGTAGCAAAAAATTTAAGCCGGAATCACAGCCTGAAATATTAGCACGTCATTAAGGAACACCCTGTATAGCTCCAATTTAACCGACTTCGTATCTCCTACCGTCCCCGAAATCCCAATGGTGAAGGACGAATTTGTTGCACCCTGTATATGTATATTATAAATACATTATGCCCGAAAATTTAAAAAATTGTTATAATTTTAAAAGCGGGATACTTTAATATTTACAGTGTATTTACGCGTAAATTGATTTTATAGCGATCAAGATAACTCGTTAAGTTACATCAAATTATAATTATCTAAAATAATTGTCCTTGTCCGTATAATTAGTTTATTGAGGAAAAACAATCGAGTAAAGAACATATTATGTCGATTTGTAAATTGATTTTGTTATTGTTTGTTTCGTTTTAAAAGAATTATGAAGGCCAATAAACAAAGCTAGAAAATATATAACTAAATATACCGAAACATTTTCATCATCTTCGCATTAAATATGTATCGGGCCCATTAGAAAGGACGCCTGCTGTATCTAAAAGCCGTATTAGAATCAGCAACAGCACTTCTTCTGCAATTGCAATAAAAATTGCACCAATGCATGCACAGTAATTCTCGATTAGCTGGCGCATTGTCAATAGTCAGAACAGTAGTTGGTAGTGTCGGAAATCTCTAAAATACTGATTAGCAGTTAAAGCAGCTACTGCTACTTACAAATGACAGTTCGAAAAAGTCGCGACGAATTAGCAGTACATATGCTTAATAAAGAATGTGAACTGCTAATTTAAGTACCAGTCAGTGTAAATAGCCACTAGCAGTTCATAGCTGCTTCGACCAAATATAAAACAGTTAAAAATAACAGAATAATCCATCTTTACACAGAATTGCAGCGGCAATGGCAATTAAAATGGCGCAAGCCCATCTCTTGCAATGCAAGACGTATTGTGCCAGCTGATAGAGAACGATGTACTACACATTATGCACATGCTTCCGTACAATTTGTATTGCCACAAGAGAACAAATTGCCGACTAATATGGCTTTCACCGTTAATCGCACATTTTTTAAGGAAAATGGAGGAGATCAATAGCTGGAAATAATTTTTACGTTGCTAGGTTGTCCACTAGAGGGCGTGAGACTAATTGCATAAACGAACTTTCCCTAAATATTCCTAGTTTAGAAAATTCTACATAATTCTACACAGTTGTGGAGCAGGGCGAACATACATTTTTTAAATGAGGATAATTCCGGTTGGGTTACGAATAGGCTTATGGGATACAGTAAAGCAAAGTTGAACTTCCATTATGGATTATAGATTTCCACCAAGTATCGTTTGTATCCATTAAATTATGATTTTAATCTTACTGTAAAGAGCTTTTTGTGCTTTATTATTTATATTATAATTCACGATGTTTCACAGTTTGAGTGATTACAATGGTAGGCAACAGTGGAAGACAGTGGGCGCTAGTTAAAAATTTTAAAGAGAAGATAAATAATTAATAATTAATATTCCATAAAACTTTCCGATAATTTAACCTCTTATAATAACAACTGAGATCAACAACTTTGGAACACACTGTATGGGTTTAAATATTTTAAAATTCCTACCTCTAATATTATCGATATGTGCCTCATACTGCGATTTGCTCCTCACATACTCCAATCTACTCGAACCACTTTGAAAACTTTGAGTCCTATATTCACTATACCACTCCGAATTACTACTATTACTGTTGCTATCCCAATCATCCCGGTGCTTTTCCCTCGAAGGAGGTCTCCCCAGACTCTCTTCGGAAGGAAATCGTCCCGTTAACGATGATTGGCTTGAGGTTTTTGAGGTAGAGGCTAAATTTCCATTAGATTGAGTAAGATAGTCTGAGTCATCTATGCGTTCCTCTGACGGTGTTCTACTGCTAGTGGAGGTGGTTTTTTTAATGGAATGTGAACTTGAGGACGAGGTAATATGTCGGACAGTTTTTCGTACGGTCACTTTTTCGAATTTTACCGTTTTGACGCCTGTCGCGAGGTCTCCTTCTTGGGTTGTGGTCGTGTAGGACTCCTAAAATGGTGTTTCTCATGACAGGGGTTTTAAATGATATTAATAATAATGTGCAACGAGAAGAACTTTGGTATTAAAGAGTAACGTACAACGTCTAAACGAGTTATATCTAGCCTATTTTATACTGTCGAGTCGTGTGGTAAAAAAATAACGGAAGAAAAGTTGTATTTGTATTCTATAAAATTAAACAAGTATATTACACATTGAGGTAGAAACTGTTTCATTTCTGAAACTTTTCAACGCGGTTTGTATGCTATTTTATTTACAACCATAGGCACCCTTTAAATGCAAATGATGTTTTTTTGTGACAAATATAACTAAGTGAGATCCTAACAAAGTATGACCCTTGTATAACCACAAGCTTCGCCACCATTCACAAATTTAAAAAAACGTCAAGCTGTCAAGTCATTTTGGTTATTCATTGAATGACCTTAGCTAAGGTAGCCTTAACGTGAAGGTAAACTTTAAAAATAATGTTTTAAATGAATCTGAGGGTCAATTGGCGCGTTAAGTCTAAGATTACCGTGTCCGTGAGAGTAACTTTAATATAATGTAAAACTTGTGTTAAGGATAACTTAACGTCATTATGTACCTTAAGATGACTTTGAAATATCGGCCCTTATGCCCTTAGGTCATCCTTAACACCAGTTTGACAGTATTTAAAGTTATTTTTAACTCTCATCCAAAGGAATATTATGCGTCAATTCACCCTCAAATTAATTTAAAACATAGTTTTTTTCAAGGGTTAAGGTTAAGCTAAGGCTACCTTAGCTAACGCTTAACTTAAGGTAATATTCGAATATCGGCCCTTTAGGCCTTAACATAAGTTTGACTGTATATTAAAGTTCTCTTTAACTCTCATCTAAAGAAATAGATCTTTAAGAACGTGGTAATCTTCCACTTAACGTGTCAATTGACCCTCAAATTGGTAATTTAAAACATAGTTTTTTAAGGTTTACTATAACGTTAAGGCTGCCTTAGCTAAGGTCTAACTTAAGGTAATATCCAAATATCGACCCTTTAGGCATTAACATAAATTGCTTATATGTTAAAGTTCTCTTTAACTTTCATCCAAAGGAATAGATCTTTAAGGAAGTGATAACCTTCCCCTTTACGCGTCAATTGACCCTCAAATTAATTTAAAACATAGTTTTTTAAGGTTTTTTTTAGCAAGATAATATTCCGATATTAGCCCTAAGAAACATATTTTTTTTACATGTGCCCCGAAAGTGCCTCTTTTCATGCATGTTATCTTCATCGAAAGTAGCGTTTTCCAAGAGAGCGGGCGGGAAAGTATCGAAGCGGGCGGGAGAGATTTTTCCCGCCCGCCTCGAGTCACCGTGTGCTCATAAATAAATAAAACCAGAATTGTCGGTGCGGGATTTGAACCCGCGACCCTCAGATCGCAAGGCGGACACTCTACCCACCGAGCCATACTACAAGCGATAATAAATAGCGGACTATATATAAATTAAATTGGCAGTTAATTTTTCAAAGATGTTTTAGAAAAATGTCTGAAGAATTTCTTTATTTATAAGGCCTCAATGACTCGGGCACTTGTAAAAAAATAAATAAAACCAGATATGCCGAGTGCGGGATTTGAACCCGCGACTCTCAGATCACAAGGCGTACGCTATACCACTAGGCCACCGAGCCTATTTGTCAAAAATAATAAATAGATATTTACATTCTCCATGCGCGAGTGTTCTCATGTCATGTAGAGAGGAAAACTGTCTGAAGAATTTCTTTATTTATTTGGCATCAAAGCTTCGGTTCACTTGTAAAAAAAAATACGGTACATATCTCGGGCCGTCGGAGGCTTTTCGGCCCTTGATACGTAATGTACTATTTAACTTTGACATTAAATGTATCTAGGTGGACAGTGACATTTACGCGGGAGGACAACAACAACAACAACAACAACAACAACAAGATAAATGGCAAAGTAAAAATATGTTTCTTTCAAACTTGCAACATTACATATTATGTACATGGTTGTAAATAAAAATAACCATTTTTATATATACAGTGTCCCTGATAAGAATGCACTCTACAGAGATCTCGTTAATCATAGCACATAAAGAAATGATCAAATTAGACAGTGGCATATTAGTGAGTTCTGCAACGTCAAATTAAAGAAATTTCGGATATTTGGCAAAACGAATTTTTACGATTTCGTTATTTTTGTTTTCTGACTCTATTTGAAGATATATGTGAAAATAAATTTTACATTCTCATTGCCACCTTTTGTCCTCTATAAGATAATTTAATTAAATTTTCAATCCAACGTTTAATTTCTCATTGCCACCTTTTGTCCTCTATTAGATAATTTAATTAAATTTTCAATCCAACGTTTAATTTCTCATTGCCACCTTTTGTCCTCTATAAGATAATTTAATTAAATTTTCAATACAACGTTTAATTTTTTCATCAATTTTTTTTTGAAATAGTACTAATATTTTATGCTTTACGAACTCCACTTTATATTCTGAATCCAATGATATATCACACTTAAGTGAGATTATTCATATTCATATTCTATTTTAAATTCTTAGTGGGTTCGGTAAGTGCAAAAATAATTACCAGATTAGTGTGTTGCTGTTAAAATCACAGATCGTTTACCACTTCATGCTCAAAAATGTTTCTATATTATTCTGTTATGTTATTTATTATTCCCGGTAATAAATATATCGTTAGGAATAAAATAATAGTAAATATTTAATAACTGCGATAATTTCTTTTCGCGCTCTTTAAATATCATTAACTTTAACTTTAAACAATTAATTTTGAAATTAATTGTCCTACTATCGAGCCACCGTCCTGCAGGTGTTTACCTAAATGGCTGGTTTTAGTACTCGCAAAGAAAATTAGTGTTGGGAAAAACCGATGATTTTATAATCGACTGAATCGCTCGAGCGATTAATCACTTGACATTTTTATGACTAAGAAGAATGTGTTGATAAAACACCAGGGGTTGTTTTTGTAAGTTTTAGAAGTTTAGTCTAGAGTTTTTATTAAGGAAGAACAGTTGATTCTGATTTAAAAAAAATACATCTTCTAATTTTTTAAGAATTTACAGTCGCCGCTGGCTAGCCAGTCCCAGTCAAAACAAAACCACTGTCGCGATGTATCCACTAAGGGATTTGGCATACTTTTTTATATGCACCTTCTCGTTTATGTGCCTTTAAGAAAGACGTATGTCGTGTCAGCTTTCTGAGCGTCAAACGCGAACGTCGCCAATCGGCACATTTCGTGTAGCGCGCGAAGATCGGGTATCAAGTGAAAGGAAGGATTCGATTTCTCGCCTGAATTTATAACTAGAGTATTTCATATCAAGCGAAAACCTGCTCGAATATACGTCGGCGCCAGCGAAGTTCGGGTACCGAGTGGAAGGTAATAAGTAACAAGCGACGCTTAAATTTATAACTCGGATCAGTTTTTTTAATAATCGAGCGATGTCGGTTATTTCAATAATCGAGTACTCAAGCGGTTTTTCGTAGTGTTGTGATCGGTCGAGCGAAAAACCGCTTGATTACTTGATTATTGAAATAACCGACATCGGTCGATTACTAAAACAACCGCTCGAGTTAACTATTCAGGAGAAAGCCGTCGCTCGTCGCTTATTATCTTTCACTCGATACCCGAGCTTCACTTGACGTCGACGGAAATGCACCGCTGTAGTGTGATCGTAGTGTGTAGTGATATTCTAGTTATAAATTCAGGCAAAAAACCAAAAATCATCGACTGCCACTTCATACCCGACCTTCGATCTATGCGCCGCACCACCCGAACTGTGCCGATTGGCGACGTTCGAGTTTGACGCTGAGAAGGTAAACACGACATACTTCTTTCTTAAACACACATAAACGAGAAGGTGCATATAAAAAAAGTATGCCAAATTCCTTAGTGAAGTCATCGCGACATGGGTTTTGTTTTGACTGGCTAGCCAGCGGCGATTGTAAATTTTAAAAAAATTAAAGGATGTAATTTTTTTAAATTCAGAATGAACTGTTCTTTCTTAATAAAAACTCTAGACTAAACTTCTAAAACTTACAACAACAACCGCCGGTGTTTTATCAACACATTCTTCTTAATCATAAAAATGTCAAGTGATTAATCGCTCGAGCGATTCACTCAAGTATTAAAATCGCTCGAGTATCAAGTACTCGATTATTAAAATCATCGGTTTTTCCCAACACTAGTTTTTCGCTCGAGCGATTATAACACTAAAGAAAATATGTAATTCAGTACTTCAGTCATCTGACCACGACTTTATATGAAAAAAGATTGGTAATAAGCCGGGCTCAGACGGTCGGTGTACTTGGCCAATATTTGTAATTGCGTATACATGCCAAGTGTCGTACGTGTGAATGGTAGAATTATCGATTACCTGTACAAGTAAACCATTCATTCACACCGCATGGCAAATATACGCCAGTAACAAATAATGGCCAAGTACACCAGCCGTCTGAACCCGGCTTCACAGAAGTATAAGTTAAAAAAAAACCGCCAAGTATAACATTAACCTACAAAGAAACAAAAAAAAAAGATTACAGCACACCAAGCCAAGGCATCTCTTATAAAAAAAACACGGTCGCATTTGAAGGTCAGACGAATAAATTCGTGAGACTATTAACTTTGGAAGAGTGAAAGTAAATATTTTAATTTGTAGCGCCGCCGCGCGGGTCGTGAACAATGAATAAAACTGTTGTATAACATTGAATTCAATTAACGCATTTATTGGTTTATTGCTACAAAGACATAGTCGCATTAATAACAAAAACTGATCTAGTAGCTAAGTGTAACCCAGCAAGATGTAAAAATAGATATTAGAGATTATCAATTACATAATTTTTTAGGCCATGCAAAAAATTTCCAACTCTAAGCAATCCTATAGGGCCCCCACTGGCGACGATGAGGGGAGGCGCCAACTTCGAGATGGGCCCACATACATATAAACATTATATTGCCAATACGAACGTTCCAAAATACAAAAAGTGTTCCCTCTATGGGAGATGCCGCGGGAATATTGAGTTTGCGCAGTAGGGTGAAAATTTTATCGATCGCGTCAGAGCCGGCCCGACATTATTTGTTTGTTGTTATTCGTCGCCACCTTTGGTTCTGGACGCTTTATCAAATTACAGAATAAAAAGTGGTTCATCCACATTGTTGTCCCTATATTAGTGCTTATCAACTTTCATTACTGAACAACAATTTTTGTAAAGGAGTTTTTAATTTGTGGAGCATCGACTAGCTAAAGGTCCTTAGGAAATCGTCCGTATGAATACAATTTAAACAGTTGTTTTTTCTTAAATCAATTATTTTTGTAATAAAAAAAAAACATTAAGCAAAATGTTTTAGTTTTGAATATCGAGGGCTCGACAACTTTATTTGAGACGAAGCCTGTTTACACGGATTTCGGCCAATCTCAGACATACCGCGTTCGATATCCGTGCGCCACAAAACGAGACGCCCGTTGAAGTCGTATCGATTCCGGAACATATTGTGAATTGGTCATATAGGTCCGTCCTTCTTACAGTTGGAAATTCAAAGGTTTCATTATGAAATTAATAATTAAGTCGATGTTATCCGTCGAGTTAGAAAGAAAAAGCAATGACGTTGGATTGGTTGGATGAAAAGCACATTAAGTTATTATTATAATAGAGCAGACTAAGCCATGTCGCGTCGGCGTGGCGTCAAATAAGCTGAAGAAAATCAAGAAATATACTCAGAAATGACGAGAAGATTAATACATTGTCATATCTTGACGATAAATGAAAACGAAAGGCTTTTCGTCGTATTTGAGCTAAAGGATTTCAACTTTTAATCGATTTAAGTTTGGTCGTTATTATGACGTTACAGAAATAAATTAGTAAAACAATTGAAATATAGATTTATTTTTTAATATTAATTAATAGAAGTTCCGGAATTATTGCGTAATCTGAACTTAATTATTTTCATCCAGATTTAAAAAATGTAATGACTTCCATAACATAGTCCAATTATCTCTCTATGTATTAAAGTATTATTCAGGGATAGCCTTCAGTGGCGTAACCAGAAAATTTTTTCGAGGAGGGTTTTATTTCTGGGGGGACCCGAACAAACCAAAAACCTCCCCTGGGTGGTCGACCCCTAAAACACCCCTGGCTGCGCCGCTGATAGCCTTTCAACCTAACAAACCCGAACAAGCCTAAGTAATTAGAAGCCTTGGAACTGTTGCAACAAAACAGTCTTCATACATACATCCAAATGAGGGTTGCCAGACGGACCTGTTCTTCTTTTTTGGGAATTTGCTAACTTCATCCGGCATTTCTTTCCGTCCGGCTTTTTCTAGCAACTGGGCCAACCGGTGAATTATAAAAATTGACCATTACCATGCGAAATCGCTAGTTATATTTCAGTTTTATCCTAGTACCAGGAAAAGTTCCTATTCGTGATTAGTAGAGTAGAGTTTTATTTTTTGGGGCATTAAATGCGTCAATTTGGTTGGTTTTTGTCGTTTTATAAGCAGTGTTCCGTCAGCGTCCCGTCAAACGAATCCTGAAAGGTTTCGACGTCAAGAAAGCTTCTGGTCCAGACGAAATTCCTTTTATAGTTCTCAAGAGATGCGCCGATGAACTAACACCAGTATTTTGTAGACTTTTTAACTTATCCTACAAATAAGGAATATTTCCATCGTACTGGAAGACGGCGCGAGTCCAGCCTATACCAAAGAAAGGTAAGAGAACCCTGCCTAGCAACTATCGACCAGTCGCATTGCTTTCGGTTATATCAAAAGTAATGGAGAAAGCTATTAACCAACATCTTCTAAAGTACCTGGAAGGCTTCAACATTATCAGCGATCATCAATATGGGTTTCGGAAGTCCAGATCAACTGGAGATCTTCTAGCCTATGTCACCCATCTTTGGAACAATGCAATCGAACATCATGGGGAGTCTCGGGCTGTTGCGCTGAACGCTAAAAAACCCAGGCAGCAGTTTTCTCTAAAAAGGTTAACATTACAGAACCGGATATAGTCATGGACGGACACGCAATCCCACTGGCTTCATCTATTAATTTGCTGGGCGTCAATCTAGGAGGAAATATGTCTTCCCACAACCACGTTGTGGCAATCGCCAAGATAGCTTCTCAGAAACTTGGTGTACTCTTCCGAACCAGAAAGTTGTACACACCTCAACAACCTTTGACACTATACGAAGCCCAGATTCGACCATCACTAGAGTACTGCTCTCATGTCTGGAGCTCTGCACCCAAACATACTCTTCGGCTACTGGATTCCATCGAAAGGAGGGCCATTCGTCTGATTGGATACCACGAACTGACTAAGAACCTCGACAGCCTAGAACATCGAAGACAGGTTGGGGATTTGACTCTCTTTTACAGATATTTTCATGGAAAGTGCTCGGCTGACCTTGCCCTCTTAATTCCGCCCAGAGCGGCGAATATCAGAAATACACGACGAACCACTGCCGCTCATCCATATGTGGTTAAGCCTAGTACTCCTCGAACTTCACTATTTAAGAATACTTTCATCTGGAGGACTTCATCCTTATGGAACGACCTTCCCGAGGTCGTTTTTCCCAACGAATATAACCTCCAACGATTCAAAACCAACGTGAATCGCTTTTTGCGCACACGCACCACTGCCAGAGAGCCCTAAAGGATTTTTCCTATAGTGCTTGTGTTTGATCATAAAAAAAAAGTGTTTATTTTTGCGATTTATTTGGTTAATATTGATTGGACTACCCTCGCAAAAATTAAGAACACAAAAATTTTGTGGTAGATATGTGTTTAAATGAATTTGTGAATAAATGTCAAGCTTAATTGTATAAAAAATCAGGTCTTTCTACACATTGTCCATCTGACAACCCTAATCCAAATATATACATCATTCAGGATACACTTTCCATAAAACTAGTGCCAATTTGCAATTTTTAATTGACTGGCATCATAAAATCATTTTAAATTCTTTTTAATTGTTCTTTTTACGATTTTATAGAATTAAAGACATTTATGCGGTAAATACACAACAACGTGACGCCAGTATGCAACGACATCGACATCATGTTTAAAATTAGCCGACCGCCAGCCTTGAATCCTGAACGCTAACGAATAAATATTTGATCAGGTGAATACGATTAGCCTCAGGTATTCAACATTTGAGTTACAAGTAGCGAAATTCGCTTACAAAATAAACAGGACTAACAATTAGAATCACGTAATTTAATTAAATTAATTTGAAGATTTTTAGGAATGATGTCAAATCCTATACGTACCAGACCGCAAAACTAAAAGTGCAACTATCATACCCTATTTTAGATCATTCCGACAAAAATTATAATTTTGAGTAAATATTTCTATCATCGGTATCATTTACAAGTTTTACAACAATGATAACCCTTTATACACACAACGTGATAAGATATAACTCGTACATAATGGTTTAATAATAATATATGTGTTTTGTATTGTACTTGAAAATAGGTACGACATGCCCGTTTTATGTCCTTAGTGTACTTTGGTTAGAATATTATCTTTATACGAAAGTTATTGTTATTACCTGCTTAATAAGAATTAGATTAATTAATTCACAAAAATGTCTATTATGGCTACCAAAAATTTAAAAAATCTCGCAGGGGAGGCCTAGGAGAATTGTGACAGAATAGAGTTACGAGAACGACGATTTCTCGGAATCTGTGACCGTTAGCGAGATGGCAAAGCGCACGATTGTACGCGCCAATGGCCCACGACAAGCGGTTGCGTGATTACCGACGTCTGCAACCGAAAAGTAAATTTTTTATAAAATTTTTGATTTATATCATGATATATTACATTCACGTGGTTATGCTATTTTTTGTTATATTGTGTGGGTTTGGAGTTTCAAAGCGTGGCATTGTCTTGCTGTGTTTGCATCTTGTTTCGAAATTACGAATTTGCAATGTTCTTTTCTGTTTTCGTTTGCTTTGGTCAATTCTTTCATCCTAAGTTTGATATAATGATGCCATAATAATACTGTTGTGTTAATGTTTCATGTTATTGTAGTTCCTACAGTTATGCCAAATGATAATTAAAGTAATTTTATACAAAAAAAACGTGTTTTTTTTATATAAAAGTAATTTTATACAAAAAAACGTGTTTTTTGTAATTTTATCAAGTAAATATAGTCTAGATACACAGCTGTCACAACTTACCTTGGTACCTGTTACAATTTACCTCGGTGTTAGGAGAGTTGTGACAAAGGGAGTAGTTTCAGTTTTCGTGGTTTTTATCAGAAACCTTATAACTTTTATTGACTTTGATGACTGTTTTTAAAAGAGTAAGGATTGAGCTTCATTGCGACATACAATTCATAATGGTGGTATGTTCCTTTATTGAGATATGTTCTTTTAAGTAAAAATTATCACAACCCTCCTCGGTCTGACCATAAATTTAAAAAATCTAGTAGGTACCTTGAAAATGACGTTATTCATTGATAAAACGAATGAATAGTAAAATATATAGTTCTAGGTCTTATTAATTGTATTATAATAATATGTCATAGTATATGCATGTGGAATGAAGTTGAAAAAAGTAAGAACGAGGGGTTCCTATTTAAGGATCTCGCAGGGGGAAATCAAATTCCCATAAAAAGAGAAAACCTCTACCATTTAGAAAAAACGTAAAAGTCTCACGCAGGATAATTAAATTGGTTAAAATGCAAGAATTTTATATCTATTTCTATTTTTCGTTGTCTATTCAATTTAAAATAAGACCTAGAAATAAAGGCAACTAACTTCTCCCTTAATGCATTTCTACTTCTAACTTGTGTTATATGGATCGTACCGATTTTACAAATAAACAGTCTAAGCCACAACGGCGCACCGCACAGCGCCCTCGCTCATAGCCTGGTACCATAGCACCGCACAATAGTGTCCACAACGGCACACCGACCCTCGCTCATTGCCTTGCCGGTCGATCAGTTTGTCTCCCGACATCGAAATATAAACATGGACGGTGCGTTGTAATCTTGTTCCGATGAAGAAGATATTATTTTAGACGCTAATATAAAAAAGTGGTATATGTTCAGAATTTGACGTGAAATTGGAAAATCAGTCAGATGTCATATTAAAAAATATGTTTAAACAGGGTCGTAATTAATTAATTAGAAAAAAAAGGTATACTGGAATCATTTTTAACATTTTAATTGTTATTTTAAATAGTGTTGTCCTACATAAAATCCAAGTAATGATATAATCAAAAATATTTATATGCATTCCCATATACGCACAGTCCATGTTTATATCTTGATGTCGAGGGACTACTGTGCGAAGCTCGAGCGAGGCTGTGCGGTGCTATGGTGCCAGGCTAAGTGCGAAGGGCGGTGCGCCGTTGTGGACACACACTTATGCCATAACCACCACATCATGGAAACTTGAAAATTAACAATACTTTAGGTAGCATCATTATTCTACAGCGTGATCGGTAAGTATAGGGTACAGGGGAGATCAAAATAATATTAGTAGTTCATATTATAATAATTCTTCCTAATGTCCCACCTAACAAAGATTTCGGGCCCAAAGACACAACTGACTTGGTGGTATCGTACTAGTATAGGGTCTAAATTTTGACAGATGTCAATTTTGAGAAACAAAAAAATATTTTATCAATTAATTTACAAAAGACAATCTTCAGTGTTTTTTTATGACAAGCACTATAGGAAAAATCCTTTAGGGCACTCTGGGAGTGGCGCGTGTGCGCAAATAGCGATTCACGTTGGTTATATTCCTCAGGAAGGTCGTTCCACAAGGATGAAGTCCTCCAGATGAAAGAATTCTTAAATAATGAAGTTCGAGGAGTACGAAGCTTAACCACATATGGATAGGCGGCAGTGGTTCGTCGTGTATTTCTGCTATTCGTCGCTCTGGGCGGAATTAAGAGGCCAAGGTCAGCCGAGCATCTTCCATGAAAATATCTGTAAAAGAGAGTCAAATCCAAAACCTGGCTCCGATGTTCTAGGCTGTCGAGGTTCTTCGTCAGCTCGTGGTCTTCGATCAGACGAATTATCAGACGGTTTAAAAAAAAATCAACCAGTTACGAGATTAAAATTCTGATATTAGATTAGCTATAAGAAGATATAAGAAGTCATTTATTACAAAATTTTATGAATTAATTTATTTACCGTCAATATAGGTATAAAAACATAATAATAGATAACCTGTTATTTTCACATGATAATTACTACTCATTATTATTATATACCAACTAAACTTAATAATTTAATATGGAGTAATTGCCGACATGAATTTAATTTATGGACGAATACAATGCAATTCTTTGGAACTAAGAAGAATTCATGCCGAGATATTTATTTCCAAATTGAAATTTACAGGATCGATAGACATTTATAAGGATTCATCATAGTTTAAGAGGAACAGAAAAATTGAAAAATTTGAAGCATTTCTCTTGATAAGAATTTGGACGCCATCGTCAGTATAAACATTGCTCGTATAGATTGTATAAGAATTTGATTAAATTTGATTATCCCGAAAATGGTTAATATTTTTGAAACAAATGAAGTATACGTTTTCAAAGAGAAATACCAAAAATAACCTGCATTTAATTTATGGACGAGTACAATGCAATTCTTTGGAACTAAGAAGAATTTCCGACTGATAAACTATTTACTTTAACCGGCGAACAGGACCGTACTTCCCCCTTAATGAAAATGATTACACGGCAAAAACCACTTTTAGAATTAATTTTGATATACAACGTGTCCAAGATAAGGAGGGCCAGTACTGGGAGCTCCGAAACCGTAAGAGATACGAAGTCGGTTAAATGGAAGTAAAATTGCTCATTTACGTGCCTAATAATATGCCGTTTAGAAAGATTTAAAATTCCAAGTAGTTCCAGAGATATCCGGAACAACCGAAATTCTTAAAAATCGTTTTATTGTTTTTCGGGATTTAAAAGAAAAGTAGGCGTTTGAAACAAAAAAATTAAGATGGTGAAGCGTGATTTGTTTCACTTGACATTCCCATTGTGATCATTTGAGAGCATTTTAAGAGGTTTTCTATTTTCCAGAAAATATAGAACATAATTTTACAAATGCTGAAAAGTTTGATATTCTATCTCATGTTTTATTTTATCTCAAAAAAACTGTTATGTGGCAGTTAGAAGATGTTATTTGTTCTTAGAGAATAACGGAAATCATTTTGAACACCTGATTATGTAGTTCCTTACTTTTTTCGTTTTTCGTTTTATTACTGTTTTGGAATGATTTTTGTTCACTTATTTCTGGTTTATTATTTAATTATTTGTTATTTATTGAACTAGTCCAATATAAGTAAAACATTTAGAGCTTACTTATGAGATATTATTTATAAAATTAGGAGAAATACAGGACCGTATCCCAAAATTTCCTGATGTTGTTCAAAAAACCCTCGAAACGTCATTAAACTACAATGTGTCATACATCGTTGCATTCCGGAGAAAAAAGCTCTCAAATTCCAATATCAGGAAAACAAGACCGTATTTAAAAAAATAAAGTTGATAATGGCCCTTCGAAGACGACTCGTCGGATTACAAAACAATTAACGCTGTTAGATTATAGCGAAAATAGTGGCAATGCAAAAGTCCAATTTAGTTTAGAATTCGATCTCAAAAAACCCAGAAAAAAAATAAAACGATTTTTGAGAATTTCGTTTTTCTCCGGATATTTCCAGGAACTACTCGGAATTTTAAAACGTTCTAAACGGCAATTATTAGGCAAGTAAATGCCTAAATTTGGAAAAGTTGCTTCTTTGGGGCGCGAACGACGTTAGGAAATATTATTGTTTGAATTACTAGTATCATTTTGACCTCCCCTGTACGCTGGTGAAATATTGCCATGTACGAACAAACCCGGACATCCTGTATAATACAACAGATTTGTTGTATTTTTGTGGAATAAGGTAAGATTAAAATATCAGTGGCAACGTTAACGATCGATGCTCTAGATCAGGGGTGGCCAACACGCGGCCCGCGGGCCGCATGCGGCCCGCCAGGGGTTTGTTGCGGCCCGCAGAATTCTAGGGTACATAAATATGATTTTATTGTGCATATGACCAAAATAACATTACAAGATGAGAGGAGTCGTTCGTATCATATATTTTTAAATTAGAGAACTTTGAAATATCTCGAATTTTTCGAAAAAATTAATTGGTTTTAAGTTTTTTTATATATCCCGAATTTTGGGAAAACTTCATACATTTTAGCTATTTTAAATATCCCGCTATTTGACACTCAAGGTTGCGTAGTTTTAAATTAAAACAAAGCCCATATGCTTGATATGCAACGAATCTGTTTCTGTTTTGAAAGAATATAATATCAAACGACACTACGAGACGAAACATGCAAATAAGTTTGATAAGTACATAGGACAATTTCGCCAAGACCAAGTAAACAATTTAAAAAAAAACAAATTTGCACAACAAAATATATTTATTAGAGCGGGTTTAGAGTCAACCTGCTATGTTAAAGCTAGTTATGCAGTAGCAATGATACTAGCAAAAAAATCGAAACCATATTCAGATGGTGAAATGGTTAAGGAATGTTTGGAGAGCGTTGTTGAAATTCTGTGTGCAGACGAGAAAAAGGATTTTTCAAAAATAAATTTGTCTCGTCAGGCCATTACTAGGCGTGTGGATGACATTGAAGAACATATTGAAGTTAATTTGAAAAGTCGAGCATCCGAATTTGTATTTTATGCTCTCGCTTTGGATGAAAGCACAGATATGACAGATACTGCCCAACTGGCAATTTTTATCAGGGGTGTTGATGTCCATTTTAAGAAGACAGAATAATGCTCTGTGCATGGTTTCGCTATTTGGAAACACTTATGCGTGTGAACAGCTTTTTAGTCGAATGAAGCACACAAAATCACAAGTGAGAACACGTATTACTGATGTTCACTTGGAAAACTGTTTGCGTGTAGCGACAACATCAGTCGAAATCAATTTTGATGCACTCAGTTCTTCGAAACAAAGTCAGATGTCTCACTTTTAAATATTTTTAAATTGTATAATAAAATTATATATATATATATTTAATATGTTCTCACTTATGTTCTATTTTCTGCAAACAAATAAATATACCTATTTCTTGTTATTTACATTAAATCAGGCAAGTGTTTGACCACAATCTCACCTATCGGGAAGCGAGATTTTGTCAATTTAGAACAATTTCGTTTCCTTCCTACTTCCATTAATTTTTTAATCAACAATCAACACACACACACAACTTTAGGTAATTGATCTCCTAAAACGGGTATTGGCCACTTTTCTAATAATAGCAACGAAATATTGATCAAAAAACGAAATGGCGAAAGCGTCACTGGGGATAATTCTTAACAATAAAAAAATTATGTGTGTTTGGCCCGTCAGGAAATATTATATCTGAAATTTGGCCCGCCTGCTGAAAAGGTTGGCCACCCCTGCTCTAGATATAGCGTATTAATAGTTTATATGACGGCTTCTACATATAATAATTATTCATACAGTACTGCATTACTAGTATATAAGATTATTAACTTTTTTTTAAGGCCAGGGATTAAGATATTTTTAGATTGCTGTAATTCCCACAACAACGAGGTACCGAGTGTACTGAGTAAAACAAATGAACATTATGTTGATTGTTATAAATGTACATACAGTAAAATCACATCACACACTATTATAGAGTTTGTTAGGGTTTATTCACGTCTCATATAATTATATGGAAATATTCGTATCTAGTAATGTCCCTGGTACCCCAAAACAGTAGCGGATTAAGAAGCTTGCCGCCCCTTCCAATAATTGCCGCCCGAAACTTGGTAGTAACAGTGCCGGATTTATAACGGGACACTTGGGCCCCAACACAAATATCGATATCTAAAAAAAAGTCATTAACGTAAATTGCCCCCGTAAAGTTTGCCGCTCCAGGCTCGGGCCTTGTTGGCCTAAGCGTTAATCCGGCACGGCCTGCTGAATTAAATTGCTGGAACTCAAAAGTTCGGTACTTGTGGTAGAAAGTTTGGCGCCGGTACCATTGTTGTTGACCCGGAAAGTGTTAAACCCTGGCAAACAAGCTGCAAGTAATATTGACATACTCTGTAAAAACAAATGTGTACAATTCTGACGAACAAAACCGGAAAGCGTTAAACCCTGGAATGCTAAGCTGCAAGTAATATTGAAATAATCCGTATTAACAAATGGGTACAATGCAGACGAAAAAAAGTTAAACCCTGGATAGCAAAGCTGCAAGTAATATTGAAAGACTCTTTACCAACAAATGTGTACAATGCTGACGAAGAAAACCGGAAAGTGTTAAACCCTGGAAAGCAAAGCTGCACGTAACATTGAAATACTCTTTACCAACAAATGTGTACAATGCTGACGAACAAACCTGGAAAGATAAACCATGAAAAGCAAAGCTACCAGTAATATTGAGAGACTATATATTGAAATACTCTTTAACAACAAATGTGTACGATGCTAATGAAGAAACGTAATGCTGTAAGTAATACTGAAAGACTATTTACTAACATATGGGTACAACGATGACAAAATCGGAAATCGATCAAAATATTCGCTCTAAAAAGCACATACATTATTCTCGACTCTCCCGCAATAACGGCCACCTTCTCCATTTTTCTCGTCTTTTAAAGTCACTGAATTGTGAAATAATATATCCTGTAACATATGATTATTTAAATAATTAAATACTCAGTATTCGAAGATTGTAACAATAGGATGATCAATAATTTAATGGTGATTCAATTAATAGAATTATGTATTTAAACAAGCAATATGCACTTTCCATTAAAGTACAATGAACCATTGGAACAAAAAAACCCAACTGACGGAAGTAGCTCGGCGTTCTCCTCGCTTGTGAAATGACAGGGATGGTAATGAGAGGGTATATATGCCTGTACTCGAAATATTGACTCAAGACTGATCCATTAAATGAAAAATTAGATTATTAGGCGCCGTTATCAATGACCAACATTTTTTAAAATATAACAATAAACTTTATTTATAATCTATAATAATATGTATTTAAAATAATAAGGTGTTTAAATATTACATGCCTAGGTGGGAAGTATTTGATTACTGTAATGAAATAAAATTTCCTACCGAGGTTTGTATACGCTTTAATTAAAAAATTGCACTGGTTAGCAGGTTTCCGAAACATTTAAATGGTTGTTGTGAGATAAAAAATTAGGCATAAATAAGTCACAAACATCACTGGCATCACGGGTTGGCTAATTTTGTGGTGAAAAATTAAAGAAAAATATGCAACAAGCTCCGGTCAAGGCCTGCTTTATTTATTAAAAATCAAAATCAATTTTATCATCTAATCAAGCAGGCCTACTTCAATTCTAGAATTTTTTCTTTTAGGCCGATATTTCAAAGTCACCTTAAGGTACAGAATGACATAAGTCATCCTTGACACAAGTTTGTCAGTATTTTAAAGTTCTTTTTAACTCTCATCTAAAGGAATAGATCTCGAAGACCGTGATAATCTTTCACTTAACGCGTCAATTGGCCCTCAAATTAATTTAAAACATAGTTGTTAACGTTTACCGTACCCTTAGGCTGCATTAGCTAAGGTCTAACTTAAAGTAACATTCAAATATCGGCCTTAAGGGCCTTATGGTACAGAATGACATAAGTCTGAGAGCATATTAAAGTTATTTTTAACTCTTATCTAAAGGAATAGATCTTTAAGAAAGTGGTGATCTTAGCCTAAAACCTCAATTGACCCCTTTTTAAGGTTTACCATAACATTAAGGCTACCTTAGCTAAGGTCGAACTCAAATATTCGCCCTAAGGGACAATATTTCAAAGTTACCTTAAGGTACAGAATGACATAATCCATCCTTAACACAAGTTTGATAGTATATTAAAGTTCTGTTTAACTCTTATTTAAGGGAATAGATCTTTAAGATGGGATCCCAAACAATCCCAAATTAGCAATCAGAGCAATCTATGTTGCAATTGCAATTTAATTAAAAAATATGAAGCTTTTTGACAGGTTAGAAAGAGACGAGAGTTATCAGCTGATCAATATTTCTTTACGTGAAGTTTTGGCCTTTAATAATGAAGTTTTTTAGTTAATTTATTGATATTTAGATTGTCTGACATGTCGATTGGGGTATCAACAAGTTTCAGGAAGATCCGTGACAAAAATTTGTTCATATTTGAAATTGTTATTATTATTCTTATAACATTATATTTTTTAAAGCAATTTTTTCATAGCGTTTTCCAATCCTTTAATTTTACGAACCAGTTTTAGATTAGAAAAAAACTAAGTATATTTGGCTAAACGTTATAAAATAGTGCCTGCCTGGCAACCTGTGATTAAACGCAGCTCTTAAGGACGTGGCAATCTTAGTTTTAACGCGTCCATTGACACTCAAATTAATTTAAAATATAGTTCTTTTAAGGTTTACCTTGACGTTAAGACTACCTTGGCTAAGGTCTAACTTAAGGTAACATTCAAATACCGGCCCTTAAGTATAAGTTCGCTTATCCGGGTACACACTGTATAACTGTATATAAAATAATTTAGTGTAAATTTGAAAACATATATGTATGTACAAATGTATTTGTGGCTGCTATGACCATGGCTTTAATACCAATGTTAATGGTTACGATTGTAAAAGTATCTTCTCGATATTTTATTTCGCAAAAATAATAATTTACGACCCTGCTAGCGGTTTGACTATGAAAAGTTGGAAGATAAGAAGAGTCATGAAATAAAAATTTACATAACAGTTAAGCAATAAAATATGACATCGAATCTATTGGCATACGAAGAATAAATCTCAGAGTTCGTTAGGAAAAAGAATGGCAAGTGGTTACCAGCCTTAGGGCCGATATTTGAATGTTGTCAATTGACGCATTAGAGTTAAAATAGTATTAAGATACAAGTTTCATAAGACATTATCTTAGAGCACGCGTCTAATTCAGAAAACGACCCGCGAAGCGGGGAGTTTTCTAAAGTACAAGTGCTCTAATTGTCTTATGAACCGTGTATTTTATAATGCTTTTTCTATTTGAGTCTTTAAAGTCTGAAAAACTTTAAAAAATATAGTAAATTTTTTCCATTTGAATTAATACTTTCTTTTTGGGTTGGCAATACTTTTACAATTTAATAAAATGTTACAAGTATCAAATATGCCATGATAGAAATAATTGAACATAACAAAGCATCTTCCCATCCGTCATAATTAAAAATAAATATACCTATTATTAAAGTTAATAAAAATGACTCCGTCAGAAATACGAGCAGTTGTAGAAAATAATCTAGAAAAATTTTTAAAAAGAATATTCAATACTTTTGAGTTATGGTGCGAGCAGAACAAAGTTCAAAATATTGAACAAAATAATAAATAATATTGTTGAACAAAATATTGTGTCCACACAGAATCTGACAGGAATAACAATTAATGTCCAGGAAATGTCTACAGTAGGTATCTATAAATATGTATAATACTGTATTGAATTAAAAATAAAAATAGTACTTTATTGAATAAAACTTTAGAAATAGAGCATAAACTTTAAGATATTTCTATTATTTCTAGGTTATGCTGTGCTATAATTGTGACTAGAAATTAGTTGACGGACACCGTCAGCATGTTATATATTTCCGAGTATAGGTATTTCAGATCAATATCTAGTAAAAATAATCTATTTCCAAGGTTAAAGGTTAGTATTTTAAAGTTTTCTATAAAACTTTTTTCTCGAATCCACAATGCCTAGAAAACTAATTTCAACGAAATCGAAGTAAGCCTAAAATTCGAACCCTACTTGCTGCCAACATAAAAAAAATATAATTTCAGTTTCATAAAGTGGCAGGCTATTCAATTTTTTGCATTTCATAATGTAGTCATTATAGAACCCAAATAGAAAAAGACAATTGGACAATAATTTTTATGGAGAAAACGTCGACTCTCATATAACTACGCATCTGGTGGGTAAAAAATGACTTTACACTATAAATGGTGCTCTCTTTACTGCAAAATTTTAAGCATCTATCGATGAGAGTCGAAAATTTAACGCAAAAATGAAAAAAATTGTTGAAATGGAAATAAAGAAGAACAGAGCAATCGAAAATCGCAAGGCCTTAAATAATATTAAATATAAATGATAACAGAGTAGTAAAATTTGAGAGACTATTTTTCTTAGTTAATCAGAGAGTCGACCTCAATTTATATAGCTTCCTTAAATCCACAAACAAGTTACCTGAGGTAAGACATCCAAGTACCCCTAAATAATATTTTTAGGGTCGATCAATAAATGTGATTAAAACTGGACCGCGTAAACAAAGGTTGAATAAGCCTAGAGTAAAGTCCAGTTAGCAGCACTCAATTTGGGGTGAATAAATAATACATACTTGTTATTATATATGCATTTAGGTAAAGCGTTTCTTAGAGTTACGTCAAACCGAAAAACTATAAGAGTACATGTACAGTTGAAGCGGGGAAACTTAAAACCACGTCAGCAAGTAGGTAATCGACGCGATTAGCATTATGAAGGTCGTAGATATTAAGATTTCTTTATTGGACCTACTAAAGTCAAAAATTAAATTTTAAAATGGTAGTCGATATATTATATATAGTACGTATTTTAAATTTTATTTAATTACAGTAAATATCAATAAATCATATTTGAATGGATACAGTAGTATCGCTAATCCGGCATCTTCGATTGCAAGTAGTGGCCGGATTATAGAAAATGCAGAATTAATGGAAAATTTGATATATGTACAGGGTGTACCATTTTCGAGTTATCAAAAAATTGACAATTTAAAATTACCCTATATTTTCTTAGTTAAAAGAGATACAGACACACGTTTTATACGGAAGTTTCCTTTGTTGAATAATCTACCGTTTTCAGAATAAGTATATGGGGGTCAGGTAAAAAAGTTATCGGGCCTAACCTCATCTTTCTAAATGGAACACCCTGTATATTTCAATCAAAAAGATAGCATTTTAAATTCTCTTTTCAAATATATAACACAGGCGATTTATTTTAACTTTATTACTTTGAAACGAAATAAAAGATTCATATTAAGGTAAAAAAAAATAACGGGAATCATCGCAAATGTTCGGGATACGTCCTTAAATGGTTGCCGCCTTTCCGGATTGCGAGCAAAATATACATTTTGCGCCATTTCTTTATTTTTTCACTTTCAATATAAACTCATATCATATCAAATTTTTCAAAATGTTGATAGGTCATTTTCGCAAATGAATATGTAAAAATGAAATTGAAGTTAAATGTTAATAACAACTAGAATGTAGAATACAACATAGTTGTTTCTAGGATATTAGCTTTTGTTTCATGGTCTAATATGGTTTAAAGTAATACAGTTGTTTGTTAACACAAAATATAAATGTCAAAAATGACAAATTTAGGTATATTTTAAATTAAATCACTTCTGGGCAGCTATCATTATTAGAGATAATTTCTAAAAATTTATTTACATTTAGTAACCAAAAACTTCACGTTTGTTGCAAGGATACTACAACTAAATTTCAAATTTTGCAAATATTCCTAGAAATAAGATAACCACATAATAAAAAACTAAGCTTCCCTTGTGAAATAATAAAACAAATTTTTTTTTGGATAGAGACTGTATTTGGGAATATTCCTTAATTCTAATAATTTTTTCAATAGCTTTTTTTTCTCTATTTTTCGACATAAGGGTACTTTACTCTTGAATGATTTTCAAATTTTTTGAACTACCCAGTATGATTGAAGCCATCCTAAGCTGACCTAAAACGGTTATCGGACATAATCCAATTTTCGGCGGTATAACTTTGGATGTGCAACTAATAAAAATTATTTCCATTGGTTGTAAACTTAATCGATCACATTTATATTCAATTATTCAAGTTAAAGTTTTTGAATCACCAAACAATGTAAAAAAAGTATTAAATATTAGCAAATATATTCAAAAATTAAAATAACAATCATTTTCATTTATTTTAGAGAGAGAGAGAAGTGGGGGTTGTAGTAATATTTCTCGTACTTATTAAAAGTGATATTCGTATAAAATTAAGTACTTGAAATTAAGCTTATCAAACGTTTATAAATACAGATGACCCCATTTTTATATTGTCGACTAACGTTGGGAACATTTACTATTTTTCTTACGGTATACTTTCACTCCAATAACTTCTCTATTGATAAACTATTAATTGTGATTGATTAGTTTTATTTTTATACCTAATGTCCAATATGATATTATTATTATCATTATCGTTATCTGGTAGGGAGATACACAATACATGTTCCTCTCTTGTTTATGACCATGCGGGTTATTTTACGATAAACAAATCAGAATTTTTAGAAAAAAAATTCATAATAAAAGTCTGTTGGTACAGGTTGTCCTTTTTTGGGTGATTTTACGGGATATCTCCGTTATTAGTAAAGATAGAAGGACGCGGTGCTTCTGCACTGTGCTACTTTTTTGTGACACAAAAGACGCCACAATTAGAATTTTTCTAGGCCTCCTTGTTTTTGAGAATTTTACATTTTGGGACACCCCCCTTATTTCGGTTACCTTGTAACTTATCAAAGAGGAATCGAATGTTCTCATTGTAATTTTTTGCATAGAATCCAGTGAGACGTACTCAGATTTTTTTTACGTTCAATAGTTTTCAAGAAAAAATTTTTTTTTAAATGGGTCACCCTATATATTTTTTAATAATGAATTTTTTAGTTTTTAACAAGCTTCTCAGAAGTATATACTAATACTTTTTTTTAGTCTTAATATTATGCCCGAAATTTACGTTTTAAAAAAAAAATACATTTTTATGAGCAGGCAATGACGTATATTTAAAAAAAAAAATATTACTGGTCCATTAAATATAAGAAACAAAAATTGAACGTTTAAGGAACTTTCTCATAAATATTTCTCAAACTATTCTCCATTTATGCCTTAGGGCCGTATGCATAGTCGATATTTGAGGCGATCTCCGGCCTTGAGCCTTCCTTAGGACCGATATTTGAATGTTACCTTAAGGTAGCCTTAAATTTGTTTTTATCCGTGAAAAATTATTTTATCCGGCGTTGACTTTCGAGATATCCACAAGCAATTCACGAAATTTCATAGAGTTACATGCTACAAAAAGGCTTATATTTACCGTTGAAATACACTTCTAATGCTTCATCTGAAATTTTGTTACACTGCATATAGCAAACGAGCATGTCATATTTTAGTTTACATTGGCTGTAACAATTAGGACAAACTAATTTTAGCTAGTAATACATATTTCTGAGAAGCTTGTTAAAAACTGAATTATATTATTAAAAAATATATAGGGTGACCCATGTAAAAAACAGAAAATTTGTTTTTTTTTTTAAATAGAAAATTTGTTTTTTTTCTTGAAAACTATGAAACAGAAAAAATCTGAGTATGTCACCGGATTCTACGTAAAAAACTACAAAAATAACATTTTATTTCTTTTTGATAAGTTACAGGGTAGCCGAAATATGGGGGGTGTCCCAAAATGTGAAGTTCTGAAAAACGATGTGGCCTAGAAATATTCTAATTATGGCATCATTTGTTGCACAAAAAGTAGCATAGTGCTGCGAAAACCGCATCCTTCTATCTTTGCTAATAACGCAGATACCCAGTAAAACTGCCGAAAAATGGACCCGAACAAACCCTGTACATGTCATGGATATAAGATTATAATAAAGAAGCGAATCACCCTTACACACTTAGTAGGTACACTTAGCTTTAAGGCAAATAGTTTTAGGTTTAATAAACTACTGGTAGTGAGAATACATTTCAGTATGGTGTCACATACTACCCATTTTTGATAAGAGTAATTAATGAAGAATCAATATTTGACAAAAAATACAGGTAAAAAAAGTTAAGTTGATATTAAAAATTATACTTTCGAGACACCCTGTGTAGTTAAATGTATTCCCAGTAAAAGCAGGTTTTTAAACAATAACTGTTTGTCTTAACACTTTATTGATATCATGTACACGGTAGAAGATATTACGTGTATAAATAGAGTTGGGACATCCAGTATATAGGGTGTTGAAAAAAGGTCGGTACCCCGGAATAACTTCGGTGCATCGCATTGCAGCTGAAAATGTCTGGGGAAAAAGTTGTTTGGTTTTGAAGGAGGAATAGTTTGCAATTTAAACCACCCCCCATCCCATCAAAACCCGGGCGCGGGTGGGGGTAAGTTAAGATTTTCAAATGGAACCCCATATTTTTTATTGGCGTATCGTATTCTCCGACCAAAAATAAACATCTTTTGTCCGAAAAATTGTATTATTCGGGCCCATCCTTCACCAATAATCACCATGAGAAAGACAAAATCAGAACCGTGCGAAAATCAAATTTTATCCTGGAGATACTCTATTTCTCTGTCCTGTACTAAAAAATGCCCGTGGAATACAAACAACTTTTTCCACGGGCATTTTTTAGTACAAGACAGAGAAAAAGAGTATTTCCGGGATAAAACTTAATTTTCGTACGGTTATGATTTTGTCTTTCTCATGGTGATTTTTGGTGAAGGATGGGCCCGAATAAAAAAAATTTTCGGATAAAAGATGTTTATTTTTGGTCGGAGAATACGATGCACCAATAAAAAATATGGGGGTCCAGGAGGTGGGGGGGTGGTTTAAATTACAAACTATTCCTCATTCAAAACCAAACAACTTTTTCCCTAGACATTTTCCGCTGCAATGCGATACACCGGAGTTATCCCGTGGTACCGAACTTTTTTCAACACCGTGTATAACACGTTTTAACGAAGCTTTGCTAGGCAAAAAAGTCATATAAAGAAATTTAATGTATATATTAGGCGAAAACGGCCAATGGTCGATATTTTTACACAATCTCAGGAATGAACGTTTTAAAGCAACTATAGTCCGAAATTTAATTAATTCTTCTTCGAAAATTTTAATTTTCTGTTCATATTATGTTTTTGTCTAGTAAATTTATCGATGCATAGAAGACCAAATTAAATTATTCATATTTAACTCATAATTAACACGAAAAGTAATCTAGTTTCACAATCCTAAATCTAATATCATTAGATACCTATCGTATACGTTACTCTTTAGTCCAATTTCTTAAAACCGCCGACTCCAAACTAGATCCTCGTTGCAACCCTTTTATTTTTATATTATTATAACTTATTAAAAAATGAAAAAATGCATGCCTGGAAGCTGCCGTCTGGACCAAACCCTTGAGTATGTTGGAGCTCGTGCCTCGGCGACGACACCGGTGGCGTTAGCCTCAACGGAACCGTCTCCAAAGCAGCCGCCTCCAAGTGACGGGCTCTTTCTTCGGCCAGCCTCTTTTCCAACCGGTCAACATCCAGCTGGACCCCTTCTCCATGGGTGCCGGTAGACCTAGTGCCCGTCCACACCTTTTCAAAGAAGCTGACCGTTTCCCGGAGTTTTTTACTCGGAGAACTTTTTGGTGAATCGGGGGGCCGTTTGGGGTCGTCCCCCGGATCTTTCTGGGGCGCACTCATGCTGTCATGGTATTAGAACCGTAGCCGAAAGACGTCGCATCTGCCAACTTGCGATTGAATTGCGTATCTCGTTTTAATGTCGTTCGCGTTCCGTTCGATACTGGAGTTCGGCGCGGACGTGGTGGAAAGGAGAAGTCGATGGCATGCCATGGAGGGAGCGTATCATTTCGACGCAGGACGATTTCTAGTCCGGGAGAAAGACTAAGAAATGAAGAAGTCGTGATAAGGGAGATTGCAGTTACTGATATATTCTTAATGACGCCAATTAATTCTCAGTGCACTTTTAATAAAGTGGGTGAAATATGATCGATCAGATTAAAGTACGGCGAGACTGTACTTTCATTATAAGTATATTTTTCGGTTGGTTTACTTCATATCTAGAAGAAATCTGAAGGGGGTGACTTTTAATTAAATGTTAACTGAACCCCAAAAGTCATGCAACGTATCGCTTATGACAATTATAAATTTATTTTATTATACAGGGTGTTATGGAAATGACGTATTATATTTAAACCGGCAACTCCTGAGATAATGACAAATTGAAGAAAAATACCCATAAATGGCGCATTCTATTCATTCAGCGATAAAAGTGACCTGACGTTAAACCAGAAAACCACCTGTGGGGCACTGCGATACATGTAAACAATCAACGAATTCTGACCGGTGTTGTCATATCGATACATGCATTGAATAACATTGTAAGTGACAAATCGTATTCTTACAGGAGAAGATATAAAAGGCTCGGGTTTGTTACTTTACCATGATACTACAGGCAAAATACCAAAATAATCAGATACAAATGGGATGAAAGAGGCATTTAAAAACTATAAATTAAGCTAATAAAACCAAATTTTAGGTTTGCAACATTGAAATTTATTTTGAACTCGGAAATTAGTCAAAATGTCACTTACAATGTTATTTGACGCATGTATCAATAGGTACACCTTAAACTCTTTAGACAAAATAAAATAATTTAAACACTTTCTCATTCTGTAATACATTTTGTACAATTAATTTGAGAAAAATGACAACCGAAAATGTTTTAAACAACCCGAACAAACACAAGGAATAGTATTAAATAAGTTTGAAATAGATACGTACGTAACTAGGTCAAATGCGAATCACCTTTTAGTTATTTTACATTCTAGATTTTTTTTTTAATTTAAGCTATACACACACACACTTACCTTGTCGGTCTTATTTAAAAATGTGTGTTAATTTCCATAAAAAATTACATACCAGAACGTTTTAGTAAAAAAAACGGCACATAACCACAAATCGAAAAAAATTCACATGAACACTGGTAGCACTGCAAAATTCATATGGCGACGTCGTTTTCATTAATATAATTTTTTCTCGCTTAGATTTATTTGTATAACTATACTATTCTATTATATTCTATTACTGCACTGCAAAATTCATATGGCGACGTCGTTTTCATTAATATAATTTTTTCTCGCTTAGATTTATTTGTATAACTATACTATTCTATTATATTCTATTAAAAAACACACATTTTTAAATCCGATTCCTTCAATTTAAAATTGACACGACCACAAACTAACGGACAAAACGGTTGGTCCAAAACTTTAAATTATTGTACCGGCCGGATCAGCAAAATTGTACTTAATTTTATAGAAATATACCGATGCAAGCGATTAGTAATCATGTGCTGAATGCACAAAAAAAATTGATTTCGCAAATTGATGAGAAATCGTACGACATTTTTTCCATCGAATTTAAAAAGAGATTTGTGATTTGACAGCGATTTACGTCAGTTTTGTTTGTCAGGTTGAGGAGTCAAATTTATAAAAAATTACGAAATACGTGAATTAAAATTATAAAAACATACTATATACGATCTCCATTTCGCACAGCATAAAATGTAAAATTTGCTGAAAATATTTAGAAGGTAACCTAACCAATCAAAAAACTGACAACAAAATACATTCAGCAGAACTACAAATAAATGCGCATCGTGACGTCACCCATTAAAAAGCGCTTATAAATCGCTGCATGCAGCCAATAAAATGTACCGAATTTTGTACAAAAGTTCGCTCTAGAACAACCTTGTGTTCAAAACGACGAAATGACTCGGCTTACATCGAGTGAGCATATGTAGTTCGGTTCGGTTGCCGTAGCGACTGTCAGTTTAACACGGACAACGTCGGGATACGTTTGTTTTCGTTTGGTAACCGGGCTATCAACATTTCTCACATTGCGGTATGACCTATCGATGGGGGAGTGTGTGCGGTCTCCCGTACCACCTGACGATGACTTATACCACTAAAATCCACCGGGTGCGAATCAGTTTACCGGCCGTGTGGTTTGAACCTATGAACTTTCGTCCTAGAGTTCCCGTGACTAGCTTTAATCACGGAGCCACGAGAGCCGTTATGACAGGTGTTAATGACTGTTCTAACTAACTAAAAATCCGATATTTAGCTTTGCTGACGATAGCACACTTATCTCATCTTTCTCTTTGAATGCGCAAACATCGGCTGCCGACGCACATCTTCGCAGACAGCATGAAGTATCACGTCTCAACAAAGACCTGGAAGAAATTTTGGCTTGGGGTGACAGTAACCAAGTCGAATTTAACGCTAAAAAAACCCAGGCAGCAGTTTTCTCTAAAAAGGTTAACATTACAGAACCGGAAATAGTCATGGCCGGACACGCAATCCCAGTGGCTTCGTCTGTTAATTTGCTGGGCGTCAATCTGGGAGGAAATATGTCTTGGCATAACCACGTTGTGGCAATCGCCAAGATAGCTTCTCAGAAGCTTGGGGTACTCTTCCGAACCAGAAAGTTGTACACACCTCAACAACTTTTGACACTATACAAAGCCCAGATTCGACCATCACTAGAATACTGGTCTCATGTCTGGAGCTCTGCACTCAAACATACTCTTCGGCTACTAGATTCCATCGAAAGGAGGGCTATTCGTCTGATCGCAGACCACGAGCTGACGAAGAACCTCGACAGCCTAGAACATCGAAGACACGTTGGGGATTTGACTCTCTTTTACAGATATTTTCATGGAAGGTGCTCGGCTGACCATGCCCTCTTAATTCCGCCCAGAGCGACGAATAGCATAAATACACGACGAACCACTGCCGCCCATCCATATGTGGTTAAGCTTAGTACTCCTCGAACTTCATTATTTAAGAATTCTTTCATCTGGAGGACTTCGTCCTTGTGGAACGACCTTCCCGGGGTCGTTTTTCCCAACGAATATAACCTCCAACGATTCAAAACCAACGTGAATCGCTTTTTGCGCACACGCACCACTCCCAGAGTGCCCTAAAGGATTTTTCCTATAGTGCTTGTGTTTGATCATAAAAAAAAAAAAAAACTGTTCAACAACATCTAATTCGTTATTTTACTTCACTGATGAAGTAAGAGAGACGGAGAAGGGAAATATGTAGCTAATGACGCGTCAATAGAATAGCCTTTATCTTTTCGCAGTATATCAACAATAGGTGACATAATAACAAAGTTACAAATTAATTTAATTTCGGAGCTGAGTAATTTGCCTTACGAATACATTAAAACTGAATAATTGCCGATGATCTAATTTCAAGTTATCTTTAAGTTTTGGTAAAAATTATGTAATAATTAAAAATATAAAAAAATAAGTCACTGGACTAAAAAAAAAGTGTGTTAACGATTCTGGTGTGCCAGTTCCGTCTTATTTATTATCTCTAACAACAGGTAGTAAGTAACTAGCAATGCATAAATGGATACTCATAAATCGATATGATTTAAATGCACTTCGTAAACTAGTTACGTATATTAGACCTAATATTATTTTAAAATGCATATACAGGGTATCCCATAACTCATGAGCCCTAGAGCAACTGGAGATAATAAACATCAAATTTGACCGATTAAGGGCCGATATTTAAATGTTACCTTAAGTAGTTGGACCTTAGCTAAGGTAGCCTTAATGTTAAGCTAAACCTTAAAAAAACTATGTTTTAAATATAATATGACTTATTGTTATTGGACATCCTGTATAATTGCCTTAGCCGAGATAACCCAACTGTTAAATTATTAATTATTTTACTTTACTCGTTTATTATATGAATATATTTATTCATTGACTACCATGATCAAACACAAGCACTATAGGAAAAATCCTTTAGAGCACTCTGGGAGTGGTGCGTGTGCGAATCAAGCGATTCACGTTGGTTTTGAATCGTTGGAGGCTATATTCGTGGGGAAAAACGACCTCGGGAAGGTCGTTCCATAAGGATGAAGTCCTCCAGATGAAAGAATTCTTAAATAATAAAATAAAGTTCGAGGAGTACTAAGCTTAACCACATATGGATGCGCGGCAGTGGTTCGTCGAGTATTTCTGCTAGTCACCGCTCTGGGCGGAATTAAGAGGGCAAGGTCAGCCGAGCAAATGAAAATAAATCCTATATAGCAAGATTGAATTTTATTGGTTTAGCAATTTTATGATCATCAGTACATTTGACAGCAAAGTCGGAAGAAAATCTCATCCCAGCGCTTATACTGAGAGGGGAAAACTGATATCCAGGAGGAGTATTCTGGCTTATTTGAGGGGTAATCTGAAGGGTAATTAGTATAAAACTTGATGAAGCAAAGAAAGACATAACTACGTACCACAGGCAGTGACGGTTCTTCCACAGGATCACATGCGCACGTGCACCCCCAAAACAATACGAATAAAAAATAATAATTTATATTCATTGAATGTTATTTATCGTACCGTCAAACTAAAAAGGTCCGACCCTCCCTTATATTTTATCATCCCGTCAAACCAAACTGTATAGATCCGGCAACCGTGCCTCGGGAGGTAAGTGACGATTATGACGAGACTTGCTCGCACGTGCGATTAAGTAGTGCAGTTTATCTGTAGTAACAGGTGGCGGGTGGCAGCGGGGGATAGCAGGGCTATGGCGATTTAACATGGAAAAGGCGCACAGTATTTGTGTGCACGCGCTGTTGTCTGTTGGTGCATCTAGTTAGAAATTCGAGCGTGTATGTTTTAATATTTTAATATTATATATTTATTAAGTTAAAATGAATAGTTGACGGTGGACTATTTAAGAAATAACTTTAGCTTTTGAGTTTGGAGCAAAAAATTGAAGTGAAGAATGCGGGAACACCTAAAGTGTTAAGATCCGACAGCTATACACACTAAGAAAACCTTTTCTTATTTTCCAAAAGTTGTATTTCCTTTGTAGAATTAAAAAATAAATAAAAATATGTTTTACCCAACGCATTTTCTTATTACTTTTTTTCTTTGTACATTTAAAACGCCTAGAAAGTAATTGTTTGGTCGTTACACAAAAATAAAATTTTAAAAATAATTTCACCATACTTGTGAACCCTCTCTATCATAGGTCACGAGCCGCCACTGACCACAGGTCCAATAATCCATTATAAAACTCTTGGAAAGTGAAACTGTGATAGTGTGAAATATTATTGAAAATCAGTAATGGGTGGAAGAGAGAACTACATGTGTGTGCGCTGAATGGCAACAATGTTGAAGTCTGGTTATATCAAATGGTTAACTATTAAAACATAACCATACTTACCGATGAAAAGGTAAATCCACCACAAACAAACACTGTAATTTTTACGAGATTTTTACCCATTCATAGTTTGGCTTTTGGGTCCTAGCGCATAGTAAAATAAAAATAGATGTTGCCAGAGTGCAGTCATATTCGTTCAAGATTCGTTCGATACCTTTAAGTATAATAATATTTTTTTAAAGAATCTCTCATCGCACATTCACAGTTTATTGTAAAATTATTGGTAAATAAATTTATTTTAAGAGCAATTGCGGATTAACCTTAAACCAGTTGTAATTGTCAAATTAAATTTGTTTAAATTTTGCACAATAAGATACCTTTGGGATAAATATGACAATCTGGCTATGCTGCAATAATGACCGAAAGAGGTGGGAACGACTGTTTGTATTCGTTGCGTACGCTAGAAATGTACATTTTTCTATCTGGAGTTTTACAAGATCTTTGCTACGTACATGTGGATGTGAGACCATACTGCGGTCACAATATAATAATTTACATTAAGCAGTAGTAAAAAAGTTGTGATTGCATAGATATCCCCGCCATTTATTCCAAGCATCCAACCCTGTATACTGTATATATCTGCAATAATAAATTTTGCTAAATAAATGCTCATAAGTCGCAAACCGTTCGAAATAATTATAGCAACATTACACATAGAAACATAGACAATTTGAATAGCTTTTAGGATCACAGATCAAATGCAGGGTGTTTCATTTAAAAAAACCATAGTTTTTATAAATTTTCCAAACAATGCTAGATCGAAATTATCTAAACGCGTACCTTATTACAGCGTTGCCATTTTCTAAAATTGTAGAACTGTGCATGATTGTAAATAAATGGTGTTTTATGAATTTATATTTTTTTTTATATATATACTTTATTTTAGCACTATTGAATGTTTTATCTCCCCTTTTATGTTATATGTTTATGGGTTTAGCACAATAATTATAAAATATATTTTTGTCCCATCGACGTTTTCTCTGTGAGAGCGCCTTTTTCTTTTTCCGTGATGTAATCGCGCGAAGTAAATTTCCGCCAAAAAAAAATTTGCAGTTACGCTTTGTGATTAAAAACAAAACCATGAATGGGTTACGCAAGTACTCATTAAGCGGCGATGAAACTTTTATTTCATTCGCGAATAATGAACTGAAACTTAACTGATACAAGCGAACAAATTATTGTTATTTCGCATCATTATAACATGCATGTTACAATGTAATAAATTTAGCAAGTTCGCGGTCAAGTGAACTATGACATCAGATTTTGTTTACCGGCTTATAATAGCTCGGGCAAAATTGGAACTAGCACAAGATTTTTTAAATTACAAAATCTTTATATCGGATTATTTAATATTATACAGGGCTGGACAAATGTTCCGGAACGGCTTAAATACAGAAGAACGAAAAGTAATATCGGATCCGGGTTTTCGACAATCGATAGGACTAGAATTTTACTATTCGATTGTGCATTCTACAGGGTGTTATGGAAATAACATTATATTGAAATGGGTGACTCCTTGGGTGTCCTAGAGAAGCGCTACATATTTTAGTTTTTTAAATCGACCGTTTTAAAAGTGGGGTAATAAACACTCTTACTCACAGGTCAGTCCGCGCTACTGTACAACATTTCACCCAGAGCCAATGGCAATGTTGCCAAACTTAAGGTAAAACTGAAATTCCATATAAAATTATAAAAATAAATTATTTTCTACCTATTTGTATTTATCCTTATATCTAAAGGGCGAGGAAATCCAGGCATACACAATCAGTTTTTTTTTCATTTTCATGGGAACACTTCTGGAAACACTTTATGTACACACAGTAATAGTGAAACAGAACCGATAGCGTTTGAAAATACAATAATACAGATTATACTACAGATTATTAGATTTTATTATACGCGACGAAATTTGACGTTCAGAAGAAACGCGTCAATAAAAACAATATTCAATGGTCAATATTATTTATGGACGGGCAAGATACACGCGTAAACCGAAAAAACAGAGCGGATTGCTGAGAGTGGGTTGGTGATCGACGAGACACAACGTATCCGCTCGCTGGTTGTTCTTCAACTAACAGACGTAAGCGTGCGGCGCTATATAAAACTACTTCGCTCAGCCGATGTAAGGCGTCAAGAGGTCATTGGCATTTGACCTAGTGACGTACGTGGCTATTACTATTCCATATGTTTTTTCGGGTTGTTTAAAACATAGTCCGTCGTAAATGTTCTTCAATTAATTGTACAAAAAGGTATTACATGGAAAAGTGTTTAAATTATTTTATTTTGTCTAATATGTTTAAGGTGTACATATGACAACACCGGCCAGAATTCCTTGATTGCTTACATGTATCGCAGTGACACACAGGTGTTTTTCTGGTTTGTCGTCAGGTCACTTTTACCGCTGAATGAATTGAAAGCGCCATTTATGGCCATTTTTCTTCAATTTGTCTTTATCTCAGGAATTGACGGTTTAAATATAATACGTCATTTCCATAACACCCTGTATATGTCAGTAACGTCATCAACTGTCAAGGGGTGACGTTACATTTAATTTTTTCTTATAACGGAACACCCTGTATATTATTAGTAATTCTAAATTCTCAACAAAAAAATATCGAAATAGAATTATACAAAGTTTAATTACTTTATACATACCAGAATCAATATGACGAGCAAATATTACGGAATGATATTTGGATGAAACGTGGAAGGTGGATAGGAAGGCGAGGGGGCATTAAATGACCTCCAAGATCTCCAGATCTAATACATTTAGATTTCTACCTTTCTGGTCATTTAAAGACTGTCGTATATCGTACGAAAACTGTTTGGAGGGTAATGAAAATAACATTTTACATGATGATCAAGCTATTTCTCATCAACAATTGCAAAACGTGAATTCCCAGTTTTCAGATAAAATTGGATACTGTCAGGTGGCTGAAAGACGACGTTTTGAACATTTAAAATGTAAAAATCGTTACCTATTTTTTAAAATAAAATGTATTGATTTTTTTATTTATGTGTCAATATTTCCGAAACAATTGAATTTAGACATGATATGTTTATAGAAAAAATATTTTAAATTTATGGAGAATAACTAATAATATACAGGGTGTTCCATTTAAAAAAAATAAATGTTGTGTCACCTCTTGACAGTTGATTACGTTACTGACATATAGAATGCACAGTCGAATAGTAAAATTCTAGTCCTATCGATTGTCAAAAACCCGGATCTGATATCACTTTTCGTTCTCCCTGTAATTAAGCCGTTCAGGAACATTTGCCTAACCCTGTATAATAATGTATTGCAGTAGTAGAATAAACTATGAATTCTGTCTTAAATAAATTATTTGTATATAAGTATACTGTTTTGCGACTAACATGAAAGAAGCAGCGGTCACCCAGGCACTTGGATGAAGGCCTGATGCGTACACTGCCATGTTAATTCAAAGGGGCGTATCTACTGAAAATTGAATTGCGAAATATATAGATTATATAGCTTTCAAATTTCAATTACACCCATATGTGTAGTTACAAACGTATTACTAAGTATTGGTAGCATATCCTGCTTTCAAATATAACAGACATTTAGATGAGCTCATTCATGGCACGTTGCAGATACGCCCGTTGGAATTAACGCGGCAGTACAGTGGGCTGATACAGTCCAAACATTTATCTTATTACTATATACAGGGTGGCCTGTAACGAATGTGCCATAGAGTAACCACAGATTCTACGCATATGTTGATCGTTAATGAGATATAAGGTACCTATTAAATAGTGTTGTGATCACTCGAGCGAAAAACCGCTTGATCACTCGATTATTGAAATAACCGACATCGCTCGATTATTAAAAAAACCGCTCGAATTATCTATTCAGGCGAAAACCGTCGCCCGTAACTTATTATCTTTCACTCGATACCCGCGCTTCGCTTGCCGCCGCTGTAGCGTGATCGAATTAAAAAACTGCTCGTACATACAAACAGTTTTTCGCTCGATAGGAAATACTCTAGTTAAAAATCAGGCGAAAAACCGAAAAATATCGCCGGTTATCTGATAGACGACCTCCGGTCTTCGCGCCGCGCTATCCGATTGGCGACGTTCGAGATTGACGCTGAGCAAGTACACGACATACGTCTTTCTTAAAGGCACATAAACGAGAAGGTGCATATAAAAAAGTATGCTGAATCCCTTAGCGGAGTCATCGCGACATGATTTGGTAAAGTTTTGTTTTAACTGCCTAGCCAGTGGAGTAGTTTAGGTCTCCTAATTTTTAATTACTATAAAGACGAGAAAACTTCTCAAAAATAACATAATAATAGAAATTGTTAATGAAAAATAACAAAACGAACAAAATGGTTAACAAAATATATAGAAAAATTCGTTGGTAATCTTTTTAAATCTAAACAGCAACTTTTTATTATTAAACTCAAGAAGACTTCTCAAAAATAACATACATTATAGAACATGTTAATGGAAAATAAGAAAACGAGCAAAATAGTTAAAAAAACATAGGTATCGACAAATTTTTTGGTAATTAAAAGTAAGCATTCTTAAATTTAAACAGGAACTTTTAGGTAACTATGAATACATGAGTACATGAATTTAAAAAAATAATAAGCAATTTTGTTATTTTGCCAGTCGCGTAACTAAGCCTAAATTTTTGAAGTGCACACAGTGGGCACCTGATAATTTAAAGTGGAAGAATTTGACAAGCTATTTTAAATATCTACTTATTTTATGCTCGAAGATGTGAAGAAAAATAACTCTTGGTAATACTTTTTGTTCGGGTTAAAAACGCACAATAATAAACCCGAACAAATACATATTTGTGTGATTTTTGGCAGTTTTTTGTTTGGTATCGAGACACGTGGTAAAAATTCATTATTCACAAATAAAAAAATTTCTGAAATTTTTTTGGTGACATTATAATTTTTTAGCTAAACCTGTGCCCACCCGTAGTTACGTGCCTGCTAAATACCCGACCTGATCACATGTAAAGGGCTAGGCAGCCCGTTAAGCAGTCGGTGACGTCATCGCTTGGAAATTGGAATTTCAGGTTCACTCGAGCGATTAACTCGATTATTAAAATCGCTCGAGTATCAAATACTCGATTATTAAAATCATCGGTTTTTCCCAACACTACTATTAAATAAAGTTCAATTTCTAATTAATCTTTTTTTTTTCATAGCTCAAGCGGTTTTGGAGTATAGACATGAAAGTAACATGAATCTATTCCTGAAAATGGGACATCCTGTACACCTATATCCTATTCAAAATCAGAAGTCAGTAAATGTAAAAGAACAAACCCGAACAGCACTGATACCGCAGATGAACGTATCGTGATTGATTGTCTCCCTCGTATGAACAAAATATACATAGAAAATATTACCGTTTCTTAGGGCGGTCTTGGTGAATATTAAAGACCTCGTGCATTTATTTACGTGTACTGACTCTCGGTATTGAATAGAGTATAGGCACACCGATTGCTCAGAATGTCTGTCCCGATTTAAAAGAAATTGGATTTTTGACATAAATGTTCAGTCGCTTGTACTTCTTTTTCTTTAAAAAAAACGATCTTGGTGATTGGCATGGTATAAGGTGCTCGGTGCACACGCTCTGCCAGTCACAGAATATTCGGTGTCATCAGACATGAATAAATAACATCTAAAAAAAATTACAAATTTCATAATAAAAGGCTATTTTTTACAAGCAACACCTGCTTCAAGACGTGGAAAATCACTTTTAGCGAAACAATAAATGAATAAAGAATCGTTAAACGATAATTTTTTTCTGGCACGATAATCCCGTAGGTTCAGCCGAAAAAATTACGATGTTAACAAATCCGGCATCAGATTTGTCAACTTGCCAGATTCTATGATATAAGAATAATTTTTTAAATAAACTCTTAAAACCCCTTACTATCTATCATTCATTAAATAAAGAAAAATATGTGTTAATGCGATGGTTAATTTTAATAAATTTGATGTTTCTCCGTTATTTTTGATGAATAAAAAATATTCAAATTTTCAATAAGTTTGGAAATTTTGAACCCGTTATGATTGATTACAGCAGAGAAAAATTCTAATTTCACCAGGTTAAATGGAAAATTAAAAATGTATTTTCTTGAAGTCTTAAAAGATCAAATTACATTTGACGTTTTTTTTTATAATAACGGGCTGTGCCCAATCTTTATCTGATCTCCTAATTTGATTTTGAAATACGCATAATATGCATTTTTCACAAATTCGCCAATAGGCCTGTTCAAGACGAAATATCCACAAATATAACAAAAATCACCTGGCTTGTTTTTCTCAACGCCGGCTGGACATGTTTTTAAACAATGTATATCAAATACCACGCACAAAAAGTAAACAAAAAATACATTTTACTTGTTTACTGATAAAAACTCTGAGCTAGAATGAACCCAATGACATTAAAATATAAATTTTGTTTGGAGTGATAAACTTAAAACCCTTCTTATTCGCAGTACTAATAAAGTTAAGGCATAATTCCCGAAAATCTTGTCCAAACTACCATAAATTTAGCAATCAATAAGGTTTACCTCAGGTAATGACAGCCATAATAAAAGATCAGCTCAGCTAATGAGGGCCTACTTAAGATGAGGATCCCAAATAATCCCAAATGAGCAATCAGAGCCATCTAGGTTGAATCAATTTAATTAAAAGACATGCCGCATTTTGGCAGGTTAAAAAGAGAAGAGTCATCAGATGATCAATATTTATTTTCGTAAAGTTTTAGCAACAAAATTATGAACTTAAATTAAATATAGAGGACCATGGTCTTCAACTAGACGCAACTTTCTGCGGACACCTATCATTAGGTCTTGGACGGCATTTAAATCGATTTCTCGGATTTTTCTATATATCCTCGGTCGAAGTTCCTCCTCATCTTGTGCTTATGATCCTCCATCGTAAAGTTTTCGAGATAAAAGAACCCAAAAATGTTCTATGAGCGGAGCCTGGGGAAGGTTAGGAGGGTTGTCGTTTCGCTGAGCAAATGGTACGTTTTGGTCTGCTAACCAATTTTGGGTTTGTCTTGCATAGTGACAGGACGAAAGGTCTAGCCAGAACATAATATCGTCTCCAGCATGTTGTTCTTCTTCAATAAAATTAACCAGTTTCGTAAGACAATTATCGATATACCTTTGACTATCCACGGCTTCACCTCTTACTCGACCCACATAAGACCTGAGTACACCCCAGTGGAAATAGTGCACCCTACTAACACCTTATCAGCGAATTTGGCCTTTTGTTTAAATTTGACATTATCACGGACCTCTGCAATATTGTCAGTATAAAAACTATCCCTTCATTTCGGAGTTGCTTAGTGTGAAATACTTTTCGTCATCCATAATTATCACCCGGTTGTTAGCAAAATATGCTCTTATTAATGCACGGGATTCTGGCTAGTTGGTTGGCTGTATATTTCGGAGCCTTCCTTCTTTTTCGGTCTTTCTGGTCATTCCGCGATAGTTCCCGCGCTATGGTGTTCGTAGATGTTCGATATTGTCGTGCTAGTTTTGTTGTTGATATACCAAGTGGGTTTTTCGCTCTTCTTACCAATCTTTCTGATCTTACTCTGGTAAAGATTTTAGGCCTTTCACTTCTTGGTAGGTTCATACAAGGAATACCTTGCTCACATTCAGCAATTGTCCGATAAATGGTTCTACGCGATATATATTGATTTTCAAAAATGGGTATTATTTCGGATTTAGGAACCCATCCAACAAAATTATAAATACATACTTTTCCGAATTTATAATTCGTAAGCCATATGGGCTTAATCAATTTAAAAACTGAACTGTCAACGTTAAGTGAAGGTGTCAAACAAGTTTTTGTTACCAGGGCAATTTGATATTTTCCAATTTTATTGCATCTGAAATTTGTGTCAAAACTGATGGGACATAAGTTATAAGATTTTTTTATATTTTTTCCTTTTTTTTGCAAAAAAAAATCTGTGGGTAATGGAGACCAATTGTATTGTAATTAGTTATTTCTATATAAATTCTGAGCTTAACAAACAAATATCACGTTATCACAAATTTCATACAGGCCTGTATAATTAACACATAGCAAAATAGGTAATATAACAATATAAGTGATTAATATAACAACTGATTAACGTTGCACATGAATAAAGAAACATTAAACGGCCTACTGCAAAGAGCCCCAAAGGTCGACTGACGTTTGAACAGGATCGACAATTTTTTTTAGCAAAATTCGAAAAGAAACTATAAAATTACTATTATTTTCGTTTTTATACGAATCAATGGAAATATCGACTTTACCTTGTATAATTTTTCGTCATTCTAACGAATAAAAATTAATTTCTTAACGATCTATTTTATTCTCAGTATGGTGACCTAATCGGCGGCAATAAAATTATCATAGTATTATCATAAAGCGGTTATGTTTCGGCACGACCTCAATTTATTTAAAACATTATTTCTTAAGGCAGACAGATACATGTATCCATGCGTTATCCTGTATCCTGAAACGGCTTTGATTCAGAATACCTATAACCTCGCCTAAAAACCAATGTGTTATAATATATGACGTTTTTCGTTCGGGTTTGTTCGGGCCCCCCTTTGTGGTGCAGGCCTCTTGGCTTTAGCCTATGTAGCTCATGCTTAATTCCGAACAAACCCTGTAAGGTGGCATCACTAATTTTTAGCTTTTAATATCTTCAATTTTCAACCTTCAAAAATAGTTTTAATGCAATAATTACTACACTGAGCGAAATCTCGAGTTGATATAACTCAAATATGAGTTGTCCTGGACAGAAGCGTGTTGCTAATAGGGGACAGCCCAGACCTCTGAATTACGCCAACCAAATCGAAGAAATTGCATCAACTCACTATTCATAAGTTATGATAGCACATAAGATGGGTTATTTTATGCGTTGGAATAGCTCACGCTTGACCGTCTTAAATTATTGATAGGCTACTGTACCTACCAGTATGTGAATTGTAATGCGTTACTAGTCGGGCTAGATTAATTCATGATTCGAGCTATCAAACCTTGACATTTAAGTTGTTCTAGCTTACGATGGTGGCTGGAATAACTCACTCTTTGGGCTACCAGAGTAAAAATTTTGGACTACCAGTATCTAAATTGTGGACTATCGGAACTCAAAATATTATATATACAGTATGTCCACGGATGGGGTTTACAAGAGGACAAATGGACTAAAAATTGAAAGATACGAAAAAAAGTCACTCTTCATAAACGTTTTTGCTTGTCTAGAAAATACGATTCATCATAAGAAACTTAAATTTTTTTATACAGGGTGGGTAAACCTGCAAAAATGTTATTTTGGTTAAGAGTAAACATACTTTATTTTGAAAGATACGATATGTTTTCTACACAACGAACCAAAGTAGAACAATTTATTAAAAGGTTTACCTATGTAAAAATTATTTCCCAAAAAGTATTCTCTGGCACAACTCTGACTGGTGAACATATAGTTAAAATAATAATGGCACTTAAGGTGATAGGTACTTGTTGTCAATGTCTTTATTTAATGAAGTTATTATTTAAGTAGAAATGCTATCTACTGAACAAAGAGTTTTTATAATACAATGTTATGGGGATAGTTAAGTTTCATACCGCTACGTCATGGAGAAATTTACCGAGAAATTTGTAGGAATCCCAATAACTAGGATGGCAATCTGCAAGTTAATAAAAAAGTTCAAGAGAACTGGTTCGGTTTTGGACTTCAAAAAAAAAAGAAGAAATACGACCATGATGATGCTGCTACAGTCTTAGTTCTTCATTCTGTTGAAGAAAATCCTATGACGTCCCTTAGAAATCGTGTTACTACGTGAAAATCCCGAATTCAGAATTATGACGAGAAGACAATATTTCACAAAAGTGAACGTGTGGTGTGCGATATCCATCCTTGGCATTATAGGACCATATTTTTTTGATAACACGTGCAATAGATTATCATATTTAGAAATGCTAGCTATATTTTTTGATGATGAACTCGAAAATCTACCATTAAATTTTCAACAAAATATGTATTTTCAGCAAGATGGTTGTCCAGCCCATTTCGCTCGTGAGGTTAGAGAATGGCTTGACCGCAAATTTGATCCAAGGTGGATTGGCAGGAATGGCCCAGTTTTGTGGCCCCCAAAAGTCCCGACTTAACCTTGGCCGATATGGTTTTATGGGGCCGTTTAAAACAAATTGTTTTTGCAACCGCAATACCAAATTGCTGAAGGGCAGAATTATCCAGGCTGTCCAATCGATATCTCAGGAACAAATCAGAAATTCTTTCACTTATTTGATAAAGCAATTAGAAAAATGTGTCGAGTATGGGGGTGGAGTTTTTGAATTATGAAATCGTTATCGTATTCTTTTCATGTTAATAAAAATGTTCGTATTATTATTATTATAATTACTTCATTAAATAAAGGCATTGACAACAAGTATATCACCTATTCATTATTCAATAAGTAAAAACGTTTATTAATAGTGACTTTTTTTCGTATCTTTCAAAATAAAGTATGTTTACTCTTAAGCAAATTAAAATTTTTGCAGTTTTTACCCACCCTGTATAAAAAAATTGAAGTTTCTTATGATGAATCGTATTTTCTAGCCAAGCAAAAACGTTTATTAAGAGTGACTTTTTTTCGTATCTTTCAATTTTTAGTTCATTTCTCCTCTTGTAAACCCCACGCGTGGACATACTGTATATAACATACACTAGTGGTTCTGAACAAAATATAAGAACAATGGTTTAATAAGTTTATTAATAAAATTAAACAAAAACAATTTGTAAGGGCTCCCAAAGTGTGTAACACATGTACAAATCTTGAGTAAATACGTATTAATAATATTATAATATTAATATATACTTATAAATAATAAGGCTCCATTTCAATAATAACAGTTTGTATGCATCTCCCTCCTGTCCCTCCATTTTACGCCAACTGACCAAAATTATGCAAAACACAAATTTTCACGCACAGAGAGCAAAAATGGAAGATCCCGGAAACGGCGCAATGGCAAACAGGTGCCTCTACGCGCGATCGAATGAAAATGGACTAATAACAATGGAATGAACCGCGCCAAATCTGCACGAGCACGAATCCCGAACTTTCCGTGGCCTTACGACCGGTAATTTACCCTCGATATGGGGTTTTGTAGCACGTTTTCTGGGTTATTTTAAATGAATCCTGAATTATTCCAACCCAAACACTGAGTTCAGGTAACTCATAAAATAGTTACAAGATGAGGGATTGTGGTAATCCCAAATATGTTTAAAATGTTGATAAAAAATCTCTTTCTGGGTTTTTCTAGCGTTTTTAAATAATTTGTGATAATTCATAGGCACAGTTAGAAGGTAGAGGTAGCTCCAATTTTGTAACCCACGACATTGGTAAATGCATTTTTGTCAGTGTATAAAATGATTTCATATACCGAACTAAAATAATTTGCAGATTTTAAGCATATTCTTGCTTATTTTAAGAATATGCTTGCATTTTTTTTTTCGTGTATGTTTTACGCCCTTCAGTTTATAACCAATTAAAGTAATCAATGCATTTGTAAACACAATACGCAATAAAAGTTTCTCATTGTGCATGATTACAATGAATCTCCCGTGACTTTCGTGAAAACCAAACTCCGCCATAGTGCGTTTCAATGGCCGTTTTATTGATTTTACAATGAAATGAAATGATCTCATCAGTCGGGAGGGGTCCGCGGACTTCGCGGTCCCTCGCTCTCTCGCACTGACTACACGAAAATAATATTGACCCACTAACCAAAATGCGACGTTGTATGGTTCTGATCAATAACGTCTGGACGTTGCATGGTCAGTTCTCAAAAAACATGTTAAGTTTGACATCGTTCTAGTTATAACTTTTTTCGATAAGACGAATGAGTTTATACAAAAATATCAAGATAGTAATTGCTCGTGCTCATTTCGCTCATCACATCAAGCATGATTTGGACGAAAGGTTTCCAGGGCATTGGATTGGCCACAATAGTCCTATGAGTTAAACATGTGTTTGTTTAAAGGTTAGATACAATGCTGTATCATGAGAGGATAGACGTATTTTGAACTTACATTGTCATTATTTATTTAATATCACATCGTTTCAACTGGTAAATATCTCCAGTCTTCAGGTGAATACTGAATAAGTTACTAGTTTCTTTATTTGGCTCTAAGTTAGGACTAAGTCCTCTTACTTCTGTTACAATGATTGAATAAACTTAAATATTTAAAACGGGGGTTTTTCCCCAGGACGGCGTGGTGGTGGCAGGGTGGTTAATAAAAGGCTGGTGGCGGTGGATCTCTCGGTCTTGAGTGGATTTTCCTGAGTTAGTCGAGAATGACCGAGGTGGGTGCAGTCATGTGTCACTACTGGACGACGTACCTAACCTAAGCTTACACTAACTTAACAGGGGTTTCCAAATATTCCTCTCTAAAGAAGGTTTGCTAAAACACGACTGCTTCCACGAATTTCCTTTTTCGCCAATGTTCCTCTTTCAGTATGATTTGTGACTGTTCTCATTGCAAGTGGTAGCCGTGGATCCAAGCGTGGTCTGCTGCACCGGCATTCTTTTCGAGTATGGTTCTGATGTTCTTTGATCCTTGTTTCAAGTGGTCGTAGAGTTTCACCAACATAGGATTTTCCGTATTCCATAAAAGTTTAAGTTTACTATGGAAAAAGAAACTAACGATAGACTACCGTTTCTACACGGTACAGTTCAGAAAAACAGTAAAACTATCCAAACATCGGTATACAGAAAACAAACTCATACAAGGCAATACCTTAATTACCAAACATGGGATAGTTAAAACACTGGTTGACAGAGCATGCACATTTTGCAATTCACAGGAGGCTATAAACACAAGTGCTCAACAACATCACGAAGGACCTTGGTCTGAATGGTTATCCCACGCGACTAGTAGACCAAGCTATCAAAAAATGTGAAAATCACAAACATAGAACAAAGGATGATACTGAAGCTGGACCCACCATTAACATACCTTATGTCAAAGGTATTTCTGAGAAGATTCGAAGGATAGAAGCCACGTGACGAAGACAAAACCAGCCAACCAGAAAGACATGAAGAATTGTGTTTATAGAATACCTTGCGAGTGCGGACAATCCTATGTTGGTGAAACTCTACGACCACTTGAAACAAGGATCAAAGAACATCAGAACCATACACGAGAAGGAGAAACAAACAGATCCGGTGTAGCAGACCACGATTGGAACCACTGACCTATGACTGTTTTAGCAAACCTTCTTTAGATATAAGGAATATTTGGAAAAGTAAATGTAAGCTTAGGTTAGATACGTCACCCAGTAGTCACACACCCCCCTAGCGGCTGATTTCACCAGTTACACTTAAGGTGGACTTAAATTAAGTTGGAACTTAAGTTAGACTTTTGGATTTCACCGTCATTTAAGTGTAACTTAAGTAGGAGTTAAGTTAAGCCCAGGAATTTTGGAGCTTAAGTGTCATTTAGGCATACCATAACCTAAATGTCAGTGTTTTTTGTGATTTCTTTCGGATTTGAAGTTAGATAATTTGTGAATGTTAAATGGCTATTAACAGAAGAGGGTTTGCTATTGCAATTTATGATAGAGCCAACTACTTTGAGACCTTAGGTAATTGGACTTTTTTAAAAAGGTTCAGAGTAACGAAGGAAACTGCTCTATTTATTTTAAGCCTTATTGAGGATGAAATAGAATACCCTCATAATTTGTAAGTACCATTTTATTTTAATAATGCAAAAGAAAGTAGTGTTTATAGATTCGAGATAATGTCAGCCAAGTGATCTTCTAATTTCAACCATGTCCTTAGGTGTTAGGTGTCCAAGGTTTAGGGGAGAGGCGGCGAAGATGGCGCACTTAAGCAAAATGTTATATTATATATAGAATATATTTATCAAGAAAAATTGTATTGCGCCAAGTTATAGCTTTATATGCATACTAACGATATGATCAAGCAAATCTAATGAAACTCTAGAAAATTTTTGTTTATTGCAGTTATTTCATGTATGTGTCTTTGCGCCATCTTTCCCGAACACGCGGGAAAGATGGCGCATACAGTAGTCAAAGATGACGCATGGTAAATTTGATGGAATAGTACGTTTTACTCTCTAAAAGAGTAAAATACTGTTATAGTATACGATTGACATTACCTTTAAGATACAAACCTTTAACTACGCCATTAACAATATAGATATTTTCATACCAACAACAAAGAATATTTTAGTATGTTTTTAGAATTTATCTATTCATTGAAATAATTCTTCTAGTAAAGTAATATATTCCTTAGGATGAAAATAAACGCAAAAATGGAAACTAAAAAGTTTTATATAATAAACAAATAAAAAAATTAAACAAATTATTGAAAATACATTTAGTTTCTACAAAACTCACAAATATAGTTTTTTGGAGTTATTTCGCCACTGCAGTCTTTATGAGACCAATCACCACATGACACACATCGATACCATATTTCTCCAGATTTGCCGAGCTCTGCACAAATATTGCAATAGTTTTTAACATCATCATCAAGATCGTCTAGTTCATCATCATCGCATAGGTCCTTTCCATTCAAGCTTCCTTCACTTTCACTGTCAGATTCAATAAATACTTGTTTTTTTACTTTTCTTTTGGCTTGTACGTTAACTTTTTGAATTTTCTTTGATTTTTTCAATTCTTTTTCTTCCAGTATTATTTTCAAAGGAGTAGCCGTCAATATTTCAGAATGTTGTTTGGCACGACTACTCTTTTGATTAACTCTTCTCTTCTGTGGTGCTGGCACTGGTGAAACAACTTCAACGCTAACATGATCTGAAAATGAGTTATTTACAGTTTGTTGAAGACCGCTACATGATGGCTGAGGTGAATGTGGCTCACAAATTTCATCTGTTGTAGCAGTGAGATGTTCATTTATCCTATTAATGTTTTTCATGTCATTATGTTCCTGGCTTAATAAATTTTCAGCTGGAGCAAAGTCGTCTTCTGAAAATTTACCAGGGTGTAGGGGATATATTCCTGCTGATCGAAAGCCTGAAATGGCCTTCTCCATATTTGCGGTATCACAATAAGCTAAATTAAAGATTTCAGCGATATCATAATGTGATAGCTTACCATCACTGTCTCCAGAATTTAATTTAGTTTTTAAAAAAATATTGCACTGTCTGCTATAGGCATTTTTCAGAGGTCCGAAAAAACTTAGGTCCAAGGGCTGGAGTCTGTGCGACGTGTGTGGGGGTACCTAAGCTCAGCATCGCTATGAAATGTTGTTTGCAAAACTTATAAATCTGAAGTGAGACATGACTGCTGTGGTTGTCCAAAATTAGTAAAACATGATTATTTCCATCAGACTTGACTTTACTTTGGAAATGATTTAACCACTGAAAAAACACTTGCTCATTACTCCAACCGTTCTTGGTGCAAGTGTAAACAGCTTCTCGTGGACCATTTTTTTCTAGCAATGGTGACATCCTTGCTCTTGGAAATACAAAGAGAGGGGGAATGTAGTTTCCACTTGCGCTCATGGCGCATATTACAGTTACGTTCTTACCTCGTTCCCATGAGGAGATAATTCCGAATTGCTTTATGCCTTTTGGACCCAGTCTTTTTGAGTTTTCTTTGGGAACTGTCGATATGCCGCTTTCATCAACGTTATAAATCCGATCAGATGCAAAATGATACTTCGACAAGACGTTCTCCAAATTATCAAAAAAGCGATTAACTTCCTCCCTACTGAATGCTGTAATTCTATTAATACTGGTTGCTTCAGGTTTTCGAAGGCTTATTGTGGGATTTCGTCTGATAAAGCTAGCATACTAGTCCTTTCCAGCCATTTTTTTCTCTATATTAAAGTTATGTTTTATTTTGTTGGCCTCGGCATAGTCGTAAGCAATACAGCGTAGTTCTACACGTGTTAGACCAAAAAATAATTTACCCAACTTGAGGGTATGTCTGGCAAGTTCCTCTTCCTGGACAATAGTAAAAACAGGAGCTCTTCCCAAGGACTTGGAGTTTAACTGCCTGTGTTCATTTCTTATTTCCAGGTGCCGTCTGAGAGTAGCTTCTGGCACATTAAACTGTCTTCCTGCCTCCCTTTTGCCCATTCCATTGTTAACTGCATCTAATGCTGCGATTAATGCTGCTTTGGTATAGGACCCTCGCTCGGTCGTCCTTTTATATTTTCCCATCTAAAATAGATAAAAAAAAACAAAAAATAAATTTATTTATTAATGCGGCCAAGATGGCGCACTGCGCCATCTTTGGCGGGCATGCATTTAATTTAATAACCTCAATTTATTTTCCATATTAACATCTTTTATTTAAAAACGTCGCTGTGACAAGATCAGTAATAGATATATAGTTATGCCTGCAGTGAGATAATTTTTTTAATAAGAAAAATAAAATACTTACTGCTTAATTGCTAACACGTAAAAATAGGATCACGAAAACGGAAAACACGTTTGTCATTTTTGGCCGAACTAAACATGGCGCTCGCGGTATACCGTGTTGCCAGCTATCTTTGTACAGCGTAATATTAGTGTAAAATTCGAAATAAACTTCTCAAACCTTTTAGCAGACGAGTTATTGAGGTGCGTCATCTTTCACGCTGCGCCATCTTCGCCACCTCTCCCCTACTGAAGATTGTTGTACTAACAGATGTTACTGATATTGATTGAGCAGGGACAGGAGTAGCTTTTGCAGAATACATATGGCCTTCCATAATATTGTCAATTATCTCCTCTTCCACTGTTCCATCGCTGTCAAATGGATTTGACAGGCCAAATACTGTTTTTGAATTGACAATGCCCAAAGCAATTCATTAATGGGATCAACAATAACTTTGTAGCCTCCTCCTCCTGTTTTTTGAACTGCCTTTTTTTCTTCTGCAACAACTTTCCTAAGAGACTTTTTTATATTATCGTAAAACTTTCTCAGTGACTCTTTGGTTCTAGGGTAATTTTCAGAAGTCTGGCTATTAAATAAATCTGTAATCTTTCTGCCTCCAAGTATGGCTATTGGTTTTTTTTTAAATTTTCAATAACGTCCTTCAAATCCGCTATAAGGTTTAAAAGCAAAACCTTTTCTCTGTTTGAACAATTTGGGGCTCTTTTTTTCTCGTCCATCAATTTGCCCAGCTTTTTGACCACACAAAAATACAAGAGCAAACAACTAAAAGCTTATGGAAGCAAAACAGAAAAAGGACGAAGCTAAAACTTAGGTTAGGTTAGGAAATTGTTTTTCTTCTTTTTATAGTGTTGGTGGGTTCATCTGAACTACTTGTGTGGTAAACTTAACTAAGAAATTACTGGTGAAAACCGCATCTCCCTTAGGGTTCACCTTAAGCTAAGGTGGACCTTAGATAAGTTGTAGTTCTAAGCGAAGTGGTGAAATCAGCGGTAGTAGTATAAATATTCATGTCGTTCAGTAACTTATTCAGTATTCACCTGAAGGCGACTGGAGATGTTTATCAGTTGAAACGTTGAACGATATGTGATATTAAATAAATAAAGATAATGGAAGTCCAAAATACGTCTATCACTCAAATGAAAATCAGTTAAAGACATATTAGGAGTTTTTTTACATTATTTTCGCTTGTACAATTAAACCACCGCGAGAGTTTGGTAAGTTCCTCCCGACTCGTCCTGTATATATAATTATATCATTGTATGATATAGAAACTGGGATCTGAATTTGGCATAGAATAAAAAAAATTATTTTTCTGTTTCTGTTTGAATAATGAATCATTTTAATGTTACAGTCGGCCATTATACCTAAAGCGATAAACCCGCCAAAATATGACCCTGAAAAAAAATACTGTCCAATTACAATTCAGACGCCGAAGCAAATTAGGCAAATTAAGGTACCCGTACTCGCCTAATAAATATACATACCATAAATAATTATAAAATATATTTAAAAATATACGACGTTTACGGATGAAATGAACCCAAAACTATTAAGAAGTCAACTCAAAGTCACGGTCTCTCCCAGTTTACTTCTTAATAGTTATTAAACAGGTCTCTTGGAGAAAACGGACTATTTCTTTGATAATTTGCTTATATTAACGCAGTTTCATTTTGAGCACATAAAGCATACAAAATACTAAGCCATTGCTACTAAGTTGAGCAGCACTGATGCGTTCTTCGTTGGTCGAAGATTCACTCTAATCAGCTAGGTTGGTTCTTTCTCATAAATTAATTTAAAATATTCCATTGGCGCAAATAATTATTATCAAGCCATGTATTTTATGGATGCAGTATATAGGAATTCGTCTCCTGATTTACTCTCCTAAAAGCCAGTGAGCCACAATCATCGCGGGTTAGGTCGAATTCGAACCTTCATTGAAGTCAACACACTGGTAAATCGTATAGTACAATGGACCTATGGTGTGCAAAGCTCTTCTAGATCCTTAAGAGGGTATTGTTGCATTAGTTAAAGAAAGTATCGTTGGCCTTTATTATGTGGCGAGCTATTCTGATGCATGTTGATGTGTGGCTCTTTTGCCGATGTTATGTATTGGTAATGTTGGACCGACCTGGTCAGACAGATCAATACGAATGCCACAGAACCATTCTCTGCTAACCTGTATCACCGAAACCTTTGGTTCAAAGCGTTTTATAATCCATCAGAATCAGTATCAGAGGGGTCCCAATATGGGTCACTGTCTGCATCACCGATTCCTTCATTTGGTTGAAGTAACTCTTGGCAACATACTGTAAGGTACATTTTAATAGCACCGGCAAGCCTGCGGAGCAAGACCGGGATCCACCTGGGAACCTACTGCATAAGATAAGAGAACGCTGTTACTTGCACTAGACTGCCAGCCATTCCCCGAGTAGATGACATGCTATTTATTTCCTCGTCTTCTTAGTCTAGATTTCTACATAGCGATAAGCAATGCATTGGTACAGGCGCACGGCAGGTAACAGGATTTATCCCGACCTTTAAAGCAATATATTTTATTTAAACAATCCTAGTGTAGGAGAGTTGTACCGTCTTCATTAGGGTCTTGGTCTATAACAGATTTTCGTTCAATATTTCTCAAAACCAAGGTGTGCACTGGTTTCCTCGATATGTTAAGAAGCTGGATAGGTAAGGGACTTCTATGACATTTGTATCAAATGTGGGTAATTCGTTATTTCGTGAAATAAGCCTTTCTTAGAAATACCTAAGGGGGTTAAATGACACTATACAGCTGATATATTCGCACATTACTTTCCATTCTTGTATTCGATAATTGAATCAGTGCTTGTGAATTATTATATACGGTTTTGAAGACTATAGAACTTTAAAAATTTATGTATAACAATGAGAGACCAGTCAGGTTGTGCAGGAAAGATGACACCCCCAAATAATTACCTGACGGTTTTAATATGTATTATTTTAAACTTTACTGATGGAAAGTGTGGGCTTTACTGATGGAAAGCGTAGGTTTTCAAGTTGACTTTTTTTTATGTATGCGGTTAAACAAATAATAGCTGTCTGCTAAACATAAAAATAAAGATGAAGTCACGGCCATAATATATTGGAATTTTATTTTTAGTAATAAACAATAATTCGTTTGTTTACACAGTACTCCTTGTATTTAAAAATTTTCATTCTAATATCGGCTTAAATTTTTTTGCTAATTGGACGTCATAAAAATATTATGGCAATATTTATTATATACACGGTGTTGAAAAAAGGTCGGTACCCCGGAATAACTCCGGTGCATCGCATTGCAGCCGAAAATGTCTAGGGGAAAAAGTTGTTTGGTTTTGAAGGAGGAATAGTTTGCAATTTAAACCACCCCCCACCCTCCTCAACCCCGGGCGCGGGTGGGGGTAAGTTAAGATTTTCAAATGGAACCCCATATTTTTTATTGGCGTATCGTGTTCTCCGATCAAAAATAAACATCTTTTGTCCGAACAATTTTTTTATTCGGGCACATCCGTCACCAATAATCACCATGAGAAAGACAAAATCAGAACCGTGCGAAAATCAAGTTTTATCCCGGAAATACTCTTTTTCTCTGTCTTGTACTAAAAAATGCCCGTGGAAAAAGTTGTTTGTATTCCACGGGCATTTTTTAGTACAAGACAAAAAAAAGAGTATTTCCGGGATAAAACTTAATTTTTGCACGGTTCTGATTTTGTCTTTCCCATGTTGATTATTGGTGAAGGATGGGTCCGAACAAAAAAATTTTTCGGACAAAAGATGTTTATTTTTGGTCACGATACGCCAATAAAAAATATGGGGTTTGTTCGGGTTTGTTAATTTTAAATTACCCCCATCCGCGCCCGGGGGTTGAGGGGGTGGGGTGGTTTAAATTGCAAACTATTCCTCCTTCAAAACCAAACAACTTTTTCCCCAGACATTTTCCTCTGCAATGCGATTCACCGGAGTTATTCTGGGGTACCGACCTTTTTTCAACACAGTGTATATAATGGGTAATTATATTATTTATAACTAATGATAAAATATATAACAGTTCTGTGTTTTCGGTCATTTAAAAAAAAATAGAAGAGCCAAATGTAAACCTAAGTCTACTATTACTATGACCACGAAATGGATCAGAAGAAAAAAATTGAGAATAGGTATCGATTCGAAATATCAATAAGAAATATATATTATTGCAGTCCGAAAAGACGATGTTATGGTCTAAGGCCTAAAGGAATATAATAATAATTTCTATTAATAATACAATTTTGATTTTATTCTTTCTGTAGCAATAATTAATTTGACGATGTAATACATTTGCAACCTTTGTGAGTTTAGTACATATAATTTTTCCACTGAAGTTTCGATTAAAAACAATGCAAATAATCGTTTTAAAAAGGCAGTTATTTGACCACTCTGTAGAGAATCCGCTAATTCTAATTTTATTCGGTTTCCAACAACAACCGGTTTCGTAGTCGTAGGTCAATTCTAATAATAGACTGGTTCTGTGTTGTGTCGACCAACAAATATTGCATAATTTTTTTGCTGATTATTAAGTAGAATGGATTATGTTATATAGTGTTGTTTTTGTTTTCCACTTTCATTTTTCAAAAAAAAGCAACAACAATACTTACACGATTTCATTTCTTTTGCCGTGCGATTGATAAAACATCAAAATACAAACCCTATGGGGGATGTGTCTACGGTGTGTCCTACTAACCTAAAACAAAATAAATAACATTAATCCACGTTAAATACCAAATAGATCTTTATTTAACATAAAACAATTCGTTCAATAAATTAAAACTGTGGTGTAGTCTATTAATTTTCCCAATTCAGTAGACCAAAACAAATACGCGACGAGCACAGCATACAGGGTCGCAGTAAGAAGAATATAATAGTACAATCTCGAACCATGCATGAATAGACCGGAAATAATAGCCTGCACTGAACAACGACTCTGTTCACGCCAGCCTAGGAAGTTCTTTCGCCGTTTGACCGATAGCAATGAGTTTATGCATCGAGCATGTGGCTATCGGGCGCTGATGTTTGTTTATGCTCCTGAATTGGTAAAATTATTATAGTTGACGATTGCTTTTAGTGTGTGTACCCTTTTGAAAGTGTACACACATACGATGTTTTAAAAAATGTGGTCTATGACAATGAGAACCCACAAATAGAATTAAAACACAATGTATGCTACGAACTAACTTAAAATTAAGATAATATTTTGGTTCCTCAAAAAATCTTGCTACAGATTTCCTGTTCACAAGGAAGCCGACCTTGTTTCAGCAGGTCGTTGTAGTTATATGTTTGTGATCCCAGTGGCGGCTCGTGATCTATGATAGAGGGGGGTTTCACAAGTATGGTGAAATTATTTTTGAAATTTTATTTTTGTGTAACGACCAAACAATTACTTTCTAGGCGTTTTAAATGTAGAAAGAAAAGAAGTAATAAGAAAAGGCGTTAGGTAAAACATATTTTTACTTATTTTTTAATTTTACACAAGAAAATACAACTTTTGGAAAATAAGAAAGGTTTTCTTAGTGTGTATAGTGCTTAAACGTAAAGTCCGTTCTTCGGTTCTTAATTGTAGAAAATTGATTAATATCAGCCTCATTAAAGTTTGGAATACCCCACTAAAATTGTGCGCCTTTCCCATGTTAAATATAGGTAATAGGATAGCCCCGCTATCCCCCGCTGTCTCCCGCCACCTGTTACTACAGATAAACTGCATTATGCCCCGCCTACTTAATCGCACATGCGAGCAAGTCTCGTCATAATCGTCATTATCCTCGACCGAGGCACGGTTGCCGGATCGAAAGCCTATAATATACAGTTTGGTTAACGGGACGATAAAATGTTAGGGATGGTCTGACTTTATACGATAATTGACGGTACGATAAAATATTAGGGAGGGTCGGACTTTATACGATAAATAATATTCAATGAATATAAATTAATCTTTTTTTATTCGCTTTGGGGGTGCACGTGCGCATGTGCTCCTGTGGAAGATCCGGCACTATGTGAACCGTTTATTCCCTTACTTATATTATTATATTATTTTGTTAAAGTTAAAATATTCCCTGTAATGGCCTTTAAACGCTCGTTACCAATAAAACAGTAATAAGTAGTTTTAATAACTGTAAAAACAATGTTTCCTATTTATGTTCTCTTCAGCATTGACTCATGTTAAAATATTATTAATGTTACAATTAATTGAAATATGTACTTTGCTGTTTGCCTCATTTGGACTATATCAGACCGAAACACATCGCCGCTCTTCTCGTTTATCACTGCTCCAACATAAACGCACGTGTAAAGTTCTAAAGACGCTAAAATAATATAACTTTTCGCCAAAGTATCATAATTTATCTATCTTATTTTACATATATCTTATTTTACCTATATTTTATACAAAACAAAATATCGATGTCTACTGGTAAAAGGCTCCATAATAAAAATGGAATTTCCTAAATTATTCACTCGAACATGCGATCGTCACGAAAATAGACCTCAGCACGCGAAGAGTGACGTAATCCTTCCGTTTCCGATCACATCGCTATTCTTGTAAATAATGGAAAACTCTTGGGAAGTCAAAATATTTATGGAATTTCCAGCCAATGTATTTCAAAAATATATACAGTGTGTATACAGGGTGTCCGGGAAAATATGGACCTCCACTTCGGAGATATGGGTTCCCAAAGAGCTCCAATTCAATCAACTTTTTTTGCACATAATTATTGAACCACCAGGTATATTTAATTGTTTTTTAAATGTGATGAAATGATTACTCACAGCTGTGACACTCGTGGCCTCTTTTTTTACCGCCCTATATGATAATAACTTTGGATAAACGGTTTTTACATACCTTTAACTATTGACTAAAAATTAAGTACTCTTCATTCATGTCGCTAATCCTAACCGTTTTCGTGAAAACGTCATTTTACTTACACTGAGTCCACTAACTTCACACAAGTTAAATATGAAACATCGGAATTTTGAGGTTTCAAATGTGATATTAACAAAGATGTATCTCTTATCGAGATGACAGGTATGTAAAAAAACGTCGTCGAAAGTTCTTATCATACAGGACGTTAAAAAACAGGGGCCATGAGTATCACAGCAGTTGTGAGTAGTTGACAACACTTTCTTAGATGGTAATTTGAAGGGTCTTACCTGGTATACATAATATTAAAAAAAAATTAAATATACCTGGTAGCTCAATTATGTGTAAAAAACTTGTCTCCATTGGAGCTCTTTGGAAGACCATATCTCCGAAGACGAGGCCTATACGAAAAAAGTTTATATGAACTTGTAGTACTCTATTCACTTGTTTTCTTCAAATCCGGGAGATTTCCCACATTTTCCCAGACACCCTGTATAGTCTGGAAATGGCTTAATAACTTAACAATTTATTGGCCGATTTAAATTAAATTTGGTACAGTTGTCTAAGACGATCTACAGAATCACGATATTGGCGTCGTTGCCAGTTGTTTGGTTTGCCTGGAAATCACAAAAATATTAAGTTTTTAGATGTAGCATCCTGCATATTTTTGCATTTATAGTTTCTACGTTATATTTGTTACACTTTTGATTTAACACACTTTGTTCCCGATATCAGTAGTTTTCGAAATAACGGAAGCTGTCATCTTTACATGAGATTGTGTTTTACTTATTATTAAATAAAACAATAGTTCACTCACGGCACTGGATCTGGATAATTTATATAAATAAAAAAATTAGTATACTTATTCATGAAATTAATAATAAAAATTAAAAATCATGTATAACATTTTTTAAATCAACTGACATACAATCATAATACTATAATATACAGGGTGTCCGGGAACATGTGGGAAATCTCCCGGATATGAAGAAAATGCGTGAAAAGAATACTATAGGTTCATATAAACTTCTTTCGTATCGGCCTCCTCTTCGGAGATATGGGCTCCCAAAGAGCACCAATGGAATCATGTTTTTTACACATAATTATTGAACCACCTGGTATATTTCAATTATTTTTTAATATGATGTATACCAGGTAAGACCCGTCAAATTACTACCCAAGAAACTGTTGTGAATTACACACAGCTGCAGGGACGGACTAGCTGTAACACTCATGGGCCCATTTTTTTTACGCCCTGTATGATGAGAACTTTGGACAATGTTTTTTACATACCTTTAACTATTGACTAAAAATTAAGTAAGTACTCTTCATTCATGTCGCTAATCCTAACCGTTTTCGAGAAAACGTCATTTTAATTACATCATGTATTTGGCGTATCTCGGTAAGAGATCCATCTTTGTTCCCATGAAATGATGAACGTCAAAATTCCGCTTTTTCATATTTAACCCGTGAGAAGATAAGGGGATCAGTGCAAATAAAATGACGTTTTCTCGAAAACGGTTAGGATTAGCGACATGAATGAAGAGTACTTAATTTTTAGTCAATAGTTAAAGGTATATAAAAAACATTGTCCAAAGTTCTTATCATACAGGGCGTAAAAAAAATGGGCCCATGAGTGTTACAGCTAGTCCGTCCCTGCAGCTGTGAGTAATTCACAACAGTTTCTTGGGTAGTAATTTGACGGGTCTTACCTGGTATACATCATATTAAAAAATAATTGAAATATACCAGGTGGTTCAATAATTATGTGTAAAAAACTTGATTTCATTGGTGCTCTTTGGGAGCCCATATCTCCGAAGAGGAGGCCGATACGAAAGAAGTTTATATGAACCTATAGTATTCTTTTCACGTGTTTCCTTCATATCCGGGAGATTTCCCACATGTTCCCGGACACCCTGTATATGTACAAATTAATTAAAAACAACATAATAATAATTATTCTTGACACAAAGGTGGGACATACGTTAATGTAAAAAACTCATCCGAGTCATTCATGGATCCAGTGGCTTTATCGCGCAGTGGGAGAGCACAACTTAAATTTTTTACAAAATGAATTGCAAGGACTTCTAGATGATGTTCCTGTAAACATCAGAATGCACATTTCGCTCATCAGGTCAAGCAACATTTGGACGAAAAGTTTCCAGGACTTTGGATCGGTCGTGGTGGTCCTATTATATGGCCTCAATGATCTCCAGACCTCACACCATCAGACTTTTTTTCATGGAGCTGGTTCAAAAAAGAAGTTTACAAAGTCGCCACTCGGGATGAACTGATTCGACGTATTAGAAATACTGGAGCCGATATTAAAGAAATACATGAAGAAATCAGCAGTACAACAGGCGTAGGCGATATTTTTGAATATTTGTTTATTTGTAATTACAAATTAAAAATATTTAGTCAAGTGATTACTACTTACTGCAGTTTACTAGATTCACAAACAACTCAATTATGTAGTTAATCAGACTTTCGAAAACAAAATAAACTATACTAAAACGATAAACACCTTAATGCGGCCCATCAATAACTGGGGAATTTTACTGAATGTCCCAAGCAGCTGATCGTTGACATATTGCTGGTGTCAACTGTCGAGAAAACGCGAGGGTTAATTGAGTCCAGTATAATTCAATTCTTAATGATATAGAGCAGTGGTTCTTAACCTGGGTTCGATCGAACCCCAGCGGTGAGTCAGTCGCCCGGGTTCGGCGGAGGTCAAAACACACACACCCGACTCAGACTTTCTGAACTGGTCTCTGAAAGGCAACAGCAGAAGTCACACTGATTTGCAGTAAATATTCATTATTATGCTTTTGTTTTTATGTGAAAATCATGTTATAATCATTATAACAAAACCATTATAATATCATGGTTTTGTTCATTTTGTGGACCTATGTATAAATATATACCTATGTTTTGAATTTGAAAAAATCATATTTTATTTTTCCAATTAAGAAGGGTTCGGTGAACGCGCATATGAAACTGGTGGGGGTTAATACCTTCAACAAGGTTAAGAACCACTAATGTAGAGGTTCATTCAAATTAAATGTCCAACATTTATTATTACAGATACAAAATTGTTTAAATTAGCAACCTAGGAACATTTTAGCGTCGTGTTTTTGAGTTTGGAATATCCATGTTTTAAAGACCTTTTTTTGTTACAACTTGAAATTTTAAACATAAAAACAAATTTTCTTTAGGCGTCAACGTTATCCTACCTTTTCTTGTGATTCTTTAAATAACCTCACCCAAAAGAAATCAAGCGGAGTTAGGTCTGCTGATCGGCGACAAGATTAAATAGAGTCTTACTATTAATCGAAAATTAAAAATAGTACTTAGGAGTTGATAAGTACATCTGTGCTTGAGTGTAGGTGACCCATTCTGCTGAAAATGCAGATTATGTCTACTTTTCAGAATTATTCAGAATTTCAGTCATCAGTTAGTGAGTTCAGTTAGAGTGTCCTTATAAAAAAGTGGAGAAACAATTTGAACAATTCGAAATGTATGAATTCGTTTACATACAAAAGATTGAAATTTTCTATTTTTAGAAAACAATAAACTCCTACTCTAACAATTTCATGGCAAAGATGCAAAATAACTTTTATTTTAGTACCTATTATTTTAGCGTTCTATTATCGACTACATTCTGAAATTAACAAATGCATATTCTTTTCTATGCTATTTAACTGCAGTTCATGGATATTTCGTCGATTTACTAGCATAGAGCAATGATAGGTCGGTGCTGTTGCACTAGAAAAAGCCTCTGGACAATCAGAAGCCTTGTTGATATCTTTCTGATATGGCAGAAAGAAGAAAGAGAATAGTGTCTAAATCTAAACCTTAAGACAAAACAACGTTAGAAAACTCATATAAGTTCTAATTACGTCCCAGCTTACCGGCTGTGTACCCCGATCTTGTTACAAGATGTTTGTTCCTTCTATCAGGTCCAGTAAGCTTCATGTGGGAGGTTATTACCACGTTGTATGTTCCCGAAGATATTTTGTATTCTACCAGACAGCGCTACGCAGCGGTATATTATGTGTGAGGCGGTTTCATCCTCATCGCCGCAGAGTCTGCATTCAATGGATCCGTTGTTTATACCCATCCGTTGAAGGTGTTTTCGCAGGTGGTCTAGTAAGTTGATTCAGTCTAGATGTTCATAAATATCCCAACATCTTGTTTCGTTAATGCGTCGTTCAGTGTTTCGAAATAATTTAAGGGAAATTTCTCTACAAACATCCCAACTTATAAGAATGCATATGTTTTACTATGTGTGTCGTAACCTTTCGAATAGTCTTGTGATCGCTCGAGCGAAAAACCGCTTGAGTACTCGATTATTGAAATAACCGACATCGCTAGATTATTAAAAAAACTGACCTAGTTATAAATTTAAGCGAAAATAGTCACTTGTTACTTAATACCTTTCGCTCGATACCCGTGCTTCGCTTGACGCCGACCGAAATGCTGCGCATATATTCGAGTTTTTCGCTCGATAGGAAATATTACTCTAGTTATAAATTCAAGCGAAAAATCGAATCGTTGCCTTTCACTTGATACCCGATCTTCGCGCACCACCCGAAATGTGCCGATTGGCGACGTTCGAGTTTGACGCTCAGAAAGCTGACACAACATACGTCTTTATTAAAGGTACATAAACGATATGGTGCATATAAATAGCATGCCAAATCCCTTAGTGGATTCATCGCGACATCGGGTTTTGTTTTGACTTTGGCTAGCCAGCGGCGATTGTAAATTTTTAAAAAATTACAGGATGTAATTTTTTTTAAAATCACAATCAACTATCCTTAATAAAAACTCTAGACTAAACTTCTAAAACTAACAAAAACAACTCCTTTTTATCAATACATTGTTCTTAGTCATAAAAATTTCAAGTGATTAATCGCTCGAACGATTCACTCGAGTATCAAGTACTCGATTATTAAAATCATCGGTTTTTCCCAACACTACTTTTGCATATACAATGGCATATTTGACTAATTAGGATAAATGTAGCTCTTCTAGATACGTTATCTGAAATCTCGACAGATGCGAAACGGAAAAATGCTGTGACATCAAAATGGCGGATGGTGCATCTATACCGTAAAATAGGAGAGTTGCCCCGATGCGTATATACCGGATAAAAGTATAGTATATATGCCCTGGGAGGGTATCTTTAATAAAAATATAAAATTAAACGTTTTTTGGGTAACTGGCTCTATTTATCCTGAGTGGGCGTAGGCTTAATTTAAAAAGATCACGGCTGATTTAAAAAGGGCTGACAAATTTCTCCACTTATAGCTCGTGCGATTTGATTTAAAATCGGGATTTTTAATGTACAATTTGGTTTACGTACTCAGGAAAATGTAATTTTTTGTGGAAGAGCGGAAAATCGGCAGCAAAAGCGGAAACAATTCAAAAACGTCTCAATCTAACTTTTGAATGCTTATGGTGGGGCATCATTCCCAACTGGTGGGGGCATCTCACCTGGATCAGCGGGAGAGATGACCGAATTTATTTTTTAGTAAAAACGAAGTTTGTATTTTTAGTTTATTTTGTACTTAGTGAAACTTCACAATGTTGTTAATGTTGTTTTATATTAATGACAAATACAAAACTGTATTTTCTAGAGACTTTTCAATCTATGTAGGGCAACAGTACCGGACGTACCTTATATTGGAAAGAAATTTAATCGACCTTTAAAATGATGTGCCACGTCACCCCCTTCCCATATAAGATTTTAAGGGTAACAACTACCCCTCCCTGGGAGTTAAACCACGAAGGCTGCAATATTCTTTAAAACCCGCTCGTACCTTTTCGGCCTTATTTAAAACCAATTTAATTTATAAAAAAACACCAAGTAAATAACCCGAACAAAAACCATATAACCATATAAATTCACATTAGTTTTCGCGTAGGTATGCATCTCATGAACACATCTAAGTTTTTAGTGTTTTAAAGTGCTATTATATAGACAAAAATACGCCCTTATTGTTCTGGGAAATAATATAAATTTCCATACATTGGTATTTCACATCTAAAAATTTTAAAAGTAACTAAACACGTGTGACATATTCGGGTTTACTAGGTCGATCGATATTTAGCTATTTGGGCTGAAAATACAGCGTTGCCACTTTCGATGTTTTATAAGATTATATTCATAAATTGCAGAATTTCCTTCTGTAATACCTTCCTGTATAATGATAGTCTCGGAAATGGCAACCGCGTTAGTTAGACGAGACTATTTATTTTAAAGGGATGTCCTATATATCAACATAATTATTTCATCATTCGTATTCAGTAAAGGATTAATAAATTTGATTAGCCCATTAGAAATTAGCGTTTTTATTATTTCTGAATTTCTATTGCGCAATGATTTGTATCCTATAGTGCATATCTTCAAAAAAACTGATTTGAAACTTGTGGGTGTCTGTGTGTTTCTTTAAGTGATTTAGTGTAATTTGTTCTGTTTCACTACGTGTTTTTTTCTCTCAGACGATATGCCGGTTATATTCTGAGATTGGAAAAAAGAGGCCGAATGGGGTTTAGTGGGTATAAGCTTATTATACAGTCCCACACTATCATCAGGGCACGTGATGAGCATAAAGCTTTTCCCATAGAAAAAAGAAGTGAAGGTGTCTGCGTCCTGGATTCCTTACAGCGTCCTGTATTTACTTTCTAAGTAAGCTAAATATTTATTTTTATAAGGAACTAAAGTTTTACATTTTTACACAGTTTGGCAACATTACGCGTAACAGGTGTTTGTGATACACTGCCACAGGGTGCTCTGATACTATAAACGCGGAGTCACATGTGAGTAAGAGGGTTTGTTACCCCATTTTTAAAACGGTCGATTAAAAAAATATGTAGCGCTTCTCTAGGACACCCAAGGAGTCACCCATTTTAATATAATACGTCATTTCCATAACACCCTGTATTAAAGATAGGAAGTTTTCAAATTGACACCCTGTATAACTTAAAATGGACTTACGGGGTCAATTCAAATAAATTACATTTTATTTCTTGCCATAAAATGCTGGATCAATCCACGACCAATTTAGTAATGGTGTCCTCAGTTTAAACATATAATGAAAATAAGATTTTCCTATCTAATTCAATTATTAAATCAGGTATTTAAGATATAATATCTTTTAAGATTAACCTATATGTGTAAAGATAAGTTATCAGTGTTTTACTAAACCCTACAATAGAACAAGTTCGTTAGTTGGAAAGTTAATATTTTTTGTGTTTAAACTTTTGGCAAAATGTCGTCTAATATATCCGTCGAAGATTTTGAGATATTTAAGGAAGCAATGATTGAAGAAAATTTGGCTGTAAGTTTATCGTATTTTATAATTAGAAAATTATTACATTTAACTAGTGTATATGTACTTGGTGACTATTAAAATCGATTTGTCACCAAATTTTAATTGGTTCTGCGATAAACAAATATGAATATTGCGTATAAGAACGAAAACTGCTTTTATGGATGGGATGAGTTGAAACTTCATAGTACTTCCTGTTTAACCAACTTTCAAAGATATGAAAGAAACTTCCTGTATATTTTATTCGGTTATTAAGACTCGAGGTGACCATGTCACACATTTTTTTAAAATGTATTAGAGTGATACCTCTCATAACTAGATATATGAAATTCCATGAAAATCAACCTCTCTTGGGCGGATTCTCCTTTGGGAGGACGCGGAGTGGCTGTTTTCATACAAAGAGTGCGAAAACCCTCCGTTAAACGAACAAAAAAAATATTTGGAAGACGAATAAGTACGGTGCAAAAACTCTCTGAAGACAGACCGGCAACCAATCGCGTATGCATGGCAGCGCGAAAGGATACGCCGAATGAAAGTATGTGTGATTCCCCGACAGCAGTCAGCCGTTTATTGGTGATTTGTTAGGATAAAATCGTAAACAATGACAGAAAAATGTCGCGTTTTGAGTCTGAAAGAGAATATTGATGTTGTGGAAGTTTTAAATTTGATAACAATAATTTAGGCGAGTTCATTAACATTGATAGCAATGTGCTATTAGAAGATGATAGTGACCCCATTCCTACCGATTATGTAACCCAAACTAAAACCACATCACTAGCTGACGACTCTGATGAAGAAGTTGAATGCAGTAATCAAACAAGTGTCACCAATTAATATCAACAAGCCATTAGTATGGTAAAGGAATTACAGGAGTATACAAAGAATAGCTATGACTCTACAACAATGAAATAGTTATCAGATTTGGAATTACATTTTCCAGATTGCAAGTTTAAAACGCAAACACGTCAAACTACGTTGTTAGATTTTTTAGTGCTACATCCGAACTAAAACTAGGGTATTTTTGTATTGTTATGTTTATTTGTACATACATATACATTGTAATAATTTTGCATTTACATATTACCTAATAACAAATTTCGGATGGGCGGACACCTCTATTAGGCGACCACATTTAGACGGTCCCGCAGGTGTCCGCCTAAGAGAGGTTTCACTGTATTTATATTTTTATCTAGACAGGGCCTGTTTATCTACTAGGCCGGGGCATGGAGCCCCACTTTCAGTGGCCTAGGCGACACTATACTTTCAAATGGTACAAGACAAAAACTTACTTCATTTACAAAACCGATTTACTAAACTTTTTTATAGCAAAAATTATACTAATTTATTTTCTTTGTGATGTTATTAAATCATAATAAATAGAGTGGTGAGGGGCCCCGGGTTACTTAAAGGGCAAAAATAGGCACCGAGTAGGTATTCAAAATTTTAATGCTTGTTTTAAAAACTAAGGAACTGTCGCAATTGGACCCACATACTTTTACTTGATCGAATGGACATTGTCAAAACTTACTTATCGCATCGACGACTGTCTCATCTCTACGACAAAATATCGATCGTCTTTTTCCTGTATATACAAATGTTAAATCTCGCTTGAGGCAATAACTTCGCTGTTTCCATAATTCAGAAATACAGAATACTAATGAAGACGCAACCTTGTATATACATACATGGATAATAAACCTACATAAGCACCTTAAGAAATATCTTCAGTCAAAGACTCCATACCCATAAATATAGTTTTGGGGGTTAGTCGTTCTTCCCTGAATGAAATTCTTCATCACTAAAACCACTTTTATAATCAACTTCACACCACCCCAATTTGTTCCCTGTCTTGTCACGTTCTTTCTACCTTTTTAATTAGAAATAGGTTAATAAACCCGCTAATAATAATTAATAATTTTATAACAAAAACAAACAAGAAATAAGACGAAGTTTTAATGCAGGTGTCACTGACGTTTCCAAAGCCGCTTTTGTTTATATTGGCAAATCGTAGCACTCTACATAAAATGTCTGCGATTACTGTTTACAGATTTTTCTCTAGGATTGATAATATTTTATGTGTATTATAATTGTTTAGTTATTAATACTGCTTATTATTTTATTAATCGGAACAGAAAATTGTGTAGTGGATTGAATTTATTTATATTAAGCTACATTTATTAATATTTATATTAATAAATAGTTGTATCTGTCTAACTTCGAAATTTTAGCTATGACGAAAGTAAATAGTATCTCTATTATCAGATATTCGGATACGGATGTTGTGTTTAGTTTTGAGTTTGAGCTACATATACAGGGTGTTCCTTAATGACGTGCTAATATTTCAGGGTGTGATTCCTTAGGTAATTTTATAAAGAAAAGTTCATATGAACATATGTCCGCAACGGATTCAATTTTTTGCTACAGGGTGTTAAATTTTTATTTTTTAAATGGTTATTTTTTCATATCTCCGAAAATACTTTAGATATTATTTTCAATTTTGGTATGTGTTAATAGGATATAGAACCATAAATTTTAGTTAGAAAAGTTATTAAAATGTTCCACCAGTGGCGTCCCTGCAAACATGTCCTCTGATATTTTTTACAAAAAGATGGTACGCCGCTGACATTTTTCCATGTGGATATTTTTTCTGATTAGCCTGGTAAATTCTACTGGAAAACGGTCTCTTGAGTTTTTCTCGTAAGACGCACCATTCTTGATTAAAATCACTAGATTCATATTGGAACTCATTATTATTAACATTGATAAAACACGATAAATTTTGTATTATAAAAATTGTTGGAAATGGCCACCTTCACTTAATAAATCCTTAGGGATTTAAAGTAAATTTATTTGCAAAAAAATATAAATTTCGAAATTTATTTTCAATAATTTTATTAGAAAATATAACATGACATGGATGCAACAAAAGTGTAACGTGTTTAGAAATATATTAAACTATAAAAAATAACTTCTATTACAATTGTGGCCTTTATCATCGAATATATACTCCGCAGTGACGATGCTTTAAGCCTTTTTGACTTTTCTAAGAAATATGCTAATAGTACCTTTTCTTCTGTAAATTCTTCTACGTTCCGTTCTTTGCACCATTTGATAAACTCAGATAACTGTTTTTTATACTGTTCTCCAGATTTTCTTGGTAATAATTGGCCTACAGCCTCTTGAGGTGCCTTTTCGATTTGTTCCATCGTAATAAACGTCTTTCAGTGGAAGTGAAGTTTTACCTATCCTAAAGTACATAAAATAGTATATACACCTCAGGATCAAAGTGTTTTTAAATCCCTTGACAAATTATAGCCCTCTCGTTGGTCGGGCTATAAACTTTTTGTCTCGGGATTTAAAATACCACTTTAGTCCCAAGTGTATAATGTACTATTAAAGCTCTTCGGGAACATACAACGTGGTGACAACCTCCCACATGACAAGCTTGGCAGAAGGTTACTGGACCTCATAGATGGAACAAACATCTTCTAACAAGATCGGGGCACACAATAAGCCGAAAGGCTGCAGTGATTTGAAGTTCGGGCCTTTAAACCGACCCCCGCCTTTAACCAACCAACCAACCAACCAACTATTAAAGCGTCCCCTTCATAATAAAATTGACGTATCTGTCCGACTTTTAATATTATTTACTGGAACTGAAATATTATGGATGGGAAGTTGAAGAAAACCTGCATTTTATTATTATCATACATTTTAAAAATGTCGCCATATTTGATAAATCACTCCTATTGATAAATAATGTTAAGACTCGGCCAAAAATTATCTGTCATGTATTAACCCACTTATAAGGCTTATTATGTACAGGGCGATCCACTGTATTTTTTTCTATTTTTCATACTTGAGAAAACTTTAAAAAATGGTATACAAGGTTTTTAAAGTAGAATTTGCAAGGGGATCAAATAGTATTTTAGGTCTGTTGGTTTACAGCGGGGATCGAAATGTTTTTTTTTAATGTAATATCCTGATTTTCCAATTCTACGTCAAATTCTAAACGTAATTTATATAATATACCATATACCCAAATTCAACCGTGTTCGATATGTCGCAGCCTTTTAGTGTAATCAGCCGTTTCATGAAAAGTCTGCCCTTTTCATGAAACGTTGCCAAACACTGAAACAAATAACTATTACGCCAAAAGGCTATAAATTGTAGACGTTACATGAAACGTCAGCTTGTTTCGGCCTCTTGATGAAAACGAGCAAAATTACGTTAAGTGACTGACTTTACTGGACTTTTCATGTAACGCTCCGAATATACTTTGCACGTACTGAATTAACAACGAAATAACTTTTACTACAAAAGAAAATAACTTTTATTACAAATAAGGTACCATAGCGGCTAGCTACAGTACAGGATCAACAAAAATACGAATGAAAGTAGAATCCTCAATTATTAAAAAAAAAATAAACAAACTATATGTTACTTATTAAAGCACGGCAAGCTATTATGGCAACGGCTATTACAAAGTACGTTATTTTTTTTACAGATACACTTATTCCTAGCACAATGTTGTTTGCTAGGTTACACGAACATTTCACTATGCTTGGACCACCTGATTCCAATGACACAGCTTCTGTTAAGAGTGATTTTTCCAAGGGGATTTCCTCTTTATTAAGAAATGCTGAACCCGCAACAGTAAGACTTTCAGCACCAAACCATCCCTTTATAGTACCGTGCTTACCAGCTATCTGATTTATGCCATTTTTCTGATCTATTATCAAACAAATCATATTCCTGGAATCTCCTGGACCTCTGTCAACTTTGGGAATATTCAGTAATACACAATCGCCTATATTAAAACTCTTACTCTTACTTAACATTTTTTTGGCTGCTTCTTCAGTTTTATTTCTAGCTTCGTCGCGTTCTTCAGAAATGTTTTTACTGGCAGAACATTTGTTGACAAACTTCTGCAATGTTAACAACACGTAAGCAATTTTCGCACATTGATTTTTTGAGATCTGTTTATATTTTTTTCCTACGGTACAACATTAGTAATATCAGCATCTTCATCAGCGAGACCTTCATGTGCTTCAGATATTTCGACAACTGAATCTTTCTCCTTCATAATTTTCATAAGCTCTTCTTCCGTAGTCAGTTTTTTTGCAAGCGCTGAGGGAATGTTACTAGAAGTCGCCATTTTCAGGTTATACAATAGTTATTTTATTACATCAAGTGCATAGTAGATTCGGAGCGTTACATGAAAGTCCAGCAAGTCACTTAACGTAATTTTGCTTGTTTTCATCAAGAGGCCGAAACAGGCTGTCGTTTCATGTAACGTCTACCATTTATAGCCTTTAGGCGTAATAGTTATTTGTTTAAGTATTTGGCAGCGTTTCATGAAAAGAGCAGACTTTTCATGAAACGGCTGATTACACTAAAAGGCTGCAACAGATGTCTCGACTATTGAAGATTGACAGGACCTAATATTTCAAATATCTAAAAATGATAAGTGACATGGGTTATCGGTTCTTTGTTTTCCATAGCAATCTCGATTTCATTTTCATTTTTCACTTTCATTCCTGCATTTTAAGATATTTGGAATATTGGGTTTCGCCAATTTTCAATTGGCAATACATCGAAAGCTTGAAAGGTTGACTTTGAGATAACCATGTACAGTGACATGACCACTTTCCTAAGCCGTCGCTGAATTAAAACGCATAAGGAAAACATATTTAATCGACACTTAAGAATAAACTGGAGGTGATTTCGGATAGCCAGATTTCCAAATAATATTTATTCAGTTTCAATTTTTTTGGAAACGGTACTAAATCGAATCAATAAGATGAGGACTTTATTCTTTTTTTATAATTCCTTAATTTTTCAGCTCCAAATAGACATAGTGAAAAAATTGGAATCCCTCGCCAACGCTCTAGGAGAAAAAGTTACGAGAGAGGAACTCCTGCCGTTCATCAAAATCAACATCGATCTGCACGATGAACTTCTGTTGAACTTATCCGAACAACTGAAACATTTTATACCCTTGGTTGGAGGAGTAGAACATTCAGAGATTATTTTTGATATTTTGACAAGACTGTGTAATACAGATGAAAATATAGTAAGAGAAAAGGCTGTCGAAACGTTAATTTACATTGGAAAAGACTTCAACACTGAACAAGTAGAAAAATACATATTGCCAGTATTAAACAAGTTAATCAACGATGATTGGTTTACCAGCAAATGCTCCGCCGTCACGTCGTTTTCCGTAAGTGATTTCGTAAAGAAGAAGTAGATAGAGTTGACTGGAGGCTCTTGCACACCCTTCACCTGGACCTCTGCACCCAGACCTATGAGGCTCCGGATTGGTCATACCCAAACCCTGCTCCAGAGGTCTGAGAGGAAAGGTATAGGGGCTTGACCAATAAAAAAGTGGCGAAGGGCTCAAAAGCCTTCATCTAACTCCATGTATTTAAGAGGCATAGGGAATAGCATTTTAAATAGTATTTTATGAGATGGCTTCATCTGTCCTACTCTTCAACTACCCTAATGTTCATCTGCCCTACTACTCGAGTGTATTCGGGTGATGTTCGGTAAAGCTCGTATGACCTAATCCGATGGGAACGCATTTTCCCCCTGTTTACATGCATTTTTACTGACGTGCTGTAAATTATTTTTGGACAGAGACTTAAAATGTTGCTCTTAGCACCGAACGATTGAATGGTTATATGTCATATTTATTTTCATATTAGAACTGTAATATTTTTGGGATTTCCTGCACCCTACCTGACTACGCCATCAGCTGTAGTTATTTCATTATCGAAATTTTATTCTTACATAAGAAGATAATTAATGTGTAATAATATTTATAGATGCCATGGGGAAACAAGTGCAAACCTGCCCCGATACACCTTTTGGAGACGATTTCCTATTGTATTTTAATTTGAAAAAACAAAATTCGAGCGCAAACCGGCCTTCAGCTACTCTACATATAAATAAATTAGAGAACTATAACAAGTATTTATTATTTCTGTGCTAATGTTCGTCTGTCCTACACGATCTCATTGGCCAACATGTCTATTTCAAAAAACAAATTTCGAATCATGCTCGAACCCGAAACTTACACACTATACCAAATAATTTCTATAACGAAAAACACACGAAACAGCAAAGAAAGTATGCATATTCCATTCTTTGTTGTCGACTTCCGCTGCCTCCGCGTCGTAAGGGTGGGTAGGGCAATTGCAGAAACGAAGATTCCCGGTTCAACACGAAGTGCCCGCCGAGGAGTAGGGCATATGCATTTTAGGGCAGTTGTGGTTTCCCAGTATTTTATATGCAAGGTGTTCGAGTTTGTTCGGGTTACTGACGTGCTAATGTTATTCCTTAGGCCATTTTGAGAAGAAAAGTGCTTATGGACATAATAATATGACCGCAACGGCTTGAATTTTTTGCTATAGGGTATTGAAAGGTTTTTATAGTTATTTCGCTCGCGGAATTTGCTCCGTTCCTCCCGGGTATATTTTAATAAGAAATATTATTTTTTACAGACTTTCTATCCCAAACTTACCAAAGAGAAGAAAGAAGAACTAAGAAATAGCTTCAAAACTCTTATTCAAGACGACTCCCCGATGGTGAGAAAAGCTGCAGCAATGGCTTGTGTAGATTTTGTTGCTACCATTGAAGATGATTTAGTAAAAAAAGAATTTATACCGATTTTTTGTGATATTGGTCAAGACCCAATGGTAAATATTATATTTATCTGATTATTTACAGATGTTAAATCTTCTTCATTAAATTTGGTAAATATTATTTTCATTAATTACGGTTTGGAAGTTTTAGAAATCCTTATACTAGCTGATCCAGGGGTGGAGATTTTGGAGTGCAACTTATATTAAAAATGTAAATAAATGTTTTCTTTTTTAGGATTCCGTAAGATCTGTTACAATAGATATTGCTTTAGCCTTGGCGAAACGTTTAGGAGAAAATGAGTTGGACGATTCGATATTTAAAATAGTCGAAAGTGCAAGTGGTAAGTTTCTCAGCTAGACTAATTTAATTTATTCCAATATTTATTTACTTACTTATATATAAAATTCAATGGATTTTTCAGATGATCTTTCGTGGAGATTACGTCAGCGATTAGCCATGAGCATTGCTGCCTTACAACAACACATACCATTCCCCGCATTCCGAGGTAAATTATTAGCATTGTTCCAAAAACTAACCCAAGACGTGGAACCGGAAGTACGAATATTAGCTGCCACCAACCTATTCAATTATTGCAAATATCTATCTGAATCATACAGCAACCAACCTCAATTGGACAATAATTTTGAACCAGTATTCGAGCAAAGTATTTTGCCTATCATACACAAGCTTGCTGTTGACGAGACTGAAGAAGTACGTCTTGCTCTTTCATCGACTATTTTAGCCCTAAGCAGTCTTATAGATGAAGGTAGCTTTAAGAAAAATATCGTACCATTTTTGTTGAAAGTTTTGGACAACGAGGAGTCGATGGCCATCCAGGCAAACTTTCTTCTAGGTCTTAGCAATTTATCGGCCAACGTCGACCTAACAAAATCTTTAAATGCCATTCAAAATGCTGTACGAGCAGTGATCGTTAGGTCTCATTCGAACTGGAGAACTAGAAGAAGCATTCTTATGACATTTGTAGACATTTCGAAATTTTGCAATGCTGATTATTTTTCGGATCATTTTAAGATTTATTATGCAGCTCTATTAGGAGACTCGGTTTTTGCGGTTAGACGTAGCGCGTCGTTAATACTACCCCTTTTAGCCAAACATTATGGGATTAAATGGGCATCTGAACATCTTGTTCCATATTTTACTATGTTCACAAGAGATTCAAGGTACCTGTACCGGTATGTTCCACTTTTCGGTATTAGCGAAATGATAAAACCATTCTTGTGTTCTTATCCAGATTCATATCTAAAGGACTTTAAGAAACTTATAGACAATAAGGAAGATGTCAACAGTAAAAACGCCATTCGAGCGCTAGCCAAGACCGTCAAGATAAGTCATTTAGTCGACAAAGAGTTGAAAGGACCAATATTTTCATCTATGTTAAAGCTGAAAGATAAGTTAAACTATCTTTCAACCTTTGACGTTAACATTTACTCTGAAAGTGACTTTACTACTCTGAAAGAAAAATATCAAAGAGTCAACGTTTATTCTATTAACGGAAAAGACTTTGAAGAGAATACCTGGCCTTATTTACAAGGTATATTAAGCCTAATTTACAATAAATTTTTGCCAATTATCGCAACCCTTGATAAAGACGTTACTGAAAACATACAAATCCGTGCCATATGCACATTGGCTGAAGTCTCAGAATTTGTAACGAACCTCGACAAGGAACTATTAGAACCGTGGGTAGATAGCAACGTAAAATGTTTAACTAAAGAGGAAATATTATCTATTAAAGACGAAATTCAGCAAGAATTCAAGACCGCTAATTTGGAAGAAGGGCCTGAAATTCTCGATACGCATCTTATGGACACAGCGGAAGAACCCGACCTAAGTAAAACTATATGTATAGAAAACGTTAACTCATCTGAAAATAAAGAGACGACCACTAAAGGCCAGGACAAGACACCCGCCAATGACCTTAATCTTGTTCAAGAAGTCTTGGAAATTTTAGATAATAAAATTGCAGCTGGAAGTGGCAAGGCAACTGAAAAATCCGTAAAGTCAGAGGTTAAATTGGAAGATAGTTCAAAAGATGAGTCCTCGTCTAATAAAACGCCTTCAGAGGATATAAAATTAAAGAATAATTTATCTCAGGATCCATCAAATGAAATTTCCACAGAGGACAGTAAATCTAAGCAAGATACTCCAGAAATACCGAAAAATAAAACATCCTAAAAAAATTAAGGAGCCTTAATAGGACAGGTCCGCTTTCTTCCAGCTAATTTAAACAACCTTGTGCTGATTTTGTGACGAAATAATAAACAAATTAGATATTGTAGCAACCTAAGAGGAGGAATCTTTTTAAACTTCACCAAGGTTATACAGTGTTGTCAAAATACTCTTGCCACGTTCGTACGTGGATTCGCTATCACGACGTGGCGCAATTGACCTTTTAATAACACGTAGACTCATAAGGATTGATACAGTCAACATCTTAAAACCGACAACCGTTGTAAGGCATGTGAGTATTTCCAATAGGTCAGAAATATTAACAAACACTGAATGAAGCAAGCAGCAAGTTTGATTATAATTACATTTTGTCACAAGATCAGCAAGACCTATTTAATCTGAAATCAGAGGCAAGTTGTTAATTTAAAGCTACTACGAAAATCCGTAATTATTTGTTAAAGCAAAATAATAAAAGTACAAATAATTAATACTGTACAGTGTAAACATGTATTATCCAAAATAAATGTAAGGTTTATAGAACCATTAATTGTTTTATTGCTTGCAACACACTATAAACTTGAAAAATAAAGTCTTTCCCTCGAAATGTTCAACTCAATTTCATCTCAAAGACCAGAACTAAGTTTGATATTTTATAACTTTTTTATTTTTTAAACGATTTTCATGATATTGTTATCAGTTCGTAGATCAATTTATTGCGTTTTTCCTTAATTATTTTATAAAGTAACATTTTTCGATTAAGCTATATTACACAGGAGTAAATCAAACTGTTGTTTTTTGTCGTAATTTCATCCGAACAAACACCCTGTAGGATGTAGGAAAATTGAGGCGGATAATTTTATTTATATACTATTTCTTATAATCTTTGATGTATTCTAAACATTTCGTTTTTGAGTCATTCTTCTTCATTATCTCATTTCTGCTGTGAGCTGCAAAATTTTAAATGAAACGATATTTTTAGTTGTCGGTTAAAAATTATCGACGTTGGCTAAGTACGCGATTATTGTGAGAATGTTTGACAGTGACAATATTATAATTTGTTGGGTGTCAATATGGTATTAACTCCAGCAGACGGGGGTAGAATCGTTGCGTTAATAGAGGATGGCCGTAGCAAAAGTTATGTCGCCCGTACTCTTGACAATTATGCGATCTACAGTTCGAGATGATTGGAATAGGTAGGTATTTTAGACGAGAATCTTTACTAGGCGGCAAGGCGCTGGCAGAAGGAGAATGACCACTGCAGCTGATGATCACTTTGTCACCGTTAGTTCTTTAAGAGATCGAAGATCTACTGCTGTGTGTCTAAAAAATGACTTGCAAATGATTCGTAGAGTAAATGTAATTCCCAAAGGCCTGCAATATATCCACAATTACTTCCTCGGCATCTACAATACCGACTGAGGTTTGCAAGAACGCATTCTGACTGGACTCTAGAACAGTGGGGAAACGTACACTGACAAAAATGCATTTACCAATGTCGTGGGTTACAAAATTGGAGCTACTGTAACGCACCTCTCTATGTTGTTCTAACTCAGCCTATGAATTATCACAAATCATTTAAAAACGCTACAATAATTCAGGTTCTTTTGGTTCGCCTCAACCCAGAAAGAGATTTTTTATCAACATTTTAAACATATTTGGGATTACCACAATCCCTTATCTTGTAACTATTTTATGAGTTACCTGAACTCAGTTTTTGGGTTGGAATAATTCAGGATTCATTTAAAATAACCCAGAAAACGTGCTACAAAACCCCATATCGAGGGTATTTACCGGTCGTAAGGTCACGGAAAGTTCCGAATTCGTGCTCGTGCAGATTTAGCGGGGTTCATTCCATTGTTATTAGTCCATTTTCCATCGATCGCGCGTAGAGGCACCTGTTTGCCGTTGCGCCGTTTCCGGGATCTTCCATTTTTGCTCTCTGTGCGTGAAAATTTGTGTTTAGCATAATTTTGGTCAGTTGGCGTAAAATGGAGGGACAGGAGGGAGATGCATTCACACTGTTATTATTGGAATGGAGCCTTATTATTTATAAGTATATATTAATATTATAATATTATTAATACGTATTTACTCAAGATTTGTACATGTTTTACACATGAAATGTTATTTTTCGTTGTTAAGTGTATTCTTAAAGTAGAGTCTTTGGGAGCCCTTACATTGTTTTTTATTTTATTAATAAACTTATTAAACCATTGTTCTTATATTATTTTGTACAGAACCAGTGTATGTTATATATATAATATATATAATATTTTGAGTTCCGATAGTCCACAATTTAGGTACTGGTAGTCCAAAATTTGGACTCTGGTAGCCCAAAGAGTGAGTTATTCCAGCCACCATCGTAAGCTAGAACAACTTAAATGCAAAGTTTTGATAGCTCGAATCATGAGTTAATCTAGCCCGACTTCTGTGCTATAATAACTTATGAACAGTGAGTTGATGCAATTTCATCGATTGGATTGCCGTAATTCAGAGGTCTGGGCTGTCCCCTATTAGCAACACGCTTCGGTCTAGGAGAACTCATATTTGAGTTATATCAACTCGAGATTTCGCTCAGTGTACTATTCACTGATGAATCCAGGATTTGCTTAAGGTCGCCGGATGGTCGTGAGCGAGCATATAGACGTAGAAATGAAAGATATACTGACTGACTGCACCATATCAGAACGAATATCATATCATGGAGGTTCAGTCATGATTTGGGCGGGTATTTCTACCGAACCACGCACCAATCTTGTATTTGTTGAAAATTGACCTCTAATCGCCCACCGTTACATTGAGGAAATCCTCCAAGAAGTTGTTGTTCCATTTGCTCCTTTCATTGGGAACCAATTTACATTAATGCATGATAATGCTAGACCTCACGTTGCACATATAGTGAGCGAATATCTGGATGAAGTGGGACTTCCAAGATTGGAATGGCCCGCATGTAGTCCGGATCTCAACCCAATCGAACATCTTTGTGATCAACTTAAAAGGGCCTTTCGTCGTCGTCCTGTACAACCACAAACCTTGCACGACTGGCGCTGACCGAAGAATATCATCCCTGAAGAAAGGATAAGTAACCTTATTCATTCCATGTCACGAAGACTGCAAATTGTCATTGCTGCGAGAGGAGGAAATACACGATATTAAAATTAAAAATAGGCTTTAACTCAGCGTTTCATTTAAAATTTTGCAGATAATGGAATGAATCAAAAAACGAAATGTTTAGAATACATCAAAGATTACCAGAAACAGTATATAAATAAAATTATCCACCTCAATTTTCCTACAGGGTTTTTTTGAAATTACGACAAAAAACAACAGTTTGATTTACTCCTGTATAATATAGCCTAATCGAAAAATGTTACTTTATAAAATAATTAAGGAAAAACACAATAAATGGATCTACAAACTGTTAACAAAATCATGAAAATCGTATAAAAAATAAAAAAGTTATAAAATATTAAACTTGAGCAAAATTTCAGAGTGGCGGAATTTTATGCCGGTGAGTATATATCCTTCGGCTAAAGTATTGCCATTAGGTAAATGGCAATGATTTAAATCATCGATTTAATCAAGTGTTAATCTATGAATTAAGTCAAAAACTGCCAGTTATTTTGAACCAAGCAGTTGTCGACTTTTTATTATATTGAGCAGACAGTTTTCCACAAGATTTTTACAGGAAAACACGCGCGAGAACTAGAAAGAGTACCACTAAAGGATGTAACAAGATTTAAATAAACAAAAAATATTATTTCTTATTGTTTGCAAGTAAAAATACTTAAAACGCCATACTTTTTTTGCTAAAATCACAAATTTCTGATTTCTTTTAAAAGAAAAACATGATTTTCTCGAATCCTGAAATTTATACCACTTGCATTTTACCAAACAATGTTATATCTATGTATAAATTGTATTTTTAAATAAATAAATGTTCATCGCATTGAGGAAAAATTTGTAATTCGAAAAATTTGCATTCCATATAAATAAATACATACATGTTAACAAAACACAGCGGTTATTAACCTAAATTTAAAGTTTGGCACGAAATCCTGAAATCTAAAATTAAGTTCATAGATATAACAAGCGTTTAATTATTTTAAGCGTGCAAAATTTTGAAGAATTAATAAATTTATTAGTCACGTTAGAATATAACTTAACTAAGTTTTATGAGATCATAAATCAAAGTCGCTTGGTATAAAGGGTGAACTTTCATTTGTGTTGCTACGAATATGTTTTGTTGAGCTATCATTTTATTGTACTAGAAAAAAGTAAGCACTTAATTAACAGTTCGTTCGAGCGTTCATAAAAACTATATTATTGCTACTTACAAGGTATTAAAAAAAGTTGGTGAAACAATTATTGATAATGGCACTTAGCCAGTAAAAATTATGCAAAATTTCCGACTAGAACTAATTAAACCATTGGTGTCACAGTCACATACAATTTATCCCGGAGTAGAGGATAATGCTCTTGTAATGACTGTTAAACACTTAAAACGATGAAAGGAAATGTAGTAGTCGGTTTCGCCTGAAAGGTTGCCGAAATGTGAATTCCAGTGGCTAGTCCTTCGGCTGCTACCAAATGGTGTACCGTGGTCCATTGTAATATCACACATGTTTCGCAGAATCCACCTACATCAGATTTCTCTCTGATCGTTGTGAAACTATTTGTTGACAGAAGGGTCAAGTCCCTAAGGCCGGGTTTATGGATGGATTATTAGCCCTGAGCTATCGTTAGGTCAACGTTGGTGTTACCAATGAAAGTGTTTATCCAGGTGACTTTAATCCTCGTGTTAAAGCATGTATTCGAAAAGTATCAAAACATTTCAGGTTAGGACTGTTAGGAACCGACTAACTCAAGTCCTCCGGCTGCTACCAAATGGTGTAATGTGGTCCATTGTAATATCACACATGTATCGCAGAATCCACCTACATCAGATTTCTCTCTGATCGTTGTGAAACTATTTGTTGACAGAATGGTCAAGTCCCTAAGGCCGGGTTTATGGGTGGATTATTAGCCCTGAGTTATCGTTAGGTCAACGTTGGTGTTACCAATGAAAGTGTTTATCCAGGTGACTTTAATCCTCGTGTTAAAGCATGTATTCGAAAAGTATCAAAACATTTCAGGTTAGGACTGTTAGGAACCGACTAACTCAAGTCCTTCGGCTGCTACCAAATGGTGTAATGTGGTCCATTGTAATATCACACATGTATCGCAGAATCCACCTACATCAGATTTCTCTCTGATCGTTGTGAAACTATTTGTTGACAGAATGGTCAAGTCCCTAAGGCCGGGTTTATGGGTGGATTATTAGCCCTGAGTTATTGTTAGCTCTAGGTCAACGTTGGTGTTACCAATGAAAGTGTTTATCCAGGTGACTTTAATCCTCGTATTAAAGCATGTATTCGAAAACTATCAAAACATTTCAGGTTAGGACTGTTAGGAACCGATTAACTCAAGTCCTTCGGCTGCTACCAAATGGTGTACCGTGGTCCATTGTAATATCACACATGTTTCGCAGAATCCACCTACATCAGATTTCTCTCTGATCGTTGTGAAACTATTTGTTGACAGAAGGGTCAAGTCCCTAAGGCCGGGTTTATGGGTGAAGTATTAGCCCTGAACTATCGTTAGCTCTAGGTCAACGTTGGTGTTACCAATGTAAGTGTTTATCCAGGTGACTTTAATTCTTCTGTTAGAGCATGTATTCGAAAAGTATCAAAACATTTCAGGTTAGGACTGCGATTGTAATGCCTGCGCCTTCTTTGAAGAGCTCATCTGCTCTATATGTTGCAGTCGCCAGGAACTCAGCAGAGCGTGATTCCAATTCGCGTTTACTTTTCTGTGTTTTATCAATAGTTTTTTAGTATCAGCATGTAAGACGTTGACTGATTTAGTTTACTGAAATCCGTAAATTTACGAGTTACCAATGAATGAAACTAATTATATGTAATGGAGTGTGTAAAGTAAGGCGGGGCAACGCGAACAAGTTAAGTCACATATTAAAAATAGGCAAATCGGTTAAAGAATAAAAGAAAATAATTTGAGAATATCGTTAGAATAGGCAAATGGGTATAGGATTACAATAGATATAACTAAGACAATTACTCCTCCTAATTTAATTGCCATTCTCACATGATGTACATTTTGTATATAATAATATAAATCTTTAAGAAAGTAACAATCGCGGAGGATGAGTTAAAGGGACTGCTTGGTGAATTGGAGCATTGTCGTAAAGAAGCAGGACATTTTTTGACGCAAATTGTGAGGTTTTGAATGTAATGAACATGGCACAAGTGCGGACGTACTTTCAAATAAATTATATGTTAATTTATTATACAGGGTGTCCCATAACTGATGGGCCATAAAGCAACTGGAGATACTAAACATCAAATTAGATCGATTAAGTCATATAGGTTATTTCTTTCTCGTTCTAGAAATACACAGTATTGAAGGTGAAAGTTTAGTTTCGAAAAGAAGCCGTATTTTGAAAACGGTTGAATATATCGGATTGAAAGTAGGCGGTATGATGTTTTTGTTAGTAAGAAATAAAAATTTGTATAATTTTTTTTTTCAGTTCCACATTAGAGGGCGCTATAGTTACATACAATGGGTCTAATAAATCTATGATTTTAGGTAAAACACCTGTTATTAACTATTTTTAATCCAAGCTTCTCATAGAAGGGCAATTTCTAAACTACAAAGGTATACAGTGAAACCTCTCTTAGGCGGACACATACGGCACTGTCTAAATGTACTCACTTGACATTTAAGTTGTTCTAGCTTACGATGGTGGCTGGAATAACTCACTCTTTGGGCTACCAGGCTACAAATTTTGGACTACCAGTACCTAAATTGTGGACTATCGGAAATCAAAATATTTCTTTGATTTAACGCCTGCATATTGTGGACTTCAATTGCCTTTTGTTTTTTCAAGATATGACATTTTTGTTGTATATTTTAAAAAAAATTATCAAATGAATTATAGACAGGAGCGCATACTATGGCTAAGAAACCATGCGGACGAAGTGATGACGATTGCTTATAAACAATAGGCCTCCATTCCAATAATAACAATTTGTATGCATCTCCCTCATGTCCCTCCATTTTACGCCAACTGACCAAAATTATGCTAAACACAAATTTTCACGCACAGAGAACAAAGATGAGAAATCCCGCAAACGGCGCAATGGCCAACAGGTGTCTATACGCGCGATCGAAGGAGAATTGACGAATAACAATGGAATGAACCGCGCCAAACCTGCACGAATTCGGAACTTTCCGTGACCTTACAATCTTGCGATTTACCCTCGATATGGGGTTTTGGAGCACGTTTCCTGAATTATTCCAACTCAAAATAATTTACACATGGTAATGAGTTAAAATAATGCACGTCCGGGTTAAAACGACACTTTATAATCAATTAGTAAGTTTTCCCAATCCAGAAACTGAGTTCAGGTCACTCATAAAATAGTTAAAGGATGAGGAATTGCGGTGATCCCAAATATGTTTAAAATGTTGATAAAAAATCTCTTTCTGGGTTGAGGCGAACCAAAAGAACCTGAATTACTGTAGCGTCTTTAAATAATTTGTGATAATTCGTAGGCTCAGTTAGAACAACATAGAGAGGTGGGTTGAGGTAGCTCCAATTTTGTAACGCACTACATTAGTAAATGCATTTTTGTCAGTGTAGTATCTCTTGCTCTATGGCCCACAAGTGTGACACCCTGTATAGTATGCAGTTTAAAATCCTTTTAAGTGACTTTGTAGCAAGCCTTAGTGCACTGCTGTTAAAATAGGCAACACAATATGAAGGTTAAGTTTTATGGTTATGTACATAACGTTGAGTTGTGAATACCAATTATTTATTTTGCAGCTAAAAATTCAGCTTTAAAATATAAATCGTCAATTCTATACGGCGATTTGCAGCGATATATTTTGTATCAGACCTACGATACACGGTATTATTAGCCATTATGCTTCTAAATCCGTAGTGACAGCAGACACAATGTAATAAACTATGTTAAAAATAGCGGTGAGCACTTTAAATCGGACTAGACGGATGCATTCGTAAATTTAATATTTTCACTTTCATTCATTCAGACCAAAAAGTAACCAAAAATAAGCTATGACGCTGCAGCTTAAAAGTGATGGACCGAACATCTAATATCCGCCTTCAACCAATTAACCAGTAAATGACAATTAGAAAAAACTGTGCTCGCAAAAAGATTAAGAGTTCCTTAGTAAGATAATCCTTCCTATTTGTCTCGATAAGACAAATAATGATTTCTGGCTTCATGCCAGATATATGGCATTAACTGACTAATGCGGCTGTTGCAAATTTCATGGTGTGTCCTCATCAAAAATAATAGAAGGTTTTAATTACTTTTATGCAATATCTGCTCGGAATGTCCTATTTTTTAAGAAATTGCATGCTAATGCAATGGTTGATTAAAATAGGAAACACTAAATAGTTGTTAGTTTGATGCAATAGCTGTATCCGAAGGCGTCATGAATATCTGCTTCTACTTTCGAACCTCTTAAACAATCATTTGTAAGAACAACTTTTTAATCATGCAAACACATTTCGTTTCTGAAGCATTGATAGAACGTCGCCTCGATCTCTTATGGAGTCGTTGAGCCTTATTAGTTAAATTTCCCTTAAATAAATCAATAATTATTGATCGGCTTGTCCCTTCGTTGACGCGTTAAGTGGAATATTATCACTTCATAAAGATATATTCCTTTAGACGAGAGTTAAAAGAATTTTATTATACTGTTAAGGATGACTTATGTCATTCTGTATTTTAAGGTGACTTTGAAATATCGGCCCTTAGTTGAGCATGACCGAGATGGGTGCAGTCATGTGTCACAATTGGATGACGTACTTAACCTAAGTTTACATTTACTTATTAGGGGTTTCTAAATGCTTCTTATATCTAAAGAAGGTTTGCTAAAACAGTCTGAATTTTGAGCTGCTTCTTTGAATTTCCTATTTGTCCTGTTGAACTGTTAACAATGCAAGTGGGTGAGTGTGGGTTGAAGAGTGGTCTGCTGCACCGGATCTGTTTCTTTCTCCTTCTCGTGTGGTTCTGATGTTCGCTCTTTGATCCTTGTTTCAAGTGATCGTAGAGTTTCACCAACATATGACTGTCCGCACTCGTAGAGTATTCTACAAGGTGTTATGGAAATGACGTATTATATTTAAATGGGTGACTCCTGGGGTGTCCTAGAGAAGCGCTACATATTTTTTTTTAAATCGAACGTTTAAAAAGTGGGGTAATTCACCCCTAAACCCACCGGTTACTCCTCGGCACATTCATATATGATCATATTACATTGCCAAGCTGTGTAATCAACAGATGTTCAGGCCCAATATCGCCAACTGTGTAAAAAATGTAAAACTTTAGATTCTTATAAAAATAATATTTAGTTTACCTAGTATCCAAATAGAAGTGAATCCAGGTGCCAGTACACTAGCAAGTAATTCAGGGCACAGACATCTTCAGGTTTTTGTTTTTTTTTCTATGGGAGAAGCTTTATGCTCATCACGTACCCTGATGATAATGTGGAACTGCATAATAAGCTTATACCCACTAAACCCTATTCGGCCTCTTATTTCCAATCTCTCGGAACATTTGCACTAAATCACTTAAAGAAACACACGAATTTCAAATTAGTTCTTTTGAAGATATGCACTTATTATTAGATTACAAAAAAGCAATAAATACTAACGCATAATTACACTTTACAATAACCTACCGTCCACATAAAACAGCAGCACTATAGGATACAAATTATTTCGCAATAGAAATTCAGAAATAATAAAAACGCTAATTTCTAATGGGCTAATCAAACTTATTAATCCTTCACTGAAGAAGAATGATGAAATAATTATGTTGATAGACAGGACAACAATTTCAAAATAAATAGTCTCGCCCAACTAGCGCGGTTGCCATTTCCGAGACTATCATTATACAGAAAAGTATTACACAAGGAAATTCTGCAATTTATGGAATATAACCTTATAAAACATCGAAAGTGGCAACGCTGTATTTTTAAGTATTAACCCCAGCCGCTGCAGTCGCGCAAAGAATAGGCAACCCGCTCGATTGTCCAAAATCAGCTGTTTAAAGAAGCCGGCCGGTTTCCTACTGTTTTTTTAAGCAGATTTGTGTGTTAAATTGTGTGTTAATACTTAAACCCGAGTTTAAATTATTAAGTTATTTGTTCTTTTCGCGACGGCAGTGCCCCAGTCCAGCAGTTCAATATCGATCGACGGAACCAACGTGTTATTTATTTTTAAAATTTTTAGATGTTAAATACATTATTTCCCAGCCCACTCAGATAATAAGGGCGTATTTTTGTCTACACAGTAGTACTTTAAAATACTAATTCAGATTGAATGGTGCTTAGATGTGTTCAAATATTTAATGGAATTAGGATCAGGTGAGTAGTGTTAATTACAACGACTAGTACGGTAAACATCAGACATTTGGCTCATCAGGTCAAACACCACTTAGATGACAGAGATTTCCAGGGATTTGGGCCTCTCCAAGATCTCCAGACCTTACACCACTAGACTATTGTTTATGGGGCCTCCCAGGATATATATCTGGATTCAACACTGCTTCTGTTTGCAGAAAATCCATTTTAGCTCAATTTCAGTTGAACCTAACCTATGTTTAACTACTGGATATAACACCCAGTCAGCATACCTGCAGCCTCTTAACAGATAATTAACGATGCTTAGCTATTTTTTTTTAGCTGAAGTATACTGCATGGTTTCGAACGATTACTTTAAAAAATACATTTTATATTACAGGACAATAAAATAAAAGCTATAGGCTTACCTTGTAACTGATATATCGTCGCCTGATACTCCGCTAACTTTTCGTCGATGTAATCCTGAGATTGATTGGCGATAATTTCAGCTGTAGACGGTCCACTATTTTCCTCGTCGTCTACTTCGTAATTCTGTGGGAGGGGAGGAGGAGTTAAAGGCATCCCCACGTATTCATAATCGCGCTTTGGGGGGCCAATATCGGCGTAGGAAACTGGGGAGTAGGTTACCGGAGAATAGGTTCTCGACGAGTAAGGATGGATGCCATGGTAGTAGGGATCTGGAGACATACATCTTGTTGGAGCTGGGGACGGCTGAAATAAAATTAGGAATTATTATATTTACAATCTTAATCAAAATAATGAATAGATGTTTCAATATTAAGTTACTAAAAGCTTTATTTTATCTCAGAGTAATTTACGTCATGAGATCTAGGAATGTTTTCTAGAATTTTTCGTGGTATATTATTTTTGAGGTTACTGAGGTCAAAAAGACAATTGTGACTTTAAATAAAATGGAAGCTGAGGCTAGTTTTTTATAAGGTGGAATATATACTTTCAAGGTAATTAAATTATCCAAAGGACTATATTTTATAAAAGATAAATATTAGAATAAGTTAACTAGTAGGAAGGGTGGTATTGGTCATACGACCACTGGTGGAAGTCTAAAGCTGCAAACACACTATTATCACGTCACGTGAGATCACATGTTATCACGCAATGTCACGGCACACACACACACAATTCATAGTCGACCAATATGGCATGAAGAAATTAGGAAAATTTCAAATACAGTTGTATTCATTAAAATGGGGACAAGTCTTATGACTCATGACCACTTTTACAATATTTGCGTAAATCGGGCTTTTCTGATTGATTTGTTATTTTTAAGGTTATGACCCATAAGCATTGGCGTCATTAAACAAAATAAAATAATCTGATATGAATGAGTTAAATTTATAAAAATATTTCTGTAATAACACACACTGAACGTCACATAACTAATAACGGTATATGTACCCGAATTTATTACCTATATTTAGATTGAAAAACCTTTTCGTCAGTGAACACTGCTGCGTGCCACAACTGACAGTAGCGGAATATATAATTTAAGATGAAAACTATCCGAGACTGTCTACGTTCATCTGTGAACAATATTTTTTTACGCAGCTACCCAGTTTTTTATCAAAGATTCTTATGGGTCGGAAATACGGACCTGAAAATTGTGTTCTTGTCTTTTCCGTATAAAGTGTCCCTATTGACCACCCATCTTCAATTCTGGCTACTTTTTCCAAGTTCTGTTAAATGGCGAGGCATTTTGAGAATTCTGACAGTGACAGTTTTGTCAGCCATAAACTTTTGAAGCAGTCAGAATCAATGAAGACCGATTTACATTATAACAAATTTAGTGTCCCCATTTTCAATGAATACATCTGTACTTTCGAAGATATTCGTAAAAACCCGAAAATCGCTGTTTTGATTTCTTCTGGCTTTATTTAATGAGATAATGTAAAATAAATTTCACACTTTCATTGTCACTGCTCGCCTTCTATGAAGCAGTGATCTACAAAATATTCCTGAATATGTTTTTTTATTGGGTAGAAACTATGATATTTAACAAAAGTAATTTTGTATTAAGATCCGATGTAATCTCAAGTTTACATAAATGCAATACAAACCTGACGATGGTATCTGAAAGACAAAACGTCTGACACGAAATCTAAGAACACTGCATTATAGAAGATGGAAAGTGGCAATGAAAAATAAATAACTAAATAAAGCCAGAAAAAAATTAAAAACAAAAACTTTCGGTTTGTTGCGAATCTCTTCGGAAGAACTAGGAATTTTCTTAGTCCTAGTTTTGATAAATTCCGCATTTTGTTATTATTAAATGCACTTTTTATCCAAATTCATTTAGAAGTGATGTTTCCTTAAATATTTTTGAAAATATGTATACACTAATACTTTACTATATGTATTATAACAATTTAAGAGATATAGACGAATTTCAAAAAGTATAGCCTTTCTTGGAATCGCCATTAGGAGCCGAGATGGCGCTACGGTCAGCTGGTAAACTCCCAACTTCGAAGCTACGAAAAACGTGATTAATGAACGGTTTATGGATCTCTTTAACTGTCTTTCTGTCATTACTCAAAAATTGAGGTTAACCATGACACTTCAAAATGAGTTTCTGTAAAATCATTTTTCTGATATTAAACATTTTACATATTTGTTTCTGTGAAGGTACGTTAAAAACTTGTTGAAAAGTTTTATTATTTGAAAAATTATATTTTATTTACTATAAGATAATTATCTTTTTCAGAACAAGATTTAAAAAGCAGTCCCAAGAAGAAGTTAAATGTAATAATATTTTTTAGCTACTCAGACAATAAATGTATTTCTTTGGAAAAAGATACATTAGGGTTTATAAATCTACACCAAGCAACACGAGTGAAAGTAAGTAGTATTCCTCCGATCTTCTCAATTTTGTTATAATTAAAAATTATTTATTCTATATATACTCCCCGACATTAAATTCCGGAAAAAGATATTGTTAGTCATTTTTATAGTCCTGTAACTTTTTAAATTGCTTTCCGATCTTGGTGAAATTTTTAGCGAAGTGTAGAGTTGTGTCTCGGAATGTTAGCTTGAATTTTAGTTTTCAAAAAATATTGATGTCTTGATCATTATACAGGCAGGAACAAAAGTTACTTTTTCTTTGAAAACTAAAATTCAGGCTAACATTCCGAGGCGCAAGTCTACCCTTTATAAAAAATTTGACCACGATCGGAAAACAATTTATAAAGTTAAAGGACTATAAATTGTGTAATTTAGTAATGATACAATACATTTCTTACAATACTACAATATATTGTAAATTAATACTAATTAAATAAGATTGTATTCCAAGTGCAAGGGGCGGTACGCACTTCCCAATCGGTAGGTCAAACCAAGGGTTGATAGCCCTGTATCTCAAAAGTTAAGACGTTAAGGGCATAAGTTCATATGAAGTATTTTTCTGAAAATGGACCCAAGGATATCCGCCTTAAATATTAGCATGTTATTATTAAGAAACACCCTGTATATTTCGGATATACTTACGTCGTTCAAATACTGCAAAGTGCAGGATTTTGCCGACGATTCTCAAACATATTTTTGTGTGCTAGAGAAAGTCTACATACTTTTTTTTTAATCGAATATCTAAATACTAAGGTAAAAACCCTTTTACCCACATACTTCGCGCTGTTCCATCTGGATTCAGTTAGCAACAATGTGGGTCACTAGAGTACACTAAGAGCGTTGTCAGATCACACCGCATGTTTCGTCCTTGCTTGGATACCTGCCGCGCGCGACTATCGTTGCTTCAGTATGTTTCGAGACTCGGTGGTGGAATGACGCTGTCGAGGGTTCCACGTGCTTGATATATACGAATTTTAAACGTTTTGTTAGTTGTAGCATTACCCGATTTTTTTTCTGTTGTGAAATAATTCATAATAAGAAAGATTGTGATGTGATTTCAAATTTGTGTGATATTACCTATTATTGGTTCTGTTACAAAACATACTTTTTGTGTTTTATTGTCTTATGGAACTTAATTATGAAACGGATTATAAGTTCGAAGGTAAGAGAGTATGTACCTTAAAATTGTAGTATTTTTTTCTAAAAAGTTTGAAAAAGGAGTGATAACGCGGGTCAAAGACGTCTTGTTGTCAAAAACCGAACACGTGCGTTTACAATTCTGTGTTGCAATATATGACAACACCGCATCAATAAACTATTGATTGCGAACGTCCTCAGTAGCGGCCACGTAAATTTTCAGATTTCATATAAAGTGTATATCTCGTACAATAATTCAAAGCGCCATTTTTCTTCAATTTATTTTCATCTCAGGATTTGCCGGTTTAAATATAATAAGTCATTTCCATAACACCCTGTATGTTCACATACTATTGTACGTAAAAATCTGATCATATTTCGCATCTATATCGAGTTAATTGGTTGAGGATCGATGAGCGTAGAATCCTTCATTTTTCAGATTTTTGATAAAAACACCAGTTTCCAATCTCAGGTCATGATAGTTTGATTTGATAACTCGAAAACAAATGAAAATCGTCTGTCTGTCCAAGCACTATCACCCTGACCGTTATCTTTCCTCTAATAACTGAAAAATGTTTCGTGGCGTGCAAAGTTGTTTAAATTCAACAAGTTTGATGGCTTTCCTGGGATTCGAACTCGGAACATTTCGATTACCAGTCGGACGCTCTAACCATTCGAGCTATGGACTCTAAATTTTCTTTTTTAGCATAGTTCCGAGAGTGGGAATGTCATAACAGTACCGGAAATATCAAATGTAAAAAGAAAAGGCTCGACTCATTGCAAGGAGCTGCTTAAAAATAGCCTTATGACTCTTACCCACTATTGTCATACCGTGTTAAAGATGAAAACTGGTAAATATATTTTAAGACACTGTACATCGCCATTGGCCCTGTGAAACCGGAGGCCCCGTTCTCAAATTACGTATAACATATTAAGGTGCGTATACATACATATGCGAGTCGAACGGTTCACGAGCCGTTAAAAATATTTTCACAACGAACTTGCTGCGATCCATGGGAAAGAGGAACTAACTGCGAACCACCACAATTATCTTGTCCGCCATAGGTATGGGGTTCGTGACATGATAGAATAACTAAAGGTAAGATATCTAACCGTCCCAATTTCGTCTGCCGCTCGCAGTGACGTCAAAGGGAGAGCGATTTTTAAATTTCTTATGAGGATTTATATTGCTGTCAGCGTTTTTAATTCTATTTAGATGGTTTTATTGCATGTAATGGTATATGAAAGGAAAGAATAATATGACAAGTATTTACGTATATGAATTTCATAGCAATATAACACATATTACAGCTAAAATACCAGAAAAATAAGGAAACATTCCGACAAACTTTTAAAACATCCGCCGCGCCATTCGAACCGGTCGACGATAGCCGAAGCTGCTCGGCCACCCCTGCTTGTCACCAGCGTTGTCACTCTTCTACAATTGTAATATATCTATTGCTATTTTAAGAATTTTTTAGATGTTCATTCTTGTTGTTGGGCTCCCCATATGAAATTTATGTTCAATCTGGAGGTGGCCCCATATCATAGGAAAGTAACGACCTTTTTTCTCGTACTCTTCTTACTCTGATACCGTTTTTTACTATTCTATTAGGTTTCGAACCGTCAACCTATTACTTTTGATCAAATATTTCTGGAAACACTGTTCGCCACGTAGGGAGTGCCGTTTGCCGTAGTTTTCCATGAGAATTTTGAAAGTTCACCAGAACTGTTTCTTATTTAGTCGTTTGTGATTTCTGAAGCAGACTATGAGTTTCTTTACCTCTTCATAATTTTACTCCACTGACAGATGGACTATTTAAAAAATGGTTTAATTTGTTTATAATTAGGTCGTATTTTAGCTTTAATCTTTGTCGTATGTTCATGAAATAAATATACCTAAATACCATGATATTATTCTTTCATTTCACATACCATTAAATGCGTAAAACCTTTTAATACCTTAGAGAGTTAAAAACGCTAACAGCAGTATAAATCCCCTTAAGAGATTTAAAAATCACTCGCCCGTTGACGTCACAAGCCACGCCTCCATCGGCGTGGAATCATAACTCTTAGATCTTTATACAATGGGTTCGCGAGGGCAAGAACACAAAACAAACAGAACAAACTAGAAACGACGCCGTCACAACGTGAGCCGCGAACGCCTTTGTGTTCGTCGAAAAATCGACAGGATGCGGATCGCGACCTTGCGTATAAATGTGCGAGCCGAACGGTTCACGAGCTCATATATTGGGACGGGGTTGCGAACTTCTTCTGAACCGCTCATGGTAATCCGCATCCTGTCGGTTTTTCGACAAACACAAAAGGCGTTTGCGGCTCAGATTGGGACGGCGCGACGTAGTGTCTAGTTTATTGTTTCCTTGCCGTCGCGAACCTCTCTGCACCTATGGCGGACAAATTAATTGTGGTGGTTCGCGGACTTCGGAATTATTTCCTCTTTTCCATGGATGGCAGTAAGTTCGTTGTAACAATAGTTTAACGAACGGTTCACGAGCGGCTGATGAACCGTTCGACTCGCATATGTATACGCACGAGATGCCAGTCCAATAGTGGCTAAAAAATCCTTTTGTATTAGAAGAGCACCATGGTATAAATAACTAGCAGATATAATTCCACGCTGATGGAGGCGCGGCTTGTGACGTCAACGGGCGAGTGATTCTTAAATCTCTTATGGAGATTTATGTTGCTGTCAGCGTTTTTAACTTTCTTTAACCCTTTGCGCCCTAGTGGTTTCTCTATGAAACCACTTACTAAAATATTTATTTCTACTTTCCTGGTGGCATTCTCGCGAAACCATACGTAGGAAAGCTCCGCCTACTTTTCCCTTTCTTCAAATAGTGCATCGCTATTCAGCACATTTGGATATTTTTGACAGTTAGTAATATATTATTAATTGATCCGGCAGTAAGTGCACGTGCTTACATATTTGTTCAGTTTTTTGGCGTTTTTACAGTCATGACAGGTAAGTTTTTGTATTTTTTAGTATAGTATAATGTTACTTGAACTTGTTAATATGGTTTCATTACAGTTTTTTATAATTTAATAATTATTATTGGCGTAAACAAACGTCGGTTTCATGCCAAAACCAGTAGGAATCTGTGGTATATCATTTTATCAAGCTGTTATTTTGAGGATATTGACATATTTTATTAGTACATGCGAATTTTGTGTTTAGCTAGCCTTTTAAATATTAATTGTAAGCGGTGTTAATATTTGTGGATATAAAAATTTGATCTTTATAAAAAAATATTATTTTTGTTTTCAGAAAAAAAGATGTATCTTTTCAAAGATCTAGAAAAAATGGGATCTGAGGATGTTTTCACCTTGCTGGAAGATCTTCCTTCAGATAATGAATCAATTGTCAGTAATGATGATCAGGAGCAGCTGGAAAATATGACTATTGATGACAATTCTGATTTATTGGACCTAAATGACATTCCCATTATTTTCGCCGATGATATGGATCAAAACATCATCAACGTCGACGACGCCGACGATGATAGTGACATAGAGATGAATGAAACCCTGGCCGTAATAAGACGTAGAGAGCTGGCTAAGCATACTATTTGGACAAATTCGATAGAAAATTGCGTACAAAACAAAAAAACATTTTCCGAAACAAGTGGCCCGAGTATTCCAGATAACTTGGAATCACCTACAGATGTATTCTTTCATATATTTCCCCCGAACCTAATTGAAAAAATTGCATTTCAGACCAACCTTTATGCATTACAACAGAGTGGCGGAGACCCGAATACTTTTATGCCCACCAACTCAAATGAGATAAAAATATTTGTTGGGATAAATATTCTAATGGGTGTAAAGAAGCTGCCAAGTTACAGTGATTACTGGTCGTCAAGGCCAGAACTAAGGGATCATTTTATTAGCGCAGCTATGACAAGAGACAGATTTGCGTGGCTTTTGGGCCATATTCACTTAGCTGATAATTCTGTTATGCCGCCCAGAGGATCCGATAATTTTGACAAACTTTACAAAGTTCGATTATTGTTGAACACACTAACTGAAACGTTCGGAGCATCATATAAACCTTCTAAGAACCAAAGCATAGACGAATCCATGATCCGTTTCAAGGGGCGCAGTACTTTGAAACAATTTATGCCACTCAAACCAATAAAGCGTGGCTACAAAGTCTGGATAAGGGCAGATGAATCAGGCTACGTTTGCCAGTTTCAGATATATAGCGGAAAAGTTAATGATGTTGCTGAAAAGGAATTAGGAGCTCGCGTGGTCAAAGATTTAACCAGAGACTTGGCGGGAAAAGGACACAATGTTTATTTTGATAATTTTTTTAATTCTGTAAACCTACAAAAAGATCTGCAGGCTGTCCTTATTTATGCATGTGGTACAGTCAGAAATAACAGAAAAGGCCTTCCCGATGATATAAAACCAGATAAGGAACTAATTCAAAGAGGAGATTTAGACTGGCGTGTCAGCAGAGATGGTCTGATTTTCCTCAAGTGGAAGGATAGAAAAGTGGTATATTTTCTTGGTAACCATCAGAACCCTTTAGAAGGCAGCACCGTTCCAAGAAAAGAAAAAGATGGTACTTCAAAAGCTATTAATTGTCCAATCATGGTAAAAGATTATAACGCCCATATGGGCTATGTTGATAAAATGGACATGCTTAAATCTATTTACGAAATTGATCGCAAATCAAAAAAATGGTGGCATCGAATACTATGGTACTTTGTCGATGTCTGTGTTGTAAATTCGTTTATAATTTTCAAACAACGAACAAACTCCAATATACCAAGTCTAAAAATATTTAGACTGTCTGTAGCGACGGGCTTGATTGGAGTAGGGCAAACACTACGTTCTAGAGCACCACCCAAAGTTATAAACCATTTTAAACGTACAGTACCTTTTGAGATAAGATATAACCAATGTTCTCATATGCCAGTTTATTCAAAATCAAGACGATGCGCTTTTTGCAGCAGTACCCAGGAACCCCATAGGACAAGATGGACATGTAGCACTTGCGATGTAGGATTATGCCTAAATGATAGAAACAATTGTTTCCAAACGTACCACCAAATTTAGTACCTACTAGACATAAAAATAAGATTTGTGTAAGTTTTATAAATAAAGATTTTTGTATTTACCACCCATTTTATTCCCTAGTGGTTACGTTCCGAAACCATATCCTGGAATCAAAAGCATATTCCAGATGGAAAAAATTATCTTAAATATATTATATATTTAACTCTCTGCCACCATAATATTTAGAAAAAAAAAGTATTAAAAGAAAAAAATAATTTCGGGGGCAAAGGGTTAAGGTATTCAAAGGGTTTACGCATTTAATGGTATTTGAAATGAAAGAATAATATCATGGTATTTAGGTATATTTATTTCATGAACACACAACAAAGATTAAAGCTAAAATACGACCTAGTTATAAACAAATTAAACTATTTTTCTTAAATAGTCAATCTCTCAGTGGAGTGAAATCATGAAGAGGTAAATCAACTCATAGTCTGCTTCAGTGGGTAAATAAAAAATATTTTAATTTCCATACATGTTTCAAAGGCATATATCCTCATCAGATTCAGTGGAAAATACGAATAAGTAAATGTTCAGAAAATAAATTAAAACCGAATCCATTCTATTTTTTTGGTTTTATGCTTAGGAAAGAGGAAACACCTTATATTTCTATCAAATTTCTTTGCCTGGTTATCCATATCACAACCGAACACAGCAGCGCGCACCTCATTTTATGAAAATTCAGATATTTATTTTAATAAACACACACAACTAAATAAGAAAAAATGCTGATGAACTTTCAAAGTTTCCATGGAAAACTACGGCAAACGGCAATACGTGGCGACCAGTGTTGCCAGAAATCTTTGATCAAGAGTAATAGGTTGACGGTTCGAAACCTAATAGAACAGTAAAAATGGTGTCAGAGTAAGAAGAGTACGAGAAAAAGGTCGTTACTTTCCTATGATATAGGGGACACCTATAGATTGAACATAAATTTCATATGGGGAGCCCTACAACAAGAATGAACATCTCAAAAACTGTTAAAGTAGTAATGGATATATTACAATTTTAAAAGACTGACAACAACGCTGCTGGCAACGAGCAGGGGTCGCCGAGCAGCTTCGGCTATCGTCGACCGGTTCCGATGGCGCGGCGTTTGACTTAAAAGATTGTCGGAATGTTTTCTTATTTTAGTGGTATTTTAGCTGTAATGTTTCTATGAAATTAATATACGTAAATACTTGTCACATATTATTCTTTCATTTCACATATCATTAATTGCGTAAAACCCTTCAATACCTTTATATATGCGAACAAACACCGTATAAATCTCAATAAGTAATTTAAAAATCGCTCTCCCTGTGACGTCACTGCGCGCCGCAGATGAAATTGGAACGGTTAGATACCTTTAGTATAGAAAGGAAAAGGATTTAAATACATCGCTCGAGTTACTTTAATCAAAAATACTGAATATACCCTGTATAATTATACAGGGTGTCAATTTGAAATACTTTCCACCATAAATATCTCGCTTCTAGTAAATAATGTAAAAAGCTCAAAAGACACGACAATTTTATTGTGACGGGAGACGCTTTCAAAGAATATTTGGCAACCTTCGTTGGTTAATCCAGCCTTCGCGCCCCTGGGCGGGGTAGAGGTTGCCCTTAAAATTTTAAGTGGGAAGGAGGTCAAGTGGCACATTATTTTAAAGGTATTTTGAATCTCTTTCCAATAATATCATAATTTATCATTTTTTGAGCAGTACTTTCCAAAAAATCGCGCTTAAAAAATGGAAGTAATTTTCTAGGCGATGACTTTGGCCCTGGTAAAGGTTTGTGAAAGGATGTCACCCCGAGCGACGACCTACGGACCCCCTAATCATTCTACTAAAAAAGGAGTAAACACAATAATAGTTTTTTAAATAATAACCTGAAAACCATAAATCTGAGTACAAGTAAGTTCTAATTACGTCCTCGATTTCTTGGAACTTTTACTCAAAAAATAATAAATTGTAGTATAAGAGATTTAAACGGCCTAAAATTATGTGCTTCACTTGACCCCCTTCCCATTTAAGATTTTATGGGTAACTTCTACCCCTCCCAGGGGATTAAACGACGAAGGCTGCAACTATTCTTTAAAAGGGTTCCCATTCCCAATAAAATTGACGTGTATTTCTAATTTTTTATATTACAGAGGAACCTCTCATAACGGAGATCTGAAAAACAGTTCCAAATATGTAGAAACATGACTCATTCTTTTGAAAAACGTATCGAATTATGTGTTCAAGCTAATGGGGGTCACCATATGAACAAATAATTAGGTAATAATTTACTTTAGAAATTGTCCACAAGCTTGAATCGCTAAAATATTTTTGTGTCGTATCCTCCCGTATGAATAAATATTTTTTTTTTAAATTACAACATTTTGTTTTTATTTTGTCATAGGTGACTAGAAAAATGACAATGGTAAAATACATCCACTTTTTTTGCTCAAGTTTAAATAAAAATTGAAATCCACCAAGATTGGTAGAGATAGGCATATAAAGACCTGAATAAAAATTAGAGAGGATTGAAATATCTACAAGATAAAGTAATCATATACAGGGTGTTTCATTTAAAAAACTTACGAAACTCAGGTTTCAAGTTCGTAATGTTGGCATATCCATCGAAAATACCCTGTATAAAAATATTGATATGTGTTATCATAGGGGACTTCTGTCAACATTCCTCTTTCCGACATAAAAATATTTTATTTCAAATTATTATAAGTTAAGAAATATTACACATTTCCTTGAACCATGTTTTTGGAGAAATTTTAGGAATTTTCCAATCTATTTGGCAACGTTGCAAAAATGTGTACAAATAATTACGGTGCTATGTACAGAATTTTACGGTGAATTCAAATATGTAAAAATATACATAGTGTCCCATTTAAAAAATATGAAATTTTTATCACACCGCCCTTTTGGAGCACCCTGTATAGTCGAAAATAATTTTAACCTCTTAACGCTTAATAACTTTCGTGAAAAAAGTGTTCCGCTATCCCTAACGGTAAAAGAGATATTGAGCTTTGTCGCACTAATTGGCCACCCTGTATACATAGTAATAATTTTGCATTTACATATTACCTAATAACAAATTTCCCATAGGCGGACCCCTTTATTGGGCGGCCACATTTAAACAGTCCCGTAGGTGTCCGCCTAACAGAAGGTTCACTGTATTTACTGGAAGCGAGAGATTAAGGGTGGGAAGTTTCCGAATTGACACCCTGTATTATTAGACAGATTTTAGGATTATTGAAACAGCACCAGCTACTTGCACGTCTTAGAACATTGTTTTCAACCGATCTCAAAAATCAAGAGGTTCTGATTGGGACATATTGACTTGCAACGAAATGAATTTCAAATTTTCTATTAAAGCTATTGCGTCCGTATCCAGTAAAGGAGTCACCAACGATATACAAGAACCCGAAGCACCTTTTCATGAAACCAACATTGGACTTTTCTCAGAAACATCCCCTAAAACAAAACGATCGGTATCCGTTTTGGAAACAGAACCAACTCAAATCAAATATATTGAGAATTCTCAAAAAAACCAACTGAAGAATATTATCACGAGCGCGAAACACACGGAAATATTTAAAATTCGCGTTAAAAGACGGGCCAACGAAACCACCGGGGAAAAAATTATTAAAATGGATAATGGGGCACCGAGGAGGCATGGCGCAGAGCCGTCATGGGATGTCCTGGATATTATGAAGCATGTGAGATATTCATTTTTGGGAAAAATGTTTAAAAATAGTAAGTTTTAATGGTATTTACTGGATATCTCAGTAGCATAACAAAGTCCAATATATAACTCCGTTGTGGTTGGTGCACATTTAAAGTTTATTGTGAATTATACTAGGGCTTTATCACGAAGTATATTTTTTAATATATGTATTCTTTATATGGCATTTCTAAAGTCTAGTGATCAAACCAAGTTAAGATAAGTAGCATTTCAAATGTCTTCTAAGATAATATGCACTTTTGAAAATTACTTTTTGGCAGGATGAAAACTGCTAGCAAATTCCCATCAGTTTTTCATTATTTATTTATTCATTCATTCACTATAGATCATAAGTGATATCATGTTCGTAATCTGACAAAATATCTAACTATTCACTAATACATAATATAAAATGATAGAAAACTAAAACGTACACACACTGATAGACAATATAGGAAATATTCGATAAATTAGCGCAAAGAAGAACAACAATCAAGGGAAGGGACTAAAAGCACTTTTCATCAGTCAAAACCCTTTTACAGTCCCTTTTAAACTTTAGGATAGTTTTAGTTTCTTTAAAAAAAAATTAGGCAAATGATTGTGCACTTTGCCACAGAAATAACTAGGACTCTGCCCAAACATTGACCTTCAACATCCAGGAATCATACATACTACTCCTAGCATGATGTGAATGAGACTGACAGACAACCAGGAATTTTTTGGGATTACCTCACAAACATAACAGACTCAAGAAGAAGCACACATGGAACTTAGAGAATTCCATGTTTTATAACGGTTGGTCAACAAGACTCCAGGAGGTGAACACACTCTCTGAAGCTCGACAGACTGACCCCAGAACAGAATCATAAAATGAAGGTGTGAGTATGTCAATGCATAATAGACCGATAATAGATCAGAAACTGTCAATAGGTTCTTTAAGTTGACAATGATAAAGAATGCAGTTAGGCTTTAGAATGACATGGTTCACGCGTACGCTCCAGGTCAGCCGCTCATACAAGGAATTTACACCTGTGCCTGTGCCACCACGCGCCTTTTATAAAATGCAAGGTAATTAATTTTAGCTGGATTAACCAATAGTTTATTAGTTGAACACCATGCAAAGAATGCATTAATAAGGATTTGTCCCTTCAACTTGAGATCACTACGAGCTCTGCAGATGGTCGTGTCATTGGCATATAAGATAGTAGTCTCAGAATTTGATCAAATGAAAGAAATTCCCCCATATGTTTAATGAAAATAAAAATAGAAGAGGCCAAAGAACACTTCCCTGAAGAATGTCAAACTCAAGGTTAGCTGGATTTGAGAAGATTTGTCCCAATTTAACAACTATCCTTCTATTTGTCAACAAATGCTTAATCCACTCGTTAATCGGACTTCTAATTCCAAGGGCATTTCGTTCGGGGTTTGGCAACAGTTTTCACATTTTTTTATTTTGTACTTTCAATAACTTTAACTGTGCATCTTTTAGAGAGCCTTATACTTATTTTACAGACAATTTTTTTATATATCTTTAACTATATCGCTTCCGATATTTCAGAAACAATAAAAATATATCTATTTTTATTAAAAGTTGTGCTAGCTTTACAGAATGAAATAAAAGCAGACCAAGAAGACCTGGTGGATATTAGCAAATTAGGAACAGAGAAGATAGACCCTGGCCTATTTTCAATGGTCAAGTCGACGTTGGCTACCCTTTTAGACCCACCAGGAACAACCTTTCTCATGGTTGTTTTTGGTGGCCATTTGTATGCCGTTGCTGATAAACACAGTCCTATTGTCCAAAGCATTAAACATGTCATCGAGAATACTGATTCAGAGGATACTCTAATTATTGTATCAGGTAATTTTTATTTCTTTTAAGTTCCTAATATATTCTTAAGCTTTTAAGCACACATGTGCTGTAACTACTTTCGAGCTGACGATAACCAATTTAAAGAGGATTGATTCCTACTTTGAAGGCCAACAAAAATCTTTTCTTTCTAGTAGAATAAAGTTGTTGCAATCAGGGTTCGAAAAAATCATGATTTAACAAAAATCAATGATTTAATTAGCGATTTTTTATAAGAAATAATATTTTCTGTTTTGATCCGTCTTATGTAATTCTTCTTAAATCCTGTCCTCAAACTAGCTTACATCTGAAGAACGATACTGTATAATTTGAATTCAGGTTAAAATGAAAATACGAATAATCACCTTTATAACTAGGTTTACACTTCTAATATATTGACAGCGATTGTAATTTTTTCAAATAGTTCCTGACCGCCCAAACCCCATCGATTTATAAGCGATTTTTAATCGATGACATCAAGATGCACATCGATTTGTAGTTCTGCTGAATGCATTTTGTTGTCAGATTTTTGTTTGGATAGGATCCCTCCAAATCCTCCTGTATATTTTCTTGAAATATTGCATTTTTCTCTGTATGAAATGGATAATTTTATTTTTAATGCTCCTCTTCACTAGCGAAGATCATGTATAATATGTTATTATAATCATAATCCACTTCTTTCGTAATTTTTTATAACTTTCACTCCTCAACCTGACAAACAAAACTGACATAAGTCGCTGTCAAGTCACAAATCGCTTATTAAATTCGATGGAAAAAATGGCGTCCGATTTCCCCGATTTTTTTAGTGCATTCAGCAGATGATTGTTAATCGCTTACAAATCAATGGGTTCTGCTGAATGGCGCCCATTTATTTTTTTTGCTGTACTGACAGAAATATGTCAGTTCCGTAGTGTCTAGTTTATAATTTTAAAAATATATTTTGTTAACTAAATTACTACGAAAATTACACTCATACATTAAGCTAGAGGTGTCGTTTTCGATTGATTACATCGAAAACAACCTCTCTAGCTATCGAAAACAACCCGCCAAGTTTTTATTGTTTATTGACAAAGATAATGACACTTTTTGACGTTTATTTATTATTTTTATTTTCCAGCTACAAACTCAAATATTAAATATTATTACAATTAATAAATATTTACTAATTTTTTTAGTTCTTTTTTTAAAAGTTGTAATATAAAGTTGTTTTAACCATTATTCGAGTAATTTTCTCCCTAAATTACACTCGTGCATAAAAATTCTCAGATAATTTTTAGGCACTAGTGTAATTACCTCCGACAATACACTTTAAATTGAACAAGGACATGATTCTTATTGTAGTCTTCAAAAAGTTTAATTACATTTTTGGGCTAAAATAAAGAGGGGAGCTAATATTTGATCACCACCGGGTATATTTTTTTCATTTAAATCATGGGTTAAAATAAATAAATCACTTGATTAAATCGATGATTTAAATCAAATTATTCAAATCGGGCGAACAAACAAACCCTCGTTGCAACCAAGTTGCACCACACCTGGCGTAAATATTCAATGATATTACTTTGAAACGTGAAATAAAAAAATCCGAGATACCCGTTCTCATATATAGACTGTGATAAAATAATTTAATATTAGTGGCTACCGTCACATCCTAACCCGATGCTAACTTAGCAGCCTATTCCTAAGCCCATCCATGAACATATTTTAAAACAACTAAAACATTTAAACAAGTAAAATAAAATTCGAATTATTTCGACTATAGGGTCGTGTGCAGAGGAGCCAACCAATGGAAAAGATAAATCACATAATAAAGATAAAGGATCGAAGTTAAGTCACCAAATGATGCCTGTTTATGCTAAAGGTTGGTCCAAAATTTGTGCTTGCTCTTTATTTGGGGATATACATTTAATTTTTAAACTATACCTAATTCATGCATAATTTTGGGCCGTTTGTGGTTATTTATTTTTTGATTCTTAAATAGATGTTAATTTAAAAACAAATTTTGATACCAAGCTAAAAATGAGACAAACAAATATCTTATTGTTATTAGAAAGTTTTAATTTCCATGGTGACAGAAAACCATAGTAATTTTCATAGCCTAGATGGGAATTATTACGTAATTATATTATTAAATTATATCTACAGGGTGTCAATTTGAGACCTTATTACTCCTTCTCTAAATATAACGGAAAGACAGCCATCATTTTAGATTTTTCTTTTCTTTTCAGGACCTGGTTCAGAAATGTTATCTGAATGCACTCTCTTGTATGATATTCCGCTAACAGTAAGAAAAATTTTGGAATTCCGTAGTGGATCAGGTAATCTAGGTATTATTTTATTAGTTTTATGAATAAATATGTAATATGGGGTATGTGGTAGTTCAGTATCAATTTGGTCTACAGAACACTGTTATGTCTGATTTATTAAAAAAATTGTCCTCACAAGTGAGAACATGAGACCTGAGTAGGGAATCCAATCCCGCAAATGCGGGATCCCGCGGTGATTTCGCGGGGTTGACATTGCGGGATTAAACGTGCGGGATTTGCGGGATTCGATGTGGGTGCTGTATGTTAATAAAAAGTTGTTTTATGCAATTAGAAACAGAGTAGAGTAGCAGGAAAATATTTATTGCATATATGTACAATACAATAGCACGACTAGTTTCATGGTTACATGTTACATTGATTTTGAAAGTATTTTCGGAGAAAAGATAACATGTTTAATGTTTCATCTTTTAGATTCGATCTTATTTTATTGCACATGTATCCTGCGGCTGAAAACGCACACTTGTCGGCGGAATAGATTTTACACAATTTGTGGCCCTCTAATTCGAATAGTTGGCGCATATCGGTCGATGTGATAAACTTTCCAAAGGGTATACCATCCTTAGCTACCATTCGAAACAATCTTTCCTCCATCGAAACTTTTTTCTCAGATGAAAAAAAATCTGTAATTTTCATTTTCTTAGGTAGCAGAGAAGAACCACTAACATCTGAGCAAAAATAGAACTTATCGAACTACTCGAACTGCTGGTACTAGCTTTCATTTCCTGTGTTATTTTATCAATATCAACACTACCACTGCTGCTCTGGACTTTCAAATTAATATTATGCTTTGTTTGTAAGTGGGTGTGAAGATCTTTGGTTGAACGAGCAGAGATTTTGATAATGCAGGGGCATAACTTACATTTAGCTGTAAGACCATTTTCAGACTTTAAAAAATAATTCCAAACTAAACTTGAACCATTATTGTCTTGGTAAACTAAACTGACACTCATTTTTGTGATTGCTGTTTAAATTCCATATATTATATTCAACCACTTGATAAATGTCACTAGATACTATTGGAACAACGCGCTTACTTTCGCACGTACGCAAGAAAACTGTTCTGTTTAACGTATTTTCAATAGCCCAGCATGGTGGGGAATCCCCGACGCGTCGACCTAAAATACCACAGTTCATTGTTTGCTATCCCGCAACCCAACCCCAACAAGAAAACCATAAAAACGAAATCTAATAAAACCGAAGGAAAATTAGAAAATATGCAAAAATGTAGACATGAAATGCAAGGAGAGTTATTCATAATCAGACAATTACTTAACTGCTGCTTCTTCTACATCAGTCAAGGGAATTTCTCAAAACCATTCTAAACTAGAAAATCGATTAGGAAGGGAAAGAGCTAAATTAGTTTTCTTGTACAAGCACTACAATTAACTAAAATAAACATTAATTAGGTACAGTGGTTTTATTGTTTTGATATAATAAACCAAGTGAAGTGGAAGGCTGTTCTTGGTAATATTGGCCTAGTAATACTGGTACCTATTATACTGATTCTGAACGGAATTTCATAGTTTTCTCACATTGCTAGCAAATTATTTTTGATATATTTTCAATCCATTTCTTTCTAGGTTTACAATCAGAGGAAAAAAATACATAAGGAAAAATAAATTACATATATTTTATGTTATATGTTGACTAAAAGTATGAGTAAAAATAAATATTATGTACCGAACTGACATATTCCGACTACATTTATTTTAGTTTTGTTGTGTCCTAAACTAATAGTAAGTAGGTACTTTTAAGATATAAGTACATACAGATGCTTTTAATAAACTTATTTTTAGACAATAATATAATAACGTTAGTTCGGATGTGTGCCTACATTGTGTATGATTCCTTGCCTCTTACGAGATTTCAAATATCGTAAAATATAAAACAACTGAAAACCCATTATGCTTTACTAGTTAGGTTTTGTTCGATATTGAATTATATTTTAACCTTGTATTTTCAGTCCTGTTTGTGTGCTTCTATTCAGAGTTGCTTCCTCTTAAAAGGAAATATACTTACTCTTCTTATGAGAATGAATATTCGTCACTTCAATATCTTCGATACTATCCTCCAATTATTTCGCCTCGCACTATTATTTCATTAAGTATTCATCAACCGTATGCGCTTTATTTTTTGAGTTTTAAGCGTAAAAGAGCTTGGAGTCGGAGCTCGTAAGAAGGAAGAATCGAGCCATATTTATTAGAACAGTTGTTCAAATGCTGATCACAAAGAATATATAGGTAGTGTTGTATTATACTCTCTTCTGTTTAGCAACGACTACCCGAACCCTTCTGCTAACATCCACAGTAGAATAATAGGTTAGAAATATACCAAGCGCTGATCCAGAACTAAAGTTATGAAAAGTAATACGCTTCCGCGTTGGTCAAATCGGTATATTTATTTTTCGTGTTCCATTAATTGTTTGGGAGGGTTATGACCATCCTGGATCCGGGCTTTGTACCTTAAATCTTATTAGACAAATAACATCACACCAAGCCAATGGGAAGGCCCACTCTTGTCCATTGTTTCTTCTACTCAAACGATATGATCAACCTGTCATTCGTCACTAGAAGGATTCGCTGTCATCTCTGGCAGAGAGAATTTTTTTTATAATTGATGTTACTTATTAGGTTGTTATTAGGATTAATTCTCTAACTGATGGTAGCTAGTGCATGATTGAGTGAAAAAAATGTCAAACCCCCTAAGGAATTCCACAGATATCTATGCAAGGAAAGTGCGAATGATGAGTCTTAAAGACTCCCTGTCGAGAGTAACCTTTTTTTGCGGCATATTTTATTTATAGGCGGGTAATGAGAAGGCAGAAAAAACGGCATGTTCAGAAATCTCTATCAGTTTCGAGAACCTTGGCACAATCCTACAGGACGCTTAAATTATCCCCTAGAGTAACTAGGGTTCTGACCAGGGTTGTTATTGTCGCAAAAGTTAATGTCGCAGAAAAGTTGAATTTACTACATTGTTACATTTGCTATACGTAGCAAACGTAATAAATGTAGTTAAGTATTGTTTTGATTGGCTGAAAATGTCAAAAATACTAGATAACTTCAACTTTATTATTATAAATTTTAAACTTGAGTTGAAAAGTAGAAAATAGTAGTTTTTTGATTATTCTGTTATTGCTTTTTGCTTTGATCTAAATAAAAATATTCTAAAAATGAAAGGTGAAAGTAGTAAATGTAACAAATGTAGTAAATGTAACAAAATACATATTAAGAGCATGTAACAAATGACATTTACTACGGTAGTAAATTACATACTAATTGTTACATTAACAGTTTAACAACCCTGGTAAAATTACCCTGCTAAAATTAGGGGTCATATTGCGACCCCTCTAAATTCAACACAGTTTATGATATATCTCAAAATGTTTTATAGGTCAGCTCCCCAAATCAAAATCGTGGGTGTGCAAAATGATTCAAATTAAAATATAGAGTTACTATATGACCTAGCTGTTTCCAAAATATATATATAAAATGGTTACTTATAATGAGTTCACTCACCATGCACATAAGATTAGTACCTAATATATAGTCTCACTTACCGGATGCATAGGCATTCGAAAGGGTTTGGATAATTGTGGAGGCGGAGAAACCCCCGGGGGTGGTACCGGCCATCTCGGTCGTGGACAAACAGGCATGCGTCCAGCAAACATATTAACGCTGGGGCTACTTAAACGCGGAGGCGGCGAAGGCGCGTACGGCGAAGGTGGGCGAAACGGAAGCGGCGACCAGGTACCCCGAGGGGGCCCGCGACCGCCCTGGCCGCTATGCATTTTTTAAGGATTTTTAAAAGTGTTAGTTGTGTAAACGAATTTCTGCCATCGAATCTGAAACAAAATGAAAAATAATGTAATGCTAATATAAAATCATTAAAATACAAGCTAAAATAAGAAGCGAAAATAAATATGAATTTATTACCTATACCTAGAATCGGTAATTTTCTCTTGAGGCAATAAAAATTGCACGGAGGTGGAGGCATGCGCAGTATACCGTTCTCGATGAGCTAGCGCTACTATTCGTATTAAAGCCGTATTACAGTCGGCAATTTTTGTCTCTTGCGCCTGCAATGGCAATTATAATTGCACGTATTCATGCGTACTAAACCGTTCTCGATCAGCTGGCCCAATACTGCTCGCATTGCCGGCGCCTGGAATCCTTATTAACACCGTATTAGAGTCGGCAACTTTTGTTGCGCCAGCAATGGCAATTATAATTGCAAGGATTCATACGCAGTTCACCGTCCTCGATCAGCTGGTCCAATACTGCTCGTATTGCGGGTGCAATGCGAGAATGGAATCCGTATTACAGTCGGAAATTCTACTCTTCTGACAATTAAAATTGAACGGATCCACGCGCAGTACACCGTTCTCGATCCGCTGTCTCTCATTGCCAGAAATGGGACACGCGCCATTTTAATTGCCATTGCCGGTGCAATTGGGTAGAGATGGATTATTCTGTTATTTTTAACTGTTTATTATTTGGTCGAAGCAGGTATGAACAGCTAATGGCCATTTAAATCCACTGGTACTTAAATTAGCAGTTCACATTCTTTATTAAACTTATGGACTGTTACTTCGTAGCAACTTCTTGCACCTTCTATTTGTATTTTAGGGATTTCGACAGTACCAACTGCTGTTCTGACTGTAGACAATGTTCCAGCTGATTAATAACGGTTTACTGCGCATGAACACATGCAATTATAATTGCCGGCCCAAGAGAAAAAATTGACGACACTAATACGGCTTTTATAGTCGGCAATTCTACTCTTCTGGCCATTAAAATTGCACGGAGTCATGCGCAGTACACCGTTCTCGATCAGCTGTCTCGCATTGCCAGAAATGGGGCAAGCGCCATTTTAATTGCCATTGCCGGTGCAAGTCTGGGTAGAGATGGATTATTCTGTTATTTTTAACTGTTTATTAGTCGATCGAAGCAGCTATGAACAGCTAATGGCTATTTAAACTAACTGGTACTTAAATTAACAGTTCACATTTTTATTAAGCATAAGTACTGCTAAACCCGAACAAACCCGAACAAACCCGTTTTTTGAAAGTAGCAGTAGCTGCTTTAACTGGTAATCAAAAGGAACAGGCTTGTCCATTTCTAATTCTGGGGGTATTTTAGGGATTTCGACAGTTCCAACTGCTGTTCTGGCTGTTGGCAATGCGCCAGCTGATAGAGAGCGGTTTAGTGCGCATGAATACGTGCAATTAGAATTACCATTGCCGTCTCAAGAGAAGAATGGCCGACTGTAATACCGCTTTAAAATTGTCATAGCGCGCTCAACGACGCAAATTTTATGTTACTAAGCCACGCTGCGCTATATATGTTAATTAGGAAAATTTTCTTCCTTAACCTAAGGTGCAAATATAAAAACAACCAATTCGTTTCTTTTCTAACTAAGATAAAAAAATTGTGCCTTAATAAAGGGATATCCCTTATGGAATCTAATTATCTTCCATTGGAAGGCCTTATGTGCCTTAAAATCATTTTCCTATAATATGGGTTTGGGACAAAAAATGTTGGTATATTTTGCCTGCTATTTACCTAATTTCCCTTTAAATAGAAGTAACCATTTATAAAATAAGATGTAATACTGTGAATGTAGGTGTGTTCAATTGCTTCCACTTATAGTAGTAATGTCCACCATATTTCTTATAGGTAATTATTCTTCTTCGGATTTCTAGGCCAATGGCAAACCCGTTCACGTATATTAATCTAACATATTATGTTATAAGTGTCATTTGCTAAAAATAGTCCGCAATATATCAATCAACGCTATTGAACTATTAGAAGAATTCAGGTTTATGGCTAGCCTAGTCCACCTGTTTTTATTAATATTTTTACAATTTAAATGTATTATTATACAGGGTGTTATGGAAATTTCCATAACACCCTGTATACTAGTCCAGCAGGAACTAAAAAAAATACTTTGTTGCACTGGTAGGGCGTATACGCACTAGGCGTTGTGATACGCGGTTGAACCTGTGGGTAACCTCAGTGCGGTATAACCGCAATCGCAACCGCAGCATCCTGTTGAAGAACCGTTGTTGCGTTGTCTTAACACAGACAACGGTTACCCGCAAACTAAACAGTGCAGTGCGAATGGCAACCGTGCGGCTGGCCGGCGAAGGGGCTGCTGCTCGCCCAACGACTGTCCCTGTTTGCGGGTAGCCGCATCACAGGGCGAATCGAATCGAATCGCCTAGTGCGTATGAGGGCTAGTCATGATACAAATAACAGAACGTAAATGATTCACGTAAAAGCCGTATTAGAGTCGGCAATTTTTTCTCTTGCGCCGCCAATGGCAATTCTAATTGCACGTATTCATGCGCAGTAAACCGTTCTCGATCAGCTGGAGCATTGCCAACAGTCAGAACAGCAGTTGGTACTGTTGAAATCCCTAAAATATCCCCAGAATTAGAGATGGGCAAACCTGTTCGTTTTGATTACCAGTTAAAGCAGCTACTGCTATTTAGAAATAGGATCGGTCAAAAAAGTTGCGACGAATTAGTAGTACATAAGCTTAATAACGAATGTGAACTGCTAATTTAAATACCAGTGAGTTTAAATAGCCATTAGCTGTTCATACCTGCTTCGACCAAATAATAAACAGTTAAAAATAACAGAATAATCCATCTCTACCCAATTGCACCGGCAATGGCAATTAAAATGGCGCGTGCCACATTTTTGGCAATGAGAGACAGCTGATCGTGAACGGTGTACTGCGCATGAATCCGTGCAATTTTAATTGCCAGAAGAGTAGAATTTCCGACTGTAATTCGAGCAGTATTGGGCAAGCTGATCAAGGAAGGTGGTACTGCGCTTGAATCCGTGCAATTATAATTGCCGTTGCTGGCGCAAGAGACTAAAATTGCCGACTCTAATACGGCCTTAAGAGCTTGTCCAGACTCGTTTCGGAACGCGCGAGTGTGGGACTCTATAGATATTCGTTTATTCCGTCCACATGCACGCGATATCTATACAAGTTTTCACAATCGCGCGATACGAAACGCGCGTGAGACGTCTTATCTGAAGAACAGACCCTCCCCCACAGCGAAGTTCTGGACCGGCCCTTGCGCTTACCCTAGCAGTGACTTATTAGGAAAGGGTTTTCTTTGCGTATATTTACAGAAGAGTATTTCCCCACAAGAAAGTACTACCATTAATTCGTGTTTTTATTTTTAAAAATGAACAAATTTGGACAGACTAATTTTCAACCCTGTATATTATTTCTTCGCAATCCTATCGGTGTTGACGACCTAGTTTCATACGTTATTCACTGATTCAACCCAGACTCTTTTAAATAAAAATAGCTTTGTGTGACGCATGATAATTTTATCGAGAATTCTCTACAGTGAGGCTTCCAAAAATAAACCAATTTTTGTATTATAAAAAGCTATTACACAAAGTCACGCTTTTTAATAAAGTATCTGTCGTATATTAAAGTTAAGCAAAAAAAGCTTCTATGTCGAGGGAAAACATTTCTAACAGGTATAATTTTTTTAAAATTAATGTACCCTGAAACCTAGTCAACAAGGCAACGTTTGTCCCAAAGAAAGACATCTCGTAATTCAAGTCACCCCCCACACAATTGACAGAAGTTAATATAAAAGTTTGTACAAGAAGAGGCAGTCGCGACAATGATCATTTTGAAAGCCGAGCTTGTTCAGTAAAAGCATTGATTGACATTCTAACCTATTGGAAACTCCCACAATACAAACTTTTTCTAAAAAGCAGGTTATATCCGCATGAATTAAGCGGCACTGTCGAGCTGTAGTGCACGTGACTAGGCACACTGACAAAAATGCATTTACCAATGTCGTGGGTTACAAAATTGGAGCTACTCTAACGCACCTCTGTTGTTCTAACTGAGCCTATGAATTATTACAAATTATTTAATAACGCTACAATAATTCAGGTTCTTTTGGTTCGCCTCAACCCAGAAAGAGATTTTTTACCAACATTTTAAACATATTTGGGATTACCACAATCCCTCATCTTGTAACTATTTTATGAGTTACCTGAACTCAGTTTTTGGGTTGGAATAATTCAGGATTCATTTAAAATAACCCAAAAAACGTGCTACAAAACCCCATATATCGAGGGTAAATTACCGGTCGTAAGGTCACGGAAAGTTCCGGATTCGTGCTCGTGCAGATTTGGCGCGGTTCATTCCATTGTTATTAGTTCATTTTCCTTCGATCGCGCGTAGAGGCACCTGTTTGCCGCTGCGCCGTTTCCATGATCTTCCATTTTTGCTCTTTGTGCGGGAAAATTTGTGTTTAGCATAATTTTGGTCAGTTGGCGTAAAATGGAGGGACAGGAGGGAGATGCATGCATTCAAACGGTTATTATTGGAATGTAGCCTTATTATTCATAAGTATATATTAATATTATAAAATTATTAATAATACGTATTTACTCAAGATTTGAACATCTGTTACACATGAAATGTTATTTTTCGTTTTTAAGTGTATTCTTAAAGTAGAGTCTTTGGGAGCCCTTACAAATTGTTTTTTATTTTATTAATAAACTTATTAAACCATTGTTCTTATATTATTTTGTTCAGAACCAGAGTGTATGTAATATTTTGTTCAGAACCAGTGTATATAATAGTTCCGATAGTCCACAATTTAGGTACTGGTAGTCCAAAATTTGGACTCTGGTAGCCCAAAGAGTGAGTTATTCCAGCCACCATCGTAAGCTAGAACAACTTAAATGTCAAGTTTTGATAGCTCGAATCATGAATTAATCAAGCCCGACTAGTAACGCATCATAATTCACATACTGGTGGCTACGGTAGCCTATCAATAATTTAAGACGGTGGGGCGTGATCTTCTGTGCTATAATAACTTATGAATAGTGAGTTGATGCAATTTCTTCGATGTGGATGCCGCAATTCAGAGGTCTGGGCTGTCCCCTATTAGCAACACGCTTCGGTCTAGGACAACTCATATTTGAGTTATATCAACTCGAGTTTGTTCGGGTTTGTTTATATCACATTAAAACGTCTTCTGCTAATTTGGATATCTCTCTTTCTGATTTGCTATTATTAAACTCTATTTATTTTACCAATTCAGGAACATATCCGTGATATCCAAGTGCTCGATGCATAAACTTATCGCTATTGGTCAATTGCCGATAAAAACAGGGTCGTAGTTCATTGTAAGCTTATTTCAGCTCTATTCATGAGTGACTCGAGATCGAACTGTTATATTGTTCTTAATACGATCCTGTGTGCTCTGTTCAGGTGATCAGGTCTCGTGTATTTGCTTTTGTCTACTGAATTGGGAAAATGAATAGACTTATTTAGTGCAATTTACAATTATTCAAACGAGATTCGCATCTTCCAGGGTAGATCGCTATTAGTATGTATAGTCATCTAAACCCAAAATAAAACGTTAACAAGAACATAACATGGTTTTAATGTTTCTAAAGTGTTTTAACGCTTAGACGATTAGTCATGTATAATTGCCGATATATTTACAAATTAATCGTAAATTCCTAACAGTTTATTTTAATGTTCCGGGTTCGGAGTATTCAACCCAAACTACAATAAACATTTTTCCTTTGGCTGTTTGTATGTTTATAGGGTCAATTGATTTCTTTCTTTAATATAAATAAATTAGCCTCTTCCGTGATGTTAGAAATTTTCTTTGACGGAAATAGGTTATGTTTTAACTTTAGGGAAAACAGAAACTATAGTTAAGCGTTCTTCTTATAGAATTTTTTAAAACTATTCGTAAAATTAGTAAGGATTTTAAAAGGAACCGGTATGGTATTTTTCGTGTTAAATTGATGGTTTGAGGGGGTGGGTCATGACCCCCATGACCCCTCCCCTGGATCCGCGCGTGGATTTGTCTGACCTGACGTCTTAATTAGTGTTGTGATCGCTCGAGCGAAAAACCGCTTGATTACTGGATTATTGAAATAACCGACATCGCTCGATTATTAAAAAAACCGCTCGAGTTATCTATTCAGGCGAAAACCGTCGCTCTTTCACTCGATACCCGCGCTTCGCTTGACGCCGACGGAAATGTACCGCTGTAGTGTGATCGAGTTAAAAAACTGCTCGTATATTCGAACAGTTTTTCGCTCGATAAGAAATACTCTAGTTATAAATTCAGGCGAAAAACCGAAAACGCCATCCGATTGGCGACGTTCGAGTTTGACGTTGATCAGGTAATACGACATACGTCTTTCTTAAAGGCACATAAACGAGAAGGTGCATATAAGAAGTATGCCAAATCCCTTAGCGGAGTCATCGCCACATGGGTTTTGTGAATATTAAAAAATTAAAGGATATAATTTTAAAATTTTTATTTACTATAAACTCGAGAAAACTTCTCAAAAATAACATAATAATAGAAATTGTTAATGAAAAATAGCAAAAAGAACAAAATGGTTAACAAAATATATAGAAAAATTCGTTGGTAATCTTATAGTAAACATTTTTAAATCTAAACAGGAACTTTTTATTATTAAACTCAAGAAGACATCTTAAAAATAACATACATTATAGAAAATGTTAATGGCAAATAAGAAAACGAGCAAAATAGTTAACAAAACATAGGTACCTATCGACAAATTTTTTGGTAACCAAAAGTAAACATTCTTAAATTTATACAGGAACTTTTAGGTAACTATAAACATGAATTTAAAAAAATAATAACCAATTTTCTTATTTTCCCAGTCGCGTAACTAAGCCTAAATTTTTGAAGGGCACACAGTGGGCACCTGATATAATTTAAAGTGGAAGAATTTGACAAGCTATTTTAAATATCTACTTATTTTATGATCGTAGATTGAGAAAGATGTGAAGAAAAATAACTCTTGGTAATACTTTTTGTCTTAAAAAAGCACAAGAATAAACCCGAACAATAAATACATATTTGGGTGATTTTTTGCAGTTTTTTTGTTTGGTATCGATACACGTGGTAAAAATTCATTATTCACAAATAAATAAATTTCTGGAATTTTTTTGGTGGCTACTACAATTTTATCAAATAATCAAATGAATAAAATTATATATAGACAGGAGAGCATACTACGGCTAAGAAACCATGCGGACGAAGTGATGACGATTGCTTCAAAAGGCAACTTGATTTAATATACTGTAAAGAAGCGCGCGATTATCACTTCGCTGAATTAAATTATCTTAATCGTAGTATAATACTCGTGTTTGTGTCTATCACCGGGAATATTAATTTTATAACAGGGAAAAAATTGTCAGGTCTTAAAAAAAAGTTTTCAAGATAGTCAGTCGTTTTCCTCAAGCATATGGACGCACCCTTACAATATAAGTATAGAAACTTTTTTTAATTTTTTTTGCGATTTTGTCGACGATGCCGCTATTGTTGCTCTTTTTTCTTCATACACTAGTGGTTCTGAACAAAATATAAGAACAATGGTTTAAAAAATATTATTTTTTTAAAGATTAAAAGCTAGATGGATTTTGGAAACTTAATTCAAACCCTATTATTAGTTTGGTTAGATAAGTTTATTAATAAAATTAAAAAAAAAACATTTTGTTAGGCCGTATTAGACTCGGCAATTTTTTCTCTTGCGCCGGCAATTATAATGGCACGTATTCATGCGCAGTAAACCGTGTTCGATCAGCTGGAGCATTGTCAACGAGTCAGAACAGCAGTTGGTACTGTCGAAATCCCTAAAATACCCCCAGAATTAGAGATGGGCAAACCTGTTCGTTTTGATTACCAGTTAAAGCAGCTACTGCTATTTACAAATAGGAGGTGCAAAAAGTTGCTGAATTAGCAGTCCATAAGTTTAATAAAGAATGTAAACTGCTAATTTAAGTACCAGTGGGTTTAAATGGCCATTACCTGTTCATACCTGGTTCGGCTAAATAATAAACAGTTAAAAATAACAGAATAATCCATGTCTACCCAATTGCGCCGGCAAGGGCAATTAAAATGGCGCCTGTCCCATTTCTAGTAATGAGAGACAGCTGATCGGGAACGGTGTACTGCGCATGAATCCGTGTCATTTTAATTGTCAGAAGAGTAGAATTTCCGACTGTAGTACGGAGAACGGTGTACTGCGCATGAATCCTTGAATTATAATTGCCATTGCTGGCGCCATAAAAATTCCCGACTGTAATACGGCCTTAAGGGCGCCCAAAGACGTACTCTACTTTAAGAACACACTTAAAAACGAAAAATAACATTTCATGGGTAACACATGTACAAATCTTGAGTAAATACGTATTAATAATATTATAATATTAATATATAGTACTTATAAATAATAAGGCTACATTCCAATAATAACAGTTTGTATGCATCTCCCTCATGTCCCTCCATTTTACGGCAACTGATCAAAATTATGCAAAACACAAATTTTCACGCACAGAGAACAAAGATGGAAGGTCCCGCAAACGGCAAACCGGTGCCTCTACGCGCGATCGAAGGAAAATGGACTAATAACAATGGAATGAACCGCACCAAATCTGCACGAGCACGAATTCGGCCCATGACCTTACGACCGGTGATTTACCCTCGATATGGGGTTTTGTAGCACGTTTTCTGGGTTATTTTAAATGAATCCTGAAGTATTCCAATTCAAAATAATTTACACATGGTAAAATGAGTTAAAACAATGCACGTCCTGGTTAAAGCGACGCTTTGTAATCAATTAGTAAGTTTTCAAAACCCAAAAACTGAGTTCAGGTAACTCATAAAATAGTTACAAGATGAGGGATTGTGGTAATCCCAAATATGTTTAAAATGTTGATAAAAAAATCTCTTTCTAGGTTGAGGCGAACCAAAAGAACCTGAATTATTGTAGCGTTTTTAAATAATTTGTGATAATTCATAGGCTCAGTTAGAACAACATAGAGAGGTGCGTTAAAGTGGCTCCAATTTTGTAACCCACGACATTGGTAAATGCATTTTTGTGTCTCATGTCTCATTATATGTCTTTCAAAACCTCTGACACAGAGCCGGTATATTTAGAGATTTTTAGAGTGGATACTCAAGAAATGGGCAGTTTCGCTAGTTTTGAAACAATTATGTTTAGAGAATAGTTTCACATCGTTCACGGAAAATGCACATGTTTTGGATTTTTGAACAAACCCTGATTTTTTAAATTTTTAAGTCTTTTGGTAACAACACAACGTTAATCGGGTCCATATCAGATTGAATTAGAATAATGTGGTTGTATGATTAAATACGTACCTATGAAATAGGTACCTCTTTCATTTCAATAAGAACGTCATTAAAATAGCTATTTTCAGCTGTTATCCGTATTTATGAAACCTCTGCTCCTACCCATTTAAAATGTATGCCAATTTATGTCATATGCTTCGTTACATTTATGAAAACTATCAAATATTACAACCTATATTCGAGTGATTTCTTTATGGTTAAGTATCTTATAAATAAAGTATTTTTGGCATATGTAAAATATTATAATGTCTTTATATTTTTGTACATAACATATCGAGGCATCTTTTAGTGATTTTTTACTGCGTATCCATGTCTTTAGTGAATTTTTGCGTCTTTTAAACAGACCTATTTTTTAAATATTTTCTGATAATTTAAAAGCTTTTTTAGGTATCAGTTGTCACCGGTATCAGTTCAGTAGTTCTTAAATTACTAAGTAATTAAAAGAATTCTGGATCCATTTGATGTTTACTGGGTATCCAAATAAAAGGCCTGCGTATACAAATGGATACTCAAAAGTACGTTAAAAGATGCCTTGTAACATATACAACGTGTCCAAGATAAGAAGGGCCAGTACAGGAATCTCTGAAACCGTAAGAGATACGAAGTCGGTTAAATGGAGGTAAAATTGCGCATTTACGTGCCTAATAATATGCCGTTTAGAAAGTTTTAAAATTCCGAGTAGTTCCGGAGATATCCGGAAAAAACCGAAATTCTGAAAAATCGTTTTATTCTTTTCCTGGGTTTTTTTGAGATGGAATTCTAAAGTAAATTGCACTTTTGCATTGCCACTTTTTCCGCTCTATCTAACGGCGTTAATTGTTTTGTAATCCGACGAGTCGTCTTCGAAGGGCCATTATCAACTTTCCTTTTTTAAATACGGTCCTGTTTTCCTGATATTGGAATTTGAGAGCTTTTTTTTGTTCCGAATGCAACGATGTATTACACATTGTGGTTTAATGACGTTTCGAGGGGTTGTTGAACAACATCAGGAAATTTTGGGATACGGTCCTGTATTTCTTCTAATTTTATAAATAATATCTCGTAAGTAAGCTCTAAATTTTTTACTTATGTTGGACCAGTTCAATAAATAACAAATAATTTAATAATAAACCACAAATAAGTGAACAACAATCATTCCAAAACAGTAATAAAACGAACAACGAAAAAAGTAATTAACTACATAATCAGGTGTTCAAAATAATTTCCGTTATTCTCTAAGCACAAATAACATCTTCTAACTGACACATAACAGTTTTTTTGAGATAAAATAAAACATGCGATAGAATATCAAATTTTTCAGCATTTGTAAATTTATGTTCCATATTTTCTGGAAAATAGGAAACCTTTTAAACCGCTCTCAAACGATCACAATGGGAATGTCAAGTGAAACAAATCACGCGTCACCATCTTAGTTTTTTTGTTTCAAGCGCCTACTTTTCTAAATCCCCAATCCACAGAAGTTTGAAACAATGTTTCTGTATTTTGTTCACTTATTTGTTGTTTGTTATAAAATTATTTGTTATTTATTGAGCCAGTCCAACATAAGTAAAAATTTAGAGATTACTTATGAGATATTATTGATAAAATTAGGAGAAATACAGGACCGTATCCCAAAATTTCCTGATGTTTAAAAAACCCTCGAAACGTCATTAAACTATAATGTGTCATACATCGTTGCATTCGGAAGAAAAAAGCTCTCAAATTCCAATATCAGGAAAATAGGACCGTATTTAAAAAAAGAAAGTTGTAATGGCCTTTCTAAGACGACTCGTCGGATTACAAAACAATTAACGCTGTTAGATAGAGCGGAAAAAGTGGCAATGCAAAAGTGCAATTTACTTTAGAATTTGATCTCAAAAAAAAAAACAGGAAAACAATAAAACGATTTTTCAGAATTTCGGTTTTTTCCGGCATATTATTGGCACGTAAATGCGCAACTTTACCTGTGTTTAACCGACTGCGTATCTCTTACGGTTTCCGAGATCCCTGTACTGGCCCTCCTTATCTTGGACACGTTGTACAGGGTGTTTCCTAACCTCTCTGAAAAAATGTAGGAGGTGAATCCTCACCTTATTTTAAGACGAAAATGCGGTATAAAAGTTTTTCGCATGTCACTTCGCTTTCGAAATACAGGGTGTTAAAAAAACTATTGTATTTTTCATTTTATGCCAGACGATATTCTAATGATATTTGTTAAACATAAAGGATTAGAGCACTTCACTTTAGGTCAATTTTAAATTTTACAATTAATTCATTGCGGGGATCTGGGTAAAAGAGTATATCTTAATTTTTTAGATATTCTCTTATTTTTATCTTCAAATTATACGAGTAAGCTTTGCTTCGTTCCATGGCAGCCACAAGAGGAACGGTACATTTCTTATCGCACAACAATCACTGCTCCACGTCCAAAGTCCCACTCAATCTTTATACCACTCTTCCAAGCAAATAACAATTTAAAACCAAACCTATATTCTGAAGGTGGGCCATATAGGCACAGAGGGCGATGACCCCTCCCCTCCTCCTCCCCTTGCTAATAAAGCACATACTAACAAATCCTGTAAATGCCGGTTTTGAAATATAAATTTATTAACTTTTGACTGAATGTGGAATAAAAAAGAACAATATACCAAATGTGTTTTTAAAAGTATAAGCGGTCCAAAAGGACTGGCTTCGCCCCTCCTGACTAGGCCACTGCGTCCAACCCATATTAGGTATAATTCCCAACCCGAACAAAATCCCATATTAGGTATAATCAAAAAATGTCCGAGTTTTAAATTGTTTTTGTTGGTAAATATTTCAAGTTGAAACTAAATTTTCGTGCCAGCTAGCACACTTTTTGAAAGAGACAAAGATCGAAATGGAAATAATAGTGGACTAATTAATATTTCAAAAATAAAAATACACCAAAATATGAATCTTTAAAAGTGTTAATTTAAGCCCAGTTCCCCAAATATAATGTTGAATATATGTGGAAAACTTTATATCAGGCTAATATAGCACTAATTAGTAAATATTTGAGGTCAATCCTATAGCTATTTTGAATATCATCAGAAACTAACACTTTTAAAATAAGAAATTCTGCTAAAGATGAGATTTATCACAAAACTCACATACACACAACGCCGGAAACTTACCGAAAAGTTATCGGAGTTTTTCAGCACGGACCCGGCGTACCAAATCGGTAACACTCAAAACTGCAAAATCCAGACATTCATGACCCAGGGCCCACGTATACGTTGCCCCTTCCTACGAGATCATTTCTTATATTTAGATTTTGGCACCAAGACGCCTCGCGTCTCGACGCTGGCCGATTCGTACAAAAGCCGCGCGCTTATAATACTCCAGAGACTGGAAAACTAATTCGAGATTTTTGATTTGCCGTTGTTAGCGGGTTGAAAAGACTGCGGAATAATTAGCAGTGGTTTTACAGAAACGCTGCTTCCACTGCAAAATGTTAAAAAATAACTATTACTAAATATAGCGACAGCACATCTTCTTTTTGTAATTTATCAGAACGTTTCAATAAAAAAATATATCAATGGATCCGTTTTTTATCAATATAAAAGCTATTGAACACAAATACTGAGGGTGTCAGGAAATTAGCGCGAAATATTTCTAGTTTGCAATAACTCCAAATAAGACAAGTTCATATGAACAGGCGTAATCCAAATATCTCCGAACCTCCAGGAATTTAAATCAAGGAAACTTAAAGAATAAAAAAATCAAATTCTCAGGTAGGTTGTAAACAACTTCCCAGAAAAACAATCAGGAGCTGTCATTTTCTGTTAATTAGACAAAGACATTAAGTCGCCTTCGATCGTGGACTTTATACAGGGTGTTATGGAAATGACGTATTATATTTAAACCGGCAATTCCTGAGATGAAAACAAATTGAAGAAAAATATCCAAAAATGGCGCTTTAATTTAATATGCCCTGTACATGACCTGCTGTCAAACCAAAAATAAGCACGTGGTGTCACTGGGAGAAAGGTAAACAAAGCATATGTTGCAAAAAACGTCAGTGAATTTGAGCAGTGTTGTCACATTTTCATGGTAAACTCTTTAGAAAGTCAATAACCGTTGGACAGATTTTAAGTTGTTTAGTTTTCAGGGTACATAAACTTTTACTTTCAGTTCAGTTTGATGGGAAACAATCTCTGATTTTTAAACTTGAACTGACTCGAACGAACCGCCACGGAGTTTATGAATGGTCTCATTTGTTCAATTCGAACGACACCGTCGAATCTGAACAACTTAAATGCCAGTTTACCCTTTAGAAAAAAAAAATGCAATTTTATTTATCTTTTCGGCCTTATTTAAAACCAACTTTTAATTTATAAAAAAAAAACAAGTAAATAACCCGAACAAGAACCGACACAATAACCTCACAAGACACCAAAACAAAGCCACATAAATTCACATTAGTTTTCGCGTAGGTATGCATCTCATGAACACATCTAAGTTTTTAGTATTTTAAAGTGCTACTGTGTAGACAAAAATACGCCCTTATTGTTCTGGGAAATGATATAAATTTCCATACATTGGTATTTGACATCTAAAAATTTTAAAAGTAACTAAACACGTTCGACATATTCGGGTTTACTAGGTCGATCCATATTTAGCTATTTGGGCTGAAAATACAGCGTTGCCACTTTCGACGTTTTATAACATTATATTCATAAATTACGGAATTTCCTACGGTAATACTTTCCTGTATAATGATAGTCTCGGAAATGGCAACGGCGCTAGTTAGACGAGACTATTTATTTTAAAGGGATGTCCTTTTTTTTTTTTTTTTTTTTTTTTTTTTTTTATGATCAAACAAACACAAGCACTATAGGAAAAATCCTTTAGGGCACTCTGGGAGTGGTGCGTGTGCGCAAAAAGCGATTCACGTTGGCCTTGAATCGCTGGAGGTTATATTCGTTGGGAAAAATAATGAAGTTGAAGTTCGAGGAGTACTAAGCTTAACCACATATGGATGGGCGGCAGTGGTTCGTCGTGTATTTCTGCTAATCGTCGCTCTGGGCGGAATTAAGAGGGCAAGGTCAGCCGAGCACCTTCCATGAAAATATCTGTAAAAGAGAGTCAAATCCCCAACCTGTCTTCGATGTTCTAGGCTGTCGAGGTTCTTCGTCAGCCCTCCTTTCGATGGAATCCAGCAGCCGAAGAGTATGTTTGGGTGCAGAGCTCCAGACATGAGAGCAGTATTCTAGTGATGGCCGAATCTGGGCTTTGTATAGTGTCAAAAGTTGTTAAGGTGTGTACAACTTTCTGGTTCGGAAGAGTACCCCAAGCTTCTGAGAAGCTACCTTGGCGATTGCCACAACGTGGTTATGCCAAGACATATTTCCTCCGAGATTGACGCCCAGCAAATTGATAGATGAAGCCAGTGGGATTGCGTGTCCGGCCATGACTATTTCCGGTTCTGCAATGTTAACCTTTTTAGAGAAAACTGCTGCCTGGGTTTTTATAGCGTTAAATTCGACTTGGTTACTGTCACCCCAAGCCAAAATCTCTTCCAGGTCTTTGTTGATGCGTGATACTTCATGCTGTCTGCGAAGATGTGCGTCGGCAGCCGATGTTTGCGCATTCAAAGAGAAAGATGAGATAAGTGTGCTATCGTCAGCAAAACTAAATATCGGATTTTGAGTTTTCACTAGAAGGTCGTTAATGTATAGTAAGAAGAGAGTGGGAGACAATATGGACCCTTGAGGAACACCGGCATTGATGGTGAAGGTGTCTGAGAGAAATCCGTCAATCGCCACATGCAGAGAGCGGTCCTTAAGAAAGCTAGACAGCCATGCACAGAATCGACTGGGCATACCATAGGATCGCAGTTTACTTAGAAGCCCCTCATGCCAAACACGATCAAAAGCTTTAGAAATATCCAGTGCAACAACCCGAGACTCCCCATGATGTTCGATTGCGCTGCTCCAAATATGGGTGACATAGGCTAGAAGATCTCCAGTTGATCTGGACTTCCGAAAACCATATTGATGATCGCTGATAATGTTGAAGCCTTCCAGGTACTGTCTATCAACATAATTATTTCATCATTCCAGTAAAGGATTAATAAATTTGATTAGCCCATTAGAAATTAGCGTGTTTATTATTTCTGAATTTCTATTGCGAAATAAAATGTATCCTATAGTGCTGTGTATGGTAGTGTTATTAATTATGCGTTAGTATTTAGTGCTTTTGTGTAAAAATATAGACTTTTGAGTCACGTCCGTCGATTATTTGATTTTCCTAACCAAGACAGAAACAGACAGAAGATAATATTTTAAAAAAATTTTCTATATTAAAAATCCAAAAACTGGGATGTCATGTGGGTTCTTTTTGGTTTTTCTTCTCATGTGTATTTTTCCACTGAAGATGTCCAGTATGTGTGTTCACATGTATGAAATAAAAATGTAAAAAATATTTATTAAACTAGCGAAGCAGACCGAGATTATTTACCACTTCATAATAAAATTAAGTGTCCTTTGTTAAATTCATAAAAAAATACATTAAAACTTTATTTACTTTTATTCAGTGAAGCGTACATAATATTTTGAAACCTGGTGCAGAATGCAATTAAATAAATGGTTACATAAAAACTACACATACATCAATAATCGAACGAAATACTTCAAATACAACTGGACATGCACAATTAAAATTTTTATTACGAAAAACAATTCTCTATAGTGTCCGTCCGGCGACTAAATAGATCTCAAATTGCATTGAACATGATGAGACGAGCTCGGTTCAAAGTGTGGCCATCTGCAAAATTATTCAGCCGAAGGTAGCTCAATTTAACAATTATACTGCCGTGTTAATTCAAAGGAACGTATCTGCAAATATTACTTATACCGTTCAAATAACGTGCAATGAATGCGCTCATCTAAATGTTTGTTAAATTCGAAAGCAGTATATGCTACCAATACCTATTAATACGTTTGTAACTACAAATATGGGCGTAATTGAAATTTGAAAGCTAAATGATCTATATATTTCACAATTAAATTTTCAGTAGATACGCCCCTTTGAATTAACACGCCAGTATAAATGACAAGTACTCATTTAAACACCTGTATTCATTAAGTGCCTGTTCTCACCCAAGCAACTGGCAACCGCAACTTCAGTTGAGTTGCTCGTTTTTTCTCACGAAAGCAACTGGCAAGCAACGCAACTGCAATGCGACCGCAAGTTCAGTTGAGTTGCTCTTGCGTTCCCACTGGAATCAACTGGTTTGAAGTCTCCTTGACGTGAGCAATATGTCGTCTTCATCAGATGAAGATATAGCCGCAAAATAATTGCTCGTTAAAAATCCAAAAAAAAAACTGAGCGACAATTTTGGGTTAACCCTTTTTTACCATAATTTGAGACATAGTTCGTATATAGTGGCACTGGAATTAAATAATGATCCGGTTAAATTCCATGGGTTTTACCGAATGAGCCACAAAAGTTAAATATTTTGCTGTTTCGTCCGCCATGACACCGTGATTGGAAGCAACTGCGACGGCGACGCGGTATGCCGACCAACTCATAAGCAACTAGTTGCGTTGCAGTTGAGTTGCCTTAAGTCAGTGGGAACACGCGTATTTAAACATTAGTGCTGAGTCGCGTTGATGTTGCGTTGCGGTTGCCAGTTGCTTTGGTGAGAACAGGCACTTACTCTCTCAAAATTCCCAGTTGCGTTTTGACCGATTCATTGCCAAGTCAGATTATATACAGGGTGTGCCAGTAACGTGTCTGGCTTCGATAGCGCCTCAACTATTAAAGATGGAAAAATGTTCCGTATAAAAGTTAAAGGGTTTACTACGATGTATAACCCAAGACATTTTACAACCTACCCGGCGACCCCACCGGCACTGAATATATATTTTTTTAAATGCGACATCCGGTATATTTTTCCCGAATTTGATTTAGTAGAACAAGAACTTTACAAGAACAAGAGCTTTACAATCGCATTTAAATGGACTGAAATGCGGCATTGTCAAGCAATCAGTTTTTTTCTGAAATTTTAGGAATTTTTTAAGAGTACGATTTAAAACTCATAGCAAACTTACCCTTATTTTTAATGCTAAATAGTAAATAATTATAAAATTTGGGGGTTTCCCATTTGAAAATGTAGATTTTTTGTAGTTTTCTCAATTTCATTTTTAATCTTACTTTTTGAACACCCTGTATTAATAGTTATCAAAATATTGTAAAAAATCTATTAAAGCAGGTCCTTTTAAACAGATAATCCAACCCAAATTAAACATAAGTGCCTGTTCTCCCCAAAGGAACTGGCAACCGCAACGCAACATCAACGCGACTCAGCACTGATGTTTAAATACGCGTGTTCCCACTGACTTAAGGCAACTCAACTGCAACGCAACTAGTTGCTTATGAGTTGCCCGGCATACCGCGTCGCCGTTGTCAGTTGCTTCCAAATGCGGTGTCATGGCTGACGAGACAGTAAAATATTTAACGTTTGTGCCTCATTCGGTACAACCCATGGAATTTAAACGGATCATTATTTAATTCCTGTGCCACTATATACGAACTATGTCTCAAATTTATGATATAAAAAGGGTTAACCCAAAATTGTCGCTCAGTTTTTTTTTTAAGTTTTTTAACGAGCAAGTATATTAAGGCTATATATTCCATGTGACGAAGACGACAATTTGCTCACGTCAAAAGAGATTTGAAACCAGTTGATTCCAGTGGGAACGCAAGAGCAACTCAACTGAAGTTGCGGTTGCCAGTTGCGTCGGTGAGAACAGGCACTAAGGAAACCCTTAGTGTCTGTTCTTATCAAAGCAACTGGCAACCGCAACGCGACCGCAACTTCAGTTCAGTTGCTCGCTTGTTCTCACTAAAGCAACTGGCAAGCAACGCAACTGCAATGCGACCGACCGCAACTTCAATTGAGTTGCTCTTGCGTTCCCACTGGAATCAACTGGTTTGAAGTCTCTTTTGACGTGAGCAAAATGTCGTCTTCGTCAGATGAAGATATAGCCGCAACATACTTGCTCGATAAAAAAAACTTAAAAAAAAAACTGAAACAATTTTGGGTTAACCCTTTTTATACCATAAATTTGAGACATAGTTCGTATATAGTGGCAAATGAATTAAATAATGATCCGGTTAAATTCCATGGGGTTTACCGAATGAGGCACAAACGTTTTGCTGTCTCGTCAGCCATGAGGCAGGCCGCACATCAAAGATGATTCATATGCGTAAAACATTTTTATGGCTTGAAATCGTGATGAAACGTGTTTCATGCAATAGACCGCGTTCTATTTTTCAGCTTCAGTATCACTGTTTGGTCAATATAATAAAATGAATAACGACCAAAAATTTAATATAATACGAACAATTGTATAATTATAACGTGGAGAAGTACTCGAATAGACAATCACAAGAAAAAGCCTGGCAAAATATTGCCGACCAGGTAAAAAGTACGGGCACACTAATTGTATTTAGTAATTTGACAAGCTATAATAACTATATCTATTAGTTAGTATATAGGTAGTGTGGAAATTAAGTAACGGATAAATTCGGATAAGCAGATAAATTTTAAACCCTTTCTTAATGTAATATACTTAATAACGCAATCAAAATTCTATTGTCTGTACTACTACTACGACTATGCAACCTTTATTTTTGTTTCTTTAATTAGTACTATGTAAGAAAGAAACGGTTTCGCTTTTCGTAATTTATTATTTCATGTTTTATGTTTCATACTTCATGTTTCACGTTTCATGGAAGCAACTGACAACGGCGACGCGGTATGCCGGGCAACTAATAAGCAACTAGTTGCGTTGCAGTTGAGTTGCCTTAAGTCAGTGGGAACACGCGTATTTAAACATTAGTGCTGAGTCGCGTTGAGGTTGCGTTGCGGTTGCCAGTTGCTTTGGTGAGAACAGGCACTTATAGGAAAAATTAATAATTACTTAAGGTGTGCAAACGTCATTTTTAACATAAATACTTAAATATATCAAACACGCTTAGATTTAGATATAGAACGATATATGAAATATGCCTAGAATCTGCGTAGGATCCATAAACATATAATATAAAAGGAATAATTAAATGTTTTTGGTAGAATCCACAAAAGTAATAATATACATATAGGGTGTTTTAAATTAAAGTAAGCACGTTGATACCGACTTCCGGTATAACCGTAAGTGCAACCATATTGAAAATATTTTAGCCGAGTTACCCCCATCAACATTAGCATACTGTCCCATTTTCAAAATTTTCCTATTTATAGTTTTTCATATAGGCGGTTTCGGGTGGAACAGAATAGAATAGAAATTCCAAATATTTAATGCATGCTATTTTTTCTAATTGTTTCTGTGGAAAATGTATTGAATATGGTTAAACAAATGTATAGTTAAAAAGATTTAAATCAAATCATATTAAAGACTAAATTAAAACTTTATTAAATATAAAATCCAAATAGGCGCTATATACTCCAACAACTCACAGCATAAGTTTATAATTACAACTAGACAAGCAATTAAATCATTTTTGGACTTTATACTTAATATATACTTTAAAAATAACTTATCCTAATGTGTGGTCAAAATTCTGGCACAATAATTTTCCTTTCTAGCTTAAAAAGAAGTGTCATTTAAGCCTCCCTAGGTTCAAGGAAAATAAATTTTCCAAGTATATTTTAGTGATGATATACCTATATTCAAAAGTGGGCATTGAATTAAATTTCGGCCAGAATATCTCAAATTTAAATACCATATCAACGCCAATTTGACTTCTTTAAGATAGCAGAACAACCTTTACACTTGTACCAGATTTTTGCCACCCACTATAGCCTCTAGCTACCATTTTCAAAGATTTCTTGCATCAAAATTTTATTGTTTAGCCTCGATTATTTCCTTCGTATGCCACATACATCAATAAAAATGGTTAATTACTAGAGTTAAATTAAAAATTTATATAACTACAATTATCAAAATACTACTGGAAAATAAAATGGATAAACTACAAACTAAATAGATATGACATTTAATTACTTTTTATAGGGTTTAATAATAATAAAGTTTAGATAAAGGTATTGGTTTAATATAATTAGGGTAATAATAGATTAACAAATGAAAGCGAATGTAAGATTTTCAGTATAGAAATGTGATCCATTAAAATGAGATATACATATAGATCATTCTTTTACAAACAGCACACTTTCTAACCTTGACATTTTAGAATCGTCCGAAAAATTTTTACAGGGTGTCAGCTAATTAATGGGACATGGAAAAACCACAGACTCCTTACGTAAAAATATTAGAATTTAATTATACTTACTTATTCCGAAAGTTGGTATTTACTGAGATACAGGGTGATAAAGTTAAAACTTCATTTTTGTTTTCTCTAATAACTTTGCAGGAAACTAACATTTTTTTATAAATATTGACAATTATGGTTCTTTTAGGACAAGAAATTGATTTCTTTGTGAAATTTTAATGTACAATGTAGGGACCGCTGTCTGAGGCATTTTTCGCACATTCATATGGTCATAACTTTTTTGTGCCTCAGTGTATTTAAGTTTTTAATAAAAATAATACTTTTCTCATATTTATTACGTAAAAAAGGTATACTAAGTTCAGGTCGCCTAGAGTTACCGTCTCGAAGATATTTGTATTTAAATTGTTCAGTGCACCCTGCCCAATTCTTATTAATTTGCAAACAACATTTTTTTCTAAAAGTAACCTATGAGAAAACAAATAAAATTTAGAGATGCAGTTGCTATGGAACAAAAATATTTCATTTTTGAGTTTATTCATTGCTGTTGGTTTTTTTCGACACGATATTTTCTAGGGTCAAAGTTATTTTAATTAAAGTAAGTTACAGTTACAGGACAATCCAATTGTTGTATTTATTATTCCCAATTACCATTACTAGAACATTAAATTATCAAGGAAAAGTGAATTGGTAAGTAGTAACAAAATATTATTTGCTTGCCTGAGCTAACGCACTGCTGCATGCACTGAACAATTTAAATGCAAATATCTCCGGAACGGCAACTCTGGGCGACCTGAACTTAGTATACCTTGTTTACGTAATAAATATGAGAAAAGTATTATTTTTATTAAAAACTTAAATACACTGAGGCACAAAAAAAGTTATGACCATATGAATGTGCGAAAAATGCCGCACACAGCGCACACATTGTACATTAAAATTTCACAAAGAAATCAATTTCTTGTCCTAAAAAAACCATAATTGCCAAATTTTGTATAAAAACGTTGGTTTCCTGCAAAGTTATTAGAGAAAAACAAAAATGAAGTTTTATATTTAACACCATGTGTCTCGGTTTATATCGACTTTCGAATATAGGTGAGTATAAGTAACTCCTAATATTTTCACGTAAGGAGCCTGTGGTTTTTCCATGTCCCATTAATTAGCGGACACCCTGTATACATAAAATTAGTTGACACGTATTTCACGATGTTGCTGAAAATATTTTCCAAAGTATTCACACATGAATTTTTGATAATTTGCTAGATTTTCTCCAATCTTCTCATACTTAAGAGTTAATCCAGTCGTATCATTGGCGGTTTTGTTTTATTAACACTTTGTTAGGTTAGCTTTCGAAGTGTATTAAAAAAAATTCTGATTGCGAACAAATGCAAAATAATAACTACCAACCCGGATCTGATACCACTTTTCGTACATCATAAAATATTTTTCTTTATGAATGTTGTTTTCATGTAGAATTAACAGTGCTAATCAGAAAAAATATCCACATGGAAAAATGTCAGTGGCGTACCGTCTTTTTGTAAAGAATATCAGAGGACATGTTTGCAGGGACACTACTGGTGTAAAAATTGAATAATTTTTGTAACTACAATTTGTGGTTCTATATCCTATTAACACATACCAAAATTGAACATAATATCTAAAATATTTTCGGAGATATTAAAAAGTGGCCATTTCTTGTATGCCGCGCCAAGCGCGCATTTGGGAAACTAGAAATTTGTCTCCAATATATAAAAAAATTTAAAAAATGAATCCGTCCTGATCCCCGTAGCTCGATTAATAAACTACTTATTAGCTTATCTTAACTTATGTAATATCCCTCCCCTCCTAATTGCCCCACCAACCCCAGCCTCCGGCCCATCAAAGTACTCGGTGTGATCCGTTGATTCGCGAATAATTGATGCCCCAACTCCGCCCCTTCTCGAGATATAATTAATTAAATTTTATTAGTTTTTTGCAGTTGAAAATCGCGATAATTCGCGAACTCGTTGAGATATCGGGATCAGGTTTGTTCGAGCTTACGCGCTCTGTCAAGCTCTTCAATTTTGCCTTTCATATTTTTTTTGTAGCATCAAAACCGGCTCAGTTATTTTCCATTTCCCAGGAAAATCCGTTGTCGGTTAGATTTACGGGGTGTTCCCCCCTTCCCCCGCATGCGGCGCCCTCTACAAATCATGTCAGAATGTCGATGGGATCCTACTGTATCGATTGGGGAAAAAATTACTCGATTTTGTCAAGGGATTGTCGAGCCGTTGATTTCGCCAGAACGACTCCACTATAATTAGAGGTTTATAACTTAATTCTTCATAACCTAAATGTCCATCTACTAAATAAAACAGTAAAACCAATAATGTTTTATCTAATGATTTGATATCGGATTAATTATTTACATTCAAAATGATTGGTGATATTTTTCCCGTCGTATGACAGGATCCTCCATATTATTAAATTACCAATCGGATAAAATGGGACAAGAGCCGACAATATAAAATTATTTCTATTAAAGTTAACTGACTGGTAACACACTTAAGTCATATACAGTGTGATATTGTTATTTTAATGGCCCTTCTTACAGTATTATCTGATTGCAAACTTGGGAACCCCATAACATATCAACTGGTTAAAAATAATTATTAAATGTAATTAACTTTATCGAATCAAGCAGAAAGTTATTTGTTTTTGCTAAGTATACAGGGATGTCCCATCACTGCAACAAAAGGAAATACATAATTCACTTGTGGTTACAGCTCAATCAAATTTGCGGTAAAGTAGAAAAACTGTATCTATATGGACTTTAAACTGAATATTTTAATTATTTTGATTTACATGTATCCACAAGTTGATCCGCGACAACATGATATTTATTTCTACCGAGTGATGCATCGTTAAGTTGAACATATGAAATCCCATGCAATTTTTGAGGTGACTCCCTTGTACATATTATAGAAAAACGGGATTATAACTTCTTGAAAAGCCGACATGGTAAACCCATATGTAGAGTTTGAATTCATTTTCGTGACACAATCCTAAGCTATTCAATTGAACGTAATGGCAAAACCGCGAAAGTCTCATAGTTCAGGAAATATAGCAAACACTAGCAAACTAAATTTTGACAATGACAAATCGAAAATTAGTAACAGTGACCATGTTTTCATTATTCGTTATGGTCAGCGTTTAGTCAATTTTTGGCAATAGCGTAATAAAAATTATTTGCTGTTGTTTGCTGGAACTTTGAGAGTTTCGTGGTTTTGCCATCACATTTAAACGAATAGCTTAGGATTGGCTAACCAAAATGTATTTACACTCAGCACATGAGTTTACCATGTCTGCATCTTCAAAAAGTTATAATGCAGTTTTTCTATAAAATGTACAGGGGAGCCAATATTCAGCCCCCTCAAAGATTGTATGGGATTTCCTATGTTCAACTTAATGAAGCATCATCCGGTATATGAAATAATATGACGAATATAATATGAAATAATTTTTTAACACTTGACAACACAATCAAGTCGATATAGTTGACAAATTTAGGAGAGAAATTAATAGTTGTCACCGTCATACTTGAAAGTTTATTGAGCCTCATTTATTATCAATGTTAAGTAATAAAAAAAATGTAGAAAATGAGTGCCAAAAATCGATTTACTGGCGTAAAAAATAGATATTGTGATCATTAAGAGGCAAAACTGTTCCACATTATCATTCGATTTGATACCAGCCTACACAAATAATAATGAAATTATTAGTTATTAAATGTCATTATGTTAGTAATCACATTAATACTGATCATATAGACAATGTAGGGTTTAACCTGACACAACAATTTTTTTCGTCTATAACGCTTGCTTATACAAGACCAACCATTCATGAAAACAGACATTTTAACAATCATATATACAGGGTGTTAAGGATTTCCTTAGTCATTTTATTATATTTAAACCGGCAAATCCTGAGATGAAAATAAATTGAAGAAAAATAGGCATAAATGGCGCTTTGAATTATTAAGCGAAATATACACTTTATATGAAATCTCAAAATTTACGCGGCCGCTCCTGAGGACCTTCGCAATAAATAGTTTATTGAGGCAGTCTCGGGGTTCAAAAGAGGTTAGCGCATTATAGGGTGTTGTCATATTGCAACACAGAATTGTAAATGCACGTGTTCAGTTTTTGACAACAAGACGTCTTTGACGCGCGTTATCACTTCTTCGAACTTTTTAGAAAAATAAAACTAGAATTTTAAAGTACATACTTTCTTACCTTTATTCTTATTTTAAAATTATCCATTTTATAATTAAATTCCATCAAAAAATAAAACACAAAAGTATTTTTTTTGCAACAGAATCAACAGTAGATAATATGACACAAATTTGAAATTACATCACATCATGTATTATTATGAATTATTTCACAACAGAAAAAAAATTGGGTAATGCGACAACTAACAAACCGTTTAAAATTCGTATACGTCAAGCACGTGGAACCCTCGACAGCGTCATTTCATCCCCGAGTCTCGAAACATACTGAAGCAACAATAGTGGCGCGCGGCCGGTATCCAAGCAAGGGCAAGACACGCGGTGTGATCTGACATCACTGTTAGCATACTCTAGTGACCCACATTGTTGCTAAGTGAACCCAGATGGAACAGCGCGACAGTACGTGGGTAAAAAGGGTTTTTACCTTAGTATTTAGATATTCGATTAAAAAAAAAAGTAATGTAGACTTTCTCTAGGACATCCAAGGAGTCACCCATTTAAATATAATAAGTCATTTCAATAACACCCTGTGTTTCTCGACACTAAGAATATGTATATCAAAATAATTATGTAGGTTTGGTCTAATACAATTATTCTATATAATACTATAGGAGTTATTATTGTTGTATTGTTGATGGGACATCCTGTAGATTCTTATATACTAGTAAACGTTTAGAATATGTATTAATCCCTACGTTCATTTTACTATTCAAAAAGCGTGATTATGCACACAACAAGCATACATACTAAAAAAAAGTTATTAAAAACCACTTCAATATATTTTTGCTAAAAATTTAATCGACTTTATAGTAAGTCAAATTATTAACTTAACATTATAATTACATCATGATAAAGCACAAACAAGGTAGACATTTCTTGTACCTACATGCTCAATAAAACAAAAATATACCTACAGTTCATAGTACCTTTTTTTGTACATAAATTTATTCAAAGTAGCATGTTGCTAGGCCTACAGATTATTAAATAAAATACAAGAAATCTAGAATAATTGCCGTTTTATTTAGGGATGCACTGGTTAGCCCTGTAGTAGAAAAATAAATTATATACCGTGTCCAAGATAAGGAGGGCCAGCACAGGGATCTCGGAAACCGTAAGAGAGACGAAGTCGGCTAAATGGAGGTAAAGTTGCGCATTTACGTGCCTAATAATATGCCGTTTAGAAAGATTTAAAATTCCGAGTAGTTCCGGAGATATCCGGAAAAAGCCGAAAATCTGAAAAATCCTTTTATTGTTTCCTTGGTTTCTTCGAGATCGAATTCTAAAGTAAATTGCACTTTTACATCGCCTATCTAACAGCGTTAATTGTTTTGTAATCCGATGAGTCGTCTTCGGAGGGCCATTATCAACTTTCTCTTTTTTAATATGGTCCTGTTTTCCTGATATTGGAATTTGAGACCTTCTTGTCAATAATAAACACCAATAAGTGAACAAAAACATACCAAACAGTAATAAAACTAACAACGAAGTAAAGAAAAGAAAAGTAAGGAACTACATAATCAGGCGTTCAAAATGATTTCAGTTATTTTTTAAGCACAAATAACATCTAACTGTCAATTCTAAAGCATTTGACAACATTTCTGGCGTAATACTTTGAAAGGCTTCAAGCACTAACCTCCTAAGTTCGTCTTCTGTTTCGAAGTTGTGTTTATAAACATAATTTTCGACATACCCCCAGAGGTGAACTTGCTGGACATGGTGTTTCAGAACCCCTGATTATGTAGTTCCTTACTTTTTTCGTTTCGTTTTATTTCCGTTTTGGTATGTTTTTTTTTGTTCACTTATTTGTGGTTTATTATTAAATTATTTGTTATTTATTGAACTAGTCAACATAAGTAAAAGTTTAGAGCTTACTTATGAGATATTATTTATAAAATTAGGAGAAATACAGGAGAGTAACCCAAAATTTCCTGATGTTGTTCAAAAAACCCTCGAAACGTCATTAAACCACAATGTGTCATACATCGTTGCATTCGGAAGAAAATGAGCTCTCAAATTCCAATATCAGGAAAACAGGACCATATTTAATAAAAGAAAGTTGATAATGGCCCTTCGAAGACGACTCGTCGGATTACAAAACGGAAAAAGTGGCAATGTAAAAGTGCAATTTGCTTTAGAATTCGATCGCAAAAAACCCAGGACAAAATAAAACGACTTTTCAGAATTTCGGGTTTTTCCGGATATCTCCGGAACTACTCGGAATTTTAAATCTTTCTAAACGGCATATTATTAGGCACGTAAATGTGCAACTTTACCTCCATTTAACCGACTTCGCATCTCTTATGGTTTCCAAGATACCTGTACTGGCCCTCCTTATCTTGGACACGGTGTATATTAACCAAGATGTCAAATATAAAGGAATCCTGAAGATAAGAACATCTATTTTTGCAAACCTGTAAAGATTTTGAAAAGTTAGCACTGATTTTTTTAAAATGGCAATTAACAGTTAGCTTATTAAATGCAATTGCAACTGAAATGAACTGAATTTGATAATCATTATTTGTCTATGTAAATTAATTCAAAAGTTAAACAGACTTAGAGTATAACCGGAATAGCATATTAAATACTTTTAAAATTGATAAAAAGAGCATTTCTAAAATAATTTAAAATCTCAATGCGACTTTAATCTGCAATATATTATAGTATTAATATGTTACATAAAACAGTATTTTTAAGTTAAACAAGGCACAGTGTTTTGAGCAAAAATAAAAATCACTGTTTTAACTCATTTTAGTGTGTGTTTGCAAGATTCTCTTTTTATACCGTAAGGTTAGACACTGCATTATAATCTATCTTATTTTAGCAAATGTTTGTGGATAATTCTGTTTTCTTGGGCATAAGGTAGTCTATACAAAGTGTATAGAATTTATCATTTAATAAAATGTAAAACTACAACAAAATGCATCACCACAATTTTAAAACAAATACAAAAATACTCATATATATGTAAGTGAATATTTATGTAAGCACTGTCCATACATATTTGGTAAATTATGCAAACTCAAAGTTAAAATATATAAATATTTAAAATTGTTCCTATTTTCAGAAACATCTGCAGATATTCAGGACAAGACAATTGGCAGGTATAATAAATATATATACATACTATATGTACATACACACTTATGACCAGACATTAGAAAACACTGGGAATAGAAAACGATACATTCGATTTAAACGACAGACAAAAACAACTCGGGAAACAATAGTTACACATTTTTTTGAAGATCAGAATATTGAATAATATGACAAATAAGTCTTGTGTAAAACGATTTTATCTAAATACATAAAACAAATTTAGCTCAGACAGACTGGATAATTCTTTTAGAATAACAAAAATCTTATTTTCTTCTAACTTACCTATTAGTATGACTACAATGAAAATGCTTCAGTTGTGAGATATTAAAGAGTACTTTTGTATTTTCTACCTTAAAACTTGAATATTTTATTGTTTATTTTTAGAAATTGGTGAACGTGATCTAGACCTTGATTTCTCATCTTTCTTTGAATCTGCTTTTACATCACCCCAGTCTGATAAATCATATTTAGATAAATCTCCATCATCATCTTCTTCATCTTCCTCCTCCTCTACTTCTTCCGCCTTTTCCTGATCATCCTCTCTACTGCTGTTACTTTTTGCATAACTGTTCTTCTTTTTTCGTCTACCAAACTCGTCAAAGTCATCATCGGAATCTTCTCGTTCCTTATATTCTACAACTCCTCTATCATTGTAACCGCCACCAAATCCAGTTCTTTCTTCCACTTCTCCAAATTTAGGTGCATTGCACACATTACACTGTTGCCGACGAGCCCAGTTAACATTACCACATTTATTACATTGCCAATCATCAGCACTGAATAATCCTTTGCTTTTTTCAGCTGCGGCCTTCCCAATTTCAGTACCCAGCTTACGTTTCTTCGCTTCACTGGGAGCCTTGCCTTTCTGGCATCTATTACAAGTGGTACGCCGAGCAAAATTAAGGTTACCACATTCTTCACATGTCCAATCCCCGTCTGCTGATGCTGAGGATTTGCTCGAAGGGCTGGTATCTGCCATTGATCTGTAACAATATCAAAAATAAAGAAAAGGCAACGCCAATGCCAGAAATAAATGATAAATCAGATTAAAACCTTTGATCAATTTTTTTATGAAGGTACCGTTTCCTAATTAACAAAATGTACAAAATATAGATACTACCTTTAGGGGCACTTATACCTTTACTAACCCTATGGAACGAAATTTAAAATCACAAATATAATATTAAAAACATTAACGAACACAACACACAAGTTAAAAAGTTGGCGACCGAATTTGACAATTGTGACACTATTGACAATGGGGAACTCGGTCTTGTCTATTGACGTTGAGCCACAGAGGATCGTGATTGATAATATATCTCAACGATAACACAAAGCAAGGGAACGACGTAGTTTGTCGTTGTGTGAGAAAGAACAATCTGACTTTTGATAAATCAGAAATGTTTTTTCCCAATGTGGGGAAGTCGTAATTTCGTTAATCTTGTTAAAATAAGTTGGGACATCAAATAGATTATCTTTTAGTGGAGGTGGTTATTTAATTATTATTATCAAAGCTATAATACTTTAAAATTATATTGGTTTGACACTTGAAAGTTCCGGCATATTTGATAAAAAAGAGAGTGTTCCCCTAGTGAACGCGTCAGAAATTCGTTATGTTGGTGAATCACGCACTGAGTCTCCTCTTGATTATCTTGTTTAACGGGTTTAAGGTGCTCTCACACGTACATGCGTTAATACATGAGTGCATAACCATGTACGTTGCACATGAACATATAAACATAATTAGGACACAGACGCTGATACCATGTTCGAAGACTTTTTATGTCGAACGAAATGCGCCTTAAAAGCTACACGGCGTGCATGCTAGTTTGACACACAAACACGAACTAACATGAGCGAATTGAATATAATAAGAACTATTCAAAGGTACACTCGTGTGTGGAAAAATAACCACACACGAGATACACAAGTCGTTCTTGTGGGACGTATATGTTTGTGTATTCATGATTAACACTATACGCTCGTGTATGGGCACCAAAGAAAATATGGGCACCATAAAATTGATAAGAGGAAGATATTACTACCTAACCTCTTTTCGAACGGCATCCGGGCATTTTGGTTTGATTGCCTGATTGGAAGGAAACGTTTGGTTTTCGTGTGTAAACTATTTTAATCTTTTGCAGTTTTTTCCTGTAGACCTAAAAAAATGTCTAAAGCTCACCCTCCAGAGTTGAAAAAGTAAGTTAGGCTATATATTTTTATAAAATGTATTTAGAATAACTTGTTAAATTTACAGATTTATGGATAAGAAATTATGCTTGAAGTTAAACGGAGGCCGGCAAGTTACAGGCATTTTGCGAGGCTTTGATCCTTTTATGAACCTTGTTGTAGATGAAAGTATTGAAGAATGTAAGGACGGTTCTAAGAACAATATTGGGATGGTGGTGAGTAATAAATATAAGAAATATATAACTACAACAAGCTTCAGTTCTATTTTTGTGAAGTTTTTTACCAGGTTCTTTATGTTCGTTCTATGTATGTTGGTCTTGTTAGTGGTTATAATGGGTACTTAACGACTTTATTATAAATAATGATCAAAGTCATTAATGTTGTGGTGGTAATTAATGAATATAAGGATTATCTTCTGAATCTTACACTCATCTTCACAAAGAGTAAGTTTCTATTCTTGTGGGGTTCTTCTATGGTTTTTATGTTCTTTGCATAGAATTGTTCAATGAGAAACAAATTTAGCAAATTAATATACATACATTACATACTTAGGTGAATAATAAACATGATTCCCTGTGTTTGGGAATTATAATAATTTTTTAAAAATTACTTATACAACATATTATATTATTATCAACCACATATGTCACAAACATAAATATACATTTTTTGCAGGTAATTCGTGGTAATAGCATAGTTATGCTGGAGGCATTGGATCGAATATAATAGGCTATGATAAATTTTATTTTTTAAACCGATTTTTATTTTTAAGCTAGTACCTATTTACTTATGTAATTTTAAGGTAGTGCCTACTATAATGTACTAAGCATTTAAATATTAGAAGCTAGCAAACCATCTCCTGTCATGAAAATAACTAAATTTTTTGGTCATAAGGTAAGGTTCAATGCAAGGGCATTAATAAGTTTACTAAATTAAATTATTTGATTAAAAGTAAATAGTAAATTTCAATTAAACTATTAAATGTATAGGATAATTTAAGCATTCTATTGTAAAACAGTACACATAATAAAAAATATCCACCTGGCAAACACAGTATTTATTTATATGTTTGAAACCAAAAAAATATATTAGGAGTTTGTTTGCCTTTATTTCAGGAAAAAAACCATAAGAATTGTGGAATTTTGTGTGTGACTTGGATTAGACCTAGGGATTGAAATTGGTTCCAGGAGCTTTTTTATTTAATTATGCATTCACAAGTGATATCAGGTTCGTCATATATATATAGATTTGAGAAAAATATAAGTGGGTTATTATCTAAAAACTGTGCAAGGAGTTGACACACACACACACACTAAAATATATACTACTATGTAATTGAAACTCACCACATTTTAAGATTGTGGAAACAGAGGCTCTCTGATTGAGGTTTATAATAGTGTTGGGAAAAACTGATGATTTTAATAATCGAGTACTTGATACTCAAGTGATTTTAATAATCGAGTGAATCGCTCGAGCGATTAATCACTTGAAATTTTTATGACTAAGAAGACTGTGATAAAGCACAAGGGTTTGTTTTTGTTTTAGAAGTTTAGTCTATAGTTTTTGTTAAGGAAGAACAGTTGATTCTGATTTTTTTTTAAATTATATCGTTTAATTTTTAAAAAATTTACAATTGCCGCTGGCTAGCCAGTCAAAACAAACCCCAATCGCTATGAATCCACTAAGGGATTTGGCATACTTCTTTTGTTTGTGCCTTCTCATTTAAACGAAAATCGTGTATCAAATGAAAGGCGACGATTTTCGATTATTCGCTTGAATTTATAACTAGAGTAGTATTTCCTATTGAGCAAAAAACTGCTCGAATATACGAGCAGTTTTTTACCTCGAGCGATCACACTAGCAAGCAGCACATTTCGGTCACACCTGGCAAACCTAAGAAAAGACACCAGAAGACTTTTCAACGGAGCAAAAATCACAGGAGACTGGGACAGATACGCCCACTCTCTTACTGAGTACAACAAAGCTCTAAGGAAAGCCAAACGAGATTCATGGAGGAAATTCTGTGGGGAAGTGGAAACAACTTCCCAAGCAGCACGCATCCACCGAATTCTCGCCAAGGACAAATCAAACTCAGTTGGCACACTATTAAAACCAACAGGGGATTACACTATAAATGAAAGAGAGACTCTTGAAACTCTTCTTCAAGTGCACTTTCCGGGTTCGAAAATCACACAACCGGAAGCCAGACATGAAACAGTGAACCTTGCTCACAGAGCAAAGAAGGAGGACTGGAAAATAGCGGCTGATACTGTCAGCTACGAAAAAGTCAAATGGGTAAGAGAGACGTTCGAACCCTACAAATCTCCGGGGCTAGACGGAATCTATCCCATTCTTCTGCAAGCAGGGATAGAACACTTAGTGCCACACCTCTGCAGAATATACCGTGCTTGTATTGCCTGGGGATATGTTCCCGAGGCATGGAGAACGGCTAACGTAATTTTCATCCCCAAGCCTGGACGGAAAACGTACACCGAGGCCAAGGCGTTTCGCCCGATAAGCCTTTCATCATTCCTCCTCAAAGCATTGGAGAAACTCATTGATCGGCATATAAGAGACGGGGCACTCACGGAGAAACCCCTCCATATACATCAACATGCCTATCAACCAGGAAAATCTTGTGAGACTGCGCTGCACAACCTAATATCAAGGGTCGAAGCAGCCATACATAAGAAAGAGATTGCCCTGAGCGTTTTGATCGATATAGAGGGGGCTTTTGACAACGCCTCCTGCATCGCGATGACATCAGCTGCTAGTGAACATGGTATCGATGAAACCACACGTATGTGGATTCACAACATGTTGAAATACCGGCAAGTCAAAACCAGTTTACACGGCGACTCCATAGAAGCCGCAGTAACACAGGGAGGGGTACTCTCTCCTATGGAACTTGGTGATAGATGAGCTACTGGCATATCTCAATGCTGAGGGCTTTTACGCCCAAGGCTATGCAGATGATGTGGTAATACTCATCATAGGAGCGCATCCCACCATATTAGCAGAGCTTATGCAAAGAGCTCTGAATATCGTGAAGCGTTGGTGTATGAGGGCGGGTCTTAAAGTGAACGCCGCAAAGACTGATATACTACCATTCACCAAACGAAGACAAATAGGGAACTACAACGACCTGAAAATCTTTGGTGAACGGATAAACACAGTCAGCGAGGTAAAGTATCTGGGATTAACCTTGGACGCCAAACTGACATGGAACCGACAATTAAACAAAAACCTAAACAAAGCAAAAATGTGCCTAATGCGGTGCAGGAGCTTGGTTGGGACAACCTGGGGACTCAAGCCCCAGATGATGCAATGGCTCTATGTCACAGTCATCAGACCCCTGATATCATATGGGTCTGTAGTCTGGTGGACAAAAACACAGCAGATTACGACAGCAAACAAACTTAACAGTTTGCAGAGGCTGGCCTGCCTGTGTATCAGTGGGGCGATGAAAAGTACCCCCACTTCAGCAATGGAAGTCATACTGGGACTAATACCCCTAGACATCCACATCCGAATGGAGGCTATTTACAGCGTCTCAAGGATGTGTCATACCAACCTAAAAGTACTGGCGGTCAGGGGGAACAAGGTGGAACTATTGTGGGTCCATGGTCACTGCGGGATATTAGGAAATGAAAAAGCGGATAAACTAGCGAGAGCCGGATCTGCCCAAAGTCTCAGGGGCCCTGAACCGGCCTTTGGAATATCAAAACAGGCAACAAAAACAACATTAGATAGATGGTCGAAAAAACAACACCTATCTCGATGTCAAGAGTTACCTGATTCTAATCACGCACGGGCCGTAATGGGAAAACCATGGAAAATACTATCGAATGGGATGCTAACCCTGACGCGGCCCCAGTTGAATCAAGTGATGGGTCTGCTAACAGGCCACTGCCATTGCATGTAGACTCTGCGGCGAAGCGGATGAAACCGCCTCACACATAATATACCGCTGCGTAGCGCCGTCCCGTAGAAGACAAAATATCTTCGGGAACATACAACGTGGTGACAACCTCCCACATGACAAGCTTGGTAGAAGGCTACTGGACCTCATAGAAGGAACAAACATCTTCAAACAAGATCGGGGTACACAATAAGCCGACAGGCTGCAGTGATTTGAAGTTCGGGTCTTTAAACCGTCCCCCGCCTTTAGCCAACCAACCAATCAACCAGCACAAGGCGTCAAGCGTAGCTCGGGTATCGAGTGAAAGAAAGGTAATAAGTAACAAGCGACGATTTTCGCTTGAATTTATAACTCGACCAGTTTTTTTAATAATCACAAGCGGTTTTTCTGTTAATAAGTAAATAAAAAAAGACAAAAAAAACATCAAGCATTTTGTTGGTACCAAATTAAACAAAAATCGTACTTTTATTAGTTTATTTATTACATTTTGAGTGCAAATTTGGTTTACATAGTGCTACAGTTATTAAAATTGTTCACACTTAAACAAGAATCAACAACGAATACATTTTTGTATTACATAATGATAACATTTAACATTTTATCGACACAAATTGACTTTGGAATTAATTAAACGATTTATTTAAATAGACTAACCATTTTAAAATCTATACTATCTATAGTTACTTCAAAAATAAAACAATTTGTGTCCTCAGGAATAAGCGTCCACTATAAGGGGTAACTTTTAATACTGACTAAAATACTGCAATATTTCTAATTCCAAAAGCCATCACGTTAACGTGCTCATTGAAAAGACTAGTTCAAAGTATTACTGAATGGGTAGTAACGAGGGATTAAAATTATTGTGTATTTTTTTATATACAGGGCATGTGCGTCCGAAGGAAGATTATTTGAATTCAAAGATATTACAAACTACAGATAGAAAAATTTCTAGCCTACGTAACGAATACAAACAGCCTTTCACACCTCTTTCAGTCATTTTATTGCAGCATAGTCAGATTAACATATTTATCGCAAGGGTTTGTTCGGGATTGGGATCCCAATTAAAAATTTGTTAATTTGACAATTACAACTGGTTTAAGGTTAATCCGCAATTACTCTTAAAAGTATCAAACGAATCTTGAACTAATACAACTCTACTCTGGCAACATCTATTTCTATTTTACTACTGCGCTACGATCCAGGAGCCAAAATATGAATGAATACTAATCTCATCATTACAACGTTGGCGCTGTGATCTAACGGATTGTTTACATATTTTGATTGATTTGTGTGTATTTTGTGATTATTTGTGAAAAATCGTCTTTATTAAAAACAATCATGGTGCATTTATGTGTAGTTTGTAAAAGAGTAGATCATTTAAATAAGGATTTATCTTGTCATGGGTAAGTATGGTTATGTTTTAATATTTAACCATCTGATATAACTAGACTTCAACATTGTTGCCATTCAGCCAACACACATGTAGCTCTCTCTTCCATCCATTACTGATGTTCAATAACATTTCACACAATCACAGCTTCACTTTCCAAGAGTTTTATGAATGGATTATGGGATCTGTAGTTTACAATACCTTTGTTTGAATTAGTTAGTTTTCATTTCTAAGTTGAATTCTTCAATCAGAAATAATTAATAGAGTTACCAGTTCAGTACAATTCTGGTAAAAGGTAAAAATAACTTAAGTTATGTGAAAAAGAAGATAGATATTGAAACATTAAGTTACTTGTAAACGTACAAGTTAAGTAGAGCCTGTCTTGACAAAAAAGGTATCTGGCTATTTCACTGCCTTAAGGCGGATCACACCGTCAATACGCGACGGCGACGATATTCAAACGCTAGCGACTTGTCTGTCTATTTTGCAAAAATAATTAATCCACTAGTATACAAGATGTTTTCGTCAAGTGAAGACTGCAGAGCTACGTCGCGTCGCGGTAGAGGTGGGCAAAACCGCTACTTTCAAATACCAGTTGAATCAGTTTTACGAATCCACTGTCTGGACAGTAGGTTATAAACGCGATACGATATTCTTTTATAAGCCAGAAGCCGAAGCGGGAAGTCCAGCGATCTGCGATTATTTCGCGGCATCGCTTCTTGATGACAGACAGACGAATCTACGGATGTGTTTTTACTTTTGTTTGCAGCCGCGTTATGTTAATTATTTCTTTTGCAGTGTTGATTATTTTTGTGTTTGTCCAATTGACGTTTAGGTGTTATTATAAAGAAATCTCAATATTTTAGGTTTGTCCCGATATTTTAACGAAAACATTGATTACATTCGTAATTAATTATGGTAATAGTAACAAAAATAAAATAATAGTTTACCGAAACATATCTACAAATAATCGTAATCTAATTTGTATGCCCATGTGCCTGATAAAACAAAGTATGTTCATTTTTAATAGAACGAATAAGCAGTTGGAAGAAGCGAACAGCGCGAATTCGCTCCGCAGTCCGCTTCGATAATCGCTTCTCGAAATCCCGGGATTTTATTCCATTATAATGAGGATTTGTGTTGAGGTATGGTTTGTACATTCTGCACATTTTAAAAATATTTTGAAGGTTATTTTTTAAAATGGGACACCCAGTATTTTGTAGCATATTTATTAAAAAAAAAAGTTCTGTAGTCCATGAAAGAAAAATCAAAAAAATATTCTAAAATTATTTTTTCGATCACTGGATTGGGTGAGCTTTATAAAAAGAGGTCGAGAGATACTCTGAATCCAATAGTTTATCTATTTTATACAGTGTGTTCATATTAAGGTTCCAAAAAGACACATTTCAAAATCATTTTTCTCAATATTTTCAAATGGAACACCCTGTATATTATTTGTTTATTGGCTGTAGAATTCATTAGAAATTTTTTTGTAATACAAACATATAAGTAAGTTATTTCCAGCCGTTTTCGATATGATTCCAAATTTTATAAATTATGTTATTTAAATACCATAGGAGCCTTGACCAATAATTGTAAACTACAGTAAATGTTCAAAATGTCTTCCATTTTGATCTGTGCATAAGTAAATATGTCATTGAAAAGATGTGCAGAATGTACAGCCATACCTCAATAATTTAAAAAATCCATGTATGTTCCAAAATCGCGACTGATACCGTCATTTCACAGTTTTTCTATGGTAATTCTTGTATTGCCCGATTGATAATATAGGATTGTCATATACAAGGTTGGTTGTAAGGTAAAATACAATGGTTGCTACCCGTCGAATGACAAAAATCAATTACGACGTAAACGTGTAAAATACGCTGCTTGAACGCACGAGAAACAATATTCACATGTCTATTGTCTACTGACAAATCCAAGGTGTAGGTAAGCAACAAATCAGATGGAATATAGAATCAAGTAAGTCACCCTGCATTAAACCAGCTAACTCTAATGTCAACAATAGTTATTGCACACTATTTACCTTCTTTTTCAAATTAAATATGTTTTGAAATTTGTCTAATAGGCCATGAAGTCATAATATTTGTAAAATACTGACATAGTAGGTACATAGCCAAAACACACAACATTTCAGACACAATTTATTAACTTATTTTCTCGTTAAAAATTTAAGTCGTTAAAGACTAAATTTTGCTAAAAAAGTTAAATATGTCACTGCTATAATATCAGTAAAAAACGTGAAATGAAATACGACCCATTACTTATGAGCCATAGAGCAACTGCAGATACTAAACATCAAACTAGACCAGGGGTCAGCAACCTGCGGCTCTTTCGATGTCAAGTTGTGTCTTATTCGGTATCAAATTGCGGCCGTTAGTGGCTCTTTAAAAACTGAGAAATTGTGTAAATTATAACTTTTGGCTCTTCCGTCTCAAAAAGTTACCGACCCCTGAACTAGACCGCGTAAGTCATATAAGTTTTTTCGAAATGTTTCTCGTTCGAGAAATACAGGGTGTTGAAAATGAAAGTTTATTTTCGAAAATAATCCATAACTTGAAAACGATTCAATATATCGGATTGGGCGGTATGATGTTTAAATTTCACATTAGAGGGCGCTGGTTACATACACTTATATTACATTTATGATTTTTTCTAATCTGTTAAGTATTTTTAATCGAAAATTTTCAGAGAAGGGCACTTTCTAAACTAAAAGGTATATTTGGCTCGATCTTAATATCTCTTAACCCTTTCCGAGATATTTTCATTTAAACATCCCAATGCATCAAAAAGAATCAAAGTAAAAATGGAAATATTTCGAAAACGGTTAATGATTTAAGATTTTAAAAGTAGTTAGTTTAGAAATTGCCCTTCTTTGAGAATCTTTGATTAAAAATACTTAATGGCAGATAAGAAAGAAATCATAGATTTATTAAGTCCAGCGTATGTAAATGTTAATTATCATAAATCATAACCCTACTTTTGTTGCTTAATTTCTTCGTCTAAGGTCTAGTATTATCTTTTGTCGTTCCGTTTTGTTGTATTTAATAATTATGGAAGAGAATAACGTGTTTAATAGTAAGAATATCTTGTAGGTTTGGGAACCGGATTATACAAATTTAATAAGAATAATTTAAATAATCAGAATATTAAAGAGGGGTTAAGCAACAACTCCTATAAAACAAGGCTATAAGAACTGTATAAATGCCAGGAATACAAAAACAACTGTTAAAATTCTTACGGCGCAAGTTAGTACAAACGGATCATGCTCTTGGCCATGTATCGTTTTCACCGTTCAGGAACTGGTTTGCGAACGATCACGAATTTGATTGGAACACCAACGGGATCGCCAGATACACCGTTTTGAGTCGATTGGAACGGCTTTCGACTACTACGCATGTGCGTGACGGTTGGTGGTTGGAACGAACCTATAAGAACATCATTCCGTCAACTGTCAATTCGATACATTGAGCCGTTTCCAAATTATGGCATATTTTCGAAAATAAACTTTCACTTTCAACACCCTGTATTTCTAGAACGCGAAACATTTCGAAAGAACTTATATTATGACTTAATCGGTCTAGGTTGATGTTTAGTATCTCTAGTTGCTCTATGGCCCTTAAGTTATGGGACATCCTGCATATAAAACCAGGAAGTATAATTTGGCTAGCAAAATTATGTTATTAAGAGGTTTCATTTAGACGGAAAACTAATTTTGTCAAAGTGCTCACCTTTGAGTTCTCCTACATCCGTCGGGATAAGAACGTGTAATCCGAAGGATCTTACATCAAGGAGGATACGACTTAGGTTCACAGTCTTTCAAGAATAAACAATTCACATTCTTAGGTGGATTGTAAACAACAACAGAAGTACATTCGGGGACCTCTGAAAATTAGTATAATTTTTCTTTGTCCAGTTCTGTTAATTAAATTAGACAAAGACATTACGTCGCTTTCAAGCATTCGGAACGTATTTTTTATAAAGCCCTTATTAGAACGGTCGCCTTACGTACCTGCTTCCACGACACTACCGGATTAACAACTGTCATATTTGCATATTTGTAGTTTTTCAGTTTTGTGTGTTAAATTTAAGTATTGTTTGTGAAAAAATAGTACTTAATATGGTAATGGTATTGTAACTGGATAAAAATATAGACTTTGAGTCACGTCCGTCAATTTTATTTTCCTAGCAAAGACATAGAGTCCAATTTATGATAAAACGTAGAGTTTGGCGGTTGACAACCATATATGACAGCTATCGGTTGATTCAAAGAAGTTCCTAAATCGGTAGTGGGCCGTAAGAAGCTCACAAGACAGGCCGCGCCGTATTATTTGTGTGTGATTGGAACGATGAAATTGTGAAAGTAAGCTTCTAGGACTAAATGACAGATCTACTTGTCACGTTCTTTATACAGGGTGTTATGGAAATGACGTATTATATTTAAATGGGTGACTCCTTGGGTGTCCTAGAGAAACGCTACATATTTTTTTTTCAAATCGACCGTTTTAAAAGTGGGGTCCAGCCCCATAAACCCACACCTCATCAGGTTTGTTCGTCATGTCACCCTGTGGTGGCATATCAGGAAACAGGTGTTACGTGCAATGTTGCCAAACTTAATGCGAAGCCGAAATTCCATATAAAATTATAAAAATAAGTTATTTATCTACCTACTTGTATTTATCTTTATACCTCCAGGCACAAGTTTTTTAAAAATACACTCAGATCAGATCATTAGATTTTATTACACGCGACGCGACGAAATTTGACTTATTCGTCGACGACATTCCATTTTTCTGTCAAGTCAAACGTCCAAAACAAACTACTCGTTTTAACTGAGCAACTTAGGTTCGTCTATAAAAACAATGTCAAATAATATACAAAGTTTGGACGCGTTGCCCGAAAATTATTACAACAAAGCGGATAGCCGCAGTATCATCAGCTACCACTATTATTTTATTCAATTTGGTCGAAATTCCATTAACGCCATATCAATTATACGTCTTGCAAGAGATCTCGCGGTTAATAATAGAGAAGAATCTCGTGAAGTATCAAACTGTCAAATATTGTCCATCTCTATTCCGAGTTTTGAAGGTATCTATTTCGTTCGTTCGTAGGTTAACTGTTTTATGGTTCGTAGATAAAATGTCATTTTTAAATTGAAGGATTGCATTGTGTGTATTTAAAATGTGTGTGTTTTAAATTTGTAAAATAAGTAAATCTACGCGAGAAAAAAGGACCAAAATTAAAACAACGTTCGTATGTATTCTTTCCATGTGAATAGCTGCTATTTTTGAGGTTATGTGAGAGGTTTTTTCCTAAAACTTAGATTCTGTGTGGTTTGTGTGAAATTATGAACCTAATAATTGTATTTAAATAAGTAAAGGTGAGAAAGCATGTGTCATAAATAAAATTGCATTTTTTTTAAAGAGTTTGAACGATAATTATTATTTAAAAGGTCAATGACGTTTGACCTATTTACTTTCCTGTTCTTGTAACGAATTTAAAATTTGTGTGTGATTACCATTATTTGTTTTGCAAAACATCTTTCGCCGTCGGTTTTCTGGAATCATATATTTATTCATAAATGATGAGATTAAAAATTGTTAAAATTATAAATTTTTTTCTAAAGAGTTTGCCGTGTAGATATGAGAACACCGGCCGAAATGCGCTGACCTCTTTTGACCCTGCAGACCTGAGTGTTGATTGTTTACATATTACGCCAGTGCCCCACATGTGTTTGTCTGATTGGATATAAGGTGATATAATCCGGTCATTAATTGAAAGCGCCATTTATTGGTATTTTTCTTCAATTTATTTTCATCTCAGGATTTGCCGGTTTAAATATAATATGGTATTTCCATAACACCCTGTATAATTTCAGTGAAACAAATTACATAGTGATAACAAGTTTAATTGTAAAAAATGCTTAAGGCGAGGGTAAAGTAAATAAAGTCCGGTCATGTATATGTATCTGTATTTAACATGCTGTCATAAATGACAGCTGGTTTGGCTACGATATTGTACGTTTTTAGAAAACGTTTATTTTATCAAACCGGTTACCTGTTAGAGTGAAAACAGAAACAGAGAGAGATGGGGATTCTACAGATAGAATACCCGTCTCTTTTTTCGTGTATTTATTTTCGTAATAACAGGCGTCACATACGCGTACCAGCAGAAATACCGGGTCCATGTTTGTTTCAAGTCGGTGTGTAGTGCCTTGTTCCGGTAGTAAGATGACAACCTAAAACCTATCCTATTTATCTTTTCACGCACAAATAGCATTTGTGGAGAAGATCCGTTTATACTATATGAAACCTCTTAAACTTAAAAATCAACTGATAAATTATGTGTAATAATTTTAATGCCTACCAACTAATAATCTAATGATATCTAGCAGAACAGATGCGATGCACTGATGCCATTGATGGCCTTTTTAAATATAATTAAGGCGTTATTATTGTCGTTTGTTACATTAAATATTAAAATATGAAAATCATAATTGGATGTATATAATATTACATTTATATGACTCTACAAAGGAATATTTACTCAACAGAAAAAATAAATTATAGCTACATCCAAAGATGATTTCTATTGTTTTAGCTTTATCCTGGTGACCAGTTCATATATTGTGCCCTCCCGATTCCTGTTATATCTACCACATCATAAGCGTGCGCTGCACCACTTAAGCTCTTTGCCCTCACTCTTTCGTTGACGACGGGTACAAGATATGGTGTCGGTCCGCCTTAAGACTGATTTACCTCAGTCGCACGGGGTGACAACAGTCTTGTATACGACGCCAATGGACTCGTGAGTGCAAAAGGTTAAGTAGTGCAGTCCCAATCAATAGACCTTTTGACTTGCCGCCACACAGATTACATGCGTCAACAAATTTACGTAACAAGTCTGCCTGAACAAGTGACATCTGTCTTAGACGGTCTCTTCAAAAGAAATTGTCGTTGGGATCGAAAAACCTTATTATTACTATAATATATATATATTATTATATTATTATAAAAAACAAATTATTTGTCACGAAAAAAAAACAGTATACGGTGCTAATACAGGGTCGTTTTATGCTCACTATACCTGTCTGCAGTTTGCATGACGTAAATAAATCGCATCGAGGCACCGTGGGGTATATTCGTATCTGTTTTGTGGTCAAAATTGATTCCTCGTTTTTTTTCAAGTATTGTTAATACTGAACCTTAGTTATTAGAACCTATACTAAAAGTTCGAAAGAAAAATCAAATATTTGTCACATTTTCAAAATCATTTATTTAATTACCGAAATTGAGAAAATATATATTATATCCAATTCAAATATTCATCTTCACTTGATTCTTCTTTAGATAGCGTTTCAGAATCTGTTGGCTATTTTGGAGGTAGGAGCATTCTCAGCTCATTCAAAAGCTCCATTCAACCAATCCAATTCTTTGCAAGAAAATATTTTTTTTGTTAGTCATAGCAGACCATCTTTCTTCCAACTGAGATTTAAAATGGACCAGACAACACAAAACTCTAAACGCTTTTTCATTCAAGTACTCCATTTTCTTCTCGTATCTTCCTGGATCCTCTTCTCTAAAAAAGGCATACATATCTCTTCTTGACAAAGGTCAGGTAATAAGTTTTTAAAACAATTATAAAATCCGAAACCGTGAACTTCCGGAATTTTTTTTTATGGACAAATAAACTTAATTCTCATCTTCAAAATAATCCCAAAAATGAGGTACAACAAATTCAATTTCTAAAATGCCTGTTTTGTTTAAAATCATTATAAAATTCACTATCAATTTTAAGTTTTATTCGGTCCACCACAAAATTATGCTTGAATTAGTATACTCGTATACCTGTAGATGTTGATGCCATAATAATAAGGAATGTTGTAATCCAGCAGAAAATTATATTTGAATTAGTATATTACCTGTAGATGTTGATGCCATAATCCCAAAGTAGTTAAGAAATATAAAGGCCATAATAACAAAAACTAAATATTTCTTTCTACGCAAACCGCTATCATCGAAATTTTTTTTTGGTGCTTTAAAAGCTTGGAAACAACGAATAATTCTTCTCTGATGGTACTTGCAATGAAACTACAAATGATGGGGATAGTTCGGATGTCTATTTGGGAATACCTAGAACTAATTAAGCCCAGATATTCTACAATTCACATGACCGCTTTATGACGAGTTTCCTCGTCAAATACCCTTCTGTGCGAGGCTCCGCCCATATAAAGTAAAACTTTGACGAACAATTTGTCTTTCATTAAAGTATAAATTTAAAATTTACATTATATTAAATTACCATTATTTTAAAACCAAAATGTGCGATTTCCAGTTATTGTATTGTTAATTGAATTTTCCAACTAAATTAATTTCGGTTCTTCGATCTGAACAACGATGTAATTTTTGTAGCCCATGAGGCAATGAGATCGCGAAAAAAATAAGCTTTAAAGTAACAGAATAAAAGCGGTAAGTTAACTAATAAATTTTACTTACTCTTTTTTAAACTAGCTACAAAACTACCTTCATTTTTCTTAACGAACATTGCATTATTGAACCAGGTTCATATTTTGGTCCACCAGAATAAAACACTACATGGTAATTTTAACCATTCGATTAAGTAAAAGTAATCGGTAATAAATTTTATATTAATTAAATTACTAATAAAGAAATGGCACGATGATATGATACTGTTAAGGCCGTTTTACATGCGGTAAGACATTGCAAGAGCGAGACGTAACCTGCAATGTTTCTTGCAATTTGGTTTTACATGGCGCAACGCCCCCTTCAATTGCAAGCCATTGCTAAAAGCCGTATTAGGGTCAGCAATTATTTTCTCTTGCGCCTGCAATGGCAATTAAAATTACACGTATTCATGCGCAGTAAACCGTTCTCGATCAGCTGGCGCAATACTTATTTCATTGCAAGCGCAATGCGAGAATCGAATCCGTATTACAGTCGGCAATTCTACTCTTGCGGCCATTAAAATTACACGGAATCATACGCAGTAGGTACACCGTTCTCGATCATGCTGGCGCAATTAGTCTTGCATTGTCAGAGATGGGTCGTGCGCCATTTTGATTGCCATTACCGCTGCAAGCCTGGGTAGAGATCGATTTTCTGTTGATTTTAACTGTTTATTATTATTATTATTTGGTCGAAGTGGTATGCACAGGGAATGGCTATTTAAACCAACTGATACTTAAATTACCAGTTCACATTCTTTATTAAGCATATGTACTGCTAATTCTTCGCAACTTTTTTGAACTGCTATTTGTAAGTTGCTGCTCTAACTGGTAATCAAAACGAACAGGCTTGCCCATCTCTAATTCTGGGGGTATTTTAGGAATTTCGATAGTACTAACTACTATTCTGACTGTTGGCAATGCGCCAGCTGATCGAGAACGGTTTACTGCACATGAATGCAATTATTATAATTGAGAAGAATTGTCGACTCTAATAATGAAAATCTAATGGAACTGAATTGTTCACCTTACTTTTACGTTTTGCCCGGAAAGAAACAATAGCTGTCAACACGGACAGTCCGAGTGGCTGTCAAGCATGCTGGGACTTTTATGGGGCCTTGACGACACTGAAATTATTACATTTTTCCCCAGAAATTGGTCTTGCACTTGCAGAAATATCGAACAAAACCGATAACTTGCGAGAATAGATCAATTCAGCTGGGCCGCAACAACGCATGCCTCTGGGTAATATTTATGGCGTCTTGCAGATTATCTTGCAGCATGTAAAACGGCTGTTAAGGAAAAAACATAGAGGTAGATAAACGGAAACATTGGGAAGAAATATATAGTTCTATACAGGGTGTTACAAATTCGGTCTTCGCCATTGGAATTTCGGATAGGTAAGAGATACGAAGGCGGTTAAATTGGGGCAATGTTGCAACATGCCGCAAAACATCTTAAATAAATACAGGGGTTTCCAAAATATTTGGAAAATCTAAAACTTTGCGTTTCGGTTTTTATTTTTTCCTTTTTTGTTCGAAGAGGCCCGTATTTAAAAAAAATTAAGTCGATAATGTTGACCTAAGGACGAAACGTCGCATTAAAGATCTGATGATCTTGTGGCGAATAAAAAGTAGCAATGAGAAAGTGAAATATATTTTTGAACATCTCTTCGATGGAAAACAACGTCAGGAAAACATAAAAACCAGAGCGCAAAATTTTAGATTTTTCCAAATATTCTGAAAGTCCCTGTATTTATTTTTGATTTTTTATTAGGCCCATAATTACGGAACTTTGCCCCAATTTAATCGGTTTCGCAATCCCAGCGGTGAAGGCCGAATTTGTATCACCGTGTATAGAATAAGAGAATTAACTTTTTAAGCCAATACTGACAACATCGAAGAAAAATATAACTCTTATTTTGTTATTTAGTTATAAAATGTGTGAATTGAAATTTTAAAAAATGGCCGGATGTTTCATATGACATTACGATAAGAGAGCGGATTAATAAATGATTAGGCTGTAAATTAATTTGTTGCTCACCACAAGAAAAATAGTCATTTTATGAAGTGATGCGGTTTTCTTCTTAAAATTAAAATCAGTCCAGACTACTTGTTTGCACCGTAAAAATTATGGACGTGAACATATAAATACTTTTTTTTTTTGGGAGATGTTACTTAGTATTGACAAAATAAGAGTTTACATGGGAACGTTATTCTCAGTACGTGCTGTAGATTATAATATTAAAAATATTGGAATCTTGACTAATATATATTTAAGGACTATACAGGATGTCCCACCGGGAACCGCCTCGATCGATATATTGAAAACTACATAGGAAATGTTTGAAAATTGGACATTAAGCTAACGTTGATGGGGGAACTCGACTAAAATATTTTCAATATGGCGGCACTTCCTGTTATACCGGAAGTCAGTGTCAACTTGCTTATTTTAAATGGACACACCTTATATATTATTACATTTTGGACTCTGCGCAAGATTCTAGGCATCATCATGTCCTATACCTAAGTCTAAGCATGTTTGACATATTGAAGTTTTTATGTCAAAAATGACGTTTACCTTAAAATAACTATTAATTATTTCTATAAGGAAATAATGATTATTTTAAGGTCTGCAAACGTAATTTTTGACATAAAAACTTAAATATATAAAACACGTTTAGACTTAGGTATAGGACATAATATACGAAATCTGCTTAGAATCTTGCGTAGAATCCAAAAATGCAATAATATATAGGGCGTTCCATTTTAAATAAGCTTATTAGCACCGATTTCCGGTATAACCGGAAGTGCCGCCATATTGAAAATATTTTAGTCGAGTTGCCCCCATCAACGTTAGTTTCCCATGTATAGTTTTCCATAGATCGATCGCGGCTATTCCCTGTGGAACATAAAGAAAAATATTATTTGCTACTTTTAAAGTATTAGTGGTAGCATGTTTTATGTACTTTTCATTATATTTTATACAATAGCTAGGAAGTGGGAAATGTAATTACCTATAGAGGGTGTTCCTTAATTATCTTAAAAATTTCAACACCCAATAGCACAAAATTTAAACCGTTGCAGACATATTTTCATATGCACCTTTCTTCATAAAATTACATAATGAATCGAATCACACTCTGGCATATGAGCACGCCATTAAGGAACGCCCTGTATAGACGTATCACTAAATTTAATATTAGCATTTAAATTTTGCTTTGAACCAATTGTACATTCTAAAAACTGCCCACTAATTATAAAAACCAATAAAGAATATTTTTTTAGACTGAATAACAACCACGCAAGAGTTTTAATTTATTATTATTTATATTTATAAAAAAATAATACCTAAACTATTATCTACGGATTTCACAACGCTATGCCTGTTTCGATGTACTTAACATAAGTTGCACATTAAGTATTTAATTTACTGACATATTTTAGTTTATGAAGGTACATAAAGGAAAACAAGTTTTGTTCCGAACAATGAAACAATAACCGATAATGTTTTAAACTAATTTGGTTGGTGCGGTTAACTTGCGCCACCTGTTGGTCTTCAAAATGCCATCGATATCCTCTTTTAATTGGATTCCGTTTGCAAAATGAAATGTTTGCTGAGGTTCTCTTTCAAATTTCTGATTAAAGAGAAGAGGTCAATCCAAATCCGGACTTCCTGTCGAACAGCCAAGCTGCTCTTGAGGCTCTGAACTCCAATCGAATTTCTTCAAGACTCACACTGGAGTGTCATACGTAAAATAACTGGTGGCTAGGGGGAACAAGGTGGAGCTCTTGGATACTGGGTAACGAGAAAGCGGATGAACTAGCGAGAGCCGGATCCGCTCAAAGTCTCAGGGGCTCGGAACCGGCCTTTGATATATCAAAACAGGCAACAATAACAACATTAGATAGATGGTCGAAAAAACAACACCTATCTCGATGGCAAGGGTTGGTTACCTGGTCAAATACAGGCACGGGCCGCAATTGGAAAACCATCGAAAATATTATCGAATAGGATGCTAACCCTGACGCGGCCCCACTTGAAACAGGTGATGGGTCTGCTAACAGGCCACTGTCACTTGCGAAAACACCTTCAATGGATCCATTGAATGCAGACTCTGCGGCGAAGAGGATGGAACTGCCTCCCACATAATATACCGCTGCGTAGAGCTGTCTCGCAGAAGACATAATATCTTCGGGAACATACAATGTGAAGACAACCTCCCACATGACAGGCTTGGTAGAAGGTTACTGGACCTCATAGAAGGAACAAACATTTTCTAACAGGATAGGGGTCCACAATAAGCCGGAAGACTGCAGTGATAGAAGTTCGGGTCTCACACCCGACCCCCGCCTTTAATCAACCAACCAACTAAATCCGGACTACTCCAGCTGGATATAGCTACACTCTTGGAGGGTGCGTTGGACCTAAAGCGAATAAATCTGGTTTAATGGAACTATATTATAGAGTATACAGGGTGATTCACGACGAGCTTGCATTAGAACTTTATGGAGAACTACTGAATATATGTTCCTGAAACTTTGGGAATTTGGGTTTATCGATATGCTCTCTTTAACTAAAATATTGACATGTTTCTGTCATTTCCGGTTATACCGGAAGTAGCTGCCTACTTTCGTTTTTTAAATACAACATGGTAATTTTTATTACACTTTTCGATTAAGCATTAAATACTAAGCACATTTTATAGAAAATGTTTTTGTCAGACTCTAATAGTTTTTGAGATATCTGGAATTTTTGTAATTATTTGGCAAATGCATGACGATGAAATAATCCATATAATTTTTTTACCTTAGCGCTTGGACTAAACATTTTTGCTCACCGAATAGCTAGAAGATCATCAAGTCTCAAAAACATTTCAAATTCGGCATAAAATGTACAGGGTGGTCACAATTCAAGCCTCATTGTGAAAAAATTCAACCATTAAAAACTTTCTTATTTTAAATGGAACACCCTGTATATTTTTATTTAATTTGATGGCAAATTAGTTGTTCTTTATAAATAGTATTTACTGTCCTATACCTATATCAAAGCGTTTTCTCAAAAAATCCAATTTTATTCCGAAAATACTATTTGTTCAAGTGTGCTATGAAAACAATTGTACTTAGGGTACTGATGTCTATACAGAGGAAAATTAATAATGGCGGCAATATTTTCTAGTGTGCTTTGACAAAAAAAACAATTGTCTGATATTTCTTGGCGTATTTTCAAACTGTCAATTATTCTGTTACTAAAAAATGTCACGCTCCGGATTTTCAAGTGAAGATTTTTTAAATTTATTTACGGTTTACATTGAATGTGGTAAAATTAAGCTAAGAGCTTGTCGAATATATCGGGATAAATATCCGAATAGGCCTATTCCCACACCTGATATTATTAGAAGACTAAATAATAATTGTTTAAAATTTGGATCATTTGAAGCCAAAGTACGAAGAATTAAACCAATACTGGACAATGAGGTATTTGAAGTTACCATTTTAGCCTATTTTTACGCTTTCCCAAAAGACTCAATTCGTGAAGCTGCAATGCAATTAAGAGTTTCGTATTCCAGTATACAAAGAATTTTAAAAAAATATGGCTGGAGGCCATATTCATATGCCCAAGTTCAGCATCTAAAACCACAAGATTTGCCAGCTCGAGTCGAACTTTGCGAGTTTTTTCTAATCAAAACCCAAGAAAATGAGCAATTTACTAATTCTGTAATATGGAGTGATGAAGCCAAATTTACTCGTAATGGTTTTCATAACAGACACAACAGCCATTATTGGGCTCACGAAAACCCCCATATTGTCAGGATAGGACGTTACCAGGAATCATTTCAATTTAATGTTTATTGTGCTATTAAACATGACCGTATATTTTGCTTACACATTTACGACGAAAATTTAAATGGTCAGAATTATTTGACAATTCTTGAGGATCAGTTAGAAGAACGTCTGGATGATTTGCCGCTCCAAGAGCGAATAAATGCATGGTACCAAAACGATGGGGCTCCAGCACACAACGTCCAAGTTGTTAAGACTGCCCTAAACAGACTTTTTCATGACCAGTGGATCGCAAACCAAGGTCCCTTCCACTGGCCAGCTCGTTCGCCAGACTTAACTCCACTGGACTTTTTCATCTGGGGAACCATTAAAGATAAAGTTTACGCGCGTCCCATCACCACGAAGGAAAATCTAATTGAAATTGTGAAGGCAGCATTTCAATCTCTCACTGCACAAGAAATTAGGAATGCTACAAGAAATAGCATGATGAAAAGAATACATAAATGCTTGGAAGTAAATGGCAATCATTTCGAACATATTTTAAAAATATAATCAAAAGATATTAGGTATAATTTTCAAACACATTTTTAATTAAAGAATTTAAAGTTTATTAACTTGTTTCCTTGCTATTTTTAAAAAAATAATATTTAAACCATTAAATTTAAAACAATTTAAAACAATAAACTGCATTTTATTTATAAATTATTAAGAAACACTTTAGAATGTTGTATTTTCAAGCAATCAATCACTATTCCTCCGTATAGACATCAGTATACAGCCCCTAAGTACAATTGTTTTCATAGCACACTTGAACAAATAGTATTTTCGGAATAAAATTGGATTTTTTGAGAAAACGCTTTGATATAGGTATAGGACAGTAAATACTATTTATAAAGAACAACTAATTTGCCATCAAATTAAATAAAAATATACAGGGTGTTCCATTTAAAATAAGAAAGTTTTTAATGGTTGAATTTTTTCACAATGAGGCTTGAATTGTGACCACCCTGTACATTTTATGCCGAATTTGAAATGTTTTTGAGACTTGATGATCTTCTAGCTATTCGGTGAGCAAAAATGTTTAGTCCAAGCGCTAAGGTAAAAAAATTATATGGATTATTTCATCGTCATGCATTTGCCAAATAATTACAAAAATTCCAGATATCTCAAAAACTATTAGAGTCTGACAAAAACATTTTCTATAAAATGTGCTTAGTATTTAATGCTTAATCGAAAAGTGTAATAAAAATTACCATGTTGTATTTAAAAAACGAAAGTAGGCAGCTACTTCCGGTATAACCGGAAATGACAGAAACATGTCAATATTTTAGTTGAAGAGAGCATATCGATAAACCCAAATTCCCAAAGTTTCAGGAACATATATTCAGTAGTTCTCCATAAAGTTCTAATGCAAGCTCGTCGTGAATCACCCTGTATAGCATAAATGGTTGTAGTATGTCTCATAGTTCATTTTGTGTGGAAGTTATAGTCATGGCAGGACACGCAATTCCACTGACTTCATTTATTAATTTGCTGGACGTCAATCTGGGAGGAAATGTGTCTTGGCATAACCACGTTTTGGCGGTTGTATACACCTCAACGACTTTTCACTCTATACAAAGCCCAGATTCGACCATCACTAGAATACTGTCATGTCCGGAGCTCTGCAACCAAGGATACTCTTCGGCTACTGGGTTCCATCGAAAGGAGATGCATTCGTCTGATCGGAAACCACAAGCTGACCAAGCCAAGAACCTCGACAGCCTAGAACATCGAAGGCAAGTTGGTGATTTGACTTTATTTTATAGCTTAATTGCGTCACCTAGAGCGACGGATAGCAGAAATACACGACGAACTACTACCGCCCATCCAAATGTGGTTTAGCTTCGTTCTCCTCGAATCTAATTGTTTAAAAATTCGTTCATCTGGAGAAGGTCATCCTTGTGGAACGATTTTCAGTACTTTCATTGAATTAACATATTTTTGGCATGTTGAGTTCCATACTAAAAGTAAATAATATCTATATTGATTCATTGTTGCAGAAAAAACTTGTCGATAATTTACATATTATTTAAAAAAGTTACATGTAAGTATACTCTAATAAAAAAAAACTTGTATTGACACTGTACATAGTACGTTGTCGTAGCAATAATTGAACGGTTTATGTACTGCCGGTTTTTATTAAAAATTACAATACTGTTTTCGGAGTACATTGTCTCAAAATTCTTCAATATAAGACGCCGATTACATTTTTTGTAAGCTTTGGTGGTTATCTACCTTACTTAGGTCTTCAGTAAATTTGGAAATGTAGGGAACGATATTTGAATCTTAGGAAATGTAATTGTAACTAATAATGTCGTATAATATTTGTTTATTTCCCAATAGTTTTACTATAAACTGTGGAAAGGCGATGAGAGATTCTTTAAAAAATATATTATTATACTTGAAAACATCAAATGAATCTTGAACTAATCCAACTGCACTCTGGCAACATCTAATTCTATTTTACTACGATTTGGACCCAAAAGATAAGCAAGATGAATGAATACTAATCTCGTAAACATTGCGATGTTTGTCCTTTGATCTAACGGATTGTTATATATTTTGGTTGATTTGTGTTTGTTCGTCATTATTGGTGAAAAATCGTCTTTATTATAAACAATCATGGTGCATTCATGTGTAGTTTGTAAAAGAGTGGATCATTAGATAAGGATTTATCTTTTCATCGGTAAGTATGGTTATGTTTTCATATTTAACCAGACTTTAACATTGTTGCCATTCAGGCAACAAACATGTAGTTCTCTCTTCCACCAATTACTGATTTTCAATAACATTTAAAACAATCACAGCTTCACTTTCCAAGAGTTTTATGAGTGGATTATGGGATCCGTAGTTTACAATACCTTTAATCAAAACTAACAGTAAAATAACAAAATAAAAAGATTTTAGTCCATGACGTTTCAAATAATGTTTCCTAGAAAATTCCAAACTTCAACTGATTTACCGGAGGGCAGAATCATTGTTACAGGCAGACCAAAAAGGGTTTTAAAATACCACTTTTATAACACACAAATGATTTTTTAAATCCGATTAATGTGTAATGTAAGTATTGCAATTCTTAATGTTTTATTAAAATATCTACATCAATATCTAAATATAAATTTTTCAAAATTTAAAAATACTATTTTATTAAGCTAATTTATTGTTTTTAATAGAAGTATAATTGAACTTAAATTGACGAATATTACTATATTACTAATAGGACGGGTTCTATTCTAAAATTTGCTACAGCTAATACATAATAGTATTAATTATTTGAACATTGATTTTTTGTCTTTTATTTAATTAGTTTTATATCAACATCGAGTAGAACATTTATTCCAATACATTCGTTTATCTATTTTATTATAATCAACTGAACGTTATTTGCTAATAATTAATTAGGGAATTTTTCGGGTTTTAATGTTGTATGTGTGAGTTTTATAATAAAATGTTTACTAATTCACTTTATTTGCAGTGGTCAAATGACAGTTTAAAGATTGAAGACCAATTTTGAAATAGTCTATTAAAGTTTTACAAAGCATCATAATTTAGCCCTAGCCACTTGCGGCGAGTTTTTTAAGGGGACAAGTTCTATACTAGCTTCATAAAACATGTAGTTTATACTATTTTCTCGTTTTTAATAAACAAAATCCATATTTTAAAAATATACATTGTGTTACAACTTCGGCTTTCATCATTGAGATTTCGGAAACGGTAAGAGGTACGAAGTCGGTTAAATTGGGACAAAGTTGCATAATTATGGCCCCAATAATATGCCGCAAAAAAATCAAAAATAAATACAGAGGGATTCTCTCTTTGTTCGAAGACATGTCCAAAAATAAATTATACTTTCTCATTGCTACTTTTTATTCTCCACAAGATGGCATCTTCTAGATCTAGATCTTCAATGCGACGTTTCGTCTTTAGGTCACCATCATCAACTTAATTTTTTAAATATGGGTCTGGATCTTTTTGTTTAAATTATGAAAGATCACCGAAATCTGCGTTTAGTCGTGTACGGTGTTATCAATTTAGTTTGTCCCACTTTTAAGAGCCTGTAACTTTTTTGTATTTGCATTTAAAAAAAATTTAATATGGCATCAAGGTGGAGCGCTGCAATAACTGATTGTTTAAACGCAAAATATGTCCAATGGATTGGAAATCGGGTACTATAAAATGGCCGCCTAACAGCCCAGACTTAACACCCTGTGATTTTTTTCTTTTGCGGTTATATTAAAAATATTGTTTATAATACACCGTATTATTCGTTGAATGAACTGTATATTAGAATTGAAAACGCCATCCTTCAGAGTCAAACTAATAGAGAAGTTTTATTAAAAATTAATAGTCACATTGTAAAAGTGTTTCGAAAATGTATCGAAAATGGAGGTGGTCATGTAGAGTTATGAAACAATTATTATATAATTCTAGTTATTAAATTAATGTTATAAACTTTTGTTATTTGTAGTTATGTTAATATTAATAAAATTATTTTTCTACTAGTCACTTGAAGAAAAGAATGCATATGTGTGTTATATTTTGAGATCGGAAATAGTGTTCCATTTAAAAAAAAATTATAATTGCTTTTCGGTGTGACATATGACACCTACTGTCATTTTTGATAACACTCATAAAAACTTGGCTAAAAATGCTACATTTTGTTTTTTGAATGAACGCGCTAACTCAAAATACAAAAAAGTTACAACAGGTTCTTAAAAATGGGACAAACTAAATTGATAGCCTTGTACATGGTGTCCCATTTTCGACACTTTTATAGGGTATCTCCGTTATTGTTAGTGCTATCAAAAAAGTAATGTAGATGTCATGTGCTCTTTTTGGGTCAAACTTAAAATGGTAAGATCAAAATTCGAAAATTTTCGCTCGCTTAAGAGATACGGGAAAAAATCAACAAATTGACAATTTCTAAATTACCCTATGTTTTCTTAATTAAAGGAGATACAGGAAAATGTTTTATACAGAAGTTTATTTATAATGATTGTTGAATAATCTGCCGTATAAAGTAAGTATACGGGGTCAAGTAAGAAAGTTATCGGACCTAACCTCATTTTTTTAAATGGAATACCCTGTATATTTTAATCTGAAAAGATAGCATTTTAAACTCTCTTTTCAAATTTATAACACACCATAGATTATAGATATCAGAGAGATTGTCAATTTAAGGAACAAAACATCGGAAAACCAGTAAGTGTTGTATACGACTGAACGTAGATTTCGGTCCTCTTTCATAATTGAAACAAAAAAGTTCAGGCCCGTATTTAGAAAAATTAAGTTGATGATGTTGACCTAAAAGCGAAACGTCGCCTGAAAGATCTGACGACACCATCTGGAGGAAGAATAGCAATGAGAAAGTAAAATTTATTTTCGGACATCTCTTCGAACAAAGCCAGTGAAAAATAAAAACCAAAACGCAAAATTTTAGATTTTTCCAAATATTTTGAAACCCCTTGGATTTATTTTTGATTTTTTTGCGGCATATTATTGGACCCATAACCGACTTCGTATCTCTTACCGTGTCCGAAATCCCATTGGCGAAGGCCGAATTTGTAACACCCTGTATATGCCATAAAAATTTCGTAAATATTTAGGTCTAAATGTTATGTTGGTAATACTATTCAAAATAGCCTTTGATAAATTATCCGTGTCTGTCATTTTGTCGCGAAAACTTTCTTAAATAATTAAACAATATGAATCAAGATCATTTTAACTCGTCATGAGTTAAGGGAAATTGCAAAGCTTTAAATTGAAACATTTGTAAAATATTATTGTGCTGTATTCAGGTTCAAAAAGGAAGCAAACTTGACAGGCGAGAGGTTAGTTTAGTAATTGTGTCTATAAACAAACATACATAAACATAACCGCATTACCAACCTTTAAAAAAGAAAAAAACGGTTCCATAATAAGCTCATTTCGATGCTAAAAACGTTATCGAACTAGCTTCGATATGAAACTAAAATAGAATAAGTACTAATTGCTTACCCGTATTTGTGTAGAGGGTGGCGAGAAAAGTCAACAAAAATTTAGTTGACAGGCATTAATCACCGCGATGTTACCGTAGTGATGCCGCCGCCACAAATCGACATAAGGCAACGTATTAAAAGAAAATATACCAATCGGATCTGCAATGGCAAGAGAATTGTTTCAAAAGTTTGTGGTCGAGATTGGTTATTTAATCTTAGATTTGTTACCATTTTACAGCAATATGTCAAAACTTCAAAATTCGATTTTTGATTAGTTAATCTGTTAATAACTGTCACCTGTCACGTGCCCAATAGCGAATATAGTATGTTGCCTATTCTAGCTATGCGTGACCATGTTCCGAAAATAGCAGCATTTTGCTTAAAATTTCAAAATCACCATTGCAACATTATACTGTTGTGGCATTTAAAATAAAATACATACGAATTAGATCTATATCTGAAAAAGTTAATTAGATTAAATAAATTCATTTTCTTGGTCTTTTAAAAATTCACTAGTCGCTTATAATGAAGCAAACTAACAAGATACTTATTTAATTCATCACATTTATACCCAGATGCTTTAGAACAACGCGCGAGAATTATTGACATATTGACAGTAGATGTAATATATTTATTTTTTGGGCGGGCTCTTCTTTGTGATCTGCGAGGATTTGGATAACCTAGATACTACGTGAATTAACCGTTGAATTAGGATCGTGATCAACTCTCTAGAGCCTCCCACATGACAGAAACGAACTCATTTTTTGACAAAACCCTTAATATTTTCTAAACATTCTTTTTATAGTTGCCATTATTTTACTTAAGAATTGTTTTAAGTATAAAATAAGATCCCTAAATGTTGCCAAACATTGAAAAGCTGTACTTATATCGACGATTTTAAATAGTTGAAATTTATAACCTATAATATGTAATACATTAAATATACATATCTGTTGTGTGTACCCGACTATGGCCGAGTAAGGGGAATTATTAACAAATTTACATATTTAGGGAATAAAGCACTATTTTAGGAGAGAATTTACGTAAACTATAGTGGATATTCCCAGTTAATTATCAATATTTCTATTTCGTTTCAAATTGTTCGTTAAATACAAAAATATTGTTGAAATATGTCGTCTGATAAAGCGAAGTGAGAACATATTCAAACCAGAAAATTATGTCAAATTTCATTAAACGAAATTACGTTCAGTAATAGTAACTAGATATATTTTACACTCATATTTCATATACTTACAGTAACAAGCTTTCTGATATGATGATACACTTAAATGACTAGTAAGTAAAGTAATCAGCTAATGATCTAGAAGTTTTAGGCATTTTAAGGTTTTAGAACAACATTTGTTGGTGCTTGCGTGGGAAAATGTTGAAATAGATTAGCGATATCATCAACTACTGTCCAATAGCTATTGCTTCAAGATACAAATTTATTATTTTTTATGTACCCTGCCACTAGACTTCTTACTTAGCTTCAATCAACCACCTAAACCTAACATTATGGACAAATAATCCTTGGTAGGTGAAATAATCGTCTGGATCGATTTTTGTCACCGATATGGGCAGTGGCGGTTCTTCCACAGGAGCACATGCGCACGTGCACCCCCAAAACGAATAAAAAAATATTAATTTATATTCATTGAATATTATTTATCGTATAAAGTCCGACCCTCCCTAATATTTTATCGTACTGTCAATCAAACTGTATATTATAGGCTCTCGATCCGGCAACCGTGCCTTGATCGAGGTTAATGACGATTATGACGAGACTTGTTCGCACGTGCGATTAAGTAGGCGGGGCATAATGCAGTTTCTCTGTAGTAATAGGTGGCGGGAGACAGCGGGGGTTAGCGGGGCTATGGCGATTTAACATGGGAAAGGCGCACAATTTTAGTGAGCGCCGCGCAGTTGTCTGTTCGTGCATCTAGTTAGAAATTCGAGCGTGTATGTTTTAATATTATATATTTATTAATGAATAGTTCGACGGTGGACTATTTAAAAAATAACTTTAGCTCTTTGAGTTTGAGTTGATTAATTTAACGCAGACCACAAAGGGTAATTCTAGGGACTTTATTAAAAAGTTTAAAAATTAAATAAATGAAAAAAAATGTATAGAGAGTATTCTAAACTTTAATGAGGCTGTTATTGATCAATTTTCTACAATTAAGAACCGAAGAACGGACTTTACGTTTAAGCACTATACACACTAAGAAAATCTTTCTTATTTTCCAAAAGTTGTATTTCCTTGTGTAAAATTAAAGAATAAATAAAAATATGTTTTACCTAACGCATTTTCTTATTACTTCTTTTCTTTCTTTAAAACGCCTAGAAAGTAATTGTTTGGTCGTTACACAAAAATAAAATTTTAAAAATAATTTCACCATACTTCATATGTCACGAGCCACCACTGGATATGGGTCATTCTTTGATAAACCGCACACTTTTTAACCTTGACATTCTAGAATTGTCCGAAATTTTTTTACAACTTATATACATAAAATTATACGTGTATTTCAGGATTTTGCTGATAATTTTTTTTTTCTAAAATACCCACACAGAAAGTTAGCTTTCGAAATGTATTCACAAAAAATTGTCATTGTTTAAATAGTTTTAACATGTTGTTAACCCATCTTAAATTAATTTTAAAAAATACGATTTTGTTTTTTAGCCTCTTATCTATACGACCCATTTTACGAGAAAGTGGCAACTCATTTAGTTCGGAAGCTATTAAATGTTTTCGAGCGCAAATCAGGCAGCGCGCGACGTGTCGAAGCGTATCAGAACTCGACCTCCCTGCAGTGTGAATCATTAATATTTTCATTTCCAAAAAGAACCAAAATTTGGGTCAATAGAACATTGAAAAAGGCACAAATTATGTTATACAACCTCGCATAAACTGTTATTGCACAGACTCCATCAGTTTGCTTAAAAATCATTATTTACAGTAAAATTTACCTTCTTCTCACAATCTTTGTGTAGTTCAGAAACTTTAGTACGGCAATAACTACAGATTCTTTGTTTAAAGGACTCATCCGTTACTGATAAGTTACGAGCTACTAAATGATGCTTCAAAACTTTTCTAACATCTACTTTTCTATGAGGAGAACTTCGAAACACTAAAACATTTTGACCCCCTCTACCCCGTAGATCCACCACTGGTAACACCGATGATTATGATGATAATGCATCGAACTTTCAAAAATGACTGTATCAACCTGACATCCCTTTATTGTTATAATGATATCATATCAGTGACTTCTTATCATTTTTTTTGAATTGAAAGATATAAAAATAAATAAGTATTACGTCCCAGAGGGTCAATTCTTTAAACGATTAAATAGTCCTACTATAGTGTTTGATCCGTTTATTATGAAGATTAATGTGAGGAAGGAGTGAATGGTTTATCTTTAATTCAGACGCGGTAGAAATAATTTAACCTGCAGGTACCTCTTGATTTTCACACAAGAAGTGTTTTTCCTTGAGTGAGTATGTTATACTGGAGCGCTTTGTACAGTAAAGATAGGAAATTAAAGAGTTACGTTTACGGTAGCAAAATGTTTTCGGTGAATTATATATAATTTGAATATGGCCACGACCAAGCTTTATCATCGACATTTGATTTTCTACAGGGTGTCCCAGATAAGAATACAGAGATCTCGTTAATCATAGGACATAGAGAAACGATCAAATTACGCGAAAGTTGCGCATTAGTGAGTTCTGCAAGGCCATGTTCCCAAATAATTCCGAGTAGTTCCGAAGATATCGGGGCAATTCGAACTTTTACGATTTCGTTCTTTTTGTTTTCTGATTCTGTTTGAAGAGATATGTGAAAATAAATTTTACATTCTCATTGCCAACTTTTGTCCCCTATAAGATAATTTAATTAAATTTTTAATTTTTTAATCCGACGTTTCGTTTTTTCGCAACCATCATCAACTTTGTTTTTTATATAGTCTCTATTTTATATTCCGAGCCTATTATTCATTGTTATCTGTGTTCGAAAATGATGAAAATAAATAATTAGAAAAAAAATAAATGAAAAATAATGTATGTTACATTATTATAATTATAAATATGTAATGTCAAATAAAAAAATAGTTTCTAAAGCCAACTAGAGTATATAGGGTGTTATGGAAATGACGTATTATATTTAAACCGGCAATTCCTGAGATGAAAACAAATTGAAGAACAATATCAAAAAATGGCGCTTTAAGTTAATATGCCCTGTACATGACCTGCTGTCAAACCAAAAATAAGCACGTTTATCACTGAGAGGAAGGTAAACAAAGCAACATATGGCAAAAAACGTCAGTGAATTTTGAGCCGTGTTGTCACATTTTCATGGTAAACTCTTTAGCAAGTCAATAACCGTTTGACAGATTGCAAGTTGTTTATTTTTCAGGGTACATTATTATAAACTTTTACGTTCAGTTCAGTTCGCTGGGAAACAATCTCTGATTTATAAACTTGAACTGACTCGAACGAACCGCCGCGGAGTGTATAAATGGTCAGGCATGTTCTCATTTGTTCAATTCGAACGACACCCGCCAGATCTAGACAACTTAAAAGTTTATAAATGCCACTTGCCCTTTAGAACAAAAAATGCAATTTTATTTAGCTTTTCGGACTTATTTAAAACCAACTTAATTTATAAAAAAACACCAAGTACCTAGGTAACCCGAACAGAAACAAACCGGCACAATAATCTCACAAAATCATATAAATTCACATTAGTTTTCGCGTCTCATGAACACATCTAAGTACCATTCAACCTGAATTAGTATTTTAAAGTACTACTGTGTAGACAAAAATACGCCCTTATTGTCTGAGTGGTCTAGGAAATAATGTATTTAACATCTAAAAATTTTAAAAATAAATAACACGTTGGTTCCGTCGATCGATATTGAACTGCTGGGTTGGGGCACTGCCGTCGCGAAAAGAACAAATAATTTATTAAGTATTAACACACAATGTAACACACAAAGCTGCTTGAAACTTGGTAAAAACAGTACGAAACCGATAACGCGTGTGCAAATCGGCCGGCTTCTTTAAAAAGCTGATTTTGGACAATCGAGCGGGCTGCCTGTTCTTTTCGCGACGGCAGCGGCTGGGGTTAATATTTAAAAATATAGCGTTGCCACTTTCGATGTTTTATAAGATTATATTCATAAATTGCGGAATTTCCTTCTATAATATTACTTTCCTGTATAATTATAGTCTCGGAAATGGCAACCGCGCTAGCTCAAGTTAGTTACCGGAATGTGCACAAAGAAAGCACCTTGGACCATGGACGCGACCATTTATTTCAAAGGGTAGTTCCTATATATCAACATAATTGCTTCATTTTATCTTTAGTAAAGGGTTAATGGCCCATAGGAATTAGCGTTTTTATTATTTCTATTGCGAAATAATTAAGTGCTGTTTAGTGTTTAGTGCTTTCGTGTAATCTGATAATAGATGCATATCTTCAAAAAAACTAATTTGAAACTCGTGGATGTCTGTGTGTTTCTTTAAGTGATTTAGTGCAAATGTTCCGAGAGATTGGAAATAAGATGCCGAATGGGGTTTAGTGGGTATAAGCTTATTATGCAGTTCCACATTATCATCAGGGTACGTGATGAGCACAAAGTTTTTCCCATAGAAAAAAAAAACCTGAAGATGTCTGTGCCCTGGATTACTTGCTAGTGTACTGGCACCTGGATTCACTTCTATTTGGATACTAGGTAAGCTAAATATTTTTTTTATAAGAATCTAATGTTTTTTTTTACACAGTTTGGCAACATTATGCCATGTTGATTACACAGCTGGGCATGGGTAATATGATCATATATGATTGTGTCGAGGGGTGACCTGTGGGTCTATGGGTGAATTACCCCACTTTTTAAACGTTCGATTTAAAAAAAAATATGTAGCGCTTCTCTAGGACACTCCAGAAGTCACCCATTTAAATATTATACGTCATTTCCATAACACCCTGTATAAATACAACAATAAAAACGAAAATGTTCTCAAGTATTGAAGATAACTGTTTTTAGTCCGAAACGACTAGGAGTGGTATATCATTGCATTCAGAATATAAAGTGGATTTCATAAAGCATAAAATAAAATAATACTGCTTTAAAATAAAACTAAGTTGATGATGGTTGCGAAAAACGAAACGTCGGATTGAAAATTAAATTAAATTACCTAATAGAGGAGAAAAGTGGCAACGAGAATGTAAAATTTATTTTCCCATATCTCCTCAAATAGAATCAGAAAACAGAAAGGACGAAATCGTAAAAATTCGACTTTGGCCAAATACTTTGCGAAAATATCCGGAATTTTTTAAATTTGAAAATATTATGTTGAAGAACTCACCAATGTGCAACTTTTCTCTAATTTGATCATTTCTGTATGGTTAACAAGATCCCTGTAGAATGCATTCTTATCTGGGACACCCTGTATATTTTATAACATAATTTCAGAGCATAAATCCATTGGATATATATATAATAAGCTAATACATATTTCGTGTTTTCACTGATTGCTATGCTCCCCTTAGAAGATGAGAGTCGAGGGCTTGTCAAAAAATAGGTTGCTTCAAAAACTGTATTTAATTTCTTCAAAATGGAAACTTGAAGATTGACTTATGACGGCCCAGTAATTGTCTTGTAAGCGAACCATAGCGATCGCTATATTTTTAAATAGTTACATTAGCGTCTCTATGTCACATTAATGCTTTATAAGAGAGTTAACAGCATAAGAGTATTTATAATTTGCTATTTGTTGGCCGTAGACATTAATTAATTAATAGTCGGTAATGCATTCAGAAGGATTCATTTGACCGAATACATTTAATTCGTACAGACTCGCAAATGTTATAAATAATAGATACCAGATCATAAGAACTATTCCAAATTTTCTATCTAGTTTCCATCCGTTGTAGTGAATGGCAATTACTAGGAAAGCCACTGTAGATAGAAGTGAAAATGTTGAGTACATTAAACCTGGAAAAAAAAACCTTCAATAATAAAAGAATAATTCACATTACAACCTGAAACCATATAGCTAAGAATTAATTTATTAATGTCGGTATACCAGGTGATGCGAGTTGAACATAATAAATCCCATGAAATTTTTGAGGTGGCTGAATATTGGCTCCCCTGTACATTTTATAGAAAAACTGCATTATATCGATTAAACGTGATGACAAAGGCACGAAACTCTCATAGTTAAGCTAATAGAGCCAGCACCAGCAAATTAAATTTTGACAAAAACAAAAATTAGTGTCAGTGACAATATTTACATTATGTCAATTTTTGGCAATAGCGCCATAGGAATTATTTGATGGTATTTGCTATATTACCTGAACTATGAGAATTTCGTGGTTTTGCCGTCACGTTTAATTGAATAGCTTAGGATTGACTTACCAAAATGTGTTCAAACTCGGCACGTGGATTTATCATATCGGTTTCTTCAAAAACTTATAATGGAGTTTTTCTATAAAATATACAGGAGAGCCAATATTTAGCAACCCGAAAAATTACATGGGGTTTCCTATGTTCAACTCAACGATACATCACCCGGTATAATATACGCACGCACATACATGCAGGTTACGGTAAATTATCAAATTCTTAGATATACAGGGTGTTAAAAATTCGATGTTTGCCATTATGATCTCATAAGCGATAAGAGGTACAGCAAAGGTTGAATTAGGGCAAAGTTACGTAATTCATAGACGAAAAATATGCCATGAAGAAATTAGGAAAATTCCTAGTACTTCGAAGATATTCGTAAAAAACCGAAAGTCACCATTTTGGTATTTCATTTTTTCTGGCTTTATTTAAAGAGATTATGTAATAGCTATTTACATTACAAGCTGCGAAAGTTTACTTTTTGGTGCTAGGTGTGTTTAAATAGGCGAGGCGAAGCGTAGCGAAGCCGAGGCTATTTAAAAAACTCCGAGCACCTGAAAGGGCTTTTGCAGCGTGTAATGTATTAAACTTTTTCTACTACTGTTCTTTGATCAATTATATTATTAAGTAATGAACTTTGATTTTATTCAAATTATAATAAAATACACCTGTAACATAATCCATTACAACTAGTTATTTGAGTACTGTCAAAGTCTGTCAGTTCGAATTTTTTAATTTCGATTGTCGAAAATGTTGTTTCAAGACCAAAACGAAGCTATACAGAAGGCGGCCGAGTTGGCATGTGCCTCACTCTTACCCGTAAAGTCGAAAGATAGGTACTGTCAAACGTACAACCTGTTTCTAGAATGGTTCGTGGAGAAAAACCTTTCACAAATTGAGGAAAATGTAATGCTAGCGTACTTCCAAGAGAAATCTGAAGCCCTATCACCTCCGTCCTTATGGTCACAATATTCCATGCTTAAATTGACTATTTCTGTGAACAAAAATATAGATATTTCGCAGTTTAAGAAACTTATTGCATTTATTAAACGAAAAAATGATGGTTACGAAGCTAAAAAATCTAAAATTTTCACAAAAGAAGAAATAATAAAGTTTTTACTTGACGCTCCTAATCATAGCTATTTATCTATGAAAGTGATAGCAGTAATGGGGATAGCTGGAGCATGCCGGACAGATGAGATCTATAAAATGAAATTGAACGACATCGAAATCAAGGATGATGTAGCTATTGTTAAAATCCTCCAGAGCAAAAACAAGGTTCAAAGAAGTTTTGTGATAGCCGATGATGGAGGTCCAGTTTCTTTTATGAGGTTACTTCAAGATTATATTAAACTTAGGCCAAATAATGCACAAGACGAACGCTTGTTATATCGCTATGAACGAGGTAGGTGTGTGAATCAGGTGATTGGAAAACACACTATTTCAAATGTTCCCAAAGAAATTGCCAAATTTTTGAAACTTCAAGATATAAATAAATACACTGGTCACTCGCTTAGAAGAACATCAACTACCTTTCTTGCAAATGCTCCAGGTATCGATATTTTGGATTTAAAAAGACATGGCGGTTGGAGATCTTCGTCCGTTGCGGAGGGATATATTGGTGATTCGTATACAAATAAAATCGAAATTTCCAAAAAGATCTTAAATCGATCTCCTACTTTTATTCCATCTAACGACGCGAGAGTGACAAATAGTTGTATGGTCCAAGTCCAGGATAATAACGAGTCTCTAATAAGAGGCGGCGAAGGTATTGAATTGAATAATATTCCATCAATTAATATTTCTAACTGTTCAAATTTCACTATATTTAAGTTTTATATTATTGTTATTATACCACTTGTTTTTTCAATAAATATAAACTCTTTATTATTAAGTAAGATTTTTTTTTTATTCGCTTGAATAAATACAATAAAAAATTTTATTCTTGTTTTTTTGTCCTGGCACCGAAAGTATTACTTTCGTAGCTAGCAACGGTTAATATTCAGGTAACTGTAACATTTACTTTCGTTTTCTTTCGTGTTGCTACGGCCCGAAAGTTGATTTATTTATACAGTAGTAGAAAAAATAAATTTCATACTGTCATTGCCACTTTTCCTCTTCTATGAAGCAGTGTTCTTAGATTTCATGTCAGACTTTTTATCTTTCAGATTCCATTCTCAGGTTTGTTTTTTTTTTAATAAGGACCTGTATTTGTTATTGTATTTATATATATACAGGGTCCGCAAACGAAGCGTGGACGGAAGATTAAATCGTTATCGAAGAACTTATCAACAATACTAAAACATCTTGAGATATTAGATTAAAAGCGGCATGTTTGAAAAATATTTTACATTATACAGGGTGGCCCAATAAAGTGTGACAGCATAAAGTTTAATTTTTTTAAATGGGACACCCAGTATTTTATTGCATATTTAGGTTCGTATTACTATCGTTTATAAGTGCCTTAAATTTTATTTAATTTGGTTTCGTAGTTTCGGAGAAATAAATTAAAAACTAAAAAAATTTAAAAAAAAACAATCCAAAACTATTTTTTTAACCTCGGCATTAAGTGAAATTTATGACAAGAGGTCTAGAGATACTATGAATGTAATTGCGTTTATTTATTTTATACATATAATAAGCTTTCAAAAACCTCACATTTTAAAATAATTTTTCAAATGGAACACCCTGTATATTATTTGGTTATTTGACGTAGAATTCATAGACAATTTTTTTTTGTAATACAAGCATACAATATATAATAATTCATTTTCTTCATTAATAACGGGTTTACTGATTATCATCTTTTTGGTAACGCAGTGCTTCCTGTCGCTACAAATCTTTGCAACAACTTCTCGAAGGTTTCTAGTCTCGGCTTTCTCTCAATATCTGGATATCTTTCAGCATACACTCGGCTCGCGAGGAGGCAATTTCTTGCACATTCACCCATCATATTTACCATTTCTAAAGTTGTAAAATTCGACATTTTGTGTAAGTTAGTACTTAATTTCGACGACTGTATAAATAATTTTATTTGGCTGTCATAGTGACAATCTAAATAAAAAAAATCATGGCAACTCGCTTAAAAATAAAAAATAAAATTAAATAGATAAAAGTAGCAAAAATGTAGGCTTTTAATATTTATATCGAAATAACTAAAATACGGTAATCTCTAAGAGTAAAAGGAAGCTATTTTGAACATTTACTTTCGTTTACAATTATTAGTCTAGTCGCCTATAACAAAATTTCCCAATAAAAGTCTATTATATAAACATAATTTATGATATTTATAATTATTTCGAAAACGGCTGGATATAACTTATATGCTTGTATTACAAAAAAAAATTGTCTATGAATTCTACGTCAAACAACTAAATAATATACAGGGTGTTCCATTTGAAAAACTTGAGAAAAATTATTTTAAAATGTGGGGTTTTTGAAAGCTTATTATGAACACCCTGTATAAAATAAATAAACGCAATTACGTCTTGTCATAAATTTCACTCAATGCCGAGGTTAAAAAAAATAGTTCTGGATTGTTTTTTTTATTTTTTTATTCAGGAAAGCAAAACTTTTTTTTTTAGTTTTTAATTTATTTCTGCGAAACTACATAACCAAATTAAATAAAACTTGAGGCACTTATAAACGATAGTAATACGAACCTAAATATGCAATAAAATACTGGGTGTCCCATTTAAAAAAATATAACTTTAGGCTGTCACACTTTTTTGGGCCACCCTGTATAATGTAAAATATTTTTAAAACATGCCGCTTTTAATCCAATATCTCAAGCTGTTTTAGTATTGTTGATAAGTTCTTCGATAACGATTTAATCTTCCGTCCACGCTTCGTTTGCGGACCCTGTATATATACAAATTTCAGATGGGACGTAATCTTAATACAAAATTACTTTTATTAAATATCAACGTTTCTATTCCATAAATTCCATCTTCAGCAATTTTTGATTAGGCATTGTAGACATTTAAAAAAAATTAAATTAAAATGTGTAGCAATATTTTTGAAACATTAATGAAGTAACTAGAAGAAAAGCTATAACTAAAATAATAATAAATATTACGTTCCACGAATAACTACAATATTTTAAACAAAAGTATGAATTCTCTAATTAATTGTAAACTCAAAAGCTTTTAAGTTACAACACCCTCCTCGATGAGGGTTTTTAAAAAGAGAAAAATCGTTCTCTCATTGTTACACATTATCAAAGAGGGCTTTGATCTGTAATAATAAAAAGGATTTTTAAATAAAATTTTACTGACGATGTTTTCACGGAGTAGAAACGTTGATATTTAATAAAAGTAATTTTGTATTAAGATTACATCGGATTTTAAGTTTACTGCAAGTTAAATGCAATAAAAAATACAGGTCTGTATTTAAAAAAATTAAGCTGACGATGGCATCGGAAAGACAAAACGTCGGACACGAAATCTAAAAACACTGGTTTACAGAAGATGAGAAGCGATGAAAGTGTAAAATTTATTTTACATTCTGTCTTTAAATAAAGCCAGGAAAAATTAAAAACCAAAACTGCTATTTTCGGTAATCAGAATTTTCCTAATTTTTTCATGACATATTGGTCGGCTATGAATCGCACAACTTTGCCCCAATTTAACTTTTGCTGTATCTTTTACCGTTTATAACGTCCCAATGATGAACATCGAATTTTTAACACCCTGTATACAGACAGGGTATATTATGGAAACGATTTATTATGTTTAAACACGCAAATTCTGATAAGCATTATTTGGATGATAGAATAGAAATGTGTGGAGCCTTTACGACCCATTTAAATATAAACCGTTTACATACCACCCTGTATTCAAAATATAACTCCCTATACCTACGTATTGTAAAACGTTTACCGCCGACAGTTGAAAGAATTAGGTATGGCCCATATCCCCTTTTAAGTGACGATATGATAATATATTGTAATACACAGTGGCGGCTCATGGCAATCTCATGGGGGGTCGCCATGAAAAGGGCCACAGGGAATTTTTCTGGAGCCACGCCCTAATTTTACTTTTGCTGGTTTTCTAAATACGATACAAGAAAACTCTTTTTAAACTGTTTTTAATTTTAGATCTCTTGCTGTGTTGGTAGTGTAGCCCTCGCCGTTGAAACCGCAACTGCAATAGAATTGCCGACTGTAAAACGATTTGAATGACATATTGCTTGCAACTCTCATGCCAAAAATTAACTTGCAGCAACAAAATTGTAAACGATCATGCGGCCTTTATACAGCTAAAATTAGAATAGATTAAATGAAAATGTTGCGCGACCTACATTCAACCTGGAACCTGCCATCTCTTTTCCAACCATTTAATAATTGACCAATCCAACGACCTGTCAAAAATTTTTTTTAGGTTATCTGGTGGGCAAACAAAGGTCGTGTCCATATGTTTACTGTGAAACTCGTAGCGTTTTTGGAGCGTTTTACTGTGATTGTGTGGTCTTTTGTTAACAAATTTATTATTAGAATAGATTCATTTAAGTGTATATAATAAGTATTTGTGGAAGAAAAATACCGACAACGTGTATTGTGGTCAAATTGTGGAAGCCGTCGTGATCGCGACCATTTCCTTAGTTTCATTTGATTCGCAGTAAAAAAGACTATTCATTACCCACAAATAAACGATTTATCAAAGAAAAGGCGGGATATGTGATTAATAGAGCAGCTATCAAGAGGGAAGATCTTACAGAATCAATTTTAAGAAACCAGAGAGTGTGTAGTTAGCTATTCAAATGGCCCTACTCGAAGAGAACTTTAAAATATTTTTTCCTATCACTTTATCTACTTAAGTTTTATAATAATTAAAAATATACTTACATAGTTTTAAACATATATTTTGAATCTTGTAGAACATATAGTACATACAATTTGTAAATAAACATATTTTGATAATACTTATTTTTAAAAACAATTCATGTTAAATAAGGATATTTAGTATAAGTACTTATATTTAAATGTTTGATACGCACTGAATTATATATATAAATAAAACAATACATTTAATATAAATAATATATTTACCAAATGGAAAATATGGAAACAAATTATTTTTAAATAAAAATAAGTAAGCAAGGTTTTGAGTTCATATTTGAATAAATTTACCATCCATTCTTTGAACACTGAAGGTAAAGCTACCTCTGTCTTAATGAACCAGAAACTGTGCCGAAGTTCATATTTGCAATTGGGATAATGGGCAGTTCCGTGGACAATAACGGCAGGTACATCGGTACAAAAAATCATACCTTTATTTCTGTTGATATATTCCACAGCAAAAATTGGTTTAGCATTGGCTTTTTGTGAATGCTTCAGCTGAAAAAGAATATTATATACATTAAGTAATATAAAGTATTGCATTCCGAAAATTGAGAGACACACCTTAAATTTTTTTAGTTCAAAAGTGAAAGATCTTATAAAAAAAGTTGGTCACTCCTGCACTAGGTATCAAACACTTGAAGTAAACAAAAATAATTACCTTTCCAAGCATGACATAGAACTCATTTACAACCTTCGTTCCAAGATTTATAACAGAACTGGCTGAAAAATATTAATGAGCTTCAAGGGTTTTGTAGGCTTTCATCTGCTCATGTGAATAAAAACTATGTGTTAAGGCTACAAAAATCGAAATACGAGATGATAGGCCACTGGTAGAATCCCATTAATGGTGTAGTCCAAATCAACAACTGCCATGGTAAAAAGATTCAAATCCTTTATTAATTTCAGCTTCATTAGAAATCTCTAAAACAAATTATAATTTTATATCATTTGAATATGATATTCAAGAATAGAATTTTACTATTTAAATGAGAAAAATGCTCATGAATCTTAAATTGAAAGTATAATCAAAATGTAAACAAACATACCTCTGGTCTACGTCCGAGTATTATTGCAATAATTTCTTCAAATATGAACTCTGCATGATAAAACACACTGGTACGTTTTCACAATTAAATGGTTTTAACAGAACTAGCCAGAACCAGCAAATATTTAGAATTTAGATGGTTTAAAACTCCTAAGAAAGGTAATAAACCTATCTAAATCAATGCAAACAATGGGTTTGTTTGCCCACCAAGGAAATTTTGACAGATGAAAAGTCACGTGGTTTGGATTGCCTAATTACGATAATGACGAGACCACATACATCTTAATCACTAGATTTTCATTAAAGCCGGCTGTTGACCCGGCACCTGCTAACTTCGGGCTTGCTTTGCCATAAGTCGTCATAGTTCGGATAAATTCGTATGCATTTAACGCATTGATGACATTCACGGGTCCACGGGTCCCAGGCCCAGCCTGATTTCCAAGTGCACTGCACTCTTGATAACGATGTTTATTGACGGGGGAAGCTTAAAGTATTATAGGTAAATTATTATAGCAGGTACACTTGGAGTAAATATGTATTAATTTAAAAAAAGAAAGGGTTATTTTTTAAATTTTTATTGGGAGATCATTGATCCAATGATCTAATGGAGAAGCTGCCACTGGTAATACATGCACGTCTTGTTTTTGAAATAGAATAATATATAGGTATATAACAAAGGTCGTGTTATAGTCGGCAATACCTGCAGTAGATATTGCCATTGCAATTTTCATTGCAGTGGCAATAATAATTGCAAATGGCACAAGACCCATTTCTGGTATGCAAGACGTATTGCGATAGCTGATCGCGAAGGGTTATCACTGTACATACGTCCTTTCAACTTTTATTGCTGGCAAGAGTAGAATTGCCGACTTAATACGGCCTTTCGAAAGTAAATTCAACAAAAGTACCGTTACAGTTACTTAATCTAAAACATCCTACCTTTGCTGATAACTTTTACGTAAGTACCAGGTTGAACAATAGCTGTTTTTATGAACCACGGAAGACCCAGACATACCAAAATATCAAACACATTTGATCCTATCGCATTTGATACTGCCATGTCACCATAACTAAAAAAGTTTAATTTTAAAATATATACTAGAGAATATTATAATGAAAATTAACCCAACATAAAACAATTTTTATATACAGGGTCTCCCATAACTTATGGGCCATAGAGATACTAAACATCAAACTTTCGAAATATTTCTCGTTCTGAAAATACAGGGTGGGTGTTGAAAGTAAAAGTTTATTTTCAAAAATGAGCCATAATTTGAAAACGGATCAATGTATCGGATTGAAAGTTGGCGGTATGATGTTTTTATTAGTAAGAAATAATTTTTTTTTGAAATTTCTAGATGGGCAATTTCTATACTAAAAAGCTATACTTGCTCGATCTGTCCCAGAATATGTGGGCAATCTCCCGGGTTCAGATATAACACTTAAAAATAACAGGAGAAGTTCTTATAAATGTTTCTTCCTACGGCCTCCCCTACGGAGATTCAGGCCCGTAACGGACGTCCCTGGAAATCGTTGTTTTTTAAATAATTTATTAAGTACTAGGTGTAATTTAATATTTTTTTAGTATAATGGTTAGTAGATGAGTCTCCTTAAAATTCGCCCTTTTAAACACATTTGCTTATCCAGTTTGCCAGGGACCGACTAGACGTAACGCAAAAATGTTTTTTCTTGTACACCTTGCATAATGAAGGAACGACAATAATATTTTTGGATACTCTAAACCTTAAGCTGAAAAACAGGTACGCTTGATCAATGTCGATAAAATGATCTATTTTCGAAAAAAAAAGATATTTTTGTTCAATATGGTTTTTTGCATTAGTTGTCGTTTTATGTTCATAAAATTCCCTCATTGTTGTGATGGTTTTTTCACATGTACCGATTTAAATAAGAATATTTATGCCAGTCAGTTTATGGTAGTGTCTTGAAATTTGCGGGTTTTCTCCTTCGTCTTATTAGTTACTAACTTACTAATGGAATTTACGTAGACTGAATATAAATCATATTGAACAAAAATACCTTTTTTCGAAAACAGTTCATTTTATTAACATTGATTAAGAGTACCTTTTCTTCAGCTTAAGGTTTAGAGTATCCAAAAATATTATTGCCGTTCCTTCATCATACAAGATGTAAAAAAAAACATTTTTGTGTTACGTCTAGTCCGTCTCTGGCAAACTAAATAAGCCAAATGTGTTTAAAAGGGCGAATTTTAAGGAGACTCATCTAGTAACCATTATACTGAAAAATGATTAAATTACACCTAGTACTTAAAAAATTATTTAAAAAACAACGATTTCCAGGGACGTCCGTTATGGGCCCGTATCTCCGTAGGCGAGGCCACAGGAAGAAAAATTTATAGGTACTTCTCCTGTTATATTTTAGTATTCTATCTGAACCAGGGAGATTGCACACATATTCTGGGACACCCTATATACTCCATTTCACCTTAGTTTTTAATGACGACACTTGACATATGTCAAATGTGTGACATATGTGTAATGTAACTAAAACCAATGACCAGATATTTACATGTACGCGACGAAGATGCATATAATATGATCGTCTTAACCGAAAAAGCGTTAAAACGTGGAAGAGGAGCAGCACAGCACATAGAGATACGTGTCGATAACATCCTCGTCTTACATTGCACTAGCATCTCTTTCCGGTAGTTGTGCGTTCGGATTTGCTTACTTAGATCACAATGGATACTACAGCTGACCCATGCGATAGTTGTGTAAACAGATCATTACTAGAAATGACATATGACAAGCGCCGCCATTAAATTTTAAGATGATAAAGAGTATATTATCTCTAACCGTTTTCGAGATATTCATTTAAACATTGCATATTGCAATTGTTTTTCTTAGATAATCTTGGATTAAAAATACTTAGTAACAGGTAAAGAAAATTATAGATTTATTAAACCCATTGTATGTAACTCCTCTAATGTGAAACTTAAAAATCTCTACAAATTCTTACTTCTTACTCATAAAAACATCATTTTTTTTTATGATCAAACACAAGCACTATAGGCCAAATCCTTTAAGGCACTCTTTGAGTGGTGGTTATGCGAATATAGTGATTCACGTTGGTTTTGAATCGTTGCAGGTTATCTTCGTTGGGAAAAACGACCTCGGGAAGGTCGTTCCATAAGGAAGTTCGAGGAGTACTAAGCTTAACCACATATGGATGGACGGCAGTGGTTCATCGTGTATTTCTGCTATTCGCCGATATATACCGCCATCTTTCAATTCGATACATTGAACCGTTTTCAATTTATGGCTTATTTCGAAAATAAACTTTCACTTTCAACACCCTGTATTTCTAGAACGAGAAATATTATTTTTTCTAGTTTGACGTTTGACCAGTTGCTCTATGGCCCATAATTTATGGGACACCCTGTATATTATGTTCGCATGAACTTTTCGTCATAAAATGACATTAGGGATCACACTGGCAACTAACAACATTTCCGGAAATATTCATCATCGTAGGGCTTACATTTTCTATCATTTTAAACGTCAATATAATAATGATGCGGTAACCTATTTAATTATTTATAGACGCAAGAAAGCATAATATTTGGTTCCACTGACATTAGTAAATTCAAATTGATAAAAGATGAAACTATAAGATAAATATATAGGTTCAATATAACTAGAAAAATGGCATTATATTTCACTAAGAAATTTTGCATGTTATTTATTCCCTTTCAGTAATTACTTAAACTAATTATCAAAAATAAATGATGCTGTAGGGACACAAAAAATTCAAATTGATAAAAATTGAAAATACATATTATGATGTACTACAACTTACCCTTCTTTAATGACTGCTATACTAGATAAGGCGTCAGGAACTGAAACTCCAGCAGCAACAAATGTAAGTCCCATCACGGTGTCTGGTATTCCCAGAGTGTAACCTAAAAATATTTTATTACTCTTACAGTTGCATAGCTATCTTGATGCTTTTTAACAATAATATATTTTTACATATTTTTGACAATGTTTGATAGAATGAAGAAAAAAATGCATATGTGTGTTATATTTTTGAGATCGGAAGAAAAGGCGCCATCTAATGCGCTTCTGATATATAGAGTGTCCCATTTAAGAAAAAATAATAATTGCTTTTCGGTGTGCCATATGACACCTACTGTAATTTTTGACAACACTCATAAAAACTTGGCTAAAAATGCTACATCTTGTTTTTTGAATGAACGGGCTAACTCAAAAAAAGGTACCGGCTCTTGAATGTGGGACAAACTAAATTGATAACCCTGTACATTTCTTTCTCAGCTTTTATGGATCTTAATGAAAAAAGTTCTAATTACCTATTATTGTAATCATCCAAACCATAAAATATGAATAGAAAGATATCCAGACCATAGATACAAAAAAGGTAAATGGGTACCAATTTTTAAATTTGTCGCTTCTGCAATCTGGCATTGTGTAGATACAGAAGAAATGAATTGGAAATAGTGTTCCCCATTTGATTTTCGCCCATATGCCTGCTTCACCTGTGAATATTATAACATTATTTTCTTAAAATGATGACTCTACGTCTTATAATATTGCTGCTTATGAGCCGATTTTGTCACCAAACTTATGGTTATAAGTTATAAGATTATAGATCCCCATTCCGAATCCACGAAGCGACAAATTCGGTTACAGAATAACCCCATCAGATTGTTATTAGATACACTAGGTCAAAGCGTTTTTTATATTACCCATAGAATCTTCAATGGGAGGGGGTCAGTTGGCACATAGCAAAATTTCTCTCTCCAATAATATCAGAATGTATTATTTTTTCCGCTAGCCAAAAGTTTACGTCATTACGGCTACTATTTAAAAAAGCATTCCTCCTCTAGTAGTATGATTAGGGATCCATAGGTAGTCACTCGAGGTGACACCCTTTAAAATTCTTTCTACCCTCCCAGTAAGAGATACGATGTCGGTTAAATATTGTGAAAAATCAAAAATTTTCAATTTTGGTTTTTAGCTTTCCTGACTTTGTTCGAAGAGATGTCCAAATATAAATTTCACTTTCTCATAGCTACTTTTTATTCTCCGCAAGATAGCATCATCAGATTTTTCATGCGACGTTTCGTCTTTGGGTCACCATCATCAACTTTATTTTTTTAAATACGGGCGTAAATTTTTTTGTTTGTATTATGAGAGAGGACCTAAATCTACGTTCAGCAGTATACAACAATTACTGGTTTTCCGACGTATTGTTTCTTAAATTGGCCACCTTCATTATAATACCCCTAGTACGTTCCTGTAATTTACTTTTGTTCCGAAGAAACTGATGATTTAAAAATTATCATTGCTATTTCTGCCCTTAATTGGTATGTTAATTATTATTACGTAACTGTTTTCTTTTACTTTCAAACTAATAGTTGTATCAAATTTCTACTTAGCGTAAGTACAACGAATTTATTTTATTAATACAAATAATTAATAATTACTAAAATCTTAAGACTTTTAAAAGAAGCATTGAGATTTACATTTTCGAATTATACCGAATTAAAAAAAAAAGTTTATTACAGGAAGGTACTAGGGGTATTTTAATGAAGATGGTCAATTTAAGGGACAAAACGTCGGAAATTCAGCAAGTCCACTGAACGCAGATTTCGGTCCTCTTTCATAATTGAAACAAAAAGATCCAGGCCTGTATTTAAAAAAAAATAAGTTGATGATGGTGGCCCAAGGACGAAACGTCGCATGAAAGATCTGATAATGCCATTTCGTGGAGAATAAAAAGTAGCCATGCGAAAGTGAAAGTTACTTTTGGACATCTCTTCGAACAAAGTAATAAAAAAAAAAAACCGAAGCATAAAATTTTCCAAATATTTCCAATATAATTTAGTTTAATTACGCAACTTTTCCCCAATTTAACCGACTTCGTATCTCTTACCGTTTCCGAAATCCTCACAATGGTAAATGCCAAATTTGTTACACCCTGGATACATACATACTTCCCCCCCCCCCCCCCCCCCAAAAAAAAACTAATTTCTGGATCCGCCCTTGCTATAGGTAGAAATAACTACTTTGAAACGAAATGTCAAAACATGTAAACTTTTGTTTTAAGGGGGTAAATTTTTCATAATAATTTTATTTATACAGGGTGCGTTTTCGTATTTCTGGATTCCCCTACAAATAATAAAAACTTTTTGTATTACACATCCTATTGCCAAATCTAACAGTTTTTCAAATATCGACACATTTAAATGTTTTACTATGTGTGGTAATAATACGACTTTATGTTCAGAATTCATTTTATTAAGTTTTCAAAATGTGCTCCGTTATTGGCTAAACAATAATAGAGCCTATTCTCGAATTCTTCGCGAACATTTTGAAAAGTCTGCCGGTTAATTTGCCTACATCCTTCAGTAATTCTGTTTCTCAATTCGGGAATACTCTCGGGCGCAGTTTTGTAAACTATGGACTTCAAATATCCCCACAGAAAAAAATCAAGAGGTGTGAGGTCTGGGGACCTTGCCGGCCATTCCACAGGACCTCTCCTACCTATCCATTTTCCGAGATATCGTTCATTCAACCATGCCCTAACAGGTAGCGCATAATGCGGCGGGGCTCCATCTTGCTGGAAATACAAATTTTGTTCATCAAGTTCCATATCCCCCTCTTGATCAGCTTGATTTTCCAAAGATTGGGTAATAAGAAAATCTATGACATTTTCCAACAGATTTACGTATAGTTCACCTGTCAAGTTTTCTTCCATAAAAATTGGCCCAATGATCTCATTTCCAAGAATACCTGCCCACACATTTATCTTTTGAGGATATTGGGTATGATCTTCCCTAAATAAATGTGGATTTTCATTATCCCAATATCTGCAATTATGTTTATTCACGAATCCATTCAAGAAGAAAGTTGATTCATCACTGAAACATACATTTTTAACAAAATTCCGGTCGGCTTGAATCATCTGAGTCATTGTTTCGCAAAATTCAATTCTTCTGTCATAATCGTGTTCGCTGAGTTGTTGAAGGATTTGTATTTTATAAGGAAAAAACTTATTTAGTTTTAAAGTTTTGTGAATGGAACCTACTGAAACGGGTGTCAATTGCGATACTTTTGGAATTGACGTAGATGGATTCATAGCGAAATGACCTAGTATTTCAATTTGCGTACCTTCATCTAGAACCCTTGCTTGCTTATTAACTCGGTTGCATACGGAGCCGGTTTCTTCAAACTTCCTTACTAGCTCTATCACATACCTGTGACCTACATGTTTGTTAGGGTGTATGTCGTTAATTCTTCGAGATGTTCTGCGAGCACAACGATTTTCAGCGCCATACATGAAAATTATTTCTGTCCTTTCTTGGAGAGTATACACCATTTCAAACTGAATATTAAACCAACTTTTTGTTAAACCATAAATAAATCACTTGTCAGTGGTAGGTGAAAAGTCACATTTATAAATTAAATTGTGATTGTTTTGTTTCTATGAGGACGGGTATAAGCCGCCTACGACCGTAATGCATTTAAAGTTTGAAAATGTAATAAAGCGAATTCTGAATATAAAGTCGTCGATATTTGAAAAACTGTTAGATTTGGCAATAGGATGTGTAATACAAAAAGTGTTTATTATTTGTAGGGGAATCCAGAAATACGAAAAAAATTATGAGTTTCCATTGAAAAAATACAAAATGACATAAGTCCAGCTTTTTTGACGCACCCTGTATAAATAAAATTATTATGAAAAATTTACCCCCTTAAAACAAAAGTTGACATGTTTTGACATTTCGTTTCAAAGTAGTTATTTCTACCTAAAACCGGGGTGGCTACTTTTGAAATGAAAACCCTGTATAGTATAGTTGTTGACGGTTGATATCAAAAATGTTTTAGAATTTCTACCCCAACCTCCCTATTAGTGTTCTAAGATTTGAAAGAAGTATTTCCAGCCTTTTTCGGATTATGCACTGTAACATCTGAAAATCCTCGCTTATACTTTTGACGAAATTACTAGGTGCTTTTTAATCTAGCAATGGATTATATCATTTCTTCTCCAAGATCACAACTAGTTGAAATGGCATATTTTGTCCAGCTTTATTACTAATCGATATTATTTTACTCTGTTGTTGTTGTTGTTGTTCGGACTATTTTATATTACATATTCAATGCCTGATTGGATTGATGTCAGTAATTTAACTGCATACTGAGCTAATACCATTAGCTGATTATTTCATACTGGCGACCATACGATGAGCTTACAAATAATACTAATACAAGTAGTATGTAGAGATGATTAGTAAATCAATAATTAATTAACACTACTTCTACAAGCAAAATTATCTGGTTAGTTATGTGTTGAATGAAATCTCCCTTCAATCCGACAGAATGTAGAATTGAAAACGATTATGAAAATTAAAAGTGGATCTTGATGATTGAATTAATAATTAAAATCTAGAAGAATAAAAATAATGTGAATGTTAGAAGAAATATTCTGGATACAAATAAAAAAATTAATCAAACCCGACTCATTATTCAGCATTTAACTAAATAAAAGCAGCTAGCCTACCTGTAGGTTTTAGCAAATGATTAACTTTGGTGCTAGGATCGTACTCTTTGGGTTTATAATATTCTTGTTGAATAAAGCCTGGTGGTGGAGGTTGATTAAAGCCAGACGGTGGAGGTTGTGAAGCAGCTACATCTGTTGTTGCTTGATTTAAAGCTGGACCACTGAGTTGTTCTTGGAAAGCTGTAGTGTAACGAGATTTAAATACAATTTTACCAACAATGTTATGAACTGTTAAAGCCTTCTTAAAGCGAATGAACGAATATCACAAATAAATAATTTTTGATGTAGGGCCGCCAAATAAGATAGCTATAGTTTGACTATACAGGGTGTTATGGAAATTTCTTATTATTATATTTAAATGGGTAACTCGCTAGAGAAAGATTACATATATTTTTTTACTTCACCGTCTAAAAAATGGAAGAACGACCCCTAAAACCAGACTACATGCGGCCTACCCCATAGATGCGCGTACCCCTTTGGACACTTTCAAACATAATGATATGGTAGCATGCAGTGTTGCCAAACCCAAATTTCAGATCAGAAATTGATGAAAAATAAAGTGGATACCTGCATAATTACACTAAGTCACTTTAAAACACGAAATGGCATTCGCATACATAAGTTTCGCGAACGCCAAATTGTCCTGTATCAATGTATCCGTTAAAATAATCTCAACAATTAAACAATCTATAAAATTTTACTAAGTTCTGCATTTGGCACTATCGCTGGCCATTTAGCAACTGACGCATTGCGCAGTGTGCCTATAGCGTTACTAGATTCAATCGATCGAGACACAGCTCTTAAAGGCGCGTTGCTGGTGGCATTTGAGTATATCGCAAAATGTTTTATGTTGTGAAATTATTTGTTTCCATGTGCTTTTCATTTGTAATTCCTTCGTTTATTTAGTTTACAATAATGAGTTTTTCCGCTGAAATTTTTATGGAAATTGTTGAAAAGACTTGTTGACGTAAAAATTATAGTAAGTGTAGGATACTTTCGTGTAAATTTACAGGGAAAATAACGAGTAAAATCGACAACATCGCTGACGACTAACGTCTTTTGACTAATTATGCAGGTTTATCTGAAAATTTTCCATAGTGCACGTGGCTTTTTGTAACACTGACATAAGGTGATTTTTCTCGATTATTACAAAGCGCCATTTAAGGTTTTTATTTTCATCTCAGTTTTTGCGGGTTTAAATATAATAAGGGAATTCCATAACACCCTGTATTATAAATTTTGTGAAAGTGACATGTTTCGAAGATAAAAAAAGTTCCATCTTCAGCAGCAAAGACTAAATTTAAAAATAAATATTACCTGGTTGCGTCTGTTTTTCGGGACTCCACTCATGTCCAGGGCTCCATTGGGAGAGCTGTTGTTCTTGTAATGGCGGTTGCTGCTGCTGCTGCGCCTGTCCTTCTCCATTCCATTCCATGCCATAGTTTGTATGTTTCTGATCTTCTTCCAAATTTTTGTAACTGACCAGTCCAGATTGTTCGTTGAGGGATTTTGTTTTAAAGGGAACTGGGAGTGTATGTGCCCATTTTTCTAAGGCTGAATTGAAATGCAGGGCTACGCAGTAGACTACGTAGACTAAAAGCATTATTAATGATTCAACCCTGAAAACGGTTCCAAAATTTAATAATGATGCTTCTAAGTATACTAATTACTGTTTTAGTCATAATTAAGGTTTTACTAATAGGGGTCACCCAAATAGAAAAACAAAACTTCTCAAATATGTAATTTTCAAAACTGTTGCCAATATTTCCAGGAAGCCTTTACAAATTATGTTAAACTCAAAAGGCTATGCAGAACTACTTGCCTGCAAAAATCTATTTTAAATGCTCTCATATTTTAAAATATATTTAAACTTTAAACTAAGTAATTTTAAAACGTGATACGTGAACGCAACTATATAGCAGACGCGTGCCGATGACGTGATTTACTTCATTACTCCCTAACAGTGTCATAAGTTGGAACTTATCATTCAAAAGTCTTCAATGAAAGGGCTTGTAATCTCTTTCGAATGGCTTCATGCTTGTATGCCCACCAAAACTGCTTGAAAGTCCTCAAAGAGGGCTCTCTTTTGAATTGCTTGAACTCCTTTTAAAGTGCTTGTGCCACCAGAACTATTTGAACGTCCTCAAAGAGTGTAATCTGTTTTGAATGGCTTAGAGCTCTTTTAAAGTGCTTGTAAGCAGCCCACCAAAACTGCTTGAAAGTCCTCAAAGAGGGCTTACAATCTCTTCTCAATGGCTTGAAGTCCTTTTAAAGTGCTTGTTTGCCCACCAGAACTGTTTGAATGTTTTGAGTGTAATCTCTTTTGAATGGCTGGAGCTCTTTAAAGTGCTTGAAAGCAGCCCACCAAAACTGTTTGAGAGTCCTCAAATAGTGTTTGTAATCCTTTTACAAAGGCTTGCAAGAGCCTTAATAGATATTTAGAGAGGTACTTCGAACTCTGTGCTTGTAAATCCTCGAGCGGCTTGAAGCATTGAGAGCGTTGCAAATGCTCAAGTCCTACCCAGCCTTGATATGTACATCAAATTAAATAACTTGGAAATAAGGTTTTAAATTCACTGAAATACTTTTTAGAAATGCTTACCAAGTTACATCCTTGTCGCCTATTATGGCCAACATTAATAAAATGGAAATCGCATAGAAAAAGGAGTCTCGAATTAACGGCCACCAATTTAAGTACACCACAGTTCCAGTTGCTAGAGCGCATACCGATATAACAAACATTATGTTAAAGACTGCTGATCCTATTACTCCCGATATGCCTGAAAATGATAATTTAATATTTATGGTGTTTCTTTTTCATATTAGGTGGTATTTAGTTCTTATACAGGGTGTCCGGGAACATGTGGGAAATCTCCCGGATATGAAGAAAACACGTGAAAAGAATACTATAGGTTCATATAAACTTCTTTCGTATCGGCCTCCTCTTCGGAGATATGGGCTCCCAAAGAGCACCAATGGAATCAAGTTTTTTACACATAATTATTGAACCCCTGGTATATTTCAATTATTTTTTAATATGATGTATACCAGATAAGACCCGTCAAATTACTACCGAAGAAACTGTTGTGAATTACTCACAGCTGCAGGGACGGACTAGCTGTAACACTCATGGGCCCATTTTTTTTACGCCCTGTATGATGAGAACTTTGGACAATGTTTTTTACATACCTTTAACTATTGGCTAAATATTAAGTACTCTTCATTCATGTCGCTAATCCTAACCGTTTTCGAAAAAACGGCATTTCATATACATCATGTATTTGGCGTATTTCAGTAAAAGATACATCTTTGTTCCGATCAAATGTTCAACCTTCAAAATTCCGCTTTTTCATATTTAACCCGTGAGAAATTAGGGGACTGGTGTAAATAAAATAACGTTCTTTCCGAAAACGGTTAGGATTAGCGACATGAATGAAGAGTACTTAATATTTAGCCAATAGTTAAAGGTATGTAAAAAACATTGTCCAAAGTTCTCATCATACAGCGCGTAAAAAAAATGGGCCCATGAGTGTTACAGCTAGTCCGTCCCTGCAGCTGTGAGTAATTCACAACAGTTTCTTGGGTAGTAATTTGACGGGTCTTACCTGGTATACATCATATTAAAAAATAATTGAAATATACCAGGTTGTTCAATAATTATGTGTAAAAAACTTGATTCCATTGGTGCTCTTTGGGAGCCCATATCTCCGAAGAGGAGGCCGATACGAAAGAAGTTTATATGAACCTATAGTATTCTTTTCACGTGTTTTCCGTGAGATCCGGGAGATTTCCCACATGTTCCCGGACACCCTGTATAGGGTTTGTTAGTGACGTGTTGATATTTTAATATTTTAGAGTGATTTCTTAGGTCATTTTATTATTATTATATTTTATGTTCAGATCAACATTATGTCCTCAATGATTAATTTTTTTCCCCCTACAGGGTATTCATTTTTATTAAATCGTTACCTGTTTTTAGGGACCAATTACCTGAAGTTTAGGGTAGAATTTTTTTTTATTAATAAATAATTAATGGTAGCAAGGAACGAAATTTTGTCAATTTGCACACTTCGTTTCCTGTTTCAATTAATTTTTTAATTACAAATTTTAAAATTTACGTAATTGATCCCCTAAAACGGATATTTTCGGATAAAACTAAAAAGAAACGAAATATTGATCAAAAAACGAAAAGGCGAAAGCGCAACTATATTTTTTATATGTAAGCCCATTCATGCATTCAATTCCTTCCGGAATCATCACGTTGCGTTTATTCGCGTTGGTGTAGCAACAATTTGGAAAGATGTTAATTATCTAAGCTTACCTATATCATCTTCTGCATAAAATACTCCTATGATCACTGTTGCTAGTTCTGGAGCCGAACTTCCGGCCGCCATAAATGTTGCCCCGGCAACATCCGGTGACATTTTTAATTCTGAAAAATGGGACAGAGAAGAAAATTAAATGCAATTATTGTTAGAGAAAGAGAGAGACGTGGTCAATCATATAAAATATGTGTAAATTTTTATTGATTATATGATTTAACATCTGCTAATAATCATTTTCCATTTACAATAAAACTCAATTTGGTTATCAATAAATAGATATAGTAGAAATAGAATCCAGCCCGAGGACTAATATACAGTGTGTAGCGAATTCATGCTGCATCATAGGGATTTCGGCAACGAAGCCGGTTAAATTGGGGAAAAGTTGCATAATTATGGGCTCAATAATATCACAAACCCAAAAATAAATACAGGGGCTTTCAAAATATTTGGAAAAATCTAAAATTTTGCGGGTTTTTATTTTCCCTGGCTTTGTTCGAAGAGATGTCCAAAAATAAATTTCACTTTCTCACTTTTTACTCTCCTTCCGACGTTTCGTACCTTAAATGACAATCTTCATGAAAATACCCCTAATACGTTCCTGTAATTTATTTTTGTTTAAAAAAATTGGGTTTAATTCGAAACTGTAAAACTTGTATTAATAAAATAAATTACTTGTCGGTACTTAAACTAAGTAGAAATTTGATGAAACAGTAGTAGTACGTAATTATAATAATTAAGGATAAAAATAGCAATAAGTGTTGTATACCGCTGAAAGATTTAGTTCATCTTTCATAATTTAAAAAAAAATCCAGGCCCACATTTAGAAAAAAATAAGTTGATGATTTTGACCCAAAGACGAAACGTCGCAATGAAGATCTGATGATGACATCTTATGAAGAATAAAAAGTAACAATGAGAAAGTGAAATTTATTTTTAGACATCTCCTCGAGCAAAGCCAGAAAAAATAAAACCGAAACACAAAATTTTAGATTTTTTCAAAAACTTTGAAAGCCCCTGTATTTATATTGGATTTTTTTGCGGCATATCATTGGGCCCATAATCAAGCAACTTTGTCCCAATGGCGAAGGACGAATTTGTTATAGCCTGTATACTATAATTTAGTTAACCCATACGAAGAACGGGTACACTGGCTAAATTAAAAATTTGTAATTAATAGTTTTGCGAGGCCTAATATCTTTTCGGGGTCCATACAAGGTGTTTCAAAAAACGTGCCTCGTGTGGTGATTCCTTATCTAAAAATAAGACAATTATTTCCTATCAACATGGGCCCGCCGATGCTTTATTTGCTAGATACAGGTTCGGGTTTGTTTATAAATTTTTTTGATGTTTTCAAGATATTTTCGAACTGAAAATATTTAAAAACTTTAACACCCTCTGTATCAAACAACGAACCCATGTGATGGGCACTTTTTATCTTATTTTTGGGTAAGGAATCACATGCACGAAAGCATATGTTATTTGAAACACCCTGTATAATTGTATTTGTTTAACTTGTATTTTGTAACAATCCAAGATACAGGAAAATAGAACATAAAATTTAATTGGCTATTAGCTGTGAACAACAAAGGCTTATATTTTGTAACAATCCAAGATACAGTAAAATAAAACATAAAATTTAATTGGCTATTAGCTGTGAACAACAGAGGCTTATATTTTCGTAAAATAAGCCTCTAGAAATTAACCACAAAGTTATAAACTGTTGCAGAATTTGCTGCTGGTGTCAGTTGAAGGGAAATTGTACTAACTAAACTTTCTAAACTTCGACAATCATTTTAATGTACTGATGTACTTCACAGCTAAGCTATTTGCCAAAAGTTATTTAATGTTTATTAGACTGATTAGCTATGCGCACACGGAATATGCCGCCACAAAGTTCTGATTTTGTATTTTGCCCCATTTTTGGGATACCATAATATATAATTTTTACGATTCCGTACCCATACGACAGTGAGTGAACAAACCCGCTCAGTTGTGGATTTATCGGTTAGGCGAGGAAGATGAAATTTGGCACACATACATAAAGCTATGTATAATATTTACCTTCACATATTCGATCCAACGAAGCGACGAAGTATTCATCGCATACTATGGCCAGTCCAATAAACATGTATATTGCAACGATCGTATGCACTATCAAGGCACCATGACGTCTGGCATATTGAGATATTAGTGGTTTTGGAAACTAAAAGAACAAGCATCTCTATCATGTTGTATTATACGGCTCTGGTGCAGTTGCGGTTCTTCTACAGGAGCACATGCGCACGTGCACCCCCAAAACAAAACGAATGAAAAATATTCATTGAATATTATTTATCGTATAAAGTCCGACCCTCCCTAATATTTTATCGTGCCGTCAAACCAAACTGTATAGATCCGGCAACCGTGCCTCGGTCGAGGTAAATCGTATAAAGTCCGACCCTCCCTAATATTTTATCGTGCCGTCAAACTAAACTGTATAGATCCGGCAGCCGTGCCTCGGTCGAGGTAAATGACGATTATGACGAGACTTGCTCGCACGTGCGATTAAGTAGTGCATTTTCTCTGTAGTAACGGTGGCGGATAGCAGCGGGGCTATGGCGATTTAACATGGAAAATGCGCACAGTTTTTGTGTGCACCGCGCTGTTGTTTGTTCGTGCATCTAGTTAGAAATTCGAGCGTGTATGTTAATATTTTAATATTATATATTTTTAAGTTAAAATGAATAGTTGACGGTGGATTATTTAAGAAGTAACTTTAGCTCTTTGAGTTTGGAGCAAAAAATTGAAGTAAAGAATGCGGGAACACCTAAACCCGAAATTAATTTAACGCAGACCACAAAGAGTAAATCTAGGGACTTTATTAGAAAGTTTAAAAATGAAATATATGAAAAAAAAATTATACAGGGTATTCCAAACTTAATGAGGCTGTTATTGATCAATTTGCTACAATTAAGAACCGAAGAATGGACTTTACGTTTAAGCACTATTCTGTAGGGTCGATAAATGTTGTGTATTTCGATAAATGATACTCGATATCATTTTAAACCATTTTACTTAAGGATTTAAACTAAAAAACACTGAAAATATGAAGAATGCCAACTTGTCAGTCTCGTGGCTCGATTCGTTCTCGATATAAAACAGTTAACTATTGTTCTCGTCTTGGTTGCGCCTAATGACGTAGCCGTAGATGGCGTAGTGGTATTAGACATCATTCGATTTTCTTGATAACTCGTAGATGGCAGTAGTAGTATTGGACATCATTGAGTTTTCTTGATAGCTCTTAGATGGCTTTAGTAGTATTAGTAGTGTACTGTATAAATATTGTTACGAGGGTTGCATGCGACGACGTTAAGATCCGACAGCTATACACACTAAGAAAACCTTTCTTATTTTTCAAAAGTTGTATTTCCTTGTGTAAAATTAAAAAAAATAAATAAAAATATGTTTTACCCAGCGCATTTTCTTATTACTTTTTTTCTTTCTACATTTAAAACGCCTAGAAAGTAATTGTTTGGTCGTTACACAAAAATAAAATTTTTAAAATAATTTCACCATACTTGTGAACCCCCTCTATCATAGGTCACGAGCCGCCACTGCATCCTCGTATGTTTTGATATCCTTCTTCATTGCCAATTGTTAAAAAATTTAAAATTCGAGTTCTGGTATAAAAACTCGAGTTATATAAAAACAGTATTTTTTCAAATCAGCTCTAAAAACCTCATACATACAAAAACCGATTTAGCTCTCCTTTGGAATAGTAACGGCGCGGCGTGCGATTCACGCGTTACTACTCCCCGCATTCCTTTCTGTTTTCCTATATTTGGCAAAACTCGAAGTACTCAAATTTATATTAAACTTTCGAAACTTTCTTAAAGTTTTAAGTCTTTTGATACTGAATAAATAATGCATTAGAAATAGGCGGGTGAGAAGTGATAATCGATAATGGCTTGAAAGTAAATTTCAAAAACTGACAGAACGACGCTATATAATACAGGGTCATTCACGGCCTTTTAGAAGATCTCGGGAACTAAAAAATACATTTGCTTGAAATATTGATGATGGGGAGGTCGCAGCGTATGACTGAGACTGAGGATCGTGATTCGGAACCCACGTTAAGCTATAGGTCCCGTCGGAAATGGCCCTGACAGGGATCGAAGAGGTTAAAATTGAGACAAAAAAAAAACTTTACGTCGGTATATGGCCGTTCTGTTCTGTTGTTGTTGGCTGGTTAAATTCGAAAGCAGTATATGCTACCAATAGGTAAAGATTGTTTCACGAAAAATGGATCTAACTTAATGACTGCAGTAAAAGTACCTGGGGCCATCCCATTATTTATGACCGTTTGTTATTCTATATGGAAAGGACCGGATTGTAATAATTATAATTAAATATAGGCACATCAGGTAGGTTAGGTTGCTTAATTTATATTTAAATATCTTTTTGTGGTAAAATTTGTTAGTTTTTGAGGAATGGTTCAAGAATTGTATTTTACCAAACTTTCCTCAGAATTGCGTGATAGTAATGGACAATGCGAGCTATCACAGTCGCCAATTACATAAAGCTCCAAGCTCAAATAATACAAAATTGGAGATTCAGAACTACATGGCGGCGAATGATATATATTTTGAAGAAAGTTATAAAAAATGTGATCTTTTAGAAGTTTTAAAGACATTTTGTATAAAAAAAGTATATGTTTGTGACACATTGGCAGAAGAAATTGGACATACAGTGTTACGGCTCCCACCCTATTATTGCATTTTTAACCCCATAGAGCATATGTGGCACCAGTTAAAATCACTGGTTAGGTCTGAAAATATTTCTCCGACTTTAAGTTCTAGTTTTGTAGAACGAAAATGCTTTAATGATATTCCCCCAGGTAGTTTGAGAGATTCAGTCCGTCACGTAATAACTGTAGAAAATTCGTATATTAGTCTGGATCGTATAATTAATCCAATTATAATTAATTTTGATGAGGATAGCGATAGCGAAACAGAACTATCTATAGAATGACATTATAAATGTAAATAAATATGACTAGTAATATTTAAAAAAAATGTTATTTCATTTGATTACATTAGTATAATCATATCATTACTTGTTTTCCTTAGTCCGTCCCTTCATACTTCACTTGTTTATTGCCAAGCTCTTGTCGACACAATGGGACCGACCCAGGAAATCATTAAGTCATATCCAAATTTCGCGAAACGTACTGTACCTATTAATACGTTTGTAACTACAAATATTTATACTTAATTGAAATTTTATAAGGTAAATAATCGATGTATTTCATAATTAAATTTTCAGTAGATACGCCCCTTTGAATTAACACGGCAGTGGAATTATTACTCTTGATTCCACTTAGACATTATTAAAGTTAAATCTTAGAAATATGGCTTTGATTTTATTTCATTCATTTTGTGGTGCGAATTCTAATTTTACAATTTTCTTCTAAAAATATTTAATTAGCAGGCTTTCAGCGAACGGTAATAATGAGAAGAGGTATTTCAAAAGCGTTAATACCAGTTTAATTAGTACTTTTCGATGAATGAAAATATCTTTAATGATTTTCGTTATTTTTTTAAGGAAATCATTAAGGCGAAAAATAAACTCCCATATTTTTTTGCTATTTTTTTTCTGAATTTATGATCCGATTTGAATGATTTTTTTTTGTATTGTAGGTTGGTTCCTTGACAATGTCATAGTTTTCGCTGTTTATGATAAAAATTTAATTTGCGATTTATACTGGGTGTACTAAAAATTATATGTTTTTTTCCGGAAATTCGCATCACCCTGTGGTGTATATTAGCAGCCGAAACATATTGCAGTTGACATTAAATGGTAGGTCCATCTTTCCCCAACATTTTCTTTCTTGGTTTACTTCATTATCTCTGTTATTAAAGTAGATACACCGTTTTATAGAGTAACATGTTTTTATAGACTTTAATATTCAAGTACACTATGGACTTTTTCTTACATTGCAAGCGATGTGTCAGCAGATGTTGTGTTTTAAAGTTACAAAGGTCAAATAAAATTCACCATACTGACAAAAACTGTTCGGAACTGCTTATTAAACGTTCGTTTCGTATGCCCAGTTGCTCGACGAGTATTTTAATCTTGAAACCTACTTGAAAACATATAACAATGAATGTGTTGAATATTAAAGTCTATAAAAACACGTTACGCTATAAAACGGTGTATCTCCTTTAATAACAGAGATAATGAAGTAAACCAAAAAAGAAAATGTTTGGGAAAGATGGACCTACCGTTTAATATGTTTCGGTTGCTAATATACTCCACAGGGTGATGCGGATTTTCGGAAAAAAACATAGCATTTTTAGTACACCCAGTATAAATCGAAAATTAAATTTTTATCATAAACAGCGAAAACTATGACATTGTCAAGGAACCAACCTACAATGCAAAAGAAATCATTCAAATCGGATCATAAATTCAGAAAAAAAATAGGGTCAAAAATATGGGAAATTAATGATGTTGCGTTAATTTTGTCCAGGAGTTTACATTCAATTATTTAAATCCATATAATATTAGAACAATAGGGGTGTCAATCACGGGATACCGAAATCCCGAGATTAAGCCCTGAAATCCCAGGATAAATTATATAGAAAAATTCTTTAAAAATTAACTTGTTTTTTAAATATTTATTTTGAAACTAACAATTTTATTGTAAATTATATTTTATTAATAAATCTCTAACTTGGCTTGGTTTTTGAAAATTTTCCCGAGTCGAAGACGAAATCGTGTAGAAGGAAAATTTCCGTATATTAATTCAAGAACGAGGGAAATTGGGTAAGAAAATTTCACACTAAATTATTAATTTGACTTATGCTAGTTCCAAGAACAATAATTTCCTATTTACCAATTTTAGTTGCATAAAATTGATAATGACAAAATAAAAATAGTTTAAATTTTTATTTTTATTCAACGTACTAAACTTGGTGAAACTTAAATTATTTAAAAAAAAGTCGTAACAAGAGCTGATGACTTATGCTAGTTGTTAGTTCGAAGAGCAATAATTTCCTGTTTACCAACTTTAGTTGCATGCAATTGTTATTAACAAATTAAAAATTGTTAAAATTTGTATTTTTATTTATATTTGATCTCCTAAAGTTGGTAAAACATGTTATTTAAAGAAAGTTGTATTCTCATTTTAAGATCTGTTGACTTATAAATACAATAGTAGGTAGTTGTTAGTTCGAAGAGCAATAATATCCTATTTACCAACTTTGCCTGAAATTGTTACTGACAAAGTAAAAATGGTTCAAATTTTTATTTAACTTACTAAAGTTGACAATGTTTTTTACTATATATAGTTATTTTATACAGATACTTTTCCAGCGTATTGTAGTCATCCACATATGAGGCCATGGAATCCAAACCCGAACAAACGCCGCGTAGCCCCGATTACTGACAGTAGTTAAATTTAAAAATGGAACGGTTTGAGAAGTACCCTCCGTATAAGTTTTGTAAAGAATTGAGTGAAATTAAAATGTATAATCGGAATTTAAACTTTTGTAACGTATTTATTAGAAGAATGTGGGTCAGACGTCGTATCGGTATCGTCTTCTTTTTTTTTTTTTTTATGATCAATCACAAGCACAATAGGAAAGGCACTCTGGGAGTAGTGCGTGTGTGCAAAAAGCAATTCCCGTTGGTTTTGAATCGTTAGTAAATATTAAAATAAAAAATAGTAAATATTAAAATAAAAAAATAGTAAATATTAGAATAAAAAATAATAAATATTAGAATAAAAAATAATAAATATTAAAATAAAAAATAGTAAATATTAAAATAAAAAATAGTAAATATTAGAATAAACAATAATAAATATTAAAGTAAAAAATAGTAAATATTAAAATAAAAAATAGTAAATATTAAAATAAAAAATTGTAAATATTAGAATAAAAAATAATAAATATTAGAATAAAAAATAATAAATATTAAAATAAAAAATAGTAAATATTAAAATAAAAAATAGTAAATATTAGAATAAAAAATAGTAAATATTAAAATAAAAAATTGTAAATATTAGAATAAAAAATAATAAATATTAGAATAAAAAATAATAAATATTAAAATAAAAAATAGTAAATATTAAAATAAAAAATAGTAAATATTAGAATTAAAAAAAATTTCGTTGGGAAAAACGACCTCAGGAAGGTCGTTCCACAAGGATGAAGTCCTCCAGATGAAAGAATTCTTAAATGATGAAGTTCGAGGAGTACTAAGCTTAACCACATATGGATGGGCGGCAGTGGTTCGTCGTGTATTTCTGCTATTCGTCGCTCTGGGCGGAATTAAGAGGACAAGGTCAGCCGAGCACCTTCCATGAAAATATCTGTAAAAGAGAGGCAAATGCCCAACCTGTCTTCGATGTTCTAGGCTGTCGAGGCTCTTCGTCAGCTTCGATGCGTCTCCTATTGGTTTCTACCAAATACAGACTTCTTCGTGGACGGCAGCAAAGAAAAATTGTTTCGAAGTGCTACATTTATTTCATCAAACATATCAAATTTATAAATTTTGATGACTGTGTGGTTTCGAAGGTTTAGATTAGAAGAATCAGAAATATAAAATAACTAAAATATCAGGTTCACTCAAGCAAAATGTCATTCTATACACAAACGTCAAAAATTTCCACTGTATCACTTCCTGCTGCCTCGAGGAGGAGAAAAATTTCCGGAAATTTTCTAAGTTGCCGTGGTAACGGAACAAAAAGCAAGCTCCTGATTGGCTGAAGAATGTTAGTGCGAAATTTTCAAAACAATTTAACCTTTTAGGGACGATTTTCAGAGATCACTGAAAAAGAGAACTAATTAACGTCGAATCATTTTTCCCGGGCTTTTAATGATTTATAATCTAATTATAAACCTAGGGACTAAAATGATACTTTAGTCACGTGGCTTATATATTTTATGCACTAAAATAGGGAAAATTGGGTATCGTATAGAAAAAAAAACAATGTTATCGCAGTATACGAAATACTAAATACGCGGTGCGATTCGCATTTGACCGTTTTTAATTAATTAGAAAGGTTGCAACATTTTATTAATATTAACTCGCATTTTATTTCACAAATTGAATTCGTTATAAGAATAAAGGGCGTCTAGACGAAATATCGACGCCCTAGGAGTCGTAATGTCTGACCTAGTTTAAGCGGAAGAACTATTTGGAAACATGTGGTATAAATCTGGTTAATTTTGTCTTAAAATAAATATAAAATTCTTGCAGGCCCAGTAACAAACATCAGAAATACTGCCTGATATAAAGTCAAATCGTATACATCAAGTGAATGGATACAGGTGCGACCAAAGAAACTATCGCGGACCAGGCGACATTCCCATAAAGAAGCCGCTCAATTGGGATTAGGGCTGTGAGTTAGGGTTGCAAAAAATCATGTATTTTTTAAATTTTAAACAAAAGAAGTGTTTGTTTTTTTTGGTTTAAACGTGTTTCATTTTTTTGCTTTTGAAGTTCATGTTTTAAACAAATAAAACCTTATTAGAAACATAGTTTAAAACATGATTTCAATGTTTTTAGTAGAATTTAAAAGATAACTTAAACTCCTTTCCCAGTGGACATCTCAGAATGTTTTCTATTCATCGAATTTTACGACATTTAGGATTTACGCCGAGAATCAAGACATTCTCAAGATGCTTACTTTGTTAGATGATAGAACGTTGTGGTGCTCTCGAAATCGCCTACTTCGACTGGTTCAGTATCAAGTAGCAGCATGTCAAGTTTTATTATTCGAACGAGCGAATCAGACAAGAAAAAGATGGATATACAAATAGCCAGCTATTTATATGCGACGAACACACCATTTCGTACAGTAGAATATCGTGAGTTTAAACTGTTGATTAATTTGCTATGTCTTGGATATCCACCACCAAACATAAATGTTGTTTCTAACAATTTGCTCGATACGGTTTATAACTCAGTACAAACAACAATTAAATACAATTTGTGTCAGAAGATAGTTTGTCTAGCCCTTGACGGTTGGAGTAACGTCCATAATGGACCTATAATAGGCATATGAGTCACAGATATAGAAAGTGAACGGGTGCATCTAATAGCCACACATCAGAGCATTTATTACAACTACTGAAAAAAGCTATACAAAAATACGAGTAGGAATGTCAAGTTACCAGTGTAGTAACAGACAACGCTTCGAATATGACTAAAATGAGGAAAAACCTTTTTCTTCAATTAGACCCAAAGGATATAATAACTTATGGTTGTTCAGCTAATATATTCAACTTACTTGCTCATGATTTATAAGTGCTGGCAGTCAAGAGTAACGTAAAGAACGTTTGTAAGTACTTTAGAAATGTGCATTTCGCTAGCGCAAAATGACGCTGGTGGCTCCGCTCTCGTATTACCTCAGGATATTCGCTGGAACACTATATCAGACTGCTTGGAGAGTTATTTGAAAAACAGGCCAATATTATTTGATCTGTATACTAACAGAATACTTATTGAGAACGACATCATAAAATTAGTTATACTGACGTTAATTTAAAAGTTAATGCTCCGGAGTATCACAAAAAATTAAAAGGCATTGCTGTGGCCCTAGTTAAAGTTCAAAAAAGCACTTGCACGATAGGAGAAGCGACAGAACTATGGCTCGAACTATTGGAGACGTTTGAAAACAAAAAATTAAATGGGGAATTTTCCATGAGTGACGTAAATAAGGTTATAGAACGTTTGGAGATAGCCCTAACTCCAGTTTACTTTTTAGCAAACTTGCTTTATCATCGTAAATTATTATTACTTATTAAATGATACGAAATTGTACTAGTGAATAAACTCTTTCTTAAAGGAAATTTTGTTAACGACTTACCATATTATGTTACATGATTGTACTACTTAAAGCGGTCGTCTAGCTATCTTTTGGAAGAAAAGGAATGGCTAATCATATGCTACAAAATTGTACTAATGAATATACTCTTTCTTAAAGGAAATTTTGTTAACGGCTAATCATATGCCACAAAATTGCACTAATGAACATACTCTTTCTTAAAGGAAATTTTGTTAACGGCTAATCATATGCCACAAAATTGTACTAGTGAACATACTCTTAAAGGAAATTTTGTTAACGGCTAATCATATGCCACAAAATTGTACTAATGAACATACTCTTTCTTAAAGGAAATTTTGTTAACGGCTAATCATATGCCACAAAATTGTACTAATGAACATACTCTTTCTTAAAGGAAATTTTGTTAACGGCAATCATATGCCACAAAAGTGTACTAATGAACATACTCTTTCTTAAAGGAAATTTTGTTAACGGCTAATCATATGCCACAAAATTGTACTAATGAACATACTCTTTCTTAAAGGAAATTTTGTTAACGGCTTATCATATGTTACGTGATTGTACTACTTAAAGCGGTCTAGCTATCTTTTGGAAGGAAAGGAACTGATAATCATATGCCACAAAATTGTACTAGTGGAAGAGCTCTGAGCCATATTTGTATGAGGGTATTAATGGCTCATATGACACAGAATTGTATTAATGAAATAACTATTAGCCATCTTTTAGATTTGAATGTTGTTAATGGCACTGAGAATATGCCACAATGAGGTAGGTCACAAGACGTTTGGATGTTGGACGCTGTTGTCATATTTACGAGAGAAATTTGAATTTGTTAATTATTTTATTTTTATGATTGTAGAGGGCGCTCCCTGCAGCACTCTGGGTACATAGCAACAAGTACAACTCTTTTGCGCTTTAGTGTGTTTATGTTTTTATTAAAAATATCAATTTTCTCATCACATTTACCAAAAAATGGTGTGTGTATCTTGTGAATGTCGCTCTCAGCAATTTATTTCGATATATTTGCATTTATAGTGCCCAGTGCGCTTTTGAAAATATTACAACAATTATTGTCAAAAGCAGATATTTTCTTGATAGTTTTATATTATTTCTATTTAACTTATAAATATTTTCATTACTGGCCTTTCAGTTTTTTTGTAGTCTGGACTTTTTAGAATATTTTAAATATTAATACATTACTTATTACTTTTAAAAATATAGGTTAAGTTAGAACTAATGTTGTAATCTGAATTATTTGTAGCTAGATTCCATTACCTATATGTAATAATTATTAATATCTAACACAATAATGTGTTATTTCAATATTTGAAAAAGCGCACTGGACACTATAAATGCAAAAATCTCGAAAGCAGTTGCTTACAGCGACATTGACATTGTACAGTACGTTTCACGAAAATTGGATACGACTTAATGATTTCCTGGGTCGGTCCCATTGTGTGAAGAGCTTGGCAATAAACAAGTGAAGTATGAAGGGACGGACTAAGGAAAACAAGTAATGATATGATTTTATTAACGTAATCAAATGAAATAACATTTTTTTTAAATATTACTAGTCATATTTATTTACATTTATAATGTCATTCTATAGATAGTTCTGTTTCGCTATCGCTATCCTCATCAAAATTAATTATAATTGGATTAATTATACGATCCAGACTAATATACGAATTTTCTACAGTTATTACGTGACGGACTGAATTTATCCAACTACCTGGGGGAATATCATTAAAGCATTTTCGTATTAATTCTACAACACTAGAACTTAAAGTTGGAGAAATATTTTCAGACCTAACCGGTGATTTTAACTGGTGCCACATATGCTCTATGGGGTTAAAAATGCAATAATAGGGTGGGAGCCGTAGCACTGTATGTCCAATTTCTTCTGCCAATGTGTCACAAAAACTTTTTTTATAACTTTCTTCAAAATATATTCAATATATATCATTCGCCGCCATGTAGTTCTGAATCTCCAATTTTGTATTATTTGAGCTTGGAGCTTTATGTAATTGGCGACTGTGATAGCTCGCATTGTCCATTACTATCACGCTATTCTGAGGAATGTTTGGTAAAAGACAATTCTTGAACCATTCCTCAAAAACTAACAAATTTTACCACAAAAAGATATTTAAATATAAATTAAGCAACCTAACCTACCTGATCTTTACACATACCACTTTCGGGTAAAAGTGATGAGAAAATTGATATTTTTAATAGGAACATAAATACACTAAAGCGCAAAAAAGTTGCACTTGGTTCTATGTAGCCGCAGTGCCCTTTACAATCTACATAAAAATAAAATTATAAAGGGATGGAGGATATGAGAGGGCGGCAGTTTTAAGTTTTTGCCCCATCTCGAAAACAATCAAGATCCGGTGCTGGTTGTACGTTATACATTCGTGAAGTGGAAGTTACGGTACTCATGTAGAAATTGCGTAAACATCCTCGTACTATCACAGGCCACCGGATTTGTAATGTTACAAATATGTATTAAGGTGTTATTTTAGTAATAAATAATTATTGTAAAACACTTACCTGCCGAATTGCGGCTGGAGTACAATAATTCCCATAGTTTATGATCTGAAAGTCATAAGAATATAATATTATTATATACATATTATGTATTGTAATCCACATATTGTATGCCCAGTCGTTTCTGAACTTCGCGTCGGAAGGAATTACAGCAAGAAATTTGACTATGCTGCCGTTAATTGTGTTCGTTAACAGAAAATAATCGAACAAACGTGAAGATGTGTAAAAAGGATCATTTTCCACAATAAAATGTATAAAACAAATCTATTAATTGTCTTCAGGTATATGGCAACGCTGTACCCGCGGGCTGTTTTGCTAAGGGGTGAAACCATATAATATTTTCACATAGCCTTTCATTATTAGTCGACACATTTAAATTTTTGTAAAGTAACATTGAGGAAAATAGGTTTGTCTGAAGCATTTCAGAGTCCTAAATCCGAAAATGATAAGCTAATTACTGTAACACTTACAGTTTTTTGTTTTAAGGGGTGGGGAGTGGAGAAAAAAGAGGAGACGACATATTTTTACAATCTAATATATTTATTTAATATAAACATATAAAACATGTGGCATCAATGCAAAAACATTACTGAGGATTTGTTGTTATGTTAATAAACATTCACTTTTTCCTTTTGTGCTCTGTAGCATCATCCCTTTTTAAAAACCACCGGTAGTCGCCCAATATAGATGGGTTCCAGCGTCCCTGGTATCTTGTTTCCATCGTCGTGATGTCCTGGCGAAACCTCTCTCCTTGTTCATCGCTTACTGCACCCAAATTTTCCGGAAAAAAATTCAAATGAGAGTGCAAAAAATGTATTTTTAAAGACATGACACGAACAAACCCTAGTAATTCATAGGTTTTCAACAGTTCATCTATGTGTTTTTTATAGTCTTCATCTTTCTTGTTGCACAGGAATCCTTTCACTACACGTACAAAACACGTCCAAGCTGCCAATTCCTTTTCATTTAATTGTTCTTGAAAACGGAGATTATCTAAGAGCTTCCTTATCTGACGTCTAATAAATATGCCTTCTTTTAATTTTGCATCACTAGGTGAGGAAATATTTCTCTTAGGTACTGGAAACCACTAACTTCTTTGTCCATTGCTTTGACAAAGTTTTTCATTAGTCCAAGCTTAATATGGAAAGGCCGTAGCAGCACCTTTTTTGGGTTAACAAAAGGGGCATTTGAAGTACCAGGTTCAAAAGAAGTTATATGAGGCCAATCCTTTTTACCGTAGTGTTCTTTTGTTGCTCTACTGTCCCACAGACACCAAAAACAGCAATACTTTGTAAACCCCCTTTTAAATCTCCACAGATATCCCACTGATACTGTTCATAGTTAACACAATTTAATATGGTTGCTAAGTTGTCATACGTTTCTATCATTGTCACTGAATGGGCTAAAGGAATGGACGGTTTTTTGTTTCTATTATGAAGCAGGACTGCTTTTAGGCTGTATTTCGACGAATCTATGAATACACACCACTCGCTAGGATATTAAGCTCATTCATTAAACCATCAATATCACAACAGACACATAGCGAGCCTTCCATTTAAAAAAAAACTTGATAATGTTACATTCCGTTTTCGGTTAAGTGAAACACTTGCTTTTTTATCTAACAAGTTCCACTATTGAAGTCTTGAACCAAGAAGTTCCGATTTTTGTTTTGACAATCCTAGGTCACCTACCAAATCATTTAATTCATTCTGAGTTATTAAGTGAGGTTCACTGGTAGTTGATAAAAATATTGGGTCACAACTGGTGTTCTCTGGAAGTTGTGGATCAGATTCGGATGAAGAATTAGAATCACCGGGAATCACGATGTCCAGGTGAAAGACGTTATCGGTACCGATTGCCTGGCAATGAGGAACTGGCCTTAGCGCAGAATACAAATTTCCGATACATCCACTGCACTAAATTTACGTGACAATTCACACAACAAACATGAGGAGCCCAACTTTTATCTTGATCCCCAATTTGGTACCGTAATCTGGGGTGAATTTGATCGTTAAAAAAATTAATTTTTAAGTATTGCCACGGAACGTAAAGTAATCTTTATGAACTTTTGTCAATTAGATTGCTTTCAATAAAAGTTAAAACTTCTGATAATCACAACATCGTGTGACTATAACTTTTCGGTAAAAAAATCTAAATATGCGCGATCAATTTCATGCTCTACTTGGGGTTAAATTGATCAGGGTATATTTAGTGCATTGAGATGATAGAAAATCATTTACACAACAGTCAATTTAACCCCCATGAATGTTTCTTCGTTTGTAACATTTTTATTGCTTTATAACTGATGGGGGCGAAATTGATCATTACCTATTTGATGTTACGTTTTATTTAGTTTATTTTAGTTTATTATTATATCTTCTCTTGGAAGTTTATTTAGAACTCGCTCTGGGCAAAATGGTGATAAGCCTGTGGCCTCAAACGAGGAAATAATAATTCTTTTTACAGAACTAGATTCGTTTTCCGTTTGCGTTTTTTGATCCATATGGAGAAGCGTAGTATTAAGAAGTTGAGGGAAGTCTTTCTTGCCTATGGAAGTCAATGTAGGATGAGAATTTTTCCAATTAGTTAAAGTTTCTCTCCAAGCCATTTGAAAAGGTCTGAAGAATCCAACATCTAAGGGTTGGGTTAAATGGGTTGAATTTTTAACGAGACAAACGAAACCGACATTGTTTTCTTCACATAAAGAAATAACCTCGTTAGTAAAATGGGAAGATAAGTTATCTCCAATTATAATTTTACGACCCTCTAGACGTTTAGCGTGCGGCAAAAATGTTATAGTAAACCAGTCGGTGAACGATTGCGCGTCAATCCAGCCATGGTGGGTGCGATTGTATCTTGCTCCTGCAGAACAACATCTACCTGTACAACATGGCAAACCTTTGGGGACATTTTCGGTCCACTGTATATAATATAGGGTGGTAAAAGCATCCCTGAGGCAGAAGAACACATCATGATAGTTGTCCCTGACTTTGTAAAATTAAAAACGCGTTCGGGATACTTTGTACCACGTCGAAATATCATTTTCTTTTGACCGGGATTATCTTGAACATTGGTCTCGTCATAATTGAAAATATTCGTAGGAAGACTATTTTCCCATTCTTTTCGAAGATTCTCAAAATATGTATTAAGACTTTCTCTTGAAACATCGGCTCTAGGTCGTTTAATATTTGTCGCAATTTTTTGGGTAACATCACTTTTATGTCTCTTTAACAGAGAATATACCCAGTCACTGCCAGGTAGATTATTGGTCAAAGTGGGCACTTGTCTTTATAGGAACGTGTCCCAGGATTTCTTACATAATTTCTTACCATATTTATTGCCTAAAAACCGAAAACAGCTAAGTTGTATAAATAAACTTAAAATCAAAGTGATCAAATTCACCCGGACTCGAGATCAATTTCGCCCCGTATACATGATCAATTTGGCCCCACTATAAAAATTTGAATATACCGCTTAAAATCATATGTTTACAGTAATGGCGTCCATGTTAGTATTGTAGGAAAGCATTACATTATTGAGATTTAAGAAGAAAACCGAACGATTTTTGACCAGTTTTTGTGTACACGTGAAAGTATATAGCCTTAAAAAACAATTAAATATAAAATGGCTTTAAAAGCACCATTTTTTATTAGAAAAAATGTACTTACGGGGAGCAGCACTAGAAATCTGCCGGACACAAAATAACTTTAAATTGCTATGTTCTCAGATCTTTTAAAAATGTTTTTAACACTGAGAAAATACGAAATATATTAACAAGGTTCCAGATATCAATTTCGCCCCCAAAGATCAATTACACCCCATATTACGGTACTTAAAATATAAAAAATACGACGACTCAAACTTGCCATTTTATATCAAAATCGTTTTAAACACTTGACAGTACTGTAAACGAGACAGAAACCAACTAAACTGCAGAAAACAATAAAACTCTTAAAGGTTCGTACAATACTGTGAAAATAATCCATCTGCGGTCTTGTTGTACTTTCCGGTCCTAAGGCAGGTAAAAATGATTTCAAAGATCGCATTATATAAAAGAGAAGCAGGTACTTGAAAATGAGACGTGCTAGGCGATTTCTGGGAAAAAGTGTTTTAATAACCTCCTAAATGAAACGCGAAATAAGCATTCTTATCGATGTTACAAGAATTATGTCGACTTGTAATTAGATCTACTACATTGACTGAAATTTAAGTAAATTCAATATGATTTGTTTATACGAATTGCGAAGTCACACATTTTGTCATATTGTTCTTAAGTAAATATAACTCTTTTATTATATTTAAGCTCTAAAATCCTGAAATAGGAATAAATTGCTAACTAACTATATGCCATTCTTTTATAAGCCGCACGCTTTTAACCTTTCTTGACATTTTAGAATGTTCTGAATTTTTTTACAACTTCTATACATAAAATTAGTTGACACGTATTTCAGGATTCTGCTGAAAACCGTTTTTTCCAAATATCCACGCATAAATTTTTGATAATTTGCTGGATTTTCTCCAATCCTCTCATATTTCAAATTTAATATCTCCTGTTGTACTGATTGGCTCAATGTCGGTCTTCTTTTATGTTACACTTTGGTACCTTAACTTTCGAAGTGTATTAAAAAAAAATTGTCATTGTGAATAAATGAGAAATAATAACGATTTTATAGTTTAAATAGTTTTAACATACTCTTAACCCATCTTAAATTAATATTAAAAAGTACCATTTTGTTCCTTATCTTTATCCTCTTATCTACAAAACCCGTTTTACTAAAAAGTGGTATCTATTTTAGTTCGGAAGTTATTAAATATTTTCAATCGCAAGTCGCGCAGAGCGCGGGGAATGTACCTACGCGACGAGTCGAGGCCAATATGATCGAGCTCGATGCAGTATGAATTAGAGGTGTTACATTGGACCTGAACCTGTTCCTTTGGAACAAGTGTCACCTACCTATTCCGCGTACCTGTTGTCTATTACCAGGCACCTATTCCAGGTCCAGGTCCGTCGGCACTGTTCAGCTGGTTATAAGTATTCGTTGCTGTTCAGTTCATCTTTCAAGTTAGTAGGTACAGGTACGGTAGGTACGATATAGCGAATGGAACGGCAACAGGTTTTGCTTAAACCGATATGTTACGGTTACCAGCGGCTAGGTTGACATTTAAACGTGGGGCAGCGTCTGACACTGTGGCAGCTGATATTTTAAACGCTTTTTGAAAAATTAAATGTTAAATAAATCACAAAAAAATTAAAGAGAAATGGAATTGGGATATTTTATTTTTTAAATGGATAAAAACCAAATCATTATTCTTAAAAATGCATTAACAAAAAATAAAACATAAATAGCTATTCATTGGAACGGCTACATCAACGAAAATAAATATTTATAAAAAATACTAAAACAACAATTAGTGTTGTAAACAACAAATAAAAAAATATATACATACTACGCTGGTGCGCTTTATCATGGTTTACTACAAAGTACTAACTAATATGTAACGCAAAAATTAGGTATACTCTTAATAAACCGCAACTGAAAACAAAAATGTATATTTCAACGATGCGCAGAACTCATCTACCTATGTGCTAGAGCTATGGTAAAATCATAAAACATTTAACGGTTGCGAAAATTTTAAAATTGTGAAGAGACATCACAAGTTGCCGGTTTATACCGACCATTCACGAAAATGGACGGAGACGAACGCGTCTTTGTACCTGTACCTATTGCAGCTCTCTCCATCCCACTCATTGCAGTCGGACGGAATGGCGACAGTGCGGCGTTCTAATTTGAGGCGGATTAGTTTGGACCTGGAACAGGTTTCCGTTTGAAACAGGTACAGGTCCAAACAGATACAAACAAAAGCTGTTCCGTAACACCCCTAGTATGAATCATTAATATTTCCATCTTTTGCGTCGTTCGAAAGCATGCAACTGCCCCTCTTCGAACCGTCTCGCGCGTGGTGGCGATCGAAAATATTTTATAACTTCCGAACTAAAAGAGGTACCGCTTTTCCGTAAAATTGGTTTTGCAGATAGGAGGATGAAAAACAAGATGGTATTTTTTTAAAATTAATTTAACATGGATTAAGAGCATGTTAAAACTATTTAAACAATTAAATTAATTGTTATTATTTTTCATCTGTCAACAATTACATTTTTTTTTTAATACACAAAAGCTAACATTCTAAAGTGTTAACTTTATTATATACACATTTACAAATCCTTACCTTTCATTCACACAATTCCTTCCTATTTCAATAAAAATTACGCGAAATATTAAAATAGAACATAATTTTATTACTATAAAAACTAGCTTATATTGAAAGTTTTACTGAATTAAAAAAATAATTTAAGCGTTGATAGACGGATGCGTTCATGAAGGGTGTTAAATATATTAGGTACCTTTCTTAAATAACAAACATAATTTTTCAATATACCTCTTTATAGATTGTAATCGTCTCATTCACTGAGTTGCCAGCTAATGCCGTCCCATGGTCTAGTTTTTCGTGTCCCCCATTTTCACTGAGAATGTCTTTTATATCCTTACCCGCCTGGTGTAGTCCTGTACCAGCATGTGCATGTTTGGAAGAATTGCTGTTCTGAAATAAAAATATGAAATTAACAAATATATTATGCAAATAGGGAATATAAAAATATTCCAAGGGAGGGATTATATTTTATAAATAAAGGGTTTTCCAATAAGAATGATATGATTTTAAAATGAAATAAAATTAAAATTATTTCAGATACAACCAAACTTTTTATATTATATTAAAGTACAGTCGATAGCATTTATATTTTGAATAATACATCGTTTAAATGTCCACCTCGAGTTCGTCTACACTAGCGAATTCGACGAACCCAATGTTCGTTGGTTTTGTACAATAAATCGGGCGTGATCTGACGAATGCAGCGTTCAATGTTCAATCTTAATGTGTCAAGTGCTTGTAGTCTGTTTGCACAGACCTTAGATTTCAAATAACCCCACAAGAAGTAATCTAAAGGAGTTAAATCACAGCTCCTTGGGGGCCAGTGAACAGTTGCATTCCTTGATATGATCCTTTCATCAAACTTTTCTTGCAATGCGTCGCTAGTTTTATGAGCAATGTGACATGTGGCACCGTCTTGCTGGAACCACATATCCTCCAAATCAAGTGCATGATAGTTTTTGCAGAATTATATCGTTGATCTCTTGACTGCAATAAAACCTCATTATCTATTCGACCATAAAATAAATTATGAAATCCCAAATTTTAAAACCTTTTCGAGCAGAGCCGGACCAGGTTATACCTATGCCTGATGCATATATAAATACAAAGTGATTTTTAATAATTTTAATCTTTAGTGGTTTTCCGGCGAGTAATTTTTAGTTAGGCTTATTAGTGGTAGAATGTGGCGTCCTTGGAATTGTGCTGATAGGGGGGCATCTTCAAGTGTCGGAAATGGAGACTTAAATATTTAACAGCTGTTAAACAATTTAGAGAAGAAAATCGTCCAATTATTTAGCTTGACGAAACATGGTTCGATACCCATGACACTCCAAGAAAAGGTTGGGATGATTCTTCCAAAAAATGTCAAACCAAGGCACCATCAAATAAAGGCAAAAGAATCACAATATTACATGCTGGTTCAGAGAACGGGTTTGTTCCAAATTGCCTATTGCTTTCAGCTGAAAACATAGCAGATTCTTGTTTAGATTACCATCAAGATACCGACGCACAACTTTTTGAAGATTGGTTTAAACATAAACTCCTTAAAAATATACCTGAAAATAGCGTCATTGTAATGGACAATGCTAGTTATCATAGTCGGCAAGCAAAAATCATTCCCAATTCTAATAATACAAAAGCAGAAATTCAAAATTTTATGATTGAAAATGATTTATATTTTGAAGAACTTACAAAAAACGAGAACTGCTAGAAGTATTAAAAGCTTTTAAAATAAATAAGGAATACGAGTGTGACAAACTTGCAGCAGAAAATGGACATACAGTGTTGCGTCTTCCTCCGTACTATTGTATATTCAATCCTATTGAGCTAATATGGCACCAATTAAAATCCAATATTAGGAGAAATAATATTTCTCCTACATTAAATGCATCTGTAGTAGAATTAATTAAAAACGAAGTAAGAAAAATTTCTGCAGACAGCTGGAAAAACCGTGTACAGCATGTACTTAAGGTGGAAAATTCTTACAATTGTATGATTACAAATGTTCAACCCTTAATTATAAGTTTAGGCTTAGATGAAGATAGTGATAGTGACACAGAGTTAAATTTTGAATAAATGATCAATAGTTTCTTAGAATTTTATTAATTTTTATTGTACTTGTTATCCTAATAGTTATACTTTTAAATTATATTATTTTCAATTATCATTAATTGTTATCATTATTTTACATTTATTATAGGTACCTAAAACTAAAAATACCTATCTATTTATTTTAAATTATAAAAATAAATCATGTGGTGTGGTATACATTTTCAAGCCGACCCTGGTCCCATTTATTGAGCTTTGAAGAGGTTCAGGCGTATACAATAGGGTTTAATCAGGTAGTTTATTTATGGCAGTAAGAATCAACGGTATAATTCTGCAACAACTATAAATTTGACCACAAAAAATTTCTTAACATCTGTCGGTATCGTTCACCATTCGCTGTAACTGAATCTCCTACCACAGTATGGAAAAAAAATGGTCCGATGTTGCCACCATACCATAAACCACACCATACGTGAATATGTTGTGGATTGTTTTCGCACCAAAAACGGCAATTTTGCTTGTTGACATATCCACTTAACCAAAAATGAGCTTCATCTGAGAAGGTATTTTTTTTGCAAAATTAGGATCCCTTTCAAGTTGTTGTAAACTCCAAGCAACAAATTCTCGGCGGCTACGATGGTCTAGTGGCCTAAGTTCTTGAGTCAAAACCTTTTATACGGGTGTAATGTCAAATCTCTTTGCAAAATCCGCCAAGTTGTCGTGTTTTTAAGCCCTAACTGTTGAGCACAACAAGGAATTGACTCATTTGGATCCTCTGCGACTCTTTCTCTAACAGCAGCAACATTTTCAACCTGGACTTTTGACGTCTTGCTGATGCTTTTACATCGTGAAGAGTAAAATTATTTTCAAATTTTTCAACGATGCTAGAAATAGCAAGCAAAAAAGAACGCCTATTTTCGTAAAATTTTTGGATAATAACCAAATTTTTCTGGAAGTGCGTATGTAGCCATAATAAATTGTTAGAGTATACGGAACATAAATGACAACAAATGACAGGTATTACTTTATTACCATGGTTACCATATCGTTTCAAAATCATATCGTTCTTATTGGAAAACTCTTTAATATAGCAACTCTGTATAGGGTGATTCACGACGAGGTTGCATTAGAACCCTATGGAGAACTACTGAACATATGTTCCTGAAACTGTCACTCTTTAACTAAAGTATTCACACGTTCCTGTCATTTCCGGTTATACCGGAACTAGCTGTCAACTTTCGTCTTTTAAATACAGCATGGTAATTTTTATTTTATTTTTCGATTGACCGCTAAATTTTAAACAACTTTTATAGAAAATCTTATTATCTGACTCTGCCAGTTTTTTGGACACTTTGTAATTATTTGGCAAATGCATGTTGATGAAATAATCCATATAGTTTATTTACCTTAGCTCTTGGACTAACAAATTTTTCTTATCGAATAGCTAGAAAATCATCAAGTTTATCATCGCATTTATGTATTCCTTTCATCATTATTATTTCTTGTATCATTCCTCATTTCTTGTGCTGTGAGAGATTGAAGCATTTCAGTAGTTTATAAACTTGTGTCCTTGTTACTTTTTTAAAAAATAATATTTAAACCATTAAATTCAAAACAATTCAAAATAATCAACTGCATCTTATTTATAAATTCAATGAAGTAACGCTTTAGAAAGTTGTTTTTTCAAGCAATCAATTTTCCTCCGTATAGACATCAGTATACAGTACATATATATTGTTTTCTAGCACAAAAAATAGTATTTCCAGAATAATTTTGATTTTTTGAGGAAACACTTTTATAGAGAACAGTAAATACTATTTAACGAACAACTACTTTGTCATCAAATTAAATAAAAATATTCAGGGTATTCCATTTAAAATAAGAAAGTTTTTAATGCTTGAATTCTTTCACAATGAACCTTGAATTGTGACCACCCTGCACATTTTCTGACAAGTTTGAAATATTTTTGAGGCTTGATGATCTTCTACCTACAGTATATATATTTGTTTAGCCCAAGTGCTAAGGTAAAATAATTATATGGATTATTTCATCACCATGCATTTGCCAAATAATTACAAAATGTCCAGATATCACAAAAACTGACAGAGTCAGACAGAAAGATATTCTATAAAATTTCCCTAGAATATAATGGTTAATCGAAAAATATAATAAAAATTACCATGTTGTATATAAATAACGAAAGTTGATCGCTATTTCCGGTATAACCGGAAATTACAGGAACATGTGAATATTTTAGTTAAAGAGAGCCTATCGATAAACCTAAATCCCAAAAGTTTCCGAAACATTTTATGTTCAGTAGTTTTCCATATAATTCTAATACAAGCTCGTCGTGAATCACCCTGTACATTTCCCAAAGCTTCTTATTATAACTTTGTCAAGTCAATCTTAAATGTACACATTTCCTTCAATTCAAGAACTCCGTAACATCTAACACAGTGAATGATTTAATTAAAAACATATCTACATCTACATTCATTTGAAAACTTCCCACCACGGAATTATCGAAAACCAGTGATTAAAAGAAAAAACGCCGAGACACCGCAAAAGATTTGCCAAAGGGGACAACTTTTTAACCAAAAACTACTTCACCCCCTTTTACCCTCTGGCCCCCGGGGTCATCCCCTTAAAAATTTTAAATGACAAAGGGTAGCAAGTAATAGCTTATTTGAAAGGTCTTTCAAAGTGCTTTATTTTGACTTTTGATTTTTTTAAATCGGTCAATTCGGTTTCGAGAAAATTAGAAAAATCTTTATTTATCTTAATTTGTTCAGATAGAAAAAAAAGCACACGAAAATATCACTTTTTATTTCAATAAGTGTTCAAAATGTTGCCCGTTATTGGCTAAACAATGATATAGGCGATTTTCAAATTCCTGACGGACATTTTCAAAAACATGTTGTGGGAGATCATGGCAGCTTTCGGTGATGCGTTGACGAAGTTCATCCAAACTGTTAGGTTGGGGAGTGAACACAATAGTTTTCAAATGGCCTTATAGAAAAAAGGTTAATGGCGTCAAGTCAGGAGATGTAGCAGGCCATTCTATAGGTCCTCTTCGCCCTATCCATTTATCTGGAAACTCGTCGTATAGCCATTGCCGAACCGGAAGAACATAGTGAGGAGGAGCGCCGTCTTGCTTGAAATATATTTCAGCCTCATCAAGTATAGGGTTTCCATCGTCTTCGATTTGGTTTTCAATGGTTTCAGTGATAAGCGGATTGATGATATTTTCCAACATATCTAAATAAATGCCTCCATTTAAATTCCCATTAATAAACAATGGCCCAATCACTTTGTTTCCTAAAATGCCTGCCCACACATTAATTTTTTGGGGGTACTGAGTATGCCCTTCTATAAAAGCATGAGGATTTTCATTGCTCCAATACCTGCAGTTATGCTTATTAACAAATCCATTTAGATAAATGTGCATTCATCACTGAAGCAGATATTCTTGACATGAATGGTATTATCATTAACCGCTGCAGTCATTTATTCACAAAACTCAACTCGCCTATCGAAATCATCTTCGGTTAACTCTTGCAATATTTTCATTTTGAATGGATGAAATTTATGTAATTTAGTAACTGTGTGTACAGAGCCTAATGAAATACCAGTCGCATCAACAATTTTGCGTAATGAAGTATTAGGATTTATGGCAAAATGACCCAAAACTTCAACTTGAGCGGCTTCATAAAAAAACTCTACGATGATTACGTTTTTTATTTGCAACAGATCCAGTTTGAGTAAATTTAGTAACAAGGTCCAAAACATACCTATGCGAAGTTATCTTTTCCGGATGTCTGGCGTTAAATGTAACGGCAGTTTGCCGAGCACATTGATTTTGGGCACCATAAATTAGAATCTTTTCCACTCTTTCCGCTAATGTGTAACCCATTTTGGAAGTAAAATCTGAATCAATAAATTAATTTTCACTATCCCAAGATTGTCACAAAGGTAACTGACAGCAAATTAAATTGGCAAATCTTTTGACGTGTCTCGTCGTTTTTTCTTTTAATCAGTGGTTTTCGATAAATCCGTGGTGGGAAGTTTTCAAATGAACACCCTGTATAAGTTAGTATCCGTCACATATCGCTGATTCCAGTCGAAACAATACCAAAACACAGAAATTTACGATGGAGGAATATCGGCGAACGCGGCTATGAACCGGTATCGACCGGGTACACGTCTATTTTAAAATTGCTTGACGCTATTGCGCATGCTAGCTTCTCATTTTCTGCAGGACAAATAGCATTCAAGCCAATAAAAACCGAAAAAAAAACTAAATTAACTTTTCCCTTCCTAACTTACTTACCTTTGGCAAACTTCGTACGGGTTCTTCTGTAGCTTTATGTGTACTCGGTAATGTCACTGGATTAGAAACGGGACTCTCGCCTTTATTGTCAGACCTTACTATGTGAATTATGGAATAGGCGAGGAAGAAAACTGACAGTTTGATAAACTTGTGGCGTCCGGATCTTCTCATGTTCTAAATGCACAAGAAAAAAGAAGTGTAGACTATATAGTACCTAACATAAAAATACAAAAAATACAATTCGGACATGAAATACTATCATAAGGTTATCGATTTTGTCCATTATCTCTGCCCTACTTGTGAAATCAGCTTTGCAAATTACCATTAGTTGGCAGTGAATTAAAATTTAGTAAGAATGACGTTGCAAATTGTAGTTACTCCGAAATAGAAATATTTATTAAAGTTCCGTTGGTAAGGCTAGCGACTTTTTATCCTCCACAAGATGGCATCATTAGATCTTTAATGCGACGTTTCGTCTTTGGGTCGCCATCATCAACTTAATTTTTTTTAAATACGGGCCTGGTTTTTATTGTTTAAATTATGAAAGAGGAGCCATATACAACTTGTCCAAGATAAGGAGGGAGAGTACAGGGATCTCGGAAACCGTAACGTTGCGCATTTGCGTGCCTAATAAATATGCCGTTTAGAAAGTTTTAACATCTGAGTAGTTCCGGAGATATCCGGAAAAAACCGACATTCTGAAAAATCGTTTTATTGTTGTCCTGGGTTTTTTGAGATCGAATTCTAAAGTAAATTGCACTTTTACATTGCCACTTTTTCCGCTCTATCTAACAGCGTTAATTGTTTTGTATTTCGAAGAGTCATCTTCGAAGGGTTAGTTAGGTTAGAAGGGGAAGTTAATCAACTTTCTTTTTTTAAATACGGTCCTGTTTTTCTGATATTCGAATTTGAGAGCATTTTTCTTCCGAATGCAACGATGTATGACACATTGTGGTTTAATGACGTTTCGAGGGTTTTTTGAACAACATCAGGAAATTTTGGGATACGGTCCTGTATTTCTCCTAATTTTATAAATACTATCTCATAAGTAAGCTTTAAATTTTTACTTATGTTGGACTAGTTCAATAAATAACAAATTATTTAATAATAAACCACAAATAAGTGAACAAAAATCATACCAGAACAGTAATAAAACGAACAACGAAAAAAGTAAGAAACTACATAATCAAGTGTTCACAATGATTTCCGTTATTCTCTAAGCACAATAACATCTTCTAACTGCCACATAACAGTTTTTTTGAGATAAAATAAAACACGATAGAATATCAAACTTTTCAGCATTTGTAAAATTATGTTCCATATTTTCTGGAAAATAGAAAACCACTTAAAACGCTTTCAAACGATCACAATGGGAATGTCAAGTGAAACAAATCACGCGTCACCATCTTAATTTTTTTGTTTCAAACGCCTACTTTTCTTTTAAATCCCGAATCAACAGAAGTTTGAAATAATATTTCTGTATTTTGTTCACTTATTTGTGGTTTATTATTAAATTATTTGTTATTTATTGAACTAGTCCAACATAAGTAAAAATTTAGAGCTTACTTATGGGATATTATTTATAAAATTAGGAGAAATACAGGACCGTATCCCAAAATTTCGTGATGATGTTCAAAAAACCCTCGAAACGTAATTAAACCACAATGTGTTATACATCGTTGCATTCGGAAGCAAAAAGCTCGCAAATTTCAATATCAGGAAAACAGGACCGTATTTAAAAAAAGAAAGTTGATAATGGCCCTTCGAAGACGACTCGTCGTATTACAAATCAATTAACGCTGTTAGATAAAGCGGAAAAAGTGGCAATGTAAAAGTGCAATTTACTTTAGAATTCGATCTCAAAAAAACCCTGGAAAACAATAAAACGATTTTTCAGAATTTCGTTTTTTCCGGATATCTCTGGAACTACTCGGAATTTTAAAACTTTCTAAACGGCATATTATTAGGCACGTAAATGCGCAACTTTACCCCCATTTAACCGACTTCGTATCTCGTACGGTTTCCGAGATCCCTGTACTGGCCCTCCTTATCTTGGACACGTTGTATACGTTCAGCCTCCGTTTTAGAAGGAAATGGTTCAGCGGTATATAACACTTACTGATTTTCTGACGTGCTGTTCCTGTAATTGACTTTTTTCGGTATAAGTCGAAAATGTTAAACTTAATGCTTTTTTTTTAAGTCTGGTGTGGGTTTTAATTTTATTTGTATTAATAAAATAAGTAACTTGTACTTACGCTAAGTAGAAATTTGATACAAGTAGTACGTAATAATAATAATTAAGGACAGGAATAGCAATAATAATTTTAAAATCTTCAGTTTCTTCGAAACAAAAGTAAATTACAGGAACGTACTAGGGGTATTGTTTTTTGTGATCAAACACAAGCCCTATAGGAAAAATCCTTTAAGGCACTCTGGGAGTGATGCGTGTGCGAATAAAGCGATTCACGTTGGCCTTGGATCGTTGAGGTTATATTGGTTGGGAAAAACGACCTCGGGAAGGTCGTTCCATAAAGATGAAGTCCTCCAGATGAAAGAGTTCTTAAATAATGAAGTTCGAGGAGTACAAAAGCTTAACCACATATGGATGGGCGGCAGTGGTTCGTCGTGTATTTCTGCTATTCGCCGCTCTGGGCGGAATTAAGAGGGCAAGGTCAGCCGAGCACTTTCCATGGAATATCTGTAAAAGAGAGTCAAATCCCCAACCTGTCTTCGATGTTTTAGGCTGCTGAGGCTCTTTTCGTCAGCTCGTCAGACGAATGGCCCTCCTTCTGATTGAATCCAATAGCCGAAGAGTATGTTTGGGTACAGAGCTCCAGACATGAGAGCAGTACTCTAGTGATGGTCAAATCTGGGCTTTGTATAGTGTCAAAACTTGTTGAGGTGTGTACAACTTTCTAGTTCGGAAGAGTACACCAAGTTTCTTAGAAGCTATCTGGGCGATTGCCACAACGTGGTTATGCCAAGACATATTTCCTCCCAGATTGACGCCCAGCAAATTAATAGATGAAGCCAGTGGGATTGCGTGTCCTGCCATGACTATATCCGGTTACGTAATGTTAACCTTTTTAGAGAAAACTGCTGCCTGGGTTTCCTTAGCGTTAAATTCGACTTGGTTACTGTCACCCCAAGCCAAAATTTCTTCCAGGTCTTTGTTGAGGCGTGATACTTCATGCTGTCTGCGAGGATGTACATGGGCAGCCGATGTTTGTGCATTCAAAGAGAAAGATTAGACAAGTGTGCTATAGTAAGAAGAGGGTGGGAGATAATATGGACCCTTGAAAAACACCGACATTGATGGTGAAGGTGTCTGAGAGAAATCCGTCAATCGCCACTTGCAGAGAGCGGTCCTTGAGCAAGCCCTTCATGCCAAACACGATCAAATGCTTTAGAGATATCCAATGCAACAGCCCTAGACTCCCCATTTTTAATGAAGATGGTCCATGTAAGGAACACAACGTTGTAAAACCAGTAAGTATCGTACACTACTGGACGTAGATTTCAGTCTTGTTTCATAATTTAAACAAAAATATCCATGTCCGTATTTAAAAAAAAATAAGTTGGTGGTGGTGACCCAAAGACGAAACGTCGCAAGAAAGATCCGACCATGCCATCTTGTCGAGAATTAAAAGTAGCAATGAGAAAGTGAAATTTATTTTTGGACGGAAGTCAGGGAACAATTAAAACCGAAACGCAAAATTTTAGATTTTTCCAAATATTTTGAAAGCCCCTGTATATATTGTTAATTTTTTTGCTGGATATTATTGGGCCCATAATTACATAACTTTGCCCCAAATTTAACAAACGTCGTGTCTCTTACCGTCCCCGAACTCCCAATGGTGAAGGACGAATTTGTTACACCCTGTATATTTTATTTTTAGAAACATAATCAAGAAATAAATACAAAAGCATTAAATTTCTTTATAAAAAAAGCGCAGCGTTAACTTACATCGACAAATTCAATGCCAGAGTAAGTTATTAAAGCTGAACCACTTTTTATTGTCAACTAATATTCCTTTAATAACATCGAGTTTTTTTATAAACTATGATTGATGATATAAAAATGTTCCGGTAATAAATTGAAAACGAAGTTTAATCGATATGTCGCAGGCCAAAAAGGCACTGGTTTATTTTCGCTGTTGGCAGAGCCGCGACGAAGGGCAGGTCGTGCGGCTCACGACGCCGACGGCGACTCCAAGGGCGACGCCAAGGGCCTATACTTTGCTAGATATCGCGAATTTATCGCTTGTTACTGTGTTTTTGAATAATTCACTTAAAGACCGTTAGGGGACGGCTTCAAGCGAAGTAAATTCTTATTTTGAAAGTTTGTACACTTTTAGTTTTCTTTCTGTTAAAAGAGTATGTTTTCTGTAGTAATATAAAGGGTGTTAAAGATTCGATGTTCACCATAGGAATCTCATAAACGGTAAGATATACAGCAAGGGTTAAATTGGGGCAAAGTTGGGCAATTCATAGCCGACCAATATTGCATGAAGAAATTAGGATTATTTCGGAAGATATTCGAAATAACCCGAAAATCCCTGTTTTGGTCTTTAATTTCTTCTGGCTTTATTTAAGGAAATAATAATAAATTTCACACTTTCATTGTCACTTTTCGTCTTCTATAATTAAATCTAAATCTAAAATAATATCCGATGTAATCTTAATAGGTACAAAATTTTTTACAGGCAACTTTCAGTCCTTAGCATATCAGTTACTAAAATAAACTATTTGCCTGTAGAAACGATTATAATTTGCGAAATATATGTTACTTCCTGCTTTAGAAAGCAATTTTTAAAAGATTTTTTTTAAATTATAGCTGCAGTATTCTAATTTGAATTTAAAAATGTAACGCCAGTCGCGTGTCCCCGTTCAATAATTTCTTACTTTACCCTTTTATATTTCATTTCATTTTACTAAAGATACTTTTATATACTACATATAAATAATTTGCACTCCTGGTACAATTTATATTGAAAAAATAATGTTTAAAGATCCACAGTTTAGTTTCTCTAACACAATTACCAGAAGTTCCGTCCCCGCAGATGCATGTATCGCCGGTCACGGCAGAAATTGCTTCTAAATAACACCACTAGAGGTCGGCCTAATAGTTTTACAAATGTGAGGGTACGTGTTTGAATTTGTATAGAGCTTGCTCCTGCGTTAGGTAAGTTTCTTATTCTGTTTATTTAGGTATAAGGTAGAATATTGCCTACTTTTACCAGGCATATGTTTTTATGTTGTAATGCCGGTCACAGGGCTTAATTAAGGGAAAATTACTACACGAAGTCATTCTCTTGAGTACAGATCAGTTCAGTATAAAAAAATTTAAGAAATAGCTTATATTAGCAACAGCTAATATAAGCTAAGTGGATAACAATCCACGAATTTGTGCATTTTTGTATCGCCGGTCACAGGAGATACATTGATGTGACGGGCGATACAAATTTTGTTATCCGGAGCTATAAACAATATTTTTTTATTTATGAATCTTTACAGAACTACGAGGGCACCGTCAATTCGTAAAAATTCCTAATCTCAATCAAATATAATCTGTTAAAAGCGAAATTAAAAAGAAATAGGAAGAAAAAGAGGCTGTACAGCAAAAAGTAAATAGGTTTTAAAATATAAATATAATATAAAAGTAAGTTTAAATTTTTAATTATTTTCGCATTAAAGCATTTTAGTACCAATAGTTTGATTTTTAAAGTTTAACTCCAAGTGCACTTGGAACTATTTAATTCTTGTAATACCAGTCACACCTAATATATTTGTATTGCTGGTAGCCCCAGCGTCCATTGATTTATTTTTACTGTTTTAGGATATTGGCAACATAGATACCATTAAGGAAAAATATATTTTGATGTGCAAGTTTCGTTTACACCTTAGGTAGATTAAAAATCTGACTAATTTTCTTAGTATTTTAACATTCTATAAGGAACATTCCAAAACTTTAAGCCAATATAAGGAAAATGGTTATAGATTAAAATAACTCAGTTCCAAATATTGGCGTTTTATGATTTAGAAGAGTAAAATTAGTCATGTGACCGGCGTTAAATTATTAAAAAATCGATGCTATACAAAAATAGACCAAGATCTTTGTGACGATGATCTTTTGCGCGGACATATATAATTCCCCTAATGGATGAGAAACCTATTAAAAAAGTAAAAGGTGTTGTTTGAAATTATTTATTTTTTAAATTCCGATTTACTGAAAGTTGCCTGTAAAAATTTTTTGATTTTATTAAATATAAATGTTTCTACCCCATAAAAATATCTTCAGCAATATTTTTTTTACAAATTATTTGATAATGTGTAACAGAGAGAGAATGATTTTTCTCTTTCTAAAAACCCTCAGAGTGAAAGCTGATGCAAATCATTTTTTAAACGCTTTTCAGTTTGTTACAATTAATTAGAGAATTCACCTTGTCGTTTAAAGGTAGGGAAGCAATTAAAAGACGCTAAGTCTCGGTCTCAAAATAAATGAAATGATATCATCTGGTTACATGTTTCGCTCTATGCGAGCATCGTCAGACCTATAAAACCTAATTAAAATATAAACGAAAAACAGTAGTAAAATAAATAAATAACCTTAAAAACACCGAATCGGTCACAATCAAAATAGAAATACAAAAATCACACCACGTTCCATAACTAAGACTAAACGTGAAACGAAGTCAGTTTTGGCGGTCTATTGAATATTTTAACTCGAGTCGAAAAAAGCCGACGTCGAGTTCAAAGGCTAGTTTGGTAAATAAATAATAATAATTTTCTTGAAGTAGTCCATCTCAAAGTGGAATGAAGTTATAAGTAGGTAAAGAAACTCACAGTCTGCTCCACTAGTTTAATAACAGTTAATAAAAAACATACATGTTTCGAAGGCTTAAGCCTTCATCCTCAGGATAATCCTCAAATAATAATAATAATATTTTACACTAATCTGATTTGAGGGTTAAAAATCAAATGGGACTCAAAATTCAAAATATCGTTGACACAGGTAAGTACCGGGCTTTTCTTTGCTTTAGTAATTTCCATTTCTTATTAGCAAATCCAGCTTCTTACCTTTAACACCATGATACAACTACTAAGTGTAAGATATTTAACCGTTCCAATTTCATCTGCGGCGCGCAGTGGCGTCACAGGGAGAGCGATTTTTAAATTTCTTAAGGTATTAAAAGGTTTTACGCAATTAATGGTATGTGAAATGAAAGAGTAATATATGACAAGTACTTACATATATTAATTTCATAGAAGTATAACACACATTACAGCTAAAATACCACTAAAATAAGAGAAGATTCCTAGTTCCGAAAAGCTTTTAAAACAACTGACGCGCTATCTGAACCGGTCGACAATAGCTGAAACTGCTCGGCGACCCCTGCTGGTTGCCACCAGCGTTGTCAGTCTTTTACAATTTTATTGTAATACTTATATCCATTACTATTTTAACAATTTTTTAAATGTTCATTCTTGTTGGGGACTCTCCATATGAAATTTATGTTCAATCTTGGGGTGCCCCCCATACCATAGGAAACCTTTTTCTCGTACTCTTCTTACTCTGACACCATTTTTTAATATTCTATTAGGTTTCGAACCGTCAACGTATTACTTTTGATCAAAGATTTCTGGCAACACTGGTCACCACGTAGTGCCGTTTGCCGTAATTTTCCATGGAAATTTTGAAAGTTCAGAATTTTTTCTTATTTAGTCGTGTGTGTTTATTAAAATACATATCTGAATTTTCATAAATTGAGGTGCGCTGTCTTCGGTTGTGATTCGTTCGGTAAGGATAAAAACAAAAAATTTGAATGGATACGGTTTTATTTATTTTGTTAACATTTACTTCTTAAGTATTGTCCACTGAAGCTGATGAGGATATATGCCTTCGAAACATGTATGGAAATTAAAATATTGTTTATTTAACTACTGAAGCAGACTATGAGTTTATTTACCTCTTCATAATTTCACTTCACTGAGAGATGGACTATTTAAGAGAAATAGTTTAATTTATTTATACTATTTAGGTCGTATTTAAGCTTTCATATTTGTTGTATGTTCATCAAATAAATATACCTAAATACCATGATATTATTCTTTCATTTCAAATACCATTAAATGCATAAAACCTTTAAAAGAGAGTTATAAACGCTGACAGCAGTATAAATCTCCATAAGAGATCACTCGCCCGTTGACGTCACAAGCCACGCCTCCATCGGCGTGGAATCATACCTATTAGATCTTTTAGATCTTTATACCATGCTTTAACCTTCATGTAAAGCTGTGAGATGGGGTTAGGGTTGTTAATGTCGTAGGAAAATTGAACTAACTTCATTGTTATATTTGCTACGTCGCAAACGTAGTAAATGTAGTGAGTGTAATAAATGTAATTATTGTTTTGATTGGCTGAAAGTGTCAAAAATACTATATAACCTCAACTTTATTATTATAAATTTGATGTTAAAAGTTGGAAATTCGAGTGGAAAAGTAGAAAATAGTAGTTTTTAGTTACTGTTTTTCTGTTGCTTTTTGCTTTACGAATTGATCTGAATAAAAATATTCTAAAAATGAAAGTAGTAAATGTAACAAAATACATAGTATGAGCATGTAGCAAATCATATTTCCTACGGTAGTAAATTACGTAGTACATGTTACCTTAACTACTTTAACAACCCTGGCTGAGGTCCTGTTTCTTGCATTCCCTTTTCAGGCAATGTTTAAAAACTATCTGAAACCTTCCCGTTTCGGGCAACATACAATAACAATAATGAAATTACCCTCAATTATGGTTATTAGGTTATTTTCTAGGTAAATATTTAATATAATTTTGTTTGGGTCACTTTATTTAAAAGAGAATGAACCTATATGGCAACAATTGCATGAACAATGATTTGCTGCTCTTGAATATAATGAATACAATTTGTAATTTATTCTTATTTAAGATTTGTGTATATCGAGTATAGAGTAGTAGTGTAGTCTCTTGACATTTGGTTATTATTGTGATCAGGAAAATAAGGCAACACATAAGACTGTGCACTGCACTGGCACATTTGCCAGAATATTTGCATTCCGATGCTTGGTTGGAAATCATGTCTTCAGCGCCATAAAAGGGATTTCTGTCAAAATTTAATGATTATGCTGTTAATCAGTACGATTATGAAAACATTAGGAAAACTAACCTATGCTCTAAAATTAGATTCGATGTATTTATGTACATAGTGTGTCTCATGATAAGCGAAATTATAGGTGTAAAAGACGAATTGAATTTTGACCATTTCAAATCTATGTCTAGGTTAAATTTGAATGATGTTCACGCACCCTGGTAGAAATCCTTACCGACTGGCCGACGTACACAGCGGGACAATCTTTGCAAGCCGAAGAGTACACCCCTGCCTTTGGTTTGTGGTTTGTTGTTTAAAGTATCATTAGTCATGGAATGGAATATTGATTATTATATTAGTTAGCTTCTCTTCTATTTACTTAATTTATGTTGCAAAAATACTGTTACAATTTTTAAAAAATGATCTTGCTAATCGAAAAGTTTTTTAAATAAAATATTGCTGAAGATGTTTTTTATGGGGCAGAAACATTAATAAAAGTTTTTTATTAAGAAATGTGATGAAGATGTATTTGAAGTACGAAAAAAATGACGGAAGAAGCTGCAAATGCCAATCATTGGACACATTCTTCCTAAATAAAGCCCGATAATTCCGTAGCCAAAGTTCTTGGCAATCGAGAATGATTGAATAGGTTTGTTGTGTGTTAAAAATCAAGAAAATAAAAGCGAAACTGTTGAAAATGATGTAACTGATGATGTAACTGGTACAGTTTGTTTCACGATAAATAGATATAACTTAATAACTGCAATAAAAGTACCTAGGACGAACCCATTATTTATGACCGTTTGTTATTATTATGTGGAAAGGACCGGATTGTAATAATTATAATTAAATATATACACATCAGGTAGGTTAGGTTGTTAATTTATATTTAAATATCTTTTTGTCGTAAAATTTGTTAGTTTTTATTTCTTGCTGGAAGAGTTTAGTTGTATTACCGATATTATTTTACCAAACGTATAAAAAAAACAGTATGTGGCGTCCATGGAAAAACATTACCAAACGTATAAAAAACAGTATGTGGCGTCCATGGAAAAACATTGATGATGCTTCTTCTAGTGTTGCAGTGAAGAAAATGCATTTATCTCTCGATGCTAGGGAAATTCTAAAAATAGTATATACTTCTTTACTCAACAGAGGACTTTATGCTAGTGCTGCTGCGACTGAAACGTCTGATTTGACTAAGATACCTCTGACTACAGTGAAAAGAATTGCGTCAAATCCCATTAAATCTAGAAAGAAGCGTAAAGATGCCGGTTTCACCAAATGTTTCGACGAAAGCGACAAGGACTTGATAAGTTGTAGCCGCACTAGCCTTTGGAGAGATTTGTCGGAAATGGGATTCAGATACCGCAAAATTGACAAAAGGCAAGTACTCATGGAATACCACCGTTTACAAAAATGGCGTCATGAGTATATAACTTCTGTAAGGAAATCCCGTTCTGAAGACCGTCCTATAATTTACCTCGACGAGACTTGGTTTGGCACGCATGAAACACCATCAAAAGGCTGGTCTGATTCTTCCGATAAGTGTAAAACAAAAGCTCCGTCAAATAAAGGAAAAAGAATAAGCATTTTACATGCTGGGTCAGAAAATGGTTGGGTTCCAAATGCCTTGTGGCTTTCTGCAAAAAACATTAAAGACTCTTGTGTGGACTACCATGAAGATACAACGGCCGAACTTTTTGAGGAATGGTTGAAGAATTGTCTTTTACTAAACATTCCTCAGAATAGCGTGATAGTAATGGACAATGCGAGCTATCACAGTCGCCAATTACATAAAGCTCCAAGCTCAAATAATACAAAATTGGAGATTCAGAACTACATGGCGGCGAATGATATATATTTTGAAGAAAGTTATAAAAAAAGTGATCTTTTAGAAGTTTTAAAGACATTTTGTATAAAAAAGTATATGTTTGTGACACATTGGCAGAAGAAATTGGACATACAGTGCTACGGCTCCCACCCTATTATTGCATTTTTAACCCCATAGAGCATATGTGGCACCAGTTAAAATCACTGGTTAGGCCTGAAAATATTTCTCCTACTTTAAGTTCTAGTGTTGTAGAATTGATACGAAAATGCTTTAATGATATTCGCTCAGGTAGTTGGAAAAATTCAGTCCGTCACGTAATAACTGTAGAAAATTCGTATATTAGTCTGGATCGTATAATTAATCCAATTATAATTAATTTTGATGAGGATAGCGATAGCAAAACAGAACTATCTATAGAATGTATTATAAATGTAAATAATTATGATTAGTAATATTTAAAAAAATGTTATTTCATTTGATTACATTAATATAATCATATCATTATTTGTTTTCCTTAGTCCGTCCCTTCATACTTCACTTGTTTATTGCCAAGCTCTTGTCGACACAATGGGACCCACCCAAGAAATCATTAAGTTATATCTATTTATCGTGAAACAAACATTACCCTTTATTCTAAGAGCAACCAGTTTAAACGGCCGTCGTATAATAACTTAACAATATATTTCAAATACGTACCATTCACAAAAATTATTTTATCTTAATTGTTGTTAATTTTAGATTTGGATTTTGTCGTAAAAAAATTATAATAGAAGGAATTATTTCTATTGGAAATATTTTTAGTTTTGTTCAATATTTTATGAGCATACTAATAAACATTGCAGTTTTTTTGTTTGGCGGGCCGGTGTTGTCAAGTAATCGCCCGGACCCTATTATAGGTCCGACCATGTTGCGGCCGATCTTTCATGAAGTGGTATTACAGATTTAATGCATACGGGTCATTCTTTTACAAACCGCACAATTTTTAACCTTGACATTTTATAATGAAAAATGAAAATTACATGAGACGTACTTCAGAATTTTGCAGAAAAACAAAAAAAATTTCAAAAGTATCCACACATTTTTGATAATAATTGGCTGGATTTTCTACAATAATCTCATGTTTGAAATTTAATACTCCAGTTGTACTGATCGGATCAATATCGGTCTTTTTTATTTTACACAAATATAACAACAATTTAATTGTTTAAATAGTTTTAACATGCTGTTAACCCATCTTATACCATTTTGTTCTTTATCCTCTTATCTACAAAACCCATTTTACGAGAAAGTGGCACCTCTTTTAGTTCGGAAGTTATTAAATGTTTTCGAGCGCAAGTCACGCAGCGCGCGGGTTATGCACCACGCAGCTCGGTGCAGTGTGAATCGTTAATATGTCGATACTTTCTGTCATTCGAAAAGGGAAAGTTTTGACGTGCCGTCACGCTCTTGGTGTCTTGCGACCGAAAATATTTAATATCTTCCGAACTAAAAGAGGTACCACTTTTTCATAAAATGGGTTTTGTGGATAAGAGGATGAAGAATAAAACGGCATTATTTAAAATTAATTTAAGACGGGTTAACAGCATTTTAAAACTATTTAAACAAATAAATGGTTATTATTTTTCATTTGTTTACCATGACAATTGTTTTGTAATACACTTCGAAAGCTAACGTAACAAAGTGCAAAAGTGCAAAATAAACAAAAACTTTGATCCAATCCGTACAACTGAAGATATTAAATTTCAAACATGAGGAGATTGGAGAAAATCCAGCCAATTATCAAAAATGTGTGTGGATATTTTCGAAAAATTTTTTCAACAAAATCCGTTTTTTAAAGAAAAGTTTATATGAACATATGTCCGCAACGGCTTCAATTTTTTACAACAAGGTGTTGAATTTTTATTTTTTAAATGGTTATTTTTTAATATCTCCGAAAGTACTTTAGATATTATTTTTAATTTTGGTAGGTGTTAATAGGATATAGAACCAAAAATTTTAGTTAGAAAAGTTATTCAATTATTCCACCAGTGGCGTCCCTGCAAACATGTCCTATGATATTTTTTACAGAAAAAATGGTACGCCACTGATATTTTTCCATGTGGATATATTTTCTGATTAGCCTGGTCAATTCTACATGAAAATGATCTCTTGAATTTCTCTCGTTAGACGCACCGTTCTTGATTAAAGACACTAAATTCATATTGAAACTCATTATTATTAACATTGATAAAATAATTAATGATAAATTTTGTTTTATAAAAATTGTTGGAAATGGCCACCTTCACTTAAAAGGCATGCTTCCGCCCATCTTTGAATCGAATTGCCCACTCGTTCCAATATTCAAATTTTTATAAAACAAAATTTATAATTAATTATTTTATCAATGTTAATGAGTTTCAATATGAATTTAGTGGTTTTAATCAAGAACGGTGCGTCAAACGAGAAAAACTCAAGAGACCGTTTTCATGTAGAATTGACCAGGCGAAACAGAAAAAATATCCACATGGAAGAATGTCAGTGGCGTATAATTTTTCTTTGTAAAAATTACACTGGGAAACAAATTTCAACTTTTTTTTTGTTTCCTGAACAAAACCTATTTTTTTGGATTCAACTGTACCCAAGTAACTAAAAAATACCTATTAAAGATTTTAGTTGGCTCGCAAAAAAAAAATCTCAATTATTTGTTACAAAATTTTAATTCATAGGCATATACAATGGACATACAAAATACAGATAACAATATATTGTTGGTTCAACAAAAGCAACTAAATAGCACATTTTTATCATTGAATCCAAAGTTTAGACACTCATTTTGCGCTTCTTAGCTTGCCTTTTGAAAGCAGCCTCTGGGGCATCTCTCGTAATAGTCCAGCAGTAGTCGGCTAACATCTCACAGTTCCATTTTCCCTGATATCTTCTTTCCATGTTCGAAATATCCTGGTGGAACCTCTCACCGTGTTCGTCACTTACAGCACCACAATTTTCCGGAAAGTAATCCAGATGAGAATCCAGGAAATGAATTTTCAACGACATATTACACCCTAGGTTTTGGTAACACAAAAGAAGTTGGGCAACCAGGTCTTTATAATTTTCTGCTTTTATGTTTCCCAAGAAATTTTTTGCAACCATTTTAAAGGCATCCCAAGCGTCTTTTTCCTTGCCTTCAAGTATGGAATCGAATTGCGCATCTCCGAAAAGTTTCCTAATCTGGGGACCCACAAATATTCCCTCTTTAATTTTAGCGTCACTGATTCTAGGGAACTTTTCTTTTAAATAACTAAAAGCACGGCCTTCTTTGTCCATTGCCTTCACAAAATTTTTCACATAAGTCCCAATTTTATATGAAGTGGCGGTAGTAAAATCTTTTCTGGGGCAACTAATGGCGCGCTGGTCACATTTTTCTTTCCTGGCTCAAAAGACTCTCTCGGTGGCCAAATTTTCTTTCTGTAGTGATCCGATCGTGCTCGACTGTCCCATTCGCAGAGGAAGCAGCAGTATTTGGTATAACCTAGCTGCATTCCAAGCAAGATCGCCACAACTTTTAAATCCCCACAAATTTGCCATTTATATCTTTCATATTGTATGGTCTCAAGTAACAATTTCAAATTGCTATATGTTTCTTTCATATGGACTGCATGACCAATTGGGACTGAAGGCAATTTGTTTCCATTATGGAGTAACACAGCTTTAAGACTTACTTTTGAGGAATCAATGAAAAGTCTCCAGTCTTTTGGATCATAGTCCAGATTTAAAGCTGCCATTAATCCCTCAATGTCCCTACAGGCTACCAAATTGTTATCCATGTTAAAAAATGGTGTTAGGTTTTTCTGACGGCTTCGGTACACAGAAACTTTTACTTCATCTTCAAGTAAATTCCATTGTTGCAATCGAGAGGCCAATAGTTCTGCTTTTGTCTTGGGCAGTTCCAAATCCCTTATAAGGTCACTTAATTCACTTTGACTTATTTTGTGAGGCTTTTTACTTGGAAGTTCACAGACAAAATCGGAGTCTTGCGAGGTTGATGGGCCGGCGACATTTTCCGGTACACTACCGTTTGAATCCTCTTGATCATCATCAGAATGAAGGGTATATTCCTGAGGTGGATTAGGTATAGGCAACTCGTCACTATGAGGCACCGGGCGTATGGCGGATTGCAAATTTGGATACTGTATCGCAGACCTTTTTTTCTCTGAAAAGCCTTTTTTGATGGGAGGTGTCAAACAAAAGTAACAGTCAGTAACGTGGTCTTTCGGTTCTCGCCAGATCATAGGAACAGCGAAGGGCATCTTACGGTTTTTTCCACTTAGCCAGCCGCGAATGTTGGACGCACATTTGTAGCAGCAGATATGGGGAGCCCAATTTTTATCCTGGTCTCCAACTTTGCAGCCAAAATACAAGTGGTAAGCCTTTTTTATTAAAGGGCTAAGCGTACGTTTTTGTTTCACAAAAGTCATTTCACCACATATATAACAAAAATGATCCGGCTTATTTACACAAACTCGCGACATGTTGCTCAAAACTCTCTAATTTCTCAAATACGAACAGCTCTCGATCAACTGGTGGTTGAAATACAACTAACTAACAATTTAGGATTTATATTATATGTATTTAAACCCCTTATAAAGTACACCTGTTATAATAAATCCAGGTATTTCTCATTTAATGGTGAAATTTTCCCATATATTAAGGGCAGGTAGGTAAATTATCATAATTGGGATGGATCTATAAAACCGGAGCCAACTGAGCCTTTTGCAAGACAGATTGTTAATTAGTATAATAAAATAAGTAAGATTTTGCTATTTTGGTTTCGGAAACATTTTTGCTGTTCCCCAGTGTTATCGGCGGACATGTTTGCAGGGGCGCCACTGGTGGAACAATTGAATAACTTTTCTAACTAAAATTTGTGGTTCTATATCCTATTAACACATAAAAAATTGAAAATAATATCTAAAGTACTTTCGGAGATGTTAAAAAATAACCATTTAAAAAATGAAAATTCAACAACCTGTAGCAAAAAATGTAAGCCGTTGCGGACATATGTTCATATGAACTTTTCTTTATAAAATAACCTAAGAAATCATACCCTGAAATATTAGCACGTCATTAAGGAACACCCTGTATAAGTTGCAATAAAAAAATTCGGAAGATTCTAAAATGTCAAGGTTAAAAAGTGTGCGGTTTATAAAAGAATAACCCATATCTATGAAAAATTCAAGCACATGCATGGGCAAAACTGCAAGGTCCATCTAAATAATATGAATATAATTTTTCTTTTCTCGGAAAATGAAATGTATTAACTCGATTAAATTCAGCGTATAGGCAAACGATTATTTCACATACTTAATCAATCAGTGCCAGTGGACAGAAACATACAGGGTGACAATTTAAAAACTTGAAATGGCCATATATTAGAAACGAAAAACTGAAGAAAAAAACGCAAAAAACAGTTTCTATAAAACGAAGGGGGAACAAAAACAAGCGTATTAGCCCACCCCTATCTGCAACCCATTGGACAGGGTGAGATAAACCCTTAAAATCTTAAATAGAAAGGGGGTCGAGTGATACATCATTTTAAAGCTCTTGAAAAATGCTTTCCAATGGTACCATAGAAAGGTACATTTCAGGAAATTATTCTCTGTTTATTAAGGAAAACAATAAATGAAAAGACAATTTTGAAATTTTTTATTATTAGTTAATTGTTAAATGTTCAAAATGATTGCTACCAATATCCTGGCATATTGAGAGATATCTCTTAAGAATTCTAAACAGTTTAAGCCTCTGTATTTCGTTTAGGTTTATTTCCTATTTTTTTTTTGTCGAAAAAAAAAATTTGTTTATAAATATTCGCATTTTATTATCACAGAATTTACCTTAAAGGTAACTTCTACTAGTATTATTATTTTAAGAACAGTTAACTTTCGGTTCAGTTTAAACGAAAAGCAGCACTTATCTTTAACAATGGTGTACAGCACAGCTGAACGGGTAGAAATTATTTTCATTAATGGTTCCCAGGATCAATGTTTTTTAAGAACAGCTCAACGTTTTAACGAAAGGCATCCAGGTCAAAATGTAAGCCCGGAGTATGTTCGCCAACTAGTAGCCAAATTTAAAGAAACTGGTTCTGTCGCGAATATAAAGGGAAATCAACCGAGACTAGCCGACGAAGCAGCGCAAATTGAAATTCTGGGGCAGTTTGCAATGAATTCAACTTTTTCAACTCGTCAAGCAGCTGTAGCAACTGGATTATCTCGTGAATCAATAAGAAAGGTACTTAAAATTCATAAGTTTTATCCCTATAAACTGCACATACTGCAAGAACTTGGTGACGACGACCCTGACAGAAGAATACAGTTTTGTGAAATAATGACAGATAGAATTACGACAGAACCTCGACTAGTTAAAAATATTTGCTTCAGTGATGAGTGTACCTTTTATTTAAATGGGCATATTAATAAGCAAAACTGTCGTTACTGGAATGACGAGAACCCCCAAGTATTTAGAGAAGGGCATACCCAGTACCCCCAGAAAATTAATGTTTGGGCTGGTATATTGGGAGATGGTATTATCGGCCTAATATTTATACAAGGAAATTTAAATGGCGACAGGTATGCTGAAATTCTACAGAGGTCTATCGAACCACTAATAGTGCGAGAATTAGAAAATCAGAGGGACATACTCGGAAATTTATCTTTAGAAGAACGCTTACTACATTTCCAACAGGATGGAGCACCTCCGCATAATGTAGTTCCCGTTAGGCAGTGGTTTGATGATAATTATCCCAACCAGTGGATTGGAAGAAGAGGTCCTGTTGAATGGCCACCTAGATCCCCGGACCTAACACCTCTTGACTTCTTTTTGTGGGGTCACTTATAATCTGTGGTTTTTAAAACACAACCTGAGTCACTAGAGCAACTTCAGCATAGAATAGTTCAGGAATGCCGTGCTATATCCAGAGAAACCTTTGCAAATGTACGTGAAGAATTTGAAAGTAGGCTTTATTATTGTCTTCAAAACAACGGAAATCATTTTGAACAATTAATTAACTAATAATAAAAAATTTCAAAATTGTCTTTTCATTTATTGTTTTCCTTAATAAACAGAGAATAATTTCCTGAAATGTACCTTTCTATGGTACCATTGGAAAGCATTTTTCAAGAGCTTCAAAATGATGTATCACTCGACCCCCTTTCTATTTAAGATTTTAAGGGTTTATCTCACCCTGTCCAAGGGGTTGCAGATAGGGGTGGGCTAATACGCTTGTTTTTGTTCCCCCTTCGTTTTATAGAAACTGTGTATTGCGTTTTTTTCTTCAGTTTTTCGTTTCTAATATATGGCCATTTCAAGTTTTTAAATTATCACCCTGTATATATTTTAAATATACTATAAAAATTGTATTCGATTTTGCGATGCGCGTTAGAATTGTCATTAGGAGGTCATCATGAAACAGAGCAATCGAGAAATAAACGAGTATTCCGAGAGTTGATAAATTTTAGTTCTCAGTTAGACAAGGAATTAAAGAAGCATTTAGCAAAGCGCTAATGCAGACTATTCTGATAATGCCTCAGGATACTTATAGAGGTTAACATAAAGGAACATGTTACAATAAAGGTAGTAAGTCAAAAACTCAATATTTTTCGAGTTTGGTACAGCCTGTCAAAGTTCAATTTTTTCTTCTTATTTTTAACATCTTGAGGTTAGTTTTTGAACAATACAGTTAATATTTGGAACAGGGACTATCATTCTGTTATAAAAATATTTTTCTACTGAAATTTAATTTTTGGCATATATCCTTTGTTTTAGCAGTTATTAAAAAAAGGACATCTCATAAGACAAAAGAATACCAAATAAATAAGGTACTCCTTATCGATAAATCATACCGTTCAGACCAAAAACATTTTTTAATTTTCTACTACTAAAGTTATTTATAGTTTCCCAACAACATCAAATGCAATGTTTTAGGGAAATCACTGTGGCAACGCTGTATGGCCCTTTTACGGGTTATAGTACACATGACCCAGAGGATTAGGATTCTCATTCATTTCTCGGCGGCGGTGATTGTTCGGGTTTGTTCGCGCTTATTGGCTACTGCTTTTGTGATTGTTTGTAATGATTCATTTTTAGTGTTTTTTCGAACGAAAACTATTTAGAGCTATTTATTAGCTATCTACTATGGTTCGTCAGTGCGTGGTGTGTAAGAAATTCGACTAATCTAACCCCCGGATTAATATTTCGTCGGCAAGTGAGAATAATGAGGTTATGTTTTTTTAGGTAAAGTAGTGGTGTAGCTAATTCTATATTTTAAGTAAATATAGCAAAAATATGGATGATTTCTCTGAATTTCTGTAAAAAATACCTACAACGATTAGATATCTATTTATTACTAATATTAGATGGAAATTATATAAAAATATTTTACATTATACAGGGTGACCCAAAAAAGTGTGACAGCATAAAGTTATATTTTGTTAAATGGGACACCGAGTATTTTATTGCATATTTAGGTTCGTATTACTATCGTTTATAAGTGCCTCAAATTTGATTTAATTTGGTTCTGTAGTTTCGGAGAAATAAATTAAAAACTAAAAAAAAAAATTTTGCAGTCCTGAATAAAAAAATCAAAAAAAAAACAATCTATTTTTTAACCTCGGCATTGCGTGAAATTTATGACAGGAGGTCTAGAGATACTATGAATGTAATTGCGTTTATTTATTTTATACAGGGCACTTATAAACGATAGTAATACGAACCCAAATATGCAATAAAATACTGGGTGTCCCATTTAAAAAAATATAACTTTATGCTGTCACACTTTTTTGGGCCACCTTGTATAATGTAAAATATTTTTAAAACATGCCGCTTTTAATCCAATATCTCTAGCTGTTTTAGTATTGTTGATAAGTTCTTCGATAACGATTTAATCTTCCGTCCACGCTTCGTTTGCGGACCCTGTATGTCTATAGTCTAAATGCAAAACTGGAATTAACGTTTCTGTTAGCAGTAAAATTACTTTTTCTAATTGAAGCAAGAAATATACATATTGACTATTCTATTTATTATATGACGTACTATCTTTATTTTAACGTAGAATCACCTCTTCAAGTATCCTGATGCATTAATAGAAATAGTTTTTCTCAATAGTATTGAAATTGTAAACAAAAAAGTTATCGATATTTTTGCTAATAAAAAAGAACGAATACTATGGGTGGAAATGCGTAAGACTAGTCTTTACATACCGTAGGATTTAGAATTGAATCTTTTTTATTATTTCGTGCAAGGGTGGATCCAGAACTTCGGTTTTGGGGGGGCAAACTTTGTTTTAAGGGGAGGCTCATGCATACGCTTCCGCGTTAGTCAAACCGGTATCCTATATATTATTCCTCGTTATCCATTGTTTTTATGTTTTTTGAGGGGGGGGGGGGGTCATGATCTCATTACCCCCCACTCCACCCCCATGGATCCGCGCTTGATTTCATGTGCGTTGGAAATAACTCTGGCAAATTTTTTATTTTTATATAGCATTTCGTTGATGTGATTAATTCCTCGGAAATATATTCTTACTTCCTTGATGCCGCACTACAGTCGGCAAATTTTCCTGCAATTGCAATAAACTTGAAGCAAGGCGTGGGCATTAAGAAGCCAGCTGATTTATTTTTGCTATATTCTTGCAAATTATATGAGTTGTTAAAAAACGGGTGTTCTCGATTTTTGTTGCAGTTTCTTCTGTCTAGTGGAAAATACAGTGATTGTTATATTACCAACCAAAATAAAAGTTACTAAATATTAACCTTAAAGTATAGTTGTCGCAGAATTATACCGTTGATTCTTACTGCCATAAATAAACTACCTGATTAAACCCTATTGTATACGCCTGAACCTCTTCAAAGCTCAATAAATGGGATCAGGGCCGGCTTGAAAATGTATACCACACCACATGATTTATTTTTATAATTTAAAATAAATATATAGGTATTTTTCGATTTAGGTACCTATAATAAATGTAAAATAATGATAACAATTAATGATAATTGAAAATAATATAATTTAAAAGTATAACTATTAGGATAACAAGTACAATAAAAATTAATTAAATTCTAAGAAACTATTGATAATTTATTCAAAATTTAACTCTGTATCACTATCACTATCTTCATCTAAGCCTAAACTTATAATTAAGGGTTGAACATTTGTAATCATACAATTGTAAGAATTTTCCACTTAAGTACATGCTGTACACAGTTTTTCCAGCTGTCTGCAGCAATTTTTCTTACTTCGTTTTTAATTAATTCTACTACAGATGCATTTAATGTAGGAGAAATATTATTTCTCCTAATATTGGATTTTAATTGGTGCCATATTAGCTCAATAGGATTGAATATACAATAGTACGGAGGAAGACGCAACACTGTATGTCCATTTTCTGCTGCAAGTTTGTCACACTCGTATTCCTTATTTATTTGAAAAGCTTTTAATACTTCTAGCAGTTCTCGTTTTTTGTAAGTTTCTTCAAAATATAAATCATTTTCAATCATAAAATTTTGAATTTCTGCTTTTGTATTATTAGAATTGGGAATGATTTTTGCTTGCCGACTATGATAACTAGTCCATTTGTCCATTACAATGACGCTATTTTCAGGTATATTTTAAAGGAGTTTATGTTTAAACCAATCTTCAAAAAGTTGTGCGTCGGTATCTTGATGGTAATCTAAAGAAGAATCTGCTATGTTTTTAGCTGAAAGCAACAGACAATTTGGAACAAACCCGTTCTCTGAACCAGCATGTAATATTGTGATTCTTTTGCCTTTATTTGATGGTGCCTTGGTTTGACATTTTTTGGAAGAATCATCCCAATCTTTTCTTGGAGTGTCATGGGTATCGAACCATGTTTCGTCAAGGTAAATAATTGGACGATTTTCTTCTCTAAATTATTTAACAGCTGTTAAATATTTAAGTCTCCATTCCTGACACTTGAAGATGCCCCCCCTATCAGCACAATTCCAAGGACGCCACTAATAAGCCTAACTAAAAATTACTTGCCGGAAAACCACTAAAGATTAAAATTATTAAAAATCACTTTGTATTTATATGTGCATCAGGCATAGATATAAATTGAATTTGTATACTTGGTCCGGCTCTGCTCGAAAAGGTTTTAAAATTTGGGATTTCCTTATTTATTTTATGGTCGAATAGAAAATGGGGTTTCATTGCAGTCAAAAGATCAACGATATAATACTGCAAAAACTATACATCTCGTGTGTTTATTGTTGATCCTATATTTATGTTTATTCATATCCTTATTCAGTTTCTAGTTGTGTTTTCCTGAGTTTAAGCGTCCAAATTGTTTAAAATTTTCAATTTCGAATTTAGCGTTTTTATTTTGTTGGGTTGGCACCCCTCGCCGTTGAAACCACAACTCCAATATAATTGCAAATTGTGAAAAAATATCCTTGAAATATTGCCTGCAACAGCAACTCACATACCAAAAACTTGTAGCAACAAAATTGCAAAAGTATTGCCGACTGTAATGCGGCCTTTAAAGTCACTGGCCGCTATAAAGTGTATTTTGTAAGCGGAGACGAAACAGCGTTATCTTCGGGGTTTTATTGTCATCTCCAAAAAAACAAACGCTCGGACCGGTTAATTTTAATTTTAACAAACCCGAACAAACCCATGGACAGAAGTGGATTAACCCCTAAAATATTAAATGACAAGGGGTGCAATTAGCAAATCGTTTTAAAGCCGTAGTTTACAATTATTATTATCCCTACGCTTTAACCTATTCTATATCTATTGTTATCGAAAAATTTGGCTGGAAAATTTACTAAAAATGTGCGAGTTTTGTGAATAAAGTTCTCAGTTCCTTTAATTCAGTATTTTGTTTATTTCCACCTAACACATTATTTTTATTTTTATGCGATAGAAATATAAAATTTGTGTGAATTTTGAATAAAGAAAAATAAATTTTCGCACTAATATAGATAAGATAAATTAGCTTTAAAAGCAATTAATATAAAAGGAAACTGCCGAACTAAATAATACTAAAATTTCCCAGTGACAAGCTCCGTGCTTAATTTTAAACCCCCTTTGTAAACAAGGGGGTTAATAATTCTGGAACTTATCTTCATATAATATCTTAATGGGGTGAAATATATAAAATCACCGGTATAAACACAATATTAATATTCATAAAAATTCTTAAAAAAATAAATACCGGATTAGCATAATATTTTCTGTCTATTTTTACCAAAAATTCTCAGGGCAACAAAAGTATCTTAACAGTTCATCCTGAAGCGATCAGCACCACGTAGATAAAAACCAGAAAATCACTTACCAAATGGATGTGTTATCAATATTAATTATCACAACAAAATAACAGAACTAGGTAGCTCGAAAACTTAGGCACAATTTTTTTTTATGCATTAAACTACGTCCCGATACTTACCAAACCGTAATGGAACCGCAAATACAAGAAGAAAACTAAAGGGTTTTCTTCGTGAAAACCGGACTGGGGAAACTGGAAACGCGTAGTGTGGGCTCCTGCTGGCCGGAAAACTCGCGCATGCGAACGCCACGACACTGTTACGATTCGGACCGGTATACAGTGGTCGAGATAAGAAATTTATCAGGACATAATTTTGAATTTGCAAACGGTGTCCGAAAATCTTTTCAAAAATAAAATAGTTGACTTTAGTAATTATCCTATAATATACAACGTGTCCAAGATAAGGAGGGCCAGTACAGGGATCTCGGAAACCGTAAGAGATACGAAGTCGGTTAAATGGAGGTAAAGTTGCGCATTTACGTGCCTAATAATATGCCGTTTAGAAAGTTTTAAAATTCCGAGTAGTTCCGGAGACATCCGGAAAAAAACGAAATTCTGAAAAATGGTTTTATTTTTTTCCTGAGTTTTTTGAGATCGAATTCTAAAGTAAATGGCACATTTGCATTGCCACTTTTGTAATCCGACGAGTTGTCTTCGAAGGGCCATTATCAACTTTCTTTTTTTAAATAAGGTCCTGTTTTTCTGTATTGGAGTTTGATAGCTTTTTTCTTCCGAATGCAACGATGTATGACACATTGTGATTTAATGACGTTTCGAGGGTTTTTTGAACAACATCAGGAAATTTTGGGATACGGTCCTGTATTTCTCCTAATTTTATAAATAATATCTCATAAGTAAGCTCTAAATTTTTACTTTTGTTGGACTAATTCAATTAATAACAAATAATTTAATAATAAACTACAAATAAGTGAACAAAATACAGAAACATTATTTCAAACTTCTGTTGATTCGGGATTTAAAAGAAAAGTAGGCGCTTGAAATAAAAAAAATTAAGATGGTGACGCGTGATTTGTTTCACTTGACATTCCCATTGTGATCGTTTGAGAGGGTTTTAAGAGGTTTGCTATTTTCCAGAAAATATGGAACATAAATTTACAAATGCTGAAAAGTTTGGTATTCTATCGCATGTTTTATTTTATCTCAAAAAAACTGTTATGTGGCAGTTAGTTGTGCTTAGAGAATAAAGGAAATCATTTTGAACACCTGATTATGTTTTACTTTTTTCGTTGTTCGTTTTACTACTATTTTGGAATGATTTTTGTTCACATATTTGTGGTTTATTATTAAATTATTTGTTATTTATTGAACTAGTTCAACATAAGTAAAAAATTTAGAGCTTACTTATGAGATATTATTTATAAAATTAGGAGAAATACAGGACCGTATCCCAAAATTTCCTGATGTTGTTCAAAAAGTCCTCGAGACGTCATTAAACCACCATATGTCATACATCGTTCCATTCGGGAGAAAAAAGCTCTCAAATTCCAATATTAGGAAAACACCGTATTTAAAAAAAGAAAGTTGATAATGGTCCTTCGAAGACGACTCGTCGGATTACAAAACAATTAACGCTGTTAGATAGAGCGGAAAAAGTGGCAATGCAAACTTGCAATTTACTTTAGAATTCGATCTAAAAAAAAACCAGGAAAACAATAAAACAATTTTTCAGAATTTCGGTTTTTTCCGGATATCTCCGGAACTACTCGGAATTTTAAAACTTTCTAAATGGCATATTATTAGGCACGTAAATGCGCAACTTTACCTCTATAACCGACTTCGTTTATCTTACGGTTTCCGAGATCCCTGCACTGGCCCTCCTTATCTGGGACACGTTGTATGGATAGTTATAAGATAACCCTCAACAAATGTCGTCTTCAGAATAACTAGAGAACTATACTTAATCAATTTTTTCCAAAATTAGTCCATTATCTATATTTTCCTATTTTAAATTTATTGCATAAAGAAAAATGCTGAATCTTGAAGCTACAATTCCAAAAATATTTTCCACTAAACGACGTGCCCCAGATAATCTACAAGGTTCTGCATCTCACCATCCGTTTTCTATACAGTGTGTTCCTTACTAACTAATATTTAAGAAGGTTATTCTTGGGTTTATTTTCAGAAAAAAGCTTTATATAAAGATATGTCCTAAACGTCTTAACTTTTGAGATACAGGGTGTTAAAGATTTTCATGTTTTTTTAATAATTGGTTAAGGTTAGTGACTTAAGTACGTGACAACTAGACTAGGTAGACAACTGTCAAAACTGTTTATGTTTACAAAACAAAATCTGCTTCTTACCTACTAGATCATTTTAATCTTTGTTAATACCTAATTGTGTAAATGAGTAAATTTCGTTTTTTTATACGACCACTGTACGTCAAACGACAAAAAATCAAGAGAAATCATTTGCTCAGCAAGGAATGAGAATTTCGAAAATAATTTTTATTTAAAAAAAAAAAGAAGTGGCGTACCATTCTTTTCTTCAATAATACCGAGAGCTATTCCCGCACGAACGCCATTGGTCGGAATAAAAAAACATGTTATACATCATCAAATGCCTTTGGATGAATAGAAAGTGTGTACCAAATTTGACAAGAGCAGTATCGCAGATCTTAATAAAAAAAGGAGATTTTTTGAAAATCTTTAACACCCTGTATCTCAACAGCTAACAGTAGGGCATATGTTCATATGAAGTTTTTTTCTGAAAACGAACCCAAGAATAACCCCCTGAAATAATAGCCTGTTATTAAGAAACACCCTGGATACTAGGGTGCGTTTCAGGAAAATACTTTTGAATATACATATCTCAAAAAAATGTGACGTCATGAAGGTATGTTTTTTTAAGATTACATGCTTATTTGGGTGCCTCTTCTGGTTACTTGCATACTCCTAAACTTTTGTTTCAATGGGTTCGGTGATATCAGCGGAAACTGTAAAAAAATCAATTTTACACTGCTTGTTTTTAAAAGTTAATGAAAAATAAAAATAACGCCTCGTTAATAAAAGCATATAAGGTACTAAAAGATAAGGTCTAATAGCCTCGCTAACGAATTTTTGTGGATACGGGCTGTACAGAGTGTCCAAACTTTAGTGTCAAACTTTTTATTTAAAGCACTTTATTTCTCTTATTTTTAGTTGGAGCTCCTGCATTTTAGGCAATTCCCAACACATTATGAGATATTTACAAAAAACTCATTTTGTCAACTATTCTAATATACAGAGTATTCCTCAATGACGTGCTAATATTTCAGGGTATGATTCCGTAGGTTATTTTATAAAGAAAAGTTCATATGAACATATGTCCGCAACGGTTTAAATATTTTGCTACAGGGTGTTGAATTTTTATTTTTTAATATCTCCGAAAGTACTTTAGATATTATTTTCAATTTTGGTATGTGTTAATAGGATATAGAATCACAATATTTTGTTAGAAAAGATATTCAATTGTTCCACCAGTGGCGTCCCTGCAAACATGTCCTCTGATATTTTTTACAAGAAAGATGGTACGCCATTGACATTTTTCCATGTGGATATTATTTCTGATTAGCCTGGCCAATCCTACATGAAAACGATCTCTTGAGTTTTCCTCCTCAGGCGCACCACTTGATTAAAACTACTAAATATGGAAAGTCATTATTATTAACATTGATAAAATAATTAATGAGAAATTTTGTTTTATAAAAATTGTTGGAAATGGCCACTTCATTTAAAAGGCATGCTCCTCGCCCGTCTTCGCATCAAATTACCCACTCCAACAATTTTTATAAAACAAAAATTTATCATTAGTTGTTTTATCAATGTTAATAATAATGAGTTTCAATATGAATTTAGTAGTTTTAATCAAGTGGTGCGTCTGACGAGAAAAACTGAAAAACTCAAGAGACCGTTTTCATGTAGAATTGACTAGGCTAATCAGAAATAATATCCACATGGAGAAATGTCAGTGGTGTACCATCTTTTTGTAAAAAATATCAGATTACATGCTTCCAGGGACGCCACTGGTGGAATAATTGAATAACTTTTCTAAAAATTTGTGATTCTATATCCTATTAACACATACCAAAATTGAAAATAATATCTAAAGTACTTTCGGAGATATTAAAAAATAAAACTGTTGCGGACATATGTTCATATGAACTTTTCTTTATAAAATGACCTAAGGAGTCACACCCTCAAATAGTAGCACGTCATTAAGGAACGCCCTGTAGAGCCAATTCAATGAATAGTTTTTCAATGCCACTTTCGTTTCTTATTGATTAGAATGACCATCGGACTAGCTGCTAAAATTAGTTTCTTGCAAATAACTTAATGTGTTAATTGCGATATAGGGTTGTAATTATAAAAATGTTTGATTTTTAATTCCGCATCGAATGACATATTAATATACAGGGTCTCCAATTGAAAATTTAAAAAAATAGTGCTTTTTACATCTTTTTTTATTTATTTTGTTAAAATAGATTTTTTAAATTTGATTTAATCAAATAAAGTCTGTTCGGATTGTGTGGGACTACTAAGAGATGGCGCTGCGCGCTGTTTTTTCTCGCCTACCGATGGTAATGCTGCATTAAGTTATAGTTTTCTCTGAACAAAAAAAAACGATGGGTATGTACACCTATCCTGTACTGACGAGAACAAATAAGTTCGAAACCGGTCTGCAGGTGGTTGCATCCTATCAATGGAGAGGGCTTCCTTTTCTTGGTAATACCATTCAATCTGAAATAGCATTTTAAAGTGCTACTGTGTAGACAAAATACGCCCTAATTGTATAAGGATCATCGGTTGTTCTTGGAAATAATAATTTTCCATACATTAGCATTTTAAAAAATATATAATATCCTCATGATGTCACACTTTTTTTAGACTTCCTGTATATTCAAAAATATTTTCATTAAACGGGCCTTAGGTTAAGGGTAAAATATCAAAATCGTAACTTTATTAATAACCGAGCTATAGAAGTCAGGAGGTGAGATGTAGGAATTAAATACCTATGTGTTCTTGTCTGTCCAGGTCTTTCTGACCTACTTTATCAGGGACAATGCTTCATCTCGAATAAGAAAACGTATGGGAGTAATTTATGACCATTAGGATGTTTAGATGGTTGTGGGTATATTTGAATAATTATTTATAAGTTTTCTGTAAAGGTGGTATTGTCAATAACCCCTCCATCAAATCGATATTGTGCCATTTGATCCAATCTTTTTTTTTATTTTTTTGATCAGCACAAACACTATAGGAAAAATCCTCGGAGTGGTGCGTATGCGAATAAAGCGATTGACGTTGGTTTTGAATCCTTGGAGGTTATATTCGTTGGGAAACACGAACTCGGAAAAGGTCGTTCCATAAGGATGAAGCCCTCCAGAAGAATTCTTAAACAATGAAGTTCGAGGAGTACTAAGGCTGAACCAGATATGGATAAGCGGCAGTGTATCGGCGTGAATCTATGCTATTCGTATGTTTGGGTGCAGAGCTCCAGACATGAGAGCAGAGAGCAGTATCTCTAGTGATGGTCGAATCTGGGTTTTGTATAGTATCAACAACTTTTTGGTTCGGAAGAAAACACCAAGTTTCTGAGAATCTATCTTGGCGATTGCCACAACGTAGTTATGCCAAGACATATTTCCTCAAAGATTGACGCCCAGCAAATTAATAAATGAAGCCAGTAGAATTGCGTGTCCTGCCATGACTATATCCGGTTCTGTGATGTTAACCTTTTTAGAGAAAACTGCTGCCTGGGTTTTCTTAGCGTTAAATTCGACTCGGTTACTGTCACCCCAAGCCAAAATTTCTTCCAGGTCTTTGTTGAGGCGTGATACTTCATGCTATCTGCGAAGATGTGCGTCGGCAGCCGATGTTTGTGCATTCAAAGAGAAAGATGAGCCAAGTGTGCTATCGTCAGCAAAGCTAAATATGGGATTTTAAGTTTTCACTAGGAGGTCATTAATGTAGAGTGAGAAGAGGGTGGGAAACAATATGGACCCTTGAGGAAAGTTGATGGTGGAGGTGTCTGAGAGAAATCCGTCAATCTCCATTTGCAAAGAACGGTCCTTAAGAGAGCTAGCTATCTACCATAGTAAACTCGTCACTACCACCGTAAATCTATTTATTTATACAATAGTCATCGACTAAATCCATTCTTTATACCAAAAATTATATCAAAATGTTCGTTTTCCTCAACAAATTAAATTATAGTTTCAAAATGTGCCCGTCTGTGGAGCAAACTCTTCATAACTTTAAAGTTTTAAAAAACGAAGAGGAGAGTCAGAGTCATGGTTTCTAAATAATAAACGCGTTACAAAAATGGAATTAATTTATTAGAATAAAAGTGCCATTGTTTATAATTAAATCTTTATTTTACCTCATCTTACCTTAAAGCAAGGCATCTTTTAGTGATTTTTTTATTGCGTATCCATGTCTTTAGTGAATTTTTGCTGCGTATCCATGTCTTTTAAACAGCCCTATTTTTTTAATATTTTTTCTGGCTCTGATCATTTTAAAGCATTTGTAGGTATCAGTTATCAGTAAGTAATTAAAAAATTTCTGGATCCATTTGATGTTTACTGGGTATCCAAATAAAAGGCCTGCGTATCCAAATGGATACTCAAAAGTACGTTAAAAGATGCCTTGCCTTAAAGACTACTTCCTTATTAACAATAAGGAGGCCTAAACGATCAAATTAATAGGTAGGGTGTGATAAGATAACAACATGCGCCTTAAATGTAACAGCTTCCGTTTTCAATGAAAAAAGAAATTTTCCAAATACATTTTTTTTAATTCGATCAATCAATGGCATGTTTTTGACATTTTGTGGAGGAAATTTGACAGTTAACAAAAGGCGCAAAACTTTAATGGTGACACTGTATAAGCGTTTACAGCCTGGCTGGCATAAAAATAAAAAATAACCCACCCCAAACCAACCCCCCCCCATTATATATTTATAACATAAATAGGTGTCTAATGCAAATGCTGAAGTTAAAAAATTGGTTCTGAAATTCTACGATAAGATATTGATAACTAAATTTATATCTACTGATAAGTTGGCATACGATCAGTTTTGCCAGGTCTACCATTTTAGCGGTAGATCTACCGTTTTTAGGGTATGGGCTACCGTCCAAGCTTTGATTTAAGTCACACTTTTAAATAATTATTTAATGCATTTTCCAAACTTAATAGCAGGAACTTAATATTCAGGAAATATCATTGTCAAACAGCACAGTTAAGTATCGAATACAGCAAATGTCGAAAGATATTGAAGAATTTCTCTTGGATAAAATTAACAAATCACTATTTCTTGCTCTACAATGAGATGAGACTACTGATGTGGCCCACTTTTCCCAGCTACTTGTTTTCATCCGATTTTTAGACGAAGATAATAATAATCGCGAGGAGATGTTACTGTCCCGAGAACTTGAAACCACTTGGCGAGGACAGGACGTCTTCAAAATAATCGATGACTATTTTGAAAAGCACGACATCATGTGGAAAAAAGTTTCGGGTTTTTGCACCGATGGCGCTCCAGCAATGTTGGGATTGCGTTTAGGTTTAGCAACACTCGCCGTTACTTGAAATTAAAAGGAAAAACAGTAAATGATTTGATGCAGGCGATGCGACAATATGCGTGAAGCATTAAGCAGTAATATCAGTCCCAGAATATCTCTGCTAATCAAACAAATGCAGGCTCACAAGTCTCATTAGAAAATGTTCTTAGAACCTCATAATGGTTGTTGGGGCCGTGCTTTTCCCTGGGTTGTCTAGTTTTTTAATCCTGACTTTTCGGAAATTAAACACATGCCAATCTTGATATAGTGGACTGTATATTACTAATTATTAACTAGGCGTGGGTAACACTGCGTTGAATCACACTATTGTATTGAAACCTGTCTGGGTGTCACAAGTGTTGAAACAGCGTTGCTGTCTCATATGATACAATGACACTCTTATGATACCCTAAAAGTATCATGGCGGGTGATGATACGTTTCATGATACAATATTGTGTCAGTATCATGGAGGTATTAATTAGCGCCCGGTGGGTGTTGATACGGTTTCATGATACAATTATTTCAGTATAATGGCGGTATTAACAGGCTCCCGGTGGGTGTTGCGACGTTTCATGAAACAATTATTGTATCATGGCGGTATTTCATACCACAATTGGCAACTGACGAAAGAATCAAGCTCTGTCCTTATCCTTATTAAGGGAGTTCTGTATTTATCTATCTTTATAAATCAGGACCAGACTTTTTGAATTGGACTATTGAAATTGAATTGGGAAGCGTACAAAAATTAACTGTACGGAGGGTTGCCGATTCACCTATATTACAGAGTCGAACATTTTTATTATTTGTGAATTGCAAATACAATTTTGATAAAACTCAAAAACATTAAATGTTTTTGGTAAAGCTTTATAAACAAGAAATTATAAACTTAAGGAACATAATATTCTTTGATTATATTTTAATATAACAAGACGAAAAATGTTATTTAAGTAAAAGGCAGTTCTGGGAATGTCCGGCAGTCCGGTGCGCCAAAATCCTCATAACGTTAAACGCTGTGTTGCCTTTTTCACATTTAAAATTTAGACAACTTATGATACACAAAATTAATACACACGTATCGTGATTTGCCTACGGTCGAGTTAAGATTTTATTATTTTTATATTTGTTCATTAAGGAGCTTTGAGGGTGATTGCGATCTTGTTCCATTGATGGATCAAGTGATTCCAGCGGATTCTATTTATCTGACTGGATCCACCGCTGAAAAAAAATACCGTGCCAAGTGAAACCGAATCTGCGACTGCCACCATGAGACACTGTGCCATATGGCGCATTGTGTTGATACAGTGCATTGAAACAATAAGCGGTGTCAGTGTCATTGTATCAACACCCGAAAATTTAGGGTGTTACCCATGACTATTATTAACTATTACAAAAAGAAAGAGCTTGGCGCTGCCCGCTGTCGTCTCGCTGTCATGGCGCAGAATCTATTACGACAGGTCTCATCAACTTGCTGCTTGCGTAACAACGGGAGCGGTGTTGCCGCTGTTAACAAATGCTCATAATGATACATTAAAATAGAACAATGGTTTTGGTTTTGTTTTTAGGTCGTTTGGTTCCTCAATAAACGTTTTATATAAAATTAGTTTCTTATAATAATATAATACGTGGTACCCAGCGATTTTGTTAGTTTTTTATAAATTATTGAACAAATTTAGCAACATTTGGGCATGAACAAACCCGAAAAAAAACGCCTGCGAGCGAACTTTCGTTCTCTTTCCCACCACGCAACCCCTTTATTCGTGGTCCCTAAATAGTCCAAGTTTTGCTTTAATGGTCCGCCATCACTTAAAGGTTGAGAAATGCTGCTCTACAGCAATGGAATTGTTATCAGACTTGGAAATGCATTTTCTAGATTGCAAGTTTTAAAACGCAAACACGTCAACGTACGTTATTAGATTTTTTTAGTACTACATCCTAACTAAAACTAGTGTATTTTTGTTATGTTATGTTTATTTATACATTACATATACATAATAATAATTTTGCATTTACATATTACCAAATAACAAATTTCCCATGGGCGAACACCTCTATTAGGCGGACACATTTAGACGGTCCCGTAGGTGTCCGTCCAAGAGAGGTTTCACTGTATTTTGTTCTTTTGTTATTTACTTAATTACGTAGCAAATAAACCATTGATTTTTACCCAAAAACAATTTTAAAACATTAAATAAGCATATCTACCGTTTTATTTTTAAATCTACCGTTTTTAAAAGACACGGCTACCGCTTTTCTTATTTTTGACCTGGCAACACTGCATACGGTCCTTATAATATACCCTAATCAGTACCAGCAGCCATTGCACCGTATAGCTGTTTGTTTAAGTTTTGTGATAGTCGCAGTGCTTTTTCCACTTAAAAACACTAATAATTGTGCTGTTCAAGTTACACTAAAGTTTTCAAGTATTGAACAATCTTAATAGCCACCACAATGGACAATACAGTTATACCGGATGAAATATTGGAAAACCTCGTTTGTTCCTGCTGCAAGAAATATTTATCCGTAAAACCTATCAAGATTTATCCAAACCGTCAAATTAGATGCGGAAGGTGCGTAGAAGAAGAGGACAATGGAGTGGAATCCCTCTATGGACTATTTGCCGAAGAAGTCTTATTTCCATGCATTAACAGGTATGTATGGTGTAAGGGCGAATAATGACCTTTTTTGAGGGTTTTATGAATTAAAAACTATCGATAAAATATTGATAGTGGATCACTCTCGATAAACTATAGATGGTGCGACTATCCATAGTTCTCAACCTCAACCTGTCAGTGCTGCTTTTTAATTGTTTTACAGTACGTATAGTTGATATTTGAATCACGGAAATAAAAATTATCTCTTAAATTATTTATTTTAAATAATATTTTTTGCTGGCGACGGCTTGTTTCAAGCCCGACGGCATCGGTCCAATTAGTTCAGGAGGAGTCGTCGGCGTTATAACTGCTCGCAAAAAGTAATATTTATGAAATAAATAATTCAAGAGAGAATTTTTAATTCCGTGGGAATTCGATCACAGAATTGAATATCAACTATCACACCGCACCTGCAGTGTTGCCGGAAATAAGAACAAATCAGAAACCCTTTGATGTTTACCGTTCCGCGACGGGAATACAATAAGTTGCTAAACACCGAAACAAAACATAAAAGTTGGTATAATGTTGCCGATTTGTTTCGAAATTGTTAAAAAACATTGTGTTGCTGCTTTGTTTTTGTTTTGTTCGTTTAAGGTGCATTTACACATGCATGGATTTAGTGGCGCCAAACTGGCGCACCAGTAAATAAAATTAGCAACTGTAAACATCGACTTGCATAAAATTTTATTTTTGCATGCATAGACCAAAAAAGTTTGCATCCTTCTGAAATCACTGACGCCAGTGATGACAAATTCGTACAGAAAATCAAGACTTGGAAGGGTAAAAAAGAGCATTTACACATGCATGGATTTAGTGGCGCCAGTGGCCGCACCATTTCTATTTGCACGCCAGAAAAAGTTTACACTTTGTTGAGAAAACAAAAAAAAAGTGGCACGCCAGTTTCATTTTTAAAGTGTTTTTCACAGTGCGTACAAACTCGAGTGAACTTTCCGAAGCCTGTAGTTGCTGAACTTTTAGTGGAAAAAAGATAAAAGAAATGCCGAAAAAGAAACGACGAAAAGGCCTGCTTTGGGTGCTTCTGCAAAACTTCTAGCAGAACTCGCAGCAGAGGATCCTGCAAGCTCTAAAAACCGTCTTCTACCAACCAACTATATAAACTACAATCAACAAAAATTACCTAAACAAAAAACTGGCGAGCGGTCGCTGACGTGCAAGCACTTGTTTACACTTGCAAGTTTTGATTTTCTGTACGAATTTGTCATTGCTTGACTTTTTTGATCTATGCATGCAAAAATAAATTTTTATGCAAGTCGTGCATGCATGCATGTCAATGTTTACACTTGGTAATTTTATTTACTGGCGCGCCAGTTTTTATTGGCGCCACTAAATCCATGCATGTGTAAACGCACCTTAAAAAGTGTTTGCGCGTTGGCGACCGCATGCCAATTTTTAGTTTGAATTTCGTTTAGGTTGCGCTTCTAATATTTGTTGATTGTAGTTTATATAGTTTATTATGGCTAAAAAAAGTGGGACAATCAAATTTCTTGTAGGGTATGAATCTTATCCATGTTTATGGGATATGCGCCCAAAGCAGGTCGACGATCAATCCATCGTTTAACCCAGACACGGCCTTTTCGTCGTTTCTTTTCCTGTATTTCTTTTATCTTAATTTTTTTCCACTAAAAGTTCAGCGACTATTTTACAGGCTTCGGAAAGTTCCCTCGACATAGTTCGCACTGCAAAAAACAAAATGAAACTGGCGTGCCACTTATTCTTGTTTTCTCAACAAAGTGTAAACCTTTACTGGCGTGCAAATAGAACTGGCGCGACCACTGGCGCCACTAAATCCATGCATGTGTAAACGCCCCTTTAGTGTGGACGTGGCATAAGAATGGATTTACTTATATAGTGAACGTACGTAAAACAATGTCTACTAATATACGAGTAGAAAAATTTAATATACAATATTTTTTTTAGCAAAAGTAAGCCAATAAGAATTTTTTTTAAAGTAGGTTTATATTCATCTTTGAAGAACTGTATGTTGTATGAATTACTAAAACTAATATTGAGTGAAATAAATAGGTACAATTTAACTGTTATTGGATAATCAATCTTATCTTATCAGGAATTTTGGTTTGACAATGATAATTTTAGGTTCTTTTTTTATATTTATCGATCGGCTGAGCTAATTTAATTAAGTTAAGATATCGGTGTGTATTTCTGGGACAATCTGCTTAAATTCCTGTATACGGGGCCGAGCAGCAATTTCTAGGATCCCGGAGACCTGACAATTTCCTATAAAAACATTTTCCCATTAAAAACAATCCTGACAGAAGATAAGATAATAATTAATAAAAATAAAAAAAAGGTTGAAAAGTTTTATTTTTTATTTATTATTTAAAAAAAGAAGTTGATTTTTTTTAACAAATGAAGATACCTCTTTTAAAGAGAAATGCGAAAAGTATTTGCCAAATACTTTTAGGTTCTCCAAAATTGACACCAGTCCGACCATGTACAAAAATGATTCTAGTTTAAGTTTCTTATTCCATATGGGATGTACAGGGTGTCCATTTTTCGGTGGTTTTACTGGGTATCTCCGTTAATAGTAAAGATAGAAGGACGGGGTTTTCGCAACACTGTGCTACTTTTTTGGGAAACAAAAGATGCCCCCATTACAAATTTTTAAGGCCTCTTTGTGGTAGTTTCGGGAAAAAAAAAAGGTGCCCCAATTAGAATTTTTTAGGCCTCTTTGTTTTTGATATACGGGAAACTTACATTTTGGGATTTGAAAATCGGGACAAGTCTTATGAGTAGTTTTGCCATATTTTCGTAAATCAGGCTTTTCTGATTGATTTATTGTTTTTAAGGTTATAAGCAATAAGCATTGACGTCGCTAAACAAAATAATATAATCTAATTTACATTATAACAAATCTAGTGTCATTATTTTCAATGAATATAACTGTATATGTCCTTTGTTTTCGTTATACAGGGTATTAAATTTTGTATATTTTTTTGGTTTCAATTATAATTTTTTTTTTAAATTCCAAGCCATTTGGTTAGTCCAATGGATTGGACAGACGGTCATAGTAGTACTAAGAAATACAGGGTGTCTGATTTACTGTCTTTACAAAAACCTACCACATATTCTTCAGACCACAATTAGCCGATTTAAGTAAACTTACCTTAGTACAAAGTTGCTTAGTTTAGGCACTAGATGGCGCTGAAGTGACAATTTTAAAATTGTTTTTCTGGATTAATTCAAATACTGCTCATGTGATTTTGGCGAAATTTGGTACGTTGGCATAGCTTTATGGGGCAAAAAAGCCCATGTCACAATTCTGAATAATATCAATCCATGGGCGTAGAACCTGGGTTTTTTTTACTAATTGCTTGTTTCAGATTTCTACGCCAATGGAACAAGAGGGGTTTGGGCACAAAATTCAGATCAACCCACTCATTTGCTACAAAAAGGTCCTCTTGATAAGACTCGGTTCCTCTGGCGGTTTTTGAGAAATTTGCATTTTATTACTTAATACGTATTTAGTTTTTACAAAAAGAGAAAAAAATAACTAAATTATAAACAGATATAAATAGATATATCATAAAAATTGCTAATTTTTAGGTCCGATAAAACTACAACGTACCAAATTTCGGCAAAATCGTATAGACCGTTTTAAATTTAATCCAAAAAAATAATTTAAAGATTCTCCCTTCAGCGCCGTATAATGCCCAAACTAAGCAACTTTGTACTAAGGTAAGGTTACTTAAATCGGCTAATTGTGGTCTGAAGAATATGTGGTAGGTTTTTGTAAAGACCTTTGACAGCATTGTCACTTTTATCCTAGATAATCGTAAGCTCTAAAAGATACGAACAACTTTTAAATAGGTTAATTAATTGGGTAATCAAAATATATTATTTAGATATTGTGTGATACAGGCTAGGTCAAAAATATATGACAGGCTCTAAGACCTCTGTACCTAAAATTATTCTTTATTAATAACATATAGACACTTAAGTCCATCATACATAACATATAGGTTTATATTCTAGGTATGAAGATTGCAAGCAGGTTCTTAGGTGCTCTGAGGTAAAAAATCACGAAATAAACTGCAAGATTGGATCTTACCAGTGCCCAATTTGCAACGAATTTAATGGCTCCGCCTACGAATTATTTATGCATTTTAGAATTAATCATAAACAGAATTTCCTTTATACCGGAGAATTTCCCATTGATATTGGAACCGAATCAATGGATAAGTACTATCTTTACCGCCATGGAAATTTCCTTTTTGTGGTTAATGTCAGATGTGATAGGAGTTGTAATGAACTGCGTATTATCATGTCTCTTATTGGTCCTGAACACAAAGGCCATTATTTAATGTACCAATTGGCTTTTTACAATTTTAAAAGAGATGTAATTTATACTACTAGGCCGCAAAGCTGTTTATTATTTGGTGTTTCTAGTAACTGTCATAGTATAAAATTTGGTGACCTCTGTACTAAAGTAAAAATGTTTAATTGTAAAATTAAGTTAAACGCCTCAGAATGTGAAGGGTTGATCGGTTTGTCACAGCAGGGTCAAATAAAAAATAAACCTAAAAATTATGGAGTAGACGATACAATGTCTTCCAGTAATTTTAAGAAGAACTTGCCTTGTTCCATTAACAAGCTACCTAAATCAAATTTAGACAAATTCGAGAATAATGAGGAATTACAATTTTGGGATATCTTAGAAAGTCCATTTCGACCAACTACACGAAAACTAACTCTTGACCCGATCGCAACTGAGAAGCTACACAGTTGTGGATACAGCGAAATATCGGTGTCAGATGATCAAACATCTATTATTTTTACAAAAAATGACAAAAAATTTCTATTTGAAATGATATGCGTTGGATGTAAGCAAAATTTACCGACATTCGATCGACTTCTGATGGTTTCATATACTGTCTATGGCTGTGCATGCCCGAATATTGTTATATGTGAAAGTTGTTTAATCTGCTGTATTTATTTTAAACCCTGTAAAAAAGACCATAAGTATATCTTGAAAATGGAGGAGAGCACAGTTTTGGCAATTTTGCATTATCACGGTTTGAAAAACACGGCTACTGTTCCCGATATTTATAATGATTTTATAAGAAAGGCGGACACTATTAAAAGATATTGCAATTATTGTATGCCGGGAGTAAGCCGTAAAATAAATTACATGGACGTTGTAAGAGATTTGATGAATCTTTCCTTTGTTGATTTATGTTTGTTTGCCTACCACGCAGCAACCTGTGAATTCATTTCTTGGAGGAAACAACTGTGTTGGTTGTCACCCGGGTCTTATTCTCAGAATATTAACATAAATGAATTGTTTGATACAACTTTTATAGGTGTCGTCGAACACGTTATTGTCGTTGAAAAATTTGCAAATAACGTCTCCACCATTTTTAAGGTACATTTTTATAAGGAAAGTGAAAATAGAGACATTGCTTCAATACTTAACTTTGGTCACAAATTCCAAATTTTCAAAGGCGATTTTGCTATTTTAAACGTTTATATTTCTAGTACAACGCAAATTTCGTTTCGAGTTATTTAGTATGAATTTAGTTGGTATCCTTATTCAATTCTTCCCATTCAAATGACTAGTAAGATAAAGCTACTCAGGATTCCCGCAATAGCGCAATTCTACTTCCATCCGTCCCCTCAAGTTAATAATTTAACGACAAAGTCGCAAACTATACTTTAACATTTCTTTTGAGTCCCTTCCGTAGTAGTAGTAGTATCGCCCACTAATTCGTCTGTCACGTAAATAGTTGTTCCTGATTGGGGGATTTTAATTATTACTCTAGTACCATTAAAAATAAAATAAGAAACGCAATTTAAATTAATATAAGTATCTAAGATTGAATAATTCAACATTTCGTCGGTCATGTAAATTTCGTGGCATCTTCTATTATTCTAGAATAGCGGTTCTCAACAATCCCAACCGGTGGTTCGCGAACACCTAGCGTACTTATTTACCACTAGTGTTGGAAAAAACCGATGATTTTAATAATCGAGTACTTGATACTCAACTATTTTAATAATCGAGTGAATCGCTTGAAATTCCAACCGAAGTTCGTCTATTAAGTGACAGGCGATATTTTTCATACACACACTCAGCCGCAGAGCGCCTGTATGTGCCTCTACATAATATATATTAATTTATAGCTTATTTTGTATTATCTTTAAAACACACGAAATGATTTACTAATACTAATTACTAATATGATAATACTTTTAAATTCTTATTGTCATTAAATTTGTTATGTTATGTTCATTTTTTATACGGTTTATACTATTAAAAATTAATAAAAATTAAATGTAAGTATTAAGAATTAAATAACAATTGCATATCTGATCCCTCCTTCCTCTCCCATCCCTCTTTCCGGTTTCTTATTCAGACGCAAAAACAGTTTTTGTTTTGCAGGTAAACCTGCAGTTTCAAATCGAATCTACCGACGACAGTATCGGAGTTAAAAGTGAAAAGTAGTAACTTAAGTGCGGATCCAGGGGTCATGACCCCTCCCCCCAAACCATCAATTTAACACGAAAAATACCATATATACCGGTTTGACTAACGCGGCAGGGTATTACTCGTAACTTTTTCTTGTATGACCCCCCAAAATGATGTTTGACCCACCCCATCCCAATCTGAGTACAGCGAGTACTGTAAAGAATAGGGATTTTCTTCGATTATTGTACTCAACTAACTGAAACCCAAGCCAAATCGATGGCGGCGCGACGCATGAAAGATATCCAAAGTCTCGGCAATTGCACATCCCAAGCGGCGCGGTTCGGTTACTTTCATAAACATATAATATACGTAATATGTATATAATATAAAATTGTTTTGAAAAAATGACATTGCTGTAATAAGGTACGCGTTTAGATAATTTCGATCTAACATTAGTCATAACTAGTTACTAATCTTGTAGGTGTTTTTTACAGAAATTCAGATAATCTAAAGAAATAATACATATTTTTTCAATATTTACTTAGAATTTAGTATAGTCGAATATCTTATACACCACGCACTGACGAAACATTGTAGATAGCTAACAAACAGCTCTACATAGTTTTAGTTCGAAAAAACACCAGAATATAATCCAAAAACACAATAGATCACAAAAGCAACAGCGAATAACCGCTAACAACATCCCCGATTATAAATGAATGAAAATAGTAATTTCTAAGCTAGTAGGTAAAAAGAACACACAGCGTTGCCACAGTGGTTTCCCTAAAACATTGTAATTTGATGTTCTTTGGAAACTATAAATAACTTTACGTGTAGAAAATTTAAAAAATACACACATATTTAGTAGAATATTGTTATTTAATATATTAATATTATACTCTTCGGTTTCAAACGCCCTGACCCTCACAGACTTGGCATCACAGATTACTGTTTAAAACTTTGTATGATTCTGACACAATAAAAACAATTCTCTTTATTAATTAAATGTTTTTGGTTACTTTGTTTTGACTATTTTCGAAAAAGTTACGAGTTAAAAATCATTAATCATGGTGGTTCAAAACGAGAAGTGTGGTAGAGCAACCCACACAGAAACTTACCATGTTGAAAGCAGTGGTATATCACTGGCGAAGGAAATGAAAGTTAGAAGAATGGAAGGGAAATACGACGGCGAATATTTGCAGTCAGGTTCACATTTTTTTGAAGACGAATCAGATTCCAAACCTCAATGTGTGATTGGTGGACTCACTGTTGCGTTCATCGGGAAGCACTTAAGCTTTTATACTCATCTCTCAAACATTAAATACTGTATTAAATTACGGTGTTAAAATTGTTAACTTTATAAAATCTCGAGTGATCAACACACGATTATTTCAAGTTCTATGTGAAGATATTGGGAGTCACCCTATTAGTTTATTACTTGATCCTGAAGTAAGGTGCCTTTCGTGAGCAAAAGTTTTGACTCGTTTGCTTGAAATGAAATCTGAAATTCAATCATTTTTTTTCCTGCAGCATCCATTTCAGTTATCTGATCTGATTGGCTACAAGAACCTTGCAAGGACCTAGTGATACAATTCTTAATGTAACGACAGAGCAGAAGGTATGAAAAAGAAATTAAACTTTGGATTCAGTGGTAGATTGAATGAAATTGAATGCTTTGATTCTCTTAGACATTTTTTAGTAGAAAACAATTAATCTTAGACAAGGATGCTAAAATAAACATGATTGAACATCTTAATCAACTTAAAATAACTTTTGAAGAATATTTTCCAACCCAACCAGAAGTAACTAACTAGGTCTTTTTGATGACGAAACTATCTCAAAAGCATATACGCTTCCTTTGTCTCAAAAAGAATTGTTCATTGATTTGTGACAGTTCTTTCAAAAATATTTTTAAGGAAAAGTCTCTACTTAACTTTTGGTTGGGTACAAAAAATGTTTTCCCGTTTTAGTAGCTTTAGCTATTAAGACTTTGTTACCATTTTATACCACCAACAGATGTATACTTATTACCTTTAAGATAAATATAGCAACAGGTTGAATGCGGACTTGTCAAGTAATCTTCCAGATCTTAAACTTATCTGGTCTAGTACAGTACGTTTCACGAAAATTGGATACGACTTAATGATTTCCTGGATCGGTCCCATTGTGTCGACAAGAACTTGGCAATAAACAAGTGAAGTATGAAGGGACGGACTAAGGAAAACAAGTAATGATATGATTATATTCATGTAATCAAATGAAATAACATTTTTTAAAAATATTACTAGTCATATTTATTTACATTTATAATGTCATTCTATAGATAGTTCTGTTTCGCTATCGCTATCCTCATCAAAATTAATTATAATTGGATTAATTATACGATCCATTGAAGATCCTATTGAAGGTGGTTCACAATAGAATATTCCGGAAACTAGATATAGACATCAGCGATACACAATTTGGATTCCATAAAGGCCTAGGAACAAGGGAAGCACTATTTGCACTCAATGTCCTGTCCCAAAGGTGCCTGGATATCAATCAAGATATATACGCGTGCTTTATAGATTATAGTAAAGCCTTCGATAAAGTTAGACATGACCTACTCATCAAAACATTAGTAAAGAGAATGATAGACCTCCGAGACATAAAAATAATTTCAAACTTATACTATGGCCAAAAAGCAACAATAAGAATGGAAGACATGACATCAGAAGAAATAGAAATACAAAGAGGTGTTCGTCAAGGGTGTATACTATCACCAATCCTCTTTAACCTGTACTCGGAGGACATAGTAAATAGAGCACTTGATGATCAGGACATAGGCATTAAAATTAATGGCATGATAATAAACAATCTGAGGTACGCTGATGATACGGTTATTTTGGCTGAAACACATGAAGACTTACAGACGCTAATTGATAGAATGATCACAGTGAGCGAAGATTATGGACTGTCACTGAACATAAGCAAAACAAAATATATGCTTATAACAAAAACAACTCAAGACGATCGTAGGATATATGTGAAGAATCAACCTATTGAAAGAGTAAGACAATACAAATACCTAGGCACAATCATTAATGAAAACATTGACAGCTCCCAAGAAATACGAATTAGAATTGAACAGGCCAGAAACACATTTACAAGAATGAAAAGACTTTTCTATTGCAGGGATCTAAACCTAGAATTAAAAATTCGAATGATAAGATGCTACGTGTTGTCTATACTGTATTATGGGATGGAGTCCTGGACACTGAAAGTGGCTAACGAGAGAAGACTGGAGGCATATGAGATGTGGATATACCGGAGAATATTGAGGATTTCATGGGTGGAGAGAGTAACCAATGTGGAAGTAATGATGCGTATGCACAAACAGAAAGAAGTGATTCCAACAATTAAAAGAAGGAAACTGTTGTATATGGGACATGTTATGAGAGGAGAGAAATATAGAGTATTGCAAATCATTATGCAAGGAAAAATCCAAGGAAGAAGATCGGTAGGAAGGAGACGTAATTCATGGCTGAAGAACCTGAGGGAATGGTTCGGATGTAGCAGCAACGAACTATTTAGGGCTGCGGTCTCAAAAATAAGAATCACCTTGATGATTGCTAACCTTCGCAGCGGAGATGGCACCTAGAGAAGAAGATACGATCCAGACTAATATACGAATTTTCTACAATTATTACGTGACGGACTGAATTTTTCCAACTACCTGGGGGAATATCATTAAAGCATTTTCGTATTAATTCTACAACACTAGAACTTAAAGTCGGAGAAATATTTTCAGACCTAACCAGTGATTTTAACTGGTGCCACATATGCTCTATGGGGTTAAAAATGCAATAATAGGGTGGGAGCCGTAGCACCAGCCCGGTGTAATTGGCGACTGTGATAGCTCGCATTGTCCATTACTATCACGCTATTCTGAGGAATGTTTGGTAAAATACAATTCTTGAACCATTCCTCAAAAACTAACAAATTTGACCACAAAAAGATATTTAAAGCAACCTAACCTACCTGATGTGCCTATATTTAATTATAATTATTACAATCCGGTCCTTTCCACATATTAATAACAAACGGTCATAAATAATGGGATGGCCCAGGTACTTTTACGGCAGTCATTAAGTTATATTCATTTTTTCTTGTTGTAAGTTACAGTTTATAATATTACTATTATCATTTGGAATAAAAGTACATACAGTATATCATTTCATTTTTATATATTAGGAATATATAGTGTGGTTCGCAACAAAGTTAATTTTTTTCGGAGGGGTTCGTGGTTGAAAAAAGGTTGGAAACCGCTGTTCTAGAAGAAATAACGCGTAATTCTTTATCATTTTTTTCATTTACATTTAAATATACTGAACGTGGAATTACGTTCCTAAAGACTTAAAATTATTATTTGAAAGTAGGTAGCTCATTTTTTTAGAACGGTGAAATGTTATTTTTGAAAAAGAAGCTAATGATGTATCAAAAACGAAAGTTATTCGCGATTTATCTTACAATTGCTATTCAAGAATTGAGAAAAATCGACCCGAGATTCATTTTGTCCGGGTTGTATCCCATTAAATGCCTCCCAGTGTAGTCTAACATATCGTGTGGATCAGCACGATCTATCTTAATTATTATCAGTTTATGCAAGCATTTTTCAGTTCCATGTAAAAATTATGCTTGTTATAAAGGTGTTTTATTGTTTTATATTTTAGGTATGAAGGCTGCGATCAGCTCCTTAGCTACTCTGAAGTCAAAAATCATGAACAGGCCTGCTGCGTCGGCTCATATCAATGCGTAATTTGTAACGACTACAATGGCTCAGCCTACGATTTACTTACACACTTTAAAATGTGTCATAAAAATAATGTCATTTACTCTGACGAGTTGCCCATTAATATTAACAGTGAATCAGTGGAACAATACTACTTGTATCGCCCGTATTGTATAACCCGAACAAACTTACTTTTTATGATCAGTGTTAAATGTGATAAGATGTCCGAGGAGCTTCTCCTTAATATGACCTTTATCGGTTCGGAACAGAAGGGTTATTATTTAAAATATCAGTTTACGTTATATAATCTAAAAAAAGATTGGAACTATACTGCTACAAAAAAAAATCAAAGATGTTCACCACTTGGTACCATTACTAGTTCCCAAGTTATTAAATTTCGTGAGTTGGGTAACAACGAAACAGTATTTATTTGTAAAATTCAAATAAATACTTCTGAATGTGAAGGTTTAATCAATTTATTTCAGCCCTCCCAGGCAAAGGGCAAACAAAACCCCAATGAGTTAAAGGAAGAAAAAACCTCTCACATATTAAATAGTAATAATTCTTGTATTGTAACTCAGCGACCGAAACTAGATCAATCCGTTTATACTGCCTCCACAAGTCGACTAGAATGATGAATTAAAAAATGTTGATATTTTAGAAAGCAAGGTTCGTCCTATTATTAAACGAAAATTATTTGTCAATGTAGCAAATACTGACGCTCTACCTAGAAACGAGTCTATCAAAATTTTAGTGTCAGATGATCAAGCTTCTATTATTTTCCTTGACGGTGACGACAGGATAGAATTCGAAATGATATGCTTTGGATGTAAACAAAACTTACCAATAATTTCGTATAAACAAAACACTGTATTCAACGCTTCAAGTATGATAACGTCTTACATCATATACGGCTGCATGTGCCCAAATAATTTAGTATGTGAAAATTGCTTCAGCAATTGGAATTTTAGAACTTGCAAAAACGGCCATCAGTATATTAATAAAATTGCTGAAAGCACACTTTTAGCGATTTTGCACTATGATAATTGGAAACCCAAGGGAATATTTAATAATCCTTTAAATGTACTGGACGACGTAAATGATTCCACGATATTGAAACATTGTCACTGTTCCGGAGGGCCTATAACTCTTAATGGTAGTTATTTAGACCTCTTGCAGAAGTTATTAACTCTAAATCTTTCTTTGCTTGACATGGGATTATTTAGCTATCATGTTCGAAAATGCCGCAGTTTCAGTAGTACTTATCATACTCAACTTCAGTTTTTGTGGCCGTTTATTTCCCACTCAATTTATTTGAGATATCTCCTGCCTCAAACTTATGTAGCCGTTGTTAATAATCTAATTATAATTGAAAGATTTCCAAATAGTGTGACCACAGCATTTAGGCTACGGTTCTCTACGCAAAACCAAGAAGGAACCATAGTTTCGATTCTCAAGTTACAATCTGGATATAAAATCTTTAAAGGCGATTCTCTACTATGGAATACTGACATTGCTAATGATACGATGATTACTTTAAGAGTTATTTAGTAAAGTTGTTGCAGAATTATACCGTTGACTCTTAGTGCCATAAATAAACAACCTGATTAAACCCTATTGTATACGCCTCAACCTATTCAAAGCTCAATAAATGGGATCAGGGCCGGCTTGAAAATGTATACCACACCACATGATTTATTTTTATAATTTAAAATAAATAGATAGGTATTTTTAGTTTTAGGTACCTATAATAAATGTAAAATAATGATAACTATTAATGATAATTGAAAATAATATAATTTAAAAGTATAACTATTAGGATAACAAGTACAATAAAAATTAATTACATTCTAAGAAACTATTGATAATTTATTCAAAATTTAACTCTGTATCACTATCTTCATCTAAGCCTAAACTTATAATTAAGGGTTGAACATTTGTAATCATACAATTGTAAGAATTTTCCACCTTAAGTACATGCTGTACACAGTTTTTCCAGCTGTCTGCAGAAATTTTTCTTACTTCGTTTTTAATTAATTCTACTACAGATGCATTTAATGTAGGAGAAATATTATTTCTCCTAATATTGGATTTTAATTGGTGCCATATTAGCTCAATAGGATTGAATATACAATAGTACGGAGGAAGACGCGACACTGTATGTCCATTTTCTGCTGCAAGTTTGTCACACTCGTATTCTTTATTTATTTTAAAAGCTTTTAATACTTCTAGCAGTTCTCGTTTTTTGTAAGTTTCTTCAAAATATAAATCATTTTCAATCATAAAATTTTGAATTTCTGCTTTTGTATTATTAGAATTGGGAATGATTTTTGCTTGCCGACTATGATAACTAGCATTGTCCATTACAATGACGCTATTTTCAGGTATATGTTTAAACCAATCTTCAAGAAGTTGTGCGTCGGTATCTTGATGGTAATCTAAAGAAGAATCTGCTATGTTTTTAGCTGAAAGCAACAGACAATTTGGAACAAATCCGTTCTCTGAACCAGCATGTAATATTTATTTATTTACGGGCAAGCCCAATTTTACAATAACTATAACATCAATGAGTTTATGAGATTCTAATATTACTCTTAAAATAAAAATAATAATAAATACTTACATTTCAGTACATAGTACAATTATACAATACCTATTATATTAATTATTACATAGTGACAAACAAAAACGACCCTAAACTACCAATTTACAGATGTGAGTTGCCTATTGAAAGCTAAGTAACTGTTGCCAAAAAAATGAATGTTTTGAAAAAGGTTGGCCATTCTTGTAACCCTTGAAATAAACTTATTACGGCCATAATTAGTCCTGTGAAATGGTTGAGCAAAAGTTACTACGGATCTGGTGTTCCTTATGGGAACCTGAAATCCTATTTGTGAGAGCAGTTCACTACAATCAACAAGGGAATTAACAATTTTGAATAGTAGCCTTAAATCTCTCAGCTTTCGTCTATTCATCATTGGTTCAATATCAAGCTGGAGATACAAGTCATTATAGTTGTAGACATAATCTTCTGGTGGGGGAATATTAGCTTTATATGCCAAATACCTTGCAAATTTACGTTGCACCTGTTCAATACTGTGGATATGTCTATCGTAGAGTGGGTTCCATACAGAAGAACAATATTCCAAGAGTGGCCTGACAAGTGTACAATAAAGAATTCTTATGGAAGCGACATTATTGAATCTACGAGTGCAGCGCTTTATAAAACCCAACATCTTCAGTGACTTAGAGATTACATCAGTTATATGTGGGATGAATGACAGTTTTGCATCAAAAATAACTCCCAAGTCCCTGATCTCTGTTACCGACGACAAGTTGGTATCGTTAATATGATAGTTAAAGGTAAATGGGTTGCGACCCCTTGAGAAGTAGACTACTTTACACTTTGAAGCATTAAGCTCCATGCCATTAGTTCTGCACCACTCAACCAACCTATTTAGGTCCGCTTGCAACCTTAAACAGTCTTCTTCATTAGAAATTATTGCAAAAAATTTTAGATCATCAGCAAAACATAGGAATTTACCAAAGAGAAATGATGCAAATATGTCATTGATAAAAATATTAAATAGTAGAGGGCCCAAGTGAGAGCCTTGGGGAACCCCTGATGGTACTGCCATGTTTACCGAATAATAATTGTTCACTTTCACAATCTGAGATCGATCAATCAAGTAGCTCCTTATCCAGGCCAAAAGAGCACCCGCAACTCCAAGCCTCTGCAGCTTCGACAGAAGAACAGCATGATTCACCCTATCAAAGGCCTTAGAAAAGTCCGTATATACAGAGTGAACCACGCTGCCCCCTTCAAGGGCGCCAGAAAGAAAATCAGTGTAAGTAAGCAGGTTTAACTCTGTAGAACGTTTAGAACGAAAACCAAACTGCTGGTCGATAATAATAGGATTCAGTTGGGCAGTTAGGATCTTAGTTACCAAGTTTTCAAACAATTTTGGGATGGTACTAAGGTTACATATAGGCCTGTAATTAGAAATGTTAGCTTTGTCACCCCGCTTATGTATGGGAATGATATACCCAACTTTCCAATAACTTGGGAAAGAACCAGCTTTGAGTGATTCATTAAAAATTGTGTACAAGGGACGTGACAAAACAAAGCTGCAAGACTTAAGAATTGTTGGTGGTATGCCATCAGGCCCTGGGCCCTTTTTAGTATCCAATTTACACATCTCCGCAAAGATGGAAGATATTGATATGTGGCAGTTAGAGAGATTCAAAGCATTTGTAGAAGCCACAGGTTCAACATCAATCACCCGATCCGAGTAAACACTCTTGAAAAATTCTGAGAACATATTTGCCATTTCAGGACCGTTTTGAACAAAAACATCATTATAAAACATTTGCGCAGGCAACTCATTCCGTTTTCGCTTCGAATTCACAAAATTCCAAAAAGGCTTAATATTATTAAATGTAACTAGCGACATTTCAGATTCGTATACAAAATTATTATAACAGTTTTTTGTCATAATTTTACATTGAGTTCTCAGTCCTGAGAACTCTGCATAGTCATGAGCTGATCCAGAACGCTTCCAAGTTTTATGAGCTTTCTTCTTGAGGAAAATTAGGGACTTTAGCTCATGGGAAAACCATCTGGGGAATTTGCGGCTACTCAGCTTCTTTACAGGAACAGAGCAATGTATGGCAGCGTAAAGAACATCATAAAAAATGTTGATCATTTCTTCAACATACTTAGACTGTAGAAGAAGGTCCCAATTCACTAATTCAAGATGATTATTGAGGGACTCGTAATCAGCAGATTTAAAATCGTAGTAAAAGATATCAGGTTGAGGCACAACAGAATTTTGATGGTCGACCGGGTTACGAAGAGTCACAGCCAGTGGGGGATGGAATAAGTCAGGATCAACAATGGCTTCTTCAGCTATATTTACAACAGTGTTTATATTGCTTGATAATACTAAGTCAAGGATTGTACCGCGGAAATTGCCATTGCTGTTTGCCTGAAACATATTCTGATAGGCACACATATTAGAAATGACTTCAATTGCCTCGGATTCATGCACTTGAGCAAGCGGTCCAGAAGCAGCAGTTGAACTCAAGTGATCTGAATGATCCCATTCAGCATTAGGCAGGTTAAAATCGCCCAGGAGGCACATTTCATAGTCAGGATACATATCTGACAAGCTATCCACATTATTACAAAAGTTTATGTATTTATCAGAGTTTGATCGTGGGGGCAGATAGACAGTTCCTATAATTAATTTTCCCAGTGAAGAACCAACACGCACAAATAATTGTTCAATATCAGGTGATGAGTCACAAAGACAGCTACTGACACTCCTATGCACTGCAATCAGGACTCCACCACCGCGAGAGGCGGTGCTGGTAAGACCAGAGCGATCACGCCTATAGATATTATATTCATACATTCCAAGTTCAGCATCATGTATGCCATCAGTAAGCCAAGTCTCAGTCAGAACCAAAATTTTATATTGACACAGCGCCACAGTAGTTGATAAAATGTCTAGTTTGGTGCGAAGGCCACGGACATTCTGATAATAAACAATACAGTGTGGAGTCTAAGCTGACTGCTCTAAGTTTTTTGTTACGATTATCATTTACTGATTGATTGCCTTTCTTTGATGGTGTCTTGGTTTGACATTTTTTGGAAGAATCATCCCAACCTTTTCTTGGAGTGTCATGGGTATCGAACCATGTTTCGTCAAGGTAAATAATTGGACGATTTTCTTCTTTAAATTGTTTAGCAGCTGTTAAATATTTAAGTCAAATACCAATATGGAAAATTATTATTTCCAGACCACCCGATGATCCTTATACAATAAGGGTGTATTTTTGTCTACACAGTAGCACTTTAAAATACTATTTCAGATTTAATGGTACTACCAAGAAAAGGAATTTTCTTAGATGGATTTTTCTTTTTAAATATTTAAGTCTCCATTCCCGTACGTTGAGATTCCATTAATGTTTGTCTTTTATCAATGCTTCGGTATTTAAAACCCATTTTACGCAATATTTTCCTAAGGCTTGAAAGGCTACAAGAGATATTTCTTTCGTCTTTAATCAGCCGCTCTTTGAGGGAAATCAAAGTGGGTACAGTTGGTGCCTCGTACATTTGGTAAATCTTTCTTCTTAATAAATCCATGTCATTTTCGTCAATGCTTCTAAATGTGCCAGAATCGCTCCAATTTTTTCTAGGATTAACAGGTTTAAGTACTATGTCTCTTACCGAAGATATCGAAGTTTTTGTCAAAGTAGACGTCTCTGCTAAAGCATCCATCGAATTAAAATCGGTAGATAAATGCTTTCTTTTAAAAATGACACTTGAAGATGCCCCCCTATCAGCACAATTCCAAGGACGCCACATTCTGCCACTAATAAGCCTAACTAAAAATTACTCGCCGGAAAACCACTAAAGATTAAAATTATTAAAAATCACTTTGTATTTATATATGCATCAGGCATAGGTATAAATTGAATTTTTATACCTGGTCCGGCTCTGCTCGAAAAGGTTTTAAAATTTGGGATTTCCTTATTTATTTTATGGTCGAAGGGATAATGAGGTTTTATTGCAATAAAAAGATCAACGGTATAATTCTGCAAATACTATACAAAAATTCTAGAAGTCGCTGCGTCATTGGTTTGACGTATTCACATTCAATTAATAAAAATATATAAATAAGAAAATATAAATTTTCTGCAATTAAGTTTTATATTTTTTGGTACTAGGTATTACATAACCAGAGATGTCAGATTGTTTTTCTCTAGAAAAAAATAGTAAATCGATAGCCAAAAATCATGACAAATATATTTGCCGAGCACGTGCCTTGCACGATAGTGAAAATGAGCCTTTAGTAGGATAGTCAAATTAGGAAAATTGTATAGTTTACAGTCAATTTCAAACATTCAATTTGAATTTTGAGGAAAAATAGCAATGGCGGCCAATGATTTTCGTGATCGTGTCAGACTGTCGCATTATTAGAACAATTTTTATGAGGAATCTTTCGGCCATATCCAAAATTTCAAATTGTCTTTAGTTGATGACTATCAAAAATTCACTATTTTACATTTGGCAATGCTGCCTATATCGGGGTGTTTCAGGAGGAACGCTCACCATAACTATTTTATTGTTTAAATTACACAAATAAAATTTGGTGGGTTCGTAAGTGATATTATTTTGCATTTTATGGCATGACGAACTCCATTTTGTCGCTTCCGGTTTAACCGGAAATGACCTCAACTTTGTATTTTTAAATAGAAGACCCAGTATATTTGTAGATACTTTTATCGATTCCGAATACCATTCCAAGTTCAAAGACACTCCATACGTCACTCTTTGACACTTGACACACACGCATAATTTTTCTTTTTATTTTTTCATCTTGCTATGAACTAGGGGAATTGTGCTTAAGATGACATATTTAAAACGGATACACATTTAAACCGTTTATTTACGGAACACAAAAATGAATTTTGCCGCTATGGGAAACTTATAATAGATTAAATAAAATAAAAACACTAATAAAGTTCATACGGGTAAAATGGCACACGTCAGTCTAAGTTGACATACCTAATTATCGGTGCACAATTCACATTTGAACATCTTAGTTCTTGGTGCAACACCAGCACATAGACTGTGACACCATCGCTTACATAATTGGCAACATACCGATTTACTATATAATTCGTTACAATAAAGGCATGCAGCATCAGATTCATCCACATCAAACGAAAGTTATCCGCGAGTTATCTTACAATTGCTGTTCAAGAATTGAGAGATATCGACCTGAGATTAATTTCGTCCGCGATATATCTCATTTAATGTCTCCCAGTGTAGTCTAAAATATCGTGTGGATCAGCATGATCTATCTTAATTATCATCAGTTTATTGCAAGAATTTTTCAGTTCCATGTAAAAATTACGCTTGTTACCGTTTTATTATTTTATATTTTAGATATGAAGGCTGCGATCAGCTCCTTGGCTACTCTGAAGTCAAAAATCATGAACAGGCCTGCTGCGTCGGCTCATATCAATGCGCCATTTGTAACGACTACAATGGCTCAGCCTACGATTTACTTACACACTTCAAAATGTGTCATAAAAATAATGTCATTTACATTGACGAGTTACCCATTAATATTAACAGTGAATCAATGGAACAATATTACTTGTATCGCCCGTATTGTATAACCCGAACAAACTTACTTTTTATGATCAGTGTTAAATGTGATAAGATGTCCGAAGAGCTTCTCCTTAATATGACCTTTATCGGTCCGGAACAGAAGGGTTATTATTTAAAATATCAGTTTACGTTATATAATCTAAAAAAAGATTGGAAGTATACTGCTACAAAAAAAAATCAAAGATGTTCACCATTTGGTACCATTACTAGTTCCAAAGTTATTAAATTTCATGATTTGGGTAACAATGAAAAAGTATTTATTTGTAAAATTCAAATAAATACTTCTGAATGTGAAGGTTTAATCAATTTATTTCAGCCCTCCCAGGCAAAGGGCAAACAAAACGCCAATGAGTTAAAGGAAGAAAAAACCTCTCACAAATTAAGTAGTAGTAATTCTTGTATTGTAACTCAGCGACCGAAATTAGATAAATCCGTTTATATTGCCTCTACAAGTCGAGTTGAGCTAAATGATGAATTAAAAAATGTTGATATTTTAGAAAGCAAGGTTCGTCCTATCATTAAACGAAAATTATTTGTCAATGTGGAAAATACTGAAACTCTACCTAAAAACGAGTCTATCAAAATTTTAGTGTCAGATGATCAAACTTCTATTATTTTCCTTGACGGTGACGAGAGGATAGAATTTGAAATGATATGTTTCGGATGTAAACAAAACTTACCAATAAATTCGATAATGTCCTACTCCTACATCGTATACGGCTGCATGTGCCCAAATAATTTAGTATGTGAAGATTGCTTCAGCATTTGGAATTTTAGAACCTGTAAAAACGGCCACCAGTATATTAATAAAATTGCTGAAAGCACACTTTTAGCGATTTTGCACTATGATAATTGGAAGCCCAAGGGAATATTTAAAGCTTTAAATGTATCGGACGACGTAGATGATTCCACGATATTGAAACGTTGTCACTGTTCCGGAGGGCCTATAACTCTTACTGGTAGTTATTTAGACCTCTTGCAGAAGTTATTAACTCTAAATCTTTCTTTGCTTGACATGGGATTATTTAGCTATCATGTTCGAAAATGCCGTTTCCGTAGTACTTATCATACTCAACTTAAGTTTTTGTGGCCTGTTATGTCCCACTCAATTTATTTGAGATATCTCCTTCCTCAAACTTATGTAGCGGTTGTTAATAATCTAATTATAATTGAAAGATTTCCAAATAGTTTGACCACAGCATTTAGGCTACGGTTCTCTACGCAAAACCAAGAAGGAACCATAGTTTCGATTCTCAAGTTACAATCTGGATATAAAATCTTTAAAGGCGATTTTATAATATGGAATACTGACATTACTAATGAAACGATGATTACTTTCAGAGTTATTTAGTACAATAATTCTAGAACTTCGCTGCGCCATTGGCTTGACTCATTCACATTCAATTAAAAATAGTTATATAAATAAGAAAATATAAATTTTCTGCAAGTTTTATATTTTTTGGTACTAGGACTACACAACCAGAGATGCCAGATTGTTTTTGTTTAGAAAAAATCATGACAAATATGTTTGCCGAGTCCTGGTGTCGAGCACGTGCCTTGTATGCACGATAGTGAAAATGAGCGTTTAGTAGGATGGATAGTTAAATTAGGAAAATTGTATAGTTGACAGTCAATTTCAAACATTCAATTTGAATTTTTAGTAAAAATAGCAATGGCGGCCACAAGGGCAAGGAGAAGTTACGAAAAGTAATACCCTGCCGCGTTAGTCAAACCGGTATATATGGTATTTTTCGTATTAAATTCATGGTTGAGGGGGGGGGGGGGGGGGGGGTATGAACCCCTGGATCCGCGCTTGGGCGGCCAATGATTTTTGTGATCGTGTCAGATTGTCACATTATTAGAACAATTTTTATGAGGAATCTTTCTTGCTATATCCGAAATTCCAAATTGTCTCTAGTTGACCAAAAATTCACTATGCTGCCTATAGCGGGGTGTTTCAGGAGGTACGCACACCATAACAATTTTATTGTTTAAATTACAGAAATAAAATTTGGTGGGCTTGTATGTGATATTATTTTACCTTTTATGACATGACAAACTCTGTCACTTCCGGTTTAACCGGAAATGACCTCAACTGTGTGTTTTTAAATGGAACATCCGGTATATTTTTAGTTAATATACATTCAGAATACCATTACGTCACTTTCTGACACTTTAAATAATTTTTCTTCTTATTTTTTTATCTTGCTATGAACTATACAGGGTGTTATGGAAATGACGTATTATATTTAAATGGGTGACTCCTGGGGTGTCCTAGAGAAGCGCTACATATTTTTTTTTTAAATCGAACGTTTAAAAAGTGGGGTAATTCACCCCTAAACCCAACCGGTTACTTCTCGGCACATTCATATATGATCATATTACATTGCCAAGCTGTGTAATCAACAGATGTTCAAGCCCAATGTTGCCAACTGTGTAGAACATAACTATAGATTCTTATAAAAATAATATTTAGTTTACCTAGTATCAGTGGCAGTACACTAGCAAGTAATCCAGGGCACAGAGACATCTTCAGGTTTTTGTTTCTTTTTCTATGGGAAAAGCTTTATGCTCATCACGTACCTTGATGATAATGTGGAACTGGTCAAAAGTATATTTGCGATTAGGAATAAATTAGATATAAAAAATAAAAATAAACTTGTTATTAGGAAGAATTGAAAAATTATGAAACGTCAAAAAACAAAATAACAAAAATTTTAAAAAATAATATAAACAAAAAATAAAGCAAATATTAAAACATAATATTTTATAACTGCATGAATTCCAGTCACTAACAACTTGTAAACTATTTTTTTTTGTAAAACTAGATTAATAATGATTCCTTGCAAGCTATTATGTTTTTGGGGCCATAGTTTCGCCGGCTACTTTAAAATACTAATTCAGATTGAAATGTGTTGTGACGCGAAAACTATGTGATTTTGTGATATGAGTACTTGGTGTTTTTTATAAATTAAGTTGGTTTTAAATAAGTCCGAAAAGGTAAATAAAATTGCATTTTTTTTCTAAAGGGTAAGTGGCATTTATAAACTTTTAAGTTGTCCAGATCTGACGCGGTTCGTTCGAGTCAGTTCAAGTTTATAAATCAGAGATTGTTTCCCAGCGAACTGAACGTAAAAGTTTATAATAATGTACCCTGAAAAATAAACAACTTGCAATCTGTCAAACGGTTATTGACTTTCTAAAGAGTTTACCCTGAAGATATGACAACACTGTTGACATACGTTGCTTTGTTTACCTTCCTAACAGGCGCATCACATGGTCATTTTTGGTTTGACATAAGGTCATGTACAGGGCATATTAAATTAAAGCGCCATTTTTGGATATTTTACTTCAGTTTGTTTTCATCTCAGGAATTGCCGATTTAAATATAATACGTCATTTCCATAACACCCTGTATATAAATATGTATCTATATATTTATACTAAAATGGTTTATTTCTAAGCCAAATTCTTGATAAAAATGGAGTTTGCAAGTTTTATTGTGTTTTAAATTTTTTACACACTTTTCAACTAGGTCTTTTCGCAGAAAACTATTTTTTTTTTAAATCGAAATATTGGCTCACTGGGGCAAAAATATATACAGGGTGTTTCAGAATAAGATGCTGATCCTTAACATTGTGAATCCTTAGGTGATTTTAAGAAGAAAAGTTCAAATTAACATATATCCTTAACCTATCAACTTTCGAACTACAGGGCGTTAAAGTTTTAAGAAAAAAAATCGTTTTTCTATCATAACTTTAACAACTTTCTAGCTATTTTTATGAATTTTTCACACATGCCCTCTAAGCATCAATAGCCTTTTTTTGGCGTAGAAAATTTTTAAAAAATTTTAACCAGTGGCGTCCTGAAAGGGTTTGGACTAGACATTTTGAAAAAATATTATGTACGCCACTGCTTTTTCTCAAGATAAAAATTCTTTTTAAAATACTCATTCATTTTAGGCCAAATTTAATATCTTGCCTCTTTATCGTCCGACAAACAGTTTCCGACAAAAAAAATAAAAAGCATTAAATGCACATTCGCTATGTGCCAATACAGGGTGTTATGGAAATGACATATTATATTTAAATTGGCAATTCCTGAGATGAAAACAAATTGAAGAAAAATATCCAAAAATGGCGCTTTAATTTGATATGCCCTGTACATGACCTTATGTCAAACCAAAAAAGACCATGTGATGTCCCTGTCAGGAAGGTAAACAAAGCAACATATGTCAACAGTGTTGTCATATCTTCAGGGTAAAAAAAGGCTATTGATGCTTAGAGGGCATGTGTGAAAAATTCATAAAAATAGTTAGAAAGTTGTTAAAGTTATGATAGAAAAACGATAGGTTGATAGGTTAAGGATATATGTTAATTTGAACTTTTCTTCTTAAAATCACCTAAGGATTCACAACGTTAAGGATCAGCATCTTATTCTGAAACACCCTGTATAAAATACGCAATAATTTGGCTTAGCAGTAAACCATTTTAAGGACACGTCACTTTTTAACACTTTAAATTATAAATCTCATTGCTCATCTAGATTGTTATGAACTGCATAAAATGATTTAAACCGATTTTAAATTAGTAATTATCTTCATTTGTTTGTTAGCATTATAGCGTCATGGGTACCTAGATAAGTGCACAGCCGTTTGTATTTTTTGCCATGAATTGGTATTTTTAATAAATTATCCCACCTTTTCTAACTTGACATAAGGGTGTGTGCTATCAAATTCTTGGAAAAGGTGCTCTATCTTCTTGCCCGAGTGAGCCAATATGTTTCCATTTGGAAAAGGCCTTCTTAAAGTGTATAAAAAATTTAAAACACGATAAAACTTGAAAATTGCATTTTTATCAAGAATGTGGCTCAGCAATAAACCATTTTAGGGAGTTCATAACAATCTAGATGAAAAAAGTTTAAAAAATGATTTAATGTGTCAAAAAGTGACATATGGGGTGTCGTGGAATTTGGAATGATGTCCTGAATCGATGTAGCCAAAAATATACTGGGTATTCCATTTATAAATCCAAAGTTGAGGTAATTTCGGGTTAAACCGGAAGTGACAAAATAGGGTCCGTCATGTCATAAAATGCAAAGTATAATAGCATATACAAACCCACGAAATTTTATTTCTGTAAAAATGTTTAGTTGTGAACGTTCCTCCTGAAACACCCGGTATATGCATCAAAACTTAAGATTTTTATTAATTACCTACTTCCGGACATTAAAAAATTTGAAAAATTGACGAAGGCGCTAAAGCATAACATTTCAAGTTACTGATCGGTATTATTTTGAAAATTAATAAGTTAGTATAGTGTTTAGTTACTGTATTTTTAGGCTTGCGGCTTAGCTCTTAGTTCTGATTAGTACCTATGAATTTTATGTTAAAATATTTAATAAAAACAGTATCGATGGTTGCAAAGAAAATTGTTTTACTTAATTAAATCCATTGACCTACCACAAAGGAAACGCTTTCTGCGAACAGTTGCATGGCCATATGTTATATCGTCGGTCTAAAATGCCTAACTCCCCACACAGCACAGCTCGTTTCAGAACTATCTCTGATATATTTGAAATGTTTTCGAGACATCTGAAATATATCAGAGATATTTCTGATACGAGCTGTGCTGTGTGGATCACAATATAATAATTTTAGGAAAACTAAAAAACGTCGAAGTGAATCCTATACTCGTAGAAGTAATTTCAAGAAGAAATTGCCCAAGTAAATTAACTTTATTTTATTAATAGTTTTTAACAAACGTTATATATTTTTTTTCTTACATAATATTTATAATTTTGTGAAACATCTACTGTCTTTTCTGTTCATAAAATCTGTTCTACAAAACCGAATTGGTCAATAGTGTAGTAAATTCTCATGTGCAACGAAGCTCCTCAAAACTCGTGTTTCGTTTTAAATACGACGAACGGACGAACGTCTAATGCAGTGCTGGTTCTAAAGGACTTGTCTGGCCTCGGACGCTAAGTTCCATTCGATATATTTTACTAATGTTACTCATATACTTCTTTTTCTTTTTCCACAAAATATTTATTCTAAAACACTTAACCTACTTATTTTTTAGCCTGTCCCACGTAGGATAATACGGGTCTAATGCATATTTGGCGCCAAATATTTTGTTGGACTATTGGTTTGAATATAATTCAAGAGATGGCATTGAATGCTAATTTTAGCTAAATGTGGACTTAGGATATTTGCATCTTAGACTGGCAATATAATAATACGATCGTTTATTTCAGAAATAACTTCTTCAAATTTTCGACATAATTAATACAGGGTGTTATGGAAATGACGTATTATATTTAAATGGGAGACTCCTGGGGTGTCCTAGTGAAGCGCTACATATTTTTTTTTTAAATCGAACGTTTAAAAAGTGGGGTAATTCACCCCTAAACGCACACACAACTCCTCGGCACATTCATATATGAAGATATTACATTGCCCAGCTGATTAATCAACAGATGTTAAGCAGAATGTTGCCAAAATGTTTAAAAGTGTAAAACTTTAGTTTCTTATAAAAATAAATATTTAGCTTACTTAGAAAGGAAGCGATTAAGGAATCCAGGGCACAAACACTTTCAGTTCTTTTTTCTATGGGAAAAACTTTATGCTCATCACGTGTCCTGATGATAGTGTGGGAGTGCATAATAAGCTTATCACTAAACTCCAACACTAACGCATAATTACACTTTACAATAACACACATAGAACAAGAGCACTTAATCATTTCGCAATAGAAATAATAAAAACGCTAATTTCTATGGGCCATTAACCCCTTACTAAAGATAAAATGAAACAATTATGTTAACAATTGACAGGAACTACCCTCTGAAATAATGGGCTAGTCTGACTTCGGACAAGTCGTCAAACTTTCCTTTCCGAGAAATCTCTGCACTCTAGAGCGCGGTTGCCATTTCCGAGACTATAATTATACAGGAATGTAATATAAGGAAATTAGGCAATTTATGATAGTCGCTTATAAAACATCGAAAGTGTCAACGCTGTATTTTTAAATATTACCGGATGTCCACAATGAGATGTTTAAAGAAGATAGAAACGTGTTATTTATTTTTAAAATTTTTAGATGTTAAATACATTATTTCCCAGACCGCTCAGACAATAAGGGCGTATTTTGGTCTACATAGTAGCACTTTAAAATACTAATTCAGATTGAATGGTACTTAGATGTGTTATGTGATTTTACTGTGCCGGTTTGTTTTTGTTCAAGTTACCTAGGTACTTGGTGTTGTTTATAAATTCAGTTGGTGTTGTTCGAAAAGCTAAACAAAATTGCATTTTTTTTTTCTAAAGGGTAAGTGGCATTTATAAACTTTTAAGTTGTCCAGATCTGACGGGTGTCGTTCAAATTGAACAAATGAGAACATACCTGACCATTTAAAAACTCCGCGGCGGTTCGTTCGAGTCAGTTCAAGTTTGTAAATCAGAGATTGTTTCCTAGCGAACTGAACTGAACGTAAAAGTTTATAATAATGTACCCTGAAAAATAAACAACTTGCAATCTGTCAAACGGTTATTGACTCTCTAAAGAGTTTACCCTGAAGATATGACAACACTGTTGACATATGTTGCTTTGTTTACCTTCCTGACAGGGGCAGCACGTGGTCACTTTTGGTTTGACATAAGGTCATGTATTAAATTAATATAAATTTTTGGATATTTTCCTTCAATTTGTTTTCATCTCAGGAATTGCCGATTTAAATATAATACGTCATTTCCATAACACCCTGTATATAAGACAATTTCCAGTCATCGCTTGAACTTCATTAGAAGATAAAATGGATATAACACACAAATTAAAAAAAGTTAGTACCTACTCAAAGAAAGGCATAATTAACTCAAAGCAGTTTCTTAAATAAGGTATTGCAATAGCCAATGAAAGGAGTACAGGCCGGCAAGGTCTGTTTGGTAAATACTTTTTTTTATGATCAAACACAAGCACTATAGGAAAAATCCTTTAGGGCACTCTGGGAGTGGTGCGTGTGCGCAAAAAGCGATTCACGTTGATGGTTTTGCATCGTTGGAGGTTATATTCGTTGGGAAAAACTACCTCGGGAAGGTCGTTCCATAAGGATGAAGTCCCCCAGATGAAAGAATTCTTACATAATGAAGTTCGAGGAGTAATAAGCTTAACCACATATGTATATGGAAATAGAGGAGTTACTGCCGTATATGCATCGGTTGTAGTTAACTACAGCTGGAGATTTGACTATGGTTAATTCTAAATATTTCATGCACAGTCAGTTATTAAATTTAACATATATTTCTAGGTTTAACGAGCGATTAACAAATTCATTGCGTCGCGCGCATTCGCCGAATTATATATAATATACAGTGGCGGATTTAAGGAAAAAGGCCCAGTGGGCAAAATTTCTTCAGGCACTTTTTTACATCGAGAAAATTTACATATTTTTGAATCCTCTTCTCCCTTTCTTCTCCGCGAAAACTTCGATGGTTGCATCCAGATCAATTTGATTGCCGACTTGCTGTTCGATGAAAAGTATGCTAAAATCGTCCAATGCTTCTGCACTCATTGTAGAACGTTGACGATCTTTGACTCTCTTCAATGAACTCATTGTTCGTTCGGCGCTGGCAGTGCTGACGGGAAGGGTCAAGAATAAACGCATTAAACTGCAGCACTCCGGGAAACTGCGGATCATGCACCCGGGGGCCCCTTTAGAACGTTTTTGATAAGTCAGAAATATTCGACAAACTTTGAGAAAATCGTAGACGTTTTAAATAACTGATTAAAAAAGTTATTTGATTTTATATTTAATTTACGATAGTTATCAAGCATTGCAATTATTCTGATAATAGGGGGCCCCTGAATGAAAATTGAACTTGTGCTGTCTACAAGGGACTCACCGAAACATTTTTTCAACAAAAAAATTAAAAAAAAGAAATCGAAGGTGTAACTTTCAGCAAGAGGGGCCTTGAAAGCCTGTCGTCGGGGGGGCCCAGTGGGCAAGCGCGCTTTTGCCCACCTGTTAAATCCGCCACTGATAATATATATTTGTTTATTTTTTCTGGTGTCTTGGAAAATTTGTGTTTCTAAATTGTTACTAATAAAACTGATGGAAATTGAAGACGATTTTGTTGTTAATTAACGACCTGGATGTGATTGATATAATCGACTTCGGGTTTCCAAGAAGAAACTATGAAAAATCAAATTATTTTGAGGGTATGGACGAATTATCATTTTTAGGAGGTTTAGATTGACAAAAGACACCTATTATTTTAGAAATGATCAAAGAAGAGTTGGAATTTATATTAATTAGTAAATGTTTTTCATGTTGCATAAAATTGGGGGACCTTCTCCTTTTTTTAACGTCCATCATATTTAGGCTACCAAACTTACACAATATACTCCTTTACACAATAAATTGCAAGCATATTCCAAGGAATTTAGAAAAACTTTTTATTTTTCCCATAACTAACGTCAAAATTTGTATGTCAATGACAGAAAGTAGTTTAAACAGAAAATCCCTATACAATCGCCATGTTGCCAAATGTTTATTGAGCTAACTAAATATTTTGATGCAGGACATCGATTTACTAACTTTGGTTAACACTCTCTTGTTAACAATAAAAACCGTGCATACGGCTGTTAAACTTAGTTAATCTATAGATCTTGACCTATGCTTTCCGATTTAAAATAGTGCCCTATCAAGATAACAGTAAATTGATTGTCAAAAGACAGGTATTATGTCAAAACGTAGGCATTGTATTTTATTTCGGCCGGAATATCTTAAATTTAAATACCATAACATTGGTTTAACTATAGAGCTGCAGAACTACATTAGGAATTATCACCTACTTTAGAGCGGCAAGATATATTAAACACAGAAACGAAACTAATGAGAAGTTTAATATCGGAAGCAATAAAAACATAGAAAAAACTAAACGTGACAATAATATACTAACATATAAAGAAGTCTACAGTTATATTAAATAAAATATGTTAATAATTACTTAACAATACACTAATCAAAAAAATGCTATCCCTAAATATTTTACCGTCTAATCGATTTAAAAATCGATAAAACAAACGTTTACATGCCTTGTTGTAAAATCTTAAATCTACAGTTTTTAACATTTTACTCAAAGAAATGGTAATGGTTCATTACGCATATGTAAATTTTTGGTATCAAGATTTAATAAATGACACAGAATAGAACAGACAAAATAGTTCCCGTAAAATCTGTAGCGTATAAGTAGGTCCCTATTCTCAAAGCAAAATTTTATGTAAATATAACAAATAACATTTGTTAGGATCCATAAACATGATAAAAATTCCAGATATTGACTAGTCAATAAAAACGTACATGTTTTAGATGTTAAATTAGTATTTTCCTTTTTTAATGAACCTAATGAAATTGTTTACAGGTATGTATTATAATGGCAGTTTTGGTAAAGTATAAATGGATTTTCTAACTAAAATAGTTTTTTCTAGGTCCTACTATTTGCCCTAATACTCCAAAATATAAAAGTTTAACATATTTTATTTACATTATGGCGCACCAGTTCTTTTTGTCCGGTACCTCAGAAACGACCTCAGTATAACCTAAATCTTCATGGATATCCTTTCCACTGTCCTTATAACCCGTCAATTTAGGAGTACTGGAACTGGAACTTGCATCAGTCATAAACCTGTTTTTCAGATTAGTGAGTGGGCTCGAGAAATATGAAACGAAACCTACAGAATCTGCTTTAAATTTCTTTCTTCCTTCAGGGGTACTACTCCTCTTTCTCTTAATTCCAGAAATACGATCAACAGAGTCTTGTCCAGAGTATGGTATATTTAAATCGGACTTGTTTTGATTATTTCTAAACGCTCGTTGTCTATAAGAATCATTTATCGGACGAAAGGTCTTTCTGGGAGATAAACTTCGTAGGGTCTCGCCAAGGGATCGGTCTCTACTGTAGTTTAGGAAACTGTTATCCTCCGACACAACAGTTGAATCATGAGCGATATAATCTAATCGAGTAACATCGCTTCCTACTTCTGCTCTTGTAGATATATCACCAATATTTAACGAATCATTTGTATCGTTTAGATTTTCAGGAGTTGGCGTGGGAGCAACGGAATTCTTTTCAGATTCAGAGTCCGTGGATTTGGGAGTTTTGGGCGTTGGTATGTTACGTGTATGAGATCTGCGAGTTTTGCATCTTGACTGATTGGGAGAACCCTTTCCGGACTCCATATCAGAATTTTCGTCAAACTGAAGTTCGGGATCGGGCTCGTCTGTTGCCAAAATTAATGGATCCATTTCTACTCCTTCACTTTCAGACTTCGGTAGATCATTGCTTTTCGAAGAAGTTTCTGATTCTACGGTATTATTTTCTTTCAAGCCAGCTTTTTTTAGGTCCTTTAAAATACTTTGCTTCGAATTTTCCTTCTTAGCCTGTCTGTTAGGCGATACGTCCACTTTATTTTTCTCTGAATCTAAATTGTGTTTAGTTTCAACGTCAGTGCCCTCGTTCTTAGATGTTTCGTTATTGACTTCCTTTTTATTATCTTTAGCTTCAGAACTTTTACTCTTTCTTGCATTGTCTCTTTTAGGTTTGTCGTCTTTTTGTTCCCTTTTATCTTTAGCTTCTAAAGTATCGGAATTTTCCTCCCCGTGGCCATTTATACTTTGATCGTCATTATTTGTTTTTTCAACTATAACCTTAAATTCAGCCTTCTTCGACTTACTATCATCGTTTTTTTCTTTGGATTTTTGTGGTGTATGTGAACGGCTTCGGGTTTGTCGCGTAGTTTTAGGCGTCTTCGGAGCATCCTCCTTCCCATTTGTGACTTCCCCTGGGATATCAGACGAACTTTCCTCTATTTTGGCGCCATTCTCGTGAGTGGGAGTTGGCTGCGATTCAGTATCCATATGTCCTAGCGCTGAAATAAACGGCATTATTATTAATAATATATGAGACACTTTCATAGGCCAAATAAAAAAGTTTGTTATTGAAATTATAGAAAATATAGCATTGTAATCATAAAAAAAAACCACTTCGACTTTTAATGAGATCAAACGTCCGAAGATAAAAAAATCCTATTTCCAGAGGGCTGTTACTTGTCTTGTCTTAATTGTAGCATATCGAAAGATTACCTTGTAAATGGAAAGCTACCCATAGAGTCAATACTTTTAAAATGGTTGACAAAAAAATTGTTGTTCGTTATTAGACACAGGAAGTCTCTAGACAAGGAATCGGTCATATCGCTATAAGCGACCATTTTTAACACCCTATATCCAATTTTTCAATAGCTTTTTATATTTTAAATCTGCATATACTGTTAGTTCTAAGAGGTACAAGAATTTTATGGTGTAATCGATTTTTTACACAGTACAGCATTAATGATGACCGACATTTAGATTAAAACGTATTATTATCTTGCCAAAATCATTGACTTAATTTGACTGAAAAGCAGCAAGATAATAAAAACGGGCGGAAATAAACACGTGACCGCACGCAACATGGGAGACACAAGAATTTCTTAACTCACGGGTGATGATCGACACAAATTTATGAAGATGCTGATGGCATTAACTTAGTGTTCTCCAATATACCGTGGAAACAATATGTGATCACCTAGATACCCGTGTAAATTTAAAAAAAAAACGATGCATATAGTAAATAACCCTTAGGCTACTGCAACTAATTAAATAATACAATAGACAGGAAAAGGTTCGGTTCGTACAACGATAAATTCCTAATCTCTTTAAACCAGTTACGTAGCGACTAACCAGAAATAATCGTTAAAAAAATAAAAAACTTGCTCCTATGTATTTAAAAATAGTTGCTATACTTAATAATAATTAAGTTTGTAAGAATCCAGATACGTGTCTACTTGTTGGTATATATACAATATCCTATTTGCTTTTAGTAATAATAAGAGCGGCGTAATTTATTTTCAAATTAAATCTGAATTTGGTATGTTAATAAAACAATAAAATATAAATTTAAGACATTACAAATTTTCATTCAGTCTTTCGGATTTAAAAAGTATTTTAGAGAGTAAAAGGCGTTGTTTACTAAACTAAGTATTTCAGCTTTCTTCCCAATATTCCCATGGTGGATTATTATATTTCTTCAGGCGGGCATATTGTGGAGAATTTTCATTCGTCGGGAGACCACGAGCCCGTTTGCATTTCTTGTTATTTCTCGGTCTTTTTTGTCATTTCAATAACACCCTGTATAATACGTATGTAATAGTACATGTGCATGTGCCAAGGGTGTGGGCGCAGGTATATTTGGGGAAAGGCCCAGGATGGACATGAGCATTCCTCTGCATGCCATACAAGCATGTGTACTACAAAATCTTGAAAAGGGCTACCACGACCAAAAGATTTACATCCTTTCGAACAGCCAAGCTGCTCTTAAGGCTCTGAACTCCAATCGGTTTACTTCAAAACTTACACTGGAGTGCCATACCAACCTAAAAGTACTGGCGGCCAGGGGGGACAAAGTGGAACTCTTGAGGATCCCTGGTCACTCCGCGATATTAGGAAATGAAAAAGCGGATGAACTAGCGAGAGCCGGATCTGCTCAAAGTCTCAGGGGCCCCGAACCGGCCTTTGGAACAGGCAACAAAAACAATATTAGATAGATGGTCGAAAAACAACACCTATCTTGATGGCAAGAGGTACCTGGTCAAATACACGAACAAACCCGAACAAACCCCAGTTGAAACAAGTGATGGGTCTGCTAACAGGCCACTGCCACTTGCGAAAACACCTTCAACGGATAGGGATAAACAACGGATCCATTGAATGTAGACTCTGCGGCGAAGAAAATGAAACCGCCTCACACATAATATACCGGTGCGTAGCGCTGTCTCGTAGAAGACAAAATATCTTCGGGAACATACAACGCGGTGATAACCTCCCACATTACAAGCTTGGCAGAAGGTTACTGGACCTCATAGAAGGAACAAACATCTTCTAACAAGATCGGGGTACACAATAAGCCGAAAGGCTGCAGTGATTTGAAGTTCGGGCCTTTAAACCGACCACCGCCTTTAACCAACCAACCAACCAACCAACATGTACTTCTTGATGAAACATGAAAAAAGACTATAGTAAAATTATTATAGTAAAGATTTTATTGTATGATTTCCTATAAAATATTGTATTAATTACAATTTGCATTATAAATCAGTACCAAAATAATAGTGTAAACATAATTTACAAAAAACTATAGCTAGGATTCCTATTAAGTGAAAATAATTTATTTATAACTCCAGTAGGTAAATATTTTTAAATATATGGTACATTTTACTGATGACTAATTTGTACTTAGTATTTTTTATTGTAAAAATGACCGAGGTGTTGTTAAATAGTTTTTACCAGACTGAAGAGCTTAAATCAGATGCAACGGATCAAACGCAGTTCGTTAGGAGAACAGGTGGGAGCAACAAGAGGAAGCGTTTCATCGATCAATGAAAGTCGAGCGACGTTGGGCACGATTTGTACTTGGATGGGTGACCGCCTGGAAATACCGTGTCGCGAAATTTTTACAAAATAATTTAGTAAATTTTACAAAAGATTTTGGTAAATTTTTCATATAAATGGTTTACTAAATATTTTGGTAATTTTTACTAAAAATTTTTGTTAAAATTTAGCCATAATTTTATGGCAGTTCTTACTAAAAATTATTTCAGTTATACAGGGTGTTATGGAAATGACGTATTATATTTAAATCGGCAATTGCTGAGATGAAAACAAATTGAAGGAAAATATCCAAAAATGGCGCTTTAATTTAATATGCCCTGAACATGACCTTATGTCAAACCAAAAATGACCATGTGGCGCCCCTGTCAGGAAGGTAAACAAAGCAACATATGTCAGCAGTGTTGTCATATCTTCAGGGTAAACTCTTTAGAAAGTCAATAACCGTTTGACAGATTGCAAGTTGTTTATTTTTCAGGGTACATTATTATAAACTTTTACGTTCAGTTCAGTTCGCTAGGAAACAATCTCTGATTTATAAACTTGAACTGACTCGAACGAACCGCCGCGGAGTTTTTAAATGGTCAGGTATGTTCTCATTTGTTCAATTCGAACGACACCCGTCAGATCTGGACAACTTAAAAGTTTATAAATGCCACTTACCCTTTAGAAAAAAAAATGCAATTTTATTTAGTTTTTCAGACTTATTTAACACCAAGTACCTAGGTAACTTAAACAAAAACAAACCGGCACAATAAAATCACATAACACATCTAAGTACCATTCAATCTGAATTAGTATTTTAAAGTGCTACTGTGTAGACAAAAATACGCCCTTATTGTCTGAGTGGTCTGGGAAATAATGTATTAAACATCTAAAAATTTTAAAAATAAATAACACGTTGGTTTTCTCGATCGATATCGGCCTGCTTCGTTAAACAGCTGATTGTGGACATCGGGCTAATATTTAAAAATACAGCGTTGCCACGATGTTTTATAAGCGACTATCATAAATTGTCGAATTTCCTTCTATAATATTACTTTCCTGTATGATTATGGTCTCGGAAATGGCAACCTCTAGAGAGCGGAGATTTCTCGGAAACAAAGTTCGACGACTGGTCCGAAGACGGACTAGACCATTATTTGAGAGGGTAGTTCCTGTCAATTGTTAACATAATTGTTTAATTTAATCTTTAGTAAGGGGTTAATGGCCCATAGAAATTAGCGTTTTTATTATTTCTATTGCGAAATGATTAAGTGCTCTTATTCTCTGTGTGTTATTGTAAAGTGTAATTATGCGTTAGTGTTGGGGTTTAGTCATAAGCTTATTATGCACTCCCACACTATCATCAGGACACGCGATGAGCATAAAGTTTCCCATAGAAACAAGAACTGAAAGTGTTTGTGCCCTGGATTCCTTAATCGCGTCCTGGATTACTTTCTAAGTAAGTGCTTGAACATCTGTTGATTAACCAGCTGGGCAATGTAATATGTTCATATATGAATGTGCCGAAGAGTCGTGTGTGGGTTTAGCGGTGAATTACCCCACTTTTTAAACGTTCGATTTAAAAAAAAATATGTAGCGCTTCTCTAGGACACCCCAGGAGTCACCCATTTAAATATAATACGTCATTTCCATAACACCCAGTATATAGAGCAATAAATGATTGTTGTTTTACTATTTTTATAGTAAATTTAATTAAGTTTTTCTTTCCCTATATACTCATATACAGTCCAAGTACATAGATATTTAATTGAATCACTTAAGAAGATAAAATTCCGCTACCGCATATCGTGGGGTTTAGCTTCGATAACAGTTTTAACTAAAGTTTACAAAATGCTTAACGAAATTAGATGCACTTGTTTCAAGTTATGTAAATACATATAAACAAACACGACACGACCGAAACGCATGCACCTGTTATACTCATTTAGGTGTACACATACATACATTTAATAAATTTATTTCGCGTTTACAAACTTATTACGCCATTTCGATTCGCACTTGTTCATCTTTTTTTTTTGTTATTATTATGTATGTGTTTTATAATTCGGTCTATGAAAGGAAAAATAAGAATTTTTAACTTCCTGTGTAATGAATAAAATTAGTACTTTTATCTTTTGTGGTTACTTTGGCTTTCGCAAATATTCACATACCGGGTGGTGCGTCCGAATAGGACACATGGGATTTCCCATGTAAATTGCGAGGTGATCAAATATTCGCTCCCATATTGATTTTAAAGAAAAATTTTATTAAGACTTTTTAAAAAGAATAATGAGAATAATAAGTCCACCAAATTTGAACTTTTTTCCACATACCGTTTTTAAGATATTAAAAAAATTCTGTCTTCAAACTATTTCAGCAGTCATTATTGTAGCATAGCCAGATTGACATATTTATCGCAAAGGTATCTTGCAAAATCCCAATTAAAAATTTGCTAATTTGGCAAATACAACTGGTTTAAAATTAATCCGCAATTGCTCTTAAAATTAATTTATTTCCCAATAATTTTACTATAAACTGAGAAAACGCGATGAGAGATTCTTCAAAAAAATATTATTATACTTAAAACTATCAAATGAATATTGAATGAATCCAATTGCACTCTGGCAACGTCTATTTTTATTTTACAACTGCGCTACGATTCGGACCCAAAAGGTGAATGAATTCTAATCTCGTAAAAATTGTGACGTGAAAAATCATTTTTATTATAAACAATTATGGTGCATTCATGTGTAGTTTGTAAAAGAATGGACCATTTAAATAAGGATTTATCTTTGCATCGGTAAGTATGGTTATGTTTTAATATTTAACCATCTGCTATCACCAGAGTTCAGCATTATTGCCATTCAGCCAACAAACATGCAGTTCTCCCTTCGACCCATTACTGATTTTCAATAATATTTCGCATAATCACAGCTTCACTTTATGAACGGATTATGGGATCTGTACTTTACAATACCTTTGGTTACAGCTTATTATTAAAAATATTTATTAACACGCTTATTCAAAATTACCTTATGATAAACGCACCTATAATACTCCGATCACATTGAAACTTCTTAGCGGCATAACGCGTCGCTTTTACCATTTTATAAGTGTTATAACGACCACGATGTCGCGAGGTCTTCGGCCTTTGACTACTCATCACTGGGTTTGTGTCACTAAGTTTAGATTTCCCCGCCGCGAGTATCTTGTACGCAGTCGATGCCAAGGGGAACGAAAATAAGATGCATTAAGGCTGGGTATCCGTTAACGTTAGAATGATAAAATCACGGAATAGCGAGTCGAAGCAGTATCTTTAAAAGATTCTATAATGCAATACAATTTAAACCAATTCTAAAATCCACGTATCTAGCCTTCTAATGGAAAGTATCAACAGCTCTGTCTAGTTCACGAAAGTCCCAGACTGTAGTCGGACACATGATCTTTCTCATTCATCAAGGAGCAAACCAATCACGCATGTACGTCATGTTGAATCCTCGGCGAGTGCTGTGCTAGACTACCCACTGTATATATTCTGATTTCTCAGTGGAGCCATAAGCTTGTTAACTTTGTCTGAATACCGAAAACCATATTTAATTTATATTAACACCGTGACTCGCCTCCCTGCTCCGGTATTTACATAAATCCCGGTTGTATTATAACACGTTTAAAGTAATGTCATCAGCAACCCGGGATCATTAGAAATCCCGACTGGTACCTTATCATTTGAATCCAAATTCTTGTATCAACACCAATTCCCTAGCTATTTAAGTTCCTAACGCAAAAAGTTATTGTTTAGTTGTTAAGTTTAGTTATCGCAGTAATTTGTAGTTTTTTAAATTTATCTATACTATTATCGTACTATTAGCTTATTTTGTAAATATTAAATAACATCTTTGCTTGAACGCATCATGATACAGCCGGGATTTGTATGAATACCGGAGCCGAGAGGGAAGTCACGGCCTTATATTTAATGCAGACGATAAAAACTACCCTGTGACTAGCCTCCCGGCTGCGGTATTCGTACAAATCCCGACTGTATTATGATGCGTTCAAGCAAATAGGTTATTATATATTTATGAAATAAGCTAATAGTATAGTTCTAATACCCGAACATGGACTCGGTATTTGTATCTGCTGTGTTATTACAAAAATAAACACAACACTATCTGTAGAATCCCCATCTCATTTTATCTTCTGTCTGTTTCTGTCTTCATTCTAACCTCTGAGCGGTTTGCTATGTTTTGGTTAGGAAAAACAATCGACGAACGTGACTCGAAGGTCTATATTTTTATCCATTTTACGGCAGACTTGGCACAGTCTTACCATATTGAGTTAAGAATTACTATTTTTTCCGCAAACCATATTTAAATTTAACACACAAACACTGAAATACAACAAAGTCTCCCACTCTCTTCTTACTCTACATTAACGACCTTCTAGTGAAAACGAAAAATCCGATATTTAGTTTTGCTGACGATAGCACACTTATCTCATCTTTCTCTTTGAATGCACAAACATCGGTTGCCGACGCACATCTTCGCAGACAGCATGAAGTATCACGCCTCAACAAAGACCTGGACGAAATTTTGGCTTGGGGTGACAGTAACCGTCGAATTTAACGCTAAAAAAACCCAGGCATCAGTTTTCTCTAAAAAGGTTACCATTACAGAACCGGATATAGCCATGGACGGACACGCAATCCCACTGGCTTCATCTATTAATTTGCTGGGCGTCAATCTGGGAAGAAATATGCCTTGGCATAACCACGTTGTGACAATCGCCAAGATAGCTTCTCAGAAATTTGGTGTACTCTTCTGGAACAAAAATTTGTACACATCTCAATAACTTTTGATACTATACAAAGCCCAGATTCGACCATCACTAGAGTACTGCTCTTATGTCTGGAGCTCTGCACCCAAACATACTCTTCGGCTACTGGATCCCATCGAAAGGAGGGCCATTTGTCTGATTGGAGACCACGAGCTGACGAAGAACCTTGACAGCCTAGAACATCGAAGACAGGTTGGGGATTTGACTCTCTTTTACAGATATTTTCATGGAAAGTGCTCGGCTGACCTTGCCTTCTTAATTCCGCCCAGAGCGGCGAATAGCAGAAATACACGACGAACCACTGCCGCCCATCCATATGTGGTTAAGGTTAGTACTCCACGAACTTCATTATTTAAGAACTCGTTCATCCGGAGGACTCCACCCTTATGGAACGACCTTCCCGAGGTCGTTTTTCCCAACGAATATAACCTCCAACGATTCAAAACCAACGTGAATCGCTCTTTGCGCACACGCACCACTACCAGAGTGCCCTAAAGAATATTTCCTATAGTACTTGTGTTTGATCATAAAAAAAAATTATTTAACAATGGCAAATATGACAGTGAAAGAAGGTATGTAAGAAGGCCGTTCCAATAAGGGCTTTATAAAACGTACGTTCCGAATGTTCGAAGGCGACGGAATGTCTTCGTCTAATTAACAGAAAAGGACAAAGACAAATTGTACTAATTTTCAGAGCTCCCTGATCGTTTTTCTGGGAAGTTGTTTACAACCTACCTAAGAATGTGAATTGTTTATTCTTCAAGGACTGTGAACCAAAACCGTCTCCTCCTTGATTTAAAATCATTAGGTTAATTAATATTTACAAAATAAGCTAATAGTATGGTTATAATACAGCCGGGATTTGTATGAATACCAGAGGCTAGTCACAGTGTAAGAACTAACATTCTAAAAATCTCTGGAATCCCAATTGTATACGACGACAAAATTTAATAAAGTTATATTACAAATCCGAACTTGGTCGACAAAAATGCAGGTTATTTTCTTTTCAAATTACCACTACCGGAGATACTATGATCAACGTCTTTCCAATGATGCTGCATTTTTTAGCACGTTCCGAATAACAAAAAAAAAACGTCCGAAATTATATAACTGCGTTCACGATACAGATAGGAACTAAACTTATTATAATTATATTTTATCTGTAATTTTATTACGGCCTATCCTGGTAACAGTTCTTGAAATTTTACCTATTTGATAATAGTTGTTTGCAGGTAAAAGATCAACGAAAGAATGTGAAATGTTATGTACAAATAAATAAATACAACAAATAAATAAATACAACAAATAAATATTTCTTTCTTTCTAACAAGAATCACTTCAATAATGAAATTAGTAGGTAATAAAAATTTAAAATTTTTGAGTTAGCGTTGTTTGGTGCTAAAACTCCGCCCTTAAAAAAGAAACGCGGGCATGAGTAGACGCTTGTTTTAAAGGAACGCTGGTAATTAACCAATTTATCTTAAGTATGCCACAACAAAAATAGGAGTGTATTATAGAAAGGGGAATGAATGATAATGAACACATGATGTAAGTTACTTTGCAGAAACGCTTTGTAATGGCTGTAGGTATATATATTTTTGTATTCTGATATAAAGCTTTTACATTGTTACAATGCATACCCACTTACAACAAAACTATGAAACAAAATGGTTTCTCGGAAAAACAGCATATGTGAGTAACTTTTTGTTTTAAGATTCTACACCCAAGAGCGCTGGCAAAAATTTTTGCGGAGGGGGGGGGGGGGCAAATAGCCGAAAAGATGTGTATTATCTAAAGGGTCATCATCATTTAACTGGTTAGCAAAATATTCTTATTTTTGCGAACAGAAAAATGTAATTGGTCAGCCAAAAGGGCTAGTTGGTCAGCAACTTATGGACAGCAAACATTTCTGAATCGGCCAGTAATTAATGTCATACTAGAGTGCTCTAAATTATTTTGGTACGCAAATTAAATATATAAGCTGCTATGAGCGATCCACTTTTAATCAAATATTAGTAAGCAATCAGCGGGTAACCAAAATATTTAATCTTGGTCATCAAAAAAAAACCGCCCCCGCTACACCTTTTGAACCCGATTTCCTTCTGTATTCGGCAAAAGAAAACACAAGAAAGTTACATAAATTGACAGTGCCCTGGGAAAACAAGTGAAACCCCGCCCCCGCTACACCTTTTGAATCTTGACTGCTATACCGAATGAACACACGCACGCAATTAGCTACTCGTATCACGCGACTGCGTGTTTTTTTCTACTGACCAATTGTAAAATCTTCCTGACCAAGTAATCATTTCGCAGCTCGACTGTTAATTAAGCGAACACATGATATTACAAGCGGACTGATATAGGTTAAATTGTTGGCAGTTTGTAGCATTTTTTGCAGAACAAGTGTTGCGGCTATTTTTTTCTGCGAGCCCAATTTTAATAACGGCAAACCATTTAATTTACTTCTCTTATATAAATAAAAAATACTAATAATGCCAGATCCTGGGGGTGCATGCAAGAGGGGTGCAAATGCACCCTCTAGTACCCTCCTCCCGGTGTCCAAGTCTACACTGTTCTCACATGTATTTCAAAAGACATTGAGTGCATTTTAGTTTTATCAGTTAAATGTCAGAAAGCTGAATTGTCATTTGTACTTGACCATCAAATTTAGTTGTCTATGTATGGTCTATGTGTCTGACCTGTAAGTGTTATATGATAATACTATTTCATTTCCAGTCCAAAATACTACATGCTTGTACTGTAAACATAGAGGAAATTCAAAGACGCAATAAATAAGATAATAGGTATGTAGAAAACATAAGAAAAAATATTGCTCATAAGGAGGAGAATAAATTACCAGGTGAATTCGATAAGTGTGAATTAAATTTTGATCATGATAATGTATTTATATTATTGACCAACACGCCACTTTTACGCCAAACAGCATACTCCCCCTTCAACCCCCCAATGGTCTGGACAAAAATGGGATTTATTGAGTGTTAGAAATATTTTTAAGGCATGTGATATTTTGACGGTTTATGTAGATAGTATAAGTATGTATATTTATGAATACTTGGATTTTTCTTTAAAAATAGTGCTTTTCTGCTTTGTGCAGATAACATAAAAATAGAAATAAAGATTATTATATTATAAGAAGTTTAAAAGAATTTTAGTTCAGAAAATTTGAGAAAAATTATGTAACAGACTTTGGACACCTATTGACCCTTTCTCTACCAAGTTAAGGCATTCTATAGTTCTAAGAAATACAGGAAAATAACTATGAGTTGTGTATTAAGTACCATTAATTAGTCTAAACGTTAAAAAAGGCTTGTTTAGGAAAGAACATAATTAAACTAAACACACATTTTCTGTTAATCCATTGAAAATTATGTGTTTACACAATAGAGCTCTAATTTTATAATACAAAACAAGTACCTATGGCATCTAACTCAAATTACTATTTGAAATAATATACTGCTTGAAACCAATCTTATGCATAGAAATTTACACATATAATAGACAGGTACAAAGTTTTGCAATAGATACAATTGTATTCAAAGACCAATTCACGCTTGGGTACATTATGGTTGTAAAAATTACAGGAAACAAAGTGATAAGGCGATAGAACGCAACAGTTTGATTTACAACATGATTGAACCTTAATACACGAATAAACAAAGAAAACCAATTTTAATTGCAGTAAAAAATTGTAGATTAAAGTCGTGGCTAAAATATAATAAATACTTCATAACAAATAAGCGAATAAATAATAACCACCTTTAAATTGTATAATGTGTTTAAAACCCTATGAAACAAGTTTATTTACCTTGAAAAATTGTTGGTCTGTGGAAAAGGGCCGGCAAAATTTAACGAACCACGCAAGCACCAACATCAACAATGAACAAATGCCAATATGGCGGAATATAATGGCGGTACCACAGAGCAAGAATAGGTGACGCTCCCATTCTTTGAATATAAAACGAACTCCCATTTAATGAATTCTTTTTCTTCCTCCCGTAATAGATAGCGCTGACCCAGTGCCTCACAGAGAATTGATAGGTCGACGCTGATCGCTGCAAACCCACAAGTTTGAATATCAACATATTATTGATATTCAAAGTAACAAGATATCAGAAATAAGAATCATTAATTTTAATAAATCGCCAAACTAGATGATTGTAATTGGAATAAAACCTCCAGGCCAACAGGAAGAACATATCATGAAGTACTGTCATTACCGCCTGAGTACAGGAGGCATTGATAATTGGTACCAAAGAAAATTGGTACTGTCGTTCAGACAAATATCAGTAATCAGTAAGTAATAGTTATATGTTTTTTGATCAGTAAGTTCTAGAAATCTAGCCAACTTGTCTACGTTTCCTTTGCGTACGATTCTTAATAAGGACAATCCTATTCGTCTGTGGTCGTTACATTCGTTGGTCGTTACGCCACTGCTAAGCGAAACATAACCTAACTAATTTCTTACTGAATGTTTTCTTGAACAAGTTTATTTTTTCTATTTTGATTTTTAGACTACTAAATATTTTGGCTTGGAAAGTGTAAAAGCGGAAACTTTTATTTCTTTGGAGTTATTATGCCTCTCTGTTCGACCCGTTGTGGCAAGAATGCTATATTAAAGGTAATTATATTTATGTTTGAATAGATTTTTTTTTAACAAACAATTTATATTATGAAAGTTCAATATACAATTAATTTCTAAGCAGTGGTTAAAATACTGGTAACGAAAAATGTTACATTGAACTATTTATTATTCAAGTCTTTCAGCAGCTTTATAAATGTTGGTGAACTGTTACAATTTTTGAGTACATCAGGTAAATTATTGTATGAACTACAAGCCTGCGATGTATGATTATTTAGCCCTCTATTGCTATTTATAGTACATTACATATTATACATATTATACATAGTACATCGAGGTCGCAATCTTTTTTTTCGATTTGAACTCTTAAAAAAAATAACGCATATTATCCCAATGCCTAGTATTGTAACATGTATACTATTTGCAAATATAATTTTAGTAATTACATTTTTATTTTTTTTAATAACATTATAAATACTTATGTTAAATTGGTCTAGCTCTGCTGAACAAGATTTTTAAAATTTTATTTCTACATTTTTGCCTTTCGTATAAGCCATATACCGCATGTTCCCCATACAGGGAGTAAATATCTTAGATGCGATGCAAAATATGCATTTTATATCTTAATCTTAGTACTATTTGTTAAGTAAATTCTACATTTATAAAGAGCTCCAATCATAGAAGTAATTATTAATCACCTGTTCAATATGTTCACTCCAATTTAAATTATTAAACGTCTGTACTTAATACTATCTACAGATTGCAACTCTATAATTTGTATCTTTTGCATTTGTAACATTTTGTTTTTCTGTAGTCTTATCTATATTAATTTCTAGTCTATTACATAACAGCCACCTAAAATACACATTCAGATCATTATTTATCGTAGTTTGCAACTCATTCCAATTATCAGCAAAATACAGTAGTACAGTGTCATCAGCAGATGTAAAATAACAGTATGTTAGATTAGAGCACCTTAAACTTAATATATACAATGAATACAGCAGAGACCCAAGGACAGATCTCTGAGGCACTCCACAAAAATTACCTAATTTGGAGCTTATCCATGATTGGATAAACCTGCTGCAGAAATGTTAATAAAATATTTTTATTTATATTCTATATGATATACCTAGTAATTATAATATATATAGTATAGCCCACCATTAGGAAGGTTTACAGTGTGTGTGTGACATGGCTGCATGTAAAACTACCTGGTTCTAAAAACCACCTTCAGAGATAAAGTTGCCCCAGCAAGAGAGCAATACATTTATTAAAACATCCTTCTTTTTTAAAATTTTATAACCAAAAATTAATTTTTAAATTTTTTTCTAGAGACCCAAAACTGGAGACACATTATGTAAAGAATGCTTTTTCGAAGCCTTTGAAAATGAAATTCATTTCACAATTGAAAGAGCTAAGCTGTTTCGGTCCGGTTCGACTGTAGCAGTTGCAGCTTCTGGTGGGAAAGATTCAACAGTACTGGCATACGTATTGAAACTACTCAATGAGAAATACAACTACAATTTAAAGTTGGTACTGCTATCAATAGATGAAGGCATTACAGGATATAGGGATGATAGTTTGGATACTGTAAAGCAAAATAGAGACGATTATGGAATGCCATTAAAGATAATGTCGTATAAGGATCTGTATGGGTGGACCATGGATGAAATTGTAGCAGAGGTAGTATATTTTTTCCTACTCCCAGTTTCTTAATGCATAGTAAACTACTATGTTAATCTCATTTTAAGTATATTGTATTGGTTAATTTATTAAAAAACTTCTCTTTAAATATTCAGCGTCTGTGAAAAAGTTATGTAAATTGTGGTAGATAGGCAGGCATTATCTCTTACAACATTTGTACAGCAGCGTTTTAATAATCATAATAATACGTTTATTTAATAGCAAAACTAACAAAAAAATACAACAGCTTACAAATTTCAATTACCACAAATTTGAGAAGCAAAAAAAATTACATTTAAATTTATTACATTATTTTGCGAAAGCTCTTCATTATTGACAGATCTTTATACTATTGGGCGGTTCATATAAATAATTCTATTGTGATAAAGGTTTTTTGGCTATATCTTGTAGACACTGTATTTGACAGAAAAATTCTCCCCCCTGTGTCTGTTTGATAATCATGGACATCTGACACATTTCTTAAATTTTGCAAATGTTCAGGAAATAATAGGTTTTTTATTTTGTGTATCACTGTCATTGTATTTGCGAAAATTCCCTGCCTCACACTTAGCAAACCAGTGTATTTTAGCATATTGGTCTGGTTCTCTAGATGTACAATAATTTTATTAAGATACGGTAAGATAATTAATTTATAACTGTTTGATTTAGTCCACTCATTGAAGTATGGACTCTATCGTCCCAGAAAGTTAACCTTTTTTGCAATTTTTTTAGTCATGTATTGTGCAATGTGCATGACTGAAGAATGTTAGATGATTATGATGATTATAATACCTAAGTATTTATATTACTCCTACTTTGTCTATCATCTCTGTTTATGGATATTTTACAATATCGTTTATGTATACTATAAACAGCCTTGGCTCTAATAGCGTTCCTTGTGAGATCCAAAACATATTTTGCTTTGAATTGAATTCTCCGATCGCAATATTTTGAATCATTTTTATGTTAAACAGTTCCAAAAGGTTTATCAGGGCGGGTTTGTAGTTGTTGCTCTAGGAAACTATAAATTGATGTAACTTCCTCGTTTTTTTCTTACTGAATACATAAGAAAAAGTCGGTGCCAAAACGAGAATCAGGGCAGGTGTGCCGTTTATTCCCCAGGAAACTGTTAATTGATGTAACTCTTTTGTTTTTTTTTTACCGAATACATAAGAAAATTGAGTTCAAAAGGAGTATTTGCACTTGATTCCCCAGAAAAATGAAAGTTTTGAGTTGGCCTGGGGTCGCATTGTAAATTACCTGCTTTGATTGGTTGCGAATTGGCATGTCTACTTTTATTACCTCGAGAGTTTGGTTGTGAGTTGGTTTGTACCCTTAATCTTATAGACCTCTGGCCATCCTTTTAATAAGTTAATGTTGAATTAGTACAACAGACATTTCGATGATTGTGATATTTTTAGAATTAATCTTGCGGTATTGAAGAGACATTGACAGTGTTCTGTCTTACTTCTTATTTTTGCCGGAATGTTTATATCGTTTTATGATATGTACCATTTAGGATTTTTGATTCTGTAATGTGCTATAGCTAAATAAATAAATAATCTTAAATGGCGTGGTCCATAAAATTAAAAATTGTTTCCATTTGTGGAATACTTTTACAGACACATTGCATATTTATAAATATCACCGGAAGTTTGAAAAACCATGCTATTAAAGGTGACTCCAGAACTTTTTACTATATAATTAACTAATAATTTTTTTTAGATAGGAAGAAAAAATAACTGCACGTTTTGTGGAGTATTTCGCAGACAGGCATTGGACAGGGGAGCTAATTTATTGAAAGTGGATTATTTAGCAACTGGTCATAATGCTGACGATATTGCCGAGACCGTACTAATGAACATACTGCGTGGAGATTTGGCGAGACTAAATAGGTGCACCTCAATCAACACTGTAAGTTTAATACTAAAATACAAGTGAAATGCATTTTCCCTTCGACCATAAAATAAATAAGGAAATCCCAAATTTTAAAACCTTTTCGAGCAGAGCCGAACCAGGTATACAAATTCAATTTATACCTATGCCTGATCCATATATAAATACAAAGAGATTTTTATTAATTTTAATCTTTAGTGGTTTTCCGGCGAGTAATTTTTAGTTAGGCTTATTAGTGGTAGAATGTGGCGTCCTTGGAATTGTGCTGATAGGGGGGCATCTTCAAGTGTCATTTTTAAAAGAAAACATTTATCTACCGATGCCAAACTAATAATTAAAAATGTGTATCAATTGTTGTTGATTAGAAATTTTAATTCGATGGATGCTTTAGCAGAGACATCTACTTTGACAAAAACTCCTTTATCTTCGGTAAGAGACATAGTACTTAAACCTGTTAATCCTAGAAAAAATGCATCTGTAGTAGAATTAATTAAAAACGAAGTAAGAAAAATTTCTGCAGACAGCTGGAAAAACTGTGTAAAGCATGTACAAATTCTTACAATTGTATGATTACAAATGTTCAACCCTTAATTATAAGTTTAGGCTTAGATGAAGATAGTGATAGTGATACAGAGTTAAATTTTGAATAAATTATCAATAGTTTCTTAGAATTTAATTAATTTTTATTGTACTTGTTATCCTAATAGTTATACTTTTAAATTATATTATTTTCAATTATCATAAATTGTTATCATTATTTTACATTTATTATAGGTACCTAAAACTAAAAATACCTATCTATTTATTTTAAATTATAAAAATAAATCATGTGGTGTGGTATACATTTTCAAGCCGGCCCTGCTCCCATTTATTGAGCTTTGAAGAGGTTTGGGCGTATTCAATAGGGTTTAATCAGGTAGTTTATTTATGGCAGTCAACGGTATAATTCTGCAACAACTATATGAGTATTCTTTTGTTATAAGTCGAAATAAACCTAAATATAGTAAAAAATAACATTTATTGTTAATATTAAAATTATTATATTTGGGCTTTCTCAATTTTACCATGGTATTATCGTTGTTGATATTGTTTTAGAACCTAATAACGTATTTTTAATAATGCACATAAAGAAATAATACAATACAACAACACGTGGAGTGGAGGAGTATTTCACTTCCGGCGCCACTGATCAGTCTGCAATCTTCGAAATTTTGCGTGCCAAGTTCACATCACTAAATGGATCCCGAACTTGTCTGTAACGGGTCCGTCGGCAGTTTCCAAGCTTTTTGAGAAGCAAGGATAATCTGATATCTGAAAGTCAGCATAGTTTCAGAAGCGGTTTATCTACAACAACTGCTGCTTTCGAATTAGTTCAATTTACTTATGACTGGATGAAGAATAGCGGTTACACTCTGGCACTGTTTATTTATGTCAGTCGTGCATTTGATTGCGTCAGCGTGGTGATTGCCTGATTCAAAAACTGAATGCCCTTGGAATTAGAAGTCCGATTAACGAGTGGATCAAGTCTTTCTTGAAAAATAGAAGGATAGTTGTTAAATTGGGGCAAACCTTCTCAAGCCCAGCTAACCTTGGGTTTTGCGTTCCTCAGGGAAGTGTCCTTTCGCCGCTTCTATTTTTGATTTTCGTTAATGACATGAAGGAATTTCTTTCGTTTTATCAAATTATGACACTACTTATCTTGTATGCCGATGATAATACCATATGTTTGTCTACAGAGTCTCTAAGTGTTCTCAAACTGAAGGCGCAAATCCTTATTAATGCATTCTTTGCATGGTGTTCAACTAATAAACTATTGGTTAATCCAGCCAAAACTAATTACCTTGCATTTTATAAACGGCGCATTGTGAAGAAAACAAATCTAGAACAGAGCTTTTATCACTAATGTCTTCTTTTAATTTCCAACCAAAAATATTAGAAAACACAAGAATCACTAGTAGTACATCCAGTTGTATAGATAATATTTTTACTAATTTTGATTATGTAGAGGCTTTAGTGTTTGAAAATTTTATATCGGATCACACAGCGCAGAAGGTCATTTTTGAATCTGAATATCAAAATAAAGATGCTCATATTTACAAACGTTTTTTCGGAAATGAAAATAAACATGACTTTTTGTGCTGTTTGGAGGAGCAAGACTGGTTGAATGTTTATGCGGTTGATAGAAAGAATGTTGATGGGCAGTGGTGTGCATTTATGAATGATTTTATAACTATGTTTAATCGGTTTTTCTCTCTAAGGCTAACTGCGGGAACGAAGGTTTCAAAAGTGTTTAAGGATAGGGTTATTATCGATTGTAAACGCGAATTAGATTTGTTATTGACACTATCCAGACAACAACAAAATTATAATGATCAATACAAAGATAAGAAAAAAGAGTATGATAAACTTTTAAAAGACTCGCGTGCAAAATCTTATGCCAATAGAGTAAACAATTCAGATAACAAGATGAAATGCATGTGGACGATCTGTAAAGAAATCACAGGGACAACAAACCATAACTCAGACATAGAAATCGAGGGAGATCCTGAATCGGTGGCGGATAGTTTTAACGATTATTTAATATCTGTTATACCTAATTTGATAAAGAATTTAAGTCATGTTCCTGTTAACTGTAACATTGCTAGGAATAATCAATCGATGTTTTTAAAGCCAGTAACAACAAACGAGATAGTTGAAATGGCTAATAAACTAAAAAATAAATATAGTTCTGGGTTTGATGAAATTCCTACTACCATTGTTAAGATTTCTAGTAGTGCATGTAAGAATATTTTATGTTATATAATAAATAACTCTTTTAAATACGGCATATTTCCTGAAAATTTAAAAGTTGCAGTAATAAAACCGCTTTTTAAGAAAGGTGATCCAGAATTAATGGATAATTATAGACCAATAAGTTTATTGACAGGTTTTTCAAAATTGTTTGAGATGGCAATGTGTTCAAGACTAGCAAATTTTCTAACAAACTGTAATATATTTAGTAAAAGTCAGCATGGATATTTAAAGGGTCGATCTACACAAACAGCAATTTTTCAGTTCATTCAGACAGTTCTGCATCACCTTGAAGCTAGTAATTTGGCAGTAGGTATGTTTTTGGATTTGTCAAAAGCATATGATTGCTTAGATAGAGAGATACTAGTAAGAAAGCTTGAAATGTACGGGATAAGAGGAAATGCTCATAAATGGATAACGGGGTATCTTAATAACAGACAAACAAAAAGTCTGTGTTACGAAAGATGGAAAATCTTATCACTCAAAGATATTATCTAGTAGTATAGGTATAGCTCAGGGAAGTGTATTAGGGCCCATACTATTTATCATTTTTATAAATGATTTAAATAATCTAATTCAAGCCAATCAAGATATAGTTAATTACGCGGATGATACTAATTTACTTTTAGGGGGCAAAAGTATCAATCAACTTGTCACAGAGTGAAAAAATTTTCTTAATAGGGTTACACTATGGTTTACAGAAAATAAACTTATTTTGAATGAAAATAAAACTAATGTTATACTTTTTAGAACAAAATTATCTAAGGTGGAAAGGCCAGTTGACTTTGCTCATGATCAAGATACAATTAATTTTTCAGAAACAACAAAATTCTTAGGGGTACAGATTAATGAATTCTTAGATTGGTCCGCTCATATCAAATGTATGTCCCAAAAACTTAATGCTGTTTGTTATGGTATTCGTGTTACTGGTAAATACATGAATGAGAAAACTTTAAAAACATTGTATTTTGCTAACTTCAAATCCTGTTTAAAATATGGCATTATATTTTGGGGCAGGGATAGTCAAATTCAAAATATATTTGTAATTCAAAAACGATTGGTCCAATAATTAAGAAATTAGATTATAAGAAAACTTGTCGTACCATCTTTAAAGACACAGGACTGTTAACAGTATATGCATTGTATATCTATGAATGTTTAGTGTTTTTCTTTAAAAATAGAAATTGTTTCAAGCCGCAATTTGTCATCAACATAACACGAGAACTGTAAATGTAAATTACCCCATACATAGGCTAACTCTTACTGAAAAGTCACCCAATTATATGTGCTTGAAATTATATAACAAACTACCCGAGAGTATAAAGACCATTAGCAGCGAAAAACGGTTTAAGATGGAAATCAGGAAGACTTTATTGGAATTAGAGCCATATAATCTGGATGATTTTCTAAGGATGTAACATAATGATATTGCACCTTTATGGTGTTCTAAGATGACGTTGTTTCACTTTGTGTTTGTAATTTTTATTTGGAAATTATGTAACATGATTTTGAAATAAATAAATTAAGTAAGTAAGTAAGTAAGTCCCGAACATTGAACTTCATCTGGATGGTCAAGTAATAGAGCAGGTAAACAGGTGTAAATTCCTTGGATTGTTTATCGATGAGTGGTTGACCTGGAACTTTCACGTGGACAATGTTACTGTAAAACTTAACTCTGCATTCTTTGCCATTGTCAACTTAAAGAACCTATTGACAATTTCCCAACTATTTTCGGTCTATTATGCGTTGGCATACTCACGCCTTCATTTTATGATTCTGTTCTGGGGTCACTCTGTCGAACTTCAGCGAGTGTTGCACAGAAGAGGATTATTCGAAAAATATTTGGATTGCAGCCCTTGGAGTCTTGTAGACCAACCTTTATAAAGCATAGAATTCTCTCAGTTCAATGTGTGCTTCTTCTTGAAGCTGTTTTGTTTGTGAGATGTAATCCCAAAAAAATCCAGGTTGTCTGTCAGTCTCATTCACATCGTACGAGGAGTAGAGTGTATGATGTTGTGCTTTTTGGATGTCGACTGTCAATGTTTGATAAAAGTCCTCTTTATATCTGTGGCAAAGTGCATAATCATTTGCCTAATTTTTTAAAAGAAATTAAAATCATTCCAAAGTTTAAAAGGGAATGTACAAGGTTTTTGACTGAAAAGTGTTATTATTCGCTTCAGGAATTCTTGAATAACTAAGTTCTCCTTTGATTGCTGTTCTGCTCTGTGCGCTCGAGTGCTTGCTATATTGTCTATCGGTGTATGTACGTTTTAGTTTCATATCGTTTATATTTGAGATTTATAATACTTTATAATTTGTATTATGTATTAGTGAATAGTTAGATACAGTACGCACAGGGGATCTTTACCCTGACGTCATCGCTTACACGTCATAAAAATCGTATGAATCAAATCAAAATTACGTGGAAGAAAAGTTGTCAAAACAAAAACTAATTTCATAACATTTTAATTGACGTAAATAACGTTCCCATATACGGATTTTTAAAAATTTCTTTAAAACTCCGAATCAAAATTTTGAGTCGGTCTTACATAAAATAGATTGTTAGGAATATGTAGGTATAAATCTGATATTCTTGAATTTTTACTGGCAGTTATGTACCTACTTCTTATTTGACAAAATGATAAACTCGGTTTGAATGTGACATTTTGATTACACAGATTAAAAAGCTCCGCCCATTCATCCCCTACAGGAATCACCCCAAAAAGTCAAGAGTTTTTTTCATTAGAATTGAAGATAAATGGTAATTTATGTCGTAAAACATGAAAAAAAAATCAATTTACGAAAAAATGCAAGCTAATAGGCATTGCCTTGGAAATTTAAATAAATTATTCTATTGAACTGTCATATTTGTATTTTTCGACCAATTTTTACCACATTTTGAGACGAGATTGTGAACTTAATTTGGCGATTTCAGATTTGATTTTGCCCGAAATACGTTCTGTGAACCTTCTAGTTTCGATACATATACAGAGCGTTTGGAAATTCGGGCGATTTTACTTATTTTTTTCGAAACCAAAAAGACGTGCTTTTACGTTTTTGGGATGGCAAAATAGCGGAGCGGAGACTTATCTACAATTTTTAGGGTTAGGAATACTTTATTACAATAAATAAATAACAATAAATATCAATATGTACTTACCACTAACACAAAAAAGCGATACCAAAACTCTGAAAAGAACTGTTTGCAGGAGTAAATGAAGTTTTAATGCACAAAAATGTATAAAAACGAAAAAATTGTGAATCAATTGTCACAATGACGTTTTTGCAATTTGTAGTACTGCGTAAGTCAAAATAATTATTTGGCAACTCTTTTTTATAATTATTTCTCTGTCTAACACGTTTAATTCCGGACGACGTATAATACAATTTTTATTCGCCTTTATGTCTGTACCAAACAAAGATGCAGAGATATGAAATATGTCGGGATATCTATTTGTTAGCGATGACGTCAGGGTAAAGATCCCCTGTGCATACTTTATTTTATTTTGTAAGATGAACCTGATGTCACTTGTGATCTATAGTGAATAAATAAATAAAATAAAATAAAAGAACGAGAGATTATCGAGAAAGGATGGGTTAGTCCGTGTCCACAACGGCGCTCCGACCGTCGCTCATCGCCTTGTACCATAGCACGGCACAGCCCTCGCTTGAGCTTCGCACAGTAATCCCTCGACATCGAGATGTAGACATGGACTGTGCATATATGAGAATGCATGTAGATATTTTTGATTATATCATTACTTGGATTTTATGTAGGACAACACTATTTAAAATAACAATTAAAATGTTAAAAATTATTCCAGCATACCTTATTTTTTTCTAATTAATTAAGACCCTGTTTAAACATATTTTTTAATGTGACATCCTGTATATTAACTGATTTTCCAATTTCACGTCAAATTCTGAACATATACCACTTTGTTATATTAGCGTCTAAAATAATATCTTCTTCATCGGAAGAAGATGACAACGCACAGTCCATGTTTATATCTCGATGTCGAGAGACATCAACAGGCAAGGCAATTTCAATTTCAATTTCGTTTATTCATGTTATTACAAAAGTTTTGCTTACACAAGTCAATATATGGTAAAAAAGAATAAAATAGGTACTGTCAATATTAAAAGTATCGAAACTATCCTTAATAAGAATATTTACATAAATACTACATTTAATAAACAGGACAATTCGTATGCCTAATTGACAGAGTCTAGATAAAATCAATTATAAAACCAGTTTAAAAAGGTCAAAACAATACAGTACAGCACAGACAATTTAAAATAATTTAAAATTATGACAGGCAGTTAAGGCAAGGGAACATCATATATGGGGAAATCTCAGCAAATGTGACTTTCGGTGTGAACAGGCCTCGGTTCGTCGAGCAAGTACCCGTTGCATTTCCCACCCGTTCTAACATGTTTGGGACACTTATTGGATGATCCTGAATACAAAAATATGCGTGTGCCGCCGCCCGGGAGCTTTATTTTTTCATTTTTTCGCGAAAATTTGATCAAAATCCACAAATTTTGAGTGTGAATAGAAAAAACCGCTTCCGTTATTAAGCTATAACTTTTGAGGCGATTCAGCAGATTGTTTGGGACTTTCAGGATCTTTAATATGGGTGTTTAGACGTAAGAAAAACCCCATCCCGTTGATGTGCCTCCCCTAGAACGCTAGATACGGGTCTCTCAAGTTGTGTGAACAGCTTTTTCCCGAAATCTGGTAATTTTCGGTTTATAACGCGCCGCTCTCGAGGCGATTTTTTTTTCGCAATATTCCCCATGAAATATTCATTCTTAATGTTATGACTAAAAGATCTGACCCAATAGAAGGGTGTGCCACTTCGGGTTCGGTTGTAACACACTTCAGAAGATGCTCAAAAGGCGACTTTTTCATGCGTAATCGGATCTAAAAAAACGGTATTTTGAGGGGCACAACAACACGGGGGCAAAAAACAGTCTCAAACCGCGCGTGATCGCTGGATCCAAGGCCAACTAATATGTAAACGGTCACTGGGTAAATTTCGACCAGTATCGAGCCAAGTGTTAACTGAGATCACCCGTAAACTAAAATTTTCTTCCAAGAAAGTCTGATTCGCTAGATTCAGTGCATCACCCTCGAAAAATGATTTTTCAAGATATTGGGGGAGGCGATCAAAAAAAGTCAGTAACGCTGGCGGAAATATACTTCTAATATATCTAAAATTGATAATTCGCGGTCCAAAATAGTGTGAAACATGTTTGAAAAATAACTATTTTTTTTTCGAAAAAGTCACATTTGCTGAGATTTCCCCATATATGGTCTAAGAACTCCTGAATGGAATAAAACGGATGGGAAGTTAGATATTTTTTTACCGTCCTCTTAAATGTGTTCGTCTCTAAGTTCCTGATGGACAACGGGAGGTTATTAAAAAAGGTCGGGGCGTAGTGCAGTGCATTCCATGATCTTCCCAATCGCAGGAAACCCACATGCAGATTTTCCCTGCCACGTGTGTTGTAATTGTGACCGTCACCAACCGGCCGATAGTTACCAGAGCCTTTAGCGTGCAGCAGGCATTCATAGATATAACGGGAGGGAATGGTAAGTATCCCCAGATCTCTGTAAACGTTCCTGACATCAGCACGGTAATCAAGCCCCGCGAGAACTCTTACTGCTCTGCGCTGAAGCGCAAACACTCTGCCCATATGGGCAGAATGACCCCACGTCAGCAAGGGATAGCAGCAGAGGGACTGTACGAGAGCGTGTAAGGCAATCATACACACACCAGGGCACACCACTCTCGAAAGTTGCTTTAATAAATGTACCGCTCTCGACACCCTGGAACAAACCGAGTCAATGTGGATGTCAAATTTTAATGTGGGATCCATTTGCACACCAAGAAATTTCACTGCCGCAGGGTTCTCTATATTGTGGGGTCTAAGGCCAAACACCATGTCTTCGGTCTTGTCGGCGTTTAGGCTCAATCGGTTTGCTGCGAATCAGTCACTCAGCGACCTGCGATTATCCTCCATTTTCAGCAGCAATGCAGCGACGTCAGAGTCTTCATCGGTAGCCGTCGTGTCATCCGCGTACAGAATCAATCTACCCTCAGTTAAAGCTGCCGGCAGGTCATTGATATACACTAGGAACAGCAGGGGCCCCAAGATCGAGCCCTGAGGCACACCATGCCTCAGAGTTCGTTGGCCCGACTCTGCACGGTTGAAAGACGTTACCTGCCTTCTTCCAGAGAGGTAACTCCTCAGTAGAGCTATACTATCCCCGTCCAGGCCATAGAACCCAAGCTTCTCGAGGAGAACAGCAATAAGCGAGGGTCGGAGCGCCGTTGTGTACACTACTGTGACATACACTTAATTGTTAATTTAATTGGTCTTTTTCTGGTATATTGCATAATAATTTTGTTATTAAGAATATCAACAATTTTTAGGACAGTGGTGATGGTATACCTAGAGTGAAGCCTTTGAAATACACATTTGAGAAAGAAATAGTTATGTACGCCTACTTTAGGAAGTTGGTTTATTTTTCAACCGAATGTGTGTTTGCCCCAAATGCTTACAGGGGACATGCCAGAGTTTTATTAAAGGACCTTGAAAAAATCGATCCCTCAGTTATAATGAATATTATCCAGTCAGGTTAGTATAATTATTGTAACTCTGTTTGCAGTAAAAGTAAATGATATGCAGGGTGATCATTAAAATCAATTAAATCATTAATTTACAAGGGGAATCGAAATGTACTTTTAAATGTGTCACCCTGTATGTTATTATTTCAAATTTTACATCAAATTCTGAACGTAATTTATTTAATATTTGGGAAAAATATCTCAAAATACAGGAATGAAAGAACTTTCAAACAAACCCAACACATCGATTTTCTTTCATTCCTGAATTTTTATATATTATGTTGGGTTTTGCCAATCTTCAATTGTCAATATATAGCAAACCGTTGAATTTGGGTATATTACCGAAATTACGTTCAGAATTTGACGTAGAATTGGAAAATCAGTTAATATACAGGATGTCACATTAAAAAAAACATTTGCCCTTGCAAATACTACTTTAAAAATCTTGTATAGCAATCTTTTTAATTCTCCTCAAGTATGAAAAATAAGAGAGTAAAGATAGGGGGACATTATACGTGATCACCATATACATGGTGCCTCCTATTAAATCGGAGCTATTGTTAACTCCGTTATTATTAGAGGTTAATTTAGTAAACTAGTATGTGGTGATTAAAATGGCAACAGCGAAAATGCGCTTCTTATAATTAGTCTCCAAATAATACCAAAAAGCATTTCACATTTTATAGTACTTTAACTTGTTTCATTAGAGCTACTGAAGTGTAGGTTAAGTAGTAGGATAGTGTCAAAGAAGACATTTAATATAAAAGAAGCACAAAACACTGTATAAAACTGGGTTGTATCCTAACGGCGAAGGAGTTATCGAAATGCCCTGCATTCTTATTAATTTAAGTGCGACTAGAAAATATGTCACTGTAATAATGAAACAAAATATTTCTCCCGTGATTTCAACGCACTCGAATCACCTGTAAGTAGCCTGAACCACTCGCCGTATATTCGACATGCCTTTATATGAAATTTTGAAAAAATTCCGAGATGTCCTTTTGGTAGTTGTTGCTAATTTTGAGGACTAAAGCTGCAAACGCACTATTATCACGTCACGTGATATCACATGCTATCACGCAATGTCACGGCATACCCGAAATATCTGCATGGCGGTTTATGCGTGCTTATAAATAGGTTAGAAGTACACCATAGTCACCTCATGCAGCCTACGGCAAGTCATACTTGACAGCACAATTTTATTTCTGCAAATTTACATATTCGCGTGATAACACTGTGTCAGAGTTGACCGCTAGAAGGCTACAAGATTCACTTGCGATCTTGACAAACACAAAATATGTAATAAAAATGATCTGCAGTGTACGTAGTCTGTTTCTAAGTCGTGATAGCATGTGCTATTTTGACAATATGACAACACGTGAATTCACGTGACGTGATAATAGTGTGTTTGCGGCTTAACAGGCATACGTTTTTTATGATGGATTAAATCGTAGCGCCTCAGGAGGCGCGTCACATTGTTAGGTTGAAAACTCTTCTAGTGCCTCTGGTACTTAAGGTGAGAAGACACTTGACTAGTTATATTTTCAGGCGAGAATTTAAAAGTCAATGAATCTGCTAGAATCCCAACTCTTACAAGATGCGCCCGATGCAATTATGTATCTTCGCAAGAAGTGTGCAAGGCCTGTGTACTGCTAGAAGGGCTTAACAAAGGGTTGCCCCGCCTTGGCATAGGAAAATCAAGTAAAGTCAAAAGGATATTAAAAGAGAATGAAAAGAAAAGCACTAGTTGTTCATGTGACAACAGTTGTTGTAATGACGAGTCCCCAGTTGCAAGAAATTGTGTTTGTAATAAGACAACAGGTGTAAGCTAACAAAAATGTTAAATACATTTTATTAATAATTTCTGGTTTTATTTTATCTCGCTAATGATCATGTTTAAAATTTACAAAAGACCGGAAAAAGAAAACGGGTTTTGAAGAAACTTTGTTTTATTGCAGTTATTTATTTATAAAGACCTGGGATATTATGGAAATATTAATTTTAACATTTTTTTTTGTTCTTGTTTAATTAACTATACAGGATGTAACAAATTCGTCGTTCACCATTGTGCCATTGAGATTTCGGAAACGGTAAGAGATACGGTCGGTTATATTAGGGCAAAGTTGCGTAATTATGGACCCAATAATAGGCCGCAAAAAAATCTAAAACAAATACAGGGGTTTTCAAGAAATTTGCTAGAATCTCAAATTTTGCATTTCAGTTTTTAATTTTTCCCAACTTTGTTCGAAGAGATGTCTAAAAATAAATTTCACTTTCTCATTGCTACTTTGCATTCTCTACAAGATGGCATCATCAGATCTTCAATGCGACGTTTCGTCTTTGGGTCACCATCATCAACTTAATGTTTTTTAAATACGGGCCTGGATTTTTTTGTGTAAATTATGAAATCTACGTTCAGCAGTATACAAGAATTACTGGTTTTTCGACGTTTTGCTCCTTAAATGGACCATCTTCATTAAAATACCCCTAGTACCTTCCTGTAATTAACTTTTTTTTTAATTCAATATAATTCGAAAATGTAAAACTCGATGCGTTTCTTAAAACTGTTTAGAATGTGCTGGCTTTAAGAGTCGAATTTTATTTGTATTAATAAAATAAATTACTTGTACTTACACTAAGGAGAAATTTGATACAACTATTAGTTTGAAATAAAAAAATAACAGTAGTAGTACATAATAATAATAATAATTAAGGACAAAAATAGCAATAATAATCCTAAAATATCCAGTTCCTTTAAAACAAAAATAAATTATAGAATAGATAGGGTATTTTATTGAAGATGGTCAATTTAAGAAACAAAACGTCGGAAAACCATTAATTGTTGTATACTACTGAATGAGGATGTAGGTCCTCTTTTATAATTTAAACAAAAATATCCAGGCCTGTATTTAAAAATATTATCTTGATGATGGTGATCCAAAGACGAAACGTCGTATTAAAGATCTTATGCTGTAGCAATGAGAAGGTGAAATTTATTTTTATACAAACAAAGTCGGGAAACCGTAACGTAAAATTTTAATTTTTCCAAATATTTTGAAAGTTCCTATATTTATTTGTGATTTTTTTTCGGAATATTTGGGTCCATAATTACGCAGCTTTGCCCCAATTTAACCGACTTCGTATCTCTTACCGTTTCCGAAATCCCAATGGCTAAGGACGAATTTGTTGCACCCTGCATAGAATATAAAATGTTATATAGTATTTTTTCTAAAGCGCTCGATGTGTAAATATGACAACCGCGGCCAACATTCACTGACGTCTTTTGAGACTTGACCTATGATAATGAATTGTGTACAACTCTCTTATGTATGTTTGTTTTTAAAATATATATATTACTAAAAATTAAATAAGGGATATCAGTTGGACACATACAACAAACAATCTTTATTTTAGCTGCTAACACAACATAAAATAATAATTGAAATAAATTGTGGCAGATGTTGTATTAACATACTGTACATAAAAGAAAAAGGTCACATTGTAAAATCCTAGTTTTATTTACATTATATCACATACGCTGCAGACTTAGTTTCTATGACTGCTCGACAGATGGGGCATTGTCCAGTTATATCTTCTGCACAATCTTCACACAGACATACATGACCACAAGGCAGTAAAATCATCTGAAAAATTATGAATTATTTTTTGTTACCAAAAACACAACAAGCAAAGTTCACTAAAGGGTTTTAAATTTAAAATCATCCTAAATTGACAGTTGGGGTGTTTAAATTAACCACTGTAAGAATTAGCCAACCAAATTTTGTATTATGAGTTTTTTTGGTTCTTAAAATTTCCTCCAATTAACTTCTTAGATTTCAATTACCATCTTACAATTAAGTGAAGTTTATTTATTAAGCTTTATTCTTCTTTTTATAGATTAATATAATCCTGATAATGACCCTATAATGCCCAAAACATGTTGGTGAGAAAACAATACTTAAAATAGATGAAGAAAGGGATTGTGTTTTTTGTCTATAATACCTTGATGTGGTGTTCGTAAACTTACTTCAATGGGATTCGATTTACAAACGACGCAAATTTGATTATCTGCCAAGTCATTTGTGTCTCTTATTTGTTTGCGTCTATGTTTTCTTGTTTCTTCCATTTTAACTTTTCTTTCTTCATCATCTTTTAATCGCTTTTTGTGCCTTAAATATTTGTTTATTAAATATCCGGAAATAACTGCACCTATTGCACCAAATATAATAACTAAAATTCCATAATTCTTTTTGGATAGTTCAATTTTTTTAATTAATGTTGTAACAGGCATGCTAGTTAAAAAATAAGATGCTCCATCGGATGGCGGTTGCAGCTTTAAAGTTCCATCTTGTTCATATACTAATTCCCCTATCCCTGACATAACTGTTCCCTGACGTAACATTTTCTCAGTGGATTGAATTCCTCTTTGCCTTACGCCTGCAAAGAAACCCCAAATATGGTCCATCATGCTTGGAACTGTTGGATGAAATGTGTCTGATATTACATCCATATCTGAAATTAATAAACAGGTAATTATTTTTATTTATTAAAGGCGAGGCGAAGCACGTTACACGTTAAAAGTGTGTCCGTCTGTTTACTGTTATTTGAGTGGTGTAAAGTTAAGTAAAAATTTCGTTCTTTTGCGTACTTACTGATGTGATAACTAATTTTGTGATATGTGAATAAGTTTTTAAAAAAAAACTAGTGCTTAGTGCCTATTTATATGCAATCGGTGGTGATTGTTGTGTATCAAACCAAATAATTTGATTCATATCATATCATAAACTATTCTAATAAAATAAACATCTTTTTTGTCACGGAACTCTCTGTACATTTTATAGTATTAGCATGAGATGTTTCTGTGTAGTTTTAGCACGACCTACGCTATATTACGTTTTGAACCGATTGTAAAAATAAACATTGTTGTTCGTTATTATAGGATTTTTGGTTAGTACTGTCTTCCTTCTATAATATAGAATGGCGGCTGTTTTTAAGTGTTGTAAGAATAAAGGTAATGGTAACTGGATTTGTGTGATTTGCCACAATGTTTTTCATCCGAGTTGCTGGGGAAAGTCAAGACACTTTACAGTCATAGACCAAAATCTAATCTGGTGTTCGAAGAACTGCGCCGCTGTGGCGGAAAAAGAAGATATTGAGGTGATAGATAGTTTAAGATCTATTATCCTCGACTTAAGAAAAGAGCTAGATCTTAAGGATGCTCATATTTTGAAACTCAAGAGAAATTCCTCTGTATTCGAAGATGAGGCCGCTGAAGCCGAATCCAAATATCTGGATGAGATTGAGGCTCAAAGAGTTCAAATAAATACATTGAAAACAAAAATTACCGATAAAGATAAAATTATAGATGGCTGGGAAGGTATAGAATTTTCTAACGTTGCAACTCAAACATTCGAGATAAAAAGAGTTAGTGTAGAGGTGCAGTCGGACGACCACTGTAAGGTCAACAAATGTTCAGGTGTTATCAAAGAACTTAAGAGGAATCTATCTATATATAGGGATATGGGTGATGATTTGGAACAAAAAATTCACCAAAACAATCAAGACTTTGAAAACGAAAGAAAGGAATTAATGGATTTAATTAGTAGTATGAGGGTTTCCATTGAGACATTATCCATGGACAATGAAGCCTGCATTAATGAAATTAAAGAATTGGAATTAAAAGTGTCAGAGTTTAAGGACGGCAATATTGTAAATAAAATGGGAATGGTAAAAAAAAATATTGCAGATCATCAACAACATTCTGTGAAAAATGTATCAAGGGAATGTTTAAGCGGGACTAAACTGAAGAATCTCTTGGTTTTTGGAGATCAAAGTTGCAGGGATTGGGCCATTTGTTTTAAAAATAATCCAAAATTGAATGACTATGAAATTTTAGGTATTACTCAACCCTACATTAACTTAAAATCATTAACAGGTTCAATTTTTGATTGCGCTAAATATTATACGGGATCTGATTGTGTTATAGTCTCACTAGATCTTGGATCGGTGAATTTAAAAAATTTTTCGGATTTAAAGTCACTTCTTGGAGTTGCTAAATTTACAAATTGTGTTATCGCTATAAAGCATAATTTTTTTAATTCTTTGTGTTCAAAGGTGTATGAGTATGTTTGTGAATTTAATAAAATGAATAACACATCTATCAGAATTGTTGAAAATTATATGCAGGGTGTGAATTTTAGACATAGTAATTTTTCCATTTGTAATCTTTTAACTGACTATGTTCCGGGTGTCACACTGGATGTAAGATTGTTTTAAAGAGTTTGATGAAGGTATGTTCGGTGGACGAGGGTGCTAATGAAGGTTTCGTAAATGATGACCGGGGTGTTCCGGATGCTATTAATTCTGTTCCACTTGATTGTGATGATTTACAGGCTAATGTTGATACAGATGGCGTGTCCCTTGAGGAGGTAACTGATCGGTTCTTGTCACATGTACCTAATAGCAATATTGCTGTTCATAATTTTTTAGAACTAGTTCAGTCTCCTCTGGCGATAGGCTAGCAGTAGCTGCTATATTAGTTTTGAATATTAGAAGTATTAGAAATAAGACTAATGAGCTGGAAATCATATTGGAGGATATTAGGCCAAAAATTGTATGTCTGAATGAACACTGGCTCAATAATGATGAAATTGAAATGTGTAAATTAAATAATTATACTTTAGTAAACAGTTATTGTAGATCTTTGAATAGGGGTGGGGGTACTTCTATTTATATTGAATCTAACTTTACTATGACACCCCTTATTATAAGTGTTAAGCCTGTAAATACTGATTGTGAATTTTGCTGTGCCCAGGTCACATTGATGGATGACATATGTACTGTGGTGTCGGTGTATCGCTCTCCAATCGGTAATATGTCAGTTTTCTTGGAGGTAATGGGATGTCTGTTGGACGAAATTTTTGGTAAGAGTAAAACTTTGTATGTGTGTGGTGATTTTAATGTAAGGTTTGACTTGCCTGATAATGATGCCATGGATATTTGTGAGCTGTTTTTGACCTATAATTTGAAATCTAATGTCTCGGGTCTGACCAGGGTAACAAATACAAGTAGCAGCCAACTGGATAACATATTCTCTACTTTGAATGATAATGAATTTACAGGTAATATTATAAAAACTGATATCTCTGATCATTATGCCTTACTGTTGAATGTTGCAAATTTAAGGATTAAAACAAAAAGAGCTACATGTTGGCGTAGACATTTTAACCAGAAAAATATTGAAAGATTTGCAAATGCTCTAAAAAATGAAGATTGGACTGAATTAGCGATGGCGCACGATTGTGATGAAAGATATGACGCGTTCTACAACATTTTTAGGTATTTTTTTGACACTTTCTTGCCTTTAAATAAAATTGGTGTTATATTCATATTCATATTCATATTCATATATTTTATTGGTGCTAATATTATAAAAAATGTACACAAGTCAATTCAATTCACAATACAAAATAAAATACTAAAATATTAATCTGATAACCACAACATATATCACACACACAAAGTAGTAACAGTTTAAAAATGTTTTTAAAATTACATAACAAAATAAATTGATAAAATAGTAAAATACTAAAAGACGACATTACATTCTAAAAATTCGTCTGTTGAATAAAAGGCCTTCGATATCAAGTATTCTTTCATTTTACACTTAAATTGATTGATCGGTAGATCCCTTATTGCCTTTGGGAGTTTGTTAAAAAATTTTATTGCAAGAAAATTTGGTCCATTCTGGCATTTTCTCAGTCTGTAAAATGGAATTGTCAGGCTATCCTTGTTACGCGTTTGATGTTCATGAAAGTTACTATTTGTGCTATACCTTGGTAAATTAGCCATTGCGTGAAGCACGTTCTCCAAGATAAAGATGCAAGGAAAGGTAAGTATTTTTAGTTGGATAAAATTTAGTTTACAGTTGTCCCTATATCCTATCCCCGCTACCAGTCTGACAGCCCTGCGCTGAAGGGCAAATATTCGTTTGCCTTCCGCAGCACCTCCCCAGACTATAATTGCGTATGAAAGCAGTGAATGGCAGAGAGCAAAGTACGCCGTTCTCAAGACCCCAGCAGATACAGCACTTGTCAAACCGCGAAGAAGGAAGATATTCCTGCTTAGCTTTCCGGCTAAGCCGTCAACATGAGCACCCCATGTGAGCTTCGGGTCCATAGTAATTCCCAGAAAGCGCACAGCGTCCTGCGTCTGCAAATTCGTGTCATGTTGTCTCAATGAGAATATCATGCACTGGGTCTTTGATTCGTTAAGTATAAGATTGTTCCGTGCAAACCACCCTGCGACCCCCAACTGCACCTCGAGTGTCCTCGTGGCCAATTCATCAGAGTTATTGCTCCTTATTGATATATTTGTATCGTCAGCATAAATATTAAAGTCAGCAGAGTTGAAATTTTCTGGCAGGTCATTGATATAAATCAAGAACAGAAGGGGGCCGAGGATTGAGCCCTGGGGCACCCCCACCGTCAGCTCCATCCTACTAGAGCATACGTTACTCACCCTTACTACCTGACTTCTATTTCTTAGGTAAGAGGTCACAAGAGCCAAACCATTTTGACTAAAACCATAAGACCGAAGTTTTTGAAGCAAAAGATCATGGGAGACGCAGTCAAATGCTTTACTCAAGTCGCAGAAAATAGTGCTGGTATACTCCAGATTCTCAAAAGCCTCCAGGACAGATGTTACAAAACTAACCACACTAGTCACTGTACTGCGGTTCCTCCTAAAACCGTGTTGGGACTCTATGAAAAGATTATTCCGCTCAAAGTACTCAAGAATTTGCACCGACATACACCTTTCAAACACCTTTGATATTACTGGAAGCAGTGATATTGGTCTATAATTTCCACAATCACTCCTATCCCCCTTATTTTTGTAGATCGGGACAACCAGAGCACACTTAAGTGCATCCGGAAAATATCCCGCTCGAAATGATAAATTAATAAGTTTTGTTAGAGGATACAGAATGATCTCCCGAACCGATTTAACCAAGGGTACACTCAGTTCATATATGTCCCGGCTATGCTTATTTTTAAGGTTTTTTATAATGTCCCTGACTTCAATACAAGACACCTCCCTGAAAACAAAACCAGGGCCCTTAACACTGTCCTTGTCATGCCTCAATTGGGATCTTGCCCTCCCAATCGGCAGATCTTCAAGCAATCTATGGGCAATATTTACAAAATACTCATTGAACTCCTCAGATGAAACACCAACATCATCCAGAGACCCTCCAGAATCACTCCCGCGATTCTCATTGATGATACCCCACATTGTCCTGGAGGGATTATGGGAGTTACTTATTTTATGATCATTGTGTTCAATTTTTGCCTTCTTGATAGCTTTCTTGTACTCATTCCTAAAGAAGTTACGTTGCTGTAATAGCTCATGACTTGGATTTTGTTTATAAAGTTCATTATACAAGTTTACATGTTCCCTAAAATCTCTAAGATGTTGGTTAAACCAAGGGCAATTATACTTATTTTTATTTTTTACAGAATAGTTTTTAGTGGGAAAAGCAGATTCATAAGCATTATATAATTCCCCCACAAATTTCAAAGTTTTTTCCTCCAGGGCAAGGCAGTCATCACCAACAAATTCCCAGGAAATGCCTTCCACCAAAGCATGAAAATTCATCTTACCCCTCTGTGTTATAGGCCTACATGTCCGCTTAGTGGCGGATCCACCTACAGGCTTCTTTAAGTTGTTAATCCGCAAGAACTGTGCCATATGGTCTGACACATTTATGTCTTTACTCTCTGCCACCCACGACTCCAGATTAAAATTAAGAAAAATATTGTCCAAACAATTCCGACCTCTGGTTGCCGCAAAACCCGTTCGCCTGAAACCATATGAAGCCATGACATCCTGAGATCTACGGTCATCAATATCATTGGACCCAAAGTTTACATTAAAATCACCAGCTAAAATTATGTTCTTAAGTCCAGTACTGATAAAAAGTGGGTGACGAATGAGGTGAGAGAATGGTCCTCGAATCTTCGTGACATGTATGCGCTGTATAACAGATCGAACAACGAACTAATTTTGAACCGGTACAAAAATGAACGGAAAATGTTTAGAAAATATATTAGGCATTATAAGCAGAGTTTCAACAGCAGCATAATATCCATTTCTGGAAATGTTACCAGATCGACATGGCGTTTAAGTGATAGCATAAAGAATGGTAATAAAAAGACTGATCATATGGAGCTCTTGCATGAACGAGCTCAAATTAAGAATTCTAGTGTATTGGCGGGTCTTTTTTTGAATCATTTTGATGTGAGTAATGTCTATAGTGGGTTGGATGATCATAGATGTGATATGGTCATACAGCCTGTGCCGTATTCTTTTTTTCTTGTGCCTACAACTGCCGCTGAGGTTAATCAGATTATTGGCCTGTTGCCAGTAAAGTACTCCGTTGGTGTGGATGAGGTGCCTATCAGTGTTGTTAAGGCTGTTTCTGATACTATTTGTGGACCGATGGCAGATATCATAAATGAATGTTTTGAGTCTGGCGTTTTTCCTAACAAGTTAAAGTTTGCTAAAGTTGTACCAGTATTTAAGAAGGGGGACCATGGTGATATTTCTAATTATCGACCAGTTTCCATCCTATCAGTTTTCTCAAAGATTTTTGAAAGAGTATTTTATGTTAGATTGTTGGACTATTTTTTAAAAAATAATTTATTTTACGTTGGTCAACCTAAGGTGGTCTTGCCTAAGCGATCCACGATAACTGCCATTTTTCAGTCGCTTAATTATATTATTGAACAGGTGGATAGGGGAATGATGGTGTCGGGTCTGTACTTTGATTTGAGTAAAGCGTTCGATTTGATTGATCATGAAATATTGCTTCGTAAGTTGGAGTGCTATGGTGTTCGCGGTTCAACTAATGATTTCATAAGATCATACCTATCAAATCGAAAGATGACTGTTTGTGTCGGTTCTAATCATCAGACCTTTTTCTCACAGGTAATTACAGTTAATAAGGGTGTACCGCAGGGTTCTATATTGGGTCCAATATTGTTTCTAATATTCGCTAATGATCTCAGTGGTAAAATTGACATTTCATCTCTGTATCAGTTCGCAGATGATACGTCATGCATAGTGTCCTGTGCTGACAAAATTTTATTGTCAAGTAAATCGATTGAGATTGCTGCGAGCGTGTTGGAGTGGTGTACGTCCAATAAACTTGTTTTAAATACCAATAAGACCTGTTTAACTGTTTTTCGAGATAATGGAAATGAATCTTTGTATGTTTCTATTGATGGAAAGAGTGTAGAGCAGACTCAGTCTGTCAAATTTCTAGGCGTAACATTGGAGGACTGTCTGCAGTGGTCACAAGAGGTAAATGCAGTTGTGAGTAAAATGAGTAGGGCAGCATATGCCATTCGTTTCTTGCGTTACCAGGTCAGTTTAAATGTTGTAAAAACTTTTTATATGGCCAGTGTTCAGTCTGTAATTGCATATAGTATAATGTTTTGGTATCGTGCTTCAGTAGCGAATGCACATAAGGTTTTTGTGGCGCAAAAAAGAGTAGTAAGGATTATGTTGGGGATGCATTACTTAAGTTCTTGTAGGGGTAAGTTTAAAGAGTTGAATATTATGACTGTCCCATCCTTGTTCATATATACCTGTGCTGTATTTGTAAAATCTAATTTTCATTTGTTTGTTACGAATAGCGATGTTTCGAATAATATTTTTACTAGGGGTAGTAACGATTTGGTTGTACCTGTTCACCGGACATCTCTTTTTCATAAGGGTCCTCTAATGAGCTGTATAAAAGTATATAATGCTTTACCGAATAACATTAAGGCCATTCAGAGGATACACTTATTTAAGACTCATTTGAGTTATTGTTTGTATTGTTTTGTACCTAAATTATGTTCTTTAGTTAGTGCTTTTGTGTTATTGACTGTATGTTTAAATTTTTAATAATATTTTACTAAGCTTGCTACTATTTATAATTTTTTTTGTTTTTTTTCTTTCTCTCTTCATTTTAAATGTTTATTTTAGGAGTATTAGATCATGCTTTGTCAACAAAAATTTATGTTTTTTGACTAATAAAGTACTTTTTGATTTGATTTGATTTGATTTGAAGAGGTTTTTGATTGAAGAGGAGTTTTACTCGCTCAATGATTTTTATGACTTTTTTTGAAAATTTTTATTTTTGGTTTATTGCTTTGTTCCTTAAAGTTTTATGATATGTCTTTATTATATTATTCTTTGTATGTTGATTTGTTTCTGTGTTTGACTTATTTGTATTTTGTAAACATTTTTATATTTGTCGATACTGTTAGTTTTTCTTTTTTTTAATGTAGGTTTTTTCTTTTGAAATTATTGTGATTTTTTGTATGCATTTTGAAATTTGTAATGACGTTGTCAATGTTCACTTGTGAATGGTTTTTATGGCAATAAACGTATTATTATTATTATTATTATTAATACCAAGTTCTTGTAATAATAATTATGTTACTTTTTATGCCATAATTTACAATGCATATCCCAAAGAATTTACTTCACCTGATGTTCTCTAATAACCTGTTATTTCAAATATACTAACCTAAATACTCTGCAACCAATGGATCAGCAACTTCAACTATTACGCCTTTTGAATCCAAAGCAAAAGGCATTACATTGTGCACTTCCTGAATGGTTCTTTCCGAATCTGCCCAAAATCCAGTTGAACTCCGTTGAACTACATGCTCCTTTATCCTTAGCGACTGAATAACTCCCGATACATTGGGATTATTGTTGCTTATTATAGGGCTTCCCAAAGCTTTTACAGTGCCTCGTATTGCTATGTATGGCAATTTTCCTTCAGGATGGGTTCTTACAATTTCTCCTAAATCTTTATCTATAGCTAAGAGTGGTGCAGCCTACAATTATTTAAAATGTATTGCATTAAGCATATTGTTATCTGGTTTCCACATCAACATACTTAGGATAGGAAGTAAAAAATTTAGCAGAATAATTAAGAGAAAATAAAATTAGTAGAGGAATTGATAAAGAACATATATTGAAGCAAATATCATAATTTCAGATACCATTACAGGATTTTAGCTTAATACTATAAAGAAGGATTACAAACCGATATCATCAAAGCAGCGTTCCTCTTTTTATAATATTGCCTAATACATGTTATTAGAACAAGGGAGTCTATTCCTAGAGCAATACTTTCAACAAGATAATCCATTTTATAGTGCTTTGTAAATCTTAGTAAATCTAAAAGAGCATTTTGTCAGTGATATTAGAGTTAATGAAGACTAAATAATTTATAATTTCAATATTTTTTGAATTTTCTTATCATTACATCATAAAAGTGTGGTTACAGTTTCACGAACTGTCAAAAAAGTAGGTCAAATGATATTGACTAGCGACGTTGCATTTTACCTCAAAATAATGGTCCCAGCATGATTATTCGTATATTAAGAACATTTCATTGATAAGTCTATGATAATTTGGGTTTATTTATTAGAAATGTTTAGTGAAGAACTGTTTTCCTGATAAAAATTCAGTACAAGCAATATTCGATTAACCATCCCCCGCAAATGGAACCAATTAACTTCTCTGTGTCGAGAAGCACACGTGATATCTCGAAACCGCAACATCGTAAACGTCAAAAAATTACTGACAAAAATGACAGGTGTATAATTAAAAATGGTATAATTGTTTTTAGTTCCTGTTATTTTTATTTTTATCTTAATTTACTTAAATTTAAAAATATTATAAAATGTCGCGTGCAAAATCTCGACAAAATGTTGAGGTATGTGGTGACTGTGGAGCACTAGGTAAGATCGTGCAGTAATATCCCTTTCCACAATTAATTTTGTTTTTTAATAGATGCTACATGGGCGTCAGTTAATAAAGGCATATTATTATGCACTCAATGCTGCAGTATACATCGCAGTTTGGGCAGGCACATTTCCCAAGTCAAATCATTATTAAAGAGTTCATGGAATACAAGTCAGCTTAATGTAAGTGTATATGAAATATATCTCGAAACCTTCTAAGATCTGCTCTCATAGAGTGAACGATTAAGTTATGGCATACAAACACGTAAATGATGTTTAATGCAAATATGTTTGTGGGTGGTAATTATCAGCTCTTGTCAAGTATGAGGCCAAGACCCCTCAAATTTGTTTTTTTTGTTTATTGTAAAGTTTACCTCAATGGAGAACATTACAGTAAAAGATTTGTTGAATAAGCACAGTTTTTAAATAATAACTAATTTTTTTAATCTTGACTACAGTTCATTTGGTTGTATAGTATACAGGGTGTTATGGAAAACTTATTATATTTAAATGGGTGACTCCTTGGGTGTCCTAGAGAAAGTCTACATATTTTTTTTTTTTTAAATCGAATATCTAAATACTAAGGTAAAACCCTTTTTACCCACATACTGTCGCCGCGTTCCATCTGGATTCACTTAGCAACAATGTGGGTCACTAGAGTATACTAACAGTGTTGTCAGATCACACCGCGTGTCTCGCCTTAGCTTGAATACCGGCCGCGCGCCGCTTCATACTTCAGTATGTTTCGAGACTCGGGAGTGGAATGATGTTGGTTCCACGACGTCGAGGGTGCCACGTGCTTGACGTATACGAATTTTAAACGTTTTGTTAGTTGTATTGCCTGATTTTTTTTTTGTTGTGAAATAATTCATAATAATAAATGTTGTGATGTGATTTCAAATTTGTGTGATATTATCTACTGTTGCTTATGTTGAAAAATATACTTTTTGTGTTTTATTTTTTTATGGAATTTAAATATAAAACGGATTATTTTAAAAACGATCGAAAGTAAGTACCTTGAGATTGTAGTTTTCTTTGTCTAAAAAGTTGTTTGAAAAAGAAGTGATAACCCGCGTCAAGGACGTCTTGTTGTCAAAAGCTGAATACGTGCGTTTAGAATTCTGTGTTGCTATATGACAACATCGCTATAATGCGCTAACCTCTTTTGAACCTTGAGACTGCCTCAATAAAATATTGATTGCGAAGGGCCTCAGGAGCGGCCACGTAAATTTTGAGATTTCCTATAAAGTGTATATTTCGCTTAATAATTCAAAGCGCCATTTATGGTTATTTTTCTTCAATTTATTTTCATCTCGGGATTTGCCGGTTTAAATATAATACGTCATTTCCATAATATCCTGTATAATAAATATTTTTTTTACTTTTATTGCAGATGGTTTGTGCATTAAATAATAATGGAGCTAATAACATTTGGGAACATATTTTACTGGAAAATGGTTCCAAGCTACTTAAGAAAAAACCATCTCCTAAAGATTCCCTAAGGTATGTATTACAGCATAAGCATACTATAAGTTAAAACTTTTGCATAGGGGAGAGGGGGATAGTGGATCACAGTTTCAAAATTATAATCAGTTTCTATATTTCGTTAGTTACATAATATAATAATAATAATAATAATAATAATAAATGACTTTATTATAAAAGATTACGAATGGCGAAGTTGAGGCCGAGCCTCCAAGCTTAACCTAGATATAAAGATTAAAACAGACCCTATAAGTTGATATACTCTAACTGCCCACTATGCGCATAATAATGCAGCAAGCAGTCAGAGCATAATAAAAAAAGAAGGAATACAAAACAACAAAAAATAAGAAATGACAACAGGAAAATGGTAAATTAGTACAATTCATATTCTTCTGACCGATTCCTACATAGAAAATGAACCCAATAGAATTATATAAAGAGAGAGAGAAAAAAAACAAATAGATAAATTTATAATTTTTGACACTTTCACACCCTTACAAAGCACAGTAAACTCCAAACCAGAGAGATCAGGATGAGTATCCCTACAAACTACATGAATCTATCTATCGAGGTTTTAATTAGCCTCCTAAATTTAAAATCTGAACACAATTTTAATTCCGAGTCGAGTTTAGTCTATAATTTCGCTATATTAAATGAGAAAGATCTTTGAAAATAATTTGTACGATAAACTGGTGGAGTAATAATGAGTTTATGACGCAGATCCAAATCATGCGAGTCATATCGAAATTTAATTTTGTTATAGAGATAGTCTGGGCACTTTTTACAAATAATTTTATTATATAAAGTGAGTGCAAGCAACACCCGTCTTTCATCCATTCTTAGCCATTCACGTTCATGCAACAACATGCAGAACAACAATACTTCATTATTTTAGTACAACGTTTCTGTTATTTAACCACCTTCAAAACTTTTTAGTTTAGTAGTACTTAAATTAATCAGCGGTTTTTCTTTTACTCAACTTTTGAGAGTAACTGCTTCGATAGTACAGTGGTACCTCGAGATACGAGTGCCCTAACATACGAGTTATTTGAGATACAAGCTGTCGAGCGAGAGAAGTTTTGTTTTCAAATACGAGCGACATTTGAGATACGAGGAACGGTCAGCTGCGACGATAGAGTAGCATTTATGTTTTTATACAATATTTGTCATTTATAAATACATTTTACGGATTAATGGCATTTCAATGGGGAAAATTGCTTTAAGATATGAGCAAATTGACATACGAGCAAGGTTACGGAGCGAATTGAACTCATATCTCGAGGTATCACTGTACTAGTAAGAAGGGGTAATAATCAACCAGTCCTTTTTGTTTTTAGTGTGAAACAAGAATACATTAAAGCCAAACACCAGCAGTGCGCATATGCTTTTCGAGAAAACTATGAAGATGGTCTCCTTAGTGTGGAAAATGAGTTGGGAAAACAATTACATGCCAGTGTCCGGACTCCAAATTTGGAAACTTCTTTTAGACTCTTGGCACTGGGAGCTGATCCGAATTATTTCCATGATGTAGGTTCCAATATTTGCATGAATACCAGGTGACAGAAATGGCATGCTGCCATCTCGTTAGTTTTGTGTCACAATTTTCTTTTGGTTCTTTTTTGTTTAATAACGTGAAAACTGGGCTATTTTGTTTTCGTTATGTATAGAGATGCAATATTATGACATTGTAAAGTACTTGATAGTACCGTCAAAATGATGTATCGCAAGACCCCTCTTCCTATTTAATTTTCTTTTAACAAGCGCCCATCCGCCATTTTGACAGTTTGTACTGTCATTCTTCCGTCAAAAAGTAGTTTGCCTTCCCCTATAAGCCACACCCCAAATTTGTAAAAAAATATTTGCGGGTCAAGTTATTAGGCCGTTTCCAGACTATACCGGGCATTTCAGGAGGAACGCTCACCCCTATAACTTTTTAATTGTTTAAATTACAGAAATAACAATTGGTGGGTTTGTATGTGATATTATTTTGTATTTTTTGACATGACAAACTACATTTTGTCACTTCTGGTTTAACCGGAAATCACCTCAACGTTGGATTTTTATATGTAACACCCAGTATATTTTTGGCTATATCGATTCAGAATACTATTCCAAATTACGTCACTTTTTGACATTAAATTATTTTTATCTTTATTTTTTCATCTAGATTGCTATGAACTCCCTTTACTTCTGAGTTGAGATAATTTCCGGTTAAACCGGAAGTGACAAAATGAATTCCGACATATCATAAAATGCAAAATAATCTCGCACACAAACCCACCAAATTTTAGTTCTGTAATTTAAACAATGAAAAAGTTATAGTGGTGAGCGTTTTTCCTGAAACACCCGGATATACCCATATATTTTACCTTGTACTTTTTAAAAATTAAGTTTTATAAAAAAATGTTTATCAAAATTTGGCTTTTCCTTTTTTAATGTACTAAATTGCCGTTCTGGTTTTTAAATTTTTCTAGGAAAAAGGTTCTACACCTTTACATGTGGCTGTAAAATCTGATCAGAAGTTGCAAGTGGAACTTCTTTTAGTATATGGCGCTGATCCTACATGTCCCGATAATCAAGGGAGGACTCCATTAGATTATACTAGGTAATTAGTGCACTTAAAAAAGATTGATTAAACTCGATGTCTGTATGTCACAACCGTTTTTTTTTCTCAGAACATGAGGCAAGAGTTGATTGTTGGCATATTTATTGCTATACATACATACACCTAAAGTAAAAAAAGTATGCAAGGGCCCGTCGTTTACGGAGCAAATGGTTTCTGACGGAACTCTTCGAGGACTGTAGTTAGGAACTTGTTCGATATTCAGTCTCATACATGCATTGGCTCAAAAGTAGCGTTGTTATCGCTCGAGCGAAAAACCGCTCGAGTATCGATTATTGAAATAACCGACATCGCTCCATTATTAAAAAAATCGCTCGAATTATAAATTCAAGCGAAAATCGTCGCTTTTAACTTATTACCTTTCACTCGTTACCCGAGCTTCGCTTGACGCCGACGTATATTCGAGCAGTTTTTCGCTCGATAGGAAATACTCTAGTTATAAATTCAGGCGAGAAATCGAATCATTACCTTGCGCGCCACCCAAAATGTGCCAATTCACGACGTTCGAGCTTAACTCTCAGAAAGCTGACATACGTCTTGAATGTGCATATAAAAAAGTATGCCAAATCCCTTGGTGGATTCGTCGCGACAAGGATTTTGTTTCGACGGGCTAGACAGCGGCGATTGTTCTTAAAAAATTTAAGGATGTAATTATTATAAAAATCAGAATCAACTGACTAAATTTCTAAAACTTACAAAAACAACCCCTGGTGTTTTATCAACACATTCTTCGTAGTCATAAAAATTACAAGTGATTAATCACTTGAGCAATTCACTTGATTATTAAAATCACTCGAGTATCAGAGTATCAAGTACTCGATTATTAAAATTATCGGTTTTTCCCAATACTACTGAAGAAGGCGATTTTAGCTCCATCCCTACATAGAAAGAAATTTACGCTGCAGGTTGTTTGTGGCCGCTGCGGAATTGCAACAAGATGATGGAAAGTTTCATTCGTTCTACAGTATGGGCAGAGAAACCTATGAACTAATTTTAAATTACACAGAAACTAGGAAAATATCACTCGGCGACCGACATGCTCAGTCTCTTAGCGATTATCACTTAGTATTTTACTAGTTTTTTAGTTAGAAACCAGTTGCCCCGTGGACAACGGCCCTCGGGGCTAGAAGAAAGATATTTTAGAACTCTCCATCGTCGACATATATATATATATCTCTTTGTATTGTATTGTATACAAATATACAATATTTTTAAATATAAAATATTTAAAACTGCTTACAGAAAAGGAAACCATATTTTAATTATTAGTTCTTATAAACGGATTTTGATGATTAAATTATATATGGCATAGTACTTTCATTTAGAAACTTAAAAAATTTGTGAACCACCCGAAACACAAAATATAAACGCCAATAATGATATGTCAATATTTTAATTATGCCATTTCCATCTAATACACTGGAATTGTATTTCGTTTCCAAAGAAAAAAATGTTGTCTGTTTTCTCCTCTTTCATTAACTGATAAGACAAAAAGACATTCAAAATAACATACATGCCTTTGATACATGGTATAAAGATCTCGGAGGTATGATTCCACGCCGATGGAGGCGTGACTTGTGACGTCAACGGGCGAGTGCTTTTTAAATCTCTTATGGAGATTTATACTGCTGTCAGCGTTTTAAACTCTCTTTTAAAGGTATTAAAGGTTTTACGCATTTAATGGTATGTGAAATTAAAGAAAAAGATTTAAGTATATTTATTTCATTAACATACAACAAAGATTAAAGCTAAAATATATAGTTATAAACAAATTAAACTATTTTTTAAATAGTCCATCTCTCAGTGGAGTAATATTATGAAGAGTTAAAGAAACTCATAGTCGGCTTCAGTAGTTAAATAAACATTATTTTAATTTCCATACATATTTGGAAGGCATATCATCAGCTTCAGTGGAATATACTTAAGAAGTAAATGTTAACAAAATAAATAAAACCATATCCATTCTTCATCAATTTTTTTGTTTTTATCCTTAGGAAAGCGGAATCACCTTATATTTTTATCAAATTTCTTTGCCTGGTTATCCATATCACGACCGAATACAGCGCACCTCATTTTATGAAAATTCATATATTTATTTTAATAAACACACACGACTAAATAAGAAAACATTCTGGTGAACTTTCAAATTTTCCATTGAAAACTACGGCAAACGGCACTATGTGGCGACCAGTGTTGCCAGAAATCTTTAGATCAAAAGTAATAGGTTGACGGTTCGAAACCTAATAGAATAGTAAAAAATGGTGTCAAGTAAGAAGAGTACGAAAAAAAAGGTCGTTACTGTCTTATGATATGGAAGCCACCTCCAGATTGAATAATAATACTGAATACATTTCATATGGGGAGCCCCAAATGAATATCTCAAAAATTGTTAAAATAGTAATGGATATATTACAATTGTACAAGACTGACAACGCTGGTGGCAACAAGCTGGGGTGGCCGAACAGCTTCGGCTATCGTCGACTGGTTCGAATGGCGCGGCGGATGTTTTAAAAGTGTGTCGGAATCTTTCCTTATTTTAGTGGTATTTTAGCTGTAATGTCTGTTATATTTCTATGAAATTAATATACGTAAATACTTGTCATATATTATTCTTTCATTTCATATACCATTACATGCATAAAACCTTTTAATACCTTTACAATAGAATTAAGAGCGCTGACAGCAAAAATCCCCATAAGAAATTTAAAAATCGCTCTCCCTTTGACGTCACTGCGCGCGGCAGACGAAATTCGGATGGTTAGATATCTTACCTTTAGTTATTGTATCATGGCTTTGATATTACTGTAAAGTTATGGCCCACTTTCATTCTTTCTTCGGCCCAACAATATGTATACATGTTAGGGGTTTATGTTTAGGTTAATAATTGGGGTATTGGTTTCTTTAAAAGTACTATATTTCTCCACTTAAATGTACTTCAAAGAAATACGACCAATAACTCTATACCCGATTATTACACGTGACATTGACCAGGTAGGTGATTGGGCATAGTTCGCATCCAGCGTTGATTTTCCGATAATTCCCGTCATATTATCTTTAAAAAAATAATTTCTGATGTTAAAGGATAACTAAAAATCCAACCTGCCTACAATTATGGAAAGTAGCTTCGTCAGAAACAATAACATTGAGAAATTATTTTCTTATATTTATTTCGTAACCCAATTCTGAAATAAAACGCGATTTTGAAATTCTTTCACATATAGTGGAGTTATAATATGGTGTGGATGCAAATTATACTAGTGCAATATGACCACAATTGATTTTTGACTCATTCCATCATTTCTATCCAGCCGTCTGTTACCTACAAGAGAGTCGATAGCTACCGCCCCGAAAACTCCAACTTTCCTATTGTGGTCAGTTTTATTCGCTTCCGAACTCGTGATTTCATCTTCAGATGTTATTAAACCTTACATTAAATTTAGCTAGCTAAGAATTATTCGTTAAAACGTCAATATTCTCAACATTTAAATAAAAAAATAACTCATTTGTATGGAAACGAATAGCAATTCTGAAATAAGTGAACTTGATTTATTGATGACATTCATTTATTTTTTGAATTCAATTAAAATAATTAACCAAAATTCCGTAATTAAAGGAGCAAATGACAATATTGTTTGTACACATACATAATTTTTTTTAATGTACAGGGTGGCCAACTAAGCGAGGTAAGCGGCTATATCTCGGAAACCGTTCACCGTACAGCTTTCGGAAAAAAATATTTATAGGAAAAGTTGCCAAGAGAAATTGCTGGAAATTATTTGCAAGTTTGTAGGCCGGCCGCTAGGGGGCGTAACACGAATAGTAATTTGTTGCCAGTCGATTTCTCTACAATTGGCATAGGTAAGGTATATTGATAATACTTATAAATAAGTCTCACTTGTATCGTGAACAACTCTGCTTAAACACTTTTTTCTCTAGCCCTGCAAATAAAGTGGTGGGGGTAACGCAAACATCGATTTGCAAAAAATGCAATATCTCAGGAACGCCTCATCTGAAAATATTCAAATTGGTGTTATTTGAAAGAGCTCTTCTTGCTTTATTAGATACACTTCAAGCAATGTCTATGTCATTTTTACTGTAGTCGCTAGATGGCGCTTTCAACAGATTTAACATATTTATCGTTTTTCTCGAAAAACTTAAATGCAATGGTAAATATGTTATTACACCAGTACAGAGAGGAATAAAGGCCAGACCAATCGGTGAAAACCGCAAGTTCCTATCTTTTTTCTAACCGGAGATATCAATGAAAAATTAATTTATATTCTACTAAATCTCCCGCACGGTACTTACATATGTTGCAAAAGAGAAGAAGGCTTTGGAAACAAAATACATATTATATCTAATAGGAGTATTGGGAAGAAACGTTCATTTTATAAACCTATTTCTTTGACCAATCACTAAATGGGAACCTGTTTTTGGAGTTCCTTAGGAATAAATTATGTGTTTTATTAGAAGATGTGCCTCTTGAAACCAGGCACTGCATGTTCCTGCAGCTAGATGGCTGTCCAGCACATTTTTCAATTAATGTGCGAGAATACCTGAATGAGACATATCCAGACCGATGGATAAGAAGAGGAAGCCTTTTTCGTGGCCAGCCAGGTCACCTGACTTGACCTGTTTGGACTTTTATTTGTGGGGACGATTACAAGATATTGTATTCCAAGCTAGGCCTACGACCAGGGAAGATATGAAGAACAAAATCCAAAATGCAATTCTTCGCCTGCCAAGAGCGGAAGTGGAAGCTGCTGTTCTTTCTACTATAGGAAAGCTCAGACAATGTGTGGGCCAGGATGGCAGACAGTTTGACCATTTAAGGAATACCTTTCTTTTGGTTTATAAAATTAACGTTTCTTCCCAATACTCCTATTAGATATAATATGAATTTTGTTTCCAAAGCCTTCTTATTTTTTGCAACATATGTAAGTACCGGGCGGGAGATTTAGTAGGATATAAATTAATTTTTCATTGATTTCTCCGGTTAGAAAAAAGATAGGAACTTGCGGTTTTCACCGTTTGCTCTGGCCTTTATTCCTCTCTGTACTGGTGTAATAACATATTTACCATTGCATTTAAGTTTTTCGAGAAAAACGATAAATATGTTAAATCTGTTGAAAGCGCCATCTAGCGACTACAGTAAAAATGACATAGACATTGCTTGAAGTGTATCTAATAAAGCAAGAAGAGCTCTTTCAAATAACACCAATTTGAATATTTTCAGATGAGGCGTTCCTGAGATATTGCATTTTTTGCAAATCGATGTTTGCGTTACCCCCACCACTTTATTTGCAGGGCTAGAGAAAAAAGTGTTTAAGCAAAGTTGTTCACGATACAAGTGAGACTTATTTATAAGTATTATCAATATACCTTACCTATGCCAATTGTAGAGAAATCGACTGGCAACAAATTACTATTCGTGTTACGCCCCCTAGCGGCCGGCCTACAAACTTGCAAATAATTTCCAGCAATTTCTCTTGGCAACTTTTCCTATAAATATTTTTTTCCGAAAGCTGTACGGTGAACGGTTTTCGAGATATAGCCGCTTACCTCGCTTAGTTGGCCACCCTGTACATTCGAATTTTATAAACAAAGCGCATCGTCCTGTTATTTAAAATTCCTAAATTACTCCCAACCCTCAAAATAGGGATGGGAGGGGAAGGTCAAAAATGTGTTTAAATGTTTACTACTTACTGCTCTGTTACCTTATTAAAATTTCATGAAAAGATTTCAAACCTTCGAGAGATCGAACCTTATCGACCGATCAGCCTTATTTGACGATTTTCGAGTTATTAGTTTATAATATTGTGCCAAATTCCACTTCGCTACGTTAAACGCTCTGAGAAAAAATACTGTGATAGGCTGGCAGACACCAAGTTCATTCCATAAAACTATTTTTCATTATTCGTTTTTAGGCAGTTTAACAATAAGGAGCTCATGAATCGTATAACAGAAAGTCAGTATGAGGTAACAGATTCCTTTAGTTACTACTTATCTCTTCGTAAACCTGATCATTCCACTGGCGTGCATTTTCTTATTCCTCCCACTGGTTTTAAGTCGAATTCAGTGTCTTTAGCGAAGTTGCAGCAGGTAAGTGGTGGGGTTTGTTCGGGTTTGTGGGGTGAAATTGCTAATAGTGGATTTTTTAAACGGTGTACGCTTTATTTAACGAGATATCAGAAAATATCAAATATAGGATGTCCAACAATAAAAAAAGGATGCAGGAACAGCTATAGTGTTCGCAGCGAACCCTTTCGACAGTCTGACGACTGACCTGCCTGCTTATTTCTGGTTATTTAATTTATATAGGTTGGTATGAATTCCAGGACCGTACTTAAAAACGGTACATTTATTAAGTTATTTTAAAATTATTGGAAATTAAAGCAAAAATGTATTTATCTTTCATTGAATCTGTTTTTTATTTATTACTTTCCTAGTTTATATTATATAAATAGTGAACTTAACCAAGATTTTATTAGACACTACATAATCAATTGCACTGAGATTCTAACCAAGTGCATCTCTTCTAGGTTCATTTGGTAGTAAGAGCGATTTTAAACCTAAACTATTAAAAATATCATGCAGATATTTCTTATTTTCCCAGTCAGCCAAACTGTCCACATTCAAGTCGCCACGCAAAATTACTATCTGATATTTAACATAACTAAATCTGAACTCCTTCGTTATCACAAAGAAATAAAACATCTACAATTTTTTTAATTTTAATATTAAAAATCACCTTAGTCACTCTTAACGGTGGCATCAGCTGAGGTAGAAGCCATAGAAGGCGGACAATAATTATGTTCCATAATTATTATTTATCCCTAGAGTTTAATAAAATATTAACCAATAAATTTTTCGTCGTACTTACTGCGGTTTACTAGATACACAAACAACTCAATATGTAGTTAATTAAACTTTTAAGAACAAAATATAGTACAAGGATGAAAATGCACTTCTGAAACTTATTAGCACCATTTAAACTTTAAAAACACAACACGTGGACTTAGTACCGCTCACCACAAATGGCGGAATTTTATTGAATTTCCCAAGCAGCAGGTTGATGACATATTGCTGGTGTCAACTGTCGAAAACGAGAGAGTTCGCTGGAATATCTAACCCAGTGCTTGGTTGTAAATGACATTCATAGTTTTCACATAAATATCTACAGAAGCAGATAAAAAAACACCATTGTTGACAAGCTATTCATTAAAATGATACCGTTATAACTGTGTCCGACTCAAGTCGGTAAGAAGAGAGGTCTGTCCTTCGTTTGATTTTGGGTCTTATTCACTGTGTCTCGTGTCGAACCAACCGGAACTACTCGGAATTTTAAAACTTTCTAAACGGCATATTATTAGGCACGTAAATGCGCAACTTTGCCTCCATTTAACCGACTTCGTATCTCTTACGGTTTCCGAGATCCCTGTACTGGCTTGAACACGCTGTATACGTTTCAGTCAATATCTGTCAACTTTAGCCTGAATAGAGTTATTACACTATGGGCCGGTTGTATAAACACTTTGAACTGTAGTTCAGTCTTGAAGTCTAGTTCAAAGTAAAAAAGTTGTTGTACAAACCGTATTTTACACTGATCTCAGTTCAAATCAGGAGTTCACGTGAACGTCCACTTTTGGAGGTTCAGAAGTTGAACTGTCGATCCAAGCCAGTTTCTAACCTTAAATATTTTTTTTGTGTCAGGTCATAAATAAACATTAGCACCAGTAGGTTGCGGCAGTGATAGATGCCGCGGGCAGCGTTTAGGGTGACCGTATAGTCGCTGCAGCGAACCCTCGCGCCAGATATGTCAAGTTTCACGTGACATTAATGACTTGTCTGCTTCTTTCTGGTTATTTATTTTGGCTATGTTTGTATAAACTTCCAGGACCGTACTAAAATAGTACGTACGTTTATTTTAAAAATAAAACGAGTCTATTTATATTTTTAAATGCATTTTTTATTATTTATTATAGGGAATAAAACACACAAACACATTATATTTTTTTGTTATTTATTTATTCAAATATATAAAATAAAGTCATTACCTATAATTACATGTCTAGTAGGTAGGTACCTCTATCTTCACAAAAAGATAGGAAGTACGTATCTACATGTATGTGCATCTTTACCTACTGTAAACTTTATGCAGTGTGTCTACACATGGACTTAACTATACCTGTAAAAAATTGTATCTTAAATTTTTCCAAAAAGTCATCCTTGATCATTCTTTTCCCTGTTATATAAATACAAATCACTTGGAAAAATTTCCATGCTTTTGTACCGGATGCACAAAAAAACATTTCTGAAAATAGCTATGAACCTTTTCTAAGGAAAGGTTATTGTATTAAAAAACTAAATATACGGTTTGCTTAAAGGTTGTTCACTCTCGTTACCTCTGCTTTAACTTTAATGCGCAATAGGAACTTATAAGTGTATTGTATCATAACAAGCAAATTCTATATGCACCCTTCTTCTGTAGACGTAGGCTATGAATACTGCAAATACGTAGGTTACGTAAGTCATATATACAAAAAACTAATAAAATGGGTATTTCGGCCTCCCCCATTGGGATTTCGGGAAAGGTAAGAGTAAAAAGATACGAAGTCGGTTAAATTGGGACAATTTTGCGTTTCGGGTTTTAGTTTTTCCTGACTTTGTTCGAAGAGGTGTCCAAAAATAAATTTCACTTTCTCATTGCCACTTTTCATTCTCCCCAAGATGGCATTTTATGAGGGAATGAACAATATGAGCATGGTCGTTATTACCCATTATAATTGAACGATCCACTGCCGTTTTAATAAAATCAACTCACTCAGAAAGAAATGAAACATCTAGAAATTTTTTCATTAATATTAAAATTCACCTTAGTTTCTCTAACGGTGGCATCAGCTGAGGTAGAAGGCAGACAACAATTATGCTCCATAATTATTATTTTCGCCTATAAAGAGATAAATAAAATATTAACCTATACATTTTTCGTTACGTCACTAGTACTTACTGTGGTTTACCAGATACACAAACAACTCGATATGAGTTAATCAAAGTTTTCAAAACAATATAAACTATACTAAAACGACGGAAATACACCTTTAAATCTTATTAGCACCAATCAAACTGGAAAAATATAAAAACACAACACGCTCAATGCGGTTCGTATAAAACTGGGGTATTTGATTAAGTACCCAAACAGCTGATGTTGTTGCTGATGTCAACTGTCGAAAAAGTTTGAGGGTTCGCTGCAAAGACTATACCTTAACTCCTAATTTCTTGCGTTTAGAAATTTAGCATGCAAATGCACGAAATTTTTACTAGGACGGGACTCTCAGGACCAGCCTTGCCCCCAAGGTTCCCTATCTTAAATTAATTATTATAGTTTAGTTTGATTTAGTTCATATGAGTTAAATTATACTATTAAAATTACATATTTTTTTTCAGCTTCCAAATCATGTTTTTGAAGAACTAGTTATGGACGTATACGATGAAGTAGACAGACGGCAGACTGAATCCAGTAAGAAATTTACTGTCATAATAATATTAATATAAATATTTAAAGCCATTAACCGATAATTAGAAAACTACATACTACATAACAATTGCAAATATTTTTTCGCTTTAGTATGACTAATGTTTATTAGTTAGGTAATTAAACTAATGTGCTTCCTCTGTCTAACTTGCTTTGTTTTCTTTTTCTCGAGCATTAAGGAGCTTTTGGTGAGTATTAAATAGAAATACATTATTTATATTTTCGTCCCTGATTAGTGTTTCTCAGTGGGTGAGCCTGTTTGTGTGCTTTGAAAATCGCTTTAAAAAAAAGTACAAATGAAAGTGTTCAAGAGGATGAGCGGTTAGTAAATATAATTATTTTATTGTAGATTTATTTTTAACTTACGCGATGAGATAATGTGTTTTTCCGGAGATAAACCAATTGTAAATATTTGCGATTTATTTTTAATTTCATTATCTCTCGGTGAATTATTCATGCAATTTATATTACTGTATTTGTTTGAATATATTTTGTTAATGATCACTCAGTAGTTAACGTGATTTTCCGGTTTTAAAATATTAATAGGCAAAAAATTATAATATGCAAAAATTATTAAAAGAAACAAGACTTTATTAATAAAATAGAAATAAATCACGAAATATATTAAACAAGGTGAGTAAATTTTAAAAATGTAATTAATTGGAACCAACAATAAATGCATTATTATTATTATATCACCCAACCCATTGTACTTTACGGAGTATGTAAGTAACCAGAAGAGGCACTCAAATCAGCAACAAAATATACAGGGTGTTATGGAAATGACGTATTATATTTAAATGGGCGACTCCTTGGGTGTCCTAGAGAAGCGCTACATATTTTTTTTCATATCGACCGTTTTAAAAGTGGGGTAACAAACCCTCTTACTCACAGGTGACTCCGCGGTAATGAATCATAGCACCCTGTGGCAGTGTATAACAGACACCTGCGCAATGTTGCCAAACTGTGTAAAAATGTAAAACTTTAGCTTCTTATAAAAATAAATATTTAGCTTACTTAGAAAGTAAATCCAGGACGCTGTAAGGAATCCAGGGCGCAGACACGTTCAGTTCTTTTTCTACGTGCCCTGATGATAGTATGGGACTGCATACTAAACTTATACCCACTAAACCCCATTCGGCCTCTTCTTTCCAATCTCAGAACATAACCGGCATATCGTCGAGAGAAAAAAATAAATAGTGAAACAGAACAAATTACACTAAATCATTTGGAACATACAACAACGAACAAACCCAAATTTATTAATCCTTTACTGAAGAAGAATGATGAAATAATTATGTTGATATACAGGACAGCCCCTACAAAATAAATAATCTCGTCCAACTAGCGCGGTTGCCATTTCCATTATACAGGAATGTATTACAGAAGGAAATTCCGCAATTTATGAATATAGTCTTATAAAACATCGAAAGTGGCAACGCTGTATTTTCAGCTCAAATAGCTAAATATCGATCGACCTAGTAAACCCGAATATGTCAAACGTGTTTAGTTACTTTCAAAATTTTTAGATGTCAAATACCAATGTATTTGTATTGATGTATTTTATATTATTTCCCAGAACAATAAAGGCGTATTTTTGTCTACACAGTAGCACTTTAAAATACTAAAAATTTAGATGTGTTCATGAGATGCATACCTACGCGAAAACTAATGTGAATTTATGTGGCTTTGTTTTGGTTGTGAGGTTATTGTGTCGATTTTTGTTCGGGTTATTTACTTGGTGTTTTTTTATAAATTAAGTTGGTTTTAAATATGGCCGAAAAATTAAATACAATTTTTTTTCTAAAGGGTAAAGTGTCATTTAAGTTGTTCAGCTTCAACGGTGTCGTTCGAATTGAACAAATGAGAACATACCTGACCATTTATAAACTCCGCGGCGGTTCGTTCGAGGCAGTTCAAGTTTATAATAATGTATCCTGAAAAATAAACAACTTCAAATCTGTCAAGCGGTTATTGTCTTTCTAAAGAGTTTACCATGAAGATGTGACAACACTGCTCAAAATTCACTAACTTTTTCGCCATATGTTGATTTGTTTACCTCCAGTGACACCCCGTGCTTATTTTTGGTTTGACACAGGGCATAAGTTCAAACATTGGAGGATATTTTTTCATAACGATTGGGTTACTACAGTTAATTTTACTATTTCTTTATTTTATAGTTTGGCTAAGTTGTGCTGACACGACGGAGCTTAATGATGTACCATTTTTACCCGTCGACAACACACTTTCCACAACTAGGAACCAAGGCAGACAGAAACTAGCCAGGTTTTCAACACCTGAATTAAAAAGCTTGGTGTATGACATTCTTGTGGACACACAAAGAAGGCAAAGTATAGACAAAGGTAAGTCACGGTTTGTATTTGTTTAGTAAGTATAATATGTAAAAAATAAACCTACTTTGCTTGCCGGGTGGTAATCATATAGATATGTATGGAATATTATATTACCTACTAAGAGTGGTAGGAAGCCTATTACACACGATTTCGAAACTTACAGTACGAGCTAAGCGAGTCAGTATACAGTATACAGTATTCACCTGAACACGACTGGAGATGTTTACCAGTTGAAACGTTGTGTTATAAATAAATAAAGACTAGGGAATTCTAAAATACGTCTATGACTCATCATCATACAGCATTGTCTCTTAACATTCAAACAACATATCGAAAATTGTTATCAGATTTGAAAACTACATTCAAATATGCGCATCTACCATGAAATTGCAAAAATGCAATGCAAAAAAAAAAATCTGATCAACCTTTTTTTTCATAACAATTTCCGATATTGTCAAAAAAAGGTTCTTTACTCTTGAGCCAAATTCATATTTTTGAGAAACCTCGTATACGGCTGAAGAAAATTAAAATCTGATGATTGCATTTTAGACCATGCAGAACTTTTTAGGAAGAATCACGTTTTTTTTAAATTAACACTAAAATTGTTTTCCATATGGTTACAACTTAAACAGACATACTGTATATCTGTGTTAAACAAAATACAAGTTTTTTGCTTAGAATTCAGCGGTCGACGGGGTGCTAGCCCGGAGAATGGTTGCTTAACATTATTTGTTTATTCATTATTGTAACGTATGTCCCATAAGTCACAAATTTCAGATGCCATAAAATTGGTAATAAGAAGAAAATATCAAGTTGCACTGGTAGCAAAAACTTGTTTGACACCTTCAGTTAACGTTGACAGTTCAGTCTTTAAATTGATTAAGTTGATATGGCTTACAAATTAGAAATTCGGAAGGGTATTTATAATTTAGTTGAACAGGTCCCTAAATCCGAAATAATATGCATTTTTGAAAATCAAAATATATCGCGTAGAACCATTTATCGGACAATTGCTGAATGTGAGCAAGGTATTCCTTGTATGAACCGTCCAAAAAGTGGGAGGCCTAGAATTTTTACCAGAGTAAGTTCAGAAAGACCGATAAGAAGGGCGAAAAACACACTTGCTACATCAACAAGAAAACTAGCACGGCAATATCGAACATCTAAGAACACCATAGCGCGGGAACTATCGGAATGGCCAGAAATACCGAAAAAGAAGAAAGGCTCCGAAATTAAATAACTAGCCAGAATGGCGAGATGCTGTCGTGCTTTAAAAAGAGTATATTTTGCTAACAACCGGTTGATAATTATGGATGACGAAAAGTATTTAACACTAAGCAACTCCGAAATGAAGGGAAATGATGGTTTTTATACTGACAATATTGAAGAGGTCCCTGATAATGTCAAATTCAAACAAAAGGCCAAATTCGCTGATACGGTGTTAGTATGGTGCGCTATTTCCACCAGGGGTATATCCAGGCCAGACGAGTCCGTAAAGCCTCCGACGGCCCGAGATATGTACCGTACTTTTTTTTACAAGTTCTCCGAGGCCAAATATATAAAGAAATTCTTCATACATTTTTCTAAAACATCTTCGAAAAATTAACTGCAAATTCAATTTATATATATATATTCCGCTATTTATTATCGCATGTATGTATGGCTCGGTGCCCTAGTGGCAGAGTGTACGCCTGGTGATCTGAGAGTCGCAGGTTCAAATCCCTACCATCCCAACTATGAGGGGGTGACTCGAAGCGGGCGGTAAAAATCTTTACCATTGTCCTTTTTCTAGTCACCTATGACAAAATAAAAACAAAATATAATTAAAAAAAAAATTATTTATTAATACGGGAGGATACGACACAAAAATATTTTAGCGATTCAAGCTTGTGGGCAATTTCTGAAGTAAATTATTACCTAATTATTTGTTCATATAGTAACCCCCAATACCTTGAACACATAATTCAATACGTTTTTTAAAAGGATGAGTCATGTCTCTACACATTTTCAACTGTTTTCAAAGTATTACTCGGCAAATGTCTAGAAACATTCTTTTGAAAAACGTATTGAATATGTGTTAAAGTTAATGGGGGTCACTATGAACAAATAATTAGGCAATACTTTGAAAACAGTTCCAAATGTGTAGAAACATGAATCATTCTTTTGAAAAACGTATTGAATTATGTGTTCAAGTTAGTGGGGGTCACTATATGAACAAATAATTAGGTAATAATTTACTTTCGAAATTGTCCACAAGCTTGAATTTGGTAAAATATTTTTGTATATTTTTTTTAAATTACAACATTTTATTTTTATTTTGTCATAGGTGACTAGAAAAGGGATAATGGTAAAATGCATCCACTTTTTTTTGCTCGAGTTTAAATAAAAATTGAAAAACAACCAAGATTGGTAGAGATAGGCATAGAGAGACCTTAATAAAAATTAGAGAGGATTAAAATAGCTACAAGATAAAGTAATCATATACAGGGTGTTTCATTTAAAAAACTTACGAAACTCAGGTTTCAAGTTCGTAATGTTGGCATATCCATAGAAAATACCCTGTATAATAATATTGATATGTGTTATCATGGAGGACTTCTGTCAACATTCCTCTTTCCGACATAAACATATTTTATTTCAAATGTACAGATTTTTACGGTGAATTCAAATATGTAAAAATATACATAGTGTCCCATTTAAAGAATATGAAATTTTTATCACACCGCCTTTTTGGGACACCCTGTATGGTCGAAAATAATTTTAAAGTCTAACGCTTAATAACTTTCGTGAAAAAAGTTTTCTGCTATCCCTAGCGGTAGAAGAGATATTGAGCTTTGTCGCACTAATTGGCCACCCTGTATATTTATTTAAATATAATCTATTGCTGGGACTAGCAAGCTAGTTCTCTTTCTTGTTTGTAACAATTCTTTTTTGTTTTTAGGAAGCATGATTCAACTTAGAGAGACATCTGAAATTGACGATGACGATGATCCATTGTATGACTCCGTTGCCGAAGACGAAGACTACGCAGTTCCAGTGACTAAAGATGAAGAGGTAAGCATATGCATTTACTACTCAGACATTTTAAAAGTCGACGAAATGATTTGTTACATTACGAGTTTAGGTGTTTACAAGTGAGGCTATACCGATGCCGAATTAGGAATAATCGAACAATCTGAACGAACACTATAAAATTCACTTAACAGCTGTGTGACATGACGTGCATTTTATTTAATACCGTACTCTCAATATTTGACTTTCACAATTTGACGTCACAGCTTGATGTTATACACGGTGTTATGGAAATAACTTATTTTATTTAAACCCTGGGAACACTGAGATGAAAACAAATTTAAGAACAATAACCATAAATACAGCTTTGAGTCAATACCCGAGAAAAGACCTGATGTCAAACCAGAAAAGCCACGTGGTAGCCACTAGCGACAACACAATCAATTAATTTGGTCATCATGGTATTTAAACAACATAATTTATAAAATTTGGAATTATTTCGAAAACGTCTGGAATTAACCTATATGTTTGCGTTACAAAAAATTGCTTATGAATTCTGCATCCAATAAACAAATAATATATAGTTGTTGCAGAATTATACCGTTGACTCTTACTGCCATAAATAAACTACCTGATTAAACCCTATTGTATACGCCTCAACCTCTTCAAAGCTCAATAAATGGGATCAGGGCCGGCTTGACAATGTATACCACACCACTTGATTTATTTTTATAATTTAAAATAAATTGATAGGTATTTTTAGTTTTAGGTACCTATAATAAATGTAAAATAATGATAACAATTAATGATAATTGAAAATAATATAATTTAAAAGTATAACTATTAGGATAACAAGTACAATAAAAATTAATTATATTTTAAGAAACTATTGATAATTTATTCAAAATTTAACTCTGTATCACTATCACTATCTTCATCTAAGCCTAAACTTATAATTAAGGGTTGAACATAACCGCGGTAACAGCTTAGCAGGTTAAGTTGTTGGCATTCGGCTGCGGAGGTCTCAAGTTCGATTCCCGAGACGGGGCATATTTTTCAGTGAAAAATATGAACAGACATTTAGAAGGAATAAGAATGCACAGTAAAAACAATATATATACAAAGTTCGTGGCCAATACACCAGTTTGTAAGGCCAAATACCCGAGAAAAAAAAAAAAAAAAAAAAAAAAAGGGTTGAACATCTGTAATCATACAATTGTAAGAATTTTCCACCTTAAGTACATGCTGTACACAGTTTTTCCAGCTGTCTGCAGAAATGTTTCTTACTTCGTTTTTAATTAATTCTACTACAGATGCATTTAATGTAGGAGAAATATTATTTCTCCTAATACTAATATTGGATTTTAGTTGGTGCCATATTAGCTCAATAGGATTGAATATACAATAGTACGGAGGAAGACGCAACACTGTATGTCCATTTTCTGCTGCAAGTTTGTCACGCTCGTATTCCTTATTTATTTTAAAAGCTTTTAATACTTTTAGCAGTTCTCGTTTTTTGTAAGTTTCTTCAAAATATAAATCATTTTCAATCATAAAATTTTGAATTTCTGCTTTTGTATTATTAGAATTGGGAATGATTTTTGCTTGCCGACTATGATAACTAGTATTGTCCATTACAATGACGCTATTTTCAGGTATATTTTTAAGGAGTTTATGTTTAAACCAATCTTCAAAAAGTTGTGCGTCGGTATCTTGATGGCAATCTAAAGAAGGATCTGCTATGTTTTTAGCTGAAAGCAACAGACAATTTGGAACAACCAGCATGTAATATTGTGATTCTTTTGCCTTTATTTGATGGTGCCTTGGTTTGACATTTTTTGGAAGAATCATCCCAACCTTTTCTTGGAGAGGGAGAAGGAGATTGATACACATTTTTAATTATTAGTTTGGCATCGGTAGATAAATGCTTTCTTTTAAAAATGACACTTGAAGATGCCCCCCTATCAGCACAATTCCAAGGACGCCACATTCTACCACTAATAAGCCTAACTAAAAATTACTCGCCGGAAAACCACTAAAGATTAAAATTATTAAAAATCACTTTGTATTTATATATGCATCAGGCATAGGTATAAATTGAATTTGTATACCTGGTCCGGCTCTGCTCGAAAAGGTTTTAAAATTTGGGATTTCCTTATTTATTTTATGGTCGAAGGGATAATGAGGTTTTATTGCAGTCAAAAGATCAACGGTATAATTCTGCAAATACTATACCCTATATTCCATTTGAAAATATTGAGAAAAATTATGAACACCCTGTATAAAATAGATAAACACTGTTAGATTTATAGTATTTCGATCTTTATGTTATAAAGCTCACTCAACCCTGTGGTTGATAACATAAATTTAAGAATGTTTTTTTGATTTTTCTTCCCTGGACTACAAAACTTTTTTATTTAGTATTTAATTTATTGCTCTTAAACGACCCGTTTAAGGGAAAGTTTACTTTACTATACATTGCCATAATTAATTTACATTTTTAGGTCGCTAATAATAAAGACAGTATTATTTCGATAGACAGCATAAGTAAGACAAATCAAGTGTTAGAACAGTTAACGAAACAGTTGCGAAACTCTGATAGCACTATAACAGATCTGCGCGCGGAAGTGTCCAAACTTAGGCAAAGTATGAAAATTTTACAAAATGAAAATTTCGAACTAAGAAGTCGTTTGTCACAAAAAATATCCTTTATGAATGGAGATAGTGGATTCGATTCTTTGGAGTTTATTGGTGAGGTATGTATTGAATCACTCAGATTATCACTATTATGAAGTCGTTAAGTATCTGGTTCGAAAATTAAGAAGGCTGATTACCATGATACTTCGGTGGTTTTAAGGAGTATCTTCGTTATTAGTAAAGAAGGATGCGGCTTTCGCTGCTACTTTTTTATCAAACAAAGGATGTCCCAATTAGAATTTTTCTAGGCCTCCTCGTTTTTGATATACGGGATGACTTTAAGAGTTTTACATTTTGGGACATCCCTAAATTTCGGTTACCCTGCAACTTATCAAACAGAAATCAAATGTTTTAATTGTAGTTTTTTTACGTAGTATCGAGTGCCGTGCTCAGATCTTTTCTACGTTTTCGAAAATTTTTTTTTTTAAATGGTCACGCTATATATTTTTTAATAATTTTTTTTAACAAGCTTCTCAGAAATATATAATATTTTATTTTTAATCTAAAAATTATGCCCGGAATTTACGTTTTTAAAAAATAAACCTGCCTGTCGCACCTGTCCTAATTATTACAGCCAATGTAACTAAAATATGACATTGCTCGAGTGCTATATCCAGTGTAATGAAAATCCAGTGGAGCATTAGAAGTGTATTTCAGTGGTAAATATCAGCCTTATAGTATTAGTTATAGAGACGGTGACAATAGGGGGTCCGTGATGTCGAATATCAGTAATTTGGTTTTTCGTGGAGTTTAGGTCCCCCTCTACAACTTTTATATCGGATGAAATGCCGTAGAGCGTTGCTGAGAGGCGCTTTACCACTTTAGATAGGAAATTCTCAATAAATTCAAAATTATATCGAGCCATGTCTGAAAATGAATTTACAGCATCTGCGTGAGCCCAATGTCACAGGAAACACATTTTCTGACAAGTCAACCCTTGCATATACTTTTCCGAGCGTGTCAAAAAAAATAGAATGGAAAAATTATAAAGTCTCAAGTGACATGGGTCCAAGTGGGCTTAATCGATTTGTATTCACATTCGTAAACAATTTTCTGATAAAAAGAATATTGCTATTTTTATATGTTTTCCCGTCATACAACTGAACAATACTTGCCTTCCGGTATCTCTGCGTAATATTGTCAGAATTCCGCCTAGCTAGGTGCGATTCTTCTGAAATTTTTTTTCCACAATATTTGGGTGTCAAGGAATGTAGAGTAATAATTTTCTGACATGTCGATCGTTTTCCGAATTTCCTCCGAGGAGATTTTTTAAAAATTCCAATCTTGAAATGGCGATACCTGGAGCGACAAAAATTGTTTCACATAATCTTTAGCATATAATGTTCCATTCTAGAAAGTTTCAACTTCAAATTCGCTTTTTTTCTTTTTTTTTAATTTTAATTTTTTTTACACGCTCAGAAAAGTATAGGCAACTGTTGACTTGTCAGAAAATATGTTTCCCGTGACTTTGGGGTCACGCAGATGCTGTAAATTAATTTTCAGACATGGCTCAATATAATTTTGAATTTATTGAGAATTTCCTGTCTAAAGCGGTACAGCGCCTCTCAAGAACGCTAAACGGCATCTCATCAGATATAAAAGTTGTAGAGGGGGACCTAAACTCCACGTAAAACCAAATTACTGATATTCCACTTCACGGACCCCCTATTGTCACCGTCTCTCTGACTATATGCAATTCTATAAAATTTCTCGAATTACTTGTAGATCTCAAAAGACGACAGCCGGATAAAATAATTTTTGCAAGTATAAAATCAAATTTAAGTGAACAAGGTTCATTTTCGAAACCTCGGCCTAAAATCTAGCATAAGGAAAATCGCGATACTGATGAAATAAATGTGCTGTTGCTTCAATTGAAACAAATCATATTATAATAATAAATAACGGTTCGTAAACAATCAATGTGACATTTTATCACTTTTGGCTTCTGCTAAATTAAAAATAAATTTCAACAAATAGAGTCTATAATACAGAGTGTCACGTAATTATTTATTCATTTAATTCATTTACTTATCTTAAAAAAATCGAAAATGTTCAGCTATTAAATTAAGTAGATAACCCCATGAATACGGTAAGTAAATGATAATTGACATTAAAAATTTTTATCGGATTTTCACACCAGAACAATGTTCTTATGCTAGAGGGTTGTATGTATGTTGTATTTGTATCATTATTTTCGAATTTTTCATGTTAAGTAAATGAATTAAATTAAAAGATAATTGCGTTACACTCTGTATTATAGACCTTATAGATTTTTATTTTTTAGTTTAGAAACAGTCAAGTAATAAATGTTGCATTGATTGTTTATAATACGTTTTTTCGAGAATATAACGTCTTTAAAGAAATGGTAATATTTTTGTTACCCCGAGTGGTATGTCGATACTTTAATGCTAGTCCCCATAAGTTTAAATAATTAGTTAAATTAAATTTTTATATATACAGTGAAACCTCTCATAACGGACACCTCTAATAAGCGGACATCTCTATTAAGCGGGCGCGGACAGGCTGTTTTCATACAAAGAGTGCGAAAACCCTCCTTTAAACGGACAAAAAATTTTAAAGTATTTGGGAGACGAATAAGTACGGTGCAAAAACTCTCTGAAGACAGATCAGCAACCAATCGCGTATGCGTGGCAATGCGAAACGACTTCGCCGATTGAAAGTATGTGTGATTCCCCGACAGCAATCCGCCGTTTATTTGTGAGTTGTAAGGTTAAAATCGTAAACAATGGCACAAAAACGTCGCGTTTTGAGTCTGAAAGAGAATATTGATGTTGTGGAAGTTTGTAATTTGATAACAATGATTTGGACGAGTTCATTAACATTGATAGCAATGTGCTATTAGAAGATGATAGTGACTCCATTCCTACCGATTACGTAGTCCAAACTGAAACCACATCGCTATCTGACGACTCTGATGAAGAAGTTGAATGCAGTAATCAAACAAATGTCACCAATTATCAACGAGCCATTAGTATGATAAAGGAATTATAAGAGTATGCAGAGAATAGAGGTGACTCTACAGCAATGGAATTGTTATCAGACTTGGAATTACATTTTCTAAATTGCAAGTATAAAACGCAAACACGTCAAACTACGTTATTAGTTTTTTTTGTTCTACATCCTAACTAAAACTAGTGTATTTTTGTTATGTTTATTTGTACATACATATACATAGTAATAATTTTGCATTTACATATTACCTATTAACAAATTTCCCGGACGGGCGGACACATTTAGACGGTCCCGTTGGTATCCGCCTAAGAGGTTTCACTGTATGTGAAATTTAAATTTTTGAAAATTTACATGCATCTAGATTTTATGCGCTACTCCGTTTAATTAGACGTATCAGGACGTGAATTACTCTGCCTTAACCTTTAGAAGCTGTTTTCTATTAGTTAAAAGAAAAATGTCTTGTTCTAAGGTGACGATTTTTCGAAGGAAATAAATTGAATTATTTATTTATTACAAACACAACAGATTTACATCCATTTGTAGTGTAGGGCAGTAAACGAAACCTGATACATACATATATTCTACTAATCAAGTTGCATTTAACAACGAATTTAACAATGAATTCCAAAATTTTATACAAGTTAATGTTAAAACATTCCATAGAGTATTTTTTTAAGTTTACTTACTGAGCTATTATTCCATATATCAAACTCTAATCGCTTTTGATTATATAATTTATACATAACAATAACAGGGGAATTTCTGTAGTAGTTTGTACGTGTATTATCAATATAAAAACTTAAAGGATATCGCTGGAGCATAAAAGTTTAGCTGAGCTAATAAATCAGGAGCATTTATCATGTTATTAAGTAGTTTATATAAAAAAATTATAGCAGAAACATTTCTCCTACTTTCAAGTGTTTGGATGTTATGTACTTTCATTATATCTAATTTTGCAATATGTAGTTGGTAGTTGTAGTTGGTCCTGTTTCCTTATAGTGTATATACCTCAAGAACTTGTTTTGTATTTTCTCAATACTATATTTATGAATTCCATAACACGGACTCCATATTATACAACAATACTAAAAAATTTGCTCCTCACATATGAAATATACAAAGTCTTGACAGATACTACATTAAGCTCCTTACTATTTCTAACAATAAATCCATACATTCTAGACGATCTACTGGCTATATCATATATATGACTTTTGAATGTCAACTTTGCATCAAAGGTTACCCCAAGATCACGTATTTCCACAACCTTAGCCAATGCCCTTCCTTTCATTTTGTACTCAAAATTGATTAGCGTTCTCTTCCTATTAAAACTAAGTACAAAACATTTGTCAATATTAAATTGTAATTTATTTTTAACAGACCAAAGATACATTTTGTCTAAATTTTGCTGAATATATTGACAATCATTATAGTTATTAACTCTTACATATAATTTTAGATCATCAGCAAACAACAATACTTTTGTACCACCTATTTCATTAACCAAATCGTTGATAAATAATAGAAAGAGCAATGGTCCAAGGTTAGAGCCTTGGGGAATACCTGAAGTTGCACAAAAATAATCAGAGTAGTAACCCCTAATAACAACTCGTTGTGTTCTGTTGTACAAATACGACTTTAATAATTGTATCAAATTATCATGAAAACCAAACTCATTACGCAATTTGTGTACGAGAACGTTATGTGATACTCTGTCAAAAGCCTTAGCGAAGTCTGTGTATATTACATATATATTATTATTATTATATTTTGTAGAATCAAACATCAGACTCAACACAGATCATACCTAATGGCAAGAGCATCGATGAAGTTGATTTAAGACCCAGTAGAAAGCCACAACGACCTACTAGTATGTATGAAACGAGGGAAGGAATCAGTAAAGTGCCTAACTGGCACGCTCTGAAAGCACAGGTTCGTACCCTTATACAATAAAGACAAGTTATCTAACCGTTCCAATTTCGTCTGACGCGCGAAGTGACTTCAAGGAGTGAGTTATTTTTAAATTCCTTATGGAGATTCGTTGTTGTTAGCGTTTTTAATAATTATCTTTTAAAAGGTTTGATAAGTAGGTGAAATGATAGAATAATATCGTGGTATTTAGGTATTTTTACTACCTAGTTAAACAAATAAGTATCACAAAACTTACATTGTGTAATACTACGCCGTTTCTAAATAAGTGAGAGCAATTTTTAAGTGTTTAGTCTTGAGCCAATTTAAAGCATGAGAGTTCATAGAACATATAACCATTCTAATTGTTTTTTTTAGTATTTTCAGCTTTATATTGACATTGACATTCGTCTCTCATGGCATATAGAGAAGGTCAAAATAAACCTAATTTGTCATAGAATAAATATTCCTAAAGTGCCCCTTAACCCTTGCACATTTTTCTCGGCTCACTCTTTATAGGAAAACGTTCAGAAACCACTGTACAAGCAATAACTCAATTAAAAATTTCATAATACACAAGCTTATGTACAAATAAACTACTTAGTAGGTATTCTACTTCCTTTACTAGGAAAGAATATACTTTCTTTCCGCACACCAATAGATGCAGTAAGTAAGAAGTTACTCTACGCTTGTAGAAGAAAGTTATATTTTAAATATGTTCTTATTCGGTTAAATTTAAATATTTAATATATACTCGTCGACAATAAAACCAGGACAGAGATAATGTTAGTCAGGTTTATATATAGTCCTGTAACTTTTTTAATTGTTGTCCGATCTTGGGGATTTTTATGCAAAATGTAGACTTGTGTCTTGGGATGATATCCTGAATTTGACACAATTAAGTAACTTTTTTACTCTTAATTTCTTAACGCCCTGTGGTTAAAAATTGAGCCATAGAATTTAGCTTCATTATGTTTTGTTTTGAAGTGTGACCTTTTCTTAACATAGTGTTTTTTGGTTCACGTCATTAACTGCTTTGTAAAAGAAGATATAAATTTTTAAAGAAAGTATTGCAGTTTTTCAATTTTATTCACAATTCAGAACATTACATCAGTTTATGGATTAGCATAAACAAATATCCAAAAATTAATAGCGCGTATTGCCACCTCATGGTCTTATCACTCCTACCATATGACGAGGCATGCTTCAGTACAATACGGGCTATAAATTTTTGGATATTTGTTTATGCTACTCGATAAAACAATGTGATGTGTTCGGAATTGTGAATACAATTGAAAAACTGCAATATTTTCTTTTAAATAATAGATAATGACGTGAACCAAAAAACATTGTATTAAGAAAAGGTCACACTTCAAAACAGAGCACAATGAAGCTAAATTCTACCGCTCAATTTTTCTACAGGGCCTTAAGAAATTGAGCGTAAAAAAGTTACTTTAGTTTCTGTCTGTATAATGATCAATACATGATTATTTTTGAAAACTAAAATTCACGATATCATCCCAAGACACAAGTCTATGCTTTGCTACAAGTTTCACCAAGATCGAACAACAATTAAAAAAGTTACAGGATGAATTGTGATTAAAATTGAAAACTGCAGTACTTTCTTTAAAAATTTGTATCTTCTTTTAAAAAGCAGATAGTGACGTGAACCAAAAAACATTGTGTTAAGAAAAGGTCACACTTCAAAACAAAATACAATGTAGCTAAATTCTACCGCTCAATTTTTTCCACAGGGCGTTAAGAAATTAAGAGTAAAAAAGAAAGTTTTGTTTCTGCCTGTATAATGGATCAAGACATCACTAGTTTATAGAACTAAAATTCAGGATATGATTCCAAGACACAAGTCTACGCTTTGCTAAAAATTTCACCAAGATCGGAGAACAATGAAAAAAGTTACAAGACTATAAAAAATACTAACATTAACTTTGTCCCGGATTTATTGTCGGGAAGTGCAATTGACGATACTTTCTTTCAGTTAAAACAAAATGAAAATGTCAGAAATACATCGCCAAGCTTATATTCCTCTCCTCAAGATAGAGAGACCGTCTTGCAATGTACCGAACAAATAACGAGGACAATTCAACAATTATGTAAAAGTATTCAAGAACCGGAGAAAGAAGAATGTGTAGCTAGTGGGGAGAAAGTCAAAGTGGCTATCGTTAAGTTGGCCGGAACTTTATCTAAGGCATGTATAATTTCCTGTCATTCCTTAATGACGTACTAATATTTCAGAACGCATTTCTTTAGGTGATTTTATGAAGGAAACTTCATATTGACTTATGCCGCAGCTAAAAGCTTAATTTTTTGCTATAGTGTCAAATTATGTCAGTGCAGCTGAATGTAACGACCAGTTATTTTAAGTATTCCTTGATAATGGAGAACATCTTAAAATATTAACTAGCTTAAAGTCGAAGTTCAAGTCGCTATTAGAGGAATAAGTCCAGGGTGTTACAAGATATGATGGATGGAATAGATGCCGAACGAAGGCAAACTTGAATTTAAATTAATCAAGTCTGTTTTAAGAAGTATTCTTCATAAATTAAATTGTTTATTGTGGAGTGAATGAAGCTTGTAGGCCACTATTGTTTAATTTCTAACTCTGAAGAATACTTCAAATCGTTCAAATCGCACTGATGAGTTGTTTTTTAGTTCGAAACGTATCATAAATACTAAGTGAGCTACGTCATGACTATAAAGGGGCATTTAATTATAATAAAATATAATTTTCCTACTATGTATATACAGGGTGAAGAATACACTCTACAGGGATCTCACCATTGGATATACAGAAATAATTTCGATATTTGGTAAAAACCTTATTTTTACGATTCCAATCCGGCGTTTCATTTTTCGTAGTCATCATCAGCTTTGTTTTTTTTTAATTACTACTAATATTTATTTTATGCTTGAAAATGAAAAATAATTTATGTTACATTATTAATATACAGTGAAACCTCTCATAACGGACACGTCTAATAAGCGGACATTTTTTCATAGTCCGGAAAATCAACCTCTCTTGAGCGGATTCTCCTTTGGGCGGACGCGGACAGGCTGTTTTCATACAAACGGTGCAAGAAACCCGGAGACGAATAAGTACGGTGCAAGATCTCTCTGAAGGCAGACCGGCAACCAATCGCGTATGCGTGGCAGCGCGAAAGGACTTTGCCGAATGAAAGTATGTGCGATTCCCCGACAGCAATCTGCCGTTTATTCGTGAGTCGTAAGGTTAAAATCGTAAACAATGGCACAAAAATGTCGCGTTTTAAGTCTGAAAGAGAATATTGATGTTGTGGAAGTTTGTAATTTGATAACAATGATTTGGGCGAGTTCATTAACATTGATAGCAATGTGCTATTATAAGATGATAGTGACCCCATTCCTACCGATTATGTAGTCCAAACTGAAACCACATCACTATCTGACGACTCTGATGAAGAAGTTGAATGCAGTAATCAAACTACAAATGTCACCAATTATCACAAGCCATTAGTAGGGTAAAGGAATCATAAGAGTATGCAAAGAATAGAGGTGACTCTACAGCAGTGGAATTGTTATCAGACTTGGAATTACATTTTCTAGTTTGCAAGTATAAAACGCAAGCACGTCAAACTACGTTATTAGATTTTTTTAGTACTATATCCTAACTAAAACTAGTGTATTTTTGTTATGTTATGTCTATTTGTACATACATATACATAGTAATAATTTTGCATTTACATATTACCTAATAACAAATTTTCCATGGCCGGACACCTCTATTAGGCGGACACATTTAGACCATCCCGAGAGGTTTCACTGTAATTGTAAATAATATCAAATAACAAATAGTTTTTAATGCCAACTAGAGTATAAATACGACAATAAAAACAAAAATATTTTCAGTAAGGTGCTTGGTTTGAAGATGAGTTTTTTTAGCCCGAAACTACTACTACGATTAAAAAAAATTGATGATGGTTACGAAAAGTTGGATTGAAAATTTAATTACATTATCTTATAGAGGAGAAAAAGTGGCACTGATAATGTAAAATGTATTTTCACATCTCTTCGAATAGAATCAGGAAACGAGAAATTCGGTTTTGTCCAATTATCTTAGGAATTTTTTTAGAGATCCCTGTAGTTTCTCTTATCGAGGTCACCGTGTATTTAAAAAAAAATTTGGTTGATTGTCGTAAACAAACCGAAACGTTGGAACAAAAACAAAATTATGCCATCTTGTGAAAGGCGAGGGTGGCAACAATAGAAAAATTGAATTTATTTAGAAATATCACTTCAAATAAAGTCTGTAAAATGTCCAGTTTTTAAACAATCGTAGAAAAACTAGTGTTGTGATCGGTCGAGCGAAAAACCACTTTAGTATTCGATTATTGAAATGACCGACATCGCTCAATTATTAAAAAAACTGCTCGAGTTATAAGTTGAAGCGAAAATCGTCGCTTGTTACTTATTACCTTTCACTCGATGCCCGAGCTTTGCTTGACGCCGACATATATTCGAACAGTTTTTCGCTTGATAGGAAATACTACTCTAGTTATAATATAAATTCAGGCGAAAAATCGAATCATTGCCTTTCACTTGATACCCGATCTTCGCGTGCCACCCGAAATATGCCGATTGGCGACGTTCGAGTTTGACGCTCAGAAGGCTGACACGACATACATCTTTCTTAGTCCGTGTCCACAACGGCGCCCCGACCCTCGCTCAACGCCTTGTACCATAGCACCGCACAGCCTCGCTTGAACTTCGCACAGTAGTCCCTCGACATCGAGATATAAACATGGACTGTGCGTTGTTATCTTCTTCCGATGAAGAAGATATTGTTTTAGACTTTAATATAACAAAGTGGTACTTATATGCTTAAACAAAAATCTAGTATTTATATGCATTCTCATATACAACGTGTCCAAGATAAGGAGGGCCAGTACAGGGATCACGGAAACCGTAAGAGATACGAAGTCGGTTAAATGGAGGTAAGTTGCGCATTTACGTGCCTAATAATATGCCGTTTAGAAAGTTTAAAATTCCGAGTAGTTACGGAGATATCCGGAACAAATCGAAATTCTGAAAAATCGTTTCATTGTTTTCCTGGGTTTTTTTGAGATCGAATTCTAAAGTAAATTCCACTTTTCCATTGCCACTTTTTCCGCTCTATCTAACAGCGTCAATTGTTTTGTAATCCGACGAGTCGTCTTCGAAGGGCCAATATCAACTTTATTTTTTTAAATACGGTCCTGTTTTTCTGGTATTGAAATTTGAGAGCTTTTTCTCCCGAATGCAACGATGTATGACACATTGTGGTTTAATGACGTTTCAAGGGTTTTTTCAACAACATCAGGACATTTTGTGATACGGTCCTGTATTTCTCCTAATTTTGTGAATAATATCTCATAAGTAATCTCTAAATTTTTACTTATGTTGGACTAGTTCAATAAATAACAAAATTCGTTGTTCGTTTTATTACTGTTTTGGGGTATGATTTTTGTTCACTTATTTGTGGTTTATTATTAAATTATTTGTTGTTTATGGAACTAGTCCAACATAAGTAAAAATTTAGAGCTTACTTATGAGATATTATTTATAAAATTAGGAGAAATACAGGACCGTATTCCAAAATATCCTAATGTTGTTCAAAAAGCATCGAAACGTCATTAAACCACAATGTGTCGTACACCGTTGCATTCGGGAGAAAAAAGCTCTCAAATTCCAATATCAGAAACACAGGACCGTATTTAAAAAAATAAAGTCGATTATGGCCCTTCGAAGACGACTCGTCGGATTACAAAGCAATTAACGCTGTTAGATAGAGCGGAAAAAGTGGCAATGTAAAAATGCAATTTACTTTAGAATTCGATCTTAAAAAAACCCAGGAAAACGATTTTTCAGAATTTCTTTTTTTTCCGGATATCTCCGGAACTACTCGTAATTTTAAAACTTTCTAAACGGCATATTATTAGGCACGTAAATGCGCAACTTTACCTCCATTTAACCGACTTCGTATCTCTTACGGTTTCCGAGATCCCTGTTCTGGCCCTCCTTATCTTGGACACGTTGTATTCACAAAAGCGTTGGGGATCTTTCCTTAGATCTTAATAAAGGTGATAAAATTATCCATAGGAATCTTCGCTTTGCGATAATAGGATGCACTGGTAATCTTGATTTCTGTTGAAACATGTAGGTACCACTTTGTTATATTAGCGTCTAAAATAATATCATCGGAAGAAGATGACAACGCACAGTCCATGTTTATATCTCGATGTCGAGAGACAAACTTATCGACAGGCAAAGCAATGAGCGAGGGTCGGAGCGCGCTTATGGACACTACTGTGCGATGCTATGGTACCAGGCTATGAGCGAGGGCGCTGTTCGGCGCTCCGTTGTGGACATACACTTAAAGGCACATAAACTAGAAAGTGCATATAAAAAATCCCTTAGTGAATTCATCGTTACATGGGTTTTGTTTCGACTGGGACTGGCTAGCCAGCGGCGATTGTAAATTCTTAGAAAATTCAAGGATGTAATTTTAAAAAAATCAGAATCAACTGTTCTTGCTTAATAAAAACTCTACACTAAACTTGTAAATCTTACAAAAACAACCCCTGGTGTTTCATCAACACATTCTTTTTAGTCATGAAAATTTCAAGTTCACTCGATTATTAAAATCGCTCGAGCATCAAATACTCGATTATTAAAACCATTGCTTTTTCCCAACACTAAGAAAAACTATATTTCCTTAACAAAACGTATTTTTCATTCAGCAATGACACTTGTGTTACATTTGACTATTATTATTTTAGGAATCTGAAGGCGAAAAAATAAAACTAATGCTCGAAGTTGCAAATCGATTACAACCGGAATGTGCAAATCTGCAACTGTCCAGAATGAAAAACGATAATAAAGCAGTTGACGTCCATTTTAGCAATATTAGAGATATTGCTTTTAATCTTGCCAAATTCACGAAGGAAATTGTGACGAAATATTCATCAAGCCAATGATAGTTGTTAGGTATTTTACTTTCTTTTTAGATTTTTAGAACAGACCTTCCGTACTATAAAACATTTAAAATTTTATTATTGTGATCATTGAATCTTTTACTAAAAGAAATTTGGTAAAGTGGAAAGTTTAGATATAATCTAAAAATAATATAACATACAGGGTTCAATCTAAATTCGTACTGGAGTTTTAATATGATTATTTTTAAGAAAATCGCAGTACCTTAATGGGGAAACGTACGGATGCGGCTGGCACCGCTATGAAATGACTTGTACAACAAATCATTATGTTTCGCTGGCAGGACTTTAGAAACCTTCATATCTACAGGGTGTTATTGAATGTCACGTAGGTATTTAAGGGAGCGATATTGCTTGTCAAAATAAAAAAAAATACAACCGGAACAGTCAAAGTCAAAAAAGATTCATTTTAATATACAGGGTGTTTTTAAAATGGAATGCCGATATTTAAGGTTGTGAATCCTTGGGTGATTTTAAGAAGAAAAGTTAACATTAACATATGTCCTAAAGCACTTCATTTTTGAGCTACAGAATGTTAAAATTTAAACAATAACTCTTTTATCACTTTTACATATTTTTATGAAATTTTGTACACACCATTATGAAACAGAAATAAAATGTTTCTTTTGTATTTTTTTTACATAGAATCCAGTGACGTACTCATATTTTTTCTACATACATTTATGAAGCTTTACCCAGCCTACTATTTTTTTATAATATGCTTTAGTGGAGTCTTTCTGGCGAAATAAACGGCTCGGAAATCCCTTGACGAAATCGAGTAATTTTTTTCCCCAATCGATACAGTAGGATCCTCTCGACATTCTGACATGATTTGTAGGGGGCGCCGCATTGCGGGGGAGGGGGGCACGCTCCGTAAATCTAACCTACAACGGATTTTCCTAAATAACTCGGCCGGTTCTGATGCTACAAAAAAAATGTGAAGGGCAAAATTGAAGAGCTTGACAGAGCGCGTAAGCTCGAACAAACCTGATCCCGATATCTCGATGAGTTCGCGAATTATCGCGATTTTTAACTGCAAAAACAATCAAATTTAATTAATTATATCTCGAGAAGGGCGAGTTGGGGCATCAATTTTTCGCGAATCAACGGGTGACACCGAGTACTTTGATGGGCCGGAGCCGGAGGCTGGGTGTGGTGGGGCAATGGGGATGAGAGTCATGAGGGGGGGGGGGGGGGGGGGGGAATATTACATAAATACTAATAAGTGGTTTATTAATCGAGCTACGGGGATCAGGCCGGATTCAATTTGTTCATTTTTTATCAGCTACGAGGGGAATTGGCGAAAAATTTTTATTTTCGCAAATGCGCGCTTGTCGCGGCACACAAGAAATGGCCACTATTTAATATCTCCGAAAATACTTTAGATATTATGTTCACATTTTAGTTAGAAAAGTTATTCAATTGTTCCACCAGTGGCGTCCCTGTACACATGTCCTTTGATATTTTTTACAAAAAATATGGTACGCCCTGACATTTTTCCATGTGGATATTTGTTCTGATTAGCCTGGTCAATTCGGCATAAAAACGGTCTCTTAAGTTTTTCTCGTTAGACGCATCGAATTGTCCAGTCCAACAATTTTTATGAAACAAAATTTATCATTAATTATTTTATCAATGTTAATAATAATGAGTTTCAATATGAATTTAGTGGTTTTAATCAAGAACGGTGCGCCTGACGAGAAAAACTCGAGAGCTTTTTTATGTAGAATTGACAAGGCTAATCAGTAAAAATATCCACATGGAAAAATGTCAGTGGCGTACCATATTTTTTGTAAAAAATATTGGAGGACATGGTGACGCCACTGGTGGAACAATTGAATAACTTTTCTAACTAAAATGTGTGGTTCTATATCCTATTAACACATACCAAAATTGAACATAATATCTAAAGTATTTTCGGAGATATTAAATAGTGGCCATTTCTTGTATGCCGCGACAAGCGCGTAATTGCGAAAATAAAAATGTTTCGCCAATCCCCCCTCGTAGCTGATAAAAAAATGAACAAATTGAATCCGTCCTGATCCCCGTAGCTCGATTAATAAACTATTTATTAGCATTTATGTAATATCCCCCCCCCCCCATAAGTCTCCTCCTCATTGCCCCACCACACCCAGCCTTCGGCCCATCAAAGTACTCGGTGTCACCCGTTGATGCCCCAACTCCGCCCCTTCTCGAGAATAATTAATTAAATTTTAATGTTTTTGCAGTTTAAAATCGCGACAATTCGCGAACTCATTGAGACATCGGGATCAGGTTTGTTCGAGCTTACGCGCTCTGTCAAGCTCTTCAATTTTGCCCTTCAGGAAAATCCGTTGTCGGTTGCCTGCCGCGAGAAGAGTCACCCTGTATGGAATATAATAGCGTTTAAGGATTTGGTTAATTAAAAGATGTGTTTCACTTTGAAGTAGGTAGAATACTTTTTAAAAAACGGTGTTATGGTGTTAATAATAACCTTGTGTTTTGTTTGAAATTTGCTGTTTGTAGTCTAGAAAAATATTTTTTTCAAGTAAGACAAAAATAACCATAAATTTTGAATTTTGTCGGTAATGTTTTAAAAGTTTTATAGTGTATAATTCAAGCATCGTTTTCCACTAGTTTCGTAATGATTAATTACAGTGAAGTTTACATTATACCGCTGACCTTTACTCCAATAAATCAACTACCTGATTAAACCCCATTGTGTTGGTTCCAACATCTTCCAACCGCAATAAGTAGGTGTCCTTGGATTTTATACCAGTGGTCTCCAACCGCGGGTCTTCGGACCGGTGTCCGTCCGCAAAATGTTTCACCGGTCCGCGAAAATATGTTTTTTTTAACATACCCATACAAATAAACTGATTGACATACGAAACGACTCGCTATAATTTTAAGTCCTTTTTGCGACATCATATCTTTTGATCCGCTTGATGGATTTTGATACACTTTTCACTGGCGGGTAGCCTCACTATTTAGCTACGCATTGACGTAGCAAAGTTTAATTTTTCCGCTCATTTAATTCGATATACGGGTTAAAATAAAGAGAGGTATTTTTTTACTAAAATTTAAATTGCGACACGTGGGTTTTCAGGTATATCTAAGTACTTACATACTGACAAGAGTAAAAGTTAGTCTGTTTTCTACATTTTCCTTCGTTATTTGTCTTTTTATCTTTAGTTTTAAAGTTATACCGCTTTTCCCAGAAGATTACATTACCTATCTACTCATACGTAGGTATACATGATGCGACAACTTACAATTTTGTCGCGTCGAAGAAAAAATAAATAACTGCATCTCAACAATGATTTCATTTTGGGTTTTTATTGATTTTTCTATTGAATTTAATATTTATTTTTGTTGTTAGTTTATACATTATATTGTTTGGGATATGACTAAATCGTATCAGCTTTTATGGTCTTTGACGCCACAAAAAGGTAAGTTGTCGCATCATGTATACCTAGGTGAATAGGTAAGGTATACATAAACTGTAATGTTTCTGGAAACAGCGATATAACTTTAAAATTGTTAAAGATAAAAAGACAAATAAAAAAATGCAGGAAGACTAACCTTTACTCTCGTGAGTATGTGCGTGTTTAAATATACCTAAAAAGTCCCTGTCGCAGTTTAAACTTTAGTAAAAAAAAACACTTTTTATTTTATCCCGTATATTAAATTAAATGAGCGGAAAAATAAAACTTTGCTGGGTCAATGTGTACCTGAATAGTGGGGTTTCGCGCCAGCGAAAAGTTTATCAAGATCCATTAAGCAGATCAAAAGATATGATGTCGCAAAAAGGACTTAAGGTTATATTCTTCAGTGTAAAATAAAGTTTTAATTTTCTCCTTTAGTGTAAGCGGTCCGCAAAAAAGTATTAATTATTTACCGGACCGTCGAAATAAATGGTTGGTGACCACTGACGTATACCACAAATGGGACTAATTTTTACTTTCTCAACAAAAGCCATTCTTTATAAACAATTTTGCTTGTAGACAAGTTAAAATTTGCCATTAGAAAATTTAGTTTTTTATAGGGAGATCAAAATCTTAAAAAGTATTGATTTTACCTAAAGTAGTAAACTTAATTTTTCTTGCCATTATGAAATGTTTGTTAGAATTACCTTTTTCGACATAATTCAAGATTTCAAGAAAATTTACTTTTGTGTACATATCATTTTTTGTTTTCTTAAGACCTAAATTCTAATGACGAATCTGAATTTATTTACAAGCAAAACTTTTTATAAGGAATGACTTTTTATCAAGAAATAAAATATTAGGTCCATTTGCGGTATAGGTGGGGATATCTATACGAGGACATCTTATATATTATTATTAATGGTATAATAATGGATGCAGGTAAATAAATTTTGTACTCCGGCTCTGCCCGAAAAGATTTAAATTTTGTGCATTTTATGGTCATGGGGATAATTAGGATTTTATGCCAATGAAAAGATCAACGGTATAATGTAAACTTCAATATACATGGTATTTTATTTATAATAGTACATTACGTATCAAGGGCCGAAAAGAGGCTTTTACGGACGAGATGCGGAGATGGCCGACCGAGCCGAAGGTGAGGTAGGCCACCGCACGAGTCCGGAAAGGCCTCCGACGGCCCGAGATATGTACCGTATTTTTTTTTACAAGTACTCCGAAGCTTTGATGCCAAATAAATAAAGAAATTCTTCAGACAGTTTTTCTGTCTACATGACATGAAAACACTCGCGGATGGAGAATTTAAATATCTATTTATTATTTTTGACAAATAGGCTCGGTGGCCTAGTGGTTATAGCGTACGCCTTGTGATCTGAGAGTCGCGGGTTCAAATCCCGCACTCGGCATCTCTGGTTTTATTTATTTTTTTACAAGTGCCCGAGTCTTTGACGCCATATAAATAAAGAAATTCTTCAGGCATTTTTCTAAAACATCTTTGAAAAATTAACTGCCAATTTAATTGATATATAATCCGCTATTTATTATCGCTTGTAGTATGGCTCGGTGGGTAGAGTGGCCGCCTGGCGATCTGAGGGTCGCGGGTTCAAATTCCGCACCGACAATTCTGGTTTTATTTATTTATGAGCACATGGTGACACGAAGCGGGCGGGAAAAATCTTTCCCGCCCGCTCTCTTGGAAAACGCCACTTTCGGTGAAGAGAACATGCATGAAAAGAGGCACTTTCGGGGCACATGTAAAAAAAAAATTATTACATATTCGAAGCTCATTGACATTTGTTAAAGAAATGATATCATTTTAATATGATGTATCATTTCAAATATAATGGGAACTAGTTTAAAGTGTAGAAGAAAACGGCTCGTATGTAGATATCTCGGATGGGCAAACCTCGATTTCGTGTTTGCTCTTTATGGACATTTTAACATAGATAAATAATTGTTCTTTTATCTTACCAATATTTGGTAGAGTGCTTTAAAATATAATTTTAACATACTAATTATATCTAACAACAGACTCATTTAAGTTAGTTTGCGGCCTAAACAGATAAATCACGAGTCAACTATGATTAATTATTTTTAATATTACCAAACATCCTAAATACTTTTATTTAATTTTTATTATTCAACTTGAAGTACTTTTTACGCATTTACGTTTTTTAGGTTTTAACGTACATCGGAGAAGCATGATGTCATATTCCTGAAAACTATTTTTTGGCTGTCGATCGTTATAAAAAGTAGTCATTTGGGGTCTAGTATACACTATTGGACAAAAGTAGAGCAACAAACTGCTTTTATTTCTTTAAATTCAAAAACTAAACTCCTGGACAAAATTAACGCAACATTTCCCATATTTTTGTTGCTATTTTTTTTCTCCTGAATTTATGATCCGATTTGAATGATTTTTTTTGCATTGTAGGTTAGTTCCTTGACAATGTCATTTTTCGCTGTTTATGATAAAAATTGAATTTTCGACTTATACTGGGTGTACTAAAAATGCATGTTTTTTCCGAAAATTCGTATAACCCTGTGGAGTATATTAGCAACCGAAGCCTATTGCAGTTGACATTATTAAAGGGTAGGGCCGTCTTTCCCCAACATTTTCTTTTTTGATTTACTTCATCATTTTTGTTATTAAAGGAGATACGCCGTTTTATAGCGTAACATGTTTTTATAGACTTTAATATTCAACACATTCATTGTTAAATGTTTCAAGTAGGTTTCAAGATTAAAATGCTTGTCGGGCAACTGGGCATACGAAACGAACGTTTAATGAACAGTTTCCGAACAGTTTTTATCAGTATGGCGAATTTTATTTGACCTTTGTAACTTTAAAGCACAACATCTGCTGACACATCGCTTGCAATGTCAGAAAAAGTCCATAGTCTACTTGCAAACATTTAACAATGAATGTGTTGAATATTAAAGTCTATAAAAACATGTTACGCTATAAAACGGTGTATCTCCTTTAATATCAGAGATAATGAAGTAAACCAAAAAAGAAAATGTTGGGGAAAGATGGACCTACCGTTTAATGTCAACTGCAATATGTTTCGGTTGCTAATATACTCCACAGGGTGATGCGAATTTTCGGAAAAAAATATAACATTTTTAGTACACCCAGTATAAATCGAAAATTAAATTTTTATCATAAACAGCGAAAACTATGACATTGTCAACGAAACAACCTACAATGCAAAAAAAATTATTCAAATCGGATCATAAATTCAGAAAAAAAATAACATCAAAAATATGGCAAATTTATGATGTTGCTTTAATTTTGTCCAGGAGTTTATTATAGGATTGTGATCCCTAGCTAACTATAAGGAAATATTACCCTCCCAATGTTAGTAATACTCAACATTTTGGTAAACTTAAAAAAAATTGTCGGTTGACAAATTATTATAATTATAAAAAGTGACTAAAAGAAGTGCGACAAAAGTAAAGCAACTAATTGTAATTAACAGTATTTTATTCTATACAGGGTGTTCCTTAAGGACGTGCTAATATTTTAGGGGGTGATTCTTTAGATCATTTTATAAGGAAAAGTTCATATGAACATATGTCCGCAAAGACTTACATTTTTTGCTACAGGGTGTTGAATTTAAATTTTTTAAATTGTTATTTTTTAATATCTTCGAAAGTACTTTAGATATTATTTTCAACTTTGGTATGTGTTAATAGGATATAGAACCACAAATTTTAGTTATAAAAGTTATTCAATTGCTCATGTCCTCTGATATTTTTGACAAAAAAGATGGTTCGCCACTGACATTTTTCCATATGGATAGTTTGTCTGATTAGCCTGGTCAATTATACATGAAAACGGCCTCTTGAGTTTTTCTCGTCGGATGCACCGTTCTTGATTAAAACCACTAAATTCATATTGAAACTCATTATTATTGACATTGATAACATATTAATGATAAATTTTGTTTTATAAAAATTTCAATTTTTGAACGAGTGGGCAATTGGATGCGAAGACGGTGAAGGTGGCCATTTCCAACAATTTTTATAAAACAAAATTTATCATTAATATTTTATCAATGTTAATAATAATGAGTTTCAATATGAATTTAGTGGTTTTAATCGAGAACGGTGCGTCTGACGAGAAAAACCCGAGACCGTTTTCATGTAGAATTGACCAGGCTAATCAGAAAAAGTATCCATATGGAAAAATCTTTTTTGTAAAAAAATTACAGAGGACATGTTTGCAGGGACGCCACTGGTGGAACAATTGAATAACTTTTCTAACTAAAATATGTGGTTCTATATCCTATTAACACATACCAAAATTGAATATGATATCTAACGTACTTTTGGAGATATTAAAAAGAGGAACACCCAGTATACTAACAAACAATTACAGTAACAAGAAGTATTATGTTAATAGTTAATAGAATATTGATTATTATTTATTACTTGCACTGGGCCATCAAATTTTGAACAGTATTTTCAGGAAAACTTTTCCAATTTCGATCATTTTATTTACCAACGATTGTTTATTAGAAAACATTTGTGTACGAATACCACGATTTCCTCCCACCGATTTTCAATAGGATTAAAGTCTGGGAAATGTGCCGGCCACGGCAAAACCCATATTGTTGTTTTTCTCGATTGCGGTAGATTCTCTAAATGCCCCCCCCCCCCCCCCAATGTTCATGAAATTATTTTGGATACGCTGTATCTGGGTAACACAAACTGTCTTGAAATTGAGGCTTGTTTTTTACCTACCCAAAAATGCAGTTACTGCTCTCTGTTTTAATTCTTTCGAAATTGGAATACCTCTTGGGATCCAGCCCAGTAATGTTTATTAAACATAAATAAACTTATTTTAGCTTTTACTTTTACTAAAACCTTTCGTTTTTAGGAAAATATGAAAATGTTGCTTTACTTTTAACGCACCACTATTCTGTATTTTAAAGTTTACGTCAATATCAGTTCACTTGGTTCGATTTTTGGAAAAAGTCGTTGTCGCCAATAACAGCAGCCCAGGCTATAGACTGGTGTTATCGGCAGGCTACTGCTGATGCTACTGATATTTTAAAACACAATGTGTTTAAATACGATATCATGCATTGTGTCTTCGCGATTTTTACATTTTTCGTGTTGCCCTACTTTTGTCCATAGTGTAGTTTGTTGTCCGTAGCACAGTTTCCTTGTTTATCATTGAGAGTCTTCTATTGATCTTGATAAGTTGAAAAAAACCATAATAATATCGCTGAAACTGTCTGTGTTTCTCAGGATGTTTTCATTATATCGCCCCGGTATGAAGAAGTACAATTCGCTGAGTGTTCAATACCGGTTCATTTTCGGGTGTGACTTAATTTTTCCTTGTTCAAAAATTCAAATATTTTAGTATGCTTAAAGGACAAAAAATCGCAATCCCATTAAAATAATACCGAATATTTAAAGCTTCTTCTTTTACTGACTGATTGTATTCTCCTTTACAAGGCAATTTGGTTTTTAGTGTGTCCGGGGTATGGTCTGACCACCAGCAAAAATGGCAAATTTATGGCCTCGCGCACGTAAACAAAACTGATCGTCAGATGTCATGCGCAATGCCGATTGATAAACTATTTACCTTAACCGGCGAACAGGACCGTAAAGTGCTATGGTGGGAAAATGTCGGTGTGTTTCTTCGTATCTTCGAGCGAGAGACAGTAAATATGTATACCCACATAATAAACTAAGTTGATATATATCCAGAAACTTCACCCGGTACAGCGCTTAGCCACAGCTTTCCTTGGCTTACCTTTCCGATTTTTTAATATTATAAAGAATAGGTGGGGGACTGTGACTTTTAACCACTTCCGCTCCCCGCCCACTTTAATAAAAAGCCACCCATCATTTCCTCTTGTAGGACCTTTTTCTTTATGCAGGCTACCTCGTGTGACATAATTCCGACATTTTCATGTTGTGGTTTCAGAAACGTGAGTGACAAAAGGGTTTTTATTATGCCTCTATCAAAGGTCAGATAAGCGGTTAGCGACGTGACTATCTATCTTATAAACTAACATAATTTGTAGATCGTTGACATGTATTTAATTTTTTCCTGTACCGATTAGTTTTTTATTTCAGCATATCGTTTCTTTAACCTATCGTGATGGAACGATTCATTTCCACTGATATCTTTTTGAGGAACGTCTTTTTAAAATTGCATTTTGTTTGTCCCAGGACTTGATGGCACTAGACTAGAACACCAGTTCCCAAAATTTTTAATAAGAAAGATTTGGCAGACTAGTAATCATTTTCCAGTTTTATCTCTAATACATAAGAAGGGCCTTCTCTGCAAATTTTCTCAGGCACTGTTAGGTTTGAAGTTCGCGCCATCTGGTGGGACCCAAGAGCGTTGAGGGGCCCAGGAGAGGCGCTGTACCGCTTTTGGAAGTTCTCGATAAATTCAAAATTATATGGAGCCATGTCTGAAAATGAATTTACAGCATCTGCGTGACCCCCAAAGTCACGGGAACCACATTTTCTGACAAGTCAACCCTGGCCTATACTTTTTCGAGCTTGTCATTCTGCTTGTTTATTCTGCTATATTTTCTAAAATATTCCCCTTGTAGAGTTATTTCTAGGTTTATCTGATTCCCTCATCTTTTGCGAACATTTTGATATTTATAAAGTTACCAGAAGCATGTTCTATCTTGGAGAAAATTAAGAGAATTCGTAACGGTGATAGCAAAATTTCTAAACATCACTCGAAATGCCTGAAAGGCGTGGCTTTTACTGTAATTAGTGAAAAGTAGACGAGGGCAAATGTTTAAATTCATCAGATTTGAATAAATCATACACACCTTATGGAAAAATAGGCTTAATTTGGTAATATTTCGAATATAATATCCCGTCATACAACTGAACGATACCTGCCTTCCGGTATCTCTGCCTAATATTGTCAGAATTCCGCCTAGCTATGTGCGATTCGTCTGAATTTTTTTTCCGACAATATTTGGGTGTCGAGGAATATAGTGTGGCAATTTTCTGACATGGATCGTTTTCCGAATTTCCTCCGAGAAAATTTTTTAAAAATTGCAATAATAAAATGGCGAGCCATGGATCGATAAAAATTTTTTTCACATAATCTTTAACATATAATGTTCCATTCAAGAAAGTTTCAACTTCAAATTCGCATTTTTTATTTTATGTAGTATATGCAAGGGTTGACTTGTCAGAAAATTTGTTTCCAGTGACTTTGGGGGTCACGCAGATGCTGTAAATTCATTTTCAGACATGGCTCGATATAATTTTGAATTTATTGAGAATTTCCTATCTAAAGCGGTACAGCGCCTCTCGGCAACGCTCTACGGCATTTCATCAGATAAAAAAGTTGTAGAGGGGGACCTAAACTCCACGAAAAACCAAATTACTGATATTCCACTTCACGGACTCCCCTATTGTCACCGTCTCTCTAACTATAAGAAATAGTAAGGAATTTTTAAGTATTATTCTTTATGTGGGGGCGTCTAAAGATGTAGGTGCCCCGGGGCCGGATCCAAGTACCCCGTTATATCTTCGGTACTGCTGGGACATATGACCTTTTCTTTTCGCTATTCCCTTTTACTCTCCGCCCTCCACAAAAATGGGCCACATACATATACTTTCTTCGTGAATGAAAAAAACTCATATTGGGACGCGTTTGTAGGCCTCTCTGCTCACTCCCGTTGGATTCTGTCAACAGTGAGTGGATTATCGTTCTATCTTCCGATGTCCAAATCGAGTACAACGATTTTTTGTCATTCCGCGCCGCCTATGCCATTTGTTGGGCAGTTGCTTTTAACAAATTTTTATGGTTTTGTTTGCTTATCTTTATTATTTTTTCTCTGCTTATTAAAAGTTGCTAAACATTTGCTATTGACAGTAAACATTTTATCTATCAAAAAGATGAGTGACAGTTATTAAACCTAATGTATAATGACGTTGAACCATATGATACAAGGTGGATAAGAACTGCAAAAATTTACGACAAACTGGTTTGTCCGTTATTATTGGGCGCATTCAGCAGAACCCATCGATTAGTAAACATCTGCTGAATGCACTCAAAGAAAATCGTGGGCGATTTTTTCCATCGAATTTAAAAAGTGAAAATTATAAAAAATTACAAATTTATATAATTATAAAAACATATTATACACGAGCTCCGCTAGTGAAGAGGAGCATTAAAAATAAATTTATCCATTTCGTACAGAATAAAATGTAATATTTCATGAAAATATTTATGAGGGATCCTAACCAAACAAAAAACTGACTACGAGATGCATTCAGCAACTACAAATCGATGCGCATCATGACATCACCGAGTAACAATCGCTTATAAATCGATGGGTTCTGCTGAATGCAGCCATTGTTTTGTTTGCTTATCTTTATTTATTTATTATTTTTTCTCGGCTTATTAAAAGTTGCTAAACAGTCGCTATTGACAGTGAACATTTTATCCATCAAAAAGCAAAAGGATGAGTATTATGTATAATGACCATATGATACAAGGCGGAAAAGAACTGCAGGAAGTTACGACAAACTGGTTTGTTGTCCGTTGTTACTGTTTCTGAATAAATATCCCCGGAAAATTTCCCTAGATATTAAATGTGGTTTCTTGTGGATCAACTTTATGAGGGGGCTACATAGAAATTTTGCTTGCCAGTGAAAACTTTCGCAACTAACTATGCATGTTATAATAGCTTTTGTGTAATAAGGACACTTTTATATCGGGCGGCATTATACATGGTGTCAATTTGAAACCTTCCCACCCTTGATATCTCGTTTCCAGTAAATAAGTGGCACATCATTTTAAACAGTAAGGCCCTAATTTATTATTTTTTGAGTAGTAGTTTCCAAGACGCCCCTTTTAGTAGAATCCTTAGAGGTCAGTAGGTAATCACTCCGGGTTACAGCCTTTCCAATTAATAACCAGGGGCAAAGTCACCTCCTAAAATTTTGCATTTTTAGAACGCGATTTTTTGGAAACTACTACTAAAAAATAATAAATTAGGGTATAATTGGAAAGAAGTTTCAAACTACCATTAAAATGATGTGCCACTTGACTCCCTTCCCATTTAAGATTTTAAAGGTAATACAGTGGCGCCTCGTGGGCGAAAATAGGAAGAACCAAGCAAAAATATTCTTAAACATACAGACATTACGCGTCATTATAATTCACGCCAAAGGTGAGGAAGTGGAACTTCCTCTGAATAGCCGCCACTGAGGTAATATCTACCCATCTCGGGGGGTTAAACCACCAAGGCTGTCGATGTTCCTTAAAGGCGTCCACCTTCACAATATTATTGACGTGTGTTACCGATTTTTAATAGATTCGTTCCAAGCACCCTAAAAATCGTACAATGTACGGTCACGCACATGCGTAGTAGTCGAAAGCCGTTCCAACCGACACAAAACGGTGTATCGGGCGATCCCGTTTGTATTCCAACCAAATTTGTGATCGTTCGCAAACCAGTTCCTGAACGGCGAAAACGATCATGGACAAGAGCAGGAACCGTTTGTATTGACTTGCGCCGTAAGAATTTTAACAGTTGTTTTTGTATTCCTGGCATTCGTGCAGTTCTTTTAGGCTTGTCTTGTAGGAGTTGTTGCTTAACCCCTCGTTAATATTCTGATTATTTAATTTATTCTTATTAAATTTATATAATCCGGTTTCCAAACCTACAAGATATTCTTCCCATTAAACACGTTATTCTCTTCCATAATTATTAAATACAACAAAACGTAACGACAAAATATAATACTCGAGCTTAGACGAAGAAATTAAGCAACAAAAGTAGGGTTATGATTTATGATAATTAACTAATCTTTCCTAGTCTAAGAACTAATCAGACAGGCGATCAGGATCAGCTGTGATTTTTACAGGGAATGGTCATAAAGCTGGATTTATAAACTTGACGTTGACGATTGCGGTGCTGCTGTTTGACGGTGACGTTACAGCTTAAACATATTGAAATGCATAAGACCATTTATACTTGATGATGACGGTGCCGTTTGACGACCGACATAAACCAATTTTATCTTTTGACGATGGACGGTCGTAGCAACGTTCGTAGCAAGTTTCCACAGCCAATCAAAATCGTGTTTGCCTGTCACGTGATATTTAGTAAATAGTATTTTATTTTATACCATCTTATTAACCATTTTAAATTGTACTGTTGATAAGTGTTGATCATATCATTCAAAACAGGTTATGTTATCGTCGCCACCGTCAAGTTTATAAATCCAGCTTTTTACGGCACCGTCAAACTGCACCATCAATCGTAACGTCAAGTTTATAAATTGGCCTTAAGAACGTACCAACCTTGCGTCCCTTGTGCATTGGCAACAAACAGTGCAATATTAACGCATGCGCACAAAATCGATCCCAACAGTTTCGTGACGGTTCTAGAACGATACAAAAATAGGGTGTTGGAACAAACCTATAATTCTCGGGTCGGCAAACTAAAGCACATAAGTCATGAAAAACCGAATTGTGTTTTTTCACGTCAACTTCCATATTTTATGTAACTCTTAGGCTGACTTAAACACATAAGTCTCCGTAGTCTATTTCGTGACACAGTGGGGTTCTGTTCTTTTTCAACCTTTATTTATTTTAAATTTAAGAACGTACTAAAGTACATAACTTGACTTATGTTTAAAGGCACACATCAAAGTTAGTGCATATCTTCGACTTATGTTATAAGGTACATGGCATGTTTTCTATCCTAGTGTAGTACCAGTATTATGTTGATCATTATATTTCTTACTAAATTAAAGCGAAGGAAACCACCGACCTGAAAACTGTAGACGGGGTCGTCCACATCAACAGGACACTTTACGATATCTACAGATTTATCAGGTGAAGATTTTTCTAGTCCACATTACAATCCCAATAACGGAGAGCGTTCGTCATCTGCTCCAGAAGAGGAAGAAAATCCTGTCCTTTCTCAGCTACCAGGCGATATTTTGTTAAAAATAGCATACATGCTTTAAAGACAGAAAAGAAAACAAAGCGTAATCTGGGCCAATATTACAAGACTTTCAAAGGCAAAGTAATACCCGATAGAGAAATGAAGGAACTGTCAAAATGTAGAATGAAGTGTAAAGAACGTATATCATTGAACGATAGACAATGTATATTCACAGAATATTGGAAAATGGGATCATATGTCAAAAGATCAGTGTACATGGCCTCTTTGATGGAAATCGAGGATAAAGCTACTCAAAGAGTACGTATGTATGTTGGATCCAGAAAAACAAAAATTTTGGATTAAAACCTATAAATACTTTTTGCTTATTCATGGTAAACGCCTATTTGCCGAGGTTGCTTATTTAGGGTATTGGATGAAAGTGACAACTTTATAAAAACAGTGTCTCTAAAGAAACGAGCATCTATTGGAGGCACTGAAACCGATGATATGCATGGCAATGTCGTATCAAAAGTAAGATATCAGACTTAAAACGAGAAGAAATTAAGACACACATTCTGTCGTTTCCGGCTTATGAAAGCCACTACACCGGAATGACTACTTCGAAGAAGTATTTACCTTCTCATTTAAGTATGCAAAAAATATATAGTTTGTTCTGTGAGAACAACAAAAATCCCCTTCTATAAAAATGTACAGCCAGAGTTTCATAAGTTGAAATTATCTTTTAAAAAGCCGTATGTAGACACTTGCTTCACATGTGACACGTTTCGAATGCAAATACAACTTGCTCGGGACGAAAATGTTAAAGCAGAGATGGTTGCTCAGCATGACCAACACAAGATACTGGCAGATCAGGCATATGAGGAAAAACGACTAGACTCGCATTTATATGATGACGATGAGACTGTATGAGTGTACACATTTGAACTCCAACAATGTTTACCAACACCATCTTTAAGTCCCTCAGTTGTTTTTTATAAATGTCAGCTATGGACATTAGATTTGATTATTCATAACAATAAAACTGAAGGTGCTATGTGCTACATATGTTATTAAACGATTGCAGGACGAGGAGCGAACCAGATCGCGTCTTGCATTCACAAGCATCTGCTAAGCAGTGTACCTGCAAACACAAAACATGTCATACTGTACTCAGATACAGGTGGGGGTCAAAACAGAAACTCTCATTGAGTTCAATGTTTACTTGGGTTTTACAGACATGTATTAAAACAATAGACCATAAGTTCATGGTTCCTGGACATAGTCATCTAGAAGTTGACACCGATCATAGCATAATAGAAAAAAAAGAAGAAAACAGAATTACAGATCTACCATCCCTATGATTGGATCCAGCTAATCAAATCCAGCAGCAAAAAATGTAAAGTTGTTGAAATGAAGTCTATAGATTTCTTTGAATTTTCTTTTCTTTAAAGGGCTCTTTAATGTTAAGGACCAATGACACTGATGGTCGTCAATTTAAGTGGTTAGAGAAGGTTACGAAAAGGAGTATGGTGTCTTTGCATACAAAGATAATTTAGATACAGAAAGCCAATTTCAATTTATTAATATGAAAAGAAGGGGATCGACGGTACCTATTAATATACCTGTCATATCAATACAGCATTTGTCTATTTCGAAACAGAAGAAAGATGATTTAGTATCCTTACTTCCTTTAATACCAGATGTTTTTCATGCTTTTTATTTAAATTTACCTACAGTTGACAATTTACGTAACACCGATCCTGATATCATAGAAAACGAGGAAGAGACAGAATTTTGAAAATAATGTTTTAGTTTATACATAGATATAGATTCAATATGCATTTGCACATGTAATTGCACTAGAATTAAAAGTTCATAATACACCATTTCCCCCCAAGTTTCCTTAATTTATTATACATTTGCTCTACCTACCTAGTTTAACACGTTTGAGGGGATGACTACCGAAGCACATAAGTCTGATATAATTGACGATCCTTATAACATAAGTCATACAAATACTAAACTAAGTGATTTTTGGTATTAGAAACTTTAATATATGTTTAGCTAACAGGGATAGCTCTGTTTTAAAGAATAAAATATGTATATTAATTAGTTATTACCCTTTTAATACATTTTTTGTTCCTCCTGTAAAGTTACCATTTTGGACTTATGTGCTTTAGTTTGCCGACCCGAGAATTATTTTCTGGAAGCGAGATATTTAAGGGGGGAAGTTTTCAAAGTGACACCCTGTATATTTCTGACATGAGAAATATACTAATAGTTAAGAAATTGGATATTTTAATATTTTATCTGCAGTGTAAGTACTGGACCTTAGGAAGACCTGGAATTTTAATTAAAAACAAGACATTTGTTACATATTTTTTTATAAAATGTACAAAATACATTTATCATAGTATTCACATATTATAACTCGACTGACTTTAAAATACATTTTATACTAATAAAATTTGTTAAGTTAATATAAGTTATATAAAAGTAATTACTGTATTTTTTTTCAACTAGATTAAAGCAGTGCTATTAATAAAATGGCATGTACTACTTTTTCCGTATATACCGTAATTGTTATAACACATATGTAAAAATTCGTTATTCTAAAAATAGTTTTCTTTTTAACATTTCCATATAACTATCGCTAAGTTCCCTCCAAAAAACATGTAAAGTAAGTTGCTACATTCATATGATATTTCGAATCCAAAATCTTCTCCCACTACTACATGGAATGGTGGCCCGAGTTTTTTGTCCATTTCATCTTTTATTAATTTGGCGGCTGCCTAAGAGAGTTTAAAGATGAAATTAAATGAAATATTTTACGGAATAAATAATGAAACACTATACTGGGTGTCCCAACTCTATACATGTAATATGTTATATTCTGTTCATGATATAAAAATATTTTAAAACAAATAGTTCTGGGTTTAAAAAACTAGTTTTATTAGGAGTACATTTAAATATATAGGGTGTCTCGAAAGTACAATTTTTAATATTAACTTTCTTAAATAGGACACCCTGGATTTTTTGTAAAATATTGCTTCTCTATTAAATTCTCTATGAAAAATGTGTATTTTGCTCTATGCTGTTTTGGAAATAATTATAAATAAAATTTATCAAACAATACTATTTTGACTAGTAAAAAAATTATAACGCTGTCAGAAATGTCAAATTTTAGTTTATAATGTTACTAATTTGCTATCATAGTAATAGATAATAATTATGGTTCACCTAATAATAATATATTAACCTTCCAGCACACTTAATAATCATTTTATTTTACCATTATTTCAAGTTAAAAATTGTACTTTCGAGACGCCCTGTATATTTAAATGTACTCTCACTAAAAGTAGTTTTTTAAACCAAGAACTATTATAAAACTTTTTTATATCATGTAAGGGAGAATGGGTAGACAATGGACACAGGAAGACGGTGGACGGGTGTTATTGGTACCGCAAAAGTAAGTTACTATAATTATTTCTCTAATTCTGTAGACTCTAGATCGGAAAAATTTGATGTCTGCATCAATTTTTTAGAAATATTGTTTTTTTTTATTCATATAGTGAGGTTATGTTTATGAGTTTGCCCTTAGACAAGGGAAGAGGTCTAAGAGTTTGCCGATTGTTGGAAAATTTACGAAAAGTATTACCCTGCCGCGTCAGCCAAACCGGTATAAATGGTATTTTTCATGTTAAATTGATGGCTTGTTCCGCGCTTGATATTTCTAAATGTATACGAAGTTCGTTTCTTAAAAAAAAACATTGCGTCTAATAGGTTTCCGTTTTACTACTGAGGAACCAGCCCCAGTCCTTACAAAGAGGTTGTAACATTTCTTCCAAATCTCATTGAAGATTCAAGGCCAAGATTTCGGGGTATGACATATTTTAATGTATATTTAAATATATTTTTGGTGTATAATACTAATAAACTTTTGGATAAATGATATATATGAATTACTTAATATTTTTTTTCATTGACAATAAGGAATAAGTGCAAGGTCTCCCTGATACGTCCGATATACGTCCACTGTCTCCCTAACAAGAGGAGAAAACCTTGACCAACTTACATAATAATACAATATGTTAGGTATCACTTACAATAGGATTCAATTTTTCATTTTAAAAAAGTCCGTTGCCATTTTTATCGAAACTGTCCATTGTCTACCCACGATATTACGTGTATAATAGAGTTGGGACACCCGGTATATTCTATATAAACAGAGTTGGGACATCCTGTATATTATATCGGTATTCCACAGTATTTGTGAACAGGTTCCATCCAATCTATAGTTATATTTACAGTGAGCTGAGCACGCCCCGTTATTTATGGTAATTTTACGTGGGTGGATAAGGGAGGTAGGGGAAGGAGACAATAACCCACCAGGTAAGGTAAGGAGACAATAACCCACCAGGTAAGGTAAAACGTTAGTACCTATATAGGGTGTCCCAGGTGGAAGGTAGGACGTCATCCAAGATTTTTTAAAATATAACACCGTATATTATGATATTCTATGGCAAAAACCAGTATATTATGATATTCTATGGCAAAAACTTTTTGTATCATACCTCATCTGGAAATAGTGATTTCCGAAATACATAATATATAGACGCTTTGAAGGTATAGCAACAACTAATTATTATGCATCAATATACTGATTTATTTCAATTAAATAAAAATGACCATAAAAATTCAATACTACAAAAAAATATTAAGTAAATGCTGATATTCTCTCCATTTCCTTCCTGACATCATAATTTTCAAACGTCAATATTTTGGAAACCGCTATTTCCAGAGGTATGATTGGTATACAAACAGTTTTTATCATATAACTCGAAATTGACACAATATAGGTACTGGCATTGGCGGTTCTTATTGGTGTTGCCGGACCCCACCAAAATGTTGACCAACGAACAAACCTCAATCAACAGTAACAAAAAGAAAAGTTACCCTAATAGTAAAAATAATATACAATTAAGAAATGGTTCCAATTAAAAAAAAGAAGGTCACGGCACGGGTACTGGCCCCCCACAAGAGCTGACGGACTCCTGGCGCGCTCCGGATGAGCCCGTACGTAAATGGTTCCATTAAAAAAATCTTGCTTGAACACCAGTCTAAGCATATTCTAATATCTCTCTAAGTCTAAGTTTTCTTTCAAAAGGAAGTGTTACCGAATATATTTTTAAATTAGAAAATCATCGACAAAAATCATCCTTCCTGGATGGACTGATGAGGGTGGATTTGTTTTGGAGGGTTTTATTTTATAGGAGAAACCATAGTAAAGATCGAAAGGCGATATGCTAATGCGATATCTACTAATTGCAATAAAATTATTTTTACACAGATAATTTTTTTAGCCGCTTTTAAAATGTGCCATGATTTTTGAAAAAACTACAAACAGATCGAATGGAAAAATGTTAAAAATCCGTTCCCGTTCTATAATGGCGCGAAAATTTATTTTCTCTTATAGCCTATGACTGAAATTAGGCGCGAATGTTATTGTTATGAGAAGAATATAAAAACTAAAAATATTACTTTTTTTGGATACCTCATTATTAGCTACGTGTTTTTCACAGGCTGTTACTACTAATTCCATCGTTTCAGTTTTCATTTCCTCCGGCATGTCCGAATGCTAAAAAGGCATGAGTGATAAAAATAAGGACATGCAATCAATACATTTCTATGACTCACCCTTATAAGAGGGTAAGTATGGACTATTTTCTTCTCTTCTTTTTGTTCTTTAGCTTCACCTTCTGCCATTACAGATTATTTATTAAATTTTTTTATTATTACTTTCTTATGTTTGCTAAGTTTTAAAAATTCAATTGTCAAAGAATGGCGCGCTCAAAATTTTAATTTTTTACTGCCTAACAAAATGCTGCCAACGCAAGAATATTTCAGGAAGAAAATGAAGTTCCCAAGCGCCCATGTTCTTGCCACAGAGGAATGTAAGTTCGTTCGTATAATGGGCCTCAGCTGCAGGAATTGTCACTGCATTGCTGTCTTTCCTCCCTGTTTAGCGACTGTGTCACCTCATCCTGTGGTTTTAGTAGCCCTATATAGGTGGCCACACACGAGCGTACATGCGTTAATACATGAATATACAACCATGTCCATTTTTGGTTGGCTTTACGGGGTATCTCCGTTATATTTAAAATATTTCCTAATATTTAAAATAATAAACAAACAACAAAAATGTAATATTAAGATTGTATTTTCTAATGAAATACATACCTATGAAACAAGAGCTCAAAATAATATTTATCAAATATATACTAGATCTAATATAGGCTTGAAGAATCCAATTGTTCATGCATCAAAGACATATAACAATCTACCTGAATGTATTAAAAATATAAATAATTTTAATTTGTTTATAAGGAGAATAAGAAATCATCTAGATTTAAGTTAGAATCAGTTTATTCCGCTGTATGTAGTATTTAGCATTAGGTACTCTCGAGGCCAGAGCTTCAAGCACTGATTGGAGAGTTTGTATAAATTGTACTAATAATATTATCTGTAATATATGTTATATTTCAAAAAAAAAAAATTTAAAGATAGAAGGATGCGGGGATGCGGTTTATGTCGCACGGTGCTACTTTTGTGTACAACAGAAGATGCCCCGATTAGAATTTTTCTAGGCATCCTCGTTTTTTATATACGGAATGTTTTTTAAATTTTACATTTTTAGACACTCCGATATTTCAGGTTTGGTTGGGTTTGTTCGTTTGTTACCCTGTAACTTATCAAAAAGAAATAAAATGTTCTCTTTGTATAGTTTTTGCGTAGAATCCAGAGTGGCGTACTCAGATTTTTTACGTTCAATAGTTTTCAAAAAAAGAAAATTTTCTTTTTTTAATGCTTCTTGCCTGCTTCTTATACTTAATTTTTGATCTTAATATTTTGCCCGAATTAAATTTGCGTTTTTTAAAAAAATTTCAAGTGTATTTCAATGGCAAATATAATAATTAAGCCTTTTGTATTATGTAATTCTATAAAATTTCTTAAATGACTTGTAGATTTCTCGAAAGATGACAACCGGATAAAATAATTTTTCCAAGGATATCAAATTTAATTGAACAAAGTTCATTTTCTAAACCTCGACCTAAAATCTACCACAATCGGCGGTCACCCTGTAACGGGTAACGGTAACGGTAACTTCAGGCAGTTTTCTATTAGCTCAAAATAAATAAACATTAATAAAATTATTGTTAAGATAGCATTAGTTAAAAGTTTCAAATCTAACAAAATACATTTTAAACAACATTAAACAAAGGTGAAAAGGCCATACTAAAATGCCCATGCGGATAATTTTAAACATTTTATTTAAATTCACAAAAATTGCATTCACACGGGTATAAAAATATTATAGGTACGAATCGAGGTGAATCACCGTTTTTTTCTACATTCGAATGCGAAGCCAGTTTTTATTCTTCGTGTTTTTGCATCGAATTTTGGTTTCCTTTGTCACTTCGTTTGCAATGGTCCGTTCGAAAGGGAGTTCGCGTACATCGTCGGTTTTATTTTTTCAGGAAATAATCCCCGGGGATTATTACGTCGTCCAAAATAAAATACTCCCCCATTGCATTAATGAGGTAAAAATTTCGGGTATTCGGGCTGTAAAGTCATCCTAAAAAAAAGGTTTGCTCTGTTCCCTGAAGGGTAAGTGTTTTTAAATGCCTTTTTCTGAATATGTTTAGCAACATTTAGATATATAAAGTGATTTATGATAGAGAAGAAGGTTTTGGGATGTAACTTAATATCCTGACGAAGTTAAATCAGTTATTTTCAGTTATAGATACAACCCCCCTAAAAACCATTTATTAATATGACGAGATGAAGTTAAACATATTTTTAAATTATATTATCTATAGTATCGCATGATGATTTTGATATTTTCTAATTTTGAAAGTTCTTATATATATACAACGTTGTCATTTGTCCGTTTACGTAACTGAGTTCTCCGTAGTGGAGACTTGGCACCTTAGCAGCACCTTATATTCTATCAAGCAATCGGGCAAAATATTTACTGTCGGTATTCCGTAATTTTCTAATATGCGGGTTATTTTATTTTCACAGCCTTCTTTTTTTAAATCGGTTGACATAGGGTCCTGAAATTTGGCATGATTAAAAAATCTTAATTTAGGGTTTTAAGGGTAGAGTTTTTAGGAGTTAAATGCCAAAAATTTTGTAATATTATGGTATAAGTAAAAATTATCAGAAGGCAAAAAACCTTTTTATAAATAAATATAATTTTTAAATAATTGTTTGTTTGCGATTTAATTTTCAAAGCGCACATTACTCCGAACGGGGTCAACATCTGTTTGGTTTTCAGAGGTGTTTTGTATTCGCCACTTAATTTTTTAAAATAGGTACAGGCGTTTGTTCGCTCCCCTAATTTACAGTCTAAACCCGTATTGAGCGACTTCTTTATGGATATGTCGGTAAGACTGTGCGTTTGTAACCGTCTTTTTGACCGGACTATATCGTTTATTTTTGATCGATTTTGTTTGTCTTTCGGTAAACATAATTATTAAATTATGGTTTCGTATGAAAATGGAAACATTCTTTTTGTGTAATTTTATTTTCAAATATTTTTCTAATAGGCCTTTATTATACGCTTTTTACTAACATGCAGGGTAGTCGTTAAGTGTGACAAAGTAGAATAGGTTAAGTTATCTAGAATATACACTACGCCAATTGATTATCGAACATTCAAAAATTCACGTCATAAATAATTAAATAAAAAAAAAATTAAATTAATTAAAAATTTCGTTAATAATGAACCAATTTTAATAATTTTTGGTTTTTCGGATAGAAAACAAATTCTAGAGTTTAGGACAGAGTAGCTTACGTAGCGGATAAAATCTAGATACATGTAAATTTCCTAAAATTTAAATGTAACATATACAGTATGTCTCCGTAAGTTGGAACCATGTGGAAAACTTTTTATTATTAAGTTTACAAAAAAAGTTATTCTTCATAAAAAGTTCTGCATGATCTAAAACCTAAAATGCAACTATCAGATCTTAAATTCTTCTATGCGTATACGAGGTTTATCAAAAAATATGAATTTTTCCCTAGAGCAAAGTACCTTTATTTTTGACAAGATCGAAAATTGTTATTAAAAAGTCGAACAGAACAAAAAGCCACGTTTAAATATGCAGTTACACCCATTTACGATGAAAAAATATTTTTTCTTTTTTGAAACGTATGTGTACAATGTTCTTTCTTCCACTACTCTTAAATTTATTCATTATTTTTGTAAGAGTTGAATGATTAATATTTTTATTGGGATGGCTATCATTAAAAATAATTACTGCTTCTCTATGCATTTATTTTATAGTTTTCTCCCACAATCAAAACAATTTAAATTTTTTCTTCACAACTTAATAACACAATTTTTATGTACTTTTAACGCGTTTGAAGGTGGCTGTCAAACATTTCTTGCTATCAACAATTCATTGTCAGAGCATCCTAGATTACATGTCACTACAGTTAAATTTGTATTGTTATTGTACATAAACGTTTCAAAAAAGAAAATATTATTTTTCATCGTAAATGGGCGTAACTGAATATTTAAATTTTCGATATTGTCAAAAATAAGGGTACTTTGCACGTGGGCAAAATTCATATTTTTTGACAAACCTCGTATACGCTTAGAAGAATTTAGTTGCATTTTAGGTTTTAGACCAAGCAGAACTTTTTATGAAGAATAACTTTTTTTCGTAAAATTAATAATAAAAAAATTTTCCATATGGTTCCAACTTACGGAGACGTACCTACTGTATATACTATTTAACATAAAATAATTTTATTTATTTTTTAAACTAAACCAATTAGAGATATATCTGGGTTAGACACTGGCCACAAAGTGTCGCCATGCCACTTGAGCTAACAAAAAATGACCATTTCTTCTAAATACAAGGTGGCCCATCAAAAACAGTCCAGCAAGGTTTACGGCTGTGTACGTGAAAATTAAAAAAAAAACTTGGACCCGTAAACTTGTGTTTTCAGGGGGACACGTTTCACTATTAATTTCATCCCTGTAACCTCAACCCCCCCTAGCGGGGGCGGCTACTGCCCTTGTTTTTTCAAATGGGAATGGGTATGTTGTGATACATCTTTTTAAAGGGCATTAAATTCTCTTTAAAATGGCGCTTTGTTTTGTAAATTTGAGCTACGCGCCGCTGAGAAATTGCGTTTAAAAAATGTAATTTTTTTTTAATTTTCACGTACACCGCCGTAAACCTTGCTGGACTGTTTTCGATGGGCCACCCTGTATGTTATACCTCTTGTCTATAAAAAGCGTTTCGTAAAGAATCAATGCGACATTTTATCACTTGACTGTTGCTAAATAAAAAATAAAAATCATTTCGACTCATAAAGTCTATAATACAGAGTGCTACACAATTATCTATGCATATAATTCATTTACTTAACATTAAAAATACAAAACAAACAAACCCGAACAAACCCGTAATTATTTGTACACATTTTTGCAACGTTGCCAAATAGATTGGAAAATTCCTAAAATTTGTGCAAAAACATGGTTCAATGAAATGTGTGTAATATTTCTTAACTGATAATAATTTAAAATAAAATATTTTTATGTCGGAAAGAGGAATGTTGACAGAAGTCCCCATGATAACATATATCAATATTATTATACAGGGTATTTTCTATGGATATGCCAACATTACGAACTTGAAACCTGAATTTCGTAAATTTTTTAAATGAAACACCCTGTATATGATTACTTTATCTTGTAGATATTTTAATCCTCTCTAATTTTTATTAAGGTCTTTCTATGCCTATCTCTACCAATCTTTGTGGTATTTCAATTTTTATTGTATGTATTTTACCATTGTCCTTTTTCTAGTCACCTATGACAAAATAAAAACAAAATGTTGTAATTTAAAAAAAAAATTATTTATTCATACTGGAGGATACGACACAAAAATATTTTAGCGATTCAAGCTTGTGGACAATTTCTGAAGTAAATTATTACCTAATTATTTGTTCATATAGTAACCCCCAATACCTTGAACACATACCTAATTCAATACGTTTTTTAAAAGAATGAGTCATGTCTCTACACATTTTCAACTGTTTTTAAAGTATTACTCGGCAAATGTCTAGAAACATTCTTTTGAAAAACGTATTGAATATGTGTTAAAGTTAATGGGGGTCACTATGAACAAATAATTAGGCAATACTTTGAAAACAGTTCCAAATGTGTAGAAACATGACTCATTCTTTTGAAAAACGTATTGAATTATGTGTTCAAGTTAGTGGGGGTCACTATATGAACAAATAATTAGGTAATAATTTACTTTCGAAATTGTCCACAAGCTTGAATCGTTAAAATATTTTTGTGTCGTATCCTCCCGTATGAATAAATATATTTTTTTTAAATTGCAACATTTTGTTTTCATTTTGTCATAGGTGACTAGAAAAAGGACAATGGTAAAATGCATCCACTTTTTTTTGCCCGAGTTTAAATAAAAATTGAAATACCACCAAGATTGGTAGAGATAGGCATAGAAAGACCTTAATAAAAATTAGAGAGGATTAAAATATCTACAAGATAAAGTAATCATATATAGGGTGTTTCATTTAAAAAACTTACGAAATTCAGGTTTCAAGTTCGTAATGTTGGCATATCCATAGAAAATACCCTGTATAATAATATTGACATGTGTTATCATAGGGGACTTCTGTCAACATTCCTCTTTCCGACATAAAAATATTTGATTTCAAATTATTATAAGTTAAGAAATATTACACATTTCATTAAACCATGTTTTTGCACAAATTTTAGGAATTTTCCAATCTATTTGGCAACGTTGCAAAAATGTGTATAAATAATTACGGTGCTATGTACAGAATTTTACGGTGAATTCAAATATGTAAAAATATACATAGTGTCCCATTTAAAAAATATGAAATTTTTACACGCCGCCTTTTTGGGGCACCCTGTATAGTCGAAAATAATTTTAAAATCTGCACCTCTTAACGCTTAATAACTTTCATGAAAAAAGTTTTCCACTATCCCTAGCGGTAAAAGAGATATTGAGCTTTGTCGCACTAATTGGCCACCCTGTATAACTATATATTCATATAAACCACAAATTTAATAAACCCCCCATGGCGACACTTTTGGCCCAGTGAGGTACCACACATTATCGTTTTATTACGATTCGAGTCGAGTGTTAATCTTCATGAAATGTTCAGGATACGGACCTGTATTTTCCATAATTTTGTAAAAACAGTCCACTAAAGCGAATATTTTAAAAATTATTTTATAATAATGCACTACATAATAATCATAAAACAAGACAATTATCACTAACAATCAGAAAATAGTAAGTCTGAAAAAATAAACAACAAATAGGTACATCGACAAAAAACATTAATTAAAGTAAAACTAACAGTAGACTATTAGAAATTAATGTTCCAAAAGGTGGTCGAATTGATTTCCGTCAGTCTCCAGACATCTTAAAATTGCAGAATTTAAAACATTCATAAGCATTTGTGGCCTTACGCTTTGAAAGTCAATAACTTTAGTAGTCGTCTAATAAGGTCTTTGGAAAATGACGATGTATCTATGTGTTGTTTATTTTTTCATACTTACTGTTTTGTTATTGTTAATAAATTATTTGTTTTATGATTATTATGTAGTGCATTATTATAAAAGTATTTTAAAAATATATTTTAGTACTTAATTGCATTGAAATGTTTTTACAAAATTATGGAAAATACAGGTCCGTATCTCAAAAATCTTATGAATTAAAAAGACTCGAAACGTAATTAAACGATGTGTTTCATAATAATCATTGAATTCAGATTAAAGAAAGGTCTTAAAATTTGACATTATAAAATCAGGACCGTGTTAGAAAAAATTAAGATGATGCTCATTGCTTGAAAGCGAAACGTCGTAAAAAAAAAATTTGTTATGTATTCTTAGAGTTCACTAAAAGTTGCTGTAAGAATGTTTTGTCAGAGTTGCTCTAACTTATAACTAATATTAACATCGCCAAAAAATTAATTTCAGTTCTTCTTAAATAACTCAAAACTTAAAAATCTTACCGAAGCTCTTTGTACGGCATATTGTTCATGCTATGATTGCGATACTTTTTCCCCGAAGTTGCATCTGTTACCATTAACGAGATCCCCATAGAGGCCATCCTTATATCTTGGGCATCCTGTATATTATTGATTATAATCAATCAAATTTGAGATACGGTTCTACAAAAATCAATCTCTCTTAGCCTAAAACAGCGATGCCGTATAGGAATATTTCGTGGTTTAACCTCCTGGGAGGGGAAGATTTTACCCTTAAAATATTAAATGGGTGGGTCGAGAGGCACAGTAAAGCTAGGCGATGACTTTGCCCGTCGTAAAAAATTCGAAAATGTGTCGCCCTAAAACACAATCATATTTAAATAGTAACCTAAAAACCATAAATCTCAGTCCTGATAAATTCGAATTACGTTTATTTTCGGAACGCGATTTCCTGGAAACTACTACTCAAAAAGTAATAAACGACTTTTAAAATGACGTGCCACCTTCCATTTAAGATTTTGAGGGTAACATGGACTCACTCCCAGGGAGTTAAACGGCGAGCCCTGGAAATATTCTTCAAAAATGGCCCCCTTCACAATTAAAATTGACGAGTACTTCCGAATTTTAATATTAGTTGCTGGAACCTAGAAATATTAAAAGTGGGAAGTTTTCAAATTGACACCCTGTATAATAAAACTCGGAAGGCAAAAATAAAACGGTCTCTATTATGAAAATACAAATAATTTTAAATTTCAAAACATCGTACCAAAAATCCGAGGTGACTCATGCAGTTTTTTTTTGTATTCTGTAATCCGAGCGAGCGTTTATCTGCTCTTTTTGCATCGAATTTTATACATTTCTTTGCGTTCCTTTGTCACTCGGCATTTAGTGGGCCGTCCGAAATGAGCTTCGCGCGGTTTTCCTCACTGGAAAGTATCCCGTGGGATACTTACGTCGTCCAAAACATAGTGCTCCCCACTCAATTACGAGTAAAAATTACGGGCAATCGGGTTGTGTAGTCATCCTAAAAAGAAGTTCGGCTCTGTTCCCTGATATGTGAGTTTTTAACAATTTTTTTTTTCAAAATATGTTTAGCAGCATTCAGTTTTATAAATCAATATATGATAGAGCAGGATTTAGATATGTCAGAACGTCACATTCTGAGAAAGTTATATCAGTTATATAATAATAACAACCCTAAAAACTCTAATTTAAGTTCTAATTTTACTGGGAAAAGTCATTTTTATTAATCTAACGAGATGCAGCTAAAAATATTTTAATAACTTATATTGTGTTGAAATTTTCTGATTTTAAGTTTTTATGTAAATAAGCGGTGCCATGTCTCTCTCCCTTTACGTAACTTACTTCTTGTCATTTGAAACGTGGCAACGCCATCTTTAAGAAAGCAACCGAACTTGCTGTAGCCATCCTTCCCCGCCTCACAGGCGTTCGGAAGTTTTCGGATATGTGTATTTTAATTTTTTTATATTTCTTATTGAATACTTTTTCAACTCGTAGCAGGATTTAAGTGTCGGTTGGAATGGAAAAACGCAACACATAAAATCAACCTTGTGTATTTTCATCCGTCGGTCTGTTGCTTCGTTTTTTTTTTTTGTTATTTGAATTTTGGGACAATTAAATTAATTACTTTGTGGACTAAATGACGAAAACGAATTTTGGTTCTCTTCTCACTGCCTCTGGGGATCAAATTAAATCGTTCATAAACCGCAGAAATAAAAGTAGTAAAATTAATTTCAAAGACTGCATAATTTAAAATAAGAAAATTATCAGGACACAAAAAACTTGTTTTATGTATTTTATATTCATTTCGTTTGGTTTTTATATTTTATATTTTGTCTTTGGGTAAACAAAATTAAATTAACGATTCTGATTTCATATGAAGATAGATATATTTAAATTTAGTAATTTTAAGATTTGTAAAAAGTTGTCAAGTGTCAGTCCAACTAACAACCGATTTTTTTCTTTTGTTTTTTTAGTTACAATTTTTGATATGGGTGCAAGTACAAAAATAGAGAACCTTATTTTTCATCTAACATGTTAATTTTCAGTACTTAATTTAAAATGTATGTAAGCATACTTGATTTATACAGGGTGTCCGCTAATTAATGGTACATGGAAAAAGCACAGACTCTTTACGTAAAAATATTAGGATTTAATTATACTTACCTATATGCGAAAGTTGATATTAACTGAGATACAGGGTATTAAAGTTAAAACTTCATTTTTGTATTTCTCTTATTGTATTTCTCTAATAACTTTGCAGGAGACCAAAGATCAAAGATATTAAAGAAAAACAAAAATTACTTTTTAACTTTAACACCATGTTGTAAATCTTTTAGCAAGAAATTAAAATAACAATGCTTATTTTAAAAACAGAATTTATATTTACAAATGAAACTCAATAAAATAAGGACGAAATAGCACAAGAATCCGCTACCTACTTCAGGGTAAAAGATTGATGTTTTATAACTTTTTTATTTTTAAATCGATTCTCATGATTTTTTAAATAGTTTTTAAATACATTTATTCTTCTTTTAGTGATTAATATTATTCGCTTAAATGATGTTATACCGGCGTAAATTAAAATGTTTTTTTTTGGCACAATTTCAAAACAAATATAATTAAAATGTTTTTTTTTGGCACAATTTCAAAACAAACATTTTATTTTTAATTATCCCAATTTCTCATTTCTTATGAGGTATATTGAATATGCAAAAATACTGATTTTTTTATTGACAAAAATAAAAACCAATAGAAATAATTAGCATGAAATTGTGAGAAAAACAGCATTTTATTTTACCCCATTATAACATCACCTAAGCGCAAAATGTTAATAATTACAAAAATACATTATAATCCCAATAAAATGCATTTCCTGACTGGTTAAAAAAAATCATGACAATCGTATTAAAAATAGAAAAGTTATAAAACATCAAACTTTATTGAAAACTAATTGTTGGTTGTTTGTTATACCGGATGGTATATATATGGCAATACTATAATAAGCAAAATGTCCTTGTTCAAATTTAAAGCGTATGTTCCTAAAAATTTAGGAGTTATTTAATAAAATGTGTTTTTAAAATGATAAACTAGGAAATACGGACCTGACACATTTCTGTCAGTACACCAGCAAATAATTGATAAAAAATGTGTCAGTCATTTTATGTCAATATTAAGGTTAGGGACAGATTTTGAATAAAATTACCTAATAAATAATTATAATAAACTTCCATTAATAATAAAAATCAACAGACAATAAATTTTCTTATACCACACAATAAACGACCAAAAACTAAATGATCAATTTGTTATTTGAAAAAATTAAAAACGCTGTGTAAACCTAATTGTAAAGATGATTAACTGGTATTTTTATTTTAACTTGAATTATAATTAAATAGAATGTTCTTCTTTAAGATTTAAGCCAATTTGAGGACAGAATTTTGTTAATATCTCAAAAAAGGTCAAATTTTGTTAATTTTTTTTTGATATTATTCTTTTTAAAAATCTTCAATACAGAAGCGAACATCTTGAAATATACATGGGAAATCCTATGTGCCCTGTTCAGACACACGACCTTGTATGTATACGCCAAAAAATGTATTTCTCCCTATTCTGCCGTCATAAGAAAACATATAGCAAGTTCTATTATTATACATTCGAATAAATTGCGAAATAGTTGTCATTTTACCTATCTATTTACTTTAGTCGTTTACAATTATTGTAATTATAATGGGGTCATGACCCCCCCCCCCCCGAAACATTGGAACACAAAAAATAACACACGGGTGTTTCGCTCACCCTTATAACTTTTTTTTTTATTGTTTTAATTATATTGGTGTTTTTTTTTTCATATTATTTTGCATTTTATGACATGACGGACTCTATATTGTCACTAACTGGAAATAACTTCAATTTTTAAATGGAACACCCAGTATATTTTTGGCTATATTGATTCAGGGCACCATCACCATTGCGAATTCAACAACACCTCATCACTTTTTGTCACTTTAAATCATTTAAAATTGTAATTATGTTCATTTGTTTGTTAGCATTATGGCGTCATGGGTACCTAGATAAATGCAAAGACGCTTGCGCTTCTTGTCGTATTTTTTGTCTTGAATTGGTATTTTTCATAAATTATCTTGACATAATATCAAGTTGTTGGAAAAAAAGTGCTCTCTCTTTTTGCCCAAGTAAGCCAATATGAAAAAAAGTTTTCTGGGAAAAACTCTTCTTAAAAAGTTTGTAAACAATTTAAAGCACAATAAAACTTGAGAATTACATTTTTATCAAGAATTTGGCTTAGAAGTAAACCATTTTAGGGAGTTCATAGCAATCTAGATGAAAAAGTAAAAGGAAAATTATTTAAAGTGTCAAAAAGTGACGTATATGAGGTGTCATTGAATTTGGAATGGTATTCTGAATCGATATAGCCAAAAATATACTACATGTTCGATTTAAAAATCCAATGTTGAGGACATTTCCGGTTAAACCGGAAGTAACAAAATGTAGTCCGCCATGTCATAAAATTCAAAATAGTAACACATACAAAGTACAAACCCCACCAAATTTTATATCCTTAATTTAAACAATAAAAAAGTTATAGGGGTGAGCGTTCCTACTGAAACACCCGGTATACGGTTTTGCCTAACTGGGCAATGTATTAATTTTCCTTGAATGAGACAACACAATATTTTTGCAGTTTCCACGGTTACGAGTGTTACGTCACTACCATCCGTTTTGGTCGCGAACTATAGAATGGTTTCCAGTCATCAACGTGAGGTCAAAAACTATTAAATTCCCTCGTAAGAGTAATTATTATTAACTATTATTTGGAAAAATATAGAAAAATGTTATACAGAAAAGTTACTTGAAATTAACAGTTTCATCCTCCTATTCTAAAAATGATTGTTTTAAATTACTCTTGTATAATAAATTTTTTAATACCTATTCAAATTAACCACAATAAAATTAATTTGGTATGACTTTTTGAAACTCAAACTAATTTATACAAATCATATTTTTTAGGTACATAATGTTGGTTTGGGTTTAAAATTTCGCAAATATTTTTTAAGGAGGCAAATACTTCCATTTTAAATCAATTTTTATTAGGAAGACAAATGTCGTAAAATCGTAAAACAAAAACGTACTCTCGAATACTTGGGAATTGGGAAACTATACAGAAATCCCATTTGTTGCAACAGTTAATGGACCCCACTGAATATTGATGTTTGAAAGAGTGCAATCAATTTTATGTCATGTCAGTGATCTGTCTTTATTCCATTAATCTGTATACCTAACTTTTTCATTTAATCTTTCTCATCAGGTTGATATTTGGCACAGGAACTACGCTTAAAGGCATCTATCATTCTCAATATAACAATGTTACTTTACTGTGCCACCAGAGGCCACTTTACCTGAAATTCTAATTTTTGACATATCTTTTTTATTTTCACCGTTATTGGAAAAAAGGACAATTTAAAAACACAACAGTATCTAATAAAAAAATATACTCTTTATTCAAGTCGATAAACCACACCTTTCACGTGTGAAACTGCAGTAAAATCAGTTTTTCAAATGGAAGCAAAAAAGTATTGGGTTTTTGACTTTTGGCTACATGACTTATTACCTTTATGCTAATATGTATAATCACTTATCTAAATATCCTGATGCATTATCTGAACACGTACCCTGTATTCGTGTTAATTTTACTGCTTTTCTTTCAGGTTATTTGTCACACACACACACACACACAATCTGGTATCACGGAACGGAACGCGGTCAACTCCAGGCCACATGCACGCACTTTGTCAAATCCGTGATTGTTATTTGGTGTGTCAGATGTGTTAATGGCAGCAGCAAACTGGTGTGTCCACGGATCTCGGGCATACCGGTGCCAGCTCCCGTCACAGTGGTTTGGCTTTGTGCGTGTCACGGATCGGAGTTCCCGATGGTCGTTATGAGAGCGGAAACGTTCATGGATCTATACAGGAGGAGTAAAGATTCTGTGAGTTTTGGAGAAGACACGATGACGGGCTTTCAAAATTTGCGGTGTGTTTAAATCTTTCATTAGATGTCGTTATTATAAAATTAAATATTCACGGACTTTACGGGTTGGGAACGGAGCAGCCTCATCGTTGGACAAGATCAGCAACCTCATCGTTAGGGCCTTCACCTAAAAATAATCTGGTAAGTACGATGTAAAATTTAAATATTGATTGTCATTTTAGAACGTTTTTTTTCTAAAACATTATTTGTTTTAGAAAGCTTCTAAAAACTGGAATGTTATATATTCTGAATACCTCTAAAAATAGGTCAAAATGTGTGTTACCATAATAGTTAAGCGAAGATGCTGAAATTATTTATTTTTATTTTGACAAACAAATTTATTTATATGAGAACCTAATTACTTAAAATTTGTAAAACAAGGAAAAAATATAAAATATATTTTTTGAAATGTTCATTATCATAACAATTAAAAAAAAAGGAGCACTGATGGAGTCACTTAGGAGTCTATTTGCTGTCTGTACAATATACGTTTCTGATTCTTACAATTATTATAAAAGTTTAATTCTACAAATTGTAAAAATAAAAGTAGCTAAGGTGGCCATCAATTAACATGTCTTTTTGAAATCCAGACATTTTCGTAACAATTATTTTTATTTGTTCCAGATACTTAATAAGTAAAATAGAGTGCGGTACCGCGTGTGAGGGTTCTGCTCTTCAAGGGTTTGCCTCAACATCGTCGCAGTTTAGAGCGTGGTAGAGTTAACCTTTGCAGACCCATGTACGTCTGAAGAAGGCTGATGGGCAACCTGGCCTATCCAGGGCGATGTCCTTTTTGTTCGTCCCTTGGAGAGCAGAACTGGAAGAATGGAGATGATGACGTCGGGCAAATGGGAATATATAAGGAGGTAACTAGTTATTTTATTTTTTTAACTTAAAAGTCTTACCCTAATTGTTTAATTAATATAAAAAAATATATATTTATATTTTTGGCACAAGAAAATATTATTTTTATGCTGGCTATTGTATCGATACGTCTTGCCAATAAAACTTTTAAGTTTATCGGTATGAAAACCACTACTACTACTACTACTACTACTAACAGTACTAACTATTTAACTACCTAAATTGAAGTTTTAGTGCCAGTGTAACATATCCCATTTAAAATATAACTAGAATCTTTATGGGCAAAGCCTTTTTAACTATACGATCTTCTAAGCGGGTTTGTTCGGGTTTGTTCTCATAAATATTACGTTTTGTATGACCCTCTTGCAGTGGGGTCGACAGGAGCACATGCGCACGTGCACCCCAAAACAAATAAAAAATATTAATTTATATTCATTGAATATTATCGTATAAAGTCCGACCCTCCCTAATATTTTATCGTACCGTCAATTATCGTATAAAGTCCGACCCTCCCTAATATTTTATCGTACCGTCAACCAAACTGTATATTATAGGCTCTTGATCCGGCAACCGTGCCTCGGTCGAGGTTAATGACGATTATGACGAGACTTGCTCGCATGTGCGATTAAGTAGGCGGGGCAAAATTTATAGAGGGTATTCCAAACTTTAATGAGGCTGTTATTGATCAATTTTCTACAACTAAGAAACGAAGAACGGACTTTACGTTTAAGCACTATACACACTAAGAAAATGTTTCTAATTTTCCAAAAGTTGTATTTCCTTATATAAAATTAAAAAAATAAATAAAAATATGTTTTACCTAACGCATTTTCTCATTACTTCTTCTCTTTCTACATTTAAAACGCCTAGAAAGTAATTGTTTGGTCGTTTCCCAAAAATAAAATTTTAAAAATAATTTCATCATACTTGGTCACGAGCCGGCACTGCCCTCTTGTACTACTTGTAGTTTATTTTATGATCTTTTAATTTTTATATCCCAAATTTTAAAAATCGAGGGGGATAAGTTGTCGGTCTCCTTGTAAGATCGTTATGTATAACATTTGAGATGACTCATTGACATTGACCATTATAAGTTTTTGTTTTGAAATTTTATTTTTTCTATTAGTTTCGCCCTGTTCATCATCCCTAAAGGGGCCTTTCTTAATTCATAGCCATTAATTTTGGTTATTAATTTTTAATTATACTCATCATTAGCATTAACCAAACATTTTTTTTTATCTTGAAGGCTAATCGCATTTTCCTTTGTTTCAGGATCATGGACACTAAAGAAAATGTATAAAATTCGGGACGCGAATTTTTCAGGGTAGCAGAAGACACAGAACCCCATCGCGCGGTAAAATCAATCCGATCTTTTTAGTCTAACGTACAGAAAAATCTGATTGATAAATCAATCCGGTCTTTCCTAGTCTAACGTACAGGAAGGATCCGACTGATCGTATTAGATATTCAAAATGTTGTATGAATGATTAAACAAAATTAACTTGTTAAGCAGTTATAATAAGCAATCATAACTTCATAGAAATGTATATGTATTACCTATTTAAAGTAGATTCACCTGATCAAACTCCGTTGGGTTCTGTGTCTGTTTAATTGTCGCTTCCCTAAGGACAAGTTGGTGCAAAAAATTGTTGTTTTTTGGATCTGTCCGAGGGGCTTCAATTGACTGCGACCATGGAAACCTAAACCTGCTAAATGTTCGGGACACAAGCTGGATTAGAGCAGCCTGCAAGAGTTTATTAAGGTAATATTTAGTTTAAACATAAATTTTCATTCTAAGGTTTCTCATCTGTGTTTCTGATACATATATCGTTTTTTTGTCGAAAATAAACAGTGAAATAAGTTCTGAACCTAGTTGCCTGTGTTCTAAATGTACATTTATTTGGTTTTTTGCTTCCTGCGTTTACCAACCAAAAGATAAATTTTACAGGAGATCCTCGAAGCTATTTACTTTACGGGAAAAGTTATTCTTGATAAAAGTTCATTTAAAAGTCATTGAAAAATAAGATTTATCTAATTATAGGGCGTCAGAAAAATATTATTGAAAATATCTATTTAACATTTAAAATAGATATTTCCTATTCGATCATAAGAATTCTTCAGGTGCTTGTCGTACCCTATTTTTAAATTGAATAAGATTTTGAGGTCTGTCTTTGTAAACAATTTCCTTAATTCGTCCCCACAAAATGAAAACAAGTGTTGTGAGGTCGGGGGTCGGGGGACCTACTATGTTATACAGGGCGGAACAAAACTTAGTAGTTAGTAGTTAAGGTAAATAGCATAGTATTTTGATTTTTTCTTGACCCCTATACAGTAGGTATATCTTTTTTTATGCCAGTTTTACTTTCATAACAAGCATCAAGAAGAAGTTTTTCACGTAAAAGCAAAAAAAATAGTTTTCCATTAATTTGGTAACCAAATCTCGGCAGACGCTGTATATACTAATTGTGAGGATATTAAAAATTCATTTTTCTTATATTTTTTTTCGAAATTAAATTAAAACGATATTCGATCTGTTCATGATCCTATTTTTTCTTAAATATCTACTGTTAGTGCTAAAGAAAAGTGACAGCCCATATTGCTAGTTTTAGAACCTGGCGTATACAGGGTGTCCCATTTTCGACACTTTTATAGGGTATCTCCGTAACTGTTAGTGCTATCAAAAAAGTAATGTAGGTGTCATGTACTCTTTTTGGGTCAAACTCAAAATGACAAAATCAAAATTTGAAAATTTTCGCTCGCTTAAGAGATACGGGGGAAAATAAAAAAAATTGACAATTTCAAAATTACCCCATATTTTCTTAGTTAAAAGAGATACAGAAGAATGTTTTATACAAAAGTTTCTTTATAATGTTCTTTTAATAATCTGCCGTATTTAGAATAAGTATACGCGGTCAAGTAAAAGAAATTATCGGACCTAACCCCATTTTTTTGTATCCCTGTATATTTTAATTTAAAAAGATATCATTTTAAATTTTCTTTTCAAATATATAACACACCATGGATAGTATTGGTTTTCTAGGCGATTTATTTAAACCTTATTACTTTAAACCACAGTAGGCCATGAAACAAAAGCTTATATCCTAGAGACAACTATGTTGACATTCTAGTTGTTATTAACATTTAACGTCAATTTCATTTGTGAAAATGACTTATCAACATTTTGATAAATTTGATATGATATCTATCATCCATGGTGTGTTATAAGTTTGAAAAGAGTTTAAATGCTATCTTTTTGGATTAAAATATACAGGGTGTTCTATTTAAAAAAATGAGGTTAGGTCCGATAACTTTCTTACCTGACCCCGTATACTTATAATATAACAATCATAATAAATAAACTTCTGTATTAAACATTTTCTGTATCTCTTTTAACTAAGAACATATACGGTGATTTAGAAATTGTCAATTTGTTGATTTTCCCCCGTATCTCTTAAGCGAGCGTAAATTTTCGAATTTTGATTTTACCGTTTTAAGTTTGACCCAAGAAGAGAACATGACACCTACATTACTTTTTTGATAGCACTAACAATTGCGGAGATATCCTATAAAAGTGTCGAAAATGGAACACCCTGTAGAGTACTATTTATGACTACAGTATGAATAAAATGAGTTTGAGCTAAATCAGAATTGTTCATTTTTATGTCACTTTTCCATATGAGTGAAAGTATAAATAGAGAGCACTGTAATCATAGGAAAATTTAATTTATTTACAGTAGGTACTAATTAATCATAACACAATCTAATTTTGATATGTCAATAGTAGTTTATACTGCTAGGGGGTAGTGGCGCATTCGCCATATCATCATCATCAACTATAAGATCAAAAATCGAAATTTTATGAAACCTTGATTTGAATTTTTATTGATGTCACTAATAATTTTCTCTATTGTTTCAGGTTAGTGAGCATGATTGGTGTTGGTAGCGTCCGTTTCGCGTCGTCAGCAAAAAGTCGTCGAGTTTACTTGATGTTACAAATTTGAAGTATGTGTAAGTGAACAGTGATCCTAGTGTTTTACGGGTCATTCCTCACTCAAGGGTATCGTTTTAATTCACGCGTAACGCTTGAACGTGGAATGATCCTTCTTACCGCAATGGACACCGTTGTTAATAAGCAAACCTTCACTTCTGTCATGATTGGAAGGTAAGGTAGTTTTCTTTCCTTTTCTGTTACTACAGGTGAAAGAATGAAGGGTTAAGAGCAATAACAAAATATAGCTCCGCACCATTTTATTTTTCGTTTTCATCCATTACATTTTTGACAATGTTAAGATGTTTATAACAGTCTTAAAAAGCGGGCTCGAGCATTTGTTTATAATCACTAAAATATGACGAAGGAGCTTTGTTATTGCTCTTAAAGACATGACGTTGCCAATTCTGGTAAGTTAGTGAAGTGACTGAAGTGAGGGAAAACAAACATATTAAATCATGGAGGAAGGTTTTCTGGTATGTAAAAATATAAAATATGTTATTTAAATATAGATACTTAAATTACTTTTTTAATGCATAAGCTTTAATATCCTTTACTAATAAATAATCTTTTATTATCAGGTTAATAATTCATTCTTTTTTAGCATTAAACGGTTTTGTCCAACATTTACAAATGTTGACGTATAAAACCACCCTTTTATATTTAGGTATATGATTTTCTTTTAGGTTTTAATTAATGATTTTATTTTTAGCAAAGGTTTTGTCCAACATTTTGGAATGTTGATGTATAAAACCACCCTATATTTATTTTTAACATTTTTTTTAGGTTTTAATTAATGATTTTATTTTTAGCAAAAGTTTTGTCCAACATTTTAAAATGTTGATGTATAAAACTACCCCTTTATATTTTAATTAACTTTCTTTTTAGGATTTAAGAATATATTATAAGTGATCAAACATAATGATCCTTATATATTCTTGGCAGCTGTTTGCATTTTAGGTTGTTGTTATTAATGGGTAAGCAGCTGTCTGTTGTTGCCCCTCCCTCCTGGTCATGGGCCGTACAACACTGACGATGGCCATGGAAGGCCGAAACAGTTGCCGAGGCCTTAGAGGATATGAATATAAGGTATATGCATGTAAAATACTTGTTTTAATTGATAAGGTTTTTTTGTATATGAACAGTACAGGTATCCATTTTTGAATTTGAATTTTTTTTGGCCTCCTCGTTTTTGACGGGATGCATGTTTTTCAACATTTTACACTTTGGGACACTCCCCATATTTAGGTTAGCCTATAACTTACCAAAAAGACATTTTATTTATTTTTGTAGTTTTTACGTAGAATCCAGTGACGTATTCAGATTTTTTGTATGTTTAATAATTTTAAAGGAAAAAGCAAATTTGCTTTTTTTCTAAATGGGACAACCTATATATTTTTAATTATGTAATTCAGTTTTTAAAAAGAACTATATAATACGTTATTGCTAGTCTTAATATCACGTTTTTAAAAAAAATATACAACTATGTTGAGTAGTCCATAAAAAAAACAAAAGAAGAGTCAGTCAGTTGTGTCATAATGAAAAAACCTTCTGTTTTTGTCAGAATATTCAGGTTCTCTAAGTTGTTTCATAATTTCTAATTAATAAAAAAAATCAGTTTGCCATAATTATTATATACAGCCAATGTAAACTAAAATATGACATGCTCGTTTGCTATATCCAGTAAAACGATATTGCAGATGGCGCATTAGAAGTGTGTTTCAATGGTAAATATGATTTTTGTAGTATGTAATTCTATTCAATTCCTTGAATTAGTTGTAGATATCTCGAAAGCCGGATAAAATAATGTATCAAAGCTAAAGTCAAATTTAATTGAACAAGGTTAATTTTCAAAACCTCGGCCTAAAATCTGGAGACTAAGGAAAATCGTAAGACTGATTAAATAAATGTGCTTTTACTTCAATTGAAAATAATCTTACTATAATATTAAATAATAACTATATGTGTGAAACATTGTCGAAAGGTTATATGAAAAAGTTTCATAAACTTTCAATTTTGGTTTCTCATATTTAATCGCACCAGTAATTTTTTTTTAATATCCGCATGGGCTGCTCAAGAAAATTGTATATATTTTTAAAAATATAATATCCTAATTGGCACATTCTTTATTTCCCAAAAAAAATAACACAGTGCTGCGAAAATAGCATCCTTCTATCTTTACTATTAACGGAGATACCCCGTAAAATCATTCAAAATTGGACACCTTGTACATGCATTTACAGAAAATTTTTAAAATTTGGCCGCACAGCTCGAAAACGCCAAATGGTTCAAATATTAAAGTAGGCAGATACCTATACCCATTGGCTTTTAGAGTATCTTGTATCTGTTAATTCAAACACAACAAAAACATGCAAATAGATAACATAAAGTAATTAACTTATATTTAAATATTTCTATAAATTTACTTGAAATAAACTTTACTACAAATTTAAATATAACACGTGGTTCCAGTTCCAACTTACGTTTTTGGAGTTTTATAATGTTAAAGAATTTCTATCGATATCTACCAAAAATGGTTGTCAATCTTTGATCGTATACCATAATCGCACAATTCCAGGTTTGGTTTTTTGGAGACGGTCAAAGCCCGAAATTAAGTTAAACTTAGAACTCGATCGCTTTAAAATGTCCAATTCTCGGTAAAAAGCGTCAGCAAATTTCTGTCAGTTGTGTCATATTCGGCGGAAAATTTTTGGCGGCAGACTGCAAAATGTAAATGTAAGATCGATCATTGGCCGTTTTTGAGCTTTGCGTCTAACGTATATAATCTATATATATGTAACGTAGATATCGACTAAAAAGTTAGATGATAAAAGAATTTTATACCCAACAAAGAAAAAGGTCTTTACTTTCATATACATGGGAATCCTGTAGCGGCCTACAGGCCTAATAGCATTCGTTACAGATAATTATGTACGTGATAGACAGTGCAGTAAAATAATATTGAATTTATACTATGGTATCAAATATTGTAGACCGGGGATAAAATATTCTAAAATGTCAAGAGTCAAGTAAATCAAAAGTCTTCCAAAATTTTGTAACCTAGACCGTACAACAAAGAATATTCTGAAATAACAGTGGAAATTATTTTAATTGAACTTAAATTGAAATACAATAAACCTCAAATGAAAGTATCAAATATTCTAAGTAAATAAACTCACCATTCAAGTCGAGACGCAGCAAAAGAAAGAACGCGCGCGACCCGCGTCTGCTTTCTGGCAGCCGTCTCCCAGTCTCCCCTCTCAACTAAAGTTCCAACCAATCAGAATACTCAGAAACCAGTTCGCACCGGATTACCGCTGACGCGACTGTCTGGTTTTTATGACCATGAGAACCGAAACAAATGCATTCTCCGTATCGTTACAAACTGCTACAATGAAATACGATTTATGTGTCTGCGTACTAAGAATACGCGCCATTAGTGTCACGTGCATCCGCTCGGGCTGTTATTTATGGTCTGGGAACCACTTAACTTAATTATAAGGTCGTTGAATTGTATAGTTCTTGGTAGTTTTAAGATAAGGAGATTTTAAGGAGAACTGTCACATAAACTTTACTTCGAGTTGTGCAAGCTGTGCAAAGTAAGCTCGTTTTAAGAGTGGTACTAAGAACTGACGGTAATAACAGTGAGTTATATGGCAGTTCTGTCACATAAAAATGTTTTAATGGTACTTAGTTAGCGTATTTCATAGGACTATTATTTTTAATGTTGCAAATTTCTTATGAAATTGCTGACACTACTGTCTGGAAAAGGGTGGGAAAATCGTAAGAAATGTCAACCTAAGCATAAATTTTACTATATAAACCGACGCGAGTGAGGTTCAAAATCAATTCAGTTCAGACTAAAAGATAGAATTCAGACCTTCAGTTGACAGTAATATTCAGACATTCTTTCAGTGAACGTTTAGTGACTAAACAGTGTTAATAGAAGTAAATTGTCACATGTCTAACGAAGTTTATTGTTAGAATTTTAGTAGCTTTAACCTAGATAAGTGTCTTTTTGTGAAACTTGATTGTGTGAAGATATAGATGATGGGTTTGCAACAAATAGGTTAGTACTTGTAAACTGAGACATTTTCGCCCGTACTAAGAAATGATGACAATAAAATATGTATTATGTAGAACTTTATGATATTTACTTTCAATCGCCGCTCGTAACTACAAGGCCATTGTAGGTCGATCATTGGAGACATACGATACCTTTAGATGATAGGATTTATTTTTAACAGTGTTTATATTGATATCATCACCCAACAGGCCGGCAAATAATACCCAAGGTCCCGAACCCACTAAATAAAACTTGTAGGTCTTCCCATGTGTGAAAATTGATAGATAGGCCAACATAGAGTAAGCTAGATAGCTTTAATAATCTGACGACATGGGTCGGCTATTACAAATGGTGTCAGGTGTGGGGTTTGAATAAAAAGGAAAAGAGAAATTCAGAATTTTAGGACCTTGCGACTGTGGACGTCAAGAACTCACCCACGATAGTATTTTTGCCTAACAATAGATATATTCACTTGTAAAAATGACCGAAGAAAAGAAAATTGAAACTCTGATCAACCCAGTAGTTTTGAATAATGTTGTAATTGGACTCGATTCAGTCCCGACTTACGACGGATTAAGTAATGTAGACGAGTTCATTGGAATCATTGAAGAAACAGCAACGCTTGCCAATTGGACAGAAGCTCAGAAGGTTGCCATAACTAGACTAAAACTTAGGGAGGATGCCAAACAATTTGTGAAGTCAGAGGAAGACCTTAAAACCACTCCAAGCTGGGATGCTTTGTCTCGTGCATTGAAGAAACAATTCCAAAGGACTGAAATTAATGGAGAGTCACGAAGGAAGTTTTTGGAATGCAAGCAAAGGACCGTTGAAACAAGCAGACAATTTTTAACAAGACTCAAGTCATTGGGAAATCATACTATGTCGTACACTGGAATAAAAGATGTTGACGCGGTTTTAAAACATAGATTCGAGGAGGACTTAATCACGCAGTTCATGATGGGTCTGCTGATGCCTATAAAAGCCCGAATTTTATCGAAAGCACCAAACACTTTAAATAGCGCATTAGAACTAGCGGAACGTGAAGAAGCAATCGAAAGTCTCATTAAGCCTTCAACACCTCATCGAGAATATATTAGAGGGATGCAATCCAGTGAACCTGAAAGAAACAAAAGTAACGATGTCATACGATGTTACAAATGTCAACAAGCAGGTCACTTCGCTAGAGACTGTCGTGACCAGAAACCTCGCGAATTTAAATGTTTCAAGTGTAATAAAGTTGGACATTTTGCAAATGATTGCCGTACAACAAACGCAAGAGATTTGCGCACTTGTTACAACTGCTACAAAGTGGGACATTTACGTAGGAATTGCCCAACTAGTCAGCGAACAGGTACGGAAGGTCAAAGAAGTTTAAACTCCCAAGCAGCCACTTTCCGACCCCGAAGTCAGGCTGCACAGCAAACAGGAAACCGTCATTAGATGTACAGGAGGTCAGGGTACAGAGTGCCACAGAAACGTTTCTTCCCCATAATATAGCTAAGGTAACAATAGGAAATAGGAAATGTTTTGCACTTATAGATTCTGGAGCTGCTGTATCCCTAGCGAAACCCGGTATTGCAAAAGGGTTTGAAATTAATAAAGATTTTGAAAGTAATTTAGTGGATATACAAGGAAGTGGTATACCATGTACGGGAAAAGTTATACTACCACTCGAGTTGGCAGGAGGAAAAATAGTTAAGCACGATTTTATGATTGTCGACTCACCTTTAAGTTTCCAGGCAGATATTCTACTAGGCCTGGACTTTTTACATAAATTTGGAGTTAAAGTAGATTGGGGAAATGGATGGATGTGTATACTTGAAGATGTTATAAGTCTGTATGAAGAAGAAGAAAATGTATCTAGAGCAAGTTGGTTAGCATTACGAAATAAAGAACAAATAGAGAGGAAGATTTTAGAGGAACTAAAGTATCTTAGAGACGAAGTTAAAAGTTTAGAAGTCAAATTGGAGGCAGCGCTTGTGAAGAATTCTTTATTCCTGGGGAGGAACAAGAATTCAGACGAGCAGGTGATCCCCAGTCACCTGGTCGCATCAAAATCAACAGCAAATCACAGCAAAGCTACTAAAATGACTATGGAGTCCGTGGCTCCTAGAATGAAGGAAGATAGAGGTACCAGTAGTAAGATTACGGAGGAGATAAGAGTTCCTAACACCGAAGAGACGAGAACAGTTTCGAGAGTGGAAGAGAAGGAAGTTGAAGACGTGAACGTGACAGGAGGGAACGCACGTGAGGAGAGAAATAAAAGAAATAGGAAGAGTGCAAATCAACAGAAGATAGATACCATTGCTACCGACGTTCAAATTCAAAGAGTAGGTCAAGAAGACAACTTTACTGCAAATATTATCTTACCTCAAGATTTAACGATTCCGGCTAGATGTCAAGCCATATGTATGGCTAGTCTTACAAGAGCATCACGAGTTAAGGCTCAGCATATGGTTATCGAACCATGTGACGATGTTCCGTCAGGACTATTCATAGCTAGGAGTCTTTGCAAAGTTGATTCAACAGTACCAATCAGAATTATGAATGTGACTGAAAAAGCAATATTAATTAACAGAAGAAGCATTATTGATACTGCTATGGAAGTACCGAATGATTCAAGAGGCCCCGAGAATGAAAGAAAACATAATATAGTAAACTCCGAAATGAGACCAGTATGGACGTTCCCTACATTACGTCAACAATTACCTATCGTTATTTCAACCAGTACTGAAAACCAATCAGAAGTCTAAAGTTGTCACTACTATTCTGTATAAGTACCAGTACAACTCGACGTGTATGAACTGCCACCTAGGCATTAATGATTATACTTATTCAAACTGTAAATATGATTCTACTTCTCAAACTAGCGCGTTCAACAATAAGTGAACTGAGGGCGACACTTTGTTCGAAAAGATTTTATGTTACTACAGACTTCGAGTGCAATAAACCTGTGGGAAGGCTGTGATAAGAACTGAATAATACAATGGGGACGCGAAAATTTAAAAAGCGCAGACAAAATAAAAATGTGATTATTGGATTGAATGAACTTTAAAACGTGACGGATAAAAAGGGCGTTGTTGGTGGTCCAGACCCAGCAAAACTTATAGACAGTGACTGACCTGAATGTTGATAAAGGTTTCCGTGGGAAAAAGACGCTTAGAAATGAAGTGCTGAATTAGGCGAAAAAGTGAAAAATTTGCGAAATTTTACGGTAAATAGTGCCGGAAAATGGGTGAACAAATTAGTTCACAGCTGCGAATCTACGTGTCGGGTCGAGAAAATAAAATTAAAAGTAAAAAGCATCATGGATTTTGAGCCATTTTTACGGTATGTGAGGCACCTTAGTTTCCCGGAACAGCGACCACTGCTTCGGGCAACTATATCCGATTTAAGGGAAGAGTTTTTCCTATTAGGGGCAGACGCGCCGTGTCACCCCCGTTTGTATCATCTGCGGGCGCGAAATAGACTATTTTCGGTGCGGGTGCATGATGATCTTCGGCGGGTAGACACCTACTGGTCTATCGTTAATAGAGAAGCAGAAGTTCCACCATGCGACTGTGTGATCTGCAGTCCAACAGACCGCGTGTTTCCGCCTCTGGAAGCTTACCCGGATATACCTGAGGTGCTGAGGGTCCAGCCACCACCAGTTCCAGCGGTCCAGGAGCTACCTCGACATGTGCCTAGACCACCATCCCCTAGGTCACCGCCGTATACTCCGCCGCCACTACAGGAAGCGGTCCAGGAGCTACCTCGACATGTGCCTAGACCACCATCCCCTAGGTCACCGCCTTATTCTCCGCCGCCACTACAGGAAGCGGTCCAGCAGGATGCTATCCCACAGGAATTCCTACCACAGGCTGAAAATCAACCAGCCGTTCAGCAAGAAGTCAATATCCTAGAGGCAGGAGAAATCTATGTGCCGCTACCAATACCTAGGCCAAGGTATCTGGAGGAGATGGAGGAAGACTACCATGAACGCATTGGCGGGTTACTTATGAACTGGCTGGATGGCCATGTTCTCGACCTGATATACGAGGACCCATGATGAGAGAGCAATGACTGCTCATTATATCCTTTTTAGGTTAATAGTAAGGTAGATTTATAGATTTTTGCAAACCCATCTTAAGTTAGATAAACTAGTTTTTTAAAAAATATATATTATGCAGGTACCTAGGAAAAGTCACCTTTTCACCTGTATATATTTTAAATTACTCATTTCAAAAGATGTTATAGGAATGAAGATTATTTTTAATATTTTTATTTAGGATTAGCTCTAAGTCAATTAACAATCAATGAACTCTTATCTGTTTAATTGTCAACGTAGCGTTTTATATTATCAGGTATAGGAGTCACGAATGGACCACACATAAACAACACTCGTGCAAGGACGTATTGTTAGATTATTAAAATACGAGGGGACTTTAATTAATTTATAATGTTAAAGAAATTTTATCATTTGGGACAAAATTTCTTTTACGGGGATAGGAGGAATGTAGCGGCCTACAGGCCTAATAGCATTCGTTACAGATAATTATGTACGTGATAGACAGTGCAGTAAAATAATATTGAATTTATACTATGGTATCAAATATTGTAGACCGGGGATAAAATATTCTAAAATGTCAAGAGTCAAGTAAATCAAAAGTCTTCCAAAATTTTGTAACCTAGACCGTACAACAAAGAATATTCTGAAATAACAGTGGAAATTATTTTAATTGAACTTAAATTGAAATACAATAAACCTCAAATGAAAGTATCAAATATTCTAAGTAAATAAACTCACCATTCAAGTCGAGACGCAGCAAAAGAAAGAACGCGCGCGACCCGCGTCTGCTTTCTGGCAGCCGTCTCCCAGTCTCCCCTCTCAACTAAAGTTCCAACCAATCAGAATACTCAGAAACCAGTTCGCACCGGATTACCGCTGACGCGACTGTCTGGTTTTTATGACCATGAGAACCGAAACAAATGCATTCTCCGTATCGTTACAAACTGCTACAATGAAATACGATTTATGTGTCTGCGTACTAAGAATACGCGCCATTAGTGTCACGTGCATCCGCTCGGGCTGTTATTTATGGTCTGGGAACCACTTAACTTAATTATAAGGTCGTTGAATTGTATAGTTCTTGGTAGTTTTAAGATAAGGAGATTTTAAGGAGAACTGTCACATAAACTTTACTTCGAGTTGTGCAAGCTGTGCAAAGTAAGCTCGTTTTAAGAGTGGTACTAAGAACTGACGGTAATAACAGTGAGTTATATGGCAGTTCTGTCACATAAAAATGTTTTAATGGTACTTAGTTAGCGTATTTCATAGGACTATTATTTTTAATGTTGCAAATTTCTTATGAAATTGCTGACACTACTGTCTGGAAAAGGGTGGGAAAATCGTAAGAAATGTCAACCTAAGCATAAATTTTACTATATAAACCGACGCGAGTGAGGTTCAAAATCAATTCAGTTCAGACTAAAAGATAGAATTCAGACCTTCAGTTGACAGTAATATTCAGACATTCTTTCAGTGAACGTTTAGTGACTAAACAGTGTTAATAGAAGTAAATTGTCACATGTCTAACGAAGTTTATTGTTAGAATTTTAGTAGCTTTAACCTAGATAAGTGTCTTTTTGTGAAACTTGATTGTGTGAAGATATAGATGATGGGTTTGCAACAAATAGGTTAGTACTTGTAAACTGAGACATTTTCGCCCGTACTAAGAAATGATGACAATAAAATATGTATTATGTAGAACTTTATGATATTTACTTTCAATCGCCGCTCGTAACTACAAGGCCATTGTAGGTCGATCATTGGAGACATACGATACCTTTAGATGATAGGATTTATTTTTAACAGTGTTTATATTGATATCATCACCCAACAGGCCGGCAAATAATACCCAAGGTCCCGAACCCACTAAATAAAACTTGTAGGTCTTCCCATGTGTGAAAATTGATAGATAGGCCAACATAGAGTAAGCTAGATAGCTTTAATAATCTGACGACATGGGTCGGCTATTACAATCCCACCGGTTTGAACATAACAAAAAATGATCGGCCATAAAAAAATATACTGTTGGAAAAATATAGTGTTGACCACATTAATAAAGCACATTTTATATACACGGCGCATTGAAATAATGCGACTGGTTTACCCTTAGGGTTTACCCCACTATACACACATTCGCCTGATTAAAGGGAGCTCGCGATGGGTACTTTGTTTTATGTGGTCAATAATATGTGTGTCGTATACCTACTTATTTTTCTTTGGAATTCGACGGAGTAAAAAACATTTCTCTTTTAAAATCGCGGTTTGTTATATAATAGCCATGTTCGGTGTTCTTTTTAGAGTTCTTTATTATGATATATAAAGTTACTTAAAGTATTTACTTTTAGGTTCGAACTGCAGCTGAGAGGGGAGCATAATATGGTTAGCGGCAGTTAGTTCTTATTAAATTATTCCATATCTTCAAGGTTGGGTTTGTCAAAATCACGTTATATCCGCAATATTGCCAAGCAGTTACGTTTAATGTGAGTATAAACATTTAAATATGTACATCTATTTGTTGCATTAATTTAATATCTGGCGAATGCGCAAGAATTATGCAATTCCATCTATTAAATTATGACAAATGAAGTTTTGTCTAAATGGCACTGCTGCTCACAGCCATAGAAGTTTTACAGAAGAAAGAGTTTTAGGAAAAAATTAGGTTATGAGTATATGAGTCAAACATTTGTACTTTCTAGATTTTAAGCTGAATTTAAAGAGTAGTAGAGTTTTACGCCTCGGTCATGTCCAGGTTTAGCGGTGTCTTGCAATTAACAGATTTGGATGATTTCATCACACCATCACAAGTAAGTTTATATAGTTAGTTATCCATTGAGCAGCTCTGTTTGCCCCATTTTTATCCGGAGTAGTATGAAATGTAATGTAATAACGTATAAGCTATTCAAGATAAAGGGCTGAATTTACGGTCTGTGGACCCCTAGGCCGCACTTGTGGCGTGGGACCTACTGTGAAATTACACAATTAGGTGGATATGTTGTTGGGTCAACAATGTGAATAATAATACACACTGTATGTGGCTCCGATTTATTTTGCCTAAAAAAGAAAGGAAATAACTGTCAACAATATTTTTAAGAGCGGAACAATATGGGCCCTCCTTTGTAGTGCAGGCCCATAGACTGCAGCCTATGTATCCTATGCTTAAATCCGATCCTGTCAAGATTACTTGTTTTTGAATTTATGTTACCTTATAGCAGCAATAACTTTTGTGAAATGGCATAAATAGTATTATCTTACCAAGGAACTAAAATGACTAAAGATCAATTTATAAACTTTTAAGTTCAGTTGGCAGTGCGCTCTCAGTTCAAGTTTGCTGGGATACAATTTCTGAACTTCGCAGATCGTTGTGAATTTTATCGGTCAACCTATCACACCACGTGTGGTGGAATGTTTAATATCACATGGCATATTCTCACTCTCCTTTTCAAAATAATAAAACGCAGCAATTATTAAAATAGTACAAAATCAACTGTACTCTCTGTACGAGGATGGTACACAATGAATTTATAACTCTAAAAAGACTAGATATCCCCTCCGGCCTTTACTGTCAACAATCACGTGATTCACATTTTGCATTCTACTGGTTATAAGTCGAAATGCAGTGAACGGTAGCGACAAAAGATAAAACTTGGCCATCTCTCAACTTCACCCAGCGTACTTGACCTAGGTCGAGCGAACCGCAGCAGAGTTTATTAATGATCTGGTATGTTTTCATTTGTTCAAGTCGAACAATACCTGGCAGAACTGAACTCAACTGCATGCAGCTGAACTCAATCAATCATTCAATCAATCAATCATTTATTAACAACTTTGATTACATAACGATATACAAAATATAGTATGATACTAAATAGGGTTCTACAAAACTTGTTAGAACATGCACCTAGATGACTAAACATCTGTATGTGCAAGGAAAAATTTGTGTTATATCTTAAAGAATTCACAATTAGCATAAAGTAAATCTTAAATATAATAGTATTTAAAAGGTACAGCTATGGAAGTCATTATAAACAAAGATCAAAACAATATTTAAATTTTCAAAACAATATCTCAAACTTCGACCAGTTTGTTGTAATAAAGGACTTACATTTTATGTTAAAAGTTTTTATATTATTAATGCTTTTCAATTCTGGTGTTAAAATATTATATATTTTTGGAGCCAGATAGTTAATAAATCGCAAGTTTACGTTTTTATTACTGTTTGGTATTTTTAAGTGTCTATTTATTCTGGTTCTAGTATTGTATGTATGATCCACAAATGCCTTCAATCTGTTATTATTATGCACAAAAGAACAAGTACTCAAAACGTAAAGTGAGCGAACATTCATGATGTCTTCAGAATATAATTGTTGAGTGTGGAATCTCTTGGTTTTCCTAAAAATAATTTTCAATATGTAATTTTGAACAACGTTCAGTTGACACAAAGAGTTTGTATATAAACCACCCCATACGACAAGTCCATATCGAAGTAGGGATTCGATTAAGGCTTTGTAAATACTTATTAACAGTTTTTTACTTAATATGTCTCTTAATATATAAAATTTGTGCAACAATGATCTTATATTTTTTGTGAGTTTGAGTACATGTTTGTCCCACTTAAGATTTTGGTCCATTATAATTCCTAAATATTTGATATGGGTAACTTCATTTATACAATCATCCAGATTCTTTACTTTTATGTTATTGAAATTTGGTCTATTCGCCGCGGTCAACGAAAATGCGATATAGTTAGTTTTAATAATATTTAAAGTAAGTTTATATGAATCGAGCCAATCTATTATTTGAGTCATACCGTTGTTGGTTGAATTTTTAACGTCATTCCAATTCTCACCAGAAAAAATTACTGCAGTATCGTCGGCGTATGAAATAATTGTGCCGTTGTTAACATTTAAGTTGGTTAGCGAATTAATATATGTTATGAAGAGAATGGGCCCCAAGACTGTTCCCTGCGGGATGCCGATTTTTACTGTTAAGGGGTCGCTAAGAGTGTTGCCAATTTTTAGGACCTGTTTCCTATCATGGAGGTAGTTCCCCAATACGCCCAACACCCTTCCTCTAACACCATAGGTTTCCAGTACATCCAGGAGTGCTGCATGGGGTACAGTATCGAATGCCTTGGCCAGGTCCAGGAACACCGTCAGACATTTATTACCTTTATTTAGATTGTCGGTCACTTGCTTAGTAAGTTGGTAAATTGCATCAGTGGTACTAAGGCCATTAGTAAAACCAAATTGGTTTTTTGATAAGACATTATTTACGTTAAAAAATTCAACCAGTCTGTCCTTCAGACATTTTTCAAAAATCTTTGAGAAATTGTTTATCACACTGATTGGTCTAAAGTTATTTATATCAGTCTTGTCGCCTGCCTTGTGAATTGGAGTTACTACTGTGGTTTTAAAATGGCTGGGTACTTCACCTGTCTGAAATACTAAATTAATGATATGGACTAAAGGTTTTAGCAAATAAACATGAGAGCATTTTATGATTTTGGAGCCAATACCATCAATGCCAGAGGCACTATTGTTCTTAAGAGAATTTATTTGTTTAATTATTTCACCTTCATTCACTGGTTTTAAAAACATAGACGAATTTGATTGATATTCATGTACAAAAGGTGTAATAGGGTTTTTTATTTTTTTAAACATTTTGATGCCTATTTCAGTAAAAAATTTATTGCAATAGTTGGCTATAGATTTATCATCAGAAGGATGTGCATTATCAGTTTTTATTTGAAGATTACTAATTTTGATTTTATCTGATCTTTCATTGGTAGCATCTGATATTATTTTGTACATCCTTCTAATGTCACCTCTACCATTGTCAATTTCTTTTTTGTAGTACTCATTCTTACACTTTTGTATAATTTTACTCAAGTTGTTTCGATATGTTTTATATTTATTGTCATTATCTACACTATAGTTTAATAAAAGTTTCTTTTTCATTTTATCTCTATGCTTTATAGAATAAATTATACCATTCGTTATCCATGGTTTGAGTTTTTTAAATTCCCTACAAACAAAAGTTTTTGTTTCTGTAGTTTTTTTTATGGTATCTGATATAATCTGTGTAAAGTTATTGGTGGCAGTTTCAACATCATTCACGTGCATCACACTAGACCAATCCAGAGAACTCATGACTTCCATAAAAGTTTGAAAATTTAGTCTGTTTAGTGTTTTTGAAACATACAAGGGAGAAATGTGTGTTCCGGTAACTGCAGTGACAAAGTTTATAAATTACATTTTAACCTCTTAACTGGTCTGAACCCTCTGGTAACCAACTGGATTAAATGGGTTACTTTAGTCCCTTGTGTATAATATACTAATGATACCTAATAATAGTAATAAATAATTATTTTAGGAGTGCATAAAACCAGTTGAGATCAAAAAAGTCAAAACTACCAGTACTGGATCTAAAATAAAAATCGAGGAAGATGGATCTTACTTCCAAATTGAAAAGGTATTGTATACTATACTATTATCAGTGAATATAAGAAAATTAAACATAATATACATATACATAAATTTATTGTTAAAAACTTTTACAGTTACCATCGTAAATATTTAATCATAAGTACATAGATAATCATTAATTATTAAAATTCAGAAGTTGTAATTAAGTAACTTTAATAAAATTACACAAGATAAATAACAACTTATTGTAACATGTATTTGTAACTCCATTTTACTGGTAATATACTGGGTGGTGTGTCCAGTCAGGACACTTAGGATATCCCATGTAAATTGTATGGTGATCAAATATTAGCTCCCCTATTTATTTTAGACCAAAAATATACTTAATTATTTTTAAAAGCTACAATAAGGAAAAGGTCTTTGCTCAATTTAAAGTGTATTCTCCTAATAATTTAAGAGTTATTAAACAAAATATATTTTTAAAATGATAAACTAGGGAATACCGACCTAACACTTTTCTGTCAGTACACCAGCAAATAAATGTTTTAAAAATTTGTCAAAGTCATTTTATGTCAATATTAAGGTTAGGGACAGGATTTGACTAAAATAATCTATTCATTACTTGTAAGAAACTTCCAGTAAAAAGAAAATATCGACAGACTGTAAATTATTTTTTTATTTTACACCACACAATAAATAACCAAAAACTTAATAATAAATTTGTTATTTGAAAAAATTAAAAAGGCTGTCAAATATTGACAAGTGTAAACCTAATTATAAAAGTGACTAAAATTAATTGTACTCCCAATTTAAGCTAGTTTGAAGACAGAATTTGGTATGTGAAAAAAAGTTGATTGACCCGAATCGAACATGAACAAACCTCGAAATTTACATGGGAAATCCCATGTGTCCTGTTCGGACGTACCACCCGATATATTTCATTCACTTACATGTCACATTCTCTCAGTCTTGTCAAATGCAGGGTGAAGGAAAAGAACAAGGAAAGTCACAATGCCTTTGTTTTGAGATAATTGAATTTTTAAGTTTTGCGGCTCAATTACTTCTAGCAACCAAGACTTATAAAAAGGGAAATTCCTTTTTATTTAGTAACATAATATAATATTTTACTAATTGCTATTAAATCTTTGGAACAAAGGAAAAAACATAAATTTTTACCGTGTGGACATTCCTTATTGTTCCCTTCGCATTGAAATTTGAAAACTGCCATGCCCATCATTTAAGTTACCTATATGTTTTTGATTCTTTTTAGGATGGTAGTGCCCAGAAACTTGAAACCGTCGAAATTACTTTGGCAGATTGTTTAGCATGTTCTGGATGTATAACCTCGGCTGAAAGTGTTTTAGTTACACAGCAGAGCCAGGAAGAATTAATTCGAGTGTTCAATGAAAACAAAAAGTTAAAGGCAGTAAGTAAAATTTACAATAATATACTCATGGTTATAATAACTTTAAAATCGACGCTATTACTAATCACAATAATTATTACCTTTGAAATGTTCATCTTAAGCTTTTCTGTAAATGAATAATATCCGTTTGCATGGGTTACACATAAATCTTATTCATAGATAAGTGGAACCTATCTAGAGCTTAGCTAAATTGTAGGTAAAAGTGGCAACGGTGCAAAATATAGTAACTAGTAATGGAAATTTCTACGGTAGTTTTTATGGCATGCCAAGAAACTGGAAAGATTATTTTTGTTGGAAGGTTTTATTATTGTTTCTAATTATTGTTGTTAAAAATGTGCAATGCTACCGCTTCTACTAGAAAGTATTAGTAACGTTGGAAATGTAATCAACTTTTTAGTAACTTTCCTTAACATTTTGCTATAGCTATCTGTTATGGTTCTCAATATAATAATTAATTAATTTCACTCTTTTTTTTGAAAAACATGACTTTCAAACAGGGCTGACATTTTAGCTCACTGAAATTTGGTTGGAAGTCAATAGTATATTAATTGGCAGGCACATATGGTGTTATCTGCTTTGGCGAAGTCATATTTATTGTATTGTATAGTTTCTGAGACTACTTACCTTCGTTTCAATCAATACCATAATAACTAATAGATTATATATATTTCTTTTTTAATTATAGGAGGGCAGATTTGACGAATCGAAAGTAATAATAATCTCCGTTTCTATCCAGCCAGTCCTTTCACTAGCACATAGATATGAGTTAAGCCCAAACGACTGTGCTGCAAAATTGGCCGCTTATTTTAAAATGCTTGGAGCAGACATGGTAGTTGATATGACGATAGCAGACGATCTCGCGCTAATAGAAGCCCAGAAAGAATTTGTTCGAAGGTATCGAGCTACAGAATGTGATGGAGCAAAAAACTCGCTGCCCATGTTAGCATCAAGTTGTCCTGGTAAGAAATGCGAAAATACAAATGTCATCCAATAACTTTACGGCAGGGAATCCCAATCTTTTTCAGTTCGCGGCGCACTTACAGGTTTAGTTTTTGTCACGATGCCCTACTAAAAAAGTGACTATAGTAATAAGATGAACAAAAAAAAAAGGTCACCAATAGTTAGTTCGTCATTTGCGCTTGTCAGCTTTTGGCGCTCCTGCTTCCTCTCCACGCTACCACAGAGCGCCGTGACACACAAGTTGGGATTCCCTGCCTTACGCAGTTAAAAGATTTGTAACAAAATATATACCTCTAATCAGCTTATAGCGAAAGACGAATATGACTTAACTGTTACCTTGTTATTTCGCTTGCTTAGAATTATAGGATTCTATGTTACATATATCAAAAAATTGATATTGGGTGCCCCAAAATTCACTGCTGCCTGCTCTTGCATCTCATAGGGCACCCATGGTCCTATTTAGCTCTCTCGCTATATACCTAATAGTAGCTAGGTATAATTTAAACAAAAAATAGCATAGTTACTGCAGCAGGGTAAAACTTTAAACGTAAATTTCTTGATAAGTTGTTTTTGTAAGATAGAACCCTATAATTTCAGGACATTTCAGATTGGTTGGTTCTAAGGTCACTATAGGAGGAGTTATAACACAGTAAAATAAAAATCAGAATCTCACCAACCTATTTTTTTTTTTAAATCTTCCCCTGCTCACGGGGATAGTAGAGCCCGCGTCAATTATAAAAAAGACAATGACGTAGCTAGAGCGAGAGCGCCCACACTACTTAATTATCTTTCTACTGTCCCCGTTTGCAGGGATATATCTGCTTCAACGTCCAGTCGGTTGTTGGCGGCCACTAAACTCGAGTATGTTTGAGTTTGGTGGATTCCAGAGTGCCGCTAACAAGGTCACATGACATAGTGGTAGCCCGCTATTGGACGTGTCTAAAAAGGTACTGGCCACCAGTAGTCTGATTATAAGTATTCGCTGGCCAGTAGAGCGCCAGTATACTCTGGACGGGAAAACTACTTTTTCTAGTTTCTAGCTGGTTTCAGAAAATTATTGAATTGTAATTATGATCAATCAAATAATCAACATTACATGTGCTAAAGAAAATTTATATTTTTTGTCTAATCACCTCTTCTATTGTTAGTATAGTTGTTAAGAGCGACAAGCCCTAAAAGGTATGCACATTTCTGCGCATAAGTCTAAGTAAAACAGTATTACTAAGAATTTGCTACTCTTTTTACAAATGTCTATTAAAAAAACTGGCTACTCGCTGCTACTAGAATATTTAAAATGGATAGCCATTACTGTCCTTGTGTAAGCCTACTGTCTGTCTATTTCACTGACTGCCACTTCTATGCCGCCACTACTATCTGTATGTAGGGGGCTGTACCTTAAAACTTTGTAGTCTAGACTCTAGAGTTATTATTTTATTATAAACAGTTACCCATTTTTTCTTAAAAGAGATTTATGAAGATATTTTAAATGTTTCTGTTCAAAATATAATATCTATTACCTACTTATGTGTTATTAGGTTGGGTCTGTTATGCCGAGAAAACACATGGTAGTTACATTTTACCATATATTTCGACCACGAAATCTCCACAACAAATAATGGGTTCCTTAATTAAAAATTGGGTGGGTCACAATAAATCGATATACCACGTGACTGTGATGCCATGTTATGATAAAAAGTTGGAGGCTGCACGAGGAGACTTTTTTACTGAAGAAACGCATAGTAGGGATGTTGATTGTGTAATTACTGCCAGTAAGTATGTTTCTATATTACTAGTAATTTCATATATTCTGCTTATTTATAAATTTGGTTTACTAGACATTTTTAGATATGGTGTTTTAAAAATTATACCTTTTTGGTATAATATCTGTATTTTAATTTACCATTATGTGTAGAATAACATTATTTATCTAATTTCTCAATGTATAGGTACAGCTGTATTCATTGAAAATGGGGACACTAAATTTGTTATAATGTAAATCGGTCTTTGATTTCAAACGTTTATGGTTGACAACGCCGTCACTGTCATAATTCTCAAAATGCCTCGCCATTTAACAGGACTTGAAAACGAATAGTAGCCAGAATTGTGGTCAATACAGGCACTAGCAAATTTATACGGAAAAGGCAAGAACACAATTGAGCAACTTTGGGGACAAGCTTAGAAAAGAAAAACTGATACTTGTCAGGCCCGCATTTCTAAAAAACTCGGTAGCGTAAAAAATAATGCTCACAGATCAACGTAGACAGTCTCGGATAGTTTTTACCTTAAATTATATATTCCGCGACTGTCAGTTGTGGAATGCAGCAGTGTTTACTGACGAAAAGGTTTTTCAATCTAAATATAGGTAATAAATTCGGGTACCTATACGTTATTAGTTATGTTACTTTGAGTAAAAAATGTGTGTTATTACAGAAATATTTTTATACATTTAGCACATTTAAGTATTTTATTTTGTTTAGCGACGCCAATGCTTATTGCTCATAACCATAAAAACAATAAATCAATCAGAAAAGCCTGATTTACGCAAATATGGCAAAACTAGTCATAAGACTTGTCCTCATTTTTAATGAATACAACTGTACCATCCTGCCGATAAAAGACTAGGGCAGCAAAATCTCAAAACTGGGAATGGAAATACATATTATCTCATAGACTATAAAAGGTGCTCGACAGCTATAAAGGAAAAACATCTAACTTTATTAGAAAGTAACCTAGGTTACATAATTTAAAGTTTGTATTTTGCGATACGAGGTGGCATCAAAATATATTACTTGTTTTATAAAGTTGAGAGGAAGTTTATATGGAGGAACTAAACGTATTACGCATTTTTTATAAAGAAAAAGTCAAATGCTTTTTTTAAAGTAGGTATATTTAATAAAACAATAAAAACTGAAAATAAAACTGAATAATAAAAGTAATTTAACAGAAAGTAAAAAATATACAAACACAAAATTTGTCATAGCAACAAATTTTTTTTAATATGTAGTCATAGAACATTCCTATTTATTTCTTCTATTTTCATCTTTAGCAAACATTCTAGGGGAATCTGAAACTGCTCCTAATATAGTTCGATGCCTTGCTATTTTTTGTTTTGCCAACAATACGGTATTTCTGTTAACTCCCAGTTCGCCTGCAATATTCCTAATAAAAGCACCGACTGTAGATAATAGTTTGCTGGGGGGTTAACTGTGGCATATTTAAAAAAAATGTGCTTGACAAGTTAATGATAAAATAACTATGTTCACATGTAAAATTTGTATATGACATTTTACTGGTACCAGACTCGACAGTAAATAATTCCTAATAGTCAAGGAGAAAATAAAAAATTTTGCTGTCAACCGAACAAACCCTAATTTTTTATCGGCACGATGGTACATGGTTCCATCTAAAGTAGTTTTTAAAATTGACTTCCTAGTATTTATTATACCAGAAAGATATAATTTTTAAAATACCCTGTATAAAAAATATACAGGGTGTTTCCTAACCTCTCTGAAAAAAATTAAGGAGGTGAATCCTCTCCTTATTTTAAGACGAAAATGTGGTATAAAAGTTTTTCGCATGTCGCTTCGTTTTCGAAATACAGGGTGTTTTTGTATTTTTCATTTTATTAATTAATGCCAATGATTTGATAATGCATATGATTTAAAAACTTTGAATAATGAACTCATATGAACAAAAGTCCAATACATTGATGCAAATGTCCTCCATGAGCCAGTAAACTACACGACGTGCTAAATTGTCTCTTACGTATTGGAAAATATCGGGACTGGCGCGAATCTTATTAAAACCATCAATACTAAGGTATAAAAGGTACTCTCCCGCAAATTAATTAATTGTAAATTTTAAAATTGACCCAAAATAAAGTGCTTTATATCATTAGAATATCGTTTGGCATTAATTAATAAAATAAAAAATACAATATTTTTTTTAACACGCTGTATTTCGAAAACCAAGCGACATGCGAAAAACTTTTATACCACATTTTCGGCTTAAAATAAGGTGAGGATTCGCCTCCTTCATTTTTTCAGAGACGTTAGGGAACACCCTGTATAGACGACCAATATTAAAAATATAAAAATTGATGTTTGATGAATGAATAAACGATGTTTGATGAATGAATAAACAAGAAAGACTTTACACATTAGCAATAGCACAAGGCACATAGCAAGTTAGTTACTTGCATACCTTAGGAATGTGTGAATTAAAGCTTTTTAACAAATATTTATTTACGTAATTAACAAATTCCTACCATCTCATGCTGCGTATAGACCTTAAAAAACACAAACACCCTGTATAGACTTAAAAATATAAAAATTGATGTTTTTTACTTCTCTGTTATTCTTTAATACATTTTTTTTTATTGTATCATTGCACAATTCAAATACAGCGTGTCAATTTGATTGGCATTTTTTGGAAACTCAAAAATAATAAATTAATGTGTTTCCCATTTAAGATTTCAAGGGTAACATCGACCCCTCCAAAGGGGTTAAACCACGAATATTCTTTAATAGTTTCTCCATACACAATAAATTGACGTGCCTGTTCGATTTTTAATATAATTTTACTCAAAGTAAGATATTAAGGGTGGGGAGTTTTTAAAATGACTCCCTGTATAGTAAGTAGCACCCACATTCATCTACCACCGCTTGCATCGTGTTTTTTTCCCTAAAATGGGAATAAAAAGTAAATTAGAATAGAATTTGTTATAAGTGGAAACACATCACGAGACAAACAGCTATACGGTTCGATTTATCAGAGCCCTTAACGCAGGGATCACAATAAGAAGAAAACAATTTACTACAAAACGCGGGCGTTTCGCTTGAGTGCCGTAATGGCAACCGGCCATAAGCGGGAAAGAAACGGGCCCATTATAGGCCACTGGAATTGGTCCACGTATAAGGGCTAACTTCATTTCGGAATGAATTTCCTAGATCGCAACTGCTACAGAGCTAAAAACAACAAAATCTTGAAAAGGTTTTTTCTTTAGGGTTTCGTAACTAAAAATAAAAGGATTTCATGGTGATTCTGTAATTTGTCTATCTGTTTATACGGTTGTCAGAGCTGTTGTATCACCTTCGAATAATATATCTATTATGGCGCTGAATGAGACACAGGCGTCCGCAAAGGCATTCTGTGATTTGACAAAAATGTTTCATTATATCGACCAGGGAATAATGTTACGGAAACTACCGATTGTATCGCTGGTATGGCTTAGCTCATACCTTGTGTAGATCGCTCAAACATGCTAGCCATATCGAAAAATATTCATTGGGCCAATATTGTTTGTCCGGTTTTTTTTCTCAAAATGTCTTTTTGACTGGTTTTATTATTTAGTTACTAGTCTCCTTTTTACATACGTTGTAAATACAGTGAAACCTCTCTTAGGCGGACACCTACGGGATCGTCTACATGTGTGTCTAGTATTTACGTAGAATCGAAAGATGCGAAAATATACAGGGCATTTTATTTAAAATAACAATATTAACCCGAACTTGAAATAGATATGTCAAAACATCTTCATGACAAAAAATGTATTGTTGATATCTACTTTATGCCTTGTTTAAAAGCCAAGAATTCAAAAATACAAGTCTCTCTACTTTCTTATTTACTTCTAATTATATATTATGTTATTGAGAGCTATGCTCAGATTATAAGATAATAGATGCGCTGTCAAAGTTAGGCTGTCTAGATTATTAAATTTGAAATTTCTTAAGGTTATTTAAAATATAATCCGTAGTGCGATGGCATTTAAATGTAATATGCCCCTTCCAAAATAAAATACAATGCCCGCTTTTTTACATAACCGATATTATCGCGTCATTAAAGAATAGCCTGTTAGAACTTTAGGTTGGTATCACTCTTATATCGGTTATATTAAACCATTAGTTATAAAATTAGACCAGTGGGAGTTGAAATAAAGGTTTCTTTAAAAAATATATGACAGGAATTTCTTGCCTATTCGCGTTAAATATTTTTTATTTAATTTATTTTGAATGCAGCTCCAGCCTTTATTTTATAGATAGTTTTCTTTTAGTTGAATTACAACAGATGCTCGAAATGGCAAATATATCATTAGAAAACTTAGAAAATTCCACCTTTTCTCGGCCTTGGCTGCCTGACGGTGATACTAATTCAGCTCCTTTTCTACAAAGTCATATAGGGTCGGGATCAGGAGGCTACTCGGATTACATTTTAACGACTGCAGCAAAGGAGTTGTTCGGTATTTCCTGTGTTAATTTAGAGTATAAGGCTTTAAGGTAAGATGAAACAACCATGTGAGTACCGACTCAAAATATTTTATTAGCATGTTTTGATAATTTAATAAAAAGTAAATATGAAGTCGTAGAAAAAGTATAGTACACAATTCGAGTGGTAATCCTATTACACACTCTTTCGAAATCGTGTCTAATAGACGTCTTACCACTCTTGGTGTGTAATATACTATATGCATTTCTTTCTACTAATCAAATTAAAAGGTCAGGCATACTAATAGGCGTGGTGGCGAATCATTACGTCACACTGTCGTGGGAAAGATTTCTTGATGTGTAATATATTAAATTTTTAATAAAATTTTATATTCTTCTCTGTTTGTTACAGAAATCCTGATTTTAAAGAAGTTATTTTGGAAAAAGATAATAAAATACTATTAAGGTTTGCCATAGCTAATGGATTTAGAAATATTCAAAACCTCGTTCAAAAGTTAAAGCGGGGCAAGTCTCAATATCACTATGTCGAAGTAATGGCGTGCCCGTCAGGTCAGTATTTTTTTGCAGATTTAACGCTGAATCTTTAATAGTCTAATGTCGGGTTACAGACAGATTTTAGTCAATAATTTACTAACCATCCGACTTTTAGGGCCGGTTGTATAAACACTTTGAACTGTATGTAGTTCACTCTTGAACTCTAGTTCAAAGTAAAAAAGTTGTTGCACACACAATTTAATGAAATTATAACGGGTGATGAAGATTTTTGGGTCTTGCATATTCTGCATTCAATGTTGTAAATTACCGTTATTTTATTGTTTATAAAAATGTAGGTATTTAATGAAATTATAACTGATGATGAAGATTTTTGGGTCTTGTGGATACTGCATTCAATGATGTGAACAAGGGACATATCGAAAAAGTCCTCCTGATCAATTTACTAAATGGACAGACAATGAATATCTGAAAATATTATGTTTACAAAAAACAAAGCGGTTTGTTTTTATTTATTATACCATACTTAATAATATATATGTTGGCGTCAATTAGTGAAATCCATCATTCCCAGAAATGCCTCGTCATTTCATGAATTGCCGGCAAATAGTGTAACTCTACGTTTGGTACACCGTTTGCCTAAGAGTATCAGGCATTCCCTGTAATGACGGAATTCTTTCAGTCAAACGCTGTACTTAACTAAATGATTTGAGTTTCCCTGTTTGCCGGTTTTAGTCGAACGCTGTAATTGTTGTAGTGATTTTTTTTTTGAAAATGAAATGTTGAAGCATTCAGAATTTTCTTGAAGTAGTCCATCTCAAAGTGGAGTGAAGTTATAAGGAGGTAAAGAAACTCACAGTCTGCTCCACTAGTTTAATTAATAAAAATAAACTATAAACCATACATGTTTCGAAGGCTTAAGCCTTCATCTTCAGTGGAAAGTAAAACATCAAAAAGGGGGGTACCTATGACATTGAGGTAACTGTAAATAAGAAAAAAGAAGTTTAAATGAGTTAAGTTTAAGAAAAAATGATTGAAAGAAAAGGAATTGACTCAATGGAGAAGTGTAATTATAGGGGAGTAAAAAATTTTTTTGAAATCTCCTTCTTACCTAGTAAAGCGGGAAAAGAAAAACTTTTTGAATATGTAAAAAAAAAAAATTACATTTTTACATATTCAAAAAGTTTATCTTTTTTTTCTTTTTTTTTTTTCTTTTCCTGCTTTACTAGGTAAGAAGGAGTTTTCAAAAAAATTTTTTACTCCCCTATAATTACACTTCTCCATTGAGTCAATTCCTTTTCTTTCAATCATTTTTTCTTAAACTTAACTCATTTAAACTTCTTTTTTCTTATTTACAGTTACCTCAATGTCATAGGTACCCCCCTTTTTGATGTTTTACTTTCCACTGAAGATGAAGGCTTAAGCCTTCGAAACATGTATGGTTTATAGTTTATTTTTATTAATTAAACTAGTGGAGCAGACTGTGAGTTTCTTTACCTCCGCATTCAGAATTGTTTTATAAGAAGTTAGATGACTATTACTCCAATCGAAGTAAGAAAAAACCTTGAAAGGTAAGAAAATTATTTTCAACTTTAAGGAAATTCCTGATAATAATCAGTTATGTACAAACCTTTTATTGTAAAATACCTTATTTTCATTCACTACTGGCAACACTGTCCTAATTACGATGATTGACTAAAACCGGCAAAGAGGGTAACTTAAATCATTTAGTTAAGTACAGCGTTTGACTGAAAGAATTCCAACATTACAGGGAATGCGTGATACTCTTAGGCAAACGGTGTACCGAACGTAGAGTTACACTATTTGCCGGCAATACGTGAAATGACTAGGCATTTCTGGGAATGACGAATTTCACTAATTGACGCCGACATATATATTTTTTATGGAATCAATAAGCTCTATCCACTTTAGAAACGTATCACTAGCCTGCAACTAAAATTGAAATATTTTAGTTCTTATTTTTAACAATATTTTATAAATACACCGAGTAAAAAGCAAGCCCGCCAAATCAATTAATTATATTTTATGTCAAAAATCTAAAAAAAATAAAAGTAACTAAATAATAGTAATGCCAACATAAACTGATCTTAGTTCAGCTGAACTAAAGTTCAATTTATATAGAACAATGTAATATTGAATGAAAGTAATTCACAGGTTGATCGGCGTTCTGTTGAACCTAAGTTCAGGATTGTTTATACAACCGGCCCTTAATGTGAGCGAATCATTTCTATCAATGTCATTAATGGTACCTTCTTACTAAAGTAAAAAATAAAAAAGTCAGTATTTTGACTGAATTGGTTTGTTAACGGAATGTGAAAACCCGAACTAACCACACGGGATATAAAAATAAATATCTATACATCTATACATTTTTAATTCTTTATAAAAAAAATTTGCCTATAAAAAAATTAAAATTTGTCATGAGAAAATTTAGTTTCTGTATGCAGGGGGAGGTCAAAATGTTAAAAAAATTGATTTTAACTAAGAGTAAACTGCTTTAATTTTTCGTTTTTAAGAAAAATACCATTATTCGTTAGAATTACCTTTTCATAATTCAAGATATAAAGAAAATTTATTTTTTGTCTAATACATCAACATATGATTTATTCTGTTCACAGTGAATTTAGAAAATGACTAGAAAAGTGTGTAGTTTACTTGAATAGAATTTATGTTTTAAAAAAATTATATTGTATTACATTTGTATATAAAAAATTATTTTACTTAAATCTAGTATACAAAAACTAAACTTTCTAATGACAAATCTTAATTTTTTACAAACACAATTTTTTTTCCTAAGCAAAACCACCGCAAGTGCGATTATTACAATTTCCAATAAATCGGGTTTTAAAGTTTGAACGCTTGCAAAATCATTGTAATTTTACCGAAATAGTGCCATAAATTTTTAGATACTTTTGATAAGAGACTGTCAGATACGGTCAACGTTAATTTGTGTTAATTTAAAAAGATACTTCCTTCACACTTTATCCAGGCTTAGGACTGGCAATGCAAATATTCTAAAGTTCTTACAGTAATTAACATATTAAAATATTAATTATTTATGGATGCCCTGGGAAAACGAGTGCAAACCCGCCCCGATACACCTCTTCGAGACGATTACCTATTGTATTTTAATTTGATCCCTTGACCGCATCTGAGACTTTCTTAACAAAAATATTTAAAAATTTATAGGGTTGACCGCAAATGACACTAAACCTTCGACCGCAAATGGGATTTAATTTATTTGGTTGGTTTGGTTAATTTATTAAATTGTAATTATAATATATTGCGACTGGCAGATACTTGCGCTTTTCTAAATATGTGACACGAAACGGTGTTCTTTGTGGAGCAGGCCTTCAATTTAACAGAAGCTGAAGAATGAATTTTAATTAAAATAAAATATATTAACTGTTAAATACGTTGTTTTTTCTACCTAAATAGCTAATATAGGCCCTTCTGAATCCATTACAACATTTAACTCAATTTTTTGGCACTTGCGGCGTTCTTGCTTAGGACGGCAGTATAGGTAACCCCAAGGGTCCCCCTGTATATAAATAATTATATCTAAAATACGTTTTGTTTTAAGGTTGTTTAAATGGTGGGGCCCAAGTAAGGCCAAGAGAAGGGACAACAACAAAAGAAATTACTACAGAATTAGAAAAATTGTATAAAACATTACCAGTAGCAAGTCCCGAGGAAAACCAGATAGTTAAAGAATTATATGAATCTTGGTTAGGGGGCCACGACAGTGATAAATCAAGTGCTTTACTACACACACAGTATCATGCGATTGAAAAGGCATCAAATGCTTTAAATATAAAATGGTAATAAGTACGTTAACTTTTTTATTTAAATGTTTCCCTTTTGCATAAGTTGCGAGTTTCATCTATAGGGAGAGATAGGTATAATTATAATTAATATACAACGCTTTAAACAAGCCGTCGATGTGTGTATTATAACGTATACTGTCAATATTGCACCACTAAGAGTGACAGCCAATCAGTATTTATATACAACATAATCAGTCATAATATCAATTATCAGTGAGGGCGAATTAACGTACGAGAGCTGTCTAATGATGTATGGTTAGTACCTTTAGATATCAAAAAAACACAAAGTTGCGTCTCATCAAATTGTTTATGGTTATACAGCCTGTACCAAGTTAAGTGCGCACTATTGCTAACTTTTTTATTATTGTAGATACAAAGTCGGTTAAATTAGCAAAGTAGTAGCATTTTTTCTGCTGATTAAGATGGTGAGAACAGAAAAACAATTGAACATAGGGTTTTCAAATAAATTAGAAAAATGCCATTTTTTTAAACGGAACACCCTGTATATTTTTGACTGCAAGGTTTGTAAATTATTTACAGAACAAAAAAGTTCATATGCACTATTGGCCTAAAACTGAAAATAACCGAATTATTACCATATTTATTTTTTAGACAAGTTGGCTGTGTCTTCTTGAAATAAAACTCAAATATCTCATTATTTTATTTAAATGAAATAAATGAAAACACACAACCTACATTAAATGTGCAAAGACATTTCCGTTTTGTTCGATACATTTTCTGGCATTCTTTAATACACGTTTTGTGGCTTTTAAAACTATTCTGCCATCGATGTATGCTATAATGCGTCTGATGCCATCTTGAAGTTCGTCCAGGTTCGCATATTTCCTTTTATAGACGTTGTCTTTGACATAACCCCAAAAGTAAAAGTCTAATGGAGTTATGTCAGGAGATCTTGGGGGCCAACGTATAGGACCATTTGTTGCTATCCACCTATCTTGGAAAAGCCTTTCTAACAACATTCTCACCTCGTGGAACTGATGGGGAGGAGCTCCATCTTGTTGAAAGTAGATTCGGTTTCGTGCCTCTAAGTTGACATGATGTAAATATTCTTCCAGTAATTCTGACAGCATATCAACTTAAACCACTGTCCCTTGCCAAATTTCTGGTAGAATTATTTTTGTACACTTCAAAATATGCTAACACATTTACTTCTACCTGTTCACTTATTATAAACTGTTTTCTAGTTGTACCCTTTCCAAAAACGTCTTCATTATTTCTGAATTTTCTATAAAGATTTAAAAAATACCTTCTGTTTGGTTGATCACGTTCAGGATACGTTTGACCATATTGTTCTAGTGCTCGGAAACTATTTTTTTTGCAAACAAGATATGCTTCTAACATATCGCATTTTTCTAAATGCGTGAACGCCATTTTATATTATTTTTATAACTAGAGAACATCCAATAACTATTACAACAATTACCACAAATGCTTGGCTCGTATTGACAGCAGAATAATCTAATGACACATTGAATAAAGCTTTTATTTTGAAAATACACAGCCAACTTGTCTAAAAAATAAATATGGTAATAATTCGGTTATTTTCAGTTTTAGGCCAATAGTGCATATGAACTTTTTTGTTCTGTAAATAATTTACAAACCTTGCAGTCAAAAATATACAGGGTGTTCCGTTTAAAAAAATGGCATTTTTCTCATTTATTTGAAAACCCTATGTTCAATTGTTTTTCTGTTCTCACCATCTTAATCAGCAGAAAAAATGCTACTACTTTGCTAATTTAACCGACTTTGTATCTACAATAATAAAAAAGTTAGCAATAGTGCGCACTTAACTTGGTACAGGCTGTATAGATATTCCAGAGAACCCTCTCGTTTTTCGACAGCTTGCGGATGGATCAGCTTATGAGATATAATGTAGACTTGTAAAGTACTAAATAAAAATACAAAACAGAATCAACTGAAAGTTGAATGAATTTTTGTTTCGTAAAGTCGTAAACTTTGCAGAATAAATGTTCTATTTTTAAGTACGGTCCTGCCATCCATACCAACCTATACAAATTAAATAACCAGGCAGGTCATTAATTTCACGTTAGACTGTCTTTACCTAGCGAGAGGGTTCGCTGCAAATACTATATTAAAATTGGTTACATGTTTCCACAGACCTAAAAGAGTAACTTTATAATTTTAAAGAAAAACCCTACCACTTTTTCTTACTTAACATACGAACAAAGAATCACAATTGAAAAGTTAAAAACGAGTAATACACATTACAGTTAAAGCAAGTGACTAACCTAAGAATTTTAATAGGGTAAGAGATTCGGTGTGTAAATCCTGCAGGAGAGAAATGTCAAAAATGTATTTGTATCAATTTTATAACAAACAATAGCAATCTGATGAGACATTGACTTTGACTTTGTGCTTTTTTGTTACTAAAATAAGGTCTCTTCGAGAAATGGACTACGCCTCTGGACCTTTAGATAAGCATTAAATTTTAAAACTGTTACTTTCTTTACCTTGTTATCGCGTATATTTCTGAAAAATTCTTAACTTATTACAAAAACGTATTTTCAGTAAATGTTTTGGGGTCGTTTTATACGATTTTACTTGGCATAACCGATGTGCTGTAGGAGTGGAAGCATTATATGGTTGATTAACTTAGTTTTCCGACTGGTAGCCAAGTTAAATTTTGCTGTCCTGTCGGTTACAAGGAAATAACTTCAAAACGACAATTTCTAACCTTAAGCCACTGATCATGTCAAAAATACCGATTACAATATTCTTGCCTCTACTGGCCGTCTAGGAACCTTTTAAAGCTGTTACTAGAGGTCGCCGTCGTTATGGTAAAACGTCCAATATTCTAAAGTCAAAAAACAAAATTTGACCGACTATATTTTCGTACTCGGTAATGCCATTTCCACATAGCTTACATAACTTTTAATAGTTTAATATTTAATTTGGTCCACCGTTGTTTAAATTTAATAGAATTACACGGGAGAAAGTTGGAGAAGTCACTTTATAATGGGACCTTAGAACAATGATTAAAAAAGAAACTATACGTTGGAAAACTAATGATTATATTACGTCTTTCTAGTGAATACAAAAATATTTTGTCTTAACTATACTAATTTTGACTATTATGTCCAAATAAATGAAAAAGCTTTTAACATAACGCATAACTGAAACTTAAAAATAAATTCGGTAACTCGCTGCCAAGAATTTCTTGAACCCACACTATCTCTGTTGTTAAGAAATAACAAGATAAAAGGGAATGTGAAATACTATAGAAAATTCTTTCACGACGATTGGGAAATATTCCTTTTATATCATCTTGGTTTTCCTTCATAACAGAGATATCGAGTGGGAACCAAATTCTTGACGAAGGGTCGACATTAAAACAATGTCTAAAAAAGAGATTGCAAGTGCCATAAGAAATAAGAAAACTAGGTTTGTTCATATAAACTCGGTTAAAAGAAACATAATCTTTAAATAAGATAGATATTCTTAGAAATAGAAGTATTTAAATAAAATAGATATTCTTGATCTATAGATACGGCTGCCAACCGCAAAACAGTTTACATAAATTGGCTGGATCCATCGCCTGTTGGATTAAAGTGCCAACTTGCTGTTCAACACTGGTTTGTTTTCCATCTTCAGTGCCTTGTAGCTTGCCTCTAAGCCGCAATAACGCTCTCTCGGCAGATATATTTTTATTTTCTGAAAATAAAATGTCAAATTTTATTTTAAAGACGCTAAAAATGTTCGACATGTCTTGCAATCTATTTAGAATTTTGTTTGAATAAAATACGCTTATTATTATTTCCCAATTCTGCAAAATTACAGACTGAAACGGTGAAGCGGAAAATAGCTTTTTGCTCATAACCTTTAAAACAATAAATAAATCGGAAAACCCTGATTTACGCAAATATCTCAAAAACTAGTCATAAGACTTGTCCCCATTTTCAATGAACAAGCGCAAGCGACAAATAAATACACCGGGCGCGTCCGTCAGGACATATGATATCCCAAAAAATAAATTGTAAGATGTACAAATATTAGCTCCTCTATTTATTTTAGTCCAAAAACGTACTTAAACTTTTTAAAGACTACAATAAGAAAAATGTTCTTGTTCAATTTAAAGTGTATTTTCCTAGTAATTTAAAAGTTATTTAACAAATTGTATTTTTAAAATGATAAACTATAGGAAATACGGAGCCGAGTCATTTCTGTCCATATACACCAGCAAATAAAATAAATGATTACACATTTGTCAAAGTCATTTTATGTCAATATTAATACTATTTTATGTTATAAATACTATTTTCGCCGTAGTACCATTTAACTATTGTAACGTTGTCCTCGACGGAATAGCTCATGGCGATTAGAAATATTCAAAGCAAAAATTATTTGAAAAAATTAAAAACGCTGTCAAATATTGACAAGTCTAAACCTAATTATAAAGGTGATTACTGGTATTTTCATTTCAACCTGATAGTTCCAAATATAAGCTAGTTTGAAGACAGAATTTTCTGAATATTTTAAAAAGGGTATGTGTAAAAAAAGTTCAAATTTTGACTTTTTATTCTCTTTCAAATCTTAATAAAAATTTTTTTTAAATCAATACGGAAACGCATTTTTGACCACCTCAAAATTTACATGGGAAATCCCATGTGTTCTGTTCGGACGCACCACCGGTATAAAACTTTCAAAAAATGTATTATCAAAGTATGGTAGCTGCAAAATTACCTGAAAATATTGAAGTCGACTAAAATTAACTAGTCTACAATATACACGGTGTGGAAAAAAGTTCGGTACCCCGGAATAACTCCGGTGCATCGCATTGCAGCGGAAAATGTCTGGGGAAAAAGTTGTTTGGTTTTGAAGGAGGAATAGTTTGCAATTAAAATTGGAAAAAGTTGTTTGTATTCCACGGGCATTTTTTAGTACAAGACAGAGAAAAAGAGTATTTCCGGGATAAAACTTGATTTTTGCATGGTTCTGATTTTGTCTTCCTCATGGTTGATTATTGGTGAAGGATGGGCCCGAATAAAAAAAAATTTCGGACAAAAGGTGTTTATTTTTGGTCGGAGAACACGATACGCCTATAAAAAATAAGGGGTTCCATTTGAAAAATTTTTCCCCAGATATTTTCCGCTGCAATGCGATGCACCGGAGTTATTCCGGAGTACCGACCTTTTTTCAACACCCTATATAACAATACTACGTAAAATTTTTAAACAGGTTCAAAAACAAAATAATGAGAAGAAAAAAACGTCAAAACCCCATCGATTTGCGCAGTTCACAAAATAATTGAGAGCTGGTTCTTTTAGGTATAAGTGGATTGATCCCGTGACTGTACCGAGCTGACTCTTTGAGTCGGCTCGCTCATGAATTACACATCCCTACTTTAATGTAAAAGGATCATCTCAGTGCTATCTGTGCGGTATTTGTCTTTTTTCATGTAATATTAACGATGGCAGATGTTTTAATAATTACCTTCCTCTAAATCGTCAGAAACTGTTCTGTAAATTTCATCATCAGTTTGTCTCTTATTCGCTTCCGCCGTTGTCAGAGTCCAGAAATACAATGGATCATACAGGAGCACCTCAAGAATGGTAAGTATGGTTTGCGAGTTGGCCCTCAATACGTCCATAGTCTTCTCGCATGATTTTCTAAACAGTCCTTCTATGCCAGAAACTCCCATCCCGTCGACTATATCTCTCGAAAGTCTAAATGGTACTGTCTCTGGAGTCGGTAGACATTTTCCTTGTTCAAAGGCAATACCTGACAAAGAAAAAAGTATTTAATCAATTCATATTTACGGTCTCTTATTTCTCCAACTTAATCGGTTGTTTTTAAAATGGTAAATTTTAACCGCGCTATTTAAATGGCGACAGGCGCTGGTCCGCTGCTTCAAGTCTAATGAAAATTAATACAGGGTGTTCTGGGAATGACTTATTATACATGGCATTTCTTAGTAACATGCTAATATTTAAGGCGGTTAATATTGGGTCCATTTTCAGAAAAAAAAACTTTATATGAACATATGTCCTAAACGTCTTAACTTTTGAGGTACAGGGTGTTATAAATGTTCATGTTTTTTTAATAATTTGGTAGGTTAATGATTTAAATACGTGACAACTAGACTAGGTAGACAACTATCAAAATTGTTTATGATTACAAAACAAAATCTGCTTCTTACCTACTAGATCCTTTTTAATCTTTGTTCATACCTAATTTCATAACAGAGTGCAAATGAATGAATTTCTTTTTTTATACGAATACTGTACGTCAAACGACAGAAAATCAAGAGACGAGATTTGCTCGGCAAGGAATGAGAATTTCAAAAATAAATAAAAGAAGTGGCATACCATAGTTTTCTTCAAAATTACCGAGGGCAATTCCCGCACGAACGCTACTGGTCGGAATAAAAAACATGTTATACATCATAAAATGCCTCTTGATGAATATAAAGTGTGTACCAAATTTCACAAAAATATCTAGAACAGTAGCACAGATATTAATAAAAAAGGAGATTTTTTGAAAACCCTGTATCTCACAAGTTAATACGGGTTTGTTCGTTTTTATTTTTCCTGAAAGTTGAAAGTTTAGAAAATATCCTATGCTATAATTTTTACCTAAATAATTCTTACCACAATTTCTATAAAAATTACAGCGAAAAATTAATTTTTGCAAACGACATAAACAAAGGTAAACTAATTTTAAATTAAAAGCACATGGAATCAAATAATTTTACAGCCAAAACGTTTTAAGGCACTAGAGTCCGTCTTTGTTTCCATCGACTGAATGTACTAGCGGTACACCACGCATCACGGTAGTTGCTAGGCGGCAAGCCATGATGCCAAACGCAAGATTTAGTAAAATGTTATAGCATAACATAACTAATAACGGTAAGGTACCCGAATTTATCACCCATATTTAGATTGAAAACCCCTTTCGTCATTGAACTGCACTGTCGTGTTTCACAGCTGATAAGGTGAAAATTATCCGAGACTGTCTACGTTCATCTATGAACATTATTTTTTTACGCAGCTACGCAGTTTTTTAGCTCAGATTCTTTTGGGTCGAAATTGCGGGCCTGACCAGTAAAACACCAAATTTAGTGTACCCATTTTTCATGAATAAAACTGTACATTGGTTGGTGTTTTAACGTGATGTAGTATAATTATGCAGGTATCCACCATATTTGTCATTAACTTTTAATGAATGATGAATAAAACTGTACATTGGTTGGTGTTTTAACGTGATGTAGTATAATTATGCAGGTATCCACCATATTTGTCATTAACTTTTAATGAATGAATGGTTGGCAACACAGTATGCATGTATGCAAAAATATATTTTCAAAATTAGTTTATATTCACTTTGTATATAGAGGCAAGAGGTAATTGTCAATATCTTTTTAGCTGGACCAGATAACATGAAAAAAAAAACTACAGGCTGTATATTTGGAATTTTGGGGGCATCGGTTAGGGAACAAAAATTATTTTGTTTCTGGGCCTGTTGTGTAGAATATCAAATCAAAGCTTAAGATGAGGAATCGTCAACAGTGTGTCCTGGTAATTTTGCAGACCATATCCATTTTAAAGCTATAATATTTGCCACAAGCTATAATGACGGTCTGACGTGACATTAATGACCTGCCTGCTTATTTATTGTTATTTAATTTGTATAGGTTGATATGAATTCCAGGACCGCACTTGAAAATAATACATTTATTTTGTAAAATGCCCGCACCACTTCCCGAGTGACTTACAAGAATTTTTCCTAAATCGCTGGTTTAAAAAAAATTCCAAACGATCGTGGTTAGGAAGAAACTTTTTTATACTCACCAAAATCAATATGAATAACTTCGGCAGTTTGCTTGTCGATAAGAATGTTACTGACGTGCCTGTCCCCAATACCAAGTATATAACCGCACATGCTTGTCGTTGCAACACTGTGAATATAAGCCCGTTTCCTTTCATACCACACGGATGGCTGCGGAAAGTAGGTCTCGAAGAATTTATGGAACACTGGCTTAAGCTGCTTGCAAATGGAATTGAAAATTTTCAGTTTTTCTTCGGGGGATTTTCCAACACAGGTCTAAATAAATAAAAGACTTTTTAGTAACTTAGTTTCGGTATCAGTTGTGTAGGTACTCCATTATTTCCTATGGGTATATTAATTGTCTGTTCAGGAGAGCTTAGTTCGGTCTTTCATGGTGACATATATACGAGATAAATGAAATATTATTGCATATGGAACAAATTAATGTCTACAAAAGAACGATGAACACCACCCACCGGGAGTCGCGATGGTATAGGAATATATAGCACGCGGTATAGAAATATTTTGACATTAAATTTGATTCTTAACAAATTTTTTTCTAATAAATTTTTTTGTATCATGCACATTAATGTTATTTTACTCTTAGCATTCTAGCACATTTTCTTCTTTTTCCACCAATCTGTAAACTATATTGTGATTTTTTTTTGCGGATTATAAGTTTTTAAAAGGTAAGCAAAACTTTTTTGAAGAATAAATTTTTTTCTAAATCACAGATATAAATTTTTTCCATGTGTTACTGATATTTTCACACACGCCATATTCACTTTAAATACCTTGAATTTTATTTTAGAGTCCGTGGGCGTCTTATCTTTGGGTCTAAATTGGCGATGCGCACCAATATAGTCTTCGTCCTTACTACCAGCCAGATAATCTCCAATAGGCATACTGTTCGCTACCCACTCGAGAATGCCACTTCTCATCGATAGAGGGACAATCTTGTAGGTCCTTATAATCAAATTCTTGGTCTGCTTATTGGACGATAGTAAATTCGTCATTATCGTAAAGACTTGTTCCATAACTGCGTCTTGCCGTATGTCGTCTTGCCCTTTGACAAGTTGCGGTCGACTGTCGCCAAATGTAGAACGACACTCGATACGTTTCGGTAAATTTATGCCACCGACTGCTTTATAAATCGGCAAGAATTCTACTATTCCTGAAAATATATATTTGCGATTAAGAAATGGAAAAAGTATTACTTTTCAGCTGAGTGTACAGGGTGTCTCAGATAACAATGCACTCTACAGGGATCTCGCTAACCACAAACATACAGAAATGACACCATGGAAATCGCCGCAAACTGGTTGCCAATGAGAACACGCTGTTAGAAGTAATGCTGTCTGTTGTAGAACATCCAGAAGTGTCATTGAGCAAAAGGAAGTCGTTAATACAATAAAATGTTAGTAAAGATACAGTGGGAAGAATTTTAAAACGACATACATTCAGACCATTCAAACCAAAAATCGTTCACACATTGAAAGAAAGGGATTATGATAGGCGCTTTGATTTTTGCTCTCTCATCCAAGGAGAGTTAGAAGAGGATCATTTTTTTCCGAGACGTATAATTTTTTCCGATGAGGCAACATTTTCTTCAAATGGAACTGTCTCTTCACAACATTGTCGCTGGTGGTCTGAGGAAATTCCCAATTTTACAATAAAGTCGCGTGACCAATACCCATTTAAAACGAACGTGTGGTGTGGTATTTACAAGGACAGATTAATAGGACCGTATTTTTTTCACCAATATATGAATGCCGTACGTTATTTACAATTTTTGTAAAATCAAATCAGTGACTTCATGGCCGAACTACCTTTACAAGAACGTCAATTTATTTGGTTCCAACATGCCACAGTACATTAAATGTTAGGGCATATCTAGAACATTTGTTCATTGGAAAAGTTATGCACAGATATTCAAATATTTTTTGGCCTGCTAGATCCCCTGACCTAACCCCTCTAGATTACTTCTTATGGGGTTACTTAAAACAAAAAGTTTACCAGCAATGGCCTTTTCATAATGTTAATCGTTTGGAGAGGATTATTACACAATCATGTCGGGAAATTTCTCCAGACATGATAAGGAAAGTATTAAGGAAATCTGCCAATAGAACGATGAGATGTATTGAACGAGAGGGTGGATATGTCGAGGCATTAGTGGAATGAGTGAAAACTAAATTTCTATTTATTTCTAGTATTATTATTGTGTTAGTTACACAATTTATTATTTGTATGTGTTTTCTTATTTGCAATATAAATGCATAATAATATGCATTCATTACGGACGTGTTTAAATTGCAACATTGTTAGATAAAATCAAGAACCGAAAAGGTTATCATGTTTTTAATAATCACAAGAAATAAATGTTCATTCATAATTAATTAATAATGCAGAAAAATTATTAAAAAATAACAATACCTATTTTTTCATCGTAAATGGGTGCAACTCATTTTTAAACGTGATTTTGGTTGTGAACAACTTTTTAATACAATTTCCGATATTGTCAAAAATAAAGGTAATTTGCTCTTGGGCAAAATTCATATTTTTTGACAAACCTCGTATATGCCTAGAATAATTTAATATTTAATAGTTGCATTTTTTATGAAGAATAACTTTTTTCGTAAAATTAATAATAAAAAACTTCTCCATATGGTTCCAACTTACGGAGACATAAAGTATATCGTCGGATTGAGAATATAAAGTGGAGTTTATAAACCATAACATAAAATTTTACTACTATTTAAAAAACAAAGTTGATGATGTTTGTGAAAAAACGAAAAGTCGGATTGAAAATTTAATGAAATTATCATACAGAGGAAATGTGGCAATGAGAACGTAAGATTTATTTTTACATATCTCTTCAAATAGAACCAGAAAACAAAAAGAACGAAATCGTAAAAATTCGGTTTTGCCCTAATATTTTCGGGAATATTCGGTATTTATGTATGTCTTATTGTTAATGTAATCTCTATAGAGTGCATTCTTAACCTGGACTTGCCGACCCACACAAACCTTGCAGAAAAATTTTATGCAATAATTAAGTAACCAGACAACTTTGATGGGACTAAACCTTCAGTCGCAACGTCATTGATACCACAAGTACAGTTGTCTGGCAAAAAATCTTTCCGCTACCCCAGAATAGTATTTTAAGGGCACAAGTACATACTAACCTACTATATTTTTATATTCATTTTTCTTACTAACTGGCAGTGTATATGTAGGAAACAAAATATCATCAAAATTTCTTATTGTGTGTATTTTAAGATGTTTGGGAATATTAAATTCTTTCTGACGATCGGTTTTCGACTCCTCGAAATGGTACGCCAATTCTATTAGAGCGTCCGATAACAGCTGCATTTTAGTGATTATTCGTGCCAAAAACTCGTTTTTTTTCTTCAACCTTTTGATCATAGATACCGCTGTCAAAGATCTGTCGCTTGGCGGCGTTTTATTCTTCGAGTTGGTATAGTCCCTGTCCTTATTTGCATTTACCAGTGCCAATAATAACGGTAATGTGTGATGTGGGTGGTCAATGGTGCATTTCTCGACGATTCTATTAATGTGGGTACTAAAGAAATCCGGCGAGTTTTCCGAAATATGAGGAATTAATTGTGGCAACATTGTAATATATTTGTATGTTGGCAAGTCGGGTAAGAGTTTATTGATGTCATCCGCTATTTTCTGATTATCTCTGTTTTCTAAAAACAAGGAGATCACACGGAAGATCTTTATATTGTTAGCATCGCACCTCGTTAAATTTTTCATGTAATACCTGAAACCAGAAAATAAGGAAATTAACTATTTTTATCGGTTAGAAAGAAAAACGAAAGTAGTATCGGCTGATTCAAATAAGTTAAATAAATCTATGTGTTACACCACCAAGTAGATAATTATTATATACGGTGTTCCATTGGGCACCGCCTCGATCTACATGGGAAAATTTTGAAAATTTGACGGTATGCTAATGTTAAAGGCAATATTTCGAAAACTACAAATTTTGGGACTAGACAACCTTATACAAACGTACCCTTATTTTTAATGCCAAATAGAAAATAATTAAAAAACTTGGGGTTTCCATTTTAAAACGTAAATCTTTTGCAATTTTCTCAATTTAATTTTTAATCTTATTTTTTGAACACCGTGTATTAATAATTATCGAAATATTTTAAAAAATCTATTAGAACAGGTCCTTATCAACAAGGAATCCAACCTGAGTTAAACAATATAGGAAAAATTAATAATTATTCGTAATTTTTGACATAAAAACTTAGATATGTCAAACACTGTTAAGGTGGATTCATAGTTGCCGTAACGTATGCCGTAAGACGTAAGCAGTAGTCGATAAGACGTAAGGATTTGCCCATTTATATTCGTTAAGAATTTTGACGTTACGAGTTTGTAGGTTATGGTTTTTCACATGTGTGTTTATTTAAAAGTGAAAATATGACTCCAAGCGATGACGACCTCGTTATAATAACGGGATCAATATTGTTCTGGTATTTATTAGCAATTTATTTATCACCTATTTATTAGCAAAGTGTCGAATTTGGGGATGTCAACATGGCGGTTATGCACGAGTATGACCGATCCGAACCGATTCCGTAAGACGTAACGTAAGAAATGAAATTGAACCATTTCTTACTTCTTACTGCTTACGGCTTACGGCTTAACTCGGACTATAAACGGTTCTATTGCAAATCACATGTTTATCTTTCTTACGTCTTAACGTTACGTCTTACGGCATACGTTACGGCAACTATGAATCCAGCTTAAGACTTAGGAATATGACATGACATTTGAAATATCCCTAGAATATTCCGTAGAATCCATTTAAAATAAGCAAGTTGACCCAGTCTTCCGGTATTACCGCAAGTGCCACCATATTGAAAATATTTTAGCCATCAACATTAGCATACTGTCCATTTTTCAAAATTTTCATATGTATAGTTTTTCATATATAGATCGAAGCGGTTCCCTGTAGTTAGGACATATTTCGGTCATAGTGATAACCATCATCAGCATAAAGATTTTAATGTTTCCTGGTGGACAAAATAAAGGATAGGGTTTGTTGTGTTGTTCGTCTAAAAATCTATAAATGTACAGTATTGTAATTAAATTAATAATTTTGATAAAAAGGATGTTTCAACAATATAAGGAGAATCAATCAGCGTATAGTTGTTGCAGAATTATACCGTTGACTCTTACTGCCATAAATAAACTACCTGATTAAACCTTAAACCCTATTGTATACGCCTCAACTTGTATACGCCTCAACTTCTTCAAAGCTCAATAAATGGGATCAGGGCCGGCTTTTTAATTTTAGGTACCTATAATAAATGTAAAATAATGATAACAATTAATGATAATTGAAAATAATATAATTTAAAAGTATAACTATTAGGATAACAAGCACAATAAAAATTAATTAAATTCTAAGAAACTATTGATAATTTATTCAAAATTTAACTCTGTATCACTATCACTATCTTCATCTAAGCCTAAACTTATAATTAAGGGTTGAACATTTGTAATCATACAATTGTAAGAATTTTTCACATGCTGTACACAGTTTTTCCAGCTGTCTGCAGAAATTTTTCTTACTTCGTTTTTAACTAATTCTACTACAGATGCATTTAATGTAGGAGAAATTTTATTTCTCCTAATATTGGATTTTAATTGGTGCCATATTAGCTCAATAGGATTGAATATACAATAGTACGGAGGAAGACGCAACACTGTATGTCCATTTTCTGCTGCAAGTTTGTCACACTCGTATTCCTTATTTATTTTAAAAGCTTTTAATACTTCTAGCAGTTCTCGTTTTTTGTAAGTTTCTTCAAAATATAAATCATTTTCAATCATAAAATTTTGAATTTCTGCCTTTGTATTATTAGAATTGGGAATGATTTTTGCTTGCCGACTATGACAACTAGCATTGTCCATTACAATGACGCTATTTTCAGGTATATTTTTAAGGAGTTTATGTTTAAACCAATTTTCAAAAAGTTGTGCGTCGGTATCTTGATGGTAATCTAAAGAAGAATCTTCTATGCCAGAATCACTCCGATTTTTTCTAGGATTAACAGGTTTAAGTACTATGTCTCTTACCGAAGATAAAGGAGTTTTTGTCAAAGTAGGCGTCTCTGCTAAAGCATCCATCGAATTAAAATTTCTACTCAACAACGATTGATACACATTTCTAATTATTAGTTTGGCATCAGTAGATAAATGCTTTCTTTTAAAAATGACACTTGAAGATGCCCCCCTATCAGCACAATTCCAAGGGCGCCACATTCTACCACTAATAGGCCTAACTAAAAATTACTCGTCGGAAAACCACTAAGGATTAAAATTATTAAAAATCACTTTGTATTTATATATGCATCAGGCATAGGTATAAATTGAATTTGTATACCTGGTTCGGCTCTGCTCGAAAAGGTTTTAAAATTTGGGATTTCCTTATTTATTTTATGGTCGAAGGGATAATGAAAAAGATCAACGGTATAATTCTGCAAATACTATACTTCGATTTTTTTTAATGGATAACAAGTTATTGAAAGTTAAGAGGGCATTTCGAAAGACACGTGAAATCGCGGGTGTGGTGCTTCCTTACCCAAAAATAAGACAAATAATTCCTATAGTTTTTGCAGCGAACCCTCAAGCTTTTTCGACAATTGACATCAGCAATATGTCATCGATCAGCTGTTTGGGGACTTAATCAAATATCCCAGTTTTAAACGAACCGTATTGAGAGTGTTGTTTTTTTATATTTTTCCAGCTTGATTGGTGCTAATAAGTTTTAAAAATGTATTTCCGTTGATTTAGTATAGTTTATTTTGTTTTGAAAACTTTGATTAACTACATATTGAGTTGTTTGTGTATCTGGTAAACCACAGTAAGTACGAATCACATAACGAGAAATTTATAGGTTAATATTTTATTTATCTGTTTTTAGGCGAAAATAATAATTATGGAACATAATTATTGTCTGCTTTCTACCTCAGCTGATGCCACCGTTAGAGAAACTAAGGTGAATTTGAATATTAATAAAAATATGTCTAGGTTTTACTTCTTTCGGAGCGAGTTGAGATTTATTTCAGTTAAATATCAGGTAATACTTTTGTGTGGCGACAGTTTGGTTAGCTGGGAAAGTAGGAAATATCTGCATGATATTTTGAATAGTTTTGGTCAGAATTCAAGTGCAATTATTGATTATGTATGGTGTAATAATATGTTTATCTAAGTTCACTATTTTTAAAACATTGCAGAGAACACTAAATATATTGTCGCAAGCTTTTGATTTAGTCAAAAATCCCCATTTCATTAGTTTTTTGCATATATGACTTACGTAACCTACGTATTGGCAGTATACGGAGCCTACGTATACAAAAGAAGGGTGCATATAGAATTTGCTTGTTATGATACTATACACTTATAAGTTACTATTGAACATTTTCAGAAATGTTTTTTTGTGCATCCGGTACAAAACATGGAAATTTTTGAATTGTATTTATATAACAAGGAAAAGAAATGATCAAGAATGACTTTTTCGAAAAATTTAAGATACAATTTATTACAGGTATAGTTCAGTCCATGTGTAGACACATTGTATAATATAAAGTTGACAGTAGGTAAATGGACATCCATGTAGATATGTACTTCCTATCTTTTTGTGAATATAGAATTACCTACTAGACATGTAATTATAGATAATGACTTCATTTTTATATATTTGAGTAAATAAATAACAAAAGATACAATGTGCATGTGTGTTTTATTCCCTATAATAAATAATAAAAAATGCATTTAAAAATATAAATAGACTCGTTTCATTTTTAAAATAAACGTACGTACTATTGTAGTACGGTCCTGGAATGTCATACAAACCTAGGCAAAATAAATTACCAGAAATAAGCAGGCAAGTCATTAATGTCACGTGACACTTGACATATCTGGCGCGAGGGTTCGCTGCAACGACTATATCAACGTTGGTGCGCAGATGCTTTGTTTGAAAGATGGTTTGGTTTTATTATCGACACTGAGCCTATTTGATATCTACATCGATAAAGAAAGAATCCTATGGTGTCTCTTTCTAGCTGTTAGATAAGTTAATATTTCACACCAATATTTGCAACTTACTTTAGAGCCAAACACAGAACCGAATCTTTATCCTTCATGGTGGTTTTAATTTCATTCTCGTCTATCTTACTTTGTCTGTCTTGAAATAGCGCGGCTTTCCTTTCATCGACTGACAATCTCTTTTGTCCCTCCATGGATTTCATCATCTCCTTGCACGATTTCATATTTGAAATTTTCTTTTGGAATAGATCGGATTTAATGTGATTCCTTATCTAAATATTAAAATGTAAAAATTAATAAACGCAATGAGCTTCGGTACGTCACAAAGAAGATAGAAATCGAACGTCAAAAACATATAAAATTAGTCGAGATCAAATTTGAAGCGTCAAAAATAAGCGGAAGTTACACCACTGACTCAAACCACTCAAATTGAAAAAGGAACCATTTTTTAAAATGTGTGCGTGTTCGTTATTGCTAAATAGTTACTCGTCTTATTATCATCTTTTTCAGTGGTGTAATTTCAAAAATTGGGCCCAGGGCAATAATTTGGGAAAGGCCCCTTTGAGGCACAGACGGGGGACGACTACTAACTCCCTCCCCCATCAAAAAGGTCGCCACAAGGACGTCTACTTTCTTGGGTCATCGTACAAGGTCCGTCCATACGGACGGGCCCTTGCCCCCCTCAGCTTTGCGGATCCGGGGGCAACTGCCCCCCGCAGTTAGGCCTATGATCTTTTTAATTAAAGAGTTACCCATATAATAATATGATCATTGACTTGACACAAATGTGGACCCGGTATTTCTATCTGCTTTGTATATGTCTACGTGAAGCCTGTCGAAGATCAACACAACAACGAATGAACGAAGGGCGTCACAACAAATATTATATAACCTATAAAAGTTAGAATGTTTGTGCAGAGTTGCATTAAGGGGCGACAGGAATTTTTTTAAATGTATAAATTGTTGATTATATAACTTTTATGCATCTTTATTAAAATAAGAACATAAATGACATGCAAGCGTGTAAACACTAATGAAAATTTGGGTCACGAATAAGAAAATAAACGACTTTTACGTCGATAGTATTCAACCCTGTCTAAGGGCCGATATTTGAATGTTACCTTAAGTTATACCTTAGCGAGTTAACGTTATGGTAAATCCTTAATGCAACTCTGCACACACATTCTGACTTTGATAGATCACGTGACATTTGTTGCGACGTCCTCCGATCTTTTGTTGTATTTAGTATAGAATCTTCCTTTATTTTTATCTTCTATCTGTTTTCTTTCTTACAACTGATAGACTTGATGGCAAAACAAAGAATCGACGGACGTAGCACGATAAATTTGGATTTAATTTATCCAGTTTAAGGCAGATTTGGCACAGTCGTACCATATTAACTTAAGAATTACTTTTTCTACAAACAATACTTAAATTTAAGACACAAATATTCAAAAACCACAAATTTTTTTTTAGAATGTCAGTCAAAGCAGGTATGAAAGGCGGGCGTCCCAATAAGCATGGCCATTCTTTCCCCGGCTCAAGTGTATATGGTTGTAAATAAACTTACTTGCTGATATTCTCTGTCGGCAAAAGTTGCTATTTTATCAAAGGTGTCCTCGAGACTTTTGTAGTCGTCGGTAGTCAATTGGTTAGATATTTCATTTAAAAGCTTAATGGAGCCATAAAAACTGTTTAAAATGTTAGTTCTGTCGGAGTACACTTCGGCCATGTATTCGCCTTGTAGTTTCAACACTTGGGATTTTAGCCTAAGAAATTGAAAAATTTAAATATAACTATTTTTTTAAACTAATTTGAAAACAATTATAAAAACGAGTTTTGTAGAAAATTGCATAGATACATTAGGTTCGTTCTTAAGCCGCGTACACACCAAACCAACAAAACAAAACAGCAACACAATGTTATTCAACAATTTAGAAATAAATCAGCAACATTTTACCAATTCTTATGTTTTGTTTCGGTTTTTAGCAATTTAATGTTTTCCCGTCGCGGAGCGGTAAACATCAAAGGGTTTCTGTTTTGTTACTATTTCCTGCAACACTGCAGGTGCGGTGTGTATAGTTGATATTCAATTCTGTGATCGAATTCCCACGGAATTAAAAATTCTCTCTTGAATTATTTATTTAATAAATATTATTTTTTGCGAGCAGACGAAGCCGATGGCGCCTCCTGAACAAATTGGACCGATGCCGCCCTAGCGAGCATGAAACAAACTGTCGCCAGCAAAAAATAATATTCAAAATAAATAATTTAAGAGAGAATTTTTATTTCCATGGGAATTCGATCAGAGATTCAAATATCGACTATACGTACTGTAAAACAAATACAAAAACGAACCAAAGCAGCACTGACAGGTAGAGGTTGATAACTATGGATATTTTATCGATAGTGATCCACTATCAATATTTAATCGATAGTTTTTAATTCATAAAACCCTCAAAAAAGAACTATCCTCGCCCTCACACCCTCCGAAATAAAACGAACAAGTCTGTTTTCTTGTCAGACCAGTATTAATTTGAAGAAAAATTATTCGTGGCTTTACGCACTGGCATGATTATTTGCTCTTGCATGTGGTGTGCAGTCTATATTTTGCGCCTATATTTTTAAATACATATTTTGTCACATTAAGTATTTAAAAACCGGAAAAAATCATCCCCTTCGACCCCTATGGCTACGCCACTGTCAACTATGTAGTTTTGGTTTTGTTTCGCGAAACATAAAGTTGATAAAATGTTTCCGATTTGTTGAAAATCATTGTTGGTATTTTGTTGGTGAAACACGAAACAAAACCAGAACTACGTAGTTACTACATAGACTTTTGTTGACTTTTTGTCTCGCCAGTGTGGACGTAAGTTTTCGTTTCGTTTTGTTTCCAGAAAGTTGCTAGTTTGTTGTGTTCTGTTTTGTTGGATGATTTTGTACGGCATTAGAGCGGTTACAAATTTAGGTCTGCGCATGTCTTGTTGTGGCTGTGTTTCTGACAGGTTCGGATTTTTGTCTATGTGACCGGATACAAATGCCAAACCTTCAAAACCTGTCAAATTGACTTCTTAACTTGACGTACAATTATTGTAACGAATCGGTAAAAACAACAAGTCAAAAGTAAACAAACAGCCGATCGAGCTAATGACCAGAATCCAAACCCACAATTCCGCACGCTACACGGCTTATTCTGCCGGTTACAAACCAGTTGACAATCGATACATTTTCCTCTACGAACACCGAATTCTTGGTCAGAGGTCACAGATTTTGCTTCTGTGAAAACTTTACACAGAACACAACTTACCTCGGACTTATGTCTTCATTTTTACACAGTTTTCTTAAAAGCTGCTGAGCAATGATTTTGTCATTGTTTAACCATGCCAATTGAGCTTCCCTGAACTGAAGTTCATTTTTTATTTCACAGTCTAGTTCTGGAATCTTTCTAATATTAATAAGTGCATTTTCGGCAACTCTAATATAATGCTCTTCCTTGGCATAATCTAAAAACAAATATGTGAAATTATTAATTCTGCTTTTGGAACTTAATTTTGAAACCTCAAAGGTTTCTCTAAAAAAATTATTTTTATAACAAATAAAAATACTGTGAAGTGTATGTACATTGTACAGGGTGATCACGTATAATCGCCCCCTTCTTAATTTTTTCTATTTTCATACTTAAGAAATATAAAAAAGATCAGTATATACGGGTTTTAAAGTAGTATTTGTAAGGGGATCAAATATCACTTTAGGTCGTTGATTTACAGGGCGGATCAAAAAGCTATTTTTAAATGTGACATCTTGTATATTAACTGATTTTCCTATTCTGCGTCAAATTCTGAACGTAATTTATGCAATATACCTTATACCCAAATTCCGCCGTTTTAGATTTATTGACAATTGAACATTGACAAGATCCGATATTCCAAATATCTAAAAATGCAGGAATGAAAGAAAGTCGAAATTGCTATGGAAAACAGATGATCGGGGTTATCGGTTTTTTTTTCAATTCGTCCAAGATTCGTCTAGCTGCGACGATTCGTCTACGCCTTAACTTCTGCGCAAGGAGCTTATCGTCATAGATGCGTAAAATATTTGTCCTGCAGCGACGATTAGTCTAGCTTTTAAAAATCAACAAATTAATAGATTTTCGTCTATTTTATTAGTAGAGTGACCTCGGTGCTTACACTCTGAAGATGTCAAGTGATGAAGAGGACCTACTTTTATTTATTTATTGAAAACTACACAATAAGTTGATATAGACATATCATTAACCCAATTAGAAGGTAGTATTTAATCTAACACTGACACATCATTTACATACAATGCACATACTAAGCTAACACGCCCAGCATACTGGAACAACGAAATTTTTAAAGAAAGTCTCTAGAAATCTACAAAATCTATTAGGTTCAACATTCGCTTTTTAAGTTTGCTTACAAATGTAGTTTTAGAATCTCCAAATATATCACAGTGTTTTTGATTTTCATTATAATTAATAACGATACATCTAACAGGATATTTTTTTGATAATTGGTTCTAAATGATTTAATATTAAAAGCTCTATAGCCTACTTGTCTAGTTTTATTAGGTATACAAATACCAACCTTACTTAATGTTGTATTGTCTAGTGCGAAGTTATTAAATATTTTATAAATATAAACAGTACTGCTGAAGATCCTCCTATTATGTAAGGTCATTAAGTTGTAGCGCTTTAGATTAGTAGGGTAGTTAATGTCATGTGTTTTTTTATAATAAGAGGTCTGAAATGCGAATAAACTTCTTTTGAACTTTTCCAATCATTTGAATGAACTTGGCATAGAGAGGAGACCAAATAGTTTTGTTAAAGTATCTTCATAATCATAAGAACAAAAAGGAACTAGGCCTATCACTATATCTACAAAAAGGGTAGTATATAAAAGGTTATTTATTGCCGCCAAAGACTTATCAGAAGATGACTCTAAATTCCAGACATTCCAGGCATAAATTTGATAGGGTATCTTATATATTTACCAGCAAAGTTTAGAACCATCTGAAAATAGGACTTCCTTAGGTGGTGCTCTTTTTTAATATATTCGCCCAAAATTGTAATTCTTTGCGCTGCTATTGGCTCAACAAACTGAAAGTCATTCTTCCAGGTAATGGCATCTTGCATTTTCCATTTGTTAAGCATATCATCGACATTTTTACTTTCCAGAGCCGATTTCCAATCGTCTATTTCCACTAGAGATTGCAAATGAGTTAAGATTGGGTATAAGTTTTTACTGCTCTCCAGACTAGTGTGCTTTAAATCGTTGATGATGCACGTGCTTAGCTGTTTCTTGGCTTCCGTTAGAGTGTACTGGTCGTTATCACAAAGAGCTTTCAAAGAGTAGAATTGATACTTTTCGTACTCCTTGGAATTAGCCTAAAAATTATAAATATTTATTATTTATTCTAAATAAATTTAACTTACGTCCATTTTAATTTTTTAATACCTAAAAAATTAGGTTATTTATAAAAAGTCAAAATTTGTTAATAAAATCCCCATTAAATTCTACATATCTATTCTAATTTGTATCATCTCTCTAACTGTAATAACAACTCGTAATCCCAATAACGAGCATTGAATTTGGGACACACTGTACATCGTTCTTCTAATAGAAGACACTGCACATAAATAGAAAATCAATTATAAGACCTTGATTTATAATCTTGCTAGAGCCAATTGACGCAGGCATAAAAAGTGAATGTCCCAAATTCGTGTCCCCTGTGCCGCGTTATTGGCGCGCTTCAAACAAAATTGCAAACATTGTCATGTATAGTCAGAGTTTCAAGGATGAGAGTTGGAAAAAGACAAAAACATGAAAAAACGTTACAAAATTACCTTAAAATAAAATAAACAAAGCAAAAACCGCATATACAGGGTCCGCAAACGAAGCGTGGACGGAAGATTAAATCGTTATCGAAGAACTTATCAACAATACTAAAACAGCTAGAGATATTGGATTAAAAGCGGCATGTTTTAAAAATATTTTACATTATACAGGGTGGCCCAAAAAAGTGTGACAGCATAAAGTTTCTTTTTTTTAAATGGAACACCCAGTATTTTATTGCATATTTAGGTTCGTATTACTATCGTTTATAAGTGCCTCAAATTTTATTTAATTTGGTTGTGTAGTTTCGGAGAAATAAATTAAAAACTAAAAAAAAAAGTTTTGCAGTCCTGAATAAAAAAATCGAGAAAAACAATCCAGAACTATTTTTTTAAACTCGGCATTGAGTGAAATTTATGGCAATAGGTCCAGAGATACTTTGAATGTAATTGCGCTTATTTATTTTATACAGGGTGTTCATAATAAGCTTTCAAAAACCCCATATTTTAAAATAATTTTTCTCAAGTTTTTCAAATGGAACGCCCTGTATATTATTTGGCTATTTGACGTAGAATTCATAGACAATTTTTTTTATAATACAAGCATATAAGTTATATCCAGCCGTTTTCGAAATAATTATAAATATCATAAATTATGTTGTTTAAATATAGTTTTTATTGGGAAATTTTGTTATAAGCGACTAGACTAATAATTGTAAACTAAAGTAAATGTTCAAAATAGCTTCCTTTTACTCTTAGAGTTTACCGTATTTAAGTTATTTCGATATAACTTTTAAAAGCCTACATTTTTGCTACTTTTATTTATTTAATTTTATTTTGTATTCTTAATCAAGCTGCCATGATTTTTTTGTTTAGATTGTCACTATGACAGCCAAATAAAATTATTTATATTTGTTCAGTCGTCGAAATTAAGTACTAACTTACACAAAATGTCGAATTTTACAACTTTAGAAATGGTAAATATGATTTTTATACTGGGTGAATGTGCAAGAAATTGCCTCCTCGCGAGCCGTGTGTATGCTGAAATGTATCCAGATATTGAGAGAAAGTCGAGACCAGAAGCCTTCGAGAAGTTGTTGCAAAGATTTGTAGCAACAGGAAGCATTGCGTACACAAAAAGGAGATAATCAATAAACCCGTTATTAATGAAGAAAATGAATTAAGAGTTATGTTGGCAGTGGAGGAAAATTATTAAATTAAGTAAATTGAAGCTATTTTGAACATTTACTTTAGTTTACAAATATTAGTCTAGTCGCCTATAACAAAATTTCCCAATAAAAACTCTATTTAAACAACATAATTTATGAAATTTACAATTATTTCAAAAACGGCTGGATATAACTTATATGCTTGTATTACAAAAAAAATTGTCTATGATTTCTACGTCAAGTAGCCAAATAATATACAGGGTGTTCCATTTGAAAAACTTGAGAAAAATTATTTTAAAATGTGGGGTTTTTGAAAGCTTATTATGAACACCCTGTATAAAATAAATAAACGCAATTACATTCAAACTATCTCTAGACCTCTTGTCATAAATTTCACTCATGCCGAGGTTAAAAAAATAGTTCTGGATTGTTTTTTTTTGATATTTTTAGGACTGCAAAACTTTTTTTTTTAGTTCTTAATTTATTTCTCCGAAACTACAGAACCAAATTAAATAAAATTTGAGGCACTTATAAACGATAGTAATACGAACCTAAATATGCAATAAAATACTGGGGGTCCCATTTAAAAAAATATAACTTTATGCTGTCACACTTTTTTGGGCCACCCTGTATAATGTAAAATATTTTTAAAACATGCCGCTTTTCATCCAATATCTCAAGCTGTTTTAGTATTGTTGATAAGTTCTTTGATAACGATTTAATCTTCCGTCCACGCTTCGTTTGCGGACCCTGTATATGGTGTTATGTAAATGACCTATAATATTTACATGAGCGACTCCTATAGTCTATTCATTTTCCCACTTCAGTAGATCAAAACAGCACACAGGGTCGAATTAAGAATAATATAACAGTACAATCGCTTGAATAGATCTGAAATAATACCGTATACTAAACTACGAACCTGTAGACATGCAGCGCGACGCGTATCGAAAGTTTTATTGCCGACTGACCAATAGCAATAAGTTTATGAATCGATCACGTGGCTCTCATGCGCTGATGTTTGTTTATGTTTCTGAATTGGTAAAGTGGATAGACTATAGGGTGTCCTAAAGAAAGCCTACATACACGAGTGCGTATGTCTCTTGAATTCCGCTGTGCTTGTATACGTGAAGGTATTTCTGCCTTAAGAAATAAGGTGTTAAATTTATTAGTTGGAGCATTACTTTTTTAAAATTCCGTTTTAATTAATAATTTCAATAGAAGTCCTCGACCGTGGTCTCGGACCTTTATAGTCAAATTATTAAGTCTCGAATATTTTAGATGTAAAAGTTTTCGAAAAACTACCTAACGTGAAGTTTACGCGGTAAAACTCGAAGCTCTCGTGATTTAACCTATTAGCACGGCAGACCGTTACCAAAATGTCCAGTTATCACGCCTTCATCTAGTCAATGACTAATCGCTTGATTAATAAAAAATATGAAAGTTTTACTCCAGTGAAAAAGTTCGGCAACGCTGCGCTTACCCGTCAGAGTGATTTCAGTCCGTAAGAAAGCAGATCATCTTTTTGTTACTACTACACCTTGTCCGTTCTTGATGAAATCAAATTAAAAATATAAAAAAACTGAACTCATCGACAACGGACGTTTTGAGTGTTGCGAAAATTCCATAGGTTAAACAAAAGATGTAAAGAAAAGGGGTATCAAAAAGTCACTGCGCCCGGGTCATTTTTTTTTTCAATTCTTGATAACACCTAAATAATACTAAATCGAGTCGAACGGACATTTTCCGTGTTGCGCAGCTGCAGGGAGGGCAGCGGAGTCGAATCTCGTATCTGCCTATAACAACTCAGCATCAGCTATGTCCCCATATTGCATTATTATTGATACGCGTAGTGTGTTGACTGAAAACGGGTTTGCTAAAAAATGCGTGTGTAAAAATGTCAGTTCATATTTTCCCCATTTTCCGAGCCACAATACACGATTTCTGCTGGAAAACGGACGAGGCGCGATAACCTCGAACAGCGTTAAAAAATAGATACCTAAGATCCAACACTGCGGTTGTGCGTCGATGAAAATGTCCGTTCTCATTGCTTTCCGGTCACGAATAACGAAAAATAACATCCGACAAGTAAAACGGACGAGGCGTGATAAGTTGAATTCTCCGCTGTAAACAAATTTCGATTTTTCTCAAATCAAAACTATTCACCGCACGGAAAATGTCAGTTATTATTTTCATCTCCTCAAAAACATCACTCCGAGTCAAAAAAATAAAAAGAATGGACGAGGCGCGATAACTATTACGACCACTTTTATTTTACATATGTAAACATGATTCTCAATGATTATGCAACGTTGCCAATGTCCGTTCTTGTTAATTTCCTTCTCAAGTCCTTATTAAATCAACAAAAAAAACCAAAAACTTTAGGTCGTGATCAGTCTGAAATCCTAGTAACGGGCTGCCGTACTATATGAATACAATTTGGAAATACCCTACCTCATTCGATTTAAAATTATCCTTCTTATGTGTGTTCCATTGACCTAATCGCCATAGGCATTCATACTGGGGTTCCTCGGAGAAATCCGTACAAAGTAATGGAAGTTGGTACAGCCGATTCATTTTGAAACTTTCAATAAGGTTCTCGTGAATTAAATCCGAGCTTTTCATGGGCTGCATGCTGTAATAGTGCAACACGTTGTCCCATCGTCCAATATTCTTGTAATGTTCTACTCGATGTTCGGGACGGAGTAGAAACGTTATACCACAACCGGACAGGGCGTCTAGATCGCCGATGGCTTTATATGCCTAAAAATGTATTTGGTGCTTTTATTTTAACTTTTTAACAATGACAATTTAAATATATTGATGTGATTCCTCTTCTCATGTACCCATAAACATTTGCAATTACTTCACAGGTCTGACTGAGAAAGTTTTTACCAGAAGTTCAAAATTTTAAAATAACATAGCACCCTAAAACACGGCACAATAAACACATATTTATAAAACACAATACAATAACTATTGCCCTTTCCATCACTAAGCAACTGGGTGGGTACATCCATCAAATATCGGATATCGCCGAACTGCCTGAGATACCTATCAAATTAGCTCTAGCTACCTGTAATCGTTGCCAACGCACTATGTTGCCATATTTTTAGATTAAAAGTACTTTAATCAAAAAATATATAATTTTACATTTAATAAACAGTATGAAAAGAAAGTTTTATTGAATAATAATCAATCGATAATAGAATATTTTTTTTTAAACCTTTTACAATTTATTTTAGATGCGTAAATGTAATTTTAGGGTTTTCTCGGTAAGTGATTATTAAATTAAAATTTAATATATGTGACAACATTGTTAACCCCTGAAATTTTTGCATATAACGAAAAGTTGAAAACTCAATACTTTTCCGAGTTACAAGATTGCCAAAGTTAATTTTTTTTACTTATTTTTAACTAACGCGGTTAGTTTATAAACTGCATAAGTTGATATTTGGCACAATGATTACGCTTAACGACTTTATCATTCTGTTATAAAAATGTTTCTCCAGGGGACAGTTATTTGAAATTCAAATTAAATTTTTGGCGTATCTTTTTTATTTTGACAGTGATTAGGAAAAAGACAAAAAAGGTACTCTTTGTTCAAGTCGATAAACAACACCGTTTAGGCGCAAAACTGGAAGTTTTTGTTGATAAAACACCCAAGGTTTTTCTTCGGAAACGAAATAATTCAAGTGTATGAGATGGAAATGGCAAAATTCAAATATTGACATGTCATTGTCATTATTGACATTTATATTATGTGTTTCGTGTGGTTCACAAATATTTCCAGTTTCTAAACGAATTTAGTTTGCTATATAGAATTTAATCATAAAATCAGTTTATAAAAACTATTAGTTACAAATTAGTTTCCTTGATAATATTCGGAACGCCACTGACGAAAATTTAAAAAAACCTTTATTCTGAAAAAATGCATTTTTATGGGTAGTTTGCATGTGCCAATTGAAGAAAACAATACAAAGCGTAGATATTGGGGAAAAACTGATTGATTTGTTAAATTTAAAATAATTTTTATAAAAATCACCCGAGTATTTCGCCGTTTAGGAAGAGGCATTTAATTATGAAACACCCTGTATACTCTATGATTCTTGGTACCTAATGTTAAAGAGAAATGCAAATGATAATTTAAATTATTTCTATAATAAAGCATTTTTTGGACTTGACTTTCTTATTCGTTGTATGAATCGACAGTAAAAGTAATTCCTTATCTTGACATATTTCGGAAAATAGTCTCATAAATTTCTCCTTCAAAGTCCCTTTTGACAAAAATAAAAACAATTTGATCAGTTTTTAGACAATTTGTTTGCAATCATGCAAAATTATCGATACTTCTGACTTACGCAATAACCCCCGAATATTTCCCTCATGTATAAAATTTCCCACAAGCAATTTTCGAAAAATTACAGCGCCAGCTAATCGATAAGGGCATCAAGGTCTTATTTTGACTGATTACATGAAACATTGACATTTTGAAAGTATTTTGCGAGTTCCATTGGTAAATTTACACTGAGTATATAAATGTTAGAATAATAGATAAAATGAGAGAAAATAACACTAACAATACTTTACAGACTCCAAAACTTTCCACCCCAAATATGACGACAAATATGACTATGCAGAGATCGCAGGCAACGTCGTCAAACCAAAAAGGAAATACCTATGTTAACTGTGTATTTAATTGTAATTCTTGCAATTTTTAATTTTTAAATATATTGTTGGGTTTTGATTTAAGTGTTTTTGTTTTTATTCCACTAAATAGCATTCGTGCTTCAAAATAATATCATTGCATGCATAATTTTTATGCACCTATGCTATTACTCCAGAAATTATTTCAAGCAAGGCACATCAAATTATCCACAAAAGAGAATAGTCAAAAACTTAATTTTTAAAGAGAAGTAATTAAATGGTTTGCCGTTATTAAAATTGGTTGCAGCAAAAAATAGCCATTAAATCATTTGATCAGCATAAAAAGATTTTGCTTGCAATACATAAAAATCGGGCTGCAACACTTGTTCTGCAAAAAATGCTACAAACTGTCAACAATTTAACCGATATCAGTCCGCTTGTAATATCATGTGTTCGCTTAATTAACAGTCGAGCTGCGAAATGATTACTTGGTCAGTAAGATTTTACAATTGGTCAGTGGAAAAAAATATGTCTAGAAGCAGTTTACTTGAGAGGTTCCAGGGCACTGTCAATGTATGTAAGTTTCTTGTGTTTTCTTTTGCCGAATACAGAAGGAAATCGGCTACAAAAGGTGTAGCGGGGGCGGGTTTTCACTTGTTTTCCCAGGTCACTATTTCCCATTTTATTGCTTTTTTCTTGATGACCAAGATTAAATATTTTGCTTACCCGCTGATTGCTTACCAATATCTGATTAAAAGTGAATCGCTCATAGCAGCTTATATATTTAATTTGCGTACCAAAATAATTTAGAGCACTCTAGTATGATATTAATTACTGACCGATTAAGAAATGTTTGCAGTCCATAAGTTGCTGACCAACTAGCCATTTTGGCTGACCAATTACATTTTTCTGTTTGCAAAAATAAGAATATTTTGCTAACCAGTTAAATGATACCCATTTTTAAATCAGTATATACAGGGTGTTTCTTAAACAACATGTTAATATTTAAAGATTACTCTTGGGTCAATTTTCAGAAAAAAACTTCTTATGAACCTTAAACGTCTTAACTTTTATACAGGGTGTTAACGATTATCGTGTTTTTCTAATAATTTGTTAAGGTTAATGACTTAAATATGTGACAACTAAACTAGGCAGACAACTGTCAAAAGTGTTGTATGTTTACAAAACAAAATCTGCTTCTTATCCGCTAGATCCTTTTTAATCTTTGTTAATGCCTAATTTCATAACGGAGTGCAAATGAATGCATTTAATTTTTTTATACGAAAACTGTCAACGACAAAAATCAAGAGACAACATTTGCTCAGCAAGGAATAAGAATTTCAAAAATAATTTTTATTTTAAAATAGAAGAGGGGACCATTATTTTCTTCAAAAATACCGAGGGCGATTCCAGCACGAACGCTACTGGTCGGAATAAAAATCCATGTTATACATCATAGAATGCCTTTTGATGAATAGAAAGTGTGTACCAAATTTCACAAAAATATCTAGAGCAGTAAAACAGATATTTTGAAAATTTTCAACACACTGTATCTCAAAAGTTAAGACGCTAAGGACATGTTCGGGTATGAAGTTTTTTTCTGAAAATGGACCCACGCATAACCTCCTTAAACATTAGCATGTTATTAAGAAACACGGGGTATTCCATTTAAAATAACAAAGTTGCTACACTCTTTCGGTGGAAGCGAAAACGCCGCAACGCTGAAAATATTTTACTAACCTACCATAGACCATCAATCACCCTGTAGAATAAGTACAGATACGATAGGTAGTACATACGATTGATACCTACACTTAGTAAGATATTCTGCAGGGTAATTCCAATTTCTTCAGACTCATTTTCATAAATATAATCTAGAAAAGTATATCCATTTTCAAATGGTTTGCCATCTCTTGGATTCCTTTGCTCGAAAGAAGCTATTTTTTCCTGACACCAGAGTTCAGCAAAAAGCAGTGCGGAAAAGTGAGCAGAGCAAAACTCTGCGGCTTTGGATATTGGTAGGTAATTTAGTTTAAGATCCATCGACCTAAAATGTGTAAAAAAAAACATTAACTCAATCCGAAATATCTTTATTCACGACACTGATCGATTCACGTTCGACTCGCATTTAAGATGGAAGTAATTCTCACACCATCGAGGGGAGACATAAAGGGGTGAAGAAAAGCTCGGAAGAAAAAGAGGTCATTATGACCATTCAAGCGATTGTAACGGTGGTGCGCTCATAATTTATTATAATGAGGCCGCCGTATGTCCTCACTGCCAAATGTAGCATACTATAGCAACCGACCTGTGTCTATGGATACGTACAACTTATGGGATGCGCAGTAAAAAGTTAAATTCTATGAGTGAAAAAATGTTGGTTGGTGCGCACGTTTTTCCGGTCATATTTTTAAAGGTTGATCGTCGGTTGTCTTGCGTACAATGTTGTCGGAAACCCCGCCGTATTGGTGCCGGTGCCAACCAACAACGTGAATCAACGACGACCGTCCAGAACCGAAATCAGTCGTAGCGATGTAACAATATTAAAAATCTATCGATCCGTGGACAATATATATGCTATTTTAGGTTCTTTCCATAACCCAAATTTCACTAAAATTAACAAAGCCGTTGCCGAAATATTTTGAAAACACCGTTTTTTTTTAAATTTTAACACCCTGTATCTTTCAAACAAATCATCTGTTGGTAGGAACGATTCACCTTATTTTTGGGTACATGTTTTTTGAAACACTCGTTTTTTGCTACGTTTTTGCTAGTCTGAGGGTTTACCTGATTTAAAATAAGATAGGTAATAATATGTGTTAATTTAAGCTGGAAGTAATAACTAGTAACTGAAAATATGATTATAATTCACACAAGTTTTTTAATTGACAATGTTCCGTCTAATAATATCCTTCCTAGATTGCAATCGCAGACGATTCCAAACCGCTATTATCTTGATCAAAAGAAATCGGGCCTTAAAGTAGCAAGAACCCCGGTTGCCTATGAAAAAAATATCCAAGTTCAAATCCCGGCGGAGTCATATCTGAAAGCAGCTAATCATATTTTCAGTGTCATTTTCGAATATGCTAATAAGTAACATTTTCTTACTTGTTTAGGAAACAGAACTGTTGCCTTATAAAGTTAACAACACCCAACATACATTTGACGGACTTCTTGTTAACAGGTATCAGATTTTTATCCGTGCTAGACGATACCGTCAAGTTCCAATGTTGCGTAAAGAATTCATTTATCTGCGTTGATAAGGTTTCGGTGACCACTTTGTTGTTTAAGGATAGCAGCAAGTATATCAGCAATGGTAAAATATGTTCACAAAACTTGGCCTAAAATATACAAGTTTAAACATTTCTCGAAGAGACCTGATTTTAGTAATAAATTTTTTTTTAAAAATCACAAAGACGGCGTCTCATCAAAACTATATCCGTAATTTGGTAACATATGTTTCATCCTTAAATGGGCATCATCAGCACTAAAAGTTATATTATACAATTTCAAAGAAAACCGGCCACCCTAACACTTTTTTCTTACCTAACGTACAAATAATCACAATTAAAATAAAAAAAAAATTTATCAAAAACAAATAATACACATTAAATTTTAAAAAACAAGTGACTGACCTAATTAAAAAAATAAAATTACTGGTTCACACCGAATTACCACCGAATCCCGTACTCCTACTAAAAATATTTAGGTCAGTCACTTGTTTTTAAAATGTAATGTGTATTATTGTTGTTTAGGGATAGCAGCAAGTAGATCAGCAATGGTAAAATATGTTCACAAAACTTGGTCTAAAATATAGAAGTTCAAACATTTCTCGAAGAGACCTGATTTTAGTAATAAAAATTTTTCAAAAATCACAAAATCGGCGTCTCATCAAAACTATATCCGTAATTTGGTAACATATGTTTCATCCTTAAATGGGCATCATCAGCACTAAAAGTTATATTATACAATTTCAAAGAAAACCGGCCACCCTAACACTTTTTTCTTACCTAACGTACAAATAATCACAATTAAAATTTTTAAAAAAATTTATCAAAAAAATAATACACATTAAATTTTAAAAAACAAGTGACTGACCTAATTAAAAAAATAAAATTACTGGTTCACACCGAATTATCACCGAATCCCGTACTCCTACTAAAAATATTTAGGTGAGTCACTTGTTTTTTAAAATGTAATGTGTATTATTTGTTTTTAATTAATTTTTTTAAAATTTTAATTGTGATTCTTTGTACGTAAGGTAATAAAAAAGAGTTAGGGAGGTTTTCATTGAAATTGAATAATATAACTTTTAGGTCTGATGATACCCATTTAAGGGTCAAACATATGTTACCAAATTGATTATATAATTTTGGCGAGAAAATTTCTTATCGCTTCCAGAACTACGAAATTACATTGTATACCTAGGAAGAAAAGCTGAATATTCCCGGAAGTCCGTAAAGATTGGCTGCCGAAGTGCAAGCAGATACTGGGGCAATACGGAGTCCGGGAATGTGGCTTTTCCTACGAGGTATATATATTTTTCCAAAAATCGAAAGTTATTACAATCAACTTGTTAAAATTTTGAAATAAGCATTATTAATTTTATTCACAAGTAAAAGATGACATGAAATATTTGTCTTGTAACTCTGGAAACAAAGTACCTAATATTGAATCGTCAAACTTGTATTTTACTATAATGCGTTGAAATCCTTAAAAATTAAAATTTATTCTCAATGATTTTTTAAGTTTAGAAATAACTGTACGAATATAATATTTCCTTACAGTACAAAAATAAATATTTGCTAACAATTATTTTCCTCATCATGGCAACAACGAAGTGTAAGGACATATTGACTTTTTGGAAAAAAAATTAATTGCGAGTCAGTGGTAATACATTCTATCTTCCAAATATGTCTTCGTAATATATAGTGTCCAAATAATATATAATGGTAAATTTTTAGTAAATGAAGGGTTTGTTTGTAGTTGTGTAACGTGTAAAATAATTTGGGTCTACCTCGTGTAACCTTAAAATTTAAAAAATTTTGAAAATGGTCACCAATATTTATCATTATCAATGTAAATGAGATTCAAATTGAATTTAATGGTTTTAATGAACCTGATGAGAAATCGGAGAAAACGCAAGAACCCGTTTTCATTTAGAATTAGCCAGGCTAATTTTAATTTTCATTCCTGTCGAGAGAGTCGGTTAACTAAATCTCGAGACAGTAATGAAACTTTTCACCGAGGTTTGTATACTATTTTATTTACAACCACATCTAACATCCACTGCTTATTATTTTGAATTAAAATTATCAATAAAAGATAAATGTCATTTTGACTTTTCCATTGAATTAGACAGAAATTTCAAATAACCGCGGATGGTAAAATAACGTAGTTAATAATAGACATCAAGATGGCAAATATCATTTTTTGAATATGGTTTCCATGTCACTAAACAATATTATATTATTTTAACAACAGAAAAATGCGACAGATGCAACAGATGGGGAATTTGATTTTGCTGCTATTCCACCAGAAATTCGAGAAGCAGCAAAAATAGTAGAAGATCTTCTGCCAACTAAAAGCCGCCCGAGATATGACACGACATATAACTGTTTCAAAGAATGGTGTACGGGAAACAAAGTTCAAAATCCTGATTCTGAGTCGGCGCTACTAGCTTATTTCAGTGAAAATGCCAAGTCAAAGAAGATATCAACGATTTGGCCACAATATTCAATGCTGAGGCCCACTCTATCAATTAGGTAAAAAGTAGACATATACACGCAAAGCTATTAGCATTTTAAAAAAAGTGGGTTCGTATATTATTTTGAGATATCGATTATTAAAAAAATTACGAAAAATAATTTACTTTCCACCTGGGTGGAAAGTAAAATAAAAAAAACGTCAACTTTACACCTTTCAAAGATAGATGAAATGTCATTATTACATGGTTGTAAATAAAATAACTTTTCTAACTAAAATATGTGGTTTTATATCCTATTAACTATTACGAAAATTGAAGATAATATTTAAAGTACAGTAAATAAAATAAAACGATTAAAAAAAAAACTTTATATCTACTTTTCTTCATTTCATTTCTAAGGAATTGAATATGAAATATTCGCATGTCATTATAGAACGCCCAGCATAGAAAAAATATTCGAAGAAAAAATAAAATAGTTAATTTGAAAAAAGGTCGAATTTAATTTGCCCCACTGTGTAACTGGTTTCATACGTACTAGAAAAGTCTGATATGAATACTGTTCCCATTGACAACACAAATAATGACTAGACGAGGAAATATTTGATTTTGAATGTATAATTTTCCACGAAACGATTTGTTGATCCATTGTTAGCCATGTTCTTAGTTTCATGTCGCAGATCGGAAGTGCATATGTGTGTAACAAGTTATATTTTAAAATCATAACTAACCTTAATATCACAAATTGCAACCAACTGTTTTAAATAGCAACCATAATCGAAACTATTTAACAACGCTAAGACGAGAGATGTGATCCATTGGTTGTTGTCGAGAGATTCTGATGGACACCATAACATGGGGTCGTTTACCAATGTGGGAAACTTTTCCAAGTCTACTCTTACTTTTGAGGACCACCTTTGAGGATTCTCGTATGGGATAATAAAATTTCTGTTAATTATACCGTAGCCGAAATCATTGGAATCTAAAAAGAAACGTATACAGTAGTTATTCCTATAAAAAGTTTAGGAAAATTAATCTTTGTGTAACGAGTGCTGTTGCTGGACGAGCACGAGTTACACGAAATGTCCTTTCCCAGCGAGATTCATAATAGTTTTATATGCAACAAATGCATAAAGTATTACTTTTGGCCACGATCGGGAAATCGTATGTGAAAAAAGTAACTTTATGCATAAGTTTCAAACAATATTTCTTTCTACGATCGTACCAGTTTTCTTTTTCGAAATTAAAAATATATATTGGTGTATAAGCAACTCACTGTCACTTAGGAATGCAATAAGTTTGGGATATTTGCTTATATCGCCTTGAGTATTTAGAATTAATGTTGAGTTTAGCTTGCAACAGCATGACCATAACGTCGAAAATTTACGAATGTTTTACCTTTCTTGAAAAATGGTAACAATACCCGTTTCAATGCACAATATACATAACATTCCGTTGTGTAAGATTCTTTCGATTTTGCAGGCAATACATTTTGCGCTGCTTCATTGGCTTTATTAATTATTTCGTCTGGCGCACATTGAAATTAGTTATCTTCGTCGGAATCGGAATTATCTCTTTCCATTTTTGATGTTTTCAAATTGACATTTGTAAGGTAACAATAGCAATGTGGCGCCCACGCAACAAACGAAGTGCATCCTGTTTTCATGGCAACTTAATATTTATAAGCATTTAAAAGAAGTGAAAAAAATGACCGTTACGGCACTTTTAACGCCAAATTACTTTTTTTAACTTCTTAAAAAATTACCAATTTTATGGATTCCTTTGAAAAAAAAAATATAGTTTTCATAACGATCGTAGATAAAATATTTTTTGATAGTTTTGGCTACTTGTTTTTCAGCAGAAGTTTAAAAAGTACAACAAAACCACACACACCAATAAAAATCACGAACGTAAATGGACGGAGGATGACAGTATCTAGGAATTATAGCTTGTCGTTTGGATCTGTGGCTACGCGGTATCTGTAAGGGGGAAGGAAGCCAACAGATCATAGGGACAATCCATAAGCGTGCTGCTATTATTTTACGCCGGTATTCTCCGTAAGCATTTGATCCAGATTAGATGCTCAATCCCGCTTAGATCATATTTTTGCTATGCACCGTCAATATTTGACATTTCTAATTGAGATTAAAGTAATCCGTCAAGGTTGAAATATTGCATTTGATCCAGATTAGATGCTCAATCCCGCTTAGATCATATTTTTGCTATGCACCGTCAACATTTGACGTCCCTAATTGAGATTAAAGTAATCCGGAAAAGTTGTTGGCTTAAGCGTGTTTTTATTACATTATATTATTTTATATTGGTAATTTAAGATCGAATGGAGAGCCACCGCCTGTTAAAAATACTTGTTTGCTATTTTCAGGTAATTTTTTATCAGCAGCCGGATTGCTGAACAGAAAAATCATTTTCGAATGGCAAAACAACGCTTGTTTTAGAACTTTGCTACTCCGATTGATTTTTCTATCGTTTTCTTCCTTATGAAATGGGATTTCTAAAACGGGTTTGTTCGGGTTTGTTCGAAACTTTTTCGAAATGATTTCGATTCAGTATTAAACTTTTGTGTCCATACCTGGCTCTTTTCCTCTATGTTTACTCGGCTACTTTTTTTGGAATTACCCATTTTTAAGAAATACTAAAAAAAATAACGTACAGACTTGTCAATAATAATTCTCGCTAAAACCATTCTGATTTTACATTATTAATTTTTTAAGTTGCGTGTGATTCGAAAGCAGTAAAGTTTGCTTACTAGTTTTGTTAATAAAAATAATGAATGAGTATAACAAATCCTGCAAAAATTTGGAAAGAAAATGTGGTGAAGAACAACACAAAGGTTGATGTGAATAATTTATTAGTGCATCATTTCGGAGATGAGCGGAAAAATGATCCACGTCTTTTACAAATGCGTCATAGAAAAGAACACAGTTCCAGAAAACGAAACCGTCGATGATGAAACGACACTATGTGAGAAAGTCAAAGAGGACGTGGAATTTTCTATTAACTGTTTTTGAATTTTTTTGTCCCCTCCATCCGCTATTTCTTCTTTGTATTTTTTTTACTGAATTTAAAGTTTTTTTTATTTTTTTTATATGAATAAAAATAATTAAAGAAAAATTATCTTGCGTTATTTTCAAAGCTTCTTCAAGCAACTTCGATTGTTATTTTTATAACGTATAATCTTCAAATATTTTTTCAAAACAACTCTTATGTTTTTCAAACATTTAAAAGAAAAAAAAATTAGTATATGTGATGTAAATGCAATAAAAAGGGAAAACTATCTTAATTGTTTATATTTAATGAATTATTAGTTTTTTCTTCTACTGAGAATTTAGGAAACATGGAGATTGTCCACTTTGAAACTACACTTCTCATTTAATTGTATAAAAATCCAGTATTGCCAAATTGTTAACTCGGATTCCCAAAACGATTACGGTGCATAACAAATAATCCGGATTCAACTAAGCTGGATTTGCCAATCTCAATTAAATCTTAAAACACGTGTTTCCGTGTTTGACTTTGACATAATTTTCTTTTGTGTCATGTTTGGAAATTAGTAGTTAATATCAAAATTGAAGAGAAAATTTTCATTGAAGATGATTAGGAGATGTTAGTCATCATAAATGTTGCTCTTAAAAATAGTTTTTGTTGTAATATAAGATTCGTTTTTGTAATGTAACAGATTTAGTACTTTATTCAATTTTTTTTTTGAATTTGCTTGCAATTTAAAACTGTTTTCAAGCAACAAATAACTTTTAAAATTGAATCTAATATTACAAGCCAAATTATTAAGTATTTATGTTGCCATTTTTGTCAAATGAAGAATCAAAACTAAGACAGCTTGTACTGTTCATAAAATAATAAACTAAAAATTATTTCCTAGCCACCTGAAGAACCGCGGGGCGTAGTTTTGTCTAATATTGTAGCGCTTAAAATTCTAATTCAGATTGAATGATACTACCAAGGAAGGGAATCCCTCTCCATTGATAGAATATCACCACCTGCAGACACGTTCTGAACTCTTTTGGTCTCGTCAGTACAGGGTAGGTGTCCATACCTACCATCAGAGAAGTCTCTACTACTTCAAGCTGTATTATCAACCGTACTCGAGAACAAAAGAGTTCGAAACCGGTCTGTAGTTAGTGACATCCTATCAATGGAGAGATTTCTTGCTAGTATTTGATATTAATACCACCTCAAAAAATACACATTGTTTTTTAATATATTTCAATCATAAAAACATTCTTTTATTTAGCCACAAAAAATTAGAAACAATTTATTATTGGTATTGGAACATACATAAGTACCTAAAACGAGCTCGAGAAATAATCTTTAACACGAAAGATCAACTGATCTTTAACACGAAAGTATATTCAGCTGCAAATAAAATAGCACCCTCGCGACTGCAAGAGTCGTTGGTTCCAGCTATACATGGCAATGCACTGTTGATATGCTTCCATCTTTGTGGGCTATCTTTTGTGGGCCTTTATTTCCTCTCTACTTCTAGCACTAAATATGAAAAAATATCAATCCTTTGTAATAGGTGGAACTCCATGAATTAAATTATAGATATTGAAAGTTCAGTGTAAGGGGGTCCATATTATGTATTAAGTTTAGCTTCGTTTGATATCTGTAAACAAATATTTTACTTCATAAAAAGGGAAAAGAAACTGCCAATGTTTCGTAAACAAAGGCAAATTAGATTTTTCAGCTTACCTCTCGCGGATTTCAAGCAATTTTCCAATGATAATGTCTTTAAATATTCACTCTGCATCTTAAAAATATATTAAACACCATTGTTTCCAAAAACTCACAAAACTTTGAAGAAAATTCTGTTTTAAAGGCTATAAATCGCGAATTTCAATGATTTCTTAATGCACGTCAGAACAGAGTTTGCCATCAGGTCAAACGAAAGTAGGCTTATGTCTTACGTCAACCCCATTTTCCACGACATATTTGTTGAAATCCACTGTTGCCAATTCGTTAACTTGGATTCCCAAAACCGATTACGGTGCATAACAAATAAGTCAGATTGAACTAAGCCGGATTTACCAATCCCAATTAAATCCTAAATACGGAGAATACGGGCGTTAATGACGCATATTTTGGCAACATCACAACAAAATAATGTCAATCTTTATTTAATAATTCCGTAAAGAACAACGTAGTTCTGTCCAAGGAATAAAGCAAAATTAAGTATTTCTGCCTTGGCAAGTGGAGCAATATGAAAGCAACTAATATAATTAATGATTGTGTAAATATAAACTGGAGCCAAGAAAAATTATGTAGTTGGCTTCACCAAATACAGGGTGTTATGGAAATGACGTATTATATTTAAATGGGTGACTCCTTGGGTGTCCTAGAGAAGCGCTACATATTTTTTTTTAAATCGACCGTTTTAAAAGTGGGGTCCAGCCCCATAAACCCACAGCTCATCCTGCGTTACTGTAATACGTCACCCTGTGGTGGCATGTCAGAAAACAGGTGTTACGTGGAATGTTGCCAAACTTAATGCAAAACTGAAATTCCATATAAAATTATAAAAAAAAATTATTTATTTACCTACTTGTCTCTTCTACCTTCTCTACCTTTCTACCTCTATTTATACCTAAAGAGCTAGGAAATCCACGCACAAACACAATCAGTTTTTTTTCTTTTTCATGGGAACACACCTGGAAACACTTTATGCTCGAAACATTCCATCAAGTCAAACGTCCAAAACAAACTACTCGTTTTAGGTTCGTCAATAAAAACAATGTAAAATTATATACAAAGTTTGGACGCGTAGCCTGAAATTCATTACAAAACAATTCTTATAAGCGTACCTTCTGAAAACAAAGCGGATAGCCGAGAGTGTAAATGGTAAGCAACAGAACCGACCGTATTCTAACGCGTATCTTCTAATACTGACACTTGCAAGACGCACGCTTGTACGCATAGACTTACGTTGCGCCGGCGCTCAGTGGATTGTGTGAAAGAGATGGAGAGATGACAGTGTGAGAAAGAAAATTAAATCTTCGTCGGTCTTGTCATTTGGAGTAGAGCTGGCTAATTTAATTTCAGCTTCTCAAGTACAGTCGCAGTATTATCCCTTACCTTAATTGATGAATATATCACTACTATCATTTTATTCAATTCAGGGAATAATCTCGTTTATCACCATAAGAAACGCATTTAAGCGATCTTAGTCCGTCCCGTAACGCCTATTATTAGGATTCAATTACCGTGACATATCAAACTGTCAAATATTGCCCATCTCTATTCCGAGTTTTGCACGTACCATTTCGTTCGTTCGTAGATAAAATGTCATTCTTAAATTGAAAGAATTGTATTTAAAGTGTGTGTTTTTTAAATTAGTTAAATAAATAAATCTGAGCGAGAAAAAAGGACCAAAATTAAAACAGTTTCCCGCGTATTCTTTCCATGTGAATAGCTGCTATTTGTGCGGTTATGTGAGAGGTTTTTCCTAAATCTTAAATTCTGTGAAACAAATGAAACTAATAATTGTATTTAAATAAGTAAAGGTAAGAAAACACGGGTCTTAAATAAAATTGCATTTTTTTTAAAGAGTTTGAAAAATAATAGAAAGGTCAATGACGTTTGACCTATTTACTTTCCTGTGCTTGTGACGAATTTGAAATTTGTGTGTAATATTACCATTATTTGTTCTGCAAAACATCATTCGCCGTCGGTTTTCTGGAATCATATTTGTTCATAAATGATAGAATGAAAAACTGTTAAAATTATAAGAGTTTGCAGTGTAGATATGACAACACCGACCGTCGTATAATTTCGCTTAATAATTCAAAGCGCCATTTATGGTTATTTTTTTTCAATATATTTTCATCTCAGGATTTGCCAGTTTAAATATAATACGTCATTTCCATAACACCCTGTATATTTTATTTCTCATAATTAAAAGAAAGCTGGGTACCTTCAAGGAACAAAGCGGTCCCCATATTTTAAAATGTGAGAAATGGAATAATGGGAGTAGCTATACCAAGTAATGTAATTATTACTAATTCTGTACGGTCTGCTTTAGATAGGTGTCTGTATTAGATATGGGATGCTTAACATTACTATAGACGCATTTTTCAGTAGTCAACATTTTTCTAGTGCCAATGGTACGATTACAATCTTTATTACTTACCTACGACCTTTCTTCCTTCTTTATATTTCAAAATTATATACAATGCGTCACTAGCAGTCTTGACAACGTTTATATCGGGATCCACAATATACTGGGTCAAAAGGGAAACAACGTGACCGGTCAGGAGCTCGAACGAATTGCATTTAATTTTGAGAACTTTCTTTTCGGGCTCGAGAACTAAAGTTGTCAAATTTGCTGGTCCCAGTTCCCCTAAACACTTAACGGCTTCTCGACTAACCGATTCGTTCGGGTAACAGCTCATTTTCACCAGCGTCGATGTCAGCCGATGTAAGATACTATTTTGACAATCCTCTGAAAACCCTCTGATTTGATCTAGATTATCATACATGCATTTGAGTTGTTCTTTTTCCCTTGCTAGGATATTTCTAAGATGTACCAAGCTATCCTGTCTAGTAGCCATGTCGTCGTATTCCAAAAACGATTTGATTTCGCCTTCCAGCGATACTCGTGTTGCCGAATACTTAATATTGTGATGCCTGGCTTTGATTGCCTCAAATTCGGGTCTTTCCGGGAAGGCATCTAGCTTCTCTATGGTAGCTATTAATGCACCTGCATTGTCTATAATAAGGAATTTTAAGATCTCGATACATATGGCTGAGACTTCATCATTTTCAAGGGCAATGTTTTTAATAGAATTTACAGTAAATATAAGAAACTCTTCCAACTCCTTTATACTGTTGGGTAGTGTCATTCTTAAATAGGAGTTCATGTATTCGAGGACATCTCTGCAAAGATTTTGGTTGTGAAGGCTCCTTTTCGCCATATGAATTAGAAAGTAAATAGTATCTCTTAAAAAGAATGTGGACAGCTTGAAATTATCAGCTCTGTTGTTTACTATGTGGTTAACAAATATCGTATATTGATGAAAATATTTCACCTGATCTTCTGCTATGGCGTTGTAGATTCTAATTTCTAGCTCGAGAAGAATATTTTGAATTTTATTAAGTTTCTCTTGATTCAAAAAATCAATTAAAGATTTGCCATTGCAAAGAAATTTCTGAAAAAAAAATATAAAAAATTTACAGGGTGTTTCAGAAAACATGCGCCATCGCTCGCGCGGTAATTCATTATCCAAATATAAGACAAATATATATATATTCTATCATCATGGGTCCAGAGATGCTTTGTTTGAAATTTTTTTCAGTGATTTCAAGATATTTCCGAAACGTAATTTTTGTGAAATTTGGGTTATGAAAAATATTTAAAGTAGCACATATTTTAGCAATAAAAATGTGCGAATAGATTTATCAGGGGTGTGCGTGCGACCAGGCGTGTCAGAATGAGAATATTTTTACATAGAAGGTTGAATGCTTGTAATGAAGCTGATTGGTGGCTATTTTCAACATAAACTGTAATTCTATTTAGGTAAGTATCTTTTCATAGCAATAAATGCCTAGTTTGCTAAAATTGTGTTAGGCTGCCTACATATACTACCTAATAAAACTGCATTTATCTTGTTAACGAAGTTACCTTCAAATAAATATCAAAATATGTTTTTTTAGCCATTTAAATTTCAAACACTAATTAGTCAAATGCCAATTAAATTAAAAAAAAAAATTTCAAACAAATTGTGCTATCAAAATTTGAAAAAGTCAGTGTGGTACCTATTTCTTGTTCAAAATCATTCTCGTTACACATAGCACATTTTTATTGCTAAAATATGTGATATGTTAGATACTTATAATATCCCAAATTTCATTAAAATTATTAAAGCCGTTTCGGAAACATCTTGCAAACACCGAAACAATTTGAAAATGTTATCACCCTGTTTCTTTTAAATAAAACATCTGCGGATTCATGAACAATTTGTCTTATTTTTGAGTAAAGAATCATCACACGAGCGATGGCGCATGTTTTTTGAAACACCCTGTATATAATATACACATGGTCCAAAGACTGGTAGTCAAACATACACACATATACAGGGAAAGTTACAATAATGATAATACTTCATATAAATATTTTTCCTATCTGGCTTCTTTATTGATATACAGGGTTTCAAAATAAAAAAATTAAAATTGCTTTGAATTTTTTGGCGACCCTGAAATTTGGGCCATAGCGATACAGTTATTGAAATTGGAATTTGAAATGCTATATTATAAAGGTATTGTCTAAATTATATTTTAAAATTTATACAATTTTGACGGTGTTCTTCCAATTTGGACATTTGTTTTCGCATTTCAATTTTGCACTAAATTTAGAAGAATTTTTTAAAATAATTTTACTATTGTTAAGGTTGAAAGTATGTAGCTTTTCTTTAGTATTAATAGGGAAATGGATGGAACTGTGGAAGCAGAATATCAAATTTGGCAACACCGTCAAAATTGTATGAATTTTAAAATTTAATTTTACATTCAAACTTCGATAACGAAAGATATGCCAAGTGTCTACCATCGCCCTGTATGACAGCGTGTCCAGTAAATATAGGGCAATATTTCGCCAGCATAAAGGTGAAGTCAAAATAATACTAGTAGTTCATATAATCAGATTTCCTGATGTTTTTAGGTGTATTTTTAAAAAATACAATGCAGGTGCATTGTTTAAAAAAAAATCAACTATTTTCGGAAAAACGCGATTTGTTGCCATTAAATATTCAAATAATACTCCAATAAAAGTCACAATGGTTTATCGTCCTGGATATGCAAGTACGACAAAATTTATTTTATAATTATTTAGTTTTTTTAATTTGATTATTTTTTTTTACAAATGACCTTTAAAAAGAAATGCAAAAACTAATTAATAAAATAATTTTTAATTTTCCAAAATTGACACCTATCAGAATTACATTACAAAGAATTACAATACAAAAATAGACAGAAACACAGACGACTCAACAGAACTATGGAAAACAATAAAAAAGCTAGTAGGTGGCAAGGGCACCAATAGACAAAACGATATTTACTTCAATAACATACTTGAGAAAAATCCTAACGTCATTGCCAACAAATTTAACACATATTTTGTACAGAGTATTGAAGATATGACAAATAGTATTAGCCAGGGAGATATTGAAGGGGTAGTTCGAAAAATATGACCCATCGAAACAAAGATGGACAGTTTCAAAATCTTGTCATTGGTGGATTTAAGAGAAGTAGTGAAGAATTTTAAAAAGAAAAAAGCAGTGTTCATGGCATAATCACAAGGATGTTACAAACTTCGTTTGAGGTAATTGGTGACATATATCTGCAATTGATAAATAGCAGTCTAGAACATGGTACCTTTCCGGATCAATGGAAAAAATCTACTATAATTCCTATAGAAAGAAAAAGACAATGCAAATAAATGTGAAGAATATAGACCTATAAACATGGTTCCAGTATATGAAAAACTTCTTGAGAAGGTGGTAAATGAACAAGTCATAAATTATTTTGAAAACCCAAACTCCTAGGCAAATATCAAGCGGGATTCCGAAGAGGAAATTCTTGTGAATGCGCTTTACAAACTGTATTGTTAAAATGGAAACCTGCTCTATGACAGAAACAGATAATGGGTGTAGTGTTTTTAGACTTTCGGAGAGCTTTCGAAACTATAAACCGTAAGTTACTTTTAGAAAAGCTAAAGAAGTATGGTCTGCGTAACAATGTGATTAAGTGGTTTGAAATCTATCTAAAAAATCGTACGCAGGAAACAAGATATATGAATAATACCTCAGTGCCAAAAGAAAATGCTTTTGGTGTACCCCAAGGAACTATACTGTGCCCCAATTTGTTTATAGTGTACATAAATGACATTATAAAACATATAAAGAACTGCCATATTCAACTTTTCGCAGATGATACCTTATTGTATTTTATAGGCAATGATGTAAATATAATTGTAAATACTATAAATGCTGGCTGACACAAAATGGACTAAGTTTGAACATAGACAAGACAAAATTTATGCTCATAAAAAGTAGGTTTAATGATATTTCAACAAAGACACATGGTGGAATTTATGTAAATAATGTACAGATACAACAAGTAGAACAATATAAATATTTGGGCGTCATGGTGGACGAGAATTTGACGTTTTCTCAATATGCCAAATACATAACTAAAAAAGTGTCAAAAAAATATTCCTTCTCGGAAGAATAAGTTGTTATTTAACCCACTGGACAAAACAAATAATTTATAAAGCAATAATACAGCCGCATTTCAATTATTGCACCTCAATTTTATTTTTATTTACCAATAATGAAAAGGATACACTACAGCGGAAGCAAAATCAAGCTATGCGATATATTTTGGGATGTCATAGACTTACTAGTGTTAAAGTAATGCTAGAAATAACAGGGATGTTAAGTGTTAGACACGTCATATTTCTAAACACGATGATTTTTATATATAAAATAAAACATAGTTTATATCCTGAACATTTATTAAAAAGCACCAAATTTATATCACGATTATCAAACAAGATCCAGAGAGGACTTCTATGTAGCTACAGTTCCAAATCGTTACAATCAAAATGATGTTTCCCACAATGGACTTGTTCAATATAATAACTTACCTAATGACATTAAGAAAGCGATAAATTTGAAAATATTTGTAAGGAAATGCAAACATTATTCTAGGGAAAATGTATAGGGGGAAATTCCAGTTAAATTTTTGTATGATATGTAATTTTTTATGTGATATGTATATGTATTATTAATGATTTTTTTTGTAAGATTGTTAGCAATTGCTATTAACAATAAATTATTATTATTATTATTATTAATTTTGACCCTACGAGAGCGGTGCCAAGTGAGTTCCTGACTTCCCTGGCTATGTACAGTAATCATTCTTAGTCCATATAGGCTGTACCAAGCTACAAAATTTCATTAAAATATACAGGGTTGCTTCAAAGTTATAATCGAAAATGTAAATGTACAAGTGCGGCACGATATCTTTGTTAGGAGGGACATTAGGCAAAATGATCATATGAACTACTAGTACTATTTTGAGCTCGCCTGTGCGCTGGCGATATATTGCCCTATATTTACCGGACATCCTGTATAATATACATACATGGAAGTGTTTAAAAACAGTTATGCATGACTGCGCGTGGAGGATGTTATACTAACCTCAATATATTTCAGGCATGTGTTAAAATGGTCAAATGATATTTCCCTATAGGCGAAAACTGATGTTTGGATAAGTTTCTCATACGCTACAGCTTTTAACAGGCTTAATATCACTTCATCAATGTTTTCTACTAATATTTCCTTTAATTTGTCCCCCAAAACATGTAACAAGTAGGATACCTCGACATTCTTTTCTAAGAAACCATCACCCACGTTATTTACGTCAACGACTAGAGCCTGTCCAAAGATTTTGGTGCAACATCGCTGAAAATTACGATTTAGCATTAATAAAATGTATGTTTTAGTGTTACCTTTGTCACCTAAAAATACAAAAATTATTTTTTTTCAATTTGTAGGAGCTAAAAAACAGGGTATCATTCGGAGAATTCAGAAAAAGTTAAGAATCAAAAATGTAATGTCAAAATAGAAAATAACATGTAAATTATTGTTACTTTACTCTTAGCCTTTTGACACATTCTCTTAATTTTTGACCATCCTGTACGTTATATTTCTGATATTTTGGCGGCTTTTGAGGTAAGGAAAACTTTTTATGAAGAATAGTTTTCTTCTCTGAAATCACAGATACAAGTTTTCCATATGTTGCCAATATTTTCACACACGCTGTATATAAAGTTGAGAGCAGATATGTCAGTAATTTTGAGTTTATCACTAGTTTTTTTCATAACTCACCTCTAATACATCCTTCTCTGTCATTTTCAGTTGCTTTGCAGCACTAAATAAAGCGTTCCTGTCCTTCTTCAGCAGTAAAGGCAAACATATATCAAAATATTTCAAATAAAAAGCCATTTTATCATTGCAGTTGAAAAATCGATACTGAAAATCATCTATATCATAGCGAAGTTGTAGCCACCTGGTAAGTATATTTTCCAAATATCTGTCCATAAAATCTTCAGACCCAAATTTTGACTTTAAGGCCAGAAGAGCTTTTTCCATGAGTTCTAAAAATCATAATTCAGTTTTTATTAAAGTTATTTTGACGAAACCGCTTAAAAAGAAAACTATAACTATAAGTTATATCTGCTTTAGCAAGCAAAATACTTATTTACCTTATTCTGATTACACATCTATTGGCCCGGCCCATAAAGTGTTTTCGAAAATCAAATTTTAAAATTAAAAATTTTAAAGAAAAAATCATAACTTTGGACACAGGAGCGATATTTAGATAACTACATATACAGTGATACCTCGAGATACGAGTTTAATTCGTTACGTAACCTTGTTCGTATGTCAATTTGCTTGTATCTCAAAGCAATTTTCTCCATTGAAATTAATTGAAATGCCATTAATCCGTTACAGCCCCAAAAATGCTACCCCTCATTGTTTCTGTTACGTGTTTTTGAATAAGAAAAATGTATTTATAAATGACAAATATTGTATAAAAACATAATACCTTACACGCAACTTAAATGCTACTGTATGCTTAATTTTAGTCAATGCTTTTCTCTTCACTGGTCATTCAAAAGAAACTGTCCAATGAGGTTCGTGTCTTCCTCCCTTTCAGAATGCTGCGGAACTGAGTTAGGCAAGTGTCATTAAATAGCTCCGATGCACGACAGGTGGCAACTTTTTCGGGGTGTTTATTTTCCACGAACTGTGATACTCTCTCCCAGATTCCCAAGATCTCTTTTATCTCGCTTGTAGAGATCGTGTCACAGCTGACCGTTCCTCGTATCTCATATGTTGGTCGTATTTCAAAACTCGCTCGCTCGACAGCTCGTATATCAAATAACTCGTATGTTAGGGCACCCGTATCTCGAGGTACCACTGTATGTACATATTTATATATAGGTGTAGTGTCCCTCGAATTTTTGGAGACGAAAGTTTAAAAATTCTGTTTTTGTTATGATTTGAATATTTTCAAATAATATTATTGATTAAAAAAAAAATCGTTTTTTTAGTTCTTAAAAAATAAAATTTATGAATTTTTGTTAGAAAATATCCATAGTAAATAATATATAATAAAAAATATCTCATGGACCCATATACATAATATAATATACAGGGTCATTCTCGGTGAGTGGTCAATTAAAAAATCTCGGGAATTAAAAAAGATTATTGTTTGAAATATTGGTAAATTTTGTTAGAAAATAAGAAAAATAAAGTCCTTTAAAGTTTGGAAGGTTTGACACGAAATTTTGGACACCCTGTAAAATCCGTATCAATAAAACCTGGTTAACAACATTGTTGGACCTTATTTAATAAGCACCTTGTATAATGTTATTAATGAGGCACTTATTTCCATTTTTAATTAATTTTTTAAACCAGTGTGCAAAACTAAATGTTCTTGGTTTTTATTTTTTTTCGCGGATATTACCGCACTGATTTCTATAACATTTTAGGGGTATGTAAGTAACCACAAAAGGCATCCAAAGAAGTAGCAAAATATATGGCATGTAATCTAAAAAATATATCATGACGTAACATTTTTTAGGGATACCCTCTATAAACTAAAATATTTTCCTGAAACGCACCCTAAGATACGGGTGAAGTCTGCAAAAAAAACCAAAAGGCTAACTTAATTAATAACTGGGCTGTAGAAGACGGGAGGTGAGATGCAGGACCCTGTATATTAAAGCATTTCATTTACTCCTCTCCTTCTGCAAATAAAAATACATACCTCCGTTCAAAATACTGTATAACTTTTTGTTATGCTCCAATTTAATAATAGCAAACAGCGATTCTTCCATCCAGTTGTTACAATTGACAATAACTGACACGTAAGTATATAAAGCAGATGCCGCACGAAATACTAGTTCATCGAGTCTTCTTTCCTCAGTTAACTCGCCTTCCACGGAAAATACTTCTATATTCTACAAAATAGTGCATTACGTATGGGATTCATGCGATAGGGACGAATCATTGACATGTCATTCTTTGTCTCAAATGCCAACATCAATATTGCGTTTACATACTTAAATGTACAAATAAGAAATTAATTAGCTTTTAAAAATACAACAATTAAGTTTTTTTTGCTTGCAAATGCATCGAACCAACCGAAGGTCACAATTTTTCAATAATTTTTTTTGGAAGATTATTTTTACTAATAGGCTATTTTTTTAATTAATGGTTTTCACATTTTTAACGAATTAAAGATGAAATACATTTGTTTCATCCAAATATAATTTCTGTATCATTTTATAAAATTGACCAGCTGACTAAAAATAGTGATATTCAGTTATTAACTGCTTAGAAACAAAATAAGTCATAAATGCTGAAACAAATAAAGTATCAAAAATTCTCAAAAAATATTTTTTGTTGAGAATACAAGTGATTTTAACATGTAGGCAAGTCTCATTATTTGAAAAAACAAGTAATTTATTTTTGCGACTTTTTTAAAGCAAAATATTATTATTATTATATTCTAATTCGATCTTATTATTTTCAAATTCATTTTCCTGCAAATTTGGCTTTAAAATGATTTTAAACAATAAACTTATTCAGATTCAGATGTGGTCAGTTTTTTTGGCCGATTGTGTATTTACATAATTTTATTGTTGCGAACAAACCAGATCTAAGTACCCTTAAGAAAATTCTTAGAAGTTGGTACTTTATTGTTCAAAGAAAATATGATATTTATGATTGATTTGTGGGATATACCTGACCAATTTTTGAATATTGATTATTATGAAATAGACCAATCAGACACGACCATTTTTTGGAAAAATTTTGTTTAGATAAGTGATTAATTCCCAAGACATGTTTAATCGCGAATAAATTTCAAATTTTATAATCAATTATATTCTTTGTTTTATTCAGGAAATAACCTAGCCCTTGACCGTTCGACCTATATATTTAAATGGATTAAACTATCCAAATATTCTTTGCATGATTGTGCTTTTTGGCAAATAGTTTCCTGCAAAATAATTTTAATTTAAATTATTTTGCACTCTACTATTGTCCAAGCAAAATCATGTTCAAAATATATTGGATATGTTAATCGATTAAATTATAGCAGTGCAATTGACTCCTTACCTTATTATAAATAGACTCGAACACTTCTTCCAGTCTATGAATGTTTTCTAATCTTGTCGTTTCCGAAGATACTTTTATGAATTCCACCAAAACTTCTATGGCTTTATATCGAACACTCTGATAATCACTTGCCAAAAACTCGGGTACGTATTTTATTATTTCTTTGTCATCCCAGGTGGAGAATTCACAGTCAGGATCAATCTGAAAGAAATCATGATTGATGTCACAAGAACAAATATTTCTTCTTATTTTGTATTTAAAAACGTGTTCCTCGGTTTTGATTGGTTTTTTCTCACAAGAGCTAATTGTAACTCTCTAAATTACCTTGCAAAGCTCTTTTATGCAGTCCAGTAGGGCTAAGGCAATATGGGATCCGTAATGTGGAAGACGTGAATAAAATGGATTTAATAATCTAACTGCTGATGATTTGTCCTCTTCATTTTGCGAGTATTTTAAATGGATATAAAAATCTAAAAAATTAAAATTTACATAAACGTAAACGGGGGTAAACAAACAAAATTCATATTACCGGAAAATGGAAACTAGTAGTGAACAAACCCACATTGGGATTTCAGTTGTTAGTTAGCCGTACACATATGCAGTATAATTCGCGAGGAGCGAAGGTAATTAATGAATAGTACTTTTACCTCTTAAAATAAGCAATATTTCGAACACACTTAGCGATGAGGAATATCTGTCGGAACACAGTCCATGTAGGCACGCCAAAATTCGTTCAATTGCTTCTTGGGGTAAAAATCCAGGATTGGCAAACTTAATACTTTTCAGAAATGTCATAATCTAAAAGACAATATAAAACTACATAGTATATTTTAGAAAATGGTAGTTTTTACCGGTCTTCCTTATTAAAGTTGAAGAATGAGTAGGTTTTGTGATGTTCCAAAATAAAGCTTGCTCTTTTACAAGATTAATAAGTAGAGAGAGTAGTTGTTAGGTTCTTATCAAAAGTATAGCAAATTTAAATCAAAAGAGATTAAAGTTTTTTGATTGCATTTTTTATCAATGCGAGCAGACAAATTTTGTTGAATGCTGAATATAAACAATTTGTCCTGTAAGTACTGTAAAGGAAAATAGAACTTTTAAATTTTACATTAATTATATCGGCTTTTTTAATACCTTAATACCTCACTGGCTTCAAAATTTGTATTTTAATTAGGTTACTTTAACATGTTTTAGTTCAAAAATAGTTAAAGCGCTTTCAATGTTAATACTGTCAAACTACGTCAAAACTGTCAGGTTTTCTCGTCTATTATTTAATAAAGTCGTAAAGCGAATCGAAGGTTATATTTATTTAAATTAATAAAATACAAAACATACCAGATCGTAATCAGTCTCATTCTTAAATTCATAATCGGGTTTCGCCAATACAAGCATTATATTACTCTGACATCTCGTTATTTCATTTGAATTTGACACAAGGCAGTATTTGGATAGAGCGTCTGTTAAATCCTTTTTGACCCTATGTTCAAGATCGGCCCTGTTTTTGGCAACTAAAATTGAAATTTGATTATTAAATACCTTTTCCAATATTTAGGATTTAAGATTTAATTTTAAATTCTAGTAGTCATTTAGTACGTATGTATGTATGTGCATTCGTCTGTGTGTCACAACCAAACATTAATAAATTATTACAGATATACAGGGTGTTAAAACAAACATGTTTCATCGCTAGTGTGGTGATTTCTTACCCAAAAATAATACAAATAGTTCTAACTAGGGAACCTGGGGGATTGAACCCATCGATCACGCGGCCCGCGGGATAGCAGACAATGAACTGCGGTATTTTTGGTCGACGCGTACGAGATTCTGCGCCCTGCTGGGCTATTGAAAATACGTTAAGCAGAACAGTTTTCTTGCGTACAGGCAAAAGTAAGAGCGTTATTCAACTAGTATCTAGTGACATTTATCAAGTGGTTGAATATAATACATGAAATTTAAACAGCAATCGCAAAAATGAGTGTCAGTGTAGTTTACAAAGAGAATAAAGGTTCAAGTTTAGTTTGGAATTATTTTTTAAAGTCTGAAGATGGCCTTACAGCTAAATGTAAGTTATGCCGTAGCATTATCAAAATCTCTGCTCGTTCCACCAAAGGTGCATAAGCATAATATTAATTTGAATGTACAGAGCAGCAGCGGCAGTGTTGATATTGATAAAAACACAGGAAATGAAAGCTACTACCAGCAGCTCGAGTAGTTCGTTTAGTTCTATTGCTAAGCGCTTAGACTAACATCTTCTGTGCTCCCTAAGAAAATGAAAATGACAGATTGTTTTTCATCTGCAGGATACATATGCAATAAAATAAGATCTAAAAGATGAAACATTAAACTTTCTTTATCTTTTCTCCGAAAATACTTCCAAAATCAATGTAACATGTAATCGTTAAACTAGTATTGTACCTATCCTGCTACTCTACTCCGTTTTTAATTGCATAAAACAACTTTTTATTAACATACAGCACCCACTACGAGTCCCGCAATGTCAAACCCGCGAAATCACCGAGGGATCCAGCATTTGCGGGATTGGATTCCCTACTAACCTACATGGGTCCGCAGATGCTTTGTTTGAAAGATACAGGATGTTGAATTCATTTTAGTAACATTCATTAAAGTAACTAATTTTGGTTATGAAAAGTATCTAAAATAGCACATATAGTATTTGAGCAGTATTTACATTTAATGTAATTTTATTTAGGTCCATTTATTTTCATAACAATAAATAACTTATGTGCTACATAATAAAATTACACTTATCTTATAAACGAAGCCGACTTCAAATAAATATTAAGATCTTTTTGAGTCGTTTAAAACCCCAACAAATTGCAAAATGTAAAAAAATCAGTGTCATATCTATTTTTGTTAAAACGTATTAAAACCTCCGATAGCATGCAAACCCCAGATAAACCTGTTCACACATTTTTATTGCTGAAAATATGTGCTTATGTGCTATCTTAGGTACTTTTCATAACCCAAATTTCATTAAAATTACCAGAGCCGTTCCGGAAATATATTGAAAATATCGAAAAAATTTAAAATTGCGGGCTCATGTTGATACGAACTATTTGTCTTATTTTTGGGTAAGGAATCACAAGCGATGATACACGTTTTTTAAAACACCCTGTATATCATTGTTCATGGGTCTCATATAGGATTCCTTCATGTCGACGACACATCTGGATGAAAGTAGCAAATAAAATGATGAATGGCGATAGGATTGTCTAACCATCGAGATGGTGAGGATTTTACATATGCCAATATGCAGGGTGTCCAAGATAAGGAGAGCCTATATGGGAATCTCGTTGATGGTAACACAACTTCGATTAAATAAGGAAAAAGGATCATAATCAAAGCACTAACAATATGACACACAGGAGTTATTGAAAAGAAACTTATTCTGATTTTTAATATAATTAAAGTTGGAGCAAAATTTGCAAAACATTCTCACAGCAACTTTTAATGAACCCAAAGATTACACAATACTTTTTTTTGATACGATGTTTCGTTTCAAGCAAACATCCATTTTTTCTAATACGGCCCTGATTTTATAATGTATTTGTAAAAACAGCTCAATGCAGTAGTTACTAAAATGAATATTTTTACATTTTTTTCATAATAATCATAAAACAAGATAATTTATTAACAATAACCAAACATAGTGGAGTCGTTCCGGTTTACGAAAATCTCTTGACAAAATCGAGTAATTTTTTTTTCCAATCGATACAATAGGATCCCCTCGACATTCCGACATGATTTGTAGGGGGCGCCGCATGCGGGGGCACGCCCCGTAAATCTAACCTACAACGGGAAATGGAAAACAACTCGGCCGGTTTTGATGAAACAAAAAAAATGTGAAGGGCAATGAGTTCGCGAATTATCGCGATCTTCAACTGCAAAAAACAATAAATTTTTATTGATTATATCTCGAGAAGGGGCGGATTTGGGGCATCAATTTTTCGCGAATCAACGGGTGACACCGAGCACTTTGATGGGCCGGAGGCTGGGGCAATTAGGAGAGGAGTAATGGGGGGGGGGGGGGGGATATTACATACATGCTAATAAGTAGTTTATTAATCGAGCTTCGGGGATTAGGCCGGATTCAATTTGTTAATTTTTTTATCAGCGAAAATTTTTTATTTTCCCAAATACGCGCTTGGCGCGGCATACAAGAAATGGCCACTTTTTAATATCTCCGAAAATACTTTAGATATTATGTTCAATTTTGGTATATATTAATAGGATATAGAACCACAAATTTTAGTTACAAAAATTGAATCCGGCCTGATCCCCGAAGCTCGATTAATAGACTATTAGCATTTATGTAATATCCCCCCCCCCCATTACTCTCCTCCTAATTGCCCCACCAACCCCAGCCTCGGGCCCATCGAAGTAGTCGGCGTCACCCGTTGATTTGCGAAAAATTGATGCCCCAACTCCGCCCCTTCTCGAGATATGATTAATTAAATTTTATTGTTTTTTGCAGTTGAAAATCGCGATAGTTCGCGAACTCATTGAGATATTGGGATCAGGTTTGTTCGAGCTTACGCGCTCTGTCAAGCTGTTCAATTTTGCCATTCATATTTTTTTTGTAGCATCAAAACCGGCTGAGGTTTTTTCCATTTTCCGTTGTAGGTTAGATTTACGGGGCGTGCCCCCCTCCCCCGTATGCGGCGCCCCCTACAAATCAGGTCAGAATGTCGAGGGGACCCTACTGTATCGATTGGGGAATAACAGAATTTTAAAAATACTAATTTTAGTACCTATTGCTTTGAACTGTTTTTCCAAATTTATGGGAAATACGGGTCCGTAACCTGAAAATTTCATAAAGGTGATTAAAACGGCTCGAAATGTAATTAAACTATAACGTGTAGTGAACACAGCTCATTGAATTTAGAATAAATACCGCTCTTATAATTTGATATTATAAAATCAGGTCCGTATTAGAAAATGAAGATGAAGTTGATGATTTCTGGAAAACGAAACGTCATATAAAGAAAATTGTTGTGAAATCTTTGGGTTCATTAAAAGTTGCTGTGAGAATGGTTTGTTAGTTTTGCTCTAACTTTAATATTCAAGTCGGAAAGAAATTAAAAAAATACACAAATTTCAGTTTTTTTTAAATAACTCAAAACTTAAAGATAATAATATAAATGAAAATGAGGTACAAAAATTGTATAAAAATGGTGGCCGTATCCAACCAGGCTGCTCATATAACCACCCTCGTTGAAAATTAAAAAAAAAAATATTCATACATAAGTACAAGAACAAAATTAACGAGACCCCATAAGTCCCTTCTTATCTTGGGCACCATGTGTGAGAAACAATTTAATTTGGACATAATACGTCTAGTAATCAAAAACCTTCATGATTAAAAAGTAGGTACTTGCCATCTTGAAAAAAGTTAAGAATTTCAAACAACGTTCGAAAAACTTCCAGAGGGAAAAGCTCCTTAATGACATCTGTAATATTATTGTTAATGGAAAAAATGACGGTTAAAATTGAAATGACATCAAGAAGTTCTTTCAGCCGTTTCTCACTGTGATGTTGAAATCCCTTTAAAAACTCTAGTAATTGCTCACTTCTTAGAATATTTCTAATTAATGGAAAAATCTTATTTTGTTCCATTTTGCTCTTGTCTATAATTTCATAGGTAATCATGCAGCTCAGTATATGATAGAGAAGTCCGACAATACACAGCAATCTCTTAAGAGGTTCCGTCTCGGAGCTTTCGACAAATGATTTTATTTTTTCTGTTAAAATCGTCACCATTTCAGGGTCGATATTATAGGTTCTCTTGGTGCTTTTACCTATATCGACTCCGACGTCGTCTTGTATCATATATTTTACTTCAAAGTTGCTTTTAGCGTAAATTTCAACAAGCGACTTGTATGGGTCAAGAGGCTTATTCTTATTTGCTTTCGTGATGTCGGGGCATTGCCTCAGCATTAACGTCACCAAAATCTCTGCAAAGTTTCTTTCCAGGAAACAAGTATAGTCTTTAACATTCTGAGAATTAAGTAAACTATTAAATAATTCTTCTTTTCTTGTACGTTCAAGCTGAGAAAAATGTATGTGCTCTAAAACTATTTCTAAAGTATGTAAGTGATGCTTAGTTATATTTAGGACTCCTGAAGTATATGTTTGTATCACAGCCTCTAGGTTTATGATGTTTCGGATGATTAGCTTTTGTAGCAAGTTTTGAGTTTCTTTTATGTTTTGGTTTAAGCCGGCAGCTCTAAAAGTATAAAATAACAAAAATGTTCATATTTACTTATTGTTAATATACTTACAGCCAAAATAATCGATCCACGCAATATTTGGATGGATTTTGATAGTGAATAATTGTTTTATTTTAAGTCCGATTTTTGATATTCTTTTTTTATATTGTAGGTAAATTAATCGAAAATCTCGCACAGGTGTGAGATTTTATGACCATACTATACAGGATGAAACAAGAACTATTTAGTGATGGAGATGTTTTATTTTGTCATTTAATTATCAAGTGACATTTATTCTTAACATTTTCTCCATCCAAAAATTGCGTCGAACGATTATTTTGGCTGTGATTGTATAATGTACGATATACATCTATAGCACCTCCTATCATCATGATACAATAAACACAAGGTATTATATATAACCGTTCAAATTTCGTTTGGCGTGTGCAGTGATGTAAATAGTACGAGTTATTTTTTAATTGGTTATGGAGATTCACGTTGTTGTTAGCACTTTTAAAAGGTATTACAAGATTTTATGCATTTGATAGTAGATGAAATGAATTTAGGTATATTAATTTCATAAAAATACAAGCTAAAATACTACCTAGTTTAACAAATAAAAGTTGGACGAAACTTACATTGTGTAATAAGGTATTTTTTTCAAGTGAATATTTACATTTACTGTAATTTTATTGAGGTAGATATATTTTCATAGCAATAAATACGCTACATAATAAAATTACATTTATCTTATAAACGAAGCCGTCTTCAAATAAATATTAAGATGCTATCAAAATGTGTAAAATAAAGTGGTGCGAGATCGGGGGTCCTATGTTATACAGAGCGTAACACACAAAAAAACCGCTTTTAAGTTAAACAAGCAGTATTACGAAAGAGTTGAAATGAAATGTTTTTTAAAAAATGTTTATTTGAATTTTAATAATATATTATTAGCAAAAATTCCTATTTACCTTAACTACTTTTATTGTTACCTTGTATATTATAGGTCCCCCGACCTCGAACCACAGGCTTGTCACATCCTGTTTTTTAATTGAATAAGATTTTGAGGTCTGTGTAAACAATTTCCTTAATTGTATCATGTAACCAATGCTGTTCGCCGGTTTAAAAGAAACCTTATCAAGTACACCAAACAATCCATTCATTTACGATACTTGTAACGAAAATATTTTTCGAAACTTCCAGAAACAAACACCCAACCTTTGTTTTCTGTGCATACAAGCAACCCTTTTTTTCTGTGGCGTTCACCATCACCTAATAAACCTTTTCTGTGCATCACATTGCCATAACCTATAATTTTTGACATTTGCCATAATAACCTATAATTTTTGAACAGCTGCTAACACCAACCGATTTTTTTCTTTAGTTTCAACTACGGGGAACATTTTTAGTTTCGGTTCAGAACAGAAACGGTTCAAAAAATATATGAATTTTAGTTTTAGGTTATGTATGTACACCGAAGAAATGTTTAGCGGCCGAACAAACGTGACGGTAAAAGAGATGTTTCGACACATTTTCTATAAATTATAGCTAGGTACATGATGTACGAAACATTATAGGAGACAAAGACTCGAAATTGTGTGTCGGGTCTATTTTGGACCAGAATAATTTATTGCTTTCTAGCGGCCATTTTGTGAAATGAATTTTTATTTTGTTAAAATGAGTTTTAATGAAATTGCTGCATCTTTTGAAAAGCTAAATGTTGCTACATAAATTCCATTTTCCTAGCTAAGTCGATTTATAAAAGAAATAAATAAAATTTTGTAAATATTTTAATTTTTATTTTTTTGGCAAAGTATATTTTTTTCTGTAAATGCAAATAAATCGAGGGTACGTTAATTAAATATAAAGCCAAATTACTAAACTGCACGATAAAATTTACTGCGACAATGCTTTTTGGTTCTTATGTGCAATAACTAGGTATATGAAATAAAATATACTTATAACGAATTCATCATGGCGAAATTATTGTTTTTCTTTTATTTTACAACAGTGTAGGTATCCTAATTATTTGTTTTCTTATTTTGTCCATTTTGACATGTTTACATACAATATCAGCCACACTTGGATAGCACCGCCCCTGTATACTGTCATTTAAACAGATAAAGTAACAGTTTCGAACATTTCCGAAACATTTTCGATAAAAGTTTCGATTGTGCATCGAAACAGTCAAAGTCACAGCTTGTACCAACCACTTGGAAACGCGTGCAAAGGTGCGATTTAAAATGTATACGTTTCGAAAACATTGCCATTTTTGTTGGCAACAGTTTCCAATTGTGATTGGAAACAGAAACGATAATTTCGATACATTTACCATAATGTGTCTAAAAATGCTTCTTGGGTAAAATAAGAAAACAATTTAGTGAACTTTCAAAACCGAAGCATGCACATAATGACGTCACTAAGCCACGCCTCTTCTTGCGCGATATCTTACATTGTGTTTATTGTATCATACCCTATCAAAATCGAAATAATATTAATAACATTTTTTATACATTAATTACCTTAATGTTGAATCTCCAACCAGCTTCCAAATATTTAAAATGTCTGCTTTATTCGTAATAGTAAGACAACCTTCTACGTCGATTAGGATGGCTTGACATTCATAAATATAACTTATTGTATTATTATCTTTAATCTCTAGTTGTAATGTGTGTAAAATTTGTAATAAATTTACAAATAATTTCTCTTCGATGAGTTTCGGATATTTGTCTAATAAAGCTCCAATAAGTTTGACCCTAAAAACGATAAGCCACATTTTGATCATAGTATACGCGATAGTTGAAATTAAGTTTCGGATAATGGTGTAATTGCATCAATAAAAAATATACTAAACAACTGATTTAATAAGCTTTTCACGGTTTCACCATGGTTTATAATCTGAATTTTTACCTTTGGTTTGTACTGAGATATATATAGATGGCTTAATATTTGATATGAGAAAGAGACTACTGTATAACAGGGTACACATATTTATTGGCCTGGACGTTAGATAGGTACACAGTTTTTGAAATTATTTTAAAAATCATTTTTAAAATGTTTTTCAATCATTGCGTTTGTAACGATAACTCACTTAGTGTCTTTCAACTTTCGTATTAACATTTTTGATTTATCTGAAATAGTAACGGAGTCATTGTACTTTGCCACACTAAACGGCCACCCTGTATATTTCAAAGAACGTCGCTGCCAGGTGTTCCGCCCGACCTGACCTTCCGAGTGGCTGCTGACTCATGTACACCCCTAATATCATGTTAAAATATGGGCCATGATCAATTGTTTTTCACTTTTGCCATTTTAATCAGCGGAAAAATGCTGCTCTAGTTTATTAATTTAACCAACATCTAATAATAAGACAGTTAGTACTATTGCCGACTTAATTGGACGCGCCCTGTATGGTGGTGGGTAGAGCGTGAAGGTCAATGGATAGAGGGTGGATATACCCTGGCCGCACTGCTCGATGGGAAAGTAAACAAATAGACCTCGTGATTTTTCATCGGCTCATAAGTTGACCGTGACAGGCCGTATCTAGCATTGGCCATTAGCCATTGCGTCTGGTTGGAATTATCCAACAAGACTGGTTCCCGGGTCGCGGCTTACTAGGCGGTTCGCTAAGCGGGTTCGTTAGGTGGCGGATTGCAATACTGCTCTGGCAAAAGCCCTGGTTTTTATTATATTTCAGTGGATTGGAAAGGAAAAGTTCGTCGTTGGTCATTTGGTCACATGTGTGGTTTTTACTGCAGTACAAGCGCGTGGTTAAAAATAGAAGATATTAGTAGATTCACTTGTACAGGGTGATCACGTATTATGTCCCCCCATCTTAACCTTTTTATTTTACGTACTTGAGAAAAATTAAAACGATTGGTAACAAGGTTTTTAAAGTAGTATTTGCAATGGGAACAAATATCATTTAGATCTGTTGATTTACAAGTAGGGTTGAACATACCTGTTTTATTTGATCCAAAGGCACTAAACTCTAGTTTATGGTATTTTACACTCACAGTTAATAAAATAAAAGTTCACAAAAACAATAATCTGCAGCCGAAAAACTCCGGTCAAATCCAAAAGGTTGGATACCGACGAAATTTCGTCAACGAAAAGTTATTCCGCGTGACGTGTGTCATTTATTATGATTTACTAATATCATACGATCACAAGTTAGTGTCGTCTTATATATCCTGTACATAACTCTTAAGTTATTTCGTAAATTACTTGGTTGCACATTATGAAATAGGTATCTAACAAAGGGCCTCAACATCATGTTGAGTAAAACCAACCCTACTTGTAAATCAACAGATCTAAATGATATTTGGTTCCCATTGCAAATACTACTTTAAAAACCTTGTATACCAATCGTTTTAATTTTTCTCAAGTACGTAAAATAAAAAGGTTAAGATGGGGGGACATTATACGTGATCACCCTGTACAAATGAATCTAGTAATATCGTCCATTTTTAACCACGTACTTGTACTGTAGTAAAAACCACACATGTGACCAAATGACCGACGACCAACTTTTCCGTTCTAATCCACCGAAATATTTCGTAGCGAAATGTAAACAACCAGTGCTTTAAATAGTTCATGTGTGACGGAAATAGACCTAGCGGGTTACTTGGTGGGCAACTACCAGTGTTGGGATTGCTCGAGTGAAAAACCGCTCGAGTACTCGATTATTGAAATAACTGACATCGCTCGATTATTGAAAAAACTGCTTGAATTATAAAATCAAACGACAATCATCACTTATAACTTTTCACTCGATTCTCACCACCGCACTACCGACCGCTGTCGTTCGAGCGCTCGGTGACATCATCACTCGATGAATCGGAGTTTCAATTGCTCGAGCGATTATTGGAACACGACTCGAGTTATAAATTTAAGCGAAAATCGTCACCGAAGGCGCCCGATAATTATGGTTGCGAGATTCTCTTCAGATATTGCGGGGACAAATTTGGTTTTCATCGGGAATTGCGAACGATCTCCGGGATTTCTGGCAGATTATTATAATTTATAAACAAAAAGTAAAAGATAATAAAAAGGTAATAAATTCCGGGATTATTCACAGGAATCCGGGACCCGCGAAAAATTGCGGCAATATCGCGGCCACCTGGCAACCCTGGCTATAATACCTGTATCGCTTGATGAATATGAATTTCTAGTGAAATCGCTCGAGTATCAAGTACTCGATTATTAAAATCATCGGCTTTTCCCAACACTAGTAACTATCCACTACCCTCGAGGTAAACAGCTTGCAGTACGTCCGCAGCTCAAAGGCATTATAAGGTATCATAACTTACCAAACCCAACTTTTACATTCTTGAATTTCAATAACAAATGAATCTAATGTGGCTTCAACCTTTCGTCGTTTTTGCGATTGACTAGTTAAATCAAAATTATCCAACATGGAATAATTCATTGGAGAGTCGGTCTCTTTAAATAGCTGAAAGGAAGTGTATTTTGAAGGAAAGGAATAAGATAAACTAATATTACCTTTTCTGCTACTAAGTGCTGGACCAAACATTATGTTTTAGACGCAGAGTTTCACCCGCTGCGGTTTGGGTCTAGAACGTAGTAGTAGTGTTTGGATTAAATTTTCGTAGTGTTGTGATCGCTCGAGTACTTGATTATTGAAATAACCGACATCGCTCGATTATTAAAAAAACCGCTCGAGTTATAAAATCGTTGCTTGTTATCGTTATCTTTCACTCGATACCCGAGCTTCGCTTGACGCCGACCGAAATGTGTTGCTTGTTCGCTCGAGATAAAAAAACTGCTCGTATATTCGAACAGTTTTTCGCTCGATAGGAAATACTACTCTAGTTATAAATTCAAGCGCAAAATCGTTGCCTCTCACTTGATACCGATTTTCGCGCGCCACCTCAAATGTGCCGATTGGCGACGTTCGAAGTTGACGCTCAGAAGGCTGACACGACATACGGCTTTGTTAAACGCACATAAACGAGAAGTGGCATGCAAAAAAGTATGCCAAATCCCTTAGTGGATTCATCGCGACATGGGTTTTGTATTGAATGGGACTGGCTAGTCAGCGGCGATTGTAAATTTAAAAAAAATTAAAGGGTATAATCTTGATAGGTAACTAATTTTTGATAGGTGTATTAAGAATTTTACACTATTGCTCCGCGTCACATTTATTTTAACAAAGACCTTAACATTCATTGGTTAAGTTTCATAGGACCGGTAATATGGGTGCTCTTATCATTTTTTTCTTAGTACTTTATTCCTATTTTTCCTCATGTGTCATTTCATCCAACATATCAACCATTATTTCCCCTATTGCATTCCAAATTTCGAGGCTTTTTCTGATATTGAGGAATGATTTTGTACATGTTGAATACATTTTTTCGTATAAATCATCGTAAAACCGCATTAAAATATCCGCACTGTGCGAACGCTTTAACTGAATGTGTTTATCATGGCACTGCGGTCGAACGAGATGCGTTTGGACCGCAGCATGTTGCGTCTGCATCCGGTGGCTGCGTTTTAGACGCATATGTGTGGACGATCCATTTTAAAACTACGTGTTGTTGTCTTGCCTCCAAATCGAAGCAGCTGAAATGCAGCGTCTAAAACGCAGTGTGTGGTCCAGCATTAACCATTTAATCACGTATTATTAACTTCACAAATGTGAAGAAAAAAATACTGAAAAAAAACAGCCGGTAAATTCGACACTTACCTGTTTACAAACTTCAACAAATAACAAAACAAAACTATCTAATATCACAGTAGAATTCTTATCCGGTATAAAAAATAATGTATTCTTTACACAGTGCCTCAAATATTGAGATATTTCCTGAGTAAGAAGACTATACATTTTCTTAATACACGTCTTCCAATTGTGCCAGTTAGAGGAGAACGCTTGAGATTCACCCTCTGATGCTCCGTTAGGATTGTGAATGGTCATTTGCAAAAGACAAAATTCTATGAAGTTGACCTAAAATGAAAAATAGGAAATCCCGTGTAATTTTTGAGGTGGCTGAATATTGGCTTCCCTGTAGATTTTATAGAAAAACTGCATTATAACTTCTTGAAGAGGCCCACATGGTAAACCCATGTGCCGAGTTTGAATACATTTTCGTGAGCCAATCCTAAGTTATTCAATTAAAACATAATAGTACATCAAATTTAATCAGAAAAGTTTTTGTATAATTGTAGCAAGATTTTTTTTAATCGTATTTAATTACAACATTAAATTTCGAACATTTAGGTGACATATTTATGGAAGACATAATGTATCTATCTAGCAACATTTTTTTGGTTTTTCTTACTTTCTAATTTGTTTTAATTATTTCACAAACATTCTGTTTTTCCAATTTTATATAAATAACAAAAAACGATGTCTTAATAATAATGATTCAAAAAATTAAAGGAAGCGATTACTCTCACACAATAAATAATACTTACTTTTAAAACAGAATCGTGACCACTGGCGAAATATAAATCCAACATCGTAGAAAATACTTCTTCGCCTAATTTTATGCAGGAAACTCTGTTGTCTTCAGCAGTCTAAAATCAAATTAAATTATTGTAGAAAAGATATTCTCAAAAGTAAGTACCAACATCTCGATTTACTTGTAAATTTACTAGATGATCTACTAAATTAATTGATGGTTATTTAATATTAATTTCGTCGGAATATAAATTATAACATACAATTAAAACTTTATATAAAACAACAACATATTTAGTTCTACGTAATGCTTTAAGAGCTGTAACCAGTGTATTTAAATCATATATTTTTTTGTGTACTAGAATGATTTTGTAAATAGTTTCATACGTTTAATAATGAAATTCTCCCCCTCTCACAATATCTAAAGTCTCAGATGGTTGTTCTATAACGATACATTTATGAGCATATGTTTGTAGAAGTTCTCCTGGATAAAGGGTGTGACTCGTTGCAGACCCAAAAAAATAGTATCCCTTTCCAACTCATCTATTTTAATTATTATTTTTTCACAAATTCATTTCACTCATTATGGGGTCATCTTCACAGTATTAGAAAGATTCTATACCGGTCAGTTTTAAACGATTATTTGTATTTTATATGATGTGTTTTGTTGCGAACGTTGATTCGACGCTATGTACCGCTACTTTGTTGGCATACCTAGTGATGCATCGTTAAATTGAACATAGGAAATCTCATGTCATTTTTGAGCTGGCGGAATATTGGCTTCCCTGTACATTTTATAGAAAAACAGCATTATATCTTCTTCAAGAGGCCGATATGGTAAACCCATGTGCCGAGTTTGGATACATTTTGGCGAGCCAATCCTAAGTTATTCAATTAAACGTGATAGCAAAATCACAAAGCTCTTATAGTTCAGGTAAAACAGTAAACACCAGCATTACATTTTGACAAACGAAAATTAGCGTCAGAGACAACGTCCATTTTTGGCAATAGCAATATGATGCAGTATTTCTATAAAATGTACAGGGGAGCCAATATTCATTAACCTCAAAAATTACATGGGATTTCCAATGTATAACTCAACGGTATACCGGTATACATATATTTGTCTAATCCTGGCCGAAACGCGTTGTTGAGAAAATAATAATTATGGAGTGTATTTTTTTTTGTCTACAATGAATTTATGAGGTTCATATTTTAAGTTATAGCTTCGCAATTAATCATTAGAATAATGTGTATTAGTGTCATTACTATATGATCAGTATAAAGGTTAACGGCAATACAGCGCGTCAACATTTAGTTACTTATATAACACCAAAACTTTAAAGTAAAAAAGAAAACGTCGCCGTTACGACAGAAATATAACTTGTAAGTCGGCGCGACTATAGAGTAATGTTAAAGGTACCCACTACTACAGAGTGACTATAAAAATTACCATACAGTAACCGATTCATAAACGTTATCTTACGGACGGACGGAGGACTGCACGTTTCGTTCTCGACGCTGTTCGCGAGGTTAAAACCGAACTCACTTTATTCTTAAATTACTTACGTGTTTACAAAAATTCAATGCAATTTCCACAACACACTCTTGTTGGGGCCGTGGATCATTACTATTTACGGATTGACATAATTTTGACATAAAATCGAACTGTTCCCGAAGGAAGCTTGGAGGGAAACCGGACGATGGCCCATGTTTTATCAGCAACGTGAAGCAATTAAAAACGATGATATCGTTCGACTTCGATGTGTTCCAGCAATCAAGCTCTAATTTTAATAGTGTGAACAATACTAAAAATTATAAAATAAAAGTAAGTATAGGCAGAATCATTCTGGGACCAGAAGTCATGATAGAAAATAAATGAACCTTAAAATTCCAGAGTTCACAAAATATTACTAATTATTTTCTACAGGGTGTTTCAAAAAACATATGCCATCTCTTGTACGGTAACTTCTTACCAAAAAATAAGGTAAATAGTTCCTATCAACTTGGATCCGAAGATGCTTGGAAATATACAAGGTGTGGACATTTTAAAATTTCTTCGGTGTTTTCAAGATATTTCCGAAATGGCTTTAGTAATTTTAGTGAAATTTGGGTTATAAAAAGTATATAAAATAGCACATAGTTTAGCACTAAAAATGTATGAACAGGTTTAACAGGGTCGTAAGTACAGCGAGGCACTCAAATAGTTTTTAACAAAAAATAGGTACGCCGCTGACTTTTTCACATTTTTATAACACAATTTGTTATGAGGATGTTCAGACATTTTTATTGCAAAAATATTATTTTGGATACTTTTCATAAGCAAAATTTCACTAAAATTAATAAGGCCGTTTCGAAAATATCTTGCAAACGCTGAAAAATTTTTAACACCCTGTAATCTTTCAAACAAAGCATCTGCGAAACCGATGTCGATAGAAACTATTCGGCTTATTTCTGCGTGAGAAATCACTACAGGAGCGATGGCACATGTTCTTTGAAACACCCTGTATATTTCTTGGTGAATGAACATTATCGTTTTCATTCTCAAAATAACTTGGAAGGTTCAAATACTATGTGTTCAGCATGCGGATTTAAAAATAGAGAAAACTTTTTCTTATTTCCATTTTTGAACTTTGAAATGTCAAACAAAACAAAATTAACAACCAAAATCAAAATGACAAGTTAATATACAGAGTGTATCAGCCAAATGGAATAAATTTTATAATAAATAAATGGAGGCATGTGCGAAAAAACGCTCGGACACGTCGATTGGTATTTCTAGTCGAGCATTTTTTCAATAAAAATTTTTCACACGGGGTGTGTCATGTTCAATTTTTGGATCCTTCAGAAATTTTTAGACATATCTAATGTACAATATCCTATACCTATCTTCAACTATTTCAGAAATATTAAGTGTTTTCAGATTTATTGCATTTCAGCGTTTCTTATAACTGATATAAAAAAAAAGGTATAAATAGTTTTATTTACTTATGTTTAAAACGAGTGGCCTTAGCAAATTGTTATCTTTCTGCATGACAGTACTTGTCAGATCCCCTGACGCCATAAGACTTCTTCTTATGGGGTTATGTCAAAATATTGTATACAAAACTAAACCCCTGGATTTAGCTGACTTAAGAAGACAAATAACGCTTGCAATCAGATCGGTCACGCCTGAGATGTTCAGTAACGTTAGAAGTAATTTCTATTTAAGATTAGGATGTTGCCAAGACGTTCGTGGCGAGCAGTTTCTACATCTCGTACATTAATGTTTTCTCAAGAAATAAACAGTATTACTTATTAGTTTTTGAGTGTGTTGTTAATTTTTACAATAAATCTGAAAACACTTAATATTTCCGAAATAGTTGAAGATAGGTATAGGATATTGTACATTAAATATTTCTAAAATTTTCTGAGGGATCCAAAATTGAATAATATACGGGGGTGTTGCATTTAAAATAAGAAAGTTGGTATTAGCCACTGTTACATGACACACCCTTTATGAAAAGTTTTTATTGAAAAAAATTCGCAACTGGAAAGACCAATCGACGTGCCATAGCGTTTTTTCGCACACGCCCCCATTTATTTATTATAGAATTTATTCCATTTGGCAGATACACGCTGTATATGTTACATGGTTGGCCTCTTAAATTTATGAATATATATATTTTTTGTGTATGTATAAAATACATAGTCACTTCAAAACCTCATATATATATTCGATTGAAATAAAACTAAAAACATTTGTCGATGATCCAGCCAAATAAGCGTTTTAAAGCGCACTAGCCTAAACAATGCAAACTTTAATTCTCTTGAAACTTCTAAAACCTTTTAAAGGAAATTAAATAAACTCCGCATTTCTAAAAATTAAAATAAATTTGCGAAAAAGTTCCAAGCGGGTAATGTAGACAATTGTAGATATAGATTTAAAAAATAAAAGAAAATTATAAAGCGCCCATGAGAAGTTGACATTATTTAGTTATTATAATTTTCTGTGAAAAATGGGATACAACTTCTCAACAACTATGTTATATCTAGATATATAAATACTTACAAATAAAATCTTCTTCATCAAAATATCCTAGGCAGTGAAAATTGGGCAAAATACAGTCTTTTAATACCAGAAGAAAATCATTTCTGCATATTCTCATCATCTTTTCTTTTAGACATCCATCAATATATTTTATTAACTTTGAAATTTTAATACCCTCTTCTCCTAGAAGAAAAAAATCAACTATTAGAAGGAAATATACTGCTTGTTTGTTAAATTTTGGCCTTAAATAGACTGTTGTGAAACTTGGACACGATAGTAGAATATTTTATTATTTTGATATGAAAAAATTTTCATATTTTTTTCGAAATGCCATTTAACCGTGCCGTTGCCGTAACTGTTTATTAGTGTTTTCGCACAGTTAAATTAATATACAGGGTGTTTTGGAAATGATTTATTATATTAAACCCAGCAAATCCTGAGATGAAAACAATTTGAAGAAAATAACCATAAGATTTAATTAAAAAGCGAGGTAAGCCACCTTATGTCAAACTCGTCACCTTATGTCAACAACGTGGTATGCACTGGCGGGAGATGTCAACAATCTATAATAATAATAACACCTTTGAACAATTCTTTTCACAATTTAATATGAGGGCGAAAAATGTTGCTTTTGCAATAGAACCAATAATAATATCACACAAATTTGAAATCGCATCACATTTATTATTATAAATTATTTCAAAACAGAAACGTAGCTAATTAGGACGTGAGAAATACATAACAGGGCAGTTTTTATACATACCTTGTTTAACGGCAGTTTTTACAGTTAAAACCAATAAATCTTTACACAGTTCAACATTTCTGTCGGGACATTTAGGTGCTCCTTTTTTTGAAGCTGTAGCTGTCGTTGCGAATTTTTCACATTCCTAAAAACGATGTAATAATTATTGATGATAAAAAAAAGTGTAATATAGCAAATCAACGTTAACTTTTTTATTTTCAGTTCTAATTTGTTTAGATAGTACCTAATTTAAAAAAAAAACTATTTATAGGTTCTTAAGGCCGCATTATATTCGGCGAGTCTTTCTGCAATTGCAATAAACTTGAAGGAAGGCATGCGCATTAAGGAGCCAGCTGAATTATTTTTGCTATTTTCTTCCAACTTTCATATTCAATTTTAGAATTTTATACGCCTCACTTTTGCATCAGCAAACACAGCAATAATTTGATCAAGGTTACTTCTCAAACGATTGGCTATTCTATGTTCGATAGACAACATACTCTAGCAACTTAAACAATCCTGGCCCATTGTACTTCGCAGGCAAGCTTTAATAATTTTTAATTTCGAAAACGATCTCTCAGCCGTAGTAACTGTTACCGGAATAGCTAAAAAAAATATCAGAGCTGTGCAAACTTCTTGAAAACTCGTATACAAAGCAACATTTTCTATAATGAATAAATCCGCAAGTTGCTTGACAGAATTCAGTTTCTCAATTTGGATTTTGAGACACGATCGGATTGATAACAACTGTTCAGGATTTGTCTTCAGCATAAGTATCTGCAAGTTTTACAGCTTTCGTGTACAGTTCTTGATCTGTCAGTTGGGTCAGTTCTTGATCTGTCAGTTGGGTTGGAGTACTCTAAAAGTTTTTATCACATCGCTTAAACCTTTGAATCGATTGACTAATTGATTGCAAATGATATCGAGACACCCATAAAAAATATTCACACGGAATCGTGCCTCTCCATCGGATAAGTCTTTCGTCTTCACATAATTCTTCGAAATGTTTGTTGGTTTTTTTGACGCGCTTGTTGCAAAACTCAACGTTGACTCCCCAATCAGCACTCAGTTGGATCGCCTGTTTTTTTTTTGCTCCCTCGTAGTCATTAACGAATATGAAAAACTGAAAAATCAGCTTTTTCACAAAAAACTTTTATTTCATCATTTCAATTCTACAAAAAGTCAACCGAAACGACGGTAGTACGTGTTTATTGTTGATTGTGTATTCGTGTTTATTTATATTTACCGAATATTAACCTTAAAATATGTGTTTTTTGTTGATTGTGTATTCGTGTTTATTTATATCCTTATTCAGGTTTTAATTGTGTTTTGCGGAGTTTAGCGTCGTATTTTGATAGTTTCACGGTACTTTTTTTTGTTCGATTGGCAACCGTCGCCGTTGAAACCGCAACTGCAATAGAATTTCCCGAATGTAAAACGATTTGGGTGACATATTGCTTGCAACTCTCATGCCAAAAATGAACTGCAGCAACAAAATTGCAAAAGTATTGCAGACTCTAATGCGGCCTTTAATAATACAATTATTTGTTAAATACTTTGCGCAAAGTTCAACCTCGCAAATTGTTCAAGCGTGTGTGGTAGAAAGTTTAACAAATGCGAAACTTGTTCATTTATTTTATCGAAAAAAGTCACTCTCGATTCCAAAAAGCTTTGCTGGGTTGAAAATCTCAGGTACAATTAAATAACTATGAAAACACCAAAACGGTGGCCAGCCTATGTGGCCATCCATATTTTGCGTCAAAAAGAGTAGCAGTATTACCATAGAGATATAATATAAAAGGGAGAGAACTGTTTACATTTACGAGCTTTTAGGAATTTATCATAATTTATTAATTTCTAACGCTGCAGTGTTGTTATTATACACTTAGCAGCAAAAATAACGCACAACCAGAAATTATTTCAAACTGATTTTTTTTTGAACATTTTTCTTTGGTAATTGCACTGTGATAGAATTTTTTATTCAGATTCAGTTTTAGGCTTATACAGGGTGCAAAAATGAGAATAGCTTCTTACGTTAAATTTGAGACACCCTGTAAGGAGCATTAGCAACAACAACGGGTGTATGATGAAATCATACTGTAGCCGCATGTTTTCTAAACATTTTGCTCCTTTAATTTCTCTGATATCTGAAGTACTAACACCTCGTAAGCCACAAATGAAAATTGATGTTGTCTTACACAAAATATGGGCATTTGTAATACAAGGCATTAGGAATCTTAAATATTCAGTGAAGTGATCTTTTGTGGTATAAAATATATTAGCGAAGTTGTAGAATTTGGCTTACACTATCCAATGACACTAAAAACGCAATTTGGAGAATTTGTGGCTTATGAGGTGTTAGTACTTCAACGACGATATGTGAAACAACTTTATTTAATGGAGGCTCTGTGATGTTTTGAGCTGGAATTTCCTTAACAGCACGGACGGATATCGTATCTTCAAGTGGGTGTTCTTTAAATAGCGAGAGGTATATCTGTGTCTGAGCACGTTGTCCCTTTCGCTCCGTACATTGGGAATAATTTTTTACTAATGCACGATAACGCAAGACCTCATGTTGCGCTCATCGTCAATCAATATTTACATGAAGTAAATATTCGAACTCTAAATTGGCCACCGCGCAGTCCCGATTTGAATCCTATAGAGCACTTATGGATGGGATATGATTGGTAAGGCACTGAGACAGCATCAACCCCCTTCTGCCAACTTGTAAGATGTCCAAATAATGGTTACCGATATTTGGAATGGACTTGACCAAAATAAAATATCCAATTTAATATTGAGTATGCCGAGGCAATGTGAAGCAGTTATTAGAAGTAGAGGTGGGAACACGCGCTACTAATTTGCTATTTATTGTTAATTATTGTTAGTGTTATTCTTAGGTTAGTGTTGTCAAATTGTTATTTTAATTTAAAGAAAACATGTTTTGGTATAAAACTATGTATTTTCTTTGATATTACAGATATCAGAGAAATTAAAGAAACAAAATCTTTAGAAAACATGAGGCTACAGTATGATTTCATCATACACTATACGCTATATACGCCAATGTCTATTATTATATATTATATGATATGAGCGGAAGAGTATAGACATTTTCAATATATCGCTGAGGGCATTTAAGCATAACAGTATGATATATGTCAAGACTCTGTAAATCTGTATTTTGTAGTTAATGCAGTTAAAACTGTTTCCAATGATATGTGTTCTTATGTTATGAACTAGTTTTTCACTCAATACATATTGAGTGGCAGCGGTATCCTATATATGAAGACTTAAGCATAGTGAGATGTTTTAAATGTCAACAGCATTACCACAAAACCGAAACATGTACAAACAAACAAGTATGTGAACATTGCTCTGAAGAACATTATATTAAAGACTGCCCGAAAAGACATAAAAAATGTATGAATTGTATTACAGCCAACGATAAATACAAATCAAATTACAGTGTAAATCATAAGGCAAATGACACAGAATGTCCAACATATCAGTACCTGTTGAGTTTAGTGAAATCCAAAATTGATTATGGCGACGGAAATGGCTTCTGACCAACATGAAATTGTGATCTTGAAAAATTTAGAAAGACTAGCAAATGAAGTACAACAGGAAAGTATATGTTGTGAACTAATTAGGAATAAAATTGAATTAAATAGCATGCTGTTAAACATATTACATCTAAACATTCGAAGTATTCATAAAAACTTTAACGAGTTCATAGTGTTTCTTCATGCATATAGTATTAATTTTTGTGACATTATAGTCTTAGGAGAGTCATTTGAAAGTTATGATAACGAATATCAAATTGACGGATATACAATGTTTTATAATAATGCTAAGTTTAACAGAAATGATGGTATGGTAATATTTATTAGGTCAGAACTAATATATAATATTGAACACATTTTATTAAATAAGTCAGGGGTAACTCTTAGTAAAATCTCAATACAAAAAAATAACAAAGAATATAATATAATATGTTTATACAGATCACCCAACACGAATAAACTACTTTTCCTTGAAGATTTAGAACAATTCTTGTTAGATTTAAAATCCCAAAGTCAACTGGATATCCTCATGGGTGATGTAAATATAAATATTCTTGACGAAAAAGAAAATAGTGTAAATTCGTACCTTTCTCTCTTATATAATTTTGGCTTTACATCATATATAAATGCACCAACAACAAACAAACAAACTGAAACAAGCTCATGCTTGGATCATATTTTTATAAGACATAAACTAAATTTTAAGAACGTTAAATGTAATTCATATATCATCGAGTCCGATTTGACTGATCACTATCCTATTATGATAAGCTTACACAGACCTAACAACAACAATAAGACATCTAAAACAGAAACAATAACTAAAACGATAACCAAACTAAATGAACACGATTTTTTCAACAGAATAGAGGTAGAAACGTGGAATAGTGTATTACATACAAACGACGTTGGTGAAGCCACTGACAAATTTTACAAAATAATATTGGACATTATCGAAAGAAGTAGTTTTACAAAAAATTACCTATTTAAAGAACATTCAAAACAAAAACCGTGGATAACAAACGGAATAATACAAAGCACAAAGAATAGGGACAGAATGAAAAAAAAACTTTTGTCGAACTTTAATGAAAATGATAACAAAATATACAAAAACTATAGAAATAATCTTCAAAAAATAATCCAAAAACGAAAGCATGAATATTACCAAACAGAAATCAAAAACGCGGGTAATAATCTAAAGAAAGTGTATAACCTGATAACTGAAGCAACAAATAATAATAAAAATCAAAATAAAAACATATCAATTCCACCTATAATGGACGATAACTCTGCTGCGTTCCATAATATTAAGAACATGGCCAATCATTGTAATAACTATTATACTGAAATAGGAATTGATATGCTAAATAAAATTAAAAACCCCAATACTCCGCACGAACTTAACTTAAATAACATGTCATCTTTATTTCTAAAACCGGTAGACACGAATGAAATTACAAATTATATAAATGAACTAAAGAATGACAGCGCCCCGGGCATTGACAAAATCGGTGTTAAACTTATTAAGAGAGCCTACATGCATTTAACTAAACCGTCAGTACACATCATAAATTTAATTTTCGGTGCCGGTAAAGTTCCAGATCAATTTAAAATCTCGATAGTGACCCCAATATTTAAAGCCGGCGATAAATCAAACATTAGTAACTACCGTCCTATTAGCGTAATAAACAATTTCGCAAAAATATTTGAAAAATGTCTTAAATACAGACTATTAAACTTTCTTCAACACAATAAACTTCTTTCCAAAAATCAATATAGATTTATAACTGGCTCTGGGACTTCAAATGCGCTATATGATCTAACTAAACAAATAACTGAAAAGTTGGAAAATGGTGATAAGTGTGTTGCGGTATTTTTGGATTTGGCAAAGGCATTTGATACGGTGCCCCATGATCGGCTCTTGGACATATTGGGTAAATATGGTGTCAGGGGTAGGGTATTGAATGTCTTTGAAAGCTATCTGAATGAAAGAAAACAATATGTAAAAATTGGGACCACACTTAGTGATCCGCTAAATGTGAGGATAGGGATACCCCAAGGAACCGTCTTGGGGCCAATACTTTTCATCACATATATTAACTCACTGACTCAATTGCAAATTATGGACGGTTCTATAATATCATATGCGGACGATACAGCAGCAATATTCTCTGCAAAAACGTGGCATGAAGTAAAAAACAAAGCAGAAACAGGACATTCGAAAATAAAACTTTGGCTTGATACTTTTGGGCTGACGCTAAACATACAAAAGACTAATTACATCGCATTTTCTCTTACGGAAGCAAATCGTCCACACTTTCAAAGCATTCACATTGACAAAATTAATAGCATTAGAGAAAAAACTCACACAAAATATTTGGGTATAATTATAGACAAACATTTAAAATGGGACCATCATACTCTTTATCTGACCAAAAACTTAAGAAAACTTATACATAAATTCTACATACTAAGGGATATCTTAAGCAAAAGACTTTTAATATCAATTTATAAAGCTATTGCAGAATCAGTAATACGATATGGTATAATCGTGTGGGGTGGTCTGTATCACAAGGCTGTAAAACAATTAAACGTTGTACAAAATCAAATACTTAAAGTGATAAACAAAAAAAATAAGCGATTCTCGACCAAGCAACTATATACACAGGAAATATTAAATATTAGATCTTTGTATATATTGGAAATTTGCTCGTTTGTTTTTAAAAATGAAAACCTTAAAAACTATGTAAATCACACTTACGAAACACGAAACAAAACACATAAACACATTCTCATACCAAACAGTAACACAAATATAAATCTTAGATTTGTCAATTATTTAGCACCTAAGATATATAACATTATTCCCATTGAAATTAAATGTATTAAAAAAATTAAGTCATTCAGGCAAACATGTAGATTGTATGTGGTGGATCACCTGGAATTGTTTGAGCCTCTATTCTAATAAATTCGGTAGGTGGATATAACTCTGGAGAGGAGTGAAAATGAATATTTTTGGTTTTATTATCTAGTAATACAATATTATTAAGTAGTCGATCATAAAATATAATCGGGTACAATAAAGATCTTTGGTTACCTACAATATAGGTTTTAGCACATACAGATGTTTGGTCATCTAGGTGCTATTCTTGCAGATATTTATCCTTGTATTTTGCTTTTAAATCACATGATAAATTTCTTCCTGATAATTTGTTTCAAGTAATGACAGTGTATAATTCAATAAAATGTAAAATACTGTTGATAAATAAATTATATTGTATTGTATATTTCGGCGGTAAGCAGTGGTGTAGCTAATTCAAAATTTTAAGTAAACGTTGCAAAATATCTGGATTTTTTATCGTTTGCCTGTTTATGTATATTTTAGATTGAAATTATCTAATTGCGTTGTAATAAAATATATTAGATTTTTTTTAATATTCCAGATTTTAACATCTCCATAGATAAATACAATTTTTAATTATTATTTACGATCCTAAAACAAAACACAGGTTACTGCACTAGTAAGGCTAACAGCAAGTGGACGCGCAGCTTACAGCGTTGCTATTTATTAAAGCCATAATTTATCTGAAACTGTGGAAGTACAAAAGATTGTAAACAAATGGTGATTTATGAATGGAATGTTTCGTCACCCTTTTATATTTTATGTCTATGGATCCACATAGAAAAACAGTAATGACTATTTCTGTAGACTATTAGATTCTCTGCAAATTTATTCCAATTGACAATTTATAAATCATGCCAGTTACAGCACAATAAAGTTGCCAAGAGATAAATTTTGTAAATTAGTTTGCTGTTGATTGTACATACATTAAAATGTCAAATAAGATTAATGTCTGAATGATAGAAAAGTTTTGGACTTGCATTGTCTTTATTTGTTATATATCACAACGTTTCAACTGGTAAGTATCACCAGTCGTCTTCAGGTAAATACTGGAACAAGACAACTGGAGATACTTACCAGTTGAAACGTTGTGATATATAACAAATAAAGACAATGCAAGTACAAAACTTTTCTATCATTCAAGAAACACCATTGTCTACAACCTTCAAACAGACACAAGATTAATGTTTAATGTATTATCAACATGTTGCCAAACCATTTGCAAGAATTACTTTTTGCCAACTTTGACATATGAAACTAATAAACCATTATTTATTAGCCTTTGTAAAAAATTATACAGAATTTTGTCGTAGCAGCAACGATTTGTGAGATATTCCTATTGAATTTTTTGCAATAATTCGCTTAAACTTTTAGCTAACAATGTTTGAGCTTGCTACAGACTAAGCAATTTTTAAAATTCACTAAACGTAAAATTTAACTGTGCTACTTTAAAATATACTAACAATAAAGGTCACCAACATAAACAAATTTCTCTGTCTATACGTACTTTTCTCAAACAGGTTTGTGAAAGTTCTAACAGGCTCTGCCAGGAGAATGGCTCTCCTTCATTAATTTCTAGAATAATCTTGTCATTGTATAATAGACTTATCATCTTTTCCACTGCCTTTCGTCTCTCCAACAACCTATTCCCACACAGACATTCATAAACGTCCATCAGTTCCCTTTGAAAGCTCATTTTTGAAGCTAAAAATTAAAGTAATTTTAGGTATTTGACAGGATACACGTTGAACATACTTAAATCTAGCGATGACATTCAGCGAAATACAATAGCATAAATACATACAGTAAATAAGAACGACAACATGTGGCCAATTATGCAGATAACGATAAACTCACACAATGACCGACACTGAGCATAAAGACAAAAACTTATTTGATTATCCATTTAATCCCAATAAACCCCCCTAGAATTGAGGAGGGGGGAATACAATAATTATAATTTTAGTAAAATGAAAGCCTAAAGATATGAACTTCTATCTCTTATATGTTTATAAGTATTAATGTATATTTTCAAAAATATTTAAGGAAACACCGCTCTTCTAAATGAATTTAGAAAAAAGTGCATAATAATAACAAAAGGCGTAAATTCTCAAAACTGTAAGCAGTTAGGATAACTAGTCTAAGCAGCGCAGCAAGCGTCTTAGTATTCTCCAGAGGTGATGTAAAATATCATAAATTTTAAAAGTGCAATCCTGGTTCAAACCAGACAGACATCAAGTCAAAACGATTTATTGAAGCTAAATACATAAATAAAGGTAACAGTGCAGTAGGGTCAAAATTTATTTACAGGCAACTTTCAGTAAATCGGAATTTCAAAATAAATAATCTCAAAAACACCTGTTAATTTTTTAATTTAATAGGTTTCTTATAGTATCTAATTAGAGGAATTATATATGTCCGCGCAAAATATCATCGTCACAGTGATCTTGGTTTATTTTTTTATAGCATTGATTTTTTAATAATTTAACGCCCGTCACATGGCTAATTTTACTCTTCTGAATCATATAACGCCAATATTTGGAACTGAGTTATTTTAATCACTCACTATAACCATTTTTCTATTATTTATAACAGCCCTGTCTTATATTGGCTTAAAGTTTTGGAATGTTCCTTATAGAATGTTAAACTACTAAGAAAATTAATCATATTTTTAATCTACCTAAGGTGTAAACGAAATTTGCACATCAAAATATATTTTTCCTTAATGGTTTATAAATGGTTAATAAAAAATAATTGTATATAGCTTCGAATAACAAACCGGTGACATTTTCATGCGTGACCGGCGATACAAAAATGCACAAATTCGTGGATAACAGCTAATACAATCTATTTCTTAAACTTTGTTAGACTGAAATGAGTATCTGTACTGAGAATGACTTTGTGTAGTATTTTTCCCTTAATTAAGACTACTAGGTCCGAGTCAAATTTGATTACTACAGCTATAATCTAAAAAAATACTTTTAAAATTGCTTTCTAATGCAGGAAGTAACATATATTTCGCAAATTATAATCGTTTCTATAGGCAAATAGTTTATTTTAGCTAAGGACTGAAAGTTGCCTGTAAAAAAATTTTGCACGTGAACAAACCAGTACAATCATCTGTCATGATAGGATTTAAAAAATACTTATACTCATGTATTGTACTGTATAATTATGAATGCATTCTGGAACTAATTTTTATTTATTAAAAACCAAAGGAAAACAGCCGAAAGTACATGCAGTGTGTCCTAGTATAAGCAAACTTATAGGTGTAAATGACAAAACATTATCGAATTGAAATATGATCATTTGGGATCTAGATCTATCAGCCTATATTGATTTCTTTGCATTTTTTTAAACCTCTAACAGAAAAAAATTGGCTCATGGTATTGAATACATTTATTAGAAAAGATTGTTGCGGAAATAACATTTGATGCAAAATTTTATAATTAATAAGGTAATAAGATAAACGATGAGGAAATTGAAGAAATTAGAAATTCCTTACTAGGGAAAATATTGTATAAAATGAAAAAAACCAATGCGGACTGATGGTTAGTAAATTCTGTATGCTTCCAAGATTCTCAATTCTGAGCAACTTTTATTATTAAAATTTTTCGATATTTTGTGAAGAGGAGGCATTCTACCCTGAACTTTACCTAGACACAAAATAAAAATAATGCTCAGGTCAAGAGCTGCTTGATTTATTTAAAATCAAAATATGTTAAAATTTATTATATTTAGAAAAAAAGTGCATAATATTAACAAAAGGAGTAATTTCTTAAAACTACTTTTAAGCAGCTAGGACAACTAGTCTTAGCAGGGCAGTATTGATGTTATTATCCAGAGGTAATGTAAAATATCATTAATTTTAAAAGTGTAATCCTGGTCCAAACCAGACAGACATGAAGTCAAAACGATTTATTGAAGCTAAATAAATAAAGGTAACAGTGCAGTACAATCTTCTGTCATTATAACGATTTAAAAAAATACTCATGTATCATACAGTTGACATAAATAATAATGAATGCCTCGGAAATAATGTTTATTTATTAAAAACCAAACGGACCCAGGAGCGAATTGGGGTGCTGGGCGGGGTATAAAACAGCCGAAAGTAAATGCGGTGTGTCCTAGTATAAGCAAACTTATAGGTGCAAATGATAAAAATTTTTCGAATTGAAATATGATCATTTGGGATCTAGGCCTGCTTGATCAGATAATAAAATTTAACATATTTTAATTTTTAATAAATCACGCAGGCCTTGACCGGAGCATTATCTTTATTTTCTGCCTAAGCAAAGTGCCTCTTCTTCACAAAATATCAAAACATTTTATTAAGTAAAGTTGCCCTAGATATAAAATACCTATGCAATTCATGTAACATCGGGATTGTTGTCAAGATTAATTAATAATGAAAACATCACATATTTGTTATAAATTTGTAAAATTGGCTGAAAACCGTATTCTGCACAATTACCTAAATGAACATAAGGTAATTCCGGGAGACATGCCCCATCGGGAGAGATGTCTAGTTCATGAACTGTATGCAGGATTGCACTACACGTTAGTCTAGATGTCCATAAATGTTCGAATCTATTGTTTTGTTAGCGTGTTAAGTGTTAATTACAAACATGGTAACATTTTTAATATACAATTGCATATTTGACTAATTAGGATAAAGATAGCTTCTTGTAGAAACGTTTAGATTCTACAATCACTGTGCTATCAAAATGGCAGACGGAGCAATAGAAGAGTTGCCCCATCTTTGTTTTTTTGTTAACTGGCTCTATTTATCCTGAGTGGGTGTAGAGTTTATTAAAAAAGATCAAGATGGCGGATTTAAAATGGCTGACAAATTTTACCATTTATAGCTCACCCGATTTGGTTTAAAATAGGGATTTTTAATGTACAATTTGTTTGATGTAGGTATTCAGGCAAATGTAATTTTTTGTGGAAGAGGGAAAAAACGGCAGAAAAAGCGAAAACAGTTCAAATCAAAAACGTTTCAATCTAACTTTTGAATGCTCATGTTTTATAGGGCATCCCTACCTACTGGTGGGGGCATCTCACCCGGATCAGTGGGAGAGATGATTGCATTTTTTTTATAGGTACTATGTACAAACAGAGTTCATATTTTTAGTTTATTTTGTCTTTAGGGAAACTTCACAATATTGTTTCATGTTTGTTTTAATGATAAATACAAAACTGTATTTTCTAGAGACTTTTCGTTTTATGTAGGGCAACACTCCCGGCATTAACTCAAGTCCAAATAAACTGTAATTAGATTAACTTTACATAATTGAATAACTGCCAATGAGAATGGTTTATAACACTGTCTTCTTTAAAATTTCTATTTGGATTCAATATTTGTACAATACTCATTACACAAATGGTAAATACTTATACACAAAGGGTAAATACTCCTGAGGGATAGAAAATAGTCTATGATTTTATATTTTTTATGGGAATGTGTAAGGTAGAACCTCTTATTTTTTAATAATGTAGTCGAATCATAATTTAATAATGTCGTGCATGAATCTCTTTACAAAATGGCCTAAAAGATTTACAAGGGTTCTAAAATTTCATGATAACAGGCTTAATTAAAAGTAAACATTGCAATGAGAGCAAAACTATCAAATTTAAATCTTAACATAGAAAATATGTGTTCAGTTCAATTACATTTTGTTTGAGATTAAGTAAAGAAAAATTAACCATAAACACTATCAGACAAAGCATTATTACAGATTATATCAACATTGCAACTGAATATTGGGTTCTGGTAATAATTATACAATAATCGGGGTTTGTCCGAAAAGAGAAATAAACAAATAAATCTATCTTCTTTAGAGAATAGGAATGGAACATAATAACTTGATTCAAAAATGTTGTAATTTTGGATAATGTTGCTATGTGAATATTTATTCTCACCTTTAAGTTTAATAATTGGCTTCTTACAAATTATAATTACGAAAACACCATTTCCCACCCGATATATTCTTTTAAAATCTAATAAATGTTTTCAGGTTATATCCACTCCTCCCGGTTTCTTCTTTTCGGCTTGAAGATTGCTGGTTGTCTCTTGTCAATTTTGCCATAGCGCAAAATAATATTCCGTCCAGCGCTTAGTCGGGATCCCAACTACCCTTAGGGCGATTTTCACGTTCCTGTGGTTTAAGTGAATTTTGCCAGCTTGTAGAAGAGTTTAAACAATAATTAACAAATAAACAACAGCAACGACTTACTCAAAATCAAAGCTATCTGCTTAGAAAATCAAGATTAAAGCTACGCTGATAAGTTTGATTGTGAGAGAATCGTTACTGCCAATTCTACTGATATCACAATCAATATTATCGGGTTAGTTAATTACACCTCGTGATTTTTTCATCGGTGATTGTGACAGCCATTCGCGGCAACATCGTAGTGTAGGGGCTAAAATTCTCAAGATACATCATCACCAAGGACACCTGCCAATGTTGATTAACTTTAAATACGTACCCTCTATTTGGTCAAATTAAGTTTCTTTCACAGTTCAAATCCGCCACTGGATTCTATGATAGAAAGGTTCATTAATTCTACGCCATCAAGTTACCTTAGAAAATAGGACATGGAGTTTTACCCAAGTGGTGAATATTTTTAATGAATTGCATCCAGATCGGGAACCTAGAACTAAATCAACTGTTTCCAAAACATTGCAGCGTTTTCATGAAACTGGAGGTGTGACCGGTAAGCGTTACTAATGAAGAAAATTCTCTAAATCTCATGTTAGATGTGGTAGAAAATCCAATAAATTCCACGCAACAGCGGGATTTAAATCATAATATGAGTCGATATTCCATTCAAAAAATTACCAAAAGAGAAAAATTCAAACCATATAAAATTCATTTGTTACAAGAATTGAGTGAAGACGATTTTGATCGCAGAATTCAGTTTTTTTCGAAATCATTATGGATAAATTGAATAAAAATATCAACTTTGTAAACCACATTTTATTTTCTGATGAATCAACGTTTTGTTTAAATGGGCACGTAAATCGACACAACTGTATAGCTATTGGTCAGACCAAAATCCACATTGGATGGAACAAGTTCATACCCAATGACCACAAAAAAAACAATGTTTGGTGTGGCATTATTGATGGAAACGTCATAGGACCCTATTTTATACATGGAAATTTGAACTCTGAATGATATTTATTACTTTTACAAGAGAATGTTGTTCCACAGTTCAGACGATTATTCTCGAACCATAATAATCTCAATTTACCGGCTGAACAAATATGGTTTCAACAAGATGGGGCTCCACCACATTTTGGACGGATGGTGAGGGAATATCTAGAGGAAACTTTTCCTGGTAAATGGATTGAGCGCAGAGGTGCAATTGAATGGCCTGCTAGGTCTCCTGATATAACCCCTCTTAACTTTTTCCTGTGGAGCCATATTAAAAATTTAGTGTACAAAAATAAGCCACAAAATATCGAAGATTTGCAACAAAGAATAATATGCATGCAATTTCCAGTATTGCTCCCAATATCCTTTTAGACTCGCTACAAAATTTTGTTCACCGAATTCATTACTGCCAGGAGGTAAACGGTGGACACTTTGAGCACCTTATAAAATAGGATTTTAAATTGTCGTTTACTAAAACTTAGTTTGTCTTTTTTATTATTGTTATTAGATTTATTTGAAAACGAAATTCGAAACTCGATATCTCGAAAACGGTTAAGATTGGGTATGTGGTGTGCTTAACATTTTTTTTTAGAATCTTGTAAATAATTGAAATATTGAATAATATACAGGGGGTTCCATTTAAAAGAAAGCAACTTTGTTCTTCCATGGATTTTTTACTGATTCTATATACTGTTTATGTGTAGTATAATAGATTTCTAAAAACCCTAAAAGTTTTGTATTTAACATTTTTCGCTAGCTATCTTACTTTAGCAAATAATCGACCGTTTCCATACATAAAAGCGACAATGTATATATAGCTCTTTTAATGAAATAATATATTATGTCTTAAAGTTGATTAATGTAATTATTTATTCAATATTATTAAATACGTTTTTTCCTCACACTTAGAGGTAGGTTCTCCTGTAATTATTCTTAACTGATTTATTTATTTCTACTATTACCAAAAAGGCAATTATTAACTATACATGTATATGTTTGTCCATTCGGTGCTATTATTTATTGAAATACTTGTATGTAGAATTAAATTTAATTCAATTAACCACTCTCCAGAAGCAAAATGTAATTACGGTTTAATTATAGTAATTTATATACAGAAATATATTCAGTGTGTTTTTTCTGCGATTTGTATTTTTTCTGTAATAATAGTAATAGGAAATTAAAAATACATACTATTTTCAGGAGACATATCTGTTATCAGGCGCAGCACTACTTACCTATACATCAAAAGGAAGCAACGCGTGTGGGCCCTTGCCTTCAGGGGCCCACGGCCAACAACTCCTTGTTGCCACGGCCCAGAGTGTCGTTCATGGAATTACACGTCACGTCACGACGCTGTACGGCGATTTGATATAGTCCAAATCAGGCCAACTGCAAAGTACAGATTTGAAATATTTGTAACATTACACAGGTTGTTCCTTAGTGACGTGCTAATATTTTAGGGTGTGATTCCTTAGGTGATTTTATAAAGAAAAGTTCATACGAACATATCTCCGCAACGGCTTAAATTTTTTGCTGGGGGTGCTGAGGGTGTTGAATTTTTATTTTTTAAATGGTTATTTTTTAATATCTCCGAAAGTACTTTAGATATTCTAGATATAGAACCACAAATTTTAGTTAGAAAAGTTATTCAATTGTTCCACCAGTGGCGTCCCTGCGAAAGTGTCCTGTGATACTTTTTACAAAAAAGATGGTACGCCACTGATATTTTTCCATGTGGATATTTTTTCTAATTAGCCTGGTCAATTCTACATGAAAACGTTCTCTTGAGTTTTTCTCGTCAGATGCGTTCTTGATTAAAACCACTAAATTCATATTGAAACTCATTATTATTAACAATATATGGTAAAATAATTAATGATAAATTTTGTTTCATAAAAATTGTTGGAAATTACCACCTTCACTTAAAAGGCATCGCAAGGTCTTCGCATCGAATTGCTCACTCCAACAATTTTTATAAACAAAATTTATCATTAATTATTTTATCAATGTTAATAATAATGAGTTTCAATATGAATTTAGTGGTTTTATTAATCAAGAACAGTGCGTCTGACGAGAAAAACTCAAGAGATGGTTTTAATGTAGATTTGACCAGGCTAATCACAAAAATATCCATATGGAAAAATATCAGAGGCGTACCATCTTTTTGTAAAAAATATCAGAGGACATGTTCGCAGGGACGCCACGCCACGGTGGAACACTTGAATAACTTTTCTAACTAAAATATGTGGTTCTATATCCTATTAACAGAAATCAAAATTGAAAATAATATGTAAAGTACGTTCGGAGATATAAAAAAATAACCATTTAAAAAATAAAAATTCAACACCCTGTAGCAAAAAATTTAAGCCGTTGCGCACATATGTTCATTTGAACTTTTCTTTATAAAGTGACCTAAGGCATCACACCCTGAATTATTAGCACGTAATTAAGGAACACCCTGTATAATAATATTTTAACATGAGTCAACGCTGAAGAATCCGTTAGAAGAAAAAGTCAGTCACAGTCATTAAAATATATAAATAATATAACAATATAAGGGAATAGTGATCAAAGACGTAAAACAGCCGTAAAGGTCGGCGTTCTACTGAACAGGAATTCAGTAGCAAGATTTTTTTAAGGAACTAAAAAACTATTTTTATTTTATGTTAATTATTAGGAACCTTTGGTATATCATACGCATCTTACATTGTGTTTTAGTTTTACTTATTTTTTTGCGTTATTTTATGGTTTCAATGATGCTATATTATTGCATTTTGGTGTCCATACTTGAAAGGATTGAAGAAAATTGCATATGGAATTCAGGAATATTTCAGCGTGAGCACACCTTTTCAAAAACCATACGTAGATGCGATTTAAAAGTAAAAAAAAATTGCTCGCATTAACTCTCGTCCAAATCAACATACTGACAAAAATGCATTTACCAATATCGTGGGTTACAAAATTGGAGCTACTTTAACGCACCTCTTCGTGTTCTTCTAACTGAGCCTATGATTTATGATGATGATCACAAATTATTTAAAAACGCTACAATAATTCAGGTTCTTTTGGTTCGCCTTTTTTTTTAACATTTTAAACATATTTGGGATTACCACAATCCCTCATCTTGTAACTATTTTATGAGTGACCTGAACTCAGTTTTTGGATTGGAAAAACTTATCTACTAATTGATTATAAAGTGTCGTTTTAACCCGGACGTGCATTATTTTAACTCATTACCATGTGTAAATTATTTTGAGTTGGAATAATTCAGGATTCATTTAAAATAACCCAGAAAACGTGCTACAAAACCCCATATCGAGGGTAAATCACCGGTCGTAAAGTCACGAAAAGTTCCGAATTCGTGTTCGTGCAGATTTGGCACGGTTCATTCCATTGTTATTAGTCCATTTTCCTTCGATCGCGCGTAGAGGCACCTGTTTGCCGTTGCGCCGTTTGCGGGATCTTTCATCTTTGTTTCCTGTGCGTGAAAATTTGTGTTGTGCATAATTTTGACCAGTTGGCGTAAAATGGAGGGACAGGAGGAAGATGCGTACAAACTGTTATTATTGGAATGGAGCCTTATTATTTATAAGTATATATTAATATTATGATATTATTAATACGTATTTACTCAAGATTTGTACATGTGTTACACATGACATGTTCTTTTTCGTTTTTAAGTGTATTCTTAAAGTAGAGTCTTTGGGAGCCCTTACAAAATGTTTTTATTTTTATTTTATTAATAAACTTATCTACCTAAACTAATAATAAGGTTTGAATTAAGTTTCCAAAATCCATTAAAAAAAAATAGTATTTTTTAAACCATTGTTCTTACATTTTGTTCAGAACCACTAGTGTATGTTAAGAAAAAAGAACAACAATAGCGGCACCGTCGACGAAATCGCAAAAAAAATTTTAAAAAGTTTCTATACTTATATTGTAAGGCTGCGTCCATATACCTGAGGAAAACGACAGAATGAAAAAAATACAGTGCTCAGGACTGGCTAATAATTTCTATTGACACTAAACAAATGATGTTTTTCTCAGGTATGGACGTATCCTTCATACTACTTTGAATGTACGCCTACATATTGTGGATATAAACTTGATAACTTTTTTTTAAGACCTGACAATTTTTTCACTGTTTTACAAAATTAATAATTAAATTCCCAATGATATACACAAACACGAGTATTATACTACGATTAAGATAATTTTATTCAACGAAGTGCAAGCGCGTGCTTCTTTACAGTATATTAAATCAAGTTTCCTTTTGAAGCAATCGTCATCACTTCGTACGCATGGTTTTTTAGCCGAACAAAAATGTCATATCTTGAAAAAACAAAAGGCAATTGAAGTCCACAATATGCAGGCGTTAAATCAAAGAAATATTTTGAGTTCCGATAGTTCACAATTTAGGTACTGGTAGTCCAAAATTTGGACTCTGGTAGCCCAAGGAGTGAGTTATTCCAGCCACCATCGTAAGCTAGAACAATTTAAATGTCAAGTTTTGATAGCTGAAATCATGAATTAATCTAGCCCGACTAGTAACGCATCACAATTTACATACTGGTATAGTATTTATAGCGAATCCTCAAGCTTTTTCGACAGTTGACATCATTAATATGTCATCGATCAGCTGTTTGGGGACTTAACCAAATACCCCAGTTTTATAGGAACCGTATTGAGCTTGTTTGGTTTTTATATTTTTCGAGTTTGATTAGTGCTAATACGTTTAAAAGTGTATTTCCGTCGTTTTAGAAGTGTTTATTTTGTGTTGAAAACTTTGATTAATTACATATTGAGTTGTTTGTATATCTGGTAAACCACAGTAAGTACTTGTCACGTTATGAAAAATTTATAGGTTAATATTTTCATTTATCTGTTTTTAGGCGAAAATAATAATTATGGAGCATAATTATTGTCTGCCTTCTACCTCAGCTGATGCCACCGTTAGAGAAACTAAGGTGAATTTAATATTAATAAAAAAATTTCTAGATGTTTCATTTCTTTCTGATCGAGTTGAGATTTGTTTCAGTTAAATATCAGGTAATACTTTTGTGTGGCGACTTGAATGTAGACAGTAATGGGTAATAACGACCATGCTCATATTGTTCATTCCTTCATAAAATGCCATCTTGGGGAGGATGAAAAGTGGCAATGAGAAAGTTAAATTTATTTTTGGACATCTCTTCGAACAAAGTCAGAAAAAACTAAAAACCGAATCGCAAAATTGTCCCAATTTAACCGACTTCGTATCTCTTTACTCTTACCTTTCCCGAAATCCCAATGGGAAAGGCCGAAATACCCATTTTATTAGTTTTTTGCATATATGACTTACGTAACCTACATATTTGCAGTATACGTAGCCTACGTATACAAAAGAAGGGTGCATATAGAATTTGCTTGTTATGATACTATACGCTTATAAGTTACTAGTGAACATTAAAGTTAAAACAGAGGTAACAAGAGTGAACAATCTTTAAGCAAACCGTATATTTAGTCCATAGTTATTTTCAAAAATGTTTTTTTGTGCATCCGGTACAAAACATGGAAATTTTTCCAAGTGATTTGTATTTACATAACAGGGAAAAGAAATGATCAAGGATGACTTTTTCGAAAAATTGAAGATACAATTTATTACAGGTATAGTTAAGTCCATGTGTAGACACACTGTATACAGTTTACAGTAGGTAAAGATGGACATGCATGTAGATGCGTACTTCCTATCTTTTTGTGAAGATAGAGGTACCTACTAGACATGTAATTATAAAATAATGACTTTATTTTATATATTTGAATAAATAAATAACAAAAAATACAATGTGTTATGTTTTATTCCCTATAATAAATAATAAAAGATGTATTTAAAAATATAAATAGACTCATTTCATTTTTAAAATAAACGTACGTACTATTGTAGTACGGTCCTGGAAAGTCCTGGAATGTCATACAAACCTAGGCAAAATAAATAACCAGAAATAAGCAGGCAAGTCATTATGTCACGTGACACTTGACATATCTGGCGCGAGGATTCGCTAGAACCACTATAGCTACGGTAGCCTATCAATAATAAAGCGGAATTTTGAAGGTTGAACACTTGATCGGAACAAAGATGTATCTTTTACTGAAATATGCCAAATACATGATGTATATGAAATGCCGTTTTTTCAAAAACGGTTAGGATTAGCGACATGAATGAAGAGTACTTAATTTTTAGCCAATAGTTAAAGGTATGTAAAAAACATTGTCCAAAGTTCTCATCATACAGGGCGTAAAAAAAATGGGCCGATGAGTGTTACAGCTAGTCCGTCCCTGCAGCTGTGAGTAATTCACAACAGTTTCTTGGGTAGTAATTTGACGGGTCTTACCTGGTATACATCATATTAAAAAATAATTGAAATATACCAGGTGGTTCAATAATTATGTGTAAAAAACTTGATTCCATTGGTGCTCTTTGGGAGCCCATATCTCCGAAGAGGAGGCCGATACGAAAGAAGTTTATATGAACCTATAGTATTCTTTTCACGTGTTTTCTTCATATCCGGGAGATTTCCCACATGTTCCCGGACACCCTGTATACAATATATGATAAAAAAATTAGAATAATATACTATAATGGAAATATGTTTAGGAATAAAATAATAGTAAATATTCAATAACTAAATTAATTTACTTTTCTTCGCGTTCTTTAAATATTAATAATTTATGTTAAAAAATTAATTTTGAAATTATTTAACCTTTAATATGGAACCACTGCCCAGTCGATGCGGGCAGTTACATTCCTTAAATAAAATGTACTTTGTACACTTACTGTTTTGTTTTTACACATTATACAGGGTATAACCAATTGGTTTCGGGAATGGTAAGAGATAGGAAATCGGTTAGATTGGGGCAAAGTTGCGTAATTATGGGTCTATTAAATTGGGTTTGTTCTAATCTAAAATTTTGCTTTCTCATTGCTACTTTTTACTTTTTACTTTTTATTTTCCATAAGATGACATTATCAGATCTTAAATGCGACGTTTCGTCGTTAGGCCACGATCAAAAACTTAATTTTTTTAAATACGGGCCTGGATTCTTTTGTTTAAATTATGAAAGAGGACGTAAATCTACGTTCAGCAGTATACAAGAATTACTGGTTCTTCGACGTTTTGTTCCTTAAATTGACCATCTTCAGTAAAATACCACTAGTACGTTCCTGAGGTAATTTACTTTTGTTTCGAAGAAACTGATTTTTAAATTATTGCTATTCCTGTCCTTAATTATTATTATTACTTACTGTTACTGCTTTTTATTTCAAACAAATTTCTACTTAGTGTAAGTACAAAAGTATAATTTATTTTATTAATACAAATAAAATTTGACTGTTAAGAATTTTAAGAAAGGTATTGAGCTTTATATTATCGAATTATGCCAAATTAAAAAAAAAGGTAAATTGCAGGAACGTACTGGGGGTATTTTAATGAAGATGTTAAATTTAAGGAATGATGTCGGAAAACTAGTACGTGTTGTATAGCGCTGAACGTAGATTTAGTTCATCTTCCATAATTTGAAAAAAAATCCAGGCATATATTTAAAAAAATTGATGCTTGTGACGAAAAGACGAAACGTCGCATTAAAGATCTGATGATGGCATCATGTGGAGAATAAAAAGTAGCACTGAGGAAGGAATTTATTTTTGGGCAACACTTCGAACAAAGCCAGGAAAAATTAAAAACCGAAACGCAAAATTTTAGATTTTTCCAAGTATTTTGAAAGTCCTAGTATTTATTTTTAATTTTTTTGCGGCATATTATTGGGCCTATAATTACTCAACATTGCCCCAATTAACTAACGAACAAACCGGAACACCATGTATAAATGTGATTTTTTGATATAATCTCTTGATTTATCCAAAAATGAATACAAATTTCAGTCTTATGGTAATATATCTTTTTCTTTAATTTCAAATTTTTATTAAACAACACCCTATTTCTTTAATTTTTGTTATCTTTTAATATCTATTAATAAATAATTTAGCGAGGAGGGGGGACAAGTTCCGCCACTGGATAAGTAGATAACATAAAAGATATCCAGATGCAATAAATACATGAAACTTCGTAAACTTAAATAATCCAAAAAGCATAGTACTCTATATTTATCTGTGGAGTAGTCGGGTAAAAATAAATCAATATAATTCATGTTTATGAATTAATTTAATTCTACTTAACAATCTGAAAACATATGTAGGTATTGTTTTATTTTTGGAAGTCTTCCAAATTAACTCTGGGTTTGAAATGTAATGGAGTTAGAAGTCAAGCAGTATTCAATTAAGCTTCAAATCATTCGCTTGGCCTCGCTCCCAGTAATTCCCATATATTTCTCACTGCAATAAGTGGAATTTTCGTTGGCCATTTCTGGATCAATATTTCCTGAGTCCTGGGAAAGCTTGCGCGCGTCCCTTTCTTTCCGAACTGCCATTACCGTGCGAATTATCGAGCCGCCCGGTCGTGCCGCGCTTCGCAGTCGGCGCTCGGTGGAACTGCATGCGGCACACCAAATTTCGTTGCCCCTTTGCACATTAATTGTTGCACGCGCGTTTTGTGGTATTGTACCACTGCATTCGGTGTATGGTGTAAGAAAGAGTGGCCTCGGATGATCTCACACGCGCCTTTTGCTGGTAAGTGAAGGCCATCATGTGCGCTATATGCTTATTGTTGTACGCCTCGAAGAAGGTCATTTTTGGGCGCTGCAGTTGCACCGAGGAGTCCGTCCTTTTGTTCAGGACATAAGGTCATATACTACCAAATATAAATCCCTCGACTAGATCCTGACACCTTTAAGACCTCTTGGAAACATCTTCAATATAAAAAACTTTGAACTAAACTTCAAAAAAGCGACCGTTGAATGACTTTGTAAATGTCAACTTAATTAGTTTTTAATGCTAAAAAAAAGTTGAAATACGATCAGCTTAACATTGCGCTTGAGCAACCGAAAGATCTGTTTTAGGCCGATTGTTGAATAAGATTGGCATCAAGATTGGGCGTTTTATGATGTAAACAACTTGTTTACTTTGATTAATAAAATTATTGATTTGTCAAAGCATTTTCCTTTGGCGATATTTAAAAGGTGCCTTAGGAAAGCTGGGTGTTAACCATTCCAACTGATCATTCCTGAGGTTTTTTTCAGCTATGGGTATTCGGAATATCTATCACCTAATCTTCAATTCTGTAGCTCAACTAAAATTTAATCAAATTATATGAACCATAGAATTAGGCAATTAACGGGATGTCTTTATATGACACTCCACCCAAGGGTTTGTACAAAGGTACGGGTTCTTGCTCTGAAGAGAAGAATGTTGGGACGGTCGCTGGTTTCAAGCATGTAAAGTAATTTATATATTGTTATAAACAGAGATAATATAGTCAAATCTTGGCGTTAACTCACTGCAGAATAAGTTTGAGAAAATTCTAGCTAATTTCCCTGACTAACATTGACAGAAACAAGATCAGCCCAGCTAAGATCTGAATTAAAAGATGCGACGGAAGGAGCAAATCTATCTCCATTTTTTTTTCAAGAACTTCCCTGTCGCAACAAATAAAAAGATTTTGCATCACTGGCCAACTTTGGATGGATCTGATCCCTATTTCTTAGTGCTCGATTCAAACATGTGATACGTGGGAATTTTATTTATCGATTTTATACAAGAGCAGAAAATCCATCGTCATCCTTGGTGTTTCCATGATCAGACAAGTCACACGGGTTTCATTTTACAATGGAACAAGAACAATTGAAACTATGAGTCGGTTTCCAAGAACGTCAATGGAAACAGTTCTCGATTTATCTGTTGTGTGCATGTTAACTAAATTTATTTTAATTTGAAAATCACATCTAAATATTAGTCCAAGTGGATATTCTCGTCTATTACTGAATATTCTTTATGACTTTTTAATGTTAAGTTTATAGTTGATGAACTGGATATTTCTAAATTAATTACTCTGGTTGGTTGCAAGGCGGGGCAAGCAAACAGCGTTCCATATTGTGTTTATTGTCTTCGCCATATCGTAACCTCTAGTGATCTTCTAACCATTCTCATTGTAGGATATGAATTGTTCATTCATCTGGTACATTTTCTTTTGTTGAAATCCAATTCCATTTTTTGTAATATTACTGTGTGGGCGACAAAAGGTTAAAATGTAATCCCCTTGCGCCAGTTTTAAACCAGGCAAATTGGAATCTGTCCAATAGCATGGTCGGGTAGATTTGATTGAGTGATTTTTCATAATAGTTTTACTCAGGGAACTGCGAAAAAGCTTAGCTATTTCTTTTTTCAACTTCTAATCAATGAATACTGAGAGGTTTCTAAAGTACAAGAAGATTAAAGGAATTCCGACCATACAAAGAATATAAACCATCCAGTTTTAATATCAAATCAAGCATCAGTTATCTAATGGCAATGTACAATGAAGACCTGGCATTTTACACTTATTAATTTATTATCTCAAATAATCGGCTAAAAATCGGATTTTAATCAATAAAGATTGGAGTGGAATAACAAGTTGTGTATTTATAGTTTTTCTAAAATATATTGACTTAATTGTTCTCTTACAGACTACTTATTAATAAAAGTTTCGGCCAATATCGATCATTGAGACTATCTTTGGGACATGTGTACTTGCTATCTGGAAAGGCGATTTATGTAAGGTTTTTATGGCTACTTCCATTGGTTAAACATTACCTTCTAATTGACTGGCAGTAGAAGTTTACAGCCTTGTCAAAGCTCGGTCGAAATCACCGTGAAGAGTTCTCTTTTTTTTATTTTTATGATCAAACACTATAGGAAAAGTCCTTTAAGTCACTCTGGGAGTGGTGCGTATGCGCATTAAACGATCCACGTTGGTTTTGAATCGTTGGGAAACACGATATCGGGAAGGTCGTTCCATAAGGATCACGTCCTCCAGATGAAAGAATTCTTAAGTAATGAAGTTGAAGGAGCACTAAGCTTAACGACATATGGATGGGCGGCAGTGATTCTTCGTGTATTTCTGCTATTCGCCGTTCTGGGCGGAATTAAGAGGGCAAGGTCAGTCGAGAATTTTCCACGGAAATATCTGTAAAAGAGAGTCAAATCACCATCCTGTCTTCGGTGTTCTAGGCTGTCGAGGCTCTTTGTCAGCTCGTGGTCTCCGATCAGACGAATGGCCCTCCTTTCGATGGAATCCAGTAGCCGAAGAGTATGTTTGGGTGCAGAGCTCCAGACATGAGAGCAGTACTTTAGTGATGGTCGAATCTGTGCTTTGTATAGTGTCAAAAGTTGTTGAGGTGTGTACAACTTTTTGGTCCGGAAGAGTACACCAAGTTTCTGTGAAGCTATCTTGGCGATTGCTACAACGTGATTATGCCAAGACATATTTCCTCCCAGATTGACGCCCAGCAAATTAATAGATGAAGCTAGTGCCATGACTATATCAGGTTCTGTAATGTTAACCTTTTTAGAGAGAACTGCTGCCTGCGTTAAATTCGACTTGGTCACTGTCACTCTGCTACAAAAATTGCGTACAATTTTGTTCTACTAATAGACACAGTCCAGCATTGGATTAAAAAACTAAAATGTAATAACCGATCGGAAACAATGTCGGAAATCAAAGCATCAACCCACACAATATGCATAAATGAAATCCCAGCTGAAACTCGGAAAATTGTTCCGGGCTATGTGATGAGAAAGATTGATACCAAATACAGAGGGAGCTTTTGTTATGTAAATAACTTGGTTTTATATTTTGATTAGGGAAAAATATGAATTTTTCAACCATTTCCGCTTTTCTCTCTTTTCTCTGCGTCGTGCCATCGTCTGAGGCTTAAACACACGATTTATATGCATGGGACAATAAAAAACTGAAATTTTTAATAATTGTCAAATACACACGTGTCTGACAAGTGTGCAAACGGGGATGATAATCATGTTTCACACCGGTTTTATAGGTTTAAATGTAAATCTGACAGTTGACTTTATTGGGTAGGGAATAAGGAACTAAACTAATACTGTGCCTTGAATAATCGAGTATTTATTTGTTTCAACGAATATCTCATCAATATAATTGGCCTTATTCAGAAGAAGAAGTTATTCGGGTTCCCTCTGGATTACTGACGTAGTATCCTATCGTTCCTTGTCTATGTATTCATTTATTTATTCGTTTACAAAGAATGTTATGAAGTTATTTAATTCAAATGAATGTATGCACAATGGACTAACGCCTGCGTGTGCACACTACCATAGAGTAAGCATACAATATATTTATTGAATAAGTCCATGTTCCTTATTATTATTCAATCACGTTAAATGCTTAATTATAGAATAATTCAGAAAAACTTAACTATTAATTAACAGGGTGTTATTTCCAATCCATTTGTCTTTTTGTATGGATTGAAATTTTCTTCTTTTGAAAATGCTCTGGTAATATTATGTTTAAAATTTTGGGAGCCACATAGGAAACTGATCTATGTGTGGCATTAAGGTGCATGTTAGACAAACTCAAATTACGATTGACATTTGTCATGTCCTATGTAATTGTGAAAAATATTTCTGGTAAAAGAAAATCTAAGCATAGTCTTCATGTACAGTTCAGTAATCGTAAAGACACCAGACTGCTGGAATAAGAGTTCGGAAGAAAAACGTCTTGGCTTAAAGAAAACTATCTTTAAATTATATTTTTGAGCAATGCTGACAATAATCAAAATATTTTTGTTAGCCGATCCCCAACAAATTATTCCATAATTAAGACAAGATTCTGCTAATGATTCATAGACATTAAGCAAAACCTCTCTGTCTAGAATATTACGCAGTTCATAGACCTAATAAACTAATTTTCTTTTTCCATTTTAAAAACCGATCGAAATACACACCCAAATATTTTGTATTATCAGCCGACTTGATCATGCGCGTACACGCACAATCCTCAGAAAAATTACAATTAATGGAATGGACCTTAATTTATTTTTTTTATTGGCAGACCAATTTTAATCATTGAAAAATACATGAAACTTGTTTTATTAACATTTAGCGTTAAAAAGTTATAATCCATCAAAATTTTAACAGAGGTAGCTGCCCTTTCAGCCCTCGAAAAAACTCTTTCTACCCATAATGGTTCTAACCCTACGCAATGATTCGTGTTATCAGAATGATTAGATATGTTTGGATGGTTTTGTCTTAGCATATTTAGAAATATAGTTCGTTCGTGTTTTCTTCTTTCTCCATGACAAAATTAATATAATGTATGTATTCCTGAATTCGCCGTTGCGCTCAATCCAAATAATGAAAGAGCATATTGTTCCAATCTTCTGTATATATTTGAATTTAAAACCATTTCACGTAAAAATTGGCGAGAGAGATGTGGACTTCCATGAATTAGCCAATTTCTTTTTCGAGTTTGCGAAAATCGTCTCTTCCTACCCAGAATGCTTCTAACTCTACGCAATGATTTGTGTTATCAGAATGATTAGATGTGTTTGGATGGTACTATAATTTGCCTTAGCATATTTAGAAATATAGTTCGTTCGTGTTTTCTTCTTTCTCCATGACAAAATTAATATAATGAATGTATTCCTGAATTCGCCGTTGCGCTCAATGCAAATAATGAAAGAGCATATTGTTCAAATCTTCTCACGTAAGAATTGGCGAGAGAGATGTGGACTTCCATGACACTCTAAGAGTTCCATTATGGCATAGAGAGGTTTTCTTTTCTGTAGTGTTCCATGTTAGAATAAACAGAAGGTAAGATTTCGCAAATTTCGGCTGGCATTCCTTGCGTGATATCGTAACTTATGTTATTGTATCATGATAGTATTCGTTCTTCTTCAAGCTTACCTCTGATTATTTCAAACTCCTTTTTTACAGACACATTGGAAGCTTAAGTTGACAAACTGATCTCCAAGTTGGATGTCCTACTGGTATGTTATTTCAATGAAGTGTTACATGTTGATTTTCTTTTAACGTTCACTATTACGGTGAATTTTATTCCTTTGACCAACCTGTACTAATCAGTGCGACAAGTTCTGGTCCTAAATGAATTAAATAAATGATGAGCAATATAGGAAGAAATATTTATTTATGCTCTAGAATTAAACAATGGTGTAAAATATAGTGCAGCCTATTAAAAATATCAAATTTAAAATATCTTTAGAATATACACAATATAATTCGGTACTCTCTAGCGCCAGGGGGGGGGGGGGGGGGGGTTGTTCGGGACATCACCCGCATGCACGTTTCCTATATGGCATCCTTGAACAAGACATCTGAACTGGTCTCTGTGACGAGGCGTTGCACAGGGGAGCATTCTTGTTCCTTTAATTTTCTCCCTGTATATTGCTGGTTTTTGAATATTCAATATCTATCACATCAATATGCAGATGGCTTGCTATACCTGTGCATAGAATTAATAGTAGGTAATTAAGAATTTTACATTCTCTCACTCTTGAGACAACCTGTAGTATTTAATGATCATTATTAATCTCTCAAACCTTATACATCTTCTCCTGATTTCCTACATAAGTAATTCTGACTAAAATTATAAACCATTTACATAATACGTAAATCATATATTAAAAAATAACATACATTAATTAAGAAAGAATGTTTTTTTAGTAAAAAGTAAGTTTAGTGAAGTACAAACTTAAACACACTTATATTTTGTGCTTTTCAGACTTAAAGGACGAGACGTTTTAGGAGATAAAGCAGACAATTTAAAAGTGCTTCAATGGCATTAAAGTGGTCATTCAAACACACAAGGATTCTTTTTCTGCTGTATTAGGTATTTCATTTTGTGGTAACGTCATGGAAAAAGTCGGGAAAAGTGCTAACGCTGCGAGAAAATAATTTAATTTTTAGTTTAATCGGCAGTTTCCACTTTTAAATGGCGTAGAACTACATAGAACATGAATTGATATTGGGCCAATTTAATTATAGTTATTTTTCATTTATTAAATAATTATTTACATTTACGATATTTATATTGGTGAATTGTAGTAAACGATTCTTACTTACAGGGTATCATTTGTATAGTTACGGTTACATTTTGTATCTGCGTTCTGGTAAATTTCACACCATATTTATTGAGCAAGAGTGTGATTTGTGTGTGAAATTTCGTTCGGCACATGTTCGGTTGTAGTCTCTAACTGGCTCCTGCTTTTTGTCTTTGTAAATGGGTACACATCCCAAATCTTCAACTGTCAAATTGACTTCTTAACTTAACCTACAATTATTCTCATTCTTGCTATTTTCTGCTTTGCATAGAGCTATACTTTAGTTTTGGAATGGATATCTGAAGAATAATGGAAAGTAAGTTTAACCAAAACATGCCAAAACTAACATAAAACAACAACAAAAAATCGATAAAAATAACAAGTCAAAAGCAAACAAATAGGCGATCGAGCAAATGCGCAGAATCCAAACCCACAAGATCGTACCAGTATTATTCTGACGGTTGCAAATCGAGCGGCAATCGATTCATTTTACTTTACGAACACCGAATTCTTGACCAGCGGTCACAGATTTTGCTTCTGCGAACACTTTCTGTAGGACACCCAAGGGGTGGTCCATTTAAATACAGGGTGTCCCATAACTTATGGGTTATAGAGCAACTGGAGATACTAAACATTTTTAGACAAATTAGACCGATTAAGTAATTTACAGTCAAACCTCTCATAACGGACACCTCTGATAAGTGGACATCTCTATTAACATTTTTTAATAGTCCGGAACTAGGAATATGAAATTCACATCACTATCTGATGACTCTGATGAAGAAGTTGAATGCAGTAATCATACAAATGTCGCCTATTTATCAACAAGCCATTAGTATGGTAAAGGAATTTCAAGAGTATGCAAAGAATAGAGGTGACTCTATAGCAATGGAATTGTTATAGGCCTTGGAATTACATTTTTTCTAGATTGCAAGTTTAAAACGCAAACACGTCAAACTATGTTATTAGATTTTTTAGTACTATATCCTAACTAAGATTAGTGTATTTTTGTTATGTTTGATAAATGTTTATTTATACATTACATATACATAGTAATACTTTTGCATTTACATATTACCTAATAACAAATTTCCCATGGGCGGACTCCTCTATTAGGCGGCCACATTTAGACAGTCCGCCTAAGAGAGGTTTTACTGTATTTAAGTTCGAAATGATTCTCGTTCTAGAAATATGATGTGTTTACTAAATCTATGATTTTTTCTTATCTGTTTGATTTTGAATCCAAGATTCTCAAAGAAGGGTAATTTTTAAACTAAAAAGTTACACTTCCTCGATCTTAAATCTTTAAGAGTTTTCCAGATATTTCCATTTTTATTTTGATGTGTTTGATGCATTGTGATGTTTAAATAGAAATATCTCGGAAACGGTTAGAGATTTAAGATCGAGCAAAGTATACCTTTTTACTTTAGAAATTGTCATTATTTGAGAATATTGGATTATAAGAAAAAAATCATAGATTTATTAAAACCAGTGTATGTAACAAGCGCCCTCTAATGTGAAACATAAAAAGTGTACAAATTCTCAGTTCTTACTCATAAAAGCATCATACCACCAACCGTCAAGTCGATACATTGAACCGTTTTCAAATTATGGCTTATTTTTAAAAATAAACTTTCACTTTCAATACCCTGTATTTCTAGAACGAGTAACATTTCGGAAAAACTTATATGACTTAATCGGTCTAGTTTGATATTTAGTATCTCCAGTTGCTCTATTGCCCAGAAGTTATGGGACACTCTGTATAATAAGACATTTTCAAGAATCCCTATAAATCAAAAATTTTATTATTTTTATTATCTTGTTTCCATTAAATATTTTTACGATTATTTAGCATGCAATAGTTTAAATGCAACTGCATCGTTTCATCAGTGTAAACCTCATTTTCGCCAGATAAACAATCAATCAACAAAAAATGTTAGGAGCAATTCAAGTGGAACCAAAACTCGGTTGTATTTTCCACGAATTAAAAGAATCAAAATGGTTGTGGAGATAAAGCAGACAGCTGAAAAGTGATTTCTTCAGTGGATTTAAGGATTATTTTTTGCTAAATTAAATATTTTATTAGTCTGTACATTTAAGAGGACCCAACACCGAGAGAAATAGAGCCATTTTTAGCCGCCTCTTTTTGTTGGACCGAATAATAGAAAAACTATGCAAAATATTATATTTTTTTTCGTACCAATCATGATATCCATGTGGGCGAGCGAAAGTAATTTATACAGGGTGTTATGGCAATGACTTATTTTATTTAAACCGGCAAATCCTGAGATGAAAATAAATTGAAAAAAATAACCTTAAATCGCTATTTGAATTATTAAGCGAAATATACACTTTATATGAAATCTGAAAATTTACGTGGCCGCTACTGAGGACGTTCGCAATCAATAGGTTATTGAGGCGGTGTTGTCATATATTGCAACATAGAATTGTAAACACACGTGTTCAGTTTTTGACAACAAAACGTCTTTGGCGTTATCACATCTTTTTCAAACTTTTTAGAAAAACTCTTACCTTCGATCTTATAATCCGTTTTTTAATTAAATTCCATAAAAAAATAAAACACAAAAAGTATGTTTTGCGACAGAACCAACAATATTTCTTATTATGAATTATTTCACAACAAAAAACAAGGGTAATGCTACAACAAACTACAACAAACCCGAACAAAACGTTTAAAATTCGTATACATCAAGCACGTGGAACCCTCGACAGCATCATGCCATTCCCGAATCTCGAAACATACTGAAGCAACGATAGTCGCTCGCGGCAGTTATCCAAGCAAGGGCGAAACATGCGGTGTGATCTAACAACACTGTTAGTATACTCTAGTGACCCACATTGTTGCTAACTTAATCCAGATCGAACGGCGCGACAGTATGTGGGTAAAAAGGGTCTTTACCTTAGAATTTAGATATTCGATTAAAAAAAAAAGTATGTAGACTTTCTCTAGGACACCCTAGGACTCATCCATTTAAATATAATAAGTTATTTCCATAACACCCTGTATATAGAAAAAAAAAGTCAAGAAAGAGCCAATTAGAACCCCTTAAAATTCCAAAAAAAAAATTAAAAAAGTTCTTGTATTGTTATAGTTTATTAAAGTACAAGTTTTATGAAGAATCGTACTTTAGCACGCTTCCATGTTAGGAAACGTGCCGCTTTTTCTAAGGGGACAAGCGTATAATATCTTAATAAAGCATGTATTGTGTACTATTTTTTTAATAAAACAAAATCCACACTTAAAAAAAAAATGCCATATAAATGTCTAAATTTTATGTTGGCAATACTAGTAAATTATGATTTTATCAAAGTAGCCTTGGACAAATCATCCATGGCTGCCATTCTGTCTTGAAAATAGAAAACTTTCTTAAATAATTAAACAATATGAATCAAGATCATTTTAACTCCTCCAGAGTTAAAGGAAATTGTAAAGCTTTAAATCGATATGTTTGTAAATTATTATAGTGCAGTGTTCAGCTTTAAAAAGGAAGTACACTTGACAGATGTCAGGTTAGTTTAGTAATTGTTTCTGCAACCAAACATACATTATCAACCTTTAAAAAAGAAAAAAGCGGTTTCATAATAAGCTCAGTTCAATACTGAAAAAGGTATCGAACTAGCTTTGTATGAAACCAAAATATAAAAAAAAATATTATTTTATTTTATTTAATGATGATGCCACCGGGTTGCCAGGTGGGCGAGAATAGCCGGGATTTTCCCGGAATTTTTCTCGAGTCCTGGATTAGTTTGTATAATCCTGGAATTTTGTACCATATTATATTACCTTTTTTTTTTTTGATAAATTATAATAATCTACCAGAAAGCCCGGAGATCATCTTCAATTCCCTACAAAAAGAAAATTTGTCCCGGAAAACTCAGTAGACAATCTGTCAACCCTACACCGGAACCGAATCTGGATCCGCTATCTGGCGAATCCGGTTTTCTTTTTTCCGGTTCGGCCGGAACAAAACCACAGCGATCTCATTTTAGAACGATTTGTTGTAGATACGGATTCGGCCAAAAATGATGGCATCACGGTATCCGGCATTTTCAAAAAGTGGATCCGGCGGCATCACTTATTTTTATCAATGGCACTTTGTTTTTTGATACATGTTGTGCTCGTTAGATAAGACCAATTTATAAACTTGCAGTTGCCGTTCCCGTCCCCGTTGCCGTTCGCAGTTCCCGTTCACAAATACCAATTTATAAAATTTACAGTTCAAATTTTAATGCATGTGCGATGCCTGTTTTAAGTGACTTTTCAGTCAGCTGTCTGATCTTGTGGATGTTGAGATTCCGTTATTATATTTTTTAAATGATCTATTAAACTTAATAAGCTTGTAAACATGATAAAGCGATGTAAAGTGGATGTGGCATTTAACCAGCTGTTAAAAGCGTCATCCAGTGTGCTAATTTCTGATTGGTTGCATTCGGGGACGGCAACGGAAAGACTTAAAACTCCGGGCCTAAAGTTCGAACTGCGAGCGGAAATGGGAACTAGGAAAGGCAACTGTAAGTTTATAAATAGGCCAATGCAAACAGCATGCTTTAAGTGGCGATAGCAGCGGAAGCGGTAACGGAAAAGTTTATAATTGGCCTTTAGAGGAAGACACACTTATATACGTGAAAGAGTAACGACGACAAAATCTAAGAAGAAATCTTGGTCGGACGCTCTTAAAGAATTAATATCGGGCAGGAGACAGCAAAGCGGATAGCGGAAAATATTAATAGAAAACGGCTGATATAATAAACTCCGAATTCCCTGGAAACGGACCGAATTGAAACCCAAAAGCATCCCTTATAAATTCAATTTGGAAATTAGGCATTTAATTTTCTACCCTATGGATGTTTGTAGCAAATTTTGATATAGTAATAATATTAGGCTGAGTTTATGCGTCTTGTTTTATCGCGAACAACGTATGGAGAAAATTTATAATCGAAAATTTTTCCTACTATAAATATAATAAACATTCTTGAAGAAACTTTTAATTCTTAAACATACCGTATACAGAGTGTTTCGTAACTAATCTAAAATATTTCAAATGGCTATTTCTCATTGTCATTTTATGAAAACACTCCAAATATGTGCATTTTCCGTTTTTTAAATTTTAATAAAAATGGAATGTCCCTTTTTCTCGTTTAAACGACACATACCCTAATACAAATCTAGAAAAAATTAAGTTGATGATGATTGCTTGAAAACGAAACGTCCTATAAAATTTTTTATTATGTATGCTTAGAGTTCACTAAAAGTTGCTGTGAGAATGTTTTGTCAGTTTTGCTCTAACTTTAATATTCACGTCGAAAAAAAATTAAATTCAAAATTCAAAATTTCAGTTTTTAAATAACTCCAAACTTAAAAATCTTACCAAACCTTTTTGTACGGCATATTGTTCGTGCTTTGATTGCAATACTTTTTCCCTATTTAATAGAAGTTGTATCTGTTATCACGAACGAGATCACCATAGATACCCTCTTTATCTTGGGCATCCTGTATAAAAAATTAGTGTTGTGATCGCTCGAGCGAAAAACCGCTTGATTCGTTTATAGAAATAATCGACATCGCTCGATTATTAAAAAAACCGCTCGAGTTATATATTCAGGTGAAAACCGTCGCTTGTCACTTATTACCTTTCACTCGACGAAAAACCGCCTTTCACTTGATACCAGATCTTCGCGATGCCTGCTGATTGGCGTTCAGAAGGCTGAAACGACATACGTCTATATTAAAAGGCATATAATCGAGAAAGAGCGTACAAGAAGGTATGCCAAATCGCTTAGTGGATTCATCGCGACATGGGTTTTATTTTGACTGGGACAAGGGCGGATCCAGAACCTCGGTCTGGGGAGAGTCAAATTTCGTTTGGGGGGGGGGGGGGGTCATACAAGGAAAAGTTAAGCAAATAATACCCTGCCGCGTTAGTCAAGCCGGTATATAGGGTATTTTTCATGTTAAATTGTGGGGGGTGGGGGGGGGGGGGGTGTCATGTCCCCCATGACCCCCCCTGGCTAGCCAGCGGCGATTGTAAATTCATAAAAAATTAAAGAATGTAATTTTTTTTTAAATCAGAATGTTCTCTTCTTCCTTAATAAAAACTCTAGACTAAACTTCTAAAACTTAGAAAAACAACCCCGGGTGTTTTATCAACACATTCTCTTAATCATAAAAATTTTAAGTGATTAATCGCTCGAGCGATTCACTCGATTATTAAAATCGCTCGACTATCAAGTACTCGATTATTAAAATCATCGGTTTTTCCCAACACTAGAAAAAATCATGATTTTAACAACGGATTGATACTTTTCAACCCTGTTGTAACTCTTTTATTCCTTTGTTAGAGCGGAAACTATTCTAGCACTCCTCGTACAAAAGCAAATAACGATTGTTACAGAAATTACTTTTGTAAGTTTTGATTACGTCAAATAACGATATTGCCCTATGCTAATGATTCCACTACACAAAGAGCAAACTCATCTTTATACAGCAATGGTTAATTATTCTCCACTGTCTTTTGTTCGCACCTAAATTTAAAGCGGGAAACTCTCGTATATCTACTTCAAAGGAAACAGCCCTTTTGGTTGTTTTAACTTAGGCACAAGTAAACATTTAGTATTAAAGGAATGGTTATTTTAAAGATCAATGTTAAACCGTAATCACAAACAATCAATCGGAGTTTAATTTACAACTGTTTACTAGTGGTGTAAGAATTCGAATTAAAATATTCGTTGAATCCGAATATTGAGATACTTATTCAGGATTTTGCTGAAAAAAATTTTTTTCCAAAATATCCACTCATAAATTTGCTGGATTTTCTCCAATCTTCTCATATTTGAAGTTTAATATCTCCAGGTGTACTGATGGGATCAATATCGGTCTTTTTTATTTTACACTTTGTTACGTTAGCTGTCGAAGTGTATTAAAAAAAATTGGCATTGCTCTTAACCCATCTTAAATTAATTTTAAGAACTACCATTTTGTTCTTTGTCCTCTTTTTGACAAAACCCATTTTACGAAAAAGTTGTATCTCTTTTAGTTCGGGAGTTATTAAATATTTTCACGCAGATCGCGGGGAATGCACAAGCGTGACGGGTCGGGGCATCTACAATCGAGCTCGGTGCGTATTTGAATCAGTATTATTTCCATCCTTGGCGTCGTTCGCAAGCGTAGTTCTGGCACTCTTCGCCAAGTTGCGCGCTTTGCTCTTCACACGGTGTGACTTGCCATCAAAAATATTTAATAACTTCCGAACTAAAAGAAGTATAACTTTTTCTTAAAATGGGTTTTGTAGAAAAAAGAATAAAGAACAAAACAGTATTTTTAAAATTATTTTATCATGAGCATGTTAAAACTATTGAAACAATTAAATTGTTATTATTTTTTCTTCGTTCACAATGTCAATTTTTTTTAATACACTTGGGAAGCAAACGGAACACAGTGTAAAATAAAAAGACCGATATTGATCCGATCAGTACAACTGGAGATATTAAATTTGGATTGGATTGGAGAAAATCCAGCAAATTATTATCAATAATTTATGTGCGGATATTTTTTTTCAGGAAGATCCTGAAATACGTGTCAACTAATTTTATGTATATACAAGTACACTCGCCTGTGCCGGTACAAAATTCCGCCACCCTGAAATTTTGATCAAGTTTGACATTTGATAACTTTTTTATTTTTTATGCGATTTTCATGATTTTTTATCAGTTTGTCGATCAATTTATTGTGTTTTTCCTTAAATTTTATAAAGTAACATTTTTCTATTAGGCTATATTATACAGGGAGTAAATAAAACTGTTGTTTTTGTCGTAATTTCAACACACCCTGTAGGAAATTTGAGGTGGATAACTTTATTTACATACTGTTTTTTGTAATCTTTGATATATTTTAAACATTTCCGCGCCAATCCTGTATTTGTTGGGCTCTAATCGTCCACCGTTACTTTGAGGAAATCCTCCAAGAAGTTGTTGTTCCATTTGCTCCTTTTATTGAGAACCAATTTACATTAATGCATGATAATGCTAGACCTCACATTGCACATGGATGATGGATTAAGTTGGACTTTCAAGATTGGAGTGGCCCGCATATCGCCCGGATTTCAACCCAATCGATCATCTTTGGGATCAACTTAAAAGGGCCGTTTGTCATCGTCCTGTACAACCACAAACTTTCCAAGACTTACGACTGGCGCTGACCGGAGAATATCAGGCTATCCCTCAAGAAACTCTAAGTAACCTTATTCATTCGATGATACGAAGATTGTAAGCAGTCATTGCTGCGAGAGGAGGAAATACATGATATTAAAATTGTTTTTGTTAATTAACTTTATGATATACCAAGTGTTTGTTTATCTTAATGAAAATAGGCTTCAAATCAGCGTTTCATTTAAAATTTTGCAGCTCACAGAAGGAATGAGATAATGGAATGAATCAAAAATCGAAATATTTAGAATACGTCAAAGATTACAAGGAACAGTATGTAAATAAAATTATCCACCTAAATTTTCCTACAGGGTATTTTGAAATTACGATAAAAACAACAGTTTGATTTACTTCTGTATAATATAGCCTAATCGAAAAATGTTACTTTATAAAATAATTCAGGAAAAACACAATTAATGGATCTACAAACTGATAACAAAATCATAAAAATATCAGGGAGGCGGAATTTTGTGCTGGCAAGTGTAAGTTTTAAAAAAATTTCGGATGATTCTAAAATGTCAAGGTTAAAAAGTGTTTGTAAAAGAATGACCCAGATATGTCACGTCTCCCGTTAGCACAAACGTAACAAGCCAGGTCAAAATTAATTCGGATTAATCCAAGGATTTTAAATCAAGGAGGATAAACGGTTTTGGTTCACAGTCTTTGAAGAATCAACAAATCATATCCTTAGGTAGGTTGTAAACAACTTCCCAGAATAACAATCGCGGAGCTCTGAAAATTGATATAATTTTTCTTTGTCGTTCTCTGTTAATTAGACAAAGACATTACGTCGCCTTCGAGCGTTCGGAACCTTCTTTTTATAAAGCCCTTATTGGAACGGCCGCCGTCTGCGTTCACGTTTGACACGACCGGATTAACAACTGTCATATTTGTCGTTATTGTTAAATAAAATGCTTGTTGTTTTTCAGTGTTTGTGAGTTAAATATATACAGGATGGCCCATCGAAAACAGTCCCTCAAGGTTTGTTCGGGTTTGTTCGTGAAAAAAAAACCTCGGACCCGTAAACTTGTGTTTTCAGGGGGACACGTTTCACTATTAATTTCATCCCTGTAACCTCAACCCCCCCCTAGCGGGGGCGGCTACTGCCCTTGTTTTTTCAAATGGGAATGGGTATGTTGTGATACATCTTTTTAAAGGGCATTAAATCCTCTTTAAAATGGCGCTTTGTTTTGTAAATTTGGGCTTCGCGCCGCCGATAAATTGCGTTTTAAAAAATGTAATTTTATTGAGTAATACTTACATGTTATCTTATTAAATGTTGAAAATGTCCGCCATTCACCTCCATACAATAGTACAACAACTGTTTAAAGTGTTCTCGGACATTGTGAAGAACATCTGGTGTAATTTGTTGACATTCATTAGTAATGCGGTTCCGTAAATCTTCTAAGGATTCGGGTTGGGTCGGGCATAAATTTTGAATTTTAGATGTCACCACAAAAAGAAATCAAGGGGAGATAAATCGGGCGATCTCGAGGGCCATTCAATGGCACCTCTCCTCCCAATCCATCTACCAGGAAACGTTCCATCCAGAAAGTGTCGTACGGGTAATGCATAATGGGGGGGGGGGGGGGGGGGGGTGGTTGAGCCCAGTCTTGTTGAAATATTGGATTTTCTTCCTGGTAACGTTGTTCGTTTTCCATAATTTCCATCAGCGCTGGGTTGACAGCATTTTCCGCCAAGTCTAAATAAGTCTCCTCTATTTAAATTTCCCGGTAAGAAAAAGGGTCCGATTTGAGCCCAGTCTTGTTGAAATATTGGATTTTCTTCCTGGTAACGTTGTTCGTTTTCCATAATTTCCATCAGCGCTGGGTTGACAGCATTTTCCAACAAGTCTAAATAAGTCTCTATTTAAATTTCCCGGTAGGAAAAAGGGTCCGATTATGTGATCACCGAAAATACCAGCCCAAACGCTTAATTTCTGAGGATTTTGAGTATGAACCTCGTTTTAAATCCTTGGATTCGTGTCGGACCAGTAACGACAGTTATGTCGATTGACAGTGCCATTAAGAAAAAAAGAACATTCGTCTGAGAAGCAAACGTTAAAAAGGTAGTTCGGATAATTTAATTACTGTTCTGACATTACTTCACAAAAGTGTAAACGGCGGTCATTATCATTTTCATTCAATTCTTGGAAAAGTTGAATTTTGTATGGGTGCAATTTATAATGTTTCAGAATTCTCTGTAGGGTGGTCCGCGAAATTCCCATTACATCAGACATTTTTCTGGTACTTAATGTTGGATTCATACTAACTTGACCCAGAATAGCTACTTCTACTGCTTCCTTTCTTACCGGATTTTCAAAGATCATTTTTTTATTTGCCACTGAACCAGTTTGCCGAAATTTTGCCACTAAATCCAAGAATTATGATGTACGTGTCTATCTGGATGTATATCATTAAACAAAGTTGCCGTTACTCTTGTACATTGATTGTTTATAAAATACAATTCAATAATTTCCACTCTCTCCTCAATAGAATAAACCATTTTTTTATGTCACGATCAAATCAGAAGAAATAACGTATGTAGATCTGGATCAACCACTTTACTAAGATACAGTTGAATTGACTGATACTTATTACTTAAAAAAAAAATGTTTACGCACAAACCTGTGTACTGGGATAAGAGGTGCAGTGAAATGTTTCAAATCCGTTGCTCGGCGGCGCGTAGCTCAAATTTACAAAACGAAGGGCCATTTTAAAGAGAATTTAATGCCCTTTAGAAAGATTTATCACAACATACCCATTCCCATTTGAAAAAACAAGGGCAGTAGCCTTCCCCGCTAGGGGGGGGGGTTGAGGTTACATGGATGAAATTAATAGTGAAACGTGTCCTCCGAGGTTTTTTTTTAATTTTCACGTACACAGCCGTAAACCTTGCTGGACTGTTCTCGATGGGCCACCCCGTATAAATATTGTTTGTGAAAAAAACAGTAATTCTACAGACAGAATCCCCATCTCTTTTTTTTTTGTTGTGTTTATTTTCGTAATAACAGGCATCACATTGATGTGTACAAAGCAGATATAAATACCAGGTCCATGTTTGTTTCAAGTCAGTGGATTAATCGCATCTAATAATTCGGCGGGGTGTCTAAGGAATAGTTCATCTTTTTTTGGAAACGATCGTTTACAAAATGGGGTATAAATCACTAACCACGTACTTGGCAAGTGTTGTCGATGTGGTTTTGTTTATAAATTCAACAATAGAGTACACACGGCTTTCAACATTCTGGGGCGCATCAATGAACTCAATAGAATTCAATTTCACACTTTACTGCAGCTCATCTCAAGACATAAATCTTTTGGGAATCAGGTAATAATATAGCTACAAGTTTCTTTGAGGATTTGTGCTATTAAACCTACATATTTCACGTAAAACATGTATTTTTAGAAATTGCTTATTATGCAGCGTCGTTAAAACTTAGTGGAAATCTAATTTCTACCAAAACATGAAGTAGGTACTTAATCCAAAAAATATATTCCACATAGGAAATGTCTCTCTATTTTTAAGACCTGTTTCAAATAAACTTAAATTCTATTTTAAACGCGAATATTAAACAAAAGCAAACAACTGGAAAACAAAAAAAGTTCGCTTTATATTCCTCACATTTTGCAGGAATGGGTACACAAAAGTTTTATGAACTTTAACCGCCATAATGTCAAACATAAAATGTGTAATCGAGCAAAATAATACCCTCTGTTTAAGAGGTTGTTATAAATATTTTATTAGATATTTTCCCAAAAGCTGTTGAAAGCCGAATTTATAACTTTTATATTCGTTAAAGTAGTTGGGAAAGTTAGTAAATATAATTAAATTAATAAACAACAAACACAAGCGGAAGACTAGAGCTAAAAACAATTTAACAGAAATATAAAATTTAACACTTAACATTCATTGACAAGTTCGTGTTAGTGTTAGGTTTTCAGAGTTTAACAGCAGGAAAATGTTGGAAACGACGTCAGTGTAAAGAATCAAGAAAAAATAGGAACGTACTGAGATTGACTAGTTCCGTCAACGAATACTTATAAACAGGAAGAAGACAAACAGCCGTATTAATAAATCGAAGCAAGTATGAACAAACGAACAAACCCGGCATCCATTACGTCTGGCATCAGCTGACAAACGCACGTGCTTTTCAAACGTCACTTTTGTCCAAATTTTTATTACTGTCAATATTTAAAGTTACATTTAACAAACAAAAAACATTCAAACCCCTTTTATTTGATTTACTAAGTGGTGAAAATCAATATTAGGATTCTGACATGTTTTAAGCTGTAAATATCACTTTAAAATAATTCTTACACACTCGTATATCATTTTTTGAACTTGTAACGTAACTACAAATGAAAAATTAAACTTCAGAAATAAGCTTGTAAGCAGTAAGTTGGCTGCATAAACAATCCCTTTTTGACATTTCATATTAACTCTACGTAAGTCTGATATTGACGCTTAAATGATGAGAGTGAAACAGATAGATAAAAGTAGGTTACTTGTGAGCGTATTGAGCAGAGTAGGCTTAGCATCACTTCCAAGGCCTTCTTACGTGTTTCGGGTTTGTTCGGGTTTGTTCCTACTGAGTACAAATGTTCTTCTGCTTCTCAATAATTTATGAATGCTTAGTAAATATTAATTTTATTAGCCAAAAATATAATTTCATATAGGAAAGGTTGTGAAATTTATATATCTTTCAACTTTAGGGAAAATGCAAGATAAAAAACAAAATTGATCGATTCAAAATTTATTACAAAGAAGCAACAAAATGTAATTACTGGTAGTTTTGAAAATATTGTTGGCACAGCACCTCCAAGTAATCGAACTCTTTCCTCAACTTTATAAAAAAGGACTTTTTCAAAATGCTTTGAACAAATCCTGTAGGCAGGAGAAGGTGTCCAATCTCTAAGTCCCATGTTCTGCACCGAAATGTTTGCTTTTTGTGGATCTTTCGGAAATCTAAAAGCAATACAACAATGTGTGAGCTTAGTGGTTTAAAATAAGTTTTAACAGGACGCCATCCTTGTGAAACGACCCTCGCCTGAAGTCGTGTTTCTCAAAGACTATTATCTTCAACGATTCAAGACAAACGTTAATCGATTTCTTTAAAAAAATAACACTGGTATACATTCGAAATAATATAATGCTTTCACGAATAATTAACCAAAATTAAATAAGAAATAATTTAATTTTGTCAAAATATACAAATCATGCAGGTACGCCATTGAGTGACACGCCCTCTCCAAGGGCAATTACCTGGTTCTTATTAGAAATTGTGAATGAAAAGTGCAACAAATCTGGTACAAATTACCAAGAAAGGTAGCTTTAACTATGGCCTTAATCATAGTTTCAAATAATATATCCTGCTAAACTTACAAGGGAGATATCTAATATAAAATAAATGCATGCAAAAAATACAATTTGAATATTTACCGATGGAAAGTAATTCCAAGTTTCTTTCGTTCATTACGGCTTTTACAGCCATAGGCACAACAATTCACCATTTTTCTGTAAATAAACTGAATTCTTATAATAGCTCTTCTCACCACAAATCACCAAAATACACTGCGTGCCACCTCGATTGTTTGGCTCCCTATCAATGGCGGTGGATCAATTTTAGGTAACACTTTCTGCGACGGCCCGTAAACCGGAATTATTCGTCCCCTCCCTTTCTTTGTCTATGATTAATGACCATATATTTACATGTACGCGACGAAGATGCATATGCGCTTCCCATAGAAACGTGCGGCAAAACGTGGATAGGTGCAACACATCACATCGAAAGACGTGTGGATAACATCCTTGTCTTACGCGTTTGCCTAGCATCTCTTCTTACGTTCGGATTTCATTTCTTGGATCAGAATGATTACAGCTGATTGGACAGACCTGGCCCTAAGTCAATTTTGATCAACAAGTGCGTTTTAGTGTTTTCCGGAAGTATTTTGGTAGTATATATGTATACAACGTGTCCAAGATAAGGAGGGCCAGTACATTGATCTCAGAAACCGTAAGAGATACGAAGTCGATAAATGGAGGTAAAGTTGCGCATCTACGTGCCTAATAATATGCCGTTTAGAAAGTTTTAAAATTCCGAGTAGTTCCGGAGATATCCGGAAAAAAACGAAATTCTGAAAAATCGTTTTATTGTTTTCCTGAGTTTTTTTGAGATCGAATTCTAAAGTAAATTGCTCTTTTACATTGCCACTTTTTCCGCTCTATCTAACAGCGTTAATTGTTTTGTAATCCGACGAGTCGTCTTCGAAGGGCCATTATATTGGAATTTGAGAGCTTTTTTTCTTCCGAATGCAACGATGTATGATGCATTGTGGTTTAATGACGTTTCGAGGGTTTCATCTCAGGATTTGCGAGTATAAAGCATACAGAAACAAAAAAGTTGCTATATGTTGCTCTGGTGTATACACTCCTTAAGGCACAAGTCACGGCTCAAAGCCTCCGAACGAGAATTTTTATTATTTTTAGAATACCTATTTTAGGGATTTCTGTTATAAATATGGTTAAAAATATCCTTGTACAGAGCTCTAATAATAACAATATCCTTTTCAAAAGATTGACGGAGTATCGTTTTTTTGAAACAATATGACTAAAGACAAAAAGATGCAAAACGATAAAATGAAGGCATGGCATGTAATACAGTGAATATTGGAATAATCAGTAGAATTTAGTGACATTTTCTTATTTTTTACAATAATTTTCTCTAGCTTTTGTGAAAATAAATAAGGAGTTTTGGCGATTGGTACGTATACAGGGTGTAACAAATTCGGCCTTCGCCGTTGGGATTTCGGAAACGGTAAAAGATACGAAGTCGCTTAGAAATTAAAAATGTTGCGTTTCGGTGTTTATTTTTGCCAGACTTTGTTCGAAGAGATGTCCAAAAACAAATTTCACTTTCTCATTGTTACTCTTTCTTCTCCACAAAATTCTCCGTCAGATCATTCATGCGACGTTTCGACTGTAGGTCACCATCATCAACTTAATTTTTTAAAATACGGGCCAGAATTTTTTTGCTTAAATTGTGAAAGAAGACCGAAATCTACGTTCAGCGGTATACAACACTTACTGATTTTCCGACGTTTTGTTCCTGCAATTGGCCAACTTCATTAAAATACCCATAGTACGTACATGTAATTTACTTTTGCTTCGAATGAACTGATGATTTTTAAATTACTATTGCTACTGATTGTTATTGTTATTACTATTATTACTACTGTACAAATAAAATTTGACTCTTAAAGCCATCACTTTCTTGAGACTTAAAAGAGGCATTCAGTTTTACATTTTCGAATTATACCGAATTAAAAACAAAAATAACAGGAACATACTAGGGGTATTTTACCGAAGCTGGTCAATTTAAGGAACAAAACGTCGGAAAACCAGTAAGTGTATATCGCTGAACGTAACTTTAGATCCTCTTTCATAATTTAACCGAAAAATACAGGCCCGTATTTAAAAAAAATTAAATTGATGGCCCAAAAACGAAACGTCGCATTGAAGATCTGATGATGCCATCTTGTGGAGAATAAAAAGTAGCAATGAGAATGAAATGTAGGCATCTCTTCGAATAAAGACAGACTGAGAACATAGAAACCGAAATGCAAAATTTTAGATTTTTCCAAATATTTTGAAAGCCCCATCGTATCGTATCATCTGATTTAAAGTTACAAAAGTACCCTTCAAATTTTCGAGATATTTCATTATAACACTAAAAGGCTTACTCTGTATAAACAAAGAGAAGTTTAAATATTAGGAAATTTAAATATAGCCGTTTAATATATATTTTACAACACTTCAATAATTGCAATAACGCGAGTTCGGGTGTTTAATTTTTTTATTTCTGTGAATTAACATTTTTAAAAATGCAGAAAATAATCACCCTGTATACATTCGTGTACAGTATTCTAGATTGTATAATCATGTTTACCTTTAAATTCCTGCTTTATTGCCCATATATCGATTGTCATATTAGTCCGGGCGTCGCTGGATTAAATAACAATCACTTCTATCTGTCAAATTTGCTTCCTGGAACAATAAAGAAAATATTGGTTCACCGACACAATTAGTAGCAAGGAAAAGTATATTACGCAATAAGGAGGAACTTTACTTCTTTTCTGCGTTATGTGATTTATGCATCACGGAAAAAAATAATTTTGATTCACACAACGAAATAATTTAGGTGTCCGTTTGAAGCGAACTGTAAACAAGTTTTGGGGAAAAATTATAGGTCTTTTCAAAAAACTTAATCACGGTCTACTTTGTGTATAATAATAGATGTTTGATTATAACAGTCAATATTACAAATGTTTAATGAATTACGAGAGTGGGAGGTGGTGTTGTTCTTGTTCGGGTTTGTTGCTATGTGATAAAAAATTATAAATTTTGATAAAAACATACCTACTACATTTATTGCTTTAGCTTTGCTTGAGTATTGGTTAAGAGAATGATAATACTCAATCAAAGAAACAATTTCAAAATTACCCTATATTTTCTTAGTTAAAAGAGATACAGAAAAATGTTTTATACAGAAGTTTCTATATATTGATTGTTGAATAATCTGCCGTTTCTAGAATAAGTATACGGGGTCAGGTAAAAAAGTTATCGGACCTAACCTCATTAAGATACTATCTTAAATTCTCCTTTCAAATATATAGCACACCATGCGATTTATTAAACTTTATTACTTTAAACCACAGTAGACCATGAAACAAAAGCTAATATTCTAGAAACAAGTATGTTGACTATTAACATTTAACGTCAATTTTATTTTTACGTATTCATTTGCGAAAATGGCCTATCAACATTTTGAAAAATTTGATATGATATCAGTTTATATTGAAAGTGGAAAAACCGAAGAAATGACGCAAAATGTATATTTTGCTCGCTATCCGGAAAGACGGTAACCATTTAAAGACATATTACGAACATTTGCGATGATTCCCGTAATTTTTTACCTTAATCTGAATTTTTATTTCGTTTCAAAGTAATAAAGTTTAAATAAATCGCCGAGGAAACCAATATCATCCATAATGTGTTATATATTTGAATGGATAATTTAAAATAGTACCTTCTTAGACTTAAATATACAGGGAGTTCTATTTAAAAAAATGAGGTTAGGTCCGATAACTTTTTTACCTCACCCCGTATACTTATTCTGAAAACGGCAGATTATTCAACAATCAATATAAAGAAACTTCTGTATAAAACATTTTTCTGTATCTCTTTTAACTAAGAAAATATAGGGTAATTGTCAATTTTTGGATTTTCCCCGTATCTCTTAAGCGAGCGAAAGTTTTGAAAATTTGATTTTGACCCAAAAGAGCACATTACACCTACATTACTTTTTTGATAGCACTAGCAATTACGGAGATACCCTATAAAAGTGTCGAAAATGGGACACCCTGTACATGTACAGCCCAATTCTGCGCCACGACGCTCTTACTATTATGTATGTGTCTGCAAAACCAAAGTTAAATATGGATTTCCAGCAAATCCATTATAAACCAATTTATGGCAATACATCATTTTCCGAAATGATCTCTAGCAAACTAATGCAATATTAACGAATAACATTTTCCAGGAAACCATCCCAAATGTCTACGTGTGTATCGATTTTAGGATTTTATGTTTTACATTTTCAAGAGACGAGATATTTTGGAATAGCTGTTTACTGTATTTTAAACAAAAAATTTACATTCACTAAAGAAAGGCTGTCTGTATTTTATCTTACTTTTCTTTTGGAAAAAAAAAAAAACAGATGGTTCTAATAGTATCTAATCGGGTTACTAAGCTCATAAACCTGTTAAATGATTACTTGTCAGAAATTAAATACCTATAGGGTGTTATGGAAATGACTTACTATATTTAAATGGGTGGCTCCTGGGGTGTCCTAGAGAAGCGCTACATATATTTTTCTTTAATCGAACGTTTAAAAAGTGGGCTAATTCACCCCTAAACCCACCCAGTTACTCCTCGGCACATTCATATATGATCATATTACATTGCCAAGCTGTGTAATCAACAGATGTTCAAGCCCAATGTTGCCAACTGTGTAGAAAATAACTTTAGATTCTTATAAAAATAATATTTAGTTTACCTAGTATCCAAATCAAATAGAAGTGAATCCAGGTGCCAGTACAGTAGCAAGTAATCCAGGGCACAGAGACATCTTCAGGTTTTTGTTTCTTTTTCTATGGGAAAAGCTTTATGCTCATCACGTACCCTGATGATAATGTGGAACTGCATAATAAACTAAACCCCATTCGGCCTCTTATTTCCAACCTCTCGGAACATTTGCACTAAATCACTTAAAGAAACACACAGACACCCACGAGTTTCCATTATTTTTTTTGAAGATATGCACTTATTAGATTACACAAAAGCAATAAATACTAACGCATAATTATACTTTACAATAACCTACCGTACACATAAAACAACGGCACTATAGGATACAACTTATTTCGCAATAGAAATTCAGAAATAATAAAAACGCTAATTTCTAATGGCCTAATCAAATTTATTAATCCTTTACTGAAGAAGAATGATGAAATAATTATGTTGATAGACCCTTCCATCCCTTTAAAATAAATAGTCTGGTCCAACCAGCGCGGTTGCCATTTCCGAGACTACCATTATGAAGAAAAGTATTACAGAAGGAAATTCTTCATTTTATGAATATAACCTTATAAAACATCGAAAGTGTGGCAACGCTGTATTTTTAAGTATAAACTAAAGTCGAGTAAAAAAGAATATGCAACCGTTCTTGGTGATCAGCTGTTCCTCCAAAATTAGCCGGCCGATTTCATACTGCTGTTTCAAGCAGATTGGTGTGTAAAATGTTAATACTTAAACCCGAGTTTAAATTATTAAGTTATTTGTTCTTTTCGCGACGGCAGTGCCCCAGTCCAGCAGTTCAATATTGATCGACGGAACCAACGTGTTTTTTAGACAATAAGGGCGTACTTTTGTCTACACAGTAGCACTTTAAAATACTAATTCAGATTGAACGGTACTTAGATGTGTTGTGACGCGAAAACTATGTGATTTTGTGATGTGAGTACTTGGTGTTTTTATAAATTAAGTTGGTTTTAAATAAGTCCGAAAAGGTAAATAAAATTGCATTTTTTTTCTAAAGGGTAAGTGGCCTTTATAAACTTTTAAGTTGTCCAGATCTGACGGATGTCGTTCGAATTGAACAAATGAGAACATACCTGACCATTTAAAAACTCCGCGGCGGTTCGTTCGAGTCAGTTCAAGTTTATAAATCAGAGATTGTTTCCTAGCGAACTGAACTGAACGTGAAAGTTTATAATAATGTACCCTGAAAAATAAACAACTTGCAATCTGTCAAACGGTTATTGACTTTCTAAAGAGTTTACCCTGAAGATATGACAACACTGTTGACATATGTTGCTTTATTTACCATCCTGACAGGGGCATCACATGGTCATTTTTGGTTTGACATAAAGTCATGTACAGGGCATATTAAATTAAAGCGGCATTTTTGGATATTTTTCTTCAATTTGTTTTCATCTCAGGAATTGCCGATTTAAATATAATACGTCATTTCCATAACACCCTGTATACCGAATGTGTAGGTTTTATATCTTTAGCGTAAGTACCAAGTCAGTAGATACTACGTATCGTTTAGAAAACCGATTGTGCTTTTCGAACTGAAAATCCTGAATCGATTTTTATTCTAGAGCAGGGTTTCTCAAGCTTTTTTGACCGCGGACCCCTTCTATAGTAAGATAGAATTACTAAGGAAAGTGTAAAATTTAAGTTTACCTTAAAGTCAATTTGCCAATCAGCTGCAAATCTTTAAAACTTAATAAAGTAGCGAATAACAGTGGCGAAATGTTTGACATTCCGTAAAATAATCTGGTTGTGACTTTTGGAATGGAAATAAAATATCAGGAAAAGAGCTCCAAATTATACGTCGAAAGAAAGAGAAGTTCTTCAGTGACAGTAATAGTGACATCGAAATCGCCCAGGTCGTCATGGAGAAACTCCGTGAGAAAGAAATTTAATTAAAAATTTAGATTATAAATCATTACTTAAAATTTTAAGTACAGAAATTTGGCCACTTAACGTATGACATGGTGTTTACGTATTGGTGCAATGTAAAAAGGCAATTTATTCCCTTCTTAACATAAACATAAAGGCGTCCTTAACGTGTTTTTATTAAGTGTAATGCAAGCCGTCATAAGTATCTGAGAAACCAACATATGTTAGAAATAATCAATACTTTAAAATGATAAAATAATAAAGGAAAACATTTACAGAAGGGTGAAGCCAACGTATTAAATTTATAAGTAGTGCTGCATATCCTAATGATTTTTTATATTTACGGAATTAAGGTCAGTTTATTCCAAAAATATTACAAACTACAGATAGAAAAATGTACACTTCTAGCCTACGCAACGAATATAAACAGTCGTTCCCACCTTTTCGGTCATTATTGCAGCATAGCCAGATTGACATATTTATCGCAAATGTATCATGCAAAATCCCAATTAAAAATTTGTTAATTTGACAATTATAACTGGTTTAAGGTTAATCCGCAGTTGTTCTTAAAATAAATTTATTTCCCAATAATTTTACTATAAACTGTGAAAAGGCCTGCCTAACAACTATCGACCAGTCGCATTGCTTTCAGTTATATCAAAAGTAATGGAGAAAGCTATTAAAAAACATCTTCTAAAGTACCTGGAAGGCTTCAACATTATCAGCGATCATCAGTATGGTTTTCGAAAGTCCAGATCAACTGGAGATCTTCTAGCCTAGCCTAGCATATTTAGAACAACGCAATCGAACATCATGGGGAGTCTCGGGTTCTTGCGCTGGATATTTCTACAACTTTAGATCGTGTTTGGCATGAGGGGCTTCTAAGTAAACTGTCCTATGGTATGCCCAGTCGAATCTGTGCATGGTTGTCTAGCTTTCTTAAGGACCGCTCTCTGCAAGTGGCGATTGACGGATTTCTCTCAGACACCTTCACCATCAATGCCGGTATTCCTCAAGGGTCCATATTGTCTCCCACTCTCTTCTTACTCTACATTAACGACCTTCTAGTGAAAACTAAAAATCCGATATTTAGTTTTGATGACGATAGCACACTTATCTCATATTTCTCTTTGAATGCGCAAACATCAGCTGCCGACGCACATCTTCGCAGACAGCATGAAGTATCACGCCTCAACAAAGACCTGGAAGAAATTTTGGCTTGGGGTGACAGTAACCAAGTCGAATTTAACGCTAAAAAAAACAGGCAGCAGTTTTCTCTAAAAAGGTTAACATTACAGAATCGGAAATAGTCATGGCCGGATACGCAATCCCACTAGCTTCATCAATTAATTTGCTGGACGTCAATCTGGGAGGAAATATGTCTTGGCATAACCACGGTGTGGCAATCGCCAAGATAGCTTCTCAGAAGCTTGAGGTACTCTTCCGAACCAGAAAGTTGTACACACCTCAACAACTTTTGACACTATACAAAGCCCAGATTCGACCATCACTAGAATACTGCTCTCATGTCTGGAGCTCTGCACCCAAACATACTCTTCGGCTACAGGATTCCATCGAAAGGAGGGCTATCCGTCTGATGGAGACCACGAGCTGACGAAGAACCTCGACAGCCTAGAACATCGAAGACAGGTTGGGGATTTGACTCTCTTTTACAGATATTTTCATGGAAGGTGCTCGGCTGACCTTGCCCTCTTAATTCCGCCCAGAGCGACGAATAGCAGAAATACACGACGAACCACTGCCGCCCATCCATATGTGGTTAAGTTTAGTACTCCTCGAACTTCATTATTTAAGAATTCTTTCATCTGGAGGACTACATCCTTGTGGAACGATCTTCCCGAGGTCGTTTTTCCCAACGAATATAACCTCCAACGATTCAAAACCAACGTGAATCGCTTTTTGCGCACACGCACCAGTCCCAGAGTGCCCTAAAGGATTTGTCCTATAGTGCTTGTGTTTGATCATAAAAAAAAAGGTGATGAGAGATTCTTTAAAGAAATATTATTATACTTAAAAATATCAAACGAATCTTGAACTAATCCAACTGCACTCTGGCAACATCTATTTCTACTTTACAACTGCGCTGCGATCCAGGTGCCAAAATATGAATGAATACTAATCTCGTAACCCATAACAACGTTGGCGCTGTGATCTAAGGGATTAATTATATATTTTGGTTGATTTCTGTTTTGTGATTATTGATGAAAATCGTCTTTATTATAAACAATCATGGTGCATTCATGTGTACTTTGTAAAAGAGTGGACCATTTAAATAAGGATTTGTCTTTTTATCCGTAAGAATGGTTATGTTTTAATATTTAACCATCTTCAGCATTGTTGCCATTCGGCCAACAAACATGTGGTTCTCTCTTCCACCCATTACTGATTTTCAATAACATTTCACACAACCACAGCTTCACTTTCCAAGAGGTTTATGAATGGATTATGGGATCTGTAGTTTGCCATACCTTTGGTTTATTTATATTACAGTAAAACATTTACTTTTTGTTTATTAGTTTTTATAAACGTTTAAAATAATTATGATATCCCGCCGAAATGATCGTCCAGGGGCATATGGACCGGCTGCAACTTTGGGGGATGTCCCGAGGGGCCGGATATTTTGGGAACGAAACGGGTTTATTCGGGATGAAAATAAAGAGTGCATGTGCAATTCAAAATCGAGCATGTTTGTATTGCAATTTTATGTTCAAATACTAAATTTGAATCATGATAATTTTTATTTCCTATCTATTTTTGTCCAATATCCATTTTCATGGAAAACGGTCGACTCTACCACCGCAATTATAAACAACGGTGCTATTATTCCAATATGTCCATTAATTTCAACTTATTTATTATTTAAGAAACAATACTCTCGTCTTCGTTGATTAAATCTTTAAAGTTATGAGGAGTTTACTCCACAGATGGCAACATTTTTTTAAACTATAAAAAACAATAAAAAAGTTTTCCATATGGTTCCAACATAAGTAGACACACTGTATGTGTATGTATATGAACTGGCTGTATTAAATAGTCTTAGAAAAATAATTAACCCATGCTATTCAGTATTAAATATTGTTAAAAGCTTTTAAACCCTGGCAAAATATTGCCTTACAATATTAAAAAGGAAATCCTAACGCGTATAATATATTTCGGAGAACATCCAGAATTCCCAGATATATCGATCGATCCAGTTCTCTCGTTCCTTTGAGTCACATTCAGAGAAGCGTGAATTATTGAGTGGGAATAAAAGAAACATTGAAAAGATTTGGAACTTTTGTTAGAAGAATTAGCTTTATTTGTAGAAGGTTAACCAACCGTAAATTGTTAATGAAAATTAAAATTTACTAACTTTTCGATTCAAAGGGAAGGTAAAGGATTGCCGCTATATTTGTAGCATTAAAATATATAAAGTTTTATTTCAGCATTAAATATAAATATAAGCTTAAGCTTATAAAATGCTTCCCGATGCTCCTGTTTATAAGTCCACTAGGAACTAAATACCTAAGTAAAAAATTTAGACATACCCATAAAATAGGTATACCGGGTGTTTCAGGAGGAACGCTCACCCCTATAACTTCTTTATTGTTTAAATTACAGAAATAAAATTTGGTGGGTTTGTAAATGATATTATTATGCGATTTATGACATGCCGGACTCCATCTTGTCACTCCCTGTTTAACTGGAAATTACCTCAACTTTGAACACCCAGTATATTTTTGGCTATATCGATTCAGAATACCATTCCAAATTCAACGACACTCCATACGTCACTTTTTGATTAAAAAATAATAAATATTTAAATAAAAAATAATAAATATTAGAATAAAAAATAATAAATATTAAAATAAAATATAATAAATATTAGAATACAAAATAATAAATATTAGAATAAAAAATAATAAATATTAAATATTGGAATAAAAAATAGTAAATATTAGAATAAAAGATAATAAATATTAAAATAAAAAATAATAAATATTAGAATAAAAAATAGTATCTATTTATTAGAATAAAAAATAATAAATATGAAAATAAAAAATAATAAATATTAGAATAAAAAATAATAAATATTAGATTAAAAAATAATAAATATTAAAATAAAAAATGATAAATATTAGAATAAAAAATAGTAATTATTAGAATAAAAAATATTAGAAAAAAAATTATAAATACTAAAATAAAAAATAATAAATATTAGAATAAAAAATAATAAATATTAGAATAATAAATAGTAAATATTAGAATAAAAAATAATAAATATTAAAATAAGAAATAATAAATATTATTATAAAAAATAGTAATTATTAGAATAAAAAATAATAAATATTAGAATTAAAAATAATAAATATTAAAATAAAAATTATAAATTCATTTTTATTTTTCATGTAGATTGCTATGAATAATTAGCTAAAATGGTTACTTCTAAGCCAAATTCTTGATATAAATGCAATTTTCAATTTTATCGTGTTTTACATTTTTTACACACTGTATAAATTATTAAGAAGGCTTTTTCCCAGTAAACAAAATTTTTTCAAATGGAAACAAATTGGCTCACTCGGGCAAAAAGATAGACCGCTTTTTTTCCAGTTAAAAAGGAGAGATAATTTATTAAAAATACCAATTCATGACAAAAAATATTTTTGCATTTATCTAGGTACCCATGACGCCATAATGCTAACAAACAAATGAACATAATTACAAATTTAAGATCCACCATCATTTATATATATTATAGAGTGAATAGCAATCTAGATGAAAAAATGAAAATATAAAGAAAAATGATTTCAAGTATCAAAAAGTGACGTATGGGGTGTCGTTGAATTCGGAACGGTATTTTGAATCGATATAGCCCAAAATATACTGGATGTTCCATGTAAAAGTCCAAAGTTCCGGTAAACCGGAAGTGACAAATTGGAGTCCGTCATGTCATAAAATGAAAAAAAAAAACACATACAAACCCACAAAATTGTACTTTATTTATTATCCTGGAACTGACCGATTTGCCTAACTGATTCCTTGTTATCTCAAATTTCCAAAAAATATTGTAACAAAACTCTACAAGGTGGATCAAATAACAGGAAGGAATAAAAATATTATTTGTTGAAATGTCATTTATGACATTATTAAATTCTCTATCTGGCTCCTAAATCAAACTTGGTAAAATCGCTGCAATATGTTCTTCTAGACTAAGATTTTGGCGTTTGAAATATGTTATTTCTTACATTTTGATAAGTTATAGCTCTTCTACTGAATAGCCTGCACATTTCTACCCTAGTTTTCAATTTCTATTTAGAAATGTCAATATCCGGTTTAGCTGTTGAATCAGGGCCGGATTAACCACTAGGCCAAATAGGCTATAACCTAAGGCGCCACGAACGAAGCGGCGTCAATTTCGTGCAAACGAAACAAAAAGTCACTTCGTTTAACAATATTATAAATAATTTCTCCAATCACAAATGTCAAAAGAAATATTTTTAATATTTTTGTAATTCAAGACAGTAGCACTTTAAAATACTAATTCAGATTGAATGGTACTACCAAGAAAAGTAAGCCTTTTCCATTGATAGGATGTCACTACCTGCAGACCGGTTTCGAACTCTTTTGTTCTCATCAGTACAGGGTAGATGTCCATACCTATCATCAAAGAAGAGAAGACTCTATACTTCAAGTTGTATTATCAACGGTAGTCGAGAAAATAGAACGCGCAGTGCCATCTCTTAGCAGTCCCACACAATCTGAACAGACGTTATTTGAATAAATCAAAAATAAAAAGTCTATTTACTTTTCAGGTGGTATTAATATCAAATACCAATGTATGGAAAAATTATTATTTCCCAGACCACCCGATGATACCTTATACAATAAGGGCGTATTTTTGTCTACACAGTAGCACTTTAAAATACTAGTTCAGAGTGAATGGTACTACCAAGAAAAGGAAGCCTTCTCCATTGATAGGATGTCACCACCTGCCTACCGGTTTCGAACTCTTTTGTTCTCGTCAGGGTAGATGTCCATACCTATCATCAGAGAAGACTCTATACTTTCTGGTGACATCTTATCACTGAAAAAGGCCTTTCTTCCTTTTCTTGGTAGTACCATTCATTTTCTTGGAGTACCATTCAATCTGAATTAAGTGCTACTGTGTAGACAAGAATACACTCTTATTGTATAAGGTATCATCGGGTGGTCTGGGAAAAAATAATTTTTTTTTAAACAATGGATCGAAACTGTTCCTTTACTCTTGACCTTACCTTTTTATTTTGTGTTCCAATAGTTAATATTATTTATTGTTGTTACTGATATCTTGAAAAGTGATCCTTTATAGGTACTTTTCAGTTTGTATATTTTTAAAATTTTTTAGAAATATTATTTTATTTGTATCATATATGAATCCTATTGGCGGTTTTGAATTTTTTTACGTAGGTAATAATTCGTTTGGGTTAGTTAATATTTCGAACATTGGAAACTGCGAAACTATTGATTTATGTTTTAAGTTATTTAAATTTTTTTTTGAAGTAGTGAACTTATAAAGAGGTAAATAAATTCCTAGTCTGCTCCACTAGTTCAATAAATATTGTGTTTACATTATTATTCCATTTACGTTTCGAAGGTATATACCCTCATCTTCAGTGGGGAAATGTACATGAGAAGAAAATCTTATGACATTGCGAAATGAACTAAACAAGATGAAACAATCTTATTAATTTAAGTCTTATAAGTGAACTTTTGTAAAGCATATCAATGAGGATTTTAAATTTAAAGGAAGAATTGTAGGTTTTCTTACCTTATGCAACAGAAAAAAGAAAAATTGAATTAATTAAGCGAAAAAAACATTGATTAATAAATTAAGAAATTTAAATAACAGATTATTTTGAACCTGGGCAATATTCTTCAGTTATTTGTTCCTATATCAACGGTCAATTTGAATTGCGTTGGCTGATCTCCTTAAAATAATATTATCACATACTTCTTAGATTATTTTCGAAGTCGGTTCTATTTTCTCATAGTGTGGATACGTCTGCCATTGTCCTATCCATCGTGAAACACTATCTACGTCACAGCTTTTTCCACATCTATTTTCATTCCTCCGTCCTTTGCTGACGTTAAGGATTAACGACCTTCATCAAGAAATACTATTGTAGGGATAGACACAAACACAAATCTATTAAAGTTTGTTAAGTTTTAGTCTGGCATAGTCGATTAAAAGCTATCGATCACAAACTATGACCTTTTATTCAAAATGATTGGTTGAATTTGAAAAGTGAGTTCCTTTCTTTAAATCTATGCTTTATGACCTTAATTAAACACACATTTCCTTGTTGGAAGTTTAATTAAGTATTTCTTTAAGGAAAAAATGTCGAAACTAATGCCTTTCTGTACTTCTGTTATGGCGGCATTTTCCTTTAAAACGTGTACGTCAAAGCAAGGAGTTGGCATAAGGGCCAAAATATATTCCCTCTGAAACTTTTTAAAATGTATTTATTCTTTTATATATAAATAATATAAAATTCCAAATAAATAAAAACGATATTTACGTTATTCCTCTATTTATGGTCTTTTTTTTTAGACCAGGAGAAGTCGGAAATAAATATATGTTAAACCGTAAACATATAATATAAAATGGGAGACAAAACATTCCATTCATAAAACACCATTTATCTACAACTGTATATTTTACTTAATAATGCAAAGCGCCATTTATGGTTATTTTTCTTTAATTTCTTTTCATCTCAGAATTTGCCAGTTTAAATATAATAAGGCATTTCCATAACACCCTGTATACAGTCAGTCCAAAAAGTCTCCATACGCTACACGCCTTTTATTAATATTTTTTATTAATTTTAACCAGTTAATTGAAATATAAAATTTATATTATTATTTCAGTCCTAACCAATATAAAATTTAATAAAAATTAACAGAAATATTTTATTGAAATGTTACCTCATAATTTAAATAAAAAATATGTATGAGAAACTGGACTTGGACTGACTGTATATATACCCCAAAACTACTTCGGACCGCCCTCCCCTGTCCCCAAATCATAGATACGCCACTGACGTACTGTATAAGTAATACGTAGTTTAGTTATTTTCTGTTGTGAAAACTTTTTAGTAAGCCCTATATAAATTAGTAAACCTCCTTTTTATCAGAATGATCAGTACAAAAGGCTGCAGGAAATTTTAGAAAATTAGCTTTGTGAAATTACGGAAACTCCCCCTTGCGTTATCAGTAAAGGGTTGATATTTTGACCTATTTAAACTTTCTGGAAGTTTTATTGGTTTAGGGTGTCGAAAACTAACTCGTATAAAATTAATTAAGTTCAAAAATGATGGTAATTTAAAAATAAAAGTAAATAATAGAAAAACTGTGCTCAATTGACCAGATTGAACGGATATTTTCCGGAAAACTCTGATCAAGAAGACACTTTTAATTAAAACTTCTTACGTCAAGCAGTGTCAAGTTAGTTGAATCCAAAAACAATTGATATAATAAAGAGACAAAACTGTTTATATGTCGTCAGAATCAGTTTTAAACAGAAGTCAATGATGCCAAGTCTGTACTGAGGGTCCTAAATCTACCGCCTGTGTTTGAAACCGAAACGTATAATATTAATTATATTGAATGCATTTCTCATGTGTACCAATTAAGTAAAAATATTATACTAAATATGTGTGTATTTTTTAAACTCTCTACTCGTAAAATTATTTATAGTTTCCCAACAACACCAAATAGCAATGTTTTAGGGACATTATCGTGGCAACGCTGTACGCACGTCCATACCCATTATAGTACCTTTAACCTGAAGTTTAGGAATGTCATTCATTTTCCGGGTACAATGTTGTTGCTTATAATTCTCTAATGCGGTTGTGATCTATTGTATTTTTAGTGTGTTTCCGAACTAAAACTGTTTAGAGCTATTTATTAACTACCTACAATGGTTCGTCAGTGCGTGGTATGTAAGAAATACGACCCGGATTAATATTTCGTTGGTAAGTGAGAGTAATAAAGTTATGTTGTTTTTTTTTAAAGGTAAAGCAGTGGTGTAGCTGATTCTATATTTTAAGTAAATATTGCAAACATACGGATTATTTCTTTATATTTTCTGAATTTCTGTAAAAAATACATACAACGATTACCTATTTATGACTAATGTTAGATCGAAATGATCTTTTGTCTCCCCTTTTGTATTATATGTCTATGGTTGAAACTTTTCTTAGCAATCAATAGGAAAACTTTTATATATATGTTAATCAAACCTTTAAAAGTGAATATTTATCTTATAAATTACGCTTGCAATTTTGGTAACAGACATTTCGTATTCAGGAGAGTACACATTTCTTCCTCACGAATTGAACATTTTGTATCAGACACCAGCTCATTCTGAAAAATACAGGTTTCAGCAAATTCTGCGACAATGGCCAGGTCCCGAAAGAGAATATATGGTTCGCTGGAACCACCTTTAATATCTGGCTTGCAGTAAATAATATTCAAAATCGGAAAGACACGTCAATTTTATTGCGAAGGGGGCGCTTTTAAAGAATACGTGCAGCTTTCGTGGTTTAACCCCTGGGAGGGGTGGATGTTACTTTTAACATCTTAAATCGGAAGGGGGTCAAGTGTAAAGGTCGTTTAAGTCTCTTTTCAATATCAACCAAAATTTATTAGTTTTTGAGTAGTACTTTCCAAGCGCGTTCCAAAAATCGCCTTATTCACTATTACCCCTTCGATGCCCATAGCGGGGACATAATTGCAGATGGTATTAGCAATATAATGGTTACAAGAAAATCGTGCAATTACACGTTAATTGGTACTGAAATGTTGGTAAAATTTGCGAATACGCTTTCGGATATTTTAGGGTTAAAGATTCGATTAGTGTCTTTGCAAAAACTGTGTTGTTTGAAGGTTTAAATCACCACTCAAAATTGAATTTATTGTTTAGGTATAAGTAATACAATTTTTTGTTTTTGCCAGGCAAATGGGGAGTTTCATATATTTGATTACAAAACTGTGTAGAATTTATATTAATATTTCACCAAAGTATTTTTTAAATATGTATAATGCAAATATTTATCGAAACGGTGTCGGAATCTTAAATATGCCTAATTAATTTTAGGTAATTAGTTTATCGTATCTTCTTTCCAGTTGTTATTTTCGTAATCAAGATTACGGAATAGTTTAACATTTTCATCAGTTTTAGTGCTTAATCCTGTTATTTTTGGAATAAGATTTGCACGCGAAATTCAAATTACGAAAAACTGATTATAAGGTTATAGCAACTTTTAAGAATATAATTGGGTTTGGCTCGAATTATTGTTTTAACAGCTCACGCAATATTGGTATAGAATGAAAAAGACGATAAGTTGTAGCATATACAGGGTGTTTTTTTTATTGAGTGCCGATACTTAAGGTTGTGAATCCTTGGAATATTAACATATGTCCTAAAGCTCTTCATTTTTGAGCTACAGAATGTTAAAATTTAAACAATAACTTTTTTATTATAATTATAATCACTCTTAGATATTTTTATGAAATTTTCTACACACCCTTTAATCATTAAGGATCATTTTTTGACTTGAAAGATTTTATTTCACTGTTTGTAAAATTTACCATTTTTTTTATCAGATTTTATGTCTTACTCTAATAATAATAATAATTAATAATTATTTAATAATGAAAAATTAATTCCAACCCTATTTTCTTTATTAAAAGAAACGTCAAAATTTATGAAGCTTTACCCAGCCTACTAATTTTTATATTTATAATAAATGCTTACCGTTTTTTCTTTCAACCATTCAATATCAAAAAGACTCCTTAATGATTATTATTGAATGTAGAACAAATCTGAGTACGTCACAGGATTCTACGTAAAAAACTACAAAAGAAACATTTTATTTCTGTTTGATAATGGTGTGTACAAAATTTCATAAAAATATCTAAGAGTGATTATAATTATGATAAAAAAGTTATTGTTTAAATTTTAACATTCTGTAGCTCAAAAATGAAGAGCTCTAGGACATATGTTAATACAGTGAAGCCTCCCATAACCGACACGTCTAATAAGCGGACATCTCTAATAAGCGACTTTTTTCATAGTCCGGAACTAGGTATATGAAATTCCATGAAAATCAACCTCTATTGGGCGGCCGCGACACAGGCTGTTTTCATACAAAGAGTGCGAAAACCCTCCTTTAAACGGACAAAAAGTAAAGTATTTGGGAGACGAATAAGTACGGTGCAAAATCTCTCCGAAGACAGACCGGCAACCAATCGTGTATGCGTGGCAGCGCGAAAGGATTCGCCGAATGAAAGTATGTGTGATTCCCCGACAGCAGTCCGCAGTTTATTTGTGAGTTGTAAGGTTAAAATCGTAAATTATGGCACACAAATGTTGCGTTTTGAGTCTGAAAGAGAATATTGATGTAGTGGAAGTTTGTAATTTGATAACAATGATTTGGGCGAGTTCATTAACATTGATAGCAATGTGCTATTAGAAGATGATAGTGACCCCATTCCTACCGATTATGTAGTCCAAACTGAAACCACATCACTATCTGACGACTCTGATGAAGAAGTTGAATGCAGTAATCAAACAAATGTCACCAATTATCAACAAGCCATTAGTATGATAAAGGAATTATAAGAGTATGTAAAGAATAGAATTGACTCTATAGGAATGGAATTGTTATCAGACTTGGAATTACATTTTCTAGATTGCAAGTTGAAATAAGTATCGGCACTTAATTAAAAAACACTCTGTATATGCTATACTTAGCGTCTTTATCATTCTATACCAATAGTGCGTGAGCTGTTAAAACAATAATTCAATTATCCACTTAATTAAAAAACACCCTGTATAAATACAGGTTTATTCACGATGAGTGACCTATTAAAAGACCTCGGAAAGTAGAAAGATATTTGTTTGAAATATGAAAAATCGGGTCCTGGAATGATATAATAAATAACTAACTCATAACTAAATTTTTTTACATTCTTTATCGAATTGTTCAGTACAGGGTGGCCATTTTCGGATGGTTATACGGGATATCTTCGTTATTAGGAAAGATAGAAGGATGCGCTTTTCGCAGCACTTTGCTACTTTTTTTTTGAAACAAAAGATGCCCCAATTAGAATTTTTTTAGGCCTCCTAGTTTTTGATATACGGGATATTTTTGAGAATTTTAAATTTTTTGACACGCGCCATATCTCAGTTATCCAGTAACTTATCAAAAATAAATAAAATGTTCTCTTTGTAGTTTTTTACGTAGGATCCACTGACGCACTTAGATTTATCTACGTTCAATAGTCTTCAAGAAAAAAAAACAATTTAGGTACGTTTCTTAAAAAATATACAATTTTTTCGAAAATATGGAACAATAATAATTGGTACGCCTCTTCGGTTTTCAATCGTCAATCGCGACCATGAACATTACGATTGAAATAAATGATTGATATTAACCGTTAAGGATTCGGTCATTCAATACTTGCTACTGCTAGCTAGAATGCAATGCAATTTCTTTTAATCTGCTGTATTTTTAATTTTAATGAAAATATTTAATTTACTTTTAAATCACTAAAGCGGCCGATATAGCAAATCTGAGAAAACAAAAAACAGACGTTTAAACTTTTCAACTCATCAATCACCAGTTCCACTTCGAAGCCGACGCTGCAAATTTATTGAGTTTATTACAGATATTGTATCTGTTTCTTTTTAATAAAAACATCGTGTATACCAGTGATGTCTAACGTAGGAACCTTTCAGAAGATTCATCGGCATTTTCCCAATATTTTTATTTTATTTTACACCATTTTACAGTTATAAATTAACCAATTAACAAATGGGTACCACAGCTATACAATATAAAATAAGAAATCATAACAATACAAAAAAATTATTTGATGGAAAGAAATATTAAGGTATTAAGTATATTAATATATATGTACATATTGAACACAGTAATTAGATGGCCTAAAGAAAACACTAATTTAATCTTATACTGGATCGGCTACAGCTGAAATTGTCAAATTTATGTTGTTGTACATTGTAAGCATTGTACACTCGATAAATGGGGGAATATTTACAGATACTGGTACGCGCTGTTGATATATAAAAAGTCCGGGAATGACGTGTTCTAGGAACGAGAAATTGCAGGTGTCTCAATATAGCACTGCATTCCACTCTATTATGCAAGATGAAGTTGAGCAATGGTACGTCGATCCTCTATGGAGCAAAACGAACGCCTGCGTAATAAAACATCATCTGGAATGCCTATCTCAGGATATTGATCATCAATTTTAAAACTCGGGCACTTTAGGACACGTCGCCTTGGACCTTTTCGATGCGATTTAGGTACACCTGATAATATGGAGACCATACAACCGAGGCGTACTCCAATTTTGATTGTACAAATGAATAAAAAAGTATTCTTAGATATGACAATTTAAAAAATCACGACAATTTCTTATTATAAAACCTAGGGACCTATAACAAGCTGAAATAAGCTCATTTATGTAGGGAACTGAGGAACAAAAGATAGTCTAGCATCTATCTGCCCAGATGACTGACCACCACACTCCACTACTTGTTGCCGTTTATGCAGTAAGAATGAAAAAATGTTATAAGACCATCAGAAATTCGAAACGAACTGAGTTCACTAAGTAAAGTTTTATGATCTAATCTATCAAATGCTTTTGAAAAATCCGTGCCCTAACAACTAAATGTTCTGAAGACACCTAATATGTTAAGATTAATAAACTCCTGGACAAAATTAACGCAACATCATAAATTTGCCATATTTTTTATGCTATTTCTTTTCTGAATTTATGATCCGATTTGAATGATTTTTTTTGCATTATCGGTTGGTTCTTTAACAATGTCATAGTTTTCGCTGTTTATGATAAAAATTTAATTTTCGATTTATATTGGGTGTACTAAAAATGCTATGTTTTTTCCGAAAATTGGCATCACCCTGTGGAGTATATTAGCAACCGAAACATATTGTAGTTGACATTAAACGGTAGGTCCATCTTTCCCCAACATTTTCTTTTTTGGTTTACTTCATTATCTCTGTTATTAAAGGAGATACACCGTTTTATAGCGTAACATGTTTTTATAGACTTTACTATTCAACACATTCATTGTTAAATGTTTTCTAGTAGGTTTCAAGATTAAAATACTCGTCGAGCAACTGGGCATACGAAACGAACGTTTAATAAGCAGTTTCCGAACAGTTCTTATCAGTATGGCGAATTTTATTTGACCTTTGTAACTTTAAAACACAACATCTGCTGACATATCGCTTGCAATGTCCGAAAAAGTCCATAGTCTACTTGAAAACATTTAACAATGAATGTGTTGAATATCAAAGTCTATAAAAATATGTTACGCTATAAAACGGCGTATCTCCTTTAATAATAGAGATAATGAAGTAAACCAAAAAAGAAAATGTTGGAGAAAGATGGACCTACGGTTTAATGTCAACTGCAATATCTTTCGGTTGCTAATATACTCCACAAGGTGATGCCAATTTTCGGAAAAAAACATAGCATTTTTAGTACACCCAGTATAATCGAAAATTAAATTTTTATCATAAACAGCGAAAACTATGACAAGGAACCAACCTACAACGCAAAAAAAATAATTCAAATCCGATCACAAATTCAGAAACAAATAGCATCAAAAATATGGGAAATTTATGATGTTGCGTTAATTTTGTCCAGGAGTTTATATTATTTACCTTAGATTTTTGTTTCAGAAATTTATTTTGCTCAAACATACGATAATAATGTTATTTCATAATCACTTATTTATTTAGAATTTAACAATATGCTACAAAATATAACGATAAATTAATATTCGGACAATAGTATATTAAGATACAAGTTTCATAAGACATTACCTTAGAGCACGAGTTTTCTAAAGAACTAGTGCTGTAATTGTCTTATGAACCGTGTATTTTATAAGACTTTTTCTATTAGGGTCTTTAAAGTATGAAAAACTTTTAAAAATATAGTAGATTTTTTCCATTTAAATTAATATTTTCTTCTTGGGTTGGCAATACTTTTACAATTTAATAAAACGTTACAAGTATCAAATATGCCATGATAGAAACAATTGAACACAACAAATCTTCTTCCCATCCGTCATAATTAAAAATAAATATATTATTGAAGTTAATAAAAATGAGTCAGAATGAAAGTTGTACTCCGCCGGAAATACGAAAAATTGCAGAAAATAATCTAGAAAAACTTTTAAAAAGGTTAAAGGTTAGTATTTTAAAATAAAAAATCCGAACAAACCCGAATCCATAATGCCTAGAAAACTATTTCAACGAAATCGAAGTAGGCCTAAAATTCGAACCCTACTTGCTGCCAACATGAAAGAAATAAATTTTCAGTTTCATAAAGTGGCAAGTTATTCAATTTTTTTGCATTTCATAATGTAGCTATTATGAAACCCAAATAGAAAAACTTAATTAATGTACTTATATATGGAAATTAATATTACTGCTTTTATCTTTTTTGGTATAGTGATCAGAAAGGATCTGCAGGAGTTTGGTGAAAATGAATTCCAAATAGGTTGGAGTTGTTCCTTAAGTCCTAGAATCCTTCGTTAGGGGCTATTTCTTAAGAACCTTTCATGTGATGGCTCAACGTTCCTATGACATTTAAACCGAGACTGTTCGCGCCATGACATAACTCAAATTCGATGAATCCCAAACCATTTTTTGATATTTTTGGCCGTGTGGCATGAATGAAGCAAGAATAAAATGTCATTATTTCTAAAAATACATCAAAATGTGGTCTTGAAGCTCTTTCTAGAATAATGTTCTCTCTCTAAACGAGACGAGAAACAACTACAAGAGTAATTAGATCATTTAATGTTTATTATTATTTTATTTATTCATTCATTCCTTTTTTTTTCATTGGCTGTATACTAATTTCCCGAACGTGGTACGCATAAAGATTTCCAGTTACAGGTTTTCAAATAAAATTGTATTTCGTTTTATAAAATGACCTAATTATGTCTCATAGGTGGCTGTTTCTCGTCAGCATGTTTAGAGAGAGAACATAATTCGAGAGAGAGCTTCAAAACAGCATTTTGATGTATTTTTAGATTCTTAGATCAATTTCACATTTTTTACAGCCTGTCGAAATTCAATTTTTTTTCTTACATTTAACTTCTTGCAGTTAGTTTTTAAACTATCTAGTTGATATTTGGCAGACGCTTAAGCCGCAAACACACTATTATCACGTCACGTGAGATCACATGCTTTCACGCAATGTCACGGCACACCCAAAATATCATTTACATATTCTGCACGCGTGATAGCACGGTGTCATAGTTTGACGCTAGAAGGCTACAAGATTCAATTGCGATCTTCACAAACACAAAATATGTAATAAAAATGATCTGCCGTGTACGTAGTCTGTTTCTAAGCCGTGAGAGCATGTGCAATTTTGCCGATATGACAACACGTGAATTCTATTCTGTTATTAAATGTTTCTCTATTGTGCCACCAGAGGCCAGTTAATGTTGACAGTTATTGGAAAGGTAATTTTAAAGACAGAATACCTAATAAAAAAGGTACTCTTAGGCGCAAAACTAGAATTAAGGTTCTTGTTAAGTAAAATATTTTAAATAGAGCAAATTAAACTATTGTTTTTTCTACTTTTTGCTATATCATTTTATTATTTTCTGAACACCCTATCTAAGGCTGACATTAACATCTTCTCTTTAGCTTTACTTGCCTAAATTTGTAATCATTGCCTTTACATAAACTAATTCTTTTGAGGTCAAAGTCGGAAGCAAACGATAATTCCGAAAAAGACCTTAAACTTTACGGTCATTAATCAAAAGTTCGACGCTATAAGTTTGTTGTTTTTGCTTTTAACGTTTTATCTGTTTCTTTTCAATCCGAAATGTTTGGCACGTAAAAATTCTCTGTAAACAAAGCTATTTCAAATGTATGTTTGTGTTTGTCTTGTATAATTGGCATTGATATATTTATGCAAACACTTTTAGGTTTTCCTACTTAATTTAGAAAGTCAAATTTATTTGGAACTCTTTTATTGCTTGTGCCGGCTGGCACAGTTGTTTTCCTTGACTAATTTAGATTTATTTCCAGCAAATTCCCAAATCTGGAATATATAATTTAAATAAATAAAAAATAAACTTTGCAGCTGATGTCGTCACTTCTAGATTAATTTACTCAGCTTCGGGTTTCCGTTGAGAGTTCGTTAGAACTTTTATAGAAACTACTAAATAACTACCATGGAATACTACGAATACTACCTTTTATACAGGGTGATTGATTGTGGATGGCCTATTAAACGTTTATGAAGAACTAGTCAACGGATCACTTTGAAAATTTTGTGTATTTTGGGTATTTTAATGAAGATGGCCAATTTAAGGAACTAAACGTCGAAAAAACAGTAAGTATATATCGCTGAACGTAGATTTAGTTCCGTTTTCATAATTTAAACATAAACATCCATAAACAACAAAAATTAAGTTGATAATGGTTTTCCAAAGACGAAACGTCGCATTAAAGGTCTGATGATATCGTATTATGGAGAATAAAAAGAAGCAATGAAAAAGTGAAAATTATTTTAGTAAAATCGGAACGCAAAATTTTTGATTTTTCCAAATATTTTGAAAGGCCCTGTATTTATTTAAGATTTTTTTGGGCATATTATTGGATCCATGATTACGCAAGTTTGCCCCAATTTAACCGACTTCATATCTCTAAAAGCCGTATTAGAGTCGGCAATTTTTGTCCCTTGCGCCGGCAATAATTGCACGTATTGATGCACACTAAACCGTTCTCGATAAGCTAGCCCAATACTGCTCGCATTGCCGGCGCAATGCGAGAATGGAATCCTTATTACAGTCGGCAATTCTAGTCTTCTGGCAATTAAAATTGCATGGATTCATGCGCAGTACACCGTTCTCGATCAGCTGTCTCGCATTGCCAGAAATGGGTCACGCGCAGTGGCGGTTCTCCCACATTGGCACATGCGCACGTGCACCCCCAAAACAAAACGAATAAAAAATATTAATTTATATTCATTGAATATTATTTATCGTATAAAGTCCGACCCTCCCTAATATTTTATCGTACAGTCAAACTAAAAAAGCCCGACCCTCCCTAATATTTTATCATCCCGTCAAGCCAAACTGTATTGATCCGGCAACCGTGCCTCGGTCGAGGTAAATTACGATTATGACGAAACTTGCTCGCACGTGCGATTAAGTAGTGCGTTTTTTTTTGGACAGCCTATGAGAATCTGCACACAGACACCTTACAGACGCGGCTGCAAGGTAGTGTCGGGTTAGCAACATTGTGGGGAAAGACCATCAATATCATCCTTTCTGAAGGAAAAGATCCGCCTCTGAAGGAGGACGAGCCGACCGACTAAACTCACCGTGTGAGTCAGCTATAAAACCTTTAACTCCTTTTCACTCGACGTGTTATTTTTGTCTATCATAAGTATGATTTATTAAGTAGTGCAGTTTCTCTGTAGTAACAGGTGGCGGATGGCAGCTGGGGATAGCGGGGCTATGGCAATTTAACATGGAAAAGGCGCACAGTTTTTGTATGCACCGCGCTGTTGTCTGTTCGTGCATCTAGTTAGAAATTCGAGCGTGAATGTTTTAATGTTTTAATATTTTAATATTATATTATTTATTAAGTTAAAATGAATAGTTGACGGTGGACTATTTAAGAAATAACTTTAGCTCTTTGAGTTTGGAGCAAAAAATTGAAGTGAAGAATGCGGGAACACCTAAACCCGAAATTAATTTAACGCAGACCACAAAGGGTAAATCTAGGGACTTTATTAGACAGTTTAAAAATAAAATATATGAAAAAAAAATTATGAGGCGGTTTATTGGTCAATTTTCTACAATTAAGAACCGAAGAATGGACTTTACGTTTACGCACTATTATGTAGGGTCGATAAATGTTGTGTATTTCGATAAATGATACTCGATATGATTTTAAACCATTTTATTTAGGAATTTAAACTACAAAACACTGAAAATATGAAGAATGCCAATTTGTCAGTTTCGTGGCTCGATTCGTTCTCATCATAAAACAGTTAACTATTGTTCTCGTCTTGCTTGCGGTAAAGGCGTAGTCGTAGATGGCGTAGTGGTATTAGACATCATTCGGTTTTCTTGATAACTCGTAGATGGCGGTAGTAGTATTGGACATCATTCGGTTTTCTTGATAGCTCGTAGATGGCTTTAGTAGTATTAGTAGTGGACTGTATAAATATTGTTACGAGGGTTGCATGCGACGACGTTAAGATCCGACAGCTGTACAGACTATGAAAACCTGTCTTATTTACATTTAAAACGCCTAGAAAGTAATTGTTTGGCCATTACACAAAAATAAAATTTTAAAAATAATTTCACCATACTTGTGAACCCCCTTTATCATAGGTCACGCCGCCACTGGTCACGTTCGATTTTCTTTGACACTGCCGGTTCAAGTATGGGTAGAGATGGATTATTCTGTTATTTTTAAATGTTTATTAGTTGGTCGAAGCACCTATGAACAGCTAATGGCTATTTAAACTAGCTGGTACTTAAATTAATAGTTCACATTCTTTAAAGCATATTATGTACTGATAATTCGTAGCAACTTTTTTGAACTGCCATTTGTAAGTAGCAGTAGCTGCTTTAACTGCTAATCAAAACGAAAAGGTTTGCCCATCTCTAATTCTGGGGGTATTTTAGGGATTTCGACACTACCAGCTGCTGATCGAGAACGGTTTACTGCGTATGAATTCGTGCAATTATAATTGCCATTGCACCGGAAATTTTTATTGCCGACTCTAGTACTTGTTACATCCTGTATAGTAAACCTAGAGTAACCGTTTTATCAAAACAAAATTCATTTGGAATTTTTTTGCAGTGCAGAAGAAAATCCCCTTCAACTTCAAGCGCCAACGAGCCAAATAAAATGGTCATTGCTAAAAAATTAACCTTCAAGATAAACCTTTTGATTTATTGGCAATAAACTTCGAAGTCTTTCGGAAATTACCGTCTGTATTCTCGCTCTTTCAAAATTGCTTTATCGACCTCTAATTATCTGAACGCAACGTTTTCAATTCCTATTTGGAACAGGGCAAATTGGAGGAAATTCGCGTCTCGATGATATGGACTTTTTATTAAACTCCTGGTCCCACGTCTGGTACATTAGGTTCAATTATTGGTTGATAATAAGCCCAATAATTTAGCCTAAAATGAACGTAAGACAGTAGAAATGAAATAATTTACTTAATGAACTGAATTAAAAAAAGGAGGTTTTTCCATATAAACCGATTTAGATGATTCTTTCAGTGTTTGGAATAATAGGTTTCTGTGATGGTAATGCGATAAAATAAGATAGAGGAGATAACAGAGGATAAAATGTACCGACAAAAAATATTTTGGTGTGAAATATATTAAAAAGTTTTCGGGGTTGTAGAAATAGAGTCGTGTGGGAGCATAGAAAAAGTGAATTTCAGTTCCTCATTGCTGCTTTTTACTGTCCACAAAATGGCATCATCAGATCTTTAATGCGGCGTCTCGCCTTTGGGTCAACATTATAAACTTAATTTTATTTTGATTAAATTAAGAAAAAGGACCTACTATACCACGTTATATAGCTGTATACAACAATTACTAGTTTTCCAACATTTTGTTCCATAAATTGACCATCTTCATTAAAATACCCCTATAGTACGTTCCTATTATTTACTTCTGTTTCGAAGAAACTGAAGATTTTAAAATTATTATTGCTATTTCTGTCCTTAATTATTATTATTACGTACTGCTGGTTGGTTGGTTAAAGGCGGGGGCCGGTTTAAAGGCCCGAATTTCTCACTGCAGCCTACCGGCTTATTGGGTAGCCTTGTTAGAAGATCTTTGTTCCTTCTATGAGATCTAGTAACCTTCTACCAAGCTTGTCATGTGAGAGGTTGTCACCACGTTGTATGTTCCCGAAGATATGTCTTCTACGAGACAGCGCTACGAAGCGGTATATTATGTGTGAGGCGGTTTCATCCTCTTCGCCGCAGAGTCTGCATTTAATGGATCCGTTATTTATACCTATCCGTTGAAGGTGTTTTCGCAGGTGGCAGTGGCTTGTTAGCAGACCCATCACCTGCTTCAACTGGGGCCGCGTCATGGTTAGCATCCCATTCGATAGTATTTGTGATGGTTTTCCAATTACGGCCCGTGCGTTTATTTGACCAGGTAACCCTTGCCATCGAGATAGGTGTTATTTTGACCATCTATCTAGAGTGACCGGGGACCCACAAGAGCTCCACCTTGTTCCACCTGGCCGCCAGTTCTATTAGGTTGGTATGGCACTCCAGTGTCAGTTTTGAAGTAAACCGATGGGAGTTCAGAGCCTTAAGAGCAGCTTGGCTGTCCGATAGGATGTATATCTTTTGGTTGTGTTAGCCTTTTCAAGATTTTGTAGTACACATGCTTGTATGGTATGAACTTCCGCTTGGTAAACTGTGGCGTAGGTCCCCAGAGGAATGCTTATGTCCATCCTGGGTCTTTCCCCAAACATACCTGCGCCCACACCGTTGGTGGTTCTTGATCCATCGATGTACCAAACTAGACCCTTGTTAAACGACGGGGGTGCACTGTTCGTCCATTTATCAAAGTTCAAGTCAATCTTGAAAGGCTGTGTGAAATCGTATATTGCTCTCTTACGATCAGTTTGCATAACCAAGAGCTCATCGTTGATTAGGTCCGTGGCTCTCGTGTGTCCAATTTTTGCGTGGTGTTGGGTCCGTTCCCCAATTGTGATCATCCTTGAGGCACTACAGTTAGCCTCCATTCTGATGTGAATGTCTAGGTGTGTTAGTCCCAGTATGTACGTACTGCTACCATTTTTTTAAATTTCAAACTAATAGTACAGTTGTATCAAATTTCAACTTAGTGTAAGTACCTCAAAGTAATTTATTTTCTTAATACAAATAATAGGTATCTTAGAGACAGTACATGTGTAATACTCAATAATTAACCGAATTTTTTGTACCTAACAAAAATAATTTACAAAAATGTACTAGATTTACGAACAAACCCGAACAAAGCGTCAGAAAACCAGTAAGTGTTGTATCCGCTGAAAGTATTTAGTTCCTCTTTCATAGTTAAAACAAAAATCCAGGGTCGTATTTAAAAAAATTAAGTTGATGAATTAAGATATCTTATGGATAATAAAAAGTAGCAATGAGAAAGTGAAATTTATTTTTAGAGATCTCTTAGAACAAAGTCAGGAGAAAATAAAAACCGAAACGCAAACTTTTAGATTCTTCCAAATATTTTGGAACCCCTTGTATTCATTGTAGATTTTTTGCGGGATATCATTGGGCTTATAATTACGCGACGTTGCCCCAATTTAACCGACTTCGTATCTCTTACCGTTCTCGAAATCCCAAGGGTGAAGGCCGGATTTGTTACACTCTGTATACCAAAAAATTTTAACAAAGGTCGTCGCCAACAAGCAACAGTTAAAATCGCAATTGATCTAATTTTTAATGGCAAAAAATAATCAATCGAAGCATCGTTTGTTGACGGAGATGGCTGTGTTGATTGACGACATGTATAAATCTTATAACTAAACTGTAAAGAATATTATTCTAATATTGAGAGATAGATCGAAAAATATGAAATAGAAATTAAATACGTACATATACAATCTATAGTGTTTACAGGTTTGCTCGGGTAAAAATATAGGAAGGCCACATAATATAACGATGGTGACGTTTAGACAGTCTTTTATGCAATTTTGAAAATAATAATTTAATTTTTATTATGACGTAATTAACGGGACAAGTTTTCCACTAGTAAGAAAAACTTTACATATACAGGCTGTCCCAGAATATGTGTGCAATCTCCCGGGTTCATATAGAACACTTAAAAATATCAGGAGAAGTTCTTATACAGTTTTTTCCTACGGCCTCACCTACGGAGATACGGGCCCATAACGAATTTAATAATTTTTTTAGTATAATGGTTAGTAGATGTGTCTCCTTATAATTCGCCCTTATATACACATTGTTGCTTAATTAATTTGCCAGGGACGGACTAGACGTAACACAAAAATGTTTACACCTTGTATGATGAAGGAACGACAATAATATTTTTGGATATTTTAAACCTTAAGCTAAAAAAAAGGTACTCTTGATCAATAAAGTGAACTGTTTTCGAAAAAAAAATATTTTTGTTCAATATGGTTTTTTGCATTAGTTGTTGTTTTATGTTCATAAAATTCCCTCATTGTTGTTATGGTTTTTTTCACATGTACCGATTTAAATAAGAATATTTATGCCAGTGTCAGTTTATGGTAGTGTCTTGAAATTGGCGGTTTTTCTCCTTTGTCTTATTAGTTACTAACTTAATTTACGTATACTGAATCATATTGAACAAAAATATCTTTTCTTTCGAAAACAGTTCATTTTATGAACATTGATCAAGAGTAAGTTTCTTTCAGCTTAAGGTTTAGAGTATCCAAAAATATTATTGTCATACCTTCATCATACAAGGTGTACAAAAAAAACATATTTGTGTTACGTCTAGTCCGTCCCTGGAAAACTAAATAAGCCAAATGTATTTAGAAGGGCGAATTTTAAGGAGACTCATTTACTAACCATTATACTAAAAAATTATTAAATTACACCTAGTACTTAATAAATTATTTAAAAAAACAATGATTTCCAGGGACGTCCGCTATGGGCCCGTATCTCCGTAGGAAGAAAAATTTATAGGTAATTCTCCTGTTATTTTTAATTGTTCTATCTGAACCCAGGAGATTGCCGACATATTCTGGGACACCCTGTATAGTATTAAGGTCTTAGATAAACTTGAGACTTAAAAATTTACCTTCGATTGATAATAACCCAAATAACAGGTTAGATATATTTAATTTTCCCTTGCTTGAGGTAAAAAACACAATATCAATTAAAACTCTACCCGTAAAAAGTTAATTCACTTTACTTCTGTACAGTAAATCAGCAGCTGGATGAAGTAAAAAAAAAACAGAGCATATAAAAGGGCCATAAAAGGGCTGGAATTGACGCTAATAAATATTTAGGGTACAACACCCAATACACTGCTATGTCGTGGGCTAATTAATAGTGACGTAAATGTGAACCGAAGGAAAAGTCAGACTAGACTACGAATTCACACACGCTTTTTATAATTTTACACAAAAAACCACTTGTTTAGGCTTTGTGTGGGATTATTCACCGAGCCTTTCCTTTCAATTCTAATTTTGACAACGAGTGCGAAAAGTAAATGGCCATTTTTTTAGTTATGAAATTATTATTCTGTTGAATGCCTTTATAGTAAAAATAGGGTTTTAAGATAATAATTAAAAATAATCATATATCAGTTTTATTAATGCTAAAAAAGTTTGGCTATTCGGATTTGTTCCTAAAATATACCATTTTATGGATTGCTATCCATAGTTAGCTTCATATATTCCAATTCCACTTAGATAATAAGTCTAATGGATAGTGCTGTGATCGCTCGAGCGAAAAACCGCTCGAGTAGGTACTCGATTATTGAAATAACCGACAATCCTCGATTATTAAAAAACCGCTCGAGTTATAAATTCAAGGGAAAATCGTCGCTTGTTACTTATTACATTTCCCTCGATATCCGAGCTTCGCTTGACGCCGACGTATATCCGAGCAGTTTTGCGCTCGATAGGAAATACTCTAGTTATAAATTCAGGCGAAAGATCGAATCATTGCCTTTCACTCGATACCCTTTCTTCGCGCGCCATTCGAAATGTGCCGATTGGCGACGTTTGAGTTTGATGCTCAGAAGGCTGACATGACATAATAAACGAGAATGTGCATATAAAAAAGTTTGCCAAATCCCTTAGTGGATTCATCGTGACATGGGTTTTGTTTTGACTGGGACTGGCTAGCCAGCGGCGATTTTAAATTTAAAAAAAAATAGAGGATGTAATTTAAAAAAAAATCAGAATCAACTGTTCTTCCTTAATAAAAACTCTAGACGAAACTTTTAAAACTTACAAAAACAACCCCTGGTGTTTTATCAACACAATCTTCTTAGTCATAAAAATTTCAAGTGATTAATCGCTCCAGCGATTCACTCGATTATTAAAATCGCTCGAGTATCAAGTACTCGATTATTAAAGTCGTCGGTTTTTCCCAACACTACTAATGGATAGGTTGTTAGGTAAAACACAGGAAATATATACAGGGTGTCCCATACTTTATGGGCCATAGAGCAACTGGGGATACTAAACGTCAAACTAGACCGATTAAGTCATATATAGTATTAAGTATTTTCGAAATGTTTCTCGTTCTCGAAATACAGGGTATCGACGGTGAAAGTTTATTTTGCAAAATAAGCCATAATTTGAAAATGGTTCAACGTATCGGATTGAAAGTTAGTAGCTTCCCTCATAATTAGCGCAAAAGGAACTAAAAGTAATAAGACAGAGTTTCATAAACTCAATTTAAAAGCCAGAGTCACTAGATCATTGCAAGTAGTCAGTAGTCACTGGAACGATTGCAATCAAATTGAAAACATTAGGAGAGAGATTTAAAAGTAAACGAGTGGGAGAAGAAGAATTTATAAATGTTTGTGACGCGGTCTGGTGAAAATCGCCAATATCTATGCAAAAATGAAGCACACAGCGTTAAATGGCAGTGAATAGTATAGATTCATTTAGTATAATGGCTAAATATGATTATCAAAAATGAGAGAGACATCAGATCTACTTTTTTCGTATTTCTAATGGAAATGAGCATACTTTATTAAGAGAAAATTGTAAAGAAAAGTACTAGTTTTATTGTTAGAAACACTGTTCTACTTCTCAACACTTTTACTCGTTGTTATGATCTCTTGTTATTACATGCACTTCCAGACTTGACTGTTTGATTTATCTATCGATCTGACAGACGGATGGATCGTAGGTACGAGGGGCGACTATGAAAATCTATGGTTATTTTTATTAATGAATGTATAATGAGAGTATAACTCCATTTTCTGGTGATTTAGATGTTTGTTTTATTTTTCGTTTATTGTCTAATTATAGTGATTGATTTAATATAGCAATGGTACAAAGTGTAAAGATCGTAATAAATTGATTAGAGTTAACAATATCTTCTTCATTTTTACCCTACGAAGAAAGCACTTTGCATGGAATAATAACAATGTTGATACCTACAGGGTGTCATGGGTATGAATGCACTCTCCAACGATATATCACACATATTATTTATTATTATCATTCTTGAGTTGATGAGAAAATGATGCGTTTTTGAAAATGAAAAATAATTTATGTTCCACTATTATTATTATTGTAAAAATGTCAAATAAAAAAATAGATTTTAGTGCCAACCAGAGTATAAATACAACAACAAAAATAAAAATATTTTCAATGCATTGAAGAAACGCTTTTTAGTCGTAAACGCCTAATGAATGTGATATATCGTTGGATTCAGTTGATGATGAACGTCGGGCCGAAAGTTTAATTCAATTATCATATGGAGGAGAAAAAGTGACAATGAAAATATAATAGTATATTGTACAACAAGTGAGAAGTTTGTTGAAAATCAAGCGAGGGACAAATATATCATATTCTCACGTGTCGTACACTGTACTTTTTCTACGTGTTTAAAACGAGGTTCAGAATTAAAATATATATTACATTAACTCATTTCCATATTTTACTTAAAATTGTAATTAACAGTTATATTTGAACAATTTTGGAAAGTAATTCCTGGTAGGTCGGTCGTTTCGCTTCAATACATTTTCGGTAATTGAAATATTAGCTGAGGTCGAAGTTGATGGGGAATTCAGGTTCTAGTGGCGCTGGAGGCTGAACCGATTCTACTATAAGTTTTGATATTTTCATTTTGTTAGCCATGGAGTTATCGATATAGGATTCAGCAACATTGCTGGATTTCCAATCCCCATGGCGTTTTAGAGTTAAAAAATCTGCTGTCGAGCTTTGCATATTTTTTGTAAAATTGGTAGAATTCTCCTGGGACTGTGAAATTTTTAGGAACTTTGGTTTTAGTATCGGGTAATTTTATTAAAAGAGCCGAATTGAAATCTTCCATGTCATCAATTATTTTTCGAATTTCATCACAACGGCATGCCCCTGTAAGGCCAATAGCTAAAGCAACCTAAAATTAAAACCATAAATGCAATCTTCCATAAGATTTTTTTTTAAACATACCTTTACCAGCAAATACAATTCATCAGGTGCATCCTTTCGAAATTGTTCTTCAGGAATTAAGGTTTTCACTATTTTGGAACACATCTTTCCGATTTTCGTTTCAAAAATGCGCGTAGTTTACGTATTTTGTTATATCAACACCGTTTTTATTAATTATGGTACTCTTCAGCATCGAGTACTGGGACCAAAATGTGTATGGTTTCAATTTTCTTGATAATTCTTCAAAATAAACTAACAAAGTATTTTCAGAAAAAGAATTCACCTTGGCTTGCATTCTCTAGTCCATAAAGTTACTGTATTTCATATTTTTGTCTTGATATGCTTGGCAGCAAATTATTACAAACCTCGGATGCTTTTCGAACAATATCTGGAGGTGTAGTTTCAAACTCTAAATCTTCGTATTAAATTATAATCAATATTTAACAAATCTGACCTGTTTTAGTATAAAAATCAACAATATAGTATATTGTCCAACAAGTACAACACCCATTTGGCAAGTTGACAGTAATAATAATTGTGCAGTGTTTCGGTTGTGTTGTTATGGAAACGCCGACAAATGTTTTCATGGCCCAAAAGAGATATTGCGCGCTAATCGTCGATGTTGCGTCGTCAACATGGAAAACGTGCCGTATCAATTTGCCATGTAACAATTCATGGCTGCCTTGTGTTACCAAATAACAGTGAGATATTATTTCTCACTATAATCAGTTTGTCCCAACACCCTATTTTTGTATCGTTCTAGAACCGTCACGAAACTGTTGGAATCGATTTTGTGCGCAGGCGTTAATTTCGCACTGTTTGTTGCCGATGCACAAGGGAGGCAAGGTTGGTACGTTTTTGTGACCATTCTGTGTAAAAATCTCAGCTGATCGCCTGTCTGATTCTAGGAAAGAAAAGAAGTTAGTTAATTATCATAACATTCATAAATCACAACCCTACTTTTGTTGTTTTGATTTCTTCGTCTAAGGTTGAGTATTATCTTTTTTCGTTCCGTTTTGTTGTATTTAATAATCATGAAAGAGAATAACGTTTAATGTTAAGAATATCTTGTAGGTTTGGGAACCGGATTATACAAATTTAATAAGAATAAATTAAATAATCAAAATATTAAGCAACAACTCCTACAAAACAAGGCTAAAAGAACTGCATGAATGCCAGGAATACAAAAACAACGGTTAAAATTCTTAGGGCGCAAGTCAGTACAAGCGGTTCCTACATACATACATACATCATACATACATACATCGTTTTTACCGTTCAGGAACTGGTTTGCGAACGATCACAATTTGGTTGGAACACCAAAGGGATCGCCAGCTACACCGTTTTGTGTCGGTTGGAACGGCTTTCGACTACTACGCATGTGCGTGACCGTACATTGTACGATTTTTAGGGTGGTTGGAACGAACCTAATAGCGGATATCTCTTTGTTTTGAACGTATGGAAGCGATGAGAGAAGCGGAACATTCCATAGCATCCGCAGAAAAAACTTATTTTCACATATCTGTTCAAATAGAACAAGACAACAACAAGAACGAAAATTCGTAAAAATTCGATATTGACCATTGTCGAAAATAGGTATTTGTAAACCCTATTGGGCAATGCAATGGCAGAAGATACCAGGCCACCAACAAGTTTCAATGCCGGTTTATAATTCTAAAGGAATTTGTAATTTTAAACCTATAACAATATAACTCTAAAAATTCCAATATATACTAATTTATGCTTCAAAAAAAGATCTTTATTTTTACGGCAGTCATGTCAAACTACCAACAGAATACGAAATAAGGCTAAACTCCCGTCCCCCTTCTGTTACTATTTCGTAAAAAATAAAGGTCTTGTCGGTTTTAAAGTTCCTTGAGAAGTTTATTTTATTATTGCACGGTTTAGATATGTGGCGTTTTATATCTGGCTGCCGATCCGATACAAATTCCTTTTTTAAAACCAAGTACATTTTTATAGTCGGCAATATAACAAGAATTCTTTTAAACTTTAGTTTTACCATCAAGCGTTTACTCGAAACTTGAGAATTCACCCAATTTAATTGTGAATTTACTACAGAAGAACGGTGTCTCTATAAATCATCAAATACAAGGTTCTGTAGCTCACTTCCCGTCTTCTATAGCTCAGTTATTTTTTTCAGTTATTTTTATGAGTATGTTAGTAACCACAAGGCACACCAAAATAAGCAACATAATATATATTATGTAATCTAAAAAATATATCATCAGACGTCACACATTTTTGGGACACCTGACACATTAAAAAATGTTTTCCTGAAACGCGTTCTGGTATATAGGTATAGTTTGTAAAATATCAAAATCCTAACTTAATTAATAACCGAGCTTAGGAGATGAGAGGTGAGATGCAGGACACTGTATACTTGAAAATTTCACGCAGAAATAGTATTATACATATATAACTTTACAAATTTACCGGCGATTCATAATTTGATGCAAAAAATAACCGTTTACTGAATTACTTACAATGAATTGAACATTTACCTTATTTCTTGAATTTTACTTTTTCATTGCTAAGTTTTCCTAACTGTAAACCATTTTAATAACTGTTTTTGTTACAGTGGCGGCGTGTATGTGGGGGTGAGTGCGGGCGTGATGGGGCGGGGGCAGAGCTCGCCCATGGAGCTCGGCTAGAGTGGCGCGCCCCTGCCCGGCCGCCCGGCCCCCCCTCCGCCCTTTGCCCGCCGGCTCACACATGGAGCCGGACCACCGGGAGAACCGAAGCCACAGGCCAAAAGCCTTTGACAAGGTAAGTGCAAACAAACGAATGTAAATTATGTTTAAAAATTGGATTTCCACAAAACATATAATTAATCGTTTCATGCCTCATTACCTCAACAATCCTTTCCAACATTTCAATAAAACATTACACCAAAAATGCACACTACACTAATTTTAAAACAAATTTTCACATATATGCACAAAACAGCAGAAAGCATTTTGCTAACACTCAAGGTCAACTAAGGCCGTACGTACCAGCTCGACGCACGTTTATTTATTGTCGTTGTTCCGATCGATTGAATAGCGGTATTGGAGCATCGCGGCTCTTGGTAGACGGCAATCATTGGTGCCAAGTGCCAAGGTTTATATTTCTATGTAATATAAAGGAGTTTTGATTCCTAGATAAACTTTAGATACATCTTTATGTACATGTGCCAGTCATGATAATAATTAACTGATAATTATGTTATAATGAGGAATAGGAAGGCCTTTGTAACTTGAATTAACTTTTAAAATGGAACTCGGACATCTTCGCAGACAACAAAACCCAGGCGGCAGTTCTCTCTAAAAAGTTTCACATTGCAGAATCGGATATAGTCAAGGCTGAACACTCAATTCCACTAGCTTCGTCTATTAATTTGCTGAGCGTCAATCTTGGAGGAAATATGTCTTGTCATAGCCACGTTATGACAATCGAGAAGTGCTTTTCCGGCAGTTGTATGCACCTCAACAACTTTTGACGCTCTACATATCAGATCTGGAGCTCTGCACCCAAGCATTGCCTTCGGCTACTGGATTCCATCAAAAGGAGAGCCATTCGTCTGATCCGAAATCACGAGCCGGCCAAGAACCTCGACAGCCCATAACATCGAAGACAGGTTGGTGATTTGACTCTCTTCTACAGATGTTTTCATGGCAAATGTTCGACTGATATTTCCCGTTTAAGTCCGTGTTTCCACTGGCCACTTTTTGAAGTTGACATCGACGACAAAAAGTGGTTTGTTTGTAGCCGCCCCAACCACTGAAGTGGCCCGACCCAGCCACATTTTGTAGTTATACCAACGTCAAGATGTGGTCGAAAACAACCACTGCTATCAGCCCTGAATATCCTCCTGCATATAGTGGGAGTCTACCTCAATGCAAAAGGTAATTCCCTTGGTAGCGTACTACTAATTTAAAAGGCAGTATACATACAGCGACCATATTTATTTCTTGATTATGTTTAATAATACATTTCTTAACGATTTAGGCAGTTTCTAAAAAAAAATTTTAATCTAAAAAGTCTTCAGGCAAAAGTCCATAAGCAACCGGTATGATTAAAATAAATATCTGAAATCCCACACAAAACCCATCAAATGCTCCTCTTACTTTTTTAGAGTTTCACATTCAACAAATATGTAGGAGAAACTATAGGGAGCCCTCGAGGTAAATGCTTTGCGATAAAAGTAATCTGGGAAATCATTACGGGCGTGATTTGCAAAGTGCTGGATAAACGGGATAGAAAGACGTTGAAAGAACTTGATTGATGTCTATAGGGTGGCCCTAAATCTGCTTTAACGAGCGAGAGAGACCAGAAGTAATGTTAAATGATCCGCGGGGAAAATTACAATTTTATTTAGGGTTGAGATGAAGGTGATTTTTCAAAACGTGAAGAAAAAAATTGAAACAAAAATAATATACAGGGTGTTCTAAAAGGTAAGGTCAATAATAAGGCATTATATCACTTCATATAAAATTTGTTCTTTAGGGTGGCCCTAAATCTGCTTTAACGAGCGAGAGAGACCAGAAGTAATGTTAAATGATCCGCGGGGAAAATTACAATTTTATTTAGGGTTGAGATGAAGGTGATTTTTCAAAACGTGAACCCAAAAATTTAAACAAAAATAATATACAGAGTGTTCTAAAAGGTAAGGTCAATAATAAGGCATTAAGTATATTGTGTCAAAATAAGGCTAGAATTTCATATAAAATTTGTTCTTTAGGGTGGCCCTAAATCTGCTTTAACGAGCGAGAGAGACCAGAATAATGTTAAATGATCCGCGGGGAAAATTACAATTTTATTTAGGGTTGAGATGAAGGTGATTTTTCAAAACGTGAACAAAAAAATTTAAACAAAAATAATATACAGAGTGTTCTAAAAGGTAAGGTCAATAATAAGGCATTAAGTATATTGTGTCAAAATAAGGCTAGAACTTCATATAAAATTTGTTCTTTAGGGTGGCCCTAAATCTGCTTTAACGAGCGAGAGAGACCAGAAGTAATGTTAAATGATCCGCGGGGAAAATTACAATTTTATTTAGGGTTGAGATGAAGGTGATTTTTCAAAACGTGAAGAAAAAAATTGAAACAAAAATAATATACAGAGTGTTCTAAAAGGTAAGGTCAATAATAAGGCATTAAGTATATTGTGTCAAAATAAGGCTAGAATTTCATATAAAATTTGTTCTTTAGGGTGGCCCTAAATCTGCTTTAACGAGCGAGAGAGACCAGAAGTAATGTTAAATGATCCGCGGGGAAAATTACAATTTTATTTAGGGTTGAGATGAAGGTGATTTTTCAAAACGTGAAGAAAAAAATTGAAACAAAAATAATATACAGAGTGTTCTAAAAGGTAAGGTCAATAATAAGGCATTAAGTATATTGTGTCAAAATAAGGCTAGAATTTCATATAAAATTTGTTCTTTAGGGTGGCCCTAAATCTGCTTTAACGAGCGAGAGAGACCAGAAGTAATGTTAAATGATCCGCGGGGAAAATTACAATTTTATTTAGGGTTGAGATGAAGGTGATTTTTCAAAACGTGAACAAAAAATTTAAACAAAAATAATATACAGAGTGTTCTAAAAGGTAAGGTCAATAATAAGGCATTAAGTATATTGTGTCAAAATAAGGCTAGAACTTCATATAAAATTTGTTCTTTAGGGTGGCCCTAAATCTGCTTTAACGAGCGAGAGAGACCAGAAGTAATGTTAAATGATCCGCGGGGAAAATTACAATTTTATTTAGGGTTGAGATGAAGGTGATTTTTCAAAACGTGAAGAAAAAAATTGAAACAAAAATAATATACAGAGTGTTCTAAAAGGTAAGGTCAATAATAAGGCATTAAGTATATTGTGTCAAAATAAGGCTAGAATTTCATATAAAATTTGTTCTTTAGGGTGGCCCTAAATCTGCTTTAACGAGCGAGAGAGACCAGAATAATGTTAAATGATCCGCGGGGAAAATTACAATTTTATTTAGGGTTGAGATGAAGGTGATTTTTCAAAACGTGAACAAAAAAATTTAAACAAAAATAATATACAGAGTGTTCTAAAAGGTAAGGTCAATAATAAGGCATTAAGTATATTGTGTCAAAATAAGGCTAGAACTTCATATAAAATTTGTTCTTTAGGGTGGCCCTAAATCTGCTTTAACGAGCGAGAGAGACCAGAAGTAATGTTAAATGATCCGCGGGGAAAATTACAATTTTATTTAGGGTTGAGATGAAGGTGATTTTTCAAAACGTGAAGAAAAAAATTGAAACAAAAATAATATACAGAGTGTTCTAAAAGGTAAGGTCAATAATAAGGCATTAAGTATATTGTGTCAAAATAAGGCTAGAATTTCATATAAAATTTGTTCTTTAGGGTGGCCCTAAATCTGCTTTAACGAGCGAGAGAGACCAGAAGTAATGTTAAATGATCCGCGGGGAAAATTACAATTTTATTTAGGGTTGAGATGAAGGTGATTTTTCAAAACGTGAACAAAAAATTTAAACAAAAATAATATACAGAGTGTTCTAAAAGGTAAGGTCAATAATAAGGCATTAAGTATATTGTGTCAAAATAAGGCTAGAACTTCATATAAAATTTGTTCTTTAGGGTGGCCCTAAATCTGCTTTAACGAGCGAGAGAGACCAGAAGTAATGTTAAATGATCCGCGGGGAAAATTACAATTTTATTTAGGGTTGAGATGAAGGTGATTTTTCAAAACGTGAAGAAAAAAATTGAAACAAAAATAATATACAGAGTGTTCTAAAAGGTAAGGTCAATAATAAGGCATTAAGTATATTGTGTCAAAATAAGGCTAGAATTTCATATAAAATTTGTTCTTTAGGGTGGCCCTAAATCTGCTTTAACGAGCGAGAGAGACCAGAATAATGTTAAATGATCCGCGGGGAAAATTACAATTTTATTTAGGGTTGAGATGAAGGTGATTTTTCAAAACGTGAACAAAAAAATTTAAACAAAAATAATATACAGAGTGTTCTAAAAGGTAAGGTCAATAATAAGGCATTAAGTATATTGTGTCAAAATAAGGCTAGAACTTCATATAAAATTTGTTCTTTAGGGTGGCCCTAAATCTGCTTTAACGAGCGAGAGAGACCAGAAGTAATGTTAAATGATCCGCGGGGAAAATTACAATTTTATTTAGGGTTGAGATGAAGGTGATTTTTCAAAACGTGAACAAAAAATTTAAACAAAAATAATATACAGAGTGTTCTAAAAGGTAAGGTCAATAATAAGGCATTAAGTATATTGTGTCAAAATAAGGCTAGAACTTCATATAAAATTTGTTCTTTAGGGTGGCCCTAAATCTGCTTTAACGAGCGAGAGAGACCAGAATAATGTTAAATGATCCGCGGGGAAAATTACAATTTTATTTAGGGTTGAGATGAAGGTGATTTTTCAAAACGTGAAGAAAAAAATTGAAACAAAAATAATATACAGAGTGTTCTAAAAGGTAAGGTCAATAATAAGGCATTAAGTATATTGTGTCAAAATAAGGCTAGAACTTCATATAAAATTTGTTCTTTAGGGTGGCCCTAAATCTGCTTTAACGAGCGAGAGAGACCAGAAGTAATGTTAAATGATCCGCGGGGAAAATTACAATTTTATTTAGGGTTGAGATGAAGGTGATTTTTCAAAACGTGAACAAAAAATTTAAACAAAAATAATATACAGAGTGTTCTAAAAGGTAAGGTCAATAATAAGGCATTAAGTATATTGTGTCAAAATAAGGCTAGAACTTCATATAAAATTTGTTCTTTAGGGTGGCCCTAAATCTGCTTTAACGAGCGAGAGAGACCAGAAGTAATGTTAAATGATCCGCGGGGAAAATTACAATTTTATTTAGGGTTGAGATGAAGGTGATTTTTCAAAACGTGAAGAAAAAAATTGAAACAAAAATAATATACAGAGTGTTCTAAAAGGTAAGGTCAATAATAAGGCATTAAGTATATTGTGTCAAAATAAGGCTAGAATTTCATATAAAATTTGTTCTTTAGGGTGGCCCTAAATCTGCTTTAACGAGCGAGAGAGACCAGAAGTAATGTTAAATGATCCGCGGGGAAAATTACAATTTTATTTAGGGTTGAGATGAAGGTGATTTTTCAAAACGTGAACAAAAAATTTAAACAAAAATAATATACAGAGTGTTCTAAAAGGTAAGGTCAATAATAAGGCATTAAGTATATTGTGTCAAAATAAGGCTAGAACTTCATATAAAATTTGTTCTTTAGGGTGGCCCTAAATCTGCTTTAACGAGCGAGAGAGACCAGAAGTAATGTTAAATGATCCGCGGGGAAAATTACAATTTTATTTAGGGTTGAGATGAAGGTGATTTTTCAAAACGTGAAGAAAAAAATTGAAACAAAAATAATATACAGAGTGTTCTAAAAGGTAAGGTCAATAATAAGGCATTAAGTATATTGTGTCAAAATAAGGCTAGAATTTCATATAAAATTTGTTCTTTAGGGTGGCCCTAAATCTGCTTTAACGAGCGAGAGAGACCAGAAGTAATGTTAAATGATCCGCGGGGAAAATTACAATTTTATTTAGGGTTGAGATGAAGGTGATTTTTCAAAACGTGAACAAAAAATTTAAACAAAAATAATATACAGAGTGTTCTAAAAGGTAAGGTCAATAATAAGGCATTAAGTATATTGTGTCAAAATAAGGCTAGAACTTCATATAAAATTTGTTCTTTAGGGTGGCCCTAAATCTGCTTTAACGAGCGAGAGAGACCAGAAGTAATGTTAAATGATCCGCGGGGAAAATTACAATTTTATTTAGGGTTGAGATGAAGGTGATTTTTCAAAACGTGAAGAAAAAAATTGAAACAAAAATAATATACAGAGTGTTCTAAAAGGTAAGGTCAATAATAAGGCATTAAGTATATTGTGTCAAAATAAGGCTAGAATTTCATATAAAATTTGTTCTTTAGGGTGGCCCTAAATCTGCTTTAACGAGCGAGAGAGACCAGAATAATGTTAAATGATCCGCGGGGAAAATTACAATTTTATTTAGGGTTGAGATGAAGGTGATTTTTCAAAACGTGAACAAAAAAATTTAAACAAAAATAATATACAGAGTGTTCTAAAAGGTAAGGTCAATAATAAGGCATTAAGTATATTGTGTCAAAATAAGGCTAGAACTTCATATAAAATTTGTTCTTTAGGGTGGCCCTAAATCTGCTTTAACGAGCGAGAGAGACCAGAAGTAATGTTAAATGATCCGCGGGGAAAATTACAATTTTATTTAGGGTTGAGATGAAGGTGATTTTTCAAAACGTGAACAAAAAATTTAAACAAAAATAATATACAGAGTGTTCTAAAAGGTAAGGTCAATAATAAGGCATTAAGTATATTGTGTCAAAATAAGGCTAGAACTTCATATAAAATTTGTTCTTTAGGGTGGCCCTAAATCTGCTTTAACGAGCGAGAGAGACCAGAATAATGTTAAATGATCCGCGGGGAAAATTACAATTTTATTTAGGGTTGAGATGAAGGTGATTTTTCAAAACGTGAACAAAAAATTTAAACAAAAATAATATACAGAGTGTTCTAAAAGGTAAGGTCAATAATAAGGCATTAAGTATATTGTGTCAAAATAAGGCTAGAACTTCATATAAAATTTGTTCTTTAGGGTGGCCCTAAATCTGCTTTAACGAGCGAGAGAGACCAGAAGTAATGTTAAATGATCCGCGGGGAAAATTACAATTTTATTTAGGGTTGAGATGAAGGTGATTTTTCAAAACGTGAACAAAAAATTTAAACAAAAATAATATACAGAGTGTTCTAAAAGGTAAGGTCAATAATAAGGCATTAAGTATATTGTGTCAAAATAAGGCTAGAACTTCATATAAAATTTGTTCTTTAGGGTGGCCCTAAATCTGCTTTAACGAGCGAGAGAGACCAGAAGTAATGTTAAATGATCCGCGGGGAAAATTACAATTTTATTTAGGGTTGAGATGAAGGTGATTTTTCAAAACGTGAAGAAAAAAATTTAAACAAAAATAAAATACAGGGTGTTCTAAAAGGTAAGGTCAATAATAAGGCATTAACTATATTGTGCCAAAATAAGGCTAGAACTTCATATAAAATTTGTTCTTTTATTATTTATTAGTATTACCTACTTAAATATTCACTATCAAAGATAAAAATATGAAATTTTATAGTTGTACTATCTATAAAAGTCGGCACTTAATATTGGTTGTCGAAAGGGGGTAGTGGAGTAAAAAGAGGCTCGTCGTAATATACAGGATATTCCATTAAACATTTTTTACATTTGTTAATATCTTAATATTATACTCTATATCAAAATTATTATTTTTCGGTTTTTTCTTTCAACTAGATTAATACATTACTGTCACAATTTTAAATAATTGCTTAATTAAGGGAAATAAATTAATTGTGGTCCATATTATTATTATCTCTGAAAAAACGTGGCATGACTTAAAAGACTAGGCAGAAACAGGACTTTATGAAATAAAACTTTGGTTCGATAATTTGGGGTTGACGTGTAAGGTACAAAAAACTAACTACATTGCATTTTCGACTATATACACAAGAAATATTAAATGTTAGATTTTTGTATACAGTATGTCCACGGATGGGGTTTACAAGAAGACAAATGGACTAAAAATTGAAAGATACGAAAAAAAGTCACTCTTAATGAATATGTTTTCTACACAGCAAATCGAAGTAGAACAATTCATTAAAAGGTTTACCTATGTAAAAATTATTTGCCAAAAAGTATTCTCTGGCACACCTCTGACTGGTGAACCTAGTTAAAATAATAATGACACTTAAGGTGATAGGTACTTGTTGTCAATGTCTTTATTTAATGAAGTTATTATTTTAGTAGAAATGCTATCTACTGAACAAAGAGTTTTTAAAATACAATGTTATGGGGATGGTCAAGTTTCATTCCGCTACGTCATGGAACAATTTACCCAGAAATTTGTAGGAATCCCAATAACTAGGATGGCAATCTGCAAGTTAATAAAAAAGTTCAAGAGAACTGGTTCGGTTTTGGACCTAAAAAAAAAAAGAAGAAATACGACCATGATGATGCTGCTACAGTCTTAGTTCTTCATTCAGTTGAAGAAAATCCTATGACGTCCCTTAGAAATCGTGTTACTGAGTTGGAAGTTGTGAAAAGAAGTAAAATTCAGAAGATACTTAAAGCAAATAAATTGTATCCGTATAAACAGCACTTTAATCAAAGATTGGAAGAGGGAGACGACGCGAAACGACTTGATTTTTGCCTGTGGATAGGAGACAAAATTTTAAGTGGAAATGTTGATTTTTATAAATGTATCATGTTTTCTGATGAAAGTACATTTTCAACAAATGGAACCGCTGCAACCCAGCACGTTAGGTACCGGTCTTTAGAAAATCCCGAATTCAGAATTATGACGAGAAGACAATATTTCACAAAAGTGAACGTGTGGTGTGCGATATCCATCCATGGCATTAGAGGGCCATATTTTTTTGATAACACGTGCAATAGATTATCATATTTAGAAATGCTGGATACATTTTGCAATGATGAACTCGAAAATCTACCATTAAATTTTCGACAAAATATGTATTTTCAGTACGATGGTTGTCCAGCCCATTTCGCTCGTGAGGTTAGAGAATGGCTTGACCGCAGGGGTCCGTTACACTATTCGGACACACGAATTTTAAATTTTTACTATTTTTTTCTAAAAGTATACATTTTTAGTAGTAATATTCAATAAAAAAATTTGCGGAATACTCAGTAATTTTTAAGAAATTAATTAATAAAAATCCTGATTTTATGGTTTTTGAGTGATTTGACAAGGTTCTGACACTTCTGACCCCAACATTTTTAGCGATGTTGCCGGATTTATAATTTTATAACAAAAATAAAAAGTAAAGGTTCTGTGTAATGACTACACTTGAGCACCCACGGAATTTAACAATTTTTGAAAATGTAATGGAAAGATATGGTTGTAGAAAAAGAAAACATAAGAAAGTTAGGGTAAGTTACATAAAATGACACTGCCCTGGGAAAACCACTGAAAACCCGCCCCCGCTACACCTTTTGTAGCCGATTTGTTTTTGTATTCGGCAAAAAAACACACGAAAGTTACATAAATTGACAGTACCCTGAGAAAACAAGTGAAAACCCGCCCCCGCTACACCTTTTGTACCCGATTTCCTTCTGGATTCGGAAAAAGAAAACATAAGAAAGTTACATAAATTGACAGTGCCCTGGGAAAACAAGTGAGAACCCGCCCCCGCTACACCGTTTGTAGCCGATTTCCTTCTGTACTCGGAAAAAGAAAACATAAGAAAGTCACATAAATTGACAGTGCCCTGTGAAAACAAGTGAGAACCCGCCCCCGCTACACCTTTTGTAGCCGATTTCCTATTCGGAAACAGGAAACATAAGAATGATACATAAATTGACAGTGCCCTGGGAAAACAAGTGAAAACCCGCCCCCGCTACACCTTTTGTAGCCGATTTGTTTGTGTATTCGACTAAAGAAAACACAAGAAAGTTACAAAAATTGACAGTGCTCTGGGAAAACAAGTGAAAACCCCGCCCCTGCTAAACCGTTTTTAGCCGATTTATTTTTGTATTCGGCAAAAGAAAACATAAGAAAGTTACATAAATTGACAGTGCCCTGGGAAAACAAGTGAAAACCCGCCCCCGCTACACCTTTTGTAGCCGATTTCCTTCTGTATTCGGGAAAAGAAAACACAAGAAAGTTACATAAATTGATAATGTCCTAACAAGTGAAAATCCGCCCCGCTACAGCTTTTGGAACCTCATTCCGCCACGCGCCTCTTATGGACTCAGTGCAGCTCAACCGAGCCACTGAAAACGCCATCCCTCGGCCCATAAGAACTGTGTACAACATAGTGCCCGCAGCGTGTAGCGGCCACCGGCGGCGTGGCTGTGTTTGCGACCAGCCAGGCTGGTATATATTCATATTCATATTTTGAAAAAAGAAAACAAAGGATTTTTTTTTTTAATATTCATATTTTGAAAAAAGAAAACAAAGGATAATCTTTCCGGCATTTGCAACAATAAAAGCAGGAATTCAAGGCATTTGCATTAACTCTCTGCCTAATAGTGCATACGAGACGACAATTTCTGGTTTTGCATCTGAAATTATCTCTAATCAATCCTATGTATTGTATTGTAAATATTTTGCAAAATCCACATCATGCTTGTTTGTAATTGCGTCAACATTATCTATATTTGCTATTTCCATTTTATTTTGATTTGTTCTTTCCTTTTCCTTGAACACCAAAGTATAACTGCTCTTGGCAACAGTGTTATGCAATGTCAAATTTGTGTTCGACTTAAAAGTGACATCTTCAACAGAGTTGCCAGTTGTCATTTATTAGCTACATAGGAAAAAAATTTTGCACAAAAACGGATATTTTTGGGCCTTTCTATCGCAGTTAACCCTCTTAAAAGATATTGCTTAGTCGTGACATAACTACATTGACAATAAACTGCGGTCTTATATCGATATAAACAAACCCGAACAACCTAAAAACTATTATTGCAGAAAGCTTTTCTATGTGGCAACACTGTTAAAATACCGAATTTTGCAAATATGACATGTTCGCAGCGTAAAGTTTAAGAATCAACAATTTTACGACCATTTTTGCATTTAAACTCAAATTTTATGAACTAATGTGTGTTTTCCGCATCTAATTTTACTTAAAAGTATTCATATTACACAATTAAACAAAAAAAAAGTTAAAAATACAAGTAATTAGTGTGTCCGAATAGTGTAACGAAACCGACCGCAGATTTGGTCAAAGGTGGATTGGCAGGAATGGCCCAGTTATGTGGCCCCCAAGAAGTCCCGACTTAACCTTGGCCGATATGTTTTTATGGGGCCGTTTAAAACAAATTGTTTTTGCAACCGCAATACCAAATGATATTGAAGTGCTGAAGAGCAGAATTATCAAGGCTGTCCAATCGATATCTCAGGAAGAAATCAGAAATTCTTTCACTTATTTGAGAAAGCAATTAGAAAAATGTGTCGAGTATGGGGGTGGAGTTTTTTGAATTATGAAATCGTTATCGTATTCTTTTCATGTTAATAAAAAGGTTCGTATTATTACTATTAATATTACTTCATTAAATAAAGACATTGACAACAAGTATCACTTATTCATTATTCAAGTTAAAGCGTTTATTAAGAGTGACTTTTTTTCGTATCTTTCAATTTTTAGTCCATTTGTCCTCTTGTAAACCCAATCCGTGGACATACTATATATTGGAAATTTGCTCGTGTGTTTCTAAAAATGAAAACTTAAAAAACTATGTAAATCACACTTTCGAAACACGAAACAAAACAAAACACTAAATACATTCTCATACCAAACACTAACACAAATATAAATCTTAGATTTGTCAATTATTTAGCATCTAAGATATATAACATTATTCCCATTGAAATTAAAAGTATTAAAAAAATTAAGCAATTCAGGCAAGCATGTAGATTGCATGTGGTGGATCACCTGAAATTGTTTGAGCCTCTATTATAATAAATTCGGTAGGTGGATGTAACTCTGGAGAGGAGCGAACATGCGTATTTTTAACCTTATTATCCAGTAATACAGTATTATTAATTGATTCATGAAATATAATTGGGTACAATAAAGAACTTTGGTCAGCTACAATATACAGGGTATTTCGGGAGGAAAGGGAAATATTTTGGGAACATGTTCAGAAGGTCAAAATAAGAGAAATTAACCCATATGTTTTAATCCGATTCTTAACCGTCTCTGAAATAATCGGTTCTAAAGTTTTTTTTGTAAAGTTTTGGAGTAATTAAGAAGTTTTGTATTTCTAACTCCAGATTGTAGGTATTTCATTGCTTGTCAATACCTAATTTAATTGACAAGCATGGTTGTCAGTTTGATTTATTCTGAGCGTTTCGACTCGAAAAGAGAAAAGGTTCCATACGTAATGCCTCACACATTCACCCATAGGGAGTATGCTGACATGATATTCGTGTATGGTTTCTGTAATGGTAGCGCATTACGGGCTGTTTATGAATACCGACGTCGTTTTCCAAATCGAAGAGTTCCTAATCGAAAAGTGTTTCAAAAAGATTTTGCAAATGCTAAGGAAACAGGAATGTTTCCAAGCGTAAGGATTGATTCTGAACGAGCGGCGGGTCTAAATGTGGAAAATGAAGAGAATGTTCTGGATATGGCTGAAGAGAACCCAGGTGTTAGTACGAGCCGGATTACGAAGGAACATGTGGGCATTTGGAAGACACTTAGAAAAAACGGTTTAAAGCCTTTCCATGTTCAACCGGTCCAACATCTTCAAGAAGGTGATTATGGCTTAAGGGTTCAATTTTGTGAATGGATCCAATAAAATCGAGGCCTACATAAATACATTTTATTTAGCGATGAAGCTCAGTTCACCCGCGATGGAATTAATAACTGTCACAATGAACATCGGTGGTCAGATGAAAATCTTCATGCCACGTTTGAACGAAACTTTCAACATCGATTCAGTATTAATGTGTGGTGTGGAATGCTCAACGACCAGTTGTTTGGTTCTTTTGTATTGAATGAGCGCCTTACTGGAGATGAATATTTACGGTTTTTGGAAGATCATTTAACACACATGTTGGATGATGTTCCGCTAATTGTTCGACACCGAATGTTCTTTCAGCACGATGGAGCCCCACCTCATTTTAGTCGCCGAGTGCGTAATTTCTTGAATAATCGTTTTCCTGATCGTTGGATTGCCAGAGGAGGAACAAACCAACTGGATTATTGCCTCTGGGGGTGGATGAAATCACTAGTATACGAAACACGAGGAGAAACCGTGGAAGGACTCCACAATCGAATCTTTAATGCTGCAAATAACATTATAAACAATCCCCAAGCAATTCAACGCGCAACACGAGCGATTAACAAACGTGGTGCAGCTTGTATTGAAGTTGGTGGGGGTATTTCCGAAAACATTCTAAATTAATGGAATTTTGTTGTTTTACTAGTATCTATTGGTGTTGCTTTTGAAATAAAAAATAGTTACAAAAAAAACCTTAGAACCGATTATTTCAGAGACGGTTAAGAATCGGATTAAAACATATGGGTTAATTTCTCTTATTTTCACTTTCTGAACATGTTCCCAAAATATTTTCCTGCCCTCCCGAAACACCCTGTATAGGTTTTAGCACATATAGATTTTTGGTCATCTAAGTGCTATTCTTTCAGGTATTTATCCTTGTATTTTGCTTCAAATCGCTGGATAAATTTATTCTTGATATTTTCTTTCAAGTAATGATAGTATAGAATTCTATAAAATGTAAAATACTGTTGATAAATAAATTATATTGTATTGTATTATTGTTCTGGATTTACGCGAAGGAAAAATTCATTATTAATACGTAAGTATGTCAGTAAATTAGATAAGGATAGAAAAGCAGCAATCATTTCACTTTAGGCCGGTATTAGACTATCAAATATATTTGACAAAGATATTTTATAAAAGAAATTTTATAAATATTTGAAGTGTAATATCAGTTCTTTTATAAAATATTTATTTTATAAAAGAAATTTTATAAAAGATAACAACAGACGATTATCTTTGATAAAAGATTTTATAGTTGATTGGTAACGGTAGTAACCTCATTTTCTGACAATAAGGCATAAATTTGACATTGACTGCGACTGGTATTGGTATATAATACCATGGCGGAAAATACGTTTGTCTGGTGCATTTCAACAACAAAATTGCTAATTTCGGAGTATGAAAGGTTCGAAATATTGTACAACCATCAACATCCGGATTACAAACACCGAAATAAAAGACTGGATATATTTATTTATTTATTATCATTTTTTGCCTTGCAAGTCTCTGGGATTATGCCTGAAAGGGTACATTGAGGTATGCGACTGCTGTACTGTAAACTAGCATAACTCTCTCCTGTTGCCATAAACCGAAGGGTAACCATAAGGCGTTCCTCATTGCTGATACAATTCCTTAAATGTGTATTCTGTCGGGATATCAATGTTGATATCTTAAAAACAATAAAGTTAAATGTTTCCTCGTCCATTCTTAAATAGTTTTTATAACTCCTAATACCTTCAACTCGTAACTCCTGAAGGAGATTGGGGTGAACACCCCTTAAATTACGTCTTGCCACCCAGGGCCTTTCCCAAAGGCGCCTGGCTCTTTTTTTTTCTTTTTTTAATACTAAACACATTGTAATCACGGCAGCACTTAACGCTAGACAAGCTAATGCACGTCTATCGTTCATTTTTAATTGTACAAACTTGACAAGTCCCTTCAAAAATTGTCAAAGTTCTTTGACAGTGTAATACTAGTAAAAACTTTTATAAAAGAAATATTATCAAAGAAATGCTATAAAATATTTTATAAAAGATCTTTGTCAAATATATTTGATAGTCTAATATCGGCCTTTTAGACTAATGCAAATCAATGATGGTATTAAATATAAGTACCATTAAAAAAAATCAAAAATAGCTTTATGGCTATAAAATGAATCCATAGGAATATGGTTGCATTAAAACTAAATCGCGGATTTTTTAAACATTTTTCTGCTTCCTATTCACTTAAGACCAGGTTAAGCTGATTGACTTACTAAAATACGGTTTGTTCGGGTTTGTTCTAACTAAAAATAAAATCCGATGTATCCACATGCAAAAAAGGATAAAGCAAGTTTGTGATAAAAGCGAAAATAACGTATCTAATACTGTTAAACGTTACAGAAGCAAACTGTTCCTATAAAGTTTATAGAGCAATAAAGACCGAAGAAATAAAGTCGAGGATGTACGAGATTCCCCTTACTTTCAACACTTATACTCCACTTACATTGCGAGAGTCAAAAACGGTTAAAATTTATGGATTTCCTGATATTGAAGTATATAGTTTTTTTTACTTAAAAACATTTAAGTAGGTAGACAAATAATAAACATCCCTATCTCCTTGGAAATAATTAATATTTATGTAATATAACGTATGTCCCATAAGTTTTGGTACAAATTTCAACCAATTGTTTTTTTTTATAATAAAATATATTTAAATAAAGTTTTGTAATACATAGTAGTTAATTGTTTCATGAGCAACAAAATTATGAACTTAAATTAAATATAGAGGACCAAACTAAAAATCCGATATTTAGTTTTGCTGACGATAGCACACTTATCCCATCTTTCTCTTTGAATGCGCGAACATCGGCTGCCGACGCACATTTTCGCAGACAGCATGAAGTATCCCGCCTCAACAAAGACCTGGAAGAAATTTTGGCTTGGGGTGACAGTAACCAAGTCGAATTTAACGCTAAAAAACCCAGGCAGCAGTTTTCTCTAAAAAGGTTAACATTACAGAAGCGGAAATAGTCATGGCCGGATATGCAATCCCACTGGCTTCATCTATTAATTTGCAGGGCGTCAATGTGGGAGGAAATATGTCTTGGCATAACCACGTTGTGGCAATCGCCAAGAGAGCTTCTCAGAAGCTTGGGGTACTCTTCCGAACCAGAAAGTTGTACACACCTCAACAACTTTTGACACTATACAAAGCCCAGATTCGACCATCACTAGAATACTGCTCTCATGTCTGGAGCTCTGTACCCAAACATACTCTTCGACTACTGGATTCCATCGAAAGGAGGGCTATTCGTCTGATCGGAGACCACGAGCTGACGAAGAACCTAGGCAGCCTAGAACATCGAAGACAGGTTGGGGATTTGACTCTCTTTTACAGATATTTTCATGGCAGGTGCTCGGCTGACCTTGTCCTCTTAATTCCGCCCAGAGCGACGAATAGCAGAAATACACGACGAACCACTGCCGCCCATCCATATGTGGTTAAGCTTAGTACTCCTCGAACTTCATTATTTAAGAATTCTTTCATCTGGAGGACTACATCCTTGTGGAACGACCTTCCCGAGGTCGTTTTTCCCAACGAATATAACCTCCAACGATTCAAAACCAACGTGAATCGCTTTTTGCGCACACACACCACTCCCAGAGTGCCCTAAAGGATTTTTCCTATAGTGCTTGTGTTTGATCATAAAAAAAAAAATAAAATGTTTATTGAAGATAGTGTAGCTTAGTTGCCAAACAAACAAGTGGTGCAAAAAGATGGACTTTTAGTGGCATTTGCACATCTAAATATTCCAGAGCTTTTGTCACTGCTGGCGACGTTGCGGGTTAAAGCTACTACCAAATAAATTAGCTAAGCTTTTTAGTGAAATAAGGTTAATGGAAACTAGTTTGGTAACCTCTCCTATTTATAGTTGCCGACACAATATATTAGCATTACGGTGTTCGTGTAAACAAATCATTTTTAGTAGGAACACACCCTGGTTTATGAACTTCTAATAAAAGATTTTAAAATCTTTATCATTTCTTAACATGATATTTGCGTGGCCAAAACTAATCGGCTAAAACTATCTAACATTTTTTTTTTTAGGTTTGTCCTATTTTAACTGTAATTAACATTATTTTGAATTAATATAATATTTATTTACATCAAGGATAGATTTATTATATTATGTCACTTGTATAATACAATAAATTATTCATTCTGCGAATACATACAGATTATATTTGATATATTTGAACTTATAAGCAATTGGAAGTTCAAAAGTGCGATTTGTTAACATTTTTCTATTTTTATAAAGTTTTGACTGCACAGATAAATTTGGCTCAACAATTTAACAATGATTAATAGCTATCCGTGTGTAATCGTATTAACCAAACACAGACAACATCAAAATTTTGGCAGTTTTTGGTTTACCCGAAAGTCAACTGATCAATTCCCAAAAGCGTGCGGAGTTTTGTGATCCATAGCGCTTGTCAAATTTTAAACTGTGAAATGAGAACTTTTTTTTTATGATCAAATACAAGCACTATAGGAAAACTCCTTTAGGGCACTCTGGGAGTGGTGCGTGTGCGCACGTTGGTTTTGAATCGTTGGAGGTTATATTCGTTTGGAAAATCGACCTCGGGAAGTTCGTTCCATAAGGATGAAGTCCTCCAGATGAAGAATTCTTAAATAATAAAGTTCGAGGAGTACCAAGCTTAACCACATATAGATGGGCGGCAGTGGTTCGTCGTGTATTTCTGCTATTCGCCGCTCTGGGCGGAATTAAGAGGGCAAGGTCAGCCGAGCACTTTCCATGAAAATATCTGTAAAAGAGAGTCAAATCTCCAACCTGTCTAGGCTATCGAGGTTCTTCGTCAGCTCGTGGTCTCCAATCAGACGAATGGCCATCCTTTCGATGGAATCCAGTAGCGGAAGAGTATGTTGGGGTGCAGAGCTCCAGACATGAGATCAGTAATCTAGTGATGGTCGAATCCGAGCTTTGTATAGTGTCGAAAGTTGTTGAGGCGTGTATAACTTTCTGGTTCGTAAGAGTACACCAAGTTTCTGAGAAGCTATCTTGGCGATTGCCACAACGTGGTTATGCCAAGACATATTTCCTCCCAGATTGACGCCCAGCAAATTAATAGATGAAGCCAGTGGAATTGCCTGTCCGCCCATGACTATATCCGGTTCTGTAATGTTAACCTTTTTAGAGAAAACTGCTGCCTGGGTTTTTTTAGCGTTAAATTCGACTTCGTTACTGTCACCCCAAGCCAAAATTTCTTGCAGATCTTTGTTGAGACGTGATACTTCATGCTGTCTGCGAAGATGTGCGTCGAGAATGAAAATTTTCCCCAAATCCATAACGACCGAACACGTCAAAATAGAATAAATTCATCCTGTTCCAATCCAGAAAACACACCATTGATAATATGGAAGCAAAAATTACAACAGACAGAACATGATTTCAGAAATAATTGCCACCAAACGTCACCAAATAACTATTACCGTCATAGTCGTCATTATTCTTTATGGATTAATCGTATTTACCGATATGGTAATTTATCATACACAATTTATGTCTATTTTTCGTTTCAGTATTCACTTTTGTTTCCCTTTTTGCACCTCTTTGCGAGCCACTCCAACAGGCATTGTGTGGGATGCAAACGGCTTAATGTGTTTACTGATTCCTGGCATTTGCCCAACATACTCCATCTCCATGTGAGCAATCAATTTAACGGGTTTCATGGAGAATATAATAATATTTTTAAAATATGTTTTCAAATATCTGTATCAAAATAAAAATAAATCGACATGTAGATAGATCCATTTATTGCGGTTTAAAGATGTTGGCACCTACATGATGGAGTTTAATCAGTTGATTTTTTGCATAAAGGTCACTGTACAGCGTAGGATCGATGATGTGGAATAATTTGTGGTTATTTTAAAGATTTAATTTTGCAACTAACTATACTGATCTTTAAAAAAATTGTAAGACGGCCTTTCTGTCATTTAAGTGCCGTTATATTATTTGTGTACTTTAGGGATTTAAAATACCCTTTAAATCCCTATTTTCAGGGAAAAAAGTGATACTTTAAATCCCTAGGGATTTAAAGTAGATTTCTTTGCAACAAAATATAAATTTCGAAATTTATTTTCAATAATTTTATTAGAAAATATAACATGACATGGATGCAACAAAAGTGTAACGTGTTTAGAAATATATTAAACTATAAAAAATAACTTAATTTCTATTAACATTAACAGTTATGTTTACCCCACTGCAATTAGCCAAGTGAAAAAAGGTAAATTATCATTATTGCAGCTGTTATTTTTATTAATTAGCGAAAAATCTTGTATGGCCTTGTATTGATGAAGATCTTAAGGTAATATACTTCTTCACCAATCGTACTACATCTGTGGAGTTTTCCTTTGACCGTTTTATAACAAAAGATCGGTCTTTTTCTGTCTTGGTATCTCGTAAATTGACCAAAATGAACGTTTCATAGTCTAGGACATCGGTTTTGTCAAGCTGGCAGAGCTACTTGCTTCGACAAGCTCCTGACACGCCCATGACTAGAACTACCTGGAACAAAGTATAAATAAAATAAATAGGTACCTACTTTATTTTCCAAAAGGGTCTGAATAACATAGATATAGGTATAGACTGGGACAAAATATCGGTTGAAAAAAATGTGTATCTTACCTTTTGCCCCAAAAATTCATGGTCGGATGCTTTTTCCAGGAACTCTTTAATATTGTCAACATCGTTTTGGTTTGTAGCCCTCATTTTGTCGTTTCAAAAAAGCGGTTAGATTGCAGAATTTGCTAATGTCGACGCCTATGTATATTGCAATTGTGGCCTCTATCATCGAATATACACTCCACAGTGACGATGCTTTAAGCTTTTTTTACTTTTCTAAGAAATATGCTAATAGTAGCTATTCTTCTGTAAATTCTTCTACTTCCGTTCTTTGCACCATTTGATAAACTCAGATAACTGTTTTTTATATTGTTCTCCAGATTTTCTTGGTAATAATTGGCCTACAGCCTCTTGAGCTCGATTTGTTCCATCGCGATAAACGTCTTTCAGTGGATGTAGCGTGTTTGACTAATATTTATCGAGTGACTTTTATTTTACTTAGTTACTTGTCATAACTTGTCATTTGCTCGTTGATATGGTAACATCAGCCGCTTCGATGATGGCATTTAATTTTTTTTAACGTTTTACCTATCCTAAAGTACATTAAATAGTATATACACCTCAGGACCCAAGTGTTTTTAAATCCCTTGACAAATTATAGCCCTTTTTGTCTCGGGATTTAAAATACCACTTTAGTCCCTAGGTGTATAATGTACTATTAATTAGTTTAATAATTAAATTAGTTGATAATTTAATAAACAAATTAGTAGTTCTTACTTTTCCACATAAGGTAAGTAACAATGTCCATCTATTTGATATTGAAATTTTTTCTTTAAAGTTTACCATACTTAGCAATGATGAATGCGATTCGGCTGTTACGCTGGAACAATGTTCTTGTGCTAGAGGGTTGTATGAAGTTTATATGATGTATTTGTATCGTTATTTTCGAATTTTTGAAGTACCTAAATAAATTAAATGAAAATATAATTGCGTCGCACTCTGTATTAGAGACTTTATGTGTTGAAATGATTTTTATTTTTAATTTAGCAAATGCCAAAAGTGTTAAAATATCGCATTGGTTATTTACGAAACGTTGTTTAGTCAATATAACGTATTTAGAAGGAACGGTAATTGTTTTTGTTACCTTTAGTGGCATGGTGATTCCTTTTGGGTTTGGGATTGGAATCTACGGTTTAGTTTAAAAAATAAACTAAATTCAAAGATATTACAAACTACAGATGGAAAAATGTACATTTCTAGCCTACGCAACGACTGTAAACAGTCTTTCCCACCTCTTTTGGTCATTATTGCAGCAAAGCCAGATTGACATATTATCGCAAAGGTATCTTGCAAAATTCCAATTAAAAATTTGTTAATTTGACAATTACAACTGGTTTAAGATTAATCCGCCATTGCTCTTAACTTTAACTATAAACTGTGAAAGGCGATGAGAGATTCTTCAAAACAATATTATTATACTTAAAAGTATCAAATGAATCTTGAACTAATCCAACTGCACTCTGGCAACATCTATTTCTATTTTACAAATATAATAAGCAAAAGATGAATGAATACTAATCTCGTAAACATTGCGATGTTTGTCCTTTGATCTAACGGATTATTATATATTTTGGTTGATTTGTGTTTCTTTTGTGATTATTGGTGAAAAATCGCCTTTATTATAAACAATCATGGTGCATTCATGTGTAGTTTGTAAAAGAGTGGATCATTTAAATAAGGATTTATCTTTTCATCGGTAAGTATGGTTATGTTTTCATGTTTAACCATCTGATATAACCAGACTTCAACATTGTTGCCATTTAGCAAACAAACATGTAGTTCTCTCTTCCACCCATTACTGATTGTCAATAACATTTCAAGTAATCACAGCTTCACTTTCCAAGAGTATTATGAATGGATTATAGGATCTGTAGTTTACAATACCTTGACTAAATCCAATTTATATGTAAGATATGTCAAATTCAAATTTTAAGAAATTTGCATAATTCTTTAAAATTATGTTCATTATTAACAACAACTTATTAATTAGAACGTGAAGTTTTGATTAATAATCGACGTAGTGTATTTGCGCATATGAAATGAAAGAATAGAGGATGAGAGTTCGTAGGTTCAAACCCCACGGCCTTTAAACCAATTCGCATTTGGTGGATTTTAGTGGTATAAGTCGTGGTGTTACTGTCCGGCGTCATGCAAAAAAATAGAGCTAACCTATTCATCGGATATCTTGTGTAGTACGAGATACGGTACACACTCCCCAATCGGTAGGACATACCGTAATGCGAAAGCCCAAGGGGGCAGCTAATGGCCGAGAATCGTAGTTCGGAGCCCACGTTAAGCTGTGCACAGATTTTAGTAGTATAAGTTATGGTGTTACTGTCCGGCGTCATGCAAAAAAAATAGAGCTAACCTATTCATCGGATATCTTGTGTAGTACGAGATACGGTACACACTCCCCAATCGGTAGGACATACCGTAATGCGAGAGCCCAAGGGGGCAGCTAATGGCCGAGAATCGTAGTTCGGAGCCCACGTTAAGCTGTGCACAGATTTTAGTGGTATAAGTTATGGTGTTACTGTCCGGCGTCATGCAAAAAAAATAGAGCTAACCTATTCATCGGATATCTTGTGTAGTACGAGATACGGTACACACTCCCCAATCGGTAGGACATACCGCAATGCTAGAGCCCAAGGGGGCAGCTAATGGCCGAGAATCGTAGTTCGGAGCCCACGTTAAGCTGTAGGCCCCTTTGGGAATGACCCTATTAGGAGAACGAAGAGGAACAAATTAAAAAAAAAAAAGTTGGATATATTCTCCTTACTTTCTAAATAAAACCTGAATGCCAAATTTATGCTTAAGGATTTAAATAAAGAATATTGGTCTCTTCGTACACACGAAGCACCTTTTAAAGATTTTATATCAGTCAGATAGACGGCAGAAAATCAATAACGTGGCGAAATGACCTCCTAAAGATAAGTCGACGACATGAACGAGTAAGTACTCTTTTAAGAATCTTTTATTAGTTGTTAATACCGTCTTAGTGTTTTTATAGACTCTACATTTTATCCGTTTTCAGTTCAAAAAGAACGAATTATTGGAATCTAGATATGGAGCGATTTTTGGTTACGTGACCTCAGAAGTTTGAGTAATCTGCCAAAAAAGAGCGCTACAGACCAGATGTTTAGTTAGGAAACATAACCTTGCGTGAAAATCATAAAAATACAATATAAAAGGGGAGACAAAACATTCCAATCACGATTTATTTACAATCATGCACAGTTTTACAGTTTCAAATAAGTTAGAAGAAGATGGCTTTAAAAAATGGCAACGCTGTAATAAGATTCACGTTTAGATAATTTCGATCTAACATCATCATTAGTCGCGTTGTAGGTATTTTTTACAGAAATTCAGATAATATAACGGAATAATCCATATTTTGCAATAGTTGCTTAAAATATAGAATTAGCTACACCGACCTAACAAAACATAACCTCATTAATCTCACTTAAAAACAAAATATTAATTCAGGGTTGTAGATGGCTAATAAATAGCTCTAAATAGTTTTAGTTCGAAAAAACACTAAAAATGAATCCAAAACACAAACAAATACAAGATCAGCAGCGATAAAAGGGTAACAACACCCCCGGCGAAAATTAATGAAATTTGTAAACTCCAGGGTCATTTTTACACTAGCAGGTAAAATGAGCAAACAGCGTTGCCACTGCGATTTCCTTAAATCATTGCAATTTTATGTTCTTGGGATAATATTATACTTTTCGGTTTCAACCGCAGGCGGTAGATTTAGGACTCTCAGCACAGACTTAGCACCATTGATTACTGTTTAACACTTTGTATGATTCTGACAGAATAAAAACAATTATGTATATTTATTAATTAAATGTTTTTGGTGAAACTAATAAATTTAGCAAATTGGTTTATTTTATAAAATTATTTTCGTTTGACGATTTCCTATAGTATTTCATCAGTTACGTATATGTTTGTTGGCTTTCTGCGTCAAAAAGTCTATTTCCTTAATTTCTTTTAACAAAATAAACCGAATATAAACAAACTAGCACACGATTTAAGGTTCATAAACCTAACCATATTTTCATATCGCTCACAGTCGTCGATCCAAAAGGTTCGAGCCAATCGTGCTTGATTCTGTTAAGTCATAGTAGATTTAAATAAAAGAACATTCCAGATTACCTGCCCTACATCCAGCCTCACTAAGAGAATAAATCAGATTGATCGGAGCAGTCTGACATAAATAAAGAACGCGACTAGTATAAGATTATTACCATAAACGATATACAGGGTGTCCTGAAATTATCCCGCAATATTTTTCTAATCTAGGTCCCAAAATAAGACAAGAACATATAAACATGTCCCTGAAAGAGCCTCGTACGGTAGGTAGGCCACCCTGAAGATGGGTTTTCCAAATAGGTCAGAAACTCCTCAAGATAAAATTACGATAATTGATAGGTTTAATATGACTTGGAAGCTGCACTGGATAGTGTGTTTATTTGTTTTATTTTGTTTTCTAGAGGCGTCACATGCACGAGATAACGGGTTTGTCATTAATGCCATAAATTTTTTGTGTTTGAGTTGTGCCTAGTTTAAATATGAATTTTGTGAAAAAAATGTACTATTGTTATTCCTTGATATAACTTACCCTTTTCGAGTAAAAATGGATTTGAAAATATGCAATTCAATCAGCCGTTTTTAATATAAAACTCTCAATTTCAATTATAACGGTATAATAAAAATTATTGAAACGTTTTAATTTCACATCCCATTTATTATTGGATTTATTTTCAATTAAAACCACCGAAAAATATATATGTCCTTGCAATTATCAATATCACTTTCATTAGATCAGAAATTTCCACGTAATAATATCTACGTCATAAAAATAAACCTTCGTATAAACGCTAAACAATATCGATTTTACCATTAAATTAAAAGATAATAAATTGTGCGTTTATCTTGCTTGGAAAGGTCATTGTTAAAAACAACTAATGTAATGTAACATGTTTTTATGTCTCCTGCCGCTTTTACCCCTGCTAGGGTCTTAGATATGGGATATTATACAGATTTCGTATTTTGATGGCCTAATCACCGATTGGGTTTGTTCGGGTTTGTTCTGTATGCTGTTTAAAAATTTGCAGTAGTGCAAACGGATTTTTTTAACAATGACATATTGCCGGCCTAATATGAAAATTGCACAAGCCCTGATTTACGATTAAAATTTAGTTAAATAAAAATTAATTAGTGGGTTTATTGCCTTAATTAGAAAGGTATAATGAATTGGATGATTAGGTACACAGCACGTTCATAATAAATAGTGGACTTATGTAAAATGAATTGCCTAATTTACAATCAACTTGTAATTGTGCAAAATTCATGAAAGAAAAGCTTGTTTTAATTACGTTCATTTGCCAAAATTTAAACTAGTAACAATATTTCAATTTGTATCTAACTTATCTAAAAAAGAATTGATTGACTCGTCCGTTACCTTGTGACAATACATTTTAAATATGTATATAAAATGAAACTAAAGTTTACTTTGTTATTTGTCACTATATTAAAAGAGATTTGGCGCTACGGCCGTTTCGTAGTACAACTACATTTTCAAGACGCTCACACGACAGTGAACCCAAACTAAACGTATATAGGGTGTTGAAAAATGGTCGGTACCCCGGAATAACTCCGGTGCATCGCATTGCAGCGGAAAATATCTGGGGAAAAAGTTGTTTGGTTTTTTTCTGAAAACCCCGTCATTTTCGCGTAAAAGAGTCGGAATATTTTGGAATATCCAAATTTGTTCGTTGGGTCAATCGCGAAATTCGTCTTTTTAAAAAAAATTTTTCGGACAAAAGTTTCTTGTTTTTTCTTAGAGAATATTAATCAGCAAAAAAAAATAGGGTTGGCCATTTAAAATTTACAAGTTACCCCTACCCCTCAGGAGGGGGTGAAGGGGTGGGAGATGGTTTTATATGCAAATGATTCCTCTTTCAAAGCCATACAACTTTTGCCGGAAACATTTTTTTAAAAAACCTTCCCCTCGGGAGATATTTGGCCGTTGCGGGACTTTTGCCCCACCCGGTATATTATTTTCAAACTTGGTATGTCTAATATATAGAACCACAAATTTTAGTTAGAAAAGTTATTCCGTTGTTCCACCAGTGGCGTCCTTGCAAACATGTCCTCTTGTGGTTTTACAATAAGATGGTATGCCACTGACATTTTTCCATGTGGATATTTTTTCTGATTAGCCTGGTCAATTCTACATGACAACAATGGCTTCTTGAGTTTTTCTCGTCAGACGCACCGTTCTTGATAAAAATCACTAACTTCGTATTGAAACTCATTATTATTAACATTGATAAAATAATTAATGATAAATTTTGTTATATGAAAATTGTTGGAAATGGCCACCTTCACTGAAAAGATGCTTCCGCCCGTCTTCGCATCGAATTGCCAACCCCAACAATTTTTATAAAACAAAATTTATCATTAATTATTTTATCAATGTTAATAATAATGAGTTTCAATATGAATTTAGTGAATTTAATCACTGCGTCTGACGAGAAAAACTCAAGGAACCGTTGTCATGTAGATTTGACCAGGCTAATCAGAAAAAATATCCACATGGAAAAATGTCAGTGGCGTACCATCTTTTTTGTAAAAAATATCAGAGGACATGTTTGCAGGGACGCCAGTGGTTCAACAATTGAATAACTTTTCTAACTATAACTTGTGGTTCTATATCCTATTAACACATACCAATATTGAAAATAATATCTAAAGTACTTTCAGAGATATTGAAAAATAACAATTTAAAAAATAAAAATTCAACACCCTGTAGTAAAAAATTTAAGCCGTTGCGGACATATGTTCATATGTACTTTTCTTTATAAAATGACCTAAGGAATCACATCCTGGAATATTAGCACGTCATTAAGGAACACCCTGTGTACAGGGAGTATAACAAATTCGGGTTTGTTCGGGTTGGGTTGTTCACCATTGGGATTTCCGAAATGGTAAGAGATACAAAGTCGGTTGAATTGGGGGCAAAGTTGCGTAATTATGGACCCAATAATATGCCGCAAATCAAAAATAAATACAGGTACTTCCAAAATATTTGGAAAAATATAAAATTTGGCGTTTCCGTTATTATTTTTTCCTGAGTTTGCTCGAAGAGATGTCCAAAAATAAATTTCCCAGGCTCATTGCTATTTTTTATTCACCACAAGATAACATCGTCAGATCTTTGATGCGACGTCTCGTCTTTGGCTCACCATCATCAACTTAGCTGTTTTAAATACCGGCCTGGATTTTTTGGTTTAAATTATGAAAGATGAACTAAATCTACGTTCAGCGGTCTACAAGAATTACTGGGTTTCCGACGATTTGTTCCTTAAATTGACCATCTTCATTAAAATATCCCGATTACATTCCTGTAACTTATTTTAAAGAAAATATTTCTTATGTTCACTTATTTTCAATTTCAACATTAAAGACATAAACGCGTACAAATACACAACCTGACACTGTTTCTGTCTATCACCTCTATTGTTGCTTTTAAGTGCAGATAAGGTAAACTAAACAAAACTTCCTTCGTGTAAATATTCTATTATCTTTTTCACGGCATTGATGGATTCACTTTTTATTTAATCATGTCGCACATTTCTTTTATTCATGCTATACATATGTTACTGATGGAAAAATAGTCCGATAAACGCATGATAAATTATTATAAAAGACAAACAAATTGAAAATCAATTGCACGGAAAATTAAAAAACAAATTTTTTTCCTCTGCTTATTAATTGAATACATTTATTTTGGGGTAGATAGATGATATTGTAAAGGATTGTCACGCAGAAGCAAGACAAACTAAAAGGGTTACATCTAAAGTTTAAGTTCAGCTTAGAGCTAGCTGGTGATCGATTCAACAATTCTATGTAAGAGGCTGATAGTTTATCCAATGTCATTTCTCTCTTCCCTGAACACTTTTTCAGTCCCTGGCTGACGGCAGTCAAAAATTTTGCATCACTCTGATTCTCGAATAAGTAATTACATCATGGTGAAAATAGACTAAATATTAGTTCATTGATAAGTTTGAAATAAAAATCAATGAGTTTAAAATTTTTTATTTTACCACAACATTTTAAACCTTCCAAAAAAAAACTTAACAAAAGTAAAATGTATTTATATATTGTATAATTTGTGAAATTTCAAAAATTCAGCTTCTAATAAAGTGTATTTCCTCCTCGGGCCTCAATGCATGCCTCGAACGAATCCATTCCTCGGTAGCAGTGACGACAAGCTCCTGGAGAGTTCTACGGGGATTTTTTCTAACTCGAGCATGTTCTATCAGGTTCATGTCAGGGGACAAAGCAAGCGAATCCAAGCGATTGATTCCCTCACTTGCTAGATATTCATCCAGAGCTCTAGTACGATGGGGCCGAGCATTGTCGTCCATAAACGCAAAATTGTTACCAACAGTCCCTCTCTACGTTATAACATAAGGATGTAGAATATCCCTAATGTACCTGTCGCCAGTCAATGTGCCTTAAACGTGGACGAACTCAGTACGCTCATCAGACCTAATACCTGCCCAAAACACGGTGCTTCCTCCGGCGAATAGAGGCAAAATGCGAGCATGGGCAAGTTGAGGGGCTCTTGTTGGTTCTCTCCAAATAAGAATCCAGCGACTATCGTTTACCAGACAAATCCTGGTCTCATCGGAAAATAGGACAGGATTGCAAAATTCTTCGTGTAAGCGAACGTACGTTTCAGCCCACTGCAGTCGACGAACTTGGTGGTCATATTGTAGTTGTAGAACTCTTACTGGTCGCCGACATCTTAAACCGGATTCAAGAATTCGTCTTCTTGGCATAGTACGATTTCTCCGAATTGTTAACGTAATATAGCGGTTCTACTGTTCGTTAGTAACACGCCTTCTACAACTTCGTTGTCTGTCTCGCACAGAATTGGCCTCTAGATAGAGATTCCATATGAGAGAGACATCACTTTGAAAACCCCTATTGTTTCAGCAACAAACCTTTAGGAATGATCTTCTTCAACTAAAGCTACTATTATTGCACGATCAATTTCAGATATTACTCGGCTATTCATTCTTATACACTGAACCGAAAAATTTAACTGGCCAGCGCCAACAAAATTCAACACTAAGAATGTTATCTTTAACAAAATGACAAAATTTTGGTATCGTTTTAACTGATATTATATATAAATTGAAATGGATTCATCGAAACAAAATAATGAAAAATCCATTTCACGTTATGTCTGTATTATTGTAAAAAAATGGTTAACAAATAACCAATTTATTAATAAATAAATAAACAAAATGAAAATTACGCAACAACACCAATAAAATAACTAATAAGTAAATTTTGAAAAAGCCCTCCGTTGACTCTTAAACATTCATGAATTATGGGGATAACATGTCACCATAATTTCCAACAATTTAGTTATTAGTTATTTTATTGGTGTTGTTGCGTAATTTTAATTTTGTTTATTTATTTATAATAAATTGCTTATTTGTTAACCATTTTTTTTACAATAACACAGACGTAACGTCAAATGGAGTTTTCATTATTTTGTTTCGATGAATCCATTCCACAGCCAACTGCCAAAGAATATATATTTTAATTTCGCTATAAGTCAGAAAATATTGAAGATAGATATAGGAACACTTAATATCATTAGATAGAAAATTCGATCCTCCATTAGCAAAACATATCAAATTTAAAAAAAAGAAGATTTTTGCAATAATTCATCTCCCTCAGAAATATTGTTATGGAGACACCCTGTATAAAACTAATTAAATACTGTTCAAAATTATAAACTTTCGATGGTCAAAATTTCACCTTTCTAGCTGTAACCACTAAAAAGAAGATAAAAATTTATTTTCAGGTGCCGATACGGCGTTAAAAAATCACAAAATTATTTGTAATTCAAAAACTCTTACAGATATGTATATAATATTATACAGAAAACTGTTCAAGATTTTTACCTAGATTACAAAAAAATATAACTTTCGGTATGATCCGGCAACACCGCACCATCCAAAATATTTATTAGCCACAGCCAAATTTTCAAAATAAAATCTCATTTAGTTCTCGAGATACTTCTAATAGGCCACTTTACTTGGTATACCCTGTATATTAAAAATTAAAAAAAATAAATGTTAAATATCTCTATACCGTATCAAATGTTCTGTCGTTAGCTAGTTAGCAAAGCCGTAAAATCTAAACTAAAACTTAAAAACAAATATAAATTCATGAAAAATCCTTTGAAAGTTGGATAAAATTTCATTCTGCCGATGAACTGAAATCGATAACGTGACTAATGACAAAATTACCGGACTAAAAAGCTTTATTTTACCCATTTTTATTATTTTGGTTTGATGGATCGCTTCCCTAATGGGTTTCGGTATTTAAAAGATTTAGTATTGTAAATAACTGAATAATGAACAATAAATAACCAAACATTTTAACAATATTTATTTATGATGTTAGTGTTAAAAGTGTAATTTTATTTTGTGAGAAGGGAATCCAGATATAGATATAGTAGGAATAACTCCGAACAAGATTGACGAATTTCTATCAGACACCTTCACCATCAATGCCGGTGTTCCTCCAGGGTACATATTGTCTTCCACTCTCTTCTTACTCTACATTAACGACCTTCTAGTGAAAACGAAAAATCCGATATTTAATTTTGCTGACGATAGCACACTTACCTCATCTTTCTCTTTGAATGCTACCGACACACATCTTCGCAGACAGCATGAAGTATCAGGCCTCAACAAAGACCTGGAAGAAATTTTGGCTTGGGGGGACAGTAACCAAATTGAATTTAACGCTAAAGAAACCCAGGCAGCAGTTTTCTCTAAAAAGGTTAACATTACAGAACCGGATATAGTAATGGACGGACACGCAATCCCACTGGGTTCATCTATTGCCACGTTGTGGCAATCGCCAAGATAGCTTCTCAGAAACTTGGTGTACTCTTTCGAACCAAAGATATACGACAAACTGCTGCCGCCCATCGATATGTGATTAAGCATAGTACTCCTTGAACTTCATTATTTAAGAATTCTTTCATCTGGAAGACTTCATCCTTATGGAACGACCTTCCCGAGGTCGTTTTTCCCAACGAATATAACCTCCAAATTCTAAACCAACGTGAATCGCCTTTTGCGCACACGCACCACACCCAGAGTGCCCTAAAGGATTTTTCCTATAGTGCTTGTGTTTGATCATAAAAAAAATCAAACCTCGGTCACCATTTATTTTGATTTCAAAATTCGGTGTTTCATAATTTACTTTAAGATCATAAATACAACCATTTGACGAACTTTAGCCAGCCGTTCAATTTTCTACATTTTATGACATGACTATAAAATAAGGTTATTGGCAACAAATGTCCATAAAAACTTACCCAAAACACAAAAGGACAAATAGCTCTGAAAGAACTGTTTTTAGGATTAAATTCAATTTGGATGCAAAAAACTTATAGAAACCAATAAATATTGACATTTGATTTACGTATCAAAATGCAATCAAAATAGCAACCGTAAGATCAACTCATACATTTTTAATCGTTACAAAAAATATACAACCAGGTCTGTAACTTTTGTCTTTGTTTAAAATATTATTGAATTCAAAACGTATGGCGGAACTCAGCAGACGCTCTTTTAAGTCTGTGATAAATAAAGATGGTGAGTTTTAAGTGACGATGGCCCTTGATTCCTTCATCAGTGATGCACGTGTTTTATAATGTACAGACTTCATCTAGTTTCTATAATTCTAACATGGCAACTAATGTGTATTGTTGTTAGTTAAGCAAAAATTCGTTGTTAATAACTCAATTCAAAAGTTCCTTGAATTTATTTTTACTGTTCTGGTGCTAAAAGTGGTCCACTTATAACAGTATAGTGTCATAATATGACACTTTTTGGACACTGACAATACGCGTTAAAAAGTATACTTTTAATAGTGTGTGAAGTTAGGAAATACACATGTTTATGACACATATATATGGCGCATTCCGCGAGAGATTTATTTTCAAAATTAAAGTTGACCTCCTGAGTAGCCCAAAATGTTTGGTCTATGTGTCCCTAATGACCGTGATTTTTTTTAGATTTTTTTTCGCCCCCGTATCGAAATCGTATGCATGGAACTCTGTTCTTAAATCGAACTAATCGAAATTTTGATTGCAATATTTTTCCTAACTAATCAGTGAAATTAACATTAAAAAAGTTGAAATCCGGTCCTGTGGAATGTTTACTTTCACAAGGAAATTTCCGAACTGCGCAAACTCACAACGCCCCCTTCGATGCCCATAGCGGGGACATAATTGCAGATGGTATTAGCAATATACTGTTTATATATACAGGGTGTTTCGGGAGGAAAGGGAAATATTTTGGGAACATGTTCAGAAGGTCAAAATAAGAGAAATTAACCCATATGTTTTAATCCGATTCTTAACCGTCTCTGAAATAATCGGTTCTAAAGTTTTTTTTGTAAAGTTTTGGACTAATTAAGAAGTTTTGTATTTCTAACTGCAGTTTGTAGGTATTTCATTGCTTGTCAATACCTAATTTAATTGACAAGCATGGTTGTCAGTTTGATTTATTCTGAGCGTTTCGACTCGAAAAGAGAAAAGGTTCCATACGTAATGCCTCACACATTCACCCATAGGGAGTATGCTGACATGATATTCGTGTATGGTTTCTGTAGTATGAGCATTACGGGCTGTTGATGAATACCGACGTCGTTTTCCAAATCGAAGAGTTCCTAATCGAAAAGTGTTTCAAAAAGTTTTTGCAAATGCTCAGGAAACAGGAATGTTTCCAAGCGTAAGGATTGATTCGAGCGGCGGGTCTAAATGTGGAAAATGAAGAGAATGTTCTGGATATGGCTGAAGAGAACCCAGGTGTTAGTACGAGGCGGATTACGAAAGAACTTCGATTAGAATCACATGTGGGCGTTTGGAAGACACTTAGAAAAAACGGCTTAAAGCCTTTCCATGTTCAACCGGTCCAACATCTTCAAGAAGGTGATTATGGCTTAAGGGTTCAATTTTGTGAATAGATCCAACAAAATCGAGGCCTACATAAATACATTTTATTTAGCGATGAAGTTCAGTTCACCCGCGATGGAATCAATAACTGTCACAATGAACATCGGTGGTCAGATGAAAATCTTCATGCCACGTTTGAACGAAACTTTCAACATCGATTCAGTATTAATGTGTGGTGTGGAATGCTCAACGACCAGTTGTTTGGTCCTTTTGTATTGAATGAGCGTCTTACTGGAGATGGATATTTACGGTTTTTGGAAGACCATTTAACACACATGTTGGATGATGTTCCGCTAATTGTTCGACACCGAATGTTCTTTCAGCACGATGGAGCCCCACCTCATTTTAGTCGCCGGGTGCGTAATTTCTTGAATAATCGTTTTCCTGATCGTTGGATTGGCAGAGGAGGACCTCAAGCTTGGCCACCGAGGTCACCAGACCTAAACCCACTGGATTATTGCCTCTGGGGGTGGATGAAATCACTAGTATACGAAACACGAGTAGAAACCGTGGAAGGACTCCACAATCGAATTTTTAATGCTGCAAATATCATTATGAACAATCCCCAAGCAATTAATTTTAACAAACGTGGTGCAGCTTGTATTGAAATTGGTGGGGGTATTTTCGAAAACATTCTAAATTAGTGGAATTTTGTTGTTTTACTAGTATCTATTGGTGTTGCTTTTGAAATAAAAAATAGTTACAAAAAAAACTTTAGAACCGTTTATTTCAGAGACGGTTAAGAATCGGATTAAAACATATGGGTTAATTTATCTTATTTTGACCTTCTGAACATGTTCCCAAAATAGTTCCCTTTCCTCCCGAAACACCCTGTATATATTATGTGGTTTATAATTGGTAATTATTTTTTCGGAGTCAATCATCAAAATTCTTAATAAAATATTCCTATTGTTTCTCCCAATTTTTCGCAATTTACACAAGTCCTTTTAATTTTACTAAATGTCCCTGAAGAAGAAATATAATTATTTTGCCAAGCTATTAATGAATAAATTTAATAAAGACTCAATTTTGCCCGACATTCCTGTTCATTTCCTCATTCGTTCATTTATATAAATTAATAATTACTTTAAGAATTTTGGCAGGAATTTAATAATAATATAATATTAGATCTTACCCTTTATGCTATATTTGAGCTTTGATAAGCCAAATAATTTTTTGGTACTAGAAAACTTTTGTTTTTAAATTCGTTCATAAAAGCAGTATTAGAGTCTGCAATAAAAATTTCCGGTGCAATGGCAATTATAATTGCATGCATTAATGCGCAGTAAACCGTTCTCGATCAGTTGGCGCATTGCTAATAGTCGGAACAGCAGTTGGTAGTGTCGAAATCCCTAAAATACCTCCAGAATTAGAGATGGGCAAACATGTTCATTTTGATTAGCAGTTAAAGCAGCTACTGCTACTTTCAAACGGCAGTTCAAAAAAGTTGCTACAAATTAGCAGTACATATGCTTATAAAGAATGTGAACTGCTAATTTAATGACCAGTTAGTGTTCATGCTCAGTGCACTGTTCTCGATCAGATAGCACAATACTTCTTGCATTGCGGGCGCAATGCGAGAATGGAATCCGTATTACAGTCGGAAATTCTACTCTCGCGGGCTTTAAAATTACATGGAATCATGGGCAGTACACTGTTCTCGATCAGCTGGCCCAATTAGTATTGGATTGCTAGAAATGGATCGTGCGCCATTGCCGCTGCAAGTCTGAGTAGAGATGGATTATTCTGTTATTTTTAACTGTTTATTAGTTGGACGAAGCAGCTATGAATAGCTATTGGCTATTTAAACTAACTGGTACTTAAATTTGCAGTTCACATTCTTTATTAAGAATATGTTCTGCTAATTCGTCGCAATTTTTTTGACCTGCTATTTATCAGTAGCAGTAGCTGCTTTAACTGGTAATCAAAACGAACAGGTTGGCCCATTTCTAATTCTAGGGGTATTTTATTGATTTCAACAGTACCAACTGCTGTTCTGACTGTTGGCAATGCGCCAGCTGATCGAGAATGGTTTACTGCGCATGAATACGCGCAATTTAATTGCCATTGCAGGCGCAAGAGACGAATTGCCGACTCTAATACGGCTTTAAACCATTTACTAGATGATCAAAGCGCCACGGTGCTGCAAAGTGACGCTTTAAACAAACAATACTGTTGACTGCCCGCCTAAACTTAACCTCAAACTGCTAATACCGTAAAAACTGTCGAGAAAATGGCGGGCAGCCATGAGAGTTTTTGGATCCTCTTCCAGAGTCGTATTCTTTGCGGTAAATCGTCAATTAGGTTTCAATTCCTTACACTTTTCGTGAAACAGAAAATTAAAATTATCGTTAAATCTGTTGTCATACCTTCGTTTGTGCTCTTAAGCATATTAATTCTTAAATATTTTTTAAAAGGCTAAGGAAATACTGTGCTGGCCTATTTATTATCAACATGTCATAAGTAATTTGACCTAACTCTTTGAATTTCGAACTATAAGATAGACGGATATGACCAATTCAAAATGCGTTGAACTCCAGAATCTTCATGACTTCAGCGGGCGTTTCCGTTTGATGCACACGGATATCCGGTTAAACCGGAAGTGCTATGAAAATTGACTTTCATTCTCAAATTACTTTAATAATTTTAATGAAATAATAAGTATGTACTAAATTTAAACTCCACATACCTTTCTCTAAATTTTTTATTCATATTATTTTTCTTTATTCATAATTTATTAAAGTAATTTGAGAATGAAAGCCAGTTTCGTAGCACTTCCGGTTTAACCGGAAGCTTTACTGATATTGTTAGATAGTACCACATAAATAAACTTAAATAAGCACATCATATTTTTCCTACATTCATTAGGTTTTTGTCAAAACGTCATAATTTTTGATATATTTAACATATTCAATCGCTATTTTCTCGACAACTGTCAGATACAGGTATAGGAAGTAACACATGTTTTACACTTAGAATTAAATATAGAATAGAAATTTAAAAAAAAATACAGGGTTTCATTCAAAATAACACTTCCGATTAAACTAGAAACGACTTTCATTTTTTCGAGCAATTAAAATATACATCCTACCCAGTGGCGGTTCTTCCACAGGAACATATGCGCATGTGCACACCCAAAACGAATAAAAAAATATTAATTTATATTCATTGAATATTATTTATCGTATAAAGTCCGACCCTCCAATATTTTATCGTACCGTCAACCAAACTGTATATTTATAGGCTCTCGATCCGGCAACCGTGCCTCGGTTGAGGTTAATGACGATTATGATGAGACTGGCTCGCATGTGCGATTAAGTAGGCGGGGCATATTGCAGTTTCTCTGCAGTAACAGGTAGCGGGAGACAGCAGCGGATAGCGGGGCTATGACGATTTAACATGGGAAAGGCGCACAATTTTAGTATGCGCCGCGCCGTTGTCTGTTCGTGCATCTAGTTAGAAATTCGAGCGTGTATGTTTTAATACTTTAATATTATATATTTATTAAGTTAAAATGAATTTTTTAACATTTAACATTTATTTTAACATTTTAACATTTTAACATTTTAACATTTTAACATTTTAACATTTTAATATATAATATAATATAATGAATAGTAAAAACCAATAATAGACACCTAGGTGCTATATTATAGGCTCTCGATCCGGCAACCGTGCCTCGGTTGAGGTTAATGACGATTATGATGAGACTTGCTCGCATGTGCGATTAAGTAGGCGGGGCATATTTATAATAGTTTGACTATTTAAAAAATAACGTTAGCTCTTTGAGTTTAGAGGAAAAAATTGAAGTGAAGAATGCGGAAAGACCTAAACCTGAAATTAATTTAAGCACAACAACAACAAACAAGAACAAAGGGTAAATCTAGAGACTTTATTAGAAAGTTTAAAAATTAAATATATGAAAAAAAAATTATAGAGGGTATTCCAAACTTTAATGAGGTTGTTATTGATGAATTTTCTACAATTAAGAACCGAAGAACGGACTTTATGTTTAAGCACTATACACACTAAGAAACCTTTTCTTATTTTCCAAAAGTTGTATTTCCTTGTGTAAAATTAAAAAAATAAATAAAAATATGTTTTACCTAACGCATTTTCTTATTACTTCTAATTTTCTACATTTAAAACGCCTAGGAAGTAATTGTTTGGTCGTTACACAAAAAATAAAATTTTAAAAATAGTTTCACCATACTTGTGAACTGAATCATGACACTTCCCAAAATATGAAATCGATGAGTTTTTCCATAAGGATATTACAGCCTTGCCAGCAATCGCGTTGAGACCCTGTATATGTTCATAGATGCTTCGATCAAATTCAATAAACGAAAATTCAAAATTTCACTTTTTTTCTAACGGCATGAGAACTAAATTAAAGATTACGATATCATATTATAATTTAAGGAACTTTGCCACAATTTGACCGACGCTGTATATCGTAGAGTTTCCGAGATTCCAATGAGAAAGCTTGAATTTGGGACACGCTGTGCATACGTATACCATAATAAAAGATAAAAATATAAAAATTTATGATTCGATTTCTTCTTCAAATGTATTTTAAAAGGGTATGAATAAAATCAATGTCTGAAAACATTTCAACAGATTCGTTACATAAATCAAATATCAATCCTAAAGGGGTTCGATCCTGGTGAAAACGGTCATTCAAAAATATGAGCAAAAGGCGAAAAATAAAACGCTTTCAGACGTGTTTATATTTTAATATTTGATTTCCAAATACGGTGCCCTTTGGACCGTTGGCGTTACAAATGACCGAAAAACCGTTGATTAAATCTGTTTCTAAATCCTATAGAGCAGCGTTTCTCAAACTGGGGTCCGCGGACCCCTTGGGGATCCGCAAGCAGTTACTTAGGGGTTCGCGAATAGCTAAGTGGGAATAAAATGTCACAAAACAAAATATCGTAATCGACTTAATGTCGAACCAAATATAGTATAAGGCTGCAGCTTTCTTCAAATTAAGCCCAACATAACATAGCTGCGTGGAAGAAGAAGAAAGCAGAACTATCCATCTCACAAGTACATTTGCTGCAGCCAGTGATATATTATTCAGATTTTTGCTCATTAATTCTTTTTGATTTGTGAAAAATAATAAGATTCGAATACAAATTATTTTTAACTAAAGGTAATTAGTTAGGCATGACTTCCTATCCCAGAATTAGTTCTGTACTAATGTAGTGAGCGGTTGGGTGTCTACAATAAAATTCTAGTATCAAAAGGGGTCCGTGGTCAAAAAAGTTTGAGAAACGCTGCAATAGAGGATAAGAAACCCGGACAATTTAGAATCAATTTGATATCAATAAGCGGAATTCAATTCAATTGAAGAAAATAAAATTGGGTATGATCGTAAATATGGTATAGGGCAGGGGTCGGCAACCTGCGGCTCTTTGGATGTGAAGCTGCTGCTCTTTAGTTCCATACGCAAATATTATTTATTTTATCCAAAAAAAACATTAAAAATTCGTTCTGAATCGATTAACGAGGATTAGGCACCGATTCTATCTCTCAGCCACTGATGACGCCGTCATCAGATGTTTCTATGTAGGCTTTAATTCGTTTTCGACGCAAGACAATTTGGCATCTTCACCAGTACTTTGGCTGTCGGATCGGCAACCTACGGCTCGCGGCTCTTTCGATGTCAAGTTGTGTCTCTTTCGATATCAAATTGCGGCCTGGTGTGGTAGGGTATGACGGAATTGCCTTATGACTATACAGGGTGTTTTTTAATTGAGTGCCGATACTTAAGGTGGCGAATCCTTGGGTAATTTTAAGAAGAAAAGTTAATATTAATATATGTCCTAAACCTCTTCATTTTTGAGCTACAGAATGTTAAAATTTAAACAATAACTTTTTTTGTCATAATTATAATCACTCTTAGATATTTTTATGAAATCTTGTACACACCATTATCAAACAGAAATAAAATGGTTTTTTGTAGTTTTTTATGTAGAATCCAGTGACGTACTCAGATTTTTCTACATTGAATAATAATAATTAAGGAGCATTTTTGATATTGAATGGTTGGATAAAAAAAAACGGTAAACATATTATAAAAATAAAAATTAGTAGGCTGGGTAAAGCTTCATAAATTTTTACGTTTCTTTTCATAAACACAATAGGGTTGGCATTGATTTTTCGTTATTAAATAATTATTATTAGAGTAAGACGTAAAATCTGATAAAAAAAATGGTCAATTTTACAAACAGTGAATTAACTGACATTACTATAGCCAAGCCCATAAGTATATACATACTTATGGGCTTGGGGACGGAAATGCATACGAGGCCAGGCGGATATACCCCGGACGGACGTCACTGATAAAAAAGTATTGGCACTCAATTAAAAACACCTGTATACAGGGTGTTTCAAACAACATGTGTCATCGCTCGTGTGGTGATTCCTTATCTAAAAATAAGGCCAATGGTTCCATCAACATGGGTCCGCAGATGCTTTCTTTGAAAGATACAGGATGTTTTCAAATTTTCTCGGTGTTTTTAAAATATGTTTTTCCGAAACGCCTTTATAGTAATTTTGGTAAAATTTTGATGTTATGAAAAGTACCTAAAATAGCGCATATTTTAGCAATAAGAATGTGTGAACAGGTTTATCAGGGGCGTGCCTGCGTTTAGGCGGTTTAATAATGTCAGTTCGGCAAAATCCTCATATTTGTATCAAAGTGAGAAGATTTTTACGTAGATGGTTGAATGCTTGTAATGAAGCTGATAATGGCCATTTTCAATATTTACTATAATTTACATTAAATGAAATACATTTTCAAGCAATAAACACTTATTTTTCTAAAATCGTATTACGCTGCCTAAATTCTACCCAATAAAATTGCATGTATCTTGTAAACTTGAAGATGACGTTAAATCGATATTAATTTTTAGTCATTTAAATTTCTTTCAAAATGCGAAAAAATCAGTGTCGTACCTATTTTTTGTTCAACATTATTAGAGCTCCTGATCACACGCACGCCACTGGTAAACCTGTTCACACATTTTTATTGGTAAAATATGTTTAATTTTCATAACCCAAATTTTAATAAAATTACTAAAGCCGTTTCGGGAAAACTATCTTGAAACACATTCACATAGGAAAGCGACATTCTGCACTGGTAGAAGCTATTTTAAATAAATCCTATTTTATATTTTATATTTTCAATATTATCTCATATTACGGCATCCGTTTGTATATCTTTTTTACCATTTAAATGCTCAGAATGAATATTTAAATATAATTTGTTTAGATAGGTGCATTGAAAGTTATATAACGTCTGTTTATTTTATTCTTACTCGCCTGATTAATTGATTATCTATATACAGGGTGTTATGGAAATGACTTATTATATTTAAACCGGCATATCCTGAGATGAAAATAAATTGAAGAAAAATAACCTTAAAAATAACCATTAATGGCGCTGTTACCTGTTACTGGACGGGTTTGTTCGAACCGAACTCCGAACAAACCCGAACTTTATATGAAATCTGAAAAATTTACGTGGCGGCTACTGAGGAAGTTCCCCATCAACAGTTTTTGAAGACAAGACGTCTTTGACCCGCGTTATCACTTCTTTTTCAAACCTTTTAGAAAAAAACACTACAATTATAAGGTACATACTGTACACAATATTTTTTATTATGATTTATTTCACAACAGAAAAAAAATCGGGTAATGCTACAACTAACAAAACGTTTAAAATTCGTATACATCAAGCACGTGGAACCCTCGACAGCGTCAACCCATTCCCGAGCTCGAAACATACTGAAGCAACGATAGTCGCGCGCTGCAGGTATCCAAGCAAGGGCGAAATATGCGGTGTGATCTGACAACACTGTTATTATACTCTAGTGACCCACATTGTTGCTAACTGAATCCAGGTGGAACGGCGCGACAGTATGTGGGTAAAAAGAGTTTTTACCTTAGTATTTAGAAATTCGATTAAAAAAAACAGTATGTAGACTTTCTCTAGGACACCCTAGGAGTCACCCATTTAAATATCATAAGTCATTTCCATAACACCCTGTATTTACAATAAGTTACACCTTTGTATTAATTTCTGTTCAAATTTACCTGTTACTCCCCACACTGCTAATTAATTGTTTTAAATCCACAAAAGCAATATTAGGTACTTATAATTCTTTGTCTTTTTTTTCCTATTATTTATCTTGCTGTAAAATATAGTCTCGCCTGTTTCCCTTGCTCCCAATTAAATAAAAATAGCCAAATAACCGCATTGACTATAGTTTAATATGCAGCGTTTTCGTTTATAAAATAACACAATATCAATAAAACTATATAAAGCATATAAAATAAATATGTACGTGAAAAATATTTTATTGGGTCATGCTATTTTTAAAGAGCATAAGGAAGTAAAGTTGTCTGTATTGATATAAAGTTTTAATTTTAGTATAATAAGTTGATTCTGAGAGAGCTTATTTCAATACATTGCACGAAAGTAAATAAAGTATGTTTATTTTTCCAGCGAAATGTGTAGCGATCCAAACTTAAGTGCTTCTATAATTATTATTTTGGCTATTTCACTTGGATGGTCACGCCGACCAATAACATTCCAGGAGTTTAATACACGGAAAAAATACGGTATCAGTAATCCGTGCCAAAATAATATTGTAAACATAATTTACTAGTTAGGGGTTCTAATAAATTTATAAAATCTTAACTACTAAAATATATTGTAACTTTTACAACGAATGCATGTGCATGGAACAAACGCTGTAGTAAAATTATTATAGTAAATATTTCACTGTACGATTTCCTATAAAATAGCTTGAATTTGCTTCATTCTGTAAAATCAAGTAATTACTAAAATATATTGTAAATTTTACAACGAATGTAACTTCAGTGTTATATATTTTAAATTATATGGCTCATTTCACTGGTATTTAAGTATTTTTAATTGAAAAAATGACCAAGTTTAAATTGACTGTTGTAAAGATATTTTTACAAAAATAAAAGACATAAATGAGATACGGATTCCTAGAATTTCATTTTCGTAACAAATAAAATGAAGAGAACTTAACAGGGAACATACATCGATCGATTAAGTCAAGCGACGTTGGGCCCTGTTAATACTTGGATGGGTTGGTTAATGGCGGGGGTCGGTTTAAAGGCCCGAACTTCTATCACTGCAGCCTGCCGGCTTATTGTGTATCCCGATCTTGTTAGAAGATATTTGTTCCTTCTATGAGGTCCACTAACCTTCTAAAAGCTTATCATGAGGGATGTTATCACCACGTTGTATGTTCCCGAAGATATTTTGTCTTCTACGAGACACTGCTACGCAGCGGTATATTATGTGTGAGGCGATTTCATACTCTTCGCCGCAGAGTCTGCATTCGATGGATCCGTTGTTTATACCCATCAGTTGAAGGTGTTTTCGCAGGTGGCAGTGGCCTGTTAGCTGATCCATCACCTGTTTCAGCTGAGGCCGCGTCAGGGTTAGCATCCCATTCGATAGCATTTTCTATGGTTTTACAATTACGGCCCGTGCGTGTATTTGACCAGGTAACCCTTGACATCGAGATAGGTGTTGCTTTTTCGACCATCTATCTAATGTTGATTTTGTTGCCTGTCTTAATATCCCAAAGGCCGGTTCGGGGCCCCTGAGACTTTGAGCGGATCCGGCTCTCGCTAGTTCATCCGCTTTCTCATTACCTAATATCCCAGAGTGACATCAGGATGTATATCTTTTGATTGTGGTAGCCCTTTTCAAGATTTTGTAGTACGCATGCTTGTATGGCATGAACTACCGCTTGGTATACTGTGGCGTAGGTCCCCAGAGGAATGATTATGTAAATCCTGGGCCTTTCCCCAAATATACCTGCGCCCACACCGTTGGCAGTTTTTGATCCAGCGGTGTACCAAACTAGACCCTTGTCAAATGACGGGGGTGCACTGTTCATCCATTTATCAAAATTCCAGTCAATCTTGAAAGGCTTTGTGAAATCGTATGTTGCTCTCATACGATCAGTTTGCATAACCAAGAGCTCATCGTTGATTAGGTCCATGGCACTTGTGTGTCCAATTTTTGCGGGGTGGATGGGTGATCGCTTGCGATTACCATTTGTCAACATTTTTACAAAAGATTTTAGTAAATTTTACAAAAAATTTTCATTTAAATGGTTTACTAAATATTTTTGCAATTCTTATTAAAAATGTAGGTAATTTTGTTATTCCACTCACACATAGAACCATAAATGATGGTTATTTACTATTTTTATAGTAAATTTAACTACATTTCTTTCCGTGTATGAGGAGACAATAACTAGAAGAATCTTTCTTATATAAATTCTAACATCAAAGAGATACAACAAGTAAAAATACAACAGCAAATATAGGACTTAATGAAAGAAATCGAATAGTATAGGTAACTATATACCATAAAAAGACAAAAGGAATAAATAAAAATTGGTTATCTATATCTATAAACAGCGATATGATACCCGTTTGATTGTTGTAAAATATTGTTTTCGTTGTGAACGTTTATTTTTATAATAATAATAATAATAAATGACTTTATTGTAAAAGATTACAAATGGCGAAGTTGAGGCCGAGCCTCCTAGCTTAACCTAGATATTAAGATTAATACAGACCCTATAAGTTGATATACTCTAACTGCCCACTATACGCATAAAATGCAGAATACAGCAAGCAGTCAGAGATAATAAAAAAAGAAGGAATACAAAACAAAAAAAAAATAAGAAAAAAAAATAAGAAAATATAAGACAACAAGAAAATGGTAAATTAGTACAATTCATATTCTTCTGACCGATTCCTACATAGAAAATGAACCCAAAAGAATTATAAAAAGAGAGAAAAAAAACCAATAGATAAATTTATAATTTTTGACACTTTCACACTCTTACAAAACACACTAAATTCCAAACCAGGGAGATCACGATGAATATCCCTACAAACTACTTGAATCTATCTATCGAGGCTTTAATTAGCCTCCTAAATTTAAAATCTGAACACAATTTTAATTCTGAGTCGATAAACTGGTGGGGTAATAATGAGTTTATGACGCAGATCCAAATTATGCGAGTCATATCGAAATTTAATTTTGTTATAAAGATAGTCTGGGCAATTGTTACAAATAATTTTATTATATAAAGTGCAACACCCGTCTATCATCCATTCTTAGCCATTCAAGTTCACGCAACTTAGAAGTAACACCACGATCGTACTTTCTAATGCCACCTATCAGCCTTACACAACAATTCTGTACTAATTGAATACGACGAGCATCCTCACCTATAAGACAAGGACCATATACAACATCTGTATAGTTAAAATGTGACAAGACCAGGGACTCGCACAACATCTTTTTCAGCGAAGCATTAAGTAGTTTTTTCTGACCATAAATTAATTTCAGATTGCCAAATGCTTGTTCAATACAACTACTAATGTGCGAAGAGAATCTAAGGTCCTTATCTAACAATAAAACCAAATTCTTTGCAACGGCAGACAGCTTTAACTGAATGTTATTCACACAAATCTTAACACGATCCGCGTATAACTCTCTACAATGACCTTTTCCAAAAAATAAAACTTGATACTTGCTGGGGTTCAGAGTAAGTTCAGACTTAAACAATGGGCATGGGAAACATTCAATAGGATATCCAGGTCAGCATTTATTTTCCGGTTAGCTTCATCAATGGCATTAGGTGAGAATGAAAATTAGATCTGCGTGTCATCCGCACAGAAGTGAACTGAACAGTGCTTTAGGTGCGTATAAAATTGGGACGTATACAGAGAAAACAACAATGGACCAAGTATCGAGCCCTACGGAATACCACACGAGAGGCTTCTTGCTTCCGAGAAAGTTCCATTAAGTTTAACTATCTGCTTTCTATTTGTCAAATAGCTTCTAACTAATTCACAGGCATGGTCCTTAAAACCGAGATAACTAAGAATGGCAATCAAAAGGGCATGATTCAGTTTATCGAAGGCTTTGGTATAATCCAAAAGGATCAGTATTGTTAGGTCTCCACGGTCTGTAGCCGAAAATATATCATCCATTACCTTGAGTAATACTGTAGAGCAGCTGTAGTTAGCCCGAAATCCCGATTGCATTGTCGGCAAGACCCCACAGAGCATAATATGTATTCTGTAAAACTTGATCCCACGTGAGAGGTCCCAATTGGGACCGCTAACTGGTAATGCTTAAGTTAGCAAGTAAGGATGACTAATAATTTAATAACTTAAAATAGAACATTATTAGGAGAATAGATATCAATGTCTTTTAATTTTAATAACTATGGACTTCAGTAAAGTATAGTTTATAATTTATGTTGCAAAGCGGGACTGGCCGAATGGCAGACTTGCTAAAGCAAAAAAAAATGTTTCAAAGCAATTACGCATTAATGGAATGTCGGTGCGCGGCTTCGTGTGCTTTTTCCAGTCGTGCGTAATAAGCTTTTTACAATACCCATTAGGGTAAAGCTGGGCCAGATGGTTCAACTTTTTCATATTCTAATTAAAAATTTGATTTTTGATATTAGGTAACGATTATACCTATACAAAATTAAGGATTTTACTAACGAAAAAACATCATTTTTAAAATAACCAAAGAAATTCATCTCACTTTATGGTTGGAAATTACGATGTAAATTGCTTAAACACTTTCTCTACTGCGACAATGCAAGAAATGGTTCAGAAAAGTCGTGCAGCTCCAAAATCCATTTGTAACAAGAAATTCATTCCAGCCAGTCCTCTTGACTTGTTGTGTTCATTGACACACACAGAAAAAGTTACTTACTTTAAAAATAAAATACTCAACCTGCATAAATTTGCTTTGTATATACGCAAAGAAATATGTTTTCTAAAAGACTTTCAATTATTACAGCAGGGGACTAAAATATTCCAATTAATCAATTACTTTTTAAAATCAAGAACGAGAGACAATATTGTCCTTTTAAAATTACACAATATTAAAATAATCATGTTCTGGCTATTACTTAAACAAACATATTATGTATGTTTTGGGTAAGTATAAGAATTCTTTATTTGAGAGGAAGCGTAGATATCTATTTTGATCATTATGGTTTATAGTGTTTTTTAATCATACTCACCTTAAAATATTTTAATTACAACTGCAAACATACCCCACGAATTTAATATTTGTTCTATGGTATCCATTTCCATATTGAGCTGTCACCCCACTTCGAAACAAAACATTAAACAGACGTTAAGAGTAAGGAAACTACGAATTCGGTACGTGCACGAAACTATTACGATGAAACCAAATAAAAATAACCAGCGAAGAGTTTGCTTATTTGCTCTTCTCGAAAATGAAATTATTACCCTTAATAGATTTCGACCTGGACGTCGTTGGTCGGATCAGACACCCGGTGTACCTATTCCAATCTTGCGTGTAATACTGGTAAGTATTTAAATATTTTGAATTTTAGATGGGTAGGGATAAACCGATCTAATATTTTTAATTTAAATAATCGATATTTTAGTTCCAAATTAAACCTAATATACTTTTAATTTAAGAAAAATATTGTTTAAAACTCACCAAATTTAGTCAAAAATTCTGAGAGTAGCAAAATACTGCTGATTATAATATTTCTTCCCTCCATGCAGCTTGTGATCAGGTTCCTTTTATATACTCTAGTTGGCATCTAAAAATAATATATATAAAATATATACTAACAAATTACAAATAAATGTCTACGCCAACTAACCCGATTGGTTGGGCGTGACGACGCAATCCATCTATTCCCACTATCTATTCTAGTATGAGGAGGCTCTTTAAGAGCCAATCATGCTAATTGATTTTAAGGTTAGAAAACAATCATATATGTGGCATAACTGAGATTATATTAGAATGGAAAGTGTTTTGTTGTTGGTCCCTAATTATTACATTTTCTTAACGGCCAAAGACAATAATTAGGATATGCTAAATTCAATCAAAATAACGAAAACAATGCTGCGCATAAGAATGTTGCGATGCCGCTACGTTACCAGTGGCTCATCAAATTAACTGAAATATTAAGTTGCGTTATCTATCCCGCTGCGCCATCTGTCCCGGGTTTACATTAGGTGCGTGAGGTATTATTACTACTAAAGTCTGTTCGTGCGATATCGGATTAAATCATTAAAGGTTGTTAAACAGTAAGACGGTTAAGTTAACAATACCTTCGCTATACTTGATCGTACCGAACATTCCATTGGTTCACTGTAGTCGGCTGGGCAAAATCAGTGGTCCCAAAACAAAATTATCTTAGAATCATGTACCGCGGTAAATATTTTTATATTGTTTATTTTTCACTCATAGTTTTTTTATTTATCAAATGAAAAACATTTTGCGTCAATAAGTTAAAGATTTTCTCAGGTAATTTACTTATTTTGGGATCATTATAGTTAAATCTATATAATAATCACTATTTTCCAAGAAATAATTAAAATTTGCTCAAGTGTAGGATGGTATGTTCTATTTTAAATAAGTAGTTATGCTTTTTAATTTAGTTTGTTTATCGTTGTATGTAAATTAAAAGCAGTTATAAAGCAAAGTTATGAAAAATGTTCAGCAAGGTGAGACAACGACTAGAAGGTGTTTATCTTCAGGTGAACGCCCTTTGATATTACAAGTGGAACGTTATTTTACTTTAGAAAAAGATAACTCGGGTCCGTTAGTGTCTCTGTTTTGGCAGTGCAAAAACGTACGTCTGATGCTTGCGGCATTTCAGATAAGACCTTAAGAAGACTTCGAAAAAAGAGTGAAGAGGAATTGGACAGACCATATAAAAGGGTTCGACTCTATTCTAAAGCCTTTGATTTATCCCAAGGGATAAAACTATCGATTAGGAATATAGTTTATGATATGTATAAAGCCAAGGAATATGTTACCCTAAAAGCTATTCTTGAAAAGATAAAGAAGAAAGAACTTTGCGATATTGGAACTACCAGTTTGTCCATCATTTTAAAAGATCGGGTTTGTTCGGGCTTCAAATACAAAAAAAACGAACAACAGAACAGCTTTGCGAGCTGTCCAATAATGTTTCAAAAAGATGGAAATTTTTAAGGGAATATTTAAGAAACAAAAAATTGGAATTGTCAAGGCAAGTTGTTTTTATTGACGAAACATGGATATATGCAAACGGAACAAAATCGTCTTGGCAGGATGATTCGAAACATTGCTATTCCAGTACCCGTGACAGTAATAGAAAAAGGTATATAATAAATACATGCTGGCAATGAAGAAGGGTTTGTTATTTAGAAAATATAATTTATTGTTTGAGAGCCACCGACTACCCTGCTCGAGAGGTTTTATTGCTTAGCGGCCTTCATACACTCTACCGACTTTATTAATCTCCAAAAACGACAACTGTCTTTGGATGTTAAATTTAACTCAATTTACAAATTGCAAATAACAAATTTTTTCAATTTTTCTAATTATCGTGGTATTTTAAAAATTTTTTAGATTGATTCATGTTTTTAGAATTTGACCAATCTCCTAAATCCTACGGCTTCGAATATCCCAGTGGGACGTCTACGTCACACACCGAATAAAATTCAATCTTTTCGTCGCTCCATACTGTAATTATTTTTACATTTAGCTTTGTACATTAGATAATATCGGTTTGTAATCTTTCTCTATAATGCTTGAGCTTTATATTGTATCGAATGCCGACAAAGTGTGAATCATAAACAAATAAATTATGGCAACACAATCTAGGTAAATCATCGTTGCGTAGGCTCAGGCTATACACAGTGTGTAAAAAGTCCCGGAACAGTCAATTATTTCAAAAATGGTGCACAATATAAAAAAACTTTCTGTATAAAAGTTGTTGGTCTTAAAGAAATTTATTAAACTTAGATCCCTGTAATTATACAGGGTTGCCCCAAAAGTCGTGGTAACCGAAACTTCATTTTTTTTAAATGGAATGACCCTTTTTTGATCACATTTTCTGATTCCTCTAAATATTCTAAACAACAATTATAGAACATGTCATATGGCTAAACCTATTAGTTTTAGAAATAATTTGAGTTGAAGGACATAAATGCGATAGGTACGATATTACCTTTTGCATTGTTTCGAGTCGGCTCAAATGTTTTACGTTAAAATTAAAAGAAAAACATTAAACTCGTGTAAAATGAACCTCACTCAAGTTGTGTCAAAATTTTAATAACAACTAAATTATTAAATACAAGCAGTAAAATTAACAATAACTTGAAAAGAACAAAAATAAAATTAAGTGTAAGTCGTTATTTAATTAAATTCTGAAAATGTCCTCCTCCCACAGTTTGACAATGGGCTAGGTTATAATAAAATTTGTCGATGACGTTTTGTAACATTTCTTGGTTAATAGATGCACATTCTTCAATAATTCTTCCTCTTAATTCATTCAGATCTGCAGGTATTGTCACAAATACTTTATTTTTTAGGTGTCCCCAAAGAAAATAATCAAGGGGCGTTAAGTCTGGCGACCTAGCAGGCCATTCTATGGGGCCTCTTCGTCCTATCCAGCGGTTAGGAAAAGTGTTGTTTAAATAATTTCTAACAGCTAGCCCAAAATGAGGAGGAGCTCCATCCTGCTGAAACCACGTATTGCGTAATAGTGGTCCTACTTCATTGTTTATTGCTGGCACAATTTCATTTTGCAGCATGTGGAGATACATTTCGGCATTCAAATTCCTCTAAAAATGCGAAAGGTAATATCGTACCTATCGCATTTATGTCCTTCAACTCAAATTATTTCTAAAACTAATAGGTTTAGCCATATGACATGTTCTATAATTGTTGTTTAGAATGTTTAGAGGAATCAGAAAATGTGATCAAAAAAGGGTCATTCCATTTAAAAAAAATGAAGTTTCGGTTACCACGACTTTTTGGGCAACCCTGTATAATTACAGGGATCTAAGTTTAATAAATTTCTTTAAGACCAACAACTTTTATACAGAAAGTTTTTTTATATTGTGCACCATTTTTGAAATAATTGACTGTTCCGGGACTTTTTACACACTGTGTATATTAGTAGTCACATTAACTTATCAAACTGGCTGTACGTTATGTACGAGGCATTCGAAAATACCATAAAATATATATTTTTTTGATTATTTTATTTTTAAACATAACTTAAATGCATTTGTAAATAATACAATTACTTGTAATATACTATTTTCTATTTACGGTAGTCATTGTAAAAATATTTGTGCCTCTTTTCATGCATGTTCTCTTCGCCAAAAATGGCGTTTTCCAAGAGAGCGGGTGGGAAAGTATCTTCGAGTCACCATGTGCTCATAAATAAATAAAACCAGAATTGTCGGTGCGGGATTTGAACCCGCGACCCTCAGATCGCCAGGCGGACACTCTACCCACCGAGCCATACTACAAGCGATAATAATATATATATAAAATAAAAATTAAATTGGCAGTTAATTTTTCAAAGATGTTTTAGAAAAATGTCTGAAGAATTTCTTTATTTATATGGCCTCAAAGACTCGGGCACTTGTAAAAAAATAAATAAAACCAGAGATGCCGAGTGCGGGATTTGAACCCGCGACTCTCGGATCACAAGGCGTACGCTATAACCACTAGGCCACCGACCCTATTTGTCAAATATAATAAATAGATATTTACATTCTCCATGCGCGAGTGTTTTCATGTCATGTAGACAGGAAAACTGTCTGAAGAATTTCTTTATTTATTAGCCATCAAAGCTTAGTAGCACTTGTAAAAAAAAATACGGTACATATCTCGGGCCGTCGGAGGCTTTTCTGGTCTCGTGCGGTGGCCTCCCTCACCTCTTTTCGGCCCTTGATACGTAATGTACAATTTCAATGCAGTAAGTACTTTGAAGAGAAGTTCATATACGTATATACAGGGTACACCAAGTGACCTATTACAAGTATCTCGAGAACTAAATGAGATTTTAGTGAATATGATTTTCTTTTCAGGTCCCGATACGGCGTTAAAAAATCTCATGATTATTTATAATTCTAAAACTCTTAAAGATAGGTATATGATATTATACAGAAAACTGTTCTAGATTTTTACCTAGATTCCAGAAAAAATATAATATAATAGGGTAATTAATTTAATGTTCCGTTGCTACCACTTTCGGTATGATCCGGCAACACAACACCATCCAAAATATTTTATAAATGTAGAAAACCATCTCTTATAGCCACAGCCAAATTTTCAAAATAAAATCTCATTTAGTTCTCGAGATACTTCTAATTGGCCACTTTACTTGGTGTACCCTGTATATCAACATATTATATCCGCAATTGCTTTAATTTTATATTTTTTAATTTCTCCGAAAGTACTTGAAATATCATTTTCAATTTTGGTATGAGTTCCCAGGATATCAAACCAGATATTTAAGTCACAAAATTAATTCCATCTATCCACAAGTCCCTGCAAACATGTCTCTTATATTTTTTGCACAAAAAGTGTTACTCCACTGACTTTTTTCCATGTGGATATTCTTTCCAGTGGGGTTTTGCGGAGACCGACGAAATACGAAAATTTTCAACTATGGCTCGAGCCGAACGATTCGTCGGAAAAAAAAACTTTAATTCTGAAATTTGAAGGAAATTTAATGTACTTTCATTTTGAATAGGAAGGTTATTTACGAAAAGGTGATAGTTTCTTAGTTATTAGCAAAAAAAACTCCAATAAAATATTTTTTAGCCTTTACTTGGATTTGTTGTTGCGTTTGATGTTGCATCACGAAATTTTGCTAGCAAACCTCAACTCCAAAACTTTCCTGGTAAATACACAATTTTATTGGAGAAAAGGTACACCTTGTATAATAAAAATAATAATAATAAAAATACGAAAATGTTTTCTGTAACCCCAAATATTATAGATATGCAAATTAAGCGACTCCAGGTGTGTTAATCACCGGATGAAATCAATCACTCTGACTGTAATCGTCAAATTTTTTGACACGTTCGTTCTGTTTAATGTGCGGATCCATTCAAAGTTTGGAAGAAACCTGAAGTTATTTCGAATCTAAATATTTTTAAGCTTTCCAGTTTTTTCATTCCGTTGATAGGAAATGTAAATCACATAAACCTTAAACATAATTAATGTAATAAATATTACAAAATTGAAATTTTGTAAATATACAGAGTGTAGACCCTGTACAGAGCTTTAATATTTTAATTAATAATTATAAAAAATACGTTCCTAGATTGTTGTCTGTATCTGTCTCCCATAATTTGGCCTGTTATTCATCAATATACATAATACTGTTGTTTCCCTACCCTATTGTACCACAATATCCCTTGTTAATATTTGAGACAATAATGATATTGTTTACTATCTATTATATCTGTGACAATAATGGTAGCTATCTGAACTTTCTATACACTTTTCTATGAGCATCTTTGATTGTTCACCTGAAAATCTGCAATTTATTTTGTCCGGTCCTCATTTTCGTGTATTAAATTCGAATGTCTACTTTAGTGACAAACCCCAGTTTTACGTATACGTTTGATATAATTATTGTAGTATAGTGAAAAGCCGAAAGATAACTATCCGGTAGTGAACACGCAGGATACCTCTATAGCGCCAAACATCTATTCCAAAGAAAAATTCACTTTATACACACCAGTTATAAATTAATGTACAACAGGCACCATAATACACACATATGATTTTAACTCTCAAAATATATGTCTGAGATATTTTACAACTAGCTACTTAATAGTTTTAATTTCGATTTTAAAAAGTATATATCTCGATGACAGTTAAACTAAAATAGAAAATTGTGTAATTCTCATACTGTAAATTTTCTTTACAAAAATATAAAAGCATTTGACTTATTGTTTATACAAACGAAATAGAATTTATTTGGGTATCATTTAACTGGTTAGCAAAATATTCTCATTTTTGCGAACAGAAAAATGTAATCGGTCAGCCAAAATGGCTAGTTGGTCAGCAACTTATGGACAGAAAACATTTCTGAATCGTGACAGTGCCCTGGGGAAACAAGTGAAAACTCGCCCCCGCTACACCTTTTGCCGCCGATTTTCTTCTGTATTCGGCAAAAGAAAACACAAGAAAGTTACATAAATTGACAGTGCCCGGGACCTCTGAAGTAAACTGCTTCTAGACACGTTTTCTTCTACTGACCAATTGTAAAATCTTGCTGACCAAGTAATCATTTCGCAGCTCGACTGTTAATAACGGCAAACCATTTAATTACATCTCTTTATTTAAATATTAATTGTCAACATTTAAATGGTATAAAAAGATTTATTATTTATATTATATTGGTCCGGTACATTTTTAGGTAGAAAACCCGTGCTGTGTCTCTTTCCCATTTGAGATAAATATAATAGCATCGCATGTACTATGAGACATAAAAATATAAAATAGTATTTTATATTAGGGATATTGCGGCTATTCTTTGATTTTTTTTATTGTCATTTTTTTTAAGTCTATTTGGTTTGGATAAATTGTATTTGATGAGAGATTTCATATACACGGAAAGAAGAACTTAGTTAAATTTAATAAAAATAATAAAACTACCCATATTTTATGCCTCTATACGTAATTGTAACTTAATTTAAATTATATCAAAATTTTAACATAACTTTTTCGTAATAATTACAAAAATATTTAGTAAAATTTATTAAAATCATTTTTACGGTATGGAAAAATACCGCGACAATATAGCGGTACGCGAATACCGTCCTACCTCTAGGTTATTACAGAAGTTGCCTACACTGACAAAAATGCATTTAAGAATGTCGGGGGTTATAAAATTGGACCTACCTCAACCCACCTCTCTATGTTGTTCTAACTGGTAACTCAGGTTCTTTTGGTTCGCCTCAACCCAGAAAGAGATTTTTTATCAACATTTTAAACATATTTGGGATCACCACAACTCCTCATCTTGTAACTATTTTATGAGTTACCTGAACTCAGTTTCGGGGTTGGGAAAACTTACTAATTGATTATAAAGTGTCGTTTCAACCCGGACGTGCATTATTTTGACTCATTACCATGTATAAATTATTTTGAGTTGGAATAATTCAGAAAACGTGCTCCAAAAGCCCATAGCGAGCTTAAATCGCAAGATCGTAATGTCACGGAAAGTTCCGAATTCGTGCTCGTGCAGGTTTGGCGCGGTTCATTCCATTGTTATTCGTCAATTCTCCTTCTTTCGCGCCTGTTGGCCGTTGCGCCGTTTGCGGGATTTTTTATCTTTGTTTTCTTTGCGTGAAAATTTGTGTTTTGCATTATTTTGGTCAGTTGGCGTTAAATAGAGGGACAGGAGAGAGATGGATACAAATTATTATTATTGGAATGTAGCCTTAAGCCTATAAACAATCGTCATCACTTCGTCCGCATGGTTTCTTAGCCGTAGTATGCTCTCCTGTCTATAATTCATTTGATTATTTTTTTTAAATATACAACAAAAATGTCATATCTTGGAAAAAAAGGCAATTGAAGTCCACAATATGCAGGCGTTAAATCAAAGAAATATTTTGAGTTCCGATAGTCCACAATTTAGGTACTGGTAGTCCAAAATTTGAACTCTGGTAGCCCGGAGAGTGAGTTATTCCAGCCACCATCGCGATCGTAAACTAGAACAATTTAAATGTCAAGTTTTGATAGCTCGAATCATTAATTAATCATGCCCGACTACTAACGCATCACAATTCACATACTGGTAGCTACGGTAGCCTATCAATAATTTAAGACGGTGGGGCGTGAGCAATTCCAACGCATAAAATATCCCATCTTCTGTGCTATCATAATTTGTGAGTTGATGCAATTTCTTCGATTTGGTTGCCGTAATTCAGAGGTCTGGGCTGTCCCCTATTAGCAACACGCTTCGGTCTAGGACAACTCATATTTGAGTTATATCAACTCAGGATTTCGCTCAGTGTATAGTAACCTATGTCACATTAAATTTTCGTCTCGCACCAAAACCGACATTAGTAGTTTTGTGATATAGTCCTCAAATTGGTTATAGCTTGCATATAGGTGGTATCATGAATTTCGGAATGGACGAGGGGGTATGATACATTATTATGAGACAAACTAGTGACTAATACTGCCGCAGTCGGTCTTTTTAGCCAAGTCAATAGGCATCCTCATTTGAATCAATGTTCCGCGTCCGCTTGGAATCAAACTGAGAGACATCCAGTGGCGGCTCGTGACCTATGATGGAGGGCGTGATGGTGAAATGATTTTTAAAATTTTATTTTTGTGTAACGACCAAACAATTACTTTCTAGGCATTTTAAATGTAGAAAGAAAAGAAGTAATAAGAAAATGCGTTAGGTTAAACATATTTTTATTTATTTTTTAATTTTACACAGGAAATACAACTTTTGGCAAATAAGAAAGGTTTTCTTAGTGTGTATAGTGCTTAAACGTAAAGTCCGTTCTTCGGTTGTTAATTGTAGAAAATTGATCAATAACAGCTTCATTAAAGTTTGGAATACCCTATATAATTTTTTTTTCATATATTTAATTTTTAAACTTTCTAATAAAGTCCCTAGATTTACCCTTTGTGGTCTGCGTTAAATTAATTTCAGGTTTAGGTCTTCCCGCATTTTTCACTACAATTTTTTGCTCCAAACTCAAAGAGCTAAAGTTATTTTTTAAATAGTTCACCGTCAAACTATTCATTTTAACTTAATAAATATATAATATTAAAACATACACGCTCGAATTTGTAACTAGATGCACGAATTGTGCGCCTTTCCTATATTAAATTGCCATAGCCCCGCTATCCCCCGCTGTCTCCCGCCACCTGTTACTATAGAGAAACTGCATTATGCCCCGCCTACTTAATCGCACATGCGAGCAAGTCTCGTCATAATCGTCATTAACCTCGACCGAGGCACGGTTGCCGGATCGAGAGTCTATAATATACAGTTTTGTTGACGGTACGATAAAATATTAGGGAGGGTCGGACTTTATACGATAATTGACGGTACGATAAAATATTAGGGAGGGTCGGACTTTATACGATAAATAATATTCAATGAATATAAATTAATATTTTTTATTCGTTTTGGGGGTGCACGTGCGCATGTGCTCCTGTGGAAGAACCGAAACTGGAGATATCATAACGAATTAAGATACCAGGTATGAAAAATTAGAAACCCTAAGGATCACTGAAGGAATATATTGATTTTTGTTGCCTGGTTCCCTGGGTTGTTACTTGATTAAATATCCAACGAAAACTAATTAGTAATTATGGATTTACCCCTGAATCTAATAATTACATAATCAATATTTAGGAGTTTCGCATAATTATTGCAGTAAATGCCGTCAAGTCACGAATGACAAATTCAAGGCTTTATAGTGGAGGAATTTGTTCGGGGAGAGGGGGCGGGGGGATAATGTAAAGTTTTCCCAGGAGCTTATTAACAGCCAATGTAATTCCTGATGTTACAATTATAATAAAATGTTACTGTATTACGAAGTTATGTTTCCTTTATTTTGGTTACTATTTCACCTACGAGTTTAAGGTTCCAATTAAAGCGTTAACATTTTTATTATTTTAAATTTATACCATTATAAGAATTCTTTAAAATTATTAAAATACGCCCATGCGAACAACTGTTTCATTGTTTTATTTTAACGTTTCCGTATGAAGAGCGATGGGAGAAAAATGTATAAAAACCGTGCTAGAAACGTCTTACCATAGGCGTGCTCAACCAATAATTTATTAAGTGGAAAATAAATACTATGTTGATTTCTCGGTTAGAATCTTCCTAACAATCAAAACTGTAGTTTTTTTTCCTCAAGATGCCTTTCTGACTGGTATTATTATTTAATTACTGGACCCCTATTTACATACCTTGTAAATATTTGCACCATTTATTTTGCGTGACTCTTCAAATGTTTTTTCTAATTTATTGTCTCTCACGTAATTAATAAAAAATTAGCACAACGCCAACACAGGTATAATAAACACACACAACATTACCTACTAGCGTTACACGCCACTGTAGAGACAAATGTATGTGCGTTTTAATGGCGCTACGAAGAGCGGCACTACATAAAAAATAAACTTAAAGCAATGAAGTTTTTGTTGCAGGATGTCAAATTTGACAAAACACATTTAAGAATATATTTATTGTATTTAATTTATTTACTTTGTAGTCAATTTTGACCTCAAATGTCTCGTTAGCTTAATGAATGGCTATGGAAAAATCTTGCATGGTTTTGCCCCTTAACAAAAATAAACAGACCGCACCTGCAGCGTTGCCATATATCTCACGACAATGAATAGAGATTTATTTTATTCATTTAACTATTATGGAAAATGATCATTTTACCACATCTTCACGTATGTCTGGGTTGATTGGATAACATTATACATAATATTATATTAAAATATATTATATTACTGGTAAGTTTAATTGTTTTAATTGTAAATAACATGATTTTTTTCCTGTTAACGCTGTTTGCAACACAACTAACCGCAGTATAGCCTAATTTTTTGCTCGAATTCCTTCCGATGTTCAGAATCGGCTGGGCATACAATATCTTTGACGTGTTTGCTTACCGTCTTCTTCTTCGAGTGCCTATCCTCGGTGGATGTTGGCTATCACGTTGGTCCAAATTACTTTATTGACTGCCGCTCTGATTAGTGCTGTTGATGTCATTCCGGTCCATGTTCGTAAATTTCGCAGCCACGATATTCGTCTGCGCCCTACTGTTCTTCGACCCTCTATTTTCCCTTGTAGGATGAGTTGAAGAAGCATGATATGCTCGAAGTAGTCCAATTTTCTACGTTTGACACTTGGTAGGTATTCCAGTTGTCCACCGATGCGTTGCAATACCGCATCGTTTGACTCGTGGTGTATCCATGGGATTCCGAGTATGCCGCGATAGCACCACATTTTAAATGCATCTATGCGCCTACATGAGGCATCGGTAAGGGTCCACGCTTCTGCCCCATATAAGAGCATTGAGAGTACATAGCATTTTAAAATTCTTATTCTGGTATGGATGGTGAGAGATAGGTTACATAGTATGCTACGCACCTTGTTAAATCTACCTCTTGCCTTTTCGATTCGGCAACTTATTTCTCGAGAGTGATCCCAGTCCTTATTCAAGGTACAGCCGAGATATGTAACTATCTCGGCTATTGTGAGAGCTATATTGTTAGCGGTAAACTTTAGGTTGTCGATGACGTTTTTACTGAGAATTAATATGTGTGTCTTCTTACAGTTTATCTTCATACCATATCTATTACACACAGTCTCTACGCGGTCTATAAGTCTCTGAAGTCCTTCAGCAGTATCTGCTATAAGGACTGTATCATCAGCGTATCTTAGGTTATTTATTATTTTACCGTTTATTACAACTCCATCCTCCATATTACCCAATGCCTCTTCAAATAGATGTTCTGAGTACACATTGAATAGAAGAGGCGACAGTATACAACCCTGACATACTCCTCTCCTTATGTTAAACCCATCCGATGTTTCGCCTTCAATTCGAACAATGGCTTTTTGTTGCAAGTATAGCTTTGATATTATATCTGTGTCTCTGTCAATTCCTGACTAACGTAAGATTGAGATGAGTTTACCCTGTTGGACTTTATCAAAGGCCTTTTCGAAATCTATGAAGCATGCAAAGACGTCTGCGTTGACGTCCCGTGCTCGTTGAATGAGGACCTGTATGGAGAATACCCTCTCGGGTGACAAGTTCCTTCCTGAAACCAAACTGCGTGTCACTTATTCTCTCGTCGAGTCTTCTATTTCTAACCATGCTTTGATGTTATAGACCGATTCAAACTTGAATGGTACAGGAGCGTTTTACCCGACATTTGTCTTCTCGCTCAGTGCCCGCCCATTTTTACTAATTTAAGCGAGATAGTTAACACGTTGTAGCATTCAAGTTTAAACTTCAGTCTACGCTACTGCTATATGCCGATAATGGCATAGAACACGTTTTAAACAGTCGAGAGGTATTTATTTCAGCTCTCAATCAATCAGGAGTGATCTATACATCCCTCGCCGGGATTGTCATTAACCTGTTAATTGTTATCGGAAACCGCAAACTATCTGACACTTCTATTAGAGCAGATCTATACTCATTAATCAGGTTAAACTTTAATTTATAGTCTGAATCAGAAAATATATTACCAGGTAAGGTATTTTCTGACTCGTGGGAATAAAGATGTAGGTACTTTTTTACTTATCATTCTTGGAAATTAATTAATTTTATTTCTAATTTTTATTTTTTTATTTTTTTATTTTTTTACATTACTCGTCATAAATTACAGATTATGTAATTAATCTTTTGCTTGTATATTCACGGCCGTAGATAAGGGGGGGAACTGAGAACAGTACATCGGAATAATCAGAAGCTGTAGAAATTCAATGTTTGCAGGGCCGGATTTAACAAACAAGGTTTATGTAGTTAAAATTTGTGGAGTTTGTTGTCCTGTCTAAGAAATAGTAACGAATTTTCAAGTATTGTTCTTTATGTAGGGCCCTTAATGAGTGGGGGACCATGCAAAGGCAGTGATATTGAAGGGTAGAAAACATAATAAACAAGGTGGTTTGATAGTAAGGAATTTGCAAGTAGAATTTTTATGCGGGCCCCTAATGATGTGGGGGCCCTGTCCAGGGCAGTGCCATAGAGTATTTTTTTAAAGATTGAAAGGTAGGAAACAGGTAACAAGACAAACAAGTTTGTATACACGGAAAGAAAAACTTTGTTAAATTTACTATAAAAATAGTAAAACAGACCATAATTTATGGCTCTACATGTGACTGGAATAACTTTTATTAAGAACTGCCATTAAACCCTAATAGCAACATTTTAACCTAAATTTCTAGTAAAAATTACAAACATATTTTGATATGAAAAGTTTTTGTAAAATTTACTAGGTACATGTTTTGTTAAATTTACGAAAATCTTTTGTTAAACTTAAGAACATCTTTTGTTAAATTTAATAAATTTACTAAAATCTTTTGTAAAATTTACTCAAATCTTTCGTAAAAATTTTGACACATGATATTCCCAAGCGGCCATCCATCCAAGTTGTAATCACGCCTTGTGTCGCTTGACTTCATCGATCAATGGTATGTTTCCTGTTAAGTTCTGCACCTATTATTTGTTACAAGAAACGAAATCACAGAAATCCGTTGCATCTCATTTATTCTTGTAAAAATATTTATACATCACTTCATTTAAACTTTGTTATTTTTACAATAAAAAATACTTAAATAATAGCCAAATATACCATATATATTTTAAAATATTTAACTACTGGAGTTATAAATAAATTATTTTCACTATACAGGGTGTTCCTTAATGACGTGCTAATATTTCAGGGTGTAATTCCTTAGGTCATTTTATAAACAAAAGTTCATATGAACATATGTCCGCAACGGCTTAAATTTTTTGCTACAGGGTGTTGAATTTTTATTTTTTAAATGGTTATTTTTTAATATCTCCGAAAGTACTTTAGATTTTTTTTTCAATTTTAGTATTTGTTAATAGGACCACAAACCACAATTTTTAGTTAGAAAAGTTATTCAATTGTTCCACCAGTGGCGTTCCTGCAAACATGTCCTCTGATATCTTTTACAAGAAAGATGGTACGCCACTGACATTTTTCCATGTGGTCCATTGAGTTTTCCTCGTTCTTGATTAAAACCACTAAATTCATATTGAAACTCATTATTATTAACATTGATAAAAGAAAAGAAAAAAGTCTATACTTTTCAGGTGGTATTAATATCAAATACCAATGTATGGAAAAATTATTATTTTCCAGACCATCCGATGATACCTTATACAATAAGGGCGTATTTAGCCTACACAGTAGCACGTAAAATACTATTTCAGATTGAATGGTACTATACCAAGGAAGCCTTTTCTTGACTAAATATTAAGTACTCTTCATTACTGTCGCTAACCCTAACCGTTTTCGAGGAAACATCATTTTATTTGCACTGATTTCCCCTATTTTCTCACGGGTTAAATATGAAAAAGCGGAATTTTGACGTTCATCATTTCATAGGAACAAAGATAGATATCTTACCGAGATACGCCAAATACATGATGTAATTAAAATGACGTTTTCTCGAAAACGGTTAGGATTAGCGACATGAATGAAGAGTACTTAATTTTTAGTCAATAGTTAAAGGTATGTAAAAAACATTGTCCAAAGTTCTCATTATACAGGGCGTAAAAAAAATGGGCTCATGAGTGTTACAGCTAGTCCGTCCCTGCAGCTGTGAGTAATTCACAACAGTTTCTTGGGTAGTAATTTGACGGGTCTTACATCATATTAAAAAATAATTGAAATATACCAGGTGGTTCAATAATTATGTATAAAAAACTTGATTCCATTGGTGCTCTTTGGGAGCCCATATCTCCGAAGAGGAGGCCGATACCAAAGAAGTTTATATGAACCTATAGTATTCTTTTCACGTGTTTTCTTCATATCCGGGAGATTTCCCACATGTTCCCGGACACCCTGTATAATAATACTATATTTTAAAGGAAAAATTTCAATAAAATCTTTACTATAATAACTTTACTATAGTCGTTTATCCGTGTAGTTAAAATTCGTGATGTGAATTCAAAATAGTAAGGAATTATCAAGTATTGTTCTTTATGTAGGGACCCCCAGGGACGGGCCCCATGTGCCCCGTTACAAACTCCGGCAACGAACGTTTTAAGGGGCTAACCATGCATTTTTGAGACTGACCCGGTACACCATGTAGCGATTATATTCGCATTAAATTCAAGGAAGATAAATGTGTGGCAAGATAAGCTCACGGGTTAGGTGTACTTATTAGATTTCTATCATGTTGGCTTAAGATTGGGGTTATATCTTTCAGGGAAAAGATTGATGTCATTTTAATTCGCCATTTAATATTTGGGTCAGTCCAAGCAAATGTATGTTTAGCCAGTGAAAATTTCAAGAAAGGTTAAACACATCGTAATTTTTTATTGGTAAGTTATTGTCTGGTCACGACTATACTAAAGTTCGAAAGTTGATAAAGGTTTACTGCAGATTTGTAGTGATTTTTGTACGACCGGCACTAAAAAAGTTATCTTAGACTATGTAGGGTGTTGTCGCAATAATTAAAACCGCAAATCCTGAGATGGAATGCTGAAAACAAATTTCATAAATAAATGGCGTTTTGTGTTAATGGCCGAGGAAAACCACTTCAATGTTACAACTTAAACAACTCGAACATCCAAAGTTGTTAAAAAAAAACAATTTATTATTTAAATTTCACAATTTAAAGAAATCGACTGTATTGAACAGAATCTGGCCAAAGAATAATCTTAATAACTAAAATAAAGTCGCATCTCGGCATGAAATGCAAGTCGAGGTTTATAGGAATGATGAGCCTGGGAACTGCTGAGTGTGCGGAACCAGTACATGTAACTTGCACTACTAGATGCCTATTCTTGACTTAAAGGAACGATCATATCGAGAAAAGTGATTATTCCTCTTTCTAAGGAACGCAGGAGACACACGAAGGACAATCACTTCCCTCGATATAATCGTTCTCCAGAAGTCCAGAATAGCTAAGGTCGGCGAGATACGATATTATGGAAGCCATAAACCTTATGTCGTTGAGAAAAAAATTCATTGACTAAATCGACCGTTAAAAATGTATGGAAAATATTTTCACACGTTTCCAAAATGGCCGCTAGGGGTCGCAATTTTTTTTATATGACTAAAAATTCAAATTTTAGTTCAAGTTTGTTCATAAAATTTTTATTCTTATCGCCGATAATAAGGGTGGAGGAAGCGTGAAAAAAAATATTTTTAAAATTGCTGTACCTTCCACACCCTTTATCCGAGTTTAATGAACTTAGACTCGTTTTAAAGATAATTTTATTCTTATTAAATATCCGACTGTGTTATGATCGCTGCATCTTCTAGAGGGCACTGTTTATCCATGATTCTGTTTTTATACACTTTCTTAATAAAATGAAATATCATGATATATTATTTTACTAGTGTGCTTAAAGAGCTACATTTTGGTGCAAACCGTAATTCAATATCTTTATTCCTTCTCGAGTTATTACCAAATATTCATTTTATTCAAAAAAATTAATGTTAGGTACAGTACGTTTCACGAAAATTGGATACCACTTAATGATTTCCTGGGTCGGTTCCATTGTGTCGACAAGAGCTTGGCAATAAACGAGTGAAGTATGAAGGGACGGACTAAGGAAAACAAGTAATGATATGATTATATTAATGTAATCAAATGAAATAACATTTTTTAAAAAATATTACTAGTCATATTTATTTATATTTATAATGTCATTCTATTGATAGTTCTGTTTCGCTATCGCTATCCCCATCAAAATTAATTATAATTTGATTAATTATACGATTCAGACTAATATACGAATTTTCAGTCCGTCACGTAATAACTGTATTACGTGACGGACTGAATTTTACCAACTACCAGGGGTAATATCATTAAAGCATTTTCGTATTAATTCTACAACACTAGAACTTAAAGTCGGAGAAATATTTTCAGACCTAACCAGTGATTTTAACTGGTGCCACATATGCTCTATGGGGTTAAAAATGCAATAATAGGGTGGGAGCCGTAGCACTGTATGTCCAATTTCTTCTGCCAGTGTGTCACAAACATATACTTTTTTTATACAAAATGTCTTTAAAACTTCTAAAAGATCACTTTTTTTTATAACTTTCTTCAAAATATATATCATTCGCCGCCATGTAGTTCTGAATCTCCAATTTTGTATTATTTGAGCTTGGAGCTTTATGTAATTGGCGACTGTGATAGCTCGTATTGTCCATTACTATCACGCTATTCTGAGGAATGTTTGGTAAAAGACAATTCTTGAACCATTCCTCAAAAACTAACAAATTTTACTACAAAAAGATATTTAAATATAAATTAAGCAACCTAACCTACCTGATGTGCCTATATTTAATTATAATTATTAGAATCCGGTCCTTTCCACATAATAATAACAAACGGTCATAAATAATGGGATGGCCCAGGTACTTTTATTGCAGTCATTAAGGTATATCCATTTTTCGTGAAACAATCTTTACCTGCTTATCAGGAAATCCATGAAAACAAAATTTTGCCAACCCGGCGTTGTATCTAGTTTGTTGAAAGCTGTCTTCACAAACCTCTCACCTATGGCTGACAAATTAATTGTGGTGGTTCGTCGCGGTTAGTTCTTTCCCATGGATCGCAGTAAGCTCGTTGTGAAAATATTTTTAACGAATGGTTCACGAGCGGTTCCAGCTCAGTGGCATATTTACGGGGAGGGGAATATAGGGGATATCCCCCCCCCCCCCCCCGAAGGACTATGTTTTATTTTATAAATTTTGTATCAACTGAAAAAACTATTGACGGTTTTGTGATTCTTCATATCAATAAAAAAACGCACCTGTAATAGCAGGCAAGTACCAATATATTTAACAGTAAAATGACGATTTTATATATTCACTTCAAATTCAAAAGAATACTAGGAACGAATACTTATTGCTATAGTAAAGATTAGCTAAATTATTTTGAAGTGAAATGTTTATGCTTTCCAGCATAAACTTGGCCCGAGAAGAAATTTATTCACTTCGTTAAAATTACAGTTTAGATTTTAGTTTTCAGCGCAGCTGTGTTTATATCAAAACCCAATTCTGTTATTTGCTTTTTTATTTTTATTTTTTTGTCCTATAAACAATTATTCAAATAATTTTATGTAGATGATACTATCTATACATGGAGGAAACATATAATTTCTAAAAATTAAACCAGTAACAAATCAATTAAATGATACTACTAAGAAAAGGAAGCTCTCTCTCCACAGTGTGGTCTCGAGCTCTTTTGTTTTCGTCAGTAACGGGTAGTATTTAGATTCTACAGAGTGTTATGGAAATTGTTTATTATATTTAAATGGGTGACTTCTTGAATGTCCTAAAGAAAGCCTGATGACTTCTTGGATGTCTTAGAGCTACATACTTTTTTTTAAATCGACCATGTAGATCTACAAAATTTTCCCACATGCGGCACTGCCATATTCACTTAATAAGGTGAAAATTTTTTTACATGCAACTTTCAGTCCTTAGCATATAACTTACTAAAATAAACTATTTGCCTGGACACGATTATAATTTGCGAAATATATGTTTTGCATTAGAAAGCAATTTTAAAATTATTCTTTTAGATTATAGCTGCAGTATGCAATGTATCGCCGGTCACGTGTCCCCAGTCAATAATTTCTTACTTTACCCTTTTATATTTCATGTCATTTTACTAAAGTTACTTTAATATATAAATAATTTACACTCGTACTACAATTTGTATTGAAAAAATAATGTTCAAAGATCACTAGTTTAGTTTCTCTAACTCAATTATTAACCAGAACTTGCCTCCCCGCAGCTGCTGTATCGCTGGTCACGGCAGAAATTGCTTATAAATAACACCACTACAGGTCGGCCTAATAGTTTTTTGCAAATATGACGGTATGGGTTTGAATTTGTGTAAAGCGTGCTCCTGTTTAGTTAAATTCCTTATTATGTTTATATTTAGGTATAAACTAGAACATTACCTACTTTTTACCAGGAGTATGTTTTTATGTTTTATCGCCGGTCACACGGTTAACTCAGACCTAGTAGTCTTAATTAAGAGAAAAATACTGCACGAAGTCATTCTCTTGAGTACAGATACTCATTTCAGTCTAAAGTTTAAGAAATAGCTTGTATTAGCTGTTATCCACAAATTTGTGCATTTTTATATCGCCGGTCCACAGTAACACCGGTCACGCATGAAAATGAAAAATTATCCGAAGCTATATACAATACTTTTTTTAGTAACCATTTATAAACCATTAAGAAAAAATATATTTTGATGTGCAAGTTTCGTTTACACCTTAAGTAGATTAAAAATATTACTAATTTTCTTAGTATTTTAACATTCTATAAGGAACATTCCAAAACTTTAAGCCAATATAAGACAGGGGTGTTATAAATAATGGGAAATTGGTTATAGTAACTGATTTAAATAACTCAGTTCCAAATATTGGCGTTATATGATTCAGAAGAGTAATGCCATGTGACGGGCGTTAAATTATTAAAAAATCGATGATATACAAAAATAGACCAATATCTTTGTGACGATGATCTTTTGCGCGGACATCTATAATTCCTGTAATTAGATACTATACGAAACCTATTAAAAAATTAACAAGTGTTTTTGAGATTATTTATTTTTAAAATCCGATTTACTGAAAGTTCCCTGAAAATTTTGACCCAATAATTGAAATGTAGGTCAATCTTACAGAAAAAATAACGGGTATAATTGACACCGTCGCTGATGACTGCAGACGTTACTGTACTAATCATATGAGATCTTATTTTAGAAATTTATATATATTTATATATATATGCACGCGGGTCCTTTTAACAATGACATACAGTCTTTCCTCGCTTATTACCTCGGAGCACCATTTATGGTTATTTTTAAGCAATTTATTTTTCTCTCAGGATTTGCAAGTTCAAATATGATAACACCCTGAACTGGACCATATAAATATTAAATAAGAGAGCCTCCAAAACTGTCCCATCGGAGACACCATATAATAAATATACCTATAGTTAAATGTTATTGTGAAACTGATAATTAACTGTATGTACATAGTAATAAATATATAACAAACACGATATTATTTGCCGGTTGTCAAATTTAAAAGTTATTATGTACTTTTTATAAAAGAATTATTTTGCATTGCGTGCGAAGAGTCAATTTTATTAGAACGGGACATACAACATGTGTGGCATGGTATCCAGTATTATAGCATGTTAGTGACACATTGGCCACACGAACCGAATAAGTTTTTACGCAATAAAAGTACATAAAATTCAATTACATTTATTTTAAAATAAAAATGCCATTATAATTATCAAATTTACTAAATAATAACTTTTTAATTTATTTTTTAATAATAGATTAAATGAGATTATTTGATTGTTTAGAAGAATTTTCCCGGATTGCTTCTCCGTAATAAATACTTCCTCTAAATATAGGAAAACAATAATTCATGTAAATGTTGCATCCATAGTGCGGTTCTTTAATGACCCCAAACTACCTTTTGACACAAGAATGACAGTTCAAACCAGTGGCGTAGCGCTACTACCGCGAACCGCGGGGGGGCCCGACAGCTTTGGGGGCCCGAAAGCTTCGAGTGCCGATAGAGATTAGCTAATTAGCAAATTTTTCAAATAAATACCAATATTACCAATGTCCACCTGATCTAGATTTTGTCACACTGTGCCCGTAATTATATAAATTTGAAGAATGAAGCAATTGGTATATCAAGATCATGGAATATAAACCCGGAATTTGATGATAAAAGACAATTAAAACCAAAAAAACACTTTGATGAAGCCAATACAAATTATCTATTTTCTAGTTGAGAAAACTATTTTAGGATAAATATATATTACAAAGTATTTGATATTGTAATTAACCAAATAGGTAATCGTTTTGAGGGAATGGAGTTATTTGTTAATAAATTTAGATTTATATGTCCCCAAGTTCTAGTAACTTTGCCAGAAAAAGAATTATTTATGTCTGCAGAAACACTACAGCAAACAGCGATCTGTCTGCGACTTTTCCTTTAGAGATAGTCGCGTTGTGTATGCCGTTAAAGGAAAAAATTGCTTCTCTTCAAAGTATTAAAGACTTTGCTGTATTTTTAATTGTGGAAAATAACACTTTATCATCAAATTTTCCAGAGGTAACAACAGCCTTATTATTATTTTTAACTCTTCCAGTAAGTGTTGCTACAGCTGAGAGATCCTTTTCCAAATTAAAAATCATTAAAAATTATTTACGAAATAGTTCCTCTCAGACAAGGTTAACCAACTTGGCTATCCTGTCTATAGAGGCACAAGAGGCGGCCAAAATGGATAATAACCATTTAATAAAAAATTTTGCGGAGTCAAAAGCTAGAAAAAAACAATTTACCTCCTGAAAGCAACAATATAAGAATAATTTTACAATATAATAGGCAATTGGCCAATTGCCTCGCAATAACTATTGAGATACCTATAATATTATATTCAAGATATTTTTTCGTGTTTGTTCCTTTTAGTTTTAAAGAATGTTTTTTGTTTTCTTCTTGTTGTTCAATAATTTTATTTTTTGTAACGTTCTCTACATATAGGTTTGTAGTTTATATAATAAACAGTATTATCTAATTTTGTTTGTTTATATGTTTATATATGTTATATATGTTTAATATAGGGTAGGGGGACCTAACTCAATTTTCGCGGGGGGCCTATAATTTGTCGCTACGCCACTGGTTCTAACTGTCGAATGGGCGCCATCTTGGTAAAGAAAATTAAATAGGAAGAGGGGTCTTGCGATACATAATTGTGAAGGTCATATCGAGTACTTTACGATGCTAGAATATTACTTCTTTAGTCGCACACAAAACAAAATGACGGCGTTTTAAAAATTGCACAGTTATTATGTTTTTATTATCCTTTATTTTACCGCCTCAGAAAAAGAAGTACAACTTGGCATAGTGTAGTAGGAATTAGAGAGCTACACTTTCCTGCATATTTCATAGTGCTCAATTTAAAAATGGCGGATGGACGCCATCTTGATAAAAAACTGAACGGGAAGTGGGGTCTTGAGATACATCATCTTAAAGGTGCTATCGAGTACTTTATGATCTCAGAATATTGTGTCTCTCTTCGTACCCAAAACAACCCTTACCAAGATGACGTCCATCAGCCATTTTGACAATTAGAATAGTCATTTTTATGTCAACAGAGTTTGTTTACCTTCCCCTATAGGCCACAACCAAATAAAAAAAAAATTAGCGGGTCAACGGTAGCTGGAGGGGGACATTAACTGCTGAGCTGGGCCTCCAGGGCCCTTCCTTGTGCGGGAGCCCAAAAACTAATTCACCGATTTATTTTAACGATTCACTCAGAACATGTCATTCATGCTAATTCATATTGTTAATAAAGGACTGATCGATTAAATAAATTACTTGAATAAAGTAGTTAAAACTGCTTTATCTGCGGCGTTGCGCTTTAAACCGCTTTACCTGCGGGGCTGCGGTTTTACCCTCGTCAATTAACAAGTAATAGAATATCAAAAAATAATTATATTCAATATACAGGGTGTTTCACGGTGACCGCTCATTATAATATTTCGGAAAGTGATGCGATTTGAATCATCACATGAAATAACAACGACCATATGCGCCCTCCGGTTATATACACCGTACCCAAGAGTGGGAGGGCCAGTACAGGGATCTCGGAAACCGTAAGAGATACGAAGTCGGTTAAATGGAGGTAAAGTTGCTCATTTACGTGTCTAATAATATGCCGTTTAAAACGTTTTAAAATTCCTAGAAGTTCCGGAGATATCCGGAATAAAACGAAATTCTGAAAAATCGCACCCCTTTTTATGGTTATTAAATTATAGAAATTGGAATAGACAAAGGTGGTTTATTTTTACGATATTATCATTGTTTCCCTAGAGATAAAAAATTGGAATGTAGATAAATGTGCATAAATTTCATATAAATAAGTTTCTGAAACTCTAACCTCCTCCAAACAAACCCGAACAAACCCGAACAAACCCCCCCCCCCCCCCCTCTAATTATACAATTTCATTTCAACGATAACCCAACATACATATCTGATTTTTTCAAACAAAATAATTTCTTGATAAATTGAAATTTTGATTTACTCGAGTTCTGGGTATACCAAATTAATATCGGGTGCGTAATACAAATGTATGTCTCCAGATATAATCAATTTCTTAAAATTATTGAGAGCACAATAAAGTAATTATGCATGCATATGCAATGATCATTTCTACCTCACTAAACGAAGTAGCCCTAAACAATATATATTTTTTCGATTGTGAAAATAGGATAGTAATAAATTAAAACATCAAAAATTCTTAGAAAAGTTATGATATATTTGAATTTACTTGTTCATTAGTATAAGTAGCAATCATTTAAATACTATATATTCATTTGTCACCCTTATCATCATACAATGTTCCACATTGGGCAGAGCCGGAGAGGTACAAAATGGAATCATTCACGAGAATTCAACGACAAGTCATCAGAAGATTTAACTTTTTTTTCCAAATATTTATGTTGTTCTTTAGCGCTTTTGGATGGACAGTCTCTTAACCATTCCACGAGCTGAATCCTTGTGAAAGATACTGATTTTGCTGTGGATCCTGCAAGAATAACAAAAAATTGACAAACCGTAGATATGATTTTTTGTAAAATATTTTATATATTTGTATACTTACTATACAAAAAATAGCCACCATTTTGAAAAATATAGGAAATTTTTTTTCGCCTGTTTAAAAGTATGTTAATTCTCCATGAAACTATGTATGTTTTATCGGAACAGGTTTAGTAATAACATATATATATATATATATATATATATAATAAGTTATTCAAAATGGGTTCGATGTCTTAATCACATATTTGCCAAAATGTACCTAAAAATTTTGGTTTAAATTCAATTTTCGACAAGGTCGCTGATTTTTTTCAACCGCTCTAATTCAATTGACATACCACACTAGAAAAACAAACTTTGAACTGAATTAATTTAAGGTTAGCCATAATATAAATACAACAGGGGTGATTTATGACACCTTGGTTGTTTCTTAATTAAGGGCTAATGATTTTACAACATAATTATAACTTTGGTTTTATCTATTTTGACCAGCTTTTACCTGAAATTCGCTTGTGTGCGACGCCCCACGAACAAATCCAAAATACACACCTAAATTTGATCAATAAGGTATAGTAATAGTTAGAGAGACGGTGGCAATAGAGGAGCCGTGAAGTGGAATATCAGTAATTTGTTTTTTCGTAGAGTTTAGGTCCCCATCTACAACTTTTATATCTGATGAAATGCCGTAGAGCGTTGCTGAGAGGCGCTGTACCGCTTGAGGTAGGAGATTCTCAATAAATTCAAAATTATATCGAGCCATGTCTGAAAATGAATTTACAAACTTTCTAGAATGGAACATTATATGTTAAAGATTATGTGAAAATTTTTTTTATCGTTCCAGGTCTCGCCATATCATTATTGGAATTTTTTAAAAATCTCCTCGGAGGAAATTCGGAAAACGATCGTGACATGTCAGAAAATTGTCACACTACATTCCTTCACACATAAAAATTTTGGAAAAAAAAAATTCAGAAGAATCGCACCTAGCTAGACGGAATTCTGACAATATTACGCAGAGATACCGGAAGGCAGGTATCGTTCAGTTGTATATATTCAATATTCAATCGCAATATTCCTTTCATCAGAAAATTGTTTACGAGTCATCTCCATGTGAATACAAATCGATTAAGCCCACTTGGACCCATGTCACTTGAGACTTTATAATTTTTCCATTCATTTTTTTTGACACGTAAGTATATGCAAGGGTTGACTTGTCAGAAAATGTGTTTCCCGTGACTTTGGGGTCACGCAGATGCTGTAAATTCATGTTCAGACATGGCTCGATATAATTTTGAATTTATTGAGAATTTCCTATCTAAAGCGGTACAGCGCCTCTCAGCAACGCTCTACGGCATTTCATCAGATATAAAAGTTGTAGAGGGGGACCTAAACTCCACAAAAAAACAAATTACTGATATTCCACTTCACAGACCCCTTATTGTCACCGTCTCTCTAACTATAAATACTACAAAATCCGATGCGGTAAGGATTCAGATAACTTGACAGAAATTTCGACGAATTCTCATTATACTTAATTTATAAAGTGCAACATTTTTACTTAAGTCACAATAGACGAACAAAGTAATCTTTTTTCCGGAGAGTTTGCCATTTTCTGAAGAATTTTCAAGACTTTTAAAATGATCCCTGTTTTATATACAAAAAGAAACAGCCGAGAACAAGCCCAGAAATATCTCCATATTTATTTTAAGAAACATTGATTAGTATGCGTGCCGCATCTTGACCCTCCCAAAAGACGCCCCCATTAAATGACTTGTTTTAAGTAGTGAATTATTAATTTTAAAAAACGATTTAAGGACAACTAACCACATAATATATAGGTACTAGCTAAGAAAAAATTCCAACTGTGAAGCGCCTCAAGATAAACATATTAAATCTTGTGTCTGTTTGAAGGTTGTAGACAATGGTGTTTCTTGAATAATAGAAAAGTTTTGGACTTGCATTGTCTTTATTTGTTATATATCACAACGTTTCAACTGGTAAGTATCTCCAGTCGTCTTCAGGTGAATACTAAGGAGAGATAAAAGAGGCTCAACCAATACTCAACATTCCATATGTCAAAGGAATATCCGAGAGAATTAGAAAACTAGGACAACGATACAACATCAGAACGGTATTCAGCTCGAGAGACACCTTAAGAAGCCATCTAACGAAGACGAAACCAACTAGCCAGAAAGATAGGAAAAACTGTGTCTACCAGATCCTCTGCGAATGTGGCCGATCGTATATTGGGGAAACACTACGGCCACTGGAAACAAGGATTAAAGAACACATAAAGAACACTCAAAAAGGAGGAACGGAAAAATCTGGTGCAGCTGACCATGCCTGGACACACGGCCATCACATCAGGTGGACAGAAGCCGAAATCCTGCTCAAAGAACCATACTGGAGGAAGAGGAAGTTCAAGGAAGCTGCTGCCATACACCAGAACCCTGGCTGTTTTAGTAAACCTTCATTAGATTTAAGAAATATCTGGAAGCCCTTGTTAAGTAGATGTAAGCTTAGAATTACTAATATCGCGCAAAACTGAACGCACGACTGCACCCATCTCAATTATGCTTCAGTGCACATAGCTAGTATAAATAGACTTTTCTTATTTAGTATTCACCTGAAGACGACTGGAGATACTTACCAGTTGAAACGTTGAGATATATAACAAATAAAGACAATGCAAGTCCAAAACTTTTCTATCATATTAAACCTTATTAACAGCGCCCAGTAAAACCAGATGCAATAAAAATCCAGAATACATGTTTGTTTGCTTATTATGCTGTTAATTATTATTATTATTTTGCAATATAAATCTAGAACCATTATGTTAATGACATTGTTCGCGTACTATAAAATGCATTTCTGGTATATAAGTCACTTATCGTTATATGTTTTGGCACAAATAATTCTGGTACAGTTAGACACTGAACAAGAATGATTATTTCATATTTTTTTATTTTGTTTTTGTGCACTTGGGAGGTAAATTCCATTAAGCCATCTAAACCTGCAAGTCCACCTATGAAAAAACCTGTAAGTATAGTTTGCTTTTATTGGTTATTAAGCTCTATTTTTATTATTTATTAAATTCTACCTACAGTGTGTCAAGTACATATCTTCTAGGAATATTTATTTTCAGTTTTTGTTAATTTCTAAACTTTGTTACACAGGGTGTTTAATTAACATATACTTATTTTAAAGGGTGATTCCTGGAACAATTTTAAGTTAAAAACATCATATACACATACATACGTCCTAAAATGTAGTGATCGCTCGAGCGAAAAACCGCTTGAGTGCTCGATTATTGAAATATCCGACATCGCTCGATTATTAAAAAAACTGCTCGAGTTATAAATTCAAGCGAAAATCGTCGCTTGTTACTTATTACCTTTCACTCACTCGATACCGGAGCTTCGCTTGACGCCGACCGAAATGTGCTGTTTGGTAGTGGGATCGCTCCATACGATATACTATAGTATTTGCAGAATTATATCGTTGATCTTTTGACTGCAACCATTCGACCATAAAATAAATAAGAAAATCCCAAATTTTAAAACCTTTTCGAGCAGAGCCGGACCAGGTATACAAATTCAATTTATACCTATGACTGATGCATATATAAATACAAACTGATTTTTAATCATTTTAATCTTTAGTGGTTTTCCGGCGAGTAATTGTTAGTTAGGCTTATAAGTGGTAGAATGTGGCGTCCTTGGAATTGTGCTGATAGGGGGGCATCTTCAAGTGTCATTTTTAAAAGAAAGTATTTATCTACCGATGCCAATTTAATAATTAAAAATGTGTATCAATCGTTGTTGAGTAGAAATTTTAATTCGATGGATGCTTTAGCAGAGACGTCTACTTTGACAAAAACTCCTTATCTTCGGTATGATTACAAATGTTCAACCCTTAATTATAAGTTTAGGCTTAGATGAAGATAGTGATAGTAATACAAAGTTAAATTTTGAATAAATTATCAATAATTTCTTAGAATTTAATTAATTTTTATTGTACTTGTTATCCTAATTGTTATACTTTTAAATTATATTATTTTCAATTATCATTAATTGTTATCATTATTTTACATTTATTATAGGTACCTAAAACTACCTATCTATTTATTTTAAATTATAAAAATTAATGATGTGGTGTGGTATACATTTTCAAGCCGGCCCTGATCCCATTTATTGAGCTTTAAAGAGGTTGAGGCGTATACAATAGGGTTTAATCAGGCAGTTTATTTATGGCAGTAAGAGTCAACGGTATAATTCTGCAACAACTATACTCTCGTTATAAATTCAAACGAAAAATCGAAAATCGTCACCTTTCCCTTGATACCCGATCTTCGTGGAAAAGCCGCGCGCTACCCGTGATGTGCCGATTGGCGACGTTCGAATTTGATGCTCAGAAGGCTGACACGACATACGTCTTTGTTAAAGGCACATAAACGAGACGGTGCATACATAGAAGTATCGCGACATGGGTTTTGTTTTAACTGGCTAGCCAGCGGCGATTGTAAATTTCTAAAGAAGGACATCATTTTTTCTTAATCAGAATCAACTGTTTTTCTTTAATAAAAACTCTAGACTAAACTTCTAAAACTTGTATTAACTTATTAAAATCATCGGGTTTTCCCAACACTACTAACATGCATTGTTCTCGTTTTTTTTTTGGATTTTTCAAAAATCTCGAAACGAATTTGAGATATAACACTAAATTTTGGCAGATACAATTATAAATCAATGTTACGTACTTATTACGGGACTGGAATGTGACGTCCGCGGATTACACGTCGGCCAGTTGCCCTAACAGCGAATCGTCAAACTTTGGGATCATGCATCAAAGTGGTTTTTATTTTTTTTCTCGAAAACAAAGTAAGATACAAAAAAAATTCAAGAGACAAAAGTGTTGTATTTTTAGTTGCTTAATCCTAAAATAAATATAAAAATTCCAAAAAAGCCAGTGGCTTACTTTTTTTTTAAATAATATTTGTTATGAAATTAAAATATTTTCTTTTAACACCCTGTATCTTAGAAACAAAGCGTTTGCGGACCCATGTTTATATGAATTTTTCGTCTTAGAATCACCCAAAGAATCTTCTTTTAAAATCTCTGCACATATTTAATTAACGTATAATAAAGTATAGACAATTACATACAGGGTGGTTGATCAGTGCGAAGAAGTCAAATATCTCCGTTGTTCTTAAAAATATCGAAATCTATTAAATACAAAGGTTCTAGGATAAATAAAAGCACACATTTTAAAAATAGTTTTGGATATACAGGATGCTCCAAAAAACGGGGCATCATATAAGTAATTTTTTTTAAATAGTACCCCCCATTTATTTTTGTCTCATCGAATTCGGCATAAAATTTACATAAGATATGCTATTTTATTTTGGTGATTTATACGACGTTGCCAGATTATTCAATTTTTCCTAAAATTTTCTCGAAAAACATCATATCAAAAAAATTATTTTAAAATATTACCAATTTAAACTAAAAAAGACATTTTTATATTTTTATAAACCTTAGAGGTGTCCGAATAATTTTACTAAAAAAAAAGCATCAATATCGTATACAGGGTGTTTTTTACATCAGTACAAATGTAGCAATCTTTAGATAAATATTACTAGATTTTTTCAAATGGACCCCCCTGTATATTATTATGTCAGTTTACAGCTAATTTCAACCTCTTTAAATATGCAATTATAATAAATGCTCTAAAACGTAACGTTCTTTTAATATTTTATGTTTTATTTAAAAAATGTAAAAATATCGGCACTTTCAATAAGTTGGCCATGAGTTGAACAAAAAAATAATAAACTAAATAAAAAAACTATAACAAGTGTTCAATATGACCTCCATTAACATCTAAACAGGTCTCTATGCGTCCTTGAAATGATCTACTAACTTCATTTCATTGTTGTTGATATTCCGAAAAACTGTTCTTCATATTCTCTTTTGTGGTTGGAGGCACTTTATACACTTCATCTTTGACGTATCCCCAGTCCATTTTTGTTAAATCTGGAGATCGAGGTGGCCATTGAAATGGTCCACCTCTGCCTATCCATCTATTAGGAAATTCATTGTTTAAATGTTCATGGATTGCAGCCGTATGGTGGACTGGAGCTCCATCATGCAAATACCACATTCTGTCTTCTACAAAATTTTGCAAATTATTTAAGAAGCGTGGCAACTCATTTTGCAAAAAATCCAAATAGACTTGTCCAGTTACTCGTGGTTCAAAAAAATAAGGACCAATGACATAATTTTCAACTATTCCACCACACGCATTTAGTGATCATCTAGTTTGACTGTGAGTTCTAATAAAATGTGGGTTGGCGGTTGCATAATAATGGAAATTATTTATGCCTATTGACATTTCCATTTTTATGAAATGTAGCTTCGTCAACGAATAATACATAATTAAAAAATACCTGTCTTGGTGTATTTTTTGTTGAGCCCATTCACAGAAAGTAACTCTGGTTCCATAGTCCTGATCGTTCAGCTCTTGCATCAGTTTAATGTGATATGGGTGCATTTTATTTTTAGTCAAAATATTTTGGACAGCCCAACGTTTTACATCTGATTCATTGGAAATTGTTCTTTGGGAGATATGGGGATTTTCAGTTACTTTCAGCAGCACGGTTAATTTATTTTCTTCTGTATTAACACTTTTAGTTCTTTCAGTTTCTTCATATTCTATTTTTCCCGTCCGAGAGAAACGATCCATTAATTTATCAAATGCTTCTTTTCTTGGTTGTCTTCTATCAGGATAAGTTTCCCGAGAAAGCCGTGTAGCAGGTAGACAGTTTCTGTCACTTGCTCCTAGTATGAAAACCATATCGACTAATGTTGTTGATTTTTGTTTAACTCATTTCCAACTTATGTGTGCCGATATTTTTACATTTTTTAAATAAAACATAAAATATTAAAAGAAAGTTACGTTTTAGAGCATTTATTATAATTGCCTATTTAAGGAGGTTGGAATTATCTGTAAACTGACATAATAATATACAGGGGGGTCCATTTGAAAAAATCGAGTAATAATTATCTAAAGATTGCTACATTTGTACCGATGTAAAAAACACCCTGTATACGATATTGATGCTTTTTTTAGTAAAATTATTCGGACACCTCTAAGGTTTATAAAAATATAAAAATGTCTTTTTTAGTTTAAATTAGTAATATTTTAAAATAATTTTTTGATATGATGTTTTTCGAGAAAATTTTAGGAAAAATTAAATAATCGGGCAACGTCGTATAAATCACTAAAATAAAATAGCATATCTTATGTAAATTTTATGGCGAATTCGATGAGACAAAAATAAATGGTGGGGGGGGGACTATTTAAAAAAAATTACTTATATCCTAGAACCTTTGTATTTAATAAATTTCGATATTTTTAAGAACAACGGAGATATTTGACTTCCTCGCACTAATCAACCACCCTGTATAACAATCACTCTTATATCTACTACATGTGTCCACGGATAGAGTTCGGAAGAGGAAAAACTTTTTTATTTGTATATTTAGAAGAAAAAGTCATTCTTCATAAAAACGTCTGCTTGTGTCGAAACTACAATTTCTAATGCCAAATTTACAATTACTATACATGGTTAGTCAGAAATAACATTTTTAATTTTTTGGATTTTGTTTAAAACAAACCAAACAAAACACAAACCAAACACGCAATATTATCCTCTTCGGAAGAACTTTCAGTGATCGTTGAGGAATGTAAATCGATCATTTGAAGAGCGTATTAACTTGTGCTCAGATCAACATGGTAGGAATTTTGAACACTAACTGTATTTATAATTATTAATCTAGTCGCCTATGCTTAATTTTCATAATAAAAACTGTATTTAAACAAGATAATTTATGAAAGCAATTATTTCGAGAACGACTAGAAATAATTTATATGCTTTGAGAACGACTAGAAATAATTTATATGCTCCATTACAAAAAAAAAATGTTTATGAATTCTACATCCAATAGCAAAATAATGTGTAGTGTTCCATTTGAAAATCTGGAGAAAAATTATTTTGAAATGTGTCGTGTTTGAAACCTAATTACGAACACCCTGTATAAATAAACGTTATTATATTCACAGTATCTCTAGACCTCTTGTCTTAAATTCTACTCAATGCCTTGGTTAAAAAAATTTTTTTTAGGTAGTTTTTTTGAATGTTTTTCTAAGACTCCAAAACTCTTTTTTAATTTTAAATTTATTACTCTTAAACTACATAACCAAATGAAATAAAACTTTAGGTAATTATAAAGGACACTAATACGAACCTAAATATGCAATAAAATACTGGGTGTCCGATTTAAAAAAGACACCATTATGTTACCACACTTTTTTGGGCCACCCTATTTATTGGAAAATATTTTCCTGAAATGCACCATATAATACAGTATAAATCAGCATATGAATGCAGTGCATTTGATCATTTTTACTATTTTGATTGCGATGAAGGTAGCTCCACGGGATCGCATTTTCGAACCTGGGGCCCATGAAGACTTTTGATCAGCATCGATTTTTGGATAATATCCCCGAGTATCAAAGTTTCTAACCGACGGCTGATTCCCATATGTTCCGTGCGGGGTTCTTTTATAAGTTTTGTGATGTAATATATTATTGAATTATTTTCGTAACACCATCCTGTTGCAACAAATCATTTATGCCAATGTCATTCTTGTCTGGTAGTTAATTATTGAATAATAAATATATGATCTAAATATTTTGATATGCTAAATTTAAACTAGTATGGTTCCAGTATTAACCTGAAGATGACTGGAGACGTTTACCAGATGAAACGTTTTGCGTGATATAAAAATATAAAGACAATGGAATTCCGAACTATATCTATCACTCATAATATTTATCTAATATTTTAGAACATAAAAGTTACCAGCATATATGATTGTGACTCGGAAGTTAAGGAAGACGACACAAAACTTCAAATTAAAAACATGATGTTAGATAATGTTGACTCTGATGGCTATAAATGTATATCTGGACAAGTATCACTGCCAACAGACTTCACTGATAATACAAATTGGAAGGTAAAAATATGGCGAGAAAATGAAATAACAATTAATTTTTTTGTATGCTTCACAGTGGCGGTTCTTCCGCAGGAGCACATGCGCACGTGCACCACCAAAACGAATAAAAAAATATTAATTTATATACATTGAATATTATTTATCGTATAAAGTCCGACCCTCCCTAATGTTTTATCGTACCGTCAACCAAACTGTATATTATAGGCTCTCGATCGGGCAACCGTGCCTCGGTCGAGGTTAATGACGAGACTTGCTCGCATGTGCGATTAAGTAGGCGGGGCATAATGCAGTCTCTCTGTAGTATATAATGTAATTAGTGTGCGCCACGCCGTTGTCTGTTCGTGCATCTAGTTAGAAATTCGAGCGTGTATGTTTTAATATTATATATTTATTAAGTTAAAATGAATAGTATGACGGTGGACTATTTAAAAAATAACTTTAGCTCTTTGAGTTTGGAGCAAAAACTTGAAGTGAAGAATTCGGGAAAACCTAAACCCGAAATTAATTTAACGCAGACCACAAAGAGTGAATCTAGGGACTTTATTAGAAAGTTTAAGCACTATACATTCTAAGAAAGCCTTCCTTATTTTCCAAAAGTTGTATTTCCTTGTGTAAAATTAAAAAACAAATAAAAAATACCTAAAGCATTTTCTTATTACTTTTTTTCTTCTCGAACAACCCCCCCCACTATCATAGGTCACGAGCCGCCACTGCTATTAATATATCGAACACACCAGAACTGGAAATAACATCTAAAGTATTTTCGGAAATACACTACGCCAATTTATTATCGAATATTTAAAAATTCACGTTCTAATTAAAAAGCTATTATTTCGTTAATAATGAACAAATTTTAATATTTTTTTTAACTGATAGAAAATAGGTTGTAGAGTTTAGGACAGAGCAGTTTACGTCCTGATATATTTAATTGTACGGGGTAGTATAATCTAGATGCATGCAAATTTCGTCAAATTTAAATGTGTACAGGGTGCCACAAGTAAAGTGGCCTATTAGAAGTATCTCGAGAACTAAATGAGATGGTGCGGTGTTGCCGGATCATACCGAAAATGGTAGCAACTTCGGAATTTTAAATGAATTATCCTATATATTATATTTTTTTGGAATCGAGCTAAAAATCTAGAACAATTTTATGTATAATATCATATACCTATCTTTAAGAGTTTTTGAATTATAAATAATCTTGTGATTTTTTAACGTCGTATCGGGACCTGAAAAGAAAATCATATTTATTTAGCGGTTACATCTAGAAAGCTGAAATTTTTACTATACTTTCACAAGATCATCAAAATTTTATTATTTTGAACAATATTTAATTAGTTTTATACATGGCGTCTCCATAACAATATTTCTGAGGGAGATGAATTATTGCAAAAATCTTAATTTTTTTTTTTTAAATGGGACACCCTGTATTTGATATGTTTTGCTAATGGAGGATCGAATTTTCTATCTAATGATATTAAGCATTCCTATACCTATCTTCAATATTTTCGGGCGAAATTTAAAAATTATCTTATAAAAATATATTTTTTGGTAGTTGGCTGTGGAATGGATTCAGAAACAAAATAATGAAAAATCAATTTGACGTTATCTCTGTGTTATTGTAATAAAAATTAACTGATTCACATTATTCGAGCTTAGAGTTTATTTTATATTCATGGGGAGTGTGGTAGAGTTTTATCTAGAACTTAATTTTGTTTATTTATTAATAAATTGCTCATTTGTTAAATATTTTTTTTACAATACAGACATAACGTCAAATGGATTTTTCATTATTTTGTTTCTGAATCCATTCCACAGCCAACTACCAAAAAATATATTTTTATAAGATAACTTTTAAATTTCGCTATAAGTCCGAAAATATTGAAGATAGGTATAGGAACACTTAATATCATTAGATAGAAAATTCGATCCTCCATTAGCAAAACATATCAAATACAGGGTGTCCCGATTAAAAAAAGAAGATTTTTGCAATAATTCATCTCCCTCAGAAATATTGATATGGAGACGCCCTGTATAAAGCTAATTAAATACTGTTCAAAATAACAAAATTTTGATGGTCTTGTAACACTATTGTCAAAATTTCAGCCTTCTAACCACTAAAGAGACATGATTTTTTTTTCAGGTCCCGATACGGCGTTAAAAAATCACAAGATTATTTATAATTCAAAAACTATTAAAGATAGGTATATGATATTATACAGAAAAGTGTTCTAGATTTTTACCTAGATTCCAAAAAAAAAATATATATAGGGTAATTCATTTAAAATTCCGAAGTTGCTAGCACTTTCGGTATGATCCGGCAACACCGCACCATACAAAATATTTTAGAAAACCATCTCTTATAGCTCCAACCAAATTTTCAAAATAAAATCTCATTCAGTTCTCGAGATACTTTTAATAGGCTACTTTACTTGGTGCACCCTGTATATAAAAATCGGAGTTAGGGATTTATTAATAAAATATAATTTACAATAAAATTGTTAGTTTTGAAATAAATATTAAAAAAACAAGTTCATTTTTAAAGAACTCTTTTATATAACTTAACTTAACTTATCCCGGGATTTACACCCCTCGTCCAGAACTCTGAGCAAATTAAAATAAGTAGGTGTTTTTTAAATTTTAGTACCTCTTAAGAATAGATCAATATCATGATGGAGACTGGTACGGTGACGTGCATGATCAAACTGGAATTATTGTCAAGGATGTTGAGAAATATATTCCCAATCTGTGGACAAAAATTTTAAATGCGATTGAACCCAAGTTGGAAGATCGATGGACTATAAAAGCGGTAATATTTCTTTTTAGCAAATATAATTATTGAATATGCAGTCTTGTATCGTAAAGACAATTTGGAGTGCGTTCCGAAAATTGTCTAAATTAGAACTTACCTGCACTGAAATTTATAGTTCTTAGGATATTATTTAAAATAAAACAGTAAAACAACTTTTCATTTAAGTCCCAGATTTAAAATTTATTAGCGGAGCGCTTTCAACCTCTTTCTCAGGAATCCAGGAATGCGTCCTAAAAAGAACTACACAGAACCAAGATATTACAAACTACAGGTAGAAAAATGTAGTACATTTCTACGCAACGAATACAAATAGTCTTCCCCACCTCTTTCGGTCATTATTGCAGCATAGCCAGATTGACATATTTATCGCAAACGCATATTGCAAAATCCCAATTAAAAATTTGGCAATTACAACTGGTTTAAGATTAATCCGCCAGTGCTCTTAAAATAAATTTATTTTCCAATATTTTTACTATAAACTGTGAAAAGGCGATGAGAGATTCTTAAAAAAAATATTATTACTTAAAAGTATCAAATGAATCTTGAACTAATCTAACTGCACACTGGCAACATCTATTTTTGTTTTACAACTGTGCTACGATTCGGACCCAAAAGATGAATGACTTATTATATATTTTGGTTAATTTGTGTTTTTTTGTGATTATTTGTGAAAAATCGTCTTTATTATAAACAACCATGGTGCATTCATGTGTAGTTTGTAAAAGAGTGGACCGTTTAAATAAGGATTTATCTTTTCAACGGTACGTATGGTTATGTTTTAATATTTAACCATCTGATATAACCAGACTTCAACATTGTTGCCATTCAGCATGTATTTCCTTCTTCCACCCATTACTGATTTTCAATAACATTTCACACAATCACAGCTTCACTTTCCAAGAGTTTTATTAGTGGATTATGAGATCTGTAGTTTACAATACTGTTGACACAGTAGGCTCTCAGTAAACATTTACAAATTTTTGTAATGCAGGCTTCTGTGTGGTTCTTATAAGGACGCTGAATTCCTGGATTCCTGACAAAGAGGCACTGAGGATATTTTACATGTTGCACTTAAATACAAAGCTGTTTGTTATCTTGAGAAGTGCATACAGCCACACCACAACTTCTATACAGTAATCGGCAAAAAGTTTGCCACACATGGAAAAACTTTTGTCTGGAAAATTGAAAAAACATTTCTCATGGCGAACTGGTATTAGATGATATCGAAAAAAGTTATTTGAAAAAAAATGTTTAAATTTTAATATTATTCTCTTTTGCATAGTTTGGAGTCAAAATTAGTGTTGGAAAAAATCGATGATTTTAATAATCAAGTACTTGATACTCGAGCGATTTTAATAATCGAGTGAATCACTCGAGCGATTAATCCTTTGAAATTTTTTATGACTGAGAAAAATGTGTTGATAAAACACCAGGGGTTATTTTGTAAGTTTTAACGTCTAGAGTTTTTATTAAGGAAGAACAGTTAATTCTGATTTTTAAAAAAATTATATTCTTTAATTTTTTAAGAATTTACAATCGCCGCTGGCTAGCCAGTCCCAGTCAAAACAAAACCCATGTCGCGATGACTCCACTAAGGGTGTTTGGCATACTTTATATATGCACCTTCTCGTTTATGTTCCTTTAATAAAGACGTATGTCGTGTCAGCCTTCTGAGCATCAATCGCGAACGTCGCCAATCGGCACAATTCGGGTGGCGCCCGAAGATCGGGTTTCAAGTGAAAAGCAATGATTCGATTTTTCGCCTAAATTTATAACTGGAGTATTTAATAGCGAGCAAAAAACTGCTCGAATATACGTCATCGTCAAGCGAAGTTCGGATATCGAGTGAAAGGTAATAAGTAACAAGCGACGATTTTCGCTTGAATTTATAACTCGAGCGGTTTTTTTAATAATCGAGCGATGTCGGTTATTTCAATAATCGAGTACTCAAGTGGTTTTTCGCTCGAGCTATCACAACACTAGTCAAAATGGCAAAAATTATATTTTTTCAGAAAAATATCCATTCATATTTTTAAATTTTTTATTTCGTACGAGCAACTTTGGTAAACGTTATAGAAAATATTTTTTTTTTTTTTTTTTTTTTTTTTTTATGGTCAAACACAAGCACTATAGGAAAAATCCTTTAGGGCACTCTGGGAGTGGTGCGTGTGCGCAAAAAGCGATTCACGTTGGTTTTGAATCGTTGGAGGTTATATTCGTTGGGTTTGTCTCGGGAAGATCGTTCCACAATGATGAAGTCCTCCATATGAAAGAGTTCGCTCGCTCTGGGCGGAATTAAGAGGGCAAGGTCAGCCGAGCACTTTCCATGAAAATATCTGTAAAAGAGAGTCAAATCACCAACTTGCCTTCGATGTTCTAGGCTGTCGAGGTTCTTCGTCAGCTCGTGGTCTCCAGACGAATGGCCCTCCTTTCGATGGAATCCAGTAGCCGAAGAGTATGTTTGGGTGCAGAGCTCCAGACATGAGAGCAGTACTCTAGTGATGGTCGAATCTGGGCTTTGTATAGTGTCAAAAGTTGTTGAGGTGTGTACAACTTTCTGGTTCGGAAGAGTACACCAAGCTTCTGAGAGGCTATCTCGCTGTCTGCGAAGATGTGCGTCGGCAGCCGATGTTTGTGCATTCAATGAGAAAGATGATAAAAGTGTGCTATCATCAGCAAAACTAACTATCGGGTTTTTCGTTTTCACTAGAAGGTCGTTAATGTAGAGTAAGAAGAGAGTGGGAGACAATATGGACCTTTGAGGAACACCTGCATTGATGGTGAAGGTGTCTGAGAGAAATCCGTCAATCGCCACTTGCAGAGAGCGGCCCTTAAGAAAGCTAGACAACGATGCACAGAATCGGCTGGGCATACCATAGGATCGCAGTTTACTTAGAAGCCCCTCATGCCAAACACGATCAAAAGCTTTAGAAATATCCAGTGCAACAGCCCAAGACTCCCCATGATGTTCGATTGCGTTGTTCCAAATATGGGTGACATAGGCTAGAAGATCTCCAGTTGATCTGGACTTCCGAAAACCATATTGATGATCGCTGATAATGTTGAAGCCTTCCAGGTACTTTAGAAGATGTTGATTAATAGCTTTTTCCATTACTTTTGATATAACTGAAAGCAATGCGACTGGTCGATAGTTGTTAGGCAGGGTTCTCTTACCTTTCTTTGGAATAGGCTGGACTCGCGCCGTCTTCCAGCAAGATGGAAATATTCCTTTTTTGTAGGATAAGTTGAAAAGTCTACAAAATACTGGTGTTAGTTCGTCGGCGCATCTCTTGAGAACCATAATATAAATATCAATTATAAAAAACGGCCTTTCGTAAGATTCTTGATATGTTATACGGTAAGAAGCTAAGTTTTAATTAATAACATTTTGAAAAAACAACAAAAATATTTAAGTAATAGATTGTTTACCTTGATATTCGATCATTTAACACATTTTCATGGTATTCCTGGAAACATATAATTTTTGGAATGCAAAAGAGCATAAGATTAAAATCTAAACACTTTTTCGATATCTCTCGTCATCTAATACCAGTTTTCCGGTGATAAATGTCGATCTTGAGAAGTGCACACGGCCGTCGCAGCCACACCAAAACTTCTATTATTTAAAAAGACTATTATTTTGTTGACTCCCATGTCCGTAGAATGATTAGGGGTCCGTAGGCAATCACTTCGGGTGCTCGTTTTGCTCGAACCTTTCGGACCGACGACTGCGAGCGCTCGGACAATAAGGTTAGATTTATTTAGCGTAAATTTTGTTCCATTTTGTTTATATTCTGTTTATTATGAATACTTGTCTTAAAAAATGAAGGATTTTTGAACGTAACTGAAGTATACAGAGTGTTTCTTATAACAGGCCAATGTTTAAGGAGGTTATTCTTGGGTCAATTTTCAGAAAAAAAACTTCATATGAACATATGTCCTAAACGTCTTAACTTTTGAGATATATGATGTTAAAGATTTTCATGTTTTTTTTTAATAATTTGTTATGGTTAATGACTTAAATACGGTGCAACTAGACTAGGTAGACAACTATCAAAACTGTTTATGTTGTTAATACCTAATTTCATAACAGAGTGCAAATGAATGAATTTCATTTTTCTATAAGAAAATTGTACGTCAAACCATGAAAAATCAAGAGACTCAGCAAGGAATGAGAATTTCAAAAATAGTTTTTATTTTAAAAAAAGAAGTGGCGTACAGTACGTTTCACGAAATTTGGATACGACTTAATGATTTCCTGGGTCGGTTCCATTGTGTCGACAAGAGCTTGGCAATAAACAAGTGAAGTATGAAGGGACGGACTAAGGAAAACAAGTAATGATATGATTATATTATATGTAATCAAATGAAATAACATAAATATTACTAGTCATATTTATTTACATTTATAATGTCATTCTATAGATAATTCTGTTTCGCTATCGCTATCCTCATCGAAATTAATTATAATTGGATTAATTATACGATCCAGACTAATATACGAATTTTCTACAGTTATTACGTGACGGACTGAATTTTTCCAACTACCTGGGGGAATATCATTAAAGCATTTTCGTATTAATTCTACAACACTAGAACTTAAAGTCGGAGAAATATTTTCAGACCTAACCAGTGATTTTAACTGGTGCCACATATGCTCTATGGGGTTAAAAATGCAATAATAGGGTGGGAGCCGTAGCACTGTATGTCCAATTTCTTCTGCAAATGTGTCACAAACATATACTTTTTTTATACAAAATGTCTTTAAAACTTCTAAAAGATCACTTTTTTTATAACTTTGTTCAAAATATATATCATTCGCCGCCATGTAGTTCTGAATCTCCAATTTTGTATTATTTGAGCTTGGAGCTTTATGTAATTGGCGAATGTGATAGCTCGCATGGTCCATTACTATCACGCTATTCTGAGGAATGTTTGGTAAAAGACAATTCTTGAACCATTCCTCAAAAACTAACAAATTTTACCACAAAAAGATATTTAAATATAAATTAAGCAACCTAACCTACCTGATGTGCCTATATTTAATTATAATTATTACAATCCGGTCCTTTCCACATAATAATAACAAACGGTCATAAATAATGGGATGGCCCCAGGTACTTTTACTGCAGTCATTAAGTTATATCCATTTTTCGTGAAACAATCTTTACCATTCTTTTTTTCAAAAATACCGATAGCAATTCCCGCACGAACGCCATTGGTCGGTATAAAAAACATATTATACATCATAAAATGCCTCTTGATGAAGAGAAAGTGTGTACCAATGTTCACGAAAATATCTAGAGCAGTATCGCAGTTATTAATAAGAAAGGAGATTTTATGAAATTCTCTCGTTCTCGTTTAGGATATTATGTTCTTTGAAGTTTTTTTCTGAAAAGAGATCCAAGAATAACCTCCTTAAATATCGGGATGTCATTAAGAAACACCCTGTATATGGAAATCGTCGAAAGCGGAAGTAAGGAAGACAACATGACTTCCATTCTGTATTCTACCAATGTTTAAAATTTGGTATTATGGAAAAAAATATCCAAACAGCGAACTCAAGCAAATCTGATCTTTAAAGGAAAATGAAGTTTGATCTTTGAGTTTATACAACGAATCCCTTTATCAAATTTATTATTTTCACGCAAGGTTATGTTTCCTAACCAAAGAAACATCTGATCTGTATCGTTCTTTTACGACAGTAAATTTATCTGGGGTCACGTGACCAAAAATGATTCCACATCTAGATTACAATAAATAACGAGGCTACTACACTGACCTGTATCTATGAATACGTACAGCATATGGAATGCGCAGTAAAAAGTTAAATTTTATTAGTGAAAAAATGGGTTGGTGCGCACGATTCACGAGTCATATTTTTAAAGGCTGGTCAATGGTATACCATTGACTCTTACTGCCATAAATAAACTACCTGATTAAACTATTATTGTATACGCCTGAACCTCTTCAAAGCTCAATAAATGGGATCAGGGCCGGCTTGAAAATGTATACCACACCACATGATTTATTTTTATAATTTAAAATAAATAGATAGGTATTTTTAGTTTTAGGTACCTATAATAAATGTAAAATAATGATAACAATTAATGATAATTGAAAATAATATAATTTAAAAGTATAACTATTATGATAACAAGTACAATAAAAATTAATTAAATTCTAAGAAACTATTGATAATTTATTCAAAATTTAACTCTGTATCACTATCACTATCTTCATCTAAGCCTAAACTTATAATTAAAGGTTGAACATTTGTAATCATACAATTGTAAGATTTTCCACCTTAAGTACATGCTGTACACAGTTTTTTCAGCTGTCTGCAGAAATATTTCTTACTTCGTTTTTAATTAATTCTACTACAGATGCATTTAATGTAGGAGAAATATTATTTGTCCTAATATTGGATTTTAATTGGTGCCATATTAGCTCAATAGGATTGAATATACAATAGTACGGAGGAAGACGCAACACTGTATGTCCATTTCTGCTGCAAGTTTGTCACACTCGTATTCCTTATTTATTTAAAAAGCTTTTAATACTTCTAGCAGTTCTCGTTTTTTGTAAGTTTCTTCAAAATATAAATCATTTTCAATCATAAAATTTTGAATTTCTGCTTTTGTATTATTAGAATTGGGAATGATTCTTGCTTGCCGACTATGATAACTAGCATTGTCCATTACAATAACGCTATTTTCAGGTATATTTTTAAGGAGTTTATGTTTAAACCAATCTTCAAAAAGTTGTGCGTCGGTATCTTGATGGTAATCTAAAGAAAAATCTTCTATGTTTTTAGCTGAAAGCAACAGACAATTTGGAACAAACCCGTTCTCTGTACCAGCATGTAATATTGTGATTCTTTTGCCTTTATTTGATGGTGCCTTGGTTTGACATTTTTTGGAAGACTCATCCCAAACTTTTCTTGGAGTGTCATGGGAATCGAACCATGTTTCGTCAAGGTAAATAATTGGAGGATTTTCTTCTCTAAATTGTTTAACAGCTGTTAAATATTTAAGTCTCCATTCCCGTAAACGTTGAGATTCCATTAACGTTTGTCTTTTATCAATGCTTCGGTATTTAAAACCCATTTTACGCAATATTTTCCTAAGGCTAAGGCTACAAGAGATATTTGTTTCGTCTTTAATCAGCCGCTCTTTGAGGGAAATCAAAGTGGGTACAGTTTGTGCCTCATACATTTGGTAAATCTTTCTTCCTAATAAATCCAAGTCATTTTCGTCAATGCTTCTAAATGTACCAGAATCACTCCGATTTTTTCTAGGATTAACAGGTTTAACTACTATGTCTCTTATCGAAGATAAAGGAGTTTTTGTCAAAGTACACGTCTCTGCTAAAGCATCCATCGAATTAAGATTTCTACTCAACAACGATTGATACACATTTTTAATTATTAGTTTGGTATCGGTAGATAAATGCTTTCTTTTAAAAATGGCACTTGAAGATGCCCCCCTATCAGCACAATTCCAAGTACGCCACATTCTACCACTAATAAGCCTAACTAAAAATTACTCGCCGGAAAACCACTAAAGATTAAAATTATTAAAAATCACTTTGTATTTATATATGCATCAGGCATAGGTATAAATTGAATTTGTATACCTGGTCCGACTCTACTCGAAAAGGTTTTAAAATTTGGGATTTCCTTATTTATTTTATGGTCGAAGGGATAATGAGGTTTTATTGCAGTCAAAAGATCAACGGTATAATTCTGCAAATACTGTACATACAAGACCGAAATCACTCGTAGGGATGTAACGATATTATCTATCGATACGTGGACAATAGATATCAAAACTAATTCCAAAAGTGACTTTTTAGTGATGGCCACAAGGCTTTCGTTTATGCGAGAAAACAGATTGTTTATTTCCAAGTAAAGAAGGTGTGCCAAAATATTGCCGTGTAATCATTTTCATTAAGGGCGAAGTACGGTCCTGCTCGCCGGTTAAGGTCGAGCGCTTATCAGTCGGCATTGCGCATGACATCCGACGAGCTGCTTTGCTTACATGCGCGAGGCCATAAATTTGCCACTCTTGCTTTCAGACTTTGGCTATCCATAGATACAGGTCAGTGGGCTAATATTATAAATGGTCATTGTTTTCTTCTAAAAATAAACCCTTGTGATGAACAAACAAACCCGAACAACCCCTTGTTTTAGAAAACTGTCCACAACCTGACCTGTTTAGAAATATTGGATGGCGATTATATACTTCCAGGCATGCTATATGGGCTAGTTAGGGCTAAGGCCCAATTGTTCAATGAAGCCGGCCAAGAACTATTTTGTAGATATGTGGAAGCAGAATGTACATAAAGAATTAATGGCCAGTATTTTAGGCTTTTTATATTGAATAAATCTATAAAGTTGTTCATTTATTTTAGTATTTAATTTCAATTTTTACCATACTAGCATACCATTTCATTGTGAGTGGCCTATTAGAAACTTAATTAAGTCTGAACCTTTTGAGAAATATGTTTTTTTTACAAGTGTCCCGAAAGTGCCTTTTTCTTGCATGTTCACTTCATCTAAGAGAGCGGGCGGGAAAGATTTTTCCCGCCCGCTTCGAGTCACCATGTGCTCATAAATAAATAAAACCAGAATTGTCGGTACGGGATTTGAACCCGGGACCCTCACATCGCCAGGCGGACACTCTACCCACCGAGCCATACTACAAGCGATAATAAATAGCGGATTATATATAATTTAAATTGGCAGTTAATTTTTCAAAGATGTTTTAGAAAAATGTCTGAAGAATTTCTTTATTTATATGGTCTCAAAGACTCGGGCACTTGTAAAAAAATTTAAAAAACCAGTGATGCCGAGTGCGGGATTCGAACCCGCGACTCCCAGACACAAGGCGAACGAGCCTATTTGTCAAAAACAATAAATAGATATTTACATTCTCCATGCGCGAGTGTTTTCATATCATCTAGACAGGAAAACTGTCTGAAGAATTTCTTTATTTATTTGGCATCAAAGCTTCGGAGCACTTGTAAAAAAAAATACGGTACATATCTCGGGGCGTCGGAGGCTTTTCCGCAAGCGTTTGTTTACCTCGTCTATACAGGGTTTCCCTATAGGCGTCGTTAGAAAGTTTTGTAGGGGGCGACAACAATCAGGACGCCAGTGGTAGCAAAAAGGGGACAGAGCGCGCAGCAGGCGAAATGTTGTATGGACCAAGCCCCACGAACAAAACCCAAAATATACACCTAAATTCCATAAGTCCATAAGTTATAGTAACTACAAGAAAAACCGATCCAGTAAGGTGTGAATTCAGATAACTCGACAAGAATTTTGACGAATTCTCGCTATACCTAATTTAAAAAGCGCGATATTTTTACGTGTCACAACAGATGAACAAAAGTAATTTTTTTTCCATTTTATGAAGATTTCTCAGGACTTTTAAAACGATCTCGGTTTTGCGACCTATACAGGGTGTTATGGAAATGACGTATTATATTTAAACCGGTAAATCCCGAGATGAAAATAAATTGAAGAAAAATAACCATTCATTTGAATTATTAAGCGAAATATACACTTTATATGAAATCTCAAAATTTAGGTGGCCGCTCTGAGGCCCTTCGCAATCAATATTTTATTGAGGCAGTCTCCAGGTTCAAAAGAGGTTAGCGCATTATAGGCGATGTTGTCATATTGCAACACAGAATTTTAGACGCACGTGTTCAATTTTTGACAACAAGACGTCTTTGACGTGCGTTATCACTTCTTTTTCAAACTTTTTAGACAAAGAAAACTACAATTTAAGGTACATACTCTCTTACCTTCGATCTTATTTTAAAATAATCCGTTTTATAATTAAATTCCATAAAAAAATAAAACACAAAAAGTGTGTTTTTCAACAGAACCAACAGTAGATGATATCACACAAATTTGAAATCACATCACAACATTTATTATTATGAATTATTTCACAACAAAAAAAAATCGGGCAATACAACTAACAAAACGTTTAAAATTCGTACACGTCAAGCACGTGGAACCCTCGACAACGTCGTTCCACTCCCGAGTCCCGAAACATACTGAAATATGAAGTGGCGCGTGGCCGGTATTTAAGCAAGGGCGAGACACGCGGTGTGATCTGACAAAACTGTTAGTATACTCTAGTCACCCACATTGTTGCTAAGTGAATCCAGATGGAACGGCGCGACAGTATGTGGGTAAAAAGGGTTTTTACCATAGTATTTAGATATTTGGTTTAAAAAAAATGTATGTAGACACCCAAAGAGTCACCCATTTAAATATAATAAGTCATTTCCATAACACTCTGTATACAAAAACAGACAGCAGGAAACGAACCAAAAAAATAACTCCCATATTTATTTTAAGAAACATTGATTAGTATACTTATTTGTATTTTAATGGTATTCTACAATGAGATCTCCTGAGTGTCCTGGCCAGATGTATTTCGTATTTCCCGCATAAGTTTTGATTCATTTTAAACCAAAATACCTTCTCTCGACTGAGACGGAAGTAATGGGGTTTTAAATTCATTTTTCAGTTGAACAGAATGAAATATTTTATATTGCTTCAATAAGCTGTCAAATAGTTCTTGCGGAAACAATTTTGAATAGATTAAAAATTATTTTTGGTCACTGATGTCCAAAAATCTAATTTTTATTTAATTAATAATAGTGTCTTTATAAATTTGTTTATATAGCAGCTTCGGAACCGCTATATTAGAATTTTTCTTCGTTTGGCTTCGCTTCGATTAAGATACATATTTTCGAAGACACTATCCCACCATGCACCGCCGCGAAAGGCGAACTTACTTTAGGCTTCAAAAATACGTACCAAATTTGAGAAAAAATAGAAACACATACTATCTTTTCCGGTAACGAAATAAAAGATTATTGATGTATACAGTTGACACCTTCATGGGAGGGCAAGTGCCCCATCTTGCCCCTCCCAAACGATTCCCGTGTTTTCCAGCTAAAAGGAGCTCTATCCGTAATAACTTTTGAAATATTTGTTCTGTGAAAAATCGCCAATAGTTAGGAGGGGCACATATTTTACCATATAAGTGATACTTCTACTGTCACTGTCATTATTCCCATATGACCCAACTTTGTAATCTTAAATGCGATGAACGAGAACTTCGTGGTTTTGCCATCATGTTTAATTGAATAAAGTCTGTTCGTTTTATGAAGTCCGATATCGGATTAAATCATTAAAGGTTGTTAAACAGTAAGACGGTTAAGTTAACAATACCTTCGCTATACTTGATCGTACCGAACATTCCACTGGTTCACTGTAGTCGGCTGAGCAAAATCAGCGGTTCCAAAATAAAATTATCTTAGAATTATGTACCGAGATACATATTTTTATCTAGTTTATTTTTCACTCATAGTTTTTTTTATTTATCAAATGAAAAAGATTTTGCGTCAATAAGTTAAAGATCTTCTCAGGTACTTTTTCTTAGAATTTAGCTATTTTGGTATCATTATAATTAAATCTATATAATAATCATTATTTTCCAAGAAATAGTTAAAATTTGCTCAATTGCAGGATGGTATGTTCTATTTCAAATAAGTAGTTATGCTTTTTGATTTTAGTTTGTTTCTCATTATTGTGTGTGAATTAAAAGCAATTATAAAGCAAAGTTATGGAAAATATTCAGCAAGGTGACCCAACGCCTAGAAGGTGTTTATCTCCAGGTGAACGCCGTTTGGTATTACGAGTGGAACGTTATTTTACTTTAGAAAAAGATAACTCGGGCCCGTTAGTGTCTGTTTTGGCAGTGCAAAAACGAACGTCTGATGCTTGCGGCATTTCAGATAAGACCTTAAGAAGACTTCGAACAAAGAGTGAAGAGGAATTGGACAGACCATATAAAATGGTTCGACTCCATTCTAAAACCTTTGATTTATCCCAAGGGATAAAACTATCGATTTATCAGTTTGACCATCATTTTAAAAGATCTGGGCTTCAAATACAAAAAAACGAGCAACAGGAAAGTGCTTTGCGAGCTATCCAATAATGTTTCAAAAAGATGGCGACATCGGTTCTTTTTAGAACCAAAACTTTATAAAAAAATAATTCGTAAAACTAATTTGCCTAAATACTATGATAGCTAAAAAATCTTTGACTAGACTAATTTTTTATTTACTTTAAATTATTTTATTTAGAAAATACCTAAAATATAATTTCTTGTTTGAGAGCCACCGACTATCCGGCTCGAGAGGTTTTATTGCTTAGCGGACTTCATACACCGTACCAACTTTAGCTTGGGATTGGCTCATCAAAATGGTTTCAAACTCGGCACATGGGTTTACCATGTCAGCCTCTTCAAGAAGTTATAATGCAGTTTTTCTATAAAATGTACAGGGGAGACGATGTTAAGACACCTCAAAAATTACATGGGATGTTGAACTTAACGATGCATCACCTACGTGCCTTTTTCATTTTGGGAACATAAAAATTAACTATTTCGTATTTCTTCCTTGTTATTTGGTGGAGAAGCTTCCTGGAGAAAAAAGATTTGACTAATTTATTGTAAAAGGATCCTGGTTTCCGATATTATTATACCGATGGGTGAAAATCCCGCCTTTCAACCACAAAAGCAAGGTTATTTAAGATGTTTAATATTGAAAATGAGTGACAGCGGTCATATTATCTCTGACGTAAGCCACACCCTTGTATACTCTAGCGATGAGTCTCAGTTGAAGAGGACGAGGAAGACAGAGCAGACATGCCCGTACTCAGTTTTCAGTCTGTGGTGGAGTATTTGTTCCTGATTGCTTTGTATATCCTTTGTCGTAAAAAATGTAATTTATGAAACGGACACGCAAAAAAAATGATTACTTGTACGAAAGCAAAAAGTCTCAAGCGCGATTAATAAACTTTTCCGTTCCCGTTTGTCGTTGCCGCTGCCGGTCGCAGTTCGGACTTGAAGTTTTGTCGTTGTCGTTCTCGAATGCAACCAATCAGACATAACAGCTTGTTAATGTCATTTATCCGCCATCTACGTTTTGTTTAATTTAAGGAAATTAAATGATGAAGCATTAGATTCAAATTTTAAAATAACAATTACATGTTGGAGGTGAATTAAAAAAATTAATAGAAATAGCATTTTTGAAAAAAATCTATAATTTACTAGATTGAAAACAAATCACTAGATCTACTGAAATGTGACCAAACCTGGCAACACTGTATCGACGGCTCGCCTTGTAAAGTGTGTGAGAAGAGAGCAAAGAATCCCCCGACCGTGATAGAGGGGGAAAGCAAGTGAAATCAGTTTTCTCTTTATTTAATTTATATCTTCTTCTTCTTATGGTGCCGTACGCTTAACTTAGCGCGTTGGCGTTCACGTGTTCACTGGATAATGTGGAGCGTGCCTTCTTCGGCTCTTCTAAAAATTGTTGCTGCATCTGCGATGTTACACCAGTTTCGAATATTGCGAAGCCATGAATGTTGTTTTCGACCCGGTCCCCTTTTTCCTTCGATTTTTCCCATAAGTATCGTTTTAAGCAGGCTATACTTAGGACCTCGTAGAATATGTCCTAGGTAGGATGTTTTTCTTTGTTTCACAATATCTAGTAGTTGCCGATGTGTGTTTGCTCTTTGTAAAACTTGCTCATTTGATATATGGTCTACCCAGGGGATTTTGAGTAGCCTTCTCAGGATCCACATTTCGAAAGCTTCGATTCTGTTCAGGGATTTGACCTTTAGTGACCAGGTTTCCGCTCCGTACAGCAGTATTGGCCATATATAACATTTAACTACTCGCAGACGGAGACTTAAGGGAACTTCCTGTCGTAGTAGGTAGGTATTGAATTTAACAAACGTCGCTCGAGCAATAGCCACACGTATTTTTATCTCCTCATCGTTATCCCACTTGTCGTTCAGTGTGGTGCCTAAATATTTAAACTTTTTAACTCTCTCAATCTGGTTATTATCGATGTAGAGTTGTGCGTTTTCGTGGGGTTCTCGACTTACTATCATCAGTTTTGTCTTACTTATGTTGATTTTAAGACCAAAATCTTTTCCAATCGCATTTATATCGTTTATGGTTGCTTGTAAATCTCCCATATTATCTGCTAATATCGCTGTGTCATCGGCATAACGTAAATTGTTGATAGGAATGCCGTTTACCTTTATGCCTCTTGGGTTATTTTCCAAAGCTAGTTGAAATATTTTTTCTACGTAGATGTTGAACAGCAGTGGGGATAATATACATCCCTGTCGGACCCCTTTAGCTATGGTTATGTTGTTTGTGTGCTGTGAGTCATGCAGTCGGAGCTTTGCTGTTTGATTCCAGTATAGTTTGTGTATTATTTGTATGTCCTTTTCATCGATACCTGTTTCTCTTAATGTAGGCAGTAACAGATCGTGTCGTACGTTGTCGAAAGCTTTTTGGTAGTCGATGAAACACACAAATACGTCCTTTCGTTGGTCATAGCATTTCTGAACTAGCAGTTGCATGCAGTATAGTGCTTCCCGTGTTCCTAAGCCATTTCTAAATCCAAACTGAGTTGCGCCCGATTTTTCTTCGCACTTTTGATATATTCTCTTATGAATTATTTTGAGGAATGCCTTTAGTGCATGGCTCATAAGGCTGATGAGTCGGTGTTCTTCGCATGTTTTAGTTAATTTATATAGTAGAAATTATTTAAAAAGACCGAAATGGCAATAAAACGTGCAACAAAGATAGAAAGTTACAGCTTCTAATCTTCTTTCTTTCTTCTAAACAAATCATAGGCATGAAATCAGCAAGTAGGTACCAACCCTCAACCTATCTTTGTCAGGTGTGAGAAATTAAAACGGAACAAATAACCTTTTCCCAGGTACCCAAAAATGCAGGTACGGCCGAGGAATTTTGGGGTTTATTCGACATTAAACTTAGACTATTTGGTGCAAAATATTCAACATTGAGACACGGAAAATTATTTTAAACATTTTGGAGAATGCCACCCTGCCATTGCATTTTCAACGCTATATTGAATTAATTTGGGCCCAATGCAAAATATTTTTTAATAAACATATTATTGGAAAAGATAGGAAAGATGCAAATGCCGTTTTAGATGTTTGGAAGGAGGCTATACAAACCATTACCCCTGAAAATTTGTCTGATTGTGTTTGCCATACACATAATATTATAAGGGATTATTGGCAAAAAGAACACATTCTGGATTCAGGTTAAGCCACTGATAATTCATGTGTCAGATTCTGGTTGAGATTCTGTAAGCGACATTTCTTTATATTTATCAGATTAACTTATTGTATGTTTATTTCTTTATTTCTTTATAAAAATGTTATACATCTAGATATGAAATATAATTTTGTATTGTTTTTTTCCTTCTATTATAAATTATAAATATAAAATAAAACATAATTTCAATAATTCTGGTTTCATTTTTAATTGATATTAACTTTTATTTCCGGGTCTGACCCAACAACCCACCAGCATTCAACACAGATACCCATCAGGATTCAAAATACACCCTCATATTACATTATGTCTCTCTTCCTCAGGTACACACTTGGGTACCTGGTAAAAGATAGAACACTAAGACTTATGTCATTTATTATTTTACTGTTTTTCAAGGGCGTCAACTGGATATTCCCTTTAATTTATTCTTGCTTTTGATTTGTATAAAAAGAAAGAATACCCTGTAGCGTTGTCTGTTGCACGGACAAACCCGAAAAAACCCGTTTTATTGGGGTTTCGGTATTTTTAAATAATTTCTACTATAGCTAATATATTACGTTCTCTATTCTGGCCGTTAGGCGTGTGATTGTATTAGTTGTTTGCCAAACCTGTATATATTTTGTTGTAAAGTCAATTGTATGTACTTTTAAGAAAATTATAGGTTGTTTGTATCTGATTTTTAAAATTGTTCTGTTCGTTTGGCCAGTGTGTCACTAACACGCTATAATGCGGGAAACCATGCCATATACACGTTGTATGTCTGGTTTTAATAAAATTGACCCTTGGCACGCAATGCAAAATAATTCTTTTATAAAAAGTACGTAATAAGCTTTAAATTTGACAACCGGAAAATAATATGATGTTTATTATTTCTTTATTACTAAGTATGTACCTACCACACATACACATGCTAGAACTTAATTATCAGTTTCGCAATAATATTTAACTATTAATCAGTATGTAAATATTGCTCTTACATAATTAACTACATTATGTAAAAGTAATAACTACAGTATCTTCTCTTGTTTAATATTTATATAAACTTGCTCTATAATCTAAATAAAATGGTATGAACTATTTAGTTGTCTACCCACCTACTATGTTTGCCACAAACAACAAAACAACGAATGTTTTAAAAGTTTACCTGAATTTTTTCTTATTTTAGTGGTAGCTGTAATCTATTTTATATTTTTATAAAATTAATATACCTAAATACCATGACATTATTATTTCGTTGCACCTACTTTCTAATGCGTAAAACCTTTTAATACCTTTAAAAAGAAGAAAGCAAATATAACACTATTCTGTAGAACAATACTCTATAGAATTAGAATGGATTTTTTCTACTTTAAACATCAAAAGGAAGAAGAAGTTATAATAAATATTGAAAAATTAAGAAAATCCAATGAATGAATTGGAAAACGAGTAGTGTCGCTGAAGGATATGTTGATTAATATTCCTGATTCCAAAATGTCTTGTTATCACGCCTTCATCTAGTCAATGACTAATCGCCAGATTAATAAAAAATAAGACAGCTTTACTCGAGCGATAAAGTTCGGCAACGCTGCGCTTACCCGTTAAAGTGATTTCAGTCCATAACAAAGCAGATCGACTTTGTGTTACTACACCTTGTCTGTTCTTGATGAAATCATATTAAAAATATAAACAAAAAGGCAGTTAATCGAAAACGGACATTTTCCGTGTTGCGCAGCTGCAGGAAGGGCAGCGGAGTCGGATCTCGTATCTGTATAATTCATGATCGCGGTACACGGCGCGTGCATGGGACGGCTTGCTGTGTGGCTTTTTTGTCTATAACAACTCAGCATCAGCTATATGCATTATTATTGATACACGTGCTGTGTTGCCTGAAAACGGTCTTGCTAAAAAATGCGTGTTAAAAAATTCCTAGCCACAATACACGATTTCTGCTTGAAAACGGACGAGGCGCGATAACTCGAACAGCGTTAAAAAAATTATATATCTAAGATCCAACACTGCGGTTGCGCGTCGATGAAAATGTCCGTTCTCATTTTTTTCCGGTCACGAATAACGAAAAATAACATCCGACAAGTAAAACGGACGAGGCGTGATAAGCTGAATTCTCCGCTGTAAACAAATTTCGATTTTTCTCAAACCAAAACTATTCAACGCACGGAAAATGTCAGCTACTATTTTCATCTCCTCAAGAACATCAATCTGAGTCAAAAAATGAAAAGAACGGACGAGGCGCGAAAACTATTACGACCACTTTATTTTAAATGTGTAAAGATGATTCTCAATGATTTCGCAACGTTGCCAATGTCCGTTCTTGTTAAGTTCCTTCTCAAGTCCTTATTAAATCACCAAAAAATTCAAAAAACTATAGGTTGTGATCAGTCTGAAATTCTGGTAATGGGCTGCCGTACTATAAGATTAAAAGACAAAACAAAATTTCACAGTCCTTGGAAAATACATTAAAACTTGTGTAATCGGTTTGTAGTTCCTATATTATGTCGTCATTATTAATTTTAAATAATGTATGAATAAATTAACCCTGATACATATAGATCATAAATAAAATCCTCTATCTATATAGTGTTTCTATAATATTATCTAATATTAGATAGATACTAATTCTGACTTGCTAAGTTTTGTTCTCGTTATAGAATAAAATAATAAAATTATCTTCCATATTAAACGTTGCTGTATTTATTATTCTGTATAATTTAATAACAATATTTAAATTGCAATAATTACGTACATGTTTCGGCATATACCCTCATCATCAGTGAAAAAAAAATGGAAGGGAACTTATGACATTGTCACAGTAAACTATAAAACGAGAATAAAAAAAGTTTAAGAATTTTAGGAAAAGCTGTGTTTAAAGAAATTATGGGAGAAGAAAACAAATATAGATTTCTTACCTTTTAAAATCAAATGGGTTTTGCCGATAAGAGAATAAGGAACAAAATGGTATTTTTCAAAAGTAATTTAAGATGGGGGCTAGCATGTTAAAACTATTTAAACAAAACATTGTTAATATTTTGCATTTGTTCACAATGACAATTTTTTGTTCAATACACTTCAAAAGCTAACATAATAAGTGTAAAACACTATTATTATTATTATTTACGACTGTGTCTACCTGAAAATAATGTATTTAGTGTAAAAGATGCCTATGAGGTATATCCGTAATAATTTGCTCAGAAATTACAATATAAATAGTTTTACCCATGAGGAATCACCTCTCTTGGTCTTGGAGCATCCCCCCGGACGGATCATCCTTGGTGGTTCCCGTCGATCTCCGTTATCGTTTTGAAGAATGACAGGAGGTTCAGCATAAGTGTTAAATAAAAAAGACCAACATTGATACGATCAGTACAACTGGAGATATTAAATTTCAAGTATGAGAAGATTGAAGAAAATCCAGTAAATCTTCAAAAGTTCATGTGTGGATATTTTGGAAATTTTTCAGCAAAATCCTGAATACGTGTCAACTAATTTTATGTATACAGGGTGATTCACGGCGACCTTGCATTAGAACTTTATGGAGAATTACTGAATATATGTTCCTGAAACTTCGATATGCTTCCTTTAACTAAAATATTCACATGTTTTTGCCATTTCCGGTTATACCGGAAGTAGCTGCCAACTTTCGTTTTTAAATACAATATGGTAATTTTATTACATTTTTCGATTAAGCGTTAAATACTAAGCACATTTTATAGAACATATTTTTGTCAGGCTCTGTTAGTTTGTGAGATATCTGGACTTTTTGTAATTATTTGGCAAATGCATGACGATGAAATAATCCCCATACTTTTTTTACCTTAGCTCTTGGACTAAAAATTTGTTCTCACCGAATAGCTAGAAAATCATCAAGTCTCACCACACCAGGGTGGTCACAATTCAAGGTTCATTGTGAAAGAATTTAACCATTAACAATTTTCTTATTTTAAATGGCACACCCTGTATATTTTTATTTAATTTGATGAAAGCGTTTTCAGTTTTTCATAGTACACTTGAACAAATAGTATTTTCGGAATAAAATTGGATTTTTTGAGAAAACGCTTTGATGTAGATATAGAACAGTAAATACTATTTATAAAGAACAACTAATTTACCATCAAATTAAACAAAAATATACAGGGTGTTCCGTTTAAAATAAGAAACTTTTTAATGGTTAAATTCTGTCACAATGAACCTTGAATTGAGACCACCCTGTACATTATCTGCCGAATTTGAAATATTTTTGAGACTTGATGATCTTCTAGCTATTCGGTGAGAGTGGTTGAGTCCAAGGGCTAAGGTAAAAAAATTATATGAATTATTTCATCGTCATAAATTTCCCAAATAATTACAAAAGTGCAGATATCTGAAAAACTAACAGAGTCTGACAAAAACATGTTCTATAAAATGTGCTTAGTATTTAACGCTTAATCGAAAAATGTAATAAAAATTACCATGTTATATTTAAGGAACGAAAGTTGGCAGCTACTTCCGGTATAACCGGAAATGACAAAAACATGTGAATATTTTAGTTAAAGAGAACATATCGATAAAGCTAAATCCCCAAAGTTTCAGAAACATATATTCAATAGTTCTCCATAAAGTTCTAATGCAAGCTCGTCGTGAATCACCCTGTATAAGTTCTAAACACATTTTCGGACAATTCTAAAATATCAAGGTTAAACAGGGTGAGGTTTGTAAAAGAATGGAAAATTGGAACTGGTTAAACTGGAATTGGAAAACTTGTAAACTTTCAACTAAAATTGTCAACTGAAGCGGAAATATTATACCTTATTAAAAATGCTCAGTATAAACAACATGTAGTAAAACTTCAAAATATGTGTTGGCTTGCTTACTATATTGTTTATTATTATTATTATTTCACAAATTAAATATGGGACCGTTCATTTGAATAACCTTGTTTCGCCGGATATAAAATGCCTTTCTGGTATATAGGTGGCAATTAGATGGTTTGAAACAAATAATAATTTATATCTTGTGCAGTTAAACACTCAACAAGAATGGTTCTTTTATATTTTTTTATTTTGGTTTTGTGCACTTGGGGTATGACGTCATCTAAAAATAATGCTCCACCTACTAGAAAACCAGTAAGTAAATGTTTTTTATTGTTTATTAGGAAAAAAATTGTTTTTTTCTGTCGCGTTTCGGATTGTTTGTCCCAGTGGGCCAAGACACTGGTTTATAATACAATCATCTTGCCTCACTTTAATTACTGTTGTTCTTTATTAATATCTTGTACTCAGGAAAATATACACAGGCTGCAGGTTCAACAAAATAAGGTTATGCGAATTATTCTTAAATGCAACAGGTATATCCCGGTAAGAACTATGTTACAGAGGTTGAATTGGCTGTCTGTGGAACAGAACATTAGAAAGGCGAACTTGGTTTTAATATATAAAATTGAACATGAGCAGCTACCAATATATTTTAATGCTTTTCTTAAAAAAAGATCAAATTTTCATAGTTATGACATTCGCTCTGGGCAACATTATAACATTGAGTCAGTTAAAACCACATCTCTACAAAAATCGCTATTTTTCGAGGGAGTTCGTCTTTTTAATGACCTCCCTGAGGGCATTAAGGAGGCAAATGGGTTAAATGTTTTTAAAAGAAGATTGTTTCTTTATTTGAAGGATATGTAGAGTAGAGTAGGATTTATCATTTTTGTAACTGACATATAAACACTGTTTTGTAACTTGTATTTTTTAGTAATAACTAGCCAAGTGCTAAATAAAGATTATTATTATTATTATTATTATTATTATTATTATTTCTACATATCCAACAGAAATTGTACATACAGTGTCTCTACTCAACTACATACGAGACCTAAAAGGTATGGTCAATAATTAGACATTAAGTATATTGGGCCTTGTGTCCCCTCATTACCCAGCTACAGTCCCCTCAACGGGGGACTCTGGAGATGGTTTTCACTAAATAGTTTCGAAACTATCAAAGATAAAAATGAAATTTGCAAATTTTGGTAAACTTTGCATGCAATACGATCTATCTTGAAAGTATACCTAAAAAGTATTGCCAAAAAAAGGGGTAACGGAGTAAAAATAGACTTAGTTACGATTTAATGCCGTTTTCGAGATAAATCGATTTAAAAATAACCATGCGTGGGAAACAGGAAAATTTCTTTCATTTCTTCGAACAAAATTTTAGATTTTGCTAAATATTTTATTTATTTTTGATTTTTTGCGGCACATTATTATTAGGCCCTTAATTATGTAACTTTGCCCCAATTTAACCGACTTCGTATCTCTTACCGTTCCCGAAAACCCAATGGCGAAGGACAAATTTGTTACACCCTGAATATAAAATAAAATATTAATTTGGGTTTTCTAACGAGCCTAAAAAAAGGACACGGTAATAACAGTACCGAATACATCCCAAAATAATAAAAGGACACGTAATTGTAATTGTGGAATATGTTCAATATTGGTATCTTGCACACTTGCACAATTACACAATTTCGTCATTTAAATTTACTATTTTTATTTCTTTTATTTTTTTAAAGGCTAATAATTTCTTTAAACAGCCAACCAAATATAGCAATACATAAAAAGTATTTGTCTTGAGCAAACTGGGATTTTAAATAAAACATATACATATATATATTTTAATTATTTTCTCTTTGATTCCTACGTAGGTAGTTTTAAATTTATCTTGAAAACGGTACATTAGATCGTTTCTAACTAAGAATACTTTTTTTTGGTAATTGCATTTTTAGCTTAACATAGAAAGGTGCAAAATTTAATGTTACAAATAAGTTAGGTCTATTTTTACGCTACTACTCCTCCTTTTGATAATACTTTTTAAGTGCAGATATTTTTAAGATAGTCGATTGTCTCAGCGTACAAAGTTTAACAAAATTTTCAAATCTCATATTTTTATCTTTGATAGTTTCGAAGATATTTAGAGTGATGACTATCACTAGAGTCTCTCTTCAGGGGCTTATAGCTCGGTAATGATGGGAAAAAAGACAAAATTTTATATGAAGTTCTAAAAATGTATTTAAAAAATAATTAGTCTGAACTTATCAGGTGGTATTAATATCAAATATGTATTAATCTATTGAACAATTATTTTTCTAGGCCATCCAATGATATCTTATACAATAAGGGCGTATTTAATCTACACAGTAACACTTTAAAATACTATTTCAGATTGAATGGTACTACCAAGAAAGGAAGCCTTTTCCATTGATAGCATGCAACCACCTGCAGGCCGGTTTCGAACTCTTGTGTTCTTCTCAGTACAGGGTAGGTGTACATACCTATCATCAGAGAAGACTCTAATACTTCATGCTGTATTATCAACGGTAGTCGAGAAAATACGTTTGGGACTGCTAAGAGATGGCGCTGCGCTCTGTATTTTCTCAACTACCGTTGATCCAGCGTGAAGTATTAGAGTCTTCTCTGATGATAGATATGTACACCTACCCTGTACTGACGAGAACAAAAGAGTCCGAAACCGGCCTGCAGGTGATTGCATCCTATCAATAGAAAAGGCTTCCTTTTCTTGGTAGTACCATTCAATCTGAAATAGTATTTTAAAGTGCTACTGTGTAGACTAAATACGCCCTTATTGTATAAAGTATCATCGGGTGGTCTGGAAAAATAATAAGTTTTCCATACACTGGTATTTGATGAAGTTCTAACCTTATTTTAGCTCAGTATACTTAATGCCTAATCATTGACAATACCTTTTAGGAATTTGTATTTTCAGTTTTTAATAATTTCTTTTGCTCGTCATATAAATACGATTCACATTGATATTAAAAATAATTTTTGAATAAAAAAAAAACAAATAAATCAAAAATGCCCTAAATAAATACGCACCACCGTACAGTTTTTATCTCTATTATACAATATTGGCAAGGAATTATTACAATCGGGTGTCTGACGGGCAGAAAAGGGAACGTAATATATCATCTATAAATTAAATAAAGAGGAAACAGGTTTCCTTGACATAACCTCATTTGCTTGGTCTCCTCTTCTATCACGGTAGAGGAATCTCGTATTCAATTGCCGGTTTAAATATAATAAGTGATTTCCATAACACCCTGTATATCTTACGAAGTAATTTAAACCAAAACTAAAACTAGAGTTCCCCGTAATGATCCTTTAGGTTTCGAATTTTTCATACGTGGGATTTTAATTTGTTGTGGTAATCTCTCAGTTGATTCCAAAAGGACGCATGTTTGCAGGATAAAAAGTCATATTTAATGGCTTATCGATAATCTCTTAATTGTAATGCGCAATTCGGCCGCTTAGCGCTTGTTTGCTAGGAAGGAAAGTAAGACTTTTTAACTTATCCTACAAACAAGGAATATTTCCATCGTGCTGGAAGACGGCGCGAGTCTAGCCTACAACAAAGAAAGGTAAGAGAACCCTGCCTAGCAACTATCGACCAGTCGCATTGCTTTCAGTTATATCAAAAGTAATGGAGAAAGCTATTAACAAACATCTTCTAAAGTACCTGGAAGGCTTCAACATTATCAGCGATCATCAATATGGTTTTCGGAAGTCCAGATCAACTGGAGATCTTCTAGCCTATGTCACCCATCTTTGGAATAACGCAATCGAACATCATGGGGAGCCTCGGGCTATTGCACTGGATATTTCTAAAGCCTTTGATCGTGTTTGTCATGAGGGACTTCTGAATAAACTGCGATCCTATGGTATGCCCAGTCGTTTCTGTACATGGTTGTCTAGCTTTCTTAAGGACCGCTCTCTGCAAGTGGCGATTGACGGACTTCTCTCAGACACCTTCACCATCAATGCCGGTGTTCCTCAAAGGTCCATATTGTCTCCCACTCTCTTCTTACTCTACATTAACTACCTTCTAGTGAAAACGAAAAATCCGATATTTAGTTTTGCTGACGATAGCACTCTTATCTCATCTTTCTCTTTGAATGCACAAACATCGGCTGCCGACGCACATCTTCGCAGACAGCATGAAGTATCACGCCTCAACAAAGACCTCAAAGAAATTTTGGCTTGGGATGACAGTAACCAAGTCGAATTTAACGCTAAAAAACCCAAGGAAGCAGTTTTCTCTAAAAATGTTAACATTACAGAACCGGATATAGTCATCGACGGACACGCAATTCCACTGGGCGTCAATCTGGGAGGAAATATGTCTTGTCACGTTGTGGCAATCGCCAAGATAGCTTCTCAGAAACTTGGTGTACTCTTCCGAACAAGAAAATTGTACACTGTACTGCTCTCATGTCTGGAGCTCTGCATCCAAACATACTATTCTGCTACTGGATTCTATCGAAAGGAGGGCCATTCGTCTGATTGGAGACCACGAGTTGACGAAAAACCTCGACAGCCTAGAACATCGTAGACAGGTTAGGGATTTGACTCTTTTACAAATAAATGGAAAGTGTTCGGATGACCTTGCCCTCTTAATTCCGCCCAGAGCGGCGAATAGCATATATACACGACGAGCCACTGCCGCCCATCCATATGTGGTTAAGCTTAGTACTCCTCGAACTTTATTATTTAAGAATTCTTTCATCTGGAGGACTTCATCCTTATGGAACGACCTTCCCGAGGTCGTTTTTCCCAACGAATATGACCTCCAACGATTCAAGACCAGCGTGAATTGCTTTTTGCTCACACGCACCACTCCCAGAGTGCCCTAAAGGATTTTTCCTATAGTGCTTGTGTTTGATCATTAAAAAAAAAAGTCCGCCGCGCTGCCGAACCGTGTTAAAATTGTCTTGTTGGTTTGAGCAAAGTCATTCACAAGTCACCGGTTGAGCATAAAGAAGCCAAAATTGACAAAGCGGCGGCCGATCCGGATCATGCCGCCCGCAGAACTTCGCGTCATATTGGTTTATGGTGGAAGGAGAAAGAAATGAACATGCTTTCAGTTACGACGAGGAATTTTGATTCTCTTTATTTAATTTATAACCGGTATATTACGATCTCTTTTCTGCTTGCTAGGCGCCTGACATAATAATTTCTTGCTAATACTGTATTTGTCTTCTAATATCGGGTTTGTTCGGGTTTCTTCTAATATCGTTTGGAAAATAATTTTTAATTTTTTTCTGTAAATACACTCCCCGACAATAATTCCCTGACAAACATAATGTTAGTCTTTTTTTATAGTCCTGCAACTTCTTTAATTGTTTTCCGATCTTGGTGAAATGTCTTGGAATGATATCCTGAATTTTAGTTTCCAAAAAATACTATATCATTATACAAGCCGAAACAAAAATTACTTTTTTACGCTTATTTTCTTAACGAACTGTAGAAAAATTGAGCCGTAGAATTAAGCTACATTGTGACCTTTTCTTAACACAATGTTTTTTGGTTCACGTCATTATCTGCTTTTTAAAAGAACATACAAATGTTTTAAGAAAGTACTGCATTTATTAAATTCTAATCACCACAATTCATCCTGTAACTTTCTTAATTGTTGTCCGATCTTGGTGAAATTTTTAGCAAAGTGTAGACTTATGTCTTGGGATGATCTCTTGAATTTTAGTCTTCAAGAAATAATCATGTATTGATCATTATACAGACAGAAACAAAAGTAACTTTTTTACCATTCATTTCTTAACGCCCTGTAGAAGAATTGAGCGGTAGAATTTATTTCCATAATATTTTGTTTTGAAGGGTGACCTTTTCTTAACACAATGTTTTTTGGTTCACGTCATTATCTATTTTTTAAAAGAAAATATTGCAGCATAAACAAATATTCAAAAATTAATAGCCCGCGTTGTATAGAAAGAAGCATGCCTCGTCACATGGTAGAAGTGATAAGAACATGTGGTGGCAATACGCGCTATTAATTTTTGGATATTTGTTTATGCTACTCCATAAAATAATGTATTGTTCTGAATTGTGATAAAATTAGAAAAACTGCAATACTTTCTTGAAAAATTTGTATCTTCTTCTTAGTGTTGTGATCGCTCGAGCGAAAAACCGCTTGATTACTCGATTATTGAAATAACCGATATCGCTTGACGCCGACGGAAATGTACCGCTGTAGTGTGATCGAGTTAAAAAACTGCTCGTATATTCGAACAGTTTTTCGCTCGATAGGAAATACTCTAGTTATAAATTAAGGCGAAAAACCGAAAAATATCGCCCGTCACTTGATAACCGACCTTCGTTATACGCGCCGCGCCATCCGATTGGCGACGTTGGAGTTTGACGTTGAGTAATACGACATACGTCTTTATTAAAGGCTCATAAACGAGAAGGTGCATATAAAAAAGTATGCCAAATTCCTTAGCGGAGTCATCGCGACATGAGTTTGGTCAAGTTTTGTCTTAACTGGCTAGCCAGCGGAGTAGTTGAGTTCTCCGATTGTAAATATAAAAAATTTAAAGGATATAATTTTAAAGTTTTTATTTACTATAAACTCGAGAAAACTTCTCAAAAATAACATAATAATAGAAATTGTTAAGGAAAAATAATAAAACGAACAAAATGGTTAACAAAATATATAGAAAAATTCGTTGGTAATCTAGTAAACAGTTTTAAATCTAAACAGGAACTTTTTATTATTAAACTCAAGAAGACTTCTTAAAAATAACATACATTATAGAAAATGTTAATGGAAAATAAGAAAACGAGCAAAATAGTTAACAAAACATAGGTATCGACAAATTTGTTGGTAACAAAAAGTAAACATTCTTAAATTTAAACAGGAACTTTTAGGTAACTATAAACACGAATTTAAAAAAATAATAATAAATTTTCTTATTTTGCCAGTCGCTTAACTAAGCCTAAATTTTTTAAGGGCATACAGTGGGCACCTGATAATTTAAAGTGGAAGAATTTGACAAGCTATTTTAATATCTACTTATTTTATGCTCGTAGATTGAGAAAGATGTGAAGAAAAATAACTCTTGGTAATACTTTTTGTTCCGGTTAAAAAAGCACAATAATAAACCCGAACAATAAATACATATTTGGGTGATTTTTGCAGTTTTTTTGTTTGGTATCGAGACACGTCGTAAAAATTCATTTTTTACAAATAAATAAATTTCTGGAATTTTTTTGGTGGCTACTACAATTTTTTAGCTAAACCTGTGCCCACCCGTATTTACGTGCCTGCTAAATACCCTACCTGATCACATGTAAACGGCTAGGCTGCCGTCGAGCAATCGGTGACGTCATTGCTTGGTGAATTGGAATTTCAAGCGATTCACTCGAGCGATTCACTCGATTATTAAAATCGCTCGAGTATCAAGTACTCGATTATTAAAATCATCAGTTTTTCCCAAACACTACTTCTTTTACAAAGCAGTTAATGGAGTGAACCAAAAATCATTGGGTTAAGAAAAAATCAAAACAATATATAATTTAGCTAAATTCAACAGTTCAACTTTTATACAGGACGTTAAGAAATTAAAGGTAACTTTTGTTTCTGCCTGTATAATGATTAAGATATCAGTATTTTTTGAAAATTAAATTCTGGATATCATCCCAAGACACAAGTCTACACTTTACTGAACATTTCACCAAGATCGCACAAGAATTGAAAAAGTTATAGGACTATAAACCTGACTAACATTATCTTCGTCAGGGAGTATATAATATGTTGTTATATATTTTAGACAATGAAGCTTACCAACATATATTTCTGTGATTCGCAAACAAACGAGGATGACACAAGAGTTATTTTTAAGAATTTGGTATTAGATAACGTTGACTCTGATGGCTATAAATGTCTATCTTTAGAAGCAACGTGGCCAGTAGACTTAGATGAAAATTCGAATTGGAGGGTAAACATATAAGATAAGAAAATAGCACCTAATTATTTTTCTACAGTCGAATCGGGGAAACTTGTACATGTACAATATTTTAAAAAATCTGGTGGTGGTGATGATGATGTGGACAGATTTTTTTAATAAACCACCTTGTCGTTTTAGGATTCTGCTTTAATTTTTTGCACATATTTTTATATCATATTACCACCTTGTCGTTTTGGGATTCTGCTTTAATTTTTTGCACATATTTTTATATCATATTATGTCCAAACTCAATCGCTCCTGAGATAGTGATGTTTGTGAAACCTTTATCTAAAACATTATTCTCTACTCAAAAATACCAACATTTGGTTTAATTATTAAACTCGTAAATCAAATTTCACAGAATTAACAAATAAATCTAAATTTCTAATTTATATGCATCAAACAGAAAACGAATACAGGAATGAGATTGTTTTTGATAACATTGGTGATGATTTGTCAGTTTTTCAAAATTCGAAATGAATAGGCATATAAATATTATTAGGACATAAATCAGTGTTGTAAGTAACCATTTATTGCATGGTTGTATATAAGGTGTGCGGGAAAATGTGGGAAATCTCCCGGATATGAAAAAATCACGTCAAAACTACAAGTTCATATAAACTTTTTTCATATAGGCCTCCTCTTCGGAGCTAAGGGCCGCCAAAGAGCTCCAATAGAATCAAGTTTTTTACACATAATTATTGAACCACCAGGTATATTTCAATTTTTTTTAATATGATGTATAATATACCCCCCCCAATTTTCGAGGATGGCGACGTCAGAATTTCTCTTTTGGGTTGCACACCCCCCAGAGGGGTTGGTTAAACGCGATTCAAGAGGTTTCCCTGCGCGTCCGACCCCTTCCAATGGCCAATACTCGCCCCTGAAAGGGGTGAATTTTTTTTTTAAGTATCAGCGGCAAATATATATTCCCCCCGTTTTCGAGGATGCTGAGTACGTTGGTGGTGTTGGAAATCACGTCCGACCCCACAACACCCCCCCCCTCCCCCCTCTCCCCCCGTTTTCGAGGATGGGGAAAATAGTTGTACTTCTCTTTTTGGTTGTAATGGTCTCTCATTCCGGTCTAACTGAAAAACTATAATCAAATAGTTTGCGCGAAAAAACGCGAAGGCGTGGTCAGTTTATTTTTAATTTTTTAGAAAAAGTTAAATTTCATTTTAAAATTTCAATTAAATAAAAAAATCATAAAACAGCAATTAAAAATTCATTTTTAAACACTTTTTTAATTTTTTTCGAAATTTTTTTTTATTAAAAGTTAATATCGTTTCATAATGGGGACGAGTATTGGTCGGTGGAGGGGTTGGAAGGGGTCGGACGCGATATCCAACACCACCAACGTGCTCAGCATACTCGAAAACGGGGGTGAATCTATATTTTCCGCTGATACTTGGAAAAAAATTCACCCCTTTCAGGGGCGAGTATTGGCCGGTGGAGGGGTTGGAAGGGGTCGGACGCGATATCCAACACTACCACAATACTCAGCATCCTCGAAAACGGGGGGAAACTGTGTTTCTCTGCAGGGAAACATCTTGAAGCGCGTTTAACCCCTCTGGGGGGTGGTTTTTGGCCGTTTTGAGAAAATATTTTCATTTTTCGGGGTTGTTTCGCAGACGCCACTAGTCGCTAATCCTAACTGTTTTCGAAAAAGCGACATTTTAATTTCATCATGTATTTGGCGTATCTCGGTAAGAGGTACATATAATAATATGTAAAAAACTTGATTCCATTGGAGATCTTTGGGAGTCCATATCTCCAAAGAGGAGGCCTATACGAAGAACGTTTACATGAACTTATAGTAATGTTTTAGTCATATCCGGGAGATTTCCCACATTTTCCCGGACACCCTGTATAAAGCCATATTAACTCCTGTGAAATTTACTTTCTTGTACATTAGAGTTTTTTTTTTGTCCCAACGATGACAGAACCGAAGGGTTTCATGTGTATTTGAATCATATTAGGAAAAATTATTGTTCGATTTAGGTAAAATTTGACTTCACCATAAGTTTTTGCTTCAAGAAATACCAAAAATTACGTAATTAAATGGAACCATGCGGCTTTTGTTAACTGTCAAATTTGACATTTTCTTCACAAAATGTCGAAAAGTGGCATTTAGAATCTAAAAAAAAATTATTTGGAAAACTTGTTTGTATTGTAATTTTATGACCATAATATATCAAATTTGAATCATTATATTTTTATTTTCTATCTCTGTTTGGCCAATATTTTCAATCAATCAAGTCTAGCCTACCACCGTAAATCTATTTGTCTATTCGCGTGCGGTAAGTAACTACTTAGCGCACTGATTTGCGTGCGGTAAGTAGCATTTTACCTCACTAATGCCGTAAGTAATTACATACTATAAAAACAAGTTTTTATATTAGTCAATACATTTTTCTAATTTATTTCCCTAGCAACCTGATATTAATGCATTGTGGATAACGACTTACCATGCACCTACGGGGTAAATTAAAACAATGCTCTTTTAGTTTTTAATATTGGTACCCTAAAACACGCTTGTAGATAAAATATCGTACAATACACTTACGGTAGGTGTCTTCTCTAGGTCGCCTTCGGCTCGATTTGTTAAACGTCCCGCAAATGCGGTAAAGACGTACCAACCGTACTTGTATTGTAATATACTATTATACAATACTCATCGTCTAAATTCATTCTTTATACCAGAAATTGTACGGAAATATTCATTTTCCTCAAAATATTAAATTGCCGTTTAAAAATGTATCTAGTAAACTTCTCATAACTTTAAAGATTTAACCAGCGAACAGGAGAGTCCGGAAATATTAGAATAGCGCTGTTGTTTATAGTTACGGTGTCGTAATTAAACGATAAAGTGTGGTACATCATTGAATTTAGAATAAAAAAGGTCATAAAATTTGACCTTATAAAATCCGGGTATTAGAAAAACTGACGTTAATGATGATTGCTTGGAAACGAAACGTCGTATAAAAAAATTTGTTATGTATTCTTTGAGTTCACTAAAAGTTGCTGCGAAATGTTTTGTCAGTTTTGTTCTAACTTTAATAATAACGTCGATACAAAATTTAAAATTTCAGTTTTTTTTAAGGAACTCAAAACTTAAAAAACTTAACTTTTCGTACGGCATATTGTTCGCGCTTTAATTGCGATCACCATTTAATCGAAATTGTATCTGTATATATACTTGGTTATGGTTATTAAACCGTTATTTGTGTAATTAACATCGTAAGTGTAATGACACACTTTGGCGATAGCAAGTTCGCCTCAAAATTGATCATTGGCGTATTGCGGTTGATGCATCTTCAGACCGGGCGCGACGGTAAATTTCCATTTCATGCACGCATTTTATTTCTTCGCAGAGGCGACGATAATGTCGCCTCTTAATTTGCACTGTTGTCTATTCCGCAAGGTTAAATAATAAAATGATATTTTTCGTCAATTTTTTTTTGTCATGGGGTAGGCATAAATAACATGTTGACAACATAGCATTCGATAAATCGCTTCCCCCGCCTCTTAGGGCCACGCTACTGCTAAGTATACAGTGCGCGTCTAAAGTCACTTCCCCCCCTGTTAACTTTTGATTAACAAATGTGAGAATAATGAGATTTTGGCACGTTCAATAATTACTGAAACACTACTTTTTTGGCATAAATTCTTTACTTATTCTTAAAAGATGGCTGCCATTTGAATAAGATAAGATGAACGTTATCCGGATCGCCCAATTTCAAGGCAATATTTGCGGCAATTAATTCAAAAGTTTCCAACAACAGGAAGTGTTGGAAATGCTAAAAGAAGTGGACGGCCCTCATTACCAGAGGATAAACAGATTGAGATAGTGGCTCAATTGATTATCAACCCGATGCAGCCGACATCCCGTGTAGCTGCTGAATGCGAAGTAAGTCCTAAAAGTGTTCAGAGAGTTTTGAAACGTTCTAAATTTCATCCCTACAAATTGAAAATGTTACATGAGTTAACCGAAGATGATCCGGATCGTAGACTAGAATTTTGTGAATTAATGGCTCTAAGGTTGAACCGGAACCGAAATTACCATAAATGGATATGTTTTAGTGATGAGTGTACTTTCTTTCTAAACGGTAAACTTAACCGTCAAAATGTTCGGTATTGGAGCGATGTAAATCCTCATGTTTATAGGGAATGCAATACTCAGTTCCCTCAGAAACTTAACGTTTGGGCAGGTATTTTGGGAAACCATATTGTAGGACCACTTTTTATACAGGGAAATTTAACTGGACCTCTGTATCGTGATATGCTAGAAAATACCCTAGAACATTTGATTCTAGAGTGTATTGAGGAAAATCTTGACGCGCCAAAGAATAATACAAGTGTGCGCATCAATTAGTCATGAAATGTTTCATAATGTTCGCGAAGAATTTCACGATAGGCTATACATCTGCCAAGAAGTGAATGGTGGACATTTTGAGCACCTGATTAAGTAGTTGCCAACTTTTGAGCATTATAAAGTACTAAAATTAGCCATACTACTAAAAATATAATTATATTAAGAAAAGTGGTCGCCATTTTGAAATGAATCGATAAAATTTTCTCAAACTTGGGGACTGTTTGTAGATTGAAAATACCTTTCGAATGAGGTGTCACACGACCACACCTGCCATTTAAAAATCTTATTCAAAATGGCGCCAAGCAACCATCTTTTAAGAAGAACAAACCCAAAATCTCATTATTCTCACATTTGTTAATCAAAAGTTAACAGGGGGGGAAGTGACTTTAGAAGCGCACTGTATAGTTAGTTATATGGGGATTTATTTATCATTCATACAATTATTATTTTGAAATTTTAGTACCTCGCAAGATTAGATCAAAATAGCGATGGAGACTGGCACACTGATGTGTTTGATCGAAGTGGAATTCTTGTTGCAGATGTTGATAAATATGGTCCCAATGTATGGAAAAAAATTATAAATCAGGCTGTTCCAAAATTAGAAAGCCGATGGTCTATAAAAGCGGTAATATTCCTTTATAGCGAATATATAAGGTCCTAATAAGTATCATTCCTTCTTAGGCCATTTTATAAAGAAAATTTCATTTGAACATACAGGGCGAGCGATCTTGGATGGCCTATTAGCAGGGTTGTTAATGTAACATTTACTACGGAATTTACTACCGTAGTAATTTCCTACATGCTCTTACTACGTTTATTGTTACATTTCCTACATTTTTAAAAATAAAATGATTCTCTACTCTACTTTCAACTATCATTTTTAGAACATTTTTATTTAAATCAAGTCGTAAAGCAAAATGCAACAGAAGAACAATAACCAGAAACTGCTATTTCTACTTTTCCATTTTAATGTTCAACATTAAATTTATAATAATAAAATTGAGGTTATGTTGTGTTTCTGAGACTTTCAGCCAATCGAAAGAATAATTAGATTTATTACACGTAAACTAAATATTTTTCTTCTATGATCAAACACAAGCACTATAGGAAAAATCCTTTAGGGCACTCTAGGAGTGGTGAGTGTGCCCAAAAAGCGATTCACGTTGGTTTTGAATCGTTGGAGGTTGTATTCGTTGGGAAAAGCGACCTCGGGAAGGTCGTTCCACAAGAATGAAGTCCTCCAGATGAAATAATTCTTAAATAATGAAGTTCGAGGAGTACTAAGCTTAACTACATATGCTTGGGCGGCAGTGGTTAGTCGCGTATTTCTGCTATTCGCCGCTCTGGGCGGAATTAAGAGGGCAAGGTCAGCCGAGCACTTTCCATGAAATATGTGTAAAAGAGAGTCAAATCCCCAACCTGTCTTCGATGTTCTAGGCTGTCGAGGTTTTTCGTCAGCTCGTGGTCTCCAATCAGACGAATGGCCCTCCTTTCGATGGAATCCAGCAGCCGAAGAGTATGTTTGGGTGCAGAACTCCAGACATGAGAGCAGTACTCTAGTGACGGTCGAATCTGGGCTTTGTATAGTGTCAAAAGTTGTTGAGGCGTGTACAACTTTTTGGTTTGGAAGAATACACCAAGTTTCTGAGAAGCTATCTTGGCGATTGCCACAACGTGGTTATGCCAAGACATATTTCCTCCCAGATTGACGCCCAGCAAGATAGATGAAGCCAGTGGGATTGCGTATGCGTCCATGACTATATCCGGTTCTGTAATGTTAACCTTTTTAGAGCCTGCATGGGGTTTTTTAGCGATAAATTCAACTTGGTTACTGTCACCTCAAGCCAAAATTTCTTCCAGGTCTTTGTTGAGGCGTGATACTTCATGCTGTCTGCGAAGATGTGCGTCGGCAGCCGAATATAGGGTAAGAAGAGAGTGGAAGACAATATGGATCCTTGAGGAACACCGGCATTGATGGTGAGGGTGTCTGAGAGAAATCCATCAATTGCTACTTGCAGAGAGCAGTCCTTAAGAAAGCTAGACAACCATGCACAGAATCGACTGGGCATACCATAGGATCGCAGTTTACTTAGAAGTCCCTCATGCCAAACATGATTAAGGGCTTTAGAAATATCCAGTACAACAGCCCGAGATTTCCCATGATGTTCGATTGCGTTGTTTCAAATATGGGTGACATAGGCTAGAAGATCTCCAGTTGATCTGAACTTCCGAAAACCATATTGATGATTGCTGATAATGTTGAAGCCTTCCATGTACTTTAGAAGATGTTGGTTAATAGCTTTCTCCATTACTTTTGATATAACTGAAAGCAATGCGACTGGTCGATAGTTGTTAGGTAGGGTTCTCTTACCTTTCTTTGGTATAGGCTGGACTCGCGCCGTCTTCCAGCACAATGGAAACATTCCTTGTTTGTAGGATAAGTTAAAAAGTCTATAAAACAATGGTGTTAGTTCATCGGCGCATCTCTTGAGAACTATAACAGGAATTTCGTCTGGACCAGAAGCTTTCTTGACGTCGAGCCCTTTAAGGATTCGTTTGAACACGATTTCAGCAAGTAAGTTTGCTTTGTCTCCGGCTGTAAATGCTATTGTACCATCGGAACGTGATAGAGGTGGAATGGTAGATTTGGTAAAATTTTGGCTGACGGCCTTAGCGACTGACCAAAATGACCTTGATCCGTTGGGACTCTCAAAAGTTTGTTTTTGATCCCCACGTTATGGGCTTCTTTGCTTTGATCTATTGTTAGCTTACATTGGTTTCGAGCGGTAACAAAGATGGTACGATTCTCAGTGGTAGGGTTTTTACGCCACTGTCGGTAAGTTAGATTTTTTGATCTGACAGGACGCTCACAATCCTTGCTAAACCAGGGCTTGCCGTTGGAAGGGCGTTTTTTGGAGGAGGGAATAAATGCTTCCATGCTAGATAGAATGACGTCGGAGACCTCCCCAGCACAGATGGATGGATCATCAGAAGAGAAGCATACGCTCATCCGAGGAAAAGTGCGAAAATGGTCTTTCAGGTCTTCCCACTTGGCCGATGTGTAATGCCATATCTTGCGAGGTTTAGGAGGTTGTTCAGAATTAATTGGTAGTTCGCTTAGAGTTGAAATAAGTTTGTGATCGGAAGATCCTAACGGAGGCTGTACAGTGACTGTATATTGATCAGGATTTGACGTTAAGAAAAGATCCAAAAGACTAGCAAAATCTCCAGCTCGGTCTGGAATCCTCGTTGGTTACGAGTTGAGTTAGACCAGAACTGATCGCAAGGATTCGGCCTCGCGGCCTTGCTCATCGTCTGTATTTGAGTATTTACTACAGTTACTACTTTTGCGACGTAATAAAACAATATAGCAAATTCAATTGTTCTGCGACATTAACAACCCTGCCTATTAGACGTTTATAAAGAACTAGTCAACTTCTCACTTTGAAAATGATTATCTAGGTAGGTTATACAAGTGGACACGCTCTCTCTTCGAAAAATATTTTCAGCCGTGCCATGCTGCCGCTTCTACCAGAAAGTATTAGCAACTTTGATAATTTAAATGGAACACCCTGTGTATTATGTTTTTTTTTAGAATTCCAATTCAGCTCTTAATAAATGTTTTAACTTATCTATCATCGTTCGTGAGATAATAATGAATTAAACCATTTTTTTTTTGGAAAACATTATCCAGTTTTGAACTCTGAGAAATTATCGCACCATTAAATTTGAGTTGGGAGCCAAAATATAGTACAGGGTGTTTCCAAATACAAATATATTGATTGTTTGGAAAAATGATAAAAAGTAAGTTTTTTAAATCAAACACCATATACAGGGTGTTACGGAAATGACTTATTATATTTAAATGGGTGATTCCTTGGGTGTCCTAGAGAAAGTCTACAAATTTTTTTAAATCGAATATATAAATAGTAAGGTAAAAACCCTTTTTACACACATACTGTCGCCCCGTTCCAACTGGATTCACTTAGCAACAATGTGGGTCGCTAGAGTATACTAACAGTGTTGTCAGATCACACCGCATGTCTCGCCGTAGCGTGAATACCGGCCGCGCGCCGCTTCATACTTCAGTATGTTTCGAGCCTCAGGCGTGGAACGACGTTTGTTCCCCGACGTCGACGGTGCCACGTGCTTGACGTATACGAATTGTAAACGTTTTGTTAGTTGTATTGCCCGATTTTTTTCTTGTTGTGAAATAATTCATAATAATAAATGTTGTGATGTGATTTCAAATTTGTGTGATATTATCTACTGTTGGTTCTGTTGAAAAACATACTTTTTGTGTTTTATCTTTTTATGGAATTTAATTATAAAACGGATTATTTTTAAATAAGATCGAAGGTAAGAGAGTATGTACCTTAAAATTGTAGTTTTCTTTGTCTAAAAGTTTGAAAAACAAGTGACGCGTCAAAGACGTCTTGTTGTCAAAAACTGACGTACGTTTAGAATTCTATGTTACAATATGACAACATCGCCTATAATGCGCTAACCTCTTTTGAACCTCGAGACTGCCTCAATAAACTATTGATTACGAAGGTCCTTAGGAGCGGGCGTGTAAATTTTCAGATTTCATATAAAGTGTCTATTTCGCTTAATAATTCAAAGCGCCATTTATGGTTATTTTTCTTCAATTTATTTTCATCTCGGGATTTGCCGGTTTAAATATAATACGTCATTTACATAACACTCCGTATTACATTGTGCAATAGGTGAGTGGGCCGTTGAGCAATGGGCAGTGAGAGCAATTTTTATGTTCTTATAGTCTTGAGCCAATGTAAACCATGAAAGTTCATGAAACACATATCCATTCTAATTGTTTTTTTATCTATAGGAAAGGAGAAAACTTTATATGCAGGTTCAGGTTATCCACACCACAAATTGAACACACACCTCATAAATTATGAATATCCGGATACATTTAAAAAACGGTTCGTAAACAAATAATGCGAGATTTTATCACCTTTAGCTACTGCTAAATTAAAAATAAAAATTGTTTTAACAAATAAAGTCTATGAGAGTGCTACCCACTCTGTATTATAGACTTTATTTATTGAAATGATTTTTATTTCTAATTTAACAGGAGCTAAAAATGATAAAATGTCGCATTCATTGGTTACAAACGTTTTCTCGACAATATAACGTTTTTAGAGGAAATGGCAATTATATGCCTACCCCGTACAATTTTTCAGGATGTAAACTACTCTGCCCTAAACTCTAGAATCTGTTTTCTATTAATAAAAAATTATTAATATTGGCTCATTATTAACGAAATAACAACTTATTAATAAATAATTCGGGTAGTGTACTTTCATAAAAATGTTTCGATTAATTCATTTTCTTCTTCTAACTATCATCCAGTCCGATTTAGGTTACTACGGACATAATAAAAATTTGATTCCTTCATCATTGTTTTAGAAAACTCCCTATAACATAACCTGTTTAGAACTAAATGGAGATGATATCATGGCTTTGGGAATAATATTTGGGCTATTGAGGATCAAGGCCCAATTATACAATGAAAATGGGGATGAAATGCTTTGCGGAATTTTTGAACTAGAATGTACTTAAAAAAAAATTCATATAAAATATTATTGCCTTGTTATATTGAATAAATTTATTATGCTGGCGATTTGTTTTTGTAATTAATTGCAAATTTTACCATACTAGAAAATTCAGGGTGGTTCACGGTGAGTACGCCCGAATTCGCCGTATTTAGGATTAGTTGAATCTGACTTATTGGTTATGCACCGTAATCGGTTTTAGGAATCCAAGGAAACAAACTGGCAACAGTGGATTTTTAACAAATATGATGTGGAAAAAAGATGACGCAGAAGATAACCCTACTTTCGTCTGACCTGACGGCAAGCTCTGTTCTGATGTGCATTAAGAAAGCATTGAAATTCGAAATTAATAGCTTTTAAAACATAATTTTCTTCAAAGTTTTGTGAGTTTTTGGAAACAATTGGTGTTTAATATACTATTATTAAGATACAGAGTGAATATTTAAAGACATTATTATTGCAAAATTGCTTGATATCCGTGAGAGGTAAGCTGAAAAGTCTCATTTGTATTTGTTTACGAAACATTGGAAGTTTCTTTTCCCTTGTTATGGAGTAAAATATTTGTTTACAGATATCAAACGAAGCTAAAGTTAATAAATGATATGGACCCCTTTACACTGAACATTCAATATCCATAATTTAATTCATGGAGTTCCACCTATTACAAAGGATTGATATTTTTTCATATTTAGTGCTAGAAGTAGAGGAAATAAAGGCCCACAAAAGATAACCCACAAAGATGGAATCATATCAAGAGTGCATTGCCATGTATAGCTGGAACCAGCGACTCTTGCAGTCGCGAAGGTGCTATTTTATTTGCAGCTGAATATACTTTCGTGTTAAAGATCAGTTGATCTTTCGTGTTAAATATTATTTCTTCTAGATACTTATGTATGTTCCAATACCAGTAGTAAATTGTTTCCAATTTTTTGTGGCTAAATAAAAGAATGTTTTTATAATTGAAATATATTAAAAGAACAAGTCTGTTTATTTTTTGAGGTGGTATTAATATCAAATACTAGCAAGAAAGGAAAGCCCTCTCGGTTGATAGGATGTCACTACGAACTCTTTTGTTCTCGACTAAGGTTGATACTACAGCTTGAAGTAGTAGAGACTTCTCTGATGATAGGTATGGACACCTATCCTGTACTGATAAGACCAAAGAGTTCGGAACGGGTCTACAGGTGGTGATATTCTATCAATGGAGAGGGATTCCCTTTCTTGGTAGTACCATTCAATCTGAATTAGTATTTTAAGCGCTACAATGTTAGACAAAAATATGCCCCGCGGTTCTTCAGGTGGTTAGGAAATAATTTTTCCACACATTATATAGTATTTGAAATATATTAGTTTATTATTTTATGAACAGTACAAGCTGTCTTAGTTTTGATTCTTCATTTGACAAAAATGGCAACAACAACAACTTAATAGTTTGGCTTGTAATAGTAGATACAACTTTAAAAGTTATTTGTTGCTTGAAATAAGTTGTAAATTGCAAGCAAAGTTAAAATTCAAAAAAAAATTGAATAAAGTACTAAAACTGTTACATTACAAAAGCGAATCTTATATATATTACACCAAAAACTATTTTTAACAGCAACATTTATGATGTGTAACATCTCCTGATCATCTTCAATGAATATTTCCTCTTCAATTTCTATATTAACCACTAATTTCCAAACATGACACAAAAGAAAATTATCTCAAAGTCAAACACGGAACACGTGTTTTAAGATTTAATTGAGATTGGCAAATCCAAACATAAGAGTTGTTTTGAAAAAATATTTGAAGATTATACGTTATAGAAATAACAATTGAAGTTTGTCCACTTTGAAAATAACGTAAGATACTTTTTCTTTAATTATTTTTATTCATATAAAAAAATAAAAAAAATTTAAATTCAGTAAATAAAACTACAAAGAAGAAATAGCGGATGGAGGTGACAAAAAATTCAAAAACAGTTAATAGAAAATTCCACGTCCTCTTTGACTTTCTCACATAGTGTCGTTTCATCATCGACGGTTTTGTTTTCTGGAACTGTGCTCTCTTCTATGACGAATTTGTATGGTTTTAGCGCGAATTATTGACAAGTCTGTACCCGAGTAAACATAGAGGAAAAGAGCCAGGTATGGACACAAAAGTTTAATACTGAATCGAAGGCGTTTAGAAAACGTTCGTTAGAAATCCAATTCCATAAGGACGAAAACGATAAAAAAATCAATCGGGGCAGCAAAGTTCTAAAACAAGCATTGTTTAGGAGAATTTGAAAATGATTTTTCTGTTCAGCAATCTGGCTGCTGATAAAAAAATTCCTGAAAATAGCAAATAAGTATAAGGTGTAAACGAAACTTGCACATCAAAATATATTTTTCCTTAAGGGTTTATAAATGGTTAATAAAAATATATTGTATATAGCTTCGGATAATAAACCGTCACATCAATTTATCTCCGCTAACATTTTCATGCGTGACCGGTGTTACTGTGACGGGCGATACAAAAATGCACAAATTTGTGGATAACAGCTAATACAAGCTATTTCTTAAACTTTTTTAGACTGAAATGAATATCTGATTCTGTACTCAAGAGAATGACTTCGTGCAGTATTTTTCTCTTAATTAAGACTACTAGGTCTGAGTTAAACCTGTGACCGGCGATACAACATAAAAACATACGCCTTGTAAAAAGTAGGCTATGTTCTGGTTTATGCCTAAATAAACATAATAAGGACTTTACCTAAACAGGAGCACGCTTTAAACAAATTCACACATATTTGTAAAACTATTAGACCGACCTATAGTGGCGTTATTTATAAGCAATTTCTTTGAACATTATTTTTTCAATACAAATTTTAGTAGAAGTGTAAATTATTTATATATAAAAGTAACTTTAGTAAAATGACGTGACATATAAAAGGGTAAAGTAAGAAATTATTGACTGGGGACACGTGACCGGCGATACATTTTTAAATTCAAATTTGAATACTGCAGCTATAATCTAAAAAAAAACTTTGAAAATGGATTCCTAATGCAGGAAGTAACATATATTTTGCAAGTTTCTACAGGCAAATAGTTTATTTTAGTAAGTTATATGCGAAGGACTGAAAGTTGCCGGTAAACAAATTTTGACCCATAGAGGTCCTACATAATATGTGTATGTAAAAAACAGATTATATTCAAAAAAAAATACATAAAAACGTAAAACACAAAAATAGATTCATAAATATAACAACTACATACATAAATACACATACAATGACAACATTTTTTAAAATCTATCCGTCTGAAAAAAATGTTTGCCAAACGTGTATGTGTTTCAACGATAAAGAAGTGATTAATTTCAGCTGCACGTATCGGCATGCTGGTTAATCGATGGTTTGCACTGGCTGCTACCATAGTAAAACGCAAGTTATTTAATAAACTGCAGCAAACTTTAGTTGACTTACAAAGCCGCCGCTCGCGTAGTTTCTCCCCAGGAATCTAATAATAATTAAACTATGTGACCTAAGAGCGGTCTAAGAAGGCTGGTTAATTAAATACCTACACCTCTTTAATTAAACGGGACATTTTGCCAGTGGCGTATCCAAAAAGTTATTGTGCATGGGGTGGTCATGTTATAGGTATCGCGAGCAGAATAGATAAAAGAATATACAGGGTGTTCATTTGAAAACTTCCCACCACGGATTTATCGAAAACCACTGATTAAAAGAAAAACTCTGAGGCACGTCAAAAGATTTGCCAAAGGGGACAACTTTTTAACCAAAAACTACTTCACCCCCTTTTACCATCTGGCCCCCGGGGTCATCCCCTTAAAAATTTTAAACGACAAGGGGTAGCAAGTAATAGCTTGTTTGAAAGGTCTTTCAAAGTGCTTTATTTTGACGTTTGATTTTTTAAAATAAGTCGGTTCGTTTTCGAGAAAATTTGAAAAATCTTTATTTATCTTAATTTGTTCAGATAGAAAAAAAGCACACGAAAATATCACTTTTTATTTCAATAAGTGTTCAAAATGTTGCCCGTTATTGGCCAAACAATGATATAGGCGATTTTCAAATTCCTGACGGACATTTTTAAAAACATGTTGTGGGAGATCATGGCAGCTTTCGGTGATGCGCTGACGAAGTTCATCCAAACTGTTAGGTTGGGGAGTGAACACAATAGTTTTCAAATGGCCCCATAAAAAAAAGTCTAATGGCGTCAAGTCAGGAGATCTAGCAGGCCATTCTATAGGCCCTCTTCGCCCTATCTATTTATCTGGAAACTCGTCGTCTAGCCATTGCCGAACCGGAAGAACATAGTGAGGAGGAGCGCCGTATTGCTGGAAAGATATTTCAGCCTCATCAAGTATAGAGTTTCCATCGTCTTCGATTTGGTTCTCAATGGTTTCAGTGATAAGCGGATTGATGGTATTTTCCAACATATCAAAATAAATGCCTCCATTTAAATTCCCATTAATAAACAATGGCCCAATAACTTTGTTTCCTAAAATGCCTGCCCATACATTAATTTTTTGGGGGTACTGAGTATGCCCTTCTACAAAAGCATGAGGATTTTCTCAAAACTCAACTCGCCTATCGATATCATCTTCGGTTAACTCTTGCAATATTTTTATTTTGAATGGATGAAATTTATGTAATTTAGTAACTGTATGTACAGAGCCTAATAAAATACCAGTCCCATCAACAATTATTTTGCGTAATGAAGTATTAGGATTTATGGCAAAATGACCCAAAACTTCAACTTGAGCGGCTTCATCCAAAACTACGATGATTACGTTTTTTTATTTGCAACAGATCCAGTTTGAGTAAATTTAGTAACAAGGTCCAAAACATATCTATGCGAAGTTATCTTTTCCGGATGTCTGGCGTTAAATGTAACGGCAGTTTGCCGAGCACATTGATTTTGGGCACCATAAATTAGAATCATTTCCACTCTTTCCGCTAGTGTGTAAACCATTTTGGAAGTAAAATCTGAATCAATAAATTAATTTTCACTATCCCAAGATTGTCACAAAGGTAACTGACAGCAAATTAAATTGTTTCTTTCTCTTAGCAACTATAAAAAACTAAACAGGTATAAGAATAAAAACAGTTCGCCCATGTTATCTGTGTTGATAAAAAGAAGGCTGTAAAATTTTTTCTAATTTTCTGGAAAACGAATCGATCGATTTTAAAAAATCAAACGTCAAAATAAAGCACTTTGAAATACCTTTCAAACAAGCTATTACTTGCTACCCCTCCGAACAAACCCGAACAAACCAGAGGGTAAAAGGGGGTGAAGTAGTTCTTGGTTAAAAAGTTGTCCCCTTTGGCAAATCTTTTGACGTGTCTCGGCGTTTTTTCTTTTAATCAGTAGTTTTCGATAAATCCGTGGTGGGAAGTTTTCAAATGAACACCCTGTATATCTTTTGACCATTGCAAGATTCTCTGTGTGCCATTTGTGCCATTTGCCCTTTTTTCATTCAGAACAAAGAAAAAGTTATTTTACTTAAAATATTCACTCTTCGCATAAGAAGAGATCCGTTCTTGGGATTAATTCATCGTTCTTTTGGCCTTCGATTCTCTTAATGCAATGTATTCTTCCCAAAAGCTTCTGTTTACTAATTCGTCTCCATTCGACAGTCTATACACGCTGGCCGGCGGGATTCCCGGGCCGTGGCGACGAGCCATTAGAGATTTAGATTTAGATACACATTGTTTTTGTTGTATGTTCTATGGTGTCATGCATTCTAGCTTTTTGTGTTTGAAAACGTGTAAATTCCCTATGAATGTATGTTAATTTAGTGGCATTGAGAACCACTTATGATCAAAATTCAAAGGTAAATGACCTTTATTAATTAAGTGTACCTTATTTTTTTATTTTATTTATAATTTATTACAAGTAAAAATTCACATCTGATTCCGGGTTGTATAGGGTGTCCCATTTTCGACACTTTTATAGGGTATCTCCGTTATTGTTAGTGCTATCAAAAAAGTAATGTAGGTGTGATGTGCTCTTTTTGGGTCAAACTTAAAATGGAAAAATGTTTTATACAGAAGTTTCTTTATAATGATTGTTGAATAATCTGCCGTTTTGAGAATAAGTATACGGGGTCAGGTAAGAAAGTTATCGGACCTAACCTCATTTTTTTTAAATGGAACACCCTGTGTATTTTAATCTAAAAAGATAGCATTTTAAACTCTTTTCAAATTTATAACATATTATGATAGATATCATATAAAATTTTTCAAAATGTTGATCTTAAGTCTTTTTCACAAATGAATATGTAACAATTAAATTGACGTTAAATGTTAATAATAACTACAATGTCAACATAGTTGTCTCTAGGATATTAGCTTTTGTTTCATGGCCCACTGTGGTTTAAAGTAATAAAGTTTAAATAAATCGCAAAGGAAACCAATATTATCCTTGATGTGTTATATAATATTTGAAGATAGAATTTAAATTATTAATCTTCTTAGATTAAAATATACAGGGTCCTCCATTTAAAAAAAATAGGTTAGGTCCGATAACTTTATTACCTGACCCCGTATACTTATTCTCAAAACGGCAGATTATTCAACAATCATTATAAAGAAACTTCTGTATAAAACATTTTCACTTTTAACTAAGAAAATATAGGGTAATTTTGAAATTGTAAATTTTTTGATCTTACCCCGTATCTCTTAGGCAAGCGAAAATTTTCGAATTTTGATTTTACCACTTTAAGTTTGACCCAAAAAGAGCACAAGACACCTACATTACTTTTTTGATAGCACTAACAGTTACGGACCCTATAAAAGTGTCGAAAATGGGACACCCTGTACTATGTATGTGCGTAAATACATATTTATTATATATCAGTTCCAGGTGTAGGTTAGTCAAATAAACTGCTAGCCATTTGCTTTCGAGCAAGAAAAATTTCGCCTAAATTTAAAAGTTAATATTTTCTGAACCACATATGACATCGATCTCCGGTTTTTAAGGGTTGATAGATTTGTCCCTTAGGAAACAATTGCCAATGTTGGATTGTCTTAAACTGTCAGAAAATTTTATATACAGGGTGTTAAAGAGGACGATGATATTTGCTCCAATTTCAATAGCATGTAACTTTCACAATAATATTTTTAAATTTTATCACTGTACGTCAATTGAATCACTGGTTCATAGCAAAGAAAGTGATTTGTCAAATTTTTGATATCTGCTATATTTTAAGAGATACCGACTTTTTGAAAAACTTTGCTTTTTTTCAACTTTTTGTTAGCTAGATCCCGCTGTGCGTTGTATCGTGCCAACTTTGCAAGTGATTATTATACCTTCTGAAAAGCTTGTTTATGTTCAGTAACAACAATTGTACCTAAATATTGTGATGTGCAGTGGCGTACTTATAATCACTTATATGTCTATGCTTTATGAGTATCTCACAATTTTTTTGTATTGGAATGTACTCGCCCCTAGATTAGGCAAGTTTTTCCTTATTTTTTAGTTATTCATATCGCGCTACAGGTATATTATACAGTGTCTACAAAATTTTAAAAAAGTTAATTTTTTTATTTAATTGTTTGAAAAAAATTATTTATTAATTTTTAACTTTCTAACACGACACTATTCCTGCAATTAAACTTACATTGAAAGGCATTTTAATATTAAATAACACTAGCTGCCGTCAAACCAAACCCCGTCCATCCGAGTGTATTAATTTGAATCGAGATTATCACGAAAAAAAAACAATATCAAGTCAGCCATGCTAATGCGTTTAGAAACAAAGCTAACCATGTATCAAGTAAGCCATGGTAACTAAACAATGGTTCAATGATGTACAAATAAACTTTTAATGGCAACTTATTGTCACAATGCCACGTTTAACGGAAGAGAAATAATTGTGAGATACTCATAAAGCATAGACATATAAGTGATTATAAGTACACCACTGCACAGCACAACATTTAGGTACAATTGTTGTTACTGAACATAAACAAGCTTTTCATAAGGTATAATAATCACTTGCAAAGTTTGCACGATAAAACGCACAGTGGGATCTAGCAAACAAAAAGTTAAAAAAAAGCAAAGTTTTTAAAAAAAATCGGTATCTCTTAAAATATAGCAGATATCAAAAATTTGACAGATAACTTTCTTTGCTATGAACCAGTGATTCAATTGGCGTACAGTGATAAAATTTAAAAATATTATTGTGAAAGTTACATGCTATTGAAATTGGAGCAAAAATCATCGTCCTCATTAACACCCTGTATATAAAATTTTTTGACAGTTTAAGACAATCCCACTTTGGCAATTGTTTCCTAAGGGACAAATCTATCAACCATTAAAAACCGGAGATCGATGTCATATCTGGTTCAGAAAATATTAACTTTTAAATTTAGGCGAAATTTTTCTTGCTCGAAAGCAAATGACCAGCAGTTTAGATGGTTATATTTTCGTTCTTTAGTACCTTAATTTGAGAATGGCAGTGTCTTTTCTCAAGATTAACCGACTTACCATAAAAGAACGAACTCTTCCTACAAGTTATAAAGACTTTAGCTCAAGACCGGAGATTTTGTGATAATAATACATTACGTTGAGCTCAAGTGCCCTACACTTTATTATAAAACTATGGTTAATGCAGATAGTTCTCGTAAACTCATGTGAATGAAACCGATGGATTATTTTGAATTTGAATTTAAGGAAATGTGGCACTTAAATCAAATGTACCATTAATAAGGCATATATCAAAAGAATCATTCGTTTGGGGAAATGTCAGATTCATTTGATACAAATGATCTCATTTTTCAGTGTCGGTATTTTTTTTATCTTATTTTACTACAATGTCTAACCAGTTCGGGATATTCGCATAGGGATAATAAAAATAAACATTCAAAGAAAGATGGGCACAGTTCCGGTCGTTTTCTCCAAAGGCTGGTTTGCGATATCTCCTCCGTTTTCCCCGAGGTAAATACTTTATTAACTTAGTTTAACCTATCAGCCCCGGCTTGCCTTGGGGGATCTTTAAGGATCGGCTTTGCCGGACTTAATAGTGTTGACATACTGTAATTTAATAATGCTAATATGGAAATGTGGTAAGGTAATAGTTAAAAACGCATTTACTCAATCAAAATTTCCTAACGTTTCATTTTCTTTTTATTGAAACTTCCTCAGGGGAGGGGTCAATTAGCTAAGTACTTCCAGGCCAAAATTTACTGTTATACAGGGTGATTGATTGTGGATGGCCTATTAGACGTTTATGAAGTACCCAAGCCAACGGATCAGTTTGAAAATTTATTAGCGCACATAAGAAGACATGCTCTCTATTTTATAAGTTATATTTTCAGTCGTGCAGTGCTGTCTCTTCTACTAGAAAATATTAGCAATGGTAATTTAAATGGAAAACCCTGTATATTATTTTTAGGATCCCTATTAATTTTCTTAATAACTTTACTTAACATTTTCCAATATCTATTTGTTATCGTTCTCGAAATAACAATTAATTTAACGTTTTTTTTTTGGAAACTTATCCTTGAAAAAGGGCTGATATTTTTGACCTAACAAATTAGCTCACTTAAATTTGGTTGGAAGTCAACTAATACTCAGAGGTATTTCATATTGCTTCCAGATATTAGTTATAATAGTACAGGGTGTTTCAAAATACAAATATTTTTCCAAAAATCATTAAAAGTATATTTTGTTAATGAAACACCATATATTTTATCGGTGGTCTTAAAAGCTTCTAAAATTGTCTTTCTATGTGTAATATTGCTATAATACCTATCTCTAGCAGTGGCGGTTCTTCCACAGGAGCACATGCGCACCTGCATCCCCAAAACGAATAAAAAAATATTAATTTATATTCATTGAATCATTATTCGTATAAAGTCCGACCCTCCCTAATATTTTATCGTACCGTCAATTAGCGTATAAAGTCTGACCCTCCCTAATATTTTATCGTACCGTCAACCAAACTGTATATTATAGGCTCTCGATCCGGCAACCGTGCCACGGTCGTGGTTAAAGTCGATTATGACGAGACTTGCTCCCATGTGCGATTAAGTAGGCGGGGCATAATGCAGTTTCTCTGTAGTAACAGGTGGCGGGAGACAGCGGGAGATAGCATGGCTATGGCGATTCAACAAGGGAAAGGCGCACAATTTTAGTGTGCGCCGCGCCGTTGTCTGTTCGTGCATCTAGTTAGAAATTCGAGCGTGTATGTTTTAATATTTTAATATTATATATTTATTAAGTTAAAATAAATAGTTTGACGGTGGACTATTTAAAAAATAACTTTAGCTCTTTGAGTTTGGAGCAAAAAATTTAAGTGAAGATTGCGGGAAGACCTAAACCCGAAATTAATTTAACGCAGACCCCACAAAGGGTAAATCTAGGGACTTTATTAGGAAATTTAAAATATAAATATATGAAAAACAATTTATAGAGGGTATTCCAAACTTTAATTGATCAATTTTCTACAATTAAAAACCGAAGAACGGACTTGACGTTTAAGCACTATACACACTAAGAAAATCTTTGTTATTTTCCAAAAGTTGTATTTTCTTGTGTAAAATTAAAAAATAAATAAAAATATGTTTTATCTAACGATTCTGCCATTTCTACTAGAAAGTATTAGCAAGCTTGATACTTCAGATTAAACATACTGTATATATTTTTAGAATCCTTATTAATTCTTGGGCTATACCCACAGGCTTTTAACCCTATGTCCAAATCTTAGTTAAAGGGTAGTTTAAAAATATAGGTATGTCGGTTACTTGCAAAATTGACTCAAAGCAGATTTTAAAGAAAATACATGAACTCTATATTACTCTATTATTATTGATTTAGAAAGTTCCTGATATTTGCTCGTCATTAATGTATATCATACCTATAGCTGCAGCCGATATTAAAGAAATATATGAAGCAATCAGGAGACCAACAGGAGCTCTTCGCACGCGAAGCATAAAATGTTTGGAGGTCAATGGCCATATTTTTTAACTTATGAACTTTATTTATTTGTAATTACGCTGCATCTAGATTAAAATCAGTCCACTACCTGAAGTTTAATCCGCTCCTCCCGACTTACCCTGTATCCATAATATAAACAAGTAATTTTATGATTTAAGGTTACTCTTCCTTAACATAGAAACGCTTCAATGATGCCACTAATGTTAAAAGAATTGTTATTAAATTCTAAAAACACTAAAATCAATTTTAAAAATAATAATAGTATATTACTTACCGAGGTGGAAAGTGTTTCATTCCTGTCGAGAGAGTCGGTAGTTAACTAAATATCGAGACAGTAATGAAACTTTTCATCTAAGTTTGTATACTATTTTATTTACAACCACATCTAACATCCACTTCTTATTATTTTGAATTAAAATTAATAATAAAAGATAAATGTCATTTTGAAAAATTAGACATAAATTTGAAATAACCGCAGATGGCAAAATAACGTAGATCAAGATGGCAAATATCATTTTTTGAATATGGTTTTAATGTCACTAAACAATATATAATTTTTTTTTACAAGTGCCTCGAAAGTGCCTCTTTTCATACATGTTCACTTCACCGAAAGAGGCGCTTTCCAGACCTCTCCGAGAGGGCGGGCGGGAAAGTATCGAAGCAGGCGGGAAAGATTTTTCCCGCCCGCCTCGAGTTACCACGTATTGCCCGCTCCTCATATTTTTTAACTGATAAATAAAACCAGAGATGTCGAGTGCAGGGTTTGAACCCGCGACTCTCAGGTCGCTAGGCGTACACTCTGCCACTGGGCCACCGAGCCATACATACACGCGATAATAAATAGCGATTATATTTAAATTGAATTTGCAGTTAACTTAATATTAAGAAAAATGTCTGAAGAATTTCTTTATTTATTTGGTCTCAAAGACTCAGGGCACTTGTAAAAAAAATACATAAAACCAGAGATGTCGAGTGCGGGGTTTGAACCCGCGACTCTCAGATCGCAAGGCGTACACTCTGCAACTAGGCCACCGAGCCATACATACAAGCGATAATAAATAGCGGAATATATATAAATTGAATTTGCAGTTAATTTTTCAAAGATGTTTTAGAAAAATGTGTGAAGAATTTCTTTATTTATTTGGCCTCGGAGCACTGGTAAAAAAAGTACGGTACATCGGAGGCTTTACGGACTCGTGCAGTGGCCTCCCTCACCTTCGGCTCAGTCGGCCATCTTCGCATCTCGTCCGTAAAAGCCTCTTTTCGGCCCTTGATACGTAATGTACTAATAACAACAGAAACATGAGGAATTTGATTTTGCTGCTACTCCACCAGAATTCGAGAAGCAACAAAAATAGTAGAAGAAGATCTTCTGCCAACTAAAAGCCGCCCAAGATATGACAAGGCATAGAACTGTTTCAAAGAATGGTGTACGGGAAACAAAGTTCAAAATCCTGGTTCTGAGTCGGCGCTACTAGCTTATTTCAGTGAAAATGCCAAGACAAAGAAGATATCAACGATTTGGTCACAATATTCAATGCTGAGAACCACTCTATCAATTAGGGAAAAAGTATACATATCTAAACACGCGAAGCTATTAGCATTTAAAAAAAAAGTGTGTTTGTATATTATTTTGAGATATAGATTTTTTTAAAAATTACAAAAAAATAATTTACCTTCCACCCGGATGGAAAGTAAAAGTAAAAAACGTCAACTTTCCACCTTTCAACCATAGATGAAATGTCATTATTACATGCAGGGTTGTAAATAAATGTTATTTTTATTGTTGGTTATAGATATTTTATTTATTTTTGACCGGTTTTTGAAACCAATTTCCTAAAGTATCATTATAATACTAAACACACTTAAAATTTCGTAAATTTACTCTACAACGTTAACTTTGAAAATAAATATTAATGTAAAAAGTTTATTATTAACAAAAGCTTTTAAAATCCCGTACGTTGGTCTTAAAAGCTTTCATCCTAGTATAAAAGTTCTCGGCGCTAATAACAATCACACCCCCGTTGCGTGGACTAAAGTTAGCCTTGTAAATTTTACATCGTATACTTATACAACCCTGAAAACCACCCTCAGTTGTTTCATCATCATCTTGAAAATTGTTACTGATCCGTGCAAAATTTTATCATATGCGCACGTGTTTTATTTAAGGTTGCTAGTGAATTGCATTTTTAATATTTTTGGTTTAATTTTATTTAAAAAAAAGAAGACATGGTGAAGAAACTCATAGTCTATTCCACTAGTTTAATAAATATTGTTTATTTACATCCATGCATGAAATAATGACATTTCATCTATCTTTGAAAGGTGGAAAGTTGACGTTTTTTTACTTTTACTTTCCACCCGGGTGGAAAGTAAATAATTTTTTTATCATTTTTTTTTTTAATTTACACCATTGTTTGAAACAGTTATATGCCTTGTCATATCTTGGGCGGCTTTAAGTTGGCAGAAGATCTTTTTCCACTAATTTTGCTGCTTCTCGAATTTCTGGTGGAGTAGTAGCAACATCCAATTACTCATCTGATAGCATTTTTCTGTTGTTAAAATAATATATTGTTTAGTGACATGAAAACCATATTCGAAAAACGATATTTGCCATCTTGATGTGTATTATTACCTACGTTATTTTATCACCTGCGGTTATTTGAAATTTCTGTATTTTTTAATGGAAAGGTCAAAATGAATAATATTAATAATTTTAATTCAAAATAATAAAAGTGGATGTTAGATGTGGTTGTAAATAAAATAGTATACAAACCTCGGTGAACAGTTTCATTACTGTCTAGAGATTTAGTTAACTACCGACTCTCTCGACAGGAATAAAACACTTTCCATCTCGGTACGTAATATACTATTACAGTTTTATTCCATACATATTTCGAAGGTATATACCCTCATATTCAGTGGAGAAATATCCTACATGAGAAGACAAACTTATTACCAGAAAAATAAAGCAAGAACCTTGATTAATAAATTTAGAAAAACTTAAATAAAAGAAATAGGAATTTTTAGTTAGCTGTCCTAGTTAGTTATCTAAGTTTTTCTTAATTTATTAAACATGCTTAATTAACTTAATTTTTCTTTCTTCTCATGTATTTTTCCACTGAAGCTGAGGGTATACATAGTATAACAAATCCGTCCTTCACCATTAGGATTTCGGGAACGATAGTTGCGTTATTATGGGCCCAATAATATGCCGCAAGAAAATTAAAAATAAACAAAGGGGCTTTCAAAATATTTGGAAAAATCTATAATTTTGCGTTTAGGTTTATATTTTTTCCTGACTTTGTTCGAGGAGATGTCCAAAAATAAATATCACTTTTTAGTTGCCACTTTTTATTCTCCCCAAGATGGCATTATCAGATATTTAATGCAACGTTTCGTTTTTGGGTCAACTTAATTTTTTGAAATACGGGCCTGGATTTTTTTTGTTTCAATTATGAAAGAGGAGCTAAATCTACGTTCAGCGGTATACGAAACTTGCTGGTTTTCCGATGTTCTGTTCCTTAAATTGCCTATCGCCATTTAAATACCCCTGGTACCGTCCTGTATCTTATTTTTGTTTCGAAGAAACTGAAGATTTTTAAGCTATTATTGCTATTTCTGTTGTTAATTATTATTATTAGGTACTACTACCGTTCCTTTTTATTTCATACTAATAGTTTTATCAAATTTCTACTTAGTGGAAGTACCTACCTAAGTAATTTATTTTATTAATACAAATAAAATTTTACTCTTAAGGACCTTTTAAAAAGGGTTTTACAGTTTCGAATTAAATCGAATTATTTGAAACAAAAATAAATTTCAGAAACATACTAGGGGTATTTTAATGAAGGTGATCCATTTAAGGAACGAAACGTCTGAAACCCAATAAGTGTCGTATACCGCTAAACGTAGATTTCGATCCTCTTTCACAATTTAAACAAAAAAATCAAGGGAAGTATATAAAAAAAAATGAAGTTGGTGCTGGTGGGCCAAGGACGAAACGTCGGATTAGAGATCTGATGATGCATCTTATGGAGAATAGAAAGTAACAATGAGAAAGTGAAATTTATTTTCAAACAAAGTCAGGAACAAATAGAAACCAAAACGCAAAATTTTAGATTTTTCCAAATATTTGAAAGCCCCATTTATTTTTTCGCTGCATATTTTTCTCTCTCTTACAAACTCTCAATGGTGAAGAATTTTGAAGATTTTGTTACACCCCTACCTTCGAAATCTGTATGGAATAGAAATGTAAAAAAATTTATGAGACTATGAGACTCTTTACCTCGTCATAATTTCACTCCACTGAGAGATGGACTACTTCCAAAAAATAAAAATAAAAAACGAAATTTGTTCCTGATTGGAGGATTGTGACAGTTGCCAAATCCTTTAACTGTTAAAATAGGAACATTAAAAGAAAGCGTAATGGTTAATTTTAAAATTTACGAAGTTAAATTCTTAAAAAATAAATTTGTTTCAGATGGAGGAGCTGGTCAAAGAAATGCAGGACACGGAGTCAGGGGGTGTACCAGTCAGAAGTCAAAAGATATTTTTAACATCTATTCCTGCTGCCTTCATGGGTAAGTTAATTTCGTAATAATCGATTAAATACTTAAATTTATATTCATCTAACTGATAAAAAGTAAATTCAACATTCTCTTATTTCGAATTTCTCAATTAATTGCGATATTGTATCATCCTGTAAGAGTTAAATTGGATTTATTATCCGCAACTGCATATTATTCACTAAAGGGGATTTAAATTAAATCCCTATGAAATTTAAAACTTATAGTGCCTACCTAGAAGAAATGGTATTTTAAAACTTCCATTGTCTCCTTTCTATGCCCCATGTTGTTTCATTTTGCTATTTTTATTATTATTTTATTTTGCAAACAAATATTTATACATGAATGTTCCTATTTATGAATCATTTTTTCTTCATAAATTTTGTTAGAAACCTAAAAAATGCATCTACCATCGAAATTTTACCGCTATTAAAATTTTAGCTTGTTCTTAAAGAAGCTAATTAAATAAATGTTAACCCTTTATTTTTCTGTTTCAGGTTATGACCTAATTGAGTGGTTAATTATGCGTCTCGAGATTGAAGAATCTGGTAAGTGTATCATCTATAATATTAATATAACCTTTGAATTTTGAACTATAAGAAAGACTGATAATGACCAATTCATAATGCGTTGAACTATTGTCTTATTTTTACAATTTTTTATATTTTACAACGTATAAACTTTTCTACTGCCAATATATCACTTTGAAACTCAAGCGCAGATCTAGGGGGGGGGGGGGGTGTTATGGGGGTCATGACCCCCCAAACCATCAATTTAAAGCGAAAAATATCATATATTCCGGTTTGGCTAACGCGGCAGGGTATTACTTTTCGTAACATTTCCATGTATGACCCCCCTCCCCCCCCCCAAACCGAAGTTCTGGATCCGCCCTTGTTGAAACCTTTGTCCATACAAAACGTGAATATTAACCTCTTTCTTGTACTTGTGAACTATTAAGTTCTGAAAATTTTCAGATACACATATTTAAAAGAGAATCGCTTACATTCTTCTATTTTTGTGTACTTGTACCATGAATTTTACCTTATAGCCATTCTTCCCTATTTTTACATTATAACCTTGGAATAAATTCTCCGTTTCCAGTAGAAAAGATTTCGATTGAAAAATAGTAGTGTTGTGATCGCTCGAGCGAAAAACCGCTTGAGTACTCGATTAGTGAAATAACCAACATCGCTCGATTATTTAAAAAAAACTGCTCGAGTTATAGATTCAAGCTAAAAGCGTCGATTGTTACCTTTCACTCGATATCCGAGCTTGGCTTGACGCCGACCGAAGTGTGCTGCTTGGTAGTGTGATCGCTCGAGGTAGAAAACTGGTCGTATATTCGATAGGAAATATTACTCTACTTATAAATTCAAGCGAAAAATCGAAAATCGTTGCCTTCTGCTTGATACCCGATTTTTGCTCGAGGCCGCGCGTCACCCGAAATGTGCCGATTGGCGACGTTCGAGCTTGACGCTCAGAAGGCTGATCCCATAGTGGATTCATCGCGAAGCCAGCGGCGATTGTAAATTTTAAAAAAATTACAGAGTATAATTTTTTTAAAATCAGAATCAACTGTTCTTCCTTAATAAAAACTCTAAACTAAAACTTACAAAAACAACCCTTAGTGTTTTATCAACACATTCTTCTTGGTCAATTTCAAGTGATAAATCGCTCGAGTATCAAGTACTCGATTCTTAAAATCATCGTTTTTTCCCAACACTAAAAATTAGTAGCTATTATGTTCGCAATTTAATTTCTTGCTGTATTGACATTTTTATATTTTTTTCAGAGGCACTAAATATAGCCAATCAATTATGTCAGTATGGTTACTTTTTTCCCATAAGCGACTCAAAGAACCTCGTAGTCAAAGATGATAGTTCCCTGTATAGATTTCAAGTAAGTATATGCAATTCAAACTATTTGATTAAACGATACCAAATAAGATTTTTCTAATTTTGACATTAAAGTGACACTTTTCTAAACTGAGTGAAGTATTTTCATAAGTAGCTACGAAAAGTAATAATTTTTGGCAACTGCTTATACAAAATAGCAAAGATTTTTCAACTAAAAGTCCATTCAAAATCCCCATGTTATTGGATTGCTTTGATTTTATTACCGTTTTTTGTTCTTCTTTAAAGGTTGATAATGCTGTCATGTATGGCTGGTTGCAGAAACAATTACTAAATTAATCTCACACCTGTCAAGTTTACTTTCTTTTTAAACCTGAACACAGCACTATAACAGTTTACAAATATATCAAATATAACAATTTCCGTTAACTCAGGGGGAGTTAAACTAAAATTATCTTGGCTCATATTCTTTAATTTTTAAGAAAGTTTTTGAATTTTTGAGACAAATGGCAGATACGGATAATTTATCAAAGTTACTTTACTACCCTCGCCGGCACACAATTCCGCCACCTTGAGATTTTTGTCAAGTTTGATATTTTATAACTTTTTATTTTTTCATGATTTTGTAATCAGTTTTTAGATCCATTTATCGATTAGGATATATTATGCAGGAGTAAATCAAACTGTTGTTTCTTGTGGTAATTTCAAAACACCCTGTAGGAAAATTGAGGTGGATAATTTTATTTACATACTGTTTCTTGTAATCTTTTATGTATTCTAAACATTTCGATTTTTGATTCATTCCATTATCTCATTTCTGCTGCGAGCTGCAAAATTTTACGCTGATTTGAAGCCTATATATATATATATCATAAAGTTAATTAACAAAAACAATTCTAATATCGTGGATTTCCTCCTCTCCCAGCAATGATAGCTTGCAGTCTTCGTGGGATCGAATGAATAAGGTTTTATCCTTTCATGAGGGATACCCTGATATTCTTCGGTCAGCGCTAGTCGTAAGTCTTGCAAGGTTTGTGGTTGTACAGGACAACGACGAACGGTCCTTTTAAGTTGATCACAAAGATGTTTGATTGGAAGTCCAACTTCATCCAGATATTCGCTCACTATATGTGTAACTTGAGGTCTAGCATTATCATGCATTAATGTAAATTGGTTCCCAATGAAAGGAGCAAATGGAACAACAACTTCTTGGAGGATTTCCTCAATGTAACGGTGGGCGGTTAGAAGGTTAGAACTCCATTTTCAACAAACACAAGATTGGCGCGTGCTTCGGTAGAAATACCCGCCCAAATCATGATAGTGGCGTCTGTGAGTCGGACGAACATCGAAATATTTTCAGCCGGAACAAGAGTACCTCTCCCCCCCGTATGCTGAACACGATGGCGGCGTCAGAATTTCTCCTTGGAGTTGCGCAACCCCTCAAAACGGCCAAAAACCACCCCCCCCCTCCCCCAGAGGGGTTAAACGCGCTTCAAGAGGTTTCCCCGCAGAGAAACACACTTTCTCCCCGTTTTCGAGGATGTTGGAGCACGGTGGTGGTGTTGGATATCACGTCAGACCCCTTCCAACCCCTCCACCGGCCAATACTCGCCCCTGAAAGGGGTGAATTTTTTTTTCAAGAATCAGCGGCAAATATATATTCGCCCCCGTTTTCGAGGATGCTGAATACGTTGGTGGTGTTGGATATCGCGTTCGACCCCGTCCCCCTCTCTCCCCCCGTTTTCGATGATGTAGAGAATGGGGAAAATAGTTGTACTTCTCTTTTTGGTTGTAATTGTCTCTCATTCCGGTCCAACTGAAAAAATATAATCAAATAGTTTGCGCGAAAAACGCCAAGGGTGGTCAGTTTATTTTTAATTTTTTAGAAATTTTTTTCTAAGTAAAATATTTTTTTTATTTCAATTTAATAAAAAAATCATAAAATAGGAAGAGTAATTTAAAAAAAAATTTTGAAATTTTGTAATATTTTTCGACATTTTTTTTTTATTAAAAGATAATGTCATTCCATAATGGGGACGAGTATTGGTCGGTGGAGGGGTTGAAAGGGTCGGACGTGATATCCAACACCACCAACGTGCTCAGCATCCTCGAAAACGGGGGGGGGGGGGGGGATATATATTTGCCGCTGATACTTGGAAAAAAATTCACTCCTTTCAGAGGGGAGTATTTGCCCTTGGCGGGGATGGAAGGGGTCGGGCGCGATATCCAACACCACCACCGTGCTTAGCATCCTCGAAAACGGGGGGGAAGTGTGTTTCTCTGCAGGAAACCTCTTGAAGCGCGTTTAACCTCTCTGGGGGTAGTTTTTGGCCATTTTGAGGGGTTGCGCAACCCCCAAAGAGAAATTCTGTCGCCGCCATCGTGTTCAACATCCTCGAAAACGGAGGGGAGAGGTACTCTTGTTCCGGCTGAAAATATTTCGATTTTTCGGGGTTTTTCCGACTCACAGACGCCACTATGACTGAACCGCCAAGATACGAGATTCGTTCTGATATGATGCAGTAAGCATATCTCTCATTCCTACGTCTCTATACCTGCTCACGACCATCCGGCGACCTTAAACAAACCCTGGATTCATCAGTGAATAGTACTTAATAATATTGTCACTGTCAAATATTTTGTCACAATAATCGCGTACTTAGCCAACGTCGATAATTTTTAACCGAAAGCTTGACATACATTTTCTAAAAATAATATCGTTTCATTTCAAATTTTGTAGCTAGCAGCAGAAATGAGATAATGGAATGAATAAAAACAGGAAATGTTTAGAATATATTAAAGATTACAAGAAACAGTATGTAAATAAAATTATCCACCTCAATTTTCCTACAGGGTGTTTTGAAATTAAGACAAAAAACAATAGTTTGACCAAAATTTCAGGGTTTTGGAATTTTGTGCCGGCGAGTCTAGTATTATCATAAAATTCAGACATAAAAATTTATAAATTTTTCATGGCATATATTTTTTTAAATATGGGTTATTTTATAGTAGCAAAAATAGTATGAAGTATATTGTTTAAAGCTACCTTAGAGAACATTTCTAGCATAATTAACGTACTAGTTAAGCATTATAACTATTTAAATTGGCATGCATTGAAAAATAAAAATTGAAATAAAATTTAATTGTAAGTCACAGGAAAACGTTAACTGCATACCATTACCATTCTTAATTACGTTGCCAGTCGGAAACGACCTGATATAAAAATGTAGAATAAAAGAGCAGTATGTACTTTATTGATTGTACATATTATGTTATATGTATAGATATTTAAAAATATTCCCCGTATGATAATTATTATAATAAAATAATAAACAATGTCGTGCGTATTACATTAAATTATTGTATATTTAAATATTGTATATTAAACATTGTAAAACCTCCAAATAATATTGTCAATATGGGAATAAATATAATCCCTGAATAATTGCTATTTCGCCAGATAATCAGCGTGATAGCGACATGGCAGCAGTGGCGTGTAGGGACTTTCACCAAGGGAGAAGAAGCATTCTCTAATAGCACCCTCCTTTGTTATGTAACGAACAACTTTTGATAATTAGCACACATTTGAAATGTCAGTAGTTTCATCCAAAATAAGTGCAACAAAAGAAGATGTTTCAATATCACTATTAATTTTTAAGCGCTACCTTTCCTACGCACGAAATTATGTCATTTATATGATTTTTGAGGTTCCTTTAAATACGGTAGAGTTAAGTACATGTATTGGTAGTAAGTCTACATAATTCCTGTAAAGAAAAGAAAGCTTTTTCTTTAACAATAACTTAATATAGGCTCATGTAAATTGTTTAAATCTGAAAACCTATTCTAGTCCACAGATTTATTTCAGTTGAATGTATTAACATACAGGGTGTTATGGAAATGATAATAAATCTAAATACTAAGGTAAAAACCCTTTTTACCCACATACTGTCGCGCAGTTCCATCTGGACTCAGTTAGCAACAATGTGGGTCACTAGATTATAAAAACAGTGTTGTCAGATCACACCGCATGTTTCGCCCTTGCTTGGATACCTGCCACACGCGACTATCGTAACTTCAGTATGTTTCGAGACTCGGGAATGAGATGATGCTGTCGAGGGTTCCACGTGCACGAATTTTAACCGTTTTGTTAGTTGTAGCATTACCCGATTTTTTTTCTGTTGTGAAATAATTCATAATAAGAAATGTTGTGATGTGTTTTCAAATTTGTGTGATATTACTTATTGTTGGTTCTGTTCCAAAACATACTTTTTGTGTTTTTTTTAATGGAATTTAATTATAAAATGGATTATAAGATCGAAGGTATGGGATGCTTTAAAATTGTAGTATTTTTTTCTAAAAAGATTGAAAAAGAAGTGATAACGCGGGCCAAAGACGTCTTGTTGTCAAAAACTGAACACGTGCGTTTACAATTCTGTGTTGCAATATATGACAACATCGCCTCAATAAACTATTGATTGCGAACGTCCTCAGTAGCGGCCACGTAAATTTTCAGTTTTTATATAAAGTGTATATTTCGTACAATAATTCAAAGCGCCATTTAAGGTTATTTTTCTTCAATTTATTTTCATCTCAGGATTTTCCGGTTTAAATATAGTAAGTCATTTGCATAACACCCTGTATATAAAATTTTGTTTGTTTAGTTAAATTTAGTCTGCCGTTTAAAATAATTTACCGTTTCTCTTAAAAGCAGAGGTCGAATATCCTTTAATTAACAAACTAACAAAGGCGTAAATACACGACATTTCATTATTATTACAATTACAAGGCACTGAACAGGTTAACTAAGGGCCAATATTTCAAAGTCACCTTAAGGCACAGAATGACATAAGTCATCCTTAACACACGTCTAACAGTATATTAAAATTCTTTTTAACTCTCATCTGAAGGAATTTCAAAGTGAATACAAATCTTTTAGGACGTGGTAATCTTCCACTTAACGCGTTAATTGACCCCCAAATTAATTTAAATCATAGTTTATTAAGGTTTACCATAACGTTAAGGCTACCTTAGCCGAATAATATACAGGGTGACCCATTTGAAAATCTTGAGAAAAATGATATGAAATGTGTCGTTTTTGGAATCATATTATGAACACCCTGTATAAAATATTTCATAGTATCTGTAGACCCCTTGTTATAAAGCCACTCGATCCAGTGGCAAAAATAATTTTAGAATGATTTTTTTCTGGGACTACAGAACTTTTTTTTTAGTTCTTAATTTCTTGCTCTTAAACTACCCAACCAAATTAAATATTTTATAAATTTATAGAGAACACTAATATGAACCAAAATAAGCAATAAAATACTGAGTGTTCCATCCAAAATATACCTTCCTGTCACCCTACTTTTCGAACGCTCCCTATATAATTCAAAATAGTTTTAAAATGTGCAAAATATACAATCATACCTAAACACAAAAGCCCATTATCGACAAATCCTATCTTCAAGGAATAAAATTACTCCGCACAATCGTTATCGCCCTGTATTTGGAGGGGGCGAACAAAATTGTTTGTTAGCAAGGAGTCATTTTGCGTCCCATTATCCCGGACTGCAACTGTTATTAATATGCAACAAAGAATAAGAGACGTGTTTGCTAGTTCTTCACCTAAAGTGTTGTGGAATGTAAACAAATATTTTCAAGGACGTATTTACTTATGCACAGATCAAAATAGAAGACATTTTGAACATTTACTGTAGTTTACAATTATTAGTCAAGGCGCCTATGGTCTTAAACAACATAATTTATAAAATTTGGGATTATTTTGAAAACGGCTGGAAATGTTTGTATTCCAAAAAAAGCTCTTATGAATTCTACATCCAATGAACATTTACCGTAGTTTACAATTATTGGTCAATGCTCCTATGGTATTTAAACAACATAATTTATCAAATTTAGAATTATTTTGAAAACGGCTGGAAATGTTTGTATTACAAAAAAAAAATTATTTATGAATTCTACATCCAATGAACATTTACTGTAGTTTATAATTCTTAGTCAAGGCGCCTATGGTATTTAAACAACATAATTTATAAAATTTGGAATTATTTTGAAAACGGCTTTGTATTACAAATAAAAATTGCTTATGAATTATACTTCCAAGAAATAAATAATATACAGAGTGTTCCATTTGAGAATCTTCAGAAAAATGATTTTGGAATGGTTGGTTAAGTTTAAAAAAAAATAAGAAAATTATGTAAAATTCAAATTTTAGGAAATTATAAATGCATCTACAGCTCGACAAGCGAGTCTATAGCTACGACGTATCGGTAAGGGGAAAGCAATATCTTCTAAAACATGGCCGAGTCATGGGCGTGCTATTATTATCTTAATAATGTAATAATATATATTTTTTCATGACATGAATATACATATTTGTATCACCAGTGTAATATATTAGGCCTTTCCATTAATATTTTTCACATTTACGCCAATAAAATCCATTTGATTTCAACATGCATCTCAAAGTTTCACGGGAAAACGGAAAGTTTATGTCAGCTGTTGTAGCAACTTTTTTTTAAGGTTGGAACCACTTTTAGTTCCAAATAAAACTTTTGTATTGTTCTCCTAACAATGCCAAAGTCGAAGCCTTCGATTTTTTCGACAGCAGAAAGACGGGCGCTTTTTTTGACAGGAGATGACAAGAATTGATCCGGGTTATTTTCTTTCCTTTCAGTATCTTCTTTGTGAATGTTTTTTACTGCACTCACGCTTAACAAGCGTTCGCTTAAGTAGCAATTTAAATGTATTAATTTGTGATTCCTCTTCACACACCCTATACACATCGGCAATCACTTCACGGGTTTGACTATGAAGGGTTTTACCAGAGTATATTCATTCATCATCACAGTTTTGAAACAAACCCTATCACTACGCAACTGGATGAAGCATATTGGACATCGCCGAACAACCACGCTGGCACAATGGGCGTGTCACCAGACGCGTCTCGTCATCCGCTGTCTGGGATATATCCTATCAAAGTAGCTCTAGCCACCGGTTACCCATGGTTACCGTTGATATTGCGCCATGTTGCCCTATTTTTATATTAGAAGTACTTTAATACAAAAATGTTTTATTTTGCATTTAAATATTAAAATAAATAGTATGAGAAGGAAGTTTTAAGAACATTGTAACTATAATAGAATATTAGTTTCTTATATACTTATGACAATTTACTTTAAATGGGTAAATTGAATTTTAGGGTTTACTTGGTAACATGTTATTAAATTAAAATTTAATATATGTGACAACATTGTTAACCCAAGAAATTTTCTTTCCCGCATTCCTTTTGCAGCTACAGATAAAGTTGTCGACCTGTAGATTTTATGAACTGACTTGTACAATTAGACATATCAGGACGTAAACAACTCTGGCCTAAACTCTAGAATCTGTAGTCTATGAGTTAAAGCAGAAATTATTATTGAAATTTTTTCATTATTAATTAGTACGTGAATTTTTGAATATTTGATAATTGATTGGCGTACTGTATTATATTTGACAAAGGTGGGTTTAATTATTATTATCATAGTATTTATAATGGAGCAAGTTTTAAAATCAATTCCTGTAGATTAGGAGAAGTTGTGCTTCACTAGCTTCCATGGAGTCAATTTATAATAATTCCAGACGTTAAATTTCCGAAGGATCCGTAAATCTTTCACGTTTGTTGATTATTATTTCCTAGTGACTAATTAAATTGCTTAACCATTTTATCAGTTTGGGCTAAAAACATTTATCATTTTTGCTACGACCTACCCCGAGGCCTTGTACCTAATTATTCCGAGCGTCGCTTCGAACTAATATGTCTTAATCTGTGTTGTCAAGAGATTTGTTGTGTTGATTTTAGTTGAAGAAGGGAGAGTGTAATATTTACATGCTATTAGCGAATTAGGGGCCCATTAGGGAAGACTAAGCGGAAATTCTAATGGATAGACGCTATAATATAATAGGAGTTGAATATTAGGATAAGCTAACTAAATGATGGAGTAACAATGCTAGTGATATGGGATCCTAAGGGTAAATCCTTAACTTTCAGCCAGTCGACCAAAAGCTAGACCTCGAAATACTCGGATATTCGTATAAGTTTATATCCATTTAGAATTCATAGGTTTGTTTGTTTGTTGAAGGTTTATTCAAAAAAGGTGACTTTTTAAATTTCGCGGGCTCCGTACATTCGATTTTCTTTATTTTTTGTTATGTTGGTACATATGTACCCAAAATATGTTGACATTGGGCGTTTTCACACTTACCAATACGACACGGCACCGACGCGACACCGACACAACACGGTAGACGGCAGCATATCGGCAAATTTTGAAGGGTCGGGTGTCTGTTCGTTTGGGTATCTACAAAAATATAAAAATGCCGGCTATTAACAAATTATATTTGCTTTATTTATTATATAGGGTGTTATGGAAATGACGTATTATATTTAAATCGGCAATTCCTGAGATGAAAACAAATTGAAGAAAAATATCCAAAAATGGCGCTTTAATTTAATATGCCCTATACATGACCTTATGTCAAACCAATAATGACCACGTGGTGCCCCTGTCAGGAAGGTAAACAAAGCAACATATGTCAACAGTGTTGTTATATCTTGAGGGTAAACTCTTTAGAAAGTAAATAACCGTTTGACAGATTGCAAGTTGTTTATTTTTCAGAGTACATTGTTATAAACTTTTACGTTCAGTTCGGTTCGCTGGGAAACAATCTCTGATTTATAAACTTGAACTGACTCGAACGAACCGCCGCGGAGTTTATAAATGGTCAGGTATGTTCTCATTTGTTCAATTCGAACGACACCCGTCAGATATGGACAACTTAAAAGTTTATAAAATCCACTTACCCTTTAGAAAAAAAAAAATGCAATTTTATTTAGCGTTATTTAAAACCAACTTAATTTATAAAAAAACACCAAGTACCTAGGTAACCCGAACAAAAACAAACCGGCACAATAATCTCACAAAATCGCGTCTCATGAACACATCTAAGTACCATTCAAACTGAATTAGTATTTTAAAGTGCTACTGTGTAGACAAATTCGCCCTTATTGTCTGAGTGGTCTGGGAAATAATGTATTTAACATTTAAAAATTTTAAAAATAAATAACACGTTGGTTCCGTCGATCGATATTGAACTGCTGGACTGGGGCACTGCCGTCGCGAAAAGAACAAATAACTTAATAATTTAAACTCGGGTTTAAGTATTAACACACAATTTAACACACAAATCTGCTTGAAAAAACAGTAGGAAACCGGCCGGCTTCTTTAAACAGCTGATCTTGGACAATCGGGTTGCCTATTCTTTACGCGACTGCGCGGCTGGGGTTAATACTTAAAAATACAGCGTTGCCACTTTCGATGTTTTATAAGGTTATATTCATAAAATGCAGAATTTCCTTTTGTAATACTTTTCTGTATAATGATAGTCTCGGAAATGGCAACCGCGCTAGTTAGACGAGATTATTTATTTTAAAGGGATGGAAGGATGGAAAGGAAGGGTCTATCAACATAATTATTTCATCATTCTTCTTCAGTAAAGGATTAATAAATTTGATTAGCCCATTAGAAATTAGCGTTTTTATTATTTCTGAATTTCTATTGCGAAATAATTTGTATCCTATAGTGCTGTTGTTTGATGTGTACGGTAGGTTTGTGTAATCTAATAATAAGTGCATATCTTCAAAAAAACTAATTGAAAACTCGTGGGTGTCTGTGTGTTTCTTTAAGTGATTTAGTGCAAATGTGCCAAGAGATTGGAAATAAGAGGCCGAATGGGGTTTAGTGGGTATAAGCTTATTATGCAGTTCCACATTATCATAAGGGTACGTGATGAGCATAAAGCTTTTCCCATAGAAAAAAAAACAAAAACCTGAAGATGTCTGTGCCCTGGATTACTTGCTAGTGCACTGGCACCTGGATTCAATTCTATTTAGATACTAGGTAAACTAAATATTATTTTTATAAGAATCTAAAGTTTTACATTTTTTACACTGATTGGGCCTGAACATCTCTTGATTACACAGCTTGGCAATGTAATATATGAATGTGCCGATGAGTAACCGGGTGGGTTTAAGGGTGAATTACCGCACTTTTTAAACGTACGATTTAAAAAAAATATATGTAGCGCTTCTCTAGGACACCCCAGGAGTCACCCATTTAAATATAATACGTCATTTCCCCCTGTATTTACGTCGCAAAATGCGAAATAAGCAAAGGAAAAACTCCTTCAAGTTATTTTAGTGGAGTCGGTCCGGTTTAAGAAAATCCCTTAACGAAATCGAGTATTTTTTTTCCCCAATCGATACAGTAGGATCCCTTCGACATTCTGACATGATTTGTAGGGGGCGCCGCATGCGGGGGGTGGGGGACACGCCCCGTAAATCTAACCTACAACGGGAAATGGAAAATAACTCAGCCGGTTTTGATGCTACAAAAAAATGTGAATAGCAAAATTGAAGGAGCTTGACAGAGCGCGTAAGCTCGAACAAACCTGATCCCGTTATCTCAATGAGTTCGCGAATTATCGCGATTTTCAACTCCAAAAACAATAAAATTTAATTAACTATATCTCGAGAAGGAGCGGAGTTGGGGCATCAATTTTTTTCGCGAATTAATGGATGACACCGAGTACTTTGATGGGCCGGAGGCTGGAGTTGGTGGGGCAATTAGGAGGGGAGTAATTGGGGAGAAAAAAATATTTCATAAATGCTAATTAGTAGTTTATTAATCGAAGTACGGGGATCAGGCCGGATTCATTTTGTTCATTTTTTTATCAGCTACGAGGGGGGATTGGCGAGCATTTTTTATTTTCCCAAATGCGCGCTTGACGTGTCATTCAAGAAATTACCACTTTTTAATATCTCCGAAAATAATTTAGATATCATGTTCAATTTTGGTATGTGTTAATAGGATATAGAATCACAAATTTTAGTTATATAGTTATAAAAGTTATTCAATTTTTCCACCAGTGGCGTCCCTGCAAACATGTCCTTTGATATTTTTTTACAAGAAAGATGGTACGCCACTGACATTTTTCCATGTTCCATTTTTCTGATTAGCCTGGTCAATTCTATATGAAAACGATCTCTTGAACTTTTCTCGGCAGATGCACCGTTCTGGATTAAAATCACTAAATTCATATTCAAACTCATTATTTTTAACATGCATAAAATAATTAATGATAAATTTTCTTTTATGAAAATTGTTGGAAATGGCAACCATCACTCAAAAGACATGCTTCCGCCCATCTTATATATTATATGGTTTTGACTTCGTTGCACAATATCCCAACTCATTAAAAAAAAAAAAAAAAGAAGTTTTCTCGTAACTGTTTTTTTTAGAAGTCAAAACATGAAAGAGTTAATTTTATTAAAACCTTAATTTGCATTGGAGAAACCTACACCCACTATTTTCGCTAATAAATAAACACAACTGGTGGACCCTTTTTGATTATAAGGGACAAACAAAACCATTTCATCTAAAAGGAAAATGGCGCGGGTGGTTAAGACCGTGTTGTATTTATACCACCAGTGCGGTATGAAATGAATACTTTAATTAAACGCCCTTCGTGTATACCTACATTCGTATTTACACCCTTTGTAAAGGTAACACTTATCTATGTCTACAGAGTGACCCAAATTCAATCTTTACGTAACGAAAATTTTACGTAAATTGCAAAAAGGGCTAAATACCCCAATAAGTTCCAAATGGGTTCGGGTAAGATCCACCTAAATTATACAGGGTGTTTCATTAAAGCCAGCCACCGACCATATCTCGGAAATTGCTGGGTATAGAAAGCCAGGGCAAAAATTTTCATTATTAGGGTCAAAAATTTTTTACAAGCAATTTTCAGTAAATCGGATTTTAAAAATTAATAATCTCAAAAACACCTGTTAATTTTTTAATAGGTTTCTTATAGTATCTAATTAGAGGAATTATATATGTCCGCGCAAAAGATCATCGGCACAAAGATATTGGTCTATGTCTATAGCATCGCTTTTTAATAATTTAACGCCCGTCACAGGGCTAATTTTACTCTTCTGAATCATATAACGCCAATATTTGGAACTGAGTTATTTTAATCAGTCACTATAACCATTTTCCTATTAATTATAACAGCCCTGTCTTATATTGGCTTAAAGTTGTGGAATTTTCCTTATAGAATGTTAAAATACTAAGAAAATTAGTCATATTTTCAATCTAATCTAACCTAAGGTGTAAACGAAACTTGCACATTAAAATATATTTTTCCTTAATGGTTTATAAATGGTTAATAAAAAAATATTATATATAGCTTCAGATAACAAGCCGTCACATCAATGTATCTCCGGTAACATTTTAATGTGTGGCCGGTGTTACTGTGACCGGCGATACAAAAATGCACGAATTTGTGGATAACAGCTAATACAAACTATTTCTTAAACTTTTTTTAGATTGAAATGAGTATGTGTACTCAAGATCATGACTTCGTGTAGTATTTTTCCCTTAATTAAGACTACTAGGTCTGAATTAAACCTGTGACTGGCGATACAACATAAAAACATACGCCTGGTAAAAAGTAGGCAATGTTCTAGTTTATACCTAAATAAACATAAAAAGGAACTTACCTAAACAGGAGTACGCTTTACACAAATTCAAACACATACCGTCATATACCGTCATATTTGTAAAACTATTAGGCCGACCTGTAGTGGTGTTATTTATAAGCAATTTCTTCCGTGACCGGCGATACATGCGGCTGCGGGGACGGAACTTCTGGTTAATAATTGCGTTAGAGAAACTAAACTGTTGATCTCTGAACATTATTTTTTCAATACAAATTGTAGTAGGAGTGTAAATTATTTATATATAAAACTAACTTTAGTAAAATGATGTGAAATATAAAAGGGTAAATTAAGAAATTATTGACTGTGGACACGTGACCGGCGATACATTTTTAAATTCAAATTTGAATACTGCAGCTATAATCTAAAAAAAACTTTAAACATTGCTGTCTAATACAGGAAGTAACATATATTTCGTAAATTATAATCGTTTCTACAGGCAAACAGTTTATTTTAGTAAGTTATATGCTAAGGACTGAAAGTTGCCTATAAAAAAATTTTTACCCATTAAAGTGACTATGGGAAAATCCTAGAAATTTAAGTTCCGCAATTCGCCGCAAGGGGCACAATTGAAAAGTCAATAATAAAATTCTAATTTTCGCCGAATATTCCCCATTAAGGTATATCATTAACTTGGATAAATTATATTAGACAATTTGGATAATTCTGATTCATTGGGGTACCGATTTTGATAAGAGTGGGTGAAACTATTGAAATCATTTATTTTAAATCTCTGTAACTTCTAAATGACTTAAGGTAACGGCCCCAATAATTGACCTATTAAGGCATAGTGTAAAATTAAAAATCTTGTAACAGGGTTGAATATGACTTAAATCCAATTTTAAAAAATTGTAGGTATATAATTACTTGTCTATTTTTTGGAAAAATTGTTAGTTTCTTGAAAATGTTATTTTTTAATTTGTAAAAATAATAAATGTAATATAACTACCAAATGTACTAGTTATTGACCGTTGTAAAAAGTAATTGTTGCAATGATTGACCCATAGAAGTCCTAGTAATTGACCAATAAGTAAAATCCCAAAATTAAATTTAATGAACTTGCATAATAACATTGTGTTTATTTATGGACTTTAAAACGTTTTCACTAGTAAATATCTCCGTTTTGAGTAAAACATCATTACAATACAAAGAGTACATAAAAAAAGATAGGGAAGTTCGACCTTTTAATATTAACATTAATTAGATAGAAATATTTAATTAACAAGAAAAACTAGCTTTTACATTTTACAAATAAATACAACCCAAATTAACTTAATTAAATGACTTGAAAAATTGAAACAGCATAATAATTATATTTAAAATAAATAAAACTCTATTTGTTATATTCTGACATTTCTTAATTTTGAGTTTCTTATTCTTTTTATCGTTTTCGAGGACTAACCCAGGATAAAATTGGTCGTCATATTTTACTACAGCATGATCTTGCATATATCGAAAGATCCAGTTTACCAATAATTTCTCTTCCGCGTTAGAAAGGTATGTCTCTGGACCCATTTTTCTGTCTATTGGAATTTTTTCCATTTTTTTATAGATTAATGTAGTTTTTGGGACGTTAAATAATTGCGCTGCGCGATAATATCTCATCCCGTTCTGAACTGCATCAATTGCATTTTTAAAATTCTCTTTGGAATAAGCAGGTTGCTTTGTTGGTGCCATTTTTCTAAAAAAGGAAAGAAAATATCAAGATCTAGTGATTGACCTCTATCACATTCTAATAATTGACCTAGTCGTTTTTATCGCGATTTCATATAATTCCATACTTTAATAAATAGGTCAACTGAATGTAGGCCCTTAAATAAATTTCATTTTAAACAAAAAAAAATCTTAACTATAAAAATGACAATATTATGTATAGTAATATTAAGTTTTTTTAAATTTGTTAACAATAACTCGTTATTGACCGCATTGGAGCACCAATTATTGTCTTAAGATTTGCTTCAGTTTTTGACCCTTTACAAAATATTCAAATATCTATGAAATACTTGTATTTTTTATATGTCAAATACTAGTCCATGAATTTGTTAACATTTAATACATATTGTACCACGTTTGTTAGTTAAATTAAATATATACTTATTTCTCAAGAACTAAAATAAAAATCCACTGTATTGTACTATTAATTGACCTATAGGTCAATTACTAGATTACACAACAAAATATTTGTACTAGTAATTGACCATCAATTTTCTCAATATATCAAAGAAACACGCTTGTTCGATAAATATATAATTAAGAAAAAAATCATTTTAACTTACCTTTAAATGTTTAAATACTAAGCTATTGAATGTGTTCACTGTAAATCACTATTATTCAATGGCAAGTTGCTTAGGTAAAAATGGCGGACTTTCGACGATGGCTTCTCTATGCAAGTAGAGCTGTTACTTAACTGAATGTCAAATAGATTCAGAGACACTTACCCCTACAACTTTTTGTTTCTGGTATGTCGAGTGTTTTATAGAAGTCACTATGAATATCAGGAGACCTTAAATATTTACCATATCTTTATTTTGGGCAAGAAACTGAAAAAGCGGTCAATAATTAGGACGCGGTCAATCACTGGGGCCCTTACCTTATTCAATTTTAGTAAACCATAGCTTGTTTGGAAAAGAAATGTAAATAATTTTAATTGTATCCAATGGTACACGATAGTTAAAAATAAAGTTGCTAGAGGGCGCAATGTGCAATACTAACAGTTTTTTGATAAATTACCGCTTATCTAAGAAGCGAAGATTTTCCAAATCACCCTGTAGATTAAAAACTAAAAAAGCCATGATAAATTTAACACGGGAATCTTGCGTTTCTCTAAAAAGTGGGAAACTAAAGTAAATACCTCAGCGTAATATCGTGCGTTCCTACTATCGATGATCATATCTGTAATAACCTCAGAAAGTATCGAAAATGGGACACCCTGTACATTACAATCACTCGATTAAATTAAATATTCGCAAGATAAAATCCAGTCGCCAAAAGAAACAAAAAGGTAATAATTTATCAAGTATATTGTACCGTATCCTGCTTTGGTTGGTATTCGTAATCACGAACACAAATGGGTTTAAGCATGGATCGTGAATTTAAATGTGTAATATGTAAACAACTGGTAAACAAAAATATAAATACGAAAAGGAAATAGGGGGATAAAATTAAAATTTGACAGTGTTTGAGATGTGAAAAAACCCAATTTTCCCTTTACGGGATGTTTCCGAAAGAGACTTTTTGCAATCAGCTATTTCTGCGTCTACTCCTGAAACGAGATTTTCAGACACAAGATCAGTTGTGTTTAAATTTAAAGTTGGCCATTTGGTTTCAACTAGAGCCATAAAACAAATAAAAAAGTTCAATAGATTTAATAAAGAAGCATAGAGAAAGCATTGTGTTAAGTAAAAATAAAATACAGTCTAAAATGACATACTTCTAGCGGTACAAAAGAATACAGCGTGTATCAGCCAAGTGGAATAAATTCTATAATAAATAAATCAGAGCGTGTGCGAAAACCCGCTCTGACGCGTCGATCGGTATTTCTAGTTGCACATTTTTTTCAATAAAAACTTTTTATGCCGATAGTGTTACACCCTGTGTATTATTCAATTTTTGGATACTTCAGAATTTTAGACACAGTTAGTGTACAATATCTTCAACTGTTTCGGAAATATTAAGTGTTTTCAGATTTATTGCAAAAATGAACAACACACTCAAAAACTAATAAGTAATACTGTTTATTTCTTGATAATGTAAAAAACAAAAAAAAAAATTAATGTAGATGTTGAAACTGTTTGTCGCGAACGTCTTGGCAACATCCTAATCTTAAATAGAAATTTCTTCTAAAGTTACTGAACATCTCACGCGTGACCAATCTAATTACAAGCGTTATTCTAATGGGGTCAGATCAGAGGATTGTGCTGGCCATTCCATTGATCCTCGCTTCTACCCACCGATTTGGAAATACTCAGTTGAGGTAGTGCCGGACATTGATTTGGTAATGGGGCGGTGCTCCATCTCGCTGAACCATATAATATTCGCTGGACGTTGTGGGTTTGCTGAATCAGAAGATAAGTTTGTTAAACTTGGCAAGACATTATTTTGGAGCAGTGCTAAATAATTATCGTTATTTAAATTGCCATTAATGAAAAAGGGATCTCCAACAATTCCTGTCCAAACATTAACCTTTTCAAAATATTACTATTGTCTTCTCTAATTCAGTGAGGATTTTCCCAATACCAATAGCAGCAATTCTGATGATTAGCCTGACCGTGAGGTGTCAAGGTTGGATCACATTGTTATCTAACATTGCCATCATTTGTTCACAAAAATACATTCTCCTATCAAAATCGTCTTCCATGAGCTCATGCGTAGGTAGCAGTTTATAGGGATACATTTTATTTTCTTATGTCCGAATAATCGATGAATAGCTAACATCGAATATTGAGGCTGCTTCTCGAGTAGAAGTATGTGGGTTTTCCTCAAACTCAAGCATAATATCTAATTTTATATCATCACTGTGTCCGTGTTTTTTTCTCAATAACTAATCATTTGTAGAATTGTTGTTTTGTGCATTTCTGTTAAATAAACCATTTTTCTGGTATGCAGTTCACGAAATTCAAACGAGTATAACACTGACAACTACTGTTATGGAAAGGCAACAGTTTGCCAAGGTCACACGTTTTAAACATAAGTATAAATAAAACTATTTATACCTTTTTTATTTCATATCAGTAAAAAGAAACGCTGAAATGCAATAAATCTGAAAACACTTAATATTTCCGAAACAGTTGAAGATAGGTATAGGATATTGTACATTAAATATGTCTAAAATATTCCGGGGGGGGGATCCAAAAATTGAATAATATATAGGGTGTTGCATTTAAAATAAGAAAGTTGGTATTGGCAACTGTTACATGACACACCATGTATGAATAGTTTTTATTGAAAAAATGCGCGACTAGAAATACCAATCGACGTGTCCGAGCGTTTTTTTGCACACATTTATTTATTATAGAATTTATTCTATTTGGCTGATACACGCTGTATATGTATGCACTTAAAGAAGGCACTTAAAAACTAATATCTACTAACATGATTTTTCTCAATTCAAAAGCCAACGGGAGTAGAAAAGTTTTCACAGCAAAAGTAATTATTCGTTAGCTGTGATGTCATCGAAACTTTTTGATAATACCGAATACCGGAACCAACGCCAACATATTTGACTGGATCCCGGACTGAATTGATTGAACTGATCCTCTACTTACAATAAAATGTTCTAAAAAGAAATGAAAATCACTTGACTGGTGGAAAGCACGAAGAAAATTTTCAGTTTTTATCAAAAAGACAAAGAAATACTAAAGCCTTTTTTCAAAGGCTGGCGATGTTTACGAAAAAGAAATCTCTGGAAGAAACGGGGAAAAATTTATTATTCTGCTCCATAATCTGCCAATTATTAATAATAAATATTAATTTGTTATATATTAATTATATCATTTGTTCCAGAGTTTGGGTTTTGTTTTAACTTAGTTTCTTTCGCTGTGGTTCTGTTCATAATTTCTTCAATACATTTTTTTCGTAAATTCAGTTTCGGCCGGGTTCGTTAAAAAATCCGGCCGAACCGGATTAAAAAAAAAAGATCCAGATCCGGTTCTCGGAAAACTTTACTCTTGAACAAAATTAATATGTTTTGACAAATCTCGAATACGACTGCAAGAATTTGATGTCTGATTATTTAATCTAAGGTTTGAAACCATCCAGAACTTTTTATAAAGAATAAGATTTTTCTTAAAATTAAATTAATAATAAAAAAGTTTTCCGTATGATGCAAACTTAAGTAGTACTAGGTATATAAACACAATTGCAACGCGCCGCTATCTAAATTATAAAGCCGTTAAAACTTTATAATGTCGACTTTTACGTTCGTTCAGTTAATAAATCAGTAAAGTCGTAAAGTTAAAAAAAAAGTGGAAATTTTGATCCCCATAATAAAAAGTTAATGGGCAAAGGAACATAATGTTCTTTATAAACTATCGACCTACCTAATTAGGAAATAGCATATCACATAATGAGTGTTGAAAGCGGTAGATTTTAAACGTAGAGATATTTAGAACAAGGGGTAGCGCCGAATTTGAGAAAATCACTTCCACACAAGTACTGTTATTACCATAGACATAGAAAGTGTCCAAGATAAGGAGGGCCAGTACAGGGATCTCGGAAACCGTAAGAGATACGAAGACGGTTAAATGAAGGTAAAGTTGCGCATTTACGTGCCTATTAATATGCCGTTTAGAAAGTTTTAAAATTCCGAGTAGTTCCGAGGATATCCGGAAAAAAACGAAATTCTGAAAAATCGTTTTATTGTTTTCCTGTGGTTTCTTGAGATCGAATTTTAAATTAAATTACACTTTTGCATTGCCACTTTTTCCGCTCTATCTAACCGCGTTAATTGTTTTGTAATCCGACGAGTCGTCTTCGAAGGGCCATTATCAACTTTCTTTTTTTAAATACGGTCCTGTATTTCTCCTCATTTTATAAATAATATCTCATAAGTAAGCTCTAAATTTTTTACTTATGTTGGACTAGTTCAATAAATAACAAATAATTTAATAATAAACCACAAATAAGTGAACAAAAATCATTCCAAAACAGTAACAAAACGAACAACGAAAAACGTAAGGAACTACATAATCAGGTGTTCAAAATGATTTCTGTTATTCTCTAAGCACAAACAACATCTTCTAACTGCCACATTTTTTTAGATAAAATAAAACATTCGATAGAATATTAAACTTTTCAGCATTTGTAAATTTATGTTCCATATTTTCTGGACAATAGAAACCCTCTTAAAATGCTCTCAAACGATCACAATGGGAATGTCAAGTGAAACAAATCACGCGTCACCTTCTTAATTTTTTTGTTTCAAGCGCCTACTTTTCTTTTAAATCCCGAAACAACAGAAGTTTGAAATAATGTTTCTGTATTTTGTTCACTTATTTGTGGTTTATTATTAAATTATTTGTTATTTATTGAACTAGTCCAACATAAGTAAAAATTTAGAGCTTACTTATGAGATATTATTTATAAAATTAGGAGAAATACAGAACCGTATCCCAAAATTTCCTGATGTTGTTCAAAAAACTCTCAAAACGTCATTAAATCACAATGTGTCATATCGTTGCATTCGGAAGAAAAAGAGCTCTCAAATTCCGTTATCAGAAAAATAGGACCGTATTTAAAAAATGAAAGTTGATAATGGCCCTTTGAAGACGACTCGTCGGATTACAAAACAATTAACGCTGTTAGATAGAGCGGAAATAGTGGCAATGCAAAAGTGCAATTTACTTTAGAATTCGATCTAAAAAAAACAGGAAAACAATGAAACGACTTTTCAGAATTTCGTTTTTTTTCCGGATATCTCCGGAACTACTCGGAATTTTTGAAACTTTCTAAACGGCATTTATTAGGCATGTAAATGCGCAACTTTACCTCCATTTAACCGACTTCGTATCTCTTACGGTTTCCGAGATCCCCGTACTGGCCCTCCTTATCTTGGACACGTTGTATAGTATAAAAGGGGAGACAAAACATTCCATTCATAAAATACAATTTATTTACAATCATACACAGTTCAAGAAAGTTAGAAGGCGGTTTTAAAATATGGCAAAGCTGTAATAAGGTACGGGTTTAGATAATTTCGACATAACATTAGTCATAAATAAGTAGTCGTCATAGGAATTTTTTACAGAAATTCAGATAATATAAAGAACTAATCCATATTTTTGAAATATTCACTTAAAACAATGAAAACACACTACACCACTGCTTTACCTAAAAAAATACAAAGTATTTAAATTTTTGTATCTAAACCTTAAAATGATTAAATACTAATTGTAATTAAGATTTAAATACTTCATTAGTTCAAAAAGTATTTAATACTTGAATACTTTTAAATTTGATTAAGTATTTGGTATTTAATAATAATTAAATACTTTTAAAAAGTATTTGCCCAGATCTGGCTATAAGTTTGAGAAATCCAAAACTTGAGGAGTTAATTTCATGGCACCGACAATCAATCTATAAATTTTATCAGTTTATTTTATATCTGTTATGTTTTTCTAGTCTCCTTACTATTGGCCTTGGCGAAATAAACCCCCTGACAACGTAGATTACGCCATCTACTTAACGAAGAGGACGCTTAGGAATAAACAACGGCACGGTCTGGAGGATTACGAGGTGGAAGCCTTCACAAACCTAAGGAGGAACTTGGCCAACAAGTGGGACATCATTACTTCACAAGCGGAGGAACAGGTCAGTTTAGTCAACGCTAAAGACAAATTAAAAATTTAATCTACATGCACTTGCGGATCTTTTAGACAGAAAACTTTAATAATGTGTTATGTTCAATTTAAGAGTTACTTGAGGAATGTTTAACACGGTTTTAAAATATTTTGTTTTGAAGTGTGATCTTTCCTTAACACAATGATTTTTGGTTCATGTCATTAATTACTTTGTAAAAGAAGATACAAATTTAAAGATAGTAATTGCAGTTTTTCAATTTTATTCACAATTCAAAACATTACATTATTTTATGGAGTAGCATAAACAAATATCCAAAAATTAATAGCGTGTATTACCACCTCATGTTCTTATCACTCTTGCCATATAACGAGGCATGCTTCAATATAATACGGGCTATTAATTTTTGGATATTTATTTATGCTACTCGATAAAACAATGTGATGTTCTGAATTGTGAATAAAATTGAAAAACTGGAATATTTTCTTATAAAAAATAGATAATGACGTGAACCACAAAACATTGTATGAAGAGAAGGTCACACTTCAAAACAAAGTATACTGAATCTAGATTCTACCTCTCAATTTTTCCACAGGACGTTAAGAAATTAAGGGTAAAGAAGGAACTTTTGTGTCTGCCTGTATAATGATCAATACATGATTATTTTTTGAAAACTAAAAAAATTCACGATATCATTCCAAGACACAAATATACTTGGCTAAAAGTTTCACCAAGATCTGACAACAATAAGAAAAGTTATAGAATGAATACAACTGCAGTACATTCTTTAAAAATTTGTATCTTCTTTTAAAAAACAGCTAATTACGTGAACTAAAAAACATTATGTTAAGAAAAGATCACACTTCAAAACAAAATATAATTTAACTAAATTCTACCCCTCAATTTTTCCACAGGACGTTAAGAAAGTAAGGGTAAAAAAGTAATTTTTGTTTCTGCCCGTATAATGATCAAAACATCGTAATGTTTTGAAATCTAAAATTCAGAATGTCATCCTAAAATACAAGCCTACACTTTGCTAAAAATTTCACAAAGATCAGACAACAATTAAAAAAATTACATGACTATAAAAAAGAATAACATTATCTTTGTCCGGGATTTTTTGTCGGTGAGTGTGTGAGTGATCTCATTTTCTTTTCGAATGCACAAATATCGGCTGCCGACGCACATCTTCACAGACAGCATGAAGTATCACGCCTCTACAAAGACCTGGATGAGATTTTGGCTTGGGGTGACAGTAACCAAGTCGAATTTAACTCTAAAAAAACCCAGGCAGCAGTTTTCTCTTAAAAGGTTAACATTACAGAACCGGATATAGTCATGGACGGACACGCAATCCCACTGGCTTCATCTATTAATTTGCTGGACGTCAATCTGGGAGGAAATATGCCTTGGCATAACCACGTTGTGGCAAATCACCAAAATAGCTTCTCAGACACTTGGTGTTCTCTTCCGAACCAAAAAGTTGTACACACCTCAACAACTTTTGACACTATACAAAGCCCAGATTCGACCATCACTAGACTACTGCTCTCATGTCTGGAGCTCTGCACCCAAACATACTCTTCGGCAACTGGATTCCATCGAAAGGAGGGCCATTCGTCTGATTGGAGACCACGAGCTGACTAAGAATCTCGACAGCCGAGAACATCGAAGACAGGTTGGGGATTTGACTCTCTTCTACAGATATTTTCATGGAAGGCTGACCTTGCCCTCTTAATTCCGCCCAGCAGAAATACACGACGAACCACTGCCGCCCATCGATATATGGTTAAGCTTAGTACTCCTCGAACTTCATTATTTAAGAATTCTTTCATCCTTGTGGAACGACCTTCCTGAGGTCGTTTTTCCCAACGAATATAACCTCCAACGATTCAAGACCAACGTGAATCTCTTTTTGCGCACACGCACCACTCCCAGAGTGCCCTATGGGGTTTTTCCTATAGTGCTTGTGTTTGATCATAAAAAAAGTGTATTTCCTTTAAGCATGAATAGTTTACGTAGGAGAAACCCAATTTTTATCAAGTTAATAGGCCATAATATTTTTAAAAAATGTGCTGAACCGCAAAATTTCAAGTAGTAAGGACGGTAAAATATTTTTTACAACATCTTAAATTTCAGGAAAGAAAGTTTTCCTACGCTTAACTTATAAAAAAATAAGTCCATTTAACACGAAACAAAAAAGGTTAATGGTCAATGTGGAAACTCATTACGGCTGGAAGTTATTTCGGACAGGGCTTAATTACGCAGTCACTCGCGCGCAATAGGTCGTGTTTCGTTCGACACTAATCAAAATTCATAACGGAAAATATTAATTAATAAATAAATTAGATTTTATATTTAGGTACAACGAAAGACTTGCTGGTAATTTTTCACATATCACAGTAAAAAAAATTATTCAAAATTTCCATTTTACCATTTATTGGTAATTTAATGTTTGGGATCTCCATGGAATAATTGCCTTGAACAAAAGGGAACTAAATATTACGATTGTGTATTTAGAAAATTTATCATGTGACCTTTAAAAAAAGGCCGCTAGTCATCAACTTTCACTTCAATTTACACGAATTTACATATTTATTTATAACTAAAGATTTAGATATTGGGAGGTTCTATTATTTTTACCTTTACAATTGAAAACTAATATGTCAGTCGCCAATCCTTCAGTTTGGGAAACTTTCTCTTCTCCTTTGGATTGTAAGCTTCTCAAATTCAAATTGAAATTTATTTATAAATTTCTAAAACAGTTACATATGGCACCCAGGTATCAAATACCTGTATGCGCCTATTTTTAGAATTTAACATATTTAGAACAATCACAGCTACTTAAGCGCTACACGCAGAAAATTAATCCCCATAAACATCAATAAATGCTTAGTGAAAAAAATTAAGTTAAAGCATTACCAGTGCAAAAACCAAGTCAAAACGAACTTTTTAAACTGAGTTTTAAAATGTTTTTCATCTTTTATATTTCGTATTTCCAATGGTATTTTGTTGTATAATTTAGGACCCAGATATGATATAAAGTGTTGACCCAAACTGTTATCACAAAGCACCAGTGTTTAAAAGTTTATTTTCAACTCTTCTTGTGCAATACATATGCACTTTATATCTCGAGTTATACTTTCATTGTTATGTATAAAATTGCAAGTAGATATAATATATAAACATTGCAAGTTATTTATTTCATTACAATTTAACAAATTAGTAGGATACATTCTGGGTTTTTTTAATATTTTAGCAACATGATTTGAATTCTTTTAAGTAGTTCTAAGTGTGTATTATATGCTCCTCCCCACACTATAATTGCGTAATTTAGAAGTGGTTCAACCAGCGCCTTATAGATCATTATAAGAAATTTACGGCACAGAAAATCTCTCAGAGTATAAAATTTGTAAATCAAGCACCTTATCTTTTTAGTGATGTATGACACATGCTCGTTCCAATTTTCGTCTATTATGATCCCAAGGTACTTAATTTTTTCGCATTGTGTTATGGGTTCGGGGATATTATCTAGCAAGATGTTGTTAAAATCCGTCTGTTAATGAGAATGCCATGTAATGGGCTTTTTGAATATTGATACGGAGTTTGAAAGTGTCTAGATAGTTTTTAACTTTAGCAAAATCGTTCTCGGGTTTGTTCGGGTTTGTTCGATCCTTCCCAAGTAGTCTTACAGGAGAAGACGATGACAGTATCGTCAGCATATGCCACGATCCCCCCCCCCCCCCCCCCACACACACACACACCAAGACTACATAGAGCATTTACATATATTAAAAATAAAATGGGAACAAGCACTGTGCCCTGTGGCACACTTCTTCAAAATATTGCACACTTCTTCAAAAAGCTTTGTTAAGTAGAATTTGATTGTCATAATTTGGGTTTGTGTCGTTCCCACATCAGCTTATGATTTATACCAGTTAAATAAAAGTCTTCGATTTTCAAATTTGTTGTATAAAGGTCTTTCACGACACATTTTGTTCTTATGGTCAGATGCAGTGCAATATTAGGCGGTAACAATCCAATAGCTGTAAGAAGATCATAGAAATACAGCAAAGTGGTTATTTTCGCTTCTTTTGCGGTATAGCTTCTAATTGTCGTTGGGAAACATGACCTCTGGGGAAGATCATTGTACAAGGATGACGTCCTCCAGATAAAAGAATTCTTAAACAATGACGTTCGAGGAGATAAAGCTGCACCACATATGAATGAACGGAAATGGTTCGTCGTGTATTTCTGCTATTCGTCGCTCTAGGTGTCGATGTCAATCGAACTTTGGCCACGGAAATATCTGTAAAATAGAGTCACATCACGAACCTGCTTTCAGGCTGTCATGATTCTTGGCCAGCTCGTGATCTCCGATCAAATGAATGGCTCTCGTTTCGATAGAATCCAGTAGTCAAAGAGTATGCTTGGGTGCAGATAACTTTTTGGTGCGAAAAAGTATACCAAACTTCTACAAAACTACCTTGGCGATTGCCACGACGTAGTTATGCCTGTAATAATACAACTGGAACTGGAAAGGGTACAGCATAAGTTTGCAAAGTATCTGCTATTTAAGCTCCGTTTCCCATATGAATGCGTTCGTTATGACACAAGGCTGCTCCTATTGCGTTTGCCATCACTAGAATATCGGAGAAGAAAATCACTTTTGCTTTTTTTATACAGACTGGTCATATGGACTGCGAGTGGCTGATACGTTCAATTACATTTCGTGACCCAGTGAGGATAACCAGGCATACCCAATTATTTTTTGAACCTAGTCACGGAACAAACTATGGTCGCAGCGCTTTTGTGGAGAGGAAGTTTAACAATTACAACAGACATTTCGCTGATTGTGCTATTTTTAGAATTAGTCTTGCGGTATTAAAGAGACATTGACAGTGTTCTTTCTTGCTTCTTATTTTCGTTGTTTATATCGTTTTATGATATGTATCATTTAGGAATTTTGATTCTGTAGAGTACTATAGCTAAATAAATAAATAAATAATGAGAGGTCCTGTTTTAGCTATAATTTCTAGAAATTTTTTTACCAATGTCGTCGTAACCGTTTAATGGGGGTGTTGCTATCAGGAGGGTCATTAGTATGGGTATTCCCATATTTGCACCCTGTGCGTTAATTTTTACCTACGCACACAACAAATTATTAATTTACAGTACACCCTTGTTTACAAACGTTCATTATAAATTCAAAACGATCTTGACCCTTTTTAATAGAGGAAGATAAAGCTTAATGTTCCCTTTAGGGTACTCGTTTAGCGAGGAAATTATTTAAAAAGTCGAGCCTATTTAAACAATATAAAAATTTTTATCAAAAATGTGAAAATTTATTTTGGATTTTTGGAAAAACACTATTTCACATAATATTACTAAAACAAGATATAAAATAGAAACAAACAAACAAAGCAGAGCCCCCTCTGCCTTTCAGAAGGGACATATTATCTAACAAATTTATAGTCAAACACAAATAACTTGACACAAATCTTATCAATTAAATATTTGTTCTAAACGTTCATAACCTAACAGACATACATTGGATACGTAAAAACTCACCCCCTTATGTCTAGCATTTAAAAATTTTAACCTAGAAATAGACAATATTGATCACTTTTCACAACTTACATTAGACTAATTTAGTGTAATTCGTCCAACAAGTCTCTCTGTCCCCCCCCCCCCCCCCCCCCCCCCTTTATAGATCTTCACGTCATTAATTCAATTATCCTCAAAAAACAGTTTAGAAACATTCTCAGATTTCCTGCATATCTACACCGATGCCTCAAAATCTGAACCTGGATGTGGTGGGGCCTTTTATATTTCCAAAATCAACTTAGAAGATAATTTAAATTAAATTTCAGTTTCTCAATTTTCACTTGTGAAGCAATCGCTATCCTGGCATCTGTCAATTTTTGCATTACCTCAGAGCACAATAAATTCCTTATCCTTTCGGATTCTATGTCGGTCTTGAAAGCACTAAAAAACCTGAATAGCTGGGATTATCGCAAGTGTCCAATAATTTTCCATATAAAACAGGCACTAAATAAGATTAATCAATATAATAACGTGGTGGAATTCATGTGGACACAGGCCTTGCATATAATGAAGCTGTGGATAAACTTGCAAAACACGCCATACTTCATGCTACACCTCAGGACTATCCTATGAACTTATCAGACTGCTATCTTATTTCCAAAAAAATAAAAGTCAAGTACAATGGCAAGATAAATGGCATAGATAAAGAAAAGACCGAGATATAAGACTGTCACTGATCCATCCAATTATCCCTAGGACTTTCTGGCATTCCAACCTTACGGTCTCAAGAAGGAACCACCTTAATAAGAATAAAATTTGGGCCTGCCCTGCCCACTTAAAAAATATGAATGTTATCGAATCAGATCTATGTGAACATTGTGCTGTTTTATGCGATCAGGATCTTCATCAGAGTGAGAATAGTGTGAACTTGTGTTCTTCCTGTCACGGAATAAAATACTAAACTGTCTATATTGAACTACCTTAATATATATACTTGATCTAACGAATCAATAAACCAGTTAGTGACTGACCGAATGGCAGACCTGCCAAAGCCAAAAAAAAAAAAGCTTCTTCAAAAATAAATATATGACTTTATCACAGTCTGATTCCGAAGATTTATTAATATCATTAATTATAATGTGTGTTCAACTATTTATTCGCATATTGTACGTGGTGTCCATTTAGTGTGTAATTCTTCGATATCTCCTATAATATCATGGATAGATGAAAACTTAAATATAAATATTAGTGAGTTGTTAAAGATGTATATTTGAAAAATATTTTTAAATATACAGTGTGATTCATAAAAGCGGGACCATTAAAACTTTATTTTAAATGGAATGCTCTATATTTTTCACTCGGAATTAGTTAGTACCCCTGCTTATTGTCCATATTCCATGTTATTGTTATGTCCATGTTATTGTCCATGTAATCTCAATTTTGTTCTAATCTATTGCAGTGTTGTCAAGATGTTAATTATTTTCCTATTTTAATTGTACGAACGCAATAAATATGCTACAGACTCTTTAGTGATTTTAATTTGATCAAAAAAAAATAAAAATACAGACATTTACATCGCACATTTATTAGGTCATAACTTTTGTGCTTAGTGTATTTAAGTTTTTAATGAAAATAATACTTTTTTAATATGTTTTACGTAAAAAAGGCATACTAAGTTAAGGTCGCCCAGATTTACCGATATTTGCATTTAAATTGTTTGTATCATGCCTGTTTCGCCTAATCGGTCGTAAATATTTTTGAAGATCTTAAAATCAGGTTGTTGGATAGAGTTCCGAATATCATCTCTGGGCACCTAGTCCATTAAAATTTTCCTGCCCGTATACACACAACATATCCCTCATTTCTGCGTTTGAAAACAAATTGTGTCTCGACATTGTTACTTAACTTACAATAAACTGAAAAATGACGCATTTTCTCACACAGCTATCTTAGAATAATCAACAAACAAATAATAACATGGAGGTTTCATAGTAACGGCATCTCTAAATTTCATTTGTGTTTTGCTAATTAACAGTAATTGGGCAGGGTGCACTAAACAATTCAAATGCGCATATCTCCAAAACGGTAACTCTGGGCGACCTCAACTCAGCATACGTTTCTTGTGTAATAAATATGAGAAAATTATTATTTTCATTTAAAATGTAAATACACTAAGGCACAAGAAAGTTATGACCTAATAAATGTGCGAAAAATTCCGCAGACAGCCCCCTATATTGTACATTATATTTTCACAAAAAAATCAATTTCTTCCCGAACAAACTCGTACAAACCCGTTTGTTTCTCTCAAAGTTATTAGAGAAAAACAAAAAGGAAGGTTTAACTTTAACACCATGTAACTGAATATCAACTTTCTGATATAGGTAAGTATAATTAAATCCCAATATTTTTACGTAAGGAGTCTGTGGTTTTTCCATGTACCATTAATTGCGGACACCAGTATATAAATGAATTTCTGAAATCACTGACACTAATGTCGAAAATAATGACAAATTTATTTTAAACAGACACGCATATCACACCTTCCGTCGTTAAATTTATTTTAAATCAACATTGCATTAAATCGCATTGGTCACAATTAAAAAATAAACCCTGAAACACGTGTTAAAAATATTAACGGTGCGTGCATCATGTAATGCATACATACATCTATGATTATATCTAGCATTCATTAATATTTTGCTATCGTTAGCGTCGTTTTACTTAAAATAATTAAAACTTTTATGTTACCACATTTCTTAGATTTTATTTATTGTCAACATGCAACAGCCTACAATTCCAATTAGTGATTTCGTAAACAAGATCCCTGATATAGACCGAGATTTTTTTGAGAAGCCCAATAGATCAAAATATTTAGGTCAACGAAGACGTATGAAAGCCGCTGAACAATTACTTCCCTGGTCGACAACTTTATCTGTAGCTACAAAAGGAATGCGGTAAAGAAAATTTCTAGGGTTAACAATGTTGTCACATATATTAAATTTTAATTTAATAACATGTTACCCAGTAAAACCTAAAATTAAATTTACCCATTTAAAATAAATTGTCATAAATATATAAGAAACTAATATTCCATTACAGTTTCAATGTTCTTAAGATTTTCTTCTCATACTATTTATTTTAATATTTAAATGCAAAATAAAATATTTTTTTATTAAAATATTTCTAATCTAAAAATAAGGCAACTTGGTGCAATATCAACGGTAACTATGGGTAACCGGTGGCTAGAGCTAATTTGATAGGTTATATTCCAGACCGAGGATGATAACACGCGTCTTTTGACACACCTATTGTTCGGCGATGTCCAATATGCTTCATCCAGTTGCGTAGTGATAGGGTTTGCTTTAAAATTGTGATAATGAATGAATATACGTAAAAGCCTTCATAGTCAAACCCGTGAAGTGATTGCCAATGTATACAGGGTGTGTGAAGAGGAATCACAAATTAATACATTTAAATTGCCACTTAAGCGAAAGCTAGAAAGGGTCGCAATGTATGCGGGAGTAAGCGTGGGTGCAGTAAAAAAACATTGACAAAGAAGATACTGAAAGGAAAGAAAATAACCCGGATCAATTGTTGTCATCTCCGGTCAAAAAAAGGGCCTGCCTCTCTGCTGTCGGAAAAATCGAAGGCTTCGACTTTGGCATTGTTAGGAGAACAATACAAAAGTTTTATTTGGAACTAAAAGTGGTTCCAACCTTAAAAAAGTTGCTACAACAGTTGAGAAGTGACATAAACTCTCCGTTTTCCCGTGAAACTTTGAAGTGCATGTTGAAATCAAATTGATTTTATTGGCGAAAATGCCAAAATAAGCGAAAAATATTAATGGAAAGGCCTTAGATATATTGCACTGGTGATACAAATATATTCACGCCATGAAAAAATATACATTATTACATTATTAAGATAATAAGAGCACGCCCATGACTCGGCCATGTTTTAAAAGATATCGCTTTCCCGTTACCGATACCGCGTAGCTATAGACTCGCTTGTCGAGCTGTAGTTGCTTTGTCGGGCATTGAATTATATGGGAATTTACTTAACTATTCATTCTCAAACCTGGGAAAATATCTATTACATTCAGCCGACTAACGGACAGGAGAGAGAACGTAATATGCCATCTATAAATTAAATAAAGAGAAGCAGAGTGGTATAGTTGATATTCTATCCAGTGATCCAATTCCTATGGATTTAAAAATTCTCTCTTAAATTATTTATTCAAGAAATATTATATTTTGCGACCAATTTGAAAGAGCTGAAGCCGCCGATGCATCTAAAATAGAAAATAGACAGTGATGCTGACTGGATAGTACGGCGGGCTGATCTTTAGGAAAAATAAGGCCTACTACTTTTAGCATTAATCATATTTTAAGTATGCTTAAGAAAACCTAAAGAAAAAAATATTGTTTCTAGAGTTATTAACTGTTATTAAATTCATAACGAGCGTTTAAAGCCCGTTACAGGTAAAAGGTTAAAGTCAGATTTTACTTTACTTAACTTACTGTACTTATTTTAATGGGTGATTCCTGGATTCATTTTAAGTCGAAAAGTTCGATTGTATTTATCAAAAATTTTGAAACCAGTTTAAAATATTAGACTAAATTTTGGTATAGACTATTATGATATAAAACTATACATTTTTACCACAAACAGTTTTTTTTTAATCTTAAGCCAGTGATAAAGCTATAGTTACAACTATTTATTTAAGTGCTAATCACTAAATAATAACAAGAAGCTTTAAGACGAGGATCCCAAACAATCCCAAATTAGCAATCAGCGACATCTATGTTGCATCAATTTAATTAAAAAATATGCCCCTTTTTTTCAGGTTAGTTCGGGTTTGTTCGAGAGTCATCAGCTGATCAATATTTCTTTTCGTGAAGTTTTAGCCGTTAATAATAAAGTATTTTAGTTAGTTTATTGATATTTAGATTGTCTGACATGTCGATTGGAGTACCAACAAGTTTCAGGAAGATCTGTGACAAAAATTTGAAAATTCTTCATATTTGAAATTGTTATTATTATTCTTATAACATTATATTTTTTTAACGCAATTTTTTCATAGCGTTTTACAATCCTTTAACTTTACGAATCCAGTTTTAGATTAGAAAAAAACTAAGTATATTTTGCTAAACGTTCGCATAAAATAGTGCCTGTTTGGCAACCTATGATTAAACGCAGCTCTTAATTAAAAAAATATCCCGAACGTTTGCTTAGCAACGAATAACTTGATTTTATTTAAACGATTCTTTCTTAATAAAGATTTCCATAAAATATTATAACAAGAGGGATGCATAATTATTACTATTATGTTATTTTCTTCCGAATGGTAACTGTTAAGAGAAAGGTGATACAGTTGAATGACAATTAATAATAAAATCGACAATATCTGTGTCTTAAAATTTTTTAGTTAAAATTATATTGGGCTGTACTTACGCCAGTGGCTTGAGAAACGATTTTTTATATCATACCAGTGCATTATTGTGTTTTTATACCTTACATACCATCTACATATATGTATATTATCGAACAAACGCGAACAAACCCATGCGGGCATAAAGTACACATTATGGCCCGCGCTGGCAGACCCAAAAAATAATTTTCAATTAACTATTCTTTATTAACAAAATATAAATTGAAAACCATGGCGCTTCAGCGTAGTTATACTTGCTTCAGCTTCTGCTAAAGGAGTTGCCAACGTTCGACGTAAACAATGACCAGTGTACTTTTCGGGGTTGTTCAAACCCGGATATTTTGCAACAATACAGGGAATGTTCCCAACAGGTTGTACAGTACAGCGGCCTGTTAAAAAGAGTATTTTTTCTGAGCAGCCATGTTGGCGCAAAGATATATAATCTCTTATAAGTTTCAAACTATTCATTTCGTCTTCATCAATAATGGTGAAAACTCGTTTTTTATCAGTTTTGGTTTCTGGCACCGTTACAACAAAGACTGATTTTCTATCTTTTATATGTCCGACTAAAATATTTACAAGTCCTTGCCGCCGACATCCACCAAATTCATCAAATAATAATGCGACCTTGTTCATTAAAAACGTTTCATTTGGTGCCTTATGAATAAATTTTTGACTTTTGCCTTAAATACTCGCATAATTTGTGAAAATTACATATATTAATATTCTCATTTTCAATTAAAGTCTTCTTTATCATCGAATATTTAACCCACAGAGAGTTCGGAGAAAATTTTTCAGATAGATCATTAAAGTACCCAAACAGCACAGTTTCGTTAATGTTTTCTATAGCATTTTCTGACATCCACTTCAAAAATTGGTCATATTCTTTGTCGTATGAGTCTCTGGATTTTCTCGTTAATAGGTTTGCCTTTTCAGCCTTTTTTTCAATTTCGTCGCGAATTTCAGAACCTTGTTCCATTTTTGATTTTGACTTTGACACATTAAACATTTGAATACTTACTTACTTATGCGTCGCAGTCACGTGTTATGCCCAGAGAAACGGAAATCCTGCAAGCTGCTCGCGCTTGTCGAATATTGCAATTTCAAACAATAAAAAATCACTCGCATAAGATAGTGCTTCATAAATTCAGTAAAATTTCACGTAAGGACTTAAATTAAATGGCAGAGCAAAATGTTCAAATTTTTAAATAATAATTACATTTTAGGTGTGAATAAAAAAAAATCAAAGAAAATAGCATTTTTAAAAAGATTTCACTAAATCAGTAGATCTTGAAATATTACTAAACCTGACAATACTGTATCGACTGTAAAGTCTGTGAGAGGAGGGCACGAAATATCCCTACAATGGTAGATGGAGAAAGCAAGAGAATCGGGATACGACAAGGAAATATGTTTGATCTTTATTTAATTTAGAGCTGGTATATCACGTTCTCTCTTCTGTCCGTTATGCGTGTGATTGTAATAGTTATTTGCCAAACCTGTATAACTACAGGATGACCTCTACATTACTTAATTTCCGTATCTGTTGGCCGTATTCCGCATGGCTATAAGAAGTATATAAGAAGAACTTATTTATACAGGGTGTTTCTTAATGACGTGCGACTATAGGTTAAGTTGTATAGTAGTAATTAAGTACACATTAGCCGCAAACAATTTTCCCATTTGAATTACTAAAAACTTACCGCAAAATAATTGATAACCTGTACTTAAAAAAGGAATTGAACAATTAATCCGGAGATATTTCCGTGTTAGAAAAAATTATGTTTTTCTAGAATAAAAATTTCCCACTTTTACTTATCTTCAGTGAACGTCAAATAAATTTTTAAAAATTTATAGGTAAAACTTAGTAAAGCGATGAAAAAACCGGACAAATCGATAAGCGACTCACAAGAAAAGGCTTACTGGAGAGTTCACCGTCCCCCACCAGGCATTCCAAGTTCTTTGGAACAAGTTCCCGTGCCCACTAGAAGTTGGAATGGCTTAAAACCAAGAAAAAAGACTATAGAAGACTGTAAAAGGGAGGTTAGTATCAATATTTCCGATTAGTTGTTACAGGAAAAAATCAAACAATAATTTATTAAGTGGAAAATAAATAAATACGCTGTCGGCAGTTGCGCCCACACCGTTGGCGCTTTTTGATCCATCGGTGTCCCAAACTAGACCCTTGTCAAATGACGGGGGTGCACTATTCGTCCATTTATCAAAGTTCCAGTCATATTTTAAAATTGTATTGAGGCGTAGATATACCTTCGCCACTGGCTTGAGAAGAAAAAACTTTTCATACAAGGTATAAAATCTTTATGCACATAAGAAAGGGTATGGTAAGAGAAAAAATATATTTCAGAATGATAAAAGATTTAAGAGCTCTCTCTATAGATACGAAATATATTGGCTATAAAGGATAAATAATAATAAAAGCAAATTTTATGAGAAAACAGCAGAATAGGAAAAGGGATAATGTTACTTTGTCGTTTTTGAAAAATTTTACTACTTCTGTAATATTACGGTGCAGTAGCTATTTTGATTAAGATTTTTCACTGTCGAGTTATTTGTGTTGTAGTACATTTACATATAGTGTGTTCCAAGATAAGCGAACTATAAGTGAAAATGACAAAAAAATTTCGAATTGAAATTTGACCAGAGATGTTCATGATTTGATAATCAAATTTTATATACTAATAATATGACAAACGATGAGGAAATTGAAGAAATTAGGAATTAATAATTATTGAAAATATTGCATAAAATAAAAAAACTAATATAGGCTGATGATTAATAAATTCAGTACTCGTGGGTAATTTTGAATTCTGAGCAACTTTCCTTAATAAAATATTTCGATATTTTGTGACGAAGAGACACTTTACCTAGACAGCAAATAAAAATAATACACCCCTCAAGGCATGCTTGATTTATTACAAATCATAATATGTTAAATTCTATCATCTAATCAAGCAGGCGTATATCCCAAAAGGTGAAATTTCAATTCGAAAATGTTTGTCATTTACACCTATAAGTTCGCTTATCCTGGGACACACTGTAGATGGTGATATCCATTAATTTTTTCACATCTGTGAACAACTGATCATTATTTTGATTTATGATTGCTTAGGTACATATGTCTCTCATTTCATTCAAAATAAATTTGAAAGACCAAGAGAATTTTCAAAAAACCTTTCGAGATTTTAATAAACGTTAAGATGATAATTCAATTCAAAAGATGATAGTATTGCGTAACGCCAAGTTAATACAAGAAATGTTAAGTTAGTAATGGTTAAACAGATCGTAATATAAAAGTTAAGGGGCAAATTTCATTGTTTGGTTGACAATCTTAGTGGCGAAAATCGTCAATAAATTCAGATAATATAATTCAAGATTGTCGCCTTTGAAGGCAAATAAACTTTTACTACTGATGAATCTTCTTATTATAGACAAAACTGTTAATGCTGCTTAATTTTGACGTTTCAGATTTTATTGTGAATTAACGGTTTATATTCTTTTGGCGTTTCACGACCCTATTTTCTTCTTTACTTAACGATTTTTGTTAGTGTTGTGATCGCTCGAGGGAAGAACCGCTTAATTACTCGACTATTGAAATAACCGACATCGCTCGGTTATTACAAAAACCGCTCGAATTATCTATTCAGGCGAAAACCATCGCTTGTCACTTATTGTCTTTCACTCGATACCCGAGCTGTGCTTGACGCCGACGGAAATGTACCGCTGTAGTGTGATCGATTTAAAAAACTGCTCGTATATTCGAACAGTTTATCGCTCGTTAGGAAATACTCTACTTATCAATTCAGGCGAAAAACCGAAAATCATCGCCTTTCACTTGATCTTGATGACTTCGATCTACGTTGAGAAGGTTAACACAACATACGTCTTTCTTAAAGGCACATAAACGAGAAGGTGCATATAAAAAGGTATGCCAAATCCCTTAGTGGATTCATCGCAACATGGGTTTTGTTTTGAGTGGTTAGCCAGCGGTGATTGTAAATTCTTTAAAAATTAAAGGATATATTTTTTGTTTTTAATCAGAATCAACTATTCTTCCTTAATAAAAACTCTAGACTAAACTTCTAAAACTTAAAAAAACAACCACTTGTGTTTTATCAACACATTCTTCTTAGTCATAAAAGTATCAAGTGATTAATCGCTCGAGCGATTCACTCGATTATTAAGTACTCGATTATTACAATCATCGGTTTTTCTCAACACTAATTTGTGTTATCTTCTTGAATAAAATACGCTTTTGGGATACGGCTATACAGGATATCAATTTAAAAACTTCCCATACCATAATTTATTATTTTTTGAGTAATAGTTCCAACTCCAAGAAATCGCGTTCTGAAAATGGAAGTAATTAGAATTTACCTGCACTGTTTTTAGTATAATTTGAAACATTACTTAGTTGTTTTTCTCTTTGGTCGGCCTTCTTAAGAAATATGCGGGGCTTGGTCACTCCAATATATTACTTGTTCATTTAAATTCTTAGACGATGACTCCTGGACCTCTAATCAGTTTACACAATAATATTTGAATAAATCAAAAATAAAAAGTCTGTACTTTTCAGGTTTGTATGGGAAATAATAATTTTTCCATACATTGGGTATTTGACAATAATATTTCTTTAAATAATCTCAGTGCAGGTAAGTGCTAATTATGTCCATTTTTGGAATGCGATTTCGAGGAAAATACTACTCAAAAAATAATAAATATTATTGGAAATGGATTTAAATGACCCTTAATTGATGCAGCACTTTACCCCCTTTTTTTTAAGGGTCAACATCTACCCTTCCTAGGAGGTTAAACCAGGAAGGCTGCAAATATTCTTTAAAAGCATCCCCCTTCACCATCAAATTTATGTGTCTGTCCGATTTTTAATATTATTTACTAAAAGCGGGATACAACGGGTGGGAAATTAAAGGAACGTATTAGGGGTATTAATAATGAAGATGGTCAATTTAAGGAACAAAACGTCGGAAAACCAGTAAGTGTTATATACCGCTGAAGGTAGATTTAATGATGCTATTTTGTGGAGAATAAAAAGTAGCAATAAGAAAGTGATATTTATTATTGGACATCTCTTCAAACAAAATCAGAAAAAAATGTTTGTGTATTGCGTTATTGGCACTGGTAGAAACCAAATGGCCAGGCGGAAAAAATAAAGACCGAAACACAAAATTTTAGATTTGGAAGCCTGTATTTATTCTTGATTTCATTGCGGCATATTATTAGGCTCATAATTACGCAATGTTGCCGCAATTTAACCGAGTTCGTATAGTCAAACCGACTCCGTAACTATTACCGTTTCCAAAATCCCAATAGTAAAACACGAATTTGTATACACCTTGTATAATACTGATTAAATGTATTTTCTTCCACTTCTTAACTATAAATAATTTTCTTTTCAGGTTGAACTGCTTAGAACTTGTCTTTTTAGGACAAGAGTTAAAGTATCCCAAGCGTTAGAAAGCCTGCTGCAACATGTAGACACTTATACGGAATTCGATCCATTATTAGTGCCACCGCAACCATCGAATCCATGGGTAAACGAAGATGTTACATATTGGCAATTAAATGCTCCAGTGTAAGTTCTAAACGAAGTGTGATTAAATTGCTATAATAATTATTAATGAAATTAATATTAATGGAATTTCATTATTTCCAGCCAACTATAGAGTTCCTTACAGTGAAATAATTTACACATATCTAAGCATTAAAATATAAAAATACCAAAGAACTAATAATGTCACCGATCAATCACAAAATCATTAAAAATAAAAAACATATTAACTGAAATAAAATAATTATGTCTCTCTTTGCTAATTTTTTTAAATTTAAATTATTCGTTAAAAAAAATTGTTTTATTTCCATTCATTTAGTAGCATATGCGGAACAGATGACAACCAATCACAATGCCTCTAAATTTGTTTGCAAACTAAGAAGAAAATTCCGACTAAATCGGTTAAGCCATAGTTTTTGTTACATTTCGTTACGAAATATTTCGGTGGATTGGAACGGAAAAGTTCGTCGTTGGTCATTTGGTCACATGTGTGATTTTTACTGTAGTACAAGTTCGTGGTTCAAAAATGGACGATATTAGTACATTCATTTATACAGGGTGATCACGTATTATGTCCCCCCCATCTTAACCTTTTTATTGTCCGTGCTTGAGAAAAAACAAAACGATTGGTATACAAAGCTTTTAAAGTAGTGCAATGGGAACAAATATCAGTTAGGTTTGTTGATTTACAAGTAGGGTTGAACATACCTGTTTTATTTGATCCAAATTCTACCGCTATTTTTTTCAAATTTTTGCATATATGGGTGGATTTTCTTTTACCCTCTATCTATCTACTTTTACTTTCTATCAACAATTCATCTTCTAAAGCACTAAACTCTAGTTTATGGTATTTTACACTCATAGTTAATAAAATAAAAGTTCACAAAAATAATAATCTGCAGCCGAAAAACTCCGTTCAAATCAAAGAGGTTGGATACTGACGAAATATCGCCAATGAAAAGTTATTCCGCTTGACGTGTGTCATTATTAAATGACACGGGTAGTTCTTTGTTTTCGGATTTATTACTAGGCATACTAGGCTCTAGCCTACGGCCTCGTATTTAAAGTGGCCTCGAAAAGAACCAAAAAATAAAAGAGTTTAAAATAAAAAATACGATTTTAAATTGACAAATTAAATTAGGCGTGCGGTGCCTCAAACTGGCAACAGGGCAAGAAAATCTACGACAGAATAAAGAATCGGCGTAACTAAACGCGCTCATTATTTTTACCGGCTTTATTATTATTAATAAATCGGAATATACAATGTGCCTATTTTTGGTTATAGGGGGCCATAGGCCCGTTAAGCAATTCGGGGTCCCTTATCACTTCAAAAAATGTTTTTCATTAATAAGTTATGCAATAGTAATTTATTATGATTTACTAATATCATACAATCACAAGTTAGTGTCGTCTTATACATATATCCTGTACATAACTCTGTAAGTTATTTCGTAAATTACTTGGTTGCATATTATAAAATAGTTGTCTAACAAAGGGCCTCAGCAGATCTAAATTATATTTATTCCCATTCCAAATACTACTTTAAAAACCTTGGATACTAATCGTTTTAATTTTTCTCAAGTACGTAAAATAAAAAGGTTAAGATAGGGGGACATAATACGTGATCACCCTGTACAAATGAATCTACTAATATCGTCCATTTTTAACCACGCACTTGTACTGCAGTAAAAACCACACATGTGACCAAATGACCAACGATGAACTTTTCCGTTCCAATCCACCGAAATATTTCGTAACGAAATGTAATAAAAACCAGGGCTTAAGGCGGTTTTTAAATGATGACAACACTATGGTTGCCACAGGCCGCACACATACCAAAATTTTGTTCACGAATCTCAAAGTTAATTTAAATAAAGGACACTATAAAATAAATTATTAACCGCCAAATTTTATAACGATTCAACTCAAATAGAATATATAATCAGTTGATGATTATTTTGAATTTTAAAATATAATTTATTATAGCGCAATTATTAAATTATTTAAATATATGCTGTTAAGTGCAGTGTTTGTTTAAATAAATTAAAATTTATTGAATTCATAAATCAAATATTGCTTAATATTGTTAAAAGAGTTGCATAATTTCATTACAGTTAGTTTTACGTAGTATGTAAATTGAACAATTTACTTTTTATTTTTATTAAATTGAAATAAATATATTTACATGGAAATCAACGGTTTGCAGATTATCAGTAAACATTTTGTAATAAGAGAGCTCATACGTCTTTATACTTCTAGTAAAATAAATATTTCTTTAAACCGACTATTATCATTAACAGTTAAGTAACTATGTTGAACCAAATAATAAATCATAAGAACCAGTGCTGGACTTAATCATAGGCTACCTAAGCTGCATCCTATGGGGCCAGGAGTGTGTTGTATAAGTGAAAATAATGTAAAGATACTTATATGAGGGGTAAGGGAAAAACAGACTACGTCCTATTTATAGGAATTTGTAAATATTCAACGTATTATATTAGTATGTAAATGTCAGGCCCAAGCATGTGGTAAATTGTATGAATAAGACAAGCGTTGTCCAAATAATTACACAGACCAACAAAAAAAAAATTTCGTCTTTGTGCCGATGAAAAAACAACTGATTTCAGTTATTTTGAATGCGGTGGTTCCAAAAACACTTAGCTTTTCTTCGTATCAGCTCTAGTTTTTGAGATAGAGCCTACTCATAATAAATTGTAATATTAATATATTTGACAATTATAATGGTCATAAATTTTATCAAAAAATTAACTAATTCCAAGACCTTTTTAATTATACCTATTTATTCATAAATCACTGGAAATACCTAGTCTTATATGGGCAAAAGGCCATATAGTAATTACAGATAAGAAATAATTTTTCTTCGAGTTTTTTTGCACCTGCAGATTTCTTATTTTCGTATTTGCAATTAGCACAAAATATACATTAGAAGGCAATAAAAGAGAATGAACTTGTATACCGTAAGCCTCATAAATTAATTCGTTAACTGACTTGTGTCTTAGGGTATTAGTACCATATAATTGAAATCCGGAATATTTGATGGACCTCAGATCAGATAGCTCATAAAAGATCATTTTACAGAATCGATGACAGAAACTGAATTTAATACATGGTGCTCTTTTGTTAAAGTTGTGCAAAATTTTCTCGGAAACAGAGATAGTGGAAGATAATATGCTCAATAACTTTAACCAACATGGGTGTAACATGAGCATTAAGATCCACAGCCACTTGGAACGATTCCCAGAAAATTTTGCCGACCTTAGTGTAGAACAGGGGGAACGATTCCACCAGGATATAAAAACTATGGAAGATAGATATCAGGGTAGATGGGAAAATTACATGATAGCCTATTACTGCTGGAGTCTTCAACGAGCATGTCCTTTTCAATCTCATGCGAAAAAATGTTATAAATCGACGTTTAATTTCATTTTTGAACCAGACGCATAAAAAAAGTCGTGTGGTGTGAGGTCTGGAGATCTTGGAGGTCAAAATATATAGTAGCTCCATCGTGCTGATAATAGTGTTCTGATGTGTACAGGAACAGTCTCTAATAGTCCTTGTAATTAATTTTGAAAAAAAATTAAGTAGTGCTCGCCTGTGAGGCGATTCTCCAAAATGATAGGACCATTAAACAACTATGGACCATACCATACGATTTTGCGCCTCCATCGGATTAATTCAGATAGCTGGTACGTCGTAATAAGGAGCGAAAACCCTTTTTATGTAGATATAGACGTACCTCATAATAAACGTATGTCATAATATGTAATAAGGAGAGAAACCTCCTTTTTATGTATATTTGGAAGTATATAACTTCTTGTTACATAGATAGTCAATTCAAGGATATTTTTATTTTATTTACGTATGACTCGATAGCAAGTCAAAATTTTAACCATTTACAAGAACGCTAGATAACGTAATTGCCCTATAACCTAAAAACAAATGATAAACCAATAAGGACATGAGTTTTATTTATATTATTTTCACTTATACAATACGCTCCTGGAGTTTGGTCTGCTCCTCTCGACTCACCCTGTATACTAGCACGTGACAAATTCTGTGTTCTTATGATACGTAATAGCCAAAAGAGTTACATACCGGCATGTAGGTAGCAGTTAGTGGTGGAGATACCTCCTCCCAGAAAGACAACCCAACAATTATTAATTAAATTAAAGGAAAACAAATTAGCATGGTGCCTCTTCTCGAAGCCAGTGACTGAAGCCCTGTGGGCCTCTTACCGCCACCAGCCGTAGTTGGTAATAGAACTGGCATCATTTTCTTACTAGTACGATTCAACCTAAACTAGTATTTAGGTATCTAACTTTGTTACACAAAATATAGCAAATTCTTGCTATGTAATTCTGCGCGCCGCAGGGCCTATAGCACGCTGTTTGAATTAATTTTGTATTCCTACTGTATAAGGAAGGGATCTTCAGGCAGTTAGAAACTGATTTGTATCTTATAAAGTATACCTCACTAATATTTAAACAACCCTATTTGAATCTTAAAGAATATGTACATTTTATGTAAAAACATAACATCCATAAAGTATAACTATCATAAAAAGACAAATTAAAATAATTTTTTTAACTGTGCGTGATTTTAAAGTAATTGTAAATGGTATTACAATCATATCTAAATGCTTGATAAATTAACAGATCGAAAATTTTAATAAAATATATTTAAAAGTTTAATTAAATATTTTATAATCAGAATTTCCATAAAAATAACGTACTGGCCGTTTTACGAAATATAACTCCGAAAAACAATTAACGATTTACATAAACAAAATGCGCGTCATATCTGAAAAAATTGTGAATTGCATTAGATAGTGTAAGTCATAAACTGAAATATTAAATAAAATATACTCAAATTTGTGTTATCATAAAACTAATATTTACTAAAAGTCGTTCTGGTAAATAGATATTTTTATACTGTCATTGTTTTTTGAGTAATTTACAATAAAAGTTATGAGAATCATATCTAAAGCAGGTATTCACGAATTAAGCAGTTCCAAAATTTAACGAATCGTAAAATTTAAAAATATGTTTTAAAGTTAATATCATCAGTATTTCAATGTTACTGGCCGGTTTACAAAATATAAGACCGACAAACAACGATTTACGGAATTTATATTAACAAAAAGAGCGTCATATCTGAAAAAATTGTGACTGAAAAATTAAATAAAATATATTTTTAAGTTAAATTAAAATTTGTATTATCATAATGAAACAAATATTTCTTAAGGGGCGTTCTGGTAAATATATTTTTTTAAACTGTCAGTTATTTATAAGTAATATGCAATAAAAATTATGAGCTCATCAGCTTACTTTTTTTCCCACATCCAATATTCATTTGGGGTCGTTCTGGTAAATTACTGTTTTAAAACGGTCAGTGTTTTTGTATCTGCATTTAACAATATGAGCATCATATTTTTAAAAATTTAAACACCCATAAAGTAAGGTGCATGAGAAATCGATAAATTGTAAAATAATACTTTAAACTAAATTGTATTTTGGAAATATATATGTCTTGTCATGTACTATATAACAAGCAATTACACATTTTGCTTCTTGCGAGTTTAGGTGTTTCTGGAAAATTTAGGGATAGAAATTCCAAGAATACGATCATTGATTTTGAAATATTTTGAGATAGGTTTTATTTTGCAGAGTTGATGTTCCAACCGAAAAACGAGTCAGAAAATGGGGTCTATCAATGGAAGATTTGCTTTCAGACCCGACCGGAGTGCAGGAGTTTACTAACTATTTGCAAAAAGAGAAAAGTGAAGAGAACATTTTATTTTGGTTGGCTGTGAATGATTTAAGGAGATCGTCGCAATCTCAAGTACTATGGAAAATACAGGAGATATACGAGTAAGCAGTACATTTTGTGTAATTTCAACGAATCATATAATAACTAATATTATTTACGAATAAGCGGGACAAACTCATTCGTCTACTCCGTTATATTTATATATGCACTTTTTCTAGAAACTATGTTAAGCATGGATCACCAGCAGAAGTGAATATCGACAACCAAACGATGGACAAGGTTTTAGAAGGAATGAAGAACAACAGCCGGTTTTGTTTTGACGCGGCCCAAGAACATGTCTATAATTTATTACTAAAGAAGGATTGTTATCCTAGGTTCATACGATCCGATTACTACAAGAATCTTCTATCGAATGGAATTCAACCGTTGCAGAAAAAACGGTAACCTTCATTTTACAAGCCAGTCATATCGTATATACAAGATTATTAATCTTATGTGGGTATAGTTACAAGCTGAAAAAATCCAAATACCATGAAGATCTTAATTTTGAGATGTTACTTAACGCACAGATTAGTTACTAAGAATGCCTAGTGTAATACTTATGTCACTGGTACAGTATACTATATTTATATATATATATACCTATATATATATATATTACAGGGTGGCCCATCGAAAACAGTCCAGCAAAGTTTACGGCTGTGTACGTGAAAATTAAAAAAAAAACTCGGATCCGTAAACTTGGGTTTTCAGGGGGATACGTACCACTATTAATTTCATCCCTGTAACCTCAACCCCCTAGCGGGGGCGGCTACTGCCCTTCTTTTTTCAAATGGGAATGAGTATGTTGTGATACATCTTTTTAAAGGGCACTAAATTCTCTTTAAAATGGCGCTTCATTTTGTAAATTTGAGCTACGCGCCGCCGAGCAACGGAATTTGAAACATTTCACTGCACCTCTTATCAAGTACATAGGTTTGTGCGTAATCAATTTTTTTCTAAGTAATAAGTATCAGTCAATTCAACTTTATCTTTGTACAGTTGTTGTACTATTGTATGGACATTTAATAAGATATCATGTAAATATTACTCAATAAAATTATATTTTTTAAAACGCAATTTCTTGCTTGGCTAAATGCTTCCATGTATTATGCCGATAAATTTAGAGAATTTAGACGCTTCATAATTCAGTTTGAATGTACAGGAAACAAATCCATTCAAGAATGTCACAAAGTTTTAGAAATACTCGAACTTGCACATAATTTTGCTTTTAGTAAAAGTTATTTTCAATATAAAGTCAGAGTATTCAATTTTTAGAGAAACAGCACTACCGTTACTGCAATTCGTGAATGATATTAAAAATTTTAAACCTGTATCAATCAGAAAAATTAGTTCAGACTATCTCAAAGAATAAAGGGTCCAAGCATTGCAAAAAAAATCTACTATTTTGAGTGGTAGGCAAGATTCCGATTTTGAAATGGATCCAGCAATTATACGGAAATTTAAATATCAATCAATAACCAGGGTAGATGTAGAACGTAGTTTTTCCACGTATAAAAATACTCTAACGCCCGTGGCGGCTCGTGTGTGAAAATATAGTGGAAGAGCAAAGCAAAAATACTCTGTTACACATAGACTATCTTTACGCATCTATATAATTTACGCCAAAGGCGATGAAATGACACTTCCCCTACTTCCACAGAATGATACATTCTTTTAAGAATTAATAAAAATTGCTTTTTTGATAAATTTTTTGGTTTTTTAGTGTTTAATATTATTATGCTTTTTTAAACCCTTTTTACAATTTCTTTGAGCTTTTTTATCTGATCTCTAGTTATGATACTACCGTAAGTCCCGTAGGCCCCAATAAATTAAATGATTATGCTAAAAAGATAATTTGGAAGTCACGTGCGCTGTTACTAAAAAACAGGGGAATCAGTGGACTCCCATAATTGGATTATTTCACAATTGCATTTTATTTATTCCTTTCAAAAGATGTACCTCTTAATACTAAAGCAGTGTGCCAAATTCGAAATTAAGATCTTACTAAATACTAGATTTATTTAAAAAAAAAATTTTAATTTGAAACTTCCTGTATACTAAAACCCCTGTATACGAAAGTTCGTAGTATAGTTAGTTTAACTGAATGGCATTTGGGTACTAGATTTATTTTGGAAAAAGTAATTATTGACCAACATTTCCAGATTCTTCGGTTTCGGCCAAACGAAAAAGAAAGCATCGACTAGCACGCAACCGAATCATCCTCAGGCAGTTCAACAATCGGGGGTGGCTACAGCTCCGTGTGGCGGAGCACTAAGTAAACGACGCGGTAGCGATCGAAGCTTGTCGGGATCTGCGCACGAAATATCGCACTTTGGAGTAAGTAGCGGGACGCATACGACTGTGATAAAGGAATCAAAGGTGCCGCATTCGCACTCGCAGAGCAACTTAAGTGATATTCCTTACAGGTAAGCGAGACCAGCTTGTACGTTGTTATCAGAAAGTGTGGTTAAAACATTCATATGCAACGTGAGAAATTACATAAAATCTAGACATCTTTAAACAAAACTATAACATAGGCATATAATTGTTGCTGGAAATACCCGAAATGTTTTATAGGAATACTCCAACGTCCTAATGCTATTGTTAACGTCAATTATTGGGCACATTCAGCAGAACCCATCGATTTGTACGCGATTAGTAATCATCTGCTGAATGCACTGAAAAAAAATCGATTTCACAAATCGATGGGAAGTCGGACGCCATTTTCCATCAAATTTAAAAAGCTGTTTGTAATTTGACAGCGATTTATGTCAGTTTTGTTTGTCAGGTTGAGGAGTAAAATTTATAAAAAATGAGGAAAGAAGTGAATTATAATTATAAAAACATATTATACACGATCTCCATGAAGAGGAGCATTAAAAATAAAATTATCGATTTCGTACAGAAAAACGTAATATTTGATAAAAATATTTAGAAGGAATCTTAACCAAACAAAAAACCGACAACAAAATGCATTCAACAGAACTACAAATCGATGCGCATCGCGACGTCGCCCATTAAAAATTTCTCATAAACCGATGGGGTCTGCTGAATGCAGCCATTGTTAGATTTAAAATGGCCATTTAATTTAATTTCTAGCCGAATATTTTTATTTTAAATAGAGTATAACCTTTAATTAACATTACGTATTTTTTAAATAGTAAATCAGGAATCTTCAGACTTAGCAGTTTTGGTTTAGCATAGCTATTAATAATATAACTACGCCCCGCTTACTAGTAAGTCACAGCCCTGTTAAAGTTAGCATAAAGTACATCAAGACTGTCAAATCTCACCTACTATGTTAAAAAAACGGAAATTGACGGTTATATGGAATTTATTGAAAATATTCCGGCCGAAACGAAATATAATGCCAGCTTTTTGACGTAATCGATAACACTTTTTTTGACAATGCCTTTATCATAAATATGTTAATGTATATTTAACATCATTGCCAACGAAGTTCAACTACATCATTATCATGAATCTTTTCAATTCTTGTTTTACTTTTTAACCAAAGAACAAAATCGCTTAACAATATTGTTATAAAATATTTCGTAAATAGAAATTCGGTATGATAATGTACAACAATTTTTAACGGCTGATCCGATAATTCTCTATTCGGCGTCTAGCAACAGTGATGTGTTTATAACAAAATTTTTAGTGATATTGTTAAGTCTTCGTTCAGCCTTCTTTATTATGTGATAGGCTACAAATACGTTTGAATTGTATAAAGGAAGTTTATTGCTATGATTTAACCACACATGCGTGATGCAGGCTGAAAACTAATAGTGCCCTTACTGTGCAGCGCATGGCTTCCTGGAAATCAATATTAATTCCATCAATAGGGCACTTAAACCTCTTTTACAAACTTTATGAATCGTGTATTATTTGGACAATGGTTAATGTGGTTCTAGAGTATTTCAAAGCAACTCTAGATACTGCAGATACTGACTGTGTCGAGGAGATCGACTATTCACAGGAGCTTTAGACAAGTTTCCTTCCGAACAATTAACTAATCTTTTTAACATCAACCTTTAAAATACTGCACCCAATTATTAAAATTTCGAAAATTAATTTTACTTAGTTTGTAGCTAGTAATTAAAGTCGTCTGTTGTGATTATTCGTGAAGAAGAAAAATATACTTAGTAGAATTTATATGAATAAATTATACAGGGTGTTTCAAAAAAACATGTGCCAATGCAAGTGTGATTAGTCCTTACCCAAAAATAATGCTTTTGTTCACACATTTTTATTGTTAAAATATGCTATATTTTAGGTAATTTTTACAACCCAAATTTCACTAAAATTATTAAAGCCGATTCCGAAATATCTTTAAAACACCGAAAAAATTTTATAATTTTAACACCTAGCGGTAAGCATCTGCGAACGCATTTTAATGTACTTATTTTATTTTCGGATAATGAATCACTACACGAGTGATGGCATATGTGTTTTGAAACGTCCTGTATAAATAAAAAAGATTTTACCCTGAGAACTCGCAAATTTGAGTAAATGTACTTTAATAACTTTTAATAAAGTAGGTAAGTATCTAAAGTTGCTTTTTGAGGTCTCCATTTCCCGATGGCTATATCTGTCATCTATCAAACCCTTTTAAAAAGATACATATTAAGTACCGATTCGTAAGTTTCTCCATAATTTTAAATCCATTTACCATGGCAAGTGCTATAGAACGTAGTAAGCGAGAGGTTTTGGGTAGGTGTAAGTTGAAAAATTCATTTTTAATAATTTTTGAACAAGCAACGTCGAACGCAATTCATTTAACTGACGATTTATTTAAAATTACAACAATTTCTTTTTTCTATGTCATAAATGACGCGAAAAAGATCTATGGTACAATATATCCAGTTTAAATAAAAATTAAAATACCATTAAAGTTAACAAAGATAGACATAGAGCGATCTTAACAAGAGTTAAAGAGGATTAAAATCCTTACAAGAAAAAATAATGAAATACCATTTAAAAAACTTACGAAAATTAGGTTTAAAGCTCATTATGTCGACATGTTCATAGGAAACACTCTATAACAAAAACATTAGTCTGTGTTACCTTAGGAGACTTCCATGAACATTTCTCTATAAAAATATTTTCCTTTCAAGTATGGTTAGTTAAAGAAATATTACACATTGTATTGAACCATGTTTTCTTACAAAATTAAGGAATGTTCCAGACTATTTGGCAACGTTGGAAAAATATATATAAATAATTGCTGTGCTATGTATAGAGTTTCACGGTGAATTAAAATATGTAAAAATATACATTGATTCCCATTTAAAAAATAAGAAATTTTCAAAGCTGATCCTTTTTGGTGTAGTTGAAAAAAATTTTAGAACATGTATATAATAACTTTCCTGAAGGAAGCTTTCGCTATGTACATGGATGAGTCACCTTTAGGGAATGTTGTGTGTTGAGGTAAAGCTTAATGATGGATGGACACAACATTATGGTTATGTTAACTTAAGATGGTTTTTTAATTTTTCGTTAAGAATATGGTTACTTTGAAAATAAACTTTTCAGATAAAAATATGTAATTTCTAAGTCAGAATCTATTCACGACCAGTAGAATAGTAATTCGTTATATAGAGGACTGCAATAGGAGATGCTTATAGGAACTATCAAGAATTGCAAGTGAACGAGTAAAATTTTTGAAAAAATATGTTGAAAATTATAATTTAAAAATTATCTATTTATTTTGTTTCTTCAAATTGTAAATAATAAAACAATATTTAAAAATCATATTACAACCTCGCCCAACAATAAGAATGCAGCTCCGAGAACTTCGGAACGGTGCCTGACATTATACCCGTCACTTTCAAATGAATTGTTAACCTATTGATATGTTCCGCCATATTATTTTTTACTTTTGGAGATATTTTTGGGATCTCTGGTTCTATTGATTGATTCGTAGACCATCACGCGTCTTGTAGATGTAAATTATCTTTCAAAACCTCTCGCTTGCTAAAATACATCCTAGATGGCTAGATGTAGCTAGATGCTTCATTGCAGGGGAGACCTAGACCTGAACAAAACCAGCCACGTGGCCACTTCCAGCCCGTAAGTCGCATGGCAGTTTGCCTTGATTAAATCGGTGTCAGTGGTTGTTCGTTTATGCTATTTTGTGTAGGGGTAATATGTATAGGATGGGTTCATTGAGACCCGGGGAATAATGAGACTGTTTCATACTACGTCATAATTTAGCTTGTTAACTTTGATGTTGTCTAAAATATATGATAATTGTGATAGGTTTATTCTACCGGTGGTGCTTCCGTATTGATTTTAAAGAAACCTTTTATTAGACTGGTATTTCTTAAGATATGGGTCATTCTTTTACAAATTGCGCACACTTTTTTACCTCGACATTTTAGAATCGTCCGTCCGAGGATTTTGCTAAAAAAAAAATATACTGTATTTTTCATTTTTAATGCCAATGATTTGATAATGCATATGATTTAAAAACTTTGAAGAATAACTCATATGAACCAAAGTCAAATAAAGTGGTATAAAGTAGTATAACTGAGTTGTTTAAGGTAACCCCAGAAATAAAAATCCAATGGATTCAAATCCGGAGAACGGGGTGGCCTTGAATCCAAAATGTTATTATTTGAAAAATGTTAAACAGGAGACAAATGTAACGGAGAAAACAAATGTGGTTGCCATGGAACGAAGCAAAGCCTACTCGTATAATTTGACGATAAAAATACGAAAATAACTAAAAAATTAAGGTTACCCTTTTACCCAGATCCCCGCAAATGAATTAATCGTAAAATGTAAAATCGACCCAAAGTAAAGTGCTCTAACCCAGGCGCGGGACTACTATGCAGCAAGACCATGCAATGCAGGGGGCCCAGGGGTCCAGGGGGCCCAGGGGTCCAGGGGGCCCAGGGGTCCAGGGGGCCCTCGGCCCAAAGTGGCCTCCCGTTACGGAATGCGAGGCCCTTCGCCACTTCAAAAAGTGTCTTTTTCTTACGCAACACTAATTTATTATGATTTTATACTATCATCAAGGAAAGGAGTTCCTACACATCTGTCGATCGCCTTAGATTTTAAGAACCTTTACAATTTTTTTTGTAATAAAAAAGCATAGATACCTATTCGCTTTGCAAATAAGTTACGTTTTTGTCTTGTTTGTGTTGAATAAGTTAGTGTCGCGCAAGCCAAGTGCCGAGCTCCTCTGAAACTGGGGCCCCAGGCCCAGACCCACCGGGCCTAGCAGGAAAACAGATCCTGGATAATATTTATAGTAACAAGAAATTAACAACTACAAAGTTTTAAAATTTTTATGACACCGTAGGTATTTTTAATTGAATGCAAACTTCCTATTCGAAAACAAATAATTTAAGAAAACGGGGACGATTCAAAAATTTAATTAAAACAAATTTATTTATAGGAAGAACCTTAATTTTGAAGTTCCGCCACTGCCGTGTTCCTATCAAATGTTGAACCTCAAAATTCCGCTTTTCCATATTTAACCCGTGAGAAGTGTAAATAAAATGGCTTTTTCTCGAAAACGGTTAGGACTTGAAATTGAAAATTTGAGAAGAATTATTTTGAAATGTATCGTTTCTGAAACTTATTATGAATACCTTGTATAAAATACATAAGAACTATTAGTATGAAGAAAGAGTACTTAATTTTTAGTCAATAGTTAAAGGTATGTAACAACCGTTGTCCAAAGTTCTTATCATACACCCCTTTAAAAAAGGGGCCATGAGTGTAACACCCAGTCCATTCCGGCAGCTGTGAGTAATTCACAACACTTTTTTGGATAGTACTTTGAAGGTCCTTAAATGGTATACATCATATCAAAAAAAAATTGAAATATACCTGGTGGTTTAATAATCATATGTTAAAAACTTGATTCCATGGCCCATATCTCCAAAAAAAGTTTATATGAACTTATAGTACTCTTTTCACTGGTTTACTTCATATCCGGGATTTTTCCCACATTTTCCCGGACACCCTGTATAATTAAATACCTTTTTACAATGAAATTTTGTTATTAAGATCGATTTGATAAAACACATTTAATGATATATTTGATGAAACATACAATAAGTCAGTATAACAAATTATCTTGCATTTATTTAGATTTGAGTCAATTTTGGCCTAATTATTTATTGTTAATTTAATGAAAGGTTATGGAAAAATCATGCATGGTTTCGCCCCTTACCAAAAAACAGCCCGCGGCTACAGCTTTGTCATATATCTGAATACAATGAATAGAGATTTATTTTATTCATTTAAATATTGTAGAGAATGATCATTTTTACACATTTTCACGTTTGTCTAGGTTGATTTGATAACACTATGCATAACATTATATTACTAATTCTAATTGGAAATTACATAATTATATTCTGTTAATGATTTTTACACTAATGTAGCCAAATTTTTTGCTCGTATTCCTTCCGATGTTTAGAAACGAACCCGAACAAACCTTAGCGAAATGAAGCTTATCTCTTCTGTTGTGTCAATTATGATAAAACGACAGCAGTTAAACACTTTGGTCATTGTCAATAATTCCGCTTTGGAGATCGATTTTTCATATTTCTTCTATTGCCATTAGCGAATACATATATATCATTTAATTTAAATCATATAATTGTTGTGTCGTCTAGTACCTATAGCAATTGTTGTGTCATCTAGTACCTATAGCAATTGTTGTGTCGTCTAGTACCTATAGCATATTTTGTTGTATCTGTATTTGCATTGGATGAAGTAAATTCAGCTTGCCTTATCGTAAATATGTGTAAAAAATTGTAAAATTAGCTTCCATTTTAAAAGTTTTATTTCACTCATCCAGAGTTAAAAAGCCAACCGTAATACCTGCAGCCTCAACGTCTGAAGAAGTATGTCCCTGGGAGACGCCGCCTTCCCCTCCAAAGACACCAATTAGAAATCGAAAAAATTCCACCCATTTGGATACGGAAAGTTCCTCGTCAGATTTAAGCGTAGGAGTAACTGAATTGACTGAAAAGGTTCGTATTGGTTAAAGCTCGCGTTCCAGCCAGATGTAATAATAATAATAATAGCATTTATTAATAATGAAGATTGCAATGTTTAAAGGGCGAAGCTTAGCTGACTAAAGTCAGCTACTAAATATTAAACCTTGTCTTAAATGATTGTCATTTATCCAACAAAAATCAGGAGATGGTTAAGTATGCTCTGAAATGAGCTACATTTCTACTTTTGAGATAATTTTTTGATAAACCACCAATTAAAAAAAAAATTATGGTTGTACCGAATTGGATGTACATTTTTGTACATTGCAATTTCTAGATGTTTACAGTGTTAAGGTGGACATGACAACCACGATTTGATGACGTTAATACAAGCGACGAATCGCAGAACTAGAAATACATTTATTATATGTAGATGACTGAAAATTACTGATTGTATTTAAATCCTCAAATCTCGGGATGAAAAAAGCATAAATTGAACTTTGAGATAATAATTTAGGACTCATTTTTCTATTCTCAATGTACTTTGAGTACACTACACTAATTTTAAATCAAATTTTCACACATATGCACATAGAAACAAATAATTTTACAGTAGAAAACACTATTCCGAAGCAAATTGCCGCTTCTAGAGGGAGTCCAACCGGTTACCATAAAAAATGAATCTATTTAATAAGTAATCATACATTACAACCCGAACGTAGAATACGTTTCACGAACATTTAATTTTAGTTAATTTGCTGTCAACTAATTTCATAACATCGTAATTTCTGAGTTATATCTTATTAAACAATTGTACTCTATGATTAGAAAATGTACGCTACGCTGTATGCTGTTGTTATTGTTACCTTGCAAATGTCTTTAAAAACATCAACAATGGAGTGAAATAATTCCGATTCCGAAGAAGAAAACTAATTCAATGCGATCCAGACAAAATTATTAATAAAGCCAATGAAACAACACAAAATTTATTTCCTGAAAAATCGAAGGAATATAATACGTCTATTAAATTGCATTGCGCCCAAAGCAAGTGAAGAGTTTCAGCAAACGGTTATTGTTAATGTATTTTCAAAGAAGGTAATGCATTTTTAAATCTTCCACGTCCTGTTCCAAGCTAAAATCAACATTAAGTCTGGAAAATCAAATAGATATAAGCAAATATCCCAAACTTATTGCATTCCCAAGTGACAGTGAGTTGGTTATACCACATATATATAAAAAGTATATTGCTAATACCATCTGCAAATATGCCCCCGGTATGGGCATCGAATAGGGCGTTGTGAGTTTGCGCATTCGGAAATCTCCTTGTGAAAGTAAACATTCGACAGGACCGGATTTCAACTTGTAAATTTCACTGATTAGTTAGGAAAAATATTGCAATCAAAGTTTCGATTAGTTCGATTTAAGACATCGTTCCATGTATACGATTTCTGACGATATGATGATCCGACGGTGCCCTGATTGATGTAAACTTTTGGTGCCAAATTCCGTCCCAAATTCCGTCCGATATTTATTATTCATTCATCATTATTTTAACTTTCATCCGACGTCTTATGTTTCTTAACCTCACTTTTTTCGGAACCAAAACTTAAGAATGAATGACTATTTTGGGAATTATTATCACTGCTACTAATGCACCAAATTAAAAATACATTAAGTTTAAGGTTAGGTAGTGACCACAAATATATTATATTGTATACGAGTGACACTCCCTTCTTTTTTTACAAGCTTTTTAATGAAATTCGGTTCCGAAGATCGGATAATGTGATAAGCAAAATATTTTCCTCTATACAGGGTCCGCAAACGAAGCGTGGACGGAAGATTAAATCGTTATCGAATAACTTATCACCAATACTGAAACAGCTTGAGATATTGGATTAAGAGCGGCATGTTTTAAAAATATTTTATATTATACAGGGTGGCCCAAAAAAGTGTGACAGCATAAAGTTATATTTTTTTAAATGGTACACCCAGTATTTTATTGCATATTTAGGTTCGTATTACTATCGTTTATAAGTGCCTCAAATTTTATTTAATTTAGTTCTGTAGTTTCGGAGAAATAAATTAAAAACTAAAAAAAAAAGTGTTGCAGTCCTGAATAAAAAAATCAAAAAAAACAATCCAGAACCATTTTTCTAACCTCGGCATTGAGTGAAATTTATGACAGGAGGTCTAGAGATACTATGAATGTAATTGCGTTTATTTATTTTATACAGGGTGTTCATAATAAGCTTTCAAAAACCCCACATTTTAAAACAATTTTTCTCAAGTTTTTCAAATGGAACACCCTGTATATTATTTGGCTATTTGACGTAGAATTCATAGACAATTTTATTTTAAGTTATATCCAGCCGCTTTCGAAATAATTGTAAATATTATAAATTATGTTGTTTAAATAGAGTTTTTATTGGGAAATTTTGTTATAGGCGACTAGACTAATAATTGTAAACTAAAGTTAATGTTCAAAATAGCTTTCTTTTACTTAATTTAATGATTTTCCTCTACTGCCAACAGAACTCTTAATTCATTTTCTTCATTAATAACGGTTTTATTGATTATCATCCTTTTTGTGTACGCAGTGCTTCCTGTTGCTACAAATCTTTGCAACAACTTCTCGAAGGTTTTGGTCTCGGCTTTCTCTCAATATCTGGATATCTTTCAGCATACACTCGGCTCGCGAGGAGGCAATTTCGTGCACATTCACCCAGTATAAAAATCATATACATTTACCATTTCTAAAATTCGACATTTTGTGTTAGTTAGTACTTAATTTCGGCGACTGAACAAATAAAAATAATTTTATTTAACTGTCATAGTGACAATCTAAACAAAAAGAAATCATCGCAACTCGATTAAGAATAAAAAATAAAATTAAATAATAAAAGTAGCAAAAATGTATGCTTTTAAAATTTATATCGAAATAACTAAAATATGGTAAACTCTAAGAGTAAAAGGAAGCTATTTTGAACTTTTACTTTAGTTTACAATTATTAGTCTAGTCGCCTATAACAAAATTTCCCAATAAAAACTCTATTTAAACAACATAATTTATAATATTTACAATTATTTCGAAAGCGGCTGGATATAACTTACATGCTTGTATTACAAAAAAAAATTGTCTATGAATTCTACGTCAAATAGCCAAATAATATACAGGGTGTTCCATTTGAAAAACTTGAGAAAAATTATTTTAAAATGTGGGGTTTTTGGAAGCTTATTATGAACACCCTGTATAAAATAAATAAACGCAATTACATTCATAGTATCTCTAGACCTCTTGTCATAAATTTTACTCAATGCCGAGGTTAGGAAAATGGTTCTGGATTGTTTTTTTTGATTTTTTTATTCAGGATTGCAAAACTTTTTTTTTTAGTTTTTAATTTATTTCTCCGAAACTACAAAACCAAATTAAATAAAATTTGAGGCACTTATAAACGATAGTAATGCGAACCTAAATATGCAATAAAATACTGGGTGTCCCATTTAAAAAAATATAACTTTATGCTGTCACACTTTTTTGGGCCACCCTGTATAATGTAAAATATTTTTAAAAAATGCCGCTTTTAATCCAATATATCAAGCTGTTTTAGTATTGTTGATAAGTTCTTCGATAACGATTTAATCTTCCGTCCACGCTTCGTTTGCGGACCCTGTATGTACATACCTGAAATACTTTATACGTGGTATAGATCCACGACTTTTGCAAAAAAGCACCATGCACTTGTGTCCTTTCATCTTAAACAGAACAAGCCACTAACCTACCAAACAGCGTATCGAATCACCACAAATTAAAAACTCCTTGACAAAAATTGTTGTTAGGTAATGAAAGTTTATAAGCACTAATATACCGACAACAATGTGGATGAACCACTCTTTATTCTGTAATTTGAAAAAGCATCCAGAACCGAAGATGGCGACGAATAACAACAAACAAATAATGTCGGACCTGCTCTGACGCGATCGATAAAATTCCCACCCTACTGCGCAAACTCGATAGGCCCGCGCTATTTCCCATAGCGGGGACACTTTTTTATTTTGGAACGTTCGTATTGGCAATATACTGTTTATATATATGTGGGTTATACACGAATATATATATTTTTTAATTTAAATGAATTTTAATTAATTTAAAAATATTGTATGAAACTTATGCATAAAGTTACTTTTCTTTTTTCATATACGGGATTGCAGCACTTGCCTTCGGTTCGTGCGCTCTCCGTTCGTGAAAAACGTAATTTTTTATGTATGTGTTACATAAATAAATATTTTGTCATGGTATTATTGACCGAGATAGACTTGTTCTTTATGTCACTTTTAATGATTTTTACCCTTTCTAGGTACAACGCTCTCTGCTGACCCAGCAACATACACTGGACTGTGGCAAGAAGCTCCACGTGGATACGTACGAGACCCCACGACGCGCCTCCGTTTCCGTGCCTATCACGTATAGTTCGGGATTAGAGGGTGCCCGGCGCAAAGTGTCGTCGTTCGAGGATAACAGTTCCGCGACGATAAGCGCAGCATCCTCCGTTTTCGTTATTCCTAGTGACAAAGACAATAAACCGGACGATGCTCTCAGTATTAGTACTAACGGAAAAACTCTTAAAAAGAGCTATAGTATAGCAAAGACTTGCTCAATGACGAGCGGCGCACCTATTATCAGTGTTAGTTCGGCCACCGATGATGTCGATAGTCAGTCCGAATCAGTTGTGGTACCGGAAGAAACTAGAGAAGATGATAATCCAAGTTCTTTGGGTACGTATTGTATTGTGTTATTCAGGATGTTTTCGTTAATTTTGAATCTATAGGAATAATCTAAAATCATTCAAAATCAGTATTAAGAGAGTCCCCAAATTTTACCTTATACTGATAACTATCATCACTTTATTAATGTCAAAATGCGACCTTCTTTTCAAATATGTTACAGTAAGCAGATTATGCTCCATATTTTAAATTAATATTATTCACGCCTTCTTAACGCACTGGTACAGTACGTTTCATGAAAATTGGATACGAGTTAATGATTTCCTGGGTGGGTCCCATTCATTGTGTCGACAAGAGCTTGGCAATAAACAAGTGTATGACGGACTAAGGAAAACAAGTAATGATATGATTATATTAATGTAATCAAATGAAATAACATTTTTTTTAAATATTACTAGTCATATTTATTTACATTTATAATGATTGATGATGATGATGAGATTAATTATACGATCCAGACTAATATACAAATTTTCTACAGTTATTACGTGACGGACTGAATTTTTCCAACTACCTGGGGGAATATCATTAAAGCATTTTCGTATTAATTCTACAACACTAGAACTTAAAGTCGGAGAAATATTTTCAGACCTAACCAGTGATTTTAACTGGTGCCACCCATGCTCTATGGGGTTAAAAATGCAATAATAGGGTGGGAGCCGTAGCACTGTATGTCCAATTTCTTCTGCCAATCTGTCACAAAAATATACTTTTTTCTTTCGTCTTTAAAACTTTTAAAAGATCACTTTTTTTATAACTTTCTTCAAAATATATATCATTTGCCGCCATGTAGTTCTGAATCTCCACTTTTGTATTATTTGAGCTTGGAGCTTTATGTAATTGACGACTGTGATAGCTCGCATTGTCCATTACTATCACGCTATTCTGAGGAATGTTTGGTAAAAGACAATTCTAGAACCATTCCTCAATAACTAACAAATTTTACCACAAAAAGATATTTAAATATAAGTTAAGCAACCTAACCTACCTGATGTGCCTATATGTAATTATAATTATTACAATCCGGTCCTACATACATAATAATAACAAACGGTCATAAATAATGGGATGGCCCAGGTACTTTTACGGCAGTCATTAAGTTATATCCATTTTTCGTAAAACAATCTTTAACCACACTAACGATTCCAACATATCGTCTATAGGCATGTATCGGTCACAATCCAACAGAATACTGATTGCCTGGAGTCTACTTATGCTATCTTTGTTGTATGAAATTAGTAATGATATGCAATAATTAAAATGAGGAAAAACAATATTATTGTATACAGTGTGTTATGGAAATGACGTATTATATTTAAATGGGTGACCCCTTGGGTGTCCTAGAGACGCGCTACATATTTTATTTTTTTTAAATCGACCGTGTTAAAAGTGGGGTAACAAACACTCTTACTCACAGGTCAGTCCGCGCTACTGTACAACATTTCACCCAGAGCCAATGGCAATGTTGCCAAACTTAATGTAAAGCTGTAATTCCATATAAAATTATAGAAATAAATTATTTTCTACCTACTTGTACTTATCCATATACCGAGAGCAAGGAAATCTAGGCACAAACACAATCAGTTTTTTTTTCTTTTTCATGGGAACACTCCTGGAAACACTTTATGTACACACAGTAATAGTGAAACAGAACCGATAGTTAGCTTTTGAAAATACAATAATACAGATTATACTACAGATTATTAGAATTTATTACACGCGAGACATTTGACACAAGAAACGCGTCAATAAAAACAATATTCAAATATTATTTATGGACGAGCAAGATATACGCGTAAACTAAAAAAACAGAGCGGATTGCTGAGAGTGTGTTGATGATCGACGAGACAAAATGTATCCGGCCGCTGGTTGGTCTTCAACTAACAGACGCAAGCATGCGGCGCTATATGAAACTACTTCGCTCAGCCGATGTAAGACGTCAAGAGGTCATTGGCATTTGACTTAGTGACGTACGTGGCTATTACTATTCCATATGTTTTTTCGGGTTGTTTAAAACATAGTCCGTCGTAAATGTTCTTCAATTAATTCTACAAAAAGGTATTACAGAATGGAAAAGTGTTTAAATTATATTATTTTGCCTAAAGAGTTTAAGGTGTACATATGACAACACCGGCCAGAATTCTTTGATTGCTTACATGTATTGCAGTGCCACACAGGTGTTTTTCTGGTTTGACGTCAGGTCACTTTTACCGCTGAATAAATTGAAAGCGCCATTTATGGCTATTTTTCTTCAATTTATAACACCCTATATAAGTTTTTTTTATACCAGTGAGATAGATTTGAAGATGTTCGATATAGAAACCCTAATTTCATCCCTATTTTTTTACATAAATAATCAACATGCTTATTAAAACTCTGTGGATCCAAAAAAAAACTCCTAGATATTTAATATCATTAACAAATTCTACTGATGAAGTTTTTATATACAATGTTAACTCTAATTCACTGAATTTATTACAATTTGTTGTAGAGCCTATTACATTTTGTTTTTAACGCGTTTAATTTTGATTTATTTTTACATAACCAACTATATAATATTTCGAGCTCCTTATTTAAAACATTAAATATCTCATAAAAGTCAGTGTCAGAAACAGAGATTAGCGTATCATCGGCAAAACAAGATATAAGTGCATCATCCGCAAAGAGATTTAAGAAATCGGACTTAATGAACTGCTGGGCCTCAATAACGCTGCCTTGAGGTACTCCGAACTGATTTAATATTTTATTAGACATATTTATATTCACCTTAGTTATCTCACCTAAATCAGTCAGAAAATCTTTTAGCCATTTAAGAACTGAGCCTCAATCAATAAGTTTATTCCAGGTGGAGACAGTCAACTGAATTGCCGATTCACAGGAATATGGAATGTTTTTTTCGAAAACCAGATTGATTAATGTAGAGTAAATTGTTGATGTTGCACTAGTCATAAAGTTTCTAAATTTTTTTTGCAATTACTGGGAATGATTTTTTTTAGCTATGAGAGGTATTATCCTTGTTTCAAGATTATGAGGAAATTTACCTTCTTCTAATTAAGTATTAACAAATTTTAACAAAAACGTGTCCGGATACATTGAACATACTTTAACTAGCTTTGAATTTAATATATTCATTATTGTACTCATTATTTAGAGGAGAAATCATTATTTTTAAGGAGGCCGTAGTTTGGAGACCTTAGTTCTAAACTAGAAAAAAGTTCTATATATCTGAGGTAAAGTATCTGGTTTCTCCTTGCCTGATTTATCGCAGAGTTTAAATATATTATTGTCCTCTAACTTGCTGACATATATGTAATTTCAAATTTCATCAATATCTTTAATTAAATGCAAATCATTGTTTGGAATCTTCCGGAGTCCGATTTGACACCTCAAGCTGTTACCAACTTAGCCCTGGTAGATTGAATATTTTTCAATTTCTATTACAGATGTTTCTCCCTACGATACACCTGGTCCAAGTCAGTCCGAGCCAGTATCACCATCTGCTGGTCCTAGTAACCAGGAACCCAAAGCACCACTAGCGGAACCAGATAGTGAATCGCCTGCCAGCGAACTACCACCATCCGATATAACGACCGAAGAAGAAGTAGTGCCGGAAGGTGAAGAAGCTAAGAAGCCAAAAGTCGAGGGAGAAGAAAGTGAAACAAGGAATACAGAGGTCTGTCCGTGGGAAGATGAGTAAGTAGTGACGACTTAGGCTGAGAAAAAGATTAAGTTGTATAAGCAAGTGGCCAGTAAACTTGACCCTTTACTTATGGATATCATTCATTTTAGGCACCCTATGACCGAACTTGTCAAATATTATATTTTAATACTCTAAGATCAATTTTTCTTTTCTAGGGAAAGCTGTAAAGTAGATACACCGTTCGTCAAAACATATGCAACTCTAGGATATCTTTAACTATCGGGGGTTTGCAAAATAATGACCGACATAGGTATAGTTAGTGGAATATACGGTGCTTTTTGTGTAAAACCCCTCTTTTAACAAATAAGAAGTTTGAAATAAAAATAATACAATTGATTTTAAAGCGATAAAAGTAAAAGGGGTTAATTTGCTGGTCTAGGAGGTGTAAGGCGAACTAGATGAAAAGTAATGGTTTACGTAGATTTTCTGAACAAAGGTAAATTTTTGATTTGACATTTTTGATCATTTGTGCAAATATATTTAAGGCCAATGGTATTGTTCTCGGTCAGATGGTTTAGTTATGTATATCCTATCATCTATATCTTCGAGGCCACAACAAATAATATTTGACAGTTGACGTTTCAAAACCTGATTAGTTATTTAAACACGTGGTATTGTCTACTAAATAAATGCTTACTGTATAAATGTACTTACAAATATCTTGCGGTCATGTCTCCACGACGAAGGCGTGCACCTGAAAACAAATGAAACTTATTAAATCATTTATTTATTCTGTTTATTATTTAGGGTAATATTTTTACTCGGAGGCACCAATTCAGCACTTTATTAACCCTGGATAAAAGTTGTGCCTGGTTAACTCAACGCCAATATCCAAACGGAGACCGACCAATACGGTACTTTATGACCGGCCATGTGTTATTATATGGAAGCAAGTACAGTGATACCTCGAGATACGAGTTTAATTCGTTCCGTAACCTTGCTCGTATGTCAATTTGCTCGTATCTCAAAGCACATTTCCCCATTGAAATTAATTGAAATGTCATTAATCCGTTCCAGCCCCAAAAATGCTACCCCCAATTGCTTTGTTTACGTATTTTTGAATAAGAAAAATGTATTTATAAATGACAAATATTCTATAAAAACATAATGACTTATACACAACTTAAATGCTACTGTATGCTTAATTTTAGTCACTGCTTTTCTCATCACTGGTCTTTGCCTTTTTCGCCGGATTAAAAAAAAAATGTCCAAGGAAGTTTGTTTCTTCCTCCCTTTCAGAATGCTACGGAAATGCGTTAATAATAATAATAATAATAATAATAATAAAATAATAATAAAATGCCTTTATTGGAGATTAAATTAAATTAAGCAGAAAATTTACAAAAAAAAAATTATACAAAATAATATCCCTTTTTAACATATTATGAAAGTCTGGCGCAGTCTAGCTCAGAGCTACTCTACTGAACCAAACTATCATATAGCTTTTTTAAATGAGAGAAAACTAGAACTACATACATTTGATTTGTAAGGTACCCAACCACTAGCTTACAGAACATGTTTGCTTTATTTTAGTGCACAAAGGAAAAAATAATTTTTAGTTAATATTATTACACTTTCCATTCTGTAGATCCTGAAGGTATTCTTTATAACCTTTCTTAAAACAAAGTAAACTTAAATTTAAAAGATGTGTTGGTAACGAATTGAAAAGTTTGACTGCATTATATGATTTCTCGTTTAACATTGATACAATTGATACAAAAAATAATAATACCTATCTATCTTCTCTCTATTCTACAAATTAACAATTAAACCACACCTAAACAAATTGGTATACAGGCAAACCTACAAATAAACTAGATTTATGCCATTTATATTGCTCATAAGTTATAGAAAAAGAAAATGCACTATAATGGGCATTGTCTATAATGTTTTTACCTAGACAAGCATAGTTTATAAAAAATATAAATAAAGAACATACCGATTCTTGTTGCTAGATAATCCAATACAAAGCACATCTTATTAACCCAATACAGCACGTAAATTAACCCTTTTTTAAAAATAATTATTATCGAAAACTGACTTATTATTTACACTCAACATTATTACAAGTTCTTTAAATCACTTTCATTGTTAATGCGATAGACTCTGTCGTCCCTTTTAACATATATATTGCCGTTTAACACCCACGAATTTTTTTTTGAAAATTTGTTTGCAGCGTTTGTTAGCAGGCTTAGGCGTTGTTTAGTAAGATCTTCCGTAATTGAGATACCGGAATCTTTTAATAGTTTACGTTTTTTTAGCACCGACATTCGGGACGACTCGCTGCAAAACCGGATAAGAACTGAAGGCGTCTTATCAGGATTTATTTTTGATGAAACGAGATAACATTTTTCCATTTCTTCCTTTTTTACATTAACTTCTAATCTATTTTTAAACATTTCAATCACACACTTGTTTATGTTCTGACCATCGGGAATTTTAAGTCCATGAATGCGCACATTCATGCTACGCATTGACTGTTCTTGGTCGTCAATTTGTTTGCGTAGCACGTGACTGTCTTCTTGGAGCTGGTAGGTAAGTTTTTTGAGGGCAGTAATTTCGTTTTTTTGAGCTTCAATTTGCTCTTGAAACTCAGCTTTGAGTAATACTGCTACCTTAGAGGCAATTTCTTGAAGAAATTTCTCATTAAAAACACTTGTTACCGCTGATTTGATTTCTCTTAATTCGGCAGATGTCAAACCCATATTGATTTGGCGCCAACACACAACCACCAAAAAGTGAGTTAATCCTTTATATTCCGGAAGCTGATTGCACAACAACTACTTCACTTGCAGCAACTACTTAGTAACTTTAATTTAGATGGTCAGAAACTAAAAAAAGTCAACTTAAAACTTTTTAAAAAGGCAAATCACTGGAGCAATATGACAACAACCTGTCTACTCTCTCTCTCTCTCTACCTCTGTTAGGTAAGTGTCATTAAATAGCTCCGATGCACGACCAGTTGCAACCTTTTCGGGGTGTTTATTTCCACGAACTGTGAAACTCTCTCCCACATTCCCAAGATCTCTTTTATCTCACTTGTAGAGATCGCATCGCAGCTAACCGTTCCTCGTATGTTAGGGCACTCGTATCTCGAGGTACCATTGTATATTGGTCCGGGGTTGTTAATGTCCCAGAAAAATTGAATTTAACGTCAACGAGTGTCAAAATAAAATATAACCTGAACTTTATTAATATAAATTTTATGTTAAAAATTGGACTTTTGAATGGAAACGTAGGAATAGTCATTTTAGGTTATTGTTCTTCTGTAGCATTTTGCTTGACGATTTGATCTAAATAAAAATGTTATAAAAATAAAAGTTGAAAGTGAAGTAGAGAGAGAGAAAATTATCTTATTTTTAAAAATGTAGTAAATGTAACAAAATACATAGTAAGAGCACTTAGCAAATTACATTTACTACGATAGTAAATGGTACATTTACTACTTTAACAACCCTGGGTCCATCGGTAACTTGAGTCTCGTCCCTAGAAAAACTGATCGCGAATAGCCCACTTATGCCCCGCGATCAACAAAGTTCCACTTGTGTTTCGCAAATTATGTTGGAACTTACTATTGCTCTCGAGGCAGTTCACTTTGAAAATATACAAAACAGTGCGATAACTAAACTTAACATCTCAACAATAACTTTTTGCACTAGAAGCTAGGGAATTAATATTACCTGGGACAACAAGTGCAACCCCGCCTCGATACACCTTTCGAAGCCGATTTTCTAATGTATTTTAATTTCGTAAATAAAGTGCTCAGTTTGCCTATATACTAAGGGTCTCTTTGAATAGTACCTGGACAGCTCCGTAGCAAATCACCCGTCTACTTTTATTACCGGGAGGGTTCGGTGCTGAATTAACCCAAATTAGTAGAAAATGGGTATACAACGAGTCCAGGTACCATCTACACAAATGGGAAACTCTTTGACACTTTTTTTCTTAAAACGAATAATAAAAAAGTTTCCTATTGGTGTAGAACTTCCTCGAACACGTTGTATAATGAAATTTTAAATCTACGGTTTAACCATTAACTGTTTATCCCCTTTTACTTATATTCTAAAAAAGATAACACCACGAATAAAAACAAACCCCTGTGCGTATTATAATGGCAGGAATGGGTCTGATTCACTTAATCGATTTTCAGTAAAATAAACGGATAGTCAGATTGAAAATGATAAAGGCCACAAAGTTCACCAGTGAAAGAGGCCATTGCAACCTAAACATTATAAATCGAAACTTTTCACTGCGTTTCACAATAGTTGGATAAAATTTAGTAGATGTTAAACAAAAAAGAAAAAGAAATGCATGAAAAGCAATTTGAAAAAATCGTGAAACAGACCTATTGGTAGAAGCGTAAGAGTGTGGTACCAGGGATGCGACAACTTTAAAAAATGATAAAGAGAAAGCTTAATCTGTGTTTTAAATGGCCAAATAAATCTGCATTAGACAATAAAATTATATTTTAATTAATAACCGTCTTCGCAGGTTTCAATATGTTAATTTTTGAATGAGGTACCTGTTGTACATTTTTATTTAACAGTAATTCATTATTTTTGTTAAGTTGTTACTGTTGTAGATATTAGTTCGAGAAAATGTGTATGTTTTGATATTATATTTTCATATGTTAATTAAAAATTTAATAGTATCTGTTGAACTTAACTGTATATAAATCTATAAGGAATATAGTATATAAAATCTTTTTTGATTTTTGAGTCAATCGGAACAAGCCCCTAAAAATAACCGACAAAATAGAACATAAAAACTGCAAAAATTGAAGGTCTTTTGAACATATTTTTGATGAAAAAATATTGTCTAATGCAGCAGCTATGTGCATGGTAACTTATAATAATTAAATTGAAAAGTCTGTGTGGGTTTCTGCTTATCGTTTCGCGCTATCAGCAAGTACCTACTAAGTAGTACGTATTAATAAGATACATTTCTTATACTGGGTGATACATCGTTGCAATTCAATTTTTCAGGTGGTTCAATATTGGCTCCCCTGTATATTTTATAGCAAAACTGCATTATAACTTCTTGAAGAGGCCGACATGGTAAATCCATGTGCCGAGTTTGAATATATTTTGATCAGCCAATCCTAAGCTATTCAATTATACGTGATGGCAAGACCACGAAAGTCTGATAGTTCAGGTCATACAATAAACACCAGCAAATAATACCTATGACGCCAAAAATTGACGTAAAGCTAAACATAACGAATTAAGAAAATATTGTTACTGACAGTAATTTTCGTTTTGTCAATGTCAAAATTGAATTTTCTGGTGTTTGCTGTATAACATGAACTATGAGAGTCTTATGGTTTTGTCATCACGTTTCACGTTTAATTTAATAGCTTAGGATTGGCCCTACAAAATGTCTTCAAACTCGGTACAAGGATTTACCATATTGGCCTTTTCAATAAGTTAAGATACAATTTTTCTATAAAATGTACAGGGGAGCCAATATTCAGCTACCTCAAAAATTACATGGGGTTTCCTATGTTCAACTCAACGATGTACACCCGGTATAACTTATCTTATAGTTGCGATAAATGAAACAAGTTTTTATATGGCAAGTACAATTTAATTTGTTGACCGAAGACAATTATTGAGTAATACAAGATGCATTTTACACTTACAATTATCTTTATTTATTTTATCACAACAATGGATAAGTACTTCAGGTGAATACTAAATAAGTTAGGCGACTGTTAGTGCCTGTTCCCACCAAAGCAACTGGCAACCGCAACGCAACTGCAACGCGACCGCAACTTCAGTTGAGTTGCTCATGCGTTCCTAATGGAATCAAAGCAACCGCAACGCAACTTCAACGACCCAACTTCAGTTAAGTTTCTCTTGCGTTCCCACTAGAACCAACTGGGTTGAAGTCTATTTTGACATCAGCAAAATGTCGTCTTCGTCAGATAAAGATATAGCCGCAACATACTTGCTAGTTAAAAAGCTTAAAGAAAAAACTGAGGGACAATTTTGGGTTAACCCTTTTTATACCATAAATTTGAGACATAGTTCGTATTTAGTGACACAGGAATTAAATAATGATCCGGTTAAATTCCATAGGTTTTACCGAGTGAGCCACAAAAGTTAAATATTTTGCTGTCTCGTCCGCCATGACACCGCGATTGGAAGCAACTGATGACGGCAACGCGGTATGCCGGGTTTGTTCGGGTTTGTTGCGACTAGTTGCGTTGCAGTTGATTTACCTTAAGTCAGTGGGAACACGCCTATTTAAACATTAGTGCTGTGTCGCGTTGAAGTTGCATTGCGGTTGCGTTGCAGCTGCCAGTTACTTTGGTGAGAACAGGCACTTAGGCTAACTTCAACGTTATTTAAGTAAATAAAGATAATTGTAATCGCACGATTTAAATTTGGAATAAAAGTAATCAGTGCATTCTTATTGGAACTCCCTTTATCTGCAAGATTGATCAATTACTCTATAATTGTATTATTACAAATTAATTTTACTATTTATTACATGATATTTAAACATTTAAAAAAAAACACAAACACATAAAACGAGCCAGAGCCCATATAAACTTTTAAATTTTGGATAAAAATAGTATATTTGCGTTGTTAAGATTGCCGTAACATTAAATAAAAAAGAAAATTGGTGTTTTATTTGAAGAAAAACATTTTCGTTGGAAAATGTTGTGAACTATTTTTAGCGGTGATAACTTACTTAATTCAAAAAATGTATCTAAGGAAATAAACTGTTTTTGAGATGTAAATATCATGAAGATTTAAGTTGTTTATTATTCAATCTCATCAGGTGTTCCATAACTAGGCAAAGCTCGGATTAAGATCGGGAATCGACTAAAAGTAATATATGCCCTTTCGGTAAAATTCAGCAAACATAATTTTATTCTTAACTTTACCACATTAAACGTGAAACTATTATTCGTTTAAAAATAGTAAATGTTTATTAATCGTTGTACAAAATTTGTCACCTTCACAGGATTTCTGTGCGTTTTAAATGGCAACGTTAGATGTGACTTAAATTCGCGATTCCTTTGATTACTTGAAACTTAAACACATACTGACAATTTGAAAATGGTAAAATCTTGAAAGTCGTTCTACTAATACCAAAAAAACGTTGTATTAAAAAGTTAAACGTTGACCCAGGTATGAACTATTTCTGAGCCCAGTCATATCTGTCGTTAGTTATTTGTCTTTTTGATACGATAATAAATTAAAGCCAAAATTTGCACACTAGTTGTAATTATCTAGCATTTATATATACTTAATATGCACAACATAAAAAGTAAGATTATATTTGTCGTATGTAAACCTTAGTATATAACCTAAACTACAGAGTGTTACTTAATGATAGGTACTTATTTTAATGGGTGATTCCTGAACGCAATTTTAAGTCGAAAAGTTCATATACACATGTCATAAAATGATTTGTTTTCGATATACAAGCTATTAACGTATATTTTTTTTTTGGTTTTTATCAAAAATCTCGGAACTACCCTCCCCGACAATAAATCCATGCCATAGCCTTTTTATAGTCCTGTAACATTTTTAATTGTTGTTCGATCTTGGTGAAACTAACAGTAAAGTGAAGACTTATGTCTTGTGATGATATCCTGAATTTCAGTTTGCAAGAAATGTTGATGTTTTAATCATTATACAGGCAGACACAAAAGTTACTTTTTTACCATTAATTTCTTAACGCACTGTGGAAAAATGTAGCAGTAGAATTTAGCTGAATTACATTTCGTTTTGAAGTGTGATCTTTTCTTAATCCAATGCTTTTTGGTTCACGTCATTAACTGCTTTATAACAGAAGATACAAATTTTAAAGATAGTATTTCAATTTTGTTCACAATCCAGAACATTAAATGATTTTGTGGAGTAGCATAAACAAATATCTGAAAATTAATAGCGCGTCTTGCCGCCTCATGTTCTTATCACTTCTATCATGTGACGAGGCATACTTCAACATAATACGGGCTATTAATTTTTGGATATTTGTTTATGCTACTCGATAAAACAATCGGAGATCGGATAACAATTAAAAAAGTTGCAGTACTCTAAAAAAGACTAACATCTTTGTCCGGGATTTATTGTGTAAGTGAGGGGGTGTAATATGAGATAGAGTGAAACCTCTCATAACGGACACCTTTATTAAGCGCATATTTTCTCATAGTCCGGAACTAGGTATATGAAATTCCATGAAAATCAACCTCTCTTGGGCGGACTCTTTTTTGGGCGGACGCGGACAGGCTGTTTTCATACAAAGAGGGCGAAAATCCTCCTTTAAACGGACAAACAACATTTTTAAAGTATTTGGGAGGCGAATAAGTACGGTGCAAAAACTCTCTGAAGACAGACCGGCAACAAATCGCGTATGCGTGGCAGCGCGAAAGAGGCCGAATGAAATATGGGTGATTCCCCTGCATCAGTCAGCCGTTTATTTGTGAGTTGTAAGGTTAAAATCGTAAACAATGGCACAAACATGTCGCGTTTTGAGTCTGAAAGAGAATATTGATGTTGTGGAAATTTGTAATTTGATAACAATGATTTGAGCGAGTTCATTAACATTGATAGCAATGTGCAATTAGAAGATGATAGTGACCCCATTCCTACCGATTATGTAGTCCAAACTGAAACTACATCACTATATGACGACTCTGATGAAGAAGTTGAATGTAGTAATCAAACAAATTTCACCAATTATCAACAAGCCATTCGTATGGTAAAGGAATTATAAGAGTATGAAAAGAATAAAGGTGACTCTACAGCAATGGAATTGTTATCAGACTTGGAATTACATTTTCTAGATTGCAAGTATAAAACGCAAACAAGTCAAACTACGTTATTAGATTTTTTTAGTATTATATCCTAACTAAAACTAGTGTATTTTTGTTATGTTTATTTGTACATACATATACATAGTAATAATTTTGCATTATTACCTAATAACAAATTTTCCATGGGTGGACACATTTAGACGGTCCCGTAGGTGTCCGCCTAAGAGAGGTTTCACTGTATTAGTCTAAATTTTTATGTAGATCATTATCAAATAAATCCACATATTTTTGCTCAAGAAGTTGTTTTTCTCAGGCCAATGGCGTCAACGTCTCAACAAATCCAAAAAACAAAATAATATTGTATTTACAACAAACGTAACATTAATAGCAAAACGATATTTACAAAAAATATTGAAAATGACCCCCTTGAGTCTGTATTAAAGCTTCTACTCTTCTTCTAATTTTTTCTCTCAGATTTTCATAAAATGGTATCACAAAAAAGAATGCATAATTATTATTATCATTTCAATTTTCTAGCGGTAAGTTTTAAGAGAAAGATGAATGATAATTAATATTAAAATAATTGTTTAGGCGTAACATATTGTTTGGCTAATTATATTGTGCCTGCGCCACTGGCTTGAAAACATACTTTTCAAGGTAAAATGTGTGGTTTTATATCATAATAGTCCCTAATAAAATTTAATGTCTAATCTTAAAACGAGATTTTTGATAAAAACAGAAAGAACCTTAAGACCCTGTATATCGAAAATAACGCATTTTATTACATACGTGTATATGAACTGCTCGACTTAAAATTAATCCGGTAATCACCCATCAAAATAAGTACATATAATTAACACCCTGTATATACTTAGCTGTGAGACAATTTAAAAGAAAAAAAATGGGGCCGCGAGGTTGTTATTAAAATGGTGCAGGCTAACCTACAGGCCCACATAAAAAAAAATAAATGTTACAAATATTATCTAATGAATTTTCGTATGTATAACATATAGGCACATATTATACTATCTTATTATAATATTTATATGTGTTGTAGAAGTAGCAGTTTAGTATGTGTGTGTGAACGTTAATGGTGTGTCGATTTTGGCTCTATATCGGGTAGCGTACTTCGTAAGCTACATTTTATCTTGTCATCTGCAAATTGCGTTGGTGTTATATCGCGCATTGTGTTATTATATGTTAATTAATTACTGTAAGACAGTGTTTCGTACCTTTAAATATTTACAACCCAATTTTCAATCACAATTGTCATCGCCGCCCCCATCCTCCTCCTCTTATACAGTATTTTTTACTGAAATCCTACTGAATTATAATATTAGTTCTCTTTTTTTTTTCGATATGCTTGCGCCCTCCCCTGCTAGAGGAATACGCCGCACATGTTGAGAATCGCTGGTATAATATATTATTAACAAATAGCAGGTGGCGAACGCAGAAAAACGGCTTCCCCAGGGAAGTGTCCTAGCCCGATTACTCTTCAACGTCTACACCAATGACCAACCCACCCACTCCCAAGCTGAACATTTTGTCTATGCCGACGATCTTGGTGTCGGAGTAAAAGGAAAAACCTTCGAAGAGATCGAGAGAAAACTGGAGGAAGTTCTGAATACAATGGGCAAATACTATAAAGAAAACGCCCTAAAACCGAACCCTGCCAAAACCCAGGTGTGTACCTTTCACCTAAACACGCACCTAGCACCTAAAAACTCAATGTATCCTGGGAGAGATATAGCCTGGAGCACACTGAGAGGCCAAGATACTTTGGTGTCGTCCTTGACAGGTCACTAACATATAAAGACCACTGCAAAAATACCAGACACAAGGTCACGACCCGAAATAATCTCCTGAAGAAACTCGCAGGGAGCAAGTGGCATGCAAACCCGAGCGTCCTGAGGTAGATCTAAACATGCCGGACAGGTCACAATCGTACTGAACGAGAAATGCCGAATTGTAACTGGCTGTATGAAGCCTACACCTTTGATGAAAGACACCTTCTCCATAACCTTGAGGAACCCCACGGAACCAGTCGCCTAAAATCTAGAAAAAGATTCATGCTCAACTCAGGAATAGAACCACCAGCGAGTTTTCCACTCCAACAACAACCGCCCTGAGGGATGAACCTGGAATGGAAGACATGGCGCGCCCTTAATCGCATCAGGACTGGTGTTGCCCCCGTCAAGTCTAACGTAACAAGGTGGAATATAGGAAATGATGACGAGATGACCTGCCACTGTGGAGAAGTACAGCCCACCGACCACCTAAGAACATGTATACAATGCCCATCGAAATGCACCCTTGATGACTTATGGTATGCTAACACGAAAGCCGTAGACGTAGCCCGATACTGGGCAGAAAGATTGTAAAGAGAAATTTTGGATCTGGACTCGAAAAAGAAAAGAAGAAGATTAACAAATAATAGCATAAATTGACCAAATGAGCGAATGTTGCATGCATGCAGCCTGAATAGAAATTTTGAATATTTTCCAAGGCAAAGCATAATTTGGCTATTAATTGATCTCGTATAGTACTTGTTTGGTCGTCGATAAAATACAATTGCAACAAATAATAGCAAAAATTTCTAAAACGCGTAAATCCGTAGAGCAATGTAATTTGTTTTATTAAGGGAAATGATAAAGCAATAAGAACTCGGGGCCAGATTTTGCCAAAGATACTTTTATTGGAAATTAGCAAAACTAAGCGCGGGCCCCTTCTGAAAGATGGGGCCTCCCCGCCTGGCAGGCCCTGCTGGGCCCTTATCGCCGCCCATAAACCAATAAGAAAATCATTTACACCAAACGTTTGTAAATGTTTGCAATTATATATGTATATGACATTCGTAAATATTCGCAAACAAGTGCTTGTTTATATCTGGCTGGTGGAGATGAATATCAAATATACAATTGTAAACATTTACAAACGTTTGGCGTAAATAATTTTTTGGCGGATAGGCACCGTTTACACGACGTCGAATCAACAAACGCACAAAAATCAAGTCTAATTTATAAGTAATTCTTTAATTGAATCCTGTATAATAAATGTATTCCCTAAACCAGACAAAATTCAGTAAAATATGTATGTTGCATAATGTGCCTATATAAATATTAGTAAGGGAAAGGGTAGGCTGGAAAATTAAATGTTACATAGTTATTTTAACATACAACCCTGGTTAATATTACTTTCTCAAGAAGTGTCTGTTTCTTTCATCAGTATTCATTGCAAATTCTTCCGAATATTAAATTTTAAGTATAATGTAATGGCGGATATATTTAATACCTACTTGTAATTAAGGAAAACATACGCTTCTGACTTTGGACAATACCCCTAAGTTGAGTATCGATCCTCCGCACATTTTTGAGAGATATTATTCCTATAATAAAATGTTTACTACCGACTTATAATTGAAGGGATGCATTTAAATTTATTACCCCGTCTGACCACTATTATAAGAGTGGATTTTTACAGCTTTTCCTACTTAAATATTTACGTTCGAATAGGTTTGATATAACACTAGCGACAATAGGCAGTTTTTTTTGACGACTACCAAAAAATCAAAGAAAAAGATCACCAATAACAATAAAAATTTGCCATTGTATGTGAAGTACAACAAGAAATACTAATAATCGCTTCTCGGTATCAGTTAACGTTGGTTACACGAACAAAAATATTACCATGTAAACGAAAAATCCGCATGGTATTTGAGTTGAGCTGAAACATGTGGTTACCAATAGCGCGAGGCGCATGCAGTCTGATTTCAGGGGTCTTTACCGAATTTGTGAGACAAGCGATATAAAAAAAAATATGGAGGGTTTCTCCATGACCCATTTAAATATGATATATGTATATTATAATAAATATATTTTTATTTCCACAAAAATTACATTGGTAATTATTACTATTCATACTCAATAGATCAGTATGTAAGGTAATAAGAGATTACTCAATATAACCGTCTCCTTGTGAAACTTTTTATACTCCAATTAAATTGTGTTTGGGAGAAGTTTGGGAGTTTTGATTTCTTCAATTATATATAGGGTGTTCCTTAATGACGTGCTAATATTTCAGGGTGTGATTCCTTAGGTCATTTTATAAAGAAAAGTTCATATGAACATAGGTCCGCAACGGCTTCAATTTTTTGGGTGTTGTTTTTTATTTGATTCTTTTTTAATATCTCCGAAAGTACTTTAGATATTATTTTCAATTTTAGTATGTGTTAATAGGATATAGAACCACAAATTTTAGTTAGAAAAGTCATTAAATTGTTCCACCAGTGGTGACCCTGCAAACATGTCCTCTAATATTTTTTACAATAAAGATGGTACGCCACTGACATTTTTCCATGTGGATATTTTTCTGATTAGCCTGATCTCTTGAGTTTTTCTCATCAGACGCGCACCGTTCTTGATTAAAACAATTAAATTCATATTGACACTCATTATTATTAACATTGATAAAATAATTAACGATAAATTTTGTTTCGTAAAAATTGTTGGAAATGGCAACCTTCACTTAAAGGCACGCATCCAATTGTCCATTCGCATTTAATTGTTTTAATCAAGAACGGTTCGTCTGACGAGAAAAACTCAAGAGACCGTTTTCATGTAGAATTGAACAGGATAATCAGAAAAATATCCGCATGGACAAATGTCAGTGACGTACCATATTTTTAGTAGGAAATATCAAAGGACATGTTTGCAGGGACGCCACTGGTGGAACAATTGAATAACTTTTCTAACTAAAATTTGTGGTTCTATATCTTATTAACACATGCCAAAATAGAGAATAATTTCTAAAGTACTTTCGAAGATACTAAAAACTAATCATTTAAAGAATATAAATTCAACACCCTGTAGCAAAAAAGTTAAACCGTTGCGGACATATTATGTTCATATGAACTTTTCTTTATAAATTTACCTAAGGAATCACACCCTGAAATATTAGCACGCCCTTAAGGAACACCCTGTATATGTTTTTTGGGGTACTGAATCCGAATTTGAGGTTTGCTAACAAAATATCGTGACGTAACATTGAAAACAATCCCCAAAAAGGTAAAAAATCTAATTTTTTAGCGGATTTTTGCTTATTTCAACTTTTCGTAAATAATCAAAATGAAAGAACATAAAATTTCCTAAAGTAGCTCATAATTGAGTACATATAGTACATTTCAAATAAGGTATATTGCTTCGTATTTTAACGATTATTCATAGGTATCTTAAAAAATTAATTGTTAAAGTTAAACAAATAGGATTTGTACGTGACAACCACTATAGACAATTCATATTGCTTACAATATTAGAACAATTAAATCAAAATTGTAATGATTTATGTATGCTACGCTATAACTCTAATGGCATATTGATAGGCATAAATAATTTTTTATTTAAAATTTACATGCGTCATTGAATAGCAAAAACTACAAAAAAAAAACTCTTCTCATATCGTATGTGAGCCTTTTTAACTTAAAAATTAGTTTCCGAAATTAACAAATCTAAAGTGGAAATATTTGCGGTGTCAATTAATGGACTACCGAAAAAGTATAGGTAAGCCCATATTTTTAAATCTCAAAGTACGAATGTTTTTAGGACAATTCCTTAATTTAATTGGTTTAAAAGTACATCTAGTTTTTAATTATTTTGATAAAAATTTGACTCGATATCTGTCATGAAACGTCGACTTTTATTGTACATGATATCTATACGTTTTTGTCTATAGAACGTGAAAGATTTTTTTCTACTCCTATATTAGTAAGAACCTACTTACTCTACTCTCTCTATATATTACGTCACAGTGCCACAAATCATATTATCTGTCATATGCCAAAACCGTCGATGTTTCCAATAGATTTTATGCAAAGTTGACTATGAAGTCGGGTCGCCTTGACAACGTAAATGTCAGGAAATTTTAAACGTCAGCATTTTTTATTTGGATCTTATTTTCGGGTATATTAGTAAAGTATAAGTCACACGATATTCAAATTGACGGAACGCCACGGGAAATTACATTACAAGCTGCTTCCGCACCAAATAATTTTTTACTATAAAGATCCAGGGAGCGGTATGAAAAAATGAAAAAGTGTATCAAAAATGTATTGACAGGTGTACTGATAATCATGAGAATACCGATGTTTTATTAACATATTTCGATAATTTAACATATAAGTAAATCAAGTCAATTTTATCCCAGACGTAAAAGTCTATTATGTTTACCTACAGGCCGTGTAATCAGGCAAAAATCAATAGGCCTACATTGTAAAATTATATTTGACTCCTAATGGTGGATCAAAAACGCGAAAAGGAAAAAAAATATTTTCTTGTTTTTCTGCTTCATGACATTTTTAAATTCTAGGGAACAAACTTGTAGTAAAATTGTTGTAATGTCTCGTATATCTAAAACCTACCCTTTTCGAGCGTTTGAAATATGATATTTTCTACACTTAGCGAGCCAACAGCCTCTCACTGTCCAAGTTTGAAAAATATGGCCTCCAGCGTCCGATCCCCGGTTTTCAATTTCAATTTAAAAATGTTAACATCCAGTTTCTCTGTTAAAAACATTTAAAGTTTACATTTAAAGCGAAAGATGTTAAAGCCCATACTAGGAAAATGTAGCATTTCCCATACTTTAACGTTGATTTCTCAAGGAAAGTATAGGAAATATTACGGTAATTTTACTAAGGTTGATCCGTACAATTATTATATTACAAATATTTTTATTCCTTTTTTTTAGCCACTTTTAATCAAGAATAATTTTCCAGTGATGATCTAAAAGAGTAAAATTATGTCATTCTTGAGCAATGAAATCAGCTGAAACTTATAACGAGTTAGCTTAGTTAGTTATTTAGTTTTTTTTTAATTGTGCCTAAAATTCAAAGCATATTTCATCTATCAAGTGTTATACCTAAATTCAACTGCTTGGAAGACAAATGCGTTTTAACTTAAAACATCAAAACGTATTATTTATTCGCGAAAAAGAACAAAATGCGATAGTAAATAAAGTTATTTTAGCAAATGTTGGAAATGACCCTCACCAACCTCCTGGCAGTATCTGGCAGACACGCAAACAAACCCCCTAGCACTACCCGAAACGATCTTGTTGCTGTAGAAAGTTATACAACTACCTTCGTAACATACTAGCGATCTAATCTCGTCTCATATCCTTAAATATCGGGTTTCTCGCAAACAGTTGAATTTAGGTATATGACATAAAATATATCACAAATTTTATGCAGAATTTAAAAGAAAGATAAAGGAAGCTATTTTAAAAATTAAGTGAGTTATTACAACTTGTTTTTGGGTCGCAGGTGTATACATGAAATCGCCAAAAAAGCGCAACAAAAATTCGAGCATTTTTCGAAAAACAAAACACCTGAATCTTAAATGAATTGGTTCCAACTTTGACGTCCTCACTATATAATGAAACTGACAAAACAGAACAGTAGAATTACTCTTAAACAACTATCATGATTTAAAGTGACATCCACATTTTATATTCAACGTAAAACAATATACACAGTCGACTAACATAAGACAATAGAACTCAAAAAATATATTGTACGATATTATGGTGTCCCGGCACTAAACACTTGTAAACGATTTATATTTTCTCATTTATAGGCCTTTATAGTGAGTGGGTGTTTCGGGGAGGAAATTGAAATATTGTAATAAGATATTCTAGAGGTCCATATAAGTCAAAAGTTCATATAAATATGGTTCCGGAAATGCTCTCGTACCGAATTACAGCAGTATAGAGTAGTAAAAAAAAGTTATATAATTTTTTTCTTTAATACCTTGAAAACGATTTATTATCTTACATTAATAATAATAATAAACATTTTTTACTTCAGAATTACATTACTAAAATATTGTCAAAAATACAGCAGATTATTGCGAATCATAGATTTGACGTGTTTGTTAAATATTCTTCAATGTCTTTAAGTAGCTTAAATACACTTTTTTTTTAACTTTTTTAATGTTGTCACAATTTTAAATATGATGTGGAAGTCTATTGTATAGTTTTATATAGTTGTAATACGCACCGCTTTCGTACAATGTTAGTCAATGTTTGAGAAAAGTATAATTCAAAGTTCTTGTTGAATATACATTTTGTGATTTTTGAAAAAGAATAATATGCTTTTCTGTATGTAAACTGCGGGGACAGTAAGAAGCCCATTAGCTTTAAATTTACCTCTACAGCTTTCTCTAACATTGTAATTTCAAAATAGGTAATAGCTGGTGATATTAAAATACTGTTTTTAATTTTCAAGATATTTATAAAAAAATCAGTTCTGGAATGATCAAAACTTTTAAATTGAGAGAACAATATTTTCATGTTAGTATATTGCATAACCGGATCCTGTATTTACAACAAAACGTTCTAAAAAATTATGAAAATCCTGGTTGATGGAAAAAACACGAAGAAAAGTTTAAATTTTTCCAAAAAGGGAAAAACTACACTTATCTGCACCTGCATCAAGTATTTATAATGAAAGGCTTTTTTCGGAGGCAGCGATATCTGAGAAAGAAAAGAAATATACTATTATTTATTAATTATATCATTTGGTCCAAAGTTTGTGTTTTATTCTTATCGTAGCTTTGTTAAATAAAACACATTCAAAGTACATATTTTTAAATTCAGTTCCGGCCGGATCCGATACTAAATCCGGCCGAACCGGATTTTAAAGAAGGCCGGATTCGCCGGATACCGGATCCGGTTCCGGTGACATCACTAAAAATTATATTTTTTTGACACCCAGTATGTCGGAATGAAAACATGTTCAGACCCACATTTCTATGATCTTTTTTATTCTATTCATCTCTAGAATACCGAGTTAATATATTTTTCTTTCCTATCGACACACCCTGTATATAAAAAGGCACAAAAATAAATTATTATTTATAAAATAGTAAGTAGTACTAAATGGTGGTGATATTAAATCGGGTTTGTTCGGTAAATTATGCGCAGGCAATCTTAGACTATACAGCAAATATACTAAATCCCAAATTAATCGTCGTACCTTTTATATATAAAGGTAATATTTAATTCCCGTTTGTGATGAAGGCCATTTTACATTTTACATTTGCGCCTATATTTGTATTGTTGTTAAATATCTGTAACATGTAGAACGATGTTGTTAATGCTTTGGATAATATACAGGGTGGAAAAAAATAACTTATCTGCTTGGCGCGAATCATAAAATTACGAGGAAAACTACGATATAATTACGTTCACGCTGTAAATTCAAATAGGGTAATTTTACAGAAACTATTGTAGGTGATTTTTTGTCAATAACTATTATGGTGGTAATTTTAGCGTCTGTACAAATGGTGGCATGTTAATGATATCCAAGCGCTTATCAACAATAGTAGGAAACTTCAAACTTGACATGACTTATGCTAACTTTGACAGCGCTTCTACTTTATTGTAACCGAAACATGGCTATCAGAGATAACTTAGTCGTGTTCTTTATTGATATCAGACTGCTCCGATTAATCTGAATCGTTCTTTATTGAGTCTGGATGTAGCGGACGTAATCTGGCTCATTATTTTATTTAAATATAGACTTCAGATCATTCTCGATTTGCTCTAAACTTTGGGACTGACGACGGCGAGCAATAGGAAAATAAAATTAGGTTTATGAACCTTCCTTTTAACGTAACAACAACAACAATGTATGATCCACGTTTTAATATCACAGGATTTTTACGATGCTCAAATTAAAATATACCATGGTCCAATTATTTATTATTTTACAAAACCTTGTGAATTTACCTATTACCGTTACAATAGTTACTACAAAGTTTACTGTAAATTTACGGGTCGATTTTACAGTGTAGTTTACTTGATAACCCTAGGATTTTTGTATACAATTTTTTAACAATTAAAGGGATTTCCGTAAAACGAGCGTATTTAAAAAGGTTTAAATTTTACAAACCTGAGGAAACTGTTTTTAATTGCCGAGTGTAAATGTAAAAACCGGTTCTATAAAAACCGGTTCTATACGATTACTGTCATTGTTTTTTGGAGCACAAAAGATGTTTAACAGCTTGAGGATGACTCTAACACGGGTCGAAACGTCGCCATACCAGAATTGCATGGTATTTTACTCGTAAATATAATGGTTGGTATAATACTATGCAGTTCGTACGGAAAACCATTTAATTAAACTAACATTAGCCGTCTACGTGCATTATTACAGCCTAAAGTCCGTATTCAAGTATTAGACTTACATTTAAGTTAGTTTGACTACCCCGTATACTAATAGATGGCCTGATATTACGAATAGTTCAAATGTTAATAAGTGTAAATAAAGCTCTAAGAACTAAGTAGAGCTTGTTAAGTGCTGAATACTCAATATTCAGAACTAATAAATAGTTAAATTAATTTTAACCATACTAAATATTAGTATACACGTGGAAAAATACCATTTTGTCAAAAGGGTTCTTAATTCTTACCTACATGGTGTCCCAGCGGGAAACGCTTCAATCTACATATGGAAAACTATACATAGAAAAGTACTGAAAATGGACAGATCACTAATATTGATGGGGGCAATTCGGCTAAAATATTTTTAATATGGTGGCACTTCCGGTTATGCCGGAAGACGGTGTCAACTTGCTTATTTTAAATGGAACACCATATATATATATTATTACATTTGTGTATTCTACGCAAGATTTTAGTCAGATTTGGTATATCATGTCGTATACCTAAGTCTAAGCGTATTTGACATATTTAATGTTAAGGTTTTATGTCTAAAATGACGTTTGCAGACCATTATTAATTTTTTCCTATCTACTACCTATTAGATCATCAATAGAGGGTATTCATGCAATAAAATTAAAAATGAAATTGAGAAAACTTCAAATGGAAACCATCAAATTTTATAATTATTTTCTATTTAGCATTAAAAATAAGGATAAGTCTGTATAAGGCCATGGTATAAAGTCTAAGAGGTATGATTCCACGCCGGTGGAGGCGTGGCTTGTGACGTCAACGGGCGAGTGATTTTTAAATCTCTTATGGAGATTTATACTGCTGTCAGCGTTTTTAACTCCCTTTTAAAGGTATTAAAAGGTTTTACGCATATGTGAAATGAAAGAATAATATCATGGTATTTAGGTATATTTATTTCATGAATATACAACAAAGATTAAAGCTAAAATACGACCTAGTTATAAATAAATTAAACTATTTTTTAAATAATCCATCTCTCATTAGAGTGAATTTATAAAGAGGTAAAGAAACTCATAGTCGGCTTCACTAGTTAAATAAACAATATTTTAATTTCCATACAAGGCATATACCTTCGTCAGCTTCAGTGGAAAATACTTAAGAAGTAAATGTTAATAAAATAAATAAAACCGTATCCACTCTAATTTTTTGTTTTTATCATTAGAAAAGCGGAAACACCTCATATTTCTGTGAAATTTCTTTGCCTGGTTATCCATATTACAAGCGAACACAGCGCACGTCATATTATGAAAATTCAGATTTTTATTTTAATAAACACACCCGGCTAAATAAGAAACAGTTCTAGTGAACTTTCAAAATTTCCATGGTAAACTACGGCAAACGGCACTCACTACGTGGCGACACTGTTGCCAGAAATCTTTGATCAAAAGTAATAGATTGACGGTTCGAAACCTAATAGAATAGTAAAAAACGGTGTCAGAGTAGGAAGAGTGCGAAAGAAGGTAGTTACTTTCCTATGCTATGGGGGCCACCTCTAGATTGAACATAACTTTCATATGAGCAGCCCCACAACGAGAGTGAACATCTCAAAAATTGTTAAAATAGGTATGGATAAATTACAATTGTGAAACACTGACAACGCTGGTGGCAACAAGCAGGGGTGGACGAGCAGCTTCGGTTATCGTCGACCGGTTCGAATGGCGCGGCGGATGTTTTAAAAGTTTGTTCTATTTCCTTATTTTAGTGGTATGTTAGCTATAATGTGTATTATATTTCTATGAAATTAATATACATAAATGCTTGTCATATATTATTCTTTCATTTCATATGCCATTACATGCATAAAACCTTTTAATACCTTTAAAATAGAATTTAAAACGCTGACAGCAATATAAATCCCCATAGGAAATTTAAAAATCGCTCTCCCTGTGACGTCACTGCGCGCGGCAGACGAACTTGCGATGGTTAGATATCTTGCCTTTAGTTATTGTATCATGGTATACGGTTATCTATTCGAAAAATTTATAGTTTACGAAATATTGTCAATTTAATATTCTTATATCGCGATTTTAAGTTCAGCTACTCCTAATTGGTTATGACGGAGTTTAAAAGTAGTCAAAAGTCCTCTTCAATAGGGAATATCACCTAAGTTAAATAATAAAGGCTTCCTTATAGGAAAAATTAATAATTATTTTAAGGTCTGCAAATGTCATTTAAGACATAAAACCTTAAATATGTCAAATACTTTTAGACTTAGGTAAAGCACACGTACAAAATCTGCCTAGAACCTTGCGTAGAATTACAAAAATGTAATAATATATATAGGGTGTACCATTTACAATAAGCAAGATGAGACCGACTTCTAGTATAACCGGAACTGCCTCTATATTGAAAATATTTTATCCGAATTGTCCCCATTAACATTAGCATACTGTCCAATTTTCCTATGTATAGTTTTCCATATTATCGAATTGGTTCCCGGTGAAACACCCTGTATATATTAGTGGGATTTAAAAAAGATATATTTTTAAAAGCCGATGACTTCCAGTGGGTATGGCTAAAAACTGTCAGTGAGTACGTAAAAACTACAAAAAGCACTGGTAAAGGTTTAAGAAAGCTTTATGACAAATTGGAAAATGATTTTTTGTGAAACTTATATAACATAGAAATCGACTGAACGTCAGCAAATGTAGCCTTCTGTTGCAGTGTATTTTTTTATTTGAGCTGTTTTTAATGATACTTAATAAATAAGTATAAATCCAGTCCTTGTCCTTGCGATCAAGAAAATCACAATTTTTATAATTTTATATTTTTTCCTTTCGGTTTCGGTCAAAATTTATTTTACAATGTTTTCCAATACTAATTTTGTTTCAACTTTTTTTATAGGTACAGTGTGTTCTTTAATAACATGCTAATATTTCAGAGTGTTGTTTTGTGAAGGATAGTTCATATTAACGTATTTCGTTAACAGCTTAAATTGTTTGCTACAGGATGTTTAATTTTTTTTTTAAATCGTTATTTTTTAATATTTTTGGAAGTACTTTTCAATTTTGGTATGAGTTAATAGTATATAAAACTACATATCTTAGTAAAAAAAGATATTCTTTCGATTCACCAGAAGCGTCCCGGCAAAGATATTTTTAACAAGAGAAGTGGTCCGCCACTGACAATTTTCCATGTGGATATTTTTCTGATTAGAATGGGCAATTCTACATGAAAACGGTGTCTTGCGTTTCTCCCATCAAACGTCTTGATTAATACAATTAAATTACATTATCAGTAATATTTATAATGCCATTTTCAGCATTTTTTATAAAACGTAATTTATCAGTATCAATGTGAATAATAATGAATTTAATTGTTTAAATAAAGGTTTCTGAACAAACCCAAAAGATCGTTTTCATGTAGAATTAACCAGACTAATCAGAAAAAATATCCACGTGTTTGCACGGACGTTACTTAGGGATCCATAGCATAACTTTTCTAACTAAAATATGTGGTTCTGTTTCACATCAGCACATACCAAAATTCAAAATAGCATCTAAAATACACATACTGTAGCGAAAAATCTAAACAAGCATAAGCTGTCCTTCATAAAATTACCTGAGGAGTCACAGTCTGAAATATTAACACGTTATTAAAGACACCCTGTATTTTAGAGAATGACGGAGCTTTTTTACATGCAAAACTATTTAGCTGTAACATTCCCAAACTTATAATTTGCCTTAGCGTTCAATAATTTAAATGAATAGCCAACAAATTATGAAAAATAGAGTATTTTAATATGTAATTTCTTTTGGTCGTTAGGTCATTGACTGCATTAGATTCGTAGAGAGAAAAAAAAACAAAGAATACTTATGTTGTGTAACGAAATATTAAAACTATTATAAATGTGTGATCATTAGTGATGTACATAGTTTTATAATGATAGTCCTTATTATTAATTAAAATGTTAACAATTAATGTTCTAATATTTTATTTACTAGAATTGTTAATAATGTTATTATTATCTATTGTAGATTGTAAAGTAAAATGAAAATGTGATAAAATGTTCTAGACTGCGTTTTATTATTCCTTATTGGCATCCTTCACTCGACGCGTAATTGTTTTGTTTCATTGGAGAATACGTGTCCATACTCAATCAATCTAAAGTTCGGAGGGCGTCGAAGCAATGAGCGACGCGTGACAATCACGTGTTCACGTTTATTGGCTATACGGGGTATCAACGAGATTACTAGCAAGACTGTAATATCCTTATGAAAAACTCATGATTTCATATTTTGGAAATTATTATGATTAGGTACAATGTATATTTTGAATATTCGAACAAATGAAAGTCGTTTCTGGTTTAACCAGAACCGCTACCATCTTCGTTATTTTCAATGAAACACCCTGTATTTTTTTTTTTTAATTCTACTCTACGTTGAATGCTAAATATAAAACATGTATTACTTCCTATACCTATCTCTGACAGTTGTCGAGAAAATGGCGATTGAATATGTTAAATTTATCAAATATTATAACATTTTGGCAAAAAGCAAATGAATGTAGGAAAAACGTGATGTGCTTATTTAAATTTACTTATGTGATACTATCTACTAATATCACTGAAATTCCCCTTCCGGTTTAACCGGAAGTGCTACGAAAATTGACATTCTTTCTGAAATTACTTTAATAATTATAAATAAAAAAGGGTCTGAATAAAAATAAGAAATGTATGTAGAATTTAAATTTAATAGGGCATTCCATTAAAATTATTAATGTAATTTGAGAATGAAAGTCAATTTTCGTAGCACTTCCGGTTAAACCGGAACTGAAATTTTAGTGATATTAGTAAATAGTACCACATAAATAAATTTAAATAAGCACATCATGGTTTTCCTACATTCAAAACGTTATAATTTTTTACAAGTTTATCATGTTCAATCGCCCTTTTTGTCGATAACTGTCGAGATGGGTATAGGAAGTAATACATGTTTTATATTTAGAATTTAATGTAGAATACTAATTTTTTTAAAAATACAGGATTAGCAATTTAGTTTGTCACACTTTTAAGAGATTATAACTTTTTTGTATTTTCAGTTAGCGCGTGCATTCAAAAAACAAGATGTAGTATTTTTAGCCAAGTTTTTATGAGTGTTTTAAAAATGACAGTAGGTATCATATTATGTCACATCGAAAAGCAATTATTTTTTTTTTAAGGGACACTCTATATATATCAGAAGCGCATTAGATGGCGCATTTTCTTCCGATCTCAAAAATATAACACACATAATAGGCTACATCTTGTTTTTTGAATGAACACGCTAACTCAAAATACAAAAAAGTTACAGGCTCTTAAAAGTGGGACAAACTAAATTGATAACCCTGTACAGAGCGTTTCATTAAAAATAACGACAATTCTAGAGCTTCCGGTTAAACCAGAAACGACTTTAATTTGTTCGAACATTCAAAATATACATCCTACCCAATCATAATAATTCCCAAAATATGAAATCGACGAATTTTTCATAAGGATATTACAACCTTGCTAGTAATCCCGGTATACCCCGATTTCAGACGCGCCCCCATCTTCTGTGCAGTACAGGAAGAGCATTTAGATAGGAACGCTACCGACATAAAAGTCGTTTGTTTTCTGATTCGTGACTAAAATTGTAAATAATTTTTGCATCTCGTTTATATTCCTATTTGTATAAAAATTCGTAAAAGTTATACAGGGTGTCCCAGATTATGTAGGCGATCTCCCAGGTTCAGATAGAATACTTAAAAATAGCAGGAGAAGTTCCTATAAATTTTTTTTCCTACGGCCGTCCCTACGGAGATACAGGCCCATAACGGACGTCCCTGGAAATCGTTGTTTTTTAAATAATTTTTTAAGTACTGGGTGTAATTTAATAATTTTTTAGTATAATGGTTACTAGATGAGTCTCCTCTTAAAATTCTCCCTTTTAATCACATTTGGATATGTTTATCCTCATGTTTACCCACCCTACAATTTGGCTTCTTGTTAATATTTCCATCCGGGACAGCCAACCGGAAACTATACTATACCCTATCCTGTATCCCTGTTTAACTTATGGAGAAAAAAATATATATATTGAAAACAGTTTTATATACTTATATGTAACATGTATATACAGGGTGCTGATAAAGTCTGGAATAATCGATTTTTCTTGAAAACGCAAAACTTTTTCGAAAAACGCTCGTACCCGTCGATTTTATTTTATTCTTTGAAATTTTTTGGCGTTCTTCAATATTATACCGGATGCGCCAAAAACGCTAGGCAAGTGTCAACTTCACTTTTTCAAATAGAACACCCCTTTTTTTCTCCAATATTCAGATTCCTCTCTAAACTCTATACAAGTTTCATATAACATATTGTATGGCTAAAGTCAACAGTAATTGAAATACAGGGCCCACAATAAAAATCAAGGTATAATTTTAAGGTCTAGGTATTTACCTTCTTACCGGTTTCTACATAATAACTTAGTTACGTAAATGTCAAAACATTTAATATTTACTCCAAAGTTGTCACTTTTACCCCTAAAAATGTTTCTAACGGAAGCTGAGAGAATCGAAATATTAATAATAGTAGGATGTGGAGATCGAAAGAGAACACAAATAGAAGTTTGTGAGTATTTTAATGATAAATATCCAAATAGAGAACACATAAATCAGGCAACTGTTTCCAAAATTGTTAAGAAGTATAATGAAGTTGGTCACGTTAAGGATAAACCTAGAAGTGGACGACCTAAAATTTCCGACGATGTCAAACTTGATATTCTAGTTTCGTTGGAAGAGAGACCACATTCGAGCACAAGAAGCATTTCTCAAAATGTTCAAAATATCCACGATTCAACGGTGGCAAAGTTCCTGAAAAAGGAAAAATGGCATGCATATAAATGTCAAGGAGTACAGGAACTTTTGGAAGGCGACCCTGACAGAAGGAATGAGTTTGCGAAATTCTCATGGATAATTACTTGATTAACGATGCATTATTTCCGAGTAACATAATTTTTTCCGATGAGGCTACTTTTTTCTTGGATGGCATGGTAAATCGTCAAAATTGCCGGTATTGGTCCAGCGAAAATCCCCATTGGTTCCGAGAAATTCATACCCAGCGGCCGAGAAAAATTAATGTATGGGCAGGAATAATTCGGGATACTGTTATAGGACCCTATTTTTTTGAGGAAAATTTGACTGGCCAAAGATATTTGCAGTTTCTTGAAGAAGACCTCGCTCCAGCGTTGATTGCCCTATTTCCCGATCGGAACATTCCTGACTCACATGATACAACTATGTGGTTTCAGCAGGATGGTGCACCAGCCCACTATTCGGTCGAAGTCCGTAGATACCTGAATGAGTTATTTCATCATCATTGGATAGGTCGACGGGGTGAAATAGAGTGGCCTGCGAGGTCCCCCGACTTAACGCCATTGGACTTCTTTCTGTGGTGCTATATTAAGGAAAGGGTTTACAAAAATAAACCAGAAGATATTGATGTTCTCAAAACGCGTATAACAACAACCATAAGACAAATTACCCCAGAAATTGTACATAATGTACAGTTAGAATTTGTTGAGAGATTGGGACATTGTAGAGCCGTAAATGGACACCATTTTCAACACTTACTCAAATAATTTTTTAGATTGTTCACTGTATTACCAATTTCCTGTTAGAATTTGTTTTCTAGCCTAAGTATTTGTCATGGAAAACAAGCTTTAAAATTATACCTTGATTTTTATTGTGGGCCCTGTATTTCAATTACTGTTGACTTTAGCCATACAATATGTTATATGAAACTTGTCTAGAGTTTAGAGAGGAATCTGAATATTGGAGAAAAAAAGGGGTGTTCTATTTGAAAAAGTGAAGTTGACACTTGCCTAGCGTTTTTGGCGCATCCGGTATAATATTGAAGAACGCCAAAAAATTTCAAAGAATAAAATAAAATCGACGGGTACGAGCGTTTTTCGAAAAAGTTTTGCGTTTTCAAGAAAAATCGATTATTCCAGACTTTATCAGCACCCTGTATAGTATAGATATAGACATTGGGTAAGTCATGGTTATTAAATGAATCAAGAAAGAACATGACAATGTTAAGTAAGAAAACTTTCAAAAATAGTCTGGCCTGTTGGAGATTTTCCAGTGCCATTGAAACTTACACACACACAAAAACACATTTGGCTTATTTAGTCGATAAAATGAACTGTTTTCGAAAAAAATATATCTTTGTTCAATATTGGTTGTTGTTTTATGTTCATAAAATTCCCTCAATGTTGCTATGGATTCTTTCACATGTACCGATTTAATTAAGAATATTTATGCCAGTGTCAGTTTATAGTAGTGTCTTGAAATTTGCGGTTTTTCTCCTTTCTCTTATTAGTTACTAACTTAGTAATGGAATTTACGTATACTGAGTATGCCGACATGCATTTAATGTATCGACAAAAATATTTTTTTCTCGAAAACAGTTCATTTTATCGACATTGATAGTGCCTTTTCTTCAGTTTAAGGTTTAGAGTATCCAAAAATATTATTGTCGTTCCTTCATCATACAGGGTGTAAAGAAAAACATTTTTGTGTTACGTCTAGTCCGTCCCTGGCAAACTAAATAAGCCAAATATGCTTAAAAGGGCGAATTTTAAGGGGACTCATCTAGTAACCATTATCCTAAATAATTATTAAATTACACCCAGTATTTAAAAAATTATTTAAAAAACAACGATTTCCAGGGACGTCCGTTATGGGCCCGTATCTCCGTAGGGTAAGCCGTAGGAAAAAATATTTATAGGAACTTCCCCTATTATTTTTAAGTGTTCTATCTGAATCCGGAAGATTGCCCATATATTCTGGGACACCCTATATAATCATAATCAGAAATATGCAACGATTTTGAAGTTTATACATTTCCCAGAATTTAATAAAGTTCCGGTCGACCCTTAACTCTGCACAAACATTCTGAATTTTATAGATCACGTGATGTTGTTTAGGGAAGTGTGTTAGAAGTGCCCAAAGAATTAAATTATGAAAAAGTATTTTGTTCCATTGGTACGTAGAAAACTTTTTTATTTGTATAAATGTATTTATTGTGGATCTAAAAATGTTGTTTCCAGTCGTTTTGTAATTAGCCACATTTAGAACCACACCATCGATGTGGTCGATAAAATCTAACGACTTGCTTAAAGCTGTGAAGGGTCCAAAACATTTTTTATTTGTATGCAAGATTTTAGAAAGTTGTGCAAGAAACTGCATGATTGCCGAGAATGTCTACCCCTTCTGAACCCTCGCGGATAATCTGTAATAATTAGATATATTTTATTATTGGAAAATATGCTTAAATTGCATGCATCATTCACAGTTCTGTTCTGGAAGCATACTATAATAAATGTATTATTTTGAAATAGTTTTGGACTACTTTTAAAATCACATATATAATAAAATAATATTTTACATGACATAAATATTTCTATACGAATAAACAAGTATTATAATTTTTCTACTATTTCTATTCCCTATTTTCTATTACCATCAGTCTATTACCGAAATAAACAAAATTAATGAATTTATTGATTCGTCCGTTACTTTGTGACAATACATTTTAAATATATAAAATGAAACTAAAGTTTACTTACACGTTATAATTTGTCACTATATTAAAATATATTTGGCGTTACGGACGTTTCGTAATACAACTACATCTTCAAGACGCTCATACGAGAGTAAACCCAAACTAAGTGTATATTATATAGGTAGCACTAAGAATAAAAAATATTAATTTGGTATAATAAATAATGTTTGGCAGAATAGTGTAATAAACTTAAGTTAGGGACAAATGGGTCAATACTCAGAGAATCCAAGAATGCACATGCCAGATGGGATATTTACAATAATTGTAATAGCGGGGAGTTGCCGAGATCTAATTGTGTGTTTAAAAGCTTGTCTCTCTCTACCACTCTCTGAAGAAAGTCTAAAGATAGAGCTCGATACCATCAGAGCTATTGTCGTCAATAATGGGCAGGGTACACATTAAAAGAAATATCCTCTCTTATCAATAAAAAACAACATGCTGCTACAACTGAACTGAACAAATGGGACGAAATTTTGAAACGAGATTCAAAGAACACAATGCATGCTTTAGATTTAATAAAAGATCATCTAATTTTGCGAATCACTTTTTAGATACAACCCACACATTTCCAGAGTAACCTACAAATCTTACACACTGAACAAAAAGGCCATAAATTAAATTTACTAGAAATCATTAAAATTTATAAACATAAAAAAGACAGTAATATTAACCTGTTAAACACACAATTAGATCTCGGCAACTCCCCGCTATTAAAATTATTGTAAAAATCCCATCTTGCATATGCATTCTTAGATTCTCTGAATATTGACCTGTTTGTCCTTAATTTAAGTTTATTACACTATTGTGTCAAACATTATTTATTATACAAAATTAATGTTTTTTATTTTTAGTACTACCTATATTTATACACTTAGTTGGGGTTCACTCTCGTGTGAGCGTCTTGAAGGTGTAGTTGTACTACGAAACGGCAGTAACGCCAAATCTATTTTAATATAGTGACAAATAACAAAGTAAACTTTAGTTTTATTTTATATATTTAAACAAAATTAAAAGTTTACTGGTCATATTTTATACCTAGTACCATAATATAAGATAGTAGATAAGTAAATATTAGAACTAATTCGCCAAAATGATAAATCCGAAACAACAAAATCGAAAAAGGAAAGAAGTGGATCTATTTCCTTCTGTAAACAAATGTTCTTAGAATATTTGAAGATAAGATATCGCTCTTGTTGATAAAATGAAATGGATCCACCTCGATCCTTTTTGCAGGCCATTGTTTAGCCTGGCGATATTTAACACAATATTTGCTTTCACATACGTATGTAGGTAGAGTAACTAAGTATAAGTAAGACTTTAAAATCATAAAAAAATATAAGAATAACTCGTTTAAATGTACTTTAAGCAGCCTCAGTTATGATCGGTAATAATGTCAATACTTGGTAATGTCATTACTTCTAAGGGCTTTTGTCATTACTAATAGGGTGCAACAAACTCGGCCTTCGCCATTGGAATTTCGGGAATGGTAAGAGATACGAAGTCCGTTAAATTAGGGCACAGATGCGTAATTATGGGCCCAATAATATGCCAAAAAAAAATAAAAATTATAAACAGGGACACTCAAAATATTTGGACAAATCTAAAATTTTACGTTTCGGTTTTGTTCGAAGTGATGTCCAAAAAAATCCAAACCAGTATTTAAAAAAAATTAAGTTGATGATGGTGACCCAAAGACGAAACGTCGCATTAAAGATGAGACGATGCAATTTTGTATAGACTGTATTAGTCACTCAACAGAAAATTATCTTTGCTTGTGAGGTTAGAATCATGCTGGTACATTTTTACCAAATTTGGTACAATTCTGACGATCCAGACGGTAGAAACATTTGTAAAGCTTTGTATCAACGCTGAAATCGAGTCAGTCTTGAAGTTATTGCAATGGGAAACGACCAAAAACATTTAATTAATAAATAGAGAGAATTGTTTTTATTCTTTCAGAATCATACAAAATATGATGATAAGGGTAAAATGACATACTGCAAGTGGTCTAAAATGTCATACTACCAATAACTATACCAAAGGCATCAAGATCTCAAAAGAGGCAAAATCGAAAGCGGCAGAGCCCGCAGAGCGCCACAGCACATCAGTTCTGCCTTGCACACCAAAAATGGAAGAATTAGAAACTAAAGCTCTGCAAAATTAGTTTGGTTTCGATGTCAATATTGCCAACAATGCAAAAAATGGTCATATGCAGAATGTGCAAGTTTTGCACCTAGAACAAAAATAATTATTTGTAAGCTATGTTGCTAATAATTTGTAAATTAATGAATAATTTTTATGTGGTTTTGACTTAGTTATACACTCTTGTATATTACGACGCGTTTTATATTTCTGTGATATGCTATGTCAGTTTACCCTAAGTCAATATATCATTTTATCCTAGTACATGCCTAAAATGACACAATAGCATTTGTTTATAATAAACGTAACTTTTTTTTAAATTTTAAAATATATTGGATCTTTACTATATTAAACTATAATGATCAAGGAATTCCCTAATGTATTTAAGGTTCCAAAACTCCACTTTCTAGAAAAATATGACAAATTTTATCAAAACTATGTCATTTTGGATCATTTTCCTCTTCATAATTAATAACAATGTGTTGTACAGAAAATTGGGCCACCATAATTTTAAATCAAAATCTAAGGAAATGTAGATCGAGATAATTTATCAAGTTTGTGGGCTAAAGAAGGTGTACATTTGTAAATATTCTCCTAGGCCCTAACTAAAATATATTTAATTGGCCTAAAATAATGAAATAGTTAGCAGTGAAACCTGCTTAGAAAACCAGCGGAAGACAGATTTAGTTCGCACCTTCCAACTAGATGGCGCAGTATTAATTTGTTGACGGCGGCATTTCTAAATATTCCCATTTGAAAAGTTTTGAAATAGCACTTTTAATTTTTAAAGTGTATTATCTATTAAACATTTTTAACTTGTTAAAGAGCTTCTTGAATTTTTATTATCAATTTTATTATCTCAAGATAGAGGAAAGTCGCCTAATATTGGATACCTATGTATTTTTGAAAGGAACCTGTATATGTGCACCATCTATCAACCATATGCTGGGTTACACCTTCAAATGCCCCTAATAGGTTTGCAGAGTTCTACAATTAACCGTCTCGACATAAATTATTTTTAAATGAATTATTGAAAACTTAAGGTTTTCTTGCTCCATATTTAAAATGGTGATTTATTGGTTACAAGGTAACAATTTTAAATATTTTTAAGTGGCATAAAACAGTTAACTATTAGAAATGAAAAGTACGTAGAAAACCAGCGAAACAAGATTTTGTTTATATTAGTTCGCATCCTACCACTTGATGGCGCCACATAGCAAATTTTTTAGTGGCGGGCTTTTCAAAATTCAGTTTTTTAATGTTTGGATTTTTAATAGTATCTATTTAAAATTTTTAGACATATTATTTTTTTAAAACTTAAATATTCAATATTTCAGATTTTATCGATTACTTAACGTTCAAAAGAAATAACATCTAAAAATTAAATACTGATAAATCTAGATAGGTAACTAATAAACTAGGCATATTAATACAAATAAATATTTTATTAAAAACACTAAACATCCATTAAAGGAAACACAAATCAACAATAAATAAAAACTTTCAACAATAACAGCTAATAAACATTTTTAACTAACAAGAAAAACCACTAAAATTATTACCTAGCTTTAACAGGTCTTAGGAACTTTCACTTATCACATCACTTTGTTATCAGGAACTTACGTGATTTTAAAATTTCGAAAAAATCCATTATTTCATTTCGTCGTCGACCTGCTACTGGACTGAATTGGAGCAAGTTTCCTGGATAGTGTTTTCAACGAAGTTATATGCCAAAAGCCGAGAGAAAAGCAATAAGTAATCACAAATTATAACATAACCTTTAAAGTTAAAAACAAAATATTTTGGTGAAATACTTAAGATATGGGATTCTTTAATCCTTTTTGGTCTCTTCATCGTCGTTTCTTGGACTCGAAGCGGTCGAATGATACAAATAATAAAACATCAACTATAAAAAAAATAAATTGTAAACACTCCGTTTTTCGTTTGCAATGAAAGAAAATGGCGGAAAATCATGACGAGGAGCGGGTGCGTTCTGGCATCAGCGCCAAAACTGGCTCGTGTTAGGATTCGAACTATATTCATGGCCTCCTTGTTTGTTTCCAAGTTTCCCATTCAACTTTCACCCCAGTGTGTAAAGGGTAGTGTATATTATAGAATAAATATTCTAGAGTTTTTTTTGAATGGAGTTTTTTTTTTTTTAATAAAGTAATTCTAACCCAAGAATTTTATGAGGTGGCTAATCTTGGCTATACGTTCCCAATATTAGATGATATTGCCTTTTACTCAATAAAATAGTAAAATAATTAACCGTATTTGTATAAAACGGGCATCCTAATATGATATTCAATATCTAAATTCACAAAATGGACAGGTTATAAAAAATATTTAATTATGTCCCAAATAAGACTTTTATTGTTTTGCTGCACATCCTAAGTGATAATACATATCCAAAACTTGACTAAATAGGATTCCTTTTTATACAAAAGATCATTTAACAAAAATATATCCAATATTAGGCACCCTTCCTCTACTATAACAAATGTAGTCCATTGAACATTTAACTAAACATTTATTTGCCTATGAAGTTTGTAAAAATGTCAGAAAATTTAAAAAAATATGATTAATTTACTGTTAGATAAGATCGCACCCGGATTTCATAAGCGGATCTGTGAATAATAATAAGTATTCCATAATCTACATAAATTTGCTGATAAGCATGCATTGTAATGTGTATGGCCAAAACCTCTTTAAAAAGATTAAATTTTATACAGAGTTATGGAAAGTAATGTAACAATATTTGGCTTGAATTAAACCCCGTGAACATCTCGGGCTATCCGGATGTTATTGACCACTGTTGTTAAGGATGCACGAGCAGGTCTAGTACTCTGCGACAAAAAGGGAATGTTTGATGAGCAAATATCGGGTAATGCACACACATATATATAAACAGTATATTGCCAATACGAACGTTCCAAAATACAAAAAGTGTCCCCGCTATGGGAGATGGCGCGGGCCTATTGAGTTTGCGTAGTGGGGTGGAAATTTTATCCATCGCGTCAGAGCCGGCCCGATATTATTTGTTTGTTGTTATTCGTCGCCATCTTTGATTCTGGATGCTTTTTCAAATTACAGAATAAAAAGTGGTTCATCCACATTGTTGTCGGTATACTAGTGCTTATAAACTTTCATTATCTAACAACAATTTTTCTAGATGAGATTTTAATTTGTGGTGATTCGATTCGCTGTTTGGTAGGTTATTAGTGGCTTGTTTTGTTTAAGATGAAAGGACACAAGTACATGGTGCTTTTTTGCAAAAGTAGTGGATCAATACCAGGTATAAAATATTTCAGCTATGTACCTACATATATACGAAAATATTTTGCTTATCACATTATCCGATCTTAGGAACCGAATTTCACTAAAAAGTTTTGTAAAAAAAGAAGAGAGTGTCACTCGTATACAATATAATATATATGTGGTCACTGGCTAATCTTAAAATTAATGTATTTTTGATTTGGTGCATTAGTAACTAATGATAATTCCGAAAATAGTCAATATAGTCATTCATTCTTAATTTTTGGTTTAGAAAAAAGTGAGGTTAAGAAACATATACGACGTCGGATGAAAGTTAAAATAAAGCTAATCGTGTCGATTGTTACAAATATTCGGACGGAATTTGACACAAAAAGTTTACACCAATCAGGGCACTGTCGGATAATCATATCATCAGAAATCGTATGCCTGGAACGCTGTCTTAAATCAAACTAATCGAAATTTTTATTGCAATATTTTTCCTAACTAACAAGTGAAATTTAAATTAAAAAAGTTGGTCCGGTCCTGTCGAATGTTTACTTTCACAAGGAAATTTCCGAACTGCGCAAACTCACAACGCCCCCTTCGATGCCCATAGCGGGGACATAATTGCAGATGGTATTAGCAATATACTGTTTATATACAGGGTCCGCAAACGAAGCGTGGACGGAAGATTAAATCGTTATCGAAGAACTTATCAACAATACTGAAACAGATTGAGATATTGGATTAAAAGCGGCATGTTTTAAAAATATTTTACATTATACAGGGTGGCCCAAAAATGTGTGACAGCATAAAATTATATTTTTTTAAATGGGACACCCAGTATTTTATTGCATATTTAGGTTCGTCTTACTATCGTTTATAAGTGCCTCAAATTTTATTTAATTTGGTTTTGTAGTTTCGGAGAAATAAATTAAAAACTAAAAAAAAAAGTTTTGCAGTCCTGAATAAAAAAATCAAAAAAAACAATCCAGAACAATTTTTTTAACCTAGGCATTGAGTGAAATTTATGACAAGAGGTCTAGAGATACATGAATGCGTTTATTTATTTTATACAGGGTGTTCATAATAAGCTTTCAAAAACACCACATTTTAAAATAATTTTTCTCAAGTTTTTCAAATGGAACACCCTGTATATTATTTGGCTATTTGACGTAGAATTCATAGACAATTTTTTTTTGTAATACAAGCATATAAGCTGTTATATCCAACCGTTTTCGAAATAATTATAAATATCATAAATTATGTTGTTTAAATAGAGTTTTTATTGGGAAATTTTGTTATAGGCGACTAGACTAATAATTGTAAACTAAAGTAAAAGTTCAAAATAGCTTCCTTTTACTCTTAGAGTTTACCGTATTTTTAGTTATTTCGATATAAATTCTAAAAGCATACATTTTTGCTACTTATATTATTTAATTTTATTTTTTATTCTTAATCGAGTTGCCATAATTTCTTTTTGTTTAGATTGTCACTATGACAGTTAAATAAAATTATTTACATTTGTTCAGTCGTCGAAATTAAGTACTAACTTACACAAAATGTCGAATTTTAGAAATGGTAAATATGATTTTTATACTGGATGAATGTGCAAGAAATTGCCTTCTCGCGAGCCGAGTGTATGCTGAAAGATATCCAGATATTGAGAGAAAGCCGATAGCAAAAACCTTCGAGAAGTTGTTGCAAAAATTTGTAGCAACAGGAAGCACTGCGTACACAAAAAGGATAATAATCAATAAACCCGTTATTAATGAAGAAAATGAATTAAGAGTTCTATTGGCAGTAGAGGAAAATCATTAAATTAAGTAAAAGGATGCTATTTTGAACATTTACTTTAGTTTACAATTATTAGTCTAGTCGCCTATAACAAAATTTCCCAATAAAAACTCTATTTAAACAACATAATTTATGATATTTATAATTATTTCGAAAACGGCTGGATATAACTTATATGCTTGTATTACAAAAAAAAATTGTCTATGAATTCTACGTCAAATAGCGAAATAATATACAGGGTGTTCTATTTGAAAAACTTGAGAAAAATTATTTTAAAATATGGGGTTTTTGAAAGCTTATTATGAACACCCTGTATAAAATAAATAAACGCAATTACATTCATAGTATCTCTAGACCTCTTGTCATAAATTTCACTCAATGCCAGGTTAAAAAAAAAAGTTCTGGATTGTTTTTTTTGATTTTTTTATTCAGTACTGCAAAACTTTTTTTTTTAGTTTTTAATTTATTTCTCCGAAACTACAAAACCAAATTAAATAAATTTTGAGGCACTTATAAACGATAGTAAGACGAACCTAAATATGCAATAAAATACTGGGTGTCCCATTTAAAAAAATATAACTTTATGCTGTCACACTTTTTTGGGCCACCCTGTATAATGTAAAATATTTTTAAAACATGCCGCTTTTAATCCAATATCTCAAGCTGTTTCAGTATTGTTGATAAGTTCTTCGATAACGATTTAATCTTCCGTCCACGCTTCGTTTGCGGACCCTGTATGTGTGGGATATACTAAACCATAAGAGATACTACTCGTGGGTCAAATTATGACACAGCAGCAGGAGTTTAATCGAATGCCATCGAATAATTTATCAAAAAAAGTCGGCGTCTCATCAAAATAATTTGTTTAATATATAAACGGTGACATATGTTTCGCCCTTGTACGGGCATCATCAGACCTAACATTCAGAAAAGACAATTAAAAGATTTAAAAATTAAGAAATTAAAAAGGGTAAAAACACGTAACAGACATTATAGAATACATCAAGTATCTACAGCTACACAGTAACGACTACAGTTACTTGATGTGTTCTGTAATGTCCATTACGTGTTTTTAACCTTTTTATTTGTTAATTTTTAAACCTTTTAACTATCTTTATTGAATGTTAGGGCTGATGATGCCCGTATACGGGCGAAACATATGTCACCATTTATATAATAAACAAATGATATTGATGAGACGCCGACTTTGGGCAATTTGATTTTTGTTACTAAAATCGGGCCTCTTAGAGACACGGACTGCTTCTTTTAAATCGAATAATTTGACAATTCAATTTTGTTTTAGAGATTTTTAGAAAATACTAAAATTTCGAAAAATCGTTCTTGTTTTCGAATTTTACTTGAAACTATTCAAAATGAATGCTTTATTATTTATGTTATTGCAACAAACTTCTCTTTCTTATAAAATTACAGCAGTTCTTGTTTTAAGAAATGACATTGCACGTACGATATTGACCAACCGATGATAATTTTAATTATCATATTATAAAATTATAAATTGATCAAATTATTCTTTTATAATTATTAAATAATTGCCATTATCGCATGAATGGTCACGGTTAAGGATGCCGACGCCTAAAATTATTGAACCAAGGATTTTAAATCAAGGAGGATACCGCTTTGGTTCAGTCTTTGAAGAATAAACAATTACATTCTTAGGTAGGTTGTAAACAATTTTCCAGAAAATCTCTGAGCTCTGAATTTTAGTATAATTTTTCTTTGTTGTTTTCTGTTAATTAAACAAAGACATTACGTCGCTTTCGAGCGTTCGGAACATACTTTTTATAGAACCCTTATTATTGGAACGGCTGTCTTTCATACCTGCTTTCACGTTTGATACTACCGGATTAATAACTGTAATTTTTTTCGTTATTGTTAAATAAAATTCTTTGTTGTTTGTCAGTGCTTATGTGTTAAATTTAAGTATTGTTTATGGAAAAAAATAGTAATTCTTAACTCAATATGGACAATGTCGCAAGTCTGCCGTAAGCGAAAAAAAAATATTGACTTGAGTCTCGCCCGTCGATCGTTTGTATTTCCTAACAAAGACGCTATTGGTACCAGTAGTTACTGGCAATGAGGAAATGGCCTTAGCGTAAAAGGCAAATTTGGATACTCTATTTTGTCTCTATGCTTTTTTGAAATCCCTTCTATTTTAGTTATGCAAAAGTAGCAATCACTTATATGGTCAGTAGGTTCTCTCCACACCATAGGAACAGCAAACGGCATAGAATTTTTCTTGCGATACATCCACTGCACTAAATTTACGTGACAACTCACACAACAAACATGAGGAGCTCAACTTTTATCTTGATCCCCAATTTGGCACTTAAAATTTAAAAAATAGGCTTTTTTGACTTCATCAGATATAGATCTAGCTTGGGACTTTATAATAAATCGTCCACATATATAACAAAACTCATCTGCTGGATTTTTGCAACATCGACGACTCGAACTTGCTATTTTATATAAAAATCGACTTAAACACTTGACTGTACTGTAAACGAGACAGAAACCAACTAAACTGCAGAAAACAGTAAAACTCTTAAAGGTTCGTACAATACTGTGAAAATAACCCCTCTGCAGTCTTGCTATATTTTCCGGTCCTAAGGCAGGTAGAAATGATTTCAAAGATAGCATTATATAAAAGAAAAGCAGGTAAAGATTGTTTCACGAAAAATTGATATAACTTAATGACTGCAGTAAAAGTACCTGGGGCCATCCCATTATTTATGACCGTTTGTTATTATTATGTGGAAAGGACCGGATTGTAATAATTATAATTAAATATAGGCACATCAGGTAGGTTAGGTTGCTTAATTTATATTTAAATATCTTTTTGTGGTAAAATTTGTTAGTTTTTGAGGAATGGTTCAAGAATTGTCTTTTGCCAAACATTCCTCAGAATAGCGTGATAGTAATGGACAATGCGAGCTATCACAGTCGCCAATTACATAAAGCTCCAAGCTCAAATAATACAAAATTGGAGATTCAGAACTACATGGCGGCGAATGATATATATTTTGAAGAAAGTTATAAAAAAAGTGATCTTTTAGAAGTTTTAAAGACATTTTGTATAAGAAAAGTATATGTTTGTGACACATTGGCAGAAGAAATTGTACATACAGTGCTACGGCTCTCACCCTATTATTGCATTTTTAACCCCATAGAGCATATGTGGCACCAGTTAAAATCACTGGTTAGGTCTGAAAATATTTCTCCGACTTTAAGTTCTAGTGTTGTAGAATTAATACGAAAATGCTTTAATGATATTCCCACAGGTAGTTGGAAAGATTCAGTCCGTCACGTAATAACTGTAGAAAATTCGTATATTAGTCTGGATCGTATAATTAATCCAATTATAATTAACTTTGATGAGGATAGCGATAGCGAAACAGAACTATAGAATGACATTATAAATGTAAATAAATATGACTAGTAATATTTAATGTTTTCCTTAGTCCGTCCCTTCATACTTCACTTGTTTATTGCCAAGCTCTTGTCGACACAATGGGACCGGCCCAGGAAATCATTAAGTCGTATCCAAATTTCGTGAAACGTACTGTACTTGAAAATGAGACGTGCTAGGCCATTTCTGGGAAAGAGTGTTCTAATAACTTCCTAAATGAAACGCAAAATAAGCATTCTCATCGATGTTACAAAAATTATGTCGACTTGTGTAATTCGAAAGATTTTGATTTTAGAAAAAACCGCAATTTAAATAGAAACCTCGTAGGAACCTCATATTTTCTAGAAAATAGCTTTATCAGTTTATGGTATTTTTTATAACTTAGATATCATGGTCAACTTTCTTAAATACGGACGTGGCAGACCTCTTAACCTCTTGTTTTATTTTTTGTATTTCTTTACCCCAAATACAATGAGGTATCACTCAATTCTATTTACTTTAGTTTCGGCATAAATTATACATCAACAGAAAAATTTTAAGAATTTTCTCAGTACGGCCCTTATTTTTTAAAATAATACATACATGATATACTTTCATTTGATTGATATGAAAAATAACTAAATAGTTTACTTAGTAATGTAATTTCGTTAATTTCGATAGTATTTCCCCATAAAAAATAGTCCAGGGTAAATCAGTGTTGCCAGGTCTGGTGAAATTTCACCAGATCTGATGATTTTATAAGTAATGGTGATTAGTGAAAAACTTTTTTAAAAGTCTGATTTCTGGTGTTTTTTTGATGTTTGATGAATTCTGGTGATTTTTTAAGTTCGTTTGCATAATTATTGTTCACAGGAGGTCCTAAAATATACTTTAGGCATCATTCCACCTTTTTTTGCTCATCTAAATATTTTTGGGTACAATGAGCTTTTTTGGTTTTTTCTTGCTCATGAAATTATTTTTTGGCTGGATGACATCATTATAAATATCCTTTTTTTTTTGGTAATCGGTCATAAAATATTTACCCTCTTTTTGACAAATATTTTAAATCTGTTGATTTCTTGTGGTTTTTCATCACCATTTCTGGTGCTATCTTGCTCACCTGGCAACACTGGGGTAAACGATAAAAACGATCGACCGTGCAAAAAATAATAATTAAAACAAAAAAAGGAAAACTTTAGCCGTGCTCTCTCACTTTTTTTATTGATAACAAGCACAACGTCTATTTAATAAGCACTGTACCTTTAAAAAAACATTAGAACAACATAATAATTCACATTGCATACAAGTGCTTGGCCTAATAAATAGGGGATGTCCTTTCTTCAGTCGTAATTAGATATCCTGCACTGAGCGCGTATACGTACACGATTACCTAAAATAATCCACGGGCAAATATTGTCTTAAACTATTTGCGCATATCTTAAAAATGTTATAATTAACTTAAATGAAGGTGTTCTGTTCATTCATTATTTAAATATCCGTAGCTGAGGTAGTTCGGTGTCAGTAAAGTGGTAGAAGTTAAAATTCGAGTCACGATGCCGACAGACTGCGATCACGAAGAGTTAGGCCAGATAAGGATCGAGCGGCCGTTTTACGAACACCAACAATTGAGGCAGGATTTTTGTTATGAGAAACCTAAGAAACCAAGTAAGTAGCTGTTACTGAAAATTGAAAAAAATATATCTTAAATAATTTCCGTGGTGATAATTTGATATATAAAACGGTTAAGTGCAACTAGAACTGTAGCCCTGTGCCGCTAAGATTACTATTCGATTTTTCGAGTCCCGTATACAGGGTGTCCTGGATAAGAATGCAGTCTACAAGGATCTCGTTAAGATGAGGATCCCAAACAATAAAAAATTAGCAATCAGAGCCATCTAACTTGCATCAATTTAATTAAAAATATGCCGCTTTTTGGCAGATTAGAAAGAAACGAGAGTCATCAGCTGATTTATTGATATTTATATTGCATGAAATATCAATTGGGGTATCAACAAGTTTCAGACAGATTTGTCACAAAAATTTGAAAATTGTTCATATTTGAAATTGTTATTATTATTCTTATAACATTATATTTTGCCAAGGGATTGAGCCAAATGTCACGAAATCTTTTATTGGGGGAAGGGGGGTTGAAAAATCGCCAGAAACGCCTCACGTAATTAATTGATGCCTCCCAAGCCAAAAAAAAATATCTTAAATAAAATTATTTGTTTTACCCTGTAGTAACGAAACTATGAATTTTAGGCCCTAAGTGTGTTATGTTTTTGAAATCAGCTGTTCTTGGAGATTACAGATCTGAACTAAAATATAGGGGTTCCCATTTAAAAAAATCGTCGATAATGTCATATCTACTACATGAGCCACCTTGTAAATTAAGTTTGTATGGGAAAAAATCCGCCATTAAAAATTATTATACACGTGTCCGAAGATTTTTCCGAAATATTTTTAGATTCCTAGATAATGAATCTATTCCTTACTTTATGTACACATTGTATACTATATATTACTGCTACCACCAAAAAAACAACTCAGGAATGGAAGAAAAATATATATTGTACACCACAAGAAATACAAAAATCATCTGTCAATAACATTAACTTAATTATTAATTTAAATTAACCTAACCTAATAAATAAAAATGAGCTAATCTGAATTAGATAAAAACTTCCTTTTATAAGATTTTCCCGCATGAGATTGAAAAGGACAGTCTCTTTGAAGACTCCAGCAGAAATCGGCCATCATGTGAATGTCCCATCTACCCTGATATCACCTCTTCCATAGTTTTTATATCCTGGTGGAATCGTTCCCCCTGTTCTTCACTAAGGTCGCCAAGATTTCCTGGGAATCGTTCGAAGTGGCTGTTGAGATAATGAATCTTAATGCTTATATTACACCCATATTGGTTAAAGTTGTTGAGCATATCTTCCACTATCTCTCGGTAATTTTCCGAACTAGATTTTGCAAATGCATTAAGGCAATATTCCGCATATGGGGATTATACAGGGTCCGCAAACGAAGCGTGGACGGAAGATTAAATCGTTATCGAAGAACTTATCAACAATACTGAAACAGCTTGAGATATTGGATTAAAAGCGGCATGTTTTAAAAATATTTTACATTATACAGGGTGGGCCAAAAAAGTGTGACAGCATAAATATATATTTTTTTAAATGGGACACCCAGTATTTTATTGCATATTTAGGTTCGTATTACTATCGTTTATAAGTGCCTCAAATTTTATTTAATTTGATTTTGTAGTTTCGGAGAAATAAATTAAATACTAAACAAAAAAAGTTTTGCAGTCCTGAATAAAAAAATCAAAAAACAATCCAGAACTATTTTTTTAACCTCGGCATTGAGTGAAACTTATGACCAGAGATCTAGAGATACTACGAATGTAATTGCGTTTATTTATTTTATATAGGGTGTTCATAATGAGCTTTCAAAAACCCAACATTTTAAAATAATTTTTCTCAAGTTTTTCAAATGGAACACCCTGTATATTATTTGGCTATTTGACGTAGAATTCATAGACAATTTTTTTTTGTAATACAAGCATATACGTTATATCCAGCCGTTTTCGAAATAATTGTAAATATCATAAATTATGATGTTTAAATAGAGTTTTTATTGGGAAATTTTGTTATAGCCGACTAGACTAATAATTGTAAACGAAAGTAAATGTTCAAAATAGCTTCCTTTTACTTAATTTAATGATTTTCCTCTACTGCCAACAGAACTCTTAATTCATTTTCTTCATTAATAACGGGTTTATTGATTATCATCCTTTTTATGTACGCAGTGCTTCCTGTTGCTACAAATCTTTGCAAAAACTTCTCGAAGGTTTTTGGTCTCGGCTTTCTCTCAATATTTGGATATCTTTCAACATGCACTCGGCTCGCGAGGAGGCAATTTCTTGCACATTCACCCAGTATAAACATCATATTTACCATTTCTAAAGATGTAAAATTCGACATTTTGTGTAAGTTAGTACTTAATTTCGACGACTGAACAAATGTAAATAATTTTATTTGGCTGTCATAGTGACAATCTAAACAAGAAGAAATCATGGCAACTCGATTAAGAATAAAAAATAATATTAAATAATAAAAGTAGCAAAAATGTATGCTTTTAAAATTTATATCGAAATAACTAAAATACAGTAAACTCTAAGAGTAAAAGGAAGCTATTTTGAACTTTTACTTTAGTTTACAATTATTAGTCTAGTCGCCTATAACAAAGTTTCCCAATACAAACTCTATTAAAACAACATAATTTATGATATTTACAATTATTTCGAAAACGGCTGGATATAACTTATATGCTTGTATTACAAAAAAAATTGTCTATGAATTCTACGTCAAATAGCCAAATAATATACAGGGTGTTCCATTTGAAAAACTTGAGAAAAATTATTTTAAAATGTGGGGTTTTTGAAAGCTTATTATGAACACCCTGTATAAAATAAATAAACGCAATTACATTCATAGTATCTCTAGACCTCTTGTCATAAATTTGACTCAATGCCGAGGTTAAAAAAATAGTTCTGGATTGTTTTTTTTTTGATTTTTTATTGAGGACTGCAAAACTTTTTTTTTTAGTTTTTAATTTATTTCTCCGAAACTACAAAACCAAATAAAATAAAATTTGAGGCACTTATAAACGATAGTAATACAAACCTAATTATTCGATAAAATACTGGGTGTCCCATTTAAAAAAATATAACTTTATGCTGTCACACTTTTTTGGGCTACCCTGTATAATGTAAAATATTTTTAAAACATGCCGCTTTTAATCCAATATCTCAAGCTGTTTCAGTATTGTTGATACGTTCTTCGATAACGATTTAATCGTCCGTCCACGCTCCGTTTGCGGACCCTGTATAGGTACTAATACCCTAGGACACAAGTCAAGTTAACGAATTAATTTATAAGGCTTCTCTTTTATTGACTTCTAATATATATTTTGTGCTAATTGCAAATATAAAAATAAGAAATCTGCAGGTGCAAAAAAATCCAAGGAAAAATTATTACGTATCTCTAATAATTATATGTCCTTTTGCCAATATAAGATTAGGTATTTTCAGTGATAAAATGAATAAATAGGTATAATTAAAAATTAATTAGTCTTGGAATTAGTTAAGTTTTTGATCAAATTTATGACCATGTTTTAATATTACAATTTATTATGAGTAGGCTCTATCTCAAAAACTAGAGCTGATACGAAGAAAAGCTAATTGTTTTTGGAATCACCGCATTCAAAATAACTAAAATCAGTTGTTTTTCGTCGGCACCAAGACAAAAAAATTGTTGTTGGGCTGTGTAATAGGTGGATTCAGTGCTATTTAAAAAACAAAGTTGATGATGGTTGTGAATAAACGGAACGTCGGATTGAAAATTTAATTTAATTATCTTTTAGACGAGAGAGAAAAAGGGGCAATGGAATGTATTTATATTCACATATCTCATCAAATAGAACCAGAAAATAAAAATAACGAAATCGTAAAAATATGGTTTTGCCAATATCTTCGAAAATATCCGGAATTTTTTTAATTTGAAAACATGACTATGGTTAACGAGATCCCTGTAAAGTTCATTCTTATCCGAGACATATTATATTTATCCTCCAACCTAAGGGCAGTTTCAGACGGTGCCAACAAACCAGATGCGATTTCCCGCTTGCGACAGTTTGCAGCAATATCATTAAGAGTCAATATACAGTGAAATCTCTCATAACGGACACCTCTAATAAGCGGACATTTTTTCATAGTCCGGAACTAGGTACATGAAATTCCATGAAAATCAACCTCTCTTGGGCGGACGCGGACAGGCTGTTTTCATACAAAGAGTGCGAGAACCCTCCTTTAAACAGATAATTTTAAAGTATTTGGGAGACCAATAAATACGGTGCAAAACTCCCTGAAGACAGACCGGCAACCAATCGCGTATGCGTGGCAGAGTTAAAGGACTTCGCCGAACGAAAGTATGTGTGATTCCCCGACAGCAGTCCACCGTTCATTTGTGAGTGTAAATGTGTCGTTTTGAGTCTGAAAGAGAATATTGGTGTTGTGGGAGTTTGTAATTTGATGAGAATGATTTGGGCGAGTTCATTAACATTGATAGCAATGTGCTATTAGAAGATGATAGTGACCCCATTCCTACCGATTATGTAGTCAAAACTGAAACCACATCACTATCTGACGACTCTGATGAAGAAGTTGAATGCAGTTATCAAACAAATGTCACCCATTATCAGCAAGCCATTAGTATGGTAACGGAATTATAAGAGTATGCAAAGAATAGAGGTGACTCTACAGCAATGGAATTGTTATCAGAATTGGAATTACATTTTCTAGATTGCAAGTATAAAACGCAAACACGTCAAACTACGTTAGTAGATTTTTTTTAGTACAACATTCTAACTAAAACTAGTGTATTTTTGTTATGTTTAATGAATATTTATTTGTACATACATATACATAGTAGTAATTTTGCATTGGTGGGCGGACATCTCTATTAGGCGGACACATTTAGACGGCCCCGTAGGTGTCCGCCTAAGAGAGGTTTCACTGTATATGGAGTTCTATTAGAGCGTTTACATGATGCGGACGCTTAAAAAAATGGCCTTTAAATCATGACACCCCCGAAAATAAATTTTATCGCAAGAGGTGAAAGTGTTTGCGGATGCGACAAAAAATCGCATCGCAATCGCGCACCGTCTTTAAAATACATTATTGTTATTATATTTGACAGTCTCTTGTAAATGATGGACGAAATATTGATAACGCAGTTAATACCAGGACATAAACCTTTGTGTTTTGAAGTACCAGGTGTTGATTTGTACATATTTTCTATTGCTTCTGGGATTAATTTTAAGTATTTAAAAAAAAAAAAAATTTAAAACAAAAAAATCTGAAAATTTTAATCATTATAGCAAAGCCATAGAATTGGTAATTAGCTATCCTATACAGGGTGTAACAAATTCGTCCTTCACACTATTGGGACTTCGGAAACGGTAAGAGATACGAAGTCGGTTAAATTGAGGCAAAGTTGGGTAATTATGGGCCCAATAATATGCCCCAAAAAAATCAAAAATGAATACAGGGACTTTCAAAATATGTATTTGGAAAAATCTAAAATTTTACGTTTCGGTTTTTATTTTTTCCTGATATTGTTCCGAGAGATGTCCGAAAATAAATTTCACTTTCTCATTGCAACTTTTTATTCTCCATGATATTACATCATCAGATCTTGAATTCGAGGTTTCGTCTTTAGGACACCATTATCAACTTAATTTTTTTAAATACAGGCCTTGGCCTTTTTGTTTAAATTATAAAAGAGGAACTAAGTCTACGTCCAGCGGTATACAACGCTTACTGGCTTTCCGACGTTTTGTTTCTTAAATTGACCATCTTCATTAAAATACCCCTAGTACGTTCCTGTAATTTACTTTTGTTTCAAAAATGCGGTTTAATTCGAACCTGCAAAACTCAATGCCTTTTTTCTTTGAAAAGTCTTAAAAACAGTGCTGGCATTAAATTAAGAGTGAAATGTTATTTGTATTAATAAAATAAATTACTTACACTAACTAGAAATTTGATGAAACTATTAGTTTGAAAAAAAATAACAGTAGTAGTACGCAATAATAATTAAGGACTGGAACAGCACTAATAATTTTAAAATCATCAGTTTCTTCTACGAAAGTTAATTACAGGAAAGTACTAGGAGTATTTTAATGAAGATGGTCAATTTAAGGAACAAAACGTCGGAAAACTAGTAAATGTCGTATATCGCTAAAAGTAGATTTAGCTCTTTCATAATTTAAACAAAAAAATCCAAGCCTGTATTAAAAAAAAATAAGTTGATGATGGTAACCCAAAGACGAAACGTCGCATTAAAGATCTGATGATGCAATCTTGTGGAGAATAAAAAGTAGCAATAAGAAAGTGAAATTTATTTATGGACATCTCTTCGAACCAAAAATAAAAACCGAAACACAAAATTTTTGAATTGTTCCAAATATTTTGAAAGACGCTGTATTTATTTTTGTTTTTTTGCGCCATATTATTGTGCCCATAATTACGCAACTTTTCCTCAATTTAACCGACGTATCTGTTACCACCCATCTTACGAGAAAGTTATTTTTTAGTTCGGAAGTTATCAAAAATGTTTCGAGTGTCAAGACGCTTTCTGAAATCCAAAAGATACATTTAAAATATAATTATATAATATTGTCAGTGAAGTAATAAAATTACTAATAAATACAAGTAAATTTAAAATATTTACATACAGCCACTTTTGTAAATAGTAAAAAGCGTACTAGCTATCATACATGTAATTGAATATTATACATATTATACATTGTAAACCAAACGCACAGTAAACAAGAAACACCGTAACTACGCACTTGAAAATAAGATTACCTAATTTGATCTAAAACTGACAAACCCCCCATGCCCTTAATGGCGCCCTTTGCTTACTTCTTGTTATAAATTTTTATCATTCTTTTAATGGTATAAGTCATGGCGTCATGTAAGTAAGTCATGCAAGAAAATAGGGAAGAATCGGTAACCAGGTCGAATGAGATAGGATATATCGTACATACAGGGCGTTCTGAAAGGTATGGTCAATACTTAGGCATTTATTACTATATAGGCTCTAGAAATTCATGTAAAATTTTACCTTTTGTTCCCTTATTACCGATCTAGAGCCCTCTGAAGGGGGGACTCTGGAGATAGTTTTGTAACAGATCTCAGGATGGTGAGTAGGTGGGGTGAATAATCGTACACTTTGATTTGAGGAACAGGTTGATTTAATGACTTTGATTTTACTAGCAAATAGAGAAAAAACATAATTAGTCGTCATAGAGTGGCATTTTAAGCAGGTACCTTCAGATTACATTAAAAAGTACGAATATTACATAATAATAGTCAAAGGTAATTCACCTACCTAGCACTACAGACTCAGGAGTAGATTTTAAACACTTAATTTAACTCTACACACAGAACGTCGACAAGCTGCCAGCAAAATGAAACCAAATAGCAGGCAGTTGGTACCGTATCGACGTGGGCCTTTGAGATAAGGAAGACCACAAAAAACTGTTCATACGAAAAAACACGGCTGGGTAGGTCTGGCCAGAATGGCGAAGGCATACCGAAATAAAGTGTCCTGCTTTATCCGCCCCCCAAAACTTTTTTATGCAAATCACAGCAGAAAAAAGCTTATAACATTCAAATAAGGCTAAAAACAGAGCAGAGAGAACAGCGCACTATCGCCCTCTCAAGTAGGCGATGGCACATAGGGTCGCAAATGGCTGGCATGGAACATTCCCCTCTCCTTCCCGCTTTCTGGTTCCTCCAAAACATAGGTACAGAAGCTAATAGACTTTTTAATTCTAAATGGACCACTGAAAAGTAACAACATCTTTTTTGTTTCGGAGGACAAAGCCGAGGACTTAGGGTCCTCACGCAGGAGAACCAAATCGCCAAGTTTAAAAGCGCGAAAAGGACGCGACGGGTACTTAGCCGCTCTCCTTGCCGCTCTTCCTTGCAAGCATTCGCGGGCCAAAAACAACTTCTGCGCGTGAGTCATATCACCCGGGCAACGCGGATATTGTACTTTAGATGGCAACAAAAAAGGTCGGTCCATCCCGAAATGCAATTCCATAGGGGCAAACCCCGTGGACTCGTGGACCACGTTATTCAAAAAATGTTCGAAATTTTTTATTTCGCACGCCCATCTTGTATTCTTCGAGTGGCAGTACACACGACACAACCGCCCTAGCTCGCGCATAACTCTTTCCGAATTATTGGCCTGTGGATGTCGAACAGAACAATGAGAAATCTCTATCCCTAATGACGTAAGGGTGGTTTTCCATGCTGTCGACGTAAATTGGGTGCCATGATCAGCCAACACCCTCAATGGACGGCCAAAACGTGGGAAATAATTTAAGGTTAACCGGCTCAAGCAAGCCCGGGTGGTGGCTTTCTTTAACGGGTATAAAGCCACTATTTTTGAAAAAACATCCAAAACTACGAACACATAAGTCGCGCCCCCCCGACTAGTAGGCAACGGCCCATAAAGATCGACCGCGACTAGCTCACTCTTGCCATTAGGTATGACAGGGTGGATGGGTGGCTTAGGCAGAATGGTATGTTTGGTTTTTTGACAAACGTCGCACGAACGAAGTATCCTCTTAATATCGCGGTACATATTCGACCACCACGCTTCACGCTTTAACGCGCACCAGGTTTTATAAGCACCAAAATGGCCTGTACGCTCATGAAAATAACAAACAAAATCTTGTGTTAATGCTTTAGGGACACATAGCACATACGGTTCTTCCAAATCCGAACGGTAATATAATACACCCTCGCGCAATGCAAAACGACTTTGAAGCTTCTCGTCGCTATTTAAATTATTTTTTATATCCTCGATTTTTTCGTCAGCTAGCTGGTATTCTTTTATGTTTTTAAGGACATCCGTAAAAGCAGGCGACGTTTTAAAATTACTGAGGATTTTAAACTCTCTACTCATAGGGGTAGGTAGACGCGAAGTCCCCGAAAAACGCGACAGCGCATCAGCCACGTAGTTTTCGCGACCCGGTATATATTTAATATCAAAGTTAAACTCTTGCAGCGCCAACGCCCAACGCGTTATTCTGGGCGAAAGTAAACGACACGTATTTAAGTATGTAAGTGCCCGGTTATCCGTGTATAAAGTGAATTTTTTTCCCAACAGATAAATACGGAAACGTTCCATAGCCCACACGGCACCGAGAATTTCCTTCTCTGTCGCACTATATCGTGTTTCACGTGGCTGCAAAATCCTGCTAGCCCATGCGACCACCTTCTTATCTCCGCTATCAGTCAATTGAAACAGCTGCGCGCCCAGAGCCGTATCGCACGCATCGACGACAACGTACCATTCTCGTACCGGATCGGGATGGTATAACAGGGTGGCATCGATAAGTAGTTGTTTCACACGCTCGAACGCAGTTTTTTCAATTTCCGACCATTTCCAGCGTTGTTGCTTGCGTAAAAGATTAGTCAGTGGTTGGCTTACAAAGGAAAAATTGGGGCAAAAGGGTCGATCGAAATTACATAACCCTATGAATTTTTGCAATTCTTTTACATTTTGTGGTTCATGGTACTCCGTAATTGCCTGAACCCGTTCCAACGACGGCTTTACTCCTTCCGGCGTTAAGATATACCCGACGAACTTAATTTCGGATCGGAAAAAACAACATTTTTTTAATTTTAATTTAAGTCCGCATTCCTTTAGTCTAGAAAAAACTTTTTGTAAATGTGACACGTGATCTTCAAACGAATTCGACAATATCAAAACGTCATCAACATAACACTTTAGAAAACTTTTAAATTCGCTTCCGAAAATGACGTCCATACACCGCACAAATGCGGATACCGCTGTGGATAACCCAAAAGGCAAAACTCGAAATTGGTAGGTCTTTTGACCCACCATAAACCCGGTGTATTTTTTTGATTCGGGGCTAAGTGGAATTTGATAATAGCCCATTGTTAAATCTAAAGTGGACATATACTTACAACCGGACATAGATAACAAAATTTCCTCAATCGGAGGAGGCATTTCGTATTCTTTGCGCATGCGTTTATTTAAAAAACGAGCGTCCAGGCATATTCGAACGCTGTTATCTTTTTTTATTGTGGTCATAATAGGAGAAACGAATGGAGTCGCGGCGCGCTCAATTATCCCCCACTTTTCCATATCTTGCAACGCGCGTTCGACAGCATCGCGGTGCGCTAAAGGCAAAGGATAGGGTTTTATAAAGAAATCTTTATCGTCGTGCAGTTTTATTACGTGAGAATACTTATCCGTTAACCCTGGTATATTCGAAAAAACCGATTTGTTCGCCTCGAGCACCTTATTAAATTCTCCTCGCTGTACTATGTTCAACGATTCACAAGTGGACAAAACTTCCTCGAACTCGTTTTTCTTTTGTTCGACGACGTGCGCTATCATGCGCCCCCTATCACAAGCCACGATTCTTATTCCGCGGTCGATTTTTTGTTCGAACTCATGAAAAAAAACTTCGGGGATCACGATTTTTTTATTTTGATAAAAACAAACGAGTTGTTTCTTTGAAAAATCAATCTGCGCATGCGTCATGCGTAAGAAGTCCGCGCCCAGAATGACGGGGAAAACAAGATCGGGTACAAGTAAAAATTCATGTTCAAAAGTAAAATCGCCAACGATAAACTTCAACAAGCATTGTTTTTTAACTTTTTTTTGCTTTGATTTAAAGGCACCGGACAACTTCACCCCGGAACATGAGAATGATGGGACAATATCATGAAAATCGCTTAAAACTACCCAGACGTCCTCTGCAATGCATGATACCTCCGAACCACTGTCAATTAGGGCGATACTATTATAGCCATAAAAATTAATTTTAATTTGTGGCGATCTAGATTCATCGCTTTTATGTTCAAAATCACAGGCTTCATGCATTTCTTCGCGAGGGGTTCTCAAAATGACGTCCGCTGAATTTAGACTCCCCGCCACTACGCCTGGTGGGGGGAATCCCTCCCGTTTTCCGAATCAGGAATCGAGAAGTCTTCGTCTAAATGCATATTTGCTACATTTTTCCGTACAAAATCCGTTCTATTATTATTACTTTTATTTCTTGTGGCGTAATCAGCAGGTTTAAAGGTTGTTTTATTAGAATTACCGCCATTCGACCCTAAGATATTTTTTCTGTTAAAGTAGTAGTCGGCTTGTCTTAGTTTTTCTAATGCTTCCTGAAAATTTTTCACTCCCACTAAAATTGATGAAATGTTCGGTGGGAAATGCCTCGCGATTATTTGTATTAATTGTTCAGGAGGGTATGGTGGATTTAAAAATTTTGCCTGTGCAACAAAATAATTAAAATGGTCTACAAAAGAGATGTTATCACTGTATGAGTAAAAAGCAGCCTCAATTTTTAATTTTACCCCTAACTGTTTTGTAGGACCCCAAAAATGGTCTAGAAAAGCCTGTTTAAATTCTAGGTAACTTGTGAAAGACGATAGGTATGCGTCTGCCCATAATTTGGTTTTTTCTGAAAAAAGCGAATTTATTTGCCATACTATTTGGTCGTAAGGTACCCCTTGACCTTGGTAATGGTACTCAATATTATTAAGAAACTCAACCGGGTGTATTGCATCGTTATCGAATGCTGGCAGCTTTTTTACATCAATTATATTTCTAAAATTATCATTTCTATTGTTTAAATTACACTGCTGTTGGAATTGTGTGATTACTTCGGTGACCAAGCGAGTGATACCTTCCGGTGAAAATAAAGGCATTGCTGGCTGCGCCAGTGGTTGTTGGAAAAATCCATTGTCGCCTTCCATTCTTGGCCGAAAAAAATAATCTGGGGGCGGTGGCTGTACGCCTCCCCTTTCTGGAGCAGAATTAGGAAAGTAAACGGGCCTACCTGATGATGTACTCGGGGTAGACGCTGGTGGGGGAGGGGGTACCTCCGGAATTAGCCTCAACGGTGACTGCTGCGGTGGTAATCCGCCGAAATCCCGGAGGATTGGTCTTCTTCTTAAGTCGTATCGTTGAGTACTTGCTGTAGAAGCATTCCTTGGTGTTTCGTTCCTCGTGTTGTTCATCTTTGTTGTGTAACTTTCACCACTCCTCGTGGGCGCCAGATGTAACAGATCTCAGGATGGTGAGTAGGTGGGGTGAATAATCGTACACGTTGATTTGAGGAACAGGTTGATTTAATGACTTTGATTTTACTAGCAAATAGAGAAAAAACATAATTAGTCGTCATAGAGTGGCATTTTAAGCAGGTACCTTCAGATTACATTAAAAAGTACGAATATTACATAATAATAGTCAAAGGTAATTCACCTACCTAGCACTACAGACTCAGGAGTAGATTTTAAACACTTAATTTAACTCTACACACAGAACGTCGACAAGCTGCCAGCAAAATGAAACCAAATAGCAGGCAGTTGGTACCGTATCGACGTGGGCCTTTGAGATAAGGAAGACCACAAAAAACTGTTCATACGAAAAAACACGGCTGGGTAGGTCTGGCCAGAATGGCGAAGGCATACCGAAATAAAGTGTCCTGCTTTAGTTTCCATTAAAGATTTTTGAAACTGTCAAACATAAAAACTTTGTATGGTGAGACGACAACACTATCTTAAAAATGTCAGCAATTAAAAACTATTGTCAAAAGGAGGAGTAGTAGAATAAAAATAGATCTTGTTTACTTATTGTAATATTGAATCTTCCACTTTTTTATGTTAAGCTAAAGAAATTCAATACATTGCATGAAAAGAAGGTATTCTTAGTTAAGACAAGACAATTTTTCCATTGATAAGATGTTACCACCTGCATACCGGTTTCGAACTCTTATGTTCTCGTCAGTACAGGGTCGGTATCCATATCTATCATCGGAGAAGACTCTATACTTCGCGCTGTATTATCAACAGTAGTCGAGAAAATACAACGCGAAGTGCCATCTCATTGGTATTGGTTATAAATATTAATTAAACTGAAAATTTTGCAGGCTGCAGGAAAGTTTTTTTAAGTGTCCGCTGGAAATCGAACCCCGCATCTTCCGCTAATCGATTGACCCACAGAAACTTCGAATATTTTCTTAGTTATTCAATTTTTGTGTTTGACAGACGACAATTTCAAACCAGGATAGGGTTATTAAAGAACATATTTTGCCAATTACAATATTTGTAAAAAGGTTTTCTTAAAGGGATTTACCCCTGGAACGCCGACTTTTAAGTCTAGAGAGAAAATAATTTTGTCATGTTTTTATAAATTAATTGCTAGATACAACAACGAAAAATATATATAATCAAAAGCAGAGGAGAAATTTAAGCTACGTAAAGATAGATTATCAGTTTCTAAGTGTGCAACTAATATTTATTCTGTTCATATCATTGTTTAAATTGTAGTTATAAATCTTAGATACAATATAATTTAGAATAAGTCAATATTATGATTTTGTTACCGGATCTGAAGTTAATCCATGAAAAAAAATTGGAGTTATAACAGATCGAGAACTTTTTTATATTAAACATTTTAATTGTTTTTTTTAAGTAGTCCGTCTTTAAGTGGAGCGAAATGAAGACTGGGGAAGGAAACTGAAAACTGTTCACTAATTTAATAACGATATTTGAAATATAATCATTACGTACATGTTTCGAAGGCATAAACCTTTATCTTCAGTGGAAAGTTAATTGAGAAAACTTATGACATTGCCAAATTATACTTCTGCAACAGAAAAAAAGGAAAATAATAAAAAAAAATTATTAAAAAATTAAATTAACCATTAACCATTGGCAATTTCATAGTTTTCGCAATTAACTTTCCACTGAAGATTACGGTTTATGCATTCGAAACATGTAGTGTGTGTGTGTGTAAGTTTCAATGGCACTGGAGAATCTCCAACAGACCAGACTATTTTTGAAAGTTTTCTTATTTATTATTGTCATGTTCTTTTTTGATTCATTTAATAACAATGACTTAAACCTAATGTACTTTTCACGATACATATTATTATATCTATACTATATATACATGTTACATATTATATAAAAACTGTTTTCAATATTTTTCATATACATATATTTTTTTAATTCTCCATAAGTTAAACAGGGACACAAGATAGGAATTTTAGTTTCCGGTTGGCTGTCCCGGATGGAAATACTAACAAGAGGCCAAATTGTAGGGTGGGTAAACATGAGGATAAACATATGGTTTCTATAGCTAATAGTCTCCTGGCCCAATGTAGGGGTGGTTAGCCCACATTCATTAAGCCAAAAAGACTTTGTGATTTGGTATAATGTTTATAAACTATATTAAAATTCTTAATGTCGGTCAGTAGATTTGCAAGATTAAAAGGAAATACTGTTTTGGAGATACGCAGCTGCGTGAAAAATTCTTGAATATTATTGATATTTAATAGGCATTCAAATAGAATATGTTGTGGATCGGCTATTTCATTACAGGTATTACAATTTGGGTCATCTACAAGCCCTATTTTATATTTATAACTAGGAGAGATTATATGATTTGATCGTAATCTCGATAAAGTTTGTATAACCTTTTTGTTGTTTACGTGTGAAAACCATGGTTTACTACTTATTTTGGGTTTAATGTTACGAAAATAATTGCCTTTGGTGGCCAATTGGTATTGCGATTGCCATTCTTTATTCATCTCTTCTTTAATTATCCTATCAAAATCTGTTCTTGGCGTTTTGTAGTCAATATCTATAGTTCCACTGTTAGTTGCTTCTTTTGCTAGTCTGTCCACGATTTCATTTTCATAAATTCCAATATGTGCCTTTATCCATATTAATTTGACTGTTTTACCTTGGTTTATGATTTCGTAGTTTAATTTCATAATTTCGGCTATCAAATGATTGACTTCGGTTGTCGGTGATGCGGACATAATTTTTTGCAAGGCACTTAAGCAGTCTGTGAATATTATGTAATGTTGGTTGACATTCTCCAGACATATTTTATATGCCTCCTTAATTGCATTAAGTTCTGCGGAAAAGTTGGAGGAATACTTAGACAGCTTGATTTTAAGTCTTATATTTTTATTCGGGTAGAATACAGCACATCCTACTTTTCCGTTAATTCTCGAACCGTCTGTGTACAGTATTTCATGGTTTGGCCATTTTTCTTCTATTTCTAATTTGAAGCTGTTATTTCGGGCAGCCTCAGGTATATTTCTATAATCTGTTATGAGGTCTGTATTTGCATTATATGAAAAATGTTCATACTGATTCACGAAATTTGGTAGTTTCCGGTTGGAATAAATTTCCGTGGAATATTGGGATACGTACATAAACCCCTCTACACATAGGGGGTTCCTTTTAATATTCCAATATCTGTGGGTTAAACATAAAGTCGTGAGTTGGCTTATTTTAAGGAGTAAAGGGCTGTCCTTTGAGTGCAGTTTGATAACGAATTTATTTGCTAGATACTGCCTACGCAGTGTTAGAGGGGCTTCACATGCCTCTGCTTCCAAAGCTACAATCGGAGTGCTAGGTAACATTCCCATACTTATTCTAATACATTTATTTTTAATCATTTCGATTTTTTGAAGATGTGTCTTAGCTGCTGTTCCATAAAAAATGCTTCCGTAGTCTAGGATGGATCTTACTAGGCTTTTGTAAAATAGAAGACCTATATTAGGGTCAGCTCCCCAGCTATGGCTACAGAATGTTTTTAAAATATTTATAGCATTTTCAGTTCGTTTTAATGTATAAAGAATATGTTCTTTCCAATTCAGCTTTTGATCAAGAACTATACCTAAGAATTTGGTTGACGTCTTATGAGGGAATCTGAGTCCTGCTAGGTTAACGTAGTCGGATGGGGGCCTAAATCTTTTCCTAGTAAAAGTAACTATCACTGATTTATTTTCAGATATTTCCAGTCCATTTTTTCTTGTCCAGTTTTGCATTTTGGCTATGGCCTCTTCAAGAATTTCTTGGCTTTTTGCTATTGAATTTGCCGATACATACAGACATATATCATCTGCAAACTGTAATACTTTAACTTTATTATCAAATATCGTGTCAAGATCCGTGGCATAAATCAAGTATAGCATGGGACTTAATATACTTCCTTGGGGTAGCCCTTGGTAAGCCATTCTTGGTCCAAAAGATTTGTCTTGAATTTTAATGTAAACATTTCTTTGGGTGTACAGCGCAATTATATTATTTACTATATTAGTAGGAATTCCTATTTTTTCCATTTTTTTTGATAGGATATCAAGGTTAACGTTGTCGTAGGCGCCCTTGATATCTAAAAATGCAGCCGAGATAGAATGGTTTTGTGTAAATGCTAACTGGACGTCTGTAATAAAGTTGGCTATGCTTTCTTGAGTGGAGAGGCCTCTACGAAAGCCAAATTGGGTTTCCGGTAGCTTGTTGTTTTTTTCGAGCCAATGTTCCAATCTATTTTTGATAAGTCGTTCATAGGATTTTAGTACACATGACGCTAAGGCTATAGGCCTATACGAATCTGCCATGTTGGGTGGTTTTTGTGGTTTTAAAATAGGAATAATAGAGTAATCTTTCCAGTCTTCTGGAATATTTATTTTATTTGTCCAAATGTTGTTATATAAGTTTAGCAATGTTACTTTTGCATTTCTAGACAAATTTGATAGCATTGAATAGTGAACGTTATCCATTCCTGGGGCTGAGTTATTGTTATTCTTAAGGGCTCTCTTAAGTTCTACCATGGTAAAAGGTTTGGATAGATGAGGATGCAATATCATGCGTCTTTCGGCTTTGGGGGTTTCTGCCCAACAAGGTGTTATTTTCTGGTGAAAATTGTCTACCCATTCACAATCGCTCAAATCAATTGGGATTTTGTTGGTTTGCTTCCTATTTTTGTATCTGTTGACCTTATTCCAAATTTCTTTTAGGTTAGTATTTTTGTTTAGAGATGAACAATAATTTCGCCAACTATTTGTCTTTTCTTTTTTTATGGTTAATTTTGCTTGTGCGTCTGACTTTCTGTAATTTAGCAGATTTTCTAGATTAGGATTTGTCCTATATCTAGCATAATCCTCTTTTCGTTTGTTTACAGCTGTTTGGCATCGATCGTTCCACCATGGTTTAGATTTTGTGCGGTCGCCCTTTGAGTTGTTTTCTGGTATATTCCGTGATATTACTTCATTCAGTTCGCTAATAAATGTTTCATAATTTCCTGATGACTGTTCACTTGAAATGTTATTACTTTCTTGCGAGTAGTTTGTCCAATTTGCCTTATTAATGTTCCATTTTTTTTTGTTCATTTTTATGTAGCTTTGAGGTGTAAGATTACAGTTTATAATAATTGGTAAATGGTCCGATCCACAAGGATCTAATAGAGTATCCCACTGGCAGCTGTTGGCTATATCCGGGGTTGCTATTGTAATGTCTATTGCGGTGTCTTTATTGTTTAATCTACCGATATAAGTAGGTTTGCCATTATTTAAAAAAATTAAATTATTTCTATGTAATGCTTCAAGGAGGTTATTTCCCGCCATATCATTCGAATCGCAACCCCAAGCCAGATTGTGAGCATTGAAGTCCCCTCCTAGTATAAAGGGTTGAGGAATATTGTTAAAGAAATGTAGCCACTGGTTTATAGTTATTCTAGTATTAGGTTTAATATATATCGAAACAAAAGATACTGATGTTAATCTGTTCATTTTTAAATTTATACCAACTACATCTATCCCTATACCAATGGGTGGTAGATTAATCACCCTATACACTAAATTAGTTTTAATTAATATTGCTGTTCCACCTTTTCCATCAAATCGGTCACATCGTTCAGAATTATAACCTGAAAAATTTATGTATTTTTGTGGCTGAAACCATGTTTCAGATAACATTGCTAATCCAATATTTTGTGTACTTAACAAATTTTCTAAGTTACCTTTATTTGAAATAGCCGATCTGCAATTCCACTGTCCGATGATTAAACTATCCATCGATATTAATTGAATCAAAATCTAACTTTTTTTTAATAACCTCTAACAAATCTACTTTCTGGATATCAAAACTTTTTTTCTCCTTTAGAGAGTTTACCACAAACATGACAATATCGAGTATTTTGTATGTAAAAACCTCGTCAACCGAGTGTTCCTGTATTCCTGATCTATATAAGTTATCATTTAAAATTCCTCCCAGTTGATTAGGGAGAGTGAATGGTCTTATTAATTGTTGATGTTCTATTGTTGTCTGGTCTGGTTCTGAAGGACGCGGTCTTTTGTTATTAATATATTTTGTATAGGTAGAAGTTTTCCTAAAAGAAGTAAAATTCGGATTTGTTTCTGACGCACCTAAGTCTAGACTCCGAGATGGATTGGAGTAATTTTCCTCAGAGTTTCTTTCCCTCCCAGTGCCCAAACCAAGTGCCTCAGCGTATGTTTGTTTCGGAACTTTTTTATTTGCATCCCGGTATGACAAATTTTCCAGTGCCATTGTTTCTTTAATATTTTGTTGTCTCTTAAATTCTGGACAGTTTCTAAAGTCATTAGTTTTATGTTTTCCTTCGCAACTATAACATTTGATTTCTGCGTTTATTTCCGTGCAATTATTTGTGAAGTGATCTTTTTGACATTTTTCACAGCGAGGATTGCTTTTACAATGTTTTGCTTGGTGACCATACCTGCTGCAGTTGTAACAGAGAATGACCTTTTGTATATATTTTTCAACTGAGTATCTAACATGCCCTATCGCTACATATTCCGGTAAAAATTGGGTTTTAAATGTTACTATAATGGTTCGACCTGGAATCCATTTTGCCCGACCGTTAGAGTCCATTACAGGTTTTTTGTTGCTGTCAAGTTCTTTAAAGGTGACTCTTTGTACGTTTTTAACCGTGAACGCCGAATGCATATCAAACGGTTTGATATTTGACTTTAAGAATTCGTCGGTAAATTCCCTGTCAATGTTTTTTATTACCCCTGTACGCGTTATTATGAAACTAGGTAAATAAGGGTTTAATTTGTGTTGACTTCTTAGCTGTTTAGAATTGATTAATATATTTGCTGATTTATACTCTTTAAATATGACTCTAATTTTTGCCCTGCCAATAGATTCTACTTCCTTAATTTTTCCGTCTATTTCGGGGTGACATGAAAATATATTCAGATTTATTCTAATCGCGTTTAATTTGCCCGAAAAATTTTGATCCATTGGTTCAATATATACCTGATATGGTCCCACGTCCTTATCAGTATAGTTAAATATTTCATACCTTTTTTGTTGCTCATCTTTTTTTGGTTTAGGCTCGGTTTTTTTTGGATTTAATAAGTCATTGATACTACCTGTTGTTTGTTTTACTATTTCTGCTGATTCAAGCATTTCCTGATCACTAAAGCCGTAAAATGTTTCTTGATTAATCTGATTTTTCTTTGTGTTGTTGGGGTCGGGGGGTTTTCCCCCTGAGTTGACACTCATTATTCGTAAGTTAACTCCGGGTTAACCTGAACTGAAAAACTGACGTTTATCTAATATCGCACGCTGAACCGAATTCGACTTATCCGCACGAGAAACATGTATGGAATGATTATTTTTTAGGAGAACAGCAAGTTTCTTCCCGTATTTTAATTAAATACTACTTCCAATAAGAACGTAGATCCTTTAAAATATAAGGGGTATAGGGAAAGAAGACCTAACGTCCATCCTTGACCGAAAATAAAATAACCATAAAATCTTACCATGGTATAAATTACTAAGAGGTGAATCCACGCCAATGGAGGCGTCGCTTCTGACGTACACGGGCGAGTGATTTTTAAATCTCTTATGGAGATTTATACTGCTGCTGCTGATTTATACTGCTAATGGTAAGTGAAATGAAAGAATAATATCATGGTATTTAGGTATATTTATTTCATGAACATACAACAAAGATTAAAGCTAAAATACGACCTAATCAGTTAACAAACTAAACAATTTTTCTTAAATAGTTCATCTCTCAGTGGAATAAAATTATGAAGAGGTAAAGAAACTCATAGTCTGCTTCAGTACATGTTTCGAAGGCATAATCCTCATCAGCTTCAGTGGAAAATACTTAAGACGTAAATGTTAACAAAGTAAATAAATCGGTATCCATTCATTTGTATCCTCAGGAAAGCGGAAACACCTTATATTTCTATCAAATTTCTTTGCCTGGTTATCCATATCACAACCGAACACAGCGAACCTCATTTTATGAAAATTCAGATATTTATTTTAATAAACACACACGATTAAATAAGAAACAGTTCTAGGGAACTTTCAAAATTTCCATGGAAAACTAAGGCAAACGGCACTCACTACGTGGTGACCAGTGTTGCCAGAATTCTTTGATCAAAGGTAATAGGTTGACGATTCGAAACCTAATAGAATACTAAAGGAACGGTGTCAGAGTAAGAAGAGTACGAGAAAAAGGTCGTTACTTTCCTATGATATGGGGGGCACCTCCAGATTGAACATAAATTTCATATGGAGAGCCCCACAATAAGAATGAACTGAATTGTTAAAATAGTAATGGATATATTAAGATTGCAAAAGACTGACAACGATGGTGGCAACCAGCAGGGGTCTCCGAGCAGCTTCGGATCCGATGGCGCGGCGGTTATTCGGAATATTTTCTTATTTTAGTGATATTTTAATACGTAAATACTTGCCATATATTATTCTTTCATTTCACATACCATTAATTGCGTAAAACCTTTTAATACCATTAAAATCGAATTAAAGACGCTAACACCGTATAAATCTCCATAAGAAATTAAAAAATCGCTCTCCCTTTGACGTCACTGCGCGCCACAGACGAAATTGGAATGGTTAGATATCTTACATTTAGTAATTGTATCATGCGTACCAAATCCGAAGAGCTTATAAACAAGCGGTTCAGGAATGAGAGAGGACATGCATGCAAATGTCAAATACCGAGGTGGAAACTATTTAAATTGCTGTCGATTAGATAGTACACAGATACGCAAAGCTATTGAAGCTTACTCTGATCTCCCCTATAATTAAATTAAAATAACTTACATACTGACAAATCGATGATGGCATATTTATATTTTTTAGATGCAGCCAAAGAATGGTCAAAGAATTTTAAATTAAAAGATTTCCTCGTAAGCATATTTCCAATATCAGATTGGCTTTTGAAATATAATTGGAAAAAGGATTTCCTCTCCGATGTTATCTCCGGAATTACCGTTGCTATTATGCACATACCTCAAGGTAAGTTTTATTGTATTAATTTGATTAAAATTATATCTTGGATTTAGGAATACCTATTTCAAATTATATGTCTTATATTCACAGATCCTTAAAAAGATACCAATTACCCGTAGGGATGTGCAATAATTACCCGAATGTGTAGGTGTAAATTTCAGTTCGTCTACCCGAATTAAATATGTCTTGTTTATTTTATTAGTACTTTAAGGGCCGGTTGTATAAACACAGTTCAAAGTAAAAAAGTTGTTTACAAACAGTATTTTGCACTGATCTCAGTTCAAATCAGGAGCTCACGTGAACGTCCACTTTTGGTGGTTCAGAAGTTGAACTGTCGATCCAAGCCATTTTCTAACCTAAAATATATTTTTAGTGTCAGGTCAGTGTCATAGTGTACAATACAGTAAATTATCCTGATTTTTTTGTTTATAAAAATGTAGGAATTTAATGAAACTAGAACTGATGATGGAGATTTTTGGGTTTTGTGGATACTGCAATCAGTGCTGTGAACACGGATATACCGGAAAAATCCTGATCGATTTTGAACAAACAATGAATAGTCTGCAAATATAATTGAAATATGTTAGTTCTTATTTTTAGCAATATTTTATAAGTAGGTACACCGAGTAGAAGAACCTAGAAAACAAGCCCGCCAAACGCCAAATCAAATAAAAGGTTATATTTTATATCATAAATCTAAAAAGTAACTAAATAATAGTCATGCCAACATAAACTGACTGATCTTAGTTCAGCTGAACTAAAGTTCAATTTATATTGATCAACGTAATATTGAATGAACGTAGTTCACAGGTAGATCGGCGTTCCGTTGAACCTAAGTTCAGAATTGTTTTATACAACCGGCTCTAAAACCGTTGAAATCGGTGAGTTAATAAGCATAAGATGTTAATATCAAATCATAGCCATTGGTCAAATTTAAAAAGCGATTTGTGATTTGACTGCGATTTATTAAAAATTAATTATAAAAATCTAGTATACACGATCTCCGCCAGTGACAAGGAGCATTATCAATTTCGTACAGAAAAAATGTAATATTTTATGAAAATATCTGTAAATCGATACGCATCGATTTATAGTTCTGCTGAATGCATTTTGTTGTCAGTTTTTTGTTTGGTTAGGATCCCTTTTGATTGACATAAATCGCTGCCAAATCACAAATCGCTTTTTAAATTCGATGGAAAAAATGGCGTCCGATTTCCCATCGATTTGTGCATTCAGCAGATGATTACTAATCGCTTACAAATCGATGGGTTCTGCTGAATGCAGCCAATTGAATAAATGGAAACATCAGTCTTTTTCATTTAATCTTCGTTTATTGGTGTTCTTATTGTTATTTAATGTTTAACCTAAAATACGGGTTGACTTTGACTTGACATCTTTTGATATTTGAATTGGCAATGCCCAACAGTGCTACCACATTAAAAACTCTAATTCCCAAAGCGATTTTTACCTTTTTTTAGTGTCTATTTTGCAAATAAAATTAAAATTGACGGAAATAGAAAAGATAGTATAAAATCTACATAAAGTCTTATGAAACATATTTTAATATATCTGAATTTAATTTAAATCAGTTAATTGAAGTGTAAACATTGTAATCATATTGGTTCAATAGTGAAAATGGTAAAAATTGTTAAATATATTATTACGAAAACAACCTTCTTTCCGTAAGAAATGCAGTAAAGTAAATTATGTATTAATGTCATTAAATCTAATTAAAACAAAAGTTAAAAGTAAAAATTACCCTATTAGTTAGTTTAATTGACAGGTAATTAAATTTATAAAACTTTTATGCTTCCATAGTATATAACAAATAGTCACACCCGGGAGCACCGATACCTCCATAGGTACAGGGTGATCACACATAATCACTTGAAAAAAATTAAAAAGTTTGCTATACAGGGTTTCTCAAGTGGTATTTGCAAGGAGGTCAAATATCATTTTAGGTATATTGATATATTAAAAAGTTTTTATTTTTAAATGGCCGTGTATATTGACTGATTGTCCAATTCTACGTTCAAATCTGAATGCAATCAGATCTCCGTAATTGTTAGTGCTATCAAAAAAGTAATGTAGGTGTCATGTGCTCTTTTTGGGTCAAACTTAAAATGGTAAAATCAAATTTGGAAATTTTCGCTCGCTTAAGAGATACGGGGGAAAATCAAGAAATTGACAATTTCAAATATACCCTATACTTTCTTAGTTAAAAGAGATACAGAAAAATGTTTTATACAGACGTTTCTTTATATTGATTGCTGAATAATCTGTCGTTTTCAAAATAAGTATACGGGGGTCAGGTAAAAAAGTTATCGGACCTAACCTTTTTTAATGGAACACCCTGTATATTTTGATCTAAAAAGATACTCTTTTAAATTCTCCTTTATTATATTATATTATAATTTTGATTTTACCATTTTAAGTTTGACCCAAAAAGAGCACATGACACCTGCATTACTTTTTTGATAGCACTAACAACTACGGAGACACCCTATAAAAGTGTAGAAAATGGGACACATTATTTTTTATTAGGTTATCAAATTCTACGAGAAAACCTAACTATATTTTATATAACAATTGATATTCCGAACAAGCCCCCCCGAAACAAATTCCTAAATACGCCACTGAATATCGTATAAATTTAAGAAAACTGTCAGTCATAACATTTTTTTCGTGAGATACATTGTTTTTTTTATGTCAAAGAATAAATAATTAAAAATGAATATTAACGGTTCCGAGCATTTTTCCTGAATTAATATATTAAAATGCGTTTTGCGTGACATTGTAATAATGTTAAAGAATAAATGTAGCCATTGCATTGGATATTATTCAGTAAGAACAACTCATGTCGCATATGCGTCTGATATTGTCTTATCTCTCTAATATTTACAGGAATGGCATATGCGATGCTTGGTAATGTTCCTGCAGTTGTTGGAATTTACATGGCCTTCTTCCCCGTATTGGTATATTTTTTCTTCGGTACCTCAAGGCATAACTCGATGGGTAAGTACGTCTCCAAGTATCCATTTAAGATATTAAGGGTAACAGCTACTCCCGAGTTAAACCAATAAGGCTGCGAATATTCTTTAAATGCGCCCCCCTTCTCAATAAAATTAGCGTGTCTTCCGATTTTTAATATTAGAGATAATACGGGTGGGACGTTTTCAAATTCACACTCCGTAGAATACGGAATCCCAGGACTACATGAGGTGAAAAATTATAATATCCTAGGTAAAGATATATTTTCTTTTGAATTCAAGGAATTAAACCGAAGGATGTTACTGTAATAATTGTCTCTATCTAAAACCTATCGCTTTTGATATAGCAATATTGAAAAAATTCCGTTTTCCACAATTTGATTGGCTTCTGAATCTACAATTTGGAAAAATCGACTGCATTTTCCTATCTTAGGTTTTAATCATCGATCCAAAAATCCCAACTTAGTTAAATGTTAAACCAGTAAAGTCGTTTCTACGGGTTTAACAGCGAAGCTAAGTTTATAAAAAGTAAAGATTAAATTTGGATTGTCCGAGCCGATTTTCAACAAGTTATACGATATATACGATCATACTGCAGCTTCAGTTAAAGAGAAGAAAATGGTTATATTTTATATGTCAATGTCTCAGAATCGTAGTTTTAGCTATAGTGGGTGTTTCAGGAGGAACGCTCACCCCTATAATTACAGAAATAAAATTTGGTGGGTTTGTATGTGATATTATTTTGCATCTATGACATAACTCGATTTTATCCCCTCCGGTTTAACCCGAAATGACCTCAAGTTTGGAATTTTAAATGGAACACCCAGTATATTTTTGGCTTTGTCGATTCAGAACACTATTCCAAATTCAACCACACCCCCATACATCACTTTTTGACACTTTTAATAATTTTTCCTGTCATTTTTATTTGAACTCCCTAAAATGGACAAACCCGAACAAACCCTAATTCTTGAAAAAATGCAATCTTTATTAGGTTTTAAATTTTTAACTTCTTAAGAATGTTTTTTTCCTAGAAAACTCAATTTTTTCAAAGGGGCACATATTGGCTCACTCAATCAAAAAGTAGAGCACTTTTTTTCCAACAATTTGATATCATTTGATATGTAAAGTTAAAAAAGGAGACATAATTTATTAAAAATACCAATTCACGACAAAAAATACCAGAAGCGGCAAAGGGTTTTGCATTTATCTAGGTACCCATGACGCCATAATGCTAACAAACAAATGAACAAAATTACAATTTCAAAATCCGCTATGATTTAGCTTAGAAGTATACCATTTTAGGGAGTTTATAGCAATCTAGACGGAAAAATATAAAAAGAAGAAAAATTATTTAAAGTGTCAAGTGACTAATGAGGTGTCTTTGAATTTGGAATGATGTTCTGAATCGATATACTTAGTCAAAAATACACCATGTCCAAGATAAGGAGGGCCAGTACAGGGATCTCGGAAACCGTAAGAGATACGAAGTCGGTTAAATGGAGGTAAAGTTTCGCATTTACGTGCCTAATATGCCGTTTAGAAAGTTTTAAAATTCCGAGTAGTTCCGGAAATATCAGGAAAACCCCGAAATTCTGAAAAATCGTTGTATTTTTTTCCTGGGTTTTTTCAGATCGAATTCTTAGACTTTTACATTGTCACTTTTTCCGCTCTAGCTAACAACGTTAATTGTTTTGTAATCCGACGAGTCATCTTCGAAGGGCCATTATCAACTTTCTTTTTTTAAATATTTAAGAGCTTTTTTCTTCCGAATGCAACGATGTGTGACACATTGTGGTTTAATGAGGTTTCGAGGGTTTTTTTAACCAGATTTTGGTATACGGTCCTGTATTTCTCCTAATTTTATAAATAATATCTCAATAGTAAGCTATAAATTTTTTACTTATCTTGAACGAGTTCAATAAATAACAAATAATTTAATAATAACCCACAAATAAGTGAACAAAAAACATACCAAAACAGTAATAAAACAAACAACGAAAAAAGTAAGGAACTATAGTATATAATCAGGTGTTCAAAATGATTTCCGTTATTTCCTAAGCACAAATATCGTCTTCTAACTGTCGATTCTAAAACATTTGACAACATTTCTGGCGTAATAATTTGTAAAATTATGTTCCATATTTTCGGAGGTAATTACACTAGTGCCTAAAAATTTTCGATAATTTTGCATGAAAGCGTATTGCCTAAAAACAACAAGAGTTCATTTTCATATTTTACAAAATTTGAAAATGAACGAATGTTGTTTTTCAAAGGAAATACGCTTAAATGCAAAATTATCTGAGAATTTTTATGCACGAGTGTAATTTAGGGAGAAAATTACTCGAATTAACAAAAGTTAAATGCAATAATGCTTTTTAATCTAAGTCTCCTTTCTAAAAACATACGTTCTATCTTCACAAAACATCATAAACTGACGCCAGACATATTGCTTACTATTTTTAGTGTTTTTTGGGACACTCTGTGCGATCTTTTCTTGAATAACTTCGATTGATTTCTTTTCAAAACGTGACATTTTTTAAACTAAACTCGAAACAATGAGAATGTCAGACTGACATATTATTCCAATAATGGCGTTGTAAGAAGGTTACTATGGTTTTGCGTTCAATAGCTAGAGGGGTTGTTTTCGATAGCTAGGCGTATTGTTTTCGATGTAATCAATCGAAAACAACACCTCTAGCTTAATGCATGAGTGTAATTTTCTGGAAAATACAAAACCTCTTAAAACGCTTTCAAATGTTGACAACGATCACAATGGGAATGTCAAGTGAAACAAATCACGCGTCACCATCTTAATTAATTATTAAATATTATTAAAAAAAAAACAGGAAAAAATAAAACGATATTTCAGAATTTCGGTTTTTTTCCGGATATCATCGGAACTACTCGGAATTTTAAAGCTTTCTAAACGACATATTATTAGGCACGTAAATGCGCAACTTTACCTCCATTAACCGACTTCGTATCTCTTACGGTTTCCGAGATCCCTGTACTGGCCCTCCTTATCTTGGACACGGTGTATACTGGGTGTTCCATATAAAAATCCAAAGTAGAAGTCATATCCGGTTAAACCGGAAGTGACAAAATGGAGTTCGCCATGTCTTAAGACGCAAAATAATATCACATACGAAAACACCAATTTTTTTTCTGTAATTTAAACAGTAAAAAAGTTATAGGGGTGAGCGTTCCTCCTGAACACGCCTAAGAAATATTAAGAAATTTTCAAGTATTGTTCTTTAAGTATAGGCCCCTAATAATGTGGGGTCCCCAAGGCCGTGCCGCAAGTGATCCGTTATAAAGTTGGTACTGATTCAAGGATGCCATAAAATCTGTTCTAATTAAAAACACATATTTCTCGCAGATTTTAGTATTTCTTAGCTTTAGCCACAAAGGAGTTATTTCCCCTTGTCGCACTATTGAGACACTCGATATTTAAATCTTACCATTTCGCGTTTAATCTGTAAATTTTAACATCTCAATAGATATGTTAGATTCTAAAATCCTATCTATAACGTTTTGACTAACGATTAAAATTTTTAGGCACATTTTCTATAGTCTGTCTAATGACTGGTAAAGCAGTTCTGGAACATAGTGATCCTGCATATTTTCCAACTAAGAGTGATTTGGCAAGCAATATAACATATGGTGAACCGACAGGATACAGCCCTATGCAAGTTGCCACTGCTGTAACTTTTATAGTTGCGATTTTTCAGGTTTGTTTAATCTTAAGCAAAGACAGTTTTGTAATTTTCATACCTCTCTCCCTGGATCTTTTCTAGCAATAAATTATTTGCTGTAATGTCCGGTGGCGTTCCCTCATTTTTAATATCTTAGTCACTCAAACTTTACACTACTTACTTTAAAAATAATATAAAAATTAATAATGTAGACGTTTAAAATTGCAAATTGACATTTAAGTTGTCAAGGCGACGCGTTCTTGCACAGCCAACTTTGAGCAAAATCTATTGGAAACTTTCATGGTTTTGGCATATCGCGGCTAATGTGATTTTTCTATTTGGGTTTCATAATGGCTACATTATGAAATGCAAAAAAATTGAATAACCTGCCACTTTGTGAAACTGAAATTTTATTTTTTTAATGTTGGCAGCAATTAGGGTTCGAATTTTAAACTTACTTCTATTTCGTTGAAATTAGTTTTCTAGGGATTATGGATTAGACAAAAAATTTTTATTGAAAACTTTAAAATATGTACTAACCTTTAACCTTGCAAATAGATCATTTTTACTAGTTATTTATCTGAAATACCTATACTCGGAAATATATAACATGCTGACGTTGTCCGTCAACTAATTTCTAATCACAACTATATAACAACATAACCTAAAAATAATAGAAATATCTTCCAGTTTATGCTCTATTTCTAAAGTTTTATTCATTAAAGTACTATTAATGTAATTATACATATTACTTTATATATACATATTTAGTGTTACTGTAGACATTTCCTGGGCATTAATTGTTATTCGTGTCAGATTCTGTGTCGACTCAATATTTTGTTCAATAGTGATATTTATTATTTCTTTCAATATTTTAAACTTTGTTCTGCTCGCACCATAACTCAAAGTTTTGCATATTCTTTATAAAAGTTTTTCTAGATTATTTTCTGCAATTTCTCGTATTTCTGACGGAGTACAATTTTCTTCCTGACTCATTTTTATTAACTTTAATAATATATTTATTTTTAATTATGACGGATGGGAAGAAGCTTTATTGTGTTCAATTGTTTCTATCATGGCATATTGATTTGTAACATTTTATTAAATTGTAAAACTATTGACAACCCAAAAAGAAAATATTAATTCAAAAGGAAAAAATCTACTATATTTTTAAAAGTTTTTCAGACTTTAAATACCCAAATAGAAAAAGTATTATAAAATACACGGTTCATAAGACAATTAGAGCACTTGTACTTTAGAAAACTCCCCGCTTCGCGGGTCGTTTTCTAAATTGAACGCGTCCTCTAAGATAATGTCTTATGACACTTGTATCTTAATATACTATTGTGGCACTGTTACGTATCAGCGCTTGACTTCTACCATTACAGCGTGGTTTCGGTTTCCACCATCTGCACATTTCCCTGCATTTTTATTACAAATTATTATGAAACTTTCAAACTTGTCTCTGTCCTCTTTTACTAAAAATTCTAAGCAAACAACATAACATAAAATACAAACCACGCGACCACACAAGTCAAGTAACTTTAACAATTGATAAAATGTTGGATAACAGAACAGTGCCTTATGCAAAAGATGGTATATGTCACTTTCTGTCAAATGCAGTTAGTGAGATGTCCCATACTTTACTTGCACAATAAAAGTTATATCAATAGCACTATTTTTAACGTGGTAAAAATGTCAAGTCAATGTCAAATATCAAAACGTAGTATCTAAGTGCCTAATAGTAGTATAATTCAGCACAAGTTTCCACAAAGTAGCCACATTTTTGTCATGAGATCGGGACTTTGACAGAGGCAAAAAAGGTCTAAAGCCCCGAAGTACCAACGGACTTGGTAGGTATGATGGCAAGCGCGAGACTACAAAATCCCTAATTAATTAATTGTGGTGGGCTAGAGGGATCGAGGGAGATTTGAATTTGATTCCGGTACAGGGGAGATTTAGGAACAATAAATTTATTAAATATAGAAAAATTTATTGAATACTGTAGCGGAATAAAAAAATTATAGTAATGTCAAAAATACCGAGAATTGTTAATAATTGTTTTTAAAACTTTTAGGTGGCAATGTATATCTTAAGATTGGGTGCAGTAAGCGCATTATTATCGGAAACACTTGTCAGTGGCTTTATTACCGGGGCTGCCATTCAGGTGTTGGTATCTCAAATCAAGGATCTGTTTGGTCTCACTATACCAAAATTTAAAGGATATTTCACTACTATTAATGTAAGTACAATGTTTTGCTGACTAAACATTAAGAATATCTAAAAAATAATTTTGATATAATACAGGATGTTATGGAAATGACTTATTATATTTAAACCCGGAAATCCTGAGATGAAAATAAATTGAAGAAAAATAACCTTAAATGGCGCTTTGAATTATTGTACGAAATATCCACTTTATATGAAATCTGAAAATTTATTGCAACACAGAATTGTAAACTCACGTGTTCAGTTTTTGACAACAAGACGTCGTTGACCCGCGTTATCACTGCTTTTCAAACTCTTTAGAAAAAAAATACTACAATTTTAAGGTATAAATACTCGCTTACCTTCGATCTTATAATGCGTTTTATAATTAAATTCCATAAAAACACAAAAAGTATGTTTTGCAACAGAACCAACAATAGATAATATTACACAAATTTTAAATCACATCACAATATTTCTTATTATGAATTATTTCACAACAGAAAAAAATCGTGTAACGCTACAACTAACAAAACGTTTAAAATTCGTATACATCAAGCACGTAGAACCCTCGACAGCGTCATTCCACCGAGTCTCGAAACATACTGAAGCAACGATAGTCGCGCGCGGCAGGTATCCAAGCAAGGGCGAAACATGCGGTGTAATCTGACAACACGGTTAGTTACTCTAGTAATCCATATTGTTGCTAACTGAATCCAGAAGGAACGGCGCGATAGCTTGTGGGTAAACAGGGTTTTTACCTTAGTAATTGGATATTCGATTAAAAAAAAAAGTATGTAGACTTTCTCTAGGACACTCTAGGAGTCACAAATTTAAATGTAATTTCCATAACACCCTGTATATAATAATCTTAATCAATATTAAATTATCTGAAATTACATGAAAAGCAGACGTAGCAAACTAAAGTATTTTAAAAAAAGTCACCATAGCCTGTAGTAAAAAATATAAGCCCTTACGAACATATGAACTTTTTTCATAAAATAACATAAATGAAATATTAGCAAGCCATTAAGAAACACCCTGTATAACTAACTATATTCTAACACCAATATTTTTTAATTATTTTTAGATATTAATAGCAGTATTTGAGGAAATTGGTAATACAAACACCGCTGCGTTAATAATTTCTTTTGTAACTATAACAATATCAGCTATCAATAATGACCATATTAAGGTAAGAATAATAGATTTCTACTGATATTTCTTTGTTTTTCTATTTTTGATTTTATATCGAAGTTATTTTGATATAATTTTCAGTATAGTACTAAGGTTTTTCGAAATCATTTTGTTTTCTTTTTTAAAGGTTAGTAATGCAGATATGTATGTTTGGTTGCAAAACAATTACTAAACTAACCTCACAACTGTCAAGATTACTTTCTTTGTAAAGCTGACCACCCGCACTATAATATTTTACAAATATATCAATTTAACGCTTTACATTTTTCCCTAACTTAGGAGGAGTTAACCAAAACTTTGTTTTGCGGGGGGGGGGGGGGGGGGCGGTCATCCAGATTAGGGATTAACGTACGAGATGCAACCTTGACAAAAAAATTCCTCAAACCATTAATTTAAGGTTTTTTAAAAATATTTTTTCTAGTCATTTTTCGTGCCGGTGACCACAAAAGTTTAGAAGGAGTATTTTTAGTTAGGTAAAAACACCATGAAATTCAGGCTCTCCCTTGCTTTTTTTTGGGAATTTTTTTTGATTCTGCCTTTATTACATCTTAAAGAATCTTTTACGTATAACCCCGTCGCAATCTACTGGGTCCCACCATGGTGGAGGGGGACGGCGATAAAACGAATAAGGCCTATTTTTTGGTATACTTATTTGCGCAGCATCATTTATACAATTTGCCATATAAGAGTATTTTTATTTTGTGTCTTTAAATAAGGGGCTGCCTTAATTTTCATATCCATAGAAGTTGTATACAGAGTGTCCGGGAAAGTATGGGAAATCTCCCGACTAAAGAAAACAAGTTAAAATAGTACTACAAGTTCATATCTTTTTTCGTATAGGCCTCCTCTTCATAGATATGGGCTCGCAAAGAGCTCCAATGGAATAAAATTTCTTATAAATAATTATTGTACCACCAGGTATATTAAATTTTATTTTAATATGATGTACAGGGTGTCCCATTTTCTATACTTTTATAGGGCATCTCCGTAACTGTTAGTGCTATCAAAAAAGTAATGTAGGCGTCATGTGCTCTTTTTTGGGCCAAACTTAAAATGATGAAATCAAAATTTGAAAATTTTCGCTCGTTTAAGAGATACGGGGGAAAATCAAAAAATTGACAATTTCAAAATTACCCTATATTTTCTTAGTTAAAAGAGATATGGAAAAATGTTTTATACAGAAGTTTCTTTATATTGATTGTAGAATAATCTGCCGTTTTCAGAATAAGTATACGGGGTCAGGTAAAAAAGTCATCGGACCTATCCTCATTTTCTTAAATGGAACACCATGTATATTTTAAATTCTTCCTTCAAATATATAACACACCATGGATGATTGGTTTCCTAGGCGATTTAGTAAACTTTATTACTTTAGACCAAAGTAGGCCATGAAACAAAAACTAATATCCTAGAGACAACTATGTTGATATTCTAGTTGTTATCAACATTTAACGTCAATTTCATTTTTTACATATTCATTTGTGAAAAATACTTATCAACATTTTGAAAAATTTGATTATATCTGTCATCCATGTTGTGTTATAAATTTGAAAAGAGAGTTTAAAATGCTATCATTTTAGATTAAAATATACAGGGTGTTGTTTTTTTTTTTTTAATGAGGCTAGGTTCGATAACGGTAGATTATTCAATAATCATTATAAATAAACTTATGTATTAAACATTTTTCTGTATCTCTTTTAACTAAGAAAATATAGGGTCATTTAGGAATTGTCAATTTGTTGATTTTCCCTCGTATCTCTTAAGCGAGCGAAAATTTTCAAATTTTGATTTTACCATTTTAAGTTTGACCCAAAAAGAGCGCATGGCAGCTACATTACTTTTTTGATAGCACTAACAATTACGGAGATACCCTATAAAAGTGTCGAAAATGGGACACGCTGTACATATACGAGGTAAAACCCTTCAAAATTACTATCCAAGAAAGTGTTGTGAATTACTCACAGCTGCAGAGATGGACTAGCTATGATACTCATGGTCCCTTTTTTACCGCCCTGTATGATAAGAACTTTGAACATTGACTAAATTTAAGTACTCTTCATTCATGGCGCTAATCCTAACTGTTTTCGAAAAAACGTAATTTTAATTACGCTGAATCACGAAAGTGAGGAGTTACTCACGGGTTAAATATGAAAAAGCGGAATTTTGAGGTTGGGGGGTCATGACCCCCGCGCTTCAGTTAAACTAAAATCCTCTTGATTCATATCATTTAAATCTTTTTTTAAATTTTATTTTCCCGACAAAATGACTGATGATGAGAATAATTTGATAGTATTACCAACAGAAAATGTTCACATAAAAATTTTAAAAAATTATATTACATATAATGTTATGGATTTTTTGTGAATTATTTTGATTTCAACTTACTTAATATCCCTTAACTTCGACGCTACCTATGCTGCAACGACTCTATTCCATAAGAGACAAGTATTCACACTAGCCTTCAAAATTGGGATCAACATCCTCTTTCAATCCTAACAACTATATTTTAAATCTGGCAAACGTTATATAATATTTAATTATTTTTTATAGCCAATGATAGCAAAAAGGTCACCATTTCCATTTCCAATGGAACTTGTGGCTGTTGTTGTGGGAACACTAGTTTCAAAGTATTGTTTCTTGAGGGAGAATTATGGTATACAAGTTGTTGGCAATATACCAGTGGGGTAAGTTAAAAATTAAACCTAATTTATGCTTATTAATATAACAACCCCATTGATAGAGGATTTCGCAATTAAAAATTGAAGCCTGAAAATCTCCTGTTCCTTGACTTTATAAATATGTTTGTTATTTCCTTTTTTAAATTAATACATACATTTTTATAAATCATTAAAAATGGGCTATATATTTGGCCTGACTCAATATATGTTACCTTAAAAACCCGATTTCAGTTAAAACCGGATCATCCTAGGAGAACTAGTTTTAGCTCATAGTCAATTCTAGAATTAACTAGTTAAAACTAGAATTATCTTATAATCTTAGTTAAAACTAAAAATATCATACTCGTTTATTCGCGAGTTAAAACTATATTTTACTAATGTAAATCAGTAAAAAGTGTCCTAGAACAAGGTTTCACTTGCTCGAGAAGACGACACGGGCTGGCGTGGGGTTGTTCGAGTTTTTACCTCGTTAGTAATATTTTTAGTCAAAACTAGAATTATCTGAGAATGTTTGTTAATTCTAGGATATCTAGTTAAATCTAGAATTGATTAAAATATATTTAGTCAAAATTAGAATTAACTAAGAATGTTTGTTACTTCTAGTTTAGTAGTTAGTTACTATCCTTCCTAGTAAATCTAGTTAAATCTAGATTTACTAGGAAGGATAGTTCAAATTAGTTTTCCCTATAAAAATCGGTTTCAACTGGTATTTACGGTGGTGGTTGGTTAAAGGCGGGGGTCGGCTTAAAGGCCCGAACTGCAGCCTTTCGGCTTATTGTGAACCCCGATCTGGTTAGAAGATATTTGTCCCTTCTATGAGGTCCAGTAACCTTCTGCCAAGCTTGTCATGTGGGGGGTTATCACCACGTTGTATGTTCCCGAAGATATTTTGGCTTCTACCAGACAGCGCTACGCAGCGGTATATTATGTGTAAGGCTGTTTCAGATGGGGCCACGTCAGAGTTAGCATCCCATTACCTATCCATTGAAGGTGTTTTCGCAGGTGGCAGTGGCTGTTAGCAGACCCATCACCTGTTTCAGATGGGGCCGCGTCAGAGTTAGCATCCCATTCGATAGTATTTTCGTTGGTTTTCCAATTACGTCCCTTGCGTGTATTTGACCAGGTAACCCTTGCCATCTAGCTAATGTTGATTTTGTTGCCTGTTTTGATATCCCAAAGGTCGGTTCGGGGCCCCTGAGACTTTGAGCGGATCCCGCTCTCGCTAGTTCATCCGCTTTCTCATTACCTAATATCCCAGAGTGACCAGGGACCCACAAGACCTCTATCTTGTTACCCCCTGATGGCCGCCAGCTCTTTCAGGTTGGTATGGCACTCCAGTGTAAGTTTTGAAGTAAACTGATTGGAGTTCAGAGCCTTAAGAGCAGCTTGGCTGCCCGACAGGATGTATATCTTTTGGTTGTGGTAGCCCTTTTCAAGATTTTATAGTACGCATGCTTGTATGGCGCGAACTTCCGCTTGGTATCCTCTGGCGTAGGTCCCCAGAGGAATTCTTATGTCCTTCCTGGGCCTTTCCCCAAATATACTTGTGCCCACACCGTTGGTTTTTAAGGGTAATATATACACTACTTAGTACTACTGTAATGTTAGAGTAAAAACAAAATCAAAAATATTGGTATATTATTATTTAACGAACTATTTAATTTCGCAACCCATTTACCTAGATAAACAAATAATTCTATATTTTTGAATAAATACATTAAATTATGTAGTTCTACTTCGATTAGCCTCAACATTTACACATGTTTTCTTTTCAATTTGCAGACTGCCCATACCGGCAGCGCCGCCTTTTGGACTATTGCCTAATTTAGTGGTAGATGGTGTTACAACTGCCATCGTTTCATATACAATAAACTTGTCAATGGCCCTAATATTTGCCCAAAAGCTGGACTACGAAGTGGACGCCAACCAGGAGTTATTGGCTATGGTAAGATATGTGTATTGCCTCTAAATTCTTAGTTATATCAAAAATAGAACGTGTTGCCTAACGTTATCGTTAAAAGATGACCAATAATATTATGCATTCAAATATAGTTTTTATAACGATTATAGAAAAAATGTTTTTTTAAATACTTTTAGGGTGCTGGTAACATTTTTGGATCGTTCTTTTCCTGTATGCCAGTGTGTGCATCTCTATCAAGATCGTTGATACAACAAGTAGTTGGGGGAGTTTCTCAAATTGCATCCGTGGTATCTTGTGCAATTTTGTTGATAGTACTACTGTGGATCGGCCCATTTTTTGAGGATTTACCGACGGTAAGTGTAATTGATTTACGGCTCTGGTGGCTCCGTGGTTAAAATGAGGATCCCAAATTGGCACTCAGAGCCATCTAGGTTGCAACAATTCAATTAAAAAATATGCCGTTTCTTGGCAGGTTAGAAAGAAACGAGTGTCATCAGCTGATCAGTATTTATTTTCGTGAAGTTTTAGCCGTTAATAATAAAGTTTTTTAGTTAATTTATTGATGTTTAGATTATCTGACATGTTGATTAGCGTATAGTGAGAGAACTCATTGTTTCATCACATGTAAAAGCAGGGTGACCAAATTAATTAACATTTGGGCAAGTATATTGAAATTGTTCGTTCAGAGGTGTTGTTACTGAGATTATAACAAAAATTGTTAGTTTTGATTTGAATTTGAATATATTTAAGGTGTTACTCTGTTTGTTGTTTGAGTTACAACTAGTGTTGTGATCACTCGAGCCAAAAACCGCTTGATCACTCGATTATTGAAATAACCGACATCGCTCGATTATTAAAAAAAACCGCTCGAATTATCTATTCAGGCGAAAACCGTCGCCCGTAACTTATTATCTTTCACTACCCGCGCTTCGCTTGCCGCCGACGGAATTTACCGCTGTAGCGTGATCGAATTAAAAAACTGCTTGTATATTCAAACAGTTTTTCGCTCGATAGGATTAGTTAAAAATCAGGCGAAAAACCGAAAAATATCGCCGGTTATCTGATAGACGACCTCCGGTCTAAGCGCCGCGCGATCCGATTGGCGACGTTCGAGATTGACGCTAAGCAAGCACACGACATACGTCTTTTTTAAAGGCACATAAACGAGAAGGTGCATATAAAAAAGTATGCTGAACCCCTTAGCGGAGTCATCGCGACATGATTAGGTAAAGTTTTGTTTTAACTGGCTAGCCAGTGGAGTAGTTTAGGTCTCCGATTATAAATATTAAAAAATTAAAGGATATAATTTTTAAATTTTTAATTACTATGAAGACGAGAAAACTTCTCAAAAATACATAATAATAGAAATTGTTAATGAAAAATAACAAAACGAACAAAATGGTTAGCAAAATATATAGAAAAATTCGTTGGTAATCTTAAAGTAAACATTTTTAAATCTAAACAGGAACTTTTTATTATTAAACTCAAGAAGACTTCTCAAAAATAACATACTTTATAGAAAATGTTAATGGAAAATAAGAAAACGAGCAAAATAGTTAACAAAACATAGGTATCGACAAATTTTTTGGTAATTAAAAGTAAGCATTCTTAAATTTAAACAGGAACTTTTAGGTAACTATGAATACATGAGTACATGATTTTAAAAAAATAATAACCAATTTTGTTATTTTGCCAGTCGCGTAACTAAGCCTAAATTTTTGAAGTGCACACAGTGGGCACCTGATAATTTAAAGTGGAAGAATTTGACAAGCTATTTTAAATATCTATTTATTTTATGCTCGCAGATTGAGAAAGATGTGAAGAAAAATAACTCTTGGTAATACTTTTTGTTCGGGTTAAAAACGAACAATAATAAACCCGAACAATAAATACATATTTGTGTGATTTTTTGCAGTATTTTGTTTGGTATCGAGACACGTGGTAAAAATTCATTATTCACAAATAAATAAATTTCTGGAATTTTTTTGGTGACACTATAATTTTTTAGCTAAACCTGTGCCCACCCGTAGTTACGTGCCTGCTAAATACCCGACCTGATCACATGTAAAGGGCTAGGCAGCCCGTTAAGCAGTCGGTGACGTCATCGCTTGGTAAATTGGAATTTCAGGCGACTCACTCGAGCGATTAACTAGATTATTAAAATCGCTCGAGTATCAAGTACTCGATTATTAAAATCATCGGTTTTTTCCAACACTAGTTACAATTTTTACTGAGGGTGTGAGTGTTACTGAATGACTAAATACCTACCTCTTGCCTTCCTTGTGAGGATGGCAAGGACAAATTACTGACAATTATTGACAAAATGACAATGTTATTGTTAAGTCATGGGGTTACTATTCGACGTCATGCAAAAAATAGGAAAGAGTGAAAAATGCAACATTCCCCAACGGTAACCAAGGGTTGATAACCATTGGAGGAGCAACGTATGACTGAGGATCGTGGTTCGAAGACAATGTTAATTTGTAGGTTCCTTCGGGAATGGCCCTATCAGGCGAACGAATAATTAATAAAAAAAGCTTGATTCATCTTCTCGTGTTATTATAACTTACATAACACGATTTCAGGCTTTAATTGCATTATCAAAATTTATAATTAAAAAATATATTATCAAAACTTATAATTAAATATTACTTTCTAGGCTGTCCTAGCAAGTGTTATTGTAGTAGCCCTAAAGGGGATGTTACTGCAAATGCTAGACTTTTGGAAATTCTGGAAACTAAGCAAGATGGACGCTCTCGTATGGATGGGCACTTTTCTCACCGTTGTATTTATCAGTATTGACATCGGCCTACTTTGTGGTGTTGTCTTATCACTAGGATCCATCTTTTTGCTAAGTTTTAAACCTCAGACTTGCCTTCTGGGGCAAGTACCAACCACCGACTTGTATTTGGATATTGCTAGATATAAAGCGGTAAGAAATTATTCACGTTTACTTCCAAACAGTAGTTCAAAATGAATCATCGTTGATTTGATATTGTAAGAGTAACAATTTGATGGCATATTTAAAGCCGTATTAGAGTCGGCAATTTTTTCCCTTGCGCCTGCAATGGCGTTCTCGATCAGCTGGCTCAATTTTTGCATTGCAAGAATGGAATCCGTAATACAGTCGGCAATTCTACTCTTGCGGCCATTAAAATGACACGGAATCATGCGCAGTACACCGTTCTCGATCAGCTGGGTCGAAATGGGTCGTGCGCCATTTTAATTACTATTGCCGCTGCAAGTCTGGGTAGAGATGGATTATTCTGTTATTTTTAAATGTTTATTAGTTAAGTACTTAAATTAGCAGTTCACATTCTTTATTAAGCATAATATGTTCTGTTAATTCGTCACAAATTTTTTGAGCTGCTATGTGTAAGTAGCAGTAGCTGCTTTAACTGGTAATCAAGACGAATAGGTTTGCCCATCTCTAATTCTGGGGGTATTTTAGGCATTTCGACAGTACCCCAACTGCTGTTCTGACTGTTGGCAATGCGCCAGCTGATAGAGAACGGAATACGTGCAATTATAATTGCCATTGCAGGCGCATACGGCTTTTAGCATGGCATATTTCCATTTTTTTAGGCGAAAGAGCTCGATGGAATGAAAATATTTCATTATTCTGGAGGTATCAACTTTGCAACAAGAGGTATCTTCAAGGAAGATTTAATTCGCCTAGTTGGACTAAATCCTCAAAAGGAAGTCATATACAGAACAAAACTGGCCAAGTATTTAGGAAAAGTATGTAATTTTTTTATAGCTATATTAGTCAAAATTAGTCTATTTTTTAGATATTTCCCCAAAAAATACCCTCCACTGATACAATAAAATACCTAGTGGTTCACCCCTCGGATCCCCAAACAATTTGTCTCTCCACTAAATAATAATAATAATAATAATAAAGAGTGTCTATATTATTTAAGAACAATTGGTTTCACATTAAGATTAGTGGCGTCTGTGAGTCGGAAAAAACCCCGAAAAATCGAAATATTTTCACCCGGAACAACCCCTCAAAACGGCCAAAAACCATCCCCCAGAGGGATTAAACGAGCTTCAAGAGGTTTCCCTGCAGAGAAACGCGCTTTCTCCCCGTTCTCGAGGATGCTGAGCATGGTGCTGGTGTTGGATATCGCGTCCGACCCCTTCCAACCCCTCCACCGACCAATACTCGCCCCCATTATGGAACGACATTACCTTTTAATAAAAAAAAAATTTCGATAAAAATTACAAGTGTTTAAAAAAATATTTTCTTTTTTGATTATTCTTTCTGTTTTATGATTTTTTTAATTTAATTGAAATTTAAAGAAAAATGTAACTTTGAAAAAAAATTTTCTAAAAAATTAAAAATAAACTGACCACGCCTTGGCGTTTTTTCGCGCAAACTATTTGATTATATTTTTTCAGTTGGACCGGAATGAGAGACCATTACAACCAAAAAGGGAAGTACAACTATTTTCCCCATACTCAACATCCTCGAAAACGGGGTGAGAGGGGGAGGGAGGGGGGTGGGTCGGACGTGATATCTAACACCACCAACGTGGTCAGCATCCTCGAAAATGTGCTATAAAAAATGGTCGGTCTCGCTTCAAACAGAACTTCTTTACGATATTGCCTGAGTTCGAGGTAAAAACCGACAGAAAATGGATCGCTACGAGCCTTCCTCGAGAGGCTCGTGGTAGGCGCGTCCGAGGCTCTCAGCCCGCACCAATATGACGAACCAGATATCTTTGTTGGCGCGGCTCAGGTGCGACTCGGGCTCGTCTCGCCCTATTTATACGCACCTGTATAGCGAGTATCAATATTTCACAGAATATCTTTTTTAGTAAACAAGATCTTTTAATTGCCACTCACCGTGAATGACCTTGTATGTATTCTTAATACATATGTATATTTCTTAAATTGGTGAATATAAATTATTAAAAACTTTTTACTACATTTAAAAAAAAAATTATTAATTTTATTTTAAAATTAGAAAATTGATCAAATAATTAAGTAAATATTCACCATCATTGATTTTGATGCAAACTACATTTTAGAAAAATGTACTCAATGCGAAAAAAATTATCTTTAGGGAAACTATGTGATAATGATCTTTAAATGTAATTTCCATGTGAATTTTTTTAAATTTTTCATCTACGAAAGAGTTCAGAATGTTTTTTTTCGTTTTAGTCGGAAAATAAACAAAAATCAGCGAAAGCATCAAACATTCTAGCCAACAAACTTGAAAAAGCTCAAAGTAAAGTCAACATTCAACTACGATGCCTGATACTAGACTTTTCGTCAGTAAGCCATATCGATCCATCCGGAGTTACGATGCTGAAGTCAACAATTGAAAATTTCACAAAACTGGATATTCCTGTTTATATAGCCAGTTGCAAAGGTAAATCTTAAATTAGGTAGAGGTTCTTACATTGGCACGCTCTATAATTGAGGGGTTCAGAGACCAAGAAGATCAAATTACATTTCTCAAATTGAGTTAAATGTAGAAACAAAAACTGGATATTGCTAGCAAAAAAGTAGCAAAGGGCGGCTAGCGGTAACCTGGTCATCGCAGCGTCCTGAGGCGCCGTGGGGAATCAACAGGGACGCTGTGAACTGATGAGCTGTTTGCTGGTGGAGGTGCGGCCCCACATAAAAGTAATGACCTTAATTTTTCTTTTTGGTCACCACTTGCTACCATCGGCGACCTTTTTTTTGGTTATTATGTTCAATCTAGTGGTGAGAGTTCCCAATGAAAGTAGAAAGTAATGACCTTTTTTTGCTACTCAAGTAGCATGCCGTGACAACATAAAAAACCTTTAAATGTTTCGCGAACTGATAAAAGTTGGGAACCGCTGATCTAGCGGATAACTAGTGTGTGTTTACAAGGTGTCTCATTTTCGACACTTCCTGGGGGTGTTAGTTATTATCAAAGATAGAATGTTGCGGTTTTCAACTAAACACATGCTGCGAGCGTGTTATAACATCTGGAGAAATAAGGGAATAAAAAGTAGAAGGTTCTATAAGGGAACAAAAAGTAAAAGGTTCTATATACAGGGTGTTATGGAAATGACGTATTGTATTTAAATCGTCAATTCCTGAGATGAATACAAATTGAAGAAAAATATCCTTAAATGGCGCTTTCAATTCATTCAGCGATAAAAATGACCCGACGTTAAACCAGAAAAACACCCGTGCTGCACTGCGATACATGTAAACAAACCACGAATTCTAGCCGTCAGAGTTACACCTTACACTCTTTAAGTTTGAAATACGCAACTACGTAACTAGGTCAAATGTCAATGACCTTTTGACTTTTGAGTGATTGCTCATTGTTTATTTTTTAATTTAATTTTATTTAGGCCACACACTTACACTTACCTTGTCGGTCTTATTTAAAAATTAGTGTCAATTTCTATAAAAACTTATACACCGTTTTATTAAACAAACCGGCACATCACATAACCCATAACCATAATCGCAAAACTTAACATGAACACTGGCCGCCATAAAATTGCACAAAATTCACTTGGAGACATAATGTTTATTAGCATTGGCTTGTCTCGTATAGATTTGTATGAACTTTTGTTTTTAATTACAAACACATTGTAAAATGTAAATAACATTTCTTCGAATTAAAAATGACATCTGAACTGAAACATTCAAAACACGAGCTGTCAAAAAGTTAAGTAGAGATGATACTATTGCAATGCGTGTTTTCCGGTAGATTCCAGCGCATTCACCAAAAAAAGGTTGAAATAAATAATAATCTACAGCACTTATTTATTGTTTTCCTTCACTGCTGTAGATACCAATAAAGATTAAAAAACTTGTTAATCGTTGCTCTGGTGCTCTTTTTCATTCGAGAAGCTTAAAAAAATAAAATCGATCGTTTCACAGCGGGATTTTAAAAACAAAGATGAGCCATCTCTACTATAAATCGACAGAAGGTTAGAAGTTGACATTTGCTTGACCACAAGATATTCTTCTGCGGCTTCGTGTGGTTTCGAAATTAAAAGAGTTTTTCGGGATATTTAATCAACTGTAACAGTGCGAGTAAGTGTGAAAATGTTTAGTACATACAGAAAAATCAAGTCGAAGGCATATTAGAAAATATTCCTTTAGTAAGAGACTGGAAATTGCAAGGTCACCGGATCTTACCCCATGCATTTTTTTCTATGGGGTACGATGAATAAAGAAATAATGTATAAAGAGTCGAAGATATGGATCAGTTGCGATATAAGATGCAGCAGATAAAATAATTGTTGAACGTTTTAGTTTATAAAGGGCCAATTTGTCCTATCTCCTATTTGTGTGTATGTTAAAGAATGCATTAGTGTGTAGCGATTTTGTGTGATAAGGGCCTATCTTCAAAAAACTAATTTGTGTGTGTGTTTCTTTAAGTGATTTATGGTAATTTGTTCAATGTTTCACTATGTATTCTGTGTCTCTGACGATATACAGAGTCATGTTCTGAGATTGGAAGAAAAACGCCGAAGGGGTTTTAGTGGAGTATAAACTTTACCCACTAAAACCAAAAAAACTGAAGATGTATGTGCCCTGGATTACTTGCTAGTGTACTGGCACCTGGATTCACTTCTATTTGGATACTAGGTAGCTAAATATTTATTTTTATAAGAATCTAAAGTTTTACACTCACAGTTTGGCAACATTGCGCCAGAACATCTGTTTATTACACAGTTGCTCAGTGTAGTATGATTGTGCCGAGGAGTGACCTGTGGGTTTATGGGTGAATTACCCCACTTTTTAAACGTTCGATTTGAAAAAAAAACATGTAGGGCTTCTCTAGGACACCCCAGGAGTCATTTAAATATAATACGTCATTTCCATAACACCCTGTATGTAACTTAAAAAAGTTATGTCTCATAATTATGAATCAGATATCCTAAAAAGAATAATTAAAGAAAACTTGAAATTACTTATTACAATAAAGAATCGCTATGCAAATCACAGTTCTTAGATTAGATTATTTTCTCAAATAAATAATAATGACTTTCTTTCAGAACCTGTCTACGAGATGTTGACAAAAGTCTATCCAGACTACAGTGCGAAAGCTGGATTTAGATCTTTTCCTACAGTCCATGACGCTGTACATTACTCTACTGAATTATTTGGAACAAGTTCGAATTCGAGCATATCAACAATACGATTATAGTACGACATAAAGATTACTAAAATAAGTTGTAGAAATGATGGTAAAAGGCCTTCTATTGTAACCAAAAAATAAAGAAGCTGGGGTTTTATTGAAGATTGAATAGTTAAAAGGACTAGAAACACAACTTTTCTATGTAATCGACCGATGAATCTGATCATTTAGAAGTCTCATAACGTTCATCTACCCTTATAAGGGATGGAAATATCTACGTTGAATGAGCAATGATTTTATCAATAATGAATTTAGAAAGCAATACAGGTTTTCAGGTTAATATGCATCACAAAGATGTTTGAAGTGATGTATAATAGGCACAATACTATTGTTTGAGAGAGGATTGATTGATATGATAACCCCACGCGTGCAACATTATTTGCTTATATGTTTTAATGCAGACTAGTATTTAAATAACTTTTTCTAAATGTTCAGTGTTAACCTTTTTATCTTGCCTGTTCGTAGTATTCAAGAATTAATTACATGATATTATCTACTTAGGGACTAAAGTTATCTTGGACTAATGATAAAACTATTTTTTTTTTTGATCTCTCAAATGCTTGCTAAAATGTAACGTAATAGTAATATATTCATAACGCAATATTTTGTAATAAAGTCTGTTCGTTTAATGAAGTCCGATATCGGATTAAATCATTAAAGGTTGTTAAAAAGTAAGACGGTTAAGTTAACAATACCTTCACTATACTTGATCGTACCGAACATTCCACTGGTTCTCTGTTGTCGGCTGTATCTTAGAATTATGTACCGAGATAAATATTTTTATTTAGTTTATTTTTCACTCGTAGTTTTTTTAATTTATCAAATGAAAAAGATTTTGCGTCAATAAGTTAAAAATGTTCCCAGGTACTTTTTCCTAGAATTTAGTTATTTTGGGATCATTATAGTTAAATCTATATAATAATCACTATTTTCCAAGAAATAATTAAAATTTGCTCAATTGCAGGGTGGTATATAAGTAGTTATGCTTTTTGCTTTTAGTTTGTATCTCATTATTGTGTGTGAATTAAAAGCAGTTATAAAGCAAAGTTATGGAAAATATTCAGCAAGGTGACACAACGCCTAGAAGGTGTTTATCTCCAGGTGAACGCCGTTTGGTATTACAAGTGGAACATTATTTTACTTTAGAAAAAGATAACTCGGGCCCGTTAGTGTCTGTTTTGGCAGTGCACAAGCGAGCGTCTGATGCTTGCGGCATTTCAGATAAGACCTTAAGAAGACTTCGAACAAAGAGTGAAGAGGAATTGGACAGACCATATAAAAGGGTTCGATTCCATTCTAAAACCTTTGATTTATCCCAAGGGATAAAACTATCGATTAGGAATATTGCTTATGATATGTATAAAGCCAAGGAATATGTTACCCTCAAAGCTATTCTTGAAAAGATAGAGGAGAAAGAACTTTGAGATATACGATTCCAGTTTGTCCATCATTTTAAAAGAGCTGGGCTTCAAATACAAAAAAACGAACAACAGGAAAGTGCTTGGCGAGCTATCCAATAATGTTTCAAAAAGATGGCGACATCGGTTCTTTTTAGAACCAAAACTTTATAAAAAAAGAATTCGTAAAACTAATTTGCCTAAATACTATAAAAGCTAAAAAATAATTATTTTTCTTTGCCTAAACTAATTTTTTATTTACTTTAAATTATTTTATTTAGAAAATACCTAAAATATAATTTATTGTTTGAGAGCCACCGGCTCGAGAGGTTTTACCGTACCGACTTTAGTCACAATTATTAGTAGTGAACTTCAATTTTTTTTCTTCGATCGAATATAATAAGCAATAATGCTCTTTTAAAATGTATTTTTTTGTAAGCAACCAATTTCTTTAGGTTTCACGTAGTAGGTACGGTACTTTCATTATTTCTCGCAGAAAAATATTTATTTTTGAAGAGAACTTTTATTTCTATTTAAATTCAATCGCAGAATAGAATGTTGAACTTTAGCTAACTAAAAATTTATTTTTCTGAAGCTTTTTTTATTTAATTTAAATTAATTACGTCTATGTACTCTATCGTATGAAAAATTGAAAGAAAACGCATAAAATATGCAGGCGACGGGAAAAGTTAATTTATTTCTGTTCGATGAAAGAAGAGGCTGTATGTGATTTAGTCTTAATGTATACCTAAATGTAATTTGTGTGTAAATATTGTAAATAGTAAAACTTTATTTTATGTAATAAAAAACTAAATTGAATTTCAAATACCAATGCATGGAAAAATTATTATTTCCCAGACCGCCCGATAGATAAAAAAACATCTAAGTACGGCTTTCTATTTTCAAGAAGCCAGCCGCGATGCCGTTTAATAATCGCTGATCTTCCCGCTTCGGCTTTATAACCCACAGTCCAGACAGCGGATTCGTAAAACTGTTTCTTTTAAGCTGCTTCAAAATAGCTGCTTTTTAAAAGAAGCAGTAGCTGCTTCAACTGTTTAAAAGCAGCAGTCTTTTTGCCCATCTCTAAAAGGAAGCATTTTCCATTGATAGGATGTCACCACCTGCAGACTGGTTTCGAACTCTACTGTTCCCGTCAGTACAGGGTAGGTGTCCATACCTATCATCAGAGAAGAATCTATATATACTTCACGCTGTATTATCAACGATAGTCGAGAAAATACAACGCGCAGTGCCATCTTTTACCTGTCCCACACAATCTGAAGAGATGTTATTTGAATAAATAAAAAATAGAAAGTCTATTTACTGTTCAGGTGGTATTAATATCAAATAAAAATTTATGGAAAAATTATTATTTCCCAGACCACTCGATAATACCTTCCTTGGTAGTGCCATTCAATCTGAATTAGTATTTTAAAGTGCTACTGTATAGACAAAAATATGCCCTTATTGTATAAGGTATCATCGGGTGGTTTTGTAAAATACATTGGTATTTGATATTAATACTACCTGAAAGTGAATACACTTTTTATTTTTGAGTTATTCAAATAATGTCTGTCCAGATTGTGTGGGACTGCTAAGAGATGGCACTGCGCGTTGTATTTTCTCGACTACCGTTGATAATACAGCGTGAAGTGTATATAGAGAGTTTTCTCTGATGATTGGTATGGACACCTACCCTGCACTACCTATCAATGGAGGAAAATGCTTCCTTGGTATAAAGAATGTAACTTTTTTCTTGGTGGTACCATTCAATCTGAAATAGTGGTGAGCGATATCGCGATTTTTCAATCACGTTGTGAAGCGTGATTGTTATTTTTTGACATTAGTGAAATTAAAGCGTGACGTGATCACGGTTTATAAATTTTTATCACTGCTAGAATGTTGCGCGCAACGTAAAATAATTAGTGGGTGATGGTCGATGGATTTAAATTATTTATTTGTATACTACTTTACTACTAAAATAACTGTAACCAAAGAAAACTAAAATCTGTAAAAATATTACTCAACATTGATAACAACAAAAGAAAACGTTATTTCTACCTAGATTAAAGTAGAATTATACCTTTTAAAAAAAACTATGTTGAACTAAACACTGTGCATTTTACAACAAACTATTTGTTCATGCAAATACGCATAGTTTCTTAATCATTTTGTGCATATTGTATATTATCATTTAAGCATAGAATCGTTAATAATTTCAGTTTTCTTTTTACTTAGCCTGTTTTCTTAGTCTTTCGAATATTACTACTCATTCTCATTTCACCGTTTCAAGTTCAAGACTCAGATAACCAAGTACCAAATAACGACCTGACAACTTCACGGAATCACATTTTAAATAATAGGTCTATATGAGATGTGATTTGAGAAAATTCACCAAAAAGCAATAAGGCACGAAGTCCCGTATCACCCATGTTATTCTAACGGTGATATGCCAAAAAGGCCTTTATTTTTTTAACATAATTATTGGTACAACACAATAAGGCCGATTATGTTAAATGTAATAAATATAGTTCTAATGTTGTTACAACAAGTCATCCCCATGGGAATAAATTTTAAACAAAAAGATAGGTTTAATGATTAGTAAAAGTAAAAAACGTACTAAAGAGTGATTTTTTTAAACTGTGATCACATCACGCTTTTTATTGCTGCTAGGAAGTGTGACTACCTGTGATTTGTTGATATCAGTGATTAAATCACAGTTCGTGAAATATCGCTCACCACTATTCTGAATTAGTATTTTAAAGTGCTACTGTGTAGACAAAAATACGCCCTTAAGGTATCATCGAGTGGTCTGGAAAATAATAATTTTTTCCATACATTTCTATTTGATATTAAAAACCCCTGAAAAGTAACCAGACTTTTTATTTTAAATTGAATTTGTTTATTTTCATTAAATTCTGCATTGAATTCGACAATGAAGTATGCATCATCGGTACAGTGGAACTGACAACTTTAATTTATTAACGTCATTTCCCTTAATTTCAACACATCCATCCGCTGCAACGGCCTTATTCCTTTACAAAAAATGACCTTATATAACCTTCAAAATAGGCGTCAATATCCTCATTCGATTGACTTTCTCCTGCAAAATGATGTATTTTTATTAATTTAATAAAAAAAAAGACGGACCCCAATCCTTCTTAGGAAATATTGTATTATTTTATACACTTATTTTGAATCGACTATGTAATATCGATCTATGTGTATTTTTCCATATAGAGTTTAATTTTTGTTCAAAAGATGTAATAATCCCTATCCTTATTAATAGTATTACCTAATACTAATTTCCAGGAAGAAAACTTCTATTTGTATTAAGGTGCATTTACCCATGCATGAATATAGTGGCGCCAATGAAAACTGGCGCGGCAGTAAATGAAATTAGCAAGTGTAAACATCGTAAAGTCTGCATCCTTCTGAAATCGCTGGCGCCAGTGGTACAAATCCGTACAGAAAATCAATACGTATAGTACGGGAGCCCGTTACCAGGACTGATCACGACCTAAAGTTTTTTTTGGTGATTTAATAAGGACTTAACAAGAAAGGACATGGGCAACCTTGCGAAATCATTGAGAATCATCTTTACATAAGTAAAAAAAAGTGGTTGTAATAGTTATCGCGCCTCGTCCGTTCTTTTTATTTTTTGACTGAGAGTGATGTTTTTGATGAGATGAAAATAGTAACTGATATTTGTTTACAGTGGAGAATTCAACTTACCACGCCTCGTCCGTTTTACTTGTCGGGTGTTATTTTTCGTTACTCGTGACCGGAAGAAAATAAACACGGACCGTTTTCATTGACGCGCAACCGAAGTGTTGGATCTTAGGTATGTCATTTTTTTAACGCTGTTCGAGTTATCGCGTCTCGTCCGTCCTCAGGCAGAAATCGTGTATTGTGGATAGGAAAATGGGGAAAAAATATGAACTGACATTTTTACACACGTATTTTTTAGCAAAACCGTTTTCAGTCAAGAAAAAAATGATTTTTTTTCGTTGTTATTTGTTGGTCTGTGCACTTCTGTGCGAAGCCATTATTACTAACTAATACCAATTAACCAGATAAAAAGAATTAAAATATCGATACAACACATCCGAACACAGCACGTGTATCAATAACAATGCTACATGGGGATTGGGGACATACATAGATGCTGAGTTGTTATAGACAAGCAAGCCACACAGCAAGCCGTCCCATGCGCGCGCCGTGTTCCGCGAGCATGAAATATACAGATACAAGATCCGCCAAAAAAAAAATTGATCCGGGCGCTGTAACTTTTTTATATCCCTTTTCTTTACATCTTTTATTTAAACTATGGAATTTTTGCAACACTCAAAACGTCCGTGGTCGATGAATTCACGTTTTTTTTTAATATTTTTAATATGCTTTCATCAAGAACGGACAAGGCGTATTAAGAAAAAGACGATCTGCTTTCTTACGGACTGAAATCACTCTGACGGCAGTTAACGAACTTTTTCGCTCGAGTAAAATTGTCTTATTTTTTAATTTCGGTTACGGGCTTCCGGACTATTGCAAGTGTAACCAAGTGCTTGCACGTCGGCGACTGCTCGCCAGTTTTTAGTTCGATTTTCGTTTAGGTTGCGCTTCTAACGTTTGTTGATTGTAGTTTATATAGTATATTATGGCTAAAAGAAAGTGGCCAGCAGGCCTGATAATCAAATTTCTTGAAGGGTATGAATCTTATCCGTGTTTATGGGATGTACATAGCAGTTCTTATAAAAGCAGAGATGGTCGTGAAAGCGCTTATCAAAAACTTTGCGAATTAATGGATATTGAAGGCTTTGGAATCGCTGAAGTAAAAGCAAAAATACGTTCTATAAGAAATGCGTATGCTTTGGAAGCAACGAAAATTAAGAAAAGCCAACATTGGGGAGCAGGTGCTGATGAAGTGTACAAACCAAAAGTGCCATGGTTCTCAGTAGCGGACAGAATTTTGAAGTATGTTGTGCAAATAAGAGAAACTCAGGTATCACAAATTGTAAGTTCTATTTACATTTAATTTTTACATATTTTTCATTTGCCAAGGGACAGCTCCATCACACATAAACCAATCAGCTAACTTATTTCTGACCTCTGAAGCTTTTTAGAATAATTACGGCTGTCGACGGCCGATGTTAAATCCGTGAGTCCTTGACCTTGAATTTCTAGTCTCCACATACCTTCTACTATTCTACCATTTTCAAAATCATCATAGTCTACACTGTTTCGAGTTATATACGGGGTGTTATGGAAATGACGTATTATATTTAAACCGGCAATTCCTGAGATAAAGACAAATTGACGAAAAATACCCATAAAAACCAGAAAAACACCTGTTTGGCACTGCGATACATGTAAGCCATCAAGGAATTCCGGCCGGTGTTGTCATATGTACACCTTAAACTCTTTAGACAAAATTAAATAATTTAAACACTTTTCCATTCTGTTATACCTTTTTGTACAATTAATTGAAGAACATTAACGACGGACTATGTTTTAAACAATCCGAGAAAACATATGGAATAGTTATAGCCACGTACGTCACTAGGTCAAATGCAAATGACCTCTTGACGCCTTACATCGGCTGAGCGAAGTAGTTTCATATAGCGCCGCACGCTTGCGTCTGTTAGTTGAAGACCAACCAGCGGCCGGATACGTTGTGTCTCGTCGATCACCAACACACTCTCAGCAATCCGCTGTTTTTTCGGTTTACGCGTGTATCTTGCCGTCCATAAATAATCTTTGAATATTGTTTTTTATTGACGCGTTTCTTCTGGACGTCAAATTTCGTCGCGTGTAATAAAATCTAATATCTGTAGTATAATCTGTATTATTGTATTTTCAAAAGCTTATTGTATTTTCAAAAGCTAACTATCGGTTCTGTTTCACTATTACTGTGTGTACATAAAGTGTTTCCAGGAGTGTTCCCATGAAAAAGAAAAAAAACTGATTGTGTTTGTGCCTCGATTTCCTCGCTCTTTAGGATAAGGATAAATACAAGTAGGTAGAAAATAATTTATTTTTATAATTTTATATGGAATTTCAGATTTACATTAAGTTTGGCAACAATGCCATTGGCTCTGGGTGAAATGTTGTACAGTAGCGCGGACTGACCTTTATTACCCCACTTTTTAAACGGTCGATTTAAAAACAATAAAATATGCAGCGCTTCTCTAGGGTACCCCAGGAGTCACCCATTTAAATATAATACGTCATTTCCATAACACCCTGTATTCATCAGATGTTTTACGCAACTAGTTATGTAACTCACAAGTGGTTTTCACAAGAATGAATCAAATATACAAAATTGAGACACAAGCAATCCAAATGCGTTTTCTACGATACACCGAGCTCGAGAAAGTCGGTAATAAAAAAAATTTTCTTTTAGTGTTAGGGGACCATGGTGTGAATAAGGTTTTAGTAAATATTCTTTAAGGGGGAAGCATCGTCACCTACAAACACTGTATTTCGGGGAAGTTTCAGTAAATAACCCTCCATTGAACTCTTCAAACTGCTTTTTGCAAATATCTCTCAGTTGCCCTTCCGTTTGCACCTACATCTATATATATATATATATAAGACAGTATTGATCATCAACTAATGCAAGCAGTATAATACTGAACGTCCCATTGTAGCTGTAAAATTCTAAGCTAGAATGGAAAGGACTTCGTAATCTAACATGCTTTTCGTCTAAAGCTCCAGCACAATTTGGAAAATTTCTTGGTTATCCCAGAATATGTGGGCAATCTCCCGGGTTCAGATAGAATACTTAAAAATAACAGAGAAGTTCCTATAAATTTTTCTTCCTACGGCCTCCCCTACGGAGATACGGGCCTATAACGGATGTCCCTGGAAATCGTTGATCTAAGTACTAGGTAATTTAATAATTTTTTAGTATAATGGTTACTAGACGAGTCTCCTTAAAATTCGCCCTTTTAAACACATTTGGCTTATTTAGTTTGCCAGAGACGGACTAGAAGTAACACGCTCTTATTTTTTACACCCTGTATGATTAAGGAACGACAATAATATTTTTGGATACTCTAAACCTTAAGCTGAAAAAAGGTACTTGATCAATGTCGATAAAATGAACTGTTTTCGAAAAAAAAATATTTTTGTTCAATATGATTTTTGTTAAATAATTTTGTATGTCGTTTCAACATGAGCTCCTAATCTTATGCATTCCCTATCTCTAGGAAGCGAAGGCTGTTGAACCCTCCACAATGCCTCAACATTACCCCTTATTTCGCGACAATGAAAATTAATCATTTGCAATAAGTTCTCTCTATTGTCATTTGGATTGGCATAGACTAAAGTTTTTAAATATACCCACGAACAAAAATATTTTTTTATCGAAAACAGTTCATTTTCATTTTATCGACATTGATCAAGAGTACCTTTCTTTCAACTTAAGGTTTAGAGTATCCAAAAATTTTATTGTCGTTTCTTCATCATACATGGTGTAAAAAAAGAACATTTTTGTGTTACGTCTAGTCCGTCCCTGGCAAACTAAATAACCAAATGTGTTTAAAAGGGCGAATTTTAAGGAGACTCATCTAGTGACCATTATACTAAAAAATTATTAAATTACAACTAGTACTTAAAAATGTATTTAAAAAACAACGATTTTCAGGGACGTCCGTTATGGGACGGCTATCTGAACCCGGGAGATTCCCCACATATTCTGGGACACCCTGTATATATAATAATAATATACCCATTCTTGTTCAGAGTTTGGCACCTGCAAATAATATATTAAATTATTTTTTTCAATATTACAAAAAAACGAGTTTTTATTTATTTAGGTATTTCATTCTAGAAAATTGAATCACAATCTGACCTTGATGATTCTCTAGAGAATACGCAGTCAGCAACTATCGAGATAGTGCCGACTTCCTCGAATGAGTCATCCGTGGCCAGAAAACCAGTCGCACCAAAATTAACCTCTAACTTCACAGCTCCAAAGAGGGCTCGAAAAAGGAAAAAGGCTATACAAGGGCTACAGGAAATCGCACAAAAATTAGATCAAACGTCTACTAGAGAAGAGGACAATGAGTTTGATTGTTTTGGCAAGTCGGTGGCTTTTTCGTTGAAGAAGCTACCAGAATCAATCGCATTGGAATCGATGGAGTACATTCAATCCTATCTTGTTCGGCGACGGTTATCAAATATCCAGCATTCTCACCAAATATCACGACCTTCCTCATCTGCCTCATCAAGTACTTATGAAAATGCTGCAAACCCATGTTCAAACCGTTCTAACGATGACGATAAATAGAAAAATAACGCTACAGTCCAACCCTATTCTTGCTACAACAATAATACTGATATAAATTTACGTTTCAATCCTCAGCAAGAACAGTCAGATCTGCCTTCACAGGCAATTAATGCTTCACTTCATGACGACGATTATTATGAATTTATTTTTATTTGTTAATATTATTTAATAAATTACTACAACTTATATCTATCGTCTGTATATTATTATGTATTTGCTTACCTTAATAAAGTCTTTTAACGCATCATAAATGGCTTGGCAAACTTCAGGGATAAAATTTGAAATTGTGCATTTTGGGACACGATACAAATATTGCAATGAAGCGAAAGAATCTCCTGTTGCAAGCAGGGTTGTTTCGTTTTAAACACTTTGTATAAAACAATTGTTTTAAACATGTTTTACACAATCGTTTGAGTTTAAAACAATGTTTTATTTAAAATGTTTAAAACATGTTTAAAGCAGGTAAATTAAACTAAACACACGTTGTTTTTTCTTAGTTAATTGATTATTTAGGAGTATACTGATTTATGCAATAACTTGGTGCCGTGTGAAAAATATTTATTGATAAATAGTACTAAAACGTAATTTCCATTCAAATTAACAAAATAATAAAAGTTAGGTACCTAACGAACATCATGCACAGAACTTTGGTATGTTCAAAAAACTACAAGTAAGTGTATAACCCGTAAAAAAAAGGAATAAGGTAAAAATAATCACTGATCGGAAGTGACAACAGTCAGCGCCGTAAGTGGGTGCGTTAGAATTTAGTTCTTTAAAAATTGTAACCAACTTAGTTGCTCTGACATTGCCTCTAGCCTATTGCGGAGTTTGGAATGAACGAAACCATAAGAAAAAAAAAGTCTTTCTATGTTGGCGGACGAAGCAATAGCTGTATGTAGCTGCTGGACAAGTTCCATTGCTCTTGTATTTAAATGTTTAATAGACCGCCACCATGCTAATGGTTTTACATTTTCAAGTATCTGTTGAGAAAACATATATGGCATAAATGGTGCACACCTAGCCTGAAAATTAACAATCGTTGGCACTGCCTCTGAATGGTAGGTTTCTACATATTCCATGGCAATTTCTAATTTTTAGTTAGTCTATCTCCCCTAAAACGATGATCAAGCAAGTTTGCTAAAAAATGAACTGGAGTTAGGGCTATCTTCAAACGTTCTATAACCTTATTTACGTCACTCATTGAAAATTCCCCATTTGATTTTTTGTTTTCAAACGTCTCCAATAGTTCGAGCCATATTTCTGTCGCTTCTCCTATCGTGCAAGTGTTTTTTTGGACTTTATCTAGAGCCACAGCAATGTATTTTAATTTTTTGTGACACTCCTGTGCAATAACTTTTAAGTTAACGTCAGTAACTAATTTTATGATGTCGTTCTCAATAAGTATTCTGTTAGTACACACATCAAATAATATTGGCCAGTTTTTCAAATAACTCTCCAAGCAGTTTGATAAAGTGTTCTAGCGAATATCCTGAGGTAATACGAGAGCGGAGCCATCAGCTTCTTTAAATTTTGCGCTAGCGAAATGCACATTTCTAAAGTATTTACAAACTTTCTTTACATTACTCTTGACTCCCAGCACTTATAAATCATGAACAAGTAAGTTGAATATATGAGGTGAACAACCATAAGTTATTATATCCTTTCGGTCTAATTCAAGAAACAGGGTTTTCCTCATTTTAGTCATATTCTACTAGTCTTTTACTACACTGGTAACTTGACATTCATACTTTTCGTCGCATTTTTGTATAGCTTTCAGTAGTTGTAATAAATGCTCTGATGTGTTGCTACGGACTCTATTAGATGCACCCGTTCACTTTCTATATCTCTGACACATGTCTATTATAGGTTCATTATGGACGTTACTCCAACCGTCAGGGCTAGACAAACTTTCTTCTGACACAAACAATATTTCATTGTTGTTTGTACTGAGTTATAAACCGTATCGAGCAAATTGTTGGAAACAACATTTCTGTTTGGTGGTGAATATCCAAGACATAGCAAATTAATCAACAGTTTAAACTCACGATATTCTACTGCACGAAATGGCGTGTTCGTCGCATATAAATATCTGGCTATTTGTATATCCATATTTTTCTTGTCTGATTCGTTCGAATAATAAAACTTGACATGCTGCTACTTGATACTGAACCAGTAGAAGTAGACGATTTCGAGAGCCCCACAGCGTTCTATCATCTAACAATCATCTTAAGCAAAAATCCTAAATATCGTAATACTCTATGAATAGAAAACATTCTGAGATGTCCACTGGGAAAGGAGTTTAAGTTATCTTTTCTATCTACAAAAGCATTGAAAACATGTTTTAAACTATGTTTTTAATAAGGTTTTATTTGTTTAAAACATGAACTTTAAAAGCAAAAAAAAACATGTTTAAAACAAAAAAAACCGTTTAAAATTCAAAAATACATGATTTTGTGCAACCCTGGTTGCAAGATATCTAGTAATGTCACTTTAATTTTGATGTTAACGCATCTCTCATGTGGATATCGATTTTTATAATGCGTGACGTCACACAATCCAGAAGAGTATCAAAATGTTGCTTTGGCATTCGAAGATGGTTCTTATAGCTTGCAGGATCATCTGCTACGAGTTCTACTAGAAGTTTTGCAGAAGCACATAAAGCAGGTCGACGATCAATACATAGGTTAACCCAGACACGGCCTTTTCGTTCCTTTTTCTGTATTTCTTTTATCTTTTTTTCCACGAAAAGTTCAGCAACTATTTTACAGGCTTCGGAAAGTTCACTCGACATAATGCGCACTGAAAACACTTTACAAATGAAACTGGCGTGCCACTTATTTTTGTTTCCTCAACAAAGCGTAAACCTTCACTGGCGTGCAAATAGTACTGGCGCGACCACTGGCGCCACTAAATCCATCATGTGTAAATCCACCATAATGATCTAAAGAGCGCTATAAACTTTATAATCATCCTATAAAGGTCGCATTACAGTCGGCAAAACTTTCTTCAATTGCAATAAACTTGAAGCATGCGCATTAAGAAATCAGCTGATTTATTTCTGCAAGTTTCTTGCAACTTGCAAGACTTGCCCGATTTTTCTTGAAGTTCTAATGCAAGTCTGGTGGAAAATATGGTGATTTATACATTATCAATCAAAATAAAAGTAACTAAATAAATATTAACATTAAAATGCGTCTCGTGTGTTTTGTTAATCGTATATTAATGTTTATTTATATTCTTATTCAGTTTTTAGTCGTGTTTTGCGGAGTTTAAGCATTTTTATTTTGATAGTTTCACGGTACTTTTTTGTTAGCTTGGCTGCCCTCGCCGATGAAAGCGCAACTGCAATAGATTTGTCGATTGTAAAACGATTTGAATGACATATTGCTTGCAACTATCATGCCAAATATTAATTTGCAGTAACAAAACTGCAAAAGGATTGCGGACTGTATGCATAAATGATAACAGAGCCCAACAGAAAAAAAATTTTGTCTTGGTGATCAAGAAAACACAACTGATTTTAGTTATTTTGAATGCGGTGATTCCAAAAATACTTAGCTTTTCTTCGTATCAGCTCTAGCTTTTGAGATAGAGCCTACTCATAATAAATTGTAATAATACATTTGACAATTTTCTAACGATGGTCATAAATTTTATCAAAAATTCAACTAATTCCAAGACGAGTGCCGTTATACCTTTATTTATAAATCACTGAAAATACCTAATCTTATATGGGCAAAAGGCCATATAATTATTACAGGTAAGAAATTTCATTGAATTTTTTTGCACCTGCAGATTTCTTATTTTCGTATTTGCAATTAGCACAAAATATACATTAGAAGACAATAAAAGAAAATGAAATTGTATTCTGTAAGCTTCATAAGTTAATTATTTATTTAAAGAGCCACTAACGGCCGCAATTTGATACCGAAAGAGACACAACTTGACATCGAAGGAGCAGCTGCCGCCCCCTGAATTAAAGAGACGCAGCTTCACATCCAAAGATCCGCATGTGGCTCGCGAGCTCAGGTTGCCGACCCCTGTTAGGGTATTAGTACCTATATAGGGTGTTCCTTAATGGTGTGCTAATATTTCAGGGTGTGATTCCTGTGTGTGAGGTCATTTTATAAAGAAAAGTTTATATGAACATATGTCCGCAACGGCTTAAATTTCTTGCTACAGGGTGTTGAATTTTTATTTTTTAAATGGTTATTTTTTAATATCTCCGAAAGTACTTTAGATATTATTTTCAATATTGGTATGTGTTACTAGGATATAGAACCACAATTTTAGTTAGAAAAGTTATTCAATTGTGCCACCAGTGGCGTTCCTGCAAATATGTCCTCTAATATTTTTTACAAAAAAGATGGTATCCACTGACATTTTTCCATGTTCTTCCATTTTTCTGATTGATATTTATTTGACATTAATAAAAGAATTAATGATAAATTTTGTTTTATAAAAATTGTCGGAGTGGGCAATTCGATGTGAAGACGGGCGGAAGCATGCCTTTTAAGTGAAGGTGGCCATTTCCAACAATTTTTATAAAACAAAATTTATCATTAATTATTTTATCAATGTTAATAATAATGAGTTTCAATATGAATTTAGTGCTTTTAATCAAGAACGGTGCGTCTGACGAGAAAAACTCAAGAGACCGTTTTTATGTAGAATTGACCAGGCTAATATGGAAAAATGTCAGTGGCGTACCATCTTTCTTGTAAAGGATATCAGAGGACATGTTTGCAGGGACGCTACTGGTGGTACAATTGAATAACTTTTCTAACTAAACTTTGTGGTTCTATATCCTATCAACATATACCAAAATTGAAAATAATATCTACAGTATTTTCGGAAATATTAAAAAATAACCATTTAAAAAATAAAAATTCAACACCCTGTATAATCCCCATATGCGGAATATTGCCTGCATGCATTTGCAAAAATTGGTTGAAGAATGGTGCGTGTTTTGAATACTTGCCCAGTAAAATTCCTCTCAACAAGGAGAAATTGAAAGCCGGAATATTTGATGGACCTCAGATTAGAGACCTCATAACAGATTCACATTTTACAGAATCGATGACCGAAACTGAATGTATTCAACATTGTTAAAGTTGTGCAAAATTTTCTCGGAAACAATAAATCTGAAAATTACCGAGAGACAGTGGAATGCTCAACAACTTTAACCAACATGGGTGTAATATGAGCACTAAGATTCATTATCTCCACAGCCCTTTGGAACGATTCCCAGCAAATTTTGGTGACCTTAGTGAAGAACATGGGGATTCCACCAGGATATAGAAACTATGGAAGAGAGATATCAGGGCAGATGGGACATTCACATGATGACCGATTACTGCTGGAGTCAACAAGACTGTCCTTTTCGATCTCATGCGAGAAAATTTTATAAAAGGAACTTTTTGGCTGATGCAGATTAGCTCATTTTTATTTATTAGTTTAGGCTAATTTAAATTAATAACTTAGGTTAATATTGTTAATGTTATTGACAGATATTTTTTGTATTTGTTGCGGTGTACAATAAACATTTGTCTTCCATTCCTAAGTTGCTTTTTTGGTGGTAGCAGTAATACATATACAGTGAGTCCCAGAAGAAATGTCTAAATTCATTTAAAATTCAGCGGTAAGTTTTTTCAAAAAACGCTCGTACCCGTCGATTTTAATTTTTTAATTTTTTTTTGTGGTAATTTCATGTATACAGGGTAGCTCAAAAATAAGTTACGACCATCAACTTCATTTTTTCAAATGAAAACATATATTTTTTATTTCATTTTTGAATTTTGCATTGAATTCTAAGCATGTTTCATGTACCATGTCCTATACATAAACTCAACAGTTATTGAAAAAATTAGGATTGAATATATCTATAAGTAAGACCTGTTTATTAAAAAAACACAACAAAATCAAATTAAATGTTGAAAATGTGCGCCATTTACGGCTTGACAATATCCAAGACGATCAATAAACTCTCTTTGCACGTTTCCAACCATTTCCGGAGTTATGACACGCACTTCTCTTCGGATCCTTTCTTTCAACTCCTGCATATTGTTTGGCCTGTTAACAAATACTTTTGATTTGAGGTAACCCCACAGAAAAAGTCCAGCGGAGTTAGGTCTGGCGACCTAGCAGGCCATTCGATAGGTTGTCTCCTTCCAATCCACCGATTGGGAAAGGTTTCATCCAAAAATGTGCGCACAGTGGCCGCATAGTGCGGAGAAGCACCATCTTGTTGGAATATCAGTTCTTCGTCAGGGGAGTATGGATCCAATGGATTCGGAAATAAAGCCACTAATGCTGGAATTAATTCTAGTTGGAGAAATTCGAGATATACTTGTCCAGTTAAAGACTGTTCAAAGAAAAATGGACCAATTACTCTTTCGCGTACGATTCCACACCAAACATTTATTTTCTTAGGGTACTGGCTGTGAACCTCTATCATCCAATGCGGATTTTCTTTTGCCCAATATCGACAATTTTGTCTGTTCACATTACCATTCAAATAGAACAATTCAATAGAACAACAACATTCAATTATAATCCGAAAAAATATTATTTTTTACTAAATTATTATCTAGATTGCACATATTTTTCATGCGTCCGCAAAACTCACTTCGCCTATCGAAATCATCTTCAAATAACTCATGCACTGGAATAACTTTGTATGGGTGATATTTGTGCTTTTGAACTACTCGGTGAACAACAGATTTCGGCATGTGTAAATCGGCCCCAATGTGCGACAGGGGAGTACATGGATTTTCTTCCAAGGAAAGCAAAACGTCAAGTTGTTCATTTTCATCTCGAGTAGGACGACCAGATTTAGGCAAATCTCTAACATGACCGAATTCTCTAAACTTAGCCTCTATTCTACTCACCATCTTTTGACATATGGGAGGACGATCAGGATGGATTTCATTAAATAATTGGGCTGTTTCTATTTGAGTACATACGTGTTTTATCACCAAACCCAACCATGCATAAAATTTCAATTTTTTTCCGTTCCGTTAACTTCACCATTATTGTGAAAACCGCAACTTTGAAACTACGCTTGACAATAATTATACTTATTTGAAATAAAATTGTCATACAGTTTCTATGGAAATAAACGGTGACAGTGAGACAGTACACTCTTACTTATTATGGAGCCCAAAATGCCATATTGCCAGAAGATTTGATAGATCGTTGGATTCCCTAAATGATATGTTCAATCCTAATTTTTTCAATAACTGTTGAGTTTATGTATAGGACATGGTACATGAAACATGCTTAGAATTCAATGCAAAATTCAAAAATGAAATAAAAAATATATGTTTTCATTTGAAAAAATGAAGTTGATGGTCGTAACTTATTTTTGAGCTACCCTGTATACATGAAATTACCACAAAAAAAAAATTAAAAGATCAAAATCGACGGGTACGAGCGTTTTTGAAGAAACTTACCGCTGAATTTTAAATGAATTTAGACATTTCTTCTCGGACTCACTGTATAATTATGCGATATTAAATATCTATCTAAGCAGATCTGAGGTTATTTTTAGATTTAGCAGACCCAAATTACCTGGAAACAGTAACAAAATTGCCGGCACCAAACTATATGTGTTGACAGTGTAATAGGCCAAAAAAAATTAAATAAATAAATGGCTACATTCGGCAGGGTCAATCGATCAACAAGCGATTTTCATATTGTTGTTAGTTTTTTTGTTTGGTTAGGATCCCTCCCTGGTACAGTTCAATTAACTGTAATGAACAGAACAGAAAATAAATTTTAACCAATTTAGAATATAGAGCACAAATAATTTAGGAATAGAAACTCGAGAAAAAATTGTTTCCTAAAACAACAAACCGATGAAACAAATTCGTATGAAATAATTATCCGTATTTCCCTGCTAGTTATAACAATATAAGCTTTGGCTTAATTAATTACTATAATAAATTTCTGGTACAATTTTGCAATACATATCTAGAAACGGAGGTAATGAGAATGCCAAATACAGTAATAATTACTATTTTTCCAGTTACCCGTCAATGTTTTTAATTAGTTTTAAACTCAGTGCCGTTCTTTATAATTTACATCCATATTCACTATGGCATTAAATTTAAAACCTGAAATGAAAAATTATAAGCAAAATGAAATGAAAGTTTATAAGCACTAATATACCGACAACACTGTGGATGAACCACTTTTTATTCTGTAATTTGAAAAAGCATCCAGAACCAAAGATGGCGACGAATAACAAGAAACAAATAATGTCGGGCCGGCTCTGACGCGTTCGGTAAAATTTCCACCCTACTGCGCAAACTCAATGGGCCCGGGCCATCTCCCATAGCGGGGACACTTTTTGAATTTGGAACGTTCGTATTGGGAATAGTCTGTTCATATGTGATGGAAATTCGCTCATTTTCTCTACAATCAGCAATTCCACAGCCATGTGGGCGCGTCATTAACGCTTTAGAAGAGGAACGCAGTGATGGGGAGATTGAAAAGAGAAGAGAGAATCTAAAAGGCAAAATTGTAAAAACTCACGGTGAAGAAGTGTATCTGAAGCAAGAAGAAGACTCTACATCATCAGAAGAAGAGGAAGAATCTGAAGAATATACAGATTCAGAAGAAGAAACAGGACCTAGATTAAAGTCTGTTTTTGTAAGAAAACGGGATAGAGTAACAGTTATTGAAAAAGAGAAGGAGGCTTTAAGACAGAAACGACTCGAAGAAGATGAAGCAAGAAAGGCAGATGAAAGAAGAAGGCAGACGCTTCGTATTGTAGAAGATTTGTCCTATTGTATTTTAAGTCTTATTGGGAGATTTTAGTTGAAACCCCTCCCCCCGTGATTAATGACCTATTATTTGCTACCCAATATACCCAAACATTATTTATAATTTGGAAAAAAATTGTTTCCTTAAATATTAGTGGAAAAAAACAAACCCCGAAAGATGACCCTCGAACCGTCACTGTATGCTGCAGTCATCTGTTGATAAATTATCTTGTTTTCTAATAATGAGATGAATATAAGGCCATAACCCCATGCGATTAAAAGTTCCCCGATTATTAATCTGACCTTTGTGACGCTCGAATTAAAACGACCACAATAAAATCAGTGCGCTTCAACTGTCAGAGGTGTGGGTACTTCTAACATTGACAATGCAGTGGACGATAAATATTGTTGCTCTATTTTTATTTGCAGGTAATTAGTTATTATATTATTCAATGGGCGGTAATGGTAGTTATTATTTTAGTCAAATTTGCGACACGAAATCTAGCAAATGTCGTAAATCATTCTAAGTAAGTAATCGTTGGTAATCGAGCAGAATACTGTACTTTTTACGAATCGTCGTCCAGGGATATAATTTGGAAGAGGATGCGGCACTTATTCATCAAAAATAATTGTATGGTCCTAAATATGTTACAAAAAACATAACCCGAGCAAACCTAGTGGGGTAAAAAAATCGTCACAGGTTTTTGTAAAAAAATGTAGGTACCTATCATTATAAAAATAGCTGACCATACCAGACAGGTATAAATTAGTTATTTATTTATACAAGGGAATAAAGTATTAGATTTTAGCTCTAGGTTGTGTTGTAGTTGTTGTGACAACATTCCATTCTACTAGTTTTCCGTGTATAATACACTATTTTTTTCTTTGACGGGAAAAACGACGATTTAATATTGAAAAACATATTATTATAATATATTAAAGTTAGAGAAGTATCGATGTAAAATTTGAATTTTTAAACTAGTAGACTGTTCTACTTATAGCGACAATTAGACCTGCGTTACTAAGGAAACCTTTAAAATAATCAAATATCTCTCAAATTTAATTAAAAAATTAAGAACTTAGTTGTTGTTTATTAGTTATTTTGAATATTATAAAGTTAAAAATTTCTGATTCCGAGTTGGTAGAAGCAGCGAAAGTAGCGTCACAAAAATTATTGCCAGCTAAATCGCGCTAAATTTACGAAACCGCGTATATTTAATCAAATTTCCACGGAAATAAAAATCCTCTCTTAAATTATTAATTTTAAATATTATGTTTTGCTGGCGACGGCTAGGGTGGCATCGGTCCAATTAGTTCAGGAGGCGCCGTCGGCTTCGTTATATCTGCTCGCAAAAAATAATATTTATTAAATAAATAACTCAAGAGAGAACTTTTAATTCCGTGGGAATTCGATCACAGAATTGAATATCAACTATACAAACCGCACCTGAACTTTTTATACAGGGTGTCCCAGAATATATGGACAATCTCCCGGATTCAGATAGAACACAGGAGAAGTTCATATAAATTTTTCTTCCTACGTCCCTGGAAATCGTTGATTTTTAAATGATTTTTTTAAGTACTAGGTGTAATTTACTAATTTTTTAGTATAATGTTTACAAGATGAGTCTACTTAAAATTCTCGCTTTTAAACACATTTGGCTTATTTAGTTTGACAGGGACGGACTAGACGTAACACAAAAATGTTTTTTTTTGTACACCTTATTGTATGATGAAGGAACGACAATAATATTTTTTTTGGATACTCTAAACTAGTCTAAACCTTAAGGTACTCTTGATGAATGTCGATAAAATGAACTGTTTTTCGAAAAAAAAAATATTTTTGTTCAATATGGTTTTTTGCACTGGTTGTTGTTTTATGTTCATAAAATTCCCTCATTGTTGCTATGGTATTTTCCACATGTACCGATTTAAATAAGAATAATATTATTTATGCCAGTGTCAGTTTATGGTAGTGTCTTGAAATTTGCGGTTTTTCTTCTTTGTCTTATTAGTTATACTAACTTAGTAATGGAATTGACGTATAGTGAATATGCCGACATGCATTTAATGTATGAACAAGAATTTTTTTTTTCGAAAGCAGTTCATTTTATCGACATTGATCAAGAGTACCTTTTTTTAGCTTAGGTTTAGGTATCCAAAAAAAATATTATTGTCCTTCCTTCATCATACAGGGTGTAAAAAAAGCATTTTTGTGTTAAGTCTAGTCCGTCCCTGTCAAACTAAAAGTCAAATGTGTTTAAAAGGGAGAATTTTAAGGATACTCATCTAGTAAACATTATACCAAACAATTATTAAATTACACCTAGGACTTCGATTTCCAGGGACGTCCGATATGGGCCCGTATCTCCGTAGGGGGGGGGGGGGGTTTGTTCGGGGGGGGGGGGGGGGGTAGGAAGGAAAAAAATTATATGAACTTCTTCTCCTGTTATTTTAAAGTGTTCTATCTAAACCCAGGACATTGTCGACATATTCTGGGACACCCTGTATAGAATGACTTTTGGTCGTAAAATTAATAATGAGGATATTGTTATCTTGAGCATGGTAGAATTGAGGAAGAATTTGAACAAATAATAGTTTGTATTTTATGTTTTATTAATTTCTATTATATTTTTAAGCCGCCGGTAGTGACGCACCCAAGGGGGTGGGAGGTTTGAGGGTCGATTTCTAGGTGCGTCACTAGCCGCCAGTACTAGGTAGATATAAAATTATGAGGCAGATAGCAGTTAAAAAATTTGTTCAATTATAGGTGCCTCTCTAGCAGAAATAGAAGTGCCGCCAGTAGATATCAACAAACTCGATGATGTTGCAAAACTAAAAGAAAGATGTGAGAAAAAGGATCCCGGCAGTTACGATCAACTAAAGGTACTTTATTATTTCTCTACAGCCTGTTGTTTTACCTTGGATTTGTTCGACCATAATCGCGATTTGAATCAATATTGTTGTAAGTGATGACGGACATTCATTCTTTCCCCGGCTGAACTGTATACATGGTGTTATGGAAATGACATTATATTTAAACCGGCAAATCCTGAGATGAAAATTAATTGAAGAAGAATAAAAATAAATGGCGCTTTGAATTATTAAGCGAAATATATACGTTATATGAAATATCAAAATTTACATGGCCGCTACTGAGGACGTTTGCAATCAATATTTTACTGCGGCAGTGTTGTCATATTGCAACACAGAATTATATGCGCACGTGTTCAGTTTCTGACAACAAGGCGTCTTTGGCTCGCGTTATCACTTCTTTTTCAAACTTTTTAGAAAAACAATACTACAATTTTAAGGTAGTCTTACCTTCGATCTTATAATCCGTTTTATAATTAAATTCCATAAAAAAATAAAACACAAAAAGTATGTTTTGTAACATAACCAACAGTAGGTAATATCACACAAATTTGAAATCACATCACAATATTTCTTATTATGAGTTATTTCACAACAGAAAAAAAATCGGGTAATGCTACAACTAACAAAACGTTAAAAATTCGTATACATCAAGCACGTGGAACCCTCGACAGCGTCATTCCACGCCCGAGTCTCGAAACATACTGAAGCAACGAGAGTAGCGCGCGGCAGTTATCCAAGCAAGGGCGAGACATGCGTTATGATTTGACAAGACTGTTAGTTTACTCTAATGACCCACATTGTTGCTAACTGAATCCAGATGGAACGGCGCGACATTATGTGGGTAAAAAGGGTTTTTACCTTAGTATTTAGATATTCGATTAAAAAAAAAGTATGTAGACTTTCTCTAGGATACCCTAGGAGTGACCCATTTAAATATAATAAGGCATTTCCATAACACCCTGTATAATCATCTTTAGACAAATGAATATTTTGACTTTCTACAGTTGCAAAATATATACTTACTATACTATTATATTTTAGTTGGCTATAAACGAAACCAAAACATGCCTAGAAAGCAAAATAAGTCCACTCAAAATAAAGGATGAACTAGACGAAGCTAAAAAGACCGGATCAATGGACGAAGTTTTCGCCAAATATTGCAATAAACGTTCCGAATACAAGAGTTGTTTACTGAAAACGGTAAACGCTTCCAAAAAATGTATGGAAGAAACTGAAATAACTGCTATCGATACCGCTATCAGAGTTATAGATGAAATAGCCGACTTTGCTTGTTTCAATAATGGGGATCGATTAGCAAGTAAGTAATTATTAGTAAATCTCAAATTCAAGAAAATAGAAAACTCAGAGTATTCCAGTTAAATAAATATAATACACTATAATCCAATTAATCATCGAATATTCAAAAATACACATTCAAATTAATAAACAGTAATTTCCGTTAATAATGAACCAACATTAATAATTTTTATTTTAACTGGTAGAAACTAGACTGGTACAAATCTAAACACAAGTAAATTTCCTAAGATTTAAAATTGACATATTATCTTACATAAAAATTGAATTTTATTTTTTTTTAACTATTTAACTAAACCAATTGATATACAGGGTGTTATGGAAATGACGTATTATATTTAAATCGGCAATTCCTGAGATGAAAACAAATTGAAGAAAAATATCCAAAAATGGCGCTTTAATATAATATGCCCTGTACATGACCTTATGTCAAACCAAAAATGACCACATGCTGCCCCTGTCAGGAAGGTAAACAAAGCAACATATGTCAACAGTGTTGTCATATCTTTAAGGTAAACTCTTTAGAAAGTCAATAACCGTTTGACCGATTGCAAGTTGTTTATTTTTCAGAGTACACTATTATAAACTTTTACGTTCAGTTCAGTTCGCTGGGAAACAATCTCTGATTTATAAACTTGAACTGACTGGAATGAACCACCGCGGAGTTTTTAAATGGTCAGGTATGTTCTCATTTGTTCAATTCGAACGACACCCGTCAGATCTGGACAACTTAAAAGTTTATAAATGCCACTTACTCTTTAGAGAAAAAAATGCAATTTTATTTAGCTTTTTGGACTTAATTAACACCAACTTAATTTATTAAAAACACCAAGTATCTAGGTAACTTGAACAAAAAACAAACCGGCACGATAAAATCACATAACACATCTAAGTAGCATTCAATCTGAATTAGTATTTTAAAGTGCTACTGTGTAGACAAAAATACGCCCTTATTGTCTGAGCGGTCTGGGAAATAATGTATTTAACATCTAAAAATTTTAAAAATAAATACACGTGTTTCTCTCATCGATATCGGCCTGCTTCTTTAAACAGCTGATTGTGGACATCGGGCTAATATTTAAAAAATACAGCGTTGCCACATTCGATGTTTTATAAGCGACTATCATAAATTGCCGAATTTCCTTATAATATTATTTTCCTGTATAATTATAGTCTCGGAAATGGCAACCGCGCTGGCTCTAGAGAGCGGAAATTTCTCGGAAAGAAAGTTTGACGACTTGTCCGAAGACAGACTAGACCATTATTTCAGAGGGTAGTTCCAGTCAATAATTGTTAACATAATAATTGTTTCATTTTATCTTTAGTAGGGGGTTAATGGCGCATAGAAATTAGCGTTTTTATTATTTCTATTGCGAAATGATTAAGTGCTCTTGTTCTATGTGTGTTATTGTAATTATGCGTTAGTGTTGGAGTTTAGTGATAAGCTTATTATGCACTCCCACACTATCATCAGGACACGTGATTAGCATTTGACCATCTTCATTAAAATACCCCTAGTACGTTCCTGTAATTTACTTTTTCTTTAAATTCGGTTTAATTCGAAAATGTAAAACTCAATGCCTCTTTTAAAAGTCTTAAGAAAGTGCTGGCTTTAAGAGTCAACTTTTATTTGTATTAATAAAATAAATTAATTGTACTTATGCTAAGTAGATATTTAATGCAACTATTAGTTTGAAATAAAAAAAAACAGTAGTAGTACGTAATAACAAAAACAATTAAAGACAGAAATAGCAATAATAATTTTAAAATCTTCAGTTTCTTCGAAACAAAAGTAAATTACAGGAACGTACTAGGGGTATTTTAATGAAGATGGTCAATTTAAGGAACAAAACGTCGTTGATGATGGTGACCTAAAAACGTCGCATAAAAGATCTGATGATGCAATCTTGTGGAGAATAAAAGGTAGCAATGAGAAGTAAAATTTCATTTTTGATTTCTCTGCGAACAAAATCAGGAAAAATTAAAAAACGAACCGCAAAATTTTACATTTGACAAATATTTTCAAAGCTTCTGTATTTATTTGCGGCATATTATTGGGCCCATAATTACTTAACTTTGCTCCAATTTAAGCGACTTCGTATCTCTTACCGTTTCCGAAATCCCAAGAGCGAAGGCCGAATTTGTAACACCCTATACAGGGTGGCCCATCGAAAACAGTCCAGCAAGGTTGACGGCTGTGTACGTGAAAATTAAAAAAAAACCTCGGACCCGTAAACTTGTGTTTTCAAGGGGACACGTTTCACTATTAATTTCATCCCTGCAACCTCAACCTCCCTAGCGGAAGCGGCTACTGCCCTTGTTTTTTCAAATGGGAATGGGTATGTTGTGATACATCTTTTTAAAGGGCATTAAATTCTCTTTAAAATGGCGCTTCGTTGTTGTTGCACCATTGTATGGAGGTGAATGGCGGACATTTTTAACATTTAACAAGATAACATGTAAGTATTATTCAATAAAATTACATTTTTTAAAACGCAACTTCTCGGCGGCGCGTAGCTCAAATTTACAAAAGAAAGCGCCATTTTAAAGAGAATTTAATACCCTTTAAAAAGATGTATCACAACATACCCATTCCCATTTGAAAAAACAAGGGCAGTAGCCGCCCCCGCTAGGGGGGTTGAGGTTACAGGGATGAAATTAATAGTGAAACGTGTCCCCCTGAAAACACAAGTTTACGGGTCCGAATTTTTTTTTAATTTTCACGTACACAGCCGTAAACCTTGCTGGACTGTTTTTGATGGGCCACCCTGTATATTCAAAAACAAATTAATAACACCTCTAAAATACTAGAATATTATGTTTATTGAAAAACACACCGTAAACTTTTTGCTCTATAATGCCATGTGAAACAAGGTTAAATTTCGTTGTGCAATACCTATAAAAAATAGCACCGAAAAATAGTTGTACAAGAATTTCGCCGTGGTGAATTACCTACCAGCAAAAATCAGTCTCACTCTTTAGATTTGCGACTAATTATATCAATCAAGATTATATAATTGTTGGTAGGTATACCTACAAGACAAATATGAAAATAACTTACCGGCTGGGTAACTTGGTAATATTTTCCTTGGTGGGTACTCCTGATAGGCTTATAGTTATTCATTTTCAAATGTTAATAGTCAAAAGGTATAAAAACTTCAATTTACACTGCACTTCTTACTACACATACAACTTGTAAAAACTACACTACAAGAAAATCACCGGCCGGCGGCGGTGCTTGGCAATTTTTTTGTTTTTCCAGTGTCTCTTGACTGATAGGAGCGCACTTGCGCCGTTGTTTGGTCGGAGACACGACCCTTGAACTATTGTACAGAGGCGGCTCGTGAGAATTGGTAATTTTGCACATAGGCGTCTCGTAAAATTCCGCTAAATAAATATTTATGGATTTATAAACCTATTGCGATACTAAAATAGTTTGTTAAACGTTAGTGCGTGTATTTTACGTGTATTGATGTTATGTTCGTGGTTATTTTAGTAGCATAATAATTATTTAAATACTATAGTAATGTTTTTATTGTTATTTCAGTGTTTGTGGCGGAAGGTGGAATTGAATGCGTGCAATCGCGGACAGAACATATTGGAAACTGTTTAAATGCGACCCTAAAAATCAACATCGACACTAGTCAAGGCCTTTCAATGGCATCCCTTCCAAATACGTTGCCGTCGTTGGGTATCGACAAGAAAAAATGCGAGTAAGTAAACTACAGCTGGATTCATTTTGATATGAAATCGAATCAGTGGCGTAACTATATAAACGGGGGCTTCAGACAATTTCTCAGAAGGGGCACTTACCAGGGAAATATGTTACATTATTTCACACAAGACATGTATCCCGTATAACACCAAATTACCGTTACATTCCCACGGGAACTTGACGGGAATGTCAGGGGACTCCAACTGGTTCCCGTTTCCTTCCCATGAGGTTCCTAATGTCTCAAAACCGGGAATTCCATTCAATATTACGGGAACCGAACAAGAGTCGAAGGGGAATCGAACGGGAATTTCGGGGACATTGATTTTTTCGGTATTCAAGTTCACGATAATTTGGTGCTGTACGAGATTCGAGGTATGGATACGGAGACCTCAAAAGATTCTATGTTCGATAGACCACCCTAAAAATCGTACAATGTAGTAGTCGAAAGCCGTTCCAACCGACCCAAAACGGTGTATCTGGCGATCCCGTTGGTGTTCCAACCAAATTTGTGATCGTTCGCAAACCAGTTCCTGAACCGTGAAAACGATACATGGCCAAGAGCAGGAACCGTTTGTACTGACTTGCGCCGTAAGAATTTTAACGGTTGTTTTTGTATTCCTGGCATTCGTGCAGTTCTTTTAGCCTGTTTTGTAGGAGTTGTTGCTTAGCCCCTTGTTAATATTCTGATTATTTAATTTATTTCTATTCAATTTGTATAATCCGGTTCCCAAACGTACAAGATATTCTTACCATTAAACACGTTATTCTCATCCATAATTATTAAATACAACAGAACGGAACGACACAAGATAATACTCAAGCCTAGACGAAGAAATTAAGCAACAAAAGTAGGGTTAAGATTCATGATAAGTAACTAATCTTCTTTCCTAGGCTAACTAAGTAATCAGACAGGCGATCAGGATCAGCTGAGATTTTTACAGAGAATGGTCATAAAAACGTGCCAACCTTGCTCCCCTTGTGCATCGGCAACAAACGGTGCAAAATTAACGCATGCGCACAAAATCGATCCCAACAGTTCCGTGATGGTTCTAGGACGATACAAAAATAGGGTGTTGGAACAAACCTAATATATGTATATCCGCGATGGCGCGCAAATTTGAAATTGAGAACATAGAAAACGTAAAAATATAAAAGGTAGATAACGAATATGAAAAGCTGAAAAATCGGCTCTTTCACTAAAAACTTTTATTTGACCGGTTCAATTCTACAAAAAGTCAACACAGCAATTTAAAAAAATAATTTTCGTTCACCACTTTTGGGGGCCCCCTGATGATCGGGGCCCCGGACAATCTAACCGGCCAGACCGCCACTGACTCGAACAAACACAATACAAACAAATTTTTAACTGGGAAATTATATTAAAATGAATTTGCCTTTACCCACACGCGTGGGTAGTCAATTTTTCAAACTTCACTAAATAAAGAGTGCAGTTCTTTTACGTTAAATTCCTGGTATAATATAAAGTTCCAAATAGATAGCGATGTATGGATTCAGCAGTCCAGATCGCCTTTCTTTTTTATGATCAAACACAGGAACTACACTACAGGAAAAATTATTTAAGGCACTTGGAGTGGTGACCTCAGGAACATCGTGCCACAAGGATTACGTCCTTCAGATGAAAGAATTCTTAAGCAATGCGAGGAGTACTAAGCTGAACCACATACAGGCGGCGCTGGTTCATCGTGCATTCCTGCTAGTCATCTCTCTAGGTCAGGGGTCGGCAACCTTTTGAGACGGAAGAGCCAAAAGTTATAATTTACACAATTTCTCAGTGTTTAAAGAGCCACTAACGGCCGCAATTTGATATCGAAAGAGACACAACTTGACATCGAAAGAGCCGCATGCGGCTCGCGAGCCGTAGGTTGCCGACCCCTGGTCACAGCCAAAGCACTGGTGAAGACGCCAAATTGTCTTGCATCGAAAACGAATTAAAACCTACATAGGAACATCCGACGACGGCGTCATTCGAGAGCTTTCGACGGACTGACGACGGTAACGACGCGTGTCACGGGGGAGGGGTGCGGTGAAAAGCGAGTACAAGTGGCTGAGAGATAGAATCGGTGCCTAATCCTCGTTAATCGATTCAGAACGAATTTTTAATGTTTTTTTTTTCGATAAAATAAATAATATTTGCGTATGGAACTAAAGAGCCGCAGCTTCACAGTCAAAGAGCCGCATGTGGCTCGCTAGCCGCAGGTTGCCGAGCCCTGCTCAAAGTCACCAATCTATCTTCGATGATGTAGGGTGGTGATGTTCTTGATCAGCTCTCGGTGTCCGCTTTATAGTTTTGTCTACAGACAGATTTTTATACATTTTCCTATGGACAACGATCTATTCCAGTGGAAATGTTTCAAGATTATTCGGTTATGAAGATGGCCTGTTATTTTCAGGTGGTGCTCGAGTAAAATTACCGGTGTTAGAAGACATGTGAATCGATTAAACCAGTAACTGTTGCGATATTCCACGTTGTGACCCCAAATTTATATCTTTTAAGTCCGCAGAAGAAAGATTTGCCGGCTAGGGCTTTAATTTTATCGAGAGAATATGTACCAAATAAGAAATATTTTTCAGTCATTCTGAACAGGAATCTTTTACCCGATAAAAAGGTTTATGTAAAATGTTAAACTACAATAACGTCAAGTGATCTTGATTTTGTTAGAAAAGCGCAAAAAAGTCAACTAATATACAGGGTGTCCGCTAATTAATGGAAGAACCACATACTCCTTAAGTAAAAATATTAGGCTTTAATTATATTATCTAAGATCCGAAAGTCGATATTAACTGAGGTACAGGGTGTTAAAGTTTAAACTTCAGTTTTGTTTTTATCTAATATCTTTGAGATAAACTAACGTTCCTTTACAAAACTTGGCAATTATGGTTTTTTAGGACGAGAAATTGATTTCTTTGTGAAATTTTAATGTCCAATGTAGGGGGCGCTGTCTGCGGCATTTTTCGAACATTCATAAGGTCATAACTTTTTTGTGCCTCCGTGAATTTAAGTTTTTAATAAAAATAATACTTTTCTGATATTTGTTACGTAAAAAAGGTATACTAAGTTCAGGTCGCCCAAAGTTACCGTTTCGGAGATATTTACATTTAAATTGTTTAGTGCGTTAGCTCAGGCAAGCACATAATATTTTGTTACTTCTTACCAATTAACTTTCACATGATAATTAATGTTCTAGTAATGGTAATTGGGAATAAAAAATACAACAATTGGATTGTTCTTTAACTTTGACCATAGAAAATATCGTGTCGAAAGAAACCAACAGCAATGAAAACACAAACTTACGATAAACTCAAAAATGAAACACTTTCTAACAAAGCTATCTTATAATAATCAACAAACAAATAAGAACATAACATGGAGGTTTCATAGCAACTGTATCTCTAAATTTTATTTGTTTTCTCATAGGTTCCGTTAAGAAAACAAATTTGTTGGCAAATTAATAATAATTGGGCAGGGTGCACTAAACAATTTAAATGCAAATATCTCCGAAACGGTAACTCTGGGCGACCTGAACTTAGTATACCTTTTTTATGTAATAAATATGAGAAAAGCATTATTTTCATTAAAAATTTAAATACACCGAGACACAAAAAAGTTATGACCTAATAAATGTGCAAATAATGCCGCAGACAGCGCCCCCTACATTGTATTTTAAAATTTCATAAAAAAATCAATTTCTCGTCCTAAGACATAATTGAGACTATAAACATAATTGCCAAATTTTGTAAAAAAACGTTAGTTATTACAGAAAAACAAAAATAAAGTTTTAACTTTAACACCCTGTATCCCAGTTAATATCAACTTTCGGATATAGGTAAGTATAATTAAATCCTAATATTTTTACGTAAGGAGTGTACCATTAATTAGCGGACACCCTGTATATAGCAACAGTTTTATAAACATGCCCGCAAGATGAAAATATTCTATTTTTAAAATGTATCCTGCAAATATTGCTTCAAGAATATTATTTTAAAGAGAACGAATGGTTTAAAGTCAGTTTACAACACGTGAACATTCATAATTTGCTCTGGCTCAACTTAGTTTTAGTTTTTAGTTTTATTGATGAAAATATAATTTTCAGTGATCTGGCCCAGATTAGACAGTGTGTAGTCAATGACTTGGAAACCAACTGTAAGGATACCACCCCGGCTAATATCGTCGATGCTCTTTTTAAATTTGTCAAGAAATCTACTTGCAAGAACCTCAAGCAGAAAAGAAGTACGTTAGACTCATTGTTTTAAAACTAACGTCGACTTAATCAATTAGAAATAATTATCGATGTGTTTTCATAACTGAAGAATTAAAAAATTACTTAATAGACCTGTTTTATTTATTGTACCATGCCATGCTGCACGAACTTGCTGCTTGAACAAACCTGAACAAATCCGGTATGAAATAGGGTTAAAGCAATCTATGGTGAAAGCATAATCCAGATAAAAATTCTCCATCCCCGTCGCATGGTTTTTAAGCCTGACATAGAGCTATAAGTTGAATAAAATACATCTAGACACAAAACCAGTTGGATCTGGATAGAATGTATTATTCACAAAAAAAAATTAAAATATATCAGAATTTATGTTTTTTAATATGAAAAAGCATGTACATTGGTCTGTCTGTCAAGCCTTAAAACTACTCGACGGGGAAGGACGAAATTTTGTATATGAATCTTGTACAGCCCAAGTAACACCAAAGGCTTCAAATAGGCTATGGCAACGCTAAATTTAGAGCATTTTACTTACAGAAAACTGCCTATGACGTCCTTAAAACGCTGTGACAGGCGAAATAGTACAACATTTTCCGGCTTTTAAATGAATTTTACAGCCATATGGCTGCATAATTTTATGCTGCAATGATTAGCTTTAAAATTTTTTTTGGATAATCCGTGTTACTGGGGAGGGTACTTCCCACCCTTAATATCTATGTTAAAAATCGGATAGACAAGTAAATTTTATTGAATAGTTGCACTCTTCGTGGTTTAACCTCCTGCTGGGACGGGTTTGTTCGGGTTTGTTCGCGTTGACGTGTCTTTCCGATTTTTAACAATATTTACGGTAAGTAGGGGTGGGAAGGTATCAAATTGACACCCTCTATAACCTCCAACTTTCTTAAAGGCTTTTTTTAAATCGTAGGCGAGGAATCTCCATATAGTATAGTGTCATATAGTGGCGGCTCGTGACCTATGATAGAGGTGGTTCACAAAGGTTGGTGAAATTATTTTTAAAATTTTATTTTTGTAAACAATTACTTTCTAGGCGTTTTAAATGTAGAAAGAAAAGAAGTAGTAAGAAAATGCGTTAGGTAAAACATATTTTTATTTATTATTTTATTTTACACAAGGATATACAACTTTTGGAAAATAAGAAAGATTTTCTTAGTGTGTATAGTGCTTAAACGTAAAGTCCGTTCTTCGGTTCTTAATTGTAGAAAATTGATCAATAACAGCCTATAAATTTGTTTTCATATATTTAATTTTTAAACTTTCTAATAAAGTCCCTAGATTTACCCTTTGTGGTCTGCGTTAAATTAATTTGGGGTTTAGGTCTTCCCGCATTCTTCACTTCAATTTTTTGCCCCCCACCCCCCCTACTTAATCGCACATGCGATAAAGTCTCGTCATAATCGTCATTGACCTCGACCGAGGCACGGTTGCCGGATCGAGAGCTTATAATATACAGTTTGGTTGACGGTACGATAAAATATTAGGGAGGGTCGGACTTTATACGATAAATAATATTCAATGAATATAAATTAATATTTTTTTATTCGGTTTGGTGATCTGCAAGTGTGTTGAGGTTATGAGGAGAATATTGTACAGAGTGAGAGGTACAATAAAAAATTAAATTTTTATACAGCTATAAAATAATAATATTCTGTGAAGACCCCATTTTGTTCATTTAATGAATTCAGTCATATTTTAAGCCAGAGGCAAAAATACAATAAAAATGTACGGGTTCGGGAGGGTATATGCAAGTTTCTCAAAAATGTATTCAATAGTTTACTACAATAAGTCGCAATTTACATACAGGGTGTTATGGAAATGACTTATTATATTTAAGTTAATGCCTACATACTGCCGCGCCGCTCCATCTGGTTTCAGTTAGCAACAATATAGGTCACTAGAGTAAACTACAATGATGCCAGATCACACCGCGTGTATCGTTCTTGCTTGTATAACCACCGCGCGCGTATTTATATGTTTCGATACTCGGTGTTGGGACAACGTTGCCGAGGGCTCCACGTGCTTGACGTATACGAATTTTAACGTTTTGTTAGTTGTACCCGATTTTTTTTCTCTTATGAAATAATTCATAATAATAAATATTGTGATGTGATTTCAAATTTGTGTGGTATTATCTACTGTTGGTTCTGTTGCAAAACATATTTTTTTGTGTTTTATTTTCTTATGGAATTTAATTATAAGAAGGATTATTTTAAAATAAGATCTAAGGTAAGATAGTATGTACTTTAAATTTGTAGTTTTTTTTTTAAGTTTGAAAAAATAACGCGGGTCAAAGATGTCGTTGTTAAAATCTGAACACGTGCATTTACAATTCTGTGGTGCAATATGACTACACCGCCTACAATGCGCTGACCTCTTTTGAATTACTGATTGCGAACGTCGTCAGTAGCAGCTACGTAAATTTTGAGATTTCATATAAAGTGTATATTTCGCTTAATGATTCAAAGCGCAATTTATGGTTATTTTTCTTCAATTTATTTTCATCTCAGGATTTGCCGGTTTAAATATAATGAGTCATTTCCATAACACCCTGTATAGTGCATTTTTTTATTTTACTTTAAAACGATCATTTCGCCTGTTAACAAAAGTATATGGAACACCCTGTACAGATACCACACTGATGATGATTTTTCAATGAAGGTAACTTTCTCAGCGCTATCGCAAACAACTCCTACCGATAACAAATTTATCGTTATAGTAATAAAATGGAAGAGGCCGTAACCCCTATCCCTGATTATTAATCTGACCTTTTGGAAGTTTGAATCTAAACGACCAACTGGAACCAGTGACCAGTGTAGTGCTTAATTGTTTACAGCTGAACTGATGACATCTATAATGCTGTGGGAACTTATTGGACTATTTTTTATGGCAGGTTAGTTCAGATTCTTGTTATCTTCATGCAGAGGGTCATTGATGTCAATATTCTTTCGATAAAATGTTTCTGTATACAGAGAGTGTCAATTTGAAAACTTCACACCCGCACACCCTTAATTGCCCGCTTCCAATAAATAATGTTAAAAACCGGAAAGACAAAGACGTCAATTTAATTGTTGAAGGGGACGCTTTTAAAGAATATTTGCAGCTCTCGATTTAACCCCCAGGGAGGGGTAGATATGACCCTTATAATGTTAAATAGGAAGAGGGTCAAATGGCCAATCATGTTAAAGGTCGTTTAAATCTATTTCCAATAATACCATAAGTAGTTTGTTATTTTTTGCTTGGTAGTTTCCAAGAAATCGCGTTCCAACAAAACGTAATTTGTAAATGTCTTATTAATAGGTAAACTGGTTCCAAAACCTTAATATAAATATTATGTATGTGTCTAGTGCAAAAGTTATTGTTTAGTTGTTACGTTTCGTTATCGCAGCGTTATTGTTTACTTGTTAAGTTTAGTTATCGCTAATTTTTTTTTATTCCCTTCCCGACAGGACACATGGAATTTCCCATGTCAATTTCGAGGTGGTTAAATACATTCGCTTCCATATTGATTTTAAAAAAACTTTTATTAAAACTTCTTAAAGAGAATAAAAGTTACGCCAAATTTGAACTTTTTTACACATAGGGGGAGTACGGGACAGTTGAACCAATTATTACTTAAATAATTATTGCATCTTTAATTATGGGTCAAATCAAAAACTACGGGTATTAATAAGAAGCTGTGCCATTATTTTTTTAAACAGTGATGTATCAAGTTTTTAAGTCATGAGATTAATTTTTTACAAAAAAGAATATGATAAGGGGTTTTTGGATCAAGTGCCCTCAACCACTAGGAGACATGAACCGGATAGTAAGGAGACTTGACTATAATAAGTCGTATAACTAAAAATCATATTTTGTAATAATTGTTATCGAAAACTTGTATGTTGTAATTAAATAAATTGCAAAAAATTGAAAAGAACCTTGTGTTAACAATTTTAAAGTTTTCTAATGCAAGCAAAAAAATGTTTTAAGTATTCATCAAAACGAAATAAGAAACCCGAACAAACCCAACAAATACATTTTTGTGCTACTGTCTGGTATTGCAATTTGGACAAATGAAATTGTCAATATCTTCTTTTGACAATCCAACGCAATCTTCAGGCACATATATTTTGCATAATATGCACAAACGCATGTATAATATTTCATCGGTTTTACATAAAAAGCAGTACCAGCTTCCTTTTTCATGTTCTAACGAACAGTCCTAGTTGTAATCACAGAAAACTTCATCTTCGTCTAACTCACTTTCACTTGAACTTTATGAAAATTTTTCGTAATTTTCCTTATTTTATATTTTGCTTTATTTTCAGTCGTCTTACGTTTCTTTTGTGTATTTGCTAACCTTCCTTTGGTTATTTTTTGGATTTTTTGTTTGTTTTTCGCGCAATGCTGCGCGATGTAGAAGCGATAGCTTCTGGTTAAATTTGAATGTGGTCACCAAAGTCTCTAGATGTCGAGGGGATAGCTTCGGGATCAGCCGAATTTCGTGATTAACACCTTGCTCAGTTTCCATGGTATTATTCAGAGATCTATCTGTAACGGCCGACAACATAAAATCATCCTCCGAGAAAATTTCTGGATATATCTGCTTTTTTGAAACCACTTAAAATATTTGAGTGATTCAGTGAAAACTGCATTGCTTCTTTTACGAATTCCGGAATATTATAAATTGAAATGGTTCTGCCTGGATTTGTTAACATCCAGTTATTCATCACTGTATTACACCAAGATTTAAAAGATGAAAAAACCGCAAAATCAAGTTGCTGCAATGTGGCGGTAGTGTTAATAAGGTAATTCCATTATCTTTGACGTATTTTATTGCATCGATGGATACGTGACTCTCATGGTTGTCTAGGATTAGGAGAGTTCGATTTTCTTGGGTTGAGTGAGAATATTTTACAAAAAGAATAAGATATCTTCGGAAACTTTTGTTTGTCATCCATAATAATATTAGACTAAATACATATTATTTAAGAGAGAGACTTGACCCATAGTTTAAGTCTCCCACCCTGCATCTGGTTCAAGTCTCCCAACCGGTACCCGCCTTATTTTTTTTGTATTTTTTTTAACTAGCAAATTTATTTTCAAGGTTTTGCTTCCGAAAATAATAACTGCACTAACGACTGAAAATAATTACCTGAAAATGATATTGAACACTTACCTTATATAAAGTTAGCAGAGGAAAATACAAAATTTTAGGATGTTACTTTTTATATGGTAAAACATGTAACCTTCTCTGACTTCTAAGCTATAGTTGCCATCGGTATGAATAGTTATCGTTCAGGATCGGTGGATTTCGCTTGGCGCGAAATATAAATCAAATATGGCGATTAGTTCAAGTCTCCTTTATGGTCAACCGTCCCGCATTCCCCCTACCGTTTTTAAGATGCTGTATGCTGTATTCAAACTAGAGTACGATTCTATTTAATTTTAACAAAAACCCCCAACATCTCTTGCGTTAGAAATTTGAAAAAACACCTTAGGGGGGCTTCATTTTGCAGGCGATAAACAAAAAAAAGGGGAGATTGTAATTATATCGACTCATTTTTTGAAACAGGAATCATAATTTTCTGATGCAATCAACTCATTAAGATGAGGATCCCAAACAATCCCAAATTAGCAATCAGGGTCATCTATGTTGCATGAATTTAATTTAAAAATATGCCGCTTTTGGCAGGTTAGAAAGAGACGAGACTCATCAGCTGGTCAATATTTCTTTTAGTGAAGTTTTGGCTGTCAATAATAAAGTTGGTTGGTTGGTTGGTTGGTTAAAGGCGGGGGTCGGTTTAAAGGCCCGAACTTCTATCACTGCAGCCTTCCGGCTTATTGTGTACCCCGATCTGGTTAGACGATGTTTGTTCCTGCTATGAGGTCCAGTAACCTTCTACCAAGTTTGTCATGTGGGAGGTTGTCACCACATTGTATGTTCCCGAAGATATTTTGTCTTCTACGAGACAGTGCTGCGCAGCGGTATATTATGTGTGAGGCGGTTTCATCCTCTTCGCCGCAGAGTCTGCATTCAATGGATCCGTTGTTTATACCCATCCGTTGAAGGTGTTTTCGCAAGTGGCAGTGGCCTGTTAGCAGACCCATCACTTGTTTCAACTGGGGCCGTGTTAGGGCTAGCATCCCATTCGATAGTATCCTCGATGGTTTTCCAATTACGGCCCTTGCGTGTATTTGACCAGGTAACCCTTGCCATCGAGATAGGTGTTGTTTTTTCGACCATCTATCTAATGTTGTTTTCGTTGCCTGTTTTAATATCCCAAAGGCCGGTTCGGGGCCCCTGAGATTTTGGGCGGATCCGGCTCTCGCTAGTTCATCCGCTTTTTCATTTCCTAATATCCCAGAGTGACCAGGGACCCACAAGAGCTCTATCTTGTTCCCCCTGGCCGCCAGTACTTTTAGGTTGGTACGGCACTCCAGTGTAAGTTTGGAAGTAAACCGATTGGAGTTCAGAGCCTTAAGAGCAGCTTGGCTGTCCGACAGGATGTAAATCTTTTGGTTGTGATAGCCCTTTTCAAGATTTTGCAGTACGCATGCTTGTATGGCATGAACTTCCGCTTGGTATACTGTGGCGTAGTTCCCCAGAGGAATGCTTATGTCCATCCTGGGCCTTTCCCCAAATATACCTGATAATAAAGTTTTTTAGTTAATTTATTGATATTTAGATTGTCTGACATGTCGATTGGGGTATCAACAAGTTTCAGGAAGATCTGTGACAAAAATTTGAAAATTGTTCCTATTTGAAATTGTTATTATTATTCTTATAACGTTATATTTTTTAACGCAATTTTTTCATAGCGTTTTCCAATCCTTTAACTTTACGAATACAGTTTGTATATTTGGCTAAACGTTCACATAAAATAGTGCCTGTTTGGCACTCACAAAAACGTACAGGCACAGGTCACAAAAACGTACCAACCTTGCGTCCCTTGTACATCGGCAACAAACAGTACAAAATTAACGCCTGCGCACAAAATCGACCCCAACAGTTTCGTGACGGTTCTAGAACGATACAAAAATAGGGTGTTGGAACAAACCTATTGTCAAATAGAAGCCCTCGTATGTAGATACTGCTTTTTAGGTAGCAACGTTTCAACGCTGAAAAGAGATATTCCATGGCAAACAAGTAATATATTCAACTATTTAGCGGTGCAAGACAAGATTGCGGAAAAGTGCAATGAAAATGGAGGTAAACAGGCTGTTGATCATTTTTGGGTAAGATGTTTTATATATCTTTTAGATATTATATTCAGTGCTAAAGTTTTCAAATCTTGTTTGAGTAGGTCTTTTTAGTTCTTATATTCGTCAGGAACACAGTACTGTGATAACAACATCTACAAAGTGTCCAAGATAAGGAGGGCCAGTACAGGGATCTCGGAAACCGTAAGAGATACGAAGTCGGTTAAATGGAGGTAAAGTTGCGCATTTACGTGCCTAATAATATTCCGTTTCGAAAGTTTTAAAATTACGAGTAGTTCCGGAGATCCGGAAAAAAACGAAATTCTGAAAAATCGTTTTATTGTTTTCCTGGGTTTTTTTGAGATCGAATTCTAAAGTAAATTGACTTTTGCATTGCCACTTTTTCCGCTCTATCTAACAGCGTTAATTGTTTTGTAATCCGACGAGTAGTCTTCGAAGGGCCATTACCAACGTTCTTTTTTTAAACACGGTCCTATTTTTCTGATATTGGAATTTGATAGCTTTTCTTCTTCCCAATGAAACGATGTATGACACATTGTGGTTTTCTGACGTTTCGATGGTTTTTTGAACAACATCAGGAAATTTTGGGATACGGTCCTGTATTTCTCCTAATTTTATAAATAATATCTCATAAGTAAGCTCTAAATTTTTTACTTATGTTGAACTAGTTCAATATATAACAAATAATTTAATAATAAACCACAAATAAGTGAACAAAAATCATTCCAAAACAGTTATAAAAACTAACAACGAAAAAGTAAGGAACTACATAAACAGATGTTCAAAATGATTTCCGTTATTCTCTAAGCACAAATAACATCTTCAAACTGCCACATAACAGTTTTTTTGAGATAAAATAAAACATGCGATAGAATATCAAACTTTTTAGCATTTGTAAATTTATGTTCCATATTTTCTGGAAAATAGAAAACCTCTTAAAACGCTCTCAAAAGATCACAATGGTAATGTCAAGTGAAACAAATCACGCGTCACCATCTTAATTTTTTTGTTTCAAGCGCCTACTGTTCTTTTAAATCCCGAATCAACAGAAGTTTGAAATAATGTTTCTGTATTTTGTTCACTTATTTGTGGTTTATTATTAAATTATTTGCTATTTATTATACAAATTTAGAGCTTATACTTATGAGATATTATTTATAAAATTAGGAGAAACACAGGACCGTATCCCAAAATTTCCTGATGTTGTTCAAAAACCCTCGAAACGTCATTAAACCACAATGTGTCATACATCGTTGCATTCGGAAGAAAAAAAGCTCGAATTTCTAAATACTAAGGTAAAAACCCTTTTTGCCTACATATTGTCGCGCCGCTCCATTTTAAAACTTTCTAAACGGCATATTATTAGGCACGTAAATTCGCAACTTTACCTCCATTTAACAGACTTCCTATCTCTTACGGTTTCCGAGATCCCTGTGCTGGCCCTCCTTATCTTGGACACGTTGTATAGTCTCCAAGACTTTTATCAATTGCGGGGAAAGATGGCTTTGTCTCTCTTCCTGCAGGAAGGAAAGGAAAATCAAAACACATTCTTATTATTTTTTAACCCTGGGGTTGGACGAGCTTTATAATAAGGTGTCTAGAGATACTATGAAACAAATAGTGTTTATCTATTTCATACAGGGTGTTCATAATAAGGTTTCTAAAACGACATAATATTTCAAAATAATTTTTCTCTAAATTTTGAAATGAAACATCCTGTATATTATTTGGCTATTGTATGTAGAATTCATAAACAATTCTTAATTATATATATATTATTATTAACAATTATTTCCAGTTATTTTCGCAATAATTACAAATTTCATGTTGTGTAAAATATACTGGGTGTTTCATTTAAATGTTCAAAGTTGAGGTCATTTCCGGTTAAACCGGAAGTGACAAAGTGTCATAAAATTGAAAATGAGATCACATTCAAACCTACCAAATTAATGTTCTGTAATTTAAACAATAAAAAAGTTATAGGCGTGAGCGTTCCTCCTGAAACACCCGGCGTATTCCAAAATATAACATAATTTTCGACAACCGAGTATTTAGCTTTGCTCATTCGCGATATGAGTATTTGTTTTGAGCGAATGGTCGATTTCGGCATACTTATGAGTGTAACAAATAAGAAATAAAGTACATTTGATACCTACATAGCCGGAATCAATAATTATTGAATATAATCATTATAATATCATATTCAACATGTTCAACATAATACACTTACAAAGTTTTTACTTTTAGTTATCTCTATACACTGCGCATGGCTGTTTTGGTGCAAATCGGATTTTTGTCGTACCAAAGGATGAATATTTAAGCACCATGAAAAATTGCACCAGCGATTTGATAATGAAATCTGAAAATTGCTTGTCTGAAGAAACCAAATACTACCCGTCCTTATTGATGGAAACTGTGGAATCGCTCATCGGTTTTGCTTATGATCACCTCAACCTGAATACACGTACGAAAATATTTTTTTGAGTTCTTATTTATATATAATCGTTTACTCGTTAAAAATGTAAAACAAGCTCCGAATATTTTTATTCGCTGCAAGCATAGAGAAAACGAACTTATAAACATTAAATCGACCTATATCTATGTATAGCCAAATTCTAGAAGCAAAAGTGCCAAATTTATGACATCGAGCATGTAAACAAAGCTGATCGTCAGTTGGCATGCGCAATGCCGACTGATAAACTATTGACCTTAACCGGCGAACAGGACCGTACTGCGCCCATAATGAAAATGATTACACGGCTATTTTTTAGTACAGCAAGACCTTCTTTACTGGAAAATAAAGGATCTATTTTCTCGCATAATAGAAGGCCTTGTGGCCATCGCTGAAAAGTCACTTTTAAAATCAATTGGATATCTATTGTCTATGTATCGATTGATTTTTAATATCGTTACATCCCTACAACTGATTTCGGTTCTGGACGGTCGTCGTTGGTTGGCAACCAAACCAGCACCTATATGACGGCGACAACATTGTGCGCAAGACAACCGACGAGCAACCTTTAAAAATGTGACCGTTGAAGAATGTTAGTTGAAGACCAACCAGCGGCCGGATACGTTGTGTCTCGTCACCAATCACCAACACACTCTCAGCAATCCGCTCTGTTTTTTCGGTTTACGCGTGTATCTTGCCCGTCCATAAATAATCTTTGAATATTGTTTTTATGGACGCGTTTCTTCTGAACGTCAAATTTCGTCGCGTGTAATAAAATCTAATAATCTGTAGTATAATCTACATTATTGTATTTTCAAAAGCTAACTATCGGTTCTGTTTCACTATTACTATGTGTACATAAACTGTTTCTAGGAGTGTTCCCATGAAAAAGAAAAAAAATCTGATTGTGTTTGTGTCTGGATTTCCTCGCTCTTTAGGTATAAAGATAAATACAAGTAGGTAGAAAATAATTTATTTTTATAATTTTATATGGAATTTCAGTTTTACATTAAGTTTGGCAACATTGCCATTGGGTCTGGGTGAAATGTTGTACAGTAGCGTGGAATGACCTGTGAGTAAGAGTGTTTGTTACCCCACTTTTAAAACGGTCGATTTAAAAAAAATAAAATATGTATCGCTTCTCTAGGACACCCAAGGAGTCACCCATTTAAATATAATACGTCATTTCCATAACACCCTGTATTCATATTTAGTTAGAAATCATTTTTTTAACTATCTTACCTTTGGATACTTTACGAATTAGTTCAGTCGTGTATGTAAAATTCAAGAGGGACCGACCAGTTCAGTCGGTCTCATTGTCAGTCTGAAAATTTCCTAAAATTGAATTATTTATTTTATAGTATCGCCAAGAAGCGAAATTGTGCATTGTCTACAGAGAATTAAAAGCGTTGGTATCAAGACAAGTTTTGATTTATGCATACAGTTCTCAAGTCCACCACAGTGTTCAAATTTTGCAATGCCTAATAAAACAGAAATATGCAAGTAAGTAATCGTATGTTTAATTAGCATGAAAAGATGAGTTTACTAAATTTATTTGCTAAAATAATATTATTAAACATTGAAAATTATTTAGTTGAAATACCACAGTCGTTCAACTTTGGTTAAATGATGTATTTGGAACAACTGAAATAATTTTGCTATATAAATGATCGTTTAATAGCAAATTGTTCTATTAAACATATTTCAAGTAATTGTGAGCAAAATTCCTTTATACATGATAATTAAAATCATAATTTATTTTTTTAAGGCAATGGTTAAAGCTAAACGACTGCTTCAACAATTTTGTTAAGAAGACATGTATCCGTGACATAACAGTTGACAGATTTTTGGCAAATCTTACTGCAGCCAGCCAAAAGCCTTGTAGAAACGAATTATTTGATTAATAAATAAAACACGGTGGATGTATGATGAAATAACTGCTTTCAAAATTATGTTTCTTCGTTTTAAAATGTAAATATCTCGGGAACCACTAGTGTCATATAATAAGCATGTGTTATTCGTGCTTGAACACCTTCTGTTCAAGACAGTTAAATTGTTTTACAGCTAGCCAGTCGGAAACAGCGCAATTGATAACACCTTTTCTTTAAGAGCACTCATCAGTAACCTCCATTACGGTAAAAAGGTGTGACAAACTATAAGAAAACTATTGGATAGAATTTGTTAAAATTTTAAATTTAGCTTCGAAATACGATACATTATCTTGAATTTTTCGAAAAAGAATTTTATTTTTTTCAAAACGGTAAATAACGTTTAAATTGAAAAATATGGTTATACAGTCATTTTTGAAAGTATTGCATGGACTATCAATAATCTCAATTAACTTCATAGCGTAGTTTTAATACAAAAAAATGTCACACCGAGGTTTTCAGAAAAAATATCTAAACTGGCAACTATCTAAAGTGATTTGGTAACGCTTCTGATGATCAAAGGCAGAAGAAGCAAAACGTCTCCTACTCCCTCGATACAGCCGGCCAGCGCGCTGGCTCGTCGTGTCTTGGATGGCTGTGTTGTCTCATTGTTCAAGAACATTGACTTATGCTGTTCCGCGGCGAAATCACAAATCGGACCACGCGGTCCATTGATAAATAGTTAATAATACAAAAAAGTAATGAATGGTGTATATTTATTAGAAAATATAGAACTATTATATACAAACATGTTACAAAAGCAAAATACTCTAAAATAATATTTTCAATAAAATTAGTATATCCAGTGACTTATTGTCCATGTTCAAGTCTCGGGTAGCACTAGAAGTCTCCAGTAGGTCACAGGAGTTACAAAAAAAATACTTTTTTAAGTGATTAACAGCTTCAAAATATTTTTCTACTTAAAAACCACAATACACAAAGAACTGACGACATTTTTATTTAAGTCTTTTCAGCAAGCTTCATATTTGGTTGAAATCTTCTAATTTACCAGTAAATCATAATAGGTCGTTTAAATTTTTTCACAATAATATCATAATTTATTATTTTTTGCCATAGAGCGACTGGAGATACTAAACATCAAATTAGACCGATTAACATACAAGTTATTTTTTAAATGTTTCTTGTTCTAGAAAGACAGGGTGTTGTATCGGATTGAAATTTGGCGGCTTTTATGAGTAAGAAATATGAATTTGTAGAATTTTTTTAATTTGATTTTTTGATGCATTGTGATGTTTAAATGGAAATACAGTGAAACCTCTTTTAGGCGGACACCTACGGGACCGTACAAATTCACATAACATAACAAAAATACACTAGTTTTAGTTAGGATGTAGTACTAAAAAAATCTAATAACGTAGTTTGACGTGTTTGCGTTTTAAACTTGCAATCTAGAAAATGTAATTCCAAGTCCAATAACAATTCCATTGTTGTAGAGTCACCTCTATTCTTTGCATACTCTTGTAATTCCTTTACCATACTAATGGCTTGTGATAATTAGTGACATTTGTTTGATCACTGCATTCGACTTCTTCATCAGAGTCGTCAGATAGTGATGTGGTTTCAGTTTGGGCTACATAACCGGTAGGAATGGGGTCACTATCATTTTCTGATATCACATTGCTATCAATGTTAATGAACTCGCCCAAATCGTTGTAATCAAATTATAAACTTGCACAACACCAATATTCTCTTACAGACTCAAATCGCGACATTTTTGTGCCATTGTTTACGATTTTAACCTTACAACGCACAAATACACGGCGGACTGCTGTCGGGGAATCACATATACTTTCATTCGGCGAAGTCCTTTCGCTCTGCTACTCATACGCGATTGGTTACCGGTCTGTCTTCAGAAAGTTTTTGCACCGTACTTATTCGTCTCCCAAATACTTTTAAAATTTTTTTATTCGTTTAAAGGAGGGTTTTCGCAATCTTTGTATGAAAACAGCCTGTCCGCGTCCGCCCGAGAGAGGTTGATTTTCATGGAATTTCATATACCTAGTTCCGGACTATGAAAAAACGTCCTCTTAATAGAGATGTCCGCTTATTAGAGGTGTCCGTTATGAGAGGTTTCACTGTATATGTTTATTTTTCAAATGTTTCTCGTTCTAGAAAGACAGGGTGTTGTATCGGATTGAAATGTGGCGGCTTTTATGAGTAAGAAATAAGAATTTGTAGAAATTTTTTAATTTGATTTTTTTGATGTATTGTGATCTTTAAATGGAAATATCCCGAAAACGGTTAGAGATGTTAAGATCGAATCAAGTATACCTGTTCAGTTTAGAAATTGCTCTTCTTTGACAAGCTTCGATTAAAAATACTTAATAACTGGTAAGAAAAAGCATCGATTTAGTTAACCCAGTGTATGCAAGTAGCGCCCTCTAATATGAAACTTAAAACTTCTACAAATTCTTATTTCTTACTGATACATTCACATCGTGCCGCCAACTTTCAATCCGATACATCGAACTGTTTTCAAATTATGGTTTATTTTCGAAAATAAACTTTCACTTTGAACATCCTGTATTTCTAGAACGAGGCTTAATCGGTAGTTTGAAGTTGCTCTATGGCCCATAAGTTTTGGGAAACCCTGTATAATTCAACCTTGATGTTCTGACATCAATGACCTGTACCAGCCTTACAGAAAGGACATGAAGTTATCTACTTTTCCGCCCAAGTTCTGGACCACAAAATATGAAATTTTGTGAAATGGTGTAAATGAAAATATCGCCTGCTCTTAGGCTTCCTTAGATCATGTAGAATGTAGATGATAATTTCTTACTATTTTCTATCGTATTAAAAACAGCATAGGCATTACGAACGGAAAGGTCTACTGTTCTCATATATTTTAATATTTTCGACATTCCCCACCGTTCTTAACATACTTAATATTTTGTTGAAAAAAATAAAATAAATAAAGCCCTATGTAAAAATTAAAGCTTCTAATATTAAATAAAATATAGAGGTACCATTTTATGTCGTTGTAATAAATTATTTTTACCAACGAAAATAAATGGTGTATTTATTTGCTGTCCTAATAATTCTACAGGGTGTCCGCTAATTAATGGTACATGAAAAAAAAACACAGACTCCTTACGTACAAATATTAGGATTTAATTATACTTACCTATATCCGAAAGTTGATATTAACTGAGATACAGGGTGTTAAAGTTAAAACTTCATTTCTGTTTTTCTCTAATAACTTAGGGGGCGCTGTCTGCGGCATTATTTGCACATGTATTAGGTCATAACTTGTTTGTGCCTCAGTGTATTTAAGTTTTTAATGAAAATAATACTTTTCTCATATTTATTACGTAAAAAAGGTATACTAAGTTCAGGTCGCCCAGAGTTGCCATTTCGGAGATATTTGCTTTTGAATTGTTTATTGCACCCTGTCCAATTATTATTAATTTGCAAACTAATTTTGTTTCTTAAAGTAACCTATGAGAAAACAAATAAACTTTAGAGATGCAGTTGCTATGAAACTTCCATGTTGTTGTTTGTTTGTTGATTATTGTAAGATAGCTTTGTTTCATTTTTGGGTTTATCGTAAGTTTGTGTTTTCATTGCTGTAGGTTTCTTACGACACGATATTTTCTATGGTCAAAGTTATTTTAATTAAAGTAAGTTAAAGAACAATCCAATTGTTGTATTTATTATTCCCAATTACCATCACTAGAACATTAATTATCATGTAAAAGTTAATTAGTACGAAGTAACAAAATATTATTTGCTTGCCTGAGCTAACGCACTGAACAATTTAAATGCAAGTATCTCCGAAACGGTAACTCTGGGCGACCTGAACTTGGTATACCTTTGTACGTAATAAATATGAGAAAAGTATTATTTTTATTAAAAACTTAAATACACTGAGGCACAAAAAAGTTAACACTTAATAAAAGTGCGAAAAAAACTGCAGACAGCGCCTCCTACATTGGACATTAAAATTTCATAAAAAAAATCAATTTCGCATCCTAAAAAACCATAATTGCCAAATTTTGTAAAAAAATGTTAGTTTCTCGCAAAGATATTAGAGAAAAACAGAAAAGAAGTTTTAACTTTAACACCCTGTATCTCAGTTAATATCAACTTTCGGATATAGGTAAGTATAATTAAATCGTAATATTTTTACGTAAGGAGTATGTGGTTTTTCCATGTACCATTAATTAGCGGACACCCTGTATAGTCAGAAATTAATTGCAGGCGCCTGCTTCTTCAATGTTCGTCGGAAAAAACAGTACATATTAGATATATACATATAATAGCTATTGACAAAAACAAATGCATAAAGTATTAGTGTGTTCACGAACGGGATATTGGAGCGCAAGAGCCGAAGGCGAGAGCCGCAATTCCGTTAGATGTGAAAAAAGTAACTTTATGCATAAGTTTTACACAATATTTTTTCTACGATCGTATCAGTCTTCTTTTTCGAAATTAAAAATATATATTGGTGTACAACTCACAGTCACAAACCCGTTTGCTGAAACTGTTCACTTGATTTTGTTCCAATGGAATTTAATAAACGTATTATATTCCTTTTTATAAGCTTCTATCGATTTTTCAAGCAATAAATTTTGTGTTGATTCATTGGCTTTATTAATTATTTAGTCTGGAACGTATTGAAATGAGTTTCTTCTTCGGAATAGGAATTATTTCATTCCATTGATGTTTTCAAATATTATTGACATTTGTGAGGTAACAATAACAATGCGGCACCCAGGCAATAGACGACGTGGATGCTGATTTCATGGCAACTTGATATTAGAGACTTGATATAGAGAGAAGTGAAAAATGATACGTTAAAAAATTACCAATTTTATGCATTCATTTGCGAAAGAAACAATATAGTTTTTTTACATGTGCCTCTTTTCATGAATGTTCTCTTCACCGAAAGTGGCGTTTTCCAAGAGAGCGGGCGGGAAAGATTTTTCCCGCCCGCTTCGAGTCACCATGTGCGCATAAATAAATAAAACCAGAATTGTCGGTGCGGGATTTGAACCCGCGACCCTCAGACCGCCAGGCGGACACTATACCCACCGAGCCATACTACAACTACAATAAATAGCGGATTATATATAAATTAAATTGGCAGTTAATTTTTCAAAGATGTTTTAGAAAAATGTCTGAAGAATTTCTTTATTTATATGGCCTCAAAGACTCGGGCACTTTTAAAAAAATAAATAAAACCAGAGATGCCGGGATTTGAACCCGCGACTCTCAGATCACAAGGCGTACGCTATACCACTAGGCCACCGAGCCTATTTGTCAAAAATAATAAATAGATATTTACATTCTCCATGCGCGAGTCTTTTCATGTCATGTAGACAGGAAAACTGTCTGAAGAATTTCTTTATTTATTTGGTATCAAAGCTTCGGAGCACTTGTAAAAGAAATACGGTACATATCTCGGGCCGTCGGAGGCTTTTCCGGACTCGTCCGTAAAAGCCTCTTATCGGCCCTTGATACGTAATGTACTATTTTATAACGATCGTAGAAAAAAGAATCATTTTAAAATTTTCTTTTCATTTTAAATTCGATCACGTTATTATTATTTAAGTAAAAGGACAAAATATCGAAATACAACAAAATTGAAGAGACAATGCATCACTGAGCTACTACAGGATTTAAATGTATATAATAGACAAGTTTAAAATCCCTTTAGAGAATTTAGAGAGGTTAGAAATAGAGAGCTCTTCTGAACTAATTAGACCAGTTTCTGAATAGTGAATTTCAAACAGGTAATAGCAACAAGCATATTCAAATGAATTTTCTTGAGTAAAGGAACCAATAACTGGATAGCTAATATAAAAAACGATGAAAGAATAAACACAGCACAGTCGAGACAGCGGTACAGATTAATATCGAGCAACAAAATTATCTTATTTAAAAACATTAATTGATGAAAGAAAACAGATAGTTATTTACATTTATAAGTCTTTTTAAATTGTTAGGTTATGAGTATCTATTCTAGCTAATACATATGTAGGTGTCCACACACGAGCGTTCGTGCATTAATACATGAGTGTACGACCATGAACGTCAAATATGCATGCCGTGTAACTCTTACGGTACTTTTGGTATCCACACACGACCCTTTATGCATTAATATATGAGTGTATATCCATGTAGGTACGTCGAATATGCCCGCTGTCTAACTTTAATGGTATTTCGTTCGACATACAAAATTTTGCATTAATGCAAGAACGCTTGTGTGTGGGCAACTTATAGGATCAATTTATTTTTTATTTGAGACAATAAAATCTCTACATATAGAGGGTATTCGGATAATGCTGCAGGATACTTGGAGAGGTGATTCTACATGTTAAAAGAAACCTTCAGGTCGACAAGTTTATCTATAGCTACGAAAGGAATGCGGGCAAGAAAATTTCTTGGGTTAACAATGTTGTCACATATATTAAATTTTAATTTAATAATATGTTACCAAGTAAAGCCTAAAATTAAATTTACCCATTTGAAATAAATTGTCATAAGTATATAAGAAACTAATATTCTATTATTGTTTCAATGTTCTTAAAACTTTCTTTTCATACTATGTATTTTAATATTTAAATGCAAAATAATTTGTTTGTTAAAGTACTTTTAATCTAAAAAAAGGCAATATAGTGCAATATCAACGGTAACTATGGGTAACAGGTGGCTAGGGCTAATTTGATAGGTTATATCCCAGACAGAGGATGACGACACGCGTCTGGTGACACGCCCATTGTGCCGGCGTGGTTGTTCGGCGATGTCCGATATGCTTCATCCAGTTGCGTAGTGATAGGAAGGGCAAGAGTTATTATATTATATTAAATTGAGTTTTTTAAAAAGTGTTCGTTGTTTTAAAACTGTGATAATGATTGAATGTACTCGTGGTAAAACCCTTCATAGTCAAACCCGTGAAGTGATTGCCAATGTGTACAGGGTGTGTGAAGAGAGATAAAAAATTAAAGCATTTAAATGCTACTTCAGCGAAAGCTAGAAAAGGTTGCAATTTATGCGGGAGTAAGCGTGGGCGCAGTAAAAAACATTCATAAAAAGATTCAAAGGAAAGGAAACAATCCGAATCAATTGTTGTCATCTCCTAGCAAACGAAGGGTCCGACTTTGGCATTGTTAGGAGAGCAATACAAAAGTTTTATTTGGAACTAAAAGTGGTTCAACCTTAAAAAAATTGCTACAACAGCTAAGAAGTGACATAAACTTTCCGTTTTCCTGTGAAACTTTGAGGTGCATGTTGAAATCAAATGAATGAACATGAAACATCGTCATTAATCGATTAACTATGTAGCTGTTTTCTTTCATGCTGAAAGAATGGCATCTTTTAAAACGTAATTATTTAAACCTTCATAAAAATAATTACCTCAAAGTTAAAATACAATTATGGAAGAATTTCCTATTTTTATTACATTATTAAAGTAATAATCGCACGCCCATGAGTCGGCCATGTTTTAACAGATATTGCTTTCCCCTTGCCGATACGTCGTAGCTATAGTCATATAACAAAAAGTCGAAAACTCAATACATTTCTAGTTTTAGCCTGTCAAAGTTCAATTTTTTGTTTCCTTATTTGTAACATTTTGCGATTGACTTTTGAACTATCAAGTTGATTATCGACTTCTATCATTCTGTTATTAAAATCTCTACTGTGCCACCAGAGGTCACGTTACCTGAAGTTCAAAGTTAATTTTTGGCATATCTTTTTGTTTTGACAGTTATTGGAAAAAGGGACACGCCATTTTAAAGACAAAAGAATACCTAATAAAAAATATATACTTTATTTGAGTCAAACCGCATCGTTTAGGCGCCAAACTGGAATTAAAGTTTTTGTTCGCAATACAATAACTTTTCAAATGGATGCAAAAAAATTGAGAGTTTTTGACTTTTTGTTATACCTATTTTAACATGTATAATCATCTCTCCGAACGCCCAATATAATGAATGTTTGTCATGACAATAATTGTACATGTTACTAAACGTTGACAATACATTTGTTGAATCTCCACCTCTGCTTCCCTCACTCAAGTCAAAGTTTACACAATAGTACAAAATGCTGACAAATTCGCTCATGTATGTAAGGTTAGGCCAAATAGGAAAATACTTTTATAAGTAAGCAACATTGATATTATCATAACTTTAATTATTGCATAGAAGAGATGACTTATTATATAAATTAACAGTTAAGGTACACAAATTAAGCCCAAATCATGTAGTTGTGCCTAAAATGCTAAGGTATAATATTTTTAAAAAATCGTTTAATTCTTATATGGGGTGTCGAAAAAAGGTCGATACCCCGGAATAACTCCGGTGCATCGCATTGCAGCGGAAAATGCCTGGGGAAAAAGTTGTTTGGTTTTGAAGGAGGAATAGTTTCCAATTTAAACCAGACATTTTCCTCTGCAATGCGATGCACCGGAGTTATTCCGGGGTACCGACCTTTTTCAACACCGTGTATACGTGCAGATCGTCAAATGTTGGGTACCAGAAAGATTTGAATCAATAATTAACCGACCAGACAACTTCGCCGTGAGTTAATCATTTATGGCAATGTAATTTATGCCACATGCAAAGTGTCTAAATAGTTAATTGTTTAAAATCTTTCTGCAACCGAACAATAAAGTCATATTTTGCCATTTCCAAATAGAACATTAAAACATTTAAATAATGAACCCGGTAGTTTTTTTCAAGTTTCAGTAATATTTTTATCTTGATTTATGTCATTAGTTACGTCACACCCCATACATGAAATATGCCAATTAAGCACTATGACAGCTCAGCATTATTTTCCCTTTTTATATTTGTAACCGTGCTTCACACGTCAGTTAGAAGTCAGACGCCGTTTGTAAAGGTTGTTATTCTTTGTATACTTTAGACTTAATAAATAAAAGTTGTTTTTTAAAAAAGGACAGTTCGTTTTCGGGTTTGTTCATTAAAATTGTTTTTTGATTTAGGAGGTTCACATTCATTGCTATTACCTTCAACAGATAAGTTAGGAGAAGATAAATTTTCAGTGAGACGTACATACCTAGTTGTAGTTTTACTTTTATGACTAGAAGTTTCAGTATTGTGGATATCTTCCGACACAGAACTCTTATTTCCATTTTCACCAAGACGTACTTCCCTGGCATTAGCTTTATCCAGTTCTGGATTTTTATCAGTGGGCACTACAGCACATTCTGTATTAGAAATAGATTTAATTTTATCACTAGATGTTCCATTATTAGAGTCATCTTCTCGAGTTTCCCTGTTTTCTCCTGAAGAAACAGCTACATTGATGTTCTGTACCATTGGTCTGTGAAGAACCCGATCCATGATTCTCTCGACGGTTGATCCCGTTAACATGTTTTCATTTTGTGCTGGTCTAGATCCGCCAAACTTCAGTTTAATTAAATGGAACACATTAAACTCTATCGATTGTCCAGTGCATATCACCATTGCAAACACGACCAGAATAAGGACAAAAATTAACATAAGCGGCCACATGATTAAGTTTAGTCCCCATGGAAGATTTGCTAGAAAAATGTTGAATTTTAGGGACTTCCCTTCCTCTAGTTTTTTCTTAGTAAAGATCTAGTTTTAACTTCATAAAAACTTTTCGAGTGTAATTTTGTATTTCTATATTAGTAAACATTATTTCACGTACAGTTCACTCTACAGGGTGTTATGGAAATGACTTCTTATATTTAAATAGGTGAGTCCTGGGGTGTCCTAAAGAAAGTCTACATACTTTTTTTTTAAATCGAATATCTAAATACTAAGGTAAAAACCCTTTTTAACCACAAACTGTCGCGCCGTTTACAATTCTGTGTTTCATATGACACCACCGCCTATAATGCGCTAACATCTTTTGAACCTCGAGACTGCCTCAATAAACTATTGATTGCGACGGTCCTCAGGAGCGGCCACGTAAATTTTAAGATTTCATATAAAGTGTATATTTCGCTTAATAATTCAAAGCGCCATTTATGGTTATTTTTCTGCAATTTATTTTCATCTCAGGATTTGCCGGTTTAAATATAATAAGTCATTTCCATAACACCCTTTAAGTAAATGCATTCTTACGCACAACTGAGCGTAAAAAATAAAAACGTGATGATGATGCCTAGTATAACAATCAAGTTAGCCTTGAACCACTCAAATCGTGACATTTATCTAAGTATCTTGCATTTTGAATATTTGACAGTGACATTGTCATTACTTTAGATTTGAAGTTCAAATCGATACTTTATCAATGGGCGCGCATTCAGCAGAAGCAATTATTAATCATCTGCTGAATGCACTAAGAAAAATCGATTTTACAAAATGGAGCTGAAGATGGAGATTAAGTAGGTACACCATTTTAAATTAAGTGGATAGATCACATATATAAACAGTATATTGCTAATACCATCTACAATTATGTCCCCGCTATGGGCATCGAAGGGGGCGTTGTGAGTTTGCGCAGTTCGGAAATTTCCTTGTGAAAGTAAACATTCGACAGGACCGGATTTCAACTCTTTTAATGTAAATTTCACTGGTTAGTTAGGAAAAATTGCAATCAAAATTTCGATTTAAGACAGAGTTCCATGCATACGATTGCTGACGATATGATGATTCGACGATGCCCTGATTGATGTAAACTTTTGGTGCCAAACTCAGTCCGAATATTTGTAACAATCGACACGATGAGCTTTATTTTAACTTCCATCTGACGTCGTATATTTCTTAACCTCACTTTTTTCTAAACCCAAAATTAAGAATGAATTACTATATTGACTATTTTGGGAATTATTATCAGCTACTAATGCACCAAATTAAAAATACATTAGTTTTAAGGTTAGGTAGTGACCACATATATATTATATTGTATACAAGTGATATTCTCTTCGTTTTTTACAAGCTTTTTAGTGAAATTCGGTTCCGAAGATCGGATAATGTGATAAGCAAAATATTTTCTTATATAAATACATACCTGAAATACTTTATACCTGGTATTGCTCCGCGACTTTTGCAAAAAAGCACCATGCACTTGTGTCCTTTCATCTTAAACAAAACAAGCCACTAACCTATTAACCAGCGAATCGAATCACCACAAATTAAAAACTCCTTTACAGAAATTGTTGTTAGGTAATGAAAGTTTATAAGCACTAATATACCGACAACGATGTGGATGAACCACTTTTTATTCTGTAATTTGAAAAAGCATCCAGAACCAAAGATGGCGACGAATAACAACAAACAAATAATGTCGGGCCGGCTCTGACGCGATCGATAAAATTTCCACCCTACTGCGCCATCTCCCATAGCGGGGACATTTTTTGTATTTTGGAACGTTCGTATTGGCAATATACTGTTTATATATATGGGGGATAGATGTATTTATATTAATTCAAAATTTTAAGATGGAGCAAAGAACTTGTTTTAGGCGGAACTGGTAAAAATTTCTGGAGGGGCGGAGTCCCAGAGTCCTCCCCTACGAGCTATACTACAACTGTTTAATCGGGGAACTGATGAAACGGGATGAAATCATAGAAATTGAATGAAATAAAACATGTTTACTTACTGAATAAATTGTATCCAAAACCACCCATTCCTGTACCGAACGCGTGCATTGGTATAATAATTAGATTTTTAACCTGGTACAAAAAGGCATCTAGTGGAGTTACAGTTTTTCTTTCGCAATCCTTCCTACCTAAAATGTTTTTAAATAACGGACAACCGTACATAAGTACTACAAATTCAAAATAAATATTAGTGTACTTCTCGTGACTTAAATTCCTATTATTTTTTCTTCTCTTAGGGAATATTAAATAAATGAATTTATAAATTCTATTGATGAGGCATTTACTTCATGAAAAGAAGTTATATTAACAAAAATTAAATGAAACAATTTATGAAAACTGAAAACAGATTTTCACATATTTTTTAGGATAAGCTCATAACAGCTCTGTTTCAGTACAGGGTTCCCATCTCTAACTGATACCTTACAAATCTGGTCACATTCAAGGGCGGATCCAGAACTTCGGTTTGGGGTGGGTCAAACTTCGTTTTGGGGGGGAAAGGAAAATTACAAAAATTAAATGAAACAATTTATGAAAACTGAAAACAGATTTTCACATATTTTTTAGGATAAGCTCATAACAGCTCTGTTTCAGTACAGGGTTCCCATCTCTAACTGATACCTTACAAATCTGGTCACATTCAAGGGCGGATCCAGAACTTCGGTTTGGGGTGGGTCAAACTTCGTTTTGGGGGGGAAAGGAAAGTTACGAAAAGTTTGGGGGAAGGAAAAGTTACGAAAAGTAATACCCTGACGCGTTAGTCAAACGGATATAAAGTGAAACCTCTCATAACGGACACCTCTAATAAGCGGATATCTCTGTTAAGCGGACATTTTTTCATAGTCCGGAATCAGGTACGTGAAATTCCATGAAAATCAACCTCTCTTGGGCGGATTCTCCTTTGGGCGGACGCGGACAGGCTGTTTTCATACAAAGAGTGCGAAAACTCCCCTTTAAATGGACAAAAAAAAATTTAAGTATTTGGGAGACGAATCTCTGAAGACAGACCGGCAACCAATCGCATATGCGTGGCAGCGCGAAACGACTTCGCCGAATAAAAGCAGTCCACCGTTTATTTGTGAGTTGTAAGGTTAAAATCGTAAACAATGCCAGAAAATTTGAGTCTGAACGAGAATATCGATGTTTCAAAAATTTGATAACAATGATTTGGGCGAGTTCATTAACATTGATAGCAATGTGCTATTAGAAGATGATAGTACTCCCATTCCTACCGATTATGTAGTCCAAACTGAAACCACATCACTATCTGTCGACTCTGATAAAGAAGTTGAATGCAGTAAACAAACAAATGTCACCAATTATCAATAAGCCATTAGTATGGTAAAGGAATTACAAGAGAATGCAAAGAATAGAGGTGACTCTACAGCAATGGAATTGTTATCAGACTTGGAATCACATTTTCTAGATTGCAAGTTAACGCAAACACGTCAAACTACGTTATTAGATTTTTTTAGTACTACATCCTAACTAAAACTAGTGTATTTTTGTTATGTTATGTTTATTTGTACATACATGTACATAGTAATAATTTTGCATTTACATATTACCTAATAACAAATTTCCCATGGGCGGACACCTCTATTAGGCGGACACATTTAGACAGTCCCGTTAAGAGAGGTTTCACTGTATATGGTGTTTTTCGTGTCAAATTGTTTGTTCTGACCTCCCTGGATCCGCGCTTGGTAACATTATCAGTATTCTATTTATTATATACTTACAAAACATTGTAATGTGTTTATTTATTTAGGATACTTACTCAACCAAAATTTAGTCCACTGGCCCCAAGTCATTTTAGCTGGATCACATATGGAAGAATAATGTATGTTTGCATTATGTTCTTCAGCTTCCTAAAAAGAATGTGAAAGAAAAAAACATTTAAGAGAAACGGGTTATCTATAAAAGATATTATTGAAAAATTCTATTAAAAATTTTATAAAAAGACAAATAATCTTACCTCAAGTAAATATTGGTATCTAAATCCAAAATCACATATAAAAATCATAATTATAAGGTACTTTAAAATGTAGCTAAATGAAAAATTGTTTTTAAACAATTGATAGATAACATATAATAAGAACACAGTTCCCAATATCCAAAGGTTCTGCATATTTACAACAACAGAATAGAGTTTTAACTGATATGATTCTATTTCATCCAAATACTCGGAAATAAAAGCCCTTTTAAAACTCTCACTAAAAACTGTGTCCAGCTTTCGTAACTTATCAAAGGCCACGCCCTCTTTTCCGAAATTGATTAGGAAATCAAAGTCATCTGGATTTATGTTAAATCGAATATTCCCATAATAAGTGGCTGGATCTCTTCTATCAATGTGGGCCGAGTTCATTAATACACTGATGATTCTTCTCAAATGTGAAAAGCACACTTCAGAATCAGAACAATCTCCGCTATTCATTGGAGCTAATGTACCAGATGACTTTTTTAATGTTGACGGATTCACATATTTTTCTTTGGCATTTGTATTCATATCATGGGGGTCAATCCATTGGTCATCAGCAACAGCATGTTTGATCAGAAAAACCATTGAGAAAAGCAAGAAGAGCTTCATTTTAATCTACAAATTCAAATGGCACTTATGATAATAGGTTATCTATTTAGTGGCTGTTAATCAGAGGAAGTAGAGAAAGTGCCTCTTTTCCCCTTCTTGCGTCAATTTTATTGACGCCCACAAGCCTGTTACCTACTTAATAATAATAGTGTAAGTAATCCACACCAGCTTTGTAAACATTAGAAGAGTAGTAGTATAATTACCACCTTCCCCTAACATAACTAGCAGTACCTATCCCATTATAATTAGGAGAAGAAAAATTAGGGTTAATAAATTGGAGATTCTGCTCTCCATTCTGTTAAGATCAGGGTATATTCCAACTCTAGTTGAGCTTGAGAGACATGAATAGAGGCTTTACTTGTTGAAATATACGCTAACCATGTTAAAATTAATAAAAATAGGTAAACAAGTTGAAAGTAACATATCATGTACTTACTTTATTACTTCAATTAAGGCACAATTCAAAAACAAATATTAAGGAATATTAGGGTACTGGGTTTAAATTTACAAAGCAGTCAACTACATAAATATAAAGAATTCTATGTGAAACCCCGATTACAGCTTAAAGTTTAAAGCCTAAAGTGCGATTTCAGATAAGACAAAAGATCGTTTTAAGAACTATTAAGTACTTCCTAAAATAGCCTGCAAAAAGTATCAGACAAAACAGTTTCTTGGACAATTATGCCAATTCCTTAATTTTAATGAAATAGGAGGTAAGACGTGTTTGTTATTTAAAATTTGTTTCTGAAATTTAAAATTTGTGACATAACCTTAAAATACCAAATGTCAAATTAGAATTAGAACCCCTGTCAGTCCTGCCAGCCCAATTAGGCAATCCAAACCACGTGACTTTTCATCTGTCAAAATTTCCTTGGTGGGCAAACAAACCCATTATTTGCATTGATTTAGATAGGTTAATTACCTTTCTTGGGAGTTTTAAACCATCTAAATTCTAAATATTTGCTGGTTCTGGCTAGTTCTGTTAAGACCATTTAATTGTGAAAACGTACCAGTGTGTTTTATCATGCAGAGTTCATATTTGAAGAAATTATTGCAATAATGCTCGACGTAGACCAGAGGTATGTTTGTTTACATTTTGATTATACTTTCAATTTAAGATTCATGAGCATTTTTCTTATTTAAATAGTAAAATTATATTCTTGAATATCATATTCAAATGATATAAAGTTATAATTTGTTTTAGATTTCTAATGAAGCTGAAATTAATAAAGGATTTGAATCTTTTTACCATGGCAGTTGTTGATTTGGACTACACCATTAATGGGATTCTACCAGTGGCCTATCATCTCGTATTTCGATTTTTGTAGCCTTAACACATAGTTTTTATTCACATGAGCAGATGAAAGCCTACAAAACCCTTGAAGCTCATTAATATTTTTCAGCCAGTTCTGTTATAAATCTTGGAACGAAGGTTGTAAATGAGTTCTATGTCATGCTTGGAAAGGTAATTATTTTTGTTTACTTCAAGTGTTTGATACCTAGTGCAGGAGTGACCAACTTTTTTATAAGATCTTTTACTTTTGAACTAAAAAAATTTAAGGCGTGTCACTCAATTTTCGGAATGCAATACTTTATTTTACTTAATGTATATAATATTCTTTTTCAGGTCAAGCATTCACAAACACCCAGTGCTAAACCAATTTTTGCTGTGGAATATATCAACAGAAATAACGGTATGCTTTTTTGTACCGATGTACCTGCCGTTATTGTCCACGGAACTGCCCATTATCCCAATTGCAAATATGAACTTCGGCACAGTTTCTGGTTCGTTAAGACAGAGGTACCTTTACCTTCAGTGTTCAAAGAAGGGATGGTAAATTTATTCAAATATGAACTCAAAACCTTGCTTACTTATTTTTATTTAATAATAATTCGTTTCCATATTTTCCATTTGGTAAATATATTATTTATATTAAATGTATTGTTTTATTTATATATATAATTCAGTGCGTATCAAACATTTAAATATAAGTACTTATACTAAATATCCTTATTTAACATGAATTGTTTTTAAAAATACGTATTATCAAAATGGGTTTATTTACAAATTGTATGTACTATATGTTCTACAAGATTGAAAATATATGTTTTAAAACTATGTAAGTATATTTTTAATTATTATAAAACTTAAGTAGATAAAGTGATAGGAAAAAATATTTTAAAGTTCTCTTCGAGTAGGGCCATTTGAATAGCTAACTACACACTCTCTGGTTTCTGAAAATTGATTCTGTAAGATCTTCCCTCTTGATAGCTGCTCTATTAATCACATATCCCGCCTTTTCTTTCTTTGTGGGTAACGAATAGTCTTTTTTACTGCGAATCAAATGAAACTAAGAAAATGGTCGCGATCACGACGGCTTCCACAATTTTACCACAATACACGTTGTCGGAATTTTTCTTCCAAAAATACTTATTATATACACTTAAATGAATGTATTCTAATAATAAATTTGTTAACAAAAGACCACACAATCACAGTAAAACGCTCCAAAAACGCTACGAGCTTAACAGTAAACATATGGACACGACCTTTGTTTGCCCACCAGATAACCTAAAAATTTTATTTGACAGGTCGTTGGATTGGTCAATGAGAGAGATATTAAATATCAAGAATCTTACAAAATTAGGGTTGATTTGCACTCGGCTGTGACATCACTCTTATAATGTATAAGTGGTTGCCTAAACGTAGTACTGTCTCGTGGTAAGTCTGTGGTGGTAAATATTTATAGAATTATGTATTTTACCAGGAAATAAATTATTCAATCAAGACATCGATCAAATTTTTGATCAAACCCAATACATTTCCTAAACATAAACATTCTATGTTTTTTATTGAAAAGAGATTTCCAATTCTAGAAAAACTTTTCGCAACTGGCGACATCTTTTTAGGAACTGTAGAAATTTCTGTAACAAACTGCAAGCTACTAAAAGCTTCCTGCTATGCCTAGGTAACTGGAAAAACTCAAACGTCATAATAAAAAAAAATCCAAAACAAAATGGTTGGTTAATAGTGAAGCGTTAAGTGAATTATAAAATTTATTTTAAATAAATCGTTAGTGTAGCTGCTGGAGAAATATTTATATCCAAAAACTCTACTTGGGGATCCTTATTCTTGTGATTTTTGGCTAGTAAAGTGGAAGTTTTATTCATAATTCGCTTTGTATCGAAATCCTGTGTCAATGCACTTTGCGTGTGAAAGTACTCTGTGATAACAAAAAGGTAAATATTTTTAAAATATAATAACTCACAAATGTTCTTTCTGTTGACAATTAGATTTTTAGTTTTAATTTTAAAGATGAATTTAAAAAATATATATATTTTAGCAATACAGTTAACAAAAGTTTTGACAGCCTTGGCCTTTTAAATTGGTTTTTTTTAAATGTTTGACCGACACGGTTAGCGGCATTTCCGGAATTTATAAGCCTTAAAATTGATAAGTGGTAAAATTTAAAAAAGCCTAGTTTTCAATGTTCCAAACTTTTTTCTAAGTTATATGGATGTTATCTATCTAAAGGTTGCTGGATTTTTAGTAAAATCTAGCACTATTGGTTACCCCCTGGCCAAGTACTACAAGGAAACACAAATTATATTTTATATTAAAGAAAATACTCGAGACAAGACATGATTCAAAGTTCCCATTATTAAGTATACTTATGTCATTTGAAGCAACTTTTATTTTCGAGAAAGAAACATATTTATAATATCTAATAGTCATAATACTAATAAATGGCTGTTCGAAAAAATAGGACCCAGATGACTTTATCGCAGGGCGAAAACTAAATTGTAACTCAAAATTATTTAAGACATTAGCAATATTTTGAAAACTACAAATGTTTGGAATAGACAACCTTATACAAACTTACCCATAATTTTAATGCTAAATAAGTAAATAAAAAAAAATAAATAAAATAAATAAATAAAATAGCTTTAATTATCTAACAGTACAGAAACATACCATTTATAAGACAATTTAACTTAACCTAACTACAACAGCATACAGCTCAATTTAATTTTGTGTTGCTTAAATTAACATATACTCAACACAGCTCTTTTAATTTCATTTTTATTTGTAAAAAATAAATCAACTTTGTCATGCAAGGAGTCAAAGCTTGCACACATGCTGTATATTGGGGATTTATGTAGTATATTTGTATTTGGGGTATGCAGGTAGAAAAGATTGGTTTTTGGTCTTAGATGTAGTATCGGAGCATAAAAGTTAATTTGACCAAGTAAATATGATGACTCAACGTAGTTATTACATATTTTATATAATGTATGTATTTGGTGATATCTATGTCTGTCTTCAATGGTGTTTATTTTAAATCTTTGAAGTAATACTTTGCTGTCATAACCCCTTGCAGGATAAATGTTGTCCACTTTATATGCAAGGTATTTTAATAATTTACGCTGCACTGACTCCAATTCAACCATATATTTGTCATAGTAGGGAGTCCAGACAACACAGCAATACTCAAGCTTTGATCTCACATAAGCAAAATACAGAGTTCTAATGGCTTCCACATTGGTGAAATGTTTGCAAACACGAAATATAAATCCTAACATCCTTATGGCAGAGTTACAGATATTCTCTATATGCTCCGCAAATGACAGTGTTGTGTCAAACATTACTCCCAGGTCCTTATAGCTATTGCAGGATGATATTACGTTAGCATTTATATGATATTGATAAATAAGTTTTGTATGTTTTTTAGTAAAAGTCATTGTCTTACATTTGTCTATGTTAAGTTCTAAACGGTTGTTCAGGCACCACTCCACTATTCTGTCAATGTCACGTTGCAGCGCATAACAGTCATTAATGGTAGAGATTTTACGATATATTTTTGCATCATCTGCATATAACAGCATATTGCTTAGCACAACCTGCCATATGTCATTGACAAACAGAGCAAAGAGCAGTGGAGCCAGAACTCCCCCCTGTGGCACACCACTAGTTTGTACAAATGTTTTGGATTTATGCCCATTACACTCTACAAATAAATTTCTATTATATAGATATGATTTTAAGAGACTCAGTAATTGATTACTAAATCCCAGCATTTGAAGTTTATGCAATAGTAATTGATGATCAACAGTGTCAAATGCCTTTGAGATGTCCATGTATATAATGTCAACTTGACCATGATCATCAAGTTCTTTACTTACAAATTCAGTAAGTTCTGACAGATTGGTTGTTGTGGATTTTCTACTGAGAAACCCGTGTTGATGCGGACTTAGAATTATATAATGTGGGGGTTTCAATTTGAAAATATAATTTTTTTTGCAATTTTCTCAGTTTTTAAGCTTATTGTTTGAACACCCTGTATTAATAGTTTAAAAATGTTATAAAAATCTATTAAAGCAGGTCCTTTTCAACAAGACATCGACTTTCTTTCTAACAGGAAAAATTAATAATTCAGTTAAGTTCTGCAAAAATAATTTTAGACATAAAGCTGATTCTCACAAGGCACGTGCTCCGCAATGATAAGGCACCGGCTCTCCAAAATAGGTTAATCATAGCGTCTTACGAATTTTGACGGGCCATCGGTTTCCAAGACGCATAGTGTGAATTTATACCCGCAAAATCCATAAGATTCAGTGATAAATAGATTTTGCGTTCAGTTTAAAATGAGCAAGTCGCCTCCGACTTCCGGTATAACCGGAAGTGCCACCATTTTGAAAATATTTTAGCCAAATCACCCCCATCAACATTAGCTTACTGTACAAACTTTTAAGAATGTGGTGCCGATACCAATATTATATCGGCGAAAATTTACACCTATAAGTTCGCTTATCCTGGGACAAACTTCCAGGTAAAAGCTACAAACAGAAACGTTGATATCAGCAAATACACTAATCTAATTGCATTTTTAGAAGGAAAATGAAAATTATTAATATTTATAATAAGTAGATTACCTATCAAAAATGTATTTTTAAGTTTTTATTACTTTAAACCATAAAATTTAAAGAGTTTTGTATCGTTTAATAAGAGTATTCAAATATCTAGGTATTACAAATATTTCCGATATTTCCGAGACACCTTTGGAAATTTCCATTTCGATGGAAGTATTTCCATTCACAACACTAGTCATGAGTAATAAAACACCTTTTTACGTGTCGATTTTTAAAAAGTTACTTCAATTTTGGAAATTTTGTTTATACAGGTTGTCTGGTAGGTACCTCCCAATCTCTCGAGGGCATATACAACGTGTCCAAGATAAGGAGGGCCAGTGCAGGGATCTCGGAAACCGTAAGAGATACGAAGTCGGTTGAATGGAGTTAAAGTTGCGCATTTACGTGCCTAATAATATGCCGTTAAGAAAGTTTTAAAATTCTGAGTAGTTCCGGAGATATCCGGAAAAAAACGAAATTCAGAAAAATCGTTTCATTGTTTTCCTGGGTTTTTTTGAGATCGAATTCTAAAGTTAATTGCACTTTTACATGCCACTTTTCCCGCTCTATCTAACAGCGTTAATTGTTTTGTAATCCGACTAGTCGTCTTCGAAGAGCCATTATCAATTTTATTTTTTTAAATACGGTCCTGTTTTTCTGATATTGGAATTTGATAGCTTTCCGAATGCAACGATGTATGACACATTGTGGTTTAATGACATTTCGAGGGTTTTTTGAACAACATCAGGAAATTTTGGGATACGGTCCTGTATTTCTCCTAATTTTATAAATAATAAGTAAGTAAGCTCTAAATTTTTTACTTATGTTGTATGTTACGTTTCTTTTAATTCGGGATTTAAAAGAAAAGTAAGCGTTTGAAACAAAAAAATTAAGATTTTGACGCGTGATTTGTTTCACTTGACATTCCCATTGTGATAGTTTGAAAGCGTTTTAAGAGGTTTTCGATATTCCAGAAAATATGGAGCATAATTTTACATATGCTGAAAAGTTTGATATTCTATCGCATGTATTATTTTATCTCAAGAAAACTGTTATGTGGTACTTAGAAGATGTTATTTGTGCTTAGAGAATAACGGAAATCATTTTGAACACCTGATTATGTAGTTCCTTACTTTTTTCGTTTTATTACTGTTTTGTGAACAAACCCAACATTTCTGTTCACTTATTTGTGGTTTATTATTAAATTATTTATTATTTATTGAAGTAGTCCAACATACGTAAAAAATTTAGAACTTACTTATGAGATATTATTTATAAATTTAGGAGAAATACAGGACCGTATCCCAAAATTTCCTGATGTTGTTCAAAAAACCCTCGAAACGTCATTAAACAACAATGTGTCATACATGGTTGCATTCGGAAGAAAAAAGCTATCAAATTCCAATATCAGAAAAACAGGACCGTATTTAAAAAAAGAAAGTGGATAATGGCCCTTCGAAGACGACTCGTCGGATTGCAAAACAATTAACGCTGTTAGATATAGCGAAAAAAGTCACAATGCAAAAGTGCAATTTACTTTAGAATTCGATCTCAAAAAAAAACCAGGAAAACAATAAAACGATTTTTCAGAATTTCGGGGTTTTCCGGATATCTCCGGAACTACTCGGAATTTTAACACTTTCTAAACGGCATATTATTAGGCACGTAGATGCGCAACTTTACCTCCATTTAACTTCGTATATCTCGAAAACCGCCATTTTTTATCGTAATAAATTAAGAGCCCCTTTTTATAAAGAGGAATGACCAAAGTATTCAAAAAATCAGTTGTCAAATGACACCCGTCAAAATTTTAGCCCAACGAGTGTGGTAGCGAGTCCGTTCCTGACTCCTCTAACGATGTAAAACATCTACTATAATAGGGTTTAATGACTCTATATGGCTTCTATAAGATATTAAAATTTCATTAAATTATACCTGTCGGTTTAAAAGTTAGAGCCAAAAAGTAAGTCGCTGGATACCCCTTCGGGGTTCTGTATCTCCGTTAGGGGGGCCCTAAGACAAATTAGGTTTATTTTCACCTCCTCTATATGCCTCTCCGAGATTAGGAGGTGGTTACCGTCCATTCTGTAGAAGGTACTTAACTATAAAATATTCTTTAACATCCTATAGTATTTTTTATTCCCTCGAGTATTATAGACTTCATTCATAATTCTTGCTTGACGGCGTGCCACCGGTGTATCTATTCCACCTCAAACACATTTCAGATGAGTCATCGAATTTGTAGTAGAAGCCCACAAAGTAAATCCAAACCCCTGTTTTACGGGGGTCGAACTATTTCACGGTAAGGGTCGGTGGTGCGAGTTGAAATTTCTGAAGAGATATTCGAAAAACAATAGGTCGCACTTGAAAGGCTTCAGCGTTTCGTTTTTTTACGCCTGACGCGAATTTTAAAGAGCACAAAGTCCGTGCGGTATTTCGAATTGCAGAATCTCTCGAGTGTTATCCAGCCTTTTAGTGCATACACGCGCGCGGCCTATTCCGTCTGCCGTAAATTCTGCTATTCTAGGATAATATATTGTGTGAATATAAAGATACGTAAAGTGTAAAAGATAATTAAATGAGTGGTGGTGTTAAAAGTAATAATTGTTGTGAAGTATTAGGACCGTAATTGTCTATCTAATGACGTGATTTTTGAGTCTAATTCGCGTTATAAGTAGAAGCACCATGATATGGTAATGATAATTTTTTTTTATGTGGACATCTTTAAATTTTTCACTACCAGTAATTGACAGCTTAAGAGCTGCGTTTAATCACAGGTTGCCAAGCAGACACTGTTTTATGCGAACGTTTAGCCAAATATATTTAGTTTTTTTTTCTAATATACAGGGTGTTATGGAAATGACGTATTATATTTAAATGGGTGACTCCTGGGGTGTCCTGGAGAAGCGCTACATATTTTTTTTTAAACGAACGTTTAAAAAGTGGGGTAATTCACCTCTAAACCCACCCGGTTACTCCTCGGCACATTCATATATGTTCATATTACATTGCCAAGCTGTGTAATCAACAGATATCAATGCCCAATGTTGCCAACTGTGTAGAAAATAACTTTAGATTCTTATAAAAATAATATTTAGTTTACCTAGTATCCAAATAGAAGTGAATCCAGGTGCCAGTACACTAGCAAGTAATCCAGGGCACAGAGACATCTTCAGGTTTTTGTTGCTTTTTCTATGGGAAAAGCTTTATGCTCATCACGTACCCTGATGATAATGTGGAACTGCATAATAAGCTTATACCCACTAAACCCCATTCGGCCTCTTATTTCCAATCTCTCGGAACATTTCACAGGGCCAACACTCCATTCATAAATCTGTTGGAAAGTGAGTTTGTGATTGTTTGAAATGTTATTGAAAATCAGTAATGGGTGGAAGAGTGACAAAACATGTTGGTCTCCCTAATGGCAACAATGTTGAAGTCTGGTTAAATCAAAGATCTTACAAGGTTAAATCCAATAACGTTTAAAAGGTTATGGAGCGCTCTTCATTGTGTCGGAGCGGAGCTAGTCTGGGCAAAAAGCCCAACAAGGGCGTATAATTTACTTTGAGATTCTTTACGTTTAACTATATTATCTATTCAAAAAGTGTAGTTTCGAATATTGGATATTTATAAAAAAGATAGAAATATTGATCCAGTTTTTATATACAGTGTATCCAAGGATGCATTTAACTATTTATGCTTAGCATCAATATTTTTGGTGTATTCATTACTGGATGATACTCTCCAGATATAAAAGTGTATATTTCTAGCCAGATTGTTATATTTATCACTAAGACATCTTGCAAAATCCCAATTAAAAATTTGTAAATTTGACAATTACAACTGGTTTAAGGCCACTAAGGCATATTGTACACTAAAGTGATTAATTAAATAAGTAAATTAAAATAATATGTACCTAAACAAGTTAGATCAAATAAATAAATAAATTATATAAAACCTGTCTTCACGTACTTGTTACACTGCAAACGTTGTTTAAATATAGAAAAATAAAGATGTAAAATATTTTGACGGGACTGTTCCTTTCTTCAGTATTTTATTCCCATGTACATTACCTACATAATCTTCTTTTGTGAAGTGTTTCTCACAAATAACTGTTGTATCACCTGGACTATAATTATTCCTTCTAAGGGCATGTATCCAAATTTGCCGTAGGCTACGGCCCTTTAGTATCATAACGAAGTGGATAAACATTTGGTACATTCTTAAACAAACCGAATTTTCATAGTGATGCAAACTCAAAATCAAATTTCTAAATATATTTACTAACCTGTGAAATTTTAATTTAACACCATTGCATCTTCTAGTGAAGTATTTTATGGCCGCACAAGACTCAACCATCTTGTAAATGCAAGATTTATATTAAGAAATAAACCAACTCGACTGCTTTTTGTCCGGACTAGCACCACGGACCGGTCCATAACCTTTTAAACGTCAATTGTGAGTCAGAAATCATATCAATACAATCATATTAAAACATAACCATACTTACCGAAGAAAAGATAAATCCTTGCTTAAATGATCCACTCTTTTACAAACTATACATGAATGCACCATCATTGTTTATAATAAAGACGATTTTTCACCAATACTCACAATAAAATAAAAACAACCAAGTATATAAACACTCCCTTAAAAGCGGTTAGTAGCGAGGTAGCGAGTAGCAACAGTGTATTCTTCTTCCATTGATAAAGTTTGACCGTTTGCCGCCGAGCGTACTATCTTTCAACTTGATGTTGTCAGAGTGCAGTCGGTTTATTTCAAACTTTTATGTATAATAATAATATTTTTTTTCTAAATCTCTCAAGGCCTATTCACAATTTATATTAAAATTATTGGGAAATAAATTTACTTTAAAAGCAATTGCGGATTAACCTTAAACCAGTTGCAATTGTCAAATTAACAAATTTTTAATTGGGATTTTGCAGATACCTTAGCGATAAATAGGACAATCTGGCTATGCTGCAAGCATAACAGCAAGGTGGGGAGTGCACGTTTACAATCCTTACGTCGACTTCAAATGTAAACATTTCTATCTGGAGTTTGTAAGATCTTTGGAACATTTGCACTAAATCACTTAAAGAAACACACAGACACCCACGAGTTTCTAATTATTTTTTTTGAAGATATGCACTTATTATTAGATTACACAAAAGCAATAAATACTAACGCATAATTACACTTTACAATAACCTACCGTACACATAAAACAACAGCACTATAGGATACAAATTATTTCGCAATAGAAATTCAGAAATAATAAAAACGCTAATTTCTAATGGCCTAATCAAATTTATTAATCCTTTACTGAAGAAGAATGATGAAATAATTATGTTGATAGACCCTTCCATCCCTTTAAAATAAATAGTCTCGTCCGACCAGCGCGGTTGCCATTTCCGAGACTATCATTATAAAGAAAAGTATTACAGAAGGAAATTCTTCATTTTATGAATATAACCTTATAAAACATCGAAAGTGTGGCAACGCTGTATTTTTAAGTATCAACCCTAGTCGAATAAAAAAGAATATGCAACCGTTTTTGCAAGATCAGCTGTTCCCCCAAAATTAGCCGGCCTGTTTAATACTGCTGTTTCAAGCAGATTTGTGTGTTAAATTGTATGTTAATACTTAAACCCGAGTTTAAATTATTAAGTTATTTGTTCTTTTCGCGACGGCAGATCCCCAGTCCAGCAGTTCAATATTGATCGACGAATTTAGACAATAAGGGCGTACTTTTGTCTACACAGTAGCACTTTAAAATACTAATTCAGATTGAACGGTACTTAGATGTGTTGTGACGTGAAAACTATGTGATTTTGTTATGTGAGTACTTGGTGTTTTTTATAAATTAAGTTGGTTTTAAATAAGTCCGAAAAGGTAAATAAAATTGCATTTTTTTTTTCTAAATTTGTCCAGATCTGACGGGTGTCGTTCGAATTGAACAAATGAGAGCATACCTGACCATTTAAAAACTCCGCGGCGGTTCGTTCGAGTCAGTTCAAGTTTATAAATCAGAGATTGTTTCCTAGCGAACTGGAACGTAAAAGTTTATAATAATGTACCCTGAAAAATAAACAACTTGCAATCTGTCAAACGGTTATTGACTTTCTAAAGAGTTTACCCTGAAGATATGACAACACCGTTGACATATGTTGTTTTGTTTACCTTCCTGACAGGGGCATCACATGGTCATTTTTGGTTTGACATAAGGTCATGTACAGGGCATATTAAATTAAAGCGCCATTTTTGGATATTTTTCTTCAATTTGTTTTCATCTCAGGAATTGCCGATTTAAATATAATACGTCATTTCCATAACACCCTATATATCTGGATTCGTAAAGTTAAAGGATTGGAAAACGCTATGATATAATTTCTTTAAAAAATATAATGTTATAAGAATAATAATAAGAATTTCAAATATGAACAATTTTCAAATTTTTGTCACAGATCTTCCTGGAACTTGTTGATACCCCAATCGACATGTCAGACAATCTAAATATCAATGAATTAACTAAAAAACTTTATTATTAACGGCTAAAGCTTTACGAAAAGAAATATTGATCAGCTGATGATTCTCGTCTCTTTCTATCCTGCCAAAAAGCGGCATATTTTTTAATTAAATTGATGCAACATAGATGGCTCTGATTGCTAATTTGGGATTGTTTGGGATCCTCATCTGAAGGGCCAATATTTTATTTTGTGTTGTAACTTTGTATTGTGCTAACTTAAAAAAGATGAAATCGGGTTTTGGGTACATTTTCATCTCTTTTAAGTAAGGTTCGATGTTAAAATATTTAAACAAATACAAAAATGTTACTTTTTTGTAAAAAGATCAGAACTTTTGATACCCAGTAATTGACAGGTATATGTATTTCTTTATAAATCCAATTGTTAACATAGTAAAACCACAATTTATTATCAAAATAAATTATTTGTCACATTTTTTACAATGCTACAATTATTGTGTTTACGCTTTACGCTTCAAATATATCCAAGGGTTTTGCACACTGATACTTGACTCTATCTCCCAACGAATACTTATAAACAGGAAGAAGACAAACAGCCGTGTTAACAACCCGAAGCAAGTATGAACAAACGAACAAACCCGGCATCCATTACGTCTGGCATCAGCTGACAAATGCACTTGCTTTTCAAATGTCACTTTTGTCTAAATTTTTATTACTGTCAATATTTTAAAGTGACATTTAACCAACAAAAAACATTCAAAATCCTTTTATTTGATTTACTTAAGTGGTGAAAATCAATATTAGGATTCTGACATGTTTTAAGCTGTAAATATCACTTTAAAATAATCCTTACACACTCTTATATCATTTTTTGAACTAGTAACGTAACTACAAAGGAAAAATTAAACTTCAGAAATAAGCTTGTAAGTAGTTTTATTAAAAAATAGGAAGTAAATCATAATTTACATAAAATATTTTACCATCTTGAACTGGGCTCTAGGTCCTAGCAAATATTTCAGGCTTCAAGTCCGAGCATATTTTTGGGCCCCATATGATTTAGGAAAAGAAATTATTATTGATGCTTACTATCAGCAAAGATGACTAAATGAATATTTCAATTTCAACTTACTCACTTGCACCAAAAAGGAAACGTGAAAAGATTAGAAATTAAAAATTATATTAAAATTTTTCTTCTCCACCATTTTAAAACACATCAGATGTTGCTTGATTTTCATTCCCCCCAGACGAAGGAAGTTAGCTTGTTTAACAATTCGTGCTGTTCGCATTCTATGCCTGTCTCTATCTGCAGCAACCTTCCCTAATTCAGTAATGTGAGACAAATATGACCAAGATCAAGTCGCCTGCATAAACACTCACTGTTTGGCATTTCATATTAACTCTACGTAAGTCTGATATTGACGCTTAAATGATAGAGTGAAACAGATAGATAAAAGTAGGTTACTTGTGAGCATATGGAGCAGAGTAGGCTTAGCATCACTTCCAAGGCCTTCTTACGTGTTTCGATCCCCCCCATAAGCAGTCTCACCGGGCTGCTATCTCCTGAAAAAGAAAGTGATTCCATAAATGACAGTCACGGTCCTAGTAATGACACCCCCTGTCAAAGCCGAAATGACTATTAAGACTTAACTCAAATATTGACAATACGGTCGCAGAACAGCGAATTATATGAAACTTAGATACATTTAATATCAGTACAGGGTGTCCCATTTTCGACACTCCGTAATTGTTAGTGCTATCAAAATAGTAATGTTAGTGTCATGTGCTCTTTTTGGGTAAAACCTAAAATGGTAAAATCAAAATTTGAAAATTTTTGGCTCGCTAGAGATACGGGGGAAAATCAAAAAATTCACAATTTCAAAATTACCCTATATTTTCTTAGTTAAAAAAGATACAGAAAAATGTTTTATATAGAAGTTTCTTTATAATGCTTGTTGAATAATCTGTCATGGGAATTTTATCGGCAATTGTAAGATGTACTTACGATTTGAAAATTATTAATAATCATCCCAGGGAGCTTAAATTATACAAACGAAGATTATTTAAACGTGTTTATTATTTATGGAGAATGTGATAAAGTAATAACAAGAATATATGATAATAGTATATTAAGATACAAGTTTCATAAGATATTGCCTTAGAGCACGCGTTTGATTTAGAAAACGATCTTCGAAGCGGGGAGTTTTTTAAAGTGCAAGTGCTCCGATTGTCTTATGAACCGTGTATTTTATAATACTTTTACTATTTTGGGTCTTTAAAGTCTGAAAAACTTTAAAAAATATAGTAAATTTTTTCCATTTGAATTAATATTTTCTTTTTGGGTTGGCAATACTTTTACAATTTAATAAAATGTTACAAGTATCAAATATGCCATGATAGAAACAATTGAACACAACAAAGCTTCTTCCCATCCGTCATAATTACAAATAAATATATTATTAAAGTTAATAAAAATGAGTCAGGAAGAAAGTTGTACTCCGTCAGAAATACGAGAAATTGCAGAAAATAATCTAGAAAAACTTTTAAAAAGAATATGCAAAACTTTGAGTTATGGTGCGAGCAGAACAAAGTTCAAAATATTGAACAAAATACTAAATTATACTATAATATACTATTGAACAAAATATTGTGTCGACTCAGAATCTGACAGGAATAACAATTAATGCCCAGGAAATGTCTGCAGTAACTATAAATATGTATATATAAAGTAATATGTATAATACTATATTGACTACTACTTTATTTACTTTACTGAATAAAACTTTAGAAATAGAGCATAAACTTGAAGATATTTTTATTATTTTGAGGTTATGTTGTTTTATAGTTGTGACTAGAAATTAGTTGACGGACACCATCAGTATATAGGTATTTCGGATAAATATTTAGTAAAAATGATCTATTTGCAAGGTTAAATGTTATTATTTTAAAGTGTTCTATAAAAAATTTCTGTCGAATCCATAATGCCTAGAAAACTAATTTCAACGAAATCGAAGTTGGCCTAAAAGTCGAACCCTACTTGTTGCCAACATGAAAAAAATTAATATTTCAGTTTCATAAAGTTATTAAATTTTTTTGCATTTCGTAATGTATAGCCATTATGAAACCCAAATAGAAAAATTAACTTCTTTGGCATTTGTCTGTTCTTCAACGCCGTCACAGCCAACTAGGAGTAAGTGAACTTAAAATCCGCAGCAAAATCGCCTTATAAAAATATTAATTTGGCAATATTTCGAAAACTACAAATTTAAATTGCACGTATTCATGCGCAGTAAACCGTTCTCGATCAGCTGGAGCATTGTCAACAGTCAGAACAGCAGTTGGTACTGTCGAAATCCCTAAAATACCCCCAGAATTAGAGATGAGCAAACCTATTCGTTTTGATTACCAGTTAAAGCAAGTACTGCTATTTACAAATAGTAGGTGCAAAAAGTTGCTACGAATTAGCAGTCCAAAAGTTTAATAAAGAATGTGAACTGCTAATTTAAGTACCAGTAGGTTTAAATGGCCATTATCTGTTCATACCTGCTTCGACCAAATAATAAACAGTTAAAAATAACCGAATAATCCATATCTACCCAATTGCACCGGCAATATCAATTAAAATGGCGCGTGCCCCATTTCTGGCAATGAGAGACAGCTGATCGAGTACTGCGCCTGAATCCGTCAATTTTAATTGTCAGAAGAGTAGAATTTCTGACTGTAAATTTGATTCCATTCTCACATTGCGCCCGCAATATGAGCCGTATTGGACCAGCTGATCGAGGACGGTGTACTGCGCATGAATCCTTGCAATTATAATTGCCATTGCTGGCGCAACAAAAATTGCCGACTCTAATACGGCTTTCATTGCCGACTCTAATACGGCTTTTAGCTTTCTATCCGATTTTCAAAATTTTCCTATGCATAATTTTTCATGGATCGAGGCGGTGGGACACCCGTATATTGAATAGTTGCATATATTTTCAGAATGTGGTGCCGATACCGATATTATATGGGTATCGGCAACTAAAATATCGGTATCGGTATAAAAATTGAAAGTTTCCTTATATTGTAGGCAATAACTTACCCATTAATCATTTTTAAAAATAATTTTTTATATTTTCTTATAATAATTTGACTCGTAGTTTTATTGTTATTAATTATATGAAATATTCCCGCATGACAGACGGACAACTGAGCGAGAACAATAGAATTCCACGGAAACCTAAAAAAACTGCCGGCGGACTAAGCGATATTCCAGAATTCGGAAGACCGTACTGTGATCCAGTTTTTGATTCTCCTTTTTAGTGCAACTGAGCCGCGCATCCCGTCGGTCGTATATTCTGCTGTTCCAGGATTAAATACTCTTTGTGGATCAGTGAGGGGTGAATACAACAGATATTAAGGTGTTTATACGAAGAGAATTTTACCGGGTAAATGAAAAAGTTGTAAGTAGTCCAAAGTGGAATACGTTTTTTTTTTCATTATTTGTTAGGGTTTGGAATAAATAGCCAGGACGAATTAAATTATTTTATTTTTACTAATTTAGTTTCTGATCATATTTTTCTAGATGTATCACTGACAGAAGATTTTTACCGTTATAGGAATTTGAACTACGATAGCAAAAAAAATACCTGCATAGGGGACAATAAAAAAATTAGCTGTGACAGTAAAATTGATTTTGCTTGGTATATTATATATCATTGCGGTATTAGTAAAGTCGCTTTATAAATATTATCCTGCAGTTATAGCAAAGGCAAGTTCTTATGCTTACGAAGCCACTTACCACCGATCGAAAAGATATTTTCGTACGCCCAGAAAAACGCCAAGTTATGTTTGGTAACTTTTTAAAATGCTTTATTCAAAATGTGTTCTACAATAATAACATACAGCGTGTATCGGCCAAATGGATTAAATTCTATAATAAATAAATGGGGGCGTGTGAGAAAAAACGCTCGTACACGTTGATTGGTATTTCTAGTTGCGCATTTTTTTTTTCAATTAAAATTTTTCATACAGGGTGTGTCATGTAACAGTGGCCAATACCAACTTTCTTATTTTAAATGTAACACCCCCTATATTATTCAATTTTTGGGTACCTCAGAAAATTGTAGACATATTTAATGTACAATATCCTATACCTATCTTCAACTGTTTCGGAAATATTAAGTGTTTTCAGATTTATTGCAAAAATTAACAACACACTCAAAAACTAATAAGTAATACTGTTAATTTCTTGATAGTGTAAAAAACGATAAAAAACATTAATGTGAGATTAATTGAATCAGCCGATACTTGGTGGAAATCCATAACTAATATTATGAGAAACAATAAAACTACGTTATATTTCTTTTCCACTATATTCTTTAAAATGACATGTTTCGCTATCACTGCAGCTTCTTTAGATTGAGAATGAATGAATATTTTTCTATATCTAACAAAGTGTACAATCTTAAAATATTATTACAGGTATAAAGATGGTGTAGGGTGTATGGGGATATAATAGTAACAGTGGGATTTTCCAAATGGTCAGTAAAGTGATTAGATAAATTATTTTATAGATTTATTTATACATGTAATAGCAAGATTAGTGAAATAAATTTAACAAAGGAGAATTGTTAAGGTCTATTTGATCATTTAGTAAAACATCGGTATTTTTAAGTTTATTTATTTCCATGGATTCTAATAGGTTAAGTTTTATGCCTTTATTATCAGTATGGAAGATTTTAAAATTTCAATAAAAGTTATGTTGTTTTTCTTTTAAATGGTTGGAATAATTAGAATTTGTTTTATCTTTTATGTAACTATTATAATGTTCTTGTATTCTTTTTCCAAAATGTCTCACTGTTTGGCCAATGTATGTTTTCGGACAATCTTTACATTTTAGTTTATACACCCCTGATTTTCTATTTTTATGATTTTTAGTTTTATTATTTTTTATACATTTCCCCAAAGTGTTGTTAGTTTTGTAAGCTTACCCACATTTTTACTCGGTTTTCCAATGAAAGCAACAACTTTAAATTTATCTGCTGACGTTTTACTATTTGGGAAAACTAAATCGACAGTTTTTTTCTTTAAGAGTTTGTTTATTAAATTCGAAGAATAACCATTATTAACTGCTATTTGTTTTAATGATATTTATTTCGTTATGAAAGTTATTTTTGTTAAGTGGGAGAGTTAATAGTCTACGAATCATACTGTGGAAAGCCGCTAACTTATGTTGTATTGGGTGACAAGAAGAATAATTATGGATCGTTGTGTCTGTCTGAGAAGGTTTGTGGAAAACTGAGAAAATATGTTTAGTATTTTCTCTTTTTACAGTTAAATCTAGTAGGTTAATGGAATTCTGGTTTTCTTCCTCTATAGTGAAATTGATATTTTTATGTAAACTATTGATATATTCGAGAAATATTTTTAACTGTCTGTTCGTTCCGAGAAAACATATTAAGATGTCGTCAACATACCTGTGCCAATAACGAAACTGTTTAAAAAGCGGGTGTTTACTAATTTTACTTTAAAGAAAATCCATAAATATTTCAGCTAGTAACGGACTTACTAACAAAAATAACTTTCACAAAGAACTAAATATCATTAAACATATAGCAGTCAATAATGGTTATTATGGGTTATTCTTCGAATTTAATAAACAAACTCTTAAAGAAAAACTATTGATTTAGTTTTCCCAAATAGTGAAACGTCAGCAGATAAATTTAAAGTTGTTACTTTCATTGAAAGGTGCTTAATAAACCCAACCTAAGGGTAGCTTACAAAACTAACACTTTAGGGAAATATATAAAAAATAATAAAACTAAAAATCATAAAAATAGAAAATCAGGGGTATAGAAACTAAAATGTAAAGATTGTCCGAAAACATACATTGGGCAAACAGTGAGACATTTTGGAAAAAGAATACAAGAACATTATAGTAGTTACATAAAAGATAAAACAGATTCTAATTATTCCAACCATTTAAAAGAAAAACATCATAACTTTGATTCAAATTTTAAAATCTTACATACTGAAAATAAAGGCATAAAACTTAATCTGTTAGAATCCATGGAAATAAATAAACTTAAAAATACCGATGTTTTACTGAATGATCAAATAGACCTTAACAATTCTCCTTTGTTAAATTTATTTCACTAATCCGCTATTACATGTATAAATAAATCTATAAAATTATTTATCTAATCACTTTACTGCCCATTTGGAAAATCCCATCGTTACTATTATATCCCCTACACCATCTTTATACCTGTAATAATATTTTAAGATAGTACACTTTGTTAGATATAGAAAAATATTCATTCATTCTCAATCTGAAGAAGCTACAGTGATAGCGAAACATGTCATTTTTAAGAATATAGTGGAAAAGAAATATAGCGTAGTTTTATTGTTTCTCATAATATTAATGTAGGAGATGTTGAAACTGCTCGCCGCGAACGTCTTGGCAACATCCTAATCTTAAATAGAAATGTATTCTAACGTTACTGAACATATCAGGCGTGACCGATCTTTGCAAGCGGCATCCTAAGTCACCTAATTCCATTGGTTAGTTTTGTATACAATATTTTTGACATAACCCAATAAGAAGAAGTCTAATGGCGTCAGATCAGGGTATCGTGCTGGCCATTCCATCGATCCACGCCTTCCAATCCACGGATTTGGAAATACTCGGTTGAGGTAGTGCCGGACATTGATTTGGTAATGGGGAGGTGCTCCATCTTGCTGAAACCATATCATATTCGCTGGAAGTTCTGGGTTTGATAGATCAGGATGTAAGTTTATTAAAATGGGCAAGACATTATTTTGGAGCAGTGCTAAATAATTATCGCCATTTAAATTGCCATTAATGACAAAGGGACCTTTGATATGATCTCCAACAATTCCCTGCCCAAACATTTACCTTTTCAGGATATTGCGTATGTTCTTCTCTAATCCAGTGAGGATTTTCTCAAGACCAATAGCGACAATTCTGACGATTAGCATGACCGTATGAAGTGTAAAGGTGCACTCATCAGAAAACCAAACATGTTCTAATTGGATCACATTGTTATCTAACATTATTATCATTTGTTCACAAAAATACATTCTCCTATCAAAATCGTCTTCCATGATCTCATGAGTAGGTATCATTGTATAGGGATACATTTTATTTTCTTGTAATGTTCGAATAATCGATGAATGGCTAACATCGAATATTGGGGCTGCTTCTCCGACTAGAAGTATGTGGGTTTTCCTCAAACTCAAGCATAATATCTAATTTTATATCATCACTTATTAATTTTTTTATCTGCTTTACATGTCCAAGCTGACGAAACTGCTTTCCTATTTTACTAATTCTTTCTCCCTTGAGTTATATTCGGCAAATTTGGAAATTTTTCATGAAATAAGCGAGCCACTGCCATTTGTGTCCGTGTTTTATCTCCATAACCAATCATCTGTAGAATTCTTATTTTATGTTCTGTTAAATAAACCATTTCTCTGATATGCAGTTAACGAAATTCAAACGACTATAACACTGACAAATACTGTTATGGATAGGCAACAATTTGCTAAGGTCACGCGTTTTAAACATAAGTAAATAAAACTATTTATCCCTTGTTTTTAAATTTCATTTCAGTAAAAAGAAACGCTGAATTGCAATAAATCTGAAAACACTTAATATTTCCGAAACAGTTGAAGATAGGTATAGGATATTGTACATTAAATATGTCTAAACTTTTCTGAGGGATCAAAAAAGGGATTAATATACAGGGTGTTTCATTTAAAATAAGAAAGTTGGTATTTGTCACTGTTATATGACACACCCTGTATGAAAAGTTTTTATTGAAAAAAATGCGCAACTAGAAATAGCAATCGACGTGTCCGAGCGTTTTTTCGCACACGCTCCCATTTATTTATTAAAGAATTTATTCCATTTGGCTGATACACGCTGTATATTAAGGTTAAACTGTTTACTTGGCTAGTTTATAGACTAGCTGGATAATATACAAACCAACCAATTTTAGTAGAACCAGACATTTGGATAGTTTGTATATTATCCAGCTAGTCTATAAACTAGCCAAGGAAACACTTTAACCGTAACATAATATACAATAGATTCACCACAATACCGGGTGTTTCAGGAGGAACGCTCACCCATATAACTTTTTTATTGTTTAAATTACCGAAATAAAATGAGGATGATATTTTTTTGCATTTTATGACATGTCGGACTCCATTTTGTCACTTCCAGTTTAACCTAGGCCTTTTCTAACGTCGGTTTTTCTATCAGCGGTTTGAGATTTGTCGTGTGCGAACCACATATATATCAACAGTATATTGCCAATATGAACGTTCCAAATTACAAAAAGTGTCCCCGCTGTGGGAGATAGCGCGGGCCTATTGAGTTTGCGCAGTAGGGTGGAAATTTTATCGATCGCATCAGTGCCGGCCCGACATTATTTGTTTGTTGTTATTCGTCGCCATCTTTGGTTCTGGATGCTTTTTCAAATAACAGAATAAAAAGTGGTTCATCCACATTATTGTCGGTATATTAGTGCTTATAAACTTTCATTACCTAACAACAATTTTTGTAAAGGAGTTTTTAATTTGTGATGATTCGACTCGCTGTTTGGTAGGTTAGTTGTTTTGTTTAAGATGAAAGGACACAAGTGCATAGTGTTTTTTCTGCAAAAGTCGTGGATCAATACCATGTATAAAGTATTTCAGGTATGTACATATATACGAAAATATTTTGCTTATCACATTATCCGATCTTCGGAACCGAATTTCACTAAAAAGCTTGTAAAAAAGAAGAGAGTGTCACTCGTATACAATATAATATACACAGTGTGTAAAAAGTCCCGGAACAGTCAATTATTTCAAAAATGGTGCACAATATAAAAAAACTTTCTGTATAAAAGTTGTTGGTCTTAAAGAAATTTATTAAACTTAGATCCCTGTAATTATACAGGGTTGCCCAAAAAGTCGTGGAAACCGAAACTTCATTTTTTTTAAATGGAATGACCCTTTTTTGATCACATTTTCTGATTCCTCTAAACATTCTAAACAACAATTATAGAACATGTCATATGGCTAAACCTATTAGTTTTAGAAATAATTTGAGTTGAAGGACATAAATGCGATAGGTACGATATTACCTTTTGCATTTTTATAAGCTGGTACTAGAATTTTTTGCGTCACTGTCAAAGTAAATTCTCAAAATGTCGCTCAGCGAAAGGGAACGTATAACTTTACTAATAATAAGAGGTTTTGGAGACCGACAAAGATCAGTTATCGAGACAAAGGAATTATTTAATACAACTTTTCCAAACCGAGAGCCTATATCAAAATCTACAGTTGTGAGAACAGTTCAAAGGTTCGAGGTAACCGGTTGTTGCAGAGATAAACTTCGTTCGGAAGACCAAAGTCGGCAAGTAGTGATGAAAAAAAATTAGAGACATTACTTCATTTTGTATCTGCACATGCTGCAAAATGAAATTGTGCCAGCAATAAACAATGAAGTAGGACAACTATTACGCAATACGTGGTTTCAGCAGGATGGAGCTCCTCCTCATTTTGGGCTAGCTGTTAGAAATTATTTAAACAACACTTTTCCTAACCGCTGGATAGGACGAAGAGGCCCCATAGAATGGCCTGCTAGGTCGCCAGACTTAACGCCCCTTGATTATTTTCTTTGGGGACACCTAAAAAATAAAGTATTTGTGACAATACCTGCAGATCTGAATGAATTAAGAGGAAGAATTATTGAAGAATGTGCATCTATTAACCAAGAAATGTTACAAAACGTCATCGACAAATTTTATTATAACCTAGCCCATTGTCAAACTGTGGGAGAAGGACATTTTCAGCATTTAATTAAATAACGACTTACACTTAATTTTATTTTTGTTCTTTTCAAGTTATTGTTAATTTTACTGCTTGTATTTAATAATTTAGTTGTTATTAAAATTTTGACACAACTTGAGTGAGGTTCATTTTACACGAGTTTAATGTTTTTCTTTTAATTTTAACGTAAAACATTTGAGCCGACTCGAAACAATGCAAAAGGTAATATCGTACCTATCGCATTTATGTCCTTCAACTTAAATTATTTCTAAAACTAATAGGTTTAGCCATATGACATGTTCTATAATTGTTGTTTGGAATGTTTAGAGGAATCAGAAAATGTGATCAAAAAAGGGTCATTCCATTTAAAAAAAATGAAGTTTCGGTTACCACGACTTTTTGGGCAACCCTGTATAATTACAGGGATCTAAGTTTAATAAATTTCTTTAAGACCAACAACTTTTATACAGAAAGTTTTTTTATATTGTGCACCATTTTTGAAATAATTGACTGTTCCGGGACTTTTTACACACTGTATAATATGTGGTCACTACCTAACCTTAAACTTATTTGTTTTATTAGTATTTTTAATTTGGTGCATTAGTAGCTGATAATAATTCCCAAAATAGTCAATATAGTCATTCATTCTTAATTTTTGGTTTAGAAAAAAGTGAGGTTAAGAAACATACGACGTCGGATGAAAATTCAAATAAAGCTCATCGCATCGTGTCGATTGTTACAAATATTCGGACGGAATTTGGCACCAAGAGTTTACACCAATCAGGGCAGCGTCTGATCATCATATCGTCAGAAATCGTATGTATGGAACGCTGTCTTAAATCGAAGTAATCGAAATTTTGATTGCAATATTTTTCCTAACTAACCAGTGAAATTCACATTAAAAAAGTTATTGAAATTTCCGAACTGCGCAAACTCACAACGCCCCTTCGATGCCCATAGCGGGGACATAATTGCAGATGGTATTAGCAATGTACTGTGTGTATATGTGGTGCGAACGCTTTTGAAAAAATGCACATGCGTCGTCAATTTGCTGACGGTTTCTGACTGCTCTGCGAATGAACCTAATATCATTAGTTTCTTCCCAATCTCAGGAATATTTACGAAAAATGCAAAAAATAACTGAGAATGTGTCGAGAAAATAGTGTAAATGTAGGCTCCCCAAAAGGACTCCCGCCCCGAAACCCTGGCTACGCCACTGATACATAGTTACTGATCTCCGTTTCCGTATTATTGCAGTGTTGAGTTTTAATGTCATGTAAGCCCTGGTTTTTATTACATTTCGTTACGATATATTTCGGTGGATTGGAACGGAAAAGTTCGGCGTTGGTCATTTGGTCACATGTGTGGTTTTTACTGCAGTACAAGTGCGTAGTTAAAAATGGACAATATTAGTAAATTCATTTGTACAGGGCGATCACGTATTATGGCCCCCCATCTAAACCTCCTTATTTTACGTACTTGAGAAAAATTAAAACGATTGGTATACAAGGTTTTTAAAGTAGTATTTGAAATAGGAAGAAATATCATTTAGATGATTTACAAGTAGGGTTGGTTTTACTCAATATGATGTTGAGGCCCTTTGTTAGACATCTATATTATAATATGCAACCAAGTAATTGACGAAATAACCGACGAATTATGTACAGGATACACAAGACGACACTAACTTGTGATCGTATGATATTAGTAAATTGTAATAAATTACTGTTGCATAACTTATTAAGGAAATAACACTTTTTGAAGTGACCCCGAATTGCGTAACGGGCCTAAACTAGGCACATTGTATATTCAGATTTATTAATAATAATAAAGTCGGTAAAAATAATGAGCGCGTTTAGTTACGCCGATTCTTTATTCTATCGTAGATTTTCTTGCGCTATTGACAGTTTGAGGCCTAATTTAATTTGTCAATTTAAAATCGTATTTTTTAATTTAAACTCTTTTATTTTTTGGTTCTTATCGAGGCCCCTTTAAATACGAGGTCGTAGGCTAGAGCCTAGTATGCCTATAGTGATAAATCCGAAAACAAGGAACCGATAACCCGTGTCACTTAATAATGACACACGTCAGGCGGAATACTTTTCGTTGACGTACGTAATTTCGTCGGTATCCAACCTTTTGGATTTGAACGGAGTTTTTCGGCGGCAGATTATTATTGTTGAAAATCGTGATTGCTATGGAAACAAGGAACCGATAACCCGTGTCACTTAATAATGACACACGTCAAGCGGAATACTTTTCGTTGACCTAAGGTCATCGGTATCCAACCTTTTGGATTTGAACGGAGTTTTTCGGCGGCAGATTATTATTTTTATGAACTTTTATTTTATTAACTATGAGTGTAAAATACCATAAACTAGAGTTTAGTGCCTTAGCAGATGAATTGTTGATAGAAAGGGTAAAAGAAAGTCCACCCATATATGCTAAAAAATTAAAAACTTTTAAAGATATATAAGCAGAATATTTGGAAAAAAATAGCGGTAGAATTTGGATCAAATAAAACAGGTATGTTCTAATTATATAAATATTTTACTTATCTATTATTTATTTATTCATTCAGTTATATTATACATACATACGTCCTTAAATAAGGATAGTAATATTCATCGATTAAGTTATAATATTTTGAATACACGTAACTAGAAACCGATAGGTCATACAATGTTTTAATATTGCAAAGATCTGACGAGTATAGCATATTAGTAGAGAACAGCCTGGGTCTTTTTAGGATTACCTTCACAATATATTATTATTACGTTTTCATGATTAAACACTAGACAACTTTCCGCATACGACGATATAAAAACTTACTTTTTATTTCACTTCAAAAGCTAGCAACATACTAGAGCTCATGTTAAACATTGTTTGTTTTGGTTGGGTCGAACACACACATGACCCCCCACCTGAATATATATTTAACAGTTTAATTGGTACGATTTACGTGGTGATATTGCCATTGAACACTTCCTGCTTGGCTGTTAAAAAATTGTTTAAAAGTGTCGCGAACTGATCTGGCAGCAAAAGTTGCTCGTCTATTGTTGGTGGCTGATAGTGCTATAAAATTATCTACTGGAAGTGTTGGAGTAGAATTCAGGCATTCCTGTGGATATGGAATTTTACTTTTTCTTAACATATTGTGCAAAAGACAGGCAGCAAAAATAATATTATCTCCTGTTTCTAGTTCTTTATAACGGCAAGTGGGGTAAAAACTAAACGCGCTCATTATTTTTACTGACTTTATTATTATTAATAAATCGGAATATACAATGTGCCTATTCTAGGCCCGTTACGCAATTCGGGTCACTTCAAAAAGTGTTATTTCCTTAATAAGTTATGCAACAGTAATTTATTACAATTTACTAATATCATACGATCACAAGTTAGTGTCGTCTTATACATATATCCTGTACATAATTCGTCGGTTATTTCGTAAATTACTTGGTTGCATATTATAATATAGATGTTTGACAAAGGGCCTCAACATCATGTTGAGTAAAACCAACCCTACTTGTAAATCAACACACCTAAATGATGTTTCTTCCCATTTCAAATACTACTTTAAAAACCTTGTATACCAATCGCTTTAATTTTTCTCAAGTACCTACGTAAAATAAAAAGGTAAAGATGGGGGGACATAATACGTGATCGCCCTGTACAAATGAATCTACTAATACCGTCCATTTTTAACTACGCACTTGTACTGCAGTAAAAACCACACATGTGACCAAATGACCAACGCCGAACTTTTCCGTTCCAATCCACCGAAATATATCGTAACGAAATGTAATAAAAACCAGGGCTTTCGCCGGACAGAATTATTGCGGAACGGAAAATTTGCGACACGTTGCCCGTTGGAGCAATACACGGAAAAAAACTATAGTAAAGATTTTATGGTAAACTTTCCTATAAAATGTAGTATTAATTACAATTTTCATTAGTAATCCGTACCAAAATGTTGGCGGTGTTGTCATATTGCAACACAGAATTGTTAACGCACGTGTTCAGTTTTTGACAACAAGGTCACTTCTTTTTCAAACTTTTTCGTTCGATACCTTTACCTTCGATCTTATTTTAAAATAATCCGTTTTATAATTAAATTCCATAAAAAAATAAAACACAAAAAGTATGTTTTGCAACAGAACCAACAGTAGATAATATCACACAAATTTGAAATCACATCACAACATTTATTATTATGAATTATTTCACGACAGAAAAAAAATCGGGTAATGCTCCAACTAACAATACGTTTAAAATTCGTATACGTCAAGCACGTGGAACCCTCGACAGCGTCATTCCATCCCGAGTCTCGAGACATACTGAAGCACCAAGAGTGGCGCGCGGCAGGTATCCAAGCGAGGGCGAGACACGCGGTGGTATCTGACATCACTGTTAGTATACTCTAGTGACCCACATTGTTGCTACCTTAGTATTTAGATATTCGATTAAAAAAAAAGTATGTACCCTATAGGAGTCACCCATTTAAATATAATATGTCATTTCCATAATTTTAACAAACACTATAGTAAAATTATTAAAGTATATTTTATTGTGCGATTTCCTATAAAATATTGTAGTAATTGCAATTTTCGTTATTAATCCGTATCAAAATAATATTGTAAACATAATTTACAAAAAAATATGGTTAGGATTTTTAATAAATTTAGCAAACTCAACTAAAATATATTGTAAATTTTACAATGAATTTAAGTGAAAATAATTTATTAATAACCAGTAGTTAAATATTTTTAAATGCATGGTACATTTTACTGACGACTATTCTGTACTTTAAGAATTTTTTATTGTAAAAATGTTATTTTGGTAATTTTTACAAAAAATTTTTTAAAAATTTTGCTATAGTTTTATGGCAGTTCTTACTAAAAGTTATTCCAGTCACATATAGAGCCATAAATCATGGATAGTTTTACTATTTTTATAGTAAAGTTAACTACGCTTTTCGTTCCGTGTACGATAACACGCTGAGACTTTATGTTTCATAGAGTGGCATGCGAATCGTCTTTAAATCTTTATACAGTGAGGACAAATCGGTTCGAGTTTATTGCTTAAGCATATATTTTGAAAATACAGTTATTGGCCGTCAGGACACTATAAAAATCCGGAGAGACAACATGTTTGGCGTATGGTTTTTAAGAAGCGTTAAGCAAAACGGTTGCGAGAACCTGGACAAGTATTACCGATACAAACTCAAATTATCCGCGAAATATGTTCTCTCAGGATATCTTACAGTGTACAGGGTGTCCCATTTTCGACACTTTTATAGCGTATGGGGGAAAATCAAAAAATTGACAATTTCAAAAATACCCTATATTTTCTTAGTTAAAAGAGATACAGAAAAATGTTTTATATCGAAGTTTCTTTATAACGATTGTTGAATTAAATGTCGTTTTCAGAATAAGTATACGGGGTCAGGTAAAAAAGTTATCGTACCTAACTTTATTTTTTTAAATGGAAGACCGTATATATTTTAATCTAAAAAGATAGCTTTTAAATTCTCTTTTCAAATATATAACACACCATGGATTTATTTAATCTTTAAACCACAGTAGACCATGAAATAAAAGCTAATATCATAGAAAGAAACAACTATGTTGACATTCTAGTTGTTATTAACATTTAACGTCAATTTCATTTTTATATATTCATATGATATCTATCATCCATGATGTGTTAAAAATTAAAAAAGAAAGTTTAAAATGCTATATTTTTAGATTAAAATATACAGGGTGTTCCATTTAAAAAAGTGAGGTTAGGTCCGATAACTTTCTTACTTGACCCCGTACACTTATTCTGAAAACGGCAGATTATTCAACAATCATTATAAAGAAGCTTCTGTATAAAACATTTTTCTGTATGTCTTTTAACTAAGAAAATATAGGGTGTTTAGAAATTGAAAATTTCCCCCGATCTCTTAAGCGAGCGAAAATTTTCGAATTTTGATTTTACCATTTTAAGTTTGACCCAAAAAGAGCCCATGACACCTACATTACTTTCTTGATAGTACTAACAATAACGGAGATACCCTATAAAAGTGTCGACACCCTGTAGAACAAATAGTTGATTGAAGTGACAGCTTCATACTTCATAGGCTTTTGATAGGATCGATCATGTTGTTTTGTTGCGTAAGCTGAGGGGTTATGGCTTTGACGCATCAGCTCTGGCATTTTTTGAGTCATACCTAACCGATAGGAGACAGTTTGTCTGCTATAATGGTTATATGTCCTATGAATATGTTTCAACATCAGGAGTACCACAAGGTTCCAATTTGGGGCCATTATTGTTTCTACTTTTTATTAACGATCTCAACGAAATTATACAGTGCGGAAGGTTGCTTTTTGCTGATGATTTGAAAATATTCTTACAAATTAAATCTCTACTTGATTGTATTCGGTTACAACAACAACTAGACTTGGTGCAGAGCTGGTGTGAAAGTAACAGGCTTAACCTTAACGCGACTAAGTGTAGAGTTATGTCATATAATCGCAAGCAGCGTCCAATACTGTATCCTTATTCTGTTGTGGGGGAAGAATTGGAGCGGCCTGGTTCGTTAAAGGATTTAGGGGTTATCTTTGATCCTATGTTAACTTTTGTGGAACATATTAATAAAGTAGTATTGGAGGCGGGTAGGATACTTGGTTTTGTTGTGCGCAACTGCAGAAATTTTGATGATTCGAGAGTTTTTAAAACACTATTTTTTTCCTATGTTCGATCGAAGCTTGAATATGCTTCGCTGATTTGGAATCCTTACTACGCATGTCATGTGAATAATATTGAGAGAATTCAAAAAAGATTTTTAAAATATTTAACGTTTAAATTAGATGGAGTATATCCTGAACGGGGAATCGAATATAATGCTTTATTAAACAGATACAATTTCACTACTTTAAAAAAAAGAAGAATAATTACATCTTTAATTTTTTTATTTAAGTTGCTGCGCGGTGGAATTGATTGTCCTGACCTGCTAAATCAAATAAATTTTTTTGTTCCTAGATTAAATACCAGGCAGCATTTAACTTTTTTATGTGAAAGAGCAAGAACAAATGTAATGGTAAAGTCCCCTTTAAACTTTATGTGTTCTAATTTTAATGTAATGTGTGGAAACTGTGATATATTCTTTTGCAGTTTGGGTGAACTAAGGAGAATTGTGGAGCTGGATTAGCAATGTATTATTTTTCTTATATATATTTATTTATTCTTAACTTTCCTACTGTTATATAACTTATGTTATTTTTTTATTTATTTATATATTGCTCTGTAAATGGGTTTTTCTTGTTGGGCAATAAAAGCTATTATTATTATTATTATTATCTAAAGATGCCGATATATATCGGCAACATTTTGTCGATACCAATTATCGGCATGTTTTGCCGATAAAATACCGATGTACCGATAATTATATCGGTAATTTAAACTTAGCCCTCGAAAATAATATTGAAACGAGCATTCATTCAAACAAAATAATGTTGACAGGCGGTAATTAACGTTGAGCTAACTTTAAAAATTAAATCCGTGCCCACGCTTCCCAACTTCAAACGATTAGCTGATGTGTTAAATTAGGCGAGAGAGAAGGGTCGCGGGAGACAAGGATTATCCCGAAAAAATCGTTTAGAAATAAAGTTGCATGGCACAAACCTTTTTATTTTGCGACTGAAAATCATTTTTATTATAAGTAAAGCCGAATGAATTTTCAACTCAAAATTGTTTGACAAATTGTTAAAATCACTATTTATACTGATAATTTTTAAATAAAACCTATAAATGAGAGTTTAATAAGTTATCTAAAAGCCAATTTAAGAACTACTTAGTAGCACAACAGGAAAAATAAAAATGGTCGTTTAATATTTCAAATAAAAAGAAAATATATTATTAAAATGTATTATGCGGCCGCGCGCTAAATACATTTTATTACTGTTGACTACTACATATTTATACAGGGTATTCGTATAATGCATCAGGATACCTGGAGAGTTAGTAGATAAGTTATACACTACAGGGTTATCCATTTTTGTCACTTTTGCTGGAACTTAAACTTATCAAAAAACTGATGTACATTTTATCATTTTCGACACTTTTATAGGGTATCTCCGTAATTGTTAGTGCTATCAAAAAAGTAATATAGGTGTCATGTGCTCTTTTTGGGTCAAACTTAAAATGGTAAAATCAAAATTTTCGGTCGATTAAGAGATACTACGGGAGAAAATAAAAAAATTGACAATTTCAAAATAACCCTATATTTTCTTAGTTAAAAGATATACAGAAAAATGTTTTATACAAAAGTTTTTTTATATTGATTGTTGAATAATCTGCCTTTTCAGAATAAGTATACGGGGGTCAGGTAAAAAAGTTATCGGACCTAACCTAATTTTTTTAAATGGAACACTGTATATTTTAATCTAAAAAGATGCTGTTTTAAATTCTTAAAAATAACGGGAATCATTGCAAATGTTCCGGAATATGTCCTTAAATGGTTACCGTCTTTCCGGATAGCGAACAAAATATACATTTTGCGCAATTTCTTCGTTTTTCCACTTTCAATATAAACTGATATATTTTTCAAAATGTTGAGAGGCCATCTTCGCAAATAAATATGTAAAAATGAAATTGACGTTAAATGTTAATAGTCAACATAGTTGTTTCTAGGATATTAGCTTTTGTTTCATGGTCTACTGTGGTTTGAAGTAATAAAGTTTAATAAACCACCTGTTGTGTTATATATTTGAAAGGAGAATTTAAAATAGTATCTTTTCAGATTAAAATATACAGGGTGTTCCATTTAAAAAAATGAGGTTAGGTCCGATAACTTTTTTACCTGACCCCGTATACTTATTCTGAAAACGGCAGATTATTCAACAATCAATATAAAGAAACTTCTGTATAAAACATTTTTCTGTATCTCTTTTAACTAAGCAAATATAGGGTAATTTTGAAATTGTCAATTTTTGATTTTCCCCCGTATTATACAGGGTGATTCACGACGAGCTTGCATTAGAGCTTTATGGAGAACTACTGAATATATGTTTCTGAAATTTTGGGGATTTAGGTTTATCGATATGCTCTCTTTAACTAAAATATTGACATGTTCCTGTCATTTCCGGTTATACCGGAAGTAGCTGCCTACTTTCGTTTTTTAAATGCAACATGGTAATTTTTATTACATTTTTCGATTAAGCATTAAATACTAAGCACATTTTATAGAAAATGTTTTTGTCAGACTCTAATAGTTTTTGAGATATCTGGAATTTTTGTAATTATTTGGCAAATGCATGACGATGAAATAATCCATATAATTTTTTTACCTTAGCGCTTGGACTAAACATTTTTGCTCACCGAATAGCTAGAAGATCATCAAGTCTCAAAAACATTTCAAATTCGGCATAAAATGTACAGGGTGGTCACAATTCAAGCCTCATTGTGAAAAAATTCAACCATTAAAAACTTTCTTATTTTAAATGGAACACCCTGTATATTTTTATTTAATTTGATGGCAAATTAGTTGTTCTTTATAAATAGTATTTACTGTCCTATACCTATATCAAAGCGTTTTCTCAAAAAATCCAATTTTATTCCGAAAATACTATTTGTTCAAGTGTGCTATGAAAACAATTGTACTTAGGGTACTGATGTCTATACAGAGGAAAATTAATAATGGCGGCAATATTTTCTAGTGTGCTTTGACAAGAAAAACAATTATCTGATATTTCTTGGCGTATTTTCAAACTGTCAATTATTCTGTTACTAAAAAATGTCACGCTCCGGATTTTCAAGTGAAGATTTTTTAAATTTATTTACGGTTTACATTGAATGTGGTAAAATTAAGCTAAGAGCTTGTCGAATATATCGGGATAAATATCCGAATAGGCTTATTCCCACACCTGATATTATTAGAAGACTAAATAATAATTGTTTAAAATTTGGATCATTTGAAGCCAAAGTACGAAGAATTAAACATGGACAATGAGGTATTTGAAGTTACCATTTTAGCCTATTTTTACGCTTTCCCAAAAGACTCAATTCGTGAAGCTGCAATGCAATTAAGAGTTTCGTATTCCAGTATACAAAGAATTTTAAAAAAATATGGCTGGAGGCCATATTCATATGCCCAAGTTCAGCATCTAAAACCACAAGATTTGCCAGCTCGAGTCGAACTTTGCGAGTTTTTTCTAATCAAAACCCAAGAAAATGAGCAATTTACTAATTCTGTAATATGGAGTGATGAAGCCAAATTTACTCGTAATGGTTTTCATAACAGACACAACAGCCATTATTGGGCTCACGAAAACCCCCATATTGTCAGGATAGGACGTTACCAGGAATCATTTCAATTTAATGTTTATTGTGCTATTAAACATGACCGTATATTTTGCTTACACATTTACGACGAAAATTTAAATGGTCAGAATTATTTGACAATTCTTGAGGATCAGTTAGAAGAACGTCTGGATGATTTGCCGCTCCAAGAGCGAATAAATGCATGGTACCAAAACGATGGGGCTCCAGCACACAACGTCCAAGTTGTTAAGACTGCCCTAAACAGACTTTTTCATGACCAGTGGATCGCAAACCAAGGTCCCTTCCACTGGCCAGCTCGTTCGCCAGACTTAACTCCACTGGACTTTTTCATCTGGGGAACCATTAAAGATAAAGTTTACGCGCGTCCCATCACCACGAAGGAAAATCTAATTGAAAGGGTGAGGGCAGCATTTCAATCTCTCACTGCACAAGAAATTAGGAATGCTACAAGAAATAGCATGATGAAAAGAATACATAAATGCTTGGAAGTAAATGGCAATCATTTCGAACATATTTTAAAAATATAATCAAAAGATATTAGGTATAATTTTCAAACACATTTTTAATTAAAGAATTTAAAGTTTATTAACTTGTTTCCTTGCTATTTTTAAAAAAATAATATTTAAACCATTAAATTTAAAACAATTTAAAACAATAAACTGCATTTTATTTATAAATTATTAAGAAACACTTTAGAATGTTGTATTTTCAAGCAATCAATCACTATTCCTCCGTATAGACATCAGTATACAGCCCCTAAGTACAATTGTTTTCATAGCACACTTGAACAAATAGTATTTTCGGAATAAAATTGGATTTTTTGAGAAAACGCTTTGATATAGGTATAGGACAGTAAATACTAATTATAAAGAACAACTAATTTGCCATCAAATTAAATAAAAATATACAGGGTGTCCATTTAAAATAAGAAAGTTTTTAATGGTTGAATTTTTTCACAATGAGGCTTGAATTGTGACCACCCTGTACATTTTATGCCGAATTTGAAATGTTTTTGAGACTTGATGATCTTCTAGCTATTCGGTGAGCAAAAATGTTTAGTCCAAGCGCTAAGGTAAAAAAATTATATGGATTATTTCATCGTCATGCATTTGCCAAATAATTACAAAAATTCCAGATATCTCAAAAACTATTAGAGTCTGACAAAAACATTTTCTATAAAATGTGCTTAGTATTTAATGCTTAATCGAAAAGTGTAATAAAAATTACCATGTTGTATTTAAAAAACGAAAGTAGGCAGCTACTTCCGGTATAATCGGAAATGACAGAAACATGTCAATATTTTAGTTAAAGAGAGCATATCGATAAACCCAAATTCCCAAAGTTTCAGGAACATATATTCAGTAGTTCTCCATAAAGTTCTAATGCAAGCTCGTCGTGAATCACCCTGTATATTACCATTTTAAGTTTGTCCCAAAAAGAGCACATTACTTTTTTGATAGCACTAACAATTACGTAGATACCCTTTAAAAGTGTCGAAAATGGGACACCCTGTACGGACTGTACGCGCTTGGGAGAGAAAATATAAAAGTAGAACTTAAAAATAATCGCTGGTTTAAAAGATACGAGGGCAAATTGAAAAATTGTCGATTTTAGATTTGTCCTCTATATTTTTTTATTACTAATAATAGATGTTTCAAATAAAAGTTTTATAGGGCGCTAAATGTATCAGTAAAGGGGACGCAATATCGTTTAAAACATGGTCCAGTCATGGGCTTGCTATTATTATTTTAATTAATGCAATAAAAATAGGAAATTCTTCATTAATTGCATTTTATGTTTGAAGGTAGGTAACTATTTTTATCAAGGTTTAAAAAATTACTTACTTACTTACTCAATTACTTTTTGGTGTAAAACTTTTAAAGTTAGGTCACATAACTTGACGACGAGCAACATCATTTTTCCTTTCAATAGCAAGCCAATAATCAAAAATAATTGACGTTTACGTGAAAGGACCCCGCACGGAACATATGGGAATTTGCCCTCGGTTAAAAACGTTGATACTAAGGGGATATTATCCAAAAATCGATGCTGATCAATGGTTTCCTTGGGCCCGAGGTCCGACATTGCGATCCCGGGGAGCTACCTTCATCGCCATCAAAATAGTAAAAATAAGCAAATGCACTGGCAATAGTGTGCAGTGTTGCCACACGCTGTATTATTATGGGGGTAGATTTCTGGTAGAAGCGGGGTAGAATTGGGCCGATACGGGGTAGAATTAATGCCGATTTGGGGTAGCTGTGGCAACGCTGATAGTGTGTCAGGCTTCCATAGCTCCTATACGTATTAACTTAGGAATTTCATTAATATGCCGATTTATACTGTATTATATGGTGCATATAGCATTTCATGAAAATATTTTTTCAATATACAGGATGGCCCAAATAAGTGTGGTAACATAATGCTGTCTTTTTTAAAATGGGACACCCAGTATTTTATTGCATACTTAGATTCGTATTAGTGTCCTTTATAATTGCCTAAAGTTTTATTTCATTTGGTTATGTAGTTTAAGAGTAATAAATTAAAAATTAAGAAGAAAAGTTTTGGAGTCTAGAAAAAAATTCAAAGAAACTACCTAAACTTTTTTAACCAAGGCATTGAGTAGAATTTAAGAGAAGAGGTCTAGAGATACTGTGAATATAATAACGGTTATTTATACAGGGTGTTCATGATTAGGTTTCAAACACGACACGTTTCAAAATGATTTTTCTCCAGATTTTCAAATGGAACACCCTGTATATTATTTGGCTATTGGATGTAGAATTCATAAGCATTATATTTTTTTTTTGTAATGGAAGCATATAAGTTATTTCTAGTCGTTCTCGAAATAATTGTTTTCATAAATTATGTTGTTTAAATACAGTTTTTTTTATTAAAATTCATTTTAATTTCTTATAGTTTTTAGCCCTAAATAACAACAATATTAAATTAAAGAACTGTCAAACTATAATAAACAAATTAATTCTTATTTTATTGCAAAGCCTACCATGGTTTTTAGGCATAACCATCACTAATGAGCCGTCTTGCTAGTAATTCATCTGAAATGTTGAGGAATGTAAATAGATCATTTGAAGAGCGTATTAACTTGTGCTCAGATCGACATGGTAGGCATTTTGAACACTTACTGCAGTTTATAATTATTAATCTAGTCGCTTATGCTTAATTTTCATAATAAAAACTGTATTTAAACAAGATAATTTATGAAAGCAATTATTTCGAGAACGACTAGAAATAATTTATATGCTTTGAGAACGACTAGAAATAATTTATATGCTCCATTACAAAAAAAAAATGTTTATGAATTCTACATCCAATAGCAAAATAATATACAGAGTGTTCCATTTGAAAATCTGGAGAAAAATTATTTTGAAATGTGTCGTGTTTGAAACCTAATTACGAACACCCTATATAAATAAACGTTATTATATTCACAGTATCTCTAGACCTCTTGTCTTAAATTCTACTCAATGCCTTGGTTAAAAAAGTTATTTTAGGTAGTTTTTTTGAATGTTTTTCTAAGACTCCAAAACTCTTTTTTAATTTTAAATTTATTACACTTAAACTACATAACCAAATGAAATAAAACTTTAGGTAATTATAAAGGACACTAATACGAACCTAAATATGCAATAAAATACTGGGTGTCCCATTTAAAAAAAGACAGCATTATGTTACCACACTTTTTTGGGCCACCCTGTATATTGGAAAATAGTTTCCTGAAATGCACCATATAATACGGTATAAATCGGCATATGAATGAAATAGCTAAGTTAATTAGTATAGGAGCTATGGAAGCCTGACACACTATTGCCAGTGCATTTGCTCATTTTTACTATTTTGATTGCGATGAAGGTAGCTCCCCGGGATTGCATTTTCGGACCTCGGGCGCATGGAGACTTTTGATTGGCATCGATTTTTGGATAATATCCCCGAGTATCAAAGTTTTTAACCGAGGGCCAATTCCCAAATGTTCCGTGCGGGGTCCTTTAAGATTTATCTTCCATACGATAATTTTTAAAACATGGTTATTTCAAGGAAAAGAGGCCATCGTCGTCTAAAATATTCTTTCCTCCTGTAGATTTTATAAAAAGCAATAATACAAAAAAGAAAATTGAATACCGAGTTTGTCATAACATAATACAATATGTTGATACCTTTTAACCGTTATAAATGCCAAGATTAGTCTTAGATTCCAATTCTAGGCAAATAGTTTTTATTTTATGGGCACATAAATATCTGTAATCTTCTTTTATGGTAAATTAAAAATTTTCACATTTATATTCCAATACGTTTATTGCGTAATAAAATTAATTACTTTCTTAGTCTCTTAGGATTTCCCATGTATTATACGTGGGCATTATGGGATGGGGCATGATTCAAATTATGTGTTTAATATTTCTAATTATAATAAAACACTCAATAAGGCATAAGTAATACAGCAACGCACAGATGCGGACTGTCACAAGAAACTTAGAAATAGAAACCATTTCGGGCGAGATATGAGCATAATTTAGGTATGTGGATTTTAAAGAAAAACCTATATTTCGGCTAACATACAGTGTGATCCATTAAGTGGAAACAATCGAAATACAAATATTTTGATTGTTTGGAAAAATGATTAAAGTATGTTTTTAAATGGAGTATTTGATCTGTGGTCCTAAAAGCTCTTGAAATTACATAGCTTTCTGCATGTAATGTTGCTACACCTAGCTCAAACAGTTTTTGTCTTATGAGCATTTATTTAGCAAAATTAATTATTACAGATAACAATCACAAATCAATTCATAGAAGCTTACGATATTTAAGGAAGGAAATTGCCATTTCTTATTACCAAATCTAGGTTGTAGCATACAAGGTGACATACAAATATTTTTTATTTACAACCGTGCATGTAATAATGACATTTCATCTATCTTTGAAAGGTGGACAGTGTACGTTTTTTTACTTTTACTTTCCACCCGGGTGGAAAGTAAATTATTTTTTTGTAATTTTTTTAAAAATCGTTATCTCAAAATAATATACGAACACACCAACATACAACTAATTACACAAATTTAACGACAATGATTTTTTTTTGGATTTTTATAATAAACCTAATGACATTTATAAAAAATAAAAAATTAACATGGTTTTTGTTTTACGTATTTACATTACATATTACATTGGCATTCACTGATATGTTAAAGTTAAAGCATTGGATATTGTGACCAAATCGTTGATATCTTCTTTGTCTTGGCATTTGCACTGAAATAAGCTAGTAGCGCCGACTCATAGCCAGGATTTTGAACTTTGTTTCCCGTACACCATTCTTTGAAACAGTTATGTGCCTTGTCATATCTCGGGCGGCTTTTAGTTGGCTTCTTCTACTATTTTTGCTGCTTCTCGAATTTCTGGGGGAGTAGCAGCAAAATAAAATTCCTCATCTGATAGCATTTTTCTGTTGTTAAAATAATATATTGTTTAGTGACATAGAAACCATATTCAAAAATGATATTTGCCATCTTGATGCGTATTATTACCTACGTTATTTTACCACCTGCTGTTATTTGAAATTTCTGTCTAATTTTTCAATGGAAAAGTCAAAATGACATTTATCTTTTATTAATAATTTTAATTCAAAATAATAAGAAGTGGATGTTAGATGTGGTTGTAAATAAAATAGTATACACAAAGTCCGTAAAAAATATCTAATTCTGATTAATAAGCCAAAAATTGTTTAAGATAGGTATAGCAACATAGAAGGATACATAATTTCAAGAGCTTTTGGAACTACAGATAAAATACAGGGTGTTTGATTTAAAGAAACATGTTTGTTATCATTTTTTCAAACAATCAAAATATTTAAATTTTATGTAGGTATGTAATAATACGCATACCAGTCGACTTATGGAAAGTCCTTATGTTTGTGAGTAGTTCATTCTATCGAGGCATAGTTTGTTCGCTATTATGAGCTCAATGTAGTTTTCTATGTCATTGTGTTCATTGCGCTGGATCGTTACAAACAGGATGTTCATTTTATCGGGACTCTCTATATGTCTATGTTTTAACACAACTTTTAAATAACAAATGTCCTGTTTTTATTGTTGTAAGTTACATGAGTATCAGCAGGACATACGAATTTGAAAAATGTTATTTAAAGCCATAGTCATAGAATCATGTACCGTCCTTAGGCTTCTTTTGTCTACTATTTACATACCTGTCTCTCTCAGATACCTGACCCGGAAGGCTCTCTACTAGTGTGTGGTCGAAAGTGTAACAAATGGGAAACTTAATCCTTCATTTTCGAAAAAAGTCACTCTTGCTTGGCTGAAAACCTCCTGTGAAAGTGAGTGACCAAAAAATGTGAGATTGATCTAAGAATAAAATGCTACATGGAAATAAGGGACTTTATAGAATAACCTAATTATATATCATAGGTATCATAGCTGTTTCTTGTCAGTATACAGGGTGTCCCATTTTCGACACTTTTATATATCTCCGTTATTGTTAATGCTATCAAAAAAGTAATGTAGGTGTCATGTGCTCTTTTTGGGTCAAACTTAAAATGGTAAAATCAAAATTCGAAAATTTTCGTTCGCTTAAGAGATACGGGGGAAAATCAACAAATTGACAATTTCTAAATTCGGACTATATTTTCTTAGTTAAAAGAGATGCAGAAAAATGTTTTATACAGAAGTTTCTTTATATCGATTGTTGAATAGTCTGCCGTTTTCATAATAAGTATACGGGCTCAGGTAAGAAAGTTATCGGACCTAACCTCATTTTTTTAAATGGGACACCCTGTATATTTTAATCTAAAAAGATAGCATTTTAAACTCCTTTACAAATTTATAACACACCATGGATAATAGATATCATACCAAATTTTTCAAAATGCTGATAAGCCATTTTCACAAATGAATATGTATATATGAAATTGACGTTAGATGTTAATAACAACTAGAATGGCAACATAGTTGTCTCTAGGATATTACCTTTTGTTTCATGGCCTACTGTGGTTTAAAACAATAAGGTTTAAATAAATCGCCTAGAAAACCAATATTATCCATGGTGTGTTATATATTTAAAAATCTAAAATGCTATCCTTAAATTAAAATATACAGGGTTTGTTTAAAAAAATGAGATTAGGTCCGATAAATTTTTTCCTGACCCCGTATACTTATTATGAAAACGGCAGATTATTCAAGAATCATTATAAAGAAACATTTTTCTGTATCTCTTATAACTAAGAAAATATAGGGTAATTTAGAAATTGTCAATTTGTTGATTTTCCCCCGTATCTCTTGAGGGAGCGAAAATATTAAAATTTTGATTTTATCATTTTAAATTTGACCAAAAAAGAGTACATGACACATTACTTTTTTGATAGCACTAACAATAACGAAGATACCCTATAAAAGTGCCGAAAATGGGACACCCTTTACTTAGAGAGAGAATAATTCTAGAAAGATCTGCAAAACGGCATTTTGATGTATTTTAGAAATAAGGGTATTTTATTTTTAGATAGATTTCACATTTTTTAGCCACTCTATATAATATTTAGGATATTCGACTATAGCTAAGGAGATTTTCAACCAAGCAAAACTTTTTATCAAGTGTAACTTTACGATAAAATGAAGGAAAAAAAGTTCACATTTTTTGGCCACTCTGTACAATATTTCGGATATTCAACTACGTCTTAGGAGGTTTTCAACCAAGCAAAACTTTTTATCAAGTGTAACTTTACGATAAAATGAAGGAAAAAAAGTTCACATTTTTTGGCCACTCTGTACAATATTTCGGATATTCAACTACGTCTTAGGAGGTTTTCAACCAAGCAAAACTTTTTATCAAGTGTAACTTTACGATAAAATGAAGGAAAAAAAGTTCACATTTTTTGGCCACTCTGTACAATATTTCGGATATTCAACTACGTCTTAGGAGATTTTCAACCAAGCAAAACTTTTTATCAAGTGTAACTTTACGATAAAATGAAGGAAAAAAAGTTCACATTTTTTGGCCACTCTGTACAATATTTCGGATATTCAACTACGTCTTAGGAGATTTTCAACCAAGCAAAACTTTTTATCAAGTGTAACTTTACGATAAAATGAAGGAAAAAAAGTTCACATTTTTTGGCCACTCTGTACAATATTTCGGATATTCAACTACGTCTTAGGAGATTTTCAACCAAGCAAAACTTTTTATCAAGTGTAACTTTACGATAAAATGAAGGAAAAAAAGTTCACATTTTTTGGCCACTCTGTACAATATTTCGGATATTCAACTACGTCTTAGGAGGTTTTCAACCAAGCAAAAGTGACTTTTTACGACAAAATGAAGGAAAAAGAGTTTCACATTTTTTGGCCACTCTGTACAAAGTTTCGGATATTCAACCACGGCTTAGGATGTTTTCAGCTAAGCAAGACTTTTTAGCAAGAGTGGTTTTTTTGATAAATTGAAGGGTAAAAAAAGTTTCCCATTTGTTACACTTTTTAACGCTGTTTAGTTTCAGGAATTCTTGAAGATGGACACCCTGTATAGGTATTTTCCGACTACTAATTAAAAATATAAATGAGAATAATAAGAAGCTTTTATAATTTTAAAAGCACTTTTAATCTTCAAAGTTTCCCCAGGGTCGTGGTATCATCCTTTCCTGACCAAAATGAAAGGAAGAAAAATCACCGATAATTTAACCCTGTTAAGAATAAAATAGACCGTAAATACAATCAATTCCAAGGCGCATTTCGAGGCAGAAATACCGTTCTCATTGTATAAAATTTCCATCAATTTTATTTCTTGTGCATTCCTTCCTCGGCACCTATAATATTTCGCTGGATAATACAGAAATTAATGGTGAAAGCTGTCAATTACAAGTCGAACTCACGTGAGAAATTATTTTACGAAAACAATTTTGCGTCGTTCAAGAAATATAGTTATTTTATACTGTCTTTGGTGACGCGGCGTAGCCGAGTCAAAAAATCGTTCGAGATCACCAAAGAATTTTGGCATTTTGTATTTTAATATTTAATGGAAATTACTTTTTAAAAACATAATAGTCCAATCTGTCCCAGGTATAACTGTGGAAACTAGTGTTGTGATCCGCTCGAGCGAAAAACAGCTTGAGTACTCGATTATTGAAATAGCCGACATCGCTCGATTATTAAAAAACCGCTCGAGTTATAAATTCAAGCGAAAATCGTCGCTTGTTACTTATTACTTTTCACTCGATATCCGAGCTTCGCTTGACGCCGACCGAAATGTGCTGCTTGGTAGTGTGATCGCGCTCGAGGTAAAAAACTGTTCGTATATTTTTTTTTTGCTCGATAGGAAATACTACTCGAGTTATAAATTCAATCGAAAATGGTCGCCCTTCACTTGATACCCGATCTTCACTCGACGCTGCGCGCCACCCGAAATGTGTCGATTGGCGACGTTCGAGTTTGACGCTCAGAAAGCTGACACTACATAATACGTCTTTGTTAAGGTGCATACAAAAAAGTATGCCAAATTTCTTAGTGGATTCATCGCGACATGGGTTTTGTTTTGACTGGCTAGCCAGCGGCGATGGTAAATTCTTAAAAAAATAAAGGATATAATTTTTTTTTAAATCAGAATCAATTCTTCTCTTCCTTAATAAAAACTCTAGACTAAACGTCTAAAACTAACAACCCCTGATGTTTTATTAACACATGCTTCTTAGTCATAACCATTTCAAGTGATTAATCGCTCGAGCGATTCACTCGATTATTAAAATCGTTCGATTATTAAAATTATCGGTTTTTCCCAACACTAATATGTTTGACAAAATACGTTTTTCACAGAGTGCACCAATTTTGCTTGCGCTATTTAGACCTACAAACAAGGTGTCCAAGAACGAATGTTTGTTCTTGTTTGTTTTTTCGGTGTGTACACATACCTTAAGACCGAGAAACAGACAGATACTGAATTGATTCCATAAGGTTTTTTCCCACTGTCCCAAAATTAAGGCATAACATTTTTACGTACAATGTTTAGCTTGATAATGTTTAATGACGTGCTAATATATCAGAGTGCGGTTCTTTCATTTTATGAAGAAATGTTCATATGAACATACAGATGTATCATTAAGGCCGGCCACCGGCCATATCTCGGAAACCACTGGGCATAGGAATTCAGGGGAAATAAATCATTATTAATGTGGATATGAGAAAATCCTGGAAAGTATTTTTAAGTTTTTAAGTTCCGCATTTAGCCACAGGGGGCACAATTAAAAAGTAAATACTAATATTATAAATTTCTCCGTATATTTATGGTGTTACCTTTGGAACATTGTTTGAAAGTGTGGATAATTCTGGATAAGAGTGGGGGAAGCTATTGAAAGTGTAACGATTTAAATCGCTAAACTAACAAGAAAGAAGGATTGGCAATCATTTTAACTTAAGATTAAATAAACCGTAAATTCAATACACTCCAAAATGTGCATTTTTAGGAACGGCATAAAATTATCATCAATTTTATTTCCTACAATTTATTTCCTATACTATTTTCCATACAGTGTCTATGGTATTTTCTATTTTTCTAGCTCTATCTGAAATTATGGAATGGTGTAGGGTGTAGTTTCCGATAACAAAACTTATAACGGTAATTGTAGTAATTCAAAGTAATATTCATGAGCTTAATAATTATAGTACATAATCAATAAAGAAATTGAAATAGGAAGAGATCTTGCTATACATCTTTTTGAAGGTCATATCTTGTACTGTACGATCCCAGAAGATTACTTCTCTATTCGCACCCAAAACAAAATGGCGGCGTTTTAAAAATTGCATAGTTATTATTTATTTATTTTATTTACCGTCTTAGAGAAATAAATACAACTTGGCATAGTGTAGTAGGAATCAGGGAGCCACACTTTCTTGCATATATCATGGTGTTCACATTCAAAATGGCGGATGGGTTTCTTTTGATAAAAATTGAATAATAATAATAATCTTTATTTAATTCCCCACGAGCTATTTTAGTCCATTACAGGGAATATTAATAACCTAGAACATAAATAATAATTATTAAAATCAATTATTATAAATGGTTGTTTTATTAGCTAGTATATTTTCCAGAAGGAATTTCTTTGCATTTTTTTAAAATAATTTTAAATTTAAAATTTTTTTGATGTCAATGCTATGCTACTTTTAATTTGATTTTTTTTAAATGGCCAATATTTCTGGTATTATGATTGTGTATATCAGTTGATTTTACAATTTTTTTACAAGATTTTTATTTTGATTATTAATTGCATGAATTAGTATACTAATTTTTAATTTATATAAACTATTCAGATCTAGATATCCTCTTGATTTATATAAATTTGTTGTCGGTTCCAAAAAATTTAGTTTATGAATTTTATTTTTATAATTTTCTTTTGTTGTGTTTTTAAACGGTTTAATATTGTGGCACATACAGATCCCCAAACTGATATTAAATATTGAAATTTTGAATAAACTAATGAATAATAAATGTTTTTTAAATATCTTAAAGGTATATAATCTGGAATTTTAAATAATATTCCAATGAGTGGTGATACGCTTGTTCAAAGGTTTTCAGCATGTTTTCTCCAATTTAAATTTTCTTTCGTCTATATATAAGCCTAAAAACTTCACGGATTTTGCATACTTAATTTCATTTTCATTAAAAATTATTGGTGGAATAATGTTCCCAATTGCACATTTAGAAATAAACGTGAAAGATGACTTATCAAACTTTAAAGTTTATAGGATTGCAGCCATGAAAGTATAATTTTCAAATCATTAGTATCACTTTGAATATTGGAAAAAGACTCGCCAAAATATAAAATTGTAGTATCATCCGCAAACAATTTGACATTACCTTTTAGATTTAACTTAGAAATTGAATTTATATATATATAAGGAATAAAGTAGGTCCTAAAATTGATCCTTGAGGAACACCGCAAGTAATATTTTGTTGGGAACTTGAGCAATCGTCAATATAACGTACTGTTTTCTGTTATATAAATAATTTTTAAACCAATTGTAAATATTTCCTCTAATACCAATATACGAAATGGGGTCTTGCGATACATCATCTTAGAAGTTCCTATTTAATTTTCAGTTTCAATCAGCCATTTTTCCAGTTAGAACTGTCATCCTTACGGGCACTTTACCTTCCCCTATAGTTAGATAGGGGGGGGGGGGACTCTTTAAAATGATCAGGTTTTACATTAATAGTAAGATAAACAAGATAGACAATTAAAAAGAGTTGTCGACCAACATTCTGAATTTCAGTGTTTCAAATTAAACTCTCTCTTTTTTGGACACCCTATCGACTTCCAGCCACAACGGCAAGCAAACTGGAATGGAAAGTTTCTGTTTAAAATAAAATCAGTTTTCAAATGGAAGCAAAAATATAGTTGTCAACTTTTTGTTATATGACTACTACTTTTATTTTAACATGTAGAATCACCTCGAATATCTCTATTTTGCATAGTGTTAACTTCTACAATAAATTATTTACCGCCTTTGTGACGTAATGCTCACAATTTAATGAATATTTGTTTTTTGTTACATCATTTGTTTTATAAATAATATCCTTAGTTATAATCATTATCATTTAGTTTTGTATGTATTTTCTAATTATAATTAATTTTCCAAAAACAAAATTAATTTTCCAAAAAAACACTAGCTTATTTTGCTGCGGTATAGACTTCTGCGAGTCGACCTCTGTGGTTTTCAAATTCACGCCTGCCGCAGGGTTACAAAATTAAAGTATTGAAATGAACCAAAAACGAAAATGTTAAGAATCGATGTCACTTGGTAATTAAATGAAAATATAAAATGTTTGACATCTCCATCACTCTACAGAGTATTTATAAATAAGTAATAAGTAATAATAGTTCTTGTTTTAACCTGTATATTATGGACATATTCTTAACTTACTTAAAATCTCACACATATGAAAGATTTGCGATAAATTTACCTACAATATAAAAAAAGGATAATAAAATTCTGAATTAAAATTAAAAAAATTATTCACGATCAAAATCCATTCAAATATTGCGTAGATCGATTATTTTTGCTATGATTGTACTATATATTCGTAGCCAAGTGATTTTGCAAATAGAAACAGGTCTAGTTGAAACACCTTATAGATAGGGCCATGTATTAACTTAAATATTAAGAAAAAGTATACTTTACCCAACGAGATATTTATTTATCCCAAAGTCTTTATTATGCACGTAGCTAATGCAAAGTTCGCGTTCTAGTTATAATAATATCTACAACTACGGGATCTCAGCGGCCCACTGTGGTCTGGAAAGCATATTTAGCGCGAAAAAACTATGAACTTACAAATTAAGTAATATTGATATAGGTTATATTTTGTATTAATTCAAGGATAAATCAGTGGGGGGCCTAGGGGGATGCCCCCCCCCCACTCCCCGATTAACTTGTATTTATCATACATTTTTAAGTAAATGTAATATTTAACTATGCAGGGTGTCGCAGAATACGTGGACAATCTCCCGGGTTTGATAGAACACTTAAAGATAACAGGAGAAGTTCATATAATTTTTTCTTCCTTTACCAAAGCCAAAATTTGTTAGATAAGTTCCATTTTCCTAGCTAAGTCGATTTATAGAAGAAATAAATAAAATATTGATAATATTTTAATTTTTATTTTTTTGACAAAGTATATTTTTTTCTGTTTTCAAATTACGATAAAATTTACTGCGACAATGATTTTTTGGTTCTAATGTGCAATACCTAACTTGGTATATAAAATAAAATAACTTATAGGAAATATACTTATAACGAATTCATCATGGAGAAATTATTGTTTCATATCGTTTTTCTTTTATTTTACAACAGTGAAGGTATCCTAATTGTTTTGCGCAAGGTTTAACATAGCCCCGCCCCTTTAACTGTCATTTTTAAATACAAATAAGTAACATTTTCGATAAAAGTTTCGATTGTGCATCGAAACAGCGAAAGTCACAGCTAGTACCAACCACTTGGAAACACGTATAAATGTCCCATTTAAAATGTATACGTTTCGAAAATATTTCCATTCTTGTTGCCAACAGTTTCCAATTTTGATCGGAAACAGAAACGATAGTTACGATACATGTACCACAATGTGTCTAAAAATGCTACTTGGGATGTTGTTGGGAAACTATCAATAACTTTACGAGTAGAAAATTTTAAAAATACACACATATTTAGTATAATATTTTTACTTAATACAGGTACAAAATATCAGAAATGCATTTAATATAATTAATATTATACCTTTCGATTTCAAACGTTAGAATCTCTATAAATTTGATGCTAATTAGCTATCTTTTATTTATACATATTTTCGCGCTAAATATGCTTTCTAGACCACAGTGCGACCGGTCGACATTGCCTCATTAAAACATTCCTAACAGGTTGTTACGTACAGCCAGGTAAAAAGTTAACTATTGGCTACCTTCTGAAGATTGTACCTACGTTAAGATGGGGAGATAGACGATAAGTTCTTTTCGCAGTTGTACGCTATTTAGATGGCAACTTGATAAAGTCTCATCTTCGAACGGCAGCAGGTTTGATAGGGACAAGTTTAGCGGACAGTAATCAAAGTGGGACAATTGTGATTGGTCAGCCCAGAAAAGCTCAATAGCTTTCACAATAAGATATTTTTTAGACATACAAGTTTTCTTCAAAATAGGTGACTCATTTTTCGGGTCTTGGGGTCCATAACAACCCCTAATTATCCCTATAATAAAATGCCCCAAATTTACATCTTTTCGACCACAGTCGGAGTGCAAATTTTATTTGCTTGTATTATTATACCATTTTAAGTAGGTGTCCTTAATTGGAACCAAAATAAATCAATATGTAGAAGAAAGCTATATTTTCAACCCGACCCTGTACCCATTTATTGCGGTTTGGCGATGTTGGGACCAGTGTTGCCAATTCGCGTATAATTACTCGATTTGCGTGCATTTTCATTGCCTTGTGTGTAATTTTTGTGCAGCACGAGGTGTGTGTGTGTGTACTTTTTGTGCAGCACGAGGTGTGTATAATTTGAAAGAGTGTGAAAGTGTGTGGATATTCAGTTCTGTTGACTTTTTTTTGGCAACATTGAAAAAAATTCAAAAAAAGTTCAAAATCTAATTTTTTGGCGGTTTTTTGCTTATAACTCGGAAACTGTCAACTTCTCGTAAATAACCTTCGTACTTGTAATGATAGTAAATAAAATTTCCTACAAGTTATATTATTCAACTTTTTCTCTCCAACCAACCCTTCGGCTCAAGCGGTAGTTGAAAGTTGACGTATTTCAGATATCTCCGCAAAACCCCATTTTACACTACAAAATTTTTTATTAAAATGCTGTCAATCAAAAAAAGCCAAAAAGATAAGATTTTTGTACCTTTTATGCATTAATGTTGCGTCACAAGATTTTATTAGCAAACCCCACATTCGGATTCAGCACCCCAAAAAACATATAAATTTGAAGAAATCAAAACTACCCCAGAACTTTCCCGCTAGGGGCCTTAGTGAGCACAAATTGATTGTATTATTCATAAATGATGTTTAAAAAACGTTTATTTATGCGACTAAAAACGTGTAAAAATGTGGAATTTGTCCAGCTAATTGTGTAATTTCACAAATTCAGATTGGCAACACTGGTTGGGACTGACACAATTGGGTTTAATCCACATATATATATATATAAACAGTATATTGCCAATACGAACGTTCCAGAATACAAAAAGTGTCCCCGCTATGGGAGATGGCGCGGGCCTTTTGAGTTTGCGCAGTAGGGTGGAAATTTTATCGATCGCGTCAGAGCCGGCCCGACATTATTTGTTTGTTGTTATTCGTCGCCATCTTTGGTTCTGGATGCTTTTTCAAATTACAGAATAAAATGCGGTTCATCCACATTGTTGTCGGTATATTAGTGCTTATAAACTTTCATTACCTAACAACATTTTTTGTAAAAGAGTTTTTAATTTGTGGTGATTCGATTCGTTGTTTGGTAGGTTAGTGGCTTGATTTGTTTAAGATGAAAGGACACAAGTGCATGGTGCTTTTTTGCAAAAGTCGTGGATCAATACCGTATTGTAGTATTTTAGGTATATACATATATACGAAAATATTTTGCTTATCACATTATCCGATCTTCGGAACCGAATTTCACTAAAAAGCTTGTAGAAAAAGAAGAGAGTGTCACTCCTATACAATAATAATATAATATCCCAACCCGAACAAACCCAAAAGTCATTCATTCTTAATTTTTGGTTTAGAAAAAAGTGAGGTTAAGAAACATACGACGTCGGATGAAAGTTAAAATAAAGCTCATCGTGTCGATTGTTACAAATATTCGGACGGAATTTGGCACCAAAAGTTTACACCAATCAGGGCACCGTCAGATCATCATATCGTCAGAATCGTATGCATGGAACGCTGTCTTAAATCGAAATAATCGAAATTTTGATTGCAATATTTTTCCTAACCATTGAAATTTACATTAAAAAAGTTGAAATCTGGTCCCGTCGAATGTTTACTTTCACAAGGAAATTTCCGAACTGCGCAAATTCACAGCGCCCCCTTCGAAGCCCATAGCGGGGAAATAATTGCACATGGTATTAGTAAAGTTACTGTTTATATATACATATGTGGTTTAATCAGGTATTATTGCTGTAAAAGTCGGTATAATGTAAACTTTTTTACGGTTTTATTTTCATTTAGAAACGCACAATCGGAAGGGATAGTTTAATTTTTGTTAGGACAACCTGTAGAGTTGGCGTCAACTCTATACCTGGATTTCCCCTATATGTATAGGTTGGTATGAAACTCATACCTCAGCCACTCGATCCCTCTTGTATTTAATATTCTGCATGTAACAGGAGGTTCGAGGAATAATAGGAAGGGCGATTTAATGGCATCTAGACATTGTCATCATGAATGGCAATGAACAATAACGGGAAAAGGGGCCATTAGCGAAATTTGATGTTTTTTCTCGTTTGTCGCTCATTCGAGCTCTTATTTCATGGATATATTATATGTGAAAAACATCGTTGGTTGGTAATTGGCAGCATTATTATTTAACAAGACAAACTTAACACCTCTTATTCGATCGATCAGGATTTCATGTTTATGTCAATTGAAGGGCTCGGGGGAAGACGGCAACAAGCCACATTTTCTTAAAATTCAATTTAAACATAATTTTTTTACCTAAATTACAAATGAAATTGCAAAACTGTGTAATAAATTCTTTTTTGAATTTCCCTATTTTACATGCATTTCGGAGGCAAGAAGGTGACATGGCCACATAAAAATTGGATTTTTATGATTTAAGTAGAACTAAGCCACCGTTAAAAATGAATTTAATGAATTTTTTTAAGTTGAGAATGCGAGTATAACTTAAATAGTGCACGTCATTTTAGAGAGGTTGTTTTTGGTATGAAACAATACTCTGACAGTCTTTTTCAATATAAGTTTTTTTATTGTTATATTTACTACATTTTAGTATCGTATTGGTATTTATTAATCAATGTTAAAACTTATCTGGTTGGTTGGTTAAAGGCGTGGGTCGGGTGTAAGGCCCAAACTTCTATCGCTGCAGTCTTCCGGCTTATTGTGAATGCCGATCTTGTTAGAAGATTTGTTCTTTCTATGATGTCCAGTAACCTTGTACCAAGCCTGTCATGTGAGAGGTTGTCTCCACGTTGTATGTTCCCGAAGATGTCTTCTGCGAGACAGCGCTACACAGCGGTATATTCTGTAGGAGGAGGCAGTTTTATCCTCTTAGCCACAAAGTCTGAATTCAATGGATCCGTTGTTTATACCTATCCGTTGAAGGTGTTTTGCGCAAGTGACTGTTAGCAGACCCATCACCTGTTTCATCTGGGGTCGCGTCAGGTTTAGCATCCCATTCGATAGTATCTTCGATGGTTTTCCAATTGCGACCCGTGCGTGTATTTGACCAGGTAACCCTTGTCATCGAGATAGGGGTTTTTCCGACCATCTATCTAATGTTGTTTGTGTTGTCTGTTTTGATATCCCAAAGGCCGGTTCGGGGCCCCTGAGACTTTGAGCGGATCCGGCTCTCGCTTGGTCATCCGCTTTCTCATTATAAAACGTGTTTAGTAACTTGCATCCGAAATGAAGAAAAAGGCTGCACTGCTGGTTTTAAATATTATGAATTTAACTTCTTTTTTTTTTTTTTAATTTATGCGTTTGTTGATTGATCAGAAATATTTTTAATTTTATATAAATTTCGAATAAATCAATTTGTATTTTTTTTTGCAACAGAACTATACAGTGTGTTCTTAATGGCGTGTTAATATTTCACAGTGTGATTCAGAAAATTATTTTGTGAGGTATTTTTATTTGCACACTAGTTTTTCGAATTTGTCCCTTTTTTCGACTAATGCTGCGCCATGTGCAGCTCGACAAGCGAGTCTATAGCTACGACGTATCGGTAAGGGGAAAGCAATATCTTTTAAAGCATGGCCGAGTCATGGGCGTGCTATTATTATCTTAATAATGTAATAATATTTATTTTTTCATGGCATGAATATATTTGTATCACCAGTGCAATTTATTAGGCCTTACCATTAATTTTTTTCGACAGCAGAGAGACGGGCCCTTTTTTGACAGAGATGACAACAATTGAATGTTTTTTACTGCACCCACGCTTACTCCCGTATACATTGCGACCCTTTCTAGCTTTCGCTTAAGTGGCAATTTAAATATATTAATTTGTGATTCCTCTTCACACACCCTGTACACATTGGCAATCACTTCACGGGTTTGTGCAGTAAGAGACGATTCTTTGGGTGATTCTAAGACGAAAAGTTCATATAAACATGGGTCCGCAAATGCTTCGTTTTCGAGATACAGGGTGTTAAAAAAATATTTTAATCGGGTTTTCGTAAAAATCTTAAATATCCTTCTGTCGATATTGTTGACATTTGGCAGATTTATTTGTAGTGTTAAGGGGCTAATTTAGCCCTAAGTAGATTAAATTTATTGAGTCCAGTGGCGTCCCGGACGGCACCTGAATGAATATTATTGGAAAAAGAATGAAAATGTCCATGCATCTCGAGGGACATGCATCAAAGTGTTTTTTTTCTCGAAAACAAAGTAAGATACGAAAAAAATTCAAGAGACAAAAGTGTTGTATTTTTAGTTGCTTAATCCGAGAAAAATATAAAAATTCCAAAAATGCCAGTTACTTACTTTTTTCCCAAAGATATTTACGAAAACCCGATTTAAAAAAAAAATTTTACCCTGTATCTTGAAAACGAAGCATTTGCGGACCCATGTTTATATGAACTTTTCGTCTTAGAATCACCCAAAGAATCGTCTCTTAAAATTACTGCACATACTTAATTAACACCCTGTATAGACGATTTATAACATAAAAACATTGTTTACTTTAACTTAGTAATGGTAGGCATTTCTACCTAAGGTTAAACCTAAAAATGGCTACACTATAAGGTTAACCATCACAAATAATTTAAAGAATTTCCCATATTTGGCGAACTTTTTGCCGGTCACTGTATATTACGTATCAAACACTAAGAATGAACTTGACTTGGCAAGATAGAGAGCTTTTGAAATAAACGCTTTCAAAAAATAATGTCCTAACTAGGAACGAGGATTTTCTTATTACTTTATATTCGTGAATTATAAAACGAAGGAAATGAAGACTAGCTGCAATTTTAAGATCAAAGAGCTATTACATTATTTAATCGTTATTAGCCTAATTGTGGAGGCAATTTATTAAAAGGAAATTATTCCTTATTCCTTCGTTTCTCTATTTTACCAGTACACTCCCCGGCAATAAGTTCCGGATAATGATAACACTGGTCAACACATAATTTGGTGCCGGCAATTTTGTTACCGTTTCTAGGTAATTTGGATCTGTTAAATGTAAGAATGATTTGCTCCATCAGATCGTTGTCAAAAACTAGGTTCGAGATTAATGGTATTTTATCTCGCATAATTATATATGTATTACTGCTACCACCAAAAAACAACTCAGGAATGGAAGACAAATGTTTATTGTAATTATCTGTCAATAACATTAACAATAAATCTGCATCAGCCAAAAACTTTTTATAAGATTTTCTCACATGAGATTGATAAGTACAGTCTCGTTGAAGACTCCAGCAGTAATCGACCATCATGTGGATTTTTTTGTTACAGGTTCCATGGGGACCGCCTTTCCGACAAGCCTACAAACTCAAACATAGGTGAACATGTTTAATCCAGTAAAAGATGATCAAACTATACACTCTCATGGTTGAGAGTTATTCAATACGAACAATTTATGCTCTCTTCTTATTATTTGCATGTTTGCAAGCTACCCAATCATACCTTCTATTAGTAGATGACACGTTTCAACCGGGTGATGTTATATTTAATGCATCGGTTTACAGACTGGGCTCTGATCGACTGTATAAAATAAATTATAAAAGATCTGCGCCGTTTGTACAATCCTTGGTACACGTCGATCCTAAGAATGGACAAGTGTCTTTGCTGGAAGGATTGCAATGCAACGGGTTATATTATCCAACCCTTTTTACAGTTCATATTGACTCTACGTCGAATAGAATACGAGATATAGATTATTACAGTTTACCCTTAAGGATATTTATTACCGGAAACGACTGCACTAACCATGTCGAAGAGAATCTCGAGTACTTAGATGAGTTTAGTAGAGAGAGGCGAAGCTATAGGACTGACAACGTTTGGAATCCATTTTCACATATTCATCCTTCTGTTAAGGAAAAAATAAATGAGGCTAGACAATGGATATCGGAAACTTATGCTTCTTTTGCTATACCAACCGCCGGAAAATGGAAGAAAATTTGTCTAAGACAATCGCAGTATATTAACTCTATAACAAATTTTTTACCATTAACCGTTTTAAAGTATTGTACAGTTAAGTTTCACTACGTTAGTGATGATCGATTTGAAATAGAGCATAGTCAAGGTGACCTAGTAGCAAGTAAAGATGTTTGTATTGTGGAATCGATGTGGAAGGTATCAGTTTTATTTACAACCGAGTGTAAGGCTGTTAATCTTTTAAACTCAGAACACAGGCTTAAAATTGTTTATCATCACCAACAGTTTAACGACACAGATATTGCAAAAAGAATTAGACGAGAATTAAGAAATCAGTCTCCATTTTTTGAACAACATTTGTATGTAGCAAGCGTACTTGAAGAGTGCGAACCGCCTGTTATTGTAACTACGGTAAAAGCTAGAGATCCCGAAAATAGTCCAATTACGTATTCAATGACAAGCCTATTGGATTCACGAACGCAGTCTATGTTTGACATTGACTCTAAAAGTGGAGTAGTTAGTACCAAGGTTCAGTTGGACAGGGAACTTGTTGACGTTCATTATTTTCGTGTTACAGCTTTAGATGATAGCTTCCCGCCAAGATCGGGGACCACAATGCTTCAAATTAATGTACTTGATGCAAATGATCATTCTCCCGTTTTCGAGATGAATGAGTATGACGCTAGTGTTAAGGAAAGCGTAAGTGTTGGAAGTACTGTCATTACCCTTAAAGCCACTGATCAAGATATTGGCAAGAATGCCGAGGTCGAGTATTCTATTCAAAGTGTCAACGGCGGTGGAACATCTACCGAAGAAGAAGATAATCAGGCATTTAAAATAGATCCGAAAACAGGCGTAATTACCACTCGAAGCTTGTTGGATAGAGAGACTACAGAAGTTTATACATTAATTGTCGAGGCAACAGATTTAGCCAGTCCCCAAACAGCCAGAAGATCTTCATCGGCTAGTGTTGTTATCAACATCCTTGATGACAATGATAACTATCCGCAATTTTCTGAAAGAACATACTCTGTATCTTTAAACGAAGATATTAACTGGACTGAAAATCCTGTAGTTGCCCACATTAAAGCAACCGATGCAGATCAAGGCATTAACGCTGTTATTAGGTACGCTATAATAAGTGGTAATACCCAGTCGCAATTTGCAATTGACAGTTTAACTGGAGACGTAGCACTAGTTAAACCTTTGGACTACGAAACCTTAAGAAATTATCGACTTGTTATAAGAGCTCAAGATGGAGGAAGCCCTGCAAGATCCAACACTACCCAGCTTCTTGTCAACGTTAAAGATGTTAATGATAATATTCCTAGATTTTATACATCCCTTTTTCAAGAAAGTGTGCAAGAAAATGTCCCCATAGGATATAGCATTGTGAAGGTTCAAGCATATGACGCTGATGAAGGGCCTAATGCCAAAATAAAATATATGGTGTCACCGAGAGACTCTACAGGTGGAAACACTGATGATCTTCCTCTTGCCGTTGATTCGCAGTCTGGATGGATCTATACTACTAAAGAGCTCGATAGAGAAGAGCAGCCAAAGTTTACATTCCAGATCATAGCATCAGATCAAGGTGTACCACCACAATCAGCAAGTGCAAGTGTAATAATTACAGTCCAGGATATTAATGACAACGATCCTGTGTTTGAACCTAAGATTTATGAATCCGTAGTAGCTGAAGACGATCCACCGGGAACTCCGGTTGCTACAGTAACTGCGACAGATCCAGATGAAGATAGCAGACTACATTACGAAATAACCAATGGAAATACTCGTGGACGGTTTGCTATTACGTCACAAAACGGACGCGGCCTCATAACAATTGCTCAACCTTTAGATTACAAACAAGAAAAGCGATATATTTTAACAGTAACGGCTTCTGATTCTGGCTCTCGGACAGATACAGCAACTATATATGTCAACATAACTGATGCTAATAATTTTGCTCCTGTTTTTGAAAATGCTCCTTATTCTACTAGTGTTTACGAGGATGCTGTTATTGGTACGACAGTACTAGTTGTTAGTGCAACGGACAACGATGTAGGCCTAAACGCTCAAATTACTTATTCTTTAGGAGAAGACTCAACCACTGACTCTGCTTTTACAATAAATCCACAAACTGGGGCCATTGTAACAACAAAAGCCTTAGATCGTGAAACTATGTCTGGATATCTGCTCACTGTTACGGCTAAGGATGGTGGTAATCCTCCTATGTCTGATACCACTGATGTTGAAATATCAGTGACAGATGTTAATGATAATTACCCGCAGTTTAAACAGCCGGCTTATTCAGGGAGTGTACCCGAAGATGCTTTAGTGGGTACTTCAGTTGTTCAAGTAGCGGCTACAGATGCTGATATCGGACTCAATGGCAGAATTCGATATACTTTAAGTGAAAAAGATCAAGAGGATGGATCGTTTGTAATTGATCCAACAAGTGGTGTTATACGTACAAACAAGGGCCTAGATAGAGAATCTGTGGCATATTATGAATTAGAAGTTTATGCTATCGATAGAGGTTCTCCTACTTTAAGCAGCTCAGTGCCAGCTACTATTAGAATAGAGGATATTAATGACTCGCCTCCTGCCTTTGCATCCGATAAAATTGTATTATACATCCCGGAAAATAGCCCTGTTGGTTCCACCGTTGGTGAAATTTATGCCAAAGATCCTGATGAAGGTGTAAATGCAATAGTTCAATATTCTATCATCGGAGGTGAAGATTCACAAAGCTTTTCTTTGATTACTAGACCAGGCTTTGATAAAGCTGAACTTTTAACAATGACAGAGATAGACTATGAATCATCAAAGAAAAAATATGACTTAGTGGTACGAGCTGCCAGCCCTCCATTGAGAAGTGATGTTCATGTAGAGATCATTGTAACCGACGTAAATGACAATGCGCCTGCTCTAAGAGATTTTCACGTTATATTCAATAATTTTAAAGATTGTTTTCCCACTGGCCCAATCGGCAATGTCCCAGCTTTTGATGCAGATGTTTCAGATAAGCTGCATTATAAAATAATTTCCGGCAACAACGCTAATTTAATTGCTCTTAATGAGTCTACAGGACAATTAGTTTTATCCCCCCAACTAAACACGAACGTGCCTAAATTAGCTTCCATGGAGGTGTCTGTATCTGACGGCGTAAATGAAGTAAAGGCAGTAATGCAACTGATTGTGAGGCTTATAACAAAAGAAATGCTTTACAATTCTATAACTGTAAGACTAAATCAAATGACCAAAGAAGCATTTTTATCGCCCCTCTTGGGATATTTTACAGACGCTTTGGCGGCCATTATCCCATGCCCCAAGGAGAATATATTTCTATTTAGTATACAGGATGATACCGATGTTAGTGCAAAAATATTAAACGTAAGTTTTTCTGTTCGACGACCCGATACTCCCAAGGAATCATTTTATTCATTGCAATTTTTACAAGAAAGGGTTTATCTCAATAGAGGCATTCTTGCTCGTTTATCTACAGTACAAATCCTTCCTTTTGATGACAATCTTTGTGTTCGAGAGCCCTGTCTTAATTATGAAGAATGTATTACCGTCTTGAAATTTGGGAATGCTTCAGGGTTTATACATAGTGATACAGTACTATTCAGGCCCATTTACCCGGTCACAACGTTTACTTGTCAGTGTCCGAAAGGATTTACTGGATCTCGAGAGCATTATTTATGTGATACTGAAGTAAATTTGTGTTATTCATCGCCTTGTAAGAATAATGGAACTTGCAAAGTCAAGGAAGGTGGTTACACTTGTGTATGTCCATCTAACTACACTGGAGATAATTGCGAAATTGAAATAACTGAAGATATATGTAAACAAAACATGTGTCTAAATGATTATAGCTGTATGCCAAAGAGAGGAAACAAGGGTGGCTTTATTTGCGATGATTGTGCCTTTAATACAGATAGAGAACATTACACGTCGACATGCCAATTAAGAAGTCGAAGTTTCACCAAAACTTCATTTTTAACATTTCCTAGTTTAAAGCAACGACATCGCTTGCATTTTAAAATGAGATTTGCTACTCAAGCCCAAAATGGTTTACTCCTATACAACGGAAGATATAATGAACAGCACGATTTTATTGCCCTGGAAATTATTAGAGGAAATGTGCAATTTTCTTTTTCTTTAGGCAGTGCCATTAGCAAAGTTATTGCATCGATTCCCGAAGGTGTTTCAGATGGCAAATGGCATTCTGTTACAGTCAGTTATTTTAATAAATCTGCCACTCTTTCTCTTGACGATTGTGACACGGCACTTTCATTGAAACATGGACGTGAACTAGGGGGCATTTGGGCTTGTGCTAGTTACGTTGAACATTCACTGGAATCTCGATGTGCTTCTTTAACTGAAACGTGTCATCGATTTTTGGACTTGACAGGACCTTTACAACTGGGAGGTTTACCATATTTATCGGACAGATTTCAAATTCAAAATAGTAATTTTGATGGCTGCGTTTCTGATTTCCAGATTGATTATAAATTTGTTGATCTTAATTCATTTGTTACTAACAATGGAACAACAGTTGGCTGTCCAGAAAAAAGATCATTTTGCAGCCTTAAGCCCTGTAAGAATGGTGGCACGTGTATTGAAGGCTGGGCAGTTTTCCAATGTAAATGTCGGGAAGGTTTTGGTGGAAAGGATTGCAACGAAGAAATAGGAACACCGTGGCATTTCTCTGGCGATGGAACTCTATCTTTTAATCCTTTGCTGAGACCTATTCAGCTACCCTGGTTAAACGCACTCTCGGTAAGAACTTTGCAGGAAGATACATTTCTCATGTCTATCCAGGTCGGTCAGAATAGTTCCGCAGTGGTTTCACTTTACAAAGGTTTCCTTATGTATGTTTACAATGGCGAGGCATTAACTTTAAATTCCATGTTTTTATCTGATGGATCATGGCATCATATTGAGGTTTCCTGGATTGGTATAGAAATAAAGTTTTCTATTGATTATGGCGAATATCATGAACTTGTACCATTTTCTGAAAAAATTCAAGGTTTATATGTCGGAAAAATTCTTATTGGAGGACCTGATAATACTTATAGCAGTTTAAATGCAGGCTATAATTACCTGGAAGGATGTATTCAGGATGTACGAATTGGAAACCAACAAACCAGTTTGACCAGGCCCACGGTTAAAGAGAACGTCGAAGAAGGTTGCTTTCCTTTAATGGAATGTCAAACTCAATGCCCTGATGCTGCACATTGTACTGTTGGCTGGGGTAAATCTTTCTGTGAATGTAATGATGGTCACGTAGGTCCTTTGTGTGTTCCTGTTTGCACAGTGAGTCCATGTGAAAGCGCTGGAACTTGCAGAGAGAGTTCTACGGATCAAAGGGGCTACGAATGTCACTGCAATTCCACTGATTATTTTGGTGATTACTGTGAAATGAAACAAGCTCAACCATGTCCAGCAAGCTGGTGGGGGTACCCTGTCTGCGGTCCATGTGAATGTAACGTCGAAGCTGGTTATAATCCTGATTGCGATAAGAATACTGGAAAATGTCACTGTAGAGAAAATCATTACCAGCCCAAAGGTTCCAAGGAATGCATCCCTTGCGACTGTTATCCTATTGGATCATATAGTAGCCAGTGTGATCATGAATCTGGAAAATGTAGGTGCAGAGAAGGCGTTATCGGGCAAAAATGTGATTCCTGTCCTAATTCATATGCTGAAATAACTTTAAAGGGATGTGAAGGTAAGTTCGAAATTAAGAAAAAAGTAAGAACCTTTAACTAAATTTAGTGAAGATTTCTACACATTATGTGGTATTTACTTAGTTTTATATACTATCTTTATTAAGTAAGTGCTACTTCAATTGAACACCATTATGTGTTTATAGTGGTATATGATGGCTGCCCAAGAACTTCAGCTAATGATATTTGGTGGTCACGGACAATATTTGGCCAGGACGCCATAGAAGCTTGTCCCAAAGGATCTCATGGCAAAGCATCTCGAAAATGCGACAATGAATTAGGCGGTTGGCAAGAACCAGATATGTTTAACTGCACTTCAGATAGATTTGTTGACCTACGAGAACAGGTATTGGTTACTAATACAATTTATGAGGAAATTCATTATTTAGATTAGCTAATTACGAAAATTTCTTATTAGTTATTATTTTTTTTTAATATCGAGGGTTGTTGTCTGTTACTTCCACTTTTTTAACTGACGTTTATCGTGTATATATTTATGTGGCAGCTACATACAGGGTGTTATGGAAATGATTCATTATATTTAAATTAACGACTCCTTGGATGTTCTATAATTTAGTTTAATATTTGGTACACCATTTGTAGGATTAAATATAATAGACCCTTTCCATAACATTCTGTCATCGGGAGCCGCTTCATCGATTTCGAAAAAAACCGAAATTCTGAAAAATCGTTTTATTGTTTTCCAGGGTTTTTTTGAGATCGAATTCTAAAGTAAATTGCACTTTTGCATTGCCACTTTTTCCGCTTTATCTAATAGCTTTAATTGTTTTGTAATCGGACGAGTCTTCTTCGAAGGGCCATTATCAACTTTCCTTTTTTTAAATACGGTCCTGTTTTCCTGATATTGGTATTTGAGAGCTTTTTTCTCCCGAATGCAACGATGTATGACACATGATGGTTTAATGACGTTTCTAGCGTTTTTTACACAACATCAGGAAATTTTTGGATACGGTCCTGTATTTCTCCTAATTTTATAAATAATACTCATAAGTATGCTCTAAATTTTTTACTTATGTTGGACTAGTTCAATAAGTAACAAATAATTTAATAATAAACCACAAATAAGTGAACAAAAATCATTCCAAAATAGTAATAAAACGAACAACGAAAAAAGTAAGGTCTACTACATAATCAGGTGTTCAAAATGATTTCCGTTATACATCTTCTAATTGCCACATAACAGTTTTTTTGAGATAAAATAAAACATGCGATAGAATATCAAACTTTTCAGCATTTATAAATTTATGGTCCATATTTTCTGGAAAATAGAAAACCTCTTAAAACGCTCTCAAACGATCACAATGGGAATGTCAAGTGAAACAAATCACGCGTCACCATCTTAATTTTATTGTTTCAAGCGCCTACTTTTCTTTTAAATCCCGAATCAACAGAAGTTTGAAATAATGTTTCTGTATTTTGTTCACTTATTTGTGGTTTATTATTAAATTATTTGTTATTTATTGAACTAATCCAACATAAGTAAAAATTTAAAGCTTACTTATGAGATATTATTTATAAAATTAGGAGAAATACAGGACCGTATCCCAAAATTTCCTGATGTTGTTCGAAAAACCCCCGAAACGTCATTAAACCACAATGTGTCATACATCGTTGCATTCGGGAGAAAAAAAGCTCTCAAATTTCAATAACAGGAAAACAGTGTATTTAAAAAAAGAAAGTTGATAATAGCCATTCGAAGACGACTCGTCCGATTACAAAACAATTAAAGCTGTTAGATGTGTTAGAAAGTAACAATGCAAAAGTGTAATTTACTTTAGAATTCGATCTCAAAAAAACCCAGGAAAACAATAAGACGATTTTTCAGAAATTCGTTTTTTTTTCGGATATCTCCGGAACTACTCGGAATTTTAAAATTTTCTAAACGGCATATTATTAGGCACGTAAATGCGCAACTACCTCCATTTAACCGACTTCGTATCTCTTACGGTTTCCGAGATCCCCGTACTGGCCCTCCTTATCTTTGACACGGTGTATACCGGTGATGCATGGTTAAGTTGAGCATAAGAAATCCCATGTAATAATTATTGAAATTTTATAGAAAAAATGCGTTATTACTTCTTGGATACGCCAGCATTGTAAACCCATGTGCACAGTTTGATTACATTATGGTAAGCCAATCCTAAGCTATTCAATTAAATGTGATGGCAAAACCACGAAACTCTCATAGTTCAGGTAATACAACAAATACAAACAAATAATTTCTATGACGCTATTGCCAAATATTGACGTAAAGCTGGACTGGCTGCATGACTAATTAGTCAAATGCGTGCGTGTGTCAAATTAAGAAGAAAAGAAAGAAATTTCGTGGTTTTGCCATCACGTTTAATTAATAGTTTAAGATTGGCTCTCCAAAATGTATTCAAACTGTGCACATGAGTTTACCATGTCGGCCTATTCAAGACGTTAAAATGCATTTTTTCTATGTTCCGGTAAAACTTGGTATATAAATGTTTTGATACGAGTTGTAGATAAAAATGTTTTATACTGCCGACCCTTTCTGCTTATTATATAAAATTTTTAAGTATGTTTTTATTTCATAAATTATTATTTTGTTCTTTTAGCTATCGAAAATTGAAGCCGGGGAGTTATCCCTCAACACTTTTGTTGCTATTAAACTGGCACATGATCTCAATAGAGCCACAAACGAGACAAAAGACCTCTACGGCGCTGATGTACTTATAACATACGATTTGATAAAGGAACTCCTGAACTACGAATCTCGAGTGCATGGATTAAATTTGACCCATAGCCAGGACAAGGATTACATTAGCAATGTTGTCCATTCAATAAACATAGTTCTATCTAAAAAGTATGAAGCACACTGGGTGAGAATAAAGCAGCTTACTGGGGAAAGTGTTGAGAATTTAATTGGCTTGATGGAAAAATATATTAACATTTTGTTGGAAAGTCAACATGATACATATACGAGTCCTTTCGAGATTGTTTCACCAAACATGGGTAAGTGTGTAGTAACATATGATTCAATAAACACAAGGTATGATATCGCGCAATAAGAGGCGTGGCTTAGTTACGTCATTATGTGCACGCTTCTGCTGTTCCCATATGGGTATGAAAGTTTACCGGAATATTTTCTTATTTTAGTGGTATTTGCTCAGGTATTTGTCTATTTATTAAAATAAATATCCCAATATTCGTAATATGAGGTGCGTTGTATGCGGTTGTGGTGTGGATAACCAGATAAATAATTTAGGTAATTGTACTATTAGTGTTGCGCTCCCTAGCGGCCGTCCTACAAACTTGCATATAATTTCCAGCAATTACTCTTGGCAACTTTTCCTACGAATATTTTTTTCCGGAAGTTTTACGGTGAACGGTTTCCGAGATACAGCATGCAAGCATGAGATTTTATGAAGAATAACTATTTTTCATAAATGCACAAATAAATAACTTTTCCCTCTTCGGAAGTCAATTCCGTGGACACACTGTCCGTACACACACGCTTCCGTACACAATCCTTTTGTAGAGATAAAAAAACAATTAGAATGGATATAAGCTTTATGAACTTTCATGCTTTAAATTGTCTCAAGACTAAGGGCCGATATTTCAAAGTCACCTTAAGGTACAGAACGACATAAGTCATCCTTAACACAAGTTTGACAATATATTAAATTTCTTTTTAACTCTCATCTAACGGAAAAGATCTTTAAGGACTACGTAATCTTCCGCTTAACGCGTCAATTGACCCTCAAATTATTTTTTTTTTGGCTTTGCTTCAAGCGCATGCAGCCACTACCCAAACTCAAGTATTCCTTTATGGAGTACACGTCACACACAAGCTCAGTCCCACCTATATCTAATCACCATTTGTGAAACTCTTATCCTATTCGAAACATATACAAACGGGGGCACACGCTTCACGCCACATGGGTCCGACTGGGCGGCTTTGACTGTTGTATAGACATATACAACACTGGACCGCGGACGGTAGATTACCAAAAGATAAACATTGGGATACTCAATGCCTACAGCATTCTCTCACACTTTCTTACAAATCCGATTAAAATATCGTTGATTCTGTTTTCCCGACTTATTATAGACATTGGGATATCGGCATGAATGGGCAAATAATCAGATAATCATAAGCTCTTTGGTTATGCAAACAATTAAACAACCAGTGGTTTAGATCGTCCACGCTTGTGCCATCACATAGACAGCCAAGTTCATCTTATTTAATACATATCTGAGATTGCCATGTCCGGAAATTGCTCTGACACAAGTTATGTAATCCCTACTAAGGGATATTTCCTGTATACTCGCCTTGGGAACCAAGGTTTTATTATTTCGGGTATAGTGATTCGAGTTACTAGCTGCATAGTTTGCATATGATTCCTTCCATGCATTCTTAATATTGACCTGAAACTGTGAGAATATATCATAGCGCTGGAGGCCGGGTTTGTCGGGTTATCATGCCTTCATGAATGGGCCGTTTGGCAAAAAGATCGACCTTATCATTACCTACAATTCCTTCATGGCCCTTAACCCAAACCAAGGATATCCTGACAATATTGCGTTCCAGGTTTAGTAGTTTCGGACACACCTCGACTATGAGGGGGTTCACATACACAGTTTTAGCTTTGTTCTCTATTGTTTTAATATATGACATAGAGTCCGATAAGATAATATACCTAGAAGGTGTAGTATGTTGGAGTAAGTAGTCAAGAGCCTGCCTAATTGCTATCATCTCCGCCGTGAATATGGAAGAGTTGCACATCCCACTCCATCCGGTGTTGAACCATCCGTAAAGATCGGAATGGCCCCTGGTTGTTTCTTTATAATATTGTTAACTATTGCGTTATTACTGTGGCTGCATTCTGTGTATTATGGGAACATGATATTAGTATGGCATAAGATGGAATTAAAATCCCCCATAAAAAAACGCCAGATTGTCACTAGCAACTAGGTCAATCTGAAATCCTGCTATCTCAGTGTAAGCGGAGGAGAGTTTTTATTTGACCAATACTTGGATGTCAGGTCTATCAACAGTAACGTTTGCCACCTTATTAATGAGAAACTTATTATTTAAAGAAACATTTTTTAGTAAAAATTTGTGAGCCAAGAAGAGCCTTCTCAGGTCGAGGGGTAATCCTCCAGTCTCCGACAGTAACGTTGCGTGGGAGTGGAGCGGAATACTCCAGTAACTATACGCAAAGCTTTAAATTGTAACCGATCCATTTTAGTTAGTCGTGCCTTGTTTGCAGAACCGTAAAATATAGCTGCATAGTCGAGTAGTGATCGAACGTAGGCTCTTATTACTCAAAGTAATTTAAAACATAGTTTTTTAAAGGTTTATCATAACGTTAAGGCTACTTTAGCTGGGGTCTAACTTAAGGTAACATTAAAATATCGACCCTAAACACTTATATCTCTCACTTATTTAGAAACGACCCCTTAGTACACACTGTAAGTTTTGTTATACATTAATTTGTCTAACTAGGTAGTATTTTAGCTTTAATCTATGTTATATTTTGATGAAATAAATATACCTAAAAATCATTTTAAAGGTATATACCTCATGATTAATTCATTATAATTTGTTTTAGTTCTTGGCCTAGACATTGTAACACCAGAATCTCTTTACGGTTATGAACCGGAAATCGGCTATCCTATGCTTTCTGGCAGTCCAGCCTACACAACCGAAAGCGTGATTCTTCCAGACACCTCGCAATTTTTACAAGATAATAAAATATCCCAAGTACAAGGCCCGCTCGTTGGTTTTCCCAAGTACAACAATTATTTGTTGGATAAAACCAAGTTTGATCAAAAATCTAGAGTCTTCGTACCGTTATCTTTACTCGGGATAAAGCCTATTGAAAATGGCGAGATTATCACCAAACACACCTTGCCTGGAGATGGCGCCATCGTCAGCTACATTCAATACAGGCAAGCTGGAAATCTATTACCTAAAATGTATGATGAATCTGTAGTTCGCAGATGGGGCGTAGACATTACTATAGGATCGCCACTTATATCTGTAGGTGTATTAGTTCCGGAATATGTCGATGCAGTGGAATCTACCACACTGCACGATATAGCTTTTGATAATGTTAATCTTCCTGATATCAATTTGCCCGATGACAAATGGACCAAAAAAGTTTTTGTAGAGCCAGAGGTGAAGATTCATGAAAACGACGCTCATTATTTGAGATCGCGCATGAGACGGGATAGGGATGTTAGGAAAAAGCTTTTGTATAAGAACCTCTCTGGCATTCCATTGAAATCGTCTATCAGATTGCAAATCTGGTTAAATTCCAGTGATACTATATTTAACGAGAGATCCAATCCGCAATGTGTCCATTGGTCTACAGCTAGAGGGTGAGTTGTGTTTTAATTAACTACCGACATTGATAAGATTGTGAAAATAGTCGGTCCAGTGTAACCATCGACTTGAGACAAACATGAACCGGGTATTTCTATCTGCTTTGTACAGGGTTATCAATTTAGTTTGTCCCACTTTTAAGAGCCTGTAACTTTTTTGTATTTTGAGTTGGCGCGTTCATTCAAAATACAAGTTGTAGCATTTTTAGCCAAGTTTTTATGAGTGTTGTCAAAAATGACGGTAGGTGTCAAATGTCACACCGAAAAGCAATTATTGTTATTTTTTAAATGGGACACTCTATATATTAGTAGCGCATTAGATGGCGCCTTTTCTTCCGATCTCAAAAATATAACACACATATGCATTCGCTCGAAGGCGACGTAATGTCTTTTTATGTCATACCAGTGCATTATTGTCTTTTCATACCTTGGATACCATCTACATAATGGATTACTTTATGCCCGTGCGGGCATAAAGTACACATTATGGCCCGCGCTGCCATTAAGACGCAAAAAACAGTTTTCGATTAACTTATTCTTTATTAACAAAATATAAATTTACATTTATATATTATTTGGTTGTATTTACATAGAACTGGCAATTCTGGAAGGTTCCTTTGATTGCTAAATTTCATGCAGCAAAGGTTGACTCATGACTCATTGTCTGGGTCTCTAGTTTCTGTAAGGAAATGCGAGATCCAGATGGTACGCCTGCCAACATCCTTGAAAAATCATTTTTTGAGGATATGCTATCCTCTAAATATCATTCACCAACTGTGGTACTCTTCCATCAACCATGGCGCTTCAGCTTCACACTTGCTCCAGCTTCTGCTAAAAGAGTTGCCGACGTTCGACGTAAACGTCGAGTGTTGTTCAAAGCCAAATATTTTGCAATAATACATGAAATTTTCCCAAATGTGTTTTTTCCAACAGGCTGTACAGTACAGCGGCCTTGTCTGTAGTTTTTGCGTTGCTTTTCAGTCTTTTTTTCAATTTCGTCGGGAATTTCAAAACCTTGTTCCATTTTTGATTTTTGACTTTGACACATTAAACATTTGAATACGTATCTCCCTAGCAACAAAAACGCAGGCTATAATAATGTCAAGGTAATGTCGCAGGTAAAAATAAAAAATTGGTAAATCAAATTAAATTCTTAAAAAATATTTATTATTTAAAACGAACTGGTGTGACATAAAAGTTTGTATGCACCACGGGTACTAATAGATATATATCCTAGGGCGACTTACGAACCCTCGGGCCAGCTGAGGCCCTCGGCTTTGTAAGACTGTCGCCCTCAGGGCGTAATCATCCATTTAGTACCCTTGATACATAAATAACTATTATAATTAACACAAAACGACAAAGAAAAATTGTACTAATTTTCAAAATACCCCGATTATTTTTCTAGAAAGTTGTTTACCTAAGAATGTGAATTGTTTATGTCACAGTCGAAGATGTTTGGTTAGTTGATTGTTATTTAAAATACTTCTGGAACTCAAAATAAGGAATGAAGATTTTTAATAATTTAACTGGAAATATTCCAGGTTTGGCGAGTGGTCAAGAGTGGGTTGCCGTACAGAGCTAGATGAAAACTGGTTTGATAATTTGGACGAAAATTCGATTATTGTCAATTGCAGCTGCAATCACTTAACAACGTTTGCCATACTTGTTGACATTGTCGACCTAGAGGTAAGAATTTGTTACAACGGTTTTTAGAATTGATACACTTTCTAGGATTCCATCGAATTGGAAACAATATTGGCGAAAGTTTAACCCCTTGGGAGGGGTAGATGTTACCCTTACAATCTTAAATATAAAGGTCATTTAAATCTCTACAATAACACCCTAATATATTATTATCAGTTTTAAAATAATCGCGTTTCAAAAATGAAAGAACTTAACTGCACCGAGATTTACAGTTTTTGTTTGTTCTTATTAAATATCTTTTACTTTATCTATTCTAGTACATTCCGGAACCATCACTATTGGAAGACATATCGAGCTACAGCTGCTTCTCCATTTCACTGCCGTTACTTCTGGGAACATATCTTATTTTGGCATTTATCAGAGGTCTACAGACTAATTCCAACACGATCAGAAAGAACCTGGTGCTATGCGTGTTTCTGGCTGAACTCTTGTACTTTGTGGCATTGAAGGCTAGAAAACCAATGGTTTCTGTTGAGGTAATACATGTCGTACATATTTGTCCCAAATCAGTTTCAATCTCCATTCAAATGATTCAAATTATAAACTTGATTTTTCTTTATAAATTCGATTCGAAATTGGTCTGCCCGCTTAATAAAAACTTCAATTGACATACATTGTGGAAAAATGTTTGTTTTGATGAAACCCTATAATTTAGTTCGCAATAATGCATTTGGAATGAGGAAGCTTCATAGAAATTTAAACTAGTAGAAGAACAGAATAAACGGCAAAAAATCGATTGTATAATATTATGAGCAACAATAAAACTACGTTATATTCCTATAGACGAAACAATTATTATGGTAGAACAACTCCTTACTTTAAAGAATGTCAATTTTATAAAGAAACAAGAAATAATCAGTTCTCTTACAGTTTGCCTTGAACAAAATTATTTCGAGTTTAACGATAGGTTTTATACAAGTAAAAATGGTCTTATTATGGGAACCCACTCAGTCCGTTACTAGCTGAAATATTTATGGATTTTTTTTTAAAGTAAAATTAGTAAACACCCGCTTTTTAAACAGTTACTTTATTGGCACAGGCATATTGACGACATCTTAACATGTTTTCTTTGAACGGACAAACAGTTAAAAATATTTCTCGAATATATCAATAGTTTACATACAAATATCAATTTCACAATAGAGGAAGAAAACCAGAATTCCATTAACTTCTTAGATTTAACTGTAAAAAGAGAAAATAATAAACATATTTTCTCACTTTTCCACAAACCTTCTCATACAGACGCAACGATCCATAATTCTTCTTGTCACCCAATACAACATAAGTTAGCAGCTTTCCACAGTATGATTTATAGACTATTAACTCTCCCACTTAACAAAAATAACTTTCATAAAGAACTAAATATCATTAAACAAATGGCAGTCAATAACCTAAGGGTACCTTACAAAACTAACAACACTTTAGGGAAATATAAAAAAAATAATGTAACTAAAAATCATAAAAATAGAAAATCAGGGGTGTATAAACTAAAATGTAAAGATTGTCCGAAAACATATATTGGCCAAACAGTGAGACATTTTGGAAAAAGAATACAAGAACATTATAATAGTTACATAAAAGATAAAACAGATTCTAATTATTCCAACCATTTAAAAGAAAAACAACATAACTCTGATTCAAATTTTAAAATCTTACATACTTAAAATAAAGGCATAAAACTTATTCTGTTAGAATCCATGGAAATAAATAAACTTAAAAATACCGATGTTTTACTGAATGATCAAATAGACCTTAACAATTCTCCTTTGTTAAATTTATTTCACTAATCCGCTATTACATGTATAAATGAATCTATAAAATAATTTATCTAATCACTTTACTGACCATTTGGAAAATCCCACTGTTACTATTATATCCCCTACACCCTACACCATCTTTATACCTGTAATAATATTTTAAGATTGTACACTTTGTTAGATAGAGAAAAATATTCATTTGTTCTCAATCTGAAGAAGCTACAGTGATAGCGAAACATGTCATTTTTAAGAATATAGTGGAAAAGAAATATAACGTAGTTTTATTGTTTCTCATAATATTAGTTATGGATTTCCACCAAGTATCAGCTGAATCAATTAATTTATCTATTGTATACTTTACTAGAGCAGCACGGCACACCTATAATAATCATGCGCAATAACGGCGAATTAAAATTAAACCATTTTTAAATTTAAAACGCTTTGGCAAATACGACTGGTTATATTAAAAGATTTATCCAAAATATTTATTACAATTTAAATATTTTTTAGTTTACTTGCAAGCTTGTTGCGATCGGTCTACATTACCTATGGCTTGCCTCGTTTGCATGGATGTTGGTCGACGCAGTTCATCTCTACAGGATGCTAACAGAAATGAGAGACATAAATCATGGTCCAATGAGATTCTATTATAGCATGGGCTATGTCGGTCCTGCAATAGTTGTGGCCTTGGCTGTTGGTGTGAGGGCGCATCAGTATGGAAATTATTATTTGTAAGTAAAGTAGAATATATACCAGAAATAGCAAACAATATATTCTTTAATAATTTTATTATGGTATTACCTGTATAATAATTTCAACAATTTCAATAATGAAAGTTATATCGCTAGGAGTTACCTATCACCCAAATTTCAACTTCGCCAAAAAATAAATAGATTCAAAAATTTTTACATTTCATTTTTTAATGATGAAGTCGGATAGGAAAAATACCACTTTACATTATACCGGCAGTTTGGCTTAACATTGTTATTTTATATATAATTCCCGGTATATTATGGCAATTTTCGATTCCATGTAAAAATCCAAGTAACTTTTGTAAATTTTCTTTACCAGCTTTGAAGATAGAATTCATTAGAGGAAATTTTTTATAAAAAAAACAAGTCAACGGTAATTTAACCTTACTTTGTAACTAATGGAGTTCAAGATTTAAAAAATTTGATAAAATTTAAGAGATTTTTATTTCATAAAAATAATAAACATTTTTTCAGGATATTTTAAAAATTATACCTTTCTAGTATAATAGAATAAATCCTCAAAACTCAATCATTAAACTTAAGAAAATTTTTATTGTTTTCAAAACGGTAATTAACGTTTAAATTGAAAAAATATTAGTCATTTTTGAAAGTATTGCATGCACTATCAATAATCTCAATTAAAATTTCATAACTTAGTTTTAATGCAAAAACAGTCACACCGAGGTTTTCTGAAAAATATCTAAAATCGCAACTATCTAAAGTGATTTGGCAACGCTACGGGTGATCAAAGGCAGAAGAATATGAAAAGCGCATCCTACTCCCTCGATACAGCCGGCCAGCGCGCTGGCTCGTCGTGTTTGAAATAGCGATGCAATAACAATGACTTATGCTGTTCCGTGGCGAAATCCCAAATCGGACCACGCGGTCCACTAATAAATACTCTTTAAGATACAAACATGTGTGTAATGAGCAATTACATAAAGAATGTAATTCTATATGTAATGGTAAATTAAAGTACAGGGTGTTCCAGTTAACAGAATAATAATGTATATTATAACTTTAGAATTGACTGTTTTGTATTTTAGCTGTTGGGTTTCTCTCTACGAAAGTGTGGTATGGAGCTTAGTTGGACCAATATGCTTGCTAACATTCGTCAACCTCTGTATATTGTTATTGTCGATCCGGGCTGCGTTTACCATACAAGATCATGTGTTGGGATATGGAAACTTAAGGTTTGTATATGTTTTTTTTTTCTGGAGGTACAATTAGGAAAAATTTTCTTTTGAAGATATAAAATTGCAAGAAATAATTTTCATAATTTCAGTAAAATAGTAAGTAAAGAATAAAGTTCAATTGTAACCGATCACCCTATATTCTTCAAAAATACTAAACAAATACGCCTGTAGACATACTATTTTCCCTATTATAACAAGTCTGCAATATCGGTAAAACAAGCCGCGTTGTTTGGCCGATTTTATTTTTGTATATTAATATTTTTTTTACAATAGTTTCTTTTTCCATTGTCAGCAACTCATTTTGCTTACTTAATGTTATTTTTTAGAACCCTCCTGTGGGTATCTGTGATAGCACTTCCACTGTTGGGTGCCACCTGGGTTCTAGCCCTGTTGGGCGCATCAGAACGTCATCCCCTCCTGATGCCATTTTTATCCATTGCTGTTTTGGTACATGCCGCCTTTTCATTAGCTGGATATTGTTTTGCCAACAATCGAGTGCGACAGAATTTGTTGAGGTATGTTTTAGTTTGTTACGTTAAAATTATAAGTTAGGGTATGCTGCTTACTTAGCAAGATAAATTCATGAATTTATTTATGGATACTAAGAAATAATACTATGTTTATTTTGTAACGTTTTTTTTTTTTTAATAATTTAATCGCAAATCAACGGTTCTATCACTGACAGCGTTTGACAGCATAAAATTTGGTTGTAACAATATGTTGCAAGTTACGAAATAGTTATTTATGTAACAAATGTATAAGGCATTGCTTTTTTCACGAGTGACATATTTGGGCGCACGGGTCAAAGGCGTTTTATACAATATTTTTTCTACAATGGTGTCAGTTTCAATTTTGTGTTGCATTGGCTTCATTCATTATTTCGTCTGGAGCGCATTGAAATGAGTTTTCTTCAGAATCGGAATTATTTCTTTCCATTTTTGATGTATATGTATATTATCGACATTTGTAAGGTAAAAATAACAATGCGGCACCCAGGCAACGAACAACCCGGATGCTGTTTTCATGGCAACTTGATATTATGATCATTCAGAAAGAATTGAAAAAATTACACGTTGCGGCACTTTCTTTAACGCTAAATTACTTTTTTAACTCGTTGAAAATTTTATGCATTTTGTAAAAATATAATTTTTATCGTAGAGAAATTAAATATTTAAATAGGTATTTTATTGCATGAGTTGATGTATCAATAGAAATATATTTTAAGTATTGCTTATAATTATTTAAATTCCATTCTATATTTATAGGACGTTTATGCGATGTATGGGTAAAAAGGTGCCTTTATTGGATACACAGTCAGTTGTAGGAGTTCCTAGTACAAGTAGTCAAAATATATCTGCTCAATCTGTAAGTATTTCAGTTTAATTATTACCCTCATACTGCCGAAAAATATGTATTTTTAATTTATCCGAAAGATGACTTAATTTATTATTTTAGCGTTCGGCGCTGGCTTACCATTCAAGTTTGGACCAAAATAGACGCAACATAGGTATTTCAGCATCCAGTACAACATCTAGGTCGACGACAAAAACGAGTTCAAGCCCTTATAGGTAAATTAAATTTGTTTCTTCTGATTTTGACATGTAAACGGTCACTTTGCAGAACTAAGAAGTTGTGAAACCAGTAACTTTTTATAACAATGTAGGTTTTAAGTATAAATTTATATTTTTTAGAAGCGACGCTCATTTAAGAAACACATCAACTTCAACATCGAACTATAACTCGACTAGTGATGTGCCATCGTATCTAAGAGGGTTTGAACATGAGGAAAGAAGAACGCGCCGCAGGGAAAGGGCGGCGGAAGGTGAACCACCAGAAGGTAGTTTTTTTTTAATACCGGTTGTGAACAACGAAAAATAATGCAAATAATTTATATTTTTTATACTAATCCCCCGGTATCCATTATCCAATGTTGACTTGCATTTGTCACATGTGGGATATATATATTTTTAAGGTCAAAACTACGCTCTTCGGAAAATATTATTGCCCTTATCTAGCTGGAAAATAATTATCTTATTTTTTAGCACTTGCCACAGAGTGTAACAAATTCGTTGTTCACCATTTCGGAACGGTAAGAGATACGAAGTCGGTTAAATTGGGGTAAAGTTGCGTAATTATGGGCCCAATAATATGCCGCAAGAAAACCAAAAATAAACACAGGGGCTTTCAAAATATTTAGAAAAATATAAAATTTTGCATATCGATTTTTATTTTTTCTCTACTTGGTTCGAAGAGTTGTCCGAAAATAAATTTTACTTCCTCATTGCTACTTTTTATTCTCCACAAGATCAAATCTTTAATGCGACGTCTCGTCTTTGGGTCACCATCATCGAATTAATTTTTTTAAATACGGTCCTGAATGTTTTGTTTAAATTATAAAAGAGGGACTAAATCTACCCTCAGAGATATACAACAATTGTTTATTTCCGACATTTTGTTCCTCAAATTGACCATCATCATTAAAATACCCCTAGTACGTTCCTGTAATTTACTTTTTTTCAAAAATTCGGTTTAATTCGATAGTGTAAACTCGATGCCTTTTTTATCTTACAATATGCTGGCGTTACAGTAAATTTTTATTTGTGTTAGATTTTGTACTTGCTACATTTCAACCTTCATAAACATATTTGTCTATAAATGTGTAAACTGAAAACTTAAAGAATAATTGATATTATTAAATTATAACTAATAACTTATAATCGAATTAAACAGATCTTTGCACAAAGTGAGGAAAAATAAAAACCGAAAAGCAAAATTTTATACTTTTCCAAATATTTTGATTTTTTTGTGGCATATTATTGGGCCCAAACTATGCAACTTTGCCCCAATTTAACCGACATCGTATCTCTTACAGGGTGTTGCTTAATGATATGTACTTATTTTAGTGACACATATCTTCTAAAATACTTTGTTTTCGATATACAAGGGTGTTAAAATTGTTTTTTTTAGGTTTTTATTAAAAATCCCTAGAATAGTTTGAGATATTACATTAAGTTTTGGTATTGACTATTATGATATAAAACCGCAAATTTTTACCCCAAAAAGTTTTTTCTCAAGCCAGTGGCGCAGGTACGGCTAAGCCTCGATACAATTTTAACCAAAAAATATATTAACTTTACCTATTAACATCGACTATGTAATAATTATTATTATCGTGTTATTTTCTTCCAAACGGTAAATTTTAAGAGATTGACGAAAGAGATCTTTTTTGTTTAGAATTGAAAGATAATTAATAATAAAATAATTGTTTCGGAAATATGAGTGGCGTAACATATTTATTAAAATTGTATTGAGGCGTAGCTGTACATATGCCACTGGCTTGAGAAAAAAAAATTTTGGGCTAGAGTACTCAAACTAGTTTTGAGATTTTTGAACAAACCCGAACAAACCAAAAAAAAACACAAACCCGTTACTCATTAAAATAAGTACATATAATTAAGTAACACCCTGTATAAGTTTATTATTGATGATCTTACTTTGTCTTGCGGTACGACCTGGACGAAACGGTCCCGCTTATTTTCAAATTGCATGTTACTTTGACGTTGTAATATCCATCTTTTTGACATAACAAAATAGGTCAAAATTTTTCATCGGAATGTAATTAACGATTTTTAGAATTTCTTATTAAACCTTTTCTCGATTTTTAGGTAGAGAACGTGGCGGCGATAGTGACTCAGATAGTGATGGATCAGAAGGAAGAAGTTTAGACCTGGCTTCTAGTCATTCTAGTGATGATGACGAATCTAGCGCCAGGAGACACCACAACAAAAATCACGTCTCAAGGTGAGTGATTCTGATTAATTTATAGTCTGAGTTACTGTACATTTTTCGGGAATGCACCATAGGAATACGAATTTACATTGTACCTTGTTTTCATGACGGTTTAACTGTGAATGATTAATTAATATTTAAACAATTTTCATCTTGTAGCTGTTAATCATAAAAATAAAATTTTAAAGAAAAATACATTTTTTAGGCAGGGATATCTACCCAATATTACGGAACATGTTATTTCGAGATGCGGGACACCTCCATCACTTAACGTAGTGACAAATTCTCAGCTATTCCCCGCAGTGCAACCAACCTATGGTTCCAGATGGTCTAGTCAGCTGCCTGAAGCATATCTACCCAACGCTAATGGTAATTACTATAGATTTTAAGCAATCTATCACATCTTGCCATGTTTTTTTTATTATTCCTTTGGAGTAGTACCGGGTGTCTCCTTAAGGTCGACAAGCGGCTATATCTGGATAACTATTTGTCCTACAGCTTTCGAGGAAAAAAATTATTACAAAAGTGACCCCTAGGAATATAAAGTGAAACCTCTAATAAGCGGACATTTTTTCATAGTCCGGTACTAGGTATATGAAATTCCATGAAAATCAACCTCTCTTGGGCGGACGCGGACAGGCTGTCTTCATACAAAGAGTGCGAAAACCCTCCTTTAAACGGACAAAAAAAAATTTAAAGTATTTGGGAGACGAATAAGTACGCAAGCAAAAACTCTTTGAAGACAGACCGGCAACCAATCGCGGACTTCGCCGAATGAAAGTATGTGTGATTCCCCGACAGCAGCCCGCCGTTTATTTGTGAGTTGTAAGGTTAAAATCGTAAACAATGGCACAGAAATGTCACGTTTTGAGTCTGAAAGAGAATATTGATGTTGTGGAAGTTTTGAAATTTTATAACAATGATTTGGGCGAGTTCATTAACATTGATAGCAATGTGCTATTAGAAGATGATAGTGACCCCATTCCTACCGATTATGTAGTCCAAACTGAAACCACATCACTATCTGACGACTCTGATGAAGAAGTTGAATGCAGTAATCAATCGAATGTCACCAATTTTATCAACAAGCCATTAGTATGGTAAAGAAATTATAAGAGTATGCAAAGAATAGCGGTGACTCTACAGCAATGGAATTGTTATCAAACTTGGAATTACATTTTCTAGATTGCAAGTATAAAACGCAAACACGTCAAACTACGTTATTACATTTTTTTAGTACCACATCCAACTAAAACTAGTGTATTTTTGTTATGTTATGTTTATTTGTACATACGTATACATAGTAATAATTTTGCATTTATATATTACCTAATAACAAATATCCCATGGGCGGACCCATTTAAACGGTCACATTGGTGTCCGCCTAAGAGAGGTTTCACTGTAAATTGAAATTTTACCGCTTAGACGGCGTATGCTTATTTCAAAATCAAAAAATGATATCTTTTAAAATAAATAGTGAAGGTATGTCACTTGGTGTTGTTTTGTACTCTCCAGTTAACACTCTACAAATTATTTATTTGACATTTTGGTCTATCTCTTAAAATAAGGGATAGGTGGAGGTTTGACTGGTTTCGAATGTCTACAGTTTTACCTGTAGTGAGAAAATGGAATTCTGTTAAGCCTGAAATACCTACTGTACGGTTTCTTCGCATTTATTTATATTTTTAGTTCCAGAAGTTGGTCGATGGTCGGCCGAAACAGGATCCGACAATGAATTTCTCCACAAAACGAATTCACCCAACCCACTACCTCATCCGGATGTCACTCCAGAAACCTGCTTACGCGCAATCGATTCTGAACAGTACATGGTCCAAGCGCATTACAATCATCATTATAATACCAACGCCCCATTTAAAGGGGACTATGTGCCTAAAATTATGCCCCACGAAAATGTCAACTATCAAGATTATGACAGGTGCTCGGATATGGAGGAGAAACATCACATGAATGACAAATACTTGTTTCCCTATACAGGTTAGTTAAAAGATTTTTATTTTCGGTTTTGGCTCCTCTACAGGATAAATGGGAAACTGCTACATCGATTTGGCCCAAATTTGTTGAAAAATAGGTTGTCGAATCGGAGAAAAATGTCACAATGCTAGTCGCATGTGTTTAAAGTTTTATTGAGGAAAGGACCTTCCAACACTATTAGCCACATTAGAACACGTTTTTAAGTTCGAGCGGGTTATCATAATAATTTATTTTGTTATCCAAGTTTTTTTTATTTTTCATGCTACGTGGATAGATAATATAGAAGGTTTGTAACTACTTTCTTGTAAAATTAAGTACGCTTAAATGATTAGAATACATATGTAGGTATTTCGTTAACGTAACAAACTAGACCCTATACTAAGAAGGTGTACTTATAGAAAATGTTTTCAATAGCTGAAGAGGATCACGTTCAAGCCCATACCAACTATGTTCCCCATATGCCGCATTCACAGCCAGGAAGTCGTATAATGTCGCCAGTGACTAATGATATCAACAACTTTGACTATCATGGATCAACCGTGGGGTCTAGGATGGGATCCAGAATGGGTAATTTAATTTTATCGTTTTTTTTTTCTATCGAATTATTTTAGTAATTGTAGAGTGCAGAACTTTTGATAAATATAAATATTAATAATATAAAAGTAAGTTTTCAGATTGACATTATTAGACGAAATGATATATAGGGTGTCCGCTAATTAATGGTACATGGAAAAACCACAGACTCCTTACGTAAAAATATTAGGATTTAATTATATTTACCTATATCCGAAAGTTGATATTAACTGAGATATAGGGTGTTAAAGTTAAAACTTCATTTTTGTTTTTCACTAATAACTTTGCGAGAAACCATCAGTTTTTAAAAAAAATTGGCAACTGATTATTTTAGGACGAAAAATTGATTTTTGTGAAATTTTAATGTACAATGTAGCGGCATTTTTCGCACATTCATTAGGTCATAACTTTGCATAGTTTTTTTCTGAGAAGCGACTACATCATTGTGATGGGGGTGTCTCATAACTTATGGGCCATAGAGCAACTTGAGATACTAAACATCAAACTATACTGATTAAGGGCCGGTTGCATAAACACTCTTGAACTCTAGTTCAAACAATAACAGCTGTTGTACAAACAGTATTTTACACTGGTCGCAGTTTAAATCAGTAGTTCACGCGAACGTCCACTTTTGGAGGTTCAGAAGTTGAACCGATCCAAGCCATTTCTAACCTTAAATATTTTTTTTGTGTCAGGTCAGTGTCATATTATGCAATAGAGTAAATTATCGTCATTTTATTGTTTATAAAAATGTAGGAATTTAATGAAATTATAACTGATGAATGATGAAGATTTTTGGGTCTTGTGGATACTGCAGTCAATGTTGTGAACACGGACATGCCGCAAAAATTCTGATCAATTTACGAATGGAAAAACGATGAATAGTTGCAGAGATTACGCTTAACTCGTTCCATAAGGATGAAGTCCTCCAGATGAAAGAATTCTTAAATAAGAATTCTTAAATAATGAAGTTCGAGGAGTACTAAGATTAACCACATATGGATGGACGGCAGTGGTTCGTCGTGTATTTCTGCTATTCGCCGCTCTGGGCGGAATTAAGCGGGCAAGGTCAGCCGAGCACTTTCCATGAAAATATCTGTAAAAGAGAGTCAAATCCCCAACCTGTCTTCGATGTTCTAGACTGTCGAGGTTCTTCGTCAGCTCGTGGTCTCCAAAGAATAATATATATATATTTTTATGGAATCAATAAGCTCTATCCGCTTTAGAACTGTATCACCAATCTGCAAATAAAGTTGAAATATTTTAGTTCTTATTTTTAACAATAGTGTAACCGGTAGAAACCTCAAGACAAGATTAAAAGAACATCGCAATTCTATTTTGAATAACATACAAAACTCAGGAATCTCCACACATTGTATAGAAAATAACCATTTTATAGATACGGACAACATCAAACCATTATACAGGGTGTAACTAAATAAGTGTAAAACATTTAAGGGGGTGATTCCTCATCGAAAAAAAGATAGGATCTTTCATATAAAGAAACTTCATTGGAGCATCCCTTGTTAAGATAGGTACAGCCCATTAAAGGGGGTACATAAAATGTGTTTAACAATTTTTTTCACAAGCAAAAGTTACAATATTGAAATTAACCTGACATTTTCTACTACCAAAAAGACACTTAGCCAGTAATTTATTTGGTTTACCCCATGGTTGTAAGGGGTGGAAAACGCAACCCATAAAATTTATTTCCAATGTAAGTTTTTGTCTTATTATTTGTTTACCATCTAAAAATTTATTTCCGATAGCCTGTTTCATTCTAAACAAAAAATGTCTCTTGAATTTTTTGCCCAAAATAAACCAGTTCGCAGCAAAAAATATTTTACGAACAAGATACATATCGCCATAAAACGAAAATACGAAACTAATTTATCCAGTAGGCCGCTATTAGCGATAGTGACAATTAAATTGGTCTGAAGGTAGACATATTGAACATTTACTATGATTTCTAGATGTTGTATGTTTTGTTATTAATAAATTAGTTTTGTTTATTTATAAATTTTATGTACCCCCTTTAAGGGGCTGTATCTTAACAAGGGATGCTCCAATGAAGTTTCCTTATATGAAAGATCCTATCTTTTTCCCTTAAATGTTTTACACTTATTTAGTTACACCCTGTATAACGAAAGAAAGCGCCAACTTTTAGATCTTCTAGAACAGTATGAATTTAAAAAGTCTATAAAAAATAATCCCCACACTAATCTGGGGAAAAACCCTAATTCTTAAGCAATAAAATAGTTTATTAGTGACTGTATAAAGACCCGTAAAATAATTTTTAAATTTAGAGCCACCTTTTTTATAACTACTGGGTTACATGGCCTTCACGTAATTATCGGATCTACCTTTCTATTTAGCATCTTCCAATGCTATTGACAAAGACCTAAATATATTGAAACATTTAAAAGCAAATTTCTTCTTTTTTCACATTTAATTATTTTAAAAATGTTTCATAAAGAACCAACCGCGGAATCAGTCGAATTTATAAGATATACTTGACTCGATCTTAATATCTCTAACTGTTTTCGAGATATTTAAACATCACAACGCATCAAGAAAATAAGTAAAAATGGAAATATCTCGAAAACGGTTAGAGATTTAAGATCGAGCCAAGTTTACGTTTTCAGTTTAGAAATTACCCTTCTTTCAGAATATTGGATTAAAAATATACAGGTAAGAAAGAAAATCATGATGTATTGAATCCGGTGTATGTTAATAGCGCCCTCTAGTGAAACTTAAAAAACAATTCTACAGATTCTCATTTCTTACTCATAAGAACATCATATCGCCAACTTGATACGATACATTAAACCGTTTTCAAATTATTGCTATTTTCGAAAATACACTTTCACTTTCAACGCCTTGTATTTCTAGAACGAGAAACAGTTCGAAAAAACTTATATGACTTAATCGGTCTAGTTCAGGGGTCGGCAACCTTTTGAGACGGAAGAGCCAAAAGTTATAATTTACACAATTTCTCAGTTTTTAAAGAGCCACTAACAGCCGCAATTTGATATCGAAAGAGACACAACTTGACATCGAAAGAGCCGCATGTTGCCGACCCCTGGTCTAGTTTGATGTTTAGTATGTAAAATTGCTCTATGTTCCATAAGTTATGGGCACCCTGTATAATGTTTAGATATCCTATTTTGTAGAATTTAAAATTAATTGTTCTATTTTCTAGGTTCTGTTCTTGGGTCTGTTCATGGTTCAGTTAGTGGTAGTGTAAGGGGTTCGCCTTCACCCCTTATGCCCCCTGTATCCATGATGCATTCTGGAATGCCTCCAGAACCTTCATCGTAAGTATAGTTACTAATAAGTTTCTAGCAATTGTATTAACCATGCATCTTTACAATCCAGTTAGTTTTCTTATGATAGGAACGAATTTTGATAAATGTAAATTTTTCAGCTCGGTCAAAGCTTTCCAATATTTTTTATACAAACCTGAACGGTCTATTTCACAATCTTCCTATATCATTTCTTTTCGTGTCTTAACGTAAGTTTAAATTTTCTATATAAAATTTATAGATAATAGATATTTATGATGTTAAAGTTAAAAGTGTCATTTTATTTTGTGCGAAGGGAAATTGGATACGTACCGAGTCACCCATCCCTTCCCACACAATAAAAATACTTTTAACACGCGCATCATACAATATTTTATCTACAAACACTACTAAATCAGACACTAGAATGAACAAAAAGTTATCACCTATTCTACCAAATTTAAAAATAAACTCATAAAATTCCAAAACCAAATAACTTTAACTTATTTGTTTGTTATTAGTTACATGGTAAGCAATATGTATTATTGTTAGTTACGGAAGAACTCGCTGTCAATGACTCAATCAAAAGATCCTTGTATTTATTTTTTAACACTATCCCAGTGTCGTAAAATGACAACTGACAGCTGTTAAGCGGTCAAGCATACAATATTCCCTGCAAAGTTTACATTATACCATTGACCTTTACTACAATAAATCAACTACCTGACTAAACCCCATTGTTTGGTCTCAACATCTTCAAACCGCACTAAATGTGTTTGTTTAATAATCAAGATATGCGCATTATAGCAAGGATTCCAGACACAGGAGGAGTATTCCAGATGGGTTCTTATTAATGAGCAATATAATTGTTTTATAAAGGGTTTTCCAATAAGAACGATATGATTTTAAAATGAAATAAAATTAAAATTATGTCAGATACAACCAAACTTTTTGTATTATATTAAAGTACAGTCGATAACATTTATGTTTTGAATAACACATCGTAACACATCAGACCTTAGATTTCAAATAGCCCCACAATAAGTAATCTAAAGAAGTTAAATCACAGCTTCTTGGGGGCCAGTGAACAGTTGCATTCCTTGATATTATCCTTTCATCAAACTTTTCTTGCAATACGTCGATAGTTTCATGAGCAGTGTGACATGTGTCTTGCTGGAACCACATTATCCTCCAAATCAAGTACATCTAAATTTGGCCACAAAAATTTTTTAACTCCTGTCGGTTTCGTTCAACATTTACTGTCACTGAATATCCTACCTCATTTTGGAAAAAAATGATCCGATGATGCCACCATAAACCACACCATAAAGTTACTTTTAGTTTATACAAGGGCTTCTCGTGAATCTGTTGTGGATTGTTTTCGCACCAAAAACGGCAATTTTGCTTGTTGACATATCTACTTAATCAAAAATGAGCTTCATCTGAAAGAATTTTTTTACAAGATTAGGATCCCTTTCAAGTTGTTCTAAACTCCAAGCAGCAAATTCTGGGCGCCTACGATGGTCCAGTGGCTTAAGTTCTTGAGTCAAAACAATTTTATGCGGGTGAAATTTGAAATATTTTTGCCAAATCCACCAAATTGTCGTGTTTTTAATCCCTAACTGTTGAGCACGACGAGGAATTGACAAGTTTGAATCCTCTACAGCACTTTCTCTTACAGCAGCAACATTTTCAACAGTTCTGGCATTTCGACGTCTTGCTGGTGTTTTTACATGGTGAAGAGAAAAATGATTTTCAAATTTCTCAACGATTCGACGAATGGCAAGCAAAGAATGGCGATTATTTGGACCAAAATTTTCGCGAAGTGCTTTATAAGTGTTCACAAAAGAACGCCTATTTTCGTAAAATTTTTGGATAATAACCAAGCGTTCTTGAAGTGTGTATTTAGCCATAATAAATTGTTAGAGTATACTGAACATAAATGATAACTAATGACGGGTATAACTTTGTTACCATGGTTACCATATCGTTTCAAAATCATATCGTTATTATTGGAAAACCCCTTTAGCTTTGGTATTGGTAAAGTCTTTGGTTATGCGCTTAATTACTCCTAGGAGATGGAGAGATTTAGATGTGGTGTTCTGAATGTGAGGAATGAAAGCAAGCTTAGCATCTATAGTCAGACCAAAATCCTTAAGTTCGGGAACAATAGTAAGAGTATTGTCCTCAGTTAAATAATGGTGTTCAAACTCGTACCTAGACCTAGAATGAAAATTTGCACTCCGGCTCTATCAGAATAGATGTTAATTTGGGCCTTTTATGGTCATAAGGATAATTGGGGTCTTATGGCAGTCAAAGGATCAACGGTATAATGTAAACTTTACTACTTTAATGCTGAATAAAGAGCTGAATGCCCCAATTTCCCTATATCCTTCATATAGTTTGAACTGGAATAAGCCAAGTAAAGAAAATGAGCGTATATTGCAGATATAGCGAAAAATTTTAATGATATAATAATACTAACAATCTTTTTGTAGATGGTGTTGGGAATACACAGTTAACAAATAAAACGATTGGTGAAGGTACATTTCTTTTACGGAAATATAAATAATTTAAAAGCATGTTTTCCAGAATAAAGGACAAGGATGAAGAAGAAACGCCAGTATGAATATATTTTCATGATTTTTGATATTTAGTCGAGAGGAAGAAATAGTGGTAATTGGATTTAAAGCTGGATTGTAGGACCTACTTTTAATAGTATATGGATTTATTTATGTACAGTAGTTTTTGAGCTAGCTAAGTAAGCATTCGGCTTAGAGATATATTTATCGCAAAAGCTTTGACATGATATTTAAAATAAAATAGCCTTAAAGTTATACAGGGTCGTTCGCGACGAGCGTCTGTTAGAACTTAAAAAAAAATAGTTTTTCGTTTTGCTCTTATTAAAATATTGTGCTTTTCTATCACTTCCAGTTATACCGGCAGTCGCTGTCGGTTTTAATATTTTTTATGGCAGGTCATTCATCTAAACTGAATGGTTTTTGAGATATTGACATTGAGAAATAACGTTTATTTAACTTTGACAGACTATGTCATTTTAACGGTGCATTTTGGAAAAAATAATTGCTTTCAAATTCCTATCTGAGTGCCGCATCCTTAACACAGTTTGACGGTATATTAAAGTCTCTTTTACTCTAGAATAGATCTTTAAGGACCTGGTAATTTTCCACTTAACACGTCAATTGACCCTCAAATTAATTGAAAACATAATTTTTTAAGGTTTACCTTAACTTTAAAGCTACCTTAGCTAAGGTCTAACTTAAGGTAACATTCAAATCTCGGCCCTTAGATTTTTATTTACTACCTAAGAAATAAACTTTCGGGTATTCGGCTGAGCCAATTATACTTTCTTGAAAAAAAAGGCGCAGAAAATGGAAATCCAAGATGCAGTTATTTATACCCTAACCTCATTTTTTTAAATGGAACACCCTGTATATTTTAATCTAAGAATATACTATTTTAAATTATCCTTTCAAATATATAATACACCATGGATGATATTGGTTTCCTAGACGATTTATTTAAACTTTATTACTTTGCAACGAAATAAAAGATTCAGAAATAACGGGAATCATCGCAAATGTTCGGAAAATGTCCTTAAATGGTTGCGGTCTTTCCGGATAGCGTTCTTCGTTTTTTCCACTTTCAATGTAAACTGATATCATATCAAATGTTTCAAAATGTTGATAGATCATTTTCGCAAATGAATAGGTAAAAATGAAATTAATGTTAAATGTTAATGGTCAACATAGTTGTTTCTAGGATATTAGCTTTTGTTTCATGGTCTACTGTGGTTTAAAATAATAAATCGCCTAGGACACCAATATCATCCATGGTGTGTTATATATTTGAAAGGAGAATTTAAAATAGTATATATAGGGTGTTTCATTAAAAAAAAAAGAGGTTAGGTCCGATAACTTTTTTACCTGACCCCGTATACTTATTCTGAAAACGGCAGATTATTCAACAATCAATATAAGGAAACTTCTGTATAGAACAATTTTCTGTATCTCTTTTAACTAAGAAAATATAGGGCAATTTTGAAATTGTAAATTTTTTGATTTCCCCCCATATCTCTTAAGCGAGCGAATTTTGATTTTACCATTTTAAGTTTGACCCAAAAGGAGCACATGCCACCTAATTTTTTGATAGCACTAACAATTACGGAGATACCCTATAAAAGTATCGATGCTGGGACACCCTGTATAATAAATGTAAAGTTGACAGCTACCTCCGATATAAACGGTAAAAGTAATAAAAATACCAATATTTTATTTATTATATAAGTTTAAAATATAAACTCGTTCTAAAGGACGTTTGACTTGAATTATTCTGTATAAGAATATGACATAGAAGAAATATTTTATAGCAATGCTATTATAGTCTATAGTTTGTAAGACACCTAAAAGAATTCCCATAATATATATAATTCTATCACCATAACTTGCATCATGATATTTCTGAATATAGGAGGATTTTTCTGGTAACATTGTTTTTGGATTTCGAAGTTTCCTTAAATTTTGCTGATATTGTGGAAAACATTCGGAACAAGAAATCTGTTTTTCGAAAATTTTATGTTGGGCTTGAACTAATATTTGAGTTGAGCTTATACAGGGTGTCCCTGGATGGGGTTACCTATACCACAAATGGACCTCATTTTTAATTAAGATTTGACATTAGAGAATTCAGTTTTTGTATTCAGGGAGGTCAAAATCTTTAAAAATATTGTTTTTACCTAGTGAGTTTAGAAGACGATAGAAAAGTGTGTAGAAGTTGGGGGCTTTCACTTTTTTTATGTTCTAAAAAAAACAAAAAATGATTTCGTCCTCACTGTATACATAAATAAATCTTTAAATCTTGAATTAAGACGAAAGAGGTAATTTTAACGAACATTTCCTAATGGTATTTTTCTTAAAAGCGAACAATTTAGGTAGTTTACTATAAAATCAATAGTTTTAAGTTTTTGACCTCCCTGTATACAAAAACAATATCTTCTAATGACAAATCTTAATTTTTTTACACGCATTTTTTTTTTATAAAGAATGACTATTTGTCGAGAAATTAAAAATTAGGTCCATTTGTGGTATAGGTAACCCATCTAGGACACTCTTTATATTAAAAATTTTTAATTGGAGACAATTTAAAAAAAATGTTAATGTCCGGCTTGTCAATGACATCTGCTAGGGCTAACCGTCAGTTTCTGTCACCCTAGGACCCCTAGATGGTCATGAGAGAATTTCTTCCGCTAAAGAGTAAAAAGAAATTCTGGAATTTACCGAAAAAGAATTTAGCATTGAAATAACAGACTACATAATCGTTAAATCTCAATATTTGTAATACAGTAAATAATATACGAGGTATGTATGCCAAGTTTTAGTAATTTGTAATAAATCTGTTCAATTTCTGGACATTTTCTAATAACACAATCCATTTCCAAATTTAAGAAAAAACTCTTTGAAGCCAATAACAATCTTATGGGTAGACCCCTCCTTAAAAAGAATTGTATAAAGCCTAACATACTTCGTATCTATCAAGAATAATAAGTAAGATATTTTATGAATAATTATTGTATTTTGGATAAATTATATTAATTTTGCACCCTTGCTCACGAAAGGTATTTTTAAAATTGTATTTTTGCTAAAATTACATATTAACAAAAATTCTAAAAACTTTTTTGAAAATTTATTATAAAATAACATAAATTGCGAATTTGTTAAAAAATTAATGCTCCATGAATCAGAATTAATAACCGTGTCCAGACCGGCCGAGGCAGGCAGCATCGAGGCAGGGCCTCTGCCCGTGTGTACCTGCCTTCGAGGATTCCTCATGTAAATGTTCCGAGACTGCTTGGACGCGGTTAATTTGGGAGAAATATTCATTGTTATGAATTAAGGTTTAGAGAAAAATCTATGAAAGTATTGTGTAGTGTAAAACAATAGGTTCTTACGCAAAACGGTTGCAAATGTGGTTCTGCGCCTGTTCAGGTTTGTTCGGGTTGCGGCCCGTTTGTAACTATTTTCGACTGTTCTGCGAACAAACCTAGTGTTATTTATCAGTATTCTAAATTAATTTTTATAAAGGAGAAGCGGTATTCGTGTGAGACTCTCATTTTTGTACAACTATTTATACTCATCTGAATCATCAATGTCGACAGACTATTTTGTATGCTATGTGTCATTTTAAAATGCCATGATACCTACTTGATATTAAATAGGTAACCTACCTAGCTAAAACTAAAAATGTATTAGACATAAGAGTGGCTAGATAATTTTTTAAGTGTTTTTTTTATGGTAGTTTTTGTAGTAATTTTTAGCTTTCAGAGGAGAAGACTTGAAGACTTATTTTACTAAACGTATTCCCTTTTTATTTTGCCTACTAAGTAATATACTCGACATATTTTTTGTATAAGATCTGTGCCTAAAGCTTTTTAGTTTATTTGTATATAGTATTTTTAGTATTTATTGAAATAAGATCTCAATGTGGTAGATTGTAAGTAATAAGGATCCGGTACGGTCGTTATGTTTTTATAAACATATTATACAGTAACTGGGAGAAACCGTGCACCATTTGAAATGCATTTTTGTTACTGATTTCCCAAATTTCTGATGAAAATTGTTAAAAAGAGAGCTTTTGCTACTAGCAGTCTTGTAAATGTTTGTTTTAAGACCCTTTTCAGTTTTTTATCAGAAGTACTAAAATATAAATTGAAAAATTCGACATTGAAAAATACATATTTACATATACAGCGAAACCTCTCATAACGGACACCTCTAATAAGCGGACATCTCTATTAAGGGGACATTTTTTCATAGTCAGGAACTAGGTAAATGAAATTCCATAAAGGCACCACAGGCTGTTTTCATACAAAGAGTGCAAAAACCCTCCTTTAAACGGACAAAAAAAATTTTCAAGTATTTGGTAGACGAATAAGTACGGTGCAAAATCTCTCTGAAGACAGACCGGCAACCAATCGCGTATGCGTGGCAGAGCGCAAGGAGTTCGCCGAATGAAAGTATTTATTTGTCGCTCTTTTCAGTCACTCTGTATACAAATATGGTTGTCTTGATCAGTGTGTGATTCCCCGACAGCAGTCCGCCGTTTATTTGTGAGTTGTAAGGTTAAAATCGTAAATAATGGCACAAAAATGTCGCGTTTTGAGTCTGAAAGAGAATATTGATGTGGAAGTTTGTAATTTGATAACAATGATTTGGGCGAGTTCATTAACATTGATAGCAATGTGCTATTAGAAGATGATAGTGACCCCATTCCTACCGATTATGTAGTCCAAACTGAATCCACATCACTAGCTGACTACTCTGATGAAGAAGTTGAATGCAGTAATCAAACAAATGTCACCAATTATCAACAAGTCATTAGTATGGTAAAGGAATTATAAGAGCATGCAAAGAATATAGGTGACTCTACAGCAATGGAATTGTTATCAGACTTTGAATTACATTGTCTAGATTGCAAGTATAAAACGCAAACACGTCAAACTACGTTATTAGAGTTTTTTAGTACTACATCCTAACTAAAACTAGTGTATTTTTGTTATGTTATGTTTATTTGTACATACATATATATAGTAATAATTTTGCATTTACAAATTACCTAATAACAAATTTCCCATGGGCGGACACCTCTATTAGGCGGCCACATTTAGACGGTCCCGTAGGTGTCCGCCTAAGAGAGGTTTCACTGTATATAAATTTAAAATGGTGGATATCGCGCCAAAGTTTATCTGATTTAAGTGTTTGACTTGAAATTTGGTCAAATTTCGTTACCTGCTTGCATTAATTTTTTGATAAAACTTTAAACTCTAGGAAAAGATGGGTATATGGGTGGACGCTTTTAGGACATAACGAAATATTGATTAAAAAGCGACTATACAACTACGCCACTGGCTTGAGAAAAAAATTTTGTGTTAAAAATGTGTGATTTTATGTCATAATAGTATATACCAAAATTTAGTGTTCTCATATATCTCAAACAGGTTGCAAAATTTTTAAAAAACCCTAAAAAATAAAGAACTTCAACAACTTGGTACATCGAAAACAAAACATTTTAGTACATAGTATGTGCATATGAACTTTTCAACTTAAATTTATTCCAGCAATCACTCATTAAATTAAGTGCATATCATTAAGTAACCCCTGTATACAAGCGCAACCTTGTATATTAAAACCCGCAAATCCTGAGATATCAGTCTGCGACGTTGTCAAATTTTACATGCCAAATAACGTGTTCGCGATTCCCTTTTTTCCCCTCTATTTCTAGAACGAGAGACATTTCGAAAAAACTTATATGACTTATTCGGTCTAGTATCTCCAATTGCTCAATGGTCCATAATTTATGGGATATCCTATATTTGTATCAATGAAATATAACAATAACACTTTCAACCAACTTTCTATTTCAATTCTACAACTTTGCTAATATATTTTATACCACAAAAGATCACTTCACTGAATATTTCAGATTTATAATGCCTTGTATTGCAACTGCCCATATTATGTGTAAGACAATATCAATTTTCATTTGTGGCTTACGAGGTATTAGTACTTCACCGACGCTATACTATTTTGTAAGTGACTTCTAATCTGAAATGTGAGTTTGGCAACACTGTATGCTACCATATGCTTGAGATTAAATGACCTGTCAGAGGGTAAGTGTACCTATGGGACACGCCGCATGTAGTTTGGTTTTAGGGGTCGTTTTCCCATTTTTTAGAGGGTATTTTAAAAAATATATGTAATGTTTCTCTAGGACGTCCAGCGAGTCACCCATTTAAATACAATAATCCATTTCCCTAACGTATTGCGATATATCTATTATCAGTCTGTCATTCATTCGAGGTTTTTGGTGTGCGTCTCTTACACATACTTTGGACCTTATACTTGGACTTGATATTTTGACGTACCGGATCTAAATACTTATGCATGTTTTATCCTTAATTTATTGATAAAAATCGAATATAGTGACAATTTTTAAAGCTAAATTATATGATTTCTATAATATGAAAGTAGATTTTTTTTATATGTATTCGTAACATTCCGTACTAAATTAGGTTGAAGACATTCCGTACATTTTTACATTAGTTTATGTTTTTAACTGTGCAATCTTTATACATTCCATTTTTTATATACTCTTTATACTCATTTTTTATATTGTGATTTTTGAAAATATATCCCAGTGAAGTATTTTTCGTCTTTAATTCCTTTGGATTTCTGTGCCCTTTTACCTTGAGAACTCAAAACCTAATGCATACATAAAAAGTGAACCAAAATTGATGCTCATTGAACAACATTTCCCATTATATTATCGCAAATTTAGGGTTCAAATTTTCGGATATTTTTTGAACGCATGAATCAAAAAAATGGCAAACTACCGCACTGTAGTGCCAAACAATGGAGGTGTCATAAATTTAAACCACCCGAGCCCCCCAAAATTTGGAAATGGCGGACGTTCAAGAAACCAGTGGCTGTCGCCGAGCGACGATCGGCGTCGGCGAGTCCCTTGGTTGCTGGATCGACCACGTGACTGCACTTTACTGAGCAGATCAGCTAAAGAGCGTTAAGCGATCAATGTTCAGCTGTGCCATCACTGACACACACCTCCAGTAGTACAGCGTTCTGGAATTTGTATTTGAAGTTAAATATTGTCGGAAAACGACGGTAAGATGTTAAAATAAATATAATAGGGGGGTTATATTGACATACGATAACGTTATTTTATTAACAGTAGTCATTGTAACACTTGTTTCATCAAAAGATTGGTGTAGTAAAGTAGGAGTGATAATCAATTAAATTTATCAATCATGTTTGTTTTCTCTTTCTTGTATTTATAGATTTCAAGAACTTAAGGGAAGCAAAATAAACATATAAATCACTGTGACGTTATATTTTAAAATTATGAATGTTGAAACAGGATCGAGCATTCCGAACCTTCGACCTTATTAGGAGTTATTGGTATTAGTTCATTGTCCTTATATGTATATTCAATACCTATTTTGATGCAAGCAACACGTACAGCTATTTTCTTCTTTCATTATTTTTTTACATTGCCAAGTGGCTGATTTAACATACCGTTAACATTTTAGGGTATCTAAGGTTTCACGATGTCCCTCTATCTAAGGATTTGAAAATTGTTTGAACTGTCATCACTCATCCTTGAAAGTATGACGTAAAACGTGACAGTATCCGGTAACCTAAAATTTAATTTCGTATTTCTTCATTCTTTTATAAGTTACGTTATAAATAAGTTCACGACAAATGTGGTGAAAAAATGATCTTCGATTCGTTTTGTTACGTATAGTTTTGGAATTTGGACCGATAAATCAGCTGACTATTTCCATTCTCCGCTACACTCCTTGTACTTATCCATTTTTTCTATGTACTTCACAAGACTTTAAAAAGTTCCCGGTGTCCGAAACGAGAAGGCGACGAACAGTTTTAGTTGTATATTGTGATACATCCATTCATAAAACTGTAAGTTACATGTATAGGAAGTGTGCCACAAATGAGTTTTTCAAATATAAAAATTAGTTTTTTATACGGATCTCAAACGGAAAATGCACAGGATTTGGCTGAAAGAATTTGGAGAGAATCGAAACGATTTTATTTTCAGAGTTCAGTGAAGCCCTTAGATGAATATGTCGTGCAGGACATTATACAAGAGAGGTGTATGATTTTTGTTTGTTCGACGACAGGCCAAGGTGAAGAGCCAAATAATATGAAAAACTTTTGGAAATTTTTATTACGGAAAAGCTTGCCGTCAGATTTGCTGCATAATTTGAAGTAAGTAAAGAAATTTCATAAATGAATTTAAATAAAGCACTAATTTTCATTTCTCCATGCAATTTAATTATATTAGAACCATTCTTAGGAAATAAAACTAAAAATTGCTACATCGAATCAATCAAAACATCGATATCTGAATCTGCATAAATAATATGTTCTTGACAAAATGTTTCCAGTTAGGTAGAGCCAGTGGTAGTCTAAGGTCTCACTTCACTACCACGTGGTTTTTTTCTCATGGGGGTAATTATCTGCCATAATACAAAAACATGTAAAAAGCCCAGTTACCAAGCCATTTAAATAATATATTAGTAAAATAATCAAATATAAATTTGTTTTATATTTTTTATTTAAATGTCGAATCAATATGAATTTGGAAAGGGGCTATCCACTGAATCTGTATCAAGTACATTCAGTACATTTACCATAAAGTTGATTGGAATAAATGTGTATTTAGTGTTTTTTGATTTTGTCACTGTCACATTAGATTTATTCGGGTTTGTCAATCAAAACTGTATATGTATTGCTTATTATTTACTAAAATTTAACTTATTTTCATGTTGAGGTACTATTAAAAAAGAATTTTAAGAAGCTGTACTTATACTGGGTGAGATGCATCATTAAGTTGAAGATAGTAATTAGTAATATCTTATCTAATTTTTGAGGTTACCGAATATTGGTTCCCTGTACATTTAATAGAAAAACTCCATTATAACGTCTTTAAAGCCTATGTGCAGAATTTGAATACCTTTTGGTGAGCCAATCCTAAGCTATTCAATTAAACATGATGGCAAAACCATGAAACTATCATAGTTCAGATTTGTTGGGGTTTGTTCGCACAGCAAATACCAGCAAATAATTTCTATGACGCTATTGCTAAAAATTGACTTAAAGCTGAACATAACGAGTAATGAAAATATTGTCACAGACACTAATTTTCGGTTTGGCAATTGCAAAATTTAATTTGCTGGTGTTTGCTGTATTACTTACCTGAACTATAAGAGATTTGTGGTATTGTCATCACGTTTAATTGAATACCTTACCAAAAAGTAGTTAAATTCAGCACATCGGTTTACCATGTCGGCCTATTCAAGAAGTTATAATGCAGTTTCCCTAATGTGTAGGGGAGCCAATATTCAGCCACCTCAAAAATTACATGGGATTTCCTATGTTCAACTTAATGCTGCATCACCGGGTATATTATTACCAATTAAGTGATACTAATATTGTTATTATAAAGATTTGCAGTCCTTGGACTTGGAGATTCAAGTTATACCAAGTTTAACTTTGTTGCAAAAAGACTTCATAAGCGTCTGCTTCAATTAGGGGGACAGCCTTTAATATCTGCTGGACTGGGGGATGATCAACACGAATTAGGTTATGATGCAGTTGCAGACCCATGGATAGATAGTTTGTGGATCAAGCTAATAGAGGAGTATCCATTACCCGAAGGAATTCAACCATTAACCAAGAATTTACCTATAGTGCCCAGGTATGTGATAGAACTTCATTCAATCAGTCATATTCACTAAAGAGTTTGAAATAAAAAAATTGTCAACTTTTAATCTGTAATGTGTTCTGCTTTTTTTGAAATAATCTATGTATAATATACACATTCCATCCCCAACTAGTTACTTGAATGACAGGTCTTTTTTTCCAATAACTGTCAAAACAAAAAAGATACTACAAAAATTAAATTGAATTTCAGATAAAGTGAGCTCTGGTGGCACAGTAGGCACATTTTTATAATACAATGGTGGAATCTCCTCTCCAAATATTCTTATGCATTATTAGCATTATTATACTGAAAATATATCATCATCATTAATTTATTTATAAACATTCTTTTAGGTGGAGTGTAAAGAGAGATATAAAATTTTTAGAAAACTATAATAATGTGAATAGAGTCTCATCAATATTCTACTCGACGAAAAAATGTAATGAATTTAATGCCAAAGTTTTAGAAAATTTCAGACAGACTGATCCATCTCATTTTCAGGTAAGTCAATATAAAATTAGTTCTTACAACCCGAATTTTAATTTAAAAATAATTCTTACATTAAAATTTTGGAAGCCCAGAATATGTGGGCAATCTCCCAGGTTCAGATAGAACACTAAAAATAACAGGAGAAGTACCTATAATTTTTTAAGTACTAGGTGTAATTTAATATTTTTTTAGTATAATTAAAATTCGCCCTTTTAAACACATTCGGCTTATTTACTTTGCCAGGGATGGACTAGACGTAACACAAAAATGCTTTTTTTTTTGTACACCTTGTATGATGAAGGAACGACAATAATAGTTTTGGATACTCTAAACCTTAAGCTGAAAAAAGGTACTCTTGATCAATGTCGATACAATGAACTGTTTTCGAAAAAAATATATATTTTTTCAATATGATTTATATTCAGTATACCTAAATTCCATTACTAAGTTAGTAACTAATAAGACAAAGGAAAAAAACCGCAAATTTCAAAACACTACCATAAACTGACACTGGCATAAATATTCTTATTTAAATCGGTATATGTGAAAAAAACCCATAACAACAATGAGGGAATTTTATGAACATAAAACAACTAATGCAATGAGCCATATTGAACAAAAATATTTTTTTTTCGAAAACAGTTCACTTTATCGACATTGATCAAGAGTACCAGCTTAAGGTTTAGAGTATCCAAAAATATTATTGTTAAAATTTTGAGATCAGATGTACAGGGTGTCCATTTTTCGGTGGTTTTACAGGTTATCTCCGTTATTAGTAAAGATAGGATGCGCTTTTCGGAGCATTGTGCTACTTTTTTGTGAAACAAAAGATGCCCCCAAGAATATTCAGGTTCTCTAAATTGTTTTATAATTCAGTTTGTTCTAATTATTACAGCCAATGTAAACTAAAATATGACATGCTCGTTTGCTATATCCAGTGTAACGAAATTGCAGATGGCGCATTAGAAGTGTATTTCAATGGTAAATATACTATAAGCCTTTTTTAGTGTGTAATTTTATGAAATTTATAAAATTTCTTGAATTACTTGTAGATATCTTGAAAGACGACAGCCGAATAATATAATTTTTCCAATTATAAAAGCAAATTTAATTGAACAAGGTTCATTTTCTAAACCTCGGCCTAAAATATACCATAAGGAAAATCGAAAATTGTATATTTTTTGAAAAACGCAAATTTTGGGAATAATATTAAGACTAAATATAAAAAATTATATACATATTTCTGAGAAGCTTGTTAAAAACTGAATTACATTATTAAAAAATATATAGGGCAGGAACAAACCCATTTAAAAAGAAGCAGTTTGGTGTGTTTTCTTGTAAACGTAGAAAAAAATCTGAGCACGTCACTGGACTCTACGTAAAAAACTACAAGGGGAACATTTTAGTTCTTTTTGATAAATCACAGGGTAACCGAAATATGGGGGGTTTGTTCGGGTTTGTTTGTCCCAAAATGTAAAATTCCCAAAAACATCCCGTATATCAAAAACGAGGACGCCTAGAAGAATGATAATTAGAGCATCTTTTCTTTCACAAAAAAGAAGCACGGGGTGCTGCGGAAACCGCATTCTTCTATCAGTACTAATAACGGAGATACCCCGTAAAGCCACTGAAAAATTGATACCCTGTACAGTGTACAGGGTGTTAATAAATTAGGAAAATATGAAAATGATTCAAGAGAGAAGTAGTAGAAGTACTTTTAACAAAAATTTTATAAAACAAACTTGTTTATAAACAAACATAAAGTCTAAGTACAAATTTTGAACTAAAAAATGGAAACTTTCTTACCGGTTGCCTATCGGGCAATATATCTCATTAGAGACAACATTATATCAATTTAAAAAACTTAACAACTAGTTAGCAAATATTTGCGGAACTTTTTAACACCCTGTATAATGCAGTATGTTTTAGGATGTACGGTTAATAAAACTGGAAACCGGCGGGCGAGAATATGCACCTGGGGATTTGGTTGTTTTAAGGCCCAAAAATTTAGATTGGAAAGTTGAAGAATTTAAAGAAGTTCTGAAAAATAATGGAATTGATGTACCAGATAATTCTATACTAAAAGTTTCTGAAAACTATCAAGAAATTCCTGTACCCGATGCATTAAAAGTTGAAGTAACTTTTCAACAGCTCTGTAAGGAATACTTTGACTTGTTTTCTATACCGAGAAGAAATGTATTTCAAATACTTTCTCAGATAACTGATAGTGAGCTAGAAAAGGAGAAGTGCCTAGAATTTTGTTCCGCTGAGGGTCAGCAAGATATGTATTCTTATGTAAATCGCCCGAAAAGAAATATCGTGGAGATATTAGGCGACTTTCCCCACGCTACTAAAAATTTAACACTCGACATCCTATTTGAAATACTTCCTCCCATTAAACCACGAGAGTTTTCTATAGCGAGCAGTTTTAAATGGCATGAAAACGAAGTTCATATTTTGCTGGCTGTCGTTAAATATAAAACGAATTTAGTTAAAGAAAGATTGGGTCTTTGTTCAAATTATTTGGCCGATTTGCAACCTGGCGATGTGATTACTAGTTGGTTTAAGCGTGGATCGTTTAAATTTCCAAAAAATTTGGTAAGTTTATGAAAATTAGTTTTTTCAAAAATTTTTTGTAGCCAGGTTAGATAATTCTTTTCATTTTTAAGTTCCGTTACGTGTGGCGTGACGACAAATTTGATGTAAGAGAAATATAAAAGATAAGCCGACACAATTATTATAATGACATTATTTTTAATGATATTACTGAAATTTGTGACGAAATCTCGCATCATTACTGGTTCACTCATACTTCCACTGTTCAACTTGTCCGGAAAATACTTTTTTCGTTATTTTTCTTTTTCTACAGGGTGTTATGGAAATGACGTATATATTTAAATGGGTGATTCCTTGGGTGTCCTAGAGAAGCACTACATATATTTTTTTTTTAATCGACCGTTTCAAAAGTGGGATAATAAACACTCTTACTCACAGGTCAGTCCGCGCTACTGTACAACATTTCACCCAGACCCATTAATGTAAAACTGAAATTCCATATAAAATTATAAAAATAAATTATTTTCTACCTACTTGTATTTATCTTTATACCTAAAGAGCGAGGAAATCCAGGCACCAACACAATCAGTTTTTTTTCTTTTTCATGGGAACACTCCTGGAAACACTTTATGTAAACACAGTAATAGTGAAACAGAACCGATAGTTAGCTTTTGAAAATACAATAATACAGATTATACTACAGATTATTAGATTTTATTACACGCGACGAAATTTGACGTCCAGAAGAAACGCATCAATAAAAACAATATTCAAAGATTATTTATCGACTGGCAAGATGCACGCGTAAGCCGAAAAAACAGAACGGATTGCTGAGAGTGTGTTGGTGATCGACGAGATACAACGTATCCGGCCGCTGGTTGGTCTTCAACTAACAGACGCAAGCGTGCGGCGCTATATGAAACTACTTCCCTCAGCCGATGTAAGGCGTCAAGAGTGACGTACGTAGCTATTACTATTCCATATGTTTTTTCGGGTTGTTTAAAACATAGTCCGTCGTAAAGGTTATTCAATTAATTGTACAAAAAGGTATTACAGCATGGAAAAGTGTTTAAATTATTTTATTTTGTCTAAAGAGTTTAAGGTGTACATATGACAACACCGGCCAGAATTCCTTGATTGCTTATATGTATCGCAGTGCCACACAGGTGTTTTTCTGGTTTGACGTCAGGTCACTTTTACCGCTGAATGAATTGAAAGCGCCATTTATGGCTATTTTTCTTCAATTTGTCTTTATCTCAGGAATTGCCGGTTTAAATATAATACGTCATTTCCATAACACCCTGTATAATAAAACTTTGTTATTTACCGATAGATATAAAAGGAATACTGTTCTTATGGTTATGGTTATATTTAATTTTTGTGATTGTAATGTCCCGTTGGAACAATACAATGGTTATTTGGTTAATATTTTATTCGCAAATCAGAACAAATTATTTATATCGGGGTATACCGGGTGTTATCGAAAGGACTTATTATAGCGACCGGCAAAAAGTTGGCCACATATGAGAAACTTTTTATTATTGGAATATTAACAAAACTTTTCCGATTGCCTCTGGGAACCTAAAAACTTACTTTGACATTTATCACGTGGACTACTGGTTTGGCTGGAAAATTGATGATGGAAAACTGCTGTTAGATGACGAGATAACGAAAAAAGTGTTATGCTCTTTTGCAAAGGTAGGAGCCAAATTTAAAAAAATATTTTTGGAAAAATTAAGAGCAACTTTGGGAGACACATTAAAACTTCTCCCAAATTAGAAAAAAACAGTATTTTGTAAACATATTATTCCAGAAATAACTATAAATAGTAAATATGGTTGCCAGATACAGGACCTGGCCACACCCATTCACATGGTATGAAGCCAAATTTTAGATTTTCAGAAATAACATTTTTTAAGAACAGCAAAAATGTTTAAATAACGTATTGTTACCTTGTTTTTTGATCATTTAACACATTTTTCATTGTATTCCTTGGAATATGAAACTAATACTGGATATTTTTCTGTTTATTTTTATTTTTGTAATTTTGGCTCAAAACTTAGCAGAAGAGCATAAGATACTTTTTTCCCAATCACTTTTTTCGATATCTCGTCATCTAATACCAGTTTTCCATGACAAACTATATTTTTTAATTTTTCAGGCAACAAACGAGTAGTCATGTGGTAAGTTTTTAGGTTACAAAAGCGGAGGCAATCAGCGTAAAATTTTTTAAAAAAATATTTCAATAATAAAAAACTTTTTCCGGTCACTGTATTTAAATCCGCAAATCATGCGATGAAAACAAATTGAAGAAAAATATCCATAAACAGCGCTTTGAATTAATAAGCGAGATAAGCCACCTTATGTCAAACCCGAGAAACCACTTGGTAGGCACTAGCAGATTCAATAATTATTAGTGTTGTGATCGCTCGAGCGAAAAACCGCTTGATCACTCGATTATTGAAATAACCGACATCGCTCGATTATTAAAAAAACCGCTCGAGTTATCTATTCAGGCGAAAACCGTCGCCCGTCACTTATTATCTTTCACTCGATACCCGAGCTTCGCTTGACGCCTGCGGAAATATACCGCTGTAGTGTGATCGAGTTAGAAAACTGCTCGTATATTCGAACAGTTTTTCGCTCGATAGGAAATACTCTAGTTATAAATTCAGGCGAAAAACCGAAAAATATCGCCGGTTATTTGATAGACGACCTTCCGATTGGCGACATTCAAGTTTGACGCTGAGCAAGTACACGAAATACGTCTTCCTTAAAGGCACATAAACGAGAAGGTGCATATAAAAAAAGTATGCCGAATCCCTTAGCGGAGTCCTCGCGACATGCATTTTGTAAAGTTGTTTTAACTGGCTAGCCAGCGGAATAGTTTAGGTCTCCGATTGTAAATATTAAAAAATTAAAGGATATAATTTTAAAATTTTTAATTATTATAAAGACGAGAAAACTTCTCAAAAATAACATAATAATAGAAATTGTTAATAAAAAATAACAAAACGAACAAAATGGTTAACAAAATATTTTCTTATTTTGAAAGTCGCGTAACTAAGCCTAGTGCACACAGTGTGCACCTGATAATTATTTAAAGTGAAAGAATTTGACAAGCTATTTTAAATATCTACTTATTTTATGCTCGTAGATTGAGGAAGATGTGAAGAAAAATAACTCTTGGTAATACTTTTTGTTCAGGTTAAAAACGCACAATAATAAACCTAACAATAAATACTTATTTGGGTTATTTTTTGCAGTTTTTTGTTTGGTATCGAGACACGTGGTAAAAATTCATTATTCACAAATAAATAAATTTCTGGAATTTTTTTGGTAGCCCAACCGTAGTTACGTGCCTGCTAAATACCCTACCTGATCACATGTAAACGGCTAGGCTGCCGGTGGAGCAGTCAGTGACGTCATCGCTTAGTGAATTGGAATTTCAAGCGATTCACTCGAGCAATTCACTCGATTATTAAAACCGCTCGAGTATCAAGTACTCGATTATTAAAATCATCGGTTTTTCCCAACACTAATAATTATGTTAGGTCAATCTAAAAAGATGTCCGAATGTTGGCCGTCGTTGTCATATTTGCATGTCAAACACAAATTTTAACACTTTTTCATCCCGCAATTTCGTTCGGAACAATTCTTTCCACAATTTAAAATGACGGCAAAAATGTATGTTTTGCAACACAACCAATAGTAATACGACACAAATTTGAAATCACTTTAAAACATTTATTATTATAAATTATTTCACAGTAAAACCAAAAACCGATAATGCTTAAACTGGTGAATTTAACACCTTGTTTATTAAGCCAGAGATACCTTAACGTTAATAAATCGTATACAAACACTTGCGGGAAAGAGGAGCGCGACATGTCAATATGTGATGAAAACAGGCTGAAACACGTTGAGCAACGGTTTGAACCTGTCGACTAGCTTGTTCGGGTTTGTCCGGATTATCCCAATGGCAAACTCATACTTTTGATTTGCCTAAAGAGTAGTTACTAATGCTTACAATATGAAAAGCAGTATACCAATTTTTAGTTGAATTCTAACAAACATGGATACTTTAAAACGCCCGGATCGACAGACGCATAACAATTCAACAACAAATAAAATGTCTTTATTTTTATAGGATGTTCCTGTAATTATGGTGGGACCAGGGACTGGTGTTGCCCCATTTAGAAACTATATTTTTGAAGTATATGATAGCAACAACTGTAGTCCAGAAAACCTTATTTTATTCTATGGGTGTAGATTCAAAAGCAAGGACTTTTTGTGCATGGAAGATTTTGAGAAACTTAAGAACGAAAATAAGATATCCCTCGTATGTGCATATTCTCGAGAACAAGATGAAAAAATGTGAGTATGACAAAAAGACACCTGTAACCTGGATTATTATTAGTTAATATATTGACTATAGGGATTAGCATTTTGCAACGAGAGGGTCTGTGTCTGAATTGACTATTATTTATTGTGTTAATGCTTTAAATAGGACCCTAAATACACTAAGCCAATTAATTATCAAAGACTCACGTCCTAATTAATAATTTTTGCTGACGATAGCACACTAATCTCATCCTTCTCTTTGAATGCACAAACATCGGCTGCCGACGCACATCTTCGTAGACAGCATGAAGTATCACGCGTCAACAAAGACCTGGAAGAAATTTTGGCTTGGGGTGACAGTAACTAAGTCGAATTTAACGCTAAAAAACCCAGGCAGCAATTTTCTCTAAAAAGGTTAGCATTACTGAACCGGATATAGTCATGGACGGACACGCAATCCCACTGTCTTCATCTATCAATTTGCTGGGCGTCAACCTGGGAGGAAATATATCTTGGCATAACCACGTTGTGGCAATCGCTAAGATAGCTTCTCAGAAACTTGGTGTACTCTTCAGAACCAAAAAGTTGTACACACCTCAACAACTTTTGACACTATACAAAGCCCAGATTCGACCATCACTGGAGTACTGCTCTCATGTCTGGAGCTCTGCACCCAAACATACTCTTCGGCTACTGGATTCCATCGAAAGGAGAGCCATTCGTCTGATTGAAGACCACAAGCTGACGAAGAACCTCGACAGCCTAGAACATCGAAGACGGGTTGGGGATTTGACTCTCTTTTACAGACATTTTCATGGAAAGTGCTCGGCTGACCTTGCCCTCTTAATTCCGCCCAGAGCGGCGAATAGCAGAAATACGTGACGAACCACTGCCGCCCATCAATATGTGGTTAAGCTTAGTACTCCTCGAACTTCATTATTTAAGAATTCTTTCATCTGGAGGACTTCATCATTATGGAACGACCTTCCCGAGGTCGTTTTTCCCAACGATTATAACCTCCAACAATTCAAAACCAACGTGAATCGCTTTTTGCGCACACGCACCACTCCCAGAGTGGCCTAAAGGATTTTTCCTATAGTGCTTGTGTTTGACCATAAAAAAATAATAAAATTGTTATTTCGTTAATAATGAACCAATTTTAATAATTTTTATTTTAACTAATAGAAAATATATTCTAGAGTTTAGGACAGAGCAGTTTACGTTCTGATGCGTCTAATTGTACGGGGTAGAGCATAAAATCTAAATTCATATAAATTTCCTAAAATTTAAATTTGACATATCTTGCATAAAAATGTAATGTAATTTATTTTGTAAACTAAACCGATTAGAGATATATCTGGGTTAGATACTGGCCCAAATGAATCGCCATGCCACTTGAGGTAACGAAAAGGAAAACCACAGACTCGTTACGTAAAAATTTAGGATTTAATTATACTTACCTATATCCGAAAGTTGATATTAGCTGAGATACAGGGTGTTAAAATTAAAACTTCATTTTTAATTTTCTCTAATAAACTTTGCGAGAAACTAACGTTTTTTACAAAATTTGGCTATTATGGTTTTTTTAGGACGAGAAATTGATTTTTTTGTGAAAATTTAATGAACTGTCTGCGGCATTTCTCGCACATTTATTAGGTCATAACTTTTTGTGCCTTAGTGTATCTAAATTTTTAATGAAAATAATACTTTTCTCATATTTATTACGTAAGAAAGGTATACTAAGCTGAAGTCGCCCAGAGCTACCGTTCCGGAGATATGTGCATTTGACTTGTTTAGTACACCCTGCCCAATTAGCAAACAAAATTATTTTCTTAAATTAAAATATGAGAAAACAAATGAAATTTAGAGATGCAGTTACTATGAAACCTCCATGTTGTTTGTTGATTATTGTAAGATAGCTGTGTGAGAAAATGTTTCATTTTTGCGGGATATGTTGTGTATACGCGCAGGAAAATTTTAATGGACGAGGTGCCCAGAGACGATATTCGGAACTCTATCCAACATCTGATTTTATGATCTTCAAAAATATTTACGACCGATTAGGCGAAACAGGTACCTTTCGTCCTAAACGGAATTCCAAATAACTCGCACAGCTATCTTACAATAATAAACAAACAAATAACAACATGGAGGTTTCATAGCAACCGCATCTCTAAATATCATTTGTTTTCTCATAGATTACTTTAAGACAAAAATTTTGGTTTGCAAATTAATAGTTTTTGAATTTGAATGCAAATATTTCAGAAACGGTAACTCTGGGCGACCTGAACTTAGTATACCTTTTTTACATAATAAATATGAGAAAAGTAATATTTTCATTAAAAACTTAAATACACTGACGCACAAAAAAGTTATAACCTAATAAATGTGCGAAAAATGCCGCAGACAGCAATGTACAGGGTTATCAATTTAGTTTGTCCCACTTTTACCTGTAACTTTTTTGTATTTTGAGTTCATTCAAAAAACGAGATGTAACATTTTTAGCCAAGTTTTTATGAGTGTTGTCAAAAATAACAGTAGGTGATACGTCACACCCAAAAACCAATTATTATTTTTTTTAAATGGGACGCTCTATATATCAGAAGCGCATTAGGTGGCGCCTTTTCTTCCGATATCAAAAATATAACACCCATATGCATTCTTTTCTTCAAATGTTTAGCAGAAAAACTATTTAATTAATATTGGCATACCTAGAAAATAACAAAAGTTTATAACATTAATTTAATAACTAGAATTATATAATAATTATTTCATAATCTATATTGTTCTATATGACCACCTCCATTTTCGATACATTTACGAAACACTTTTACAAGTGACTATTAATTTTTAATAAATCTTCTCTATTAGTTTGAATCTGAATGATGGCGTTTTCAATTCTAATATACAGTTCATTCAACGAATAACACGGTGTATTTTTTAATATAACCCCAAAAGAGAAAAACACAGGGGGTTAGGTCTGGGCTGCTCGGCGGCCATTTTATAGTACCCGATTTTCCAATCCTTTGGACTTATTTTGCGTTTAAATGTGCAGTTACTGGAGCTACACCATGTGGCGGCGCTTCATCTTGAATTTCTTAGGGTTAGAATGGAGGGTTAGAATGGGTAAATTTTCTAAGCGACCTGAGTGGGTCAGTTAAGGAATCTTCGAAAATTATTATAATTGGAAGGAACCCGTCTATTGGGAAACTGAATCCTATACCTCCTACGTGCTAAGGTTTCACTGCCCGTTTGCCGAAAAATATCAAACATAAAAGAGTTTTCCTCCAGCGAATAATAATATCTCATATTATTTGGTTCCTACATACAAAATAACTTTTCTACAGAATTCGAAACGACTAATAATGCTAAGAATGACAGACTGAAATATAAATGATATAAATAATGATAAAATCCATAGCAACCAAAACAGTTGCATAGCTATCTTGATGCCAAAATAGTTGCATAGCTATCTTGATGCTTTTTAACAATAATTTATTTTTAGATATTTTTGTCAATGTTTGATAGAATGAAGAAAAAAACGCATATGTGTGTTATATTTTTGAGATCGGAAGAAAATGCGCAATCTAATGCGCTTCTGATATATAGAGTGTCCCATTAAAACATAATTAATAATTGCTTTTCGGTGTGACATATGACATATGACACATGCTGTCATTTTTGACAACACTCATAGAAACTTGGCTAAAAAGGCTACATCTTGTTTTTTGAATGAACGCGCTAACTCAAAATACAAAAAGTCACAGGCTCTTGAAAGTGGGACAAACTAAATTGATAACCCTGTACATTAAAATTTCACAAAAAAAATCAATTTCTCGTCCAATAAAAAACTATAATTGCCAAATTTTGTAAAAAAAACGTTGGTTTCTTATTAGAGAAAAACAAAAATGAAGTTTTAACTTTAACATCCTGTATCTCAGTTAATATCAACTTTCGGATATAGGCAAGTATAATTAAATCGTAATATTTTTACGTAAGGAGTCTGTGTTTTCCATGTAGCATTAATTAGCGGACACCCTGTATATGTCACATTTAAATTTTAGGAAATTTACACGCAACTAGATTTTATGCACTACTCTGTACAATAGACATATCAGGACGTAAACTACTCTGCCCTAAACTCTAGAATCTGCATTCTATTAATTAAAATAACAATTGATTCGTTATTAACGAAATAACAGCTTATTAAATAGGACGTGAATTCTTGAATATTCGATGATTAATTGGCGTAGTGTATTTATTGTCCAATCCAGTTCAATAAAACAAATAATAAACATTCCAGATATGTTCAAGACAAAATTGAAGAACATAATGAACTAGTTTGGCAGGCCCTAAAAAGAAATGGTTACATATTTGTAGCAGGAAATTCAAAAAATATGCCACAAGCAGTAAGACGAGCATTTCTAAATGTATGCGAGAAAAATGGCAAGATGACGGAATCAGAGGCTGTTAAAATGATCGAAACTATGGAAAAACAAAACCGATACCAAACTGAATGCTGGTCTTAGGTTAGGATTTTAGAAAATTGTTGATTTAAGTTAATAAATTATTGAATATTTAATTAATCGTCGGCGTGTTATTTTAGTTTTAGAGAAATGAACAAGAAGTTTTAAAGGATCGTTAACAGATACTTTCAGATACCCATCGCAGTTATCCTCATGATTAAACATTTAAATACCAATCGGATGACGCAAAATTAATCGGTAAGCATTTACCATTCAAGTTACAGAATAAATAATGGTATATTAAAGTATAAGGTTTATAAAGCATCATTATTTTTGCCAGGGGTGCGCTGATTATTTTAATTTTTCTTTATTCAGAGCAAGATAATATAAAAATATTCTCAAAAATGAAAAGTAGAACGCGACGCTTTTAAAAAATATAGAAGACCCGAACAAACCCTAAAAGGAAGTACAAAATATAAACTTTATGTTCCTGCATTTTCGTTATATATACTCGACTGCACAAAATTCCGCCACCCTGAAATTTTGGTCAAGTTTCATATTTTATAACTTGTTTATTTTTATGCGATTTTCATGTTTTTATTTTCAGTTTGTAGATCTATCTATTCTGTTTTTTCTGTATTATTTTATAAACTAACATTTTTTGATCAGACTATACAGGGTGTTATGGAAATGACGTATTATATTTAAACCGGCAATTCCTGAGATGAATACAAATTGAAGAAAAATATCCCTAAATGGCGCTTTCAATTCATTTAACGGTAAAAATGACCTGACGTCAAACCAGGAATACCTCTGTACCGCACTGCGGCACATCCGAATTCTCACCGGTGTTGTCAGAATTAGACTCTTTAAGTTTGAAATACCCAACTACGTAACTAGGTCAAATGTCAATGACCTTTTGACTTTTGATTGGCTGATTTTTTAATGTAATTTTATTTAGGCCACACACATACACTTACCTTGTCGGTCTTATTTAAAAATTAATGTCAACTTCTATAAAAACTTATACAGCGTTTTAGTAAAGAAACCGGCACATCACATAACCTGGTTATGCAAAACTAAACTACACATGAACATTGGCCGCTATAAAACTGCACAAAATTCACTTGGAGACATCGTTTTTACTAACATTGGCTTGTCTCGCTTAGGTTTGCATGAACTTTTGCTTTTAATTACAAAACACATTGTAAAATGTAAATAACATTAAAAAACACATCTGACCTGAAATATTCAAAACACGAACTGTCAAAAACTAGAAATGTATTATAATGCAATGCATGTTTTCCAGTAGATTCCTGCGCATTCACCAAAAAAGGTTGAAATAAATAATTATAATAATCTACATCATTTATTTATTGTTTTCCTTCACTGCTGTAGATACCAATAAAGATTAAAAAACTTGTTAATCGCTGCTCTGGTGCTTTATTTCATTCGAAAAGCTTAAAAAAATTAAATCGATCGCAGCGGGATTTTAAAACCCAAGATTAGCACATCTCTAGTATAAATCGACAGGTTAAAAGTTGACATTTGCTTGACAACAAGCGGCTTCGCGCGAAAGAGTTTTTTCGGGATATTTAATCAACTGTACAGTGCGAATAAGTGGGAAAATGTTTAGTACATACAGAAAAATCAAGTCGAAGGCATATTAGAAAATGTTCCTTTAGTAAGAGACTGGAACTCGCAAGGTCACCGGATCTTACATCATGCAATTTTGTCTATGGGGTACGATGAATAAAGAAATGGTTGATAAAGTCGAAAATATGGATCAGTTGCGATATAAGATATTGGATGCAGCAGATAAAATAATTGCTGAACGTTTTAGTTTATAAAGTGCCAATTGTGTCCTATTTGTGTGTTTGTTAAAGAATGCATTAGTATGTAGCGATTTTGTGTGACAAGGGCCTATCTTAAAAAAACTAATTTGAAACATGTGTTTCTTTAAGTGATTTATGGTAATTTGTTCAGTGTTTCACTATTTGTTCTGTGTCTCTGACGATATACAGGGTCATGTTCTGAGATTGGAAGAAAAACGCCGAAGGGGTTTTAGTGGTGGGTTATAAGCTTTACCCACTAAAACCAAAAAAACTGAAGATTTATGTGCCCTGGATTACTTGCTAGTATACTGGCACCTGGATTCACTTCTATTTGGATACTAGGTAGCTAAATATTTATTTTTATAAGAATCTAAAGTTTTACACGAACAATTTGGCAACATTGCGCTAGAACATCTGTTTATTACACAGCTGCTCAGTGTAATGTGACTGTGCCGAGGAGTTGTGTGTGGGTTTATGGGTGAATTACCCCACTTTTTAAACGTTCGATTTGAAAAAAAAAAAATATGTAGCGCTTCTCTAGGACACCCCAGGAGTCACCCATTTAAATATAATACGTCATTTCCATAACACCCTGTATATATTATACAGCAGTAAATCAAACTAACTGTTATTTTTTGTCGTAATTTAACAACACCCTGTAGGAAAATGGAGGTGGATAATTTTATTTACATACTGTTTCTGGTAATCTTTGATGTATTCTAAATATTTCGTTTTTGATTCATTCCATTATCTCATTTCTGCTGCGAGCTGCAAAATTTTAAATGAAACGCTAATTTGAAGCCAATTTTTATTAAGAAAAACACACACTAGATCTATCATAAAACAATTTTAATATTGTGTATTTCCTCCTCTTACAGTAATGACAGCTTGCAGCCTTTATGGCATCGACTGAATAACGTTACTTATCCTTTCTTGAGGGATAGCCTGATATTCTTCGGTCAGCGCCAGTTGTAAATCTTGCAAGTTGATCCCAAAGATGTTCGATTGGGTTGAGATCCGGGCTACATGCGGGCCATTCCAGTCTTTGAAGTCCAACTTCATCCAGATATTCGCTTACTACATGTACAACGTGGGGTCTAGCATTATCATGCATTAATGTAAATTAGTTCCCAATGGTAGGGGCTAATGGAACAACAACTTCTTGGAGGATTTCCTCAGTGTAATGGTGGGCGGTTAGAGCTCCATTTTCAACAAATACCCGCCTAAATCATGAACCGCCATGATATGAAATTCGTTCTGATATGATGCAGTGAGCATATCTTTCATATATACGTATGTATACCTGCTCACGACCATCCGGCGACCTTAAACCCTGGAATCATCAGTGAATAGTACGTAAGAATATTGTCACTGTCAAATATTCTGTCACAATAATCGCGTACTTAGCCAACGTCGATAATTTTTGACCGAAAACTTGACACACATTTTCTAAAAACAACATCGTTTCATTTAAAATTTTGCAGCTAGCAGAAGCAATGAAATAATGGAATGAATTAAAAAAACATACTTTTTATAATTTTTCCAAAGAATCAAAATATTTGTATTTTGAAACATCCTGTACTATTATAACTAAGATTTGAAAACATAATGAAAGGCTCCTGGGTATTACCTGACTCCCGACCAAATTTCAGTGCGCTAATTTGTGAGAGTTCAAAAATATCCGCCCTTTTTGAAGCATATGTTTTCAATAAAAAAAAGTTAAATTAATTATTATCTCGAGAACGATAACAGATAGGTATAGGAAAATGTTTAGGATAGTTATTAAGAAATTAATAAGGATGATAAAAAAAATAATACACAGGATGTTCCATTTAAATTATCAAAGTTGTTATTACTTTCTACTAGAAGCGGCAGCACTGCACGGCTGAAAATATTTTTGACAGAGAGGAACATGTCGACTTATACAGGGTGTTATGGAAATGACTTATTATATTTAAACCGGCAAATCCTGAGATGAAAATAAATTGAAGAAAAATAACCATAAATGGTTTGAGTTATTAAGCGAAATATACTCTGTATATGAAATCTCAAAATTTACGTGGCCGCTCCTGAGGACCTTCGCAATCAATAGTTTATAGAGGCAGTCTCGAGGTTCAAAAGGGGTTAGCGCATTATTGGCGATGTTGTCATATTGCAACACAGAATTCTAAATGCACGTGTTCAGTTTTTGACAATAAGACGTCTTTGACGCGCGTTATCACTTCTTTTTAAAACTTTTTAGAAAAAAAAAACACAATTTTAAGGTACATACTCTCTTACCTTCGATCTTATTTTTAAATTATCCGTTTTATAATTAAATTCCATAAAAAAATAAAACACAAATAGTATGTTTTGCAACAGAACCAACAGTAGATAATATCACACAAATTTGAAATAACATCACAACATTTATTATTATGAATTATTTCACAACAGAAAAAAAATTGGGTAATGCTACAACTAACAAAACGTTTAAAATTAGTATACGTCAAGCACATGGAACCCTCGACACCGTCATTCCATCCCCGAGTCTCGAACCATACTGAAGCAACGATACTGGCGCGCGGCCGGTATCCAAGCAAGGGCGAGACACGCGGTGTGATCTGACATCACTGTTAGTATACTCTAGTGACCCACATGGTTGCTAAGTAAATCCAGATGGAACGGCGCGACAGTATGTGGGTAAAAAGGGTTTTTACCTTAATATTTAAATATTCGATTTAAAAAGAAACTATGTAGACTTTCTCTAGGACACCCAAGGAGTCACTCATTTTAATATAATAAGTCATTTCCATAACACCCTGTATAAGCTACCAAATTTTCAAAGTGATCCGTTGACTAGTTCTTTATAAACGTCTAATAGACCCATCACTCTGTATAAATAGTGCTTTGTTCAGGTTTAAAAAGAATAAACTTGACAGGTGCGAGGTTGGCTGAGGTAGTAACTTATATAACAAAAAGTCGATACTCAACACTTTTTTCTTCCATTAGAAAAACTGATTTTACTGCTTACAGAAACTTTAATTCTATTTTTGCGTCTAATCTATGTTTATGGACTCGAGTAAAGGGTAAATTTGAATTTCAGGTAAAGTGGAGAAACATTTTTAAACCATCCTGTATATTAAATATTACAGTATTTAGACAGGTATGACCGCGTTATGAATGCATCAGTAATTCAAGTTCTATAATAAAAACACAAGGCTTTTGATGCCGTTATTAGGTACATTAAGATTAAATAATTACTTGAAAAATATTTTCAATTTCCGATAGAACAATAATGACTACGTAAACAAAAACAGAGAATAGGTCTGATTGAATTGCAATTTAACACGAGCACGAAAAGATTAATGTCAATAACGATAAATCAATTCACCAAACAATAGATGGAAATCTAGTAATGGTTTTGTGGGAAAACTCGAGGAACCGTAAATGTATATTGCATTAAGGCATTATTTTTTATCAATATTTTAGGGTCACTAGACCGAATATTATAGTTTTGTAATAATTCACATTTACATTTTAAATTGTTTGCTAAATTACATAAGTAAGAACAATTTAATAAAACCTTTTGAGCATTAATCTGGTTATAATTTATAAAACAGTACTGCAAAAGAAAAGTAGTACGGGGGCGTCAATTATGTCAATAATAAGAAATTAAAACCTTGCGACTCTCGCTTATACAGTGTGTAACAAATTCGTTGTCCATCTTTGGGATTTAGGAAACGGTAAGAGATACGAAGTCGGTTAAATTAGGGCAAAGTTGCATAATTATGCGCTCAATAATATGCCACAAAAAAATCACAAATAAATACAGGGGCTTTCAAAATAATTTGAAAAATCTTTAATTTTGCGTTTCGGATTTTATTTTTTCCTGACCTTGTTCAAAAGAGATATCGTTGCTACTTTTTATTTTCGACAAGATGGCATCATGATCTTTAATGAGACGTTTCGTCTTTGGGCCACCATCATCAACTTACTTTTTTTACATACGGACCTGGATTTTTGTTTAAATTATAAAATAGGAACTAAATCTACGTTCAGAGATATATGCTGGATTACTTCAAACGCCCTTATTTTGCGACCTGGAGAAGCGTTCCTTGCCGACTTTCTCATCATAGAGGGACTTGGTGTCAATCAAGCAATCACATAAAAATCTAACCGGTTTGGCATGGTAACAGCACGCAAGTTAACCGAGTGCAGAAAGATTTTAATCAATAATTAACTAACCTGATAATTTCGATTGTGACAAAATCATTTCAGCCAATGTCACAATAAAAGTTGTATGATTAGATAATTATGCTTTTTACTCCGAAAGGAGCTTCATTGATTAGACGAAAAAATAATATAAATCAGCTTATTCTGAAAAGTTAATCCTATATATTTATCTTGGAATTGTACCTACTACAGTTTAAAATATTTTAAAAACAAATTCAAAATAATATTGGCTGTTAAAATTTTTTTAAAAATTGAACTTTGAGCTGTAACTAGAAAAGAATTTAATTTTCGACTTTGTGTTATATGACTTCTATCAAAGGTATTCTAAACTACAGATCCCATAATCCATTCATAAAACTCTTGGAAAGTGAAGCTGTGATTGTGTGAAATGTTATTGTAAATCAGTAATGGGTGGAAGAGAGAACTACATGTTCGTTGGCTGAACGGCAACAATGCCGAAGTGGTTATATCAGATATATTAAAACATAACCATACTTACGGATGAAAAGATAAAACCTTGTTTAAATGATCCACTCTTTTACAAACTACACATGAATGCACCATGATTGTTTATGATAAAGACCACCAATGATCACAAAAAAAAACACAACTCAAACAAAATATACAAACAATCCATTAGATTACAGCGCCAACGTTGTAATGTTTACGAGATTAGTATTCATTCATATTTTGGCTCCTTGATCGTAGCGCATTAGTAAAGTAGAAATAGATGTTGCCAGAGTGCAGTTGGATTAGTTCAAGATTCGTTCGATACTTTTAAGCATAATAATATTTTTTTAAACAATCTCTCATCGCCTTTTCCCAGTTTACATTAAAATTATTGGAAAATAAATTTATTTTAAGAGCAATTGCGGATTAACCTTAAACCAGTTGTAATTGTCAAATTAACAAATTTTTAATTGGGATTTTGCAAGATACCTTTGCGATAAATATGCCAATCTGGCTATGCTGCAATAATGACCGAAAGAGGTGTGAAAGACTGTTTGTATTCGTTGCGCAGGCTAGAAATATACATTTTTCTATCTGTAGTTTGTAATATCTTTGATTGCTACCTTTATTTTAACATTTAGAATCACCGCTCCAAGTATCCTGATTATCCCATCCTGTATTTGCAATACTAACCCACCGTACATACCACCCACTTTTTCACTTGGAGAATCGTGGCCGAACAGAATGGTGCGCAACAACACACCGTAAAAACTTGCCAGAGACAAACTCTCACAATAATTTAGCGATATAGCTGATATCAATAATTAATATTGTTTTTCTAGAAACGAATAAATCAAGGCGCCTTCCCATTAGGAATCCAGGAAACCGTAATGCCTATTACCACGCTGTCGGCGTCCTCCAATCCCCTACACCACTGTGCGATGGGTTATTTACCTCCCTCCAGGAATAGATTGGTTTTTCGTGCGCGCTCACATGGATCGCCTTCCTTAAAAATCAGTCTGCAATATGGCTGGTTGACTGCTACATGGTTTATAAATTTTCGGTCGAATTTGGTAGAACCACGTGCTTGTTGAAAGTGCATTGCGGGTCAAGGGACTACATTGTTAGTATATTTTATAGCGGACTCTTTGGGAATGTCATGTAAGTAAACGAGTAATTTTGTATAGACGGTAGTAATAGCGGAATAATGCTGTCTTTTCTTAACCTAAAATGCAGGTGATTATAAGCCGCGAGAAGGGCGGTTTTTCTAAGATGCGCTGTGCGGTCTTTAAGGATGGGAACTTGTATTTTTGTCCTTAACTCCCTTTACCTTGTAATCTAAAATATTAACTAATGCAATTAATTTTTTAAATATTTTGCCAGTATATTTTCAGATCACACTCTAATTGGTTGCAATATTTTACATTATGTTTATAAAAACACGCATTGGTTTATGGTTTATTTTAACCACAGCACGGTAATAATTTCACCTATTTATGCAAATTTTATTTGATTAGCACGGCAGTTACAGGTAATTACCCAAATTACATGGAATAAAACAAACCAGAATTTTAATTATTTACATCTGGCAATTTTGAGAATTTTGTGATTAATTTCTACTTCCCCAAAAATTGATAATCATAATTTATTATCATAAAAAATTTGTTCTTTTCCCGAAGCGCTACGCTATTTTCTATTTTTTTTTAAACTGTACAGGGTGTCCCATTTTCGACACTTATTGGGTATCTCCGTTATTGTTAGTGCTATCAAAAAAGTAATTTGGGTGTTATGTGCTCTTTTTAGGTCAAACTTAAAATGGTAAAATCAAAATTTGAAAATTTCGCTCGTTTAAGAGATACGGGGGAAAATCAAAAAATTGACAATTTCAAAATTACCCTATATTTTCTTAGTTAAAAGAGATACAGAAAAATGTTCTATACAGAAGCTTCTTTATAATCATCGTTGAGTAATCTACCATTTTCAAAATAAGTATACGGGGTTAGGTAAGACAGTTATCGGACATAACCTCATTTTTTTAAATGGAACACCCTGTATATTTTAATCAAAAAAATAGCATTTTAAACTCTCTTTTCAACTTTATAACACACCATGGATGATAGATATAATAAAATTTTTCAAAACGTTGATATGTATTTTTCACAAATGAATATGTAAAAAATGAAATTGACGTTAAATATTAATAACAACTAGAATGTCAACATAGTTGTCTCTAGGATATTAGTTTTTGTTTCATGGCCTACTGTGGTTTAAAGTATTATAGTTTAATAAATCGCATAGGAAACCACCATGTTAAACCATGGTGTGTTGAGAATTTTAGATTAAAATATACAGGGTGTTCCATTTAAAAAATGAGGTTAGGTCCGGTAACTTTTTTATCTGACCCCGTAGACTTATTCTGAAAACGGCAGATTATTCAACAATCAATATAAAGAAACTTCTGTATAAAACATTTTTCCTTATCTCTTTTAACTAAGAGAATATAGGGTAATTTTGAAATTGTCAATTTTTTGATTTTACCTTGTATCTCTTAAACGAGCGAAAATTTTCGAATTTTGATTTTATCATTTTAAATTTGGCCCAAAAAGAGTACATGACACCTACATTACTTTTTTGATAGCACTAACAGTTACGGAGATACACTATAAAGTATCGAAAATGGGACACCCTGTATATAGCGATGTTAAAAATCAGTATTTTTTGGTAACAGGTTGCGCTGTTCCTGTTCCAGAGCCATACCTGTTACTACTACTAAAATTGATAGTTTTATATTGGTGCCGATTACGGGTTTGTTCGGGTATACGTTTGGTAGCGTCAAACGCGTATTCTGAAAATTATAGTAACAAATGTTATTTTGAATGTCAATGCTCAATTTATTAAGTAGGTAGTGGTATTTTTGTGTTAACTTTTAGTTTATTACTGTGAATAGTAAATTAACTTTTCTTCTTGTTCTAATATGATTTTTCACTATCTAAATATGTCACATACTAAATATGACTATGTTAATTTTCATTACTCATTGAACTACAACATATGGTATATTGGGCTGCCTAAACTACCACACTACAAATAAGTATTACTTATTTTCAGTTAGATACCCGTTTGAATCTGTTCTATAATATAATAGTAAGGTACAAGTAAAAACACTCTTACTTATTTTTAATACTTAACAGTCGGTAGATACCTTAACATATACCATAATAATAATATCTACAAGTAAAAAGACTCTTACAACTTTAAATACTTTAATAACGGTTGGTATCCGTATCATACCAGAATAATATTCTTAACGCTAAATACTAGATTGACACAGCGTAACAGGTAAATTTCAAATCGGGTACCTGTTATTGACTATTTCATGCTCATACCTGTTACAAAATACCTGTGACAGGTATTTTGTAACACCCCTAAACTGTAATCATACTTGAGTACCTACAATATGGCCAACCGAATACAGGAAATTTCCTTTTCCAGAGGGAATTTTGATTGATAAATGCCAACTTTAAATGAAGTCTTTTTCCCTCGAGTTTTCAAGTTCTCCAATGGAGTGACCTATTTTCTTATCAGCATCAATAATGCAGCTAAAAGCAAAATGTGGCCTCTCAAACGAAAAATTTTCCGACAGTTCCAATTAAACCTGTTGTTGACATGTTTGTCTGAAAGTTTGAGTCATTGAATGAGCTGCACTTTATGTGTAACTTAGCAAAATTAAACAATTAAAGATCGTCTTTATTATCAATAATGCGCAATAAGCCTTTAATACACTGCACCAATTAATTATGGCATAAAAAATTCAAGTATAAATTAATAAGTTGTTATTTTGTTAATAATGAATCAATTTATATAGAGAACACTCCAGAGTTGAGTGTAGAATAGTTTACGTCTAATTGTACGGCGTAGCGCATAAAATCTAGATGCATGTAAATTTCCTAAAATTTAAATTTAACAATCATTAAATCTTACATAAAAATTGAATTTAACTTATTAAACTAAACCCTATTAAACCAATTTAATTTGAACTAAATTAGCTTTATACTGTTTTGAAAAACCATATTTATGATAATAGTGGTGAAAATAATTTCTCTCTGGGGCAAAAAAGTTTCTATAAGCTTAACCCCTGGATTACTAGCCTCTAATAGGGCTTATTACCGGACCAGGTACAATTATTAAACTTTCGTGGTTATTTTCTACCTCTCTAAACTGAGATCACTGTTTTTATTTAGAAGTCTTCTCATGTACTTCTAAAGTTTACACGGTTGTATAGTATTTGCAGAATTATATCGTTGATCTTTTGACTGCAATAAATCCTCATTACCCTTCGACCATAAAATAAATAAAGAAATCCCAAATTTTAAAACCTTTTCGAGCAGAGCCGGACCAGGTATACAAATTCAATTTATACCTATGCCTGATGCATATACAGGGTGATTCACGACGAGCTTGCATTAGAGCTTTATGGAGAACTACTGAATATATGTTTCTGAAATTTTGGGGATTTAGGTTTATCGATATGCTCTCTTTAACTAAAATATTGACATGTTTCTGTCATTTCCGGTTATACCGGAAGTAGCTGCCTACTTTCGTTTTTTAAATACAACATGGTAATTTTTATTACATTTTTCGATTAAGCATTAAATACTAAGCACATTTTATAGAAAATGTTTTTGTCAGACTCTAATAGTTTTTGAGATATCTGGAATTTTTGTAATTATTTGGCAAATGCATGACGATGAAATAATCCATATAATTTTTTTACCTTAGCGCTTGGACTAAACATTTTTGCTCACCGAATAGCTAGAAGATCATCAAGTCTCAAAAACATTTCAAATTCGGCATAAAACGTACAGGGTGGTCACAATTCAAGCCTCATTGTGAAAAAATTCAACCATTAAAAACTTTCTTATTTTAAATGGAACACCCTGTATATTTTTATTTAATTTGATGGCAAATTAGTTGTTCTTTATAAATAGTATTTACTGTCCTATACCTATATCAAAGCGTTTTCTCAAAAAATCCAATTTTATTCCGAAAATACTATTTGTTCAAGTGTGCTATGAAAACAATTGTACTTAGGGTACTGATGTCTATACAGAGGAAAATTAATAATGGCGGCAATATTTTCTAGTGTGCTTTGACAAGAAAAACAATTGTCTGATATTTCTTGGCGTATTTTCAAACTGTCAATTATTCTGTTACTAAAAAATGTCACGCTCCGGATTTTCAAGTGAAGATTTTTTAAATTTATTTACGGTTTACATTGAATGTGGTAAAATTAAGCTAAGAGCTTGTCGAATATATCGGGATAAATATCCGAATAGGCCTATTCCCACACCTGATATTATTAGAAGACTAAATAATAATTGTTTAAAATTTGGATCATTTGAAGCCAAAGTACGAAGAATTAAACCAATACTGGACAATGAGGTATTTGAAGTTACCATTTTAGCCTATTTTTACGCTTTCCCAAAAGACTCAATTCGTGAAGCTGCAATGCAATTAAGAGTTTCGTATTCCAGTATACAAAGAATTTTAAAAAAATATGGCTGGAGGCCATATTCATATGCCCAAGTTCAGCATCTAAAACCACAAGATTTGCCAGCTCGAGTCGAACTTTGCGAGTTTTTTCTAATCAAAACCCAAGAAAATGAGCAATTTACTAATTCTGTAATATGGAGTGATGAAGCCAAATTTACTCGTAATGGTTTTCATAACAGACACAACAGCCATTATTGGGCTCACGAAAACCCCCATATTGTCAGGATAGGACGTTACCAGGAATCATTTCAATTTAATGTTTATTGTGCTATTAAACATGACCGTATATTTTGCTTACACATTTACGACGAAAATTTAAATGGTCAGAATTATTTGACAATTCTTGAGGATCAGTTAGAAGAACGTCTGGATGATTTGCCGCTCCAAGAGCGAATAAATGCATGGTACCAAAACGATGGGGCTCCAGCACACAACGTCCAAGTTGTTAAGACTGCCCTAAACAGACTTTTTCATGACCAGTGGATCGCAAACCAAGGTCCCTTCCACTGGCCAGCTCGTTCGCCAGACTTAACTCCACTGGACTTTTTCATCTGGGGAACCATTAAAGATAAAGTTTACGCGCGTCCCATCACCACGAAGGAAAATCTAATTGAAAGGGTGAAGGCAGCATTTCAATCTCTCACTGCACAAGAAATTAGGAATGCTACAAGAAATAGCATGATGAAAAGAATACATAAATGCTTGGAAGTAAATGGCAATCATTTCGAACATATTTTAAAAATATAATCAAAAGATATTAGGTATAATTTTCAAACACATTTTTAATTAAAGAATTTAAAGTTTATTAACTTGTTTCCTTGCTATTTTTAAAAAAATAATATTTAAACCATTAAATTTAAAACAATTTAAAACAATAAACTGCATTTTATTTATAAATTATTAAGAAACACTTTAGAATGTTGTATTTTCAAGCAATCAATCACTATTCCTCCGTATAGACATCAGTATACAGCCCCTAAGTACAATTGTTTTCATAGCACACTTGAACAAATAGTATTTTCGGAATAAAATTGGATTTTTTGAGAAAACGCTTTGATATAGGTATAGGACAGTAAATACTATTTATAAAGAACAACTAATTTGCCATCAAATTAAATAAAAATATACAGGGTGTTCCATTTAAAATAAGAAAGTTTTTAATGGTTGAATTTTTTCACAATGAGGCTTGAATTGTGACCACCCTGTACATTTTATGCCGAATTTGAAATGTTTTTGAGACTTGATTATCTTCTAGCTATTCGGTGAGCAAAAATGTTTAGTCCAAGCGCTAAGGTAAAAAAATTATATGGATTATTTCATCGTCATGCATTTGCCAAATAATTACAAAAATTCCAGATATCTCAAAAACTATTAGAGTCTGACAAAAACATTTTCTATAAAATGTGCTTAGTATTTAATGCTTAATCGAAAAGTGTAATAAAAATTACCATGTTGTATTTAAAAAACGAAAGTAGGCAGCTACTTCCGGTATAACCGGAAATGACAGAAACATGTCAATATTTTAGTTAAAGAGAGCATATCGATAAACCCAAATTCCCAAAGTTTCAGGAACATATATTCAGTAGTTCTCCATAAAGTTCTAATGCAAGCTCGTCGTGAATCACCCTGTATAAATACAAAGTGATTTTTAATAATTTTAAATAAATTGTTTTCCGGCGAGTAATTTTTAGTTAGGCTTATTAGTGGTAGAATGTGGCGTCCTTGGAATTGTGCTGATAGGGGGGCATCTTCAAGTGTCATTTTTAAAAGAAAGCATTTATCTACCGATGCCAAACTAATAATTAAAAATGTGTATCAATCGTTGTTGAGTAGAAATTTTAATTCGATGGATGCTTTAGGAGAGACGTCTACTTTGACAAAAACTCCTTTATCTTCGGTAAGAGACATAGTACTTAAACCTGTTAATCCTAGAAAAAATCGGAGTGATTCTGGCACATTTAGAAGCATTGACGAAAATGACATGGATTTATTAAGAAGAAAGATTTACCAAATGTATGAGGCACAAACTGTACCCACTTTGATTTCCCTCAAAGAGCGGCTGATTAAAAACGAAACAAATATCTCTTGTAGCCTTTCAAGCCAATCATGTGGTGTGGTATACATTTTCAAGCCGGCCCTGATCCCATTTATTGAGCTTTGAAGAGGTTGAGGCGTATACAAAAGGGTTTAATCAGGTAGTTTATTTATGGCAGTAAGAGTCAACGGTATAATTCTGCAACAACTATACCTACCATTGTTTGAAAGTGCTGTTTTTGTATCTTGATTAGCAAGAAAAAACTTAAGGATATGAACAATTCACATTAAGTATTGCATGTGACATATTTCTACTAGTTGATTATTCTATAATTGTTGAGTAATATCTACATATAAAATTACAGTTTTTTATGATTGTCAATAATTTACTACCGTATAATAAACAATAAGCTTATCCAATAATATTACAAAACCATATGTAGGGTCATTCACAGTGAGTGGCCTATCAATATACAGGGTGTTATGGAAATGACGTATTATATTTAAATGGGTTTGTTCTCCTTAGGACGTCCTAGAGAAAGTCTACATACTTTTTTTTTAAATCGAATATCTAAATACTAAGGTTTACCCACATACTGTCGCGCCATTCCATCTGGATTCACTAATCAACAATGTGGGTCGCTAGATTATACTAACCGTGTTGTCAGATCACACCGCGTGTCTCGCCCTTGCTTGGATACCGTCCGCGCGCCACTGTCGTTGCTTCAGTATGTTTCGAGACTCGGGGGTGTAGTGGCGCTGTCGAGGGTTCCACGTGCTTGACATATACGAATTTTAAACGTTTTGTTAGTTGTAGCAGTACCCGATTTTTTTTCTATTGTGAAATAATACATAATAATAAATGTTGTGATGTGATTTCAAATTTATGTGATATTATCTACTGTTGGTTCTGTTGAAAAATATACTTTTTGTGTTTTATTTTTTTATGGAATTTCATTATAAAACGGATTATTTTAAAATAAGATCGAAGGTAAGAGAGCATGTACCTAAAATTGTAGTTTTTTTTCTAAAAAGTTTGAAAAAGAAGAGATAACGCGTGTCAAAGTCGTCTTGTTGTCAAAAACTGAACACGTGCGTTTACAATTCTGTGTTGCAATATATAACAATATAACAATTCAAAGCGCCATTTATGGTTATTTTTCTTCAATTTATTTTCTTTAAAAAAATTATTTATACACTAGTTTAGTAGTAAGTAAATCTCGATGTCTGGTTAATGGAAACTGTTAAGAATAAATATTCATATTACGGCATACTACGGCAACTTAAAGTATTAAGACGAAGTGTACGGTTTTATATTAGTTTCTGTAATATACTATAGTTAAGATATGTTTTAATAGAGGGCGCAATGCGTAAACAGGTATAAAAACAGTTTTTCAAGAAACTGAGAGAGTCGTTTTTTTTTGTTTTCCTCTAATAAAAGTGTTCAATTAAATCGGATTTTAAAACATTTTGAACATGTAGGAACGTTTACTGCGAATTATATTGTTTTCTATGTTATTCTACTTGAAAGTGCCAAGAACTTCAATCGAACTAAACTAGAACAGGAAAATGCCCGAGAAGCAAAGATCTTGTACATGGATAGATTCCCCAAACGGGAGATGCAGGGGAAAAACGAGAAACACGTTAGCCGCAGAGGCTTTATTAGCTAATGTAACACAAGGCCTGAAAGTACACAGGCTTAACAAAGCGAAGAGGGCTTATATTACATTCCGTACTCTTAACGATGAAGTGTACTACAAAAGTTCAAAAGTTGGAACCCCAAGATTACCCTTTACAAGAAGATTACTGCGAGTAGTGGTACATACAGAAGAGTCTTCTATGTGTACGGTAGTGTTTAGTGGTTTTGTGTAATCTGATAATAAGTGCATATCTTCAGCAAGCGAGGAGTAGACTGTGACTGAGTTTACTTCTTAATAGCTATTAGGCAGTCCCAACACTATTATCAGGGCACGTGATGAGCATAAAGTGTGAGCATGATGTGATGAGCATAGAGTGTCCTCGATTTACTTCCTATTTGTATACTATATACCTAAGCTAAATAATTATTTTTATAAGAAGCTAAAGTTTTACCATAAGTCCATTCTTTCGAATGGAACACCCTGTATTTTATTTTCCATTACTTGTAGGATTACATTCTTCATCTAATTGTTCAGTGCACATATACATACATAAGTAGCTTTTAAGTTAAAAAAAAAGTAATACCTATATTTATTCTTATTGAAAGAACGTAATAAAGAACAGGGAAGCGGTACTAAACGTTCACTAATACCGATACCTATAAAACTTATACTTATTTTAATGTTTTTATTAGTGTGTGGGTTTAAAATAATATTAAAATTACAGCAGCAGTAAAACGATGCATTTGAAGATTGCCGCAATAAAATATTAGGTAGTTTTTGCTAAAGGCTTTATAGCTTTTTCAAACGCAACGATCTTCGCACCCACTAACCGCAATACTTCTTATTCCGGGGTGAACTCCTTTCAGTAAACCGAACATTTTATATCATGACCTAGCTGTCTTCGCGTAATTTGCCTTAAAAGCGTCGGTAAAATTGTTCCCAAAGACTGTCTATTAAAGCTGTAAAACGGGCTGGCAGAGGCTCGTAATCCCGTTTATTAACCGGTTTATTATCGGCAACTTTTCTTCCTACAATAAAATATTTTTGAATACTTTTATCTCCTACGTAAGCAATGCATTTTTAAAGAAAAATGGACCAATAGAAATTCAATAACCTTTTGAACCCTATGCGATCTGGCGTTAGGCAATTAATCCCCTTTTACTAACAGAAATTTATAAAACAAAATACACCATTTACCTCTTTACCTTTTTACCTCCTTTTTATCGTATCCGCATTAGAAATATAATAAAAAGTATAATGAATAATAAATATGTATACAGGGCCCTGCTATAGTGCGTCTTCTTCTATAGCTTCTATACGAATTAAGTTATGAATTTCATTCATATGCTGATTTATACTGTATCATAGGGTGTGTTTCAGGACAATATTTTTCCATATACAGAGTGACCCAAAAAGTGAGAACATAAAGTTGTATTTTTTCAACGGGACATCCAGTATTTTATAGCACATTTAGGTTCGTATTTTTTTTTTTTTTTTTGTTAAGGGGGAGGGGAAAAATCTTTCATAAAACACCCACAAGAATAACTGTGGTGGGTAGTGTGAGATTCCTACTCACTAAAAAACCCCTCCTCCTATTCTGACCCTTCGTACCGGAAACCGCTCTCGCATTACTTCAATACGAGGGCCTGCAGTCTTTGCTCTCTTCTAGATATTAGGTCCTACTTTCTTTCTCTTTGGCCTCAATTATATTTCTTACTGTTCTGTAAATACCATTCCATGATTCTTCCGATTCTGTTAAACCTGTCCTAACACTGCCCACACTGAAAAGATTCCCCGTTTCCAGAGCATATTTCCTCCTAGCTTCCTCCCACCTGGGACATTTGAATAAGGTATGTTCCGAGTCATCTTCTTGCTGGCAATATATGCATTCGCTTGATTCTGACCTCCTACGGTTATATAGGTACTTTCTGAAGCAGCCATGGCCCGACAATGCTTGCGTCAAGAAATAGTCGACTTCTCCCTTAGGCCGTCCAACCCATTTCTGTATATCTGGTATCAGTTTGTGGGTCCATCGTCCATATGTTCCGTCATCCCACCTTTCCTGCCATTCACGCATCAAGTTCGCCCTGGCTACTTATTTCGTTACGCCTAGATACCTTTCGCGTCTTTCTTTAATTAATAGGTCAATAGGGGGGACTTCGGCAATAACCCCAACCCCCTCAGTTGCGATTGTCCTATAGGCACTACATATTTTTATGGACATAGTTCGTTGGAGCCTAGCAAGCTTCTTCATCAGTTTCTTGTTTTCTACCGCCGTGTGCCAGGCCGGCTCCCAAGTATTTCACTGCCTTGCTGATATTGACCGTTTTACCCTGAACTTGGAAACTGATTGGCCCTACCTTCCTTTTAGGTTCGTATTAGTGTCCTCTATAATTACCTAAGATAGTATTTAAATGGCTGGGGTAGTTTAAGAGCAATGAATTAAAAACTAAAAAAAAAATATTTTGTAGTCCTGGAAAGAAAAATCAAAAAAAAAGTTCTAAAATTACTTTTTTAACAACAGAATTGGGAGAGCTTTATAACAAAGGGTCTAGAGATCCTATGATTCTAATAGTAGTTATCTATTTTATACAGGGTGTTAATAATAACATTCCAGAAACGACCCATTTCAAAATCATTTTTCTTAAGTTTTTCAAAATTAACACCTTGTATATTATTTGGATATTGGATGTAGAATTCATAAGCAATTTTTTTTTGTGATACAACATATAAATTGTTTTCAGCCGTTTTCGAGATGATTCCAAATTTCATAAAGTATATTGTTTAATACTTGTAAACTACAGGAAATGTTCAACATATCTTCCATTTTGATCTGTGCACAAGTATTTGTTCGTTCTTGAAATGATTTGTTTTCATCCCTCAATATTTCAGGTGAGAAACTAGCAAACACATTCTTTGCTGCATATTAATAGCAGTTGTAGGCGGATATGCATAAACAATTGTGTTGCGTGTCCCTATAACGAAAGTCAAGTCTGGATGACGTGACGGAAAATACTAACAAATTTTTTTTTTTTCGCTCCCACCAAGTACAAAGATCATGTAACCAACCAATAAACACCATTTTAATTTCTTATTATAATTTATTCGCCCGAAATACATTTTTTTTTAAGTTAAAGAACTAGTCCAACTATAATTAATGAATCCCGGTTTTATTTCAAAGCCTGTCATGATTTTTAGGCTTAACCACTACTAATGTACAGGGTTTCCCATTTTCGACACTTTTATAGGGTATCTCCGTAATTGTTACTGCTATCAAAATAGTAATGTAGGTATCATGTGCTCTTTGTGGGTCAAACTTAAAATGGTAAAATCAAAATTTGAAACTTTTCGCTCGCTTAAGAGATACGGGGAAAAAATCAAAAAATTGACAATATCAAATTACCCTATATTTTCTTAGTTAAAAGAGATATGGGAAAATGTTTTATACAGAAGGTTCTTTATATTGATTTCTGAATAATCTGCCGTATTCAGAATAAGTATACGGGGTCAGGTAAAAAAGTTATCGGACCTCACCTAATTTTTTTAAATGGTACACCCTGTATATTTTAATCTAAAAAGATACTAATTTAAATTCTCCTTTCAAATATATAACACACCATGGATAATATTGGTTTCCTAGGCAATTAATTTAAACTTTATTACTTTGAAACGAAATAAAAGATTCAGATTAAAAATAACGGGAATCATCGCAAATGCTCGGAATATGTCTTTAAATGGTTACCGTCTTTCCCGATAGCGAGCAAAATTTACATTTTGCACCATTTCTTCGTTTTTTTTTCACTTTCAATATAAACTGATATCATATCAAAATTTTCAAAATGTTGATAGGCCATTTTCGCAAATGAATATGTAAAAATGAAATTGATGTGAAATGTTAATAGTCAACATAGTTGTTTCTAGGATATTAGCTTTTGTTTCATGGTCTACTGTGGTTTAAAGTAAAAGTTTAATAAATCGCCTGGTATGTTATATATTTTAAAGGAGAATTTAAAATAGTGTCTTTTTAGATTAAAATATACAAGGTGTTCCAATTAAAAAAATGGTCCGGTAACTTTTTTACCTGACCCCGTATATTTATTCTGAAAACGGCAGAATATTCAACAATCAATATAAAGGAACTTCTGTATAAAACATTTTTCTGTATTTCTTTTAACTAATAAAATATAGGGTAATTTTGAAATTTCTATCATTTTAAGTTTGACCCAAAAAGATCACATGACACCTACATTACTTTTTTGATAGTACTAACAATTACGGAGATACCCTATAAAAGTGTCGAAAATGGGACACCCTATACCGTTGCGCGTTGTGCTAGTATTTATATTCATATGATAAAGGATGTAAATTGATCTTTTTAAGAACGGTTTACTTGTGCACTGATCAAAATCATTTACTGTAGTTATAATTCTTAGTCAAGGCGCCTATGGTATTTAAGCAACGTAATTTATGAAATTTGGAATTATTTCGAAAACGGCTGGAAATAACTTATATGTTTGCATTACAAAAATAAATTGGTTATGAAATCTACATCCAATACCCAAATAATACACTGGGTGTTCCATTTGAAAATTTTGAGAAAAATGATTTTGAAATTTTGTGTCGATTTTGGAACCTTATTATGAGCATCCTGCAAAAAATAGATAAACACTATTAGACCCGTTTTAATAAGGTTAATCCAATCTCGTGGTTAATAAATACTTTTAGAATGTTTTTTTTAATTTTTCTTACCAGGAATACAAATCTTTTTTTTAATTTATTACTCTTAAACTACCCAAGCAAATCAAATAACATTTTAGATAAATATATAGAGGACACTAATACCAATCTAAATATGCAAGAGAATACTGTCCCATTTAAAAATACAAGTTTATGTTCTCACACTTTCTTGGGCCACCCTGTATATGAAAAACTATCTTCCTGAAATACACCCCATGATACAGTCAGCATATGAATGAAATTTCTAACTTAATTCCTATAGGAGCCATGGAAGCCTGACATACTATTGCAGGACCCCGTATAGCATACGAGACTGTATCTTTTTCAATTAACCTAATAACTATTATGTGAGTATTTTTACTTATTCCATTAAAACTTGAAATTCTAAATTTCAATGGCTCCCGAAATACATTTTTAAGCATATTACTTATAAAATTGTTTAACATATGTATTTTGCTGGAAACTTTTTATAATAACAGGAAACCACTATTCCATTGACCCGATATGAAGTCATTTTGAATGGTATTTTCCCGCCTCTTTTAGAAGATAGATACTATTTTTACTACCGTTTTTGATTACATTACACACAAAGTGTAATGAACTATTTATCAGCATGAAAACATTTATAGTTTAAGTTCAAGTGTAACTCTCTTGAGAGTTTCCTGAAACATGATGTGACGATCCATGTGTACCTTCACAGTGGTTCATTACGTTTGTTCCTATTAGAGCCTCGCACCTGAAAGGTTAGCTGCTGCTATTCCATTTAAACTCATACATATAAGTAGAAAATATACCAAAACACTACGATAACTAAAATTAACAATTAAACAATAACTTTTGCACTAGATATATAAATAGCGTTTTCAGGGTTAAAATATCGCAAATATTATCGTAAAATAACCCGAAAGACTCTAAAGGATTTTTCCTATAGTGGCTTGTGTTTGTTCGGGTTCATAAAAAAAAGAAAAAAAAACGGAAGTCGCCTAACAGGAAATCACCATTCACAGTGCGAAGAGTTGTTTGATTTGATTTTTACTTTGGCATTCCATGTCAGTGGGTATTCAACGGTCAGTGATTCGCGATAGTGTTTAAACTGAACCAAGAAGTTTTATTTTCAATAAAGGTACAATAATTGTTAACAAATCTTTAATCGAAACTACTCAAAAATGAATAAGCAACTGAAAATTGTTTGCATCATTTTGAGGATAAAAGTATTATAGTAGAATTTTGTCGACTTTGATTTGCCCCTAATTTATCTTTAAAAAAAGGCTATGTTTCCGTGTTATACAGGGTGTTTTAGAAAGGAATATACATTTCAAAAATCTAGGGTATTTTTTGGAAAACTTACTAGGTTGTGCCGAAACGTTTTTGGAATCATCGATATATTCCGTAAAGTCAGGAAGATATTAATTTTTAAATTAAACCATACAATTTTTCAGCTGTTGTGTCTTAAAGTGTTCAACAATGGCCGTTCCCACGAAAATGAATTAACAACTTAGACTTAAGTCAATTACCATTACATACCACCATATCCTCCAGACCTCAACCCGATTGAAAATCAAGTATGATGCCATTGAAATTTGCAAAAACATTTTTTCCCACTAGTATAGTGCTTTTCCTTTAGGAGATACGAAAAATGTTATTAAGAAAAACTGAGCAAGATACAAAAATTTTAAAATCCTGTGTATACTTTGACATTTTCCATTATTTTCATTCCATCCTCGCTAATTAAGATATTGAAAAATTTTAAATTATATACCTAATAATAGATGAACGGAATAAACCGATGATGTTTATTTTATTATTTTGAATAACTTTTCCTAAAGAAATTTTATAATATCATCAATAGGGAGGATGAAATGATAATAATGCAAAATATGAAAGTAGGCATATAATTTTAACATGTTGTAGGTATCTGAGTTTTTCCTTCTGAACTTATTTTTCTTTTAACATTTTTTCCTAAAGAAAAAGCACTTTACTAGTTGGATAAAATCTTTTTATAAATTTCCAAGGTATACTTAATTTTCAATCGGGTTGAAGTCTGGCGAATATGGTGATAATAGTAAATGATTTAACTCTTAAGTTGTTAATTCATTTCCATGGAAACGGTTGTTGAACACTTTAAGGTACAGCAGCTCAAAAAATGTATGGTTTAATTTAAAAATTAATATCTTTCTGGCTTTACGGTATACAGCGTGTTATGGAAATGACTTATTATATTTAAACCGGCAAATCCTGAGATGAAAATAAATTGAAAAAAAATAACCATAAATGGCGCTTTGAATTATTAAGCGAAATATACACTTTATATGAAATCTCAAAATTTACGTTGCCGCTCCTGAGGACCTTCGCAATCAATAGTTTATTGAGGCAGTCTCGAGGTTCAAAAGAGGTTAGCGCATTTTAGGCGGTGCTGTCATATTGAAACACAGAACACGTGTTCAGTTTTTGACAACAAGACGTCTTTGACACGCGTTATCACTTCTTTTTCAAAATAAAAAAAAAAGTACAATTTTAAGGTACATACTCTCTTACCTTCGATCTTATTTTAAAGTATTCCGCTTTATAATTAAATTCAATAAAAAAATAAGACACAAAAGTATGTTTTTCCAACAGCTCAACAGTAGATAATATCCCACAAATTTGAAATCACATCACAACATTTATTATTATGAACTATTTCACAACAGAAAAAAAATCGGGTACTGCTAGAACTAACAAAACGTTTAAAATTCGTATACGTCAAGCACGTGGAACTCTCGACAGCGTCACTCCACCCCCGAGTCTCGGAACATACTGAAGCAACGATAGTGGCGCGCGGCCGGTATCCAAGCAAGGGCGAGACACGCGGTGTGATCTGACATCACTGTTAGTATACTCTAGTGACCCACATTGTCGCTAAGTGAATCCAGATGGAACGGCGCGACAGTATGTGGGTAAAAAGGGTTTTTACCTTAGTATTTAGATGTTCGATTTAAAAAAAAAGTATGTAGACTTTCTCTAGGACACCCAAGGAGTCACCCATTTAAATATAATATGTCATTTCCATAACACCCTATATCGACTATTCCAAAAACGTCTCGACAGAACCTGGTAAGTGTTCCAAAAAATACCCTAGAATAAGTCAGAAATGTCGTGGGACGAACCAGGAGAACGGTTCAAAAGCAACCTTTACGCTAAAAGGTGTCTTCCTTCGACTTATTTTAAAGAAAATGTTGGAATTCGGACATTCTGGCATTATCTGTTTTTACTTCTATTTCGAGGAAATCTGTCGCTTTTGGGGGATACTGTCCCCCAGTACCCTCCTTATATACGGCGGTGTGCTCCATCCTTAAATAACTTTAAATAACACACTGATACGAAACGTGGCGTGGGATCAAAACATGTTCTGTTCTGTAAATATTTAACTCAAATTGTACCTCTAAATAAGTGTCATTAATGTATATTAAACCCACATAGCACAATTATTGATTTAAAGAGTATTGACACTGAAATTGATAAATTTCGTGAAGTATAATAATGATAAATGCTTTATTTGATTTGATATAATAGGGACTTCTTTTGGCGGTAGCGTTATTTTTTTAAAGTATAAAATCTACAAAAACACGTCTTATTTCCCATTTTTTTGAAGTAAATAATTATTACAAAAATAAATTATCTTTATATTCTTTAAAACTATTGTAAAATTTTTTATTTTCTGTGCCGGGTCGAGATCATAAGTAACCAACCATCCTATGTAGATATTTATACAGGGTATCAATTTTGAAATCTTCCCTCCCTTAATATGTCACTTCCAGTAAATACTATTAATAATCGAAAAGACACGTCAATTTTATTGTAAAAAGGGACGCTTTTAAAGAATATATGCAGCCTTCGTGGCCAACCCCCTGGGAGCAGCAGATGTGACAGTTAAAAAATGAGACGGGGCATTGAGATTTGTGATTTCTAGGTTATACTTTAAAAAAACATTATGTTGACTAATTTTTTAGCAGAATGGCTAATTCTGACGACACATTGTTGAAAGTATACATACATATACAGGGCGTTATGGAAATGACGTATTACATTTAAATGGGTGACTTCTTGGGTGTCGTAGAGAAGCGCTACATATTTTATTTTTTTAAATCGACCGTTCTAAAAGTGGGGTAACAATCACTCTTACTGACAGGTCAGTCCGCTCTACTGTACAACATTTCACCCAGAGCCAATGGCAATGTTGCATAACTTAATGTAAACCTGAATTTCCATATAAAATTGTAAAAATAAATTATTTTCTACCTACTTGTATTTATCCTTATACCTAAAGAGCGAGGAAATCCAGGCAAGAACACAATCAGTTTTTTTTTCTTTTTCATGGGAACACTCCTGGAAACGCTTTATGTACACACAGTAATAGTGAAACAGAACCGATAGTTAGCTTTTGAAAATACAATAATACAGATTATACTACAGATTATTAGATTTTATTACACGCGACGAAATTTGACGTCCAGAAGAAACGCGTCAATAAAAACAATATTCAAAGATTATTTATGGACGGGCAAGATACACACGTTAACCGAAAAAGCAAAGTGGATTGCTGACAGTGTGTTGGTGATCGACGAGACACAACGTATCCGGCCGCTGATTGGTCTTCAACTAACAAACGCAAGCGTGCGGCGCTATATGAAACTACTTCGCTCAGCCGATGTAAGGCGTCAAGAGGTCATTGGCATTTGACCTAGTGACGTACGTAGCTATTACTGTTCCATATGTTTTTTCGGGTTGTTTAAAACATAGTCCGTCGTAAATGTTCTTCAATTAATTGTACATAAAGGTATTACAGAGTGGACAAGTGTGATATTATTTTATTTGTCTAAAGAATTTAAGGTGTACATATGACAACACGGGCCAGAATTCCTTGATTGCGTACATGTATCGCAGTGCCACACAGGTGTGTTTCTGGTTTGACGTCAGGTCTCTTTTACCGCTGAATGAATTGAAAGGGCCATTTATGGGTATTTTTCTTCAATTTGTCTTTATCTCAGGAATTGCCGGTTTAAATATAATACGTCATTTCCATAACGCCCTGTATAGTATATGCTAAAAACCTCTATTGTTTTCACGCCCATTACTTACTCGATTGCTTGTAAGTTGAAACCCACAATCCTTTTACAAAAGTAGTAATTTTATTTTTAAGTCAATGAACTGACGAAACAATCTCCAATATCATATAACAATCGACTATTAAAAATGTTATTATTTTAACCGTATCGATTTGATAGAATTTTGATACAATTTCCCAGTGAAATAAATTTATATTATACCATGCGCGTGAGGTTTTATAAAGTAAATGGTGTCCATTAGGATATCACCTCTTTTCTTAGTTAATTACTTATGAAATACACTTGTTTTACAGTTCGGTATACGTATACGTATTTTTTTTCTATTGATGTGATAAAATGCTTTTAGCAATTCCAGCCATGCAGCAAATCTCGGGTTTTTACACTTTATGTTCAGAACAGGGGTCAATGTGTCCCAATATTAAAATAAAAAGTCATTCAAACTTGACATTTATAAAAACTCATTCTCTAGTAGTCGGCCTGCATAGAAAATCTTGTGGGCCAATGAGACAGTTTTACCACTTATAAGGAACATGCACATTTTATCAGTATAATCGCATGTGCATGGTGTAAATGAAACAATTTGATTGGTCGAACAGTATATTTGACAGGTTATGGAAATAATCATATATTATATCACAAGACCTATAAATTTAATCGATTTAGCTATCCAAAATATGTTGAGCATGATTTTGCTTGGAAAATAGTTGTATGGGACATAATTTAATAAAAACACGAGACCGCGAAGCGGCCGAGGATTTTTATTTTAAAATTGTTCTGCATCAAGCTATTTGCCAAAAAGCGCAATCATGCAAAAAATATTTGGATAGTTTAATCCATTTAAATTTATAGGTCGGGTGGTATACGGCTAGTTTATTTCCTGAATAACTTAAATTAAAGCCTACAAACACTTTTATTTATTGATAATAGAATTTGATAACAGGTTGCAAAGCAGCCACTATTTTATGCGAACGTTTAGCCAAATATACTTAATTTTTTTCTAATCTAAAACTGAATTCGTAAAGTTATAGGATTGGAAAACGGTATGAAGAAACTGCGTTCAAAAATACAATGTTATAAGAATAATAATAACAAATTCAAATATGAACAATTTTAAAATTTTTGTCACAGATCTTCCTGAAACTTGTTGATACCCCAATCGACATTTCAGGCAATCTAAATATCAATAAATTAACTAAAAAACTTTATTATTAACGGCTAAAACTTCACGACAAGAAATATTGATCAGCTGATGACTCTCGTCTCTTTCTAACCTGCCAAAAAGCGGTCATTTTTAATTAAATTGATGCCCCGGCTCTGATTGCTAATTTGGGATCCTCATCTTAAAAAGATCCTCCAGATCATCATCACAAAGATGTTGACACCCGTCACATGGCTAATTTTACTCTTCTGGATCATATAACGCCAATATTTGGAACTGAGTTATTTTAATCAGTCACTATAACCATTTTCCGATTATTTATAATAGCCCTGTCTTATATTGGCTTAAAGTTTTGGAATGTTCCTTATAGAATGTTAAAATACTAAGAAAATTAGTAATATTTTTAATCTACCTAGGTGTAAACGAAACGTGCACATCAAAATATATTTTTCCTTAATGGTTTATAAATGGTTAATAAAAAAATATTGTATATAACTTCGGATAATAAACCGTCACATCAATCCGGTAACATTTTGTGATCGGCGATACAAAAATGCACAAATTCGTGGATATCAGCTAATACAAGCTATTTCTTAAACTTTGCTAGACTGAAATGAGTATCTGTACTCAAGAGAATGACTTCGTGTAGTATTTTTACCTTAATTAAGACTACTAGGTTTGAGTTAACCCTATGACCGGCGATACAACATAAAAACATACGCCTGGTAAAAAGTAGGCAATGTTCTAGTTTATACCTAAATAATCATAATAAGGAACTTACCTAAACAGGAGCACGCTTTACACAAATCCAAACACATACCGTCATATTTGTAAAACTATTAGGCCGAACTCTAGTGGCGTTATTTATAAGCAATTTCTGCCGTGACCGGCGATACATGCAGCGGCGGGGACGGAACTTCTGGTTAATAATTGCGTTAGAGAACCTAAACTGTTGAACATTATTTTTTCAATACAAATTGTACTAGGAGTTTAAATTATTTATACAGGGTATTATGGAAATGACTTATTATATTTGAATGGGTGACTCCTTGGGTGTCCTAGAGACAATCTACATACTTTTTTTTTAAATCGAATATCTAAATACTAAGGTAAAAACTCTTTTTACCCATATACTGTCGCCCCGTTCCATCTGGATTCACTTAGCAACAATGTGGGTCACTAGAGTATACTAACAGTGTTGTCAGATCACACCGCATGTCTTCAGTATGTTTCGAGACTCGGGAGTAGAACGACGTTGGCTCCACGACGTCGAGGGTGCCACGTGCTTGACGTATACGAATTTTAAACGTTTTGTTAGTTGTATTGCCCGATTTTTTTTTGTTGTGAAATAATTCATAATAATAAATGTTGTGATGTGATTTCAAATTTGTGTGTTATTATCTACTGTTGAGCTGTTGAGAAACATACTTTTTGTGTTTTATTTTTTTATGGAATTTAATTATAAAACGGATTATTTTAAAATAAGATCGAAGGTAAAAAGTTTGAAAAAGAAGTGATAGCGCGCGTCAAATACGTCTTGTTGTCAAAAACTGAATACGTGCGTTTAGAATTATGTGTTGCAATATGACAACATCGCATATAATGCGCTAACCTCTTTTGAACCTGGAGACTGCCTCAATAAAATGTTAATTGGCGAAGGTCCTCAGGAGCGGCCACGTAAATTTTGAGATTTAATATAAAGTGTATATTTCGCTTAATAATTCAAAGCGCCAATTATGGTTATTTTTCTTTAATTTATTTTCATCTCGGGATTTGCCGGTTTAAATATAATACGTCATTTCCATAACACCCTGTATATGAAAGTAACTTTAGTAGAATAACGTGACATATAAAGGGTAAAGTAAGAAATTATTGACTGGAGACACGTGACCGTCGGTACAACTAAAAAAGTCTACGTACCTGTATCAGAAAATTCTCCTAATTATGCGATTGGATATACATAATATTTAGTAACATTAGTTCTGTTTAAAATTCCATTCCATTTAAAATGTATCGATTTTATTTCGAAATTTTTTTGTATACCTAATGAACGGTCATGTCACTCACGTCCATTATTATGGAATGTCAATGTATTGGAACATATTTCAGCCGTAAATGTATACTTTTTGTTTTTAAATTAAAGCAAACCAGCAAACTTGTAACATATGTATTGATTGATGGGCTATTTGGGTCAAAAAGAGGTCATCAGGGCATTAAATTTATGATTTATAAAGTAACTTTAGAAATGGCTAAAATATTATAACTTGTAAATAATTTTTCATACAAAAATGTATAGGCAGATGTTGCGTACAAACAAAAATGCTTTATCATTTTTCAAGATAACAATAGAAACATTTTAATCACCATGCTATATATGCAATTTAAACGTTGAATTAATCCAACTATTGTTTCAAGCTTTTGATTGTAATGCTTGAAATGTGCAGCGTTTTGTATATCCATGGGTTTTTGACAAAACATCGTAAGCGACAATTTCTCGAAAATAATCTTTTTACAGCAATATTAAAGTGCTTATATTAAACTGTACTTTATAGGAAGCTTTAGTCGGCCTGTAATTATTTAAAAAGGTATAAACGACCGTATTTACCTCGTAATCATAAATATGTCCCTGACAAAACATCGTATGTGTCCGTACACTAGTAGGGGTTACGATTTATCCTAATGTCGCTTACGATAATTTATAACCCCACCCGATACTGGGCGGTAGTAAGCCTGCATTGACTGAAACTAAGCGACAAATAAATATACTGGGTATCCGGGAAAATGTGGGAAATCGAATCGAATAAACGAATACAATGCATTATAAGACAGGAAATAAGAAAAGCGAAAGAAAAAGATCTACTAGAAAAATGTCGCTAAATCGAACACCATCAAAACATGCACGATGAGTTCAATGTTCACAAGAAAGTCCGAGAAGTAACAGGGAAATACCACAACTGCACACTGTAAAGCTTTGATCAACGAAGCAGGAGAAATCATCATTGACGCTGAGAAGAACAAGGAGGCCTGGAAAGCGTATCTACAGAGTTTGTTCCATGATTTACGCAAAGAACATAAACCAATTATAGGAGAGGGGCTGGAAAGTCTGGTGGACGAGGTGAAAGCCGCCATTTTGGAAATTAAACCACGGAAAGCAGCTGGTCTGGACCAAATACAGACTGAATTCCTAAAATTACTAAATGAAGATAAAATGGAATGGCTCTGACTAGAATATTTAACAACATCTACTCAATAGAAGAAATCCCAGCAGACTGGTTGAGGTCAGAATTTATCACACTGCCCACAAAAGCAAGTGCCAAAACCTGTGGTGATTGTAGAACAATAAGTTTGATGCGTCATCTGTTATACACAAAAGAATATATAGACTTTGTGAAGAACAGATTTCACCGGATCAGTTTGGGTTTGTGAGCGCCGTGGGTACAAGAGAGGCTCTGTTTGGTGTTCAGGTGTTGTTTCAGAAGTGTAGGGATGTCAGCTGTGATGTATTTGCTTGCTTGATCGATTATGAGAAAGCGTTTGACCGAGTCCAACATGATAAAATGGTCGACATACTGAAGAAAATAGGAATGAGTCAAAAGGATTTAAACATAATTATAAACCTATATTGGAACCAGACGGCAGTTTTAAGAATTGATGGCAGTCACACGGAACAAATAAGTATAATGCGAGGAGTGAGGCAGGGCTATATTTTGACACCCATCTTATTTAACATGTACTCAGAATACATCTTTCGAGAAGCACTCGACGACATTGAAGAAGGAATCGCTATCAACGGTACTAAACTTAATAACATAAGATATGCAGATGACACCATCATGTTTGCAGATAGTATTCAAAGATTGCAAAAGTTTATGGATAGGGTGACCAGAATTAGCTCACAGTACGGGTTGGAAATGAACATAAACAAAACCAAACTCCTTATAGTAAGTAAAAAAGCATCGCGGAAGACAGTTTGTACATTGATCATACTAGAATACAGAGAGTAAAGCGGTATACATACTTGGGGACAATCATTAACGAGAGATGAGACAACTCTGAAGAAATACGCTGTTACGTTTTTTCAGCCATTCTGTATGGAGTGGAAACCTGGACACTCACTAAGGAAACTGCCAGGAGACTTGAAGCGTTCGAACTCTGGATGTCCAGGAGAATACTGAAAATATCTTGGACACAAAGGATTACAACACGAAAGTAATGCGACGAATGAATAAAGAACCAAAACTATTAAATACCGTAAAATCCCGGATACTTCAGTATTTCGGACACATAATGAGGAATCCGGATAGATACGGGCTATTACAACAAATCCTACAAGGCAAAATTAACAGGAACGTACCTGGCCGAGGGAGAATATCTAGGTTGGCAAATCTTAGAACATGGTTTGACAAATCATTAGCAGAACTCTTCCAAATCGCCATCAACAAAGTAAGAATAGCCATGCTGACATTTCAATCCATACTTTGGACGCCAAGGTAAAGAGTACAGTAAAAAGATTAGCTATATTCGTTATCGGTAGCCACCCGTATTTTACATAATTGACTGCTAAATGTATCTAATAATTATGAACAGACAGAAATAAATCTGTTTGTTTAACTCGCACGGAATTTTCATGTCAGTTGATCTGATTAACTTTTAAATGAATTATTTACTTGTTAATCTAATTACATTATTATATTGAGAAGATCAATAAAGCAAATGGTTAATAAAGCAATGAAAAACATAGCATAGTCGTACATGACATATGATTCAGATCGATTAAAAAAATATTTGTAAGTATTATTTTTTAAATAGGTGTTCTATGAAAATACCTCGGGAATTAAAAAATATATTTATTTGAAATATTGATACTCGCTATAAAATATGCTGATCTTTTTAGTGAAGATATTTTGAATGCAATAAGATTAAAATCATTGAAGGATTTTTTTATAAAAAAAAACATGTCAAAGATAATTTGACCTTACTTTGTAACTAATGCAGTTGAAGATTTAAAACACCTCTGAGAAGCGGACATCTCTATTAAGCGGACATTTTTTCATAGTCCGGAACTAGGTATATGAAATTTCATAAAAATCAACCTCTGTTGGGCGGACTTTCCTTTGGGCGGACGCGGACAGGCTGTTTTCGTACAAAGAGTGCGAAAAGCCTCCTTTAAACGGAAAAAAGTATAAGTAAGTAGTTGGGTGACGAATAAGTACGGTGCAAAAACTCTCTGAAGACGGACCGGCAACCAATCGCGTATACATGGCAGTGCGAAAGGACTTCGCCGAATGAATGTGTGTGTGATTCCCCGGCATCAGCCTGCCGTTTATTTGTGAGTTGTAAAGTGAAAATCGTAAACAATGGCGGAAAAATGTCGCGTTTTGAGTCTGAAAGATAATATTGATGTTGTCGGAGTTTGTAATTTGATAACAATGATTTGGGCGAGTTCATTAACATTGATAGCAATGTGTTATTAGAAGATGATAGTGACCCCATTCCTACCGATTATGTAGTCCAAACTGAAACCACATCACTATCTGACGACTCTGATGAAGAAGTTGAATGCAGTAATCCAACAAATGTCACCAATTATCAACAAGCCATTAATATGGTCAAGGAATTACAAGAGTATGCAAAGAATAGAGGTGACTCTACAGCAATGGAATTGTTATCAGACTTGGAATTGCATTTTCTAGATTGCATGTTTAAAACGCAAGCACGTCAAACCACGTTATTAGATTTTTTTAGTACTACATTCTAACTAAAACTAGTGTATTTTTGTTATGTTTATTTGTACATACATATACATAGTAATAATTTTGCATTTAAATATTACCTAATAACAAATTTCCCATGGGCGGACACCTCTATTAGGCGGCCACATTTAGACAGTTCCGTAGGTGTCCGCCTAAAAGAGGTTTCACTGTAACTCCTCATAAGTCAATTTTTTAACTTAAAAACTACTACTAGTAGTGTTTTTGGAGTTTCCTGTATCTTGAATGGTCCTCAGTCTCCTGCATGCTGCATGTAGGAAGCTGCAACTTCTAAAAATGGAGCAAAAGTGACCGATTCAGATATACTTAAGCCGGAGTGGCATAGTGCCAGAGAAGTAGTTTTTTGAGGCTTGACTTACCGAAAAATTGTGAATAGAATTCAAAGAATAACCTTGAGTATGAGTGGACAAGTGAGTAGCATGCTCTAAAGACGAAAGAGATGTTGTGACATCGAAGAGACCGTAATATGTTTAAACCAAAATCAATACGGATTATCGTGTCCGTATCCATAGTTTAATAGCATGATTATTTCTACCAAACGAACTTTCAAACAATTTAGCTTATTGCTTGAATATACAAAACTTCTGACTGATAAAACTACAAAAGGAAAAATCTAGGGCTTTTATCTTCCTTTTTGATGCCGGTCTCAAAAGTAAAAACATATCTAAGTAATGCTTTTGTTCTCGTTTTAAGAATTTTGCCGGAATATTGTAAAAATTCCTTTTTAGATAAACGTTTTAGTTTTAAATTCGGACAAAGGTTTTACGGTTTAGACGTATTTCTTATCTAGTACAGTAAAGAACAATGTTATGTCAAGTTATAGGACTTTTTAACTATTAAATGTGTTTTATCAACTGATAATACTAAGCAAACTTAAAGGGTACAGGTATATCAAGCCTGACCTCAAAATTATCTTACAACAAATATTGACTATTCTATCTTAAATTAACCATGTGGTTTAAGAACAAGATTATATTCTTCCCCTAAAAAATGTATCGCAAGTGATTTAGATAATTGCCTCAGTTTCATTCAAACGTAGGCAAAAACTGGACGATTTCGTTAAAATTTTTCGTATTCGTTCGCTGCTACGACCATTCCGAGGCGCCAACAAACCCCAAGCGGTATCAACCATTGGTTTCACGCATTATGGTATGACCTACCGATTGGGGAGTGTATATCGCGTCTTTCATCCCACGAGATATCCGATCTCATCCGGCCTGATGACCAGCGTGAATGAGATGGGAAGGGGGATGATGCATTTTTTCCTCTTGTCTATTTTTTGCATTATGCTGGATAGCAACGCTATGATATTTATACCACTAAAATCGGGTTTGTTCAGGTTCAGGTATTAAAATAACCTTAATTAAAAATGTTGCAAAAATAATTATAAATGTTAAATATGCATATTGGGAATTCGGGAACGTAAGAGATACGAAGTCGGTTAAATTGGGACAAAGTTGCCTAATTTTGTGCCAATAGAATGCCGCACACATAAATACATGGACTTTCAAAATATTTGGAAAAATCAAAAATCTGGCGTTTCGGTTCTTATATTTTCCTGGCTTTGTTCGAAGAGTCGTCCGAAAGTAAATTTCACTTTCTCATTGCTACTTTTTATTCTCCACAGGATACGGGCCTGGATTTTTTTGTTTAAATTATGAACGAGGACCTAAATCTACGTTCAGCAATATACAACAATTACTGTTTTTCCGACGTTTTGTTCCTTAAATTGACCGTCCCCATTAAAATGGGCTAGTACGTTCCTGTAATTTAATTTCGTTTCGAAGAAACTGAACATTTTTAAATTATTGATGCTATTTCTGTCCTTAATTATTATTCTTACGTATTACTACTGTTCTTTTTTTTTATTTCATACTATTGGAAAATGGGCTATGGAAAATCAAAGAAAGATTAAAGTTTTAAACCGTCTATTTGTCTTTTAAATGAAGACCACTCGGGAAAGCACGCCAGTATGAAATTACTATATAAAAGCCTATTTTAAACCTAATACCGCCCCTGTATGACTAAGTTATTGATACTTGACTTAAGGCAGTGGCGGTACTTCCACAGGAGCACATGCGCACGTGCACCCCCCAAAAAAAAACGAATAAAAAATATTAATTTATATTCATTGAATATTATTTATCGTATAAAGTCCGACGGTTATGACGAGACTTGCTCGCACGTGCGATTAAGTCGTGCAGTTTCTCTGTAGCAACAGGTGGCGGGTGGCAGCGGGGGATAGCGGGGCTATGGCGATTTAACATGGAAAAGGCGCACAGTTTTTGTGGGCACCGCGCTGTTGTCTGTTCGTGCATCTAGTTAGAAATTCGAGCGTGTATGTTTTAATATTTTAATATTATATATTTATTAAGTTAAAATGAATAGTTGACGGTGAACTATTTAAGAAATAACTTTAGCTCTTTGAGTTTGGAGCAAAAAATAACCTAAACCCGAAATTAATTTAATGCAGACCACAAAGGTAAATCTAGGGACTTTATTAGAAAGTTTAAAAATGAAATATATGAAAAAAATTTACAGAGGGTATTCCAAACTTAATGAGGCTGTTACTGATCAATTTTCTGCAATTAAGAACCGAATAATGGACTTTACGTTTAAGCACTATTGTGTAGGGTCGATAAATTTGTGTATTTCGATAAATGATAGTCGATATGATTTTAAACCATTTTATTTAAGGATTTAAACTAAAAAACACTGAAAATATGAAGAATGCCAACTTGTCAGTCTCGTGGCTCGATTCTACCTCGTCATAAAAGAGTTAACTATTGTTCTCGTCTTGGTTGCGCCTAATGACGTAGCCGTAGATGGCGTAGTGGGATTAGACATCATTCGGTTTTCTTGATAACTCGTAGATGGCGGTAGTAGTATTGGACATCATTCGGTTTCCTTGATAGCTCATAGATGGCTTTAGTAGTATTAGTAGTGGACTGTATACATATTGTTACGATAGTTGCATGCGACGACGTTAAGATCCGACAGCTATACACACTAAGAAAACCTTTCTTATTTTCCAAAAGTTGTATTTCCTTGTGTAAAATTAAAAAATAAATAAAAATATGTTTTACCTAACGCATTTTCTGAATACTTTTTTTCTCTCTACATTCAAAACGCCTAGAAAGTAATTGTTTGGTCGTTACACAAAAATAAAATTTTAAAAATAATTTCACCATACTTGTGAACCCCCTCTATCATAGGTCACGAGCCGCCACTGGTTGCATTATATTCCAACACATACTAATAGTTGTATCAAATTTCCACTTACTGTAAGTACCCATAAGCAATTTATTTTATTAACGCAAATAAAATTTGACTCTTAAAGCCAGCACTTTCTTAAGACTTGTAGAAAAGGCATCGAGTACATTTTCGAATTATACCGAATTTAAAAAAAAAGTGAATTACAGAGGAACGTGCTAGGGATATTTTAATAAAGATGGCGAATTTAAGGAACAAAACGTCGGAAACCCAGTAATTGTTGTATACTGCTGAACGTAGATTTAGATCCTATTTCATAATTTAAACCAAAAAAATCCAAGCCCGTGTTTAAAAAAATGACCTGCCTGTTGCTCTCCTGATTGCTTCATGTCTTTCGTTATTACTAATTATTTCTAATACGTCCAATTCGTGCATTCGAATGTCAACAGAAGTATATTATAGTGAGAGATCAAGAGATCAATTAATATATAGGACCATCGCGACCATTCCAATGCCCTGGAAATGTTTAGTTTAAATGTTGTTTGACCTGATGAGCACAATATGCAGGGGCTCCATCGTGCTGATAATATTTCCAGCCTTATAAAGGTTAAAGGGTTCTGAAGCTCTCGAGCGCAGATATTATATTTATATTATAAATCTTTCATTGTCAACCAGGGGCAATGCAAGTGAAAAGGTCAAACTGATTAAAACCTTATCTTATAGTTAACTTAATTGCTTAAACGCAAATTGCTAAACAAAAAAAAAATAATACAGGCAACTTTGTTACCTGCGACTATAGTGAAAGAGAAATAATAATGAACTTGTTAATATACAGTGTGTCCCAGAATATGTGGGCAATCTCCCGGATTCAGATAGAACACTTAAATGTAACAGGAGAAGTACCTATAAATTGTTCTTCATACGGCCTCGCCTACGAAGATACGGGCCCATAACGGACGTCCCTGGAAATTGTCGTGTTTTAAATCCATCTCCTATTATTTTAGTTATATTTCGACATTTTTTTTCGTATGCTTTACGAAGCTGTTGTACATGCGGTCTTGCTACCCTGTATAACAGCGTAGAGAACAATTCGTTTGTGTTGTTTTCCTTCTTGTCAGCAAACGCTCCTTATCAGCAAACCGAATTTTCTTATCAAATGGTATTTCAGATGCCATTAACCATGGGTTTTATTTATCTAAGCATAAATACCGTTTAGGTATGTACTTATTTTCTCTTTAATGTCAGAAGTTTATCGTGTATACCGGGTGATGCATCGTAGAGTTGAACATAGGAAATCCCATGTAATTTTTAAGGTGGCTGAATATTGGTTCCCCGATACATTTTACAGAAAAACTGCATCACTTCTTGAAGAGGCCGACATGGTAAACCCATGTGCCCAGTTTGAATATATTTTGGTGAACCAATCCTAAGCTATTCGATGAAACGCGATGGCAAAACCACGAAACTCCCATAGTTCAGGTAAAACAGCAAATAATTTCTATGGTGCTATTGCCAAAAAATCACTGGCGGAGATCGTGTATAATATGTTTTTATAATAATTATAATTCAGTTCTTTCGTCATTTATTATAATTTTCACTCATCAACCTGACAAACAATACTGACATAAGTCGCTGTCAAATCATAAATCGCTTCTTAAATGAATGAAAATAATGGCGTCCGATTTCCCATCGATTTGTAAAATCGATATATTTTTTAGTGCACTTAGCAGATGATTACTAATCGCTTACAAATCGATGGGTTCTGCTGCATTTAACAGAGCCCATCGATTTTTAATCGTTGGCGTCATGTGCGCATCGATTTGTAGTTCTGTGAATGCATTTTGTTGTCAGTGCAGAGATCGTGTATAAATCGATATTTTTGAGTGCATTTAGCAGATGATTACTAATCGCTTACAAATCGATGGGCTCTGCTGCATGCCCCCATTGTCACTGATACTAATTTTCGTTTAGTCAATGGGAAAATTTGCAGGTGTTTGCTGTATTACCTGAACTATGAGATTTTCGTGGTTTTGCCATCACGTTTAATAGAATAGGACTGGCTCACCAAAATGTATTCAAACTTGGCACATAAGTTTAGCATATCGAGGTCAAGAAGGTATAAATTCAGTTTTTCTATAAGATGTACAGGGGATCCAATAAAAAATTACATGAGATTTCCCATGGGTGTCCCATTTTCGACACTTTTATAGGGTATCTCCGTAATTGTACTATCAAAAAAGTAATGTAGGTGCCATGTGCTCTTTTTGGGTCAAACTTAAAATGGTAAAATCAAATTTCCTAATTATCGCTCGCTTAAAAGATACGGGGGAAAATAAAAAAAAATCAATTTCAAAATTACCCTATATTTTCTTAGTTAATATTTTATTCAGAAGTATCTCTATAATGACTGTTGAATAATTTGCCGTTTTCAGAGTAAGTATACGGGGTCAGGTAAAAAAGTTATCGAACCTAACCTCATTTTTTTAAATGAACACCCTGTATATTTTAATCTAAAAAGATAGCATTTTAAATTGTCTTTTCAAATATATAACACATATTAGTTTGCTAGGCGATTTATTTAAACTTTATTACTTTAAAACGAAATATAATAACGGTTCAGGTTATGTCCTTAAATAGTTGCCGTCTTTCCAGATAGCGAACAAAATATAAATTTTGCTTCATTTTTTCGTTTTTTCCACTTGCAATATAAACTGATATCGTATCAAATTTTTCAAAATGTTGATAAGTCATTTTCTCAAATGAATATGTAAATATGAAATTGGCGTTGAATGTTAATAACAACTGGAAAGTCAACATAATTGTTCCTATGATATTAGCTTTTGTTTCATGGTCTACCGTGGTTTAAAGTCATAAATTTTAAATATAAATCGCCTAGCAAACTAACATGTGAAAAAGACAATTTAAAATGCTATTTAGATTAAAATATACAGGATATTCCATTTAAAAAAATTGAGGTTAGGTCTGATAACTTCTTTACCTGACCCGGTATACTTATTCTGAAAACTGCAGATTATTCAACAGTCATCATAAAGAAACTTCTGTATAAAACATTTTTCTGTATCTCTGTAAACTAACAAAATGTAGGGTAATTTTGAAATTGACAATTTTTTGATTTCCCCCTTATCTCTTAAGCAAGCGAAAATTTTCAAATTTTGATTTTACCATTTTCAGTTTGACCCAAGAAGAATACATGACACCTACATTACAATTACGGAGATACCCTATAAAAGTGTCGAGAGTGGGACACCCTGTACATATTACATGTATAGTCGCGGACAAAAAAATATCCATCGAATTAAACTTCTATTGGACAGCTTCATTCTAATTCAGTGAATTGGAGGGAATTTTTTCAGTCGCACCTGTATGTCTTGGTCCAAACTTAGCACTGAATAAGCTTGAAGCAAACACCGCGACCGTTTGTTTATTCACAATATTATGGCCAATTTGCTGCTGTAATGTTTAAATTTACTTGCTGTGTAATTCCCGATCATAAACAAATCTATTTAAACCAGTGGAGTATTGCATTAATAGAAAGGACAATCATTTGTTCGGTTTAGGCGCTTCGAACATCTATTTAAAAAACTGATTTTCCATAAAGTGTTCCTGCAAGACGAAGGTTTTCTTACATTACTAAAATATTCACCGAAAAAACCTTTTTCACGGGGAGACGTGAAACGCGAATAAACTGACATGTTCTGACCGGGAGTTAAAACGAAATCGGCACTACTGTCAGTTACAATTTTGTTTTGGATACCTACTTCCCCCCAACTCTAAGCTAAGAATATTTTATTTTGACAGTTTAAAATTTGTTTCTAGCAAAGGCAAATCTCCCAATCTTTTGGTGAACAACACTGGGCTGTAACTGCACCTTTCAGCTGTATTTCAGAAACCTCCTTAATTTCAGAAATCTTCTTAGTATTTCAAATTGTCAACTTTATTTCAGAACACGTCATGTGTATTTCAGACTTGAGAATTTTATTTCAGGAAATGTCAATTTAATTTCAGAACGTGTCAATTCTATTTCAGATTTGCCTATGTCATTTGTATTTCAGAAAGCATAATTTTTATTTCATTTTTGAAATACAATTGACAAGTTTGAGATATAATAATTTCTTAAATGCAATTGAAATTTTTTTATAGATTTGGAAAAGGTGTAATTTCTCATAATTTTTTACGTACGAGATTATTTAAAATTCGTTAAATGTCCCCTTCTTTGATGAAAAACGCAACTGAAAAATACAACTGTCAATTTTTGGTATTGTCAAAAGGGCGAATTTATTGGTAAAGTCTCTAACTACTCCTTTTCAGTTGTATTTCCGAAACCTGCTTAATTTCAGAAAGCTTCATTGGTATTTATAGTTTGTCAACTTTATTTCAGAGAACGTCATGTGTATTTCAGACTTGGAAATTGTATTTCAAAAAAGGCCAATTTAATGTTATTTCAGAAAAAACTTCTTTGGTATTTCATATTTGAAATACAATTGACAAGTTTGAATTAATAATATGATTTCTGAAATACAATAGTGACAATTGAAATGTTTTTAATAGATTTGGGAAAGGTGTAGTGTCCCATAATTTTTCTCATAAAATTGAACTCTTTACTGCGCACTGGACGTATCCATAGTTATAGGTAGGTGGTCGTCTCTCGTTTGTCGTAACACCATGGATCTTGCCTAATTTTTTTTTATTAATTGTTAACTGAATGTGGAAGAACAATATGACAAAATGTGTCGTTAAAAATTATGGGGGCGCAAAAAATGTATTCCATTTGTTTTTGCCGTGATTTAAATTATCGTTTTACTTATTTATTTAAAACTTCTTTCGAATTTCTATCGAAATTCCATTTTTCGTATAACAAAAGATTTATATATTTCCTGACCCTAATGCTGAATGACATAAATAGATAACAATATAATGAAATCTCTTTTTGTTATAATAATCGTAGAATGTTGCCAGCAATAAGCGTAATCTTAATTACAAAAGGTTCACCCCCTGTACAGTGGCGTAGCTAGCCCTGAGTGGCCCCTATATTAAAATTTCTCGGGGACTTCTTCTGGAAAATAAACAATATAATTTGTTTATAGAATATTCATTATTATTGCTGTGTCCAACTGCTGCAGCTCAGGAAGACCGTGTTCTTGTTTGAAAAGAATACAAAATTATTTGCGTTCCACAATGACAGAAGATCTACGATTCGGTTTGATGCAAAAGTTGAATAACAAACCATTTCGATCGCATTAGTTTTTATGAAAAAAAATTCTGGGAAGAAATAAAAACGGTAGGGCGCGGGGGGTCACTACTGCCCCGGGGGCGACAAGAAGGGTTTGTTCGGCCTTGCTTTTATAATTATAATAACGAATCTGTTAAATTCTACTTTGTTTTTTCTGGGTCTGCAGCACTTGAGCACCCACGGAATTTAACAATTTTTGAAAATGCAATGTAAAGATATGGTTGTATAGAACACTTTAAAACAAAAAAATTTGCGGATGATGCAGTTTTTTCTATAAGAAAAATTGAAAAAAAGTCGACTTTGACAGCAATATTTATGCGAAAACTCCCCGTTTCAGACAGTTACGTCAGTCATTCGGAAACATAATAAAGGCATCGTTTTGGAAACACAAAGCAACTTCCAAAAATTGTATTCAACAGAAAAATAATTAATAAACAAGTGCAAGACCATCCCGCTATACCTTTGAAACCGATTTCCTTCTCTATTCGGAAAAAAACACAAGAAAGTTACATAAATTGACAGTGCCCTGGGAAAACGAGTGAAAACCCGCCCCGCTACACCTATTGAAGCCGACTTCCTTCTGTATTCGGCGAAGGAAAACACAAGAATGTTACATAAATTGACAGTGCCCTGGGAAAACGAGTGAAAACCCGCCCCGCTACACCTTTTGTAGCCGATTTCCTTATGTATAATCAAATAATACGTTAACGAAATTTATCAACTGAAGTATAACTTTCTGAATTGACAACAATGCATTAATACAATCACCAGTGACAAGTTGTGGAAGAGAGTATTAATATTTTGTGGTCGAAAGAAAGTAGTTTTGATATTATAATATGACACCATGTAATTTTAACTTGCCAATATTAGTATTTTTTTTTAAAATAATCAACTCTTTATGCTATTGTTTTTCTAATAATCAGCCCTTTAATGTTATTCTTGTTGTGTGTGTATGTTAGAAATTTGGATTTTTAAGAAATAGTTAAGAAACGGGTAAAAACATTCCCAAGCATTCCCTTGTAATACAATCTGTATCTGGTTTTTTGTAAATATCTTTGTAAAAAATGGTTCATCCGCAATTTTTTTTTTCTAAATAACTTAAAATTAAATACTCTTTCCGTTTCTATTTCAAAAATTGTTAAATTCCGTGGGTGCTAAAGTGCTCTAGAGCCGTTTTTTCGTATTATAAGAAACTAAAATGTTGCCACGCCCATAATATTTTAAAATAAGGACAGTTATTTATAGAAACATGATCATCCGGAAATAATCCTTACGTCCTTTGAGGTTCTCGGTTAAATTGAATTCGATACCTTATGGCAGAAGTGCACTGGAATCGAAAATATAATTTACGACGGTAGATTAAATCTTTTGGGATATTTGGGTAAATCATTTTTTATATTGACACGGTACAGTTCACGTTAGTCGAGATTAGAAATTGATGTACATTTTTAATAAAGATTTATCGATGACATGTTATAAATTATTGTTGATATTCAATTTTGTGATCGAATTCCCACGGAATTAAAAATTCTCTCGTAAATTATTTATTTTAAATATTATTTTTTGCTCTCAGCCCGATACCGGTCGGCCGGCTTCGGTTATCTGCTCACAAAAAATAATTTATTAAATTAATTCGGTATTCGATCACAGATTTGCATAGCAACTTTACAGGGTGTTATGGAAATGACTTATTACATTAAATGTGTGACTTCTTGGGTGTCCTAGAAAAAAAAATCGAATATTTAAATACTAAGGTAAAAACCCTTTTTGCCTACATGCTGTCTCGCCGCTCCATCAATGTAGGTCACTTGAGTAAACTACAGGGATGCCAGATCATACCGCGCGTCTCGCCCTTGCTTGGATAACTGCCGCGCGCGTATTGATATGTTAAACCTTCAGTATATTTCGATACTAGGTGTTGAAACGACGTTGCCGAGTGTTCCACGTGCCTGATGTATACGAATTTTAAACGTTTTGTTAGTTGTAGCAATGCCCAATTTTTTATCCGTTGTGAAATAATTCATAATAATAAATGTTGTGATTTCAATTCTGTGTAATATTATCTACTGTTGGTTCTGTTGCAAAACACACTTTTTACGTTTTATTTTTTTTTGGAATTTAATTATAAAACGGATTATTTTAAAATACGATCGAAGGTAAGAGAATATGTATCTTAAAATTGTAGTTTGTTCTTTCTAAAAGGTTTGAAAAGGAAGTGATAACGCGTGTCAAAGACGTCTTGTTGTCAAAAACTGAACACGTGCGTTTACAATTCTGTGTTGCAATATGACAACACCGCCTAAAATGCGCTGACCTCTGTTGCGACTTGAGACTGCCTCAATAAATTATTGATTGCGAACGTCGTCAATAGCGGCCACGTAAATTTTCAGATTTCATATTTCGCTTAATAATTCAAAGCGCCATTTATGGTTATTTTTCTGCAATTTATTTTCATCTCAGGATTTGCCGGTTTAAATATTATAATAAGTCATTTCCATAACTCCCTGTATAACGTGATAATGTATTAATATTGCTTTTTTCAGATTTTAACTTCCCTAGCATAAAAAAATTAGAAAACACAAGTGTGTGTGTTTATTAAAGCATGCAGGAAATGCCAAGCATTACGGACTGGGTCAGGGAAATCGTGACAATTGGTTAGGATTATTCTAATTGACATGTGGTTACTTTTCGCGTGTATTTCCTTTTACATTTGAGCAGATTCCCGCTAGATGGCGTAATCGTATCTATATATAGCACCGAGTATTAACGATAGTTTGTGTTGTATAATATTCTGTTGCAGGGTGTCAACTTGAAAACATCCCACCTTTAATATCTCGCCTCAAATAATTTTAAAAATCGGAACGACACTTCAATGTTAGTTAACCCTGGGAGGGGTTATGTTACCCTTAAAGTCTTGAATGGGAAGGGACGGGGTCAAGTGGTACATCATTTTAAAGGTCGTTTAAAGCTCTTTCCAATAATATCTTAAATTATAATTTTTTGAGTAGTTGTAGTACATTGTTTCATGTAGGTATTTTCTACTAGATCCCACCACCATATTATAATAACTTTAAAAACGTGAACAACAACGTGAATTTCCATAAGCAATTTAAAAATAAGTGAAACCATGACGTCACTGCTCGCACCATATGAAATTGGAACGACCATACTCTATTTATTTTAGCAATTTAGGAGCAGAAACATATATCAGCACGTGATAGCCACCTGCTCGATGCACGATGCATAAACTTATTGCTATCGGTCAATCGGCGATAAAACTTCCCATGCCGGCGCGCTGCATTTCTTCACAGGGTCATAGTCCAGTGTAGGCTATTATTTCAGGTCTATTCATGCATGGTTCGAGATTGTACTGTTATATTGTTCGTAATGCGGCCCTGTGTGCTGTTCAAGTGCTCGTCGCGTGTATTTGTTTTCGTCTACTGAATTGTGAAAATGAATAGACTATACCTTGTGTTTATTGTAGCGTGTTCCCCACGTACTTCCAGCTTTTTAGCCGACCAAATATTGATTTGGTGAAAACGGACCACTTGGAAGTCAGCCGATTAAAAACTAGTGCGTCAAAAAGTTGAGAGTTCGGCGGACGCCTGTTGGCTTTTAGGAGGAAAAAATGTTAAACCTGTCACCTTAAATCCCTTGAAAGGGCACGATAGAACGCTAACGAGAAGTTTAATAAAAGCCCTTAATATATATCATTATTTAAAGTTACAGGCACAAAACGAATGATAAAGTGAGTATTGTCTAATTCTAAAACAATGTGATTAGAGTTAAATATAATTTGGGTTAGAGAGAAAGTTTGGATTGTTTATATGAGATTACAGTTTATTTACAGGAAGATCATTTGTGCTTTGAAAGCCAAAGAAGAGAATAGATTTTTCTAAAGACTGGTCGGCGTGTAAAAATGTCCAACGGCTGAATATTTAAGTGCGTAACTTAGGCAAAAATCTCACCAGGTTAAAAACTACGGTCAGGTCGTGCGAGTTGCGTGATAAGGGTTCCGTAACATGTGCAGCTGTTTTTTTTAAATGTGGACATGTCTATCCCGAGATACCGAAATCCCGGGATCTCGAGGAAATATCATTGTTGAAAATTCCTGGATTAAGCCCTCAAATCCCGGTATAAATTATATAATTAAAGTTATGAATATTACTGGATATTTCTAAAGCTTTTGATCGTGTTTGGCATGAGGGGCTTCTAAGTAAACTGCGATCCTATGGTATGCCCAGTCGATTCTGTGCATGGTTATCTAGCTTTCTTAAGGACCGCTCTCTGCAGGTGGCGATTGACGGATTTCTCTCAGACACCTTCGCCATCAATGCCGGTGTCCCTCAAGGGTCCAATTGTCTCCCACTCTCTTCTTACTCTGCAGTCTACATCAACGACCTTCTAGTGAAAACTAAAAATGCTGACGATAGCACACCTGTCTCATCTTTCTCTTTGAATGCACAAACATCGGCTGCCGACGCACATATTCGCAGACAGCATAAAGTATCACGCCTTAACCTGGAAGAAATTTTGGCTTGGGGTGATAATAACCAAGTCCAATTTAACGCTAAAAAAACAGGCAACAGTTTTCTCTAAAAAGGTTAACAATACAGAACCGGATATAGTCATGCTGGGCGTCAATCTGGGAGGAAATATGTCTTGGCATAATCACATTGTGGCAATCACCACGATAACTTCTCAGAAACTCGGTGTACTCTTCCGAACCAGAAAGTTCTACACAGCTCAACAACTTTTGACACTATACAAAGCCCAGATTCGACCATCGCTCGAGTACTGCTCTCATGTCTGGAGTTCTGCGCCCAAACATACTCTTCGGCTACTGGATTACATCGAAAGGAGGGCCATTCGTCTTATCGGAGACCAGACCTGGACAGCCTAGAACATCGAAGACAGGTTGGGGATTTCACTCTTTTACAGATATTTTCATGCTCGGCTGACCTTGCCCTCTTAATTCCGCCCAGAGCGACGAATAACAGAAATACACGACGAACCACTGCCGCCCATCCATATGTGGTTAAGTTTAGTACTCCTCGAAGTTCATTATTTAAGAAATCTTTCATCTGGAGGACTTCATCCTTATGGAACAAACCCGAGGTCGTGTTTCCCAACGAATATAACCTCCAACGATTCAAAATTAACGTGAATCGCTTTATTCGCACAGGCATCACTCCCAGAGTGCCCTAAAGGATTTTTCCTATAGTGCTTGTGTTTGATCATAAAAAAATAAAATAAAATGCTCCTTCAAAAATTAACTTTTTTAAATATTTATTTTAAAACTAACAGTATGATAATACAATTATTATATTTTATTATCATGAAAGAGGACCTAAATTAGGGTGTATGACTATATGTACGTACTTAGGCTATACTAAAGTCCGTTTTGTTGCAGTTGATAGCTCATATCGAGGGTTGAAGCCATAAAACAACCGTAAACCATAGGCGTTGCCAATAGTAATTACCTTATTTAATAAGAAAATTGGCCTCTGTCCATTGTTAAGTAGGATTAGGGTTAAAGTAGGTACAACAGGGGTAATTAATTTACCTATTTTTGCCTGCTTTAGGATGTTATTACGCCATTTGATGTGCGTTTGTCAAACTATGTATTTAGTTGTATTTAGATACTGCATTATCTCAAAGTTGAATTATTTCCTATACTTGTAACAATGGCTTCAAGTTTTTCGAGAACGTGTCTTCGTCAAATTAGCAAGAGTGCATATTCTCTCCGAGAAAAGACATTAATATTAAACGTGCATGATGCTCTAGTGTACCAGAAACCTGCAAGTGATGTTCGTAGCATCATTGCAGAGTGTGCCAATATGGTAGGAGTTGGAGAGGCTACTATATATAGGTTCTTGCGTGAAAGAAAATCTAAGAACCTCAGTGAGCCAAAACCACTCCCACGAAAGAAACCGTTAGAAATTGACAATTTCATTAAAAATGGTATTAGAAGAAAAGTACATAGTTTTTATTTTGCCAAGGAAATACCAACTATAGACAAAATTTTACAAGCCATTAACTACGACGAGGACTTACCACAGCTATCACGAACGAAACTATGGAAAATACTTCATGATATGAACTTTCGATGGGAGAAGCAAAACAGAAAATCTTTTCTTATTGATAGAGCAGATATTATTTGCTGGAGACGTCAATACTTAAGGTCCATCCGAAAATACCGCAGCGAAGGCAAAAACATTTTCTATTTGGATGAAACTTGGCTGAACGAAGGGCACACCGTATCTAAAGTTTGGCAAGATAAAAATGTCCTAAGTTCTCGACAAGCTGTCATGGAAGGCTGGTCAACAGGACTTAGACCACCATCTGGAAAGGGACGCAGACTTATTATAACTCATATAGGAAGTTCAAATGGCTTTTTGGATCAAGGATTATTACAATTCCAGTCGAATTCTACTAAAGACTATCATGAAGAAATGACTGCTGATGTTTTCGAGGAATATTTTAAGCAAATGATAGAATACATTCCCGCTAATTCTGTAATAGTGATGGATAATGCCAGCTATCACTCTAGGCTAAAAGAGAATCTTCCCACAACTTCATGGAAAAAGGCGGAAATCGTAAACTGGTTACAACGAAAGGAATTGAGTTACGATAATACCATGGTAAAAAAAGAACTTTTGGATATTGTTAGGCTACATAAATCACAGTATAAAAAGTATGTTATTGACGAGATGGCAAGAGATCGAGGTATCATAGTGCTCCGTTTACCACCTTACCATTGTGAGCTAAATCCTATCGAATTAATATGGGCTCAAGTAAAAGGATATGTTGCTAGAAATAACAAAACTTTTAAAATGCAAGAAGTGCGACACCTCTTGCTTCATTCTTTAGCAAATGTGTCATCAGAAAATTGGCAAAACGCCATAAAACATGCTATAGTAGAGGAACAAAAAATGTGGGAACTTGACAACGTAATTGACACAACTATGGAAATTGAGCCTTTAGTAATAAGCGTAGGACATGATGACTCTTCAGATTCTTCTGAGGACCATTTTATCGAGTTATAATTATTGAAATTGTCAATATTTTTTGATCTGTAAATAAATTAGTTTTCTTGTAAATAAATTCATAAAATCATAAAATCTATTACATTTAAATAAAATAATAAGCGGTTACATTAAAAACCCAACTCTCCGACCATGATGGGCCGTTTTAATCATTATCCTTTCATTTCATTTTATGGCTCTATTGTTACTTTATCTGTTACCCGGTGGAATAGGTCAAAATTTCTTCATCTTTATGCTAGATGTACGTAAAAAGACCATTTTATAGGTAAAATATTTTAGGCCACCGGGCCCTTGTTTTGAATCTTTAATGAGGGTATCGAGCTATCAACGGCAACGAAACAGACTTTAGGGGTATTTTAATGAAGATGGCCAATTTAAGGAACAAAACGTCGGTACACCAGTGCATAGTACTCTTGCATAATTTAAACAAAAAGATCCAGGCCAGTATTTAAAACAGTTGATGATGGTGACCCAAAGACGAAACGTCGCATTAAAGATCTGATGATGCCATCTTGTGGTGAATAAAAAGTAGCAATGAGAAAGTGAAATGTATTTTTGGACATCTCCTCGAACAATGTCAGGAAAAAAGAAAAAAATTCATATTTTTTCAAATATTTTGAAAGCCCCTGTATTTATTTTTGATTTTTCACGGCATATTATTGGGCCCATAATTACGCAACTTTTTCCCAATGTAACCGACTTTGTATCTCTTGCCGTTTCCGAAGTCCCAATGGGGAAGAACGAATTTGTTTCACTCTGTATAGGAAATTACTTTCGTTTAGAGACTTGAATCATTTGTGAACCACACGAAACACAAAATATAAATGTCAATGACCAATAATGACATGTCACTATGTTGCCATTTCCGTCTAATACACCGGTATTGAATTTTGTGTCCAAAAAAAAAAACGTGGTCCGTTTCATCCTTCTTCACAAAAATACAATAAAAATATAATTTCTTTGATATTACTGTGAAGTTACGACGCCGATTCATTCTTGTCCCGGCTAAACTGTATATAAAAATGAGTGTCTTATTTGCAATGAAGGTAAAAATGTATAAATGGGCCCTTGTACATGTACAGGGTGTCGCATTTTCGACACTTTTATTTATTTAATTACATACCTTACAGGTTTTAACCCTTAACCACCGTAGTGCGGTCTCAGTGACCGCAGCAGATATTCATTCCTATATATCTTATCCCCACTTTAATGTAACTCATCCATATGACACTAAAAACCACGGAAACCCCGGAAACATTCGGCATCTTTCGGAGATCCGAATCCGGAAAGCTGGCGGGCATTTTGAATGGTGATGCTTGACAACTTGCACGTTTCGGAGGATCGGTTGCCTGGCGCACAGCTCGTGAACAATACCGTTGGTGTTGGTTGCGACTTTCTTTGGTCGTAGACTTCAAAATAGATTATGTTATCGCTTCAGGCCCCTTCAGTATCTAAAATTTCTGTTTAGGTTTTGTGGATTATTTTGCTTTCTTTGTAGCAAATATGGTTTTAATTCTGGTCTCGTCTTTATTTTGAAGTACTAGAATCGTTTTTAATATTAGTAAAATGGTTTAATTGTGTACCAAATTACGTTAAAATCTTCATTTATATTTTGATACATAATATACTGATTTATTGCTTGTCATGAAATATTGGACAAAAAATATTAAAACTTCTTTTTGATAAAATATGCCCTGAAAATTAGTTATTAAATGCCACCCTTTATTAAATATGTGGTGTACTCGAGTCACCTTTATTTAACTGAAATAAAACACGGGATATTTTGAACTGTTTCTTTATTGTCGGTCAAAAAGTCAGGATGGGGGAACAATGTGGTCAACCAATTTATGTAGCAAAGCAAATTCATGCACACAATTAAACTTATGATACTGCTGAAACCACTAAAACTACATTACAATGACTAACAAAATAAAAAACATACATAATAATATAGTACTTTATTTAAACTTACGTAGTTTTCAGAAATCCGCAGCTTCGATTACAACCCGTAAGAAGAAACTGCAAGAAACTTAAGAGGGATGTTTTTTTCAAATTCCTTATTATCCTGCATTATTTTTACAATTTACAAAAGGTACAACACAATAAGCATAGCTAACATCTAAAAAAATCCTAAACCATACTACGCAACTACAATAATTAATTTTTTAATTATAAAATACAAAATCCAGCCCTGTCACCATACAAAATAAGAACCCTTAACCAATATTATTTCTTTCTCGTTGCTGGAAAGAATTCTTGCTTTCCTAATTTCCTTTTATGAACTGCTGATCTATTTTCTTGTTCCATCACCAAACTAATTTGCCCCATACACCTTATAAAAAAATATAGCTTAATTTTTAGAATACACTTCTCCATTCGTTTAGAGTATTTGCTGACATACCCTACGGATAATAGAAATATGTTATAAAATAAGGCAACATTAAAGGTGCATTCTATATTTTTACCAAATGAATTACTACGATTGCAAGTGTAGGATTTTTCCACATGATCATTATATCGTTTTGTCCTGGCCGCTGCATAGGTCGTCTGAATTTTTTGTTCTTCATACCATTGTTCATAATCTTCTTTGCTAAAAAAATTATGTGTTTGCATTTGTAATTTTATTTTGCGACTTACCTCTAAATGCGTTTCTAGTTTATTATAAGTTCCACAGATTAACTCAGTTCCAATACACAATGGGCAAATAATATGCGATTTCGTAGTATCGGAATTATGCTGTTGGTTATGAACATTTTTTACATGTCTGTTCTTTGCTGAGGGGCTTGTTGGGCTTCCATGCTTGATGATTGCAAAAGTAGATAAACACAATATTTTTCACAAAATAAATCAGAAAGCAAAGAGATTCAAGAATCACGTGTGGTAACACAGCGATCAAACAAAAAACTCTAAAAAAGGGCGGCAAAGAGTTATAAATGTTAGGTTAGGTATTGTTCACGAGCTGTGCCGGCTGTGCGCCAAGCATCCGATCCAGCCGATCCTTCGAAACGTGCAAGTTGTCAAACATCACCATTCAAAAGGCCCGCCAGCTTTCCGGATTCGGATCTCCGAAAGATGCCGAATGTTTCCGGGGTTTCCGTGGTTTTTAGTGTCGTCTCATATTTTCGGTACCTTCAAGTGGCCACATGTTCAGTATATTGCAGAAAATTGGAAGTGGTACTTGTATTGGTTTGCAATTAAAAAACGGCTCAAGTTACGATGCGGTCACAGAGACCGCACTACGGTGTTTGTGTTAGTATTTCGGTTGTGCGTTTTAAATAGTTAGTGACTTCTATTTGGGATTTTTCTGACTGATTTGTATTTTAATTAACTATTAACGATGAGTGTGAATCCAACCACATCCAAAAGAGTTCGGTATTTTGATCCAGACTGTGAAAGTACTTTACTACAATGGGATGAAGAGGTGGAAGATGATGGAGACATTAGTGATCAAGAGGCTGTTGATGAGGACTATTATGAAGAAAGTGAACATAATACAGACTCGGAGATTGAACTTAGTGATCGGGAGGAAACAGAGAAAATGAGTGAACCTACTTGTTTGTAATGCGCATCTAAAATTTGTAAAAGTTGTAGCCATAATATTTGACTATTGTGCCCATTGTAGTTTCTAACTTCTTTTATTTTAAAACACAAACTAATTAGTTTTTTTTGAAGAATAACATGTTTATTTTTAGAATTTGTTACCAATTTCAGTTCAAATAATGTTTACCGTTAATTAAAAAAAAATGCCGTTCTTATACAATATTTAATAAATTTATGATATTCTTTATATTTTTAAAAGTTTTTACTTGAAAAATAAATTAACTGGAGTCAAATTTAAATCTTGAGTTTTATTTTGGGGTGCCTTAATCCCATAAAATTGTTTACAGGGAGTAAAACACTTATTTTTTTTAAATTGAGGCTCTTAAAGATTTGCGGTCACCGAGACCGCACCACGGCGACGACGTTAGTGTTCTTGCACTACGGCGGTTAAGGGTTAATAAACCTAATTACAAGGCAGAAACCATGATAAACATAATACACAGTAACAAAGTAATGAAACAGAATATTTAAAAAAAAATCAGAAACATATACAGAGATAACAGTAATAATATACATATAAAAAACTAAAACAAGAAAAAATCAAAAAGTTATGACAGAGTCTTTCAGCGTTTAACAAGTCGACATATTTCCGGTAGTGAGGAGTTAAAAAGGTCAACCCTGACATCACTCCCATTAAACAGATCGCACATACTGTACAGTGGGGAGAACCTCAACTATGACGACTATGTAATCGTGATACACAGAAGTTAATCTTGGACAGAAAGTCTGGACAATCAATCAGGTTATTCAAAATTTTAAAGAGGGTTGTTAATAGGAAAAAGTTCCGCCGTTCCTTCAAAGAAGCAAAACCAAACATGCTAAGCAATTGCTCATGCGGGAAACCCTGCTGAGGATAGGTACCATCCCGCTTAAAAGTAACATATTTTAAAAATATTATATAATATAAAATATTTATATAGTATCTCCGTAATTATCAGTGCTATCAAAAGAGTAATGTAGGTGGCATGTGCTCTTTTTGGGTCAAACTTAAAATGATTAAATCAAAATTAGAAAATTTTCGCTCGCTTAAGAGATACGGGGGAAAATCAAAAATAGACAATTTTTTGATTTGACAAAATTTAAATAAATCGCCTAGGAAACCAATATCATCCATGGTGTGTTATATATTTAAAGGAGAATTTAAAATAGTATCTTTTTAGATTAAAATATACAGGGTGTTTATTTGGAAAATAAGAAAGGGTTTGTTCGGGTGTGTATAGTGCTTAAACGTAAAGTCCGTTCTTCGGTTCTTAATTGTAGAAAATCGATCAATAACAGCCTCATTAAAGTTTGGAATGTCCGCTATAAAGTTTTATTCGTATATTTAATTTTCAAACTTTCTAATAGAGTCTCTAGATTTACCCTTTGTGGTCTGCGTTAAATTAATTTCGCATTCTCGCATTCTTCACTTCAATTTTTTGCTCCAAACTCAAAGAGCTAAAGTTATTTTTTAAATAGTCTACCGTCAAACTATTCATTTTAACTTAATAAATATATAATATTAAAATATTAAGAACGCTCGAATTTCTAACTAGATGCACGAACAGACAACGGCGGGGCGCACACTAAAATTGTGCGCCTTTCCCATGTTAAATCGCCATACCCCGCTATCCGCATGCTGTCTCCCGCCACCTGTTACTACAGAGAAACTGCATTATGCCCCGCCTACTTAATCGCACATGCAAGCAAGTCTCGTCATAATCGTCATTAACCTCCACCTAGGCACGGTTGCCGGATCGAGAGCCTATAATATACAGTTTGGTTGACGGTACGATAAAATATTAGGGAGGGTTGGACTTTATACGATAAATAATATTCTATGAATATAAATTAATTAAATATTCGTTTTGGGGGTGCACGTGCGCACTGCACCTACATTACTTTTTTGATAGCACTAACAATTACGGCGATACCCTATAAAAGTGTCGAAAATGGGACACCCTGTACAAGCCATAATTACTAGGAGAACCATATTGTCATCTAAACGTATATTTAATACTGAAATGTATAATGCTGCATTGTTATTTTTTTACTCTTGCCACTATAAAGCATGAGCACGTCGGATTCCCCGGATTTCAGAGAATGCATGCATAAAAGGGATTTCACAGCGAATACCCACAACCCCAATTTAAGGGCGCCACACTGTGTTGTTAGCGGAATGTTGAAAGGTCTTTTATACAAGACCTTCATACGCATTGTCACGCCAATAATTTTGGAAGGTAGAAACGGATTTGAAAGTAAAACGTTGTTCATGTTTAGTCCATATAGAATCGTCCCCCTCAGTTTTTATGCCGTTAGTCAAGGGCTACTTGATGTGACATTTAGGTGTGCAGTGGCGTATCTGAAACGCTGCCCCGTTATAGTCATTATGTTGAACGTAAAATTGCTACTAAAAACAATATAAACAATTTAAATCCTTGCTAAATTGGGGATCAAGATAAAAGTTGGGCTCCTCATGTTTGTTGTGTGAGTAGTCACGTAAAATTAGTGCAGTGGATGTATCGCAAGAAAAATTCTATGCCGTTTGCTGTTCCTATGGTGTGGAGAGAACCTACTGACCATGTAAGTGATTGCTACTTTTGCATAACTAAAACAGAAGGGATTTCAAAAAAGCATAGAGACAAAATATATTATCCAAATTTGCCTTTTGCGCTAAAGCCAGTTCCTCATTGCCAGGAACTACCGGTACCGATAGCGCCTTTAAACCTGGACATCTTGTTTCCCGGTGATTCTAATTATTCATCCGAATCTGATCCACAACTTCCTGAGAACACCAGTTGTGACCCAATATTTTTACCAACTACCAGTGAACCTCACTTAATAAATCAATTAATTAAATGACTTGATACGTGACCTAGGATTGTCAAAACAAAAATCGGAACTTCTTGGTTCCAGCCTTCAATAGTGGAACTTGTTAGATAAAAAAGCAAGTGTTTCACTTTACCGAAAACGGAATGTAACATTATCAAGTTTTTTTAAAATGGAAGGGTCGCTATGTGTCTGTTGTGATATTGATGGTTTAATGAATGAGCTTAATATGGAACATGATCTTAGCGAGTGGCGTTTATTCATAGATTCGTTGAAATACAGTCTAAAAGCAGTCCCGCTTCATAATAAAAACAAAAAACCATCCATTCCTTTAGCCCATTCAGCGACAATGATAGGAACGTATGACAACTTAGCAACCATATTAAATCGTGTTAAATATGAACAGTATCAGTGGGATATCTGTGGAGATTTAAAAGTGATAGGTATATTGCTAGGACTTCAAGGGGATTTTACAAAGTATTGCTGTTTTTGTTGTCTGTGGGACAGTAGGGCAACAAAAGAACATATAACAGTAAAAATGATTGGCCTCATATAACTTCTTTTGAACCTGATACTTCAAACATTAAATATGCCCCCCTTGTTATCCCAAAAAGGTGCTGCTACCGCCTCTTCATAAATGAAAAGCTTTGTCAAAGCCATGGACAAAGAAGGTAGTGGTTTCCAGTACCTAAGAGAAATATTTCCTGACCTAAGTGATGCAAAATTAAAAGAAGGCATATTTATTGGACCTCAGATAAGAAGCTCTTAGATAATCTCCGTTTTCAAGAACAATTAAATGAAAAGGAATTGGCAGTTGTACGCGTAGTGAAATGATTTCTGGGCAACAAGAAAGATGAAGACTATAAAAGACTCATAGATGAACTGTTGCAAACCTATTAATAATTACTAGGGTGTCGCATATCTCTAAAAATACATTTTTTGCACTCCCATTGGAATTTTTTCCCGTAGAGTTTGGGTGCAGTAAGCGATGAACAAGGAGAGAGGTTTCACCAGGACATCAGGACGATGGAAACAAGATACCAGGGACGCTGAAACCCATCTATGTTGGGCGAGTACTGTTGGTTTTTAAAAAGGGATGATGCTACAGAACACAAAGAGGAGTGCATATTAGATTGTAAAAATATGTCGTCTCCTCTTTTTTCTCCACCACCCACCCCTTATAACAAAAAAAATTGTACGTGTACAGTAATTAGCTTATCATTTTCGGATTTAGTACTCTAAAATACTTCAGACAAACCTATTTTCATCAATGTTACTTTACAAAAATTTAAATTAGTCGACTTGTGATAATTAAATAATAATAATACCCGTCAGATGGACAATTTGAAAAACGTAGTTTTGAATTTTCGGGAACAATCCAACTGCGGAATCAACACAGTGTATTTATTTATTTTTCACTTAATAAATAATTGTTTGAGCACCCCTATGGTAAAACGTTTCTAGCACGGTTTTTATACATTTTTCTCCCCTCGCTCCTCATACGGAAACGTTCAAACAAAACTGGACAAACAATACAAAATGTTATATCTCCACATGTGGTTGCCTCCAATTTATAAATAATAATTAATAAGCCGGAACAATAATTCCCCGTTCAATTCACACATGTCATGTTTTAAAAAAAAAATATGTATCATTCGACATGTCAAACGTAGACATCATCTCCGGATATTGACGCACTTTGAATTGTTGGCAACGAACATCGCGTACCTAACATTGTTAATCTAGTAATTATATGGGTTAATGACTTTAGGAGCATCGGCACAAGGGTTTCGGGTTTGTTCGTTCGTTCGTTCAACAACATGAAAACCGCAAAAAGTATATATTTTTTTACTCTTCGTCATTGCGTGGTGGTTCGGTGAATCCGAGAGGTACCTGTCTCTGTTCATTGTATTATTCTTAACAACTTGACATAAAAACTGCAAAAAGTATATTTTTTACTGTTTGTCATTGCGTGGCGATTCGGTGAACCCGAGGGGTCCTGATACAACGACTTGACATAAAAACCCTTAAAATATTTTTCCCAACAACTTGACATGAATTAAATGGAATATCCTATGTTCAACTCAACTCAACTCAATCACCCGGTATAGTATTATTATTTATTTCCTACCATGCATGTAATAATGAAATTTAATCTACAACATACAACTCATTACACAAATTTAACGACAATGAATTTATTTTATATTTTTTTTAAAAATCTAATGACATTTATAAAAAATAAAAAATTAACATTGTTTTTGTGTTACTTATTTACATTAAATATTAGCTTAGAATTATTGTAGGCAGTTACTGATATGTTAAAACCTTGCTGAAAATCTTGTTTTGAAAGGTGTTCATGATTATTTGAAGTTAAGTGTCAGTAAAATTTGTTTTGCTTTTTTAAAAATGCTAATAGCTTTGCGTGTTTAGATATGTCTACTTTTTCCCTAATTGATAGAGTGATCCTCAGCATTGAATATTGTGACCAAATCGTTGATATCTTCTTTGTCTTGGCATTTTCACTGAAATAAGCTAGTAGCGCCGACTCAGTACCCGGATTTTGAACTTTGTTTCCCGTACACCATTCTTTGAAACAGTATATGCCTTGTCATATCTCGGGCGGCTTTTAGTTGGCAGAAGATCTTCTACTATTTTTGCTGCTTCTCGAATTTCTGGTGGAGTAGCAGCAAAATCAAATTCCACATCTAATTTTTTTGTTGTTAAAATAATATAATGTTTAGTGACATGGAAACCATATTCAAAAAATGATATTTGCCATCTTGATGTATATTATTACCTACGTTATTTTACAACCTGGGGTTATTTGAAATTTCTGTCTAATTTTTCAGTGGAAAAGTCAAAATGACATTTATCTCTTATTAATAATTTCAATTCAAAATAATAAGAAGTGGATGTTAGATGTGGTTGTAAATAAAATAGGATACACATCTCGGTGAAAAGTTCAGTAATGAAACTTTTAACTCGAGATTTAGTTAACCTCGCCGCTTCGCGCCTCGATTAACTACCGACTCTCTTGAGAGGAATGAAACACTTTCCACCTCGGTACGTAAATTTCCGTCATTCAGTACATTTTCCGGCAAATCATTGACATTACAAGTCAGCTAATAGAAAAAAACATTAATTTGATTCCAGTTTTTATGATCAACAATTACTTATTACTTTTGAAGCTTCCCAATGTAAAGTAATTAAAAACAACTATATGAAAGAAATTGTGTGTAAATTACCCAGTATTGTTATCCTATGAGGGTACCAGGCACTGCAAAATCTTTATAATTTAACCAATAACAAAATTTAATAACTAATTCATTCATAAGATTTTGAAAATATAAGAATTAAAATTGACTTGTCAACTAGTTACATATATTTAAGATAAACACGGGTAAAGGTTAAAGAGAATGTAATTAGGATAACGGATGATGATAAGGAAACTTTTTGAGGATTATTATTCAATATCCCTCAGAAAGTGCTCGTATAATTATTTAAAATAAACGCCAATGTTAGTACATGATATACTTCATAAAAGAACCATCATATGTGATAAAGCCAGTACTTTTGTGTAACTGGTGACTTAAGAACTTCCGATTTCATCCTTAGTGTAAGTAGTTTTTCAAATTTGTACCTCAGTACCTAATTGTTTTGTTTGCGTTATTATCAATTTAATGTAAAGGAGGACAAAACCTTGACCGTGTAAGTCCTAATCAACTCTCATGTAGATAACTATTAAATATGTTCGCGATAATAACCAAAAATTGATTAATATTTTTTAATTAACGCTAATTTAAGTCATCTGTTCATTAACGTATTAACTCTAACAATAGTTTATGTCTATTGATATTAATATTACACAGAAATTTTGCAATTTTTCCTCTAAAATATGTGTAAATTTTAATAACAATTTTATTCTTGTAGTCTATGTTAATCACGGCAGATTTTCTAATAATCTTATATTAGAGGTGCTCAAGGTCCATGATTCTTAAAAGGTCCCTGTCCCTATTTTACTGCTGCCATACCGTGACGTAGCTACTATTTGCGGTATTGTTCTGGTTTTAAATGACAGGCGAAATTCTTCATGGTTGCAGTCGTACTAAGACTGTGTCCTCCAGTAAAATTCTCTTTAATGATGTTCAACTTTACAATATTTCACCCCAGGCATTAAAAAGCCCCTTGGCTGTCGTTTGTTTCTTATGATTTTATGTGATTTTCTATTGTGCTCCATGAGAAGCGAGATCGCTGTAACATTGGAAGTCATACTGGGACCCTAGACATACACATCAGAATGGTGGCCAGCTTCAGCACCTTTTAATGAAAGCCAACTGGGAATAAAAGCGAAGAATCAACAAGTTAGGTCAATCACAAAACCATCAACGACCATCTCTGAAAGCTGATTACGGATATCGCTCTACAGCTCCAAAGATGGGACTCATCCTCCTAACTCAATACTACTTCACCGGACAAAGGTACAACATTGAGCACTGACCTATTCCAAATGTCAGTTGGAGTAGGCGATATATGGGGAAAGACCCGAAATGAACATTAGTATTCCCCTGGGAAACAGCTTGCAATATACAATGAAAATATGAAGATTCTGTCAGACAGTCGTGCAGGTATTAAGAAGACCCTTGGTTGTTGTTTGTTTATTATGATTATCGTTTTATATTGTGCTCATGCTTGTGCATTAACGGTGCCACATGAGAAGTGATCCTACTGTAGCATTGGAAATCATACTGGGACCCTAGACATCAGAATGGTGGCCAGCTTCAGCAAATTTTAATGAAAGCCGACAATCAACAAACTAGGTTACAAAACCATCAACGACGATCTCTTTATAAGATGCAAGCCGATTACAGGATAGCGCTCTACACCTTCAAAAATGCATTCATCAGATGGGACTCTGATTTGTATACAATCCTCTTTATTCAATACTCCTTCGCCAGACAAAGGTACGGTATTGAACACTGGCGGATTCCAAATGTCAGTTGGAGTAGACGATATTTGGGGAAAGACCCGTCCGTAGTGGATTTTATTTTGTGCCATAAGAAAGTGGAGGGTAAGGTAATGGCAGATTTCGTTTATTTTGGTGTAGAATTCTTTTGAGTTGTTATTGCTTTTAAACCTAGCCTATAGCTTTGTTAATGGGGTTTCCCATACTTAATAAAAAAATAGAATGGTACACTGATAACAGGACATGTCACTTAAGGATTAAGGAAGCATCTACATAAAATCCACACACCTATGAATTATTGACCAATAGTATGCGGTAAAGAGGAGGAAACCTCTAGGTATCCCATACCAGTTTTTTCGACATGTTTCTCGTTCTGGAAATACAGGGTGTTGAAAGTGAAAGTTTATTTTCGAAAATCCATAATTTGAAAACGGTTCAATACATCAAATTGAAAGTTGGCGGTATGATGTTTTTATGAGTAAGAAATGAGAATTTGTAGAAATTTTTAAGTTTTAAGTGAAGATGGTCAATTTAAGGAAAAAAACGTCGGAAAACCAGTAAGTGTTGTATACCACTGAACATAGATTGCGGTCCTCTTTCATAATTTAAACAAAAATATCCAGGCCCGTATTTAAAAAAATTAAATTGATGAAGGTGACCCAAAGACGAAAGGTCGCATTAAAGATCTGATAATGCCATCTTGTGGAGACTAAATAACAGCAATGAGAAAGGGAACGTTATTTTTGGACATCTCTTCGAACAAAGTCGGGAAAAAATAAAAACTGAAACGCAAAATTTTAGATTTTTCCAAATATTTTGAAAGCCCCTGTATTTATTTTAGATTTTTTTGCGGCATATTATTGGTCACATAATTACGCAACTATGGCCCAATTTAACCGACTTCGTGTCTCTTACCGTTTCCGAAATCCCAATGGTGAAGGTCGAATTTGTAATACCATGTATACAGCTGCGAGTGAGTGAGTATGAGTGAGTAGAGGACTCAAAATATTCGGAGGATTCCAGCGCGGTGACTGCGTTGCGCATTAAACACTTGGAGGAAACAAAGGAAATTGAAGAGCTTTGTGCCAGTACAGTGCAGTACAAGAGGATTAGCTTTACCAAGAACCTTTAATCACTCACGTGCATTTTTTTGCACTTAAACCGTCTAGCTCGTAAAAACTGTAGACTTTACACTTTAAAACAAAAATTAGACTACTTACGAATAAACAAACCGTTTAGATCAAAGGCAATGAATAATAGGGGTCATCTTCACAATTTGTAGTATCAAAATAGAAGCCAATTATAACTTGTCTCAAAAACCTTTTGTACTACGGAGGAAGTTAAATCGACGCTGGTGCGCTGTGTTTTAATTTTAATGATCCTACAGAACGGGTTATTTTGCCAGTTTTCCGTCGATTCGGTGTTTAAACGACTGTTAATTAGCGGATAAAGTTGGCTGAATTAACGTGAAATTAGAGGCGAAGTTCGTCTTAGTGGTTAAGATTAGGTTGGCCTAGATTTACTTGAGAGCACTTATCAGTGACCTCCATTAAGGTAAAAAGGTGTGACAAACTACAAGAAAACTATTGGATACAATTTGTTAAAATTTTAAATTTAGCTTCGGAATATGGTACTACCTACATAGCTATACAGGGTGTTATGGAAATGACGTATTATATTTAAATGGGTGACTCCTTGGGTGTCCTAGAGAAGCGCTACATTTTTTTTTTCAAATCGACCGTTTTAAAAGTGGGGTAACAAGCCCTCTTACTCACATGTGACTCCGCGATAATGAATCACAACACCCTGTAGGAGTGTATCACAAACACCTGTTACGCGCAATGTTGCCAAACTGTGTAAAAATGGTAAACTTTAGTTTCTTATAAAAATATTTAGCTTACTTAGAAAGTAAATCCAGGACGCTGTAAGGAATCCAGGACGCAGACACCTTCAGTTCTTTTTTCTATGGGAAAAGCTTTATGCTCATCACGTGCTCTGATAATAATGTGGGGCACAACAACAGAACAAATTACACTAAATCACTTAAAGAAACACACAGACACCCACGAGTTTCAAATCAGTTTTTTTGAAGATATGCACCTATTATTAGATTACACAAAAGCACTAAATACTAACGCATAATTAATAACACTACCGTACACAGCACTATAGGATACAAATTATTTCGCAATAGAAATTCAGAAATAATAAAAACGCTAATTTCTAATGGGCTAATCAAATTTATTAATCCTTTACTGAAGAAGAATGATGAAATAATTATGTTGATAGACAGAACATCCCTTTAAAATAAATAGTCTCGTCTAAGTAGCGCGGTTGCCATTTCCGAGACTATCATTATACAGGAAAGTATTACAGAAGGAAATTCCGCAATTTATAAATATAAAACATCGAAAGTGGCAACGCTGTATTTTCAGCCCAAATAGTTAAATATCGATCGACCTAGTAAACCCGAATATGTCAAGCGTGTTTAGTTACTTTCAAAATTTTTAGATGTCAAATACCAATGTATGGAAATTTATATTATTTTCCAGAACAATAAGGGCGTATTTTTGTCAATACAGTAGCACTTTAAAATACTAAAAACTTAGATGTGTTCATGAGATGCATACCTACGCGAAAATTAATGTGCATTTATGTGGCTTTGTTTTCGTGTTTTGTGAGATTATTGTGTCGGTTTTTGTTCGGGTTATTTACTTGGTGTTTTTTTATAAATTAAGTTGGTTTTAAATAAGGCTGAAAAGGTAAATAAAATTGCATTTTTTTCTAAAGGGTAAAGTGGCATTTAAGTTGTTCAGATTCGACGGTGTCGTTCGAATTGAACAAATGAGAACATACCTGACCATTTAAAAACTCCGCGGCGTTTCTTTCGAGTCAGTTTAAGTTTATAAATCAGAGATTGTTTCCCAGCGAAATGAACTGAAAGTAAAAGTTTATAATAATGTACCCTGAAAAATAAACAACTTCAAATCTGTCAAACGGTTATTGACTTTCTAAAGAGTTTACCATGAAAATGTGTGAACACTGCTAAAAATTCACTGACGTTTTTTGCCGTATGGTTGCTTTGTTTACCTTTCTCCCAGTGACACACGTGCTTATTTTTGGTTTAACAGCAGGTCATGTACAGGGAATATTAAATTAAAGCGCCATTTTTGAATATTTTTCTTCAATTTGTTTTCATCTCAGGAATTGGCGGTGTAAATATAATACGTCATGTCCATAACACCTTGTATTATATCTTAAAAAAAAAATTATATTTTTCAAAACGGTAAATAACGTTTAAATTGAAAAATATGATTATACAGTCATTTTTGAAAGTATTGCATGCATTATCAATAATCTCGATTAATTTCATAGCTTAGTTTTAGTACAAAAAAATGTCACACCGAGGTTTTCAGGAAAAATTTCTAAAATCGCAGGATGATCAAAAGCAGAAGAAAAAGTAAAACGTCTCCTACTCCCTCGATACAGCCGACCAGCGCGCTGGGTCGTCGTGTCTTCAAATGGCGATGTTGTCTCATTGTTCAATAACAATGACTTATGCTGTTCCGCGGCGAAATCCCAAATCGGACCACGCGGTCCACTGATAAATACTCTTAATATAATCAGTTATGGACTTGCCATGAATGTATTTCTGGAATACTACGTTTTGTCTTATCCCAACAGGCTTAAACAGCCCAAAATAAATTTGAAAAGACTATTCTTTGTTAAATTTTAACCTTTATGTCGGAAAGAAAGCGATTCCGCACATGTTTATAGAAACTTTTTTCTTAAATATCGTATGATATGACACCCTGAAGTTACTGACCTTACTTAAAATATACTCTGTATAATAGATTTTTAAAATGAAAAAATGTTTATGTACAGGGTGATCACGTATAATGCCCTCCCCCCTTCTAAACTTTTTCATACTCGAGAGAAATTTAAAATATTGGTATCCAAGGTTTTTACAGTAGTATTTGTAAGGGGATCACATATCATTTTAGGTCTGTTGATTTACTGAAGGGATCAAAAATGCCTCTTTTAAACGTGACATCCTGTATATTAACTGATTTTTCAATTCAACGTCAAATTCTGAACGTAATTGTGTAATATACCCAAATTTAACCGTTTTCGATATATTGACAATTGAAGATTGGCAAGACCCAATATTCCAAATACTTATCTAAAACTGCAGGAATGAAAGAAAACTGAGATTGCTATGGAAAACAAAGAACGGATAATCCATATCACTTATCCATCGTTTTCCATAGCAATCTGGATTATCTTTCATTCCTGCATTTTTAGATATTTGGAATATTGGGTCTAGTGGCTGCAATAGCGCCTAAACTATTTAAGATACAAAAAAAAGCTCAATACAAAAGTTAAAGGGTTTACTAAGATGCATAACCTATAAATATTTGGCAACCTACAGGGTGTCCTTAAAAAGTGAGACTGAATAACAATTTTTTTGTTTTAAATAGACGCCCGGTATATTTTTTCAGAATTTTATTTAGGGCTTTACAGCCGTATTTAATTTTTTGACCTGAAGTGCAGCGTTTTCAAGTAATTAATTTTTTTCTGAAATTTTAGTAATTTTCAAGGGTACGATTTAAAAATCACATCAACCTGTTGATACAACCTGAACAAATACAATTTGCATTGTATTACGTACTTTAGGGTAGCCAATCGATCTATGATACTATTTTTAAATCTCTTTCTCTTATACAACGCGTTCGTTAGAACTTGGACAGCTCAACGATTTTAAATATGCTTTAATTTAATTTTTTTAAACACGACACCCTAGATATTTTTAGGCATATGTATGTATCTTCCGAATACCTTGATTTGTTTTTTGTTAAATATGTCCTAAATCTTAAAATTTCGGAAATATTTAAAAATTTGTCTAATAAAAATGGGAAGTTCTGATTGCATAATTTAGTCAAGATTGCTTTGGAATAAAAAATATGTAAATAAATTCTTGAACGCAGCTGTCATTATTAACACATACATAAATTACGTGCAGAATTTGACGAAGAATTGGAAAATCAGTTAATATGCAGGAGCCCACATTAAACTGTAGATTCCCTCGGGAATGGCACTATCAGGCGAGCGAAGAGGAACAATTGAGAAAAAAGAGAGCTATGAAAATACAAGTAAATTGCATGGAAAATATTACTTCTGTAAATGGGCAATATAATTGGTGAACTTGGATTTTTATTCTTCGAGCGAATTTAAATTGAAATAAAAATTCTATCTTAAAATAAGCAGCGGCCGCCGAGGCGTGTGGATGAACTGGGTACGGTGGTCTGATACAGTCTAAAGCGGCCCATATTTCTATCATAATTGCAACTTTACATAATCTGTCTTTACAGATTTGAAATATTTAATACGAATTAATAATGAAGAAAGCGTAATTACATTTTTTTTACAGTTATTAGACTGAAATTAGCCTCAATTACCTATGCAGTATTTTTGGTTTATTTAAATGATAATGAATGTATGTATCGACATTGCGAGTTCCATTCCTCGCAACAAAAGATTTTATTTTTGAAGATAATTTTTATTTCTATTTAAAAGAGTAAAAACCAAATTAGGTAAATGCTCCTTATGCTATTCTACGCAGATCAACAAAAAATAAACACTATTCATAGATTTATTTATAATCGTAAAAACAAAACATTTAGAGTACACGAAAAGAAAAACTTAGTTAAATTTACTATAAAAATAGTAAACCTAACCATTATTAATGGCTCTATATGTGACTGGAATAACTTTTAAAGAACTGCCATTAAATGGTAGCATAATTTTAACCTAAATTTTTAGTAAAATTTACAAAATATTTAGTAAACATTTATATGAAGATTTGTAAAATTTACTAAAATTTTTTGTAAAATTTACTAAAATCTTTTGTAAAATTTAATAAAATATTTTGTAAAATATACTAAAATCTTTTGTAAAGATCAAAGTTTACTTCCGTGGAACAGGTTTACACGGTCTTTAAAGGGACTGAACATTTCCTGTTAGTTCTCCTCCTATTATATGTTACGAAACACGAAATCCCAAGAATCCGTTGCATCTCATTTATGCCTTTTATTCTTATAAAAATATTTTTTACAACATTTCATTTTTGCAATAAAAAATACTTAAATAGCCAGTAAAAGTACCATTCATACACATGGATACATACATACACTGGAGTTATAAGAAAATTATTTTCGCTGTACATTCGTTGTAAAATTTACAATATGTATATTAGTAATTACTTGATTTTACTAAATTTATTAGAAATTCTAACTATATTTTTTTAATACCTATAATATTATTTTGGTATGGATTAATAATGAGAAGTATATAGTATTTTTTTCGTGCGTGTACAGAGTATTTTATGTTCCTTGCGTGTACAGAGTATTTTAACGACCTCGGTCATTACGGATCCAGAATAGTACTGTACTTATAACAATAATGTCGAGTTTGTTTTAAACACCCAGTATTCAGCTTAATTTTTAAATAAACGTCATTAACGTATTATTATTTTGTATTTCAGGTGTCTTGTGGAGGATATGAATTAATAGGGACCGACCAATAAGACTGATTTTTATTTGGGAGCAAAGTTCGAAAGGATGAGTTACAGAGAGAGAGATTATTTATACAACGATAAAAATGGCGTTACCGTACAACCCGGACAAGGTATGTAGGTAGTGAGCGTGATTCTTAACGAAATAACAAAAATTAAGTAGAGTTTCATACTATAGGGTCAGATCATTTATATGACTTACGATTTACAGCCAAAAAACATATTGCCTCTGAAAAGATGCCAAACGATCATATTTTTAAAATTTTGTTCAATCGGCTGGAAATATTTTATTCAAATTTTAAGACGCCAGTCAGTAGCGGTACAAATTTTAAGACGTTTTATTTTCAATGAATCCAGTATTTAATAATAAATTAATTTCGAATTTGCTACACTGCTTTAGCATCTTCTGAGAAAAACAAGACAAATAAAAATTGTGAAATAATCAAAATAGAGAGGTCCAGTACCTACTCATCCTGTTTTTTAGTACCAGGGCATAATAATTAATTGTTAATTTATAAATGCAGTGAACCTAATGGTACCTGGAATGCAGTGGCGGTTCTTCCACAGGAGCACATGCGCACGTGCACCCCCAAAACAAAACGAATAAAAAATATTAATTTATATTCATTGAATATTATTTATCGTATAAAGTCCGACCCTCCCTAATATTTTATCGTACCGTCAAACTAAAAAAGCCCGACCCTCCCTAATATTTTATCATACCATCGAACCAAACTGTATATTATAGGCTCTCGGGTTTGTCGGGTTTGTTCCGGCAACAGTGCCTCGGTCGGGGTAAATGACGATTATGACGAGACTTACTCGCACGTGCGATTAAGTAGTGCAGTTTCTCGGTCGTAACAGGTGGCGGGAGACAGCGGGGGATAGCGGGGCTATGGCGATTTAACATGAGAAACTGCATCTAATTAGGAATTCGAGCGTGCATGTTTTAATATTTTAATATTATATATTTATTAAGTTAAAATGAATAGTTGACAGTAGACTATTTAAGAAATAACGTTAGCTCTTTGAGTTTGGAGCAAAAAATTGAAGTGAAGAATGCGGGAAGACCTAAACCCGAAATTAATTTAACGCAGACCACAAAGGGTAAATCTAGGGACTTTATTAGAAAGTTTAAAAATGAAATATATGAAAAAAAAATTATAGAGGGTATTCCAAACTTAATGAGGCTGTTATTGATCAATTTTCTACAATTAAGAACCGAAGAATGGACTTTACGTTTAAGCACTATTGTGTAGGGTCGGTTGTGTGTTAGTTGTGTATTTCGATAAATGATACTCGATATGATTTTAAAGCATTTTATTTAAGGATTTAAACTAAAAAACACTGAAAATATGAAGAATGCCAACTTGTCAGTCTTGTGTAAAATTAAAAAATAAATAAAAATATGTTTTACTTAGCGCATTTTCTTATAACTTTTTTCTTTCTATATTTAAAACGCCTTGAAAGTAATTGTTTGGTCGTTACACAAAAATAAAATTTTAAAAATAATTTCACCATACTTGTGAACCCCCTCTATCATAGGCCACGAGCCGCAACTGCTGGAATGACTTATAGTTTAATATATAGTGGTTGCAGCGAATCCTCGCGCCAGATATGTCAAGTGTCACGTGACATTAATGACTTGCCTGCTTATTTGTGGTTATTTATTTTGCCTAGGTTTGTATGACATTCCAGGACCTTCCAGGACCGTACTACAATAGTACGTACGTTTATTTTAAAAATGAAACGAGTCTATTTATATTTTTAAATACATCTTTTCTTATTTATTATAGGGAATAAAACACAACACATTGTATTTTTTTGTTATTTATTTATTCAAATATATAAAATAAAGTCATTATTTTATAATTACATGTCTAGTAGGTACCTCTATCTTCACAAAAAGATAATAAGTACGCATCTACATGCATGTCCATCTTTACCTACTGTAAACTTTATACAGTGTGTCTACACATGGACTTATTGTGCAACCACTCGTGCCAAGAACTGAAATTTCAACATCCACTTTAATAAACAATATATTTAGTATTCTCTGCAAAAAAATGTGCAGATATTTTCTACTTTCCCAGCTAACCAAACCGTCTACATTCAAGTCGCCACACAAAAGTATTACCTGATATTTAACTGAAACAAATCTCAACTCGATCAGAAAGAAATGAAACATCTAGAATTTTTTTTATTAATATTAAAATTCACCTTAGTTTCTCTAACGGTGGCATCAGCTGAGGTAGAAGGCAGACACTAATTATGCTCCATAATTATTATTTTCGCCTAAAAACAGATAAATGAAAATATTAACCTATACATTTTTCATAACGTGACAAGTACTTACTGTGGTTTACCAGATACACAAACAACTCAATATGTAATTAACCAAAGTTTTCAACACAAAATAAACACTTCTAAAACGACGGAAATACACTTTTAAACGTATTAGCACTAATCAAACTCGAAAAATATAAAAACAAAACACGCTCAATACGGTTCCTATAAAACTGGGGTATTTGGTTAAGTCCCCAAACAGCTGATCGATGACATATTAATGATGTCAACTGTCGAAAAAGCTTGAGGATTCGCTGCAAATACTATAACGGTTCATACCTCTTTACGGTGTTTATTATACACTCGCCGGCACAATTTTCCACCAGCCTGAAATTTTGGTCAAGTTTGATATTTTATAACTTTTTTATTTTTTATACGATTTGCATTATTTTGTTATCAGTTTGTAGATACATTTATTGTTGTTTTTCCTCAATTATTTTATAAAGTCACATTTTTCGATTAGGCTATATTATACAGGAGTAAATCAAACTGCTGTTTTTTGTCGTAATTTCAAAACACCCTGTAGGAAAATTGAGGTGGATAATCTTATTTACATACTGTTCCTTGTAATCTTTGATGTATTCTAGACATTTCGTTATTTGATTCATTCCATTATCTCATTTCTCCTGTATAATATAGCCTAATCGAAAAGTGTTACTTTATGAAATAATGAAGGAAAAACACAATGAATGGATCTAAGTACAAACTAATAGCAAAATCATGAAAATCGCATAAAAAATAAAAAAGTTATAAAACATCAAACGTGACCAAAATTTCATGGTGGCGGAATTGTGCCGGCCAGTGTATGCAGGTTTTTATATATTATCTTAAAATATGGTATTTTTTAAAACCTATTCGTACAATTTCGGGACATGCATAGCTTATTTTAAATTCAGAAAGCTAAGCGATATAGGGTGGCTGTTGCACCCCTAATTATTATTAGGTTACATAATAAATACACTTAGGCACGCACCCTTTAAGTTGATTATTAAGTTTCACCATATACTTGTCTCACGCAATAAATATATTAAAAATATGTAGGTGCAAAATACTCTACTATGAAGCGTAAGCGTCGTAAATTGTGTAGTATTAGTTCGTAGTATAATTAGTGAAGTTCAGTTAAATGTAGGTAAATGATAATAGATATATTGTGAAGCTTTATAGTAATAATATGATTATATTGATATTTTATGTTATCAGTGTATAGTGTAATACCTACAGTGTCACACAAAATCCGCATCATATTGAAATTTTTTGCCCTAATTGGCTAAGAAGAATTTTGACTTTGTTAGCCGTTTCTGCTTTAACAATTATGCCAAATGACATGCATATGAGCAGTCACGTGAGTCTTTTAACTGTAAAATTTGTCAATTTTGGCAAAAAATTGCAAATTAATTTTTTTTACACTAAGCTTCATGGTTTTTTCAAATTTAACCCACAAAATTATTCCTTTTTAACTTATTTTTTTACCAATTATATTAAATAATATTTTTTAGAGAAATATAAGTGTTAAGTAGTGTTAAATATTGTATATTTAGTTATAAAGAAATGTATTTTATTTGAACAACCAGCGCTGTTTACCGGAAGTATGTAATGTCCCATCGGTAAAGCAAGATCAAACATTTCATTTATAAAATATTTTGAAAATCTACATAAATCGCGTATATTCCAATTGTAATGAAACATTCTCTTCGCACGTTTTGTAAGTAACTGGTTACTTTTGTCAAGATTTTATTTTTTTTGACTGCCGAGGAGAATCTGCTTACAGACACCTTGCAAGGTAGCGTCGGGATGACTATTCTCTGAAGGAGATATTGCCTGCCGACTGTCGATCATATATATTATTTCTTTTACAGCTTTTAAGCTATGACTGGTATGATATTTGGTTTCAGCTCTTGTATTTTCCTTATTCGAATTTAATCGAATAAGCAAGATACAAGTGTTCCGAACATTTAGGTTGTTGTATAGTGTATAGTAGTGTATTTTTTTGCTGGAGTTATGATGTGTGACATTTGTTGGTGTTTATGTATGAGTGCTAGAGTTAGTCCCCGCTGATTATTGCTTCACCAATTGTAGCAAGGCTGGAGTGTTTGTTAGTGCTGTAGCAAGGATATTAATCCTTTCCTGCAACTCTTTTGTGTCTAGCATCAGCAAGTCGAACAGTTTCCCGCTCGCTGCTGTTGTCAGTAGTGTTTCTGCGGTGTTAGTGACGTTTGTAGGTGCTGTGAGTGTTTTTGAGTTATTTTGTGTATTGTGGTAGATTTTGTTGTGCTGCTGCTGCTGCACACGAGGTGTTGGGAGTCACCTGTGTGATATGATTTAGTGGAGGGCGGGTTGAGCATTGGATTGTTTTTTGTTTAGTGTGTTTTTTGTGCCTTGCTTGTGGTTAGCAGGATGTGCGCCACCGCAATTTATGCATTTTGCAGGAGTGTCTGTTGGTTAGTACACTCTGCATAGAAATTATCGCCAGTTCATTTATGGGCCCGGCGAAACAACTTACCGCCGAGTGACCCAATTCTTGACATTTGTGACATGGATTTATGTGTTTTCTGTTAGTTGTGTTTTGCTTCTCTATGGAGACGCGGATGCTTGTGGTACTGTGATGAGCACTTTTATTAGGGGACATTCTTTTTTTGCGAAACTGAGACGGATTCTGTGTATCTGTTAGGTAGTAAATCTCTGGCACTCCATACCTTCCTTAACGGCTTCAATCGGAACGCCTCTGTCTATTCCCCGAATTATGATATTTAGTTTTTTCTCCTCAGGGAGAAAATAGGTGTGATGTGGAATGTTTGCAGTGACCCAGTATGTCGGTGATGCCCTTGTGGTCGACTGATGTGAGAGGAGTGATTTTAACATGTCGAAACAAACAACTTTTGCTCATGAGGTTCTAAACGAATTATCTCACATTTCGTAATTTTGTGTGAAATTGACAAATTTGACATTTAGAAACTCACGTGACTTTTGTCATGTGACATCATTTTTATAGCAGAAACTTAGTAAATAAAGATTGTAAGGTCAAAATGTTTCTTACCCAATTAGGGAAAAAAATACCCATGGGGCAGGCTTTATGTGTAACACTGTATTATTAAATCTTTAAAATATGCATGCGACCGTAAATTTAGTTAACTCGCTCAATAGGCTCCGTTCCGTTGAAGTTTTGGGCTCTTTTCAGTGGTAATAATATTTAATACGTTTTTATTGGTGGCAGACACGCAATATAGTGATATAGATTTTTCTGATTCCCATAACAGATACAGTTACTACAGAAAAACAGGTAATAACCATATATTTCTGTAAAATTAGCATTTAACATGGGTTTCGATGTATTCTGTGAAAATTTGAGACCGTTACTAATCGGAAAAGTTATTTACTAATATTCCTGCGATTCGTTTGGTCTGGATGTTAAATGAAAATCAATATTATAATTTTTTTCTATTCATGTCCGATTATCATGGAATGGCGTTCCTGGGTAGATGGTGCATCGAGGGGAGGCCTTATACAGTGTTGTCCAAGGAAGTAAGCAACATATGGGAAAGTTTTTACTACCGATTTCTCAGAAAATTTTGTTCTAGATAAAAAGTTGGTGCATACCTTAAAACTATAAACGCATAGTTGATATTTCAGCTGCGGCTAATAGTAAGGGAGCAAATGCCATTTTTTCGAAATTGCCTTAAGAGTTAAGTACCTTAATTATTAAAAATACAGCAAAATTGCACATCGAAATGTTGTTGCAAATTAAAAACTTAGTTGAAATTTGGGTTATGTATTTCAATTTTTAATTATTTTCCTTCAACTTTTAGCGAAGGTAATATAACTAGAGCTCGTTCTTTTATCGACACAATTTTTCGTGTTCGCGATAAGTTTTGTCTGACGAAATGTCGTTCGCATGTTTATTCTGATTAAATACCGAGAACTAAGCTCGAGGGATTTAATCTATGAATAAACACGCACAAACGATCATTGAGTAAAATTTTAAAAAAAAAACCTTTGAGTGTTACAATGAAAATATTAGATAATTAAAACGACGCTCGGGTTATAATTCATTAGATTATTTCCAGCACCATAATTAAATATTACAAGAAGTCGAGAAATACTTTTAGTATATACAATATCGATAGGCGTCGATATCGATACTAGCTTATGCTCTCTAACAACAAAACAAGTCAACAATGTCGGTAAATAGGACATTACAGGGTGTCCCATTTTCGACACTTTTATAGGGCTCCTTAATTGTTAGTGCTATCAAAAAAGTAATGTAGGTGTCATTTTCTCTTTTTTGATCAATCTTAAAATGGTAAAATCAAAATTTGAAAATTTTCGCTCGCTTAAGAGATACGGTGGAAAATCAAAAAATTTACAATTTGAAGTTATCTCATTTCTATCATTTCTTAGTTAAAGATAAACAGAAAAGAGATACAGAAAAATGTTTCTTTATATTGATTGTTGAATAATCTGCGGTTTTCACAATAAGTATACGGGGTCAGGTAAAAAAGTTATCGGACCTAACCTCATTTTTTTAAATGGAACACCCTGTATATTTTAATCTAAAAAGATACTATTTTAAATTCTCCTTTCAAATATATAACACACCATGGATTATATTGGTTTATTACTTTGAAACGAAATAAATTCAGATAACTTGTCAGAAATTTTGACGAATTCTCGTTATATTTAATTTAAGAAGCGCGATATTTTTACTTATGTCACAACAGATGAACAAAACTAATTTTTTTTCGAGGAGAATTTTCCATTTTCTGAAGATTTTTCAGGATTTTCCAACCAATCCCGGTTTCACGACTTACATATATACAAAAAGAGACAACCGAAAACAAACCAAAAAATAACTCCATATTTATTTTAAGAAACATGAGTAGTAGGTATGCTTATTTGTATTTTAATGGTATTTTACGGTTGTAATACCAAATATGTAATAATTTCATCGTTAAAGAGTTCATTGTTTGTTAATACTACAACGAGATCTCCTGAGTGTCCTGGCCTGTTGTATTTCATATTTCCCGTATAAGTTTTGATTCATTTTAAACCAAACAGAGCTTCTCTCGACTGAGACGGAAATAATGGGTTTTTAAGTTCATTTTTCAGTTGTACAGAATCAAACATTTTATATTGCTTCAATAAACTGTCAAATAGTTCTTGCGGAAACAATTTTGAATAGGTTTAAAAAGTTATGTAATTATTATATAATTCACTGATGTCCGAAAAAATCTAGTTTTAATTTAATTAATAACGGTGCCCAAAAATTTCTTTATATAGCAGGTTGGGATCAGTTAGATTAGATTTTTCCTTCGTTTGGCTGCGCTTCGATTAAGAGAAATATTTTCGAATACACTATGCACTGCCGCGAATGTCGAATTTACTTTACGACTTTAAAAATACGTACCAAATTTGAAAAAAAATATTATCTTTTCCGCTAACGAAATAAAAGATCATTATTGATGTATAAAGTTGACAGCACCGGGGGGGGGGGGGGGGGGGCAAGTGTCCCGTCTTGCCCCTCCCAAACGACCCCCATGGTTGGTTGGTTGGTTGGTTGGTTAAAGGCGGGGATCGGTTTAAAGGCCCGAACTTCTATCACTGCAGCCTTTTCGGCTTACTGTGTACCCCGATCTTGTTAGAAGATGTTTGTTCCTTCTATGAGGTCCAGTAACCTTCTACCAAGCTTGTCATGTGGGAGGTTGTCACCACGCTGTATGTTCCCGAAGATATTTTGTAGTGCTACGCAACGGTATATTATGTGTGAGGCGGTTTCGTCCTCTTCGCCGCAGAGTCAGCATTCAATGGATCCCATGGTTGGGATGGATATTTTAATTTTGCACCAGGGCGAGAAACATCTTAGGAGAATTCCTTATTTGCTCTTTTACGCTTTGCTATTTATAATTATTGTTATACTATTTTTATTAATGCTTTTTTAATTTTCTATTTTAATATTAAGAGATTTTAACGCAAACTATATAAGATTTTTATAGACGTATTTTAAGATAAAAATATATTACGGCCCGGCTTCGGCAGCCAATCGGAAATGGTATTTTTACGTACCTATAAAATCTGCGACATCACTTTTATCCGGGCCTTTTTACGGGACTGGCCATCAAGGGAGGACTTATAAAATACCAACTTGCTAGGCGATTTATAGGATAAAGGTTTTCTCGGTATATCGAAGTTTGATATATTGTATTGGCAGGCGATTTGTGATCAGTCACCGAGTTTGAACGAAATATTAATGGAATAAAGCTTGATTTTTATTTTTTTTAATACTCACCAAGTAAACTGCTGGCCATTTGCTTTCGAGCAAGAAAAATTTCGCCTAAATTTAAAAGTTAATATTTTCTGAACCAGATATGACATCGATCTCGGTTTTTAATTGTTGATAGATTTGTCCCTTAGGAAACAATTGCCAAAGTGGGATTGTCTTAAACTGTCAGAAAATTTTATATACAGGGTGTTAATGAGGACGATGATTTTTGCTCCAATTTCAATAGCATCTAACTTTCACAATAATATTTTTAAACTTTGTCACTGTACGTCAATTGAATCACTGGTTCATAGTGTCTGTAAAATTTTTGATATCTGCTATATTTTAAGAGATACCGATTTTTTTGAAAAACTTTGCTTTTTTTAAACTTTTTGTTAGCTAGATCCCACTGTGCGTTGTATCGTGCAAACTTTGCAAGTGATTATTATACCTTATGAAAAGCTTGTTTATGTTCAGTAACAACAATTGTAGTTAAATGTTGTGATGTGCAGTGGCGTACTTATAATCACTTATATGTCTATGCTTTATGAGTATCTCACAATTATTTCTTTCGTGTTCCGTTAAACGTGGCATTGTGACAATAAGTTGCCATTAAAAGTTTATTTGTACATCATTGAACCATTGTTTAGTTACCATGGCTTACTTGATACTACATGGTTAGCTTTGTTGCTAAACGCATTAGCATGGCTGACTTGATATTGTTTTTTTTTCGTGATAATCTCGATTCAAATTAATACACTCGGATGGACGGGGTTTGGTTTGACGGCAGCTAGTGTTATTTAATATTAAAATGCCTTTCAATGTAAGTTTAATTGCAGGAATAGTGTCGTGTTAGAAAGTTAAAAATTAATAAATAATTTTTTTAAATTCAAATTTCAAATTCAATTAAATAAAAAAATTATCTTTTTTAAAATTTTGTAGACACTGTATAATATACCTGTAGCGCGATATGAAAAACTAAAAAATAAGGAAAAACTTGCCTAATCTAGGGGCGAGTACTTTCCAATACAAAAAATTGTGAGATACTCATAAAGCATAGACATATAAGTGATTATAAGTACGCCACTGCACATCACAACATTTAGGTACAATTGTTGTTACTGAACATAAACAAGCTTTTCATAAGGTATAATAATCACTTGCAAAGTTTGCACGATACAACCCACAAGTTTTTCAAAAAAATCGGTATCTCTTAAAATATAGCAGATATCAAAAATTTAACAGATTACGTTCTTTGCTATGAACCAGTGATTCAATTGACGTACAGTGATAAAATTTAAAAATATTATTGTGAAAGTAACATGCCATTGAAATTGGAGCAAAAATCATCGTCCTCCTTAACACCCTGTATATAAAATTTTCTTACAGCTTAAGACAATCCAACTTTGGCAATTGTTTCCTAAGGGACAAATCTATCAACCATTAAAAACCGGAGATCGATGTCATAGCTGGTTCAGAAAATATTAACTTTTAAATTTAGGCGATATTTTTCTTGCTCGAAAGCAAATGGCCAGCAGTTTATTAAGGATACAAACAGGTAAGATCCCCAGTGACGGCTCGTGACCTATGATAGAGAGGGTTCACAAGTATCGTGTAGTTATTTTAAACAACAGCTGTATCTCCAACGGAGCATTGATATGAGCTTGAGTATTTTCATGTTTTTTAATTTTCTGTGTTAAATGCCCCAAGTCGGCTATTCCATTTTTTGTCCAGACAACGCCGCGACCAGACAACAAACAGGAAAAAAAACGGTTAATTGTGCTGCATCCACAAATCCAGTTAAGTTTTTCGTATATTTAATTTTTAAACTTTCTAACAACGTCTCTAGATATACCCTTTGTGGTCTGTGTTAAATTAATTTCGGGTTTAGGTCTTCCCGCATTCTTCACTTCAATTTTTTGCTCCAAGTTAAAATTTGTTAAAAAGTTATTTTTTAAATAGTCCACTTAATATTAAAATATTGAAACATCCACGCTCGAATTACTACACATGCACGAACAAAGACAAAGGCGCACTCCAAAATTGTGCGACTTTTCCATGTCATATCCCCGCTATCCTCCGCGCCACCCGATATTAAAGAGAAACTGCGTTATGTCCCGCCCATATGAGCGCATATGCGAGCATTTCTCGTCATCAATTTAACGAATGGCGCGCCGGCCGGATCGCGCCTCGGTGAGAGCCTATATACAGTGAGGACGTAAAGTAAGGAATAAATTCATTATCTCGCAAACTACAATTTTTTAAAAAAATCGCTCGGACCCTTCGATTTTGTTTTTCGAACGCGCATATTCTGACATAAAATGTAGATATACAGGGTGTTGCAAATAAGAGTGACACAAAATTTTTTTTCTTAAATAGAACCCACTGTATATTATTGCATGTACGGATTCTTCGGAAAATCCTAAACATTTTTCATGTAGCATGTGCTATATCTTAGCCCAAGCGTTTTGGAGTTATTCTCATTCAAAATTTGAAAATCAGATATTTCGCAATCAATCAAGACTTGCATTGATTCATGCACGCTGAGGAAAACCTGTAGTCAGCATGCGTGAAGCGCAAGAAAAGTCAAGTAGGCTTTGGAGTTATGATGCAAGAACCAAAAGAATTAATGTCACTAGTTACTGTTATTGTCAGTTTTATGTGTATTTTCCTAACGTTATACTAGTTTTCAAAAGATTCATTTCGTTTTTTCATAACTAAATTAAATTAAAATGCAGCTCACTGAGAAACAGCGCATAGAGGTTTTGATGATGATGGGCTACGGTGATAGGGTTAGAACACAGCAAGAAACTTGTGAGTTATTTAATCAAAAATACCCCAATCGTCCGCCAATATCACAATCGACAGTAAGCAAAATTGAGTACAAGTTTAGGCAATTCGGAATATGCGCGTTCGAAAAACAAAATCGAAGGGTCCGAGCGATTTTTTAAAAAAATTGTAGTTTGCGAGATAATGAATTTATTCCTTACTTTACGTCCTCACTGTACAGTTTGGTTTGACAGTACGATGAAATATTAGGGAGGGTCGGACTTTATACGATAAATAACATTAAATGAATATAAATTAATATGTTTTTATTTGTTTTGGGGTCCAAGTGCTCCTGTGGAAGAACCGCCACTGAGGAACCCAGTGGCGTAATTTCAGTTTTAAATTTGGGGTAGCAATATTGTTACGAGATATTATTCTACGGTACCAAGCCTAAAATTCGTTAAGAATTTGGTTTTACTCTTACAGTCAGTGTTGTCATGTCCAGTTTACGCTTTGCAGAGTGGGACGTCGTAGGTTTTGAGGTGGCAAAATACTAACGTAGACAATTTTGGGATGGCCAGTGCCACCCCTTGCCACCTTGGAATTACGCCACTATAAGAACCAAACAAAGCATCATCAGGATTGCATACAAATTAATGCGAGTACTGCAGTGGCTATCCAACCCATTTTACGAAACACTGCTGAAAGCTCCGCGTGCACCCCTTGTTGATTATCGCTAACATATACTGGGTGATGCATCGCTACGTTGCACATAGGAAATCCAATATAATTTTTGAGGTTGCTGAATATTGGCTCCCCTGAACATTTTATATAGAAACTGCATTACAACTTCTGGAACAGATTGACATGGTAAACCCATGTGCCGATTTTGTATACATTTTGATGAGCCAATCGGAAGCAATTCAATTAAACGTGATGACAAAACCACGAAACTGTCATAGTGTCACACTCGATAGGTGGTGTTACTCGACAATATATAAATCCTCACGCCTTTGTCCTGTCACGCGTCAGGATTCGCCCTCCGCTGAGGGGTACAGTACAGGATTCCCGCGCTAGCTCGCCCTGTGGAACTAGTTCCACAGTAACGTGCAACAGTTTGCCACTATTAAATGTTTTCTAACCTGAAAAGGGGATGGGGTGTCTTTGTAAATAAAAGAGAGAGATTTTAAAAGGAACACCAGACACAAAGTATTTATTTACGTTTAGATTACTCTTTGGTACAATACGTGAGTACTATTGTAACGCACACAGAGGGGCAAGTTGGCCGCTGCCAAACCCGCTTAACTTTTAATAAAGATTACAATGGTTAATACTTACATAACAACCCACATGACTGGGGCGAGGACTCTGCTTCGGGAGTTGGCTACCACTAACTTCACAAAAGAAACAACTGATCGAACCCCCAAACAAAATGACAAAAAATAAAACACAGCCCTGGTACCTCACTAGCGGGTCTCGACCGCCTCGTGTCGTGACCAACGCAAAAAGGCCCAACCTTTTTCTTTTTTGGTTGAACGTCCCCATACGTCCTACTTTATTTCTATTTTTCGAAACTGCTGACTACATTTAATTAACGGATATTATAATTAGACTTCGATGTCGCCATCGTAAAATGCTGATGCTTAATCAATGTAAAACGAATTTAAACAATTTTGCCGTAATTGAAACGAAAACCAAAATGCTTCCCCTTGCTCATGTAGCGCCCTTGACAATAGTTCAGGTAATACACCAAATAACATTTTGAAATTGACCAAAATGTTAAAGGCTGATTCTCACTATCGTGCAAGGCACGTGCTCGGCAAGGCACCGGCTCGCCAAAATAGGTTAATCAGTGAATCTTACGAATTTTACGAGTATACATTCACACAGTGCGCGCATCGTCTCGGCAAGCGAAGGCCCGTCAAAATTCATGAGGCGCAATGATTAACCTATTTTGCCGAGCCGGTGCCTTGCCGTTGCCGAGCACGTGCCTTGCACGATAGTGAAAATCAGCCTTAAGTTCAGTTTTACGTCAATTTTTGGCAATTGCGTCATAGAAATTATTTGCTGGTATTGGCAGTATTACTTGAACTAGGAGAGTTTCGTGGTTTTGCCATCACATTTAATTAAATAGGATCGGCTCACAAAGATGTATTCAAACTGAACACATGGGTTTACCATGTCGGTCTCTTAAAGAAATTATAATGCAGTTTTTCTATAAAAATGTACAGGGGAAACAATAATCAGCCACCTCAAAAATGACAAGGGATACCCTATATTCAACTCAACGATGCTATACTTGATTTACGTCTTTGTGGCGATCACAAGAATTATATTTTAAACTCCATTTAATAAATAAACTTATTTGAAAGCCTCTTATCCTATTTTCAGTCACTAAAAATATAGTTTATACTGTACGTCGAATATACCCCTTCTTCGCGTGCTTAGAGATAATGACTACAGGTTACCCCGATGCAGACGGCAAAACACCGGGCCTAAGGGCCCCTCTCTTCCTAAGCGGGCAGACAAGAAATACCAGCTACAGGTAAAGATTAATTGAATTCCCGTTTGCTTTTAGGTCGAGGAGAAGACAGTAATGAGAAAACGCGGCTGCAAAAACCGGTAAAATTACAGCCATCTTGGGAAGAAAACAATTTGCCCGAAGAGGAATTGAATTTTAAAAATCTAACGATGGACGAGGCCAGTTTGCAGATTCACACACCTCCTGACAAATATAATTTAGTGTACATTACGTTTTTGGTACACGGTATTGCCACCCTATTGCCTTGGAATATGTTCATCACTGCCGTTGCGGTAAGTATTTTCTTCCTTACTCTAAGTTAGCGACGCGATGTATCGAGTCATAGATAGTGGTGAGCGATCTCGTGATTTTTCAATCACGTTGTGAAACGTGATTGTTATTTTTTTGATATCAGTGAAATTAAAGCGTGACGTGATCACGGTTTATAAATTTTTATCCATGCTAATATTTTGGAAAATAAATTCTTTTCAGAAAAATCCTGAAATACGTGTCAACTAATTTTATGTATATAAGTTGTAAAAAAAATTTCGGACGATTCTAAAATGTCAAGTTTTAAAAGTTTGCGGTTTGTGAAAGAATTGCCCATATGCAAGTACAGTGAAACCTCCCTTAGGCGGACACCTACGGAACCGTAGAGGTGTCCGCCCATGGGAAATTTGTGATTTGTTATTAGGTAATATGTAAATGCAAAATTATTACTATGTATATGTTTGTACAAATAAACATAACATAACAAAAATACACTAGTTTTAGTTAGGATGTAGTACTAAAAAAATCTAATAACGTAGTTTGACGTGTTTGCGTTTTATACTTGCAATCTTGAAAATGTAATTCCAAGTATGATAACAATTCTATTGCTGTAGAGTCACATCTATTCTTTGCATACTCTTATAATTCCTTTGCCATACTAATGGCTTGTTGATAATTGGTGACATTTGTTTGATTACTGCATTCAACTTCTTCATCAGAGTCGTCAGATAGTGATGTGGTTTCAGTTTGAACTACATAATCGGTAGGAATGGGGTCACTATCATCTTCTAATAGCACATTGCCATCAATGTTAATGAACTCGCCCAAATCATTGTTATCATATTACAAACTTCCACAACATCAATATTCTCTTTCAGACTAAAAACGCGACATTTTTGTGCCATTGTTTACGATTTTAACCTTACAACTCACAAATAAACGGCGGACTGCTGTCGGGGAATCACACATACTTTCATTCGGCGAAGTCCTTTCGCGCTGCCATGCATACGCGATTGGTTGCCGGTCTGTCTTCAGAGAGCTTTTGCACCGTACTTATTCGTCTCCCAAATACTTTAAAAAAGTTTGTCCGTTTAAAGGAGGGTTTTCGCACTCTGTGTATGAACAGCCTGTTCGTTGGAATAGCTACGGTAAAATGTTGCCCATCTACTCTAAGCTCTGGATACGGTTTGATTCACGGTCGATTACACTTCTTAATTCTATAGAAAGTCTAAATAAAGTATTACTTTTAAAAAATTTCCGAAAATATTCGGAAATCGCGTGGATATTATCGGCCCTTTACAAATAAGTTTACGTAAATACAATACAGTCCCGATCACCCACTTGAAACAAACATGTACCCGGTATTTCTATCTACTTTGTAAACGTCAATCTGTCGCCTGTTACGAAAATAAACACAACAAAAAAGATACGGGGATTCTGTCTGTAGAATCCCCACCTCTTTTTATCTTCTGTCTGTTTCTATTTTCATTCTAACAGGTAACCGGTTTGATATGTCTTTGTTAGGAAAAGCAAACAATCGGCGGACGTGACTCAAAAGTCTGTAGTTTTATCCAGTTTACTGCAGACTTGGCACAGTCTTACCATATTGAGTAAAAAATTACTAATTTTTCCACAAACACTATTAAATTTAACACACAAACACACAACAAAGAATTGTATTTAACGATAACGACAAATATGACAGTTGTTAATGCGGTAGTGTCAAAGCAGGTATGAAAGATGGCCGTTCCAATAAGGGCTTTATAAAAAGTATGTTCCGAACTCTCGAAGGCGACGTAATGTCTTTGTCTAATTAACAGAAAACGACAAAGAGAAATTATACGAATTTTCAGACCTTTTTTCTGAAAAGTTGTTTACAATACGCCTAAGTCTGTGTCCACAACGATGCGCCGTTGCCCTCGCCCATAGCCTTGCACCATACTACCGTACAGCCTCGCTTGAGCTTCGCACAGTAGTCCCTCGACATCGAGATATAAACATGGACTGTGCGTTGTTATCTTCTTCCGATGAAGAAGATATTGTTTTAGACTCTAATATAATAAAGTGGTACTTATATGCTTAAACAAAAATCAAAATTGCCAGTTCATCCCATTAACGTAAAGCGAAGATTCCATGGAGAATTTTATCACCTTCACCATCAATATTTCCTTATATTATTATATAAGGAAATATTCCCAACGGTGTTTTGAACATATGAGAATGCATATAGATACTTTTGATTTTACTTGGATTTTTATGTAGGACAACACTATTGAAAAAAACAATTAAAATGTAAAGAATTATTCCATTATACCTTATTTTTTCTAATTAATTAATTACACCCTGTTTAAACATAATTTTTAATGTGACATCCTGTATATTAACTGATTTTCCAATTTCACGGCAAATTCTGAACGTAATTTATGTAATATAGCCTTCATCGGAAGATGATGACAACGCACAGTCCATGTTTATATCTCGATGTCGAGAGACTACTGTGCGAAGCTCAAGCGAGGCTGTGCGGTACTATGGTGCAAGGCTATGGGCGAGGGTCGGTGTGCCGTTGTGGACACAGACTAAGAATGTGAATTGTTTATTCTTCAAAGACTGTCGTATCCTCCTTGATGTAAGATCCTTGGTCCCGACTTATTGAATAAAATTTTGAAAAATTTTATATTTGTTTGGCATCTTTATTTTGACTTTTCGACAACGGTTATGAATGTTCCATGTTCCTTCGCTGAATGTTTAAAAATTCATTCTAATGGAAAATGTCACAAACGCGTCACGGCTTGATTTCACTTTAATAATAAATACGACTTATACTATTATTATCAGTATAATTTTAGAATATAATCGAATGACAAAGAGTTTGTGATATTACAGCACAAAATTTTTCAGGTCGTTTGAATCCAATCCAAATTCCAATAATGCTATAATTTATTATTTTTTGAGTAGTAGTTTCCAAGAAATCGCTTTTCAAAAATTGGTTTTTCTATTTGGGTTTCATAATGGCTACATTATTATAAATATGAATAACCTGCCACTTTATGAAACTGAAATTTTATTTTTTTTATGTCGGCAGCAAGTAGGGTTCGAATTTTAGGCTTACTTCGATTTCGTTGAAATTACTTTTCTAGGCATTATGGATTCGACAAAATTTTTTATAGAAAACTTTAAAATACTAACCTTTAACCTTGCAAATAGATCATTTTTACTATATATTTATCTGAGATACCTATACTCGGAAATATATAACATGCTGACGGAGCCCGTCAGCTAATTTCTAGTCACAACTATAAAACAACATAATCTAAAAATAATAGAATCCAGTTTATGCACCATAACTCAAAGTTTTGCATATTCTTTTTAAAAGTTTTTCTAGATTATTTTCTGCAATTTCTCGTACAACTTTCTTCCTGACTCATTTTTATTAACTTTAATAAGATATTTATTTTTAATTATGACGGATGGGAAGAAGCTTTGTTGTATTCAATTGTTTCTATCATGGCATATTTGATACTTGTAACATTTTATTAAATTGTAAAAGTATTGCCAACCCAAAAAGAAAATTTTAATTCAAATGGAAAAAATCTACTATATTTTTTAAAGTTTTTCAGACTTTAAAGACCCAAATAGAAAAAGTATTATAAAATACACGGTTCATATTAAGACAATTAGAGCACTTGTCCTTTAGAAAACTGCCCGCCTCGCGGGTCGTTTTCTAAATTAAACGCGTGCTCTAAGATAATGTCTTATGAAACTTGAATAATATACTATTATTAATATAAATTGTTATGCGATGACTGGTATATAATTCGGAATGGTGTCACCCGGAGTGACTACTTACGGATCTCTAATCATTCCACTAAAAGAGGAGTAAACACAATAATATTTAAAAAATAATGTAAAAACTATAAATCTGAATGCCGGTAATTACGGCAATTTTTTGAATATGATTTATAGGAAACTACTACTCAAAAAATCATAAATTATGGTAAAGAGTTTTTCCAACGATCGTAAATCAAGGAGGATACGGCTTTGGTTCACAGTCTTTGAAGAATAAACAATTCACATTCTTAGGTAGATTGTAAACAACTTCACAGAAAAGCAATCGGAAAGCTCTGAAAAAAATTTTTTTGTCGTTTTCTGTTAATTTGACAAAGACATTACGTCACCTTGGAGCGTTCGTTCCTGCTTTCACGTTTGACAATACCGGATTAGCCACTGTCATATTTGAAAATTCTTTGTTATTTTTCAGTGTTTGTGTGTTAAATTTACGTATTGTTTGTGGAAAAAATAGTAATTCTTAACTCAATATGTAATAATTTAAAAAAATGAAATTAATTTAATTCTGTCTTAAACTAAATAAAAATATAGACTTTTGAGTCACGTCCGTCGATTGTTTGCGTTTCCTAACCAAGACACAAACATAGATAAGATAAAAAGAGATGGGGATTCTACACATAGAATCAACATCTCTTTTTTCTAATAACAGGGTCACATTGACGTGTACAAAGCAGATGTCAGGTTCATGTTTGTTTTAAGTCGATCGATTTTTCAATAAGAATGATATGATTTTGAAACGATATGGCAATAAAGTTATACCTGTCAGTAGTTGTAATTTAGGGTCGATATTTCAAAGTCACCTTAAGGTACAGAATGACGTAAGTCATTCTTAACACAAGTTTGGCAGTATTTAAGTTCTTTTTACTTCTCATCTAAAGGAGTAGATCCTTCAGGGCGTGGTAATCTTAGACTTAAGGCGTCAATTGACCCTCATTAATTTAAAACATAGTTTTAAATTAATGAGGTTTACCATAACGTTAAGGCTACCATAACTGAGGTATAACTTAAGGTAACATTTAAATATCGGCCCTAAGGGCCGATATTTCAAAGTCACCTTAAAGTACGGAAGGACATATGTATTATCTTTAACACAAGTTTGACAGAATATTAAAGTTCTTTTTAACTCTCATTCAATGGAGTAAGAACGTGGTAATCTTACCACTTAACACGTCAGTTCACCCCCCCCCCCAAATAAATTTTAAACATAGATTTAGCTAAAGTCTAACTTAAGGTAACATTCAAATATCGGCCCTAACTCTTAAGAATTTATTATGGCTAAATACGCGCTTCAAGAAAGTTTGGTTATTATTCAAAGATTTTATGAAAATTTGACGCTCTTTCTGAACTTGCACACTTCGTGAAAACTTTGATCTAATCTAATCTTCTTTGCTTGCCATACGTCACATCGTTGACAAATTTGAAAATAATTTTACTATTTGTGCTGAATGGATAATATTCAGAAATGCAACTATTTACTGGCCTCCAAGAAGCTGTTATTTAAATGCTTTAGATTACTTCTTGTGGGCCTATTTAAAACCTAAAGTCTCTACAAACGGACCACAAACACCTTGTGCATTAAGGTTAAACATTGGACGCTGCATTCGTCAGATCACGCCCGCTTTATTGCACAGTCATAGAAAATCGGGGTCGTCGAATTCTCTATAGTCACTTTCCCAATTCAGAGACCAAAACTAATACGTGCGATGAGCACGTGAACATCACACAGGGTCGCAAACAGTACTATTTCGAGCCATGCATGAATAGACCTGAAATAATAGCCTATACTGACAACGACACTGGTCTCGCCAGCATCGGAAGTTTTATCGCCGTTTGACCAATAGCGATGAGTTTATGCATCGAGCATGTGGCTATAACGCGCTGATGTTTGTTTATTCGCCTGCATTTGTAAACTGAATAGATTATAGTGTAGACGAAGTCGAGGTGGACATTTAAACGATTTGTTATTCAAGACAAAAATGTTATCGACTGTACTTTAAGATAATATTAAAAGTTTGGTGTATCTGTAACAATTCTAATTTTATTTCATTTTTAAATCATGTCGTTCTTATCGAAAAACCTTTTATTATTGGGAAGAGATTACGTATTACGTTTAAAGAGATACGTATTTTAAATTTTATTTTATTATATCAGTAAAATATGATTTATTGTTTAAAACATAAAAATATTTATTAAGGAAGGTAACCAATTTGCTTGAACAAAACATGCCCTTGGAATAGATTCAGGTTTCATCTAGAAAAATAATTTCATATTGATGAATACATTACGATTTTTAAAAATATATTCGCAGTAACCAAGCTCTTAGAGATGAAATGTTTATCCTTACCGATAAGCCATTAAACACTCCCGATTTCCAACACTAGTTGTGATATGTTATTAAAAACAAAATACAATTTTTTATAATTAGATACATAATATTTACCACACTTACACTACTTACAGAAAATTAAGTAAACTTTTGTTGACTAATAGTTCTTATAAACTGATGATAAAAATAGCTCACAGTACTTTCATTTAAAGACTTGAAAAATTTGTTAACGCAAGCAATCTACTACCACGGCCTTCTCTATACAGGCCGTGAACAGGCCAGCGGTGCGCTATTGCCAAATGTTATTTAGTTGTCTACTTTGACGCTGATACTATTGTTATTTTTGAGATTCCTTACTACTTCTGCACTAGTATTAGATTAGTTAATAAACCGGAATTAACTAAGTGTTTTTCTTTTCCAGTATTTTACAAAGTATAAATTGGATTCCGCCAATATAGGATGGGATTTTCCTTATATTGGAAATTTTATGCAGATCCTAACATTCTGTTCTCAAATTCCCAATGTACTTTTTAACTGGTTTAACATTTTTGTGCCTATTGGGTAAGTACTTTTCCAATTATATATTACTCCGTTAAAAAATCAGATTATTTGAATAATTAACGGGATCAATATTTTATTAGCGTATGGGAGAGATTAATGAAGATGACATTTCTGAGTTTGACAGAGGTTGATAAGGAGCTTACGGAAAACATTTTAAAATAGATTGATTAAATTATTCAAAGCTAGGGTAAACTTCGGTATCCTGTTGTGTTTTATAATGGAATTTACACTTTATCAATTCTACCGGAAAAATAACTTCTGGCCGGAAATATTTCCAAACTTGTGACTAAATTTAAATTATATTCGCATTTTTTAAATATAAGTTGATAAAGCGCTGTTAAAAATTACATATTTCTATAAGCACATCGCAAAAAGGGTACACTTTTTGTTATACATGATGTAACAAATTCATCCTTTACCATTGGGATTTCAGATACGAAGTGGGTTAAATTGGGACAATTGCGTAGTTATGAGCCCAATAATATGCCGCAAAAAATCTTAAATAAATACAAGGATTTCCAAAATAGTTGGAAAAATCTAAAATTTTCGGTTTTTATTTTTTCCTGACTTTGTGCGAAGACATGTCCAAGAATACATTTCACTTTCTCATTGCTCCAGATCTTTAAAGCGACGTTTCGTCTTTGGGATCATCATCAAGTTAATTTTTGTCAATATGAGCCCGAATTTTTTTGTTTAAATTATGAAAGAGGAACTAAATCTATGAATTGATTGACTCGTCCGTTACTTTGTGACAATACATTTCTTAAATATATAAAATGAAACTAAAGTTTGCTTTGTTATTTGTCACTATATTCAAAGAGATTTGGCGTTACGGCCGTTTCGTAGTACAACTACATCTTCAAGACGCTCATACGAGAGTGAACCCAAACTAAGTGTATATAATATAGGTAGTACTAAAAAATAAAAATAAATTTTAACTTGGTATAATAAAATGTTTGCCACAATAGTGTAATAAACTTAAATTAGGGACCAACAGGTCAATATTCAGAGAATCTAAGAATGCACATGCCAGATGGGATTTTTACAATAATTTTAATAGCGGGGAGTTGCCGAGATCTAATTGAGTGTTTAAAAGGTTAATATTACTGTCTTGTTTATGTTTATAAATTTCAATGTTTTCTAGTAAATTTAATTTATGGCCTTTTTGTTCAGTATGTAAGATTCCAGATATAAGTAACCTACAAAACATTGAAATTTATAAACATAAAAAATACAGTAATATTAACCTTTTAAACAATCAATTAGATCTCGGCAACTCCCCGCTATTAAAATTATTGTAAAAATCCCATCTGGCATGTGCATTCTTAGATTCTCTGAATATTGACCTGTTGGTCCCTAATTTAAGTTTATTACACTATTGTGGCAAACATTATGTATTATATCAAGTTAATATTTTTTTATTTTTTAGTACTACCTATAATATATACACTTAGTTTCGGTTCATTTTCGTGTGAGCGTCTTGAAGATGTAGTTGTACTACCGAAACGCAAAATTTTAGATTTTTCCAAATATCTTGAAAGCTCCTGTATTTATTTAAGATTTTTTTGCGGCATATTATTGGGCCCATAATTACGCAATTTTGCCCCGATTTAACCGACTTTGTGTCTCTTACCGTTTCCGAAATCCCAATGGTGAAGAGCGAATTTGTTACACCCCATATAGTCCGTTTGCCGACCGGCAATGAGAGTTATTATAGTAAACATTACCGGGAGTAGACTACCATAGATACTTTTTGTGTGAATATTTCATATTTTATTTTAAAAAAAATTTTAACAATATTTGGAAGGTCCCTTTCTATTGGTGCGCTTATGAAAATATGACCATCGGTCTGGTTTTAAAAATCGGCCCACCTAATACACGTATTTACATAATTATTTTTTTTAGGGGAGATTTGACTCTAAGGATAGTATGGAGTCTAGTGATAAACATTATCGTCTTTATAATAACTGTAATTTTGGCGATGGTAGACAGCAGTCAATGGCCTTATGCTTTCTTTTATATCACTATGAGTAGCGTAGCTGTTTTAAACAGTAAGTACGTTTTCGATGGACCTTAAATATGTTATATTTATTTAGTTTATGGAGGAAGGTAACCTTATATACCAAAATTATTTTTCTGGTTATCCACACCACAACCGAACTCAGCGCACCTCATATTATGAATGTTAGGATATTTATTTTAATAAATACACAAACACCTCATAATACACATAATGACCTCACTAAGCCACGCCCCTTCCTGCGCTATGTCGTACCTTGTATTTATTGTATCAAGGTAGTAGGCATGGGTACTCCGAAAAAAAATTATGCAAAGATCAGTTCCAGTATCGAGACCAAAGTCTGCCGATAGATTTCTTTATGGCTCGATGTAATACGGACACCGACCTATATCTATGGATAGCCAAACTCTAAAATTAAAAGTGGCAAATTTATGGCCTCGCGCATGTAAACAAAGCTGATCGTCAGATCTCATGCGCAGTGCCGACTGATAAACTATTTACCTTGACCGGCGAACAGGACCGTACTTCGCCCTCCATGAAAATGATTATACGGCAATTTTTTGTCAAATCAAGACCTTCTTTGCTGGGAAATAAACAATCTATTTCTCGCATCAAAGAAGGTCTTGTGGCCATCATTGAAAAGCCACTTTTAGCATTAATGTTCACGTATCGAGAGTTTTTTAATATCGTTACATCCTTACGACTGATTTCGGTTCTGGACGGTCGTCCTTGGTTCACGTCGGCAACCAAACCGGCACCAATACGGCGGGGTTGCCTATATGACGGCGAAATCATTCTGCGCAAGACAATCGACGAACAACCTTTAAAAATATGACCGGTAAACCGTGCGCACCACCCCATTTTTTCACTAATAAAATTTAACGTTCGGTGAATACGGATGACTTGACAGTGGAATGAAATTATGAAGAGGAAAAGAAACTCATAGTCTGCTCCACTAGTTTAATAAAAGTTCAGTTTTTAATTTCCATACAGGTTTCGAATGCACATTCCCTCATCTTCAGTGGAAAATTATACATATGCAGAACCTTTTGGCATTGTTAAGGCAAACCGTAAAAGAGGAAAAAAATATTTAAGCAATTTCTATGTAAAGAAGAAAATTATGATTTTGGAAACATATCCTTCTCATCGCTTTCTAGCCTCACGGAGATCAAGGGCACCGACTGAGTAGACCAACCGCCTGTTCGGATGGAAATCATAGATATAAACGTATATAATAAAGTTCTATGCCATTGATTTAACTGCCAAAAATCCCTTATTATCCTTCTGACCATAAAATGCCCCAAATATACATCTTTTCGGGCAGAGCCGGAGTACAAATTTTATTTACCTGCAGCCCTAATTATTATACCATTTTAAGTAGGTGTCTCTTTAATTCCAAATAAATCAATATGTCTATATTTTCAACCCGAACGAATCCATTTATTACACAATTATTTCTATTTCAGCGGCAACTGGCGTCTACCAAAATACCGTATATGGCATGGCGGCCAAACTGCCACCAAGATACACGGGAGCAGTAATTCTGGGCAACAATATTTGCGGAACATTTGCTACCCTAGTCGCCATTCTGTCCCATTACATAACGAACAATGAAAAAATGGCTGGTATTTATTACTTTATTACTGCTCTTTTTGTATTGCTGATTGGATTTGATACATATTTTGCATTACCTTTAAATGTAAGTACAAATGTATTTTGTAATTTATCGTGTTCTTATGCCGGGTTCACACCACGCTAATGCAGGGACCACACTAAGCTTACAAAACAAGAAGGTCCAACTAAACAGAAACACATGAACCTAGCAACTTTCTGGAAATAAAACAAAATTAAAACATGCTTGCCACGCCGCTGGCCAGATAAAATGTCAACAAAAGGCAACTATGCATCTTTGCTTTGTTTCGTGTCCTTTAGGATTTATACATTTTTGCTTATCTTTGATATTGTGAGTTAATATTTTTGACTTTTCGGCTCTACTTCCACGGCAGATACTTGTTTTTTTTTAATGCATCCGCATTAAAAAATCGGGTACTGCTACAACTAACAAAACGTTTAAAATTCGTATACATCAAGCACGTGGAATCCTCGACAGCTTCATCCCTTTCCTGAGTCTCGAAACATACTGTGGCAACGACAGTCGCGCGCGGCAGGTAGCCAAGCAAGGGCAAAACATGCGGTGTGATCTGACAACACTGTTAGTATAATCTAGTGACCCACATTGTTGCTAACTGAATCCAGATGGAACGGCAAAACTGGAGGGCACACTTTGTTTTCTGTTTAATCTCACTACTAAGCACAAAGAAATGTGTGTAGATACGGGTTTTAAAACCGTATTGCGCCTGAACTACAACTCATGTGTAGACCCGACTATTATAACCGTTTTACCTGACAGTTCTACTTGAAGACCTAAGACGTCAGGTAAAACCTTATTTGTGGACGGCGCTTTACAGTACACACCACACCGACAGTGTGGAAACAAAACAGAAACCCTTTGATGTTAACGATTCACTACGGGAAGGCAATAACTTGCTAATAACCAAAACAAAAATAAAAATTGATAAAATGTTTTCGATTTGCTGCTAAATTGTTGAAAAACATTGTGCTGTTTTGTTTTTGTTTTGTTGGTAAAACTAAATCTAGAGGTGGAATGATTTGTCTCGCCGGTGTGGACGCAAGTTCTTGTTTTGTTTTATTTCCAGAAAGGTGCTAGTTTGTTGTATTTCTGTTTAGTTGGATGTTTTGTTGGTTTGGTGTGGACTCGGCATTAGAATCAATTTTAGCTCGATCAAATTAACTATATTACTGGGTTAAATTCCTAATAGATTATTTTAAAAGTTTGATTTTTATTTGATCGAATTTAAATTGAAATGAAAATACTCTTCAGAAATAAAATATTTTTTTGCGAGGAAGAAAGCAGCCGTCGTCTAGTCATTTACACCTGCCGGACGGTGCTGGTGGTTTTTAACATAAGTTATACAGGCTGACAATTTAAACACTTAATCAATCAATCCTAGGATTAAAAGTAGTGTGGAAAAAAATATTGCATCTTCCAAACCTAGTAAAACAAGCTTAACGGGCAGCTATATTTATTTGTTTATACAGGGTGTTTCTTAATAGCATGCTAATATTTAAGGAGGTTATTCTTGGGTCCATTTTCAGAAAAGAACTTCATGAACATATATCCAAAACGTCTTTAATTTTGGAGATACAGGGTGTTAAAGATTTTTATGTTTTTTTAATAATTTGTTAAGAATAAGTTAAGACTTAAATACGTGACAACTAAACTAGGTCGGTCAAAACTGTTCGTTAACAAAACATCTGCTTCTTACCTACTAGATTCTTTTTAATCTTCCTTAATACCTAATTTCATAAAAATGTACGTACGTCAAATGGCAAAATATCAAGAGACCTTGCTTTCTTTGCTCAGCAAAGAATGAGTATTTCATATATAATTTTTATTTAAAAAAAGGAGTGGCGTACCATTCTTTTCTTCAAAAATCCCGAGGGCAATTCCCGCACAAACGCCACTGGTCGGAATAAAAAACATGTTATACATCATAAAATGACTCTTGATGAATAGAAAGTGTGTACCAAATTTCACAAAAATATCTAGAGCAGTATCACAGATAATAATGAAAAAGGAGATTTTTTGAAAATCTTTAACACCCTGTATCTCAAAAGTTAAGACGTTAGGACATATGTTCATATGAAATTTATTTCTGAAAATGGACCCAAATGTTAATAAGAAATACCCTGTATTGATTTTAAATATTATACAGTTGCAACAATTATTGTCAAATTTATTTCCAAATTATTAACGATTTTTGAATAACTTGTTTTGGTTTACGGACTCGTAAAAAACTTTTAATCCTTATAATAGTACTATTCTATAAAAACGGGAGGGAATAAAAATGAGGTATTCGTTCACCCCTGAAGCCCTTTAAAATCTTAATGGCATTAATCGTAATACCTTTCAGAGATACTATCGTCATTTCGAACTAAAAGACAAAAAGCAGCAGGAACAAAGAAAAAATTCAGATAGTACAACAGAAAGGATGCCTTACATGCATATAGTTAAAAAGGCGCTTCCTCAGATGTTCAATGTATGGTTTATATTTTTCGTTACGTTAGCTGTTTTTCCAGCAATGCAGACAGGTATGTAATTTTCTCACTTAGTGAGAGAGTGATCACATATAATATCCCCCATCTCTTAACTCTCTTATTTTTCATATTTAAGAAAAGTTAACAAGATTTTTAGTAGTATTTGAAAGGGGTTCAAATATAATGTTAGGTGTGTTGATTTACAGGAAGGATCAAGAAGTTTTTTTAATAGGACACCTGTATATTAACTGATTTTCCAATTCTACGTCAAATTGTGAACGTAATTTACGTATTTACTCAACTGAATTTTAAATCAATTTGTGCAAGACTTTCTAGACGCACAGTATGTATCATGCACCATTAAAGTCCATCATATGGAACTTTCGTTTATTAATGAGATTTGTTCAAATTGAATCGCGGCAATCATTTTTGCTTCAAATTAGACTAAGAATTATGTATTCAGCTGTCACCATATGTCATTCGGTCTGTCAAAAATAATGTTTTAAATTAAAATTCTGAGAAATGGCATTTTTTACCGAATTTCTAAAAATGTTATTAGAAAAAGTTGTTCCTAGTATAATTTTCGGCCTATGTAGAAGTTTCAGTCGTCTAGGACAACAAATTTTGACATATTTTCGAACGAATAAATACGAACGCCATAATGGTTTTTTGGATTTTCGATGCAGAAACGATTGCGAACATCGGTTTTTGATTTAATCTGACAATAAATTATTTTCCCATACGCTGCGCGTAAATTCTGCCTGCTCACCGTATAAAAAATATTATGAAAAATTGTCCATTTGTCCATGCTAATTATCTTTAGTGCCATATCCGTACCGCGAGCTATTTGAACAACTTATGACCGGGCATTCATCGGTTAAGGGATCTAGGTATAATAAAAACATTGCGATAACTAAACTTAATCTAACCGAACAATAGTTTTTTGTACTATAATATAATTATATTGGCCATGGTCAAAGCAAATAATACAAATATTGTTATGTAGTTAATAAAAGTGTCTTGCTCCAGCAACACTCGACAAACCTCGAACTTGTTAAATTCGTCGCTTGTACGCAATGACACTAAAGCCGCAAACATACTATTATCACGTCACGTGAATTCGCGTGTTGTCATATCGTCAAAATAGCACATGCTGTCACGGCTTAAACAGACTACGTACACTGCAGATCATTTTTAACATATTTTGTGTTTGTCAAGATCGCAAGTGAATCTTGCCTAGCCTTCTAGCGTTAAACTCTGACACAGTGTTATCACGCGTGCCGAGTATGGAAATTTGCAGAAATAAAATTGTACTGTCAAGTATGACTTGCCGTGAGCTGCATGAGGTGACTATAGTGTACTTCTAAACATATTTATAAGCACGCATAAACCGCCATGCAGATATGTCTGGTATGCCGTGACATTGCGTGATAGCATGTGTTCTCACGTGACGTGATAATAGTGTGTTTGCAGCTTAAAGATCACAAGCACGACACCGAGCTTTACAGAAGTAGGGACCTAAGATACCTAATAAATTCTATTGTCCTCTGCAAAAAGCGAATCATCCTATAAATATTATTATTTTTTTTAATTTCAGATATTTTGGTAGTTGACAAAAATTTTTTTTTGCAAGACGAGTTTCTTTACCGGCAGATTTTGTGCTTTTTAACGTTTAATGTTTTTGCGATGATTGGAAGCATACTTCCAAGTTTTTTTATTTGGGTAAGTAGGTTTTTGATTTTTGTTTGTATTTGGTGGTTTTAAAAACATGTCGCTCTTAATATACAAGATTTCTCGCCAAACAGATTTGTACCGGTGTGTTATGCATTGAAGTTTATAACGTACACATACACTACAGTGTCTGCTTAGCGATAGCAATAACGCAACACATAAATTTAATATGATCCGACATACCTTTCATAGAAAAAGGCAAAAATAAATATATTTTTTTTAATTATACAAACTTCAGATTTTTTTGCTTTACACATGTTTATATATGATGTAACAAGTTTGGTAGTTACAAGTTATCGAATTTACAAAACAAATAGTTTTTTTAAATTTGAAAATCAGAAGGTAGCAATCTATACCCTTGTACAGCCACATAAACTACTACCGCTAAACATTATTCATGGTTTATTATTGAATAGTTTCTTTTAAATATAATTGATACCCGGTGTCCAAAAATATGACGAAAATATGTACTTTACATCACAGAATACGTTCTTCATGGAAAAATAGACCACAATATTTTTCTATAACTATAAGTTTAATAGAAAATCATCGTCACCTAAATTTAATGCTTTTATTAACTTTTAACCTATACGGGGAAAGTACAAATTTGATATATTAAAATTATGTTTTCAAAATTTTAAAAAAATACTAATATGTATAAGTAATATTTTTGAGAGGCGACAAGTTCTATAGCAAGTAAGTACGGCATTTTTAATATGCCTCATGTAATTTCAAAAGTAGTCACAAGGCTAAATTTAGTCTCCAAATGTTTTTTATTAAGTAAGTTTTTTCCCATGAAGAACGTATTCTGCTTTTTGGTCATATTTTGGAACACCCGGAATGGTTATTTGTAAAATAAATGATTCAATAATAAACCATGAATAATGTTTAGAATTTTGAAATTAAAAATTCTAATTTTTTGTAAATTCAATAACTTCTGCCACAACGTATTAAACAAAAAACTGCCAAACTTATTTTGAGATAACAAACCCGATCCTTTTGGTGGCCAGTTTATTTAAACCCGTAAATCCTGCTATGAGAAAAAATTGCAGAAGAATTGCCAGTTTTACATGTCAAACTCAAAGAAAATACAATAATTTTAACACTTTTTTTCATTATGTCATGCTTTTTCCATAAAAATTACGGCAAAAAATGTATGTTTTGCAACATAATGAGTATTAATAACACGTAAATCTGAAATCACATTACACGCACGTGAAAGGAAATTATTTCACAACAGAACAGAAAAACTATAGTGCTTCAATGGTAAATTTGACATCATAGGTTATTAAGCAAGAAACACCTTAAACGTTTAAAACCCGCACTAATACGTAGGAATTCAAGGAAACGAGAGTAAAGATTTTACCGCCCATAATTAAAATGTCCAAATCTGTAACGGGGTACGCTTTCACCCATTTCGTCGCAAATTCTAGGTGTACTCTGTCTTAGTGTAAGGTCCTGCTAATCTGTTATTAATTCTGTTAATCTGTTAAACAATTTAATGATTAATAATTTAATTTTAGCCCTCCAAAGAATACTTATGGATCCCAGTGGCATTACGGTTCCTGTATATTCCATTCTTTTTGTTCTGTAATTACCATCCCAGTGGATATGAAAGAATATTGCCTGTGCTTGTAAATAAAGACTATGCATATTGGTTTGTAGGGGTAACTATGGCAATAACCAGTGGATATTTTAGTTCTTTAGCCATGATGTATGCTCCTAGGTAAGAATAACATACCAACAAAGTAAATGATTTTTTTTAAAAGCGACTGTCGATACTGAAAAGTTACGGAGTGGTCTCTGGTTGGAGTTGCCCAGATAATATATTCGATTCCGTTTCCCAAGTACCAATATGAGGTGCGGCCAAAGAACGTCCCATCTAATTCGGTAGCGACGGGCTTCTTTACGGTAATGTTGGTAGACTGTTAGATGGAACTTCTCTGGTCACGCCTGTACGTACACAGGGTGTCCTAAAAAGTATGGTTAATAATTAGTCATTAAGTATATTGGGCCAAGGTTAAAACTTTTTAATAAATTTGTCTGGGCTGTTCACTAAATATTTTCGAAACTATCAAAGATAAAAATATGAAATTTGGATATTTTGGTAAAATTTGTACGCCGCACATAAAAAGTATTGTCAAAAAGTGAAGTAAAAGTAGGCCTAAATTATTTGTAACATTGATTGTTGCACTTTTTATGTTAAGCAAAGAAATTCGATGCATTCTAAGCATTCCTGACTTTTCAAGATATCTGAACGTTTTTCTAATTTCTTACAAAAAAAGTTCTTGTTTTGAGGGTTGAAAGACTGGGGCCCTTCGAAATATTTCCTGAGCACTGCCTTGGTAGTGTTGCCAGATGAACAATGTGTAAAAGTAGAACAATTGTATAAAAAAGTCTGATTGTTGATAAAAAGGCGGACATTTTTTCACAAATGCATTTAAACAAATATATATAGAATTAAAAATTACATTTTTGTGTTTTTAATTTTTGCAAGCGATTTCGCTTGGTGATGGTTAATTTTTATGGTTGACTGGTTGGTTCGGTTGCTAGAAAAGGCCGGACGGTAAGAAAAAACCGGACAGATTTTATCAAATTTCCAAAAACGGAGGACATGTCCGGCTAGCCGGACAACCCTATGCCTATCGATCGGAAAGACGGTAGAGGCTAGTTGAAATATGACGCAGCTAGCTGGGATAGGCATCGATCGGAAAGACGGCAGAGGCTAGTTGAAATAAGGCGCAGTACTGACCAATCAATCATAATAATAACAGAAAATATATCAAATACCAATGTATGGAAAATTATCATTTCCCAGACTACCCGATGATCCTTATACAATAAGGGCGTATTTTTGTCTACACAGTAGCACTTTAAAATACTATTTCAGATTGAACGGTATTACCAAGAAAATGAAGCCCTCGATGATAGGTTTGTACACCTACCCTGTACTGACGAGAACAAATGAGTTCGAAACCGGTCTGCAGGTGGTTGCATCCTATCAGTGGAGAGGGCTTCCTTTTCTTGGTAGTACCATTCAATCTGAAATGGTATTTTAAAGTGCTACTGTGACAAAAATACACCCTTATTGGGAATGGGAAATGATAATTTTCCATACATTGGAATTTGATATTAATACCACCTGACAAGCATAGGCTTTTTATTTCTTAAATAGAAAATATATCATATTCGTTTTTGTTTGCTAGCATGTTTTATTATTTTTGTTTCAGCACTGTTGAAGAACAATATGCTTCCGTCGCAGGAATGTTTTCAGGGGCATCTCTTATAACAGGAATTTTCTCAGGAATTCTGATATCCTTCTTATGGCCTTGGCTAGTAAGCCATGTCGGTTGGTAACAAAAGTGCGAGGTATATGGCACGGAATTGGAATTTTCAATAAAATTTCGATAATACATTTAGATTCTGGCTATATACCTTTTAACTCAATTGTTGTTTTCCCTTGTTGTTCAGGGAGTTATTTTGCGCCCGCAAATATACAATCATAGTTCTTCCAGAGAAGTAGGTTGAAATATTTTTTAAAAACTTGTTGCTAATGAGGTTTGAGCCAAAATACTATCGTTTTTTTTTCTCGGTATTTTATTTTATTTATACAATGATTTTTTTAGTTTTTTTTATTAAACGTGGATGTAAATATGACCGAAAATTTTTTAACAAACTTTTTTTATATAGTAATTACAAAGTTTTTGTTTTAATAGTAGCAAAATGGTAATAAATTAGGTAGTTCAGAGAATGATATGTAAGTTATCAACATTATAGATACACTAGGAGGTCCAATTATGCTATTATTGACTAGTAGGATTATCTATACTTTAAAAGATATTAACTATAATGTGACTGAATAGTTTTAAATTTAAAAAAGTTAAGCATGGTGAAACAGACAGTGTACTGGTAAAATTTAATGGATGATTGTGAGTTTTAAGAGTTCGAGCAGACGTTTCTTACGATTTGCATAAATATTCATAAAATAATATTTAAACTTGGAGGTTTTTAATTAACTTGAAAACCCTTAAATAACATAAAGAAAAACTGTGACTGCGTTTAAAATTATTCGAACTCTTAGTTTGCATCGTTAAACGCTCGAAGCTTTGCAGCTTAAGCCTCTTAAGGCTCGGTTTAATGATATGTTGTCAAAGTGTTTGGTAGAGTTATCCTGTTGTTAATAAACTGTTTAATAATCTCCAGGTAGCGTTAACAGCAGTGGCGGTTCTTCCACAGGAGCACATGCGTACGTGCACCCCCAAAACGAATATTAATTTATATTCATTTAATAATATTTATTGTATAAAGTCCGACCCTCCCTATGCGATTATTTAGGCTGGACATAATGCAGTTTCTCTTTAGTGGTGGAGGCGGGGGATAGCGGGGTTATGGCGATTTAACATGGGAAAGTCGCACAATTTTGGTGTGCGCCTTTGTCTGTTTGTTCGTGCATGTATGTAGTAATTCGAGCGTGAATGTTTCAATATTTTAATATTACATATTTATTAAGTTAAAATGAATAGTTTGCCGGTGGACTATTTAAAAAATAACTTTAGCTCTTTGAATTTAAAGCAAAAAATTGAAGTGAAGAATGCGGGAAGACCTAAACACGAAATTAATTTAACGCAGACCATAAAGGGTAAATCTAGGGACTTTATTAGAAAGTTTAAAAATGAAATATACGAAAAAAATAACTGGATTTGTGGATGTAGCACAACTAACGTTTGGTTTTCTGGCAAAAAATAGAATAGAGAATAATCTTCAGAGCATATTTTCTGCCACCTTTAGACTTTTACAAATAATTGTAAACTAATGACCACGGCCGAAGGTGAACGATGTTATTCAACATAAAAAGGAATAAAAACATTTTTGCGAAGCTCTGTGTAGAGGGCATTCCAAACTTTAATGACTCTTATTGATACATTTTCAACAATTACGAACCGATGAATTGACTTTACGTTTAAGCACTATACACTAAAAAAACCTGTCTTATTTTCCAAAAATTGTATTTCCTTGTGTAAAATTAATAAAAATATGTTTTATCTAACGCATTTTCTTATTGCTTTTTTTCTTCCTACGTTTAAAACGCCGATTTGGTCGTTACAGAAAAATAAAATTTTTTAAATAATTTCATGATACTTGTGAACCTCCTCTATCATAGGTCACGAGCCGCCACTGGTTAACAGTAAGATAAACAATGCTTGCCAGCAGGACAGCTTGCCAGGCAGAAAACGTAGGTGTTTCGGGGCTTGCCATATAGTAGTTTTGCAAATTGTCAAAAAATGAATGTATTTTTTGATGTAAATATTTTGCCGGATGAATCGGAATCAGATTATAAGTACTATATTAATTTGATATACAGGGTGTTATGGAAATGACGTATTATATTTAAACCGGCAATTCTTGAGATAAAGACAAATTGAAGAAAAATACCCATAAATGGCGCTTTCAATTCTTTCAGCGGTAAAAAGTGACTGACGTGAAACCAGAAAAACACCTGTGGGGCACTGCGATACATGTAAACAAAAAGCGAATTTTGACCGGTGTTGCCAAATGTACACCTTAATCTCCTTAGACAAAATAAATAATTTAAACAATTTCCCATTCTGTAATACCTTATTGTACAATTAATTTAAGAAATTTTACGACAAAAAATGTTTTAAACAACCGGAACACAAACATAAAGAATAGTCTTAAATAAGTTTGAAATAGGCACGTATGTCACTAGGTCAAATGCCAATGACCTCTTGACCGGCTTACAACGGCTGAGCCCAAGTGTTCGTATAGCGCCGCACGCTTGCGGGCTGTTAGTTGAAGACCAACCAGCGGCCGGATACGTTGTGTTTCGTCGATAACCAATACAGTCGCAGCAATCCGCTCTGTTATTTCGGTTTACGCGTGTATCTTGCCAGTCCAAAAATAATCTTTGAATATTGTTTTTATTGACGAAACCAATTTGCTCAGTTTAAGACCGGTTCTTTTTTCTGGATGTCAAATTTCGTCGCGTGTAATAAAATCTAATAATCTGTAGTATAATCTGTATTAGTGTATTTTCAAACGCTAACTATCGGTTCTGTTTCACTATTACTGTGTGTACATAAAGTGTTTCAAGGAGTGTTCCCATGGAAAAGAAGAAAAACTGGATTTCCTCTCTCTTTAGGTATATAAATACAAATAGGTAGATAAATAATTTATTTTTATAATTTTATATGGAATTTCAGTTTTACATTAAGTTTGGCAATATTGCCATTGGGCCTGGGTGATATATGTTTACAGTAGCGCGGACTGACCTGTGAGTAAGAGGTTTCGTTACCCCACTTTTAAAACGGTCGATTTAAAAAAAATAAAATATGTAGCGCTTCTCTAGGACACCCCAGGCGTCACCCATTTAAATATAATACGTCATTTCCATAGCACCCTGTATAGAAGACGAAGAATTTTTCATGTAAACATACTAATAATTATTTAATTATTGCCACTATGTTATGCCAGTGTCTTGTCTGTTTGTTACCAACAGGATAAAAAATAATTGGGTGCTTTCAGCAGAGCCCATCGATTTGTAAGCGATTACTAATCATCTGGTGAATGCACTAAAAATTCACAAATGGATGGGAATTCGGACGCCATTTTTTCCATCGAATTTAAAAAGCGATTTGTGATTTGACAGCGATTTATGTCGGTTTTGTTTGTCAGGTTGAGGAGTGAAAATTATAAAAAATGACGAAAGAAATTATTATAAAAACATATTATACACGGACTCCGCCAGTGAATAAGAGGGCTTTTAAAAATAAAATTATCCATTTCGTGTAGAAAAAAAAAATGTAATATTTGAGAAAATATTTAGGAAGGATCCTAACCAAACAAAAATCATTCAACAGAACTACAAATCGATGCGCATCGTGACGTCACCAATTAAAAAATATATCGATGGGATCTGTTCAATGCAGCCATTGATAAACACACTTCATTACCAGGAAGTTATCAGACAGGTTACATTTATCTGGTTGGTCAGTGTCAGACAGTTTGCCAGCATATTATTAAACCGGAACTAAGCGACTCAAATGTACTTGTTTTTATATGTTTAAATGTGTTTTTATAGTTATTATACAGGGTATCCGGTAAGTATAAGGCAGTATTTCTCCAGCGTACAGGAAAGGTTAAAATAATACTATTAGTTCATGTAACGATTTTTTCTGATGTCCCTAAAAATATATCGCGCCTGAACGACATACCTGATGATTTACATTTTCGATTATAACTTTTAAGCGGCCCTGTATATTTTAATCAAATTTTGTAACTTTGGACTGTCCATATTGACTAAGAAACTCGTACTAGAATCATTCTTGTATATAGGCAAGGAAGGCAGGAATGGACTCGACTCGTACGGTCAATTTTGGAAAACTAAAAATATCTTTTAAAATATTTTGCCTTTTTTTTTAAAGGTACTCTTCATTTGTTTCAAAAAATCAACCATTTTTGAGATAATAAAATACTTATACAATCTAATATCAGCAGTCCCTAATTAATTACAAATTTTTTTTATTTAATTTATTTACTGTAAATTTAAAAACCACAATAACACCTAACCTATTATTTTCACATACTAATTATTAATACATAGTTGTTATTATTATAAATATAAAATTATTAAAATATACAGGGTTGCTTAAAAGTTATAATTGAAAATGTAAATCTTTGGGACCCGATATCTTTATTAGGAGGACCATTAGGAAAAATGATTATATTAACTACTAGTATTATTTTGACCTCTCTTGTACGATGGCGATATATTGCCCTATACTTATCGGACACCCTGTATACAGAAAAGACAGATAGTAGTAGAAAAAAAAAGAGGAACTCTGTGACTTCCTTTTAAACTATTGGGCTTAAGGCTGATTCTCACTATCGCGCAAGCCACGTGCGCGGCAAGGCACCGGCGAACAAACCCGTCAAAATTCATAAGACGCAATGATTAACCTATTTTGCCGAGCATGTGCCTTGCATGATAGTGAGAATCGGCCTTTAATGTTATATTTTTATAAAACATATTAAGTTAAGTTATACAGGGTACTAAGTTGTAACTGTTTATCATAAAAATAGGTTTTTTTCCGAGACCTGTGTGAAATTTTATCAAGGTTTGTAAAAGCCGTAATAGTTTTAAACTGAAGCTGACTAAAAAAATAGAATTTGTAGGATTAAAGTCGACATAAAAAAAATAAATATTAATCTAAACATACCCTATTAGTAAGTAAATTATTTTTAAGCAAATTATATTACAGTGCACAGTACTTCTAGATAGACGTGTGTTTGCCAACTTGCTACTATTAAATACGAATTAAATATTAGGGCAACTGATAAAATTTAAGACTAGTCTAAGCGAACTAAACTTTACACAAATATATAATATTTAAAATGAGTTATTTACAGTGTAAATTATTTTATAAGAAGCATTTTAAATTATTAAATCACGTATAAAAATTCACGTTTCAGATTTTAGATATGGAATATTTGTACGAAGGTTTACGGATAAAAAGTAATTACTGGGGAAATTACTTAAGAAATTAAGACGTTCGTTTTAAGGGTTTATTATTTATTTAATAACTCGGTTATTTCAAAATAAATGTTATATTTCGTAAGAGAGCTTTCTATTACTATTTCCAGCCTGTATTTAATTTTTTTAAAATAATTTTTAACGTCGCAAGTCTTTTAAAAAGCTATAAATACGGAAGCATGATAGTAGGACTAAAGGTGCCTTTACACATTCATGGATTTAGTGGCGCCAATTCTATTTGCACGCCAGTAAAGGTTTATACTTTGTTGAGGAAACAAAAATAAGTGGCACGACAGTTTCGAGTGAACTTTCCGAAGCCTGTAAAATAGTCGCTGAACTTTTAGTGGAAAAAAGAAATACAGAAAAAGTAACGACGTCTGGGTTAAATCATGGATTGATCGTCGACCTGCTTTGGGTGCACATCCCATAAACACGGATAAGATTCATACCCTTCAATAAACTTGATTGTCAGTTCTGCTGACCACTTTTTTTTACCCATATTAAACTATATAAACTACAATCAACAAAAATTAGAAGCGCAACCTTAACGAAAATCAAACTAAAAACTGGCGAGCGGTCGCCGACGAAAACACTTGTTTACACTTGCAAGTTTTGACTTTCTGTATGAATTTGTCACCACTGGCGCCAGTGATTTCAGAAGGATGCCGACTTTTTTGGTCTATGCATGCAAAAATAAATTTGTATGCAAGTCGATGTTTACTCTTGCTAATTTTATTTACTGGCGCGTCAGTTTTTATTGGCGCCACTAAATTCATGCATGTGTAAATGCACCTTAATATCATAGTGTTCGCCTTTTTTACGAATACATACTAATATAAATCCATCTAATGAACGCGTACCCATGACGTGCTCACGCGTTTATTGGCTTATACCCCGATCTCAGCCGCGCCGCGCTGCTTCTCTACAGCACAGGAGCGACATTTAGACAGGTTTGAACGCTACCGAGGTAAAAGTCGTATGGTTTCTTGTTCGCGATTCATATTTTAATTACTTTTTACATACTTCCATGTTGTTTATATTCAAATTGGTGTAAAAATGCGTAAAGGTGGATTCATAGTTGCCGTAACGTTAAGACGTAAGAAAAATAAACATGCGATTTTCAACAGAACAGTTCATAATACCGAATTAAGCCGTAAGCAGTAAGAAATGGTTCAATTCCATTTCTTACGTTACGGCTTACGGAATCGGTTCGGATCGGTCATACTCGTGCATAACTCCCCTAAACCTCGGAGGTCACTTCGTGTTAAACCGGGAATATTCGTTTCTACAATTGCCCTACCCACCATTACGAAGCGGAAGTCGACTAACAAAGATGGAATATGCATATTTTCTTTGTTGTCTCGTGTGTGTTTCGTTATGGAAAAATTATTTGGTATTGTAAGTTTCGGGTTCGAGCATGATTCAAAATTTGTTCTTTGGAATAGACATGTTGGCCAATGAGATAGTGTAGGACAGATGAACATTAGGATAGAAATAATAAATACTTTATAGTTCTCTAATTTATTTAAGTATATGTAGAGTAGCTGTCGGCCGATTTGCGCTCTAATTTTGTTTTTTCAAATTAAAATACAATAGGAAATCGTCTCCAAAAGGTGTATCTGGGCGGGTTTGCACTTGTTTCCCCAGGGCATCTATAAATATTATTACACATTAATTTTCCTCTTATGTAAGAATAAAATTTCGATAATAAAATAACTACAACTAATGGCGTAGTCAGGTAGGGTGCAGGAAATCCGAAAAATAGTACAGTTCTAATATGAAAATAAATGACATAACCATTCAATCGTTCGACGCTAAGAGCAATATTTTAAGTCTCTATCCAATAATAATTCACAGCATGTCAGTAAAAATGCATGTAAACAGGGGGAAAAGGCGTTCCCAACGGATTAGGTTATACGAGCTTAACCGAACATCACCCGAATACACTCGACTGGTAAGGCAGATGAACATTAGGGTAGTTCAACAGTAGGACAGATGAAGCCATCTCCCCAAATTCGACACTTTGTTAATAAATAGCTGATAAACAAATTGCTAATAAATAGTAGAACAATATTGCTCCCGCTATTATAACGAGGTCGTCATCGCGAGTCCGTGAAAAACCGTAACCTACAAATTTTTAACGAAACTATGAACGGGCATGTCCTTACGTCTTATCGACTACTGCTTACGTATTACGGCAACTATGAATCCAGCTTAAGAGTTATATAATCAGCAATTTTGCAGGTTATATATTTTGAAAAATTTAATAAAGTTCTTTAACCCTTAATGTAACTCTGCATAAACATTCTCACTTTTGTAGATCACATTATATAGATGGTAACCGCGGCTCGGCTTGTATTACCAATAAAATTCGAGGTATTAATTAAGTGTGTACCTCGGAAAGAAACCATTTCCGGACTCACATCAATATGATATTTTTTCTTATATTGTATTAGAATACCTCGTTAAAATATTTCCCTTTCCTCTCGAAAAACTCTATATATTAAGAAAATGAGTGCGAATATAACTTTTAAAAATAATGTATAGCGTTGGCTGTTATAGCCATAAAAATGTTACTCACTCCGGGGCCTTGTTAACTTTCGTGACTCGTGAATTATATTTTATACCTGGACTATATACGAACAATCATTGGAATTTAAAGTGTGTGCAGCTCCAATACATTTCTAAAATCTGAAATCTGCGTAAATTTTTACAGAGACAAGCTGTATTACTATAAAACTTTAATTAGTTTTTAATACCATATGTGAAATGTAAAAACAACCTTGTGTAAAAATACAATCTGGTTTAAGGCGACGATTTATTTATTTATATAGTTAGTTCTGATTAATGAAGCTTTAAAATATCAGTTTAAAAACACAAACGTGTTGGTCCGACAAGCTGTCACTGCTTGGTTTGTGATCTTGTACTCTGCATAAAAAAAAACTTTCAACTAATTCGCAGTTTAAGCTTCTGGCTGAACTGGCTGTGCCGCTTCGACTATCAGTTAGATGACCCATTTACTGATAGTATAGTCTCATAGCAGATATATTAACTGGCTAATTATTTCGAATTAGGACCGCCCGTCCATAATGTATGATACCACGCAAGGAGGCCCGGCTTAGTGGCGAGAATAACGCTAACAACAACTCGAATCTCCATAAGCAATTTAAAAATTGATTACCAGTTGACGCCAGTTCGTGCGCCAGACGAAATTGGAACGGCTAGACATCTTACCTAGTGTTTATTGTATCAACCTGTTAATCACGAGCGTAAAAAGTATGTCAAAGATTTTTTCAGAAATAATTGAACCTTTTAACGCTGTTATTTCAGTGGATATGTGTGTAGCACTTCGATATTGCAACTTCCTCAAAATGCCCCACTAAAACAATTCAAACCAGCAGACACTCGACAGGATGGAAACGCTTTAGCTTTTTAGAATAAAGATCCTGGTTTCTAGGATCTATTTGCGACTTTCTGGATAAAAGCTCGTATAAAATATTTGGTAGGATTAGCGACTATTCAAAATGAACCCCAGCCGATATCTCGGTGGTCTTGTTATCTCGTGTTTGTTCGGTAGTGTAGTGTATACGTTTCTTGAGTGGGCAACCTACTGCCAACAAAGGAAAAGCTGGGATAGGTCAAGGGCGGATCCAGACCATCGGTTTGGGTGGTACTCTTTGTTTGGGGGGCGGGGGTCATATAAGGAAAAGTTACGAAAAATAATACTATGCGGCCTTAGTCAAACCGGTATGTTATTTTTCGTGTTCCACTGCGCCGCCATGAGCTCCCCCTGGATCCGCGCTTGGGATAGGTATAGTATAGTTGATCGTTGACCTTTACTGCAGGGTCGGATTGCAGAGATAGCTATCGAATTGTTTTTATTTTGAATTAGAGGCTCCTACTTAAAATGGTATAATAATAAGGATCCAGGTAAATAAAATTTGTACTCCGGCTCTGCCCGAAAAGATGCTAATTTTTTTCATTTTATGGTCAGACGGGTAATTTGGGTTTTATGGCAGTCACAAGATCAACGGTATAATGTAAATTGTACTATACGCTTTCATCCTTAACTCTGCATGATTACATTCATGTGGACCTTCATGAGAAAATTGGCATACTTTTTCTAGGTTAGCAGTATGCTGCCACACTCATGTTTTCGGTGTTGTGAGTTTTAAAATTTTGTACTAAGTAGTACATCTTGTCTCTTCATATTTTATAGTAACCTATACATATGAATAATTTTTTAATAAACACATTGTTTTAAAGTTAATGTTTAAATTAATTCTTCAGGCCTGCAACTTAGTTTGGAGTCCAATAAGTTTTGGCATAGAAATAAGTAAACCTAGAATGATCACCAAGCCAAAAAATTGACTATCGTTACGTGCCGTCAAAGGTTGACCTCCAGAGAATGGCGCGGAATTACTTTACAGCACCTGTTACACATTATATTAGCTAGAAGAATGCCTTAAGTGTCGGTGACGTGGTCATGAGAAAATCGCCACCATCTAAGCATAAATGAAGCCCACAGCGTTAAATGGCAAAGAACAGTGTAGATTTATTTAGTATATGCATTGGATTAATTTATTACACATTCTTACATACACCAACTGGCGGACTATAAACGTCTTCAGCTGAATTTTAAACGCTTAAGACCCGATTTTGTCCAAAATGGAAGGTACCAAGAGAAGCTTCTTTTTCTTAATAGCGTCGCCGGGACCCATAGAGGATAACTGTCTAGCACTATTTGTTTATTCCTTATTGTATAGACGATTACGAAATAATTTCTCCATACATTGGCGGCGGCATATCAATATGATATGATAATAATGAAAGTTTAATTTCCTTGGAGACCGACTGGTAAGAAATTTTTAAAATATATCAAACTCCGACTATATCGTACCTGGGGGTATGACAACGTATTTTAGGTGATTTACATACGAATTTTATTTATCCCGGTCAAAATACTATTACCGATTATTGCGTACCAATAAATAATTTTAACCCCAGTAATAACGTTCAATAGTTTCACCAAATCCGTTGACAAATTCCGGTGGTTCCCCGGTGCCGGCCGCTGATTTTCAGGAATCAACATAGTTCCGGAACCGGCACCGCTTACATGACAGTTTATTTGACGGTTCTATGGGAATGTTGTGTACATAGTATTTTTTGATACGAAAATATTAATATTTTATAGCGTACCTATTTCCGGTTATAGAGTAGGCGTCCATTTTTTCTGTTCCTAGAGGGTTCTTTATAATCGGAGTACACTGTATAGCTGACGGATACATCGGGTTCAGGCCGCCCGAGCAGACTCGCAACTAAAATTTTCTCTAGTCTGGAAGCGCAATTAAAATTTTCTCTAGTCTGGAAGGGGTTCTGGGATAACAGTTCATTATACTGTTTTCTGCTATTACAGCGATTTTTGAAAAATTCACGTATTGTATAGTTATGTAGACTATGAATCTATTTACTTCTTCCGGAAATCATGCTTATTTACTTAATTATTAAATAACATAATTTTAAGACCAGGGACTGAATTGGGGCGATGGGCGGGGTATAAAATAGCAGAAAGCACATGTATAGTGTAGAGATCGACCGATATGATTTTTTGTGGCCGATACCGATATCGGCCGATACCGATATACTCATAGCCGATATCGGCCGATACCGATATATCGGCCATAAAATTTTGTCGTAATTTGTTTGCTTTATAAATGAGGTAAAAGTGATTTATAATGATATACTGTTACCGTTACATGGATTAACCATAAAATCACTAAAAAAAATGCAGAGCAAATTCAATATTTAGCCCATTTATTTATTTTACTGCACATTGGATAGATTTTAAAACGACTGAAAGATGTTCATTTGTACTGGCCTGCAAACATTTTCCTGGGTCACATACAGCTTTAAACATCTCACAGATGTTATCTGAAATACTGAAAATATGGGAGTTAGATCAGAATCAAATTCTTTTGGTTTTAGCTGATAATGCCGCCAACATAAAAAAGGCATTGACGAGGTTAATTTAAAACACCAACCCTGTTTCATACATACCATACAATGACGCCATAGAAAGTCAACGATCAATTGTAGATTTACTGGCAAAGGCAAGACGTATAGTAACTCATTTTAGTCACTCCTCTTTGGCTTGTGATAGGCTGAAGAACGTTCCAACACGATGGAACTCAAGTTTTTATATGTTGGAACGTTTGATAGAACAAAAAAACGCTCTTAATATATATATATATATAATGGACAATCCAGTATTAAAAGATGTGGCACTAGCATACCACCAATGGGAACTAGCAAAAAATTTACTAAATCTATTAAAACCTTTTGAAGAAATTACGAAGATTTGTAGTAAGAATAGTGCATCTGTATCGGAAGTAATACCCTTACTTAAAACTCTCTTAAATTATCTCGAGAAAGCTGAAGGAGCTGACTTTTCAGGGGTGCAGAGTACCAAAAATGAGCTTAAAGACTCCTTGATTAAGAGATGCAAAGCATGCTTCACTGATAGAAACCTTCTTTTTGCCACTTTATTGGACCCAAGGTTCAAGACATCTTTCATTGATAATGATTTATCTCAAGGAACCTTTACAGATTTAAAAAAATAACTTTTAAAAATTAATGAGCAAAATTCAGACTTGCTGGAAGATAATGCAGGAGAATCTGAAGTAAGCGACGATGATGTTCCTTTAGCGAAAATCGCCAAAAAATCACACGAGGTAAACCAACAAATTCAGGAAAATGTCCCGGGCTCAATTTCTCATCGTTTATTTTGGAATACTTTTGATGAACTTACTGGTATGACGACAAGTAAATCAGTGTCATATAAGAGAAGTACTGATGATATGATGAATAAAATTGATGATGAGATTGAATTGTATAAGAAATTAGAAAAAATATCAAGAAATGAAGATCCTTTGACTTGGTGGGCGCAAAAAAGACATTTTTCCATTGATGTATAAAGTTGCAATAATATATTTAGCGTCGTCGCCAAGTAGTGTTGCTAGTGAACAGCTATTTTCTTCAGCCGGAAATGTTTATGAAAGCGCAAGAAATCGTCTAACTCCGGAAAGAGCAGAAAGCCTAATTCTATTACATTACAACTTGCCAAAACTTAACTTTAAATATTAATTTGTTTAATTTAGTGTGTTACTTTACTTCTACATTTTTAATGACTTTTTTGTTAAATTTTCAATAAGAATAAATTTGTTTGTTTGTTGTTTGATTTTTATTTAGTATTTCTGTTTTAATTTCTTTAAAAAAAGGCTTAGCAACTGAAATATTAAGCAATTTTAATTTTTTTAGGCCGATACCGATATAGGCCGATATCGTGGTTACATATCGGCCGATACCGATATCGGCCAAGAAGGCCGATATACCGATACCGATATCGGTATCGGTCGATCCCTAGTATAGTGTAGTTCAAAATATGCCGTTGATCTTCTGGCTGCCATAAACTCTTAATTATTTCGGACAGAGCCGGAGTTCAGATTTTATTTACCTGCATCCCTAAATAATTAATTATTTTTACAAGAGGACCCTGCACCCATTTAACGATTTAGGGGTACACACAACGGGGATTAATCAGATGATTTATTGCAGTAAAGGTCGACGGTGTATTTTAAACACAACTATAACAACATGCAAGCAATATGGCAACATTGGACACGTTTAAATGGAAAAAATTGATAAAATTATGATAACTAAATCAGCCAAGAGAGTTGTGAATCAATAATCGGCGACCCCTTAGGAAAATACGGTTTTCAAAAATATGTAGCAAAATTTTTTATAATGACTTTCGAGAAATTAAAAATTTTTGTGGTATAGGTAACCCAATCCAAGGACACCCTGTATCTTTGGGGTCTTGCTTGAATACATTTGATGATACATAAATATTTTGATCGGACTTTTGGGACATGTCAACTATTATTTCTCTTTAAATAGTCAAAACATTGTGAAAGACAAACTTAATTTTGAAACATTTATTTTTAATGTTCTTTACTTCAACTGATAAAATGGGTCAAAGGGCACTACTAACAGTAACAATTAACAAAATAATACTTAGCATTTTATATACAGTGCATTGTCATCGACAATTATTAACTTAAAAACTGTGCCCTTGGACCCGCCTAAATACAAAATTAAATATATTATAAAATTAATATTTTGGTACAAAATATATTTAATATAGATAGATCTCTTGCAAAATTAAGAGAAAATTAATATTAAGAAATTAATAATAAAAATAAATTAACTACAAAAAAATGTATTTATTTTATCTATCCCTATACCACCGACCTTTAGATCTCCGCAACATTCGAGGGGATTTAGGGGAACTGGCAATTTTTCGCCGTTGCGGTCTTTTAAGTGTCCTCTTAGGCAACTTAACTACTTTTATATCACTGGACTGTTCAATTTTGTTTACGTACACATACGGCTGTAGTTTAGTATCCCTAATTTCACTATCGTTTCCTACCCTGTTTGATATATCTTGATCACATTTATTTTCTCTATCGTCATGGTTATCTTCAACATCAATAATACTGTCACTATCGTCATTCTCCTCCTCTTCATCGTCATCATCGTCGTTCGATTCCGCATTATCCGCATCTCCGTTCATACTTTCACTCTCCCCATCCTGTACTCGTTTTCTTTTTTTAACTTTGTTCGGCCAACCAGTCTTATTTTTCTTTCTCTTACCAGGTTTCCTTCCGGGTACTCCATTGAAAAATCTTCGGCAACTCTTGTTATTTTCTTTCGCTGTCGATTCTGCATACATCTTCATTATATCGTCGACGTTTAATCGGCTCTCCTTAAAACTGAGAAAATCTGGCTCGGTGGTGGGTTCAAAGTCAAGATCCATACTCTCATCTAAAGCAGTATTCAATTGTTCATCAATTTGCGACGCTATGGCGAAATAATCCACCTTCTTTTTCCTAGGTTTTTGAGGAGTCGCAGGCTTTTGCGGAACTACTTTTGGTGTAGGCTCTTCGGGAATTGTTTGTAAGAGTATAGGTGCCTCGCTTGCGCCAACGTTCCTCGTTCGCCGCTTCCTTTGATGAATGAGGCTACTTAAAATTGCTAGCGTTGACGCGTGTTGCCTCGGGGACTTTCTAGGATTTCGCCCTCCTCCACCACCACCTCCTCCACTTGAGCTTGGTGGCGGTTGTTGTCCCCGTAGCCTTCTACCTCGTCTTCTGGGCTCGCGAACTATCGGCTCGTCTATAGTACAATCTGAAAGTATTGAGATCTCACTTAACTTACTATCTTCATCAGTCTGGTCCATTATCGGTTCTTCTTGTTTGTCCTTTTCCCCTATTTCATCAGAAGTTGCTGCTTCATTATCGCAAGCATTTAGGTCGCTTTCTGATGTACTTTCTTCAGAACAACTTTGAGTTGGCACTTTTTGAAGTTCCTCCAACAAGTCCTTATATGCATTATAACATATCCTTGGATCAATTGGTTTTAAGTGTGAAATTTGGTACGGCATAACAAAGTCATCCCAGTGATCTGAAAAATACGGATTTTATTAAATAGGGTCAACAGAAAGAAAATTATAAGGTTACTAAAGAATGTCGATTTTGTAAGTTACAAACATGTGCCATCGGTCGTGATTCCTTATCCAAAAATAAGACAAAAAGTTTCTATCAACATGGATCCGCAGATGTTTTGTTTGAAATATGATGTTAAAATTTTAAATTTTTTTCGAAATTTTCAAGCGAAGTAAAAATTTGGGTTATGAAAAGTAACTAAAATATATATTAGCTCTCTGATAATTTTTAACAAAACTAGGTAAGCCACTGACTTTTCCACATTTTGACAGCTAATTTATTAGATAAATTTAAATTACTAAAAAAGCATCTCTAATATTTATTCAGCTTCGTTTATTGGTAATGGTCACGAACAAACGTATCGTTGTTTTAAGGGTTAGGACTAACCCGTTTCTTTATTATCGGTTATTCACCGAGAAAATCTATAAAACTACTTACAATTATGACTCGGTCGATATGTCTGCTCTGACCGATCCTGCCGACGGAATGTCTTGTACCACTTCTCATTCTCCGGGATGGTTTCAAACGAAAACTTAAACTCGTCTAAATTTACTTTCAGTCTTTCCGGTTTTTCTCGTTTCGTTTCGCGTTTTTCTACTTTCGTTTCGACTTTTGTCTCAATCTTCGTTACGCAATCACCATTTGACTTGGTAGGAACGGGAGATAGGTAAGAGCCGTGGTAACGCAACCTGTAAGAACTGAAAAAGTTAAGAAAACTACTTAATAATCAAGAATATAACATGACCTTGGATGTCTTAAAATTTCACAACATTTACAGTTGAAGTAGACGTCACAAAATATGCCTAAAATTATTTTTATTCGCTATACACACCAGAAAAGCATTTGTGATACTTTAAACGGTAAAAAAAATAATAATAAGCAAATTACTAGTTTTTACATTTCCGTCTTTAAGGAGAAAGAAACATAACAGCAAACGGAAACATTATCCAAAATATAAAAAATTGCATAAAAAATATAAATAAGTATACAGGGCGACTCACGGTGAATGGTCTATTAGACGATCTGGGAAACTAGAAGTCCTATTTTATTGAAACTTTGGCACTGAACTTAATTAATTTGAACTTTCATTTTTCCAATGGAAGAAAACATATTTTTATTGCATTTTAAATTTTTATGAAACGTGATCGTCTAAAATGAATAATTTTTAAAATGCGAACATTTATTGAACTTTGACACGCTGTAGCATTCTAATAGCGCACAATTTTTTTAAAGATGCACGGTTAAGTTGTTATATGTCATAAATGTCATTCTTGAAATGTCCATATCTTTAAAACTACCCCGTTTAGAAAACGTACTTATTAAAAAATCAATGTTGATCTTATGACGGTTGGGAAAACCTGGGGGATTCAGGCCCCAGATGATGCAGTGGCTGTATGTCAGTTATCAGACCCCTGATATCATATGGGTCTGTAGTTTGGTGGACAGCAAGTGTGACGACAGCAAACAAACTTAATACTTTGCAGAGACTGGCTAGCTTGTGTATCAGGGGGGCTACGATAAGCACCCCCACCGCAGCAATGGAAGTCATACTAACACCCCTAGATATTTACATCTAAAAGGAGGCTGACTGCGGTGCCTCAAGAATGAACACAAATGCGGAGGGTGCAGCACCCCGTGAAAGTTCGTAGGAAGACGATGTGCGACTTCACAAAACCATTCAAGATCAGCTGCGACTCTGATAAATGGAGGAACAGTACACCCCCGTCGTCTGACAAGAGTCTAGCTGGGTATACCGATGGATCCTTGCAGACCAGTTTGGAAATAGAAAAAATGCTCCCAAATTTTCCAATTGGCGTAACGTTTGGTATCATTATCGAAAGTTAAGATCTCAAATGAGTCATTTCGGACTATTTCCACCTACCAAATCGTTAAATTAACTTCACAATCTCGTTAAGAAAATCATCAATTGGGATAAATAAAACTGTTAGCGAAAAATTAGTGAAAATGATTATATTTGATTTTTTTAACCGTCTAGAATTTAATTTCAAGAGCGCGTTTGGTATGAAACTTCAGGTCCCATTGTTCCTGTAGACGATAAACTAAGATATTATTGAAAAAGTTAAATAGTGCAGCCTACAGATGAATTAAAAAAAATAAAAATTTGGAATTGTCAATTTAAAAATAAAATATACATGAATAATTAGGGTGCAGGTGTATTTGAGCAAAGGCCCAGGATAGACATAAGCATCCCAGTGGGTAACTACGCCACAGTATACCAAGCGGAAGTTCATGCCATACAAGCGTGAGTACAAAAGAATTTTGAAAAGGACTACCACAACCAAAAGATATACATCCTATCGTACACCCAAGCTGCTCTTAAGGCTCTGAACTCCAATCGATTTACATCAAACTACTGACGAACCAGTGAGAGTTGGATCCGCTCAAAATCTCAGAGGCCCTGAACCCGCCTTCGGGCTATCAAAACAGGCAACGAAAAGAATATTAGACAGATGGGCGCCAAAATAACACCTATCTCGATGGCAAGGGTTACCTGGTCCAATACGCGCACGGGCCGCAATTGGAAAACCATCGAAGATACTATCGAATGGGACGCTACTCCTAACTCTGTCCGAGTTGAAATAGATGACTGGTTTCATTGGCTCATTGAATGCAGACTCTGCAGCGAAGAGGATGAAACTGCCTCCCATATCATATACAGCTGCGAAGCGCTGACTCGCAGAAGACTCAAGATCTTCGAGAATATTCAACGTGGCGACAACCTCCCGCATGACGGATAGAAGGAACAAACCCGAACAAACCCCCGTCTTTGTAAAACCAACCAACCAACCACAACGGTACAACTGGAATTGACAAAAACGTTAAAATAGGAGTAGTCGATACCTATCTGCGGCTCGCGTGCCACATGCGGCTCTTTGGATGTGAAGCTGCGGTTCTGTAGTTCCATACGCAAATATTATTTATTTTATCGAAAAAAAAAACATTGAAAATTCGTTCTGAATCGATTAACGAGGATTAGGCACCGATTCTATCTCTCAGTCACTTGTACTCGCTTTTCACCGCATCCCTCCCCCGTGACACGCGTCGCTACTGTCGTCAGTCCGTCGAAAGCTCTCGAATGACGCCGTCGTCGGATGTTTCGATGTAGGTTTTAATTCGTTTTCGACGCAAGACAATTTGGCGTCTTCACCAGTGCTTTGGCTGTGACCAGGGGTCGGCAACCTACAGCTCGCGAGCCGCATGCGGCTCTTTCGATGTCAAGTTGTGTCTCTTTCGATATCAAATTGCGGCCGTTAGTGGCTCTTTAAAAACTGAGAAATTGTGTAAACTATAACTTTTGGCTCTTCCGTCTCAAAAGGTTGCCGACCCCTGGTATAGACTATTCTTAATAATTGAATTGCGATAATTCTTTCGCCAACACTGTACAGAGATAGTAGTTCACGGTATTTCTATTATACATTCTGTCTAATGTACTATTCACTTTTCGAATGTACTGCCTTTTCAATTTAAGTTAAGATTCCTGCTAGATGACGTGAGCAGTATTAGTATAAAACTATATTGTGTGTAACTTTTGTTACTTTTTAGTAGTGATGCCACCGGAACCGGATCTGGTATCCGGCCTTTTTTAATATCCGGTTTGGCAAAATCTTGCCTGATCTGGCCTGAATTAAAAAAAAAATTATTGTAAAACCACAGAGACACAGTGGAGCTATGTTATTTAACGAAACTAAGAAAAATCAAAACACAAACGCTGGAACAAATGACATAGTTAATAAAAAAATATGTAACACTTTAATATTTGTAACTAATAATGGGGAGATTATGGTACCGATAAACTGATTTTTCCCCGTTGCATGCAGGGAGTCTAGTTTTTTTTTTCGTAGACATCGCCGCCCTTCGAAAAAAACCTTTTACCACAAGCACTTGATGCAGGAGCAGATGAGCACTTTCCGTCTTTTTTCATAAAAAAGGAAAATTGTCTACGTGTATTTTCCACCTCTTTTTAAAAGGTTTTGTTCGGGTTTGTTCGGGTTTGGGTAGGGGTCCAGTTCCGGTCAGGGATCAGCCCAAAAATGTTGGCGTTGATTCCGGCATTTTTAAAAAGTGGATATAGTGGCATCACTACTTTTAGTATACACCCGACAAAGTCACAGTGTCGGCTTTAATTATCGTAATTAAACAAATAAGTAGAAATAAAACATATCGTGTCTAATTCTACATTTAGAAACGTTGGAAACATTTTTCTAAACGTTCATAGTTATAGTTAACTAACTCGACTTTGGTAGCCCAGTAACAAAGTTTCGGAGATCTTCTAATAGGCCACTCATCGTGAATCACCCTGTATACATTTTTATTTCAAAGTATTCACAAATTAATTAGAAATAATTAAAAAAAAAAATTATAAAGTGTATTAGTAACCAAAATCCATAACTGTTCACACTAAATTTAGAAAGAAAATGAAAATAAGGTCGTGTTATATTTGTAAAAAAAAAAAACAAATACTACTGGGCATGCAAATATGTGAAGTTACTAACGAGAAAACTAAAAATTTCTACAAAGGTAAAATATAATATACTGGGTCTCCCAAAAGTTCTGCATAAAATATATATTGATTAAAGGGAAAAATCAAGGATCTTAAATCCAGAAGGATACGGCATTGGCTCAGTATTTGAAGAATAAATAATTTACACTCTTAGGTAGGGTGTAACAACTTTCCAGAAAAACAATCGGGGAGCTCTGAAAATTAGTATACAATGGATTTTTTCGGAGCCATCATTGCTGTATTTTTTTACAAAAAGTATTATATTATGTTATCTCATTAAACAGTATTTTTTAGGTTTTCAAATTCTACGTGAAAATTAACGATTGCTATTGAGATTTTGAGTTGTTTCCGGGATACGGACGTTTATTTCGACGAATATTTGATGCACTTTATTCATAACAGATTTATATTTATCAAAGTTATATTCTTAAAAATGTAACAAATGCTGAAAATGTCTACCTCTTTTTACCCGACATGCTCATAGGCGATGTCAAAATCAGTCTACCACGTGTCTTATCATAGTAGGAGGTATTCTATTTATTTCTGTTCTTAGTCTTTCTATAATGTTGTTGATGTTGTTAGATCTGCTTCGGTACACTCTATCTTTTAAATATCCCCAAAGAAAGTAATCCAGGTATGTTAAATCCGGCTAAATAGACGGCCACAACTACGACCAATCCATCGGGTTGTAAAAGATCGTTTGTAATAGTACCTTATTTATTTAACTTGAATACAGTATGAATTGAAAGTATTACTTTTAATGAAAAACATTAAGAGTCAGTATCTCGGAGTCGGCTGAAAATACTTAAAATTTCTCGTAGAATTTGAAAATCTAATAAAAATGAAGTGTTTTATGAAACTATCCTATATAATATTTTTTATATAAAAAAATAAAGAATTGGAAATAAAAATTGACGGGTCCAAGCATATTTACCGGGGTTTTTCAAAGGATGTTAGGATATGAATTATATGTGGGACCTTTGAGAGACTCAGTATAATGTAGGTATATATGTGTTAATAGTTTATGGTAAAAAAAAAATAGTAAAATCAAAATTGAATCTTTAAACAACAACAAACATTATATCCGAATTTGGCATAGTATGCATACCGTCGATATGTATTAGAATGTCTGCTAATCAATTAACAAGTATTATGGTTTGAACATTGCATGCTTTAAATAAAGCAGATTTATCTCGAAAATATATAAAATAAAGTATATCCTTTTTCTAGTAAATTAATAGGGGAATGGAACTGCAATAGCAAAATGTCAAGTTTGCTAACACCGTCAAAATTGTATAAATATTAAAATTTCATTATTTAACTTGCAACTTTGAAACCCTGTATATCAATAATAAAGTCAGATAGGGACAGATTTATATAAACTGTAGGCTTGGGCCGATACCGATACCCAGTATCTGAGTATCTGCCGATACTCACATATTTTAGATATATGCCAATACTTTAAATTTCAGATAAAAACTATACGCAAAGTATCTGAAATTCAGATAATTTCTTGTTGCTATGGTCACCGCTCTTCTCTTTGAATGGTACAGTGGTGGGGATTCGTAATCTCTTAATCGTCATCTTACGGGTTTGTTCGGATTTGTTGTTGTGTGTTTCGAAACAACTCAACCAAAATCATACACCCTCTTCACAGGAAACACCTCCCGAAAGTTATAATTTGAACTTAACTGAGGTATAATAAAAAAAATTATAATTTCGTAATTTGAATCTTTGAAATGTTTATTACTTTCTAGAATACTAAACGTCTCTTGCAAAATACGAAGAACAAACATAGACAAGGACAAAACAATGTACCTGATTTTTATAAAGAAATTGAAATTTATCTAAATGAGCCCACGGAACAGTTGGAACTGAATCCTCTAACATACTGAAAAAATAATAACAGATTTTTCACACTCAGCAAAATGGTCATTACATATTTGTCTATACTTGCAGGCTCCGTGTTTTCTGAGCAAGTTTTCTCGGAAGCGGGCAACATAGTGCGGGCCTAACAGAACATTGCTTACCTCGCAGCATGTTCAACAACTTATTTTTCTTAAAAAAAAAATTGTTTTGTTGTAATCTGATATAATAACCTATGATTAAAATAATATATATTTAAAAATATTCTTTTATCTGAATTTCAGATACTTTCAGATAAAGTATGAATTTCAGATACTTTCAGATAAAGTATCCGTATCTGATTTGACGCTATCTGAGAAGTGGTATCGGCCCAAGCCTAGTAAAAATGGAAGAAAAAATTGATTATTATAAGTAACGGATATAAATCCCCACATATCCGGCTGGTCCTCCAAATAAAACACATTGAAAAGTAAATGGCGTCGATTGCATAAATTGTTTAAAAAAAATAGCGCTTATGGGTCTTATTTATGATGCACTTTTAAAAAAAGTGATCTCCTGAATTGATGAAAAATAGATTATATTTACAAAAAAAACTACTATAGCTATTCCTTTACTAAATAGATAAAAGATACAACATGACTAACCTTGATCCGGGCGTTTCAAACTTATAATACTTTTGATTATCCATTATGAAGGCTTCAGCCTGACTTCTTCGCTTTTTCTTCGTTTTGCCATAAGAGGAAACACTGTCCATTGATGCGTCATCCTCTACTTTAAATTTTTGTACATGTGGCTTGACGTCGTCAAGTTCACTCGAGGAAGAGACTAAAATCGAAAAGAGCTTGCTAATAATAATTCATCAAAATTTTATTAAAATAATTAATAACATTCTTTCTATAGGGTCTACCAACCGACCTATAACTATGGATACGTACAACTTATGGGGTGCGCAATAAAAAGTTAAAAATGGGTTGGTGCGCACGGTTTTCCGGTCATATTTTTAAAGATTCATCGTCGGTTGTCTTGCACACAACGTTGTAGCCGTCATATAGGCAACCCCGCCGTATTGGTGCCGATTTGGTTGCCAACCAACGACGACTGTCCAGAACCGAAATCAGTCGTAGGGATGTAACGATATTAAAAATCTATCGATACATGGATAATGAATATCAAAATTAATTCTAAAAGTGGCTTTTCAGTGATAGCCATAAGGCCTTCTTTTATGCGAGAAAATAGATTGTTTATTTCTCAGTAAGGAAGGTCTTGATGTGCCAAAATATTGCCGTGTAATCATTTTCATTAAGGACGAAGTACGGTCCTGTTCGCCGGTTTATCAGTCGGCATTGCGTATGACATCTGACGACCAGCTTTGTTTACATGCTTACTTCTGCGTTTAGAGTTTGGCTATCCAAAGATATAGGTCGGTGGGTCCCATACTTATTGTCGAAACACTAGAGGATCTACAGTGCTTGGTTGATCAAGTAGTGATGAGCAGCGAGGACAGGGGACTTACCTTAAATACCAGAAAGGCTAAATTTATGACAATTACAAAATCAGCACAACAACAGGAAAATATATGGATCAAAGGAGAATTATTATAGAAAGTCAATAAGTATAAATACTTAGGAACAATTGTCAATGAGGGGAATATATGGAAGAAATTAAATCAAGAATTGTAAAAGCCAGAACCATATTTAACATAATGAAAAATGTATTATGCAGTAAAGATATTATTTTACACCTCAGAGTCAGAATATTGAGAGTCTTTTCGGTGCTACTTTATGGGATGGAATCCTAGATGATGAAGAAAAACACAAGTGACAGTGATCAGAAGCATTTGAGATGTGGCCATATACAAGGAATACGCTGGGTAGGCGTGGTAACAAATGATGAAGTACTGGGAAGGATAAGAAAGGAAAATTAAATATTAAACACAATTAAGGAAGGAAGCTGCAGTATCTGGGTCACGCGATGAGGGGAGAGAAGTATGCAGTGTTGCAGAATATTATACAGGGAAAGATTCAGGGTAGAAGAAGCAGAGGAAGAGGATGCATTTCCTGGTTAAATAACTTGAGATAGTACAACTGTAGTTCCATAGGTTATTTAGAGCTGCAGCATCAAAGATGAGAATAGCGGTGATGAAGAAGAATAAATCGTCCTAGGGAATGATAAAATTTTGATTGAAAGGCTTAACCATCTTAACCGGTTTTACAGACCCAACTTGCTCAGGAACAAAACTAACCTTCATTATTTTCTGAAACAGTATCTTCCTCGGTTTCCTCTTCCTGTTCATCTTCATTCTCCTCGTCATTATCATCGTCGTCTTCATCAGAGGAATCGTCCTTTTTTGGAAACAGAAAATTAGTTGCTTCATTATTTAACTGAGTGAGCTCTAAAAAAATATAAATACGTTTAATAAAATATTTGTAGCACTTATTTAAACATTATTTTATACCACTTGATGTGGTTTTCAATTTGCCAAGAGTACGTAGCTCGACTAAAAAAGTGCATTCTTCAATTTATTTTATTCAGTGAAAAAGATGCTACTATAGTCGATTCATTTTCCCAATTAAGTAGACCAAAATACTACCACTAAAGCTTTAACGTACCATGACAATTATTTCGACAACATTCTTCGGATCGTAAAAAATATGCCTTTTAAATTAAAACAAAATAGTTCTTATTAAATTTAAAACCTACTCTAATAGCACTCTTTAACTGCACTGAACAACTTAATAATGTTTATACTATAAATTATGCCTAATTAAATTTTAAGGGTACCTAAATGATAAAAATTGTTACAGTTTTATTACGAGTGGGAATATAAACTAATCAAAAATTTAATAATGGAGAACAATTCTGGTCGTTTAATAAAATATTTAATTTGTTGTACATATTTATTTATTTCCATACTTTCTAAAGATTTCAACTAATACTAACCTGAATTCCGTAATTTCTTAAACTTTACAATTAGTCCTTTTTCTGAGCCGTGTCCTTTAGATTCCTTTTGTTTGCTAGTCCCTCTGTCTCTATCACTCGATCTCAGTTTGTTTGAAAGAACTTCTACTTTATAATATGTCTTGTTGTCCGATACCAATCTCTCATCAGCCGATACTCGTTTCTGTCTGTTAATGCACGCTCGCTTCGGCCTGCCCGAATTCCATAGTTCCGGCTCCACTGGGTCCTGTACAGAAGTAAGCTTCTAAAACAAATTTTTATTATTTGTTTCTCGTCTACATAGCTAGAATTTCTACTACAAATACTAGAAAACTGGCCAAAATATTGATAATAAAAAAATTCGATTCGCACGAATTCCCTTGCTATTTATGAATTTAGTGTAAAAAGTTATTGTTTGGTTGTTAAGTTTAGTTATTGCAGTGTTTTGTACATTTGCCTTCCTAATTATCAATATTTCGCTTCCAGTAAATAATATTAAAAACCGGAGACACGTCAATTGTATTGTGAATGTTTGCAGCCTGGGAGGGGAGCTAATGTTACCCTTAAAATCTTAAATGGGGGTTTATGAATATTAGTTTCCAATAAATCGCGTTCCAAAAATTGAATTCATTCATGTACAGGGTGTCCCATTTGACACTTTTATAGGATATCTCCGTAAGTAATGTCCATAATTGTTAGTGCTATCAAAAAAGTAATGTATGTGTCATGTGCTCTTTTTGGGTCAAACTTAAAATGGTAAAATCAAAATTTGACAATTTTCGCTCGCTTAAGAAATACGGGGGAAAACAAAAAATTTACAATTTCAAAATTATCCTATATTCTTTTAGTTAAAAGAGATACAGAAAAATATTTTATAAAGAAGTTTATTTATATTGACTGTTGAATAATTTGCAGTTTTGAGAGCAAGTATACGGGGTCAGGTAAAAAAGTTATCGGACCTAACCTAATTTTTTTTAAACGTAACAAACTGTATATTTTAATCTAAAAAGATACTATTTTAAATTTTCCTTTCAAATATATAACACACCATGGATGATATTGGTTTCTTAGGCGATTTATTAAACTTTATTGCTTTAAACCACAGTAGACCATGAAACAAAAGCTTATATCCTAGAAACAACTATGTTGACTATTAACATTTAACGTGAATTCGAAGTGTCGAAAATGGGACAATCTGTACATTTTTAGGTGGTGACTTCGCCAAAAAGGTGGAAATGGTGTCACTCTACTAAAAGGAGGAGTGAACAAAATAATGTTTTTTCAAATAATAACCTAAAAAGCATAAATCCCAGTTCAGGAAGTGTAATGTCAATTTTCATCTGCCACCAGTGGTGAAGCTGGTTATTGTACAAAATTAAAACACGCCTAAAAACTTACCGCCAGCGCACGTGTGCTAGACCTCAACTCCCTATACTCCTTATATTCGAGGGGACCTGTCTCCAAGTCCGGCTTCTCCTGGTAGCTGTCCTCGTCCAGTGGCGGAGTCATATAATTTATGTTCTTCCTGGACCGCAGGCGATGTCCGCCGTCGTTTTCGAACGTCGGCGTCCGCGTCGGCTTGACGATCTCCGAGACAATGGAGGACGATCGAGTTCTAGGCATGTTGCGACGTTTTGCTTTGGGCGAAGTAAAGTCATCAAAGCCTAAAAAATTGATTTCGATATGCTACAATTCTTAAATTCTTAAAAGTGTTTCTAAATTATGCCGTCGACACGTTACCAACGGACAATGACAAAAACGAAGAAAATTAGTGTCAGTGACAATATATGGTGAGCTTTACGTCAATTTTTGGCCATAGCGTCATAGAAATTATTTGTGGGTGTTTGCAATATTGCCGGAACTCTGAGAGTTTCACGGTTTTGCCATGTCATCACGTTTAATCGAATAGCTTAGGATTGGCTCACCAAAATGTATTCAAACTCGATGCTTCGGTTTACCATGTCGGCCACTTCAAGAAGTTATATTGCAGTTTTTTTATGAAATGTACAGGGGAGCCAATATTTCCTATGTTCAACTTCACGATGCATCACCCGATATATTTCGTATGAAAAAAATCGATGAGAAATTGAACTCAGGTAGGTAGGGGCATGATACTATGCAAACTATTTTCAGGGAGTTGCTAATCGGCCCCTCACCGTGAATCACCCTGTACAAACATAACACCTTTTTATTAATTTTGAAAACAAATTGGCTACCTTTAAAAGACCCTTTATTGCAATGACAATGATGCATATTACCAAAAAAGCTTCTATTTGATATACAGGTATGGAAATTTCTTGTTCGCCCATATCCTAATAATAAGTTAGAATACTCAAAATATTAAGTATCGCAAAGCAAACAGAAAGACGAAGAATATGTTTCCCTCACTCCATCGTATCGTACCTCGCTCCGTGTTCTCCTGGTGACACGCCTCCCTTCTTTCTCTTATAACATACAGGGTGTCCCGAAATTAACGGGCAATACTTTACCACCATATCTTCCGGGTAAAAATAATGGATTTTTTTCATATGGGCATAAGTGCGAAAATGCTTGATAGGTCCTTCGAATTGAGAACCTTGAAGAGGTGTTTTTCTAAATGTTTTTGAAACCGTTTATAATAAAATTCTGAAATTAGGTATGATCAGTTTCTTAATTCAGAATTTCAAAATATGCGTTACATACCGGGGCGGTTAAGGGTTAAAATTATCATATTTTTTCAATTAGTCGTTTTTTTTTAAATTTTCTTAAACATTATCAAATTTCAAACTATTTTACATAATTAATTTTTAGGGTATCTGTTGCCAACAAAACTACATCTCCTCCCTTCGACAGCGTAAGAAGCTCTAAAATTCAGTCGGGAGGCAGCTCACTCAGCGGAATCCGATGCGATGGAGTGGAGGAAACATGCTACTCTACTTATTTCTGTTTGTTTTGCGATACTTGATATTTTTACACTTCTAACTTATTGTTAGGACATGGGCGGACCACAGATTTCCTGTATAACAGAGGAACTACTAATGAAAATACCATACAGCTTAAGAATGACGCATTAAACTACATACTTCAAGACGTGACCCTTCCTATTGTATAAATAAAAAAATCTGAAGCATAGAATATTATATGATATTTTTTTTTGAAGTAGTCCATCTCAAAGTGGAGTGAAGTTGTAAGGAGGTAAAGAAACTCACAGTCGGCTTCACTAGTTTAATAAACTAATAAACTAGTGGAGCGACTGTGAGGTTCTTTACCTCCTTATTCTATGAAAGTTCATTTTCAAGATACGTTAGGTTCATCCCCACAGAAAAAAATAAATAAGCATAATGTTTCGAGATAAAATAAAAAATAGTGGTCCATTAGAAATTTTGCGTGGCTCATATGAAGTGTACAGGGAAAGAAAGTGAGATGTTCATCCTTGACCAAAAATATCTATACAACCCTACAAGTATAGGATACTGCCCAATACTAGAACTAGAAGATTAAATTAAAAAAGCTAATCTAAATCTCATATGTCCTCGTCATTATCCGATTTTCAGCTTTCTTTTAATAAATGTTCAAAAATGTAGTCATCGACCTCTAAGACATTTTCTGCTTCCTCTATGAAATGCGCCTATTGCTGTACTGCTTCATGTCATTCTTAAAAAATACTGCAGCTGATATTTTTTTAAGAATGACATGAAGCGTCAAATTAGTGCAATTAGTTTTATTTTTGGTGAAAAGTTCTGCCGGTAACTGTATAATTTTATCTTTAACATGTTAAAAAATATTGTAATTTGATTGTGTGCACAGGTTAAATAAACCTGTAAGTACATGTCCATTAGTCAAGTCCAAGGTCTGCCATCCATAATTAAATTAAAAATAATTACATTTTTACAGGTTGATCTCTAACTAGTGTGGGAAACTCAAAGGGATTTTCATTTATGTTTATATCACCTTACAAGGTTTATTCAGGGTTCTGGGAAAATGTGGGAAATCTCACGGATATGAAGAAAAAAACAAATAAAAGGAGTACTACAAATTCATATAAACTTTCTTCATATGGGCCTCCTCTTTGGAGATATGGGCTGCCAAAGAGCTCCAATGGAATCAAGTTCATATAGATAGATATAATAATTGATTTTTTTACACATACTTAATTTATTGAACCATCAGGTTTGTAACACATTTTTTTTTAATATGATGCATACCAGAAACGGTTAGGATTGCGACATGAATGAAAAGTATTTAATTTTTAGTCAATAGTTAAAGGTATGTAATAAACGTTGTCCAAAGCTCTTATAATACAGGCCGTTAAAAAAAGGGATAATGAGTGTCACAGCAAGTCCGTCCCTGTAGCTGTGAGTAATTCACAACACTTTCTTAGATACTAATTTGAAGGTATGCATCATATTAAAAAATAATTGGGGGTTCAATACTTATGTGTAAAAAACTTGATTCCATCTGAGGTATTTAGGAGCCCATATCTCCGAAGAGGCCTATATGAAAAAGTCTATATGAACTTTTAGTACACCTTCCACTTGTTTTTTTTTATATCCAGAAATTTCCCACATTTTCCAGGACACCCTGTATATAAATGGTTTGAACCATAAACTTGCTTTCCTAAAAAGTTTTGAATTATAAACATCTCATGGACTTTCCCTGTACCATTTATATAAGTAGCCTGGCAGCGAAATTAAATAAAGGCATCGACGAAAATCAAAAACTATGTTGAATTCAGTGATTCTTCCTGCTCTTCTTTTATTTTATTATTCCTATTTTTCTAAGAACAGAAAAAAATGTAAGCAAAACTTGCGAGTGTATGCTATCTACAAGTTTGTGGGTGTTTACTCTGGTTGCCTTTTAAAAAAACTCTTTCAATTAGTTATTGTCAGCTGGAAAGCTGAAATTGGGACCAAGCAGGAATTAGGGTTTTTTGTTGATTACATGTCAAAGAGCACTACAATAACAACAGTAATAGCTTAATAAATGTAAGTAGGTATATACAGGGATTCTGATTCTATGAAGAGGTGGTTCTACATGTTAAAATAAGGGTAGCAAGTCTATAACAAAAAGGCGAAAACTCGATACTTTCCAAGATACAGCCTGTCAATTTTTTTTTTTATTTTTAACATCTTTCGTTTAGTTTTGAAGACTATGTGCTGTGCGACAAGAGGTCACTTTACCTGAAATTTAAATTTAATTGGCATATCTTTCTTGTCTTTATACACTCGCCGGCACAAAATTCCGCCACACGGAAAGTTTGATAGTTTATAACTTTTTTATTTTTTATGCGATTTTCATGATTTTGTTATCAGTTTTTAGATCCATTTATTGTGGTTTTCCTTAATTATTTTATAAAGTAACATTTTTCGATTAGGCTATATTATACAGGAGTTAATCAAACTGTTGTGTTTTGTCGTAATTTCAAAACACCCTATAAGACAATTGAGGCGGATAATTTTATTTACATACTGTTTCTTGTTATCTTTGATGTATTCTAAACATTTTGTTTTTTGATTCATTCCATTATCTCATTTCTGCCGCGAGCTGCAAAATTTTAAATGAAACGCCGATTTGAAGCCTATTTTTATTAAGAAAAACAAACATTAGTTATATCATAAAGTTAATTAACAAAAACAATTCTAATATCGTGTATTTCCTCCTCTTGCAGCAATGACAGCTTGCAGTCTTCGTGGCATCGAATGAATAAGGTTACTTATCCTTTCTTGAGGGATAGCCTGATATTCTTCGGTCAGCGCCAGTCGTAACTCTTGCAAGGTTTGTGGTTGTACAGGCCGAAGACGAACGGTCCTTTTTAAGTTTATCCCAAAGATGTTCGATTAGGTTGAGATTCGGGCTACATGCCAATCTGGGAAGTCCAACTTCATCCAGATATTCGCTCACTACATGTGCAACGTGAGGTCTAGCATTATCATTCATTAATGTAATTGGTCCCCAATGAAAGGAGCAAATGGAACATCAACTTCTTGGAGGATTTCCTCAATGTAACGGGGCGGTTAGAGCTCCATTTTCAACAAATACAAAATTGGTGCGTGCTTCGGTAGAAATACCCGCCCACATCATGACTGAATCGCCAAGATATGAGATTTGTTCTGATATGATGCAGTAAGCATATCTCTCATATATATCATTTAACTGGTTAGCAAAATATTCTTATTTTTGCGAATAGAAAAATGTAATCGGTCAGCCAAAATTTCTAGTTGGTCAGCAACTTATGGACAGCAAACATTTCTGAATCGTGACAGTGCCCTGGGAAAACAAGTGAATACCCGCCCCCCCGCTACACCTTTTGTAGTCGATTTCCTTCTGTATTCGGCAAAAGAAAACACAAGACAGTTACATAAATTGACAGTGCCCTGGGACCTCTGAAGTAAACTGCTTCTAGACATGTTTGTTTCTACTGACCAATTGTAAACTCTTGCTGACCAAGTAATCATTTCGCAGCTCGACTGTTAATAACGGCAATCCATTTAATTACTTCTCAAATAAAATTATTTATCCTACAGGGCGTTTTGAAATTAAGACAAGAAACAACAGTTTGATTTTCTCCTGTATAATATAGCCTTATCGAAAAATGTTACTTTATAAAATAATTAGGGAAAAACACAATAAACGGGTTTGTTCGTGAAAATCACATAAAAAATAAAAAAGTAATAAAATGTCAAACTTGACCAAAATTTCGTGGTGGCGGAATTTTGAGTCGGCGCGTGTAGTTATTGGAAAAAAGGACACGTCATTTTAAAGACCAAAGCATATTTAATAAAAAACGTTTTCTTTATTCCAGTTGATAAGCCACACAGTTTAGGCACAAAACTGGCATTAAAGGTTTCGTTAGCAGTAAAATCAAATGGAAACAAAACGACTTACTACCTTTATTTTAACATATAGCATTACCTCTCCAAGTATCATGCATTATCTGAACATCCTGTATATTGACACAAATCTCCTTCACGACAATGCGCAACTGGACACCCGCCATTTTTTATTCCGAGATAGTTAGTAGTAGAGATAATAACCAATTGAGAGACTATATTATTATATATATACTATTTTCAGGGAAATAGGATTTTTTTTCTATTGAGTAAAGTTACTGTAGCACAGGCGACGCGAGTGAATTGAACTTAAGGGAGATTATTTTGAAAAATGGAAAAATAAACATATCAATAATTATTATCCCACAGATATTTTTTCAAAACTGTAAAAAAAAAACTACTAAAAATACTCTTCCGCTATACATAATAAATAACATTCATTCAAAATCTAATAATAAATAATAGCAAAAACTACCTAAATGAAAGTCAACATGAGCCATAATCCAAACTTCTTTAACAAATGATAAAGTGCCCAAAATAACTAAACTTCATGACCAATATCTACGATAAGGAAACTGAAAACGCAAGAATCTCTACTGAAATTTGTTAATGTTTCTGACCTATTGCATCAATGCCGGTTAAACTCAATAGGGATTCGATGCCAACGTCAGAATGAATGTAACCATTCAAAGCTATGTAGTTGGCATCTTCGCCAATGAGTTTCTGATGCTTTTTTGACTGAACGTGATCTTCAACACTGTTGTAAGGTAGGTTGCAAATGGCACAGTACCCGGACTGAATAAGTGGGATCCTCGGCCTTCTTGTTCTAATGGGCTTTCGAGTCATGATATTATCCTCATTGGGAGGGCATAGGTTGCTATCATCTATGCTAGGGTTTTTGGGCTTTTCTACAGGAGATAACGATTTATTTTGCTTGGCAGAGGGTACCTGAAAAAAATTAAAATAATCGATTAAAAGAAAATTATTACGGGGGTCGTCTACCCAGAAATTTGAAAATTTCGTTTTTTTTTACATAAATTTGATCTCTAGGGTTTCAAGAACATTTGTGCCAGAGGATTTTTTTTCTTCCATAATTAACGGAGATACAGATGAAAAGGCAAGCGCTGCCATGGTCCCGAGCGAGCGAGCGCTCTTAGGTACCTACCGCGCGACCGGCTGCTTCTTCTCCGCCCACTTCTATTGTCCGATCGACCTGACCGACTGACGGAGATTCCTGTATTGTAAACGGTTAGTTTCTTCTCGGCAGTCGACTATTCTCGATCTTTCCCTCCACATGCTCCAATTTATTTATATAAAAAATGATCCGATCCTCGGATTTTCAATCTCGTTTTTCTCGAAACAATGTTTTTCCGGGAAACTCCGGCGATATCTCGGAAAGTTCCCAACGGATTCAGCTGAAATTTGGCACAGACCTTTAGTGCATCGCTATAACCGAGTACCTCAATGACTGTCGAAAAAAAATATTTTTTGTTTACAAGCAACCCTTTCAAAAAAACAAAAGAAATCCATTTTTTTTTTCAAAATTACGCCAAAGTATGATTTTTTGCTCTTTTCTTTTGATTCTGGTAGGGGACCCTAGCTAAGAGTGTGCAGATACTGATTTTTTTTGCTGCTTCCTTTCAGACACCTGAGTCGCCTACAATCACCGGAGTTCTGCAGCGTTGCCCATTTTTCGTATCCACCGTCTCAGGACCACAACTTCCGCAAAGACGTGTACCAAACGGCACCTCTGTATCTCGCTTTCTCTCCACACAACGAACAGTAGAATATAGCGCTTGAAACGCGACCTATTGGGTAGACGATCCCCTTAAAATAATTAGTTAATTCATTGGCGTACGGATCTACAGGCATTTTAAAATAATATCTATAGGAGTACAGTACCTTTAGCAATTATTATGATATTATAAAGGAATGAGCTAATTAAAATGTTGACTGTAAAGCCATAAATTTCAATCAGTTGGCCAAGTAAACAAAATATTATTTACACATCAACGAGAAAATCATTGTTATTGCAACCCCCACACCGTACCTCAAAACAATCAATCAAAAAATGTAAGCTTGTTTCCATTATAAGTCAGACCCAAATCATGCGATAAAAACAAATTGTAGAAAAATAATCATAAATGGAGGTTTGAGTCAATAAACGGGAAAAATTACCTTATGTGATTGTCATGGAAAACAAACCCATACGGTAGACAAGTTCAGTTATCAAGAGACATCAGTGCCCACATGAATATCTCTGTTTGGGCCAGTGGTCAATCTCAAATGAATAAATGCTATAATTTTAATATTTCCTCATTCTGTAAAACCTTTTTGAACAATTCTTTTCATAAAACGTAACTTTTGCAACAAAACAAATAGTGACCTTGCATATACAGCGAGACCTATGGGACCGTCTAAATTTGTCCGCCTAATAGAGGTGTCCGCACATGGGAAATTTGTTATTAGGTAATAAGTAAATGCAAAATTATTACTATGTATATGTATGTACAAGTAAACAGAACATAACAAAAATACACTAGTTTTAGTTAGGATGTAGTACTAAAAAAATCTAATAACGTAGTTTGACGTGTTTGCGTTTTATACTTGGAATCTAGAAAATGTACTTCCAAGTCTGATAACAATTCCATTGCTGTAGATTCACCTCTATTCTTTGCATACTCTTATAATTCCTTTACCATACTAATACTATTCCTACTCTGTAATTGGATTTAAATCTGTAGAGTTTGTAATAAATAAATAAATAAATAATGGCTAGTTGATAATTGGTGACATTTGTTCGATTACTGCATTCAACTTACATTCAACATTGTACCTTATGGTCATGATTAAATTTATTTTTAAAATTGTAATATAATATTTATCAGTTTTATATATAACATTTTAACAGTTTAAATATTTGTGTTATCGCTGATATTTGTAATTTATATTTTCACTTTTTTATATATATTATTGTATACAGATAATTAAGATATAATTGAATTATTTGTCCACTCTTGACGTTGCTATTGTTTCATTTTTGAAATTTTGCTGGCAATAAAGGATATTATAAAAAAAAAACTTCTTCATCATAGTCGTCAGATAGTGATGTGGTTTCAGTTTGGATTACATAATCGGTAGGAATGGGTCACTATCATCTTCTAATAGCACATTGCTATCAATGTTAATGATCTCGCCCAAATCATTGTTATCAAATTACAAACTTCCACAACATCAATATTCTCTTTCAGACACAAAACGCGACATTTTTGTGCCATTGTTTACGATTTTAACCTTACAACTCATAAATAAACGGCGGACTGCTGTCGGGGAATCACACACACTTTCATTCGGCGAAGCCCTTTCGCGCTGCCACGCATACGCGATTGGTTGCCGGTCTGTCTTCAGAGAGTTTTTGCACCGTACTTATTAGTCTCCCAAACACTTTTAAAAATTTTTTGTCCGTTTAAACGAGGGTTTTTGCATGAAAAAGAGAGGTTGATTTTCATGGAATTTCATATACCTAGTTCAGGACTATGAAGAAATGTCCTCTTAATAGAGATGTCCGTTAGGAGAGGTTTCACTGTATTTCAAATCACATCACAAGCATAAGGAAGCAAATTATTTCACAACAGAACAGAAAAAGGATAGTGCTACAACTGGTAAATTTACACCATATTTCATTAACCAAGAAACACCGTTAAACATTTAAAACTCGCACTCACATGTGGGAAATCAAGGAAACCGCAAGTCCACGATTTGTAGTTACTACTGTTCCATTGCGACGCGTTGAGATACCGAATGACAGAAAGTAGACCCACGCATAGGGATTTGATAACACAATAAATCCTTCCTAAATTTACCTTGTTAAGTGAAAACAAATCTATATGGCGTCACACCATGTATGATAACTTTAGGGGTTTTTGTTTCTATCTAAGTTTATAGAGGGCTGATTTAAAAAAAGTATGTAGGCATTCTCTAGGACACCCAATGAATCCAATTAAATAATAAATTACTTACTATTTTTCTTTTTCTTCCCTCCAACATGGCATTCCCGGCCCATATCTGCAACGAAAATGAACGGAAATTCAGGCATACAACAAAAATAATATAAAATAATATATAGTTTTTGCAGAATTATATCGTTTATCTCTTGACTGCAATAAAACCTCATTATCTATTCGACCATAAAATAAATAAGGAAATCCCAAATTTTAAAATCTTTTTGAGCAGAGCCGGACGAGGTATACAAATTCAATTTATACCTATGCCTGATGCATATATAAATACAAACTGATTTTTAATAATTTTAATCTTTAGTGGTTTTCCGGCGAGTAATTTTTAGTTAGCCTTATTAGTGGTAGAATGTGGCGTCCTTGGAATTGTGCTGATAGGGAGCATCTTCAAGTGTCGGGAATGGAGACTTAAGTATTTAACAGCTGTTAAACAATTTAGAGAAGAAAATCGTCCAATTATTTACCGACGAAACATGGTTCGATACCCATGACACTCCAAGAAAAGGTTGCGATGATTCTTCCAAAAAATTATTATCCTAGTTATCCTAATAGTTATACTTTTAAATTATATTATTTTTAATTATCATTAATTGTTATCATTATTTTACATTTATTATAGGTACCTAAAACTAAAATTACCTATCTATTTATTTTAAATTATAAAAATAAATCATGTGGTGTGGTATACATTTTCAAGCCGGCCCTGATCCCATTTATTGAGCTTTGAAGAGGTTCAGGCGTATACAATAGGGTTTAATCAGGTAGTTTATTTATGGCAGTAAGAATCAACAACATTCTGCAACAACTATACAGTGATTATCCATAATACATAAAACAAAATATTGCCTTTGAAACTAGCGTCTACATTATAACCATCACAATATTGAGCTTTGCTAGGTTGTGGAAAAAATACCACCCTTAAAGTACTTTAGATTATTAGATTTCCATATAATTTTCGTGTATTATTTCATACAGTATTTCTATATTCCTAATATATTCGACAATTTCATGTGGATATACAGAATTTGCTTTAAAAAATTTAACTCATCCAGAAGCAGGCAGCCAGACATAATTTCTTATATTCCTTAATTATTGTACCACCTAGTGCAAAAGTATTCATATACAGTGGTACCTCGAGATATGAGTGCCCTAACATACGGTCAGCTGAGACGCGATCTTGGGAATGTGGGAGAGAGTTTCACAGTTCGTGAAAATGAAACACCCCGAAAAAGTTGCAACTGGTCGTGCATCGGAGCTATTTAATGACACTTGCCTAACTCATTTCCGCAGCATTCTGAAAGGGAGGAAGAAACGAAAACCTCCTTGAACAGTTTTTGTTTAATCCGGCGAAAAAGGAAAAGACAAGTGAAGAGAAAAGCAGTGACTAAAATTAAGCATACAGTAGCATTTAAGTTATTATGTTTTTATACAATATTTGTCATTTATACATACATTTTTCTTATTCAAAAACACGTAACATAAACAATTGGGGCTAGAACGGATTAATAGCATTTCAATTAATTTCAATGGGGAAAATTGCTTTGAGATACAAGTAAATTGACATATGAGCAAGGTTACGGAATGAATTAAACTCGTGTCTCGAGGTATCACTGTATAATGTTTTTTGCACAAGTCTCAAGTTTTTTACTGAAGGCCTCGCTTTTATTATTAAAACTACACAACTTGAACTATATTCACACATATATTAAGGAACATATACCAGTCAAATTAATTTAGAAATAGGTGTCGAGTCAATATCATAATAAATGGCATCAAGTAGGGTTTTTAAGGTGGAAAATACTACATTAAATAAGTAATGATTTAAATGATCTTAGTTCTTTAAAAAGAGTGGGGTAAATCATTAAAAGATCACATATTTGCTAAAGAGTTTTAAATTAAGAGCCATTCTCATTTCACAATTAGGGGTTTAAATGACAAATCTACAAATAAGACTCTACTACAAGAAACTAAGTTTTGTATATTGAATGCAAATTTGATATTTTTCTTCAATTAAATAATAGAAATATACTTATTTAAGTACATAATGATATAAGTAAACCGCCACCATATCCCAGTACAAAAAGTCAGTTACAAGGCAAATTAATCACAAAAATAAATGAGTTGGAAGAACAAAACACACTTGGCCTACTAACAGTTCTTATTTTCATGGTTACTAGACCATACTTTCTCATTTGAAAACTATACTACTATTACCTGGAGCCACAAATTAATAAGTTAAAACAATAAATGCATAGTCAGAGGGCAGTATATCAACAACACACCTCCATCCAACCTGATGCCAATCTGCCAGAATATTTTCTCCAAAACATACTGTAAATAAATCCTTTCTGGTTAATCTAAGATGTACACATATTTTGGTGTACTAAAACCAAATCAGTGGGTTATCTGTGCATCAGGTACTGTAAGACTTGTTTATAGTTTTAACCAATGACATGCAAGATGACACACTTACATGGTGTTTATGTGTCGGTGCAATGCAAAAAGGGAATTTATTCCCTACTTAACATAATGGCGTCCTTAACGTCCCTCTTTATTAAATGTGGTGCAAGCCGGCATGAAAATCACTGTATTCTTACAGTAATACTAGAGATTTAAACATTTTTGAAAAGTTTCAGCAACCAAAAATATGTGCCCCTCCACAATGCATTTCTAAAGAATGGATCTTCCCCCCTGAAAAAGTTTCTTCGAACACAAAGTGCCAGCAAACACCCTTCCTCTCCCTTAAAGAAAAATCCTAACTAGGGGGGGCCTGCATTTAGATATAAAACTGTAATTTATTACCAAATCGCACCATTGGGCAAGTGGGTGGTAGTGTTTATCGCTAAATATGGCAACCGTGCCAAATAATTTTGGCAACCTTGGTTAATTCAACTGTTCATAGTAGTTTTTTAAAAATATAAACAAACAAATAATAATAATTCTGTTCGTCAATTTAATTAGAAATCTGTTCGTCGATTTAATTAAAAATAAAATAACGGTTTTAGAAATATTTTATGTAAATAATGGAACTATGTTTCTCATACCAAACGGGGCGAAATACATTTTCACTAAACCGATTACTAGGCGACTATATTAAATATATGCAATCATCATTTTAAATAAAGTCTTTAAACAAATACTTACGTAACTACAAAGGGTAATAATAAGCCAGCATAGCGCTGCAAATATTAAACGGTGCTTTTTATGTCAGAAACACGAAACAATTTCCCAATATATTTTACTGTGTTACAACAGTATTTCAGTACAAAAAAAGCACATTCGTTCAAAGTAAAAATAGTTTTAACACAAGACAAGTTGACACGTCGATAAAATTCACTCGCGGACCTGTTTTGATAAAGGTTTCAAACAGCGAAGCCACCTCAAAGCGGACCACAAAGCTGCACATACAAACTCGGCCATTAACCGAAAGTGTACGCTTGGCTCTTTCTATTACACGCCCCACAAAGCCTTAACGCTAAAACTCTGGTATTATCGATCGAAAGTATTTATTCACTATAGCACTCTTAACTTTTCCTTTATAATAAAAAACGATTTAAAACACTTTTTCTCTACTTATTTGGAATATAAAAACTTCAAAACATTCACAGATCCGCCACCATTAAAATCTTCTCTTCTATGAAATCGTCAAATGCACTGTAGCCACACTGTGAAGTATATTTTTCAAGATACGGATTGGTATGTTGTACTGTCAGCTTACTTATTTAGCATAATTGTTGCTGGTACGTAGTAAATATTTAAAGAGTATCAACAGTTAACAAACTCTAATTAATAGTGCAGAAAGTATATAGTAAATAAATTTGATCTGTAAATGCAAATATACAAGAATTCGAAGCGATATCTTTAGTGCTAGGAAATTTCGGTTTAATCGGCAACCCTGCACGTCTAGTGACATTCAGTGTAGGCAACACATAGTATTTCGCCGCGGAAATGTCACTGTTGATGGTAATTTTATACCCATAGTAGTGACAACTCCTATTGGAAAGGTTATTTTAAAGACTCTTTGGGTGTTTTTTTTTAAATAATGAGCAAAGGCACGTCCAAGCTTAATTAAAATCGCAAAACAATTTACTTTTTAAAATCCTGTGCGCAAACCTTAAAATATAAAGTTTATGGTTGTGTAGCGTCAAGTACCTATACAGCGACCGGTAAATAGTTGGCCACGTATGGGAAACTTTTTTATTATTTATATATTAAAAAACTTTTGAGGCAGATTGCCTCTGCATGATTGGTAACCTAAAAACTTATTTTGACATTTATCACGTGTGGTGACTATACTATGTCGTCAATGTAAAAATCTAACAACTTATATTGGGAGACGAACGCCTCTGGTTTACACAGGTTTCGGTCTATCTCAGACAGACCGTGCTACAAATCGAAAACCCCGCTGAAGTCATGTCGATTTGGGAGTTCATTGCATTATGAATTGGTCATATATATCCGTCTTTCTTATAGTTCGAAATTCAAAGCCTACTATAATAAATAAATATACTGTTCACTACCATTTATCTCCGGCGGCTTAATTTTATCCTAGATATTTTGGACGTTCAACAGATGGCGCCAGAGATGACCCTTAATGTCATTTGGGTCTCCGATAGTAAGAGGAGGTGTCAGAAAATGCATATTTATGTGCACCCGAGGGAGAGTCTTGACTGGGCTAAAGTGGAGATGGCTCCATTCCTTCATTGGTGCTAAACTTGATCGCATTCGGGTCGGGTGATGTACGGTTAAACTTGTATAATCCGGTGCTGCTTTCCCGTTTTACACTAGACACTTTAGGCGTGGTTGTGTTTAGGCCCGATGCGGCATCTCGAATCTAAGACTGATGATTGGCTGCTTGATTTTTGACCTTCGCAAATAGATGGCGCATTACGTTTATTTGAATAGCTTAGGATTCGCTTACAAAAACGAATTAAAATGGGCATATGGGTTTACCATGTCGGCTTCTTCATGAAGTTATAATGCAGTTTCTCTGTAAAATGTACAGGGAGGCCAATATTCAGCCACCTCAAAAATTGGGATTTCCTATGTTCAACTCAACAATGTATCATCCACTATAGTATATGGAGAATTAGTCAAAATTAGGGTTTAATCGTTTTTACTAAAAAATGTAATTTCATTTAAGGATAATGTTCAGATCAGATGAATTCCAGTTTTATTCGCAAAACTGCAATTAAAGTTTTTGTTAATAGTAAAATCAGTTTTTTTAATTAATGGAAGCAAAAAAAAGTAGTGTTGTGATCGGTCGAGTACTCGATTATACAGCGTGTCTTCGGAAGTTCTTACCAAATGGGAAACTTTTTAATTATTAACTCTACGAAAAAAAGTACCTCTTCCTAAAAAGTCCTGCTTGGTGAGAAAATAAATTTGCACAAGAATATTTGTATGTTGGACATACAGGGTGGCTTCAAAAAGTACCGGGTTTAAAATTTATAAAAGACGTCGGTTATATTTACAAAACTAAAAACTTGGAGAGTGAGAATTAGTTCACTAATTTCTATGAGGTGGCGAATTTCTAATTGCCCAATAACAAATAAAACTAAATGACTCCAAAAATAATCTAGGTCTACACATGGCCAACGTCTCGAAAACTCTGACACAGCGTTTCTGATCATATGAGGAGTAACTAGCCGGATACACTGCCTTATAGTTTCTTCTAGGTGATCAATATCACGGAATGGTCTGTGCTTGTACACCAATTGCTTCAAATGACCTCACAAGGGGTGTAATGTCCGGTGACCTAGGTGGCCAGGGTACTTCTGAACGGCGTCCTATCCATCTGTGTGGAAAAGTTCTATCCAAATATTCGTTGACCCTGGCTGCGCTGTGACAAAGAGCAAACAGCCTGTCGCGCGTTTAATGGCAGGCCGTTAATAAATATAAAAATTTCGGTTCTTAGGAAATTTAAGTAAATCTGTAAATATTAAATATTTTGATGAAAAAAATATGGACCCACTATTTGATTATTTAAAATACCGCACCAAACATTCGTTTTGAAATACGTTTGGTCACGGCATTCGATTACGAAATTGGGGTTCACATCGCTCCACCAACGACAATTCTGGGAACATACAACACCATTGGAAGTAAATGTTGCCTCGTCACTGAATAAAATTCTCCTTGAAAAGAAAATGTCGTCTTCAACTTCTCCTTGAAACCAAGCACAGAACATGAAACGCGATTCCATATGTCCAGGTTTGAGCGTGTGTACAAATTTTGGCTTATACGGATATGCGTCTTATAATTATCGCCAACAATAAGAACTATTTCAATTTTTTCATTAACAGTCAGTTTAATCATCACTATTATTGTTTAAAATAACTAAGAAACGGAAAAAACCTTTTTAACACGTTACGTTTTGAAACAGAAGTTATAATTGCCAAACTGTCACTGCTAAAACGCCTATTCTGTTACCAACAACAATCAATTGTTCAAAGCCTACTTATCCAGAAATACTTATTACCAAATCTTTGCGATTGTTGTAAATATTGCCTACGTTATAAATCTTAAACCCGGTACTTTTTGAAGCCACCCTGTATGTCCAACATACAAATATTCTTGTGCAAATTTATTTTCTCACCAAGCAGGACTTTTTAGCAAGACGCACTTTTTTTCGTAGAGTTAATAATTAAAAAGTTTCCCATTTGGTAAGAACTTCCGAAGACACGCTGTAGAAATAACCGACATCGCTCGATTATTAAAAAAACCGCTCGAGTTATAAATTCAAGCGAAAATCGTTACTTATTACCTTTCACTCGATACCCGAGCTTCGCTTGACGTCGACGTATATTCGAGCAGTTTTTCGCTCGATAGGAAATACTCTAGTTATAAATTCAGGCGAAAAATCGAATCATTGCCTTTCACTTGATACCCGATTTTCGCGCGCCACCCGAAATGTGCCGATTGGCGACATTCGAGTTTGACGCTCAGAAGGCTGACACGACATACGCCTTTCTTAAGGGCACATAAAGGAGAAGGTGCATATAAAAAGTATGCCAAATCACTTAGTGGATTCATCGCGACATGGGTTTTGATTTGACTGGGACTGGCTAGCCAAATTTTTAAAAAATTAAAGGATGTAATTTTTTTAAAGATCAGAATTAACTGTTCTTCCGTAATAAAAACTCTCGACTAAACTTCTAAACCTTACAAAAAGAACCAGTGGTGTTTTATCGACATATTCTTATTAGTCTTAAAATCGCTCGCCTCGATTATTAAAATCATCGGTTTTTTCCCAACACCAAAAAAAGTATGGAGTTTTCGAACTTTTCTTATATAACTTACTACCTGTATTTTAACATGTAGAATCACCTGTCCAAGTATCCTGATGCATTATCTGATGAGCGATATTATAGCGCACATTGATCAAATAAATACAAAATTTACAAAATAAAATATATTAACAAATATTTATATACAGGTATATTTTTACCACAGCTACATAGTTCTAATCCACAGCAAAAATTTACATATCTTAAGTTTCGGTTAAATCGTATAAAGTAGATTTAAATAGATAAATACAAAATTGCACTATAATTTAAAATAATGTTTCTCAAGTAAAAATAAACGTTCTAGTCACTTTTGGACATTGGTTACATATTTCAAAACCAATAGATTGTAAAATCACAATTAGAGAAGATCGTAAAATATCATTTTAGGCACCCTGTGTTCAGTCAGAACTTGTGTTTTTCTAAAAACTCAAGCTGAAGTATCCGTATTTACTTTATTCTTGATTTTGAACTTTTCCTCCAGTTCACCGGGAACCTTAAAAATAAAATGTCCATAATAGTTTTCATATAACAAGACAATTAATTATTAGGCAATATAATATAGTATGTTCGACACTATCTGGGAGTATTAAAGTTATTATTAAAGATAAAATGTTGCGGTTTTCACTTTAGCGTCTAAATTTTTAACGAAACGAAAGGTTCCGTTGTCAAATTTGTCATGGCTCTCTTAGTTTTTATTCTACAGAGTCATTTCGAAAATCTACGTTACGCGTTAACTTATCGAGAAGATTAAAACTGATCTTCTTAGAGATTTTTGCGTAAAATTCAGTGACGTAGGTTTTACTATAAAATTTTTATTTTTTGAGATATTAACAAAAGTAAAAAATTTTAAATGGGACATATTATTTTTTAAATTAATTGAACATACTTTGGATTTTACAAGAATGTTGTTTATATTCAAAAAGAACCTAAAAATACGATATTTTTAATAATTTACGTTACTTATAACAGTTGGCCATGGTCAATTCATTAGAAACACATTCAAAATATTGACAGTTATTCTAAATATTAAATTGGATTATATAAAATCATCATACTTTTCATAATTATCATCATAAACCTATTAGCCATTGTTAATAATAATTTAATAAAAAACATATCATAAGGACTCTTACGTAATAAGTCATTCATAAATAATAAAAATATGACAGATATAAACCTGGGGGGTAAGATCCGGAGACCTTGGGGCCCATTTCCATGGACCGCCTCGGCCCATCAACTTTTTTGGAGTCATAGGAGCTGCATCAGGATGCAGTTCATTAAATTTTCTGCAAGTTCTAGAACAACTCTACCACACTCCCCATGAATATAAAATAAACTTAAAATATCTAAGCTCGAATAATGTTAATTTGCCATTTTTATTACAACAACACAGACATAACGTCACATGGATTTTTCATTATTTTGTTTCTATGAATCCACAGCCAACTACCAAAAAATATATTTTAATAAGATAATTTTCAAATTTCGCTATAAGTCCGAAAATACGGAAGATAGGTATAGGAGCACTTAACATCATTAGATAGAAAATTCGATCCTCCATTAGCAAAACATATCAAAAAAAGAAGATTTTTGCAATAATTCATCTGCCTCAGAAATATTGTTATGGAGACGCCCTGTATAAACCTAATTAAATACTGTTCAAAATTATAAAATTGCGATGGTCCTGTGAAACTATTGTCAAATTTTCAGCTTTCTAGCTGTAACCGCTAAAAAGATACGATTCTCTTTTCAGGTCCCGATACGGCGTTAAAAAACCACAAAATTATTTATAATTCAAAAACTCTTAAAGATAGGTATATGATATTATACAGAAAACTGTTCTAGATTTTTACCTAGATTCCAAAAAAAAATATAATATATAGGGTAATTAATTTAAAATTCCGAAGTTGCTACCACTTTCGGTATGATCCGGCAACACCGTACCATCGAAAATATTTTATAAACGTAGAAAACCATCTCTTATAGCCACAGCCAAATTTTCAATATAAAATCTCATTTAGTTCTCGAGATACTTCTAATAGGCCACTTTACTTGGGGCACCTTGTATAGGGTGTACAATTTAAAACTTTTTATTTATGTTAATATCTCAAAAACGAAACGTTTGAGAGAAAAACTGGCTTCACCACTGAACTTTACGTAAAAATCTCTTAACAAGATCAGTTTTTACCTTTTTGATAAGTTAATGCGTAAGGGAAATACGAGGGATGTCTAAAAAGCGAAGATTTTCAAAATCACCCTGTAGATTAAAACTAAGAGACCCATGACAAATTTGACACCGGTATCTTTCGTTTCGTTAAAAGTAGGATACTAAAGTGAAAACCGGAACATTCTATCTTCGATAATAATTCTAATATCCCCAGAAAATGTTGAAAATGGGACACCCTGTACTGTTATTAATTTATAAAAGGTACCCAAGTTAAATTTGTCGCCGACCTCCCCCAACTCTTAAGAAGGCCCCGAAATGGGTTACAATTTTACCACCTGATTTTTCAACCTGATTTCCATCTAAGCATAGTAGTAGTCGACCCACAGTTTTACCAGCTCGTTTTACTTGCACTTCCTGTCTATCATATACCTCGATGAACCTAGACAACAAACGCCTCCAGGGTGCGACTTCTAAGTAAAAAGTAGATTGGAGCTCCTCAATCTATCAGGATCACTATCAGCCATATCTCTCCATGGGACACCATCTATACACCACCGAAACATTTGGTTCAAGATGTTCCTCCCATTTAGATCAGCATCGCACACCGATTCCTTCGTTTGTCCGCCTTCGAGGTGTCCTTTGATAACCGCAAGGTTTTGACGTGTAATACCCGAGGAGTGTTGGATCCGCAACACTACGTAGTATGGCATGGTACAAATAACATCAACTTCCCGTATGTTATCAACGCATATGTTTTAAAAGTGTGCCGGAATTTTGTCTTATTATAGTGTTATTTTAGCTGTATTTTTATGAAATTAATATACCTAATACCTATTCTTTTATTTCACCTATTAATAGCTTTAAAAGCGAACGAAAAACTTCACCAACACCAATGTAAATCTCCATAAGCAACTGAAAAATCACTCTCTGTGACGTCCCTGCGCGCGCTAGACGAAATTGGAACGGGTTTGTTCTCACCTGTTGTTATTTGTACCATGGTAGTATGGTGACCCGGCCGAACAAACTAAAAAACTCAGCCAAGCCCGAAATAGAACTCTCGCTTGCGATGCGAGAACGCTACAACCTAAGATATGAACAGAGTAACATTTTGATTTTTGAATAAATTTCAGCCATAAGTATGAAAAATCCAGCGGTAAAGCGGGTAACTCACTTCGGAACACTCATTAGATGTATCGTCATGTACCTACAATAATGACTTGCTGGACTGGAAAATAAGTTTAAAAATACATTTTTAAACTTATAAATTAGACACCAACAATTCCAGAACAAAATTTATTTGAACCTGTAATAAATAAATGCAATAATTCATGAATTTACACTTTGTATAAAATAATTCATATAAAATATATTTTTATAGACTAAAATTGTACCTAAGGTATTGGTCAAGTCTTGTATTTACGTGTTGCGAAGTTTTTCATTATATTGGTAAAATCGGTGCGCGCTGAGAGTGTTTCTGTGCATAGTTAAATGTATAAACGGCGAAAGGAGGGATTAACTACACACCGCACCGGTTTTTCCAATCGAAGATGATATTGAACTGATTGCTATGTGTTAGTTTACTGTCTAAAACTACTGACAACACTAAAAAAAAGTCTAGAAATAAAACATGTTTTAAATGCACACAATCAAGATTATATCTACTGAATTTCACATAACACTTCTGACAATTTTTGGAATAAATTGTACCCACAAATCCACAAAAAAATGTCCACTGAAAGAGACTTTTTTTTTAAAGGGTGATTTGATGTTGAATTCAGATTTTTAAAAGTATTTTCTCTATTAAAACACCTTGGTGGCATATTTTGATGAAAAAAGATAACATATTGTCTTGAATGATAAGCTTATATTTGATGTTTCGATCTCTATCTCCTTGGTGTGAAGAGGTTTATTAATTTTGTCAGAATATGGCCCATTACATTTAGGTATTTTCTTTGTCTTAAAATATGATTATTGATTTTTGAGACATTTTGTATTCTTGCACTTTGAATAACTGAATGTCAATAATTAGAAAAAAGTAATCCTCCTGACCTAACACAGATTCAAACAAGGCACAGTATGTTAATAGTGAATACGCGTGTTCGCGAAGCCCATATATTTGACGTTTAAGTGATTTAGTGTAATTATGCAGATAACACTTTATTTTATATTGATTCGAATCTGAAATTTGAGTTTGGCAACACTGTATGCTACCGTATGTTTTAAGATTGAATGGCCTGTCAAGAGAGTACGTGTTAAGATTGTTTCACGAAAAATGGATATAACTTAATGACTGCAGTAAAAGTACCTGTGGCGATCCCATAATTATGACCGTTATTATTATGTGGAAAGGACCGGATTGTAATAATTATAATTAAATATAGGCACATCAGGTAGTTTAGGTTGCTTAATTTATATTTAAATATCTTTTTGTGGTAAAATTTGTTAGTTTTTATTTCTTGCTGGACTACCATGAAGATACAACGGCCGAACTTTTTGAGGAATGGTTCAAAAATCGTCTTTTACCAAACATTCCTCAAAATAGCGTGATAGTAATGGACAATGCGAGCTATCACAGTCGCCAATTACATAAAGCTCCAAGCTCAAATAATACAAAATTGGAGATTCAGAACTACATGGCGGCGAATGATATATATTTTGAAGAAAGTTATAAAAAAAGTGATCTTTTAGAAGTTTTAAAGACATTTTGTATAAAAAAAGTATATGTTTGTGACATATTGGCAGAAGAAATTGGACATACAGTGCTACGGCTCCCACCCTATTATTGCATTTTTAACCCCATAGAGCCTTATGTGGCACCAGTTAAAATCACTGGTTAGGTCTGAAAATATTTCTCCGACTTTAAGTTCTAGTGTTGTAGAATTAATACGAAAATGCTTTAATGATATTCCCCCAGGTAGTTGCAAAAATTCAGTCCGTCACGTAATAACTGTAGAAAATTCGTATATTAGTCTGGATCGTATAATTAATCCAATTATAATTAATTTTGATGAGGATAGCGATATCGAAACCGAACTATCTATAGAATGACATTATAAATGTAAATAAATATGACTAGTAATATTTAAAAAAAATGATATTTCATTTGATTACATTAATATAATCATATCATTACTTGTTTTCCTTAGTCCGTCCCTTCATACTTCACTTGTTTATTGCCAAGCTCTTGTCGACACAATGGGACCGACCCAGGAAATCATTAAGTCGTATCCAAATTTCGTGAAACGTACTTTACCTGTGGGGTACGCCGCTTGTAGTCGGGGTTAATGAGTCGTTTTCCCTTTTTTAAACGGACGATTTAAAAAATGTGTATGTAGTATTTCTCTAGAGCACCCATTTAAATATAATAAGCCATTTTCATAACAACCTATACAGGATGTTTCTTTATAACATGCTAATCTTTAAGGAGGTTATTCTTGGGTCCATTTTGAGAGAAAACTTCATATGAACATCTGTTCTAAACGTCTTAACTTTTGAGATATTAAAGATTTTAAAAAAATCTCCTTTTTTATTAATATCTGTGATACTGCTCTAGATATTTTTGTGAAATTTGGTACACACTTTCTATTCATCAAGACGCATTTTTTGATGAGGGAATTTCCCTCGGTTTTTTTGAAGAAAAGAATGGTACTCCACTTAATTTTCTTAAATAAAAATTATTTTTGAAATTCTCATTCCTTACTGAGCAAATACCGTATTTTGATTTTTTGACGTTGACGTACAGTTTTCGTATAAAAAAAATTCAATTCATTCCTGTGCACTCTGTTATGAAGTTAGGTATTAACAAAGAATAAAAAGGATCTAGCAGGTAAGAAGCAGATTTTGTTTTGTAAAGATAAACAGTTTTGACAGTTGTCTACCTAGTCTAGTTGTCACGTATTTAAGTCATTAACCTTAACAAATTATTTAAAAAACATGAAAACATTTAACTCAAGTTAAGACGTTTAGGACATATGTTCATAGGAATTTTTGTTCTGAAAATGGACCCAAGAACAACCTCCTTAAATATTAGCATGTTATGAAGAACCACCCTGTATAATAGATTTAAAAAAATACCACTTATAGAAAAAGTATATCGAGTAAGTAAATAAGTACTAATTTAAAATGACCAGTTGTTTAAAGTATTAGACAAAAATATCGAAACAAATTAACATGTTAAGAACATTTTTACACTAAAATAAGCAATAAATCAGAGAAAATGTCAGCAAGAGAATGAACACCGATTTTTTTGGATAAACGTTATGTCAAGTCAGTTTCCTTCCACACCTCCTGGAATGGAGTATAGGTCTAAGATTAGATGTATAGCTAAGCCTAAGTTTAATTATTCAAACAAACAATACTACAGCAAAACAAAACATTTAAAGTAGGTACGCCCATCTAGAGTTGACTTGGCGGGTAAATTATAATTCGTAAAAAAAGTTATTTAGATTTAACTAAAAATCAAGCAAGTTAGAATTTGATTGGATATTTTACTAACATTTAAAGAACATCTCGCATCGTCAAGTCATCTTTGATTGAGCACGCTATAGGCATGTTTCATTGAAAGAATTGGTGTGGATTGGGTCATTAATCTTTATAATATACAGTTAACAAGGGAAGGATATGCAGTCAATAAACACCAATTTTACCAATGGGAAACGCTTTTGTATTAGGATATTATTATGATTCGTTTAATCGTCAACAGCATAAAACAAACCCGACTATTATATATTATTTTGATTTAAAAACGGGTCATTGTACTATACATTGGGGAATCCATGTCTTGGTATTATACCATTCTTATCTCATTCCTGATTGTATGAAACTCTGTTGGTTACCTCTTAATAAAATTTTGTGTGCACATAGTTAAAATCAGACTTATTTGTATAACAATCAAGGAATTGTCATCTGACGAATCACCGAAACATATTTTGCTTTGATTTTGATCACAGTATCGTAATAAGCTTCTTATGAAATAGTGTTTTTTTCTGTTTTAAATGTTGGTAATCAGGTCATGCATGTTTAGTTGCAGAACCAATTACTAAACTAACCTCTATCAAGTGTATTTTCTTCTTAAAGCTGAACACAGCGCTATAATATTTTACAAATATATCAATTTAAAGCTTTGCCCTTAACTCAAGAGGAGTTAAACTAAAATCATCTTTCTTTATAATGTTTAAATTTTTTAAGAAAGTTTTTGAATTTTTTTTTGACAGGTATAATTTATCAACTTTGAAAAAGTAATAATTTTGATAGTATTACCAATAAAAAATTTTTAACATAAAAATTTACAAAATTTATTGGCATACATTTTTTTAAATATTGATTTTATTATTAAAAATGAAATAAAATAGAAAAATAGTATAAAGTACATGTTCTAATAGTTTTATGAAGCACTTGTCCCCTTAGAAAAGCTCAATTTATAACATAAACGCGTGCTGAAATATGACGCTTTATAACACTTGTACTTTAATATACTATTATAATAAGTTCAGCAAGTAACGGTACTGCAACCGAATCAAAGTAACTTCATATATTGAAATATCACCAGAGAATGTCTATTCAACGCTAAATGCTAGGCTAAATAAAAAGCAGAAATCACAAATATTCTAAGTGCTCAATAAATTGTTTTTAAATATTTATTTATAGGAAGAGAAAAAATTGAGGAAAAACAACGTTATTAGATGAGAAATTTAATATAAGAAGTCTCCTTACTAGAGATTAATTGACATGTTCGCAAATAATGTAATTTTTTCATTCTTTCTTCAACACTTTTCAATTGACTCTAAAATTAGATTTTTTTCATCTCCATAACAACCTATATTTATGTCGGTATGTACTGTAAGGGAGATATGACAGAAACAATATTATCTCAAAAATCTTATACAGGGTGTCCCCTCCTTACGTAATAATATTAGGATTTAATTATACTTACCTATATCCGAAAGTTGATATTAACTGAGATACAGGGTGTTAAAGTTAAAACTTCATTTTTGACTTTCTCTAATAAGTTTGGGAGAAACTAACGTTTTTTTTTACAACAGTTGGCAATTATGGTTTTTTTAGGACGAGAAATTGATTTTTTTATGAAATTTTAATGTACAATGTAGGGGCGGAGCGCTGTCTGCGGCATTATTTGCACATTTATGGGTGTGTGTATTTAAGTTCTTAATGAAAATAATACTTTTGTCATATTAATTACGTAAAAAAGGTACACTAAGTTCAGGTCGCCCAGAGTTATCGTTTCGGAGATATTTGCATTTAAATTGTTTAGTGCACCCTGTCCAATTTTATCATTAATTTGCAAACAAAATTTTTTTCTTAAAGTAACCTATGAGAAAACAAATGAAAATTAGAGATGCAGTGCTATGAAACCTCCATGTCGTTATTTGTTTGTTGATTATTGTAAGATACCTTTGTCAGAAAATGTTTCATTTTTGAGTTTATCGTAAGTTTGTTTTCATGCTGTTGTTTTCTTTCGACATGATATTTTCTAGGGTCAAAGTTATTTGAATTAAAGTAAGTTAAAGAACAATCCAATTGTGGTATTTATTATTACTAGAACGTTAATTATCATGTAAAAGTTAATTGGTACGAAGTAACAAACTATTATTTGCTTGCCTGAGCTAACACACTAAACAATTTAAATGCAAATATCTCCGAAACGGTTACTCGGGGCGACCTGAAATTAGTATACGTTTTTTACGTCATAAATATGAGAAAAGTATTATTTTTATTAAAAACTTAAATACACCGAGGCACAAAAAAGTTATGACCTAATAAAAGTGCGAAAAATTCCGCATACATTAAAATTTCACAAAAAAATCAATTTCTCGTCCTAAAAAACCATAATTGTCAAATTTTGTAAAAAAAACATTAGTTTTTTTCAAAATTATTAGAGAGAAACAAAAATGAAGTTTTAACTTTAACACCCTGTATCTCAGTTAATATTAACTTTCGCATATAGGTAAGTATAATTAAATCCTAATATTTTAACGGAAGGAGTCTGTGGTTTTTCCATGTACGGCGGACACCTGTATAATGTATGCATATGTTAAAGATTTAGGCACCAACAATGTTTTACGAAAAAAATAATAGTAACCGCGATGTAACTTCAAAATGACTTGCACCCGACAAAAGCAAGTTTATAAAGTAATTTATGATTAAATAGACAAAAGCAAGTTTATAAAGTAATTTATAATTAAAGAGAAAACCATCACATAATCCCATAATCATCATTTCCTAAGTACTGAAATTCAATACAAGAGGCAATGTCACAGTTCTGCGATTTGATGGATAGAGCCTTTATAATATGTGTTATACGCATTACGTCGTAAAGGTTAATTTAAGCAACATAAATTAATTTTTAACGTAAGAGCATACCTTGAAACGAAAGCCCTTTAAACAAAAACTAGCTACTTGCACCGAGAATACGCGTTAAAAAAAAATTATTAAGAAATGTTAGTTTTAACAATATTATGTCATGGAAATTCAGAAGATCTAATTTTTAATTTCTCGACAAAAAGCCATTCTTTATAAAACATTTTGGTTGTAAGATTTGTCATAGAAAATTTAGATTTTGTATACAGAGAGGTCAAAATCTAAAAAAGTACTGATTTTGGGGATCTTTACTCTCAGGTAAAATCAATATTTTTTAAGATTGTGATCTCCCTATATACAAAAACTAAATTGTCTAATGCAAATCTAAATTTTTTACAAGCAAAATTTTTTCTATAAAGAATGACTTTTTGTCGAGAAATTAAAAGTTTGGACCATTTGTAGTAGGGTTATCCTCTATATGGGTACTGAGCGAGCCAAAGTAGATTTTTTTAAAAGTACATAATACGAAATGATTCTAAATTAGCACTTAGATATTTTGGAATTTCCGCTCTTGAGATATAGTAGCTAAAAATGCATTCAAAGACAAAGCCTTGGGTGTAACTACCCATACGCATAGACAATAAATAATCATAAAAACAACGACATATATAAAATAACCTAATTTCAGACAAAATGCATAGGGCCTGCCCTTTATTGCAAATCCTAGCTCATGTACCACAACATAAAACAGCTAGCCCCTTACTGAACAAACCCGAACGAACCCCTTTAACAAGAAGCGAAAAAACACCAAGAAAAAGAATAGCCTAAAAATTACTGCCAAGATCATTCATTAGCAGTTACATCAGCAGATATCAATTGGCCTGGTTCCTGAAACAGGTTTGAAGAAAAAAAATATTAAGAAGAGTATCACATGCACTCGCAACAAGCATTTTAATACATAAGCCAGAAATCTACGTGTTAGTATTAAAGGTTGCAATTAATTTCTACTTATACATATAACAAAATCATAATATCTATTCTCCAGAACGGCCACAATGATCTAAACGACAAGAAAATTTGTCCTTCGTCGTCTTTATTAAATAAATATATCTTTACCTACGCGTTTCGATTGACAACTATCGTCAGGGAGAAGTCGGTTAAAAAAATTTAACCCACTGGACAGTCAAGGAACGACATTTTAAGGTTAGGTTTCGGTACCGTTGTGCTCAAACGCATTTTGTGCATACAGGCTGTTTCAAAAGACACGAACAATCGCTCGTGTGGCGATTCCTTCCAAAAATAAGACAAATAGTTCCTATCAATATGGGTCCACAGATGATTTGTTTGAAATATATAGATAGGATTTTATTATATTAATTTTAATGAAATTTGGGTTATGAAATTTACCTAAAAAAATTAAACACTAACTTTTCACATCTTCTCATATCTCTTAAAGGAGAGATACACCTAAAACATATAATGATAAAGAAACGCTCATATCTCCTAAACTGTTGAAAATAAGTGATGATAATTATATGATTTTGAAATCGATCGGTTCACTTTATGAACAATCTAAGGTCGATCGAAATGGGCTGTTTCCATTTAAAAGTATTCAAGATGGCGGCTTATCTGTCTCCGTCAGGTAAAATTATTTTTAACCAAACATTTGGATTCTGTACAAAAAATGATACTCCGGCGACACTTAAAATAATGTCCTTGTGCTCTGATTTTAAAGGTAACGTCCTGTTTTGACTGTCCAGTGGGCTAAATTTTTCAACCGGCTTGCCAAAATATTTCGGTATTCCACCGAAACGCGTAGTGTTTGAATTTAAAAAATAAATTGAACGCCTTATTTACTTGTGTAGCAAATTCTACAATTATTGCATTTTCGAATTATTGTTTCAATTTTAAAATATTTACAGGCTACAAATAAATTACACACCTCTTCCTTGCCCCAAAAAACCCTAGTCACAAAATTTTGTGCAAAAATATCGATTCAGAAATAAGTTACTTAGGAAAATCGAAAATTAAATTTTTACTTGGACACCCTGTATCTCGGAACTAAACTAAGTATGGCCAAATCGCAGTATTTGTACCAAAGGAATCTGCAGTTTTCCTGTGTACCAATAATTATGGGCACCCTGTATATAAAAAATACAGATCATGAAGTACCTATATTACTAAACCTGACTGCTGGCTTCTCTCGGCGAGGAAAAAAATACAAAATACGTCACATAGTGCACCTCTTCATTCTTTGGATTTACAGTAAAACTTATCAAGAATATAAGTTTGAAATGCAATAATCCGGTAATTGAATTTTGAGCCTTTCCAATTCGTAACATACAAAATAAAGTGATGCACTTCATAAGCAGTGGTTGCGGCACTCTGGAGTAAATTTCCAGGATCCGGGCAGAGATCTGATAGCTGTTCGGTCTGTTTCCACACCTGTTTCTGGACCTGTGTCTAGCCTTGTTTTCCTGTTTCTAGAGGTGTGTCCAGACCTGTTTTTCTAGATATGTTCAGCTGTCTTCAGACACAGGTACCAAACAGAACTACCGGACCTCCGGCCAGAGGGCCGCAACCATCACTTGCATAAAAATAAATGCTATCTTACCTTCGGTCTGGCCCGATGTGTGTCAACGGCTTCAATCGGTAAAGTTATGTGTTCCACTCGACAACCGTATGCGACTGGTGTTAATTTTATTATTGTGTGAAGTGGTACCTGTAAGTATGGCAATTCATCTAAAATAACAGAAATAAATAAATATGAGTATTTCTATCTCACTAGTAGGATTGTGGCTAAGATATGCTCTCACTTGGTACAAAAACCGCATAGGTACAGGTCGACAAGTGGATCTGTGTCTCCGACGTATCGATAAGGGGGAAGCAATATCGTTTAAAACATGGTCTAATCATGGGCGTGTTATTATTATTTTAAATAATGTAATAACAATAGGAAATTCTTCAGTAATTGCATTTTATGTTTGAAGGTACACAGGTAACAATTTTTATCAAGGTTTAAAAAATTACTTTTAAATTTTTCAACAACATGCACAGCTACATGATTAATTGATTAATGATGATTTTTCAGTTTTGGTCGTATTAATGTTCCCCTTCTAGCTTTCCCTTAAGTGGCAATTTAAATATATTGATTTGGGATTCCTCTTCACATACCCTATAAACATTTGCAATCACATCACCTGTCTGACTGAGAAGGTTTTCTCCAGGAGTATACTCATTCATTATCACAAAGTACAAAATTTTAAAATAACACCCTAACACACGACACAATGAATACTTAATTATAAAACACAATGCAATTGCTCCTTCTATCACTACTTAACTAGGTGGGTACATCAATGAAATATCGGACATCGCCGAACAAGCCCGATGGCCCATCGGGTGTCTCACGAGACGCATGCGCTATCAACTGTCTGGGAAATAACCTATCAAATTAGCTCTAGCTATCTGTAACCATTGACAACGCAGGATGCTGTCATATTTTTAGATTAAAAGTACTTTAATCAAAAAAATATATTATTTTGCATTTAAATATCAAAATAAACAGTCTGAAAAGAACATTTTAATAATATTGATTTTTATATACCTTCTACAACTTATTTTAAATGCCAAAATGTAATTTTAGGATTCTTTCAATAAGATTATTAAATTAAAATTTAATATACAGGGTGTGACAGGAAATGACTTATTATATTTAAATGGGTGACTCCTAGGGAGTCCTAGAGAAAGTCTACATACTTTTTTTTTTTAAATCAAATATCTAAATACTAAGGTAAAAACCCTTTTTACCCACATACTGTCGCGCCGTTACATCTGGATTCAGTTAGCAACAATGTGGGTCACTAGAGTATACTAACAGTGTTATCAGATCACACCACGTGTCTCGCCCTTATTTGAATACTGGCGGCGCTTCCTTTATTCTTCAGTACGCTTCGGTACTTTGGCGGGGAAGGACGTCGAGCGTCGAGCGTTCCACGTGCTTGACGTATACGAATTTTAAACGTATTGCCCGATTTTTTTTTTGTTGTGAAATAATTCATAATAACAAATGCTGTGATGTGATTTAAAATGTGTGTGATATTACCTACTGTTGGTTCTACAGGAAAACATACTTTTTGTGTTTAATTTTTTTATGGAATTTAATTATAAAACGGATTATTTTAAAATAAGATCGAAGGTAAGAAAGTATGTACCTTAAAATTGTAGTTTTCTTTGTCTAAGAAGTTTGAAAAAGAAGTGATAACGCGCGCCAAGACGTCTTGTTGTCAAAAACTGAACACGTGCGTTTAGAATTTGAATAGCAACACCGCCGACAATGCGATGACCTCTTTTGAAACTTGAGACTGCCTCAATAACATATAGATTGCGAAGGGCCTCAGGAGCGGCCACGTAAATTTTGAGATTTCATATAAAGTGTATATTTCGCTTAATAATTCAAAGCGCCATTTATGGTTATTTTTCTTCAATTTATTTTCATCTCTGGATTTGCCGGTTTAAATATAATACGTCATTTCCATAACACCCTGTATGTTGTAATAGATGTCGATGGTGCATAATAAAACATCAGCGGACCACCTTAGTCATGCTAAACGTATATTTAAAGAACTACATCTTAACTCAGTCTCAATATTAATAATGTACTCAAAAAAGGGTTGATTATTAATCACCTCTCTCCTCTTATAATCATACTTATATTATGCTATTATTACCTTAAACCTTAACCCATAAGGTTTATGTCATTGTTATTGTTTTATTATATAATCACAACATTAGCCGTCTGGCCATCGATCGTGATATTAGATATACTCCGTGTCCAAAATAAGCAGGGCCAGTACAGGGATCTCGGAAACCGTAACAGATGCGAAGTCGGTTAAATGGAGGTAAAGTTGCGCATTTACGTGCCTAATAATATGCCGTTTAGAAAGTTTTAATATTCCGAACAAACCCGAAATTCTGAAAAATCGTTTTATCCTTTTCCTGGGTTTTTTGAGATCGAATTCTAAAGTAAATTGTACTTTTGCATTGCCACTTATTCCGCTGTATCTAACAGCGTTAATTGTTTTGTAATCATACGAGTCGTCTTCGAAGGGCAATTATCAACTCTCGTTTTTAAAATACGGTCCTGTTTGTCTGATATTGCAATTTGAGAGCTATTTTTCGTCCGAATGCAACGATGTACGACACATTTTGGTTTAATGACGTTTCGAGGGTTTTTGAACAACATCAGGAAATATGGGATACGGTCCTGTATTTCTCCTAATTTTATAAATAACATCTCTTAAGTAAGCTCTAAATTTTTTACTTATGTTGGACTAGTTCAATAAATAACAAATAATTTAATAAGAAACCACAAATAAGTGAATAAAATACAGAAACATTATTTCAAACTTCTGTTGATTCGCGATTTACTGGAAAACTGATTGGCACGTATTCTGAAACACCACGGCTAGCACGTTCGCCTGACATGACACTGTTAGATTTTTTCCTCTGGGGGGTATGTCGAAAATTTGTTTATAAACACAACTTCGAAACGGAAGACGAACTTAGGAGGTTGGTGCTTGAAGCCTTTCAAAGTATTACGCCAGAAATGTTGTCAAATGTTAGAAGATGTCAACAGTTAGAAGATATTATTTGGGCTTAGAAAATAACGGAGTCATTTTTAACACCTGGTTATGTAGTTCCTTACTTTTTTCGTTGCTCGTTTTATTACTGTTTTGGTATGTTTCTTATTGATGTTTATTATTGAATTATTTTTTATTCGTTTATTTGTTATTTATTGAACTAGTCCAACATAAGTAAAAATTTAGAACTTACTTATGAGATATTATTTAAAAAATTAGGAGAAATACAGGACCGTATCCCACAACTCCTGATGTTGTTCAAAAAACCCTCGAAACGTCATTAAACCACAATGTGTCATACATCGTTGCATTCGGGGAAGAAAAAAGCTATCAAATTCCAATACCAGGAAAACAGGACCGTATTTAAAAAAATAAAGTTGATAATGGCCCTTCAAAGACGAGTCGTCGGATTACAAAACAATTAACGCCGTTAGCCGTTAGATAGAGCGGAAAAAGTGACAATGTAAAAGTGCAATTTACTTTAGAATTCGATCTCAAAAAACCCAGGAAAAAAATAAAACACTTTTTCAGAAATTCGGTTTTCCGGATATCTCCGGAACTACTCGGAATTTTAAAACTTTCTAAACGGCATATTATTAGGCACGTAAATGCGCAACTTTACCTCCATTTAACCGACTTCGTATCTCTTACGGTTTCCGAGATCCCTGTACTGGCTCTCCTTATCTTGTACACGGTGTCAAATAACCAATGTTACTTAAAATTTGTAAAGATAGGTTAACTTAAAATTACTGATAACTGTACCTTTTAGATATGCAAGAACTCTTATTGACCAAAAATTCATGGTTTGAATCGAAAAAATGTCGTCCCCTTTCACGACGATCTATTGTTTCATTGTTAGAGAGAATACTTTTCTAGTTATCCCCGTATGATTGTATAACATTGATATTGTGTATCATATAAAATACCAACCTGCCGATTTGTCTAAGAAATAAGCCAACAGACACCGTAGAACGGCTTGGTGTGACACGACAAGTACATTTCCTTGTCTTTCCAGTTCCATAATTACTGGTTCCAATCTAGCTACTAAATCTTCATAACTTTCCCCCCTCGGATACCTATAGGCAAACTTATTAAGGTCTCTTGAAGCGAATTCTTCCGGATACTTTTCCTTTATATCTTCGTATGTCATTTCTTCACAGACGCCCTTCAAATTAATAAATTACATATTAGTTTTCTATGATATGAAACTTGTTTGGCAATGGGACTGAATAAAAAGAACTTTGAAATTGATTATAGATACCCTGTAAGCGGACTCCTTGGGTAAATACGGGGGTTTTACCAAGATAAATGTTTGATAAGTTTTAATACGTTTTTATTCTTACAAAATTCAATTTAACGCTACATTAAAATATGACCTGATAAAAACGATATTTTATTTCCCTCTCAACTCCAATTACATTTTTTCGATTTGTTATTGGACAAAATTAGTTTTAATGACATCAATTTAAAAAACCTGATACCCCCTGTTGTCTGATCCCTTCCTACTTCTTTCCTTTCAATTTTTCGACAACCTGCTTTTCAATCAATCCGCTCACTAGTTCTTTATAAACGTCTAATCACCATTAATCACCCTGTATTTAACGGGATGTCGTAGCCAAAATACGTTAAATTAATGACAGCACAACATCCAAAATACTTTTGTCTGTTTGAAGGTCGTAGACAATGGTGTTTCTTGAATAATAGAAAAGTTTTGGACTTGCATTGTCTTTATTTGTTATATATCACAACGTTTCAACTGGTAAGTATCTCCAGTCGTCTTCAGGTAAATACTAAATAAGAAAAGTAACTACAGGTCTATTTATACTAGCTATGTGCACTGAAGCATAATTGAGATGGGTGCAGTCGTGCGTTCAGTTTTGCGCGATATTAGTAATTCTAAGCTTACATCTACTTAACAAGGGCTTCCAGATATTTATTAAATCTAATGAAGGTTTACTAAAACAGCCAGGGTTCTGGTGTATGGTAGCAGCTTCCTTGAACTTCCTCCAGTGTGGTTCTTTGAGCAGGATTTCGGCTTCTGTCCACCTGATGTGATGGCCGTGTGTCCAGGCATGGTCAGCTGCACCAGATTTTTCCGTTTCTCCTTCTCTGGTGCAGCTGACCATGCCTGGACACACGGCCATCACATCAGGTGGACAGAAGCCGAAATCCTGCTCAAAGAACCACACTGGAGGAAGTTCAAGGAAGCTGCTACCATACACCAGAACCCTGGCTGTTTTAGTAAACCTTCATTAGATTTAATAAATATCTGGAAGCCCTTGTTAAGTAGATGTAAGCTTAGAATTACTAATATCGCGCAAAACTGAACGCACGACTGCACCCATCTCAATTATGCTTCAGTGCACATAGCTAGTATAAATAGACCTGTAGTTACTTTTCTTATTTAGTATTCACCTGAAGACGACTGGAGATACTTACCAGTTGAAACGTTGTGATATATAACAAATAAAGACAATGCAAGTCCAAAACTTTTCTATTATTCAAAATACTTTTGTTGTTCTAGAAATTTAAAGGAAAACTAAAAAATTTAATTACAATACAAAATTTGTTCGACTTATTCTTAAAGCTGTCATTTTAAACAACCCGACTGTCAATTTAGGACCGGTTCGAGATTAAAACTCTGTAGCAAATACGGCTGTTAAAGTGTCATTGGCGCATAGGACAGCATATTGTGTATCTATATTCGCTGTGATACTGCCGTTTGTCATCTAATCTACTTACTAGAATCACTACTTACAGCGTCAATTTCATTTAAAGCCTTCCATCTCTCCTGTGGCACATCTAATCCCGACACCGTTTGAATGGTCCGTTTCAACCACGACGTCCAAATTCTAAGCCCTTCGATTTTTTGCTCATGTATGTACGCGGCCAGCGCGTTTCCGTAATGTCGTCCGCGGACGCTCAGGTTCGAATCTCCGCCTATGCGACCTTCTAGGTTGTGTTCACTTTCTCCGTGCTACAAATTTAATAAATAAATATTAAATGTTCAATAATAATTCATGTTTATATAGTTTGAACACCCTGTATTAATTGTTTAAAAATATTATAAAAAATTTATTAAACTAGGAGGTCCTTTTCAAGAAATCCAACTCAAATTAAGTAATAAAGGTCTCCTAATAGGAAAAATCAATCAATACAAATCAAACGTCATTTTAGATATGTTAAACATGCTTAAGGCCGATATTTTAGTGTTACCTTAAGTTAGGGCCGATATTTGAATGTTACCTTAAGTTAGACCATAGCTAAGGTAGCCTTAGCGTTATGGCAAACCATAAAAAAACTATGTTTGAAATTAATTTGAGGGTCAATTGACGCGTCTAAGAATCTAAGTATAAGTCTAAGATTGCCATCTTAAAGGTCTATTTATTTAGATAAGAGTTAAAAAGAACTTTAATATACTGTCAAACTTGTGGTAAGGATGACTTATGTCATTCTGTTAATTAAGGTGAAATATCGGCCCTTCGGTGTGCCAAAGAAGAATATTTGAAGTAAATTTTTGACGTGTACGAAACAAGAAAACACTAAAGGTAAGAGGGTTGAAAATAGGTCACAGTGGGAACAGTTACAAATATACAGGGTAGTTGATTAGTGCGAGGAATTCAAATATCTCCGTTGTGCTTAAAAATATCGAAATTTATTAAATACAAAGGTTCTAGGATAAATAAAAGCGCACATTTAAAAAATATTTTAGGATATACAGGATGCTCCAAAAAAACGGGGCATCATATAAGTATTTTTTTTTAAATTGTACCCCCATTTCTTTTTGTCTCATCGAATTCGGCATAAAATTTTACATAAGATATGCTATTTTATGTTGGTGATTTATACGACGTTGCCAGATTATTCAATTTTTCTTAAAATTTTCTCGAAAAACATCATATCAAAAAAATTATTTTAAAATTTTAGTAATTTAAACTAAAAATTAAATTTTTGTATTTTTATAAACCTTAGAGGTAATTTTACTAAAAAAAAGCATCAATATCGTATACAAGGTGTTTTTTACATCGGTACAAATGTAGCATGTAGGCATGCAACCTTCAGAAACTTCATCATCATAAATTATTACACTTACCCTCGTTAAATAAATGGTTCTTGGTGTGATATGTATATTCATTAAGTAATAAACTATTCTCGCTTGGACATGTCCTTCGTGCTTATGAACTACCACTTTTTGTCCCGTATTATAAATCTTCATAAAAGAAACGTCCTTTTCTTCCACTTCGTCTAAGGGGCTGTACTTTTGTTGGTAATGTTGGATTCTTTTAATAAAGTCTTCCAGTACTGCTTCTTTGTTCATGTTTATATAGTCTGGACTACTAATTTTCACTTCCATAATATTCTGCAAGCGAAATAAATACGTTAATTTGTAGGTATTTATGAATAGTCAAAGAAAATTACGTTTTGTCTTCGCTACTCATGAACGAATTGTCATAGCTCGAATTAGGTAAGCTATGTCACTTCTTACAGTCCATGTTTAGCTTGTACAAAAAATTTTCGAAATCTGTTCAACCATTTGAGTTGCAGATGATTGCATACACACAGACTCACTCATAACCACAATTCACTCCTTGGCTTGCTGCAGTCGACTAAAAAGTATAATAATGTTATTCTCAAAAACGTTTAATATCATAAAGAGACAGAATTGTTTATATTCTGTCAGAATCATACAAAGTTTTAAACAGAAATGAATGATGCCAAGTCTGTACTGAGGGTTCTAAATCTACCGCCTGTGTTTGAAACCGAAAGGTATATTAATTATATTGAATGTATTTCTCATGTGTATCTATTACCTATTAAGTAAAAATATTATACTAAATACAGGGTGTTATGGAAAGGACGTATTATATTTAAATGGGTGACTCCTTGGGTGTCCTAGAGAAACGCGACATATATTTTTTTTTTAAATCGACCGTTTTAAAAGTGGGGTCCAGCCCCATAAACCCACAGCTCATCCGGCGTTTGTTCGCCATGTCACCCTGTGGTGGCATATCAAGAAACAGGTGTTACGTGCAATGTTGTCAAACTTAATGCAAAACTGAAATTCCATATAAAATTATAAAAATAAATTATTTATCTACCTACTTGTATTTATCTTTATACCTCCAGGCACAAGTTTTTTAAAAATACACTTAGATCAGATCATTAGATTTTATTACACGCGACGCGACGAAATTTGACTTATTCGTCGGCGACATTCCATTTTTCTGTCAAGTCAAACGTCCAAAACAAACTACTCGTTTTAACTGAGCAACTTAGGTTCGTCTATAAAAACAACGTCAAATAATATACAAAGTTTGGACGCGTAGCCCGAAAATTATTACAACTATTATACGCGTACCTTCTGAAAACAAAGCGGATAGCCGAGAGCGTAAATGGTTATCAACAGAAGCGACCGCACCCTAACTCTGTTCTTCTATTACTGACACTTGCAAGTAGCGATGATACAAAATACTAGGAACGCGTATCTGGTAACAGTTATGAGCGTGTAACGTAACGTAACAGATACTTGTAATGTAAAATACTAGTTCCCTGTTCCAGCCGATATTTCTTATACGTGTGACAGCACCGTTACCACACAACAGGTTGCAAAATACTAGGGCCAGCAAAATAATAGTTCCAGCTGTTATTTTATATCGGTCCGTATACGTGTGACAACACTGTTACAACGAGTTGCGCGGCGCCGGCCTATTCTTTGGCAAAATAATAGTTTCAGCTGTTATTTCTATTATTCTGTTATTTCTGGTATATACGATATACGATATGGCCGTCGTACACGGAGCTGAGACAAACAAGTAACAACACTGTTGGCCAGAACGGATTCTGTTTTATTAAATTAAATTAATAGGTATTAGGTAATTATTAAACTTATATTGGTCTCCGATCATCATCCCCTCCTTTTGTTATATAGTTTCTTAATAATTTTAGATGTATTTGTGTCATGAGTGATTTATTTATATTATTGTAAGTATTTCTAACCTAAAATATTAAATTCGTTAAAAATAACTATTTTTAAAAATTTTGAATTAGAACTCAAAAATTTATATTTAAACAAAAATTTATAAGTTGCCGCTACAAAAAATACGTAATTCGGCGTAAATCGACAACCAAATAATCCAAACAGGCGAGGCCGCCGACGAGATTTAGAAAATACTAGTTGTTACAAAATAACTAGTATTTGTAACAGTTACTGCCGTGTAACAGGAACATAACGTACTGTTACTAAAAAATACTAGTTTGTATCATCGCTACTTGCAAGTCGCACGCTTGTACCCATAGACCTACGTCGGCCCGGCGCCGAGTAGATTGTGTGAAAGAGATGGAGAGATGGCCGCGTGAAATAAAATCTTCGTCGGTCTTGTCATTTGGAGTAGAGCTGGCTAATTCAATTTTTTAAGCTTCTCAAAAGAAAAAGTACAGTGGCAGTATTATCAGCTACCACTATCATTTTATTCAATTTGGTCGAAATTCGATTAAAGCCATATCAATTAAACGCCTTGCAAGAGATCTCGCCGTAAATAGGCAAGTAATAGAAAGAATCTCGTGAAATATCAAACTGTCAAAATTGCCCATCTCTATTCAGAGTTTGAAGGTATCTATTTCGTTCGTTCGTAGGTTAACTGTTTTATGGTTCGTAGATAAAATGTTATTTTTAAATTGAAGGATTGCATTGTGTGTATTTAAAATGTGTGTGTTTTAAATTAGTTAAATAAATAAATCTACGCGGGAAAAAAGGACCAAAATTAAAACAGCGTTCGCGTGTATTCTTCCATGTGAATAGCTGCTATTTTTGAGGTTATGTGAAAGGTTTTTTCCTAAAACTTAGATTCTGTGTGGTTTGTGTAAAATTATGAAACTAACAATTTTTAAATAAGTAAAGGTAAGTAAGCATGTGTCTTAAATAAAATTGCATTTTTTTAAAGAGTTAGAACGATAATAATTATTTAAAAGGTCAATGATGTTTGACCTATTTACTTTCCTGTGCTTGTAACGAATTTGAAATTTGTGTGTGATATTACCATTATTTGTTTTGAAAAACATCTTTCGCCGTCGGTTTTCTGGAATCATATTTGTTCATAAATGATATAATAATTGTTAAAATTATAAATTTTTTTCTAAAGAGTTTGCTGTGTAGGTATGACAACACCGGCCGAAATGAGCAGTCGTCTTTTGACCGTGCAGACCTCAGTGTTGATGGTTTATATGTTACGCCAGTGCCCCACATGTGTTTGTCTGATTTGACATAAGGTGATATAATCCGGTCATTAATTGAAAGCGCCATTTATGGGTATTTCTCTTCAATTTATTTTCATCTCAGGATTTGCCGGTTTAAATATAATACGTCATTTCCATAACACCCTGTATATATGTATTTTTAAATTTTCTAATCGTAAAGTTATCTATAGTTAGTTTCCCAACACCATCAAATTGCGATGATTTAGGGAAATCACCGTGGCAATGCTGTATGCACGTGCTTATCAATTATAGTACCAAGTTTAGGAATGTCATTCATTTTTCAGGCAGTGTTGTTTGTGTTTAGTTTCTACGGTGGTTGTGATCTATTGTATTTTTTAATTTATCCTTAGTGTCTATTCGAACTAGAACTATTTAGAGCTGTTTATTATAGCTATCTACAATGGTTCTTCAGTGCGTGGTGTGTAAGAAATTTGACTATTCTAACCCCGGATTAAAATTTCGTTGGTGAGTGAGAAGTGAGATTAATGAGGTTATGTTTTTTTCAGGTTAAGCAATGGTGTAACTAATTCTAATTTGGTGGAGTATGGGACAATAAAAAGGATAAAAAAGTTTCGGAAAGATCGTGTAAGCTTCGCGGAAACAATTTAAGCGCTAGGACGGCAAAAGCCGCGCCTAGGTCCTCGAAAATTGGCTAATAGATTTGGAAATCAACGAAGAATAAAAGTGGATCCAGAAACTGTCCGGGTATTTTATAATTTGTACTTTCTTTTCCGGATACTTTCTAGACGGACTATACTTACCAATTTAAAAAGACACGGTTACTGGAAGTCTACCAATGTCGCTGAAGGATATAAGTATAGACAATTCCCTTACAAATAAAATTAAAATTGTTACAACCATTAAAAAAATATCACATGAAAGAAATCAACATGAATCGGAGATAACGTACCTTCAAGTTCTGAGTGCCCCTCATCAAGGGCGGATCCAGAGGGAGCACAGGGTGCGCGCGCCCCCCTTAAAGCATTCAAGAAATTCACACAAACCCAGTAATATTTGATAATTTATTAAAAGGTTTGAGTCGGATAATCTGACTACAAGGCATACTGACCTTTTTACCCCGTATTGTACAATATACGATATTATAGAAAACAACCCCCAAAACAAATCTCTAGATCTGCCCCTGTACATCATCTTACTACAATGCAAAATAGCAACTTTCAAAAAACTCGGCATAACTCAAACGATCGCGCAGATACTATTTTAGAGTTCTACCTGTTCAATAATCTGTGGATCATCACATATCGACTCGACATAAAATAGCTTAAATCCCATCTTGTTCACTACATATTCCTGAATAACTTTTCTTCTTTCAGGTGTTGAATTGGTCGCGTCGAATACAGCTACTTCACCGCCATTTTCCAACCACTGACAAACATCCTTCAGTGCCTCTACAGCACACTGGTTGCGAATCGCCATGGCCTCTGCATTGTCAGGTCTGAAAAAGTCATGGTTTTGGTATGCTGTCGTCGCGTGACGTCTGTATTCACCGAGATTAAATACTGAAAAAAAAATTGAATTTATTTTGGAAATTTATATAACAGTGCTTATTATGCACACAAATTATGATTTGTATTGTAAATAAGTTGATGAAACTTTATACCGAAAGACATAAGATATATGCACCGACCTATAACTACAACGAATACTTATAAACAGGAAGAAGACAAACAGCCGTGTTAACAAATCGAAGCAGGTATGAACAAACGAACAAACCCGGCATCCATTACGTCTGGCATCAGCTGACAAACGCACGTGCTTTTCAAATGTCAATTTTGTCCAAATTTTTATTACTGTCAATATTTTAAAGCGACATTTAACCAACAAAAAACATTCAAAACTCTTTTATTTGATTTACTAAGTAGTGAAAATCAAATATTAGGATTCTGACATGTTTTAAGCTGCACTCTTATATCATTGATTGAATTAGTAACTAAACTACAAATGAAAAATTAAACTTCAGAAATAAGCTTGTAAGTAGTTTTATTAAGAAATAGGAAGTAAATCATAATTTACATAAAATATTTTACCATCTTCAACTGGGCTCTAGGTTCTAGCAAATATTTCAGGCTTCAAGTCCGAGCATATTTTTGGGCCCCCTATGATTTATGAAAAGAAATTATTATCGATGCTTACTCTCAGTAAAGATGACTGAATGAATATTTCAATTACAAATTACTCACTTGCACCAAAAAGGAAACGACGTTTCTCGTGAAAAGATTAGAAAATTAAAAATTATTTTAGAATTTAAGGACGCCTCGCTTTCGCCATTTTCATTCACTTTACATATCATTGATATGTTGCTTGATTTTATTCCATGCCAGACGAAGAAAATTGACTTGTAAAATTATTTAACAATTCGTGCTGTTCGCATTTTATGCCTGTATCTGTCTGCAACAACCTTCCCTAATTCAATAAAGTGAGACAAATATGACCAGGATCAAGTCGCCTGCATAAACACTCACTTTCTGGCATTTCATATTAACTCTATGTAAGTCTGATATTGACGTTTAAATGATAGAGTGAAACAGATACATAAAAGTAAGTTACTTGTGCGCGCATGGAGCAGAGTAGGCTTAGCATCACTTCCAAGGCCTTCTTACGTATTTCGATCCCCCCCCCCCCCCCCCCCCATAAGCAGTCTCACCGGGCTGTATAACTATGGATACGTACAAGTTATGGGATGCGCAGTAAAAAGTTAGATTTTATTTAAAGGTTGCTCGTCGGTAGTCTTGCGCACAATGTTGTCACCGTCATATAGGCAACCCCGCCGTATTGGTGCCGGTTCCGAACCGAAATCAATCGTAGGGATGTAACTATATTAAAAATCTATCAATACGTGGACAATTGATGTCAAAATTAATTCTAAAAGTGGCTTTTCAGTAATGGCCACAAGGTCTCCTTTTATGCAAGAACTATTGCCGTGTAATCATTTTCATTAGGGCGAAGCACGGTCCTGTTCGTTGGTTAAGGTAAATAGTTTATCAGTCGGTATTGCGCATGACATCTGACGATCAGCTTTATTTACAATGCGCGAGGCCACTTTTGCTTTTAGAGTTTGGCTATAGGTCGGTGGGTTCATGGCTTCCATGATATCGTACCTCGCCGACCTTATCGGGACACCCTGATTTTTTTATTGTATAAGGCATCTTCAGGTGATTAGGAATTCCCCTTGCATGTTTATTTGATACATTGCCACCTGACAAGCAAGTAGAATTAGCGTGGCGGTAGCATGCCACCAGTAAATGTTACAGATAATACGTAAGTACGCACTTGTAATTAACGTAAAACAATTAGAATAATACGTATTCTCATAGAATTTAAGAACCACTTTAATAAAGCAGTAGAACTACATTTTCATTTCTCAAATACCCTTTCTAGGAATATAAAAGCATATCTTAATTTAGGAATAAACCTTTGACGTGGTTCATTTAGGATAGATAACTCGAATGGCAATATTTAAAATTTTCTTAAAACACTATACCAATTAATTATTATCAAATATTCAAAAATGTACGTTTAAATTAATAATTAATTTCTTTAATAATGAACCAATTTTTTGTTTTGACTGATAGAAAACAAATTCCTAGAGTTTAGGGCAGAGCGGTCTAAGTCCGGATACGTCTAATCGTACGGGATAGCGCATAAAATCTAGATGCATGTAAATTTCCTAAAATTGAAATTTTACATATCTTATATAAAAATTGAATTAAATTTATTTTTTAAACTAAACCAAGTAGAGGTATTCTGGGTAAGACACTGGCCCAAAAGAATTGCCATGCCACTCGAAACAACAGAAAAAAAATACCATTTAGTACACAATCAATGTGACATTTCATCACTTGTTTTGACTTTTGCTAAATTAAAAACAAAAATAATTTCAACAAATAAAATCTCTAATATAGAGTGTTACGCAATATGTATATATTCATTTAATTAATAATAATAATAATAATTATAAAACAGATTATTTAAAAATAAGATCGAAGGTAGTCGTTTCAGTTAGCAACAATGTAGGTTACTAGAGTAAATTACAGTGATGCCAGATCACACCGCGTGTCTCGCCCTTGCTTGGATAACCGCCGCGCTCGTATTGATATGTTTAACCTTCGGTATCGTCGCTTCCAGTGTTGGAGAAAATCGATGATAGAGTAAGGTAATAAGTAACAAGCGACGATTTTCGCTTGAATTTATAACCAGAGCGGTTTCTTTAATAATCGAGCGATGTCGGTTTTTCGCTCGAGCAATCACAACGCTAGTTGTTTCAGTATGTTTCGATACTCGGTGTTGGAACGACGTTGCCGAGGGTTCCACGTCCTTGATGAATACGAATTTTAAACGTTTTGTTAGTTGTAGCATTACCCGATTTATTTCTGTTGTGAAATAATTCATAATAGTAAATGCTGTGATGTGATTTCAAATTTATGTGATATTACCTAATGTTGGTCCTGTTGCAAAACACACTTGTGTGTTTTATTTCTTTATGGAATTTAATTATAAAACGGATTATTTTAAAATAAGATCGAAGGTAAGAGAGTATGTACCTCAAAATGTAGTTTTTTTTTCTAACAAGTTTGAAAAAGAAGTGATAATGCGGGTCAAAGACGTCTTCTTGTCAAAAACTGAAAAAGAAGTGATAACGCGGGTCAAAGACGTATTGTTGTCAGAAACTGAACACGTGCGTTTACAATTCTGAGTTGCAATATGACAACACCCTATAATGCGCTAACCTCTTTTGAACCTCGAGACTGCCTCAATAAACTATTTATTGCGAAGGTCCTCAGGAGCGGCTGCGTAAATTTTGAGATTTCATATAAAGTGTATATTTCGCTTAATAATTCAAAGCGCCATTCATGATTATTTTTCTTCAATTTATTTTCATCTCAGGATTTGTCGGTTTAAATATAATAAGCAATTTCCATAACACCCTGCATAATGTATTTAGAGGAAAACGTATTTTTTTTTTGTTACAGATATATTGTTAATCGGATTTATTATTAATTGGTTTAGTTTAAAAAATAAATTAAATTAAATTTTTATGTAGAATATGTCAAATTTAAATTTTAGGAAATTTACATGCATCTAAATCAGTGATGTTCAACCTTTTCCGACGGACCGGTATATAATTAATATAATATAATATAATATAATAAAGGAGAAAATTAAAACTTTATTCTACACTGAACGACATACGAAACGACTAATTTTAAGTAATTTTTGTGAAATTACATCTTTTGATACACTTAATGGATTTTGATAAACTTTTCACTGGCGCGTATCCCCACTTATTTAGCTACACATTGGCGTACTAAAGTTCTTCCGTTCATTTAATTTAATATACGGGATAACATTAAAAATTATATTTTTTTACTAAAATTTAAGCTGCGACAGGGGATTTTCAGTTATATCTGAGTACTCACACTCTCACGAGAGTAAAATTGAATCTTTTCTCTAAATTTTTTTATTCGTCCTTTTATCTTTAACAGTTTTAAAGTTATATCGCTTTGCCAGAACATTACATTTTATGTATGCCTACCTACCGATACATGATGCGACAGCTTACATTTTTGTCGCATCAAGATGGTTTATCAATAAAGATATGATTTAGCAATATCCCAAACAATATAATCTATAAACAAACAACAAAAATACATATTAAATTAAGCAATACAAAAGTTAATAAAAACCAAAATGAAATAAGTAAATAATAATGAACCATTCAACAGTGTGTTGGTCCCTCTCCCGATTTTAAAACGGTCGCACATCGCCTGCCCATGGTTGATATACAGTTATTTGTTATTTATTTGACGCGACAAAAACGTAAGTTGTCGCATCATGTACACCTACGTAAGAGCAGGTAGGTATGCCTAAAATGCAATGTTCCGGAAAAAGCGGTATAACTTTAAAACTGTTAAGGTCAAAAAGGCAAATAAAGAAATGTAGAAAACAGACTAACCTTTATTTTCGTGAGTATATAAGTACATACAAGTTAAATTTTAGTAAAAAAATGCACTTCTTATTGTATCCTGTATATTGACTTAAAACGGAAAATTGCTACGTCAATGAGTAGCTATACAGGGTGTCCCAGAATATGTGGGCAATCTCCCGGGTTCAGATAGAACACTTAAAAATATCAGGAGAAGTTCATATAAAGTTTTCTTCCTATTAAATTACACCTAGTACTTAAAAAATTATTTCAAAATCAACGATTTCCAGGAACGTCCGTTAGGACCCGTATCTGCGTGGGGGGGGGGGGGGGGGGGTTTGTTCACTGGGGAAAAAAGAATAAATTCCTCCAGAGAGATTGAACCAGGCCCCATGAAGGAGTTTCTATGTGTTATCTACTGATGAGTTATAAGAGTATTCTCACACTTACACTATTATTATTGAGATAAATTCATTGATTTTCACAAAGATTTATTGTTAAATTTACAGAATATTTACCTCTAGTATTGATTCCGATCCAATTCAAGTAACGTGACAGCTTCTTGGAAATATATGTCTTTCCTCTGGCAGGTAGACCCACCATCGCAATGACATGTGGACTATTGACATAGTTTGCTCGTTCACCTATAACAAAAAATTAGCGTTAAAAAATATGCAATATTAAATAGGAAATTTAAAAAAAAAGCGTACTATGTACGTACAAACAACTTTTTTTTTTGATCAAACACAAGCACTATAGGAAAAATCCTTTAAGGCACTGTGGGAGTGGTGCGTGTGCGAATAAAGCGATTCACATTGGTTTTGAATCGTTGGAGGCTATATTGGTTGGGAAAAACGACCTAGGGAAGGTCGATCCATAAAGATGAAGTCCTTCAGATGAAAGAGTTCTTAAATAATGAAGTTCGAGGAGTCCTCAGCTGCTATTCGCCGTTCTGGGAGGAATTAAGAGGGCAAGGTCAGCCGAGCACTTTCCATGAAAATATCTGTAAAAGACAGTCAAATCCCTTTCCTGTCTTTGATGTTCTAGGCCCTAGGCTGTCGAGGCTCTTCGTCAGCTCGTGGTTTCCGATCAGACGAATGGAACTACTTTCGATGGAATCCAGTAGCCGAAGAGTATGTTTGGGTGGAGAGGTCCAGACATGAGAGCAGTACAGTTGTTGAGGTGTGTACATCTTGTTGGTGCGGAAGAGTACACAAGTTTCTGAGAAGCTTGGCGATTACCACAACGTTGTTATGCCAAGACATATATCCTCCCAGATTGACACCCAGCAAATTAATAGATGAAGCCAGTGGAATTGCATGTCCTGTCATGACTATATTCGGTTTTGTAATGTTAACCTTTTTAGAGAAAACTGCTGCCTGGAATTTCTTAGCATAAAAATGATAAAAAAAGGCATACTACTAGAAGTGGCGTTGTAAATAGGAAACTGGTTACCCTTCACTGTTACAGACTGCGATATAATAAAATATAATATTATCTATTTCATTAAAAAATCACGCAGATAACAAAAAAAAAACATAAAAATGATAAAAAAAATGCCTAATTAATAGTTCAACAGAACCAAAATAATAATATTTGTGATAAAACTGTTCAAGCATTTGGTTAGTACACATGAATGATAAATAATCAGTAAAAAAATACTCAATTCGGTTAACAAAAAGCTAGGGATCGGTTTTCAATGCGATTTTAAATTGCCAGCTAGATAGGACAAGAGCTACCAATATTAGATTAAACGTTCCATTTGACTTGTGCTACGTTAATACCAGTCAATGGGATTTGCAAGCAATTTTAATAGTTCTTGTCGCTTCTTACTTTATACGGATTGGTAATTTAACAACACAATGAAAAACATGCCCCAAAACAATAAATAAAACTAAAATATACCGATTCTGATGGAAACAGCCCTGGTAAATACTGGTTTTCCATTTTTATTCTTCATTATAGTTTGCCACTAATACTAATAATTACACTAACTAATCTCGTTTAACTAATCTAATTTAATCATTGCCGTAAATACAGAGCAGACACAAACTTTCACTTTATTTTTGCAAACAAAAACTCAAATATACACCACACATTCGGTACGTATACTAGAATGATCTTTGGTACCGAGGCTTGGCACTGAACGAACCACGTTGGCACCTTGCACCGAATTTATCAAAAACATAATCAGACTTTACATGACGGACCACGACGAGCGTTCGTTAGAACGTTTGTGGAAACTACAACAGTTATATTATTCAAATTTTCCGCCGTTATGTTGCTCGTCGATATGCCTTACTTGACCCAAATATTTGCGTTCTTTTAATACTTCCGGCTACACCGGAAGTAGCTGTTTACTTTAACAAAAAAAATTTAAACGAAATATGATGAGATTTTTATACAGGGTGTTTCAAAAACATGGGTCCGCTTGTTTGAAAGATACCAAAAAATCTATATCGGCCGGTCACTAAGCATGTTAATAATAATGAGTTTCAACTTTATTTTAATTTTGTTTTAATCAAGATGAGTAAGGGAGCGTTTGAGAATTGACCGGGCTAATAAGAAAAAATATCGTCATGGAAAATTGTTTGGACATGTTTACAAGGACGCTAGTGGTGGGTCGATAGAATAACCTTTCTAATCATAATATACCGGGCGTTTCAAGAGGAACGCTCACCCCTATAACTTTCTTATTGTTTAAATTACAGAAATAAAATTTGGTTGGCTTGTATGTGATATTATTTGGGTTTTTATGGTATGACGGGCTCCATTTTGTCGCTTCCGGTTTAACCGGAAATTACCTCAACTTTTTATTTTTAAATAGAATACCCAGCTATTTTTGGCTATATCGATTCAGAACACCATTCCAAATTCAACGATACCCCATACGTCGCGCTTTGACACTGTAATCGTTTTTCTTTATATTTTTTCATCTAGATTGCTATGAACTTCCTAAAATTCTAATCCAAATTATCGCGGATTTTAAATTTATAATCATGGTAATTTGTTTGTTACCATCATGGCGTCATGGTTACTACCTAGATAAATACAAAGACGTTTGCGCTTCTTTTTTCATGAATTGGCTCTGGCTCTCCTTTGTTTAGCTTGATATAAGGGTGTGTGATATCAAATTGTTGGAAAAAAAGTGCTCTAACTTTCTGCCTGAGTGAGGCAATATGTATCCATTTGAGAAAATTCAGTTCTCTTTGAAAAAGAGTTCTTAAAAACTTTAAATGTGTGTAAAAAATTTAAAACACAATAAAACTTGAAAATTGCTTTCTTGTCAAGCATTTGGCTTAGAAGTAAACCATTTTAGGAAGTTCATTGCAATCAAAATGAAAAAATAAGAAGAAAAATATTTAAAGTGTCAAAAAGTGACGTATGGGGGTGTCGTTGAATTTAGAATGGTGTTCTGAATCGATATAGCAAAAAATATACTGGGAGTTCAAAAATTCAAAGTTGACAAAATGTAGTCCGTCATAATGTCATAAAATGCAAAAGAATATGACATACAAACCCACCACTGAAATCCTGGCTACGTGCCTGTTTCTAACTAAAATATGTTGCTTTATTTATAAGCTTATTCACAGACACCACAATTCAATTTAATATACAGGGTGTTCCTTAAAGACGTGCTAATATTTCAGGGTGTGATTCCTTAGGTTATTTTATAAAAAAAGTTCATATGAACATATGCCCTTAACGGCTTAAATTTTTTGCTACAGGGTGTTGGATTTTTATTTTTTAAATGGTTATTTTTTAATATCTCCGAAAGTACTTTAGATATTATTTTCAATTTCAATAGGATATAAAGCCATACATTTTAGTTAGAAAAGTTATTCAATTGTTCCACCAGTGGCGTCCCTGCAACATGTCCTCTGATATTTTTTTACAAAAAAGATGGTACCCCACTGACATTTTTCCATGTGGATATTTTTTCTGATTAGCTCGGTCAATTCTACATGAAAATGCTCTCTTCAGTTTTTCTCGTCAGACGCACCGTTTCTTGATTAAAACCACTAAATTAATAGTGAAACTCATTATTATTAACATTGATAAAATAATTAATGATAAATTTGTTTTAAAAAAATTGTTGGAGTGGGCAATTCGATGCGAAGCCGGAAGAAGCGTGCCTTTTAAGTGAAGGTGGCCATCTCCAATAATTTTTATAAAACAAAATTTATAATTAATTATTTTATTAATGTTAATAATAATGAGTTTTAATATGAATTTAGTGGTTTTAATCAAGAACGGTGCGTCTGACGGGAAAAAACTCAAGAGACCGGTTTCATGTAGAATTGACCAGGCTAATCAGAAAAAATATCCACATGGAAAAATGTCAGTGGCGTACCATCTTTTTTGTAAAAAATATCAGAGGACATGTTTGCAGGGACGCCACTGGTAGAACAATTGAATAACTTTTCTAACTAAAATTTGTGGTTCTATATCCTATGAACACATACCGAAATTGAAAATAATATTTAAAGTACTTTCGGAGATATTAAAAAATAAAAATTAAACATCCTGTGGCAAAATATTTAAGCCGTTGCGGACATATGTTCATATGAACTTTTCTTTATAAAATGACCTAAGGAACTACACCCTGAAATATTAGCACGTCATTAAGGAACACCCTGTATAATTATATATTTATTAAAACAATCAAACTGACCACAGAAGACAACTACAAACTGGCAACACTCACTCGCACTCGGCGTGCCGCGTGCGCGTCCGGTCATGAATTTACAGAGAAAATAATTAATCTATTGTAATTTGTAAATTTTATTTAATTGCTCAAGAATGTACGAAAATTTTGACAGAAATTCAAATGGCACAATAAAATTTAGTGTTGGGAAAAGTCGATGATTTTGATCGTCGAGTAGTCGGTAGTCGAGCGATTTCAAAAAACCAGCGATTAATTACTCGATATTCCTATTCGTCAAGCGATGAAGTCACCCATCGTTCAAGTGGAGAAGATCGGGTATTGAGTGAAAAATGTCCCTAATAATCGAGTGATCGCGCGAGTGGTTATAATCACGAGAAATTCCGATTCATCGAGCGATTATGTCACTCATCGCTCGGGTTTGTTCGTTTGGTCGTGTTTTAAGTGAAAAGTGATGAGAGACAAGCGATGGTTTTCGGGGGTAATTACACGAGTGCTTAAAAATTTTCTGAAAATTTTTATGCAAGAGTGTAATTTATGGAGAAAATTACTCGAATTAACAAAAGTTAAAAGCAATAATGTATTATATATTTAACTTTAATAATTATTAATAACGCAGTTGTAATAATTAATATTAGAATTTGAAGACTCTCTTGAGGTTGGTTTCGACATTTTCGAGCAACTAGGTTGGGCATCTATTTCATTCGTTCTCATTTGTGGAATAACAAGCTTATGGTGTTTCTCGTCCATTTGTAGATATGACAAAATTGATTTTATGTTCGAATGTCCCGTGATTTTTATAAGCTGCTGCTCGCCAACTCCCTGCTTGGCTAGTTTTAGAATTTTTTGGTAATTTTTACGTTTTTTTGTATCTACACCCATTTTCTTGGCCTGGCTGGTGGTCCATTGATATGGTAATTTTGCCAACTGGAGTGTTCTTATACCAGATTCCTGATGTTTTCCAGAATGGGTTTTCTGTTAAAAAATAATCGTTCATGATTAATCTGGCCTATTTTTTGTATAAATTTGTCAAAAAGACGTATAAGACAAATATCAGAATTCCTCGTGGTTGAAATTAACCATTTAGAGCTTGTACAGGGTTTATCTCCTCCCTGTCCGATTTTCAAAAAAATTGGATTGTACTCTATACGCCCTGTGTTATCCCCACTACTGTTAGTTTCCCTTTTATATATTAATTGACAGCGAGCTCCTTCACCTCCTCTCCAAGCCAGCTCATAGAAGAGTATAGAAAATATATATTTTTTTCTAGGACATCGAGAGTACTTTCATCCCAACTATCAACAATTATTTTAAATTCATCATATTTTAAAAAAGCTGAACTTACTTTTCTCCTTTCTGGTAGATACGGCACTTGCTTGCGTTTTGCGCTCTTCGCCTCACGAGCCATTTTAAACTCAATATTTGTAAATGGATCAAATCTGATTTGCTACTCGTTATAATACATTTGCGGAAGCATCTTCGCTGTTAAATTCCATATTGCTTTATTGTAAAATCTTTGTATTCCTCACCGTTTTGTTTTTTCATGTTGTAAGCCCAGTCCGCAAGCTTTTTAATCTCCTTGCTAAAAACATACCTTCTCTCTTCACAAAACATCATAAAGTGACGCCAGACATATTGCTTGCTTTTTAGTGTTTTTTAGGACACTCTGTGCGATCTTTTCTCGAATTACTTCGATTGATTCCTTTCCAAAACGTGACATTTTTGAAACTTAACTCGGAACAATGAGAATGTCAGACTGACATATTATTCCAATAATGGCGTTGTAAGAAGGTTACTATGGTATTGTGTTCAATAGCTAGGGGGGGTTGTTTTCGATAGCTAGGGGTATTGTTTTCGAATGTAATACCACAAGATGTGTCGGGATTACCGAATAATACTTTTACCAGACACGAAACGCGTTACCCGGCAACAACACTACGACTCCGAAGGAGGAGTAGTGTTGCCGGGTAACGCGTTGAGTGTCAGGTAAAAGTATTAGGTAATACCGAAACATCGAGTTGTATTCAAAGGATTATACAACGAAATAAAGTACATATATCTTCCTGAGTTAAACATTTTTATTACAGTAATTATTGTTAATTACGAAATTACAATTATTATAGTTAAAACTTGAACTATTGGATAAATTATTATCATAGGTTGGAGGTGTTTGAAATTGGGCTTCAGCATCAGAAGTAGATGACGATGTATTTTCGGCTCTCATTTGCGACAAAATCTTCAGATGATGCTGCTCGCTGAGCTGGAGATAGGGAGTAACAGAATTTATAGAACTATGGCCCGTTATTTTGATAACTTCCTGGAGATTAGCACCTGAACTGCTAAGGGCACTTACTGTTGAAGCTCTATTAGAGTGATTCGTAATCTTTTTATTTTTCGTATCTAGGCCGATGTTGATTGCTCCCATTTTTGTCCAGTTTCTTATAATGTTAATACCTGCTGGACAATTCTTAAACCATGGGAAATTATCATTCTGTTTCCATTTCTGATTGACCGTCAAAAAGAATCGATTAGTTTTAATGTTTTCGCCTCTTTTGGACATTAGCTTAAAATATAACCGTATTGGACATAAATCCGGATTCACAAGATTTTTTACAAGCCACTTACTTTCGCATGTTCGACTTGCTCCTCCTTGCGCCGTTTTAGAAAATATTGGGTTGTATTCCAGACGACCGGTACTAGACCACATATATATAACCATTATATTGCTAATACCATCTGCAATTATGTCCCCGCTATGGACATCGAATGGGTAATAGTGAGTTTGCGCAGTTCGGAAATTTCCTTGTGAAAATAAACATTCGACAGGACCGGATTTCAACTTTTTTAATGCAAATTTCACTGATTAGTTCGATTTGAGACAGCGTTCCATGCATTCGATTTCTGACGATATGATGTCCGACGTCCGACGGTGCACTGATTGGTGGAAACTTTTGGTGCCAAATTCCGTCCCAATATTTGTAACAATGGACACGATGAGCTTTATTTTAACTTTCATCCGACGTCGTATGTTTCTTAACCTCACTTTTTTCTAAACCAAAATTAAGAATGAATCACTAAATTAAAAATACATTAATTTTAAGGTTAGGTAGTAACCACATATATATTATATTGTATACGAGTGACACTCCTTCTTTCTTTTACAAGCTTTTTAGTGAAATTCAGTTCCAAAATATTTTGGTATATATTATGTACCTACATACCTGAAATACTCTATACCTGGTATAGATCCACAACTTTTGCAAAAAAGCACCATGCACTTGTGTCCTTTCATCTTAAACAAAACAAGTTACTAACCTAACAAATAGCGAATCAAATCACCACAAATTAAAAGCTCCTTTACAAAAATTGGTGTTAGGTAACCACTAATACACCGACAACAATGTTGATGAACCATTTTTTATTATGTAATTTGAAAAGGCATCAAGAACCAAAGATGAATAACAAAAACAAATAATGTCGGGCCGGCACTGACGCGATCGATAAAATTTTCACCCTACTGCGCAAACTCAATGGTGCCAAGCGATATCTCATAGCGGGGACACTTTTTATAATTTGGAACGTTCGTATTGGCAATATAATGGTTATATATATGTGTACTAGACCCGTTATTATATTTTTCCTCCTTAAAATATTCCAATAGCAAAAAAACTGCTTCATTTCCCCTCCATGCTAGTTCGGATGCAGCTATGTGGAAAAATTTCCGTTGAAGCCCATCTGGGGTATTTTCATCCAAACTAAAGGCCATTTTTTCTATTTCCTGTCTCGTCAAACCCGTGGAACTCTCCTTTCGTGCACCAGGTACCGCCTGCGACTCTTTTCGTTTTGCATTACGGGCAAAACGGGCGCTTTGAAAAACCATGTCATTGAATGGATCTATGTGGCGATTATATTTTTCAAAATATAGTTCCTGGAGCATTTTGGCCGTTTTGTTCCATAAAAGCTTGACCACACCTTCTTTATAATCGCTTCCGTCGGATTTTCGCATATTATATGCCCAGTCTTTTAAAATGTTGCACAAATCCTTGTCTGTTGACATTTTCTCAATTTCGAAACTTCGCGCAAGGAAAAACTCAGTAAACTGCTTCCATACATATTTGTCGGAACGCTCGGTATTTTTGGGCTTCACATTTTTAATAGCATCGTCGACTTTAGACAACAAAATTTTACCAAATCTTTCTTTTGCCATTTTGTAACAAGAACTGACAGAAATTGCTTCTGAAGTAATTTGTCAAAAAATGACAATTACAACAATGTGACCACCAAGTGATAATCACTTAAATGATTATCACTTATTAATCACATCCTTCTATATGGGAAAAATATACATGGAGTTGTATAATCGAATGTAATACCACAAGATGTGTCGGGATTACCGAATAATACTTTTACCTGACACGAAACGCGTTACCCGGCAACAACACTACGACTCCGAAGGAGGAGTAGTGTTGCCGGGTAACGCGTTGAGTGTCAGGTAAAAGTATTAGGTAATACCGAAACATCGAGTTGTATTCAAAGGATTATACAACGAAATAAAATACATACATATTTGTCGGAACGCTCGGTATTTTTGGGCTTCACATTTTTAATAGCATCGTCGACTTTAGACAACAAAATTTTACCAAATCTTTCTTTTGCCATTTTGTAACAAGAACTGACAGAAATTACTTCTGAAGTAATTTGTCAAAAAATGACAATTACAACAATGTGACCACCAAGTGATAATCACTTAAATGATTATCACTTATTAATCACATCCTTCTATATGGGAAAAATATACATGGAGTTGTATAATCGATGTAATCAATCGAAAACAACACCTCTTGCTTAATGTATGAGGGTAATTTTCGCTTGAAATTATAACTCGAGTAATCTTTCCGATAATCGAGCGATGTCGGTTATTCAATAATCGAGTACTCGACCGGTTTTTCACTCGAGCAATCACAACACTAATAAAATTATGCATCGCTTACAAAATACACTTATTTTATTACTTTATCAGGAAATTTTATTAATATCCGATATAAATAGTTTTATTTGTATTAATACGCACGAACAATGTGGAGTGATAATTACGTTTTAATGTTCATATTATGTCGCTATAAATAAATATGAATATGTTTAAAAGATTATGTTATATGGATTTGTATTGTTTGTGGGAAGCGTCAAAATAATCTAACTACATCTTATCCTGCATTAATCACCTGCATTAAGGGGACCCAGGTCATTGCCCGATCACGTATTGTATGCCGTTTCTGAACATCGGAAGGATGGTAAGCAAAAAATTTGGCTATGCTACCGTTAGTTGTGTTGTAAAAATCATGTAATTTCCAATAAAACAACTAATCTTACCAGTAATATAATGAATTTTAATACAGTGTTAAAAATGATATTTTTCCACAATATTTAAATGAATAAAATAAATATTTATTCATTGTCTTCAGATATATGGCAACGCAGTAGCCGCGGTCTTTTTGCTAAAGGGCGAAACCATGCAAGATTTTTCCATAGCCTTTCATTAAGCTAACAAGAAATAATTAGGTCCAAATTGACTCAAATGTAAATAAATTCAAGATAATTTTTTATATTATTATATAATTTTATTTCTCATGTAGTTCCGCTCTTCGTAGTGCCGCTAAAACGCACAGTCTCTACAGTGGCATGAAAAGCGGGGAGGCAATTTTGTGTTTGTTATTATGCCAGCGATGGCGTTTTTTCTATCAATTGTGATGGATCAGATAATTATTAAAAATAATAATGTAGCCATTATGAAACCCAAATAGAAAAAATGGTTAAAGCCAAATTATGGCGGATTTATGTTCATTTGTTTGTAGCATTATGGCGTCATGAGTACCTTGATAAATGCAAAGCCGTTTGCGCTTCTTTTTGTATTTGTTGTCATGAATTGGTATTTTTAATAAATCTCCTTTTCTAACTTGACATAAGGGTGTGTACTATCAAATTGTTGGAAAAAAGTACTCTATCCTTTTGACCGAGTGAGCCAATATGTTCCCATTTGAAAAATTTGAGTTTTCAGGGAAAAAGCCTTCCTAAAACTTGAAAATTGCATTTTTATCAAGAATTTGAGTTAGAATTTGTTGGAAAAAGTGCTCTGTCCTTCTGACCGAGTGAGCCAATATGTTCCCATTTGAAAAATTTGAGTTTTCAGGGAAAAAGCCTTCCTAAAACTTGAAAATTGCATTTTTATCAAGAATTTGAGTTAGAATTTGTTGGAAAAAGTGCTCTGTCCTTCTGACCGAGTGAGCCAATATGTTCCCATTTGAAAAATTTGAGTTTTCAGGGAAAAAGCCTTCCTAAAACTTGAAAATTGCATTTTTATCAAGAATTTGAGTTAGAATTTGTTGGAAAAAGTGCTCTGTCCTTCTGACCGAGTGAGCCAATATGTTCCCATTTGAAAAATTTGAGTTTTCAGGGAAAAAGCCTTCCTAAAACTTGAAAATTGCATTTTTATCAAGAATTTGAGTTAGAATTTGTTGGAAAAAGTGCTCTGTCCTTCTGACCGAGTGAGCCAATATGTTCCCATTTGAAAAATTTGAGTTTTCAGGGAAAAAGCCTTCCTAAAACTTGAAAATTGCATTTTTATCAAGAATTTGAGTTAGAATTTGTTGGAAAAAGTGCTCTGTCCTTCTGACCGAGTGAGCCAATATGTTTCCATTTGAAAAATTTGAGTTTTCTGGGAAAAAGCCTTCCTAAAACTTGAAAATTGCATTTTTATCAAGAATATGGCTTAGAAATTGTTGGAAAAAAGTGCTCTGTCCTTTTGGCCCAGTGAGCCAATGTTTCCATTTAAAAAATTTAAGTTTTCTGGGAAAACGCCTTCTTAAAAACTTTAAAAGTATGTAAAAAATGTAAAACACAATAAAATTTGAAAATTGCATTTTTATCAAGAATTTCGTTAGAAGTAAAGCATTTTAGGGAGTTCAAAGCAATCTAGAGGAAAAAATAAAAATAATTTAAAGTGTCGTTGAATTTGGAATGGTATTCTGTATCGATATAACCAGAAATATACTCGGTGTTCAATTTAAAAATCTAAAGTTGTCATGTCATAAAATGCAAATTAATATCACATACAAACCCACCAAATTTTATTTCTGTAATTTAAACAATAAAAAAGTTATAGGGGCGAACGTTCCTCCTGAAACAACCCCGATATATAAGTAGCTCTAAGTTACTATGCGAGCAAATACTAAAAACTAAAACACAATGACGCCGACTAATTAGTATAGTTAAAACGGGACTCATTCATAAGAACACTGTTACTTTTTAATTTTATTCCGTTACGTACGACATTGAATACACCGACGACTAAAATAAAAATCGGGATTGTTGCTGGAATCCGCGGCCAAATTATTTATAACCCAGCGCCAGCTACGTACGCAAATTAAAATATATTGGGACAGATGTATATTAGTCTGGGCTATTGTCGATAAAATGTTTAGATAATTAAATGGAACACCTTGTAATTTAATTTACAATTACGTGTAGAATTACGTTTGTTTAATTGCTAAGTGCATACATGTTTCTATTTTAAGTAGATTTTAAGTTAAAATATTGAGTTATAAGTAGTGTTGGGAAAAACCGAAGATTTTAATAATCGAGGACTTGATACTCGAGCGATTTTAATAATCTAGTGAATCGCTCGAGCGATTAATCACTTGAAATTGTTATGACTAAGAATGTGTTGATAAAACACCAGGGGTTGTTTTTGTAAGTTCTAGAAGTTGAGTCTAGAGTTTCTATTAAGGAAGAACAGTTGATTCTGATTTTTTTTTAAATTATATTTTAAAAATTTACAATCGCCGCCGGCTAGCCAGTCCCTGTCAAACAAAACCCATATCGCGATGAATCCACTAAGTCACTAAGGGATTTGGCATACTTTTTGTATGCACCTTCTCATTTATGTGCCTTTAACAAAGACGTATGTCGTGTCAGCTCGAACGTCGCCAATTGGCACATTTTGGGTAGCGTGCGGCGTCGGGCGAAGATCGGGTATCAAGTGAAAGGCAACGATTTTCGATTTTGCGCTTTAATTTATAACTAGAGTAGTATTTCCTATCGAGCGAAAAACTGCTCGAATATACGAGCAGTTTTTTACCTCGAGCGATCACACTACCAAGCAGCACATTTCAGTCGGCGGGTATCGAGTGAAAGGTAATAACTAACAAGCGACGATTTTCGCTTGAATTTATAACTCGAGCAGTTTTTTTAATAATCGAGCGATGTCGGTTATTTCAATAATCGAATACTCAAACGGTTTTCGCTCGAGCGATCACAACACTAGTTATGAATAGTGATCGGCCGATACCGATATAAATATCGATAATCGATATCGGCAAAATTTTGCCGATATAAAACGAGGAACGCATATACGCGATCGCGACCACGACCGAGATGGCGATAGCGATACAATCAGAGAATTATAAGTAGCTTGATAGAACCGCTTTTTGCCATTTTATTGGAAGAAGACCACAATAATAAAATGCGAAGGAAAGTACAGCCATTAATAATTATTATATTTTATGAAAAAACGTTTCCTTCGTTTATTAATCATATTTTTTTATATTATTTATAAAAGATCGAAGGAACACAATGAAATGAACAAAATCGGGCAAATATCATACCCGCACATTCTTATACCTAGTCAGGATGTGACAAATCAAATAAAATGTAGTATTTTTAACACTTTCAATTAAATTTTTTGTAAAATTTCACATTTTTCATGTTACGTGATCAACAATACAGGTCGACAAGTTTATCTGTAGCTGTGAAAGGAATGCAGGCACAAAAATGTCTGGGGTTAACAATGTTGTCACATATATTAACTTTTACTTTCATATTCCATTACCGAGGAAACCCTAAAATTACATTTATGCATTTAAAATAAATTGTAGTAGGTATATTAGGCCCAAGGTATATATAAGAAACCTATATTCTATTATAGTTTCTATATTATTAAAACCTTCTTTTCATACAGTTCATTTTGATATTTAAATGCAAAATAACATATTTTATTGATTAAAAGTACTTTTAGAAAATATGGCAACATGGTGCGTTGTCAATGGTAACAGGTAGTTAGGGCTAATTTGATAGGTTATTTCGCAGACAGTTGATAACGCATGCGTGTCGAACAAACTCGATGGGCTATCAGGCTCGTTCGGCGATGTCCGATATTTGATTAATGTATCCACCCAGTTGCGTAGTGATAAAAAGGGCAATAGTTATTGTTTTGTGTTAAATTGTGTTTAATAAATAAGTGTTCATTGGGTCGCGTTTTAGGGTGTTATTTTAAAATTTTGAACTTTGTGATAATGAATGAGATACTCCTAATAAAAAAACCTTCATAGTGAGACCCGTGAAGCCATTGCAAATGTATATAGGGTATGTGAAGAGGAATCACAAATCAATATATGTAAATTGTCACTTAACCGAAAGCTAGAAACGGACATTAGTACGACCAAAACTGAAAAATCATCCTTAACCAATTAATCATGTACCTGTTTGTAAAAAGTAATTTTTTAACCCTTGATAAAAATAGTTACCTACCTTCAAACATAAAATGCAATTACTGAAAAATATCCTATTTGTATTACATTATTTAAAATAATAATAGCACGCCCATGACTAGACCATGTTTTAAAATATATCGCTTCCCCCTTACCGATACGTCGGAGACACACATCAACTTGTCGACCTGTACGTTACCTGCTGCGTTTTATTGCCAACGCCGACCACTCTGCTATCAATCGCTGCAAAAGTCGACCATATCGCCAATAGGTCGCAACAAGTGTGTTCGACCGAATTTGTTTACTAGAGACGCGTCTGATCGCGTGTATATGTTCCACGGTTTAAGATTAACTATTTTATTAATTTGTAAGTGAAAACCCATTTTTAAGAATCTCCAGCGGGTTTGGAAATAACTTCTTTATCTAGTAATGGTAAACTGTTTCGTTCCTCTGGTTTAAATAATACAGATATAATTTTTTACTTTTATCGCCATTTTCTCCCATCGTATTTTTACTTGTATTGCAAAAAATGAAAGATTTGCTCGACACGAACGTTATCTGAAATACTAAGGGCCGTGTTAGAGTCGGAAATTTTTTCTCTTGCGCCGGCAATTATAATGGCACGTATTCATGCGCAGTAAACCGTTCTCGATCAGCTGGAGCATTGCCAACGGTCAGAACAGCAATTGGTACTGAATACGAAATCCCTAAAATACCCCCAGAATTAGAAATGGGCAAACCTGTTCGTTTTGATTACCAGTTAAAGCAGCTACTGCTATTTACAAATAGGAGGTCAAAAAAGTTGCTACGAATTAGCTTAATAAAGAATGTGAACTGCTAATTTAATTACCAGTGAGTTTAAATGGCCATTACCTGTTCATACCTGCTTCGACCAAATAATAAACAGTTAAAAATAACAGAATAATCCATGTCTACCCAATGACGCAGGCAATGGAAATTAAAATGGCGCGTGCCCCATTTCTGGTAATGAGAGACAGCTAATCGGGAACGGTGTACTGCGCATGAATTCGTGTCATTTTAATTGTCAGAAGAGTAGAATTTCCGACTGTAATACGGAGAACGGTGTACTGCGCATGAATCCTTGCAATATAATTGCCATTGCTGGCGCCACAAAAAATCCCGACTCTAATACGGCCTTAATTCGATTCAAGAACAGAGCCAGTACCGAGATAGTTTTTTTCTAGGGGGATACAGCAGAAACAACCAAATCGATGGGAAATGGTGTGATTTCAGATAACTATTTTTTGTTAGTTCTCAGTCTCTAAAGAAGTTTTTTGATCTGGAGCTCAAATTATGATTCAGTTTCCCACCTACAACACATTGTGCCCCGTTACTTGGCACATAAATCGGACGATTTTTTTACCACAATCAGATTAAAACATTCGGATGGGGGTAAGCGACATACCTTCAGGTTACATAAGTAATAATATTAGAAAAAAAAATATAGTGGACAAGTGTGTGTGTGTGTACGATGGTGTGTATGTATGTATCTCTTGTGTTAAAGGGCATAGGGAACTCCAAATATAAGTCAGGTAATTTACTTTTTTTTTAATTCGGTATAATTCGAAAATGTAAAACTCGATGCCTTTTTCAAAAGTCTTAAGAAAGTGATGAGCCAAATTTTATTTGTATTAATAAAATAAATTAGTTTAGTAGTTGTACGTAATAATAATAACATTAAGTTTTCAGTTTCTTCGAAACAAAAGTAAATTATAGTATTTGCAGAATTATACCGTTGATCTGTTGACTGCAATAAAACCTCATTATCCCTTCGACCATAAAATAAATAAGGAAATCCCAAATTTTAAAACCTTTTCGAGCAGAGCCGGACCAGGTATACAAATTCAATTTATACCTATGCCTGATGCATATAGTATAAATACAAAGTGATTTTCAATAATTTTAATCTTTAGTGGTTTTCCGGCGAGTAATTTTTAGTTAGGCTTATTAGTGGTAGAATGTGGCGTCCTTGGAATTGTGCTGATAGGGGGGCATCTTCAAGTGTCATTTTTAAAAGAAAGCATTTATCTACCGATGCCAAACTAATAATCGTTGTTGAGTAGCAATTTTAATTCGATGGATGCTTTAGCAGAGACGTCTACTTTGACAAAAACTCCTTTACCTTCGGTAAGAGACGTAGTACTTAAACCTGTTAATCCTAGAAAAAATCGGAGTGATTCTGGCACATTTAGAAGCATTGACGAAAATGACATGGATTTATTAAGAAGAAAGATTTACCAAATGTATGAGGCACAAACTGTACCCACTTTGATTTCCCTCAAAGAGCGGCTGATTAAAGACGAAACAAATATCTCTTGTAGCCTTTCAAGCCTTAGGACAATATTGCGTAAAATGGGTTTTAAATACCGAAGCATGGATAAAAGACAAACATTAATCGAATCTCAACGTTTACGGGAATGGAGACTTAAATATTTAACAGCTGTTAAACAATTTAGAGACGAAAATCGTCCAATTATTTACCTTGACGAAACATGGTTCGATACCCATGACACTCCAAGAAAAGGTTGGGATGATTCTGAATCACAATATTACATGCTGGTTCAGAGAACGGGTTTGTTCCAAATTGTCTGTTGCTAAAAACATAGCAGATTCTTCTTTAGATTACCATAAAGATACCGACGCACAACTTTTTGAAGGTTGGTTTAAACATAAACTCCTTAAAAATATACCTGAAAATAGCGTCATTGTAATGGACAATGCTAGTTATCATTATTTTACATTTATTATAGGTACCTAAAACTAAAAATACCTATCTATTTATAAATAATCATGTGGTGTGGTATACATTTTCAAGCCGGCCCTGAAGCTTTGAAGAGGTTGAGGCGTATACAATAGGGTTTAATCAGGTAGTTTATTTATGGCAGTAAGAGTCAACGGTATAATTCTGCAACAACTATACATTAGGGATATTTTAATGAAGATGGTCAATTTAAAGAATAAAACGTCGGAAAACCAGCAATTGTTGTATACTGCCGAACGTAGATTTAGGTCCTCTTTCATAAGTCCCTGTGTTTAATTTTTATTTTTATGCGGCATATTATTGGGCCCATAATTACGCGACTTTGCCCCGATGTCTTACCGTTCCCGAAATGCCAACGGTGAAGGACGAATTTGTTACCCTGTATAGATCCTTTAATTTCTCCAGTAAATAATATGAAAAATCGGAGACGTGTCAATTTGATTGTGAAGGGGATGCTTCTCAAGAATATTTGCAGCCTTCGTGGTTTAACCCCCTGGGAGGGGTAGATGTTACCCTTAAAATCTTAAATGGGAAGGGTGTCAAGTGGTGCGTCGATTTAAGGGTCGTTTAAATTTCTTCCCAATAATAACATAATTTATTATTTGTTGAGTAGTAGTTTTTAAGAAATGGCCGTAGTTGGAACTTATTCTGCACTGAGATTATGGTTTTTAGGTTATTATTAAAAAAACAACATTATTGTGATGACTCATCTTTTAGTAGAATGATTAGGTAGCCGTAGATATTGTCACTCCGGGTGAGACCCTTTCCAATTCTTTAATAAGGGCAAAGTCACCGCCTAAAAAAAGTTGTAATAAACTTTTTGGAACGAGATTTCTTGGAAACGACTACGCAAAAAGCCATAAATGGCCCCTTCTGCAATAAGGAACCAACTAACAATTTTTGCCAAAATTAGTTAGCTGGTCCTTTAGAATCACAAAAAGGTGTTTTATCTATTTACCCTAATTGAAAATTAGAGAAACCTGTAATCAAGGTTCGCAATAAAGTACTGGGCAGTGAGCGTTATGTAAGACGGAACCAACAAACAGTCGGTTTATGTTAACAATAAAGTTAATTTGTTAAATATTGATTTATTAAACAATGTGGCAAACTCAGGCGATAATGCCTCGTCGGTAAGACTAATTTTATAAAATAAAGTAATTTGGATCTTTTTCGCTAAAATGTAATTTGGATCCTTTTTGCTAAATGTATTTTTAAATGTTGTTGATTTAGGTGTTTAGTCAATTTTGTTTATTTTAGAAAAAAAAATTACAAATAGAAAAAAAATACGTTTTAGATGAAAAGATTAACTGGCTACATAATAAAAAAAAATTAAAATTGTCAAAAATAAACCTTACAGCATTTTTATAAAAATAGATTACGAGAGCGACATAAACTGGATAAACATTAAAAAAGGAAAGGGAAGGATACCAACTTTAGGTGTAGTATTTTGTAATAGCTTAGAAGAGTTCCTCAAAGTAAAGCCATACCAACACTTAAACTGAACGATATAAAATCTTACATGGACCTGATTCCCGCTGCGGATCAACATTTTTATACTAACCTTATGGGCGATGAAACCCTACAGGAAGATACTGAGGGCTTCAATGGAGATATTGATTGATTGATTAATTTTGAAAACCAAATTGAATGGAAGATTAATAACACAGTTGTTGTGTTTTTATATCGTGCTTTTCATTGTGTTTGCGTTATGCGTTTTTCTTTTTCAATAAATTGCATTTTTCAAAGAAGAACCAAGTGATTTTTCTTTAAGAATATACGACAAAAAAATATGTTTTTTAGATGAAGAACCTGTACCGCTTTAGATAGGAAATTCTCAATTCAAAATTGTATCGAGCCATGTCTGAAAATGAATTTACAGCATCTGCCTGACCCCAAAATTACGGGAAACACATTTTCTGACAAGTCAACCCATGCAGATACTTTTCCAAGCGTGTCAAAAAAAATTGTCGAACACGTAATGCGTAATGTGGTGGGGCACCATCCTGTTGGAACATCAACCTATTCGCAATGTACCGCCGATCATTCCCATTTTCAATTATGGCTGTTAATGCAGGATCTATGGCGTCTTGCAATAATTCCAAATACATTTCACCGGTTAAATTTCCAGGCAAGAAAAAAGGACCAACTAAATGATCGCCAAAAATACCAGCCCAAACATTTAATTTTTGTGGCTGCTGTGTGTGTACCTCATGATAAACTCTGGGATTAGAATCTGACCAATATCGGCAGTTATGACGGTTTACTAGGCCATGTAAGAAAAAGGAACATTCGTCGGGTTTGTTCAAAGCAAGTGTTGAATAGAAAATGTTCATCGTTTATAATTCGTTCACTCATATCTTCACAAAATTGTAATCGCCGATCAAAATCGACTTCATTAAGTTCTTGTACAAGGTGAATTTTATACGGATGAAAACTATGGGCCTTCAGAATCCGTTGGATACTACATCGACTGACACCACACACAGTATCCAATTTGCGGGTACTTAACGTAGGATCTTCAGAACCATCTCTATATCGGATTTGCGAAAAACAGTGTATGGGCTCAAAAACAAAAGCACAAGTGACGAGACTCTCAATGTTAAATTGTTAAAACAGTTGTTCTGTGTGATAGGGTACCCACTTTTGTATCTGATAAATACCTCATTAAAAACAGGAAAATTTCCAAGTTTACTGAAAATTAGCCTCATTGTACCGATTCCAAAAGTGAATAAGCCGGAGACCGCCGCGCAATTTAGACCAATAAATCTCCTGCCAGTAGTGGACAAAATTATCGAGACTATTGTGTGCAATCAGCTTAAACAGTACTTTGAAGAGAATCAGTTGCTATTCGTGGGACAGTCCGGATTTCGAAGTAATCATTCATGTGAATCGGCCATCCAATATATTTGTGCAGAATGGAGGAAAAAAATCAATGAAGGAGACATAGTGATTGGTGTTTTTGTGGACTTAAAGCGAGCCTTTGAAACAATAGATCGCAACATATTGTTAAATATTTTTTTTTTTTTTTTTTTTTTTTATCGAGTATCTTCCTGTGTGTCTCAATGGACAAAAAAATTAATTTATAAAACAATTATTTTGCCGCATTTTAATTACTGTACGTCTTTGTTAATTTCATGTACGGGGGAGGAGATTGGTAGATTGCAGGTACAGCAAAATAAGGTCATGAGGATTTTGCTCGGATGTAATAAATATACACCAATAGATTGTATGTTAACAGAGTTGGGCTGGTTGAACGTCGGGCAGTGGATTGGAAGGGCGAACCTCATTTTAATATACAAAATGGAAAACAATTTATTGCCTCATTATCTCAACTCATATCTTGAGAGAAGATATGACTGTCACAATTATGGTATCAGATCAGCAAGAAACTACAACATTCACTATGTAAAATCTGTTGGTCTACAAAAAACTCTTTTTTATGAGGGACTTCGCCGTTTTAATGCGCTTCCCGATGTGATAAGGAGCTCACCTAGTTTGACTGTATTTTGTAGAAAACTTTTTGTGTATTTGCGAGGACAGAGCTTATGTTAGCATTTTGTATTTGTAAACAATGTATGTAAATATGTATTTATTTTGTTCTTTTTACTAGCCAAGTGCTAAATAAAGTATATATAAATAAATAAACTTGCCCTAAAACCCCCACTTCTATTGCTTCGTTCCTTATGGGATTTTCAATGTTGCGTTTTTTATTGGCGACTGATCCAGTGTCCCGAAATTTAGCTATAAGTTCTAGGACATATTTTCGATGCACGTTACTGTTACTGTTACTGTATGTCGCTCATTAAATATGTGTGCTGTTCTATCAGCGCACTGATTATTTCCGACAAATATTTCGATAATTTCAATCCTTTCTGCCGTGGAATATACCATGGTTAATTTATGAATAAAGCGGTAAAAGGTATTTTAACAACAAAGTTTGGTCGAATCAATCGCAAACTATGTACAAATTCCTATTTAAAATAAGTACGAGACATTCCCTGCTTATCTTTCTTCAATAAACCACTTTTTTCGCGACAAAAACCGCTCCAATCGCTATTTTGAACACCAAAATGATAAACAAACCATGGGCGTAGTGAAGAAAAGCATTAAATTAATAAGTAACTGCCTTTACTCAAATTTCTTCTGAAAGTAGTACAAACTAATCAGATGTACCTATTAAAGTGTACTGTAAGCTTAAAATCAATAAATCTCCAAAACTACTGAACTGAAGTATTGTGAATTTTACATCATTATAAAGGGAATTGAAAGACCTTTAAAATAAGGCATCACTCGACCCCCCCTTTCCATTTAAGATTTTAGGGGTGGTGCCACCCCCGTCCAGGGGGCTGCACTTGTTGACGTGATTTTTTTCCAATTTTGTGTCCCCCTCGAAAACAAAATCGACGGGTCTGAGCGTTTTTCCAAAAATGAACTGAGCTGCCAGTAAATGTCTCTGTTTCGTTTTCGATGGGCCACCCTGTATATACAACTGAACGATACCTGCCTTCCGGTATCTCTGCGTAATATTGTCAGAATTCAGCCTAGTTAGGTGCGATTTTCTGAAATTTTTTTCCACAATATTTGGGTGTCAAGGAATGTAGGGTGACAATTTCCTGACATGTCACGATCGTTTTCCGAATTTTCTCCGAGGAGATTTTTTAAAAATTCCAATAATGAAATGGCGAGACCTGGAACGACAAAATTTTTTCACATAATGTTTAACATAAATAATGTTCCATTCTAGAAAGTTTCAACTTCAAATTCGCTTTTTTCCTTTTTTCTAAATTTTGGGCTCACGCAGATGCTGTAAATTCATTTTTTTTACATGTGCCCCGAAAATGCCTCTTTTCATGCATGCTCTCTTCACCGAAAGTGGCGTTTCCAAGAGAGCGGGCGGGAAAGTATCGAAGCGGGCGGGAAAGATTTTTCCCGCCCGCTTCGAGTCACCATGTGCTCATAAATAAATAAAACCAGAATTGTCGGTGCGGGATTTGACACAAACACAACAAACCCGAACAAACCCGCGACCCTCAGATCGCCATGCGGACACTCTACCCACCCAGCCATACTACAAGCGATAATAAATAGCGGATTATATTATATAAATTAAATGGGCAGTTAATTTTTCAAAGATGTTTTAGAAAAATGTCTGAAGAATTTCTTTATTTATATGGCCTCAAAGACTCGGGTACTTGTAAAAAAATAAATAAAACCAGGGATGCCGAGTACGGGATTTGAACCCGCGACTCTCAGATCACAAGGCGTACGATATACAACTAGGCCACCGAGCCTATTTGTCAAAAATAATAAATATATATTTACATTCTCCCTGCGCGAGTGTTTTCATGTCACGTAGACAAGAAAACTGTCTGAATAATTTCTTTATTTATTTGGCATCAAAGCTTCGGAGCACTTGTAAAAAAAATACGGTACATATCTCGGGCCGTCGGAGGCTTTTCCGGACCTCCGCATCTCGTCCGTAAAGGCCTCTTTTCGGCCCTTAATACGTAATGTACTATTTCAGACATGGCTCGATATAATTTTGAATTTATTGCGAATTTCCTATCTAAAGCGGTACAACGCCTCTTGGCAACGCTCTACGGCATTTCATCAGATATAAAAGTTGTAGAGGGGGACCTAAACTCCACGAAAACCCAAATTACTGATATTCCACTTCACGGACCCCCTATTGTCACCGTCTCTCTAACTAAATGGTATTATCGGAAAGAGATTTAAACGACCTTTACAATGATGTGTCCTGTCCATCTAAGATTTTAACGGTAATATCTACCCTTTCCAGGGGGGTTAAGCCACGAAAGCTGCAAATATTCTTTAAAAGCCCACTTTACAATTAAATTGACGTGTATTTTCATTAATTTACCATTATTTACTGGAAGCGAGATATTAGTGAGAAGTTTTCAAATTGACACCCTGTAAATGGTTGTTTTCAAGTTCTTATGACGATATAATAGCACTATTTATATTTTGATATAATTTATATAATGAATACTATTATTACGTTATTATTGGATTTAGCATAAATAGTCGCTGGCACGCAATATAGAAAAACTAAGCGATTGCAACGGACGAATAAGTTCAACGGACGACGTGTGGCGTCGCAATTGCAACAATCACGTTATTAAGTCAATTTTTTTATTGTCGTCGAGTAACAAAATATGAAACCATCATTGGCGACGATTATTGTATTTTTCCATGGCATAATGACATAAGGTAAGATATCTAGCCGTTCCATAGCGTCTGGCGCGCGCAGTGACGTCACAGGGAGAGTTATTTTTAAATTTTTTATGGAGATTTATATTGCTGTTAGCGTTTCATTTATTTATTTATTATCATTTGAAGGTACAATGAAACCTCTCATAACGGACACCTCTAATAAGCGGACGCCTCTATTAAGTGGAAATTTTTTCATAGTCCGGAACTAAGTATATGAAATTCCATAAAAATCAACCTCTCTTGAGCGGACTCTCCTTTGGGCTGACGCGGACAGGCTGCTTTCATACAAAGAGTGCGAAAATGAGTTGTAAGGTTAAAATCGTAAACAAAGGCACAAAAAGTCGCGTTTTGAGTCTGAAAGAGAATATTGATGTTGGGGAAGTTTGTAATTTCATAACATTGATTTGGGCGAGTTCATTAACATTGATAGCTATCGCTATTAGAAGATGATAGTGACCCCATTCCTACCGATTATGTAGTCCAAACTGAAACCACACACTATCTGACGACTCTGATGAAGAAGTTGAATGCAGTAATCAAACAAATGTCACCAATTATCACAAGCCATTAGTATGGTAAAGGAATTATAAGAGTATGCAAAGAATAGAGGTGACTCTACAGCAATGGAATTGTTATCAGACTTGGAATTACATTTTCTAGATTGCAAGTTTAAAACGCAAACTACGTTATTAGATCTTTTTAGTACTACATCATAACTAAAACTAGTGTATTTTTGTTATGTTTATTTGTACATACATATACATAGTAATAATTTTGCATTTACATATTAACTAATAGTAATAACAGATTTCCCATGGGCGGACACATCTATTAGGCGGACACATTTAGACGGTCCCGTAGGTGTCCGCCCAGAGAGGTTTCACTGTATTATAGTTATTTATGTACCAAGGGCGGTAAGTAGACTATAATGCCCGGAAGGCGAAAGCAACTAGCCCGAGGGATAGTTTTCTCCTGATGGGCATTATAGTCTAGTAACGCCTGTGGTGTATACAATACTTTATATTTCATCTATTTAAAAATACTTAAATTCCTGCAAAATTTCGCCAGTTTTTAGTATTTAGTGAGCTTTGATCGGCTGTCATAGAGTATGTTTGACGGTTGCTAAGCGTCTTTTACGTTTTATAAACGAAAATATGGAAATTCCACAAAATATTTTAGAAAGTGCTGAAAAAGCTAAGGAAAACTTATTATCGGCAGAGTCTTGTACGACAAGGAGTATGAAAATTTTCTACAATGGAAAGTAAAAAACCAAATTATGGTGATTGCATAAAGTGGTACTCGTAATGGGAGTTTTTGGCGGCCTAAGATGGTAAAAATGACCACTGATGATATTGTGGATCAGGTGACTGTTATGCTTGTCAAGGTATCAGAAACTAAAACTGCTACGCAAAGTGGAACCACCGATTTTCAAAGATCAATAAAAAAGAGAATTAATTAACATCGATCCATTTTTTCGGGCTTTTAATAGTGCATTATAAACCTAGAGACTAAAAAGACACTTCAGTCACGTGGTTTAAATTATAGACGACAAACTGGATGCACTAATTTTTTTAAGTTCTTTTTTTTAATGTTTTTTTCTTTTCATATTGTTAACTGTAGGTAAGATTTCTATTTAGTGTATTTAGTAAACACAATCTTTGTCCTGTTAAATTTTTTTGGGATTAGTCGCGGGAATAGATATTTTCCCGAAAATCCTGGGATTGGAGGAATGCTTCGGGACTGGCACCCAGGCGCATGAACTACTATTCATGCAAGACCATGCAACGCGGGAGGGCAGGCATCAAGGAGGCCCACGGCCCAAAGTGGCCTCCTGTTACGCAATGCGAGGCCCCTCGCCACTTCAAACCGTGTTTTTTTTCTTACGCAACATTACATGTTTAATACTATCATCAAGAAAAGGAGTTCCTACACATCTGTTGATCGCCTTAGATTTTAAGAACTTTACAAATTTCTTTTTGTAATAAAAAAGCATACCTATTCGTTTTGCAAACAAGGTACGTTTTTGTCTTATTTGTGTTGAATAAGTATAGCATCACGAAGGCCAAGTGTTGAGCCCCTCTGAAAGTGGGGCCCCAGGCCCAGGCCTACCGGGCCTAGTAGGAAAATAGGTCCTGGATAATGTTTATCGTAACAAGGAATTAAGAACTACAACGTTTTAAAGTTTTTATGTCACCGTAGGTATTTTTTATTGAATGCAAATTTCCTATTCCTAAACAAATAATTTAAGGAAATTGAGCTTAAAATTATTAACTGCTTAGAAACAGAAATAAATGTGATTTTTAGTATAAACCTTAGTTTCTAAAGAGCATTACAACAATTTTCTCTCATAGGCATCAGTTTTTTTATTTTAAATTCTTATGGAGTAACATCTATTTACCAATTTACGTTATTCTAGCTTAACTAAATAAATCATTTTATTGGGCCTAATAAATAATTTTGCGGGGGGCCCATATTTTGAAGTTCCGCCACTGCTGGCACCCCTACTATAGGCGTTATAAAGTTGGAGTGCAATAGGAACAAATCAGGTAAAATAACCCGAAGGACTCTAAACGGAAGGAGTCTAGTCGAAATTCATCGTCTATTATAAGGTTTCTGCACTTTAATGAATGAAACCCTAAAAAAATTAAGCGTGGGAGGATGAAAACAACATCGACGTATATTTAAAGAATTGCGATGTGATAAAGATACTACGGAGAAACAAACACGTGGAGACGCTTGCAATCTTTATATCAACATATCAGAATTACAATAATTATAACATGTCACATGCACATAAATTTGATATTTTTGTCGCAAAAAGGTTTAAGTTTAAAATAAATAGGTTTGTAATTTTTATGTCCGGTCTTAGAATTCATACAAACCGATTATAATTAAATACACCATAATATGACGTGTCACGTGGCTTGGACACAATCATTTATTTGTTTATTTATTTATGTTAATCACATAAATCATAGAGTATCACAGCACGCACGCACGCTCATACACACACACACAGAAAACTCGTGTATTCCCTAAATATCCCTCATAATCAATCATTTATGATGTTTCTCAGCTGTTTTTGATTAGCATTAAAAATATCCAGTCCTAGTTGTACATCATTGGCTAGTCTACACATAACGTTAATTGGAGCATTATTACAATTATTAGTGCGAGGATTATTTAAGTAGAAGGATAATGGATTTCTAGTCCTGTATAGCGGTACATTAAAATTTATTTGGAACAAAAGGTTTAAATCATCGACCCTGTTGTGTATTATTTTATATAGGTAGATAACGGATGCTACATTTCTTCGTTTTTGCAGACTTTCCCACCCATACCTAGACATTAATTCTGCCTTTGGAACATTTAGATCATATAGGTTAAAGATTGTTTCACGAAAAATGGATATAACTTAATGACTGCAGTAAAAGTACCTGGGGCGATCCCATTATTTATGACCGTTTGTTATTATTATGTGGAAAGGACCGAATTGTAATAATTATAATTAAATATAGGCACATCAGGTAGGTTAGGTTCCTTAATTTATATTTAAATATCTTTTTGTGGTAAAATTTGTTAGTTTTTGAGGAATGGTTCAAGAATTGTCTTTTACCAAACATTCCTCAGAATAGCATGATAGTAATGGACAATGCGAGCTATCACAGTCGCCAATTACATAAAGCTCTAAGCTCAAATAATACAAAATTGGAGATTCAGAACTACATGGCGGCCAATGATATATATTTTGAAGAAAGTTATAAAAAAAGTGACCTTTTAGAAGTTTTAAAGACATTTTGTATAAAAAAGTATATGTTTGTGACACATTGGCAGAAGAAATTGGACATACAGTGCTACGGCTCCCACCCTATTATTACATTTTTAACCCCATAGAGCATATGTGGCACCAGTTAAAATCACTGGCTAGGTCTGAAAATATTTCTCCGACTTTAAGTTCTAGTGTTGTAGAATTAATACGAAAATGCTTTAATGTTATTCCCCCAGGTAGATGGAAAAATTCAGTCCGTCACGTAATAACTGTAGAAAATTCGTATATTAGTCTGGATCGTATAATTAATCCAATTATAATTAATTTTGATGAGGATAGCGATAGCGAAACAGAACTATCTAGAATGACATTATAAATGTAAATAAATATGACTAGTAATATTTTTAAAAAAATGTTATTTCATTTGATTGCATTAATATAATCATTGTTTTCCTTAGTCCGTCCCTTCATACTTCACTTGTTTATTGCCAAGCTCTTGTCGACATAATGGGACCGACCCAGGAAATCATTAAGTCGTATCCAATTTTCGTGAAACGTACTATACACCAGTCTCCCTATAATAGATATACTTTAAAAACTTTGTTTATAACGTTTCTATGCTATGTTTGTGTATTTGATAACATGGGCTCCATATTGTACTAGCATACTCTAATATACTATGAACATAATCTACATATAAGTATATAAATTTTTTATACAATTCTTGTAAATTTTCTACAATTTCTTACAATAAACCCGTACATGCTGGACGCCTTTTTTGTTATATATAAAATATGCGGTTTAAATGACAATTGAGAATCGACGGTTACACCAAGATCCCGTATTTGCTCGACCCGCGTTAGGAGAACATCATCCATGCTGTAGTCAATCATGAGAGAATAATCAAAATAGTCAATATTTTGATTCTTTAGTCATAAATTGCATAAAACATTTTGAATTTGCTGGTTAAACGGATAATTATAGTAGTAAAGTCTAGTGTTGGAAAAAACCGATGAGTTTAATAATCGAGTAGTTGATACTCGAGCGATTTTAATAATCGAGTGAATCGCTCGAGTGACATGTTATCAGGTAGGGTATTTAGCAGGCACGTAACTACAGGTGGGCACAGGTTTAGCTAAAGAATTGTAGTAGCCACCAAAAAAAAATCCAGAAATTTATTTATTTGTGAATAATGAATTTTTACCACGTGTCTCGATACCAAACAAAAAAAACTGCAAAAAATCACCCAAATATGTATTTATTGTTCAGGTTTATTCTTGTGCTTTTTTAAAACAAAAAGTATTACCGAGAGTTATTTTTCGTAACATCTTTCTCAATTTACGAGCATAAAATAAGTAGATATTTAAAATGGCTTGTCAAATTCTTCCACTGTAAATTATCAGATGCGCACTCTGTGCGCCATTCAAAAATTTATTCTTAGTTACGCGACTGGCAAAATAAGAGACTAGGTGATTATTTTTTTAAATTCATGTTTATAATTACCTAAAAGTTCCTCCAACGAATTTTTCTATATATTTTGTTAACCATTTTGTTCGTTTTGTTATTTTTATTTACAATTTCTATTATTATGTTATTTTTGAGAAGTTTTCTCGAGTTTATAATAAATAAAAATTTAAAAATTATACCCTTTAATTTTTTAATATTTACAATCGGAGACCTAAACTACGCCGCTGGCTAACCAGTTAAAACAAAACTTTACAAAACTCATGTCGCGATGACTCCGCTAAGGGATTTGGCATACTTTTTTATATGCACCTTCTCGTTTATGAGCCTTTAAGAAAGACGTATGTCGTGTACCTGCTCAGCGTCAAACTCGAACGTCACCAATCGGATGGCGCGGCGCGTAGACCGAAGGTCGTGTACAAGTGACAGGCGATATTTTTCGGTTTTTCGCCTCAATTTATAACTAGAGTATTTCCTATCTAGCGAAAAACTGTTCGAATATACGACCAGTTTTTTAACTCGATCACACTACAGCGGTACATTTCCGTCGGCGTCAAGCGAAGCGCGGGTATATAGTGAAAGATAATAAGTGACGAGCGACGGTTTTCGCCTGAATAGATAACTCGAGCGGTTTTTTTAATAATCGAGCGATGTCGGTTATTTCAATAATCGAGTGATCACAACACTAGTAAAGTCCCAATAATCTGGCAAGGTTTTCGACAATCGATAGTACTAAAATTTTACTATTTGACAGTGCATTACATATGTCATCAACTGTCAAACCTGCGTAAGAAATTAACTAAATATATTAAATCGTTTTCTCACCAGAACCGAATGTCTCCTTGTTCAAGAATCGCCACCCCAGCGAGTTATCTGCCCACGTGCGAGGCATTTTTAAATTGTTTTTTAACACAACCGTCTTCCATAACGTGAAACATGAACTAATAATTAATATCATTAACTACTAAATCCATAAAATTTTTTAGTTTGGAATTTTAATCTTTAACCTTTAGTCTTACTGTCTAATTAACATAAAACAGTGGTTGCCTGTTAGCAACTTTAAATTCATTTAACACCTTTAAAATAAAATCTAAAATGGAAAAAGGGGATTATTTCGTGACGTGAATAAATCCACCATATTATACAGTGTTATCCAGCAGTGGCGGATCTAGGATAAGATCTAGGGGTGTGGCTAAGGAAAGTTCGCCGTATGCGAAATCACCGAAGGTGAAAAATTTTTCGGACTACGTCCAAATATCGCTCAATTTATAGTAAATAGTGCTAGAAAAACTGATACGGTAAGGCGCGAATTCAGATAAACAACCGAAATGTTGATGATTTTTACATTATGTCAAGTAACATTAACACTTCATTACAAGGAAAAATATTCTTAAACACACAGACTATCGTTAGGCGTCAATATAATTCACGCATAAGACGAGGAAGTGGCCCTTCTCCTTTGTCCTCGTAATGACCGCCGCTGCTTTTTGAATCATAGTCAGTATTTTAAAAAGATAATCTATAAAAAATCGAAAACAATGGACCGCTAACGTCCGAAATTTTCCGCCGCCGATAAACGTTAATTAATTATTATAAATGTTAAATTAGTTGTTGTATGTTGGGTTGCATTATTTCAACATTAGACGGCAGGCCCAGGTTCACGTTTTTAGAAGACGAGGCTTCATTATGCAAAAAATATTAACCACTTCATGGACGCGGCGAATTTACGTTAGCGAGTGCTAACAACAACTCCTAGAATGAGTCGTTGGTGCTAAGCCTAACTAAACCCGAACAAACCCGCCACTGGTCACCATTAAAGTTGGAACTACAGTGATACCTCCCTTAGGCGGACACCTACGGGACCGTCTAAATGTGTCCGCCCATGGGAAATTCGTTATTAGGTAATATGTAAATGCAAAATTATTACTATGTATATGTGTGTACAAATAAACATAACATAACAAAAATAGTTTTAGTTAGGATGTAATATTAAAAAAATCTAATAACGTAGCTTGACGTGTTTGCGTTTTAAACTTGCAAACTAGAAAATGTAATTCCCAGTCTGATAACAATTCCATTGCTGTAGAGTCATCTCTATTCTTTGCATACTCTTGTAATTCCTTTACCATACTTCATCAGAGTCGTCAGATAGTAATGTGATTTTAGTTTGGACTACATAATCGGTAGGAATGGGGTCACTATCATCTTCTAATAGCACATTGCTATCAATGTTAATGAACTCGCCCAAATCATTGTTATCAAATTACAAACTTCCACAACATCCATATTCTCTTTCAGACTCAAAACGCGGCATTTTTGTGCCATTGTTTACGATTTTAACCTTGCAACACACAAGTTTATAAACGGCGGACTGCTATCGGGGAATCACACATACTTTCATTCGGCGAAGTAATTTCCCACTGCCACCGCATACGCGATTGGTTGACGGTCTGTTTTCAGAGAGTTTTTGCACCGTACTTATTCATCTCCCAAATACTTTTAAAAAAACTTGCCCGTTTAAAGGAGGGTTTTCGCATTCTTTGTATGTCATTCATGGAATTTCATATACATAGTTCCAGACTATGAAAAGATGTCCGCTTATTAGAGGGGTCCGTTATGAGAGTTTTCACTGTATATGGGGAAAAAATGTATTGTTCAATTTTGGTAAAATATCACTTCACCATAAGTTCTTGCTTCAATAAAGACCAAAAATCATGTAAATAAATAGGACGATGCGGCTTTTGTTAACTGTCAAATTTGACATTTTATCAACAAAATGTCGAAAAATGGCGTTATTGATCGAATTTAAAAAAAATATATTGTTGGAAAAATTGCTAATATTGCAATTTTATGCTCATACATCAAAATTGAATCAAGTATGAGAATTTCTGTTTTCTGTCTATTTTTGGCCTACTTATAATTCATTTTGAAAAAAATTTAAAGACCACTGAAGGAGGAACTCCATTAACTATTACATCATTCAATATATTTTTGTAAAATAACCATATGTGTAACACTTAAAATTGTCACACGGTACTACCATACTGGTAATTTACAATATGTATGCATGTATATACTGATAAAAAAAAGGTTTGCAGGATATTTTTAATGATAACGGCAAACTCGTTCAAAAAGTACATTTCATGCTTGAACGACTATGTTTGATTATACTGCACAAGTTAAACAATACAAATCAGATAATGATGTAATAAGCATTATCATTAAAAATGTACATTGTTTCATAAAACACATATACTTAGATTAGAGAAACACGAATTAACACTAATGAGAGAACTAATCGATAAGAATCGTCTGACGTCATTACTTTCTACTTATTTATCATTCCAAAAATTTGAATATATTCACATAGGCCACAGTGAAATCATGTCAATTGGAAACTACAATACTATCAGCTTTCAGCAAGCAACGGAATTGGGATTAATAAAACTCTAGGCAACAAAACTAGGACCAAAGTGTATCAAAAAGACACGTCAATTTAATTGTGACAGGGGGACGCTTTTAAAGAATATTTGCACCTTTCGTGGCTTAACCCCCTGAGAGGAGATGATACCCTTAAAATCTTAAATGGGTAGAGTCAAGTGGCACATCATTTTAAAGGTCGTTTAAATCTATTTCCAATTTATTATTTTTGAATTAGAGAAATCGCATTCCAAAAATGGACGTAATTATGACTTAACTGCACTAAGATTTGTGGTTTTTAGGTTATTATTTAAAAAAACATTATTATGAGGACTCCTCTTTTAGTAGAATGGGGGTCCGTAGGGTAATATCTAGTGTTGGAAAAAACGATTATTTTAATAATCAAATACTCGAGCGATTTTAATAATCGAGTGAATCGTTCGAGCGATTAATCACTTAAAATTTTTATGACCAAGAAGATTGTGTTGATAAAACACCAGGGGTTGCTTTTGTAAGTTTTACAAGTTTAGTAGAGTTTTTAGTAAGGAAGAACAGTTGATTCTGATTTTTTTTTAAATTACATCCTGTAATTTTTTTAAAATTTACAATCGCCGCTGGCTAGCCAGTCCCAGTCAAAACAAACCCCGATGTCGCGATGAATCCACTAAGGGATTTGGCATACTTCTTTATATGCACCTTCTCGTTTATATGCCATTAAGATGAGGATCCCAAACAATCCCAAATTAGCAATCGGAGTCATCTATGTTGCATCAATTTAATTAAAAAATATGCCGCTTTTTGGCAGGTTAGAAAGAGACGAGAGTCATCAGCTGGTCAATATTTCTTTTCGTGAAGTTTTAGCCGTTAATAATAAAGTTTTTTAGTTAATTTATTAATATTTAGATTGTCTGACATGTCGATTGGGGTATCAACAAGTTTCAGGAAGATCTGTGACAAAAATTGGAAAATTGTTCATATTTATAGTATCAAGTGAAAGGCGATGATTTTCGGTTCGATCACAACACTAGTAATCAGTGGCAGCTCGTGACCTATGATAGAGGGGGGTTCACAAGTATCGTGAAATTATTTTAAACAACAGCTGTATCTCCAACTGAGCATTGATGAGCTTGAGTGTTTTCATTTTTTTAAATTTTTTGTGTTAAGTGCCCCAAGTCGGCTATTCCATTTTTTGTACAGGCAGGTTCCGCAACGCCGCGACCGAACAACAGACAGAAAAAAAAACGGTTACAGTTGTTGGTTAAAGTCCCTAGATTTACCCTTTGTGGTCTGCGTTAAATTAATTTCGGGTTTAGGTCTTCCCGCATTCTTCATTTCAATTTTTTGCTCCAAACTCAAAGAACTAAAGTTATTTTTTAAATAGTCCACCGTCAAACTATTCATTTTAACTTAATAAATATATAATATTAATATATTAAAACATACACGCTCGAATTTCTAAACACATGCACGAATAGACAACAGCGAGGCGCACACTAAAATCGTGCGCCCTTTCCATATTAAATCGCCATAGCCCCGCTCTCTCCCGCCACCTGTTACTACAGAGCAGCTGCATTATGCCCCGCCTACTTAATCGCACATGCGAGCAAGTCTCGTCACAATCGTCATTAACCTCGACCTAGGCACGGTTGCCGTATCGGGAGCCTATAATATAAAGTTTGGTTGACAGTACGATAAAATATTAGGGAGGGTCGGACTTTATACGATAAATAATATTCAATGAATATAAATTAATATTTTTTTATTCGTTTTGGGGATGCACGTGCGCATGTGCTCCTGTGGAAGAACCGTCACGCTAGCAATATCTCCCCTCTCAGGGGGTTATACCATGAAGATTGCAAATATTCTTTAAAAGCGCCCGCATTCACAATAAACGAACAAACCCGTACTTATATGAATCTACGTATTCAATTCATCTAAAGAAAACTTCCTTATCATTTCGCACCATGCAAGATTCTAATAATATACAAACTCGTGACAGTGATAATAAAACATTATTATAAACTAAAGCAGTGATAAGAATAATTATGCAATAACCTAGTGACGCAAATAATAATAAAAATAAACTACATTTCTTATACCGATTAAATGTGTGGATGCGTAAGTAATTTATTATTTAAAATATACAAAAAACAATAGAGATCAAAATACCTACATAACAAAATTATTTGTAAGTCCATTGGGTTTGTTCAAATGTATTATAGTGAAGTTTCAATGTTTCCTATAGGTACCTAGCATAGTATAAAGATTTAAGAAGTATGATTCCACGCCGATGGAGGCGTGGCTTGTGACGTCAACGGGCGAGTGATCTCTTACGGAGATTTATACTGCTGTCACCGTTTTTAACTCCCTTTTAAAGGTATTAAAAGGTTTTACGCATTTAATGGTATGCGAAATGAAAGAATAATATCATGGTATTTAGGTATGTTTATTTCATGAACATACAACAAAGATTAAAGCTAAAATACGACCTAGTTATAAAACAAATTAAATTATTTTTTAAATATCTCTCAGTGGAGTGAAATTATGAAGAGGTAAAGAAACTTATAGTCTGCTTCAGTAGTTAAATAATCAATATTTTAATTTCCATACATGTTTCGATCAGCTTCAGTGGAAAATACTTAAGAAGTAAATATTAATAAAATAAATAAAACCGTATCCATTCTAATTTTTGATTTTATCCTTAGGAAAGCGGAAACATCTTATATTTCTGTCAAATTTCTTTGTCTGGTTTGTTCGGGTTTGTTCGGGCCATATCACAACCAAACACAGCGCACGTCATATTATGAAAATTCAGATATTTATTTTAATAAACACACACGACTAAATAAGAAACAGTTATGGTGAACTTTCAAAATTTCCAGGAAAAACTACAGCAAACGACACTCACTATATGGCGACCAGTGTGTCAGAGTAAGAAGAGTACGAAAAAAAAAAGGTCGTTACTTTCTATGACATGGGGGCATCCAGATTGAACAAATTTCATATGGGAAGCCCCACAACAAGATGAACATCTCAAAAATTGTTAAATTAAATTAATATTAACGAAAAAAGTGAAAATAACATTTTTTTTAGCAGTCGAAAACCAGATAGATGCTTAAATAAATAATTTTAAGAGGAAACAAAATTAGGAGTATTTATCAGTGGACCGCGTGGTCCGATTTGTGATCTCCCCGCGGAACAGCATAAGTCATTGTTATTGAACAATGAGACAACATCGCCATTTCAAGACACGACGAGCCAGCGCGCTGGCCGGCTGTATCGAGGGAGTAGACGATACGTTTTTCTTATTCTTCTGCCTTTGATCACCCGAAGCGTTGCTAAATCACTTTAGATAGTTGCGATTTTAGATATTTTTTCTGAAAACCTCGGTGTGACATTTTTTTCCATTAAAACTAAGCTACGAAATTAATTGAGATTATTGATAGTGCATGCAATACTTTCAAAGATGGCTGTATAACCATATTATTTCAATTTAAACATTATTTACCGCTTTGAAAAAATCGAGGTTTTTTCCCCGAAAGAATCAATATAATATAGTCATGTAGTACCATATTTCGAAGCTAAATTTTAACAAATTCTATCCGATAGTTTTCTTGTAGTCACACCTATTTACCTTAATGGAGGTCACTGATAAGTGACATTTATCTGAAAAGTTCTTGTAAAATTTACCATAATCTTTTGTAAAATTTACTAAAATAATTTGTAAAATTTACAAAAATAATTTGTAAAATTTACTAAAATAATTTGTAAAATTTACTAAAATAATTTGTAAAATTTACTAAAATCTTTTGTAGAAACTTTGAAAGATGATATTCCCAAGCGGTTACCCATTCAAGTACTGACCGTGCACAACGTCGTTTCATCGATCGATGGCATGTTTCATTTGTTACAAAAAACGATGTCACATAATGTGCTGTCGTTGTTCCGGGGTGCTGTAAATCCTCGATATATGCGGTACTTTCCCACCGCGGGCGCTGTGTTAGCTAGAAATGCATACGTTTTGCATGCGTATTTGGGTCACGTAATTTCGGTAAATATCGGTGAAATGTCGCTTAAAAAACCGAAGTGTCTTACTCTTTATGAAAAATCGCTACTGATCCAAGGATTAAATGGAGGGCAAAGTGTTACGTATTTAGCAGAAAAATATGATATTGCCAAATCCACAATTTGTAAAATAAAACAAAAAAAGGAACCGATTTCTAAAGCTGTGAAAGATACATATGTGGGCCCAGGTAAAAGACAAACATTAAAGAGTTCGGGATATCCCAGAATGGGAAAAAAATTATACAGTGAGTCCCAGAAGAAATGTCTAAATTCATTTAAAATTCAGCGGTAAGTTTTTTCAAAAAACGCTCGTACCCGTCGATTTGATTTTTTAATTTTTTTTTGTGGTAATTTCATGTATACAGGGTAGCTCAAAAATAAGTTACGACCATCAACTTCATTTTTTCAAATGAAAACATATATTTTTTATTTCATTTTTGAATTTTGCATTGAATTCTAAGCATGTTTCATGTACCATGTCCTATACATAAACTCAACAGTTATTGAAAAAATTAGGATTGAACATATCATTTAGGGAATCCAAATCCTTCTGGCAATATGGCATTTTGGGCTCCATAATAAGTAAGAGTGTACTGTCTCACTGTCACCGTTTATTTCCATAGAAACTGTATGACAATTTTATTTCAAATAAGTATAATTATTGTCAAGCGTAGTTTCAAAGTTGCGGTTTTCACAATAATGGTGAAGTTAACGGAACGGGAAAGAATTGAAATTCTATGCATGGTTGGGTTTGGTGATAAAACACGTACTCAAATAGAAACAGCCCAATTATTTAATGAAATCCATCCTGATCGTCCTCCCATATGTCAAAAGATGGTGAGTAGAATAGAGGCTAAGTTTAGAGAATTCGGTCATGTTAGAGATTTGCCTAAATCTGGTCGTCCTACTCGAGATGAAAATGAACAACTTGACGTTTTGCTTTCCTTGGAAGAAAATCCATGTACTCCCCTGTCGCACATTGGGGCCGATTTACACATGCCGAAATCTGTTGTTCACCGAGTAGTTCAAAAGCACAAATATCACCCATACAAAGTTATTCCAGTGCATGAGTTATTTGAAGATGATTTCGATAGGCGAAGTGAGTTTTGCGGACGCATGCAAAATATGTGCAATCTAGATAATAATTTAGTAAAAAATATTATTTTTTCGGATGAAGCTACGTTCTATTTGAATGGTAATGTGAACAGACAAAATTGTCGATATTGGGCAACAGAAAATTCGCATTGGATGATAGAGGTTCACAGCCAGTACCCTAAGAAAATAAATGTTTGGTGTGGAATCGTACGCGAAAGAGTAATTGGTCCATTTTCTTTGAACAGTCTTTAACTGGACAAGTATATCTCGAATTTCTCCAACTAGAATTAATTCCAGCATTAGTGGCTTTATTTCCGAATCCACTGAATCCAGACTCCCCTGACGAAGAACTGATATTCCATCAAGATGGTGCTCCTCCGCACTATGCGGCCACTGTGCGCACATTTTTGGATGAAACCTTTCCCAATCGGTGGATTGGAAGGAGAGGACCTATCGAATGGCCTGCTAGGTCGCCAGACCTAATTCCGCTGGACTTTTTTTTGTGGGGTTACCTCAAATCAAAAGTATTTGTTAACAGGCCAAACAATATGCAGGAGTTGAAAGAAAGGATCTGAAGAGAAGTGCGTGTCATAACTCCGGAAATGGTTGGAAACGTGCAAAGAGAGTTTATTGATCGTCTTGGATATTGTCAAGCCGTAAATGGCGCACATTTTCAACATTTAATTTGATTTTGTTGTGTTTTTTTTTAATAAACAGGTCTTACTTATAGATATGTTCAATCCTAATTTTTTTAATAACTGTTGAGTTTATGTATAGGACATGGTACATGAAACATGCTTAGAATTCAATGCAAAATTCAAAAATGAAATTAAAAATATATGTTTTCATTTGAAAAAATGAAGTTGATGGTCGTAACTTATTTTTGAGCTACCCTGTATACATAAACCATACATGTACATAAACATACATGTACCACAAAAAAAAATTTAAAAAATCAAAATCGACGGGTACGAGCGTTTTTTGAAAAAACTTACCGCTGAATTTTAAATGAATTTAGACATTTCTTCTGGGACTCACTGTATAAGTGGTTCCTGGAGCAAAGAAGTAAACATTTTATTTTAAGTGGGGATATGATCAAGCAAAAAGCAAAGCAAATCCATTTACAAATTAAAGAAAATGATAAGCAATTTACAGCCAGTGAGGTATGGCTACAACGCTTTAAAAATAGTTTTGGAATCCGCTTTTTGAAAATTTCTGGAGAGAAATTGTCCTCACAGCCAGAACTTGTGGATTCATTTAAAATCCAATTAAAAAACAAAGTAGAAGAACTTGGTATCACATTAGACCCACTTTACAATGCTGATGAAACAGGACTTTACTGTAAATTATTACCAGACAAACCATTTGTCTCGACGGCGGAAAAAACTGCGGCTGGTAGGAAAACTAGAAGGCAGCGAATAACTTTTTTAGCTTGCAAGTTGAAGATACTGAAGACTGTCAAAGCGATGAGATTGAGATAGCCGAAGAAAATCCGGAATCATCAACACCATTGGTTCCACTAGACAGAGTTATAGAGTCTTTAAATGTAGTAAACCTGTGGGCTGAGGAAAGTAACATTGATATTAATGATCTTGTAGTTATAAAAAGGGCTAAGAGACAAAGCCATTATGCAGAAAATTAAAAATCCCCGAAACCAAACAAAAATTTCTGACTTTTTTAACAAAAAATAATTCTTTATTCCTTTTTTTCTAAATTTGTTACTGTTAGTTTTAATGAGTATTATTAATTCATATGTTTATTATAAAAAGTTCTAACATATTAAATATAATACAATATTTTATTGGAAATCGTACGATAAAAAATTTACTATAAGAATTTTACTATTGTGTTTGTTCCGTGTACACACGCACATGTTAGAACATTAAATAATATTTGTTGGCTTTGCTATGAGTGATGTCATCGACTTGAGAGGCTTTGATAAAGTGTAACAGTATCCATCTTGTCGATATAAACATTTTTGGCCGACTTGGTGTCTTTCTTTGATGTAAAATAATGAATAACCATAAAAACTGATTGTAGAGAAGTAGGACTAGGTAGCTGTTTTGGCACGTAGCTTTTGTAGACGAAATATCTTGAGCATTTTTGTTTCGTCTACAAAATTAGTAAACTCGATATTAACCATGCGTCTGCCCATTACGTTGAACGACATCAGGTGAGAGATACCTTTTCAGTCATAAAATGTATACCTACTAATTGAAAGAAAAAGTAACACCGTTAGTTTTGAGGGTTTCTTCTTACCTTAACCACCCACCAAGTTAATATTTAAGGTTAACTTAATAAAACGATCAAATTGCACTCACCAATTCTAATGGACATAAGTCTGTTTGTTCTATATGAACGACCGTCAGTTGTAACGGAAGTTCCGTGAGGCCCATGATTGTTCATTTCAAAAATGTATCACACGTTTAACCCGCCTCGATATTAACATAAAACAAACTATTTCCACTAATAGTAAATAAAACAAACTTCAATTAAAACGTTCATTTAACACAGACTGGCGTGGTTATTTCACTGTCTAAAAATACCAGTTATAACTAGGTAGGTACGCGTAGTATTTGAGAATACACTTTTACACAGACCAGTATTAAAATCATCCAAAACTTGCCGTTTGATTATAATAATAGTTTAATGGTGAGGGTAAGATGCAGACTAAGCTAAAACTATCCTGGAGATATAGAATTTTTTTATCATGTGACGGGCGTTTCATCGAGCTTGTGCACGACGTAGGTTATTTATGGTAGCTATTATGAAAAAAGCGTTACCTTCACACTTGTGTTTATACAGGATGATTCAAACATCATTCATATTCAACATTATCTTATCTTATCAATGTTGGCGGTGAAATGTCAAGTATCGACAGAGAAGTAAAGGTATACGATTGTATTAATGTGTTTTCGGTATTGGTAGATAACGATGGCTTGTTACAACTTGATTATAATTGGTCCAGTTTCCCCTTTCATTTAATTATTTGTTTATGGTGATTTTTATGGCTTAATATAACTCGCCCTGGATCAGGGGTGCAAGAGATGCGTGAGGTTTCACGATTCGTAATAGGAACTCACGATTTTTAAAATTTTGCTCAAATCGTACGATCTGTAACATTTTAGATCGTCTAAAATATGAATTAAAACCAAAGATATTACAAACTACAGAGAGAAAAATGTACATTTCTAGCTCTAGCCTACGCAACGAATACAAACAGGCTCTCCCACCTATTTCGGTCATTATTGCAGCATAGCCAGATTGACATATTTATCGCAAAGGTACCTTGCAAAATCCCAATTAAAAATTTGTTAATTTGACAATTACAACTGGTTTAAGGTTAAACCATAATTTTTCGTAAAATAAATTTATTTCCCCATAATTTTACTATAAACTGTGAAAAGGCGATGAGAGATTATTTAAAAATATATTATTATACAGGGTGTTATGGAAATGACGTATTACATTTAAACCGGCAATTCCTGAGATAAAGACAAATTGAAGAAAAATAGTCATAAATGGCGCTTTCAATTCATTCAGCGGTAAAAGTGACCTGACGTCAAACCAGAAAAACACCTGTGTGGCACTGCGATACATGTGAGCAATCAAAGAATTCTGGCCGGTGTTGTCATATGTACACCTTAAACTCTTTAGACAAAATAAAATAATTTAAACACTTTTCCATTCTGTAATACCTTTTTGTACAATTAATTCAAAAACATTTACGACGGACTATGTTTTAAACAACCCGAAAAAACATATGGAATAGTAATAGCCACGAACGTCACTAGGTCAAATACCAATGACCTCTTGACGCCTTACATCGGCTGAGCGAAGTAGTTTTATATAGCGCCGCAGGCTTGCGTCTGTTAGTTGAAGACCAACCAGCGGCCGGATACGTTGTGTCTCGTCGATCACCAACACACTCTCAGCAATCCGGTCTGTTTTTTCGGTTTACGCGTGTATCTTGCCCGTCCATAAATATTCTTTGAATATTGTTTTTATTGACGCGTTTCTTCTGGACGTAAAATTTCGTCGCGTGTAATAAAATCAAATAATAAGTATAATCTGTATTATTGTATTTTCAAAAGCTAACTATCGGTTCTGTTTCACTATTACTGTGTGTACATAAAGTGTTTCCAGTAGTGTTCCCATGAAAAAGAAAAAAAAAACTGATTGTGTTTGTGCCTGGATTTCCTCGCTCTTTAGGTATAAGGATAAATACAAGTAGGTAGAAAATAATTTATTTTTATAATTTTATATGGAATTTCAGTTTTACATTAAGTTTGGCCACATTGTCATTGGCTCTAGGTGAAATGTTGTACAGTAGCGCGGACTGACCTGTGAGTAAGAGTGTTTATTACCCCACTTTTAAATCGGTCGATTTAAAAAAAAAATATGTAGCGCTTCTCTAGGACACCCAAGGAGTCACCCATTTGAATATAATACGTCATTTCCATAACACCCTGTATATACTTAAAAGTATCAAACGAATCGTAAACTAATCTATTTCTATTTTACAACTGCACTATATGTGCGCTACGATTAGGACCCAAAATATGAATGAATACTAATCTCGTAAGCATTACAACGTTGGCGCTTTGATCTAACGGATTGCTTATATATTTTGGTTGGTTTGTGTTTTTCTTTGTGATTATTGGTGAAAAACCGTCTTTATTATAAACAATTATGGTGCATTCATGTGTAGTTTGTAAAAGAGTGGATCATTTAAATAAAGATTTATCTTTTCATCGGTACGTATGGTTATGTTTTAATATTTAACCATCTGATAGAACCAGACTTCAACATCGTTGCCATTCAGCCAACACACATGTAGTTCTCTCTTCCACCATTATACTGATTTTCAATAACATTTCACACAATCACAGCTTCACGTTCCAAGAGTTTTATGAATGGATTATGGGATGTAGTTTACAATACTTGATTAGAACAATTAAAAAGGGTATTGCCAAAAATTAAAACGTATTATAATTAAATATTATTTGGTCGAATGCAGCATTTAAATTGGACGTCAACGGCGCCGTGATTTTCTCAGTATTTCCCCTCAATGCGAAAAGTGCGGTCTGCAACTGATTGATGTGGAAGATAGTAGATTGTATAGGTATTTGCAAAAAAATAAGTGTATTATATTGAGTGTTGCAAAATTATTTATTAGGCCCTATAAAATGATTTATTTAGTTAAGCTAGAATAACGCAAATTGGTAAATAGATGTTACTCCATAAGAATTTAAAATAAACAACTGATGAATCCTATCAGAGAAAACTTTTTTAATGCTCTTTAGAAACTGAGGTTTATACTAAACATCACATTTATTATTTAATATTATTATAATAATATTATTTCAAAACCCATAAAAAGTGACCACACTATTATTTTCTAAATAACTTTATTGTTTAAAATCGCTTTTAAACTAAATTTCCAAGAAATATTTACAAAAGTATAAGTTCTCGTAAAATTAATTTAAAAATACATAATAAGATCGAATAATTAGTATATCATACAGGGCAGGTTAAAATAAGAAGTTGCTTTAAACAAGTCGAAAAAAAGTTGTTTTTTTCCTCAAATAATTTAGTTCTTATATTCTGAACAAAAAATATGTTAAGAAATTTTTTGATATTTCACTCGGCCAATTATAACTACTTTTACTTTTCTGACCAAATGTTTCTAAGCAGTTAATAATTTTAAATTCAATTTCCTTAAATTACTTGTTTAGGAATAGGAAGTTTGCATTCAATAAAAAATACCTACGTTGACATAAAAACTTTAAATTAATTCCTTGTTACTATAAACATTATCCAGGACCTGTTTTCCTACTAGGCCCGGTGGGTCTGGGCCTGGGGCCCCACTTTCAGAGGAGCTCAGCACTTGGCTTGCGTGACACAATACTTATTCAACACAAACAAGGCAAAAACTTACCTTATTGGCAAAACAAACGAATAGGTATGCCTTTTTATTACAAAAAAAAATTGAAAACGTTCCTAAAATTCAAGGCGATCGACAGATGTGTAGGAATTCCGTTTCTTGATGATAGTATTAAATCATAATAAATTAGTGTTGCGTAAAAAGAAAACACTTTTTGAAGTGGCCAGTGGCCTCGCATTGCGTAACGGGAGGCCACTTTGGGCCGTGGGACCCCCTGGACCCCCCCCTCCTGGTTGCATGGTCTTGCTGCATAGTAGTTCCGCGCCTGATATCTCGGTTGTTGAATTATAGTAGTGATGATAATTATGATTCCAAAACTTCTCAAAAAAAAAAAAACAGAAGCCTTCAATGAGCAAAAATATATGAAAAAATGGGAAGGTGATGCTGGGTGGATAACTACAAGTAAAAAAGGGCCGCTGTTGCCTGGTAAGCTTTATTATTATTATTACTATATAAACTGTGTTCGTATTTATCAAATTTAAATTTTTAATATAAATTACAAAAAAAAAAAATATTTTTCATATGCAAATATTGTTCTAGTGATATAAATACATATAAGTCATGGTAAAGCAGACCTCATTAAAGATGGCGAAACTAAAAACCTTATGATGTTTTGTAAAAAAGGCAACGAAATTAATCTTGTTGAGGCTAAAGCCAAAGAAGCAACTTTGCGGATGGCAGGTTTTATCACCGAACATAACTTGTCTTTCAAGCTTATGAATCATTTCCCAGAATTACTCCGTGCAATTTGTAGTGAATTTGAAATAGCCAAAAAAATTAAATCTAGCCGAACAAAAGTAAAAATCAATTATTACTAATGTTACTGCGGTTTCAGAAATAAAAATTTAAAGCTGTTTACATTGCAGTTGGCCTTTTTACTGTAGATCAGTCCACCGTACCATCCAGCGAGCACGTCCATTGTCTTTTTAAAGGCATCGTCGACTTCTGCTCTTTCAAGTTAATCGCAAAAAATAATATTTCTTGAATAAATAATTTAAAAAGTGAATTTTTAGTTCCATGGGAATTCGATCACAGGATAGAATATCAACTATACAAGCCGCAAAGGTCGGCTTCCCTTTTGAACAAGGAAATATTCAGCAAGAGTTCTTGTGAAACTGAAAAATTATTTTTATTTTATCGCCCTTCCTAGCATAAGCGTCGTGCATAGTGTGTTAACATGATACAATTACTAAAGGTAAGATATCTAACCGTTCCAATTTCGTATGCGGCGCCCAGAGACTTATGGAGATTTATACGGTGTTAGCGTCTTTAATTCTATTTTAGGTAGGTATTAAAAGGTTTTAAGCAATTAATGGTATGTGAAATGAAAGAATAATATATGACAAGTATTTACGGATATTAATTTCATAGAAATATAACACACATTACAGCTTAAATACCACTAAAATAAGAAAAGATTCCGACAAATTTTTAAAACAACAGCCGCGCCATCGGAACCGTTGGACGATAGCCGAAGCTGCTCGGTCACCCCTGCTGGTTGCCACCAGCGTTGTCAGTCTTTTACAATTTGTAATATGTCCATTTCTATTTTAACAATTTTTAGATGTTCATTCTTCACTCTGACCCCGTTTTATACTATTACGTTTCGAACCGTTAACCTATTACTTTTAATCAAAGATTTCTGGCAACACTGGTCGCCATGTAGTGCCGTTTTCCGAAGTTTTCCATGGAAATTTTGAAAGTTCATCCGAATTTTTTCTTAATTAGTCGTGTGCGTTTAGTAAAATAAAGATGTGAATTTTCATAAAATGAGGTGCGCTGTGTTCGGTTGTGATATGGATAACCAGGCAAATAAATTTGATAGAAATATAAGGTGTTTCCTCTTTCCTAAGGATAAAAACAAAAAATTAGAATGGATACGGTTTTATTTAGTTTGTTAACATTTACTTCTTAAGTATTTTCCACTGAAGCTGATGAGGATATATGCCTTCGAAACATGTATGGAAATTAAAATATTGTTTATCTAACTACTGAAGCAGACTATGGGGTTCTTTACCTCTTCATAATTCACTCCACTGAGAGATGGACTATTTAAGAAAAATAGTTTAATTTGTTTATAACTACTTAGGTCGTATTTTAGCTTTAATCTTTGTTGTATGTTCATGAAATAAATATACTTACTTAAATACCATGATATTATTCTTTCATTTCACATACCATTAAATACGTAAAACCTTTTAATACCTTTAAAAGAAAGTTAAAAACGCTGACAGCAGTATAAATTTCCATAAGAGATCACTCGCCCGTTGACGTCACAAGCCACGCCTCCATCGGCGTGGAATCATACCTCTTAATTATTTATACCATGTGTTAGTTATATTTTTATGTGGATTTTGCTTTGTTGCTTTATTGTATTATTTGGTATTTAACTGTTGTTGTTGTACCTAGTTTGTTTTTGTTAATATTTCCAAAAAATCAAAACAATTATGTTCCGGTTAAAATAGATAGCACTTCACACTCGAAAATTATTCTGTTATGAGATGAGTAACTTAATATTCCCTGAACCAAAATGGAAATATCCTTAGAAATAAAACAATAGTAACTGTGATCAATGTTTTTGCGCTTTTTAAGTATTTAAAAGCATGTTAAAAAAATAATTTTTAAATTATTTGACCTGCTATTGGACCACTGCCACTGTCCAGCAAGCGTCGACGCTTATATTGCTCGCAAAAAAGATTTCATTTAAGAGAGAATTTTTAATTGTATTAGAATTCGATCAGAGAATAAAATATCTACTACACAAATTACAAAGCTATAAGCTTATAGCACTTAGCGGCGGAGGAATATGACAATTAATTCTAAATGGAAGATGTTGGCCCACCCGGCATCGCCCGGTGAGATACCATTGCATCGGTTTAGGCGGCGTGAAGTTTGCTCCTTGAGTTAACTTTTGCTCATTGAGTTGACGTCTCGTCGCTGTGCCGATGTTTCCGGTTACCAGGGTGGGGACCCCCCCAAAAATAGCATGATGGAAGCTCCAGGCCCAAAATACTCCGGAGGTAAACAACCTCCAACGATTCAAAATCAACGTGAACCGCTTTTTGCGCACACGCACCACTCCCAGAGTGCCCTAAAGGATTTTTCCTATAGTGCTTGTGTTTGATCATAAAAAAAAAAAAAAAAAAAAAAAAAACTGACCTAGTAATTGTCACGTTGACACACATCCTAAGAGCATCATAAATTTATAGCTGAAATCGGTCACTGCTAATAACAAATCAAATAACAAACAATAACATTCCACATTATGAAAATTATATAAATATTAATTATATCGATACTGAATATTGTTTATTCTTGTCACATTATTAACAATATTTTAAATTTAATTCTAAATGCGCAGTTTTGATTTTAATGCGATCGTGTTCACAAACCTTTGCACAGCGGCAAGAGATAGGGATTCAATATGTAGAATCCTCCATCTCTTTAAATCTTCTGTCTCTTTCTGTCTTAGTTCGCAGTTTTATATTATATGATATTAATACCAGCTGACAAGCAAACAAATTTGTTCGTTTAATTTCGGGGGGTGTGGGGGCGAGTAATGACGTTTTTTTTTGGGGGTGTTATGAATTAAAAACTTTCGATTAAATATTGATAGTCAGTGGATCACTATCGATAAATTATCGATGGTGCGACTATCGATAGTTCTTAACCTCTACCTGTTAGTGCTTCTGTGTTTATTTTTTGGTATTTGTTTTACAGTACGTACATACCGCACCGACAGTGTTGCCGGAAATAGAAACAAAACAGAGACCCTTTGATGTTTAACGCTGCGCGACGGGAAGATGAAAACCAAAACAAAACAAACAAGTTGGTGAAATGTTTCCGACTTGTTTCTAAATTGTTGAAAAACATTGTGTTGCTGTTTTGATGTTACACGCGGCATTATAACGGTTGATATTAGGGTTAAATACTGCCCGTGGAGTGCTGCACTGCACGCCATCAGATGACAATGGTTTCCAGTATGGTGAATGCGCAAGGTATTATAATCATATCTGTTAACTGATTATTTTGTAATTTGACTGTCGGATTTTTTTAATGCGAAACGAATGAGCATAAAAAAGGTACATACAAAATCCTAACCCTTATTCACTAAAGGCAATTAAATTTAGTTAATCACGATATTTAGTTCTTCTTAAGTAGGGTCCAGCCAAACCAAATTTATGGCCTCGCGCATGTAAATAAAGCCGCTCGTCGGATGTCATGCGCAATGCGGACTGATAAACGCTCGACCTTAACCGGTGAACAGGACCGTACTTCGCCCTTAATGAAAATAATTACACGGCAATATTTTGGCACATCAAGACCTTCTACTGGGAAATAAACAATCTATTTTCTCGATTAAAACAAGGCCTTGTGGCCTTCACTGAAAAGCCACGTCGAATTAATTTTCACATATTGTCGATATATCGATAGATTTTTAATATCGTTACATCCCTACGACTGACGTCGGTCCTGTACGATGGTCTTTGGTTGACCGGCATGGGTGCAGGCGGAGCTGCCTAAAGGCGCGTTCTCAGAGCTACGTACTGTCGCCCGCGACACCAATACGTCATTACCCCTCATCCCCACGCTGATCTAGCGGTGTTGCCAGGTATCTGGTGAAATTTCACCAGATCTGGTGATTTTTTGTGATTTATAAAATATGCCGCCCCCAACACGAAACTGGTAACACCAAAAAACAGACTTTTTTTAAAAAGATTTTCATGGACCACCGGATTATTCATAAAATCACAAAAAGATCAACAGATCTGGTGACATTTCACGAGATACCTGGCAACACTACGCTGTAGTATTATTAATTTTTTATTTTGTTTTGAAATTTGAACCTCAGTTTTCCGAAATAAGTATTCGTTGTTTCCGAACAAAGGTAATTACTAATTATTTGGTCCTAAAATATTGTGAATAGTATGTACTTTTGCTTTTAAAATTTATTTGATCATTACCTTCCTAAATCCCACAAAATATTTAAATAATTTTTAATTACATTGGTTTTTTTAATCACATTGGTTCATTTTTTACTAACCAGAATAAATATACATATTTTGAGGAGTAGGTAGAATACGAAAATAAAAATCAAATTTGACGCTGTCATCGAACAAATCTTTTAAAAAATAAACCTATAACCTCCGAGAGGGGAAAATTTTAATCCAACATCCGCATTCCACATACTCACACCCTTAAAAAACGTAAATATTGGCCTGCTGCAATCGGAAGAGATTAAGAAATGTGATAAGTTCAAGTTTAAAACATTAAATTTTAGGTTAAGCGAAAACCATAATATGGATGTGGACACAAATTCAAATTATATTCCTGTGGAAATTCTTCACTGTTCTGAAGCTGAATTTAGAATAAGTTTATCTACAGAAGAAAGTGCAAGAGTTAATAATACTGGTAAAACATCATTTTGAATTAAAATTGTAAACTGTTTTTAAGGTCACAAGGTATTTTGTTAGCCCTACTTTTGGCAATTTCGTAATGTTATCTAAAAATTAGTTTTGTAGCTCTATAGATGCCTAAATCTTATAATATAAATATTTTTAGATTATTGTAGATACAGATTACAAAGGGCAAGTATGCTCTGCACGAAGATGGCTTTGTATCTGCTTGGAGTGAAGATATAGAGGAGACACAAGCTAGTGAGGATAGTAGCCAAGCTATTGAAAGCCTGCTTATTACAATTAGTACAACGAGACCTAGGGTGTGGAATATGAATGATGAGGAGACACTGTCGGAAGGACCATGACTATGCTTTTAGACTTCCTTATTGGATGAAATTATATTAGAATGAAATGGTTCTCCTACCTACCTACTTAACAGTGGTTAATAAAAACTACCTAATAAGATATGTAAATGTATTTGTTTTTCTAGTGCATCGTAGCCTAAATACAGTAGAGTCTCGATGTAGTGCACACGTGTGCTACTCTACAATTTTAAGTTTATAATAAAAAATACAGGAATAAAACTAGGCGGTTTTCATTACATTTATATTTTGAGCTCTAAAATGCACAAATTAGTTAATTTAGTCCGTTTTTGTGGCTTGTAACGTTTTTTAACGAAATTAGCTCTTTAGTCTGGAAGAATAGTCATAAATACACTGCCAGACATTATTCAAAGATTTCGTTGCTTCGCCGCTTTCATTATCAGACTCTCAATCAGTATGATAAATTATTCAAAACGAAATTTGTACAAAACAAATTGTTTCGATTTAAAAAACAATAACAAATTATTGTAAGGTTAGGTTTCACCCGAATGACAAGTGACAGACGTCACCCCCTACAAAAGGAGTGGGGGACTGTCGCTGCGACACGTCGAAGCTCTGAGAACGCGGCTTAAGGAAGAGCAAATGATAGCGAGAACATTGTGCGCGACTCGTGAACCGTGCGCACCAACACATTTTTTCACTCATAAAATTTAACTTTTACTGCGCATCCCATAAGTTGTACGTATCCATAGATACAAGTCAGTGATTTTAAAGCATTCGACGCCACCACGGAAGCATTCTTATTAAGATGCTCTTGCTCGCGCTCGCTTTTGACGCCTGATTTTTTATAAAAGTCCAATCGGAATTAACCAAATAAAACGTAAAAACAAACACTGATTATTAATAAAACGACAAAAACCAATCAACGCATTTAATTCAACAAAAAATAAAAATCTACTATACTAATCACGAATAGGAACAGGAACTTTTCCTGGTACTGCGATAAAGAAAAATAAAAATTAAAAATAGCCAGCGATTTCGCGTGGTAATGGTAAATTTTTTGGTTGACAGGTTGGGCCAGTTTCAAGAAAAGGCCGGACGGAAAGAAAGAGCCGGACGGAGTTAGCAAATTCCCAAAAAAGGAGGACACGCTGGACGTCTGGCAACCATAATTTAGCACAGTCGAACAAACCCGAGCGTATACGCACTAGGTCGATAACCACATTGGGGCCAGCCATCGTTATATGCGGTTGAACCTGTGGATAACCGCAGTGTGGTAACCGCAATCGCAACCGCATCCGCAGCGGTTGCGGCCAGTCCCGTAAATCAAAAATCAGATAGTCACAGCTACCCGCAAACTAAACCGTGCAGTGCGAATAGCGCTCCGGTTTGATGGTTGCCGCATCGCCGTGCGAATGAGTCCATGCGTTCCATAAAATTTCATTCCCTGCTGTCAATTAGTGTGCAAGAGGGTTTAAAGTTAAAACCAAACGTATTGTAAACTACAGATCACATCCATCCATTCATAAAACTCATGGAATGTGAACCTGTCATTGTGTGCAATGTTATTGAAAATCAGTAATGGGTGGAAGAGAGAACTATATTGGCTGAATGGCAACCATGTTAAAGTCCGGTTATATCAGATGGTTAAATATTAAAACATAACCATACTTACCGATGAAAAGATAAATCCTTATTTAAAAGATCCACTCTTTTACAAACTACACATGAATGCACCATAATTGTTTATAATAAAGACGACTTTTCACCAATAATCACAAAAAAAACACAAATTAACCAAAATGTCTCTGTTAAATCAAAGCGCCAACATCGCAATGTTTACTAGACTAGTAATTCATTTTTCATCTTTTGGGTCCGAAACGTAGCGCAGTTGTAAAATAAAAATAGATGTTGCCAGGTGCAGTTGGATTAGTTCAAGATTCGTTTGATACTTTTAAGTATAATAATATTTTTTTAAAGAATCTCTCATCGCCTCTTCACAGTTTATAGTAAAATTATTGGGAAATAAATTAATTTTAAGAGCAATTGCGGAATAATCTTAAACCAGTTGTAATTGTCAAATTTTTAATAGGTATTTTGCAAGATATCATTGCGATAAATATATCAATCTGGCTATGCTGCATTAATGACCGAAAGAGGTGGGAAAAACTGTATGCATTCGTTGCGTAGGTTAGAAATGTACATTTTTCTATCTGTAGTTTGTAATATCTTTGGTAAAAATACTTTCTGAAAATTACCGACTGGGTTTTCTTAGCATTAAATTTGTTACTGTCACACCAAGACAAAATTTCTTCCAGGTTTTTGTTCGTAGTTAGAGAGACGGTGACAATAGGGGATCCGTGAAGTCGAATATCAGTAATTTGGTTTTTTGTGGAGTTTAGGTCCCCCTCTACAACTTTTATATCTGATGAAATGCCGTAAAGAATATGAAGTTGAAACTTTCTAAAATGGAACATTATATTATGTTAAAGATTATGTGAAAGAAATTGTGTCGTTCCAGGTCGCGCCATTTCATTGTTGGAATTTTTTTAAAATCTCCTCGGAGGAAATTCGGAAAACGATCGTGTCGTTCCTTGACACCCAAATATTGTGGAAAAAATTTCAGAAGAATCGCACCTAGCTAGGCGGAATTCTGACAACATTACGCAGAGATGCCGGAAGGCAGGTATCGTTCAGTTGTATATATTCAATATTCAATCGCAATATTAGTTTTATCAGAAAATTGTTTACGAGTCATCTTCATGTGAATACAAATCGATTAAGCCCACTTCGACCCATCTGCCATCACTTGAGACTTTATAATTTTTCCATTCATTTATTTTAACGCTCGGAAAAGTATATGCAAGGGTTGACTTCTCAGAAAATGTGTTTCCCGTGACTTTGGGGTCACGCTGATGCTGTAAATTCATTTCCAGACATGGCTCGATATAATTTTGAATTTATTGAGAATTTCCTATCTAAAGCGGCACAGCGCCTCTCAGGAACGCTCTACGGCATTTCATCAGATATAAAAGTTGTAGAGGGGGACCTAAACTCCACAAAAAACCAAATTACTGATATTCCACTTCACGGACCCCCTATTGTCACCGTCTCTCTAACTATCGGGAGGCGTGATACTTTATGTTGCCTGCGATGCGAAGATGTGCGTCAACACTGTCAGCAGCCGATGAGAATTCAAAGTGAAAGATGAGACATTTGACATTGCAAATTCTTTTAATAGGAGTGCAATCTAGAATTTCCATAAGTTCCAGGTAATGGTTTTTAAACGCTTCATGAAACTTCTCACGTATTCAATATATTTGGTAATTAGATAAAAGTCACGACTGCATTTTGCACGCAAGATAATGACAAGGTATGCGAAAGTTTATTGCCTAATCATATCTAAACGCCTTGACGAATCTAGTTGAACAATTTCCGCGATTCTGACTCATAGTAAAAGTGTCCATAAGAGGCGTCACGTGACGTTCTCGCCGAATTGATAAGTAAACATTTAATAAGGCGAATTTATATGTGAAACGTAAAATTCATTTGTATACTATTTTATTCTCTGATCGAATTCCAATACATATAAAAATTATCTTTTAAATTATTTATTTTAAATATTATTTTTTGTCCGCGAAGGCTTCTTTACATCTCGACACCGTCAGGGCGCCATCGGCATCGGTGCAATAATTTTAAGAGGCGGCGTCACCTTCCTTATATCTGGTCGCAAAAAATAATATATATTGTTTATTGCGATATTATAATCACATCTGCAAAGTTTTATAAAAATCAACAGAATGGTCCTATGGAAAAAAAACCAAAAGAAAAAAATCAATATTCGTTTGAACGCGTGAAACGACCTCTGACGTCACATCGCGGAACAGCAGCAAGGGTCGGGGATTATAGTGGTAGTGGTTAGGATTCAGTCAGAAAAGACTGCGTTGACTGGCGTTTAAGTTTGTTCGGTTTTGTTCGTACCGCCGTGTGCTGTCACATCAGTAGCCTCGATGTAAAGAGTCCTTATTTTCTTCCTTATTTCAAAAAATAGCCTTATTTTTGTAGTATGAAAAATACTGGATCGGCATTGGAGTGTGTAGAATAACTTTTTTTATAGAATTATAATCGATGCTATAGTACATAATTTTATAGCCGTCAGTCGTCATGGTATTACACAATCTGTAACTTTATTACGCCTATAAGAATTACCAATCTTACACAATATTACAAATGAAATGAAATTTAAGTAGGTCCTGGTGTTATTCATCGAATTGGTAATTATAATTTTAAATTTTTAAAATCTGGTTTTCATCAATTTATGACCTGTCTGAAAATCACCCTATATTGACATTCTTTCGAGGTGTCTGGTCTCGTTCAGGCTTCTGCTATATGCGTCTCGCTTAGACGCGTTTACATTATGCAAGTTTTGATTGCGCAAGTTCTTGTCATTTTACATTTTTCATTGTTCCTGTTTACACTTTTGTTGAAAACTTCCCATTCTGTTAATACTACTTAGGATTTATGTTTTAAAAAAAAAGTAAAAAATATATTATATTATATGCAGGGTGTTTCTTAATAAGATGCTAATATTTAAGGAGGTTATTCTTAGGTTTATTTTCAGAAAAAAACTTCATATGAACATCTCGATGAACATATATCATCCTAAACGTCTTAACTTTTGAGATAGGTACAGTACGTTAAAGATTTTCATGTTTTTTTAATAATTTGTTAAGGTTAATCACTTAAATACGTGACAACTTCGTAGACTGTCAAAACTGTAAGTCTGTGTCCACAACGGCGCACCGACCCTAGCCCATAGCCTTGTACCATAGCACCGCACAGCCTCGCTTAAGCTTCGCGCAGTAGTCCCTCGACTTCGAGATATAAACATGGACTGTGCGTTGTTATCTTTTTCCGATGAAGAAGAGATTGTTTTAGACTCTAATATAACAAAGTGGTACTTATATGCTTAGACAAAAATCTAGTATTTATACACACAAATAGCCCCTATTAACTGATTAAGCCTATATACTTTATTCATTTTAATATTTATAATTTTTATACAATAATAAAAATTATAAATATTAAAATGAATAAAGTATATAGGCTTAATCAGTTAATAGGGGCTATTTGTGGAATTAAAAATTATTATATGCATTCTCATTCTCCATAGAATCTTCGCTTTGCGTGAATAGGTAATCTTGATTTCTGTTTAAACATATACCACTTCGTTATATTAGCGTCTAAAATAATATCTTCTTCATCCAATGAAGATGACAACCCACAGTCCATGTTTATATCTCGATGTCGAGAGACAAACTGATCGCCAGGCAAGGCAATGAGCGAGGGTCGGTGCGCCGTTGTGGCCACTAGTGGGCGGTGCTATGGTACCAGGCTATGAGCGGGAGCGCTGTGCGGCGCGCCCGGGCGCGCCCTTGTGGCCATACACTTATGTTTACAAATCAAAATCTGCTTCTTACCTGCTAGATTCTTTTTAATCTTTGTTAATACCTAACTTGATAACATAGTGCAAATGAATGAATTTCAGCTTTTATACGAAAACTGTACGTCAAACGACCAAAAATACGACCAAAAATCAAGAGACGACATTTGCTGAGCAAGTAATGAGAATTTCAAAATTAATTTTTATTTAAAAAAAAGAAGTGGCGTACCATTCACAACACAACAAATCCGAACTAACGAATCATTAAATCTATTAAATTTTAAAAGAATAATTAGGTTTATTACATTTCCTGTTTTTTTTTTATTATTATTATTATTACACAAGTTTTTGACGCAAATATATAATATGTAATAATAACCTATCCTTCCTACATTTATAAACAAGAGAATGAAAAGTTTGTCAGTAAGCTTTATATTTAGAATAAATCCAAAATTGATATAAAATTCGAAGGTTTTACAGCGTGTGTAGTAAAAAGTGTAACAAATGGGAAACTTTATTATTCTTCATTTTATCAAAAAAGGTCACTCTTGCTAAAAAGTTTTGCTTGATTGAAAACCTCCTTACGCATAGTCGAATATCCTAAAAATTATACAGAGTGACCAAAAAATGTGAAATTGATCTAAGAATAAAATACCCTTATTTCTAAAGATACATCTGCCACTTTGAAGCTCTTTCTAGAATTATACTCTCTCTCTCTCTCTCTCTAAACATACTGACGAAAAACAGCCACCTATGAAATATAATTAGGTCATTTTATAAGGTCCTTTATTTTTATGTAGCATTATTTTATACTTAGATCAATTTCACATTTTTTGGCCACTCTGTACAATATAGTTGACTATGGCTAAGGAGGTTTTCAACCAAGCAAAACGTTTTAGCAAGAGTGACTTTTTCGATAAAATGAAGGATAAAAAACAGTGTTATCAGAGTTAGTAGTACTATATTTAGTACTTTTTCGCGACATCATTTAGTACTTTAGTACCGTCGGGCTCAAATGCAGTACTTTTTGAAAATGAAGAACAATAATTAATTACGGGATGGATGAGGTTTTCGGGACGCGGGTTTTTTCAAATTTAACAAATCTAGTCCTTTTCAGTACTTTTTAATAACGTAGTACCAAACAGAAATAATTTCTGGCAACACCGATAAAAAAGCTTCCCAGTTGTTACACTTTCTACCACACACGCTGTATACTTAACAAGAACTATTTTATAAATTTATTACTGTTCAGTTTGTGGCAAAAAAAATGTTAATATTCCTGTACAATTAATGCTTTTCTTTCTATTATTAATATTAATAAACATATTAAGGATCATTTGCCTAGAGATGGTTGGCTACCCTTATTATTACATATCTGGACTAGTTCGGATAAGACCTTTTAATCAATAAGATAACTTTGGCAACCTTGGGATTTAAAACTAATTTTTATCTAATAAGGGCCGGTTCTTACATCTACCATATTTTATTCTTTCCCGTTATTATATGCCGATTCAGGCGATCCGTATACATTCGTCAGTAAAATTATATTTTAGCAGCATATTGAAGATAATCAAATACTTTCAGGAAATACAGAGAAAATGAAAAAATGAACCGTTCAGAAATCTATAAACGCACGTGTACGTTTTAAAGATCGCGCCGACGCACTTTAACTACTTCATTGACAACTTTCAGCTGTTTGTAAACCGACTGAAAATGAATAAAAAAATATTAAATAATTTTAGAGGTGTGTTTCATTTATATTTCGGTTATTTGGCTACATAATCCGCTGTTTGGTATGAAATGAAATTTAGGTATAGACTTACCTCGAATTGGAAATGGTTTAGTTTGCACTGTTTCGGTATTTGGTGGCAACAATCTCTTCGTTTCCGGAGACATTACACTGGGACATGCCTTCACCTCGTCTATTCTACAATTTTTTAAGTTATTATAACTTTTGGAGCTATTAAAAGTGCTATTTCGCACCCTCAAAGAGCCACTCAAAACGTCTAAACCACTACTCATTGCGTGAATGATCGGCGCACACAGAAAAACAGGGAATACACGTTTCTCGTCTCGTTACCCTTGATTATTTAATGAATTGACAGACACGACGTTTAAAGCGTAGAATACCGAAGCTGACTAAAAAATTTACTGCGAACTGCCACTGCGAAATCTTCAAAACTTCCGAAATTATCATCGACGGTCTATTATGGGCCACTCGCCAGCCAATGGTGGTCGACGATTTGTCTCACGACTTCTGTCGTGGTTCGTGGTCACGATCACGGATGGTGAAATACGAGGCAAATCGGCAGACAGGTTAGGAGGTGAACTTGATCAAAATTTTTTTTCTAAGCGCTGTTGCCGATGCCTATTTTTTCTCGGCAGTTGCATAGTCGAATTTCGAGGATATTCATTTCTTTCAATTATCCAGTGGCGGCACTCGTGGTATGTTAAACGGGCTTGAGTAAACCCATGCATTTTTTATTATTATATTAGGTCCACAGGCTTCAAACTCTGTGAAATGAACATTAAAATAAACTAATAATAGAGATTTCGGTACATAATATCTTTATTAATATAAATACGACTATATACGTACACCAAAAATTTATTATTTTTCCTGAATTTGTGTAAGTATTTAAATGAATTACACCCCTAATATTTGTTTTGAGTTTGTCAAATGTCACTATGTAAAATTATGATGATGGGGGCATTCAGCAGAGTTCATCGATTTGTAGTTCTGTTGAATGCATATAATTAACATTTGAATTTCAATTGGTTGTCAGTTTTTTTGTTTGGTTAGGATCCCCTCCCTGGAACAGTTCAATGTAACGAATTCGTCAAGAAAATCTGGTTCTGTAATGAACGAAAACAGAAAATAAATTTTTAACAAATTGAAAATATAGGGCATAAACATTTTAGAAGTAGAGACTCAATAAAAAATAGGAACAAATCGCTGTCTTCGCTTTTTAAATTCGATGGATAAAATCTCTGATTGGCCATCGATTTTTTTAGTGCATTCAGCAGATTACTACTACACTTACAAATCGATGGGCTCTGTTGAATGCACCCATTGTGTTGGAAGAATGGATACAGATTATTGTGGTTAAAGCAGAATGCCTTCCGAAACGAAAAATACCATATGTACCGGTTTGACAAACGTGGCGGGGTATTACTTTTCGTAATTTTTCCTTGTATGAAGCAAACCAGCAGCAAGCATGTTCTACTAACTCGAGGTTTTGCGACAAAATCCGTACTCAGGCTCGTAATCACGCCACAACATTAATAATCATTAATCCCTAAAAGAAATGATCAATTTTTCCTTGTGTGTAATGCTATATAACCGAGCGCTTAGGGAACTTGACTGTCCTATAAATTATAAGACGATTGGGAAATTGGGAACTCTACGACCGAGGAATGAAGCGTTTCTGATTGAAGAAACTTAAAGTACCATTTTACCTTATCCGTCTTCGTGAGTACCGATACATCATACGCGGGGATACACAAGTCAATTAGGGTATTTCGAGGTAAATTAAGAAAATAAACTACATAACAATTTCCACGGAACGAAATAACTTGTCACAACTGAAAGATATTTTTATCGTTGTCATGAAGTCATAAGTAAAATAAAAAAGATTGGCTGCATTCAGCAGAGCCAATCGAAGAGTAAGCATCCATTATTAATCGTCTGCTGAACGCACTAAAATAAAATCGATTCGACTAATTGGGCGCATTCAGCAGAACCCATCGATTTGTAAGCGATTATAGTAATCATCTGCTGAATGTACTAAAAAATTGATTTCACAAATCGCTGGGAAATCGGACACCAATGGCTGTATTCAGCAGAGCCTATCGATTTATAAGCAATTTTTAATGGGTGACGTCACGATGCGCATCGATTTGTAGTTCTGCTGAATGCAGTTTTTTATTTGGTTAGGATTTGGATAATGCTCTCTGGAGCTTCTTCACTAGAGAGGAAATCATGTATAATAATATGTTTTTATAATTATAATTACTTCTTTCGCCATTTTTTAGAAATTTTATTCCTCACCCTGACAAACAAAACTGATATAAATCTCTGTCAAATCGCAAATCGCTTCTTAAATTCGGTGGAAAAAATGGCGTCCGATTTCCCATTCATTTGTGAAATCGATTTTTTTTAGTGCATTCAGCAGATGATTATTAATCGCTTACAAATCATGGGTTCTGCTGAATGCGCCCATTTTTTCCATCGAATTTAATTTTTGATTTGACAACGATTTACGTCAGTTTTGTTCGTCAGGTTGAGGAGTGAAAATTATAAAAATGACGAAGGAAGTTAATTATAATTATGAAAACATAATATACACGATCATCGCTAGTGAAAGTAATATTTGATGAAAATATTTAGGAGGGATCCTAACCAAACAAATAACTGACAACAAAATGCATTCGAATCAGCAGAACTACAAATCTATGCGCATCGTGACGTCACCGATTAAAATCGATGGGCTCTGCTGAACGCAGCCATTGATATCGGTCGCCATTTTTTCCATTAAACCATTGACTTGAATTTAAAAACCGATTTGTGTTGTCAGCGATTTGTTTAATCGTTTTTTTTTATGAAAAACTACCTCACAGGAAGGTCGCTACATCAGGATATGACGTCCTCCAGGTTTGTTGGGTTAAGAAACAATTTTTTTAAAGTTTCTATTATTAAATTTTTTGTATATGACCATCAGCTTTGTTTACATGAGCGAGGTCATAAATTTGCCACTTTTGCTTTTATAGTTTGGCTATCCATAGATATAGGTCGGTGTTTATAAGCGGATGGAGTGATAGAGTTAACTCGATGGTATCATTTATTTGATATATGATCCCATTGACCCGGCCTGCTTCAAATGCAGGGGCACTCAATGCTAGATCTGTGTCACAATAAGCGATCACACCACTGAAAACATATAACGCAAAGTCCCTATAGCGATGATGAATTCAGCCATATGCTTATACATCGAGCTCGGAAAATTTGCAATTAGAACCGACGTCTTGAAACACTATTACTCACCTCTTTATTTGTTCTATTATGTACATTTTAACATCAATTAATTCAAAGTAAACAGTATATTTACAATAATCTAGTAGAGTTTTACCACTAGTGAGTCGAGTAGTTACCACCCAATCCAGGTGAAGCGTCCGTTTGCATTTATGATATTCACTGTTTTGTCTTGACTTAATTCATGTTATTCATGTGAAACTTAATGGTAAAGACCTGTATCCTGTGTCGGTTTGTTTAGCGAATGCAGTTAGACAATGATCGCTTATGACGCCGATGCAAAAATAAGTCATGAAAACGGGGAAATGTCATCAAACGATACCATTACCCAAAGTCATTATATTAAAATCGACATCAACTAGCAGCCTGGAGAGCAGCCCGGTGAGACCGCTTATGGCGGGGATCGAAGCATATAAGTAGGCCGTACAAGTGACGTCACAGCCAGGCAGGTTACTCCATACGTTTATCCTTTTATGTCAATCGTTCTGTCTGTGTATCAGACTTACGTAGCTATATCTGAAAGCCAAGAACGTGAGTGTATTTGTTCGGGTTTGTTCGATTTGATCTAGGCTATATTTGTCTCCCTTTAATGAAGCGGGGAAGGTTGATGCTGACAGAGACAGACATAGAATGCGAGCAGCACACGTTCTTAAATTATTTCAAAACCTAACATCCTTCGTCTAGAATGGAATAGAATCAAGTAACATATGATTTATAATGTGATTGAAAATGGTGGAGGAAGCGTCATTAAATTCTAAAATATTGTTTAATTTTCTATTCTTTTCACGAAAACGGACCTTTTCGTTTTGTTGCGGGTAAGTAATTTATGATTGAAATATTTTTTTCCTAATTTTTATTCGTTATTGTTATTTTACATTATAAAATTGTCCCATTATGTTCCAAACTTGTCACGCAAACTAGCAACAAACACATTTTTAAAGAATTTTCCTTCATTTTACAATCTACAAGTCAAAAGCTACAACATAATATTTACAGCTTAGTTATATTAACCCGTAGCCAGAATTTTGATAAGTCCGGTAATATATATTATTATAATAATTCTTTCCTTTCATAGTTTAATTGAGAATCCCATAATGACTGAACTTTAAAGAGGACTTCGATCACTAATGTTGCCAGGAGTATGGTACGAAACAAACAAATTGGAAGCCCATAATCATAATGATGGTGCATATATTTACTTGGTTAGTAGCTGTACATATAGTATTGAATTTACCTTGATTTCTTTGAAGTTGAAGATGGTAAAATATTTTATGTAAATTATGATTTATTTCCTATTTTTTAATAAAACTAATTACCACCTTCAATCTCTGAATTCTTTATTTCTAGTTTCTAGTTTCGTTACTAGTTCAATAACAATATAAAAGTATGTAAGGGCAATTTTAAAACGATATTTACAGCTGAAAACCTATGTCAAAATCCTAATATTTGATTTTTCTACTTAGTAAATCAAATGAAAGGGTTTTGATGTTTTCTTTGCTTAAATGTCACTTTAAAATATTGACAGTAATAAAAATTTGGACAAAAGTGAAAAGCACGTGCGCGCCAGGCATAATGGATGTCGCCGTATCATGCCTGCTTCGATTATTTAACACGGCAGTTTGTCTTCTTCCTGGTTATAAGTATTCGTTGCTGGAGAGCTTCAAAGACGACTCCCGAGTCCCGATGTCGCATTTCATAACAAATCACCAAAAGTATACGGTTGTCAGGCGAAATGTGTCGTCAACCTATACGCATGGACATTTCATTAGCATGTGCACGTTAGAATAATTTGAATGTTATTGACAGTATAGAAAGGTTTTAGCTTAACAGAATTAAATAGAATTTGTTTCCTTCTTCCCTTGTCTCTACGAGATCTATACTCCTTTCGAATAACAGATTTGTTGTTTCTACTGATTGTTGATAGATATCACTCTGTGAATAATCGACTCGTGCATGACAACACATTTGGGACGATTGTAATAAGTGCAGACTATTTTAGCTGATTCATCTCTTGCTTTGTAAACTATTTGATCTAAATGCTTCCATGCTCGGAGATTTCTGATTATTGCGTTATGACTTTGAAATGATACGTTTTGTTTGATTGGAGAATTTCACAGAGGAGAAAAACCCTAACAAACTCCGATACTCTCGGTCGATTCGATTTGGAACTAGCAAAGCAAAACTGTTTTTGCATCTGAGTAAAAACAGCGATGGAATGGGATGGAATTTTTAATACTTATACTTAATTTCTATTAATATTAATAGTAAAAAACGAATAAATTTGAACATAAGCAACTAATTTCATGATAATAAGAATTTAAAAATATTATTTCACGGTCACTATTGTACTTATTGGTACTCGATTCTGAAAATATCAATTATTTCCCAACTTCATGCCAAACAGAAACAATAAAATTAAAATCGTAAAAGTTACATCCATCTAGAGTTACCCCATCCGCTACACGCATTTTATGATGAGGGATACCGACGCCGACTGTGATTGGCTATCGAATAGAAATAATATTGATTCCGACAAGCACCGAGTACGCTCGAAGGTATAGTGCTCGATCTCGTTGTGATAATAAGAAAATCAGTCACTCGTACTCGGATAAGTATTCGATTCTTGAAAGTTCTCGATTCTGAAAAATACATTTCTCTCTCAACACTGGTTCATGTGGTTCATAGTCTTGAAATAAAATGTGTGCGGTGCCGGTGACTTCGTAGCGCACAAAGAAAAGTCAGCACTGTTGCGAGGATTGCTTTCTTATTATTTTCGCTGGCTCTTTAGCAGACTACAAGACAAGTGGTTCGTTCCGCTTTTGTCCAAAACGAACAATTTTTACTAGAAACATTTCTAACCACCTTTTTGTACTGGGAATAGCAGCACAAAAACAGTTTAAATTGACAAGCAAATTTGAATTTTATCAGTGACATTTTAAGGTCCCTGGCAATATATTTCTCCTCTGTGTATCGTAACAAATGAGATATGGCAACCATGTGAAACAATACAATTAAACTGTTCATAGAATTAATAAAGAAATATTAAGATTTTAAAAAATATCATGTTATGCATTGAAATTGAAAACACGAGTAAATATTTATACAATACTCGGCGACGTAGATGCAGTAGAATAGACAAGGTAGTGTCCAGAAAGAGTAAAGAAACGCGTTTTTGTACACAAATTTGAAATTGATCACTTCCGTAAAAAAGCCACTAGTCATGTGAAATTTCCGCGTAAACGATGGTTTATTGTCGTTAACATATAATAATGAATCGACTTTAATTTTCAAATGTTTTAAAGGAATAATGGCAAGAACACTGAAGTCTCCATTGCTTGTTAAGCATGATACAATTAACACAAGGTAAAATCTCTAGCGCGTTTCAATTTCGTAGGGCGCGCGCGGTGACGTCGTCAGGTGATGAAATATTTTAAAGTTGCTTATGGAGATAAGGGTTGTTAAAATATCCCTAGTATGTTCCTTTAATTTAGTTTTGTTTGGAAGAAACTGAAGATTTTAAAATTATTATTGCTATTTCTGTTCTTAATTATTATTAGTTTTAATTTATGAACAAACACAAGCACTACAGGAAAAATCCTTTAAGGCACTCTGGGAGTGATGCGTGTGCGCAAAGAGCGATTCACGTTGGTTTTGAATCGTTGTAGGTTATATTCGTTGGGAAAAACGACGTCGGGAAGGTCGTTCCATGAGGATGAAGTCCTCCAGATGAAAGAATTCTTAAATAATGAAGTTCGAGGAGTACTAAGTTTAACCACATATTGATGGGCGGCAGTGGTTCGTCACGTATTTCTGCTATTCGCCGCTCTGGGCGGAATTAAGAGGGCAAGGTCAGCCGAGCACCTTCCATGAAAATATCTGTAAAAGAGAGTCAAATCCCCAACCTGTCTTCGATGTTCTAGGCTGTCGAGGTTCTTCGTCAGCTCGTGGTATCCGATCAGACGAATGGCCCCCCTTTCGATGGAATCCTGTAGCGGAAGAGTATGTTTGGGTGCAGAGCTCCAGACATGAGAGCAGTACTCTAGTGATGGTCGAATCTGGGCTTTGTATAGTGTCAAAAGTTGTTGAGGTGTGTACAACTTTCTGGTTCGGAAGAGTACACCAAGTTTCTGAGAAGCTATCTTGGCGATTGCCACAACGTGGTTATACCAAGACATATTTCCTCCCAGCAAATTAATAGATGAAGCCAGTGGAATTGCGTGTCCGCCCATGACTATATCCGGTTCTGTAATGTTAACCTTCTTAGAGAAAACTGCTGCTTGGGGTTTTTTAGCGTTAAATTCGACTTGGTTACTGTCACCCCAAGCCAAAATTTCTTCCAGGTCTTTGTTGAGGCTTGATACTTCATGCTGTCTGCGAAGATGTGCGTCGGCAGCCGTTGTTTGTGCATTCAAAGAGAAAGTTGAGATAAGTGTGCTATCGTCAGCAAAACTAAATATCGGATTTTTCGTTTTCACTAGAAGGTCGTTAATGTAAAGTAAGAAGAGAGTGGGAGACAATATGGACCTTTGAGGAACACCGGCATTGAGGGTGAAGATGTTTGAGAGAAATCCCTCAATCGCCACTTGTAGAGAGGTGCTCTCAAGGAAGCTAGACAACCATGCACAGAATCGACTGGGCATATTTATCCTTAGGGTAAGTATCTACTAGTAATTTGTTTCATTAATACAAATAAAATTTGACTTTTAAAGCCAGCACTTCCTAAGACTTTTAAAAAAGGCATCGAGTTTAACAGTTTCGAATTAAATCGAATTTTCTTTAAGCAAAAGTAACTTACAGGAGCGCACTATAGGGGTATTTTTATGAAGATGGTCAATTTAAGGAACAATACGTCGGAAAACCGTGTTGTATACCGCTGACGTAGATTTAGTTCCTCATGTATAATTTAAACAAAAAAAATCCAATCCCGTATTTCAAAAAATTAAGTTGATGGTGACCCAAAGACGAAACGTCGCATTAAAGATCTGATGATGCCATCTTGTGGAGAATAACAAGCAGCAATGATGAGGAACAAACCCGAACAAAGTCAGGAAAAATTAAAAACCGAAACGTAATTTTAGATTTTTCCAAATATTTTGGAAGCCTCTGTATTTATTTTTGATTTTCTTGCGGCATATTATGGGATCCATAATTGTATTCAGCGTAATTTAATACCACCATCGCCTAGCGCTTTCGTCCAATTAGAAGGCCAATATAGGCCAATGCATAAATTAGGCTTAGTCCGTGTCCACAACGGCGCTCCGACCCACGGCACAGCCCTCGCTTGAGCTTCGCACACTAGTCCCTCGACATCGAGATATAAACATGGACTGTGCGTTGTTATCTTCTTCCGATGAAGAAGATATTGTTTTAGACTCTAATATAACAAAGTGCTATTACTTTAGGGTATATAACATAAATTACGTTGATCATTTGACGTAAAATTGGGAAATCAATTAATATACGGGACGTCACATGAAAAAAACCTTTAAACAAGGTCGGATTTATCACTAGGAGCTAGCCTAGGGCCTCGTATTTAAAGGGGCATCGAAAATAACCAAAAAATAACAAAGTTTAAAATAAAAAATACGATTTTAAATTGACAAATTACGCACAGTCCATGTTTATATGGCGATGTCGAGAGACAAACTGATCGACAGGCAAGGCTATGAGCGAAGGTCGGAGCGTCGTTGTGGACACTACTGTGCGATGCTATGGTACCAAGCTAGGAGTGCGGGCGAGGGTCGGCGCTCCGTTGAGGACATACACCTTTACAAGAAATACAACAAAGATATTCAAAAATGGTAAAAATTACCATGGTTATTGGCACAGGCACCAAGAAACATACTCTAAAATTGATTTTTTTTATGATCAAACACAAGCACTATAGGAAAAATCCTTTTAAGGCACTCTGGGAGCGGTACGTGTGCGACTAAAGCGATTCACGTTGTCTTTGTTGTGTGTACAATTTTTTAGTTCGGAAGAGTAAACCAAGATTCTGAGAAGCTATCTTGGCGAATGCCACAACGTGATTATGCCAAGACATATTTCCTCCCAGATTGACGCTCAGCAAATTAATAGATGAAGCCAGTGGGATTGCATATCCTGCCATGACTATATCCGATTCTGATATAGAATATAATAAAAGAAGAAAAAGAAGAACAGAATAGAAAGGGTTTTTAAGTATTACTTTTAGATTTAGAGGGTGTTTCTTGGTGCCTGGGTGTAGTTTTGATGAGCGACTATACTCAATTAATTTTAATTCTTTCATTTGTTTATACCCCCTGTCCGAATATACATATGTCGGTGAACCAAACACCATTCATAAAATACGTTTTATAAAAAAATTCCAAAATTATACCCTTAACTTTATATTTTCTCACCAGTTTTTAGAAAAAAATATTTTTGTTAAAAAATTATTTGACATTTGAGGTTCAAATTGATACTTTATCAATTATAAACCAATCTTTAATTTATCAGTATTCTTTGTATATCTAACAATATGAGGAACTACCGGCAATTATTCTTCAGTCTGCTTCTGCTGTAGAGAATATTCTGCCGCAAAAATCAAAGGATATAAACACCGACTCAAAATGTTTTATTAGTATATTTCGATAATTTAACATAAAAGTAAATATGAAGTCGTCGAAAAGGCAAGTACACAACTCGAGTGGTAAGCCTATTACACACTCTTTCGTTCGTTTCAAAATCGTGTGTAATACTCGTCTTTAGTGGTGAGCGATATCGCGATTTTTCAATCACATTGTAAAACGTCATTGTTATTTTTTGATATCAGTGAAATTAAAGCGTGACGTGATCACGGTTTATAAATTTTTATCACTGATAAGCGAGATATTAACTAGATAATATAGGTAAGAGAATATTGCGCGCATCGTAAAATAATTAGTAGGTAGTCGATGGATGTAAATTATTTATTATGTACAGGGTGTTATGGAAATGACGTATTATATTTAAATGGGTGACTCCTTGGGTGTCCTAGAGAAGCGCTACATATTTTATTTTTTTTAAATAGACCGTTTTAAAAGTGGGGTAACAAACACTCTTACTCACAGGTCAGTCCGCGCTACTGTACAACATTTCACCCAGAGGCAATGGCAATGTTGCCAAACTTAATGTAAAACTGAAATTTCATATAAAATTATAAAAATAAATTATTTTCTACCTACTTGTATTTATCTTTATACCTAAAGCGCGAGGGGAACACTCCTGGAAACGCTTTATGTACACACAGTAATAGTGAAACAGAACCGATAGTTAGCTTTTGAAAATACAATAATACAGATTATACTACAGATTATTAGATTTTATTACACGCTACGAAATTTGACGTCCATAAAAACAATATTCAAAGATTATTTATGGACGGGCAAGATACACACGCGTACACCGAAAAAACAGAGCGGATTGCTGAGAGTGTGTTGGTGATCGACGAGACACAACGTATCCGGCCGCTGGTTGGTCTTCAACTAACAGACCGCAAGCGTGCGGCGCTATATAAAACTACTTCGCTCAGACGATGTAAGGCGTCAAGACGTCATTGGCATTTGACCTAGTGACGTACGTGGCTATTACTATTCCATATGTTTTTCGGGTTGTTTAAAACATAGTCAGTCGTAAATGTTCTTCAATTAATTGTACAAAAAGGTATTACAGAATGGAAAAGTGTTTAAATTATTTTATTTTGTCTAAAAAGGTGTACATATGACAACACCGGCCAGAATTCCTTGATTGCTTACATGTATCGCAGTGCCACACAGGTGTATTTCTGGTTTGACGTCGGGTCACTTTTACCGCTGAATGAATTGAAAGCGACATTTATGGGTATTTTTCTTCAATTTGTCTTTATCTCAAAAATTGCCGGTTTAAATATAAAACGTCATTTCCATAACACCCTGTATACCACTCTAATACTAAAAGAACTGTAACAAAAGAAAACTAAAATCTGTAAAAAATATTACACAACATTATTATTATTTCTACCTAGATTAAAGTAGAATTATACCTAAAAAAACTATGATGAACTAAACTAACTGCCTAACAACTAAAGTCTGTTTGGTTGCCGTTGATAGCTCGATACCCTCATTAAAGATTCAAAACAAGGGCCCGGTGGCCTAAAATATTTTACCTATAAAATGGTCTTTTTACGTACATCTAGCATAAAGATGAAGAAATTTTGACCTATTCCACCGGGTAACAGATAAAGTAACAATAGAGCCATAAAATGAAATGAAAGGATAATGATTAAAACGGCCCATCATGGTCGGAGAGTTGGGTTTTTAATGTAACCGCTTATTATTTTATTTAAATGTAATAGATTTTATGATTTTATGAATTTATTTACAAGAAAACTAATTTATTTACAGATCAAAAAATATTGACAATTTCAATAATTATAACTCGATAAAATGGTCCTCAGAAGAATCTGAAGAGTCATCATGTCCTACGCTTATTACTAAAGGCTCAATTTCCATAGTTGTGTCAATTACGTTGTCAAGTTCCCACATTTTTTGTTCCTCTACTATAGCATGTTTTATGGCGTTTTGCCAATTTTCTGATGACACATTTGCTAAAGAATGAAGCAAGAGGTGTCGCACTTCTTGCATTTTAAAAGTTTTGTTATTTCTAGCAACATATCCTTTTACTTGAGCCCATATTAATTCGATAGGATTTAGCTCACAATGGTAAGGTGGTAAACGGAGCACTATAATACCTCGATCTCTTGCCATCTCGTCAATAACATACTTTTTATACTGTGATTTATGTAGCCTAACAATATCCAAAAGTTCTTTTTTTACCATGGTATTATCGTAACTCAATTCCTTTCGTTGTAACCAGTTTACGATTTCCGCCTTTTTCCATGAAGTTGTGGGAAGATTCTCTTTTAGCCTAGAGTGATAGCTGGCATTATCCATCACTATTACAGAATTAGCGGGAATGTATTCTATCATTTGCTTAAAATATTCCTCGAAAACATCAGCAGTCATTTCTTCATGATAGTCTTTAGTAGAATTCGACTGGAATTGTAATAATCCTTGATCCAAAAAGCCATTTGAACTTCCTATATGAGTTATAATAAGTCTGCGTCCCTTTCCAGATGGTGGTCTAAGTCCTGTTGACCAGCCTTCCATGACAGCTTGTCGAGAACTTAGGACATTTTTATCTTGCCAAACTTTAGATACGGTGTGCCCTTCGTTCAGCCAAGTTTCATCCAAATAGAAAATGTTTTTGCCTTCGCTGCTGTATTTTCGGATGGACCTTAAGTATTGACGTCTCCAGCAAATGAGTACATTAGATGCAGAACTCGGTTTTTGCAGGTTACGTCATTTTAAGAAAAACATGAAAAACCGCTAACAAGTTTATTTAACAAAAATAAATTGCAGAATTGTTATAGTAGTACGTTATAAAGTTATTTTCACCCAAAAAATTCAAAAAAAATGTTTAGAATTAGGTAATTTAATAAATAATTCAAATCAAAGGATTCAAAAACATAGTTTTGCATCTGGCTTAATCAAAAACAAAGTTTTGCAACTAAAAAGTGCAAATACAGAAAAATAAAAATAGCGTTGCTTAATTACAATGTTTAATAAAAAAAATAACGGTTACATAGATAGTTAAACTCCTTAAACTCTAAAAAAAGATGTTTCTGGCATTGTTTGCTCTAAATCGTCAGTATCACTTGTGTGGTCACTCGGCTTGCTTGGCGAATCGACAATTTGGTAGAATTTCAATTCTGGGATTTTTCTCCACTCCGGGCCATAGTGTTTTTGTAAAAGGCTAGCAATTGAGGATTTGTCTCCTCTCAAAGAGTTCCCCGTTGAAACTATTGTAGGGCGTAGTCCTGAAAGATGTTTCCCTCTTTTTATTATGCTACCTTCAGAACAAAAATCCGACCTGTAAAATACTTCACCACGCACTGTAACATTGTTATTTAATTTTTGTTTAGCAAAAATGAATCTTTTAGACTCATTGAATTTAAAATGCCATTGAGCAGGTTTCTTGACTATGTTAGTTGCAGCTGTTTTCCAATCAAAAATACTCCAGTCTTCGTCGAGCTTATGAATGGTCGAGAATTTTTCAATAATAGTTTCATACTCACTTGACTTAATTGACAGCTTTCTTAATTCTCTCTCAATTAATCCAAATACCCTGTCGGGAGGTAAAAATGAATGCCCGACAACAGGAAAAGTAATTTCCAATGATTTAATATTGGCAGGTGCCTCATGTCCTAAGTAGTAAGCTAACATGGACATCATGACCGAATTTTTATTCTGACCCCCGCATCCGTCCGCAAATAAGTGAATTTTTTCAATATTTTCTGGAAATGTGTTAGCTATCAAAGTATCATGTACTGCTGATGCGATAACATTGGAGTTCTTACAATACTGAGACTCTAACCATAAGTAGGAATGAGCTGTTTGAGGAGTTATCTTGGCTTTTGAGTTGCCCTTTACAATGGTGAAATTATAAAAATTAATTTGCTGCGAAAAGTAGGCAGATTGGTCTGGCAACTTTGGTAAAGCCAAATTTTTTTGGCAATCAAATGAAAAAATCTGCACATGTTCTGATTCAGCTTTCAGTGAACCATAAAATGCCTTAGCTCGTAAAATATGTGCTCTTTGGTCGGTTATTATTTTAATTTTTTCTTCTTCTGAATTATTATTTTTCTTTAACAATTCTTTTGTACGCAAGCATGTCGAACACACATCAGTTAATGGGGTACCAAAAGACAAGTTGTAATTCTCGTTCAAATAGGTCCGGAAATAAGACAATTTGACATTAGAACCTGGATTTTTCTCACGATATAAGTCAAATAATTTTTTAAAATTTTAATCGCATCTCAGGTATAGTCTAGATGTACGTTCCCGGCTATAATGACTTTCTACACAAGTTAGGCTTTCAATAAATTGTTTAATTAATAATTTAGCAGCATCATTTTTGGCCAAAATTCGATTACCTCCCCTTTTTTCTTTAGGAATTTGACCAGATCTCACAAAATTCGCCACAATTCTTTCAATTCTATCTGCGCTGAAATGAGTTATGCCTAGGAAAGCATTTTTGCATACTCGTTTTAAATCACCCGTGACCGTAGGAACTTTGTATTTAATAGAAATTCTGTGAGAATTTTTAGAAGATCTCTTAGGTGTTGTTCCCGCGCAGAATTTTAAAATAACAATATCTTGTTTAATCTTCTCAGTTGTGGAGTAAAGCATACTGTGAAATTGCTGGATATCTCTCATTGTTAACAATCGACATGAAAAAACAGCTTTGGAATGAACACAATTCGGATATATTGGCAAAGCTTGTGGTTTGTGCCTAAAAAAAGCAGAACGTACAGTACAATGATGCCTAAATAAATAGAAACAATTCTTACCTTAAAGTTTGTTTTTTGAATCTTATCCATTTTTCAGGTTGGCGGGACTTCTTTCTACCTTTGCCTTTCGGGGAAGGTGTAACGCTAACATTTAATTCCATGTTAAATAATATTATAATAATGCTTCAAAAAACGAATAAGAAATACTGTTTTGGTTTTACTTCAACTGACTAATGGCCTGTTTAAAATTCAGTAAGCACTGACAGCGCCAGCATGGTTCAAAATAGGTGATTGTCACGCGATGCGTATATTAGCGTCCTGATTGGTCAACGGCAAATACCGAGTTTTGCATCTGACAGGTCGAAACAAAAACCGAGTTTTGCATCTCTGCTAGCTTTTTAAATGATTTTTACTCTACAAAACACCGACTTATGCATCTGGTTTTCTTATGTAGGCAATAGGCAATGCATTAATGTATTAATACTAAAATAATATCATTTTTTACAAATTTGCAAAAACCGAGTTCTGCATCTAATGTACTCAAATAATATCTGCTCTATCAATAAGAAAAGATTTTCTGTTTTGCTTCTCCCATCGAAAGTTCATATCATGAAGTATTTTCCATAGTTTCGTTCGTGATAGCTGTGGTAAGTCCTCGTCGTAGTTAATGGCTTGTAAAATTTTTTTTTGGCAAAATAAAAACTATGTACTTTTCTTCTATTACCATTTTTAATGAAATTGTCAATTTCTAACGGTTTCTTTCCTGGGAGTGGTTTTGGCTCACTGAGGTTCTTAGATTTTCTTTCACGCAAGAACCTATATATAGTAGCCTCTCCAACTCCTACCATATTGGCACACTCTGCAATGATGCTACGAACATCACTTGCAGGTTTCTGGTACACTAGAGCATCATGCACGTTTAATATTAATGTCTTTTCTCGGAGAGAATATGCACTCTTGCTAATTTGACGAAGACACGTTGGCGAAAAACTTGAAGCCATTGTTACAAGTATAGGAAATAATTCAACTTTGAGATAATGCAGTATCTAAATACAACTAAATACATAGTTTGACAAACGCACATCAAATGGCGTAATAACATCCTAAAGCAGGCAAAAATAGGTAAATTAATTACCCCTGTTGTACCTACTTTAACCCTAATCCTACTTAACAATGGACAGAGGCCAATTTTCTTATTAAATAAGGTAATTACTATTGGCAACGCCTATGGTTTACGGTTGTTTTATGGCTTCAACCCTCGATATGAGCTATCAACTGCAACAAAACGGACTTTATCGGGTTTGTTCGTTTGTCGCATTGCTTTCAGTTATATCAAAGTAATGGAGAAAGCTATTAACCAACATCTTCTAAAGTACCTGGAAGGCTTCAACATCATCAGCGATCATCAATATGGTTTTCGGAAGTCCAGATCAACTGGAGATCGTCTAGCCTATGTCACCCATATTTGGAACAACGCAATCGAACATCATGGGGAGTCTCGGGTTGTTGCGCGGGATATTTCTAAAGCTTTTGATCGTGTTTGGCATGAGGGGCTTCTAAGTAAACTGCGATCCTATGGTATGCCCAGTCGATTCTGTGCATGGTTGTCTAGCTTTCTTAAGGACCGCTCTCTGCAAGTGGCGATTGACGGATTTCTCTCAGACACCTTCACCATCAATGCCGGTGTTCCTCAATGGTCCATATTGTCTCCCACTCTCTCCTTACTCTACATTAACGACCTTCTGGTGAAAACTAAAAATTCGATATTTAGTTTTGCTGACGATAGCACACTTATCTCATCTTTCTCTTTGAATTCGCAAACATCGGCTGCCGACGCACATCTTCGCAGACAGCATGAAGTATCACGCCTCAACAAAGACCTGGAAGAAATTTTGGCTTGGGGTGCAATCCCACTGGCTTCATCTATTAATTTGCTGGGTGTCAATCTGGGAGGAAATATGTCTTGGCATAACCACGTTGTGGCAATCGCCAAGATAGCTTGTCAGAAGCTTGGCGTACTCTTCCGAACCAGAAAGTTGTACACACCTCAACAACTTTTGACACTATACAAAGCCCAGATTCGACCATCACTAGAATACTGCTCTCATGTCTGGAGCTCTGCACCCAAACATACTCTTCGGCTACTGGATTCCATCGAAAGGAGGGCTATTCGTCTGATCGGAGACCACGAGCTGACGAAGAACCTCGACAGCCTAGAACATCGAAGACAGGTTGGGGATTTGACTCTCTTTTACAGATATTTTCATGGAAGGTGCTCGGCTGACCTTGCCCTCTTAATTCCGCCCAGAGCGACGAATAGCAGAAATACACGACGAACCACTGCCGCCCATCCATATGTGGTTAAGCTTAGTACTCCTCGAACTTCATTATTTAAGAATTCTTTCATCTGGAGGACTTCATCCTTGTGGAACGACCTTCCCGAGGTCGTTTTTCCCAACGAATATAACCTCCAACGATTCAAAACCAACGTGAATCGCTTTTTGCGCATACGCACCACTCCCAGAGTGCCCTAAAGGATTTTTCCTATAGTGCTTGTGTTTGATCATCATAAAAAAAATAAAAAAAACACTGTACTTTACAACAAACTATTTTTTCATGCAAATACGCACGGGTTCTTAATCATTTTGTGTGTATTGTATATTATCATTTAAGAATAGAATCGTTAATTATGCGAGTTTTCTCATTACTTATCCCGATCTTTAAAGAATGCTCAGAGCTCGCTAGTCTTTCGAATATTACTACTCATTTTCATTTCACGATTTCAGGTTCAAGATTGTGGATACAACACAATACGGCATATGTAATAAATGTATTTCTAATGGTGTTACAAGTCAACCCAATGGGAATAAATTTGAAACAAAAAGATAGGTTTAATTAGTAAAAGTGAAGTACGTACTAAAAAGTGATTTGCTTAAACTGTGATCACATCACGCTTTTTATTGCTGCTAAGGAACCGTGACTACCTGTGATTTGTTGATATCAGTGATTAAATCACAGTTCGTGAAATATCGCTCACCATTAGTCGTCTTACCGCTCTTGATATGTAATATACTATTAAACACTAATATCGGTTTAACGAACGTGAGGTTTGAACTTTTGCTCTACTCTAGAGTTCCCAGGGACTGCCGCTTTAATCACGGAGCCGCCAGAGCCGTAAAACACAAAAAAAAATATAATCAGAATAATTTTCCAAAGGTCCACGGCGCCACTATGCACTATTTGAATAAAAAATCATATTTACAATTACAATAATTATCTATTACAATAACCTGTATATTTACAAGACATATAATTATAAATACTTTTTGATTTTAAAATTGAAGAACTGTTTCCTTTTACCTTTGTAACGCAATAGGATCAATTTGGGGCTTGGGCTTAGACGCAACACCACCTAGTAGCTTTTTAATTTCTGCAATGGCCTTTCCAGGATTCAAACCCTAAAAATATTTTCAAAATGTAGAATTGTCTTATTATTACCATTTCTTTTCGTAAATTAAAGAAATTATTTTTTTAAGAACAGGTTAAGAAATTCATAATCCTGCCCCACTAGTTTAATAAATAAAAGTAAAATTCTTAATTTCATACATGTTTCGAAGGCATATACCCTCATCTTCAATGAAATACAAAATATATGTACATATGCTGAAAACTTACGACATTGTCAAGGTAAACTTTAAAAGAGAAAAACTTCTTAGATATTTTTTAAAAAGATTAAATTATCAGTTTAGTATCATTTCAAAAAGGCTAATGAAAGTTTGAGAAACTTAAGATGGAAGAAAAAATAACAACTTTAAAAAATGAAACTTTAGGGATTTAGGTTTATCGATATGCTCTCTTTAACTAAAATATTCACATGTTTTTGTCATTTCCGGTTATATCGGAAGTAGCTGCCAACTTTTGTTTTTTAAATACAACATGGTAATTTTTATTACATTTTTCGATTAAGCGTTAAATACTAAGCACATTTTATAGAACATGTTTTTGTCAGGCTCTGTTAGTTTTTGAGATATCTGGACTTTTTGTAATTATTTGACAAATGCATAACGATGAAATTAATCCATATAATTTTTTTACCTTACCTCTTGGACTAAGATCATCAAGCCTCAAAAATATTTAAAATTCGGCAGAAAATGTACGGGGTGGTCACAATGAAAGCTTCATTTTGAAATAATTCAACCATTAAAAACTTTCTTATTTTAAATGGAACGTCCTGTATATTTTTATTTAATTTGATGGCAAATTAGTTGTTCCTTATAAATAGTATTTACTGTCCTATACCTATATCAAAGCGTTTTCTCAAAAAATCCAATTTTATTCCGAAAATACTATTTATTGTTCAAGTATGCTATGAAAACAATTGTACTTAGGGGCTATATACTGATGTACTGAAGAGATACTGAAGGAAAATCTAATTGAAAGGGTGAGGGCAGCATTTCAATCTCTCACTGCACAAGAAATAGGAATGCTACAAGAAATAGTATGATGAAAAGAATACATAAATGCTTGGAAGTAAATGGCAATCATTTAGAACATATTTTAAAAATATTAAGTATAATTTTCAAACACATTTTTAATTAAAGAATTTAAAGTTTATAAACTTGTTTCCTTGCTATTTAAAAAAAAATAATATTCAAACCATTTTTAAAACAATTTAAAATAATCAACTGCATTTTATTTATATATTCAATTAAGAAACGCTTTAGAAAGTTGTATTTTCAAGCAATCAATCACTTTTCCTCCATATAGACATCAGTAAACAGCCCCTAAGTACAATTGTTTTTATAGCACACTTGAACAAATAGTATTTTCGGAATAAAATTGGATTTTTTGAGAAAACGCTTTGATATAGGTATAGGACAGTAAATACTATTTATAAAGAACAACTAACTTGCCATCAAATTAAACAAAAATATACAGGGTCTTCCATTTAAAATAAGAAAGTTTTTAATGATTTGAATTTTTTCAAAATGAAACTTTAATTGTGACCACCCTGTAAATTTTCTGCCGAATTTGAAATATTTTTGAGACTTGATGATCTTCTAGCTATTCGGTGAGAAAAAATTTTTTAGTCCAAGAGCTAAGGTAAAAAAATTATATGGATTATTTCATCGTCATGCATTTGCCAAATAATTACAAAAAGTCCAGATATCTCAAAAACTAACAGAGTTATATACGTATTTACTGCTCAATCGAAAAATGTAATAAAAATTACCATGTTGTATTTAAAAAACGAAAGTTGGCAGCTTTTTCCGGTACAACCGGAAATGACAAAAACATGTGAATATTTTAGGTAAAGAGAGCATATCGATAAACCTAAATCCTCAAAGTTTCAGAAAGATATATTCAGTAGTTCTCCATAAAGTTCTAATGCAAGCTCATCGTGAATCACCCTGTATACAGGGTGTCCGGTAACATGTGGGAAATCTCCCGGATATGAAGAAAACACGTGAAAAGAATACTATAGGTTCATATAATATAAACTTCTTTCGTATCAGCCTCCTCTTCGGAGATATGGGCTCCCAAAGAGCATCAATGGAATCAAGTTTTTTACACATAATTATTGAACCACCTGGTATATTTCAATTATTTTTTAATATGATGTATACCAGGTAAGACCCGTCAAATTACTACCCAAGAAACTGTTGTGAATTACTCACAGCTGCAGGGACGGACTAGCTGTAACACTCATGGGCCCATTTTTTTACGCCCTGTATGATGAGAACTTTGGACAATGTTTTTTACATACCTTTAACTATTGGCTAAAAATTAAGTACTCTTCATTCATGTCGCTAATCCTAACTGTTTTCGGAAAAAACGTCATTTTATTTACACCAGTCCCCTAAATTCTCACGGGTTAAATATGAAAAAGCGGAATTTTGAAGGTTGAACATTTGATTGGAACAAAGATGTATATTTTACTGAAATACGCAAATACATGATGTATATGAAATGCCGTTTTTTCGAAAACGGTTAGCATTAGCGACATGAATGAAGAGTACTTAATTTTTAGCAAATAGTTAAAGGTATGTAAAAAACATTGTCCAAAGTTCTCATCATACAGGGCGTAAAAAAAATGGGCCCATGAGTTACAGCTAGTCCGTCCCTGCAGCTGTGAATAATTCACAACAGTTTCTTGAGTAGTAATTTGACGGGTATTACCTGGTATACATCATATTAAAAAATAATTGAAATATACCAGGTGGTTCAATAATTATGTGTAAAAAAACTTGATTCCATTGGTGCTCTTTGGGAGCCCATATCTCCGAAGAGGAGGCCGATACGAAAGAAGTTTATATGAACCTATAGTATTCTTTTCACGTGTTTTCTTCATATCCGGGAGATTTCCCACATGTTCCCGGACACCCTACCCTGTATGTAATTTTTTCTTTGAGGATGATTTTAATTTTAACATTTATTCATATTTCATCCGAAACAAAGGTTTTCTTACCTTTCGGGGGGGGGTCTAGACCCCCTGCCCCCCCAAATACGCCTCTGGTCGGGTTTGTTCGTTGACCCGCATCGTTATCATTGTTAAATTATGGTATTTCCAAATGATATTCTAGAGAATTCTAATAGCGTAAAAATCTGACCCCCTAATTTTGGTGACAAACGCGGATTTTACTTCTTATATATGCCGAGTTGGAATACATTTTGGTGAGCCAATCCTAAGCTATTCAATTAAATGTGATGGCAAACCACGATACTCTCATAGGTACGGTAAAACGGCAAACATCAGCAAATAATTTCAATGACACTAATTGCCAAAAATTGACGTAAAGCTGACCATAACGAATAATGAAAATATTGTCACCGACACTAATTTTATTTAATATATTCAAACTGGGCACTTGGGTTTACCGAGTCTGCCTCTTCAAGAAGTTACAATGCAGTTTTTCTATAAAATGTACAGGGAACCCATATTCAGCCACCTCAAAAAATACATGGAATTTCCAATGATCAACTTCTGTCTTTCTTATCCAAATCCAAATAGTACATTAAAAATAAAAACTTTTTCAGGCAATTTTTAAGTTCTTCTCGAGTCTCTAAATATTTGTCAATTTTTTTAAGGAACTTTTCTATACTTACAAATAAGAAACACATATTTTAGGATAGTGTGTTGTGTCACTATTAAAATGGGTACCTAAATAACAAAATTTTACCTTCGGACAAGTTCTAGTGCAATTCATAATCGTATGACAACGGAAAGCGGAGAAGGGATCCCTCATTTTATCTAGTCTCTTGGCGGTAGCATCATCTCTGGAGTCGATGATCCATCGGTAAGCCTAAAATTTTTATAAAATATCTCGTTATCTCAGTTACTAATAGAAAAATATAATTTTGTTCATTGTTCTGGGAGGAACTTCATTATTTAATAATTCGTTCATCTCAAGGACTTCATCCTTATGGAACGACCTTCCAATAATACCATAATTGTTATTTTTTGAGCAGTGGTTTCCGCGTTCTAAAAATGGGAACCCGCAAAATCCATAAGATTCAATGATAAATATATTTTGTCGAGTCGGTGCCTTGCCGTTGCCGAGTACGTGCCTTGCACGACAGTGAGAATCAGCCCTTACGTCGATTATTGGAACGCGATTTCATGGAAACTGCTTTATTTATCTATTTATCAAAAAGAAAGTACAATATCTTGTTGGATATACAATTGAACCCGAGGGTTTGTGGTGATCTCATACAAAAAAAAATCAAACTTTAATCAAGAAGCTATCGAAAGACCAGCGATCTTAAATCAATTTTGTTATCAAATATCCAGGATTTAATTTTTTTTGTATTTATTGTATATTGTGTTTTCAATCATATCTGGAAGGACATTGAAAACTTTAGCACCCACATATACAACATGTTGCCGAGTTTTTCCGAAATGCACCTTAGGTGCAGTTGATATTTCATTCTCTGATCGAATTCCCACGAAAACAAAAATTCTCTTTTAAATTATTCATTTTAAATATTATTTTTTTGCTGGCGACGGCTTGTTTCAAGTCCGACAACGCTAGGTCGGCATCGGTCCAATTAATTCAGGAGACGCCGTCGGCTTCGTTGTAACTGCACGCAAAATATAATATAAACTATTTGAGATTACTCAAAATTTATATTATACACAAATACCTAAACTTACTTGCATAAGTACAGCAGGTCCTAAATATTTATCCCCATTCCACCAATAGCTTGGGCATGAAGTAGAGCAACAAGCACACAAAATACATTCATAGAGACCATCCAATTTCGCCCTATCATCTACACTCTGTAAGTACTGTTGAACTTCTCCGCAATTTTTATCAGAGTCGCTAAAAAATTAGAATTTTAAACATTTTTACTAGTAACTTGTTGTTCGCAAGGTGATTCTATGGCATTGCATTACTGAAATATTTTCTCCCCACAAAAAGTATATACAGGGTGGTGCATCATTGAGTTGAACATAGGAAATCCAATGTAATATTGGTTCCCCGGTACATTTTATAGGAAAACTGCATCATAAGTAGTGAATCCAATCCCGCACCTAAACTGTAATCCCGCAAGCCTGCGGGATAGAATCCATCGATCCCGCGGATTCGCGGGATTTGCGGGATAGCAAACAATGAACTGCGGTATTTTTGGTTGACGCGTCGGGGATTCCCCGCCCTGCTGGACTATTGAAAATACGTTAAACAGAAGAGTTTTCATGCGTATGTGCGAAAGTAAAAGCGTTATTCAACTAGGATCTAGTGTCATTTATCAAGTGGTTGAATATTATACATGGAATTTAAACAGCAATCACAAAAATGAGTGTCAGTGTAGTTTACAAAGAATAAAGGTTCAAGTTTAGTTTGGAATTATTTTTTAAAGTCTGAAGATGGTTTTACAGCTAAATGTAAATTATGCCCTAGAATTATCAAAATCTCTGCTCATTCCACCAAAGGTCTTCACACCCACTTACAAACAAAGCATGTAATATTAATTTGAAAGTCCAGAGCAGGAAATGAAAGCTAGTACCAGCAGCTCAAGTAGTTCGTTTAGTTCTATTGCTAAGCGCTCAGATGTTAGTGGTTCTTCTGTGCTACCTAAGAAAATGAAAATTACAGATTTTTTTCATCTGAGAAAAAGTTTCGATAGACGAAAGTATCTCGAATGGCAGCTAAAGATGGTATATTGGAAAGTTTATCATATCGATCGATATGCGCCAACTATTCGAATCAGAGGGACACAAATTGCCTTCTTTTGCCAGTACAATTCAAGGTATGGTAATAAATGGCCTACGGAGAATCAATTAAAAAGAAAACAATCCAAGAACTAGGAGCTTTGGTACTGGATGGGTGTCAGAGTCTTCGCCTGTATCTGTGCTCGCCCGAGCATCACTTGGCCAGTTATTAAAATATGAGATGACACTTTTTGAAGGCGGAGGGAATAGAGGAATGTACTTGGAAGCTGCATATAACTGTGTAAAATCTATTCAGCCTACAAGTGTCGAAGCTGAACGTGCGGTTTCAGCCACAGGATACATGTGTAATAAAATAAGATCAAATCTAAAAGATGAAACATTAAACATGTTATCTTTTCTCCGAAAACATCTTCAAAATCAATGTAACTGTTAAACTAGTCGTACTATTGTATTGTACCTATATGCAATAAATATTTTCCTGCTACTCTACTCTGCTTTAAATTGCATAAAACAACTTTTTATTAACATACAGCACCCACGTCGAGTCCCGCAATGTCAAACCCGCGAAATCACCGCGCGATCCCGCATTTGCGGGATTGGATTCCCTAATCATAACTTCTTGAAGAGACCGACATGGTAAACCAATGTGCCGAGTTTGAATATATTTTGGTGAGCCAATCTTATTCTATTTAATTAAACTTGATGGGAAAATCACGACACTCACAGTTTAGCTAATACAGAAAATACCAGCAAATTAAATGTTGACATTAACAAAACGAAAATTAATGTCAATGAATAATGAAAATATTATCACTATGTCAGCTTTAGGTCAATTCTTGGCAATAGCGGAATAGTAGTTATTTGATGATGTTTGCTGTATTAAGGTCGATTCTCACTTAAGCTTCACGACACGGCGATGCACGACCCGGCGCCTCACGACGCGACGATGCATTTTACATAGGTATTCCCACCTGAGCGGCATTTTTAAGCGGCAGCAGATCGGCAATGTTTACATGCACTCGGTCGATGTATTTAGCCCCAATTAGATTAAAATTATTAAGTCCACTGGTGTCCCAAAAGACAATCTAACTAATATTTTTGACAAAAAAATTGCAAGCCACTAACTTTTTTTAAAATTATGTAGTTTTTCGAATTAAGCAACCATAAATACAACTTTTTTATCTCTTGAGTTTTTTCATATCTTACTTTGTTTTCGAGAAAAAAAAATAAACAACCGTTATTGCATGTCCTGGGGGCAAAAAATTTAAACTACTTACCAAACTATAAGCGAATAAAAGATTATTGAGATATTTACGAACATCCGATTCATTTTCTAAAGTAAAAACTATGCATTTTCGGATCCATGTTTATATGAACTTTTCTTCTTAAAATCATTTATAAAAGCACTCCTTGGAGTTTGGCCACATACTTAAATAACACCCTGTATATAAAAGAAACTGTATCCAATAATAATGTAATCAAATTGATGAAATAATTTATTTTGCTATTCAACTGCCAGAAATCACAATACAAATGGTAAACAAAAATAAAAATTCTAAAGCAATTGAAAAATATTAACGATTTAAATTAGATTTCTAGTTTTCACTTCAGCAAACATACTAATTTAATTGAACGATATCTTATTTGGAACCTACATCGTGTTCAATGGTAATTATAGCAAGTTATTTTAATCTGTCTACAGTCAAATATAGCAATGAACGCTTAGTGTTTGCAGCCTGCAGTTTATTTGCATCCCCGGAGCCGGTCCTGAGAATTACTTAGTTTAATATATAATAATATGTTCAAGGAATTATTATATCACTCATGATTACTAACTTACTGGTTGATTCCTTTCAATTTTAACTCGCTTACCATTCTCATCAATATTTTTTTCCGACTTCTATCCAAATATTGTTTCTTCTAATTTGATTAGAATAATTTTTATTGCTCATATCATATATTTCTGGGTACTCACTTACTACCAAAATTAAATTTTCTGCCTTCTCCCCGTCCATCATATATAATGAATAACCAAACAACAATACGAAACAAACACAATCCAACAAGCGTCAAAATACCGAAAATGCCGCGTGGCAATGCTCACAGTAGAATTAAAATTTTGCTGCCCGCTGAAGTGAGGCGCCGTGTCGCGTCGCGCGGCTTAGGTGGGAACGGTCTCATTTGATTCCATGCAAAAGACTTGTAAACAGATTTTGCATCGCGGCGCCGTGTCGTGCGTCGCCGTGTCGTGAAGCTTAGGTGAGAATCGACCTTTAACCGAACTATTACAGTTTCGTTGTCTTGCCAGCACGTTTAATTGAGTAGCTTAGTAATGTATTCAAACTCTACACGAAGGTTTAACATGTTGGCCCCTTTAAGAAGCTATAATGCAGTTTTTCTATAAAATGTAAAGGGGAGCCAATATTCAGCCACCTCAAAAATTACATTGGATTTTCTATGTTAAACTCAACGATGCACCACCCTGTATATATAGAATTGCTTGGATTAATGTAGTCTATAACTTTTCAAAACTGCCATAGTTGCTATATAGGGTAGTGGCATTCATAAAATCATAATGGATATACTCAAATTTTCTTCAATATTCTCCACCTATTTAATAGATCCATATTATGTCTAAATTTAATTGTTTTAAAGATATTAACGTTCAATAAATAATAGTTTTACACTTGGCAGGGCAAATCAATTAAATTCAATTCTCATGTAAGATATGTTCAATTTATTATAGGAAATTTTACATGCATCTAGATTTTATGCGCTACCCTGTATGATTAGACGTAAACCACTCTGTCTTAATAGTACGGCAGCCCGTTACCAGGATTTCAGACTGATCACGACCTAAAGTTTTTGAGTTTTTGGGTGACTTAATAAGGACTTGAGAAGGAAATTAACAAGAACGGACATTGGCAACGTTGCGAAATCATTGAGAATCATCTTTACATATGTAAAACAATAGTTGTCGTAATATTTATCGCCCTCGTCCGTTCTTTTTATTTTTTGACTCAGAGTGATGTTCCTGAGGAAATGAAAATAGTAACTGACATTTTCCGTGCGGTGAATAGTTTTAGTTTGAGAAAAATCGAAATTTGTTTACAGCGGAGAATTCAACTTATCACGCCTCGTCCGTTTTACTTGTCGGATGTTATTTTTCGTTATTAGTGACCGGGAAAAAATGGGAACGGACATTTTCATCGACGTGCAATCGCAGTGTTGGATCTTAGGTATGTCATTTCTTTAACGCTGTTCGAGTTATCGCGCCTCGTCCGTTTTCAAGCAGAAATCGTGTATTATGGCTCGGAAAATGGGAGAAAAACATGAACTGACATTTTTACACGCGCATTTTTTAGCAAACCCGTTTTCAGTCAACACAGCACGTGTATCAATAATAATGCAATATGGGGACATAGCTGATGCAGAGTTGTTGTAGACAACCAAGCCACACAGCAAGCCGTCCCATGCACGCGCCGTGTACCGCAATCATGGATTATACAGATACGAGATCCGACTCCGCTGCCTTCCGTGCAGCTGCGCAACACGGAAAATGTCCGTTCGACTTGATTTACTATTTTTTAGAGTGTTATCAACAATTGAAAAGAAAAATTGACCCGGGCGCTGTAACTTTTTGATACCCCTTTTCTTTACATCTTTTATTTACATTATGGAATTTTTGCAACACTCAAAACGTCCGATGTCGATGAATTCACGTTTTTTTTTAATATTTTTAATATGATTTCATCAAGAACGGACAAGGCGTATTAACAAAAAGACGATCTGCTTTCTTACGGACTGACATCACTCTGACGGGTAAGCGCAGCGTTGCCGAACTTTTTCGCTCGAGTAAAACTTTCTTATTTTTTATTAATCTAGCGATTAGTTATTGACTAAATGAAGGCGTGATAATAATACATTTTGGTAACGGGCTGCCATACTATAAACTCTAGAGTCTGTTTTAAAATGTATTTTAAAATCTTTTAACCCTTTGCCCCCGAAATTATTTTTTTCTTTTAATACTTTTTTTTTCTAAATATTATGGTGGCAGAGAGTTAAATATATAATATATTTAAGATAATTTTTTCCATCTGGAATATGCTTTTGATTCCAGGATATGGTTTCGGAACGTAACCACTAGGGAATAAAATGGGTGGTAAATACAAAAATCTTTATTTATAAAACTTACACAAATCTTATTTTTATGTCTAGTAGGTACTAAATTTGGTGGTACGTTTGGAAACAATTGTTTCTATCATTTAGGCATAATCCTACATCGCAAGTGCTACATGTCCATCTTGTCCTATGGGGTTCCTGGGTACTGCTGCAAAAAGCGCATCGTCTTGATTTTGAATAAACTGGCATATGAGAACATTGGTTATATCTTATCTCAAAAGGTACTGTACGTTTAAAATGGTTTATAACTTTGGGTGGTGCTCTAGAACGTAGTGTTTGCCCTACTCCAATCAAGCCCGTCGCTACAGACAGTCTAAATATTTTTAGACTTGGTATATTGGAGTTTGTTCGTTGTTTGAAAATTATAAACGAATTTACAACACAGACATCGACAAAGTACCATAGTATTCGATGCCACCATTTTTTTGATTTGCGATCAATTTCGTAAATAGATTTAAGCATGTCCATTTTATCAACATAGCCCATATGGGCGTTATAATCTTTTACCATGATTGGACAATTAATAGCTTTTGAAGTACCATCTTTTTCTTTTCTTGGAACGGTGCTGCCTTCTAAAGGGTTCTGATGGTTACCAAGAAAATATACCACTTTTCTATCCTTCCACTTGAGGAAAATCAGACCATCTCTGCTGACACGCCAGTCTAAATCTCCTCTTTGAATTAGTTCCTTATCTGGTTTTATATCATCGGGAAGGCCTTTTCTGTTATTTCTGACTGTACCACATGCATAAATAAGGACAGCCTGCAGATCTTTTTGTAGGTTTACAGAATTAAAAAAATTATCAAAATAAACATTGTGTCCTTTTCCCGCCAAGTCTCTGGTTAAATCTTTGACCACGCGAGCTCCTAATTCCTTTTCAGCAACATCATTAACTTTTCCGCTATATATCTGAAACTGGCAAACGTAGCCTGATTCATCTGCCCTTATCCAGACTTTGTAGCCACGCTTTATTGGTTTGAGTGGCATAAATTGTTTCAAAGTACTGCGCCCCTTGAAACGGATCATGGATTCGTCTATGCTTTGGTTCTTAGAAGGTTTATATGATGCTCCGAACGTTTCAGTTAGTGTGTTCAACAATAATCGAACTTTGTAAAGTTTGTCAAAATTATCGGATCCTCTGGGCGGCATAACAGAATTATCAGCTAAGTGAATATGGCCCAAAAGCCACGCAAATCTGTCTCTTGTCAGTTTTTTTGTTTTGTACGCAATTTTCTATCGAATTTGTCCAAATAGTATGCTTAGCCAGCTCTCTACGTCTTATTACGGCCAGGGTTTCATTCATCTCTATGTCACTATCATCGTCGGCGTCGTCGACGTTGATGATGTTTTGATCCATATCATCGGCGAAAATAATGGGAATGTCATTTAGGTCCAATAAATCAGAATTGTCATCAATAGTCATATTTTCCAGCTGCTCCTGATCATCATTACTGACAATTGATTCATTATCTGAAGGAAGATCTTCCAGCAAGGTGAAAACATCCTCAGATCCCATTTTTTCTAGATCTTTGAAAAGATACATCTTTTTTTCTGAAAACAAAAATAATATTTTTTTATAAAGATCAAATTTTTATATCCACAAATATTAACACCGCTTACAATTAATATTTAAAAGGCTAGCTAAACACAAAATTCGCATGTACTAATAAAATATGTCAATATCCTCAAAATAACAGCTTGATAAAATGATATACCACAGATTCCTACTGGTTTTGGCATGAAACCGACGTTTGTTTACGCCAATAATAATTATTAAATTATAAAAAACTGTAATGAAACCATATTAACAAGTTCAAGTAACATTATACTATACTAAAAAATACAAAAACTTACCTGTCATGACTGTAAAAACGCCAAAAAACTGAACAAATATGTAAGCACGTGCACTTACTGCCGGATCAATTAATAATATATTACTAACTGTCAAAAATATCCAAATGTGCTGAATAGCGATGCACTATTTGAAGAAAGGGAAAAGTAGGCGGAGCTTTCCTACGTATGGTTTCGCGAGAATGCCACCAGGAAAGTAGAAATAAATATTTTAGTAAGTGGTTTCATAGAGAAACCACTAGGGCGCAAAGGGTTAAATGATAATATAATTTAAACATTTCATACTTTTTATGGCTTTTTGAAATATTTTTTTTGAGAATGTTCTTTATACAACTTATAAATGATCTATTTCCTATTATTAAACCCTACATACTTACGCTCTTTGTAGCCAAGGTTCAATAGATCTGTATTGGTCATAGAAATTGTTCATATCTGGAACCAAGTCTTTAATAACATACATGTGAGGCAATGGGTATATCTTTGTTGTTTTCGATACACTTGTGTCAATTTTACTAAAATATTAAAGAAAATAATCATTTCTCCACCTACAACAAATCTTTGCTAAGTACCTAATAACTTTTGACCCGATATTTTTTTTTTACAAAATTTGGGTGTAACTTAAAGCCGTATTAGAGTCGGCAATTCTTCACTTGCGCCTGCAATGGCCATTATAATTGCACGTATTCATGCGCAGTAAACCGTTCTCTATCAGCTGGCGTATTGCCAACAATCAGAACAACAGTTGGTACTGTCGAAATCCCGAACAAGCCCCCAGAATTAGAGATGGGCAAACCTGTTCGTTTTGATTACCAGTTGGAGCAGCTACTGCTACTTACAAATAGCAGCTCAAAAAAGTTGCGACGAATTAGCAGTACGCTTAATAAAGAATGTGAACTGCTAATTTAAGTACCAGTTAGTTTAAATAGCCATTAGCTGTTCATAGCTGCTTTGACCAAATAATAAACAGTTAAAAATAACAGAATAATCCATCCCTAACAAACCCAAAATGGCGGATGAGCGCCATCTTGATAAAAAAAATGAAGAGGAAGTGAGGTGTTGTGACACATCATTTTAAAGGTCATATCGAGTACGATACGATCCCTATTCGTAACCAAAATAGTATGGTGGCTTTTTAAAAAATAATTTTATACTATTTTTCTCTTCTTTTAGTTTAGATTTTACAACTTGGCATAAAGAGCAGTCAATATAAATCGGGTTTGTATAAAGTTGTAAAATCTAAACTAAAATAGTAAATATTATTTTTTATAAAGCCGCCATTTTGTTTTGGGTACGAATAGGGACACCATATTCAAGAACTCGATAGGAACTTTAAAATAATGTACCGCAAGACCTCACTTCCTATTCAATTATTTTTATCAAGATGGCGCCTATCCGCCATTTTGAACTTGAACACCATGAAATATGCAAGAAAGTGTAGCTCTCCGATTCCTAGTACACTATGCCAAGTTGTATTTATTTTTCTGAGACGGTAAATGAAATAAAAAAACGTCGCCATCTTGTTTTCGTTGCGAATACAGAAGTAATATAGTAATATTCTGGCATCGTAAAGTACTCGATAGTGCCTTCAAATAAATGATGTATCCCAAGACCCCTCTCCTATTTAATTTTCTTTACTAACTACAATTATTTGCAAGTTTGTAGGACGGCCGCTAGGGGGCGTAACACTAATAGTAATCGATTTCTCTACAATTTGCTTAGATAAGGTGTTGTTGTAAAACTGGCCTTTTCCAATTAAAGAAAATTAATGAGGATTTTATGTTGGATTATTTTTTTTGTAATTTAACAAATAAATAGGATCGAAGGTTAACACATAATCTTTCAATATGTAAAATTAGACCCGCTTCTTATGAGTTGCAATGTCAGCAGAAATCATGAGAACGGCAACGGCTTTTCGGGCCAGAGACAGCGGAGAAGTTAGTCGATTTTTGGGGCCTAAGGTGCGCGCTCGGCCGCGGCGCGGGCCCAAAGTCGCGCTCAATCGCGTTTGTTTTAATTTTTACGTAAGAAGGGGGCTACAGGTTTTAGAGTGTTTATCACCGAAAATTCCGAGAAAAGTCAAACCGCGGATCTTTCCCTCAGTAAATTTAATTTTTAAACACTCGTATGTTTCAGTGCGAGTATAAATAACGCTGACTCGACTTCAAACACTCGTGTATTTGGTGCGAGTATAAATAAAAACCTACATATCTTCGTGTGTGTTTATTTTGGGGGGAGTATAAATAAAAACCTGAAATTGATCCTCGAAAACGCGTAGCCTTCCGTACGAGTATAAATAATGCTGAGATACCTTCATACACTCGTTTTGGTGCGAGTATAAATAAGTTCAAACATTAAGAAATTTCGTTAATGCAACGTGGGAGAGACACTCTGTATTCTTTAATACAGAGTATAAACACCATCGTTTTGACGTTTATCATCTTCGTTGGAAAAAGCAGACTGGTGCGTACCCCCAGTAACGGTCCACCCGCGATTTCCAAATTTACCCGATTGTGATAAAAGACATTCTGAGTTCGGAATGAAGAAGTAAGTGTTAAAACAATGAAATATCTTAATTTAATATTAGTAACCTCTACCGCGTGTCTATATTTCCTGGAAATTATAGGGTAGCTGAGCTTTCTTTATTTGAGAAATAAAATATTAGCTTAGGTTGGATTTCTATTGTAAATAAATGTAAATAACTAAAATTTAAAGTGAGTACGTGAAAGATGAGCGATAGGTTGGTTTGAACAAACAGAATGCTAGTGTAGGATAATTTTTTATTGTATAGAATGTAAATAATTAGCTCACGAGTATTTCGGGTCGTGTTACTTGACAGACGCAAGGACTACCCCTCAAATCAACCCTCAAGGACAACGACATTAAAATTAAATAAATAAAGCCCTCCGTGTTCTAATATAACAACTTGCATTGCGTTATATTATATTGGACGCGCCCGATCCAATACAATCAAAAGTATAGTCTGAACAAAAGTTAGGCCTCGTCCTACGTTCAAATAACTCTACTTTTAAATTAAAATCAGTCATTTTACGTTCTGAGACATAAAATTTGCCCTCATTTCTTCATGCGCTCTGGTGGACTGCTGACAGCTTCCAGTTAGCGGGGAAAGGATGGTGGGCCCATCCAAGACCGACATACACGTGCGTGTCAAGTCGGCAATGGCATTACGCCTGGCATCCCTGACGAAAAACACCTATTCGATTCGAAAAACCATAATCGAGAAAATAGCGTCCGTAAAACTAATTAAGTAGGAACGTCTTCGGTTGCGATGACTTTTTCATTAATTATCAAGACTGGCGACATTACTGATAGTGTCGACCAGCACTCACACATATATTCAAAATTTAATGATTAAGAAAGTTAGATTGGCTCTAAACAAATAATTCCTGGGTGGGGAATTCACCTCTGGCTAGAATTCAAAAATAGGGACAAAATTAAATTTCCAAAAAATAGCCGTCTACTTAATAATCTGATTAAATTAAATTCAAATAAAATTTAAGGGGAAACTTGGTTATACGGGGGTTATCAAAAAACGTCTTACGTGAAACGTGCAAATAGGGAGAATGTTTAGTTACCTATCATTTATTAAGCGCAAAACGGACGGACGTTTCGGGCTACGTAGGTAGTGTAGGTACTCCACTCATATCATGGTATAATGTACGTACGTTCCGCTTTAAAAAAATTCCTTCGTGTTCTTTTTTTCTCAATTCGGCGACAGTATATTGAACATACTTACGAACAAGGTTGTACAAAATTTGATATTTATTAAAAAAATCAAAAATCATTGATTTTTTTTTAAATCATGATTTTTTTGGTTTTAATAAAAAATATAAGCAAGAACTCACGCCATATCATTTTATAGCTTACATGTTCAACCCACAAGAGTGGTAGTCCATTTAAACATATTATGTTTTCGGAAGAAGTATTAAAAAGTGTAAATGGAATACAGTGGTGGTTACCACAAAGGTATGAGCCGGAAATTGCAAAGCAGCTGCCAATAATAAACCAGTGCCTGTGCGCAACTGCTTCCTCAGCGTCAGTAGAACGAATATTCAGCACTTTTGGCTTTGTACACTCACATAATAGGAACAGAATATCTCCGAAAGTACTTTAGATATTATTTTCAAATTTGGTATGTGTTAATAGGATATAGAACCACAAATTTTAGTTAGAAAAGTTATACAATTGTTCCACCAGTGGCGTCTCTGCAAACATGTTCTCTGATATTTTTTACAAAAAAAATGGTACGCCACTGACATTTCTCCACGTGGATATTTTTTCTGATTAGCCTGGTCAATTCTACATGAAAACGGCGTCTAAGTTTTTCTCGTCAGACGCACCGTTCTTGATTAAAACAATTTAATTCAAATTGCTTCATTTAGCAGTGTATAAAACTCCCATTAACACTTTAGAATATTTATGAGAGCGAATAGTTACCTCGTGTGAAACGATAAGGAATACGCTGGGAATATTTGAACGAGTGGGCAATTCGATGCGAAGACGGGCGGGAGCATGCCTTTTAAGTGAAGGTGGCCATCGTGGTTTCAATCAAGGTGCGTCTGACGAGAAAAAAAATAGACCGTTTTCATGTAGAATTGACCAGGCTAATCAGAAAAAATGTCAGTGGCGTACCTTTCTTTTGTAAAAATATCAGAGGACATGTTTGCAGGAACGCCTCTGGTGGAACAATTGAATGACTTTTCTAACTAAAATTTGTGGTTCTATATCCTATTAACACATACCAAAATTGAAAATATTATCTAAAGTACTTTCGGAGATATTAAAAAATAACCATTTAAAAAATAAAAATTTAACACCCTTAGCAAAAAATTTAAGCCGTTGCGGACATATATTCATATGAACTTTTCTTTATAGAATGACCTAAGGAATCACATCCTTAAATATTAGCACGTCATTAAAGAACATCCTGTATCACGAAAATGCAGAAACAAAGTTTATATTTTGTACTTCTACTTTACATTGTTGAGAATAGTTTTATATTATGTTGTTATATTGTTCTCAATAAAAAATTTAAACTAATCAAAAAAGTTTAATTAAAAAAAAGTGATTTAAATCATTATTTCAATCGTGATTTAAATCACTTGATATACCCTGCTTACAAATAAATCTGTCATGTATCATGAACAACTTTGCTTAATTACTTTTTTTCTAACCCTTCAAATAAAGTGGTGCAAATAATTAAAAGTGGTGAAAATAATTAAAATTAGTGTAATTTAAAGAAGTTCTTGATCTATCAGCTACACTACAAGCGATGTCTATGCCATTTTTAATGTAGTCGCTAGATGGCGCATCCTAAAGATTTAACATATTTTGTGTTTTTATCGAAAAACTTAAATGCTTAAATAATGTAAATATGTTATTACACCGAGATACAGCCGCGTACCTCGCTTAGTTGGCCACCCTGTACTTTTGGACCTATTTCAATCAACTTACCTAATACAAGCTAAAGTATTAACACCGCCTATATTCATAGCACAGGATCCACAGATCCCTTCGCGGCAAGATCTTCTGAACGTCAATGTGGTATCCATTTCATTCTTAATTTTAATAAGAGCATCCAAAATCATTGGGCCGCATTGTTTCAGATCAACTTCGTAGTTTTGCATGTAGGGCTTCTGATCTGGTTTGTCGGGGTTCCAGCGATAGATCGAAAAAGTTTTTATACGAGGAGACGTGTCCTTCTTCGGCTTCTCGGCCGCGGCGGCAGGAGCGTTCGAGATTGAGCCGGCATGGATGAACCGTACCTATTGATTATATTTAACTTAGTATACTGCTGTAAATTATTATATTATACAGGGTGATTGATGGTGGATGGCCTATTAGACGTTTATGAAGAACTAGTCAACGGATTGCTTTAAAAATTTGGGCACCTTCATACGTGGACACGCTCTCTTCTTTTAAAGATATTTTCAGCCGTGCAGTGCTGCCACTTCTACTAGAAACTGTTATCAACTTAGGTAATTTAAATGGAACACCTTACGTATTATTTTTTTTAGAATCCCTATTAATTTCTTAATAATTTGCCTTAAAACTTATCTGTTATCATTCTCGAGATAATCAATTTCAATTTTTTATTTTGGAAAACATGTCCTTTAAAAATGGCTGATATTTTTGAACTATGATAAATTAGCGCCAGAGCTGGGCAGTATTTGTACTCACAAATACTTTTTTTTATTTAAATACTTTTTTGTATTTAAATACTGAGTATTTAAATACTTTTTTATAATAGGTATTTGTATTTATTTCACAAATACTTTGCAAAAGTATTTAGTATTTAAATACTTTTTTTATTTTTCTTTCAGTATTTAAATACTTTTTGGAGTATTTAAATACTTTTTTAGTATTTAAATACTTTTTGAGGAAGGAACGAAATGGTAGCTTTGATGGTCAGAAATCAAATGATTCTGGACCGAAAATCATAGCTGTTCATCCTGATCAATGGCGTAGGAATCTCGAAAATAGGTCATGCAGGCGCGTATGAAAGGAGGGGGGCCCTTGGTTGTAATTACCCCCCATATACGATGAAACAGAAAAAAAAACTGGAGAAATCAGGCAAAAGTAATTAAAAAAAATACGATAATCTTAGCACATGTTACGTAATGTACGAAGTAATTAATTATTTTGTATTTATTAAAGTGCGTTTTTTAAAAATATAATTCAGCTTCAACTTTGCAGCTTAATTTTATCATATCACAAAAGAATGTACTTAATGTACAAAAGACTAACTACATTGCATTTTCTCTCACGGAAGCAAATCGTCCCCACTTTGAAAGCATTCACAATATATGCAAGTCTCACAAACAGACATAGAAATGCTGAGAAAATATCCCATTATCAACAAATTATTTTTGAAATATAACACGACTCTTCCCTCATCTGCCCCAGTTGAAAGAATGTTTTCATTTGCAACATTCATTAATACGCCACGACGACATGCTTTATCAGACGATAATTTCGAAAATCTTATTCTTATGAAAGCTAACGCATCGAACATTTAAAACATTACATTATAAATTATTATTCTTGCATTACAAATTTTGAGTAATTAGGTTTAGGTAGAAAGTATTTTGTTATGTTATCAGTTGAAGAATACAGGGATAAAATAAGGATTGTCAGAAAATCAGAGTTTTGAGATAAAATGCATTTTTTAGTATGGACATCCCTAGTTTTATTTCAGTACAGTAAAACTTTGACTCTAATTTCTACAGACGTTCCTAGTTTTATTTGGCTAATATTTTGACCATGGAAAGTAACAACATGTGCCAACAGGTTGCGCTAGTAATCTCGATTTCGATAAATATGGACAATTCCTGTTTTATTCCTGTATCCTTAAGTTTATGTTGTCGTGGTTTTTTAATTAAACTTTACTGTCAATACCAATAAAATATTACAAAACACACTTTTTATTGCTGTTAAATCTTATTTGATTCTAAAATATTTTGATGATTGAGGTACCTACCTATTCAACTGCCTACTTAGAGGAGACAAAATTACTATACTATACTATTTAAATATTTTTAAAAGTAATTACAGTCGAACCTCTATAACTCGAACTTGAAGGAACAACCAAAAAAGATCGAGTTACAGAGAGTTGGAAGAGAGAAGGGAAAACCACATGAATATTCCAAAACATTTTTTTTATTACATACATTATGTCTATGTACCATTAAAATATGTAGTACATAGAAATCTTGGAAAATGTACAAAAACCACTAAAGAGTCCGAGTTAAAGAGAGGTTCGACTGTAATTGTTTACAAAGTATTTAAATTTTGTGTTTCATTCTTAAAAGTATTTATAAATATTTAAAAAAAAAGTAATTAAATACTCAGAAAGTATTTATAAATACTTAAAAGTAATTAAATACTTAGAAAGTATTTAAATATAGTATTTAAACCTAAAAAGTATTTAAATACTTTTTGTAATTAAGATTTAAATACTTCATTACTTCAAAAAGTATTTAATATTTAAATACTTTTGAATTTAATTAAGTATTTAGTATTTAGTATTTAAATACTTTTAAAAAGTATTTGCCCAGCTCTGATTAGCGCACTAAAAATTGGTTGAGAGTCGGGTAATACCTCGAAGCCCTGCACTCTGTTTCCAAGTATTAGTTATAATAGTACAGGGTCTCCACTTTTAGGTGGTTTTATGGGGTATCTAAATTATCAGTAAAGAAAGCAGGATGCGGTTTTCACAGCACTGTGCTCCTTTTTTGTGAAACAAAAGATGCCCCAATTAGAATATTTCTCGTCCTCCTCGTTTTCGATATGCGGGATGTCTTTGAGAATTTTACACCCCCATATTTCGGTTACCCTGTAACTTATCAGAAAGAAATAAAATGTTCTCTTTGTAGTTCTTCACATAGAATCCAGTAGATTTTGTCTACGTTCAATAGTTTTCAAGAAAAATAACAAATTTGCTTTTTTTAAATGGGTAACCCTATATATTTTTTAATAATTTAATTCAGTTTTTAACAAGCTTCTCAGAAATATATAAAATTTTATTTTTAGTTTTGATATTATGCCCTAAATTTACGTTTTTTAAAAAATATACAATTATTTTGAGTAGGTATCCTGATGCGATATGAGTGCGATTCTGTGATGTTTCAACTGATTACCAACAAACCCATATTACCTAATATTTGTAAGTGCTTTGATCAATAGCTTTTTGAGAATATGGATGTGTGTACCTATTGGTATGTTTTTAGTAAATATTATTAAAAATAAAATATACCTATAGACTTATAGACTAATACCCTATATATTATTTGATCTCAATAATCAGAGGATGTGATTCTGCACCTGTGTAAATATATTAAGAAATAATAACTGAGGGGAGGGAATACATAATATATAATATCGACCATCCTGAAGAAGAGAGTTACATCTCAAAATTTGACATTTTGTGTTCTTTACATAAATCAACAAAAAATTATGTCTTAATTGCAAGGGAAATAATGTTACATATAACCATCTCTCAGTTGCAAAGAGCAGCTTACAATAACATTATTTCCCTTATAATTAAACATCAATTAGACATAATTTTTAATTAATTTATGTAAAAAACACAAACATGTCAAATTTTGAGAGGAAACTCTACTCTTCGGGATGGTTGATATGTATATTTAAAAATGATATTTAAAATCCTTTAGCACTACAACAAAAAATAGATAGAATAAATATCCTATAAATAATAAATTTAACGTTTAAATGTAGCTTAAACAAAATAATGGGTTAATAATATTGTTATGTAATTAGAAAATATGGTACCTGTACGAAACTTTTTCTGTACAACTTAAGAAGCCGTAGTTCTTTTGACATTGTTGGAATAATATTTACTTTAATAAATTATAGGACTTTTATTTAAAATTTAAAGAACCAAAGTATTAAAATAACTACGATAACCACGACCAGCCCGGTGAGACTGCTTATGGGGGAGGTCGAAACACGTAAGAAGGCCTTGGAAGTGATGCTAAGCCTACTCTGCTCCATACGCTCACATGTAACCTACTTTTATCTATCTGTTTCACTCTATCATTTAAGCGTCAATATCAGACTTACGTAGAGTTAATATGGAAAGCCCAAAAGTGAGTGTTTATGCAGGCGACTTGATCCTGGTCATATTTGTCTCACTTTACTGAATTAGGGAAGGTTGCTGCAGACAGAGACAGGCATAGAATGCGAACAGCACGAATTGTTAAATAGTTTAACAAGCTAACTTCCTTCGTCTGGCGGGCATGGAAATCAAGCAACATCTGATATGATTTAAAATGGTGGAGAAGTGGAGAAGAGAAGACGCATCTTTAAATTTTAAAATAATTTTTAATATTCTAATCTTTCACGAAAAACGTCGTTTCCTTTTTGGTGCAAGTGAGTAATTTGTAATTGAAACATTCATTTAGTCATCTTTACTGAGAGTAAGCTTCAATAATAATTTCTTTTCCTAAATCATATGGGGCCCAAAAATATGCTTGGACTTGAAGCTTGAAATATTTGCTAGGACCTAGAGCCCACTTGAAGATGGTAAAATATTTTATGTAAATTATGATTTACTTCCTATTTTTTAATAAAACTACTTACAGGCTTATTTCTGAAGTTTAATTTTTCATTTGTAGTTACGTTATTAGTTAAAAAATGATATAAGAGTGTGTAAGGATTATTTTAAAGTGATATTTACAGCTTAAAACATGTCAGAATCCTAAAAAAGGGTTTGAATGTTTTTTGTTGGTTAAATGTCACTTTAAAATATTGACAGTAATAAAAATTTTGACAAAAGTGACATTTGAAAAGCACGTGCGTTTGTCAGCTGATTCCAGACGGAATGGATGCCTGGTTTGTTCGTTTGTTCATACTTGCTTCGATGTGTTAACACGGCTGTTTGTCTTCTTCCTGTTTATAAGTATTCGTTGACCACGACCTTAGAAATATGGTCATCTGTTTGACGTTTTACGTAGCGACAACAAAAAACTGATGCTTATGACATCTGTGCCAAAGAATAAAAATACAATAAGTAAGAAATCGTACTATACAGGGAACGATTTTACTTTCATATACGTCAAGTAGATGGAGAAACGTTAGCTATTTATCAGGAAGTGGTGTTATATGCGACAATGACAACAAAATATTTTTAAGGAAAACGGCTTCATAGTAATGTCCTAACTGTAATAAAAAGTTACCCAACGAAAAGTTGCCTTTAAAATGATTTTTATTTCTGTGCAACCATTATTAGTTGGTTTACCCTGTATAACATAGTCGTGGATTTATCAAATTATACAGGATATTGTGTTAATATTTTTTCCTAAGAAGTATGCCTTTTACCACTGCAATAGAGGGGCTATAGCAGGATATAACACCAACAACTTTCAACTGTCAATAATACTGCAGAGCGATACTTGTCTATTTGATTTTCTTCCGTGGTATTATTCACAACGTACTGTCGTCTCTGTGTCGTATAAAGTTACTGTATAACATGAATGGATAGTTTTGACTTTTGCGCTTGTAGCTGACGTTTCACAGCGATTTTTCGGATTCTACTAAAAATTTCTCATTTTCTACTTGGCATTGGGTACGTTAAAAACGTGCGAGTTTTAATGGAAGTATTAAAGGTTCTTTTCAATTTTTTTAGGTAACCAAGTGAAACTGGAGCTTCTATAGATCCCGGTTTCCTTAGGACGGACTTTCTGTTTTTACAGTACAGTGAGTATCCTATAATTTTATGGTTTTATATTTTTATAACAATTCGTACTGGATTTTAGTGACACGTCGACTAGTTTAATAGCATGTTATGGATTATTTTTTGTTGTTTTTGCATGTAATGTTCTGATTTAACATCAAGGAATGATTTTGATTTTGGTTCACTACTAATTTTCAAATATTTTACCAAACAATATTTTTAAGTTTTAAAATGGTTGACCCAGGCATGAAAATAGTTTTCCATATGTGTGCCAAGAATTTTTCTTAAACTCATGAATGTTTTGCTAACGGTACTGACATGTAGGTACTTCTTTTTAGAACGTCTACTGTCTTGCAGAATGGAGCAATATGTAAAATTAGTTGACTCTTTTTTGCCTAGTCACATTCCAGGTCATATTTTAATAACACAATCTAGTAGTAGTTCCAAGTGCAATGACCAAGCAGTATAGTGAATTACCATTCTATATGCTATTACAAATCAGTAGTCATATACATAGAGTATTTTGTTCGGATTTGGAATATGAAATTTTAATCCTAAAATATTTTTTCCGTTTAGTATTTATTAGGCCAAGAGGTCTGATTCTCTGCTAATTCTTATATAGGTTTATAAGTGTAATGTCAAAGGTTATAACGATGAATATTTACTATTCTAATTTTTAAGTATAATTTATTGGCTGTATTAGGTTTTCATACAATATCTACCAATCTAATGGGTGTTATGGGATGCCACTATTAATGACAATGCAAAGGCCCTGTATATTTAGTCACTACTAATTCACTGATCATTCCCCAGTCTTCTCTCTTAGCCGTCAACAATGAGGTCAACAAACTTCGTTATCATTGCACATCACTTTTGTTTGTGTTTTCTATGCTCAATTTAAATCTATTAAGACTTATATCCTATATAAGCAAGTAACACATGTCAACTACTCCCCTGACAGTACCTCACGCCTCCTGTTGTATTTTATGAAAATACACTTTTAATGCATTCTAAGTGTTATTCCTACATCCTTTCTAATTTCTTTGTGTGATCAAAGGCTCTACGGCTCCTCTTACTCCAAGTAGGTACAAAGACACATATTTTCTGTTCCGTGTGGGACTTGTTTCTGAAGTTATGTCTCAACATCTCTTTCGAGCATTGAACCATTGAACAATAATTAGAAACATATTTACCTTTATTTTTATAAATTGAGGAGTTTATAAAAGGACATCGGTTATATTTGAATAATTCAAAGATAACCTAATGCTATTTTCATGGGAAGAACTTTAAAGAGGAATAAGATGTTTAAAAATAAACGCTATCTTAATGAGAACAATCCCACTAAGATGTTTTTGGACATACAGGAAGTTAAACCCAGATTACCTGTTTTGAAAAGAGTGGTTTAATATTTACTACTAGCTTAATCTCACTGGTTTTAAGATAAAACTATTTATTTATTTATTTATTAAATATACCTACATAAAGACACATTTCTAAGATGGCATGGTTAAGATATACAATGACAAAGTCGCAAGTAGACAAAATAAATAAAAATCATAAATGATTTAATTTTTACATACAAGAAAGATTTTTGTCCAAAATTGGAATACCCATGCTATATGACAGCGAGCGTCATGTGTTAAAAAAATTATATACAGGGTGTTATGGAAATGACGTATTATATTTAATCCCGAGATGAAAATAAATTGAAGAAAAATAACCATAAATGGCGCTTTGAATTATTATGCAAAATATACACTTTATACTATGAAATCTCAAAATTTACGTGGCCGCTCCTGAGGCCCTTCGCAATCAATATTTTATTGAGGCAGTCTCGAGGTTCAAAAGAGGTTAGCGCATTATATCGATGTTGTCATATTGCAACACAGAATTCTAAACGCACATGTTCAGTTTTTGACAACAAGACGTCTTTGACGCGCGTTATCACTTCCTTTTCAAACTTTTTAGACAAATAAAACTACAATTTTAAGGTACATAATCTCTTACCTTCGATCTTATTTTTAAATAATCCGTTTTATAATCAAATTCCATAAAATAATAAAACACAAAAAGTATGTTTTTCACCAGAATCAACAGTAGATAATATCACACAAATTTGAAATCACATCACAACATTTCTTATTATGAATTATTTCACAACAAAAAAAAATCGGGCAATACAACTAACAAAACGTTTAAAATTCGTATACGTCAAGCACGTGGAGCCCTCGACACGACGTCGTTTCACTCCCCAGTCTGGAAACATACTGAAGTATGAAAGGCGCGCCGCCAGTATTCAACCAAGGGCGAGACACGTGGTGTGATCTGACAACACTGTTAGTATACTCTAGTGACCCACATTGTTGCTAAGTGAATCCAGATGGAACGGCGCGTGGTAAAAAGGGTTTTTACCTTAGTATTTAGATATTCGATTTAAAAAAAAAAGTATGTAGACTTTCTCTAGGACTCCCTAGGCGTCACCCATTTAAATATAATAAGTCATTTCCATAACACCCTGTATACATATATATTACATTAAATTTATTAAATAGAGCAAGATACTTAGAAATCATATACAACGTATCCAAGATAAGAAGGGCCAGTACAGGGATCTCGGAAACCGTAAGAGATACGAAGTCGGTTAAACGGAGGGAAAGTTGCGCGTTTATGTGCCTAATAATATGCCGTTTAGAAAGATTTAAAATTCCTAGTAGTTCCGGAGATATCCGGAAAAAACCGAAATTCTGAAAATTCGTTTTATTGTTTTCCTGGGTTTTTTTAAGAATTCTAAAGTAAATTGCAGCTTTGCATTGCCACTTTTTCCGCTCTATCTAATAGCGTTAATTGTTTTGTAATCCGAGGAGTCGTCTTCGAAGGCCCATTATCAACTTTATTTTTTTAAATACGGTCCTGTTTTTCTGACATTGGAATTTGATAGCTTTTTTTCTTCCGAATGCAACGATGTATGACACATTGTGGTTTAATGACGCTTCGAGGTCCTGTATTTCTCCTAATTTTATAAATAATATCTCATAAGTAAGCTCTAAATTTTTACTTATGTTGGACTAGTTCAATAAATAACAAATAATTTAATAATAAGTTGATTTATTTATTGTATCAATAACTTGTCAATACATTATATTAAAAATATCTTTCAGAGAAAATACAATTCCTATGTAGTAGCATAGAAAAAACGAATACTATTTAGTATTTGCTAGTAGTTAAAGCTACATCTTCAAGGTGGCGAAGATGGAAACTCTAATTTTTGATTAATTTATTTGACATATAAATAACATGGTACATTTGATACAAATGTATCAATATATTTCGTTTTACATAGTTATAAATTGAAAATAAGCAATAAAATTAGTAGATATAAAACCCTGGGTATCTTTTGTTGTGATAGAAGGATTTGTTCTCTTATCAAATTTTAAAACTAAGTAAGCAGTTGTTATGATGTTGTCTCTTATGTATGCCAATTAAAACAGATAATTCAAAAAATCCTTTGTTATTTACAAATTGATAAGAAATATTATAATATGTTTGTTTAAGTGTTAATAGGTTACTACATTTTTATAACTTATATAAATAGTGCATCCTAAAAAGAAAATTGATGTTAAGTTCCATTGAATATCTTGTTGGTTCTTAATTATTAGATGGTGGGCCTAAACTTAATGAAAATTGTGAAAGAATCATTTTTAATTGCTGGTAGACAAATTATAGGGTACCCTAGAATGATTTTTGTTATAGAAATATGCTTTGAATAGGCTATAATTTATTAATATCAGATTTGTATAAGTTGACTGGTCCAGCGGTGATGCTAACCTACTCAAATTGATTAACAAAAGTAACATATTTTATTATGATGTCTTTCTACTACCAAAAATTTGATCAGTGCTACCTGGAATGTCATAAAAAATGCATTTACCACTCCTAAATTCCAGGGGTCTATAGAGGAATTCATCAATTGCCTAACCCCTTTAAAAAGTAGATAATCTTCGCATCCTTATTTTTCACCTAGATTAATTGAACTAGAGTTATTTAAAATGAAATGACAGTTATGACTAGGCTAAAATGTGAATAGTTTACCCTTGAAATAGTTCAAATCAGGGCCGTAGCCAGACTGTGTAATCAGGACAGGCTCAAAGAAGTTCCGGGCAGGCTGTACGCCCAATTTTTCCATATTTATATCTACATATTTCTCATTAATTTTGTTTGTATTGTTTGCCCAGTGGTTTCTGAACGATTCCGTATGAAGAGCGGGGGGAATAAAATTTATAAAAACAATGCTTGAAAGTGTGTTATCATAGGCGTGCTCAAACGATAATTTATTAAATGGAAAATAAATAAATACTAAAACTTATTTTTTTTTACAATGTCCATTCTGACGGGTATTATTCTTTAATTACTAGTCCCCTCTTCTTTACATACGTTGTAAATATTTGCCACGATTTATTTTCCTTGACTCTTCATAGGTTTATTTCTAATTATTGTCTGATCCATCATGTAATTGATAGAAACGTCACCGGTATAATAAACAAACACAAACCTTTCTCCCCTCCCTCCCTCATTTAACGGTACAAACCGAGGCTACGAAGAGCGGGACTACATAAGAAACAAAATGAAACTAATGAAGTTATTGTCTTAGCGTAGGATGTCAAATTCAATAAAATACATTTAAGCCGCAAACACACTATTATGACGTCACGTGAATTCACGTGTTGTCATATCGGCAAAATAGCACATGCTGTCACGGCTTAGAAACAGACAGATCATTTTTATTACATATTTTGTGTTTGTCAAGATCGCAAGTGAATCTTGTAGCCATCTAGCGTTAAACTCTGACACAGAGTTATCACGCGTGCCGAATATGTAAATTTGCAGAAATAAAATTGTGCTGTCAAGTATGACTTGCCGTGAGCTGCATGAGGTAACTATAGTGTACTTCTAAACCTATTTATAAGTACGCATAAACCGCCTTGCAGATATTTCGGGTATGCCGTGACATTGCGTGATAGCATGTGTTCTCACGTGACGTGATAATAGTGTGCTTGCAGCTTAAATGACATATTTTATGGAACGTATAAAGAATCTGTATAATAAATTATTAATTTATGTACATTTCAGTTAATTTGGACCTAATTATTTCTTGTTACCTTAATTACTACATCCTAACTAAAACTAGTGTATTTTTGTTATGTTATGTTTATTTGTACATACATATACATAGAGAAATAATTTTGCATTTACATATTACCTAATAACAAATTTCCCATGGGCGGACACCTCTATTAGGCAGACACATTTAGAGTTTTAGACGGTCCCGTAGGTGTCCACCAAAGAGAGGTTTCACTGTACCAGTTATTTTATGGAATAACTTACGGTTAAGCAATTGGCGATTTCCAGTAAGAAATACAACCTCTGGTGGTAGTGTTAGAAGCTTCCTTGCTGCCAGCCAAGTTTCTCTGAATTTTCGACTGTTAGTAGTTTGGGGTTAGAAAATGTTATGGTTTGGTGCTATTTTTTACTTTTCATGACTTTTTGTTCATAACTGACTTTAAAATTTGACTTGACAGATAATGATAATCGACTATCCGGGCGATTACTCTTGCCTGGCCTTATTAACTAAATAAATAAAGCATAACAAATTTGGACAGTATTTGATAGGTTGACAACCCACAGCGTTTCTCAAAACGCCAATATCCGCGCTCGCTGGGGTGATCTTTAAATTAAATTAGTTTTCGATAAACTCTACAGCGTGTGTGAAAATATTGGCACCATAAGGAAAGCTTTTTTATCTGTGATATTAGGAAAAAAAAACTATTCTTTTTAAAAAAATTTTTGCTTGCTTTGAAAACTCCTAATCATCGAAAAAACCAAAATTATAACGCAACGAAATACGAGGATTTGAAATTGAAAACGCTGTTCGGGTTTAGAAAATACTTTGTTAAAGGCATTGGAAATGATGATGGCTCAGCTGAAAAAATGTTTTCCATCTTTTCGGCAAGAAAAAATTGATGAAAATATATTTTTTTCGTAGATGGCTGTTTTATATTTTGCCTTAAATTTGATTCTTAACAACCTGTTCCTAATAAATTTTTTTGTACCCTGTAAATTAATGTTACTTTACTCTTTGCATTTTAGGACATTTTCTTATTTTTTTTGACCGCTCTGTACGTTATATTTGTAATTTTTTCGGGGATTAAGGGCGATATTTGAATATTACCTTAAGTTAGACCTTAGCTGAGGTAGCCTTAACGTTAAGGTAAACCTTAAAAATACTATGTTTTAGATTAATACTAAGTCCTTGCAGATATATTCCTTTAGATGAGAGTTACAAGGACAATATGGTCAAACTTGATTACTTCATTTGTACCTTAAGGTAACTTAAGGCACAGAATGACGTAAGTCCTCCTTAACACAAGTTTGACAGTATAGGAACGTTTTTTTTTAACTCTCATTTATAGGAATAGGTCTTTAAGGACGTGGTAATCTTAGACTTAACGCGTCAATTGACCCTCAAATTCATTTAAAACATGGTTTTTAAGGTGTACCTTAACGTTAAGGCTTCCTTAGCTAAGGTCTAACAAGATAACGTTCAAATATCGGCCCTAAGAGTTTTTAAGATAACCAAAACTTTTTATGAAGAATAGTTTTTTCCTGACTTCACAGATAAAAAAATTTACAACATTTTGATATTTATATATTTACTGTATTTTCTGACATTACTTGGCAGAAAGATTTTATTTAATAACTAAATTTATTTAATAACTAAGGCAACTTTGACTGTCACATAACATGTAAATGATATTGACAGAAATGATTTTCTGATTTTGAATGTGAGTGAATCATTTTTGCCAATATAATAAATGTCGCGATCAAAGTTTTCTGTTCAGTTAGTTTTGCAACTATAAACGAATTAGGTGCTTTTTATATTTCTTACTCGAACCTTTCAATTCGATTTCAGTGTTGCTGTAACGACTTGGCGCGAAACAGGACAATCCGAAAATGCAGCAACCAGTGATTGAAGAGGGCGCGGCCTACGAGCCATCTCCCAGGAGCTACGACGACCTATTCCCGGCCCTGCCCGAATCCACCTTGCCTCCGCAAGCGGCCACGCCTCAGTGGGGCAGCAACCTTAACAACAAGATGAGAGTAGGAACTTCCGTGATTACACAAGTATTTAGGTAATATATTTTAATCTTGAATATATACATGTATTCTGATCAAAAAGATAAGAAAAATACTTCGTCTATAAAGGAAAATACATGGCCTATACATTACGGCCTGCTTAAAACAGTAGGTATAGGTTCGGTAACTTCATTTGTTTCTAAGACGGGTGTTATTTTTGGCATTACTATTTCCTAAACTTTGACATTTCGCGGCACTATAATCTTGTTGCCATACTTAACAAATTGAATTGGTCACAAATACATTTATAGCCTGCTGTTATTAATATTCGATGATTTAAAACATTGTTTGATGTATTCATCGACTTGAAACAAACGTGGACCCGGTATTTCTATCTGCTTTGTACAGGTGGATGTGGCGCATGCTATTACGAAAATAAACACAACTAAAAAGAGATGGGGATTCTATCTGTAGAATTTATTTTTATTTTCTGTCTTGGTTGGGAAAAACAAATAATCGACGGTCGTGACTCAAAAGTCTCTTGAATGATAGAAAAGTTTTGGACTTGCATTGTCTTTATTTGTTATATATCACAACGTTTCAAGGGTTATCAATCTTAAACTTAGACAGCCTGGAGAATCGAAGAATCTTCCTATTTTATTCGGATTTAAAGTTATAACTAATGACATAGAATTGCTCCGATCTTTTAGAGCTTACCAATTGACGTGTACCCGCACGAGATACGCGTCTTGTTGAGGTGTTCTCAATTAACTGAAGTCGTACCGAACTTGGCAGAAACACTCTTATGAATCGTATAATGCAATACTTAAATACATATATTCCTTTTACCACTGAGCTTAATTGCTCCGTGGTAACATTTAGGCTGATTTTAACCTCTAAAATCTAAAGTAAAAATTTATAGTTTAATGTCCTGTGGATTCGGTGGACAACGTCTATGTACCTACAGTGGACTAGTTTGTTTTCCGATTCCTACTTACAAGTATTACCTTATTAGGAACTATTAGCTTGTTCACTTGTTTTTGGTTTGTTTGGGTTTGCTAGTATTCAAATGTACTATTTGGATATTTTTTTATATTTACTAAATATAGTCGTTGCAGCGAACCCTCGCTCCAGATATGTCAAGTGTCACGTGACATTAATGACTTGCCTGCTTATTTCTGGTTATTTATTTTGCCTAGGTTTGTATGACATTCCAGGACCGTATTACAATAGTACGTACGTTTATTTTAAAAATGAAACGAGCCTATTTATATTTTTAAATGCATTTTTTATTATTTATTATAGGGAATAAAACACACATACACATTGTATTTTTTGTTATTTATTTACTCAAATATATAAAATGAAGTCATTATCTATAATTACATGTCTAGTAGGAACCTCTATATTCACAAAAAGATAGGAAGTACGTATCGACATGGATGCCCATCTTTACCTACTGTAAACTTTATACAATGTGTCTACACATGGACTTAACTATACCTGTAATAAATTGTACCTTTAATTTTTCGAAAAAGTCATCCTTGATCATTTCTTTTCCCTGTTATATAAATACAAATCACTTTGAAAAATTTCCATGTTTTTGTACCGGATGCACAAAAAAACATTTCTGAAAATAGCTATGGACCTTTTCTAAGGAAAAGTTATTGTATTAAAAAACTAAATATACGGTTTGCTTAAAGGTTGTTTACTCTTGTTAGCTCTGTTTTAACTTTAATGTTCAATAGTAACTTAGAAGTGTATAGTATCATAACAAGCAAATTATATATGCATCCTTCTTCTTCTGTATATGTAGGCTACGTATACTGCAAATACGTGGGTTACGTAAGTCATATATGCAAAAAACTAATGAAATGGGGATTTTGGCCTTCCCCATTGGGATTTCGGGAAAGGTAAGAGTAAAGAGATACGAAGTCGGTTAAATTGGGACAATTTTTTTCGGCACCAAGTTGCTCATGGGCCATATATATTTCAAGAAATCTGCGTCTCTTCTGAGCAACACAAAGCTTTTCCATTAGAGCTTGGCGATTATCATCAGCTCTATATATAAATCAAAAGCTTCCGACAATATATTTAGTGTTCTCTGCAAAGTTCTAAAAATAGTGAACTTAGATAAACATATTATTACACACTACATAATCAATAATTGCACTTGAATTCTGACCACAACTATTAAAAATATCATGCAGATATTTCCTACTTTCCCAGCTAACCAAACTGTCGCCACACAAAAGTATTACCTGATATTTAACTGAAATAAATCTGAACTCACTCGGAAAGAAATAAAACATCTAGAAATTTTTTTATTAATATTAAAATTCACCTTAGTTTCTCTAACGGTGGCATCAGCTGAGGTAGAAGGCAGACAATAATTATGCTCCATAATTATTATTTTCGCCTAAAAACATAAATAAAATATTAACCTATAAATTTTTCGTTACATGATTAATACTTACTGTGGTTTATAAATACACAAACAACTCGATATGTAGTTAATCAAAGTTTTCAAAACAAAATAAACTATACTAAAACGACGGAAATACACTTTTAAAATTTATTAGCACCAATCAAACTGGAAAAATATAAAAACACAACACTCTCAAAACTGGGGTATTTGATTAAGTCCCCAAACAGCTGATCGATGACATGTTGCTGATGTCAATTGTCGAAAAAGCTTGAGGGTTCGCTGCAAAGACTATAAATAAATAAATATGAGCGATATGACATGTTTGTTTCAAGCACCCTGTATAAATCTGTATTTTAATTTTACTTTACTTCTCCATTAAATACTAACTTACTAGGTTACTAAAAATACAGTACTGTATGTAAAATGTGAATTGTTTTGTAGAATATTTACTTCGAATTAAAAATAATTCTGTTACATTTATCTCTTATTTAAAGGGTTCCATATGAAGAACGTAAACTTGACGGAGGTTCTAAGTTTGGTGAAGGAGAATCTGTTCAGACATGCGGCCAAATCATGAAAGAAACCGGAGCCCACATCGAAATATCTCACGCAAAGGACCAATCGTTGACATTCCTTGTTACGGGAAAGCAAGGAGAAGTACTCGAAGCTAGAAGAAAGATTTTGACCCATTTCCAAACTCAGGTTTGTTATTAGGGTTATTTATTTAGTTCCACCTCCTTCCTTAAAGTCCGATTTTTATTATTCTTCTTTTTATATTGTAGGTAAATTTATCGAAAATCTCGCACATGTGAGATTTTAAGGAAGTTATAAAAATTAAAGTATTGAAATGAACCAAAAATGAAAAAGTTAAGAATGTATGTCACTTACTAATTAAATTACAAAATAAATAGTTTGATATCTCCATTACTCTACAGAGTGTTTCAAAGTTTGAGTCAAATAGTAGTTCTTGTTTCAACCTGTATATTATGGACATAATCTTAACTTTCTCAACGTCACACACATGTGAGAGATTTTCGATAAATTTACCTACTATATGTGTCTGAAGAGTATATTATATGTCTCTAATATTTAGTTTGATAACACCACAATGGAAACCCATTCAACTGTAAGAACTATTAGGTTTTCTTGTCCGCTTTCCATGCAGGAAACTACTGTTTAGACAGTAATGTCATTGTATTAAGCCCACAATACGCCATTTCCTGAGGCTTTCCTGCCTCTTGCCCCTCCTCAAGCTGCTCCCCAATTAATATAGTTTGCTTACCACACAGGCAATGCAGCATGGCATTAGGGTTTACTATAACCAGTGGTGCAACCTCTAATAATATAAAAGAGAATAATAAAAATCGGACTTAAAATAAAAAAATAATTTTTTATGAATATGAACATCTTTAAAATAATATATAACTTACAGGCTCACAAATCCATTCCGATACCTAAAGAGCATCACAAATGGATCTTAGGCAGAAAAGGCGATCGCCTCAGAGAACTAGAAAAACAGACAGCCACTAAAATTTCAGTGCCTAACATGAATGACGAATCTGACGTTTTAACAATCACCGGGCCTAAAGAAGGTATCGAAAAAGCCGAACATGAAATCCGAGTCATATCCGACCAGCAATCGAAGAAAGCTTCCGAAAGGCTAAACATTCCCAAGATCTATCATCCATTCATTGTGGGGCCTTTCCAAGAAAACTTGAATCTGCTCATCAATGAGACCGGGGCAAGAATCAATGTACCACCTCCATCTGTCATGAAGGACGAAATTTTTATTGCTGGAGATAAAGAAGGGGTAGCAGCTGCTAAAGCTAAAATCGAAGAGATCTACAAATTGATGGAGAAAAAATGTACTACTGTTTCGGTGGAGGTGCCCAAAACACAACATAAATATGTTATTGGGCCTAAAGGTAATTAATAATTATACTTGTTTTTTTGGGTGTTATCCACATTGAAATAAAGTGTGTACAGTATAGCTTTACAAGTACGTCACAAACCCATGGATCAAGAGCCATTGTGACTTAGAACTCGCCATCTTTATTTATTACAGCCTTAAAAGTGAATAAAAACATAATCGAGAGCGTTGTCGGAGTTCCGCAATACGTTTTGAATCAATAATGTGTTAGACAAAAAGTTACAATTGTTGTTGAATATTTGCCAGCTGTTAACATTGTTGCTATTTTGTTTTAATTGGTTTTTATAAGTTTTTGTGCCATCAAGTTGAATTTAATCCTAAAAACTGTGCTTTTCAGAGCTATTTCATCGTACTTTTGTGTTTTCGGTAAATATTTATGGACATTTGTTCCTAATATAATTGAATATACCTAACCTTGTTTTGTAAAGTCATGTCATAACATGTCGAACATTTAAGGGCTGGCTAAAGTCCGTTAAATGGATGTATTCATGTTTTCAAAGTGAATTATGAAAACATCGAATTTCGAAAGCGAAATAAATGGCGATCGAGCTTTATAATACTCTTATGATAAAAATAGAACGTTTTTCGCCGTCATCATTTCAATTTTTTTTTCGAAATTATAAATTATTTTTCGGAATACGTATATTGAAACGCTAGGCGCGTTTATTATAATGTTTATGAATGTTTCTTACGCTAAATTAATAAAATAAATCGCGCTAAATTATTAAAATAAATCTTACCTAGACAGTATGAAAATAAACAGCTAAACTTGTTATTAAACTAGAAACGTAAAAAACTGGTAGTTCGTAACGTCTAGATAATTTGTAAAATGTCAGTTTTGACATTTAAATTGTTCCTTCAACCAATTCGGGAAGTGTCACAATGCATCCTTTTCCAGCCGCATAACATAACAACCTATTTCGCGGACTCAAATTAATACGTAATATTGAATATGCCTGTCGGTATGAAATAAATAAATTTTTCCAATCTTCTAGGTTCAACTATTGCGGAAATTCTTCAAAAAACCGGTGTCAGCGTAGAAATGCCTCCCAGTGACTCTCCCGCAGGTACTATTACCTTACGTGGTCCCAACGACAAACTAGGACTGGCTTTAAATGTAGTCTATGACAAGGCTAATTCGGTTCGTTCCAGTGATGTTGCCGCACCATCATGGTTACACAAATATATTATTGGTAAACAGGGATCGAAAATTAAGGAAATTACTCAAAACTTGCCAAAAGTACATGTAGAATTCACTGAGAAGGAAGATAAGATTAGGATTGAGGGACCTCGAGAAGAGGTAATGTTGAAAGTGTATTAGACGGTAATGGCAAAATCGAAATATTGACATGTCATTATTTGTAATTACTATTGATATTTACAGTTTGTTTTGTGTGGTTCACAATTTTCTAAACGAAAGTACAGCTTGTCCATTTTTCGGTTGTTTTTAGGGGGTATCTCCATTATTAGTAAAGATAGGACGCGGTTTTCGCAGCACTGTGCTACTTTTTTGCGAAACAGAAGATTAGATTTTTCTAGGCTATGAATCATATTGTTACAGGTGATGTACAGGTGATGACGCACATTAATTTTTTGCCCGGTTCAACTGTATTTTTAAATTGCGCTTATTTTGTATATTTTCTACAAGTTATTCTGTTATGTATAGGTTGAAAAAGCTCAAGAACAAATTGAAGCTATCGCTAACGAACTTATCCACAGAATGACCTTCGACGAGATGCATGTAGATAGCAAACTGTTCAAGCATATCATTGGTAAAAACGGTGCTAACGTGAATAAACTCAAAGACGAATTCAATGTGGTTATCAATATCGATGTAAGCGGATTGGTCAGAATCGAGGGAAGCAAGGATGACGTCGCTAGAACAAAGTCCGATTTGGAACAGAGGATATTCAAACTAGAAAATGAAAAAGAAAGGGATGTTATTATCGATCAACGTCATTATGGAAACATTATTGGTACGTTAACGTTTTGTGTGTTTAATCAAATTTGTTGATAAGTAATCTCTTCTCTGTAGCGGAATTGGTAAATGCAGTTGCATAAATGGCGCTTTGAATTATTAAGCGAAATATACACTTTATTTGAAATCTGAAAATGTACATGGCCGCTACTGCCGACGTTCGCAATTAATAATTTATTGAGGCAGTCTCGAATCTCAAAAGAGGTCAGCGCATTGTAGGCGGTGTTGTCATATTGCAACACAGTATTGTAAACGCACGTGTTCAGTTTTTGACAATAAGACGTCTTTGAGCCCGTTACCAGTTCTTTTCCAAAATTTTGAGAAAAAACAAATAACAAATTTAAGGTATATACTCTCTTACCTTCGATCTTATTTTAAAATAATCCATTTTATAATTAAATTCCATAAAAAATAAAACACTGAAAGTATGTTTTGCAACGGAACCAACAGTAGATAATATCACACAAATTGGAAATCACATCACAACATTTATTATTATGAATTATTTCACAATAGAAAAAAAGTCGGGTAAATTCGTATACTTCAAGCATGTCGGAAACCTCGGCATCGCCATTCCAACATCGAGTATCGAAACAACGATACTGAAGGTTAAACATATCAATACGCGCGCGGCTGTTATCCAGACAAGGGCGAGACACGCGATGTGATCTGTCATCACTGTAGTTTATTCTAATGACCTATATTGTTGCTAAGTGAAACCAGATGGAGCTGCGCGACAGCATGTAGGCAAAAAGGGTTTTTACCTGAGTATTTAGATATTCGATTAAAAAAAAGTATGTTGACTTTCGCTAGGATACCCAAGGAGTCACCCATTTAAATATAACAAGTCATTTCTATAACATTCTGTATAGTAAAATAGTGAAGAAAACATTCCACATTTAAAAGTATATTTGAACCTCTTGCTTAACGGCACTTAAGGATCTAACAGATTTTTATTTCATACCTAAAGCATTAAGATCTAAGCAAAATTCTCCTGTAAATAGAATTTTGTAAAAACTTAAAATGCAACATAATAGACGTGCTAGAGTGAAGTTTGGTATTATAATTGCCATTTCTTCTCATTCACTCGCAACATTTATCTTTTACGGGAAATGATTTAAGTTCCGATATAAAAATTCTTTTTCTTACTGGTTAAAACTTTCCAATAAAATACATATGCCTATTGTTAAGAAGGGGGTTTGAGATGGCAAAAAGCCGAATTTCATTAACAAAATGAGTTAAGACGAGGATTTATTAATAAGTAGCTGCTTCAGCTGACATTTTTTTAAATCTAGTGACATTTGTTTATTCCTTATTGTAAGGTATCTTCAAATGATTAGGAAATGATTTTCCTTACCTATTTATATGATATTACTACTACCTGACGAACAAAGGAGACTTCTGTGTTTCTACGCTTAAAAAAAAACAAAGAGTTTTCAACTTTTTGTCGGCTATATTATCTAAGATTTGCTTAATCCCTAATACTCATAGAAGTTAAATTACAAAAAAAAATTGTTATAGATCACAATTTTTTACAAAGAGAAAAGTGAAATGTCGTGAAAATAAATCACTTGTAAATAATGCATAAAACTTGTAGGTACTAAGGGTGAAGCTATTAAAGAAATCAGGGAGAAATTCAACCAAATCCAAATCGTTTTCCCAGGACCGGGAGAAAGGAATGATATTGTTAAAGTTAGGGGACCAAAGGAAGATGTTGATAAATGCGTGCGATTCTTGGAAAAGAAAGTAAAGGAACTTAATGAATCGTCATATCAAATCCAAGTACCTATTTACAAGCAGTTCCATAAATTCATCATTGGAAAAGGTGGGTATGGACTAAATTGACAAAGTCAACAAAATTTGCCATTTTTCATAATGGTATATAATATTATTAACTACACTAAAACAATTATTTCAAATCATGTTCCCTAAAATTATACTTCTTAGTTGCCTTTTTTATTAAGAAAAAGAAAATTTTTCAATACTAGGGTGCCAATCCCGGGATCTTGAGGAAAAATCGATCTCGAGAATCCCGGGATAAGCCATCAAATCCAGGGATAAATTATATAAATGAGTTCTTTAAAAATGAACTTTTTTTTAACTATTAATGAAAAAATCTCTATCCTAGCTGGTAACATGTTTTGAAAGCCCCTAATACAAATATACAATTGAAAAATATTGTAATTTTTTAGCGCCAATTTTCAAAAGTGATAAGAGAATTAATTTACGTCGAACCATTTTTTTAAATAGTTTATACACCTAACCAGACTAAAGACACATTAGTCACGTGGTTTATATGTATAGTATTTTATGTAATGTTGTGATCGCTTGAGAGAAAAACCGCTTGATTACTCGACTATTGAAATAACCGACATCGCTCGATTATTAAAAAGCCGCTAGAGTTATCTATTCAGTCGAAAACCGTCGCTCGTCACTTATTATCTTTCACTCGATACCCGAGCTTCGCAAGACGCCGACGGAAAAGTAGCGCTGTAGTGTGATCGAGTTAAAAAAACTGCTCTTATATTCGAACAGTTTTTCGCTCGATAGGAAATACTCTAGTTATAAATTCAGGCGAAAAAACGAAAAATATCGCCTCTTGGTAATATTTTTTGTTTTAAAAAAGCAGAAGAATAAACCCGAACAATAAATACATATTTGGGTGATTTTATGCAGTTTTTTTTTGTTTGGTACCGAGACACGTGGTAAAAATTGATTATTCACAAATAAATAAATTTCTCGAATTTTTTTGGTGGCTACTACAATTTTTTGGCTAAACCTGTGCCCACCCGTAGTTACGTGCCTGCTAAATACCCTACCTCATCACATGTAAACGGCTAGGCTGCCGGTCGAGTAGTCGGTGACGTCATCGCTTGGTGAATCGGAATTTCAAGCGATTCACTCGATTATTAAAATCGCTCGAGTATCAAGTACTCGATTATTAAAATCATCGGTTTTTCCCATCACTAATTTTATGCACTTTAAGATAGGGAAAATTGAGTCATTAAATAATTTTTAAAAAAATTTCATTTCATTAACAAGTCTACATTACATTACATTACATTACATTACATTACATTACATCACATTTTTTTTAATCCCTCAAGAATTAAATTTTTATGAAACATGCGTGATCGCATAGGCCATTCGCAGCTATTGTTAGATTTGTGCGACCATATTGCATAATTAATATCAAACAAATTTAATTTGGCGAACGAAAGCTAAGGGAAACGCTCTTTGGTATAATGTAGCCCAGCAATTAAACAGCCTTGGTTTTGGCAAGAAAACTGTTGAAGGATAAGTACATATTCAGCGTTGTCCTTGTTTAATTCGAATAATTATTTCAATTTAATATGTTGTATAGGGAAAGGATCATGTATTTTCCTAAAAATCCATAAATCCATAGATCTAGATTTGCTATTCCAGCTTTTCCACCTCCTTGACAGTTATCGTTTCGAAAACCTCGAATTCAAAAGTTACTAGAAATACACACTAATATTTTTCGTTCATTCGTCGAGTCGCGAGAGTGCCAAGAAAAGCTACGGTCGACTTCAGGAGTAGAATTCGACATTAGAAATCACAGACAGACAACAGACTCTCAAATCAATTTATTATTAATAAAAAGGCATACACGTCTATGCTTATTAATAATACAACTTTACTCTAATTACAAAACTTTTTAAATATTACTTAAATGAATATAAAAATTGAAAAATAATAAACTAAGTATGTACTCACCTACGTACGTACGATCTCCGCTTTTTCCATTCTTATTTCAAGAACACATATTCATGTAGGTTCATTTTTATTTTAGGCGGTGTTAATATTCGTAAAATTCGTGAAGAAACCAATACCAAAGTCGACTTGCCAGCTGAAGGTGACAAAAGTGACTGCATTACCATTACCGGGAAACGTGAAAATGTCGAAGATGCCCGTGATAAAATTAGGAAGATACAGGACGAGCTTGAAAATATTACTTCTGATGAAATCACAATCGATCCCAAATTTTACAATTCTCTTATTGGTGCCAAAGGTATGTAGTATGTTTGCCGGGTGTGTAATGGCTCATCTATTTAACTATTTTTGCTTTAACGGTAAAGAAACGAAAGTAAGGGATTATGTAAAAGACATGCGTTGGTTGCAGTTCTTGGGAAATGGGCTTCAAGCATCAAGTCCTTACTTACAGTACAGTAGAACTACTTGCTTACAAGGGATTGAAGCAGCATAATAAGTAACTCTGTATTACGTCTTGTGTAATGCAAAATAACCAAACTTTCGATGTTTCAGGAATCCCAGCCCCCTGTATATTCTCGATAATTGAGACTCTGGGTTACATTTTGAGTTTTATGTCTGCCATAACCCATATCGTCACCTTTGATAAATTATATTGCCATTTCCAATAGACTTCAAGTCTAACTAACTTTATTTTTATAGGAAAACTTATTCATTCCATTATGGAGGATTGCGGAGGTGTTACCATTAAATTCCCAAACACCGACAGTAAGAGCGACAAAGTTATTATTCGTGGACCTAAAGAAGATGTGGAACGAGCAAAACAACAATTGCTAGATTTAGCCAATGAGAGACAGCTTGCCAGTTACACTGTTGAGGTAGGCACATTTCATTATTGAAATATTGAAAGCACTTTTTTTTTATTGTATTTTAAATCTAATTAGATAGGGCATATTTTTAAACCTCCCAGTTAATTATTGTATATAATTTTTGTTGTTTTGTTAAGGAAGTTGTTAAACAATTAAATCTGTTTGAATAGTCTGGTACGGTAAGAGATACGAACTCGGTTAAATTAGCGCAAAGTTGCGTAATTATGGGCCCAATATCGCAAAAAAATCCAAAATGAATACAGGAGCTTTCAAAATACAGTGACACCTCTCTTAGGCGAACACCTACGGGAATGTCTAAATGTGTCCGCCTAATAGAGGTGTCCGCTGATGGGAAATCGCCCAAATCATTGTTATCAAATTACAAACTTCCACAACATCAATATTCTCTTTGAGACTCAAAGCGCGACATTTTTGTGCCATTGTTTAAGATTTTAACCTTACAACTCACAAATAAACAGCGGACTGCTGTCGGGGAATCACACATACTTTCATTCGGCGACGTCCTTTCGCCCTGCCGCGTATACGCAATGGGTTGCCGGTGTGTCTTCAGAGAGTTTTTGCACCGTACTTATTCGTCTCCCAAATACTTTTCAAAAATGTTGTCCGTTTGAAGGAGGGATTTCGCACTCTTTGTATGAAAACAGCCTATCCGCGTCCCCCAGAGAGGTTGATTTTCATGGAATTTCATATACCTAGTTCCGGACTATGAAAAAATGTCCGCTTAATAGAGATGTCCGCTTATTAGGGGTTTCACTTTATTTTAAAAATCTAAATTTTGTATTTAGGTTTTTATTTTTTCCCGACTTTGCTTGAAGAGATGTCCAAAAATAAATTTCACTTCCTCATTGCTACTTTTTATTCTTCACAAGATAGCATTATCAGATCTTTAATACGACGTTTCGTCTTTGGGTTACCATCATCAACTTAATTTTTTTTAAATACTAGCCGGGATTTTTTTGTTTAAATCTTGAAAGAGGACCTAAATCTACGTTTAGCAGTATACACCAATTACTGGTTTTTCGACGTTTTGTTGTTTAAATTGATTATCTTCATTAAAATACCCCTATTACATTCCTGTAATTTACTTTTGTTAAAAAAATTCGGTATAATTCGAAAATGTAGAACTCTATAATTTTTTTAAAAGTCTTAAAAAATGCTGGCTTTTATTTGTATTAAGGAAATAAATTACTTTAACTTACACTAAGTATAAATCTGATAAACTATTAGTTTAAAATAAGAAAAAAACAGTAGTAGTATGCAATAATTTTAAAACCTTCAGTTTCTTCGAAACAAAAGTAAATTACAGGAACATACTAGGGGTAACAAAAGAATCAGTAAAGTAAGGAAGAAATAAAAACCGAAACACACAATTTTAGATTTTTCCAAATATTTTGAAAGCCCCTGTATTTATTTTCGATTTTCTTGCAGCATATTATTGGGCCCATAATTACGCAACTTTGGCCCAATTTAACCTCGAATTTAACCAACTTCCTCTCTTATCTTTTCCGAAAATCCCATTGGCAAGCAACAAATTTGTGACACCCTGTATCTGAAATTATTCAATATTTTATATTTTTTGTATATTATTCAGGTGCGTGCCAAACCTCAACATCACAAGTTCCTTATCGGCAAGAGTGGTGCCAATATTAAAAAGATTCGTGATTCGACCGGTGCTAGAATCGTATTCCCATCCAACACTGACGATGACAGGGAAGCCATTACCATTATTGGTAAGAAGGAGGCTGTCGAAGATGCTAAAAAGCAGCTTGAAACCATGATTAAAGACATTGTAAGTACCGTTTAGTTTTAAAAGATATTGCGCTGTATTCTGCTCAGGAGGACGATGGAGATCAAGAAAAAAATTGGTCATATCAAAGAATAAAAATTTAATTTTACTTTGATCAGCAATGGATTTGCTTTTGGGATATTCATGTCGATGTGATTCCCAGATCAATTTTAAGTTGAAAATTTTATAATGGAAACAAGCTTATATTTTCGGTATTTCTGAATTGATTATTTTGAATTCATGTGGTTACTTACGATCCTAAGGTGCACTTTTCTATTGTTTAAAACTTTAATTAACTCATTATCCTACCGATTTATAGGGGTTTTAAAATAATAATTATAAGTGCCTGTTCTCACCAAAGCAACTGGCAACCGCAACGCAACATCAACGCGACTCAGCACTAATGTTTAAATACGCGTGTTCCCACTGACTTAAGGCAACTTAACTGCAACGCAACTAGTTGCTTATGAGTTGCCCGGCATACCGCGTCGCCGTCGTCAGTTGCTTCCAGTCGCGGTGTCATGGCGGACGAGACAGCAAAATATTTAACTTTTGTGGCTCATTCGGTAAAACCTATGGAATTTAACCGGATTTATGGTATAAAAAGGGTTAACCCAAAATAGTCGCTCAGTTTTCTTTAAGCTTTTTAACGAGCAAGTATGTTGCAGCTATAATCTTTATATGACGAAGACGACATTTTGCTCATGTCAAAAGAGACTTCAAACTAGTTGATTCCAGTGGGAACGCAAGAGCAACTCAACTGAAGTTGCGGTCGCGTTGCAGTTGCGTTGTGGTTGCTTCAATTCTAGTGGGAACGCATGAGCAACTCAACTGTAGTTGCTGTCGCGTTGTAGTTGCGTTGCGGTTGCCAGTTGTTTTGGTGAGAACAGGCACTAAGAGTAAAGTACATGATCGGAAAAATCGTTTATTTTTCTCAAAGAGAGCTGATAATTATCGATACGTGATTAAACAGACACTAAGTCTCGGTCTCAAATTAAATACTTGTTTTCGGTTAGACGTCTCGCCCAATGCGAGTATCATCAGACCTATAAAACCTTAGAAAGATTGAATTGGCCACAATTAAAAAACAATAATAATACACACTACGACATATCTAGACTAACACTAGTCTAGCGAACAAACACGCTAGATATTGTTGTTAATCATTCCCTTTTTTTGTAATAGGATAATATTATAGAAGATGAAATAAAGGTTGAACCAAGACATCACAAGCACTTCGTAGCTAGAAGGGGTGAGGTCCTTCACAGAATCAGTGATGAGTGCGGGGGTGTCATGATATCGTTTCCCAGATCCGGAGTGGATAGTGATAAAGTTGTGCTCAAAGGTAAGTTAGAATGTTCATAATTGTAAATAACCCTCTTGTGGTTAGCGAGGAAGAAATATACAGGGTTGCCCAGAAGTCCGGAATAAAATTAATATAGCCTTAACCTGTAACTTTTGGGGAAAACGCCGGACACGTCAATTTAGTTTTATATATGCTCACATTTTGACGTTATTGGTTTGTTTTTTTATAGACATTTGTCAAAGATATGACGAAACTCGATCTTTTTTTTAAATAGAAACATACAGCTTGTGATACATCATTTGAGAGCTAATATCTCGTACAGTATGCTTATAAATTTTAGCGCGATTCTGTCGAGCTATTTCAAAATGGCGACTGTTAAAAAAGTTTTTAAAAAATCTTTATTTAAATAAGCGGAAATGTTACATTACATTACAAAATAAATAACAAATAAACCATAACTATTGTTAAGTCACAAAATGTCAGAACGTGAAACAATGAAGATTTCTTACCTTGAAAGGTAAAAAAACTATTTAAAAAAAAGATCTTTGACAAATGTCTATAAAAAAACAAACGAATAATGTCAAAATGTGAGCATATATAAAACTAAATTGAAATATCCGAGCGTTTTTCCCAAAAGTTACAGGATAAGGCTATATTAATTTTATTCCGGACTTCTGGGCAACCCTGTATATTGTACGGGAGCACAAGGAGCAAGGAGTGTCCAAAAGTTAACTTGATACTACCATGCAATCAAAAATTATTATAATCATAAGGTTTTAGATTTAAAAACGGGCTTATTTATAAGCTAACAAAGTCTAAATACAAATTTTGAAATAAAATATTTATACTACCTTTATTTTAACGTGTAGAATCACCTTTCTAAGTATCCTGCTGCATTATCCGAACACCATATACAGGGTGTTATGGAAATGACGTATTATATTTAAATGGGTGACTCCTGGGGTGTCCTAGAGAAGCGCTACATATATATTTTTTTAAATCGAACGTTTAAAAACTGGGGTAATTCACCCCTAATCCCACACACAACTCCTCGGCACATTCATATATGAAGATATTACATTGCCCAGCTGATTAATCAACAGATGTTCAAGCAGAATGTTGCCAACATTTTTAAAAGTGTAAAACTTTAGTTTCTTATAAAAATAAATATTTAGCTTACTTACGCCGGTATTCTCCGTAAGCATTTGATCCAGATTAGATGCTCGATCCCGCTTAGATCATATTTTTGCTATGCACCGTCAACATTTGACGTTTCTAATTGAGATTAAAGTAATCCGTCAAGGTTGAAATATTGCATTTGATCCAGATTAGATGCTCAATCCCGCTTAGATCATATTTTTGCTATGCACCGTCAACATTTGACGTCCCTAATTGAGATTAAAGTAATCCGGAAAAGTTGTTGGCTTAAGCGTGTTTTTATTACAATATATTATTTTATATTGGTAATTTAAGATCGAATGGAGAGCCAACGCCTGTTAAAAATACGTGTTTGCTATTTTCAGGTAATTTTTTATCAGCAGCCGGATTGCTGAACAGAAAAATCATTTTCGAATGGCAAAACAACGCTTGTTTTAGAACTTTGCTACTCCGATTGGGATTTCTAAAACGGGTTTGTTCGAAACTTTTTCGAAATGATTTCGATTCAGTATTAAACTTTTGTGTCCATACCTGGCTCTTTTCCTCTATGTTTACTCGGCTACTTTTTTTGGAATTACCCATTTTTAAGAAATACTAAAAAAAATAACGTACCTACAGACTTGTCAATAATAATTCTCGCTAAAACCATTCTGATTTTACATTATTAATTTTTTAAGTTGCGTGTGATTCGAAAGCAGTAAAGTTTGTTTACTAGGTTTGTTAATAAAAAGAATGAATGAGTATAACAAATCCTGCAAAAATTTGGAAACAAAATGTGGTGAAGAACAACACAAAGGTTGATGTGAATAATTTATTAGTGCATCATTTCGGAGATGAGTGGAAAAATGATCCACAAATGCGTCATAGAGAAGAACACAGTTCCAGAAATCGAAACCGTCGATGATGAAACGACACTATGTGAGAAAGTCAAAGAGGACGTGGAATTTTCTATTAACTGTTTTTGAATTTTTTTGTCCCCTCCGTCCGCTATTTCTTCTTTGTATTTTTTTTTATTGAATTTAAAGTCTTTTTTATTTTTTTTATATGAATAAAAATAATTAAAGAAAAATTATCTTGCGTTATTTTCAAAGCTTCATCAAGCAACTTCGATTGTTATTTTTATAACGTATAATCTTCAAATATTTTTTCAAAACAACTCTTATGTTTTTCAAACATTTAAAAGAAAAAAAATTAGTATATGTGATGTAAATGCAATAAAAAGGGAAAACTATCTTAATTGTTTATATTTAATGAATTATTAGTTTTTTCTTCTACTGAGAATTTAGGAAACATGGAGATTGTCCACTTTGAAACTACACTTCTCATTTAATTGTATAAAAATCCAGTATTGCCAAATTGTTAACTCGGATTCCCAAAACGATTACGGTGCATAACAAATAAACCGGATTCAACTAAGCTGGATTTGCCAATCTCAATTAAATCTTAAAACACGTGTTTCCGTGTTTGACTTTGACATAATTTTCTTTTGTGTCATGTTTGGAAATTAGTAGTTAATATCAAAATTGAAGAGAAAATTTTCATTGAAGATGATTAGGAGATGTTAGTCATCATAAATGTTGCTCTTAAAAATAGTTTTTGGTGTAATATAAGATTCATTTTTGTAATGTAACAGTTTTAGTACTTTATTCAATTTTTTTTTTGAATTTGCTTGCAATTTAAAACTGTTTTCAAGCAACAAATAACTTTTAAAATTGAATCTAATATTACAAGCCAAATTATTAAGTATTTATGTTGCCATTTTTGTCAAATGAAGAATCAAAACTAAGACAGCTTGTACTGTTCATAAAATAATAAACTAGAAATTTATTTCCTAGCCACCTGAAGAACCGCGGGGCGTAGTTTTGTCTAATATTGTAGCGCTTAAAATTCTAATTCAGATTGAATGATACTACCAAGGAAGGGAATCCCTCTCCATTGATATAATATCACCACCTGCAGACACGTTCTGAACTCTTTTGGTCTCGTCAGTACAGGTGTGTGAATTTGCGGCTCCGTTTTGTTGTCACCGAAAAACCCACACTTGATTTTGATAGACTTTTTATTAAAAACAAATGCACATAAAAAATAGTAACTAATTAAATGATACAAATGAAAATACAAAAAGTGTCCATCTGCTTATTATGTCGATTATCCCGTGCTGACCGGGACGACACCCACGCGTTGGCGGCACGTACGGGTGCCTTTCTTGAGCTCTCGAAAAATATCTTGCTTTGCCCTGTTCCTCGGGACCTTTCTACCTCTCCGGGGAAAGGCATCTGGTTAAGCCAGGCGGATGGACCAATTTTTAATGTTTTAAGGGATGGTCGGTTGGAAGTTAAAATATTTTGATGCACTGAAATGTTCTTAGAATGATGATTTCGTACAACAGGGTAGGTGTCCATACCTACCATCAGAGAAGTCTCTACTACTTCAAGCTGTATTATCAACCGTACTCGAGAACAAAAGAGTTGGAAACCGGTCTGTAGGTAGTGACATCCTATCAATGGAGAGATTTCTTGCTAGTATTTGATATTAATACCACCTCAAAAAATACACATTGTTTTTTAATATATTTCAATCATAAAAACATTCTTTTATTTAGCCACAAAAAATTAGAAACAATTTATTATTGGTATTGGAACATACATAAGTACCTAAAACGAGCTCGAGAAATAATCTTTAACACGAAAGATCAACTGATCTTTAACACGAAAGTATATTCAGCTGCAAATAAAATAGCACCCTCGCGACTGCAAGAGTCGTTGGTTCCAGCTATACATGGCAATGCACTGTTGATATGCTTCCATCTTTGTGGGCTATCTTTTGTGGGCCTTTATTTCCTCTCTACTTCTAGCACTAAATATGAAAAAATATCAATCCTTTGTAATAGGTGGAACTCCATGAATTAAATTATAGATATTGAAAGTTCAGTGTAAGGGGGTCCATATTATGTATTAAGTTTAGCTTCGTTTGATATCTGTAAACAAATATTTTACTTCATAAAAAGGGAAAAGAAACTGCCAATGTTTCGTAAACAAAGGCAAATGAGATTTTTCAGCTTACCTCTCGCGGATTTCAAGCAATTTTGCAATGATAATGTCTTTAAAATATTCACTCTGCATCTTAAAAATATATTAAACACCATTGTTTCCAAAAACTCACAAAATTTTGAAGAAAATTCTGTTTTAAAGGCTATAAATCGCGAAATTCAATGATTTCTTAATGCACGTCAGAACAGAGTTTGCCGTCAGGTCAAACGAAAGTAGGGTAGGGATGCACGATACGATACGATCTTTTGGAGTATCGATACTTTAACCTTCGATACTCGATATTTTGTATCGATCTTTTCAATGCGATACATTTCCTGTATCGATACATTTTGGTGTGTATCGATACCATACGATCCATACCTTTAACTTTCCATAATGTAGGAGCGTCAGCTAGTGTCCACTAGCGGAATTTCTTTTCTCGTCATACGATTATGACCGTTGCGCGCAGATTAGATTACTGCTTCACTGCCCTCATTGTACTAATTCTTGCAGGAAGATGGCACTGATGGAATGATGCTTTACTCGACAAGTAACATTTCCTGGAATTCCCCGGGCTGGATTTTAAGAATTTCTTACTTTCTTTTTCATGACATATCATAATATCTAGACGCATAATAAAGTTTCGATGTTTAGTATTTGCGTTTAACATATTATTTAAATTTAAATCGATTTTCAAATTTAATTGTCATGCCACCTGTAAGAAGCAATGTTTGGAATGTGTTTATTAAAACAAGTTCGGGCGGAAAATGTAAATTGTGCCAGTGTGATGTAAAAACCGCTGGAAATACTACAAATTTAAAAAAACATTTAAAGAGAAGGCATCCAAGTTTTTCTAATACCCAAGAGGGTGAACAAAGAGATTCAGATGGCTTTTCGAAGAAAAATAAGGTAAATGTTTTATAATGTTATTATTATAGTGCTTGAAATTTTTTGGGAATCTTATATGCTTTTTATTTTATTTGTCATTATTTTAATAAGCTGTTATTTTATTTTAACAAGTAGTAATAAAAAAACTATTTTTTTATAGCTTAATTTATATGATTTTTAGCCTATCAACGATATATTGGGGAATGAGATTGTCACTGTTTATGATTCCCAATCATTTGCTTCCACTTCGACAGCGTCTATAGTTTCCTTGGATTCGGAATCGAATAACGAACAAACAATGCCTTCAACCTCTTCAGACAGTACATGCCAAAACTTCAAATTATTCCCAACATCGTCACGCCAGTCCTCAATTACTGAAGCCTTTTCAACCATAAAATCATTTTCAGGTAAATGTTTACATTTCTATTTACCATCTCTATTTTATTAAGTAATTACGTATAATTTTTACTTTAATAGTTACCGTTATTTTTTTTTTTGCAGATGGTGGTACAAAAGCCGGAAAAATTACGAATGCTATTACATTTATGATAGCAAAAGACAATATGCCGCTGAACACCACAGAAAAGGAAGGTTTTAAACACCTTATGAAAACAGTTGCTCCGCTATACCAAATACCTAGTCGAACAAAAATGACAAATCTTATTGATGAAAAATATGACTTACTGTCAGATAAGTTCAAGCATAAACTTAAAGAGTTATCTAGTCTTACACTAACAACGGACGTATGGACAGAGACGATGACAACAAAAAGTTTTTTAGGAGTGACGAGTCATTTTTTATTGAAAAACAAATTAACCTCGCTAACAATAGGAGTCTTTGAATTAGATCAACGACATAATTCCGAATATTTAGGAAAATGTCTTATTTCCATTTGTGAGGAGTGGAATATTAACCTTTCAAAAGTTACAGCTGTGGTTACGGATAATGGCGCTAACATCGTAAAGGCTGTTTCCGATGTATTTGGAAAAAATAAGCACCTTCCCTGTTTTGCTCACACTTTGGATCTCGTGGCTTCAAAAATTACAGACGACATAGAGTCCATAAAAAATATTATAGATAAAGTTAAATCCATTGTCACCTATTTCAAACAAAGTGTGGTGGTAGCCGATGAACTAAGGAAAGCCCAGCCAGCCGATAATATTTTAAAGTTAATTCAATCGGTACCAACCAGATGGAATTCTAAGTTCTATATGCTGGAACGATTTAGTCAATTATATGAATATATAGCACCCATTTTATTGAAAAATCCGAAGTCACCAGCTATGCTAGACGCATCTGACTTAGCAACAATAAACGAAGTTATAACCGTTTTATCACCGATTGAAGCAGTTTCCCGAGAAATGTGTGGGGAAAATTATTTAACGTCCAGTAAAGTAATACCTGTAGTTGACTGCCTATCAAAGAAAATCAATAAGTTGACCCCTACAACTAAAGAAGTATTAACTCTAAAGACAACAACTTTAAATGAAATTTCAAAACGTTTCGGAGCTATAGAACAGAATAAACTATTAGCGGTTTCAACAATTTTAGACCCTCGTTTCAAACGATTACATTTTAATAATCCAATCCATTGTTCCAGTGCCGTTACCTTTATTAATCAATCCATTCAGTTACAGAAGCAGCAAAACAGCGAGAACCTACCACAGAATCAACCTATTAGAATTAAAAACCCTGACAGTATATGGGCTTACCATGACGAATTGGCGAATAAATATAATTATGCAGAAAATCAAGACGATACCAGGGGCGACGTTGACTTTAACTTAAAAATGTATTTGAATAGCCCAACAATACCTCTTACCTTGGATCCATGTGTTTACTGGGACACGATACAGTCCCAATCACTAAGAGAACTAGCAACAAAATATTTATCAATTGTTGGAACATCGGTTCCCTCTGAAAGACTTTTTTCCAAAGCCGGCAGCATTATTACCCAAAGTCGCAATCGTCTTGGTGGAAAAAGGTTATCAAAGTTGTTATTTTTAAATTCTTTAAATGTTGAGGATTGGAATTTGTAATACCCACTATTATATTATGCAGTTATTTTAGTTTAGTACACCTTCTATTTATTTGTTATTTATTTTATGTTTCTATTTGGGTTATGTTAGTGGGTTGGTGTTTAGTAGATAAATATTTTTTTTATAATATAAAATTTTAAAAAACTAATTTTTTTGTGAACATTTGACATTTTTTTTTGTTATTTGGTAACTCTGGAATCCGGATCGAAAATGTATCGATATTTCAAGTATCGATCTTTCCCGAAACGATTTTTGGTGTATCGATCCTTCTTGTTCCGATCCGGATCGATCCGGAGTATCGATATTTTTTAGTGGATCGTGCATCCCTAAAGTAGGGTTATCTCTTGCGTCAACCCTATTTTCCACGTCATATTTGTTGAAAATCCACTGTTGCCAATTTGTTAACTTGGATTCCCAAAACCGATTACGGTGCATAACAAATAAGTCAGATTGAACTAATCCGGATTTACCAATCCCAATTAAATCCTAAATACGGAGAATACGGGCGTTAGAAAGTAAATCCAGGACGCGATTAAGGAATCCAGGACACAGACACTTTCAGTTCTTTTTTCTATAGGAAAAACTTTATGCTCATCACGTGTCCTGATGATAGTGTGGGAGTGCATAATAAGCTTATCACTAAACCCCAACACTAACGCAGAATTACACTTTACAATAACACACATAGAACAAGAGCACTTAATCATTTCGCAATAGAAATATTAAAAACTCTAATTTCTTTGGGCCATTAACCCCTTACTAAAGATAAAATGAAACAATTATGTTAACAATTGACAGGAACTACCCTCTGAAATAATGGGCTAGTCTGACTTCGGACATCAAACCGTTCCGAGAAATCTCCGCTGTCTAGAGCGCGGTTGCCATTTCCGAGACTATAATTATACAGGAATGTAATATAATAAGGAAATTCGGCAATTTATGATAGTCGCCTATAAAACATCGAAAGTGACAACGCTGTATTTTTAAATATTACCCGATGTCCACATCAGCTGTTTAAAGAAAAGAGAAACGTGTTATTTATTTTTAAAATTTTTAGATGTTAAATACATTATTTCCCAGACCGCTCAGACAATAAGGGCGTATTTTGGTCTACAGTAGCACTTTAAAATACTAATTCAGATTGAATGGTACTTAGATGTGTTATGTGATTTTATTGTGCCGGTTTGTTTTTGTTCAAGTTACCTAGGTACTTGGTGTTTTTTATTAATTCAGTTGGTGTTTTTTATAAATTCAGTTGGTGTTGTTCGAAAAGCTAAATAAAATTGCATTTTTTTTTCTAAAGGGTAAGTGGCATTTATAAACTTTTAAGTTGTCCAGATCTGACGGGTGTCGTTCGAATTGAACAAATGAGAACATACCTGACCATTTAAAAACTCCGCGGCGGTTCGTTCGAGTCAGTTCAAGTTTATAAATCAGAGATTGTTTCCTAGCGAACTGAACTGAACGTAAAAGTTTATAATAATGTACCCTGAAAAATAAACAACTTGCAAGCTGTCAAACGGTTATTGACTTTGTAAAGAGTGTTTACCCTAAAGATATGACAACACTGTTGACATATGTTGCTTTGTTTATCTTCCTGACAGGGGCAGCACGTGGTCATTTTTGGTTTGACATAAGGTCATGTACAGGGCATATTAAATTAAAGCGCCATTTTTGGATATTTTTCTTCAATTTGTTTTCATCTCAGGAATTGGCGGTGTAAATATAATACGTCATTTCCATAACACCCTGTATAGGCATGAACTTTTGGTTCTAATGTTGTTTTTACTTTCAGGTTCCAGAGAATGTATCGTAGCAGCTAAGCAAAGAATAGGCGAGATTGTCACAGACTTAGAATCCATGATTACTATTGAATGTATCATTTCACAGAAGCATCATAGGACCGTTATGGGCGCCAAAGGTTATAGAGTACAGGGAATCACTTCACAATTTGATGTCCAAGTCAAATTCCCTGATAGGTAAGGCATTTTAAGTAAGGTATTTTCCTCATTAAAATTTCGTTGAGACCTGAGAATTACTAACTACCCATAGAGGGGTTAATCATCACGCGAAAACAGACGGATACATGATTGAATATGTTATGAAAATGCACAAACTGTAAATTTCATTCATTGGTTCATAACTTTAAATAATTATAATTTTATGTGTAAGATAACGTCTGGCCGCCACTGGCTTTTCATGACGTCACACATGTTTCGAGAGAGAGCGCCTACACTCATCGCAATAATCTCTCCGCCGGCATCTACGTTTTGAACTTTATACTATTGACGTTGGCTCTACAATTCAGAAATAAGAAACTGAAGCAATCCGGTGCCCTTACATGTGACGCCTTTGAAAAAAAATACACTCGTCAGTGTATCTTCCAAATAATGATATAAGGCCTACCAATTATCGTAATTTTATGTTGAGGGGTTTTGGAGATAATTGGAAAAATTCCTTTTCAGAGTGCTCTCTTAATAGGTTTTTGGATCCCTTAGGAGACATTTTCAGGAGCATATTTATACAAACTTCTGGTCTTATTCTGGGTCTACATTATGCTCTACCATGTATGTTAATTCTAGATAAAAAGAAGTTATCCTTTATTTAATTTTTTAGGGAAAACACTGACGAATACCAGCCGGAACTAAGTAATGGGGACGTGAACGCAGAACCCATCCGCCAGTGCGACGTAATTAAGATTACTGGAAAGGAATCTAATTGTCTTCAAGCTAAACAAGCTCTGTTGGACTTGATTCCTATTACTATCGAAGTTGATGTGCCATATGAAATGCACAGATCTATTATTGGTGCCAAGGTAAGCGGTGTAACAGTTTAGTTGTCTTTAATTCATAGTATGAATTTGTTGACAAGATAATATGAATCGTTAAACACATTGTAACAAACCTGAAAGTAGAGACAGTAAGTAAAAAGGTTCCTTAGACGTTGTTCTATAAAGTATGGTTACTCACTGAGCTAGAAGCAAACTACACTCTTAAGAATTTTAACTATTTTTTTACTTACCATCAAAATAACCGCTTTTCCGATTTTTTTCGATTGTGGAAACCTATAAATGCATTTCAAATTAAAATTTGTGTGTTTCGTGACGTAATTTCACCGATTACCGCTGAGTAGGTACGTCGCATTGTTATTAGCGCGTCTGTTTGCGTTTTAAGACATTTAGCTCTTATAGTTTTACAAAACTCAGCAGTCTGACTATAGATTATAATTTTGTTGTAAATATAAGGTTTTATAGTATATAAGTTATTATTGTTAAAAGGGTTTGATGGGTTAGCAAAATATTCTTATTTTTGCGTACAGAAAAATGTAATCGGTCAGCCATAATGGCTAGTTGGTCAGCAACTTATGGACAGCAAACATTTCTGAATCGGTCGGTAATTAATGTCATACTAGAGTGCTCTAAATTATTTTGGTACGTAAATTAGATATATAAGCTGCTATGAGCGATCCACTTTTAATCAGATATTAGTAAGCAATCAGCGGGTAAGCAAAATATTTAATCTTGGTCATCACAAAAAAAAAGCAATAAAACGTGAAATAGTGACAGTGCCCTGGGAAAACAAGTGAAATCCCGCCCCCGCTACACCTTTTGGGCCTTAACTGCTACACCGAATGAAAACACACGCACGCAATTAGCTACTCGTATCACGCGACTGCTTTCGCTCCGCCCACAATAACGAACTTTGCCGATTATTCAAAACAAACGCAATACAATGATTTATATTGATAACCATTCTTTTAATATGCGAACCTCTCAAGTAAACTGCTTCTAGACATGTTTTTTTCTACTGACCAATTGTAAAATCTTGCTGACCAAGTAATCATTTCGCAACTCGACTGTTAATTAAGCGAACACATGATATTACAAGCGGACTGATATCGGTTAAATTGTTGACAGTTTGTAGCATTTTTTGCAGAACAAGAGTTGCAGCCTAATTTTTATTTATTGGAAGCAAAATCTTTTTATGCTGATCAAATGATTTGATGGCTATTTTCTGCTGCGAACCAATTTTAATAACGGCAAACCATTTAATTACTTCTCTTTTTAAATCTCTAAAACGTTATTGAAAAATTATTTTTATGCGTAGGTTTAACACATGATACAATAACCACAAGGTATGATATCTAACAGTTCCAATTTCGTCTGGCACGCGCAGATGTGAGATATTTTTAAATTGCTTACGGATATTCACGTTGTTAGCGTTTTGTCATTTGCTTTTTAAAGGTCTTAAAGGGTTTTATGCATTTGATAGCTGATAATATGAGAAAATAATATCATGATATTTAGGTACATAGATTAAAGCTAAAATTACCTAATTAAACAAATATAAGTATGACAAAACTTAAGTGTGTAGTTTTGAACCAAATTAAAGCATGAAAGTTCATAAAACATATAACCATTCTATTGTTTTTTATCTATAGGAAAGGAAAAACCTTATATATAAAAATTATTATCCACACCACAACCGAACACAGCACACCTCATAGTATGACAATTAGAATATTTATTTTAATAAATACACACATACCTGAGCAAAGGCCACTAAAATAAGAAGAAATTCCGGTAAACATCCGTTGAAAGCTTATAGGTTTGTTCGGGTTCCTTGCGCGATATCCTACCTTGTGTTCATTGTATCATGGGTTTAACGTACTTACCGCTTTCGAATTTCTACTACAAAATAATATATAATTTTTGCAAATTTTTTTTAACCACGATACCCTTAAACGGCTATGGAAATGTTACCCGATTCTCTGAGATGAATATTTCAGTAGGCGCAAGTGCCGTGATCACCAGTGCTGTTTGTTTTAGGGTCAAGCCGTCAGAGAACTGATGGACAGATTTGACGTCCATATTGTCTTATCGTCAACCGAAATTAAAGAAGATATTATTAAAATAACCGGAACTCCTGCCAATGTTCAAGATGCCAAGGAAGCTTTGCAGGACAGAGTAACAGAATTGGAAGCCGACAAAAAAGACAGAGAGCTGAGGTCTTTTAGCCTGCAAATCGAAGTTAATCCCGACTATCACCCTAAGATTATTGGAAAACGCGGTGCTGTTATTACTAATATTAGGAAGGATCATGATGTACAGATTACTTTCCCGAAAAAAGGTAAACATCTGTTTTGTAATGTTTATAAATTCATTTAACTATAAAATAAAATGGAATTTCATGAAAGATGGAAATGAACTTGAAATTTGTGTATTCGGTGAAGTCATTTTACCCAAATCGATTCTTGATCAATAATAAAATATTACAGAAAATTTTTTAAAATAATATTTAAACAATTTAATAAACAAGGTCATTGGAACTGGTCTTGGGAACCAAATAAAATATTTCTTTGAAATATTTGTAGTCGCTATAAAATATGCCGATTTTTTAAATGAAGATATTTTGGCGCATAGCCTCATTTTTCACGCATTCCTTCCGGTGTTTAGAAACTGTCTGTTTTTTTGTAGGTGATCCCAACGAACAGATTATTTTAATCTTTGGGTACGAAGAAAACTGTTACCGCGCTAAGGAGGACATCCTTAAGATCGTAAGGGACCTCGACGATCTCGTGAGGGAAGAAATTGAAATTGATTCCCGCGTGCATTCCCGCTTGATTGGAGGACGCGGTCGCAATATTAGAAAAATAATGGACGACTTCAAGGTCGACATTAAATTCCCCAGAAGCGAAGATCCTAACCCCAACTTAGTTATTATTTCTGGCCAAGAAGACTTTGTTTTTGAAGCCCGTGAACATTTGCTCAATCTCGCTGAAGAATATGTAAGTATAAATTAGGAAATTCATTCAAATTCAAAATCTACATTAGTTGGAGAAACGAATCCGAACAAAATAGTTCGTACAGGGTATGCAGGTGACATCCTATCAATGGAAAGGGCTTCCTTTTCTGAGCAGTAATATTCAGTCTGAATTAAGTATATATACAGTGACAGGCAAAAAGTTGGCCACATATGGAAACCTTTTTTATGGCTGGTAGCTCGAAAACTGGAAGAAATATATTTTGTCATGGAAAACTGGTATTAGATGACGAGAAATCGAAAAAGGTTATTTCGAAAAATAGATTTTAATCTTATGCTCTTTCGTATTGTATACCGTGAATGCATTGTTGAGTTGAACATAGGAAATCCCATGTCATTTTTAAGATGACTGGATATTGTCTCCCCTGTACATTTTACAGGAAAACTGGATTATAACTTCTTGAAGAGGCCGGCCCGGTAAAGCTATGTGCCGAGTTTGAGTCCATTTTGGTGACCCAATCCCCAATCCTAAGTTATCCAATTAATCGTGATGGCAAAACCACGAAACTCATAGTTCATGTAATACAGCAAACACCAGCAAATAATTTCTATGACGCTATTGCCAAAAATTGACGTAAAACTGAACATAATGAATATGAAAAGATTGTCATTGACTCAAAGGTTTTGTCAATGTCAATATTTAATTTGCTGGTGTTTGCTGTATTACCTGAATTATGAGTTTCGTTGTTTTGTCATCACGTTTAATTGAATAGCTTAGGATTGGCTCACCAAAATGTTTTAAAATCGGCACATGGGTTTACCATGTCACCCTCTTCAAGAAATTGTAATGCAGTTTCTCTATAAAATGTTCATTGGAGCCAATATTGAGCCACCTCAAAAATTACATGGGATTTCCTATGTTCAACTTAACGATTCATTACCCGGTATACATAGTGTGGTGTGTTAGTTATATTTATGTGCATTTTCCTTTGTTGCCATTCTGTTATAAGTCATTTAATATTCGCCCTGTATCTAAAGGAAATATCCTTAGAAATAAAACAATACCAAATATTTAATAACTGTGATAATTTTTTTTGCGCTTTTTAAATAATATCAACTCATGTTAAAAAATTAATTTTGAAATTATTTGCCCTGGCATTGGACCACTGTCCAATTTTTATTTCTGTTGGAATTCGATCAGAGAATAAACTTATCAACTTATAACACCTTTATTTTTACACCTTATCAAGTAAGAGTACTTGGATCAAATGCTATGTGGATAGTTTTTTAAATTTAACATTATAAGTGTTGTTTCTATTTAATTTCAGCTTCAAGATGTTGAAGAAATGGAGACCCGCGAAAAACTCCACACTCTTAACTTCCACTTTGACAACAGTTCAAGCTCTCATAATACTCAAAGGAACCACCGTGACCCGAACAACGGATTCGTCGTTCAAGGGGGCCCTTGGGAACAAAGCGCTCCCAACACGGCCAGTGTCACGGACTTCCCTGCATTCGGTCGTAGCACTGAGCAGCCACAAGCCGCTCCGGTCGCTGGTGCTTGGGGCAGCAGACGTTAAACGTCTCGCCCGCGTTCTCGCTTTTTACCACTGTCAATACTAGAATTCTATTGGTTCTGCCTACCTACTTTTTACTTATCAAATATTATATTTATGTTATTAATTTTACAATTATTATGTGGGAGCAATAGAATAATCCAACGTTTTAAACCTATTAGATCACCATCGCGCATAAAGTATATTATGTAGGTGGAAAGTGAGAACTAAAGCCCTTAAATGCCAAAATTAAGGTACCGACCTTAGTTTTAAATAAGTCATTAGCGGATACGAAACCTCTTCCCTCACTGTTTGCTGCATTAAATAGGCCTGGCGACGACACGGACCCTCGATATGGAAAACTGAAAAATACATACGCAAGCTCTTTTTTTACATGAAGTCTTCCCAAACCCGGGCGGACATTTGGCCTAGAATCGGCACTATCGTAGAGACGTTATGATAATACTTTTAGTTAGTTGTAAATGTTCACTCCACCTGTGTATCACAGTAGCTAATTTAAGTTTATTTTTAATATATATTACATTGTGTTTGGATATCAGTACTATTATTTTAAAGATATATTTTTTTAATTCCTGTGTCATAACCTCTCTGCTCTTAAAAATAAGGCAGTGCATCGTGCCTTTCTATTTTGTTTTTTGTCCCGACCGTACTAAATTATGCCATGTTGTAATTTCCGCCGTTTTTTTTTCGTTTGATGTGAATATTTTTGTTTTATTTAAATTTATTGTTAATTTAAAACTTGATCGACTGAAAATTGTGCCGCAATCGGTACGACTTAATTTAATTGTTATAAATTGGATTTTTTTGCTGTTATTCTGTATACATTGAAATAATATTTTATTAATTATAGAATTGATTATATACAATAAGCCTTGCGGTCGACTTGTTAGCCCAAGACTAACCTGAGGGAGAGAATAAAATAAAATAATAATAAAAATTGTACATTTTTGTTTTATTTTTGACGATTTCTACACCTAAACATTTGGAACGGAACACCTAAACATTGCTTATAGCATCTTCGATCTAAGGCTCCTGTTCATTCCCGTGGCTCGATTGTATTATGTTTACGATAATAAATTCATGGTGGCAACACTGGCAGAGTTGGCAAGAACGGGAGAAAACTTAAACTTGGTTTAAAAACCCACCACGATAACAAACCACGTGCGTAAAACAGTTCTCAAAAGTAAACTTTTCGGCTTGAAAATGGTATGCAAGAGTGGTAAGAAGCCTATTACACATGATGTCGAAACTTACGGACGAGCGAGTGTCGTACTTTGAAAGAGTGTAATAGGCTTTGATTAGGAAAGAAAGGGGATACCGCGCATCGTACTCGGGCCAAGTTATCCGTCTGTGACGAAAAACTAACAGTCGCGTATAATTTTGGTGGAAAACAAACGAGTTGGTACAGTTCAGTTTCTTGTGATATTTTCGACTGTCTTAAACTTTATTGTAAAAAAACTGCGTAGAGCATAAAGATGGGATGTGCAGCCTAATGTTGTAAAAGCCACAGCAGTAGGAAAGATCCTGGAGTTACTTTTTACAGGTAATTAATAAAATGATATATTTAATCTGCCATATATAATTGCAAATATCTTAAAAAGTAGTTACTTTATTTCCATAGCTTATAAATATAATTTATGTTATACCATTTTAAAGCCAATAATAATGGTTTGGAGGGTATTTCAGGAACCTCCTAAATATTTCCAATCTAATGTGGTACCTATATGTTATTTCATTGCCTTATTATTTATTTAAAATAGAACATTCAATTTGTATCTTACGATTTATAAAGTTTAAGGACATTATGACATTAAAATAGAAATAGTATTATTATATTTGTATAAATGTATAATACAACAAGATTTCATCACGTTTAATTTTCGTTTATTTTGATTTTAGTAATAAACAATGTATACTTTTTATTACCATCGTATTTTTTATTATTCCTATATTGGTTAAAAGAAAACCAAAAATTGTTCTTATTTTCACACCATTTTTTTAACTCGTAATTTCACAATTTATTAATTTCCATTTGTCCTCTATTTTAAAATAGTTTCGCTTCATATATCTGTGAAACTACAACTACACTACAAAATGAAGCATATTGCAATAATAACAGAGATACTGACATTGCTTTCTGACGAAATTTTCATATAAAAATCCGTGGTGTAGATTTATACATTTGCATATTAGAATCGGTTGACATGACAGCATTTATCTTAAAAACAATCACATTACAACATACTCTGAATGAAAAATCGAAAATAATCACTTGATGTAAGTGTTCTTTCTATTCATAGACTAATAGACTAACAAATATTAATTTACAATCTTTTTTATTTTATGGCTGCGGCAACTCGAACGATACGCCACTGGCACTTTAACTTTGGTGCCAAATGGTAACAAACGCAGTCGGCGAGCTATCCGTCCTTTTTCTTTTCTAGTCTAAGGTAATAGGATAAGTCCCATTTTCGACACTTATAGGGTATGTCCGTTATTGTTAGTGATATCAAAAAAGTAATGTAGGTGTCTTGTGCTCTTTTTGGGTCAAACTTAAAGTGGTAAAATCAAAATTCGAAAATTTTCGCTTGCTTAAGAGATACGGGGGAAAATCAACAAATTGACAATTTCTAAATGACCCTATATTTTCTTAGTTAAAAGAGATACAGAAAAATGTTTTCTACAGAAGTTTATTTATAATCTGCCGTTTTCAGAATAAGTTACGGGGTCGGGTAAGAAAGTTATATCGGACCTAACCTCACTTTTTTAATTGGAACACCCTGCATATTTTAATCTAAAAAGATAGCATTTTAAACTCTCTTTTTCAAATTTATAGCACACTTGCACAAGTGATGATAAATATCATATCAAATTTTTCAAAATGTTGACCAGTCATTTTCAGAAATGAATATGTAAAAATGAAATTGACGTTAACTGTTAATAACAACTAGAATGTCAACATAGTTGTCTCTAGGATATTAGCTTTTGTTTCATGGCCTACTGTGGTTTAAAGTAATAAAAAGTTTAAATAAATCGCCTAGGAAACCAATATTATCCATGGTGTGTTATATATTTGTAAGGAGAATTTAAAATGCTATCTTTTCATATTAAAATATACACGGTGTTCCATTTAAAAAAATGAGGTTAGGTTCGATAACTTTCTTACCTGACCCCGTATACTTATTCTGAAAACGGCAGATTATTCAACAATCATTATAAATAAAATTCTGTATAAAATATTTTTCTGTAACTCTTTTAACTAAGATAATATGGGGTAATTTAGAAATTCTCAATTTTTTGAATTCCCCCCGTACCTCTTAAGAGAGCGAAAATTTTCCAATTTTGATTTTACCATTTTAAGTTATACCCAAAAAGAACATATGACACCTACATTACTTCTTTGATAGCACCAACAGTTACGGAGATACTCTATAAAAGTGTCGAAATTGGGACACCCTGTACTATACTTTTTCTACGCCTTCATATTTATTTATATGTTAAATTATCGAAATGCCAATATAACACATGGTTATCAGTACACCAGTCCAGTTTTTCATACCTCTCCCTGGATTTTCTAGCAATAAATTATTTGCTGCGGTAGCTTGTAATCATAGACCGGTGGCGTTACCTCAATCTGAATATCGTAGTCGCGCATACTTTACTAATAAACCCAAAAATAATATCCAAATTAATTATGTTCATACTTAAAATTGGCTGTGTTAATACATGACATTTACATTATCAAGGCGAAGCCGATGCGTTACACAGCCAACTTTGCACAAAATCTATTGGAAATAACATACGTTTATGCACAGCGCTTGGCTTCGAACATTACAGTTAGTTGCGGATTTAGGTTTAGTGAGTGGCTAAGAATAGGCGAAAAATTTCTCGGACCACGCCCAGTTATCCGTATTCTTATCGCCGCTGCTGAGACTGATGTCCATAAAGGCCTTCTCAGATGCAAATGTAAAAGGTCAAAGCCAGTAATAAGCTGACCTGTTATCCGTTCTTTATTTATCTTCTACATCTCAGAAGGCCTTGCAAATTATAATAACTGCTAAATTTCTAACAAGAAAACGACAAAGAATATAAAAGTGGAATTTATAAACTTTGTCGCTGCAGTTCAGTTCAGTTGAGTTCAGTTGCGCGTCATTTGACTTGAACACATGAAAACTATTGAAAACATACCAGACCATTTATGAACTCCGTGGCGGTTCGTCCTAGTCGGTTCAAGCTTATAAATCAAATATTGTTTTTCATGGAACGGCAACTGCGAGAGCAGCGCAACTGAACTGAACGTAAAAGTTTATAAATGGACCTAAACTCCTGCTGTTTTCAAGCAACACTGACCTTCTCAGAATTTTCGGATATTTTAAACCACTTAATTATGGTGATGGTTTGTGTCATTATAACCAATTATGCGTGGACGTTCCATGCTTGTAGTCTGGATAGTGGAAAAATTCGACACAATTTCAGAATGAAAAAACACGGAATTAATTAAAATTTGTGACTGTCAAGGCCTTAGACTAGAAAAGAAGTCAAGGCCTTTGATCCAGGCGAATGCTTAGTCCAATTGACTGTCATACTTCTAGAACTTCAGGTACTTCTGCAACCGTATAAGCACTCTGTTGTTGTTTCGACTTTGAAAAACTAACCTAAAAAATAAAAATCAAGCGGGCGGAATCCGTAGAATGGACTAAATGGAGACGACGCACGCCCGATAGTTGTGAATCTTGTGCATAATATCAAAAAGCATAATATTATCTATCAGTTTTCAATTTTGATTGCAAAAGGCCTGCCAATCTGGTGAGTCTGTAAAAACTCGGAAGTCAGAGCGCCTACTGGAAGTTATTCCACCTTATTATATACTATAACTTAACTACTACTAAGATGAAACGCAGCTTCACGCTTTTACAATACACAAGTTTAAAATACCTGGGAAAGAATTATGAAACATATTATAATATAGAAGTTGAGCTATGACGAGGCGAAATGATCTGAAAAACTGTAAGGTTGGCACTGGCACATGGCTATTTATCCACTGTGTATCATTACCCCAAAAAGGTTTGTTTGGGTACCTTAATTAGCTACAGTTCAATAGGTAACTTATAAAAGAAAACAAAAGTAGTTGAAACTACAACGGAGAAATGTATACAATAATGAAAATTTGCATGGGAAATTTCTGCAAATTTAATGTCTACTAATTGTTCCAAATTTTTACTACAGGATACCTTGAGGGTGGGCTGCCTGCGGCCATGACGTTTTTATTTGTTCTTCTGTTTTGCTTCCTTACTTTTTAATTCAGAACCTTCTCATCTTTATTACAGAAATATTAATAGCATCTGAGCAGTTGTGTATTCCTAAATGTGACAAATAAGAATACTACGGTTTGAGATGCTGCTGGTGTACGATGTTCATAATGGTGTTCTAAGTGTGTATGTTACAGATTATGACAATACGATCGACAACGTAAAGGTAAAAACAAAAAACTAATTATTATTAAACAAATTTTATTAAAGAAGCGATTATCACAAATATGACAATTAAGGAATCATCGTTAGAATTCAAAATGGGACGGATTCATAAATAATAAAATTAGTACAACGTATTATTTACTTTTTAAAACAAATTCACAGTCTGGAAAGGAAGTTAACTTGATTAGGTACAATTTTAAAAATCATAATTTTTTAGTTCAAAGAATTTTAGTCTCCTCGAGACTTAAAATTAAATAATTACACTTGATAAGAAATATTGACTAAATGACTGTGTTTAAAGAATATATCAGTCAGCACCATATAATAAAGGAGCGATGACGCTCCACATTCATTCACATTCATGCACTTTATACAGGGGCCATAAAAATATGTATAGTCTTATAAATTACTACGTCTTCCAGAGGCTACATAATAGTATAAAATAAACTGATATATACAATAGCTAGGAAACAGATTACAAAACAAACAGATTCAAGGGTCAATATTTAAATAGTTAGAGTTTGTTTTGTTAAAGCGTAAAAAGAACCACCACCATTAATGAACTTCCCTTGATCATGTAAAAAGTATAAAAAAAAGAATAGCCTTTGGAAAAGATAGCTGAAATGTCTATCGGCTGAACGGTAGTGTATAAAAATTTCAAAATTCTAACTAGTGTATAGTTAAGCCAATAGACACTTCCTACAATCATTTTATCTAAAATTCTATTTGCTAGGGGTTTGTGTTAAGCCGTACTTTCTTCTGGCAGTACAATATCTAGTGAGTAGCTTGTCGGACGGATACTAAGAAAGCACGGCCACATCACAAACTATCGAAAAAATATACAAAAATAGAAATATAAATAAAAGTTTCGTCGAGTATTCGTTGCTAATGTTACTTTCGAGATTCATAGTCACTATCATGGTAAAGTACAGAGTATTAAATAATCCTAAAACTAATTTCTTGATTTATTACGTGAGGTAGTCAGGACTTGGTTCGGCCATTGGTTCGGGTGTTGTGAACAACGGGTTGGGAAACTCGGGCGGATGTGGTAGTGGTCCGGTGGACTTCGGCCTTCGACGGTAGGCCATCAACCAGCAGGACACCGCCACTGCAACGGCAACCAAGGCCAATAGGGCAGTGATAATTAAGGCTATGATGAAGCCTATCATGGAGACGCAAATGTCTTCAGTACGTTGAGCGTCTGGTGCTGAAAAATATGTTTTTTAGGAATTTGTGGAGGGATTTATATATAGTTACAGAAGGCCAGTTACATTCGTTTTTTGATCAATATTTCGTTTCTTCCTTCTAGTTTTATCCGAAAATAAAAAAATTATTTGTTATTTATTGAACTAGTCCAACATAAGTAAAAAATTTAGAGCTTACTTATGAGATATTATTTATAAAATTAGGAGAAATACAGGACCGTATCCCAAAATTTGCTGATGTTGTTCAAAAAACCCTCGAAACGTCATTAAACCACAATGTGTCATACATCGTTGCATTCGGGAGAACAAAAGCTCGCAAATTCCAATATCAGGAAAACAGGACCGTATTTTACAAAAGAAGTTGACCTTGGCCCTTCGAAGACGACTTGTCGGATTACAAAACAATGAACGCTGCGGAAAAAGTGGCAGTTGCAAAAGTGCAATTTACTTTAGAATTCGATCTAAAAAAAACTCAGGAAAACAATAAATTTCGTTTTTTCCGGATATCTCCGGAACTACTCGGAATTTTAAAACTTTCTAAACGGCATATTATTAGGCACGTAAATGCGCAATTTTACCTCCATTTAACCGACTTCGTATCTCTTACGGTTTCCGAGATCCCTGTACTGGCCCTCCTTATCTTGGACACGTTGTATAATATATCGGGTTGTAAGATTTTATTTGGGAATCAACTAACCAGACATTTCGACTGTGACATCAATAACATCGTTAGTAATCGTCATAATCAAGGTAGCCCGATAAGTCTAATTCTTAATTTTGATCTACTAACCAAGCAACTTTGATTGTGAGTAAAATGAGTAAATTCTGTCTATGGCATTGATACCTTTAGTGATACAATAATATAAAATAAATGAATATTAAGTAAAATAAAATATTTATGGCCTACCAAACTACATTTGGATCATATTATGTAAAAATGTTTATCAGTTCCAGAATTTAAAAAAATAGTTTTTGGTATCTATGGCGCGAAATACTACTAAAAGGGGTATTTTATGTGAGAATAATTTACTTACACAGTGAAGTATCTGTATGTCTTTCTTCTCGCCTTTCAAGAGTAAGAATGGCATTAGACTGGATAGTAATTTCTTCTCGCAACTGTCCAGATAGTAAATCGTCTGAATCATTGGTCTCATTTTCTTGGCTAATCGCTCTTCTTCGTCTACCAAATGCGTTATATCCGCGACAGTTTACCTATGACAAAAATTACAATGTTACAATATACTGAGGCAGCAAACCTGAACAAACACCGTAAGAAAAGCCGAGTTATCGCTAAATTTGATAAATAATTTATAGTAAATAGTACTAGAAAAACTGATACCGTAAGATTCAGATAAATAGCACAAATGTTGATGATTTTTACATTATGTCAAGTGACTTTAACACTTAAGTACAGTTGCGACTCGTGGGCGAAAATACTGAGGAAGAGCGTGACTGCTGAATTAATAATTTTTGGAAAATAGTATTTTAAAGAGATAATCTTTAAAAAATCGAGAACAACGATAAACGTTAAATATGAAATTAGGTGTTGTTTTAAAGTACATATTTTATAAAGCTTGTCCCGTTAGAAAACTTGCAGCAAGCCGCTCGTTATCGAACATGGGCGCGTGCTAAAATATTATACTTTATAAAACTTGTACTGCAAAATACCATTATGCTTATTATTATAGTTAAGAATTTACTTACCGGTTGGCATTTTCCAAAGCACACCCTGATGTTACATTGGAATCTAATATTATCGCTACTAGGGAACTTAAATGCATTAAATGTAGCCAATAAACTCTGCGTATCGGAGTTATATTCCCATTCTCCAAATATAGATGGATCGGTAGCGCAACCATTTTCGTCGGTTACCAAATATTCATTTTCTACGCTGTCTTCCATGGTCTTAGCGACACAACTTCGTGCAAAACCTCCGTATATGGAACCTGGTTGCACGTCCACTTGCAAGATAAGGCTGTCGCCTATTTCTGCGGAATTTATTTCTTGGCCTGTCGGCGTTACGATCTTCATTAGGCAGGTTGGAGGTGGACCTGTGTTGGCTATAGTACCGGCTGTTGTTAACATAGACACGTTGAAGCCAAGAGTGACGTTTTGCTCGCCCGTTTGATAGACACATTGTATGTGGTAAGCTTGTGCCTTGTACGTTACTAGTTTTGGATGTTTCTGGATAACCAGGACGAAACTTGCCTTGCCCTAGAAAAATAAAATACCTGATTTATGTATCTACTGTCATAGTTATTATAATTCTCCGTCATTAGATTAGAAATGCCACAAAAAATGATTGGAGTAGAAGTTAGTTTTATATATTTGTTCAGTTACTGATGTAAGGCCTAAAACTAAATTTTAGTATGAATCGGCTTCAATAATAGGTGACCATGTGTCACCATTTTTTTTAGGATACGTCATATTTGACCCATGACTTACGTTTACGTGTATGAGTCCACAATTGCCGAACTGCACCTTAAAAAGTTCGGTTCTAAAGTTAGTTGGTGGTAAAGGTGGTAAGGTTAGGACTCTTCTACATTGTTCATCTTTACTATGTCCTTTAACGTAGAGTACTCCATTGAATCCTTCTAGTTCGTTAACAACAATTTCAACTTGGACACCATCGGATAGACAACTGACAACCATATCTGGTTTGGGGAAGTCCGTTCTGTAGGTTGATGTGGAATCTGAAAAATCAGAAGTATTAAAAACGGATTCAACCTAATTGCGTTCGTACAAACCTTTATATTAAATGATGCGTTAATTAGAGTTTAAAAGAGTGTGATTAAAAGTTGAGAATTGTGTTTTTTCTATTGCTGCAAAACTTTATCTATTAGATCCATCCAGGCTGAAAGAGTCGCGCCTGGCACGTCTATTCTTGTGACAGGAATACTCACTTCTCTCGATATGATCGTTCTCCTGAGTCAAGAACAGCCGTGCAGTGCGAGATAAGGCCGCGACGCGACGTTTGACGCGCTCAGCCTGGATGGGCCATTACCCGGTTCCAGATTAGAAAAAAAATTAAGTATATTTGGCTAAAACTGGATTGAACAACTGTCTGCTATGCTTGCGACTCATTATTTTAAAATCCTGTTCCAGACAGACAACTACTAGAGTTCATGCATTTCGTTTTTTAAATCAAACTTAAAAGAAGAGATGTTATGAGCTACCCGGTATAATTAGAGGCATCAGGACGTAAACTACTCTGTCCTAAAAATATTAAAATTAATTCCTTATTATTAACGAAATAACAGCTTATTAATTGGGACGTGAATTTTTTAATATTCGGTAATTAATTCGCGTAGTGTATGTCCTTTTTTTAGAAGTTATACAAACATTCAACACTTACTGCAATAAACTTCAGGATTGCCAACATATCCGGTGATACACTGACAAATAGCTTGATGGTTGGTAGCATTGCAAAGTGCATACACTCCGCAACGTTTCGTCGCACATGGATTATCGCAGGTCTTGGTATTGGGATTACAGTATTTGTGATCTGGACAGTCGTCATTCGTTTCGCACTCAGGTCCAGATACAGGAATGCAGTTTCCTTTAGAGTCGAGCCGATATCCAAACTCAATAGGGCAGACGCAGTTGCCTCGTTCGTCGATAATTAGGCCCTTTTCTAAAGCGCAAACACATCGGCCGCGTTCATCTATTACGAGACCTTTTTCTATTGGGCATGGTACACAGTCGTCATTTTCATTTAGTGCGGTATTTGGTGGACAAATACATTCTCCATTGGCTGTTCTGATGTATCCTTTTTCAACTCTGCACGGGATAATGGGTGGAGCTAAAAATTATATTGATGGGTTAGTTTTGGCAATGGGTTGAAAATAAACCAAGTAGAATAAACGGCCATCATGTAAAACATCTGCGTTTCGAGAGAGAGCGCCTACATAATCTTTCCGCCGGCACCTACGTCATCGTATTTTTCATGATTGTCTATGTATTCTAGACTAAAACACCGGTTTTGTCATATTATTTTCACTGTTAATCATTGTCTAAAAGAACACATCTATATGTACTCTAACAAAAATTCAAATTGAAACGATTTGAAAAAGAGAGAATCCATTAGTTACACCGAATGACATAAGATAAGGTGGTGCTTAAGATAATAATTCAATATAAAATATATTCTGCAGTCTGACTACTTACTTCTATCACATTTAACAGCTGCATTTCCATGATATCCGGGTAAGCATTCACAAATCATAGTTCTGACTGGTTCAGTGTCAATAACCGTACATTCAGCATTGATTCCACATGGTTCGATCGAAGTACATGGGTTTACGCATTTCTCTCCTATACAAACATGTCCAGATGGGCAATCGTGGTCTTGTTGACATTTTTCTTCAATATCAAAGCAACCCATCTTACCGTCACTAACTGTACCTGGTGGACACACACATTCCATAATATGATTGAATGTTTTGCATTCTGCTGGAGAATCGCAAGGACTAGTTACGATGCATGGATTTTCACATTTGTTGTTAATACAGGCCTTGCTGCTTGGACATTCTGAGTCGGATCTGCATCCAATCAAAACGCAAGCTACTTGAGGGTTGCCTATAAGTCCTGGTGGACAATCACATATAGCACGATGATTAACTCCATAACAAACTGCTTTATCTCCGCATGGTTTACCATCTGGAAGGCATACCGGTACACATTGTCTATTAATACAAGTGTGTTGTGGCGAACATTCAGCATCACTTCTGCATCCCACCACATGACATTCGATTTCTGGGTTTCCTTCATAATCTGCTCTACAGGAACATATTGGTTTGTGGTCTTTAATTCGACATTCGGCATTAGGTCCACAATTACAAGGATTGCGGCATATTCCATTAAAGCATGCCTTGTCAGATGGACATTCGCTGTCTGTGATACAGGCTCCAATTTTAACAATGGCAGTAACAGGGTTGCAAGTACCACTACCGCTGCTTATATACCCTGGCGGACAAACACAGTTCATGGTTCTTACTGGTAGTGAGTTGACAACTTGACATTTAGCAGGATTTTGACAGGGTTGTATTACCGTACAAGGATTTTGACATTTACTATTTATGCAGGCTAGAAGGGCAGGACAATCACCATCTTCTCGGCATTCTGGTTGAGGTTCTGGTTTACAATCGACGTAAGGATTTCCTATTAAGCCTGGTGGGCATTTGCAAAGAGCCATGTGATGTTGTACTAAGCATTCAGCACGTGGAGAGCAAGGGTTGTTAAATACACAAGGATTGATACACTGGGCGTTTATACACTGCCTATCACCAGGACATTCGCTGTTTGAAATACATCCTACAACAAGACATCTATCTAATGGATTTCCTCTGAAACCACTTCTGCATCGGCACTCCGGACGATTTTGATTAACGTAACATTCGGCATTGCTACCGCAAGGATTATTCACTAAGCAAGGATTTACGCATTGTGCATTGATACAGGCTGTTCCAGAGTCACACTCGGAATCAATTCTACATCCAATTGTTCGGCAAACGATGTTAGGATTGCCTTCGAAACCTTCTTTGCAAGAGCATATGGGTTTGTGATTACGTATGTCACAGATAGCATTGATGCCACAGTCACATGGATTGCGGCACATTCGGTTAATGCAGGATTCGTTGTCGGGACAGTCGTCATCTTTACTACAACCGGGCGGTATGGGTATAAGAATAGCGTGACATTCTCCATTATCATTAGGAACCCATCCTTCGGGGCAAGTACACGCCATTGTCCTTACTGGAATTGTGTCTATAACACTGCAGTGTGCTGTTTGATGACATGGCGTTATACTTTCACATGGGTTCACGCATTGATTTCTTATGCATGCCAATTTGCTTGGACAATCTGAGTCATACTCACATACTGGTTTATCTATGGCTACTCTAGGATAACAATAAGCCAACGGATTGCCTTCAGGCAAGTGATCAGGACAAGTACAACTAGCGGCATGGTTTTGAGCGTAACAAATGGCATTTTGAGCGCATAATGGATTGGCTATTGGCGAACAAGGGTCTACACATCTGTTCTCTATACAAGCCCTAGTGTTTGGACAGTCTTGATTGGAATAACATTCAAGTCTTTCGCATCGTACAAATGGATCTCCTTCATAACCTGTAGGACATTTACATGCTGCTTTATGGTTTCGTCCAAAGCAATCGGCGTTTCTGGCACAAGGATCACCTAGAATGCAAGGATTGATGCATTGCCTGTTGTAACATTGTTGATCATCGGCACACTCGCTATCAGATTGGCAGCCCACTAAAAAATAACAAACAAAAATATCAGTTTTGTTCAACAATGTAGGTAATAAAATAACTTACGTTGAACACATCCAGTTTGAGGATTTCCAGAGTATCCTGCCTTGCAGAAGCATGTAGCATAATGATTGACAACTCTACAATCGGCGTTTGGTCCACAGTTGCAAGGACTTATGCACACCTTGTTGATACATGATTCACTTAGTGGACAATCTGAATTTCCACTACATCCGACGGTAATAGAAGAAGCTAAAAAGAAGTTAAGCATGTATTAGAATTATTAATAAATTACAAACAAACCATTATGTACTTGGATTAAAGGAAGAATACTTACGAGCCACACATTCAATTTCCGGTCTTCCTTCGTATCCTTCAGGACATCTACATACGGGTTGATGTCGGTTAACAGAGCAGAACGCGTTAGATCCGCATGGTTTGTCAGATCGGCATGGGTTAACGCATACGTCATTTCTACAAGCCTTATCGTGTGTGCAGTCATTGTCAGTAGTACATTCTGGTTGTGGTAAATATGCCACTTTGGGCACATTTGTACATTCAATTCTTGGATTTCCAGTATAACCAGGTGCGCATGAGCATTGCGTAAGATGATGAGAAGCTCTGCATATTGCGTTAATTCCACAATTGTCTAGTCTGCATGCGTTGACACAATTTCCTCTATAACATTTTTCGGCATCGGCGCAATCGTCGTCCACGTGACATTGTGGTTGTTCGCGTACAATCGCTCTGCAGTGACCGGAGCTATCAATGATTTGATCTGGTGGACAGACACACATTATTGTACGGAGAGGAACGGTATCTACTACGCGACACTCTTGTTCAATGGAACAGTAGTCACCCTGGTGACATGGATTTTGACATAGTTCATTAATGCAAGCAAGTTGCGAAGGACAGTCGACATCAGTAGTGCATTCAGGTTTAGCAGGCAATTTGCATTCTACAAATGGATCTCCGACCTTGCCTATTGGACAGTAGCATTTAGGCTGATGGTTCTGTCCGATACATTGAGCGGTAGCAGCGCAAGTTTCATCGTCGCATACTGGTCTGCATACTCTGTTGAGACGATCGCATGCCTCATGATCAGCACAGTCTTCATTATATTGACATTGCCCAGTGATACATGAAAGTAGAGGATCTCCTTGTGTTCCTGGTGGACATTGACATTGGGCATGGTGGATTTGTACGATACATTCGGCACCACGTCCGCATGATGTTGTTGAGCATGGGTTAATACAATTTTCGTTAATGCAAGCTTTATTGTATGGACAGTCATCATCAATCTTGCATTCGGCTAAAATAAATAATAACAATTAGGGTAATTTCAGATAAAGTGTGTTAAGTATTTAAGTAATTAAGTGCACATTATTTTTATTAACCCTTACGTTTGTAACACATAATTTGTGGATTTCCAACCCAACCGAAGGGGCACATGCAAGTTGGCCTATGTATTCTTGTTTGACATTCAGCGTTGGTGCCACATGGATTAGATAAAAGACATGGATCTTGGCAACGTTGGTTGACACATGATTTGTCATTTGGACATTCGGCGTCATGAACACATTCCGGTTTTGGTAGCCTTTGTTCTTCGTAACATCGTATAAAGGGATTTCCAACTAGCGGCGTTGGACATTTACATAAAGCCTTGTGGTTGCTTGCTTGACATTCAGCTGTCGGTGCACATGGACTTCCAATGACACATGGATTAACACATTGTCTGTTTATACAGGTTTCACTCAATGAGCAGTCGTCATTAGTCTTGCAACCTGGTTCATCTTCAGGAACTGTTGGAAATTATTTAAGTTAAAACATGGGGTGGAAAAATGAAAATCAAAGTTAAAAAATTGCTTCTTAAAATAAGAGTACTAAGTACAATTTTATTATTGTCAGGTTTATTGAAAAAATATATTTTTTTAAGATATTTGTTTATAAAGAACGATCATTAAAATATCGTCGTTATTTCAAGAACCATTTTTTTAACCTCGCTGATAATACAAAGACAGATTTATCAAAATAATGATGTGAATGTGTTGCTGTTATGGAATAAAATGGGTAAATTAAGTAGGATGAGTTGTAACCACCTGAAACTAAAAGATATTTAATTATAAATTATGTTTGATTAGAGCGCAACAATTTTCTATAATACAGTACTGTAGTACAGGCGAAAAAATTGAATTCTATTTTACATCTTATGTATGTACATAGATCCCTAGGTCAATAAATAAAAGAAAATTTGCACCAGATATATGTTACTAAACCATCAAGTACCATCAAGTAGCAAATAGTTTATAATTTAGCTATACAAGGCATTATGTTTTTTTCTGACCTCCACTGATACATTACTTAATGTGTTCTACTGCGGTCCTATCCATTTCCACAAGAAGAAAAACCCAGTTGGTATATGCCTACTTTAGGTAAAGCGGGCCAGGTAACCCACCATCTTCGTATATCCACCTCGTGCTATGATTGGTATGGTTTCACCAAATCATTCAATTTTAATAGTTTTAAGCAACTCTTTCATATGGTTTAATATATTTTAGAAATGAAAATGACATTAAACAAGTGTGATAGTTGTAAGTTATACATACCTGGTCTACAGCTTACATCGGCATCACCAATAAATCCTGGCAGGCATATACAAGACATCGTTCTTAAAGGCAAACTGTCAACGACAACACATTCAGCGTTTTTACCACAAGGTTTGATCTCGACACATGGATTCTTGCATACACCACTGAAGCAAGCAAGTTTACTTGGACAATCCGAATCCATCTTACATTCTGGCTGAGGTATACGTGCTTCTACGTTACATACAGACAACGGGTTGCCTATGTAACCTGGAGGACAAGAGCATTGAGCTCTATGATTGATGACGTTACAAATAGCATTTTGTCCACAGTTGCAAGGGTCTTCGCAACGTTCATTGCGACATGCAAGATTATAAGAACATTCTTCATCTCTAGTACATTCAGGTCTTTCACATTGTACCAATGGGTTGCCTCTAAAGTTCTCAGGACAATAACATCGAGCCTTATGGTTGCTATCGGCTCTACAAAAAGCGTTTATTCCACAAGATGTGTAGGAGCATGGATCGACGCATTCTCGATTGATACAGGCGTGTGTCGGCGCACAGTCTGAGTCGCTTCGGCACCCAATCTCGACGCAAGCGTGTTGGGCGTTTCCGGTGAATCCGTCTCTGCATATACAAACGGCTCTGTGGAGTTGCGCGCGGCATTCTGCGTTTTGACCGCAGCTGGCGGTAGAGCACGGATTCTGACAGCGACTATTGATGCAGGCTTTGTCGTTGGTACAGTCCAAGTCTTGTGTGCATTCAACTTTTGGCTTTGGTTCTGAAAAAAAATCATGGATTTTTCGAGATTCTAAATTAATAAAGCTAAAATTTTACTATATATATGTTGTATATAACTTGTATAAACAATAATTTCATATTTTCATTTTATTCATCTGTCACTTAAATTTTTTTAAAGGGATTTTATAAACAACATGTATTGTTCGGATTTGTTCGGGTTTTTAATAATAAGCAATAATTTAAGTAAAATTAAGCTTAGGAAACCATTAGTAATTTAAAGTAACAAGCTATCAACACAGGATGTTTTTCAATAGGCTTCCTATAATATCCCTTAACGCATTTCAACCAATTTCGTTTCCCTTTTAAAATGAAGATTGTAATTATTATTAGTGATCGGCCGATACCGATATAAATATCGGTACATCGACATATTGACGATAATCGGTATCGGCAAAATTTTGCCGATATATGTATATTTAAGATTAACTATTTTATTAATTTGCAGTAAGTGAACACCCATTTTTAAGAAACTCCAGCGGCTTTAGGAATAACTTCTTCATCTGGTAATTGTGAACTGTTTCGTTTATCTGGTTTAAAAAATACAGATCTATATAGTGTACTTGAGGTCCCTTAAACACGATAGAATTAAGTAAATAAATTTTAAGTTTCCCTATTGGCAAAATATTCAAATTCTTTGTGATCTCGAAAACCATGCTTAACAGACGTTTCCAATGGCGAATAGTTATGCCAATGTATGGAAAAATGATTATTTCCCAGATCACCCTAGGATACCTTATACAATAAGGGCGTATTTTTGTCTACACAGTAGCACTTTAAAATACTAATTCAGATTGAATGGTACTACCAAGAAAAGGAAGCCTTTTCCATTGATAGGATGTCACCACCTGCAGACCGGTTTCGAACTCTTTTGTTCTCGTCAGTACAGGGTAGGTGTACATACCTATCATCAGAGAATACTCATCAGAAACATTACAATTCTCATTTTTTTTCCTTGTAGAAAAAGAACTAGAGTGCATGACAGCGGATAGGTACAATAGAGATAATTTAGAGCCACAGATGCAGGATTATGCTCGACCATACGTTGCAAGAATTGCTAACGACTATTTAGATGAGGTCGAAATCTCAAAAAATGAATAAGCCCCCAACTAGCCCCATCTGAAACCTAATAGAACATGTTTGCGATATACTAGGTAAAAAATACGATCTCCGATACCGGCTCCTGTAAATTTACATGAACTCAGTGCAGCTCTCGTTGAAGAATGGCAGAAAATGGACGAGAATTATATACGTAACCTAAAGCCAAGGCGTATTCCAGCTGTCATTCGTGCTCGTGGGGGAAACACCCGTAACTGAGGTGAATGTTATCTATTAAGTTGATTTTTATTCAATTCACGCCATTCTCGTAATTTTAGGTTTAAATGTTTATCATGTTTGGAAATTGCTACAATTTCCGTAAACAAGTTTGTTTCTTTAAAAAAATCGTATCTGCTACAAAAATTAAAGTATTGACATGAACCAAACGCGAAAATGTTAAGAAAAGATGTCACTTGATAATTAAATAACAAAATAAAAAGTTTAACATCTCTATCATTCTAGAGAGTGTTTTAAAGTTTGAGTCAAAACACAGTTCTTTTTTTCGACCTGTATAGTATGGACATTTTCTAAACCTTCTTAAAATCTCACACATGTGCGAAACTGTTGATAAATTTACCTGCAATATAAAACACGAATAATAAAAATAGGAATTAACATAAAATAATTATTTAACGATTAAAACCCATCTAAATATTGCGTGGGTCGAATATTTTGACTGCAAGTGATTTACTCTAATTATTGTAAATTATGCACCATGAGTTCGGAGTCTGGAAATGACTTTCAATTTTACCAATGCCGAAAACGTGCCCAATTTCAGTGTGGTCACTGGTTCTTCTGTAAATCAATTATGAATAATAAAATTGGTACATTTTCTCTAATTGAATCGACCTAGTAGTTTTTACCGGTTCGAAGATACTTATCACTTATTTGGGACACCCATTATAACGTGACAGTAAAAAAGGCAAAAGACGAAAACAATAATTTGCAAGCGAGACGAAGCCGACACTCTTTCTTCTTGCCTTTAATAGATTAAAAGGTTGTATTTAAAAAAAATTACGAAATTCCCAAGCATGCCTTGAAAAAACAATTGCCAATTTAATATGACAATATCGATCGTCCGCATCATACGTATTTAGTATTCGTCGTTAATCAGGTTAGAATTTTGTGTGTTGTTAATGACTTTCATGTCGTGAGTTTCAGTGATGGTAAAATGTGTACATCTCCAGATATTTTAGAGGTGAGTTGCCCATGAAACCTGTATTTATTCACTAAAAAAACCAGGAACTTCAAGGATGTACATATATTACGCTTAGAATTTAAGTTATAGAGTATGTCCACGGATTCAGTTAACAAGAGGAAAAACTTTTTTAATTTGCATTTTTCGAGAAAAATGTTGTTCTCCATAACATTTTTTGCTTGTAATGGCGCCAACCAATTTGAGTTTCAACATACAGGGTCTCACAAAAAGGAAAATCCGGAGAAAAACTTTTTTATATTGCATTTTTAGATAAATTGTTTGTCTTGATGACATTTTTTGTTTGTAATAAAAATAGGAATGGCGTCGACTAATTTAAGTTTCAACATAAAGAATGTCTAAAAGATGCATAAATCCAAAAAATATAATTTTAGAGAAAAACGTTAACAAGTAGAGAGAGTTGGTGGCGAATCTTTTCGAATAATTGTTCTTTTTAATTGTTAATTGTGGAGTAAATAAAAAATATTTTATGGTTCCTGTGTATGTTTATTTTGTAATTTTCGGGTTTCTACTTGTTTGGGATTTCCTGTATATTGAAACTCAAATTAGTCGACGCCTTTCCTATTTTATTACAAGCAAAAAATGTTATGAAGAACAACATTTTCTCGAAAAATGAAAATAGTGCACTTTGGCCACTGCCTTTTACTTTCTTTAATGGAAAATATAAACAAATCAATCAAATCGCATAATCGCTCTTAAACTTACGTTCTGGTGGTTGATATCTGCACTGTACCTCCGGCGTTCCAATGTAGCCGGGTGGACAGGTGCACACTGCTTGATGGTTCACGACTTGGCAAAGGGCGTTGAGACCGCAGGCGCCTTGGCACGGGTCTTGACATTTCTGGAAGTAGCAAGCCTTATCTCTCGGACAGTCGGGGTTGATAATACATTCTGGATAGATGCAAGTGGCTAATCCGTTGACCACGCGGCATTGGCCGTTGGCCTTGCATGGTGATGGGTTGCATGGATCTTGTGGTTCCGCAATGACCTAAAAGGTGGAATAAGGTTCATTATTTGTTTACGGTTGGGATTTCAAAGATGATTAGTTCCGGGCCTGTACTGTTTGCAAGTTAACATCAATAGTAAATTGTTTAACAACATATCCTAAAGCGGCGCCCGTACCTAGGATTTTACTTCACGTATTACCTGACGTTTTAGGTATTCAAGTTAGACTGCAGACACCAGAAATTTAAAAAAAAAGTTAATCACCAACCGGCAGATTATTCATAAAATTACCAGATCTGATGAAATTTCACGACTTAGTAACACTGTCAGGTAAAACGTAAGGTAAGACGTCAGGTAAAACTTATGTATATAAATAAAGACAAAAAATAAATATTTTATCAAAAGTCAAATTGGATCTGAAAAATTCATCATTATGAAAGTTTACCATCATAATTATTTGGTATTTGCACCCGTACTACAATAGTAACTTTACCTTCCTTAAAGTATAATAAAATTATAAAGATGTTTATGCATAATTAATAGAAAAAAAATTAAGTTACAGCCAATAGGCAATAACGAAGTTTATTATACAGGGTGTTCGGATAATACATCAGGATACTTGGAGAGGCTATTCTATACAGGGTGTCCCAGAATATGTGGGCTCCCGGGTTCAGATAGAACACTTAAAAATAACAGGAGAAGTTCATATAAATATACGAAGTTAGTAACTAATAAGACAAAGGATAAAACCCGCAAATTTCAAGACACTACCATAAACTGACACTGGCATAAATATTCTTATTTAAATCGGTACGTGTGAAAAATACCATAGCAACAATGAGGGAATTTTATGAACATAAAACAACAACCAATGCAAAAAAAACATATTGAACAAAAATATTTTTTTTTCGAAAACAGTTCATTTTATCGACATTGATCAAGAGTACCTTTTTTCAGCTTAAGGTGTGTCCAAAAAAAATATTATTGTTGTTTCTTCATCATACAGGGTTAGAAAAAAAAAAACATTTTTGTGTTCGTCTAAAAATTTATATGAACTTCTTCTTGTATTTTTAAGTGTTCTATCTGAACCCGGGAAATTGCCCACATATTCTGGGACACCCGGTATATGTATTCAAATAAAGGTAGTAAGTCAAATAGTCGAGAACTCAATACTTTTCGCGTCAAGGTTCAAGTTTTTTTCTTATTTTTAACATCTTGCAGTTAATTTTTAAACTATCAAGTTGATATGTGGCAGGTGCTTCTATCGTTCTGTCTTAAAAATATTTGTCTACTGTGCCAACAGAACTCACTTTATCTGAAATTCAAATTTCATTTTTGGCATACCTTTTCTATTTTGACAGTTATTGAAAAAAAGGAAATATATTTTTAAAGATAAAAGAATCTAATAAAAAAATGTACTCACCACAGACGCAAAACTAGCATTAAAGTTTTTGTTAGCAGTAATATCAATTTTCCAATTGAAAGCAAAACAAAGTATTGACCAAAAACATTTAACTAATAAATAGAGAGAATTGTTTTTATTTGGTCAGAATCATACAAAGTTTTAACCAGTAATCGAATGATGCCAAGTCTGTACTGAGAGTCCTAAATCTACCGCCTGCGTTTGAAACCGAAAAGTATAATATTATATTGAATGGATTTGTCATGTGTACCTATTAAGTAGAAACATTGTACAAAATATGTGTGTATTTTTTAAATTTTCTACTCGTAAAGTTATTTATAGTTTCCCAACAAAATGAAATTCCAATGTTTTAGAAAAACCACCGTGGCACCGCTGTACGCACGTGCTACCGATTATACTACGTGTGTGACCCTGAAGTTTAGAACTTTCATTAATTTTTTCATGCGCGGTGTTGTTTGTGTTTATCTCTACTGCGATTATCTATTTATGACTAATGCTGATCGAAATTATCTAAACGCGTATCTCAGCGTTGCCATTTGTAAAAACTGTGCATGATTGTAAATAAATGGTGTTTTATGAATGAAATGTTTTGTCTCCAATTTTATATTATATGTTTATGGTATTGACTTTTTGTTATATGACTATGTTATTGTAACATGCAGGATCACCTCTCGGAGTATCCGTATACATTATCCGAATACCGTGTATAGCTATTTTTATATTTTAGGTAGAACGGTACACTTACCGGTTCAGCGCAAAGAGTGAATGGATCACCGACCAAAGGTGGCGGACAGCTACATACGGGACTGTGATTAATAACGTGGCAGATGGCTTTAAATCCGCATACTCCAGGACATGGGTCCACACATTTTGTATTAACACAAGCTCTATCTCTTGAACAGTCCGAGCTGACGGTACATTCGGGTCTACATCCACCCGAGTTGGCGTTACCGAAGAATCCTGGAAGACATTCGCAAATTGCTGTTTTACCAGATGTACGGCAGACGGTATTGATTCCACATGGGGATGGGTTGCATGGATCTTGTGGTGGTTCTGTAATATAACAGGTAAGCGTAATGTATTATGTTAAATATGTAATTTGGGGAGAAATACAATCGGAAGGTACATCACGAACTGATTACGGCGATTATTTTCGTCCTATGACAAATTTTAAATAAAAAATGGCAAGTCTTTTGATGTTTATATCCAATCATTTACTATCAACTACTATTTTTTAAATGTAATAAAAAATGATAGCTCTAAGGCCATAAAGACACATAGTAAATACTAAAACGTCCTAGAAAATGTTTACTAAAAAATAAACTAAAAATAAAATTGCTAAAACTAGCGAGGCTAGCAAACGGATCCCTACTTCGAGGCAACCGATGTGACGTCAGAGGGCGGACCGAAGAAACCCGAACAAACTTAAACGTCAGTCAACGCATACTTTTGATGAGATGGCTTCATCTGTCCTACTGTTCAACTATCCTAATGTTCATCTGCCCTACAACTCGAATGTATTCGGACGATGTTCGGTTAAGCTCGTATGACCTAATCCGTTGGGAACGCCTTTTCCCCCTGTTTACATGCATTTTTACTGACATGCTGTGAATTATTATTATATATATATATTTATTTTCATATTAGAACTGTAATATTTTTGGGATTTCCTGCACCCTACCTGACTACGCCATTAGTAGTAGTTATTTTATTATCGAAATTTTATTCTTACATAAGAAGAAAATTAATGTGTAATAATATTTATAGATGCCCTGGTTATACAAGTGCAAACCCGCCCCGATACACCTTTATTTTAATTTTAATTTGAAAAAACAAAATTCGAGCCCAAACCGGCCCATAGCTACATATAAATAAATTAGAGAACTATAACGAGTATTTATTATTCTATACTAATGTTCATCTGTCCTACACGATCTCATTGGCCAACATGTCTATTCCAAAGAACAAATTTCGAATCATGCTCGAACCCGAAACTTACACACTATACCAAATAATTTTTCCATAACGAAACACACACGAAACAACAAAGAAAGTATGCATATTCCATCCTCGTTTGTCGACTTCCGCTCTCTCCGCGTCGCAAGGGTGGGTAGGGCAATTGCAGAAACGAAGATTCCCGGTTCAACACGAAGTGACGTCCGAGTGGTAGAGCAGATGCACTTTAGGATAGATGGGGTTTCCCCTTTCGGGACTAGCTGTTCCGCATCGTGACGTCGGAGCCCGTTTGGGGTTTTTCCACACAATCGTTCTGTTGATTTTTGTAAAACGTGGCAGATGCGATTATAACTATAATTTTGACTATATTATAACCTTTAAATAGGATTTTATTTTTTTGTGAACATTCCCATTGCAGCGATTTATTTCTCTATCCATGAAATTTGAAATTATGTATAAGAAATGACGAAGGTTTTGGTATTTATATTCCTCCAATCAGAAACTCATTACTTCATCAACTGCCCAGAGGTGATTATCACTCGTCTCACACTGTCGGATCTGACATTTGACATTGAACTTGTCTTATAAAGGATAAATATACAGAAGAATATTATTTGTTATTAATATTTCTAACATTTTCAATAAGTTTTTTGTTCCATATATTGATTCAGGAAATAATCTGAACCTAATAACACATGAGCTAATTTTTATTTGCTGTTGTGATAGTTTTATACCAAATTTGTTGATTTTGGGGATCTTTGCTCCCTCCACAAAAATGATATTAAATAGGGGCAGTGAAAAATATAGGGTGTCCCACCGGGAATCACCGCGATCGATATATGGAAAACTATACATAGGAAATTTTTGAAAATTGGACATTAAGCGGTGATGGCGACAACTCGGCTAAAATATTTTCAATATAACGACACCGACAAACCCGGTTATACCGGAAGTTGCTATCAACTTGTTTATTTTAAATGGAACACTATACATTATTACATTTTTGGATTCTACGCAAGATTCTAGGCAGATTTCATATAGCAGCAGTCCTATACCTACCTAAGTCTAAGCGTGTTTGGCAAACGTCATTTTTGGCATAAAACTTAAATTTTTATGCCAAAAATGACGTTTGCAGACCTTAAAATAATTATTAATTTTTCCTATAAGGAAGCCTTTATTATTTAATTTGGATTGGATTTATTTTTGAAAAGGACCTGCTTTAATATATTTTTATATCTTGATAGCTGCAAAAATCTACGTTTTCAAATGGGAACCACAAATTTTATCATTATTTTCTATTTAGTATTAAACATAAGGGTAACTTTGTATAAGGTTGTCTATTCCGAAAATTTGTAGTGTTCGAAATATTACCAATTTAATATTTTTATATGGCGATTTTCCTGCAAATTTTAAGTTCAATTAATCCTAGTTTTCTATGACGCCACGTACTAAAGAAATGTATGAAGCTGTCACTTACCATTTGCATTTGCCTGCCTGGACACTTGAATTATTCAAACGAAGATTATTTAAACTTATTTATCATTTAAGTAATAACATAATGTGACCAATTTATTTCTTTGGCATTTGACTGTTTTTCAACGCCGTCATAGTCAATTATGAGTAACTGAACTTAAAATCCGCGACGATATCGCAATTTAAAAATTTTAAATTGGCAATATTTCGAAAACTACAAGTTTTCTTTATTTTTAATGCTAAATAGAAAATAATTATAGAATTTGGGGTTTCCATTTGAAAATGTAGATTTTTTGCAGTTTTCTCAATTTAATTTTTAATCTTATTTTTTGAACACCTTGTATTAATAGCTATCAAAATATTATAAAAAATCTATTAAAGTAGGTCCTTTTCAACAATGAATCCAAGCAAAATTAAATAATGAAGGTTTCTGAAAAAGAGAAATTAATAATTATTTTAAGGTCAGCAAACGTCATTTTAGACATAAAACCTTAAATATGCCACACATGTTTAGACTTAGGTATATGATATGATATACGAAATCTGCCTGGAATCTTACGTAAAATCCAAAAATGTACTAATATAAAGGGCGTTCCATAAATAAGCAAGTTGACACCGACTTCCGGTATAACCGGAAGTGATAGATAAGTCAAATTATCTTCATTAAGATGAGGATCCCAAACAATCCCAAATTATCAATCAGAGCCATCTATGTTGCATCAATTTAATTATGCCGCTTTTTGGTAGGTTAGAAAGAGACGCGAGTCATCAGCTGATCAATATTTCTTTTCGTGAAGCTTTAGCCGTTAATAATAATGTTGTTTAGTTAATTTATTGATATTTAGATATGTCTGATATGTCGATTGGGGTATCAACAAGTTTCAAGAAGATCTGTGACCAAAATTTGAAAATTGTTCATGTTTGAAATTGTTATTATTATTCTTATAACATTATATTTTTTAATGCATTTTTTTTTCATACCGTTTTCCAATCCTTTAACTTTAGGAATCCAGTTTTATATTATATTAAAAAATTAAGGCTAAACGTTCGCATAAAATAGTGCCTGCTTGGCAACCTGTGATTAAACGCAGCTCTTAAAAATCCGAAAATTTTATAGCGATAACCACTATTTCAGAAAAATATCTTTTTTAGTTCACGAGATCTTTCAATAGGCCACTCACCGTGAATGACCCTCCCTGTATATCCAGTAAATATTCATTCATTCATTTTAAAAGATTTGAGATAAAAAGTAGACTTACCAATAAATACAGAACAGAATCTAAACGCATCTCCGCTATAGCCTTCGGGACAAGTACAAACTGGTACATGATTGGTGACCATACAAAGGGCGTTTACGCCACAAGTACCAGGGCAAGGATCTTCACATTTATTTCTTATACAAGCCCTATTGCTTTGGCAGTCGGAATTAGCTAGACATTCCGGTCTACAACTTTCGTAAGGATTGCCATGGTATTCGGGTAAGCATTCACAGATGGCGTAGTTGTTTTCGGTTCGGCAGCGAGCGTTTGGACCGCATGGAGATGGATAGCATGGGTCACGTGGCTCCGGTGGTGGCGGCTGTGGAGCTGTTGAATGTAAAAAAAGTATGTCAGCGTTTTTGTTTTTTTAATGAATGCTTATTATTTGTCGAATCAGTGAGTCAATAATAATAACAATATCTTCATATTTGCAAATATTAAAATTATGTAACGTAATTTATGCCGTTATAAGCTTGTAGCGACTTATGAATATGACAGCTAGTTGCTTATATGTCACGTTTATATTCATTCCTAGAGCACCATAACGATGTAATATCGGTTACAGCATCGGTTGATATTTTAAGTTAAAGTACAGGGTGTCCCATGTTCGACGCTTTTATAGGGTATCTCCGTAATTGTTAGTGCTATCAAAAAAGTAATGTAGGTGTCATGTGCTCTTTTTGGGTCAAAATGGTAAAATCAAAATTTGAAAATTTTCGCTCGCTTAAGAGATACGGAGAAAATTAAAAAATTCACAATTTCAAAATTACCCTATATTTACTTAGTTAAAAGAGATACAGAAAAATGTTTTATACAGAAGTTTTTTTATATTGATTGTTGAATAATCTGCCGTTTTCACAATAAGTATACGGGGTCAGGTAAAAAAGTTATCGGAATTAACCTATTTTTTAAAAATGGAACACCCTGTATATTTTAATCTAAAAAGATACTATTTTAAATTCTCCTTTCAAATATACAACACACCAGGCGATTTATTAAACTTTATTACTTTAAACCACAGTATACCATGAAACACAAGCTAATATCCTAGAAACAACTATGTTGACTATTAACATTTAACGTCAATTTCATTTTTACATATTCATTTGCGAAAATGACCTTTCAACATTTTGAAAAATTTGATATGATATCAGTTTATATTGAAAGTGGAAAAAACGAAGAAATGGCGCAAAATGTATATTTTGTTCGCTATCCAGAAAGACGGTAACCATTTAAGGACATATTCCGAACATTTGCGATGATTCCCGTTATTTTTTACCTTAATCTGAATATTTTATTTCGTTTCAAAGTAATAAAGTTTGAATAAATCGCTCAGGAAACCAATATTATCCATGGTGTGTAATATATTTGAAAGGAGAATTTAAAATAGTATCTTTTTAGATTAAAATATACAGGGTGTTCCATTTAAAAAAAATGAGGTTAGGTCCGATAACTTTCTTACCTGACCCCGTATACTTATTCTGAAGAAGGCAGATTATTCCACAATCAATATAAAAAAACTTCTGTATAAAACATTTTTCTGTATCTCTTAAACTAAGAAAATATAGGGTAATTTTGAAGAAAAGAAAATAATTTAGAAATTGTTAATTTGTTGATTTTCCCCCTTATCTCTTAAGCGAGCGAAAATTTTCAAATTTTGATTTTACCATTTTAAGTTTGATCCAAAAAGAGCACATGACACCTACATTACTTTTTTGATAGCAGTAACAATTACGGAGATACCCTATAAAAGTGTCGAAAATGGGATACCCTGTACACAAGTTAAGTTAACATACAACGAATGTGTCTGCGAATTGAGACCGCTTGGTGTATACAAAACAATATTTCTTTAAAAAAAACCTGCTAGTGTTCAATTGCCCAAAAACGGATGTATCAAATAAATATACAAGGTGTTCAGAATTTAGAAAATTTTTAAAACAATAGGAACAAACTATCTTCATTTTTAAAATAAGAAGAAATGGTATTAATAACAACTATCAATTACCTAAAATCTATGATTGCTACTTTATTTATTGATAATGACTTCGGTTTCCAAATAACAAAAAAAAATAATGAACTTATTCTTAAAACTGTGAAGTATGTACGAAATTGAAATTTACATATCCGCGGTTTTGAAAATATGTCGATAATATGTATTAAAAAAAAATGGAAGCTGATGTCATGTTGATGTTAATATTGATATCAGTAGCCCTAAAATCACATATTTTTGGTACTTTTGGTAGTTTTTATCAGGGACGTAATTTCAGTTTTTTTCAGAGGGGGGCAAAATTGACGGAAATAAGAATTCGATAAAAATGTATATACACTGTAGTTCTGAGTTAACGCACATATATGTGAATATACTTTATTTATTACTTATTTTATTTATAACCGATACACAGTATTTCAAAGTCTAGCTTTTTTATTAAATAGTTTGCTAAAACAAAGGATATCGTCTTTGTTTCAAATGACCAAACTCATTAATTACTGCGTCAATGTTCACATTTTTTGCCTCTTCTTGAAGGCATGCAATTACCAGAAGATCACTAAGACGTTGGTCTCCACATCTGTTTCTGAGGTATGTTTTAACTCGTTTCATGCAGCTAAAAAATCGTTCATTCTCAACTGATGTAACTGGTAATGTTAGAACAAGATCAATTACTTTCAAGAGCTCACTAAACCCATATGGAAAACGACTGAAGCATGTTCGAACTTCGTGAATAGTCAACGATGTTACATCTTTATCCAATGATTGGATAATTGACTTTGCTGATGACAGTTGTGTGTAAAGCATTGCTGTATCGATACCGCAAGTGGGATATAGCTTCACAAGTTCATTGATTTTATCCGGGCATAAAAAATTTGTTGAACTTGAATTCAAAGCCGACACACTCTTGAGAACACTGCAGTTAACTGTAAATCGAGCATCGAGTTCAGAAATAAACTGGTCCACACACGCAAAAAGGATTCCGGTACGCATTGAATCATCAATATTTTGAGTCGTTTCTATAACCTTCTTACCAGTTGTTGATAGCACAAAATATTCTGATAATTTTTTTGACATAGCCTGAGCTCTCTTTGGTCTATTATCGTAGCTATTGTCATTCAGCGAGATTCCAATTTGAACTCCAATTGCATCAGCTTCTCTCACAATATTATCCCAAGCGTCATTGTTTCGAAATGCCTTAAGATCTTTTTTAGTTGATTCTATCAATACTTCGGCGGATAAGTAATTAATTGACGAATTTTGTAATTCTTCCGATAACGAATTAACTGCTGCAAGTAACTTTTCAGCGACAAGTAAACAACGAAGAAACGATATAGAATGAATTCGTTTTCGCAGCCCTTGAGCTTCTGCTGTTGCTAATCTGTCAGCATTCTGTAATCCAATGGCTTCTAACACATTAGCAATAGTTTCAATCCTAAGCTTTATTTTGCAAACGGATCGATACCAATAAGCCCATCGGGTTTCAACCAATCTTTCGAGCTCCAAGACTTGCAAATTTTCCTCAATTTGTGCTTTTATAAATAGTTCATGTCGTGGGCCGCTAACTGTCAAAAACACATACACTGATTGTATGATAGAAAACATGTCAACGATCTCGGGTATATTTTTAATAGTATTAACTAAGACCAGATTCAGGCGATGAGCATGGCAATGGATGTAAATGACATGTGGAGCAATTTCTTTAATCCGCGCCTGAACACCTCGAAGGCGACCACTCATGACTGCAGCACCATCGTAGCATTGCGCAACACATTTATCCCATGATAATTTATTTTGCAGAACTGCATTGTTCACAGCAGTTGCTAATGACTGAGCATCTACTTTTTCCATATGAAAAGTACCAAGAGGCTTTTCCCAAATTGAACCATCCGATGACGTAGATCTGATGACGAAACTCAGTTGTTCTTTGCCAGTTATATCCTTTGATTCATCAACCATCAGTGCCCAGTATGGCCCAAGTGAATCAACCGTGTTCTTTCTAAGAACGTTTGCCAGGCAGTATATAATATCATTTTGATATGGTGCTGATGTATAGTGTCCATATCTTTTTTGAAGTTTTTCTCGTAGTTGAGGAGACAGCTCGCTCATCGTTTGGAGCAATTCAACAAAATTTCCTCTGTTTGACGATTCTTTTGATTCGTCATCTCCACGAAAAGCCAAACCTTGACGAGCTAGAAATGAAATCCCTAAAATTATAATTTTAAGATGATTCCTATTTTCCAGTACTTCTGACTTTCTCTGATTATTTATTAAATTTGCTACAGATTCAGTCTTTCCAGCTGACATTTTCTTTGCGTGTATCCATTGCACCGTCCCATCTATGTGCTTACGACTAGACTCATGCTGTGTCAGCAATTCTTTCATGCTTTTCCATTTTCTAAAGCCCTTGTCGACAAATGTAATGCACCCGAGTGATTCACCAGCACGGACAATATTAGAACTAAAATGACGACAACTGAAACAATAGACAGCATCCTGATTAATGGAGTATTCGATCCAAGGAAATTGTTTGAAATATCCACAGTTGAAACGGCGTTTCGACGTCTGAGGGTATTCATTTAGTATTGGTTGAACGGGTACATCGTGATGAGAACGCGATAAGTCTGCAGTCGTTTCACTGTTTTCTGGCCATTCTGTTGATTCGTGTTTATGTAATGGAACATGCGCACTCGTAGAAGCTATTGCATCGCGATCAACTGATTGGGCAGATTCACGAATTTGTTTTTTATTTCCAACTGACTCAGGTTCTGGTACACTTTTTCTCTTCAAGAAGTTTAACATTGTTGATTGTGCTGTTTTCTTTGACATTATGATTCTGAAACAATAACAAATATAAATACCTCAATATCTTTGTTAAATTCTTATTAACGAGTTCAATCGCGAAAAACAGTTTTCCGCGACCTGTGACCCGGAATATCAAGTGTTCGTTTTAAATCAAATTTTACGAAAAGAATGAAGACTGCAATTACTTTTCTTTCTCCACGTGAAAACCATTGAATTCATACAAATATACACGAAAATGGTAACTCGAATGAAGACTATGCTTTAATAATTAATTATTTATTTCAATAATGAAAGTTCGTCCTGGAGTTTGTCTTCTCTCTTCGGGCACTCGTTTAAAACTAACGAATACGAATATGAAATCATATAACTCTCATAATGTTATTGTTATTCCACGCGATAAGCCTTCCACGGCGTTGTTTGAACTTTGAAGTGTATATAAATATCAGATCTTACCTTTTGTATTGCGCTGTAAGGAATTAGTATACACTCGCTGCTGCAAAGTCGATCTAGCTCGTGTTACACACTTTTCACTTTCGGCTAATCGTCACAACGACTCGCTCAGGCATACCGACGAAAAACAAATTATTACATCTTGAGAGTGACCTTGAGTTCGGATGTTGCCGTGTTTTTCGACATTTTCGAGCTTGCGTATTTTTGGAGAAAAAACTATAAGAGTCGAAACGACGAAACTTTTTGGTTTTACTTTTGGATAGTGCGCGCGTATTGTCTCAAATTTTCGGGTATACAGGGTGTGCCGTTTCGAAGTTATTAAGCGTCAAAGTCGACTTTTCGGCGATTTCCCGTTGAAATCCATTTCAAGTCGCAAAACTCAATTTTTTCGATTTAAATTTTCGGAACGTGGAGTGGACCGGTCGCTACAGAACCCTATTGAAACTGGGTAACGTACGACGATTAGAAGTAATTTAAAAGAATTTTTGAAAGTCGAAATTTGACAAAACAGGGTCATTTCGGGTACCGAATAGCTCGAACTGGGTGCTTCCTAGCGACACGCGGTTTTAAATTTTCGATTTCCCATCTCAAAAACTAGGTGCCATCAATACATCTATCTATACCTAAAGTTATTAGAAGATGGGAAAAAATTGAAAATACTGAACAAGTTGATATTTCGGGGTAAAAATGGACGGTTTTTGATTTTTTTCGAGGTAAAAACGGCTTTTGATCGAAATTTAGTTTACTTTACCGGAAAGTTCGAGGTAAATCACATCCGATACGTATATTTTCGTTTCTTTGATTTAAAAACCGAAATTACTATTAACGATTGAATTTTAGAAATTTGGAAATTGTACTTTTGTCACCGCTACACTGAATTTCGTCTATACGCTTTCGTATTTAACATTTTCCAAATTTTATTGCTTTTTCGTCACGCGGAATGATGGTACTTGAAGATTCATACCAAGAGCGCGTTTCGAATTACGATCTAAAGGGTTAAAAGAAATTAAATATAACCATTTTCACCCATTTTTCACTAAAAGTTTTGTTTAGTCACGAATAACTCCTACAAATATTATTTCGGAGAGTTCTCTATAAGCGTATTTTCATCGTCCATCATTTCTCACCACATTATTATATTTCAAAATTTTCGAAATTTCCTTCCAATCGGGAGAAAAACGACAATTTACTGAGCTGGGACGGCCATTACTACTACATACTACCATTTCTACCAAACTCAGGGGAGGGCCACTGCCCTCCCCTGCCCCCCCTAATTTACGTCCCTGGTTTTTATTAATCCACTTTCTACCTTTTTATAATGAAGGTAATTTCTTCTGATAGTTTTTGTCAAATCTTCTTCTTTTTCGTGGTTTGTGAATAAAATGCATATGATAAAGATGACTTCTACCAATTTTAGTTTATTACTTAGTTAATCTGTTGGTAACAAGAATCATATCCAATTCTTTTAGAGTAGGTGAATAATTCTGATAAATTCATCGAAAGCGCGAACACAAAAATAACAATTGGTAGAAATAAAAGTATCTGTACCACAATTAAATTTAATGGAACAAGGGGGGAAATCTTTATAACAAGTAAAAACACATGTTTCGACCCAGTAGTACAACGATAAAAATAAAGGTTCAGGGCATCAGCAATATGACGTAAAAACAGGAATCGAAACTATACCTAGAAATTATAAAGCATTATAAGAGAAGGCATAAAATATTAAACATAATACTGGGAAAATATTGTTATGCAACTAGATAAAATTACAAAACCAAATGAGCATCGAAAACTCATAAATGATCAAAGTAGAACCCAAATAGTAAAAGGAGAAATATTTATCTCCTCCTTCTACTTTGATAATTTAAGAATTTTCGATGCTGTTACACATTTGGTTTCTTAAATTTTTTTTTTTTTAGTTTTATCGAGTTCTATAGTATTTGTCCCGTATTCTATTTAATATTTTTATGACTTCTCTTATAGCGCTTTATGATTTCTAATGCTAGTTTTGATTTCTGTTTTTACGTCATTTTGCTTATCCCCGAACCTTCATTTTTATCATTGTACCGCTGATGATGATCTTCGTAACTTGTCTCCTTTTTTTTAAATTAAATATCTTTGTGATACAGACATACTTTCATTTCTATTACAATACAATTGAACAAAAATAACAATTTTTACTAAAAGCTACACTAAAACTAATAATCAGATCTTGCTAATTTTGTAACAGATTTAATAAAATGGATATTAGTTAAATAATTATATTCACAGTTATTGCAGATATCGAGTATTTTTAATGGTCTGAACCAAATTGTAATTTTATCTTTTTTAACATTTTTTGAAAACGTTAGTTTAAGAGCTAGCGATATTCAGTAAGCTTAATATTTTATTGTGAGCTTCTAATTTACACTAATTTCAAGTCATATAGTAGTTTGGATATTTCCGGTTTTACTGGAAACCATTTTTTTTAATTTAAAATGGGAACCTACAATTGGATGGCTCCCTAAATTCCCTTTCCATCGGTGTATCGCAAGTTGTCTTATATTTTCAAAATCTTTTTGTTAATTTCAGCAGATATGTCAAAGATTTCTAAATTTTATAAATTTGAAAATTCCACTTAGATATAAGTATTTCTAATTTTACCTCTTTAGTAAAATTACTTATTGTTTTGTTGAATCAAATTTACACCAATACTTCAAAAGTACTATAATTTAAATATCCATGAGTAAGTACTCCATTTATAGGTAAATCTCAACAAATGTAGAGTTAAGTCTCAACAAATATAGAGAGAGTTAAATTCTTAAAATTTTGCTTAGTTATATTAAAATGGCGGATTGCTGCTGTTTTGAAATAAAGGCCAATTTATAAACTTGACGTTGCGGTTGGCGGTGCAGCTTGACGGTGCGGTTTGACGGTGCCGTAAAAAGCTGGATTTATAAACTTGATGGTGGCGACGATAACATAACCTGTTTTTCTCGGCTTTTCTATATTTTTATGTGATTATATTAATTTTGGGTTTATGTGATCTGAATGATACTATCAACAATTATCAACAGTACACTTTAAAATTGTTAATAAGATGGTATAAAATAAAATAATATTTACTAAATATCACGTGACAGGCAAACACGATTTAGATTGGCTGTGGAAACTTGCTACGAACGTTGCTACGACCGTCCACCGTCAAAAGATAAATTTTTTTTATGTTGGCCGTCCAACAGCACCGCCATTGTCAAATATAAGTGGTCTTATGCATTCCAATATGTTTAAGCTGTAACGTCACCGTCAAACAGCACCATCAATCGTCAACGTCTAGTTTATAAATCCAGCTTAAAAGACAACTTGTGATACATCGTTGGAAAGAGAATTTACGAAGCTATCCATGTAAAAAAATGGCAGGTTCCCATATAAAATTAAATAAATGGTTTCCGGTAAAACCGGAGTAGCCAGAAATTTCACTTCCGGTAAAACCGGGAACGCAATCGTTTATTATGCCAATAAATGTATTTTTATTCATGAAATCCAAATTTGAAATTTTTAACAGCAATAATAACTGAAATAAGGTATAAGGGAAGTTAAACTTTACGCACGGTGAATAAGGTCGCCTCGTTTATTTTCAACAAAAGTACACCGCTCTCCTTTTAATATTGGGGGTTTAAAGAATAACAAGAGACAGCTCTTATTACGTAATGTACTATTACTATATTTTAAAGCACCACTATTATTTAGTGTCTTCCAACAATTGAAGAAAAAAGGAAAAATTGTAATTGACTATTGTAACTATACGAGCTATATGTTGCCTACAATACCTTTGAATATAATTATTTATTTCCCATCAATATGTTACGAAATTAGCAAAGTGTTATTAATAGATTTAGTCTGTGATCCGGCTTTTTGTAAAAATGGTTGTTCTCGTGTTTGTGCCATATCTGAATTTTCAGAATTATTCACCTACTGCGAAGAATCGTACACCCGGAATATGAGTTTCTTTTTATCGACAGATTAAACTCTAAAGCCAGTACTGCATGAGAGGTTTTTAAAAAACAAGGAAAAAAATACATTTTTGTTTCTTTAATAGATATCAAAATCTCAATTTCGACCCCCCTCTGGATATAAAAAATTTGATTTGTGTCCATGATCAGGACGACCACCATCTTAAAATTTTTATAAATTCTGTATAATGAAATGAGAAATTAAAATATTTTAGTCAATTTGAACACAAGCCTCAGTTTGTTTTTTGAAGAATAAAACTTTTTTTCGGAAACCCACAAATAAGTCCAAAATTTCAAGTAGAAGAAAAAATGGAAAAATATGCCTGTGCAGATCTCATGCAATTTCTGTATGGACATTTTTTGTGTATTGTATTGAACGAGAACTGTGTTTTCTACACTCTCCGATAATAACATTTTGAATTTCTACGAATTTAGGCATTTTAACTTGTGTTAACGTAATTTTGCCGTTTATGCGTGCGATATATTTTTATTTATATAAATAACATTCCATATTTCATGTTTGCGATGATAAAATTTCAGTTCACTTACTTTTCCTTTTCCTGTGAAAATCGTTGCAAATCTTCGAAGTAACTACTACTATGTAAACACTTGATTCGACAAAATACAATTACACAACAATTTTTTCAAGACACTACTACTAAACTAAAACATGCAAACTAATTTTACTCATTACACTAAAACTAGGATTAGTAAGTAGAAGAAAAAGTTAGTTAGAAAGAAAATAATTACGTTCTTACATGGTTTTATAGTACATATAGTAAATGGATCCCCAACATAGTCTTCGATACAAACACAGTTTGGTACATGATTAACAACGATACAACGAGCATTCAGTCCGCAGGATCCAGGGCAGGGATCTTTACATTTCTGGTTTATACAGGCTAAGTTTTTGGAACAATCATTGTTTGTTACGCATTCGGGTCTACAGTTGGGCGGGGTTCCAAAATAGTTGGGTAAGCATGAACACGTGGCTGTTCCCGCAGGGGTCGGTTCACATTGAGCGTTAGGGCCGCAGGGCGAGGGTACGCAAGGGTTTTGTGGCTGGGGTGGTGTCGGTAGCCGTTCTTCTACTATTGGAAGAAGAATTGTTGTCGTTAGGTATTTTGGGTATATGGGTTGGTAGAGAAATGGTTCACATTTGTTCAGTTCCCATGTCAGACGTTAGGTTCAAGATTTTCAAGGTGGGTGTGTGTTTTATGTAGATACTGTAAAATTCTGTATACGCAATTGTTCACCGCAGTAAGGATAAGGATTATTATGGCGAGACAAGTTTAAACAATATTTTATTCTATAAATAATAATTAAAATATCCCAAACTTTCGTTGTCTGTATTTGCTTAAATTACTACCTTTGTAACTGGTTTGTCTCCAGTCGTCCGTACTAACCATTAAAATCTAGTTATAAACAATAACAATTAAGTCGAAAATATATGATGATAAAATATATTATTATCCACAACTTTCAAATATACGCCAATTTAATCATGTTTCATGTTAAAAAATAGTAAAAAGTAAATTGTGTAATGTAATAACAACCGACTAGACCTTTCGAGGTTTTGTTGGTTTAAAATAACATTCTGATATATAAAATTCAAAGTTATAATTATACTTACCCACATTAAAATCAGAAAATATTTGTACATTATTCCATTGGAACGATCGCAGCTGCTGGCTGAATGTATTTGTATCCTTTTACTTTTTTGTATCGTTAATACAGGACAAAATATATTCATGACGCAGTGGTCTTACCAATGGAAAGCATCATAAGTAAATTAGAAAATAAAATAACGCCTTAGTGTCCTCAATCATTTTTGTAAATGACAAACCTATAGGTAAACTAAAATGATAAGTGAAATAATTTTATAAGTATCATAGATGGAACCATTTTTCGACCAAAAAGCAAATAAAGTATAAATACTTGTAACAAACACCGCAACATACCAACTATAACTCTGCATCTTACGAATGGATCGCCAGAATACCTAGGGGGACAACTACATATCGGATTATGGTTGACAACTTGACAAATAGCGGCAATTCCACAGGTTCCAGGGCAAGGGTCAATACATTTTTGATTTAAACAAGCCTGGTTAAGTGGACATTCTGTACTTGAAACACATTCAGGTCTACAAGATGGCGGTGCTCCAATATAACTAGGTATACAGGAACAGACAGCTTGGCCATTAATTTCCCTGCATTGGCTGTTGGGTCCACATGGAGATGGGTTACATGGGTTCGATGGAGGTGGTGGAGCTGGTAATAAAAAGTTAATAATTATGTTAAAAACTTACTTTCATCGACTATGAGTCAAATATTTAGAAGTCAGAAATTTAGCAAAAGTAAAATGAAAGAAAACATGTTGGCAATTGCGCAACTCGAGTTTCAGTTTCAGTGATGCGAGGTTGTAGTTAGGTCATATAATTTACTTTGTAAATCTTAAATAAAAGTAGAGGTTGCTTATCCTAAAAAACTCGTATCCTGAAAATTAAGTATTTTCAACTAGATAAAACTAGGAAGAAGTTTAAGTATACTATATATTAACATTTTATGTTTAAAACTTACTTGTTATCTTGTTACATAAAACGAACGCATTGCCTCCGTATCCTGGTAAGCAAGAGCAAGTTGGGATGTGGTTAAAAACTGTGCATTCAGTATTTTGACCACATACTTCCCGGCATGGATCGCCACATTTTTGATTTATGCAAGCCTTGCTCCTGGGACAATCAGAGTTTATTACACACTCTGGTCTGCATTCTCTATAAGCGTCACCTTGGTATTCTGGGTAACAGCTACATGTTCCATTATCGCAGCGGGCATTTGTACCGCATGGGTTGGGATTGCATGGATCCCTAACTTTGGGTGCTAAAACATCAGTAAGAATTAATAATCAATTAATTTTAAATTCGTCTATTGAGTCTTACGTGGTGCAGGTTTGGGCGTACAGGCAACAAAAGCATCTCCAATATATCCGGGAGGACATACACAAACAGGGCTATGATTTCGGACTTCACAGGTTGCACCTAGACCACAAGATCCAGGACATGGATCCCTACATTTTTCGTTCATACAAGCCAGGTTGCTTGAACATTCTGAATTAACTGTACATTCTGGTCGACAGTTGGGTGGTGCTCCAATGTATTGTTGCAAACAAGAACATGACGGATTGCCACCTATATCTCTACATTGACTGTTAGGTCCACATGGGGATGGTACGCATGGGTTTTTGATGACAATTGGGGGAGTTGGTGGTGGGGCTAAAATAAATTTTCGTTACAAAGCTACGGTCTTTGTCTAAAGTAAGTTTTTTACGGTCATATCAAAAGTACATTGAAAAACTCAAGATTTAGGTATAGACAGAAAACAGTTTTATCTTACGTGGTATTGGGTAACATCTAGTAAATGGATCCCCAGTATTCCCGGGTGAACAACTACAAATTGGACTGTGGTTAATAACGCTGCACTGAGCATTAAGGCCGCATGTTCCTGGACAAGGGTCAACACATTTCTGGTTTATACATGCTTTGTTTTGTGCACATTCTGAGCTAACTGTACATTCCGGTCGACAACCCGGAGGTGAACCAATATAATTGGGCAAGCAAGAGCAAACTGCTTGATCGTTGACTTCACGGCATTGGCTGTTTGGTCCACAAGGGGATGGCTGACAAGGATTTGATGGTATGACAACAGCTAAAAAACATTTTTTATGAAGTCAGAATTTTTATAAAATACACCCTTTTTATCAAATACATTTTAAATGGCGGATAGAGTTTAGCGTACATAATAATATATAACTAAAATTTCATACAACACAATACATTAATTTAAAATTTCTTACGTTCTTCTTGTAGTGGTACTCTGTAGCATACTCTAAACGGATCTCCAGTATATCCAGGTACACAAGTACATGAAGGTAAATGATTAATAACTTGACACTCTGCGTTCGATCCACAAGTTCCAGGACACGGATCAGTACATTTGTTGTTTATACAAGCCTTGTTAGATTGACAATCAGAGTTAAGAACACATTCGGGCCTGCAACCTTCGTAAGGATTTCCAATAAACTCAGGCAAGCAGGTGCAAGAGCCAGCTCCTCTATGTTCTTTGCACACTGCGTTAGTACCGCACGGTGATGGTACACATGGGGTTGTGGTTTCAGGTGGTCTTGGTGTAACTAAAAAGAATATGTTATTTGTCGAGGACATTTGATTGATTTAATATGTTAATTCGTTCAAACTTAAATAATAAAGTTTATAATGATTTATATTTTTTCATACCTTGAATAACAACACATCTTTGGAATGGATTGCCATTATATCCAGGTATGCAGACGCAGTTCGGCGTATGACTGACAACTCTACATTCGGTATTTTCTCCGCAAGTTCCAGGACATGGGTCTTTACATTTCTGGTTGATGCAAGCCAAGGAATTGGCGCATTCGCTGTTACTAACACATTCTGGTCTACAGTTTGGGGGTTGCCCAGTGAATTCTGCTAGGCACGAACAAGAAGGTGAGCCATTAATATCTCTGCATTGGGAGTTGGGACCACAAGGTGATGGGTTGCAAGGGTTGGTTGGAGTTATTACTGGTTCCACTAAAATTACAAAAAAAATGTAAAATTAAACAGTTTCTTTAATTTTCAAGTCCCATTAATATTGGCTATTAGAGTCTTGCAAATGCGTAAGATGTAATGGTAATTTTTTATCGAATAAATAATTTCAAAGGCACTTGGCACTTACCAACGGGGATACATCTAATAAATGGATCACCAGTTTGTCTTGATGGACAGCTACATATTGGATTATGATTAATAACTTGGCATACTGCGTTCAAACCACAAGTTCCTGGGCATGGATTGATACATTTCTGGTTCAGACATGCTTGATTAAGTGGACATTCAGTAGACATAACACATTCAGGTCTACAAGTTGGGGGGCTTCCTATATAACCAAGTACACATGCACACACGGATTGTCCGTTAATTTCTCTGCATTGAGAATTTGGTCCACAAGGTGATGGATTACATGGATTTGTTGGAGCGTCTGGTAGTCTAGGGAAACATACGATGAACGGATCACCAATAAATCCTTCTATACAACTGCAACTTGGATTGTGATTAATGACCGCACATTCTGTATTTTGTCCACAGGTACCTGGGCATGGATCGCGACATTGTTTATTAATGCAAGCTTTGTCTCGAGCACAATCGGTGTTAAGTATGCACTCAGGTCGGCATCCAACATACGGATCACCATGGTATTCCGGTAAACAGGTACAAATTCCATTATTACATTGTGCATTAGATCCGCAAGGTGAAGGATAACATGGATCTGTTCTCTCAGGAACAGGAGGTGGAGAAGGTTTTGGATGACAACTTGTAAATGGATCACCCGTGTATCCTTCTGGGCAAGTACATATTGGGGTGTGGTTAATAACTGAGCATTGTGCGCCAAATCCACAGGATCCAGGGCAAGGGTCAATACATTTTTCCCTAATACATGCGAATCGGCTAGTACATTCTGAATTAATTGTACATTCTGGTCTGCAATTGGGTGGATATCCAATGTAGTTCGAAATACATGAACATGATGGTGCACCATTAATATCCTGGCATATCGAGTGTGGTCCGCATGGTGAGGGCACGCAAGGATTTATTATAGTTGGCTTAATAGGTTCGGGCGGAGGTTCTGAAAATGAATAACAATCCCATACAATTTGGAATAACATGATCTATTTATATATTTCTTAATAAGTAAATATGCAAGAAAAATAGTTTTTTTTAACCACCTGACGATGCCTTATACAATAACGAATATAAATAATGCTAATAATAATGCTATTTTCCGGGCTATAGGGATCATGTCCAGAGCTGACTTAGAGAGTAAACTATTAGATATTAAAATACAAATTTAGATTGCATATTATTACCAAGAGAAAGGACCATTTTTATTGACAGAATGTCACTTTTCATTGCTATGTTATTACTACCACCTAACAGGCAAATATACTCTGTGTTCCTATGATATATTTGTCAATAGATAATTTTGATATGTTAAATTAATTTCTTATCATTTGTAAGTTTTTAAAACTTTTACATCATAATTTGCGATCTTACTTGGTGTTGGGTAGCATCGGGTAAAGGGATCTCCGATATAACCAGGTGTGCAAGAACATATCGGACTGTGATTGACAACGATACATTTGGTATTAAGACCGCATATTCCAGGGCAAGGATCGGCACATTTTTGATTGATACATGCTTTATTTTGAGCACACTCTGAGCTGACGGTACATTCTGGCCTACATCCTGGAGGAGTACCAAAGAAGTTTGGTAGGCAAGAACACACTGCTTGTCCATTTACTTCACGGCATTGACTATTTGGACCACATGGTGATGGCTGGCATGGATTCGTAGGGGGTTCTTCAAGAACTAAAATATTAATAATTTAAAAGAAAAGTTACATTATTATTTTTCAATGATTGTAAGTTCTGCGACCAATAGCTAAAAATCTTTCAAAAATATATAAGTTTTATCGCTAAATAGTTATAACATATACAAATCTCCTTACTTGGTTCCTGGATAATAACGTGACAGTATCTAAATGGATCACCAGTATACCCAATCATACAATTGCACGAAGGCAAATGATTGATAACTTGACATTCGGCGTTTTGTCCACAGGTACCCGGGCATGGATCTACACATTTATTTCTTACACATGCTTTATTGGAGGGGCAATCAGAATTAAGAGTACATTCTGGCCTACAACCTTCGTAGGGATTACCAAGATAATCTTCAATACATGTACAGGAACCAGCATTATTTTGTTCCCGACAAATAGCATTTGCACCGCAAGGTGTTGGATAACATGGATTGATTTGTTCTATTGGTTTAGGAGCTAAAAATATCAGAATATTAATTTAGTCAGCTTTTATTTATAATGTTCTACTATTATTTTACCTTCAAGGACGTTGCATTGTACAAATGGATTTCCAATGTAACCTTGTATACAAATACAATTGGGAGTGTGACTGACAACTCTACATTCAGCGTTTTGTCCGCAGGTTCCAGGACATGGATCTTTACATTTGTTATTTATGCAAGCCAAGTGATTGGCGCAGTCACTGTTACTAACACACTCAGGTCTGCAGTTAGGCGGTTGTCCGATAAATTCTAGCAAACATGAACAAGAAGGAGAGCCGTTTATGTCTTTGCACTGAGAATTTGGACCACAAGGTGATGGATTACAAGGGTTGATAGTTGGTGCAGGTGGTTCAACTAAAATATATGACATTTAATTTAAAATTTATACTTTAGTAAACTTTAGTAAGTAGCCTTAATATATCCTTGACAAACCCGAATAAATCTGTTTATATTCTGGAAACTACGTTAAGAGTTCATATGACATCCCAAATCATTCAAAATTTTACCATGAAAAACCCAATAACTTTTTGACAATAATTATAAAGTTCCCATAAACACTAAGTTTGATATTCATTTAATTAATGCTAATTCTTACCGATGGGCGAGCATCTAGTAAATGGATCTCCAGAATATCTAATCGGGCAGCTGCAAATTGGGTTGTGATTTACGACTTGACACAGGGCACTAATTCCACAAGTTCCAGGACATGGATCAATACATTTCTGATTAACGCACGCTTTATCAAGTGGACATTCGTTAGATGATACACATTCTGGTCTGCACGTGGGAGGACTTCCGATAAAACCTGATACACAGGAGCATACAGCTTGACCATTTATTTCTCTACACTGACTGTTCGGCCCACAAGGAGATGGTTGGCACGGATTCTTTGGTGTTTCAGGAGGTATAGGTTGGCAAGCCACAAACGCGTTTCCTTGATATCCTTGTAAACATGAGCAGCTTGGTATATGATTAATCACAGAACATTCAGCGTTTTGACCGCAAGTTCCTGGGCATGGATCAACGCATTTTTGTCTTATACAAGCTTTGTCCCGTGGACAGTCATTGTTAAGAACACACTCTGGTCTACATCCAATGTATGGATCCCCTTGGTATTCAGGCAGACAAGTACAAACTCCGTTATTACATTGAGCATTTGCTCCGCATGGTGATGGATTGCAAGGGTCTTCCTCTACCACCGGTAGTTCTGGAGGTTTAGGTTGGCAATAACTAAATGGATCTCCAGTATAGCCTTCCAAACAAGTACATATAGGAATATGATTAAATGTAGAGCACTGTGCTCCAGTGCCACACACTCCAGGGCAAGGATCACGGCATTTTTGTTGTATACAAGCTTGGTTAGTTGGGCATTCTGAATTAATAGTACATTCTGGTCTACAGTTAGGAGGAGCTCCAATGTAATCTCGTAAGCAGGAACATGACGGTAGGCCACCAATGTCTCGGCATTGAGAATTTGGTCCACAAGGTGATGGTACACACGGGTTTCTAATTATTGGTTTTTCGGGTTCTGGTGGTGGAGCTAAAACAGATTGAACGTATAAAAATTAATCAAAATATAATTATACATAAGTTAAATTGTTAGGAAAATTGTTTACTGTATTGTACCTGGTATGGTGTAACATCTAGTAAATGGATCTCCGGTAAACCCATCGGAACAACTACAAATCGGGCTGTGGTTAATAATTTGACATTTGGCGTTTAGACCACATGTTCCTGGACATGGATCAACACACTTTTTGTTAACACATGCTTTATTGGTAGGGCACTCAGAGCTGACAACACATTCAGGCCTACAACCTGGAGGACTGCCGATATATTCTGGTAGACACGAGCAAACAGCTTGACCGTTGACTTCTCTGCATTGACTGTTGGCTCCACAGGGTGAAGGTTGGCAGGGATTTACTGGTTCTTTGACGGGTTCAACTAAAAATTAAACACTTTAAAATGGACATATGTAAAATAATTTTAAAAGTTACTTCTAAGCATGATTAAGGACTAGAAAATAGGGCACATAACCGTCTCGTATAGACTATGTAATTGACCTTACCTTCTTGAATAAATGTGCAGTAACGGAATGGATCTCCAGTATAACCAATAATACAAGTGCAAGAAGGTAAATGATTAATAACTTGACATTCTGCGTTGGATCCACAAGAGCCTGGACATGGGTCTTTACATTTATTATTTATACAAGCCTTATTAGATGCACAATCAGAGTTCAGAGTACATTCGGGTCTACATCCCTCGTAAGGATTACCAATGTAGTCAGTAATACATTGACAGGAACCAGCACCATTTTGTTCTCTACAATTAGCATTGGCACCACATGGTGACGGTATGCAAGGAGTAGGTCTTTCTTGAATTGGCTCTTCGACCTTGAGAATACATTCTATAAACGGATTTCCATTATATCCTGATAAACACACACAATTTGGTGTATGGCTGACAACTCTACAATCGGCATTAATACCACACGTGCCTGGACAAGGGTCTTTACATTTCTGATTGATACAAGCTAGGTGCATGGCACATTCGCTGTTACTTATACATTCTGGTTTACAGTTTGGTGGCGTTCCAGTAAATTCAGGTATACAAGAGCATGATGGAGCATCACCAATCGGTTTGCATTGAGCATTAGGACCGCATGGGTTTGGTTGGCAAGGATTCTGTGGTACTTGCACTGGTTCTTCCCCTAAAATATTATTTAAATTAGCAATAGGAAAATAATGAAATCAGAGCATATATTACGTATTGGTAAGCATCGTGTGAAAGGATCACCAGTCTGTCCCGGCAGACAACTGCAAATCGGATTGTGATTGACAACTTGACATTGAGCATTTAATCCACAAGTTCCAGGACATGGATCAATACATTTTTGGTTAACGCAAGCTCTGTTCAGGGCACATTCTGAGCTGGTTACACATTCTGGTCTACAAGATGGCGGACTTCCAATAAACTCTGGTACGCAAGAACATACAGCTTGTCCATTTACTTCACGACATTGACTGTTAGGACCACACGGTGACGGTTGACATGGATTTTTAGGTATTTCAACTAAAATATATTTTTTATTATTATAGATCTATTAAATAAAATATGAAAACTTTTTTAATATAACATTTAAAAATTATTTCAACTAAAAATATATTTTTTATTAGATGAACAATAGGAAAACTTTTTTAATTGATAATTTTTGGACCAGAATTATAAGTTATGTTACCTGGTATTGGAGAGCATAATACGAATGCATTGCCTATAAATCCTGGTATGCAGGAACAAATGGGAATATGGTTAATTACTGAACATTCAGCATTTTGTCCGCATGTACCAGGGCATGGGTCCTGACATTTGTTCCTAATGCAAGCTCTATCCCTTGAGCAGTCGTCATTAAGAACACATTCGGGCCTACAACCTCTATAGGGATCCCCTTGGTATTCAGGCAAGCAAGTACATATTCCATTATTGCATTGAGCATTTGAACCACAGGGTGATGGATTGCATGGATCAGTTTCAACTGGTTCGGGGGGTGGTGGCGGCTTTGGTGAACAGTAAGTAAATGGATCGCCAGTGTAACCATCAATACATGTGCAGATTGGTGTGTGGTTGATAACACTACATTGGGTATTTGTGCCGCATGATCCTGGGCATGGATCTCTACATTTCTGTTGCATACAAGCTTGATTACTTTGACATTCTGGATTAATGGTACATTCCGGCCTGCAGTTGGGTGGGGTACCTAGGTAAGTAGGTAAGCAACTACATGATGGGCTTCCCCCAACATCGCGGCATTGACTATTTGGACCACATGGGGATGGTACGCATGGATTTTGAGGTTTCGGTTGTGGTTCTGGAGGTGGAGGTGGTAGTAAGTAACATCTAGTAAATGGATCACCAGTGTATTCAGTAACACAACTGCAAATTGGGCTGTGATTAATAACTTGGCAGTTTGCGTTTAGTCCACATGTACCCGGGCAAGGGTCTACACATTTTTGGTTAATACAAGCTTTATTTTGTGAACACTCTGTGCTGACAACACATTCGGGCCTACAACCTGGCGGACTTCCGATATATTCTGGTAGGCAAGAGCAAACAGCTTGGCCGTTCACTTCTCGGCATTGACTGTTAGGTCCACACGGCGATGGCTGGCATGGATTTTGTGGTGTTTCATCTCTAACAGCTAAAATATGTTATATTATATTTTTTTCAAGCAAAAAAATTATTATAAAGTTAAAATTTTTTAAATTAAAATATGACTAATACCCTAACATAAGACTTACGTTCTGGAGGTATTAAATTGCAGAATCTAAATGGATCACCGGTATACAACGGTAGGCATGTACAAGATGGCAAATGATTAACAACTTGACATTCTGCATTTTGACCGCAAGTTCCAGGACAAGGATCAAGACATTTATTTCTGACACATGCCTTGTTCGATGGACAATCGGAGTTAATACTACATTCGGGTCGACAACCTTCGTAAGGGTTACCAATGTATTCTGGTAAGCATGCACAAGAACCTGCCCCATTTTGTTCTCTACATACAGCATTAGCTCCACAAGGAGATGGTAAACAAGGTGTGGGTCGTTCCACTACTGTTGGTATAACTAGAGAAGGAAGTAAATATAAATAATAAATAAGCATTTTAAGTAATCCCCGACTTTTTAGGGAATTAAATTACTAAAAAGTAAATGCAAATATTTGAATAACATTTTTATGTTTTAAATTATATTTATAAGGTATAACAGATACCATCATTTTATATTTAAATCCATTGCAAATAAATAATTACCTTGAAGAGAGCAAATTGAGAAAGGATCTCCAATAAAACCAGGTAAGCATACACAGTTGGGAGTATGGCTCACTACTCTACATTCAGCATTTTGTCCGCAAGTTCCAGGGCACGGGTCTTTACATTTCTGGCTTATACAAGCTAAGTGATTAGGACATTCGCTATTACTGATGCACTCAGGTTTGCAGTTAGGTGGCTGGCCAATAAATTCAGGTAAGCATGAACAAGATGGTGAACCGTTAATTTCTCTACATTGTGCATTTGGTCCGCAAGGTGATGGGTTGCACGGATTCTTAACTTCAACTGGTTCGTCACCTACAAAAAATTATTCGATGAGAACAAAATCGTCATTTGATAATAGAAAGTGCTTACGAATGGGAATGCATCGAACGAAAGGATCTCCTGAATGGCGCGGAGCACAACTGCAAATTGGATTGTGATTAACGACTTGGCATAAGGCATTAATACCACAAGTTCCTGGGCATGGATCGATACATTTTTGGTTTATGCAAGCTTGATTAAGTGGACATTCTGAGCTAGTAACACATTCGGGTCTACAAGATGGTGGACTGCCAATAAAGCCTGGTACGCAAGAACATACGGCTTGACCGTTAATTTCCCTGCATTGACTGTTGGGACCACATGGTGATGGGTTACATGGGTTTTGTGGAATTGGTGCTAAAAGAAAAGGGTTAGATAAAAATCAAAAGGAACAGCGTTAAGACGCAATAGTTATTTATTTATTGTATCTGAAACAACATAACATTCATAAAAGCAAGTGATTTAGGAATTACCAATAAAATGATATGATCTAAATAGATATAGTCTTACCTGGTATAGGGGAACATAGAACAAAAGCATTTCCTATATATCCTGTCTGGCATGTGCACATTGGAATATGATTAACCACGGCACACTCAGCATTTGTACCGCATGTTCCGGGGCATGGATCCACACACTTATTTCTTATGCATGCCTTATTCCAAGGACAATCGTTATTTAGTACACATTCCGGTCTACAACCTCTGTACGGATCTCCTTGATATTCGGGTAGGCATGTGCAAATACCGTCGTTACATTGAGCATTAGAACCACACGGTGATGGATTGCATGGGTCAGTTTCAATAGGTTCAGGAGGCGGAGGTGGTTTAGGAATGCAGTTCGTAAACGGATCACCAGTGAATCCTTCAGGGCATGTACAAATTGGAGTGTGATTGATAACAGTACACTGGGCGCCAAATCCACAAGATCCTGGACAAGGATCAGTACATTTTTGCCTTATGCAAGCTAAATTGCTAGAACATTCTTGGTTAATAGTACATTCTGGTCGACAGTTTGGTGGGTTTCCGAAATAATTTGATAAACATCTGCAAACTGCGGAACCTCCGATATTGGTACATTCTGCGTTTGGACCACAAGGGGATGGTACACAGGGATTTACTTCAATTGGTCTTATTGGTGCTGGGGGTGGTGCTAAAATATGTACATTAAGTTTAAAATAGTCATTAGAAGTTTTATTATTTGCCTCTAACTAAAAATTATTCCACTGATGTGGTGGTATTGACTCCAAATTTATATTTTATGCGTTCAAAGGTTGAACATTTAAAATTAAAATAACAAGTGAACATTTTGACCTATTTCTAATTCTTCCCTGTATGTTTTGATTTGTATTGATGACTGACAGTCAAATATTAAAACATGTAAATAGGCAAAAATTATTTAAACATTCTCTCTCGTTTAAATGCATCTCGCAAAAGCTATCAAAAAGTTACGAGATTAAAAAAGTCAAGTAATAATTCGTAAGGCGTAAACTCTTATACTTACGTGGTATAGGATAACATCTTGTAAATGGATCACCAGTGTGACCTGGTGAACAGCTACAGATCGGACTATGGTTTATTACAGAACACTTAGCGTTCAATCCACAAGTACCAGGACAAGGATCGGCACATTTCTGATTTATACAAGCCTTAGGTAACGGACATTCGGAACTGACGACACATTCTGGTCTACAGCTTGGTGGACTTCCAACGTATTCTGGTAAGCAAGAACATACAGCTTGACCGTTAACTTCGCGACATTGGCTGTTTGGTCCACATGGCGAGGGTTGACAAGGATTTGTAGGCTCTTCGTTAACGGCTGTTTAAATGTGTATTTTATATTAAGGACAAAGGAGCTTAAGCGGATTTTTTAATTTCGTTCATTGTTAGAATAAGCTTTGAAGATCGAAGGTTAAAGAAAAAGGGATCCTTGTAAAAATCTGACAACTTATAGTTGGAGACGAATGACTGGCTTACACGGATTTCGGTCTATCTCAGACATACCGCGTTCGATATTCGTGCGATACAAAATGAAACGCACGCTGAAGTCATATCGATTCTGGAATTAAGCGCATTGCTAATTATACTATATATCCTCTCTTTCTTATAGTTCGAAATTCAAAGGAATAATTAATAAAATCACAAAGATATTTCCGTAATTTTCAATTCGGGAACAACTATGTTATTATTTCTTTTTAGAGAATAACGTTTTAATACATTAATTTATCTATTATTTTTGTCTGTAAGCCGGACACAGTGCCGGGATTCAAACTTTGGTCTAGACCATGTTGTATACGCTCGAATAAACATGGGTTCATATAGATCGTTACACAAGGGTTTCTAGTTACTTCCTCGATTAATTGCCTTACTTTTCTTTATTTTATTATTATTATATTTTATTATTTATCATTCTATATACTGAATTGTTTATGCATACATGCTAGTGAGTGATGGAATGGCTTTTGACGGTAGGGTCGTGGGTCCCGTGTAAATTGACATAAAAATAACAATTTAAGCATGGGTATTCAGGGTGTTTCTTAATGATATGTACTTATTTTAATGGATGATTCTTGGAACAATTTTAAGTCGTGAAATTCGTATACACATATTTTGTATATCCTAAAATGCTTCGTTTTCGATATACCTGTTTTTTTTTTTGGTTTTTTATCAGAAATCTCGAAAAAAAATCATATTACTCTAAATTTGGTAGGTATAGACTATTATGATATGAAACCTTACATTTTAACCTCAAAAAGTTTTTTCTCAAGCCAGTGGCGTAGGTATAGCTATGCCTCAATACAATTTTAATCAAAAAGTATGTTACACGACTGATATTTTCAAAACACTTATGTTATTATCATTTATCATTCAATTTTGAACACAAAAGGTATCTTCCATCTTTCTCTTCCTCTTACCGTATATTTTAATCTAAAAAGATACTATTTTAAATTCTCCTTTCAAATACATAACATAGCATGGATGATATTGGTTTCCTAGGCTATTTATTAAACTTTATTACTTTAAACCACAGTAGACCATGGAACAAAAGCTAATATCCTAGGAACTACTAGAACTGTTGACTATTAACATTTAACGTCAATTTCATTTTTACATATTCATTTGCGAAAATGACCTATCAACACGTGACGTATAGTTTTAGTTGAATATATATAATTTTAATAATGTAATATATTTTTAATAATTTTAACAAGCTACTCAGAAATATATCGTCGGTTTAAAGGTAAAACACATTAAGTGCAATTTTTAATAAAAGCGAGTTAAAAGTTTCGAAGTGTTTAACAGTCATAATCCTTAACAGGAAAAAATCATTAAATGTCTAAAGCTATTCGGAACGTACTAGAATAGTTGCGAAAACCGCATCCTTCTATCTTTACTAATAACGGAGATACCCCGTGAAACCACCGAAATGAGCACCCTGTACAGGGTGTCCCATTTTCGACACTTTTATAGGGTATCTCCGTAATTAATTGTTGGTGCTCTCAAAAAAGTAATGTACATAGGTGTCATGTGCTCGTTTTGAGTCAAACTTAAAATTGTAATATCAAAATTTGGAAATTTTCACTCGCTTAAGAGATACGGGGGAAAATCAAAGAATTGACAATTTCTAAATTACCCTATATTTTCTTAGTTAAAAGAGATACAGAAAAATGTTTTATACAGAAGTTGCTTTATAATGATTGTTGAATAATCTGCCGTTTTCAGAGTAAGTATACGGGGTCAGGTAAAAAAGTTATCGGACATAACCTCATTTTTTTAAAGGGAACACCCTAAATATATAACACATATTTTCTAAGCGATTTATTTAAACGTTATTACTTTGAAACGAAATAAAAGATTCAGATTAAGGTAAAAAATAACGGGAATCATCGCAAATGTTTAGATTATGTCCTTAAATGGTTGCCTTCTTTCCGGATAGTGAACAAAATATAAATTTTGCGCCATTTCTTCGTTTTTTTCCACTTTCAATTTAAACTGATATCATATCAAATTTTTCAAAATGTTGATAATTCATTTTCAAAAATGAATATGTAAAAATTAAATTGACGTTAGATGTTAATAACAACTAGAATGAAAACATAGTTGTTCCTATGATATTAGCTTTTGCTTCATGGTCTACTGTTGTTTAAAGTCATAAAGTTTAAATAGAATAGAATAGAAAAATAGAATTTAAAATGCAATCTTCTTAGATTAAAATATACAGGGTGTTTCATTTAAAAAATTGAGGTTAAGTCCGATAACTTTTTTACCTGACCCCATATACTACGAATATGTAAAAATGAAATTGACGTTAAATGTTAATAGTCAACATAGTTGTTTCTAGGATATTAGCTTTTGTTTCATGGTCGACTGTGGTTTAAAGTAATAAAGTTTAAGAAATCGCCTAGGAAACCAATATCATCCAGGGTATGTTATATATTTGAAAGGAGAATTTAAAATAGTATCTTTTTAGATTAAAATATACAGGGTGTTTCATTTAAAAAAAATGAGATTATGTTCGATAACTTTTTTACCTGACCCCGTATACTTATTCTGAAAACGGCAGATTATTCAACAATCATTATGAAGAAACTATTGTATGAAACATGTTTCTGTATCTCTTTTAACTAAGAAAATATAGGGTAATTTTGAAATTGTCAATTTTTTAACTTTCCCTCGTATCTCTTAAGCAAGCGAAAATTTTCAAATTTTGATTTTACCATTTTAAGTTTGACCCAAAAATAGCACATGACACCTACATTACTTTTTTGATAGCACTAACAATTACGGAGATACCCTATAAAAGTGTCGAAAATGGGACACCCTCTACTTACCCCACTGGCTTGAGAAAAACAACTTTTTGAGGTAAAAATGTGTGATTTTATTTTCATTATATTCTACGTGTATACCAAATAATATCTGAAACTAGTTTCGAGATTTTTAATATAATCCAAAAAAACTTTAACACCCTGTATATTGAAACCAACGCATTTTAGGACCTACGTGTATATGAACTTTTCGACTTAAAATTGGGCTAGGAATTACTCATTAAAATAAGTTCATATCATTAAGTAACACTCTGTATCCTGTATAACTACAACCTTATGTTTGTGAGATAAAGGAAGTATGGTTATGTTAGTCACAATCTCGACCAAACTCTTAATCCAGACACTGTCAAGGAATTGTAAACGAGTAATGCTGCAGAATAAAATAACAAAGAAAACTAGGCGCACCTAACTATAACATACCGGGTGTTTCAGGAGGAACGCTCACCCCTATAACATTTTTATTCTTTAAATTACAGAAGTACAATTTGGTGGGTTTGTTATGTGATATTATTTTATATTTTATGACATGGACTATTTTGTCACTTTCGGTTTCACCGGAAATGATCTCAACTTTGGCTTTTCAAATAGAACACCCAGTATATTTTTGGCTATATCGTTTTAGAATGCCATTCCAAATTCAATGACATCACTTAATACGTCACTTTTTGACATTTTAAATAATATTTCTTTTTAATTTTATTTTTTCATCTAGATTGCTATTCCCTAAAATTATTTACTGCTAAGGCAAATTCTTGATAAAAATGCAATTTTCAAGTTTTATCGTGTTTTAAATTTTTTACTTTACAACTTTTTAACAAGGCTTTTTCCCCGAAAACTCAATTTTTTCAAATGGAAACATATTGGCTCACTCGGGCAAAACGATAGAGTACTTTTTCCAACAATTTGATAGCACACACCCTTATGTAAAAATTAAACAAGGAGAGATATTTATTAAAAATAATAATTCATGACAATAAAAAGAATCGCAAACGGCTTTGCATTTATCTAGGTACCCATGACGCCATAATGCTAACAAACAAATGAACATAATTACAAATTTTAAAGCCATTATTTGGCTTAGAAGTAAACCATTTTAGGGAGTTCTAGCAATCTAGATGGAAAAATAAAAAGGAAAATTATTGTGTGCTAATGAGGTGTCAAAAAGTGGCATATGGGGTTTGTTTGGGTTTGCAATGGTGTTCTGAATCGATATAGTCAAAAATATACTGGGCGTTCCATTTAATAATCCGAAGTTGAGGTCATTTCCGGTTAAACCTGACAAAATGGAGTCCGACATGTCATAAGATGCAATATAATATCACATACAAACCCAAGAAATTGTATTTCTGTAATTAATAATAATAATAATAATAATCTTTATTTAGCACTTGGCTAGTTATTACTAAACAATAAAAAAGTTATAGGGGTGAGCGTTCCTCCCGAAACACCCGGTATTTAGCCATTAAGTCAATTTTCATTTTTTGGTATGTGATAGTTTGAATTAAAGGAATTCTCTCTGTGCACAAAGTTCTTCGTCTGCCATCTAGATTAGAATATTTTATTAAAATTCGACAAAATGGCTTTGGAAATTTCTTTTGAACCCCAATCTAAGATAGAGATGGCGAACCTAAGGTTTCATTAAAATTAGGCATTCATTATGAAATGGAGGGTCTTGATTTAAAATAAAAGATAAAATAGCGACTAACCCATTCAAATTCTTATTATATAGGGACGTGCAATAGTGCGCCAGGCTTTCATAGCTCTATACGAATTAAGTTGGGAACTTCATTCTTATACTGGATCATAGGATGTATTTTAGGAAAATATATTCCCATATTATACTGTGTGGCTCAAAAAAGTTTGATAACAAAGTTGTGTTTTATTAAATGGGACACATTTTATGGCATATTTAGCTTCATATTAGTATTAGTGTTCTTGCGTAATTGCGTAAAATTCAATCTAATTTCTTCTAGCAGTTTAAGAGCCATAATTTAAAAACTAAGAAAAAATTCTGGAGCCGTGGAAAAGAGAAATAAAAAAAAAACAATCGAAAACATGTTTTTAACCACGGAATTGGGTGAGATTTATGATAAGGGGTCTAGAGATACTATAAACCTAATGATAGTGTTTATCTATTTTATACAGGTTTTTCATAATAAACGACACATTTTAAAATAATTTTTCTCAAGTTTTTCTAATGAGACACCCTATATCGGGGGTTCCCAACCTTTCTCAGTTCGCGGGACACTTAGAGGTTTACTATTTATCACGGGACACTGCTCAAGAGTTCAAAAGAGATCAGCAGAACCCCCGCCGTATATGCAGGGTGTTACAAATTCGGCCTTCACCGTTGGGATTTGGGAAACGGTAAGAAAGTCGGTTAAATTGGTGCAAAGTTGCGTAATTATGGGCGCAATAATATGCCTCAAAAAAATCTAAAATAAATTCAGGGGCTTTCAAAATATTTGGAAAAATCTAAAATTTTGCGTTTCGGTTTTCAGTTTTTCCTGATTTTGTTCGGGTTTGTTCATCATCATTGTTGCTTTTTATTCTCCACAAGATGGCCTCATCCGATCTTTCATGCTACGGTTAGGTTACCATTATCAACTTAATTGTTAAAAATACGGGCCTGCATTTTCTTGTTTAAATTATAAAAGAGCGCGAGATCTACGTTCAGTGGTATACATCTTCATTAAAATACCCCTAGTAAGTTCCTGTAATTTACTTTTGTTTCGAAGAAACTGAAGATTTTAAAATTATTATTGCTATTTCTGTCTTTAATTGGTATTCTTATTGCGTACTACTACTTTTTTTTTTTAACTATAGCTGTATCAAAGTTATTTTATTAATTCAAATAAAATTTGACTCTTAAAGCCAGCATTCTCTTAAGACTTAAAAGAGGCATTGAGTTTTACATTTTCAAATTATACCGAATTAAAAAAAGTAAACGTACTAGGGGTATTTTAATGAAGATGGTCAATTTAAGGAACATAACGTCGGAGAACCAGTAAATGCTGTATACCACTGAACGTACATTTCGGTCCTCCTTCATAATTTAAACAAAAAGATCCGGGCCCGTATTTAAAAAAATTAAGTTGATGATGGTGACCTAAAGACGAAACGTCGCATGGACGATCCGATGATGCCATCTTGTGGAGAATAAAAAGTAGCACTGAGAAAGTGAAATTTATTTTTAGACATCTCTTCGTACAAAGCCAGGAAAAAATAATTACCGGAACGCAAAATCTTATATTTTTCCAAATATCTTCAGAGCCCATGTATTTATTTTTGAATTTCTTGCGGCATATTATTGGTCCCATAATTACGCAACTTTGGCCCAATTTAGCCGACTTCGTATCTCTTACCGTTTCCGAAATCCGAATGGTGAAGGCCGTAACACCCTGTAATATTTGGTAATTTGATTCATACACGCTTTTTTACAATTTGTAATACAAGCATACAGGGTGTTCCATAATTGAATGCTGATCTTAAAGGGCCATAGATGGTTGTAAGAAAAAATCGTTATATGAACATAGGTCCACAACAGCGTTATTTATGAGATATGACAAAATAATTAAGTAAACAAATCGATTTTTCCCCAATATCTCGAAAACCGCTTTGTATATTTTTTTTCAATTTCGATACATACAAAATACGCATAAAAATACATTTCTTCGGGGATAAAGGTGTTCAAGATATATGGATTAAATGGAGGTAAAGTTGCGCATTTACGTGCCTAATAATATGCCGTTTAGAAAGTTTTAAAATTCCGAGTAGTTCCGGAGATATCCGGAAAAAAACGAAATTCTGAAAAATCGTTTTATTGTTTTCCTGGTTTTTTTTTAGATCGAATTCTAAAGTAAATTGCACTTTTGCAACTGCCACTTTTTCCGCAGCGTTCATTGTTTTGTAATCCGACGAGTCGTCTTCGAAGGGCCCTTATCAACTTTCTTTTTTTAAATACGGTCCTGTTTTCATGATATTGGAATTTGAGAGCTTTTTTTCTCCCGAATGCAACGATGTACGATACATTGTGGTTTAATGACGTTTCGAGTTTTTTTGAACAACATCAGGAGATTTTGGAATACGATCCTGTATTTCTCCTAATTTTATAAATATTATCTCATAAGTAAGCTCTAAATTTTTACTTATGTTGAACCAGTTCAATAAATACCAAATAATTGAATAATAAACCACAAATAGGTGAACAAAATACAGAAACATTATTTCGAACTTCTGTTGATTCGTGATTTAAAAGAAAAGATGGTGACGCGTCATTTGTTTCACTTGACATTCCCATTGTGATCGTTTTCAACATTTGAAAGCGTTTTAAGAGATTTTGTATTTTCCAGAAAATATGGAACATAATTTTACAAATGCTGAAAAGTTAGAATCGACAGTTAGAAGATGTTATTTGTGCTCAGAAAATAACGGAAATCATATGTTTTTTGTTGACTTATTGTTGTTTATTATTGAATAATTTTTTGTTCACTTATTTGTGTTGTGTTGTTTATTCTTAAATTATTTGTCATTTATTGAACTAGTCCAACATAAGTAAAAATTTAGAGCTTACTTATGAGATATTATTTATAAAATTAGGAGAAATACAGGACCGTATCCCAAAATCTCCTGCTGTTGTTCAAAAAACCCTCGAAACGTCATTAAACCACAATATGTCATACATCGTTGCATTCGGAAGAAAAAAGCTCTCAAATTCCAATATCAGGAAAACAAGGCCGTATTTAAAAAAAGAAAGTTGATTATAGCCCTTCAAAGACGACTAGTCGGATTACAAAACAGTTAACGCTGTTAGATAGAGCGGAAAAAGTGGCATTGTAAGAGAGCAATTTACTTTGGAATTGATCTCAAAAAAAGCCAGGAAAAAAATAAAACGATTTTTCAGAATTTCGTTCTTTTCCGGATATCTCCGGAACTACTCGGAATTTTAAAACTTTCTAAACGGCATATTATTAGGCACTTAAATAAGCAACTTTACCTCCATTTAACCGACTTCGTATCTTTTACGGTTTCCGAGATCCCTGTACTGGCCCTCCTTATCTTGGACATGGTGTATACTTACTCACCATTTCAGAACTAAAACTGGCCTCTATGTTCATATAAGGATTTTTTTAAAAAATCATCCATGTAATATCGCCCTTTACGATCAACATTCAATTATGAAACCCCCGCATAATTTTGATTTCGTCTGTGCACAGGTCAATACGTTCTCGAAAAGATCTGTTCACATACGTTAACATTTCAGGTGAAATACTAGCAAATCGGTTCATTAGTAATGGGGTTATACCTGAAAACCATGACATATTTCGAAATAAAATAGGGATTTATTTATTATAGTTTGATTTAAAATAATTGTTATTTAGGGCTTCGAATATCAACAATTTAGAGTGAATAAGTTATAATAATAAATTAAAATAAATTTCATTGTGCGGTAAATACTTGTTATATTTCACAAATTTTCGTTTCTCGCACAATGGAAATCTCATTTCACCAAGAATGTAGCCAAACTCTAAGAAGTTATAAATTAAAATTAATATTAATAAGGAGGAGTTGATTGATATGCTCTTTGTGCTTGGTGAAGCCGAAAAAATTGTTTATTAGCAATTTTTGCGTCCCGTTATCCAAAAATAATTTTTTTGTGGGGATACGTACATCAAATTGTTTATGAAAATTCGCCTGCAACTGAAATGTTAAGGGATGTACAGAGATATTTTCACGAACATGTTGTGCAGTCCAAAGGGAAGACATTTAAGAACATTTACTGTAGTTTACAATTATTAGTCTAGTCGCATATGCTTAATTTTAATAATAAAAACTGTTAAATAACATGCAATTTGCAATTATTTTGAAAATGGATAGAAATAACTTATATGCTTCTATTACGTGTGAAGCCCCCATCAAATACCCAAATAATATATTGACACCTTGTCATAAATCTCACCCAATGCCGTGATTGAAAAAATATTTTAGATTGTTTTTCCAGGACTTCCAAAACTTCTTTTAGTTTTTAATTTATAGCTCTTAAACTACCAATGCAAATAAAATTTTAGGCAATTATAACGGACACTAATACGAACCTAAATATGTAATAAAATACTGGGTGTCTCGTTTAAAATTTTAACTTTATGTTAACACACTTTTTTGGGCCATCCTGTATATGTGAGAATTTTCCCGAAATACACCCTATGTTACAGTATAAGTCAGCATATGCATGCAATTTCTAACTTAATTCATATAGGAGCTATGGAAACCTGACGTACTATTGCAGGACCCTGTATAGAAGGATAAGTGACCAACTTTTTATCGTTTTAACGGAAATAATTCTCTTACTACTCCTATTGTCTTCATATTAAACATTTTATTAAACTTTTATGTATCCGTTGGGAATCAAACCCAGAACCTCTCGCTTGTCAGGCGACCGGGTTAACCACAGACTCCAAATATTTAACACCTACTTTATTCATATAACTTCAATTCAATTTTTATGTTAGTCGTATGCAATTTGGAATCTTCGGAAATCGGGGAGGGTGTTATTGTGGGGAAAAATATCACTCATGAACAACAAACTGTATACAAATAACAAAAATTGAGTAAGTTATATTCTCGATGTAGATGAGAAAAAGAAAAATTCGTAGTCTTTATGGCTGTTGGAAGAGCGCGTTCAGGGTTAGATTCCGAACGGAGACAGAAACTTTTTTCAATTTTTACAAGATTCCATGCCGATTTTTCAATTAAGAATTCCAATATTGTCCGCTAGTGCGTACTATTTACCCTTGCAGTAGAATCGCTTGCACATTCCGATCGTAATTTCCTATTCCTAATCAAAAAATTACAACTTTCTCTTTGAGAGTTAAATCCGCTAAACCTGTTTAACAGAAACCATAATTGGGTATAAAAATTAATTATCGATTATTCAAAAATACACGTCCTAATTAATAATGGATCCATTTTAATATTTTTTTAACTGATAGGAAACAGATTCTAAGGTTTAGGGCGGAGTAGTACTTCCTGATACATCTAATTGTACTTGTATAGGGTGTTCCATTTTCGACACTTTTATAGGGTCTCCGTAACTGTTAGAGCTATCAAAAAAGTAATGTAGGTGTCATGTACTCTTTTTGGGTCAAACTTAAAATGATCAAATCAAAATTAGAAAATTTTCGCTCGCTTAAGAGATACGGGGGAAAATCAACAAATTGACAATTTCTTAATTACTCTATATTTTCTTGGTTATAAGAGTTACAGAAAAATGTTTTATACAAAAATTTATTTATAATGATTTTTGAAAAATCCGCCGTATATAGAATAAGTATACGCGGTCAGGTAAAAAAGTTATCATGATAATATTGGTTTCCTAGGCGATTTAATTAAACTTTATTATTTTAAACCACAGTGGGCCATAAAACAAAAACTAATATCCTAGAGACAACTAATGTTGCCATTCTAGTTGTTATTAACATTTAACGTTCCATTTTTACATATTAATTTGTGAAAATGACTCATCAACAATTAGAAAAATTTAATATGATATGTTATAAATTTGAAAAGAGAGTTTAAAATGCTATATTTTTAGACTAAAATATACAGGGTGTTCCATTTAAAAAAATGAGGTTAGGTCCGATAACTTTCTTACCTGACCCCGTATTATTATTTAACAATTATTATAAATAAACTTCTGTATAAAACATTTTTCTCTATCTCTTTTAACTAAGAAAAGATATGGTACTTTAGAACTTCTCAGTTTGTTGATTTTCCCCCGTATCTCTTAAGCGAGCGAAAATTTGCGAATTTTGATTTTACCATTTTAAGTTTGACCCAAAAAGAGCACATTACTTTTTCGATAGCACTAACAATAACGAAGATACCCTATAAAAGTGTCGAAAATGGGACACCCTGTACAGGGTAGCGCATAAAATCCAAATGCAGGAAAATTTCATAAAATTTTAACTTGACATCTCTTACATAAATATTGAATTCAGTTCTCTGGGTTAGACACTAGCCCAGGGGTTCCCAAGTTTTTTCAGTTCGCGGAGCATTTACAGGTTTAGTATTCTGTCACGGCGCCCTACTAAAAAAGTGACTATAATAATAAGAATATGCCCCCAAAAAAGGTCGCTAGGTTCATATGAGGGACCCCTCAACAAAACCGACTCATCATCAAAAAGGTCGCGTTCGCGGCGCAGTGATCACATGAACATAAAGGCAAATTACTAATGGTTACTTGGTCACTTGCACTTGTCAGCTCACTGCGCCCCTGCTTACCCTCCACGGCGCCCCAGGTTGGGAACCGCTGCACTAGCCCGAAAGCATCGCCATGCCACTTCCAGGTAACAAGAAAATTACCATTTCCCTAAATACGTGATAATGTCGAAAAAACGTTCAATGCGGTATTTTATCACTTTTTCCTTTTGCTAAATTAACAGTAAAAATCATTTCAACAAATAAATTCTATACAGGGTGTTCCTTAATGACATGATAATATTTCAGGGTGTGATTCCTTAGGTCATTTTATAAATAAAAGTTCATATGAACATATGTCCGCAACGGCTTTAATTTTTTGCTACAGGGTGTTAAATTTTATTTTTTAAATGTTTATTTTTTAATATCTCCGAAAGTACTTTGGATATTATTTTCAATTTTGGTATTTGTTAATAGGATATAGAACCACAAATTTTAGTTAGAAAAGTTATTCAATTGTTCCACCAGTGGTGTCCCTGCAAACATGTCCTCTGATATTTTTTACAAAAAGATGGTACGCCACTGACATTTTTTCATGTGGATATTTTTTCTGATTAGCCTGATCAATTCTACATGAAAACGCTCTCTTGAGTTTTTCTCGTCAGACGCACGATGAAAACTACTAAATTCGTATTGAAATTCATTATTATTAACATTGATAAAATAATTAAGATAAATTTTGTTTTATAAAAATTTGAATATTTGAACGAGTGGGCAATTCGATGCGAAGACAGGCGGAAGCATGCCTTTTAAGTAAAGGTGGCAATTTCCAACAATTTTTATAAAACAAAATTTATCATTATTTTATCAATGTTAATAATAATGAGTTTCAAAATGAATTTAGTGGTTTTAATCAAGAACGGTGCGTTTGACGAGAAAAACTCAAGAGACCGTTTTCATGTAGAATTGGCCAGGCTAGTCAAAAAATCCACATGGAAAAATGTCAGTGGTATACCATCTTTTTTGTAAAAAATATCAGAGGATATGCTTGCAGGGACGCCACTGGTGGAACAATTGAATAACTTTTCTAACTAAATTTGTGGTTCTATATCCTATTAACACATGCCAAAATTGAAAATAATATCTAAAGTACTTTCGGAGATATTAAAAAATAACCATTTAAAAAATAAAAATTCAACACCCTGTAGCAAAAAATTTAAGTCGTTGCTGACACATGTTCATATGAACTTTTCTTTATAAATTGACCTAAGGAATCACACCCTGAAATATTAGCACGTCATTAAGGAACGCCCTGTATAATACAGAGTGTTACGCAATTATCTATTAATTTAATTACCGTAATCTGGGGTGAATTTGATCGTTAAAAAAATTAATTTTTAAGTATTGCCACGGAACTTAAAGTAATCTTTATGAACTTTTGTCAATTAGATTGCTTTCAATAAAAGTGAAAACTTCTGAGAATCACAACATCGTGTGACTATAACTTTTCGGTAAGAAAATCTAAATATGCGCGATCAATTTCATGCTCTACTTGGGGTTAAATTGATCAGGGTATATTTAGTGCATTGAGATGATAGAAAATCATTTACACAAACAGTCAATTAAACCCGAACAAACCCCCATGAATGTTTCTTAGTTTGTAACATTTTTATTGCTTTATAACTGATGGGGGCGAAATTGATCATTACCTATTTGATGTTACGTTTTATTTAGTTTATCTTAGTTTATTATTATATCTTCTCTTGGAAGTATATTTAGAACTCGCTCTGGGCAAAATGGTGACAAGCATGTGGCCTCAAACGAGGAAATAATAATTCTTTTTACAGAACTAGATTCGTTTTCTGTTTGCGTTTTTTGATCCATATGGAGAAGCGTAGTATTAAGGAGTTGAGGGAAGTCTTTCTTGTCTATGGAAGTCAATGTAGGATGAGAATTTTTCCAATTAGTTAAAGTTTCTCTCCAAGCCATTTGAAAAGGTCTGAAGAATCCAGCATCTAAGGGTTGGGTTAAATGGGTTGAATTTTTATCGAGACAAACGAAACCCACATTGTTTTCTTCACATAACGAAATAACCTCGTTACTAAAATGGGAAGATAAGTTATCTCCAATTATAATTTTACGACCCTCTAGACGTTTAGCAAAAATGTTATAGTAAACCAGTCGGTGAACGATTGCGCGTCAATCCAGCCATGGTGGGTGCGATTGTATCTTGCTCCTGCAGAACAACATCTACCTGTACAAGATGGCAAACCTTTGGGGCAATTTTCGGTCCACTGTAACCACATCTTATCGGCCTTGTATATAATATAGGGTGGTAAAAGCATCCCTGAGGCAGAAGAACACATCATGATAGTGGTCCCTGACTTTGTAAAATTAAAAACGCGTTCGGGATACTTTGTACCACGTCGAAATATCATTTTCTTTTGACCGGGATTATCTTGAACAATGGTCTCGTCATAATTGAAAATATTCGTAGGAGGACTATTTTCCAATTCTTTTCGAAGATTCTCAAAATATGTATTAAGACTTTCTCTTGAAACATCGGCTCTAGGTCGTTTAATATTTGTCGCATTTTTTTGGGTAACATCACTTTTATGTCTCTTTAACAGAGAATATACCCAGTCACTGCCAGGTAGACTATTGGTCAAAGTGGCCACTTGTCTTTATAGGAACGTGTCCCAGGCTTTCTTACATAATTTCTTACCATATTTATTGCCAAAAACCGAAAACAGCTAAGTTTTATAAATAAACTTAAAATAAAAGTGATCAAATTCGCCCTGACTCGAGATCAATTTCGCCCCGTATACATGATCAATTTGACCCCACTATAAAAATTTGAATATACCGCTAAAAATCATATGTTTACAGTAATGGCGTCCATGTTAGTATTGTAGGAAAGCATTACATTATTGAGATTTAAGAAGAAAACCGAACGATTTTTGACCAGTTTTTGTGTACACGTGAAAGTATATAGCCTTAAAAAACAATTAAATATAAAATGGCTTTAAAAGCACCATTTTTTATTAGAAAAAATGTACTTACGGGGAGCAGCACTAGAAATCTGCCGGACACAAAATTACTTTAAATTGCTATGTTGTCAGATCTTTTAAAAATGTTTTTAACCCTGAGAAAATACGAAATATATTAAAAAGGTTCCAGATATCAATTTCGCCCCCAAAGATCAATTACACCCCATATTACGGTACTTAACATTAAAAATACATAGATTAGCTCCATTAGCCATACCTAGTTTATATTTTTAATGTTTAGTAATTGAATTAAGTGAATAGTAGCACTCTGTATTATAGACTTTTTGTTGAAATAATTTTTATGTTTAATTTAGCAAAATCAAAAATGTGATAAAATATCGCATTGATTGTTTAAGGTTTTTTCGACAATATAATGTATTTGGAAAAAATGGTATTTTTTCAATTACCTAAAATAAACTGGCGATACTTTTCGGCCAGTATCTAACCCAGATATATATCCGATTGATTTAGTAGGATAAAAAAATAAATTAAATCTGTATGTAAGATATGTAAAATTTAAATTTTAGGAAACTTACATGCATCTAGAATTTATGCGCTACCCTGTACAATTAGGCGTATCACGAAAACCACTCTGTCTTAAATTCTAGAATCTTGTTTCTGTCAGTTCGAAAAAAACATTATTAAAATTGGTTCATTATTAAAGAAAATACTTTTTAATTCGGACGTTTTCGAATATTCGACGATTAATTGGGGAAGTGTCTATAGCTAATATAGGAATTCTTAAAATTTCATCATCATCTGAAATCTGAAAACTTCACGAGTCCTACTAGACGAACTGTATATTTAACTTTATTTTTGTCAAAATATTTCCTAGAAAATTTATATGCCTGAGAAATTATTATAATAATTATAAGTGTGTCCCAATAAGCGAACTTATACGTGTAAATGACAAAAAATTGACGAAAATTTGACCATTTGGGATCTAGGATTGCTTGATAGATAATCAAATTTAACTTATTATTTTGATTTTTAATAAAGCAAGCAGGCCGTGACCGGAGCATTATTTTTATTTTCTGTCTAGGTTATTTGCCTCTTCTTCGCAAAATATCGAAAATTTTTATTAAGAATTCAAAATTATGCAAGCGTACCGAATTTAAGAACCATCAGTCTACGTTAGTGTTTTTCATTTTATACAATATTTTCCCTATACCCTATTCAAAACCAAGAGTCAATAAATGTAAACACTAGACCACGCGTATGGCACGCTTGATCCGCGATCGATATTGGAAATCCTGCATCCTAATGGCGTCGTGGAGTGCGGTGCTTGCGACAGGATTTGACGTATTCAGCTTGTTGTGTTTTTAATACTGTTTTATAATAGTATTATAACCGTAGTGTCTTTGGGGCCTAAACCGAGACTACTTTTAATCACCGTTTAATAAATATGTCTAGCAGCACTGATACCGCAGATGAACCTATCGCCATTGATTGTCTCCCAAAATATACTTGGAAAATATTATCATTTCTTAGTGCGGTTCCGATGAATATTAAAGACCACGTGTACTGACTCTCGGTTTTGAATAGAGTATAGTTAGAAATTTATAATTTCTTCAATTTTCTCACTGTCATATTAGCCTAGGAAATAAAATTTGGTCATTGAATGTTATTTCTCAAATAATATTTTCTAATAAATGTATCCAATACCACGAACGAAAAAAATTGCAAAAAAATTAATTAATTACGCTGATGATTATTAAATTCGGTATGATTTTGAATTCTGAGCAAATTTGCTTAATAAAATCTTATTTTGTGAAAAAGAAGCAGTTTACGTAGACATGAAATAATAATAATGCTCCGGTCAATGCCTTCTTGATTTATTTAAAATCAAAATATGTTAAATTTTATTATCTAATCAAGCAGGTCTAGATCCCAAATTTTCAAATATCAATTCGATTTTTTCTTGTCATTTACACCTATAAGTTTGCTTATCGTGGGACACATTGTATAACATGCGGTTTATTCGTTGCGCTGCATGCACTAAACTGCACTTTACTTAACTTTACTGTAGCTTCGGAAAGAGGGTCTTTTCTAATAGATTTTTTAAGGACAAAGCGTACCATAAAAAATCCACTAGAAAAGATTCAATGCAGTTTAGTGCGACACAGTTAAACCTGTAAAGGTGGTTACAATTTCTAAAATAGTTGCATAAATATTGGGGTTAATAAAAGCGTTAGCACTTAAAGGAAAAACAAAATATGTCTTACGTTCTGGGGGTGGTAAGTTGCAATATCTAAACGGATCTCCGGTATATCCTGGAAGGCAGTTACAATTGGGAAGGTGGTTTATCACAGAACATTCTGCGTTCTGACCGCAAGTACCAGGACAGGGGTCTTTACACTTATTGGCAATACAAGCTTTGTTGGAGGGACAGTCGGAATTAAGGACACATTCCGGTCTACAGCCTTCATAAGGGTTTCCTATATATTCAGGTAAACAGGTACACGAACCTGCACCATTTTGTTCTCTACATACAGCGTTTGCTCCACAGGGTGATGGTACGCAGGGGTTGACAGGTTCAGGGGGTGGAGCTAAAATATCATCTAGTAAATATCAAGGCACCTCAGTGTATTTTTATTAGTTTTTAAGCATTGCAATTAGTTCGTATTTGTTGTTTGGTAACTAATAAAAAGCAAAGGCATAATAGTGGTGGCTTACGTGGTATTACAGAACAGGAAACAAATGGATTTCCGTTAAAACCTGGTAAGCAGAAACAATCGGGGGTATGACTGACTACCCTACAATCCGCATTTGAGCCGCAGATACCGGGACAGGGGTCTATACATTTCTGATTTATACACGCTAAGTTATATGCGCACTCGCTATTACTGACGCATTCAGGTCGGCAGTTAGGTGGTACCCCTAAGTAGTTTGGTAGACACGAGCACGATGCTTGGTCGTTAACAACTTTACATTCTGCGTAGGCACCGCAAGGCGAGGGCTGACATGGATTTGATGGTAGTTGAATCGGTTCTTCTTCTAAAAAACAATAATTAAGTGTAAAGGCGTATAATATAATTCAGATATTGTTTTTATCTTACGTATTAATAAGCATCGAACAAACGGATTTCCGGTTTGCCTAATGGGGCAACTGCAAATTGGATTGTGATTCACAACTTGACACATTGCTCCTATACCACAAGTTCCTGGGCACGGATCAATACATTTTTGGTTTACGCAAGCTTGATTAAGTGGACATTCAGAGCTAGTAACGCATTCAGGTCTACAAGTTGGTGGACTACCAATAAAGCCTGGTACGCAAGAGCATACAGCTTGACCGTTGATTTCTCTACACTGACTGTTCGGACCACACGGGCTTGGGTTACATGGGTTTTGAGGAACAATGTCTAAAAACAATTAGTTGTTAAAATGTTAACTTTTAATTTAAATAGACAATATTGATCGCTTTTTTATTATGCAAATACTAATATTTATCAGCAGTCTAATATCTAAGGTGGCCGATAATTTTTAAAATCTAAAATCATTGGCGGTATGAAATGAAGGTATTTAAATGACTTAAATGATATTTCGATTATTATTTTTGGAACGTTGTACTTAAAATATAGACATGGAAGTCCGAGAAAATCGGTCGCTACATTATCGCCTACCTTTAAATATAGTTCCTGAAATTATAGATATTAATTTTTAAAGCTTTTTGTTGTATTTTAAACATTTTCTACGCTTTTTAAATTTTGAGTTTAGTTTAAACAGAAAATTCAAAACCAAATAAAAATATCTCTTACATGGAGTTAATGTTAAAATTAGTGTTTATGCCCGTAATGCAGCAATTTGCCTGAATAATAAACATATTTTTTTTTAGGTAACTGGGGTGCTAGTCCGTTTTGCTGTGCAACATTTTTTGTCGATGGAATTAAACCAGAGCACAGATGAACTGAGTTTCTGGTGATGAAATTGTCAATGTAAGTATTTTATATTTAAGATATTTTTTAAAAAATGCCCGATATATTACCTGGTATCTTAGAACAATAAGTAAATGCATTTCCAGTATACCCTGTAATACATGAACACATTGGTATATGGTTAATAACAGCACATTCCGCGTTTTGTCCACAGGTTCCAGGGCATGGATCTACACATTTTAATTTTATACATGCTTTATCTCTTGGGCAGTCATTATTTAGTACACATTCAGGGCGACAGCCTCTATAAGGATCGCCTTGATATTCGGGTAGACATGTGCAAATACCATTGTTACATTGAGCGTTAGGACCACACGGTGATGGATCGCATGGGTCAGTGTCAACAGGTTCTGGTGGTGGAGGCGGCTTGGGTGAACAATAACTAAATGCATCACCAATGTACCCTTCAATACAAGTGCAAATAGGCGTATGCGTCACTACAGTACATTGGGAATTTGTTCCACAAGAGCCTGGACAGGGATCAGTGCATTTTTCTCTGATACAAGCAAGGTTTGCTGAGCACTCCGAGTTGATGGTACATTCAGGTCTACAGTTTGGCGGAGCGCCAATGTAGTTAGGTAGACATATGCATACGGGAGATTGGTTAATATCTCTACACTGACTGTTGGGACCGCATGGCGATGGAACACAAGGGTTAACATATTGTACTACTTCTTGTATTGGTGGTGGAGCTAAAACGTAATATAATTGCTGTATTTGCGGCGGTTACTTAGTTACTTCCGTTATACGATTTATTTTAATATTGTGAAAGATTTAAAACTCTTTTTAATTAATAAATACTACTGACTGTTTCAAGCAAGACTGTAAATGACTTTTTCAAAATTTTATGACCTATTACATTATTTCTGTTCCTTGGTAACTTACGAGGTATAGGGTAACATCTAGTAAATGGATCCCCTGTGTGACCAGGAGAACAACTACATATAGGGCTATGATTAATAACATTGCATTGAGCATTTAGACCACAGGTTCCAGGACATGGATCATTGCACTTCTGATTTGTACATGCTTTATTTTGCGCACATTCTGAACTAACAGTACATTCGGGTCGGCAACCTGGTGGTGAACCAACATAATTTGGTAAGCAAGAACACACTGCTTGGCTATTTATTTCCCTACATTGACTATTGGGACCACAAGGGGATGGTTGACAAGGATTTTGTGGTTGTGGAAGTTCTTCTACGGCTAAAATGCAAGGTTTTAAACTACGTATATCTAAATGTATTAATTGTAGTTTATATATAGAAAACTACTAGTTTTTGAATTTTATTACACTCCGACGTGACTCTATTCTAAATATATTTTTACTAATAAAGATATTCCTTTAAATATAGGCATAAAAATCTTATATAGATAATATGATTTTATACCTTGAATAATACTACAATATCTAAATGGATCACCGCTGTAGCTAGGCACACATGTACACTGTGGCAAGTGATTTCGAACTTGACATTCAGCATTTTGTCCACAAGCACCTGGACAAGGATCTTTGCATTTATTGTTGATGCAAGCTTTGTTTGATGGGCAGTCGGAATTAACACTGCATTCTGGTCTACAGCCTTCGTAAGGATTACCAACATAGTCTGATATACATATGCATGATCCAGCATTATTTTGAGCCTTACAGATAGCATTAGCTCCACAAGGTGAGGGTGAACACGGAGATATTATTTCTCTTGGAGGGGGCACTAAAATGTTTAATAGGAAGTGTAAGCTTTGTTCTGTGTTAAATACTGAAATAATATTATAATATATAGAAATTCTTACACTGTGGTACGCTACAAGTTATAAACGGATTGCCAACATAGCTTGGTAGGCAGACACAATTAGGTGTATGACTAACGACTCGGCATTCTGCATTTTGTCCACATACGCCAGGGCACGGATCTTTGCATTTTTGGTTGATACAAGCCAAGTGACTAACACATTCGCTGTTACTGACGCATTCTGGTCTACAGTTTGGAGGAGAACCGATAAACTGAGGCAGACAGGAGCACGAAGGACTGCCGTTAATATCCCTACATTCAGAATTGGATCCACAAGGTGATGGTTGGCATGGATTTGTATAAACAGGTTCTTCGAGTGCTAAAATGCATAATAGTCGGTAACCATGCTAAAGCGTAAACTTATATTTTTTAAGTAACTAAGAACACGATATTAATATCATTACAGTCAGAAGGTTGGATAGAATATTTTAACAACTTAATATATAATGGTGGATCATAAAAGCGCCTTAATCAACCTTTAAGCTACTTCCTGATTATCATGTTAAAGAAATATTTACGTTATTGACATGTTTGAATAATATTTACGTTTAGGAGTACACAGCACAAACGGATCTCCAATAAAGTTCTGCGAACAACTGCAAATAGGGTTGTGGTTTACAACTTGACATTTGGCGTCACGACCACATGTTCCAGGGCAGGGATCTATACATTTTTGATTTACACAAGCCTTGTTTAGAGCACACTCCGCACTCGTAACACATTGTGGTCTACAGGTTGGTGGACTTCCAATATATCCCAGTACACATGAACAAACGGCTTGACCATTTATTTCTCGGCATTGGCTGTTCGGACCGCATGGCGTTGGTATGCATGGATTTGTTACCACTGGTTTTGGAATAGGATTACACAAGACAAATGCATTTCCAACATAACCATAAATACAACTACATATGGGAATATGGTTAACAACAGAACATTCTGCGTTCTGGCCACAAGTGCCAGGGCATGGATCCACACATTTCTTTCTGATACATGCTTTATCTCTTGGACAGTCATTGTTCAGAACACATTCTGGTCTACATCCTTTGTAGGGATCCCCTTGATAGTCTGGTAAGCATGTACATATAGCGTTGTTGCATTCAGCATTTGCTCCACATGGTGATGGGTAGCATGGGTCGGTTTCAACAGGTTCAGCGGGCGGAGGTGGTTTAGGTGAACAATAGCTAAATGGATCTCCAATGTAGCCATCGATACAGGTACATATAGGTGTGTGATTTATCACAGAACACTGGGCACTAACTCCGCATGATCCTGGGCATGGATCTCTACATTTCTGGGTTATACAGGCTAGATTGCTTGGACATTCCGAGTTAATGGTACATTCAGGTTTGCAGTTGGGTGGACTACCAACAAATCGTGGCAAGCATGAACAAGATGGAGAACCTCTATTGTTTCTACATTGTGAGTTTGGTCCACAAGGAGATGGAATACAGGGGTCTCGAATAGGTTCTATTATTGGCACTGGAGGTGGAGCTAAAATAATTTAGTTGATAAGGTATTATGTTATTATTAAAGGCAAAAACAACTTACGTGGAATAGAATAACATCTAGTAAATGGTTCACCGGTATAGCTAACTTTGCAGCTACAAATAGGACTGTGGTTAATAACTTGGCAAATTGCATTTAGGCCGCATGTACCAGGGCAAGGATCAATACACTTTTGATTAATACAAGCTCTGTTTTGAGCACACTCAGAGCTAACCGTACACTCTGGCCTACAACCTGGTGGGCTACCGATATATTCGAGAAGACATGAGCATACGGCTTGTTTGTTTACTTCCCGACATTGGCTGTTTGGTCCACATGGTGAAGGTTGACAAGGATTTTGTGGTATGTCTTGGACTACAGCTAAAAATATAAATTACATTTATAACGTTTTGTTATATTGGATGAATAAATAAATCTTAGAAAAATTTCACAAGATTATTCTTACTTTCTGGTGGAATGTTGCAGTATCGGAAAGGATCTCCAGTATATCCAGGATTACAAGAGCATGTTGGTAAGTGGTTAATTACATGACAATACGCATTTTGAGCGCAAGTTCCAGGACACGGATCTTTACACTTATTACTGATGCAAGCCTTATTTGAGGGACAATCTGAATTCAAAGTACATTCTGGTCTACAACCCTCGTACGGATTTCCAATATATTCTGGTAAGCAAGAGCATGCACCAGCTCTGTTCTGAACTCGACATTCAGCGTTCGCGCCACATGGCGATGGAGTACATGGATTTACGTCCTCCACTGGTTCCGGGATAGGTATAACATTACATACTACAAATGGATTACCAGTATATCCAGGAATACAAATACAGTTAGGAGTGTGACTAATAACTTTGCACTCAGCATTTTGTCCGCAAACACCGGGGCAAGAATCTTTGCATTTGTTGTTAATGCAAGCTAGATGACTTGCGCATTCACTATTACTGACGCATTCTGGTCTACAATTTGGCGGAGACCCAATGAATTCTGTTAAGCAAGAGCACGATGGAGAGCCATTTACTTCTTTGCATTGTGCGTTAGGACCACATGGAGAAGGTTGACAAGGATTGATATAAGCCGGTGGCTCTTCAATAGCTAAAACAAGTAATCCGATGAGTATTTGTGTAATTGAAGCTTATAATAATTCATGATGGTACAATACAAAAATATGTGAACAAAGGCAGCAAAAGCCTTTATTGATACAGATTTAGGAAAACTTTTAGATGTCTCTTGATTGACATAATACAATATAGCCACATTTGATAACTTACGAATAGGTCGACATCTGATGAATGGATCACCAGTCTGTCCCGATGGACAGCTACAAATCGGATTATGATTTATTACTTGACATTTAGCACCAATTCCACATGTACCGGGGCATGGATCGATACATTTTTGGTTAACACAGCCTTGGGTTTGGGAGCAGTCATAACTAGTGGTACATTCCGGTCTACAAGTAGGCGGGCTACCAATATAAGTTGGCAAGCAAGAGCAAACCGCTTGTCCGTTGATTTCTCTACATTGACTGTTAGGTCCGCAGGGTGATGGAGAACAAGGATTTGCAGGTGGTGGTGCTAAAATAGAGGCAGCCGATGTGAATATTTGGAAGTTGCAGAAAATAAATCAGATTAAACTTAAAGTTCAAAAAATTAATTAATAGATAGAACGTTAAATTACCTTTAACTTCAGTGCAGAAAATGAATGCGTTTCCTGTATACGTAGATTGACACGAGCACATAGGAATGTGGTCATAAACATTACATATAGCATTTTGTCCACACGTTCCTGGGCATGGGTCTATACATTTATTTCTTATACATGCCTTATCTCTTGGGCAATCATTACTGATAACACACTCAGGTCTACATCCTTGATATGGGTCTCCTTGATACTCAGGAAGACACGTGCATAACCCATTGTCACATTTAGCATTAGAACCGCAAGGTGATGGGTTACAAGGGTCAGATTCTTGGATTTCAACTAAAAATTTTTTTAAATTAATTATTTATTACAAAAATTTTGTCACATTAATTTAAATTGTCTTTTTCATTAAAAATGTTTCGTTTCTTTATCATAATCACGAGAAAATCATAAGAACACATAAAAGGCTAGACTAATACCGTAGATATATATTTTTATCATTAAAATATTTTTATGTTTTAAGAAAAATCATATCTCCTGCAATGGAAAGTAAACTCTAAATACAGGGAAGTAACTGAGATTTTGTTCTACTGTCGGGAGAAAATCAACCTTCTCGTTCTTGGTACACAAGCCAACTGAAAATACTAAGGACATCATTGCCTGTTATATTTTATGAATGTTGAAAATTAGGCGACATTTTTTTTTTTTTTAATTTAATTGGCATTTGACTAATTAGTCATGCAGCCAGTCACAAATAATATTATATATTCATTCCTTATTCCTTGTTTTGCAATCGAGTATTTTTGATATATAGATTTCATAAATATATTTTTGAACTTTACCTGCAATTATTGGTTTAGGGAAACAGTTACTGAATGGATCACCAGTATATCCATCCAAACATGAACAAATAGGCGTATGAGTTATAACCGAACAAATGGTATTCAATCCACAAGAGCCAGGGCAAGGGTCTCGACATTTTTTGTTTATGCAGGCCAAGTTACTTGGACATTCCGAGTTAATGACACACTCTGGTTTGCACGTTGGGGGGCTGCCAATGAAAGTTGCTTTACAACTACAAGATGGTGTATCACCGACAGATCTACATTCACTATTTGGTCCACACGGAGATGGAATACATGGGTTTATTGCAACTGGTTGTTCGGGTTCAGGAGGAGGTGCTACAACATATTTTTTAATTTAGCTAAATATTAAGGCTTTTGTATTTGTATTGCATGACTTTAATAATATTGTTTTAATATATTATGTATTTATTCATTGTTTTGTCACTGATAAGATTTAGGTATAGACAGAAAACAGTTTTATCTTACGTGGTATTGGATAACATCTGGTAAATGGATTGCCAGTATTTCCCGCTCTACAACTGCAAATGGGACTATGGTTGATAACTTGACAGTTCGCACTAATTCCGCATGTTCCCGGACAGGGATCAACACATTTCTGATTAACACAAGCTTTATTCGAAGGACATTCTGTGCTCACTACACACTCTGGCCTACATCCTGGGGGGCTACCGATATATTCTAGTAGACACGAGCAAACGGCCTGACCATTAACTTCACGACATTGACTATTTGGTCCACAAGGGGATGGTTGGCAAGGGTTATGAGGTTCTTCTTCGATGGCTGTTGGATGGAAAAATATTATAAGGATTTTCGGGGATGGAGAAAACCGTTGAAATATTATGTAAAATATCCTTTAGTTGATATTGAAAGTTTGAAAGAATTGAAAAATTAAGAAACAAGTTTTCTGTTACATACCTTGTTGTATAGACTCTATATGACAGTATCTAAACGGATCACCCGTATAGCCAGGTTGACAAGTGCAGGAAGGAACATGATTGACAACTTGACAATATGCGTTGGGTCCACATGTCCCAGGACAAGGATCTATGCATTTATTATTCGTGCAGGCCTTATTTGCTGGACAGTCAGAATTAACAGTACATTCTGGTCTGCATCCTTCATAAGGGTTTCCTAGATACTCAGGTAAACATATGCAAGAACCAGCCCTATTTCGTTCTCTACATTCAGCGTTCGCCCCACATGGTGATGGGTTGCAGGGGTTGATATCTTCAACTGGAGTTGGAATGAGTAAGTGGCAAGAACTAAACGGATTCCCTATAAATCCAGGTATGCACACGCAATTCGGGGTGTGGCTTACAACGCGACATTCTGCATTAGTTCCACATATACCGGGACAAGGATTTTTACATTTTTGGTTGATGCATGCCAAATGATTTGGGCATTCACTGTTGCTTACACATTCTGGTTTACAATTAGGTGGCGTACCTATAAACTCTGGTAGACAAGAGCATGATGGGCTATCTCCTATTGCTTTACATTGAGCATTTGGTCCGCATGGAGATGGTTGGCAAGGATTTGTTGGAATAACTACTGGTTCTTCTTCTAAAATAACAAATTTATATTTGTTAAGAAACGATTGTTAGTGCTTATACATATTGCAAGAAATTTAATTTTTAAATGTAACCCACAATCCAAGTGTTTAAGTTCTACATAGACTTACGTATTGGAATGCATCGTGTAAATGGATCACCAGTAAATCGTGGCGAACAGGTGCAAATTGGATTATGATTAACAACTTGACAATTAGCTCCGACACCGCAAGTACCTGGACATGGATCTATACATTTTTGATTTAAGCAAGCCTGATTTAGAGGACATTCAGAGCTGGAGACACATTCCGGCCTACAAGTCGGTGGACTGCCAATGAATCCAGGTACACACGAGCATACTGCTTGGCCGTTTATTTCCCTACATTGACTATTCGGACCACACGGAGATGGGTTGCACGGATTTTGAGGTGGCGGGTCTACAAAAGTTTAATTTTTGTAAAGGAATATTTCTCGACTTCTTCACGTATGTTCAACACTTTAGTTTAAATTATCTACAATAGTTTTTTATTACTTAAATGACAAATTTTTCTAGTTAAGCCTTCGTGTTTTTCCAAACTACTGTATATATTACCTTAATATACTTACTTTCAATTCTATTACATAAGACAAACGCGTTTCCAGAGTAACCAGGTAGACAAGAGCACATTGGAATGTGGTTAATTATACTACATTCAGCATTTTGTCCGCATGTTCCAGGACAAGGATCTTTACATTTTTGTCTGATGCATGCTAAGTTTCTTGCACAGTCGGTACTTACAAGACATTCTGGCCTGCAGCCACTATACGGATCTCCATGATATTCTGGGAAACATGTACAAATACCGTTATCACATTGGGCATTCGGCCCACATGGCGATGGATTGCACAGGTCTTTTGGCAAGGGTTCTATTTCTACTGGTTTTAGGTTGCAATAGCTAAATGGATCGCCAATGTAACCGTCAGGACATGTGCATATTGGTGTGTGATTAATAACACTACATTGTGCTCCGCTGCCACATGCTCCTAAGCATGGATCACCACATTTTTGTCGCATACAGGCGAGGTTGCTAGCACATTCTGAGTTAACAATGCATTCTGGTCGACAGCTAGGTGGGCTTCCAATGAATTCTGGGAGGCAAGAACAAGATGGTGCTCCATTGATATTTCTACATTGACTGTTGGCTCCACATGGAGAAGGCATGCATGGATCAATAGGTAATGGTTCTGGAATTTGAACAGGTTTAGGTGGTATATGGTAGCACCTGGTAAATGAATCGCCGGTATACCCTGTATTACAACTGCATATTGGACTGTGGTTTATAACTTGACATTTAGCATTAATGCCACATATTCCGGGACAAGGGTCAGTACATTTTTGGTCGATACAAGCTTTGTTTAAAGGGCATTCCGAACTGACAGTACATTCAGGTCTACATCCAGGGGGACTACCGATGTAGTTCGGTAGGCAAGAACAAACAGCCTGTCCATTCACTTCCCTGCATTGACTATTCGGTCCACAAGGACTGGGGTTACATGGGTTTAGAGGAGGCCTTTCGTCGAGTACAGCTATAAAAATTTGAAGAAAATATGAGTTCACGATTTCATATCGTTTATTAATAGAAAGAAATAAAATAAATTCTTACGTTCAGGAGGAATATTGCAAAATGTAAACGGATCTCCAGTGTATCCCGGTCTACAAGTACACATTGGCAAGTGATTAACAACTTGACATTCTGCATTTTGTCCACAAGTTCCCGGGCATGGATCTTGACATTTGTTTCTTGTACAAGCTTTATTATAAGGACAGTCAGAGTTAAGAACACATTCTGGTCTACAACCTTCATATGGATTCCCAATATAATCAAGAAGACAAGTGCACGACCCAGCGCCATTCTGTTCCTTGCATTGGGCATTAGCACCACAGGGAGATGGATAACAGGGACTTAATTGTTCCTGAACGACTTCTAAAAAAATTGGGAAATCATGACGCAATAGGAGCTTTTTATAAGATATGGCTAATATTGTTTTCGTTAATTAGAAAAAAACTTACGAGGTGGTGGTAAACATTGCCGGAACGGATCACCTCCATAACCTTGAGTACATATACAATTTGGCGTGTGACTAACCACACGACATTCTGCGTTAATACCACATGTTCCTGGGCATGGATCTTTACATTTATTGTTGATGCAAGCCAGAGTATAGGCGCAATCGCTATTGGAAACGCATTCCGGTCGACAATTGGGTGGCGATCCTGTGAATTGTGGAAGGCACGAACAAGAAGGCGACTCACCCACTGCTCTGCATTCAGAGTTTGGACCGCAAGGGTTTGGTTGGCAAGGATTTGATTGCTGAATAATGACTGGCGCTTCTAAAATGAGTATTTTGTTATTATTTATTTAATTGTTTTTGTTATTTATGTATACCTATTATTGGCGTGCATCTGATAAATGGATTTCCACTAAACCTTGCTTGGCATGAACAAATAGGACTATGGTTAACCACCTGACATTGTGCTCCAATGCCGCACGTGCCAGGACAGGGATCGATACATTTTTGATTAACGCATGCTTGACTAAGACGGCACTCTTGACTGGTAACACATTCTGGCCGACAATTCGGTGGACTTCCAATAAATGCAGGTACGCATGAGCATACTGCTTGACCATTAATTTCTCTGCATTGGCTGTTGGGACCACACGGTGATGGACTGCAAGGATTTTTAGGAATTTCGACTAAAAATAATATCCAGGTATATATATCGATAATTCACTTACAATAGCGATCGTTTTCGACACACAGTTTTTATTTATATTTACCTGGAATAGGTGAACAGATTAAAAATGCATTACCCATGAACCCGAGTAAGCAAGAACATATTGGAATGTGATTGATGACATTACATTCAGCATTTTGGCCACATGTTCCGGGGCAAGGATCTTTACATTTATTTCTTATACAAGTCTTGTCTCTGGGACAATCACTTGGAAGGACACATTCAGGTCTACATTCTATATATGGATCGCCTTTGTATTCTGGCAGGCAAGTACAAATACCATTATCACATTGAGCATTAGGTCCACATGGTGATGGATTACATGGGTCGTCTTTTTGAACCACTGGTTCGGGGGGTTTTGGAGTGCAGTAGCTAAACGGGTCACCAGTAAATCCTTCAGGGCATTTACATGTGGGCAAATGATTGATAACGCTACACTGAGCCACGGCACCGCATGACCCAGGACAGGGGTCCCTGCATTTTTCATTGATACAAGCTAAATTACTCGTGCATTCAGAGTGAACGGTACATTCAGGTTTACAGTTGGGTGGACTTCCCAAGTAATTGGGTAGACACGAACAAGAAGGTGAACCGTTAATATCCCTACACTGGCTATTAGAACCACAAGGTGATGGAACGCATGGATTTACATATACAACAGGTGTCACGTCTGGTGGAGGTGCTAAAAATGAAGAATAGTTTTGGCAAGATATTATTGCAATGTTGAGTAACGTATATTTTTTCCTTTTACTTAAATTGGATTTTGTGATGTTAAAATATTTATTTATTATGTACGTAGTCAAAAATATACTATGAAATAAACAGTTTTTAAGGTAACATAACTGCCTATATTTTAGTTAATGAATATAAATTGTTATGGTGGAAAATAATAAATAACATATTTCTTCAGCAAATTAAAAATTTAAAAATTCTTACGTGGTATGAGATAACATCTAGTAAAAGGATCGCCAGTAAATCCATCATTGCAGCTACAAATGGGACTATGCTTTATAACTTTACATACTGCACTGAGCCCACATGTTCCTGGGCAAGGATCTGAACATTTTTGATCAATACACGCTTTGTTTAATGAACATTCTGAGCTAACGGTACATTCTGGTCTACATCCTGGAGGACTACCAAAGTAGTTTGGTAAACAAGAGCATACCGCTTGACCGTTTACTTCACGACATTGACTGTTTGGGCCACAGGGAGACGGTTGGCATTGGTTAACTGGTGTGTCTTTTATGACAGCTAAAATAAATAGGCCGATGATTTTCGGGTTTGTGCATACAGAATACTATGCATTTACTTATAAACAAAATAAAGATTAAATCGCCATAAATGGAATTTTGCCAAAGTTTATTATTTTGTTTTATACGTGAAAGTACAAAGTTTTAACAGGGCTAAATATCTCTCAAACATCTTATTAAAATATTTAGTAAAAATAAATAAAGTATTATATATTTTTTAATATATTTGAAATTCTTGTTTAATAAATGAAATTATCCGCTTTGTTGAAATTATATAAAGTTACCCCCCTTTCCTCGGTCCCTCAGGCAGACCGCCGCTTTCCATTTAATAATAGAGTCCAGCTAAATATAAAGGTTGCAAAAATGTCGTTAATTTGTGTTGACTGAATTCCCAGAATTTAAAACTATTTCAAAATAAAATATAATTGCCTAAGAGTAAAATTATTTGAATATTCAGGTTTTTGTCCCATCTTCATAAGTTAATATATATTTAAGGATTCATCAAACATGAATTATATTACTTTAGAGAGATATTCAACCGGGTTCATAGTTTTGACATAACCAATATTGCTAAATAACTAATTTTAAAAAGCTTCACATCCTTACGTTGTGGTGGAATAATACTGCAATATCTGAACGGGTCACCGGTATATCCAGGTGTGCAAGTACAAGATGGAAGATGATTTATAACTTGACATACGGCATTTGAACCACATGTTCCAGGGCAAGGATCTTGACACCTACTGTTAACACAGGCTTTGTTCGAAGGACAGTCTGAATTTATAGAACATTCTGGACGACAACCTTCATAAGGATTGCCGATATATTCTCGTAAACATACACATGAGCCTGCACCATTTCTTTCTCGACATTCAGCGTTTACACCACAAGGTGATGGTTTACATGGGTTCAAGACTTCGATGACAGGAGTTTGTTGGACGTTACATTGCGAGAATGGGTCACCAAAATAGCTTGGCAAACATACACAGTTTGGTGTGTGACTGACGACTCTACATTCAGCATTCAGTCCACATGTTCCTGGGCAAGGGTCTTTACATTTTCTGTTTATACATGCTAAATGACTTGAACATTCGCTGTTACTTATACATTCGGGACGACAGTTTGGTGGGGTACTAATAAATTCAGGAAGACATGAGCATGATGGTGATTCTCCTATTACTCTACATTCGGCATTTGGACCACAAGGCGAAGGTTGGCATGGATTAACTTGGACTACTGGTTGAACATCTTCCGCTAAAATATTCGGGCCTTTGAGTAAACATTAAAATCATATAATAATATACAATGCATAGCTTTATGCAGTGCTTTAACTATTTATATTAAATAAAACGGCTCGTGCTAAATTATGATTGTTTAAAATTATTATTGATTCTCAATAAAATAGATTGAAAATCGTATTGGCTTTTATTAGGCAAATAAATATGTTAAAAGTCACGTAAGTAAAATTCATTCGTTGATGTTTTTTTTGAATCGTACCAACCTGACAATATTTTCAATAATTGCAAGAAAACTGAATCATAATAAATTCTAAAGCAAACCTCAATCTTAAAATTGCTATTGATATCTAGTTAAGTTACTATTTTTTCCTTGCGGTTTTGAAAAATATAACTTATTTTAAATCCGACTTACTTATAGGAAGACATCTTGTAAACGGATCACCACTAAATCTCTGAGGACAACTACAAATGGGGTTATGATTAATGACTTGACACTTGGCATTAAGGCCACAGGTACCAGGACATGGATCTACGCATTTTTGATTTACACACGCATGTATTAAAGAACATTCGGAACTAGTAGCGCATTCTGGTCTACAAGTTGGTGGACTACCTAGGTAACCAGGGACACAAGAACATACTGCTTGACCATTAATTTCCCTGCATTGACTGTTTGGACCACATGGTGAAGGTTGACATGGGTTCTTTGGCGTTTCAGCTAAAATTGAAATATGGATTCTGGGTAATAGAAGGTATCTTTATTTATAATCAGACAATAATGTTATGCTAAAGTATAGTATAGGTTTACCTGGTATTGGGTTGCACATAACAAATGCATTACCGATATATCCTTGTTGACATGAGCACATGGGTATATGATTAATAACGGTACAAATAGCATTTGTGCCACATGTGCCTGGGCAGGGATCTTTACATTTATTTCTCAGACATGCCCGATCTTTGGAACAATCATTATTTAATACACATTCTGGTCTACATCCACGGTATGGATCTCCTTGGTATTCTGACAAACAAGTACATATTCCATTGTCGCATTGAGCATTGGAACCACATGGAGATGGATTGCATGGATCCGTTTCGACGGGTTCAGGAGGTGGAGGTGGTTTAGGTGAACAGTAATTGAATGGGTCACCGGTATAACCGTCTGGGCAAGTACATATGGGCGTGTGATTGATAACGCTGCATTCTGCGCCACTGCCGCAAGAACCGGGACATGGGTCTCTACATTTTTCTTGGATACACGCCATGTTACTTTGACATTCCGCATTTATAAGACATTCTGGTCTACAACTTGGAGGTGATCCAATGTAATTTGGTAAGCAAGAGCAAGATGGGTTACCGTTAATGTTGCGGCATTGCGAGTTTAGACCACAGGGAGATGGGACACATGGATCGACGAATACAGGGACTATCGGTTCTGGAGCTGGGGCTAAAAGTAGTATTATATAATTATATAGTTAATTTTATTTGAAATATAAATATTTGTTCGAATTAGAGTTGTTGATAATCCTTGAGAAACTCACAAATTAAAATAAGCACAGGAGGAGGCTGCTCGTAGCATTTTTTGCTTTGTAATAGTTATTCCATTGTATCTTTATAGCATTTTTCAATTTAAACAAAACTCATTGGAAATCATAACCAATGATAAAAGTTAGTTATTTGTAGATTTTTGTAAAAGCTAGATCTATTTTATATTGAAGTTTCTCCAGTTCTGAGGCACAACTTAATAAGTTTTATTATTACTAATTATAAAATAACTGGTTCTCTTACGTGGAATTGAGTAACATCTCGTAAACGGATTTCCAGTAAACCTAGCATTGCAACTGCAAATTGGACTATGATTTATAACTTTGCACTCAGCATTTAAGCCACATGTTCCTGGACATGGGTCTGCACATTTTTGATTTATACATGTTTTATCCGCTGGACATTCTGAGCTTACAACACATTCTGGTCTACAACCAGGTGGGCTACCATTATAGTTTGGTAAACAAGAACATACTGCTTGACCGTTTACTTCACGACATTGACTGTTGGGACCACATGGAGTTGGTTGACAAGGATTAACTGGTGTAACATCTTCGACAACAGCTAGAAGATGACATTATTAACAGAAAGGTAAAAACAGTTAAATGACGTTCATTATAATGTCACCCATAATAGACTTGCCATTTTTATAATAATATCATGGATTTCATCAAGTTAAGGTTGGAACTAAAGACTTCCAATTTTTTCAATTTGTTGTATTAATGAATACTTATAATGTATTTGAAATTCATTACCATCTAAATAATCATGTAGCCTGTTACAGGTTTTAATTACAGTTAAATGAAATTACTTCTTTTCCTATCATCAAAATATTTGTGATCTACAACCCTTGTTACAGACGTGAGAATAATAATTCAGTAAGGGATTTGAAATCTGGTTTCCGAATATCAGTCTATATCTAAAGATATTGAAACAATGGGAGTATCCTTGATGAGATGACTAGGTCGGTTTGTTATATATTATATTTGTATAGACTTAACTACAGTATCAATATTACAGTATTATATTATGGAGATTTCTGAATCAGGCGACCAGCATGTAAAAATAATTAACAAGACTTACGTTCGGGTATTTGGCAGAACCTAAATGGATCTCCAGTATATCCAGGGATACAGGTACAGGAAGGCAAGTGATTTATAACTTGACATTGAGCATTTTGTCCACATGTACCAGGGCAAGGATCAATGCATTTATTCCTCAAACAAGCTTTATTTTGTGGACAGTCAGAGCTTACAGTACATTCGGGCCTGCAACCTTCGTAAGGGTTTCCAATGTATTCCGGTAGGCAAATACAAGAGCCAGCATTATTTCTTTCTTTACATACAGCATTAGCACCACATGGTGATGGTTGGCATGGGTTAATAGTTTCCTGTATTTGCGGTCTGATTGGTAAACATTGACTGAAGGGGTCTCCTTCAAAACCCGTTATACACACACAGTTAGGGGCGTGACTAACAACTCTACATTCGGCATTATTACCACATACTCCAGGGCAAGGGTCTTTGCATTTTCGGTTTATACATGCCAAGTGATTGGTGCACTCACTGTTGCTAGTGCATTCTGGTCTGCAGTTCGGAGGAGTGCCGATAAATTCAGGAAGACAAGAGCATGATGGGGAGCCGTTAGTTTCCCTACATTGTGCATTGCCACCACATGGTGAAGGATTGCAAGGATTAGGTGAAACTACTACGGATTCTTCCAGAGCTACAATATATTTACTTTTTAAAGAAAATAATCATGTTTAAGGTGGTGAATCGGTTCGGCGAAAGATGAGAAGATTTAACGATACACCACGATACTAGAAATTTTATTAACCTAATAAAAGTTTTAGTTTTTTAACGCTTTAAATTCGTAGAATCGTTTGGGAAAATGTTTGTAACATAGCTTTGGAATCGCGGTTTATGTCTTAATAAGTTTAAATTTAATGTTATATTAGAATAAGCGTAATACCGTTGAATAATTTAATTTCACGTTTATCCTATAGTGTATGATCGTATATTCCAAATAAAGTATAAAAATAGGACAGGATAGCTTACGTTTAGGTGTGCATCTTGTAAATGGATCTCCGATATAATTGGGTGGACAACTACAAATTGGATTATGATTAACCACTTGACATTTGGCACTGAGACCACAAGTGCCGGGACATGGATCTACACATTTTTGGTTTACACAGGCTTGTATCAGGGGACATTCAGAACTAGATACACATTCCGGTCTACAGGTAGGTGGACTTCCGATGTAACTTGGTACGCAAGAGCATACCGCCTGAGCGTTAATTTCTCTACATTGACTGTTGGGTCCACAAGGAGATGGATTGCATGGATTTGTTTTAGGAGGTGCTAAAATTAAAGAGTGCTGAATTACATAATTTTTTTTTTCGTTAATTACATTTCATGAAAAAAATAATTTAAATTACTAGTCGTGATTTAAAAAGGTATTGTAAGTAATTTCGGAAAAAGTTCTTACGTTCCGAAAGACGGCAGGTGACGAAGGCGTTTCCATTATAGCCTGCTGCACAGCTACACGTTGGTATATGGTTAATTACTTGACATATGGCCCCAGTTCCACAAGTTCCAGGGCATGGATCAACACATTTTAATCTGATACAAGCCCTATTTCTTGGACAGTCATTATTAAGAGTACATTCAGGCCTACAACCACTATACGGATCGCCTTGGTATTCGGGTAGACAAGTACATGCACCATCTTTACATTGGGTATTAGAACCACATGGGGATGGATTACAAGGATCTGGTTCTTCCACTGATTCAACTTTGGGTTTCGGGTAACAATTTACAAACGGATCTCCAGCAAAGTTATTTGGACAACTACAAATTGCGTTATGACTTTGTACAGTACATTCAGCGTTGGCTCCACAAGAACCAGGGCATGGATCTGTACATTTCTCACGGATACATGCCAAATTGCTGGGACAGTCTTGGTTTATAGTACATTCGGGTCTACAGTTCGGGGGGCTACCTATGTATTGGGGTAGACATGAACATGAGGGTGTTCTTCCATTGTTTTTACATTGTGAGTTGGGGCCACACGGTGATGGTACGCATGGATTTATATCGACTTCTTGTACTGGTGCTGGGGGCGGGGCTAAAAATTATTATCATTTATAGTTCTCCTACCATTTGTGACATATTTTACCAAGTTAATTTAGAAGTCTGATTGTGTAAATATAATGTTTTGACATGTTAATATTGTTACAGGTGTAATCAAAAACAATGGTTGGATGGAACCTTATAACAAAACGTTACCTCTTCAGGCTCTCTTAGCAGTAGGAGAGGGTGATATTTTAACATAGGTAAAAATAAAAAATACTTTAATTGAATATGCTCTTAAATAATATAGATTTTAAACATTGACATTAATGCATTGATTGGATTTTAAAAAGTTATAACAATTGTGGTATTATTTACTTTTTTCTTTTTTTTTATAACAATTTAAATATGGGTAAAATTCTTGCTTATCACTTTTTGTATACCGAGCAAAATGTACAAATTGCGAAAGAAATAACATATTATGCAACCATTAAAAAAGTGGCCTTTTATGAACCATGTTGTAACTTGTCACATTATATTCTATTAATATCTTACGTGGTATAGGGTAGCATCTTGCGAATGGATCTCCAGTAAATCCACCTCTACAGCTACATATGGGGCTATGATTTATGACGTGACATTTTGTTTGTAAACCGCAAGTACCAGGACATGGGTCAACACATTTCATGTTAATGCAAGCTCTGTTCATGGAGCATTCGGAAGAAACGACACATTCTGGCCTACAACCTGGTGGACTACCAATGTACGTGGGCAAACAAGAACAAACAGCCTGTTGATTTATTTCTTTACATTGACTGTTTGGACCACAGGGAGAAGGTTGGCATGGGTTCTCGTTTTGAACTTGGACAGCTAAAAGGTATGTGTTATCTATGAACATTAACGGAATCAACGCAACACACGACAAATTTATTTACTCCACAATACAAGTGCGACAAAATAAAATAACTTCTTTCTGGTTAAAGATACAGGAATATTTTTAATTATAGGGTCCCTAAAGTGTACATTAAAAAACCAATGTGGAATATACAATGTGTCCGAAACTGAAGATCCGTTATGATTTGATCCGTTGTATTTTATGGCATTATTTAATACTACCATAGAATATTTTCTATTCCTAAAACCTACCGTTTTTAGGATATTGATATTTTAAAAAATGACATTTTGACAGAATACCATATTACGTATCCTTTATGGTAATTACAGCAAAAACGGGTTGCACTTTTCTATCTTAGTTTTTATTTTTTTACGGAAAAATGCCATGTAAATTTTTTGACACCCTCTATATTAATTTAAAAATGGCAACTTAGGGTCCTCTACAATTATTTTTTATAAAGTTTCAACGTTTCTAACCATTAGGAACTTTGTTTAGTTTGTCGCACTATCGTAGTTTGTATAAATAAACTTTATGCGTTGGTAGAGAATGAAAATTAGATTTCAAAATTATTTATACGTTACTTGTCTGAACCTATTTAGACAAGTAATCTTCAATTCATATTTTAAGTGTTAAACTATTAAATATTGTGGGAAAATAATTTTTATACAAATACTTCACATTATAATTATACAGTGAGGACAAATATGTTCGAATTCATTTAAAATTCAATCTTTAATTTTTCGAAAAAATGCTTGGCCCGCTTGTTTTAATTTTTATATTTGCATTTTTTAAATTTACTTTCATAAATACAGGGTGACTCAAAAAAAAAGCTTTCATGTTCCACTTCAATTTTTTAAATTGAAATCCCATTTTTATTTTATTTTCGGATTTCTATGGAAAATTTTGATCACATTTCTGTATCATAACATATGTTTAAATTAAGTTGTTTAAAAAAGAATCAGTTTTATTAGAAAAAATTAATTTCATTTTAAGTAATAAATATATATTTTAATTTTTAATCGTGAAATATTTATTTAATAAATGTTGGAATTTATCTTCAAGTAAGTCTAATTTTTTGTAAATAAAATTGATTTTTTTTAAAAACAATTTAATTTAGACATACATAGGGTATTTTCCGTGGAATCCGAAAATAAAATAAAAAATAGAGGTTTTAATTTATGAAATTGAAGTGTCACATTAAATCTTTTTTTGAGCCACTCTGTATAAACGAAAGCAAGTTTAAAAAATGCAAATTTAAAGATTAAAATCGACTGCTCCCAGCGTTTTTTCGTAAATGGTAACTTAAAAAAATTTACCAATTTATATTTTTTAACCTATTTAAACTTTTTATAATATCAGTTTAGTGATATAGTGTTCCCTGCAATAAATCAACAAGTTTAACATTTGGATAATATGACAACTTCTTCTATAGAATATCATCTTACTGCACTAATGCTGTCCGAAAATATAGATCCGTAGTCATTGATCCCTCACGTAAGTAATTTTTATAAATTATTCGAAACCAATGCTATATCCTAATGCTTTCATCAAGTTCTTGTGGACGCCAACAACTTTGGCTACAGGATATCTCGCAAATCGCACCTACAGTGTGACACAGAAGTTCCGCAACGGCCATTTTGCTCGTAAACCCAAACCCCTGTATCAAAGTGCTTCAAATTTTAGACGCAGGGGTAAAAAATTGTTTTGCATTCGTTGGTAATATCTGCGACGTTGTCAGACCTACCGCTTGTCAGGTATTGACACTATGGTTTGATTTTCTTATGAAACTTCATGTATTTTTTCGGGTTTCATGAGCAATTAAAAGTATCTGTTGATGAAAAAATAATGTTATGAACCCAGCAGGGTCCAAGGAAGAGCTAATTAAATTTTGTAAAGGAATCCTCTACCTGTGTATACCTTACTAGACAGTCAATTTTAAATAATACTTGTCAAAATGCCAGTGTTGACATTTTGACATGTATTATTTAAAATTTACTGGTGACTTCTAGTAAGGTATACACAGGTAAACGCTTCCTTTACACAATTTGATTGGACCCTGCTGGGTTCTAAATATTATTTTTTCATGCACAGATACTTTAATTGCTCAAGAAATCCAAAAAAAAAATACATGGTGTTTCATTGAAAATTAAAACATAGTGTCAATACCTGACAAGCGGTAGGTCTGACAACGTCGCAGGTATCACCAACGAATGCAAAACCATTTTTTACCCCTACGTCTAAAATTTGAAGCACTTTGATCCAGGGGCTTTCGAAAAAAATGGCCATTGTCGAACTTCTGTGCGACACTGTATAACTCGCCTATGGGTTGTTCTATGCAAATAGACGTGGAAACGAAGTTGTTAATGCTCTAGAAAAATCGTTACTATTTTTGTAGTAGCACCAACGATTTGCGAGACATTTAGCATGGGACTTTCCACAAAGGCTTTCGAATAATTTAATAGTAAAAAATTTACTTATGCGATCTAAATAAACAACATGCTAATATTTCACAGTATTACTCTTTATGTCATTTTATCAAGTAAACTTCATATGACCATAATATGACCACAACGGCATACATTTTTGTCTACAGGGTTTTGATTTTTTTATATCGTTCTTTTTAATATCCATGAAATTAATTTAGACATTATTTTTAGTTTGATGTGTTAAGAGGATAAAAATCAGATATTTTAGTTAGAAAAGTTATTCTACCGACCAACCAGTGCAGTGGTACCGAGACAAACATGTCTTTTTACAAAAAGGTGGTATGCCACTGACACTTTTCCATGTTTCCTACTTAGCCTCGTCAATTCTACATGGCAACGGTATTTTGTTTTTTCTCGTCAGATCCACGCAATAACTGTACGTCTGACGAGAAAATGCACGATATCATTTTTATTCAGAATTATCCAGGCTAATCAAATAAAATATCCAAATGTCAGTGGGGTACCTCTCTTTTCGTAAACAAAATCATAGGAGATGTCTGTAGGAATGCCACTGGTGGATCCATCGTAACTAAAATACGTGGTTTTATAACAAACCTAAATTAAAAGCAATATCTAAAGTACTTTCTGGAGATATTAAAAAATAACAATTTAATAAAAAAGTTCAACATCCTGTAGCAAAAAAATTAAGTCGCTGCGGACATATTTTCATATGAATTTTTCTTCATAAAGTGAAAGTTACACTTTGAAATCGCAGCACGTCTTAAAGGAACACTCTGTATATTGACATCTATTAAATGCTATAAATTAAATTATTCTCAACCAAAATATCAAAACATTTATGACGGTGCCCTAAAATACAGTATACAAATATATATATTTTCTTACGTTCTGGTTGTGGTACAATACAGTGCCTGAAAGGATCGCCAGTATATCCAGGGATACAAGTACATGATGGGGCGTGATTTATAACTCGACACTCGGCATTGTTGCCACAAGTACCGGGACAGGGATCGGCACATTTATTGTTTATGCACGCTCGGTTAGATGGACAATCCGAGTTGTGGATACATTCGGGTCTACAGGCCTCATAGGGATTTCCAATATATTCGGGTAAACATTGACACGCACCAGCTCCATTTCTTTCTTTACAAATGGCATTTGTTCCGCAGGGGGACGGATCGCAGGGATTTATTAACTCTGGCGTTGGCAAGGGCTCTATAATTCAACATGATCAGGGTGTCAGTAAATCAAACGTCAGCATTTTTTAAACGGGTTGTTAACTCGTGAAACCAAGCATTTAAATTATAGCGGACGGGTTATTCGTTTTAATTGTACCACACTTTTTATTACCACCTTTACATTATGCTTTGCTTTTTATTAGACGGCTCTGAGTGGGAGGAAAGCTTTTGTCAGGGTTGTTTATTGATGTAAGCGCGCATGGGGTAGGGGGAGATTTGTGTAACGCTTGTGAACCGTTTTCCATTTTATTTTGTAAGCCTGGGGTTATTTGTTTTTGGGGACTTTTAGCATTGAAGTAGCAGGGAAGGGGGCGGGGGCAATAGCAGGGTGTGTTGGGTCGTTGACGCTGAAGCTCGTTGTTATCGTTGGGGGATTATTCTTACCTTTTTATCCCCTCGGCATAGGCAGCATTAGTATTTACAGCAAAGGCATGCAACTAAATAACTACTAATAAGAGCATCCAGAACATTCAACATAGCAATATAAAAATACTAACTGTATAGGAAGAAAGAAATTGGTTCGATACCGGGTTTATCGTCAAATCTGCGAACAGACGGTGTTCAAGATTTATGTACCGTCATCAGGACAAAGATTTAGTTAAAATATATAACATCAGGTACAGTCGAAAAACATTGAGTTATAAAACTGTCTTAAATATGTATACACCCACAACAGCTTCAATGCTGGATTTCATAGTATGGAAGATTGCAGGAGGCATACCTCACTCACTCATACTCACCCTTATAACTTTCTTACTTTTAAATTACCGAAATAAAATTGGATAAAGATGGGTTTATATGATATATTATTTTGCATTTTATGACATCGCAGACTCCATTTCGTCACTTCTCCTTTAACCGGAAATTACCTCAACTTTGGATTTTAAATGGTATGGAACCCGCCGTATTTGGCTTAGAAGTAAACTATCTTAGGGAGTTCACATCCGGTTAAACCGGATGTCATAAAGTGCATAATAATATCACATACAAACCCACCAAATTTTATTTCTGTAATTTAAACAATAAAGGAGTTATATGGGAGAGCGTTCCTCCTGAAATACCCTGTATTTAACAAAACGAGGTTACATTGTGTATTATGATTCTGGCTAAAAGTTAAAATTATGTCAACTATGTCAAAAAATTGTCCACAACAAACATAATTTTACAAAAAATCGAATTACTGTCGAATTACGTTATTTTTGAATTCTGATATAAAACTAAGATTTTTTATTGTTTTGCACATGACTTTTGATAAATTATATTTATCACACTTTGATGACTAGTTGTGCCATTCGAACGATGTATCTTAGAGAAAATCGGTTTCCATACCCCTGTATTTTATACCGACAGGAATTTCAAGAAAATATTAATTTAAGTTTAAATTTAATCTTTATGGACTGTAATGTATTTTAAATCTTTGTCCTGATAATCAATCTCCAAACGCGCTAGGGGATTTTGTTACTAAGAATTACGCCGATTATACAGGGTATTACTTAATGATATGTACTTATTTTAATGAGTGATTCCTGGACCAATTTTAAGTCGAGTTCATATACACGTATGTCCTCGAACGCTTTGTATTAGGGTTAAAATTTATACAGGGTGTCCCAGAATATGTGGGCAATCTCCCGGATTCAGATAAAACACTTAAAAATAACAGGAGAAGTTTCTATACATTTTTTTCCCTGCGGCCTCGCCTACGGAGATACGGGGCCCATAACGGACGTCCCTGGAAATCGTTGTTTTTTAAATAATTTTTTAAGTAGGTACTAGGTGTAATTTAATAATTTTTTAGTATAATGGTTACTAGTTGAGTCTCCTTAAAATTCTCCCTTTTAAACATAATTGGCTTAGTTAGTTTGCCAGGGACGGACTAGACGTAACACAAAAATGCTTTTTTTACACCCTGTATGATGAACGAACGACAATAATATTTTTGGATATTCTAAATCTTAAGCTGAAAAAGGTACTCTTGATCAATGTCGATAAAATGAACTGTTTTCGAAAAAAATATATTTTTGTTCAATATTGGTTGTTGTTTTATGTTCATAAAATTCCCTCATTGTTGCCATGGATTTTTTCACATGTACCGATTTAAATAAGAATATTTATGCCAGTGTCAGTTTATGGTAGTGCGGTGCGGTTTTTCTCCTTTGTCTTTTTAGTTACTAACTTAGTAATGGAATTTACGTATAGGTACTGAATATGCCAACATTCATTTAATGTATGGACAAAAATATTTTTTTCTCGAAAACGGTTCATTTTATCGACATTGATCAAGAGTGCTTTTTCTTCAGCTTAAGGTTTAGAGTATCTAAAAATATTATTGTCTTTCCTTCATCATACAGGGAGTAAAAAAAAAACATTTTTTTGTTACGTCTAGTCCGTCCCTAGCAAACTAAATAAGCCAAATGTGCTTAAAAGGGCGAATTTTAGGGAAACTCTTCTATAACCATTATTAAAAATTATTAAATTATACCTAGTACTTGAAAAATTAGTTAAAAAACAACGATTTTCAGGGACGTCCGTTATGGGACTTCCGTAGGGGAGGCCGTAGGAAGAAACATTTATAGGAACTTCTCCTATTATTTTTAAGTATTCTATCTGAATCCGGGAGATTGCCCACATATTCTGGGAAACATTGTATATATTTTTTGTTTTTATTAAAAATCTCGAAAACATTGAGATATTACACTAAATTTGGATATATACTATTTTGAAATAAACAACATATTTTTTGCCCCAATAAGTTTTTTTCTAAAGCCAGTGGCGTAGGTACAGCTAGGCTTCAATACAATTTTAAGCAAAAAATATGTTACTCCACTGATATTTTAGATCATCTTTCTCTTAAAATTTACCGTTTGGAAGAAAATAACATAATAATAATAGTGATGCATCCATTTTTGTTATTATATTTAAACGATTCTTACTTAAAAGATTTTCATAAAATTTTATAACAAAAGGGGATACAATATTAAGAGAAAGATACAATGTTTAAAATGGAATGATAATTAATAATAAAATAATTGTTTCGAAAATATCAGTGGCGTCATTTTATTTTTCGATTAAAATTGTATTGAGTGTAGCTCCAGCTACGCCACTGGCTTGAAAAAAATTGAGGTAAAAATGTATGGTTTTAATCATACCAAAATTTAGTGTAATATCGCAAACTTGTAGGAGAATCTTGGTAAAAACCAAAAAAAAATGTATATCAAAACAAAGCATTTTAGGACATACGTGTATGTGAACTTTTCGACTTAAAATTGTTCCAGGAATTCTCCATTAAGATAAGTACATATCATTAAGTAATAACTTCCATAGTTTATAACGCTAAACATTAGAATTATGTTGTTCCTTCAGGATCCAGAATATCTACGCACTACGGTACAAAAAAATTCCATCTATCTATGTTCGTCCGGGTTCAAATTTGGTGTTTTAAAACAGTTTTTATGTAAATACGAAAAATATTTAAAGCTTACTAAAGGTAGGATTAATACCGTTGTTTATAATTTTTTAACACAACTTTTCTATGGATAGCCTAAGGCAGGTATTTTAATGTATTTTTAAATTAATTTCATACTTGAACGTTCTGGATTACTCAATAATAAAAGAACAATAATATATACATGCAGTAGAAATACAATGTCAAGTAGAACCTGCCCTATGTCACTTTCTTTTCACTTGTTTGAGTCTCACGAGTATTTCATTACGTGGGTCAAACTTGATGAAATACTCGGGAGCCAGTGTCAATTAAAAAAAATAACTATTACTGCATTCTGAACCTATATTTTTGAAAAATTTTCTTCCGTAGAATAAAACGTTTCCGTTTTTTTGTCTTTAAAAATCGATTCATGAACTACACCTATTCACAAGAAAAATATGCTTTGCAATCATGCCGATAATTTACTTAGGTGAGTTTCATTAACACACATCTTTGAATTATTTAAAAAATTCTGGTTATTATTTTAAAGGGTTTCACAAGGGGTTTAATATGACTTTCCTGTATTTTTTAGATATAACTTGCGCTTTGGGTTCGAAAACAAATATCTTTTGATCGCATCGTTTCATCTCAGTATTTCGTTCCCTATTAACTAGGTTTAAGTACCAACTTACAACAACTGTTAGGTACCGTAAGTTTCTGTTCCTCTTTTAGTTTATTTGCTTTGCATTGCGTATCCAATATTAATTACTATAATATAATATGCAGTTCGCAATATATATGTTTTTTTTTAAATAATAACAACGAATATTTTTGGTATGGTTTGCAAATTTAGTACCTGCTTGTTACTTCTTAAGGCAATAATAATTAAAACAAAACTAACTTGACATTGTTTCTCACCCAACACCAACTACAAAGAAAGGAAACAACCCAAAAATCGACTTACGTGGTGTCTGGACGCATCCTCTGAACGGGTCACCGGTGTAACCCGGGCTGCACGAGCATACGGGATTGTGATTCACTACCGAACAAACCGCATTAGCGCCGCAACTGCCCGGGCACGGGTCGCGGCACTTTTGGTTGATACACGCGCGCGCACTCGGACACTCGGGATTGATGGTACACTCAGGCCTGCAAGATGGCGGCACGCCGATATAACCTTCGATACACGAGCAGGCCGGGCTTTCGCCGCGCACTTGACACACTGAGTTCGGTCCACACGGACTTGGTTGGCACGGGTTTGTTGGTCGTTCATCTGCAAAAAAGGAGACATTTAATAAAGGTTTCCTTATAACAATAAAATCAAATTTTAGATACTTATACCCAGTAATAATGATTGCAGGAATAAGCACAAGATTCGTAATTTTACATATTAATATGAGACTAATTCATAATTTAAGTAACATTAAAGTGATTCTGTCGGTAATTTTTTATTTTCCCCAAATATTTCAAAATAAATAAATAAAATAACGAGGTATAAACGTTGACATTAATACAAATTGTGATCGTCTAGTTTGTTCTTATTTACCTAAACCCAACAAATCAACCATTTATTTATAAATAAATTAATGGATACTTGAAGTTGGGCGTATATCTACAAAATATTCCCAGTTAATCATCCTTCTAACTTTAATAATAACCGAGATACCAATGATGAGAATTGAATTCAAGACGCACTATAGCAATAGCCTAGTGCAACCATATCTATCAGTTTCAGTAATACTATAATGATGAATAAAGAAAACTTTACAACTTCGTTAAATTAACTTTTTAAAAGGAAATCGCATTTATCTTCTATTAAATTCGTTGGTCATCTATAATAGTGGCGTACCATAGGTCTAGTGAAAGGAACTCCTTTGAAGTAATAGAATTTTTGAGATTTAAAAAAAATATATCTATATATGTAGGAAATTTCTATATTGTTTAGTCATTTTATTTTTTTTTGTATTATTATAATGTTAGGATGTAGAGTACTATCCTGGTTTATTCGGGTTCTGCCTGGGATCGCGTCATTTCAGGGATTACTTGCGCCGAACGGAGCTGACGGCTAGGACTTTCACGCTCCTATTTTGAGAGCTTGCCCGGCCGCGATTTCGATTGGTTGTGAGTCACGGGTGCCGGCAAGCTGACTGGCTGAACCACTATGTCGTCATCATAGGTTCGTGCAGTCGCACCGTCAGCTCCTCTAGCGCAAAATGCATCAGGATAAGGGATGAAGCGGGAAGACGGGGGGTGAGTAGCGACGGGGAAAAGAAAGCGGGAAGAAGGGAATTAAGACGGAGAGACGCAACGAAGACGAACGACGCCACGGGGGTCGCGGAATCTGATAATTATTAAAAAAGGAAGAAAGACGTGTTCGCGTAACGACGGGCGAATATTTCTATATTAAAGTAAAGACGAGAGACGTGTTTGCTAGACGACGGGCGAATACATCTTATTTTTTAAAGAAGACGACGGAAGTTTCAACTATAGTGTAAATACTGTAAAATCATATCAACAATAGTTATTATCCGAATAAATACCTAAAAAACCTTAAGTGTATAAAGTTTCTTGCCTCACTACCCCTAGACAACAAAGAAAAAGCCTATATATATATAAGCTCAAGCTCAACTTACCTCGTGGAGGTGGTGGTATCGGATAACATCTTGTGAACGGATCCCCGGTGTTTCCAGAAGAACAGCTGCAGATGGGATTATGATTGACTACTTGGCAAATAGCGTTAAGTCCACATGTTCCTGGACATGGATCAATACATTTGTTGTTTAGGCAGGCTTGGGTTAGTGCACATTCAGAACTGACGATACATTCTGGTCTGCATTGAGGTGCACTGCCAATCATGCCAGGTTGGCAAGAGCAAACAGCGACACCGTTGTTGACTCTACAGACGCTGTTTGGACCACAAGGTGATGGTTGGCATGGGTTTATTGGTGTAGGAGCTGGAAGATAAAGGAACCGATAAATTTAGCTCTCTCTTTAGACACACTCTACAAACTCTAGATATTCGAGGAATACATAAATCGACGTCTAGGAACAAAAATCGAAGAAGCGTGTGTCTGAATTTAATTTATTAACTTTCCTTTACATAGTTAAAATTATATTAGATACATCTATGTAACTTGTTGCACCAATTGTTTGTTCCCCTCTAAAATGATACAGAAATGCAAATTTTACACTATAAAGAAGTGTAAGTTATCTCTAAGCAGAAATTATTTACTTCTTACTTCGCTAAGTATAATTATATCTAAGAAGTTTACTGTTCCCAAAGAAATTAGTTCTAAATGTGTATAATTTTCATCCCAGAATTTGCGATCTAAAAACTATTATTTTTCTTTGACAACTAGTATTTCTTGTTGTTGTTTGCTATTAGTTTACATTTATAAAATAGTTATTTAAATTACATTTTAATCTATTTTGATTCAATCCCTGCGAGGACTAGATGATATTGAAACATTCTTTTTTATACATATTTTATTAAATACTTTAAATAAATGTTAAGATTGAGTTTCGCTACATGTATCTTCAGTTAGTGCATTGTAAGAATACATTATAATATACTTACGAATTCTGGGTTTCTGACGACAGCTTGTAAATGGATCACCTTCGTAGTCGGGTGGACAACTACAGATGGGCAAATGATTAACAACGTCGCAAACAGCTTCTTGGCCGCAAGTTCCCGGGCATGGATCAACACATTTTAGGTTAATACAAGTCTTTGTTGGTGAGCAGTCCGTGTTCATGGTACATTCGGGTCGACATCCTCTGTACGGATCGCCCTGATACAGTGGTAAACAAGTGCAGATTCCATCGTTACATTCAGCATTTTGTCCACAAGGAGATGGGTTACATGGATCTTCCGGTACTTTTATTAAAGGACGTTGTTCTTTAATACACTCAGTAAACGGATTGCCGGTAAATGATGAGATACAAGTACAAATAGGTATGTGGTTTTGTACTCTACATTCAGCGTTAAAACCACATGATCCTGGACATGGATCTCTACATTTCTCAGTAATACAAGCTAGGTGGGAAGGACAATCCGTATTTACCACACACTCTGGCCTGCAGTTTGGTGGAGTTCCAATGTAGGTGGGCCTGCAAGAACAAGAAGGTTGGCCTCGAATGTCACGGCATTCCGAATTACCTCCGCAAGGAGATGGCACACATGGGTTTCTTATGGTAGGTGGTGGTGTCGGTTCCTTTGGTAATTGATAACATCTTGAAAATGGATCGCCAGTTAGTCCTGAAGGACAACTGCAAATAGGATTGTGATTGATAACTTCGCATCTAGCTCCGACACCACATGTTCCCACACAGGGATTGGCACACTTAAATCTATGGCACGCACGATTCGATGGACATTCAGAACTGACTACACATTCAGGTTTACAAGATGGAGGAGAACCTTGGTATTCAGGTAAGCACGAGCAGACTGCCTGGCCGTTCACTTCCCGACATTGACTGTTTGGTCCGCAAGGCGACGGTTGACATGGATTTTCTGGTTGTCTTGGTTCTTCTGTTACAGCTAAAAATTAAATATTCAATAATGATATATTGATTATACAGGGTGGCAACTATTTAATTGATGACTATGAGTGTCTGGATATCTTTTGAAAGGTAATATTTACGAAGTTGGTTAAATTAGAGAAAATGTGCAGTTTTTGAAGCTTTTTTTAGAATATAGTATCGACGTTGCCGAACTGTTGGTTCATGAGATACAGGGCGATTTGTTAAATATGTCTAAAATTAATTTCTTTAATAACTCGAAAGGTTGTGATTTAGAAAAATGCTCTTTAAATAAAGTTTTATATTTTTATTGTTTCTATAAAATGGCGATATCAGTTTTTTATGACATCTTTTAATAAATTAGATATAATGGCCAACTTCAATTTCAATACGGACCTGGATTTTTTATTTAATTTTTGAGAGTATTTTTTGCCCCAAATACAATGATGTATTATCACTAAGTTCTATTTATCTTACTGTCGGCATAAATTATACATCATCACGGAATTTTTGAGACTTTTTCAGTACGACTCTGATTTTTTTAATTATACACATAATACTTTCATTTGATCTAAATGTAATTGAGCTAAAATTAAAACTAGTAAAAATCATTCATTTAAAAAAAGTAATAGTGACCAGATTTCATCTAAAAATAACAAAATTAAAAATAGGTACAAATTGAAGCATTCAATCGCTTATAAAAAATGGTGAGCGAGGTGACCACGGAATATGCCTGTTTTCATCCGGTGGTGTATTTCTTCTGGGGAAATTTCCAGAACAAAGTATATTACACCCCATGTAATGATATCCATGAACTTTAACGACATTTAATCGGTGCCTTCCAAACAGTTATATCCAGCATGGTGAGGCACGCTTTTGAACAAATGGAAAAAAGAACCAACCGTTGAAATGAAAATCAAGGACGCTATTTCGATCCATTAACTAAATGACATTACTAAGTAAAATATTTAGTTATTATATATACGCGGTTGAATGTTTAAATTTGTACTGAACTATTTTTTATTTTGTTTTTCTTAGGTGAAACTGGGCAATATTACTTTTTAAAAATGAAATATTTTTACTAGTTTTAATTTAAGCGCAATTGCAGCTAAATCAAATGAAAATATCATGTATGTATTATTTAAAAAATCAGGGCCGTACTGACAAAATTCTTAAAATTATCCTGATGATGTATAATTTGTGTCGAATCTAAGGTAAATAGAATTGAGTGATACATCATTGTATCATGACCATGATAACAAATTGCCCTGTATCTCATGAATCCAGAACAATTGGACAACGTCGATACTGGATTCCAAAAAGCTTTAAAAACTGCACATTTTCTCTAATTCAACCCACTTCGTAAATATTACCGTTGAAAAGATGTCCATAGTCATCAATTAAACAGTCGCCACCCTGCATATCAAAAAATATAAATTATGCATACAAATTTCTATAGTTCAAATTTTAATTTGTTATATAGATTATTTATGGAATTACCCAAGACGTTAGAGATTTAATAATGAGGAGCAATTTAAGAGCTGCGTTTGATCACAGGTTGCCAAGCAGACACTATTTTATGCGAACGTTTAGCCAAATATACTTAATTTTTTGCTAATCTATAACTGGATTCGTAAAGTTAAAGGATTGGAAAACGCTATGAAAAAATTGCGTTATAAAATATAATGTTATAAGAATAATAACAAACAAACAATTTCAAATATTAACAATTTTCAAATTTTTGTCACAGATCTTCCTGAAACTTGTTGATACCCCAATCGACATGTCAGACAATCTAAATATCAATAAATTAACTACAAAACTTTATTATTAACGGCTAAAACTTCACGAAAAGAAATATTGATCAGCTGATGAGTTTCGTCTCTTTCTAACCTGCCAAAAAGCGGCTAATTTGGGATTCTTTGGGATCCTCATCTTAACTCCAGCTGGTAAGTTATAATCAAAATTATCTGCTTTGTTATTCAGAGGTAATGCGTAATGAGAGTTCGTGTATTTTTTGATTGTAAGATTAAAATAGAACATGTTTAAATATGTCACGCAATTTCCTATATCTTTCAAAAGATAAAGTTTATTTCTAAAAATGGGAAGGAAAAAAATGTCATATGAAACTATTTCACACCATCGTAAATTAAAATTTGATCTGTTTCTTAGAGTTTTTATATTTTGGCATTATAATACTTTGCTATTATCTTGCTTATCCAAATAAATGTGTTAATTTTCACCAAATGTCACTTATAAAATCAATTTGATGCCATTTGCACGACGCATGGTGTAAAATGGCAAAAACTAACCCGCTTTTTCCTATAACATTTTTTCAAATGCCGACAATAAAAGCCTATTTTTGGCATTTTTAAATAAAATGTCAAATCTTACGGATATATTATGAAGTAACTACTAGTTTTAAATAGACCATATTTGATGCTAAAAATATTAAACGAATTAATTTTAAAAAATCCCCTTAATGCGTACATTCCTGGGAATAATACACTTCTTTCAGTTTAAAGTACCTAACGTATAAGATGACCAATAAATTAAAACCTGTAAATAAATTACTGTTTGATAATTATTTTGACATAATTAATATGTTTGGACCTTGGGTTTGTTCGATGATTGTTTACTGTCAAAAATTAATTTCAACGTTATTGGTTCTTTGCAATACATAGGAAAATAAGTTCTAAATACTTACGTTCTGGTGGCAATGGAGAACATAATATGAAAGCATCACCAGTAAAGCCAGGAATACAAGAACAACTTGGCACATGATTAATTACTGAACATTCGGCGTTTTGGCCACAGGTTCCCGGGCATGGATCTGCACATTTGTTCATGATACAGCCCTTACTAGATGGACAATCTGAGCTAAGTACACATTCTGGTCTACATCCTTCATAAGGATTTCCTTGATAATCTGGTAAACATATACATGCTCCAGCACCGTTTCTTTCCTTGCATTCAGCATTTGCACCACATGGAGAAGGCTCACACGGTTTAATAGGTTCTGATTTTATTATACATTGGACGAATGGATCTCCAATAAATCCTGGCAAGCAAGAGCACGACACTGCATGCGAGATTACATGGCATTCAGCGTTTTCTCCACAACTTCCTGGGCAGGGATCTTTACACTTATTATTAATACAGGCTTGGGTACTCGGGCAATCAGTGTTGATTACACATTCCGGGCGACAGTTTGGTGGATTACCAATGTACCCTTCTTGACAACTGCAAGCATAATTATCGCCCACAGTTCTACAAATAGAATTGGGGCCGCATGGCGAAGGTACACAAGGTTCTCTTCTCGGTGCAGGCGTTACTGGTTCTGGTGGAATATCTCTACAGATTTGGAATGGATCGCCGGTTTGTCCTTCCGCACAACTGCATATAGGGCTGTGGTTTCGAACTTCACATCTAGCTCTTGATCCGCACGCTCCTGGGCAAGGATCTATACATTTTTGATTTATACATGCTTTGTCCTGTGGACACTCGCCACTGACGACACATTCTGGTCTACATCCTGGAGGACTTCCTTGATAACTGGGTAGGCATGAGCATACAGCTTGTTCGTTAACTTCCCTACATTGACTGTTGGGTCCACAGGGTGATGGATTACATGGATTAGTTTTCCGCGGTGGCGGTTCAGCAACACGGCAATTTATAAATGGATCACCAGTATACCCATCAGGGCAAGAGCAAGTTGGTATATGATTTATTACATCACAACGTGCGTTCTGTCCACATGTTCCAGGGCACGGATCAATACATTTGTTTCTAATGCAAGCTTTGTCCCTTGTACATTCTGCACTGAGAACGCATTCCGGTCTGCAAGCTTCGTATGGATTACCTTGATATTCTGGTAAACAAGTACAAATGGCTTCATTACATTGAGCGTTTATGCCACATGGTGATGGATTACACAAATCTTCTTCAACCGGCGCAGGTGTTGATGGAGGTATAAGATTACAATTAGTAAATGCATCTCCGGTATATCCTTCGGAACAAGAGCATATTGGAATGTGATTAAGTACATTACAAACTGCGTTAGTACCACATGAACCAGGGCATGGATCCTGACATTTTTGGTTAATACAAGCAAGGGAACTGCCACATTCTGAACTAAGAACACACTCCGGCCTACAATTTGGTGGAGCTCCGATGAAACCAAGTAAACATGAACACGTAGGTGAGCTACCTATAATTTTACAAACTGAGTTTGGCCCACATGGGTTTGGATAACACGAGGGTGGTCTTTCAGTGGTTGGCTCCGGTGGCGGTGGTGGTTGAGGTGAACATCTAGTAAACGGATCACCTGTATATCCTGGCGGACAAGCGCAAATAGGATTGTGATTTCTCGTGGTACATTGAGCTCCCAGACCACAGGTGTTTGGACATGGGTCGCCGCATCTTTGATTTATACAAGCTTTATCTAATTGACACTCAGAGTTGACAACACATTCCGGTCTGCAGCTTGGCGGAGAACCGATATATTGTGGAAGACAAGAACAAACTGCTTGTTGATTAAATTCTCTACATTGACTGTTTGGCCCACAAGGAGATGGCTGACAAGGATTGATTGGTTGCGGAGGCTCTGTCGGAGCTATTCTGCATTGGAAAAATGGATCACCGGTGAAACCAGCTGGGCATATACATGTTGGTACATGATTATTAACGTGACATTCTGCCAATTGCCCACATGTTCCTGGGCAAGGATCGATGCATTTGAATGAAACACAGGCAAGGGCTGGAGCACAATCGCTATTACTCTCACATTCTCTGCGGCAACCTCTGTCGCTATCGTAAGGATTTCCTTCATAGCCAGACGCACAATAGCATGCTCCAGCTCCATTCTTTTCTCTGCATTCAGCATTTGGTCCACAAGGCGATGGCGAACATGGCGTTGCTGGTCGTTCCGTCACTGTAAAGACACAACTAATTATTGACAGAATATCACTAGAGTTTTTATTACAAATGAATATGTAAGAAAATATCAAGATGAAATAAATATAACAAAACTGAAAAATGTAACAATAGTGTTTGTAAGGATAATAATCTATACAGAAAGTACTGAAAGATAAAGAAGAATAAAGAAGTAAAATGCTTACAAGGCGGTGGAGGTGGTAAGTTACAAGAGCTAAATGGGTCTCCAATATATCCAGGGAAGCATGAACATACTGGGTTATGGTTGACCACTGTACATTGCGCGTTAACTCCACATAAACCAGGGCAAGGATCTTTGCAGCGCTCGTTTTTACATGTCAAGTGATTAGGACACTCTGAATCATTTATACATTCTGGTCGACAATTAGGAGGACGACCAATAAAGTTTTGCAAGCAAGAACATGCTGGTTGACTACCAACAACTCTACATTGGGAATTTGGCCCACAAGGTGATGGTACACATGGATTTTCAGGTGTTTTGGTTGGTAAAGGTACTAAAAGAGAAATTTTAATTAAAATTGAGTCAAAAAGCAGAAAACAGGTAACATACTTTCAATTTTAGCGCACTTAGTAAATGGATCTCCTGTATATCCTGTTAAACAACTACATATAGGATTGTGATTTACAACTCTACATTGGGCGTTAGATCCGCAAGTTCCAGGGCAAGGATCCACACATTTTTGGGATATGCATGCTTTGTCTTGGTGACATTCTGAACTTACTACACATTCAGGTTTACACATTGGAGGTGAACCAATGTAACCAATATTACATGAACAAACAGCATGCCCGTTTACTTCCCTACATGCACTATATGGTCCACATGGAGAAGGTTGACAAGGGTTTTGTGGTTCTTCTACAACTTTAGAAAGAAAAATACATTACAATCTATGCTACTAGCTAGCAAAATATACTAATGGATTATTATCACTACGTTAGTAATTTGTAGTTTATCTTACTGGCTTCTATAAGGTTGCAAGCTCGGGTAGGATCGCCTGTATAGCCTGGTATACACATGCAAGATGGTGCATGATTTATTACACTGCATTCAGAATTTAGTCCACATGTACCAGGACAGGGATCAACGCATTTATTATTAACGCATGATCTGCTACGGTCACAATCTGAGTTTGTTACACATTCTGGTCTACAGCCTGTATAAGGATCACCGAAGTATTCGGGTAAACATGCACAAGATCCTGCACTATTTCTTTCTTTACAAACTGCATTTGCCCCACAAGGTGAGGGATTGCAAGGATTTCTTGGCCGTTCGGTAACAGGAGGAGCTAAAAGTATAGAGTTAAAGTTAAAGGAAAGGGCTAAACGAAACGATAGGTAAGAAACTAAAGTAGAAGAAAGATTTATATAGTTCTTACAAGGTGGTATAACGTAACATCCGTTAAATGGATCGCCGGTATATCCTGAAATACATTGGCAAACTGGCGCGTGTTTTAATACTACACATGACGTAAATGATCCACAAGATCCTGGACATGGATCAATACATCTTTCATTTTGGCATGCACGATTGCCTAAGCATTCGGCATTTATTGTACATTCAGGTCTACAGTTTGGAGCTCTACCAATATAGTTAGCGAGACAAGAGCATGCAGCCTGTGTACCGACTACTCTGCATTGCGAGTTTGGTCCGCAAGGAGTGGGCACACAGGGGTTACCACTTGGTTCAACAGATGGTATTTCTAAAATAACAGAGAGCAAAGTTAACCACTAAGGTGAGAACATACTAAAACTATTGGGGTTAGTAATACATAGAGATAAGTCTTACTTTGTTGCAAAACACATCTTGTAAAAGGATCTCCTACATAGTTTTCTGAGCAACTACAAATGGGATTATGATTAACTATTTGACATCTGGCATTAATTCCACATGTTCCTGGACAAGGGTCTTTACATTTTTGATTTATACATGCTTTATTTTGTGCGCATTCGGAGCTAACCATACATTCCGGTCTACATGCAGGAGGTGACCCTATATACTCAGGTTGGCAAGAACAAACCGCATGACCATTTACATTTCGACATATGCTATAAGCCCCACATGGTGATGGTATACACGAATCTCGCTTAGGCTCTTCAACTACTAAGAAAAAGAAGAATATAAGACAACAGAAAGTAAAAACAAGGGAAGATTTAGCTTACTAGGTGGAGGAAGACGGCAGGAAGTTATCGGATTTCCGGTATATCCAGGCAGACATGTACATGACGGTGCATGATTTGTTACAGTACACTCAGCATTTATACCGCAGGTTCCAGGACAAGGATCTTTGCATTTATTATTAATACAAGCTTTGTTTGTAGAACAGTCAGAGTTTGTAACACATTCAGGCCTACATCCTGTATATGGATCGCCAAAGTATTCAGGCAGGCACACGCATGAACCTGCCCCATTTTTTTCTCTACATTCTGCATTAGCCCCACATGGTGAGGGATTGCAAGGGTTACGCTCTTCTTCAACTGGTTGAGTGACTAAAATAATATATAGTTTAAAGGTGATGCAATATTAGAAATAATTATATATTTCTTACTTGGAATGTTATTGCATCCAGAGAACGGATCACCAGTAAAACCTATTCTACAAGAACATACAGGCCGATGAGATATAACGGTACATTCAGTGTTGCTACCGCAAGATCCAGGGCAAGGGTCGACGCACCTTTCCTGTTGACATGCTAAATTTGCTGGGCATTCAGCATTAATAGAACATTCTGGCCTGCAGTTCGGAGGGCGACCAACAAAGTTTTGTTTACAACTGCACACCGGTGTATTACCAATTTTACTAACTATTCTACACTCTGAATTTGCCCCACAAGGCGATGGAATGCAAGGATTTGCTGGTGAGATGGGTTCAGGTCTCCCTAAAATTACATGTTTTAACGTAATATTTTTTTAAATATTAATGCTTGACTTTTAACTTACGTTCTTCTTGCAAACATTTAACAAATGGATCACCGGTATATCCAGAAGAGCAACTACATATCGGATTGTGATTGACCACTTGACACCTGGCATTAATACCACATGTTCCTGGACAAGGGTCTTGACATTTGTTGTTGATACACGCTTTATCCAAAGAGCATTCTGCACTTATCATGCATTCCGGTCTACACATGGGAGGTGATCCAATATAATTCTGTTGACATGAACATACTGCATGGGCATTTACAACCCGACAGATACTGTAGGGACCGCAAGGTGATGGTTGGCACGGTTCAACTATCGGTTCTTCAATAACTAAGGATATTGGAAAGTGCATATGAAATTATGCATTTATCTACTGAGTAGACATTATAAAAATCAGAAGTCATAGATTAGTTGCACAATTCTAGTTAAAATACTTCCAGGCGCGTAGGGTTAATTCGGTCATGTTTTAATTCTAGGAGCATTAGAAAGTTGTCTCCCTAATAAATTTTTTAATTTTATTTTTCAACATAATTTCCCTTAAATTCAACGCTCCTCCGCCACTCTTACTGCAGCGACTTTATTCATTCACAAAAAAAATTCCCGTTAGCCCTCAAAATATGTATCAATATTTTCTTGGAATTGATTATCTACAGCTGGAAAGCTGATGGACATTGGGAGCAAGCAAAAGTTAGTCTTGTTGGGCACTGCAATAATAGCAGTTACTTAAGGCAACAAAATGACGCGTGGATATTATTCTTGTTTGTGTCAAAAATGCTAGGTTCACGACAATGTGGGAGTTCATAAAGCACAGCCAAGTCCAACACATCATCCGTGAATTTAACTTTATTGCGGTGGACCATCCGCTGTAGTATAGATTTTGCTCTGTTCTGTCTGACTTCTTTTTATTTAGATATTTGAGGAAGCACCTCAAGTCCTTTTTGTAGACTTTAACCAATTGGATGGACTATTTATGCCTAATATGAAGACCAACGCGAATCATTTTGTCTGAATAAATAAAGCAGAAGTGGCGCAGTGAGCTGAAGATTGTGTTGGTTAATAACATTTTTTAAAAATAGTCTTCGTTCTAAGAAAAATTTTCTAGGGTCTCTTGTAAGTAAATATGCCGTTCGTGTAACGGAGAAAGTGGAAATGTCCATAGTATAATAAATCAGTGACTTCCGTACTAGGTAGATAAAAAAACATAAATAAATATTACACATACTTGGAGGTGGTAAGTGACAAGATACCGAAGGATTTCCAGTATATCCATCAAAACAGAAACAAGACGGTAAATGGTTGGATACCCTACATTCTGCATTAATTCCGCAAATTCCTGGACATGGATCTTTACATTTGTTGTTTATACACGATTTATCTCTCGAACAGTCAGAGTTAGATATACATTCTGGTCTACATCCAGTATAAGGATCTCCAAAATATTCTGGTAAACATGTGCATGCTCCAGCACCGTTTCGTTCTTTACAGTCGGCATTTGCACCACATGGCGAAGGATTGCATGGTCGTCGCACTTCTTCTATTGGTTCAACAATCGGGATTTGTGAACATCCATTAAATGGATCTCCAGTAAAGCCTACTTGACATTGACATTGTGGTGAGTGATTGGCTACGACACAAAGTGCATTAAATCCACAAGAACCTGGGCAAGGATCTTTACATCTTTCATTCAGGCACGCTAAGTTTCCAGGACATTCTTGGTTTATAACACATTCAGGTCTACAGTTAGGCGCTCTTCCTACATAATTTGGTAAACATGAACATACTGGTTGTGTTCCAGATACTCTGCATTGAGAGTTTGATCCACAAGGAGAGGGAATACAAGGGTTACCACTGGGTTTTTCTACAACTGGTCGCTCTAAAAACAATAAAGTCAAGGTTCATTCCGTAATATAAACGAATAGAAATTATGTCAAAAAGAGAAGGTAAAATCCTTACTTTCTTCTTGAATACAACGAATGAATGGATCTCCGGTCAATCCAGGTGCACAACTACATATCGGATTATGGTTTAAAACCGTACATCTGGCATTAAGTCCACAAGTTCCAGGGCAAGGGTCTTTGCATTTTTGGTTTATACAAGTTTTATCTTGTGCACATTCTGAACTAACTATACATTCTGGCTTACACATTGGAGGAGCTCCGATATAATTCGAAAGACAAGAACATACGGCGTGGCCATTTACTTCTCTACATTGACTGTATGGGCCACACGGAGATGGAATGCAAGGATTTCCAGGTTCTTCATATATTGCTAAGAAATAATACGAATTTTTAACGGTAACAATCTCCTCTTACAAATGTTATTTAAGTCCTGGTGTTTAATAAGTAATACAGCCAGTCACAGGATAAGGCCTTGTGGTCACATGAAAAGGGTTTTACATAGTAATTATGCAGTTCACGTTTGATTGTATTTAAATTAATAATAAAATTGGAAAACTATCGAACAAACTTCCATGGTGGTTTGTTTATATACGGCGATGTTCGTCTCTATATGGCACCATGCTAATAATTTTTTTATAATAACTGTGATCTTAGATTAAAATTAATTGGGAGTCTCCAATTCTTCGTTACCTCAGGACCAATACATTTTAAAATCTAATCTTTGTCATTATATTTTTCATATTTTTATTTATTTCTTTATATTTTTTAGGAAATTATATTTAGAAATAGTACCAAACGAACTAACAGTACTTTAAAATACTATACATATGTAGATCATACAAGGACTTTTTGTACCGTATTTATGAAATTATATTTTATGAAAATATTTGTTTTGTTCTCTTCAACAAACGACGGAATAAACACAATAAGTAAATGTAAGATCTGCTCGAAATATTGAACACCAGGACTTCTGCAGCACTACGTTTAATTCTCAGCTTACTTGTTTCAACAATTATTGGGTGACAAGATAATGTAGGATTTCCAGTAAATCCATTTAAGCAGTTGCAATTAGGAATGTGATTAGTTACAATACATTCCGCATTAATACCGCATGTTCCAGCACATGGATTTTTACATTTGTTATTAACACACGATTTATCTCTAGGACAATCCGAATTTTGAACACATTCAGGTCTACAGCCAGTATATGGATCTCCAAAGTAACCAGGGACACAAGTGCACGATCCTGCACCGTTAAATTCTTTACAATTGGCATTGGAACCGCATGGTGAAGGGTTACATGGACGAGCAGGCTCCTCGGTTATCCGTACTAAAATATTTGCAGTTAAAGAAGGATGCAAAAGGGAGGAGTTAGTGATATCTTACTTTCTTGACATCCTGAAAATGGATCTCCTGTGAATCTTTCAATGCAGTAGCATACAGGTACGTGATTGACCACGCTGCATTGCGCGTTTGCGCCGCACGAACCAGGGCACGGGTCTTTACATCGCTGATTAACGCATGCTTTGTTAGATGAGCATTCCGAGTTTATTACACATTCTGGTCGACAGTTTGGCGGTTGACCAAAGTAATTTGATAAGCACGAACATACTGCTCTATCGTTTATAATTTTACATTCTGCAAATATTCCACAAGGGCTAGGTACGCATGGATTGGGCTTTTCTACTATAACGGGACGTTCTAAAAAATAATTTTATGATTTTGGTTGGTTTAATTATTTTTTCCGATGTTAAATGGGGTTAAAGGATTATTGTTGGTTTAAATTTATATCCTTAGGTACTACTTTATTATTAGGCTTTGTGTTGTTTTTAGTTTCGTTAATACGTTAATAATAAATATTTTATTTGTTAGCGATGTTCAAGCTAGTCATTATTTAATGTATATGGTATTGCTTACTCTCTTCCGGTATGCATCGGATAAATGGATCACCAGTATAAGATGGAGGGCAACTACAAATGGGGTTGTGATTGACAACCCTACATAACGCATTTATTCCACACGTTCCAGGGCAAGGATCTACACATTTTTGATTTTGGCATGTTTTATCTAGGGTACATTCCGAGGTTACTACACATTCTGGTTTGCACATGGGCGGGGCACCGTAATAGCCAACTGCGCAAGAACATACAGGCCTATCGTTTTGAATTTGGCATATACTATACGGCCCACAGGGTGATGGGACACAAGGATTACGTTTGGGCTCCTCAACAACAACTAAAAGAGGATTGGGGTTAGGTCTAGTATTATTAATTTCTGTCATTGTCTTACTAGGATCGATTTTTCTGCAGAAGCTTAAAGCATTTCCAGTGTAATCAGAGATACAATAACATTGGGGGTTGTGGTTAACGACGGAACATTCTGCGTTAACTCCGCATACTCCTGGACAAGGATCTTTACATTTCATATTAATACAGGCTTTATCGTGCGGACATTCGTTGCTATTTACACATTCTGGTCTACAGCCAGAATATGGATCTCCAAAATACCCTTGTACGCAAATACAAGAACCTGCCCCATTTCTTTCTTTACAAAGAGCATTTGAGCCACAGGGGGATGGATAGCATGGATTTCTAGGTTCCTCTACGACTAAAAGGGAAGTAGAAATAGGAAAACATATACTACATAGATTAAGTAAAAGTATATACAGGCATAGACCATGCAAGTAACTGAAAGAAAAAGGTTTAAGAAATAATGTAATAAAGATGATATATGTGAAGAATAGACAAACTCACCTAGCAAGAGATTTGTAGCTTTTATAAATTAACAAAATATATGTAATGTAATACAGTTAGCCACTTTTTAGATTATGACTATCTTAGTATGATTAACGACGAATTCGGACTTCTTATTTCGTTCATATAATTGAATTTGTTGTCAATCTTTTAAAATGGAAAACCCTACCAAAATAATTTTTTTTTAGTCCAGGTAACTTTTAAACATATTTTAATATAAAACAGTTAAGAGGTATTGGAATTTCAAGAATAAATTTTTGTTTCAGTCTTGTTAGTAGTTTAATTTATTTAAATAAATATATTTTTCGTACGAATGTCACAATCAAGAAGGTTTTTGTCTCATATTGCGAGTCTTACTTATGATGTTATGGTATAACATTCATAGGATTATAATAAAGAAGTTGACAATATTATCGACTTTTTATTAAAAACAAACGAAAATAATAAAATGTGCGCCGTTAATATTTGAAATTATGACTTCGTATAAAGCATTGGTCTCATCGCTTGTGTGCTTTTGTCTTTATAAAAGAATCGCTCGTTAACGAACAAACCCTAAACGATATTTGATGTCAATACTAACATAATACCATACGTTACAATAATGTCTTCAGTTTATTAGTATTGACAGTAATACTGATGTGAAACTGATCGTGTAAGGCCCCCAATTCAGTGGCGATTACATATAATTATTCAAAGGTCTGTCATAGCAAATGCTTAGTAGTAGGTATAGCAGAAAATAAATAATATTCAAGAGAGCGTTTTTATTTTCTTTTAGTTTAGGTTCTGATATAATTTTTTTTCTTAAAATCATATATATTTTAAAATGAGTTACCATTGTCATAGAGAATTTCAAATTTGGATTTATTCAGTTTGTAAATGTTTCATAGACAGGAATAAGATACAGAGTTGTCTATAGTGCCAATGTCTATTCTCTTTAATATGGCCAGGCTTTGATAGACTTCAGCAGAAAAGGCTTATTTACAAATTAAAACATTAAATCTATTTTCTCTTGAAAAAAATATTTTTTTATTGGTTCCAATCGATAAGAAATAATGTATACATTTTTTTGAAACTGTTGATTACATAAACAGTTTTTAATAAAGGTTATAGACCTTAAGTCCCATATTTCATCGTAAAATCAATAATAAAGTTTTTTCAGGTTGTCGAGTCTATTTTTTGGACATACTGTATTAATATCAATTCAACTAACTGAGAATAATATCATCGAGTGCGCTCAGGTGAAGATGTGAAGTGGGATATAACAGATAAACTTTTAAGATGCCATTGACCCAACTTTATTGTACGTATTTAAAATATTAAGAATTTTCAAAATAGTGGCTGAATCAAAGCAGAATTATTTAAAGACATGTTTCCTCCTTATCTTTTCGACAGTAGTATTACGTTTAAAGAAGCATAGCGTGGAAATGGTTGACTCGAGGACTATTACTGGTAGAACGAGCCGACCTCAATATATTTTGGTGTAACATTTTTATTAGCTATGCTAGTTTTTTAGCGTATTTCGCTCATTAGGCGTTTCAAGTCACTGAGCCAACCTAACAGACCTTTGAATAATAGAATAACCTGATGTTGTCTTACAAATAACTTCAGAACATGCAACTTACCTATAACCATGCTACACCCAGAAAACGGATCACCTTCATATCCGGGTTGACAACTGCAAATCGGCCTGTGGTTAACCACAGAACATTCCGCGTTGAATCCGCAAGAGCCGACACATGGATCCCTACATTTCTGGTTGGTACATGTGAGACTAAGTGGACAATCTTGATCGATGGTACATTCTGGACGACAGTTTGGTGGTGCTCCAAACATTCCTGACAAGCACAAACATACCGCTCGGTTGTTCACAGGTTGACATTCAGCATTAGCGCCGCATGGTGATGGTATACAAGGAGTAGGAGCCGGTTCCACACTCTTCTCTGAAAATTAATGTTATTAATTATTTTTCATTGGTTAGAAATAACATAATCAAAACATTTAGTTTGGTATTTTAAGTGAAGTCTCTGAAAAATTGTGCATTCAAAAATTAGGTTATATTTCTGTCAACCAATTTTGAAGATAATTTATTAAATTAAAAAATAAATTGCAATTTTTATAATTTACAAAGTGATTGATTTCTTTCACTCTCTAAACTAAAAGAAAGAAATAACACCTATATCCCATTTCTTCATTCATACTAACCTTCTAGCCTACATAAAATAAACGGATCTCCAACGAAGTTAGGTGGACAACTACATATTGGATTATGATTGTTGACTTGACATCTTGCTTGATGACCACAGGTTCCCGGGCAGGGATCAATACATTTCTGGTTGATGCAAGCCTTGTCTGAACTACATTCTGAACTGACTAAACATTCTGGTCTACATCTTGGTGGTTGTCCAAAGTATCCTACTTGACATGAGCAGACAGCTTGGTTGTTGCGCTCACGGCACACACTGTTTGGCCCGCACGGTGATGGTTCGCAAGGTTTTTTTACTGAAAGAAGTGAAATCAATAAATCGTAACAATTATCTTAAGTATAAAAATAACTTACTTTCTACTGGCGGTGGTGTTCTACAAGATGTCTGTGGATCTCCAATTAATCCTCTGGCGCATGTACATACAGGTACATGGTTAAAAACGCTACATTCAGCATTAACTCCGCATGTTCCTTGACAAGGATCCCTACAGTGTAAAGATAAACAAGCCAGATGAGATTGGCACTCTGAGTTCATGGTACATTCTGGTCTACATCCTCCCGAATATGGATTTCCAATGTATGGTGGAATACATGCACACTTTGCAGCTCCTCCGTTGACAGAACATTGCGCATTTTCGCCACACGGTGATGGGTTGCATGGATCTTTTGGTCGTTCAATAACAATGATTTTTGTACATCCAACAAATGCGTCACCTAATTGGACAAGAAAATGTATTTTCTTAAAGACCACAACAAAATACATTATAAATTTTAAAATTCTCACTAAAACTAAACGACGAAGATTTCTTGTAATACTTTTTGTTATAGATTTGACGAAAAATATAAGTAAATTTATATTTTAACCATGTCTAACCTAATATGACAGGACAGATTTTTTAAAATATGATAAACAACATTATAACTTACCTTCGTAGCCTGAGGCACAACTGCAGAACGGTGTATGGTTGACGACGTTACATTTGGCGTATTTTCCACAAGTTCCTTCACACGGATCAACGCATTTTTCATTAACACAAGCTTGATGTTGGGAACATTCTTGACTTATAACGCATTCAGGTCTACAGAAAGGAGGACTACCGATGTAGTTTGCAACGCATGAGCATACAGGTCTATTTTCTTTAACTTGGCATATTGAATTGGCTCCACAAGGCGATGGGGCACATGGATTTAATGGTTCTGGTGTGGTGGAAGGGGATTTCTCTTCTACTACTACTATTGGACGTTTGTAACAACTTACAAATGGATCTCCCTCTAGGCCTGGAGGACAGCTACATATAGGATTGTGATTAAAGACGTTACATACAGCACCAGGTCCACATGTTCCTGGACATGGATCAGTACACTTCTGGTTTATACACGCTTTCATTTGTGGACATTCTGATGTTGAAATGCATTCAGGTTTACAAGCTGGTGGTACACCTTGATAGTTAGGTAGACATGAGCAAGTAGCATAACCTTGATGCGAGACCAAACACCTGCTAAATGGACCGCAAGGTGATGGGTCACATGGATTTATAGGTATAACATGGGGCACACTTGGAATTTGTATTGCTTGACAAAATACAAATGGATCTCCGATAGTTTTTGGTGGACATGAACAGATTGGAATGTGATTTATTACATCGCATTGTGCACCAACTCCGCAAACGTCTATGCAAGGGTTCTCACATTTCGTGTTAATACAGGCTTTATCAAGTGGACAGTCGGGATTAATGACACATTCGGGTCGGCAGGCAAGCCATGGATCTCCGAAGAAGCCCTTTTTACAAACACATGCTAAGCCGTTGCGTGTTTCTAAGCAATCGGCATTTACGCCGCATCTCACGTTCTCGCATGTTCCTTTGGGTTGTGGTTCTGAAATAAGAGTAAAAAAATAATACAATAATATACACATGGTGTTCGGAAAATGTGGCACGAAACTTCAAACAGTAATTGTATGAATTAAAACATTTCCTTAAAAAAGTGTATAGAGCTCAATCGTGGCCGAGTTACAGATGCAAGTAAAAAAAGTGACTTAATATTTAAAGAATCAAGTTAACATTTAGCGTACGAACTAAGCTTAATACACTCTATCATTCTGAGATAAAAGTACTACACTCAACACTGTCCTGCAACCAGAGGGTACTTTAACAATTTGTGTCGCCCATAATTTTTTTCGCATTCGCCTCAATTTTTTCTGTATTTAAACTCTTTAGTAAACATCCGATAACTAATTACAACTATATACAATTTTCAACAACAAAATTTAGTTCGGTTTTTTAACAAACTACCAATATTTTATCATGAAAAATAACAACTTTTTATTCCTTTGTTAATATCACGTTTGTTATTTTGTATATTGGAATATGTGTGAAACAAATAAAAACATCTTGTTCTTGTTAGTTTAAACTACTGCCTTTGTAAATAAACATTATTTTTCATATGTAGTAACGGCTCTATTTAAAGAAATTGGATTTGCAAGACACCTGATCGTTCTTTTTAGAATAGTTTTTAAGTTTTTAACTAATATATTACTAACCTGTTGGAACAACACACTGTTGGAATGGATTACCAATTAAACCAGGCGGACACCTGCATATAGGCGCATGTGATACAACCGTACATAAAGCATTTATTCCACATGATCCTGGACAAGGATCAACACAGTTAAATCTGAGACAGGACTTATCAAAGGAACAATCTGCATTGGTTAAGCATTCAGGTCGGCATTGAGGATTATATGTAGCTTCTGGTCCTAAGCAGGGATCACAAATTGCAATTTGAGTACCGTAAATACTGCATTCCATATTTCCACATGGCGATGGAGCGCATGGCTGAGTGGTAATATTTGGATAAACTGGAATTACTACGGTTGGTGTTTGAATACACTGTAAGAATGGATCTCCCATGTAACCACTAACACAGATACAAGTAGCGGTATGATCTCTAACTTGACAAACAGCGTTAACTCCACAGAGATGGCCTTGTAGTGCACAAGGATCTTTACAGTGTTTATCCAAGCAAGCTTTATTGATTGGGCAGTCAGAATTTATGTAACATTCAGGATGACATCCAGTTTGAGGATCTCCATGAAAATCTGGTAGGCAAGAACAAACTGCCCTATTTGAGGAAACTCTGCAAATAGTATTAATTCCACAAGGGTTTGGCATGCAGGGATCAGGAGGTAGATATTCCGGAACAAGGAAGCATCTGGAAATGGGATTTCCTGTTAAACCAGGTTGGCAGGTGCATACCGGATGGTGTTTCTCAACTCGACAGTCAGCATTAAGACCACATGATCCAGGACACGGATCTTTACATCTATAAGAGATACAAGCTTGATGATCTCCACAGTTTTCGTCAACGACACATTCGTATCCGTAGCAACCAAGGGGGCCAGTAGGTTCACCTCCCATGCCTTCAGGACAACGACACATTGAATTGCCATCAGGAGTAATAACGCATTGTGCTCCGGGACCACAGGGATTTGGCACGCATGGAGTAGGAGGTTGGATTCTGCAACCTGCATAAGGATCACCGATAAAACCAGCTCTACAATAACATTGTTCTTCGTTGTTGGTAACATAACAATCAGCATTAACCCCACAGGGCCCTGGACTACATAACGCTTTTTCAACTGTACCCGCACAATTTCTAAATGGATTTCCAATAGTACCATATGGACAATAACACACTGGCTCTCCATGAGAATCGCATAAAGCGCCTTGTCCACAGGGATTTGGCTCACAAGGATTTTTGGTTTCTACACATCCACGAATAGTATTAGGACTTTCGAGGAAACCAGGAAGACAAGTACATTTAGCAAATCCGTTTGATAATATGGAACATTGAGTGTTAGGACCGCATGGTGATGGGTCGCATGGATTAGAGGGTATACTACAGGGAATTTGTGGAGGGGTTCCCTCAAATTCGGGTAAACAGAAGCACACAGCATTTCCTCCGACCACTCTGCATCCGGAGTTTGGTCCGCATGGATTTGGAAGACATTCCTCCCCTTCAGGAACTGAAAATAATAATTTTATAAATAATAATTATTAAAGAACTTGACCAGTTGACAGAGATAGAAATATTAGATACAGTTAAAATACGTACTACAATTTTTAAATGGATTTCCAGTTAATCCTTTCGGGCAGAAACAAATTGGGTTGCCATTGTCGAGCTCACAAAGAGCGTTGGTTCCACAAGGATTTGGATCACATGGATTAGATGGAGGTTGGCAAGAAATGGCAGCATTTCCCTGATATCCAGGAGGGCAATTACATGTTGGTTTGTGGTTTATAACATCACAAATTGCGTTAATTCCACAGTTGCAAGGTGATATACATTGACTGTTAATACAGGCTTCACTGGTAAGACATTCGCCATCGTGCCTACATCCCTGAACGTTGAGACATTCTACATACGCATTTCCTTCATAACCTGAAAAAATGTCTTTTTAGATAACTAATTAAGGCCAGAAGAGTACTTTAATTTTTTTAATAAACTAAAGACTAAAATCCAGTCTTGAAACTTTTGCTAATTGTTTGCTTGTTATTACATGAATCGTATTTTAAACTTTACGGGACTAACCTGGTAAGCATAAACAACTGACACCGTGGTTCTTTGGTATACATTCTGCATTTTCTCCGCATGAGTCTTCAAAGCAAGGATTGATACATCTTCTATTGAGTCTGTCGCACAGTTTGTTAGGTGGACAGTCTTCATTGTACTGACATACCGGTGGACCGTATGAACTAACTAAAATATGATTAAGATATTATAAATATTCTTATCTACTTCACAAATACATTTATTTCTATGTTTCTGAACCTAAACTAATGGCTAAAGACACTTAAATTATTAAAAACTTTTGAGAGTGATCACAGCAAAATTTTGTGTGTTATTAACAAACACTGATTTATAAATCTGTGGAACGTTATGAACTGATATAATGAAGATAAGTATTGGCGCGTTATTTTTATATACTAGCAGAAATCACTTTTCCTAGGTGTTGTTGTCATATTTAACATTTATAAAATCTTATAAAGAATGTTTCAATCCAGAAATTTCAGTTTTTTCTGTCGTGAATCATTTTTATATGGTTCACGATAAGACTGCTATAGCCAGACATATTTTAATAACAATCACTGTTTAATCATTAGTGCTCTTAAGCAGATTTATATGAAAGTTTCGTGTAACATAATTAGACTTTCCCTAAACAATGACTGAAAAAGTACAAAAGCTTTTTAGAGTAATTGTGTAAATCACTCAAAAAAAAAAACGTTTAAAAGTTCAGTATAATTCAAAATTATGTATTATAAACGATTGATATTTATTATACGGATTAAATTGAACATAGCCAAATATCTAAAAAAAAACAGGACAAAATGATGCCATTTTCCTAAATAGAAAAAATTTTTTTTTAGAGAATATACAACTGCAAAGAAAATTACCTGGAGTACAGCCAACAAATCCATTGCCTTGAAATCCTTCTTCACAGCTACAGTCACATCCATGGTTGGTGTTGATACAGACGGAATGTTGGGCACAAGGATTATGAACATCACAAGGTCTTTGACATGCGCTATCTATGCATGCTTCACTAATAGGGCATTCTTCATTGGTAGTGCAACCCACTAATGAAAAAGTGCAGGAGAAACGGAAGAAAAAGAAAGGTAAGTATTTACACTCAAATATACATATGCTTTACTTAAAGGCAGGAAATTTGAATCGAAACATTTTAATAATATATCAAGGAACAGTGCCGTAGATGTTGCATTTTATAATAATTATAGTTTGAACAAGGGGTAACAATGAAAAAATTTGGTATAATAAAATCAAATGTCAACTGCGATCTTCTTTAACATTGATTATTTTAACATAAGTGTTTTCTAAATTGCATTTACTATTTATTCTCCATCGTTAAAGTTAATTTAGATATTGTAAGAGTCATTACCAATTCAAATTATCTTGCCTTTGTAAAATTACAATTAATAAGAAATAAGAAAAACAGCTCATAAAAAGAAATTTTGTTTCAATATTTGTACTATTTTTATACAATTCTATTCCACTCTTCTAATTTAGATAATTATTTGTTAAACGTTAAGAATTATTACTGTTATTTATTAATAATTATTAAGTTACTATTGATGAGTCTGAACACTAACTTATGAACACTGAAAAATAACCAAAAAAATATATACATGGTAAGATGGGTCTTACTTGTAGAAGATTTGAAGCATTTGCTTGCCGGATTTCCTTCGAATCCCATTGAACATGTACAAATAGGCCTGTGCATTTTGGCCTGACAGCGAGCACTTTTTGCACAGGCATTGGTAAATTCGCAAGGATCTTGACAAAAGGACATGTAACAGGCCTCGGACTCGAGGCAGTCCATATCAGATTCACAAGGTTTAGGTGCTCTTTCGCTATGTGGTTCTATTAGAAATGTAAGTAAATTAGTACATTTTAGTATATTACCACGATTTATGGTGAATATTAAACGTATTAGGGGGAATTTAACTTATATTATTTAACAGTATTTTTTATTTAACAATATATTTACATATTATAAACTGCAAACCAAAACCTATGTAAGAAAGAGTAGCGTTTCTTTATCTTTACATGTCAGTACGGTCCGACAAGCAGTCTCAGTCTCAATCATCAGTCATGTCACAATCTGCCAGTGACCCGACTTGAAAAATATTCTAAATATATTTATCTAGGTGACTGTACTTTCGATCACATTAATATCTGGCTTATTATATATTTGTTTAGTTAGAATGTATTAAATTTATAAGCTTCAGATATAAATGTAATTCATTTTCATTTTGTATATTATATTAATTTTTACCAGAAATTTAAAACAATTTCTACTTCACTTAAAATAGTCATATTATTATTGCATTGAAAATAAATTAATTTTGTTCGTGATAACTATCTAAATTTTAACATAGGAACGCTAAACTTGAACTTACTTATTAAATATTTGTGCCAAATTAGTTAACTATAACTAGTAATTATAATTACAATAATATAATACAATAAAACTGGAAAATAAAAAGTATTTATAGAGGGCATTTAATTTGTGAGTAAGATTGTAATACCTTGATAACACATCCTATGTGGATCTCCGTAATGATGCAGCGGACAAGCGCAATCAGCTACATGATTTTCGGCAGTACATTTAGCGTTTGGCCCACATAGGCCTCCGATAGTGCAAACGTTTATACACTTTTTAAAGATGCACACATCGGTATCTTCGCAATCGTTATCAGCCAGGCATTGGAAAGTGCTATTTGTTAATTGTTTAATGTGCTTTGGAAGCGATATCACACTCTCATTTGTTAAAGCTTTTAGCGTTGTTAATAAACCTGCTTCGGTTGTGAAAAAACCTACAGTTGTTTCTTCACGTTCATTTTCTGTTGTGGATATAACTTTTTCGGTTATTCCTATTGTGGTATCTGTAGGGGAAAGAGTAGTTCCAAGTTCATCCATTAAATTTGTGGTTGTTTTAGATATTTCGAAAAGGGGAGGAGATGTAATAATATGTTGATCAGTATTTTTTTCTATGGAGTTAGTAGTAGATTCTTTAGTCAAAGATGTTGTATATTCCGGTTGAGTAGTTTCTTCTTGTAATGTTGTAGGTTTTAGAGTTGTTAAAGTAGGTACATTGTATTTTGTAGTTGACTCTTCCGCTTCAAAATATGTAGAACTCGGTTCATTGTGAACCGAAGTTGTTTTTAAAGTAATTTCTTCAGTGGCTAAAGATTCCGTACGGAAAGTAGAACGTAAGCTTTGTGTTACTGTTTCAACCCCTGAAATAGTTGCTATTTCTTCAGTGGTTGATTCACTGATTTTATTTATTTCATTAAATAAAGTACTTTTTCCTACAAGTTCTTTAATTGTTGTTACGATAGTTGATCCTGGGGTGGTTAATCTGGTTTCATTAATAGGGCTAAAGTCAATTGTACCTTCGTATATCTTAGTAGTATCAGGACTATTTTCTGTTGCGTATGATTCGCTACTGGGGAGTTCAGTACTTTCTTTCTCAATTTTTGTTGTGTTCTCTACAATAGTTATATCTTCGGTGCTCAGCTTTGTTGTCATTGCCCCTTCGCTTACGGTCGTTAACATAGTAGGCGATGTTGTGTAGACTGTTGTTAGCTCTGTTAGTACATCTGTTGTCTGTCTATGTGTAGAACCCGTTCCTGCAGTAAGGTCTTTAAAGGATTTGCCTGGTATTTTGGATGATATTTTAGTGGTACTATAGACATCAGTACTACTATATTCATTTTCATTTGAAATGGTCTCCCTTGTAGAATACATATATTCTGGTCTTTTAGTGACTACAATACTTCCAGTAGTTGTTAACTCATTAATTTGTTCTGTACTCATATCGACATTATGTGTAACTAAATCAGTAACATCCGTTAAAACAGCTTTTTCTGTAACGGTAGATTTTGCTGTTGTACTTTGTTCTTCCACTGTATACGCTGGAGTTCTGATTTCTACTATCTCTGTCTTGCCAATCCCAATTGTAGTCCTACCAAATATGGTAAGTTCCTCAACTTCCTTTGTTGTGAGTAATGTACTAAAGGTAGCCGTTTCTCCCAAATATGTGATACTACTACTTTTTAAATCGGGAATCTCAGTAGATTCAGATATTGAAAATTGGTCAATGGGAGTGGTGAAAGTGATACTATACATAGGTGGAGAAGACGAAGAAGTAGATCTTAAAGTTGAGTTTTCAGAAGAAACCGTATTTGATTCTGGGACAGCTGTTGTTATGCTCGTAGAAGTTCCTGGTTTCTCTGAGCTAGTTTGGTCGGTTCTAGATTTCGTTGTATTTTCTAAGACCATAGAATGTGCTGTGGTAGTGCTTTGTTTTAAAACTTTTGGAATAGTTGCAGTAACTTCTATTGAGTCTGTTATTTCTCCTGTTGTACTGTGTGATGCCGATTCAAAGGTATTTGAAGGTAAGGTCGTTGTATCTTGTAAGTTATAACCCATGGTTTTTCTCGCATCCGATATAGTTGTTCTTTCAAAATTTCTCGGTGGGAGTTTAGTAGTAATTAGTGGTTCAGTTGATTTTATGCCAAATAAATCAGTTGATTTAGATCTTTCGGTACTAGTAAAAGTTCCAGCGGTAGACATCTCTACCATCACACCAGTTTTGCTTGATTGGGGATATATTCTTGTTACTTCATCAGTGCTTGCATAGCTTTGAGTAGTTGGATAAGATGAAAGAGTCAGCAGTTTATTGGTGGCCGTTTCGTTTACTTTCCTTCCGGTGGCTACTCCTTCGGTAAACTCTCGAGTTACCAGTATTGGTTCTTTAGTAATTAATTTAAAAGTATTTGTTCCAAGTTCTTCTTCAGACATAGTAGTTTTGTCGTCACTTGGGTACAGCGCAGTTACAAGTTCTATTTTTATTGATGTTTCTTTTGTTGGTATTTCAGTAACGTTTAAAGATTCAGTAAATACCTGCTGCGGAGTTGATGTTGACCCCAAAGATGTAGTTACAGCAATTTCTGGGATAACTGTATGTGCACTTGAATACACGGATTCTGTTTGATTTAAAGCAACAATAAGTTCTATACTTTCGGTTGTATGGTCAGTCGACAATTCCTGTTTTTCAGTTGTAATTTCATATGTAGTTATCCTTTCTGTAGTAAGCGGCCTTTCAGTTATATGGTAACTGGCAGTTTCTGCTGTTTGTTCTGTATGCATTCCTGTGAACTTTCCAATATTTTCTCTAGCAGTAGATGGTAGTTTTTCTGTATAACCGGTAGAATATATTCCTGAAGTTACTGTGTCTTCTGAAGATGATGTACTACTTTCTACTGCTGATACCTTCTCTGTGTATAGAGGTGTATAAGTAGGTATAAATGTTGAAATTTCAGACGTAGGAGCATTTATTTCCGTAAACTGTTTTGTAGGTTTAGTAACAGATTCCATAATACTTGTACTTCCAAAAAATATTTTTGTTGGTTGATCTTCGGCAATAGTTACAGTTTGTATTTGTTCCGTTACTTCCGATATTTTACTTGTAGTAGTTTTTTCTGTTTCCGTTCCTTTGCTTGCTTGCGAGCTTGGAATTGTAACGTGAATTGGTTCTACGGTTTCGGGTTCTGATGTAGTAGTTTTAACAGCTACAGGGGATTCTCTTTCTGTCACTGCAGTAGTAACACCTGTTGTCGTCAAATCCCCTGTAAACACACATTCCACATTAGGATTACCTGAATAGCCACGTAAACAAATACATTCGGCAACGTGGTTCATTGAAATGCATTTAGAGTTTTCACCACATGATTCTTCGATACATGCATTTATACATATTCTATCGAGCCTGTCACAAAGTTGGTAAGGTGGACAATCTTCATTGTAATGACAAACTTGACCTGGGATTTGCTCAGGTACCTTAGTAATTATTTGTTCGGTCCTAGTTTGAGGTTCATTTGTTGATAAATAAACTGTCGTTGTATGGTCATAAGTAGTGTCTTGTTTAATAACACCCGGAGTTGATATTTCCTGGGTAGTAACTAAACGCTGTTCCGTTAAAATATTTTCTGTAGAACTTTTCGTTATATCGGTATGCAAGGTAGTAAAAGGAGTTTTAAAACTTTCCTCTGTAATGTCAGTTTGACTAATAGAAGATGTTTTCGTCTTCGTTTCATATTCAGTAGAAGAAAACATTTGTTTTGTTGTTTGTTCGGCTTCCATTTCAGTTGTTGAAAACATATTTATTTTTGTAGATGTTCCCGTTGGAGAAGTGTATTCTTCTGTACTTTCTGATTGGTATGGATAAGTTTGCGCTTGTGTTTGTTTAGCATTGACTGTATGCGAGCTTTCAGTTACTACAGAAGGCGGTTGTTTATCGATTTCCGTGACTGTCTTTGCACCAGGCTGATTTAAAAGTTGGACAGTTGTTCGCGTGTGTTCCAAACTAATCGTTGTAGGAAATTCTGTGACCCCAACGGAAGTGTGTTTACTGATACCAACTACAGTTTGAGGAGTGTTGGTGTTGGGCTTAGTAAAATATATAAATTTCTGTGTCGTTGCTAGGTCTGGTTTTAAAGAATATTCTTCTGTGCTACTAGTTGTTGAAAATTCGGCTATTTTGGAGTTTGATTCTTCTCTTCCTTCTGTGATAGTAGGTAACGACTCGGTGCCAGTCGAAGAAACGATTGAAGATCTAGTAGGAGCTACTCCGGTAGATTCAGTAGAATATTTAGATTGGGTGGTTATAAAGTCGGTAGGTCCAGAAGATAATGTCGAAGACTGTGTGTATATAGAAGAGTAAGTATGTTCCGTTTCAGTCTGTGTAAATGTGGATGGTATTTCGGTACTAAATTTACTGGTAGTAGATTGTGTTTCAGGGTTATATCCAAAAGAAACAACAGGTTTTTGTGGTGTAGTTAGATCCGATTTACCATCAGTAATACCTTCTGTGAATTCAGTGGTAGTGACAAACGCAATTTTTTGTGTTGAAGTAATTTCTGGTTTTAAGGAGTATATCGAGGTCTCTTCTGTAGGAGTTACAGGGAATTCAGTTTGTTTAGAGGATGTCTCACTAGACGTGTCAGTTGATGAAAATGATTCATGTGTCGTAAGTTCAGATATAGTAGGATAAGTCTGTGCATACTTCGTTGTGTAAGTTATTGGTAATTTAGTTTCTTTAGAGGATATTTCTTTATTAATTGAGGCTATAGTAGGTACCGTCTCAGTGTGAGATTCAGAAAAATAGATTGGTGTTGTCGTTAGTTCTGACTGTGGATAGCTCTGCGAATGCTCTCTGGCATTAGTAATGGAAAATTCGGTTCCTTTAATGGTTATGTCCAAATCAGATTTAATTGTGGTTGGTTCGTTTTTAACAAAATAAGTAGTAGCAGTTTGAGGTTTTGATGTTTCAGTCTGTTGAGGGGTAGTTTGACTTACTATGTCATCCGTAGTATTATTAAGTGTTGTTCGACTTTGTATAGAAGTTTCCATAATACTGATTTCAGTAATAGAAGCCGGTGTAACAATTTCAGCTTGAGTATAGTTAACTTCTTGTTGTGTCGTGAGTTCTGGTTTCGAATAATATGTCTGCGAATGCTCTGTAATTGGGGATGTAGTGGCTTTTAAGGTTGAAGTATCCGAATCAGATTTGAATGTTGTCTGTTCAGATTTAATCGTTTGTCTCGTGGTTGGGTATTGGGTTGTATAGGGTTCCGATGTTTCAATATATTGTGAGGTCGTTTGAGTAAGTTTGTGCTCATTAGTATTATTTAGTGTGATTTCACTCTCTGCAGAAGTCGTAATTTCAGTAATAAATGCTGGTGTTACTGTTTCAGTTGGAGTAAAGTTAATAGCTTGATGTGTCGTTTGTTTAGATTTGGAGGGATACGTTGTCTGCTCGTATATAACGGCGTTCGTTGTTAAGGATTTCGGTTCTTCTGAGCCTAAACTGTTGCTTATTTTGGTTATTGTGGAGGACGTTACGCTAGGTTCAGTAAAAAGAACATTATTTTGTGTAGTGGTTGGGTTTTCATGGAAATAATATGTCAAAGGGTGTAGGTACTCAGTTATTGGAAGTTCAGTCCGGCTAGATAATGTCTCTGTACTTATTACAGGAGTTGTACCGATTATCGTGCTAATTTCAGCAGAACTAGATTCTTGTGTAGTAGGGTGGGTGTGAGATTCAGTAAAAAATATATGTGCCGGAATTGTTGTTAGTTTTGGGTTTGAAAAATATATATGTGGTTGCTCTGTAGCATCAGTAATTTGGGATATTGTTTCCGTAATCATTGATGTCTCCACATCAGATTTAATGGTTGTTTGTGCTTTAGAATAAGGTTTCGTAGTTGGTATGTATTTAGTAGAATAAGTTTCTGGTATTTCAGTCTTCTGAGTAGTAACGATGTGTTCAGTGGTATTGTTTAGTGTGGGTTCATTGGCTACAGTTGCAGCTATTTTACTGATTTCAGTAATACCAGTTCCCGTTTCCGTTTGAGCATAACTAGTAGCTTGTTCTGTTGTCGTTTGTTCAGGTTTGGGAGGATATGTTGTTGTAGTGTGTGTCGTTGAGGTTTCAGATTCGCTCGACGGTAAATCTATACCTATAGTGACTATAGTAGAAGGTATCGCAGTAGATCCAGTAAAAGACATTATTTTAGGCGTAGTTATTATATTTGGATGGAAATAATCTGTCACAGTTTGTGGGTACTCGGTAGTTTGTGTTACTGGAATTTCGCTAGAAAGCGTTACCTTACTTTCAGAATTAATGCCCGGTGTTGTGGTCGGATAAGTAATTTGTTCAGTTGCTGTTGTCAGTTCTGTTTTGAAAGAATATGTTTGTGGATAATTAGTTACGTGGGTTAAAGGCAGTTCAGTATTTTCAGTATATGTCACTTTACCAATCTTAGAGGTAGTAGTAGACGCTGGTATAGTAGCGTCCGCGATGGATTCAGTAGAATATTTTAACGTAGTGCCCTCGGTTGTCGTTAATAATCCTGTTGATACACATTCGAGTTTAGGATCTCCTTTATAGCCTGGCAAACAATAACATTCGATGGCGTGATTCTTTGATATGCAATTAGCATTTTGACCACAAGAATTTTCAATACATACGTTTGTACATATTCTGTTCAACCGATCGCATAGTTGATGTATTAAACAATCTTCATTGAATTGGCAAACTTTCCCCTCAGTTAGTACAGTTTTCGTGGTTGTTAGGATTTCTGGACTAGTAAAAATTTGTGGTTTATTTGTTTGTGAATACATTTTTGTTATAGGTTCTTCAGTTATATCACTTGCATTCTTTTCTATAACTGTCGTAACTTTCTCAATACTTTTGGTGGTTATTTTGTTAGCTTCAGAGTCCTCTGTTTGCGAAGCGGTTGTACTAGTATAATATTTTATTTCTTGCTCATATTTAGTGCTATATTCTTCTGGGGTTTCTTTAGTAACCACATGTTCCGTTGATGCTTTTTCGATATCATGTTGCGTTGAAATGACATTTTTTTGAGTCGTCGTAGTTTCAAGGAAGCGCTTACTGGTTTTTTCATAGTCGGTTACTATACCGTCTGTAGAAATTGTTGTTTTAGGCAAGCGAGTAGCACTTTCATAAAGAGTTTCTTTTGAAATACGAACCGTGGTACTTGAGGCGCTTGGAGTTTCTTTAGTAGTAATCTCCGGTTCCGAAGTCTTCAAATTTTCTCCAGGAACAATTGGCGTAGTACCTTCTAACTTACCTTCCATTGTAATTATATTTAATTCCTGAGTAGGTATTATTGTACCAGATGTTGTATGAGTCTCCTTTTCTGTTGATGAAATACTTTTAGTGGTATCACCCTTATTTGCTGTGGTAGGACCTAAAGTAGTCGCGATATTTTTATTGGTTGTCGTCTCCTCCCCTTTAGTTATTTCTACTTCTATTGTTGAAACATTTTTAGTAATCTCTTCCCCTATCATCGTTGTAGAAGGATATTCTGGTGTTATAGTTACAAATTTTTCTGTCGTTTCTGTAGCTGGAAAGATGTGTACAATTTTTTCGCTAGAAGGTTCATCTGTTTCTGTGGTATCAAATAAAGTAGTAGCAGTAGGTTCTTCAAAAGAAGGTGTAGTGTGCTCCATCGATATCGTAGTTTCTGATTTAGGTGTTAATGTGGTAGCAGAACTAGCATTGGTTATTTGGGAGAGAGTCACAGTTTGTGTTTCGGTTAGTGTTTCTGGTGTTGTAACCATATCTGTTATTTTAAAATAAACAATTACGTGTAAGTTAACTATAATACATTATTAAAAATTTCGTGTGAACATGTATCGTATGTGTCGTGATAAGCATGCAATGAAAAAGCGTTAAGCACCATAGCCCCACCATCACCATCATATAAGTAACTATTTACAATACTAAACTAGAAGAAAATATGTGAATCTAGTATAAAGTTCACTTTTTATAGAAAAAAATCAGTCCTGATTGACATATTGCTAGGGCTAATAATGAAACAGTGGCGAATTGAAAACAACAAATGTAACTGTTGCTATTTTCAATATTTACAATATAAAACATGATAGGTTAGGAAGAATATACAGTTAAATGATCTGCAAAATAAAATTTATCAGTCATGTCCATATCGCTGATATTATTTGATAGCGTTCCATTTGCAGTATATTCCCATGTCTCGGTACCGATGACAGGCGATTTTTCCAGTCCATGTGGATTTGCTTGGTGATAATAGATTTTCTCGTAGGAAGGGGATTTTGGTAAGGTGTATGTTTACATAAAAAACAGCAACACAAGTTTGATTATGATGTATTTGTTTCTTTGTTTGGAGGAAAATACACGATAATACTATAAAATGCCCGTCTTGTCTTGGCAGATATAATTTATAAAACTCCAATACCAAACTTTCTGAACAGGCGATTGTTCTGTAGGCCAAACATTTCATAATTTGAAACAAATACATCAAAAATAAAGATTTCATGGGCATTTAGCCACTTACCCTTTAAACAGGCCCCTGTCAATGGATCACATGGTATGCCAGGAGGACAGTGTGAGCACTGTGGGTTTCTCGGTTCTTCTAAAAAAGAATAACAAATAGTAATACTTTGTGCTATATAAAAACGATTTAATTTTGACTTAATGTACTTACTATTACTAATACATACAGACAGGGATTCTTATTCTTGAATTAAAATATAACAATCTGTATAAGAAATGCATATAATATAAACTGTTTTCATGACACAATGTTAAATATTTAAATACATCAATATTTGAATAAAAATATTAAAAAGACGTCTAATTCATGCATTGCACTGCCTCAAACTTAGTTCGAACACCGAAATAAAGTTATAGAAGTAATTGAAGAAAATAAACTGCCTATGTGTCTTTACTTACCAATTACACAATTGCATCCATCACATCGTTGTCCAAAGTGAGCACAGTCGTTGTTTGTCTGGCATTGACAAACTAAAAATAATAAATAAAACTAATTCGTGTTTTGTATAATAATATAAGTGCGCCGTACCTTTAACACATACAGGTTGATGTTCCTGTACTTGACAGTCTTGTGAATTTGTGCATGGGTTGGAAACAAGACAAGGGTTTTGACATTTTCTATTTATACATGCTTGTTGTGGCGAACACTCTGAGTGAGATCGACATTGCACATCTAAACAAATATAATATAAATAAACTGATAGATGGTTATACTCTCTATGGTTTTACAACGTCTAAAACAAAAGCCTGGTAGTGAAATAAAGCATTTCTAAATAATATACCTTAACCCAAATTAGGCCACACTGGAAGCACAGAACGTTTATTTACATATGTACAAGTCATTTTCAACTAAATAGTCATGCTAACTAACGTTCTTGATTCTACCATTCTTCTACTGAAAAAAAGATAGTACTAGTATATACCTACTATGTCCAAACAAAGGTAAATAGTTCGACATACTGCAGCTGAAGATACAGAAAAGTTGGGATACATATGTTTTGTAACGAAACATTTAAATAACGTCTGGCTCAAGCGCATAATTATATTACAGAAGCAGCAAAATGTCAATAAATGTTTCGCATAAAAGATTTAGTATAAACGTAAGAAAGTGAGGTTAATGGAAAACATAATAATCTAGGAGTAGAATAGTCCCAATGGCGATAAAAAAGAACCTTAAAAGCCAGAATGAAATAATGGAAAGGTGTTCTTGATATGGATGCATATTCTTTTTTCCCCGTTGTTTATGTTGGGATGAAAGGCAGAGAAACGACGTAGCATAGAGAAGGTTGATATAATACTGCGAAGTATACCGAAAGCAACGAGGTTCATCGTTTTCAATGTCTGACGTCAAGCACTAAAATCCTTGCACCTGGTGTTATTTTTTACCTTTGAAGCATCCAAATTTGGAATCTGGTTTATATCCTGAGGGACAATATTCGCATTTTGGTTTATGATCTTCTACTCTACATGGAGTATTTTCTGGGCAGTTTGCGGTATTGCATGGGTTTTCACATCTAAACGCTCTACATGCTTGATCAGCGGGACAGCCGTTATCTCTTAAACAGATCGAGAGAGATGGGCTGCAGTTCTTCAAACATATGCATGTAGGTTTGTGATTTAGAACGTCACATCCTTTGTCTGGAGGACAAGGTGATTCGGGGCTTGTAGTGCATGGGTTTTGACACAGCTGATCAATACACGCCTTATTAGAGGGACATTCGCTATCGCTAGTGCATTCTGATTGGTCTGGTGCACAGGATATTTCTCCCCGTTCATTAACCATAAATCCACTTTTGCAAACACAGGTCGGTTTGTGATAATGTACCTCGCATTTCTTATTTTCCTTGCATTTGATGCCTTGATTTTGACAAGGATCGTAACATTTTCCCGTATTAATATCACATGCCAGTTTTGCATCACAGTCGGAGTCCGCAAAACATACTGGTTTACCTGCAGGTCTGGGTTGTATTTTTAAACAGTTAGGGTCGGGGTTGCACGCGGTATTTGCTGAACCAATGTAACATTCGGGGCAAGTACATCGGGGTCTATGTTGAATTGTTTTGCATTGTGCGTTTTGTCCGCACGCGCCTCTTAAATTACAGGGGTTTACACACTGGAAGTTGATGCAAGCTTTCTGGTCGGAGCAGTCTAGGTCATTGTTACATTCGGCAGCTATAGGGTCATGGGACAAAAGAAAAGAAAGCTTTTTGAGAAACCGTGAAAGGAAATTTATATCACAAAACACAACAATCGCATGCGGGTGTGACCAAGACAGTCAGAGAATAAGGAAATGAAAGAGGCCATCTCAACACGACCGTACAAGCTGCAAGTATTTACAAGCGTATATAACAGCTTTCAGCCGAAAAATACTAGAAATGAATGCTATTTTACAAATCAATGTGAGAATGCTCCTTTCATAGTTCCCAATCTGACTTATCATCTATCATACCCGCAGCGCCCAACCGCACGCGCCTCATATTACCATCATTCAAAATTCATTCACGACCAAGATGTTAACGTTAATTGTGTGGAATGTGATTGGGTGATAGGGGCTATTATTTCAGGAACATGTGATAGGCAGATTGGAACCTGAAGTGTACATTCCACATGACGAGTTGCTTTTACATTTGCAAAGTTTCACAATGCTATATACAAATCATTACGGTATACTTGGAATTACCTAAACCACAAAAACAACATAAATATCTAAATATTCGCGCTACATTTTTAATATAGGGAAATGTTGTGTTTTTACAAAGTATTACAATTCACTTAACCATACAATAGAAATATATCTTTTTGATCATTGTAAAATTAAATCATAAATCTTTTTTAATTTTACTTACTTAACTTATACCGGGAAGGTAGATCCCAAACAACAAGATGCTACCAAGGCTTTTACAATGGTTTCTTACATCAATCATTAATTATACCCTTCTAAATTTATCAAATCGAATGTTTCAAAGCGTAAACCATCATAACATTTTCATCATATCTCTGTGTATGGTTATGTGTAACTGTGATTCAGGGGGTGTCAAAACAAGAACAATATAAATAAGCCTTATTGTACTGTATACAACATCTATAAAAAAGCACATCAAAATAGAGTTTCCTTGAATTTTAAAATACGGCTTACCCTTCCGGCATTCTATTTCTGGTGGACCCGAGTGTCCGGGTTTACAACGACATACAAAGAATGCCTGCTCTCTAATACATTCTGCGTTCTTACCACATCCTTCTGTTCTGCAGTCGAGTGCACTACGATCCATGGAACCTGCAAGAAGTGTATAATTTTATTGTTAGAACCTGTAAGTTGACCACTTTGTGTACTGTATCTTAAAGAAATTAAAAAAATTCTCGTAAGCCACTTCAATTGCTTAAGTACAACGAAAATTATAGGAACATACATGGGATTAACCTTACGAAGGTAGGATCGTAAACTATTTTTTTAGGATCTACACAAAATGGTCCATTAAATAATAACCAAAGACTTACATTCTATTGTGGGATCACCAGCGGGTCTATTTGACGGACAAGCACATTGTGGCTTACCACCGATAACTTTACATATGGCTGCTTCACCACACAAAGTGTTTTTACATAAACTGACTGTCCTAGCATCACAATCGCATCCTGTATAAGCATCACCTATGCATCCTGCTGAGCAGGAGCATTCATAACTATCATCTGGCAAATCTTTACATTTGGCATTGTGGCCACATGGATTTTTGAGACAAGCTTGAGTACCACCTTGATTACATTCCACTAAGGCGTTTCCAATATATCCGGGTGGACATGAACAGTAAGCTTTTCTGTTGATAATTTTGCATTGGGCGTTAACACCACAAGCGCTCTGTTCCAGACATGGATTAACACATACTCCATCACTGCCACACTTTTTATTCGGTTCGCATTGATCATCTTGTTTGCATTGATATGGGGAACATAGGGCGTTCGGATCTCCCTGATAGCCATCTGGACAAAGGCAAAGTTTTCTGTGATCAGACACTTTACATAAGGCATTTTTTCCACATGCAAATGCCTGTTTACACAAGTTCTGACATTTTCCTTTCTGGCATGTTTCCGAGTTGGAACAGTCACTGTCTGATCTACATCCAGGAATACATGCTCCCTTGGAACAAATCTGGCCTTGAGCGCATCCCAACTGAGGCGAGCATTTGTTTCTGCATTGATTATTAACACAAGTTTCTCCGCAAGAACAATCATTGGTAGCTTTACATTTTTTGGTGCAATATCCCGCCCCGTCACATTCACAATGATCGTTGCATTTTGTAGCTGCCTGAATGCAAGATACTAGTGGATCTCCGAAGAAATTCGCTGGGCAACTACATTGTGCCAAGTGGTTTGTTACTGTACAGTCGGCACACACACCACATGTTGCGAGCGTACTGCATGGATCTAAAATTAAAAAAATATATAAAATGTATTTTTTTAAAGGTTATGTAGGCCGTGTACTTTTTGATTCTCTTTTTACTTTCGAGCGGCTAGAAAAAAAGAAAATATTGTAATGGTCCAAAAATTCGAATTCTCGTTTTTGATTGAAATGAATACTATATACAACGTGTCCAAGATAAGGAGGGCCAGTACAGGGATCTCGGAAACCGTTTAGAAAGTTTTAAAATTCCGGGTAGTTCAGGAAATATCCGGAAAAAACCGAAATTCTGAAAAATCGTTTTATTTTTTTCCTGGATTTTGTTGAGATCGAATTCTAAAGTAAATTGCACTTTTACATTACCACTTTTTCCGCTCTATGTAATAACGTTAATTGTTTTGTAATCTGACGAATCGTCTTCGAAGGGTTTGTTCGGGTTTTATTTTTTTAAATACGGTTCTGTTTTCCTGATATTGGAATTTGAGAGCTTTTTTTCTTTCGAATGCAACGATGTATGGCACATTGTGGTTTAATGGCGTTTCGAGGGTTTTTTGAACAACATCAGGAGATTTTGGGATACGGTCCTATATTTCTCATAATTTTATAAATAATATCTCATAAGTAAGCCCTAAATTTTGACTTATGTTGCACTAGTTCAATAAATAACAAATAATTTAATAATAAATCACAAATAAGTGAACAAAATACAGAAACATTATTTCAAACTTCTGTTGATTCGGGATTTAAAAGAAAAGTAGGCGTTGGACCAAAAAAATTAAGATGATTTGTTTTATTTGACATTCCCATTGTGATAGTTGTCAACATTTGAAAGCGTTTTAAGAGGTTTTGTATTTTCCAGAAAATATGGAACATAATTTTACAAATGCTGAAACGTTTGATATTCTATTGTGTCTTATTTTATCTCAAAAAAACTGATATGTGACAGGGCGGATGCATTTGGAGAAGTGTCCAGAAAGGAGACAACCAAAATAACGGAAATCTTTTTGAACACCTGATTATGTAGTTTATTTATATGTTTTTCGTTGTTCGTTTTATTACTGTTTTATATGTTTTTTATTCACTTATTGTTGTTTAAGCTCTCAAATTCCAATATCAGAAAAACAGGCCCGTATTTAAAAAAATAAAGTTGATAATGACCCTTCGAAGACGACTCATCGGATTACAAAACAATTAACGTTGCTACATAGAGCGGAAGAAGTAGCAATGTAAAAGTGCAATTTACTTTAGAATTCGAGCTAAAAAATACAGGAAAAAAATAAAACTATTTTCAGAATTTCGATGTTCTCCGGATATCTCCGGAACTACTCGGAATTTTAAATCTTTCTAAACGGCATATTATTAGACACGTAAATGCGCAACTTTACCCCAATTAAACGACTTCGTATCTCTTACGGTTTCCGAGATCCCTGTACTGGCCCTCCTTATCTTGGACACGGTGTATATGCAATTATAGAGCATAGAAAACATGAAAATAAAAAAATCTCTTTGTGTGTGTCCGTCCTAGTTTCTAGCGCCTATGCTAATGGACCAATGTTAATGAAATATTGTATTTATATTAGAATGAATCTAGGCATGTTTTCGTTTTTACCCAAACTCAAGATTTATAGAACTTCCTTTAAAAAAAATAAATAAATGAAAAATCAATTTTTTTCAAAAATGGCCCCAACGGATTTTTTAATACTTTTTAATACCTTCCTCCAAATTTACTTACTACTTTGTATGTCGTATGATATGTCCTAGTTTGTTTTGTAGAAACATAATTTTTGAGCAGGTATTTCACAATTAAAAAATAACCTATTTATAATAAAGGTACCAACGATTTTTGTTAAACTTTCCACGTTATTAGTATCGGTTCGGGGTAGTGTGTACCTTCCATTGAAAATAAATTTAAAAAAATTCGATTTTTTTTGGAAATGACAGCAATGAATGTATTTAGGATACTTTCCTTGAAAATAAACTTAAAAGTTATACATTCTTAAAAATGCCTAATTGCCTTAACTTGCCTAATGTTACTATTTTAGAAATCAAATGATATGCGGTAAATAGTTTTTCGATTCTAAGTCTTTAAACAATAAATAATAAAACGCACACCATTCGATTAGCTAGCATTTTATCATCTTTTACAAACATATTGAATAAATATTCTTGATATAATGTATTTGTTATGTTTTAACAAAATATATTCGATACTTACTTTTACACTTATTGTTAATGCATGCTTGGTTTTGTGGACATACGGAATCATTTCTACATCCAGTAATACATAGACGATTTTCACAGATTTGAGCTTCTCCACAAAAACCATCTGAATTACAAATTGCTTGACAATTTCCTCTTATACATCGTTCGTCTTCTAAGCAGTTGGTATCACTAAAATATTTTATAATTAATACATTAAAGTTTGTAGTTACTAATAAATTTATTTTATTTTAAAACAACATCTATCCAAATAACAATAAGTTTTAATAATCGGGGATATCCATTGGTAACGTTGTTATTATTAAAAATACAAAATCGTTAAATTTTATAAGTTTCGTTGTGTCAGTTAATAATTTGAAAAACATTGTTTCCACCCATGTAGAAAAGTGTAATATAATCTTACTTAGTGTTTTGTACAGTATTTTCGCCAAAACAAAGACATAAACGAATTTCATAATTGCAGTTATTGCATATTTTGAAGCTTACCACCGCGATAATTCCATGCCATATACAACGTGTCCAAGATAAGGAGGGCCAGTACAGGGAACTCGGAAACCGTAAGAGATACGAAGTCGGTTAAATGGAGGTAAAGTTGCTCATTTACGTGCCTAATAATATGCCGTTTAGAAAGTTTTAAAATTCCGGGTAGTTCAGGAAATATCCGGAAAAAACTAAATTCTGAAAAATCGTTTTATTTTTTCCTGGGTTTTTTGAGATCGAATTCTAAAGTAAATTGCAGCTTTGCATTGCCACTTTTCCGCTCTATCTAATAGCGTTAATTGTTTTGTAATCCGACGAGTCGTCTTCGAAGGGCCACTATCAACTTTCATTTTTTAAATACGTTCCTGTTTTCCTGATATTGGAATTTAAGAGCTTTTTTCTCCCGAAGGCAACGATGTATGACACATTGTGGTTTAATGACGTTTCGAGGGTTTTTTGGACAACATCAGAAAATTTTGGGATACGTCCTGTATTTCTCCTAATTTTATAAATACTATCTCATAAGTAAGCTCTAAATTTTTTACTTATGTTGGACTAGTTCAATAAATAACAAATAATTTAATAATAAACCACAAATAAGTGAACAAAAATCATTCCAAAACAGTAATAAAACAAACAACGAAAAAAGTAAGGAACTACATAATCAGGTGTTCAAAATGATTTCCGTTATTCTCTAAGCACAAATAACATCTTCTAACTGCCACATAACAATTTTTTTGAGATAAAATAAAACATGCGATAGAATATCAAACTTTTCAGCATTTGTAAAATTATGTTCCATATTTGCTGGAAAATAGAAAATGCTCTCAAATGATCACAATAGGAATGTCAAGTAGAGCATACTTATTCGATGTTATTTATAAAATTAGGAGAAATACAGGACCGTATCCTAGAATTTCCTGATCTTGTGCAAGAAACCCTCGAAACGTCATTAAACCATAATGTGTCATACATTGTTGCATTCGGAAGAAAAAAAGCTATCATATTCCAATATCAGAAAAACAGGACCGTATTTAAAACAAGAAAGTTGTTTCCGGATATCTCCGGAACTACTCGGAATTTTAAAACTTTCTAAACGGCATATTATTAGGCACGTAAATGCGCAACTTTACCTCTGTTTAACCGACTTCGTATCTCTTACGGTTTCCGAGATCCCTGTACTGGCCCTCCTTATCTTGGACACGTTGTATTGCCAACGATTATAATTGTCGTATTATTCATATGATTATAAGAAAGTACTTCTTACTTGTAAATACTGACTAGTTCAAGCGCTTTTGGCAGGGGGCCTGGAGAGAAGGCTTTTGTTCATTGCCATTGGTAAGTATCTTAAATTGTATACTTGGACATAACTTTCTTAATAAACATTTTGCTAATGTATATGTATAAAATAGGACTGATATGGGTATTTCGATATAAATTACCTTCACAATAAAAAATATTTGTTTAGTCGAAGAGATTAGTTTTCGGCATATTATTGTAGAAAGTAAGACTGTTTCTCTTTGTAAAATTAAATACTCACGTTCTGCATTTAGCTCGACATAAACCATCGATGCAGGACTGATTTCTATTACAGGCTTTATTGTCGATGCAGGTTCTTCGCACATTCTTGCATGATTCCATTGGGTTGCCTTCCATTGGTTCGGGACATTCGCATACTTTTTGGTGGTTTACGACCGAACACTTGGCATTAGTTCCACATGCCGTTGGTGACGTACATGGATTGACACAATTATTATTGATGCATGACTTATCAGCGCCACATCCAGAACTTGTTTTACATCCAATTAAACATTTAAATCCTTCACAAACTTCGCCATTTCTACAGTCGTCATCTTTTCTGCATATAGGTTTGCAAACACCATTTTCACAACGCTCGTTATTAAGACACCCTGCGTCCGCAGTGCACATGCTTCTACAAAATTCATCCTTACAAATGTAATTGTTTGAACAGTCAGCGTTTTGATTGCATGGTTCAGCTGGAGTTCGAACACAGGCTATTTTGGCTGATGGATTTGGTACTAGACCTTCTCTACATGAACATACAGCCCTGTGATTTGATTCTGAACAATGTGCGTTCGGTCCACATGGGTTACCAATGCAAGGATTGGAACATTTGTTGTTTATGCAAGACTCGGTGCTGCTACAATCTTCGTCGCCGTGACAACCGAATATACACTTATTTTTTAGACAAATGTGTCCTAGGAAGCAGTCATTGTCAACGCGGCATGTGAGCATACAGTCTCCCTTTAGACATTTTTCATTATATGCACATTCTCCATCAGACCTACATTTGGGTATGCAGATGTTTTCTTTGCAAGTCGAGTTGGTACCGCACTCAAGATTTGATAAACACGTAACTGGCACTAAAATGAAAAAATATACAAATTTACAATAAAATATTATAAGGTCTTGGCAGAAAAATCTTTAGTTGAAAAACGCATACGGAAACAATATTTATTGCAAGCAACACTGTACTTTTAGACAACGCAATAGTTTTTTTTTATCAATGAACAATGCAATAGACCATGCTTTTTATTTTCCATTACAAGACAATTTTAAATTATCTGTTTCATGATCATTGTCGAATTATTATCCGCACAATAACAATAATTTAGGTATGAACCTCCCCTAAACGTACACAAATTAAGTTGGGTAAGGCATTGGGATTGCCCTATTAAAAAACACATCTGCTCATACTCATATTGATGGATTTTTGACAAAATATCGTAAGCTACGTGCCTCAAATTTTACAGTGGGAGTTTTTTTTCTTCTCATTATTTTGTTTTTGAACATAATTTTTTACATATTCTTTGGTATTGTTATAGTTTAGTGTAGAGTAATCAATTTTAGTAAACTTCCATATCCTTAGGTAATTTTGCAGCTTATACGATACTGTGTCAAAACATTTTTTCAAAGTTTTATATATTTATTTAACACTAAAAATCGACTTTACTCTTAAATACGTCGATGTGGGCTTACTACCTCCCAGTATCGGGTGGGGTTATGAATTATTGTAAGCGACCTTAGGATAAATCACAACCACCACCAGTGTTTACGCTGACGATGTTTTATCAAGGACATATTGGCGCTTACGATGTTTTATCAAAAAACCCATCGATATATCAAAATAAGTTAATGCTGCGTTACTATATGTTACATTAATTAATTAAGTCTAATTACTTGATAAACCCTACATGGGTATACTTACATCTGACACATTCAATGTCATGATTTCCAGTAAACTTTGGTGGACAACTGCATACTTTGTTATGATTAGATATTTTACACAAAGCATTCATTCCACAGGCCTTTGGTAAATTACATGGATTGAGGCACTGCCCTTGTTGACATTGTTCACTAAGTTGACATTCGCTGTTTTCTTTACAGTACTGCTTACATATATTTTCATAGCAGTAAGTGTTAGCTGGACAATCGTGTGTAATCTTACAATTTATTAATCTTGGCCTGCATCCATTGGTCGAGTCGACTGGATTTCCTTCATAGCCATTTCTACAGCTACAGTGCCCTACGTGATCAACTGCCTTGCACTCCGAATTCGGTCCACACAACGTAGTGTCACACACGCTCGTACACTTGTGTTTGGTTTTATCGCACAATGCTACTGTCGGGCATTCTATATCTTTGACACATTCTACCGGCGTTCTACAACCTTCATTATATGGATCTCCAATAAGACCATTTGGACACTGGCATTTAAACGATCCCCTTGAGTTAACACAAATTGCTTTAGGACCACATGGTTCATCTGCACAGAAATCTATAACAGTACATCCTTTTAACGGATCGCCAGTATTTCCAGGCTGGCAATAACAAACTTGCTTGTGTTCTTCTGCTGAGCACAGGGTGTTTTTCCCACATGGATTGTGTACCAAGCATGCAATTTTGCACATATTTTGGTCGCATAGTTTGTCAGTAGAACAATCTTTATCAGTTTCGCACTCAATCTTTTGACACCCAACTTTATCATTATTGGGATTTCCTTTAAAGCCTGATTTACAATTACATTGTGCCTTATGATTCTTGGAAATGCATTCAGCGTTTCTTCCACAAAGTACACCCTCACAAGCATCGATACATTCTTGTCGGCCAACCGCATTTGATAAACATTTTTCGGTATAGTCACACTCGTCGTTGGCTCTACAACGTACTTCTTGTTGACAAATATTATCTTGGCAAAATTGGTGTTCTGGGCAGGATGAATTAGATTGACAAATTGGTTGACAGTATCCTTGAATACATAGCTGGTCGGTGATACAATCACGGGAGCTTCCACAAAGGGAGGTACATATGCCATTGTAACAGTTAAGACCTTGAGGACACTGATTGTCACTGGCACAATACTGTACTGCGATGCAGCCCAGGTGGGGATCTCCAGTTGTTCCCGCATTACAAATACATACTGCTAAGTGATTGCTTGGAGTACATTCGGCATTTTGGCCACAAACATTAAGAAGACTGCAAGGATTTACACATTCTGAATCAATACAGGTCTTTTCCAACGCACAGTCATTATTATCTGAACATTCAATTGATTTGCAATTATGCTTTTGATCTTCTTTAGTTTTTTCAGGACAACTACATATAGCTTTATGTGCAATTGGTAAACATTTTGCATTTAGACCACATACGTCTTTTGATTCACACGGATTTCGACAGATTTCATTGTAACAATAGGCGGAAGATGGACAATCGGCGTCTGTCAGACAACCTCCTGGTTTTCTACAACCAGTAGTTATAGGATCTCCTACAAGCCCCTCCTCGCAAATGCAGGAAAATGCTCCCTCACTGTCTACACACCTAAAAATTATTGTTAAACTATGATATGTGCCCGCGTGGTATGAAAGAATAAACTAATGAACTTAAATCAGCTGAAAGGTGGTTCTGGATTTTAGTTTTCTAAATGACATTTATAAAGAAGGATTATACATATTCAATTTGTTTCACTTACTGCGCTGTTGGGTGACATGGATGACTTTCTTCACATTCGTTTATATTAACACATTTATCTTCAAATAATCGATAACCATCTAAACAAATACATACAGCATCGTGATTTTCAGATAGACAGGAACCTTTTCCACAATCAACAAAACCGCATGGATCTGAAGTATAAATTAAATTAATAATAATAATAATAATAATAAATATATGTCTAACATACCTAAGCATTTATTTGAGTGTGCATTACAGAATCTCGTTGTGGGACAGTCATCATTCTCGATACATTCAACTTTAAAACAACCAAGATTTTTGTCAAATGGATTTCCAAGATGTCCGGGTGGACAGGCACATGCAAGTCTATGATTGGTTACTTCACATAAAGCATGAACACCGCATTTAGTTAGTTCAGCATCGCACGGATCACGACATTTACCACGTTTGCATACAAGGTTATCGGGACAATTTTTGTCTGATCTACATTGCCCTGGTCCACTGCAACCCAAACTTGTATATGGATCACCAACCATTCCTTCTGGGCAGACACACTTGTAAGATCCTACTTGATTTTTACAGATAGCACTTTCATGGCAAGGGGTTGCTTCACATTCATTTATATCATCACAACCTTGTGGAGTTCCAATGAATCCGGTGTTACATGTACATTTTCCTTTAATACAGGCTTCAGAAGTTTTGCAATCTGCATCTCGAACGCATCCTGGTTGGCAAACTTCCTCTCTACATATTTCCCCAGTTAGGCAATTGCTGTCACCAAAACAAACCTTAAGGCAGCCTTTGTTTGTACATCTTTCTCCTATAGCACAATCGCTGTTACCTTGACATTTAAATGCACATTGCCCGTTGAAACAAGTGTGTTTAGAAGAGCATTTATGACTTTCGTCACATAATGTGGGAATTCTAATACACCCTTGTTGTGGTGTGGGGTTGCCTTCAAACCCAGAAGGACATTCGCATATAGTTTTGTGATTTGCACATGAACATACTGCGTTAGTACCACATACATCCTTATTTTTACATGGATCTTGGCATTGATTATTAATACACGCCTGTTCCGATGGACAGTTTTTATTGCTCCTGCAACCTATAACACACATACCATCGATACATGCTTGATTTCCTAGACATTGACTGTGATCTGAGCAAGGATTGATACATTTCTTATCCAAACAGGATTCACCCTGAGAACAATCCTCGTTATTACGACATACTGGTCTACATTGTCCTTTATGACATACTTCATTTCCACATTCTATATCCGATGCACATGTTGTAATTAGCCTGAGACAACCATCTTGAATTCCTGTTTCAACTGCTCTATATCCACTTGGGCAATTACAAACGGCCTTTCTGTTGTTAACTTTACAAATGGCATTATAACCACAGGATTTTTGTGAGCAAGGATTGATACAGTTGCCCTGATGACATATTGTGTTCTGCGGACAGTCCTTATCACCATTTGGACAGTTTCCTTTTTGTCTACACCCTGAGATAAAGGGATCTCCTACTGTATCTGTTGGACATACACAGTTATACCCGTTATTAGTTGGTTCACATACAGCAGTGTTATGGCACGGGTTTGATTTACATGAGTCTCTTAAAACACATTCTACTTCTGCTAACGGATTAGGATTATAGCCTGGTGGACATTGGCATGTTGCTTTATGATCTACTCCAATGCATACAGCGTTTGTTCCACACGATTCTTCATCACAAACATCATAACACGTATGAGTTAAACGATTACACAATTTCGTAGGCGGACAGTCAATGTTGTATACGCAAGGCACTGATTCGCATCCCTTAGATGGATCACCAATATATGCGCCGGGTGGACACTGGCATTTAGGTTCATGGTTATTAACGACGCAAATCGCGTTGGGACCACATTTGATCAAATCGCATGCTGGTAAGCACATTTTTTGGTTTTCTTTAATGTGTTGTCTGCAAGTATCATGTTCCGAACATTGGGTATCAGATGTGCATGTATCTTGTTTAATAAGTTGACAACCATGCCTACCATTTGGATTACCGGAATATCCATCATAACACCGACATTGTCCTTTATGTACTTCTGCCACGCACGCGGAATTATTAGGGCAAGTAAATTGCATACAGACTGGCACACATTTTAGGATACCGAGGGCGTCTGGCTGGCACGATGAAATTGGTTCACAGTCATTATTATATTTACATTCAGGAATGGATGGTTTTTCACAGGCTGACTTTACTGGATTCCATAAATATTCGTCTTTACAAGCACAAGTTGGGTGTCCTGCTACATCAATTTTACAGGCTTCATAGGGTCCACAAGCTACCGTTTCACAGGGATTTATACATTTCTGAATGCCCTTGGAGTCTATTGCACAAATTGTTCCAAATTGGCAGTCTTTATCTTTGACACATTCCCGTGGGTTAACACGTTGTTCAATTTGACACCCTAAAGACAAGTCGCTAGGTTTTCCTTTGTAACCCGGACTACAAATGCACGAAGTCCTATGTTTATCAGTAACACACAGAGCGTTAGGTCCACATTGAGCTTTAGTACAAGCATCTACGCATTTTCTTACACCTTTGCTAATTTGGAAACAAATTTCGGTATTTGCACAATCTACGTCACTTGTACATTGACCGAAAATCTTACAGCCGATTACCATGTCTTTGGGATTACCGGTATATCCTGGCGAGCATTCACATTGTCCATTATTACATACCGCTCTAGGTCCACATTGAATAGAATCACATGGGTTTATGCACTGTCCCCTCTTACAAGAATACCCGCTGGGACAAAGAAGCTTTGTGCTGCATTGGCAGTTCTCAGGATCTCTACATATGCCTCCTTGGACTTGGGTACACATTACAAATGGGTTACCTGCATATCCATCCTTACATCTGCAGTCGTAACTACCGATTGTATTAATACAGACAGCACTATTTCCGCACACGTTATTGTTACATTCGTCAATATCTTTACAGTCAATATATGCATTGCCTGCAAATCCTTGTCTACAAGAGCATTCAATTCCGTTAAAGGTTTCGATGCATTCACCATTTTCACCACAGGCTGTCGCTGAGCATCCGGTGCGGTCTTGTATTTTCATTTTTTCGCAAACTTCGTATGGGTTTCCAGAAGTTCCTAAGTTACAAACACATTGACTGGTTGAAGTTCCGTATTCACAGTGTGCATTTTTACCGCATCCTGGAGCACAGGTTGGACCAATTTTAGCTAAAAAGAAGTTAAAGTAAATGTTTTATAATAAGTAATATTATTTCTGTGATATGAAACAATTCACACCAACCCTAATATTTGCATTAACTTTAAATTATATTATAATGTAATGTAAAACAATGAATAAACTTACGAGGCATACAAATAACATCAGGGTTTCCAGCCAGGTTATGGTCGCATATGCATTTATTACTATAATTGTCACAGTGTGCTCCAACACCACATATAATTCCTTCACATCTTTGTTTACAACGTCCACTAATGCAGACTTTTGGTGCTTCACAGAGACGACTGGAGGAACATATATCAGTAGTACATTGACCCCCTGGAAATGGGTTACCCATTAACCCTTCATCACATCTACAGGTTGGACCTCTTATTGATACAATACATTGGGCACCAGGCGCACAGTTGAAATGTTCACAAGCTAAAAACAAATTTTAATGACATTTAAATTTTTATTTGTTTTTTTGTGTACCAGAATGGTTATTTAAAATCCACAATATTTATATTTATTATAACTTTTAAATCTTAAAGAGGCTACGGAGTGTGTTACATTTTTAATTCTTTTCTCTTTACCGCGCAATTGAACGCTTTACTAAGAAATATTTTTTATATAATCATTAACTCTAGTCTACCATCATTGACATACCTATTTAGGCACAACAGACAAACTTTTTTTAGAAATAAAGAAACAGAAAAAAACAGTAATAACTTTGAAGAATGCAGAAGTAAATCGGAGAACTCATACCTGACGTCTCTTCTACCGTAGTCATACATGTACAATTGAAACTTTTTCTAGGTAATTATTAAAGTAAAACGCAGTAAACTTACGTGAAACACATTTTCCTTTCGAATCTTTAATAAAACCAGCATTGCATTCGCACACTGCTTTATGATTTTTTGGTCTGCAACGAGAATTTGCTCCACACAATACTGCAGCACAGGGGCTAATACAGGTTCCGCCCTGGCAGCTTAAAATCTTAACGCAATCTCTGTCAAACTGACACTCGGATATGACTCTATCTGGAGTGTCAAGGATACATCCACCTTTATACGGATCTCCAGTCATTCCTTTAGGACAAATACATTTATATCCTTCCAGTAAGTTAAGACAGTGTGCTCCATAGCCACAAGGAGCATCTTTGCATTCATCAATATCCATACATCCTTGAAGTGGATCGCCTTCATATCCGGATTTACAAGCGCATGTAGGTGGATCGCTGGGGGTACAGTTGGCGTTAATGCCACATGGGAAACGTTCACATGGAGTTTTACATTTATTTTCGTCCAAAATGTCTGTGAAATATGGTGGGGGACAAACACATTCTCCAGGCTGTACACATCGTTCGTTTTCTGGGCATTCCCTATCATTGATACATTTTTTTTGGGCAGGAGAACATAGTCCGTTATAAGGATCACCGCTGTAGCCTTCTGGACAGTGGCATTCGTAAGCCCCTGGTTTATTGACACACGCAGCTCCATAACCGCAAATTTGTTGCTGTTCCATACATTCGTTGATATCTTCACATGTTCCTTCGGCCGATGGCTTGTAGCCCTTAGGACACGCACAATAGCTAACTCCTCCTGTTATGGAAATACATTCTGCTCCATTAGGGCATGAGTTGTCAGGCCCACAGCTTGCCAGAACACAATTACCATCTTTTAGTTCGTACGGTGGCTGGCATCTACAATCTGGGCTGTTACATTCTAAACACTCTAAAAATGGATTTCCGTTGAAGCCGGGTGGACATTGACAGTCGTAACTTCCCGGTAGGTTTTTGCAGATAGCGTTTATACCACAAGCTTGTTTATCGCTGAATTCTGTACATTCATCTTTGTCCCTACATTTTCCAGTTTTCTGATCTCGGACGAACCCATTTACACAAATACATACACTTTCACTGGTAAATTCATCCAGAATACACTGTTCCCCAGTTGGACAGGGATTAGTATTGGAACATTCTGAAGATGGAGGAGCCATTCGGGTACATCCGCTTCTATACGGATCACCTGAGGTACCTCCAGGACATTGGCAAGAAAACGTACCAGGCTCATTTTTGCAAACTGCTCCAGACTGACAGGGATTTTTAATACATTCATTTATATCTGCACATCCCGAGGTCGTATTTGTGTATCCAGTTCTACATATGCAAGTTGCCTTGTGGTTACTCAGTAGGCATTCCTCATTTGGCGCACAATTTACAGTTTCACAAGGATCTAAAATATAGAAAATATGATGTTAAAAACGTAGATACTTATAAGGCACTTTTTTTCCTAAAAAACATATTAATTTGAGTATTTCATTTATTTTTACTGCGACCAAACTGTACGGCATTGATGAACACATATTAATTTAATTTCTTTTGTGTTGCTGAGTTTCAACTAATAAATATAATATATATATACTTACGTCTACAATCATTTCCAATATTCGGTTCAGGACAAAGACATCGTTTCTTTTCATCGCATAATGCGTTTCCGGGACAGTCTGCGTCAATTACACAAGTGACAATTTCGTTACATTTTGTCTTTGCATCTGGATCGGGCACAGTGCCCTCAGGACATTCACAAGTGTAACCTCCGGGTAGATTTTTGCACACGGCACCCAAACCACAGGTGTGCGGTAGAGAACATTCATTCATGTCACTGCATTCTTTATTTGGGTTTCCAGTAAAGCCAGGTTTGCATTGGCAAGCAAATGTACCGGGTAAGTTTGTACATTGTGCATTGGCGCCGCATCGTCCACTTGGGCCGTTGGCTTTATCACATTCGTTAATATCTGAAAAATAGTCTTAGTAAAGCTACTTTTCTTTCTATTTTGACATTTTAAAGTACAACTTTTAGTTAGTTAATAGTACTTTTTCCGTTTATAAATATAAAATTTAATAAATAAGTAAATCCACGATCTACCAAAAGGTCCAATCCGTTAACATTAGTACATTTTTATTTTTAAACAGTAACTACCTTGCTAATATACTATATTATTTCAATACACCGTGTCCAAGATAAGGAAGGCCAGTACAGGGATCTCGGAAACCGTAAGAGATACGAAGTCGGTTAAATGGAGGTAAAGTTGCGGATCTACGTGCTTAATAATATGCCGTTTATAAAGTTTTAAAATTCTGAGTAGTTCCGGAGATATCCGGAAAAAACCGACATTCTGAAAAATCGTTTAATTTTTTCCTGGTTTTTTTTGAGATGGAACTCTAAAGTAAATTGCACTTTTACATTGCCACTTTTTCCGCTCTATCTAACAGCGTTAATTGTTTTGTAATCCGACGAGTCACCTTCGAAGGGCCATTATCAACTTTCTTTTTTTAAATACGGTCCCGTTTTTCTGATATTGGAATTTGAGAGCTTTTTTCTTCCGAATACAACGATGTATGACACATTGTGGTTTAATGACGGTTCGAGGGGTTTTTGAACAACATCAGGAAATTTTGGGATACGGTCCTGTATTTTTCCTAATTTTATAAATAATATCTCATAAGTAAGCTCTAAATTTTTACTTATGTTGGACTAGTTCAATAAATAACAAATAATTTAATAATAAACCACAAATAAGTGAACAAAAAATAATTTAATAATAAACACCAATAAGTGAACAAAAACAGTAATAAAACGAACAACGAAAAAGGTAAGGAACTACATAATCAGGTGTTCAAAATGATTTCCGTTATTTTCTAACCACAAATAACATCTATAATAATAATAACTGTCGATTCTGAAACATTTGACAACATTTCTGGCGTAATACATTGAAAGGCTTCAAGCAAGTTCGTCTTCTGTTTCGAAGTTGAGTTTATAAACATAATTTTCGACATACCCCCAGAGGAAAAAATCTGACGGTGTCATATCAGGCGAACGTGCTGGCCATTTTGTTTCAACACCGGATTATGTAGTTCCTAATTTTTTTCGTTGATCGTTTTATTTCTGTTTTGATATGTTGTTTTTGTTCACTTATTTGTGGCTTATTATTAAATTATTTGTTATTTATTGAACTAGTCCAACATAGTAAAAATTTAGAGGTTACTTATGAGACATTATTTATAAAATTAGGAAAAATACAGGACCGTATCCCAAAATTTCCTGATGTTGTTCAAAAAACCCTCGAAACGGCATTAAACCACAATGAGTCATACATCGTTGCATTCGGAAGAAAAAAGCTCTCAAATTCCAATATCAGAAAAACAGGACCATATTTAAAAAAATAAAGTTGATAATGGCCCTTCGAAGGCGACTCGTCGGATTACAAAACAACTAACGCTGTTAGATAAAGCGGAAAAAGTGGCAATGTAAAAGTGCAATTTACTTTAGAATTCGATCTCAAAAAAACCCAGGAAAAAAATAAAACGATTTTTCAGAATTTCGTTTTTGCCGGATATCTCCGGAACTACTCGGAATTTTAAAACTTTCTACGGCATATTATTAGGCACGTAAATGCGCAACTTTACCTCCATTTGACCGACTTCGTATCTTTTACGGTTTCCGATATTCCTGTACTGGCCCTCCTTATCTTGGACACGGTGTATACATCAATAAAGCGTTGGTATGTATGTAGTACAGTGGCAAGAAATTGTTTGCAAACAGGCAAACAGATAACACTGTGTCCTATTCTGGTCGAAAGGAAAATAAAATTTGTTACAGCATAAAATATAGTCGTTACAACCTATCAATAAGAATTTATTATTAGAATTTATATTTCGCCTGTTAAAAACAAACATAGATTCGGCAACTTCACCTTTTTGACATTAGCTTTCCTTAGCTTTAACCGTACGATAAGACCATTCTGAACCTAACAAATCTAAATCTAAACAAATTTATTATTATCTTTACGAGAATATTGGATCTAATTAAAATTAGTTTCGAATATACAAGAAGAGTTCCACTGATCGGATCTATACCGATATAGCGTAGATTGGCAATTGGCATTGACCCCCACAGCAAGTTTGCACAGAATGTTTATACAGGGTGAATCGGGAGAAACAGACCAAATGCCGGGAGTATATTTTACAGGTGAAAATAATGTAAAAAACTCATATGTCTCTTCATGTCTTTCTTTAATACCGGCTGCAGTATTTCTAATATTCCGAATTAGTGCATCTCGAGGGTCTACTTATATACTTTGTAAAGGTTTTGAACCAGCCTCATACACAAACGTCTAGTGGTGTTAGGTCTGGAGATCCTAGAGGACAACTAGTTGGACCTCCACGACCAATCCAGTTGACCTGATGAGCGAAATGTGCTGGAGCTGCATCGTGCTGATGCGTCCTGATTTTACAGGAACATCCTCTAGTTGTAATTCATTTCGTAAAAAATGTACATGGTGTTCTCCCATGAGGCGATTCTCCAAAATGAAAGGGCCAATTAAATAGTCATGAACCATACCACACATATTTTTTAAATTACGCTATAAATTGAAAAGAGGATTTGATTCGGACATATGAGTTTTTTACATTATTTTTACGTATTTGATACGCTGGTGAGGTTTGGTCCGTCCCTCCCTTTATATTATTATTTTAATATAATTCATCATTGATATTCAATTTAATCAATAAGTTTTAGGAACTAATAAAAATTTTTAGTTTCAGGTACTTACCAATACAGCCAGCAGAAATGTCACTCGGATTAAATGTCCAGCCATCTTCGCAGATACAATATGCCTCGTCCCCATCAGGTTTACAATAAGCGTGATTGCCACATTTAACATCTTCACAAGGAGCTTTGCATTCAACCATCGGCGGCGCTCCGACATAACCGTCTTGGCATTCGCACAAGAAACTTCCAAGGTTGTTTAGACAGTTGGAATATGGGCCACATGGGTTCGTTTTATTCTGACATTCATTGATATCAACACAGACCGATTCTTTAGGAGCAAACCCTTTCTGGCAAAAACATTGATTTTCTATGCATTCTGCGTTGTTTGTACAATCAAAGTTGGATTGACATAGAATATTCACATCAACCTAAGAAGGTAAATGTTTTATATCAGTATAGGTGGTCATAACTCAAAAGACGATTAATTTTTCGATTTTTATCGCACCCTATGTGTCTTTTAAATATTTAAAAAATTTCCGAAAATCTTACATATTTTTGGTATTACTTAGTATAGAATCGTGTGAGATCCGCAAGTTTAAATTTAAATTTCATGTAATTGTAACGGAACTGAAAGAATATACACTACTGGTATGCAAATTGACTGGACAAACAACATTTTGTTCTACTTTAATCTGAAATAACGCTTAACAGTTGCAACAATTTCGATCATTATTTTGTCAAGTTGTAGGTATTGTCATTGTTATCATTCTCGATTCTCGATTTTGGCAAAAATTCGAAACTATTTGTTTTAATCCATAATTTCTGAACACAGTGTGGAAAAATTTAATTACTGAATGATGTGTCTTCGTATGACATTCTTTAAGAATACAGCTATTGATATAAATGAAACAAAGAACTGCAGAGAAAAGATGAGGCTTAAAAATCTCGTAGGAAGACAAATCATTCACTAGTCACATTTTTCCACGATGTATGGCAAAATGCACCTTTTAGTTATAACCTGTATAACACATTTTTGCAAAATCGATGATGATAACAATGAAAGTACCTACAACTTGACCAAAAAAATTATCGAATTTGATACATAGGTTAAAAAGGTATTTAAGATTGAATTTGAACAACGTTCTGTTTGTACGATTAATTTTGAATGCCAGTGTATTTGTTATACGTGATATCATGTAGAACTTATAGAAATATACAATTGAAGTTATATTCATAATTTGAAACTAAACACAACATAACTTCTGGCAGATTTTGAAAAATGTTTTATAGGCAAGATTTTGAACCCAATTACCATAATCAATAGCAATATGTGGGAGTTACGGAGTTAATACGGCTAAAAATTTGAACACATTTGAATACCGGTAAATAAAGTATTTTATGTTTGCATAAATAATTTACAACAGCTTAACAAACAATCAATTGAGCAATACCCTTGTGTAATACCAACCTACATCGCTTTTTATTTAAATTCTATTTAAAAATGCTGTAAGACTATAAACAATATTCTAATTTGTGTAGTAATACAGAGTATCACAACAACAATTCCGAGCAAATTTTAAGTGACATTAGTTATTCCACATATTATAGAAGGATAATTGAAAAGCTTTTTTTTATCTAATTTCATCCCTGTGGAATAATCAAGTAGCAAAATTATTTCAAAATGCCAGTTTTTAAAATGCCAAATGATCTTGGTTATCAATAATTCAAATTTCAACCACATAATATATTATCTATTTTACTTGGTTGTCATATTGGGACATCCTGTATAATATACTTACTTGTTCACAAGCTACTTCCGGAGTAGGTTTAGCTTGATATCCTTGAGGACAAATACAATTATAACCAGGCACAGCATTTTCGCAAATCGCATAGGTGCCACAGGGTTTCTCTAAAGTAGCGCATTCGTCAATGTCCGTACACTCTTTAAATGGATCTCCAGTAAAGTCCTCGTTACACGTACAGATATAACTTCCAACAGTATCTTTACAAGTAGCGTTTTTTCCACATGGATTCGGTTCGCATTCATTAACATCTGAGAAAATTGTACAAAATGTTTTCGGAAAAGTCTAACTAAAAAAACCTTTATGCATACCAAAGAAGGATAGACTGAAAGAAACAGACAGGTAAAGACAAACCAAGTGGGTACGATACGAAGAAGTTTATCAGCTGAAAGTGAAACTAATTAATTACGGCATACTCTGCAAGACAAAATCAAATCAAATAATACAAGATTGTACAAAAATGTATACAGTACAGTTAGGCTTTCTATAGTTCAAATAGATACGACATACATCTAAGTGGTTATGTGGAAAGTACACTTAGGGCCCATCTCCGCAACTTTAAAAAGCAGTCGGTTAAATTTCCAATATTCCTTGCCCTTGTAATTAATATGTCATTAATAATTATGGGAATTTTAGAACTGTTATTTATTGACACGTTTATCAGACATATCCATTCTAAAGATCAGTAGTCTGAAGGTCGGGTAGCGAGTTTGCAGTTTTTATCAATAATCTGAATGTTCAGTTGTCGATTAAATCTGACACATTCAAAAGGGTGATTAAAATTGCGAGTTCCGACCATCAAACAATTGACTCTAATAATGTAAAATTAAGGTAAAACTTTTTAGTGATACACTTAAAAGATATTATCCGGAATAAAAGTAAAATGAGGAATAAATACTCTATTTTATGAACCGACTCTTTTTGTAAAGCTGAGGGAACTCCCCGAAAATAAAATAAAAAACAATATATACGGGAAAAGTTAGTGGAACGGAAGTCTATACCAAGCTACTTACAAACACTAATAAATATTGGATAGGTTTTACATTCCGATTTACCCATTATAAGCAAGCAATACGGTGTGTTTAAAATTAACTACAACTTTTTACAATGTTTTACATATTGATTGATTTTATAGATTGCTTGGTCCATTAATAGGTTTTACAGTTTTTCTCTTTCATGTAAAAGAGAGTGTAATTCTGTAGTTAATTTTAAATCCCAATATTTATCAATAAGCAAATCGGATTAGCATTCCACAGGTCACCAAGTCTATGATAACGTTCGATACGTGTTTCTGATTGGTTTGACTACACAGTAACATGGTAAAATTTATTTAAAAATGAAATAATTACATCATATGACAATTAGTGCGGCGAATTGACAATGGTTAGGATACGAGCTGTCGAAGTACAATAAACAATATAGGTAGAAAAACATTCGTCGTTGACTGGCGTGCAAAGCCATTCAAATCAGGGTAGGCAAAAATTGTATTTAAGACGAGTCTTTCGTAGCATTCAAGTAGGTACAGTGTACATATTGTTCCAAATTGGTTTGTAAGACAATGTTGCAGAACAACAACGAAACTAATTATAAATTAGTTTTTGATTTAAAAGGGCGATAACACTAATTTTGAATAAATTTCGTCCACATGCCTTTAGATTTTAAATCATTAAAGTCAATTATTATGTGAATTATTATGATTTAGGATACTTATTAAATATGCATTAGCCAAAAATTGGGAATGGGAATTAACTGTTAGTTACTTTGATGTCTCGTTCTGACAGTGCTAGTCGTTATAATTTTTTCGATCAAATTGGAAACTGATCAACGGTAAAATTAGCTATCAATAAGAAATTGCTAGAAAGGATATTATTATATATATAACGTTTGATTGCTCAGAATTACTGATTTAGGTAGATTTTTGTATGGTAACCCTATAATAAGGATACGTTATCTTTAGGTTAAAAATAATACACTTTTTTGCAAAAATAGTGTGTTAACAAGGGATTACGAAATATAGGTAACCTCGAGACTATCTAAATATATTATATTAATAATTGAGAATACCACATTTCTTCTCGTAGTTCATTAATAATCTGAAATGAATTTTTGAAAATGGAATGTCCAAGGTAGTGTCAATTCATATACGAAGAGGATACTTTACATGTTTCTGTCTAATCAAACCTACCAACTACTGAAAAACAAACAACAAGCAAGCCACAGAATTATACAGATTGAATGAAAAATTGACTTGCGAACTAACTTTCACAGTAGAGATGCCCCTGGCCGGTGAATCCAGGCGGACACAGGCACTTGAAGGACCCGGGGACGTTAATGCATTTGGCGTTTATGCCGCAAGCTCCCGGTTTCCCACACTCATTGATATCCACGCATTCCTCGTTAGCTGATCCCGTGTATCCTTCGGGACACAGGCACGTGTAGCTGCCGTTAGTGTTGAGGCACGAAGCGGTTGAGGCGCAAGGGTTCGAGTCGCACTCATTTATGTCTAGCGGTATTTAAAAGCGGTTATTGGTTAGGGTTAGATTTGGTTTAGCTTGTTTTTGCTAAGCTAGGTTTAGTAGATAGTTATGTAGTTGATTGTACAATTTTTCGGTTGTAATATCAATTTTACAACCACACGACAACTATATTAGTAACGGCATTATTTATTGATAAGTGAGTTAGTTCATTACAAGAAGAGTTGACTTTCTTTTTTTGTATTGAACAAGGAGAGGGGGTTATTTATTTTATGATATGCCATGATTATTATACTAGTTATTCATATAGACGTATAATATGAAAGGTAGACAGAATTGTTTACATTTTGTACAGATCAGAGATCGTTTTAACAGAAATCAATGATGACTTGTTCTGTAGATTTTCCTAGATTTACCGCCTGTTTTTGAAACCGTTATATAATTATATTGAATGCATTTGTCATCTGTACCTGTACGTCTAATTTTAGATCGAAAATATCTAATTGCGTTATAATTATTGTAAAATTGGAAGCCGGATATAGCCTATCTTAAACAGTAAATAATTTGGTTCCACCATTTGAAATGCAGGACACGTGGTTCTTCTTAGGGAAACAGCATCCATGGATAAATAAAAAGTTTAATTGAATTCATTTATTTTTATAATCCTAAAACAACACAGCGAGTAGACGCAATGCTTACAGCGTTGCCATTATTTAAACACATCTTCTTCTAACTGATCTGTAACTGTGGAACTGTGTATGATTGTAAACAAATGATGTTTTATAAATGGAATGTTCTGTCACCATTTTATATTACATGTCTGAATAATCAATTCATAAACATTTTTACCGGAAGAAGAAATAATTAATCTTCGTTTTGTTTAAAGGATTTTAATTTTTTTGATCGAATTCAAACAGAAATAAAAACTCTCTTAAAAATAAAAATAATTTATAACAATAACTGTTTTAAGAGATTATTTGTATTTCATTTTAAATTTGGTCACATCATAAAAAGTGAACTTTGCTTTTGTTTAGATGGTAGTCATGGCACATCCCAGTGGTAGTAGTAATTAGAGGTGGGGTGGTGTTCTATATTTATTATTTTTTAAATGGTTAATATATATTTATTTTTTACTGTGTGAGGGTATTGGACGGGGGACTATTCCAGCAATTATAAAAAGTCAATGTTCGGTAACATACTAATTTTATTAGCCATTCTGCTTCCTACTATTTTATATTTGATGGAATAACTATTTAATATTATTATTGTTATTACCAATTTAGACGTGGCATTTGCAGCAAGTTTGAAAAGTTAATCATATTATGAAAAGATTGAGGAATTTTAGTAGAAGAAAAATAATTATTTAAATAATAATCATTGTCTTGGTCACACTGTACTTACTCTTTTAAATAACTCAAAGTAGATGGAAATTACATTAATATAGTTTTAATAACAACTAGACAGTTGCCATGAAACGTGATTAGTAATATGATTATAATGGAACGCTAAAAATTTAAATATATCAACAATGTAAAGCTGATTTTCATAATAAATATATAAATATGCTGCAACCACCATTCATTTCATTAACTGTTATTTGCTACTCCAGTTAAAATCCGACAAATTACAGTTTTGTACAAAAAAAAAAGAAAATCAGTCCTCACGTGCTTGTTTCTATATACAAGGTCTTTAAAAATATAAGTCTCCGCGAGTGGAACTGGAAAAAATCCCATTTGACTTATTTTTAAAGACTTGACTAACTCACTTAACATTATGTACAAGTATGTACAGAACGGTGAAACATGGAATGATTCGATGATGTATACCTGAGCACTCTGTCATAGGGTCACCGATGAAGCCCGGGGGGCAGGAACATTTAAAGCTGCCGTCCAGGTTGGAACACAGAGCGTTTCGTCCACAAGGGCTTCTACCGCATTCATTTGTATCTATGCAACCGGTTGTATATGGATCTCCTTCATATCCTAAAAAACACCGATACCATATTTTATTGCCATAAGTAAATTCAAATTACTAAACTTCCAGTATTTTATACTTTCTATGAAACATACCTATCTGCGCCACGGGGCTTTCGAAAACGGTAAAAGATACGAACTCGGTTATATTGGGGCAAAGTTGCTTTAATTATCTGCTCTATAATATGCCGCAAAAAAATCGAAAATAAATACAGGGGCTTTTAAAATATTTAGAAAAATGTAAAACTTTGCGGATGATATTCAATAAAATACCCTTAGTACGTTCCTGTATTTACTTTTGTTTCGAAGAAACTGAAGATTTAAAAATTATTATTGCTATTTCTGTATTTAATTAATTAATTTTTTTTTAATTCAAAGTAAGAGTTATATCAAATTTCTACTTAGCTTAAGTACAAGTAATGTATTTTATTAATACAAATAAAAGTTAACTCTTTAAGCGAGCACGTACTTAAGACTTTTAAAAGCGGCATTGAGTTTTTCATTTTCGAATTATACCGAATTAAAAAAAGTAAATTTTTTATTTTAATGAAGATGGTCAATTTGAGGAACAAAACGTCGGAAAACTAGTAAATGTTGTATACCACTGAACGTAGATTTAAACAAAAACATCCAGGCCCGTATTTAAAAAAAAAAAGTTGATGATGGTGACCCAAAGACGAAACGTCGCATAAAAGATCTGATAATGCCATCTTGTGGAGAATAAAAAGTAGCAATGAGAAAGTGACATTTATTTTTGGATATCTCTTCGAACAAAGTTAGGAAAAAATAAAGACCGAAAAGCAAAATTTTAGATTTTTCCAAATATTTTGAAGGCCTATTTATTTTAGATTTTTTTGCGACATATTATTGGACCCATAATTATGCAACTTTGCAACAGTTACGGTGCGTGGCCTATTAAAAGATCTCGGGAACGTATCTATCAGTTCCGTTTATACCGGGAGTTAGGCTTAATATTGTTAAATAAAAACGTCTAATTTCTATTCAGCGTAAATTATATTTTGACATTGTCGAAACGAAAATTAGTGTGTGACAATTATTGGCAATAGCGTCATAGGAATTATCTTCTGGTGTTAGCTGTATTACCTGATCTATAAGTGTTTCGTAGTTTTGTCATCACGTTTAATTAAGTAGCTTAGGATTGGCTCAGCAAAATATATTCAAACTCGGCACATGGGTTTACCATGTCGGCCTCTTCACGAAGTTATAATGCAGTTTTCTTATAAAATGTATAGGGGAGCCAATATCCAGCCACCTCAAAAATGACAAGGGAATTCCTCCACGAAGCATCGCCCGGTATAATCTTTTTTGACGTTACGATTTTTTTAACTTCTAACTACCCGAATATATTGATTATAAGTATGATTTAATGATATTTACAAATGATGTAATAAAATAATTTTTAGTAGGTACAAACCTGCTGGACAATGACATTGCCTTCCACCGACAAGATTTGTACAAGTCGCTCCGGCTCCACAGGCTCCAAGTTGTTCGCATTCGTCTACATCTACACATCCGTCGAATGGATTGCCGTAGAAACCTTCCGGACATATACACGTGTAATTTCCTGGGATATTTTGGCACAGAGCATTCTGACCACATGCGTTTGGTTGTTGGCATTCGTCGAGATCTGAAACAGTTTTGAATAAGATAAGACTGACATGTCATTGGCACCAATTCCATTTGGTATAGTATGGGTAATTTTCTGTTAGAGCTACACCCCTCCCCCTCCAACAATTATTATTTTTCTAGAAATGACTTATCGTCACCTTAAAGTTACACTGTTGTGAGTAGAATAAATCTGACTTTTCACTATGACATAAGTATATCTCGACATATCTATGTTTCTATATAATTCCAAAATCATATGATCAAAGTTGCGGTGTATGCAAGCAAAATTATATACTTATATGAAGGGTAAAATACCATGTTTCAGTTACTAAAGGGTACGTGTCACATACCCCATTGAGTTTCTGTTCATATCGTAAAGTTACACAATTGTATGTCTCATGGGAAAGCAATGCAGCATATATTAGTGTAAGGTAACGATATATCTGTATCGCAAGAATAAACTATCAAGTGGAGCAAACTTACTCTAATTCTGTACATATTGCCAAAATAATTTATTATTATTATTATACGTAAATGCAAAATTATTACTATGTATATGTATGTACAAATAACCATAACATAACAAAAATACACTAGTTTTACTTAGGATGTAGTACTAAAAAATCTAATAACTGTGTTTGACGTGTTTGCGTTTTATACTTCTATATATCTATAAAATGTAATTCCAAGTCTGATAACAATTCTATTGCTGTAGAGTCACCTCTATTCTTTGCATACTCTTATAATTCCTTTACCATACTAATGGCTTGTTGATAATTGGTGACATTTGTTTAATTACTGCATTCAACTTCTTCATCAGAGTCGTCAGATTGTGTGGTTTCAGTTTGGGCTACATAATCGGTAGGAATGGGGTCACTATCATCTTCTAATACCACATTGCTATCAATGTTAATGAACTCGCCCAAATCATTGTTATCAAATTACAAACTTCCATAACATCAATATTCTCTTTCAGACTCAAAACGCGACCTTTTTCTGCCATTGTTTAGTTGTATTTAACCTTACAACTCTCAAATAAACGGTGGACTGCTGTCGGGGAATCACACATTACTTACATTCGGCGAAGTTTTTTCGCTCTGCCACGCATACGCGATTGGTTGCCGGTCTGTCTTCAGAGAGTTTTTGCACCGTACTTATTGGTCTCCCAAATACTTTTAAATTCTTTTGTCCGTTTAAAGAAAGGTTTTCGCACTCTTTGAATGAAAACAGCCTCTCCGCGTCCGCCCAAGAGAGGTTGATTTTCATGGAATTTCATATACCTAGTTCCGGACTATGAAAAAATGTCCGCTTAATAGAGATGCCCGTTTATCGAAAGGTGTCCGTTAGGAGAGGTTGCACTGTATTTATGTATGATGATGGATTATTACGTAATTATTTGTTTACGTCCAGTTTTCTTAATACATTTTTTTTACATTCATTTAGACATTCCTTATGCGGGCCACTTGCGGTCACATTTACTCACAAGCATGCATGAACACATCGAGGCATGCATGCAAATTTGTCAATGTGTGGTCAAAAACTGACGACTTCATGTTTCTGGCCCGATGTGAAATGAACTGCCGCTGCTTGAATTTTGGCATGCGTGCCGACTGGCGTGACACAGTGTATGGCAAAAAAGTGCCACTTAGTGTATGGCAAAAAAAGTGCCACTTATTATTATTTTGTTACCTTACCAAGGTATAGTGCGTGTAACAAGATTCAACTTTATCAACAAATTTTTATTATTTTCCAATCCAAGGACTACGTTGATCTTCAGAAAATATTGCTATTGCTGGTGAGAGGATCGCTCTGTCTACCTGAATAGTCAGTGGATCATATTGCGTTTCATTTGCATGCAAGTTTTGCTATTTATATATGCTCGCTAGTAAATGTGACCGTCAATCGCCCACATTACGTTAACTTTATCGGGGATCTACAAAGTTTAGTTCCTCCTTTCCGGAAATACAGAGTTGTATGTGTTTAAATTATCTATAATAATACTGAACGTGAAGAAGACAAAGTGGCTAGCAGTTAGCAAGTCAAACAACGTGGATGGACTGCTGGAAATCAACGGGCAACGTATTGAACGAGTGGAAAATTTTAAATATCTTGGGTGTCAGCTAAACGAAAAATGGGACGGTATGCATTAGATTAGAGCAAGAATAGAACAAGCCCGTGCTTCGTTCCTGATGATGCGTAATGTACTTTGCAGTAGAGATTTAAGCATGCCTCTGCGCATCCGAATGCTTCGCTGTTATGTGGTCAGCACAATATTCTATGGAATGGAAGCTTGGACCATGACGGACGCGATGTGCAAAAATTGGAGGCCTTTAAAATGTAAACATACAGAAGGATCATGAGAATTTCCTGGGTAGAAAGAGATAGAGATACGTTAACGTCTGGATAAACAGCAGAAGGTTCTATTCACATTGAAAAAGCGCGAACTGGAATATTTTGGTCACATTTTAAGGAATGACAAGTATCGACTCTTAAAACTCATTATAGAAGGGAACATCCTGGCTGAAAAATCTAAGGCAATGGTACGGAGTGAGCACCATCATTGTTCCGTCGCGCTGTAGACAAGGCACCTGAATAAGAAGATAATAATACTATTAGATAGTTGTATGTTTTTTTTTGAGTATTCAAAATTTAATTGAAAAAATTTAATTTAATGTGATATTTTCTTCAATTTCAAGCTAGGGATGGTTGAAACAGGGTATTTTAAATAACAGGTACAACTTGTTCCAATTTTAAAAAATCCCTGTTTCACTTCCCAACTGTTTCAAAAGGCTCGCTGCTCTTCTGTTACATGCGATGCCGCGTCGCATAAGCGGTGCATTCTGATCAAGCTGTCCGGGTTGCCAATTTTTCTATTCGTTCGCTTTTAGGGACGTTTCCCAGTTCTATTTTTATTTTAATACAAAGTTTATTAACACGAAATAAAATTTCGTTGTACCTAATTAATAAATGTTACGGTAATTAACCGCTTAATTGAAGAACCGTCTAAAATTATGGCTGAATTTTTGGTCTACCGTGTAGATTGCCCTAATCCAAAAATCGGAATGAAAGTTTGCTCGAAATTTTTTATAGATTTGAATATTTCTCCATTTATCTTATAATGTTACTTGAACCCCTTTACTCCTTATTAAACGATTTCGTCATTTTGCGCTTCTCGATTAAGCCGAAAAGAAAAAAGCGAAACTTAATACGGCTTTCTGAAGAACATGATATCCTAAAGATAGTTAAACACGGGCGTCAAAATAAAAAATCGATTATTTTCGAGCCATTGAAAATACCAGATAACTAATCGATTATTCCGCTAAAGGTGATTTTCATGTTGGGTTTAAAATGCGCAGTATCCGCTCCATGACATCCGGTGAAGAGCAGATTCTTTATGGATAAAATAAAATAGCCGGTTAGCTTTTTAAGATCTTGACAAGATTGGTTGCAAAAAAGTTAATTAATGATTAGTAAATGAATAACTTAAGCTGACGTTTTGATTGTCACCGATACTGTAGCAATATTGCTGGCCAGTATGGGAATTTGCAACGGTTCTTTTTATTACAGGATAGTTGGCCGCCGATATAATTATGTTTTTTATTATTTTATCACTTTTGCTATAAACTACTAATAAGGCGTATTTAGTAGTGATCGGCCGATACGGATTTTTAGTTGCGGATACCGATATAATATCAGTATTGGTACCGCATTCTTAACTAATCTAACTATTCAATATACGTTGATATAAGGAAAAGTTATCAATAGTGGCAACGTTTTAAAGCATCTTTAAGATAATTACAGACTAGTATCAACCACATATATATAAACAGTATATTGCCATTACGAACGTTCCAAAATACAAAAAGTGTCCCCGCTATGGGAGATGTTGCTGGCCTATTGAGTTTGCGCAGTAGGGTGGAAATTTTATCGATCGCGTCAGAGCCGGCCCGACATTATTTGTTTGTTGGTATTCGTCGCCATCTTTGGTTCTGAATGCTTTTTCAAATTATAGAATAAAAAGTGGTTCATCCACATTGTTGTCGGTATATTAGTGCTTATAAACTTTCATTACCTAACATCAATTTGTGTCGATTGTTACAAATATTCGAACGGAATTTGGCACCAAAAGTTTACACGAATCAGGGCACCGTCGGATCATCATAACGTCAGAAATCGTATGGATGGAACGCTGTCTTAAATCGAACTAATCGAAATTTTTATTGCAATATTTTTCCTAACTAACCAGTGAAATTTACATTAAAAAAGTTGAAATCCGGTCCTGGCGAATGTGCACTTTCACAAGGACATTTCCGAACTGCGCAAACTCACAACGCCCCCTTCGATGCCCATAGCGGGGACATAATTGCATATGGTATTAGCAATATACTGTTTATATATATGTGGTATCGATGCGGACATAACGTGAACAAATTTCGGTAATTCCCCGACCGCCCGAGCGCAAATACCAGCGGTGATTGCCAATTTTACTCACCGCCGTAGATAAGGGGGGGTGGGGGGTGGGTTACAGTATCCCCCCTCCCAGGAAATAGAAGCAAAACTTGAGTTTATATGGGAACCATAAAAACAAATAATACCAGAATGTCCGAATTCCAATATTACCTTTAAAATAATTCGAGTTGAAAATCACACCTTTTGGCGCATTGGTTTGGTTGTTTTTGCTTAATGTCCTAATATCCGAATAGGGTGAAAGTCATCCCACGATACCGATGTACCGATATTTATATCGGTATCTGCCAATTACTAGTATTTAGTAAAATGGAAGCAGATTTCGTCCGCTTATTTGCATTTAACAAAGTCACTTTCTCATTCTAGCATTCCGCTGTCTTAAATTCAGTAGTCATAATTGATTTCTTGTTCTGCTTTAATTTCTATTAAGTACATTTTTTTTTTTAAATTTACAGAACAAACAGAATGATTGGTTATCTTGTTTCAAATAATAATTTTCTCGTAGTTAGGATCTAACGGATGCTTAGTCGTGTTGGAAATTCATGTAAATATTTACATACAAGCTATTCTTGCACAGAAACGTGTACTCATAAATGCTTTACACCATCATAACAAATAGTGGGCGGCCCGTAAAGGTGCGTATACATGTGCGAGCCGCTCGTGGGCCACTAGTTCATATATTGGGACGGAGTTTGCGAACCGCATCTGAATCGCCCGTGGTGATCCGCACCCGTATACATGTCCGAGCAGAACCGTTCGCGAGCAGCTCGTGAGCCACTAATTCATATATTGGGAAGGGGTTAGCGAACCGCTCGTGGCGATCCGCATCCTGCCGGCTTTTCGACGAACACAAAGGCAACTCACATTGGAATGGCGTCGTGTCTAGTGATTCATCTTTTACAAAAGGAAACGACAACTGGTTTGTTCGGGTTTGTTCGAGAAGGAAATAACGGACATCTTTAAAGCTAGATTCATAGTTGCCGTAACGTAAGCCGTTAGACTTAAGGCGTAGTTGATAAGACGTAAGGAGTAAGGACATGTAAACATATATTGTAGGTTATGGTTTCTGTTTTTCACATGACATAATTATGCTTTTTTGTTTAGAATTGTAAGATATGATTATAATCGATGAAGACGCTGTTGTGCTGCTATTAGCCAAAAACATTTAACAATTTGATGATGTCAACATGATGGTTATGCACGAGTATGACCGATTCCAGAAGTCGTAACGTAAGAAATGGAATTGAACCATTTTTTACTTCTTAGTGCTTAATTTTGATGCACTATGAATTGTTCTGTTGCAAATCACGTATTTATTTTTCTTACGGCTTAACGTTACGCCGTACGGCAGCCACCATCATTTCTTGGAACCACCACCTTGCGCTATTATGGCGTTGGGGGTCATCGGGTAAATTCCCAATAGAGAATTTTTGCGATATTCGTTGGGAATCAACAAAGTGATCAGAGTCATCCCCGGTGAGCAGCATATTAAAAGATCTCACCGATGTGTGAAATATTGCTTTATTTTTGGTTTTAATGAAAGTATTTTGACTCATCTACCACTTCCGGTTATACCGGAAGTCGGTATCAACTTGCTTAGTTTAAATGGAACACCTTATACAGGGTGTCCCAGAATATGTGGGCAATCTCCCGGGTTCAGATAGAACACTTAAAAATAACAGGAGAAGTTCCTATACATTTTTGTTCCTGTTATTTTTAAGTATTCTATCTGAACCCGGGAGAATGCCCACATATTCTGGGACACCCTGTATATTATTACATTTTTTGTTTCTACGCAAGATTCTAGACATATTTCGTATATCATGTCATATTAACACATATTTAAGGTTTTATGTCTAAAATGACGCTTGCAGACCTTAAAATAATTATACATTTTTTCTATAAGGAAGCCTATATTATTTAATTTGGGTCGGATTCCTTGTTGAAAAGGACCTGCTTTAATGGATTTTTTTATAATATTTTTAAACTATTAATACAGGGTGTTCAAAAATAAGATTAAACATGAAATTGAGAAAACTGCTAAAAATCTACTCTTTCAAGTGGAAATCCCCAATTTTTATAAGTATATATATTTGGCATTAAAAATAAGGATAAGTTTCCTAAATATTACCAATTTAATCTTTTATATGGCGATTTTGCTGCGGATTTAAGTTCAGTTATTCCTATTTGGCTTTGACGACGTTGAAAACCAGTCTAATACTAAACCTATCACTTACCATTTGAAAATCATTAATTGGCGTTTAAATTATACACGGTGTTGAAAACAGGTCGGTACCCCGGAATAACTCCGGTGCATCGCATTGCAGCGGAAAATTTCTGGGGAAAAAGTTGTTTGGTTTTGAAGGAGGATTGCAATTTAAACCATCCCCTCAACCCCCGGGCGCTGGTGGGGTTAAGTTAAGATTTTCAAATGGAATCCCATATTTTTTATTGGCGTATCGTGTTCTCCGACCAAAAATAAACATCTTTTGTCCGAAAACTTTTTTATTCGGGCCCATCCTGCACCAATAATCACCATGAGAAAGACAAAATCAGAACCGTGCGAAAATCAAGTTTGTTCCGGAAATACTCTTTTTACTTTTTCTCTGTCTTGTACTCAAAAATGCCCGTGGAAAAAGTTGTTTGTATTTTGTCTTTCTCATGGTGATTATTGGTGAAGGATGGGCCCGAATAAAAACATTTTTCGGACAATAGATGTTTATTTTTGGTCGGAGAACACGATACGCCAATAAAAAATATGGTGTTTGTTTGTTTGAAAATCTTAACTTACCCCCACTCGCGCCCGGGGGTTGAAGGGGCGGAGGTGGTTTAAATTGCAAACTATTCCTCCTTCAAAACCGAACAACTTTTTTCCCAGACATTTTCCGCTGCAATGGAATGCACTGGAGTTATTCCGGGGTACCGACCTTTTTTCAACACCCTATATAAGCGAAGATTATTTTAACTATAATAATAATAACTAGAACATGTTACAGATTTATCTTTTTCTTTAATCTCATTTTTTTAACACGCTGTATTAATAGTTTAAAAATATTATAAAAAATCTACTAAGTAGGTCCATTTGAATAAGGAATCAGTCCCAAATTAAATTATAAAGGCTTTCCTTATAGGAAAAATTAATAATTATTTTAAGGTCCGGTCCGCAAACGTTATTTTGAACATAAAACCGTAAATATGGAAGGCACGTCAAAACTTCCATAAAAATATCAGCATCTTTTATAGCGAGTGGCAATATTTCACACAAATATCTTTTTTAGTTCCCGAGATCTTTTAGTAGACCTCTCACCGTGAATAACCCTGTATAGTATTTAAAAACAGGCTAATAAGAATAATAGTAATATTATCCCACCCCTGTAACTCATAAAATAATATAATCCAAATTAAGAACATGAAACGTGACGTCTACACTCTACATTCAAAAATATCAACCGCACATATTCAGTTCGGACATGATTGGTACTTTTTATGTATCAATCAATAGATTAACATTATCAACATCTTATTATGCTGAATAAACATGGCTGGATAATAGTCGAGATTTGCATAACCATGAAAGACAACTTAATTGTAATAAAGTTAACGTTGAGAAATGATAATTATTTCAATGAAAACATGTTTGTGAAATTATAAATTAGCTTTTCTGGCTGCAGCAGATGTAATTAAAAACCCTATTTCTGGTTTTCTTGTCAAGTAGTTATTTAACTATTACTTTCTACGGTTGGTAGTAAATAAGCTAGATAAAATTATTGCCGAGACATTGAACCGAGAAATCACGGGCAGGTTTTTGCAATAATTGTGAATCAATACGCAAATTAAAAGAATATACCTGTAGAATTTGCTTACATATAGGTTGTACAGTTAATGGCATGTGAAAAAAGACAGTTGAAAATAAATACAGGGTGTCCGATAACTTGTGGGCCATAGAGCAACAGGAGATAATAAACATCAAAGTAAATGTCAGGAAATTTTAAACGTCAACATTTTTTTTTGGATTTTATTTTTGGGTTTATTAGTAAAGTATGAGTGATTACGATATTCACATTTAGGTAACGCCACGGGAAATTAAATTAGAAGCTGCTTCCGCAGCAAACAATTTATTACTAGAAAAATCCAGTGAGCGGTATAAAAAAGTGTATCAAAAATGTATATACTATTAAATATCTTTCTTCTAAATTTTAGTTATTTTTATATTTTGGTGTAAAATAGTCTGTTGTTGTCTTAGCAGGTTAGCAGGACACCTCTCGCGTATCAGGAATCACTAGCAGGAAAGTTTGTCACTCACACGTTAAATTTTGTTTTCAGATGAAAGTGGCTGGAGCATTGCAGTAAATCCTGTCCCCTATTGTATCCAGAATTCAATTTGACCCAAACTTTAATGTGCAGTGCAGTATTTGGAAGAGTGACGCGTTGAAGTAGTCATTGTTGGCTGTTACAGTAACGCTGCATACCTTAGGAAGGTAAGTTGTTGATATTCACACGAATTTAATGTCCTTAACACTTTAAACTGACTGCGCATGGCTCGGGCAGTTTGTAACTACTTCTAACTGCTCTTGGGACTAATTGATCTACGATCACCGTATATATTTGGTCAGTTGTCACAGGACTTTCTTCTGTGAACACTTTAATCTGACTACGCATGGCTCGGGCAGTTTGTAACTACTTCCAACTGCTCTTGGGACTAATTGATCTACGATCACCGTATATATTTGGTCAGTTGTCACAGGACTTTCTTCTGTGAACACTTTAAACTGACTGCGCATGGCTCGGGCAGTTTGTAACTACTTCCAACTGCTCTTGGGACTAATTGATCTACGATCACCGTATATATTTGGTCAGTTGTCACAGGACTTTCTTCTGTGAACACTTTAAACTGACTGCGCATAGCTCGGGCAGTTTGTAACTACTTCCAACTGCTCTTGGGACTAATTGATCTACGATCACCGTATATATTTGGTCAGTTGTCACAGGACTTTCTTCTGTGAACACTTTAATCTGACTACGCATGGCTCGGGCAGTTTGTAACTACTTCCAACTGCTCTTGGGACTAATTGATCTACGATCACCGTATATATTTGGTCAGTTGTCACAGGACTTTCTTCTGTGAACACTTTAAACTGACTGCGCATGGCTCGGGCAGTTTGTAACTACTTCTAACTGCTCTTGGGACGAATATACGAGTATAGTTCATATTTATATGTGAAAATCGGATAATATGCAAATTTCATTTTAATGCATTTTTCGGTAATTTCGAAAAATGTGCATGTTTTTAATACCGGGTGCATTTATTTGTATATTTGTCGAGTTGACATACATTTTATTCCCTTATGTCTAGAGATTCTAGATTCATATCATTTATTTATTTATTTATTTATCAAAGTGCTTCAAATATTAGGCGCAGGGGTAAAAAAGGTTTTGCATTCGTTGGTGATATTTGCGACGTTGTCAGACCTGCCGCTTGTCAGGTATTGACACTATGTTTTGCTGTTCTTATGAAACAACATGAATTAAAAATTTTTTTTCGAATTTCTTGAGCAATTAAAAGTACGTTTTGATGAAAAAAATGTTTTGAACCCAACACGGTCCCAGGCAAAGTTAACCAAATTTTGTAAAGGAAGCATCTACCTGTGTACATACCTTATTAGAACACGAGTTAACTGATACAAGGTGTTATGTTGTATAAAAATAAGTTATTAGTTTAAATAAACATAACTTACCCAGACATTGGACCTCGCCATCACCCTGGAAGCCGGGATTACATTTGCAGAGGAAGTGCGCCGGCAAATTGCAGCATTCCGCATTTTCTACACATCTTGCAGCAATTGCGGGATCGTCGCATTCATTAATGTCTAAAACAAAAATGGACCATTACAAATTTATACTTTCTTAAATAACTTGAAAAATACAAAAAAAAATTATTTTTACTTTATCGCCTCCCAAAATTTGTATTTCAAATATCTATAATTTTTGAAAAGAATCATTATATTTTTAACTTTAAGCTCTCTTTTTCTAACTGAAATTGCTAATTTGGGATCCTCATCTTAAATAGCAAAATAAGAAATCACCGAGAGGCATTGTTGGATTGCTTAATTATTATAAAATTTTAAGGTAATATGGCTGTGATGATGATCTATACTTCGGATTGAAATATTGTCTATTGGTTGACGCTACATAGATAAAAATTAGTTTACCCAATCATTCGTGGACGAAATACTAACGATGAGAGTGCTTGTTTTATGTTTAGCAACTAGAAAACTCCAACTCTTCCTTCGCTTAAAGTATTTAAAATATTGCAGACATTTTACAGGCCGGGAGTTTCAGATTTGCATTCTTCCACATGTTTCACATTTGGTAGTGTACGGGGGTTGTAACGGGAATAACAATACTTTATGTGAAATGATACGCCGGAGTTGTGGAGAGATGTATTAAACGAGTTCTTTCATTCTCTAGTTTCCAGGCGAAGTATTTTACATATTATGCGATTTAAAAGGAATTTATTCTGCATTTTTCATAAATTACGGTAATATGAAAACATTATTCTACCGGGTTTGTTCGGCATCGTTAAGTACATAGGAAATCCTTATCTTAATGTTATATCGATACCATTCATGCATTACAGTGTCTGACTCTTATAGTCTTAACTACGAAAGTATAATGATACTTGTTTTACAATCGTTTAAGATTAATTTACTTTTTACAAACCACTGAGAAATATCCACGATTCAATTCGATTAGTTTAGATGTTACAATTATGTAAGTGTCATCGGTATATTTGGTAATAATACAATCCTTGTATAATTCTGTTACGTAATTTTTATACAAAAATAAGATATGTCATCAACTTTTTTGATGAATGATGATGAATCACTCTTGCGATGCAAGTTAAACACAGTGGCGGTTCTTCCACAGGAGCACATGCGCACGTGCACCCCCAAAACAAAACGAATAAAAAATATTAATTTATATTCATTGAATATTATTTATCGTATAAAGTCCGACCCTCAATAATATTTTATCGTACCGTCAAACTAAAAAAGTCCGACCCTCCCTAATATTTTATCATCCCGTCAAACCAAACTGTATAGATCCGGTAACCGTGCCTCGGTCGAGGTAAATGACGATTATGACGAGACTTCCTTGCACGTGCGATTAAGTAGTGCAGTTTATCTGTAGTAACAGGTGGCGGGTGGCAGCGGGGGATAGCGGGGCTATGGCGATTTAACATGGGAAAGGCGCACAGTTTTTGTGTGCATCGCGCTGTTGTCTGTTCGTGCATCTAGTTAGAAATTCGAGCGTGTATGTTTTAATATTTTAATATTATATATTTATTAAGTTAAAATGAATAGTTGACGGTGGACTATTTAAGAAATAACTTTAGCTCTTTGAGTTTGGAGCAAAAAAAAAAGTGAAGAATGCGGGAACACCTAAACCCGAAATTAATTTAACGCAGACCACAATGGGTAAATCTAGGAACTTTATTAGAAAGTTTTAATATGGAAAAAAAATTATAGAGGGTATTCCAAACTCAATTGCTTAATTTTCTACAATTAAGAACCGAAGAACTTTTCGTTTAAGCACTATTGTGTAGGGTCGATAAATGTTGTGTATTTCGATAAATGATACTCGATATGATTTTAAGCCATTTTATTTAAGGATTTAAAATTTAAACTACACTGAAAATATGAAGAATGCCAACTTGTCAGACTCTTGGCTCGATTCGTTCTCGTCATAAAACAGTTAACTATTGTTCTCGTCTAATGACGTAGCCGTAGATGGCGTAGTGGTATTAGACATCATTCGGTTTTCTTGATAACTCATAGATGGCGCTAGTAGTATTGGACATCATTCGGTTTTCTTGATAGCTCGTAGATGGCTTTAGTAGTATTAGTAGTGGACTGTATAAATATTGTTACGAGGGTTACATGCGACGACGTTAAGATCCGACAGCTATACATCCTAAGAAAACCTTTCTTATTTCGTTGTATTTCCTTGTGTAAAATTAAAAAATAAATAAAAATATGTTTTACCTAACGCATTTTCTTATTTCTTTTTTTCTTTCCTCATTTAAAACGCCTAGAAAGTAATTGTTTGGTTGTTACACAAAAATAAAATTTTAAAAATAATTTCACCATACTTGTGACGAGGTCACGAGCCGCCACTGGTTAAACAACCACCATCGAGGGGAATTATAAAGATGTGTAGGGCGAAGGTTTAAATTCTTATATTATGGCATTATCTCCTCAAAGGAAAATGTAAGTAACTCTGTCGTTATTAGGTTGTTCATCTGAAACCTTACCCATATTATCTTCGCTATGATAGTTGATCATTTTAATTATATAATTTGATTTGTTGAAGGACTACGAAGTGATAAACTTTTGATCATATTTTACCAAGTCTAATTCAGGAATTTGATATGTTAAAAGACTACGAAGTGATAAACTTTTGATCATATTTTACCATGTCTAATTCAGGAATAATTACAAAATAACCTAGGTTTCCAGCAGTATATTCCCGCCGCAGCCAATAAGGCAGATTTGCGCCTCCCTCACGACCTGTTATTACATCGAATCAACTTAACATTGCCATAGGTACATGCTATTATTACAGTACTAGTCGTACCCACATTTCTGTATGTCATAATTTATGTCCTGTAATAACGATTTCTACCACGGTGCGAGGAAATACGGTAAAAAAAAATGAAATAAGTGTTTTGAAATTGCGTGCAAAACACATCTGAAGGGGCAGATTATATGATTAGATTATTTAGGTCAATAAAATGCAGATCAAGTTAGATAAACGCAGTTCTATTTCTACCACGCAAATTATTGTATCTGGAGGGCACGATAGAGGAAATAAGAAATATTACTTAGTAGATCATAAGATTTGTTTATACCGTACCGCTTAATAGAAAATAATTATCAAATTTGGGGGTTTCCATTCGAAAATGTTGACTTTTTAACGGTTATTTTTGATCTTATAGTTTGAACACCCTGTATTAATAGTTATTAAATTTTTTATAAAAAAGTATTAAAGCAGTTACCTTTTTCACAGGAAATCCAACCCAATTTAAATAATAAAGGCTTCCTTACAGGAATAAATTATAAATTATTTTAAGGTGGGCAAATGTCATTTTTGACATAAAAACTTAAATATGTCAAACAAGCTTAGACTTAGGTACAGGACATTATATACGAAATCGGTTTAGATTCTTGAGTAAAATCCAAAAATGGAATAATATATAGGATGTTCCATTTAAAATAAGCAAGGTGACCCCGACTCTCGGTATAACCGGAAGTGATAGATACGTCAAAGTATCCACTAACAAGATCAGCATCTTTTCTAGAAATCTGCCTAGAATCATGAGTAGAATTTAAAAATTTAATATCATAGCTTGTCTTCTTCTTCTTAATCTTCAAGTAGACCTTAAGGTCAGTTAATTGCGAAGGCTTCGCCGGTATTATTGGTTTTCCTGTGAAATGGAGTTCCAGCTGTCTTTCCATCTCTGTGGTGGTCTTCCTAATGGTCGTCGGCCTGCTGGTTTTCAGTTCTTAGCGATGTATGCTAGTCTACTTTGGTTCATCGTATCTACATGGTCGCGCCAATATCTCCTTTTTTCCTTCCCCATCTAACTACATCCTCCAATAACATAGGTGTTCCATTTAAAATAAGCAAGTTGACACCAACTTCTGGTATAACCAAAAGTGCCCCATATCGAAAATTTTAGAAAAGTTGCCCATTTCAACATTAGTATACTGTCCAATTTTCAGAATTTTCCTACATCTATAGTTTTCCATATGGGGGACACCCAGTAGATTTTCATTTTATGTAAAAAAAGTAAATAAACTGATGGAGAGAAGACTGGCAAGGAACGCACTTGAAAAAAAAGGCAAATGTAAGATGACACCCGAGTGATTTCAATTCAAATTAATCCTCTTGAATTGACCGATATCAACTTACAACTACCTTATAATTAGTCCAGTAGTGACCTTGCTGAGGGGGTCTCGGTTCGATTTTGATACCCAAAGGTTATTAGAATTTCCTGATATCACAGATCATTTAACTTGAATTGACTTTATTCGATCATGTTTATTTATTTTGAATAAAACAATATGTGTCATTCTCAGTCTAACATTAATGGTTTCCCGAGACAAAAATATACATTCTGTTTCATTGCAAAAAAAGGTCTCACAACTCCACAATTGGGCTCATTCTGAGGCCATGCTGTTAGTTTAGTATTTCTGGAAGTCAAAGACAATGTTAATATCCGACCGAAAGGACAAGATTCCATAAATCCCTACGAATAAAGCGTTAATAAGAACATGTTTCTTAGGCTACTCGGGACAGTATTTCTCAATTGATAAATTACGTGAAACAAATTTAAAAAAAAAACGTTTTATTCTTTATTCTCTTATCTGCAAAACGATTTTACGAAAAGTGACACCCCTATTTGATCGGTATTAAATATTTTCGATCGCAAGTCACGCAGGGCGTGGGGAATGCATCAGCGCGACGGGTCGAGACGTCTACAATCGAGCTCGGTGCACTGTGAATCATAAATAAACTCCTGGACAAAATTAACGCAACAATTTCCCATATTTTTTATGCTATTTTTTTTCTGAATTTATGATCCGATTTCAATGATTTTTTTTTGAATTGTAGGTTGGTTCCTTGACAATGTCATAGATTTCGCTGTTTATGATAAAAATTTAATTTTCGATTTATACTGGGTGTACTAAAAATGCTATGTTTATTTCCGAAAATTCGCATCATCCTGTGGAGTATATTAGCAACCAAAACATATTGCAGTTGACATTAAACGGTAGGTCCATCTTTCCCCAACATTTTCTTTTTTAGTTTACTTCATTATCTCTGTTATTAAAGGAGATACACCATTTTATAGAGTAACATGTTTTTATAGACTTTAATATTCAACATATTCATTGTTAAATGTTTTCAAGTAGGTTCCGAGATTAAAATATTCCTCGGGCAAGTGGGCATACGAAACGAACGTTTGGATCAATCCTGATTTGGTACTCGTTATGATACATTTGTTGAAGCATCTTCGCTGCTGAATTCCATATTGTTTTTATTGCAACATCTTTGTATTCCTCACCGTTTGGTTTTTTCATGTTGTAAGTACAGTCTTGAAGTATGTCCGCAAGCTTTTAAATCTGAGCCCCCTTGCGAAAAACATACCTTCTCTCTTCGCAAAACATCATAAATTGACGCCAGACATATTGCTTGCTATTTTTAGTGTTTTTGGGACACTCTGTGCGATATTTTCTTGAATTTCTTCGATTGATTCCAGCCCGGTGAGACTGCTTATGGGGGGGATCGAAACACGTAAGAAGACCTTGGAAGTGATGCTATGCCTACTCTGCTCCATACGCTCCCAAGTAACCTACTTTTATCTATCTGGTTCACTCTATCATTTAAGCGTCAATATCAGACTTACGTAGAGTTAATATGAAATGCCAAAAAGTAAGTGTTTATGCAGGCGACTTGATCCTGGTCATATTTGTCTCGCTTTACTGAATTAGGGAAGGTTGCTGCAGACAGAGACAGGCATAGAATGCGAACAGCACGAATTGTTAGACAAGCTAACTTCCTTCGTCTAGAGTCTAGCGGGAATGGAAATCAAGCAACATCTGATATGATTTAAAATGGTGGAGAAGATGCAGCATCTTTAAATTTTAAAATAATTTTTTAATTTTCTAATCTTTTCACGAGAAACGTCGTTTCCTTTTTGGTGCAAGTGAGTAATTTGTAATTGAAATATTCATTTAGTCATCTTTACTGAGAGTAAGCATCAGTAATAATTTCTTTTCCTAAATCATATGGGGCCCAAAACTATGCTCGGACTTGAAGCTTGAAATATTTGCTAGGACCTAGAGCCCAGTTGAAGATACTTCCTATTTTTTAATAAAACTACTTGCAAGCTTATTTCAGAAGTTTAATTTTTCATTTGTAGTTACGTTACTAGTTCAAAAAATGATATAAGAGTGTGTAAGGATTATTTTAAAGTGATATTTACAGCTTAAAACATGTCAGGATCCTAATATTTGATTTTCACTACTTAGTAAATCAAATAAAAGGATTTTGAATTTTTTTTGTTGGTTAAAAGTCACTTTAAAATATTGACAGTAATAAAATTCTTGACAAAAGTGACATTTCAAAAGCACGTGCGTTTGTCAGCTGATGTCAGACGTAATGGATGCCGGGTTTGTTCGTTTGTTCATGCCTGCTTCGATTTGTTAACACGGCTGTTTGTCTTCTTCCGGTTTATAAGTATTCGTTGATTGATTCCTTTCCAAAACTTGACATTTTTGAAACTTAACTCGCAACAATGAGAGAATGACATATTATTCCAATAATGGCGTTGTAAGAAGGTTACTATGGTTTTGCGTTCAATAGCTAGAGGGATTATTTTCGATTGCTAGGGGTATTGTTTTCGAATGTAATACCACAAGATGTGTCGGGATTACCGAATAATACTTTCCTCCTCGGAGTCGTAGTGTTGTTGCCGGGTAACGCGTTTCGTGTCAGGTAAAAGTATTAGGTAATACCGAAACATCGAGTTGTATTCAAAGGATTATACAACGAAATAAAATTCATACATATTTGTCGGAACGCTCGGTATTTTTGGGCTTCACATTTTTAATAGCATCGTCGATTTTAGACAACAAAATTTTACCAAATCTTTCTTTTGCCATTTTGTAACAAGAACTGACAGAGATTACTTCTGAAGTAATTTGTCAAAAAATGACAATTACAACAATGTGACCACCAAGTGATAATCACTTACATGATTATCACTTATTAATCACATCCTTCTATATGGGAAAAATATACATGGAGTTGTATAATCGATGTAATCAATCGAAAACAACACCTCTAGCTTAATGTATAAGGGTAATTTTCGTTAAAAGTGTCCCTCTTCACAATAAAATTAACGAGTCTTTCCGATTTTTAATATATATTTATTGGAAACGAAATTATTAGGTATTAAGGATGAGAAATTTTGAAACTGACACCCTGTATAATTAAACTTCCTAATACGATGTAACTTAATATATTATTCTGATTCCAAAATGTACCAAGATCCCACTTCAGCGAGTGGGCCACATAATACAATATCTTACAGACAATGGCCATCTTTTAATTATTATCGAGCCCAAAACTAAAACTAATGATGACATACGATTAATAAATAATTTCCTGCTCAATGTTTACCGAAAAAAATACCGTTACCGCAGATTCTATACGACAACCGAGTTTTCGTTGAAGGTCGATGACCATATTTTTAATTTATTTTAAACGTTAAGGCTTAATCGGCGGTACCTCGTTAAATTCGAGTCATAAAATTAAAATCTATAGAATCAATACAAAGCCGAATATCTGTTTCTCTTAGAGTTACTTTTTGTATAGCGGATCTACTGATCAAAGTGTTTGTAATAGTTAGGCTTTTAGCACCTGTTTGTTTACCTTTTTTTAGGTATAAATTGTGGTATAAATACTTGGATAGTGAGAATGATATGACTCGGGAAAGAGGGAGACGCGCCCCTCATCGCGCTATATATCACTCAACCCTCAGGACACTGCTAAAGGGACAACAATGAAACTTATACGTACGAAACAATCAGGGTTATCCACGGTGAGTGGCCTATTACAAAATCTCGGGAACTAAAGAAGATATTTGTGTGGAATATTGATACTCGCTATACGTTCCGGTTATACCGGAAGTCGGTATCAACTTGTTTTAGACGGAACACCCTATATATTACTACATTTGTGGATTTTACGCAAGATTCTAGGCAGATTTCACATATCATGCCACATACCTAAGTCTAAACGTGGTTGATATTAGGAAATCCAATCCCGCAAATGCTGGATCCCGCGGTGATTTCGCGGGATTGACATTGCGGGGGATTAAATGTGCGGGATTCGCGGGATTTGCGGGACTCGACGTGGGTGCTGTATGTTAGTAAAAATTTGTTTTATGCAATTGAAAACAGAGTACAGTAGCAGGAAAATATTTATTGCCTATAGATATAATACAATAGTACGACTAGTTTAACGGTTACATGTTACATTGATTTTGAAGGTATTTTCGGAGAAAAGATAACATGTTTAATGTTTCATCTTTTAGATTTGATCTTATTTTATTGCACATGAATCCTGCGGCTGCAAACGCAGCTTCGATACTTGTCGGCGGAATAGATTTTACACAATTTGTGGCCCTCTGATTCGAATAGTTGGCGCATATCGGTCGATGTGATAAACTTTCCAAGGGTATACCATCTTTAGCTACCATTCGAGACACTAATTCCTCCATCGAAACTTTTTTCTCAGATAAAAAAAATCTGTAATTTTCATTTTCTTAGGTAGCACAGAAGAACCACTAACATCTGAGCACTTAGCAATAGAACTAAACGAACTACTCGAACTGCTGGTACTAGCTTTCATTTCCTGTATTATTTTATCAACACTACCGCTGCTGCTCTGGACTTTCAAATTAATATTATGCTTTGTTTGTAAGGGGGTGTGAAGACCTTTGGTGGAACGAGCAGAGATTTTGATAATGCTAGGGCATAACTTACATTTAGCTGTAAGACCATCTTCAGACTTTAAAAAATAATTCCTTGACCTTGAACCTTTATTATCTTTGTAAACTACGCTGACACTCATTTTTGTTGTTGTTTAAATTCCATGTATTGTATTCAATCACTTGATAAATGTCACTAGATACTAGTAGAATAACGCCCTTATTTTCGCAAGTACGCAAGAAAACTGTTCTGTTGAACGTATTTTCAATAGTCCAGCATGGCGGGGAATCCCCAACACGTCGACCAAAAATACCGCATTTCATTCTTTGATATCCCACAAATCCCGCGGATCCGGGCTCAATCCTTCAGGTTTGCGGGATTAAAGTTTGGGTGCGGGATTGGATTCCTTAGTTGATATATTTAGGGTCTAAAATGACATTTGCATTTGACATTTTTGAAAATAATTATTCATTTTTTCTATAAGGCGGCCTTTGTTATTTAATTTGGGTCGGATCCCCTGTTGAAAAATACCTGGTTTATTGGATTTTTCATAATATTTTTAAACTATTAATACTGGGTGTTCAAACAATAAGATTAAAAATGAAATGGGGAAAACTGCAAAAAATCTTCATTTTCAAATAGAAACCCCCAAATTTTACAATTATTTTTCTATTTCGCATTAAAAATAAGGTTGGGTTTTTGCAAGGTTGTCTTTTCCGAAAATTTTTAGTTTTCGAAATATTGTCAATTTAATAATTTTATATGGCGATTTTGCTGCCGATTTTAAGTTCAGTTACCCCCAGTTAGACATGACGGCGTTGAAAAATAGTCAAATGTCAAAGAAATAAATTTGTCACATGTTCTTGTTATTCCTTTATCACATTCTCCATAAATAATAAACAAGTTTAAATAATCTTCGTTTGTATAATTTAAACGCCCCAGCATGATTATTAATAATTTTTAAATGGTAAGTGGCAGCTTCATACATTTCTTTAACATTTGACTATTTTTCAACGCCGTCATAGCCAACTAGGAACTGAACTTAAAATACGCTTTAAATTTGCAATATTTCGAAAAATAAAAATTTTCGGAATAGACAACCTAATAAAAACTTACCCTTATTTGTATTGCTAAATAGAAAATAATTCTAAAAGGGTTTCCATTTAAAAATGTAAATTTTTTGTTGCAATTTTTTCAATTTCATTTTAATCTTATTTTTTGAACACCCTGTGTTAATAGTTTAAAAATATGATAAAAAATCTATTAAAGCAAGTCTTCTCCAATAAGGAATCCGACCCAAATTTAATAATAAAGGCTTCCTCATAGGAAAAATTAATTATTATTTTAAGGTCCTCAAACGTCATTTTAGACATAAGATCTTAAATATGTCAAACATGCTTAGACTTATGTATATGGCATGATATATGAAATGTAATAATACATAGAGTGTTCCATTTAAAATAAGCAAGTTGACACCAACTTCCGGTATAACCGGAAAATGGTGTACATAGATACGTCAAATTTTCTTCATTAAAAGATTGTCATAATATATAGCGAGTAACAATATTTCACACAAAGATCTTTCATTATATAGCGAGTAACAATATTTTACACAAAGATCTTTCATTATATAGCGAGTAACAATATTTTACACAAAGATCTTTCATTATATAGCGAGTAACAATATTTTACACAAAGATCTTTCATTATATAGCGAGTAACAATATTTTACACAAAGATCTTTCATTATATAGCGAGTAACAATATTTTACACAAAGATCTTTCATTATATAGCGAGTAACAATATTTTACACAAAGATCTTTCATTATATAGCGAGTAACAATATTTTACACAAAGATCTTTCATTATATAGCGAGTAACAATATTTTACACAAAGATCTTTCATTATATAGCGAGTAACAATATTTTACACAAAGATCTTTCATTATATAGCGAGTAACAATATTTTACACAAAGATCTTTCATTATATAGCGAGTAACAATATTTCACACAAAGATCTTTCATTATATAGCGAGTAACAATATTTTACACAAAGATCTTTCTTGGCTATTCACCTTGAACGGCCCTGTATAATAAGTTGAGAATTGTCTGTAATTTTTTGATAAGGATAAATTTTCTTTTATAAAAACTGTAAGAAATGACCACCTGCACTTAATAGGCATAATAATGAGTTTCAATAGAATTCAATTTAGGGAATCCAATCCCGCACCCAAACTTTAATCCCGCAAACCTATGGGATTGAGCCCATCGTTCCCGCGGATCCGCGGGATTTGCGGGATAGCAAACAGTTCACGGTATTTTTGATCGACGCGTAGGGGATTCCCCGCTTTGTTGCTGGGCTATTGAAAATACGTTAAACAGAACAGTTTTCTTGCGTAGGTGCGAAAGTAAGGGCGTTGTTCTACTAGTATCGAGTGACATTTATCAAGTGGTTGAATATAATACATGGAATTTAAACAGCAATCACAAAAATGAGTGTCAGTGTAGTTTACAAAGACAATAAAAGTTTAGTGTGGAATTATTTTTTAAAGTCTTAAGATGGCCTTACAGCTAAATGTAAGTTATGCCCTAGCATTATCAAAATCTCTGCTCGTTCCATCAAAGATCTTCACACCACAACAAAGCATAATATTAATTTGAAAGTCCAGAGCAGCAGCGGTAGTGTTGATATTGATAAAATAACACAGGAAATGAAAGCTAGTACCAGCAGTTCGAGTTTGTTTGGGTTTGCTCTATTGCTAAGCGCTCAGATGTTAGTGGTTCTTCTGTGCTACCTAAATAAGATCAAATCTAAAAGATGAAACATTAAAGATGTTATCTTTTCTCCGAAAATACCTTCAAAATCAATGTAACATGTAACCGTTAAACTAGTCGTACCTTCATATATACGCAATAAATATTTTCCTGCTACTCTACTCTGTTTTTATTGCATAAAACAACTTTTTATGAACATACAGCACCCACATCGAGTCCCGCGAATCCCGCACGTTTAATCCCGCAATGTCAATCTTGCGAAATCACCGCGGGATCCAGAATTTGCGGGATTGGATTCCCTAATTCAATTGTTTTAATGACGAGACAAACGCAAGAGACCATTTTCATGTAAAATTGGTCAGGCTAATCAGAAAAATATCCGCGGGGAAAAATGTCAGTGACAGGTACCACTTTATTTGTAAAAATATCGACATGTCATGATATAATGAATCATATTCTGAAATATTAGCACGTCATTAAGGAACACCCTGTATAAATGTAATTTATCGAGTTATCACGCTAGTCCAAGTCGCATACGACCTTTTTCCCGTTCATAATCAAGGGACTGGGCTCCGACCCTGCCGATCTGCCAGTGCGCCCAGTCATGGCGAATCGCACTCTTGCCATACGCTCGGCTCTAGTCAAGTCATATTGGTTGTTCTATAAGATCAACGGCCTTCTAGGATCAATGAACTAACTTTGCGAACTCTGGTTGACGTAACTTTTCACTATTAGCCTACTAGTTTATATCAAATAGTGTCTGACCGCCTGTTCTTTGTATACATGTCTTAGTCGAAGATTATAAGGCAAAAAAATATAAAGAATAATCTACCAACTGAAGTTATTTCTTTTCTATAGAAGTTGTTTAAAATTCATTTTAATGCGTCAAGCTTAGTCAGATTAGTTGGCAGTCGTTTTTTTGAATGTTTTAATCCAAAGCACATGTTTTAGATAGGGTTGCCAGACGTCCGGCTGTCTTCCTTTTTGGGGAATTTGCTAACTTCGTCCGGCGTTTTCTTTCCATCCGGCATTTTCTAGCACAACAAACCCGAACAAACCAGGAAAAGTTCCTATACTACCTTATATATTATATTTTTTTTGGAATCTAGGTTAAAATCTAGTAGAACAGTTTTCTGTATAATATCATATAAGTACCTATCTTTAAGAGTATTTGAATTATAAATAATCTTGTGATTTTTTAACGCCGTATCTGGACCTGGAAAATGATATCTTTTTAGCGGTCATAGCTAGAAAGCTGAAATTTTGACAATAGTTTTACAAGACCATCGAAATTTTATAATTTTGAACAGTATTTAATTAGTTTTATACATAACAATATTTCTGAGGGAGACGAATTATTGCAAAAATCTTCTTATTTTTTAAAATGGGGTATCTGAAATGTTTTGCTAATGGAGGATCGAATTTTCTATTTAATGACATTAAGTGTTCCTACACCTATCTTCAATATTTTTGGACTTTGGAAATTTAAAAATGATCTTATAAAAATACATTTTCTGGTAGTTCGAAGAGGAATGGATTCAAAATTTCTAGATAGTTACGACGTTTAAGACTAATATTTTATTATGTTTATGTATATAATTTATATTAATAATTAATTATATAATAATTATTATTCATGATAAGTCTCTATTTTTCGAGATTATCCAATATCCTTAAATAATTCACCCTTTGAGTAGTTTACGATCATAACTACGTCTGTTGTGTTGTTATAAAATTAACTAAAAAGTAAAGCTTTAGGTTAAAAGCGCATGAAATCTCCAGTTGATTAAAGATATAAATATTTATACACTATTTTATTTTTGGTTTATTTCTAGACGTCAGCTCCCGGTTTAGAAGATTCATTGAAAATAACGAGATGTGTATTATAATAGGCGGATCTTCAAGTAGCCAACTAATCATTTAATAAATCTCTAATCTATTATATATGTTTATAATTGATTTCTAAACCACTTAGCAGTAGCTACCATAACTATTATTTGTTAATTAGATTTTATTAAAATTAAATAGTGTTCCATTCAAGAACCTCGCGCACGTGCAACATTTTGTTGTAGATGCAACCCATTGGATTATACCAGACTGCGCGCACTAAGTTGTCTCCGCGAAGTCCCCTATTGTTCAATGGGTTACAAATATTGTTAAACAGAAAGCAGCAAGGATGCCATGGGGTTAACGGGTGAATTTTGCTGGCTCTCCCCGAAGTACTTTATTCCGATTTTTTGTCTCTCAGAGTTTATTCTGGTTTATTATCAAGGGCGACAATTGGCTTGGTTGGTTGGTTAAGGGCGGGGGTCGAGTGTATGGCCCGAACTCCTATCGCTGCAGCCTTCTGGCTTATCGTGCACACCCCGATCTTGTTGGAAAATATTTGTTTCTTCTATGAGGTCCAATATCCTACCAAAGTCTGTCATGCGGGAGGTTGTTGCCACGTTGAATATTCCCGAAGATCTTAAGTCTTCGCAGCTGTGTATGATACGGGAGGCAGTTTTATCCTCTTCGCCGCAGAGTCTGCTTTTAATGGGTCCATTGTAGCTTCCTATACGTTGAGAAGGTGTTTTATTAAGTGACAGTGGTCTGTTAGCAAGCCAGTCACCTGTTTCAACTGGGACCGCATTAGGAGTAACATCCCATTCGATAGTATCTTCGACGGTTTTCCAATTACGACCCATGCGTGTATTTGACCAGGTAACCCTTGCCATCGAGAAATATGTTGTTCTTGCGCCCATCTATCTAATATTGTTTTCGTTGCCTATTTTGATATTCCGCAGGCGGGTTCTGGGCCCCTGAGATTTTGAGCGGATCCAGCTCTCGCTAGTTCGTCGGCTTTTTCATTTCCTATTATCCCAGAACTAGGAACCCACAAGAGTTATATCCTGGCTGCCAGTTCTTTTAGGTTTTGAATGCACTACAGTGTGAGTTTTGATGTACAGCGATGGGCAGCTTGGCTGCCGATAGGATAACTGGGAGGAGAGTTTTGTTCCTTTGGTCACTGACACATTTTATTAGTAGTAGTAAATCTTATGTTACTTGATAGGGGACAGCCTATTTGATATTTTAATTTATATAAATAAGTCTAAGCCGTATAACATTTGTATTTTTTTTTGTTTATAAACCATTCCAACCATTAGGCAGTTAAGATATCCGGTTTCGGTAAAATAAACAGCTTAGGCCTAAACGGTGGGTCAAAAAAGTGATGACCCCATTATTATTTTCTGAATATCTTTATTGTGGCTACATTATGCAAAAAAAATTGAATAACCTGCCACTTTATGAAACTGAATTTTTTTTTATGTTGACAGCAAGTAGGGTTCGAATTTTAGTCTTAACTCGATTTCGTTAAAATTAGTTTTCTAGGCATTATGGATTCGACAAAAAAATTTTATAGGAAACTTTAAAATATTAACTTTAACCTTGCAAATAGATCATTGTTATTAGATATTTATCTGAAATACCTATACTCGGAAATATATAACATGCTGACGGTGTCCGTAAACTAATTTCTAGTCACAACTATAAAACAACATAACCTAAAAATAATAGAAATATCTTCCAGTTATGCTCTATTTCTAAAGTTTTATTCAATAAAGTACTATTTTTATTTTTAATTCAATATCGTATAATACATATTACTTTATATATTTATAGTTACTGTGGACATTTTCTGGGGATTAATTGTTATTTCTGTAAGATTCTGTGTCGACACAATATTTTGTTCAATAGTATTATTTATTATTTTGTTCAATATTTTGAACTTTTTTCTGCTCGCACCATAACTTAAAGTTTTGAATATTCTTTTTAAAATGTTTTCTGCAATTTCTCGTATTTCTGACGGAGCGCAACTTTCTTCCTGACTCATTTTTATTAACTGTAATAATATTATATTTATTTTTAATTATGACAGATGGGAAGAAGCTTTGTTGTGTTCAATTGGTTCTATCATGGCATATTTGATACTTGTAACATTTTATTAAATTGTAAAAGTGTTGCCAACCCAAAGGGAAAATATTAATTCAAATGGAAAAAATCTAATATATTTTTAAAAAATTTTCAGACTTTAAAGACCCAAATAGAGCACTTGTACTTTAGAAAACTCCGGGTTGTTTTCTAAAGTATACGCGTGCCTCAGATAATGTCTTATGAAACTTGTATCTTAATATACTATTCTTATTTTCACCTGCCCTGTATGATATTCTAATTCGATCTTGTTACTTTGAAATTCACTTTACGAGAACTTATACCTTTGGTTTAAATATAATAATAAACAATAAAGTTATTGAGAAACGATTAATGTGGTCACTTTTTTTGGTCCACCGTGTAGGTAGATGCTATGTAACATGTACAGTACCTAATAAAATATAACATAATAACTATAAAACATATTTTAAGGAAGCCGTCGTATATCTGGGTTCCCGATCACAAAATCATGCGTGTCTGCCACTAAAATCCCATAACGACACCGTAACGTTAGCGTCACGTACCGTTTTTTATTTTTATTTTTACATAAATATATGGGCCAAAGCTTTAAATTTCGACCTTTGGCCATTAACATGCGTGTGCAGTACCAAAGGTACTTGTTATTCAAAAGACGACCAAGTGCGATAAAAATACAGTACTTTTGTCTGTTGATCACCTGTGCGATATGAATCATCAGGAAATTGAATGGAATATCATATGTATTGAAAGGCTTTGGAAGTTGAATATATTTTTATTTAAATAGGCGTCGTTAGGAATGAAATTAAGTTCGTTTCATTGAGGAGACTAGAGCTGAATACCTGAAAGAAAATCAGTGGAGTAGGTATTGTATGCTGTTTCTGAACATAGGACGGAATGCGAGCAAACAATTATTTATTTAGCTTATAGTACACTAAAGATATAAAAATCCTAAATGGTACATATTATCATAAAACGATATAAACATTGCAACGAAAATAAGAAGCAAGAAAGAACACTGTCAATGTCTCCTTAATACCTCAAGACTAATTCTAAAAATATTATCAGCGAAATGTCTGTTGTAGTTATTCAATATCCTCTCCACAAAAGCGCTGCGACCATAGTTTGTTCTGTGTCTACGTTCAAAAAACAATTGGTTATGCCTGGTTATCCTCACTGGGACACTCACAGTCCATAAGACCATTGACCAGTCTGTATAAAAAAAGCAAAAGTGCTTTTCTTCTTCGATATTCTAGTGATTGCAACCCACACAGGAGCAGCTTCGTGTCATAAGGAACACCTTCATATGGGAAACGGAGCTTAAATAGCAGATACTTTGCAAACTTATTCTGTACCCTTTCCAGTCTGCCAATGTGGACTTGATAAATGGGGCTCCATATTACTGAACAATACTCCAGAACACTGCGCACCAAACAGTCGTAGAGGGCTGTCAAGGCCTTGATGTCAAAAATATGCTTTGTGTATCTCTTTATGAAAACCAACAGCCTAAAACTCGTCCGAACAATGTTATTCACATGTATAACAAAAGATAAATCGCTTTGAAATGTTACTCCGAGGTCATTAAAATGTGATACAACTTCCAAATTGACACCATTGATACCATAGACCTCACTTTGCGGATTTGTACGTTTGAAGAATCGTAAAAGCTTGCATTTCTGTACATTAAGTTCTAGATGGTTCTTTTTGCACCAGTCGATGAAATTGTCCAGGTCCCTCTGCATATGATTGCTCCCCGGTGAGACGATGGAATAGAACTTTAGGTCATCCGCATTAATAAGGCAGTGAGATGACTTGAAACATTGCAGAACATCGTTTATGAAGATGAGAACAAAATAGGACCGATGTGCGAGCCCTGCGGAACACCCGACGTTACAAACACTTCTACAGAAATCGATCCGCCCAAAGTGACACGCTGCGTTCGCAAGGTAAGGTAGGATTCGATCCACCTGAGATACGAACCACAGACACCGCTGTTGGAGAGCTTCCCTATGAGCATCTGGTGACGAACACTATCGAAGGCCTTTCATAAATCGGTATAGATTACATCCACCTGCTTCCCTGCCTCAAGTGATGAGACTAAAAGTCGTGATATATGGCTAAATTTATAGCTGTTGAGCGACCTTTATAAAAACCATGTTGCTCGTCTATAATGGAGTGTTTATTATTCCAAAGGTATTTGCCAATCTTGGGTGAGGAACTTCTTAAAACGTATAGACAGCAAAGAAATTATCCTGTAATTCTCAATGTCGCCTCTGTCGCCAGATTTGAATACTTGAATCAAATTCGAAAACTTCCAGACATATGCTGTTGTGTTGTGGAAAGAATCATGTAATTTCCAATTAGAACAACTAAACTTACCAATAATATAATAAATTTTAATATAATGTTATGCATAGTGTTATCAAATCCACCTAGACAAACTTGAAAAATCTGTAAAAATGATCATTTTCCACCATATTTAAATGAAAATGAATAAATCTATATTCATTGTCTTCAGATATATGACAACGGTATAGCCGCGGTCTGTTTTTTGCTAATGGGCGAAATCATGCAAGATTGTTCCATAGCCTTTCATTAAGCCAACAAGAAATAATTAGGTTAAAATCGACTCAAATGTAAGAAAAATAAGATCGAGATCATACGTTTCATAAAATATATCAATAAAGGTGCTTTATCAAATTTTACATCGTACACTAGAACAAGAACTTCATTGGTTTAATTTTATTACTTATGTAGGAAATTATGTGTTTTTTTTTTACTATACTCTCGCCATGATACAATAACTAAAGGTAAGATATCTAACCGTCCCAATTTCGTCTGCCGCGCGCAGTGACGTCAAAGGGAGAGCAATTTTTAAATTTCTTATGGGGATTTATATTGCTGTTAGCGTTTTTAATTCTATTTTAAAGGTATTAAAAGGTTGTATGCATGTAATGGTATATGAAATGAAAGAATAATATATGACAAGTAGTTACTTATATTAATTTCATAGAAATATAACAGACATTACAGCTAAAATACCACTAAAATAAGGAAAGATTCCGACACACTTTTAAAACATCCGCCGCGCCATTCGAACCGGTCGACGATAGTCGAAGCTGCTCGACCACCCCTGCTTGTTGCCTCCACTGTTGTCAGTCTTTTACAATTGTAGTATATCCATTACTATTTTAACAATTTTTGAGATGTTCATTCTTGTTATGGGGCTCCCCATATGAAATTTATGTTCAATCTGGAGGTGGCCCCCATATCATAGGAAAGTAACGACCTTTTTTTTTCGTACTCTTATTACTCTGACACCGTTTTTTGCTATTCTATTAGGTCCGTCAACCTATGATTTTTGATTTCTAGCAACACTAGTCGCTACGTACAGGTCGTAACTGTAGCTACAAAAGGAATGCGGGCAAAAAATTTTCTTGGGAGAACAATGTTGTCACATATATTAAATTTTAATTTAATAACATGTTATCAAGTAAACCCTAAAATTGAATTTACCCATTTAAAGTAAATTGTCATAAGTATATAAGAAACTGATATTCTATTATAGTTTCAATGTTCTTAAAACTTTCTTTTCATACTATTTATTTTAATATTTAAATGCAAAATAAAATATTTTTTCATTAAAGTACTTCTAATCTAAAAATAGGGCAACATGGTACAATATCAACGGTAACCATGGGTAACTGGTGGCTAGAGCTAATTTGATAGGTTATATCCCAGACAACGGATGACGTCACGCGCCTGGTGACACGCCTATAGTGCCAGTGTGCTTGTTCGGCGATGTCCAATATGCTTCATCCAGTTGCGTAGTGATAGGGTTTGTTTTAAAACTGTGATAATGAATGAATATACCCTGGTAAAACCCTTCATAGTCAAACCCGCGAAGTGATTGCCAATGTGTACAGGGTGTGTGAAGAGGAATCACAAATTAATACATTTAAATTGCCACTTAAGCGAAAGCTAGAAAGGCTCGCAATGTATACGGGAGTAAGCGTGGGTGCAGTAAAAAACATGCACAAAGAAGATACTGAAAGGAAGAAAATAACCCGAATCAATTGTTGTCATCTCCTGTCAAAAAAGGGACAGTCTCTCTGCTGTCGAAAAAATCGAAGGCTTCGACTTTGGCATTGTTAGGAGAACAATACAAAAGTTTTATTTGGAACTAAAAGTATTTCCAACCTTAAAAAAGTTGCTACAACAGCTAAGAAGTGACATAAACTTTCCATTTTCCCGTGAAACTTTGAGGTGCATGTTGAAATCAAATGGATTTTATTGGCGAAAATGCCAAAATAAGCGAGGAATATTAATGAAAAGGCCTAATATATTGCACTGGTGTTACAAATATATTCATGCTATGAAAAAATATATATTATTACATTACTAAGATAATAATAGCACGCCCATGACTCGGCCATGTTTTAAAATATATTGCCTCCCCTTTACCGATACCGCGTAGCTATAGACTTGCTTGTCGAACTGTAGTGCCGTTTGCCGTAGGTTCCCGTGGAAATTTTGATCAGTTCACCAGAACTGTGTCTTATTTAGCCATGTGTGTTTTCAGTCTTAATTTAGTATTTTTGTAGTTAATTCGATATCTAGTGAGAATTTTTACAGAGATGCTGTTATCAAAATAGGTTTAGTTCTATTAACACCAATAGTACATCCTAAATGATAATGAAAGATGTAACGACAGTCCCTTTGGGTATAAAATAGTCGCGTTATTACTATACTATGCGTGAATAATGATAATGATAGTATTGACTGTTGCCGGGAATAATATGACGTCTAACCCCGTAGCCGCGGAAATAATCTAGTACTATCTATGTTATTTATTTTTCTAGGAAAAGTAAGGTAATGTTGTTCGACTATTTATAAAACTTGTAAATAACTGTACAACAATTAACCTCTCTGAATTTAATGATCCACATTATTATTTTAACAACTGACCATTTGCCGTATTTACTGACATACGCGCTCTAACGGTTCGGTGAGTAGATTTTTGCACATGTTATTTTACTTACGTTCACGCAGAAGAAATTCCCAGTGTTAATTTTACTTTTTTCTTGTCCGCTAAGATTTAATAATTACTCATTTCCTCGGTAATTTAAATCGTGTTGAGCGTAAAGCGATAAAACTACTAACCTGACATTCATTGCGTCAAAAATAAACTTAGGTGCTGTAAAAATAAAAAGAGACCGAACTTAATGGATTGTGTTAATTTTATTATACATTTAATAGCTATTTGTTTATTTTATATGCCTATATTATTTGTCGGAATATGAGGTAATACAAAAAATAACTGAGAGGATACAATTATGAACTTCAATTACAAAATATTTTTTTCCTCGACTAAAATAAGCAATCATTATTATGCCATTGTTGAGCAATAATATTATCGTGTATCTGCATATGTTAAATAATGATTCATTATTTACGGCTTGGGAGGATCAATTGCCATATTCGTGTCAATCCGTAATAAACCAGGTCACACATTATTACAAGTGATAAAAATATTCTCAGTGCCCGTCAAGCTTTCAAGGAAGGCTGGTCAACAGGTATTTAAGTGCTATCGGGAAAAGGAAAATAAACTAACAGTTGTACACATTGGATGCGAAAACACCTTCAACGGATAGGTATAAACAACGGATCCATTGAATGCAGACTCTGCGGCGAAGAGGGTGAATCTTCGGGAACATACAACATGGTGATAACCTCCCACATGACAAGCTTGATAGAAGGTTACTGGACCTCATAGAAGGAACTAATAAGATTCGGGGTACGCAATAAGCCGGTAGGCTGCAGTGATAGAAGTTCGGACCTTTAAACCGACCCCCGCCTTTAACCAACCAACCAACCAATACATTGGAAGCGAAGATGGATTCTTAAAAGAATGATTATTAACGTTTCAGTCGTGCCCTACTGGTGATCACCACATGGATGGGGATGTTTTCGAGGACTATTTTGGAGAAATGGTCAAATATATTCCGGCTCATTCAGTGGTGGTTATGGATAATACCAGCCAGAAGCAGTGGCGGCTCGTGTCCTTGATAGAGGGGGTTCACAAGTATGGTGCAATTGTTTTTAAAATTTTATTTTTGTGTAACGACCAAACAATTACTTTCTAGGCGTTTTAAACGTAGAAAGAAAAAAAGTAATAAGAAAATTCGTTAGGTAAAACATATGTTTATTTATTTTTGAATTTTACACAAGGAAATACAACTTTTGTAAAATAAGAAGGTTTTCTTAGTGTGTATAGCTGTCGGATCTTAAAGTCGTCGCATGCAACCCTCGAAACAATATTTATACAGTCCACTACTAATACTACTAAAGCCATCTACGAGCTATCAAGAAAACCGAATAATGTCCAATACTACTACCGCCATCTACGAGTTATCAAGAAAACCGAATGATGTCTAATACCAACCAAGACGAGAACAATAGTTAACTGTTTTATGACGAATCGAGCCACGAGACTGACAAGTTGGCATTCTTAATATTTTCAGTGTTTTTTAGTTTAAATCCTTAAATAAAATGGTTTAAAATCATATCGAGTATCATTTATCGAAATACACAACATTTATCGACCCTACACAATAGTGTTTAAACGTAAAGTCCATTCTTCGTTTCTTAATTGTAGAAAATTAATCAATAACAGCCTCATTAAGTTTGGAATACCCTCTATACATTTTTTTTCATATATTTCATTTTTAAACTTTCTAATAAAGTCCCTAGATTTACCCTTTGTGGTCTGCGTTAAATAAATTTCGGGTTTAGGTCTTCCCACTTTCTTCACTTCAATTTTTTGCTCCAAATTCAAAGAGCTAAAGTTATTTAGGACTTATATAGGCCCAAGTAAAAGGATTTGTAGCTAGATGAAATAGCATGGGAAAAATCGATGATTTTAATAATCCAGTACTTGATACTCGAGCGAATTTCTCGAGCGATTTCACTCGAAATTTATATTCGTCAAGCGATGACATTTACAGGTATTGTAGCTTGGGTTGCCAGGTGGCCGGGATATGCACGCAATTTTTCGCGGGTCCCGGATTGTTGTGTATATTTCCGGAATTTGTTACCTTTTCATTTTCCTTAACTAACGAACAAACCTAAATTATAATAATTTGCCAGAAATCACGGAGTTGTCCCCCACAATCTGGCAACCATAATTATAGGGCGCCTTCGGCGACGATTTTCGATTGAATTTATAACTCGAGCCGTTTTTTCAATGATCGAGCGATGTCGGTGATTTCAATAATCGAGCGATGTCGTTGATTTCAATAATCGAGTACTCGAGCGGTCTCTCGCTCGAGCGATCACAACACGGTTTAAAATGAAAGATGTGTGATGCTGTTTGATCCAGCCATTGAGGAAGTGAGAGCAGAGAACTGGTGAAAGGCTTTCCAGCATTTCATCAAATATTCCATTTACCGCTACCATACATTTCTAGGTAAAGAGGTTAATTTCAACTAAGAAAATTATACTTCGCAAGCAATTCCTTCGGGCGTTCCCGTGATTTTTCAGACACTTCTGATTTACGTGCATATGAAATTGCGGTGCACGTTCAGGAAAATAAATCTACTGCATTTAAAATTAGCAAAATTAGACTGTAGTCTAGATGGATGGATTTATTTTGATTTACAGTTATCAAATTGGCTCTCTGTAGTTTAAAGGTCGAGCAAAATGCTGTAAAAATGCACTAATTGTTTTTTCCTTGATTATACACGGAGCTATAAGACATACACACCAAATACATACCAAAATTGAATAATATCTAAAGTACTTTCGGATATATTAAAAAAGGACGATTTAAAAACACTATTGTATACTACCTACTGAAGGAAATTAACAAAATCATATGCAGATAATGGACCAGATAATGGAAAGAATCAAGGAACGAAATGTTTAGAATACATCACAGATGACGAGAAACAGTATGTAAATAAAATTATCCACCTCAATTTTCTTACAGGGTGTTTTGAAATTACGACAAAAAACAACAGTTTGATTTACTCCTGTATAATATAGCCTAATCGAAAAATGTTACTTTATAAAATAATTAAGGAAAAACACAATAAATCGATCTACAAACTGATAATAAAATCATGAAAATCGCATAAAAAATAAAAAAGTTATAAAATATGAAACTTGACGAAAATTTCAGGGTGGCGGAATATTGTGCCAGCGAGTATAGTTTGAATTTCTGTATTTTACTCAATTGATCATGATTATAGGTAGTAGTGTAAAAGTCGAGAAGTACATATAAAAAGTAAGGTTCGCATCTTTAAAGGTGTTCCTCAAGGGTCCATATTGTCTCCCACTCTCTTCTTACTCTACATTAACGACCTTCTAGTGAAGACGAAAAATCCGATATTTAGTTTTGCTGATGATAGCACACTTATCTCATCCTTCTCTTTGAATGCACAAACATCGGCTGCCGACGCGCATCTTCGCTGACAGCATGAAGTATCACGCCTCAACAAAGACCTGGAAGACATTTTGGCTTAGGGTGACAGTAACCAAGTCGAATTTAACGCTAAAAAAACCCAGGCAGCAGTTTTCTCTAAAAATGTTAACATTACATAACCGGATATAGTCATGGACGGACACGCAATTCCACTGGCTTCATCTATTAATTTGCTGGGCGTCAATCTGGGAGGAAATACGTTTTGGCATAACCACATTGTGGCAATCGCCAAGATAGCTTCTCAGAAACTTGGTGTACTCTTCCGAACCAGAAAGTTGTACACACCTCAACAACTTTTGACACTATACAAAGCCCAGATTCGACCATCACTAGAGTACTGCTGTCATGTCTGGAGCTCTGCACCTAAACATACTCTTCGGTTAGTGGATTCCATCGAAAGGAGGGCCGTTCGTCTGATTGGAGACCACGAGCTGACGAAGAACCTAGAACATCGGAGACAGGTTGGGGATTTGACTCTCTTTTACAGATATTTTCATGGAAAGTGCTCGGCTGACCTTGCCCTCTTAATTCCGCCCGGTGAATATCAGAAATCAGAATATCAGAAATACACGACGAACCACTGCCGCCCATCCATATGTGGTTAAGCTTAGCACTCCTCGAACTTCACTATTTAAGAATTCTTTCATCTGGAGGACTTCATCCTTATGGAACGACCTTCCCGAGGTCGTTTTTCCCAACGAATATAACCTCCAACGATTCAAGGCCAGCGTGAATCGTTTTTTGCGCACACGCACCACTTCCAGAGTGCCCTTAAGGTGCTTGTGTTTGATCATAAAAAAAATATATATTCACGGGCCAAAGACCTCCCTCCGCATTTGCTTCACAGAATTTTTGCAATTCATGTGGGAACCGTCGTTAGGCAATAAAATGACAAGTTCAATTTGATTTGAGATATTTATTATTGTCTCCATTAGGAGATTTATCAAAATGATCGACATAAATTTAAGATAAATTAACTATATAAAAAAGATTATCATCTTTGAAAACTATTTAATGAATAAAAAACATTTTACCATTGTTAGTCGCTACGGGTCGCTATTTTTTAGTACAGGAAGATACGTGTCATACCGCAAAGTATAAAATTTTAATTTCGGTCCGGTAAATGAGTTTATTGGATGGCAGATAAAATAGTGATTAATGATCATGATTGATTTCCTTTCTCGCAAGCGAACGAGAAGTTTCGGGTTTGATTCCGAGTTGAGACATAAAACTTTTTTATATTTGAAAACTTTGTCTCTATGCCGTGCCACATATTTTGATTGCATTTAATACAGATAGAAGAAAAGTAAAATCTTTAGTACTGCATGTCGTTGTATTATAATTATCATCAATAGTATTTGTTTGGTAAATTTACCAGCAAGATAACGATGGGTTTTTGACAAGACATCGTAACCGAAAAATTTCTCGAATTTTTTTTTTTTTTAAATAATTTTACATTTGACTAATTAGTCATGCAGCCGGTCGCAAAGTAAAAAAATAACAAAAAGAACGAATTTAAAACATATAAAACAGGGTCACACGCTTCACGCCTCTGGGGTCTGTCAGGGCGACTTTATCTTATGACACACAAGGAATGACGACCACTGCAAAAAAGGAATACATATAAGGATAGACTAGGATGGTAAAATATTTGACGCGTATTGAAAGGCTCAGAGTTTTAAATTGATGTTGTATAAGTATCTCATAAGAACATTATAAATTTTAATATTTTCCAATGATAAAAGGTTTAGGATATTATAGGGATATTCGATTTTCCACTCTTGAATTAATTGTTGAATTAATGAGTTAATGTGATTGTGGCCGACCTGTAATTATATAAAAAGGTATCTCAATACGGCCGTAAAGTACGTTTCACGAAATTTGGATACGACTTAATGATTTCCTGGGTCGGTCCCATTGTGTCGACAAGAGCTTGGCAATAAACAAGTGAAGTATGAAGGGACGGACTAAGGAAAACAAGTAATGATATGATTATATTAATGTAATCAAATGAAATAACATTTTTTTAAAATATTACTAGTCATATTTATTTACATTTATAATGTCATTCTATAGATAGTGTTGAGTAAAGAAGTATATACTCTTTTTACAATTTCCCTAGCATCGAGAGATAAATGCATTTTCTTCAGTGCAACACTAGAAGAAGCACCATCAATGTTTTTCCATGGACGCCACATACTGTTTTTTTATACGTTTGGTAAAATAATATCGGTAATACAACTAAACTCTTCCAGCAAGAAATAAAAACTAACAAATTTTAGCACAAAAAGATATTTAAATATAAATTAAGCAACCTAACCTACCTGATGTGCCTATATTTAATTATAAATGTTACAATCCGGTCCTTTCCACATAATAATAACAAACGGTCATAAATAATGGGATCGCCACAGGTACTTTTACTGCAGTCATTAAGTTATATCCATTTTTCGAGAAACAATCTTTATTTACATCCTAAGTGGGAATCCAAGATCTAGGTTAATATTCTAGCTACTACCGATATAAACTTAGGCTGCTTGACAAAACATCGTATGCGTCCTATACCTACTCGTGGTGGTTACGATTTATCCTAATGTCGCTTACGCTAATTCATAACCACACCCTATACTGGGCGGTAGTAAGCCTGCATTGATTTACTTAAGAGTAAAGTCTAAGCGACAAATACAGGGTGTTATGGAAATGACGTATTATATTTAAACCGGCAAATCCCGAGATGAAAATAAATTGCCGAAAAATAACCATAAATGGCGCTTTGAATTATTAAGCGAAATATACACTTTATATGAAATCTCTAAATTTACGTTGCCGCTCCTGAGGCCCTTCGCAATCAATATTTTATTGAGGCAGTCTCGAGGTTCAAAAGATGTTGTCATATTGCAACACAGAATTCTAAACGCACGTGTTCAGTTTTTGACAACAAGACGTCTTTGACGCGCGTCTACACTAAACTACACTAATTTTACAGTAGGAGTTTTTCTCTCGTCATTTTTTTGTTTAGGTTTATCGATGCGCTCTCTTTAACTAAAATATTCACATGTTCTTGCTATTTCCGGTTATACCGGAAGTAGCTTTAAACTTCCGATTAACCATTAAATTCTAAGCAAATTTTACAGAACACATTTTGTCTGATTTTGCCAGTTTTTGAGATATCTGGACTTTTTGTAATTATTTGGCAAATGCATGGTGATGAAATAATCCACATAATTTTTTTACCTTAGCTCTTTGACTTTATTACCGAATAGCTTGAAGATCATCAAGTCTCAAAAATATTTCAGACTTGGCAGGAGATTTACAGGGTGGTCACAAGTCAAGGTTCATTGTGAAAGAATTCAATCATTAAAAATTTTCTTATTTCAAATGAAATACCCTGTATAATTTTATGTTTGATGACAAATTTACTGTTCTTTATAAATAGTATTTACTGTTCTATACATATATTAAGGCGTTTCCTCAAATAATCAAATTTATTCTGAAAATACTATTGTTTCAAGTGTGTTAGAAAACAATTGTATATACGTACTGTATACTGATGTCTATATGCAGGGAAATTGATTGATTCCTTAAAAAAAACAATTTTCGTTTCATCATTGAATTTATAAATAAAATGCAGTTGATTATTTTAAATTCTTTTGGATTTAATAGTTTAATATTATTTTTTTTAAAAGTAACAAGGAATCAAGCTTATATTAGTGAAATCAAAAAATTCGTTTGAAAATTATATCTAATATTAATAAATTTAAAATAATCAACTGCATTTTATTTATAAATTCAATGAGGAAAGGATTTAAAAAGTTGTTTTTTCAAGCAATCAATCAATTTTCCTCCATATAGAGAATTGTTTTCATAGCACACTTGAAAAAAGAGTATTTTGGGAATAAATTTGATTTTTTGAGGAAACGATTTGAGTATAAAATACCAATATGGAAAATTATTATTTCCAGACCACCCGATGATCCTTATACAATAAGGGCGTATTTTTGTCTACACAGTAGGATAGGATAGGATGCAACCACCTGAGACAGGTGGTTGCATCCTATCAATGAAGAGGGCTTCCTTTTCTTGGTAGTACTATTCAATCTGAAATAGTATTTTAAAGTGCTACTGTGTAGACAAAAATACGCCCTTATTGTATAAGGAGCATCGGGTGGTCTGGAAATAATAATTTTCCATATTGGTATTTGATATTAATATCACCTGACAAACATAGACTTATTATTTCTTAGATGGATTTGAGTATAGAACAGTAAATACTATTTATAAAGAACAACTAAGATGTCATTAAACTAAATAAAGATATACTTCCATTTAAAATAAGAAAGTTTTTAATGGTTCAATTCTTTCATAATGAACCTTAAATTGTGACCACCCTGTACATTTTCTGCCAAGTTTGAAACATTTTTGAGATTTGATGATCTTCTAGCTATTCGGTAAGAAATTTCTTTTTAGTCCAAGAGCTAAGGTAAAAAATTATGTGGACTATTTTGCCAAATAATTACGAAAATTCCAGATATCTCAAAAACTGGCAAAGTCAGAGAAAAAGATGTTCTATAAAAATTGATTGCTTAGAATTTAATGGTTAATCGAAAAATATACTAAAAATGGTCATGTTTACTGCTACTTCCGATATAACCGGAAATGACAGAAACATGAGAATATTTTAGTTAAAGAGAGCGTATCGATAAACCTAAATCTCCAAAGTTTCAGGAACATATGTTCTGTAGTTCTCCAGAAAGTTCTAATGCAAGCTCGGCATGAATTACCCTGTATAACAATACAAAAGAATACGTAAAAAATTAAACAAGTTTATGGTCAAAAACGAAATAATGAGAAGAGAAAAACTCCTACTATAAAATTTGAGGCACTTCGCTTATGATTTTTTGTCAAAAACCCATCGATAATACAAAACTGAAGCTGTAAGTATCGCTGAACCAGAGATGATAGATGACTCATCCTTCGGACCAATCAAACTACTTTAAAATGGCGGAAATCTTACTAGGCAATAGCTGTGCATGAATGTATTATTATTGAATTAAATTTTGACACCATTTATAAAATAGGATCTTCTGCTTTTCTGGAACATTTGTTGAGTGATGAATTTAGTACAGGCTCGCGGCCGTCAGCGGAATAGCTTAATAAACTTTTAGTGAGTGCTCGTAAATAATACTGATTTACTTGTTTTCGTAGGTTAATATATTGCTTCGCTATTAGCGGAAATGTAAAATCATCAATCATTTCTATTCCTAATTAAAACGTGAAAATGACGGTAATTCGCCATTTTGCTAATAATTGCAATTTATTCGAGGATTGGACTAGATCCACGTTTAAGACAGAGTTCGCACTGATGCTTATAGGATGTTGATACCCATGGCAATGGTGATTCGATCTTGCGTGATTAGTATTGTGACGTGTGTATGTGTATATTAAAGTACACGTTTTAAAATAGTATATTAAGATACAAGTTTCATAAGACATTATTGTAGAGCATGCGTTTAATTTAGAAAACGACCCGCGAAGCGGGGAGTTTTCTAAAGTACAAGTACTCTAAGTGTCTTATGAACCGTGTATTATATAATCTTTTTTCTATTTGGGTCTGTAAAGTCTGAAAAACTTTAAAAAATATAGTAGAATTTTTCCAGTTGAATTATTTGGGTTCGCAATACTTTTTCAATTTAATAAAATGTTACAAGTATCAAATATGCCATGATAGAAACAATTGAACACAACAAAGCTTCTTCCCATCCCTCATAATTAAAAATATATATTATCAAAGTTAATAAAAATGAGTCAGGAAGAAAGTTGTACTCCATCAGAAATACGAGAAATTGCAGACAATAATCTAGAAAAAGTTTTAAAAAGAATATGTAAAACTTTGAGTTATGGTGCGAGCAGAACAAAGTTCAAAGTATTGAACAAAATAATAAATAATACCATTGAACAAAATATTGTGTCGACACAGAATCTGACAGGAATGACAATTAATGCCAAGGAATTGTCTACAGTAACTATAAATATGTATGTATAAAGTAATACATATAATACTATATTGAATTAAAAATAAAAATAGTACTTTATTGAATAAAACTTGGAATAGAGCATAAATTGGAAGACATTTCTATTATTTTTAGGTTACGTTGGTTTATAGTTGTGACTAGAAATTAGTTGACGGACACCGTCAGCATGTTATATATTTCCTAGTATCTAGTAAAAATGATCTATTTGCAAGGTTAAAGGTTAGTATTTTAAAGTTTTCTATAAAAAATTTCTGTCGAATCCATAATGCCTAATGCCTAAAAACTAATTTCAACGAACTCGAAGTAGGCCTAAAATTCGAACCCTACCTTAAATTTAAAAAAAAATTATTTTCTAATTTCCTAATTAACTTACTTTTTAACTAATATTTTAGCATAAAGTTTTTGGTTTGGGGATTTTTTGGGGCCAGATATTTGACCTTGTTAATTATTTTATTTTTCTGTAGATTGTAGAGGACGCTCGCTGCAGCACTCTGGGTAATAGCAACAAGTGCAACTCTTTGCGCTTAGTCTATTTATGTTTTTTATTAAAAATATCAATTTTCTCGTCACATTTACTCAAAAATGGTGTGTGTATCTTGACAATGTCGCTTAGAGCAATTGTTTTCGATATTTTTGTATTTATAGTTCCGTGCGATTTTAAAAATATTACCACCATTATTGTCAAAAACAGATCTTTTCTTGATAGTTGATTTATGTAACAATAAAACTTTTATTTAACTTATAAACATTTTCATTACTGGTCTTTTAATTTTTTTGTAGTCTGGACTTTTTAGAATATTTTAAATATTAATAAATTACTAAACCTTTAATTGGATCTAAAATTTTTTTATCGTCAATTCATTTTCTCAACAAGCAGAACTTTTTATAAAGAATGACTTTTGGTCGTAAAATGACTAATAAAGATATTTTCCCTATTGGGTACCCTCATCCGCGGACACACGGTATATAAATATTTTTTTCTTCTTTTCCTGCTACAAAAGTTTCCCTGAACCATGTCAAAGGTTTCTGATTATGTATAGTTTTTCCACTGAGGATGAGGGCATGTGCATTTGAAACATTAATGGAAATTAAAAACTGAACCTTTATTAAACTAGTGGAGAAGCCTATGAGTTTCTTTACCTCTTTAAAAATATAACAGGTAGGTACCTATTTCTAACTTAATACGTCATTTCATCTTAAACATAATATCTATTTTTCACTTACCTTCACATTTAAAGCCGTCGCCATGATATCCAGGAAAGCAGGTACATGAGAAGCTTCCGAGCGTATTAGTGCAGTGGGCAAACACATCACATGGTCGATATTTGCACTCGTTCTCGTCTAGAAAATAAAGCGAATATTTATTTTTCTACGACCACGTTATGGTTTTTGTAGGTGAAAATCAGAACGTCGCTAGAAAGTGTCCTAGATCACACGCGTGTTGAAAAATACTTTTCAAACAGATGACAGATGGTGCCACTTTGACAGTGAAACTGTTTATTTAAAACATAAAGGCCGATCCGTACTGTGCTAGCTTAACCTGCAATTTTGAACTTGGCTCATTTTTAACGCGTCCCATCAAGAGTCCTGATATGTTCACATTTATAATTTTTTTTATTTGAAATTTGATTTTTGGTAATTCAAAATCGGTTGATTTTGATATGGTTCTAAAGTGTAGTGACCGAGCCTTTGCTCCAGATAAATCGTCCCCTTTTTGCACCCATATTCAAATTAGCAATCCCCAAAAGCAGCAGGAAAACTGATGGATTCTTCTTTATTCTGTTGTCAAATGAGTGACGTTTGAGGGTAAAAAACGCTGCAAATTTCACTCACGTTAACATGCATAAATATGAATAACTTGCATACAATTTTAACACAGGGTTAAAAATGCAGTGATGGAGTGAATTGGGGTAAAGGGTGGGGTAACACTAGAGCAATACTGTACATTAAAAAATTACTTATCGTGCATCTGGAAAAAGAGAGTACATATCAAAGTTTGGCATTTTTGTGTTTAGATTTTTATTCCTAACATTTTCTTTTTTGACTCATTATGTTACCTCTAGTTTTAGACGAGATACGATTTTTTAAATAAAACTCTGTAAATTACATTATTTTATTAGACCAGAACTAGTGTCTTATCATGATGGTTCCGTTATGGTGTCGGCAGGTATTTCAATTGATGCGCGAACTGATTTAATATTTGTGGATAATGGAGCATTAAGTGCACATCGGTATATTGAAGATATTCTTCAAGAGCCAGTAATCCCATTTGCTCTTTTAATCGGCGAACAATTTATACTAATGCATGATAATGCTAGGCCACATATGAATTGGCCTGCATGTAGTCCGGGATTTGAACTCAATTGAACATTTTTGGGATCAGTTGAAAATAGTTGTTCGTCGTCGCCCTATTCAACCAGGTACTTTACAAGAGTTAAGGTTAGCACTTCCTCAAGAATATAAGGTAATCCCTCAAGAAAAAATCGTCATACTTATTCACTCATTACCTAGCAGAATGCCCTCTGTTATTTAAGCTAAACCAAAATTTTTTTTAAACTTTAATACTGTTTTTAAATTGCTTCAATTTCTCTTTAAAAAATAGAGCTAATGTAATGAGTCAAAAAAGAAAATGTTAGGAATAACATGTAACTTCATCAAGAAATTGTTAGTATGAAAAATAACAGCTCTAATATATCCACAGGATTGTTTAAAACTTAGGACAAGAAACATACATTATTTCACCCGATATACATCTCCCAAACGAAGGTTCCCACCCATCAATAAAAAAATTCAGCACATTCCTAATTAAATTATCTATAAAATGGCAAAGAATGGTAAAAATCGAATTAAAAACAAGTTATAAAACTTAGCAAAAATTCCAAGGCGCCGTTTTTTTTTGTCCGGGAGTTTATTAAAGAAGGTCCTTTTCAACAAGAAATCTAACCCAGATTAAATGATAAAGGCTTCCTAATACGAAAAATTAATAATTAATTTAAGGTCTGCAAACGTCATTTTAGACATAAACCTTAAATATGTGAAACATGTTAAGACTTAGGACATGCTATATGAATTCTGCCTAGAATCTTGCATAAAATGTAATAATAGATAGGATGTTCCGTTTAAAATAAGCAAGTTGACCCCGACTTCCGGTATAACCGGAAGTGCCACCCAGGGACGCGCCAAGTATCTTCGGCATCGTCGTGCGATATACAAATATTCGCGTTTACGTATTAAACAAAAATAACCTCCCATTTCCTATGTATAGTTTTTCATATATAGATCGAGGGGGTTCCCGGTGGACACCCTGTATATGTTTGAAGAAACTTCTCCCGCATATTAAATACATCTACCATTGTCTAGTAGGGCTATGACTTCCCTAGAAACTTATCAGAAGATAGAAATAGAATTATGAGTAGAAGGAAAGCAGTAAGAACAAAATATTAATTATTCACTATTATAGCAATTTAGCAGTGTGCACTAGGAGGTCTTAGATGTTCTCGGTAACAGACATTTATGATTTCTCTCCCGCTGTTTTAATAAAATTTGATTGGAACATGTTATTATTGAAATCCACAGGAAAAGTAGTAAAAATAGATCTTGTAAGGTACTAGCGTATCTATTTATTAAGGAAAACGTCATTTGTTATTTCTATTAAATTATTAAATAAAAATAATTATAAGTTTATTTAAAATATTTACAATATACAGGATGTTTCAATCTCTCGGATTCATATAATAATCATATAATATTCTTGAATATATTAAAAATATGTATCTACGCAGGACTGAACCCCAGAAGATGACGATTCAACTCAAAAGCTCACGAGTCATTTTCACCTATTTATAATACTTTTTTTACGAGCCCTCCCCTACTTCCTTCGAATCACTGTATATATTTTAATGTAAAGTTAGTATGATGCACCCTAAGTAGAAGATTCCTTAAATAAGCCTACTGATAAAATTATTAGTTCAACGTGTTTCAAGACTACATGGAAAACGTTGTTAGAATACGGTCGTGTGGATATATGAAAATTAGGGGTTCTAATGTACCTCTGTGGAACGCCTGAAGTAGAAACAAATGCCCTAAATCTGTGACTAAGGCATTAAACATATTCGGTGGGGTTAGCCAACCTACTTATATATATTATATAATATAATTTAATCGATTTGAGGGACAAAATGACGAGATGAATGCCATGATCGAAACAGTCGGAAGCTTTTGAGCAATCAGTCTTAATGACATCGGTTTGTTCAATCACATCAAAACATACGACAAAACGGATTACGGGAGCCTCGATGAAAACGTGTTGTTGTGCAGATACGTGAATTATTTCAGTGCAAAAGTTATTATCCTAAATATAATGGGCAGCCTTGCGGAAATCTTTGTAAACGACATACCACAGTGTTTGAAGAGGAGGGTGTTCGATCAGTGTGTGTTGTCGGTCATGACTTATGGATCCGAAACCTTAACACTAACCGCAACAAGTGCTAAGAAACTTATGGTAATACAGCGCAAGATGGAAAGGTCCATGCTCGGAGTATCACTGCGGGATCATATAAGAAATGAAGACTTACGGAGAAGAACCGGCGTCACGGATGTACTTACCCAGATTAGCAAACTCAAATGGAAGTGGGCTGTACACGTGGCACGAATGACGGATTGGAGATGGACGAGAAGACTAATCGAGTGGAGACCATGCTTGGATAGAAGAAGCAAGGGGAGACGCGGTGGACGGACGATCTAAAGAGATATGCAGGCAATTGGATACAAAGAGCTCAAGACAGAAGGGAATGAGCAGAAATAGGGGAGGCGTATGTCCAGCAGTGGACACAGAGGGCGGCTGAATGATGATTGGAAAAATTATCAATAAAATAGGTCTAGCCGTTCCGGAGTAAGCAGTGTCACTATACAAACATAAATAAAACAATATATTCGTACATACTGTTCAGAATTTATAAAATTAATAAATTAAACATTTTGGAGACTTGTATAAGTGAAACAAGATCCGAATCAAAATTGTTTTCCTAGAGAAGCTCATTGATACCAAGCGACTATGTCAGATGATGATCGCTTAGGATGGTTCTTGACGCACGAACAACAAATCTTGATCCAAGCATGCTAATACGCACTATTAGTTGATAAATTCAAACTAATGACCACACCTGATAAATACACAATAAGAGTTTCATTTTCAATACTCTTTAACAACAACAACAATAGAACATAAAAACAATGTCGCCTAAACAAGAATAGGTTTGCATGATATATTACGCAACGTAAAGGAGTAATTATTCCCAGAAAAATCAAATTTACCGTGTAGGCGGACGTTCACTATTTAAGGACTACATAAAAGTTAAGTTACGATGACAGCCATTGCATACGTTTTCCTTTCAATCTAAGAACAATAAATAAAAAGAGTAAGGAACGTTTCTTTATTAAAACTCATTTAGGAAGAGTACCCATTAAATATCCGCTGTCAGTAACTATAGTATGGGTCTAACAGGCATTTTACGTCCACGTCATTTATGTCAAAAAGGTATTGTGGAATACAATACGGTGATTCTTAAACCGATAGAAGTGTCGGTTTTGTGGCCATCATATACCATAACGGCGTTTTGATATATACACTCTAGTAGGTATTCTACTATTATTGCTTTTAAAAGTTCTAACCTAGCCGACGTAACTGATCGTAAAAATTGATGTGAATTATGGTAAAGTTGTACATTTAATCTTTGATCGAAGTTGAAATGAAATAGTATATTACAGACCGAGGTGGAAAGTGTTTAATTTTTGTCGAGAGAAAAGGTGATTTACAAAGGCACGTAGCGCCGAGGTGAATCATTTCTCGAGGCTCGAATGAAACTTTTCATCGATATTTGTATGCTATTTTATTTACAACCACATCTTTGAAATGCAAATGATGTTTTTGTGACAAATATAATAGACGGTAACCATAGGGGGCCCGTGAAGTGGAATATCAGGAATTTGGTTTTTCGTGGAGTTTAGGGCCCCCTCTACAACTTTTATATCTGATGAAATACCATAGAGCTTTAGATGGGAAATTCTCGATAAATTCAAAATTATATCGAGCCATGCATGAAAATGAATTTACAGCATCTGCGTGACCCCAACGTCACGGGAAACACATTTTCTGACAAGTCAACCCTTGCATATGCTTTTGCGAAATTAATGGAAAAATTATCTCAAGTCTCAAGTGACATGGGTCCAAGTGGGCTTAATCGATTTGTATTCACATGGACATGACTCGTAAACATTTTTCTGATAAAAGGAATATTGCGAATGTTATTACTCCAGTCCCGCTTTCTCTCTGTCATACCTTCCGGTATCTCTGCATAATATTGTCAGAATTCCGCCTAGCTAGGTGCGATTCTTCTGAAATTTTTTTCCCACAATATTTGGGTGTCAAGGAATGTAGTGTGACAATTTTCTGACATGTCACGATCGTTTTCCGAATTTCCTTTGAGGAGATTTTAAAGAAATTCCAATAATGAAATTGCGAGACCTGGAACGACAAAATTTTTTTCACATAATCTTTAACACATAATGTTCCATTCTAGAAAGTTTCAACTTCAAATTCGCATTTATTCTTTTTTTTTTAATTTTATTTTTTTTAGACACGCTCGGAAAAGTATATGCAAGGGTTGACTGGTCAGAAAATGTTTTTCCCGGCACTTTGGGGTCACGCAGATGCTGTAACAGTGTGAGATTACGTATCAAGGGCCGAAAAGAGGCCTTTACGGACGAGATGCGGAAAAGCCTCCGACGGCCCGAGATATGTACCGTATTTTTTTTACGTGCTCCGAAGCTTTGATGCCAAATAAATAAAGAAATTCTTCAGATAGTTTTCCTGTCTACATGACATGAAAACACTCGCGCTTGGAGAATGTAAATATCTATTTATTATTTTTTAATAAATAGGCTCGGTGGCCTAGTGGTATAGCGTACGCCTTCTGATCTGAGAGTCGCGGGTTCAAATCCCGCACTCGGCATCTCTGGTTTTATTTATTTTTTCCCAAGTGCCCGAGTCCTTGAGGCCATATAAATAATGAAATTCTTCAGACATTTTTCTAAAACATCTTTGAAAAATTAACTGCCAATTTAATTTATATATATTCCAATAATTTATTATCGCTTGTAGTATGGCTCGGTGGGTAGAGTGTCCGCTTGGCGATATGAGGGTCGCGGGTTCAAATCCCGCACTGATAATTCTGGTTTTATTTATTTATGAGCACATGGTGACTCGACTCGACTTTGATACTTTCCCGCCCGCTCTCTTGGAAAACGCCACTTTCGGTGAATAGAACATGCATGAAAAGAGGCACTTTCGGGGCACATGTAAAAAAAATTCATTTTCAGACATGGCTCTACATAATTTTGAATTTATTGAGAATTCCCTATCTAAAGCGGTCCAGCACCTCTCAGCAACGCTCTACGGCATGCAACTATGTGAGAAATTAACAAAGTAAGCCCTCTTTATAACCACAAGCTTTGCCACCATTCATAAATAAAAATAACGTCAAGTTGTAAAGGGCCGTATTCATAGTTGACAAAGTTGACTGAGTGTCGATATTTGATTGTTATCTTAAGTTAGACCTTAGCTAAGGTAGCCTTAACATTATGTTATGGTCAATAATATTTGAAAACATCACAAATGGAAAGAAATAATTCCCATTCCAAAGACGAAAACGCATTTCAATGGGCTCCAGACGAAATAATTAATGAAGCTAATGAAGCAACACAAAACGTATTGCCTAAAAAATCGAAAGAGAACAAACCCGAACAAAAAGGAATATTATATGTTTATTAAACCGCATTGGACCGAAAGCAAGTGAAGAGTTTCAGCGACCCAGTATTGTTAACGTATTTTCAAGAAAGGGAAAACATTTTTAAATCTCCGACTTTATGCTCATGCTAGTCCAAACTAAAATCAACACTAATTCTGAATAATCAAGTCGATATAAGCAAAGAGAAGTAATTAAATAAATGGTTTGCCGTTATTAAAATTGGTTCGCAGCAAAAAATAGCAATTAAATCATTTGATCAGCATAAAAAGATTTTGCTTGCAATAAATAAAAATCAGGCTGCAACACTTGTTCTGTAAAAAATGCTACAAACTGTCAGCAATTTAACCGATATCAGTCCGCTTGTAATAACATGTGTTCGCTTAATTAACAGTCGAGCTGCGAATTGATTACTTGGTCAGCAAGATTTTACAATTGGTCAGTAGAAAAAAACATGTCTAGAAGCAGTTTACTTCAGAGGTTTGCATATTAAAGAATGGTTATCAATATAAATCATTGGATTGCGTTTGTTTTGAATAATCGGCAAAGTTCGTTATTGTGGGCCGAGCGAAAGCAGTCGCGTGATACGAGTAGCTAATTGCATGCGTGTGTTTTCATTCAGTGTAGCAGTCAAGGCCCAAAAGGTATAGCGGGGGCGGGTTTTCACTTGTTTTCCCAGGGCACTGTCAATTTATGTAAGTTTCTTGTGTTTTATTTTGCCAAATACAGAAGGAAATCGGCTACAAAAGGTGTAGCGGGGGCCAGTTTTCACTTGTTTTCCCAGGACACTGTCACTATTTCACGTTTTATTGCTTTTTTTTTTGATGACCAAGATTAAATATTTTGCTCACTCGTTGATTGCTTACTAATATCTGATTAGAAGTGGATCGCTCATACCAGCTTATATATTTAATTTGCGTACCAAAATAATTTAGAGCACTCTAGTATGACATTAATTAATGATAATGAATGATGATTCAGAAATGTTTGCTGTCCATACGTTGCTGACCAACAAGCCATTTTGGCTGACCGATTACATTTTTCTGTTCGCAAAAATAAGAATATTTTGCTAACCAGTTAAATGATACCCATAAGCAAATATGCCAAACTTATTGCATTCCTAAGTGAAAGCGAGTTGGTTATACACCTATATGTACATATACTGATACGATCGTCGAAAAAATATTGTATGCAACTTATGCGTGAAGTTACTTTTTTTCACATACGTGATTGGGGTTCAAGTTTCCCATTCGTGAAAAAAGTAACACTTTATGCGATTGTTACATAGATTGCTATTAACATGAATACTATTTTCATCTAAGTTAATGCTGAAGAAAACGTAAATAATATTGTTTTACAGTTGTTGATTATTAAGTATTATTTTATTTATAACGAGCGTTTAGGGCCCATTGCACGGATATTAAAAAGCACATAACAGAACGTTGCAAGTGAGAGAAGGGTCTTAGTAATATTACAATTAAGTTATTGTTATTATTTTTGTATTATGTAATTAATTTTTAATACAATTTAGAAATCATCGCACAACTGGGTAGATAATGTAATTATGTGAAATATCATCAATTTTATGTAAAAACTCATGCATATTATGTGCCTACTGTTGTCACGACATAATACGGATAATAGATGTTAACTTGCGTTCATTGTTTTGCCGTTCCGGCTGAATTAATAAACAATCATAGAGTACTCACCAGGAACTTCACAGCTACATCCTCCATAACCGTCATTACAGTAACACTGATTGTCAAGACACGCACCGTTCTGACATTCCGTGCCGTCATCTTTTCGACAGTCATCTGCAAAAGAAATTAAGAATCGTTAGGGTAACTGTATCTGAAGAGAAAACATATCATGTAAACTCTTGTTTGCTGCTTAACGAATGGTTGAATATTATTTTTTATTATTATCGATACCGGTCTGGTTAATATACATTTGTATTAGGATCGGTTATGCTTTACCTACTGTTATTTTACCGCTTTGATTTTAGTATACAGGGTGCCGAGGATAAGGAGGGCCTATATAGGGATTTTTTTAATGGTAACAGATACAATTTCGATTAAATGGGAAAAAAGTAGCGCAATCAAAGCACCCACAATCAGCCACACAAAAAGTTTTGATAACATTTTTACGTTTTGAGTTATTTAAACAAAACTGAAATTTTCGATTTTATATTTTATTTTATTTGTGCGAAAACATTAAAGCTAGAGCAAAACTGGCAAAACATTTAGTCAGCAACTTGTAGTCAACCCAAAGATTATACAACACATTTTTTTATATGACGTTTCGTTTTCAAGCAATCATCATCCAACTTCATTTTTTCTAATACGGCCCTGATTTTATAATATAAAATTTTAGGACCTTTTTTTTATTCTAAATTCAATGATGTACCACACATTATCATTTAGTTACGTTTCGAGCCGTTTTAATTAATCATCTTCATGAATTTTCAGGATACGGACCTGTATTTTCCATAAATTTGGAAAAAGTTCAATGCAGTATGTACAGGGTGTCCCATTTTCGATGGTAAAATCAAAATTAGAAAATTTTCGCTTGCTTAAGAGATACGGGGGAAAATCAACAAATTGACAATTTCTAAATTACCCTATATTTTCTTAGTTAAAAGAGATACAGAAAAATGTTTTATACAGTAGTTTATTTATAATGATTGTTGAATAATCTGCCGTTTTCAGAATAAGTATACGGGGTCAGGTAGGAAAGTTATCGGACTTAATTCTTTTAAATGGAACAACCTGTATATTTTAATCTAAAAAGATACTACTTTAAACTCTGTTTTCAAATTTATAACACACCATGGATGATATATATCATATCAGATTTTTCAAAATGTTGATAAGTCATTTTCACAAATGAATATGTAAAAATGAGATTGATGTTAATAACAACTAGAATGTGAACATAGTTGTCTCTAGAATATTAGCTTTTGTTTCATGGCCTACTGTGGTTTAAAGTAACAAAGTTCCTAGCCTAGGAAACCAATATTATCCATGGCGTGTTATATATTTGAAAATAGAATTTAAAATGCAACCTTCTTAGATTAAAATATACAGGGTGCTTCATTTAAAAAAATGGATTTAGATCCTATAACTTTTTTACCTGACCGCGTATACTTATTCTAAATACGGCAGATTATTCAAAAATCACTATAAAGAAGCTTTTGTATAAAACACAACATTTTAACTAAGAAAATATAGGGTAATTTTGAAATTGTCAATTTTTTGATTTTCACCCGTATCTTCTAAGCGAGCGAAAATTTTCAAATTTTGATTTTATCGATAGTTTGACCCAAAAAGAGTATATGACACCTACTTTACTTTTTTGATACCACTAACAGTTACTGAGATACTCTATAAAAGTGTCGAAAAGGGGACACCCTGTACTAAAAGGAATATTTTTAAAATTCCTTTATAATAGTGCACTAATTAATAATAATCATAAAACAATAACAAAACAGTAAGTGTGAAAAAATAAACAACAAAAAGGAACATCGGCAAGAAAAACATTAATTAAAGTAAAAATAACAGTAAACTATTAGAAATTAATTTTCAAAAACGTGTTCAAAATGATTTCCGCTATTCTCCACGACAGGCTTCAATAACTATTCGTCTGGGCGTCTCTGGAGAATGACGGAAATCATTTCGAACACCTTTTGGAACATTAATTTCTAATAATCTACACAAGTTTTAAATTAATTAATATTTTTTGCCGATTTACGTTTTTTTTTTTTTTTATACTTACTGTTTTGTATTGTTAATAAATGACCTTATCTTGTATGATGATTATTATTTAGTGTATTATTATAAAAAATAGTTATTTTAGTACTATCACATTAAACTTTTTTCGAAATTTATGGAAAATGCAGGTCCGTATCCTGAAAATTTCATGAAGATAATTAAAAAGGCTCGAAATTGAATTTAGAAAAAAAAAGCCTTAAAATTTGACATTATAAAATCAGGGCCGTATTAGAAAAATGAAGTTGAAGATGATTGCTACGAAACGTCGTATAAGAAAATGTGTTGGATTCACTAAAAGTTGCTGAATAAATGTTTTGCTCTAACTTTAATATTAACGCAGAAATAAGGTAAATTTAAAAATCCAAAATTTCATTTTTGTTTAAATATCTCAAATCTTATCAAAACTTGTGGCATATTGTTGGTGCTTTGATTGCGCCACTTTTTCCCCCATTTAATCGAAATTGTATCTGTTGCCGTTAACGAGATCCCCACACAGGCCCTGCTTATTTTGGGGGTATTATACAGCGCGTGTGAAGATATTCGCAACATATGGAAACCTTTTTATCTGTGTTTTTAGGAAAAAACTATTCTTCATAAAATGTTCTGCTTACTTTAAAAACGCATAATCCGCGAAAAGTCACAGATATAACGTACAGAGTGAACAAAAATTTATAAAACATGGTAAAATACTAAGAGCAAAGTAACAATAATTTACATGGTACAAAAAAATTATTAGAAAAAAGTTTTTAAGAATCAAATTTAATGTTGAAATATAAAATAACAGCCATTTACGAAGAACAAATATTTTCATCTGTGTTTTCTTGCCCAAGATATGTATTCTAAAGGTAATATAATGTATTTTTAAAAGTACAAAGACTTCAAGTCATCTAAGAATCAAAACCGAAAAACATGTGTCAAAACAAACGTCAATGTGATTGTTAAAAGTGAATTGCTCAAAAATGCGACGTATTAACCAAGTAGAAATTGTGTTTGATCTTAACAACTTTTTTCAAATACATTTTTTTACCATGTAAATTATCGTTCGTTAGCATTCTATCATATTTTCTTAATTTTTAACCACTCTTGTCCTATCACAGTCAACATTAATGATACTTTTCTATGATCAAATTGGCTAATCACGTGTCAACATTACCCCAAGTACATTAATTTTCTTGCTTCGGAAAAGCTAAATTTCGGCTTGATTTTTATACACATTTAATTTAACATTACATATCTCCATCGAAATCCTGTTTTGCTTCGAAGGTTGTTCAAGGTCGGAAGATACGTAAATTATTAGTATTCGTTGGATATCTCGCTTGCTATTGATCAGATCTCAATCATAGTTATTATAAAAATCGTGGGCCGGAAAATTCTTCGCAGACAAGGTTATATACATTTCTTATGTGCAACCATTTTTGGGATATGCTGGCGATAATGCATCAAAAATAATGGGGGCCCTGCATTAGATTCTACACCATACACTACGACGATGAATGCCAGGTAAGTTTTCTTATGGTTATGTCCCATTTTCTATAGGGTATCTCCGTCATTGTTAGTGCTATCAAAAAGTAATGTACGTGTCATGTGCTCTTTTTGGGTTAAACTTAAAATGGTAAAATCAAAATTAGAAGATTTTCGCTCGCTTAAGAGATACGGGGAAAATCAAAAAACTGACAATTTCAAAATTACCCTATATTTTCTTAGTTAAAAGAGATACAGAAAAATATTTTATACAGAAGTTTCTTTATATTGATTCTTGAATAATCTGCCGTTTTCAGAGTAAGTATACGGGGTGAGGTAAAAAAGTAATCGGACCTAACCTCATTTTTTAAATCATTCACTACTATCAGGAAAGTCCGCCCAAGAGAGGTTGATTTTCATGGAATTTCATATACTTAGTTCCGGACTATGAAAAAATGTCCGCCTAATAGAGATGTTCGCTTGTTAGAGGTGTCTGTTAGGAGAGGTTTCACTGTATAATTATAAAAACATATTTATACAGGTCTCTGCCAGTCAAGAGGAGCATTAAAAATAAAATTATCTATTTCATACAAAAAGAAAATGTTATATTTGATGAAAATATTTAGGAGGGATCCTAACAAAAAAAAAACTGCTTATAAATCGATTGGCTCTGCTGAATGCAACCATTATTTTCATTATTCGTTATAGCTTTACGTCACTAGTGTCATAGAAATTATTTGCTGGTGTTTGCTGTATTAGCTGAACTATGAGAGTTTCGTGGTTTTGCCATCACGTTTAATTGAATTGCTGATGATTGGGTCACCAGAATGTATTCAAACTCGACACATGGGTTTACCATGTCCGACTCTTCAAGAAGTTATAATGCAGTTTTTCTATAAAATGTACAGGGAAACCAATATTCAGCGACTTCAAGAATTACTTGGGCTTGAACGTTCAACTCAACAAACCCGAATAAACCCAATCTAATCTACCCCAGGTGTTAAGCACGGAATGAAATCCATCAATGAAATCCATCACACTGTAATCGTCAACGTTTGTGGAAGTATTCCATATAGTCCATATACTTTGTGTTTACAATTACAGGTCGATTTAAAGTATTTGTCATTGGTATTCTATAAGATGCTGCTTTGGGTTAGGCAATTATACCGCGAGATGTCGCGATGGAAAATATAAGCTAAAAATATAGTAACAACTCTATAAAAACTATTGTCAAGTTGCCTGATAATAGCCGTGTTGCGATCTTATCTGGTTCTCTAATTTATACCGTACAATTTCCATATCGGGTACAGTGTCACATGTAGGCGATTTTTTGCGAGAAATTCTCAGAACCCACCGAATTATAATGTTAAAGTGTGGGCGTAAAATAGGCGCCACGGAATAATAGTAAAGGTAGAACAGTACCATTTGGATTTTAATTGCAAATTTCATTAATGACCTGACTTTAAATAAATACACATTATTTTTTAATGTTACAAATGTGTCACCGCAAATAGACGTCGGTTTTTCATTGATATGCCGACGTTATACTGAATTGATGTAATTTTTCAGTTAAGATTTACATTTCTTCGAGTCCATCCGTTTGCGGCATAACTCAAAATCCACTGGACCGAGTAAGCTAAAATTTGGGCCATGTACAGGGTGTCCATTTTTGGGTAGTTTTACGGGATATCTCCGTTATTAGCAAAGATAGAAGGATGCTGTTTTCGCAGCACTGTGCTACTTTTTTGTCAAACAGAAGATGCCGTACTCAGAATTTTTCTAGGCCGCCTTGTTTTTGATATACGGGATGTTTTTTGAAAATTGTGCATTTTGGAACACCCCCATATCTCGGTTCACATTTTGTAAATACCCATTGCAAAACTCTATATGGCGTTGTGCATCACCAGGATGTTAGTTTTGTACACGGTGGAATTTATATGGCTTAATATTGAGTTTTTTTAGGATTGTTTGCACTCTTGATTTAATTATTCCGACCGAATCTTCAACTTTTCTGCAAGAACTACTTGAATTTGTTTCAATTCAAGCTAACACATTTATTTCATCAGTCTCGCGATTATCCTTGTGGTAGATTTTAGGGCGAGGTTTAGAAAATGAACCGTGTTGAATTAAATTTGATTTTATTCTTGAAAAAATTCATTTATCCGGTTGTCGTCTTTCGGGATATCTACAAGTAATTTAAGAAAATTTAGAAATTTCATAGACATAAGGGCTTATATTTACCTATTCAAATACACTTCTAATTCTGCATTTTCGTTACACTGGATATATCAAACAACCTGTCGTACTTCTCAAAGTTTACATGCTCTGCCATAATTAGGACAAACTGATTTTTCACTATTAATTAGAAATTTTAAAACAACTTAGAGAACCTGAATGCTCTGACAGATTTAGAAGATTTTATTATTATGACACATAGGACTGTGTTCTTTTGTTTGTTTTTAATATCCGTCATGGCCTACTAAAAAAAAATGGTATATTTTTGAAAAACGTATATTTCGGGCCTAATACTAAGACTAAAAATAAAGTGTTATATATTTTTGAGAAGCTTGTTACTAACTAAATTATATTATTAAAAAATATATAGTGTGACCCATTTAAAAAAGCAAATTTGTTTATTTTCCTTGAAAACTATTGAATGTAGAAAAAATCTGAGTACGTCACTGGATTCTACGTAAAAAACTACAAAAATAACATTTTATTTCTTTTTGATACGTTACGGGGTAACCGAGATATGGGGGTGTCACAAAATGCACAATTCTCAAAAACATCCCGCATATCAAAAACAAGGCGGCCTAGAAAAATTCTGATTAGGGCATCTTCTGTTTGACAAAAAAGTAGCACACTATCTTTACTAATAACGGAGATACCCCGTAAAACTACCCAAAAATGGACACCCTGTACATGGACATGTATGTTTGTCCACCCCTGCGGACCCCTTTTTATTTAAGCCAGCTTAAAGAAATAGGAGGGCTTAAGTTAAGCTGGCTTTTTGGCAAAACGGAGAATACGGACCTAAATGAGGTATCAAAAATTAACGTTTTTTACTGCTAATGGACTTTGTGCTAAGCGGCAACTGGAACAATAACTTTCCAATTTTCCTGATGACTTAAAATTTTAATTTCATATCGCGGCTTCGCATAATGCCTTTAGTCATTAGGGCGGCGACTACAAAACCCAAATCGAAGAAAAGTGATATAATAATAGCCAAAGAATAAAATGACGAAGTATTTAACCGTCGCCTAAAAAAATTAATTAGTACTTAATTTGAAAATCTCTTGGTTGGCCTTTTTTTGAATGGATTTCGTAGTATTACTTAAGTAAAACCTAAGTGTTCTTATTGCTTAAGTTATTAAATGTAATTTAGTCTAATAAAAACAAAAAAAAAAAACCACATCAGCCTTAAAAACTTTACGAGCTTACTGCATAAATGAATTGTCATTTTGCAGAAATTTTTCTGACGAGAAGAAGCCATTTATGATTTTGTAATTAGCTTCTGATGAGAATCTGCCCGTAGGCATAATATATCCAATCTGTCGTTCCTCATCAAATGGTAGTCCTATGACAGACGAATGTCGCTAAAAAAACCGTAAATCTCGGTGTTAATAGCTTCTTGTCGTCAATTAGGTGTAGTTTGTATACAGTGCGGTTCTTTAATGTCCCCCCTAGGCTAACGAGGTAAACTAACTTTCTTCTACGCAAACTGACCGAGGGGCCAACTCGATAAAAAAAAAATTGAGTCTTGCGTCATTTTGAAGGTCCTATCGAGTACTATACGATTCCACAATATTATTTAATTTATTTTAAAATTCGCACCCAACCCAAAATGTCGGCATTTTAAAAATTGCATAGTTATTATTTTTTTAGTATCCTGAATTTCATTTACCGTCCTAGAAAAATATATACATCTTGGAATAGTGTAGTAGAAATCAGAGACCTACACTTTCTTGCATATACATAGTGGTTCAAGTTCAAAATGGACGAGGGCGCCATCTTGATAAAAAAAAATTGAATAAGTGAGGTCTTGCGATACATCATTTTAAAGGTCGCAGAATATTGTGTCCCTATTCGCCCCAAGACAAAATTGCTATTTTTTTCTTTTGTTTTTTGTTATTTTGTTTAGATTTTACAACTTGGCATAAAGCAGTGGGTATCTGCCAGCTATGTTGGCTCAGCTATGTCGCCATTTTCTTTTGGGTACGAATAGGGACACAATATTCTGGGATCGTGAAGTACTCTATAGTACCTTCAAAATAATGTATCGCAAGTCTCCACTTCCTATTCAATTTGATGATATTCCTATTCAAGATGGCGCCCATCCGTCATTTTGAATTTGAGCACCATGAAATATGCAAGAAAGTGTAGCTCTCTCATTCCTACTACACTATGCCAAGTTGTATGTATTTTTATAAGACGATCAATGAAATAAAGAATAATAAAGCAAGTGAGCAAGTTTTAAAGCGCCGCCATTTTGTTTTGGGTGCGAATAGAGAACTAATATTCTGGCATCGTAAAGTACTCGATAGGATCTTCAAAATGATGTATCGCAAGACCCCTCTTCCTATTTATTTTTTTTACCAAGATGGCGGCTCATCCGTTAGTTTGACAGAACTATCATTCTTACGTCAGAAGATACCTTACCCTATTGATCACACCCAAATGTTTCTAAAACTTTGCAAAAAAAGGAACGAAATTATTTATAAATTAATTCGGAGTGGCGGTCTTTTCTTAAAAATTCTTTTAAAACATTGTGATAAATATTAGTTTGCGTTTTAAACGCATGTATTTGTTGCATCTCTACCCCCTCTCTCGCGTCCACTTGTATAAAAGCATTGCGTTTGTTTTCCGATAAGAGGATAATATAAAACAGACCTGTGCTGTTAAGACAGTCCAGATCCTTATACAGCTATCTAAGCTGTCATTAATAGACAAAGAACGCGTTCGTGGAAATGATATACGATTACATTTTTGGTCCTGTGCAACATTAATGTATAATAATAATAAAAAAAACCCTCGGAATCGATGCATGCATTGCCTCGTATCGCAACGTATAAATAACGCCTTAAGTCATAGCAAAGAAGATACTAGGAGTACAAATGAGAGCCAGATTTTCTTATTGTGTAATGAGTTCGATGCTATTTGGATGTGCACATTTAAATAAACAAAAGTAACAATGACTACATAATTGTTGACTCATCGTATTACAGAACGATAAATCAATAATAGTAAAAAGCGCATTCAATGTTGAAAGATTCCATAAATAATGTATTTTTATTTTTCTTTTTTAGTGAGACAAGACTCTTGCATACTACATAGGGCATGTTGTTTCAATGCCGCAATTCCGATGTATTTTCAGTCGCATGCACGCATCGATTGGTACGAAATCAACATTCTTTTGGTTTAAAAACACGTCTTCCTTTGGTTGTTTGGTCCATTGTTATGATGGTATGCATGCAGAATATTAAAACATCATCTGGACGTTTGTTGAAAGCGAAAGGACAATATGCGGTTGCAGTGCCGAACTGGTAATGTTTTGAAGTGATATTGTTATTTTTACAGGTTAGTTTTTTATCGTTATTTACCTTAGAGAAGTAATTAAATGGTTTGCCGTTATTTAAATTGGTTCGCAGCAAAAATCATTTGATCAGCATAAAAATATTTTGCTTGCAATAAATAAAAATCAGGCTGCAACACTTGTTATGCAAAAAATGCTACAAACTGTCAACAATCTAACCGATATCAGTCCGCTTGTGATATCATGTGTTCGCTTAATTAATAGTCGAGCTGCGAATTGATTACTTGTTCAGCAAGATTTTACAATTGGTCAGAAGAAAAAAACATGTCTAGAAGCAGTTTACTTCAGAGGTTTGCATATTATAAAAATGGTTATCAATATAAATCAGTGGATTGCGTTTGTTTTGAATAATCGGCAAAGTTCGTTATTGTGGGCGGAGCGAAAGCAGTCGCGTGATACGAGTAGCTAATTGCGTGCGTGTCTTTTCATTCGGTCTAGCAGTCCAGATCCCAGGACACTGTCAATTTATGTAACTTTCTTGTGTTTTCTTTTGTCGAATACAGAAGGAAATCGGCTACAAAAGGTGTAGCGGGGGCGGGTTTTCACTTATTCTCCCACTGTCACTATTTCACGTTTCATTGTTTTTTTTTTTTTGATGACCAGATTAAATATTTTGCTTACCCGCTGATTGCTTACTAATATCTGATTAAAGTGTATCGCTCATAGCAGCTTATATATTTAATTTGCGTACCAAAATAATTTAGAGCACTCTAGTATCACATTAATTACTGACCGATTCAGAAATATTTGCTGTCCATAAGTTGCTGACCAACTAGCCATTAAGAATATTTTGTTAACCAGTTAAATGATACCCTTTACCTTATTGATTATCTATTCTATAGGATAAGTTATGGTTATGCTATATTATTTTTTATATCAATCCTATAGATTTCAAAAATATTCGGGACCTTAATATATTTCTGAATTATGATATTACCGCCGGCCAAATATGAATCATGCGTAAGTCCAAATTGAAAAAAATTTCGATTTTTGCGGAATCTGGTAGACAGTGACTAAAGCTAATATTCTCAGTTTAAGAAAATTGCCACTAGATGTAGAGAAAAATATTAATATGTACGAAATCTGCATAAGTATAATCACAAATTTAAAAAGTACATGAATATTGCATAATAAATTATATTGCGACAAAAGCGGTGTCGTGTGTGTGAAACAACTTCAGGAGTTATGCATATTTCAAAACATTTTTTCTATTAATCCGAAGTTTTTTTTAGATTCGTTAGATAGGTACTAAAATATTGTTACTAGTTTAAATTTTGTGAAATAAACGTGATTAAAACGAGCCTTTCCTTCATGAATTTTACTTTTGCACAAGTCCAAGTTGATTTTAAATTAAAGAATGAATTAAAGCAATAAAACCCACTAATTAAATGTTTATTTAGCTACGTTTTTATTTTAGCCTTAAATCAGTTTTTGCTTCTCCTGTAACATTGTTCATTTCGGACTTGTGCAATTTTCATATTAGGCCGACGATATATGAAATATGAAATCATAAAATATGCCGTGGGATAGGTACACATGCAACAACAGCTTTTGCTAGATCATAGAGATATTTACGGAGTACGAACAGTACTGTAATGCTTCATACATGCAAGTCATGTCATAAATGTATCTACCAGTTACTACAATTTTATTATTTATCATCAAATTGTACATGAATTTATCTTTTTATTAATATTTATGGGTGGTCATTTCCTGTTTTAATCGCATACTGATTCTCAAGTATCACATATGTGGAGGGATAACAATCTTAAATTTACTTCTTAGAGGGAGTTAAATAATGACAAAATATATAGTTATGGGACAGAAACTGGTATTATATATTTTAATTTTTGAAAATATTTTATTTTTATTGTGAGACAATGCTTAATAATGACATTGACAGGCTATTGGTTTTAGATTGCATTGAATAGAAAATCAATGTTTACATTGTTAATTCAGTCCGGTAAGTGAAGTAACTGTTGATATCCAACAAAGATAGGATGATTTTATTGGCGTGGTGTAATATTCGTTATTCAGTTAGAATCAAGGTTGTTCGGCATGCAGCAGTTTTCTCTACAAAGGGTTAACATTATAGAACCGGATATAATCATGAGAGGACAGGCAATCCCAATGGCTTCATCTATGAATTTGCTGGGCGTCAATCTGGGAGGTCGCCAAGATAGCTTCTCGGAAACTTAGTGTACTCTTCCGAACCAAAAAGTTGTACACACCAACAACTATTGATACTATACAAATCTCAGATTCGACCATCACTAGAATACTGCTTTCATGTCTGGGGCTCTGCACCCAAACATACTCTTCGGCTACTGGATTCCATCGAAATGAGGGCCATTCGTATGATTGGAGACCACGAGCTGACGAAGAGCCTCGACAGCCTGGAATATCGAAGACAGATTGGGGATTTGCTTTTACAAATATTTCCATGGAAAGTGCTCGGCTGACCTGGCCCTCTTAATTCCGCCCAGAGCGGCGAATAGCAAAAATAGACGACGAGCCACTGCCGCCCATCCATATGTGGTTAAGCTTAGTACTCCTCGAACTTCATTATTTAAGAATTCTTTCATCTGGGGGACTTTATCCTTATGGAACGACCTCCCCGAGGTGGTTTTTCCCAACGAATATAACCTCCAACGATTGAAAACCAACGTGAATCGCTTATTCGCACACGCACCACTCCCAGAGTGCCTTAAAGGACAGAAAATAAAAATAATTCTCCGGTCTGCTTTCATAAAAATCAAATTATGTCAGATTTGATTTTCTAGGCGTAGATCCCAAATGGTAAAATTTCAATTCGATAATTTTTTGTCATTTACACGTACGTATAAGTTCGTTTATCCTGGGACACATTCTATGTGTGTCTCCCAGTGATCGGAAACTAAACTAGGAGAATGGACAATTTTGTACTTTAATTTAACTAAATAATAAAAATGATAAATCTAAATAAATCTTACAGTACTCATTTTGGAATTAATCATGCGCAACAGCTGCAAAATTCATTTTCTTTATATTTTAACCATATTCTAAAGATTTAAAAAAAACCCTAATCGCTTGGAAATCTGATAAAGTGTCGTAAGATGTTGCTCGTTACGATTAAATTTAGCATATAATTATGATAATCTTCGCCTATTACCTCTTAATTTATTAATTATTCTTTACATTAAAGCGGCAAAATTAAAACCAAATGAGACCAGTTCAAACAAGGCAGTTTATCCTTGAAATTTTGTATATGAATAATATGCTGAATTCTTTAATAAATTAAATTTGCCCTTAGCGGTAATAAAAAGTTATTCCCATACAATGTCTATGTTTAGGATTTCGATTTATGATGGCCAGCAACATAAAAATTCACCCTTTGGAGTCACAGTACCCAAAACCTTGAATTTATATGTATATCCGCCATCAAAATTAAACGCCAAAATAGTAGACAAATGTACTTTGGATGTACCCGTTTCCATTTTCCTTCCCGTAAGATTTTAAGGGTAACATTTACCCCTCCCAGAGGTTTAAACCAGGAAGTGTACCCCTTTCACAATAAAATTAACGTGTCTTTCCGATATTTAATATTAAGTGGATTCCGGATTCCCTCTAAACGAGTTTTGGCCCCAAGCGTTTATTTCTGTGTTAGGAAAAAAATGTTCAAGGAAAAGAAACTTTGTAATACAACTAAAATTGGTGGAAAGTATATATTTTTTTGTTTCGGAAGATTTTTAGTTTTAATTTTATTTACTGTTCCATGTAGAACGAAATTATGGGCTTTCCTCTAATTCATTAATAAAATTTAGACATATTTTTTTCGACGTTTTTTTTTAAATACTCCGTTTTTTAGTGTTAAACATTGAAGGTTTGTTCCAACATCCTTTTTTTGTATCGTTCTAGAACCGTCACGAAACTGTTGGGATCGATTTTGTGCGCATGCGTTAATTTTGCACTGTTTTTCGCAAGGACGCAAGGTTGGTACGTTTTTATGACCATTCTCTGTAAAAATCACAGCTAGGAAAGAAGATTAGTTAATTATCATAAATTATAACCCTAGTTTTGTTGCTTAATTTCTTCGTCTAAGCTTGAGTATTATCTTTTGTCGTCCCGTTTTGTTGTATTTAATAATTATGGAAGAGAATAACGACTTTAATGGTAAGAATATCTTGTAGGTTTGGGAACCGGATTATACAAATTTAAGATAGATATAGATAGACAAGAATAAATTAAATAATCAGAATATTATCGAGGGGTTAAGCAACAACTCCTACAAAACAAGACTAAAAGAACTGCAGGAATACAAAAACAACTGTTAAAATTCTTACGGCGCAAGTCAGTACAAGCGGTTTCTGCCCTTGGCCATGTATCGTTTTCATCGTTCAGGAACTGGTTTGCGAACGATCATAAATTTGGTTGGAACAACAACGGGATCGCCAGATACACCGTTTTGTGTCGGTTGGAACGGATTTCGACTACTACGCATGTGCGTGACCGTACATTGTACGATTTTTAGGGTGGTTGGATCGAACCTTGAAGTCTAGACCCCCGATCACGTTCGGCTTTCTCTTCCGATTATCGTTGTTTCCGTCGGCGTACCGATTACGGGCGGACGCTCGACGTATTGTTCTAACGGAATCGGAGATGTCGGCTGACTCCGGCATCCTCTTAATTACTTGAAGGGAGATATTAAGGGAGGGAAGTTTTAAAATCGAGACCCTATATATAATAATTATTTCCTCCTTACCGCCAAAGCTTCATTAGTTCTCGTAAAAAATCTATGTACCCGAACAAATAGGCAATAACGACTTTAATAGGGTCTTCGACATCAAAATTAAACGAAAAAATAAAATAGACAAATGAACTTTGAAGACCCTATTAAAATCGTTATTGCCTATTTGCTCGGGTACATAGATTTTTTACGAGAACTAATGAAGCTTTGGCGGTAAGGAGGAACGAATTATTATATACAGGGTGTCAATTTGAAAACTTCCCACCCTTAACAACTCTTCTTCTTTCAGTAATTAATATTAAATATCGGAAAGACACGTTAATTTTATTGTGAAAACACTTCTAATGGATATTTGTAGCCTTCCTAGTTTAACTCTATGGGAGGGGTAAATGTTGCCCCCTAAAACCTTAAATGGGAAGGAGGGGGTCAAGTGGCACATTATTTTAAAGGTCGTTTAAATCTCTTTCCAGTAACACCCTAATTTATTATTTTTTGCTTAGTACTTTCCATGAAATCGCGTTCCAACAATGGAATTGCGTATACTTTCCAAGTGTTGTGGGAATGGTAGAATTCAAATTCAAATCAATTATTGTACAGGGTGTCCAATTTTCGACACTTTTATATGGTATCTCCGTAATTGTTAGTGCTATCAAAAAAGTAATGTAGGTGCTCTTTTTGGCTCAAACTCAAAGAATGGTAAAATCAAAATTTGAAAATTTTCGCTCGCTTAAGAGATACGGGGGAAAATCAAAATTACCCTATATTTTCTTAGTTAAAAGAGGTACAGAAAAATGTTTCAGACATAAGTTTCTTTATATTGATTGTTGAATAATCTGCCGTTTTCAGAATAAGTATACGAGGTCAGGTAAAAAAGTTATCGGACCTAACCTCATTTTTTTAAATGGAACACCCTGTATATTTTAATCTAAAAATATACTATTTTAAATTCTCTTTTCAAATATATGGATGATATTGGATTGGACGTATACCTCTCACCGGGGCCACCCTATATACCAGCGTCTTAGCTTAAAAAGTGCGCAACTGAAAATACGACTCGGCTTGTCCGAGCGTTAAAAAAACAAATCCCTGACTTTGAAATCAATTTGTGTAAGAGTTTATGGACGCACTGTATAAATAAATCTAAACTAAATACACTAACCCATATTTAGCCACTCATTATCTAAACCTTATCTTCATGAATAACCATTAAACCATTCAAAAAGAAAAACAATGCAACACGTTCCTTAAAGGATCGCATTAAGATAAAAACCATATTTTTTCATTCCTCCGACTAGTAGCCGGTTACACAGCTTTGATTGTAGATCTATATTACCATTAATTACACATGGCCAAGCAGATTCCTCGTGAAATAAACTAGTTTTAAACGCGATTTGATTCCATGCTGCTTGTTAGAACATCGCTTAACGAAGAAGTACCGAGAAGTCGCTGCATTATGGGGTATTTAGCTCTAAAAATCGGACAAATGTTTTTTGCTGTTAAGCTGTTTAATAGTATATTAAGATACAAGTTCCATAAGACATTATTTTAGAGCACGCGTTTAATTTAGAAAAGGAGTTTTCTAAAGTACAAGTGCTCTAATTGTCTTATGAACCGTGTATTTTATAATACTTTTTCTGTTTGGGTCTTTAAAGTCTGAAAATATAGTAGATTTTTTCCATTTGAATTAATATTTTCTTTTTGGGTTGGCAATACTTTTATAATTTAATAAAATGTTACAAGTATCAAATATGCCATGATAGAAACAGTTGAACACAACAAAGCTTCTCCCCATCCGTCATAATTAAAAATAAATATATTATTAAAGTTAATAAAAATGAGTCAGGAAGGAAGTTGTACTCCGTCAGAAATACGAGAAATTGCAGAAAATATTCTAGAAAACCCTTTAAACAGAATATGCAAACTTGAGTTATGGTGCGAGCAGAACAAAGTTCAAAATATTGAACAAAATAATAAATAATAGGTACTGTTGAACAAAATATTGAGTCGACACAGAATCTGACAGGAATAACAATTAATGCCTGGGAAATGTCTACAGTAACTATAAATATGTATACAGGGTGATTCACGACGAGCTTGCATTAGAGCTTTATGGAGAATTACTGAATATATGTTTCTGAAATTTTGGGGATTTAGGTTTATCGATATGCTCTCTTTAACTAAAATATTGACATGTTTCTGTCATTTCCGGTTATCCCGGAAGTAGCTGCCTACTTTCGGTTTTTAAATACAACATGGTAATTTTTATTACATTTTTCGATTAAGCATTAAATACTAAGCACATTTTATAGAAAATGTTTTTGTCAGACTCTAATAGTTTTTGAGATATCTGGAATTTTTGTAATTATTTGGCAAATGCATGACGATGAAATAATCCATATAATTTTTTTACCTTAGCGCTTGGACTAAACATTTTTGCTCACCGAATAGCTAGAAGATCATCAAGTCTCAGAAACATTTCAAATTCGGCATAAAATGTACAGGGTGGTCACAATTCAAGCCTCATTGTGAAAAAATTCAACCATTAAAAACTTTCTTATTTTAAATGGAACACCCTCTATATTTTTATTTAATTTGATGGCAAATTAGTTGTTATTTATAAATAGTATTTACTGTCCTATACCTATATCAAAGCGTTTTCTCAAAAAATCCAATTTTATTCCGAAAATACTATTTGTTCAAGTGTGCTATGAAAACAATTGTACTTAGGGTACTGATGTCTATACAGAGGAAAATTAATAATGGCGGCAATATTTTCTAGTGTGCTTTGACAAGAAAAACAATTGTCTGATATTTCTTGGCGTATTTTCAAACTGTCAATTATTCTCTTACTAAAAAATGTCACGCTCCGGATTTTCAAGTGAAGATTTTTTAAATTTATTTACGGTTTACATTGAATGTGGTAAAATTAAGCTAAGAGCTTGTCGAATATATCGGGATAAATATCCGAATAGGCCTATTCCCACACCTGATATTATTAGAAGACTAAATAATAATTGTTTAAAATTTGGATCATTTGAAGCCAAAGTACGAAGAATTAAACCAATACTGGACAATGAGGTATTTGAAGTTACCATTTTAGCCTATTTTTACGCTTTCCCAAAAGACTCAATTCGTGAAGCTGCAATGCAATTAAGAGTTTCGTATTCCAGTATACAAAGAATTTTAAAAAAATATGGCTGGAGGCCATATTCATATGCCCAAGTTCAGCATCTAAAACCACAAGATTTGCCAGCTCGAGTCGAACTTTGCGAGTTTTTTCTAATCAAAACCCAAGAAAATGAGCAATTTACTAATTCTGTAATATGGAGTGATGAAGCCAAATTTACTCGTAATGGTTTTCATAACAGACACAACAGCCATTATTGGGCTCACGAAAACCCCCATATTGTCAGGATAGGACGTTACCAGGAATCATTTCAATTTAATGTTTATTGTGCTATTAAACATGACCGTATATTTTGCTTACACATTTACGACGAAAATTTAAATGGTCAGAATTATTTGACAATTCTTGAGGATCAGTTAGAAGAACGTCTGGATGATTTGCCGCTCCAAGAGCGAATAAATGCATGGTACCAAAACGATGGGGCTCCAGCACACAACGTCCAAGTTGTTAAGACTGCCCTAAACAGACTTTTTCATGACCAGTGGATCGCAAACCAAGGTCCCTTCCACTGGCCAGCTCGTTCGCCAGACTTAACTCCACTGGACTTTTTCATCTGAGGAACCATTAAAGATAAAGTTTACGCGCGTCCCATCACCACGAAGGAAAATCTAATTGAAAGGGTGAAGGCAGCATTTCAATCTCTCACTGCACAAGAAATTAGGAATGCTTAGAATAGAGATGTAAAATTACCGGTAATTTAAAAATCGGTAATATTACCGGTAATATTACGTAATATTACGGTAACATTGGTAATTTATAAAAAAAACAGCTTTTTAAGTAATACTAGTTTTTTTTTATTTCAAAACTGTAAAAACATTACGAAAAACGATAAGAACGTTTTTTAAACTAGTCAGAGTCAGAATGGACTACGTAATAGAGTGGATAATGGTAAATCATCCTCATCATCATCCCCAACCTCGTCATCTGATTCTTCTTTCTCTTTCGTTAATTGAGTCAAGTCTATAACTTCGAAACCGATATCTTCTTTTTCTATTTCTTCCTCAGTATCTTCTACTATTCTCGAATGATCTTCTTCATTTAGTAAATTATAATTATGGGCAATATAAGTTAGTTTTCCAGCCCTCTCCACGGTTAGTCTGTTTCTTTTTTGCCGATGAATAAATCCATAAGTACTAAAGGTTCTTTCGGTTGCGGCTGTTGACGATGGTAAATTTAAAATGTCTACAGCTAACCTACTTATTTTAGAACTGGAGCAAATTCCTGCCCACCAAACAGATCCAGACATAGATTTTTCGCTGGAAATGACGAATTCCTTAGCAAAAATATTACCTCTAATTTTGTACTGTGCGAGTGCTTCCATAATAAGATCTACTTGTGAAGAATACTTTGGATGACGCCTTGCAGTTTCATAGATGAACTCCGTTGCAATTAAAATTTCAGCTTCAGTTAACTTCTCGCCGCGTTGACTTGGTTCTAATAGGTAAGCAGCAAGATGAACGGGTTTTAAACATATATTTTCTCGTTTTTCAAGAATTGAACACATTTTCTGGTTTTCAAACATAGTAATAGATAAATTTGATACTTTGTCACGTAATATAGACCTTATTTCAAAAAAGCAGATAAACTCTTTTGAGATTGTTGGCCCGTTAGCTTCAAAAATCGTTATCTACTTAGACATTGGCTGGAACAAGTCATAAGTTGCTTCTATTTGCAACCAAAATTCGTTTTGAAGAAGAAGTCTTACTGTATTTGATGAAAGAACATCAGAAATATCTGGACTATCATCAACTGCTAAACTTTTTAATGAATGTTTAGTCTCCAAAAAGCTTTTTATACAAGAAACAAAGGAACCCCATCTTGTTTTCACCGGCAATTTTAAAGAGATGTATCGCCCCGTTTTGTTCAACTGGATTTGGCTTATGGAAAAAAAAAAAAAAAAAAAAAACAATATTTCCAATGTTACCGATCTTGCGGTAATATTACCTTTACATCTCTAGGAATGCTACAAGAAATAGCATGATGAAAAGAATACATAAATGCTTGGAAGTAAATGGCAATCATTTCGAACATATTTCAAAAATATAATCAAAAGATATTAGGTATAATTTTCAAACACATTTTTAATTAAAGAATTTAAAGTTTATTAACTTGTTTCCTTGCTATTTTTAAAAAAATAATATTTAAACCATTAAATTTAAAACAATTTAAAACAATAAACTGCATTTTATTTATAAATTATTAAGAAATACTTTAGAATGTTGTATTTTCAAGCAATCAATCACTATTCCTCCGTATAGACATCAGTATACAGCCCCTAAGTACAATTGTTTTCATAACACACTAAACAAATAGTATTTTCGGAATAAAATTGGATTTTTTGAGAAAACGCTTTGATATAGGTATAGGACAGTAAATACTATTTATAAAGAACAACTAATTTGCCATCAAATTAAATAAAAATATACAGGGTGTTCCATTTAAAATAAGAAAGTTTTTAATGGTTGAATTTTTTCACAATGAGGCTTGAATTGTGACCACCCTGTACATTTTATGCCGAATTTGAAATGTTTTTGAGACTTGATGATCTTCTAGCTATTCGGTGAGCAAAAATGTTTAGTCCAAGCGCTAAGGTAAAAAAATTATATGGATTATTTCATCGTCATGCATTTGCCAAATAATTACAAAAATTCCAGATATCTCAAAAACTATTAGAGTCTGACAAAAACATTTTCTATAAAATGTGCTTAGTATTTAATGCTTAATCGAAAAGTGTAATAAAAATTACCATGTTGTATTTAAAAAACGAAAGTAGGCAGCTACTTCCGGTATAACCGGAAATGACAGAAACATGTCAATATTTTAGTTAAAGAGAGCATATCGATAAACCCAAATTCCCAAAGTTTCAGGAACATATATTCAGTAGTTCTCCATAAAGTTCTAATGCAAGCTCGTCGTGAATCACCCTGTATATAAAGTAATATATTGAATTAAAAATAAAAATAGTACTTTATTGAATAAAACTATAGAAATAGAGCATAAACTCAAAGATATTTCTATTATTTTTAGGTTATGTTGTTTTATAGTTGTAACTAGAAATTAGTTGACGGACACCGTCAGCATGATATATATTTCGGGGTATAGGTATTTCAGATAAATATCTAGTAAAAATGATCTATTTGCAAGGTTAAAGGTTAGTATTTTAAAGTTTTCTATAAAAATTTTTTGTCGAATCTATAATGCCTAGAAAACTAATTTTAACGAAATCGAAGTAAGCCTAAAATTCGAACCCTACTTGCTGCCGACATAAAAAAAAAATTTCAGTTTCATAAAGTGAACAACACAACAAAGCTTCTTCCCATCCGTCATAATTAAAAATAAATATATTAAAGTTAATAAAAATGAGTCAGGAAGAAAGTTGTACTCCGTCAGAAATACGAGAAATTGCAGAAAATAATCTAGAAAAACTTTTAAAAAGAATATGCAAAACTTGAGTTATGGTGCGAGCAGAACAATCACCAGAAATTCGAGAAGCAGCAAAAATAGTAGAAGAAGATCTTCTGCCAATTAAAAGCCGCCCGAGATATGACGAGGCATATTTGTATTCAATTTTTTTTGCATTTCATAATGTAGTCATTATGAAACTCAAATAAATTAATGATTTCGGGAGAAAAAAGTAAAAAGAGTCCTAATTATGTATTAGAATATGTTGATTTATGCAATCAATTTAAAAAGCCTTCTTCTTCATTCTAAATTCAATGATACTACTACACATTATGGTTTCTATTATTTTTATTTTTTTTTGATAATAATGCACTACATCATAACCATAAAACATAATAATTTATTAATAATAACAAAACTTTAAGTATGAAAAAATATACAACAAATAGGTACATCGACAAAACATACTGGGATTAAATTAAAACTAACATTAAATTATCAGAAATTAATTTTCACAAAGGCGTTCGAGATGATTTCCGTCATTCTCCACACATATCATCTTAAAACTCTAGAATTTAAAACATTCATTAGCATTATAGCATTTATGGCGTTACGTTTTGAAAGCCTTCAATAATTAACTGGTCGTCTCTAAGGTCTTCTTCTGTTTCCCAGTATGTTTTTGCCGATGTACTTATCTATTAGTTAATTTATTTTTTTTTACTTACTGTTTTGTTATTGCTTGTTTTATGATTATTATATAGTGCATTATTAAAATTTTTTAAAAATATTCATTTTAGTCATAAAGCATTTAAGGCCGCACTTTGTGCAGAAAGGTATTTACTAGCGACTGAAAGTTGTCGCGAGCTGAACATACTAGCGATACCACGACGTGTTACAAAATACTCCGTGAACAGCGATACACACCAAAGAGCGAGACCATCGAATTCGGCCAATTCGCGGAATCTTCCGTCGCGTCGGTTTATTTCTGTAGGTACTTATAGTTTTTGATTGCCTTTATTTTGGAGGAGAATTTTGTTTTATGTTTGTTTCATAGAAAGACGGATAAATATGACCAATTCATAATGCGATGAACCTCCCAAATCGACATGGCTTCAGTGGGCGTTTAAACCAGGCGATTGTCTTCAAATATAAGTTGTTAGATTTTTACATTGATCCGATTTTCTATAACCTTTAATTTGATAGGTTATATCCCAAACAGTTGATAGCGCATGCGACTCGTCAGACACCCGGTGGGCTATCGGGCTTGTTCGGCGATGTCCGATATTCCATGGATGTACCCACCCAGTTGGGTAGTGATAGAAAGGGCAATCGTTATTGTATTGTGTTAAATTGTGTTTTATAAATAAGTGTTCATTGTGTCGTGTTTTAGGGTGTTATCTCGAGACAGTAATGAAACTTTTCACCGAGGTTTGTATACTATTTTATTTACAACCACATCTAACATCCACTTCTTATTATTTTGAATTCAAATTATGAACAAAAGATAAATGTCATTTTATGACTTTTCCATTGAAAAATTAGACAGAAATTTCAAATAACCGCAGGTGGTAAAATAACGTAGGTAATAATACACATCAAGATGGCAAATATCATTTTTTGAATATGGTTTCCATGTTACTAAACAATATAATTATTTTAACAACAGAAAAATGCTATCAGATGAGGAATTTGATTTTGCTGCTACTCCACCAGAAATTCGAGAAGCAGCAAAAATAGTAGAAGAAGATCTTCTGCCAACTAAAAGCCGCCCGAGATATGACAAGGCATATAACTGTTTCAAAGAATGGTGTACGGGTTCAAAATCCTGGTTCTGAGTCGGCGCTACCAGCTTATTTCAGTGAAAATGCAAAGACAAAGAAGATATCAACGATTTGGTCACAATATTCAATGCTGAGGACTACTCTATCAATTAGGGAAAAATACATATCTAAACACGCAAAGCTATTAGCATTTTTAAAACAGTGTGTTCGTATATTATTTTGAGATATCTATTATTAAAAAAATTACAAAAAAATAATTTACTTTCCACCCGGGTGGAAATTAAAAGTAAAAAACGTCAACCTTTCAAAGATAGATGAATGAAATGTCATTATTACATGCATGGTTGTAAATAAGCGATATTGCTTTTCCCCTTACCGATACGTCGGAGACACAGTTCCACTTGTCGACCTGTACATACCTGCTTTGGGTTCATCCATACCCCAAAAATTGACACTTTGTAATATGACTATTGTAAAAAGGAACGCTAAGGAAATTTACGTGCATTTACTTAACGTTTGATTTCCAACTAGGTGCAAGCGGATAGTGGTACCGAGCAAAAAAGGAACGTTGCCTTAACATTGCCCGTGTATTCATCTGTCGTTTGCAAATTTCCTTTTTACTTACAGTTCATTTTGACAAAGTTGACTTTTGTCCGGATTCTTCGCGCCGTAGCTTCGTTGTTACTAACAGACGTGCATATTTAAATTTAAAAAATAGGGGACTATCATCATTTAAATCGGCGCAAATTGTATTGCGTTTGCGGGACCCTTGGGGAAATTATGCTAAATATAGTGACTTCTTGTTTTAATGAACATGCCTACACTGAAATACCTGGTCGGGACTGATAATCTTCATAAAATCCCTTAATAAGTACATTCTATAGTTGGTCGATCATTATCTAGACGCCAAGCACTAGGGAAGGTAAAACGAGACGAATACTTTGCGAAATATGTCAGGCCTGGTGGTCGTTATATTTGTCCTTTGGTTATAATTGACATGAAAATTTCCCATAAATTGATGCTATACAGGATGCATCATTAAGTTGAACATATCGGGTGTTATGGAAATGACGTATTATATTTAAATCGGCAATTCCTGAGATGAAAACAAATTGAAGAAAAATATCCAAAAATGGCGCTTTAATTTAATATGCCCTGTACATGACCTTATGCCAAACCAAAAATGACCACGTGGTGCCCCTGTCAGGAAGGTAAACAAAGCAACATATGTCAACAGTGTTGTCATATCTTCAGGGTAAACGGGTAAACTCTTTAGAAAGTCAATAACCGTTTGACAGATTGCAAGTTGTTTATTTTTCAGGGTACATTATTATAAACTTTTACGTTCAGTTCGGTTCGCTGGGAAACAATCTCTGATTTATAAACTTGAACTGACTCGAACGAACCGCCGCGGAGTTTATAAATGGTCAGGTATGTTCTCATTTGTTCAATTCGAACAAACCCGAACAAACCCGTCAGATCTGGACAAATTAAAAGTTTATAAATGCCACTTACCCTTTAAAAAAAAAAAATGCAATTTTATTTAGCTTTTCGGACTTATTTAAAATCAACTTAATTTATAAAAAACACCAAGTACTCACATCACAAAATCACATTAGTTTTCGCGTCACAACACATCTAAGTACCGTTCAATCTGAATTAGTATTTTAAAGTGCTACAGTGTAGACAAAAATATGCCCTTATTGTCTGACTGGTCTGGGAAATACTGTATTTAACATCTAAATATTTTAAAAATAAATACCACGTTGGTTCCGTCGATCGATATTGAACTGCTGGACTGGGGCACTGCCGTCGCGAAAAGAACAAATCACTTAATAATTTAAACTCGGGTTTAAGTATTAACACACTGCTTGAAACAACAGTAGGAAACCGGCCGGTTTCTTTAAACAGCTGATCTTGGATAATCGGTTTGCCTATTCTTTACGCGACTGCAGCGGCTGGGGTTAATACTTAAAAATACAGCGTTGCTACTTTCGATGTTTTATGTTATATTCATAAAATGCAGAATTTGCTTCTGTGATACTTTTCTGTATAATGATAGCTAGACGAGACTATTTATTTTAAAGGGATGGAAGGGAAGGGTCTATCAACATAATTATTTCATCATTCTTCGTCAGTAAGGGTTTAATAAATTTAATTAGCCCATTAGAAATTAGCGTTTTTATTATTTCTGAATTTCTATTGCGAAATAATTTGTATCCTATAGTGCTGTTGTTTTATGTGTACGGTAGATTATTGTAAAGTGTAATTATGCGTTAGTATTTATTGCTTTTGTGTAATCTAATAATAAGTGCATATCTTCAAAAAAACTAATTGGAAACTCGTGGGTGTCTGTGTGTTTCTTTACGTGATTTAGTGTAAATGTTCCGAGAGATTGGAAATAAGAGGCCGAATGGGGTTTAGTGGGTATAAGCTTATTATGCAGTTCCCCTAATAAAAAAGAACCTGAAGATGTCTGTGCCCTGAATTACTTGCTAGCGTACTGGCACCTGGATTTACTTCTATTTGAATACTAGGTAAACTAAATATTATTTTTATAAGAATCTAAAGTTTTATATTTTTTACACAGTTGGCAACATTGGACCTGAACATCTGTTGATTACACAGCTTGGCAATATAATATGATCATATATGAATGGGCCGAGGAGTAACCGGGTGGGTTTAGGGGTGAATTACCCCACTTTTTAAACGTCCGATTTAAAAAAAAATATATGTAGCGCTTCTCTAGGACACCCCAGGAGTCACCCATTTCAATATAATACGTCATTTCCATAACACCCTGTACACATCCTATGTTTGATCAATTCATAATGCGATTGACTCCCAGCGAGCCGTGTAAACTAGGCGTTCGCCTCCCAATATAAGCCGTTACATTTTTACATTGATCCGTTTTTCTTTAACCTTCGATATTCAAGGCTCGAACACACATTGCTTTTTTTCAACGTACATAACTCGAACACAAAGGAACAAACCTATAATGGCTAGATAATATTTATAAAAATAGGTCATCTACTGCTACCTGGTTACAAAAAAAGCTACGCTACTCAAACGTAATCATTTTAATTTCATTTAAGTGATCTCCTAAGGAGTTTTATTAAAATATTTGGGTTGTTCAAACCTTATAATTTGTCTAGTCACGAAACAATTTTTCATGCGAGTGTATTCTATTTGCTCATAACCCGTTTAGGGCTGTCTGTTAGTAATTATGTACACAATCCCTTTAAAATTGTTTACGGATAAACCACTAGAGGGTGATTCAGCGTATTCTCATGACATGCATGAGAATTTAATTTCATATAAGCCTAGACTTTTTTACCTAGTTCAAATTTTCCGGATATAATGACTGGTAGAAATTGTGTTCTTTTTGTACTCATAAAAAAGTGGGACTCGAATGAGTCTGTCACATTTGCGTAAACCCAGGCGGTGTTAAATGAACGTTTTTCTATTTTAGTTTCATATAAAAGTTAGTCATATACCATTTTCAGTATCGAAATAAGCTTTTTTCTTTATTAAAGGTTGGTAATGCGGTAATGTATGTTTGGTTGCAGACTAACCTCACACCTGTCTAGTTTACTTTATTTTTAAAGCTGAACACAGCACTACATTATTTTAAAAATATATCAATTTAAAGCTTTGCAATTTCCTTTAACTCTGGAGAAGTTAAAATCATTTTATTTACAACCATGCATGTAATAACGACATTTCATCTATCTTTGAAAGGTGGAAAGTTGACGTTTTTTACTTTTACTTTCCATCCGGGTGGAAACTAAATAATTTTTTTGTAATTTTAAAAAAAATCAATATCTCAAAATAATATACGAACACACCAACATACAGTGTGTTCGATTATTTCGGTTGTATCCTTCGTTTTGCTTTTTAAAAAATACTAATAGCTTTGCGTGTTTAGATATGTCTACTGTTTCCCTAATTGATAAGAGTGGTCCTCAGCATTGAATATTATGACCAAATCGTTGATATCTTCTTTGTCTTGGAATTTTCACTGAAATAAGCTAGTAGCGCCCACTCAGAACCAGGATTTTGAACGTTGTTTCCCTTATACCATTCTTTGAAACAGTTATGTGCCTTTTTATATCTCGGGCGGCTTTTAGTTGGCAAAAGATCTTCATCTACTATTTTTGCTGCTTCTCGAATTTCTGGTAAAGTAGCAGCAAAATCAAATTCCTCATCTGATAGCATTTTTCTGTTGTTAAAATAATATATTGTTTAGTGGCATGGAAACCATATTCAAAAAATGATATTTGCCATCTTGATGTGTATTATTACCTACGTTATTTTACCACCTGCGGTTATTTGAAATTTCTGTCTAATTTATCAATGGAAAAGTCAAAATGACATTTATCTTTTGTTCATAATTTGAATTCAAAATAATAAGAAGTGTATGTTAGATGTGGTTGTAAATAAAATAGTACACAAACCTCGGGAAAAGTTTCATTACTGTGTCGAGATTTAGTTAACCTCGCCGCTTCGCGCATCGGTTAACTACCGACTGTCTCGACAGAAATGAAACACTTTCCACCTCGATACGTAGTATAATATTGTTTAAGTATTTTCTAGTTTTCAATTTTCGCGACAAAATGACAGACGGATAATTTATCAATTACCAACCTATGGCGTTTCAAATGAACAATTATTAATACCAGTCGGGTACATTAACAATTAATGGCGTAAAATAAAAATTTTAGAGAGATTCAGAAAGTTGCCTAATATTTTATATAATTTACAATTTTCGTTGCTGATTGCCCTAATTGAACTTGTGCCTCAAAATCGGAATTAAGTCAAGGCGGGTGGCAATTTCCAACAATTTTTATAAAACAAAATTTATCATTCATAATTAATGTTAATAATAATGAGTTTCAATGTAAATTTGAATTGAATTGTTTTCGTCAAGCCGTCTGACGAGAAAAACGCAAGAGACCGTTTTCATGCAGGCTTGCCACTTTTCTTGTAAAAAATATTATATTTGGAAGGACGCCACTGGTGGAACATACATCAAAATTGAAAACAATATCTGAAGTACTTTCGGGCATATTAAAAAACGATTTAAAAAAGAATGTTCATACCCTGCAGCCAAAGAATTAAGCGTTGCTTGAGGACATATTTTATGTTCATATGTACTTTTCTTCATAAAATGTCCTAAAGAATTGAGATATTTGCACGTCAGTAAGGAACACCCTGTATGTGTACGTAGACAATATGAATAGCCGATTTATTCAAGAATATTTTATATTTGTATATTGAAAAATATATTCTTTCATTTAAAACTAGGCAATAAACTATGGAAATCACATATTTAAGTTAAAATATTGCATCTTGATTTTTAAAAACCAATACGAAACGAGGGATATTTGATTTATGCCAATTTTTTAGCATCTCTTCCTTTATTATTAGACAGACTTTCATATATATTTTTTTCTACGATCGTTATAAAATCTATATTTTTTTACGCAAATGAATTCATAAAATTGGTAATTTTTTAACAAGTTAAAAAAGTAATTTAGCGTTAAGATAAAGCCGTAACGTGTCATTTTTTCACTTCTCCCTGAAAGCTCATAACATCAAGTTGCCATGAAAACAGCATGCGCGTCGTTCATTGCGTGGACACAGCATTGTTATTCTTACCTTACAAATGTCAATAATATTTGAAAACATCAAAAATGGAAAGAAATAATTCCGATTCCGAAGAAGAAAACTCATTTCAATGCGCTCCAGATGAAATAATTAATAAAGCCAATAAATCAACACAAAATTTATTGTCTGAAAAATGGAAAGAAGCTTACAAAAAGGAATTTAATACGTTTATTAAGTTGCACTGAACCAAGAGAAAGTGAAGAGTTTCAGCGAACGGGTATTATTACCGTATTTTCAAGAAAGGTAAAACATTTTTAAATCTTCGCCTTTATGGCCATGATATTTCAAGCTAAAATTAACATTAATTCTGAATAATCAAGTCGATATCAGCAAATATCCCAAGCTTATTGCATTTCTAAGTGACAGCGAGTTATACCTACACCAATATATATTTTTTAACTTCGAAAAAGAAATCTGATACGATCGTATGAAACTTATGCATAAAGTTACTTTTTCACATACGGGATGGCGGCACTCGTCTTGCCTCAAATTTCCCATTCGTACCGTGAAAAATGTAATACTTTATACATTGTTACATAAATATCTATTTCATTTCCTGCCGATACGGCGACATAAATAGAAAGGCTTTGCCGACTTCCTACCAGAATGAATTAAGCATAATAACTTTAAGAACTTCTTTATTCGGACTAAACGTGCCGAAACCGCAGGAACTGGCAAAAAAATTATACATTTCACACTACAAATTCACGTGCACCGGTTGAGTCTTTGTCTTAAATTTTTTGGTTTTACATAGTCACTTCAGTTCACTAAGGTGGTTCAAATTTAGTCCTGAATATGTTGTTTTCTTAATATTAAAAGTTTTTCAAATTTCGTGCAGGATATCGTTGCTAAAATTATATTTTAGTTCTATTAATGACGACGGTAACTCCTGAAACATTTTTCTTGGTAAATTTGAAGATAAACCAAAAAAAAAATAATTGAAAAAAAACTTGGTTGACTCATGTTCACTGTTCATTAAATGCGAAAAAAATGCACAAAGAATGTTTAAAAATGTGAATCTTATTGCACCTCTTAAAAAAATCAAGCATAGACAAGAAAATGATTTAAATATGCTAGAGTATGCTTAAAATGTGTAAGAATATGCTTAATTATGCAATAAAACGATTAAAATATGCAAGGACATGCTCAAGATATACAAGAATATATTAAAATATGCAACAATCTGATAAGAATTGGGTCAATATATGGAAATTTTGGTTTGTTTGGGTTATGGTATTATTGCATTAAAACTATGTACGATCAAAAGTTTACACCAATCAGGGCACCGTCGGATCATCATATCGTCAGAAATCGTATGCATGGAACGCTGTTTTAAACCTAATCGAAATTTTGATTGCAATATTCTTCCTAACTAACCAGTGAAATTTACATTAAAAAAAGTTGAGATCCGGTCCTGTCGAATGTTTACTTTCACAAGGAAATTTCCGAACTGCGCAAACTCACAACGCCCCCTTCGATGCCCATAGCGGGGACATAATTGCAGATGGTATTAGCAATATAATGGTTATATATATGTGCACCAGACCCGTCCAGAACTATTCATACATCTAATCTTAACTAGGCGTACCAATCCAGTAAGCTACCTACCTGTGTTTGTTCGGGTATCCTTGGGGAATAGGTACCGAAATGATAAAGGAGTCCCATGGATTAAAATTTATGTAAACTTGACAAAATCTTCAAATAAATGTACCAGGTATTAAAAATATGCAAATTTTTAGGCGGTTGAATCCTCTTACCCAAGAATGTATAGATACTGATTCAATTGGACTTTCAAATAGTCCGGCACCGTACAAGAAAAACTACTGGATTCATTTTAGAATGCTCTGCAATTAATTGAACGGCAGTTGATGTAAACGCCATAGAGAAAAAAGTGCACGCCCGACTCCTCATATATCCGCATTCATAGGAGCACAGAAAAAAATCGAAACCGTGATAACATCTAATTTAAGCCCGAACAAACATAGATTTACAGCCGATTCGATTGGTAGATCCACGAGATTTACATTAGAATTAAATCTGTTAACAAGTTTGCATGTGAAATACCTACAAATTGGTATTAGAGGAAACGTGGCCTAGGAGAGATAGGAAGCGTAGATGTGGTATTCGCACATTGTTGGTTCTTTACATGAAAATCTTCAGGGCATGATTTGCATGTAAACTTTGTTTATAGTGGATTTTTTGGCATAATATAAACAATTTCTTGACGTAAGAAAATTGATACCTGCTCACCTTCGTACACTAGTACTTTGTAACGCTATTATAACGGTTGCTTGTTAAAAGAGGGTCACACCTAACATGCGATTGCTGGATATTGCTATTTTGTTCCCAAATTTTAAATATCAATATTTTATTTTATACTGTGTGTTCCTTAATGACGTGCTATTATTTCAGAGTGTGATTCCTTTGGTTATTTTATGAAGGATAGTTCATATGAACATAATACAGGCAGTGGCTGCTCGTGGCATCTGATAGAGGAGGTTAAGGAGGCTTTCAACCAAACAAAACTTTTCACAAGAGTGACTTTTTTCGATTAAATGAAGAATAAAAAAGCTTCCCATTTGTTACAGTTTCTACCACACACACACTGTATACAGGGTGTTATGGAAATGACGTATTATATTTAAATCGGGAATTCCTGACATGAAAACAAATTGAAGAAAAATATCCAAAAATGGCGCTTTAATTTAATATGCCCTGTACATGACCTTATGTCAAACCAAATATGACCATGTGCTGCCCCTATCAGGAAGGTAACCAAAGCAACATAATCAACAGTGTTGTCATATCTTCAGGGTAAACTCTTTAGAAAGTCAATAACCGTTTGACAGATTGCAAGTTGTTTATTTTTCAGGGTACATTATTATAAACTTTTACGTTCAGTTCAGTTCGCTGGGAAACAATCTCTGATTTATAAACTTGAACTGACTCGAACGATCCGCCGCGGAGTTTTTAAATGGTCAGGTATGTTCTCATTTGTTTAATTCGAACGACACCCGTCAGATCTGGACAACTTAAAAGTTTATAAATGCCACTTATCCTTTAGAAAAAAAAAATGCAATTTTATTTACTTTTTCGGACTTATTTAAAACCAACTTAATTTATAAAAAACACCAAGTACTCGCATCACAAAATCACATAGTTTTCGCGTCACAACACATCTAAGTACCGTTCAATCTGAATTAGTATTTTAAAGTGCTACTGTGTAGACAAAAGTACGCCCTTATTGTCTAAATATCACGTTGGTTCCGTCGATCAATATCGAACTGCTGGACTGGGACACTGCCGTCGCGAAAAGAACAAATAACTTAATAATTTAAACTCGGGTTTGTTCGGGTTTGTATTAACATACAATTTAACACACACATCTGCTTGAAATAGCAGTAGAAACCGGCCGGCTAATCTTGGAGAAACTGGTTGCATATTCTTTACGCGACTGGGTTGATACTTAAAAATACAGCGTTGCCACGTTGTTTTATAAGGTTATATTCATAAAAAGAAGAATTTCCTTCTGTAATACTTTTCTTTATAATGATAGTCTCGGAAATGGCAACCGCGCTAATTAGACGCGACTATTTATTTTAAAGGGATGGAAGGGTCTATCAACATAATTATTTCATCATTCTTCTTCAGTAATGGATTAATAAATTTGATTAGCCCATTAGAAATTAGCGTTTTTATTATTTCTGAATTTCTATTGCGAAATAATTTGTATCCTATAGTGCTGTTGTTTTATGTGTACGGTATGTTATTGTAAAGTATAATTAGGCGTTAGTATTTATTGCTTTTGTGTACCTAATCTAATAATAAGTGCATATCTTCAAAAAAAAATAATTGAAAACTCGTGGGTGTCTGTGTGTTTCTTTAAGTGATTTAGTGCAAATATTCCGAGAGATTGGAAATAAGAGGCCGAATGGGGTTTAGTGGGTATAAGCTTATTATGCAGTTCCACATTATCATCAGGGTACGTGATGAGCATAAAGCTTTTCCCATAGAAAAAGAAACAAAAATCTGAAGATGTCTGTGCCCTGGATTACTTGCGAGTGTACTGGCACCTGGATTCACTTCTATTTGGATACTAGGTAAACTAAATATTATTTTTATAAGAGTCTAAAGTTATATCTACCCAGTTGGCAACATTGGGCTTGAACATCTGTTGATTACACAGCTTGGCCATGTAATATGATCATATATGAATGCGCTGAGGAGTAACCGGGTGGGTTTAGGGGTGAATTACCCCACGTTCAATTAAAAAAAAATATGTAGCGCTTCTCTAGAACACCTCAGGAGTCACCCATTTAAATATAATGCGTCATTTCCATAACATCCTGTATATGAAAAACAATGCATAGGAAATGTGAAAATTATAAAGTATGCTTATGTTGATGGGGGCAACTCGCCTAAAATATTTTCAATATAGTGGTACTTCCGGTTATTTCGGAAGTCGGTGTCAACTGCTTATTTTAAATAGAACACCGTATATATTATTACATTTTTTGATATTCTATTGATTCTAGGCAGATTTCATATGTCATGCTTTAAGCCTAAGTCTAAACGTGTTGATCAATAACAAATACAATTGGTCAAGGATATTTATCTATAAAAATAGATATTTTGTAGTGATCGCTCGAGCGAAAAACCGCTTGATTACTCGATTATTGAAATAACCGACATCGCTCGATTATTACAAAATTGCTCGAGATATACTTGTCACTTATTACCTTTCACTCTATACCCGAGCTTCGCTTGACGCCGACGGAAATGTACCGCTGTAGTGTGATCGAATTAAAAAACTGCTCATATATTCGAACAGTTTTTCGCTCTAGTTATAAATTCAAGCGAAAAACCGAAAATCATCGCCTTTCACTTGATACCCGATCTTCGTGACGCCGGGCGCCACCCTAAAGCTGCTGATTGGCGCTCAGAAGGCTGACACGACATACGTCTTTATTAAAGACACATAAACGAGAAGGTGAATGTAAAAAGGTATTCCAAATTCCTTAGTGGATTCATCGCAACATGGGTTTTGTTCTGACTGGCTAGCCAGCGGCGATTGTAAACTCTTAAAAAATTAAAGGATGTAATTTTAAAAAAAATCAGAATCAACTGTTCTTCCAAAAAAAAAACCCTAGACTAAACTTCTAAAACTTGAAAAATAACTCCTGGTGTTTTATCAACACATTCTTCTTAGTCATAAAAATTTCAAGTGATTAATCGCTCGAACGATTCACTCGATTATTAAAATCATCGATTTTTCCCAACACTAATATTTTGTTCATGAGAGGCAGATTTTATGTGAGAACAAGAATTATTGCGTTTAAATAATGTAAATATTAAGCCTATGTAAGGCATGTAAAATTTATTTTCACATACAGGGTGGTTGATTACTGCGAGGAAGTCAAATATCTCCGTTGTTCTTAAAAATATCGAAATTTATTAAATACAAGTTCTAGGATAAATAATAGCGCACATTATACTACTATATTACACAAAATATTTTACATATCTTATGTAAAACTTTATGCCGAATTCGATGAGACAAAAAGAAAGGGGGGGTACTATTTAAAAAAAATTACTTATTTGATGCCCCGTTTTTTGGAGCATCCTGTATATCCAAAAATATTTTTAAAATGTGCGCTGTTATTTATCCTAGAACCTTTGTATTTAATAAATTTCGATGTTTTTAAGAACAACGGAGATATTTGACTTCCTCGCACTAATCAACCACCCTGTATCTCTTCAAATAGAATCAGAAAACTAAAAGAACGAAATCTTCGAGATTTTTTAAAATTTGAAAACATAACTTTGCAGAACTAATTCGTAACTTTTGTGTAATTTGATCGTTTCTGTATGTCCTATAGTTAACGAGATCCCTGTATTATCCATTCTTATCTGGGACATCCTGTATACAAATGAAATGTTTGCTTAGTTTTAGCATTTTTGCCTTCGTATATACATTTTTTTCTTTCTCGTTTGGTGCGCCGAGTGTGCTCGTCACAGTGTAAAATAACTAGTAATGAAAGCAAATTATTAAAATAAGATGTTTAATATGATAAGCAAAGCTTATATTTAAAATTGATTACAGATAAGTTAAGAAAAATTAAGTAATATTTCCACTAAAACATCTGCACATAAATAACTACATCCACCATATTATCTATAATCGATCGCCATACCCTTTATTGTTTTTTTTTATTAACGTTAATAGATACTCGTATTATATGTATGATCCGAGTATTGCTTTATCGATATAAATTTTTAATCAATCAGAACGCCATGACGTTAGAAAAACCACATGTTTGCTACTTAAGTTATTTTTACATCGGAAAATAAAAAGAACTATAATTGCAGATAACAGCTTATAAATGATGTGGATTGACGTGGAGGTAACAAGATAATTATTATTTTAAAATATCTAAAAAGAAATAATAAAGCTGATAGCAGCAAATACGATAGTACATATGTGAGGTGTTCGGTTAGTATAGGGCAATATTTCGCTGGAGTACAGGGTAGGTCAAAATAGGCTAGTAGTTCATATAATTACTTTTTCTAATGTCTCTCCTAACAAAGATATCGGGACCCAAAGAATTACATTTCGATTAAAACTTTTAAGCAACACTGTATAGTATTTCAATGGAATTTTGTAATTTGTGCAGTTTGTGCTAAGAAACTCATACTAGGGTCAAAATTTTGATAGCAAATTGTAAAATATTGTCATGTCATTATTGGCATTTATATTTTGTGTCTCTTGTGGTTCACAAATTTTTAAAGTTTCTAAACGAAAGTAGTTTGCTATACAGGGTGTTCCTTAATGACGTGCTAACATTTCAGGGTGTGATTCACTAGGTCATTTTATAAAGAAAATTTCATATGAACATATGAATATATGTTGGCTTAAATTTTTTGCTACAGGGTGTTGAATTTTTATTTTTTAAATAAAATAAAAAATATGTTTTAATATCTCCGAAAGTACTTTATATATTATTTTCAATTTTGTTATACCATAAACTGTAGTTAGAAAAGTTATTCAATTGTTCCACCAGTGGCGTCCCTGCAAACATGTCCTCTGATATTATTTACAAGAAAGATGGTACGCCACTGACATTTTTCCATGTGGATATTTTTTAAGATTAGCTTGGTCAATTCTACATGAGACCGGTCTCTTGAGTTTTTCTTGTTCTTGATTAAAACGCATAAATTCATATTGAGACTCATTATTATTAACATTGATAAAAGAAAATGTCAATGGCGTACCATCTTTTTTGTAAAAAATATTATGGGACACGTTTGCAGGGACGCCACTGGTGGAACAATTGAATAACTTTTCTAACTAAAATTTGTGGTTCTATATCCTATTAACACATACCATAATTCACACCCTGAAATATTAGCAAGTCATTAAGGAACACCCTGTATAGAATTTAATCATTAAACAATGACCCCCCCCCCCCCTTATTTTAGCGTAATACAACGGACCCCATATTTATAAAACTACTGAAAAATATATTTATTAAAAATACAAACCTTCGGTACGTGGTAACTATTTTTTTGGCACGCAATTATTGACATTTGAGACAATTAATTTTGTCAGCTGGCGAATCAGAATTCTCAATAAATATTGCTTAGAAATGTTTTTTTATAGTTGTGCTTCAAATTAGAAATAAAAAGGTATAGGTATTGCAAAAAAAATAATTCTATCGTTAGGTACGCTCAATTAATTTTTGTGCGAATTCAAATTAATCATACTGTCAGTATTCCAATAAAAAATAACGGTACCCAAGATGGCGTTTAATGACACTTAATTGCAGCATGTGCTAAAACACTTCGACTATAAAGTGTACATGCAAGTGTTATAAATAAGATACTGGACTCGTTTATCGCAGGAAACATGTGGCAAGCAAAAGTGCAAAGATACAATTAAATAATTACCCGACAGGAATTCTTTGTTGCATACCAATTAAATAATGAATTATTCGGTCGTATCAAACGAAATAATAATCGAGTATGCAGTTATTTGTCAAATTATCCCATGAGGATAGTTTTTAATTTCTATAAGGAGTATGCTAAAAATGCTTACAACCACGAAATTTGATACGCTCAAGTTTTTCGCACGATCAATTATGTAGTTTAGAGAAAAAAACCTTCTTGTGTTTTATATTTTCTTCTCCCATTTTATGGAAAAACACTACGTGCCAGTATAGTATAGATATATTTGTTTGAGAAACGCCTTACGATCCCATCCCCAACACAAAACATGGGATCGTAAGAACGCTTGTCGATAGAGCAATCACCATTTGCAACCCAAATGAAGCCCTCAAAGAAAAAACTGACCACATCAAGATCGACCTCAACAAAAATGGCTACCCCACGAAATTAATTGACAAAATTTTGGAAAATCGTAAGACTCGGCCAAATACACAAAAAGGAGAGACAAAAGAGGCTCAACCAACACTCAACATTCCATATGCCAAAGGAATATCCGAGAGAATTAGAAGACTAGAACAACGCTACAACATCAGAACGGTTTTCAGCTCGAGAGACACCTTAAGAAGCCATCTAACGAAGACGAAACCAACTAGCCAAGAAGATAGGAAAAACTGTGTCTACCAGATCCCCTGCGAATGTGGCCGATCGTATATTGGGGAAACACTACGGCCACTGGAAGCAAGGATTAAAGAACACAGAAACAACACTCAAAAAGGGGAAACGGAAAAATCAGGTGCAGCTGACCATGCCTGGACACACGGCCATCACATCAGGTGGATAGAAGCCGAAATCCTGCTCAAAGAACCACACTGGAGGAAGAGGAAGTTCAAGGAAGCTGCTACCATACACCAGAACCCAGGCTGTTTTAGTAAACCTTAATTAGATTTAAGAAATATCTGGAAACCTCTGTTAAGTAGATGTAAGCTCAGAATTACCAATATCACGCAAAACTGAACGCACGACTGCAGCCATCTCAATTATGCTTCAGTGCACATAGCTAGTATAAATAGAGCTGTAGTTACTTCTCTTATTTAGTATTCATCTGAAGATGACTGGAGATACTTACCAGTTGAAACGTTGTGATTAATAACAAATAAAGACAATGCAAGTCCAAAACTTTCCTATCATTCAAAGGTAGTAAGCAGTGGCGGCTCGTGAAATTATTTTACACAACAACTGCATCTCCAACTGAGGAGAACGGATGAATCGAGAACTTATAATATACAGTTTGGTTTGACGGTACGATAAAATATTAGGGAGGGTCGGACTTTATACGATAAATAATATTCAATGAATATAAATTAAATTTTTTTTATTCGTTTTGGGGGTTCACGTGCGCATGTGCTCCTGTAGATGAACCGCCAATGACAAATACATGTTCTTTATAAATAGTATTTACTGTTCTATACATATATCAAAGCGTTTCCTCAAATAATCAAATTTATTCTGAAAATACTATTGTTTCAAGTGTGCTATGAAAACAATTGTTCATAGGTACTGTATACTGATGTCTATACGGAGGAAAATTTAATGATTGTTTGAAAAAATAACTTTCTAAATCGTTTCTTCATTGAATTTTGAATTCATTAACTATGTCAAACATTTCTTTTTTCAACATACAATTATCACCCAAATTTGAAGAAAATCGCATTTTTAATAACTGAGATAGTAGGGTAGATTTCTGAAAAGCGGGACACACTGTATACATGCTTATACAGGGTGATTTCACGATATTACATTAGAACTTTATGGAGAACTACTGAACATATGTTTAAGAAACTTTGGTGATTTAGGTATTAACTGAAATATGCACATGTTCCTTTTATTTCCGGTTATACCGGAAGTAGCTGTCAACTTTCGTTTTTTAAATGCAACATGGTAATTTTTATTATATTTTTCGATTAACCATTAATTTCTAAGCAAATTTTATGCAACATCATTTTGTCAGACTTTGCCAGTTTTTGAGATATCTGGACTTTTTGTAATTATATGGCAAATATGCATGGTGATGAAATAAGCCACATAATTTTTTTTACCTTAGCCCTGGACTAAAAAATTATCGAATAGATAGAAGATCATCAAGTCTCAAAAATATTTCAAACTTGACAGAAAATGTACAGGGTGGTCACAATTCAAGGTTTATTGTGAAAGAATTCAATCTTTAAAAACTTTCTTATTTTAAATGGAACACCTGTATATTTTTATTTAATTTAATGACAAATTAGTTGTTCTTTATAAATAGTATTTATTGTTCTATACCTATATCGAAGTTTCCTCAAAAAATCAAATTAATCCCGAGATTACTATTTTTTCAAGTGTGCTATGAAAACAATTGTACTTAGGTACTGTATACTGATGACTATACGGAGGAAAATTGATTGATTGCTTGAAAAAACAACTTTCTAAAGCGTTTTTTCATTGAATTTATAAATAAAATGCAGTCGATTATTTTAAATGGTTTTGAATTTAATGGTTTAAATATGATTTTGTTTAATGCAACAAGTAAACAAATTTATAAACTTCAGTGAAATTAAAAATAAAATAAATAAATAATAATATAATATTTTCTAATTATTTTTTTAATAAATATTCAATTTCAATCTTTCAGCGCACAAGAAGTAAGGAATACAACAAGAAATTGTATGATGAAAATACATAAATGCTTGGAAGTAAGTGGGAATCACGTCGAACATTTATTAAAAAAATGATCAAAAAATATTATAATTTTCAAAAACATTTTTAATTTCACTAAAGTTTATGTTTACTATTTAAAAAAATTATATTTAAACCATTAAATTCAAAACAATTTAGAATAATCAACTGCATTTTATTTACAAATTCAATGAGGAACCGCTTCAGAACAATCAATTTCCTTCTTATAGATATCAGTAGACACTACCAATAATTGTTTTGAAGCGCACTTGAAAAAATAGTATTTTCGGAATAAATTTGATTTTTTGAGGAAACGTTTTTATAGCGAACATTAAATAGTATTTATAAATAACAACTAATTTTTAATCAAAATAAATACATAGTGTTGCATTTGAAATAAAAAGTTTTTAATGGTTGAATTCTTTTACAATGAACCTTAAATTATGACCACCTTGTTCATTATCGAAATATTTTTGAGACTTGATGATCTTCTAGCTATTCGGTAAGAAAATTTGTTTAGTCCAAGAGCTAACGTAAAAAAATTATATGGATTATTTCATCACCATGCATTTGCCAAATAATTACTAAAAGTGCAGACATCCCTAAAACTGGCAGTCAGGCACAAATAGAGATGTAAAGGTAATATTACCGAGGTAATGTTACCGTAATATTACGTAATATTACGTAATATTACCGCAAGATCGGTAACATTGGAAATATTGTTTTTTTTTTTTTTTTCTTTAAAATTGCCGGTGAAAACAAGATGGGGTTCCTTTGTTTCTTGTATAAAAAGCTTTTTGGAGACTAAACATTCATTAAAAAGTTTAGCAGTTGATGATAGCCCAGATATTTCTGATGTTCTTTCATCAAATACAGTAAGACTTCTTCTTCAAAACGAATTTTGGTTGCAAATAGAAGCAACTTATGACTTGTTCCAGCCAATGTCTAAGTGGATAACGATTTTTGAAGCTAACGGGCCAACAATCTCAAAAGAGTTTATCTGCTTTTTTGAAATAAGGTCTATATTACGTGACAAAGTATCAAATTTATCTATTACTATGTTTGAAAACCAGAAAATGTGTTCAATTCTTGAAAAACGAGAAAATATATGTTTAAAACCCGTTCATCTTGCTGCTTACCTATTAGAACCAAGTCAACGCGGCGAGAAGTTAACTGAAGCTGAAATTTTAATTGCAACGGAGTTCATCTATGAAACTGCAAGGCGTCATCCAAAGTATTCTTCACAAGTAGATCTCGCACAGTACAAAATTAGAGGTAATATTTTTGCTAAGGAATTCGTCATTTCCAGCGAAAAATCTATGTCTGGATCTGTTTGGTGGGCAGGAATTTGCTCCAGTTCTAAAATAAGTAGGTTAGCTGTAGACATTTTAAATTTACCATCGTCAACAGCCGCAACCGAAAGAACCTTTAGTACTTATGGATTTATTCATCGGCAAAAAAGAAACAGACTAATCGTGGAGAGGGCCGGAAAACTAACTTATATTGCCCATAATTATAATTTACTAAATGAAGAAGATCATTCGAGAATAGTAGAAGATACTGAGGAAGAAATAGAAAAAGAAGATATCGGTTTCGAAGTTATAGACTTGACTCAATTAACGAAAGAGAAAGAAGAATCAGATGACGAGGTTGGGGATGATGATGAGGATGATTTACCATTATTCACTCTATTACGTAGTCCATTCTGACTCTGACTAGTTTAAAAAACGTTCTTATTGTTTTTCGTAATGTTTTTACAGTTTTGAAATAAAAAAAACTAGTATTACTTAAAAAGCTGTTTTTTTTATAAATTACCAATGTTACCGTAATATTACGTAATATTACCGGTAATATTACCGATTTTTAAATTACCGGTAATTTTACATCTCTAGCGCACAAAGATGTTCTATAAGATGTTCTATAGAATTTAATGGCGGCAACGAGCTATTTTAGTCCATTGCAGGGAATATTAATAATATAGAACATAAATAATAATTATTAAAATCTAATTAATTAGTATAAAATAAAAACTATTATAAATGGTTGTTTTATTAATTAATTTTTTCCATAAAAAAAATCTTTGCATTTTTTAAAAATAATTTTAAGTTTACAATTTGTTTTTAATACTTTAGGTAACGTATTATAAATATTTATTCCATCAAATAAAAATTGATTGCATTGCTATGCTACTTTTAAATTGATTTTTTTTTATATAGTCAATATTTCTGGTTTTATGATTGTGTATATCAGTTGATTTTCCAAATTTTATACAATATTCAGTAGTTCTCCAGAAAGTTCTAATGCCAAGCTCGTCGTGAATCACCCTGTATTGTATTTAGTTTTTCTAAATACTAATATTTCACAATACATTATACCATGCTAAAAGGCCTATAAAATGGAGAAATTTGCGAAATACTGAAGTTGATGATTTCTTAAAATTTTTTTTTGCTTTTTATGGGTTAAAATATTATTTGATCGAAATGTTATATACGTCATCAGAAAGAGCATGTCAGAACACGATTATAAACCATAGTTTAGTTTCTTATCTATAATCGATTAACCAATAATCACTAATTTTGACATCCTCTTACTAAAAGCCGGCTGTACGCTAGTGTATGTAACTTTTTCAATCGTTCTTCAGCCTATCGTTTAAAGGAATAAATTACCTTTACGTTCCACATAGACTGCGTGATCCAAAAATATCCTTTGGCGGATAAAAATAATATTTTATAAATTTTCTCAAAATTTGTTTTATTAAAAATAAAAAAAATGGTTTATTCTGCTATACAGTAGGAGTTGCTTACCTGTACATTTCAGTTCTTTGGTTAATTCATCGGAACCTAAAAAGCAGTTCGGCGTTCCATCACAGAGTTTTGATAATTCGAAAAGCTGCAGAACGTCCGTCGATTCGTTCACTTGGCAGCCAAAGTATCCGTCCTCAAGGTTTAAAAAAAATATTTCGCGTTTGATACCAAATCCAATCCCGCCGAAGGATTGGCCAGTCTGAAACAAAAGAAAAACAGTCAGCATATTTCACTATCAATTGAAATTAAACGTTTATAGGGCTCATTAATTAATCATTTTAAAATTAATTATTAAATTATATATTTAAAACATAAATCTCGAAAAAGACTACTAATATTCTTTCGATTTATTATAATATGGAGAAATAAAAATAATGGACATCACATCTATTTTCTTGTAACTTGTAAATATACAGGATGTTTAAAAAAACGTGCAATCGCTCGTGGGCTGACTACTTATTCAAATATACGACAAATAGTCCCTATCAAAATGGGTCCACAGATGCTTAGATTGAAAGATACAGGTTGTTAAATTTTTTAAATTTTCCGATATTTGAAGGCATTTCCGAAACGCAGGAATAATTTGAGTGAAATGAGTTATGAAAAGTAGCTAAAATAGCACAAAAATACATTCTCATATCAAAATCGTCTTCCATGAGCTCATGAGTAGGTATCATTTTATAGGGATACATTTTATTTCCATGTAATGTTCGAATAATCGATGAATGGCTAACATCGAATATTGGGGCTGCTTCTCGACTAAAAGTATGTGGGTTTTCCTCAAACTCAAGCATAATATCTAATTTTGTATCAACACTTATTGCATTTACAGCGAATTTTTTTATCTGCTTTACATGTCCAAGCTGACGAAACTGCTTTTCTATTTTACTAATTCTCCCTTGAGTTATACGCGCCAAATTAGGAAATTTTTCATGAAATACGCGAACAACTTCCATTTGTGTCCGTGGTTTATCTCCATAATCAATCATCTGTAGAATTGTTAACTGTTAAATAAACCATTTTTCTGATATGCACTTAACGAAATTCAAACGACCATAACACTGACAACTACTGTCATGCAGAAAGACAACAATTTGTTAAGGCTACGCGTTTTAAACATAAGTAAATAAAACTATTTATACCTTTCTTTTATTTCATATCAGTAAAAAGAAACGCTGAAATGCAATAAATCTGAAAACACTTAAGATTTCCGTAACAGTTGAAGATAGGTATAGGATATTATATATTAAATATATTTGAAATTTTCCGAGGGATAGAAAAATTGAATAATATACAGGATGTTGTATTTAAAATAAGAAAGTTGGTATTGGCAATCGACGTGTCCGAGCGTTTTTTCGCACACGCCCCCATTTATTTATTATAGAATTTATTCCATTTGGCTGATACACGCTGTATGGTCGCTTATCCTGAGACACATGTTGTATAAGTTCACTTATCCTGCAACACACTGTATATTTTATCGATAACTTGTTATAACTGGAGCCTTATTATACATAGATTGCAATCAAACGGCTGCTACCAAGTTACTACTTAAGGTAATCGTAAAACCTTTAACTATGCAATAAATTGTATTCTCCGTCTCCTATTCCTTTGGAAGATGACTATTAAAATGTTTTAATGGTTCATTTCATCCTCCAATCCAGATATTATGAATGAAATATGGCCCGAGTATTCGGAAGACATTAGACTGTAAACAAACAATTCCAAAGGACAATTATTGAATAAAATACGAGTATAATAATAGAATGTGTTATGCACTATGTATGTATAGTCGGGCCAGAATTAAATGGCGTGAGTTTGTGCAGGATACTAAAAATAATTAACATTTATATTCATTTTGCCATAAATGATGCCACAGCTACTTGTCTCGGCTCGTACTTATTTTTTAAAACAAACAACTCAAAAATGAATAAGTTGAAGTGATTTGAGGATAAATATTCTATAGTAAAAATCAGTGAATTGGATCGCTCTTCCAGGGTTCGTCAGATAACTTTGTGGACTTGATATGACCCTAATTTACCATTGAAAAGGTTATGTTCCTGTGTTACACAGGGTTTTTAGGAAGCATTGTAAATTTCAAAAATCTTGTTCTACAAAATCCTTATTAGTTTTTAATTTTATTTATTTATTTATACAGGATAACAAACAGGCAAAACCCAATACAGTATCCACTTAATATGTAGCTAATTAAAATAATAAATAAAGATATAATGTAACATTGTCATGTTAACACTATTGTTGTTTAAGTCTTTACTGCTGAAGATGTGGGTTTTTAGCTCCGAATCATGCACATTTGCATCTATACACATATTACCATAAATAAAGTGAATGTTTTAAGGCGAGAATAGTTAGATAATATTTATTGAATTTGCTGCATCAATGTTAAAGAAGCCTTCCCTCGAAATTTAAAAAGTCACTTGGTTCTTCTTAGTGAGGCAGCATCCATAGATAAATAAAATTTGTAATTAAAATAAATTTATTTGTTATGATCCTAAAAAAACATAAGGTGCACTACACTGGTAAGCGAGTAGACGTACAGCTTATAGCATTGCCATTTTTTTAAAAGTCATTTTCTTCTAAGTCCGTGTCCACAACGGCGCTCCGACCCTCGGCTCATCGCCTTGTACCATAGCACCGCACAGCCTCGCTTGAGCTTCGCACAGTAGTTTCTCGACATCGAGATATAAACATGGACTGTGCGTATATGAGAATGCATATAGATATTTTTGATTATATCATTACTTGGATTTTATGTAGGACAACAACATATTTAAACAACATATTTAAAATAACAATTAATATGTTAAAAATTATTCCAGTGTTTTTTCTAATTAATTAATTACGACCCTGTTTAAACATATTTTTTAATGCGACATCCTATATATTAACTGATTTTCCAATTTCACGTCAAATTCTGAACATATACCACTTTGTTATATTAGCGTCTAAAATAATATCTTCTTCATCGGAAGAAGATGACAACGCACAGTCCATGGTTATATCTCGATGTACAATAACTATTGCCCTTCCTGTCACTACGCAACTGGGTGGGTACATCCATCAAATATCGGACATCACCGAACAAGCCCGATGACCCATCGGGTGACTCATGAGACGCATGCGCTATCATTTGTCTGGGATATAGCATATCAAATTAGCTCTAGCTACCTGTAATCATTGACAACGCACTATGTTGCCATATTTTTAGATTAAGTACTTTAAAAAAAAAAATATATTATTTTGCAAAATAAATAGTATGAAAAGAAGGATTTAATAACATTGAAACCATAATAGAATATTAGTTTCTTATATACCTATTACAATTTATTTTAAATGCATAAATGTAATTTTAGGCATTTCTCGGTAAGAGATTTAAATTAAAATTTAATATATGTGACAACATTGTTAACCTCAGATATTTGTTTGCCCGCATTCCTTTCGTAGCTACAGATAAACTTGTCGACCTGTATGTATCATTAAACCAATGATGTTTTATGAATGGAATAATTTGTCACTCTTTTTGTTTATCTCGTTTCCTATATTAACAAATCCAGTCATTTTTCGAATTTTTCGAGATACGTGACTCGGTTACAGCTTTTGTCAAACGAGTAAGCAGTGTCGCCTTCTCCTTATTGTGATATTAAGAAGAAACAACCATCTACGGCAGTGCGAGTATGCTGAATCGTTCGTCAGCTCTTAACGTTGCTTAACGGTCACAAATCCTGAATGAAACAGACTTTCGACACACTTCAAGTCATTTGGAGACTCACCATCGCAAAAAAATTAAATATACTACTTAAAGTTTATTACATAACATAAAACTCCCGTTACACAATCTAGCGAACAACATGTCGTGTCCCCAATATATCTTGAGATTTTTCTCTGCGTTCGGTAATCAACCATGTATACACAATTACCTATATTTTCGCTGCCTGGCGTTTGTTTCATATGCTTATTGACATATTTAAATATGACTCGTCAGAATTCCTTTATGATGTATTTACAGTAATTTCCATAAGTAAATGGCCCTAACGGTGTGACTTGTTGTATCTGAATCAACAATAACTTCGTGCGCAATTATTGTTTAATTCGCGTATACTATGATGTACTTGCTTTCTCGATGCAATTTATCTTCATCCTATTGTCGAAGATTTTTTAATATTCGGGTTTGGTGATCAATCAATAGGCTTTATAGCTGAGCAAAAATGATATACAGGGTGTGCAAGATAAGAAGGGCCTCTATGGGGATCGATTAACTGGGAAAAAAGTATCGGAATGAAAGCACGAACAATATTAGTGTTGGAAAAAACCGATGATTTTATTAATCGAGTACTTGATACTCGAGCGATTTTAATAATCGAGTGATTAATCACTTGGAATTTTTACGACTAAGAAGAATGTGTTGATAAAACACCAGGTTGTCTTTGTAAGTTTTAGACGTTTAGAAGTTTAGTCTAGAGTTTTTATTATGGAAGAAGAGTTGAATCTAATTTTTTACAAATTAAAATTTATAATCGCCGCTGGCTAGCCAGTCCCTGTCAAAACAAAACCCATATCGCGATGAATCAACTAAGGGATTTGTCTTTTTTATATGCACCTGCTCGTTTTATGTGCCTTTAACAAAGACGTATGTCGTGTCAGCCTTCTGAGCGTCAACCTCGAACGTCGCAAATCGGCATTCGCTTGAATTTATAACTAGAGTAATATTTCCTATTGAGCGAAAATCTGCTCGAATATACAAGCTATTTTTCACCTCGATCGATCACACTACCAAGCAGCACAGTTCGGTTGGCGTCAAGCTCTGGTATCGAGTGAAAGGTAATAAGTAACAAGCGACGATTTTCGCTTCGCTGCTCGAGCAGTTTTTTTAATAATCGAGCGATGTCGGTTATTTCAATAATCGAGTACTCGAGCGGTTTTTCGCTCGAGCGATCACAACACTAAGCAATATGCTGCACAAAAAGTTTTGATAAGATTTTTTAAGTTTTGAGTTAGTTAAATAAAGTGCCGTATTAGAAAAAATGATGTTGATGATGATTGGTCGAAACGTCGTATAAAGAGTTTTGCGCACGTCGAAAAAAAATTAAATAAAAAATTTCAGTTTTTTTTTAAATGACTCAAAACTTAAAAATCTTACCAAAACCATTTGTACGGCATATTGTTCGTGCTTTGATTGCCATACTTTTTCTCCATTTATTGGAAGTTGTACCTGTTACCATTAACGAGATCCCCTCCGTATCTTGGGCACCCTATATACCTTTATGGGCAAACATATCTGAATCTACTAATGACTTCTCACTCACTTTGCAGACTTTTCTTACGTTTTCTTTTTCAATACAGTTACTTTATAGGTATGGTGGGGCCCTCTGTCTTTTATTATAAAGAATAAAAATACGTATGATACTAGCACGTCTGTTTGTATCTTGAGTCAATAATAAATTTAATGGCAATTGTCAACTAAACGGGTTTGTTCCAACCGACCAATTAGATTAGATATACAGGGTCTTTCAAAAAACATATATACATACAGAATAACGTTAAGTTAACGCAAGTGTGGACGTATATCAAAGTACCCTTAACTTAACCTATTAACAATCGAAATAGATCGTTAAGGATAATTGATAATAATCTTTCACTTTACACGTCAAGTGACCCTCGAATTATTTTAAAATAGAGTTTTTTTTGTTTACATTATCGTTAAGGCTACCTTCAGTGGCGGCTCGTGACCTATGATAGAGGGGGTTCACAAGTATTGTGAAATTATTTTTAAAAATTTATTTTTGTGTAACGACCAAACAATTACTTTCTAGGCGTTTTAAATGTAGAAAGAAAAAAGTAATAAGAAAATGCGTTAGGTAAAACATATTTTTATTTATTTTTTAATTTTACACAAGGAAATACAACTTTTGGAAAATAACAAAGGTTTTCTTAGTGTGTATATAGCTGTCGGATCTTAACGTCGTCGCATGCAACCCTCGTAACAATATTTATACAGTCCACTACTAATACTACTAAAGCCATCTACGAGCTATCAAGAAAACAGAATGATGTCCAATACTACTACAGCCATCTACGAGTGATCAAGAAAACCGAATGATATCTAATACCACTACGCCATCTACGGCTACGTCATTAGACGCAACCAAGATGAGAACAATAGTTAACTGTTTTATGACGAGAACGAATCGAGCCACAAGACTGACAAGTTGGCATTCTTCATATTTTCAGTGATTTTTAGTTTAAATCCTTAAATAAAATGGTTTAAAATCATATCGAGTATCATTTATCGAAATACACAACATTTATCGACCCTACACAATAATGCTTAAACGTAAAGTCCATTATTCGGTTCTTAATTGTAGAAAATTGATCAATAACAGCCTCATTAAGTTTGGAATACCCTCTATAAATTTTTTTTCATATATTTAATTTTTAATCTTTCTAATAAAGTCCCTAGATTTACCCTTTGTGGTCTGCGTTGAATTAATTTCGGGTTTAGGTGTTCCCGCATTCTTCACTTCAATTTTTTGCTCCAAACTCAAAGAGGTAAAGTTATTAATATACTCAAAAATCCCTGGGGTGGGGTGATGTCAGCGTACTTATGGGATATAAATTTGTGGTAGTGATTAACTAAAGAATCTGCAAAATTACATGCCTTAAGTTATTTTTAAAAAAACAGTCGATAGAAGACAGATATCCATGCGGTAATTACATTATGATAATTACCGTTGACAGTGCTATTTTATTATCCCTTTAAATTATTCAGTATATTCACTGCCATTGTGTGATGTAATAAAACAGTGTTTATATGTAAACACTTGCATTTTTAGAATATGTGCATAAAACATCCAAAAATCGGAAGTAAACGCAGCGCACTGGAACCTCTTCCGTTCTTGAAGGTTAGCAAATAAATAAATACCGTTAGAGCAAGGTCATTTAATTTTGCTTTTATACTTTGTACTTTGATTTACATACATGTAGAAATTTTGCCGTAAGTAAGATATAGAAAACAATTATGGTAATTGACGTCAAATATACAGGATGTAGCGCTTTAATATGAAATATTTACATATTAATTATGTAGGACAAGTGTTCGTTTATCATAAGTAAACTTTTGGTTAAAAAAGACCGATTCTTGTTTCAAATTCTGTTATAGTAAAGTTTACATTATACCGTTGATCGTTTGACAGCCATAAAATCCTAATCATCAGAAGTTTCTTTTCGGGCAGAGCCGGAGTGTAAATTTTATTTAACTTGTCCCTAATTTTCTCTTTAATTCAAAATAAAAATATTTCAATATGTAGATAACTATAAATATTTTGAAGGCGACCCTGCAACCATTTATTGCGGTTTGAAGTTGTTGATTTATTGCAGTAAAGTCCTACGCATAGGCGTAACTAGAGGGGGGCCAGGTGGGCCGCGCCCACCCCAGATTGGTCTGGTGCCCACCCCAGTGTTTCCGAAGTTCAAAGCCATACATACGTCATAGTGACACTTGCCATTAAAATCCTACTACACTAGGGGCCAGGCCCCCCCTACAAAATCATTCTAGTTACGCCAATGGTCCTACGGTATAAAGTAAACTGCTACACATATGATGTAGGTACTCTTCAGCATTTAAGATATAACTTACTTCAAATCATTTTTTTCAATACCAAATGAAAATCCAAAATAGAAAAGTTTTTATTTAGAAATACACAGAGTGTTCCTTCTTGATGAGATGATTCCTTAATTTTAAGACGAAAAGTTCATATCCACGTATGTTAAAAAATTCTTTATTTTTGATATACAAGGTGTTAAAGTTTTTATTTTTTGTTTAAGATGAGAATCCCAAACAATCCCAAATTAGCAATCGGAGCCATCTATGTTGCATCAATTTAATTTAAAAATATGTCACTTTTTGGCAGGTTAGAGAGAGAGACGAGAGTCATCAGCTGATCAATATTTCTTTCCGTGAAGTTTTAGCCGTTAATAATTAAGTTTTTTTAGTTGATTTATTGATATTTAGATTGTCTGACATGTCGATTGGCGTATCAATAAGTTTCAGGAAGATCTGGTCATATTTGAAATTGTTATTATTCTTATAACATTATATTTTTTAACGCAATTTTTTCATAGCGTTTCCTAATCCTTTAACTTTACGAATCCAGTTTTAAATTAGAAAAAAACTAAGTATATTTGGCTATACGTTCGCATACAATACTGCCTGCTTGGCAACCTGTGATTAAACGCAGCTCTTAATAATTATTATTATGTTATTTTCCTTCTTAAGAGATTGAGGAAAAAGATCTTCCTTGTTTAGAATTGGATGGCAATTAATAATAAAGTAATTGTTTCGAAAATATAAAAAAAAATCATATTTTTTGGTTAAAATTGTGTAAGTCGTCGCTGTACCTACGCCACTTGTTGAAAAAACCTTTTTGGGGAAAATTGTGTGGTTCTGGTTTTATATTGTAATAGTCTATAGCAAAATTTAGTGCAATATCAACAAACCCGAACAAACTGGCATCGAGGTTCTTGGTAAAAGCCAAAAAAACTTTTAACACCCTGTATATAGGAAACAAAGCATTTTAGGACATATGTATATATGAATTTTTCCGACTTATAATTGGTCCAGGAATCACCCATTGGTATAGTAATGTGTATACAAGGCTATCCAAATTAAGTGTCCAACATTGGTAACTTTGTTATTATTAAAGATACAAAATTGTTGAAATGAAATCACTTTTCCTTCCCCTCAAAACTATCATCCCGTTTTTCAATACAGTTTTGAGCAAGTTTTTCAAATATCTTTAATATGGTTCTACCCTCTATCTGGTTTCTCTATTCCTTAACAGCTGCTGACGCATATCTTCGCAGACAGCATGAAGTATCACGCCTCAACAAAGACCTAGAGACATTTTTTGGCTTAGAGTGACAGTAACCAATCGAATTTAACGCTAAAAACCCCAGGCAGTAGTTTTTTCTAAAATGTTAACATTACAGAACCGGATATAGTCATGGATGGACACTCAATTCCACTGGCTTCGTCTATTAATTTGCTGGACGTCAATCTGAGAGGAAATATGTCTTGGCATAACCACGTTGTGGCAATCGCCAAGATATCTTCTCAGAAACTTGGTGTACTCTTCCGAACCGGAAAGTTGTACACACCTCAACAACTTTTGGACACTATACAAAGCCCAGATTCGACCATCACTAGAGTACTGCTCTCATGTCTGGAGCTCTGCACCCAAACATACTCTTCGGCTACTGGATTCCATCGACAGGAGGGCCATACGTCTGATTGGAAACCCCTAGCTGACGAAGAACATCGACAGCCTAGAACATCGAAGACAGCTTGGGGATTTGACTCTCTTTTACAGATATAGAAAATACACGACGAACCACTGCCGCCCATCCATATATGGTTAAACTTAGTACTCCTCGAACTTTACCTATGAACATTATTTAAGAATTCTTTCATCAGGAGGACTTCATCCTTATGGAGGTCGGTTTTCCCAACGAATATAACCTCCAACGAACAAAACTAACGTGAATCGCTTTTTCCGCACACGCACTACTCCCAGAGTGCCCTAAAGGATTTTTCCTATAGTGCTTGTGTTTAATCATCAAAAAAAAAACTGTAGTCTTTAAGGTGTTCCGTTGCATATGATTTTGGTTCTTTAAATAACCCCACAAATATAAATCAAATGGGATTAGTTGTGGTCATCGGGGAAGCCACCGACTAGAGCCATTTGTTCCTATCCATTGATCATTAAAAATAGTTCTCAGAATTTGATAATTTGATCTTCCTAATTTCGCAGTTGTGAGCAGGTGCGCCATCTCGCTGAAAATGCAGATTCTGTCTACTTATAAAATCCAGTTCGTCTGAGAAATTATTCAAAATTTCAGTCATAAATTCTATCTAGTTCTAGTATCTAGTACTTTTCACCGGTATTTATATCTGCTTTATACACGTCAATGTGACGCCTGTTATCACGAAAATAAACACAACAAACAAGAGATGGTGATTCTATCTATGGAATCCCCATCTCTTTTTTTATCTTCTGTCTGTTTCTGTTTTAATCGTGACAGCTGATCGGTTTGATATGTCTTGGTTATGAAAACCAAATAATCGACGGACGTAACTAAAAAGTCTATATTTTTATCCAGTTGACGGCAGACTAGGCACAGTCTTACCATATTGACTTAATAATTACTATTTTTTCCACAACAAATACTTAAATTTTTAACATACAAACACTGAAAAACAACAAGGAATTTTATTTAACAATAACGCAAATGTTGTTAATCCGGTAGTGTCGAACGCGAAAGCAGGTGTGTAAGACGGCCGTTTCAGTACGGGCTTTATAAAAAGTACGTTTTTCTATTTTGGTTTCATAATGACTACATTATGAAATGCAAACAAATTGAATAACCTGCCACTTTATGAAACTGAAATTTTATTGTTTTTATGTTGGCAGCAAGTAGGGTTCCAATTTTAGGTTTACTTTGATTTCGTTGAAATTAGTTTTCTAGGCATTATGGATTCGACAAAAATTTTTTATAGAAAACTTTAAAACACTAACCTTTAACTTTGCAAATAGATCATTTTTACTAGATATTTATCTGAAATACCTACACTCGGAAATATATAACATGCTGACGGTGTGCGTCAACTAATTTCTAATCACAACTATAAAACAACATAACCTAAAAATAATAGAAATATCTTCCAGTTTATGCTCTATTTATAAAGTTTTATTCAATAAAGTACTATTTTTATTTTAAATTCAATATAGTATTATACATATTACTTTATATACAGGGTGGCCCATCGAAAACAGTCCAGCAAGGTTTACGGCTGTGTACGTGAAAATTAAAAAAAACCTCGGACCCGTAAACTTGTGTTTTCAGGGGGACATGTTTCACTGTTAATTTCATCCCTGTCACCTCAACCTCCCTAGCGCGGGCGGCTACTGCCCTTGTTTTTTCAAATGGAAATGGGTATGTTGTGATACATCTTTTTAAAGGGCATTAAATTCTCTTTAAAATGGCGCTTTGTTTTGTAAATTTGAGCCGCCGAGAAATTGCGTTTTAAAAAATTTAATTTTATTGAGTACTACTGTGTTATCTTATTAAATGTTGAAAATATCCACCATTCACCTCCATACAATAGTACAACAACTGTTCAAAGTGTTCTCGGACATTGTGAAGAACATGTTGAATTGACTGTTGACTATTGCTTAAAAAAATTGTTTACGCACAAACCTGTGTACTTGATAAGAGGTGCAGTGAAATGTTTCAGATTCCGTTGCTCGGCGGCGCTTAGCTCAAATTTACAAAACGAAGCGCCATTTTAAAGAGAATTTAATGCCCTTTAAAAAGATGTATTACAACATACCCATTCCCATTTGAAAAAACAAGGGCAGTAGCCGCCCCCGCTAGGGGGGTTGAGGTTACAGGGTGAAATTAATAGTGAAACGTGTCCCCCTGAAAACACAAGTTTACGGGTCCGACTTTTTTTTAAATTCTCACGTACACAGCCGTAAACCTTGCTAGACTGTTTTCGATGGGCCACCCTGTATACATATTTATAGTTACTGTAGACATTTCCTGGGCATTAATTGTTATTCCTGTCAGATTCTGTGTCAACACAATATTTTGTTCAATAGTATTATTTATTATTTTGTTCAATATTTTGAACTTTTCTATTATTCAAGAAACACCATTGTCTACGACCTTCAAACAGACATTTTGAACTTTGTTCTGCTGTCACCATAACGCAAAGTTTTGCATATTCTTTGTAAAAGTGTTTCTAGATTATTTTCTGCAATTTCTCGTATTTCTGACTGAGTACAACTTTCCTCCTGACTCATTTTTATTAACTTTAATAATATATTTATTTTTAATTATGACGTATAGGAAGAAGCTTTGTTGTGTTCAATTGTTTCTATCATGGCATATTTGATACTTGTAACATTTTATTGAATTGTAAAAGTATTGCCAACCCAAAAAGAAAATATTAATTCAAATGGAAAAAATCTACTATAATTTTAAAAGTTTTTCAGACTTTAAGACCCAAATAGAAAACGTATTATAAAATACACGGTTCATAAGACAATTAGAGCACTTGTACTTTAGAAAACGTCGTACAGCCTACCTAAGAATGTAAATTGTTCATTCTTCAAAGACTGTGAACTAACGCCGTATCCTCATTGATTTAAAATCCTAGGATTATCGAATGTAATACCACAAGATGTGTCGGGATTGCCGAATAATACTTTTACCTGACACGAAACGCGTTACCCGGCAACAACACTACGACTCCGAAGGAGGAGTAGTGTTGCCGGGTAACGCGTTGAGTGTCAGGTAAAAGTATTAGGTAATACCGAAACATCGAGTTGTATTCAAAGGATTATACAACGAAATAAAATACATACATATTTGTCGGAACGCTCGGTATTTTTGGGCTTCACATTTTTAGTAGCATCGTCGACTTTAGACAACAAAATTTTACCAAATCTTTCTTTTGCCATTTTGTAACAAGAACTGACAGAAATTACTTCTGAAGTAATTTGTCAAAAAATGACAATTACAACAATGTGACCACCAAGTGATAATCACTTAAATGATTATCACTTATTAATCACATCCTTCTATATGGGAAAAATATACATGGAGTTGTATAATCCACTAAAATGAATTATCAAAAAAGACTTCAACAGGCGGATAAGAACGATTCCCGTTTGATCACCAAGATATATTTTATTATAAATAATAATTCTTCATTCGGTTATTTATTTGTGCCATCCCGTATATTTTATGATAACATTAATTAAGTAACTAGGCATATCATTATAATTACCTTTCGTATATTCGCAAGGACGATTATTTAATATAATTAATACGGCTGCTTCCATTAGTACGAAAACGTTTTTTTATATAATGATTCATTAGAAATTACCTAAATAAAAGCCAGGAGTTAATTAAAGATAGTAACCTATAATAATTTATTTATAATAAATAATAGCGCCATCTTTGACCTTGGGAGGAATTCTATTACTTTAAATAACGGTGCTGACGGCGATGATCGCTTGAGGAAAATCCAATATAATTTTTTTTTTAAATTCATTAAACAACATTTTGTTAGCATTCAATTTTAATTGGAGCTATAGTTAAAATCGGTCTTATATGGCGACTCTACAGGGTGTCCCATAACTTATGGGCCATCAAACTAGACCGAGTAAGTCATACAATTTTTTTCGAAATGTTTCTTGTTCTAAACATGCAGGGTGTTGAAAGTGAAAGTTTATTTTTGAAAATAAGCCCAAATGTGAGAACGGTTTAATATGTGATGTTAAATCTCTAATCGTTTCCGAGATATTTTCATTTTGATTTTTTTGATGCATTGTGTTGTTTAAACGGAAATATCTCGAAAACAGAGATATTAAAGTTCAAGCCAGTATACCTTTTCAGTTTAGAAATTGCCCGTCTCTGGGATCTTCGATTAAAAATACTTAGTAACAGGTAACATAGATTTATTAAACCCAGTGTACAGGGTGTCCCATGTTCGACACTTTTATAGGGTATCTCCGTAATTGTTAGTGCTATCAAAAAAGTAATGTAAGTGTCATGTGCTCTTTGTGGCCAAACTTAAAATGGTAAAATCAAAATTAGAAAATTTTCGCTCGCTTAAGAGATACGGGGAAAATAAAAAAATTGACAATTTCAAATAACCCTATATTTTCTTAGTTAAAAGAGATACAGAATAATATTTTATACATAAGTTACTTTATATTGATTGTTGAATAATCTGCCGTTTTCAGAATAAATATACGGGGTCAGGTAAAAAAGTTATCGGACCTAAACTCATTTTTTTAAATGGTACACCCTGTATATTTTAATCTAAAAAGATACTATTTTAAATTCTCCTTTCAAATATATAAGACATCATGGATGATATTGGTTTCCTATGCGATTTATTTAAACTTTATTACTTTGAAGCGAAATATCAGATTAAGGTAAAAAATAACGGGAATCATCGCAAATGTTCGGAATATATCCTTAAATGTTTACCGTCTTTCCGGATAGCGAACAAAATATACATTTTGCGCCATTTATTCGTTTTTTCCACTTTCAATATAAACTGATATCGTATAAAATTTTTCGAAATATTGATAGGTCATTTTCGCAAATGAATATGTAAAAATGAAATTGACGTTAAATGTTAATAATCAACATAGTTGTAGGATATTAGCTTTTGTTTCATGGTCTACTGTGGTTTAAAGTAATAAAGTTTAATAAATCGCCTAGGAAACTAATATCATCCATGGTGTGTTATATATTTGAAAGGAGAGTTTAAAATAGTATCTTCTTAGATTAAAATATACAGGGTGCTCCATTTAAAAAAAATAGGTTAGGTCCGATAACTTTTTTACCTAACCCCGTATACTTATTCTGAAAACGGCAGAAAATATAGGGTTATTTTGAAAATGTCTATTTTTTGATTTTCCCCCGTATCTCTTAAGCGAGCGAAAGTTTTCAAATTGATAGCATTAACAATTACAAACCCTATAAAAGTGTCGAAAATGGGCACCCTGTATGTAACTAAAGCCCACTAATATGAAAGTGAAAGGTTGTTTTCAAAAATAAGCCATAATCTGAAAACAGTTTAATATATCAGATTGAAAGTTGACGGTATCACGCTTTTATGGGTAAGAAATGAGAATTTGTAGAATTCTAGAAGGAGAAACTTCTTGAAAGTGAAAGGTTGTTTTCAAAAATAAGCCATAATCTGAAAACAGTTTAATATATCAGATTGAAAGTTGACGGTATCACGCTTTTATGAGTAAGAAATGAGAATTTGTAGAATTCTAGAAGGAGAAACTTCTTGAAAGTGAAAGGTTATTTTCAAAAATAAGCCATAATCTGAAAACAGTTTAATATCATGTTTTTATGAGTAAGAAATGAGAATTTCGAAAAAACTTATATGATTACTTTGATGTTTGGTATCTCCAGTTGATCTATGACCCATAAGTTGGGACATCCTGTATATATTAATCATCGTTTATCGTCATTTCACTCAAATTCCTTTAATTATACCCCGTCAAGAACAATCATGATATTTTTGACTTATGCATTTTGTGCAAAATTATTTGCCTTTTACCTGTAAATTTATTTATCCATGTTATATAAAGTCGATAATTTCTATCAAATTTTGAGGAATCATATCAAATGATAAGAGGAAATCATATCTTAAAAGGCTTTAAAACGACTACCATTTATATGAAGATATCTTAATGTTTTAAGTCTGATGCAAATTTTTCGAATAGGTTCTCTGAACCAAACGGGTCAGAGAACCTTTTTTTTAATGGCGGTTCATAAAAAGTTAAGTATCAAATAAAGCCGTTTTGTTTAAGTAAAGATCCCTGCAGCTGACTTAATGGAGTACTTGGAATAAATCTTCTTAGTAGACAGTAGTACAGGAGAATGTTTTTGATGATAAACAATACATTCTTCTTGATATTTTTAGTTTTTCGCAACGTAATCTTTCAGCTCAAGAAATACAACATACGAACAAACCCTCTATGAATCTAGATATATTTGAGTTAAATGCTGGAAAATATTGAAAACAATTCATTTGTTTTCCGAAAATCGTTCAGAAATATTGACATTTTTGATAACATTTTTGAGAGAAAAAGTGAATATTTCCCTACACTTAGTCGTTGCTAGGCAACGGAAAATAACTGTTAGGAAATATTCATTTCCTTACTGTAAGGAAATGCAGACTAGACCTTACAGTTATTAGTGTTCTACATAAATGTCAAGTTTGACAATTCAACATTAATACGTGTTCATAGTAACGCAACCAATTTTATTACGAATTTCAAAGCACCATTTATTTGTGAATAAAATTATTCGCGATTTTTTCAAAATTTATCAATATCGGTCGATTTTTAAACAATTTTCGGAAAAATAGTATGTTTACCTCGAAGTAATTCTCAAATTTACAAAACAAAGAGCCATTTTAAAGAGAATTTAATCCTCTTTAAAAAGATGTATCACAACATACCCATTCCCTCGCTAGGGGGGTTGAGGTTACAGGGATGAAATTAATAGTGAAACGTGTCCCCCTGAAACACAACTTTACGGGTCCGAGTTTTTTTTTTAATTTTCACATACACAGCCCTAAACCTTGCTGGACTGTTTTCGATGGGCCACCCTGTATACTGTGTATAAAACTTTATAGTTTAAGATTTGTTAATTAGATTAATACCTAAAACAAACAAAATTAAACTAAACTTAACGTTGAATAGATACATCGTTCCAAGAAAATAATAAAACTCACATCCTAACCTCAATATTTATAGAGATGGAGTTAGATATCGTAGATTTGTTAATTATGAAAATATTGCATGGGATTTGTTAAAATTTAAAACCATATTCAAACTATTATTAAAATAAATATAACGAAGTTATAGAAATCGATACTTCTCCCATTTCTACTTTACCCAAGCAGTTATTATGTTTAATGGGTTGTTACTTATTTTTTTGTATATTAATCATAAATGGATCTCCATAATTAAGAAATTTTAAAAATACAAATATATCTAATTTTTTTAATGAGAAGTATTGCCTATTGCTCTTTACCCCCACACAGCACCCCAATTCACTCCACGCGTCCCGACAGTTTATTAGTTTTTAAATAAACAGCTTTACTGTCAAACTGACACACCATCTGTCATCTGTTCAAATACAGTTATTTGAAGTTTTTCAACACGCGTGTATCACACTTTCTAGCCAAGTTAACATTGCTTTTTTCTCATTTTCGTAGGTGATCGTAGGAAATACGAGCGCTAATGAGACTGAGTAGTAGAGATACATGAAAAATGCCGATTTATCATTCCTCTGTGCATAGGTGGTACTTAACGTCCCATGGAGAAGAAGAAAATTTAATATAATACAACATAACCAATAATTTAATGCTAAAAAATAATTTTGACACAATTTGATTTAACAATACTTAATTGTTTTTATTATCGTACTATAGGTTTTGAAATTTTATGACAATTATTATTATTTATTTTATTATGTTCCTAATAAGTACAGGGTGTCCCAAATTCGATGTTCACCATTAGGATCTCGGAAACTATAAAATATGCACTAAATGTTAAATTGTGACAAAGTTGCAGAATGTGGAGCTTAAGTTAATGCCGGTGAGAAATTAAGAAAATTCCGACTACTTCCGGAGATATCCGCATAAAGTAGGAAATTTAATTTTTAGTTTTTGTTTTGTTATGACCTTATTTATAAACGCATTGAGAAACGGAAAGCACTTTCCAGAGGCACTTTTTAAAGCTGCATTTGAAGAGAGTTTCTAATTAAAAAAAGGACGTTTTGGTTTTCAAATATCACCATCAACTCAACATTTTTAAATACGGACCTGAAATTTAAATATTACTTTTTGAATTATCTCGTTTCCCCCAAACATAAACCAAATATTTTACCAAAATTTCACCATTTTAAAACCAAGATACATCATCAGCAGCTTATTTTTTGCACAATTGCACAATTTAACTTTCATGTATCTTTTATAGTTTCCGAGATCCCAACGGTGAGCATCGAATTTAGTGCACCCTTTACTGCCTATTTTTTTTTTATATTTTCATATATATATTTATTCATTAAATTCTAAATATAAAATATATTTCGAATTATTTTACTTTTGTACGGCAACTCACATTGGACGGGGGCTAAATAATTTCGTCCATGGTTAAAGCATCCGAATAATGGTGGGTTCATTCTTAATTTAAACACAGACGGGGGTCCATTAATTTTATACAAAGAAAACGAATGGTGAGTAATATGAGAGGATTATCGTCTCAAGAGCCCAGGAGATCGTAATCATCAAAAGATAAACAGTCATAATAATTCATGAAGGGCGAAACGATGTGAGAACTATTTTTTATAGTTTTTATTCGACTACATAATTACGACACTATTAATGTATTTCGGTAGTTCGTAGAAAATGAAGTGTCGATGTTAAATATTCATCAGGCATCAGGCAGCTATGTCGGCGTACATCGACATATACTTGGACAAAGGAAAAATCCTTTATGGCACTCTGGGACTGGTGCGTGTGCGTTGATTTTGAATCATTGGAGGATATATTTGTTGAGCGACACGACCTCAGGAAGGTCGTTCCACAACGATGACGTCCTCCCGATGAAGGAATTCTTAAATAACGAAGTACAAGGAGTTTAAGCTGTGTATTTCTGCTATTTGTCGCTCTAGAAAGGCGTTTCTCAAACGGTGGTCCGTGACCAAGCTCCAGGTGGTCCACAAAAAGACAGTGGGTACATCCAGACTACATCGTTCGAAATTTCAAAACTTCAGAATCAAAAAAACCGCATAGAATCGGTGAGACATTAGTAAAGCCATGATTGCTGAAAGTTGTGGAAGGCGTTCTAGGAGAGGAAGCCAAAAATAAGGTGGAAATATCATTGTCAAACAGCACAGTTAAGAATCGAATTCAGAAAATGTCGCAAGATATTGAAGAATTTCTCTTGGATAAAATTAAAAAATCGTCAGACGAAGACAATAATATTCACGAGGAGATGTTACTGTCCCGAGAACTTGAAACCACTTGGAGAGGACAGGAAGTCTTCAAAATAATCGATGACTATTTTGAGAAGCACGACATCATGTGGGAAAAAGTTTCTGGTTTTTGCACAGATGGCGCTCCAGCAATGTTGGGATCACGCTCAGGTTTAGCAACACTCGGCGTTACTTGAAATAAAAAGTAAAAATAGTAACCGATTTGATGCAGGCGACTATATGCGCGTAGCATTTAAGCAGCAACATCAGCCCCAGAATTTCTCTGATAATCAAGCAAATGCAGGCTCATTAGTCTCATTAGAAAATGTTTTTAGAACCTAATAATGGTTTTGGTTTTGTTTTTAGGTCGTTTGGTTCCTTAATAAACGTTTTATACAAAATTAGTTTTTTATAATAATATAATACGTGGTACCCAGCGATTAGGTTTATATAAATTATTGACCATTAGCAATATTTGGGCATGGTCCCGAAAAAAAAACGCCTGCGCCGAGCTTTCGTTCTCTTTCCCATCATTCAACCCCTTCATTCGTGGTCCCTAAAGAGTCCAAGTTTTGCTTTAATGGTCCGCCATCACTTAAAGGTTGAGAAACGCTGCTCTAGATGGAATTAAGCGGACAACATTTTCCATGGAAATATCTGGTAAAGGAGCGTCAAATCACCAACCTGTCTTCGATGTTTTAGGCTGTCGAGGTGCTTGGTCAGCTCGTGACCCCCGATCAGAAGAGTATGCTTGGGTGCAGAGCTCCATGAGAGTAGTATTCTAGTGATGGTCGAATATGGGCCTTGTAGAGTGTGGAAATTTGTTGAGGTGTACACCAAGTTTCTGCAAAGCTTACTTGGCCGTTGCCACATCGTGGTTATACCAATACACATTTCCTCCCATATTGACAACCAGCAAATTAATTGATGAAACCAGTGGAATTTTGTGTTCTAAGTGTTAATTAATAGTATTTATCAGTGGACCGCGTGGTTCGATTTGGGAATTCGCCGCAGAACAGCATAAGTAAGTCAGTGTTATTGAACAATGAGACAACATCGCCATTCCAAGACACGACGAGCCAGCGCGCTTACCGGCTGTATCGAGAGAGCATGAAACGTTTTCCTTATTCCCTTTCCCCTCCCCTATAGCCTTTGATCACTCGAAGCGTTGCCAAATCACTTTAGATAGTTGCGATTTTAGATATTTTTCCTGAAAACCTCGGTGCGACTTTTTTTTGCATTAAAACTAAATCATGAAAGGAATTGAGATTATTGATAGTGCATGCAATTCTTTCAAAAATATTAAAAAATATATTTTTTCAATTTAAAGCGGTTTGAAAAAGAAAATTATTTTTCGAAAAATTCTATAGTAAGTACCATATTCCGAAGTTAAATTTAAAATTTTAGCAAATTCTATCCAATAGTTTTATTGTAGTTCGTCACACCTTCTTATCTTAAGGGAGGTCACTGAGAAGTGCTCTTAATGGGCCGAACTAAACGTAAATTATTTAAAAATCATGCATATAAATTGAAAAATAGTTTTATTTTTTAGGGTTCCAATCCATCCACAATGATTCCTTTAATGTTAAAAAACTACTTGTTGATATGAATGGCCTCAAGAGTTGATGAAATTTTGCACCAAATGGTAAGTGGTATTCATTTCAATATCATTAAGATACTATTTATTTACTTCTCACATCTGTCAGTCGAATCAGTGCCATGTGGAGAAAATCAGAGTGTACATGAAATCACAGCACTGGATGATTCATTTTATATGTACACTAAAAGTGCTAAAGTGTAATTCCCGCTTAATGTACCCAGTTAAGAATAATGAACTAAGTGGGCATTTATGTTTTTCGGATCATCATCAACTAAATTAAGGTGTTTGATCATTTGATCAATAAGAACCCTAGTTGGTAATGTATTCAGTTCTTCTTCAAAATGAATCGTTAGAAAACTGCAGTACATCACATTCTACATTCTTATTTTGGAAATACATTTAAATAAGAAAAATCAAATCGACCCAACAGAATAAGCGCTTAAATAACCACCAGCACCATCACATTATAATAAATTAATCTCCGATATGTTCTTTCTGTATCTAGCTTCTATTTTCAAAAGTACAACTCTTAGCAAGGATATGACCAGGAACGGTCGATTAGGGAATCCAATCCCGCACCCAAACTTTAATCCCGCAAACCTGCGGGATTGAGCCCATCGATCCCGCGGATCTACGGGATTTGCGGGATAGCAAACAATGAACTGCAGTATTTTTCGTCGACGCGTCGGGGATTCCCCGCCATGCTGGGCTATTGAAAATATGTTAAACAGAACAGATTTCTTGCGTACGTGCGGAAGTAAGGGCATTGTTCTACTAGTATGTAGTGACATTTATCGAGTGGTTGAATATAATACATGGAATTTAAACAGCAATCACAAAAATGAGTGTCAGTGTAGTTTACAAAGACAATAAACGTTCAAGTTTAGTTTGGAATTATTATTTAAAGTCTGAAGATGGTCTTACAGCTAGATGTAAGTTATGCCCTAGCATTATCAAAATCTCTGCTCGTTCCACCAAAGGTCTTCACATCCACTTATAAACGAGGCATAATATTAATTTGAAAGTCCAGAGCAGCAGCGGTAGTGTTGATATTGATAAAATAACACAGGAAATGAAAGCTAGTACCAGCAGTTCGAGTAGTTCGTTTAGTTCTATTGCTAAGTGCTCAGATGTTAGTGGTTCTTCTGTGCTACCTAAGAAAATGAAAATTACAGATTTTTTTTTCATTTGAGAAAAAAGTTTCGATGGAGGAAAGAGTGTCTCGCATGGTAGCTAAAGATGGTGTACCCTTGGGAAAGTTTATCACATCGACCGATATGCGCCAACTATTCGAATCAGAGTGCCACAAATTGTGTAACATCTATTCCGCCGACAAATGTCGAAGCTGAACGTGCGTTTTCAGCCGCAGGATACATGTGCAATAAAATATGATCAAATCTAAAAGATGAAACATTAGACATGTTATCTTTTCTCCGAAAATACCTTCAAAATCAATGTAACATGTAACCGTTAAACTAGTCGTTCTATTGTATTGTACCTATATGCAATAAATATTTTCCTGCTCTTTTTATTAACATACAGCACCCACATCGAGTCCCGCAAATCCCGCGAATCCCGCACGTTTAATCCCGCAATGTCAATTCCGCGAAATGACCGCGGGATCCAGCATTTGCGGGATTGGATTCCCTACGATCGATACAGTTAAATTTATTCAGTATGATACGATTGTACGCATATTTACCAACTAATGTGATATCGAATGAAAATTTTATTATATAAAATACAGTAACGTTATAAGATCTTTATTTGTTATGTACTGTTTTACAATAGCGAATTAGAAAATTCTATAAAATAACGACTTGGTATATAGGTTCTTTTGACTGTACCTACACATGTGCCGGAAACAGATAAAGTAACTATTTTGCAGACGGTAGAGTTGCAGTGCCGGCCGGATTTACGAGCCCATGCCGACATTTTATTAAAAGTCGTAAACTGATAACACTATGGGTTTATTTCTCTCCCACGGAAACGATTTAGAGAAGTCATCTTAAACTACTATAGTGAAAGCTATCAAAAGGGCATAATAATTTACAGTTTACAATGGTAAGAGATACCAGGGGTATTTGAAAGGGTTCCTCAAATGAAACAATAGACGTTTGATAGTTTTATTTTTATACGTAATCAATGTATATGCCCCGCCGAAAATGATGAGATTACTATAACCCGCATAGGTACCAATCAAGGACCATGCAATTATCTGTAAAACGAATTATTTAACAGAAATTTTATAAGAAAGAAAAAATGATCTAAAATAAATCGTCCCCTTTATGACATATCGACAATTTTTAAATTTTGGAGGAGAGAGACCCAACGAAATCGACGAAAGTTTTGTTATTTTTTAGGTATTTTAAAAATTATACCTATTAAGAAAAACAAACACTTTCCTTTCTTGAAACGGTAACTCTGGGCGACCTGAACTTAGTATACCTTTTTTACGTAATAAATATGAGAAAAGTGTTATTTTTATTGAAAGCTTAAATACACTGAGGCACAAAAAGTTATGACCTAATAAATGAGCGAGATATGCCGCAGACAGCGCACATTGTTCATTAAAATTTCACAAAAAAATCAAATTCTCGTCCTAAAAGAACCATAATTGCCAACTTTTTAAAAAAAACACGTTAGTTTCGTTCAAAGTTATCAGAGAAAAACAAAAATGAAGTTTTAACTTTAACACCCGGTATCTCGGTTAATATCAACTTTCGGATATAGGTAAGTATAATTAAATCCTAATATTTTTACGTAAGGAGTTTTTCCATGTACCATGAATTAGCGGATTTAGCCTGTACAGGAGGAACTGACCACACAACAGAACCGCACACGGAAAAAACCTTACGTGTATAAAAGCGCATTTGGAAAAAAAACGCCAAATTGCCATTATTCGGTATTAATAAATATTTACTTAATTATTATCGTCACTGAAAATTCGTATATATTTATATTATAAAATTTTAAGTAAAAAAACGCTAAATGTTTTGAAGTGTATATTTATGTGATATTTATATTTCTTAAAAATAATAAAAATACAATAACAAAATATAAAAGATCAACATAAGACAATTACTGCAGGTTTGCTATTCTTCTTAAGTATGATAATTTGTCCTCTGCTTCTTGATATTTTTCTACACAATTAGCTACAAGCGAGTAAAGTTGCCTGTATTTCCTTTCCGTAGGCTCCAATCGATTAGCTTGGGAGTTCGCTAATAGTAGCTTGTGGCATGCTAAATCTAAACTTAAAAAATCTAACTTAACTTGCTCAAGATAGAGACGACTAAATAAACTTTTAATTGTTTAGCCTATTTATAAGACCACTTTTATTACCTCATTAACACGGAAGGGCTATTTAACTTAGGTATAGTTTTTGCAAAATTGTACCGTTGATCTTTTGACTGCAATAAAACCTCATTATCCCTTGGATCATAAAATAAATAAGGAAATCCCAAATTTTAAAACCTTTTCGAGCAGAGCCGGACCAGGTATACAAATTCAATTTATACCTATGCCTGATGCATATATAAATACAAAGTGATTTTTAATAATTTTAATCTTTAGTGATTTTTAGTTAGGCTTATTAGTGGTAGAATGTGGCGTCCTTGGAATTGTGCTGATAGGGGGGCATCTTCAAGTGTCATTTTTGAAAGAAAGCATTTATCTACCGATGCCAAACTAATAATTAAAAATGTGTATCAATCGTTGTTGAGTAGAAATTTTAATTCGACGGATGCTTTAGCAGAGACGTCTACTTTGACAAAAACTCCTTTATCTTCGGTAAGAGACATAGTACTTAAACCTGTTAATCCTAGAAAAAAATCGGAGTGATTCTGGCACATTTAGAAGCATTGACGAAAATGACATGGATTTATTAAGAAGAAAGATTTACTAAGTGTATGAGGCACAAACTGTACCCACTTTGATTTCCCTCAAAGAGGGGCTGACTAAAGACGAAACAAATATATCTTGTAGCCTTTCAAGCCTTAGGAAAATATTGCGTAAAATGGGCATGATAAAAGACAAACATTAATGGAATCTCAACGTTTACAACGTTTCTTACCATTGTATGATTACAAATGTTCAACCCTTAATTATAAGTTTAGGCTTAGATGAAGATAGTGATAGTGATACAGAGTTAAATTTTGAATAAATCGTCAATAGTTTCTTAGAATTTAATTAATTTTTATTTTACTTGTTATGCTAATAGTTATACTTTTAAATTATATTATTTTCAAATTATCATTAATTGTTATCATTATTTTACATTTATTATAGGTACCTAAAACTAAAAATACCTATCTATTTATTTTAAATTATAAAAATAAATCATGTGGTGTGGTGTACATTTTCAAGCCGGCCCTGATCCCATTTATTGAGCTTTGAAGAGGTTCAGGCGTATACAATAGGGTTTAATCAGGAAGTTTATTTATGGCAGTAAGAGTCAACGGTATAATTCTGCAACAACTATACTTACACACTAATATTCATTCTTGAAAAGGGATGTGGATTAATACTTATACAGCTATTTACAGGAATTTTATTTACAGATTTTTTAATGAAATCCATTACAGAAGTACTTAGTGTAGGAGAAGTGTTTTCTCTCCTAATCATTGCTTTTGCGTTTTTTTCCAAATGCGCTTTTATAAACGTGAGGGTTTGTCCGTGTGCGCATTCATCTCCGTGCGTACATTTCTCGTTCGTTTATATGACTGTGCGCTTTTTTCTTCGCGGATATTTCCTGTGCGCTTTATTCCGGGATTCATTAGGAATTACATAAAATAATAAGCTCTCCTGAATCTTATTGACGTATTTGACGTCAACGAATTCGTGAGTGCAAGAAGTTTAACGAGCAGACCGTTAGTGTGAAAATGTCAAATTATCCGAAACTATATTCACTTCCTTAAAGATATTTTTCTAATTTACCAAGATTGGCGCATGTTTACAGACAGCAGTGGTACTCGGTGCCAATGATGTACTTTAACCGCTTGTCGGTACTCTGATCTACCGGTTAATTAAAAAAGGAAATTCTAATAAAAGGGTAAGTAAAAAAGGATCGTTTTTTCCATCATCCATCTAATTATGTAATACAAGTATGCGTGAAAGACTTCAGCAGCATGGCACTGAAACTAATAATTAATTTTACAGTTAGTGTTTGCTATTTTGCCGTAACTAAATATATACTGGAATTTTATGTACAATTTAATCTTATTAGTGGTAACAAGGTTAGTTCCTCAACTTGTGGGGTTAAGAAACTACATTAACGAGCTTGATGACAGGAAAAAGTTTTGGCTTGTTAGGCGTGTTTGTGTGTATGTTTCCTGGTTAAAAGATACCAACACTCATTTTACTTCATTAAAATATTACACATAAGAATTAACAGCAAATGATACCTTTATAAATATGCCAAATTAAAATTTTACTAAGAAGTTATTGCTAATAATGAAAAAAGTATATTAATCTAGAAGAACCTGATAATAATTACACATATTGGAATAAATTTAATAAACAATTAAAATGGAATCTATACAGGGTGTTCCTTAATGACGTGCTAATATTTCAGGGTGTGATTCCTTAGGTTATTTTATAAAGAAAAGTTTATATGAACATATGTCCGCAACGGCTTAAATTTTTTACTACAGGGTGTTGAATTTTAATTTCTTAAATGGTTATTTTTTTTATCTCCGAAAGTACTTTAGATATTATTTTCAATTTTGGTATTTGTTAATAGGATATAGAACCACAAATTTTAGTTAGAAAAGTTATTCAATTGTTCCACCAGTGGCGCCCCTGCAAACATGCCCTCTGATATTTTTTACAAGAAAGATGTTGCGCCACTGATATTTTTCCATGTGGATATTTTTCTGATTAGCCTGGTCTTCTACATGAAAACGTTCTCTTGAGTTTTTCTTGTCAGATGCACCGTTCTTGATTAAAACCACTAAATTCATATTGAAACTCATTATTATTAACATTGATAAAATAATTAATGATAAATTTTGTTTTATAAAAATTGTTGGAGTGGGCAATTCGATGCGAAGACTGGCGGAAGCATGCCTTTTAAGTGAAGTGCCATTTCCAACAATTTTTACGAAACAAAATTTATCATTAATTATTTTATCAATGTTAATAATAATGAGTTTCAATATGAATTTAGTGGGTTTAATCAAGAACGGTGCATCTGACGAGAAAACCTCAAGAGGCCGTTTTCATGTAGAACTGACCAGGCTAATCAGAAAAAATATCCACATGGAAAAATGTCAGTGGCGTACCATCTTTTTTGTAAAAAATATCAGAGCACATGTTTGCAGGGACGCCACTGGGGGAACAATTGAATAACTTTTTTAACTAAAATTTGTGGTTCTATATTCTATTATCACATACCAAAATTGAATATAATATCTAAAGTACTTTCGGAGATATAGAAAAATAACCATTTAAAAAATAAAAATTCAACACCCTGTAGCAAACAATTTAAGCCGTTCCGGACATATGTTCATATGAACTTTCCTTCACAAAATGACCTAAGCAATCACACCCTGAAATATTAGTACGTCATTAAGGAACACCCTGTATAGGGGTGTTATGCAAATGGTTTATTATTTTTAAATGGGACTTAGAGACAGCCTACCTACTTTTTCTCGTAAACCGCTCGTTTAAATACTTATGTGAAAACCCCTACAATTATCCATACTTGATAGCCTGACCTACGTTACTACTGTAATGTAGGTCAATCTACCAAGATTTTACAGTGTTGTTATTGAGTACTGACTATTGAGACGGTATATGGGTTTCCTCTAGGATACCCAAGAAGTTATCCATTTTAAAATAAAACATTTCCATGGCACCCTGTGTAATTAATTTAAACATTCTTATTATAAAAAGCAGTGATAATGCAGATGCTTGCAACTGTGGGAGTATTGAAAATAATTAATTAGCAACGCTTTATAAATTCCATGTTTATTTCAAGTTACTGGTATTCCATCGAGATGTTTCTATGAGAATTATTCCATATACGGAATATAACTAATCTCTATGTTTTTTACATACTCATACCACCATCAATTAAGACTTTACAATTAACCTAATAATATACTTGTAATGATGTCATAAATATCTGAACATATTATACAGGGTGGTACACATGAACATAAAGGTTTGAGCTAAACATGCATTAGAAAATTTTTCATATCTCAAGCTATTTTTGAGATATAGACATAAAAATTTATAATAGGGGGTTTTTGACGGCGATAGTTACAGCCTACACGTCCACTATATCACGCCCAACACTTTTTAGAGGTATTTTTATTGGGATTCTGATTATATCCAACTTAATTGAAAATAACGAAAGAGCTTTATTTGGTTAGACGTTTAAGGAAATGCATAGAAATGGGTGGTGAATATTTTTAAAATTTATGGAAATGATTTTAATTCATATCTTTCATTAAATTGTCTGTTAAAACTGAAAATAAAAACGTCCACGCAATGTTGTTTAAAATGCAAATATCTCGGAAACGGATTGATTTAACAAAATAAATGAAGTATACATTTTTTATTTAGAAAATACCATTCTATTATAAATTTTAATCAGAATCCCAATAAAGTTACCAGCAGTAAGTTTTGGGCGTGATATAGTGGGCGTGTAGGGCGTAACTGGCGCCCTCTACAAGTTATTCAAAAAACATAAATATAATCATGTTACTCGCTTTCAAAAACCCCCAATTTCAATTTTTCATGTCTATATCTCAAAAACAGCTTGCGCTATTAATCTCTCTCGACCAACATTTTACTAATGCATGTTTTCCTCAAACCTATTATTTTCATTTGTAGAATTTGTAGTTACTCTGGGGCATTAATTATAGACCACTCTGTCTATTAAATTTCCTATTGTACGAAAGCGATATTATGTTTTTTTTTTAATTGTCTAGGAGTACTAGTTATTCTAAGCATTTACATATACTAAATAAACCTATACTGCTCTCCACATAAATAATAATTGGTAATTATAAACTTAAAAGTCAGGACGCCAGTGATAGCAAAAAGAGTAAAAAGTTCTTAAGTGAAAGCGCCGCAGGCAAAATTTTTTATTGACCATGCCCCACGAACAAACCTAAAATTCACACCTAAATTTTGTTAATAATTCATTGTGAATACTAGAAAAACCGATGCTGTAAGATGTGAATTCAGATAACTTAACAGAAATTTTGACGAACTTAATTTAAAAAGCGCCACATTTTTACTTAAGTCACAACAGACGAACAAAAGTAATTTTTTTTTCGTCGTGTCGATCCCAGTTTTACGGCCGACGATACAAAAAGAGACGACGGATAACAAACCAAAAAATAACTCCATATTTATTTTACCATTGATTAGTATGCTTATTTGTGTTTTAATGGCATTCTTCGGTTGTAATGCCAAATATGCAATAATTTCATCGTAAAAAAGTTCATTGTTTGTTAATACTAAAACGAGCTCTCCTGGGTGTCCCGGCCAGTTGTATTTCGTATTTCCCGCATAAGTTTTGACTCATTTTAAACCCAAAAAGCTTCTCTCGACGGAGACCGAATTAATGGATTTTTAGTTCATTTCAGTTGTACAGAATCAAACAATTTATATTGCTTTAATAAACTGTCAAATAGTTCTTGCGGAAATAAATTGGAATAGGAATAAAAATTATTTTTGGTCAATAAATCGAAAAAATTTAATTCACTGATGTCCGAAAAATCTAGTTTTAATTTAATTAATAACGGTGCTTAAAATTTCTTTGTTTATATGGCAGCTACGCCCATGCTGTTCACCGCCAACGCTGATGGGCTTAATTTATTCATAGATATTAGCGATTTTCACCAGACCACGTCACAGATACTTAGAAATTCTTCTGGCTAATTTGATGTTTAACACGGGTCGTAAAATAATTAAACTATAATAGTATATTAAGATACAAGTTTCATAAGACATTATCTTAGAGCACGCGTTTAATTTAGAAAACGACCCGCGAAGCGGGGAGTTTTCTAAAGTACCAGTGCTCTAATTGTTTTATGAACCGTGCATTTTATAATACTTTTTCTATTTGGGTCTTTAAAGTCTGAAAAACTTTAAATATATAATAGATTTTTTCCATTTGAATTAATATTTTCTTTTTGGGTTGGCAATACTTTTACAATTTAATAAAATGTTACAAGTATCAAATATGCCATGATAGAAACAATTGAACACAACAAAGCTTCTTCCCATCCGTCATAATTAAAAATAAATATATTATTAAAGTTAATAAAAGTGAGTCAGGAAGAAAGTTGTACTCCCTCAGACATACGAGAAATTGTAGAAAATAATCTAGAAATTTTTTTAAAAGCTTGAGTTATGGTGCGAGCAGAACAAAGTTCAAAATAGTGAACAAAATAATAAATAATACTATTGAATAAAATATTATGTTGACACAGAATCTGACAGGAATAACAATTAATGCCCAGGAAATGTCTACGGTAACTATAAATATGTATATATAAGGTAATATGTATAATACTATATTTAATTAAAAATAAAAATAGTACGATATTGAATAAAACTTTAGAAATAGAGCATAAACTCTATTATTATTAGGTTATGTTGTTTTATAGTTGTGACTAGAAATTAGTTGATGGACACCGTCAGCATGTTATATATTTCCGAGTATAGATATTTCATATAAATATCTAGTAAAAATGATCTAATTGCAAGGTTTAAGGTTAGTATTTTAAAGTTTTCTGTAAAAAAATTCTGTCGAATCCATAATGCCTAGAAAAGAAGTTGAACGAAATCGAGGTAAGCATAAAATTCGAACCCTACTTGCTGCCAACATAAACAAAATAAAATTTCAGTTTTATAAAGTGGCAGGTTGTTCAATTTTTTTGCATTTCATAATGTAGCCATTATGAAACCCAAATAGAAAAAATATTAAACACACAACTTTGAAGGCAGGTAACGATAGCCCATTTCTTTGCTCGGGTTTGTTCGGGAATTCTATGATATTTATGAAATTATTTCTATGTAGAACAAGTCGCTTTATTTATTTATTTTTTTAATATTGAAGACATAACAACTTCTTTAACCACTTACAATGTCTTAAGTAATTTGCTAGATTTTAATTTTCTTGCGGACACTTAGTTCGCTTTTTGCATAATAAATCAGATAATATATTTAAATTGTGTACCTAGAGGGCACGGCTTTAGATAGGAAAATACAGTAATTTATAGAATGGGTTTTAATGAAAAGTGCAAAAAGACACTTAAGGTCAATTAGAAGAGGAAAAGTAGCACCATCTGCTGATTATATTATCTTTATTTGGATATGATACCTTACGCACGGTATTTCTGTACTTAAATATTCATCCTTCGATGCCACATTTAACTTCACGGGCGTCCATATTCTGGTGGGCGAGAAATTAAAATGTTTACGAAGCAATTAAAATATTGTGTAAATTTTTGTGAGGGCGATAAAAATATTGAAATTTATTTTCCAAAAAATAATATGTTAACTGTCTTCTTGAAACCGATATAATGGGCACAAGAAATATAATAATTTTTTTAATATTGATTTCGTAAAGATTGAACAATTCAACCTTAGATTAGTTCATTTTGTTAAGTCTAGATAGGAAACGAGAAGCAGAATTTTTGTTCTATGATTATGGCGTTCGTAGTCAAACTGTCAAAATATAATTATTGTTTTGATTGGTTGAAAGTGTCAAACACACAACATCAACTCAACTTTATTATTATAAATTTAATGCAAAAAGTTCTAGGAAATTCTAGTGGAACAGTAGAAAATAGTAGTTTTTGTTCTTCTGTTGCTTTATGGCTTGATGTAAATAAAAATATTCTAAAAATGAAACGTGAAAGTAGGAAATGTAGTAAATGTAACAAAATACGTAATAAATTACGTAGTAAATGTTACATTAACTACTTTAACAACCCTGGTGAAGTATGTCAACTATTTAATTGATCACTATGGGCATCTTTTGAACGGTAATTTCTACGACGTTGGTTAAATTAGAAAAAATGTGAATTTGAACAGAAACAAAAAGTTATAAAATTTCCACAATTTTTATTTTGAAAAAACCCGTAACATGTTTCGGCACACGGTGCCTTCTTCTGACGGAAAATGTGAAGTTTAAAAAGCATTTTCAGAATCCAGTATCGACGTTGCCGAATCGTTTTTGATTCATGAGATACAGGATGATTTGTTAAAAACGTCTAAAATTAATTTCGTTCATAACACGAAAGGTTTAGAAAAATTTTATATTTTTTTCTTTCCCATAGAACTGCGTTTTAGTTTATTTTTATGTAATTTTTCATATGTAATGACTCAATTCTATTTACCTTAGTTTCGGTACAAATTATACACCATCCAGAAATTTTTTAGAGTTTTCTCAGTACGGCCCTGATTTTTTAAAAATAATACATGGTATTTTCATTTCATTTAGCTGTACACTTCCAGTTTAAGACCAATTTCAACTCCAACAGCGATACTGTTGCCCCTGTTGACAGTTTTAACAACTTTAAAGCAGAAATCGTTATTTTTTAAAGTTATATAAATATCATGATATACAGGGTGTTACAAATTCGGCCTTCACCATTGAGATTTCGGAAACGGTATGAGATACGAAGTCGGTTAAATTGGGGCACAGTTGCGTAATTATTGGCCCCAATAATACGCCGCAAAAAATCAAAAATAAATACAATGAAAAAATCTAAAATTTTAACAAAAATTTACAGGCCCGTATTTAAAAAAATTAAGTTGATGATGGTGACCTAAAGACGAAACGTCACATGAAAGATCTGATGATGCCATCTCGTGGAGAATAAAAAGTAGCAGGAAGTGAAATTTATTTTTGGATATCTCTTCGAACAAAATCAGGAAAAAATATTTTGCAAACCCCTGCATTTATTTTTGATTTTATTGCGGCATATTATTGTGACAATAAATACGTATCTTTGCCTCAATTTAACAGACTTCGTATTTCTTACCGTTTCCGAAATCCCAATGGTTAAAGCTGAATTTGTAATACCCTGTATATCAGGATATGAATATGTCTATCGGTAATCGACATCACCAGGGGAACAAGATAGAGCTCTTGTGGGTCCCTAGTCACTCTGGGATATTAGGAAATGAAAAAGCGGATGAATTAGCGTGAGCCGGATCTGCTCAAAATCTCAGGGGCCCCGAACCAGCCTTTGGAATATCAAAACAGGCAACAAAAACAACATTAGATAGATGGTCGAAAAAACAACACCTATCTCGATGGCAAGGGCTACCTGGTCAAATACACGCACGGGCCGTAATTGGAAAACCATCGAAAATACTATCGAATGGGATGCTAAACCTAACACGGCCCCAGTTGAAACAAGTGATGGGTCTGCTAACAAGCCACTGCTACTTGCGAAAACACCTCCAACGGATAGGTATAAACAACGGATCCATTGAATGCAGACTCTGCGGCGAAGAGGATGAAACCGTCTCACACATAATATACCGCTTCTCGTCTCGTAGAAGACAAAATATCTTCGGGAACATACAACGTGGTGAGAACCTCCCACATTACAATCTTGATAGAAGATTACTGGACCTCATAGACGGAACAAACATCTTCTAACAAGATCGGGGTACACAATAAGCCGAAAGGCTGCAGTGATAGAAGTTGGGGCCTTTAAACCGACCCCCTCCTTTAACCAATCAACCAACCAATCGACATCACTTATGCAGACGATTATGTATACCTACATACATTCATAATATAGAAATTAATTAATATAAAATAATTTGCCGTTCTAGCCGGTCACACATGCAAAGAAGATTCACTTTTTTGCGTAGGTGAACGGAGTAACTAACTGAATGTGACTCAATATTTAATTAAAGCGATGACTTTTCCGTTATTTCGCTTATTAATAGTCACGGTAAGGATTATTCAAGTTGGCATTTTGGTAAGTGACTCCTTATATAAAGTCAAAACATTAATTAAATCGTTGACGGTGTGGAATGAATATTAAGAAAATTCTAGTTGGTGAAAGCTCGGTGGAATGTTAAATGTTCGAAGTAATTTTACTTTTTAATTAAACCTATAATTAAAAAGTACTCCTTTGATGTAATATTAAGAGAATACTACAATGGGTGACCAGGAAAATGGAGCACACATGGGCAAACATTGTGATGATACTGTTGAAGACAAGAAGGCAGTTAACAGTTATAACGAAAAGTATTTAAGGACAAAGATTCGGAAACTAAGACAGAGGAATATTAAAATACCATTTTTATACGTCAGTGCCTGAAATATACTTCCACGCATCACTACAAATGCGTGATGTACAACGTAGTCCTTATGGGATTTATTTCGCGCATAAGAGCCATGTGCGCGCGGATGCAAAATGAACAGATGGCTGGCAAGGTAAGCATGATATAGTATAGCACCGATATACATATATCCGATATATATCATTGATATATAGGGTGTTATGGGAATGACTTATTATATTTAGATGGGTGACTCCTAGGGTGTCCTAGAGAAAGTCTACATACTTTTTTTTTCAATCGAATAACTAAATACTAAGGTAAAAACCCTTTTTACCCACATACTGTCGCGCCGTTCCATCTGGATTCAGTTAGCAACAATGTGGGTCACTAGAGTATACTAACAGTGTTGTCAGATCACACCGCATGTTTCGCCCTTGCTTGGATACCTGCCGCGCGCGACTATCGTTGCTTCAGTATGTTTCGAGACTCGGAAATGGGATGGCGATGTCGAGGGTTCCACGTGCTTGATGTATACGAATTTTAAACGTTTTGTTAGTTCTCATTACCCGATTTTTTCTGTTGTGAAATAATTCATAATAAGAAATATTGTGATGTGATTTCAAATTTGTGTTATTACCTATTGTTGGTTCTGTTGCAAAACATACTTTTTGTGTTTTATTTTTTTATGGAATTTAATTATAAAACGGATTATAAGATCGAAGGTAAGAGAGTGTGGATTTTTCCGGACCAAAAGATCGTATACACATTAACAACTTTTGTCGCTCTAACAAGCCCAGATTCGACCATCAGTAGAATACTGCTCTCATGTCTGGAGCTTTGCACCCAAGCATGCTCTTCGGCTACTGGATTCCATCGAAATGAGAGCCATTCGTCTGATCAGAGACCACGAGTTGGAAGAGAACATCGACAGCCTAGAACATCGCAGACATTGGTGATTTGACTCCCTTTTACATATATTTTCATGGGAAATACTCGGCTGACATAGCACGCTTAATGCCAGCTAGAGCCACGAATAGCAGAAATACACGACGAACCACTTGCGCCCATCCATATGCTTAATTATTTGAAAATTGATCCACTCGTTTAGAAAATATGGAGCTTATATCAACAAAACGTTTGACGAAAAATTCAAAAATCGATTCAATTTTACTGATCGGCTCGGCCCTCCAAGATATGTTTACTATTGAAGCTTATCGATTTTCCGGGGGCAAATTCATTCAATGCTCCCAACGAACGTCTCGGCAAGCGACGGTCCCGCAAAATCCATACGATTCAATGAAACATATTTTGCGAATCGGCCTTAAAATAAAAAAAAGTATGAGTACTGACGTACAATAAAAAGGTGTTGCTTCCCTTATTTCTTATTGGACCTACAAATCTGCCAATGCGCGTATTTAAAAAGACAATTTCTATATCCTAATGTTTATTGTTCAGGTCAGAGAACTTAGCTCGTGGCACGCCATATATGTGAATTATACAATAACTTCCTGGAAGATATTATTAAACACTATAAACCGCTTTTTGAGCAAAACATTCATAGAGGAAGCCATAAATATTCACAATTAATAGAGATAGTAAAAAGTCGGCAAAGAGGCTTATAAATTATAATTGCAAAATATTCACGAAGCTCGCTAATTTATAGAGTTTTCGTTTTCTAGGTATCCCCGGAAGTACCTTGCAAGGTTTATGTCTAATAATAATAATAATAAATTAGAATCTTAGAAAAGAATTTGAAAATAATAATAATCATTGTATTTGTGGTAAGCGTATCAAAACGAAAATTTTCTGGAATTTGTGTTTTTGGTACCAGTAAAAATAATTGTACAATTAATAAAATAATTAAGGTTTCGCATAGAGAATTTAAAAGTTTATCACAACAGCCATGTTCGAGATTATTTCATACCAGAGGCATAAGTTGTAGCTTGAGACAATACTGTCACGTCAAAATAATTATTAAAATTACTTTGCATTATTTTAAGGTTAGTGTTATATTGCATCTTTCTTCCAAAGTATAATCCACTACGTCAATTATAATTATTATTAAATGATTTGAATGCGTACGATTTCTACTAACTAAAAATAAAAATGCTACAAATAGAGCCTCCAGAAGATACCAGCCAGTAGTTACTCGATTAAGAGCTGCGTTTAATCACAGGTTGCCAATCAAGCACTATTTTATGCGAACGTTTAGCCAAATATACTTAGTTTTTTTCTAATCTAAAACTGGATTCGTAAAGTTAAAGGATTGGAAAACGGTATGAAAAAACTGCGTTAAAAAATATAATGTTATAAGAATAATAATAACAATTTCAAATATGCACAATTTTCAAATTTTTGTCACAGATCTTCCTGAAACTTGTTGATACCCCGATCGACATGTCAGACAATCGAAATATCAATAAATTAACTAAAAAACTGTATTATTAACGGCTAAAACTTCACGAAAAGAAATATTGATCAGCTGATGACTCTCGTCTCTTTCTAACCTGCCAAAAAGCGGCATATTTTTAAATTAAATTGATGCAACATCTCTGATTGCTAATTTGGGATTGTTTAGGATCCTCATCTTAAATTGAAATTTTATTCCGGTTGGTCAGTTGGTAATTTAAAAAACATGTACTTTTTAGCATTATATATGAAATATCATTTTCCTACGGAATTGAGCAAAACGCACGGCTAACTTTGCTAGAATCTAATGGTTTATTCCACACGCGTATTGAATTTTTTTTAAAACAAATAAGTAAATTAAACATAATAACTGTTTGGATAAACTAGAAATGGAATAAGTATCGATTTAGTTTCGATTTTAACAATAATCAAAGATATAATATCCATACAGGGTAAGTAAACGTTATTTATGTAATTTTATTTATTTGAATATTAATTTGAATATTGTTTTACACAAATCCCATGTAAAACTTTCATAATTAACAAATTAACGAGATCTAACTCCATCTCCAAATTTTAACGGTGCAGGTTCCTTTTTTGATAAACCGTTGAGAAAGTTGTTATCCTACTTAAATGAAAAATACTTATTTAATGAAAAACTTTTCTGGGGACATTCTGTATACGAAATTCAAAAGAGCTTTCCTACTAAAAACACCAATGGTTGAAAATATTTGTTATTATTGCCTTGAATATTAAAATACAATTAGTTTACAATATGTGACAGTCTTAGCTGGATGTGTGGGAACTATCGTCCTTCAGAACGCCAAGAGTGACCATATACGGATCGAACCGATGATCTTGTCGGAGAAATCGCTATTTTATGTAATGGTTCGTAATACTGGTAATATGTAATAAAATCGAGGTTTTGCTTGGAATCTATGAATTTTCCCATAAAATTACCTATTTTAGAAGACTTTGTGCATAGAGAAGAGATATTTTTTTAGTGGAATTGCTATTATATGAATGAAGCGCGGTCAGCAGCCGAGTGGGAACATTGAGCAAAATTTCTAGATAACTTTACATAAAGATCTTTTTTTATATTCTTTAAAGACTCATAGGGTATACCTGGGACAGATGGCACAACGGGATAGATGATGAGGTTTAATATTTCAGTTATTGCGTTCGCTAATTTGATTGGAGGTAATTAAATATTTCTCCAACATTTTACATTATTTTTGGCCGTTAATTTTAATTTTAATTTAAGTACCAAATATAACACACTTTCCATTATTTGATAATCTCAGTTATGCCACATATCAATGCTTCTAGACGCTACAGTTCCGAAAAAAAAAACAGGAATACCATTCAAACATCGGTATACAGAAAACAAACTCATACCGGACTCATACCTTAAATATGCCTCAAACCATTCAAACAACACCAAACATAGGATAGTTAAAATACTGGTTGACAGAGCATTCACACTTTGCAACTCATAGAAGGCTATTAGACAAGAACTCAATAACATCACGGAGGACCCTGGTATGAATTTTTATTCCACGAGACTAGTACACCGTCATCAAAAAACATCAAAGTCACAGCCATAGAACGAAGCATGACACCGACCATCAACATACCTTATGTCAAGGACATTTCGGAAAAGGACAAGGATAGGACAACAATACAACATCCGAACAGTATGCAGCTCCAAGTACTCCTTAAGAAGCTACATGACGAAGACAAAACCAATCAGTCAAAGAAGACACGAGGAATTGTGTATATAGAATACCCAGCGAGTGCGGGCAATACTAAATTGGTGAAACTCTACGACCACTAGAAACAAGGATCAAAGAACATCAAAACCACATCCGAAGTGGAGAAACAAACAGATCCGGCGCAGCAGACCACGCTTGGACCCACAGAAGAACATTGGCGAAGCAGGAAATTCAAAGAAGCAGCCGTCATAACCCAAAATCCTGATTATTTTAACAACCTTTCCTTAGAAAGTAAGAAATATTTGGAAACCTCTCTTAGGTAGTAGTAGAAATATGTGATAATATAAACTTACGTTAAGTAGCTCATCCGGCAGTGACACATGACTGCGAACAAACCCACCTCGGTCATGCTAACTTTCCACCCCTCTAAGTAGTATAAATACTCTAGTAGTTTTTATTCAGTAATTACCTGAAGACGATCGGAGATGTTTAACAGTAGAAACGTTGTGATATAAATAAAGACAATGAAAATCCAAAATGACTCACTCATATCAATGCTTGCTTTCTAACCTTAAAATCTATTGGTATGTTTAGTTGTTAATGAGCATGTGTCTAAGCCATCTCACCCGAGATATTTGGATCGGATGGCATGCGTCGTCTTATTCAAGTAATGGGGTTAGTTGTCATCGTCATATAACTTATTAGTTTATATTGAAGAGCAAATCATGCTACATCGCCGCTTCTTCAGATAGTGACGTAGATATTGATTTAGAAACTGATTCTGATAGCAGAATCCATTACAGATGAAGAAACCGAGTGTGTCGGATGTGAAGAGATATACAGCGTATGCGGTGGGAAGTGTAACAAATGTATTATTTATTTCATCAAAAAAAGTCACTCTTGCTAAAAAGTTTTGCTTAGTTGAAAGCCTCCTTGGCCATAGCCGAAAATCCGAGATATTGTACAGAGTGGCCCAAAAATGTGAAATTGATCTAAGCATAAAATACCCTTATTCCTAAAAATACATCAAAATTCCGTTCTGAAGCTCTTTCTAGAACTATATTATCCCTCTAAACATTGTGACAACAACTAGACACCTGTGAGACATAAGTAGGTCATTGTATGAAACGAAATAAAATTTTATTTCAAGTTAAAACATAAAAACAATGATTTAGATTACATAAGAAATTAATTACGTAGGTTTTTTGCATTATTTATATTCGTTTTGTTACCTTAAAAATATAACCTTAGTTTCAATTAGAATATGATAAAAGGTGAGCCATCTGTCCCGGATTTACCCTACATTATTTGAGAATGACTACGGTTTCTTCTAAAAGAAAAATAAATATAAATCACCGGCATTTTATATTTCTCCATATGTTTGTGAAAAAAAAAATGCATTCACTCATTAAAATAGATCTATTTGTATTACTTACACTTTTTTAGAATAAAATTATTCTAAAAGCTAACATTTTAACGGCCTACTTACAACCATGGAAGTTTATCTAGAGAAATCAGAATCAGATACATACCTGAAACAGAAAAAAAAACATAATTAGTCTTTATGCAAAACTAAGATACTTAAACTACATTTCTATATATAAAAAAGTTGCTTCAATAAAGAGAAAAAATGATTAAATGGGACCATTTGGCTCTTGTTAACTGTAAAATTTGTTATTTTCTCCACAAAATGTCGAAAAATGGCATTTATTGATAAAAAAAAATATTTTGAAAAGTTGTTTCTATAGTAATTTTATACCCACATACCAAATTTGAATCACTTAGGTATGATAATTTTTGGCCAATAAAACTCATTGAAAACGGCCCTACCACCGTAATTAAAAACAATAGCGCTATTATTCTAATATGTCCATTTTTTTCAACGTATTTATTATTTAAAGAAACAAGATGTTTCTCTTCATTGGTTAAATTTTTAAAGTTATGAGGAGTTTACTCCACATATGGCAGCCTTTTTAAACTGCAATATAGTTTTTTGGGGAAAATGAATATTTTGGTAGAATTTTTGTATAACGAATGATTCTAGACGCTGAGTATTGTATAAATGAATATATTTACGGTGGTAGGGTCCTTTTTCAATGAAAATAAATATTTGCCAAAAATAAATAGGAAACAAAATTAAATGATTAAAATTTGGCGCGTGGGCATACAATTACAATACAAAATACTTTTATAAAATGCTATCAATAAATGTAATTTTTGACCATTTGGTGTAGAAAATGTCAAATTTGACAGTTAACCAAAGCCGTATGGTACCATTGAATTATGTAATTTTTGGTCTTTATAGAAGTAAAAACTTGTGATGAAGTCAAATTTTACATAAATCGAACAATACATTTTTTTCCGATATAGTTCCAACTTTAATTGACTTGAATTAATTAATACTCAATTATTTGAATGGCACTGTAGAAGTTAATCATTCTTATTCTATTTGAAAAGATTCGTCCTTCCAATGTCACAAACGCAAATGTGGAAATTTTATGTTTTTCACGAATATGTTCTTTCCTTTTTTCAAAAGTAAAATTTTTTAATGAAAAATCAATATAAATTTAATCTACAACTCGACTAGTAACCAATACCAATTATACAGCAGCACTCTAAAATAAAGGGGGTATTTTTAGTGTTCATCCAAACATTAAATTATAGATTCTCAAAACTGCAAATTTGCACATTTGCGTTTTTGGCATTGGAGGGACGACATGTGAAAATAAATTTTACATTATCATTGTCACTGTTTCTCCCCTATAAGTTTCATTAAATTTTCTATCCGACGTTTCGTCGTTTTTCCCAACCATCATCAATTTTATTTTTTAAATAGTAGTAACATTTTATTTTATGCTTTATAAACTCCACATTATATTCTGAATCCAACGATATATCACACCTATTATTTATTATTATTATTATTATTTTTGGGTTCGAAAATGATGCGTTTTTGATTATGTTACATTAACATATCAAATAAAAAATAGCATTAATGCCAACTAGCGTATAAATACAACAATAAAAACAGAAATATTTTCAATAATGCGCATTTGCATTGAAGATAAGTTTTTTAGTCCGAAACGTCTAATAAATAATGGGTGTGATATTGGATTGGATTCAGAATAGGTATAAACTGGAATTTAGAAAGCATAAAATAAACTATTACTACCATTTAAAAAAAAAACTTGATGATGGTTGCGAAAAAACGAAACGTCGTATGTAAACTGTTTATTTTCACAATCTCTTCAAATAGATCAGAAAACAAACAGAACGAAACCGTGAAAATTCGGTTTTGCACAACTTTTGTATAATTTGATCCTTTCTGTATATCCTATGGTTGCCTAGATCCCTGCAGACCGCATTCTTATCGGGGACACCCTGTATGTATTTATATAAATTAAATACTTTAAATACGGATGCATTCGTATTACCTATAACGTTTGCGATTGGACAGCCGTCTACTTAAATGTGCCACACCTAATTTTCATTATTTGCGAAATTTTCGCTCACACGCATGTAGCGCTATGACAATGAACCCTATTCGAGATTTAATAATAACTTATCGTCTAAAGGTAAAGTTAGCTAATGACATAGTAATACCCATAATTTTGCTTTATGACCAATTACATCAATGGTAATTCACTTATATCGCGTTTCTCTGGCACAAAAGTTTTTTTAATGAAGGCCAGCGTCATGTTTTGTAGGTGTCCCATACTTTTCTGGCGGGAACAATGACGTTTAATAACATATTACCAATGGTTTCTGGTCATGGAAGTAAATTTTAAATTACATCATGACATTGATAATATCGATAATAAAATAAGTTTGTGTTTGAGTATTAATTTTAAAACATTATTCCATGTTATTATTTTAAGCTAAATGTGGTTGGTCGTTTCTTTTTCTATAATGACGACCTATGCCAAGCGCTACGTTTTTCAATCCAAAGCCCTCTCGATTATGATAATTTTTATTTTTCGTCGATCAATTATTCACTTATAATACCTTAGAAACGGTTGCTATTAACGTTATCATAGGAAATAAAAATAAAACATACATAGGAAATATTAGCGGGCGATAAAGTTCATAATGCCCGGTGATGAAGAAAATATTAAACAAAATTTGTATTTATTTTAATGGATACTTTTACATAATATTATTCTGTTTTCCCTATGTTAAATGTACAATTTTTGAATTTTCTTGAGAAAGAAGCTGGACCTACTATGAAATTTCTCGATGTGCATGCGGATTCCTGCTCTATTTCAACATTACTTAACACATTTTCTTTTTCGGTAACGAGCTAGCTATCATTTTTGCTATTCGGTTTTTCGGCGTGATGCTTTCCTCTGCTCCACTTTTCGTGCAGCTTAAGGGTTGCAAGGGAAGCACCACCCTCTATTAGAAGTGTGGACGAGGTCCGACGTAGGCAAGGTCCTGTATATTCCTTGATGTTTTCGAAATTAAGAAATTTTGCTATGGTTGAAGGAATACGTCCTAGTGTATTTTTACCCACAGGGATAGCTATGCATTTACCATTTCGGTATGTAATGATAAATCTGCGTTCCATAATTCCTTTTGGGCTTAATGCAAGGTACTGTCTAACCAATTTTAAAGAATCTGTTTGGGTCTCGGTTTTTGTTTCTGGTACCTTGACAAGCATAACAGGTCCCTTATCCTCAATAGCATCAAAGGTAATTTTTACCATCTCATCCCGTCTTAGACCGCCAAACATTCCCATTACGAGTACCACTTTATGCAGCAGCAGATGCAGATGCAGTTGCTATGAAACCTCCATGTGGTTATTTGTTTGTTGATTATTTTAAGCCATATCCCGCATTTCTGCGTTTGAAAACATATTGTGTCTCGGCATTGTTACTTAACTTACGATAAACTCAAAAATCAAACATTTTCTCACACAGCTATCTTACAATAACAACATGTAGGTTTCATAGCAACTGCATCTCTAAATTTCATTTGTTTTCTCATAGGTTACTTTATGAAAAAAATTTTGTTTGCAAAGTAATAGTAATTGGGCAGGGTGAACTAATCAATTTAAATGCAAATATCTCCGAAACGGTAACTCTGGGCGACCTGAACTTAGTATACCTTTTTTACGTAATAAATATGAGAAAAATTTTATTTTCATTAAAAACTTAAATACACTGACGCACAAAAAAAATATGACCTAATAAAAATGCGAAAAATGCCGCAGACAGCGCCCCGCCCCCTACATTGTACATTGAATTTTGTCAAAAAAATCAATTTCTCGTCATAAAAAAAACACAATTGCCAAATTTTGTAAAGAAACGTTGGTTTCTCGTAAAGTTATTAGAGAAAAACAAAAATGAAGTTTTAACCCTGTATCTTAGTTGATATCAACTTTCGGATATAGGTAAGTATAATTAAATTCTAATATTTTTACGTAAGGAGTCTGTGCTTTTTTCCATGTACCATTAATTAGCGGACACCCTGTATACAGGGTGTGCCTTAATGACGTACTAATATTTCAGGATGTGATTCCTTAGGTCATATTATAAAGAAAAGTTCATATTATGAACGGCTTAAATTTTTTGCTACATGGTGTTGAATTTTTATTTTTTAAATGGTTATTTTTTAGTATCTCCGAAAGTACGTTAGATGTTATTTTCAATTTTGGTATGTGTTAATAGGATATAGAACCACAAATTTTAGTTAGAAAAGTTATTCAATTGTTCCAACAGTGGCGTCCTTGCAAGCATGTCCTCTGATATTTTTTTTACAAAAAAGATGGTACGCCACCGACATTTTTCTGATTAGCCTGGTCAATTCTACACGGAAACGGTCTCTTGAGTTTTTCTCGTCAGACGCACCGTTCTTGATTAAAACCACTAAATTCATATTGAAACCCATTATTATTAACATTGATAAAATAATTAATGATAAATTTTGTTCCATAAAAATTGTTGGAAATGGCCACCTTCACTTAAAAGGCATGTTTTCGCCCGTCTTCGCATCGAATTGCCCACTCCAACAATTTTTATAAAACAAAATTTATCATTCATTTTTATCAATGTGAATAATAATGAGTTTCAATATGAATTTAGTGGTTTTAATCAAGAAAGGGGTGCGTCTAACGAGTAAAACTCAAGGGACCATTTTCGTGTAGAATTGACCAGGCTAATCAGAAAAAATCCACATGGCAAAATGTCAGTGGCGTACCATCTTTTTTGTAGAAAATATCAGAGGACATGGTTGCAGGGACGCCACTGGTGGAACAATTGAATAATTTTTCTAACTAAAATTTGTAGTTCTAGGTATATCCTATTAACACATACCAAAATTAAAAATAACATCTAACGTACTTTCGGAGATAGCAAAAAATGGAAGCCGTTGCGGACATATGTTCATATGAACTTTTCTTTATAAAAAGACTTAAGGAATCACACCATGAAATATTAGCACGTCATTAAGGAACACCCTGTATAAAATGGCGTGTGGCATGTATCAATTTGATAGTTTAACAGCTAACCGCAAGCTTTTAAAATAAGAAAAAAAAATTGAACTTTGACAGGCTGAAACTCCAAAAGTATTGAGTTTTCAACATTTTGTTATATGATTTACTACTTTTATTTTAATATGTAGAATCACCTCATCAAGTATCCAGATGCACTAGCCGATCACCCTGTATAAAGTTAAATAGCAGTCGATTTTTTAAACATAAAACAAAATTATAAGTTTAAGTGCTTACAATTCCTTTTTCTATTATAGCTTTTAATCAAACCTATCTTGTTCATTTACCTTTTATTCATTAAAGCATATTAAAGCAATTTATAAAAATCGACAGTGCATGGAGGTATTGCGTAACACAAAATGTATTATCTTCTCTGCTTGAGTCTGAATAGTATTTTAAATAATACACTGGACTCGCGGAAGAACCAAGCGTAACGTTATGCGTTGGTTTTAACAAATAATTTAGGTGCATCTCGGAGGAGTCATTAATTTTGATTACTTTGCTTTGCATTTCGAAAGAGGAAGTTGAGGTAATGAAATTAGGTTCACGATGTGAATTAACAATCTTATTTACTTTGAAAATTATGGCATTATAATTATGTTAAAAGTTAGATACCTTATACATGGTGTTCCTTAATGACGTGCTAATATTTCAGAGTGTGATTCTTTAGGGCATTTTATGAATGGAATTTTATTTGAACAAATGTATGTCCGCAACGGCTTGTGTTGATTTAATAATTATTTCCGAAAGATTATTTTCAATTTTGGTATTATATTAATCTGATATTAAACCACATACAGGTCGACAATTGGATCTGTGTCCCCCACGTATCGGTAAGGGGAAAGCAATATCGTTTAAAACATAAATAATGTAATAAAAATAGGAAATTCTTCAGTAATTGCATTTTATATTTGACTGTAGGTACAGTACGTTTCGCGAAAATTGGATACGACTTAATGATTTCCTGGGTCGGTCCCATTGTGTAGACAAGAGCTTGGCAATAAACAAGTGAAGTATGAAGGGACGGACTAAGGAAAACAAGTAATGATATGATTATATTAATGTAATCAAATGAAATAACATTTTTTAAAAAATATTACTAGTCATATTTATTTACATTTATAATGTCATTCTATAGATAGTTCTGTTTCGCTATCGCTGGCATAAAAACACAAATCAACCAAAATATATAAACAATCCGTTAAATCAAAGCGGCAATGTTGTAATGTTGACGAGCTTAGTATTCATTCATATTTTTTCTCCTAGATCGTAGCGCAGTAGTAAAATAGAAATAGATCTTGCCAGAGTGCAGTTGAATTAGTTCAAGATTCGTTTGATACTTAATTTTAATAATAATATTTTTTTATATAATCTCTCATCGCCTTTTCACAGTTTATAGTAAAATTATTGGGAAATAAATTTATTTTAAGAGCAATTGCGGATTAACCTTAAACCAGTTGTAATTATCAAATTAACAAATTTTTAATTGGGATTTTGCAAGATACCTTTGCGATAAATATGTCAATCTGGCTATGCTGCAATAATGACCGAAAGAGGTGGGAAAGACTGTCTGTATTCGTTGCGTAGGCTAGAAATGTATATTTTTCTATCTGTAATTTGTAATATCTTTGGCACAACCATTGATAAATCGATTTACGTGAAGCAGCATTTTTATTGTAATAATATGCATCGGAAAAGCGTGACTATCTGGGAAACCCTAGATGTGCTGCTTCACAGTATATTGTGTTATTTTAATATTTGCGCATTTGCATGCAAGTACGTAATGATTCTAAATACGTCTTCCTCAACATAACTACGAATTATGTTATTAGTATAAGATCAAAAGAGCATAGTCATGACCCAGTTTGATATATCGGTGCAGTGCAGTATAGTCAATGGGGAGGGGAAAGGTGTATGCCTTATTATCTAAATTTATCGACTCCAGAGAGAAAAGGCTCCGTTAACAAAGTATGAAAATAACCGAGTAATAATAAACAACACAAACTTCCCGCTTCACACGTCACTGTAATGGCAAATTTTTGTGCGTTTTAACCACATATAGGTATATAAACAGTATATTGCTAATACCATCTGCAATTATGTCCCCGCTATGGGCATCGAAGGGGGCGTCCGAAATTTCCTTGTGAAAGTAAACATTCGACGGGACCGGATTTCAACTTTTTTAATGTAAATTTCACTGGTTAGTTAGGAAAAATATTGCAATAAAAATTTCGATTAGTTCGATTTAAGACAGCGACCATTCAAGATTTTTCTATAGCCTTTCATTAAGCTAACAAGAAATAATTAGGTCTAATTCAAAACTTCATTAGTTTAATTCTTATGTAGTCATGATTTTCGCAGCATCGCCTGGCACCGTTAACCCATATAAACAGTATATTGCCAATATACGAACGTTCGAAAATACAAAAATTGTCCCCGCGTGGGCCTATTGAGTTTGCGCAGTAGGGTGGAAATTTTATCGATCGCGTCAGAGCCGGCCCGACATAATTTGTTGTTGTTATTCGTCGCCATCTTTGGTTCTGGATGCTATATCCAAATAGATGGAAGCAAGATTTTGAAATTTTTAGAAGCCTATACTACAGACTGGGAGAAACAGGATCCTTGCGTCCAAAACGTAATAGTGGAGGATCCTGTTTCTCCCAGTCTGTCATATAGGCTTCTAAAAATTTTAAAATCTGGCTTCCTTCTATTTGGATACATTTCCAAATACCGCCGATGTGCCCCGCGTCCCTTAAAATTTTCTTGTGCGTAATACCATGTCTCGCATTTCTCTGTTAGAAAACAAGTTATGTCGCGGCATTTTTAGTTTAATTTTTGATAACAGTATCTTACTGCTTAAAAACACCCACAATGCTGACAAATGAAAATAAACTTTGACAAAAATGAGGTTTCAAAGTGCTTTCATTGTATTTGTTTTTACCAAAGCCTACTGTGACAAATTTCACATTTACAAATCAAGATTTAAATGGCGCATTAGAAATTGTAATTGAAAATATCTCGAAAACGGTTAGTCGGAGCGACATTTACAAAGTATACCTTTATTACTTAAAAATTACGGAAAAACTGTTATTTTTAATAAAAATATAATTATGCTAAGGCACAAAAAAGTTACATTTCTTTTTATGTATCTAGGGTACGGCAGAGAGCGCCCCCTATAATAATCTACATCAAAATTATTAACAAATTCAAATTCCTTTCCCCCAAAAAACCTTAGCCACAAAATTTTGTGCAAAAATATTGATTTAGAAATAAGTTATTTAGGAAAATTGAAAATTAAATTTTTACTTCTATCTCGGTTATTACCAGCTATTGAACTAAACTAAGTATGGCCAAATCGCAGTATTTTTACCCAAGGAATCTGCAGTTTTCCTGTGTACCATTAGTTATGGGACATCCTGTATATGTGACTAGGACAGGTTTAGAATTTTTCAAGGCAGGCGCAGCCCCCTCATAGCATTGCTACTACTGGTGCTAAAGTGGAGTTCTTAGGGAAACAAATGCTAATTAATTTGTAAATACGAGAACATGGTTATACAACGTTATGTCTGGCTTGGACCCATCTATTCTTGCTGGGCGTATACGCCCATACGCACCTCGGTTAGTCTCTTTCAAAAGATATCTATGCGCCACTGTCGAAAAGTCATAAATCTTCCGATTATTAGCCGCATAGAATAACTGTTGTATTGTAAATTAAGTGCAAAAGTTTGTAAATTGTACGTTAAACCTTAAACATCAGGCTCTGGATGTTAGAAAGTAGCTATTGCGTGATTAATGGTTGATTTGTATAGGCATTTATCATTAAGGTTCTAAGCGTTTAATTGGAAAATTGGCAGGTGCATCTGCTAATTTAGAATAGGTCTAATGCATGAAGTCATCATTGATAATTGCTAAATATTGCGGCATAGACGAGTTTATTTGTTTGTATTTCGAAATAAAATTGCAATCTAACATGTCCGGGTTTTTAGAGGGATGATTCAATTCCAAATAATATACAGGGTGTCTTTTTAAAACCCGAACACCCTTTTTCTCGCTCAGATTGCATTTTTTTGGTTTCGACCTCCTCAGATGCGCAGGGCAACTTTTTTTTTTAAATGGGAACCCGTTTTTTTTCTCGCAGGTTCCGAACCTTCATTAAAAAACAAGCAACTTTCGTCCCAAACATTTTTTTATTCGAATCGATCCTGAACTTTTCAACGACGAATTTTATTGTTACACTACCAACAAGATGGAGCCCCGGCTCATTTCACGGTACCTGTTCGCCAATGGTTAAACGATCATTTTCCTGGACAGTGGATCGGGCGGCTCGGTCCCGTATTATGGGCAGCAAGATCACCAGACTTAACGCCGCTGGATTTCTTTTTCTGGGGGTTCATCAAGTCGATTGTGAGTCGTACGAGGACGTAGAATCTTCAGGAGTTGAGACAAAAAATCACCGCTGCCTGTAGAGAAAATGTGACTCCCGAAATTTTAGAACGAGTGCGAGAAGGGTTTCAGAGTCGTTTGTACTTTTGTATGGAAAGAAACGGGGAGCATTTTGAACATTTATTAAAATTAGAAAATTAGTTTCAACCTCAAAATTGTTTCTGATTTCATTTTGCCACTTACTTTGTTTGATTTCAGGATCGATTCGAATAAAAAAATGTTTGGGACGAAAGTTGCTTGTTTTTTAATGAAGGTTTGGAACCTGCGAAATCAGTCGTAGAGATGTAACGATATTAAAAAACTATCGATATGTCGACAATCGATATATGAAAATTAATTCGAAAAGTGGATTTTCAGGCCCTGTTTTAAGCGTGATAGTTGTTTATTGTCCAGTAAGGACTGTTTAATGATAAAAAAGTATGTAAAACAAAAATTTTAAGTAGGTTCCTGTTCGCAGGTTAAGGTCAAGAATTTATCAGTCGGCATTGCGCATGACCAATTGCGATCAGCTTTGTTTACATGCGCGGGACCATAAATTTGCCACTTTTGATTTTAGAGTTTGGCTATTCATATATACAGGGTGTTCCTTAATGACGTGCTAATATTTCAGGGTGTGATTCCTTAGGCGATTTTATAAAGAAAAGTTCATATGAACATGTCCGCAATGGCTTACATTTTTTGCTACAGGGTGTTGAATTTTTATTTTTTAAATGGTTATTTTTTAATATCTCCGAAAGTACTTAGATATTATTTTCAATTTCGGTATGTGTTACTAGGATATAGAACCACAAATTTTAGTTCGAAAAGTTATTCAATTGTTTCACCAGTGGCGTCCCTGCAAACATTTCCTCTGATATTTTTTACAAAAAAGATGGTACGCCATTGACATTTTTCCATGTGGATATTTTTTCTGATTAGCCTGGTCAATTCTACATGAAAACGGTCTCTTCAGTTTGTCTCGTTCTTGCCCACTCTAACAATTTTTATAAAAAAATGTATATTTTATCAGCTACGAGGGGGGATTGGCGAAAAATTTTTATTTTCCCAACTGGCCAAGGCGTGCATATTTTTAAAAATATATTAATTGCTTATACAACCGTTCTAATTTTTTAGTTTTAGAGGTCGATCGAAAATATTTTCATGATTATGATGTAATAGAAGAAAAATTGCCACTTTTTAATATCTCCGAAAATACTTTAGATATTATGTTCAATTTTGGTATGTGTTAATAGAATATAGAACCACAAATTTTAGTTCGAAAAGTTATTCAATTGTTTCACCAGTGGCGTCCCTGCAAACATTTCCTCTGATATTTTTTACAAAAAAGATGGTACGCCATTGACATTTTTCCATGTGGATATTTTTTCTGATTAGCCTGGTCAATTCTACATGAAAACGGTCTCTTCAGTTTGTCTCGTTCTTGCCCACTCTAACAATTTTTATAAAAAAATGTATATTTTATCAGCTACGAGGGGGGATTGGCGAAAAATTTTTATTTTCAAAACTGGCCAAGGCGTGCATATTTTTAAAAATATATTAATTGCTTATACAACCGTTCTAATTTTTTAGTTTTAGAGGTCGATCGAAAATATTTTCATGATTATGATGTAATAGAAGAAAAATTGCCACTTTTTAATATCTCCGAAAATACTTTAGATATTATGTTCAATTTTGGTATGTGTTAATAGAATATAGAACCACAAATTTTAGTTCGAAAAGTTATTCAATTGTTTCACCAGTGGCGTCCCTGCAAACATTTCCTCTGATATTTTTTACAAAAAAGATGGTACGCCATTGACATTTTTCCATGTGGATATTTTTTCTGATTAGCCTGGTCAATTCTACATGAAAACGGTCTCTTCAGTTTGTCTCGTTCTTGCCCACTCTAACAATTTTTATAAAAAAATGTATATTTTATCAGCTACGAGGGGGGATTGGCGAAAAATTTTTATTTTCAAAACTGGCCAAGGCGTGCATATTTTTAAAAATATATTAATTGCTTATACAACCGTTCTAATTTTTTAGTTTTAGAGGTCGATCGAAAATATTTTCATGATTATGATGTAATAGAAGAAAAATTGCCACTTTTTAATATCTCCGAAAATACTTTAGATATTATGTTCAATTTTGGTATGTGTTAATAGAATATAGAACCACAAATTTTAATTAGAAAAGTTTTTCTCGTCAGTCGTTCTTGATTAAACCCACTAAATTCATATTGAACCTCGTCATTATTAACATTGATAAAATAATTAATTATAAATTTTGTTTCATAAAATTGTTGGAATTGGCCACCTTCACTTAAAAGGCATGCTCTTTGAATCGAATTGCCCACTCCAACAATTTTTATGAAACAAAATTTATCATTAATTTTTATCGTTAATAATAATAATGAGTTTCAATATGAATTTAGTGGTTTTAATCAAGAACAGTGCGTCGACGAGAAGAACTCAAGAGACCGTTTTCATGTAGAGTTGACCAGGCTAATCAGAAAATATATCCACATGGAAAAATATCAGTTGCGTACCATCTTTTTTGTAAAATATATCAATCACTGGTGGAAAAATTGAATAACTTTTGTAACTAAAATTTTTGGGTCTATATCGTATTAACACATACCAAAATTGAATATAATATCTAAAGGATTTTCGGAGATATTAAAAAGTGGTAATTTTTTGTATGCGGCGCCAAGCGCGCATTTGGGAAAATACAAATTTTTCGCCAATCTCCCCTCGTAGCTGCTAAAAAAATGAACAAATTGAATCCGGCCTGATCCCGTAGCTCGATTAATTTAATAAACTACTTATTAGCATTTATGTAATATTTTTGCCCCCAATTACTCCCCTCCTAATTGCCCCGCCAACCCCCAGCCTCCGGCCCATCAAAGTACTCGGTGTCACCCGTTGATTCGCGAAGAATTGATGCCCTAACTCCGCCCCTTCTCGAGATATAATTAATTAAATTTTATTGTTTTTGCAGTTGAAAATCGCGATAATTCGCGAACTCATTGATATATCGGGATCAGGTTTGTTAGAGCTTACGCGGTCTGTCAAGCTCTTCAATTTTTTAGTAGCATCAAAACCGGCTGAGTTATTTTCCATTTCCCGTTGTATGTTAGATTTACGGGGCGTGCCCCCTCCCCCCGCATGCGGCGCCTCTTACAAATCATGTCGAGGGGATCCTACTGTATCGATTGGGGAAAAAAAATACTCGTCAAGGGATTATCGAGCCGCTGATTTTGCCAGAACGACTCCACTATTCTAATAGTGTTTGTAGATAAAATATATTGTATATAATATTAGTTATTTTCGTAAAAATAGTAAAAGTTGTGTCCTATGCATATTATGAATATAATATTATTACTATACCGTTCTACTAACCGAAGCCAATTTACCTTATATTATTCCGTTAAAATAAAGTATATATAACTGTTTCAACTTAAAGTTGCACTACAAACCTTATTATCACCTATGATTGTTGTATAAGCAATTAATATTTTTTTAAAAATATGCACGCCTTGGCCAGTTGGTCTTAACCAACTTAGAATAAGCTCACTCAATCTCCTTAACAATATAAAATGATTGCAGCGATGTAATCTCGAGTTAACTGTAACAGAAGTTATCTTTTTAGTACGAATTCTCGTGAGCGTATAAAACAAATACTATGGCTACTTCAATCAGTGCAGCAGTGCCTTGCAATTGCGGGTACCGTTCTAATTTTTTAGTTTTAGAGGTCGATCGAAAATATTTTCATGATCATGATGTAATAGAAGCAGTGAGAGAGAAAATTCCGCCGCCTACAGTCGTATTTTGTAGGTACGCCATTTGTTTCGTTGATGGGATTTGGATGATCGAAAATTGCATCTTCAAATAATTACTCGGGTACGATGCCTCGAGGATGTTTATATGCAATTTACAGATTTTCCAAATAGAAATTAATTAATAATATATCTGAGTTCCGTTACATTCATTGTTTCTGCTTGGGGCATCAAATACGGTGAAGATTTACACCATTGACTTGAAACGAAGATGGACCTTGCATTTCTATCTGCTTTGCACACGTCAATGTGACTCTCATGGGTGTCGTTTGGTGGGACAAGACGGGGAACTTGCCTCCACCCCCCTTCCCCATTACTTGTCAACTTTATACATCAATAATCTTTTTTCTATTTGGGTTTCATAATGGCTACATTATGAAATGCAAAAAAATTGAATAACCTGCCACTTTATGCAACTGAAATTTTATTTTTTTATGTTGGCAGCAAGTTGGGTTCGAATTTTAGGCTTACTTTGATTTCGTTGAAATTAGTTTTCTTGACATTATGGATTCGACAAAAATTTTTTTATAGAAAACATTCAAATACTAACCATTAACCTTACAAATAGATCATTTTTGCTAGAAATTTATCTGAAATACCTATACTCGGAAATATATAACATGCTGACGGTGTCCGTCAACTAATTTCTAGTCACAACTATAAAACAACATAACCTAAAAATAATAGTAATATCTTCCAGTTTATGCTCTATTTCTAAAGTTTTATTCAATAAAGTACTATTTTTATTCAATACAGTATATTACTTTATATATACAGGGTGTAACTAAATAAGTGTAAAACATTTAAGGGGGTGATTCCTCATCGAAAAAAAGATAGGATCTTTCATATAAAGAAAGTTCATTGGAGCATCCCTTGTTAAGATACAGCCACATAAAATGTGTTTAACAATTTTTTTCACAAGCACTAAAAAAGTTACAATATTGAAATTAACCTGACATTTTCTACTACCAAAAAGACACTTAGCCAGTAATTTATTTGGTTTACCCCATGGTTGTAAGGGTGGAAAACGCAACCCCTAAAATTTATTTCCAATGTAAGTTTTTGTCTTATTATTTGTTTACCATCTAAAAATTTATTTCCGATAGCTTGTTTCATTCTAAACAAAAATTGTCTCTTGAATGTTTTGCCCAAAATAAACCAGTTCGCAGCAAAAAATTATTTTACGAACAAGATACATATCGCCATAAAACGCGCGAATACGTTGCTCAATGCGCCGACGTCTAGACGCATGCGTAATGTCTGAAGGTAGACATATTGAACATTTACTATGATTTCTAGATGTTGTATGTTTTGTTATTAATAAATTAGTTTCGTTTATTTATAAATTTTATGTACCCCCTCTAGGGGCTGTATCTTAACAAGGGATGCTCCAATGAAGTTTCTTTATATGAAAGATCCTATCTTTTTTTCGATGAGGAATCACCCCCTTAAATGTTTTACACTTATTTAGTTACACCCTGTATATATATTTATAGTTACTGTAGACATTTCCTGGGCATTAATTGTTATTCCTGTCAGATTCTGTGTCGACACAATATTTTGTTCAATAGTATTATTTATTATTTTGTGCAATATTTTGAACTTTGTTCTGCTCTGAGGGAGTACAACTTTCTTCCTGACTCATTTTTATTAACTTTAATAATATGTATATTTATTTTTAATTATGACGGCTGGGAAGAAGCTTTGTTGTGTTCAATTGTTTCTATCATGGCATATTTGATACTTGTAATATTTTATGAAATTATAAAAGTATTGCCAACCCAAAAAGAAAATATTAAATCAAATGGAAAAATCTACTATATTTTCACGTCAAAGGCCCAAATAGAAGAAGTATTATAAATTACACTGTTCATAAGACAATTAGAGCACTTGTCTTGTACTGTAGAAAACTGCCCGCTTCGCGTGCTCTAAGATAATGTCTTATGAAACTTGTATCTTAGTATACTATTATTTCGTTAGCGGGAAAGATAGTAGGTTTTTCTATTTTCTTTTCAAATTTGGTATGTATTTTTAAAGTCCTAAAGTAAATTCGACATTCGCGGCGGTGCATGGTGCATACGAAGAAAAAATCTACTATAGCGGATCCGAAGCTGCTATACTATAAACAAATGTGTATAGAAATTTTAGGCACTATTAATTAAATTAAACTAAATTTCGGACATCAGTGATTTAAATTTTTTCGATTTATTGACCAAAAAGTAATTTTTAATCCTTTTCAAAATTGTTTCCGCTATTTGCCAATTTATTGAAACAATATAAAATGTTTGATTCTGTTCAACTGAAAAATGAACTTAAAAACCCATTACTTTCGTCCCAGTCGAGAGAAGCTTATACGGGAAATACGAAATACAACGGTCCAGGACACTCAGGAGATATTGTTGTAGTATTAACAAATAATGAACTTTTTACGATGAAATTATTGCATATTTGGGTTTACAACCGTAGAATACCATTAAAATGCAAATAAGCATACTAATCAATGTTTGTTAAAATATCTATTTAGTTTGAGTTATTCTTCGTTTTGTATACAGTGAGTCCCAGAAGAAATGTCTAAATTCATTTAAAATTCAGCGGTAAGTTTTTTCAAAAAACGCTCGTACCCGTCGATTTTGATTTTTTAATTTTTTTTTGTGGTAGTTTCATGTATACAGGGTAGCTCAAAAATAAGTTACGACCATCAACTTCATTTTTTCAAATGAAAACATATATTTTTTATTTCATTTTTGAATTTTGCATTGAATTCTAAGCATGTTTCATATACCATGTCCTATACATAAACTCAACAGTTATTGAAAAAATTAGGATTGAACATATCATTTAGGGAATCCAACGATCTATCAAATCTTCTGGCAATATGGCATTTTGGGCTCCATAATAAGTAAAAGTGTACTGTCTCACTGTCACCGTTTATTTCCATAGAAACTGTATGACAATTTTATCTCAAATAAGTATAATTATTGTCAAGCGTAGTTTCAAAGTTGCGGTTTTCACAATAATGGTGAAGTTAACGGAACGGGAAAAAATTGAAATTCTATCCATGGTTGGGTTTGGTGATAAAACACGTACTCAAATAGAAACAGCCCAATTATTTAATGAATCCATCCTGATCGTCCTCCCATATGTCAAAAGATGGTGAATAGAATAGAGGCTAAGTTTAGAGAATTCGGTCATGTTAGAGATTTGCCTAAATCTGGTCGTCCTACTCGAGATGAAAATGAACAACTTGACGTTTTGCTTTCCTTGGAAGAAAATCCATGTACTCCCCTGTCGCACATTGGGGCCGATTTACACATGCCGAAATCTGTTGTTCACCGAGTAGTTCAAAAGCACAAATATCACCCATACAAAGTTATTCCAGTGCATGAGTTATTTGAAGATGATTTCGATAGGCGAAGTGAGTTTTGCGGACGCATGCAAAATATGTGCAATCTAGATAATAATTTAGTAAAAAATATTATTTTTTCGGATGATGATGTCGATATTGGGCAACAGAAAATCCGCATTGGATGATAGAGGTTCACAGCCAGTACCCTAAGAAAATAAATGTTTGGTGTGGAATCGTACGCGAAAGAGTAATTGGTCCATTTTTCTTTGAACAGTCTTTAACTGGACAAGTATATCTCGAATTTCTCCAACTAGAATTAATTCCAGCATTAGTGGCTTTATTTGCGAATCCATTGGATCCAGACTCCCCTGACGAAGAACTGATATTCCAACAAGATGGTGCTCCTCCGCACTATGCGGCCACTGTGCGCACATTTTTGGATGAAACCTTTCCCAATCGGTGGATTGGAAGGAGAGGACCTATCGAATGGCCTGCTAGGTCGCCAGACCTAACCCCGCTGAACTTATTTTTGTGGGGTTACCTCAAATCAAAAGTATTTGTTAACAGGCCAAACAATATGCAGGAGTTGAAAGAAAGGATCCGAAGAGAAGTGCGTGTCATAACTCCGGAAATGGTTGGAAACGTGCAAAGAGAGTTTATTGATCGTCTTGGATATTGTCAAGCCGTAAATGGCGCACATTTTCAACATTTAATTTGATTTTGTTGTGTTTTTTTTTTAATAAACAGGTCTTGCTTATAGATATGTTCAATCCTAATTTTTTCAATTACTGTTGAGTTTATGTATAGGACATGGTACATGAAACAAGATGCAAAATTCAAAAATGAAATAAAAAATATATGTTTTCATTTGAAAAAATGAAGTTGATGGTCGTAACTTATTTTTGAGCTACCCTGTATACATGAAATTACCACAAAAAAAATATTAAAAAATCAAAATCGACGGGTACGAGCGTTTTTTGAAAAAACTTACCGCTGAATTATAAATGAATTTAGACATTTCTTCTGGGACTCACTGTATAGTAGCGTACTTTTTTTTATAAAGCCCTTATTGGAACGGCCGTCTTACGTACCTGCTTTCATGTTTGACACTAACGGTTTAACAATTGTCATATTTGTCGTTATTGTTAAATAAAATTGTTGTTTTTCAGTGTTTGTGTGTTAAATTTAGCTATTGTTGGTGGAAGAATAGTAATTATTTACTTAATATGGCAAGACTGTGTCAAGTCTGCCGTTAACTGGATAAAAATATAGACTTTTAAGACACGTCCGTCGATTGTTGGTTTTTCCTAACCAAGACTAAAGCAGACAAAAGAATCCCCATCGATTTCTTGTTATGTTTATTTTAGGCGTCACATTGACGTGTACAAAGCAGATAGAAACATGGCGTTCATATTTGTTTCAAGTCAATTGAATTGCAGAACTATTTTAACCTGCTCAGTCCATTGTTTTCGTCTTATGTCTATTACCGCATCTAATATCGATGTGTACAGAACTCGTTAATTTTGACCGGATATACAGAAATAAACAAACATAATCAAGAAGAGAATGGAGGAAGCTACCATAAGCTGCATTCATGATTTAATGGCTCTTTTATAGTACTCATAGGCTACTAATTAGACCCGCAGTTCATGAAATACTTCAAACTTTATGCTTGCTGCTGAATATGCCCACAAGAACTTAGGGATTAAAAGGCCGGAAATTTATTTGAGATGTAAAATTAATTGTGTTTTTTTTGTTGTTGGTTGATTGACTTTGTGATGTTTATTTAATGCGAGTAGGTATAGTAATAAAAAGCACCAGGAAAGTTTCAGATTCACCAGCGTGTCGAAAGAAAAATCGCGGATGTAATCAATTTAGAACTAAAATCCCTAAATGACCGCTTTTCCTTCCTACGACCCAAGGAAAACGGTCAATCATTTCAATCAAAATGCTCTATCTAGCCAAATTTTCGATTTTGACGATTAATAAAAAAACCCAGTACTATTATGAAATGTTGTTTAAAACGAGTAAAATTTAAAAATATATTCAAAATATACATATATTTTTCAATACGTTACAAAACAATCGACATAAAATATCATTTTATTATTTAGACTTGCCGAATAGACAATGGTGCAAATTAACAGGCGACATTATCGTCGCCTCTGCGAAGATATGAAATGCGTGCAAGATATGAAAATATACCGGTCGAGCCGACATGGCTGTCGCAGAAGTGTGTCATTGCACTTACGATGCGCGACGTTAATTACACAAATAACGTTTTAACCCCCATAATCATGTAAATGAACATACAGGGTGTTATGGAAATGACTTATTATAGGCAAATCCTGAGATGAAAATAAATTGAAGAAAAATAACCTTAAATGGCGCTTCGAATTATTGTACGAAATATACACTTTATATGGAATCTGAAAATTTACATGGCCGCTACTGAGGACGTTCGCAATCAATAGTTTATTGAGGCGGTGTTGTCATATATTGCAAAACAGAATTGTAAATGCACGTGTTAAGTTTTTGACAACAAGACGTCTTTGACCCGCGTTATCACTTCTTTTTCAAACTTTTTTGAAAAAAAATACTACAATTTTAAGGCTTACCTTCGATCTTATAATCCGTTTTATAATTAAATTCCATAAAAAAATAAGGAACAAAAAGTATTTTTTTGCAACAGAACCAACAGTAGATAATATCACACAAATTTGAAATCAGATCACAATATTTCTTATTATGAATTATTTCACAACAGAAAAAAAATCGTGTAACGCTACAACTAACAAAACGTTTAAAATTCGTATACATCAAGCACGTGGAACCCTCGACAGCGTCATTCCACCCCCGAGTCTCGAAACATACTGAAGCAGCGATAGTCGCGCGCGGCAGGTATCCAAGCAAGGGCGAAACATGCGGTGTGATCTGACAACACTGTTAGTATACTCTAGTGACCCACATTGTTGCTAACTGAATTCAGATGGAACGGCGCGACAGTATATGGGTAAAAAGGGTTTTTACCTTAGTATTTAGATATTCGATTAAAAAAAAAGTATGTAGACTTGCTCTAGGACACCCTAAGAGTCGCCCATTTAAATATAATAAGTCATTTCCATAACACCCTATATATGAAGTTGCAATAATTTTCTGATTGAGCTGTTATTGTTTTTTTTTGTAATTTTGATTTTATTTTATAAAATACGCAGTGAGGCACTCGCCACACCTGACGAGACGCCACTGTAGTGTATAATAATTAGTAGAAGATATGTTGTCAATTCCTTCATTAAATATTACTTTGTAGCTACCGGATCATCATGTTAGTTATACACTTTTACTTGTTTTTAACTGAACCACTTGCATTCTACCTACGTGGAAGATTATTATTGAGATTGATATTATCTATAATTATGGCATAATGCCTTAATACATCGGCAATTACATTCAACATTGTGGTATATTTTTCAAATAGCCGGCAATTTTAACATTTATAACATGTGAAAAACAAAGTAAGTTTAATTGAACACGGTACATCATGTAGACTTGTTTTTTAAAGTCGATAATAGCTTTAAAATGTTACATTTTACATGTTACAATGTTTAGATTTTTACCGCCTACTTTCAGATGTACTTTCAGATGTACACTTAGCAGCAAAAATAACGCACAACCAAAAATTATGCTCAATTTCAAACTTGATTTTCTCGCGAACCGATAAATCGATTTCGCTAATTGTTCTTTTGAACTGTAGCTTTTTTCTTTAGTATTTGCACTGCGATAGATTTTTTTATTGAGATTTCAGTTTTAGACTTATACAGGGTGCAAAAATGAGTTAAATTTGAGACACCCTGTAGGGAGCATTAGCAACGACAACGGGTGCATGATGAAATCATACTGCAGCCTCATGTTTTCTAAACGTTTTGTTCATTTAATTTCACTGATATCTGTAATATCAAAGAAAATACACAGTTTTATACCAGAACATGTTATGCACACAACATACGTGAAACAACTTTATTTAATGGAGGCTCTGTGATGTTTTGAGCTGGGATTGCCTTAACAGCACGGACGGATATCGTACCTTCACGTGGGGGTTCTTTAAATAGCGAGAGGTATATCAGTGACATTTTGTCTGAGCACGTTGTCCCTTTCGCTCCGTACATTGAGAATAATTTTTTACTAATGCACGATAACGCAAGACCTCATGTTGCCAACATCGTCAATGAATATTTACATGAAGTAAATATTCAAACTCTAAATTAGCCACCCCGCAGTCCCGATTTGAATCCTATAGAGCACTTATGGGATATTATTGGTAGGGCATTGAGACAGCATCAACCCCCTCCTGCCAACCTGCAAGATGTCCAAATAATGGTTACCGATATTTGGAATGCAAAATAAAATATCCAATTTAATATCGAGTATTCCGAGGCAATGTGAAGCAGTAATTCGAAGTAGAGGTGGGAACACGCGCTTGTAATGTACTTTTTTGCTATTTATTGTTAGTGTTATTCTTAGTTTAATGTTGTCAAAATGCTAGTTTAATAAAAAAAACATGTTCTGGTATAAAACTGTGTATTTTCTTTGATATTACAGATATCAGAGAAATTAAAGAGACAAAATGTTTAGAAAACATGAGGCTACAGTATCATTTCATCATACACTCGTTGTTGCTGCTAATCCAGCCTATAGGGTGTCTCAAATTTAACTTAAAAAACTATTCTCATTTTTGCACCCTGTATAAGCCTAAAACTGAAATCTGAATATTCTATCACAGTGCAGTTACTAAAGAAAAAAGCCACAGTTCAAAAAAAATTAGCTATATCGATTAACCCATTCGCGAGAAAATTAAGTTTGAAATTGAGCATAATTTTTGGTTGTGCGTTATTTTTGCTGCTAAGTGTATATGGTTTGGTAGTTTGTACAAGTGGATATGCTCTCTCTTTTAAAAATAGTTTCAGTCGTGCAGTGCTGCCGCTTCTACTAGAAAGTATTAGCAGCTTTGATAATTTAAATTGAACACTCTGTGTATTATTTTTTTTTAGAATCCCTATTTATTTCTTAATAATTTTCCTATACTGTGTTATCGTTCTCAAAATAATAATAATAATGGGGAAAAAAATGCGTTTTTCAAAAACGGCTAACTCTAATAAATTAGCGCACTGAAATTTGGTTGTGAGTCGGTTAATACCCTAAAATAATCTAAGATAAGTACATTAAGTGGTGTCGAAACAAAAATCTTCGATTTAAGGAGATTCCGTACACCCTTTAAAACGAGATTTCTTGCCACGAATTTTTTAATCAATTAGGAAAAAAATGTTGTATATAAAAGTTTTTAGAAATTGAACAAACAAACATCAGTGTCGAATGCTACTCTCGGAGCCCGCCCCAGTCGGCGAATTTGCTAGAAATTTATCATTTTTTATTAATTCATTTTTCATCAATTCATCATGTCACAGTGACAGTAACCAATTCGAATTTAACGCTAAAAAACCCCAGGCAGCAGTTTTCTCTAAAAAGGTTAACATTACAGAACTGGCTTCATCTAGTAATTTGCTGGGCGTCAATCTGGGAAGAAATATGTCTTGGCATAACCACGTTGTGGCAATCGCCAAGATAGCTTCTCAGAAACTTGGTGTACACTTCCGAACCAGAAAGTTGTACACACCTCTCATGTCTGGAGCTCTGCACCCAAACATACTCTTCGGCTACTGGATTCAATCGAAAGGTGGGCTATTCGTCTGATCGGAGACCACGAGCTGACGAAGAACCTCGACAGCCTAGAACATCGAAGACAGGTTGGGGGATTTGACTCTCTTTTACAGATATTTTCATGGAAGGTAATCAGCCTTGCCCTTTTAATTCCGCCCAGAGCGACGAATAGCAGAAATACACGACGAACCACTGCCGCTCATCCATATGTGGTTAAGCTTAGTACTCCTCGACCTTCATTATTTAAGAATTCTTTCATCTGGAGGACTTCATCCTTGTGGAACGACCTTCCCGAGGTCGTTTTTCCCAACGCATATAACCTCCAACGATTCAAAACCAACGTGAATCGCTTTTTGCGCACACGCACCACTCCCAGAGTGCCCTATCATAAAAAAAATCATTGAAACTAAATATGTGCGTAGGTACGGAATCCTCTTAGCTAACACTCGATGACTCCCTTGCAAACTATCAACTAATTAAATTAGGTCCTATTAGGCAACGGTAACAATGTTATGTAAGTGTTGGATGTGTGTGATTAGCATTAATAATTCTTATTGGTTTTAGTAGTATTCTAAAAATAAAGGTACTAAATGTTAAACAAATAGATTCAAAATTGTGGTATTTTGTGTATATAAATGACGCTACACGTCATATTTTCAACGGTGGCCATGAATCAAATTCATCAAAATAGTAAGATTCTGTAAAATAATGTTTTCAGTCAGCTAAAATATGTATTTCATTAATTAAATTATTATTATTACAAAATTGAAATTTGCTGTCGATTTAAACGATTTTTAAACTGTTATCGTGTTATTTATCAGTAAATAAACGCTCTGCCTCAAACTCTAAAAAAAATTTAGCTAATTTTCGACATGATTAGGAGCACCATAAGTTAAAGACATTTAATTTAGAATAATTTATTATAATTTAATCATACCTCCCGCTTAGAAGAAAAATTGGATGAATAGAAACACATGCTTAGGTGTCTAAAGTTCAACATATGTGTTAAAAATAGCTGATTGTAAAAAAATAGAATAATTCCCGTCCTAGGACTCAAAATAAAAAACTGCTAAAAACGAGAGATCGATTAAAACATAAGAACACTATTTTTTAGGAAAATGTGTAAATAATAGTTTAAATATCTTAGTTCGAACTTTTTCAATTTGAATAACTCAATTATCCTAATGTTATCATACCCATTGTATGTCATATAATATAGCCATTTTATTTTCATGAATAGCAGATATTTATTGAAATAAATTGAAAATTCTCGCCGCGCAACTGCTAAATAGAACCTAGAAAACAATACTTTATAAAAGCGGAATATTCAAGAATAAAGAAAACGTCCCTACTCCTTCGACACGGCCCGTATATACAGGGTGTTATGGAAATGACGTATTATATTTAAATGGGCGACTCCTTGGGTGTCCTAGAGAAGCGCTACATATTTTATTTATTTTAAATCTACCGTTTTAAAAGTGGGGTAATAAACACTCTTACTCACAGGTCAGTCCGCGCTACTATACAACATTTCACCCAGAGCCAATGGCAATGTTGCCAAACTTAATGTAATACTGAAATTCCATATAAATTTATAAAAATAAATTATTTTCTACCTACTTGTATTTATCCTTATACCTAAAGAGCGAGGAAATCCAGGCACAAACACAATCAGTTTTTTTTTCTTTTTCATGGGAACACTCCTGGAAACACTTTATGTACACACAGTAATAGTGAAACAGAACCGATAGTTAGCTTTTAAAAATACAATAATACAGATTATACTACAGATTATTAGATTTTATTACACGCGACGAAATTTGACGTCCAGAAGAAACGCGTCAATAAAAACAATATTCAAAGATTATTTATGGACGGGCAAGATACACGCATAAACCGAAAAAACCGTGCGGATTGCTGAGAGTGTGTTGGTGATCGACAAGACAATGTATCCGGCCGCTGGTTGGTCTTCAACTAACAGACGCACGCGTGCGGCGCTATATGAAACAACTTCGCTCAGCCGATGTAAGGCATCAAGAGGTCATTGGCATTTGACCTAGTGACGTACGTAGCAATTGCTATTCCATATATTTTTTCGGGTTTAAAACATAGTCCGTCGCACATGTTCTTCAATTAATTGTACAAGAAGGTATTACAGAATGGAAAAGTGTTTAAATTATTTTATTTTGTCTAAAGAGTTTAAGGTGTATATATGACAACGCCCGCCAGAATTCCTTGATTGCTTACATGTATCGCAGTGCCACACAGGTGTTTTTCTGATTTGACGTCAGGTCACTTTTACCGCTAAATGAATTGTAAGCGCTTTTAATGGCTAGTTTTCTTCAATTTGTCTTTATCTCAGGAATTGCCGTTTTAAATATAATACGTCATTTCCATAACACCCTGTATGTCAATATTGCAAATTCAGTGTAGTTTTTGTTGGGTATTTATTTTTTGTTCAGATAATTGGGACTAGAAACGTTGCACCATTCTCCAAAAATGTATTTTTCTTTCCTTTTTTTTCTTCCCCTTTTTGATAACTACTACCTGTATCTATCCTTATATTGTCAAGTTAGTATCAACGAGGCGTTTCTTTATTCAGTTTTGGGTCAAAAACTTTTTAAAGTGACTAAAAAAAGTTCTCGTCCATATTTCTAAACACGTACAGGGATAATTTAGGGACCCTTTCCTAACAAAATTAATATTTATATTTATTACAAGGGGTGTATTTGCCGACTATTAGCATAGTTAGGAGTTCCTACCCATATACAGGGTGATACACGCCGCATGTCCGTTCGAACTGAAACTGAGCGAGTTTATAGTTTTTGGTATGCTCTTCTAAACTAAAATATTGAAGGTTTTCTATCACTTCCGTTTATACCGGAAGTATATGCTAACGTTGATATTCTAGTAGTGTATTGCATTAAATCATGTAGAAGAATTTAAAGATCATTCCTGGTGAGATTTCCGTCATATTGGAATATCAAAATAGTTCCTAATTGGTCATCAACCAAAGTGTCGTGTTTATCCAGCGACGACGCCGACATATAATTCCTCTGTGGTAATAACAACCTATGTTGCCACTTAGGCCCAATTTTATAAAGTGATCTTAAGTCTTGGATTTAAATTAATACTTAAACGGAACAATAATCAGGCGATTAACTTATAGGTAAATTATGACAATTTTATAATAGACGGTTATTACTAGGAGGATTATAACTAAATGTATTATATATACTCATCGGTTTTTTGGACGCTCTAAAATATGATTTAGGAGGCCTAACAATTGTTCCACAGAATTTTTTGATATCCTGGACCTTTGGAAAAATCGGTTAAGGGTTTCATGTAATAAAACATGATTTAGGAAGCCTAACAATTGTTCCACAGAATTTTTTGAAATCCTGAACCTTTGTAAAAATCGGTTAAGGTTTTCATGTAATTGGGGCGTATTCGAAATTTTCTGTCCCGCCTACGATGCTCAATAATATTTACAAAATCATCTTCGTCGTCCGTTAATAACTAAATTTCAAAAATATCCATTTGCAGCCAGAAACAATAAAAAATAAACTCAAATATTAGGGTTATAATACTGTGTCCTGTGTCTTAAATCGTATTGTTGAGTTTAAGCGGTACTCTTTCTACCGATTAACTTATTACCAGGATGGTTGCTCTTAGCAGCGAGTGACTTTTTTTCGTATCTTTCAAAATATGGTATGTTTACTCTTAAGCAAAATAACATTTTTGCAGTTTTTGCCCACCCTGTATAAAAAAGTTGAAGTTTCTTATGATGAATCGTATTTTCTAGACAAGCAAAAACGTTTATTAAGATTGACTTTTTTTCGTATCTTTCAATTTTTAGTCCATTTGTCCTCTTGTAAACACCACATCCGTGGACATACTGTATATGTATATTAATAATCAATATCTCCTGCTTGGTCTCGCCATTCAAAAGAATTTCGGAATTCCAGACACGTGTTAAGATTAAATTCTCTCTCCTAAAGCTTCTTTCACCTTAAACCTTCGAGCGCCATGAAAAAAAATCAAGAATAATCACATATTTCTGTAACTGGAAAGCTGCATCGCATAGCAGACGTGTTATTTTTTGGTTTTCTTGTCTAGAAGCGTCGCGTTCGCAAGAACAATGCACGGCTAGCGAATGCACTTTGACGATTTACGAACCTCTCGTGATTTATAACATAAACTTTATAAAAGTTCAAGGATGCCATTCAGAATGCAGAATTATGGTACGAAAATAATTAAAGGCATTGGAGAGTTAATCTCATACCATTTAGGATATAAATTCTATATATTATTATTAAATTTTACTACATCTTCTGTTTGGATGCATTTGAAAGAGCACTTCTTTAACTACCAGTCGAGAATCATTGTATTAATGGGTATTCATTTAGCAAAAGGCAATAATAGAAACACACTTGTATTTTTCAATGCATAATCCGGTTTTGCAAAATATAATAATGAGCACTCCATTTAGAAGCACTGTTGATGGTGCTCGGTGATTACTGCTAATAATGTTTTAATTTATATCAGTGCATATGCCGTGGCTAAACTTTTTCTCGCATTATTGCGAGAAATATAGTTCTAATGATTGACATTCTTTGATTATTGTAAGCGTGTCGAAAGAGGCGTCAAAACAATTTCTTGTTAGCAGTATTTGAAATTATTAGGTATGTTGATTTGTATACTATTGAACTTTCAATCGGTTTTATGCGAGGGGTGTTTCACCTGGGAAGTTTAGTGTACACTCGAGATGAAATAGTAGGAAACTATGAGGTTGAGGAAGGAAATTATTGCCTATATGGGGAAATTATGATGAAATTAGGGAAACGAATAAGAGATTAGGGAAATAACGAGGAAATATGGTGAAATTACGTTGTTTGACTTGGAACAAATATGGACCCGGTATTTCTATCTACTTTGTACACGTCAATGCGACGTCTGTTATTACAAAAATAAACGCAAACAATAAGGGATAGGGATTCTATCTGTAGAATCCCCATCTGTTTTTATATTCCGTCTGCTTCTATCTATTCTAACCTTTGATCGGTTTGATATGTCTTGGTTAGGAAAAACAAACAATCGACGGACGTGACTCAAAAGTCTACATTTTTATGCAGTTTACGGCAGACTTGGCATAGTCTTACCATATTGAGTTAAGAATTACTATTTTTCAACAAAAAATACTAAAATTTAACACACAAACATGGAATTTTATTTAACAATAACGACAAATATGATAGTTGTTAATCCGGTAGTGTCAAACGTAAAAGCAGGTACGAAAGACGGCCGTTCCAAGAAGTGCTTTATAAAAAGTACGTTCCGAATGCTCGAAGGAGCCGTATTGTCTTTGTCTAATTAACAGAAAACGACAAAGAAAAATTATACTAATTTTCGGAGCTCCCCGATTGTTCTGGAAAGTTGTTTATAACCTAACTAAGAATGTGAATTGTTTATTGTTCAAAGACTGTGAACCAAAGCCGTATCCTCCTTTTTGTACATTACTGGTAATGCACGATGCGTTGCCAGTTGCTAGACTGCAGGATGCCTCTCAAGGATACTTAACATCAAACTGAAAAATGGCGGATGGGCCCCATGTTGGTAAAGAAAATTAAATAAAAATAGGGGTCTTATGATACATAATTTTGAAGGTTCTATCACTTTACGATGACAGAATATTACTTCTCTATTCGCACCCAAAACAAAATGGCGGCGTTTTAAAAACTGCATAGATATTAGTTTTCTATTATCCTTTATGTCTTTTATCGACTTGGAAAAATGAATTGGCATAGTGTGGTACAGTGGGACTCAGAGAGCTAAACTTTCTTTTATATTTCATAGTGCTGAAATTTAAAATGGCGGATGGGCGACATCTTGATAAAAAAAAATTTAATACGAAAGTGGAGCCTTGCGATACATCATTTTAAAGGTACTATGGAGTACTGTACAATGTCAGAATATTACTTCTCTGTTCGCATCCAAAACAAAATGGAGGCGTTTTAAAAATCGCGTAGTTATTATTTCCTTTACCGTCCCAGAAACCCACCAAGACCAAGAAAGTTAAAACTTTAGCACCCCGTATATATCGAGAACAAATCATATTATACAGGGTGTTATGGAAATGACGTATTATATTTAAACCGGCAATTCCTGAGATAAAGAAAAATTGAAGAAAAATAGCCATAAATGGCGCTTTCACTTCATTCAGCGGTAAAAGTGACCTGACGTCAAACCAGAAAAACACCTGTGTGACACTGCGATACATGTAAGCAATCAACGAATACTTGGCCGGTGTTGTCATATGTACACCTTAAACTCTTTAGACAAAATAAAATAATTTAAACACTTTTCCAATCTGTAATACCTTTTTGTACAATTAATTCAATATCATTTACGACGGACTATGTTTTAAACAACCCCCGAAAACATATGGAATAGTTACGTCACTAGGTGAAATGCCAATGACCTCTTGACGCCTTACATCGGCTGAGCGAAGTAGTTTCATATAGCGCCGCACGCTTGCGTCTCTTAGTTGAAGACCAACCAACGGCTGGATATATTGTGTCTCGTCGATCACCAAAACACTCTCAGCAATCCGCTCTGTTTTTTCGGTTAACGCGTGTATCTTGCACGCACGTCCATAAATAATCTTTGAATATTGTTTTTATTGACGCGTTTCTTCTGGACGTCAAATGTCTCGCGTGTAATAAAATCTAATAACCTGTAGTATAATCTGTATTATTGGATTTTCGAAAGCTAACTATCGGTTCTATTTCACTATTACTGTGTGTACATAAAGTGTTTCCAGGACTGTTCCCATTAAAAAGAAAAAAAAATGATTGGGTTTGTGCCTGGATTTCCTCGCTCTTTAGGTATAAAGATAAATACAAGTAGGTAGGTAGAATTTCAGTTTTACATTAAGTTTGGCAACATTGCCATTGGCTCTGGGTGAAATGTTGTACAGTAGCGCGGACTGACCTGTGAGTAAGAGTGTTTATTACCCCACTTTTAAAACGGTCGATTTAAAAAAAAATAAAATATGTAGCGCTTCTCTAGGACACCAAAGGAGTCACCCATTTAAATATAATACGTCATTTCCATAACACTCTGTATATCGAGAACAAGGCATATTATATGTGTATTTGACGTTTTTGACTTACAACTGGTACATGAATCGCCAATTAAAATAAGTACCTATCATTTAGCAACACCCTGTATAAATGCCATTGAAGATTTGTCATTTGGCAGGTAATTTTTTAAATTCACTTTCGATGTGAAAGGAATATAATATGGCCATATGTAATGATCCGTCATTAAAACAAAGGAAACCATATTCTAACCAAATTTATAAGTTTGGTTTGTCTTCACCTGCATAAGGTATTTCCTATTGTATTGTAAGAACGTCCGGCGACGCTTCTTCTTTACCGGAGCCTCACGTACTAAACACTTCCGGTTTCTTACCCATTGTGTCATGGTGTCATTGACGCCGTGCCTGCTCGCAAGACATTAAAGAAATTGTTAGAGTCGATACATTGCCAATAGGTGTACTGTGGTATGTTTACTAACGAAACTGATTATTTTAATTTCAGCTTTCAATATCAACTGAATATAAATCGAAGTATTATAAGAGATTCGCATTTACGTCAAATTTATACAATACATAATGTTATTGTCGTATATGTTTAAAATTGAAAAATAAATAAAGCGCGTAGTTTAAATGCCGAGAAGCAATGAATGGCATCTCGAGTTATTCTTGAGCAATTTTCGTTAAATAAACAATTAGAAGCTAATGCATCTTTTAGCAGTCCTTTTTTAATCCTTATTCATTTTGTTTTCGTAATGGGATATAGTTTATTTTCTGATTCTGCCGCTGCGGTTTTCTGAGACCTATTTAACGATTTTAATTGCGTTAGTCACAAAATTATTCTTTTCCAGTAGAAAATCTATGGTTGGTTCGGAGGTAAAGTACTTGACCGATTTAACTCATACTTGAACAGGTAGGGCTCAACTGGTTTCATTTGGGGGTTCGATGTCGAAACAGCTATTATACATAATATAATATAATCCATGATACCAATAACTAAAGGTAAGATATCTAATCATTCCAATTTCATCTGCCGCGCGCAGTGACGGCACGAGGAGAGTGATTTATAAATTTCTTATGGAGATTTATACGATCTTTTTATCTTTTTTTATTTATTGCTCCTAAAATATCGAAGCAAATAAAAAATATTTTTGCACGTAAGAGAGAACACCAAAAGGAACCTAAATGTGCCAAAAAATACAGGGTGTGTCATTTGAAAAAAATATATTTTATGACGTCACACTTTTTTGGACCACCCTGTATATTTACAAATAATTTTCAAATATGCATCAACTCACATCCTACAACTTTTGTATTAAATTTTTTTTCTACTGTTGTAAATAAGGACGCTATGGATATATACTAACTACCATGATATTATTCTTTTATTTCACATACTATTAAACGCATAAAACCTTTTAATACTTAAAAGAGAGTTAACAATAGCAATATAAATCTCCATAAGAGATTTAAAAATCACTCGTCGTTCGTGTAAAACTTTAGATTCTTATAAAAATAAATATTTAGCTACCTAGTATCCAAATAGAAGTGAATCCAGGTGCCGGTATACTAGCAAGTAATCCAGGGCACATAAATCTTCAGTTTTTTTGGTTTTAGTGGGTAAAGCTTATAACCCACTAAAACCCCTTCGGCGTTTTTCTTCCAATCTCAGAACATGACCCTGTATATCGTCAGAGACACAGAACAAATAGTGAAACACTGAACAAATTACCATAAATCACTTAAAGAAACACACATGTTTCAAATTAGTTTTTTTAAGATAGGCCCTTGTCACACAAAATCGCTACTCACTAAAGCATTCTTTAACAAACACACAAATAGGATATAGGACACAATTGGCACTTTATAAACTAAAACGTTCAGCAATTATTTTATCTGCTGCATCCAATATCTTATATCGCAACTGATCCATATCTTCGACTTTATCAACTATTTCTTTATTCATCGTACCCCATAGAAAAAATTGCATGATGTAAGATCCGGTGACCTTGCGATTTCCAGTCTCTTACTAAAGGAACATTTTCGAATATGCCTTCGACTTGATTTTTCTGTATGTACTAAACATTTTCCCACTTATTCGCACTGTACAGTTGATTAAATATCCCGAAAAAACTTCGCTCGAAGCCGCTTGTTGTCAAGCAAATGTCAACTTTTAACCTGTCGATTTATACTAGAGATGTGCTAATCTTGGGTTTTAAAATCCCGCTGTGAAACGATCGATTTAATTTTTTTAAGCTTTTCGAATGAAATAAAGCACCAGAGCAGCGATTAACAAGTTTTTTAATCTTTATTGGTATCTACAGCAGTGAAGGAAAACAATAAATAAATGCTGTAGATTATTATAATTATTTATTTCAAACTTTTTTGGTGAATGCGCAGGAATCTACCGGAAAACATGCATTGCATTATAATACATTTCTAGTTTTTGACAGTTCGTGTTTTGAATATTTCAGGTCAGATGTGATTTTTAATGTTATTTACATTTTACAATGTGTTTTTTAATTAAAAGCAAAAGTTCATGCAAACCTAAGCGAGACAAGCCAATGTTAATAAAAACTATGTCTCCAAGTGAATTTTGTGCAGTTTTATGGCGGCCAATGTTCATGTGTAGTTTAGTTTTGCATAACCAGGTTATGTGATGTGCCGGTTTCTTTACTAAAACGCTGTATAAGTTTTTATAGAAGTTGACATTAATTTTTAAATAAGACCGACAAGGTAAGTGTATGTGTGTGGCCTAAATAAAATTACATTAAAAAATCAGCCAATCAAAAGTCAAAAGGTCATTGACATTTGACCTAGTTACGTAGTTGGGTATTTCAAACTTAAAGAGTGTAATTCTGACAACACCGGTGAGAATTCGGATGTGCCGCAGTGCGGTACAGAGGTATTCCTGGTTTGACGTCAGGTCATTTTTACCGCTAAATGAATTGAAAGCGCCATTTAAGGATATTTTTCTTCAATTTGTATTCATCTAAGGAATTGCCGGTTTAAATATAATACGTCATTTCCATAACACCCTGTATATTTTAATAATTTTTACAACGAATGTAAGTGCACGGAACAAACGCGCGCAAATAATTATAGATTTTATTGTACGATTTCCTATAAAATATAGTATTAATTACTTGAGATGCACAATTCATTGCATTAAAAGTAAATGGGGCATTCTGTTTAAGATAACAAAATGACTAAGTGCAGCGCAAAACTGGGAAATGTGGCAACAATGCCGATATCATTGTTCAATTCCGCATGCCCAGACACCCTCAAATACCGAATTTTGTAAGCGCAACTTTAGCGGTTTTGAAGATATTTAAGCGTTCCGATACTTTTTACTAACTCGGTATATTAAAGAAATTAATTAATTTCATATTAGAAGAGCATATAAGAAAAGACAAACCTAGTATTACCGTTAAACCATCAGATATAATATTTTAATCTTTGCCAATAATTTTTATGAACTATGACCGACGTACATATGGTAATATAGCTAATCTCGCATACCGACCTGGTAGATATATTGGAGAGTGAGCTATCATGGGAAAATAGCTTCGCATACTGTTATTTTGACGGTAATTAACCCGGATCTAGAGGTAGATATTTTTGTATATTATTAAAAATATAACATTATCATTTAGCCACTAAATAAGTTAAGTTTTGTTTTTAATTTGACGAATTCAGATGTTTGGGAAATTAATGAAATATTTGCGATGGTTGATGGGATAGGAACGAGATGTAAGCGATGGAATATTTAAATTCACACATGGGCCCCTGCATACTTTCAGAGAAATTATAAATTGTTAAGAATTGATTGTATATTGAAGTATTTTAAAAATTTTATAAATTTTGATGTCTAATTTTTATGTTGGCATAAGTTGGAACCCTATGGCGAAAATATTTATTTTTCGATTTGGGTAAAATTGAATTTACCATAAGTTTTTGTTTCAATGAAGACCAAACTTCAAATTTGACATTTTTCTACAAAATATCGAAAAATCGAATTAAAAAAAATTGTTTGGAAAAGTCGTTTGTTATGTGATTTCATGCCCACATACCAAATTTGAATCACTTATGATAATTTTGGTCTTCTATTGTTGGTCAATATCTATTTTCATTGAAAATGGTAGACCCTACCACCGTAATTATAAACAATTATTATTATTTTAATAGGTTTTTCTACTACATTTTTTTTCAATGTATTTATTATTTAAAAACAAGATTCTCCTCCTCCTTCGTTGGTTAAATCTTTAGAGTTATGAGGAGTTTACTCCACAGATGGCAGCATTTTTAAATGGCAATTTAATTTTTTGTGGAAAATCAATATATTGGTAGAATTTTTGGTATAAAGAATGGATTTTGACGATGAGTATTGTAAAAATAAATAGATTTACGGTGATGGAATGGTGGAATATCGTGGAATCAACATAAATGGAGAAGACTTGAATCACCTTAGGTTTGCAGACGATATGGTCTTGATCTCAGACAGAATTGACAAAGCCACACAGATGCTACAAGATCTAGAGAAAGCATCAGAAAAGGTCGGACTAAAGATCAATTCAACAAAAACCCAATATATAACAAATCTGGTGATGAGTGTTAATATTTCCTTGAGTGGGCAGGAGGTGCAACAAGTATCATCCTACAAATACCTTGAACATGAAATTCGTATCGGTCGGGACAACCAAACCGTTGAATTTTACTCCAAGTGACACAACGAGCTATGGAGAGAGCCATATTGGGTATCTCCTTAAGAGACAGGATTCAGAACAATGAAATAAGAAGAAGAACATGTGCAGCGGATGTGGTCAGGAGAATAACAACATTAAAATGGAATTGGGCAGGACATATTGCAAGAACAACTGACAGTAGATGGTCCAAGAAAATCCTTGAATGGAGGCCAAGACATGAAGCCTATCGAAATAGAGGTGGGCCACTGACAAGATGGACCGATGACATAAAGCAGAACTGGATGCAGGCGGTGCAGTGTAGAAAGGAATGGCACGGATTACGGGAGGCCTATGTCCAGCAGTGGACGCGATAAGACTGATTACTGATGATGATGATGGTCGATTTCCGTTTTCAATAAAAATAGATATTGGCCAAAAATCGATAGAAAATATGATATGTGGTCATAAAATTATAATACAAACAACGTTTCCAAATAATTTTTTTAAATTAGATTAATAAATGCCATTTTTCGACATTTTGTGGAGAAAATATCAAATTTGACAGTTGACAAAAGCCACTTGGTCCCATTTAATTATGTAGTTTTTGATCTTTATTGAAGCAAAAGCTTATGGTGGAAGTCAAATTTTACCTAAATCGAACAATATCTTTTTTCCCCCCATATTATGGTTTTTTAAAATAATACAATGAAACCCAAAAATATACCCTTGTTCAGTCTAGGTTGGATGACCCCGTACAAATATTTTCAATTTGGATTACCACTTATAAAATGAATAATTAATTAGAAAACATTTAATGCTGACTTGCCCGGGGTAAACACACAGAATCAAATCTATCATCGTTAAGCAAACTTCATTATAATATTCAAGAGATGCGCGCCTAAACGTCATAGCATCATAAGGATTCGGTCAACAAACTTTATGCTCTGTGACATTCTTCATGAATATTACTGTTATAGATTCTTGCATGGTCTCGTCGAAAACTCACGGATTTAAATTTCAAGATTTTTGTTCAGATTACTGATTGCAGCCAGTTTCATGTTTTATCCCTGTTAGAATGGAATATGTTTTCTTTTTATACCCTTTTTATGGCCAAAATTTTACGCCCAGATAAGATTTTTATGACTTTTTTATATGGAAGACACAAGTAAATAAGCAATAAAAATATGTTTTATTATATGTCGTCTGCTATCTCTTTGCCTAAGTTTATAAAGGTCACTTCAAGGTAATTATGTATAAAGTAGTAAAACCGACATAGTTTCACTCGAAAACTTTTCATCAAAAACGTTGAGCGCTGACAGATTCCATAGAAACAAATGGTGACCATGGATATTATATCCATGTCATTCTAGTTATTAAGCTGGATTCACAGTTGCTGTAAGACGTAAGACGTAAGCAGTACGGACATAACCGCTCATAGTTTTGTTAAGAATTTGTAGGTTACGAATTTGTAGGTTACAAGAGGGGTAGGTTTACAAGATACAGGGTGTTAAAAAAAAATTTAATCGGGCTTTGGTAAATATCTATAAATATCTTTTTGTCGATATTGTTGAAATTTGTCAGTTTTATTTGTATTATTAAGGGGCTAATTTAGCCCTAAGTAAATTAAATTTATTGGGTCCAGTGGCGTCCCGGGCGGCATCGGCACCTTAACGAATAGTATTGAAAAAAAAAGTAAGCCACTATAGTAAACTGAACCATATGGAACAAAAAACAATCACCGAAAATAGAAAAGAAAATTTAATTTTTGTAAATTTCGTTTACAATATTATTTTGGCACGGATTACTGATAAAAAATGTAATAATACTATATTTTATAGGAAATTTTTCAATAAAATCTTTACTATAATAATTTTACTATAGGATATTTTCCGGTGAAGGAATATATGTAAGTATGCAAATTACAAATGGATTAAAATTTCTTATATATTTACTGAACTTCATCAACCTTTCTAAAACGAAGAATACCGCGGAAGAATTTATATACCAGGAATGTTTATTTATGAAGTAAATATGTACTTATCTAACACAACAAATTGCTATCTATAACATTTGACGTATAAAGTAGCAACCACTTACAATCACAAAGAACCAACCAGTATATCTTACTATAATAACACTCGAGTGTTCTTGACAAAAGGATAAAACAGTGCGGAGGTAAATAATCATTATTATTAATCCCCTCCAGCCATTGAGTGTCAGAGAAAAACAGCATCCCATCTGTAAACACTAAGGAAACAAATACCCTGTTCAATAATAACAATAAACCATAGTTACTTGCCTTCGCTATACCATTTACTTAACATTTTAAATAAGCATGCCAAGCCATTGCAAAGGAATTTCAATTCTAAGATTCGTTGAGGAATAGTAATCTTAGATATTCCATTAATTGAGAATATACAGGGTGATTCACACTCCATGGTAGCCTAGACGTAGGTATATGGAAAACTGTCATCATGATGAAAATGATTTTCATTAAAAAAAAACAACCATCGATCGCTTTTTAGAAGTAATGATAATAAACATGATTTTAACCTCTCCTGTATGGTTTGTCAATCGATTTTTCTATCTAGTGATTAATTAAGGTCATGTTTTGTGCAATATTAGACAGGAAACAGTAAAGCCACAAACACACTATTATCACGTCACGTGAATTCACGTGTTGTCATATCGGCAAAATAGCACATGCTGTCACGGCTTAGAAACAGACTACATACACTGCAGATCATTTTTATTACATATTTTGTGTTTGTCAAGATCGCAAGTGAATCTTGTAGCCTTCTAGCGTTAAACTCTGACACAGTGTTATCACGCGTGCCGAATATGTAAATTTGCAGAAATAAAAGTGTGCTGTCAAGTATGACTTGCCGTGAGCTACATGAGGTGACTATAGTGTACTTCTAAACCTATTTATAAGCACGCATAAACCGCCTTGCAGATATTTCGGGTATGCCGTGACATTGCGTGATAGCATGTGATCTCACGTCACGTGATAATAGTGTGTTTGCAGCTTAAGAGGTACAGAAATGTTATAAGCAAATATTGTTACACCTAAAAGATGCTTCTAAAAACTTAATAATATACGGGGATATCCCATTTAAAATAACAAAGTTGCTACAATTTTACGGTAGAAGCGGCAACGCCGCAACAAAATATTTTAGATCTATGCATCAGATGCGTTTATACAAGACGCCTAATTTTTTAAACGATCATGTTACTCGTTTTCCATATACGTCTAACCTACCATAGATCGTGAATCACCCAGTATATAAGGTTCATAATATTAAAATATATATTATGATGGTAGATCTAGTAGTCTCAGGTCATTACACGATGTTTTAAACAGCGATTGCACTTCCCTTTCGCAGCGTAGGCCGTGGGCAGATGCTTTCGTTTTCATTTTCTTTTATGCTAAAATTCGCTTGATAACCACCGGCTTACAACTTAGAATAGATACAACAACGAAAGTTTATAAATATATATTATATTTTGTTTAAATAATTATTATGTGTTGCGTGGCTCAGTTATTTGCGACGAAATCCTAGTAAGAGAAACTGTATTTGTCTAGAAATTTGAGGAATTCACTATACTTTATTTTACAGCTGCGTTTAATCACAGGTTTAACCAATTAGCCAAATATACTTAATTTTTTTCTAATATAAAACTGGATTCGTAAAGTTAAAGGATTGGGAAACGGTATGAAAAAATTGCGTTCAAAAATATAATGTTATAAGAATAATAATAACAATTTCAAATATGAACAATTTTAAAATTTTTGTCACAGATCTTCCTGAAACTTGTTGATACCCCAATCGATATGTCAGACAATCTAAATATCAATAAATTAACTAAAAAACTTTATTATTAACGGCAAAAACTTCACGAAAAGAAATATTGATTAGCTGATGACTCTCGTCTCTTTCTAACCTGCCAAAAAGCGGCATATTTTTTAATTAAATTGATGCAATATAGATGGCTCTGATTGCTAATTTGGGATTGTTTGGGATCCTCATCTTAAAAAATGTTTTCCGAAGTCGAGTTAATTTATTTTTATCAATAACAAATTTCAAAATCAGATCAAAATAATATAAAGGCTTGATGAACTTTTGAGTTGAGATGTTTTCTGATTTGCTTTGTATTTTTAGGATAGCTAAAACAGTCAATACGTTTCCGGTACGTTTCCGGTAGTTTATTAATGCAGCGTTCTGAGAAATATAATTTTTTTCCTGCCTAAGCTGTTGTTGCTTACAAATTCAATAATTTAATGAAAAATATAAAATAATTATGTATAGTTTTACACTCGATTTCACAGCTTATCCTGGAACTTAGAGTTCTTATAGTACCAAATGCATTCATGTGTACCGGGTGAGTCAACGACATAGTAAAATCCATTTTCTCCTTTACATTGTAGAGATCATTAAGGTGCATATTCTAAATTATATTGGAGTATACAGGGTGAAAACACGGCAGATCACGACAGCGAACAAATTTAACAGTTTGCAGAGGCTGGCCTGCCTGTGTATCAGTGGGGCGATGAGAAGCACCTCCACTGCAGCATTGGAAGACATACTGGGACTAATACCCCTAGACATTCACATCAAAATGGAGGCAACTGTAGCGCCTCAAGGATGATCACAAATGGGGAATGGACACAACACCCCGTAAAAAGTCACGGATCTAATCAACGATGAGCTCTTGGATATGCATGAGAGCAAAATACGATTTCACAAAGCCTTTGAAGATTGACTTTAATAATTGGACGAACAGTGCACCCCCGTCGTTTGATAAGGGTCTAGTTTGGTACACCGATGGATCAAAAACCGCCAACGGTGTGGGCGGACGTATATTTGGGGAAATACCCAGGATGGACATAAGCATTCCTCTGGGGAACTAGGAGTATACCAAGCGGAAGTTTAAGCCATACAAGCATGGGGCTAGCACAACCAAAAGATTTACATCCTGTCGAACAGCCAAGCTGCTCTTAAGGCTCTGAACTCCAATCGGTTTACTTCAAAACTTACACTGGAGTGTCATACCAACCTAAAGGTACTGTCGGCCAGGGGGAACAAGGTAGAGCTCTTGTGGGTGTCACTCTGGGATATTAGGTAATGAAATAGCGGATGAACTAGCGAGAACCGGATCCGCTCAAAGTCTCAGGGGCCCAGAACCGGCCTTTGGGGATATCAAAACAGGCAACAAAATCAACATTAGATAGATGGTCGAAAAAGCAACACCTATCTCGATGTCAAAGGTTACCTCGTCAAATACACGCACGAGCCATACATCGAAAATACTACCGAATGGGATGCTAACCCTGACACGGCTCCAGTTGAAACAAGTGATGAGTCTGCTAACAGGCCACTGTCACTTGCGAAAACACCTTCAACGGATAGGTATAAACAACGGATCCATTGAATACAGACTCTGCGGCGAAGAGGATGAAACCGCCTCACACATAATATACCGCTGCGTAGCGCTGTCTCGTAGGAGACAAAATATCGGGAACATACAACGTGGTGATAACCTCCCACGTGACAAGCTTGGTAGAAGGTTACTGGACCTCATAGAAGAAACAAACATCTTCTAACAAGATCGGGGTACACAATAAGACGAAAGTGAGTGAGTGATAGAAGTTCGGGCCTCTAAACCGACCTCCGCCCTTTAACCAACCAACCAACCAATCATACAGAGTGGCCCACAAACACGTGTCGAATTTTAAAAGGTATTTATATCAATTTTTGGATTTCAAAAATTACATAGGATTTCCTGTGTTCAACTTGACGATGCATCGCCCGGTATGTACCGTATGTGGTGTGGCCCATCTGCTGCAGCCTATGTAGCCTGAGCTTAAATCCGACCCTGACCCTGCATACCAATGTATCATTGCTCTCCTGAAAGTTATTAAATTATGAACATCTCTTCATGTACCCTACAACTATTAAGATCGAATTATAATTGGTTTATTTTTTTCGCAGAGCTTACGTTGGCTGATCTTTCATTTTTACATAAATTTCAACTCTCTCTTTTATATATTGGCCTGCGGAGCCTGTTTAAAACAAATTAAACTGGCTCATGATTACGTAAAAATTTAACAAATTATTTGCCATTTTTATAATATATATTTGGGTTACCTATGCAAACTGCATCATATCCGATGATCAGTCGGTAATAAAATGGTGTTGACTCCTTTCTATTTTAAATGCCACTTGATTGTAATCAACATAATTTAACATTTAGGATATTTAATTATTTTATTTATAATGAAGTATTTTATGCTTCATGTTATTTGAGGGAGTGCTGGGGAGGTCTCCGACGTCATTCTAACGAGCATGGAAGCATTTATCCCCTCCTCCCAAAAACGCCCTTCCAACGGCAAGCCCTGGTTTAGTAAGGATTGTGAGCGTGCTGTCAAATCAAAAAATCTGGCTTACCGACAGTGGCGTAAAAACCCTACCACTGAGAATCGTACCATCTTTATTACCGCTCGAAACCAATGTAAGCTAACAATAGATCAAAGCAAAGAAGCCCATAACGTGAGGATCAGAAACAAACTTCTTGACTGTCCAAACGGATCAAGGTCCGTTTGGTCAGTCGCTAAGGCCGTCAGCCAAAATTTTACCAAATCAACTATTCCACCTCTAACACGTCCCGATGGTACAATAGCATCCACAGCCGGAGACAAAGCAAACTTACTTGCTGAACTATTTTCCTCGCATTCCACTGTAGATTTCCAGGGAAGAACACCACCCGATATTCCTGCAGTTGAATCCGAAATGACCGAAATCGTGTTCCGTCAGCGTCAAACGAATCCTGAAAGGACTGGACGTCAAAAAAGCTACTGGTCCAGACGAAATTCCTATTATAGTTCTCAAGAGATGCGCCGATGAACTAACACCAGTATTTTGTAGACTTTTCAACTTATCCTACAAAAAAGGAATATTTCCATCTTGCTGGAAGACGGCGCGAGTCCAGCCTATTCCAAAGAAAGGTAAGAGAACCCTGCCTAACAACTATCGACCAGTCGCATTGCTTTCAGTTATATCAAAAGTAATGGAGAAAGCTATTAACCAACATCTTCTAAAGTACCTGGAAGGCTTCAACATCATCAGCGATCATCAATATGGTTTTCGGAAGTCCAGATCAACTGGAGATCTTCTAGCCTATGTCACCCATATTTGGAACAACGCAATCGAACATCATGGGGAGTCTCGGGTTGTTGCGCTGGATATTTCTAAAGCTTTTGATCGTGTTTGGCATGAGGGGCTTCTAAGTAAACTGCGATCCTATGGTATGCCCAGTCGATTCTGTGCATGGTTGTCTAGCTTTCTTAAGGACCGCTCTCTGCAAGTGGCGATTGACGGATTTCTCTCAGACACCTTCACCATCAATGCCGGTGTTCCTCAAGGGTCCATATTGTCTCCCACTCTCTTCTTACTCTACATTAACGACCTTCTAGTGAAAACTAAAAATCCGATATTTAGTTTTGCTGACGATAGCACACTTATCTCATCTTTCTCTTTGAATGCGCAAACATCGGCTGCCGACGCACATCTTCGCAGACAGCATGAAGTATCACGCCTCAACAAAGACCTGGAAGAAATTTTGGCTTGGGGTGACAGTAACCAAGTCGAATTTAATGCTAAGAAAACCCAGGCAGCAGTTTTCTCTAAAAAGGTTAACATTACAGAACCGGAAATAGTCATGGCCGGACACGCAATCCCACTGGCTTCATCTATTAATTTGCTGGGTGTCAATCTGGGAGGAAATATGTCTTGGCATAACCACGTTGTGGCAATCGCCAAGATAGCTTCTCAGAAGGTTGGCGTACTCTTCCGAACCAGAAAGTTGTACACACCTCAACAACTTTTGACACTATACAAAGCCCAGATTCGACATCACTAGAATACTGCTCTCATGTCTGGAGCTCTGCACCCAAACATACTCTTCGGCTACTGGATTCCATCGAAAGGAGGGCTATTCGTCTGATCGGAGACCACGAGCTGACGAAGAACCTCGACAGCCTAGAACATCGAAGACAGGTTGGGGATTGACTCTCTTTTACAGATATTTTCATGGAAGGTGCTCGGCTGACCTTGCCCTCTTTATTCCGCCCAGAGCGACGAATAGCAGAAACACACGACGAACTACTGCCGCCCATCCATATGTGGTTAAGCTTAGTACTCCTCGAACTTCACTATTTAAGAACTCTTTCATCTGGAGGACTTCATCCTTGTGGAACGACCTTCCCGAGGTCGTTTTTCCCAACGAATATAACCTCCAACGATTCAAAACCAACGTGAATCGCTTTTTGCGCACACGCACCACTCCCAGAGTGCCCTAAAGGATTTTTCCTATAGTGCTTGTGTTTGATCATAAAAAAAAAAAAAAAAAAAAAATAGTATGTTATTAACCAAGGCTTAGGAAAAAGCTGTTATTGCCAATGGTATTGTAAATTAAAGATCCCATAATACATTCATAAAACTCTTGGAAAGTGAAGCTGTGATTGTGTAAAATGTTATTGAAAATCAGTAATGGGTGGAAGAGAGAACTACATGTGTGTTGGCTGAATGGCAACAATGTTGAAGTCTGGTTATATCAGATGGTTAAATATTGAAACATAACCATACTTAACGATGAAAAGATAAATCTTTATTTAAATGATCCCCTATTTAAAAACTACACATGGATGCACCATGATTGTTTATAATAAAGACGATTTTTCACCATTAATCACAAGAAAAACACAAATCAACCAAAATATATAAACAATCCGTTAGATCAAAGCGCCAACGTTGAATGTTTACGAGATTAGTATTCAGTCATATTTTGGGTTCCAATCGTGGCGCCCTAGTAGAATTAAAATAGATGTTGCCAGAGTGCAGTTTGATTAGTTCAAGATTCGTTTGATACTTTTAAGTATAATAATATTATTCCTCATCGTCTTTTCACAGTTTATAGTAAAATTATTGGAATATAAATTTAATTTAAGAGCAATTGGATTAACCTTAAACCAGTTGCAATTGTCAAATTAACAAATTTTTAATTGGGATTTTGCAAGATACCTTTGCGATAAATATGTTAATCTGGCTATGCTGCAATAATGACCGAAAGAGGTGGGAAAGACTGTTTGTATTCGTTTCGTAGGCTAGAAATGTACATTTTTCTTTCTGTAGTTTGTAATATCTTTGGTTATTTCTGTTTTATTCGCCTGCATTGCCAAACATGGATCCGGAATTTTTCTGCTTTGTACACGTCAACGTGAAGCCTGTTATTACGAAAATAAACACTACAAAAAGGGACGGGGATTCTATTTGTAGAATATCTACCTCTTTTTATCTCTGTCTGTTTCGTTTTCATTCTAGCTGATCGGTTTGATATGTCTTGGTCAGGAAAAACAAACAACCGACGGACGTGACCCAAAAGTCTATATTTTTATCCAGTTTACGGCAGACTTGACACAGTGTTGTCATATTGAGTTAAGAATTACTATTTTTTCCACAAACAATACTTAAATTTAAGATACAAACACTGAAAGGCAACAAATAATTTTATTTTACAATAATGACAAATAGGACAGTTGTAAACGTAACAGCAGGTATGAAAGACGGTCGTTTCAATAAGGGCTTTATAAAAAGTACGTTCCGATCGCTCGAAGGCGACGTAATGTGTTTGTCTAATTAACAGGAAACGACAAAGACAAATTATACTAATTTCCAGAGCTCCCCGATTGTTTTTTCTGGAAAGTCGATTACAGCCTACCTAAGAATGTGAATTGTTTATTCTTCAAAGACTGTAAACCAAAGGCGTATCCCTCTTTGATTTAAGATCCTTGGCTCTATTAATAGTTTTAGTCAAGTTACCTGTTATTTGAAATATCACAATATTTTTTTGTTGTTTGTCATATTATAATTTGCAATAATCGGGTTGCCTGCTGTTTAATAGTTTGTTTTGCCAGATGCCTCTATTATTCACCATGGTAAATAATGAAGGTAAATAGTTACTATTTCTGGCAGGAGGTTAAGAATAGTTATTTATGCAATAAATGGAAGAGCCGAAAGCAAAAGTTTCATATTATATTTTTTTTACGATCGTATCAATTTTCTTTTTCAAATTTAAAAAATATATGTATATTGGTGTATAACCAGTTCACTGGTACTCACTGGCGTAACAATGCAGCCCCGGGCCTGTGAGCAAAAGTTTAGCCTGGGAACACGAGACAGCAGCGATGCCGAATCCAGTTAATATGGAATATGGGTCCATGGGCCATGGCTTACTGATACAAAATGTTATTCTTGGGTATATGTGAGGTTATTGGTTCTTGTTTAGAGAGTCTACAGCCACCCGCCCTAGCACAAAGCACAACATTTTTTTTTTAATTTATATTTTTACAAAACATAAAAAAACCAGAAAATAAACTAGCCAAACAAAATATGTATAACATAATTAACATAAATCATAAAATAAAAACACAATATAAATAAATACATAATATTATGTATGTATCTAATGTAATAAAATAAACAAGAGCATGGAGAAAATCAATCAATCATCAAACATTGAGTAAAGTAGAGTTAAAACTTCTTTTTTCTTGCTTTAGAATGTGCAAAAGTTGACACTAAATTATCAATGTCCAATGATTGAGCAACTTCATTTTCAATAGAAATAATTGCCAATGCCGATAATCTTTCCTCACCCATAGTGCTTCTTAAATAATTTTTAATTAACTTTAATTTCGAAAATGATCTTTCAGCTGAGGCCACAGTAACAGGTATAGTAAGAAATATGTTGCATGCAGTCAAAATTTCGCTAAAACTACAGCAGGAAGAAAAATGTTTAATCAAAATGAATTCATTTAATTCAAAAATGGAACTAATTTTATCTAAATTAGTTCGAAAACGTTCCCTAAAAGAAAGTAATTGGGAAGAAATTGTATTTGAAATATCTTCGGGATAGTTCATGTATAGGGCCTGGCCCATTTCATTTAATTGCTTATCAGTAAGAGAAGGATTACATAATACTTCTGGGGATAACACACGAAATTTTGAGTAAACCTCGTTTAGTCCAGAAGTTCGAGATTTTAACTGAACTATAAGTATATCTAACGTTTTAAAAAATACGTTTATTTTAAACCAATCTTTATTCGTTTGTATTAGGTAATGGTTACTTATTTCATCAAAGAATATTTTTGGACGAAATATTCTTTTTTTTGTAAATTCAGTGGTAGTACCCCATTCTCCCGCTAAATTAGTTGCTTCCGTGATAATTAAATTAAAATCATCACGCATTTTTAAAAAATTTTCGTACGAAGTTGTAAACAGTTTTGATGCCTACTCAACATTTTGCTCTTTATTTTGCAAAACCTTAGACACAGTGTCAATATTTTTCAAAATTTTTGTTTGAAAAACAATCAGAAAAACCGTTTCAAATTCATACGTACGTTTTTACCGAAATGCGATAATTATTGTGAAGTAGCCGTAATAAAAATCTTTGCAGTATCTATTCAAAACTTAATAAATAATTAGTAAAAGATGGTTGGCTTCAATTTTTTTTTGGGTAATCCCTATAATAAAATCATGTCTCCTCATTGGCGTACATGGCACACATTGCACACCGCTAGTTACGCCAGTGCTGGTACTTAGGAATGCAATAAGTTTGGGATATTTGCTTATATCGACTTGATTATTCAGAATTAATGTTGATTTTAGCCTGAACATTACCATCAAGTCAAATGATAATACGTTAATAATACTCGCTCGCTGACACTTTCACTTGCTCTTGTTCCAATGCAATTTAATAAATGTATTATATTGCTTTTTGTAAGCTTCTTTCGTTAAGGCAATACATTTTGTGTTGCTTCATTGGCTTTATTAATTATTTCGTCTGGAGCGCATTGAAATGAGTTTCTTCTTCGGAAATTATTTTTGATGTTTCCAAAGATTATTGGCATGCGGCGTCCAGGCAACGAACGACGCGGATGCTGTTTTCAAGTGAAAAAATTACACGTTACGGCACTTTTTTAACGTTAATATACTTTTGTTTAACTTGTTAAAAAATGATCAAGTTCATTTGCGAAAAAAAAAAATAGTTTTTATAACGACCGTAGAAAGAAATTATTTCTCAAGCTGAAAATCGGTTAATAATACGCGATTATATAGTTAGTAGTGGAAAAAAATATTTGGGAGCTTATGAGCTTATGAAGAAGGCAGTATGGCGGTATTAAATTACATCCAAACACACTTTTCTTGTAAAATTTAATAAAATAATAATGAAATTTTGTCAAAATATAGACGTAGTTACGGAGAAGTCATCAAATATGAGGAGATACAAATGTTCCTTATCTTCCTTCAAGTTTTAAACATCCCATAGAATAATAATTCGATTATTTATTATTCTATAGCGTTTCATATGCAAGCCATTGTAGCTTTATCTCGACCTCTGCCTGATGAAATGCAAATTTCACAGCAGGAATAAAGCAGATTTTTCTTAACTTTATAATTCAGGATTTATTTTACTTGTAGTTTTAAGAAAAAATGGATAACCGTAGATACACTATTGTGTGAACATTGGAAGCACAAAGAAACGTGTTTACATCAGAGCGACGTCCTTTGCTAAAAGAATAATTGCAACTATTACATAACCAATAGATTAACGGATAATGAATAATGATAATGAATTCAATTAAGGTAATTTCAATTTATTCCGACAAATAAAGTTGCATAAATGCAATTAAAGCGTTTCTTAACATAAAACACACGTAGTAAAAATCATTGGCGTGCCCGATTCTTTTGGGCTTACTCGAAAGAAGAATTCTATACAGGGTGTCCGGAAATGACGGAAAAAAAATTTAGGAGATAATTGTAGATCGAAAGTAAATGCTACCTCTTTCTATAACATTTTTGCGAAAATCGATTATTAACGGAGCTACAGGGTGTTATAGTTAAATTTTATTTGCAGTTTTTTTGCAATATCTTTTGCCACGCTCATAATATTTTGACGAAATCTCGTACATAGGGCTTTTTCGGGATGAGGAATACAAATTTGCCCACCGTTTTTTCACATTTTGTAGAGGGCGCCACATACGAACCTATACCTTCATTTGAATGGTCCCAACTTTTTGTGCTACACTGTATATGCATGTTGACTGAATATTCGTATGCTCCTAACCTTTTGACATAAAAAAGGTATACTACTTTTGTTTCGATAAATCTGACCGTTTTCGAGAAAAACGCTAAAATAACATTTCTTGCATGTTGCATGTGATTAATACGAAATCATTTTAATTTATTTTATTTATTTATCTTTGGTTACTAGAACAATAGATTTAACATTCAAATAAAAGGTTCAAAGTGCGGTTCTTCCTCTCCAATGCATAAATTAATTCTTCTTAAAACATTCCGACGAACTCTATGGAATATTCCTTCCTTTTGCTTAATTACCTCACAATTAGCAACAATTCTTTCTCTCAGCTCTTCGACGCCATTCACAGGTGTCCTATATACAAGCGTCGTCAGATAGCCCCAAAAGAAGAAATCCATTGCGTTTAAGTCGAGGGATCTAGGAGCCCACTGTACAAAACCGCCGCGTCATATCCACCTTGTAACAGTGTAAGCAATTTTCGAAAAAATGTTATAGGAATAGGTACCATTTATTTTTGGTCTACAATTATCCTCTATATTTTTTGCTCATAATTTTCGGACACCCTGTATATTTTAGAGTTGTAATACAAAGTCCTGCATCTCGCCTCTCGTTCTATAGCTCGGTTATTAAGTTAGGATTTTGATATTTTGCAGCGCGTTACAGGGAAATATTTTTTAGTATACAGGGAGTCTCAAAGAAGTGTGACGTGATGATGGTATTTTTTTTAATTACATGACATATATTTTGCTATTTATTTGGATGTCTCCTATAGTTACTAACATGTTCCTATAATTTTATTGCAATCGCTTCGATGACATGAGCGGAAAAATATAATAACCACAAAAATAAGTTTTGCACCACTGGTTTTAAAAAATAATGAAAAATAAATATAGTACTCTCAATTTGAGCCCCTGTATAATATTCGATGTGGAATTAAAATCACACATTTTCCTAATTATAAGCCTATTAGCAGAAAACTAATTTTAGCAGCTATTCGAATGGTAATTTTAATGAATAGAAGGCAGCTTTGAAAAACTATTTATGTGTTAGGAATTGTGATAGAGTTGTAATTAGAAAAATGTTTTTTTCCGCATCGAATGATCTAAAAATATACAGGTGCTCCAATTGAATATAAGAAAAATAAAGTGCTTTAAAATTTGAAAGGTTTGACACTAAATTTTGAGCACCCTGTACAATCCATATCAATAAAACTTGGTTAACGAGACTGTTAGACATCATTTAATAACTGTCTTGAATACTTTTATTAGCCATGTACTATTTATATTTTTATTAGTTTTTAATAGCTAATGGTGCATTAATTTTTTTTTCGCAGATATTACGCAACCGATTTCAATCAATTTCATGTAATTGACGTCACATTTTTTTTTCAAAAGGTTCGCTGCAGGGCCCTGTATACTTTTTTCAAAAACAAAATTGATATTTTATTAATATATGCTTGAAATAAACGTGAATGTGTTGCCGAAAGGGCCTTAAATTTTTTTTGTGCGTATGTTTAACCCATTTAAAAATAATAAACCATTTCCATAACACCCTGTATTTGCAAGTCTCAATATTAACATGCCATTAAGAAACACCCTGTAGTATAATTTTGAGATGGTATAAAGCCATGATACAAATAACCGAAGGTAAGATATCTAACCTTTCCAATTTCATCTGTCGCGCACAGTAGTGACGTCACGGGGCGAGTTTTTAAATTTCTTATGGAGATTTATACGGTCTTAGCGTTTTTAATTATATTTTAAAGATATTAGAATATTTTACACATTTAATAGTATGTGAAATGAAAGAACAATATATGATAAGTTTTTACGTATATTAATTTCCCAGAAATATATCACACATTACAGCTAAAATACCACTAAAATAAGAAAAGATTGCGACAAAGTTTTAAAACATCCGCCGCGCCATTGGAACCGTCGATGATGACCGAAGCTGCTCGGCGACCCCTCCTCGTTGCCACCAGCGTTGTCAGTCTTTTACAATTGTAATATATCTATTACTATTTTAACAATTTTTGAGATGTTCATTCTTGTTATGAGGCTCCCCAAATGAAATTTATGTACAATCTGGAGGGGAGGGAAAGTAACGATTTTTTTTTCGTACTTTTCTTACTCTAACACCGTTTTTTATTATTCTATTAGGTTTCGAACCGTCAACCTATTACTTTTGATCAAAGATTTCTGGCAACACTGGTCGCCACGTTTGCCGTAGGTTTCATGGAAATTTTGAAAGTTCACCAGAATTTTTTCTTATTTAGTCGAATGTGTTTATTAAAATAAATATCTGAATTTTCATAATATGACGTGCGCTGTGTTCGGTTGTGATATGGATAACCAGGCAAAGAAATTTGATAGAAATATAAGGTGTTTCCGCTTTGCTAAGGATAAAAACAAAAAATTAGAATGGATACGGTTTTATTTATTTTGTTAACATTTACTTCTTAAGTATTTTCCACTGAAGCTAATGAGGGTATATTCCTTCGAAACATGTATGGAAATTAAAATATTGTTTATTTAATTTCTGTTTCTTTCCAACTTCAAAATTCATTTCTGACGAAATTTACGTCGGCCTTTTTTAACTACTGAAGCAGACTATGAGTTTCATTACCTATTCATAATTTCACTCCACTGAGAGATGGGCTATTTAAAAAAAAAATAGTTTAACTTGTTTATAACTACTTCGGTCGTATTTTAGCTTTAATCTTTATTGTATGTTCATGAAATAAATATACCTAAATACCATTATATTATTCTTTCATTTCACATACTATTAAATGCGTAAAACCGTTTAATACCTTTAAAACAGAGTCAAAAACGGCGACAGCAATATAAATCTCCATAATAGATTTAAAAAGCACTCTCCTGGTGACGTCACAAGCCCCGCCTGCATCGGCGTGGAATCTTATCTGTTAGTTATTTATACCATGGTATAAAGCCGGCCTATTAGAATTCAAATATTTCATAAAATTTTCGACTGCAGCAGCATTAAGCGTGTTTTACATTATCCCATTTCTTGTCCAAGACATTGTACAATTTATTGTGCAATAAATCGACAAAATATTGTTGGGATGGTAAATAGTTTGTAGTGTTGTCTGTTTTAAACTTATCAAATTTATTGTACAATAAATGTCCTATAATTCTGCGCTTTAAGTCAGTGATTTTAGAGTAATGTTTGTTTTTATGTTGGTAACAATAAAAATGCTGGTAAGGCTTATAATCTAAATAAATGTGTTTTTAATTTTTACTAAGGTTTTTAATGTTTGTATTACTTATCTATTTTTATTTAGATAATCTGATATTTCAGAACTTTGTTTTAAAACGAGGAAATGGCGACTGGCGAGAAATACGACAAGTGTCAAATTGGCGCAAGCGCAATTGAAAATTGTACCGTATTGTATAAAAAATAGGACCTGCTCTATTTTTCGTACAATTTTATAACTCAATACAATTGTTGACACAATTTACTGTATAAAACTATACAATTTAAATTGTACGATTTCTTGGACAAGAAATGGGATAATGTAAAACACGCTTTATAGACGCTGTGAAAAACAATCTATTATCAGATGTTCTAACGATCTTAACATCAGGTAAAACAAATATTATCGTTCATTTAAATGAATCTATAATATGCTAAAATATTCGTTATTGCATTGGACGAGAACGGAAGGCAATCTTTATGTTCACCACAGTACTCGCACTCGAGTTCGAGAGTGTCATATTGTCAGGTTAGGAATATTAATGTAGTATCGCAGCTGACACCAGTGGCGTCGTCTACGGAAAACTGATCTAGGAAAAGTAACCGAGAAAATTGAGCCTGTACTTATGGCATGGAATTTATATAGAAGAACTATCAGAAAGATTAAGAAGAAGAAACAATAATTTTTCAATAACCTCAAATAATAGACGTAACTACCGAATAAGCGAAATAAAAAAAAATACTAAGAAAAAAATCAAATAGAAACCAATAAATCTATCAATGATAAGAAGTTCATGGTGCCCTATTATACAGAGTGTTACAAATTCGTTCGTTGGGATTTCTGAAACGGTGAGAGATACGAAATCGGTTACATCGGGGCAAAGTTGCGTAATTATGGGCCCAATAATATGCCGCGAAATAATCAAAAATAAATACAGGGGCTTTCAAAATATTTGGAAAAATCTAAGATTTCGCTTTTCGGTTTTTATTTTTTCCGGACTTTGATCGAAGAGATGTCCAAAAATAAATTTCACTTCCTCATTGCTGCTTTTTATTCTCCACAAGATGGCATCATCAGATCTTCCATGCGACGTTTCGTCCGTAGGCCACCATCATCAACTTAATTTTTTTAAGTACGGGTCTGGATTTTTTGTTTAAATTATGAAAGAGGACCGAAATCTTCGTTCAGTGGTATACAACATTTACTGGTTTTCCGACGTTTTGATCCTTAAATTGACCATCTTCATCCCCTAGTACCTTCCTGTTATTTACTTTTGTTTCGAAGAAACTAAAGATTTTAAAATTATTATTGCTATTCTGTCTTTAATTGTTATTGTTATTACGCACTACTACTGTTTTTTATTTCACACTAATAGTTGTATCAAATTTCTACTTAGAGTAAGTACACGTAAATTATTTTATTAATACAAATAAAATGTGCCTCTTTAAGCCACCACATTCTTAAGACTTTTAAAAAATACATCGATTTTTACGAATTGGTTCGAATTAAACCGAATTTTTAAAAAAAGTAAATTACAGGAACGTACTAGGGGTATTTTAATGAAGATGGTTCATTTAAGGAACAAAACGTCGGAAAACCAGTAAGTGTTGTATACCACTGAACGTAGATTTCGGTCCTCTTTCATAATTTAAACAAAAAGATCCAGGCCCGTATTTAAAAAAAATTAGTTGTTGATGGTGATCCAAAGACAAAACATCGCATGAAAGATCCGATAATTCCATCTTGTGGAGAATAAGAAGTAGCAATGAGAAAGTGAAATTTATTTTTTTACATCTCTTCGAATAAAATCGGGAAGAAATAAAATCCGAAACGCAAAATTTTAGATTACTCCAAATATTTTGACAGCCCCTGTATTTATTTTTGATTTTTTGCGGCATATTATTGGTTCCATAAATACCCAACTTTGATTCAATTTAACCGACTTTCTATCTCGTAACGTCCCTTAAAGCCGAATTTGTAACACCCTGTATATGCCGATAATATCTACAGATTATGCTGTATTTCAATAGTAGTACATGATGAGTAGAAAGATAATCGAGTAAGCGCCATCTTTAAAAATTCCCAATAATAAATTGTAAGCTTGGAATTCTTGCTTCACATCGCTCTTGTGGGTACATGGTTTCAATCTACATATGCAGGGTGGTCGGTAATGAATGCCCATGAGTAACCACATAAAAATAGGTTTAAGCTAAACATGCTGGTCGTTATTGAGATGAGTTGAAGGTTAATTTCTAAATTAATTTTTTCTTCATAGCTCAATCTGTTTTTGAGATATAGAGAGAAAATTTATAATTGGTTGTTTTTGAGGGCCAGTAACATGTAACATGTTTTCAAATAACTTGTAGAGGACGCTAGTTACGCCCTACATGTCCACTATATTACGCCCAAAATTTTTTGTGGGATCCTAATTAAAATTTACAATAATTTCTAAAGAAAAAATGTATACTTAATTTGTTTTGTCAAATCAATCCGTTTCGAAGATATTGCATTTTAATATTTTTTTGCATAGCAATATCCAACGTAATTCAAAATAAAAAATTAACTTTTAACAACTTAAGGAAATTTTTCTCATTTGTTGAAATTATTTTAATTCATAATTGTCATTACATTATCCAATTTTTTCTTAAAGCTAATTTTTTTTTAATAAAAACTTTCAAGCAATGTTGTTTAAGAATGTACATATCTCAAAAATGGATTTATTTATAGCAAAACAAATGACGTACTTATACATTTTTCTTTAGAAATGATCATTCTATTATAAATTTTAATCAGAATCTCAATAGAGTTACCCGCCAAAAATGTGGGCTAAATATGGAGAACGTATAATATGGCGTAACTGTACGAGTTATTTAAAAAACCGGAATAGATTCATTTTACTCGCCCTTAAAATTCCCCAATTACAAATTTTCATGTCTATATCTTAAAAACAGCTTGAGCTATGAAGAAAACAAGTAATTTACAAATTAATCTTCAATCTATCTTAAGGCCAGTTGTATAGGTTCGAGTTAACTCACAAATCGGAGTTAATCCTAAGGTTAGTATAAAAACACATTGTATAAGCGGAAGTGATCCCCAACCCGAGGATAAACCCTCAACTCGTGGATCGGGTACGAGTTAACCTACAATCTTGGGATTAAAGGCCTAAGCATGCGTCCTCAAACTTTAACAGATGCAATCCAATATGTAATGCAGGAAGGAAATACGCGTTTAAATGGTGTATTTTTAATAATTGTAACCTAACTTATTTACATGGTGTTAAATTTTGTATAAAATAATAAAAAATAGTTTATTATGGATGCTTTTGACATTATTTACGATTTTATTTCCGATGATGAAGATGATTTAGATATTATTAATATAGTAGAAAACGTAAGGAGGCCTCGGTCTTTAGACCTCGAATTGAAAATATGGATTTCTGGATAGATCAAGAATTTATTGCAAGATTTAGACTGTCGAAGGCTTCAGTGGCATTATTACTTCAAACGTTTATTAATAAATTTACTTCAGCGTGGCTAAAATTGGCAAATCTTTTTGGATCTTCCATTTTTACCGGCTTACGGGCATCGCGAAAATCAGCACGAATGAGACAAAACCAAAAAAAATTACTAGGTCGCAAGCACATTAATTACAACTTTTTTTACAAGAAAAGTAATAATTGAAAAATAAGGTTAGAATAATTACACTTTTGAAACAAATTTCGATAACTTATATCATTCTGAAGTTAGCAGCTAGCTAAAACAACATTTTTTAACACACACCCATACAACGGGCAATCACATTTTACCTTGGGTTAGCTCCAGGATTAACTCTAGGGTAAACCTTCGGTTTAACTCGAGGGTTAATTCATAGCTATACAACTGGGCCTTACTAACGACCAACATTTTTTCTAGGGCATGTTTAGTTGAAACATATTATTTTCAAGTGAAGACCCTGTGATTACTCTATGGAACACACGAATAAACCCGATCGCCCTGTATAGGTCTGGAGTTAGACAAAACTGCTTCCTTTGTCCCCTTTTTAAATAAGCCACTGGCCGATACTAACTATACCATATTGCTAAGGTGTAAACTGCTCTTGTGGTAATGTGTATACTTAGTCACAGGTGACCGTCGAGAATTAATTTTTATAACAGGATTTTGACCATCTCATTTATTTATAAACGAGATACCTAATAAGTTGAGATCATCGACCAATATAACGATTATAAATAACAATAATTATTGTTTTTTAATATATTGTTGATGGTGGGCGTTACGTCAAAAATATAACCGAAGCACGGCTACTCAGTTGGAATTCCATAGTTCTGCCTCCCCTTTATTAACAATCATGTATATTATGTTAAATGTTTTCTATAATTCGTATTTACAGCGTAACAAATGGGAAACTTTTGCTAAAAAGCAAGGTTGTAAACCTCCTTTAGTCACAGTCGAATATAATTAATTTGATATTATAATATATATACAGGGTGTTATGGAAATGACTTATTATACAGGGTCTTATGAAAATGACGTATTATATTTAAATCGGCAATTCCTGAGATGAAAACAAATTGAACAATGTTGTCATATCTTCAGGGTAAACTCTTTAGAAAGTCAATAACCGTTTGACAGATTGCAAGTTGTTTATCTTTCCGGGTACATTATTATAAACTTTTACGTTCAGTTCAGTTCGTTAGGAAACAATCTCTGATTTATAAACTTGAACTGACTCGAACGAACCGCCGCGGAGTTTTTAAATGGTCAGGTATGTTCTCATTTGTTCAATTCGAACGACACCCGTCAGATCTGAACAACTTCAAAGTTTATAAATGCCACTTACCCTTTAAAAAAAAAATGCAATTTTATTTAGCTTTTCGAACTTATTTAACACCAACTTAATTTATAAAAAACACCAAGTACCTAGGTAACTTGAACAAAAACAAACCGGCAAAATAAAATCACATAACACATTCACAATATCATTCAATCTGAATTAGTATTTTAAAGTGCTACTGTGTAGACAAAAATACGACCTTATTGTCTGAGTGGTCTGGGAAACAATGTATTTAACATCTAAAAATTTTAAAAATAAATAACACGTTCGTTCCGTCGATCGATATTGAACTGCTGGGCTAGGGCACTGCCGTCGCGAAAAGAACGAATAACTTAATAACTTAAACTCGGGTTTAAGTATTAACACACCAATCTGCTTGAAACTTGGTAAAAACAGTAGGAAACCGATAACGCGTGTGAAAATCGGCCGGCTTCTTTAAACAGCTGATTATGGATCAAGCGGCTTGCCTGATCTTGTCGGCGGCTGGGGTTAATTACAAATACAGCGTGGCCATTATAAATAAATTGCCTTCTATAATATTACTTTCCTGTATAATTATAGTCTCGGAAATGGCAACCGCGCTAGCTCAAGTTAGTTCTCTGAATGTGCACAAAGAAAGCACCATGGACGAGACCATTTATTTCAAAGGGTAGTTCCTGTCAACATAATTGCTTCATTTTATCTTTAGTAAATGTTAATGGCCCATAGAAATTAGCGTTTTTATTATTTCTATTGCGAAATAATTAGGTGCTCCGGCAAATCCTGAGATGAAAATAAATTGAAGAAAAATAACCGTAAATGGCGCCTTGAGTTTTTGTACGAAATATACACTTTAAATGAAATCTGAAAATTTACGTGGCCGCTACTGAGGACGTTCGCAATCAATAGTTTATTGAGGCGGTCTTGTCATATATTGCAACACAGAATTGTAAACGCACGTGGTCAATTTTTGACAACAATACGCCTTTGACCCGCGTTTCACGTCTTTTTCAAACTTAAAAAAAATACTACAATTTTAAGGTACATACTCTCTTACCTTCGATCTTATAATCCGTTTTATAATTTAATTCCATAAAAAAATAAAACACAAAAAGTATGTTTTGCAACAGAACCAACAATAGGTAATATCACACAAATTTGAAATCGCATCACAATATTTCTTATTATGAATTATTTCACAACAGAAAAAAAATCTGGTAATGCTACAACTAACAAAACGTTTAAAATTCGTATACATCCAGCACGTGGAACCCTCGACAGCTTCATCCCATTCCCGAGTCTCAAAACATACTGAAGCAACGATAGTCGCGCGCGGCAGGTATCAAAGCAAGGACGAAACAAGCGGTGTGATCTTACAACACTGGTCGTATACTCTAGTGACCCACATTGTTTCTAACTGAATCCAGATGGAACGGCGCGACAGAATGTTGGTAAAAATGATTTTTACCTTAGTATTTAAATATTCGATTAAAAAAAAAGTATTTAGACTTTCTCTATTACACCCTAGGAGTCACCCATTTAAATATAATAAGTCATTATATATTACAATAATAAAAAAATTTCCATATGCGGCCAACTTTTTGCCGGTCACTGTATAAAAGGAAAGATAATTTATATAACTGTCGGCAATTAATTCTTTAGTAAATTATAATTTGTTACAAAGTAAAAAGTGACATCCCATATACCTTAAAACATATTGGTTATAAATTTTGAATACAGGATTTAGGCTATAATATGTAGCGTTTATTAACTAATTTATTATTCTTTTATAGCCTATACGGCTCATTAGGATTGTTTACAGATTTTAAGAGTCATATTAATCATACTTAATAATAAAACAATGAAAATCTCACGTGAGTATTTCAAATATTTTTATGATTATCTTAGAGGTTTAAAGCGCGATTTAGACAGTTAGTTTCTGATTCGTTTTATTTAAAAACGGAGTTTTCTCTTTTTATGGAAACGCTGCATTTAAAAAAAAAACGTCGAACAAAAGATGTCTAAATTTAATTAATAATTGGAGGAAAGTCCAACATTTCTTTCTACATGGAATAGTAAACAAAATTAAATAAAAAAAATGTTCCGAAACAAAAAATATGAACTTTCCTCCAATTTTAGTGTGAAAGAGATGATGTAAAGGTGCGAATACATACAGCGAACGCAGTTACGAACCGAGAACGATAAGAGATATGTATAGGAAAATTTTAAGGGAAGTTATTAAGAAATTAATAGTGATTCTAAAAAAATACACGTTGTTCAATTTAAATTACCAAGGTTACTTTCTAGTGGAAGCGGCAGCACTGCACGGCTGAATATATTTTTACTACCAAGTTTTCAAAGTGATTCGTTGACCAGTTCATCATGAGGGTCTAATAGGTCATCCACCATCAATCACCCCGTATATATCATGCGCTAGTTATTTATGAGAAGTAATTAAATGGTTTGCCGTTGTTAACAGTCGAGCTGCGAAATGATTACTTGGTCAGCAAGAGTTTACAATTGAAGGGCTTGATGCAGTAATCGTCCACGTGCACTCTACATTGTTTTGAGAAAATCGAAAAAAACGTGTCAGTCACTCAAAGTTAGAATATCATAAAAATGGGTATTATATACATTTACCACAACCAAAATCCAATTGTTCGACGTAGTTTGTGTGTTGATTTTGTTTTCCAGTTTTTTTTTATTTAATATTAAAACTTGCACATAGCCGCTTTTTGCCATCGAAACAAGTAAAATTTTTGAAATAAAAGTAAAAAATGTAAAAAAAAATATTTATTTGGTAGTTAAATATAACGAAACTGAAAACATGTTATTTCATATTAATATAAGTTCTTACTTGCATAACTAAAATAAAACAAAGGAGATTCAAAAATCAAAAAAAAACATTATATCTAGAAAATTAATCAGAATCACCATCTTCTGGAATATTGTCTGCTTTTTTAATGGCGGCGTAAAAAGGATGGCAAATGGAAGGCACATATTTTCTCACTAACGGCATAATGCTGTCATATTTTTGTGGTTTTAGCGGTAACTTTTCTGTATATGCCAAAGGAACTCCTTGTAAATCAATAGTGGTACCTGGGTATTTATTTAAAGGATATTCGAAAGTAAGGGCATGATTGTGAGTTTCAGATACAGAAATATTGGCTGGAGCCTTGGCATCGTATATAAATATTCTATATTTTGATATTGTGAAGGGTTTTTTCTTTACAACCGAAGATTTTTTAAAATATGGTTGAAGATATGATCTAAAATCAAATATCATTTCTTGAGTGACCCGTTCAACAGTGAACTTCTTACCACAGCTTTCTACTATAGAATACCATTCCTCAGGCAAATACAAAATCTCTTTTTTGCGCTTCTTTTTCTCAATTTGAGCAAAGTCACGGTCACAAGGCAAGAAGCTGTGACCGGGCTCTGGTAAATGGTGAATAATTTTAGAAAATCTTCCGTTGTTGACCAGAACTGATAAAAAATGAAGCATAACGGCATTTTTATTCTGCCCTCCACAGTTATCAGTGAAAATATGTAAAGTAGTTACTGACATGCTAACATGTTTTTGTATAAAATGCCATAAAAAGGATACAGTTTCTATGGCACCTTTTTTTGCTATTGTTTCATCAAACATGTAACTAACTGACTTATTATTAGAAGCGGAATGAAACAGCTGATTGAATACCCAGATTTGTCTAGCATAAAATATCTCCCCCGTGGTTAGTACTGGAACTGGTAAATTTTGTTGGTAGTCAAAACAGATCGTTTCGAAAGTTTCATCAAATTTTGCCATTTCTGTTTTTTCTTTCAAATCATCATAGAAGGCCTGGGCTTTGCGAAGATGAAGCTCCTTCTGGATGTTCAGTTGCTGCTTTTCTTCATCTGTGGAAGCGGCTTCAACTTGAACTTTCAGTAGGTCGCAAGTGGCGCAAGTATCCGATCGTGGGTACCCGAAGGTTTTTTATTAAAGTATCTATAGTAGAAATCATATGATATTTTAGGCTTGATTTTGCCATTCCGTTTTAAAAGCATGTACTGCCCAGGTTCGTACTTCTCTAAATAGAGCTCATACATTTTTTTGACGTTTAAGTCGGCTGACAGGTATTTTTTTTCTGTGTTGTCGGTTTGTCGTGACTAGTGAGATTCACGCACTGGGAAGTTCCTTATATGTTCATCAACCTGTGCTACATACTCTTCCGGCATCTTGTTGGGGCGATTATGGTGTTTTCCACGGGAATCTTTTTCTAGTAATTTACCACTAGCTCGGGACTGATTAATTCTTAATACTCGTGATTTATGGATGCCATGTAGACTGCAAAATGCAAAACGACATACTTTTATGGATTTTGCACCCACTTTGATATTATAGGTATAAGAATATACTTTCTTGGTTTCATCCACAGTAGTCTTTCTCCTTCTGGATACTTTTTTTACATCTACAAGGCTTCCCAAATAACTGTCTTGGATATTCTTATCTTCCATTGCATAAAACTGTACGAATATGTTAGCTTTTTCAATTTCCGTGAATTTGTCAAAGCACTGGCTACGACACTGACATCTAGGACCTTGCCTCTTCTCTTTAATAACTTTTCCTTTACTAGTTGTGTACACCCCGCCACTATTTCTTTTCAACTTTCTTATATTTCTTTTCCAAGTCTCAGGTGCCAGACGACGTTTTTTACCCTTATTTGTTAGTTGCTCTGGTCCAGTATCATCTAAAAAAAATTATAAGTTTACAAATTAAATCAAATAACCCTGAAAGGTTTTTCTTACCTTCCTCAGTTTCGCTACTTGAAGTATCATTTGCAGTAATATGTATCGGGCCAGGTTTTGGAAAAGCCTCATTATTCAAACTTGATCCACCTGCTTTGATAATAATATTATAGTATAAATCGTTATTATCAATAATTAATTAAATTACCTTGTACATTTAGATCCTCAATACTATTAGTAAACTAAACTTACTTTTCTTTTTAATATCATTTTCCACTTCATAATCTGGGTCTATATCACTATTATCCGAATCATGATACGGATCACTTTCACTAGAAAATTCGCTTAAACTGCCCATGATATCAAGATGCACATGTAAATTTTATTTAAAAAAGTAAGGTTACACCTTCCTGGACGTTAGGAGCATAAACCGGACATGTGAGCCACGTGGACGCTTTTTGCTGCCAATACTATCGGTCGCATGAACTGGAACCTCTAATACGTTTGGCGCAGTAGAAGGTCATGTAAATATAACCGACGTTTTATGCATAAAACAAAGACGGTTCTTGCTCCAAACGATGCAGTGGTATATTTTATACCAAAAAAAGGCCAAATCTCAATTTTGGTAATTTTGGTCTTTGACCGGTTATTGCACCAAGCCCTTCAATTGGTCAGTAGAAAAAAACATGTCTAGAAGCAGTTTACTTCATAGGTCCCGTCCCAGGGCACTGTCAATTTATGTAACTTTCTTGTGTTTTCTTTTGCCGAATACAGAAGGAAATCGGCTACAAAAGGTGTAGCGTGGGCGGGTTTTCACTTGTTTTCCCAGGGCACTGTCAATTTATGTAACTTTCTTGTGTTTTCTTTTGCCGAATACAGAAGGAAATCGGCTACAAAAGGTGTAGCGGGGGCGGGTTTTCACTTGTTTTCCCAGGGCACTGTCACGATTCAGAAATGTTTACTGTCGATAAGTTGCTGACCAACTAGCCAATTTGGCTGACCGATTACATTTTTCTGTTCGCAAAAATAAGAATATTTTGCTAACCAGTTAAATGATACCCGTTATTTATCGCTGTAAGGAAAGTTGGTATAGTTGCCGCATAACCTTGTAGACCGAATCAACTTAACGACAAAAATTAATTAACGTTATACGAGAAAAACACTATAGTAAATTTATTATAGTAAAGATTTTATTGTAAAATTTCCTGTAAAATATAGTATTAATTACATTTTTTATTAGTAATCCGTACCAAAATAATATTGTAAACTTAACTAAAATTATACTCAGGATTTCTAAGAAATGTATTAAAATCCAGTAATTACTAAAATATATTGTAAATTTGTATAAACACTATTATAAAATTATAGTAAAGATTTTATTGTACGATTTGCTATAAAATTAGTATTAATTACAAAATAATATTGTAGATACACATATTTTTGATAAATTTAGTAAAATCAAGAAAAATATATTGTAAATTTTACAACAAATTTAAGTGAAAATAATTTAATTATAACTCCAGTTGTTAAATATTTTAAAATGTATGGTACATTTTATTCACGCCTATTATTGTATCTTTTATTGTAAAAATTACCACGTTTAAATGAAGAGTTGTAACAATAAAATGCATAAAGCAGAGCCAAGTCCAGCGACGTTGGGCACGGTTAGTACTTGGATGGGTAACCGCTTGGGTGTGTGTCGTGTCAAAATTTTTACAAATGATTTTACAAAAAAATTTAGGTAATTTTACAAAAGCTTTATTGTTATAAAGACAGTGTTAAAAGAACTTATTTTTACTGGACTGGTGAAAACTGTATCTATTAGGTTACAGTTTTTACAAATTTTAGTACAACATTGTAAGCACATAGTATTTTACAGTCTGCACTGACTCGTTTTGGTATTTTTTTTTGATCACATTAACCACATTTTTTTTTCCTGAATTTTGAAGATATTCAGACCGACTCAAAACCTGGATGTTTGAACAAACCCGAACAAAGTGGATCTGTGATTCTGTTTGATCTCATATATATACATTATATTGCCAATACGAACGTTCCAAATTACAAAAAGTGTCCCCGGTAAGGGATATGGCTTGGCACCATTGAGGTTGCGCAGTTGGGTGGAAATCTTTCTGGATGCTTTTTCAAATTACAGAATAAAAAGTGGTTCATCCACATTGTTGTCGGTATATAAGTGCTTATAAACTTTCATTACCTAACAACAATTTTTTTAAAGGAGTGTTTAATTTATGGTGATTCGATTCGCTGTTTGTTAGGTTAGTAACTTGTTTTGTTTAAGATGAAAGGACACAAGTGCATGGTGCTTTTTGCAAAAGTCGTGGATCAATACCAGGTATAAAGTATTTCAGGTATGTACATATAATATACGAAAATATTTTGCTTATCACATTATCCGATCTTTCGAACCGAATTTCACTAAAAAGCTTGTAAGAAAAGAGGAGAGTGTCACTCGTATACAATATAATATATAATATGTGGTCACTACCTAACCTTAAAATTAATGTATTCTTAATTTGGTGCATTAGTAGCTGATAATAATTCCCAAAATAGTCAATATAGTCATTCATTCTTAATTTTAGTCATTCATTCTTAATTTTTGGTTTAGAAAAAAGTGAGGTTAAGAAACATACGACGTCGGATAAAAATTAAAATAAAGCTCATCGTGTCGATTGTCATAAATATTCGGACGGAATTTGTCACCAAAAGTTTACACCAATCAGGGCACCGTCAGATCATCATATTATCGTCAGAAACCGTATGCATGGAACGCTGTCTTAAATCGAACTAATCGAAATTTTGATTGCCATATTTTTCCTGACTAACCAGTGAAATTTACATTAAAAAAGTTGAAATCCGGTCCTGTCGAATGTTTACTTTCACAAGGAAATTTACGAACTGCGCAAACTCACTATTACCCGCTGGATGCCCATAGCGGGGACATAATTGCAGATGGTATTAGCAATATAAAGGTTATATATATGTGGTTTGGTCTAGGATCGGCTGTATCTCTATATACACGGAGACGCGTAGAAGGATTGGAACAATCGGATATACAAGGGAGAGTTTTGCCTTGCGACGCCCCTGGTTGCTCTTCACGGCGCCCCAGGCCGCCTCGACGCACCTTTGAGAACCCCTAATTTAATATTTATTTGTAATGATGAATGAAACAAAGATGTGAAGTGCAAATAATGTTTATTTTTTATTGAAATGTCCGTTCGCTGTTAACTTTTCCTTTCTTCCGTTAATAGGCCGATTAATTATTTAATGACTAATTTAAAAGCCATGTTCCACTTACCCATACTTTAATCGCATAATAAAGCAAATACTTACGGTTTCAATGGAGATACATTATAATTTGTCATGTAGGTCAGTTAACCAAATCCGTAGAGACTGACGTTAACCATAAAGCGCAGAAAGTGCGAGCCACTTGGCGCGATCATGTTTGCATTAATCGCATAGGAGAAATATACACAAATTGATAATTTTTTGTAATTTTTGTTCGACATGTTAATTGGGGAACCTGAAATTTGCATTTCTCTGTTATAGCCCTTTTTTCGCAAATTTAATAAATATCCCCTCACCCAAGTTTGTTGATGCGCCACTGTGCGTTTTTGACTGTGGGCCTTGTGTCCATTTTTCCGCGTGACTGGAATAAGTTTTATTAAGAACTGCCATTAAATTATAGCAAAATTTGAACCAAAATTTTTAGTAAGAATTACAAAAATATTTATAAGAAAAGTTTTTGTAAAATTTACTAAAATTTTTTTTAAAAGTTACTAAAATCTTCTATAAAAAATGTGACACATGGTATTCGCAAGCGATCATCCTTGCAACGTTGTAACCATGCATTGTGTTGCTGGACTTCATCGATCGATGGTGTGTTTCATGTTAACCTATTATTTGTTACAAAAAATAAAATCCTAGGAATCCGTTGCATCTCATTTATGCCTTTTATTCATGTAAAAATATTTTCACAGCACATCATTTAAACTTGGTCATTTTTACAATAAAAATTACTTAAATGATAGCCAGTGAAATGCACCATTCATTTTAAAATATTTAACTACGGGAGTTATAAATAAATTATTTTCACCATACATTCGTTGTAAAATTTACAATATATTTTAGTAATTAGTTGATTTGACTACATTAATTAGAAGTTCCAACTATACTTTTTTAGAAATGATGTGTACAGGTGTCCCATTTTCGACACTTTTATAACGTATCTCCGTAATTGTTAGTGCTATCAAAAAAGTAATGTAAGTGTCATGTGCTCTTTTTGGTAAAATGGTAAAATCAAAATTTGAAAATTTTCGCTCGCTAAGAGGGGGGAAAATCAAAAAAATTACAATTTCTTTATACTGATTTTTGAATAATCTGCCGTTTTCAGAATAACTATACGGGGTCAGGTAAAAAGTTATCGGACCACACCTTATTTTTTTAAATGGAACACCATGTATATTTTAATCTAAAAAGATACTATTTTAAATTATCCTTTCAAATATATAACACACCATGGTTGATATTGGCTTCCTAGGCGATATATTTAAACTTTATTTCTTTAAACCACAGTAGGCCATGAAACAGAAGCTAATTGCGTAGAAACAACTATGTTGAAATTTTAGTTGTTATTAACATTTAACGTCAATTTCATTTTTACATATTAATTTTTGAAAATGACTTATCAACATTTTGAAAAATTTGATATATCAGGTTATATTGAAAGTGGAAAAACGAAGAAATGGCGCAAAATTTGTATTTTGTTCACTATCCATGTAAGGACATAACCTGAACATTTGCGATTATTCCCGTTATTTTTTACCTTAATCTGAATCTTTTATTTCGTTTCAAAGTAATAAAGTTTAGATAAATCGCCTAGGAAACTAATATGTGTTATATATTTGAAAAGACAAATTAAAATGCTATCTTTTTAGATTAAAATATACAGGGTGTTCCATTTAAAAAAAAATGAGGTTAGGTCCGATAACTATTTTACTTGACTTCGTATACTTACTCTGAGAACGGCAGATTATTCAACAATCATTATAAAGAAACTTTTGTATAAAACATTTTTCTGTATCTCTTTTAACTAAGAAAATATATGGTAATTTTGAGATTGACAATTTTTTGATTTTCCCCCGTATCTGTGAGTGAGTGAAAATTTTCAAATTTTGTTTTACCATTTTAAGTTTGACCCAAAGAGAGCACATGACACTAACATTACTTTTTTGATAGCACTAGCAATTACGGAGATACCCAATAAAAGGGTCGAAAATGTGACACCCTGTACCTACAGTATGATTTTGTTACGAATTAATAATGTAAATTGTAATTAATTCAATATTTTATTAGAAATCGTACAATGAAATCTTTACTATAATAATTTTGCTATAGTGTTGGTTCCTTGCACATACATTCGATGTAGAATTTACTAAATTTATTAGAAATCCAATTTTTTTGTAAATTATGTTTGAAATATTATTTTGTTACGGATTACTGATAAAAAATGCAATTAATACTAATTTTATAGGAAATTTTACGATAACATCTTCACTATAGTCTCTTTTCCGTGAGGGATTTCCTAGATTCTGCAACCTTCAGCTATTTTTACATGAGTATTAATGAAGAGAAAATTGCTTTATTACTCTTATATTCTTCCAATTATCTTAAAACACCAAACGTTTACTATAATCAGACAGTTTCGGATCAAGGAGAACCTGTGGTATAAAATCATAAATGACGAGCAATATTGCTTCTTTAATGGTAATTGCAGAATTGTAGCATTTTAATTAAAAGACAGGTATATTAAAAAGCATTAAATTTTAGCTATTTTCTTGTTACTCAAGATTTTCACGGTTAAATTAATAGTATAATGCAAAAAACTGCTTGATGTCCTATAACTTTTAAGTTGGTTTATATTAGATACTAGGATTATTTTTATTTTGTGCGAGTGAACACAATCTAGCAAATGGATACTGCTTCGGTTCGATTATAGATTTTTTTCAAATTTCTAACGTGTAGGCATTGTCTACGCCATAAAAGTATTGATTATACTGTTGCGATTATTAAAAATTTTGGGACATTTAAGAACAAAATATAAAAAAATTATTTAAAATTCACCGTTTATAAGACGTAGTCTTTGAAACTACTTTATTGTTTAATTAAAGAAATAAAATTTTATGACATAACGGACTCCATTTTGTCACTTCCGGTTTAACCGGAAGCCACTTAAACTTTCGATTTTTAAATGATACACCCAGTATATTTTTGGCTATATCGATTCAGAATACCAGTAAAAATTCAACGACTCCCCATACCTCACTTTTTGACACTTTAAGTAAATTTTTTTTTTATTTTTCATTTAGATTGCTATGAACTTCCTAAAATGGTTTACTTCTAAGCCAAATTTTTGATAGAAATGCAATTTTTCAGTTTTATTGTGTTTTACATTTTTTACACATTTTTTAAGTTTTTAAGAAGGCTTTTTCCCAGAAAACTCAATATACAGGGTGTTATGGAAATGACGTATTATATTTAAATGGGTGACTCCTTGGGTGTCCTAGAGAAGCGCTACATATATTATTTTTTCAAATGGGCCGGTGGGGTCCAGCCCCATAAACCCACACCTCATCCGGCGTTTGCTCGGGTGTCAGAAAATAACGAATGGGGTGTCGTTGAATTTGGAATTGTGTTCTGAACCGATATAGCGAAAAATATACTGGACGTTCCATTTAAAAATCCAAAATTGAGATAATTTCCGGTTAAACCGGAAGTGACAAAATGGAGTCCGTCATGCCATAAAATGCAAAATAATCTCAAATACAAACCCCCCAAGTTCTATTTCTGTAATTTAAACAATAAAAAAGTTATAGAGGTGAGCGCTCCTCCCGAAACACCCAGTGTACTTCAATTCCGAAAATGATTATTATGCGATGAATAGAATACTGTCTATATGTTTTATTGTGTAACTGAACAAACATTTCCAACATCCATAATTAAATTTAAAAATAGCAAATCGTAAACTTAACAAATAAATTATTTATTATTATATATTTGAAAAATTTCTTTGAAAGGTAATTTGTTAATAATGTTTGTAAACGACGAAGGTCATGGCCATTCATAGCCATCTTAAATATTTAAGTACTTACTGTATTTTTGCGAACAATTAAACCGTTCAGTGATTTTTTTAAAAACGAAAAAAAATAATGACACTTACCGTTGTCGTTATGAAGTGTAGCCATATCCAAACGACTAGCGGAAGAATTATCTTCATTTTCGCTAAAAAAAAGAAAATACAATTAGTTTTATTAAAACTGTAAAACAATGTATATTAATATTCGAGTATAATTATGCGATGAGACGAGATACTATCAAAAATTGACCGGGTCAAAATTTTTTTACAGACAACTTACTAAAATAAACTATTTCCTGTAGAAACGATTATAATTTGCGAAATATATGCTACTTCCTGCATTAGAAAGCAATTTTAAAAGATTTTTTTTTAGATTATAGCTGCAGCACTCAAATTTGAATTTAAAAACGTATCGCCGGTCACGTGTCCCCAGTCAATAATTTCTTACTTTACCCTTTTCTATTTCACGTCATTTTACTAAAGTTACTTTTATATATAAATAATTTACACTCCTACTACAATTTGTATTGAAAAAAGTATGTTCAAAGATCAACAGTTTAGTTTCTGTAACGCAATTATTAACCAGAAGTTACGTCCCCGCAGCTGCATGTATCGCCGGTCACGGCAAAAATTGCTTATAAATAACGCCACTAGAGGTCGGCCTCATAGTTTCACAAATATGACGGTATGTGTTTGAATTTGTGTAAAGCGTGCTCCTGTTTAGGTAAGTTCCTTGTTATGTTTATTTAGGTATAAACTAGAACATTGTTTTTATGTTGTATGGCCGGTCACAGGGTTAACTCAGACCTAGTAGTCTTAATTAAGGGAAAAATACTACACGAAGTCATTCTCTTGAGTACAGATACTCATTTCAGTCTAACAAAGTTTAAAAAATAGCTTGTATTAGCTGTTATCCACTAATTTGTGCATTTTTGTATCGCCGGTCACGCATGAAAATGTTACCGGAGATACATTGATGTGACGGTTTGTTATCCGAAGCTATATACAATATTTTTTTTATTAACCATTAAGGAAAAATATAATTTGATGTGCAATTTTCGTTTACACCTTAGGTAGATTAAAAATATGACTAATTTTCTTAGTATTTTAACATTCTATAAGGGACATTCCAAAACTTTAAGCCCATATAAGACAGGGCTGCTATAAATAATAGGAAAATGGTTATAGTGGCTGATTAAAACAACTCCGTTCCAAATATTGACGTTATATGATTCAGCAGAGTAAAATTAGCCATGTGACGGGCGTTAAATGATTAAAAAATCGATGCTATAGACCAAGATCTTTGTGACGATGATCTTTTGCGCGGACATATATATTTCCTCTAAGTAGATACTGTAAGAAACCTATTAAAAAATTAAGAGATGTTTTTGAGATTATATTATACACAAATCATTTCAGAATGTGGAGGGGATCCTACTGTATGGATTGGGAAAAAAAGATCACTCGATTTCGTCAAGGGATTTTCGATATCGGAACGACTCTACTAAAAGTTGCCTGTAAAAAAATTTTGACCCGACTGTATTTTTAACAAAAAGGAATTTTAAAAAAAATTAGATTTGACTATGAGATGCAATTGCGTTTTTTGAATTACATTGGTCCCTGGCTGAAATCCATGAATGACTAATCTCGTTTATTATTTAAAACTCAAAGTTTACAGTTATCTAGTCTAGAACCATGTTTTAAATTGTACGCTACACGTTGCAAATGCAATGTGAAAGGTTACCAGAAAAAATCTAACAACTACGTAAGTCACAATCGCAAGGCTATATCTATTTAGGCGGCAAAGAAATATGGAGTAATAATGAATCAATAGATTTATACGGGGTTCTACATATCCCTCTTCTATAGCTCGGTTATTAATTAATTTAGGATTTTGATATTTTGCAGGGCGCGTTTTAGGAAAATATTTTTGAATATACAGTCTCAAAAAACTGTGAGATCATCACCGTATATTTTTTAGATTACATGCCATATATTTTCTTGCTTATTTAGGTGGCTCTTGTGTCAGTATTAATCAAACTTAGCTAACGAGACTGCTAGACCTTATTTAATAACTCTCTTGCATAATTTTACTAACGATGCACTACTTCTATTTTTAATTAGTTCTTAAAAAAAGTGGTGCAAAACTAATTTTTTTTTATTTTTTATGATTTTTCGCTGATATCACTAAACCAATTTCAATCAACTTTTTTGGGTATGTAAATGACCATAAGAGACAAGCAACAAAATATGTGGCATATAAACTTAAAAAATATAACATCGTGACGTCAAACTTTTTTGGGACTCTATATCAAAAATATTTTCAAAATATCAAAATTTTAACTCATTTAATTACCGAGCTATAGAAGACGGGAGATTAGATGTAGGCCCTGTATACGATAATAATTCACAAAATTTGTTTGTATATAAATTTAGAACCATAAAAAATAAGAAGAAATCATCATTAATTTTTTCTATTTGGGTTTGTTCTACATTATGAAATGCAAAAAAATTGAATAACCTGCCACTTTATGAAACTGAAATTTTATTTTTTTATGTTGACAGCAAGTATGGTTCGAATTTTAGGCTTACTTCGATTTCGTTAAAATTAGTTTTCTAGGCATTATGGATTCGACAAAAATTTTTTTTAGAAAACTTTAAAATACTAACCTTTACCCTTGCAAATAAATCATTTTTACTCGATATTTATCTGAAATACCTATACTCGGAAATATATAACATGCTTACGGTGGCCGTAAACTAATTTCTAGTCACAATTATAAAACAACATAACCTAAAAATAGTAGAAATGTCTTCCACCTTATGCTCTATTTCTAAAGTTTTTGTTCAATTAAGTACTATTTTTATTTTTAATTCAATATAGTATTATACATATTACTTTATATATACATATTTATAGTTACTGTAGACATTTCCTGGGCATTAATTGTTATTCCTGTCAGATTCTGTGTCGACACAATATTTTGCTCAATAGTATTATTTATTATTTTATTCCATAGTTTGAACTTTGTTCTGCTCGCACCATAACTCAAAGTTTTGCATATTCTTTTTAAAAGTTGTTCTAGATTATTTTCTGCAATTTCTCGTATTTCTGAGGGAGTGCAACTTTCTTCCTGACTCATTTTTATTAACTTTAATAATATATTTATTTTAAATCATGACGGATGGGAAGAAGCTTTGTTATGTTCAATTGTTTCTATCATGGCATATTTGATACTTGTAATATTTTATTAAATTGTAAAAGTATATTGCCAACCCAAAAAGAAAATATTAAATCAAATGGAAAAAATCTACTATATTTTCATTTTAAAGACCCAAATAGAAAAAGTATTATAAAATACAGGGTTCATAAGACAATTACAGCACTTGTACTCTAAGATAATGTCTTATGAAACTTGTATCTTAATATATTATTTGCACATCGTTCAATTGATTTTAGAGTTACCACACATAATAAGCTAGGGTAATTAAAACTTCTTGGTTCTTCATATAAAAATACAGAGAAAATTATCTTTTGATACGTAGTTTTGCCATTTAAAGAAAAATTCATTACAATGATGCGTTTTTTGTTAAGTTGTGCCCAAAGTCAATCCATCTTTTTAAACTTATTACGTCATTACCCTACAATAAAACATGAATACTTATAAAGAGTTTTTAAATATCTTCCCGGCATAGGGGTTAATGATCTCGATAATAGAAACGAGTAAGACGTTTTGTGTATACATAACGCCTTAATTCGAGCAAAGAAAAAGTGACACGTCTACCTGCGTTAAAGATAAGGGCCTTATATTGTGTTAACATCATTTTTTACCTCTATAGCGCGTGTTCAACTTCATTTTTAAATTACCGGTTCTTTTAAACCGACTTAGAGCGGAGATAGTTGTTCTTTGTGAAAAAACTCGCCGGAAAAGGTACACGTTACCTTTGTTTTTGTTAGAATTAAATTTTAAATCAAATAGGTCATTAGGAACCGTATTCTTTGTTACGGAGCGGTTAATGTTTTGTTTTTATACCACGCATAGGAAAATAAAAAAAATATTTTATGTTGCTGACGATTATTATCGGAGGTCAATAGGTGGTAGGGGAGACCGAGGAGGGTCGTGACAATTTTTACTTACAAGGACATATCTCAATAAACAAACATTATGAATTGCATGCCGCAATGTAGCTCAATCCTTGCTCTTTTAAAAACAGTCATCAAAGTCAATAAAAGTTATAAGGTTTCCGAGAAAATTTACGAAAACTGAAACTACTCCCTTTGTCACAACTCTCCTAACATCGAGGTAAATTGTGACAGGTACCAAGGTAAGTTGTGACAGCTGTATATCTAGACTAATTTTAATAGACAAAATTACTTTTATATGAATTATAAACAAAACACACGTTTTTTTGCATAAAATTACTTTAGTTATCATTAGGCGTAATTGTAGGAACTACAATAACACAAAACTTAACATAACAGTAAATCTTTTATAAGTAACTATGGTATCATTATATCCAAACTTAGGTTGTAAGAATTGACCAAAAGAAACGAACAGGAATAGAAATTCACAGAAAAGACATTGCAAGAAGCGTGTAAAATAAGTTAACCAGAAACTAACCTTTAATAGGAGAGAGAGAACTCTCCTAGGTGCCAAAAATCGCGATCTGGGCAGAATAATAATTCGTAATTTCGAAACAAGATACAAACACATCAAGACAATACCACGCTTTGAAACTTCAAACCCACTCAATATAAGAAAAAATAGCATAACCACGTGAATGTAATATATCATGATATTACAAATGGAAGATGTTGGCCCACCCGGCATCGCCCGGTGAGATACCATTGCATCGGTTTTCTTAAGGACCGCTCTCTGCGATGTGGCGATTGACGGATTTCTCTCAGACACCTTCACCATCAATGCCGGTGTTCCTCAAGGGTCCATATTGTCTCCCACTCTCTTCTTACTCTACATTAACGAACGACCTTCTAGTGAAAACTAAAAATCCGATATTTAGTTTTGCTGACGATAGCACACTTATCTCATCTTTTTCTTTGAATGCGCAAACATCGGCTGCCGACGCACATCTTCGCAGACAGCATGAAGTATCACGCCTCAACAAAGACCTGGAAGAAATTTTGGCTTGGGGTGACAGTAACCAAGTCGAATTTAACGCTAAAAAAACACAGGCAGCAGTTTTCTCTAATAAGATTAACATTACAGAACCGGAAATAGTCATGGACGCACACGCAATTCCACTGGCTTCATCTATTAATTTGCTGGGTGTCAATCTGGGAGGAAATATGTCTTGGCATAAACACGTTGTGGCAATCGCCAAGATAGCTTCTCAGAAGCTTGGGGTACTCTTCCGAACCAGAAAGTTGTACACACCTCTACAACTTTTGACACTATACAAAGCCCAGATTCGACCATCACTAGAATACTGCTCTCATGTCTGGAGCTCTGCACCCAAACATACTCTTCGGCTACTAGATTCCATCGAAAGGAGGGCTAGTCGTCTAATCGGAGACCACCAGCTGACGAGGAACCTCGACAGCCTAGAACATCGAAGACAGGTTGGGGATTTGACTCTCTTTTACAGATATTTTCATGGAAGGTGCTCGGCTGACCTTGCCCTCATAATTCCGCCCAGAGCGACGAATAGCAGAACTACACGACGAACTCCTGCCGCCCATCCATATATGGTTAAGCTTAGTACTCCTCGAACTTCATTATTTAAGAATTCTTTCATCTGGAGGACTTCATCCTTGTGGAACGACCTTCCCGAGGTCGTTTTTCCCAACGAATATAACCTCCAACGATTCAAAACCAACGTGAATCGCTTTTTGCGCACACGCACCACTCCCAGAGTGCCCTAAAGGATTTTTCCTATAGTGCTTGCATACAATAAATGCAGACGTCGTAATCACGCTTGTCTGTAAACAAACAATCATGCGCTGTTGTCAGCTCGCTAACGACCATAGATTCCGAGCAATCGTCTTTGTCACAACTCTACTCTGTCACAACTCTACTCGGTCACAAATCTCCTCGGTCTCCCCTACATGATCTTTATTAGTCCTGGGCATCAATAAAGAACATCGATCCCAACGTCGAAGACCGTCATCGATATAACACAATACACAACATATGGCAGAAATTACTTGGATATTAATTGATGAAATTTACAATGATAAAATCAACATTCGGGATACACTAATTTGACGTATTAGAAATACTGTAGCCGATTTTAAAGAAATACACGAAGCAACAACAAAGAAAATAGCATTTGAAAGCCTTTCTACTGAAAAATAGTACCAAGTTTAAGGAGGTCGACATTAATCCTTTCGTTAAGCATCTTCTACGTCTATTAATTTTATTTCCTGGCATTCATTCATTCATCCTTCGCATTAGATGCGCTTTATAACATAAGTAGGTATAGGCACTATTCTTAGTTCGTGGTTTAGACATAAAAAAATTTACACAAAAGGAACTACTTTACCATTTAAAGCAATCTAACCGTTCAATTTAAAAAATAAATAGGCTATTTTTGAAAGTACGTGTTACACAGGAAAATGAATATTCCGATTAGGATCTTTGTTCGCTTAGCCTACATTACCACGTCGTTACTTTATTCCCAGGATTTTAATGTTTTCGGATACCTGCCTATTATACAATACATAACGGAAAGCTGTTAACTGTTCTTGATATCAGGTTACATTACTTAGAAGTATTGTGATATTAGCGTCTCATCTTAATGATGGCAGGTTAGCGGTTATAAGACCAATGAAAACAGTTCCTTCCTGTTAAAAAATTGCCCATATCCGGGGTTGTTCTATGCTACTATCCCATCAGCGGAATATTTGTCAGATATGTCGTTAAAACTATCTTCAGATAAACTATGAAACGCACATGAAGACATTAAACATTACAACAGACATTCATGTTGTGCGTACAGCAACGACCCGGCGGGAATGTATTCAATCGTCATTCGATTGTGGGTAATAAATAATCAATAATCAATAATGACAATTATAGGTATGTGGTTAAATAACGACAATAAACGCGGGCCTAGGACGGAACCTTGAAGTACACCGCTTTCAATAAACTCCAAAGTTGACATCTATTTGTCAAGTTGTGCAGTGTACACATTTGTATCTAGAACTTCCACAGAAGGGAACCCTCCTAACATGGCAACTTGAAATATTTTCTGTTAGTGACTCAGTCAAAGGCCCTGCTAAGATCGCACAGTATCAAGGCTACGTGTTCGCTTCTTTCAGGGCCTCCGACGACGTCAATTATGACCCTGAATAGAAATCTTATTGGGTTACGTACGAAGAAAACTGCCATTACAAAAGTTTGATGAAGTTCTACGCTTTAAAATTTTTTTATATAGTGAAACCTCCCTTAGGTCGACACCTACGGGACAGTCTAAATGTGTCCGCCTAATAAAGGTGTCCGTCCATTCGGAAATTTGTTATTAGGTAATATGTAAATGCAAAATACACTAGCTTTAGTTAGGATGTAGTGCTAAAAAAATCTAATAACGTAGTTTGACTTGTTTGCGTTTTAAACTTGCAATTATAGAAAATGTAATTCCAAGTTTGATAACAATTCCATTGCTGTAGAGTCACCTCTATTCTTTGCATACTCTTATAATTCCGTTACCATACTAATGGCTTGTTGATAATTGGTGACATTTGTTTGATTACTGCATTCAACTTCTTCATCAGAGTCGTCAGATAGTGATGTGGTTTCAGTTTGGACTACATAATCGGTAGGAATGGGGTCACTATCATCTTCTAATAGCACATTGCTATCAATGTTAATGAACTCGCCCAAATCATTGTGATCAAATTACAAACTTCCACAACATCAATATTCTCTTTCAGACTCAAAACGCGACATTTTTGTGCCATTGTTTACGATTTTAAACTTACAACTCACAAATAACCGGCGGACTGCTGTCGGGGAATCGCACATACTTTCATTTCGCGCTGCCACGCATACGCGATTGGTTGCCGGTCTGTCTTCAGAGAGTTTTTGCACCGTACTTATTCGTCTCCCAAATTTGTAAAATACACGTTTAAACAAATGTTGTAATGGCCCTTTTCTTTGCACGTCAAATGTGTCATGAGAGATTCGCCAACATTATAATTAATTTAAATGCATCGAGTAAAATGGCATCAGTCCCTAATCTGACATAGGTTATAGGATACGATACAAATATCAATCATAAATGTAATTCATTTTAGGTATAGCCGATTGGAATGTTCTCATTGGTGGGTAATGCACGGAAAAATGATGTTGATACTGTGTTATTGAGTAATGGTAAGAAATCTTATTTTTTTAAAATATATTTTAACAAATTAAAGGTTTAAAAAAGATAACTTATTTGATGCGTGATAAATAATGTTTTGCTTCCAAATCTACTTTCTACAATCTTCCTTTTTAATACGTACCCGATTAATATATTCAGTATCTAAGTGATCATAACTATTGCAGACAACAGACAGATGATAAAAAGAGATCGGGATTCTACAGATAGAATCCCTATTTTGTTGTGGTTCTTTTGGTAACAACAGGTGTAACATCGACGTATAAAGCAGATAGAAAGCCGGATCCATGTTTGTTTCAAGTCGAAGATAATACAGGGTGTTATAGAAATGACTTATTATATTTAAACCGGCAAATCCTGAGATGAAAATAAATTGAAGAAAAATAACCATAAATGGCCCTTTGAATTATTAAGCGATATATACACTTTATATGAAATCTCAGAATTTACGTGGCCGCTCCTGAGGACCTTCGCAATCAATAGATCAATAGTTTATTGAGGCAGTCTCGAGGTTTAAAAGAGGTTAGCGCATTATAGGCGATATTGTCATATTGCAACACAGAATTCTAAATGAACGTGTTCAGTTTCTGACAACAAGACGTCTTTGACGCGTGTTATCAAACTTTTTAGAAAAAAAAAGACTACAATTTTAAGGTACATACTCTCTTACCTTCGCTCTTATTTTAAAATAATCCGTTTTATAATTAAATTCCATAAAATAATAAAACACAAAAAGTATGTTTTCAACAGAACCAACAGTAGATAATATCACACAAATTTGAAATCACATCACAACATTTATTATTATGAATTATTTTACAACAAAAAAAAAATCGGGTAATGCTACAACTACAACAGAACGTTTAAAATTTTTATACGTCAAGCACGTGGAACCCCCGACAGCGTCATTCCACCCCGAGTCTCGAAACATACTGAAGCAACGATAAGGGCGCGCGGCCGGTATCCAAGCAAGGGCGAGACACGCGGTGGGATCTGACATCACTGTTGGTATACTCTAGTTATCAGCATTGTTGCTAAGTGAATCCAGATGGAACGGCGCGACAGTATAAGGGTAAAAAGAGTTTTTACCTTAATATTTAGATATTCGATTTAAAATATGTAGACCCTATAACAACTATTTAAAATAAACTTTTTTTTACCATTTACTGATTTCGCTCTAAGAAATAGATGTGGGTGAATTGGATTTAATACGTTCAAAACTTGATCGAATTTCCTGCTTCAAAAACAGCAGGGCGACTTTAACGGTAAGTAAATCGTGCAAGATTGACTAATTGGCACTCGCGGCAAACCATTTAAACTGTAATAGTTTCTTGTAGATATGTATATAGTTACAAATCGATTTTGGTTGATGTTTGCCTTCTTAATCCCCATTCTGTAATAGCTTAATGCCTTTTAAGGGTCCTAAACTCGTTTTTAAACAACATTTTGCTGTTACGTTATGTAACTAACTAGAAATCCTAGTTTCGGTCCATGCCTGGACTATAAATTTTAATTAAGAGAAGATATGTGCGTTGGATGGATAATATTCTAAAAACTTATAAGGTGTGGAAAGATATAATTGTTATTTAAAACTCTTTAATGATGCAGCTTTATTAAAAAAGGATTTAGATCCTTAGAATTAGTTTTTAATGGCACATAAATTGTTAATATTTAAAGTAAAGTTGATTAACGTCGTTGGGTCCTCCCACGAAATATTGGGATCTATGAATTTGCATTTACTAGAGGCTGTTAGGGATTAGAGAGTTTATTAACCCATTTTGTCCCAGCGATGCGTTTTCGCAACACTAAATCTGATTATTTTTTTTTAGGTTTTTCTTTCCTTTTTGGTTTAATTTTTTTATTTAGTTAAAGAAAACACAGATGTATATTTAATAAAAGCCTAAAATATTTCACATTTGACTGAAATAAAAAAAATAAGGTGACTTCTATTTTGGGAAAAAATATCGTCCTCTTCTTGTTTAGTTTAAAAATTTTTCAAAAATATTTACATTTAAGACAAGAAAAGCGATAACCTCTTAGTATGGGTGTAGTTTTTTGAATTTTTTTACGTCTTTTTCAATAAAAAAACATATTATAAAAAATATATGCCATATAACTTTTGTATTGATAATACTATTAAATCAAGGATCTTAAATCAAGGACGATACAGCTTTGTTTCACAGTCTTTGAAGTAATTCACATTCTTAGGTAGGTTGGAATCAACTTTCCAGAAAAATAATCGGATAGCTCTTAAATTTAGTTTTTTCTTTGTTCTTCCCTGCTATTTAGACAAAACCATTACGTCGGCTTGGAGCATTCGGAACGTCCTTTTTATAAAGCCCTTATTGAAACGACCGTCTTTCATACCTGCTTTCACGTTTGACACTACCGGATTAACAACTGTCATAAGTCGTCATTGTTAAATAAAATTCCTTGTTATTTTTCAGTGTTTGTGTCTTAAATTTAAGTATTGTTGGTAGAAAAATAGTAATTCTTAACTCAATATGGTGAGAGTGTCAAGTCTGCCGTAAACTGGATAAAAATATAGACTTTTGAGTCACGTCCGTCGATTGTTTTTTTTTCCTAACCAATACAATATATCAAACCGGTCACCTGAATGAAAAGAAGACAGCAGATAAAGATAGCATCTTGTTGTGTTTATTTTCGTAATAACAAGCGTCACGTGTACAAAGCAGATAGAAATGCCGGGTCTATGTTTGTTTGAAGTCGGTGATCAAATTACTATTTTCTCAAGCCTTTGATAAATTATCCGTCCCTGCCATTTTTTCGCGAGAATTGAAAACTTTCTTACAACTTAAACAATATGAGCCCAGATGATTTAAGTTTAACTCCTCCTGATTTAAAGAAAAATGCAAAGCTTTAAATTGATCGGAATGCAATAAGTTGGGGATATTCGCTTATATCATGACCATAAAGTCGAAGATTTAAAAATGTTTTACCCTTCTTGAAAATAGATTAACAATACCGGTTCGCTGAACTCTTCACTTGCTTTTGGTCCAATACAATTTAATAAATGTATTATTTTCCTTTTTGTAAGCTTCTTTCGATTTTTCAGGCAATAAGTTTTGTGTGTGCTTCATTGCCTTCATTAATTATTTCGTCTGGAGCGCACTGAAATGATTTTTTTTCTTCGGAATCGGAATTATTTCCTTCTATTTTTGATGTTCAAATACTTTTGACATTTGTAAGGTAACAATAACAATGCGGCGCCCAAGCAACGAAAGACACGGATACTGTTTTCATGGCAACTTGATAATGTTAGTATTCAGAGAGAAATGAAACAATTGTATATGTTTATATATTGTATATATATTGTATATGTATTGTATATACAAGTTTCATAAGACATTATCTTAGAGCACGCGTTTAATTTAGGAAACGACCCGCGAAGCGGGGAGTTTTCTAAAGTACAAGTTCTCTAATTGTCTTATGAACCGTGTATTTTATAATACTTTTTCTATTTGGGTCTTTAAAGTCTGAAAAACTTTAAAAAATATAGTAAATTTTTTCCATTTGAATTAATATTTGCTTTTTGGGTTGGCAATACTTCTACAATTTAATAAAATGTTGCAAGTATCTAATAAGCCATGATAGAAACAATTGAACACAACAAAGCTTCTTCCCATCCGTCATAATTAAAAATAAATATATTATTAAAGTTAATAAAAATGAGCAAGGAAGAAAGTTGTACTCCGTTAGAAATACGAGAAATTGCAAAAAAAAACCTAGAAAAACTTTTAAAAAGAATATGCAAAACTTGAGTTATGGTGCGAGCAGAACAAAGTTCAAAATATTGAACAAAATCATAAATAATACTATTGAACAAAATATTGTGTCGACACAGAATCTGACAGGAATAACAATTAATGCCCAGGAAATGTCTACTATAAATATGTACCTATATATAAAGTAATATGTATAACACTATATTGAATTAAAAAGAAAAATAGTACTTTATTGAATAAAACTTTAGAAATAGAGCATAAACTGGAAGATATTTCTATTATTTTTAGGTTATGTTGTTTTATAGTTGTGACTAGAAATTAGTTGTCGGACACCGTTAGCATGTTATATATTTCCGAGTATAGGTATTTCAGATCAATATCGAGTAAAAATGATCTATTTGCAAGGTTAAAGGTTAGTATTTTAAAGTTTTCTATAAAAAATTGTTGTCGAACCATAATGCCTAGAAAACTAATTTCAACGAAATCGAAGTAAGCCTAAAATTCGAACCCTACTTGCTGCCAACATAAAAAAATCAAATTTCAGTTTTATAAAGTGGCAGGTTATTCAATTTTTTTGCATGTCATAATGTAGCCATTATGAAACCCAAATAGAAAATGACACTTTACGGGACTTTTTTTTAACGTTAATTACTTTTTGTAATGATTTTTATAACGATCGTAGAAAAAATAAATTTTTAAATCCTCATACTATAGGTAATAATATTGTTATTGCTTGATAATTATTATTTCACAGTCAGTATAACTATATTTTTTCAATATTAATAAAACCAAATACCGTAACCAAATTATTCAAGACGGACTCTTCCTAACGTAACCATGGACGCGTAACTAATAATTTGGACCTCACCTTGTTCGAAAGAAAATAAATACCATCATGAATGCGAAAAAAAAATTATTCCTTAGTTTTAGTCGAGTTTATTTCGTTACGGTTTCGAGCAAACTTCAATAATTTCGAAAGAAAAAGTCGAGAAGTCTTTACCGAAATCGAGCAAAAAGTGAAATTATTTTTCCGCGATTAGCAAATAGAATCGTGACTGTGTTTTTGCTGTAGATGGATATTTAAATTTTCGTTAAAAAAATTTTTGTACAATTTTATGCTTTTCCTTACCGCAAGTTCTATTTTTACATCGCTTTTATGGATATTATTGATGATGTCACGATGTCTTTTATTATTTTTGTTTCCTGTTTTTAGTGTTGTTACGGTATACTATACAATGCTCAATGATTAAGAATGCCTATATAAATATGTCGTAGAATAGACTGAATTTATTACTCTAAGTAAGGATATACAGTGAAACCTCACATAACGGACACCTCTGATAAGCGGACATCTCTATTAAGCGGACATTTTTCATAGTTCGAATGAAATTCCATGAAAAGCAACCTCTCTAGACGGACTCTCCTTTGGGCGGACGCGGACAGGCTGTTTTCATACAAAGAGTGCGAAAACCAACCTTTAAACGGACAATTTTTTTTTAAAAGTATTTGGGAGACGAATAAGTACGGTGCAAAAACTCTCTGAAGACAGATCGGTAACCAATCGCGTATGCGTGGCAAAACGAAATAACTTCGCCCAATGAAAGTATGTGTGATTCCCCGACAGCAGCCCGCCGTTTATTTGTGAGTTGTAAGGTTAAAATCGTAAACAACGACAGAAAAACGTCGCGTTTTGATCCTGAAAGAGAAAATTGATGTTGTGGAAGTTTTTAATTTGATAACAATGATTTGGGCGAGTTCATTAACATTGATAGCAATGTGCGATTAGAAGATGATAGTGACCCCATTCCTACCGATTATATAGTCCAAACTGAAACCACATGATATCTGAGGACTCTAATGAAGAAGTTGAATGCAGTAATCAAACAAATGTCACCAATTATCAACAAGCCATTAATATGCTAAAGGAATTATAAGAGTATGCAAAGAATAGAGGTGACTCCACAGCAATGGAATTGTTATCAGACTTGGAATTACATTTTCTAGATTGCAAGTATAAAACGCAAACACGTCAAACTACGTTATTAGTGTATTTTTGTTATGTTTATTTGTACATACATATACATAGTAATAATTTTGCATAACAAATTTCCCATGGGCGGACACCTCTATTAGGCGGACAGATTTAGACGGTCCCGTAGGTGTCCGCCTAAGGGAGGTTTCATTGTATGTATGTCACTTGACCGGAAGTCAATGATAATCTATTACCTGATTCAGTGGCGTAGCTAGAAATTTTTTCGGGGGGGGGGGGGGGTTATATTTGTGGTTTATATGATAATACATTTACTTAAAAATATCCATGGCAAAGAATTGGGGAGGGGGGGGGGGGGGGGGGGTCGACCCCTCTCTCTTGGCTGCACCACTGCTCTGGTTACAAGATTAGTATAAGCTCCCTCAAAGTCAATTTAAACCTGGATTTATAGTTGCCGTAAAGTAAGCCGTAAGAAAAATAAATGTGTATTTGCAGTAGAACAATTAGTTATAGTGCATACAAATTAAGCAGTTAAGAAGTAAGAAATGGTTCAATTCCAATTCTTACGTTACGGAATCGGTTGGGATCGGTCATACTCGTGCATAACCGCCATGCGCCGGCCTAATATAAACAATGCATAGGTAAGTCCAAATTTATCAAATTGGCGATTTTTGCGGAATCTGGTAGACAGTGGCCGAAGCTATAAGCTAATATTCTCAGTTTACGAAAATTGTCACTAGTTATAGCCGAAAATATTAACATGAAATCTGCAAAGTGTCAGAAATTTAAAAAGTACACGAATATTGCATAAGTCATATTAGTCAACATGGGGCCAAGTGCGGTGTAGTTAGTGTTTGTGAAACAACTTAGTTTTCAAGTAAATTGTTGGTGTTCTATAAAAATTTGTTAGAAATAACGCAAAGGTAAGCACAAGTAACTCATAGTCATATTAAATCGTTAGTTAGTTAAGTTAGTACAAAATTGCTCCATGAACCACGTTTAAATTTTGAATGGAGTTCTGTAATTTTTCTTACCATTTTATTTTGCCTATTAGTCGGAATTTATACACTGAGAAAAGATTTTTACTACTGTTATAAAAAATTTAACTACGATAGCATATATAATATCTACATAGGAGACAATAAAAAAAAATAGCCGTGACAGTTAAATTGATTTTGCTGGTTATATCATTGCTCGATAGCAGTAAAGTCGCTTTATAAATATTATCCTGCAGTTACAGCAAAGGAAAGTTCTTTATTTTTACAAAGCCACTTACCACCGATTGAATAGATACTTTGCTGGGACAATAAAGATATTTTCCTACGCCTACAAAAAAATACAGGTTATGTTTGGTAACTTTTTTAAGTGTTTTATTGAAAATGTGTTCTACAATTCAGCACAATGGAGGGTGTTAAAAATTCGGCCTTCACCATTCGGATTTCGGAAACGGTAAGAGACACGAAGACGGTTAAATTGGGGCAAAGTTGCGTAATTATGGGCTCAATGTTATGCCGCAAAAAATCAAAAATTAATTCAGGGCTTTCAAAATATTTGGACTATTTTTCCTGATGTTGTTCGAATAGATATCCAAAAATAAATTTCACTTCCTCATTGCTACTTCATATTCTCCACAAGATTGCATCGTTAGATGTTTCATGCGACGTTCCGCCTTTCTGACACCATCATCAACTTAATTTTTTGTAAATACGAGAGTGGATTTTTTTGTTTAAATTATGAAAGAGGACCGAAATCTGCGGTCAGTGACGTACAACACTTACTGATTTTCGGACGTTTTGTTTCTTCTTACCATCTTCATTAAAATACCCCTCGTCCGTTCCTGGACTTGCATTTTTGAATATTCGATAATTAATTGGAGTAGTGTAGTTATGAGTTTGATTCGCACTTCCTATTTTTGCTTCGCTCGATCGTTCACTGTCTAGTAGATTCGCAATTCGCAGTTTATTTTTTTATAGTTCGCAGATTGTGAATGCAATTTTTCATTCGCAGTGCATATTTAGCAGTTAGCGATTATCTGCTCAACCCTACTGGTTATATCAGATGGTTAAATATTAACACATAACGACACTTACCGATGAAAACATAAATCTTTATTTAAATAATCCACTCTTTTACAAATTTTCATGTGTAATTTGTAAAAGAGTGGATAATTTAAATAAAGATTTACCATTGTTTATAATGAAGACGATTTTTCACCAATAATCACAAAAGAAAACACAAATCAAACCAAAATATATAAACAATCCGTGATATCACACCGACAACGTTGTAATGTTTACGAGATTAGTATTCATTCATAATTCGGGGGTCCGAAACCTAGCGCACGTGTAAGGCGTAGTAAAATGGAAATATATGTTGCCAGAGTGCAGTTGGATTAGTTCAAGATTCGTTTGATACGTTTAAGTGTAATCATATTTTTTTTTAAGAATCTCTCATCGCCTTTTCACACTTTATAGTAAAATTATTGGGAAATTAATTTATTTTAAGATCAATTACGGATTAATCTTAAACCAGTTGTATTTGCGAAATTAACAAATTTTTAATTGGGATTTTGCAAGATACCTTTGCGATAAATATGTCAATCTGGCTATGCTGCAATAATGACCGAAAGAGGTTGGAAAGACTGTTTGCAATCATTGCGTAGGCTAGAAATGTACATGTTTCCATCTGTAGTTTGTAATATCTTGGGTGCCATTATACAAAACGTAGACAAATATTTCCTCAGTATATGCACGAAACGTTATTGGTAGTAATTTTGTCCGACGGAACACGGCGGGGCACCGATGCTCTTGCTTGTTAAACATGATATAGTGAAAGTAGTGCCATATATCAGAAACAACAATGCTGCCAAAATCGAGCGTGTCCGAAAATGAAAATGAAAGGTATAATTTATAGCATATGTCGTTGTTTTTTTTTATAATTTTCACTTGTTATGAAATAAAACTACAACCGCGAAAATGTGATAGTTGTACTCATTAAAAATTTTAATAAAAGTAGATTCGAGTTGTTTGATGCGACTAATCTAGATCATGCTTGACACCAGTGGCGGCTCGTGACCTATGATAGAGGGGGTTCACAAGTATGATGGTGAAATTATTTTTAAAATTTTGTTTTTGGGTAACGACCAAACAATTACCTTCTAGGCGTTCTAAATATAGAAAGAAAAGAAGTAATAAGAAAATGCGTTAGGTAAAACATATTTTTATTTATTTTTTAATTTCGCACAAGGAAATACAACTCTTGGAAAATAAGACAGGTTTTCTTAGTGTGTATAGCTGTCGGATCTTAACGTCGTCGCATGCAACCCTCTTAACAATATTTATACAGTCCACTACTAATACTACTAAAGCCATCCACGAGCTATCAAGAAAACCGAATAATGTCTAATATCACTACGCCATCTACGGCTACGTCATTAGGCCCAACCGAGACGAGAACAATAGTTAACTGTTTTATGACGAGAACAAATCGAGCCACGAGACTGACAAGTTGGCATTCTTCATATTTTCAGTGTTTTTTAGTTTAAATCCTTAAATAAAATGGTTTAAAATCATATCGAGTATCATTTATCGAAATACACAACATTTATCGACCCTACACAATAGTGCTTAAACGTAAAGTCCATTCTTCGGTTCTTAATTGTAGAAAATTGATCAATTGATCACAAAAAAAGCCTCATTAAGTTTGGAATACCCTCTATAATTTTTTTTTCATATATCTCATTTTTAAACTTTCTAATAAAGTCCCTAGATTTACCCTTTATGGTCTGCGTTACTTTAATTTCGGGTTTAGGTGTTCCCGCATTCTTCACTTCAATTTTTTCCTCCAAACTCAAAGAGCTAAAGTTATTTCTTAAATAGTCCACCGACAACTATTCATTTTAACTTAATAAATATATAATATTAAAATATTAAAACATACACGTTCGAATTTCTAACTAGCACGAACACACAAAAATTGTGCGCCTTTTCCATGTTAAATCGCCATATCCCCGCTATCCTTCGCTGCCACCCGCCACCTGTTACTACAGAGAAACTGCACTACTTAATCGCACGTGCGAGTAAGTCTCGTCATAATCGTCATTTACCTCGACCGAGGCACGGTTGCCGGATCTATACAGTTTGGTTTGACGGGATGATAAAATATTAGGGACGGTCGGACTTTATACGATAAATAATATTCAATGAATATAAATTAATATTTTTTATTTGTTTTGTTTTTGGGGTGCACGTGCTCATGTGCTCCTGTGGAAGAACCGGCACTGCTTGACACACTTATGCATTTGTTTATAACACATTTTAATAATTCGGGTGCTGCATCGTTGAGTTGAACATAGGAATCCCAGGTAATTTTTGATGTGGCTGAATATTGGCACCCCTGTACATTTTATAGAAAAACTGCATTATAACTTCTTGAGGAGGCCGATATGGTAAACCCATGTGCCGAGTTTGAATATATTTTGATGAGTCAATCCTAAGCTATTCAATTAAACGTGATGGCAAAACCACGAGACTCCCATAGTTCAAATAATACAGCAAACACCAGCCCGAGTTCACCGTCCAAGCGAAATAGTGTATTTGTTGTTACTAAATGTCCAATCAATTTTTCTTTTGTTTCTGAGTTGCCTCAATGTGAAAACCGCCTTAAGTTTGAATTACAATAACGAAAATCCAGGAGATTTAGACGCCGAATGCCTTCGCGTAAAATGTATACCAGATTGCGATTCTAAGAAAATCATCTCCATAAATCTTCGACGATAGATTCCTTAATTTATGGCGTTCGTGGTGGGCATGGCAGGTAAAATTTGCATCTTTATTTTTTTACGTTTGAAAGCCGGCGTTTGAAAAAAACAACCTTTTATACTGGATACGGTTAGCACATTTTACGTTAATTTCTTTGTCTATAAATAGTATATTATATTGTGTACATGGGCGTCGCTAGTGGAAGTAAAAAGGGGAAAAAGCCCGCTACCGCTTCAATAAACTGAATAATAGATAGTTCTTGCGGAAACAATTTTGAATAGGATTAAAAATTATTTTTGATCAATAAATCGAAAAACTGTAATTCACTGATGTCCGAAAATCTAGTTTCAATTTAATTGGTGCCTAAAATTTATTTATAAATGTGTTCATATAGCAGGTTTGGATCCGCTATATTAGATTTTTTCTTCGGTTGGCTTCGCTTCGATTAAGAAAAATATTTTCGAAGACACTATCCCAAACGTACCAAATTACTTCGGGGGGGGCAAGTGCCCCGTCTTGCCCCTCCCAAACGTCCCATGATTGTGTACCGTATACCCAATTAGGGCTTTAAAATAATAAACAATTATAATATAATTTGGAGAAGAATATAGTAAATAAAGTACACGTAATTTCTGTGCGTTTTAACGACGCTATGAAGAACGGAACTAGATAAGAAATAAAGTTAAAACAATGAAGTTTTTGTTTTAATGTAAGATGTAAAATTTGATAAAACACATTTAATGATATATTTATATAAAAATATCCATAATATTAAAAAAACATATATGCCACATAAATTTTGTTAATATTTATGTCTACATTTTATGGCGGAAATACTAGCAAGTTATTATTTTATCAAAGTAGACTTTACTAACTTATCTATTTCTGACACTTCGTCGCGAAAATTGGAAACATTCTTAAAAATTAAACAATATGAAGCAGGATGATTAGTTTAAGTTAACTGAAATTGCAAAGCTTTTAATTGATATATTTGTAAAATATTGTAGTGCTGTGGTCATTTTAAAAAAGAAAGTAAACTTGACAAGCATAAGGTTAGTTTAGTAATTGTTTCTGCAACCAAACATACATGGCCGCATTGCCAACCTTTAAAAAAGAAAGAACGGTATCAGTTTAAATTAGTGTTGTGATCGCTCGAGCGAAAAACCGCTTGATTACTCGATTATTGAAATAATCGACATCGCTCGATTATTAAAAAAACCTTCTCGAATTATCTATTCAGGCGAAAACCGTCGCTCGTCACTTATTATCTTTCACTCGATACCCGAGCTTCGCTTGACGCCGACGGAAATGTACCGCTGTAGTGTGATGGAGTTCAAGAACTACTCGTATATTCGAACAGTTTCTCGCTCGGTAGGAAATACTCTAGTTATAAATTCAGAAGAAAAACCGAAAATCATGATACCCGACCTTCAATCTATGCGCCGCACCACCCGAACTGTGCCGATTGGCGACGTTCAAGTTTGACGCTGAGAAGGTAAACAGGACATACGTCTTTCTTAAAGCACATAAACGAGAAGGTGCATATAAAAAAGTAAGCCAAATCCCTTAGTGGAGTTATCGCGACATGGGTTTTGTTTTGACTGGCTAGCCAGCGGCGATTGTAAATGGTTAAAAAAAATTAAAGGATGTAATTTTTTTAAAAATCAGGAAAGAACTCTTCTTCCTTAATGAAAACTCTAGACTAAACTTCTAAAAGTTACAAAAACAACCGCCGGTGTTTTATCAACACATTCTTCTTTGTCATAAAAATGTCAAGTGAGTAATCGTTCGAGCGATTCACTCGATTATTAAAATCGCTCGAGTATGAAGCACTCGATTATTAAAATCATCGGTTTTTCCCAACACTAGTATATGATTCCAAAATAGAAAAACACTATCAAACTTATGTTTAATTTCATACAGATATCTGTGCCTAACATGTAAAGTAAAATTGCTAAAGATGTCTACAACGCATTGAAAATTGCATAGCACCAGCACCAAACCCAACCCAACACTTTTATAGTCTGTGAGAATAATCAGCGCAAGCTCTACATTTACTTTTAAGCGCTGCCTCGAGAAACTAATTATTACTGTAGTATTGAGTTCCGATCATGATCGTAACTTCTCATAACTTATAAACTTTATTAGTGTTTAATTATATGAATGCTGCTGCTACTCTCGATGAATCAGTAACGTGTTAAAATATATTGTCCCATTAAAATATGCCGGTCTTAACAATATGAATTATATTTTATTATTAATCAAAATGAAATTAAAAGCAACCTTAAGTGAAAAATATTCATACAGCGTGAGTCAATTTATCTTTATGGAGGGTAGTTTTTAAAGTTTGATATTCCTCTAACACGTCACATCGATAAATAGAAAAGTTATATTTTTAAAACCCTCACCCCCTCAACCCCCGGGCGCGGGTGGGTGTAAGTTAAGATTTCCAAATGGAACCCCATAATTTTTATTGGCGTATCGTGTTCTCCGACCAAAAATAAACATCTTTTGTCCGAAATTTTTTTTTATTCGGGCCCATCCTTCACCAATAATCACCATGAGAAAGACAAAATCAAAACCTTACGAAAATCAAGTTTTATCCCGAAAATACTCTTTTTCTCTGTCTTGTACTAAAAAATGCCCGTGGAAAAAGTTGTTAGTATTCCTATTCTGATTTTGTCTTTCTCATGGTGATTATTGGTGAAGGATGGGCCCGAATAAAAAAAAATTTCAGACAAAAGATGTATATTTTTGGTCTGAGAACACGATATGCCAATAAAAATATAGGGTTCCATTTGAAAATCTTAACTTACCCAAACCCGCGCCCGGGAGTTGAGGGGGTGGGGGTGATTTAAATTGCAAACTATTCCTCCTTCAAAATCAAACAACTTTTTCTCCACACATTTTCCGCTGCAATGCGATGCACCGGAGTTATTCCGGGGTACCGACCTTTTTTCAACACCTTGTATAATTTAACGTTTTGTATTCTGCAATACGAGGTGGCATCAAAATATGTTACTTGTTTGATAAAGTTGAGTGACAGTTTATATGGAGGAACTAAATTTCTCGGGTATTTTTTATTAAGAAAAAGTCAAATGCTTTGTTTAAAGCTGGTATATTTAGTGTCGCCAAAAAAATGAAAATAAAACTGAATTAGAAATTTGGTAGAAGGTAAAAAAGATACAAACAAAAAATTTGTCGTATCAACAAAATTTTCATAGAACCATTCCTGTTTAGTACTTCTTGATATTTAGTAGTATTTTCATCTTTAGTAGACATTCTAGGGGGACTTGAAACTGCTTTCCTAATAATAGCCCGATGCCTTGCTATGTTTTGTTTTGCTAACAACACGGTATTTCTGTTTACTCCCAGTTCGTCTGCAATATTCCTAATAAAAGCACCATCTCGCAACCGACTGTAGATTATAGCCTTTTGCTGGAGGGTTAATTGTGGCATATTTTTAAAAGAAAAATATGCTTGGCAAGTTAATGATAAAGTGACAATCTATGTTGACATGCAAAATTTGTGGATGACATTTTACTGGTACCACACTCGACAGTAAATAATTCCTAATAGTCGAGGAAAAAATAAGAAATTTTGCTGTCCTAGTTTTTTATCCGCACGATGGTACCTATCAGCACACTATTGTAACCAACAATCGAATATTGGAAAAAAATGCATCGCAAATAAAAAAAAAATTATATTCATATTTATACCTACAGTGAGTAAAATACATTAGACCCACGAATGGAAAATACAGTACCTAGTAACCCTACGAATGAGGAATATAAAATTGTCATAGCGAGAGCCCAAATTTTTATTTTTGTTAACTATACACACATAATTCATTTAGCTCAATTTTTCAGAATAATTATTAGCCCGTTTAATTGTGTCAAATTTCCTACATTTGTTTAAATATGTGATATTATTTTCTTTATTATTATTTGAAATAATTTCTAAATTTCCAAAAAGTTTTTACAATAATTGTTTTCTTCTCAATAAAAAAAAACTACTTTATCGGTATAATATACTGACTTAAATTTAGAATATAAATGCTAGGAAAAAACACAAGGCCGATGCCAAAAATAAAAGATACATAATGGTGTACTTCCAGAAATAACAACTTAGTTAATTGCAGATCATTTATTATAATTATACCCCATAAATAAGAATCATCATGAAACATGTTAATTTACTTTGTCTTTCAACGTTCCTACTGTAACCATAACTTTTTTGTAATTGCTTGTCAGAATATAGAAGATCTATAGATGGTAGAAGTGATTGAGAAAAATACTTAAACCAAATAAAAAAATATTATAGGTTCGGGTGGTTTATAAACACAAAGTAAACATATTATTCGTATAGTTAACCATATGTTTTAAAAAATATGGAAAATATATCTATTCAACTTATCTGTCCAGATATTAAAATATTTATGATAATGTCTGCAAATGAGATAAATCACAATAGTATATTAAGATACAAGTATCATAAGACATTATCTTAGAGCACGAGTTTAATTAAGAAAAGGACCCGCGAAGGAGTTTTCTAAAGTACAAGTGCTCTAATTGTCTTATGAACCGTGTATTTTATAATACTTTTTCTCTTTGGGTCTTTAAAGTCTGAAAAACTTTAAATAATGTAGTAGATATTTTCTTTTTGGGTTGGCAATACTTTTACAATTTAATAAAATGTTACAAGTATCAAATATGCCATGATAGAAACAATTGAACACAACAAAGTTTCTTCTCATCCGTCATAATTAAAAATAAATATATTATTAAAGTTAATAAAAATGAGCGAGGAAGAAAGTTGTACTCCGTCAGAAATACGAGAAATTGCAGAAAATAATCTAGAAAAACTTTTAAAAAGAATATGTAAAACTTTGAGTTATGGTGAGAGCAGAACAAGGTTCAAAATATCGAACAAAATAATAAATAATACTAAACTGAACAAATTATTGTGCCGACACAGAATCTAACAGGAATAACAATTAATGCCCAGGAAATGTCTACAGTAACTATACATATGTTATATTTTATAAAGTAATATGTATAATACTATATTGAATTAAAAATAAAAATAGTACTTTATTGAATAAAACTTTAGAAATAGAGCATAAACTGGAAGATATTTCTATTATTTTTAGGTTATGTTGTTTTATACTTGTGACTAAAAATTAGTTGACGGACACCGTCAGTATGTTATATATTTCCGAGTATAGTTATTTCAGATAAATATCTAGTAAAAATGATCTATTTGCAAGGTTAAAGGTTAGTATTTTAAAGTTTTCTATAAAAAATTTTTGTCGAATCCATAATGCCTAGAAAACTGATTTCAACGAAGTCGAAGTAGGTCTAAAATTCGAACCCTACTTGTTGTCAACATGAAAAAAATAAAATTTCAATTCCATAAAGTGGCAGGTTATTCAATTTTTTTGCATTTCATAATGTAGCCATTATGAAACCCAAATAGAAAAAGCCTATATTAAAAGATTACCGATTGATAAACGGGTTACTCTCTTGTCTGCCTGTTGATGTCCCAACGTTCCTTTGATAACTACTTGTATCTACTATGTACAGGGTGGCCAACTAAGCGAGGTAAGCGGCTATATCTTGGAAACCGTTCACCGTACAGCTTTCGGAAAAAAATATTTATAGGAAAAGTTGCCAAGAGAAATTGCTGGAAATTATTTACAAGTGTGTAGGCCGGCCGCTAGGGGGCGTAACACGAATAGTAATTTGTTGCCAGTCGATTTTTCTACAATTGGCATAGGTAAGGTATATTGATAATACTTATAAATAAATCTCACTTGTATCGTGAACAACTTTGCTTAAACACTTTTTTCTCTAGCCCTGCAAATAAAGTGGTGGGGGTAACGCAAACATCGATTTGCAAAAAATGCAATATCTCAGGAACGCCTTATCTGAAAATATTCAAATTGGTGTTATTTAAAAGAGCTCTTCTTGCTTTATTAGCTACATTGCAAGCGATGTCTATGTCATTTTTACTGTAGTCGCTAGATGGCGCTTTCAACAGATTTAACATATTTATCGTTTTTCTCGAAAAACTTAAATGCAATGGTAAATATGTTATTACACCAGTACAGAGACGAATAAAGGCCAGAGCAAACAGTGAAAACCGCAAGTTCCTATCTTTTTTCTAACCGGAGATATCAATGAAAAATTAATTTATATCCTACTAAATCTCCTGCGCCGGTACTTACATATGTTGCAAAAAATAAGAAGGCTTTGGAAACAAAATACATATTATATATAATAGGAGTATTGGGAAGAAACGTCAAATTATTCATTTTGAGATCCGTTTCCATTTAATTTTTGAATTTAAAAAATGCCGTTTACTAATGAAGAAGCAGTTGATATCGAGTGCTTTCAAAATGCAGCAATCGCTGAAAGGAGTTATGCATTGCGATATCCAAATCGCCGTCATTATGGCAGAAGAGTTTTTCCGTGCTTGGTACAACGTACCACTGGAAGCTTTCGCTCACTGACATTTCGGAGACATCGTACTGGCAGAACTGAAGAAAATGTTATCAATGTTTTAGCGTATATAGAGTTTAATCCCCATGTTAGTACTAGGACATTGTCTTCCGATTTGGGAATATCACGAACTACCATTCAAAATATTTTAAATGACAACCCTCAATTTTTATCCCAAATTCTTTGGACAGACGAGGTTACTTTTAATAGCGACGGAAGGGTAAATTTGCATAACACGCATTATTGGGCTACAGAAAACCCTCACTGGATGCGAGAAGTTCAGCATCAAGGACGTTGGAGTGTCAACGTATGGTGTGGCATAATAGGGGGTACCATATTTCTTTGACCAATCACTAAATGGGAACCTGTTTTTGGAGTTCCTTAGGAATGAATTATGTGTTTTATTAGAAGATGTGCCTCTTGAAACAAGGCAATATATGTTCATGCAGCTCGATGGCTGTCCAGCACATTTTTCAATTAATGTGCGAGAATACCTGAATGAGACATATCCAGACCGATGGATAGGAAGAGGAAGCCTTTTTCCGTGGCCAGCCAGGTCACCTGACTTGACCCGTTTAGACTTTTATTTGTGGGAACGATTAAAAGATATTGTATTCCAAGCTGGGCCTACGACCAGGGAAGATATGAAGAACAAAATCCAAAATGCAATTCTTCGCCTGCCAAGAGCGGAAGTGGAAGCAGCTGTTCTTTCTACTATAGAAAAGCTCAGACAATGTGTGGGCCAGGATGGCAGACAGTTTGAGCATTTAAGGAAGCACTAGAATACGTTTCTTTTTGCTTATAAAATGAACGTTTTTTCCCAATACTGCTATTATATATAATATGTATTTTGTTTCCAAAGCCTTCTTATTTTTTGCAACATATGTAAGTACCGGGGCGGGAGATTTAGTAGGATATAAATCAATTTTTCATTGATATCTCCGGTTAGAAAAAAGATAGGGACTTGCGGTTTTCATCGTTTGCTCTGGCCTCTATACCTCTCTGTACTGATATAATAACATATTTACCATTGCATTTAAGTTTTTCGAGAAAACCGATAAATATGTTAAATCTGTTGAAAGCGCCATCTAGCGACTACAGTAAAAATGACATAGACATCGCTTGCAGTGTAGCTAATAAAGCAAAAAGAGCTCTTTTAAATAACACCAGTTTGATTATTTTCAGATTAGGCGTTCCAGAGATATTGCATTTTTTGCAAATCGATGTTTGCGTTACCCCCACCACTTTATTTGCAGGGCTAGAGAAAAAAGTGTTTAAGCAAAGTTGTTCACGATACAAGTGAAATTTATTTATAAGTATTATCAATATACCTTACCTATGCTAATTGTAGAGAAATCGACTGGCAACAAATTACTATTCGTGTTACGCCCCCTAGCGGCCGGCCCACAAACTTGCAAATAATTTCCAGCAATTTCTCTTGGCAACTTTTCCTATAAATATTTTTTTCCGAAAGCTGTACGGTGAACGGTTTCCGAGATATAGCCGCTTACCTCGCTTAGTTGGCCACCCTGTACATAGGTAACTTACTAGGTAAACTAAACTAATAGTTATCTATTGAATGACCTATATCCTTTGAACCTACTATATTTCATTATCTACCGGGCGATGCGTCCGAACAGGACATATGGGATGTCCCGTATTCATATTGACGTAATGAATTTTAGTTTTTGAGTTTGATTTCCATTTTTGTTGACGTTATTTATAAAGAATATTACCCCATTGTCCTTATATTTAACATAAAAGTTTTATTTTAGTTTAATATTTTTTCGAGTAGAGTTTATCTTGACCCCTCCTTCCCCCCAAGTTTACATAAACCATTCTTGCATAAAAATTAATCCTCTAAGTATAAAATTATAGTTATTATATTCAATAAAGTATGATTAAATATTATATAATCACACACTACCATAAATCATAGAATAGTTAACCTAGATGATCAGACAGTGAACTTGAATTTCTCTAGAGAATAACAACACATGCACCTAATTAATTATGTTATTAAAGGCATCTTTACACTTTCAATATTACTTTCACAGAATTATCTTTTACTCCCATAGGTAGGATAGAATTATAGTTTTTTTCTTGTGCTTAGTTACTATAAACTAATATAGGGTTTCTGGGTGATAATATAAGTATGTATATCACTTTTTATGTGATTGCAACGTGTTTAATTCGATACATTTTAAGGAAGGCGGTTCGCCGGTTCACACGAACCAACGGAACGCGGAATGCTTAGGTAATTACTTTGGTGTCTGTCTGACCGTCTGCCACAACAACTTTTTCTTATAGAGAAGATATGAAATTGAGCATGGCTATAGTTACTGATGATACCAAAACAGAGAAGCTTTACAAATGGGATTAAACAATTTTTTTTTCAATTTTAGAACCTATTGGGCGAGTTCCTTCTGCTCCATATCAAACCATAATTTTGATGATGAATTTTTTAAAAATAATTTTATTTTCTGAAATATTTAAATTAGTTTCAGTTTACCTGTCCCAAGCATTGCGTTTCAGATTTAATCGTTTTATTATAGCAACTGTAAATATTTTTATAAACAGTCCTAATATCAGTTTTGCAGGACAAAATATATTCAATTATCCAGCCAAGCGAGTAGTCAGTCACGTGATAAAAGTCAGAATAAGTTTTTAGGGTAGGGTTGGTTGTTACAGGAGTAGGTTGTTACAGTTAGTCTAAAATGCTCACCCAGGAATCATATAGCCCTGCATCATAGTCACATGTTCAGTCGTAGTGGTGTAGTGTGAGTAATTATTTGTACACTAACAATTTGTTTTATACCATCGGCAGTGTAACTGAGACAGAGTTTTCGTATTGTCAGAAGGTGCAGCTACATCTAAGTGGCATTTCTGATCTTTTCTCGTTGTATTTAATGTCAGGTTAGGTTGGTGTTTGTGTGTGCAATTTGTTCAAAAAACCGTGGTCTTGGTAGGTTGCTACAGTGGCAGTGAGGCTGGATCTTACACTCTTATTATACGGCCCACTCCTCTTTTAGATAATCTCTTCCAACAATCTTTCTCTTCAAGGCATATATCTTTGCCAAGTTAAAAAACCAAGAGAAAAAAATTAGAGTGTGGAAAGAAAAGTTGCAGCAAACAAAGAAGAAAATTATGAATTGATGGTTAGGGCACTAGATCATGAGTCAGGTGATGATGAAAATGATTGGATTTGTTTAATTTGCACGGAAACTTTTTCCAGTTCAAGCCTGCCGAAAAATGGAGAAAATGCACCAAGGGTCATCTATGGCTTCATGAAGAACCTGTAGACGCCCATTTGTTCTTTGTATGTCAGAACTGACACTCCGACAATTATACTTAAATCTGTAACAACCAACCCCAGAGATGTAACAACCAACCCCGCTGTCGGGTTAGTTGACACTGACTGTACAGTTTACTTTGTGTTTCTTAAAAATCAATATTTTTTTTATTACTTGAATATAATTATGAAACTATACAACGTGTCCAAGATAAGGAGGGCCAGTACTTACAGGGATCTTGGAAACCATAAGAGATACGGAGAATGGAGGTAAAGTTGCGCATTTACGTGCCTAATAATATGCCGTTTAGAAAGTTTTTAAATTTCGAGTAGTTCCGGAGATATCCGGAAAAAAACGAAATTCTGAAAAATCGTTTTATTGTTTTCCTGGGTTTTTTTTTGAGATCGAATTCTAAAGTAAATTCCACTTTTGCATTGCCACTTTTTTCGCTCTATCTAACAGCGTTAATTGTTTTGTAATCCGACGAGTCGTCTTCGAAGGGTCATTATCAACTTTCTTTTTTGTTTTCCTGATATTGGAATTTGAGAGCTTTTTCTCCCGAATGCAACGATGTATGACACATTGTGGATTAATGACGTTTCGAGGGTTTTTTGGAACAACATAAGGAAATTTTGGGATAGGGTCCTGTATTTCTCCTAATTTTATAAATAATATCTCATAAGTAAGCTCTAAATTTTTTACTTATGTTGGACTAGTTCAATAAATAACAAATAATTTAATAATAAACCACAAATAAGTGAACAAAAATCATTCCAAAATAGTAACGAACAACGAAAAAAGTAAGGAACTACATAATCAGGTGTTCAAAATGATTTCCGTTATTCTCTAAGCACAAATAACATCTTCTAACTGCCACATAACAGTTTTTTTGAGATAAAATAAAACATGCGATAGAATATCAATCTTTTCAGCATTTGTAAATTTATGTTCCATATTTTCTGGAAAATAGAAAACCTCTTAAAACCCACTCAAACGATCACAATGGGAATGTCAAGTGAAACAAATCACTCGTCACCATCTTAATTTTTTTGTTTCAAGCGCCTACTTTTCTTTTAAATTCCGAATCAACAGAAGTTTGAAATAATGTTTCTGTATTTTGTCCACTTATTTGTGGTTTATTATTACATTATTTGTTATTTATTGAACTAGTCCAACATAAGTAAAGAATTTAGAGCTTACTTATGAGATATTATTTATAAAATTAGGAGAAATACACGACCGTATCCCAAAATTTCCTGATGTTGTTCAAAAAACCCTTGAAACGTCATTAAACCACAATGTGTCATACATCATTGCATTCGGAAGAAAAAAAGCTATTAAATTCCAATATCAGGAAAACAGGGCCGTATTTAAAAAAAGAAAGTTGATAATGGCCCTTCGAAGACGACTCGTCGAATTACAAAACAATTAACGTTGTTAGATAGAGCGGAAAAAGTGGCAATGCAAATGTGCAATTTATTTTAGAATTCGATCTCAAAAAAAACCCAGGAAAACAATAAAACGATTTTTCTTTTCCTAATATTTCAATACATATCCATAATAAATGTTTAAGAATAAATTGTAACAACCAACTCTGGTCTCCCCTACCAATCATGCAAAGGCAATCGGGGTAAAAAGTTTTTTTTTAGTATTTCAATAATAAAAGTTTCCCATATGTGGTCAACTTTTGCCGGTCACTGTGTATTTCTGTCCCCTGTATAGTAGTTCCGTAGGCAGGAGTTGGGATGTGGGTGACCGGAGACCGCGGCGGCGGCGTGGCGACGTCAAAGCGAAGCTAAATGTCTTTCGACCAGTTCTATGGACCGGCTGACCTCGCGAAATTGTGAAATTGACTCGGCCGTTAGTTTTACTTCGGTGAATTTGTATTGGTAGAATTGTAAAGGATGAGTTTTATCGGGGAATTTTTTAGTTATTATTATTTCGCGGTATTTAAAGACGAGACAGGAGGCAAGGTCGAACGTAATATTTTCGATTGTTGACTTGAAATTGTTGTGTATTTTATATACCGGGTCCGTTCGCAAGAACATAGGAACTTAGAGAATTTGCTTCCCTTCATTTTTGACAAATAGCCTCGACAGCCACAGCCTATTATAGAACATCGAAGATCAAACACAAGCACTATAGGAAAAATCCTTTAGGGCACTCCGGGAGTAGCGCGTGTGCGCAAAAAGCGACTCACGTTGGTTTTGAATCGTTGGAGGTTATATTCGTTGGAAAAAACGATCTCTGGAAGGTCGTTCCATAAGGATGAAGTCCTCCAGATTAAAGAATTCTTAAATAATGAAGTTCGAGGAGTACGAAGCTTAACCACATATGGATGGACGGGAGTGGTTCGTCGTGTATTTCTGCTATTCGCCGCTCTGGGCGGAATTAAGAGGGCAAGGTCAGCCGAGCACTTTCCATGAAAATATCTGTAAAAGGGAGTCAAATCCCCAACCTGTCTTCGATGTTCTAGGCTATCGAGATTCCTCGTCAGCTCGTGGTCTCCAATCAGACGGATGGTCCTCCTTTCGATGGAATCCAGTAGCCGAAGAGTATGTTTGGGTGCAGAGCTCCAGACATGAGAGCAGTACTCTAGTGATGGTCGAATCTGGGCTTTGTATAGTATCAAAAGTTGTTGAGGTGTATACAACTTTCTGGGTCGGAAGAGTATACCAAGTTTCTGAGAAGCTACCTTGGCGATTGCCACAACGTGGTTATGCCAAGACATATTTCCTCCCAGATTGACGCCCAGCAAATTAGTAGATGAAGCCAGTGGGATTGCGTGTCCGTCCATGACTATATCCGGTTCTGTAATGTTAACCTTTCTAGAGAAAACTGCTGCCTGGGTTTTTTTAGCGTTAAATTCGACTTGGTTACTGTCACCCCAAATCAAAATTTCTTCCAGGTCTTTGTTGAGGCGTGATACTTCATACTGTCTGCGAAAATACGCGTCGGCAGCCGATGTTTGTGCATTCAAATTACCAAGGAACCACTACCTCTCTTTTCACCTCTTGTTTTATTAAATTAAAGCACAGGAATACTTTGAGAGAACAACAGAGCCTTCCCAAATCCTTCCTCAAATAAAGATGAATTCCTTTTTATTTATAACTTTATATAACGTGAGTAGTGTTACGAAATTTTACCACCTACTTGATAATTTAAATAAATTTCATTGCCTTAAAAATCAAGAAGCAACAATATACCGTTACAGACAAAGTTATGGGAACACTGCTGTGAAGGTGTTAATATCGCCGTTTATAAAATTCGAAAACATTTTTATTAAACAAGTTTGTTCAGCTAATAAATACATAATTTAAAATATTCAAGGAAAATTCGCCTAAAAACATAAAATAATATCTTGAATTCTGGTTGCTCTTTAAAGAATTATCTCGATTTTAGATTACGCCTCTTCGAGATTATCAAAGGTAATATAAGGAGAACTCGTTTTTTTATCGATTTAACTAATTTTTCATGTTCACGAAAAGTTTTGTTTTTGAACTTTTTGGAAATGTCGTTGGCATGTTTATTCTGATCTCGAGAGCGAAGGTCGAGGGATTTAATGTATGAATAAACATGCCCAAATGATCATTGAGTAAGATTTCCAAAGAAACAAAACTTTGAGTGTTACAATTTAAAAATTTTATCGATAATTAAAACGACTTTCGAGTTATATTTAATAAGATTATTTCCAGAACCTTAATTAAAAATACTTTTAAATATACAATATCGATAGTCGTCGATATCGATACTAGCTTATGCTCTCTACTCTAGACTTCAAACCTTTTGACGTTTCGCAAGTTTAAGGTTATGCGACTATAATTTCAAAAGAAAGGATGCCAACAATATCATTTATTAAAAGTCATTTTCTCTAGTGCCTACTTAGAAACGCTTTTTATAACTGCTTTGGACCAATGAGGCCGTTTTATCACTTGTAAGGAAGATGAAAAATTTATCAAAATAATTGTGTAATTGGTGTAAATGAAACAATTTGATTGGTCGTAACAGTATATTTGACAGGTGATGGAAATAATCTGTATTAAACGTCACTGAAAAATGTTAAGCGTCATGCAGGCAATATTTTTTTAAATTGAGAAAAAATGTATGTGTCTCCTGGGAATCGAATCCAGAACTTCTAACCTACCGGATGATCATACTAGCCTAATTTCCATTTGTGAAATAATAAACTTTTTTTTTAAATATACAAATACAAATATTACAAATTTTACAAAATAAAGTCTCGCACAGTATTATTTTTAGTTCTGATTTATTTGTAAAGTTCAAAATTATATGTAACCTTCACATTTAACAGAGCTGACGGTTCTAAATTGTGATCGTCATAATTATTTAACACGAAACAATTTTTCAAACAATCTTTCTATAATAGTATATTAAAGTACAAGTTTTATAAAGCATATTTAAGCACGCGTCCATATTCGAAAACGGACAAGTACTATAATGTCAAAGTAGCCTTTGATAAATTGAAAACTTGCTTAAATATTAAACAATGTGAACTAATATGATTTTAGTGTAACTCCCCCTGAGTTAAGAGAAGCTTTAAATTGTAAAATATTTTAGTGATGTGTTCAGCTTTAAAAATAAAGTAAATTTGACAGGTGTGAGGTTAGTTTAGGTTGTTTCTGCAACCAAACATACATGACCGCATCACCAACCGTTAATGTCATGATATTGGCAATAAACAAATTTAACAAATTCGATTATCCATCCAACTTTGTGACAGGAACAATAATCACAGAGGAAAAATAGGTCCGCGCCCAGTAGAAAATTTCCCAACAACTTTGAATCGATAGATACAAGATGAATACAAATTTTTAAAAAATTACGAGATACCCTTCTTCGGTTCCTGCAAATTGATTACCTACTTATTTGTTGTGAAAAGCGGGGTTGACTCAATTAGGAGCTTGAGCAATAAAACTTAATTTTTAGTATATTGCAGTTGCATTTATCAGCTAGCAGTCCTTCTTAATTGATTGTCCACTCCAGACATCTAAATTCATTGATTCATTCGCATGTATTTTTACGAAACGGACAGCTCTTTCGCTTTGGTTTATCGATATCTGAGTATTGTAAGGAGATTACTTTAATTTTCTTTTTGTCTTATTAGGTCTTTTGTATTTGCTCCGCAACTGTAGAGCGATCGGTATCAGGATTTATAGGAAAATTATCTTGCATCTGATAAAGTTGAGTTATGTGTTGTTTCTGTTTATGATTCGTTAAGGAGTTTAACATGCATTGTTTTTGTTTCGAAACAATGACCGAAAAAAAGATAATGACCTCGTTTCCAACCGTTTAACAAGGTGATTAGTTGATTAGGTCCAATGAAAATACATAAAAGCTTAAAATTAGATCTACTGGGAGACTCATGACGAGACTATATGTATTTTTTCTTGAAACTTTGCGATTTTTACTAAAATATTGACGTCTTCACTTTCGTTTATACAAACTGCCAACTTCCTACTTTAAAACGTTGTTATTTTTATTACATTGTTGGATTTTACTCCAGATTTCAAATATATTTTGTACGTCTAAATTAAATATAGTTTTTGAGATATTAGGAAAAACTAAAAATTTATTGCATTTTGGCAGGCTGTAGCATCTTAGGTATATAGGATTTTCATTTTATAAAATTTTCTTTCAAGGAAGCATAACTTCCGATTTAGCCGGATATTATGAAGTTTTATTTTTAGCTAGAATTTTTTTTTTGAAGTAATCCATCTCAAAGTGGAGCGAAATGATGAATGTTGAAAGAAACTCAAAATCTGTTCCACTAGTTTAATAACAATATTCAAAAAATCATTCCATACATATTTCGAATGCATAAACCTTCATCTTCAGTGGAATTTTTAAAAGAAATAACTCATGACATTGCCAAAATTATAACTGCAAAAAGAGATAGAATAATTTAGGAAATCATACCAAAATTGTGTTTAAAATGTGACTGTTGATTTTGAGTAGATGAAACATGGAACAAGATGAGATTTTCTTACCTTTTGCAGTAAAAAAAGAAAAATTTTTACGAAAAATTTATAAATTAACATAAAGTTAACATAATCTAAGTGATTTGAAAAGGTAAAAAATTAATAACATGGTGTAGAACATAAAAATCTAACACAGGATTGTGAAAGCCTTTTTTTTAAACACACTGCTAGAATGATATAGTCTGTCAAAAACCCCATGAACATAATTGCTTGAGATGGTTAATGCAAGCAAAATTATTTGTAACTTTTAAAGCGCATTCTTCGTATGGGGTTTAAGGTTTTCTCACGCTGAAATGTTTCTAAAACGGCTTCCATTTTTATAATATAGTAAATATGTATAAATATTTTCAAAAATACTTAAGGAAACACTACTCTTCTAAATGAGTTTAGAAAAACGTGCATTTAATAGTAACAAAATGCGTAATTTCTTAAAATTACTTTTAAGCAGTTAGGACAACAACCTAGTCTTAGCAGGACAGAATATTTAAATAAAAATAAAAAAAGGATTCCAAAAAATAACATAAAATAAAATCTGTACTTGGAAATTTAGACTATATTAGACCGCAGTACCTCGCCGCACTTCTCGTTTATCGCAGTTCCAACATAAACGCACAAGTGACGTGATATTTCGTGAGTGACACTCTGGGCCGTGGGGCCCCTGCGACTCAGGCCCCCCGCGTCGCGTCCTCTTGCTGTACAGTAGTTCCGCGACCGATCTCGTTACTGCAGAAGTTAAATTCCTGCTAGTCTACTTTGCTGATAAGCTTATGGTAAATTATTCTGCTTCTAATAACAGAAGTAAATTCAAAATGCTATTTCAAATTTACATAGGTTAGTGTTTAAATTACAAATGCATTACCTTTTAAACTAAAAAAAAAAGTTTCCTTTGTTTTTAGTCGAGAGGTAATAAATTTTCTTTTCATTATTAACTGCGTTCGTTTAATTTAAAATTTACTGAAATATTTGTTTAATTTGTTAAAGGTATTTCTAACGCTATCGCCACCATCTATTCATGGATGCACATTATTAATGACAGCAATGTCCATAGTTTAAAATCCATACAGCGACCATAAATGATGTAAATGAATGAAATCAAAATGCCTGTAGTTTTGGTATGTTATCTTGAGCATCAGTGTGTGTTTATTTAATTAGGAATTTAAGTGTTCGTATTTGTTTTAATTAGACAGGAACAAACCCAACTGGGCGTCATCAGACCTAAAAATTTTAAAATTGGAATACGAAAGAAGATAAAACAAAACCACTAAATAACGTCACTAAATTACCTTAATATAAAGTGAACACCACATTACACCAGTGGCGGCTCGTGACCAATGATCGAGGGGGTTCACAAGTATGGTGAAATTTTTCTATGCGTTTTAAATGTAGAAAGAAAAAAGTAATAAGAAAATGCGTTAGGTAAAACATATTTTTAATTATTTTTCATTTTACACAAGGAAATACAACTTTTGGAAAATAAGAAAGGTTTTCTTTGTGTGTATAGCTGTCGGATCTTAACGTCGTTGTATGCAACCCTCGTAACAATATTTATACAGTCCACTACTAATACTACTAAAGCCATCTACGAGCTATCAAGAAAACCGAATGATGTCCAATACTACTACCGCCATCTACGAGCTCTCAAGAAAACCGAATGATGTCTAATACCACTACACCATCTACGGGCTACGTCATTAGGCGCAACCAAGACGAGAACAATAGTTAACTGTGTTCTGACGAGAACGAATCGAGCCACGAGACTGACAAGTTGGCATTCTTCATATTTTCAGTGTTTTTTAGTTTAAATCCTTAAATAAAATGGTTTAAAATCATATCGAGTATCATTTATCGAAATACACAACATTTATCGACCCTACACAATAGTGCTTAAACGTAAAATCCATTCTCCGGTTCTTAATTGTACAAATTTGATCAATAACAGCCTCATTAAGTTTGGAATACCCTCTATAATTTTTTTTTCATATATTTCATTTTTAAGCTTTCTAATAAAGTCCCTAGATTTATCCTTTGTGGTCTGCGTTAAATTAATTTCGGGTTCGGGAACAAACCCGCATTCTTCACTTCAATTTTTTGCTCCAAACTCAAAAGAGCTAAAGTTATTTCTTAAATAGTTCACCGTCAACTATTCATTTTAATTTAATAAATATATAATATTAAAATATTAAAACATACACGCTCGAATTTCTAACACACAAAAACTGTGCGCCTTTTCCATGTTAAATCGCCATAGCCCCGCTATCCCCCGCTGCCACCCGCCACCTTTTACTACAGAGAAACTGCACTACTCAATCGCACGTGCGAGCAAGTCTCGTCATAATCGTCATTTACCTCGACCGAGGCACGGTTGCCGGATCTATACAGTTTGGTTTGACGGGATGATAAAATATTCGGGAGGGTCGGACTTTTTTAGTTTGACGGTACGATAAAATATTAGGGAGGGTCGGACTTTATACGATAAATAATATTCAATGTGTTCATTGTTTGGGGGTGCAGGTGCGCATGTGCTCCCGTGGAAGAACCGCCACTGCATTACACACAACCGCAAAAATACAAACAGCTACATTTAAAAAAATAATTCATTAATACCCACTTAAAATGAAGGAATATTGAAAGTTAAAATGTCAACATACTAAAAAACAGCTCATGTTAAAAAATTAAACATTGGAAAACGGGATTGATCAGCAAATGATAGCCCATGTTATTAGCGCTGTTGTCGTTAAAGAAGAAGAAAATGAAAAGCAATATTGTCATTGTCATAATTATTAATCAACTATGTTATTAAAAATTAAATTTGGCTCAAAATTAAACACTTCATTCACGCAAGGCTTTAGTTATTTCCAGTTTTTCAAGTAAATCTAACTTTTTAGTATTACTTATGTTCGTATTTCGATATTTGTGAAATAAACTAAGGTGTTCATGAACTCTAGTGGAATTAAAATTCAATGATACTCCCTACGGCACTTCTTGACTCTTTAAATAATTTTTCATTTAATTTTTATATTTTTATCTATTTTCTATCTTCATCATGATTACTATTAACACTTTAAAATTGTTTACTGTTAAGACAAATTATGGTGGCTTTTAAATTTGTAATTATGTTCATTTGTTTGTTAGCATTATGGCGCCATGGGTACCTAGATAAATGCAAAGCTGTTTGCAGTTATCTTTGTATTTTTTGTCATGAATTGGTATTTTTAATAAATTATCTCTCCCCTTTTTAGCTTGACATAGCTTGATAGCGAATTATTGAAAACAAAATTGCTTGATCTTTGTGCCCGAGTGAGCCGATTTTTCTGGGAAAAAGCCTTCTTAAAAGGTTAAAAAGTGTGTAGAAAATTCTAAATACAATAAAACTTGAAAATTGCATTTTTATCAATAATTTGGCTTAGAAGTAAAGTGACCCATTTTAGGGAGTTCATAGCAATCTAAATGAAAAAATAAAAAGAAAACTTATTTAGTGTCAAAAAAATTACGTATTGGGCGTCATCGAATTTGAAAAGGTATTCTGAATCGTTGTAGCCAAAAATATACTATGAGTTTCATTTAAAAATCCATAGCTGAGGTCATTTCCGGTTAAACCGGAAGTGGCAAAATGGAGTCTGTTATGTAATAAAATGCAAAATAATATCAGAACAAGCCCACCAAATTTTTATTTAATTTAATTAGTAACATACATTAAATGTAATTGTTATGTAAGAAATCAAACTTTAGGAAATTTACACGCATCTAGATTTTATGAACTACCGAACAATCCGCGTACAGTTAGACGTACCAGGACCACTTTACCTTAAACTCTAGGCTCTGTCTTATATCAGTTAAAACAAAAAGTATTGGGGAAAAACCGATGATTTTAATAATCGAGTACTTGATACTCGAGCGATTTTAATGATCGAGTGAATCGCTCGAGCGATTAATCACTTGAGATTTTTATGACTGAGAAGAATGTGTTGATAACACACCGGCGGTTGTTTTTGTAAGCTTTAGAAGTTTAGTCTAAAGTTTCTATTAAGGAAGAACAGTTGATGCTGATTTTTAAAAAAATTATATCCTTTAATTTTTTAAGAATTTACAATCGCCGCTGGCTAGCCAGTCAAAACAAAACCCATGTGGCGATGAATCCACTGAGAGATTTGACATACTTTCTTGGATGCACCTTCTCGTTTATGCGCCTTAAACAAAGACGTACGTCGTGTCAGCCTTCTGAATGTCAAATTCGAACGTCGCCAATCGGCACATTTCGGGTGGCGATCGGATATCAAGTGAAAGGCAACGATTTTTCGCTTGAATTTATAATTAAAGTAGTAATAAGAAACTGTTCGAATATACGAGCAGTTTTTTACCTCGAGCGATCACACTACCAAGCAACACATTTCGGTCGGCGTCAAGCGATGCTCGGATATCGAATGGAAGGTAATAAGTAACAAGCGACGATTTTCGCTTGAATTTATAACTCGAGCAGTTTGTTTTAATAATCGAACGATGTCGGTGATTTCAATAATCGAGTACTCGAGCGATTTCTCGCTCGAGCGATCACAACACTAAAAAATCTTAACATTTATTCATTATTAATGAAATAACAGCTTATTAATTCGGACGTGCATTTTTCTATATTATATATATAATTAATTGGGACAGTGTATTACGCTGATGCATTAAATTTACTGTTTAATAATAATAGACCCTAATTAATTAATCAATTGTATTCTTGGAATACACATCATAATTATTATTGTTACTATAGGAAAAAATTGACTATTAAGATGAACCAAACAAGTTGTCTAATGTAGGCCTTTCTCATACAATGCAAATAACGCATACGTATGTATTTGCCGAACAACACATAACTTTATCCAGGTTAGTCAAACACAGTTAAGAAAATATTGGTTATTAGTGCTGCGTAATTTCCTTGCGGCCTCTATTAATTAAAATAAAAACTATTAACCTTGTGAAAAAATACAGTAGACGTATGCCATGTGTTAATTACAAATTGCATTAATTTAAACCGTTAAAAAAAATTTCGTCTTTTCCTCTCACGATCTAGTTACTGTATTGATAAGTTAATTGTTTTAAAATTGTAAGACGTTAAATGTGCCAGATTCAGAGGCGTTCAGGCAAAATAACCAAAAACGTTTTCAAAATTTTGTTCAATAAGTCAAGCCTTTATTTTATTTAAATTGGGAAAAAAAGTTTAAAAACCATGTTTCAAAAGAATTGTAATCATTCCGTACATGTTTCGAAGGTATAAGCCTTCATCTTCAGTGGAGTTTAACTGGGCGAACTTATTATATTGTCAAAATTATAACTTTTGCAGCAGAAATGGAAAAATTTGTATCAAAAAATTAAATTAACTAAAAGTTAATATAATATAATGTAGAAAAAAATATATTAAATTAATAGATTAGAGAAACATTTTAATTCTAATTTTAATTTATTAGTGTTTATTTTTTTTTTACATTACATTATGTTAACTTTTCCTTTCCTGCTTCAAAAAATATATATTTTATTTACTTAAAACCAAAATGTAGTCACTTTTTCAATTAAGAACCAAGCAAGTAAAGTTCTGCATACTTACAACTTCCGTTTTAACAGAAAGTTGATATTTTTGGAAAGAACTGAAGAAACTAGGGTAGGAAAATGAAATATGCATGCATTACCATGTAGCCTGTCACAGTGTAGATAACGACTTTTTCAAATGTCAATATTTCGAAGCTTAGATATACAGTGTGTCGATTTGAAAACTTTCGGTAAATAATATTAAATATTGGAAAGACACATCAATTTTATAAATATATAAACCTTACAGCAACTGTTTTCGTCTCTTGAATTTAAAAATTACACCGCCAAAATACAGACAGAGTGGAAGACAGATCAAAATGGGAAAAATGTATTTTCAGGAGCCAGGGCTCGTAACGACAAGTATTTTTTGTGGATTTCAATCACATATATATATAACCATTATATTACCAACACGAACGTTCCAAAATACAAAAAGTGTCCCCACTATGGGAGATGGTGTGGCACTATTGAGTTTGCGCAGTAGGGTGGAAATTTAATCGATTGCGTCAGAGCCGGCCCGACATTATTTGTTTGTTGTTATTCGTCGTCATCTTTGGTTCTGGATGCTTTTTCAAATTACAGAATAAAAAGTGGCTCATCCACATTGTTGTCGGTATATTAGTGCTTATAAACTTTCATTACCTAACAATAATTTTTGTAAAAGAGTTTTTAATTTGTGGTGATTCGATTGCTTGTCAAGAAAGAAGAGAGTATCGCTCGTATACAATATAATATATATGTGGTCACTACCTAACCTTAAAATTAATGTATTTTTAATTTGGTGCATTAATAGCTGATAATAATTCCCAAAATTCTTGGTTTAAAAAGTTACAAATATTCGGGCGGAATTTGGCACCAAAGGTTTACACCAATCAGGGCAATGTCAGATCATCATATCATCTGAAATCGTATGCATCGAACGCTGTCTTAAATCGAACTAATCGAAATTTTGATTACAATATTTTTCCTAACTAACCAGTGAAATTTACAATAAAAAAGTTGAAATCCGGTCTGCGCAAACTCACTATTACCCGCTCGATGCCCATAGCGGGGACATAATTGCAGATGGTATTAGCAATATAATGGTTATATATGTGATTTCAATAGGTTCCTTCTTGCGAAGGCGGGGAAACGTAATTTTGTTCGATCTTAATTCTTCGACACCCGGTATATGTCACAATAATTTCCATAGTTCTTCCTTATAAAATTTCCCTCTTAACTGCAAATGAGATTTTACTTTGTTGCATTATGCGGGACATCCTGTATTTAAAGCCATTATACATACTTACAACAATTTAGTACATAATTATGTTATAAACCTTTTTTTAATGAAAATAGCACGGTTTTATCATACCGTGATATGGCAGTGATTTATTATATTGAAATGGGTGACTCTTTAGGTGACTTTTTTGGAATACAAACAACTTTTTCCACGGTCATTTTTTAGTACAAGACAGAGAAAAAGAGTATTTCCGGGATAAAACTTGATTTTCACACGGTTCTGATTTTGTCTTTCTCATGGTGAAGGATGGGCCCGAATAAAAAAATTTTTCGGACAAAAGATGTTTATCTTTGGTCGGAGAACACGATACGCTAATAAAAATATGGGGTTCCATTTGAAAATCTTAACTTACCCAAACCCGCGCCCGGGGGTTGAAGGGGTGGGGGGTGGTTCAAATTGCAAACTATTCCTCCTTCAATACCAAACAACTTTTCCCCCAGACATTTTCCGCTGCAATGCGATGCACCGGAGTTTAAATTAATAATTTAATAAGTTAAAATAATAAAATTATATTTTCCAAACAAAACCCAATAAATATAGAGGGTGGTCTGGAGGACCGGACCAAATTCATATTGCGTCTGAGCTTATTTCATACGTGAAAATAATGTAAAAAACTCATACGTCTTTATTCGATACTTATTTGTCCATATCAGAGAAACCCTGGTAAAAACTATTTATCAGAGTTATCAAGAAACCGTGCGAGACCGGAAAGCTACTCGACGAGCTTTAGAAGACGTAGAAAATATTATGGATTTAGTACAAGAAGATGCAACGGGCCAGTTCATGAAGAATTGGGCGTCCCACAAAAACAGTAATAAATACGCTCCACGAGCATGACCCAGATCCATATCATGTACAGCCTGTACAGCATCTACGACCTGAAGGTTATGTTAAGCGTATGGAATTTTGTCGGTGGATAAATGATAATAGTCGTGTTGTTACGCGCGTACTTTTTACGGATTAAACAACATTTACCCGTGATGGCATTAATAATACTCGCAACTCTCATGTATGGTCCGACGAAAATCCCCACGCAATAATGAAAAGTAATAAGCACACATTTTCGATAAACGTGAGGTGTGGTATGGCCCATGGCTATTTAATTGGTCCTTCGTTTTGGAGAATCGCCTCACAGGAGAGCAGTACTTAATTTACAAAACGAATTACAAGGCCTGCTAGAAGATGTTCCTGTAAACATCATAATGCAACTGTATTATCAGCACGGTGCTCCTGTATAGGACAAGGAATATTTGGACGAAAGGTCTCCGGGGCTTCGAATTAGTCGCGGTAGTCCTATTAGTTGGCCTCCAAGATCTCCAGATCTAACACCGCTCGACTGTTGTTTATGGGGCTGGTTCAAAAATGAAGTTCACAAAGTAAAAGTCGACACTCGGGATGCACTAATTCAACTTATTAGAAATACAGCAGCCGATATTGAAAGTCAATGGCAGTGGGTCAAAGTCTATTCTTGACTTAGGAGAACGATCATATGGAGAGAAGTGATTCTTCATATCTATAAAGAACGCAGAGAAAGAGAGAGAAAGGATCGATATCATCGTTCCTCCTAGGTCGAGAATAGGTCCGTTTACTCCTTCCTGTAGATTTCATTGTGCTAAAGTAGAGTGGTTGCAATACTGGCTAATGATTTTTTTTTGATCGTGCATGGACTGATTCACAAATTAAGAAAGTTTGATATGTTTATCATTGTAACAATTTTCATTGTTTCATTATAAAAACTGGACTCTTTGAAGGAAGTATGACTTGGCCATAACCCACCTTTAAATATAAAGTATTTGCATCTCTGTTGCATCATTGCGATTTACATGCCATGGCGTAAACTTTATATTGTGTATTCAATTATGGCAAAATTTACAATGTATTTAATATTTCTGTGTCCTTCTTTTGTATGATTTACTATATTTAATTTCGTTAAGTGATGTATTTTTTAGGTCAAACAATGATATACACTGCGAAATTTATTTAACGCACGACCAAAACGTTACCTCAACTATTTGATGTTATGTATTTTCGAATTTTGTTGGTCGTTTTTCTAATTGTAAGAATATCACTCACTGCCTTTATTGTTTTGGTTAAAAACGCAAAAGCACTATAGGAAAGATCCTTTAAGGAACTCTTGGAGTAATCCACTTTCCATGGAAATAAATATCTGTAAAAGAGAGTCAAATCCCCAACATTGCTTCGATGTTCTAGGCTGTGGAGGCTCTTCGTCAGCTCATGGTCTCCGATCAGATGAATGGCCCTCCTTTCGATGGAATCCAGTATCCGAAGAGTATGTTTGGCTAAGAGCAGCACTCGTCGAATCTGGGCTTTACATAGTATCAAAAGTTATTGAGGTGTGTACAACTTTTTGGTTTGGAAGAGTACACCAAGTTTCTAGGAAGCTATCTTGGCGATTGCCACAACGTGAAACATATTTCCTCCCAGATTGACTCTCAGCAAATAGATAAAGCCAGTGGAATTGCGTGTCCTGCCATGACGATATCCGATTCTGTAATGTTAATATTTTTAGAGAAAACTGCTGCATGAATTTCTTAGCATTATTCTCGACTTGGTTACTGTCAACCCAAGCCAAATTTCTTCCAGGTCTTTGTTGAGGCGTGATACTTGCTGTCTACGAAGATGTGCGTCGGTAGCCGATGTTTGTGCATTCAAAGAGAAAGTTGAGACAAGTGTGCTATCGTCAGCAAAGCTAAATATCGGGTTTTTAGTTTTCACTAGAAGGTCGTTAATGTAGAGTAAGAAGAGGGTGGGACCCTTGAGGAACACCGGCATTGACGGTGAAGATGTTTGAGAGAAATCCGTCAATCGCCACTTGCAGAGAGCGGTCCTTAAGAAAGCTAGACCAACCATGCACAGAATCGACTGGGCATACTATAGGCTCGATATGAAAATACCAACAAACTGCTGGTGCCGAAGCTGCAGTGATGGACAGGGGAAGGAAGCGGTACGAATGTCCTGGCCTTGCAAGAAGAAAGCTACTATTCGAACCTAATCTAACCTTCAGGAACCTGTTTCTAAAAAAAATTTGCATATAAATAATCTACTAGCTTGCCTGCAAAAAGTCTCCAGTAAGCGGTTAGCTCAATAAACATCGGGTTATTAGGAAGTAAAAAATAAAACAGAACCCCTTCACCACAAGAACTAGTTAGATACTTTGTCTTGACAGAAAATGGCTCCTAGGTCATTATTTTCACCGCTCAACGATTTTCTTATTAACTTGCGGCAACGTGTATTTTCAATGATTTTAATAGGGCAAATATTGGCAATTAAGTTTATCTGTTCCCGTGTATATTTGAATTTTAAATAAGCCGAGGCGGGTATGATTTTATTCTTTTATTCTTTTTCATATAAGTGGCCTAAACGTGGCAAATTAACACCATCACCGCGATGAATTTTAAATGGTTATTAAAATTTTTCCAAATTAAATTCCTTACACGTTCAATACATATATTTCGCGGTTCTGTCCAAGAGTAGGGTCCTCTAAAATATGATTATAATAATTTTGTTGCTTGAGGAGCATGTCATCATTGCCAAAATTATTTATTTCTGTCATCTTTCTGTCAAAATTTACCTTCTATGCAGAATTTAAATTTTTTCCATTCGTTTTACTATTATAAAAACAACAAGTGGATTCCGGAGTACCTCTAAACGAATTTTCTCCCCAAGCGTTTATCTCCGGTCTCGGAAAAAAAAAAGAAGATTTTTAGTTTTAATTTTATTTACTGTTCCATGTAGAATGAAATTATGGGCTTTCATCCAATTATTAATAAAATTTAGACATCTTTTGTTCGCGTTTGTTTAAAAAAAAATGCAGCGTTTTCATAAAAAGAGAAAACTCCGTTTTCCAGTGCTAAAAATTGAAGTCTAGACCTCGATCACGTTCGGTCTCTTTCTTCCGATTATCGTTGTTTCGGTCGGCGTACCGATTACGGGCGGACGCTCGACGTATTGTTCTAACGGTAAGGGAAGATCCAATTCGCCCCGTGCCTACAAGGCGCGAAATGAACAGGGGTAAAATTGGAGATTTCGATTGACTCTGGCATCATCTTAATAAAATTTAATAAAAAAAAAACAGAAAGCGTTATTGTTTATAAAAATTGCATTTATTTGTAATCACCAAATTTAGTTCTTAAAATATAGTTTATGGACCGATAAACAAACCCGTCAATTGGGGAACTCTGGAGCAAAACGAATAAATCCATTTTATATGAAATATGAAGTTGGCTGCTGATATCGATTCAGTTTGTTAAAATACATCGTATAATCTAGTAGTTTCGAGCAAAGCAGAATAAATCCTAATGAGATTAGGGACAAAATCAATGTTTTGATGCAAAACCGGATAAATCCAGAAAATTATGATTTTGTGTAACATGTTTTGTTAGTAAAGAATATATTTTTTTATCTGTGAAGTACATATTTTTGAGAAATATATTTAAAGGTGTCGTGTTTTTATTGTGGTGTTTTGTTAGTAAAACTCATTGTTTTATGTTTGTACTGGTGTCAAGAATGTTTTTATTAATGTTTTCAACGTAACTAAATAAATCCAGTCTTTTCGACCATCTTCGGGTTTCTGTTATCTTTTTAATAATTATAATTTTTTTCTATTATGCTGTATGTATATTAGGATAATTTTATTTTCTTACTAAACAAACCAAAAAGCTATTACTTCTTGCGCTACAAATTCGTCAGTTCAGCCTAGTTTGATTTTTGCAATTTTTTCGAAAAAATACGTTAAACTACTGAATTTGGTACATTTTCCATGTTGTATATTATATAAAGGACATCCATTCAGATTCTGTTATATTTTCCAGGGTTATAAAAATCCATACAGGTTCTTAGTAGGATTTCAGTTGTTCGCTGTATATTCCTAATAAAAGTTAGTCACAAGTTTACTTAATTTTTTACGCAGTTTGTTAACTTTCTAGAAGTTTCCACTAATTTACCAATTTTATTATTTATAATTTTAATCACGATGTGGGTATCTTACACTTTAACATTTCAGCAAGGACATTTGAAAATAATATAACAAGTTTACGATTAGTAAAAGTAAAATGTGTTTAATATTGTTTTTAATTGGTTTCCAATTCAATAATATATCCGTAAACCTACGAAAGTTGCTAATATCAGAATTTAGGAACAGGTGACTTTTTATTATCATAATTACATTAGCAAAATAACTGTTTCGGTGGGCGATATGATTATTTATCCAATTAATTTAATTTACTCCAAAAGGCATCGGGCATAGTTTAAAGGCAGTTTAAGATTAATTACACGATAGAAACAACTAGAACAAACCGAACAAACCGGCTGTGGTGGATCCGTGGTTAAAGCCGCAGTCACTAGGAACTCAACCACGAGAGTTCGCAGGTTCAAACCCCTCGGCCGGTGAAGCGATTCGCGCTCGGTGGATGTTACCCCATTCATGCCGGTACTCAGGCCGGATGAAAATGGATATTTCGTGGGGTACGGGGGACGGTACGCACTCCCCAATCGGTAGGTTGGGACGCACCGTATGACCGCAAATCGGTCGGAAAGTTCCTTATTTTCACGCAAGGTTATGTTTCGCAACTAAACATCTGATTTGTATCGTTCCTTGATACGTGTCTAGGGTCACGTGACCAAAAATCGCTCAACATCTAGATTACAATATAGAACGCGGCTGAGAAACAGATTTACTAAATTTTATAAACCTAAAAACACACATAAACACAAACAAACGTTTCAAAAGCGACCGCACGCCGAAATCCTACATTCCTAAATTAACTAATCTAATTTACCACATTATACACAACGTCAACGAAACAGCTGTTTAAAACACAGTTTGCACTACACCTGCAACCTGCCTAAGGCCTCTGAATACGCCATCATATGTACTTATGCATATGTAGCCGATAGATTGGTTCTAATTGAATCATCGGCCGTTATAGCCAGCGTTTGACTGAACCGGCCGAAATTACGGCGGGAAGGAATTTAAGAAATAATTATTTGTATTTTTTGTTTCTTTTTTAACGTATTTTTTGCGAGTTGGGCATAAAACCGTCATGAGAAGTAATAAAAAATATTCATTATCTAAATAGATATCGACCCATAGCAAACATAGTCAAACCTCCCTTAGGCGGACCTACGGGACCGTCAAAATGTGTCCGCCCATGGGAAATTTGTTATTAAATAATAATATGTAAATGCAAAATTATTACTATGTATATGTACATATGTACAAATAAACATAACATAACAAAAATATACTAGTAGTACTAAAAAAAATCTAATAACGTAGTGTGACGTGTTTGCGTTTTATGCTTGCAATCTAGAAAATGTAATTCCAAGTCTGATAACAATTCAATTGCTGTAGAGTCACCTCTATTCTTTGCATACCCTTATAATTCCTTTATCATATTAATGGCTTGTTGATAATTGGTGACATTTATTTGATTACTGCATTCAACTTCTTCATCAGAGTCGTCATATAGTGATGTGGTTTCAGTTTGAACCACATAATCGGTAGGAATGGGGTCACTATCATGTTCTAATAGCGCACTGCTATCAATGTTAATGAACTCGCCTAAATCTTTGTTATCAAATTACAAACTTCCACAACATCAATATTCTCTTTCAGACTCAAAACGCGACATTTTTGTGTCATTGTTTACGATTTTAACCTTACAACTCATAAATAAACGGCGGACTGCTGTCGGCGAAAGTTCTTTCGCACTGACACGCATACGCGATTGGTTGTCGGTCTGTCTTCAGAGAGTTTTTGCACCGTACTTTTTCGTCTCCCAAATGCTTTTAAAATTTTTTTTGTCCGTTTAAAGGAGGGTTTTCGCACTCTTTGTATGAAAACAGCCTGTCCGCGTCCGCCCCAAGGAGAGTTGGCCCAAGAGAGGTTGATTTTCATGGAATTTCCTATACCTAGTGCCGGACTATGAAAAAATGTCCGCTTAATAGAGCTGTTCGCTTGTTAGAAGTGTCCGTTATGAGAGATTTCACTGTATATTAAAATGTAGTAAACAATTAATTGTCTATAGCATTGACGACAATATTTCCACACACTTACAAAAAATTAAAAACCCACACGTGACCTTATTTTTAAGAAGGAAATAAACACATTCTTAAAAATATCACTCGTGAAAATTGTTTCTTTAAAAAATTTTTGATATTAAAACAAAAATTAGGGTTTTTCATTAAACTATCCCAATATTTAAAACGATATCTCAAAAACTAGAACATAATTTGGCAATGTTTTAAACCATATGTTTATTGCAACGGCTCGCCCCCGCCTAAGAGAGAAAGTGATTGTGCAAAGAAGTGTCGTGGCCAGACTAGAATTAATGCGGACTATTGTAAACTGGTCCATTACGTCGGATATGTATAGGAATTATTTAAAGGTCACGGCGTATTCTGGTACTTTAATGATTATTACCTGCACTGACAATTTTTTTATTTCCTCTATTTCGTATCATGGTTCAAATTACCAAGCGTTTAGACTCTTCAAAGTCTATAGTTTTTAAGAAGCTACACAAACCAACTGTTAAAGCGAGTGTATGTGATTCTAAGCGGATATTTACAACTGTATTGTCATCTATATACAAGGTGTTTTTTATTTGAGTGCCGATACTGAAGGTTGTGAATCCTTGGGTGATTTTAAGAAGAAAAGTTAACATTAATATATGTCCTTAAGCTCTTCATTTTTGAGCTACAGAATATTAAAATTTAAACAATATCTTTTTTATCATAAATTATAATCACTTATATTTCTGAGGGAAATGAATTATTGCAAAAATCTTTTTTTTTAAATGGAACACCCTGTATTTGATATGTTTTGCTAATGGAGGATCGAATTTTCTATCTAATGATATTAAGTGTTCCTATACCTATTTTCAATATTTTCAGACTTATAGCGAAATTTAAAAAATAGCTTATAAAAATATATTTTTTGGTAGTTCGCTGTGGAATGGAATGGATTCATAGAAACAAAATAATGAAAAATCCATTTGACGTTTTGTCTGTGTTATTGCAATAAAAATGGCTAATTCACATTATTCGTGCTTAGATATATTAAATTTATTTTATATTCATGGGGAGTGTGGTAGAGTTTTATCTAGAAAAATTTAATGAACTTTCTGATGTAGCTCCTACGACTCCCAAAAAGTTGATTGGCCGAGGAGGTTCATGGAAATGGCCCCAAGGTCTCCGGATCTTACCCCCCTATATTTTTATCTATGTGGTAGGATTAAAGAAATAGTATACAAGACACCCGTCACAACAAGGGAAGATTTAGAAAATCGAGTAAGAACAGGTCTGGGGTCTCTAGAATGGGAAGAAATGAAAAAGGTGACAAATGAACATGTTGTCACCACAATTCATGAATGTTTAGAGCCAACAATTTAGTTATTAGTTATTTTTTTGGTGTTGTTGCGTAATTTTAATTTTGTTTATTTATTTATTAATAAATTGATTACTTGTTAACTATTTTTTTTAAACAACACAGACATAACGTCAAATGGATTTTTTATTATTTTGTTTCTATGAATCCATTCCAATCCACAGCCAACTACCAAAAAATATATTTTTATAAGATAATTTTTAAATTTAGCTGTAAGTCCGAAAATATTGAAAATAGGTATAGGAACATTTAATATGATTAGATAGAAAATTTGATCCTCCATTAGCAAAACATGTCAAATAAAGGGTGTCCCATTTAAAAAAGAAGATTTTTGCAATAATTCATCTCTTTCAGAAATATTGTTATGCAGACGCCCTGGATAAAGCTAATTAAATACTGTTCAAAATTATAAAATTTCGATGATTTTGTGAAACTATTGTCAAAATTTCAGCTTTCTAGCTGTAACCGCTAAATAGATTTTCTTTTCAGGTCCCGATACGACGTTAAAAAATCACAAGATTATTTATAATTCAAAACATCTTAAAGATAGGTAGTTGATATTATACAGGAAACTCTAGATTTTTACCTAGATTCCAAAAAAATATAATATATAGAGAAATTCATTTAAAATTCCGAAGTTGCTACCACTTTCGGTATGATCCGGCAACACTGCACCTTCCAAAATATTTTACAAACGTAAGAAACCATCTCTTATAGCCATATAGCGATGTATTGGTCGAAGAATATTTATTTAAACGAATTACGTTAGTATTTAAACTCAGTAATTATTGCCAAGAAAATCTGTGTTCTTGTAACAAGAACATTCTTTTATCCAAGGGTTCGAGAAACGCCAAAAGTAACTTTTCAAATTTTATATATTTTTTTTTATTTCCATTTACATCATATTTGTTTCCTGTTTTAACTAAAAATGTTTTCTGTTAGATTAGCCGGCTAATAACTAAATAGTACCTGAGAATAGTCAATTCGTTCTGGGAGAACAGTTTGTTGTAATGTTTTATATTATTTCTACTTTTTTAACAAGCAATAAGATGTATTATTAATCAAACGCCTTGTTCTATGAAGCCGCGAAACCTAATTTGCAGAAGCTATGAGTAAGTATTAATGGTATTATTCTTCTGACGCCATGACAAATTACTTTGAAAGAATACTTCATTTTTATTAAAGTAGGATAAAGTTATAACGGGTTCTTAGTAATATAATATTTTGGCCATGCGGGTACTGTAGTAGTCGCAAAATATATCCGAATAATATTTCTACTGGTCCTTTTGCTTTCGACATCACACATGCGTTGGACTTATATATAACTGTATTTTTGCTGCTCTTTTTTTATGATCAAACACAAGCACTATAGGAAAACTCCATTAGGGCACTCTGGGAGTGGTGCGTGTGCGTAAAAAGCGATTCACATTGGTTTTGAATCGTTGGAGGTTATATTCGTTGGGAAAAAGGACCTCGGGAAGGTCGTTCCATAAGGATGAAGTCCTTCAGATGTCCAGAATCCCCAACCTGTGTTCGATGTTCTAGGCTGTCGAGGTTCTTCGTCAGCTCGTGGTCTCCAATCAGACGAATGGCCCTCCTTTCGATGGAATCCAGTAGCCGAAGAGTATGTTTGGGTGCAGAGCTCCAGACATGAGAGCAGTACTTTAGTGATGGTCGATTCAGTGCTCTGTATAGTGTCAAAAGTTGTTGAGGTGTGTACAACTTTCTGGTTCGGAAGAGTACACCAAGTTTCTAAGAAGCTATCTTGGAAATTGCCACAATGTGGTTATGCCAAGACATATTCCCTTCCAGATTGACGCCCAACAAATTAATAGATGAAGCCAGTGGGATTGCGTGTCCGTCCATGACTATATCCGGTTCTGTAATGTTAACCTTTTTAGAGAAAACTGCTGCCTGGGTTTTTAGGGTTAAATTCGACTTGATTACTGTCACCCCAATCCAAAATGTCTTTTCTTCGTTAAGGCGTGATACTTCATGCTGTCTGCGAAGATCTGTGTCGGCAGCCGATGTTTGTGCATTCAATGAGAAAGATGTCCTCATGCCAATCACGATCAAAGGCTTTAGAAATATCCAGTGCAACAGCCCGAGACTCCCCATGATGTTCGATTGCGTTGTTCCAAAGATGGGTGACATAGGCTAAAAGATCTCCAGTTGATCTGGACTTCCGAAAACCATATTGATAATCGCTGATAATGTTGAAGCCTTCCAGGTACTTGCCGGATTTCATCGAAAGGAGAGCCATTCGTCTGATCGGAGACCACGAGCTGACGAAGAGCCTCGACAGCCTAGAACATCGAAGACACGTTGGTGGTTTGACTCTATATTACAAATATTTCCACATTGCTTGCTTAATTCCACCTAGAGGGACCAAAAGCAGAAATACATGACGAACCATTGCCTCCCATCCATATGTGATTCAGCTTAGCATTCCTCAAACTTCACTGTTTAGGAATTCCTTCATCTGAAGGACGTCATCCTTGTGAAACGATGTTCTTGAGGTCGTGTCCCCCAACGAATATAACCTCCAACGATTCAAAACCAATCTGAATCGCTTTATTCGCACACGCATCACTTCCAGAGTGCCATAAATGATTTTTCCTATAGTGCTATAGTGCTTGATCATTAAAAAAAAATCTGCGAAGAGATTCTATGCACGACACAATGTTCGAAAAATAGACAAGCAAAATGTTAGATGAATATATTATTGTAATGATAATATTAAACAGACAAAATTTCACTTAGGTATACCATTTTTATTTTTTAATTTTAAATCAATTAAAAAGTCCAAGGATAATGATAATGGCAATTATAAAATACACATTAATCGCCATCTATTTGCTTCTGACTATTCAGTCCAAATGTCGGATTCTGAGAAATGTTAAGCATCACTTAATAGCCAGAGATATTTGACTGTGACATTAATGACATTGACAGAGAGAGATTGTTTGTTTTGCCTAACCAATTCTTGATTCTGCCGATAGAGTCCCTATGTCCTTTTTGTTGTGTTTATTTTCGTAATAACATGCGTCATCATATTATCGTGTACAAAGCAGATAGAAATACCGGGTCCATCATTGTTTCAAGTCGATGCATAAACCTATATTATTGCAAGCTTATCGATAACCTTAGGCTATAATATCAAACCATTAAGTTTAAATGAAGTGGTTTATTTTACTCGATTGGGCAACTTTGACTGACCGACGAATTCACTAAAAACGTATCATGCATAGCCTTGTTTAAAGTGTTGACATTTAAAGCAGTAATATTTTGCGCGATTTCGATGATTAATTTTAGAAAGTTTTAATTTCTTATATTAATATTAAGCTGATACCAGACACAGCCTAAGTGAAATGTATTAATAATGTTTTTCTTCTATATTTGATCTCTGGAAAGTAACTTTTCTTATTAATATAGTTCGTTATTAGACAATATGTTCGTTTATTACAATAGACGTTAATAAATAATGTACCTAATATTTATAATGTCAGGGCCGTAGCAGCTTAATACAAGGTTTTTTTTTTAATTATATACAATGTAAACCTAAACAAACAATAATGTTGTCCAAACATTAAAAACTGGGAGGCATACATTATTGATCTACCGTTTCATAATACGAGGGGGCCTAACAATGAAACGAAATAACTGCTAGTGTTATGGTGTCCTATGGCATGTATTTCACAAGAAAAACCCCTGTTTGGTCCCAGATTAATCCCAAAAATAGTATAATAATATACAGCGTGTCAATTTCGAAGGTCACTACGGGTAACACCTTCTCCAATTATTTTCAATGTCTCACCCTGTATGACTGGGACAAACAGTGACATGAACAAAATACACTTGGCCGACCAACAGCTTTTATTTTCACTTTTATTTTATTGTACTAAATTTTAAACCCTTTTGGAGAATATGGGGTAACATTTAAAGTAAAGTAACGGTTCTTAGTGTTAAGCTGTGTCCACACATGAAGTTTTACCTGACGTTCAGGTTTTCAAGTAAGACTACAGATAGAATCCCCATATCTTTTTTGTTGTGGCTACTTTCGTAATAACAGTCATCACATTACGTGTACAATGCAGATAGAAATACAGTGAAATTTCTCATAACGGACACCTCTAATAAGTGGATATCTCTATTAAGCGGACATTTTTTCATAGTCCGGAACTAGGTATATGAAATTCCATGAAAATCAACCTCTCTTGGGCGGACGCTTCTTTGGGCGGACGCGGATAGGCTGTTTTCATACAAAGAGTGCGAAAACCCTCCTTTAAACCGATAACAATTTTTTTAAAGTATTTGGGAGACGAATAAGTACGGTGCAAAAACTCTCTGAACACAGACCGGCAACCAATCGCGTATGCGAAAGGACTTCGCCGAATGAAAGTATATGTGATTCCCCGACAGCAGTACGCGACAGTTGTAATGTTCAAATCGTAAACAATGGCAGAAAAATGTCGCGCTTCGAGTCTGAAAGAGAATATTAATGTTGTGGAAGTTTGTAATTTGATAACAATGATTTGGCCTAGTTCATTAACATTGATAGCAATTTGCTACTAGAAGATGATAGTGACCCCATTCCTACCGATTATGTAGTCCAAACTGAAACCACATCACTATCTGACGACTCTGATGAAGGAGTTGAATGCAGTAATCAAACAAATGTTACCAATTATCACAAGCCATTAGTATGGTAAAGGAATTATAAGAGTATGCAAAGAATAGAGATGACTCTACAGCAAGGGAATTAATATCAGACTTGGAATTACATTTTCTAGATTGCAAGTTTTAAAATGCAAACACGTCAAACTAGGTTATTAGATTTTTGTAGTATTACATCCTAGCTAAAACTAGTGTATTTTTGTTATGTTATGTTTATTTGTACATACTACATATACATAGTAATAATTTTGCATTTACATATTACCTAATAACAAATTTCCCATGGGCGGTCACTTCTATTAGGCGGACACATTTAGAAGGTCCCGTAGATCTCCGCCCAAGAGAGGTTTCACTGTACCGGATCCATGTTTGCTTCAAGTCACTGGTTCGTATTGTATTAGTTATATTGCAATATTTTTTATGCAGTAGTTGCCGTATATCGCCAGTTTGAGAGTTACATTCCTTGGATCGTCGAATTTGCCGATTTGCACTTAAATTAAATAATTAATCACGGTTATTACTACAAAGGTCCATCATCTGAGGAATGTCTTTGTTTGGCGAAAGCCTCCGGAGCAAGTGAAAGTTGTGCACATTTCAATCCCCTGGCGTATAAACTTTAGACCCGACCCTGTATAATGATTAAATCCGTCTTTTATTGTGACGTATAAAATTAACCTATTTTTAATAATTATTTGAAAGTACTTAATACATAAACCGGTTTAAGAGTATTGAACAATCAATAATGAAATGTATATGACTCGGTAAAGGTAAACGATTTTAACAGTAGTTTATATACGGTGTTATGAACAAAACGTAATAATAGATAGAATTTTTGGTTGACTGCCCTCTGGTTATTATTTATTTAAATTTAAGCATCGAGCACCTGTCGATGCGTAGACGATAATTGACCAAATTTTCGTCGACTTACTAATACGTTGATTGAGAGGACTCCGCGGAACTTTAAATCGAGATTTTTCAAGGGTTTATTAATCGTATATACAGGGGGTTATGGAAATGACTTATTATATCTAAATTGATGACTCCTAGGGTGGCCTAGAGAAAGTCTACATACTTTTTTTTTAATCGAATATCTAAATACTAAGGTAAAAACCCTTTTTACCCATATACCGTAGCGCCGTTCCATCTGGATTCAGTTAGCAACAATGTGGGTCACTAGACTATACAAACAGTGTTGTCAGATCACACCGCATGTTTCGCCCTTGCTTGGATACCTGCCGCGCGCGACTATCGTTGATTCAGTATGTTTCAAGACTCGGGGGTGGAGTGAAACTATCGAGGGTTCCACGTGCTTGACGTATACGAATTTTAAACATTTTTTAGATGTAGCAGTACCCGATTTTTTTTCTGTTGTGAAATAATTCATAATAAGAAATATTGTGATGTGATTTCAAATTTGTGTGATATTACCTATTGTTGGTTCTGTTGCAAAACATACTTTTTGTGTTTTTTTTTTATGGAATTTAATTATAAAACGAATTATAAGATCGAAGGTAAGAGAGTATGTACCTTAAAATTGTAGTATTTTTTTTCTAAAAAGTTTGAAAAAGAAGTGATAACGCGGGTCAAAGACGACTTGTTGTCACAAACTGAACACATACGTGTACAATTCTGTTTTGCACCTCAATAAACTATTGATTGCAAACGTCCTCAGTAGCGGCCACGTAAATTTTCAAATTTCATATAAAGTGAATATTTCGTACAATAATTCAAAGCGCCATTTAAGATTATTTTTCTTCGATTTATTTTCATCTCAGGATTTGCCGGTTTAAATATAATAAGTCATTTCCATAACACCCTGTATAAGTTTTTAGAAATTAAACAAAGAATATTGAAATAGCTATTTATGTAACCAATACATAAAGTTAGTAACTTTATGTATAAGTTTCATACAATATGATCGTATCAGTATTCTTTTTCGAAATTAAAATATATACATTATATACAGGGTGGCTCATTAATGCGACAAAGCTCAATATCTCTTTTACCACTAGGAATAGCGGAAAACTTTTTCACGAAGCTTATTAAGCGTTAAGAGGTGCAGCTTCTAAGGTTATTTTCGACCATACAGGATGCTCCAAAAGGGCGGTGTGATAAAAATTTCATATTTTTTAATGGGACAAATGTATATTTTTACATATTTGAATTCACCGTAAAATTTTGTACATAGCACCGTAATTATTTGTACACATTTTTGCAACGTTGCCAAATAGATTGGAAAATTCCTAAATTGTGCAAAAACATGGTTCAATGAAATGTGTAATATCTCTTAACTTATAATAATTTGAAACAAAATATTTTTTGTCGGAAAGAGGAATGTTGACAGCAGTCCTCTATGATAACACATATCAATAATTTTGTACAGGGTATTTTCTATGGATATGCCAACAGTACGAACGTGAAACCTGAGTTTCGTAAGATTTTTAAATGAACCACCCTATATATGATTACCTTATATTGTAGATATTTTAATCTCTACCAATCTTGGTGGTATTTCAATTTTTATTTAAACTCGAGCAAGAAAAATTGGATGTATTTTACCATTGTCCTTTTTCTAGTAACCTATGACAAAATAATAATAAAATGTTAGCTTAACTTAACGCTTAATAAGTTTCGTGAAAAAAGTTTTCCTCTATCCCTAGGGGTAAAGGAGATATTGAGCTTTGTCGCATAATTGGCCACCCTGTATGTTGGTGTATAATATAACCAACTCGCTGTCATTTAGGAATGCAATAAGTTTGGGATATTTGCTTATATCTACTTGATTATTCAGAATTAATGTTGATTTTAGCTTGGAATAGCATCATAAAGTTGAAGGTTTACAAATGGTTTACCTTTCTTGAAAATACGTTAACAATACGCGTTTGCTGAAACATTTGCTTTTGGTCCAATGCACTTTAATAAACGGATTATATTTCTTTTTGTAATTCCCTGATTATTGTTCCGTTTAAGTATTAATTTAAACCCAAGACTTAAGATCACTGTATAAAATTGGGCCTTACTTCAAGCGATATATTAAGGTGATGTTTCCAAATTGACACCATGTATATAGAATTTAAAAATGCTTGCAAATTAGGTACGGCAATCCGAGCTCTTAAAGTCACTCTTTTAATATAAATTGTTCGTGTACTCGTACGTTAACGTTAACATCGATTATGTAAACCAAAATTCGTCATGCCATTTAAACATCACCCATCAATTGTTAATACCTTTATTATAATAACACTCGACCTACAATAGCGTTTATAAGCTACCATAACAGATACGTACATTGTGTAGGAATGGTTTCAATGAATCTGTTTTTCTAACTTTAAAAGGAAACTAAAAGTTATTAGCATTACCGTAACCGTCGGCGTTTAATGCATGAAGTAGCTACTAAGGAAAAAACATAAAATTTATAAATAAAAGATCCTTGAAATTACCAGCTGAGGAAGCTACGCCTTCTTCTATTTCTTGGCAAGTATAATCATATTTTTTTTTTTCGTGCATTAAAGAGTAATGATAAAATACGAGAAGTGATTCTTAAGAAGCAGAATAATCCCGGGCTATATGCTGGTCCACCCCAAGAGAGTTCCATTCGCGGAGGATTTGTTCTACTTAGGCTGGACTGGACTCTTTGTGATGCACACCAGGACGATTGAAACCAAGCCAAGTCGTCTTAATTTCACTTGGCGGGTTTAAAATGACAACTGTAATAATATGTATAGATATACAGGGTGTTACAAATTCGGCCTTCACCATTGGGATTTCGGAGACGGTAAAAAAAGAAGAAATTTGCTTTTAAATGTTTCAATATATTGAGAGGATTACTTTACATGTTTCGGCTTTTTAGACCTTTTTCAAGAGCATTGCAAGATGAACACTAAACTTAAAAATTATTTTACGTGTCTTCATACAATCACTAATAAACTTTTTTATTGCCTAAGAATTAGGGTTTTCCCCAGATTAGTGTAGGTAGACTTGAGAAAAAAAAAATAATCAAAAATAAATACAGATACTTTCAAAATATTTGAAAAAATCTAAAATTTTGCTTTTCGGTTCTTATTTTTTCCTGACTTAGTTCGAAGACATGTGCAAAAATAAATTTCACTTTCTTATTTCTACTTTTTATTCTCCACAAGATGGAATCATCAAATCTTTCAGGCGACGTTTCGTCTTTAGGTCACCAACATCAACTTAATTTTTTTAAATACGGGCCTGGATTTTTTTGTTTTAATTATGAAAGAGGACCGAAATCTACGTTCAGTGGTATACAACACTTCCTGGTTTTCCGACGTTTTATTCCTTAAACTGACCATCTTCATGAAAATACCCCTAGTACGTTCATGTAATTTTCTTTTGTTTCGAAGAGACTGAAGATTTTAAAATTGTTATTGCTATTTCTGTCTGTAATTGTTATTGTTATTACGTACTACTACTGTGTTTTTTTTTAATTTCAAACTAATAGTTGTATCGAATTTCTACTTAGAGTAAGTACAAGTAATTTATTTTATTAATACAAATAAAATTTAACTTTAAAACAGCACTTTCTTAAGCCTTTTAAAAGATACATTGAATTTTACATGTTCAAATTATACCGAATTAAAAAAAATAGTTAATTACGTACGGGCTGTCCCATTTTCGACACTTTTATAGGATATCTCCGTTATTGTTAGTGCTATCAAAAAAGTAATGTAGGTGTCATGTAAGAGATACAGATAAATGTTTTATATAGAAGTTTCTTTATAACGATTGCTGAATAAACTGCCGTTTTCAGAATAATTATACGGGGTCAGGTAAGAAAGTTATCGGACCTAACCTCATTTTTTAAATGGACCACCATGTATATTTTAATCTAACATTTTAAACTCTCTTCTCAAATTTATAACACACCATGGATGATAGATATCATATCAAAATTTTCAAAATGTTGATAAGTCTTTTTCACAAACGAATATGTAAGTATGAAATTGACGTTAAATGTTAATAACAGCTAGAATGTTAACATAGTTGTCTCTAGGATATTAGCTTTTGTTTCATGGCCTACTGTGGTTTAAAGTAATAAAGTTTAAATAAATCGCCTAGGAAACCAATATTATCCATGGTGTGTTATATATTTGAAAATAGAATTTAAAATGCTTAGATTAAAATATACAGGGTGCTCCATTTAAAAAAATGGGGTTAGGTCCGATAACTTTTTTACCTGACCGCGTATACTTATTCTAAATACGGCAGATTATTCTAAAATCATTATTAAGAAACTTTTGTATAAAACATTTTTCTCTATCTCTTTTAACTAAGAAAGTATAGGGTAATTTTGAAATTGTCAATTTTTTGATTTTCCCCCGTATCTCTTAAGCGAGCGAAAATTTTCAAAGTGTCGAAAATGCGACACCCTGTACGTACTAGGAGTATTTTAATGAAGATGGCCAATTTAAGGAACAAAACGTCGGAAAACCAGTAAGTATTGTCTGAACGTAGATTTCGATCCTCTTTCATAATTAAGACAAATAGATCCAGGCCCGTATTGAAAAAAAGTTGATGATGGTGACCCAAAGACGAAACGTCGCATTAAAGATATGATAATGCCATCTTATGGAGCATAAAAAGCAGCAAGACCGATACTGCTAAGTAAGATACGTCAAAGAATATGGTATTTTGCGTATGAAAAAACGTTTTTTTGTAATGCTATACAGGTACTAATTTTTGATAGAATTGGTAGTCAATAAACTTTTTAACCTTATTATGATACAGGTTTTCGTTTTACAGGAGGCGTTTTGATAAATAAATCTTGTTATCATGACTGTACCCAAAAATGCGTGACCACTTTATTGTCAACCTATGCAAATCGGGTGTTACATACTACTTCTATGTTAACGCTCAACCATGATAAAATGCATGTGGGTCTGTTTGCGAAACCTTGAAATAAAATATAAATAATTAATGTAACCCTGTGTATAATCGACGAACGACAAACAATAAAATTTACTTCTTGAAATGTTACGGAACACCCAGTTTTAAAGATGGCGTAGAGCCGAATTATTCGCGATATACAGGGTGGCCCATCGAAAGCAGTCCAGCAACGTTTACGGCTGTGTATGTGAAAATTAAAAAAAAAACCTCGGACCCGTAAACTTGTGTTTTCAGGGGGACACGTTTCACTATTTTATCCCTGTAACCTTAACCCCCCCTAGCCGGGGCGGCTACTGCCCTTGTTTTTTCAAATGGGAATGGGTATGTTGTGATACATCTTTTTAAAGGGCATTAAATTCTCTTTAAAATGGCGCTTTGTTTTGTAAATTTGAGGTACGCGCTGCCGAGAAATTGCGTTTTAAAAAATGCAATTTTATTGAGTAATACTTACATGTTATCTTATTAAATGTTGAAAATGTCCGCCATTCACCTCCATACAATAGTACAACAACTGTTCAAAGTGTTCTCGGACATTGTGAACCAGAAACATCTGGTGTAATTTGTTGACATTCAACATTGTTTACGCACAAACATGTGTACTTGATAAGAGGTGCAGTGAAATGTTTCAAATTCCGTTGCTCGGCGGCGCGTAGCTCAAATTTACAAAAGAAAGCGCCATTTTAAAGAGAATTTAATGCCCTTTAAAAAGATGTATCACAACATACCCATTCCCATTTGAAAAAACAAGGGCAGTAGCCGCCCCCGCTAGGGGGGTTGAGGTTACAGGGATGAAATTAATAGTGAAACGTGTCCCCCTGAAAACACAAGTTTACGGATTCGAGTTTTTTTTAAATTTTCACCAAGCTGGACTGTTTTCGATGGGCCACCCTGTATATGCATACATTAAGCACTTAAAATAAAGGTAGCGGATGTTCTTGCAAATTGGTTTAACTTTATTAAGATTCTTATTTGGAAGATGAAAGTATAGCTGGCGTTAATTTTGCAAACTTGCGTAACGATTTATTCAAACAGATGGCAAGGATAATGAATTACGGGGTGTCCCATAACTTGTGGGCCATAAAGCAGCTGGAGATACTGAACATCAAACTGGAGCCATTAAGTTTTTTCGAAATGTTTCTGGGTCTAGAAATACAGGTATGTTGAGCCATAATTTGAAAACTGATGAGTGTATCGCATTGAAAGTTGGCGGTATGATATTTTTATGAGTAAGAAATAAGAATCCCCCATCCGGTCGAGATCGAATATCTCTTGGGCTACGGGCACGGTACACACTCCCCGATCTGTAGACCATACCGCAATACGAGGAACCGAGGATTGATTGCCTTTAGGGGAGCAGCGTATAATGGCGGATGGTGGTTCGAAGCCCACGTGAAGCTGTAGGTTCCCTCGGTCCCCTGGCGAACGAAGGGGAAATAATTGGAAAAATAGAGATACAGTGAAATCTCCCTTAGGCGTACACCTACGGGAGCGTCTAAATGTCTCCACCTAATAGAGGTGTCCGCCCATGTTTGTTATTAGATAATATGTAAATTCAAAATTATTACTATGTATATATATATGTACAAATACACATAACATACAAAAATACACTAGTTTTAGTTAGGATGTAGTACTGAAAAAATCTAATAACGTAGTTTGACGTGTTTGCGTTTTATACTTGCAATCTAGAAAATGTAATTCCAAGTCTGATAACAATTCCATTGCTGTAGAGTCACCTCTATTATTTGCATATTCTCATAATACCTTTACCATACTTGGTGACATTTGTTTGATTACTGCATTCAACTTCTTCATCAGAGTCGTCTCATAATCGATAGGAATGGGGTCACTATCATCTTCTAATAGCACATTGCTATCAATGTTAATGAACTCGCCCAAATCATTGTTATCAAATTACAAACTTCCACAACATCAATATTCTCTTTCAGACTCAAAGCGCGACATTTTTCTGCCACTGTTTTCGATTTTAACGTTACAACTCACAGATAAACGGCGGACCGCTGTCTGGGAATCACACATACTTTCATTCGACGAAGTCCTTTCGCGCTGCCACGCATACGCGATTGGTTGCCGGTCTGTCTTCAGAGAGTTTTTGCACCGTACTTATTCGTCTCCCAAATTCTTTAAAAATTTGTTTGTCCGTTTAAAGGAGGGTTTTCGCACTCTTTGTATGAAAACAGCCTGTCCGCGTCCGTCCAAAGGAGAGTCCGCCCAAGAGAGGTTGATTTTCATGGAATTTCATATACCTAAAACTGTGAAAAAATGACCGCTTAATAGAGATCTCCGCATATTATAGGTGGCCGTTATTAGAGGTTTCACTGTATTTTCAAAAATAGTTTAAAACATGAGTTTAATTTAATAACATTTACAAATTGTATGTTAATGATATTATAGAAGTCTTGGCGAGGCTTGTAATTAACACTCTGTTTCCAGTTTGAACTTATACATACATATACCTAAAATTTGGAAGATAGGGGGAGGGACTATCAAGGCTCGGGTGTACTTCTTCTTAAATTATAAGCTCCCTGGTTTTCGTGTATTAGTGCCCCAAAAGTTAGTTTGACGATTTTTGGTGCAAACTTTTTTAATTAATGTTTGGTTGATCGTAAAGTTTTTTGTTCTTCATTTTTATTACTTATAAATCAGCACATCATGTCGTTCTACATAATGTCTTAAGTCATTAGGGTAGCGGCCATATAACGACTATAATTTTAAACAAAAAGGAACACTAAATGTAATAATTGCCTAAAAATGAAATGGCCAAGAGACCATAATTACGATCTAAAGAAGGTAGATGATTTTTTACTTTGGCAATGTATTTAGCATCTTTTTAATACTCCCACTTGGAGATTTAAAATCTCCGGAAAAGTTGAGTGTCGGAGAGAAAGGTTTTTCCAGAAAAATTGAAAAAAACTTAAATTTTGGGAGAAATGTATATTTTATATATTTTTTTATCGTATTATATTTATTTTATATATCGTCGGTTTAAAGGTAAAACTCATTAAGTGCAAATTTGAATAAAAGCGAGTTAAAAGTTTCGAAGTGTTTAACAGTCATAATCCTATAACAAGAAAAATTCATTAAATGTCTAAAGCTATTCGGAACGTACCTTTAGACATTAAAATTTTTTTTTTGTTATATGATTATGACTGTTAAACACTTCGAAACTTTTAAATCGCTTTTATTAAAAATTGCACTTAATGAGTTTTACCTTTAAACCGACGATATTTTCTTATCTTGTTATTATTTTGAAAAAAGGCATGTTTTAAACAGGCGAGACACGCGCTGGTATATAATTCACCTTCGGTATATCTCTTTAAAAAATCGCCAGACACAATATGCGTCCCGTGGCACCATCTTATTAAACTAAGCATATTACTATTTTTTGCGTTTGTGATTTTTTTACGGTAAGTTAACAATATTTTTAAAATGATTTCTCTGAAGCCGAAGACTCAAAGTCGGACTTGGACTTGGCAATGAAATGCCTTCAAAGTCTTTTAGTTTTGGCTTCGGTTTTGGCTGTAGCTCGTATTTCTTATTGTTTTTTTCTTGATAACAAACAGTAAAGTTTCCTTTTTATTACTTACTTTAAAGTAAAATATTAAGTATATGGTATATTTGGCCGTTGTCTTTTATTTAAACTATTCTGCGAAAATAAACTCCTGGACAAAATTAACGCAACATCAAGAATTTCTCATATTTTTATGCTATTTTTTTCTGAATTTATGATCCGATTTGAATGATTTTTATTTGCATTGTAGGTTGGTTACTTGACAATGTCATAGTTTTAGGTGTTTATGATAAAAATGTAATTTTCGATTTATACTGGGTGTACTAAAAATGCTATGTTTTTTTCCGAAAATTCGCATCACCCTGTGGAGTATATTAGCAACCGAAACATATTGCAATTGACATTAAACGGTAGATCCATCTTTCCCCAACATCTTCTTTTTTGGTTTACTTCATTATCTCTGTTATTAAAGGAGATACACCGTTTTATAGCGTAACATGTTTTTATAGACTTTAATATTCAACACATTCATTGTTAAATGTTTTCAAGTAGGTTTCAAGATTAAAATACTCGTCGGGCAACTGGGCATACGAAACGAACGTTTAATTAGCAGTTTCCGAACCGAATCTGGTAGACAGTGGCTGAAGCTATAAGCTAACATTTTCAGCTTATAAAAATTGGAACTAAATATAGCCAAAAATATTAACATAAAACCTGCATAACTCTCGCAAATTAAAAGAGTATATGAATATTGCATAAGTCCTATTAATCAACCTAGCGCCAAATGCGGTATCATCTGATGAAGCCGCTGTGATGGTGAAACACGTATCATGTGGACAAAATATAGTGGAAATCAAAAAACATCAAATAGTGTTTTCTTTAATAATTTTATTATGGATTTTCATCAAGTTAAGGCTGAAAATATAAGATAAATGCGGTATCGTGTTTGTGAAACAACTTCACCGAGTTTTCAAGTAAATTGGTGGTGTTTTATAAAGAATTGTTAAAAATAGCAAAGGTAACCCTGCAAGTGACTCATAGTTATAATAAATCGTTAATGGGTATCTAATACAAGATTGCTTCATCAACCGCGTTTACATGTTGAATGGAGTTGTGCAATTTTGATATCATTTTATTTTGCCTAATTTTCGAAGTTATAGATATTTCAAAACACTATTTCTATTAATTACAAGAACCTTTTTTTAGATTAGTTAGATACTAAAATATTGTTACTGGTGTAAATTGTGTGAAATAAAATCGATTAAAACAAGCTTTTATTTGATTAATTTTGCACAAATCCAAGTTGATTTTAAATTAGACAAGGAATATTACATGCACAAGTCCACAATTTATTATGGACGTGCTGTATAAGTTATTATATCCCTCTAATTAAAGCAATAAACCCCACGAATTAATTTTTATTTTAAGCCGTAAATCAGTTTTTTGCTCCTCCTGTAAAATTGTTGATTTCGAACTTGTGCAATTTTCATATTAGGCCGACGATATGCACATTATATTTGTAATTTTTCCTTTATTTAATGCTCGAGAAAAACTTTTTTTTCATTTTTTCCTGTTTTTTCTAAACCGTTCAATCTCTACTCCTACTCCCAAAGTCGTGTAATATTTAATATTCATCGTGAATTGTAGGAAGCAACAAACTATTAACAACATTTGTAAAATAGACTGGATTTTTTAAAAGTTCTGCGTCTGTACAGAAACCATAAATACTTTTTAAATTATCCTTCGGTTTAACGTTAGGAGGGAAGACAAAAAATACCCCTCTTAGGCTTTTATTAATGTCTTAAAATTATCATGCTAAATTCTCAAATAACGATATATTTTCACATAACAGATAATTTTATGTATTTGCAATAACATAATAATAAAAAACACCTATTAACACTTCCGGTAGCAACCAACTTGTCTAGAAACTTTTTTTTATTTGAGTGGAGACAAGGTCATTGTTTATGTTGAGTGGTTTTTATCCTGCAAATATATTTATATCTTTTTTGTTTTATACGTCCGTTAATTGGTATTATAATTTTGATATGTCCATATCTAAGGTTCTTGTAAAAATATTAATGGTTTGCAGTGTTTCTTTTATATTTTATAGCTATATGGATGCAACTCATAATCAACTGCGTAACCATAAATTATCGTCCTCCTATGCAAACTAGTAAACGGACAACAACCCGTTAACTTAGGTTAATGACTTCTACAATAACCCTAATGTCCCCTTAAGAAAATTAAATTCCATATTAAGCAAATAATAGTATATTACGTACCGAGGTGGAAAGCGTTTCATTCCTGTCGAGAGAGTACGTAGTTATCTAAATCTCGAGACAGTAATGAAACGTTTCACCGAGGTTTGTATACTATTTTATTTACAACCACATCTAACATCCACTTCTTATTATTTTGAATTAAAATTATTGATAACAGATAAATGTCATTTTGACTTTTCCATTGAAAAATTAGACAGATATTTCAAATAACCGCAGGTGGTAAAATAATGTTGGTAATAATACACATCAAGATAGCAAATATCATTTTTTGAATATGGTTTCCCTGTCACTAAACAATATATTATTTTAACAACAGAAAAATGAGGAATTTGATTTTGCTGCTAGTCCACCAGAAATTCGAGAAGCAGCAAAAATAGTAGAAGAAGATCTTCTGCCAACTAAAAGCCGTCCGAGATATGACAAGGCATATAATTGTTTCAAAGAATGGTGTACGGGAAACAAAGTTCACAAAGAAGTAATAAGAAAATGCGTTAAGTTAAACATATTTTTATTTATTTTTTAATTTTACAAAAGGAAATACAACTTTTGGAAAATAAGAAAGGTTTTCTTAGTGTGTATAGCTGTCGGATCTTAACGTCGTCGCATGCAACCCTCGTAACAATTTTTATACAGTCCACTCACTACTAATACTACTAAAGCCATCTACGAGCTATCAAGAAAACCGAATGATGTCCAATACTACTACCGTCATCTACGAGTTATCAAGGAAACCGAATGGTATACGGTTTGGTTTGACGTGATGATAAAATATTAGGGAGGGTCAGACTTTTTTAATTTGACGGTACGATAAAATATTAGGGAGGGTCGGACTTTATACGATAAATAATATTCAATGAATATAAATTAATATTTTTTTATTCGTTTTGTTTTTGGGGGTGCACGTGCGCATGTGCTCCTGTGGAAGAACCGCAACTGGATAAGACTATGCCAACTCTGCCGTAAACTGGATAAAAATATAGACTTTTGAGTCACGTCCATCGATTGTTTGTTTTTCCTAACCGATACACATCAAACCAATCAGCTGTTAGAATGAAAACAGAAACAGACAGAAGATACAAATTTTGTTGTGTTTACTTTCATACTGTGCGTAGCGTCATCTGACAATTATATCAATCGTCTTCAAGCTAAATAAAATTTCATGTAAAAGGAAAGTAAGTAATAATTACATGACCTTTTACCATACACTCTACTGGTAATAACAGTTAAGTAAACAAAAAGGCATTACTAGGCAAGACAACACTTAAAAGAGGTCCTTAAAATTCTTGTCTTGTGAATACAGTTATATCCAATCTGAAGAAAACTTCGTTATGTTAGAATTATGATGTGACGAATATATTTAACGAGTCATTGATTTCTTAGCTGTTAATGAATTCAGACGGCGTCTAGTACCAGGTAGGACTGGGTGATTTTTGAAAAAGATAGTCCAATAATTGAAATAATCGATTAATCGATCAATCGAAATTAATCGTAAAAAATCGATTATCGATCCTCAACCTGACAAACAAAATTGACATAATCGCTTTTTAAACTCGATGGGAAAAATGGCGTCCGATTTCCCATCGATTTTCGAAATCGATTTTTTTTTTAGTATATTCAGCAAATGATTACTAATCGTTTACAAATCGATGGGTTCTGCTGAATGCGCCCAATGAAGAAATGACATAATGAAAGTGAATTTAGCGCTTCTTTACCACTTGCCTATCTTGAAAACAATTCCGGGCGGGCGATTTAAATTTTAGACCCTCAAAAATGAGAGCCGATCGAACAGCTTTCAAATTATTACGTTGAATGTGTGTTCCAAAGGCTGAGCGATTAAGAAATTTCTTATTCGATTTAAGATTATGAAAAATAATCGATTAATCGATTATTCGAAAAATCGATTATAATCGAAAAATCGATAATCGAAAAATCGATAATCGAAATATGGATTAATGGATTTTTAGATTAATCGGTTTTTATCATTTTTGTTATCATTTTATCGATTTATCGATTACTCGGTATATTATTCCATTTATATTATATTTATTTAGCATTTTTAACTCGTTATATTATAGGTTTTTTCTGTGCAAAATAATGAATAGCAACATGTAAATAATTTAGTACAGTTAACCTAGTTATTGGCACTAGCACGTACTCCAATCGTATATCTGTAAATAACCTGGCAATAAGATTGATCAAATTAATTGCGTCACGTATTTCGGTACAGTACCAAACGAGAATTCGGCTAGCGGCAGAGAAAAAAACTTACAATCTTAACCGTTATGTATTTATTTAAAATTGGCTTTTTACCTTCCCATACGTATGAATATTTTAAAACGGTAAAAGAAAATTATTTATTAAAAGGCTATGAGACAAAAACGCACGCCATAACGATGTTTTTCTGGTCCCATAAATGCTTATTATTTATTAGAATTTATTAATATTAATATTTATGGCCGTGTTTTTGAATTCCAGATTTTGACGTGATAAATCGGATTAGCTTGTTAAGCTTCCATTAAAACGGAAACTCTATTAGTGCAAGCAGCGGCGGCACGTGCTTTAGAAATACGGGGGTTGCAGTGTCGTAGCCAGAGTTTGGGTTCAAGGGAAACAGAATAACGCATTTTTTTTTATTACACAACCACAAATTCACGTACGATTATTTTAAATTTCCGGATTAAATGTCTTGTTGAGCCGGACTCGGACGACTTGTGTACTTGGCCAATATTTGTTAATGGTGTATACTTCTCAAGTCGTGTGAATGGGTTACTTGTACAATTATTGTTCAAGTAAAAATGGCAATGGGTACTTAAGGGGGACGGTAACAAACGGTCAGGTACGATGTGTGGTTCCCATAGTAATTTCCTATTATTTTACTACATAACACTAAAAACAAAAAGTTATTTTCATATTGTATACAGGGTGTGCCTTAATGACGTGCTAATATTTCAGGGTGTGATTCCTTAGGTCATTTTATAAAGAAAATTTCATATGAACATATGTCCGCAACGGCTTAAATTTTTTGCTACACGGTGTATTTTTTTTTTAAAGGTTATTTTTTAATATCTCCGAAAGTACTTTAGATATTATTTTTAATTTTGGTATGTGTTAATAGGATATAGAACCACAAATTTTAGTTAGAAAAGTTATTCAATTGTTCCACCAGTGGCGTCCCTGCAAGCATGTCCTCTGATATTTTTTACAAAAAAGTTAAACTCCACTGACATTTTTCCATGTAAGCATTTTTTCTGGTTAGCCTGGTAAATTCTACATGACCTTGACTCTTGAGTTTTTCTCGTCAGACGTCAGACAGTTATTGATTAAAACCACTAAATTCATATTGGAACTCATTATTATTAACATTGATAAAATAATTATTAATGATAAATTTTGTTTCATAAAAAATGTTGGAAATGGCCACCTTCACTTAAAAGACACGCTTTCGCCCGTCTTCGCATCGAATTGCCCACTCCAACAATCTTTATAAAACGAAATTTGTCATTAATTATTTTATTAGTGTTAATAATAATGAGCTTCAATATGAATTTAGTGGTTTTAATCAAGAACGGTGCATCTGACGAGAAAAACTCAAGAGGCCGTTTTCATGTAGAATTGACCAGGCTACTCAGAAAAATGTTAGTGGCGTACCATCTTTCTTGTAAAAAATATCATAGGATATGATTGCAGGGACGCCACTGGTGGAACAATTGAATAACTTGTCTAACTAAAATTTGTGGTTCTATATCCTATTAACACATACCAAAATTGCAAATAATATCTAAAGTACTTTGGGAGATATTAAAAAATAACCATTTATTCAACAAATTCAACTACTGTAGCAAATAATTTAAGCCGTTGCGGACATATGTTCATATGAACTTTTCTTTCTAAAATGACCTAATGAATCACACCCTGAAATATTAACACGTCATTAAGAAACACCCTGTATCTTTGCACATACACTTGAACGTATTTTATTATTTATAACAGTAGTAATCGCGGTTCCCGTTGCTTATAATTCCTCTCGCCTAAAATAGCAAATATTAGAAGATCCCGTTATTCTATTTCAATTAATGTTATCATCCATGCAAGAAAGAATATGAAAGTTGTTTCAAGTTTTATCGTATTACAGAGATTATTTAGATATATAATAGTGTTCAAGCTCAGACTTATCGAAAAAATTCAGTTGGCTATAAAGGATTAAATCTTTAATCGTTTTTTAAGAGTTCTTGACAGCATACAGAAAAATATCAAACAAATATAATAAGAATATTTTTTCTCCAACACCATTTTAGAAACAATACATTCTTAAGTAAAAGTATGCATTGGAATTCGTTCAAACTAACACGGTGTTGCAGAATGGAGACATTCCATATTACATAGTCAACGGCAACTAGATTGTCAGTTCAAACATCTAAACTGCACGGGAAAACCAAATATTTTGAAAGTCAAGACGGGTTTGTTTCAATTATTTTAACACTGTGATGTTAAATTCGCATTTAACAGGGCTTGATTTTACCAGGAAGGTAAATTTATTACAAAGTATTGTTTTATAACATAATAAAATAATGTTTTTAAATTTTGTCAAATCAATATAAACAAACACAAAACGTCTCATTTGTATTCAGCGTAATTTATTGTACCTAGCTACACCTAAGCTTTCGGCCTTTTGAAAGGCCATCATCAGGGCTAAACCTTCGTCAAAGCTACACCCACGTAACAAGAAACATCCCCCAAAAGTAATAAACACCCTTTTTTTACTGTTCTGTAATTTTTACTGGTTCCAAATTTAGGTTTATTTATCTTTAAAACAAATCACCAAACATTTAAATTATCGAAGAGTAAAAAAGGGTGTTTATTACTTTTATGGTATGTTTTTTGCTGCCTGGATATAGCTTTGACAAAGCCTTAGCTCTGATGATGGCCTTGTAAGAGGCCGATATCGCTAGGCGATGGTAGAATTAAATTACTCTGAATACAAATGACACGTTTCGTGTTTATTTTTATCTAATGTTTTTATTCAAATAACACTAATAATTAGGTAATGTTTTTAGTAACATAACAGCATTTGGAATTGTTGCCCAAAATACATATATATATTTTTTAATATACAGGGTGTTATGAAAATGACTTTTAATATTTAAATGGGTGACCCCTTGGGTGTCCTAGAGAAAGTCTACATACTTTTTTTTAATCGAATATCTAAATACTAAGGTAAAAACCATTTTTACCCACATACTGTCCCGCCGTTCCATCTGGATTCACTTAGCAACATTGTGGGTCACTAGAGTATACTAACAGTGATGTCAGATCACACCGTTTGTCTCGGCCTTGCTTGGATACCGGCCGCTCGCCACTATTATTGCTTCAGTATGTTTCGAGACTCGGGTATGAAATGACGCTGTCGAGGGTTCCACGTGCTTGACGTATACGAATTTTAAACGTTTTGTTAGTTGTAGCATTATCCGATTTTTTTTCTGTTGTGAAATAATTCATAATAATATGTGATGTGATTTCAAATTTGTGTGATATTATCTACTGTTGATTCTGTTGCAAAAAAAAAACTTTTGTGTTTTATTTTTTGACGGAATTTAATTATAAAATGGATTATTTAAAAGTAAGTAAGAAGAAGAAAAAGAAGTGATAACGCGCGTCAAAGACGTCTTCTTGTCAAAAACTGAACACGTGCGTTTACAATTCTGTGTTGCAATATGACAACACCGCCTATAAAGCGCTAACCTCTTTTGAACCTCGAGACTGCCTCGATAAACTATTGATTGCGAAGGTGCTTGGGAGCGGCCACGTAAATTCTGAGATTTCATATAAAGTGTATATTTCGCTTAATAATTCAAAGCGCTATTTATGGTTATTTTTCTTCAATTTATTTTCATCTCAGGATTTGCCAGTTTAAATATAATAAGTAATTTCCATAACACCCTGTATATTTATTTATATTTCTAAAATAGGCTAGAGAAAGTATATACTCTAGAACTTGAATGGAATGACATTTCTTCAAGAAAAGGCATAGAGGATATTCGATATTCGATTAGCCTGTTGAAAAAACCGAATGATTTATTTTTAAATTGGATACAGACTTCGTAACAAATCTTACGTTATATTTCTGCATTCACGTTTACGTACGCTTCGCTTTACCTCGGTTGCACCCGATAAAATAATTAGAGAGTTGCTTGACAAGTCAAGCAGCGAGCCACCATTATTACACTAACTATTTGGTTAACCTTCCAGTTGTTAATTGTTATTATGACTTCTTGTTATGGAAATAATAAAGTTGGTTATTTTACTAAATAATAAGTTATAAGAAAGGTCATGAATGAATTATTAAATTTTAGGAAGAAACCTAAATTTTAAAACTACTTAGACAAAAATATGATTGGTTATTATTTTTAGAAAAAATCTTCTTTTTAAGTTGATTCTTACAATATTCCTAAAATCTTATGCAGGTCAATGTATACTGGTTTTTTTTTAACTCAAAAATCATTATTTTATCACTCATATTATGTTGTAAAATAATAATGAAGGAAATTTTAAAAAGTTAAAATATACAGGGTGTCCTTAATGACGTGCTAATATTTCAGGGTGTGATTCCTTAGGTCATTTTATAAAGAAAAGTTCTTATGAACATATGTCCGCAACGGCTTAAATTTTTTGCTGCAGGGTGTTGAATTTTTATTTTTTAAATGGTTATTTTTTAATATCTCCGAAAGTACTTTAGATATTATTTTCATTTGGTATGTGTTAATAGGATATAGAACCACAAATTTTAGTTAGAAAAGTTGGAATTGTTGGAAATGGGATTGTTTTGTTTGTTTGTTTTACTCAAAAGGCATGCTTCCGCCCATCTTCGCATCGAATTGCCCACTCGTTCAAATATTGAAATTTTTATAAAACAAACAATCTTAATAATAATGAGTTTCAATATGAATTTAGTGGTTTTAATCAAGAACGGTGCGTGTGACGAGAAAAACTCAGAAGACCGCTTTCATGTAGAATTGACAAGGCTAATCAGTAAAAAATGTCAGTGGCGTACCATCTTTCTTGTAAAAAATATCAGAGGACATGTTTGCAGGGACGTCACTGGTGGAACAATTGAATAACTTTTCTAACTAAAATTTGTGGTTTTATATCCCTATTAACACATACCAAAATTGAAAATAATATCTAAAGTACTTTCGGAGATATTAAAAAATAACCATTTAAAAAATAAAAATCAACACCCTGTAGCAAAAAATTTAAGCCGTTGCGGACATATGTTCATATGAACTTTTCTTTATAAAATCACCTAAGGAATTACACCCTGAAATATTAGCACGTCATTAAGGAACACCCTGTATTTTAGATTTTTAAAGTTCAACCCGCACTTAATCGATTTTCGACTATACAGAGTGTTTCAAAAAATATGTGCCATCGCTCGTTTGGTGATTCCTGACCCAAAAATAGTTCCTATCAACATGGGTCCGCAGATTCCTTGGTTGAAAGATACAGGGTGATAAAATTTTAAAAGTTTTTCGGTGTTTTCTAGCTATTTCCGAAACAAACAAAAAAAACATCTCTTAATACTTTTTGAAGTCAGTTCGTTTACAAGATAAATGCAATTTTATCAAACACTGTTAAATTCACACATTTTGCTAATAAGTGCTATTTTAGGTACTCTCATAACCGAAATTACTAAAGCATATCTTGAAAACACCGAAAAAACTAAAAAAATTTGCATCTGCTGACCCATGTTGGTACGAAATATTTGTCTTTTGTTTGGGTAAAGGATTACCACACGTACGATGGTACATGCTTTTTGAAACACCCTGTATAAAACGTTCCCTAATTAAATCGAAACGTACATTTCACATTAATATATATATTTTAATAATATCCATTACTTAAAATTAATGAATAAAGAAAATCAAATAATTTTAAAATTATTCTTAATAATTTATTAATTGGTTCTAATATATCCGAGAATAGTTTTTGTTTTTTTAAGGCGTGGACACTGAAACTAATAATATGCTCATATAACAATAAATTTTTGCTTAATGACATGTTTTATAGAATATCATAAATTCAATGCTGACGAAATTGACTTTTATGATAATCGATTAAATCGACATGTAAAATAGCTATTTAAGACATTTACATAAGCAGTTAACAGTGGCGTTGCCACAGGGGGCGAATGTCCCGCCGCCCGCGCCCCTCTGGGCCTGGCAAAGCACAAGTAGTATAAAAAAAAACAATTCACAAGCCTGTAATTGCCGGTTTTATATAAAAATTATTTTTAAAAATACTTAAATAGCACTGAATATGACAAAATGTATATTTAAAGATATAGGCTTCCCAAAAGACTTCGCCCTCCCGCCCCTAACCCTGGCTACGTCCGTAGCAGTTAAAGCAATTCTAAGCATATCCCTATGAACAAAATTAAAGTTTAGCCAAGTGTATGTCTTTCCCATGCTTTTTAGGTACGTTAATCCCAATTCATACTTTCTGTTTGGGTTTGTTGAAAGGCATAGTGTAATATTGACAATGACAATTTGATTAGGCATAACTAACGAGTCAATCAATCAATGAGTCATTGGCTGCACGGCCCATCGATATATAAGCGATTTTTAATCGGTGGCGTCACTATGCCCATCGATTTGTAGTTCTGCTGAATGCATTTTGTTGTCAGTTTTTTGTTTGGTTAGGATCCCTCCTAAATATTTTCATCAAATATTAGATTTGTTTCTGTGCGAAATGGATAATTTAATTTTTAATGCTCCAGTTCACTAGCGGAGATCGTGTATAATATATTTTTAGAATTAATTCGCTTCTTTCGTCAGTTTTTATAATTTTCACTCCTTAACTTCACAAACAAAGCTAACATAAATCGCTGTCAAATCACAAATCGTTTTTTTAAATTCGATGTCTTTTAAATGTCTGGGGAAAAATTTGTTTGATTTTGAAGGAGGAATAGTTTGCAATTTAAACCACACCCCCCCTCCCCCCCAACCGACGGGCGCGGGTGGGGGTAAGTTAAGATTTTCACATTTTCGATTTTATTTTTAATTGGGCCCATCCTTCACCAATAATCACACTTTAGTACAAGTCCTCATGTCCTCATGGTGATTATTGGTGAAGGATGGGCCCAAATAAAAACAATTTTCGGACAAAAAATGTTTATTTTTGGTCGGAGAACACGATACGCCAATAAAAAATATGGGGTTCCATTTGAAAATTTTAACTTATCCCCACCCGCGCCCGGGGGTTGAGGGGGTGAGGGGTGGTTTAAATTGCAAACTATTCCTCCTTCAAAACAAAACGACTTTTTCCCCAGACATTTTCCGGTGCAATGCGATGCACCGGAGTTATTCCGGAGTACCGACCTTTTTTCAACACCGTGTATATATGTTATTGCCAAAATAGTTAATAGTTCTATTAAAGACGACAGCATATCCTCAAATACCTTTTACTTTACTTAATACATACGGTTCTTTCAAATTATAAAATGAAGGGTTTCTCACTCTACCGCCTGTTGTACTCGTTTAAAAAACCTAAGCACAATAAATTCATTTAAATTTCTTAAGGCCGCTTTTGGTGACGAAAAGATATATTTCTTAATACATACGGTTCTTTCAAAGTATAAAATGAAGGGTTTCTCACTCTACCGCCTGTTGTACTCGTTTAAAAAACCTAAGCACAATAAATTCATTTAAATTTCTTAAGGCCGCTTTTGGTGACGAAAAGATATATTTCTTAATACATACGGTTCTTTCAAAGTATAAAATGAAGGGTTCCTCACTCTACCGCCTGTTGTACTCGTTTAAAAAACCTAAGCACAATAAATTCATTTAAATTTCTTAAGGCCGCTTTTGGTGACGAAAAGATATATTTCTTAATACATACGGTTCTTTCAAAGTATAAAATGAAGGGTTCCTCACTCTACCGCCTGTTGTACTCGTTTAAAAAACCTAAGCACAATAAAGTCATTTCAAATTCTTAAGGCCCTTTTTGGTGACGAAAAGTTATATTTCGTTACGCCAAGAAGGTTGTTCGGGTTTGTTCGGGTAAAAATATTAATTCTTTCTTGTTTTATTTTTAACTTTACGTAATACATTTTATTATTTTTTTATTTTGTTTTCATATCAGAGCTATTAGATCTCGTTTTCAGTTTTTTGTGAAACCTTTTTTTTTCTTTTTTAAAGGTTGGTAATGCTTTCATGTATGTTTCGTTGCAGAAGCAATTACTAAACCAACCGCACACCTGTCAAGTTTACTTTCGTTTTAAAGCTGAACACACCACTGTAATATTTTACAAATATATCAATTTAAAGCTTTGCAAGTTCGACTCGGGACGAGTTGTTTAATTATTTAAGAAAGTTTTCGATACCCTTTTATATCCTGCTTAATCAATTTGAAAATAACAAATTGGTTTTAAATATGTTTAACTTTTTCTGCTTTATGCTATTAGGTATGCTAATGTTGAATAATAATAGGCAATTATGCACAACAAAATAGAACTGTTGAAATTTGTAACTAAGTTACGATATACATAAGTCAAGGAACATTCAAAATTTTAAATTGGCAATGCATGTATTTTAATATAATATTTAAGATATCAAGAAATATTTGTCCTCAAACTAGCTTAAATCTCGAGTATAATGCTGTTTAATTTTAATTCCGGTTAAAATAAAAATACCGGTATTCCCCTTTATAATTAGATTTGCACCTGTCAATATTTGACTGCTTAATTTTTTGAAATAATTTTCCCGTTGAATATTTCTAATCGCCATGAGCTATTCCGTTAAGAACAATGTTACAATGATTAAATGGTACTACGGCGGAAATAGTATCTATTACATAAAATAACATTAACATTGACGTAAAATGACTTTGACAAGTTTTGAATCATTTATTTGTTGGTATACTGACAGAAATGTGTCTTGTCCGTAGTTAAAAAAATACGTTTTGTTAAAGAACTCTTAAATTAGTAGGAAAATATACTTTAAATTGAACAATGGAATTTTTCTTATTGTGGTCTTTAAAAAGATTAAGTACATTTTTGAGCTAAAATAAATTGTGGAGCAATTATTTGACCATCTTACAATTTCCGTGTGATATCCTGTGTGTCCTGACTGCACGCACCACCCGGTGTTAACTTATTTTACAAAAAATATCAAATACTAAATACAACTGATATTTATATTTTTCGTTATATAATTTTGTAGAGAAATTTTCTCCTTAACCAACATAAAAATTATAGACCAAAACGAAAAAGGAATGCTAAGTATTTTATGCTTTTAACATTTTAAAATTCTTGATTTGCTCCTTTGAATTAATTTAATTTGCAATGTTAAATTTTTCATTTTTTTTAGCTCTCTATGTGTGGTATATTAAAAATTGTATTTTTATGATTTAGTTACCAGGGTTACCCTCTTTATCAGTTGTTGTTATCATTTTTAATGTAAGATATATGTTTACAATCTATTACCATTGGTCGTTTGGGAGGGGCAAGATGGGGCACTTGCGCATCCCCCCCCCCCCCCCCTGGAATTGTTAACTTTATACATCAATAATATTTTATTTCGTTAGCGGAAAAGATAGTCTGTTTTTTCTCAAATTTGGTACGTATTTTTAAAGTCTAAAGTAAATTCGACATTCGCGGCGGTCCATGGTGGTGGGATAGTGTCTTCGAAAATATTTCGAACGAAGCCAAACGAAGAAAAATTCTAAAATAGCAGATCCGAAGCTTCTATATAAACAAATTTATAAAGAAATGTTAGGCACCGTTATTAATTAAATTAAAACTAGATTTTCGGACATCAGTGAATTCAATTTTTTCGATTTATTGACCAAAAATAATTTTTAATCCTATTCAAAATTGTTTCCGCAAGAACTATTTGACAGTTTATCGAAGCAATATAAAATGTTTGATTTTGTTCAACTGAAAAATGAACTTAAAACCCCATTACTTCCGTCTCACTCGAGAGAAGTTTCTTTTGATTTAAAATTAATCAAAACTTATACGGGAAATAGGAAATACAACTAGCCAGGACACTCAGGAGATCTCGTTGTAGTATTAACAAACAATAAACTTTTTTACGATGAAATTATTGCATATTTGGCATTACAACCGTAGAATACCATTAAAATACAAATAAGCATACTAATCAATGTTTCTTAAAATAAATATGGAGTTATTTTTTGATTTATTTTCGGCTGTCTCTTTTTGTATATAGGTCGTAAAACAGGGATCGTTTTGAAATTTCTGAAAAATCTTCAGAAATTGGAAAACTCTCATCGAAAAAAAATTGTTCGTCTGTTGTGACTAAAATAAAAATGTCGCGCTTTTTAAATTAAGTATAACGAGAATTTGTCAAAATTTCTGTCAATTTATCTGAATTCACACCTTAACGCATCGGTTTTTCTAGTATTTACTATAAATTATTGACCAAATTTGGGTGTGTATTTTGGGTTTGTTCGTGGGGCGTAGCCCATAAAAAAATTCGCCTGCAGCGGGCTTTCCCCCTTGTTGCTACCATTGGCGTCCCGGTTTCAAGTTTATAAAATTACTCATTTCATCATTGCCACCCCCTACAAAAGTTTTTAACCACGCTCATGTATTACCTTTTTTTATAGAAAACTTGCATATCATGTCAATAAAATTCCGTATAAATACATAACCTAAACAAATTAGAATTTAAATTAATTGTGCAATCAGATTGCTCGTCTCATCGCATATGGATGTCTCCGTATTAGATAATATTTAATTTTAAAACTAAAAAATGTGAAGGTTAGTAAACAGGTGTAAATTAGGAACGTGACTTAGAATGGACGGCGGGGGTTATTTTGCTCATTTCACATCAAAAGTTTTTAAAAAAATAATCCACCAGCTGAAAGTATTTCTGCGAACCAGTCTTGAAAGCCACAATATGTTTACCATTACGAACGCACTACAATTCAGGTCGACAGATTTCTCTTCTCAGTTTATTACGTATAAGTTTCCCATAAACGGATGCTGAAAGTATTTTTCATTAATATCCTTCTTAAACGGCACTAAACACTTCACGACAATTCATTTTTGGCTTAAAACACTACCAGGTCTGTAAGCACTGCAAAGTCTGGTGAAAGCACACGGTCACTGATATGTTAGCGAGCAAAATAAGGGATTTTTTTTAAAGGGAATAAGGGCGAGTTAGTGGTTGTGCGGACTTACCAGTCGCCATGGCGATTTTTGCCAGGGCTGTAAAGGCCCTATCACTCCACGGTTTTTAATTAGCGCACCAGCTACTCACGAGAAGTCTTGAGATAGACTAACTGACTTAAGAGCTTTAAGCGTCTTAGCTTCGCGGCGGCCATGAATGCCGAGCCGTGATTGGTTCTCGCGATTCGTGTAAGCCGCGGAGTCAGTCACTTCGAGATCGCGACGCCAGAGTCGCTGGTGCTATTTTCTGTATTTTCTGCAACCGGCACCGTCATCATCGGCAAGCCTGGGATTCCGCGCCGACAGCGCGCTTTGGACCGTAACGTGCAGCGGTGAAGAGCACGCGGGATGATCCTAGAAGAATTTCTGTAAGCCGTCGAGTTAGTTTGAAACGTATCTTCCTTTAATTACAAAGACATGTTCTTTCTTATCAGTTTATTCTCATTGTTCAACGGAAATATCCTCCCAGGCGCGGAACTACTATGCAGCAAGACCACGCAACGCGGGGGGCCCCGGCGTCCAGGGGGCCCACGGCCCAAAGTGGCCTCCCGTTACGCAATGCGAGACCCCTTGCCACTTCAAAAAGTGTTTTTTTTTCTTACGCAACACTAATTTATTATAATAATAATGTTTATTCCCAACGAGCTATTTTAGTCCATTACAGGGAATATTATAACATAGAACATAAATAAGTAATTAATCAATATAAAAATTAAAAATAAAAATTATTATAAATGGTTTTTTTAAAGTAATTTGTATGTTTTCCAGAAATAAAAATCTTCGCATTTTTTTTAAACAATTTTAAATTAAAATTTTGTTTTAATACTTTCGGTAATGTATTATAAATATTTATTCCATCAAATAAAATAGATTTCATCCCTATTCTACTTTTAACTTGGTTTTTTTTAAATGGTCAATATTTCTGGTATTATGATTGTGTATATCAGTTAATTTTACAACAATTTCTGACTAACCCTGTATAGTAATCATAAATTTGGTATTAGAAATTGTAGGTTCGCCACAAGCAGACATTTTTGTGAAGAATGACTTTTTCTTCTAAATCTACAAATAAAAAAGTTTTTCCTCTTCCGATCTCTATCCGTGGACACATTGTATATTGTTGGAGTAATGGGTGCATTCGAAAATTATGTGATCCAGATCGCATAAAACAGCACAGTGTTTCGTCTATTCTATATTTATTCCATCTATCTTGCCCTTGCACTAGACTTATATTTTTTGAGATTAGATAGGAGTCTGATAAGTTCATAGGATAGTCATTAGGTGTACCATATAGTATGGCGTATTTTGCAAGTTTATCCACAGCTTCATTGTGTGCTAGGCCTGTGTGGGCCTTGATTCACATGCATTCCCCACCACTTTATTATATTGATTAAGCTTATTTAGTGCCTGTTTTATATTGAAAAGTATTGGACACTTGGGATAATCCCTGCTATTCAGGTTTTTTAGTGCTTTCGAGACCGACATAGAATCCGAAATAATAAGGAATTTATTGTGCTCCAAGGTAATACAAAAATTGATAGATTCCAGGGTAGCTATTGAAAATTGAGAAACTGGAATTTAATTTAAAATATTTTCTAAGTTGATTTTGGGAATATAAAAGGCCCCACCGCATCCAGGTTCAGATTTTGCAGCATCGGTGTAGATATGCAGGAAATCTGAGAATGTTTCTAAACTGTTTTTGAGGATAAACGAATTAATTTCGTGAAGATCTTTAAAACGATATACATGAATAACATTGTAAGTGACAAATCGTGTTCTTACAGGAGAAGACATAACAGGTTCGGGTATATTACTTTACCATGATACTACAGGCAAAATACCAAAATAAACAGATATCAGATACATGAAAGACGCAATTTCTCGGCGGCGCGTAGCTCAAATTTACAAAACAAAGCGCCATTTTAAAGAGAATTTAATGCCCTTTAAAAAGATGTATCACAACATACCCATTCCTATTTGAAAAAACAAGGGCAGTAGCCACCCCCGCTAGGGGGGTGGTTGAGGTTACAGGGATGAAACGTGTACCCCTAAAAACACAAGTTTACGGGTCCGAGTTTTTTTTTAAATTTTCACGTACACAGCCGTAAACCTTGTTGGACTGTTTTCGATGGGCCACCCTGTATAGTGTCCAGTGGGCTTTTTAAAATATTGATTAGGAAATTATGGAAATTTTGATAAAATGTTATTAATTAAATTATTCAAAAAGTAGTATTAAAAATTTTGACCTGATAGTGATTATCTGAAAACCGAAACGTCCATTTATAAGTTAGAAATCTATCCTTAACGGCAGCGTAAAAAGTGCCTATAGAAATTGCTTTCCGGTTTTCAATATATTTTAAATAACGTCATAAAAAAACAAAAACGGGAAATGAAATTTTCGGTTTTTTTCGGATATCTCCGGAAGTGGTCGGAATTTTCTTCATTTCTCACCGGCTTAAGCTCCAAATTTTGCAACTGTGTCACAATTTAACATTTTGTGTATTTTTTATAGTTCCGGAGATCCCAATGGTGAGCACCGAATTTGGGACACCCTGTACAGAGTGAGTCAACGATAGAGTAAAGTTAATTTTCTCCTTTATGTTAAGAATTAGATAAAAACTCGAAATATAAAAGTTGTAGAGACCCTTAAGGTGCACATTCTAAAATTATATTGGAGTATACAGGGTGGCCCATAAAGAAGTGGTGAATATAACTTACGTTTTTTTAAATGGAACACCCTGTATTTCTGTGAATTTTTTGATATGCATACAATTCTGAATATTTTTTATACAAAATGTTATATATCTAAATCTTATAGTTTTTCCAATATTTCCATTTTTTCAGAAAAATGTCAGTTTTCAGCGTTGGATTTAATTGTTAATACCTACACTACCTTTGCAAATTGAAAGCACATATTTGGAATGGACAGTATATGGAACGAAGGCAAATAACTTATGGAAACAAATTTACCTCACTTTTTACAGGGTGGTCAAAATAAATTTTCGAATTTCAGTACCTTTAAACAAAAAAAATCTCGGTTTTTTTAAATGGTACACCCTGTATATTTTATTTCTTTCTGATAGAATACGTAATTCTCTTTAACTTTTATTGAATATATCACATCATTTTTTCTGTTTAAAGTTACTGAAATTAGAAAATTTATTTTGAACACCCTGTAAAAAGTGAGGTAAATTTGTTTCCATAATTTATTTTCCTTAACTCCATATAATGTCCATTCCAAATATGAACTTTTAATTTGCAAAGGTAGTGTAGGTATTAACAATTAAATCCAACGCTGAAAACTGACATTTTTCTGAAAAAATGGAAATATTGGAAAAACTATAAAATTTAGATATATAACATTATAAATAAAAAATATTCAGAATCTTATGCATAATCCAAAAATTGATAGAAATACAGGGTGTTCCATTTAAAAAAACGTAAGTTATATTCACCACTTCTTTGTGGACCACCCTGTATACTCCAATATAATTTTAGAATGTGCACCTTAATGATTTCTACAACTTTTATATTTCGAGTTTTTATCTAATTCTTAACATAAAGGAGAAAATGAACTTTACTCTATCGTTGACTCACCCTGTACAGTGTACAGCCTATGCCTAAATTCAGGCCTGGTTAATAAATCAATTAGCTAATTGGGCTACTTTGGTTGTGAGAAAAGCATTTCTGCCATTGTCATTTATGTCACAGGCAGAGTTGTCTGGTAAGTTAATTATGACCGATTCTTGTCTTTCCACTACTTCAACAATCTTTCGTGCGATATACGACTATAAACTTGTCCGACACAGTTTTTTTTCGAAATATTTGTCTTTTATGTTTCCTGTCAACCGCCAATTATATCATTTTACGACGATTATTAAGGATGGTTGAAAAACGAGAGTATTTCTTTATTTGCTTGCGTTGATGAATATTCAACTGCTCGTTAAAAAGTTTATGGTGTATCATACGCAGAAGAATAAAGCAACTAAAAAGTATGCACATATGAATTGTTTTTTTTTTATGGTCAAACACAAGTACTATAGGAAAGATCCTTTAGGGCACTCTGGGAGTGGTGCGTGTGCGCAAAAAGCGATTCACGTTGGTTTTGAATCGTTGGAGGTTATATTCGTTGGGAAAAACGACCTCGGGAAAGTCGTTCCATAATGATGAAGTCCTCCAGATGAAAGAGTTCTTAAATAATGAAGTTTGAGGAGTACTAACCATATATGGATGGGCGGCAGTGGTTCGTCGCGTATTTCTATTCGCCGCTCTGGGCGGAATTAAGAGGGCAAGGTCAGCCGAGCACTTTCCATGAAAATATCTGTAAAAGAGAGTGAAATCCCCAACCCGTCTTCGATGTTCTAGGCTGTCGAGGTTCTTCGTCAGCTCGTGGTCTCCAATCAGACGAATGGCCCTCCTTCCGATGGAATCCAGTAGCCGAAGAGTATGTTTGGGTGCAGAGCTCCAGACATGAGAGCAGTGATGGTCGAATCTGGGCTTTGTATAGTGTCAAAGTTGTTGAGGTGTGTACAACTTTTTGGTTCTGAAGAGTACACCAAGTTTCTGAGAAGCTATTGGCGATTGCCACAACGTGGTTATGCCAAGACATATTTCTTCCCAGGTTGACGCCCAGCAAATTGATAGATGAAGCCAGTGGGATTGCATGTCCGTCCACGACTATATCCGGTTCAGTAATGTTAACCTTTTTAGGGAAAACTGCTGCATGGTTTTTTTGGCGTTAAAGTCGACTTGGTTACTGTCACCCCAAGCCAAAATTTCTTCCAGGTCTTTGTTGAAGCGTGATTCTTCATGTTGTCTGCGAAGATGTGCGTCGGCAGCCGATGTTTTCGCATTCAAAGAGAAAGATGAGATAAGTGTGCTATCGTCAGCAAAACTAAATATCGGATTTTTTGTTTTCACTAGAAGGTCGTTAATGTAGAGTAAGAAGAGAGTGGGAGACAATATGGACCCTTGAGGAACACCGGCATTGATGGTGAAGGTGTCTGAGAGAAATCCGTTAATCGCCACTTGCAGAGAGCGGTCCTTAAGAAAGTTAGACAACCATGCACAGAATCGACTGGGCATACTATAGGATCGCAGTTTACTTAGAAGTTCCTCATGCCAAACACGATCAAAGGCTTTAGAAATATCCAGTGCAACAGCCCGAGACTCCCCATGATGTTCGATTGCGTTGTTCCAAATATGGGTGACATAGGCTAGAAGATCTCCAGTTGATCTGGACTTCCGAAAACCATATTGATGATCGCTGATAATGTTGAAGCCTTCCAGGTACTTCTTTGGTATAGGCTAGACTCGTGCCGTCTTCCAGCACGATGTAAATATTCCTTGTTTGTAGGATAAGTTGAAAAGTCTACAAACCACTGGTGTTAGTTCATCGGCGCATCTCTTGAGAACTATAACAGGAATATCGTCTGGACCAGAAGCTTTCTGGACGTCGAGCCCTTTCAGGATTCGTTTGACGGGACGCTGACGGAACACGGTTTCGGTTCTTCCCTGAAAATCTACACTGGAATGCGAAGAAAATAGTTCAGCAAGTAAGTTTGCTTTGTCTCCGGCGGTGGATGCTATTGTACCATCGGAACGTGTTAGAGGTGGAATGGTTGATTTGGTAAAATTTTGGCTGACGGCCTTAGCAACTCACCAAAAGGACCTTGATTCGTTTGGACTGTCAAGAAGTTTATTTTTGATCCTCACGTTATGGGCTTCTTTGCTTTGATCTATTGTTAGCTTACATTGGTTTCGAGCGGTAACAAAGATGGTACGATTTTCAGTGGTAGAGTTTTTACGCCACTGTCGGTAAGCAAGATTTTTTGATCTAACAGCGCGATACATTCGAACATGAATAAATGTAAATAATATCTCTCTAGCTCGTATCCTCCAATTTTATATTTTTTGGGGTTTAACTAATTCCAGAACTAACGGTTAATTTTCCGTATAGTCATTTCTTATCTACCGTCGGAAAATTCACAAAAATTAAGGTTTTGTTTCTCACACATTTTGACAACAGCGCGTGACTTAACAATTCTATAGAAATTGGTTATAAATCTAAGTTGGCCACTGATGAAGGAAATGTGAAAAAACAACCTCTTTCATCGGATTCTCCTGCAGTGGTTTACTTGTCAAATTAATGAAAGTTATTTTTTCTACTCCTATATTAGCAAGAACCTAGTTACACACTATATATATATTACGTAACCGTTCCTTAAATTACATTACCCGTGATATGCCAAAACCGTCAATATTTCCAATAGATTTTATGCAAAGTCGCCTGTAAATTCTATCGGGTCGCCTTGAGAATGTGAATGTCAAGAAATTTGAAACGTCAAATTTTTAATTTGTATATTTTTGGGTAAAGTATGACTGAATCCACTCGCCTAGAGTAACGCTGTTTTGTGGACACTTTGTCCTACAGCTTTTCAAATGAGTCTTTACTTGATCTCATACGACAGATCCTCCCCAACTTCCTCCAGGGGCTCTGCCACAGGGGGCATAATTAGGCAAAACCTAGAAAAAACTTAAGTTCATCTAAATTTCTAAATCTTCAAAATAATCGGGTCTTTCCCCATTATTTACGGCAAGGCACCGACTCGGCAAAATATATTTATCATTGAATCTTATGGATTTTGCGGGTCCATATTCACAATATGCGCGCGACGTCTCGGCAAGCGACGGCTCGTCAAATTTCATAAGACGCAATAATTAATCTATTTTGCCGAGCCTGTGGCTTGCCGTTGCCGAGCACGTGCCTCGCACGAAACATCCTTTATATGGCCTCTCAATTAAGAATTAAACTAAACCAGTGGCGGCACCGGACCGTTAGAGGCGGTGATGCGATACCTACCTACCCCGTGACATTTTTACTTTTATCTAGTAAGATTTTTTAGTCCTCAGATATCATTATAAATCAAAGTTTATTTTTCAATTCATAGGACGAGCTTTTTCGGTTTTTAAAAATGTGTGTTTGAAAAAATTATTTCACAGCAGTACAAAAATTTTTAAAATCAACGTATCCATCGGCAGTATATACCTTTTTCCCCATAGTAAGCACAGCCAAGAATATAAATGCTGTTTAAGAATGCTACCTCAAATCCAGGTCCTTGCCGAATATACAGCAGTACAAATTAAGAGGCGAGAATATCGTCGCCTCTTCGAAAAGATAAAATGCGTGCATGAGATGGAAATGTACCGTCACGCCCGGTCTAAAGCGCATCATCGGCAATAGAGGAGGCGAAATGGCTGTCGCCAACGTGTTATTGCACTTACGACGTTAATTACACACATAACATTTTAATAACCATAACGAAGTATATGAATGTACAATAGTTTCCTGATTGAGTTAATGTTAACGTTTTTTTTAAAGAAGATATAATTAATTATTGTATAGAGAAATGAATGTTTATTGATTATTTAAATATTTTATTTTATAAAATACGTAGTGAGGCGCCACCTCACTTGCCTCACCTGACGAGTCGCCATTAAACTAAACTAAGAAATTAAAAGTTAAGCAAAGGTATTGTAAACTACAAATCCCATAATCCATTCATAAAACTCTTGGAAAGTGAAGCTATGATTGTGTGAAATGTTATTGAAAATCAGTAATGGGTGGAAGAGAGAACTGTTTGCTGAATGGCAACAATGTTGAAGTCTGGATATATCAGATGGTTAAATATTAAAACATAACTATACTTACCGATGAAAAGATAAATCCTTATTTAAATGATCCACTCTTTTACAAACTACACATGAATACACTATGATTGTTTATAATAAAGACGATTTTTCACCAATAATCACAAAAAACACAAATCAACCAAAATATATAAACAATCCGTTAGATCAAAGCTCAAACGTCGCAATGTGGACGAGATTAGTATTCATTCATATTTTGGCTCCTGGATCGTAGCGCAGTAGCAAAATAGAAATAGATGTTGCCAGAGTGCAGTTGAATTACTTCAAGATTCGTTTGATACGTTTAAGTATAATAATATTTTTTTAAAGTATCTCTCATCGCCTTTTCACAGTTTATAGTAAAATTATTGGGAAATAAATTTATTTTAAGAGCAATTGCGGATTAATCTTAAACCAGTTGTATGTGTATGTACCTTTGCGATAAATATGACAATCTGGCTATGCTGCAATAATGACCGAAAGAGGTGGGAAAGACTTCTTGCAGGCGTTGCGTAGGCTAGAAATATACATTTTTCAATCTGTAGTTTGTAATATCTTTGGTTAAAAGTATATTTTTGATATGAACGTGCATACTTCTAAATTTAACTTAATTAAAAATTAACCTCCACTAGGCAAACTTAAGTCAAAAGTTCGTGTTAGTTTACGATAATTCGTCCCTATTTGTGAACAACTTAGCCAAGAGAATATTTTGATCGGTGACAAATTTAGCACGTCATAGTCAAATCTTATTCCTTTTTCTTTTCCTAAAAATTAAATTTGTGTTTAAATGTAATTTCTTAGTTTAGTTCAATTTTTAATTTAATTCTTAGTTTACTTGAATTCTTAATTGACAGGTATAGTGAGGCCAAATAGTATTTGCAGGTCACATAAGTTTGGTTACTTGACGTACTCTGTTAATTACCTTTCGTCCAGTTTTGACTTATTTGAGGAGACCTTATCCCTTTTCAGACATTACAACTTCTTTGTTACACATACATAGTATTTTGCAACATAATAATATTGTCTCGTATATCTATCTTTACAGCTACAACAACGTAAGATTTATATATTTGTTTAGTACAAGCGCAAATAACTTTACAATATTTGTCAGTTTGGAGAGTTAAAGACCTCTTATTTGTTGACCATAAACCACTCATGCTATTATAAAGCCAAGTCTAATACGGCAGAATGAAATATTTCCGTGAATATTTTACAGTGGCGTATTGAAGGGGGCACGATGTGGGTTTAAAAATGGACACCTACAACTTCACTTTTACCGTGTGCGTGTCAAGTGTGTACAAGATTAACAGGATTCCGGAGTACCTGTAAACGAGTTTTCTTCCCAAGCGTTTCCTGTGTTAGGAAAAAAATGTCAAATGAAAAAAAACTTTGTAATAGAACTAGAAATCGCGGAAAGTCTATATTTTTTTGTTTCAGAAGATTTTTAGATTTAATTTTTTTTAATGTTCCATATAGAAAAATATGATGGACTTTCCTCGTACTTTTGTGTTTCAGTAAGTATTTATTGACATTTATTGTTAATATAACCTTGTTTTGTAAAGTGATGTGATAACATGTCGACAATTTATGGGGTGGCTAATTATATGAAAGCAGACTTGGTCTTGATATTTTCCTTGCACCAAATTTCGATTAATTTGGAGGGTTTTAATGACGTGTAAATGATGACGCACGGGAAAAGATATAACGTACAGACTTTATTTGTTATTTTAAATTTATTTTTTGATTGGACTGGAAATAAAATCGTTTTTGGTATGGGTAATTATTGGTTATAATTGACTTTCCCTGTTTCCAATGGGGTCACGCGTATTATCACCACCATGGACTTAACATCCCTGCATAGATTTTACGACAATACACCAGTATACGCAAGGAGCGTCGAATTTGTCTAATTCTACAGGTTCAATTATTGAAGAAATATAATAACGTTCCATCCATGTTAGGCTTTCTTTACGTTTTCTTGCAATTTCAAATAGATGGTAGTTATTTAATATTTTCGCGCGCTTGGTAACACTTATTTGTTCTTCAAAAAAGCACTTTTACTAATGTTAAATAAGCAAATTTTTACCAAGAAACTTACTGCGGACGATTTACTTGTGGTGGAAGTTTACACTTGAAAGAGAAACTTAACTTAAATTTACTATAAAAATAGCAAATCTAACAATCATTTATGGCATGCTACTGGAATTGTTATTAAAAACTGCATTGAATTTTAACAAAAATTTCTAGTAAAAATTAGAATAGCATTTAGTAAACCATTTATATGAAAAGTTTTTGCAAAATTTATTAAAATCTTGTGTAAAAATTTTTACACATGGTATTTCCAAGCGGTCACCCACCCAAGTACTAACCTTGCCCACCTTCGCTTGACTTCATAGATCGATGTATGTTCCCTGTTAAGTTCTCCTTCTTTTATTTGTTACGTTATTAATCCTAGCTCCGAAATCCGTTTCATCATCTTATTTATGGCTTTTATTCTTGTAACAATATTTTTACAACACTTCATTTTTACAATAAAAAATTTTAATATTCGTCGGCCCAGAATTATCTTATTCTACAGGGCGAGTTTTTTAAAGTGTTACAAGGCGATATCTCGCAAACGGTTTAAAATATTTTCTTGAAATTTTAATGAGGTAATAGTGAGATGGGGGGACATATTTAAACATATTTTTGTTATCTACCCCCTTTCCCCATTTTGAGGGGTGGGGGGTAACTTTGAAATTTTAAATGGGAATATGTACTTTTGTTTATTAAATTCGGATCTACGTAAAAAACTACGTATTTGTACAAAAAATATTTTTGGTTAGCTCCACTGGTTACCGAATTATAATTAATTTATTATTAAATTTCTATTGGATTTAAAAAATAACTAAATTTTAAAATAAATAAAGTTCACTTATTTCAAAATTATTATTCGTTTACATGGAAATGCGTTGTTTTGACTTCAGTCAGTTGAGAATTTTTACATATCAACGATTATTTCTCATCTTGGTCAATTGAACATGGAAGCGAATTTTAGTGTGCAAGTTGATATGTTCTTAATGTTATGGGAGTGCAGAAGAAACTACAGACAAGCTTCACTAAGATGGGCGGAAAGGTTTCCTAACAACCTGAAATCTCACATGGCATTTAAAAGGCTGGAAACTAGATGTCGCACTACTGGCAGCCTGAAGTCAAAACCACGATTTCGGAAGCGAACTAAAACAGATGCAGATAGGGCAGTTGGAGTTTTAGGAATGGTAGCTATTAACCCGCATGTAGGTTCCAGACGGCTTGCTGCAGATGCTGGAATAAGCCAAAAATCGGTTGTGACCATATTGTATATGTACAAATTTCATCCATACCACATTACACCCCACCAAGAGCTTTATGGGCAAGACTTTGAAAATCGCGTTACATTTTGCAATTGGGTAACAGGGCAAATGCAAGAAAATAACAGGTTTCTAAAGAATGTTGTTTTTTTCTGATGAAGCTAGTTTCCAGAATTGTGGCCAGGTAGGATTTTAAGTTATCCCTTGTCGGTAGAAATTAATTTTTTTTATTGTTTGTTTTCTTAAAGGTAAATAGACACAATATGCACTACTGGGCATCGGAAAATCCCCACTGGATGAGAACTGTGCCAAATCAACATCCTTGGTCAGTTAATGTCTGGTGTGGTATAATTGGAGATAGGGTTATTGGTCCGCATTTCTTTGAACGCCATTTAAATGGAGAAATGTATACGGATTTTTTAAGGAACGAATTACCACTATTATTAAACCAAAACATAAATCCTGACATGTGGTTTCAATAGGATGGAGCTCCACCGTATTATGCAATACAGGCCCGTAATCATTTAAACGAATTGTTTGAAAACAGGTGGATTGGTCGAGCTGGTCCGGTCAATTGGCCTGCTAGGTCTCCGGATTTGACCCCTCTTGACTTTTTCTTCTGGGGATTTATAAAAGACAAAGTGATGGCGACTGCACGTACAACTATAGACAATATGAAAGATCGAATCCGCTTTGCCTGCTTATTAGTGACACCTGAAATGTTAGAGCGGGTACGAAATTCGTTTAAAAAAAGAGTGAGAAAGTGTTTGGAAGTTGAAGGGAGACATTTCGAACATCTTCTGAAACATGACAGGCGATAAAGGGTAAATAATATTTTTTAAATTTTTATAATCTAATTAATTATAATTCGGTAACCAGTGGAGCTAACCAAAAATTATTTTGTACAAATACGTAGTTTTTTACGTAGATCCGAATTTAATAAACAAAAGTACATATTCCAATTTAAAATTGTCAAAGTTACCCCCCAACCCTCAAAATGGGGAAAGGGGGTAGATATCAAAAATATGTTTAAATATGTCCCCCCATCTCACTATTACCTCATTAAAATTTCAAGAAAATATTTTAAACCGTTTGCGAGATATCGCCTTGTAACACTTTAAAAAACTCACCCTGTATATCCATTTTAGGGAAAATTGAGTTATGTACGTAATTAAAATTAACAGCTTAAACTGCAGACGTTTTGAAAAAATTACAGAAAAATTCCCCCTAATAAAGATTTTGTTTGTAAATAACTAGTCTATATCCCTTCAAATTTAAAAATTAAAAGTATTGTCTTGTTCTATGAGGCTGTAACGAATTATCTTGTTCAATAAACCATTAGTACATGAGAATTGACTAGTGACAAATTCACAATATGATACTAAACTACAGAATTATTTTGGTCTATATCCAGTTATATTTTCCAGCAAAGAGTAAGTCAGTTTGCCCTTCTATGTTTATTTTTATGTTTTAAAATACGTTTTCTAATTTGAACATGGATCATAGTGTTGCTAGTACTTCTCCATCTCCACAGAAACCAACTGACTGTTCAATGGATGATTGGCGGTAGGATATTATTTTTCGCTTCCTAAATCAAATGTCTCGAAAAACTTTTATAAGACGAAATTGTGCTGTTATAATTTTACAGCACATCTTAACGGTATAGTCTATAATGCGATATGGCATGAATTTTTATGTGGTAGAGCTGAAATTCACATAGCCTCTGCTCTGGTCAGAATTTTGAAAGAAATTGTAGAAGACAATCCAGAACTACAGAAACTTATTTTGTGGTCAGATAGTTGCGTCCCAGAGAATAAAAATTCGTAGTTCTTTGCTTTACAAATGTTTTTACAATCTGAGGACTCGAAAAAGTTGCAAATAATAGAACAAAAGTTTGGGGAACCAGGTCACGGAAACGTACAGGAGATAGACAATGGCCATAGCTGTATAGAAAGGCATCTTCGAAACTTAGATGTTTGGTCACCTTTAACCTTAATACGACTACTCCTAAAAATTCCAAAGCAGTGGAAGCTTAAATTTAAAATAATTCAGATATATGCAACACATTACTTCGATTATCAGTCATTCTCTGCTATGTATACCTATAATATGATTCCATACACCAAAGTGAAAAAACTACCATACGAAAAGAATGATCCATTAAATGTAAAATATCAAGAATCCTTCGAAGGAAGAACAACCACAATAAAATTAAAATATACTCGAAGAATTAATGTGAAAAAAGAAGTAAAGTTTCCAATAAGTGTACCACAGATACCTTTGAAGCCAGCAGTTATATCTAAATAGAAAAAAAAAAAAATATCTTGAAATGGTGTCATAAATGCCAGAAGAAGAAAGACTATTTTATTCCGAATTGTTGGGTCCAAAAACTATTAAAAAAAAAAATGTTAAATTTCCGTGCTATTTGAGAATTATCTTGAGTAATATCCAAACATATTGTTCTATATCCCTATACATTTAATAAATGCAAGAAATTTGAACAATTTGTTCTATATCCAACATAAGAAAAGTAAATTTAAGACGTATAAGGATAGTTTATGAGTTATATAGAATAAAACTCATCTCAGGGATGTCATATCTTCATAATTGATTGAATATTTTTTTTACTAGTTGAATTGACATATAGCTTATTATACGTTGAAACACAAAACCGTGATTTCCCAAAACTTGCAACACGATAATTCTGGGCCAACAATTTAACTACGTTAAATAAATTATTTTCACTGTACGTTCGTTGTAAAATTTACAATATATTTTAGTAATTACTGGATTTTGCTAAATTTATTAGAAATTCTAACTATACTTTTTTAGAAATTATGTGTATCGGCAATATTATTTTGGTACGAATTAATAATGAAAATTATAATTAATACAATATTTTATAGGAAATCGAATAATAAAATCTTTACTATAAAAATTTAAATATAGTGTTTGTTCCGTGCACATATGTACAAGGTGTCCCATTTTCGACACTTTTATAGGGTATCTCCGTAACTGTTAGTGCTATCGAAGAAGTAATGTAGGTGTCATGTGCTGTTTTTGGGTCAAACTTAAAATGATAAAATCAAAATTTGAAATTATTTTATATCTTATTAGTTGAAAATGATACAGAAAAATGTTTTATACAGTTTTTTATAATGATTTTTGAATAATCTGCCGTATTTAGAATAAGTATACGCGGTCAGGTAAAAAGTTATCGGACCTAACCCCATTTTTTAAATGGAGCACCCTGTATATTTTAATCTAATTGCATTTTAAATTCTATTTTCAAATATATAACACACCATGGATAATATTGGTTTCCTAGGCGATTTATTTAAACTTTATTACTTTAAACCACAGTAGGCCATGAAACAAAAGACAACTATGTTGACAGTCTAGTTGTTATTAACATTTAACGTCAAATTCACATTTACATTTTCATTTGTGAAAAAGACTTATCAACCTTTTGAAAAATTTGATATGATATCTATCATCCATGGCGTATTATAAATTTGATAAGAGAGTTTGAAATGTTATCTTTTTAGATTATAATATACAGGGTGTTCCATTTAAAAAAAAATGAGGTTAGGTCCGATAACTTTCTTACCTGACCCCGTATACTTACTTTGAAAACAGCAGATTATTCAACAATCAATATAAATAAACTTCTGTATAAAACATTTTTCAGTATCTCTTTTAACTAAGAAAATATAGGGTAATTTAGAATTTGCCAATTTGTCGATTTTCCCTCGTATCTCTTAAGCGAGCCAAAATTTTCAAATTGTGATTTTACCATTTTAAGTTGGACCCAAAAAGAGCATGTTACACCTACATTACTTTTTTGACAGCATTAACTATAACGGAGATACCCTATAAAAGTGTCGAAAATTGAACACCCTTCGTTGTAAAATTTACAATATATTTTAGTAGTTACAGTTCGTTTCACGATATTTGGATACGACTTAATGATTTCCTGGGTCGGTCCCACTGTGTAGACAAGAGCTTGGCAATAAACAAGTGAAGTATGAAGGGACGGACTAAGGAAAACAAGTAATGATATGATTATATTAATGTAATCAAATGAAATAACATTTTTTTTAAATATTACTAGTCATATTTATTTACATTTATAATGTCATTATATAGATAGTTCTGTTTCGCTATCCTCATCAAAATTAATTATAATTTTCCAACTACCTGGGGGAATATCATTAAAGCATTTTCGTATTAATTCTACAACACTAGAACTTAAAGTCGGAGAAATATTTTCAGACCTAACCAGTGATTTTAACTGGTGCCACATATTATGCTCAATGTGTCACAAACATATACTTTTTTTATACAAAATGTCTTTAAAACTTCTAAAAGATCACTTTTTTTATAACTTTCTTCAAAATATATATCATTCGCCGCCATGTAGTTCTGAATCTCCAATTTCGCATTATTTGAGCTTGGAGCTTTATGTAAGTGGCGACTGTGATAGCTGCATTGTCTTACTATAACGCTATTCTGAGGAATGTTTGGTAAAAGGCAATTCTTGAGCCATTCCTCAAAAAGTTCGGCCGTTGTATCTTCATGGTAGTCCACACAAGAGTCTTTAATGTTTCTTGAAGAAAGCCACAAGGCATTTGGAACCCAACCGTTTTCTGACCCAGCATGTAAAATGCTTATTCTTTTTTCTTTATTTGACGGAGCTTTTGTCTTACTGCAACACTAGAAGAAGCACCATCAATGTTTTTCCATGGACGCCACATACTGTTTTGTAAAATAATATCGGTAATACAACTAAACTCTTCTAGCAAGAAATAAAAACTAACAAATTTTACCACAAAAAGATATTTAAATATAAATTAAGCAACCTAACCTACCTGATGTGCCTATATTTAATTATAATTATTACAATCCGGTCCTTTCCACATAATAATAACAAACGGTCATAAATAATGGGATGGCCACAGGTACTTTTACTGCAGTCAATAAGTTATAACCATTTTTCGTGAAACAATCGATTCTTGATTTTGCTAAATTTATTAGAAACCCAACTGTAGTTATTTATAAATTATGTTTACAACATTATTTTGGTACGGATTACTAATAAAATACATAATTAATACTATATTTTATAGGAAATTTTACAATAAAAACTTTACTATAATGATTTCACTATAGTCTTTTTTCCGTGTAGTAAATTTTGTAATAAGACAGTATTGCCGCTTAAGCATTGTACCATCGATACGCCAATGATACTGTACATCTTCGTTTCTAATTTTAAAATATTTATTCAGGATACAAATAATGATAAAATATATCTTTAAACATTTGAAAGATAAAGGCGTTTCTCATTTGGGTTCTCACCGTGTCATTATTTTTATACGCCATCTGACGACGCTTTGTATTAGCGTATCCATTTAAGGAACGTGTTGGGGATATCTTATTTTATTTTATAATTCTTATAGTAAAATCTTTAATTCAAAATTAAACTGTTTACCTTATACTTATAAGTTTTAATTTAACTGTAAAATAATAGATTCGTCCTTTAATCGTCTTTTTACTGAAGACATGCTATATAAGCAGATATCTATAATTACAAAAATGTTGGTTCAGTAATTTAATTGATATAGCAAAAAAGTAATCAAACCCATTTCCTTTTAATAATCGAACACATTTATAATGTTTCCTTATTATATTCGATTTTATATACTTATATTAATCGAAACTGTAAGAAAAATTTATTAATCTACACATACTATTAAAAGTAGACTTTTTAACGCTTCTTGTTAGTATCTGAAGTAATATTATGACTCCAGTGTTAAAAGTGAAGTAAGTAATTTCTTATTGTTCCTCAAGGCATATTTTAGTGATTTTTTACTGCGTATCCATGTCTTTAATGAATTTTTCCTGCGTATCCATGTCTTTTAAACAGTCCTATTTTTAAATATTTTTTCTGACTCTGATCATTTTAACGCATTTTTAGGTATCAGTCATCAGTAAGTAATTAAAAAATTTCTGGATCCATTTGATGTTTACTGTGTATCCAAATAGAAGGCCTGCGTATCCAAATGGATACTCAAAAGTACGTTAAAAGATGCCTTGTTGTCCCTTGGAATTTTCGGTAACAACTCAAAGGTACAAGAAGTGTTAATTTTCACAGTGCTTATGGTAAAATTATAAAGAAGTAAAGGTCTGTCTAAGGCTAGATTATAGGGGTTGTTGGCCAGTATTATGCTACCGTAGACATCCGTTGATAGCATTGCAAAGATCCTTCTCCGCCTGACGAGCCATGATACGGCAAAATGCGTCTCATTTCGATTTTGTCTAGACATGCCTTTATTTCTTTCAAGTAAACGGTAGGTCTATTAGCTGCTTTCAAAATATCCTTCGAAATTCATTCAGCAGCTAGTTTTTCTATAACTAGTAAGAATTCACATTGGTTGGCATGCAACTAACAAACAACTAACAAATAAATAAGGAAGTCACTTGATTTTGAATTTTTATGGTTTAAATTTTGAATTAACTAATGAACTAAAAATCCGATATTTAGCTGTTCTGACGATAGCACGCTTTGCATCATCTTTCTCTTTGAATGCACAAACATCGGCTGCCGACGCACATCCTTGCAGACAACATGAAGTATCACGCCTTAACAAAGACCTGGAAGAAATTTTGGCTTGGGGTGACGTGGCAGTAACCAAGTCGAATTTAACGCTAAAAACCCAGGCAGTAGTTTTCTCTAAAAAGGTTAAAATTACAGAACCGGATATATTCATGGCAGGACGCGCAATTCCACTGGCTTCATCTATTAATTTGCTGGACGTCGGCATGGGAGGAAATATGTCTTGGCATAGCCACGATGTGGCAATCGCTAAGATAGCTTCTCAGAAACTTGACGTAATCTTCCGAACCGAATTTTTATAGTAAAATCTTTAATTCAAAATTAAACTGTTTACCTTATACTTATAAGTTTTAATTTAACTGTAAAATAATAGATTCGTCCTTTAATCGTCTTTTTACTGAAGACATGCTATATAAGCAGATATCTATAATTACAAAAATGTTGGTTCAGTAATTTAATTGATATAGCAAAAAAGTAATCAAACCCATTTCCTTTTAATAATCGAACACATTTATAATGTTTCCTTATTATATTCGATTTTATATACTTATATTAATCGAAACTGTAAGAAAAATTTATTAATCTACACATACTATTAAAAGTAGACTTTTTAACGCTTCTTGTTAGTATCTGAAGTAATATTATGACTCCAGTGTTAAAAGTGAAGTAAGTAATTTCTTATTGTTCCTCAAGGCATATTTTAGTGATTTTTTACTGCGTATCCATGTCTTTAATGAATTTTTCCTGCGTATCCATGTCTTTTAAACAGTCCTATTTTTAAATATTTTTTCTGACTCTGATCATTTTAACGCATTTTTAGGTATCAGTCATCAGTAAGTAATTAAAAAATTTCTGGATCCATTTGATGTTTACTGTGTATCCAAATAGAAGGCCTGCGTATCCAAATGGATACTCAAAAGTACGTTAAAAGATGCCTTGTTGTCCCTTGGAATTTTCGGTAACAACTCAAAGGTACAAGAAGTGTTAATTTTCACAGTGCTTATGGTAAAATTATAAAGAAGTAAAGGTCTGTCTAAGGCTAGATTATAGGGGTTGTTGGCCAGTATTATGCTACCGTAGACATCCGTTGATAGCATTGCAAAGATCCTTCTCCGCCTGACGAGCCATGATACGGCAAAATGCGTCTCATTTCGATTTTGTCTAGACATGCCTTTATTTCTTTCAAGTAAACGGTAGGTCTATTAGCTGCTTTCAAAATATCCTTCGAAATTCATTCAGCAGCTAGTTTTTCTATAACTAGTAAGAATTCACATTGGTTGGCATGCAACTAACAAACAACTAACAAATAAATAAGGAAGTCACTTGATTTTGAATTTTTATGGTTTAAATTTTGAATTAACTAATGAACTAAAAATCCGATATTTAGCTGTTCTGACGATAGCACGCTTTGCATCATCTTTCTCTTTGAATGCACAAACATCGGCTGCCGACGCACATCCTTGCAGACAACATGAAGTATCACGCCTTAACAAAGACCTGGAAGAAATTTTGGCTTGGGGTGACGTGGCAGTAACCAAGTCGAATTTAACGCTAAAAACCCAGGCAGTAGTTTCCTCTAAAAAGGTTAACATTACAGAACCGGATATATTCATGGCAGGACGCGCAATTCCACTGGCTTCATCTATTAATTTGCTGGACGTCGGCATGGGAGGAAATATGTCTTGGCATAGCCACGATGTGGCAATCGCTAAGATAGCTTCTCAGAAACTTGAGGTAATCTTCCGAACCAAAAAGTTGTACACACCTCAACAACTTTTAACACTATACAAAGCCCAGATTCGACGATCACTAAAGTACTGCTCTCATGTCTGGAGCTCTGCACCCAAACATACTCTTCGGCTACTGGATTCCATCGAAAGGAGGGCCATTCGTCTAATCGGAGATCACGAGCTGACGAAGAACCTCGACAACCTAGGACATCGAAGACTGGTTGGGGATTTGACTCTCTTTTAAAGATATTTTCATGCAAAATTGCTCGGCTGACCTTGCCATCTTAATTCGGCCCAGAGCGACGAATAGCAGAAATACACGACGAACCACTACTGCCGTCCATCCATATGTGGTTAAGCTTAGTACTCCTAAAACTTCATTACTTAAGAACTCTTTCATTTGGAGGACTTCATCCTTATGGAATGACCTTCCCGAGGTCGTGTTTCCCAACGAATATAACCTCCAACAATTCAAAACCAACGTGAATCGCTTTATTCGCACAGGCACCACTCCCAGAGTGCCCTTCCGGGGGGGATTTTTCCTATAGTGCGTGTGTTTGATCATAAAAATAAATTTAGGAGAATAGATATGAATTTTTTAGTTCATTTTAGTGTCTAGTTTAATAGTTTGTGAATAAAATGATACCGCTGGATTCAGAATATAAAGTGGACTTAATAAAGCATAAAATAGAATGTTACTACTATTTAAAAAAATTGATTATGGTTGCGAAAAAACGAAACGTCGGATTGAAAATTTAATTGAAAATATCTTATAAAGTAGAAAAAGTGGCAATGAGAATGTAAAATTTATTTTCACATATCTCAAATAGAATCAGGGCTTCTGATATAAGAACGAAATATGTGGGCAAGACCGAATTTTTACCACATATCTTCGAAAATATTCGGCATTTATTAAATTTGACGTGACGTTGCAGAACTCACTAAAACGCAACTTTTGTCTAGTTTGATCGTTTCTGGATATCCTATGGTTAACGAGATCCCTGTAGGGTGCGTTCTTATCTGGGACACCCTGTATATCCGTCTTTCTTATAGTTCGAAATTTAAAGCTAGGGGCTTTAAAGCATAATTTATGCTCACCCATTGAAGGAATTGCTGTAGAGCATATTTTATGTCATACCAGTACATTATTGTGTTTTTATACCATAGATACCATCTACATAATGGATTACTGTATGCCCGCACCGCGTACACATTATGGTCCGCGCTGGTATTTAGATGCAAAAAAACACTTTTCGATTAACTTTATTCTTTATTAACAAAATATAAATTTACGTTTATATATTATTTGGTTGTATTTACATAGAACTGGCAATTCTGGAAGTTTCCGCTGATAGCTAAATTTCCTGCAGCAAAAGTTGACTCATGATTCTACGTCTGGGTCTCTGGTTTCTGTAAGGAAATGCGAGATCCAGATGGTACGCCTGCCAACATCCTTGAAACCTCATTTTGAGTATATGCTGTCTTCTAAATATCCTACAGCAACTGTGGTACTCTTCCATCCACCATGGCGCTTCAGCTTAGTCATACTGGCTCCATGCTTCTGCTACAAGAGTTGCCGACGTTCGACGTAAACAACGACCAGTGTACTGTTCGGGGTTGTTCAAACCCAAATATTTTGCAATAATACAGGGAATTTTCCCAAATGCGTTTTTTCAACAGGTTGTACTGTACAGCGGCCTTGTCTGTAGCTAGTAAAAATAGTCTTTTTCTGAGCAGCCATGTGGCCGCAAAGACATATAATCTCTTATAAGTTTCAAACTATTCATTTCGTCTTCATCAATAATGATGAAAACTCGTTTTCTGTCAGTTTTGGTTTCTGGCACCGTTACGACAAAGACTGATTTTCTATCTTCGACATGTGTGACTAACATTTACAAGTTCTTGCCGCCGACATCCACTAAATACACCAAATAATAATGCGACCTTGTTCATTAAAAACGTTTCATTTGGTGCCTCATGAATACATTTTAGGACATTTTCTCTAGACAACACACTGGATTTTTTTTGTTGGTACCCTTTTGACCTTTGCTTTAAATACTCGCATAATTTGTGAAAATTACATATATTAATATTCTTATTTACCATTAAACTCGTCTTTATCATCGAATATTTTCTTTTTCGTATGAGTCTCTGGATTTTCTCGGTAACAGGTTCTGCGTTGCCTTTTCAGCCTTTTTTTCAATTTCGTCGGAAATTTCAAAACCTTGTTCCATTTTTGTTTTTTACTTTGACACATTAAACATTTGAATACTTATCTCCCTAGCAACAAAAACGCAGGCTATAATAATGTTAAGGTAATGTCGCAGGCAAAAATAAAAAATTGGTAAATCCAATTAAATTTTAAAAAAATATTTATTATTTAAAACGAACTGGTAGGTACGAGATAAAGGTTTGTATGCACCACGGGTACTAATAGATATACAACGTGTCCAAGATAAGTAGGGCCAGTACAGGGATCTCGGAAACCGTAAGAGATACAAAGTCGGTTAAATGGAGGTAAAGTTGCGCATTTACGTGCCTAATAATATGCCTTTTAGAAAGTTTTCCGAGGAGTCCCGGAGATATCCGGAAAAAAAACGAAATTCTGAAAAATCGTTTTATCATTTTCCTGGGTTTTTTTGAGATCGAATTCTAAAGTAAATTGCACCTTTGCATTGCCACTTTTTCCGCTCTATCTAACAGCGTTAATTGTTTTGTAATCCGACGAGTCGTCTTCGAAGGGCCATTATCAACTTTCTTTTTTTAAATACGGTCCTGTTTTCCTGATATTGGAATTTGAGAGCTTTTTTTCTTCCGAATGCAACGATGTATGATACATTGTGGTTTAATGACATTTCGAGGGTTTTTTGAACATAGTCAAGAAATTTTGGGATACGGTCCTGTATTTCTCCTAATTTTATAATTAATATCTCATAAGTAAGCTCTAAATTTTTACTTATGTTGGACTAATTCAATAAATAACAAATAATCTAATAATAAACCACAAACAAGTGAACAAAATACAGAAACATTTCAAACTTCTGTTGATTCGGGATTTAAAAGAAAAGTAGGCGTTTGAAACAAAAAAATTAAGATGGTGACGCGTGATTTGTTTCACTTGACATTCCTATTGTGATCGTTTGAAAGCGTTTTAAGAGGTTTTCTATTTTCCAGAAAATATATTATATTAACATAATTTTACAAATGCTGAAAAGTTTGATATTCTATCGTGTTTGATATTCTATCGTGTCTTATTTTATCTCAGAAAAACTGTTATGTGGCAGTTAGATGATGTTATTTGTGCTTAGAGAATAACGGAAATCATTTTGAACACCTGATTATGTAGTTCCTTACTTTTTTCGTTGTTCGTTTTATTACTGTTTTGATATGTTTTTGTTCACTTATTTGTGGTTTATTATTAAATTATTTGTTATTTATTGAACTAGTTCAACATAAGTAAAAAATTTAGAGCTTACTTATGAGATATTATTTATAAAATTAGGAGAAATACAGGACCGCATCCCAAAATTTATTGATGTTGTTCAAAAAACCCTCAAAGAATAAAACGATTTCTCAGAATTTAGGTTTTTTCCGGAACGACTCGGAATTTTAAAACTTTCTAAACGGCATATTATTAGGCACGTAAATGCGCAACTTTACCTCCATTTAACCGACTTCGTATCTCTTACGGTTTCCCAGATCCCTGTACTGGCCCTCCTTATTTTGGACACGTTGTATACCCTTGGGCGACTTACGAACCCTCGTGCCAGAGGCCCTCGGCTCTGTAAGACTGTCGCCCTCAGGGCATAATCATCTACTTAGTACCCTTGATACATAAATAACTATTATGGTGCCTACCCTTATATTTCAGGGCAACAACGCTCGACTAAACACAAATACAAAAAAATAAAGAAGCCGTCTACGTGATACGCTTGAAAGTAATAATAAGTGCTGTGGGAAATAACATATAATTGTTATTTTAACCACAGATAACTACTTTAACTTAATGGGTTATTATTACCGTGCTTCCGATTTTTTTTGTCAATTTATGTTTTAAATTAGTTACTAAACATTTGTTTAACAGCGTTAAACAATTTAAAACTCCAGACAGCCAGTTGATTTAAGCATTATAATAGTATATTAAGATACAAGTTTCATATGACTTGTGTTGAATTTAGAAAACGACCCGCGATGCGGGGAGTTTTCTAAAGTACAAGTACTCTAATTGTCTTATGAACCGTGTATTTTATAATACTTTTTCTATTTGGGTCTTTAAAGTCTAAAAAACTTAAAAAATATAGTTAGTAGATTTTTTCCATTTGAATTAATATTTTCTTTTTGGGTTGGCAATATTTTTACCATTTCATAAAATGTTGTCAAATATGCCATGATAGAAACAATTGAACACAACGAAGCTTCTTCCCATCCGTCATAATTGAAAATAAATATATTATTAAAGTTGATAAAAATGAGTCAGGAAGAAAGTTGTACTCCGTCAGAAATACGAGAAATTGCAGAGAATAATCTAGAAAAACTTTTAAAAAGAATATGCAAAACTTTGAGTTATGGTGCGAGCAGAACAAAGTTCAAAATATTGAACAAAATAATAAATAATACTACTGACCAAAATATTGTGTCGACACAAAATCTGACATGTTTAACAATTAATGCGTAGGAAATATAATATGCTATATTGAATTAAAAATAAAAATAGTACTTTATTTAATAAAACTTTACAAATAGAGCATAAACTGGAAGATATTTCTATTATTTTTAGGTTATGTTGTTTTATTGTTGTGACTAGAAATTAGTTGACGGACACCGTCAGCATGTTATATATTTCCGAGTTTAGGTATTTCAGATAAATATCTGGTAAAAATAATCTATTTGCAAGGTTAAAGGTTAGTATTTTAAAGTTTTCTACATAAAACAGTTAACTATCTATAAAAAATTTTGCCGATTCCATAATGCCTAGGAAAGTAATTTCGACGAAATCGAAGTAAGCCTAAAATTCGAACCCTACTTGCTGCCAACATAAAAAAAATAAAATGTCAGTTTCATAAAGTGGCAGGTTATTGAATTTTTTTGCGTTTCATAATGGAAACCCAAATAGAAAAAGCATATTCCTCACCAGGCTATGCATCGTACAAAGAAAAACTATTAATTTTAAACATTTGACAACAAATTGTCCATATAAGTACTCGTGAATGTAAAATTAATTACTTATTGCAGGAAACACATTTAAAAAAAAACGACGTATAATCAGCCGGGATCCATCAATAGCAGTGATTGAGAGCTAATCAATTTACAATAATTTAAACGGCGTGTTGCTGCTAATGGACCAACGTACAACATCCTTCGCAAAAAATAAATTTGATTATATTTATCATTAAATTTAAATTGCTCTAATTCAAGACCTTGTTAAATTTTTTATTTATCAAGTATATTATCAATATGTATACAGGGTGTCCGCTAATTAATGGGACATGGAAAAACTACAGACTCGTACGTATAAAATATTAGGATTTAATTATACTTACCTAGATCGAAGAGTTGATATTAACTGAGATACAGGGTGATAAAGTTAAAACTTAATTTTTGTTTTTCTCTAATAACTTTGCAGGAAACCAACGTTTTTTTACAAAATTTGGCAATTATGTTTTTTTTTGAACGAGAAATTGATTTGTCTGCGGCATTTTTTGCACATTTATTAGGTCATAGCTTTTTTGTGCCTCAGTGTATTTAAGTTTTTAATGAAAATAATACTTTTCTCATATTTATTACGTAAAAACGGTATACTAAGTTCAGGTCGCCCAGAGTTACCGTTTCGGAGATATTTGCATTTAAGTTGTTTAGTGCACGCTGCCCAATTATTATTAATTTCCAAACACAATTTTTTTCTTAAAGTTACCTATGAGACAACAAATAAACTTTAGAGGTGCAGTTGCTATGGAACAGAAAATGTTTCATTTTTGAGTTTATCGTAAGTTTGTATTTTCATTGCTGTTGGTTTCTTTTGACACGATATCTTCTAGGGTCAAAGTTATTTTAATTAAAGTAAGTCAAAGAACAATCCAATTGTTGTATTGATTATTCCCAATTACCATCACTAGAACATTAATTATCATGTTTAAGTGATTTTGTAAGAAGAAACAAAATATTATTTGCTTGCCTGAGCTAACGCACTAAACAATGTAAATGGAGATATCTCCGAAACGGTAACTCTGGGCGACCTGAACTTAGTATACCTTTTTTACGTAATAAATATAAGGAAAAGTATTATTTTTATTAAAAACTTAAATACGGTGAGGCACAAAAAAGTTAGACATTGTATATTAAAATTTCACAAAGAAATCAATTTCTCGTCGTAAAAAACCATAATGGTCAAATTTTGTAGAAAAAAAGTTAGATTATCTAAAAGTTACGAGAGAAAAACAAAAATGAAGTTTTATTTTAACACCCTGTACCTCAATTAATATCAACTTTCGGATATAGGTAAGTATAATTAAATCCTAACACGTTTACTTAAGGAGTGTGTGGTTTTCCATGTCCTATTTATTAACGGACACCCTGTATAACGGTTTATTATTTTTAAATGGATAATTCTTTGGTCTCCTCTAGAAAGCCTACATTAATCCCACGTGTTGCGATGCCATACAAATCTGTTTTCACTTAACACATGTATATAGTTCAGTAAGTTAGCGGTGATGCCAAACCATAACGCGTGACTCGATCTGGGTCGTTGAAAACCGTTGAACGCTTCAGTCACGTTTGGTATGCGAGAGGAAACGTGTTATGTATACGAATTTTAAACGTTAAGATATTTCCGGCTTAATAAATAAGGTGTTAAATTTTTCAGTTGTAGCGCCATCGTTTTGCTGTTCTGTTGTGAAATAACTTGCTTATATTGATATTACTATTCGTTGTGTTGCAACACATACATTTTCACAGTAATTTTTATACAAATTATGGAAAGAATTGTGCAAGAAAATTATAAAAAAAATGTTGAGAGCTTGAAGTGTAAAATTGACAGTACCGGTCAACATTCAAGCGGCCACAGGGCTAACTGCCCTACCACATTCATTTGTTTTATATGTCTGTCACCGTGTTTACCACGTGTTTGTTCGGGTTTGACATAACCCAGATAGCACACTACGTTTAAAAGACGTCCATATTATGCCTATCTTTAGCCTGAACGTCTTTGGCGTACTTTGGACGCAAGAAGCACATTTTAAAGATGTCACTACATCAGCGTATTTAAGACGTCTTAGTTTAGACGTACGTCTTTACTACGTCAAAAAGTGGACGAGGATAGAACCTATGTTTTTTTCATAAAAAATATAACTTTAATTATGAAGCATTAAATTTAATATAATTTGTGTTTTTGCGAGGCCATCGTTTTGTACTTTTTCAACATTATTGGCTTGTCTTGTAATAAATATAAAAAGGGTTTCATAAAACATTTATTATACAGGCCGCAACAAGAACCGGTATTGCCAGATGTATTAACTATAGAGGTGGTTATATTATATATAAGGGAACAATACATTTTTTGTTTATATCAATTCTCTAAAAAATTAAATACTTATTATTTATTTGAAAGTAAAAAATATACAAATAACAGCGGTACACCGATTTTTATTTCCATAAAGAATTAAGTAAATGTGACAATGCTGGATTACGGTGCGGTGCTTATCCATTAAAATGGCGTGAACGTCATTCTAGCGAATTGGCGTTCGACGAGATTTCTAAACTACGTTTGTGACTGTGAATTGAGTTTATTATATTTTCTTTGAAGCTTATAATTCTGTTTGACAAAGATCCAGGTAAGTTAATTTTTATTAATTACTACACTTGCTATAGTAAACATGAGTGTAAGGGACATCCATAAATATTTTATGCAGTATTGTTGGTAGTGAATTACTATAGTGATGTGATCGATATGATAGGTATATATCAGGGAATTGAAAAACCAAAATATGCTAATTTATTGGTTACTGACTTTGTTTCTGATGCTATTAGTGTAATAAATAATGGTTTTTATGTTAATCATTTGTATGATGTCAGAATTAAGGGTTTCATTTGTGATGTACCAGCTAAATCTTTTGTATGATGTACGATTTATAATAATGTGAACATTTGCTTTTAGGGTCTGCTGAGGTAGCTAATAAAGCGTCAAGCTAGAAGGAAACTGAGGTGTCCATTCAGGCATGGTTACGCGACGGATAGGAAAAAAAGCGGTTTAAATAATATACTCATGTAAACAAAAAATGGAATGAATTAAAATAAAGATATATGGGAAAGTGAGTTATCTCGCTTCATTCAAAAGCCATTTATGGTTATTTTTCTTCCAGTAGTTTTCTTCTTAGAATTTGCGGGTTTAAATATTTTAAACACATACTTTTAGTTATGTATTTACAGCTGCTTGGGAAATTCAATAAAATTTAGTGGTGAGCTGCACTATACCAATTATGGACCATAATTGTTGTCTACTCTCTACAGCTTCTACATCAGCTGATGTCACCGGTGGGGAAACTAATGTGAGTTTTAATATTACAGTGAAACTTCTCTTAGGCGGGCACCTACGAGACCGTCTACTAAATGTGTCCGCCTAATAGAGGTGTCCGCTAATGGGAAATTTGTTATTAGGTAATATGTAAATGCAAAATTATTACTATGTATATGTATGTACAAATAAACATAACAGAACAAAAATACACTAGTTTTAGTTAGGATGTAGGTAGTACTAAAAAAATCTAATAACGCAGTTTGACGTGTTTGCGTTTTATACTTGCAATCTAGAAAATGTAATTCCAAGTCTGATAACAATTCCATTGCTGTTGAGTCACCTCTATTCTTTGCATAATCTTATAATTCCTTTACCATACTAATGGCTTGTTGATAATTGGTGATATTTGTTTGATTACTGCATTCAACGTCTTCATCAGAGTCGTCAGATAGTGATGTAGTTTCAGTTTGGACTACATAATCGGTATAGGGATGGGGTCACTATCATCTTCTAATAGCACATTGCTATCAATGTTAATGAACTTGTTATCAAATTACAAACTTCCACAACATCAATATTCTCTTTCAGACTCAAAACGCCACAATTTTGTGCCATTGTTTACGATTTTAACCTTACAACTCACACATAAACTGCGGACTACTGTCGGGGAATCACACATACTTTCAATCGGCGAAGTCCTTTCGCGCTGCCACGCATACGCGACTATAACAGGCTGTCCGCTTCCGCCCAAAGGAGAATCCGCCCCAGAGAGGTCTGCCTGTGGTAGTCCCACTAACCAGTGAATTGGATATAATTGAAACTAGCAAAGTACTAAATAAAAAATACGAAGCAGATTCATCTGAAAGATTCATACATTTTACTTTTAATTTCCAATAACTAAAATTAAATAACCAGACATAAGCAGGCAGGTCATTAATGTCACGTCACACTGTTATTATCTGGCGAGAGGGTTCGCTGCAAACGCTATACTCGTATCAGCTTGACACGTCTTCCTATCTCGAAACATATGGTACCATGCAATGTTGCTAAACCTAAAACTGAAATTTCACACGGAACAAGGAATCCGTAGTTACGAAATTATTTCTTATCGATGTATCGCCAGTGGAATGCAGTTGTTTTCGGTAAAAAATCAATCGAAACGTAATTAAATAGTGATTTTTATGGCAGTATTTGGTAAATTTTTACTTCCCCAATCAAATTTAAAATGTTATTGAAAAATAAACTTTGAGGCATTGGAACTGTGAATAGCTTTTATATAAAAATGTCTTTGGGAACCAAGGTCTATTAAATAATTTAAAAGCCGTATTAGAATTGGCAATTTTTGTCCAATACTGCTCGCATTGCCGGCGCAATGCGAGAATGGAATCCGTATTACAGTCGGCAATTCTATTCTTCTGGCAATTAAAATTGGACGGATTCATGCGCAGTTTACCGTTCTCGATCAGCTGTCTCGCATTGCCAGAAATGGGGCAAGCGCCATTTTAATTGCTATTGCCGGTGCAAGTCTGTGTAGAAATAGATTATTCGTTATTTTTAAATGTTTATTAGTTGGTCGAAGCACCTATGGACAACTAATGGCTATTTAAACTAACTGGTTCTTAAATTGACAGTTCACATTCTTTATTAAACATATGTAGTGCTAATTCGTAGCAACTTTTTTGAACTGCCATTTGTAAGTAGCAGTAGCTGCTTTAACTGCTAATCAAAACGAACAGGTTTGCCCATAACTAATTCTGGGGGTATTTTAGGGATTTCGACACTACCGACTGCTGTTCTGACTGTTGGCAATGCGCCAGCTGATCGAGAACGGTTTACTGCGCATGAATTCGTGCAAATATAATTGCCATTGCACCGGAAATTTTTATTGCCGACTCTAATACGGCTTTAATACTTTACAAACAAATGTGACAGTTCCTACCGCTACACCAATGATTCGCAATATATTTAGCGTTCAACTTTTCACTAAGTCGGCGGATGTTGTATAGAGTTTTAGACGTCATGACTATAAAAGGCAATGGCGGTTCTTCCACAGGAGCACATGCGCACATGTGCACCCCAAAACGAAAAAAACAATATTAATTTATATTTGTTGAATATTATTTATCGTATAAAGTCCGACCCTCCCTAATATTTTGTCGTACTGTCAACCAAACTATATATAATAGGCTCTTGATCCGGCAACCGAGCCTCGGTCGAGGTTAATGACGAGACTTTCTCGCATATGCGATTAAGTAGGCGGGGCATAATGCAGTTTCTCTGTAGTAACAGGTGGCGGGAGACAACATGGGAAAGGCGCACAATTTTAGTGTGCGCCGCGTCGTTGTCTGTTCGTGCATCTAGTTAGAAATTCGAGCGTGTATGTTTTAATATCTTAATATTATATATTTATTAAGTTAAAATGAATAGTTTGACGGTGGGCTATTTTAAAAATAACTTTAGCTCTTTGAGTTTGGGGCAAAAAATTTAAGTGAAGAATGCGGGAAGACCTAAACCCGAAATTAATTTAAAGGAGACCACAAAGGGTAAATCTAGGGACTTTATTAGAAAGTTTAAAAATTAAATATATGAAAAAAAATTTATCGAGGGTATTCCAAACTTTAATGAGGCTGTTATTGATTAATTTTTTACAATTAAGAACCGAAGAACGGACTTTACGTTTAAGCAATGTACACACTAAGAAAATCTTTTCCAAAAGTTGTATTTCCTTATGTAAAATTAAAAAATAAATAAAAATATGTTTTACCTAACGCATTTTCTTATTACTTCTTTTCTTTCTACATTTAAAACGCCTAGAAATTAATTGTTTAGTCGTTACACAAAAATAAAATTTTAAAAATAATTGTGAACCTCCTCTATCATAGGTCACGAGCCGCCAGTGATAAAAGGCTTGTCGAAAATTTGAATCTAACCTATCCTTGTGTCATCGTAAATGAACTTTCTTTGTTTTGTTGTAGCTGTTAAATTGAGTATGTTCTAAAGTGGCTACCGAGCGAATGGGATCTTCAAATGCCATTTATCTAAACGGTCCCTCCCCGGACCTTCTAAAATCTACAAAAAGTCGCCAAAAGAACTATTTGCAATTAAACGAACGTAAGTAATAACAACTATTACATATATTTAACTAGTGTTAGGAAAACCCAATGGTTTTAATAATCGAGTAGTCGGTACTTGAGCGATTTCAATAATCGAGCGATTGACTTGCGATTAAACATATTTAATAACTATCGATCTAATAGAAGTGCCATTTTTTCGTAAAATGAGTTTTGCAGATAAGAGGATAAAGAACAAAGCGGTATATTTTTAAAATTAATTCAAGGTGGGGGACGAGCATTTTAAAACTATTTAAACAATTAAATTGTTATTATTTTGCATTAATGGGTAAACATTTTTTTACAGGCAACTTTCAGTAAATCGGAATTTAAAAATATATAATCTCAAAAACACCTGTTAATTTTTTAATAGGTTTCTTATAGTATCTAATTAGAGGAATTATATATGTCCGCGCAAAAGATCATCGTCACAAAGATTTTTGTATAGCGTCGATTTTTTAATAATTTAACGCCCGTCACATGGCTAATTTTGCTCTTCTGAATCATATAACGCCAATATTTGGAACTGAGTTATTTTAATCAGTCACTATAACCATTTTCCCGTTATTTATAACAGCCCTGTCTTATATTGGCTTAAAGTTCTGGAATGTTTCTTATAGAATGTGAAAAAACAAAGAAAATTAGTCATATTTTAATCTACCTAAGGTGTAAAAACGAAACTTGCACATCAACATATATTTTTCCTTACTTATATATAGCTTCGGATAACAAACCGTCACATCAATGTATCTCGGGTAACATTTTCATGCGTGACCGGCGATTCAAAAATGCACAAATTCGTGGATAACAGCTAATACAAGCTATTTCTTAAACTTTGTTAGACTTAAATGAGTATCTGTACTCAAGAGAATGACTTCCTGTAGTATTTTCCCCTTAATTAAGACTACTAGGTCTGAGTTAACCCTGTGACCGGCGATACAACATAAAAACATACGCTTGGTAAAAAGTAGGCAATGTTCTAGTTTATTCCTAAATAAACATAATAAGGAGCTTACCTAAACAGGAACAAGCTTTACACAAATTCAAACACATACCGTCATATTTGTAAAACTATTAGGCCGACCTCTAGTGGCATTATTTATAAGGAATTTCTGCCGTGACGGGCGATACATGCAGCTGCGGGGCGGAACTGCTGGTTAATAATTGCGTTAGAGAAACTAAACTGTAGAAATGTAAATTATTTATATATAAAAGTAACTTTAGTAAAATGACGTGAAATGTAAAACGGTAAAGTAAGAAATTATTGATTGTGGACACGTGACCGGCGATACATTTTTAAATTCAAATTTGAATACTGCAGCTATAATCTAAAAAACTTTTAAAATTGCTTTCTAATGCAGAAAGTAACATATATTTCGCAAATTATAATCGTTTCTACAGGCAAATAGTTTATTTTAGTAAGTCATATGCCAAAAAAATTTTTACCCTTATCCACAATCTCATTTTTTCTTCATACACTTCGAAAGCTAACATAACAAAGTATTAAATAAAAAAATACCGACATTGATACGATCAGTACAACTGGAAATTTCAAGTATGAGAAAATTGGAGAAAATCCAGCAATTCCAAAAAACTCTAGGACGATTCTAAAATGTCACGGTTAAAAAGTGTGCGGTTTGTAAAATAATTGCCTTTATGGATAAAATATGTCTTTAATCATTTATGGCTGATATTATAGGTTAGGTTTAAACTCACGGCAGAGTTTAAACTAATATGGGTTTTCTCAGGTTTTATACCTTTGGGTTAACTACAGTATTCTATGATTAGGATTAGGACATTTTGTTATTTTTTTTTTAATTAAAACAAAACATAACCGGCAAATTTTGCATTTTATATGATTTTCTTTTTTTATTCGTTTCTTTGCCACATCACTCGCTTTGAAATCCCCATCTTGTGTGTAGAGTATACAATAATTAAGCTTGTCTCGTAAAAACCTCATAAGTCCAAAATTAACATATTTGGGAAAATGCAAAAATGTTTTTAGATGGACAAGCCAAATTTCATATTTAAATATTATGGAATCCGTGACATTGAGAAATAAGTACAAGTTTATGGAAATTCGGAAATAGGTCGCCCCAATATCTAAATTTTCGAGATGATGAAGTTTTTCCGAGAAACGCTTCAGTTGTATACTAATAATTATTATTGTTCAGCTCAATCTGGGATATTCGAAATGGGCGAAATAATTAACTGAAGTGATTCAAGATATTTTATCGGATGAATAAGAATTTTCGACTCATATTTCAAATTTGATGTCCATTCTAATTAAAATGATTCAATCACATCTCGATTCTCGGCACAGAAAGATAAACAATTAACGAATTAACCAAAGAGAACTAATTAATTCAACTTCAACCTGTGAAGTATTTTGAAAGTGACATTTACAATGCATTTCAATGAAGCTAGTTGCACAACAATGTTCTTTTTCAATGTAAGATTAGAATTTAGTTGAGGCTAGTTTAAGCTGTAAAGTTTAAAAAATTAAATTTAAACGCATCCTATAATACCGGCCGTTAGTGAAGTGATTTTCGACTATTTTAACCATAAACATATAAATTAAAAGGGGACGCAAAACATTCCATCCATAAAACACCATTTATTTAAAATCATGCATAGTGCTACAGTTTCAAATAAGTTAGAAAACGGTGGGTTTAAAAAATGGCAACGCTGTAATAAGGTACGCGTATAGATAATTTCGATCTAACATTAGTCATAAATAGGTTGTAGGTATTTTTTTACAGAAATTCAGATAATATAAAGAAATAATCTATATTTTTGCAATATTTACTTAAAATATAGAATTAGCTACACCACTGCTTTACCTAAAAAAAACACAACCTCATTATTCTCACTTACCGACGAAATATTAATCCGGGGTTAAAATAGTCGAATTTCTTACACACCACGCACTGACGAACCATTGTAGATGGCTAATAAATAGCTCTAAATAGTTTAAGTTCGAAACAACACGAAAAAATTAATCCAAAAATATAATAGATCACAAACAATCACAAAAGCAGTAGCGATAAACAGGTAACATGACCGCCGGCGAAAATGAATGAAATTAGTAAACTTCGGGGTAATTTTTACACTAGCAGGTAAAAATTAGCATACAGCGTTGCCACTATGATTTCCATAAAACATTGCAGTTTGATGTTCTTGGAATATACAAGGTGTTATCGAAATGACGTATTATAAATGGGTGACTCCTGGACTCCTGGGGTGTCCTAGAGAAGCGCTACATATATTTTTTTTCAAATCGACTGTTTTAAAAGTGGGGTAACAAACCCTCTTTTTCACATGTGACTCCGCGGTAATGAATCATAACACCCTGAGGCAGTGTATCACAAACACCTGTGTAAAAATGTAAACTTTAGTGTCTTATAAAAATAAATATTTAGCTTACTTAATTAATAATTAAAAATTAAATAATTAAATCCAGGCCGCCGACACGAGTAAGGAATCCAGGACACCTTCAGTTCTTTTTTCTATGGGAAGAGGTTTATGCTCATCACGTGCCCTGATGATAGTGTGGGACTGTATAATAAGCTTATACTCACTAAACCCCATTCGGCCTCTTATTTCCAATCTCGGAACATAACCGGCATATAGCCGAAAGAAAAAAAATACATAGTGGAACAGAACAAATTACACTATCACTTAAAGAAACACACAAACACCCACGAGTGTCAAATTAGTTTTTTTGAAGATATGCACCTATTATCAGATTATACAAAAGCACTAAACACTAACGCATAATTACACTATCGTACATATAGAACAACAGCTCACAGAAGATATGATACAAATTATTTCGCAATAGAAAGTCAGAAATAATAAAAACGCTAATTTCTAATGGGCCTAAAACAAATTTTAATCCTTTAATGAAGAATGATGAAATAATTATGTTGACAACAACAGGACCTCCTCTTCAGTCATAAAATGGACGAGCCCAACCAAGGGTCGAGTGCTTCGTACATATTCGGAAAAATAGAGCGGTTGCCATTTCCGAGACAATAATTATACAGGAAAGTAATATTACAGAAGGAAATTCCGTAATTTATGAATATAATCTTATAAAACATCGAAAGTGGCAACGCTGTATTTTTAGATATTTCCAAATAACGCAATATCGATCGACCGAGTAAACCCGAAACAGACTGAAACGTGTAGTTACTAGAAATTTTTAGATTATATTATTTTCCAGGCCACCGAATGAAACTTTATACAATAAGGGCGTATTTTTGTCTACACAGTAGCACTTTAAAATACTAATTCAGATTGAATGGTACTTAGATGTGTTCATGAGATGCATACAAATTTTCGCGAAAACTAATGAATTTGTGCTTTTGTTTTTGTGTTTTGTGAGGTTATTGTGCCGAGTTTTGTTTGGATTACCTACTTGGTGTTGTTTTATAAACTTTTAAATCAGGTCGAAAAGGTAAATAAAATTGCAGTTTTTTCCTAAAGGGTAAAGTGGCATTTAAGTTGTTCAGTTCCGACGGGTGTCGTTCGAATTGAACAAATGAGAACATACCTGACCATTTATAAACTCCGCGGCGGTTCGTCCGAGTCAGTTCAAGTTTATAAATCAGAGTTTGTTTCCCAGTGAACTGAACGTAAAAGTTTATAATAATGTACCCTGAAAAATAAACAACTTCCAATCTGTCAAACGGTTATTGACTTTCTAAAGAGTGACAATACTGGTCAAAATTCACAGACGTTTTCCGCCATATGTTGTTTTGTTTATCTTTTTCCCAATATCACCACGTAATTAATTTGGTTTGACGTCAGGTCATGTACAGGGCATATTAAATTAAAGCGCCATTTTTGGATATTTGTCGTCAATTTGTTTTCATCTCAGGAATTGCCGGTTGAAATATAATACGTCATTTCCATAACACCCTGTATATATGAATATCTTTACGAGTAGAAATTAAAAAATACGGTTTCAAATGCAGGGGGTAAATTTATGACTCTCAGTACATACTTGGTATCATGGATTACTGTTTAAAACTGACAGCATGAAAACAATTATGTCTATTTATTAATTAAATTTTTTTGATTTTAACCATGTACTTCTTATAATAATTAGTTTCTTATTGTATGATTATAGGATACTAAGCCTATCTTAATTTTCTAATGGCACGCCATCATTGTAACTATTTTATATTACCAATAACCTTCTTGCGAAATTTATGGTTTTTAGGCAATAAATTCGTTGTTCTCTTTTAATATGGCCACTTTAAGTACCATAGTCGCTAGCTATCTTCAGAACGTTAACTACGCTTATTATAACCATAATACGATGTTAAGCGACCTTGGCTTCACCAAGGCCTTGCAAAGAAGTCGGAATTCGAATAGATGCATCCCCAATAACGACTGGTTTTCTCAGACTGACTCACCATTAAGGCTGAATAAATATATCGATATATCGATGTCTGATATGTTGAACAGTTGCTCATCTAACCAAATATCGGGGATTATTTATTTATGTTAAAGTAAAAATACTAAAATGAAAAAGCGACTCTGAATTCCACATCATGTCGGATTCACTGAACGCGATCAACTCGATAAATTACGGATTTCCGAACAAACCTGCTGGTGCAAATAAAAGTCCTCCATGAGGGCTAGGGAAATGTAGTTTGTTTTATATGCAGGATGCAGCGGGGGGGGGGGGGACATTACCCCCGCCCACTCTAATAACCTTCTACATCCTTAAGAATTAAAGAATCCAGAAAGGAGCTATGAAAATTAATGTAATTTTTCTTTGCCGTTTAATGTTAATTAGACAAAGACATCGCCTTCGAGCGTCCGGAACGTACTTTTTATAAAACCCTTATTGGAACGGCCGTCTTTCATACCTGCTTTCACGTTTGACACTACCGGTTTAACAATTGTCATATTTGTCGTTATTGTTAAATAATATTCTTTGTTGTTTTTCAGTGTTCGTATGTTAACTTTAAGTGTTGTTTGTGGAAAAAATCATTCTTAACTCAATATGGTAAGGATGTACCAAGAATGTACCAAGTCTGCCGTAAACTGGATAAAAATATATACTTTTTGAGTCACGTCCGTCGATTGTTTGTTTTTCCTAACAAAGACATACTAAACCGATTAACTGCACATGAAAACAGAAACAGACACGAGATAAAAGATAAAAGAGATGGGGATTCTACAGATAGATTCCCCATCTTCCCCATGACATAAATTAATAAATTGAAAATACCGATATCTAAAATATACAGGGTGTTATGGAAATGACTTATTATATTTAAATGGGTGGCTTCTTGGGTGCCCTAGAGAAAGTCTACATACTTTTTTTTTTAAATCGAATATCTTAATACTAAGGTAAAAACCTTTTTTACCCACATACTGTCGCCCCGTTCTATCTGGATTCAGTTAGCAACAATGTGGGTCACTAGAGTATACTAACAGTGTTGTCAGATCATACCGCGTGTCTCCCCGTAGCTTGAATACCAGCCGCGCGCCGCTTCATACTTCAGTATGTTTCGAGACTCGGGAGTGGATCGACGTTGGTTCCACGACGTCGAGGGTGCCACCTGCGTGACGTATACGAATTTTAAACGGTTTGTTAGTTGTACTGCCCGATTTTTTTTTGTTGTGACATAATTCATAATAATAAATGTTGTGATGTGATTTCAAATTTGTGTGATATTATCTACTGTTGGTTCTGTTGAAAAACATACTTTTTGTGTTTTTTTTTTTATGGAATTTAATTATAAAACGGATTATTTTAAAATACGATCGAAGGTAAGAGAGCATGTACCTTAAAATTGTAGTTTTCTTTGTCTAAAAAGTTTGAAAAAGAAGTGATAGGGCGCGTCAAAGACGCCTTGTTGTCAAAAACTGAACACGTGCGTTTAGAATTAGGTGTTGCAATATGACAACATCGCATATAATGAGCTAACCTCTTTGGGCCTGGAGACTGCCTAAATAAAATATTGATTGCGAAGGGCCTCAGGAGCGGCCACGTAAATTTTGAGATTTCATATAAAGTATATATTTCGCTTAATAATTCGAACCGCCATTTATGGTTATTTTTCTTCAATTTATTTTCATCTCGGGATTTGCCGGTTTAAATATAATACGTTATTTCCATAACAACCTGTATAGCCCAGCCCTATATTGATCATATTAGGTAGGCATGCAAGTACGTCATATATATTTTTTTAAATGCCCGTACCGACATTAGAATAATCATAATGAATTCTGAAAATTATCGTTGCATTGCAATTCTAAAAATTCATTTAGTATCTAGAATATGCCGCTTTTTTTTAATAGCCCGCATTGGTCCTCAAAACCCATAACCATGATACACCGACACAAGGTACATCCTGCATCTTTCAAACAAAGCATCTGCGGACCCACGCCAACTATTTACCCAGTGGCGGTTCTTCCACAGGAGCACATGCGCACTTGCACCTCCAAAACGAATAATAAAATATTAAATTGATATTCATTGAATATTATTTATTCTTATAAAGTTCGACCCTCCCTAATATTTTATCGTACCGTCAACCAAACTGTATAATTATAGGCTCTCGATCCGGCAACCGTGCCTCGGTCGAGGTTAATGACGATTATGACGATACTTGCTCGCATGTGCGATTAAGTAGGCGGGGCATAATGCAGTTTCTCGGTAGTAACAGGTGGCGGATGACAACGTGGGATAGCGGGGCTATGGCGATTTAACATGAGAAAGGCGCACAATTTTAGTGTGCGCCGCGCCGTTGTTTGGTCGTGCGTGTATGTTTTAATATTTTTATATTATATATTTATTAAGTTAAAATGAATAGTTTGACGGTAGACTATTTAAAAAATAACTTTAGCTCTTTGAGTTTGGAGCAACCAAATTGAAGTGAAGAATGCGGGAAGACCGCATTAATTTAACGCAGACCACAAAGGGTAAATCTAGGGACTTTATTAGAAAGTTTAAAAATTAAATATATGAAAAAAAATTTATAGAGGGTATTCCAACCTTAATGAGGCTGTTATTGATTAATTTTCTACAATTAAGAACCGAAGAACGGACTTTACGTTTAAGCACTGTACACACTAAGAAAACCTTTTCCAAAAGTTGTATTTCCTTGTGTAAAATTAAAAAATAAATAAAAATATGTTTTATCTAACGCCTTTTCTTATTACTTCTTTTCTTTCTACATTTAAAGCGCCTAGAAAGTAATTGTTTGGTCATTACACAAAAATAAAATTTTAAAAATAAGTTTATCATACTTGTGAACCCCCTCATCACAGGTCACGAGCCGCCACTGTATTTATCTTATTTTTGAGTAATAAATCACCATACGGGCGATGGGTGATGTTTTTTGCACACACCCTATACACATATTTTTATTAAATTTAAGTTAAGAAAAATTCCTAATTGTCAATTTAGGAAACACTGTAGTGAATTTGGCTGTGAAATGTAGACGGACAACAATAACGAAAAATAAAAGTGTTAGAATTACTTATATGGAAAAGGTTACTTTCGAATTTAATTTCGTCTTCTTATTTTTAATATGACAAACAATAATAAAGAAGGAATTATTATGTTTGTGTGCTGCTACCACCTACATTGATTTTTAAGAAAAATATTTCAAATGGTCACGTAGGTGTAAGTTAACGGCAAAATCATTAGTTTTAATGAAATGATTTTGTAAGGTAAATGTTATTATTAATTACCTAATCCTTGAAAATCAAAAAATAAGTCGCTTCTTTTCTGTCTTGTGGAATATTTACAAATATATTTTCTTGAAATGTTGTGTACTTATATAACAACTTAAGTATATTGTTTAACAACTCTGTAACGGAATCTCCAAGATTACTACTATAATACAACATATTTCAATCCCCCCCTCGTACAGGGAGTCCATTTTTCGGTAGTTTTACGAGGTATGGCCACCAAGGTCACCCGACTTGTCGGTTTTGAATTTCTTCTTATGGGGATACCTTCAAAAAAAAATTTATTCTGTTCAGTACCAAACAATGGCAGATTTAAGAATTGCCATTGACAGAGCTTTTAGGGAGTTACAAACGCGGCCGTTTATTATTTTTAATTCATTAAGGCGAATAAGAACCATGTGTGAAACATGTCTAAAGCATAATGGAGAACAATTTGAGCAATATTTATGAGGGAGTTAAATAAATTTTCAATTTTTGTGTCTAATATTTAATCACACCAGTATTTTTTTTAATATCCGTCATGGCCTACTGAAAAAAATGTTATATTTTTGAAAAACGTATATTTCGGACCTAATACTAAGACTAAAAATAAAGTGTTATATATTTTTGAGAAGCTTGTTACAAACTAAATTATATTATTAAAAAATATATAGGGTGACCAATTTAAAAAAAGCAAATTTGTTTCTTTTCTTTGAAAACTATTGAATGTAGAAAAAATCTGAGTACGTCACTGGATTCTACGTAAAAAACTACAAAAAGAACATTTTATTTCTTTTTGATACGTTACGGGGTAACCGAGATATGGGGGGTGTCCCAAAATGCACAATTCTCAAAAACATCCCGTATATCAAAAACAAGGCGGCCTAGAAAAATTCTGATTACGGCATCTTATGTTTGACAAAAAAGTAGCACAGTTTTTTTTTATGATCAAACACAAGCACTATAGAAAAATGCCCAACCTGTCTTCGATCTTCAAGGATGTCGAGGTTCTTCGTCAGCTCATGGTCTCCGATCAGACGAATATCCCTCCTTTCGATGGTATCCAGTAGCCGAAGAGTATGTTTGGGTGCAGAGCTCCAAACATGAGAGCAGTACTCTAGTGATGGTCGAATCTGGGTTTTGTATAGTGTCAAAAGTCGTTGAGGTGTGTACAACTTTCTTGTTCGGGTTGACGCCCAGCAAATTGATAGATGAAGCCATTGGGATTGCGTGTTCGGCCATGACTATTTCTGGTTCTGTAATGTTAACCTTTTTAGAGAAAACTACTTGGTTACTGTCACCCCAAGCCAAAATTTCTTCCAGGTCTTTGTTGAGGCGTGATACTTCATGCTGTCTGCGAAGATGTGCGTCGGCAGCCGATGTTTGAGCATTCAAAGAGACAGATGAGATAAGTGTGCTATCGTCAGCAAAACTAAATATCGGATTTTTAGTTTTCACTAGAAGGTCGTTAATGTAGAGTAAGAAGAGAGTGGGAGACAATATGGACCCTTGAAGTACACCGGCATTGATGGTGAATGTGTCTGAGAGAAATCCGTCAATCGCCACTTGCAGAGAGCGGTCCTTAAGGAAGCTAGACAACCATGCACAGAACCGACTGGGCATACCATAGGATCGCAGTTTACTTACAAGCCCCTCATGCCGAACACGATCAGAAGCTTTAGAAATATCCAGTGCAACAGTCCGAGACTCCCCATGATGTTCGATTGCGTTGTTCCAAATAAGGGTGACATAGACTAGAAGGTCTCCAGTTGATCTGGACTTCCGAAAACCATATTGATGATCGCTGATAATGTTGAAGCCTTCCAGGTACTTTAGAAGATGTTGGTTAATAGCTTTCTCCATTACTTTTGATATAACTGAAAACAATGCGACTGGTCGATAGTTGTTAGGCAGGGTTCTCTTACCTTTCTTTGGAATAGGCTGGACTCGCGCCGTCTTCCAGTACGATGGAAACATTCCTTGTTTGTAGGATAAGTTAAAAGTCTACAAAATACTGGTGTCAGTTCATCGGCGCATCTCATGAGAACTATAACATGAATTTCGTCTGGACCAGAAGCCTTCTTGACGTCGAGCCCTTTCAGGATTTCAATTGACGGGACGCTGACGGAACACGATTTCGGTGATTTCGGATTGAACTGCAGGAATGTTGGGTGGTGTTTTTCCCTGGAAATCTACACTGGAATGCGAAGAAAATAGTTCAGCAAGTAAGTTTGCTTTGTCCCCGGCTGTGGATGCTATTGTACCACCGGAACGTGTTAGAGGTGGAATAGTTGATTTGGTAAAATTTTGGCTGACGGCCTTAGCGACCAAAAGGACCTTGATCCGTTTGGACTGTCAAGAAGTTTATTTTTGATCCTCACGTTATGGGCTTCTTTGCTTTGATCTATTGTTAGCTTACATTGGTTTCAAGCGGTAATAAAGACGATACGAGTCTCAGTGGTAGGGTTTTTACGCCACTGCCGGTAAGCCAGATTTTTTGATCTGACAGCACTCTCACAATCCTTGCTAAACCAGAGCTTACCGTTGGAAGGGCGTTTTTTGGAGGAGGGGATGCTTCCATGCTAGTTAGAATGACATCGGAGACCTCCCCAGCACAGATGGATGGATCATCAGAAGAGAAGCATACGCTCATCCAAGGAAAAGTGCGAGAATGGTCTTTCAGGTCTTCCCACTTGACCGATCTGTAATGCCATATCTTGCGAGGTTTAGGAGGTTGTTCAGAATTAATTGGTATTTCGCTGAGAGTTGAAATAAGTTTGTGATCGGAAGATCCTAACGGAGGCTGTACGGTGACTGGATATAGATAAGGATTTGGCGTTAAGAAACGATCCAAAAGACTAGCAAAATCTCCAGCTCGGTCTGGAGTCCGCGTTGGTTCTTCTACGAGTTGAGTTAGACCAGAATTGATCGCGAAGGATTCGGCCTCGCGGCCTTGCTCATCGTCTGTATTTGAGTATTTAAGCCAGTTGACATTGTGGACGTTAAAGTCGCCAAAGATAGCAATCTCGGCATTTGGATGGTTGGTTTTCAAGAAGTCGATTGTATTGGCTAGTGATGAGAAAAGGTCTCTGTAATGGGTATCACTGGGAGGACGGTAAAGGCAGCAGATAAACTTGGTGATTTTCGGCGTTGATATTTTAAACCACATTACATCAAAGTCTTTCGGTTCCAGTGCAGGTTCCCGTTGGCATCATCTCGAGTAAAAATACATACGCCGAAGTTGCGTCGAAATCGGAAATGGAAACCGTATCCAGCGTATAAATAGCTGACGGTGTTTGTTGACGATCTGACCCGAACAAACCCGGTCAGTGCGAGCACGTGAGGCTTGGAAGATTGTAAGTGCTGGTGGACTGAATTGATATTCGTGTTAATCCCTCTAATATTGCAGAACTCAATTTTGAAGTTGCTAGTTCTGGGTTGGTTAGCCAACTACAGGTGCCAGACCATTTCTTCGTTGAGTGTTGTTAGATCCCAGTAAATTGTCTGAAATGGTTGTTGTTTGATGAACTTCGCTTGATGGGGCCCCACAAACCCGCCCGGAGATCCGAATGGGGGGGGGGGGGAGTTTACCTCCGGAGTATTTTGGGCCTGGAGCTTCCATCATGCTATTTTTGGGGGGTCCACCCTGGTAACCGGAAACATCGGCACAGCGACGAAACGCCAACTCAATGAGCAAAAGTTAACTCAAGGAGCAAACTTCACGCCACCTAAACCGATGCAATGGTATCTCACCGGGCGAAGCCGGGTGGGCCAACATCTTCCATTTGTAGTGCTGCGAAAACCGCATCCTTCTATCTTTACTAATAACGGAGATACCCCGTAAAACTACCCAAAAATGAACACCCTGTACACCTGTGATAGACCATAACGGAACCGTTTCATCCTTATTAGGTCTAAAGAAATGCAACAGGCAGTACGCACACCTGTACGCTGTATTTCTTCTTTAATTTTTTTTATCATTATTTTTTAAACAACACAACAAATATGGTAAAATTAAATAATCCTGATTAAAAGTTTTCAGTTAAAAAAATTGAACCTACAATATGGTTTTACCGAGGCACGACTGGTTTAATAACTTCAAGTATACCGAATCGTTCAGATACCGAAGAGTAAAGTTCTCATAACATTTTGCGTACATTCCGACATCAGTAATTTTAATGTGATACCATGCGTTAGTATGGGCAAACTTTTTGTTAGTGAGAATCGTTGTATGCAGTGTTTCCGGAAATATTTGTGTAAAAGTAACAGGTTGACGGTTCGAAACGTAATAGAATCATAGATATATAATAGGTTCGTTCCAACCACCCTAAAAATCGTACAATGTACGGTGACGCACATGTTTAGTAGTCGAAAGCAGTTTCAACCGACCCAAAACGGCGTATCTGGCGATCCCGTTGGTGTTCCAAACAAATTTGTGATCGTTCAACCAGTTCCTGAACGGTGAAAACGATACATGGCCAAGAACAGGAACCGTTTGTACTGACTTGCGCTGTAAGAATTTTAACAGTTGTTTTTGTACTCCTGTCATTCGTGCAGTTCTTTGTAAGAGTTGTTGCTTAACCCCTCGTTAATATTCTGATTATTTAATTTATTCTTATTAAATTTGTATAATCCGGTTACCAAACCCACACGATATTCTTACCATTAAACACGTTATTCTCTTCCATAATTATTAAATACAATAAAACGGAACGACAAAAGATAATACTCAAGCTTAGACGACGAAATTAAGCAACAAAAGTAGGGTTATGATTTATGATAAGTAAGTAACTGATCTTCTTTCCTAGTCTAACCACTAAACAGACAGGCGATCAGGATCAGCTGAGATTTTTACAGAGAATGGTCATAAAAACGTACCAACCTTGCATCCCTTGTGCATCGGCACCAAACAGTGCAAAATTAACGCATGCGCACAAAATCGATCCCAGCAGTTTCGTGACGGTTCTAGAACGATACAAAAATAGGGTGTTGCAACAAACCTAATATAAAAGGGGAGACAAAACATTCCATTCATAAAACACCGTTTATTTACAATCATACACAGTTCTACAGTTCCAAATACGTTAGAAGAAGATGGCTTTAAAAAATGGCAACGCCCAACTCATTGGGCAGGTCAGACCTTAAATTATTGTTAAGGTACGAGTTTAGATAAGGATAAGGAAGGAATTAGTCATAAATAGGTAATCGTTGTAGGTATTTTTTTCATAAATTCAGACAATAAAAGAAGTAATCCATATTTTTGCAATATTCACTTAAAATATAGAATTAGCTATATCACTGCTTTATCTAAAAAACATAACCTCATTATTCTCACTTACCGGCGAAATATTAATCCGGGGTTAGATAGTCGAATTTCTTACACACTGACGAACCATCGTAGATAGCTAATCAATAGCTCTAAATAGTTTTAGTTCAAAGAAACACTAAAAATTAATCCAAAAACACCATAGATCACAAACGATCACAAAAGCAGTAGCGAATATGCGTGAACAACAACTCCGCCGAAAAACGAACGAATCCTAAACTTCAGGGTCAAGTATACTATGCCATACAGCGTTGCCACAGTGATTTCCCTAAAATATTGCAATTTGATGTTGCAACGAATTCAAAATTTAAAAAATACATACATATTTAGTATATTATTTTTACTTAATACACATGAGAAATACGTTCAATATAATTAATATTATAAGTGCAATTTCATACTATACAAAGTCCAGATTCGACCATCGCTAGAGTACTGCTTTCATGTCTGGAGCTCTGCACCTAAACATACTCTTCGGCTACTGGATTCCATCGAAAGGAGGGCAATTCGTCTGGTCGGAGACCACGAGCTGACGAAGAGTCTCGACAGCCTGGAACATCGAGGATAGGTTGGGGATTTGACTCTCTTTTACATACATTTCCATGGAAAGTGCTCGGCTAACCTTGCCCTCTTAATTCCACCCAGAGCGGCGAATAGTAGAATTACACGACGAATCACTGCCGCCCATCCATATGTGGTTAAGCTTAGTACTCCTCGAACTTCGTTATTTAAAAATTCTTTCATCTGGAGGACTTCATCCTTAGGGAAAGACCTTCCCGAGTTCATTTTTCCCAACGAATATAACCTCCAACGATTCAAAACTAACGTGAATCACTTTATTCGCACACGCACCACTCCCAGAGTGCCTTAAAGGATTTTTCCTATAGTGTTTGTGTATAATCATAAAAAAAAACTTAAAAAAATATCCGAAAATATTTTACTGGTATATCTTGAAGAAAAATCGAAAGTAGTTGAGTCGTCCACGTTATTTTCAATTCTATGTTGAAGTCAACTCTTAATGTGAAGGAATACGTGTTTAATTTTTGTGATGTGCAAAATATTTTTCACACCATTTTGCGCACGGGGGCATGGTAAAGCAAAAAAATAATGTCAATGAAGAAATGTCGTATTTTTGACCCTGACGTTAACGCGCAAAACAATGTAATTTTTTGACATTTTTTATTGACATTTTGCGTTACTGTGACCCCACAAGTTAGAGTGCAAAATATTTTGCACATCATAAAAATTAAACAAAAAAGTTGAACAATATTTATTGTTTTATCAAATAAATGGATTGACAGTAGAAATTTTTAAATATTTGTATTAAAAACAGTATGGTTTTTGTACAGTTATTTCAATTATTGTTTACAATATTAACGTTAATTGTGCAATCCGGTAGAAGATTCACTGTAACAAGTTTTGCTGCATCTGTTATTCCTGGAGGGGTACGGAATAAATCATCTTCACTTTCGAGACTCTTCATTATTATCTTATGTAATAACTTTAAAAGCCACAATATTCAACACTAACAATATCGAAAAACATATGTTGTCAAACATATTGGTTTCCATAGTTATACCTGGGACAGATTCGATTACTATGCTTTTAAAAAGTAATTTGCATTAAATATTATAATACAAAATATCGTTTCATGGTTTTAGTTTAATGAAATTGAAGTCGTAAAAAAAATATTGTTTGCATCTAGTGTGCGAAACTCTCGAACGATTTTTTAACTCGGCTGCAAATTTTCGCTCTCGATCACCAAAGTAGTATTTCGCCCCCGAGATACAGAAGTAACTATTTCTTTTCTCCCTGACTAAAATTTCCATTTGAAACCCCTAAGGAATTACAGCATACTCCTCCAAGGCACCCATTAGAACTTGTTTTGCACTGCGGTATGCTATATTTGAAGCGACGATCATAATATTTAGTGCTCGATGATTCAGCCATAAAATATCAAACTCCCATAAACGCCCACATGCTGTTCAAACTTGACAGGCACTAATGACATTTTTTTGTTACGTTTTTAGATAAAAAATAATTAATAGTTAATAATTTGAAAAACAAATTATCTAAAGGATTTAACGCTGAATGGCCTTAAGTAATTTTACAATATAATTTTTTACACAACTTAAATCAGTATGACGTGTTTTGTCTCAGTAAAAAAAGGAGTACAGCATTTTTCGGGGTGCTTACGAGTGCTTACAAATTTTCTGAAAATATTTATGCAGGAGTGTAATTTATGGAGAAAATTACTCGAATTAACAAAGGTTAAATGCAATAATGTATTATAGTTAGAGAGACGGTGACAATAGGGGGTCCGTGAAGTGGAATATTAGTAATTTGGGTTTTCGTGGAGTTTAGGTCCCCCTCTGCAACTTTTTTATCTGATGAAATGCCGTACCACTTTAGATAGGAAATTCTCAATAAATTCAAAATTATATCGAGCCATGTCTGAAAATGAATTTACAGCATCTGCGCGACCCCCAAAGTCACGGGAAACACATTTCCTGACAAGTCAACCCTTTTCCGAGCGTGTCAAAAAAAAATTAATGAAAAAATTATAAAGTCTCAAGTGACATGGGTCCAAGTGGACTGAATCAATTTGTATTCCCATGTAGATGAGTCGTAAACAATTTTCTGATAAAAAGATTATTGCGAAAGTGCGGTATTTTTTCTCAAAATTTTTTTTATTAAAAGTCTGGCTTATTCTGCTATGTTTTCTAAAATATTCCCCTTGGAGAAAATTAAGAGAATTCGTAACGGTGATAGCAAAATTTCTAAACTTCGCTCGAAATGCGTGAAAGGCGTGGCCCTACTGTAATTAGTCAAAAGTAGACAAGGGCAAATGTTTAAATTCATCAGATTTGAATAAATCATACACACCTTATGGAAAAATAGGGTTAATTTGGTAATATTGCGAATATAATATCCCGTCATACAACTGAACGATACCTGCCTTCCGGTATCTCTGCGTAATATTGTCAGAATTCCGCCTAGCTAAAAATTTTTTGCCACAATATTTGGGTGTCAAGGAATTTAGTGTGACAATTTTCTGACATGTCACGATCGTTTTCCGAATTTCCTCCGAGGAAATTAAAAAAAATTCCAATAATGAAATGGCGAGACCTGGATCGATAACATTTTTTTCACATAATCTTTAACATATAATGTTCCATTCTAGAAAGTTTCGACTTCAAATTCGCATTTTAATTTTTTTTTACACGTTCGGAAAAGTATATGCAAGGTTTGACTTGTCAGAAAAGTGTTTCCAGTGACTTTGGGGGTCACGCAGATACTCTAAATTCATTTTCAGACATGGCGCGATATAATTTTGAATTTATTGAGAATTTCCTATCTAAAGCGGTACAGCGCCTCTCAGCAACGCTCTACGGCATTTCATCAGATAAAAAAGTTGTAGAGGGGACCTAAACTCCACGTAAAAACAAATTACTTATATTCCACTTCACGGACCCCCTATTGTCACCATCTCTCTATTATATATTTTACTTTAATAATTATGAATAACGCAGTTGTAATAATTAATATTAGAATTCGACTCGGAATTTGAAGAATCTCTTGAGGTTGGTTTCGACATTTTCGAGCAACTAGGTTGGGTATCTATTTCATTCGTTCTCATTTAGAAGCTTATGGTGTTCCACTTCCATCTGTAGATATGACGTATGGTATGTTTGCCAACTGGAGTGATCTTATACCAGTTTCCTGATGTTTTCCAGAATGGGGTTTCTGTTAAAAATAATCGTTCATGATTAATCTGGCTTCTTTTTTGTATAAATTTGTCAAAAAGACGTGTAGGACAAATATCAGAATGCCTCGTGTTTGAAATTAACTAATTAGAGCTTGTAGTGGCTTATACAGGGTTTATCTCCTCCCTGTGCGGTTTTCGAAAAAATAGGATTGTACTCTATACGCCCTGTGTTGTTCCCACTACTGTAAGTTTCCCTTTTAAAATATCTTAATTGACAGCGGGGGGCTCCTTCACCTCCTCTCCAAGCTAGCTCATTAGATAGTATAAATATTTTTTTTCTCGGCCATCGGGATTACTTCATCGCAACTATCAACAATTCTTTTTAATTCATCATATTTTAAAAGAGCTTCTCTTTTTTCTGGTAGATTGCTTGCGTTTTGCGCTCTTCACCTCACGAGCCATTTTAAACTCAATATTCCTAAATGGATCAAACCTGATTTGGCACTAATTATAATACATTCGCTGAAGCCTCTTCGCTGTTAAATTCCATACTGTTCTTATTGTAAAATCTTTGTATTCCTCACCGTTTTTTCATGTTGTAAGCCCAGTCTTGATGTATGTCCGCAAGTTTTTTAATCTGAGTCTTCTTGCTAAAAACATACCTTCTCTCTTCACAGAACATCATAAATTGACGCCAGACATATGGCTTGCTATTTTTAGTGTTTTTTGGGACACTCTGTGCGATCTTTTCTTGAATTACTTCGATTGATTCCTTTCCAAAACGTGACGTGTTGTAAGAAGGATACTATGGTTTTGTGTTCAATAGCTAGAGGGGTTGTTTTCGATAGCTAGGGTTTTTTTTGACGTAATCAATCGAAAACAACATCTCTAGCTTAATGTATGAGCGCAATTGTCTCCTTAATTACGAAACATAGGACGTTTTTAGTAATTGTATTTTTCAACGTCTCAATCTCATGCATTCGACAAGTAGAAAATTTTTCCAATTGGACTGTATAGGTACTAATATTGATGGGGGCAACTCGACTAAAATATTTTCAATATGGTGGCACTACCGGTTATACCGGAAGTCGGTGTCAACGTGCTTGTTTCAAACCCGAACAAACACCCCATATTATTACATTTTTAGATATCGCGTAAATCTTAAGCGTGCTTGAATATTTACAATTCTTAGATTTTTCCGTTAAAAGAATCATTTACAACCTTCTGTTATATTGTAAAAGAGATAAATTTTACATACGATGATGTTAATATCAAATCATTAAAAATTTCACATACGACCTTACGTAATTATGGTAACGATACGTGATCACCCCGTATAAAAACTATTTAAATTGCATGTACATAGTTCGTGTTGCCTTTCCTTGACAACTTTGTATTAGAATCTTTACATACCAATGTAACTAGAGACGGTCACATTTTTCCTGCCCATTCAGATGACATTAATGCTTAACAAGCTCTTTAGGTTAACAGACAGTTTACAAAGTTTCAGTTCACACGCAACTGTAACTAGGAAATGCTAATTTATGGAGTGCTACATTATTCTTATAGAAAATTATTGTGTTGGTATTGTAGCCATTCTGCTTTTTAACTTTGATGCATAATTCGTTGGAACATGGTTAGTTGGTTGGTTGGTTAAACGCGTGGGTCGGTTTAAATGCCCGAACTTCTATCACTGCAGCCTGTCGGCTTATTGTGTACCCCGATCTTGTTAGAAGATATTTGTTCCTTCTATGAGGTCCAGTAACCATCTACCAAGCTTGTCATGTGGAATGTTGTCACCACGTTGTATGTTCCCGAAGATATTTTGTCTTCTACGAGACAGTGCTACGCAGCGGTATATTATGTATGAGGCGGTTTCATCTTCTTCGCCGCACCAGTCTCCATTCAATGGACGTTGTTTATACCTATCCGTTGAAGGTGTTTTCGCAAGTGGCAGTGGCCTGTTAGCCGACCCACCACTTGTTTCAACTGGGGCCGCGTCAGGGTTAGCATCCCATTCTTCGATAGTATTTCGATGGTTTTCCAATTACGGTCCGTGCGTGTATTTGACCAGGTAACCCTTGCAGTCGAGATAGGTGTTTTTCGACTATCTATCTAACGTTATTTTTGTTGCCTGTGTTGATATTCCAAAGGCCGGTTCGGGGCCCCTGAGACTTTGAACGGATCCGGCTCTTGCTAATTCATCCGCTTTTTCATTTCCTAATATCCCGGAGTAACCAGGGACCCACAAGAGCTCTACCTTGTTCCCCCTGGCCGCCAGTGCCTTTAGGTTGGTATGGCACTCCAGTGTACATCTTTTGGTTGTGGTAGCTCTTTTCAAGATTTTGTAGCACACATGCTTGTATGGCATGAACTTCCGCTTGGTATACTGTGGCGTAGTTCCCCACAGGAATGCTTATGTCCATCCTGGGTCTTTCCCCAAATATATCTGCGCCCACACCGTTGACGCTTTTTGATCCATCGGTGTACCAAACTAGACCCTTGTCAAACGACGAGGGTGCACTGTTCGTCCATTTATCAAAGTTCCAGTCAATCTTGAAAGGCTTTGTGAAATCGCATGTTGCATATACGATCAGTTTGCATATCCATTGTCCGTTGGAACATGATACAATAAACACAAGGTATGATATTGCGCAACGAGGGGTGGCTTTGTGACGTCGACCAGTTCCTATATACAGTGTGTCCCAAGATAAGCGAACCTATTGGTGTAAATAACAGAAAATATTCGAATTGAAATTTGACTCTTCGGAATCTAGCTCCTTGATTAGAAAATAAAATTTAACATATTTTGATTTTAGTAAAATCATGCAAGCATTGACCGGAACATTGTTTTTATTTTCTGTCTAGGTAAAGTGCCTCTTCTTCACAAAACATCGAAAAATTTTATTAAGAAAAGTTGCTCAGAATCAAAATTATACAGGTGTGTCAAATTTAATAACCATCAGCCTACATTTTTTTTTCATTTTATACAAGTTTTTCCCTAGTTAGGAATTTCTAATTTCTTCGATTTCGTCATCATTTGTCATATTAGGCGTCGGGAACGAAATTTGGCCATCAAATGTTATTCCATACATTATATTTACTTATAAATGTATTTAATACCATCAAGATATTTTTTTCTGTTTAGAAGTTCATAAAAACTGCAAAAAAATATGTGTGATGGTTATTAAATTCTGTAAGCATGCATGGTGTTCAATTCTGAGCAACTTTTCTTAATTAAAACCGCTACTGACGACGGCCGCAATCAATAAAATAAAAGGTCTGCAGTGTGAAAAGACCTCAGCGCATTTCGGCCGGTGTTATCATATCTACAAGGCAAACTCTTTAGAAAAAAATTATAATTTTAACAATTTTTCGTTCTATCATTTATGAACAAATATGATTCCAGAAAACCAACGCCAAAAAATGTTTTGCAACACAAATAATAGTAATATCACACACAAATTTCAAATTCGTCACAAGCACAGGAAAGTAAATAGGTCAAACGTCATTGATCTTTCAAACTCTTTTAAAAAAAATAAATTTTATTTAAGACACATGCTCTCTTACCTTTACTTATTTAAAAACAATTATTAGTTTCATAATTTCTATAAAAAAACTAAGTTGTAGGAAAAACCTCTCACATAACCTCACAAATAGCAGCTATTCACATGAAAGATTACACGGGAACGTTGTTTTAATTAATTTTGGTCCTTTTTTTTCTCGCTTAAATTTATTAAAGTGCCTAAACTAAAAACTAATTAAAAATAAATACGATTCCTTCAATTTAAAAATGACACACACGACGAACGACCTTCAAACTACTTAAAACAGCGTTGTTCCAGCTTTAAATTATTGTACCGGCTGGATTGGAAAAATTGTACCAAATTTTATAGAAATGTACCAGCACGGCGTCTAATAAAAGGACGCTACTTCACTGGACACTTAAAAAAAAAACTTGGAGTTCTAAGGAAAAACAAAGGTCGTTACCTTCACCAAGAAAGTGAACTTGCAGAACCCATCGATTTGTAAGCGATTAGAAATCATCTGCTGAATGCACTAAAAAAAAATTGATTTCACAAATCTATGGGAAATCGGACGCCATTTTTTCCATCGAATTTAAAAAGCGATTTGTCATTTGGACAGCGATTTATGTCAGTTTTGTTTGTCAGGTTGAGGAGTTAAATTTATAAAAAATTACGAAAGAAGTGAATTTAAATTATACACACAATCTCCGTTAGTGACAAGCACATTAAAAATAAAATAATCAATTTTGCACAGAATAAAATGTCAAATTTGATGAAAATATTGCTGCTGAATGCAGCCAATACTTTGTACCGAATTCGGTACAAAAGTTAAAATGACGACACATACTCCCTTCTAACGTGCTTCCAACGATATTGAGCTGACGTACTTCGTGTCCCTATACGTCGCCGCACGCTTGCGGACTTGTCAGTGTAACATTGACAGCGTGTCGATACGGTTGATTTCGTCGATAAAACCAATACACGGTCAACAATTCGCTGGGTTTTGCAAGTGGTACTTTTTAGTGTTGTAAAATTTTTTATTTGAAGTCAAATTTTGTCGCGTCGCGTGTAATAAAATCTAATAATCAGATTATGGATTATTATTGTGTATTTTCAAAAAACCAACTATCGGTTCTGTTTCACTATTATTGTGTTCCGTCTTGCTGTCAAAATCTAATCTTCGAACATAAAGTATTTATAGGAGTGTTCCCATAAAAAAGAAAAACAACTGATTATGTATGTGCCCGGATGTCCCGCTCTTTAGTTATAAGATAAATACAAGTAAGTAATTTGTTTTGTTACCCCACTTTTAAAACGGTCGATTTAAAAAAATATATATGTAGCGCTTCTCTAGGACACCCCAGGAGTCACCCATTTAAATATAATACGTCGTTTCCATAACACCCTGTATGACTTTAAATGAAAACTGGTATTTTGAGATTATATTGGTACTTGATAGGGTGTTTTGAAATTAGACAAAAAACAACAATTTAATTATCCTTGTTTAATATGTCAAATACCCAATGTTACTTACAATTTATAAAGAAGTTAAAACTGATAGTGATACCTACAATTCTCTCAAGGAACCAAATTTTGTAATGACCATTTCCTGCATGTGAGTGTATTTAAAAAATATGACAACTTTTACGTGTCCGAGAGCTCATTTTGATTTACTCACTTACAAGAAAATAAACCTGGATGGAAAGTTTTTGATGAACCATCCTGTATCTATATTTTGTTGAAACGGTGTGATCTACAACTATATCCCCTGCCTCGTTAGGACAACTTAGCATGCATAGCCAATTTGCTGTTTGCTTTTTTCCCATTTTATCATTATCACGATATATGTTATAAAACTAATCAGGTTTACTCTTTATAGGCATACTTAATAATCGTCGAGTTTAACATACGAAAACCTCTTTGGCGATGATGATACCTAATAGATGCGAGGTAAGTGACATTTGCAATAATTGAATAGGTCTATTTAACTAAATTAATAGTAAAATATTGACAATGAAATTACAAACCACGACCGCATTCTATATCAGAAATAGATAAGGTTAGGGGTAAATTGTTTTTTTTTATGATCAAACACAAGCACTATAGAAAAAATCCTTTAGGGCACTCTGGGAGTGGTGCGTGTGCGCAAAAAGCGATTCACGTTGGTTTTGAATCGTTGGAGGTTATATTCGTTGGGAAAAACGACCTCGGGAAGGTCGTTCCATTAGGATGAAGTCCTCCAAATGAAAGAATTCTTTAAATAGTGAAGTTCGAGGAGTACTAAGCTTAACCACATATGGATGAGCGGCAATGGTTCGTCGTGTATTTCTGCTATTCGCCGCTCTGGGCGGAATTAAGAGAGCAAGGTCAGCCGAGCACTTTCCATGAAAATATCTGTAAAAGAGAGTCAAATCTCCAACCTGTCGTCGATGTTCTAGGCTGTCAAGGTTCTTCGTCAGCTCGTGGTCTCCAATCAGACGAATGGCCCTCCTTTCGATGGAATCCAGTAGCCGAAGAGTATGTTTGGGTGCAAATAATGTCAAAAGTTATTGAGGTGTGTACAACTTTCTGGTTCGGAAGAGTACACCAAGTTTCTGAAAAGCTATCTTGGCGATTGCCACAACGTGGTTATGCCATGACATATTTTCTCCCAGATTGACTCCCAGCAAATTAATAGCTGAAGGAAGTGGGATTTGGTATCCGCCCATGGCTATATCCGGTTCTGTAATGTTAACCTTTCTAGAGAAAACTGCTGCCTGGGTTTTTTCAGCGTTAAATTCGACTTGATTCTTGTCACCCCAAGCCAAAATTTCTTCCAGGTCTTTGTTGATACTTCATGCTGTCTCCGAAGATGTGCGTCGGCAGCCGTTGTTTGTATATTCAAAGAGAAAGATGAGATATAAGTGTGCTATCGTCAGCAAAACTAAATATCGGATTTTTCGTTTTCACTAGAAGGTCGTTAATGTATAGTAAGAAGAGAGTGGGAGACAATATGGACCCTTGAGGAACACCGGCATTGGTGGTGAAGGTGTTTGAGAGAAATCCGTCAATCGCCACTTGCAGAGAGCGGTCCTTAAGGAAGCTAGACAACCATGCACAGAATCGACTGGGCATACCATAGGATCGCAGTTTACTGAGAAGTCCCTCATGCCAAACACGAGCAAAGGCTTTAGAAATATCCAGTGCAACAGCCTCAGACTCCCCATGATGTTGTTCGATTGCGTTGTTCCAAAGATGGGTGACATAGGCTAGAAGATATCCAGTTGATATGGGCTTCCGAAAACCATATTGATGATCGCTGATAATGTTGAAGCCTTCCAGGTACTTTAGAAGATGTTGGTTAATAGCTTTCTCCATTACTTTTGATATAACTGAAAGCAATGCTGGTCGATAGTTGTTAGGCAGGGTTCTCTTATTCTTTGGTATAGGCTGTACTCGTGCCGTCTTCCAGCACGATGGAAATATTCCTTGTTTGTAGGATAAATAAAAAAGCCTACAAAATACTGGTGTTAGTTCATCGGCGCATCTCTTAGAACTATAACAGGAATTTCGTCTGAACGTTGATCAAAACCAATAGTAATTTGATAGTAAAAAAATTTGATAATAAAAAAAAACACAAGAAAGTTACATAAATTGACAGTTTCCTGGGGAAACAAGTAGGAACCCGCCGCTAACACCTTTTCGAGCCTTATCTATTTGGCAAAAAACATAACAAAGTTACAATAAGAGACAGTTTCCTGGGGAAACAAGTACGAACCCGCCCCTAATACCTTTTCGAGCCTAATTCCTTATCTATTCGGCAAAAATAATAAAAGAAGGTTACATAAATTGACAGTTTACTATACAAGGCCGCCCCCTAACACCGTTAGAAGCTGATTAACATAAACATGATTTAAAATTATGCGGCTGCTGTCATGTTTTTGATGCTTAGTTGCATCTCTCCGCAGTTTATGTATGAAGAAAATTCTAAAGCCGCAGTTTACGTGAATTTTGTTTAGCAATTTAACAGATACTTCGAAATCTTTTAAGCTATTAAAGATGGCCGTCAGAATTTCCCGTTTGAAATATATTATATTTTAAATTACCTACCAATTTCTTTGTGCTGAAAGTAAGCATTATAATATATGCGAAACTATAATGAAAATGAGCGAAACCTGACAAAATCGTCATTTAATGAGTTTTACCACTGTTGATATAATAGTACTTATATTATACACGTTTCATAAGACATTATCTTAGAGCATGCGTCTAATTTAGGAAACGATCCTCGAAGCGGGGAGTTTTCTAAAGTACAAGTGCTCTAATTGTCTTATGAACCGTTTATTTTATAATACTTTTTTTATTTGGGTCTTTAAAGTCTCAAAAACTTTAAAAATATAGTAGATTTTTTCCATTTGAATTAATATTTTCCCTTTGGGTTGGCAATACTTTTACAATTTAATAAAATGTTACAAGTATCAAATATGCCATGATAGAAACAATTGAACACAACAAAGCTTCTTCCCATCCGTCATAATTAGAAATAAATATATTATTAAAATTAATAAAAATGAGTCAGGAAGAAAGTTGTACTCCGTCAGAAATACGAGAAATTGCAGGAAATAATCTAGAAAAACAAAGTTCAAAATATCGAACAAAATAATAAATAATACTATTGAACAAAATATTGTGTCGACACATAATCTGACATGTTTAACAATTAATGCCCAGGAAATGTCTACAGTAACTATAAATATGTATACAGGGTGTCCCATAACTAATGGTACACAGGAAAATTGCAGATTCCTTGGGTAAAAATAGTGCGATTTGGCCATACTTAGTTTAGTTCAATAGCTGGTAATATCCGAGATACAGGGTGTCCAAGTAAAAATTTAATTTTCAATTTTCCTAGATAACTTATTTCTGAATCAATATTTTTGCACAAAATTTTGTGACTAGGGTTTTTTTGGGGAAAGAAATTTGAATTTGTTAATAATTTTCATGTAGATTGTAGGGGGCGCTCTCTGCGGTACTCTGGATACATAAAAAGAAAACTTTCTTTGACCTTAGGATAATTATGTTTTTATTAAAAATATCAGTTTTTCTGTCGTTTTTAAGCAATAAAGGTATACTTTGTAAATGTCGCTCCGACTAACCGTTTTCGAGATATTTTCAACTACAATTTTTAATGCGCCCGTTTAAATTTTGATTTATAAATGTGAAATTTGTCACAGTAGGCTTTGGTAAAAACAAATACAATGAAAGCACTTTGAAACCTCATTTCTGTCAAAGTTTATTTTCATTTGTCAACATTGTGGGTGTTTTAAAGGAGTTTTTGAAGATACTGATATCAAAAATTAAACTAAAAATGCCGCTACATAACTGTTTTCTAACGGAGAAATGCGAGACATGCTATGTTTATACTCACAAGAAAATTTTAACATACGCGGGGCACATCGGCGGTTTTTGGAAATGTATCCAAATAGAAGGCAGCCAGATTTTAAAATTTTTAGAAGCCTATAAGATAGACTGGGAGAAACAGGTTCCTTGCGTCCAAAACGAAAAATGTAGCGGCATTTTTAGTTCAATTTTTGATAACAGTATCTTCAAAAACTCCTTAAAAACATCCACAATGCTGACATATGAAAATAAACTTTGACAGAAATGAGGTTACAAAGTGCTTTCATTGTATTTGTTTTTACCAAAGCCTACTGTGACAAATTTCACATTTACAAATCAAAATTTAAACGGGCGCATTAGAAATTGTAATTGAAAATATCTCAAAAACGGTTAGTCGGAGCGACTTTTACAAAGTATACCTTTATTGCTTAAAAATGACGGAAAAACTTATATTTTTAATAAAAATATCATTATACTAAGGCACAAAAAAGTTACATTTCTTTTTAGGTATCCAGAGTACCGCAGAGAGCGCCCCCTATAATCTACATCAAAATTATTAACAAATTCAAATTTCTTTCCACAAAAAAACCCTAGTCACAAAATTTTGTGCAAAAATATTGATTCAGAAATAAGTTATTTAGGAAAATTGAAAATTAAATTTTTACTTGGACACCCTGTATCTCGGGTTTGAGCTATTGAACTAAACTAAGTATGGCTAAATCGCAGTATTTTTACCCAAGGAATCTGCAGTTTTCCTGTGTACCAATAGTTATGGGACACCCTGTATATAAAGTAATATGTATAATGCTATATTGAATTAAAAATAAAATACTTTATTGAACAAAACTTTAGAAATAGAGCATAAACTGGAAGATATTTCTATTATTTTTAGGTTATGTTGTTTTATACTTGTGACTCGAAATTAGTTGATGGACACCGTCAGCATGTTATATATTTCCGAGTATAGGTATTTCAGATAAATATCTAGTAAAAATGATCTATTTGCAAGGTTAAAGGTTAGTATTTTAAAGTTTTCTATAAAATATTTTTGTCGAATCCATAATGTCTAGAAAACTAATTTCAACGAAATCGAAGTAAGCCTAAAATCGAACCCTACTTATTGCTGCCAATATAAAAAAAATATCAGCCATTTTAAGTGACATATTTTTCTATCCTGAAACTTGAGCGGTCCCGTTATTTTTTTTTAAAATTGTGGTTGAATTTTACCGTTAATATCTAACAATCTTTGAAGCTAATTCATGATAGGCTGGGGGCGCCCACTCTTAATAGACGCAAGGAAATAAGAAATTTAAGTAATGTGTCGCAACTATAATTTTATTGAATCCTAAATACCTATTTTCGAAAACGTTCATTTTATTTCGTCATAAGTAAATGAACAACTATTTTTATTTGCATTTGATAAATGAAAAATGTCTTCGTTTATTCAACTCGACGGTAAATTTAAAACAGTTAACATGTACACAATTTTCTTCTGCTACCGTAGGCAGTATCTGTAGCAGATTCGGTCAAGTTCGTCCCTGTTTAATACATATGTATATAATGAGAGTATATAATTTTCTATGCTATGAAAGTACCTTAATTAGAATTAGAAAAAAATGCAAATTTCTTAATGTTTGGTATATAATGATCACTACGCATAATGTGTCTATTATGTGCAGCTATATGATTACAAATAAATAATGTAAAAATAATGACTTATTTATGAGGCGAACATCTTTATTATTTATTAGTAAGGACGAATCTCATATTTTAAGGGGCCATGTTCAGTCAGGGGGTCCGAAAAGGTGATTCATAGAATTTTAAAAGATTGTGCTGGTCTTGTACTGTTTCGAATTTCGGTAGCGTTGCACTGTGAATGTCAACATTCGCCGGAGAATGTCGACACATTCCAGATGTCTCAGTGAAAGACCGAATATTTGTTTATACATCATGGGGAGTCTCGGGCTGTTGCACTGGATATTTCTAAAGCCTTTGATCGTGTTAGGCATGAGGTACTTCTAAGTAAACTGCGATCCTATGGCATGCCCAGTCGATTCTGTGTATGGTTATTTGGCATTCTAAAGGACCGCTCTCTGCAAGTGGCGATTGACGGATTTCTCTCAGACACCTTCACAATCAATGCCGGTGTTCCTCAAGGGTCCATATTATCTCCAACTCTCTTCTTACTATGCATTAACGACCTTCTAGTGAAATCGAAAAATCCGATATTTAGTTTTGATGACGATAGCACACTTATCTCATCTTTCTCTTTGAATGCACAAACATCGGCTGCCGACGCACATCTTCGCAGACAGTATGAAGTATCACGCCTCAACAAAGACCTGGAAGAAATTTTGGCTTCGGGTGACAGTAACCAAGTCGAATTTAACGCTAAAAAAACCATGCAGCAGTTTTCTCTAAGAAGGTTAACATTACAGAGCCGGATATAGTCATGGACTGACACGCAATTCCACTGGCTTCATCTATTAATTTGCTGGGCGTCAATCTTGGAGGAAATTTCTCTTGGCATAATCACGTTGTGGCAATCGCCAAGATAGCTCCTCAGAAATTTGGTGTACTCCTCCGAACCAGAAAGTTATACACATCTCAACAACTTTTGACACTATACAAAGCCCAGATTCGACCATCGCTAGAGTAGGTACTGCTCTCATGTCTGGAGCTCTGCACCCAAACATACTCTTCGGCTACTGGATTCCATCGAAAGGAGGGCTATTCGTCTGATCGGAGCCCACGAGCTGACGAAGAACCTCGACAGCCTGGAGCATCGAAGACAAGTTGGGGATTTGACTCTCTTTTACAGATATTTTCATGGAAAGCGCTTGGCTGACCTTGCCCTCTTAATTCCGCCCAGAGCGACGAATACCAGTTCCCGAATACACGACGAATCATTGCCGCCAATCCATATGTGGTTAAGCTTAATTTTTTTTCATCTGGAGGACTTCATCCTTATGGAACGACCTTCCCGAGGTCGTTTTTCCCAACGATTATAACCTCCAACAATTCAAAACCAACGTGAATCGCTTTTTGCGCACACGCACCACTCCCAGAGTGCCCTAAAGGATTTTTCCTATAGTGCTTGTGTTTGATCATAAAAAAAAAGTCGGACTTTCGCCGATGTCTGTCGACAAACACAAATACGCTTCGGTGAGTACTGTTGGTTTCTAGTTTCCAGCACCAGCATAAAATGCGTTCGTGTTTCGCCAGTCAGTCGTACGCGAGGTTTGATAGCGTGCATGCGAGGTTGCTAATTTAATTTTTTTTAATATTCTAATATGCGTTTAATGTCTACCAGATGTCCTCTTCTTTTGGGAGTTTGCTAACTCCGTCCGGCTTTTTGTAGCAACTGAGACAACCGGTCAACCATAAAAAAATTACCATTACCACGCGAAATCGCTCGTTATATTAAATTTTTTTATTTTTTTTTTATCCTGTACGTACCAGGTAAAGTTCCTACATACCTAGCCGTTATTAGTAGTTTAGTAGTGTAGGTTTTTATTTTTTGTAGAATTAAATGTGTTATTTTCGTTGGTTCTTGTTGTTTTGTTAATAATCGATGTTTATTTTTGCGTTTTACTTGGTTAATTTGGACTGAGCTTCCCAAAAATTAAAAACACAAAAATGTTATTTTTATTTTATATACAGGGTCATTCACGGTGCCCTATTACAAGATCTTGGGAAACTAAAAATGACATTTGTGTGACATATTGGTACAGTACGTTTCACGAAAATTGGATACGACTTAATGATTTCCTGGGTCGGTCCCATTGTGTCGACAAGAGCTTGGCAATAAACAAGTGAAGTATGAAGGGACGGACTAAGGAAAACAAGTAATGATATGATTTTAATAATGTAATCAAATGAAATAACATTTTTTTTAAATATTACTAGTCATATTTATTTACATTTATAATGTCATTCTATAGATAGTTCTGTTTCGCTATCGCTATCCTTATTAAATATACGAATTTTCTACAGTTATTACGTGACGGACTGAATTTTTCCAACTACCTGGGGGAATATCATTAAAGCATTTTCGTATTAATTCTACAACACTAGAACTTAAAGTCGGAGAAATATTTTCAGACCTAACCAGTGATTTTAATTGGTGCCACATATGCTCTATGGGGTTAAAAATTCAATAATAGGGTGGGAGCCGTAGCACTGTATGTCCAATTTCTTCTGCCAATGTGTCACAAACATATACTTTTTTATACAAAATGTCTTTAAAACTTCTAAAAGATCACTTTTTTTATAACTTTCTTCAAAATATATATCATTCGAGGCCATGTAGTTCAGAATCTCCAATTTTGTATTATTTGAGCTTGGATCTTTATGTAATTGGCGACTGTGATAGCTCGCATTGTCCATTACTATCACGCTATTCTGAGGAATGTTTGGTAAACGACTATTCTTGAACCATTCCTCAAAAACTACTAGCTATAAAAGATGTTGAGATCTTTTTAATGAAGATATTTTACGTATTTATCGCTTCCGGCTATACCGGAAGTTGGTGTCAACTTGCGTATTTTAAATGGAAGTATTATTTGGATTCTATGGAGACTATACAGATTTCATATCATATAGGCACTTGAATTTAAATGATGACTGATCAGAGAAAATGAAATTTTACTGAAGCAGATATTTGGGTTGCCGAAAGTAGCCGAGAGTAACCGAACAACCCACGAAGGGCGTTTTCCAATCAAAATATTTGCGGTGCCAGTAAGTACTTTCTATTTATTCTCTGTTACGGACATCAAATCGTTGAGAGATGCATTTGTTATGTTTTTCTGTTTTTACAAAACATACCCTCTGCATTGGTCTTCTATAAGATGCTGCGTTAGGTAGGCAAATGCACCGCGAGATGTCGTGACGAGATCTATACTCCTTAAAAACTACGTTTTGAATTAATTTTAGGGTCAATTCACGCTTTAACTCGTACATTACCACGTCCTTAAAGCTCTATTCCTTCAGATGAGAGTTAAAAACAACTTTAATATACAGTCAAACTTGTGTTAAGGATGACTTACGTCATTCTGTACCTTAAGATTACTTTGAAATATCAGCCCATAATTTTGTTCGGCCCGGAGCTCTACTATTTTCAACTTAAAACGCGTTTCTGATATTTTTCAGAATTGAATTTGCTTAGAATTTTAATGTTAACGGGTCAACATTTTTTTACAGGCAACTTTCAGTCCTTAGCATATAACTTACGCAATTATTAACCAGAAGTTCCGTCCCCGCAGCTACATGTATCGCCGGTCACGGCAGAAATTGCTTATAAATAACGCCACTATAGGTCGGCCTAATAGTTTTACAAATATGACGGTATGTCTTTGAATTTGTGTAAAGCGTGCGCCTGTTTAGGTAAGTTCCTTATTATGTTTATTTAGGTATAAACTAGAACATTGCCTACTTTTTACCAGGCGTGCTTACGTTTTTATGTTGTATCGCCGGTCACAGGGTTAACTCAGACCTAGTAGTTTTAATTAAGGGAAAAATACTACACGAAGTCATTCTCTTGAGTACAGATACTCATTTCAGTCTAAAAAAATTTAAGTATTAGCTGTTATCCACAAATTTGTGCATTTTTGTATCGCCGGTCACAATAACACCGGTCACTCATGAGAATGTTACCGGAAATAAATTGGTGTGACGGTTTGTTATCCGAAGCTATATATAATATTTTTTTATTAACCATTTATAAACCATTAAGGAAAAATATATTTTGATGTGCAAGTTTCGTTTATACCTTAGGTAGATTAAAAATAAGACTAAATTTCTGAGTAGCTTAACATTCTATAAGGAAAATTCCAATACTTTAAGCCAATATAAGACAGGGCTGTTATAAATAATAGGAAAATGGTTATAGTGACTGATTAAAATAACTCAGTTCCAAATATTAGCGTTATATAAGAAGAGTAAAATTAGCCATGTGACGGGCGTTAAATTATTAAAAAATCGATGCTATAGACAAAGATCTTCGTGACGATGATCTTTTGCGCGGACATTTATAATTCCTCTAATTAGATACTATAAGAAACCTATTAAAAAATTAACAGTTGTTTTTGAGATTAATTATTTTTAAATTTCGATTTACTGAAGTTACCTGTAAAAAAATTTTGACCATAACAATCTGAAAATAAAAAATATATAAATTTATTTATTTTTAAATAGACTAAACCGTTGTTTATTTTTCCCACCTTGCGCTCAGCCGAGTTCAGTTATTTCTCTAGCTAGCTACCCAAGATATAATTAAATTCGATCATAGATGCGTGTCGAGTAGTCACACATGAAAGAGTATCATCTCTTCTTCGTGCTTCGCCTTTGTTCATATTCGTTGCGACAGAAACAAAATTATCACTCTTCATTTTATTGCAACTGAAGTGAAACTCACAAAACGGTTAATAGGAACGTAGGGTAAACTGTCCCACAGTGAACCTTATTCTCTAAGCACAAATAACATTTTCTAACTGCCACATAACAGTTTTTCTGAGATAAATGAAACATGCGATATAATATCAAACTTTTCAGCATTTGTAAAATTATGTTCCATATTTTCTGGCAAATAGAAAAACCTCTTAAAACGTTTTCAATCGATCACAATGGGAATGTCAAGTGAAACAAATCACGCGTCACCATCTTAATTTTTTTGTTTCAACCGCCTATTTTTCTTTTAAATCCCGAATCAACAGAAGTTTGACAGACAGTACCTCCCTTTCATATAGATTATAGATTCGGAAGAAAAAAAGCTCTCAAATTCCAATATCAGGAAAACTGGACCGTATTTAAAAAAATAAAGGTGATAATGGTCCTTCGTAGACGCCTCGTCGGATTACAAAACAATTAACGCTGTTAGATAGAGCGGAAAAAGTGGTAATGTAAAAGTTTAATTTACTTTAGAATTCGATCTCAAAAAAAAAACCAGGAAAACAAAAAACGATTTTTCTGAATTTAGGTTTTTTCCGGATATCTCCGGAACTACTCGTAATTTTAAAACTTTCTAAACGGCATATTATTAGGCACGTAAATACGCAACTTTACCCCCATTTAACCGACTTCGTATCTCTTACGATTTCCGAGATCCCTATACTGCCTCTCTTTATCTTGGACACGTTGCATATAAAAGTGAGTCACTGTGGGACGGACAGTTTACCCTACGTTTCCTTATTGCCGCAAAATATAAAAACAAGCCAAATTAATATTATATTATTCTATGCTCAGCACTAATAACAGTTATTATTTTCGACGATGACATTTACGACACGAGCCCCATGCATAAAATACGGTGGTTTTACAAAAGTGCTATATATGTAAATATTAAAGTATAAAATTACAATAATAATTGTAAGAACTTCTCACTTCAATTTACAGTTTATCCAAAGGTGCACTTTGCTGTTACAGTTAAGTTCATGAATTTAAATCAGTAGCAGCCGCGTTCTTTATTGTAATCTATGTAGATGTGGAGCGATTTTTGGTCACGTGACCTAAAAGAACGACGCATACTAGATATTTAGTTAGGAAGCATAACATTGTGTGAAAATAATAAATTTTTGACAAATTGGCTAATTTTATAAACTTTTACAATTTTGTTTGCTTGGCCGTTTTTTCAAATTATAGATAGTTTGTTTTTGGATTTCTGTCACTTTGAAATGAAATTCCAGTGTTTGGTTAACGTCTCGGTTTATTATACTAAACCATCTTCAGAACTATTTATTATAAAGAAATGATCGAGCAGTCCGACTGAAAATAGCCACAACACCTTAATAAAATTAGAGAGGTTCTATCAATAACAAGTTGACAAATTTAAATTTTTGTAAAGTAACATTTTGACGAAAATAGGTTTGTCTGAAGTATTTCAGAGTCCTAAATCCGAAAATGATAAGCTAATTACTGTAACACGTACAGTTTTTTTGTTATAAGGGGTGGGCGGTGGAGAAAAAAGAGGAGACGACATATTTTTACAATCTAATATATTTATTTAATATAAACATATAAAACATGTGCAAGAACATTACTGAGGATTGGTTGTTATGTTAATAAAAAATATATTGCACAAGATATGATACAGCGACCAAAACGTTCACGTTTTCCTTTTGTGTTCTGTAGCATCATCCCTTATTAAAAACCAACAGTAGTCGCCCAACATAGATAGGTTCCAGCGTCCCTGGTATCTTGTTTCCATCGTCCTGATGTCCTGGTGAAACCTCTCTACTTGTTCATCGCTTACTGCACCCAAATTTTCCGGGAAAAAATCAAATGGGAGTGCAAAAAATGTATTTTTAGAGACATGCGATACCCTAGTAATTCATAGGTTTTCAACAGTTCATCTATGAGTCTTTTATAGTCTTCATCTTTCTTGATGCCCAGAAATCCTTTCACTACACGTACAAAACACGTCCAAGCTGCCAATTCCTTTTCATTTAATTGTTCTTGAAAACGGAGATTATCTAGGAGCTTCCTTATCTGAGGTCCAATAAATATGCCTTCTTTTAATTTTGCATCACTTAGGTGAGGAAATATTTCTCTTAGGTACTGGAAACCACTACCTTCTTTGTCCATGGCTTTGACCAAGTTTTTCATTAGTCCAAGCTTAATATGCAGAGGCTGTAGCAGCACCTTTCTTGGGTTAGCAAGGGGGGCATATTTAATGTTTGAAGTACCAGGTTCAAAAGAAGTTCTATGAGGAAAATCCTTTTTACTGTAGTGTTTTTTTGTTGACCTACTGTCCCTCAGACACAAAAAACAACATTACTTTGTAAAACCCCCTTGAAGTCCTAGCAATATACCTATCACTTTTAAATCTCCACAGATATCTCACTGATACTGTTCATATTTAACTCGATTTAATATGGTTGCTCAGTTGTCATACGTTTCTATCATTGTCACTGAATGGGCTAAAGGAATTTATTGTTTTTTGTTTCCATTATGAAGCAGGACTGCTTTTAGGCTGTATTTCGACGAATCTATGAATAAACGCCACTCGCTAGGATCATGTTCCATATTAAGCTCATTCATTAAACCATCAATATCACAACAGACACATAGCGACCCTTCCATTTTAAAAAAACTTGATAATGTTACATTCCGTTTTCGGTAAGAAAGTGAAACACTTACTGTAGAAGTCTGGAACCAAGAAGTTCCGATTTTTGTTTTGACAGTCCTAGGTCACGTACCAAGTCATTTAATTCATTCTGAGATATTAAGTGAGGTTCACTGGTAGTTGGTAAAAATGTTGGGTCACAACTGGTGTTCTTATGAAGTTCTGGATCAGATTCGGATGAAGAATTAGATCCCCGGGAAATACAATGTCCAGGTTTAAAGGCGCTATCGGTACCGGTAGTTCCTGGCGATGAGGAACTGGCCTTAGCGCAGAAGGCAAATTTGGATACTCTATTTTGTTTCTATGCTTTTTTGAAATGCGTTCTGTTTTAGTTATGCAAAAGTAGCAATCACTTACATGGTCAGTAGGTTCTCTCCACACCATAGGAACAGCAAACGGCATAGAATTTTTCTTGCAATACATCCACTGCACTAAATTTACGTGACAACTCACACAACAAACATGAGGAGCCCAACTTTTATCTTGATCCCCAATTTGGCACTTAAAATATAAAAAATAGGCTTTTTTGGCTTCCTCAGATATAGATCTAGCTTTAGAATAAATCGCGTAAACCAAAAAATTATTTCACAACACAACGAGTTTGTTCTGGTTTTGACAAAACACATTCCGTCGTTATTTTTCTTAAATTAATTGTACAAGAAGGTATTACAGAATGGAAAAGTGTTGAAATTATTTTATTTTGCCTAAAGAGTATAAGGTGTAAATATGACAACGCCGGCCAGAATTCGTTGATTGTTTACATGTGTCGCAGTGCCCCACAGGTGTTTTTCTGGTTTGACGTCAGGTCACTTTTACCGTTGAATGAATTGAAAGCGCCATTTATGGGTATTTTTCTTCAATTTGTCTTCATCTCAGGAATTGCCGGTTTAAATATAATAAGTCATTTCCATAACACCCTGTACTATGGTATTATTGGAAAGAAATCGTCGGTTTAAAGGTAAAACTCATGAAGTGCAATTTTGAATAAAAGCGAGTTAAAAGTTGTGTCTGAAGCTATTCTGGTACGTTCCGAATAGCTTTAGACATTTAATGAATTTTTCTTGTTATAGGATTATGACTGTTAAACTCTTCGAAACTTTTAACTCGCTTTTATTCAAAATTGCACTTAATGAGTTTTACCTTTAAACCGACGAAATTTAAACAACCTTTAAAATAATGTTCCACTTGACCCCTCTTCCCATTTAAGATTTTAAGGGCAACAACTACCCCTCCCAGTGGGTTAAACCAAGAAGGCTGCAAATATACTTAAGATTGATTTTTAATATTATTTACTGGAAGCGAGAGATGAAGGGTGGGAATTTTTCAAATTGACGCACCCTGTATACTGAAAATTCAACACAACTCTGTTTAAATAAAAAATCCTAATATGACCAACTTCAGCTTGGGTTCTGTGTCGAAACTTAGAAAGAACCACGAATATAAAAAAACATGAAAGAAGACGAAGAATTTTTATAACGTTTTTATTAATAACCTATGCTAATTAGTAAATCCATAAAAGCCGTGAGGTACAATGACACTCGAATTATATTATTCGTTCAAATATACAATTAATTTTTCTAGTCCTATCAATATTTACTGCCTACATGGTCTAATGACCCAGGCAAACTAATTTTTAACGGCAGTAAACTCATCCATAACATCCGTGTAAAAATATATTTTTTTAACGTGTGTCTGGGTTTTCGTTCATTTGTCATCGAGTCATCATCCATCCACACAGATTCCTTTTACCTATCACGGTAAGTCAAACGGCCCGGCGGCGCCGGCGCCTGCAGGTGCATATATATTAAAAAAAAATGTAAAGTGTAAGGAATTAATTTTTCCTAAAGTTACTACTGCATGGGCCTCGTTTGGGAGGGGCAAGACGGAGTACTTGCCCCCCTCCTGGGAGTTGTCAACTTTACAGATCAATCAATAATCTTTTATTTCGTTAGCGGAAAAGATATTTTTTTCTTCAAATTTATTACGTATTTTTAAAGCCGTAAAGTAAATTCGACATTCGCGGCGGTGCATAATCGAAGCCAAACGAAGAAAAAATCTAATATACGGATCCGAAGCTGCTATACAACGTGTCCAAGATAAGGAGAGCCAGTACAGGGATCTCGGAAACCGTAAGGGATACAAAGTCGGTTAAATGGAGGTAAAGTTGCGCATTTGCGTGCCTAATAATATGCCCAAAGTTTTAAAATTCCGAGTAGTTCCGGAGATATCCGGAAAAAACGAAATTCTGAAAAATCGTTTTATTGTTTTCCTGGGTTTTTTTGAGATCGAATTCTAAAGTAAATTGCACTTTTACATTGCCACTTTTTCCGCTCTATCTAACAGCGTTAATTATTTTGTAATCCGAGGAGTCGTCTACGAATGGCCATTATCAACTTTATTTTTTTAAATACGGTCCTGTTTTCCTTATATTGGAATTTGAGAGCTTTTTTCTTCCGAATGCAACGATGTATGACACATTGTGGTTTAATGATGTTTCGAGGGTTTTTTGAACAACATCAGGAAATTTTGGGATACGGTCCAGTATTTCTCCTAATTTTATAAATACTATCTCATAAGGAAGCTCTAAATTTTTACTTATGTTGGACTAATTCAATAAATAACAAATAATTTAATAATAAACCACAAATAAGTAAACGAAATACAGAAACATTATTTCAAACTTCTGTTGATTCGGGATTTAAAAGAAAAGTTGAGTTGAGTTGAAACAAAAAATTAAGATGGTGACGCGTGATTTGTTTCACTTGACATTCCCATTGTGATCGTTTGAAAACGTTTTAAGAGGTTTTCTATTTTCCAGAAAATATGGAACATAATTTTACAAATGCTGAAAAATTTGATATTCTATCGCATGTTTTATTTATCTCAAAAAAACTGTTATGTGGCAGTTAGAAGATGTTATTTGTGCTTAGAGAATAACGGATATCATTTTGAACACCTGATTATGTAGTTCCTTACTTTTTCGTTGTTCGTTTTATTACTGTTTTGTTATGATTTTTGTTCACTTATTTGGGGTTTATTAATAAATTATTTTTTATTTATTGAACTAGTAAGTTACAGAGCGCCATTGTGGCCAAAATGAGTCAGGGTAATTTTTTTGCATTGTTAGCTGTCCAACATAAGTAAAAAAATTTAGAGCTTACTTATGAGATATTATTTATAAAATTAGGAGAAATACACGACCGTATCACAAAATTACCTGATGTTGTTCAAAAAATCCTCGAAATGTCATTAAACCACAATTTGTCATATATCGTTGCATTGGAAGAAAAAAGCTCTCAAATTCCAATATCAGAAAAACAGGACCGTATTTAAAAAAAGAAAGTTGGTAATGGCCCTTCTAAGACGGCTCGTCGGATTACAAAGCAATTAACGCTGTTAGATAGAGCTGAAAAAGTGTCAATGTAAAAGTACAATTTACTTTAGTATTCGATCTCAAAAAAACCGAGGAAAACAATACAACGATTTTTCAGAATTTCGTTTTTTTCCGGATATCTCCGGAACTACTCGGAATTTTAAAACTTTCTAAACGGCATATTATTAGGCACGTAAATGCGCAACTTTACCTCTATTTAACCGACTTCGTATCACTTACGGTTTTAGAGATTCCTGTACTGGCCCTCCTTATCTTGGACACGTTGTCTAAACAAATTTATAATGAAATTTTAGACATCGTTATTAATTAAATTAAAACTTGATTTTCGGACATTAGTGAATTACATTTTTTCGATTTATTGACCAAAAATAATTTTTTATCCTATTCAAAGTTGTTTCCGCAAGAACTATTTCACAGTTTATTGAAGCAATATAAAATGTTTCATTCTGTTCAACTGAAAAATGAACTTAAAAACCCATTACTTCCGTCCAAGTCGAGAGAAGTTTTTTTTGGTTTAAAATGAATCAAAACTTATACGGGAAATGCGAAATACAACTGGCCAGGACACTCAGGAGATCTCGTTGTAGTTTTAAAAAATAATGAACTTTTTTACGATGAAATTATTGCATATTTGGCAGTACAACCGTAGAATACCGTTAAAATACAAATAAGCATAGTAATCAATATTTCTTAAAATAAATATGTAGTTATTTTTTGGTTTGTTTCCGGTTATCTCTTTTTGAATAAATTACTTTTGTTCGTATGTTGTGACTTAAGTAAAAATGTCGCGCTGTTTAAATTAAATATAACGAGAATTCGTCAAAATTTCTGTCAAGTTATCTGAACCGCATCGGTGTTTCTAGTATTTACGATGAATTATTGACCAAATTTAGGGGTGTATTTTGGATTTGTTCATGGGGTGTCGCCTGCAACGAGCTTTCCCCCCTTTTTTCTAACACTAGCGTCCTGGTTTTTAAGTTTATAAAATTTTCATTGCCACCCCCTACAAAACTTTCTAACGACGCCCATGGCTACTAGGAAACATACTACTCAGTAATAAAAGCATTTAGAATATAAAATTAGATATTGACAGTAAGTTTTGAATATATTGTAGACAATGTGCGGGTTTTTTCTAGTGTTGTCGATATTTTCAGAATCGAGTACACAAGAATCGGGAACATTCAAGAATAGAGTACTCATTTGAGTACCGAGTATAAGTACAAAAGTGACCGAAAAGAAATCCCCTATTACCAAAAAATCAGGTACAATAATATTTTTAAATTCTTATTGTCATTAAATTTGTTGTTTATGTTCAAATTTTTTCGTTTTTTACGATTAAAAATTAATGAAAATTAAACATAAGTATTAAAACTTAAACAAGAACTTCCGATCGATCCTATTCCATCCTTGTTTTCACTTATCTTCTTATTCAGACACAAAAACAGTTTTGGTTTTGCAGGTAAGCTCACCGACCTATATCTATGGATAGCCAAACTCTAAAAGCAAGAGGAAAAATCCTTTAGGGCACTCTGGGAGTAGTGCGTGTGCCCAAAAGCGATTTACGTTGGTTTTGAATCGCTGGAGGTTATATTCGTTGGGAAAAACGACCTCGGGAAGGTCCATTCCCAACGAAAAGAGCTCTTTACAATGTGTCTAAATTCGGTTAATTTTATTAAGCCAAACTGGAGTTATTAATATTTAAAAACATCAATGTTTGCCCTCCCCCCACCACTTCACTTGGTGAGCTAAAGAAAAACATTCACGACTAAAATTATGTAGATGTTTCTAACGATTTCAATGGAAATGTTTTAAGTAATAAACTTCGTTTTTCTAATTTGTGATTAGTGTTACGCGCTCTTTAGTAGGCCACCCGATATTGACATACTGTATACAGGGTGTTACTTATCGTAGATACTTATAGACAAAAGAAATAGACTTTTAAATTACATTTACTATTAACATATAAATATTCGTGCATATTCTGAAAATTATCATTTTTCATGCTTAGGATATCTTACTCATGGTATTACGCAACTATAAGTTTCTATATTGTTTTAAAAGCATCTTCTTTCATGTATGTACATAAAATAGGCACGCAATATTGTAATTTTTTCTTGATTTAGTCTACATTACCTAATTCGTACCTATTATTCTATTGCTTAAAATTTTTTTCTAAACTGAATATTATTTATTTCATTGGAATATTATAATATTTTAATTAAAATATAGCAGTGATGAGAAGAAATGAACATCATACTCAACTAAGTGTAAATTGTGCCCTTCGCGTACAAAGGGAGGTAAGTAAATGAACCACTATTTAAGATAAACTTTAAAACCGTAGTAAAAACCGTAAATAAATTACTTCCAATTTCAACACGATTTCTCGAAAAGTAATAGTAAAATAAATAAAAAATAATACATCACGGTATTATTGGAAAGAGATTTAAAGGATCTTTAGAATGATGTGCCACTTAGCCCCTTCTCATTGCCCCATGTGCTCCCATATGCTTAAACCACGAAAATTGCAAATATTCTTTAAAAATGTCCCCCTTCACAATAAAATTGACGTGTCGTTAGATCTTTAATATTATCTACTGGAAGCGATATACAGGGTGTTATGGAAATGACTTATTATATTTAAACCGGCAAATCCTTATACACTTTATATGAAATCTTAAAATTTACGTGGCCGCTCCTGAGGACCTTCGCAGTCAATAGTTTATTGAGACAGTCTCGAGGTTCAAAAGAGGTTAGCGCATTATAGGCAGTGTTGTCATATTGCACAGAATCACACAGAATTGGAAACGCACGTGTTCAGTTTTTGACAATAAGACGTCTTTGACCCGCGTTATCACTGCTTCTTCAAACTTGTTAGAAAAAAAAACTACAATTTTAAGTTAGATACTCTCGTACCTTCGATCTTATTTTAAAATAATCCGTTTTATAATTGAATTCCATAAAAAAATAAAACAAAAAAGTATGTTTTTCAATAGAACCAACAGTAGATAATATCACACAAATTTGAAATCACATCACAACATTTATTATTATGAAGTATTTCACAACAGAAAAAAAATCGGGTAACGCTACAACTAACAAAACGTTTAAAATTCGTATACGTCAAGCACGTGGAACCCTCTACAGCGTCAATCCACTCTCGAGTCTCGAAACATACTGAAGCAACGATAGTGGCGCGCAGCCGGTATCCAAGCAAGGGCGAGACACCCGATGTGATCTGACATCACTGTTGATATACTCTAGTGACCCACATTGTTGCTAAGTGAATCCCGATGGAACGGCGCGACAGTATGTATATAAAAAGGGTTTTTACCTTAGTATTTAGATATTCGATTTAAAAAAGAAAAGTATGTAGACTTTCTCTAGGACACCCAAGGAGTCACCCATTTAAATATAATAAGTAATTTCCATAACACCCTGTATTAAGGGTGCACTTTAAAGTTGATTTGTAAATATACTAATCAACACCAATATTTTTATAAAAGTATTTTCAATAATTTCAATTTTCTCCTACCTCGTCATCACTTTTTCCCTTGTTTATTTTCTTGTCCAAGAGATTTTATTAAAATCAGTGAACACTGTGTCGGTATTCATGTACGTATTTAAATAATCTATGAAAGCGCAAATAAAATAGAAACATTATTAGAGTTAAAGCATATAACACAGCCCAACAAAAAAATTTTTGTCTTGATGCCGAAGAAAAAATAACTGATTATAGTTATTTTGAATGCGGTGATTCCAAAAACACTTAGCTTTTCTTCGTATCAGCTCTAGTTTTTGAGATAGAGCCTACTCATAATAAATTGTAATATTAATATATTTGACAATTATAATGGTCATCAATTTTATCAAAAATTTAACTATTTCCAAGACTGATGCCTTTTTAATTATAACTATTTATTCATAAATCCCTGGAAATACTTAATCTTATATTGGCAAAAGGCCATATAATTATTACAAATAAGAAATAATTTTTCCTTGAATTTTTTTGCACCTGCAGATTTCTTATTTTCATATTTGCAATTAGCACAAAATATACACTAGAAGGCAATAAAAGAGAATGAAATTGTATACCGTAAGCCTCATAAATGAATTTATTAACTTGTGTCCTAGGGTATTAGTACATATATATAGGCAATATACCCCATATGCGGAATATTGCCTGCATGCATTTGCAAAATTTAGTTGAAACCTGAGTTTCATTGCAAGAGTGTGTTTTATGAGAAATCGTATTTAAACATGGCTTCACAAGTAGGCGTAGTTGCGTAAACCATCCCCGGACGTTTTTTGCTACATATGTGGTGAGTACATTTTAAAAGAAAGTAGAAGAGTGATTTGTGAAACAAGCTTATTTGGCCTATTTTGGTGTTCACTTAGGAGACCAAGATAAACCCTGGAGCGGAGCATGTTGTATGCAAAACCTGTGTCGAGCACCTGCGATAATTGACAAAAAGGACAAAGAAAGCGTTTAAAGTTTGGTGTTCCGATGGTATTGAGGGAACAAAAAAGCTATTTTGACGATTGTTGTCTTGTGAAGATAAAGGGCATTAATCGTAACAATCGACATAAGTGGAACTATCCTAACCGGGAGTCATCAAGAAGACCTTTTCAGCATTCTGAAGAAATGCCAATTCCAACATAGCAGCCTGCCTACTTTACCAGAGGATACAGTCGAAACTTTATCTGAGGAGCTGCAGAGTGACCGATTTAAAAAAGAGGACAGCGGTTTTAAACGAGATTTAACAAGACGCTTTACTCAGGAGGAGCTAAGTGGCCTTGTCAGAGATTTAAACCTTCCAAAAGAGTCTGCCGAGTTACTTGCCTCGAGACTAAACGAAAAGAATGTCTTTATCCAGATACCAAACTTACGTATTACCGTAACAGAGAATAGGATCTTCTGCTATTTTTATCTCACTATGGAAGAGAGATATCAGGGTAGATGGGACATTCACATGATGGCCGATTACTGCTGGAGTCTTCAACGAGACTGTCCTTTTCAATCTCATGCGAGGAAATCTTATAAAAAGTAGTTTTTGGCTGATGCAGATTAGCTCATTTTTATTTATTAGTTTAGGTTAATTTAAATTAATAACTTAAATTGTTAGTGTTATTGACAGATGATTTTTGTATTTCCTGTGGTGTACAATAAACATTTTTCTTCCGTTCCTGAGTTGTTTTTTTGGTGGTACCAGTAATACATATATAATTATGCGATATAAAATTCCCTTAATCTGAAAACGATCTGATGGAGCTAATCTGAGGTTATTTTTAGGTTTCGCAGACCCAAATTACCTAGAAACAGTAACAAAAGTGCTGGCACTAAATTATGTGTTGGCCAGTGTAATCTTTAAAATAAAGACATAAAGTGCTCAAAATTACACACAATAATGTTTTATGATTCCTTTAATTTGCTGTAAAATAATATTATAGCCCTTTTTACCAGTTCCAAGCAGATCTAATAACTATAATATCTCTATTTTGATCTTTAAAACACGAAACAAAGAATGGGTGAATTGCTAATCATAATTTTAAGTAATTATACACATTTTGTGTACAATGCAATGCAAGTTATGAACACCTCGATCGTTGAACCTTGTATATAAATAAAAAACGAAATTGTACTTTCCACAAAATGTGGGATAAGAAAAACAATCCTGGTTCTACAGGGTGCTATTGCATTATTATTATTATTATTATACAGGTTGTTCGGATCAGGATACTTGCAGAGGTGATTCCACATGTTACAATAAAGGAACGAAAACTCAATACTATTTTTTGCTTCCATTTGAAAATAATATATTAAATAACGATTTGAATACACCTGATTTTCTTACGAGATTTGTTTATACCATTTTTTCGCATTTTGTGTTAGTAATTACAAGCAAATAATCATATATTGCAATGCAATGCACAATAAATTAATAACAACCCGAGACCGCGAAGTATTCGAGCAGCAAGATGACAGCCAGATAAAATCAAATTTAATTCTTGCTAAGGTTCATTTTCTAAACCTCGGCCTAAAATCTACCTTAGCGCGAGTTTGAAGCTTGTTAAAAACTGAATTACATTATTAAAAAATATATAGGGTGACCCATTTTAAAAAAAGGGAATTTTTCCTGAAAACTATTACACGTAGAAAATATGTGAGTACGTCACTAGATTCTACGTAAAAACTACAAAGAGAATATTTTATTTCTTTTTGATAATATCAAAAGCGAGGGGGCCTAGTAAAATTTTAATTGGAGCATCTTTTGTTCCACAAAAAAGTCGCACAGTGCTGCGAAATCCGCATCCTTCTATCTTTACTAAGAACGGAGATACCCCGTAGAAGCATCGAATAATGGACACCCTGTATCCTGTACTTCTAAGGGTTGGTTGGTTGGTTAAAGGCGGGGGTCGGGTTTAAGGTCCGAATTTCTATCACTGCAGCCTTCCGTCTTATTGTGTACCCCGATCTTGCTAGAAGATGTTTGTTCCTTCTATGAGGTCCAGTAACCTTGTACCAAGCCATATTGGAGGTTGTTCCCGAAGATATTTTGTCTTCTGCAAGACAGCGCTACGCAGTGGTATATTATGTGGGAGGCAGTTTCATCCTCTTCGCCGCAGAGTCTGCATTCAATGGATCCGTTGCTTATATCTATCCGTTGAAGGTGTTTTTCTCAAGTGGCCTGTTAGCAGGCCCATCACCTGTTTCAACTGGGGCCGCGTCAGTCAGCATCCCATTCGATAGTATTTTCGATGGTTTTGCAATTGCGACCCTTGCGTTTATTTAACCAGGTTACCGTTGCCATCCAGATAGGTGTTGTTTTTCGATCATTAATCTAATGTTGTTTTTATTGCCTGTTTCAATATCCCAAAGGCCGGTTCGGGGCCCCTGAGACTTTTAGCGGATCCGGCTCTCGCTAGTTCATCCGCTTTCTCATTACCTAATATCCCAGCGTGACCAGGGACCCACAAAAGCTCCACCTTGTCCCCCCTGGTCGCCAATTCTTTTAGGTTGGTATGGCACTCCAGTGTAAGTTTTAAAGTAAACTGATTGGAGTTCAGATCCTTAAGAGCAGCTTGGCTAGCTAAGGGTTACCGTTGTAACGATTTTTTTTCGGAAAGCTTTAGGACAATGATTACAACCACTCGTCGACCCTACGGTACATTAATAAAACAAATCTTGTATCTTCTGACTTATTTTCAATTTTTTTAACGTAGGTCATATTTAATCTTCACTCTGCAACGTTTAATAAGTACATACACAGAGTTTCATCGAAGAATACCTTGAGAAGGAAAATACCTCGACTGTAGGTTCCTATATAATTCCAGGTCCAACTATGATAATAATTATAATAATAATACTAACACATTTTCAGGCGCCTCATATTTTCTGCCTGTAAAGACGTAGTTAGGGGAGAGATGGGCATATTTGACATAGGGATAAAAACCTTTAATATGAGAGCTGGCTACTTACACGGAAAAGAGACTGTAGTAAAATTATTATAGTAAAAGCCGTATTAGAGTCGGCAAGTTTTTCTTGCGCCTGCAATGGCATTTATAATTACACATATTCATGCGCACTAAACCGTTCTCGATCAGCTAGCCAACAGTCAGAACAGCGGTTGGTGCTGTCGAAATCCCTAAAATACCCCAAGAATTAGGGATGGGCAAAACTGTTCGTTTTGATTGCCAGTTAAAGCAGCTACTGCTACTTACAAATAACAGTTCAAAAAAGTTGCGACGAATTAGCAGTACATATGCTTAATAAAGAATGTGAACTGCTAATTTAAGTACCAGTTAGTTTAAATAGCCATTAGCTTGTTCGTAACTGCTTCGACCAAACTAATAAACAGTTAAAAATAACAGAATAATCCATCTCTAGCGGCAATGGCAATTAAAATTGTGCACGAACCAACTTCTGGCAATAACTAATTGCACCAGCTGATTGAGAACGGTGTACTCCGAATGATTCCGTGCAATTTTAATCGCCACAAGAGTAGAATTGCCGACTGTAATACGGATACCATTCTCGCATTGCTCTCGCAATGCAAGAAGTATTGCGCCAGCTGATCGACAACGGTGTACTGCGCACACTCTAGTTTAGGATACCAAGATCTCAATAACAAGAAAATTTAGTGAAGTTGGCGATAAGAGGAAATTTAGTATCGAGGGCCAAATTTTATTGCTACGATTATTCTAGTTGAAGTCACTAATAACTCTTTTTAAGTCAACCAAGTACTTCTAGTACCCGAAAGAATAAATATTTATGATAACCAATATAGTTAGATATTAGGAACAACATCATATTGTTGTTTCAACAATTGTGTTTGTTAATTATAACCTATTTTATTGTTAAAAAAAGGGCAAAGAAATATTAAATACCAATGTATGGAAAAATCATTATTTTTCCAGACCACCCGATGATACCTTATATAATAAGGGCGTGTATTTAGTCTACACAGTAGCACTTTAAACTACCATTTCAGATTGAATGGTCTACTACCAAGAAAAGGAAGCATTTTCCATTGATAGGATGTAACCACCTACAGACCGGTATCGAACTCTTAAGTTCTCGTCCGTACAGTGAAGGTGAACATCTAATACTTCACGCCGTATTATCAACGGTAATCGAGAAAATACAGCGCGCAGCGCCATCTCCTAACAGTAAATAGCGGCAGTTGGTGTGATGTCAGGTCTCACATCGTACCTACTTATTACTACTATATCTGGCCAATAACCATAACTAAGTAAATTAGTATAGGGAGCTAATTAATAAAAAAGTGTTGGTTTCAACATGATAATGTAGTTATGGTAACTAAGAAGTAGTTAAAAATAAAAGTTAGTTCTGTTAACTAACTTATTCATCGTAATTCAGTTAAAATGAAAATTTGTTTTGGTAACTAAAAATTACTTTTACATAAGCTAAAACTGTAACAGCAAGATAAAATTAGTCTTAGATACCAATGCATTTTTAGAGTGCATGATTCCGTGCAATTATAATTGCCGTTGCAGGCGCAAGAGGCGCTTTTTTGCCGACTCTAATATGGCTTTAAAGATTTTATTGTAAATTTTACAAAACTGTAGATACTGGGCAAAATTAAAAATATCTTAAATAAAATTATTTGTTTTACCCTGTAGTAACGAAACTATGAATTTTAGTCCCTAAGTGTGTTATGTTTTTGAAATCAGCTGTTCTTGGAGATTACAGATCTGAACTAAAATATAGGGGTTCCCATTTAAAAAAATCGTCGATAATGTCATATCTACTACATGAGCCACCTTGTATATTAAGTTTGTATGGGAAAAAAATGCGCCATTAAAAATTATTATACACGTGTCCGAGGATTTTTCCGAAATATTTTTAGATTCCTAGATAATGAATTTGTTCCTTACTTTATGTACACACTGTATAGTTTTAAATGTATGGTACATTTTACTGACGACTATTATTGTACTTTAAGTATTTTTTTTTGAGTATATCAATATGCCCACCTCTCCCCTATCCTTTAACCTTTTATTCAGTACTTACATCAGTCTTACCCCTCCTATATACTGCGTTCTTTACTGTTCTTTGCTAGTTTTCTTTTTATACCTCCAAACAACAATTAGCTTTGTTTCCACCCGAAGGCGTTTCAGAAACCAGATCGCGGAAGAGGTTCTTGGTTGTTATTTAGCGTGAAGCCCCGTAGACTCTCTAACGTGTTTTGAAATGGAAAATTGACCGGCAGTGCTTGCAGCCTTTTTAACAGAAAAACAGCTAGACGAGTGTGATTTTTAAATCGAGTATCAAAGGGTTACGGTTATTTCCTCTGTTATTTCGTTATGTAACTCTTTTTTATTATTTAACAAATCTGAAAAAATGGAATTTTTTTTTATGGTCAAACACAAGCACTATAGGAAAAATCCTTTAGGGCACTCTGGGAGTGGTGCATGTACGCAAAAAGCGATTCACGTTAGTTTTGAATCGGTGGAGGTTATATTCGTTGGGAAAAACGACCTCGGGAAGGTCGTTCCATAAGGATGAAGTCCTCCAGATGAAATAATTCTTAAATAATGAAGTTCGAGGAGTACTAAGCTTAACCATATATGGATGGGCGGCAGTGGTTCGTCGTGTATTTCTGCCATTCGCCGCCCTGGAAATAATTAGGAGGGTAAGGTTAGCCGAGCACTTTCCATGAAAATATCTCTAAAAGAGAGTCAAATCCCCAACCTGTCTTCGATGTTCTAGGCTGTCGAGGTTCTTCGTCAGCTCGTGGTCTCCAATCAGACAGATGGCCCAATCAGTACTCTAGTGATTGAATTGAATCTGGGCTTTGTTGAGTTGAGTTGTTGAGGTGTGTACAACTTTCTGGTTCGGAAGAGTACACCAAGTTTCTGAGAAGCAATCTTGGCGATCGCCACAACGTGGTTATGCCAAGACATATATCCTCCCAGATTGACGTCCAGCAAATTAATAGATGAAGCCAGTGGAATTGCGTGTCCTGCCATGCCTATATCCGGTTCTGTAATGTTAACATTTTTAGAGAAAACTGCTGCCTGGGTTTTGTTAGCATTAAATTCGACTTGGTTACTGTCACCCCAAGCCAAAATTTCTTCCAGGTCTTTGTTGAGGCGTGATACTTCATGTTGTCTGCGATGATGGGCGTCGCAGCCGATGTTTGTGCATTCAAAGAGAAAGATGAGATAAGTGTGCTATCATCAGCAAAACTAAATATCGGATTTTTCGTTTTCACTAGAAGGTCGTTAATGTAGAGTAAGAAGAGAGTGGGACACAATATGGACCTATGAAGAACACCGGCATTGACGGTGAAGGTGTCTGAGAGAAATCCGTCAATCGCCACTTGCAGAGAGCGGTTCTTAAGAAAGCTAGACAACCATGCACAGAATCGACTGGGCATACCATAGGATCGCAGTTTACTTAGAAGTCCCTCATGCCAAACACGATCATAGGCTTTAGAAATATCCAGTGCAACAGCCCGAGATGTTCGATTGCGTTGTTCCAAAGATGGGTGACATAGGCTAGAAGATCTCCAGTTGATCTGGACTTCCAAAAACCATATTGATGATAATGTTAAAGCCGTCCAGGTAGATGTTGGTTAATAGCTTTCTCCATTGCTTTTGATATAACTGAAAGCAATGCGACTGGTCGGTAGTTGTTAGGCAGGGTTCTCTTACCTTTCTTTGGAATAGGCTGGACTCACGCCGTCTTCCAGTACGATGGAAATATTCCTTGTTTGTAGGATAAGTTAAAAAGTGTACAAAATGCTGGTGTTAGTTCATCGGCGCATCTCTTCAGAACTATAACAGGAACGTCTGGACCAGAAGCTTTCTTGACGTCGAGCCCTTTCAGGATTCGTTTGACGGGACGCTGACGGAACACGATGTCGATTATTTCGGATTGAACTGCAGGAATGTTGGCTGGTGTTCTTCCCTGGAAATCTACAGTGGAATGCGAAGAAAATAGTTCAGCAAGTAAGTTTGCTTTGTCTCCGGCTGTGGATGCTATTGTACCATCGCAACGTGTTAGAGGTGGAATAGTTGATTTGGTAAAATTTTCGCTGAATGTGACAGAAAAACAACCAAAAGGAGCTTTTCTGAAAAAAGAAATCTTTTTAAGAAGCGTAAAGAATAAATAAATAACAATTTCTAACAGTTTCTATGTATATATTTTGTGTATTTTTTTTTTTCATATATTATAAAACTAGGTTATAAATGAAGTAAATCGTGTGTTTTCTATATTTTGGATTTTACTGGTTTGAAAAATAACCATACGTGATACAACAAACTAAAAGAAATTTTGAATCAGCGCTACCCAATTACTAGAAAACAGTTAAAATTTTTAAATCAACTTGCAAAGTATTAAAAAATGCAGGCCTGTGTTATTAATTCAAGTATGATTTATTGTTTAAAATATAATATTATTTCTTGATAAATCTAACCACTTCCTTTTAAAATATGCCAAAAAAATAGGTCCACATTGAAACTAAAAAAATAATTGCCGTTTATGAATACTATTGCGATTTTCAAAATATTTTCGTAGAAACCAAGCTAAACCTGATGCCTCACTGCGGGTGGGTGGTGGGTAGAGCTTAAAGGTTAATGGTGGATATACCCTGGCCGCACTGCTCGATGGGAAACTAAACCTACAGACCTCGTGATTTTTCATCGCTTCATCGGTGATCGTGACAGGCCGTCATGCCGAATCTAGCATTGGCAGATGTCCATCGCACCTGTTTGGAATTATCAAACACGCGCAATTCCCCCGCCTCAGGGCTTGCTAAGCGGTTCGCTAAGCAGGTTAGTTAGGTGGCGGATTTCAATGCTTTTCTTGATCATGTGTGACGGAAATATACCTCGCGGGTTACTACCCACTACCCTCGAGATAAACCGCTTGCAGTGCTTCCGCAGTAGTCATGGGTAACACCCTAAATGGTATCGACACAATAGGTTTGTTCCCACACCATATTTTTATATCGTTCTAGAACCGTCTGTGATTTTTACAGAGAATAGTCATAAAAACGTTCCAACCAGACACCCGGGTGGAAAGTAAAAATAAAAAAGTCAACTTTTCACCTTTCAAAGATAGATGAATTGTTATTATTACATGCATGATTGTAAATAATAAAATATTACTTTACTATAGATTTAACATACTATTACTACTAGATATGAATGAATCACCTCTATGTCAATATTTGGTAAAAAAAAATTTTCTGTAACTAAAATGATTATCCTCTTAAAACCACCCACAATTTAAATTGCTTACAAGGTTTCCATCAACACCTGACAATTCGTCAAAAATTTATGATTATTTAAAAATTGACAACCATAGTAAATACAAACATATTGAATAGAGTCGATTGTTCTTAATTAATTTAAAAATACAAAACTAATAATAATGTAATTTATTATTTACAAATTATTTATTATTAACTTTTAAATTTTAAATCAGTGCGTGTCCAGAGGCGTGGTATGGTACAGGGAAGCAATAAATATATTTTGTAATACATTAAGTACCAAACACTACCCCAATTAATTATCGAATATTGAAAAATTCACGTCTTAATTAATAAGCTGTTATTTCATTGATAATGAACCAATTTTAATTATTTTTGTTTCAATTGATAGAAATCAGAGTCTAGAGTTTAGGGCAGAGTAATTTACGTCCTGATACGTCTAATTATACGGAGTAGCGTATAATGCATGTAAATTTTCTAAAATTTATATTCTACATTACGAATTGAATTTAATTTATTTTTTGAACTGAACCAATTAGAGGTATAGGTTGTCCCACTTCGAACCACATATATAAACAGTATATTGCTAATACCATCTGCAATTATGTCCCCGCTATATGCCTCGAAGGGGGCGTTGTGAGTTTGCGCAGTTCGGAAATTTCCTTGTGCAAGTAAACATTCGACAGGTACGGATTTCAACTTTTTTAATGTAAATTTCACTGGTTAGTTGGGAAAAAAATTGCAATCAAAATTTCGATTAGTTCGATTTAAGACAGCGTTCCATGCATACGATTTCTGACGATATGATGATCCGACGGTGCTCTGATTGGTGTAAACATTTGGTGCCAAATTCCGTCCGAATATACATACAATCGAGACGATAACTTTCATCCGACGTCGTATATTTTTTAACCACTTTTTTCTAAACCAAATATTAAGAATTCTGACTATTTTGGGAATTATTATCAGCTACTAATGCACCAAATAAAAAATAAATTAATTTTAAGTTTAGGTAGTGACCACATTTATATATTATATTGTATACGAGTGACACTCTCTTCTTTTTTTTCCAAGCTTTTTAGTGAAATTCGGTTCCGAAGATCGGATAATGTGATAAGCAAAATATTTTCGTATATATGTATATACCTGAAATACTTTATACCTGGTATTGATCCACGACTTTTGCAAAAAAGCACCATGCACTTGTGTCCTTTCATCTTAAACAAAACAAGTCACTAACCTACCAAACAGCGAATCGAATCACCACAAATTAAAAACTCCTTTACAAAAATTGTTGTTATGTAATGAAAGTTTATAAGCACCATCTCCCGCGCCATCTCCCATAGCGGGGACACTTTTTGTATTTTGGAACGTTCGTATTAGCAATATACTGTTTATACAGGGTGTCCCATAACTAATGGTACACAGGAAAACTGCAGATTCCTTGGGTAAAAATACTGCGATTTAGCCATACTTAGTTTAGTTCAATAGCTGGTAATAACCGAGATACAGGGTGTTCAAGTAAAAAATTAATTTTCAATTTTCCTAAATAACTTATTTCTGAATCAATATTTTTGCATACAATTTTGTGACTAGGGTTTTTTTGGGGAAAAGAATTTGAATTTGTTAATAATTTTGATATAGATTATAGGGGGCGCTCTCTGTGGTACTCTGGATACATAAAAACAAATGTAACTTTTTTGTGCCTTAGCATAATTATATTTTTATTAAAAATATCAGTTTTTGCATGATTTCTAAGCAATAAAGGTATACTTTGTAAATGTCGCTCCGACTAACCGTTTTCGAGATATTTTCAATTACAATTTCTAATGCGCCCGTTTAAATTTTGATTTGTAAATGTGAAATTTGTCACAGTAGGCTTTAGTAAAAACAAATACAATGAAAGCACTTTGAAACCTCATTTCTGTCAAAGTTTATTTTCATTTGTCAACATTGTGGGTGTTTTTAAGGAGTTTCTGAAGATACTGTTATCAAAGATTAAACTAAAAATGCCGCGACATAACTGTTTTCTAACGGAGAAATGCGAGACTATTACGTTTTGGACCCAAGGATCCTGTTTCTCCCAGTCTGTCGTATAGGCTTCTAAAAATTTTAAAATCTGGCTGCCTTCTATTTGGATACATTTCCAAATACCGCCGATGTGCCCAGCGTCTGTTAAAATTTTCTTGTGCGTATAAACATACCATGTCTCGCGTTTCTCCGTTAGAAAACAGTTATATCGCGGCATTTTTAGTTTAATTTTTGATAACAGTATCTTCAGAAACTCCTTAAAAACGCCTACAATGCTGACAAATGAAAATAAACTTTGACAGAAATGAGGTTTCAAAGTGCTTTCATTGTATTTGTTTTTACTAAAGCCTGCTGTGACAAATTTCACATTTACAAATCAAAATTTAAACGGGCCAATTAGAAATTGTAATTGAAAATATCTCGAAAACGGTTAGTCAGACCGACATTTACAAAGCATACCTTTATTGCTTAAAAATGACGGAAAAACTGATATTTTTAATAAAAACATAATTATACTATGGCCCAAGAAAGTTACACTTCTTTTTATGTATCCAGAGGACCGGAAAGAGCGCCCCCTACAATCTACATCAAAATTATTAACAAATTCAAATTCCTTTCCCTAAAAAAACCCTAGTCACAAAATTTTGTGCAAAAATATTGATTCAGAAATTAGTTATTTAGGAAAATTGAAAATTAAATTTTTACTTGAACACCCTGTATCTCGGTTATTACCAGCTATTGAACTAAACTAAGTATGGCCAAATCGCAGTATTTTTACCCAAGGAATCTGCAGTTTTCCTGTGTACCATTAGTTATGGGACACCCTGTATATATGTGCTTCGAACCGCCTCGATCCATATATGAAAAACTATACATAGAAAAGTTTTTCAAATTGGAAAGTATGTAAATATTGATTTTTGATTTGATTATTTTAAATGGAGTACCCTATATATTATTACATTCTTGGATTCTACGTAAGATTCTGGACAACAAGATGACGCCCGTCCGCTATTTTGAATTTCAGCACAATGAAATATGCACGAAAGTGTAGCTCTCTGATTCCTACTACACTATGCCAATATTTATTTTTCTAGACGGTAAATGAAGTAGAGGAAAATAAAAAACTAATAACTGTGCAGTTTTTAAAACGCCGCCATTTTATTTTGGGTGCGAAAAGAGAAGTAATATTCTGGCATCATAAACTACTCGATAAGAGGGACCTTCAAAGTGATGTGTCGCAAGACCCCTCTTCCTATTTAATTTTCTTTACCAAGATGGCGCCCATCCACCATTTTGACAGTTAGAACTGTTATTCTTGCGTCTAGAGATATATTACCTTCCCCTATGCCCAAATTTTAAAAAAAATTAGCTAGTCAAAAGTTAGCATGGATATTAACGTCTTCGTATATTATACTTTAAATAAATCTAGTGTCTCGCATCTCATTGCACGCCTCTGGCGGTGTCCACTAAATTATGATGTAATTCTACTACAACCGTTTTTTATTATGCTCATCAAAAATTTACTACTTAGTCGGTACGAAAAGAAGTAAAAAAAAGCTGCGGGAAAATCTAAAAATAATCGAATCATTGTTCGAACGGTAACCATTATTACGAATGAGATTCTGTTTCTAAACAGTTAAAAATTAATTTGTTTTGATGATTGGGTAGTAAGTATTTAAAATGGTTTTTATTATTTTAATGCTGCTGCTGATTTTTTTTTTATTTCGGTGCTCCGTTAACTTGGAAATTTTTATTTACTCTTTATTGTGACGTTAAAAAGTATATTAGTCGTATTTATTAAACATATATTTTTCATCTATCAATTATTTACTTATAATACCTTAAAGCCGTATTAGAGTCGGCAATTTTTGTCTCTTGTGCCAGCAATGGCAATTATAATTGCACATATTCATGCGCAGTACACCGTCCTCGATCAGCTGGCCCAATACTGTTATCAGTGACTTCAACTGGAATAATCGTGGCAATAAAATTTGGCCTTCGATACTAAATTTCCTCTTATCGCCAACTGCACTAAATTTTCTTGTTATTGAGACTAAGATCTTGGTATCCTAAACTAGAGTGTGCGCAGTACACCGTTGTCGATCAGCTGGCGCAATACTTCTTGCATTGCGAGAGCAATGCCAGAATGGTATCCGTATTACAGTCGGCAATTCTACTCTTCTGGTAATTAAAATTGCACGGATTCAAGCGCAGTACACCCTTCCCGATCAGCTGTCTCTCATTGCCAGAAATGGGGCAAGTGCAATTTAAATTGCCATTGCCGCTGCAAGTCTGGGTAGAGCTGGATTATTCTGTTATTTTTAACTGTTTATTGTTGAATCAGCTATGACTAGCTAATGGCTATTTAAACTAACTGATAATGAAATTAACAGTTCACATTATTTATTAAGCTTATGTGCCGCTAATTCGTAGCAACTTTTTGCACCTCCTATTTGTAAATAGCAGTAGCTGCTTTAACTGGTAATCAAAACGAACAGGTTTACCCATCTCTAATTCTGGGGGTATTGTAGAGATTTCGACAGAAGGCAACTGCTGTTGCAATACGCCAGCTGATCGATAACGGTTTAGTGCGCATGAATACGTGCAATTATAATTGCCATTGCAGGTGCAAGAGAATAATTGCCGCTGCCACCCGCCACCTGTTACTACAGAGAAACTGCACTACTTAATCGCACGTGCGAGCAAGTCTCGTCATAATCGTCATTTACCTCGACCGAGGCACGGTTGTCGGATTTATACAGTTTGGTTTGACGGGATGATAAAATATTAGGGATGGTCGGACTTTTTTAGTTTGACGGTACGATAAAATATTAGGAAGGGTCGGACTTTATACGATAAATAATATTCAATGAATATAAATTAATATTTTTTATTCATTTTGTTTTGGGGGTGCACCTGCGCATGGAAGAACCGCCACTGCACAGGCGTTACTAGCCCGAGGGTCTCGTCAGACGAAAGTCGCCCAGTTCAGTTGAAAATTCTTCCGGCGAAAGTCGCCATTCGCAAAAGTTACTGTTTTAGGACGAGATTACAAAAGCTCTGCATCTGACGACTGCAAGTGCAAGTAGCAGTTTGCAGATATTCATAATTTATATACAGGGTGTTATGGAAATGACTTATATATTATATTTAAATGGGTGTTCCTTGGGTGTCCTAAAGAAGCGCTTCATACCATTTTTTTAATCGAATATCTAAATACTAAGGGAAAAACTCTTTTTGCCTACATGCTGTTGCGCCGCTCCATGTGGTTTCAGTTAGCAACAATGTAGGTCACTAGAGTAAACTACAGTCATGCCAGATCACACCGCGTGTCTCGCCCTTGCTTGGATAGCTGCCGCGCGCGTATTTATATGTTTAACCTTCGGTATCGTTGCTTCAGTATGTTTTGATACTCGGGTTTGTTGGGACGACGTTGCCGAGGGTTCCACGTGCTTGATGTATACGAATTTTAAACGTTTTGTTAGTTGTAGCATTATCCGATTTTTTTTCTGTTGTGATGTGATTTCAAACTTGTGTGATATTATCTACTGTTGGTTCTGTTGAAAAACATACTTGTGTTTTATTTTTTTATGGAATTTAATTATAAAACTGATGATGATTATTTTAAAATAAGATCGAAGGTAAGCGAGTATGTACCTTAAAATTGTAGTTTTTCTAGGATGCTTGAAAAATAAGTGATATCGCAGGTAAAGACGTCTTGTTATAAAAGTCTGAACACGTGCGTTTACAATTCTGTGTTGTAATATGACAACACGGCCTACAATGAGCTGACCTCTTTTGAGATTTGAGACTCCCTCAATAAATTATTGATTGCGAGCGTCGTCAGTAGCGCCAACGTAAATTTTCAGATTTCATATAGTGTAAGTGTATATTTCGCTTAATAATTCAAAGCGCCATTTATGATCATTTTTCTTCAATTTATTTTCATCTTAGGATTGCCGGTTAAATATAATAAGTCATTTCCATAACACACTGTATATTCATAAGTTTTTATCAATCGGAGATATTTGCATTTGTTATGGTTAATCCTATCTCTGCCGAGTTCGGGATCTTGCATTATTTCGTCTTTCACCTTTCGTGTTTGTTCGGGTTTGTTTGTGGTAAAATTTGGCTTACGAACCTTCTCTGTTTTCATAATTGAGTAGATTTTTGTTTATTTCCTTCAGACGCGCAAAAAACAAAATGAAATGTGAGGTTAGAACTTCACATATTTGACAATCGACAACTACGGTGAAGATGGCGGATTTGAAAATAGTTTTTGAAATTTCTGCCAATTATTTCGCCCCTGATAGTTCGCCATATTTGCATGTCTGCAAAGTTGCTGTATACATTTTATGTTATGTATTTCGAGCGCAGATCGGGTATCAAGTGAAAACCGATGATTTTCGGTGTTTCTCTTAAATTTATAACTAGATTATTTCCTATCGAGCGAAAAACTGTTCGAATATACGAGCAGTTTTTCATTCGAGCGATCACACTACCAAGCAGCACATTTTAGTCGGCGTCAAGCGAAGCTTGGCTATCAAATGAAAGATAATAAGTAACAAGCGACGATTTTCGTTTGAATTTACACTTCTTCGGGCGAAAATAATCGGATACATTGTGAAAAAGTTGTCATGTGAGAATACGTGGTTTATGGTTATTTACATGTTGATAAACAAATATATTAGCACGTACATTTGCTTAGCGAATTTATATATCATCAATGTTAGCATAAATACATTGGAACGAGTGAAAATACGTGCCGAAACATGACATTTATGTTTATTGTTTCTTCAATTCACAGACACATTTGTTATGACGTATTATATTTAAACCGGCAAAATACAAATTGAAGAAAAATATCCTTAAATGGCACATTCAATTCATTCAGCGGTATAAATGACCTGACGTCAAACCAGGAAAACATCTGTGCGGCACTGCGACACATAAGAATTCTCACCGATGTTGTCAGAATTACACCTTACACTCTTTAAGTTTAAAATATGCAACTACGTAACTAGGTCAAATGTCAATGACCTTTTGACTTTTAGTGATTGGCTGACTGATTTTTTAATGTAATTTTATTTAGGCCACACACATACACTTACCTTGTCGGTCTTATTTAACAATTAGTGTCAATTTCTATAAAAACTTATACAGCGTTTTAGTAAAGAAACCGGCACATCACATAACCCATAACCATAATCGCAAAACTTCACATGAACAATGGCCGCCATAATGCACAAAATTCGCTTGGAGACATCGTTTTTATTAGCATTAGCTTGTCTCGCCTAGATTTGTATAAACTTTTATTTTAAATAAAAAACACATTGTAAAATGTAAATAACATTTCTTTGAATTAAAAATGACATCTGAACTGAAACATTTAAAACACGAGCTATCAAAAAGTAGAGATGTACTATTGCAATGCGTGTTTTCCGGTAGATTCCAGCGCAGTCACCAAAAAAGGTTGAAATAAATAATTATAATAATCTACAGCACTTATTTATTGTTTTCCTTCACTGCTGTAGATACCAATAAAGATTAAAAAACTTGTTAATCGCTGCTCTGGTGCTCTGTTTCATTCGAAAAGCTTAATAAAAATAAATCGTTTCACAGCGGGATTTTAAAACCAGAGATTAGCCATCTCTACTATAAATCGACAGAAGGTTAGAAGTTGACATTTGCTTGACAACAAGATATTCCCCTACGGCTTCGCGCGAAAGAGTTTTTTCGTGTTATTTAATCAACTGTAACAGTGCTGTATGTTTAGTACATATAGGAAAATCAAGTCGAAGGCATATTAGAAAATGTTCCTTTAGTAAGAGACTGGAAATCGCAAGGTCACCGGATCTTACCCCATGCAATTTTTTTTCTATGGGGTACGATGAATAAAGAAATAGTTTATAAAGTCGAAGATATGGATCAGTTGCGATATAAGATATTGGATGCAGCAGATAAAATAATTGCTGAACGTTTTAGTTTATAAAGGGCCAATTTATGTCCTATCTCCTATTTGTGTGTTTGAGAGAATGCATTAGTGTGTAGCGATTTTGTGTGACAAGGGCCTATCTTCAAAAAACTAATTTGAAACAGGTGTGTGTTTCTTTAAGTGATTTATGGTAATTTGTTCAGTGTTTCACTATGTGTTCTGTGTCTCTGACGATATACAGGGTCATTTCTGAGATTGGAATTGGAAACTGAAGATGTATGTGCCCTGGATTACTTGCTAGTGTACTGGCACCTGGATTCACTTCTATTTGAATATTAGGTAGCTAATTATTTATTTTTATAAGAATCTAAAGTTTTACACTAACAGTTTGGCAACATTGCGCCAGAACATCTGTTTATTACACAGCTGCTCAGTGTAATATAACTGTGCCGAGGAGTGACCTATGGGTTTATGGGTGAATTACCCCACTTTTAAAACGTTCGATTTGAAATCCCCAGGAGTCACCCATTTAAATATAATACGTCATTTCCATAACACCCTGGATATGTGGTGGGTTTATTGATATTATTATTATTTGTATATTATTTGTAAACCTGTACTTAAGGAAATTACGAGGTCTGAGGATAAACCCAAAGTACTCTTAAGATATATGGACGTTTTCTTTCGCCGTTTAATTACCCAATTATCGTATCCTGCCTATATACGTTTATAAAATAAGTTATTATGCATTTATATAAATTAGTTTTTAAAACGCTATGGTTATTACGCACCGCGAGAAGTTTTAATTTGCGATAATATGCAAAAATAGCAAATTAACAACAAATAGGATATTGTTTTTTGCTGATGGCATCACATACATATTTTATGTGTAAAGGAGAACGTATTAACTACTAGCATAGAAGATAATTTAATGGTGTTTATTCCCATAGTCTTAGCCCCCACTCCCAATCACAAAACAATATGATTTTTAGGAAAATTCAATTAATACACCTGAATCAACTGAGATGCCTACAGGGGTGCCAAGTCCATGGGCGCCATGCTGCGGAGCATGAACAATCCCCCCATTGGAATATCTTGAAAGATACCCCCCTTTGAAAAATCTCAGAGAAAGTAAATTATAATCAATAATTACCTATACCAAAAATGATATTACATCCAGTGAGTGGCGGAGAGAAGGGAAAGGTATTAAACGTTTTTACGCATTTAATAGTATGTGAAATGAAAGAATAATCATGGTATTTAGGTATATTTATTTCATGAACATACAACAAAGATTAAAGCTAAAATACGACCTAAGTAGTAAAACAGTCCATCTCTCAGTGGAGTGAAATTGTTAAATTAGTAATGGATATAATACAATTGTAAAAGACTGACAACGCTGGTAGCAACGAGAAGGAGTCGCCTAGCAGCTTCGGCTATCATCGACCGGTTCCGATGGCGCGGCGGATGTTTTAAGAGTTTGTCGGAATCTTTTCTTATTTTAGTGGTATTTTAGCTGTAATGTGTGTTATATTTCTATGAGATTAATATACGTAAATAATTGTCATATATTATTCTTTCATTTCACATACCTTTAAATGCGTTAAACCTTTTAATACATTTAAAATAGAATTAAAAACGCTGACAGCAATATAAATCTCCATAAGAAATTTAAAAATCGCTCACCGTGTGACGTCACCGCGCGCGGCAGATGAAATTGGAACATATCTTACCCTTTAGTTATTGTATCATCCTGTTTCTGTATCTCTAACCACAACGAAGTCGTTGCAGGTCCAGTTACGTAGGTATTATTATACAGGGTGAGTCGGGTGAAACACCAAAAGAATATTGTACAAGTGAAAATACTGTAAAAACTCATATCATATTTTCATTTGTTTTCAAGTTATAGGATAATTACAAATAAACAAAGTTTCATACATTAATATTTTTTTAATAAATGTAAAATATCGCATTGACCTTGAAATGTTCTGCTTTATCTACGGAAGGTGCATGTTGCTTTCCTGATTGCTTCATGTATGTTCAATATCGGCTGCAGTAAATTTTATTTTCGAACGAGCGCCATAAACAAAAGTCTAGTGGTGTGAGGTTGACTTTGTAACCTTATTTTCGAACGAGCCTTATAAACAAAATTTTAGTGATGTTAGGTTGACTTTGTAAACCCTATTTTCGAACGAGCCGCATAAACAAAAGTCTAGTGGTGTGAGGTTGACTTTGTAAACATTATTTTCGAACGAGCCCCATAAACAAAAGTCTAGTGGTATGAGCAGTGGCGGATTTAAGGAAAAAGGCCCAGTGGGCAAAATTTCTTCAGGGTTTCTTCGGGTTTTAAATAACTGATTGATTACAAAAGTTATTTGATTTTATATTTAATTTACGATAGCTATCAAGCATTGTAATTATTATGATAACAACATGAATGAAAATTAAACTTGTGCTGTCCACAAGGGACTCACCGAAACATTTTTTCAACAAAAAAATAAAAAAAAGAAATCGAAGGTGTAACTTTCAGCCTTTCGTCGGGGGGGGGGGGGGGGGTTAGTGGGCAAGCGCTCTTTTGCCCACCTGTTAAATCCGCCACTGGGTATGAGGTCTGGAGATCTTGGAGGCCAACTAATCGGACCACCGCGCCCAATCCAAAGCCCCGGAAACCTTTCGTCCAAATGTTGCTCGACCTGACGAGCGAAAATTTTGATTACAAAAGTTATTTGTTAAAATAATGGGCAAAATTCGATTCGGCAAAATAACTTCAATCGCGTTTGTTTCCGAGCCGCTCAAACGATATATCTGATCGATTCGATCCGCTTAAACTGCATAATGTGACGGCAACCATTGAAGTATCAAAAAAATTGTATTACCATATTTTATGACTCCCTTCGACGAATAATGGATTATTCCTCGGTGAGAAAATACTTGTAGATATAAATTGATCTTTTCGTAGAACTTTGCCTTGTGGTTTTAATGAAGATACAAGTACAAAAACTGTTCTAATTAGCGTAGAAATTAACATCAGATCCGCCCGTTCATTACTTCACTCTCGATGACGCCGTTTTGAAGATACTGCGGTTCTTATAATCAATATATAGGGTGTTCCTTGATGACTAAAATTTTTTGTATGTTTTACGAAAATCCTTTGTAAAATTTACTAAAATCTTTTGTTCAATTTCGACACGTGGCATTCCCAAGCGGTCACCCATCCAAGTACTAGCCCTGCTCAACGTTGCCTGGCTTCGATGATCTTACTTAACTTACTTAACTTTTTATTTCAATATTTATATTAACAATACTTGTTATATCTACACAGTTATTTTATAGTATATACAATATATAATACAAAAAAAAATATATACACTCTGCGCGATGGATTCCTGTCGGTTTCCCGCTCAGGACAAGCAGCCAGGGGGAGACCTGCCCGGGGTTGGTGGTGGCCCTAGGTGTAGCTTTAACATTTTTGTTTGTTTTATTTAAGCCTTTTTCAAGTCAGTGCTCTTTGGATGCTTTTGAGAGTCAAGACCCTGTCGGGAAGTTTATGAGTATTTCAGTATTTGAGTTTGCTTTTACTGGAAAAATTTAATCAAAAAACCAGTTTTAAAGAGAGGAACATGCGGTGGTATCATAATAATTACGTGGGTTTAGTTAGGTATGTACATATTTGTACATTTGTTTGTTTTTACATTTATTTACATTTTTAGTTTTATTTACATATTCGATATATCGATGATCGATAGAATCCTTCCTCTTACCACCTCCACCGCGTTCTCCTTAGTAATTACGAGTTCTGGTTGATCCGTTGCATCTGATTTAAGCTCTTCAATGTCGCCAATAAATATACCATACATTTAAAATATTTAACTAATGGAGTTATAAATAAATTATTTTCACTTACATTCGTTGTAAAATTTACAATATATTTTACTTGATTTTTTTGATTTATTGAACTATAGTTTTTTGTAAAATATGTTTACAATGTTATTTTAGTGCGCATTAATAATGATAATTGTAATTATTACAATTTTTTATAGGAAATCGTACAATACAATCTTTACTATAATAATTTTACTATAGCGTTGGTTAAAATTTACTATACAGGGTGTTATGGAAATAACTTATTATGTTTAAACCGGCAATGCCTGAGATGAAAATAAATTGAAGAAATATAACCATAAATGGCACTTTGAATTATTAAGCGAAATATACACTTTATATGAAATCTCAAAATTTATGAGGCCGCCTCCGAGGCAGTCTCGAGGTTCAAAAGAGGTTCGCGCATTATAGACGATGTTATCATATTGCAACACAGAATTGTAAACGCACGTGTTCAGTTTTTGACAACAAGACATCTTTGACGCGCGTTATCACTTCTTTTTCAAACTTTTTAGAAAAAAAAAACTATTATTTTAAGATATAAACTCTCTTACCTTCGATCTTATTTTTAAATAATCCGTTTTATAATTAAATTCCATAAAAAAATAAAACACAAAAAATACGTTTTTCAACAGAACCAACAGTAGATAATATCACATAAATTTGAAATCACATCATAACATTTATTATGAATTATTTCACAACAGAAAAAAAATCGGATAATGCTACAACTAACAAAACGTTTAAAATTCTTATGCGTCAAGCACGTGAAACCCTCGACAGCGTCATTCCAAGCCCGAGCCTCGAGACATACTGAAGCAACGGACGTTCATCGATGTTTTTGAAACATCGATGTTCTGTTACCGATGTTCGATGTTTTCGACATCGATGTTAGAGGTCATAAACATCGATGTCAACATCGCCCGCGTTCGCATCTTTAAACAATTGCCTAATTTGGAGACCAACAAAAATTCCTTCTTTAATTTTGGCCTCACTGATACGTGGAAATTTGTCTTTTAAATACTTGAAAGCATTTCCTTCTCTATCCAGTGCTTTAACAAAATTTTTGATCAGACCCAGCTTAATGTGAAGTGGAGGTAAATATATTTTTTCTTTCTGAACTAATGGTTCTCGGGTCAAATTTTTAACGCCAACTTGTATTGTGTCACGTGGAGGCCAAACCTTAATTTTATAATGTTTGTTTCTTGCACGGCTGTCCCATTCACACAAAAAGCAAACAGTATTTAGTATAGCCTGCTTGCAGTCGTGTCAGTAACGCCACCACTTTTAAATCTGCACATATGTTCCATTTGTGATCTTCGTACTTTACACATCTTAGTAACATCTTAAGATTGTCATATGTTTCTTTCATATTTACCGAATGACCTATAGGAACCGATGGATGCTCGTTTCCATTAAAAAGTAAGACAGTTTTTAGACTTGTTTTAGACAAATCTATGAATAGTCTCCATTTATCGGGAGTATATGGTAAGTTCAGTTCGCTCATTAGGCCAGGTATGTCATGGAAAAATACTAAATCACCTTCCACTGCAAAAAAATTTGTGAAAGTAGATTGCCTTTTCCTGTAGATGGACACCTTCACTCCTTTTCTCAAGAGCTTCCACTGCTGCAGGCGGGATCCGAGAAGTTCAGCTTTTGTTTTCGGGAGGTCCAAGTCATGAACAAGGTCATTTATTTCACCTTGAGTGATTAAATGAGGTTTATCAGGCAAATCCTGAGAACTAGGGATGTAGCTTGGTCCGGCTTCTGGTGAAATACTTCCGGAGTCTGGTTCGGAATCAAGCGTGTAACTCTCAGGTGGCTGGGGAATGGGTAATGAGTTGTCATGGGGCACTGGTCGCATTGCAGAAGGAATATTGGGGTACTGAATGCTACGCTTGGTTTTGCTAGTAATTCCTTTAATACTCGTCATGCAAAAATAACAATCATCTATGTGATTACGAGGTTCCGTCCAAACCATTGGAACTGAGAAATGGCATAGATTTATGAGTACCTTTCAGCCATCCAGTCAATGTTCTCGAGCACGAACTGCAACACATTTTTGGGGCCCAGGACCTATCTTCATCGCCAACTTTGCATCCAAAGTACAGTTCATAAGCCTTTTTTACTAATGAAGATATCGGTTTTTGGTACGCTTTCGCTGTAACTTCGCCACAAATATAACAGAAGGTATCGGCTTTATTAACGCAAACACGCATCGACATTTTTGGTACCGTTTTACCACGCACGTAGATCTAAGCGAAAATATTAATAGATGTTTACTAAATGATTATATAGTAACGACTAAAGGGATACTTCAAGCATAGATCCAAATAAGCTGCAAATAACAATGGGGCGACCGTTTATTAGCTATTAATGGGCCTATTCGACCCTTCCAAGAAATCTGAGGCCAATATAAACATTTGAGGGTCAGTTGTATATTAGTTTAAGTCCAGATGTTACAAAATACACGATATTTTTATAAAGAGGATTTTTGTGTTGATTAGTGTTATTTGTACTATTGGTAGCCTATTAACATCACTTATTGGATATTCAAAAATGAAAACATTGTTAGGAATAAATTAATACGTAATCATCAACAAATCTTACAAAACGGACACAATGGAGCATATAATTATCCATTTAACAATGCATTTTTATTTTTGCAACATAATTGCTATGCACCGTAAGGAATTCGACTTGAAACTATTATTTAAAATAGCATAATAGCAAAAAATAGAATAACATCTTCTTTTACACAACATCGCCACAGAACAGCTGACGTTTTACGCATGGACGTAAAAGTGGGATGGTAAAATTGTCTTTATTAGACAACTCAACAAATAAAAATAATCTCTAAAGCCCGCATTAGAGTCTGCAATTTTGCACTTTTGTTGCTGCAAGTTAATTTTTGGAACGAAAGTTGCAGCAATATGTCATGAAAATCGTTTTACAGTCGACAGTTCTATTGCAGTTGCGGTTTCAGCGGTGAGGGCTGCAAACGGCGAACAGAGGGCGGACAAGTCCAACAAAAAAAAGTACACTATCAAAATAGGACGTTTAAACTCCGCAAACTAGAAACTGAATAAGAATATAAATAAACATAAACACATTATCAACAACAAACACAGGGCAACCGTAAACACAGGAGACGTATCTTAAAGTTAATATTTAGTAACTTTTATTTTTGGTTTATTAATATGTTTTCCACCATTATTACGTTTTGCAGCAGAAGCTGGAACAATAATCGAGCAGACTTTTTTATATGGGAAAAGGAAATCGGCTCCAAAATGGTGTACCGTCAATTTATGTAACTATTTTGTGTTTTCTTTTGTCGAATACAGAAGGAAATCGGCTACAAAAGGTGTAGCGGGGCGGGTTTTCATCGTGTGCTGCTTCTCTGCTATATGAATTCCAGACCTGTTGGAAAGAGGAAGAAAAGTATACTACGTTTCCGGCATTATCAACTTCACATTAGCCTTCAAGAAAAAAATACATTTCAATGCATTCTCGCTGAAATTTTTGCACAAACAATTTACTAAACCTTACAAACTTAAAACTAATTATCGAATCATAAATCATCGACGTTTTTCGATGATTTTTTAAATATTATATCCTAGTTACTCAGTGACAAAGGCATTGACTTAACTAAAAAATCACCTCTTGTGTCAAGAACGCAAATTTACTTTCTATATTTACATAATGCACGCATAATAATTAATTAATTCGTTGATAAAATATACCTCATTAATTATTACCAGCTCAAATAAATGATTCTTAAAAGGATTAAGGCATCCGCAATTCTTTAGATGAATTTTAGTTGCCAGTTTAATGTCGGGTTTTGCAAAATTTCAGTAATATTTCTCTGAAGTGAAAGTTTTGGTAAAGGTAAAGTTTTGGAACAACAATTTTCAGTCAAAATTACCAAAATATTTAGCAAACCATTTAAATTTTCGTTAAATTTACTAAAATCTTTTGAAAAATTTACTAACATTTTTTGTAAAATTTAATAATTTTTCCAAAAATTTACATTAAGTAAAATTCACTAAAATCTTTTGTAAAAATTTTGACACATGTTATTCGAAGCTGTTACGATTTTATTTAGCCACGGCCTTTAAGTATAATTAATAAGCTAAAACTCACCTAAATCTAGTTGAAATTAAAATCTTCACTTATTTTTGTGATCTCATTTATTAACTTCTTTCACAGGTGAAATAATAAAATATATGACCAAATTTTGTAAAACACTATTAAATAATTGTAAACATATTTTTTTGGTGAGACTTTTAAGTTTCGAGTTATTTAAGAAAAACTGAAATTTTTAATTTTTAATTTAATTTTTTTTCGAAGTTCGTAGTTCTTACTCTACATTAACGACCTTCTAGTGAAAACTGAAAATCCGATATTTAGCTTTGCTGACGATAGCACACTGGTCTCATCTTTCTCTTTGAATGCACAAACATCGGCTGCCGACGCACATCTTCGCAGACAGCATGAAGTATCATACCTTAACAAGAACCTGGAAGAGGTTTTGGCTTGGGGTGACAGTAACCAAGTCGAATTTAACGCTAAGAACCCAGGCTGCAGTTTTCTCTAAAAAGGTTAACATTACAGAACCGGATATAGTCATGGACGGACACGCAATCCCACTGGCTTCATCAATTAATTTGCTGGGCGTCAATCTGGGAGGAAATATGTCTTGGCATAACCACGTTGTGGCAATCGCCTAGTTAGCTTCTCAGAAACTTGTTGTACTCTTCCGAACTGTTCCAAGTTAAAGTAGAAGCAAAACATCAACTTTTAGTGAACTCTAAGAATACATATTAAATTTTTTTATATGACGTTCCGTTTTCTAGCAATCATCATTTTTTCTTATACGGCCCTGATTTTACAATGTCTAATTTTATTACCATTTTTTACTCTAAATTTAATGATGTACCACATATTATCGTTTAATTACGTTTCGAGTCTTTTTAATCATCTTCATGAAATTTTCATGATACGGGCCTATATTTTTCATAATTTTGTAAGAACAGTTCAATGCAGGGTACTAAAATGAATATTTTAAAAATTATTTTATAATAATGAACTACATAATAATCATAAAACAAGATAATTAACATTAACAGTAATTTACACTAACAATAATTAACAATAACAAAACCGTATGAAAAAATAAACAACAAATATAGGTACCTCAGCAAAAAAACATTAATTAAAGTAAAACAGACCGTAGATTACTAGAAATTAGTTTTCCAAAAGGTGTTCGAAATGATTTCCGTCAGGCTCCAAACAAATAGCATCTTAAAATTTTAGAATTTAAAACATTCATTAGCGTTTGTGGCATTACGCTTTGAAGGCTTCAATAACTTTACTAGTCGTCTAATAAGGTCTCTGGAAAATAACGGAAATCATCTCGTACACCTTTTTGAAAATTAATTTCTGATAATCTACTGTTACTGTTACTTTAATTAATGTTTTTCGTCAATATACCTATTTGTTGTTTATTTTTTCATACTTGCTGTCTTGTTATTGTTAATAAATTATCTTATTTTATGATTATTATGTAGTGCATTATTATAAAAATATTCATTTTAGTACTTACTGCATTGAACTATTTTTACAAGATTATGGAAAATACAGGTCCGTATCCTGAAAATTTCATAAAGATGATTAAAAAGACTCTGAACGTGATTAAACGATAATGTGTGGTACATCATTGAATTTAAAATAAAAAAAGGTCTTAAAATTGGACATTATAAAATCAGGACCGTATTAGAAAAACTGAAGTTGATGTTTTTAAAAAGTTTGTTATGTAATCTTTGAGTTCACTAAAAGTTGCTATGAGAATGTTCTGTCAGTTTTTTAAAGAACTCAAAACTTAAAAATCTTACCAAAACATTTTGTACGACATATTGTTCGTGCTTTGGTTGCGATACTTTTCCCTATTTAATCGATATTGTATCTGTTACCATTAACGAGGTCCCCAAAGAGGTCCTCCTTATCCTGGATATCCTGTATAGGTACTTACTGAAGCAGTATATGGTCCGACAACGCTTGTGTCAAGAAATAGTCAACTTCCCCCTTAGATCGTTCAACCTATTCTGGATATCTGGTATCAGTTGGTGGGTCCATCGTCCATATGTTCCGTTGTCTCCCTTTTCCTGCTAGTCACGCACCCAAGTTAACCCAAGCTACTTACTTCGTTACGCTTAGATACCTCTCGCATTTTTCTTTAATTAATAGGTCAAATAAATAATTAATAAAATAAAACTTTGGAGCCCCCTTAAGCCACCTAAATATATTATTTAAAAAATCAATTTTTATATTTAATTTGCAAATATTTGTTTACTCGTTAATGAGTGAATGACATTGATAAAAGCCTGGTATTAAGTTTTACTGCAACCTTGTTTCATGTACTTGTATCTGATGATATCAGCAAACTAAATTTTGTTATTTTTTCATAAAGAAGAGATTAATATGTTTTTATATTTATTCATCAAGTCAGTAGGCATTTACCTCTCAAATAGCGGCACTTTGTCGGAATTAATTACCACTAATAATGCAATTAATATTACAATCCATTACTTTTTTAAGGTCTATTAGATTCAAGGATATGAAGTTTTTCTTTTAAAAGGTACCTAATTAATAACAATGACCATCTTGTAGTTATTAAATAGATTAGTATTAGATGTACCAGGAAGATTGCTTTGATTAACTTAAAATTGATTGAAATTATTTTGATGCATTACAATATTTTTTTTGCCTGACAACTGGCGCCTTGGAAATTTTAAAAAACTCTTCAACTTATCGAATCGAAAAACAAAAAGAAACTACAGTTACGCTATCACTTCCGTGCAACGTTGTTTAAAAATGCGAATGTCTCGGAAACTGATGAAAAATAAATGAGGTATACAGGGTGTTATGGAAATGACGTATTATATTTAAATGAGTGACTCCCGGGGGAACAAACCCGAACAAACCCTAGAGAAGCGCTACATATATTTTTTTTAAATCAAAGTTTAAAAGTTAAAAGTTTAAAAAGTGGAACAAACCCAATCTTCAGGCACAATGTTGCCAAACTGTGTAAAAAATTTAAAACTTTAGATTCTTATAAAAATAATATTTAGTTTACCTAGTATCCAAATAGAAGTGAATCCAGGTGCCAGTACACTAGCAAGTATTCCAGGTCACAGCCATCTTCAGGTTTTTGTTTTTTTTCTATGGGAAAAACTTTATGCTCATCACGTACCCTGATGATAATGTGGAACTGCATAATAAACCCCATTCGGCCTCTTATTTCCAATCTCTCGGAACATTTGCACTAAATCACTTAAAGAAACACACAGACACCCACCCGTTTCAAATTAGTTTTTTTTAAAGATATGCACCTATTATCAGATTACATGAAAACACTAAACAGCACTTAATTATTTGGTAATAGAAATAATAAAAACGCTTATTTCTATGAGCCATTAACATTAGTATAGATCAAATGAAGCAATTATGTTGAGATAGGAACTACCTTTTGAAATAAATGGTCGCGTCCAAGGTGCTTTCTTTGTGCACATTCCGAGAACTCACTTGAGCTAGCGCGGTTGCCATTTCCGGGACTATAATTATACAGGAAAGTAATATTATAGAAGGAAATTCCGCAATTTATGAATATAATCTTATAAAATATCGAAAGTGGCAACACTGTATTTTTAAATATTAACCCCAGCCGCTGACGTCGCGAAAAGAACAGGCAACTCGCCCAATTGTCCAAAATCAGCTGTTTAAAGAAGCCGGCCGATTTGCACACGCGTTATCTGTTTCCTACTGTTTTTATCAAGTTTGAAGCAGATTTGTGAGTTAAATTGTATGTTAATACTTAAACCCGAGTTTAAATTATTAAGTTATTTGTTCTTTTCGCGACGGCAGTGTCCCAGTCCAGCAGTTCAATATCGATCGACGGAACCAACGTGTTATTTATTTTTAAAATTTTTAGATGTTAAATACATTATTTCCGAGACCACTCATACAATAAGGGCATATTTTTGTCTGCACAGTAGCACTTTAAAATACCAATTCAGATTGAATGGTACTTAGATGTGTTCATGAGACGCGAAAACTAATGTGAATTTATGTGATATTGTGAGATTATTGTACCGGTTTGTTTTTGTTCGGGTTACCTAGGTACTGGTGTTGTTTTTTTATAAATTAAGTTTGTTTTAAATAAGTCCGAAAAGCTAAATAAAATTGCATTTTTTTTCTAAAGGGTAAGTGGCATTTATAAACTTTTAAGTTGTCCAAATCAGACGGGTGTCGTTCGAATTGAACATATACGAACATACCTGACCACCTCCGAGGCGGTTCGTTCGAGTCAGTTCAAGTTTATAAATCAGAGATTGTTTCCCAGCGAACTGAACTGAACGTAAAAGTTTATAATAATGTACCCTGAAAAATAAACAACTTGCAATCTGTCAAACGGTTATTGACTTTCTAAAGAGTTTACCCTGAAGATATGACAACACTGTTCAAGATTCAGTGACGTTTTTCGCCATATGTTGCTTTGTTTACCTTCCTGACAGGGGCACCACGTGGTAATTTTTGGTTTGACATGAGGTCATGTACAGGGCATATTAAATTAAAGCGCCATTTTTGAATATTTTTCTTCAATTTGTTTTCATCTCAGGAATTGCCGGTTTAAATATAATACGTCATTTCCATAACACCCTGTATACATATATTTTTTCTTTAGAAGTGATCATTTTATTATAAATTTTAATCAGAATCACAATAAATTTTGGTCGTGATCCAGGGTGTTATGGAAATTACTTATTATATTTAAATCGGAAAATCCTGAGATGAAAACAAATTGTAGAAAAATAACCATAAATGGCGCTTTGAATTATTAAGCGAAATGTACACCTTTATATGAAATCTAAAAATTTACGTGGCCGCTACTGACGACGTTCGCAATCAATAATTTATTGAGGCAGTCAAGTCTCGTAAGAGGTCAGCGCATTGTAGGCGTGTTGTCATATTGCACAGAATTAGGGAATTAGGGGTTAGGTCCGATAACTTTCTTACCTGACCGCGTATACTTATTCAACAATCAATATAAAGAAAGTTCTGTATAAAACATTTTTCTGTATCTCTTTTAACTAAGAAAATATAGGGTAATTTTGAAATTGTCAATTTTTTGATATTGAGCGAAAATTTTCAAGTTTTGATTTTATCATTTTAAGTTTGACCCAAAAATAATACATGACACCACACGAACAAACCCTATAAAAGTCTCGAAAATGGGACACCCTGTACATAGACATTCCCTAAAAAGTAGTTTCAGCACAGGTGCGGCAATTACGTTGAAGTTAAAGGATGTTAGGTTGAAAAATATTGTAAGGAAAACTAATTTTCTAGTGGCCCTCCTAATAGAAATGCCGGGCATTTATGATCCTTAAAAAAATATGTCCAGCTGATGGGACTACTGGTAAACCATCGGAAATTATAGGTCGGCAGACGCACAATGACTATAAATATTCCGGAATATTTTTCAACATTAGCCTTTTTACAACGTCGTTTAACGTAATAGTGTATACTTATAGATACTAAAGACTAAAGGCAAATTCAAAAGACCACTTTTCTATTCGATGTGTTCGAACAATTATTGCCATCAGCTGTGCAGAAAGAATATTTTTCTTCTTTTCTGTCAAGCTTTATAAATATGGCAAGGAAAGAATCTTAAAGATATACGGTGTTCGGCAATAGTGTGACAGGCTTCCATCGGTCCCGAATTAAGTTAGAAATTTCATTCATACGCCGACTTATACTGTATCATGGGGTGTATTTCAGGAAAATATTTTTCCATATACAGGGTGGTCCAAAAAAGTGTGATACCATAAAGTTGTATTTTTTAAATGGGACACCCAGTATGTAGATTCGTATTTCCTTTATACTTTATTTCCTTAGACATTACAATTTACAATGTATGGAAAACGTCAGAGTCAAATACATGACTATATAAAATGTATGATATACAAATACACAATATACAAAATTTAGACAAAGCAAACTTATCCTAAAATGAAAGTTATGTTATTGTTAAAAAAAAAAGTAAATATAAAAAAAATGTACAGGCATTATTGCACCCTTGTAAGATATTCATTAACTGAATAAAAAGCCTCAGACAACAAATATTGCTTTAAACGTTTTTTAAACAACATAAGACTATCAATAGCCTTCAGGTTTGGTGGTAGCTTGTTAAAGATTGCTGGCCCCAATGAGTTTGGTGATGTTCTACCAACATTCAGTCGGTTCAAAGGAACTCTAAATGAGCTGACTTGTCGTGTGTTATAGGTATGAACATCACTGTTAATGGCACATCGACCTTTATTTTTAAAAATATATATACATAGTTCAAATAAGTATACACAAATTATGGTCAAAATCTTGTATTTCTTAAAGAGCCCTCTGCACGAGTAAGTCCTCGACACACCCACCAAAGTCCTCAATATTCTCTTCTGACACACAAGCAATTCCCCAACCACACCAGACGAGCCCCAGAAGATCACCCCGTAACGCAGACGAGAATCAACTTGTGCGTTATACACCATGAGGAGCTCCCTCATAGAAATCGCTGTCTTGAGCGAACGCACAAGAAAACAGCATGAATTTAATTTTGATTTGAGCAGATCACAATGATTTTTCCAATTCAGATGCTCATCAATTTGCACTCCTAGAAATTTTATAGTATTGATTTTTAATATTTCTTCATTATTTATAAGCAGTTCCATATCCAGATTATTATGATCCTGGTAATTGTGAAAACGGATGTAATTAGTTTTAGTGTTATTGAGAAATAGTGAATTTTGACTCTATAGTTATCTAAAATTTATTTGATTTGCTTGAGTTGTTTACGAGCAATAAATTAAAAACTAACATAACATAGCATAACAAGTTTTGTAGTCCTAGAAAGAACAATCAAAAAACATTACAACACGAGTATTTTTTTCTATTTGGGTTTCATAATGGCTACATTATGAAATGAAAAAAAGTTGAATAACCTGCCAGTTTATGAAACTGAAACTTTCTTTTTTTTGTTTATGTCGGCAGCAAGTAGGGTTCGAATTTTAGGCTTACTTTGATTTCGTTGAAATTAATTTTCTTGGCATTTTAGATTCGATAAATATTTTTTATAGAAAACTTTAAAATACTAACCTTTAACCTTGCAAATAGATAATTTTTACTAGATATTTATCTGACATACCTATACTCGGAAATATATAACATGCTGATGGTGTCCGTCAACTAATTTCTAGTCACAGCTATAAAACAACATAACCTAAAAAAATAGAAATTTCTTCCAGTTTATGATCTATTTCTAAAGTTTTATTCAATAAAGTACTGTTTTTATTTTTAATTCAATATAGTATTATACATATTACCCATTCCCAATTCGTTTTCCATATTACTTTATATACAGGGTGACAATTTAAAAACTTGAAATGGCCATATATTAGAAACGAAAAACTGAAGAAAAAAACGCAAAAAACAGTTTCTATAAAACGAAGGGGGAACAAAAACAAGCGTATTAGCCCACCCCTATCTACAACCCCTTGGACAGGGTGAGATAACCCTTAAAACCTTAAATAGAAAGGGGGTCGAGTGATACATCATTTTGAAGCTCTTGAAAATGCTTTCCAATAGTACCATAGAAAGGTACATTTCAGGAAATTCTTCTCTGTTTATTAAGGAAAACAATAAATGAAAAGACAATTTTGAAATTTTTTATTATTAGTTAATTAAATGTTCAAAATGATTGCTACCAATATCCTGGCATATTAAGAGATATCTCTTAAGAATTCTAAACAGTTTAAGCCTCGGTATTTCGTTTTGGTTTATTTGCTATTTTTTTTTGTCGAAAAAAAAATTTGTTTATAAATATTCGCATTTTATTATCACAGAATTTACCTTAAAGGTAACTTCTACTAGTATTATTATTTTAAGAACATTTAACTTTCGGTTCAGTTTAAACGAAAAGCAGCACTTCTTATCTTTAATAATGGTGTACAGCACAGCTGAACGGGTAGAAATTATTTTCATTTATGGTTCCCAGGATCAATGTTTTTTAAGAACAGCTCAACGTTTTAACGAAAGGCATCCAGGTCAAAATGTCAGCCCGGAGTATGTTCGCCAACTAGTAGCCAAATTTAAAGAAACTGGTTCTGTCGCGAATATAAAGAGAAATTTGCAATGAATTCAACTTTATCAACTCGTCAAGCAGCTGTAGCAACTGGATTATCTCGTGAATCAATAAGAAAGGTACTTAAAATTCGACGACCCTGACAGAAGAATACAGTTTTGTGAAATAATGACAGATAGAATAATTACGGCAGAACCTCGACTAGTTAAAAATATTTGCTTCAGTGATGAGTGTACCTTTTATTTAAATGGGCATATTAATAAGCAAAACTGTCGTTACTGGAATGACGAGAACCCCCACGTATTTAGAGAAGGGCATACCCACTACCCAGTACCCCCAGAAAATTAATGTTTGGGCTGGTATATTGGGAGATGGTATTATCGGCCCAATATTTATACAAGGAAATTTAAATGGCGACAGGTATGCTGAAATGCTACAGAGGTCTATCGAACCACTAATAGTGCGAGAATTAGAAAATCAGAGGCTCGGAAATTTATCTTTAGAAGAACGCTTACTACATTTCCAACAGGATGGAGCACCTCCGCATTATGTAGTTCCCGTTAGGCAGTGGTTGGATGATAATTATCCCAACCAGCGGATTGGATGGTCCTGTTGAATGGCCACCTAGATCCCCGGACCTAACACCTCTTGACTTCTTTTTGTGGGGTCACCTAAAATCTGTGGTTTTTGAAACGCAACCTGAGTAACTAGAGCAACTTCAGCATAGAATAGTTCAGGAATGCCGTGCTATATCCAGAGAAACCTTTGCAAATGTACGTGAAGAATTTGAAAGTAGGCTTTATTATTGTCTTCAAATCAACGGAAATCATTTTGAACATTTAATTAACTAATCATAAAAAATTTCAAAATTGTCATTTCATTTATTGTTTTCCTTAATAAACAGAGATGAATTTCCTGAAATGTACCTTTCTATGGTACCATTGGAAAGCATTTTTCAAGAGCTTCAAAATAATGTATCACTCGACCCCCTTTCTATTTAAGATTTTAAGGGTTTATCTCACCCTGTCCAAGGGGTTGCAGATAGGGGTGGGCTAATACGCTTGTTTTTGTTCCCCCTTCGTTTTATAGAAACTGTTTTTTGCGTTTTTTTCTTCAGTTTTTCGTTTCTAATATATGGCCATTTCAAGTTTTTAAATTGTCACCCTGTATACATATTTATAGTTACTGTAGACATTTCCTGGGCATTAATGTTATTCTTGTCAGATTCTGTGTCGATAAAATATTTTTTTTTTTTTAATAATCAAACACAAACACTATAGGAAAAATCCTTTAGGGCACTCTGGGAGTGGTGCGTGTGCGCAATATTTTGCTCAATAGTATTATTTATTATTTTGTTCAATGTTTTTCTGGTTTCACGTCAGATCACTTTGACCACTGAATGAATTGAAAGCGCCATTTAGGGTATTTTTCTTCAATTTGTTTTATCTCGAGAATTTCCGGTTTAAATATAATACTTCACTTCCATAACAGCCGTATACAGTAAATTTAACTAAGTTCTTCTTTCCGTGCACTGTAGGTATATTCCTCACAAGGCTTACGATTATCGTTGTTGTCGATGTCTAGATTCTGTGCTACTCCACCTACAGACATGTATCTGGTTTTGTTGCAGTTTGTTGTCATTCCCCATTCTGTATATTCCTCAAATAGTCTCAAAAAGTCCTCAAGAAGCAGTTCTTTATACACTGGCCGGCACAAAATTCCGCCACCCTGAAATTTTGGTCAAGTTTGATGTTTTATAACTTTTTATTTTTTTTGCGATTTTCATGATTTTGTCATCAGTTTATAGATCCATTTATTGCGTTTTCCTTAATTATTGTATAAAGTTACATTTTTCGATTAGGCTATATTATACAGGAGTAAATCAAATTGTTGTTTTTTATCGTAATTTCAAAATACCCTGTAGGAAAATTGAGGTGGATAAATTTATTTACATACTGTTCCTTGTAATCTTTGACGTATTCTAAATATTTCGATTTTTGATTCATTCCATTATCTCATTTCTGCTGTGAGCTGCAAGATTTTAAATGAAACGCTGTTTTCATTAAGATAAACAAACACTTGGTATATCATAAAGTTAATTAACAAAAACAATTTTAATATCATGTATTTCCTCCTCTCGCAGCAATGACTGCTTACAATCTTCGTATCATCGAATGAATAAGGTTACTTAGCCTTTCTTGAGGGATAGCCTGATATTCTCCGGTCAGCGCCAGTCGTAAGTCTTGGAAGGTTTGTGGTTGTACAGGACGATGACAAACGGCCCTTTTAAGTTGATCCCAAAGATGATCGATTGGGTTTAAATCCGGGCTATATGCGGGCCATTCCAATCTTGAAAGTCCAACTTAATCCAGATATTCCCTCACAACATGTGCAATGTGAGGTCTAGCATTATCATGCATTAATGTAAATTGGTTCCCAATGAAAGGCGCAAATGGAACAACAACTTCTTGGAGGATTTCCTCAATGTAACGGTGGGCGGTTAGAGCGCAACAAATACAAGATTGGTGCGTGCTTCGGTAGAAATACCCATGACATTTTCTAAAATAACATCATTTCATTTAAAATTTTGCAGCTCGTAGCCGAAATGAGATAATGGAATGAATCCAAAAACGAAATGTTTAGAATACATCAAAGATGCACCTCAATTTTCCTACAGGGTCTTTTGAAATTACGACCAAAAACAACAGTTTGATTTACTCCTGTATAATATAGCCTAATCGAAAAATGTTACTTTATAAAATAATTAAGGAAAAACACAATAAATTGATCTCCAAATTGATAACGCATTAAACTCGCATAAAAAATAAAAAAGTTACAAAATATCAAACTTGACCAAAATTTCAGGGTGGCGGAATTTTGTGCCGGCGAGTATATTTCGTTATGTGTGACGTACTTGGCATTTGTCTTGTATTATGTTATCAGATCAAAAATTCTATAAATAAACACACCATTTTAATATACATGATTCTTTACTTCCAAATCCTTGACGGTTTCCTTTAAACACACAATATTTAAGATGGGTAACAAAATGTAACGACCGTGAAATTCAACAAATTGCGTCTTTTTATTTGCGGTCTTCTTCTTTTTTTCTATTTGACCACTGACCAAAATAAAGGATGATCCAATATAGTAACATTATGAAAATTCTGATCGTGTTACTGCATCAATTAGTTACTGCAAAAAACCTGTTCCTGTTTGTTGTGTTAAATCAATTATTTTTATATAGTATAGTGTACCTATATTATTAATGATCCCAATTTAACATTTACAATTAGGTAATATACATATTTGAGGTGTAGTAAAAAAGTAATACTAATATATATTTCGTGATGTAGGTCCTTCACGAAATAAAGTTATATGAATAGTTCGATATGACAAAGCATATGGCAATAATATGGCAAAGCATCTTCTAGTGATTTTTTACTGCGTATCCATGTCTTTAGTGAATTTTTGCTGCGTGTCCATGTCTTTTAAACATCCCTATTTTTTTTTATATTTTTTCTGACTCTGATCATTTTAAAGCATTTTTAGGTATCAGTCATCACTCGTATCATTTCAGTCGTTTTTAAATTACTAAGTAATTAAAAAATTTCTGGATCCATTTGATGTTTGCTGGGTATCCAAATAAAAGGCCTGCGTATCTAAATGGATACTCAAAAGTACGTTAAAAGATGCCTTGCAATATGGCGATGCAAAATTTACTGTCGCCGTTGGTAATCAGAGTTGTTAATGTCACAGAAAAATTGAATTTACTACATTGTTAACATTTGCTACGTCGCAAACGTATAGTAGAAGTAGTAAATATAATAAATGTAATTACTATTTTGATTGGCTGCAAGTGAAAAATACTACATAACCTCAACTTTATTATTATAAATTTGATGTTTTGATGTTAAAAGTTGGAAATTCGAGTGGAAAAGTAGAAAATGGTAGTTTTTTGTTATGGTTCTTCTTCTGCTTTTTGCTTTACAATTTGATCTAAATAAAAATATTCTAAAAATGAAAGGTGAAAGTAGTAAATGTAGCAAATATAGTAAATTTAACAAAATACGTAGTAAAAGTTTGCAGCAATATATATTTACTACGTTAGTAAATTACTTAGTAAATGTTACATTAACTACTTTAACAACCCTGTTGGAAATACACACAAATTCGATATCGCGTGAAACCAGTACCTAAGTTCAATCAATATATATTTAACAGTACACGGGAAGGAAAACGAACCGATGGTATGTTTCCTGTTAAGTCATTTTTCTCCCCTGAATCTTCAGATTAAATTTGTTTCTAGCTGTTTTTTATTCAATAATTTGAGAAAACACCTCATCCATGAGACGTCATTTTTCTCTCCTGAGTCCTCAAAATAGCAGACTATTTCTAGCTTCTTTTTATTCAGTAATTTGAGAAAGCACCTCATTGATGAGACGTCATTTTACTCCCCTCAGAATAGTCAGACTTATTTCGGCCTTCTTTTATTCAGTAATTGGAGAAAGCACCTCATTGATGAGAAGTTGTTTTACTCCCCTAAGTCCTCAGAAAAGGCAGACTTATTTCTGGGTTCTTTTTATTCATGAAGTAATTTGAGAAAGCACCTCATTGATGAGACGTGGTTTTACTCCCCTAAGTCCTCAGAAAAGGCAGACTTATTTCAGGCCTTTTTTTTATTCAGTTATTTTAGAAAACACCTCATTAATGGGACTGCAGCTTGTTGCCTTGAATCTTCAGAATAGGCTGATTTGACAAAGTACCTCATTGATGGGAAGTCATTTTGCTCCCCTGAAACTTCAAATAGATTTAGTTCCTGCTTCTTTTTATTCAGTAATTTGAGAAACCACCTCATTAACGGGATCTTATTTTGCTCCCACGAGTTTTCAAGACGTGACTTTACAGATAATAACCAATTAATATTGATACATATTTTGAAGGCAAACAGGCAAAATTATTTCTGATGGAAAAAGTAATTTCAGCACATTGCAAGTACGTTGAAATTAAGGGGGATTATATTGAAAAATTAAATTATCAAAAGAATAAGTAATAATATTTTGTTCAAATTTCAGTACCCCTCGTATCAACAATTCCCATTTTCCATAATCTCCATGTATGCTATAAGCACTTATAAAACTAAATCATGAAATTTATCACTTTTTTTTTAGTTTCCGGTCTCGATGGAATCAGCGACTATTTTGAGAAGTGTATCAAAAATATAGATAATAATGACCACATTATTAAGACATAAAAACTGCAAAGAAGAACATTAAGAATAAAATGGGTTATTCTCTTTTTGACTTTCGGTTGGACCGCTGAGCGCTAATAAAATATATACCTATACTGGCAAAGATGAGAGGAACGCAATTTAGGAGTATTTCTTAAAGTAATAATATTTTTAAGCCCAAGTTTACAGCTTTAACCGTTAAACCACAATATGATTCCATTTTCACCAGAAATGTAGAACCGTTCTTTTCTAAGACCTTTAGGCAATTTATCTAAATTTCAGATAAGTTAGAAAAACATTTCGTCCTTAGATCAGTCAGAAATACTTTCAAACGGCCCGAGGCATGTGCAGTTAATTTAAAGTGTTCACATAATCTGAATCTGTGCATGCTGACCAAAATTTCGGTGTTCGTGGAGCAACATGTATCGATTGCCAGCTGATTTGCAACTGCGTCAGAATCATCCGCGTACTGATACCGAATTGTAAGTCTGGATTCTACACATTTGCTTACTGTTAACTTGTTATTTTTACCAATCCGTTTTATTTTCTTTAGTTTTGGCATGTTTTAGTTAATAGTATATTAAGATACAAGTTTCATAAGACATTATCTTAGAGAACGCGTTTAATTTAGAAAACGACCCGCGAAAGGCGGAGTTTTCTAAAGTACAAGTGCTCTAATTGTCTTATGAACCGTGTATTTTATAATACTTTTTCTATTTGGGTGAATGAAAAACTTTAAAAAATATAGTCGATTTTTCCATTTGAATTAATATTTTCTTTTTGGGTTGGCAATACTTTTACAATTTAATAAAATTTTACAAGTATCAAATATGCCATGATATAGAAACAATTGAACACAACAAAGCTTCTTCCCATCCGTCATAATTAAAAATAAATATATTATTAAAGTTAATAAAAATGAGTCAGGATGAAAGTTGTACTCCGTCAGAAATACGAGCCATTGCAGAAAAACTTTTAAAAAGAATATGCAAAACTTTAAGTTATGGTGCGAGCAGAACAAAGTTCAAAATATTGAACAAAATAATAAATAATACTATTGAACAAAATCTGACAGGAATAACAATTAATGCACCGGAAATATCTACAGTAACTATAAATATGTATATATAAAGTAATATATAAAGACTACTGGAAAATAAGTTTTTCTATTTGGGTTTCATAATGACTACATTATGAAATGCAAAAAAAAATTGAATAACATGCCACTTTATGAAACTGAATTTTATTTTTTTTATGTTGGCAGTAAGTAGGGTTCGAATTTTAGGTTTACTTCGATTTCGTTGAAATTAGTTTTCTAGGCATTAGGGATTCGACAGGAATTTTTTATAGAAAACTTTAAAATACTAACCTCTAACCTTGCAAATAGATCATTTTTACTAGATATTTATTATTATTATTATAGTCACAGCTATAAAACAACATAACCTAAAAATAATAGAAAGATCTTCCAGTTTTTGCTCTATTTCTACAGTTTTATTCAATAAAGTACTATTTTTATTTTTAATTCAATATAGTATTATATATATTTTTTTTTATGATCAAACAATCAAAGGTTTTCTATAAAAAATTCCTGTCGAATCCCTAATGCCTAGAAAACTAATTTGAACGAAATCGAAGTAAACCTAAAATTCGAACCCTACTTACTGCCAACATAAAAAAAATAAAATTCAGTTTCATAAAGTGGCATGTTATTAAATTTTTTTTTGCATTTCATAATGTAGTCATTATGAAACCCAAATGGAAAAACTTATTTTCCATTATTCTTTACATATCCATTCCAAAATAGAAGGCTCTAAACAAAGCAGAAATGAGCAAGAATAAGTTTAGTATACTTGTAGGTTAAGTTAAGAAGTTAATTCTCAGATTTGACAGTTAAAATCTTGGCATTTGTACCCGGCAGACTCAATGGGCGCATTCAGCAGAACCCATCGATTTCTAAGCGTAGTAATCATCGGCTGAATGCCGTAAAAAGAATCAATTGCACAAATCGATGGAAAATCGGACGCCATTTTTTCCATCGAATTTGAAAAGCGATTTGTAATTTGACAGTGATTTATGTCAGTTTTGTTTGTCAGGTTGAGGAGTGAAAATTATAAAAAACGACAAAAGAAGTGAATTATAATTATAATAACATGTTATACACGGTCTCCGCCAATGAAGAGGAGCATTAACAATAACATTATGTATTTCGTATAGAAAAAAATGTAATAATTTAGGAAAGATCCTAACCAAACAAACAATTGACAAGAAAATGCATTCAGCAGAACTACAAATCGATGCATATTGTTACGTCACCAATTAAAAATCGCGTATAAATCGATTGGATCTGCTGAATGCAGCCAATGTTTCGATGTCAAAATTCAGCAGAACCCCTCGATTTGTAAGCGATTGGTAATCATCTGATGAATGCACTAAAAGAAATCGATGGGATATCGGACGCCATTTTGCCATCGAATTTAAAAAGCGATTTGTGATTTAACAGCGATTTATGTCAGTTTTGTTTGTCAGGGTTGAGGAATGGAAATTATAAAAAATGATGAAAGAAGTGAATTATAAAAACATATTATACACGATCTCCGCTAGTAGTATCCATTTCGTACATAAAAAAAGTAATGTTTGATGAAAATATTTAGAAAGGATCCTAACCAAACAAGAAATTGACAACAAAATGGATTCAGATGAACTACAAATCGATGCGCCCGTCACCCATTAAAAACCGCTTATAAATCAATGGACTGTGCTAAGTGCAGCCAATGTTGGAACTGACCACCGTAAACATCCTGATAGTATCCTAGGCGGTTTTTAAATTCTTGCAAAACATTGTGCATGACAACGAATACTTATAAACAGGAAGAAGACAAACAGCCGTGTTAACACATCGAAGCAAGTATGAACAAACGAACAAACCAGGCATCCATTCCGTCTGGAATCAGCTGACAAACGCACGTGCTTTTCAAATGTCACTTTTGTCAAAATTTTTATTACTGTCATTATTTTAAAGTGACATTTAACCAACAAAAAACATTCAAACCCTTTTATTTGATTTACTTAGGTAGTGAAAATCAAATATTAGGATTCTGACATGTTTTAAGCTGTAAATATCACTTTAAAATAATCCTTACACACTCTTATATCATTTTTTTTAACTAATAACGTAACTACAAATTTTAAATTAAACTTCAGAAATAAGCTTGTAAGTAGTTTTATTAAAAAATAGGAAGTAAATCATAATTTACATAAAATATTTTACCATCTTCAAGTGGGCTCTAGGTCCTAGCAAATATTTCAAGCTTCAAGTCCAAGCATATTTTTGGGCCTCATATGATTTAGGAAAAGAAATTATTATTGAAGCTTACTCTCAGTAAAGATGACTAAATGAATGTTTCAATTACAAATTACTCACTTGCACCAAAAAGGAAACGACGTTTTTCGTGAAAGATTAGAATATTAAAAATTATTTTAAAATTTAAAGATGCGTCTTCTCCACTTCTCCACCATTTTAAATCATATCAGATGTTGCTTGATTTCCATGCCCGCCAGACGAAGGAAGTGAGCTTGTTAAACTATTTAACAATTCGTGCTGTTCGCATTCTATGCCTGTCTCTGTCTGCAGCAACCTTCCCTAATTCAGTAAAGTGAGACAAATATGACCAGGATCAAGTCGCCTCCATAAACACTCACTTTTGGGCTTTCCATATTAACTCTACGTAAGTCTGATATTGACGCTTAAATGATAGAGTGAAACAGATAGATAAAAGTAGGTTACATGTGAGCGTATGGAGCAGAGTAGGCTTAGCATCACTTCCAAGGCCTTCTTACGTGTTTCGACCTCCCCCATAAGCAGTCTCACCGGGCTGGTGCATGACATAGGTTATGGTTACATCAAAATTTTCCATAGAATACGAAAATAAAATAAAAAACATGGGCTTTCAATTTGAAAAACTGAAATGTCACATGAAATCTGTTTTTTTTTGGGGTCACCCTGTAAAAACGAAAATTGATTTAAAAAATGCCGTACAAAAAATTTAAATCGACGAATCCGAGCGTTTTTTCGAAAAATTAAAGGTTGAATTTTTAATGAATTTATTCCAATCTATTGACCACACTGTATAATTATACTAAGAGCGGTTATTATTTTAAATATTATCCCTTATTAAGAGAATTACCCATATGCCTTCAGCGAATCTAGCATATTAATGAAATGTATTTTTTTAAGCCAGTACTTATTATGGATATTTTTTTTGTACATTACGGATTAATTGAGGTAATAAAATGAAAATAAAATATGATCGTCTTAATTTAACTTCTAATAAATGAAGAAAAAAAGATCCAAATCGTAAGGATATAATTTGCAAATAATTATTACAATCATAAGCTGGGCATTAAAAAAAGCAAGGTATTATTTTTTGTAATTAGTCAGAACCTGATTCTTCAGACGAATTTTACAATACTTATATTTATAATGGGCGAGATTTGAAAGTAATTAATAGCCGTCATCAGTGTCATCGAATGCATTATGCATCGTGCCGATAAAAACTAGGACGTCAAAATCACAACAGGGGGAAAGGAATTGGCTGCATTCAGCAGAGCCCATCGATTTATAAGCGATTTTTGATCGGTGACGTCACGATGCGCATCGATTTGTAGTTCTGCAGAATGAATTTTGTTGACAGCCATCAAATATTACGTTTTTTTTCTGTACGAAATAGATAATTTTATTTTTAATTTTTAATGATCCACTTCACCAGCGGAGTCGTGTATAATATGTTTTTATAATAATTATAATTCACTTCTTTCGTCATTTTTTATAAAATTTACTCCTCAACCTGACAAACAAAACTGTCATAGATCGCTGTCAAATCAGAAATCGCTTTTAAATAAATTCGATGGAAAAAATGACGTCCGGTTTCCCATCGATTTGTGAAATCGATTTTCTTTTAGCGCATTCAGCAGATGATTAGTTTCTATTCGCTTACAAATCGATGGGTTCTGCTGAATGTTATTTCTCATAGGGCGCATTCAGCAGAGCTCATCAATTTGTAAGCGATTTTTAATCGGTGACGCAACGATGTGTCTTGATTTGTAGTTCTGCTGATTACGTTGACTTGAAACAAAGATGGATCCGGTATTTCTATCTACTTCGTACACGCCTATTATTGCGAAAATACAAACACAACAAAAAATAGATAGGGATTTTTTATCTGTAGAATCCCCGTCTCATTTTAGCTTCTGTATGTTTCCATCTTCATTCTTACCTCTGATCTGGTTTGATATGTCTTGGTTAGGAAAAACAAACAATCGACGGAAGTGACTCAAAAGTCCATATTTGTATTCAGCTTACGGCTGACTTGTCACAGTCTTACCATATTGAGTTAAGAATTACTATTTTTTCCACAAACAATACTAAAATTCAACTCAAACACTGAAAAACAACATAGAATTTTATTTAACAATAACGAGAAATATGACAGTTGTTAATCCGGTAGTGTCAAACGTGAAAGCAGGTACGAAAGACGGCCGTTCCAAGAAGGGTTTTATAAAAAATACGTTGCGAAGGCTCGAAGGCGATGCCATGTCTTTGTCTAATTAACAAAAAACGACAAAGAAAAATTATACTGATTTTCAGAGCTCCCCGATGAGAAGCTGTTTACAACCTTCCTAAGAATGTGAATTGTAAATTCGTCAAAAACTGTGAACCAACAAAGCCGCATGTTCCTTAATTTAAAATCCTTGACTGAAAACATATTTTTCACATTTGAATATCAATTTGTTGTCAGTTTTTGGTCAGATTCTGTAGGGAATAAAACAGAAAATAAATTGTTCACAAATTAAAAAAATTAGGACATAAAAATTTTAGAAATAGGAACTCGAGAAAAAATTGGGACATCTTGTATATTATTTTTTTAATTAATTGAGCATTCTTTGGGCGTTTCAAAAATGTATAGTTGTTTATATTTTATCTTCAAATTTTTACATTATCTCAAAAACTAAACTTTTGTGGAAAAAATTGGCTACGCCACTGAAGGTTACGTAATGATCTCAGTTCAAAGATCACTTTTTACCTTTTTGATAAGAGCGCATAATACGAGAGCTATCTAAAAAGCGAAAATTTTCAAAATCACCCTGTAGATGTAAAAACTAAGAGAGGCATGAAAAATTTGACACCGGAATCTTCATTTCGTTAAAAGTGGGACACTAACGTGAAAACCGCAACATTTTATCTTTGATAATAAATAACTCTAATACCCCCAGAAAGTATCGACAATGGGTCACCCTGTACGGTGTACATACATACACGTTATACAAAAAAGCATAATTTTTAACATATCCTGTATAAAAAATGTTTAGTATTTTTATATCATGAAGAGACTCGTACCTTTTCTAAATTTTCTCAAATTTTTAAACTTTTATCTGCATTAGTTACAGAGTGAGGTCAACTTTTTTTTTATAAGAAATTCCTTTAAGAGGATTCAGTCGGAATCTCCGATTTGACCCCTGTTCATTTCGAGCTTTATCGGCGCGAGGCGAATTGGATCTTCCCTTGTCGTTAGAACAATACGTCGAGCGTCCGCCCGTAATCGGTACACCGACAGAAACAACGATAATCGGAAGAAAGAGACCGAACGTAAACGGGGTCTAGACTTCAATTTTTAGCACTGAATAACGGAGTTTTCTCTTTTTATGAAAACGTTGCATTTAAAAAAAAGAATGTCGAACAAAAGATGTCTAAATATTATTAATAATTGGAGGAAGTTCATAATTTCTCACTACATGGAATAGTAAATAAAATTAAATATAAAAATGTTCCGGAACAAAAAAATATATGCTTTCCTCCAATTTTAGTTGCATTACAAATTTTTTTTTCCTTGAACATTTGTTTCCTAAAACGGAAATAAACGGTTGGTGAGAAAACTCGTTTAGAGGTGCTCCGGAATCCACTTAATGAATTTTATCTCTGAGATGCTTGGAAATAGGTATAGGAAATTGTTTATAAAAGTTGGATTTTTACATAGAATCGGAAAATATACAGAGATATATATTTAAAGTTTTTTAAATACTATCAAATCGATATTATAGTAATTGTACTGTAAGAAAATAATTAGTTTGCATTACCTGTCGTTATGTTAATTTATAGTACGTAAATTTCTTAATATGCAAAATAGACAAATATTGATTCTTGTATTGTATTCATCGCTGCACATCGTTGAATATAAATATGTGGTTTTTTAAAACTTGGTTATGTTAAATAAATATTAGTTGATGATTATCCAGAAATACCAATATAATAATGTTTAGTAGTTACACATCACTTATTTTTAAACATGTGTAATTTATGTAAAAATATATTAACTATTGTCCAGTATTACAGAAAAAAGAATCAGAAATAGTATATTACGTACCGAGGTGGAAAGTATTTCATTCCTGTCGAGAGAGTCGGTAGTTAACTAAATCTCGAGACAATAATGAAACTTTTCACCGAGGTTTGTATACTATTTTATTTACAACCACATCTAACATCCACTTCTTATCATTTTGAATTAAAATTATTAATAAAGATAAATGTCATTGTGACTTTGCCATTGAAAAATTAGACAAAACGCAGGTGGTAAAATAACGTAGGTAATAATACACATCAAGATGGCAAATATCATTTTTTGAATATGGTTTCTATGTCACTAAACAATACGTTATTTTAACAAGAGAAAAATGTTATCGGATGAGGGATTTGATTTTGTTGCTACTCCACCAGAAATTCGAGAAGCAGCAAAAGTAGTACCATGTTAATTTTTTATTTTTTAATAAATGTCATTAGGTTTATTCTAAAAAATAAAAAATAAAAATTCATTGTCGTTAAAGTTGTGTAATGAGTTGTATGTTGGTGTGTTGCTCGTATATTATTTTGAGATATCGATTTTTAAAAATATTACAAAAAAATAATTTACTTTCCACCCGTGTGGAAAGTAAAAGTAAAAAAAGTCAACTTTCTACCTTTCAAATATAGATGAAATGTCATTATTAAATGCATGGTTGTAAATAAAATCTATTTCCATTGGGGTTTTTAAATACTACCGATAGAATCTACGTCATGGATGCTGAATATACAGTCCGGTAAGTATAGGCCAATATTTGGCCAGTGTACAAGGGAGATCAAAATAATATTAATAGTTCAAATATTATTTTTTCCTAATTTCGCCCCTGTCAAAGATATCGGGCCCCAAAGACCCACGTGCAATAATTCTCTGGAAGAAAGAAGAATTTATGCTGAGAGATTTCCCAATCGAAATTTACCGGATCCAAAAACATTTATAAGGATTGATTGTAGCTTAAGAAAAACAAGAAAATTGAAAAATAATAAAAATGGGACTTGATGGGATGGGATGAAATTTAATGCATATTAAACTCATAAATTTATTTGTTTATAATTATAACTGGTAATAATTAGTATGTGAACATTTAGGTATATAAATTTTGAAAATTTTTAAATAAATTACTGCTATTAGATTGTAATGAATATTCCGAAAATGGTTGATTTTTTAAAAGAAATAATAAGAAGATTTTTTAAAGAGAAATGCCAAAAGAATTACAAAACAAAATTGCCACCTATCAAAATTTTGAGCCTGCGCGTGCGGCGCCAAGCCCTTTCCTGGCTTCTCTGGCTGTGTACAAAAATGATTCTGGTATGAATTCCTTAGGGCCAATAGTTGAATGTTATCTTAAGTTAGACCTTTGCTAAGGTAGCCTTAACGTTATGGTAAACCTTAAAAAACTATGATTTAAATTAATTTGAGGGTCAATTGATGCGTTAACAGGATTCCGGAGTAACCTGTAAACAGAGTTGTGAAAGACACTTCAGAAGAGTAACTAGTTACTTTATAGATACTTTTTCATAAATGTATCTAGATACTTAAAATGAATAATTACTTTTTAACAAAAGTATCTTAGTTCTTAGTTACTTGATTAAAGTAACTAGTTATTGTAACTCAGTTACTTTAAAAGTAACTAGTTACTTTGATTGTAACTAAGATACTTTTGAAGTAACTAAATATTCCGAAAGCTGCAGAAAGTTACCAGGTAGTGAAAACGTTATCTATAATTAAGTTACATGAAAAAGTACACATCGAGTAATAAAGATAAAGAGACAGCACAACTTTATACTAAGATTTAAAAAATTATATTCATGTTAAGGCTAGATAGCTCAATAACATAAAAGATATATTTGGAAGAGAGAAATTTTGTCACACTCGTATTCCTTATTTATTTTCAAAAGCTTTTAATACTTCTGGCAGTTCTCGTTTTTGTAAGTTTCTTCAAAATATAAATCATTTTCAATCATCCCGAACAAACCCATTTTACGCAACATTTTCCTAAGGCTTGAAAGGCTACAAGAGATATTTGTTTCGTCTTTAATCAGCCGCTCTTTGAAGGAAATCAAAGTGAGTACAGTTTGTGCCTCATACATTTGGTAAATCTTTCTTCTTAATAAATCCATGTCATTTTCGTCAATGCTTCTAAATGTGCCAGAATCACTCCGAATTTTTCTAGGATTAACAGGTAGACGTCTCTGCTAAAGCATCCATCCAATTAAAATTTCTACTCAACAACGATTGATACACATTTTTAATTATTAGTTTGGCATCGGTAGATAAATGCTTTCTTTTAAAAATGACACTTAAAGATGCCCCCCTATTAGCACAATTCCAAGGACGCCACATTCTACCACTAATAAGCCTAACTAAAAATTACTCGTCGGAAGTCCACTAAAGATTAAAATTATTAAAAATCACTTTGTATTTATATATGCATCAGGCATAGGTATGAATTGAATTTGTATACCTGGTCCGGCTCTGCTCGAAAAGGTTTTAAAATTTGGGATTTCCTTATTTATTTTATGGTCCAAGGGATAATGAGGTTTTATTGGCGTTAAAAGATGAACGGTATAATTCTGCAAATACTATACATTACTTTTTTGATAGCACTAACAATTACGGAGACACCCTATAAAAGTGTAGAAAATAGGACACCCTGTACGTTCAAGTTAAATATACAGAAGAACACAAATTTTGTGTTTTCCAATCAACAATTTTTTTAAATTGTTTTTTAGGTTTTTAAACTAGTAAAAGTTCCTTCATATTCTGGTCAATAAAAGGCAAATTTCTATAATATTCTCCTATTTAAATATTATACTGTCATATAAATTACACGGGAGCGTTAATCGAAATAACAGGCAATTAAACTCGTTAATCAAGTTTTAAACTACCGGCATTAAATCCATGTTAGGTGATAAATTTTACAATATTGCATTCTCCACTAAATATGGATCGTTCGATGAAAGTACTGGTTTTTTCTTCTCTCTCATTTCTACATATTTGAACCCCAGATCTAGAAATAATAAAAAAATAACAATAAACAATCTATGACGTCCATTTTTTTTTTTTAATTTAAAAGGAAGCCAGCGGAGTATAAATATACAGCGCGTGTGAAAATATTGCCAAAATAATTTTAGAAAAAAAAACTATTCTTCATAAAAAGTTTTGCTTACCTTAAAAACTCATAATCATCGAACATCACAAATATAACGTACCTAAAGAGTGGTAAAAAATTAAAAAAGTATGCTAAAATGGTAAGAGTGTAACAGTCATTTACAAGGTATAAAATATTATATTAAGATACAAGTTCCATAAGACATTATCTTAGAGCACGCATTTAATTTAGAAAACGACCCGCGAAGCGGGGAGTTTTCTAAAGTACAAGTGCTCTAATTGTCTTATGAACCGTGTATTTTATAATACTTTTTTTATTTGGGTCTTTAAAGTCTGAATAACTTAAAAAAATATAGTAGATTTTTTCAATTTGAATTAATATTTTCTTTTTGGGTTGGCAATACCTTTACAAATTAATAAAATGTTACAAAATGTGCCATGATAGAAACAATTGAATACATCAAAGCTTCTTCCCATCCGTCATAATTAAAAATAAATATATTATTAAAGTTAATAAAAATTAGTCAGGAAGAAAGTTGTACTCCGTCAGATATACGATAAATTGCAAAAAATAATCTAGAAAACTTTTAAAAAGAATATGCAAAACTTTGAGTTATGGTGCGAGCAGAACAAAGTTCAAAATATTGAACAAAATCATAAATAATACTATTGAACAAAATATTGTGTTGACACAGAATATGACAGGAATAACAATTAATACCCAGGAAATGCCTACAGTAACTATAAATATGTATATATAAAGTAATATGTATAATACTATATTGAATTAAAAATAAAAATAGTACTTTATTGAATAAAACTTTAGAAATTGAGCATAAACTGGAAGATATTTTTATTATTTTTATGTTGTTTTATAGTTGTGACTTGAAATTAGTTGACGGACACCATCAGTATGTTATATATTTCCGAGTATAGGTATTTCGGATAAATATCTAGTAAAAATGATCTATTTGCAAGGTTAAAGGTTAGTATTTTAATGTTTTCTATAAAAAATTTCGGTCGAATCCATAATATACCTAGAAAACTAATTTCAACGAAATCGAAGTAGGCCGAAAATTCGAACCCTACTTGTTGTCAACATGAAAAAAATAAAATTTTAGTTTCATAAAGTGGCAAGTTATTCAATTTTTTTGCATTTCAGAATGTAGCCATTATGAAACCCAAAAAGAAGAAAATTATTAGAAAAAAGTTGTTAACAATCTAATTTAATGTCAAAATATAAAAGTCATCTACTACTTTTTCTTGCCCACGATATGGAAAACATCGCATTTAAAGAGAATTAAAAAAATATGTTTTTCTAATTAGATTTCAATGGATATACCTTCATTTCAAGTGAATTTAACGAGGTTTTGTTTCTAAATCTTTAAATCAATAAGAATTTTTCTTCGTTTATATTTTTTTAACAGATAATTTGTCAATTGATATAACATAAAAAACTTAGTTCAAAACTCTATACAGATAAGAAATGTTTAAGAACAGGAAATTAACTGCAATGTGACCTTTTTTGTGACATTTCTGTAAAATGCCTACATTCATATAGTCAAAGATATAAGTATCCTACAATATTTTGTTATACTTGCTTTGTGCACACAAGTTTATTTCTTTAAATATTGTTCTGTGGTTATTATTTTGTTTAAATACATTTTTATTTATGGCTATGACACCTAATATAGGGTTACTAACATTGACGTTTATTTTGACACCTGTTTGTTGCGTAGGTGACTTGACTTTATTTTAAAACATGCAAATTAATTTAATTAAAGGAGGAGACCCTGAAGTGGTCGAGGGTTTTTATTTTAAAATTATTTTGCATAAAACTATTTGCCAAAAAGCAAAATCATACAAAAGTATAGGATAGTTTAACCCATTTAAATTTATATGTCGAGTGGTATACGGCAAGATTATTTCCCGAATAACTTACATTAAACCCACTAACATAGAATTTTATTGATAATAAAATTTGACATTTTGATATTTATTCGCGATTAACGTCGTGGGATTTAAATCACTCATCTATACAAAATGTATTCAATAAATGGTAATATCTGAGTGATTTACAAAAATTCTATATTTTTTAAAAGACGTACAGTTGTATTCATTGAAAATGGGGACAAGTCCTATGACCAGTTTTGCCATATTTGCGTAAATCAGGCTTTTCTGATTGATTTATTGTTTTTAAGGTTATGAGCAATAAGCATTGGCGTCGCTAAACGATATAAAATAATCTAATTAAATGTGATAAATGTATAAAAATATTTCTGTGATAACACATATTTTTTACTCAACGTAACATAAGTAATAACGGTATAGGTCTCGAATTTATCACCTTTATTTAGATTGAAAAACCTTTTTGGTCAGTGAACACTGCCACGTTCCACAACTGACAGTCGCGGAATATATAATTTAAGGTGAAAACTATCCGAGACTGTCTACGATTATCTGTGCGCATTATTTTTTTACGCAACTACCCAGTATTTTGGGTCGGAAATGCGGGGCCGACCAGTACCAGTTTTTCGTTGCAAAGGCACCTCTTGCCCCTAAAGTTGCTTAATTGTTAAAATTGTGTTCTTGCCTTCTCCGTATAAATTTGCTAGTGCCAATATTGACCACCGATCTTCTGGCTACTATTTGAACTTTTTAAGCTCTGTTAGATGGCGAGGCATTTTGAGAATTCTGACAGTGACAGCATTGTCAACCATAAACTTTTGAAGAAGTCAAAATCAATGAAGACCAATTTACATTATAACAAATTTAGTGTCCCCATTTTCAATGAATACAACTATGTACATTTCGGGCATAATATTAACACTAAAAATAAAGTGTTATATATTTCTAAGAAGCTTCGTAAAAACTAAATTACATCATTAAAAAATATATAGATAGGGTAACCGTTTTAAAAAAATGCAAATTTGTTTTTTTTCTTGAAAACTATTGAATGTAGAAAACATCTATATAGTATATGTATGTCACTGCATTTTACGTAAAAAAACTACAAAGAGAACATATAAGTTACATGGTAACCGAAAATGTAAAATTCTCAGCAACATCCCTTATATCAAGAACAAGGGGGCCTAGAAAAGAAAAATTCTAATAGCAGCATCTGTTTCGCAAAAAAGTAGCACAGTGCTGCGAAACCCGTATCCTTCTTCTTTACTAATAACCCCGTAAAACCATCGAAAAATGGACAGCTTGTACAGGGTTATCAATTTAGTTTGTCCCACTTTTAAGAGCCTGTAACTTTTTTGTATTTTGAGTTAATTCAAAAAACAAGATGTGGCATTTTTAACCAAGTTTTTATGAGTGTTGTCAAAAATGACAGTACGTGTCACATGTCACACCGAAAAGCATCTCAAGCATCATCAAAGCGATCTCAAAAATATAACACACATAGTTATTTTCTTCATTCCATCAAACATTGACAAAAATATGTAGAAATATAATTATTATTGTTAAAAAGCAGTCTGTCATTCTCAGCATTATTAATCGTTTCAAATTTTGTAGCAAAGTTATTTTCTATGTAAAAACCAACTAATATGAAATAGAAAATAGAAAAATTATTCCTTTTTCGTTTCGCCAGACTCACATCCCCAGACGCGTTTCGCCGTTTACGGCTCATCAGTGGGGCTCAACAGTCTGGCAAAACGAAAAGGAATTCTCACAGCACTTTATGAAGTGCTCGACAAATGTTAAAAGTAAGATACACGAAATGTCTCCATCTCGCGGTGTATATGAACTATATGAAATAGTATTATTCAGTGGGAGAAAAGTGTCCAATGGATTGGAAAATCCATTGGACACTATAAAATGGGCGCCGAACAGCCCAGACCTAACACCCTGTGATTTTTCCTTTGAGGTTATATTAAAAATATTGTTTATAATACACCGTGTTATTCGTTGAATGAACTGTATATTAAAATTGAAAACGCCATCCATCAAATTGAAACTAATAGAGAAGTTTTATTAAATATTAATAGTCACATTGTAAAAGTGTTTCGTAAATGTATCGAAAATGGAGATGGTCATGTAGAGCAATATAGATTATGAAATAATTATTATATAATTCTAGTTATTAAATTAATGTTATAAACTTCTGTTCTTTTCTAGTTATTCCAATATTAATAAAATTGTTTTTCTACTACTCACTTGAAGAATGCATATTTGTGTTATATTTTTGAGATCGGAAGAAACGGCGCCATCTAATGCGCCTATGATATATGTATAGTGTCCAATTTAAAAAAAAATAATAATTGCTCATATGACACCTGTGTCATTTTTGACAACACTCATAAAAACTTGGCTAAAAATCCTACGACTGGTATTTTGAATGAACGCGCCAACTCAACGTACAAAAAAGTTACAGGCTCTTAAAAGTTGGACAAACTAAATTGATAACCCCGTACAGTGTGTAAAGTATATAGTGGTAGGGTAAAAAATATGTATAGTAGTTAAAAAAATAATATCTTACAGGGCAAGCCAACAAGTTCTGAAAGATGTCGACAAATTCTGAGGGTCCGCCGGTACAAGTGCTTCTTCCTCGTGCTGAAATAGCTGGGTTTATCGTCAAGAACGAAGATTTTTCAATCGACAGTACCATATAAATAAGATTTATTTTTTGGAAGCTGCAGTATTATCTCGGTAAGTAGATAACAATTATGTATGTTTTTTCTATGTATTTATTTATACAGTGTGATCGATTTAGAGTGCAAGAAATGGTACACACCATACAACCTTTATTACCGCTCGAAACCAATGCAAGCTAACAATAGATCAAAGCAAAGAAGCCCATAACGTGAGGATGAAAAACAAACTTCTTGACAGTCCAAACGGATCAAGGTCCTTTTGGTCAGTAGCAAAGGCCGTCAGCCAAAATTTTACCAAATCAACTATTCCACCTCTAACACGTTCCGATGGTACCATAGCATCCACAACCGGAGACAAAGCAAACTTACTTGCTGAACTATTTTCCTCGCATTCCACGGTAGATTTCCAGGGAAGAACACCACCCAACATTACTGCAGTTCAATCCGAAATGACCAAAATCGTGTTCCGTCAGCGTCCCGTCAAACGAATCCTGAAAGGTTTCGACGTCAAGACGAAATTCCTGTTATAGTTCTATATTTTGTAGAATTTTTAACTTATCCTACAAACAAGGAATATTTCCATCGTGCTGGAAGATGGCGCGAGTCCAACCTATACCAAAGAAAGGTAAGATAACCCTGCCTAGCAACTATCGACCAGTCGCATTGCTTTCAGTTATATCAAAATTAATGGAGAAAGCTATTAACCAACATCTTCTAAAGTACCTGGAAGGCTTCAACATTATCAGAGATCATCAATATGGTTTTCGGAAGTACAGATCAACTGGAGATCTTCTAGCCTATGTCACCCATCTTTGGAACAACGCAATCGAACATCATATGGAGTCTCGGGCTGTTGCACTGGATATTTCTAAAGCCTTTGATCGTATTTGGTATGAGGGACTTCTACGTAAACTGCGGCCTATGGTATGCCCAGTCGATTCTGTGCATGGTTGTCTAGCTTTCTTAAGGACCGCTCTCTGCAAGTGGCGATTGACGGATTTCTCTCAGACACATTCACTATCAATGCCGGTGTTCCTCAAGGGTCCATATTGTCTCCCACTCTCTTCTTACTGTACATTAACGACCTTCTAGTGAAAACGAAAAATCCGATATTTAGTTTTGCTGATGATAGTACACTTATCTCATCTTTCTCTTTGAATGCACAAACATCGGCCGCCGACGCACATCTTCGCAGACGGCATGAAGTATCACGCCTCAACAAAGACATAGAAGAAATATTGGCTTGGGGTGACAGTAACCAAGTCGAATTTAATGCTAAAAAACCCAGGCAGCAGTTTTCTCTAAAAAGGTTAACATTACAGAACCGGATATAGTCATCGACGGACACGCAATCCCAATGGCTTCATCTATTAATTTGCTGGGCGTCAATCTGGCAGGAAATATGTCTTGGCATAACCACGTTTTGCAATCACCAAGATAGCTTCTCAGAAACTTGGTGTACTCCTCCGAACCAGAAAGTTGCGCACTCCTCAACAACTTTTGACACTATACATAGCCCAGATTCGACCAGCACTAGAGTACTGCTCTCATGTCTGGAGCTCTGCACTCAAACATACTCTTCGGCTACTGGATTCCATTGAAAGGAGGGCCATTCGTCTGATTGGAGACCACGAGCTGACGAGGAACCTCGACAGTCTAGAACATCGGAGACAGGTTGGGGATTTGACTCTCTTTTACAGATATTTTGATGGAAGGTGCTCGGCTGACCTTGCCCTTTTAATTCCGCCCAGAGCAGCGAATATCAGAAATGCACGACAAACCCTGCCGCCCATCCATATGTGGTTAAGTTTAGTACTCCTCGAACTTCACTATTTAAGAATACTTTCATCCGGAGGACTTCATCCTTATGGAACGACCTTCCCGAGGTCGTTTTTCCCAACGAATATAACCTCCAACGATTCGAAACCAACGTGAATCGCTTTTTGCGCGCACGCACCACTCCTAGAGTGCCCTAAAGGATTTTCCCTATAGTGCTTGTGTTTGATCATAAAAAAAAACACAAACACAAACAATGAAAAACCACAAAGAATTTTCAAATATGACAGTGGCTAATCCGGTACTGTCAAACGTGAAAGCAGGTATGAAAGACGGCCATTCCAATAAGGGATTTATAAAAAGCACGTTCGGAACGCAGTAATGTCTTTGTCTAAATAACGCAAAACGACAAAGAAAAATCATACAAATTTTCAGAGTTCCCCGATCATTTTTCTGGAAAGTTGTTTACAACTGACTGTGAATTGTTTATTCTTCAAGGACTGTGAACCAAAATAGTGTCCTCCTTGTTTTAAGATCCTTGATGCTTAATTCTAAACAACTTTTCTTAATATCCTTTTTCTCTAATTTTTGACATAAAAGTACTATGCTCTTGAACTAAATTTTTTCCCTGACCACACTGTATAAAAAGCTCCAAAACTCAAGTTCTTGTCGAAGGAACTACTACTACTTTTTTTAATGTAACGATTACATTATTTAACGTTTCTTTTTCGTATCCGCCACTTTTTACTCAATTATTTATAAAGCTTTTTAGTGGATCTTAATAAATAATTTTTTGTTATGATGATGACACTAAAATAACTGATTCCTTTTTGTAGGTAGGTCTATCTACTGTGCCGTAATTGCGATATAATTATTCGGTGTCTTTGAGCTTGTAATAATAACGTTACGATCACAATAATCAAAACCGAATTACCAACTGTAACAAAGCCGAGAATTCTAGACCCATTGAATGCATGACTCTTGAAATTGCAAATTGGTAGTACTAGTAGAAGTTATCATTACTTTAGATTGGCGTGGTTTATAGATCGAGTACCGGTTACAGCGCATTTTTTAACGTACATACTGCTCAAGTGCTCAATATGCATAGATGATTTATTTCTTTCGTTTTGTTCTATTTTCAAATTTTAAAATACTCCAATGAAATTCCAACCAGGGTCGGAGCGGAGATAATCTGTATGAGGGGGAGGCAATTTTGGTGCCTTTTTTTGTTAATGTCAGGGTTTCTGCTCCATATGTTATTACCGGTATGCATTGGTCATACACTTTTCTCTTCAGACATATGGGAATATTACTTCTAAATACCTCTTGTAATTTGCCAAAAGCAGCCCAACACGCTGTATTTCGTGTGTTTGATTGTTCTTTCCAATTTGTATTTCGTGTCCGAGGTATTTGTACATATGGGTTTCTTTTATCTCGGAGTCCGCTACAGTGATGTTTTGTGCGAGCACTAAATTTGTAATTATTTGGGTTTTACTTGCATTTATTCGGAGACAATCTTTTGATGAGGCCTGTACTATTTCTTCAATCATCTGTATTGCCGCGATGAGAACGATATCATCTGCGAATCTAAGATGTGTTAGTTTTTCGCCATCGATATTGTTCATGCCTCATTGCATATTCCAAGACAGCTGTGAAAAGTTTATGCGAGATGGTGGCCCTTGTCGAACTCCTCTTCCTACTTTAATTTCATCTGTTGTTTCGTGAAGTTTTACAGTTGTGGTGCCATTACTGTATAATAATAGCAGCAATGGAGCAGTGTACAATGGACTATAGATACACAAGGCTTATTGAATACATATACCATTCTTATACTTTCAAGTAAATCAAGGAAGATAAGACTTTGGTTCACAGTCTCAGCTCTAAAAATTAGTATCATTTTCCTTTGTAGTTTTCTGTTAATTAGACAAAAGACATTCGTCGCCTTCAAGCGATCAATTTGATCGATTTGTCAACTTATTAGACTCGTTGATACTGTTTCTTCATACTTTAGATCAGCCATGTCAAACATGCGGCCCGCGGGCCGCATGCGGCCCACTGAGCATTTTCCTGCAGCCCCGAATCAATTTTGAAAACAGCCATGTAATGCGGCCCGCGAGCCTGTTAAAATAGTGCCATCTATGTTTAGGAGGATGAACTAAGATGCGCGCTCAACCTAGAAGCCTGGCTTGTTCCGGAAAGTTCTATCGCGCGAGAATACAGATGACGCTACCTGAACATTCTGGAAAGAACTGTCGAGAAATCACAATCCGTATATAAGCCAATACCGCTCGATTGAGTTCAGTTGTTCAGTCAGTTATGAGTCAGTTGCGATAGAATTGCGAGTTTAGTTGCGTACTTATTGTTACAACACGTAACAGTACTTATTGTTATTTATTTCGGATAAAGTTTTTAACATGTCTGTTTCAAAACCAAGTGGAAGTAAGAGGAAACTTGGAGATGAGCATCGTATCTTTCAAGAAAAGTGGGAATTAGAGTTTTTTTGCTGTGAAGTGAAAGACAAAATTATTTGCTTGATTTGTAACAGTACAGTCGGTGTCCCAAAATTATAAAATATAAAACGTCACTATGATAGTCATAAAACTAAGTTTGACAAGTATACAGGCATGATTAGAAACGAAAAGTTAAAAGAGTTAAAATCACGGTTAAAAGATCAACAGCTTATGTTTACACGTCCAAAGCAAGAAAATGAATCTGCCGTTCAAGCGAGCTACGTACTGTCGGAGTTGATCGCAAAACACTCAAAACCATTTGTTGAAGGTGAATTTATAAAAGAGTGCCTTGTAAAGACCGCGGAAATTGTAAGTCCCGGGAGCGTGAAGGCTTTTCAAAATATATCCTTGTCCCGGAATACTGTCGCTGAAAGAGTTACCGAGTTGGCTGCCAATATAAGCGAACAGATAAAAACAAAATCAGACTCTTTCATTGCATTTTCTATTGCCTGTGACGAAAGTACAGATGTGTGTGGTGTGGCGCAACTCGCTATTTTTCTTCGTGCTGTTGATAGAGATATCAACGTTTATGAAGAATTACTGGAATTAGTACCATTGCATGATACAACAACTGGGGAGGATATTTTCAATGCTGTTTATGGACTTCTGCAAAAGTACAATTTAGATTTGTCAAAACTGTGTTCCGTTGCAACAGACGGAGCTCCTTCAATGACTGGAGTAAATAATGGCTTCATTAAAATATTACAAACAAAGATCAGAGAAACGGGCAGTGACAAACCAGATTTTCATCATGTTCATTGCATAATCCACCAAGAAGTTTTATGCTCAAAAGTGATCAAGTTGGAAAGCGTTTTAAAGTCAGTGAAAAAAATGATAAACTTCATAAGGTCGCGTGGCTTGAATCAGCGACAGTTTTCTGCGTTTTTACGTGATTTAGAAAGTGAGTACACTGGTTTACCTTATTATGCAGAAGTGCGATGGCTTTCGTGCTCTATGGTTCTCGATCGGTTTTGGAAACTCAAAGAAGAAATACGCCTTTTCATGGAAGTGAAAGAACAAGATGTCAGCTTATTATCCGACGTACCTTTTGTACAAGATCTTTCATTTATGGTAGACATCACAAAACACTTGTCGGACTTAAATACGAAATTGCAAGGACCACGTCAAGTTATAACAGATATGCATGATCATGTTAAAGCTTTCAAGTGTAAGATGATGCTGTGGAAAAACCAGTTAGCGGTGGATAATCTGTCACATTTTCCAACTTGCAAGGCGTATCAGGAAAGTACAAGTGGCCCAATATCATACAAAATGTATACAGAGAAAATGGGAAGCCTTCTGTCAGAATTTGAAAAGCGTTTTCAGGATTTTAAGTCCCAAGAAAACAATTTTTCTTTATTTACTGGTCTTTTCACTATCGATATTGATAAAGTTCCCCCTCACTTGCAGATGGAAGTGATTGAGATTCAGTGTCAAACCCATTTAAAAGAAAAATTTGATAGTGTTGGTACATTCGAATTTTATAAGTACTTGCCTTTTCAATACCAAGAAATGAGAAAATTTGCCTGTAAAATCCTGTCAATGTTTGGAAGTACCTATAAGTGTGAACAATTATTTTCTTTGATGAAAGGAAACAAATATCCCGCAAGATCGCGATTGACGGACGCACACTTGGACGCAGTTTTAAAAGTTATTTCCGCCGATAAATTCACGCCACAAATAGACAGCTTAATTAAAGACAAAAGATGTCAAATATCTGGCAAAAGAAGTTAATGTTTGTAAGTTTTTGTAATGTCCTTTTTATTGGAAATTTAATAAATATACTTCTAATCTAACATAATAGTACTTTTTTTCGTTAAGATTTTCAGTAGTTTGTCTTCTTTAAGATTAGGTTTTGCGGCCCACCTAGTCTATGGTCTTCATGCTTTTGGCCAACCAGTGATTTTGAGTTTGACATGGCTGCTTTAGATGTAGTTTAAGATATGGGTCATTGAAATCGCATTCGGTTTAAATATTTAATTAAAGCAAACTTTACAATATTTTTTGGTTAATAATATAAATATTAAAAAAAATATTAGCTAATTCTCAAGGATCTTACATCAAGGAGGTTACGACTTTGGTTCACAGTCTTTGAAGAATAAATAATTCACATTCTTAGGTAGATTGTAAACAAGTTCCCAGAAGAACAATCAGGGAGCTCTTAAAATTAGTATCATTTTTCTTTGTCGTTTCCTGCTAACGTACTTCCTATAAAGCCCTTATTGGAACGGCCGTCTTACATACCTGCTTTTACGTTTGATTTTTTTTATGATCAAACACAAGCACTATAGGAAAATCCTTTAAGGCACGCTGGGAGCGGTGAGTGTGCGCAAAAAACGATTCACGGGAAGGTCGTTCCATAAGGATGACGTCCTCCAGATGAAAGAATTCTTAAATAATGAAGTTCAAGCAGTACTAAGCTTAACCACATAGGGATGGGCGGCAGTGGTTTGTCGTGTAATTCTGCTATTCACCGCTCCATGGAAATATCTGTGAAAGAGAGTCAAATCACTAACCTGTCTTCGATTTTCCAGGCTGTCGAGGCTCTTTGTCAGCTCCTGGTCTCCCATCAGACGAATGGCTCTCCTTTCGATGGAATCCAGTAGCCGAAGAGTATGTTTGGGTGCAGAGCTCCAGATATGAGAGCAGAACTCTAGTGATGGTTGAATCTGGGCTTTTTATAGTGTCAAAAATTGTTGAGGTGTGTACAACTTCTTGGTCCGGAAGAGTACACCAAGTTTCTGTGAAGCTACCTTGGCGATTGCCACAACGTGGTTATGCCAATACATGCAGATTGACGACCATCAAATTAATAGATGAAGCTAGTGGAATTGCGTGTCCGTCCATGACTATATTCGGTTCTGTAATGTTAACCTTTTTAGAGAAAACTGCTGCCTGGGTTTTCCTAGCGTTAAATCCGACTTGGTTACTGTCACCCCAAGCCAAATACTACCGGATTAACAACTGTGGTTATTGTTAAAGAATCTAAAATAGATTTTTTAAGTTTTCGAAAAAAAAATTTTTTTGCGTATGTACAGGGTGTCCATTTTTGGGTAGTTTTACGGGGTATCTCCGTTATTAGTAAAGATAGAAGGATATAATTGTCCATTTTAGGACACCTCCCATATCTCGGTTACCCCGTAACGTATCAAAAAGAAATAAAATGTTCTTCTTGTAGTTTTCTACGTAGAATCCAGTAACGTACTCAGATTTTTTCTACGTTGAATAGTTTTCAAGGAAAATAAACAAATTTGCTTTTTTTAAATGGGTTTGTTCGGGTTTGTTCGTAATATAATTTAGTTTGTAACAAGCTTCTCAAAAATATATAACACTTTATTTTTAGTTTTAGTATTAGGCCCGAAATATACATTTTTCAAAAATATACCATTTTTTTTTAGTATAGTAAATTATATAATTTGGGTTGGATTCCTTGTCGAAAAGGACCTGCCTTAATAGATTTTTCTCTTCACTGCTAGAAATTTACATCGACGAAGAAATGTGATAACTAGCTAAATTACCTGTCATGTATAAATTGATTCTAAGATCACTGTAAGCTAATACCTCTGTAACTTCGGTTACAGAATGGCACCATTAAAGCGGTGATTAATACAATATCTATAAGTATTTGATATGCATAGTAGGTCCCCTAATGCTATTAGTGAACAACATACATTAAATTATTTATGCACATTAAATGAGTCTTAAAATTGCGGATTGGTTGAACTAGGTAGTAAAACTTATCATTACTTTAGATTACTATGGTTTATATGTTGAATACCGGTTAGAGATTATTTTTAACAAACTGCGCCTGGTGCTTAATATGCAAATGCTATTTCTCTTCTTCATTTTTGATCTATTTCAGGATGCAGTATATCAATCCCATTGACATTCCTATATCTAACCATATTTTTGCGATGCAACTTAGAATTTATATAGTTTTACTAGTGATGCAACGATTGCTGTTATACGATTGCGATTTCTGACCCAATAAATCGTATGATTACGATTATCAATTTAAATGCGGAATTTACAAAAATACAAAATTTTCTATTTATGAGATTTCGGAAATGGTAAGAGATACGAAGTCGGCTAAATTGGGGCAAATAATATGCCGCAAAAAAGAATCAAAAATAAATACAGGGGCTTTCAAAATAATTGGAGAAATCGAAAATATTGCGTTTCGGTTTTTATTTTTTCCTGACATTGTTCGAAGAGATGTCCAAAAATAAATTTCTTTTTCATTGCTACTTTTTATTCTCCACAAGATGGCATCATCGGATTTTTCGTGCGATGTTTCGTATTTGCGCCACGAAATTTTGTTAGTACACCTCAGATTCGGATATATCGCCCAAAAAACACACGAAATCGAAAAAATCAAAACTACCCCGGAACTTTCCCGCTAAGCACAAGTTTACTGTATTAAAAAAAACGAACATTAAACATAAGAGGTCTTTGATATCACTGTATAGTTGTAACGCATGTTCCTTCTTTCCCCGGGGCCAACCGCATTGAGGTCCATCCCCATTGTATAAAAATAAAAAAGTTAGCATTATTCGGTGTTACAATAGAGGCAGGATTCTAACAAAAAAATTAAGCTGTCTTCTTCCTAAGCTTAAAATTCAACGATAATAGTTGGTAATAATCGTTCGTATTTTTCTAATTAACAATGACATTTACTTATGATGAATTACATTGATAGCAATGTGCCATTAGAAGATGATAGTGACCCCATTCCTACCGATTATGTAGCCCAAACTGAAACCACATCACTATCTGACGACTCTGATGAAGAAGTTGAATGCAGTAATCAAACAAATGTCACCAATTATCAACAAGCCATTAATATGCTAAAGAAATTATAAGAATATGCAAAGAATAGAGGTGACTCTACAGCAATGCAATTGTTATCAGACTTGGAATTACATTTTCTAGATTGCAAGTATAAAACGCAAACACGTCAATCTGCGTTATTACATTTTTTTAGTACTACCTACATCCTAACTAAAACTAGTGTATTGTTGTTATGTTATGTTTATTTGTACATACATATACATAGTAATAATTTTGTATTTACATATTACCTAATAACAAATTTCCAATTGCAATTGCTATAAATGAAATTTGTCAAGGGGTCAATCCAGAAATTAAAAAATGTCTTTATGTCGATGATTTAGCAATTCTTCTCAGCGGCAAAATAGTAGGAGACATTACACGTATATTGCAACCAGCAAATGGGGAAAAAATTGGTTTTCAATTATCAGAAGAGAAAACAAAATGCGTACATTTCTGCCGCCTTAGAAAACCTCATTATGATCCTGTGTTATATTTAAAAGAAAAAACCATCGAATGCGTTAATACTATCAAATTTCTAGGATTAACATTCGACAACAAACTTACTTGGCGAGAACACATTGAACTAGTGAACACAAAATGCAGACAATCTCTAAACATTTTAAAAGTATTAGCACATACAAAATGGGGAGCTGACCCGAAAAGTCTTCTTATGATATACAAGGCGTTAATATTGTCTAAGATAGACTACGGCAGCATTGTGTACTCTTCAGCAAGAAAAACTCATCTAAACAGATTAGATAATTTGGGAATACGCTATTGTCTAAATGCATTCCCAACGACTCCTGTCCAAAGTCTCTATTGTGAATCTGCTATAATGCCCCTAGACCAAAGAAGAAAAATTCTAAAAACAACTTACCTTGCAGGAGTTAAATCTTATCCCAAAAATCCAAACAATGAATCCATATTTCCTGTTCAAAATGAGTACGCCAATAGACCCACCATTACTCGCCCTCTCGCAATACGATACCTAGAGTATTTAAGAGATATCGATGTAGAATTCCCCGATATTCTAGAAGATGATCAAAACGTAAATCAAGCAGCAAATGATAGAGCTATTAGGAAAACTGTGTTCACAAACAAGTTAAGGAAGAAAATTGTTGATGAATGGCAAGCCATATGGGATCGAACCAATACATTTCTTCGTCAAGTACAACCAATGGTTAAAAAGACCTTCGATTCCATAGGACTAAGTAGACTGGAAACCGCAAAAGCATCCAGACTACGTACAGGACATACAAGTTTTACTCATCAACATCTTCTTAAAGGCGAACCAGCACCAATGTGTGATCAGTGTAATGTAGCTCTGTCAGTAGTACATATTATCAGTGAATGTCCAGTGTATAACGCACAAAGACAGCAATATAGCTTGAAAGAAAATACTGCACAAAATTTGCAAACACAAAACATAAAAAATACTTTAGAGTATATGAAATGTATAGAGTTATTATTTGACAAAATTTAAAAATAAGTAGTCATACTTACCCTGTGATACCTACCTTCTGTGATACTTACCAACTGTGATATTTACATTATGTTATAGAAAACATTAATTACAGTTAACTGAAAAGCGCCCACGAGCATTTACTATGTGATACTTACCATCTGTGATATTTAATTAAAACTGTACTTACCTAAAGGAGACTCTACGAGCTAATGACTCTAGTAGTCGATGCTCTTTCTGGGTGGGTTTTTAGTGAGGTAAAAATCCCACACTGTTTGGCGCCTACTAACCTGCATGCCAAGCGCCTTTTGAAGGTTTTCCCATCCAGCACCCAAAAAAAAAAAAAAAATTCGCATGGGCGGATAACTCCAGTGGCGGCTCGTGGTCAATCTCATTGGGGGGTCATTACGCTATATGCGATACAAGAATAGTATATTAAAGTACAAGTACTTTATAGGTACTATTTTTTCTATTTTACGTTTTCTTAATAAGAAAAATCCATATTAAAAAAATACATGCTATACCTATATAACTTTCATAAATATTTATGTGAAAATTTTATGTTGGTAATATGTACTATCAAATTATGATTTTATAGCATTTGATAAATTATCCATGTCTATCATTTTTTCGCAAAACTGAAAATTTTCTTAAATAATTAAACAATATGAACCAAGACGATTTTAATCCTCCTGAGTTAACGGAAATTGCAAAGCTTTATATTTGTAAAATATTGTAGTGCTGTGTTCAGCTTTACAAAGAAAGTAAACTTGACAGGTGTGAGGTTACTTCAGAAATTATTTCTGCAAACAAACATAAAATATATGACCTTAAATTACCAACCTTTAAAAAAGAAAAAAAATGGTTTCGAGACGCTCAGTTCGATACTAAAAACGGCATCGAATTAGCTTGGAGTTGATACCAATATAGAAAAAATTATTTTTTTAAACTATTTTAAATTTTAGATCAACCCTTCGGTCTTTAACATTTGCAAAATGAGTTATAACACGCTCATTAAAATTAGCAATACTATTTATAAATGGTTTTTCTATGCTCAACATGGCCAACGCAGATAGTCTTTCTTGCCCCATAGTATTACGTAAAAATGTCTTTATTCTCTTTAATGTAGAGAAACATCGCTCGCTTTCTACAGTTGTCATCGGTAACGTACACAGTATAGTCAACAATTTGACAGTTTCCGAAAAAGTTGCACTAAGGTTATTATTAATAAATAATTGGAGCATTGGTACGGCCCCAGAACATTTATCGAAATCATCCCGTTCGTAAATAACTTTTAGTTCAGTTTTAAGTTTTAAATAATTTATACTTTGAAAGTTTTCTTTCACTGATTTTAAAATATGGTCCGGAAAATGATTTTTGTATTGTTCAAATTGATCGCTATAAAATAATTGAGCGATTACTAAATGGTCACTAAAACTAAACCGGTGGTTAATTTCAGATATTATTATGTCACAAACTTCCAAAGCGACTTGACGATTAGAATCTTCATTTTTTCTTGGTCTTTTGGCACTAAGCGTTAAAGATGAAGGTATTTCTGGGGATATTTCATTTATTATTTTATCTCTGATATTTTGAATTGAAGTCTTAAATGAGTCTATGAAATTTTTTATCAATATAACATCGATACCGCGTTTCTGAAGTTGATTAAAAAGAATTTCGCAGTGGGGCATTATGAAATGGAAAAAATTTAACCAATAAAGAAAATCTACACTTTGCAAAAATGTCTTTAACCCAATGGCCTGATTAATGGTATTAGAATCGTCTTCAGTCTCAATTATCTTCTCTAGAGAAGCCAGAATATCATACTGATATAAAAATACAGTTTCCACACAACGTGCATTAAAATACCATCTTGTCGGTACAGCTCTGGGTAAACGAACTTTAACAAATTTGTCGAGAACTGCTGTACGTTTTGGAGATCTACTAAAAAATGTGGAAAACCCCTGTAAATTTGCAAAAAAAATTTTTACGTTTTTATTCTGACTAGCTGCTTTTTGCAGTATTAAGTTTAATTGATGGGCATAGCAATGAATAAAATTAGCAGCAGGATATCGTTGTCTAATTTTTTGTTGCACTCCACCTAATCGTCCACTCATAGTAGATGCTCCATCATAACTTTGTCCAATTAATTTTTCCGGTGTTTTATTTATTTCCAAAATTTCCAATTCTTTTAAAATTACGTCTGACAAGTGTTCGGCTGTGGTACCGGAGGGAATTATAAATTTAATAAATCGTTCATGAACGATGCCTGACAATATATATCGTATTATAAAAGTCATTTGTGTTTTATTGGAGCTGTCAGTAGTTTCATCCACTTGAACAGCGATATATTTAGCTGACTGAATTTCCATTTTAATTTGTTCTTGAGCCACCGATAACATAGAATCAAGTAAATCATTTTGAACAGTTTTAGATGTACCCTTAAAAACCGTTGCGTTATCTAAGTATTCTTTGAATATTGGATCGAGCTCTGAAACAAAATTTATTAGTCCACGAAATATTCCCGGATTTTCAGACAAGTCTGTTTCGTCATGTCCTCGTAGAGCCAGCTCAAATGCCCCACAAAACTTGACACAATCTATGATTTTATTTAAAATATATCGATTTTTTGACACACTTTCATTAAAAACTCTTAAGGATTGTCGATAAGCATTGTCTAACTGAGCTCGAATATCAACACTACCGATTGTAGCAAAACTCATGGAACTTTTCATGTGGTCTGCCGATAAAACATGTTTTTTAATTTTGTCTTTTAAATGCTTTAAATCTTGGACACCGTCTTTACACCATAGAGAGTCATTCGAAAAAATAATGCATACAAAACAGTAAAATGCATTACTTACTTCGCACCCGCAAATCCAGTCAGACAAATCATACATAGATCTGCGAAAATTACGATTAACGTCTTTATTTTTGTCCTTACTAGTCTGCTTAATTTTTAGATCTGGCAGCGGGCGACCACTTTCCTTTAGTTCCAAACGTTTTTCGAAATTTAGTTCATTTCTAATTTTAAGTTCCTTAACTTTTTGTACGACCGACATAATAACGTTTATTAGTATTAGTATAAAATAGTAAAAACTACAATCACTAAGAAAAACAATAAAAAATACAAAATTGCTCTACTTCAGCTATCTACCAACACATTAAATATTCGTATTAAGACAAATTATTACAACCACAATTAAAGTAGACTAAATGAAAATGTTGCGCGACCTACGACCTCTGACCTACGTCCAACCTGGAACCTGCCATCTCTTTTCCAAGCATTTAATAATTACTAATGATGAGACGACATATGTTCATAGGTACATCTTATTCAGATTTTCAATAAACCGGGCTGTTGACCCAGCGGCGGTAAACTTCGCGTATGTTTCTCCCGCTTGCCGGAATCGTCAGAGCTCGGCTAAATTCGTTTCCATTTAAGCTATCGTGGTCAATTACTGGGTCCAGCCCGTTTTGAATCGCACTACACGTTTGCGTTTACGGGGGCGTTTCAAATATTATAGGTAAATTATTATAGTAGGTACATTATTTGTAGTAAATTCTAATTTAAAAAAAAGTTTTATTTCCTAAATTTTTATAGGGAGGTCATTGACCCAATGACCTAATGGAGAAGCCGCCGCTGGATAACTCTATTAGGCGAACACATTTAGACGGTCACGCAACATACTATGGTCGTTGTGTGATCCATCTGGATATCTTATTCAGTTTGACCCATACCAAGGAAAGCAAACTACTCGGCCGTACACGGAGCTAGGTGTAGGGGGATCAGTTGTTATGACATTACTATCCAAGTTGCCTAAGGATATTCCTTTTAAAATGATATAATAAAAGATATTTAGGAATTGAAACATCAGAAAATATACTTGTGTGATATACCGTTGAAAGAAATTCGAGGTCCGTATAGCTCAAACGTCAAGCGTCGTTTTAAGAAAACGTTAAGCTTTGATAGAGATTGAAAAACCATAACTTTTTTGTATCAAAATTTTTTTTATCAAATCAGTGGTTTTTTGAGGTATTTGGAGAAAAAATGAATTTTCAGGTTTCCTTTAATGTCTCTAAAACTAAAAACTTTTTGACAACACTGTAACAAAATTATAAATGATCACTAAAATGGCAACTTTTCTCTAATTTAAATAACCTCGTACCTCTTACCGTTTTCGGATATAGCAATAGTAGCCCATCGTATTTAATTATGGTACCCTTTATAGGCCGTCTGCAACAAAATCAAGCAAACACCTAGTAAGGTATGATTATGGAGGGCATAAGGAAATTGGTCCCACAATTTCATCATCAAATTTCCCACGAGATGTGAGATGCCCATCAACTATTAATAAAAATCCAAAGAACATGGTACACAGGGTATTACAAATTCGGCCTGAACCATTGGGGTTTTGGGAACGATAAGAGATAGGAAGTCGATTAAATTGGAGCAAAGTTGCGTAATTATGGGCCCAATAAGATGCCGCAAAAAAATAAATAGGGGGGTTTTTAAAATTCTAAAATTTTGTATTTCAGTTTTTAATTTTTCCTGACTTTGTTCGAAGAGGTATCCAAAAATAAATTTCACTTTCTCATTACTACTTTTTATTCTCCACAAGATGGCATTATAAGATCTTTCATTTCGTCTTTAGGTCACCATCATCAACTTATTTTTTTTAAATACGGGCTTAGATTTTTTTTTGTTTAAATTACCAATGAGGACCGAAATCTGGATTCAGTGGTTTACAACACTTACTAGTTTTCCGACGTTTTGTTCCTTAAATTGACCACTGTAAATCACTGAACTCGAGTCGTCAGATAGTGATGTGGTTTCAGTTTGGACTACATAATCGGTAGGAATGGGGTCAGTATCATCTTCTAATAGCACATTGCTATCAATGTTAATGAACTCGCCCAAATCATTGTTATCAAATTATAAACTTCCAAACAAAAAAAATCAATATTCTCTTTCAGACTCAAATCGCGACATTCTTGTGTCATTGTTTACGATTTTAATCTTACAACTCACAAATAAACGGCGGACTGCTGTCGGGGAATCACACATACTTTCATTAGACGAAGTCCTTTCGCCCTGCCACGCATACGCGATTGGTTGACGGTCTGTCTTCAGAGAGTTTTTGCACCGTATTATTCGTCTCCCAAATACTCCCAAAAATTTTTTTGTCCATTTAAAGCAGAGGTTCCCAAACTTTTTAGTGTCGTAGACCCCTTGCCATGTTTTTCGGTTTTTGGTAGACCCTCTACTTACCTGATATTGATTTTTTGTAAATTTCTAACTGTAGTGAAGTTTAGTGTTAAAAACTTAAAGTAAAAACACATGTTAAGTTTTATACATTTATTAATTGAATTTAAATTAAAACTACTCAAAAGAAAATTTTGTATCTGTTATATAAATAAACGTAACATAAAATAAACATAAAATAAACTAAGCAAGTAAACGTTTTTAGTGGGAAGGATGAACCTGATGCTTTAATAATAAATTATCAACATTTGGCGTCAATTTTGTAAGGTTTAATCTTAAATCTCCTCGGCTAATGATGTCCAGTCTGTTTCTTTTTTTCGTTAGGAGATTGGTAACAGCGCTGAACCCCCTCTTTACTAGGTATGACGATCGAAAGGAGATCAAAAATTTCCTTGCTATGTTACATAATACGGGATAAGTAACGGGTATATTTTTTTGCAGCCAGAAGTGCTGATATCCGTGCTTAAACTGAACCCTAAGTTCTTCGTTTGTACATATTTCAGTCAGTTCCTCTTCTATTACATTCGTTTCTTCTATGTCACCATATGGGTTAATTATCCACAGTGGTATTACCATAGTCAAAACATCCTCAAACCTAGTTACAAAATTTGAATAGAGGGCATCGAATTACAGAGATTGCACTGTAATTTATTATAATACAGATTGCTAAAACTTTGAAAAATAAACTATTGAGGAGTACTTGTGTATTGCATGATTTTAGTACTACTAATAACTGAAGTCATAATCGGCGTAATTTATCTATCTTTGCTAAGTACGAGTACAAAACTAAAATTTAATAAAAAATAATGTACTTACTTTTCTCCGGCACTCTCAAACAAAATAACACTGCTTCACTATAATTTGTGTGATAAACTACCCAGTTTATATTTTTTTAAATATTTTCTTAGCACTTTCCTTCTCAAGATTCAGGAAACGAATAAACGTATTTGTCTCACATTCGTATTTATAGAGTGACAAATTGAATAAGTCAGTACAAGTTCGCGAAGCTCCGAGACAAAAATTGACAACAATTTTTACTGCGCGTATGCTTGTAACATTGGTATATCATTATGTGCAGGTTTTTACAAGTTCAAAATGTATTGCGACTACAAAGCGAATGCCTACATCCTACAACTTACACAATTTTATAAACATATATAGTACATTTTTTACTTGATAGGTACTTTTATAAATAATGTATATGTCTTTATATTATAAGATAGTATAATGTAAGTAGTTAGGTAATATCAGTGTATTTCGTGGACCCCCATTTTCATTTCATGGACCCCCAAATTTTTTTTCGCTGACGTACACCCCTTGCAGGTTGTCATAGACCCCTGGGGGTCGATATAGGCCACTTTGGGAATCACTGAAAGGAAGGTTTTCGCACTCTTTACTTAGTAAAATTTTGTCGATACGAATTATCGGCAAATGTTGCTGATATGCCGATGCGATACCGTCTACCGATGTTTATATCGGTATCGGCCGATCACTAATTAAAATTAAAACTTTTTTAAAATTCGCTCTCAAAGCTTATCCATTCTGCACCACCAAGCACTGAACTGGCCTACATATAAACGACAATTTCATTTTTCACTGTATTGTCTTCAACTTGGCCATTGGATTGGCTTAGTAGAATGTCTTCCCAATTATTGTCTCATCGTGTAATTGGCCCATATTTCGGGTTAAAAATGTAACAAGAAGAACTCGTTCGTTAATATAAAAACATATTTTTTATTAGAGTAGTCAACTTCCTGCAAAACATCTATTATTTGCGCCTAAAAAATATTTACTAAAGAAAAACAAAGCTCCACATGATAAATAATCTCTTCCGAATATCCTTTTGTTCTATTCATACTTCACGTCTTCGCCTCGTCAAAGATTGATTTTGGGAAGTCTCAGGGTCTCGGGGGAGGGGCCCTAATTACACCAATTTGTGTTTATACCAGCTTGCTGAGATCACCAACGAAAATAAATAATTTTCCTTGCGAACTTGCACACTACATACATACAATCATACAATACCGCCTACTAGAATGATTTATTCGGATTAAGTAATTCTTCGGTTATGAGTTGTGCAATAAAAAAAAATCTGCCTTCATATGAAAAATCCTCCTACTGAAGTCATAACGATAATAAATGGTGATGATGCTGAGGACCGACAAACCATAAGTAAATGTCATTGTTAATTAGAAAAATACGAACGAATATTGCCAACTATTATCGTTGAATTTTAAGCTTAGGAAGAAGACAGCTTTATTTTTTTCTGAGAATCCTGCCTCTATTGTAACACCGAATAATGCTAACTTTTTTTAATTTTGATACAATGGGGATGGACCTCAATCCCGTTGGCCCCGGGGAAAGAATGAACATGGGTCTTGTGTGTCATGTGTCAACTTTACACTGATATCAAAAACCTCTTATGCAAGGCCGGATCCAGAACCCCGGTCTGGGGAGGGTCAAATTTCGTTTGGGGGGGTCATGGGGGACATGACAAACCCGAACAAACCCGAACAAACCCCCTGGATCAGCGCTTGCTCTTATGTTTAATGTCCTTTTGTTTTTAATACAGTAAATTTGTGCTTAGCGGGAAAGTTCTGGGGTAGTTTGGATTTTGTGTGTTTTTGGGTGATAAATCCGAATCTGAGGTAGGTGTATTAATAAATTTTCCTGGCGCAACGTTGAAAAAAATAAAAAAATAAAAAGATGAAAACCTAATTTTTTGGCTTTTATTGCTTATAAGTCGGAAACTATCAACTTTTCGTAAATAAACGTTCTATTCAAAATGAAATTTCATAAAATTTCCTATAAATATTATTATTTAAGTTTTTTCTTCCAACGAACGGTTCGGGCTCAAGCGACAGTTGAAAATTGGCATATTTCGGCTGTTTCCGCAAGAACCCAGCTTTTTACTCTAAAAATCTAATTTATTATAAAAGTACTAGTTTTACGTTGAATACAGTGTGTTTCAGCCAAAGATATTACAAAGTACAGATAGAAGAATGTACATTTCAAGCCTACGCAACGTATACAAACAGTCTTTCCCGCCTCTTTCGGTCATTATTGCGGCTTAGCCAGATTGACATATTTATCGCAAAGGTATCTTGCAAAATCCCAATTAAAAATATGTTAATTTAGCAATTACAACTGGTTTAAGGTTAATCCGTAATTGCTCTTAAAATAAATTTGTTTCCCTATTATTTTACTATAAACTGTGAAAAGGTGATGAGAGAGTTTTAAAAAAAATATTATTATACTTAAAAGAATCAAACGAATCTTGAACTAATCCAACTGCACTCTGGCAACATCTATTTTTATTTTACAAATGCACTACGATTCGGACCCAAAAGTTGAATGAATTACTAATCTCGTAAACATTACAACGTTGGGGCTGTAATCTAACGGATTTATATTGTTTGGTGGAGTTGTGTTTTTGTGATTATTGGTGAAAAATCGTCTTTATCATGGTGCAATCATGTGTAGTTTGTAAAAGAGTGGATCATTTAAATATTGATTGATCATTTAAATATTGATTTATCTTTTCATCGGTAGGTATGGTTATGTTTTAATATTTAATCATCTGATATAACCAGACTTCAACAGTGTTGCTATTTAGCCAACAAACATGTAGTTCTGTCTTCCACCCATTACTGATTTTCATTAACATTTCGCACAATCACAGCTTCACTTTCCAAGAGTTTTATGAATGGATTATGGGATCTGTAGTTTACAATACCTTTGCATTAACTTCTAATTTCTTAGTTTAGTTCAGTGCGACTTGTCAGGTGAGGCAAGTGAGGTGGCGCCTCACTTGCCTCACCTACCTTTGGTTTCAACTAGTGCCTGTTCTCACCAAAGCAACCGGCAACCGCAACGCAACTGCAATGCGACCGCAACTTCAGTCGAGTTGCCCTTGCGTTCCCACTAATCGACTGGTTTGAAGTCTCTTGACGTGAGCAAAATGTCGTCTTCGTCAGATGAAGATATAGCCGCAACATACTTGCTCGTTAAAAAGCTTAAAAAAAAAACTGAGCGACAATTTTGGGTTAACCCTTTTTATACCATAAATTTGAGAAATAGTTCGTATAGGAATTAAATAATGATCCGGTTAAATTGCATGGGTTTTACCGAATGAGGCACAAACGTTAAATATTTTGCTATCTCGTCAGCCATGATACCGCGATTGGAAGCAACTGACAACGGTGACGCGGTATGCCGGGCAACTCATAAGGAACTAGTTGCGTTACAGTTGAGTTGCCTTAAGTCAGTGGGAACACGCGTATTTAAACATTAGTGCTGAGTCGCGTTGATGTTGCATTGCGGTTGCCAGTTGCTTTGGTGAGAACAGGCTCTATGCTGTTTCCCGTGGTGACATTAGACTGATCCCCATCTACCTCAAGGCACGTATCATTATTTCTATAGTCATAGTGCATAGATTGTATGAAATTTCAGGACCTTCCAGGACCGTACTGAAATAGTAGGTAAAGATTGTTTCACGAAAAATGGATATAACTTAATGACTGCAGTAAAAGTACCTGGGCCATCCCATTATTTATGATCGTTAGATATTATTATGTGGAAAGGACCCGATTGTAATAATTATAATTAAATATAGGCACATCAGGTAGGTTAGGTTGCTTAATTTATATTTAAATATCGTTTTGTGGTAAAATTTGTTAGTTTTTGAGGAATGGCTCACGAATTGTCTTTTACCAAACATTCCTCAGAATAGCGTGATAGTAATGGACAATGCGAGCTATCACAGTCGCCAATTACATAAAGCTCCAAGCTCAAATAATACAAAATTGGAGATTCAGAACTACATGGCGGCGAATGATATATATTTTGAAGAAAGTTATAAAAAAGTGATCTTTTAGAAGTTTTAAAGACATTTTGTATAAAAAAAGTATATGTTTGTGACACATTGGCAGAAGAAATTGGACATACAGTGCTACGGCTCCCACCCTATTATTGCATTTTTAACCCCATAGAGCATATGTGGCACCAGTTAAAATCACTGGTTAGGTCTGAAAATATTTCTCCGACTTTAAGTTCTAGTGTTGTAGAATTAATACGAAAATGCTTGAATGATATTCCCCCAGGTAGTTGGAAAAATTCAGTCCGTCACGTAATAACTGTAGAAAATTCGTATATTAGTCTGGATTTTATAAGTAATCCAATTATAATTAATTTTGATGAGGATAGCGATAGCGAACCAGAACTATCTATAGAATGACATAAATGTAAATAAATATGACTAGTAATATTTAAAAAAAAGGTTATTTCATTTGATTACATTAATATAATCATATCATTACTTGTTTTCCTTAGTCCGTCCCTTCATACTTCACTTGTTTATTGCCAAGCTCTTGTCGATACAATGGGGCCGACCCAGGAAATCATTAAGTCGTATCCAATTTTCGTGAAACGTACTGCACGTTTATTTAGTAAAGTTTATTTTAAAATGAAACGAGTATATTTATACTTTCAAATGTATTTTTTATTATTTATTATTAGCCGTCCCGATGATTTACTTTTGTGAAGATTTTTAAATTATTATTGCTATTTCTGTCTTTAATTGTTATTGTTATTACGTACTACTCTACTGTTTTTTATTTCAAACTAAGTCAAATTTCTACTTAGCGTAAGTACAAGTCATTTATTTAATTAATACAAATAAAATTTGACTCTGACTGTCTTAAGACTTTTAAAAGAGGCATTGTGTTTTATATTTTCGAATTATACCGAATTTAAGGAACAAAACGTCGGAAAACTAGTAAGTGTTGTAATCCACTGGATATAGATTTCGGTCCTCTTTTATAATTTAAACAAAAAGATCCAGGCCCGTATTTAAAAAATTAAGTTAACGATGGTGACCCAAAGACGAAACGTCGCATGAAAGATCTGATAATGCCATCTTGCGGAGAATAAAATGTAGCAATGAGAAAGTGAAATTTATTTTTGAACATATCGTCGAACAAACTCGGGAAAAAATAAAAACCGAAACGCAAAATTGTAGATTTTTCCATCTCTTATCGTTTCCGAAATCCCAATGGTGAAGGCCGAATTTGTAACACCCTGTAAAGCAATTTTCAAAATATTTTTTACACGCTTCCCCCACCCTTATTATTACCGATACGAAAAAAGTTTTACGAACACACTTTCACAAAAGTTAATGATCTTCTTATATCCGTTATTTAATGAAAACCATGACGGCGTTAATTCGAAGAAATTCGAAGAAAAATTATACAGGGTGTTATGGAAATGACGTATTATATTTAAACCGGCAATTCCTGAGATGAAAACAAATTGAAGAAAAATATCCACAAATAGCGCTTTAATTTAATATGCCCTAAAATTAAGCACGTGGGGCACTGGGAGAAAGATAAACAAAACAACATATGGCGGAAATCGTCAGTGAATTTTGATCAGTGTGTCACTCTTTAGAAAGTCAATAACCGTTTGACAGATTGGAAGTTGTTTATTTTTCAGGGTACATTATTATAAACTTTTACGTTCAGTTCTGTTCGCTAAATTTGAACTGACTCGAACCAACCGCAGCGGCGTTTATAAATGGTCAGGTATGTTCTCATTTGTTCAATTCGAACGACACCCGTCGGAACTGAACAACTTAAATGCCAGCTTACCCTATAGAAAAAAAAACTGCAATTTTATTTACCTTTTCGGCCTTATTTAAAACCAACTTAATTTATAAAAAATACCAAGTAGGTAATCCAAACAAAAACCGGCACAATAACCTCACAAAATACAAAAACAAAAGCACAAAGTCACATTTGTTTTCGCGTAAATTTGTATACGTCTTATGAACACATCTAAGTACCATTCAATCTGAATTAATATCTTAAAGTGCTACTGTGTAGACAATAATACGCCCTTATTGTATAAAATTTCATCCGGTGTTCTGGGAAATAATATAATTTTTTTATACATTGGTATTTAACATCTAAAAATTTCTAGTAACTACACGTTTCAGTCTGTTTCGGGTTTATTCGGTCGATCGATATTGCGTTATTTGGAAATATCTAAAAATACAGCGTTGCCACTTTCGATGTTTTATAAGATTATATTCATAAATTGCGGAATTTCCTTCTGTAATATTATTTTGCTGTATAATTATTGTCTCGGAAATGGCAACCGCCCTATTTTTCCGAATATGTACGAAAAACTTGACCCTTGGTTGGACTCGTCTATGTTAAGACTGAAGGGGAGGTCCTGTTGTCCTCAACATAATTATTTCATCATTCTTCATTAAAGGATTAAAAATTGTTTTAGGCCCATTAGAAACTAGCGTTTTTATTATTTCTGACTTTCTATTGCGAAATAATTTGTATCCTATCTTCTGTGTGTGCTGTTGTTCTATATGTACGATAGTGTAATAATTATGCGTTAGTTTTTAGTGCTTTTGTGTAATCTGATAATAGGTGCATATCTTCAAAAAAACTAATTTGAAACTCGTGGGTGTCTGCGTGTTTCTTTAAGTGATTTAGTGTAATTTGTTCTGTTTCACTATGTATTGTTTCTCTCGACGATATGCCGGTTATGTTCCAAGATTGGAAATAAGAGGCCGAATGGGGTTTAGTGGGTATAAGCTTATTATGTAGTCCCACACTGTCATCAGGGCACGTGATGAGCATAAACCTCTTCCCATAGAAAAAGGAACTGAAGGTGTCTGTGCCCTGGATTCCTTACTCGTGTCGGCGGCCTGCATTTAATTTCTAAGTAAGCTAAATATTTATTTTTATAAGAATCTAAAGTTTTACACTTTTCCACAGAACATATGTCTTTATTACACAGCTGGGCAGTGTAATATGATTGTGCCGCGGAGTGACCTGTGGGTTTATGGGTTAATTACCCCACTTTTTAAACGTTCGATTTTTAAAAAAAATATGTAACGCTTCTCTAGGACACCTACAACACCCATTTAAATATAATACCTCATTTCCATAACACCCTGTATAATAGTAATTGCGCCCCCTAGCAGTCATTTTGGAAACGTCAAAATATTTTCCATCAATTTTTCATTAAAAATTGTTCTCTCAAAGACAGCAGGTCTTTGGCTTCGAATATCGTACCTCGCCGGCCTTAGTGGAACACCCTGTACATACCTAATCAATAAATTAATATTTTATGGGAAGGTTTCTTAAATTTCTAGTATTTTATCATTTCCTAAATAACCTGCAATTAAACAAAAGGGTTAACGAGTCAAATGCCTCGCGCTTGATTTACTCTAAAAATAAAAACATGAGTAATGTAAATACATCGTTTACATAACGTTAACCTACTGCAAAAGGTCTATTAACTTTTTATTTGTAACAAAGAGAGCCGCCTTGGCAAACATCCTTTTGGTCGGCGAGAGCGAGTTCATCGAGCTGAAGGTCCATCAAGGTCGCCGGTGCCCACTCTGTCGATAGGACGTCATTCCGTAGTGGATGTCAGAATTTCTGAATCTAATTCGAAAATTATGTAAAGTATAGTGTAATGAAACAGAAAATAGGAATATCCAAAAGGAATAATATTTCATAAATACAACAGCAAGTGGTAAATTGGCAATTTTCTTTTATACCAACTATAATGTATTTCAAAGTTTTTTATCTTTATCTGAAAAATCTGGAAGATCCGCCTTTTAATAGTTTATTAGGGGAGGTTGGAGCTAAGCGGTTCCTGATGAGGGCAAAGTGGTATTGTACAATATTTCCTGTGTCGTAAGGACATCTATGGGCGTCTTCACGTACATCATTTCCCTTACGCAGGTAGAGCAATAGAGCATTTTTTTCCTGGCAAGTGAAAGGTTTTGAGCCACGTGCTTGTAATATTCATTGGTAGGTAAAGTAGCAGTTTATTTGAAAATATAAATTGTTTGTTTAATATTGTACATGTTTTGAAAGATTAGCTATATACAGGATGTCCCAAAACTAATAGTACACAGTAAAACTACAGATTTTTTGGATAAAAATATCACTATTTGGTCAAACATTGCTTGCTCAAAAGTTCATAATAGCCGAGTTGTGTATACAGGGTGTTATGGAAATGACTTATTATATTTAAATGGGTGACTCCTTGGCTGTCCTAGAGAGAGTCTACATACTTTTTCTTTTAATCGAATATCTAAATACTAAGGTAATAACCCTTTCTTTTTACCCACATACTGTCTCGCCGTTCCATCTGGACTCACTTAGCAACAATGTGGGTCACTAGAGTATACTAACCGTGTTGTCAGATCACACCGCGTGTCTAGCCCTTGCTTGGATACCGGCCGCGCGCCACTATCGTTGCTTCCGTATGTTTCGAGACTCGGGGTGGAGTGACGCTGTTGAGGGTTCCACGTGCTTGACGTATACGAATTTTAAACGTTTTGTTAGTTGTAGCAGTACCCTTTTTTTCTGTTGTGTTATAATTCATAATAATAAATGTTGTGATGTGATTTCAAATTTGTGTGATATTATCTACTGTTGAGCTGTTGAAAAACTGTGTTTTATTTTGTTATGGAATTTAATGATAAAACGGATTATTTTAAAATAAGTTCGAAGGTAAGAGAGTATGTACCTTAAAATTGTAGTTTTTTTTTACTAAAAAGTTTGAAAAAGAAGTGATAACGCGTGTCAAAGACGTCTTGTTGTCAAAAACTGAACACGTGTTTCTGTGTTACAATATGACAACACCGCCTATAATGCGCTGACCTCTTTTGAACCTCGAGACTGCCTCAATTGATTGCGAAGGTCCTCAGGAGCGGCCACGTAAATTTTGAGATTTCATATAAAGTGTATATTTCGCTAAATAATTCAAAGCGCCATTTATGGTTATTTTTCTTCAATTTATTTTTATCTCAGGATTTGACGATTTAAATATAATAGGTCATTTCCATAACACCCTGTATACAAGTGAAAATTTCATTTTCTATAATTTCCTGATTAACTTACGTTTTTACCAACGTTTTAATTATGTAATTGGGAGGTTTTTAGGGGCGAGATATTTGAATTTGTTAATTATTTTATTTTTATGTAAATTGTAAAGGGCGCTCGCTGCGGCACTGCGGGTACATAGAACCAAGTGCAACTTTCTTGCGCTTAAGTGTATTATGTTCCTATTAAAAATATCAATTTTCTTATCACTTTTTCCCAAGAAATGGTATGTGTAGAATTTATAGTATCCAGTGCGCTTTTTAAAATATTGAAATAAAATTTTCACTTGAACACCCTATATCTCGGTTAACTTTTGAACTAAGTAAAGTTTGGCTAAATTGCAAACAAACAAACCCGAGCAAACCCCCTCCCTAGATCCGGGGTTAATATTAGGGCAAATTGAATTTCTCACCATGGGGCAAGATGGTCACCATAGTTTTAAAACATAAAAAAGGAAAAATCTTAGTTTTTTTAATTTTAATAAATTTTACACAATAAACCAAAAACTTACGGTTCCATTACTTTTAGGATACTTTTTGGTTGCTAAAAGTTTTTTCTAGAAAATTTTAATAAACCAAATGTCGATGTTTCTTTTTCGCTAGAAGATTTTCTTTGTTTTAAATAAAAAATAATAAGTATTACAATAAAAAAATAATAAATATTAAAATAGCAAATAATAAATATTAGAATAAAAAATAATAAGTATTAGAATAAGAAATAATAAAATTACATTAAAAAATAATAAATATTAGAATAAAAAATAATAAATATTAAAATAAAAAATAATAAATATTAGGCCAGGGCTCAGCCCCCACCCCGAACTGTAGTGTTTTAGCCAATTTAAACGAAAATGCGAAAGCGCCACTATATTTTTTTATGTAAGCCCCCCTAAAACAAATTCTTATATAGGCCACTGGGTGGATGGCTCTTTCTCTATATTTTCGCCCATGATCCTCTACTAACTGCTCTACACTACCTTTTGAATTTGTAAGTAAGAAAAAAGAAAGCAGGCTTAGTTTACATGGCTTAATAAAAAAATAAGCAAATAAATTCGTTATAATAATAATAATAATAAGTTGTCTGTCAACTAAAAAAATAAACTTTTCTTATCGCCTTCGTATAGAGGAACTCGTACTTCAGCAAGGTGAATTAAAATTTCGGAAGGATCGTCAAGTTACATGAATAAAAATTGTATCACGTATAATACTCCGGTAAGCTAACGGGTCCCTTCTAGTACTACCAATTACGAATTATTTTTGTCAGGTGGTCCGATGCGTTGTTCTTGCTAAATTTAGGCTAAAAATAAAAGAACTTCGTGAACCTGTTTTTTATGGCAGTAGGTTTATTCTTTCAGACTCCGCCGTCAACAAACCTTGAATTATGGTGTTTGGTATTTATACAGGGTGATTTAACAGTCACGTTAGTACACGCGTACTAACATACGCAATGTACGAACTAAATAGGTCGTTTGTTATTGTAAATATACTGCAAAATTATTTAGCGGGGTGAACAGTATTTAAAATAGGGCGATCAGTATTTTTGGGGCTTTTGGGGACCAGTCGCATTGCTTTCAGTTGTATCAAAAGTGATGGACAATGACAAAGCTATTAACCAACAACTTCTGAAGTACCTGGAAGGCTTCAACACTATCGGCGATTATCAATACGGTTTTCGAAAGTCTAGATCAACGGGAGACCTTCTAGCCTATGTCACCCATCTTTGGAACAACGCAATCGAACATCATAGGGAGTCTCGGGCTGGTGCACTGGATATTTCTAAAGCCTTTGATCGTGTTTGGTATGAGGGCTTGTAAGTAAACTGCGATCCGATGGTATGCCCAGTCGATCCTGTGCATGGTTGTTTAGCTTTCTTAAGGACCGCTCTCTGCAAGTGGCAATTGACGAATTTCTCTAAGTGGCTATATTGACGGATTTTTCTTAGACACCATCACCATCAATGCCGGTGTTACTCAAGGGTCCCATATTATCTCCCACCCTCTTCTTACTCTACATTAACGACATTCTAGTGAAAACTAAAAATCCGGTATTTAGCTTGTCTCATCTTTCTCTTTGAATGACATTAACGACATTCTAGTGAAAACTAAAAATCCGGTATTTAGCTTGTCTCATCTTTCTCTTTGAATGTACAAACATCGGCTGCTGACACACATCTTCGCAGACAGCATGAAGTAGCATGCCTCAACAAAGATCTGGAAGAAATTTTGGCTTGGGGTGATCAAGCGACCAAGTCGAATTTAATGTTAAGAAAACCCAGGCAGAAGTTTTCTCTAAAAAGGTTAACATTACTTCACCGGATATAGTCAGGGTAGGGCACGCCATTCCTCTGGCTTCATCTATTAATTTGTCAATCTGGGAGGACATATATACCGATTTGACTAACGCGGCAGCACATTACTTTTTGTAACTTTTCCTTGTCTAACCCCCCCCCCCCCCCCCCCCCCAACCGAACTTCTGGATCCGCCCTTGCATGCAAGTACTATATCTGTTACGAAGATCGAAATTCTAGGGATCCGTTCTTGTAAAGAAGCATTTTTACAACACAATTTTTTTATTTCCTTGTACTATGGAGACGATATCGACGTAATAATAAATCTTCCCAACCGACTACTCATTGTGGAACGAAGCGTATGATGAAGAAACTAATATTTGAAATTGATCATTCTACTTATAATGTTGAATAGACTTTAAACTCGTATTAACTATTCTTTTTCGCTTAAAATTTTTTTCTTTTTTTTAACCTAATAAGATTTATGTCAATCAACTATATAGGTATCGCTTTTGTAATCGAATGTCTCACTTTTCGATTTGATCGAATTTTATTAATCCTGACATTTAAGACTAAGCATTTTCAGTGCCTCATGATTTCCCTGGGGGTGTCTCATAATGCACTTTTGGAGAGGTGAAAAATGATACATAAAATATTACCTATATTCTTAAAATTATTATTAATAGTTGAAAAATTTATAGATTTTAATAATGTCTCATAATTGTCCCATTGACCCTGTATGTGGTGGATTTACAGGTGAAGCAATAAGGGAGGTGATGCCTATGTCTCACTTGATAGTTGATTAAATGATGCGAGGTCTTGGAATTAAAATCCTGCAAACTTCTATGTAGACAGTGATGCGAGCAGAAAATGATTGTCAACCATTTCGTAAGATGCGAAACGCGCGTGTCTCATGTGATGTATGGACAACGTGGGAGAAAGAACAGGGTGAGTAAGTGTATTAATTGCTTAGTTTCTAAATGAAGTATTTCAATGTAAAGAAACTATTTTGTCTCACTTGATCACTGACAATGATTCAACAAAAAAGTAAAAAAATCTAATTTATATGTCTAGTGACGGCCCAAAAACTGCTGACAGTACAGGATTAGGGAATCCAATCCCGCAAACCAGCGGGATTGAGCTCATCGATCCCGCGGATCCGCGGGATTTACGGGATAGCAAACAATGAACTGCGGTATTTTTGGTCGACGCGTCGGGAATTCCCCGCCATGCTGGGCTATTGAAAATACGGTAAACAGAACAGTTTTCTTGCGTATGTGCGAAAGTAAGGGTGTTATTCTACTAGTATCTAGTGACATTTATCAAGTGGTTGAATATAATATATGGAATTTAAACAGCAATCACAAAAATGAGTGTCAGTGTAGTTTACAAAGACAATAAAGGTTCAAGTTTAGTTTGGAATTATTTTTTAAAGTCTGAAGATGGTCTTACAGCTAAATGTAAGTTATGCCCTAGCATTATCAAAATCTCTGCTCGTTCCACCAAAGGTCTTCACACTCACTTACAAGCAAAGCATAATATTAATTTGAAAGTCCAGAGCAGCAGCGGTAGTGTTGATATTGCTAAAATAATACAGGAAATGAAAGCTAGTACCAGCAGTTTGAGTAGTTCGTTTAGTTCTATTGCTAAGCGCTCAGATGTTAGTGGTTCTTCTGTGCTACCTAAGAAAATGAAAATTACAGATTTTTTTTCATCTTAGAAAAACGTTTCGATGGAGAAAAGAGTGTCTCGAATGGTAGCTAAAGATAGTATACCTTTGGAAAGTTTATCACATCGATCGATATGCGCCAACTATTCGAGGATACATGTGCAATAAAATAAGATCAAATCTAAAAGATGAAACATTAAACATGTTATCTTTTCTCCGAAAATATTTTCAAAATCAATGTAACATGTAACCGGTAAACTAGTCGTACTATTGTATTGTACCTATATGCGATAAATATTTTCCTGTTACTCTACTGTGTTTCTAATTACATAAAACAACTTTTTTTAACATACAGCACCCACATCGAGTCCCGCAAATCCCGCACGTTTAATCCCGCAATGTCAAGCCCGCGAAATCACCGCGGGATCCAGCATTTGCGGGATTGGATTACCTATACAGGATTGACCATAAAAGCATAAAGCACTGGGAAAATAATGTTTATAAATCTAGACTGATCTGTGGTCCAGTTTTCGGAGTTTAACGGAAATCATGTTACGGTATATAAGCCATGATACAATAAACACAAAACACAAGGTAAGATATTGAGCACCAAGAGGGCGTGGCTTAGTGACGTCATTACGTGCACGGTTCTGCGGTTACCATATTATGATTTCAACGGACGGAACGTTTTGAAAGTTTACCGGAATGTTTTCTTATTTTACCGATATTTTCTCAGGTATTTGTGCATTTATTAACATAAATATCCTAATATTCATAATATGAGGTGCGCTGCGTTCGGTTGTGGTGTAAAAATAAAAATAATATTTTTGATATGTGAGTTTTTTCTCCTTTTTACCATAATATTATTCTAGTGTTTCTTTGAAGGTTAGAGACAATGCTGTATCATGAGTGATATACGTGTTTTGGACTTCCATTGTCTTTATTTCATTTAAATCACAACGTTTCAACTGGTAAGTATCTCCAGTCGTCTTCACGTGAATACTGAGGCATTCATAGTCCGGAACTAGGTATATGAAATTTCATGAAAATCCACCTCTCTTGGGCGGACTCTCCTTTGGGACGCGGACAGGCTGTTTTCATACAAGGAGTGCGAAAACTCTCCTTTAAATGGATAAGAAAATTTTTAAAGTATTTGGGAGACGATAAGTACGGTGCAAAAACTCTCTGAAGACAGACCGGCAACCAATCGCGTATGCGGGGCAGCGCGAAAGGACTTCGCCGAATGAAACTATGTGTGATTCCCCAACAGCAGTCCGCCGTTTATTTGTGAATTGTAAGGTTAAAATCGTAAACAATTTCACAAAAATGTCGCGTTTTGAGTCTGAAAGAGAATATTGATAACAATGATTTGGGCGAGTTCATTAACATTGATAGCAATGTGCTATTAGAAGATGATAGTGACCCCATCCCTACCGATTATATAGTTCAAACTGAAAACACATCACTATCTGACGACTCTGACGAAGAAGTTAAATGCAGTAATCAAACAAATGTCACCAATTATCAACAAGCCATTAGTATGGTAAAGGAATTATAAGAGTATGCAAAGAATAGAGGTGACTCTACAGCAATGGAATCGTTATGAGACTTGGAATTACATTTTCTAGATTGCAAGTTTAAAACGCAAACACGTCAAACTACGTTATTAGATTTTTTAGTACTACATCCTAACTAAAACCAGTGTATTTTTGTTATGTTATGTTTATTTGTACATACATATACATAGTAATAATTTTGCATTTACATATTACCTAATAACAAATTTCCCATTGGCGGACACCTCTATTAGGCGGACACATTTAGACGGTCCCGTAGCAGTTGCGGTTCTTCCACAGGAGCACATGCGCACGTGCACCCCCAAAATAAAACGAATAAAAAATATTAATTTATATTCATTGAATATTATTTATCGTATAAAGTCTGACCCTCCCTAATATTTTATCGTACCGTCAAACTAAAAAAGTCCGACCCTCCTAATATTTTATCATCCCGTCAAACCAAACCGTATAGATCCGGCCTACCTCGGTCGAGGTAAATGACGATTATGACGAGACTTGCTCGCACGTGCGATTAAGTAGTGCAGTTTCTCCGTAGTAATAGGTGGCGGGTGGCAGCGGGGGATAGCGGGGCTATGGCGATTTAACATGGAAAAGGCGCACAGTTTTTGTGTGCACCGCGCTGTTGTCTGTTCGTGCATCTAGTTAGAAATTCGAGCGTGTATGTTTTAATATTTTAATATTATATATTTATTAAGTTAACATGAATAGTTGACGGTGGGCTATTTAAGAAATAAATTTAGCTCTTTGAGTTTGGAGCAAAAAATTGAAGTGAAGAATGCGGGAACACCTAAACCCGAAATTAATTTAACGTAGACTACAAAGGGTAAATCTAGGGACTTTATTAGAAACTTTAAAAATGAAATATATGAAGAAAAATTTGTAGAGGGTATTTCAAACTTAATGAGGCTGTTATTGATCAATTTTCTACAATTAAGAACCGGAAGAATGGACTTTACGTTTAAGCACTATTGTATAGGGTCGATAAATGTTGTGTATTTCGATAAAGATACTCGATATGATTTTAAACCATTTTATTTAAGGATTTAAACTAAAAAAAAACTGAAAATATGAAGAATGCCAACTTATCAGTCTCGTGGCTCGATTCGTTCTCATCATAAAACTATTGGTCTCGTCTTGGTTGCGCCTAATGACGTAGCCGTAGATGGCGTAGTGGTATTAGATATCATTCGGTTTTCTTGATAACTCGTAGATGGCGGTAGTAGTATTGGACATCATTCGGTTTTCTTGATAGCTCGTAGATGGCTTTAGTAGTATTAGTAGTGGATTGTATAAATATTGTTACCAGGGTTGGTTGCGACGACGTTAAGATTCGACAGCTATACACACTAAGAAAACCTTTCTTTTTGTCGAAACGTTGTATTTCCTTGTGTAAAATTAAAAAATAAATATGTTTTACCTAACGCATTTTCTTATTACTTTTTTCTTTCTACATTTAAAACGCCTAGAAGAATTTCGCCATACTTGTGAACCCCCTCCTATCATAGGTCCCGTAGGTCTCCGCCTAAGAGAGGTTTCACTGTACTTCTAAAAAGTAAAATTAAGGTTATCATTCCAAGAGATAAGTCTACACTCTGCTGAATATTTCACCAAGATCAGAAAAATATTTAAAATGTTACAGGACTGTAAACTTGATTGAAATTATCTCTGTCCGGGATTTCTTGTCGGAGCGTGTATAAAAGAAACATCCATTGAAAACAGGTAGATACTTAACAAGAAAAAAATGATGATGATCGTTCATGAACCACAGCCATCTCCAAGTTGATACAATAGAACATGAAAAATATTGTTTATTTATATTAAACTTCTGTCGAGATACGAATCAAATTTTACGAAGATGATCACGACGCTGAAACATCCGGCAGCTAACAAATATTTATGGAATAATTTAGAATAGATTTTTTATACAATAATTATTGGTTCCACTATACAGGGTGATTTTCGATCTTTGCGTTAGATGTATAGGCGAAACGAGTAACAGTAATCGTTTCAAAAATTTGATTTCTTATACAATGTGTCCAAAAAAAGTATGCAACAATGGGAAATTTTTTGATTACCGATTTCTCAGAAAATTATATTATTTATTTAAACTTGCTGCATGTCTTAAAACGATAAACTCCATATTTCACCTGCGGCTAGTAGTATGAGAGCAACTGGTAGTTTTTCGAAATGCCATAAGAGTAACGTACCTACCTTAATTATTCAAAATACAGCAACATTTTATATGGAAATATTGTTGCAAATTATAAACTTAGTCCAAATACGAAATTTTAGTTACGTTTCCCAATTTTGTAACTTTCTTTCCTTAAACCGTTTTTCACTAACTCTGGTCGATTTTTTGGTTACGTAATGTTAACATACGTCGGCGACGTCAAAATGTCTCTTTGGGGTCGCACAACCCCTCAAAACGGCCAAAAACCACTACCCAGAGGGGTTAAACGCGCTTCAACAGGTTTCCCTGCGGAGAAAACACACGTTCCCCCCGTTTTCGAGGATGCTGAGCACGGTGGTGGTGTTGAAAATCGCGTCCGACCCATTCCAACCCCTCCACCGACCAATACTCGCCCCCGAAAAGGGTGAATTTTTTTTTCAAGTAAGTATAAGCGGCAAATATATATCCACTTCTAGTCAACAGATGATTGGTGGTTGCGCGGGATGCTGTACACTCTTCACTCTCGACGCGCGTAATTTTAAATGTGCAGGACACGTAAAAGAAAAAAGGAAGTTGAAATGATCGTTGGGAATTACAAGGATTGGTGGGGCTTGAAAAATTTTATCCGCCACCACCGTGCTCAGAATCTTTGAAATCAGGGATAAATATGTTTCCCGCTAATATTTAAAAACAAATTCACCCCTTTCAGGGGCGAGTATTGTCCGGTGAAGGGGTTGGAAGGGGTCGGAAGCGATATCCAATACCACCACCGTGCTCAGCATCCTCGAAAACGGGGGGGAATATATATTTGTCGCTGATACTTCAATCAAAAAAAATCCACCCCTTTCAGGGGCGAGTATTGGCCGGTGGAGGGGTTGGAAGGGGTCAGACGCAGCATCCTCGAAAACGGGGGGAAAGTGTGTTTCTCTGCAGGGAAACCTCTTGAAGTGCGTTTAACCCCTCTGGGGATTGGTTTTTGGACGTTTTGAGGGGTTGCTGTAACCCCAAAGGGAAATTCTGACGTAATGGTTGTTAGTTTTTCACTTAAAATGTTAAAGGATATAAACAGATCTTTTCAAGAACGAGTTTACTTGTGCACAGATCAAAACGAAGACATTTTGAATATTTACTGTAGTTTACAATTATTAGTCCGGGCGTCTATCGTATTTAAACAACATAATTTATGAATGAACAAAATAGAACATTTTTATTTTATTTATTATTATTTTATACATGTGGTTACTTAAGGTTTGTTCTGATTTGTTCGGGTGCACTCTTAATTAGAGCGTCCAAAATGGCATTAGAAATCCTGTGCATACCTACATATACCATATTTATTATTGAACACATGCATGCATGCATGCATCTTACTTGTGAAATATAAGATTTGTTTTTATGTACAAAGGTACAAAAAATTATATAGATAATTTATCTTGTTACGATCAATTAATCAACGCTAGTATTTCATTTGTAGTGATTAGTTTAATATTTTAATATCCATCTTTATTTGGTACCAGTTTTTGGCGTAGGAACCGTAGGAGGTTCATTTGTGCTTTTATTACTAACATCTGAAGAACACAGTTTATCTTTATTGTAAACCATAGAGTTGGGTAGATAATAAATTGTTCTTCAGTAAAAAGACACCCACTCCACACAATAAATTCAAAGGTTAAAATACAGCAATGCAATGGCAATAACGATGAAAACAAGAATGCACTTAAAATTTAACTCCGAATTCTGAATATAATATAAAATAGGTAGGTATTGGTGAACAGGCAATATGGTCTCGATATCTTTTTAGAGTTATATATAGCTTCCTCAATAGTTTGTAATGATGGGAATAGCAATACGAAACATTTACAACAATAACGTTTACCTTAAAATAAAATCAAATCATTCAAAATGTATTGTGGTGGTGTTGATTTTATTTTAACATTATTTAGTGGTTTTATCTTGTTTCTTATACCAATTTTAAATATTTTAGGTCTGATGATGCCCAGTTGGGCGAAACATGTAAACTTTTTAGGACTTCGTTAATATACATACTATATGTAATTCGTGAGACCGTGACTTTGAGTTTACTTCTTAATAGTTATTAAACAAGGTCTTTTAGAGAAAATGGACTATTTCATTGATTAATAATAGTATATTGTTTACCGAGTAGGAAATGCCTAACATTCCTGGACGACTGTGAAGATTGCTAAGTCGAGGCGCAAGCCGAGACTTGGCAACACAGAGCCTAGGAATGTGGCTTTTCCTACGAGGTAAACATACTATTTTTCCGAAAATCGTTTAAAAATGGACAGATATTGATTAATTTTGAAAAAATCGCGAATAATTTTATTCACAAATAAATGGTGCTTTGAAATTCGTAATAAAATTGGTTGCGTTACTATGGAAACTGTCAAACTTGACGCATATAAATTTAATTGTTGGTGTTTCCGGAAGCAAAACGGTATAAAATGATAAGTGATGCTGAATTTTCCATTTCTGGGACTCCTCCAGAGCTGGTTGAGGCAGTGAATACTACTTCATTAGAATTATTGCCAAAGAAGTCAAGAGAAGAGTACGAATATGCATATAAATGTTTTATAGACTATCGCAAGAGTAAAAACACGAGTTCTTTCTCGGAAAATGTTGTAATGGCATACTTCCTAGACCTTTGTTTAAAGATGAAATCTTCAACATTATGGGCCAATTATTCAATGTTGAAGTCAACCCTTGCAATTAAACACACAAATCACAATATCTACATATTCAAAACTTCGTTCTTTATTGAAACGGCAAGCTCAAGGTTATAGGGCAAAGAAATCTAATATTTTAACGAAGGAAGAAATCGACAAATTTATCCAGGAAGCTCCAGATAAAGAAAATTTAATGATTAAGGTAATTTACAAGGTTTTAATTTCTATTTAGATTACACATTTATTTATTTTTTAGGTGGCTTCAATATTTCGTATTTCTGGGGTCTCTAGAATGGATGAGTTAGTCCGAATGACTCTACACGATGTAGAAGACCTAGAATCTAAGCTTTTAATTAGCATATCTGATTCGAAGACCAGCAAACCAAGATCATATTTGTAGTTGATCAGATTTACTTGAATGTTTATCGAAAGTATGTTTCGTTAAGACCAGAACATATGAACAGTGGCCGATTTTTCTTTAAATATCAAAGCGGAAAGGTTTGTAGATAAGTGCTACTTATTTGAACTTGGTAAATCCGACAGAATATACTTGCCATTGCTTTCGTCGGTCTTCTGCAACAATATGGGTTGACTCCGGTGCTAACATAACTAATTTAAAGAGGCATGGCGGATAGAAGTCATCAAACGTTGCTGAAGGATATATTGAAGAATCTCTTAACAATAAGGCTGAGGTGACAAATAAAATTTTCACCGTACAAAATATTCAACAAAATAACCCTACTACCTCGCATGTTGTCCAAAATGTTTCTCATAGTTCTAATAATGTTCCTCCAATTTTCAATAATTGTACTAACTGTCAAATAACTGCGAATATAACAAACTAATTTCAAAATGTGTTCTGCAATGCATTGAGGTTTTCAAAATATAAATTAATTCCTTATGAACAACGTGTTTTCAATCATTTATGTAGAACACTAACAACTGTAAGGAAATATAATTTCCTTACAGTAAGGAAATGAATATTATTTCCCAACAGTTATTTTCCGTTGCCTAGCAACGACTACGCGTAGGGAAATATTGACTTTTTCTTTCAAAATTGTTATCAAAAATGTCAATATTTCCGAACGATTTTCGGAAAATTATTGTCTTTTATTTAAAAAAATATAGTAATGGGTTTCAACATCAACAAGACCAAACAGCTGACTGAAAAGTCATCAAGCGTCATTGACAACTAGCATCGCGTATGCGTTAAACCGTTGATCTGCAAAGTTTATACATTGCTGTTTGTGACTGAACGAGAACTGCGAACGGCAACGGCAGCAGCAACGGGAACGGAAACTGCAAGTTTATCAATCGCGCTTATACGTGCCCATGCCACAGAAGTCTTAATGGTAGACTAATTACCGACATAATGTTAGCCTTGATGGATCACAGTTATTGCTGGCCAAGTCGTGGGTAAATCTAGTTATTTCGTAATAAAAAATGCATCGTTTTTACTTTTTATTCATTTTAACCTACTGTATATCTCCGTCATATGTCGTGACTCGTGACTAATACAAGTTTCCCATATAAAGTAATCCAAAGTGGTGTAATATATTACAAAAATAGCGAGATAAAGAAAGTAAAACCTTTAGCACAGCCTCTACCTTCGCCGAGTCCCACGCTGAGCGACTATAAGAAATAGGATTTGCAAATTGCCCAGCACTTTTTGGGTATACGGTGGGTGTTTTTATTAACACACTCGCGGGCATAAAGTGTTATACAAGGTGTGGCGTTTGTTACTAACGAGGATTCAGTCTATTGGAATTACCAAGAAATATTACAATAATGTCAAGTTTTTATGGTGCCTATTTCCACCATAAACAGGTGGCTGCTCTTTGTAATGAAGATAAATGAGTATTTTTTTATGAAGTATATCGGCTTATATAGTTAGTTAATATAGATGTACTATATTATATTGATTAATGATTGTTTACCGCCATAAAAATAATATAACTAATTCGTAATCACACAAATATTAAATCATTTCCACTGCACATCACGAAGACAGTGAAAATAATTGAATCGTTAGTTTTATCTGAAGATTAACTTTTTTCCTTTCGTTTCTTAAGGTTATGTTAACGTTAGATAAATAGCCGGTATTCCTCAAGGGTTCATATTGTCTCCTATCCTCTTCTTCCACTACATTAACGACCTTCTAGTGAAAACTAAAATTCCAATATTTAGCTTTGCTGACGATAGCACACTTGTCTCATCTTCGACTGCCGATGCATGACTTCGCAGACAGCATGAAGCAACGAATACTTATAACCAGGAAGAAGACAAACTGCCGTGTTAAATAATCGAAGCAGGCATGATACGGCGACATCCATTATGCCTGGCGCGCACGTGCTTTCCAAATGTCACTTTTGTCCAAATTTTTATTACTGTCAATATTTTAAAGTGACATTTAAGCAAAGAAAACATCAAAACCCTTTCATTTGATTTACTAAGTAGAGAAAATCAAATATTAGGATTTTGACATAGGTTTTCAGCTGTAATTATCGCTTTAAAATTGCCCTTACATACTTTTATATTATTATTGAACTAGTAACGAAACTAGAAATAAAGAATTCAGAAATTGAAGGTTGTAATTAGTTTTATTAAAAAATAGGAAATAAATCATAATTTACATAAAATATTTTACCATCTTCAACTTCAAACAAATCAAGGTAAATACAATACTCAATACTATATGTACGGCTACTAACCAAGTAAACATATGCACCATCATTATGATTATGAGCTTCCAATTTGTTTGTTTCGTAGCATACTCCTGCAAGGGCGGATCCAGAACTTCGGTTTGGGGGGGTCATGCATGGAAAAATTACGAAAAGTGTTACCCTGCCGCGTTAGTCAAACCGGTATATATGGTATTTTTCGGGTTTGTTCCCATGACCTCCCCCCTGGATCCGCGCTTGTACTCCTGGCAACCGTAGTGATTGAAGATTATGGGATTCTCAAAATGAAAAGAAAGAATTATTATAATAATATATTACCGGACTTATCAAAATTCTGGCTACGGGTTAATATAACTAAGCTGTAAATATTATGTTGTAGCTTTTGACTTGTATATAGGTTGTAAAATTTAAGTTAAATTCTTTAAAAATGTGTTTGTTGCTAGTTTTCGTGACAAGTTTGGGACATAATGGGACAATTTTATAATGTAAAATAACAATAACGAATAAAAATTATTAAAAAAATTTTTCAATCATAAATTACTTACCTGCATCAAAACGAAAAGGTCCGTTTTCGCGAAAAGAATAGAAAATTAAAAATTATTTTAGAATTTAATTACGCTTCCTCCAGCATTTTCAATCACATTATAAATCATGTGTTACTTGATTTTATTCCATTCCAGACGAAGGATGTTCGATTGTGAAATAATTTAAGAACGTGTGCTGCTCGCATTCTATGTCTGTCTCTGTCAGCATCAACCTTCCCCGCTTCATTAAAGGGAGACAAATATTGCCTAGATCAAATCGAACAACCCCGAACAAATACACTCACGTTTTTGACTTTCAGATATAGCTACGCTATACAGGACTAGAAATCCCTTAACGTTCTACTTAAATAATCCTCGCACCAATAATTGTAACAATGCTCCAATTAACGTTATGTGTAGACTAGCCAATGATATACAACTAGGACTGGATATTTTTAATGCTAATCAAAAGCAGCTAAGAAACATCATAAATGATTATGAGGGATATTTAGGGAATACACGAGTTTTCTGTGTGTGTGAGCCTGCGTGCGTGCTGTCCTACTCTATGATTAGGTGTAAATTGTACCTGTAGAGTTTGTATTAAATAAATAAATAAACATTATACAGAGCCGAATAGGCAGGACACGCAATTCCACTGGCTTCATCGATTAATTTGGTGGGTGTCAATCTGGGAGGAAATATGTACTCTTCCGAACCAAAAAGTTGTACACACCTCAACAACTTTTGATAGGTACTATACAACGCCTAGATTCGACCATCACTAGAGCAGGACTGCTCTCATGTCTGGAGCTCTGCACCCAAACATACTCGTCGGCTACTAGATTGGAGACCACGAGCTGACAAAGATCCTCGACAGCCTATAACATCGAAGACAGATTTGATTCTCTTTTACAGATATTTCGATGGAAAATGCTCGGCTGACATTGCCCATCCATATGTGGTTCAGCTTATTACTCCTCGAACTTCAATTTTTAAGAATTCCATCCTTATGGAACGACTTTCCCGAGGTCGTGTTTCCTAACGAATGTAACCTCCAATGATTCAAAACCAATCTGAATCGCTTATTCGCACACGCACCACTCCCAAAAATAAACCGAAACGTGAAACGTCAACGGAGTAAAAATTGCATTAATTAACATTTTTTTAATATAGAGGTCCGTACTATCTTCATTTTGGAGACTAAGGGTCGTATTCATGGTCGATACTTGAGGGGTCCTCAGGCCTTAAGCATTCCTTTGTCAAACTGACAACGTCACCTTAAGAAGCACTTGAGTGCCTAGGACGCCTCAAGTGTCGACTATGAATACGGCCCTAATGGTAAAGGGTATTCCTCGCATGATTGCTGGCTGCTATATTTAAAAATGTCGAGAATTTTGAAGAATATTAAAATCCTTCGTAAATTGTTCGATGGTTGAGTAGGAATAATATATAAGAATTATAAAGGGGACGAGAAAGTTATCCTGATTAGTCAGAAACAAAGTCTTCTTCTTCTTCTTCTGTAGCCGCTACAACCCTGGTTGGGTCTTGGCTGACTTCACAATTTGCCTCCATTGTCGTCTATCCAACATCATCTGTTCTGGGTTGACGATATTCAACATTTGTAGGTCCGCTGACACGTTATCTCTCCAACGCAATCTTGGTCTCCCTAGAAACAAAGTGCCAAATATATCAAATCGACCTTCATTGGGCTAAGCCACAGAAGAATGGTAGGTCGGCATAAATTATGGCCTGATCCAGGATCTGATCTGGTTGATACATGGTTGGACTAATAGATTAGCACAGTTTATTTTCGTTTATATATGGGACGAATATTTAGTTTCAGTAAACCCTGATCCTAGATCGCGTGGCCGTATAGAAATACATTCTATGTTCCAATATTGACTACTTAAATATTTGTTTCGCAGAACGAAAGCCTTTGGGGGTACGAACCTGGTAAGTTGAAGGTTCTACGGACCAACAACAAACCCGAATACTCATCCCATATAAAGGTCGCTAGTGGGCTTGACTATAAGCACCAGAAGGGGGTGGTGCGCAAGCCAATCTTTTAATTTAATGAGGACTTTACAGTGAAAACAAGAAAACGTTTATTAGGAAGTGGCATTCTACCTTCCGTCCTGATAACAGCTTACTAGCAAGACTAGTTTTGTTTCACGGTAGGTCACTTTTATGAGGTGATTACAGAATGTAGAACTATATATAGACTCCGTTGCCTTTTGACGGACGATTCCAAGGGAGACAGGCAAGAGGCCTACAACCTGCAACCCTCCTCCAATCTATTTTCCTTTCTCACATGACAAAAATGATATTTTCCGATCGGCGGCTGTAGAGTATATAGAAGCGATGAAAAAAATCATAGGCGAAAGCTCCTACCACCAGATAAAGGAGATAGGAAGTTGTGGCTTTGACTATCCGCTGAACTGAGGAAGTTTAGCTGAAGGCTGAAAAACAATAATAGATTAATGCGGACATTTTCGCTAGCAGTAAACCTCCCATCGCAGGCCAATGTTTTCGTGTTTGTTCAGATAAGATGTCATATCTTAGATATGGATCCCGTCAGCATAAGGTTTGGCATGTTATATTACTTTGAATGTAAAGAAGACGAAAATGCATGTATATTTTACCACCTATAATCCTTTGACCGGTGCATTATTTATCTCATTCTTTATTTTAACCGTAGACAACACACAGAACAGGCTGCATCCTTGGCTGCCTACCGAAACAGTCCCTGTGTCGATTAAAAATAATACTGCACGCGCTTCAAACCCACATCTAAGAACCCACGAGTCCCGGCACGTGACCGCATGTTGGTTGCCTGGGCGCGAAAATGGCGGTCTCGTCATCAGGAGAACAGAAACATTGGCCGATACTAAAATAGTTACGCGACGATCGAGCAATTCGTAAGCCGAGGGCAATAAAACAGTGATTGCGTTTACTCCGTCAGGCCGTCAGCATCATGGTCGCGATTTTTAAAAACATAAATTATTGTGAAATCAACACTTGACCGCAGAGATTTTGAAAGTATTTATCGGTTTATTTTAGTAAATAGGAAATATATCAGTTCCGGTGAGATTTCCGCCATATGACAAAATTATCCAGCAAGTTCCTGATCAGACAGGATTCCTTTTTAGCCGACCTATTCTTGTAAAAAGTTATAAAAATAATCCGGCTTGAACTACTCATTTCAATTTTCGCGAGTGCATGAATTTAGCTCATACTTCTTGAATAGTGAGTGCACAGAGGAACGATAGGTAGACTCTGTGGCTTGACCACAAGGTTGACTGTGGACCGATCCACTTACTTGCATCGTTTTGAAGATACGAACCGGTTATAACTATTTCAAATTGGTTTCTACCACTGGCGTTGTAGCGATTGGTGTTTATTAGCAGGACGAATGGCAAGGTTAACCGAGGTTACAAGCGCATATAACCGCGGTAATTACCGGTTCATTGCTCTAAAACGGCGTTGATGTTATTCCAAATATTTTCCGATTGGCCTGGAGTCCTTTTATTTAACCAATTAGAATCAAAAGGCGACATGATACCCTTTTAAAAGTGCAATCGTTGCTGCATGTTTTGACAATCCGTAGATTTTATTATTTGTTTCTTCAATATAGCTTAAACTTTTAGTAATATTTATCAACGAAATTTTGTTTTGTTACTTTGGTATATTTGTGGTATACTCTCAACCAGTGCCAAAAGCCTACTGCTTATTAAACTCTAAATGCTGATTTGAGATGTCATCATAATCTGGTTAAGGTTATGCTAGTTTGAATAGATGCTTTACAAAATCGCCTTCACTTACACAACTGTTCAGCAATCGGCAGTTCTTTGCAAAAACTTTGGTAAACCCAACAAATTGTGTAATTATAGAAGAATGATTCAAACAATGGTTTGAAATCTATTGGCATAGTTATGGAAATCCTGGTTATTGATTACTTAAGCCAATAGATATCTTGCAGACTTTCGGTGCCGAAAAGGCAGTTTATGCGCATAGGTAGTACCTATTATTCAGGTAAATGTTTTTTTTTGATTATGGTATCATAGATTTACCGAACATAGTTTTATTCACCCCTGTAATTTTTGTGTTTCGTGCAATCATTTGTGCATATTGGGAAAATTTTACAGCCATCAGTTATCGGTGAATATGTATCAAATGGGCCCTGCTCGGATTGATGTCAATCATATGAAAAGGGTTCAGAAATTTTCTTTACAATATACAATACTTTTATCGAATTAGAAATTAAGCCAGTTTCTCATAACCTCATGACAAAAATTATTATTATTATGCTTTTGAAACAAACCCAAAACAAGAACAATTATTTAATAATAATAATACTAAATTACTTTATTGTAAGAGATTACAAATGGCGAAGTTGAGGCCGAGCCTCCTAGCTTAACCTAGATATAAAGATTTGTGGGAATTTGAATTCTTGCTGGTGCTCGGGAATCTGTCATGATAATGACATGAGAATTTTGTTGAATACAAAAGTGTAACTTTATAAATTCCTAAAACTTCTGGATACACTAAAAAATCCACCTTTTTTTGTATAATGTGTAATAAGAAAGCAAATGTTTTAGTGAGAAAACCATGTGGTCTTCTTCTTTTGGACTCCAAATGGCTCCTGCTTATGGATTTAAAGTGAAATTGTCAAGATATAGAAGCTGAAAGAAACATAACCTACCACGAATAATGAAGATACAATTTCAAGTAGGTAAACAGTTCCTGCTATAGGTACAGCTATATCCATTTGCCCCAGGTAAAAGTGATTTTTATGTGCATTAAAGTTAGAAAGTTGTATATTTTTTTGGAATAAGGGAGGGTTGGTTTTGGCTCTGGAATACTTTTACACTATTTGTCTATGGTCTGCTATCTCTGACAACTTTTTAACTAAACAAAACCAACAACCTAAAAAATACTGCAAAGTACCTACATTAAACAAGTTTAATCATCGCAAAAATTTGTAAGCATCTTACGCTTACATGTGCTGTGCTTATTCAATGTTGAACTCATGCTTGTCTCGTCATTGACATATCTTATTTGAGCCAAGTGTGAAATGTTATTTGCAATTCTTGTTACTTTTCATTCTTTTTACACAGTCGTCTACTTTAAGAGATGACTAAGTAGGTATAAAGGGCTCAATGAAACAATAAAAACTGAGATTTTGTATTATCGACAATATTAATAATTTTTTTTTTTGTTAATCAATACTGATGAACTCTCTGTATTATTAGTACCGAAAAGCATGAATAAGCTCTATCGACTATTTTAAACTATCAAATTTATTTGTGGCACAGGCACGTACTACTCTTCTATCATTCTGTTATACAAATGTTTCCCTACTGTGCCCCCTGAAATTCAAGTGTAACTTTTGGCATATCTTTTTTGTTTCGACAGTTATTGGAAAAAGGATATGTCATTTTAATGACAAACGAATACTTAATAAAAAAGATACCATATTCAAAGTCGATAAACCACACCTTTTATGCTAAAAACTGGAATTAAAGTTTTGTTACCAGTAAAGGAAGTTTTTTAAATGGAAGCAAGAAACTAAGTTATCATGTTTTAAATTTTATTAAACCAGTCAAATACTTGGGAGATATTTTATTTGATAAAAAATATTTAATAAATAAAATATTCTTTGTATTGTATTGAAATTAGTAAGGTACAGAATGACATAAATCATTCTTAACACAAGTTTGACACTATATTAAAGTTCTCTCATCTAATATAATAGATCTTTAAGGATGTGATCTTGCACTTAGCGCGTCAATTGACCCTGGAATTTATTTAAAACGCAGTTTTTAAGGTTTGCCATAGCATTAAGGTTACCTTAGCCAAGGGCTAACTTCAGGTAACATTCAAATATGAACCCTAAGTTTCTATAGAAACGTAGTCAAAGGTTTTCTTATGGATTATGTAACGCCTGGCGTCATTCATTTGCCTCACTGCAAGGTAGGCAATAGTAGGCATCCTCAACTATCAAATTGAAATCACTCTGTTAGTTATTATGCTTCTATATTGTATGGGCTCCTGATAAATGAAGCTTACATTTGATAACTTGATGTGCAAGAAAAGAAAATCAAGTCAATCAATTAAATTAATTCGTAATTTTAATTAAAATAATAATTAATAATATTGTTACTAGACTAACTAGCTTATTAATTAACTCATTAAAATAATAAATAAAATATTAATATTGCTACTGTGGAAGATTATTAATAAATTCATGTGTGTTCCTTTGAATTTAAATTTTGATATTCGTTTTTCTTAAATGACTTTTAGTAAGAGAAATTGGAGGAGAATTTTGTTTGTGGGGCCAAAAACAAATAAGTAAAAAGATTTTCTATAATTTTATATTAGGTTAGGAGTCTTGCGCCTTATCCGCTCACTTTGTCTCCTTTCTTCGCATGCAATTGATATGGCTGTCATAAAATTATGATGACCTCGGAATTTAATATTTTCTCATAATTCATAACTAAGAGGGCTTTGATACCAGGCAAACAGAAACAAAAGCAAGTTTGTGTGGAATTCGGACCGGCTATGGCCTCCAAAATGTTTAAAATATGATAAAATAATACAACTAAGACCGGATCAGCATTTACTGGACCAAATATACTTATCCAATCCATGAAAGAGCACCATACTTCAATTAAACCATCCTTTATTAGCTTTGTTTTTCTCCTACCTTGTCTTCTGGCTTTTATAACTTACTTGCTTTTTTGATCTGTGATCTGTCATCTCAGTCACAACTTTTTAAAATTATTTTAAATAACTCGGTACCCACAACCACATACATACTTAATACTTATACACCTAATACCTACACCTATAAATATTATGGTAGAGTATACATTATTGTATTGGATACATCTGACATCTGACTGATCTGACATCTAGAAGTAATACCTACAACCTACAATAATAGAACCTTAGACTAGAAAAGAAACAATAAGAATCGTGTAGTATTCGTTTCAACATTGGTTTTGGTTTTGATAAACATTAGATTGGCAAAAATATTGACAGTTGTTATAAGTTTGTCTCCTTCTATGGCCTTTTATGTTTTATCAAGTGCCATGGCGATTAGTAAAAACAATAGTTTACAACAAAATATATAAAATATAATATTTAGAAATCCGTCCAACTTATTTTGATTTTAGCTATATACCGGGTTATCATAAAGAACCGGATCAGCCTTTTATATAAACTACCGCCCACTTGATCAAAGACCCGTCAAACTTATTTTTTTGAAATGCATTTAAAGAAAAAAGATATTATACAGGGTGGGTCATAAATGTGCTACTTGTATCAACTTCAATTTGGTTAATGGAACATCTTAAATATTTTTACATTTCCACATTCTACAATCAATTCTAGACATTTTTCATAAATCATGCCCTGTACTATCTTCAACCGTTCACGAAATATTAATATGTACTGGTATGGACCATTGATATATTTCTCGACATTGCAAATTTGATTAACATTCAGTGACATTGACATTTTTGACGTCTCAAACTTAAATAGCAAATTGTCATAGTCAATGCCTTCAAGATTGTGATTTGAGTTCAGAACGTTGCTATACCTTTTTTTAAATGCCTTTCAAAAAATTTAATTTGACGGGCCCGATCGATTTTTGATTAAGTGGACGGTATTCTATATAAAACCCTGATCCGTTTCTTTCAAACCCTCTGTGTATCAGCAGAGCTGGCGATCGTGGGAGGAGCTGAGAAGAAGATAATAAGCTGCTTACGAACAACCACTTTCTTACCTAAGTTCAAGTTAGTTTCTGACCTAATCTAAGTTATATAATTAACTACTACTACTACTAATTTTATATAATTAATGCCTATGATATTTTAATTTTATTAAATTTTAAAAAATCGAATATTAAAAGTAAACGAAAGCAATTGATGAAACATAACCTGTTTGAAAATGATGGAACGTCAAATTTTGCTCACCTTAGTCGAATATTAAAAGTAAACGAAAGCAATTTATGAAACATAACCTGTTTGAAAATGATGGAACGTCAAATTTTGCTCACCTTAATCGAATATTAAAAGTAAACGAAAGCAATTGATGAAACATAACCTGTTTGAAAATGATGGAACGTCAAATTTTGCTCACCTTAATCGAATATTAAAAGTAAACGAAAGCAATTGATGAAACATAACCTGTTTGAAAATGATGGAACGTCAAATTTTGCTCACCTTAATCGAATATTAAAAGTATAGATACGAAAGCAATTGATGAAACATAACCTGTTTGAAAATGATGGAACGTCAAATTTTGCTCAACTTAATCGAATATTAATAGTAAACGAAAGCAATTGATGAAACATAACCTGTTTGAAAATGATGGACGTCAAATTTTGCTCACCTTAATCGAATATTAAAAGTAAACGAAAGCAATTTATGAAACATAACCTGTTTGAAAATGATGGAACGTCAAATTTTGCTCACCTTAATCGAATATTAAAAGTAAACGAAAGCAATTTATGAAACATAACCTGTTTGAAAATGATGGAACGTCAAATTTTGCTCACCTTAATCGAATATTAAAAGTAAACGAAAGCAATTGATGAAACATAACCTGTTTGAAAATGATAGAACGTCAAATTTTGCTCACCTTAATCGAATATTAAAAGTAACGAAAGCAATTTATGAAACATAACCTGTTTGAAAATGATGGAAAGTCAAATTTTGCTCACCTTAATCGAATATTAAAAGTAAACGAAAGCAATTGATGGAACGTCAAATTTTGCTCACCTGCCGTCAGCATGGGCAAGGGGTAAGTCAGATTATTCTGACTTAGCTGTGACAAATCGTACGTGCAACTAAGTTATACTTTTCTTGAAGTTATGTCAGAATTGGTGCGGTTCGTAAGCAGCTATGAAAAAATAACAGCTTTAATGAATTTGTAGTATTATTTATTGGAGTTTTGTAGCATAATTTCAAAAAAGAAACATGCATGACTTTGGAAGAGCTGCCTGTCCGTACGTCTGTAAAAAGCTAATGAAAATTCATGGCGTGTAACCAACATAACGGCAAAAAAGGCAACGACACACGGTATTCCCAAGCGGTCACCCATCCAAGTACTAACCGTGCCCAACGCTTGACTTCAGTGATCGGACGGGAACTGGTATATCAACGTGGTATGGCCGTTGCCACTAGATATGTAATAGTCAAGCCTGAAATTGAACGTTTGACCTAATTCGATAAATGGAAATGATTGCGCCATCACCTTTGAACATAACCCTATTATTCTGTCCTACTTTTAAGATGAATTTATAAACTTGACATTGACGCTTGACGGTGCTGTTTGACGATGACTGTACAGCTTAAACATATTGAAATGCATAAGACCATTTATATTTGACGATGATGGTGCAGTTTTAATCTAAGGATATAGAAGAGGAACATAGTTGGTTTTGTTATTGTACATTACATAGATAGTAAATCAGCTTCGAATTGGATGCTTTGTTTAGAAATCAAATGTATCGTTTAAACGAATCAATTTCATAATTCACGAGCGGTGAAGGATGCACGTTGAAAAAATATATTCAAGCAATTGCCTTTCGATCTTTGTGTATGCACTCTGATCTGAAATTTGCATTGTAACTCACTGTCAAGACCATTATTTTTCACCTCACATCGCTCAACGCCATCGTACATCGCTCGCTACTCGCCTAGATACACACACGACTTTAATGAAAGCGATTATAGGTTCTGATTCTGAATTATCCGGTATCCATTTCCATTTGGTTCCGAAATCGTTTACAAGTAAACTCACTTCTTGCTGTCTTTTTTGCATCACAAATGAATTAAATATTCAGGAGAAAAAGCACATGTTTATTTGAGGAATTTTTGTTAAATGCGGCAGTACACCAAGTATTAGGAAACCATAAATAATGAGAATGAACGGTGCGACAACCTCATAATATCTTTGGACCGTATCGCATGATTGCACCATTGTTGATTGTATTTATTTGATGTTACAATCAAAAAGTATTTGCCATTTACTGCTTATTTAAATTTCTGTTATTACCGACCGAATAGACCACTAAAATTTGACGTGTGAATCATATGCGATATCGTGTAAATCGTTAAAATACAAATGTGTACAGGCTGTTCTCCTAATCATGTAAAACGAAAATTTTATTGAAAGCGAGAGTGAAGAAAGAACCTCTAGTAATATTTACAGAGCTGTACTATGATCTTTTGTATTAAAAAAAAAAAAAAACAGAAATACATTAGTAAAATAAAAAGAAATATATTTGCTTACGGAGAGGTTAGCATGTACTGCTTCTTGGCATTAAAATACACAGGGAACTCAGAAATAATGAACATCCGTGGCCAGGTAGATGTAATGACGAAATCGTTTCGTCTATAAATAACCTCTACGATTACGGACTACCATAATCTGAAGCAACTCGACAGACGAGCTAGACTGCATAGATATTCAGTAGTAATCTACTCAAATTTGCTAAAAACCCGAACATCAGTAAACGGTGCATAAATACCCTTTCTATAAAACTGTATTTTGTCGTATTTCGGAGGTGCTTCAGGTGGCAGTTTGTAGAGTGGCGTAAGAAGGACGAAACGGTTCCATCATTGTTTAACTGGCCCAGGGATTTCTTTTCAGATTTAATCGTATGGCAAATGAGAATAAGAATAGCGGGTTTGTTCGAGAACAGGCAAAAAAGTAACTGAATTTATAGCTCCCATTACGTTATATAGGTTTGGCCAACAACTATTACAATACATAGAGGACGTAATATACTAGCTAAAGTTAAATAAAGAGGAAATATATTTCCTTGTCGTATTCTAATTCGTTTGCTTTCCCCGTCTACCACGGTAGGGGGACTTTCGTACTCTCCTCTCGCAGACTTTACAAGGCGAGCTGTTGATATAGTGTTGCCAGGTTTACTAAAATTTCTAGATCCAGTGTTTTTTTTTCAATCTAGAATTTGACCCTTGATAAAGTTTTAATACAAAATGAAACGTCGATAAATATAAATCAAGTTATTGGTATTCCCGCTCTAGTCATTACAATCTACTATTAAGCAACATTACGTTAAATCTTCTACTATAGTTAATTATATTGCATTTGAGGTTTGCAATTGTCCGAGCTCGGAAGTGTATACTGGCAGTTGCCCGGATCTTCAGGGATCATATTTAGTGGTTTATGATATGATATGCTAATAATACCAACTGGGGTTGGGTACATCCGGCATATACTCACAGCTGTGAGTGTGACTGAGGAGTTTAATAACTAGCAGACGTGTCTGTTAGATTTGTACTAATTCTAAAAACACCATGAGCTTAAATGGTTGTAAAATAAGTTTGGAAATGTAGGAAATGTCTACTATATTTAGTTATTTAATTTTTTTTATTAGTTTAGTTATGCATATTATTAGTATGTAGATAAGTACTGTTCTGGTTTGTTCGGGTTCTGCTTCAGCTCGCTTTACTCCAGGATAAGCAACAACTACTTGCGCCAAGCGGAGCTGACGGCTAGGACTCTCACACTCCTATTTTGAAAGCTTGCCCTGTCGTGAGTTGGATTGGCTGAGAGCCACGGGTACCGTCAAGCTGAGTGGCTGAGCCATTATGTCGTCATCATAGGTTCGTGCAGTCGAACCGTCAGCTCATCTAGCGCAAAACGCATCAGGATAAGGGATGAGGCGGGAGGACAGGGGTTGGTAGCGAGGGAAAAAGAGAAAGCGGGAAGAAGGGGATTAAGATTATTATGAGAGAGAAGACGAAAGACGTGTTCGCAAGACGCGCGACGGGCGGAAAGTTATAAAAAGACGGCAGACGACGTTAGTTTTAAATATAGTGTGGATGTAAAACCGTCTCAACAATAACTATCCAATTAAATATCTAAAAAACTTTAAGTGTATCAAGTTTCTTGCCTTACTACCCCTAGACAACAGAAAAAAGCCTATAGAAAAATATCATTTGTGTTTTCATCCCAAATTTTGCTGCATACATATACTGATATTGCACCTTTCTCAACCCGAGCTTTAAACTAAGACTACAATTTTTAGTCATAAAAGAAAAACAAATTATGATACATGTATTTTGTATTTGTGCTTGTAGGCTGCAAAACTGGAAATCTTACAGCAAAGCTGAAATGCGGATAAGGATATTTAAAAATGTTGGAGTTAAATAATGATGCCATAGCCTGTATTTTTGGTATAGATTAACTGGCAGGAACAATATGATACCATTCTGTAACGCCAGTTGTAATCTCTACTTCAAATCGCCAGTACTCGACCAAAAATTAAGGTAAGGTTAATTTATTAGTTTAAGTTTTGGGGGTTTTTAGATATTGTCATCAAATTCCAAGGCAGCTAAGCTCCTGTAAAGCTTGCTAATATACATAACAATGTAATTCCTTTAGCTTTTGGGAAAGAGTATCATTTAACTGGTTAGCAAAATATTCTTATTTTTGCGAACAGAAAAATGTAATCGGTCAGCCAAAATGGCTAGTTGGTCAGCAACTTATAAACAGCAAACATTTCTGAATCGCTCAGTAATTAATGTCATACTAGAGTGGTCTAAATTATTTTGGTACGCAAATTAAATATATAAGCTGCTATGAGCGATCCACTTTTAATCAGATATTAGTAAGCAATCAGCGGGTAAGCAAAATATTTAATCTTGATCATCAAAAAAAAGCAATAAAACGTGAAATAGTGACAGTGGCCTGGGAAAACAAGTGAAAAGTCGCCCCCGCTATACCTTTTGTAGCCGATTTCCTTCTGTATTCGGCAAAAGAAAACACAAGAAAGTTACATAAATTGACAATGCCGCCCACAATAACGAACTTTGCCGATTATTTAAAACAAACGAAATCCAATGGTTTATCATAACCATTCTTTTAATATGCAAACCTCTGAAGTAAACTGCTTCTAGACATGTTTTTTTCTACTGAACAATTGTAAAATCTTGCTGACCAAGTAATCATTTCGCAGCTCGACTGTTAATTAAGCGAACACATGATATTACGAGCGGACTGATATCGGTTAAATTCATGACAGTTTGTAGCATTTTTTGCAGAACAAGTGTTGCAGCCTGATTTTTATTTATTGCACGCAATATCTTTTTATGTTGACCAAATGATTTAATTTAATTTAAAATTTTTGTTGCGAACCAATTTTAATAACGACGAACCAAATGCCATTTAATAAGAGATAAATCGTATGCACATTCCAATTTTTGAACACACTGGTCTATGACCAATATTTCTAATAAGTTACCCTTAAAATAAGATAATAAAGGGTGGCCCATCGAAAACAATCCAGCAAGGTTTACGGCTGTGTACGTGAAAATTAAAAAAAAACCTCGGACCCGTAAACTTGTGTTTTCAGGGAGACACGTTTCACTATTAATTTCATCCCTGTAACCTCAACCCACCTAGCGGGGGCGGCTACTGCCCGTGTTTTTTCAAATGGGAATGGGTATGTTGTGATACATCTTTTTAAAGGGCATTAAATTCTCTTTAAAATGGCGCTTCGTTTGGTAAATTTGAGCTACGCGCCGCCGAGCAACGGAATTTGAAACGTTTCACTGCAGCTCTTATCAAGTACACAGGTTTGTGCGTAAACAATTTTTTTTAAGTAATAAGTATCAGTCAATTCAACTTTATCTTCAGTAAAGTGGTTGATCCAGATCTACATACGTTATTTCTGCGCTATTATTTTCTTTTGATTTGAACGTGCCATAAAAAATGGTTTATTCTATTGAGGAGAGAGTGGAAATTATTGAATTGTATTTTATAAAGAATCAATGTGCAAGAGTAACGGCAACTTAGTTTAAGACATCCAGATAGACACCTACATCATGTTTATATCTTAGAATTAGTGGAAAAATTTCGGCAAACTGGTTCAGTGGCAAATAAAAAAAGGATCATTGAAAATCCGGTAAGAAATGAAGCAGTAGAAGTAGCTGTTATGGGTCAAGTTAGTATGAATCCATCATTAAGTACAAGAAAAATGTCTGATGTAACGGGAATTTCGCGGACCACTGTACAGAAAATTCTGAAACATTATAAATGGCACCCATACAAAATTCAACTTCTCCAAGAATTTAATTTTTTGTGAAGTAATGTCAGAACAAGTATTAAATTATCCGAACTACCTTTTTAACGTTTGCTTCTCAGACGAATGTTCTATTTTTCTTAATGGCACTGTCATTCGGCATAACTGTCGTTACTGGTCCGACACGACAAGGATTTACCACGAGGTTTATACTCAAAATCCTCAGAAATTAAACGTTTGGGCTGGTATTGGATTTGGATTGGACCATTTTTCTTACCGGGAAATTTAAATGGAGATACTTATTTAGACTTGTTGAAGAATGCTGTCAGCCCAGCCCTGATGGAAATTATGGAAAACGACCAACGTTACCAGGAAGAAAATACAATATTTCAACAAGACGGGGCTCCCCGGAGGAGGGGTGCTATTGAGTGGCCCGCGAGATCGCCCGATTTATCTTCCTTTGATTTCTTTTTGTGGGGACATCTGAAATCCAAAATTTATGCCACCCAACCCGAATCCTTAGAAGATTTACTGAACCGCATTACTAATGAATGTGAACAAATTACACCAGATGTTCTTCACAATGTCCGAGAACACTTTGAACAGTTGTTGTACTATTGTATGGAGGTGAATGGCGGACATTTCAACATTTAATAAGATAACATGTAAGTATTACTCAACAAAATTACATTTTTTAAAACGCAATTTCTCGGCTGCGCGTAGCTCAAATTTACAAAACAAAGTGCCATTTTAAAGAGAATTTAATGCCCTTTAAAAAGATGTATCACAACATACCCATTCCCATTTGAAAAAACAAGGGCAGTAGCCGCTCCCGCTAGGGGGGTTGAGGTTACAGGAATGAAATTAATAGTGAAACGTGTTCCCCTGAAAACACAAGTTTACGGGTCCGAGGTTTTTTTTTAATTTGCACGTACACAGCCATAAACCTTGCTGGACTATTTTCGATGGCCACCCTGTATAATAATACTAATAGTACTTAATGGCTGTAAATAATACATAACGAAAAAGTTTCTAGAAAATTTCAGTATTGTTTGTTAAAAATGTCAATAAAATAATATCTGAAATATATTTGCTCCATTCACTGATAAATGCTCTTAATACGCCCCTGCATAAGAAGCTCGTCGTCCCTCGACCTCGACTATAACATAATATACGCGCTAAATACTCGAATAGCTCTTGCCGTCCGCTGTTCTCCTGATGCCAGAAAATCTCATAGAAGTCCGCCGTGGATTCCGTCAGGACATTCCTCAAATTAATTAAATTTGGCGGCATTCTTTTTACTCGAGACATTTTTGATTATTGACCACTCCTGATCGAAAGACTGGGCGATTGTTTTTAAGTTATCTTGACCGTATGTTTGCCTGATGAAAAAAGTCCCGTGTGTGCGTCCCATGCGATGACCGTTGAGCGGCCAACGGGCATTGCAAACTGGTTCGGAGGGACGGCCGAAATATCTTTTTACACGCATAAAGATAAAAAAGCATTGAAATGAAATGCATATAAGGTATTCTCTTATTTGTATTGCACAATGACCGACCGGAAAGGCAATTTTGTACGATTCGGGTTTGTTCTTGTTCCTTTTATCATTAAAGGCTGGAGGCTGATCAAGAAATTGTCGATATATCCAAGAACCTTAAATAGAATTAAATTATGTATTTAATATATACACTACGCCAATTAATTATTGATTTTTCAAAATGCACCTTCAAATTCAATCCAAAGCTGTTATTTCGTTAATAATGAACCAATTTGTATAATTTTTGTTTCAACAGATAGAAAACAGTTCGACAATAAAGTCGGTACGGTGTATGAAGTCCGCTAAGCAATAAACCGTCTCGAGCCGGGTAATTAAGCAGCTACTGCTACTTACACATAGCAGCTCAAAAAAGTTGCGACGAATTAGCAGTACATATGCTTAATATAGAATGTGAACTGCTAATTTAAGTACCAGTATAGCTGCTTCGATCAAATAATAAACAGTAAAAGTAACAGAATAATCCCCAGACTTACAGCGGCAATACCAATTAAAATGGCGCACGACCCATCTCTGGTGATGCAATAATAATTGCGCCAACTGATCGAGAACGGTGTACTGCGCATGAATCCGTGCAATTTTAATTACCAGAAGACTAGAATTGCCGACTGTAATACGGATTCCATTCTCGCATTGCGCTCGCAATGCAAGAAGTATTGGGCCAGCTGATCGAGAACGGTTTACTGCGCATGAATACGTGCAATTATAATTGCCATTGCAGGCGCAAGAGAAAAAATTGCCGACTCTAATACGGCTCTTTTTTTACGAAACGTTTTTTCGACACTATAACGTATTTAGTCATGGCGATCATTTTGGGTCAGTGTCTAATTTATTTAATTAGTATTTCTAGTTGTTTTACTTCATGAAATTAATTGAGTTCAATTTTATGTAACATATGTCAAATTTAAATTTTAGGAAATTTAAATCTATCTAGATTTTATGCGCTATCCCGTACAAACTGATTATAAATAAAAAGACAACAACCAACGAAAATACCACATTTATTTCCCCAGAAAATAAAAATCTACTCTACTAATCGCGACTAGGTATAGGAACTTTTAGACATATACACAGTGGCGGTTCTTCCACAGGAGCACATGCGCACGTGCACCCCCAAAACGAATAAAAAAATATTAATTTATATTCATTGAATATTATTTATCGTATAAAGTCCGATCCTCCCTAATATTTTATCGTACCGTCAATTATCGTACAAAGTCCGACCCTCCTTAATATTTTATCGTACCATCAACCAAACTGTATATTATAGGCTTTCGATCCGGCAACCCTGCCTCGGTCGAGGTTAATGACGATTATGACGAGACTTGCTCGCATGGCGATTAAGTAGGTGGGGCATAATGCAGTTTCTCTGTAGTAACAGGTGGCGGGAGACAGCGGGGCGGGGCTATGGAGATTTAACATGGGATAGGCGCACAATTTTAGTGTGCGCGCGCCGTTGTCTGTTCGTGCATCTAGTTAGAAATTCGAGCGTGTATGTTTTAATATTTTAATATTATATATTTATTACGTTAAAATAGTTTGACGGTGGGCTATTTAAAAAATAACTTTAGCTCTTTGAATTTGGAGCAAAAAATTGAATTGAAGAATATGCGGGAAGACCTAAACCCCAAATTAATTTAACGCAGACCACAAAGGGTAAATCAAGGGCCTTTATTAGAAAGTTTAAAAATGAAATATATGAAAAAAAAATTTATAGAGGGTATTCCAAACTTTAATGAGGCTGTTATTGATCAATCTTCTACAATTAAGAACCGAAGAACGGACTTTACGTTTAAGCACTATACACACTAAGAAAACCTTTCTTATTTTCCAAAAGTTTTATTTCCTTGTGTATTGTGTAAAATGAAAAAATAAATAAAAGTATGTTTTATCTAACGCATATTCTTATTACTTTTTTTCTTTCTACATTTAAAACGCCTAGAAAGTAATTGTTTGATCGTTACACAAAAATAGAATTTTAAAAATAATTTCACCAAACTTGTGAACCTCTCTATAATAGGTCACGAGCCGCCACTGCATAGACATTAAGTCGCATTCGACCGTTCGGAACGTACTTTTGCCGTCTTTCATACCTGATTTCACGTTTGACACTTCCGGATTAACAACTGTCATATTTGTCATTATTTTTCAATAAAGTTCTTTGTTGTTTTTCAGGGTTTGTGTGTTACATTTACGTATTTTTTGTGGAAAAAATAGTAATTCTTAACTCAATATGGTAAGACTGTACCAAGTCTGTCGTAAATTGGATAAAAATTAAGATTTTTGAGTCACATCCATCGATTGTTTGTTTTTCCTAACCAAGACATATCAAACCGATCAACTGTCAAAATGAAAACAGACACAGACAGACGATAAAAAGGGATGGGGATTCTACAGATAGAATTTTTGTTGTGTTTATTTTCGTCATAACAGGCATAGATAGAAATACCGGTCCATGTTTGTTTCAAGTCAATGAGTCCACTGTATAATTTCGAACTTGTAATAGACCAGTTATATTCGTTTTATTTAGCTATTTTAGCGAAACGACACACCTGTACTCTCTCAAAATTATTATCTAAGCATCAAGTGCAATCGGGTACAAAGCAGATAGAACCGGTCCATGTTTGTTTCAAGTCAATGAGTCCACTGTATAATTTCGAACTTGTAGTAGACCAGTTATATTCGTTTTATTTAGCTATTTTAGCGAAACGAGACACCTGTACTCTCTCAAAATTATTATCTAAGCATCAAGTGCAATCGGGTACAAAGCAGATAGAACCGGTCCATGTTTGTTTCAAGTCAATGAGTCCTTGACTTGTGAGTGGACTCACTGTATAATTTCGAACTTGTAGTAGTTATATTCGTTTTATTTAGCTATTTTAGCGAAACGACACACCTGTACTCTCTCAAAATTATTATCTAAGCATCAAGTGGAATATAAATAAAAATAATTCAATGCAAATAAGTATTGCAGGTGTGAAAAATAGTCTACTTCTCTTATATTTTGTTAATAAATTTGTCTCTTTTCTTAACTCATATCTTAGGGATCGTGTACAATATGTGATGATTCGTGGTCATAAATCCTTTACTTTTTTAGCCTCGAGTGGTGCTCCGCAGGGTAGTAATTTGGCCCCCTTATTATTCCTCTTGTTTATCAATGACATAAGTGTAAATCTATCCAGCAAAGTACTACTATTCGCTGATGACTTGAAACTTTTCAGAATAATACTTGATATAACGGACTGTATATTATTGCAAAGGGATTTGAACATTCTGGAGATGTGGTGTAAGACAAACAACCTGCCGCTAAATTTAAGTAAATGCTTCACTATGTCTTTTACGAACAAAGCCGATTACGTTTATTTTGATTACACTCTTGACAACACAACCATTGAGCACTGCGAAACGTTTAAAGACCTCGGGGTAGTTTTCGACAATAAGCTTTCCTTCTCCCACCACTTTAGGAGCATTCACAGCAGTGCGATGAAGGCCCTGGGATTTATCATACGGAATTCGACTGATTTCTCAAACACCAAAACCCTGAAAACCCTTTATTACAGTTTTGTGCGGTCTAAGTTGGAGTATGGTGGTGTTATTTGGCATCCGGTCTTTCATAAATATATTATTTTACTAGAGAACGTACAAAGAAAGTTTGTCAAGTTTATCGCCTATAGAGAAGATGGTATATATCCTACCCGGGGTACTAACCAGAATGCACTGTTGTCTAGATTCCAGATGCCATCGCTCCTTAACCGCAGATACCTCATGTTTATGCAGTTTTTGTATCGTATTTGCTGTTCGCTCATCGATTCCCCGGAGCTGCTGTCTTGTATTCTTTTCCATGTTCCTCTTCGTTCAGTTAGGCACCATCCCGTCTTTTATCTCCCAACTCCCTCCTCTAACTTTCTGATTAAAACACCTGTATACCAATCCATGTTGATTTTCAATAATACCCTTAATGACATTGATGTATTCGGTTTGTCCAATACCCAATTTACTAAACTTATAAAACATAAACTGTTACCTTGATGCAACCATTATTTTGTTCTCTTTTTTTTCTACTTTTTCCTGTCTTTTGGATTTTTTGTTGCTTATGTATTTTTTTTTCTTTTTATAGGTCATATTGTCTTGTAATTGGATTTTACTCTGTTAGACAATAAAGATTATTATTATTATTATTATTATTATTATTATTATTATTATATACAGGGTGTTACGGAATTGCCTTAAATGGCGTTTCAAGCAAGAAAAATCACCTTATGTAATTTGTCATAAAAAGGCATGTGCAGTACTGAAAATTTGTAAACAAACACTCGTAAAGAGAGACGTCAGTCGTCCGCGATGTTGTCAATTGGTTTACCTGCTGCTTTTCCCGTATTGGTGAAACTCTATAAAAAGCCGTACAAAACCCTATCGATTTACAGTGAAACCTCTCGTAACGGACACCTCTAATAAGCGGACATCTCTATTAAGCGGACACTTTTTCATAGTTCCGAACTAGGTATATGAAATTTCATGAAAATCAATCTCTCTTGGGCTGACTCTCCTTTGGGCGGACGCGGACAGGCTGTTTTCATACAAAGAGTCCGAAAACCCTCCTTTAAACGGACAAAAAAATTTTTAAAGTATTTGGGAGATGAAAAAGTACGGTGCAAAAACTCTCTGAAGACAGACCGGCAACCAATCGCGTATGCGTGGCAGCGCGAAAGGACTTCGCCGAATGAAACTATGCGTGATTCCCCGACAGCAGTCCGCCGTTTATTTGTGAGTTATAAGGTTAAAGTTGTAAACAATGGATGTCGCGTTTTGAGTCTGAAAGAGAATATTGATGTTGTGGAAGTTTGTAATTTGATAACAATGATTTGGGCGAGTTCATTAACATTGATAGCAATGTGCTATTAGAAGATGATAGTGACCCCATTCCTACCGATTATGTAGTCCAAACTGAAACCACATCACTATCTGACGACTCTGATGAAGAAGTTGAATGCAGTAATCAAACAAATGTCACCAATTATCAACAAGCCATTAGGAAAGGAATCATAAGAGTATGCAAAGAAGAGAGGTGACTATACAGCAATGGAATTATTATCAGACTTGAAATTACATTTTCTAGATTGCAAGTAATAATAATAATAATAATAATAATAATAATAATAATCTTTATTTCTAATCATGTCACATACATCCTCTGCACCAAGTACAAAAAAAAACATAAACACAAAAAGAAATGGCGTCAATTTCAAGTCACAATATTTACCATTACTACCCAACTAAATAATCTCTAATCGAATAGGGTTCCAGGGTAATAAGTAACTGTTTAACTCTAATTTTAAATAACTTTATACTATTTATACTTTTAATATGATTAGGCAAATTGTTAAACAATTTTAGGCACATATAACATGGATTTTTTTCTGTTAGGGTTAACCTATGTATTGGATAATTTACGTTTAAACTCCTTGTGTTGTATTCATGAAATGTTTGAAGCTGAAACATACTCCTATTCTTCCAGAAAAACATCAAACATTCATAAATATATAATCCATATACCGTTAAGTTAAGTTAAGTATAAAACGCAAACTACGTTATTAGATTTTTTTTAGTACTACATCCTAACTAAAACTAGTGTATTTTTGTTATGTTATGTTTATTTGTGCATACATATAATACATAGTAATAATTTTGCATTTATTATTACCTAATAACAAATTTCCCATGGCCGAACACCTCTATTAGGCAGACACATTTAGGCGTCCGCCTAAGAGAAGTTTCACTGTATATAATTTTTGATCGGGTATGTTATTATTTAAAATATATGGACCGAGGGATTCGAATAAGATGTACCATTTAAGGACTTAGTTGCTTCAGAAGGAGCGATGGCCCGTTGCCCGCCTCCTGAATCCCCCACTGAACTTTAAACTTTCTGATTGGCTTATCTTTTTCTATCTATAATACAGAAAACGGTCATTATAAAATTTTAGGCTTGATAACGTTTTATTTTTAGTTCCATTTTAGTGATTTTTTTTGGAGAACTGTAGGTACTATCAGTTTTAATGTATATAATGTATATAAACTGCTGGCCATTTGCTTTCGAGCAAGAAAAATTTCGCCTAAATTTAAAAGTTAATATTTTCTGAACCACATATGACATCGATCTCCGGTTTTTAATGGTTGATAGATTTGTCCCTTAGGAAACAATTGCCAAAGTTGGATTGTCTTAAACTGTCAGAAAATTTTATATACAGGGTGTTAAAGAGGACGATGATTTTTGCTCCAATTTCAATAGCATGTAACTTTCACAATAATATTTTTAAATTTTATCACTATACGTCAATTGAATCACTGGTTCATAGCAAAGAAAGTAATCTGTCAAATTTTTTATATCTGCTATATTTTAAGAGATACCGATTTTTTTGAAAAACTTTGTTTTTTTCCAACTTTTTGTTAGCTAGATCCCACTGTGCGTTGTATCGTGCCAACTTTGCAAGTGATTATTATACCTTCTGAAAAGCATGTTTATGTTCAGTAACAACAATTGTACCTAAATGTTGTGATGTGCAGTGGCGTACTTATAATCACTTATATGTCTATGCTTTATGAATATCTCACACTTTTTTTGTATTGGAAAGTACTCGCCCCTAGATTAGGCAAGTTTGTCCTTATTTTTTAGTTTTTCATATCGCGCTACAGGTATATTATTATACAGTGTCTACAAAATTTAAAAAAAGATTTTTTTTATTTAATTGTTTGGTTTGACGGCAGCTAGCGTTATTTAATATTAAAGTGCCTTTCAATGTAAGTTTAATTTTAGGAATAGTGTCGTGTTAGAAAGTTAGAAATTAATAAATAAATTTTTTCACACAATTAAACAATAAAATTATATTTTTTAAAATTTTGTAGACACTGTATAATATACCTGTAGCGCGATATGAAAAACTAAAAAATAAGGAAAAACTTGCCTAATCTAGTGGCGAGTACTTTCCAATACAAAAAAATTGTGAGATACTCATAAAGCATAGACATATAAGTGATTATAAGTACGCCACTGCACATCACAACATTTAGGTGCAATTGTTGTTACTGAACATAAACAAGCTTTTCATAAGGTATAATAATCACTTGCAAAGTTTGAACGATACAACGCACAGTGGGATCTAGCTAACAAAAAGTTTTTCAAAAAAATCGGTATCTCTTAAAATATACCAGATATAAAAAATTTGACAGATTACTTTCTTTGCTATGAACCATTGATTCAATTGACGTACAGTGATAAAATTTAAAAATATTATTGTGAAAGTTACATGCTATTGAAATTGGAGCAAAAATCATCGTCCTCTTTAACACCCTGTATATAAAATTTTCTGACAGTTTAAGACAATCCAACTTTGGCAATTGTTTCCTAAGGGACAAATCTATCAACCATTAAAAACCGGAGATCGATGTCATATGTGGTTCAGAAAATATTAACTTTTAAATTTAGGCGAAATTTTTCTTGCTCGAAAGCAAATGGCCAGCAGTTTATAAAGACCGAAATCTGACGAATATCGATATTCTCCGGTACCGTTTCAAAGATATTACACGTCTTCGTACTCACTTTTTTACAGACGATCCTGTATATCATTATTATACAGGATCTCCCAGAATATGTGAGCAATCTCCCGGGTTCAGATAGAACACTTAAAAATAACAGGAGAAGTACCTATGAATTTTTCTTCCTAGGTCCCTGGAAATCGTTGTTTTTTAAATAATAGGTGTAATTTAATAACTTTTTAGTATAATGGTTAGTAGATGGGTCTCCTTAAAATTCGCCCTTTTAAATACATTTGGCTTATTTAGTTTGCCAGGGGCGGACTAGACGTAACACAAAATGCTTTTTTTGGTACATCTTGTATGATGAAGGAACGACAATAATATTTTTGGATACTCTAAACCTTAAGCTGAAAAAAGATACTCTTGATCAATGTCGATAAAATGAACTGTTTTCGAAAAGAAATATATTTTTGTTCAATATGATTTATATTCAGTACACGTAAATTCCATTTAAGTTACTAGGTAACTAATAAGACAAAGGAGAAAAACCGTAAATTTCAAGACATTACCATAAACTGACACTGGCATAAATATTCTTATTTAAATCGGTACATGTGAAAAAACCATAACAACAATGAGGGAATTTTATGAGCATAAAACAACAACTAATGCAAAAAACCATATTGAACAAAAATATATTTTTTTTTCGAAAACACTTATCGACATTGATCAACAGTACCTTTTTTTCAGCTTAAGGTTTGGAGTATCCAAAAATATTATTGTCGTTCCTTCATCATTTTGTACAAAAAAAAAAACAATTTTGTGTTACGTCTAGTCCGTCCCTGGCAAACTAAATAAGCCAAATGTGTTTAAAAGGGCGAATTTTATCTACTAACCATTATACTAAAAAAATATTAAATTACACCTAGTACTTAATAAATTATTTAAAAAACAACGATTTCCAGGGACGTCCGTTATGGGCCCGTATCTCCGTAGGGGCGGCCGTAGGAAGAAAAATTTATAAGAACTTCTCCAGTTATTTTTAAGTGTTCTATCTGAACCCGGGAGATTGTCCACATATTCTGGGACACCCTGTATACAATTAACTTTTAACATAGCACTAAATACATCTAGCCCATCTCTGTATTTCTTAAGATAATTTCATCATGACTGATGATAACAAACGCTACTTGGACGCACTATTCAGTTGTGATTAAATGTTTTATTTTATTGTTCCATTTTCGTATTGTATATAGTTTAACGTTTAAAGAAACTTAGATAAAGAAATAATAGTTTAAATTTAACACCAAAACATTATTTTGTAGTCCGTCGAATTTAGCAAATACCTTCGATTTTTTTTCTGTGACTTGTAAACAATATGACCGGTGAGAGTTTTTCACTTTGTTGTGTCGGTGGATTTTATTAAAGTTCTTATTTAAAAGCAGTTAAGTGGTTCATAGATACAACTAAGGGGTAAGTAAATTTTTTTTTTTAAACCAAACGGACGATATTTCTGATTGTTAAATGTATTATACAGGGTGGGGGATTTTAAATGGAACGCTGCTTATAGTGGCTCTGGGAATCAGATTTCTCTAAAATCCAAAAATACGTCCTTACAGATTTTTTTCGAGCCTCGCGTTTGTCGTGTAAAGGAGTTGGAGACGTGACAGAAATTTAATAAAAGCCATTGACTTGAAATAAACATGGACACGGTATATCTACCTGCTTTGTACACGTCAATGTGATGCCTGTTATTACGAAAATAAACACAACAAAAAAGAGATGAGGATTCTATCTGTAGAATCTCTATCTCTTTTTATTTTCTCTCTGTTTCTGTCTTGGCTAGGAAAAACAAACAATCGACGGACGTCACTCAAAAGTCTATATTTTTTTATACAGTTTACGGCAGACTTGGCACTGTCTTACCATTAAGAATTACTATTTTTTTTCCACAAGCAATACTTAAATTTAACACACACACAAGAATTTTATTGGTGGTGTCAAACATGTAATACGGCCGTTCCAATAAGGGCTTTATAAAAAGCACGTTCCGATCGCTCGAAGGCGACGTAATGTTTTTGTCTAATTAACAGAAAACGACAAAGAAAAATTATACTAATTTTCAGAGCTACCCGATTGTTTTTCTGGAAAGTTGTTTACAACCTACCTAAGAATGTGAATTGTTTATTCTTCAAAGGTTGTGAAAATCCTTGATATAAACTAATTTTTAACGAAAAATTACATTTACAATAACTTTAAAACTATAATGTCACTTTTTTAGCGAAACAATTGTTGAAAATGTGCCCCATGAGCATGTTGGCACAGATCGAACCGATGGTAGAACTATTCCCTTACTCTTTCAAACACTTCTGGAGTGATTAAACGTATCTATGCCCGAATCCTTGCCTCTTCCAGATTTGTAGGTCTGGTGATCCTTCTTTTTAAGTCGCGCCATAAATAGAAACCAATGGTGTAACATCCGGGGATCTGGGCGGTCACTCTATAAATCCTCGCCATTCTATGCACCAAAACAAAACATAGGTCTCCATTTAAATTGCCTTAAAAAAAAGAAAGAACCAATTATTCTGTCGCCTATTATTCCCGCCCAAACATTCACTTTCCCTTGGCGTTGAGAGTGACATTCAACAATCTAATGAGGATTTTTGTCAGCGTAACCTAAAATGGAAATTAATTTACAATAGGTTTAGAGCATGGTATATAGATTTAAGAGGTATAATTCCACGCCGATGGAGGCGTGGCTTGTGACGTCAACGGGCGAGTGATTTTTAAATCTTTTATGGAGATTTATACTGCTGTCAGCGTTTCTAACTTTTTTTTTAGAGGTATTAAAAGGTTTTACGCATTTAATGGTATGCGAAATGAAAGAATAATATCATGTTATTTAGGTATATTTATTTCTTGAACATACAACAAATATTAAAGCTAAAATACGACCTAGCTATAAACAAATTAAACTATTTTTTAAATAGTCCATCTCTCAGTGGAGTGAAATTATGAAGAGGTAAAGAAACTCATAGTCTGTTTAAATAGTTAAATAAACAATATTTTATTTTCCATACATGTTTCGCAGGCATATACCCTCATCAGCTTCAGTGGAAAATACTTAAGTAAATGTTAATAAAATAAATAAAACCGTATCCATTCTAATTTTTTGTTTTTATCCTTAGGAAAGCGGGAACACCTTATTTTTCTATCAAATTTTTTTACCTGGTTATCCATATCACAACCGACCACAGGGCACTTCAATTATCAAAAATTCAGATATTTATTTTAATAAACACACACGACTAACTAAGAAACAGTTCAAAATTTCCATGGAAAACTACGGCAAACGGCACTCACTACGTGGCGACCAGTGTTGCCAGAAATCTTTGATCAAAAGTAATAGGTTGACGGTTCGAAACCTAATAGAATAGTAAAAAACGGTGTCAGAGTAAGAAGAGTACGAAATAAAAGGTCGTTATTTTCGTATGATATGGGGGCCACCTCCAGATTGAACATAAATTTCATATGGGGAGTCCCACAACAAGAAAGAACATCTCAAAAATTGTTAAAATAGTATTGGATATATTACAATTGTAAAAGACTGACGACGCTGGTGGCAACAAGCAGGGGTAGCCGAGCAGCTTCGACTATCGTCGACCGGTTCGAATGACGCGGTGGATGTTTTAAAAGTTTGTCGGAATCTTTCCTTATTTTAGTGGTTTTTTAGTTATAATGTGTGTTATATTTCTATAAAATTAATATACGTAAATACTTGTCATATATTATTCTTTCATTTCATATACCATTACATGCATAAAACCTTTTAATACCTTTAAAATAGAATAAAAACGGTGACGGCAATATAAACCCTCATAAAAAATTAAAAAATCGCTCTCCCTTTGATGTGACTTCGCGCCGCAGACGAAATTGGAACGATTAGATATCTTAACTTTAGTTGTTGTATCATGGGTTTAGAGGTTAAGATTTTACTCAGCGATTGTATGACGGTTAGTTCGCTTTAAAACATAAATATTTATTTGCTTAGGTTTCAAACTTACTGGGCCATTTAATGTAAATGTTGCTTTATCAGAAAAAAGTATCTAATCTAAATCTATTTGTCGATTGTTCAATGTCCTAAAAATTCAAAAATAAATACTTCATGCTGCTGTTTAATTTGATCCAACCGATCTAATTGTAACACGTAATTCTTAAAACCTAGCCGTATTAGAGTCGGCAATTCTTTTCTTGGGCCTGCAATGGCAATTATAATTGCACGTATTCATGCGCACTAAACCCTTCTTGATCAGCTGGCGCATTACCCACAGTCAGAACAGCAGTTGGTACTGTCCAAATCCCTAAAATATCCCCAGAACTAGAAATGGGCAAACCTGTTCGTTTTGATTACCAGTTGAAGCAGCTACTAGTGCTTACAAGTAGCAGTTCAAAGAAGTTGCGACGAATTAGCAGCACATATGCTTAATAAATAATGTGAACTGTTAATTTCAGTACCAGTCAGTGTAAATAGCCATTAGCTGTTCATAGCTGCTCCAACCAACTAATAAACAATTAAAAATAACAGAATAATCCATCTCTACCCAGACTTGCAGCGGCAATGGCAATTAAAATGGCGCTTGTCCCATTTCTGGCAATGAGAGACAGCTGATCGGGAACGGTGTGCTGCGCATGAATCCGTGCAATTTTAATTGCCAGAAGAGTGGAATTGCCGACTGTAATACGGATTCTATTCTCGCATTGCGCCCGCAATGCGAGGAGTATAGGGCCAGCTGATCGAGGACGGTGTACTGCGCATGAATCCGTGCAATTTTAATTGCCATTGCTGGCGCATGAGACAAAGATTGCCGACTCTAATGCGGCTTTATGGATGTCTAGTATTATCATAGGAACAATCTTACATTTTTCAGGTTTTAGCTACTTTTTTTTTAAATACTCAATTTTATTTTAGTATCTAATTAGAATTTTAAAAGTATTTACCATGTTTTTTTACGGAAACTCTTAGCAATCAATCGCCAATATACGTTTTAGTTAATTGCGTTAAAATATATGCGGCAAAAACTTATTATACACGTTCGGCAAAACAATTTACGAGTGAGTTTTTCGTATGTAAAAGTAAATAGGGAGAATTTTTGGCATACCCTGTATAGTTGTAAACAATTTTGGTTGATATTTTATTCTCTGATAGAATTCCTATCCAAATAAAAATTCTCTCTTAATATTATAAAAGTCATATAGAGATTTAGGTAAAATTTGAATCATAAAGGTCCATTTTATAAATTTTTTAAGTTCAGTTGCGCTGCGCTCGCAGTTCGTTGGGAACCAATTTCTGATTTATAAACTTGAACTGACTCGAACGAACCGCCGGCGCCGCTCAGTTTATAAATGACCTGACATCATTTATTGAAGTCGAACGACAGCCGGCGGAACTGAACTAAACTGCAGCGACAAAGTTTATAAATGCCACTTTAGTCGTTGCTACAATAAAGACCAAAGATAACATAATTAAATGGGACTATAAGGCTTTTGTTAACTGTCAAATTTGACATTCTCTCGTCAAAATGTCGAGGAATGACATTTCCCGATCGAATTAAAAAAAAATTATTTGGAAAAATACCGAATTTGAATTACTTATGATAATTTTTGGTTTCTTTTTTATCTATTTTTGACCGATATACATTTCATTGAAAACGGAGATCGACTACCGCCGTAAATCTATTTATTTATACAATACCCATCGTCTAAATTAATTTTTTATACAAAAATTTTACCAAAATGTTCATTTACCTCAAATAATTAAATTACAGTTTAAAAATGTTGCCCATCTGTGGAGCAAACGCCTCATAACTTTAAAGATTTAATTAACGAAGAGGAGAGTCTTTTAAATAGTAAATACGTTGAAAAAAATGGACATATTAGAGTAATAGCTCCAATGTGTATAATTACGGTAGTACCCTGTACATTTTCTGCCGAATTTGAAATATTTTTGAGACTTGATGATCTTCTAGCTATTCGGTGAGAAAAAATTTTAGTCCAAGAGCTAAGGTAAAAAAAATTATATGGATTATTTCATCGTCATGCATTTGCCAAATAATTACAAAAAGTCCAGATATCTCAAAAACTAACAGAGTCTGGCAACAACATGTTGTATAAAATGTGCTTAGTATTTAACGCTTAATCGAAAAATGTTATAAAGATTACCATGTTGCATTTAAAAAACGAACGGTATAACCGGAAATGACAAAAACATGTGAATAATTTAGTTAAAGAGAGCATATCGTTAAACCTATATACCCATTTCAGAAACATATATTCAGTAGTTCTCCATAAAGTTCTAATGCAATCTCGTCGTGAATCACCCTGTATTTCATCGTCATTGAGATGGGGTCGCTTTGTAGATACAGGGTGTTTTTTAATTGAGTGCCGATACTTAAGGTTGTGAATCTTTGGGTAATTTTATGAAGAAAAGTTGATATTAACATAACATTTTTGAGCTACAGAATGTTAAAATTTAAACAATAACTTTTTTATCATAATTATAATCACTCTTAGATATTTTTATGAAATTTTGTACACACCATTATCAAACAGAAATAGAATGTTTCTTTTGTAGTTTTTTACGTAGAATCCAGTGACTCAGATTTTTCTACATTCAATAATAATCATTAAGGAGCATGTTTGATATTGAATGGTTGAATAGAAAAAAACGGAAGCATATTATAAAAATAAAAATTAGTAGGCTGGGTAAAAAAATCCCGTACGGATGTCACTAGTAAAAATTTTAAAAAATCTTCTAAGTCAAAAATGCTCCTTAATGATTAAATGGTGTGTACAAAATTTCAAAAAAATATCTAAGAGTAATTATAATTATGATAAAAAAGTTATTGTTTAAATTTTAACATTCTGTAGCTCAAAAATGAAGAGCTTTAGAACATATTATGTTAATATTAACTTTCCTTTTTAAAATCAACCAAGGATTTACAACCTTAATATCGGCACTAAAAATAAAACACCATGTATGTTATTTGACCTACTTCGTTTTTTCTACGAATATATTATATAATAATCATTATCATGTCATTAAGTAATTAAACTAATTATTATAATTATTTTGTAAATTGAAAAAATTTTTCCTCTACAAAATTATTTTAGATTCATTTTAAAGAATTTGTTTAATTTTCTAACTTTATTTTGTACGTTACAGAAATCGTACAATCGTAGTTCACTAAAGAATGAGTTCAACTATAAATTCAGTACAAAATGGTCGTTTCAAAGTGGATGGAACCTTACAATTAAAGAACAGGTGAGATTCATAATATCTTTTTAATATTTATATACAGGGTGTTTCAGGAGGGACGCTCACCCCTATAACTTTATTATTGTTTAAATTACAGAAATAAAACTTGGTGGGTTTGTATGTGATATTATTTTGCATTTTATGACATGACTCAGACTCAAAGTTGCAATTTCCGGTTTAACCGGAAATTTGATTTAAATTGGATTTTTAAATGGATCACCCAGTATATTTTTGGCTATATCGATTCAGAATACCATTCCAAAATTAATGACCCATATGGGGTATGTCACTTTTTGACATTTTAAATAATTTTTCATTTATTTTTTTTATTTTTCATCATCATAGATTGGTATGAACTCCCTAATTTTTTTTTTATGATCAAACACAGGCACTATAGGAAAAATCCTTTAGAGGCACTCTGGGAGTGGTGCGTGTGCGAATAAAAGACGATTCACGTTGGTTTTAAATCGTTGGAGGTTATAATCGTTGGGAAAAACGACCTCGGGAAGGTCGTTCCACAAGGATGAAATCCTCCAGGTGAAAGAATTTTTAAATAATGAAGTTCGAGGAGTGCTAAGCTTAACCACATATGGATGGGCGGCAGTGTTTTGCAAATGTTTGCAAATGTTTACTTCTAAGCCAAATTCTTCATAAAAATGAAATTTTCCAGTTTTATTGTATTTAAAATTTTTTACACACTTTTAACTTTTTAATAAGGCTTTTTCCCAGACTACTAAATTTTTTCAAATGGAAACATATTGGCTCACTCGGGCAAAAAGATAGAACACTTTTTCTTCCAACAAATTAAAAAGAAAGGTGATTTCATGTGTCAAAATGTGACGTATGGAGTGTCGTTGAATTTGGAATGGTGTTCTGAATCGATATAGCCAAAAATATACTGAGCGGTCCATTTAAACATCCAAAGGTGATGTAACTTCCGGTTAAACCGGAAAGGAAAAGGAAAGAAATGATATTATTTTTATTTTTTGACACCCTGTATCTTGGAAAGACAGCATTTTCGGACACATACTTATATTCATATAGGGTGTCCGTTGTCCGTCTAACTTTTGCACCGACATGTATAATTTTAATGAAATTCTAATATTTTATAGAGGCCATAAAGAGTCATTAAACCATACTACAGTAGATGTTTCACATCGTCAAGACCGGACTTGCCACCACACTCGTTGAGCCGAGATTTTGACCCGTGTCATTTGACAGAGCTGAAAACTGATTTTTTAATACTTTGCGATTTGCGATAAAATTGGCGTTTTTCGAGATAAATCGGTTTTTATACGAAAAAATCAGAAGCTAAAAATATCGTTTTGAATTTCATTCAACGGCCAAAATTAATATTTTATCAATAACATACGACTAATTTATTGTTTCTTTATTTTTGAAATTACTTGTCAAAGTTTAGAATTTTAAAACACCGCAATGCTAAATTTTATTTTTACCAGTTGGTATTCAGCATTAGTAACTTTTGAGCGTTTCACATAAAAACCGAGTTATCTCGAAAGCCGCCAGTTTAATGGCAATATATTTAAATAATTAAGAATACCTTTTTAAAAAGAATTGACCCAAGTATTAAAAAAAATCAATTTTCAGCCCTGTCAAATGACACATGATAAAATTTTGGTCCAACTAGTGTGGTGGCAAGTCCGTTCCTGACTTCCCTGACGATGGAAAGCTTCTACTATAGTATGGTTTAATGACTATGGCCTTAATAAAATATTAAAATCTCATTAAATTATACATGTCGGTTCAAAAGTTAGAGAGAAAGAAAATCGCTGTATCTTCGTTAACCCAAATAGCACAAACACGTCTCTAAGACGTCTTAAAGATATTGGCGAAATACATCTTAAAGGCGTCTTAAAGACGTACATTGTTACAAAATTGTACGTCTTTAAAACATCGTTTTACGACATCTTAAAGACGTTCCCTTACGTCGTGTTTTCGGCATTATAGGTATGGTATACAGGTTGTGAATTTCTCTGAAACTTAAAAAAATTGCAGTTCTTGGCAATCTCACTATATCTTTATTTTTATTCATTCCATTTTTTGTTTACATGAGTATATTATTTAAACCGCTTTTTTCCCTATGGTTAGCCCGTCGTAACCATGCCTGAATGGACACTTCAGTTTCCTTCTGGTTGGCTATCTCAGCAGACCCTAAAAGTAAACGTTCACATTATTATAAATCGTACATCTTACAAAAGATTTAGCTGGTACATCACAAATAAGACCCTTAATTCTCACGTCATACAAATGATTAACATAAAAACCATTATTTATTACACTTTTTCTGATTGTGTTGGTCAGGAATGCTAACTTCTACCATTACTTCTTCATCAGAGGACACCGAGGGGGACATCACAACCTCCTCGAAGGCTGCTGAGCCCTCTTAGCCCGCATATAATATTTATGGATGTCCTTTACAGTCGTGTTTACTATAGCAAGTGTAGTAATTAATAAAAATTAACTTACCTGGATCTTTGTCAAACAGAATTATAAGCGCCAAAGAAAATATAATAAACTCAATTCACAATCACAAGAGTGGTTTAGAAATCTCGCCGAAAGCCAATTCGCTAATCACGTTTACGTCATTTTAATGGATAAGCACCGCACCGTAATCCAGCATTGTCACATTTACTTAGTTCTTTATCGACATAAAGATCGGAGTACTGCTGTTATTTGTATATTTTTTACTTCCAAATAAATAACAAGTATTTTATTTTTTAGAGAATTGATATAAACAAAAAATGTATTGTTCCCTTATATACAGGGTGTCCCATAACTAATGGTACACAGGAAAACTACAGATTCCTTGGGTAAAAATTCTGCGATTTGGCCATACTTAGTTTAGTTCAATAGCTGGTAATAACCGAGATACAGGGTGTCCAAGTAAAAATTTAATTTTCAATTTTCCTAAATAACTTATTTCTGAATCAATATTTTTGCACAATATTTTGTGACTAGGGTTATTTTGGGGAAAGGAATTTGAATCTGTTAATAATTTTCTGTTAATAATTTACCGCTCTCTGCGGTACTCTGGATACATAAAAATAAATGTAACTTTTTTGTGCCTTAGTATAATTATATTTTTATTAAAAATATCAGTTTTTCCGCCATTTTTAAGCAATAAAGGTATACTTTGTAAATGTCGCTCCGACTAACCGTTTTCGAGATATTTTCAATTACAATTTTTAATGCGCCCGTTTAAATTTTGATTTGTAAATATGAAATTTGTCACAGTAGGCTTTGGTAAAAACAAATACAATGGAAGCACTTTGAAACCTTATTTCTGTCAAAGTTTATTTTCATTTGTAGTCATTGTGGGTTTGTTCGGGATTTTAAGGAGTTTTTGAAGATACTGATATCAAAAATTAAACTAAAAATGCCATAACTATTTTCTAACGGAGAAATGCGAGACATGGTATGTTTACACGCACAAGAAAATGTTAGCAGACGCGGGACACATCGGCGGTATTTGGAAATGTATCCAAATAGAAGGCAGCCAGATTTAAAAATTTTTAGAAGCCTATACTACAGACTGAGAGAAACAGGATCCTTGCATCCAAAACGTAATAGTGGAGGATCCTATTTCTCCCTGTCGGTCGTATAGGCTTCTAAAAATTTTAAAATCTGGCTGCCTTCTATTTCGATACATTTCCAAATATCGCCGATGTGTTAAAATTTTCTTGTGCGTATAAACATACCATGTCTCGCATTTCTCCGTTAGAAAACAGTTATGTCGAGGCAGTTTTAGTTTAATATTTGATAACAGTATCTTCAAAAACTCCTTAAAAACACCCACAATGCTGACAAATGAAAATAAACTTTGACAGAAATGAGGTTTCAAAGTGCTTTCAATGTATTTGTTTTTACCAAAGCCTACTGTGACAAATTTCACATTTACAAATCAAAATTTAAACGGGCGCATTAGAAATTGTAATTGAAAATATCTCGGAAACGTTTAGTCGGAGCGACATTTACAAAGTATACCTTTATTGCTTAAAAATGATGGAAAACTGATATTTTTAATAAAAATATAATTATACTAAGGCACAAAAAAGTTACATTTCTATTTATGTATCCAGAGTACCGCAAAGAGCGCCCCCTACAATCTACATCAAAATTATTAACAAATTCAAATTCCTTCCCCAAAAAAAAACCCTAGTCACAAAATTTTGTGCAAAAATATTGATTCAGAAATAAGTTATTTAGGAAAATTGAAAATTAAATTTTTACGTGGACACCCTGTATCTCGGTTATTACCAGCTATTGAACTAAACTAAGTATGGCCAAATCGCAGTATTTTTACCCAATGAATCTGCAGTTTTCTTGTGTACCATTAGTTATGGGACACCCTGTATAATATAACCACCTCTAGTTACTACATCTGGCAATACCGGTTCTAGTTGCGGCCTGTATAATAAATTTTTTATGAAACCCTTTTTATAGTTATTGCAAGACAAGCCAATAATGTAGAATAAAAGTACAAAACGATGGCCTCGCAAAACACACAAATTATATTAAATTTATGCTTCATAATTAAAGTTATATTTTTTATGAAAAAAACATAGGTTCTATCGTCGTCCACTTTTTGACATCGTAAAGACGTCTAAACTAAGACGTCTTAAATACGCCGATGTAGTGACATCTTTAAAATGTATTTTTTACGTCCAAAGCACGCCGAAGACGTTCAGGCTAAAGATAGGCATAATATGGACGTCTTTAAAACGTAGTGTGCTATCTGGGAAGAGACACTTTAAGATTTTTTTTTCTATGACATTAGGTTTATTATCACCGTATTCTCCCGAAAAATTAGGAAGTACTTACCGGGCAGCCTGTATTCATCTCTAGAATACCTCATAAAAATATTCCCATTCCTCTCGAAACGCCCTGTATTTTGCAGCGTTAATTTTCTCAGTTTACTGGTTTAATACAGATAGTTATTAGAGCTTACCTAATTTTACTCATTCAATTTATTTTAGCAAAAAGGGAGCAGCAAGGCCACTGCCCGTTAGAAAATTTGAAGTAAGAGAATCGCTAATAACAACGCTTTGCGAAAATTCGCACATAAGAGTTGTTAAAAATATATTTGCAGCATCTTTAGTTGGTCTACTTTTGAACACAGTTGCACATGATTATTTAAAAAATGGAGAGTAAGTAATTTGTTTTTTCTAATAAACATTTCATCCTTTATAATTTTTAGGACCCAGTGTTATTACTTTTAATTTTTATGGTTACAATTTGAATTTTATAAATCTTGAAAGCTTATATGAGTTATTTCTTATAAAAGAAATATTTTTTTTTATTTATTGCAATTATAATTAATGAGTTCGTCAATAAGAATAAAATGGCTGAAAGTTAAAATGTTGGGAGTGGAAATATAGTCGTTGCACCGAACCCTCTCGCCAGATATGTCACGTGACGTTAATGACTTGCCTGCTTATTTCTGGTTATTTTTTTTGCTTAGGTTTGTATGACATTCCAGGACCGTACTACAATAGTACGTACGTTTATTTTAAAAATGAAACGAGTCTATTTATATTTTCAAATGCATTTTTTATTATTTATCATAGGGAATAAAACACACATACACATTGTATTTTTTTGTTATTTATTTACTCAAATATATAAAATGAAGTCATTATCTATAATTACATGTCTAGTTGGTACCTCTATATTCACAAAAATATAGGAAGTACGTATCTACATGAATGCCCATATCTTTACCTACTGTAAACTTTATACAATGTGTCTACACATTGACTTAACTATACCTGTAATAAATTGTATCTTCAATTTTTCGAAAAAGTCATCCTTGATCATTTCTTTTCCCTGTTATATAAATACAAATTACTTGGAAAAATTTCCATGTTTTTGTACCGGATGCACAAAAAACATTTCTGAAAATAACTATGGACCTTTTCTAAGGAAAAGTTATTGTATTAAAAAACTAAATATACGGTTTGCTTAAAGGTTGTTCACGCTTGTTACCTCTGTTTTAACTTTAATGTTCAATAGTAACTTATAAGTGTATAGTATCATACCAAGCAAATTCTATAGGCACCCTTCTTCTGTATACGTAGGCTACGTATACTACAAATACGTAGGTTACGTAAGTCATATATGGAAAAAACTAATGAAATGGGGATTTTGGCCTTCCCCATTGGGATTTCGGGAAAGGTAAGAGTAAAGAGATACGAAGTCGGTTAAATTGGGACAATTTTTTTCGGCACCAAGTTGCTCATTGGCCATATATATTTCAAGAAATCTGCGTCTCTTCTGAGCAACACAAGGCTTTTCCATTAGAGCTCGGCGATTATCATCAGCTCTATATATAAATCAAAAGCTTCCAACAATATATTTAGTGTTCTCTGCAAAGTTCTAAAAGTAGCGAACTTAGATAAACATATTATTACACACTACATGATCAATAATTGCACTTGAATTCTGACCAAAACTATTAAAAATATCATGATATTTCCTACTTTCCCAGCTAACCAAACTGTTGCCACACAAAAGTATTACCTGTTATTTAACCACCAACTCACTCGGAACGAAATAAAACATCTAGAATTTTTTTTATTAATATTAAAATTCACCTTAGGTTCTCTAACGGTGGCATCAGCTGAGGTAGAAGGCAGACAATAATTATGCTCCATAATTATTATTTTCGCCTAAAAACAGATAAATAAAATATTAACCTATAAATTTTTCGTTACATGATTAATACTTACTGTGGTTTATAAATACACAAACAACTCGATATGTAGTTAATCAAAGTTTTCAAAACAAAATAAACTATACTAAAACGACGGAAATACACTTTTAAAACTTATTAGCACCAATCAAACTGGAAAAATATAAAAACACAACATGCTTAATGCGGTTCGTATAAAACTGGGGTATTTGATTAAGTCCCCAAACAGCTGATCGATGACATATTGCTGATGTCAATTGTCAAAAAAGCTTGAGGGTTCGCTGCAAAGACTATAGTAAAAAAAAATGTATACTTTGAAATGCGTTTTGTGCAGAGTCGGTAACTGTCAGATACACATGTGGTGCCATCTGTTGCACTTACAAGGAAACAGCCAAATTTAAAATTAATTTGAATTTTATTTAGTTAGGTATTTTCTTTTGTGGTAATGCAAATTTAACAGCATTCAAAAGATTCATGAATATTTTATGCGAACGTTTAGCCAAATATACTTATTTTTTTTCTAATCTAAAATTGGATTCGTAAAGTTAAAGGATTGTAAAACAGTATTAAAAAATTGCCTTAAAAAATATAATGTTATAAGAATAATAATAACAATTTCAAATAGGAACAATTTTCAAATTTTTGTTAGAGATCTTCCTGAAACTTGTTGATACGCAATCGACATGTCAGACAATCTAAATATCAATAAATTAACTAAAAAACTTTATTATTAACGGCTAAAACTTCACGAAAAGAAATATTGATCTCTCGCCTCTTTCTAACCTACCAAAAACGGTATATTTTTCAATTAAACATTTTTTTTAAAATTTTTAGGATTAAGGTGGGAGTTAACGTGATAGCAGCTGGATTTGGAAAATTACATATTGTAGCTGCTATTTGGATAGTACTGAATGTTTGTGTGATATTAGGATACTTTTGCTTTAATTTGTGGGCCAATATACGAATTCGCTTTCCGCCCAACGGTAAGCGATGGAAACACTTTTTGTAAAAAAACCAACGTTAAAACCCCTAGAAAGTATAACAGTATACAAATTTTAAATCACATCAGAACATTTATTATTCAAAGCGGTAAATTTAACACCAAGCATCTTTTTCGCACATCGAAACATACTGAAGTAGCCGCATAGCGCTTGAGCGCGTTGTAATCTGGCATCACTGCTTGCTTACTGTCCCATGTTATCACGCGGCAACACTTGGGATAAAGTGTTTTTACCTATTTAAGTACCTATTAAAGTAAAAATGCAATAATATGGTGGGAGCCGTAGCACTGTATGTCCAATTTCTTCTGCCAATGTGTCACAAACATATACTTTTTTATACAAAATGTCTTTAAAACTTCTAAAAGATCACTTTTTTATAATTTTCTTCAAAATATATATCATTCGCCGCCATGTAGTTCTGAATCTCCAATTTTGTATTATTTGAGCTTGGAGCTTTATGTAATTGGCGACTGTGATAGCTCGCATTGTCCATTACTATCACGCTATTCTGAGGAATGTTTGGTAAAAGACAATTCTTGAACCATTCTTCAAAAACTAACAAATTTTACCACAAAAAGATATTTAAATATAAATTAAGCAACCTAACCTACCTGATGTGCCTATATTTAATTATAATTATTACAATCCGGTCCTTTCCACATAATAATAACAAACGGTCATAAATAATGGGCTGGCCACAGGTACTTTTACTGCACTCATTTTTCGTGAAACAATCTTTACTATAATTACTATTATTAACAATAATATTATAATGCTTAGTTTATTCAAAAAGGTTACATAAAATATGTCTAAAGTCTATTTATTGTCAAGATAGACTAGGCATAAACACTGTTTGCGCATGATCATCATGTGAGGAGGAGCCTCCGCGCATGCGTATTCTTATTGGCCGTTCGACATGACGCGAACGTGGGACAGGGCGGAGCTTATAATTTTTACAGAGTTGAAATCAGGAAATTAGTCGGTCTGTTGGTCATTGAGTTTCGTGTTGGTTTGTTGGTTGTGATTATTCCATTTTTATTTTTGTCCTTTAATTTTTTATTTGTTGTTGTTGTTGTGAGTGCTACTTAACATACCTACCTTAGTATATTTGTTAAAGGAATGTCTAGCACCGATACAGCAAATGAAGCCCAAGTGTATATTAATTTGAGCCCATCTAAGAAACGTCACAAGAAAAATCATTTTTGTTTTGAAATGAAAGAAGTAATTTTAAACACTTTTGTTGCCAAACATAATTCAACCTACAAGATATGAAAGACCTTTTTGACCGTGCATTAGCAACTATTACACGTGATTAGAGTCAAAATGTATGATCAAAACAAAAAGTAGAAACCAGAATGTGGGAACTCGATAATATTATCGAGATACAAGTTGAACGACTAATTAGGTATTACTGTAGACTAAAGCGACGATGAAAACTCCTCAAAGTTATCCGAATAATTTCATCACAATAGGATCAATAAGATATACAGGATGGTCAATACAGGTTGGTGAATTCGGATCTTCATCAGTAAACAGAATTTTTTTAATGACAATTTGGATCACGGATTCTTTCGTTTCGAATAAATTGACAATTCTGACAAAATGTACATCGACCCGTATTTTCCGGAACGGAATTAATTTATTTTATATTTTACCATGAATACTTATTTACATTCCGATATTTCCAAATTGTATTCAACAATATTGCGACCATAATTTTTTATAATTATAATATTATAAGCACTGCCCTGTTCACTGTTAGTTTCACCGATCACGTGCGTTTGTTGTGGTCGGTCTATCTTGGAAATGAATAGACTAAATTAATAGATAATTTCGTGAGTAATTAAGATTATCTTGATTTTATTAATTGATGGAAAAGTATGTAATTTAGTAGATTAGCTTAAGTGTCTACGTCTCAATAAATATATTCATTATTCCATAATCGTTGGCGAAACTACGATTCTATAAACAAAGGAACAAAAACAATGAAACTCGAACTCTCGTTCAGATTTTTTTTTTATGATCAAACACAAGCACTATAGGAAAAATTATTTAGGGCACTCTGGGAGTGGTGCGTGTGCGCAAAAAGCGATTCACGTTGGTTTTGAATCGTTGGAGGTTATATTCGTTGGGAAAAACGACCTCGGGAAGGTCGTTCCACAAGGATGAAGTCCTCCAGATGAAAGAATTCTTAAATAATGAAGTTCGAGGAGTACTAAGCTTAACCACATATGGATGGGCGGCAGTGGAATTGCGGGCCCGTCCATGACTATATCCGGTTCTGTAATGTTAACCTTTTTAGAGAAAACTGCTGCCTGGGTTTTTTTAGCGTTAAATTCGACTTGGTTACTGTCACCCCAAGCCAAAATTTCTTCCAGGTCTTTGTTGAGGCGTGATACTTCATGCTGTCTGCGAAGATATGCGTCGGCAGCCGATGTTTGCGCATTCAAAGAGAAAGATGAGATAAGTGTGCTATCGTCAACAAAACTAAATATCGGATTTTTAGTTTTCACTAGAAGGTCGTTAATGTAGAATAAGAAGAGAGTGGGAGACAATATGAATCCTTGAGGAAGACCGGCATTGATGGTGAAGCTGTCTGAGAGAAATTCGTCAATCGCCACTTGCAGAGAGCGGTCCTTTAGCATGCCAAATAACCATACACAGAATCGACTGGGCATACCATAGGATCGCAGTTTACTTAGAAGCCCCTCATGCCAAACACGATCAAAAGCTTTAGAAATATCCAATGAGATTGATCGAAACTTGTCACAAATATTTTTAATTGTCGATATCGGAGTTTTTCCGTATCATAATTTTTGTTTATTTGTCTTTGGGGAAATGGATGTTTCTTCGATTTACAAGCCTATATTATTTATTATCCCCATTTCAATAGTTTTACATCAAAATTACCTCTCTAATAGTATATTATTAGTATGTACCGGGTGGTCATATAAGCGAGGAAGCCGGCTATATCTCGGTAACCATCAATCGTACAGCTTTCAAAAAAGTTTTTTTTATAGGAAAAGTGGTCAAGAGAAATCCCTGGAAATAATTTTTAAGTTTACCAGTTGGCCGCTAGAGGGCGTAATACCAATACCCAACTGGGAAATCGAGGTTTTCTCTTTAATACGCCCACTTATGCCTTATTAAAAATATAATAATATGTGTAGTAATCCCGGGGGAAGTATGAGCAACTTCTGTTTTATACTTATTGCTTCAACTCATCAAATAAAGTGGTGGGGGAAGGACAAACATTTATTTGCAAAAAACTAAGTAACTCCGGTTAAGGTAAACGAAATTTATCAAACATAGTCTCGGTAAAAAGAGATTTTATTGCTTTATCAATTGCATTATAAATTGCGCCCTTTTAGTTTTAGAGGTAAAACCGCTAGAGAGCGCTTTTGGGAATGTCAACGAAATTGGCTGTTTTTCTTCAAAATTGTAAATGGAAGCATATGTTGGTGGTTTTCACATAATTAAAAGGAGAACTAAATTTTCAAGAATTCAGTGAAAAGCGCTAGTTTATTTCTCTCGAACTAAAGATATCAACAAAACATTGTGAAAAAAAAATTATCAGACTACTATCATGTCGGATAAAAATAATGGGTAGGCTTTGATGCAAAAATATTCTAAAAGTAGTAGGCTTTGAAGCAAAAATTGCGCAAAACATGCGTCACTTTTAATTAGATTGCTTTTTAACATATCGATTTCCAACGATACTCCAAACCATTGGGAATAGCAAGGACTACCGTTATAAATATTTTAAACGAGCAAAGGTAAGTAAATAATGTTTGACGTCATTTATTTTTGTGATCTATTTAAAAAAGTTCGTGATTTGAAATAAAGAAGCTTATTATTATTATTAATAATAATAATTATATCACATCAATGGCCAATTGGCTCATATTCTGGTAAAACAATCTTTCATTTACGGTTTGATCTATGATTTTGTGTTTTCATTAATTATTTTATTGGCGTTTCATGCTTTTAGCTTGGGCAGATATGCCATGTAGTCAGTTGAATTTTGTAAAATTTAAAACCGTTAATCTAACTTATTATTTTATTTTTGTTAGGCTGCATCCATATCACGTTGTCCTTTTTTGCATAATATGCACAACTGGTCGAGAACCAACCCACATTGGATGCAAGAAGTGCAGCATCAAGGTCGGTGGAGTGTGAACGTCTGGTGTGGAATACGAGGAGGGAGAATTATAGGTCCGTTTATATTTAATGAAAAACTTAATGGCCGCACATACCTACATTTTTTAAGAAATTAATTACCACTTCTCCTAGAAAATGTCCCAATAGAAACAAGATGGAATATGATGTTTCAGCACGATGGATGTCTAGCCCATTTTTCTGCATCCGTCCGAGAACACCTAGATTTAATATTCCCTGCTAGATGGATCGGACGGGGAAGATTATTTCCGTGGCCAGCCAGATCACCTGATCTCACATCTTTAGATTTTTATTTATGGGGAAGGTTAAAAGACATTGTTTTTCAAAGTAGACCAACTACACGAGAAGCCATGATTAATAGAATTAGAAGTGCGATTCGAGGACTTTCCATGGCAGAAGTAGAGACGACCCTATTTTCAACTCGGGATAGACTCAAATCCTGCACTGAAAATGATGGAAAACAATTTGAACCTCTAGGGAGGCATTAGTAAAACAATTTTAAAATTTTACAATGCAATTTTTGCTTCAAAGCGTACTAGTTTTAGAATATTTTTGTATCAAAGCCTACCCATTATTTTTATCCGACATGATAGTAGTCTGAATAATTTTTTTTGCACAATGTTTTGTTGATATCTTTAGTTCGAGAAGACATAGCAACTAGCGGTTTTCACTGAGTTCTTGAAAATTTAGTTCTCCTTTTAACTATGTGAAAACCAACATATGGTTCCATTTACAATTTTGAAGAAAAACAGCAAATTTCGTTGACATTCCCAAAAGCGCTCTCTAGCGGTTACCGCTAAAACTAAAAGGGCGTAATTTATAATGCAATTGATAAAGCAATAAAATCTCTTTCTAACGAGACTATATTTGATAAATTTCGTTTACCTTAAGCTTAGTTACTTAGTTTTTTACAAATAAATGTTTGTCCTTCCCCCACCACTTTATTTGATGAGTTGAAGCAATAAATATAAAACAGAAGTTGCTCATACTTCCCCCGGGATTACTACACATATATTTTTAATAAGGCATAAGTGGGCGTATTAAAGAGAAAACCTCGATTTCTCAGTTGGATATTGGTATTACGCCCTCTAGCGGCCAACTGGTAAACTTAAAAATTATTTCCAGCGATTTCTCTTGACCACTTTTCCTATAAAAAAAACTTTTTTGAAAGCTGTACGATTGATGGTTACCGAGATATAGCCAGCTTCCTCGCTTATATGACTACCCGGTACAAGTTTAATAAAACACATTTTAGCACTCGTCCATGTTACAAAACGTCTCTTTTACGTCTTTTTGAATAAATATATTTTAAGAAAATATATGTCATATAAGGGCCGATATTTGTATGTTACCTTAAGTTATACCTCAGCTGAGGTAGCCTTAATGTTATGGTAAACCTTTAAAAAACTATATTTTAAATTAATTAGTTAATTAATCAATTGATGCGTTAAGTGGAAGATTACCACATCCTTAAAGATCTATTCCTTTAGATGAGAGCTCTAAGGGTCTTAAGGAAGGCATTAAGGGAACGATTGCCACGTTCTTATAGATCTATTAATTTAGATGAGAGTTAAAAAGAACTCTAATATACTGTCAAACTTGTGTTAAGGATGACTTACGTCATTCTGTACCTTAAGGTGACTGTGAAATATCGGCCCTTAAATTGATATTTTGTAAACTTGACGGGTGTGAGGTTAGTTTAATAATTGTTTCTGCAACCAAACATACATCGCCAATCTTTAAAAAAGAAAAAAGAGACGGTTTCATAAAAAGTTTATTACGATACGGAGAACGATATCGAAATAACTTTGATATGAAATCAAGATAGGAATTCTTTGGTAAACATAAAATACTCATGGTTGACTCCCCACTGACATTTTTATACTTTAAAAATAGCTTACATGAAAACCCCATTAATTATCAGCTTAACACTGTTAATGAGTTTTATACAATAAACTGTATAAGTACACTTTAAATCAGAAATAAATGATAGGGGTCAATAAATTTAGTTTCAACTATAATTACACCTAAGGTGATTAACCGGTAAAATATTTTTTTGCCGAAGCTAAGCCATTTTAGCCCTTCTTCACAATGCTTTGACCTCCAGAATCGACATGACTTCAGAAGGCGTCTCGTTTTGTAGTGAACTGAGATAGACCGAAGTCCGTGTAAATCGGGCGTTCATCTCCAAATATAAGTTGTCAGATTTTTACTATGATTTGTTTTTCTTTAATCTTCGATATTCAAAGCTTAAAACGAAGTCAAAATTTTAATTACAATATTTTGATCCAGTCACAGTTAGAAAACTGTTTGGTTTTGACAACAGCCGAAACTCTTAGGATCAGAATAAAATAATACTAAAATGTACTTCGTAATATTATGGTTCGTAAACAAAATTACAACGAATTAATACTGTACCTTCCCTCCCTATCAGGGTTGTTAATGTCGCAGAAATACATTGTTACAATTGTTGCGTCGCAAACGTGGTAAAAGTAGTACATGTAGTACATGTATTAAATGTAATTATTGTTTTGATTGGCTGAAAGTGTCACAAATACTACATAACCTCAACTTTATTATTATAAATTTGATGTTAAAAGTTGGAAATTCGAGTGGAAAAGTAGAGAATAGTAGTTTTTGGTTATTGTTCTTCTGTTGCTTGTTGCTTTACGGTTTGATCTAAATAAAAATATTCTAAAAATGAAAGGTGAAAGTAGTAAATGTTACAATAAATACTTCAACAACCCTGCTCCCTATAAATTCATTAAATACTTATGCACCTACTTGAAACCAACTCATGCACCAACATGAACCCGGTATTTCTAACTGCTTTGTATAGTATTTGCAGAATTATACCGTTGATCTTTTAACTGCAATAAAACCTCATTATCCCTTCGACCATAAAATAAATAAGGAAATCCCAAATTTTAAAACCTTTTCGAGCAGAGCCGGACCAGGTATACAAATTCAATTTATACCTATGCCTGATGCATATATAAATACAAAGTGATTTTTAATAATTTTAATCTTTAGTGGTTTTCCCGCGAGTAATTTTTAGTTAGGCTTATTAGTGGTAGAATGTGGCGTCCATGGAATTGTGCTGATAGGGGGGCATCTTCAAGTGTCATTTTTAAAAGAAAGCATTTATCTACCGATGTCAAACTAATAATTAAAAATGTGTATCAATCGTTGTTGAGTAGAAATTTTAATTCGATGGATGCTTTAGCAGAGACGTCTACTTTGACAAAAACTCCTTTATCTTCGGTAAGAGACATAGTACTTAAACCTGTTAATCCTAGAAAAAATCGGAGTGATTCTGGCACGTTTAGAAGTATTGACGAAAATGACATGGATTTATTAAGAACTTTGATTTCCCTCAAAGAGCGGAAACAAATATCTCTTGTAGCCTTTCAAGCCTTAGGAAAATATTGTGTAAAATGGGTTTTAAATACCGAAGCATTGATAAAAGACAAACATTAATGGAATCTCAACGTTTACGGGAATGGAGACTTAAATATTTAACAGCTGTTAAACAATTTAGAGAAGAAAATCGTCCAATTATTTACCTTGACGAAACATGGTTCGATACCCATGACACTCCAAGAAAAGGTTGGGATGATTCTTCCAAAAAATGTCAAGCCAAGGCTCCATCAAATAAAGACAAAAGAATCACAATATTACATGCTGGTTCAGAGAACGGTTTTTTTCCAAATTGTCTGTTGCTTTCAGCTAAAAACATAGCAGATTCTTCTTTAGATTACCATCAAGATACCGACGCACAACTTTTTGAAGATTGGTTTAAACATAAACTCCTTAAAAATATACTTGAAAATAGCGTCATTGTAATGGACAATGCTAGTTATCATAGTCGGCAAGCAAAAATCATTCCCAATTCTAATAATACAAAAGCAGAAATTCAAAATTTTATGATTGAAAATTATTTATATTTTGAAGAAACTTACAAAAAACGAGAACTGCTAGAAGTATTAAAAGCTTTTAAAATAAATAAGGAATACGAGTGTGACAAACTTGCAGCATAAAATGGACATACAGTGTTGCGTCTTCCTCCGTACTATTGTATATTCAATCCTATTGAGCTAATATGGCACCAATTAAAATCCAATATTAGGAGAAATAATATCTCCTACATTAAATGCATCTGTAGTAGAATTAATTAAAAACCAAGTAAGAAAAATTTCTGCAGACAGCTGGAAAAAATGTGTACAGCATGTACTTAAGGTGGACAATTTTTACAATTGTATGATTACACATGTTCAACCCTTAATTATAAGTTTAGGCTTAGATGAAGATAGTGATAGTGATACAGAGTTAAATTTTGAATAAATTATCAATAGTTTCTTAGAATTTAATTAATTTTTATTGTACTTGTTATCCTAATAGTTATACTTTTAAATTATATTATTTTCAATTATCATTAATTGTTATCATTATTTTACATTTATTATAGGTACCTAAAACTAAAAATACCTATCTATTTATTTTAAATTATAAAAATAAATCATGTGGTGTGGTATACATTTTCAAGCCGGCCCTGATCCCAATTATTGAGCTTTGAAGAGGTTGAGGCGTATACAATAGGGTTTAATCAGGTAGTTTATTTATGGCAGTAAGAGTCAACGGTATAATTCTGCAACAACTATACACGTCAATGTGATGCCTGCTATTACGAAAATAAACTCGACCAAAAAAGACGGGATTCTATCTCCCCATCTCTTCTTATCTTCTGCTGGTTTCTGTTTTCATTCTAACAGGTTACCGGTTTGATATGTTTTTATTAGGAAACCCAAACAATCAACTAACGTGACTCAAAAGTCTATAACCTAATCCAGTTTACGGCAGATTTGGCACAGTCTTACCATATCGAGTTATTTTTTCCACAAATAATACTTAAATTTAACGCACAAATACTGAAAAACAACAAAGAATTGTATTTAACAATAACGACAAATATGACAGTTATTGTTAATCTCGTAGTGTCAACAAACCCGAACAAACGCGAAAGCAGATATGAAAGATGGCCGTTCCAATAAGGGCTTTATAAAAGTATGTTCTGAACGCTCAAAGGAGACTTAATGTCTGATTATCAGAACACGACAAATAAAAAGTATGCTACTTTTCAGAGCTCCCCGATTGTCTCTTCTTTACAACCTATCTAAGAATGTGAATTGTTTATTCTTCGAAAACTGTAAAACAATAATGCCTTAAAATTTATTTACCTTTAGCATTCGAACGGTTCGTATTTTTAAGTTCTTTTCTGGATAAAGGATCAAATTTTTAACAAATTCTATTTAATCTTTTTACGTAAACCATATTAGATATTCAAAATAAATAATTTCCTAATCATCTGAAGATGCCTTATCCAATAACCAAACAAATAATGATAAACAGCTATTCTCCGAGCTCATTGACCTCGCCCGCGCGTAATAAAGCAAATATATTTCCGTATTTTGTCCAACACAGTTATCAAAATATTACTTCGGATTGAACTACCTAGAAAATGAAGTATTTTCTATTTTTAGGATGTTTCCATCTGCATTTAGGTTGCTTTCTTTCTCATCAGTGCAGAGGTTCATACCAAACTTTTGCGCTATAAGCTATCATATCAACCCTAGTGGATATAATGCCACGTTCAGCACTAAACTCGTAGAAATCTTATAAGGTCTGAGCAGAGAGCGTCTTGGCTTTACACGTATCGTAACCAGGGTTGTTAACGTAGTTAATGTAACATTTACTACATAATTTATTACCGTAGTAAATATAATTTGCTACATGCTCTTGCTACGTACTTTGTTACATTTACTACACTTACTACACTTGCTACATTTAATACCTTTCATTTTTAGAATATTTTTGTTCAGATCAAATCGCAAAGCAAAAAGCAACAGAAGAACAATAACCAAAAACTACTATTTTCTACTTTTCCACTCGAATTTCCAACTTTTAACATCAAATTTATAATAATAAGGTTCAGGTTATGTTGTGTTTTGACACTTTCGGCCAATGAAAACATTAATTATATTTACCTATTCGCGTGCGGTAAGTAACTACTTACCGCACTGATTTGAGTGCGGTAAGTAGCACTTTACCGCACTAATGCCGTAAGTAATTACATACTATAAAAACAAGTTTATAAGCCAACTATTAAATTTGTATAATTTATTTCCCTAGCAACCTGATATTAATGCATTGTTGATAACGACTTACGAGGCACCTACGGGGTAAATTGAAACAATGCTCTTTTAGTTTTTAATATTGGTGTCCTAAAACACGCTTGTAGATAAAATATCGTACAATACACTTACGGTCGGTGTCTACCGCATTTGCGTGATTTACCAAACTCGCCTTTGGCTCGTTTTATTAAACATCACGCAACGTTCGGTAAAGACGTACCTACCGTACTTGTATTGTAATATACTATTACTACATTTGAGACGTAACAATTGTAACGATCTAGCAAATTCAATTTTTCTGCGACATCAACCCTTATCGTAACACAGAAGGATATTTGCTTGTCAGGTGATGTTACATAATAGATGTAAGGAAAAATATAAGTTCATTAAGTTTTTTATTGTAAATTAATTTATAGGTTTCCGTTCCCATCAGATTTATAAAGAAAATAGGGTATTAGCATAATACTGTTGTTGCGATTAGAACTATGTAGGTACATCGATTTTCGCAAACCAAAAATATAACTAGCTTGCCACGATTAATGCACCTGCATCCCTAATTATTATGCCATTTTAAGTATGTGTCTGTCTCTTTACTTCAAAATAAAAACAAATCAATATATAGACAGCTATATTTTGAGGCTGACCCTGTACTCTTTTATTGCGGTTTGAAGATGTTGAGAACAACACAACACAACAAAACAACAAACAAGTAATTGATTTATTGCAGTAAAAGTCAACGGTATAATGTAACGAGTTTTGTATAAGATGTGATAAATGTCATTAAAACTAAAATTTTAAACTACCTGGTAGGTTTATGTTATAAGTAAGTGTCTGTCTCTTTACTTCAAAATAAAAACAAATCAATATGTAGACAGCTATATTTTGAAGCTAACTCTGTACTATTTTATTGCGGTTTGAAGATGTTGAGACCTACACAATGGGGTTTAAACAAGTAATTGATTTATTGCAATAAAAGTCAACGGTATAAGAGGTGATAAATGTCAATAAAACTCAAATTTTAAACTACCTGGTAGGTTTATGTGATAATACCAATCCGGTAGAATTTGACAAATATATAAAAACTTGAAACTAATTCAGCAAATTGATCTTACGAGACTTGGTGAGGAAGAATTGTGATTGCAATCAAGCCTGCTATTACTAATGCATATTTTTTCTTTTTTAGCAGAAAATATTAAACTATGGGATACTATATGGATGCTCTCCGTTCCAGCTTACTATATTCTTCAATTTCGTATAATTTCAATACTGGTACAATACTTTCAACTGCCGATTGCTTCTGCAGCGATTGTATGTTTGGAACAGGTAATATACAGTGTGTGTTTCTTAATAACATGCTAATATTTAAGGAGATTATTCTTGGGTCAATTTTCAGAAAAATACTTTATATGAACATATGTCCTAAACGTCTTAACTTTTGAGATATAGGGTATTTTCAAAAAATCTAATTTTTTATTAATATCTGTGATACTGCTCTAGATATTTTTATGAAATTTGGTACACACTTTCTATTAATCAAGAGGTATTTTATGATGTATAACATGTTTTCTTATTCCGACCAGTGGCGCTAGTGCGAGAATTGCCCTCGGTATTTTTGAACAAAAAAATACTTCACGTCACTTTTCTTTTTAAATAAAAATAATTTTTGAAATTCTCATTCCTTGCTGAGCAAATGTCGTCTCTTGATTTTTTTTGTCATGTACAGTTTTCTTATAAAAAAATTAAATTCATTAATTTGCACTCTGATATGAAATAAGGTCCCAAATAGCACAAACACAAGATATTGGCGAAATATGTTTAAGACGTCCTTAAAAACATCGGCTAATATCCTAAATACATCTTAAATGTGTCTTAAAGACGTACATTGTTACAAAATTGTACGTCTTTAAACCATCGTTTTACGACATCTTGAAGACGTTCCCTTACGTCGTACAGGTTGTGAATTTCTCTGAATCTTAAAAAAAATTGCAGTTCTTGGCGATCTCACGATATCTTTATTTTTATTCATTTCATTTTTTGTTTACATGAGTATATTATTTAAACCGCGTTTTTTCCTATCGTTAGCCCATCGTAACCACACCTCAGTTTCCTTCTGGCTTGACGCTATATTAGCTACCTCAACAGACACTAATAGCATCAGAAACAAAATCAGTAACTAATAAATTATCATATCGATCACATCACTACCAATAATACTGCACAAAATATTTATGGATGTCCCTTACACTCATGTTTTCTATAGCAAGTGTAATAATTAATAAAAATTAACTTACCTGGATCTTTGTCAAACAGAATTTTAAGCCCCAAAGAAAATATAATAAACTCAATTCACAATCACAAGCGTAGTTTATAATTCTCGCTAATGACGTTCACGCCATTTTAATGGATAAGCACCATCCAGCATTGTCACATTTACTTAGTTCTTTATGGAAATAAAGATCGGTGTGCCGCTGTTATTTGTTTATTTTTTACTTTCGAATAAATAATAAGTATTTTATTTTTTAGAGAATTGATATAAACAAAAAATGTATTGTTCCCTTATATATAATATAACCACCTCTAGTTAGTACATCTGGCAATACCGGTTCTTGTTGCAGCCTGTATAATAAATGTTTTATGAAACCCTTTTTATAGTTATTGCAAGACAAGCCAATAATGTAGAATAAAAGTACAAAACGATGGCCTCGTAAAAACACAAATTGTATTAAATTTAATTCTTCATAATTAAAGTTATATTTTTTATGAAAAAAACATAGATTCTATCGTCGTCCACTTTTTGACGTAGTAAAGACGTCTAAACTAAGACGTCTTAAATACGCTGATGTAGTGACATCTTTAAAATGTGTTTTTTACGTCCAAAGTACGCCAAAGACGTTCAGGCTAAAGATTGGCATAATATGGACGTCTTTAAAACGTAGTGTGCTATCTGGGGTATTAACAAAGATTAAAAAGGATCTAGTAAGTAAGAAGGAGTTCTTGTTTTGTAAACGTAAACAGTTTTGACAGTTATCTACTTCTTCTAGTTGTCGCGTATTTAAGTCGTTAACCTTAACAAATTATTAAAAAAACATGACACTCTTTAACACCCTGTATCTTAAGAGTTAAGATGTTTAGGACATATGTTCATATAAAGTTTTTTTTTCTGAAAATGGAGCCAAGAATAACCTCCTTAAATATTAGCATGTTATTAAGAAACACCCTGTACATATCTTCCATAAAATATAAATTTAGTAAATATAAAATAAATCCAACTATCCTGTTAATATCAGACACAGTGCAGGACAGCACGTTGAGCCAAGGACAGCGCGACCAAAAATCATTAGAATCAAGGGCCCTGAATTCGAGAAAGTATTGCTAAAAAATTAATGATTGAAGTTTATTTTAGAAATGCGTAATAGTAAATGGTGAATGGCAGTACAATCAGCATCTCTGTAAAGATGATTTTGTCCATCCCCCGATTATGGATTATTTTATTTTGCCCTATTTAATGAACACAATTTGAAAACACCAATTGCAGATATTGAGTAGCAAGGAAGGATAATCGAAGCATGTGGTAACATTTCTCCAGAAATGCTATGCTACTCTTTTGAAAATAAGAGAAGACATGTGAATTTATGCTTAGAGTATAATGGTGGTCAATTTCAGCAATTTTTTTAAAACTCAGAGCCCTCGAGTACAATAATTTTTGATCGCACGGACATTTACGGATTGTCTTATTATGCAAAGGTGCCGGAGTTATTTCTAAGTGTGAGAAATTAAATATATTGTACGACACAGGAGTACAGACTCCCTGTTACAGAACAGGGGCGGAAGGGAAAGCAAGATGAAAATGGAATCAAATTTCATATTCAAAATCATTTCGAATTCAAAATTAATAAAATTCATAAAATTCATTTCGAATAACCGTTCTACAATACCGAAATACTAACAGTAAAATACAGTATTAAAACAATAAAATGCTTTCGCTGGCAAGTTGTGCCCGGTGCCGGCTATTAGAAGTATCTCGAGAACTAAATGAGATTTTATTTTGAAAATTTGACTGTGGCTATAAGAGATGGTTTTCTACGTTTATAAAATATTTTGGATGGTGCGGTGTTGCCGGATCATACCGAACTTCGGAATTTTAAAGGAATTACCCTATATATTATATTTTTTTTGGAATCTAGGTAAAAATCTAGAACAGTTTGCTATATAATATCATATACCTATCTTTAAGAGATTTTGAATTATAAATAATCTGATTTTTTAACTCCGTATCGGGACCTGAAAAGAAAATCATATCTTTTTAGCGGTTACAGCTAGAAAGCTGAAATTTTGACAATAGTTTCACAAGACCATCGAAATTTTATAATTTTGAACAGTATTTAATTAGTTTAATACAGTGCGTCTCCATAACAATATTTCTGAGAGAGATAAATTATTGCAAAAATCTTCTTTTTTTTTAAATGGGACACCCTGTATTTGATATGTTTTGCTAATTGAGGATCGAATTTTCTGTCTAATGATAGTTTATGTCTTCTTCAATATTTTTGGACTATTCGGATAAAAATATATTTTTTTGTAGTTGGCTGTGGAATGGATTAATAGAAACAAAATAATGAAAAATTCATTTGACGTTATGTTTGTGTTATTGTAAAAAAATAGTTAACAAATAAGCTATTTATTAATAAATAAATAAACAAAATTAAAATTACGCAACAACACCAATAAAATAACTAATAACTAAATTGTTGGCTCTTAAATATTCATAAATTGTGGTGATAACATGTTCATTTGTCAATTTTTCATTTCTTCCCCCTCTAAATCCCCCGAGAGCTGTTCTTACTCGATTTTCTAAATCTTCAGTTGTTGTGACGGGTGTCTTGTATACTATTTCATTAATCCTACCCCATAGATAAAAATCTAGGAGGGGACCTTGAGGCCATTTCCATGGACCTCCTCGGCCAAGCAACTTTTTGGAAGTCATAGGAGCTGCATCAGGATGAAGTTCATTAAATTTTCTGCAAGTTCTAGATAAAACTCTACCACACTCCCCATGAATATAAAATACACTTAAAATATCTAAGCTCGAATAATGTGAATTAATCATTTGTATTACAATAACAAAGACATAACGTCAAATGGATTTTTCATTATTTTGTTCATATGAATCCATTCCACAGCCAACTACCAAAAAATATATTTTTATAAGATAATTTTTTAATTTGGCTACAAGTCCGAAAATATTGAAGAAGACATAAACTATCATTAGACAGAAAATTCGATCCTCAATTAGCAAAACATATCAAATACCCGAACAAACCCATTTAAAAAAAAAGAAGATTTTTGCAATAATTCGTCTCCCTCAGAAATATTGTTAATTAAATACTGTTCAAAATTATAAAATTTCGATGGTCTTGTGAAACTATTGTGAAAATTTCAGCTTTCTAGCTGTAAAAAGATATGATTTTCTTTTCAGGTCCCGATACGGCGTTAAAGAAGCACAAGATTATTTTTAGTTCAAAAATTCTTAGCAACAGCCAAATCTTCAAAATAAAATCTCATTTAGTTCTCGAGATACTTCTAATAGGCCACTTTACTTGGTGTACCCTGTATAACGAATTTAGTTCGACAACATTTTCATTATCTATAATAATTTAAAAAAAAAAATTAATATGAATATAAAATATATATTGTGATCCTAGTCTTCATGCAAATGAAATAAATGATCTTAATAGCAAATTATTGTTGCAGTAAAATTTAATCCATGGACTTGAGCTGGGTTTTCCAGTATTTTTTTTGCATCATAAACTACTCGAAAGTGAATAAGCAACTGAAAATCCTTTGCATCATTTTAAGGATAAATATTTTTAGTAGAAATTAGTGACGGGGGTCGCTCTTCCAGGGTTGGATGGAGAATTTTGTCAACTTTGATATGACCCTAATTTATCAGTAAGAAATACTATGTTTCTGTTTTATACAGGGTGTTTTAGAAAGCATTGCAAATTTCAAAAATATTTTACGTACTACAGAATTAGGTAATATGATTTCTGACCTATTCCAGGGTATTTTTTAGAAAACTTACTAGATTCTGCCAAAATGTTTTTGGAATCCTCGTTTTATTCCGTAAAATCAGGAAGATATTAATTTTTAAATTAAATTTGGTATTTTACTAATAAGTACGAATGAAAATTTTTAAATAAGACAACCTGGCAATCTCGCTTTTAGGTTTTTATTTTTTGCACGCATTCTTTTCACTGTTTCAGACTAATGTGCCAAACAATACTCGGTGAAGCAAATAAATACTATTATTCTATTCTTAGAAATATGTATATATTTTTTGAGAAGCCATGAGAAGGCTCAATAGAAATATTAGTTAAATTTAAGTAACATTTTCTTCTTAAATTTTGCCCTAAAATAAAAAAAAATAATGGTACTGTAATAGTACGTAACATTATAGCGTCAGTTTTTGTGTTCCATACGGTTATAATTTACTATACCTGTAGGTAATATCCATAAGCGTTTGGTACCAAAATGCAAATAGTCTAAATTGTTTGTTCAAAAATATGTGATATGTGTGAACTTTTAAAATTCTGCTACACCCTTACCCCACCTTACTTTATATTTAGTTATAGTCTGTTATTTTAGACAAGAATGTTAATGAAAATACATGCATTTATCAGAAGTAATGCCGAGAAAGTGGTTCAATTTAAGCCTCACAGTGATAAATCTTTAGAACTGGCAAATATCTCCCATTTCCTCTACTTCCTGTTTGCACCAACTTTAGTATATAGGGATGAGTATCCCAGGTAGGTATTTTTCATTGTTTACATCTAATAATTTATTTACTGATATTTTTAAAACAACCTTACTCCGAAATATACTAAATTTACAGTCGATTGTCTGGTCTTTGGTGAATTTCAGAACAACACGGAGACGGGAGAATGGAGAGAGCAAATTCCGTGATTTAAATTCGAGAAGAGATTAAGCCTGACAAGTTTTAATTCCTGCCTTCCCACATAACAATTTCACGTTCTTAGTAGATGCGTAGAACATTACTTTTTAGAAAGGCTGTTAGCGACTGACCAAAATTACCTTGATCCGTTTGGACAGTCAAGAAGTTTGTTTTTGATCCTCTCGTTATGAGCTTCTTTGCTTTGATCTATTGTTACTTACACTGGTTTCGAGCGGTAACAAGGATGGTGGGATTCTCAGCGGTAAGGTTTTGATTTGACAGCACGCTCACAGTTAAGAGACCTCCCCAGCACAGATGGATGGATCATCGGAAGAGAATCATACGCTCATCCAAGGAAAAGTGCGAAAATGGTCTTTCAGGTCTTCCCACTTGGCCGATGTGTAATTCCATATCTCGCGAGGTTTATGAAGTTGTTCAGAATTAATTGATAGTTTGGCTTAGAGCCGAAATAAGTTTCTTTTGTGATCCTAACGTAGGCTGTATGGTGACTGTATATAGATCTGGGTTTGACGTCAAGAAAAGATCCAAAAGACTAACAAAATCCCTATCTTGCTCTGGAATCCGCGTATGATAACAAAATATAAGAATAGATTAAGAACAAAATTTCAGTATGATTTGGTCAGCCACGGTATTGTTTCAAGACAAAGGTAGGAATAGAAACTTGTCACACTTAATGTTTCCTCGAATTTAAATCACGGAATTTGCTCTCTCAATTCTCCCGCCTCCATGTTGTTCTGAAATTCACCAAAGAACCAGATAATCGACTGTAAATTTAGCATATTTCGGAATAAGGATGTTTTTAAAGTACCTATGTTCAAAGCGCAAACTTTTTCGAATGTTCTAAAGAATATTATACGCACGAACATGCTAAGCATATACCTGCATATGAAGAAAATCCTTTTATGTTTCAAGTACAAACTTTTTCGAATGTTCTTAGATTATTATTCGAACGAATATACTAAAGATATGCCTACCTACAAAGATTACACTAATCAACACAAAAATCCTCTTTATAAAACTATCGTGTATTTTGTAACATTTGGACTTAAACTAATATACAACTAACCCTCAAATGTTTATATTGGCCTCAGATTTCTTGGAAGGGTCGAATAGGCCCATTAATAGGTAATAAACGGTCTCCCCATTGTTATTTGCAGCTTATTTGGATCTATGCTTGAAATATCCCTTTAGTCGTTACTATATAATCATTTAGTAAACATCTATTAATATTTTCGCTTAGATCTACATGCGTGGTAAAACGGTACCAAAAATGTCGATGCGTGTTTGCGTTAATAAATCCGATACCTTCTGTTATATTTGTGGCGAAGTTACCGCGAAAGCGTACCAAAAACCATATCTTCATTAGTAAAAAAGGCTTATGAACTGTACTTTGGATGCAAAGTTGGCGATGAAGATAGGTCCTGGGCCCCAAAAATGTGTTGCAGTTCGTGCTCGAGAACATTGACTGGATGGCTGAAAGGTACTCATAAATCTATGCCATTCGCAGTTCCAATGGTTTGGAGGGAACCTCGTAATCACGTAGATGATTGTTATTTTTGCATGACAAATATTAAAGGAATTACTAGCAAAACCAAGCGTAGCATTCAGTACCCCAATATTCCTTCTGCAATGCGACCAGTGCCCCATGACAACTCATTACCCATTCCCCAACTACCTGAGAGTTACACGCTTGATTCCGAATCAGACTCTGGAAGTATTTCACCAGAAGCCGGACCAAGCTACATCCCTAGTTCTCATGATTTGCCTGATACACCTCATTTAATCACTCAAGGTGAATTAAATGACCTTGTTCGTGACTTGGACCTCCCGAAAACAAAAGCTGAACTTCTCGGATCCCGCCTGCAGCAGTGGAAGCTCTTGGGAAAAGGAGTGAAGGTGTTCATCTACAGGAAAAGGCAATCTACTCTCACAAATGTTTTTGCAGTGGAAGGTGATTTAGTATTTTGCCATGACATACCTACCTGGCCTAATGACCGAACTGAACTTACCATATACTCCCGTTAAATGGAGACTATTCATAGATTCGTCTAAAACAAGTCTAAAAGCTGTTTTACTTTTTAATGGAAACGAGCATCCATCGGTTCCTATAGGTCATTCGGTAAATATGAAAGAAACATATGACAATCTTAAGATGTTACTAAGATGTGTAAAGTACACAGATCACAAATGGAACATATGTGCAGATTTAAAAGTGGTGGCGGTACTGACAGGACTGCAAGCAGGCTATACAAAATACTGTTGCTTTTTGTGTGAATGGGACAGCTGTGCAAGAGACAAACATTATAAAATTAAGGTTTGGCCTCCACGTGACACAATACAAGTTGGCGTTAAAAATTTGACCCGAGAACCATTAATTCAGAAAGAAAAAATATATTTACCTCCACTTCACATTAAGCTGGGTCTGATCAAAAATTTTGTTAAAGCACTGGATAGAAAAGGAAATGCCTTCAAGTATTTAAAAGACAAATTTCCACGTATCAGCGAGGCCAAAATTAAAGAAGTAATTTTTGTTGGTCCCCAAATTAGGCAATTGTGTGCAAACATGCGAACTTCAGGCAAATTTTAAGTGACAATGAAAGGCGGGCATGGAATGCATTTGAAAGTGTTTGCAACAATTTTCTTGGAAATAATAGTAGTTCTTATAAAAGAAAGACGTTAGGGAAGTAAATATTAAATTTTAAATTATTTATAAATGTTTATAATGTACCTAAGCTAACTGTTAATAAAATATATTATAGGTTTTTAATTGTTCAAAGCATATGTCCCTCCCTTATCATTGGAGGCTGATATCGAAAATTTGAGGCCAGATCCGGATTCAGCAGGCCAAAATATATAAAATCCAGCCAAAATCATTCCAGGGAGGAAAAAAATTTTTTAAAATGTTCGTCAGTGTTATTAGTATAAAGATAAAGTATGTTCCAGGCACAAACTTTTTCGAATGTTCTAAGCCTATTACTCGCACAAATATGCTAAGCATATTCGTGTCGGGGATATTCTTTAAAATATACAATTTACAGCCGAATACTATATTATTCGTTTTCGACGTCACTACCTATATGCTGGTTCTTCCTTATTTGCTAAATGCTGCACGTTTCTCTATAATAATGGTTTTTCTTTTTAGGACCCCTACCATCAGATGGAATTTTGTAATGGAACGAATCATTGAGATGGTAGGCGTTATCTTTTATTATGCTTTCCTCATGGAACGATTCGTCATACCATCTCATAAAGACATTGGATTACGACCATACTCTGCTAGCGAATTATTACTATTAGCATTGGATAACTTCGCCGTTGGGATGATGTTTCTTCTTCTCGGATTTTACGTGGTATTGCACACAACACAAAACATAGGCGCAGAACTGCTACGATTTGGGGACAGGCAGTTCTACAAGGATTGGTGGACCGCTACCAACTATTCCGATTATTTTAGGATGTGGAATATGGTGGTAGGAGACTGGTTGTACGCCTACATTTACAAGGACTGCTACGAATTGCTCGTACCTGGGAACAAAACGGTCGCGAAAATGATAGTTTTCATGGTTTCGGCGGTGGTTCACGAATGGGTGCTGAGCTATATGTTTGGCATTTTCTTTCCGGCTCTCTTCTTTTATTTTTGTTTTAGCGGATGCGTTTTGACGTTCCTGCCGATGCCGAAGTTGGATATAGTAAATATAATGTTTTGGTACCTGTTATCGTTCGGTTCCGGAAGCTTAATCACCTTGTACTCTATCGAGTATTTTATTAGAGTTAACGTGCCCGTTGAGAGTTTATCGATTAGAGATTTTATTATTCCCCGACTATTTACTTGTAATTGTATAGTTTAGTATTCATTTTACAGAGCGTATGATATTCACCTGATACTGTATTTCTTTAAATATATTTCTAGTAAAAATGTGTCGGCGTCCGGATCGGAATACCTCGTGTATATGTCGTTAGTCCTGCACTCTAATGTCAAAGTCTCGAACGTGAAATACAATATACACTCCCCGGACAAAGATAATGTTAGTCTTTTTCATAGTCCTGTAACTTTTTTAATTATTTTCCGATCTTGGTGAAATTTTTAGCAAAATGTAGCCTTGTGTTTTGGAATGATATCCTGAATTTTAGTTTTCAAAAATACTGATGTCTTACTCTTAATTTCTTAACGCCCTGTGGAAAAATTGAGCGGTAGAATTTAGCTACATTGTATTTTGTTTTGAAGTGTGACCTTTTCTTAACACAGTGTTTTTTGGTTCACGTCATTATCTGCTTTTTAAAGGAAGATACCAATTTATAAAGAGAGTACTGCAGTTTTTCAATTCTTAACCTTTTCAATTTTTTAATTTTGTTAACATCTCAAAACTTTTTAGGGAAACACTGGTTACACCTCCGAACTTTACGTAAAAATCCCTAACAAGATCAGTTTTTACATTTTTTGATAAGTAAGGAAATACGTAGGCGAAGGTTTTCTTTCAAAATCACCATACCTAAACTAAGAACCACGACAAATTGACACCGGAATCTTTCGCATTGTTAGAAAGTGGGACACTAAAGTGAAAAACACAACATTCTATCTGTGATAATATTACTCCCAGAAAGTGTCGAAAAGGGGACACCCTGTATAGTTGTTGCAGAATTATACCGTTGATTCTTACTGCCATAAATAAACTACCTGATTAAACCCTATTGTATACGCCTGAACCTCTTCAAAGCTCAATAAATGGGATCAGGGCCGGCTTGAAAATGTATACCACACCACATGATTTATTTTTATAATTTAAAATAAATAGATAGGTATTTTTAGTTTTAGGTAACTATAATAAATGTAAAATAATGATAACAATTAATGATAATTGAAAATAATATAATTTAAAAGTATAACTATTAGGATAACAAGTACAATAAAAATTAATTAAATTCTAAGAAACTATTGATAATTTATTCAAAATTTAACTCTGTATCACTATCACTATCTTCATCTAAGCCTAAACTTATAATTAAGGGTTGAACATTAGTAATCATACAATTGTAAGAATTTTCCACCTTAAGTACATGCTGCACACAGTTTTTCCAGCTGTCTGCAGAACTTTTTCTTACTTCGTTTTTAATTAATTCTACTACAGATGCATTTAATGTAGGAGAAATATTATTTATCCTAATATTGGATTTTAATTGGTGCCATATTAGCTCAATAGGATTGAATATACAATAGTACGGAGGAAGACGCAACACTGTATGTTCATTTTCTGCTGCAAGTTTGTCACACTCGTATTCCTTATTTATTTTAAAAGCTTTTAATACTTCTAGCAGTTCTCGTTTTTTGTAAGTTTCTTCAAAATATAAATCATTTTCAATCATAAAATTTTGAATTTCTGCTTTTGTATTATTAGAATTGGGAATGATTTTTGCTTGCCGACTATGATAACTAACATTGTCCATTACAATGACGCTATTTTCAGGTATATTTTTAGAAAAATCTCCTATGTTTTTAGCTGAACGCAACAGACAATTTGGAACAAACCCGTTCTCTGAACCAGCATGTAATATTGTGATTCTTTTGCCTTTATTTGATGGTGTCTTGGTTTGACATTTTTTGGAAGAATCATCCCAACCTTTTCTTGGAGTGTCATGGGTATCGAACCATATTTCGTCAAGGTAAATAATTGGACGATTTTCTTCTCTAAATTGTTTAACAGCTGTTAAATATTTAAGTCTCCATTCCCGACACTTGAAGATGCCCCCCTATCAGCACAATTCCAAGGACGCCACATTCTACCACTAATAAGCCTAACTAAAAATTACTCGCCGGAAAACCACTAAAGATTAAAATTATTAAAAATCACTTTGTATTTATATATGCATAGGTATAAATTGAATTTTTAGATATACCTGGTCTGACTCTGCTCGAAAAGGTTTTAAAATTTGGAATTTCCTTATTTATTTTATGGTCGAATAGATAATGAGGTTTTATTGCAGTCAAGAGATCAACGATATAATTCTGCAAAAACTATACAGTATTAATGATTTTGGAAAATTCGGATAGTCTATTCTAAATTGGTGTAACTCAGATTTTAGAAATGATGTATATGGAGGTATTTCGATTTGAACGGAGGTATGTTGATCTTAGACAGATATAAGCTCAATAAACTCGTATTTTTTACCGGGGAACGATTGAAAGTGAACAATTTAAAATAGTGTATAGTTTTTTTGGTAAAACTACTACTTAAGTGTTTCTAAATAAAATTAAAATATTTGGAATTTTAAGTGATTGTGTTTATTATTTAATAATCTACTAACCTATTTACCATAAGGGGCCCTTCTGTGTTATATTTTTATTGGTCATTGTAGAGTAGTATGGTCTAATTTTTAAGGTGACGAAATATACTTAATGGTTCCATGCGTAGGAAAATGGCATAAAAGGGGCAGTACAAATATGGTCGCCCAACATAGACTTGATAAATTTTCATCGGTGTTAGTGGTGAGCGATATTTCACGAACTGTGATTTAATCACTGATATCAACAAATCACAGGTCGAGCGTATTTCACTTTTACTAATCATTAAACCTATCTTTTTGTTTAAAATTTAATCCCATGAAGTTGACTTGTTGTAACACTATTACAAATACATTTATTACATTTGCCATATCACCGTTAGAATCACATGGGCGATACAGGAGTTCGTGCATTGTTTTTTGGTGGATTTTCTCAAATCACATCTCATATAGACTTATTATTTAAAATGTGATTTCGTGAAGTTGTCAGGTCGTTACTTGGTACTTGACTGTGACTTCTGAAATGAAAATGAGTAGTAATATTCGACAGAATAGCGAGCTCTGAGGAATTCTTTAAAGAAACAGGCTAAGTAATAAGAACTTAAATGATTAACGATTCTATTCTTAAATGATAATATACAATACGCACAAAATGGTCAAGAAAACATGCGTATTTGCATGAACAAATAGTTTGTTGTCGAGTACACAGTGCTAGTTCATCATAGTTTTTTTTAAAGTATAATTCTACTTTAATCTAGGTAGAAATAACGTTTCCTTTTGTTTGTTATCAATGTTGTGTAATGTTCTTTACAGATTTAAGTTTCCTTTTATTACAGTTCTTTTAGTAGTAAAGTAGTATACATAATAAATAATTTAAATCCTTCGACCATCACCCACTAATTATTTTACGATGCGCGCAATATTCTCTTACGTATATTATCTAGTTAATATCACGCTTAGCAGTGATAAAAATTTATAAACCGTGATCACGTTTAATTTCACTGAAAAATCACGATTCATTTACTTACCGTATCCATGGTTAGATACCAACTTGATTTTATAGTTGAACCTTGTATTTGTTCGTTATTTTCGAATTTTTAAAGTTAAGTAAAGGAATCACTCTGTATTATAGACTTTATTTATTGAAATGATTTTTAATTTAGCAAAAGCCAAAAGTGATAAATCTCGTCGATTGTTTACTAAACGTTTTTTCGACAATATAACGTGTTTTAAAGAATGGTACCCAGATATATCTGCAATTGGTTTAGTTTAAAAAATAAATTAAATTCAATTTCATGTATGATATGTCAAATTTAAATTTTACTAAATCTACATGCATCTATATTTTATGCGCTACCCCGTACAATTAGACATATCAGGTAAACTGCTCCGCCATAAACTCTAGAATGTATTTTCTACCAGTTAAAAAAATATAATTAAAATTGGTCCATTATTAACGAAATAGCAGCTTATTAATTTTTGACTATTCGATAAATTTGTTTCTGCGGATCATCTACCATTAATTGGGCCATCGCAAATTTCATTTCCTAGGCTAATATGAGAAATTTTTTTGAAGTAGTCCATCTCGAAGTGGAGTGAAGTTATAGGTAGGTAAAGAAACTCCTAATCTGCTCCACTAGTTTAATGACAAAATTAAAAACCATACATGTTTCGAAGGTTTCATCTTCAGTGGAAAATACAAGGACATTAGAAGAAGGACTTGCTTCCTTACAGTTTAAACAATGTCATGAGTTTCTTCTAATGTCCTTGTATTTTCCACTGAAGATGAAGGTTTAAACCTTCGAAACATGTATGGTTTTTAATTTTGTCATTAAACTAGTAGAGCAGATTAGGAGTTTCTTTACCTACCTAATATGAGAAACGATGAGAAAATTGAAGAAATTATAAATTAAATTGTAATTATAATTTTCAAAATATTGTATAAAATAAAAACAAAAACAATGTAGGCTGATGGTTATTAAATTTGGTACGCTTGCGTGATTTTGAATTCTGAGAAGCTTTTCTTAATAGACTTTATCTGTATTTTACCTAGATAGGAAATAAAAATAGTGCTCTGGTCAAGTCCTTCTTGATTTATTAAACATCAAAATATGTTAAATTTTATTTTCTAATCAAGCAGGTCTAGATTCCAAATGATCAGATTTCAATTCGAAAATTTACCGCTATAAGTTCGATTATCTTGGGATACACTGTATACATGTATTTATACACAGAAGAAATGATTATTTATAATGGCTGCATTCAGCAGAGCCCATCGAATTATAAGCGATTTTTAATCGGTGACGTCACGATGCACATCGATTTGTAGTTCTGCTGAATGCATTTGGTTGCCAATTTTTTGTTTGGTTAGGATCCCTTTTAAATATTTCATCAAATAGTTTTTTTCTGTACGAAGTGGATAATTTTATTTTTAATGCTCCTCTTCACTAGCGGACATCGTGTATAATATGTTTTTATTGATTATAATTCACTTCTTTCGTAATTTTTTTATAATTTTTACTCCTCAAACTGATATAAATCGCTATCAAATCACAAATCGCTCTTTAAATTCGATTTGATTTGTGAACTCGATTTTTTTTTAGTGCATTCAGCAGATGTATACTAATCACTTTCAAATCGATGGGTTCCACCAGTGGCGTATACCTATAGGAATTAGTTGGGGGGGGGGGGGGGGGGGGGGGCGCGTAGATAAAATAATACAGTGGCGCTTTCGCCTTTTCGTTTTTTGATCAATATTTCGTTGCTTTTTAATTTTATCCGAAAATACCTGTTTGAAGGGATCAATTACCTAAAGTTTTAAAATTTCTGCTTAAAAAATTAATTGAAGCAGGGAACAAAATTTGTGCAAATTGTCAAAATTTCGTTTCTTGCTTCCATTAATTTATTAATTAAAAAAATTTCCAGCCTAAACTTCAGGTAATTGGTCCCTAAAAACAAGTAATTAACCGCTTTTAGGATAAACCGAAAAAGTATGGAAACATTAATCAAAAACAAAATGGTGAACGCGCCACTAGCGTTGCGTCCACTTTAACTGAACAAAAAATATACTAAGCGTTTAAACAACAACGAACAAACGAACCAATCATCTAATAAAAATCTAGGTTAATTTTGGTTAAAACAATACATTTCGGGGGAGGGGGGCCTATATAAGGGAGCATAACATTTTTCATCTGGATTATCATAGAACTGCATATGGATCAAAAATGACTTTGAATTATGTATATGTATATGTATATTATGTGATATGAGCAGAACTGTAGACATTTTTAATATATAACGGGGACATTTAATAGTACATTACGTACCGAGGGCAGTAAGAAGGCCTTTACGGACGAGAGCGGGGATTGCCGACCCGAGGGCGAGGGGAGGCAACGCTCTCGTCCGTAAAGGCCTTCACTGCCCGAGGTTCGTACCGTACTTTTTGTCAAAAGTGCGCCGTAAGCGCCTCTTACGCGACCTCTTTTCGTGACCGTAAGTTTCAAGCCTCGGGTCGGCAATCCCCGCTCTCGTCCGTAAAGGCCTTCACTGCCCGAGGTTCGTACCGTACTTTTTGTCAAAAGTGCGCCGAGTCCTTCTGCCACTAAAAAGAGTGTTGGTGTGTGCTTCCAGCGTGAACGCGAGAGGGCTGTAATGAAAACATTACAGCCCTGTTTCTAGGTATATTACAGCCCTGTCTCCGAGAGGCTTGAAAAGAGCTACTTACGGTCACGAAAAGAGGTCGCGTAAGAGGCGCTTACGGCGCACGTATGACAAAAACAATAGTATGATATAATATGTCAAGACTCTGTAAATCTGTTTTTTCTTTTGAAGCTTATGTTGCGATCGTCGATTAAATCTGTTTCATTTGTTATGTATTCTAATGCTCAAATGTTACTAACTAGTTCTATTTACTTTGTTAGATAGATAAGTGATTAATTGTAAAATTATACAATGGGGTATCCCGTAGATTTAATAAATAAAAAAATAAATACTCCACTGGGTTCTGCTGAATGCGCCCAATGACATCAATGCTGAAGCGACATTGACGAAAGTACCGCCAATGTGGGAACAGAACATTTCCACCAGTTGTTTCAGGCGCTCGGAGAGATAACACTGGCCATCTGTACCGTGAAAGAAAATAAAAGATATATGGTGCTTATAGAAAGTATGTTTATTTGTTACGCTATATTATAAGAGCACCCTTAAGTATTCCCTATTTAAAAATATACATTACTTTACTATTTATTACAATATCACAAAATAACATTTTTTTAGTTGTAAGTCATAGGTATTATTTAATTTTTTTATGCACATGCACACGTATAATATGGAATCGTGTAATATTTTAAATTCCGTTATAAATCCGAAATATTTGAAGATTCCATATAAGTGGATTTATAGTAACACAATCTAAAAATGGTTTTAATCTTTAACAATAATATAATGGTCAAAATTGCGTGTTTGTTGTATTATACAGGGATTATATCGTTAGCGGATGGATAAAATTGGGGAAAAAAATCAGTCTATGGATCATGATAAAAACAGATTAAATAAATGTTTTTTTGTTTGTTGCAAATTCCAAGGGTGGTGCGTCCGGTCAGGACACAGAATATCCAACGTAACTTAAACTTTTTAAATATTACAATATGAAAAATGTCCTTGTTCAATTTAAAGTGCACTTTCCTAGTAATTTAAGAGTTATTTATCAAATTTTTAAATGATAAACTAGGAACTACGCACCTCGCACAGTTCACCAGCAAATAAATGATGATGAAAAATTCTATGTCAATGTTAATACTATTTTATATTATAGATACTATTTCTGCCGTAGTACCATTTAATCATTGTGACTTTTCCTCAACTGAATAGCTCATGACGATTGGAAATATTGAAAGCGAAAATTATTTGAAAAAATTAAAAACGTTCTCAAATACTGACAAGTGTAAGCCTACTTATAAGGGTGAGCTTCGTACTCCAGATTTAAGCTAGTTTGAAGATTTTTAGTTATTATTCTCTTGAAAAAGTCTTAATAAAGGTTTTCTTTAAACATCAATACGGAAGCAAATATCTGACCATCTCGAAATTTACATGAGAAATCCCATGCGTCCTATTCGTACGCACCACCCGGCATAATAAAAACAATATACCCATTACCGCTAGATGTCCCTTGCTAACGAGAAATTGCCCTATGCCATTTTGGTTAAAAACGAAATTACAGAGAAATTTTGTCTGCTTAATGTGGGGAAACGTTGAAGACGTTTTTATCATGTGTCCTTTATCTTTTACGTAATGCCAGGCTCTTCTAAACGTGTAGATTTGTTCCCTTTTGTCAATTAGACAAACCAATGCAGTTTGCGACGCAACAGAATAATTATAAAGTTACGAACAATCGTGACCAAAAAATAGGTGTATCTCACTCACAGTCTAAACTCATATTAAGCCGATTATTTATGGTAATGTCGTTTAGATTGTTAATTAGAACGAACTATTTTTAAACTACACCTTAAACTAAAATATATTGCCAATTTAAGGTAATGCCCAGCTATATTTAAAATAAATCATTTCATAAAGCAATGAAAACATAATAGTAGAAAAATATATATATATATTTAAAAAAAAAATTGTTTCTCTAACACTACACTACATTTTGAACCTAAAAACTGGCGCAGTAGGCAGGACAGTTTTCCAATTTACTCATTATAGGATATTTAATAATCGCGTTCTTTATTTATGTCGGACTGCTCCGATCAATCTGGATCGTTCTTTTATTTAAATTTACATTTAACAGATCAGACTCGATTTCTTCGATCCTTGTGGACCGACGATTGCGAGCGATTTGAAAATAAGGTTAGGTTTATTAACCTCAAATTTTGTTTGTTTGTTTAAATTCGGATTATTTTCAATATTTGTTTAAAACCAAATTAAAGAAACATACTTTTTGACGCTGAAAGCCAACAAAAATAAATTAAACGTAACTGATAAATAGATGTGCCATTTCAAAAAAATCTTAAGTTGACGTCATACCTCCCACCCGGGACACCCTATATACCATAATTTTATCTTGAAAAATGCTCAACCTTGAATTTTGAATCAATTTGTGCAAGACTTTATTTATGGACATTTATCAATAAGGAAAAACTGATTCCTATTTACAAAAGTTTTCTCTTAAGCGGGCAACTCCCATAAGCGGGCACGACAGCTGGAGCCGTGGCCGGTTGCTTATGGGAGCTTTCACTGTATAATATTACGAGCGGTTTTTGATTTGTAATGGAATTCGATCAGAGAATAAGATATCAACTATAATGGCAAGTAAAAGCATTATTTCGTTGTTGTTAATAAAACTATAGGGCATCCTACAACAAGACGGCATATTTTCGTGCGCACGACGCTGCTGCGCATTGTGTAAACGTTAATTTTGACAATTGGCATTCGTCAACGGTCTTCCGCAAGAAAATATGCCTCATAAAAAACTGGCCGATGCAAAAATATAGCGTTATGTCTTTTAGTAAAACAATAACTAGTTTATTTGTCAAGAATATTGATACGTATACATTGTTTGGAAATAAACAGTGTGTTTAGAAACTAGTGGTCATAAATGATATGATATGATATACAGGGTGATTACCGGTTTATGGAAGGTAAAGCCGCAAACACACTATTATCACGTCACGTGAATTCACGTGTTGTCATATCGGCAAAATAGAACATGGTGTCATGGCTTAGAAACAGACTACTTACACTGCACATCATTTTTATTACATATTTTGTGTTTGTCAAGATCGCAAGTGAATCTTGTAGCCTTCTAGCGTTAAACTCTGACACAGTGTTATCACGCGTGCCGAATATGTAAATTTGCAGAAATAAAATTGTGCTGTCAAGTATGACTTGCCGTGAGCTGCATGAGGTGACTATGGTGTACTTCTAAACCAATTTATAAGCACGCATAAACCGCCTTGCAGATATTTCGGGTATGCCGTGACATTGCGTGATAGCATGTGATCTCACGTGACGTGATAATAGTGTGTTTGCAGCTTTAGATGTATATGGAAAACGGGTAATAGGATCGGTTTAAAAATTTGGTTTATCTGCACATCTGCTGCATCGACCTAAGTTTTCAGCGTTGCCGCTTCTACTGAAAAATTGTAGCAACTTGTTTATTTTAAATGGAATTATTAAGTGTCTGGAATCGCCTTTTAGTTCTAATAATAGTTCCTTATAACATTCCTATACCCATCGCTTACTTTCTGAGATAAAAAAATCACTCTTGTCTAATATTGTGCAAAACAATGAAATGAATTATATGAAGTACTAGATATTATTTCGCCTATCATTTATGACCTCTATTTTCTGGACACCCTGTATAAATAAACTGACAATCGTCTCAACATAAACATGTTTTAAAGTAAACAATGGACAAGTTAAGTTAGGCGCTTCTACAAAAAATTACCAAATTACTCACTATATTTTAGTAAGATTGTGATTTTCCTTAGGCATACGAATTTCGAAAGGAAAAGGGCATGGAAAGATGATTGCTCGGTAACTTTAATATTTCAAGCCTCGGTTGACAGTCTAAGCTAGATTACCCTAAATAAGCCGCTCGGTGGGAGTTTAGACTGTTAGAAGGAACTATTTACTAGCCACGCTTGTTTATATCTCGCCTATTTGGAAAAAATCGTCCAGACTTATTAATAATTTAAATAAGACAAGCCTCGGTGTTCAAACTTTTTTTTGTATTTTGCGGTTACAAAATGAGCTTTGAATGTATAAGGTATAATAAACACGTAATTAAAATCTACATACAAATTAAATTTAAAACCTTTACTCTATGTTTGTAAGGTGTTATTTTAACTAATACATGGTCTTTTGCTGCTGTAAAAATGTAAATAAACGGGAATATAACCGATGTGTTATCTCAAGTAAAAAGTTTTATGGGAATTTTTCAAAAATGTTCCCATTCATGTAAAAAAATATCATTAAAATGCATTAGTATTGCAAGGTTAATCACACGAGAAAAAACAACCTTTAACGCTGAGTTCGCACTGCAATATACCGTACGTATTTTTACGGTATTCGGTTTTAACCGAATAAACAGCGGGGGCGTTCACACGATACATTTTCATACCTGTAAAGAGAACAAATAACCGCAGATTTCGTCCAGCGATCATCTGGAGTAGACGTGGGAACGATAGATCCACGCGTTGTACTTATTTATCGATATCGAAAAGGCCGGCGGAATCGCCGCTGGTATAACAGAAGATTTTGGGTTCATCCTATAAATTGTACGTAAGAAAATATTTGAAAATTTATACGAAAAGTTGAGAAACGATGAAAAAAGTGTTTTAATTACTTTCGGTCGTCCATAAATTTTTTTGAAAATTTATTAAATCGTCTTAGAGAATTCAAGTTTATCAAAAATTAAATAATGTACTAGACATTACTTAATAGTCGGTTGCTATTCTATAAAACACGTGTGGTATCGCGCCTAACACTATCCGTTTATTTGCCGTGCAAACGATGAGCGACCGGTTCTATGTCAATATATTACTATGCGCCTCTAGTTATTCGGTAAGATTTATCCTGCGGTGTGTTGCCGGGTAAAGCGCAAAAAAATCATTAGTAGGAGGTTATTTTCCGACGTTATTTCACAAACCTTCATTTTCGAATTATACTGTGGTCTAGACTTGTACTACACAGGGGTTCCAGATAAGAATGAACCTTTCTCGATAACCATAGAATATACAGAAATTATCAAATTAGACAAAAGTTGCCCGTTAGTGAGTTCTGCAACGTCATATTTTCAAATTTAAAAATATATTTGAGCAAAACCGAATTTTTACGATTACGTTCGTTCGTTTATTAATCCACTTTATATTCTGAATCCACTGATATATCATACCTATTATTTATTGGACGTTTCGAACCAAAAACACTCATCTTCAAGGCAAATAAGCACCTTATTGAAAATATTTTTGTTTTTATTTTTATATTTATACGCTAGTTGGCATTGACAACTATTCTTTTATTTGACATTATTTACAATAATTATGGAACAAATTATTTTTAATTAAAAAAAACGCATCATTTTCGAACTCAAAATAATAGATATCAAATATCGTTGGATTCAGAATATAAAGTTAGAGTTGGAGAGTTAATACAGCATAAAATAAAACGTTACTACTATTTAAAAAAAAAAACAAGTTGATGATGGTTGCAAGAGAACGAGACATCGGATTGAGAATTTAATAAAATAATTTTATTGAGCAGAAAAAGTGGCGATGAGAATGTTCCATTTATTTTCACATATCTCTTCAAATAGCACCAGAAAACAAAAAGGAAATCGAAAAATTTCGGTTTTGCCCAAATATTTTCGAAATTTTTATTTTTAAATTTGAAACATCACCAACGGGCAACTTATGTCTAGTAATTGATCATTTCAGTATGTTATATGTTATATGGTTAAGGAGATAGAGTGCCTTCTTATCTGGGACCAACACACCAAACTCGAGTTGTTTTAAGAAGGCTACAATTCATTGCAACAAAGTTGCGATTTTGTCGACATCTTTTTATGCAAGGTTATATTTTCAATAGAAAAAAGTGAATCCAGGCCCTTCCAAAGGACTTCAAAATGTTTTCGACACTTTATCTGCGCCTAAAGTTCTTTCCCGAATGTTAAACCATTTTGGTTTGGTTCATAAAGCGCTTTCGTCTACCATAATCTACTGTCTACTTTTGTCTCCCAACACAAATGAACGCGAATATAAGTCAAATACTAAATACCGCCGAATACCAATCAGTAATGAGTATTTACGAATAAAGCTTCCGTTTTGTTTCCTAATTTGGCTATCAAAAAAATATATTTTGCATGGACGTTCAGTGAAATTGCCGAACACATCACATCACAAGTCTATAAAAACATCGTAATTCCAAATACAAAAAATTACCACGTCCAAACGATTGACCAAGTAACCAGTGTTCAATAACATATTATCGAAAATTATTTTCGATATAGTATTCTCTTAGTGGCAATTCCAATGCACTTATAGACTTTTAGGATTTGTGCGGCAAGAAAAACTATCTACTAAATAAAATACTGTTGTTAGTACCATATCGAGGTTTTATAACAACCCAAACGTAAAATTGTATGGCAACTTTGTTCAGGTCCAAGTGATATTTTATTCTAAGAAGTTGGTGACCACAGCCATTAACGTTATACCGGCAATGAGGGCCAACATTTGCTTAAAGGATTCTTTAGGGTCTTCTTCTTTGAGGAGATCTGGAAGAACTGTTACGAGGGCGATATGTAGAAAAGTTCCTGCAGTGAATGGGAGAATCCATGATGTCCTGGCCTCTGGAATAGAAGGTAACATTGAAATAAATGAGCCTTTATTAGGAGTGTCAATATGGTTTTTGTAGCCTTTTGCGGCCATCTTTTATCTTTTTTAGAAAAGATAGTATACAGATATTAGTATCTGGTTCGGCCATATAATATCGGTTATAAATTATACAGTGCGGTTCCTTAATTTCCCCCACCTCCCCTGCTAACTTTTAACTCCCTATCGGAAAAGGTCGACTACCTTTTGACGTAAGAATGACAAGTTTTAACTGTCTGGCTGGCCGCCATCTTGGTAAATACAATTAAATGAAGAGGGAGCTTGTGTTACATCATTTTTTTAAAACTGCATAGTCAATATTTTTTTATTGGCCTTTATTTCATTTCCCGTCAGCAAATTAAATACAACTTAGCATAGTGTAGTGGGAATCAACGATCTACACTTTCTTGCATATTTCATGGTGCTCAAATTCAACATGGCGGATGGGCGCCATCTTGATAAAAAATTAAATAGGAAGTGGGGTCTTGCGATACATCATTTCAAAGGTCGTACTTTACGATCCCAGAATATTGTGTCCCTATTCGTACCCAAAACAAAATGGCGGCGTTTTAAAAATAATATTTACTATTTTTTCTTTTGCTCTTTTAGCTTAGATTTTATAGCTTGGCATAAAGAAGTAGTGTTGGGAAAAACCGATGATTTTAATAATCGAGTACTTGATACTCGAGCGATTTTAATAATCGAGTTAATCGCTCGAGTGAATCGCCTGAAATTCCAATTTACCAAGCGATGACGTCACCGACTGCTTAACGGGCTGCCTAGCCCTTTACATGTGATCAGGTAGGGTATTTAGCAGGCACCTAACTACAGGTGGGCACAGGTTTAGCTAAAAAATTATAGTGTCACAAAAAAAATTCCAGAAATTTATTTATTTGTGAATAATAAATTTTTAACCCCGTGTCTCGATACCAAACAAAAAAACTGCAAAAAATCACCCAAATAATTTTAATACAACTTACAATACAATGTACAACTGTACATCATGTGCTTCGGGTATTTCAATAAAAGATACATCTTTGTTCCGATCCAATGTTCAACCTTCAAGATTCCGCTTTTTCATATTTAGCCCATGAGCAGTTAGGGGACTCAGTGTAAATAAAATGACGTTTTCTCGAAAACGGTTAGGATTAGCGACATGAATGAAGAGTACTTAATTTTTAGCCAATAGTTAAAGGTATGTAAAAAACATTGTCCAAAGTTCTCATCATACAGGGCGTAAAAAAAATGGGCCCATGAGTGTTACAGCTAGTCCGTCCCTGCAGCTGTGAGTAATTCACAACAGTTTCTTGGATAGTAATTTGACGGGTCTTACCTGGTATACATCATAATTAAAAAATAATTGAAATATACCAGGTGGTTCAATAATTATGTGTAAAAAACTTGATTCCATTGGTGCTCTTTGGGAGCCCATATCTCCGAAGAGGAGGCCGATACGAAAGACGTTTATATGAACCTATAGTATTCTTTTCACGTATTTTCTTCATATCCGGGAGATTTCCCACATGTTCCCGGACACCCTGTATATGTTGTTAACAATTTTGTTCGTTTTGTTATTTTTCATTAAGAATTTCTATTATTATGTTATTTTTGAGAAGTCTTCTCGAGTTTATAGTAAATAAAAATTTTCGAATAATTATATCCCTTAATTTTTTAATATTTACAATCGGAGACCTAAACTACGCCGCTGGCTAGGCAGCTTTCGGATCGCGCGACGTGTAAAACGAATGTCATTATACAGTTGATATTTTTCGGTTTTTCGCCTGAATTTATAACTAGAGTATTTCCTATCGAGCGAAAAACTGTTTGAATATACGAGCAGTTTTTTAATTCGATCACGCTACAGCGGTACAACTCCGTCGGCGGCAAGCGAAGCGCGGGTATCGAGTGAAAGATAATAAGTTACGGGCGATGTCGGTTATTTCAATAGTCGAGTGATCAAGCGGTTTTTCGCTCGAGTGATCACAACACTATAAAGAAGCAGTGAGTATCAATCAATATCAGTTTGGTAAAGACGCGCACTGTATAATATCAGTATAGGTATTATCGGTATGGTTCCTAAATATCGGATATCGGCAAGAAAGTCCGTATCGGTCAATCACTAATTTTCAGTCACGTGAAAAACCATTTCATTATTCCTACTCGGGTAAGGGTTTACACTCTATTCAATTTACCAATTCAGGAGAATAAACAAACATCGGCGCGTGATAGCCACGTGCTCGATGCATAAACTTATTGCTATTGGTCAATCGACGCGCTGCATTTTTTAAGGGTCTTAGTTCAGTGTATGCTATATTTCAGGTTTATTCATGAGTGGTTCGAGATTGTACTGTTATAATGTTCTTAATGCGATCCTGTGTGCTGTTGAAGTGCACATTGCGTGTATTTGTTTTGGTCTTCGAATTGGGAAAATAAATAGACAATTGTAATAGTTTAGACGAGTGCAGAGGCTTTCATTGGTGCCCTGGTCAGCTGGACACAAAGTCCTGCCACTGCTACGTTGTACGTGTTTGTTCGGGTCTGTTCACATGCACATCGCGTGTATTTGTTTGGTATTTGAATTAGGAAAATGAATAGACTATAGTAACAGTTTAGAGGAGTGCAGAGGCTTTCATTGGTGCCCTGGTCAGCTGGACACAAAGTCCTGCCACTGCTACGTTGTATGTGTTTTATGGTCAACCTAATTAAATTTGAAATTCTCACCAATTGAATTTGTAGCTCCGCTAAACACAATAGCACATAGCGCGCCTATAAGTCCACCGCTAGCTGTCAGCAACTGGAAACAGGCAGCGTGCCACCTCGTAAAGCCGGATTTCAGCAAAATTGCGAAGTCTCCGACCTCGTGAGGGATTTCGTGGACTAAGATGGCGAACGTTGTCAGTACTCCTGTCGTAGGCGACACTAAGAAGGCGCCACCCAAAGATAAACCGTGAGTGAAGTTGTCTATTGTGTTGGCTATGAGATTCAGGTAACCTGATATCTAAAAATTGTAATAAAAACAGGTAATAATCGCAAAATAAATAAGAAAGGAACTAAAAATAATTTTTTAACAGTAAAATAGAACCAATTTGCGCTACCTGTGCTGCAACGATTTTATTCCATATGCATTAATATTATTAAAGTATGCAAAATGAAGTCCCCCTATTCTGTATTCGATCAAAATAACTGCTTGGTTCCATAAGAGAGATTGTACTGATAAACAGGGTATAACAAATTCGTCCTTCACCATTGGGATTTCGGGAACGGTGAGAGATATGAAGTTAGATAAATTAGGACAAAGTAGCATAATTATGGGCCTAATAATAATATGCGGTAAAGAAATTTCAAATAAATTTACTACAAAATAAAATATTTGGATAAATTTTGTGTGTTCGGTTTTTATTTTTTCCTGACTTCGTTCGAAGAGATAACCAAAAATTAATTTCACTTTCTAGGCTCCACAAGGTGACATCATCAGACGTTTCGTCATCGGGTCACCATCATCAACTTAACTTTTTTAAATATGTCGTGCCAGGATTTTTTTGTTTAAATTATTAAAAAGTAACTAAATCTACGTTCAGCGATATACAACACTTACTGGTTTTCCGACGTTTTGATTTTTAAATTGACAATCTTCATTAAAATACCCATAATACGTTCCTGTAATTTACTTTTGTTTGGAAGAAATTGAAGATTTTTAAATATTATTGATATTTCTTTCCTTAATTATTGTTATTACGTACGACTACTGTTTTCTATATTTCAAACTAATAGTTTTATCTAATTTTTACTTAGTGTAAGTACCTACAAGTAATTTATTATATTAATACAAATAAAGTTTGACTCTTAAAGCCAGCACTTTTTTAAAACTGTTTAAAAAAGAGTTTTACAGTTTCGAATTGAACCAAATTTTTTGAAACAAAAGTAAAATAAAGGAACGTACTAGGAGTATTTTAATGAAGATGGTCAATGTAAGGAACAAAACGTCGAAAAACCAGTAGTGTTCTATACCGCTGAACATAAAAGGCCATCATCAGGGCAATGCTACAACTTGTAGAGTCTTAGCCCTGATGGCCTTTTAAGAGCCGGAAAGCGCTAGGTGATGGTAGGATTAAAATTACGCTGAATACAAGTGAGACGTTTTGCTTTTAAAACAGTGTACAACCGACTTTCCCCCCTTATGTTATAATCAATAATGGTAGAATTGTCCAGGCTAATCAGAAAAATGTCAGTGCCGTGCCATTCTTTTGTAAAAAATGTGTTTTTTCTCTCTAAATATGAACTTTTCTTCATAAAAAGACCAAAGGAATCACAGTATGAAATATTAGTCTTCATTAATGAGCGGTATATTTGAATGTACTGTATATTTCTTAAATAGCAGGCAAGGAAACTTCAAAGTTGACAGCGGTTCTCTCATCACATTCAACTTCCTCGTAATAGAATATCTACTTACGTGTTTCTTTGTGGTAGGCTCTGGAATTCCTTTTATATTGTTATTTTCTACAAATTTTGTCTGCTCTTCCTCCTGACTATTGCATTCTATCACAGTAAAAAACTTTTCCGCTGCTACAAACGTCAGAAGTCCAGCTAATATTAGCAGTCCACTATTGTGTTGTCCCCCTAAAGAAAAAAAAAGCCAGTGTTAGTTACGAAACGACTAAGACATAAAATGGAACGTAGCATATGCGCGTGTTCTAGTTCTAAAGAACTGAACTCATATACGGGCTGGTGCGTCCGAATAGGACACATGGGATTTCCCATTTTCCCATGTAAATTTCGAAGCGATCAAATATTCGCTCTCGTAATGACCTTAAAGAAAACTTTTATTAAGACTTTTTAAAGAGAATAAAAAGTCAGTCAAAGTTGAACTGTTTTACACATTCTGTCTTCAAACTAGCTTAAATCTGCGATAGTACGATGCTGTTTAATTTTAATACAGGTTAAAATGAAAATATCAGTAATCACCTTTATAATTAGATTTACACTTGTCAATGTTTGACATTCTCAAATAATTTTCGGAGGTAATTACACTAGTGCCTAAAAATTTTCGATAATTTTGCATGAAAGCGTATTGCGTAAACAACAAGAGTTCATTTTCATATTTTGGCGAAATAGCCTGACTCCGAAGGAGGAGGGCTATTTTACAAAATTTGAAAATGAACGAATGTTGTTTTTCAAAGGAAATACGCTTAAATGCAAAATTATCTGAGAATTTTTATGCACGAGTGTAATTTAGGGAGAAAATTACTCGAATAATGGTTAAAACAACTTTATATTACAACTTTTAAATAAAGAACTAAAAAAATTAGTAATTATTAATAACGCAATTGTAATAATATTTAATATTTGAGTTTGTAGCTGGAAAATAAAAATAATAAATAAACGTCAAAAAGTGTCATTATCTTTGTCAATAAACAATAAAAACTTGGCGGGTTGTTTTCGATAGCTAGAGGGGTTGTTTTCGATGTAATCAATCGAAAACAACACCTCTAGCTTAATGTATGAGTGTAATTTTCACTTTGAATATTTCTATCATGAGCTATGCAGCTGAGGAAAAAGTTTCAATGACATACAATGACTTTGACAACTGGCAAAAAGGTACCAGAACCGTAGTTCCTAGTTTATCATTTTAAGTTTTTTTTTATGATTAAACACAAGCACTATAGGGAAAACCATTTAAGGCACTCTGGGAGTGGTGCGTGTGCGAATAAAGCGATTCACGTTGGTTTTGAATCGTTTGAGGTTATATTCGTTGGGAAAAAAGACCTCGGGAAAGTCGTTCCATAATGATGAAGTCATCCAGATGAAAGGAGTCTTAAATAATGAAGTTCGAGGAGTACTAAACTTAACCACATATGGATGGGCGGCAGTGGTTCGTCGTGTATTTATGCTATTCGCCGCTCTGGGCGGCAAGGTCAGAAGAGCACTTTCCGGTGCATCCTTGAGAACTATAACAGGAATTTCGTCTGGTTTCTTTGACGTCGAGCCCTTTCAGGATTCGTTTGACGGGACGCTGACGGAACACGATTTCAGAAATTTCGGATTGAACTGCAGGAATGTTGGGTGGTGTTCTTCCCTGGAAATCTACCGTGGAATGCGAAGAAAATAGTTTAGCAGGTAAGTATGCTTGGCCTCTGGCTGTGGATGCTATTGTATCATCGGAACGTGATAGAGGTGGAATAGTTGATTTGGTAAAATTTTGGCTGACGGCCTTAGCGACTGACCAAAAGGACCTTGATCCGATTGGAATGTCAAGAAGTTTGTTTTTGATCCTCACGTTATGAGCTTCTTTGCTATGATCTATTGTTAGCTTACATTGGTTTCGAGCGGTAACAAAGATGGTACGATTTTCAGTGGGTAGGGTTTTTACGCCACTGTCGGTGAGCCAGATTTTTGATCTGAAGCTATCCTTGCTAAACCAGGGCTTGCCGGTTTCATCCAAGGAAAAGTACGAAAATGGTATTTCAGGTCTTCCCACTCGGCCGATGTGTAATGCCATATCTTGCGCGGTTTGGGAGGTTGTTCAGAATTAATTGGTAGTTCGCTTAGAGTTGAAATAAGTTTGTGATTCTAACGGAGGCTGTACGGTACCTGTATATAGATCTGGGTTTATCCAAAAGACTAGCAAAATCTCCATCACGGTCTGGAATCCGCGTTGGTTCTTCTACGAGTTGAGTTAGACCAGAACTGATTGCAAAGGACTCGGCCTCAGGGCCTTGCTAATCGCAGTAGAAATATTTGTGTTTGATGTTCTTGTTACTGAATTATTTGGTCTGATGATGCAAACGTAAGGGCGAAACATGTAACCGGTTGTCGGGTCTTACTCATGATGAACTTAAATTCTATGTACTTTAGGTAATAAATATTAAAAACCTTCTACCTACGCCCGGAAACCTGTTTTTCGGGCGTAGGATACAACTTTATAGCCGATGGGCGTCTTTGGCGCCCTAAGGTAATTAGTGAGGATATCAGCAAATAGCCGTTTATCATTTTTGAACGATATTGTGTAAATATTTTTCAAATTATGTGCAATTTCTTTAAGCTATATTGTACAGTAACAATACAGTCTCTCTTAAAGCTTTGAAATTTGTGACATATTAAACGAAAATAGCACTCATTGTTACAAAAATAGCTTTTCAATGAAAAGCACCGTCAGCAAACGGGCAAATATAGCCTAATTCTAAAATAAATTTTGCGCATTTGGAACAAAGAGCCAGCCAAAAACACCAACTGCTAATTCTAATGTATAATATTCTAACAAAAAATATTGATCTATATATATTTAGGAAAACAAAAGTCAGTCAAACTTCATTTATATGTTATATATACAGGGTCGTTCACAGTGAGTGGCCTATTAAAAGATATTTGTTTGAAATATTGGTACTCGCTATAAACGATGTCGATCTTTTTAATGAAGATATTTTGACGGCTCCACTATGATTTCAACAGATGTTTTGAAAGTTTGCCATTAAAAACAGTTAAAAAATACTCTTACTTATTTGGAAAGGGTCCGTATTACACAACGTAAGTTCTTGTCATACTTTTATTTAAAAGAAGTATAAAACTCGTCGCGACATCTCGCGGTGTACTTGCCTACCCAAAGCAGCATCTTATAAAAGACCAATGCAGAGGTCCATTCTGCATATACAAAAAAAAAACATAACGAATGGTGGTGGCGAGATCCTTTTCCCCTCTGTCAGATTCGAGCCTGACTGACGAGTCGTAACATAAGCAATTTAAAAACAATTCACACCATGACGTCAATGCTAGCGCCAAACCAAATTGGAACGGTTATATATCATACCTAGTGTTCGTTGTATCATGTATTGATGGCGGCCAAATTTTCAATTATAATTTTAGAATAGAAATATCGCATTTTTATGACGCAAACCAATACTTTCTGGGTCAACAGCGGTATGTAATTTTATTAACGTTATTACTGTAGGTAACTGCTGTTATTGTAGCCCGCTTTGACATGTATGTACGCAGCGAGATTAACCCCCCAAGACGATGACTATAAACCAGCTGACGATATCGAATTGAACATTGGTCGTCTATTTTGATGGGGTGATTCTTTTACGTACTGCGCTATAAGCTTATGGTGCCCTAAGAGCGAGTGTAGAAGTCAGAGAGATATTTCAGGTTGTTCTTACGGGGAAACCACATCTGTCCTAAAGTGCATCTGCCCTGCCACTCGGACGTCACCTCGTGTTGAACCGGGAATCTTCGTTACTGCAATTGCCCTACTCTCGCCCTACCCACCCTTACGACGCGGAGGGAGCGGAAGTCGACAAACAATGATGGAATATGCACACTTTCTTTGCTGTTTCGTGTGTGTTAAATTATTAAATATTTGGTATAGTGTGTAAGTTTCGGGTTCGAGCATGATTCGAAATTTGTTCTTTGGAATAGACATGTTGGCCAATGAGATCGTGTAGGACAGATTAACATTAGGATAGAAATAATAAATACTTATTTTAGTTCTCTAATTTATTTATATGTAGAGTAGCTGTCGGCCGGATTGCGCTCGAATTTTGTTTTTTCAAATTAAAATACAATAAGAAATCGTCTCCAAAAGGTGTATCGGGGCGGGTTTGCACTTGTTTTCCCAGGGCATCTATAAATATTATTACAAATTAATTTTCTTCTTATGTAAGAATAAAATTTCGATAATAAAATAACTATTACTAATGGCGTAGTCAGGTAGGGCGCAGGAAATCCCAAAAATATTACAGTTCTAATATGAAAATAAATATGACATAACCACCATTCAATCGTTCGACGATAAGAGCAATATTTTAAGTCTCTATCCAATAATAAGTCACAGCATGTCAGTAAAAATGCATGTAAACAGGGGGAAAAGGCGTTCCCAACGGATTAGGTCATACGAGCTTAACCGAACATCACCCGAATACATTCGAGTTGTAGGGCAGATGAACATTAGGGTAGTTGAACAGTAGGACAGATGAAGCCATCTCGTTCTTACATTTTTCCGTCTCAATCTGAATCGTTTGTTTATTGAGTCTCGGTTTGTTCGGGATGCAGGGGAGTTAATCTGGATCATTCTTTTATTTAAATGTAGACTGAACAGATCAAGCTCGATTTGTTTGGGTTTGTTCGCAGTCGTCGGTCCAAAAGGTTATAGGTTTTGGACAGACGACTGCGAGTGGTCCGAAAATATGGTTAGGTTTATTAACCTTAAATTGATGTTATATTTATTTATATTCGGTTTCTTTTGATTTTTTGACGCTGAGAGCCAACAAAAATATAAATTAAACGTAACTGATGAAGTGTATATGGAAATCGTCGAACGAAGAAGTAAAGAATTTTTTTTTAAGTTTATAAAATTAACCCCTTTGTAAAATTTATTATTTTCGCGCAAGGTTATGTTTCCTAACTTAATATATAGTATGTCGTTCTTTTATGGCAGATTACTCCAACTTATCTGAGATCACGTGAACAAAAATGGTTCTTTTTTTATGATCAAACACAAGCACTATAGGAAAAATCCTTTAAGGCACTCTGGGAGTGGTGCGTGTGCGAATAAAGCGATTCACGTTGGTTTTGAATCGTTGGAGGTTATATTCGTTGGGCGAAACGACCTTGGCAAGGTCGTTCCATAAGGATGTAGTCCTCCAGATGAAATAATTCTTAAATAATGAAGTTCGAGGAGTACTAAGCTTAACCACATATGGATGGGCGGCAGTGGTTCGTCGTGTATTTCTGCTGTTCGCCGCTCTGGGCGGAATTAAGAGGGCTAGGTCAGCCGAGCACTTTCCATGGAAATATCTGTAAAAGAGAGTCAAATCCTCAACCTGGCTTCGATGTCCTATCTAGGCTATCGAGGCTCTTCGTCAGCTCGTGGTCCCCGATCAAACTAATGGCTTTTCGATGGAATCCAGTAGCCGAAGAGTATGTTTGGGTGCAGAGCTCCAGACATGAGAGCAGTACTCTAATGATGGTCGAATCTGGGCTTTGTACAGTATCAAAAGTGGTTGACGTGTGTACAACTTTTTGGTTCGGAGGAGTACACCAAGTTTCTGAGAAGCTATCTTGGCGATTGCCACAATGTGGTTATGCCAAGACATATTTCCTCCCCGAGCTACATCTAGTTTATAATAAAGTGGCTATAATATAAAAATAAAATCATTGAAGAGTTATCTATTAGGGAAAAACTACTCAAGTGCTCCTTGTACCTTACAATGCATGGGTCAATTTTTCCAATTTTATCATATGACCTTTGTTATAATAATGAAACAATGATCCTTTCTTTGTGGTAAAGTTTATTTAAGTATAGAATGAAAACCTTCAGATAATCTGTTAAAGTCGTTAACCCCAATCAAGTAGCCATTATTCAGTATGGATTCAAGTATATACATTTAAATTGTTAAATAAATTGCAAGTACTAATTTAATAGTTATTTACATTACAAGTGCGGTATGCGCATTATTACAGTCACTTGTACGGACTATTGCTACGACGAAATCCCACGAGTGCTGTAATATAGCATAGCGAGCGTACAATGTAGGTACAACATTTTATCTACGGCCATTTACCAGAAAGGTGTAATTTTTAAAATATCGTGTATAAAAGAGTGCAGTATTTTTATGAAAAAAAAAAGATTTTCTAAACTTTCTGAAATTTTTAAATCTTTAACTGCATTAGTTACAAAATAAGATTAAATTACTTTTGGACATGTTTCTTTCCATAAAAAAAATCCTTTAATCATTGACTTAAAACGAACATGGACCAGGTATTTTTTATCTCCTCTGTACATGTCAATGCGACGCCTGTTATTACGAAAATAACCACAACAATAAAAGATAGAGATCCTATCTGTAGAATCCAGATATCTATAAACAGTATATTGCCAATACGAACGTTCCAAAATACAAAAAGTGTCCCCGCTATGGGAGATGGCGCCTGACCTATTGAGTTTGCGCAGTAGGGTGTAAATTTTATCGATCGCGTCAGAGCCGGCCCGACATTATTTATTCGTTGTTATTCGTCGCCATCTTTGGTTCTGGAAGTTTTTCAAATTACAGAATAAAAAGTGGTTCACCCACATTGTTGTCGGCATATTAGTGCTTATAAACTTTCATTACCTAACAACAATTTTTGTAAAGGAGTTCTTAATTTGTGGTGATTTGATTCGCTGTTTGGTAGGTTAGTTGTTTTGTTTAAGATGAAAGGACACAATGGACAGCCTAAGTCTGACGTCACGAGAGGCGTGGTTTCAAAAACGTTTCCAAACAGACTAAAATTACATTGAAAATCCCATAAGAAATTTTTTAAAGCATCGGTACAAGTTTATAAGGGATAAATAAGCAATTTCCTGATATTATTTGTATATTAGATGTTATTATTGATTCATTTTCAGAAACAGATTAACGTAAGTGTTCTTTGAAGATTTTTAATCACCATCTTAACAAGTTTGAGGTTATGTTATTATTGTTTACATTATCGTTTAGGGAGATTTAAATTGTTATTTTTCTGTTAAAAACAGCTTATTGCATTGTATTTATCAACATAGAGTATACCCACCCTATAGCTTGGAATATTTTTTTTATTATAGATTGAAAACATGCAAAAATGATTGTGTTTCGTACCAGATTGTAAACATTATAATGAAGAGAAAATTTGAAAGTTTTTTACACTGCCTACAAAGTAGGAAGAAAAGAAAGTCTGGATATCACCATAAATGTTCATACCTATAAAGAAATAAAACACTACTTGGCAATAAAGTATAACGTTTAAATATTAACCACTGAAAATTTAAAAAATAAATACAATATTTATGAATATATTATTCTACTTCTTTAATTAGTGGATACTGAAAGTTAGTAAGTGCTATACCAGTGCCTCCTATAACTCCGGGCCGCGAAGAGTAGTCACTCCGGTATTACTGTCGTGGGACGTTTGCGCCATTTTAGAACTGTCAATTGTCGGTGGCCGCCGGGTACAAATTTTATTTTCCAGCTCATTTTAATGATATTACGTACAGTTATTTATTAAAACGTTAACAGGGTGTTTCCTGGGTTTGTGTAGAGGATATTAAAAGTGTTTGTGATAATATATCTCATATATTTCGTCGCTAATCGTGTGCTAACCGGATCGGCTCTCTCGTAAGGAAATTCCGCCGTGTGTAACAACTTTCCAGCGTTTTAGTGTTTATTTGCGTTAGAATTTCAGTTGAATACCGGAAAGCCGGTAATTTAAAAAGCAGTGTGTGCTCTTCTAGTTTGTCACATTTTAGAGTTTAAAATTGGATGTATAGGATTACTTACGTAAACTAGTAACAAGGTAAGTTTTTGAACATTCTACATAATGACAAAAACGTGTTGTGTTCCTGGGTGCAAATCGAATTATCCGAGTACAATAAAAGCCGGTGGATCTATGCTATCGACTTTTGGTTTCCCAAAAGATGAAATTTTGAAAAATATTTGGCTAAAAGCTATTCCCCGAGATAGTTGGTCACCTACCCAACATTCTGTAGTTTGTAGTAATCATTTTGCAGAAAGTGATATCATTAGGGAAGAGATTTATAATTTACCAGACGGAACTGTGAAAAGAATTCCAACAAAGACTAGGCTTAAATGTGGTTCATTTCCTTCTATTTTTCCAAATTTACCTGTATATTTATCTAAAAAAGTACCTGTGCCAAGAAAATCTCCCGATGAAAGACATAATGAAAATCTAGCTCGTCATAATGAATTAAATGAATCATTTGAAAACTCAGATAAAATTCATAGTTTTCAAGACTTACTTTTAAACTATTTTAAAAAAATTAATATTTGTGAGTCTTGGACAGTAAAAGTAGAAGAAGATAGAAAAATTTATTTTTATATTCTAAATTTAACAGAGGACCTTATTAGCATTGTAAGTCAAATTTCAATTGATACAAATATGTTTGTTAAGGTATTTATAAATAATACAGAATTAACTTTTAAGAACTTAAATTGGATTTTACCTTTTAATTTGAAACTAACTAGATGGTCCCAACTAGAAAATTTATTAGTTAGATACAAAGATAAAATATCTATCGACAAATCATTCACTTTTTTAATAGAAAGGAGTGTATATTTTTTGAACGAAGCTTATAACAAACTGGTTTCAGAATCAGACATATTGCAGGAGGAGAATGATTCAGAAGACAATAATAATTTAAATTATATGTTACCAATTTTAATTAATCAAGTACAATTACTCATTTTGAAAAAAAAGCGACAAAAGCTGACACTACCCTGACAACAGGGTGTCTATGAAAGATTCTCCTCGATAACAAAAAAAAAAAAACTTTGGGACAAAAGATACTGTTCATACATGTTATGATTTTAAATTCCATTCCATTTTAAACTTCCCACCAAACACCATTTGGCAACAGCGCATCGCTGCTCTGTACACGGCCTGTCTGAAGTTGGCCGTGGCTATACATAACTGAAATTTGGAACATAAAATGTTGTGGTGTTTGTTGCAAAATAATGCATGGTCGGTTTTGCTCTCTCGACATGGATTCTTGCCTTCATAATTGTCTGGATTTCATAAACCCGAGCTTCTGTAAATTGATGAGTGCTCAAAAATGATGGTATATTTAAATGGACTCATTCAGGTAGCAAATTTGGCACCAAAAGTTTATACCAATCAGGACACCGTCGTATCGTATGCATGGAACGCCGTCTTAATTCGAACTAATCGAAATTTTGATTGCAATATTTTTCCTAACTAACCAGTGAAATTCAAATTAAAAAAGTTGAAATCCGGTCCTATCGAATGTTTACTTTCACAAGGAAATTCACGAACTGCGCAAACTCACTTCGATGCCCATAGCGGGGACATAATTGCAGATGGTATTAGCAATATACTGTTTATATATATGTGGTAGAATCCCCATCTTGTTTTATCTTCTGTCTGTTTCCGTCTTCATTATAACCTCTGATCGGTTTGAAATGTGTGGTTAGAACAAACAATCGACGGACGGACGAAAAGTATATATTTTTATCCAGTTTAAAGCAGACTTGACACAGTCGAGTTAAGTACTACTATTTTTTTCCATAAACAATACTTAAATTTAACACACAAACACCGAAAAACAACAAATAATTTTATTTAACAATAGCGACAAATATGACAGTTGTTAATCCGGTAGTGTTAAAAGTGAAAGCAGGTATGTAAGACGGCCGTTCTAATAAGGGCCTTATCAAAAGTACGTTCCGAATGCTCGATTGCGACGTAATGTCTTTGTCTAATTAACAGAAAACGACAAAGAAAAATTATACTAATTTTCAGAGCTCCCCCGATTGTCTTTTTGGGAATTTACTTACAACCTACCTAAGAATGTGAATTATTTAATCTTCAAAGACTGTAAACCAAAGCCGTATCCTCCTTGATTTACAAATCCATGAATTTAATAAATTTTACCGCAGGAACGGTTGCAGATGGGTATAGGAAATTGTTAACAAAAGTTACGTGGAATTTTATGTAGAATCTAAAAATACCATAATACATGGCTTTCTATTTAAAATAACAAGGTTAAGCCTAACTTCCGATGTAACTAGATACGTCAAAATATATTCATTAAAAAGATGGCCATCTTTTATAGCGAGTAACAATATTGCAAACAAATATCTTACTTAGTTTCCGAGATCTTCTAACAGGCCACTCACCGTGAACGACCCTGTATTGCCTGTTAACCTAGATTTGCTCTTTATGAGTCGACTTCAACTTTTGGACGAAAAACTACAATACAGATCCATTAAAAGAACAAAATCAACTACAACACCAGCTTGTTGTTTCCTTGGTGTATTATTTTTAATCAATACATACTAAGGATGGGTATGTCCACCTATTTAATTCTTAATTTTTGATATCGTTAATTATAACGTTTAAAATATTTGTTGCCGTGTTGACTGTCAAACCAGACGTAGCGTAACGGTAAGCCGTAAGAAAAATAAACATGTGATTTGCAACAGAACAATTCTTAGTGCATAATAATTAAGCAGTAAGAAGGAAGAAATGATTCAATTCCATTTTTGACGTTGCGCCTTACGGAATCGGTTGGGATCGGTCATACTCGTGCATAACTGTCATGTTGACATCACCAAATTATGTTTATAACCGGTTTTTTGGCTAATAGCAGCCCAACATTGCTCCCGCTATAATAACGATGTATTCATCGTTTCTAATCGTGTTTTATAGTTTAAAACTAAATAAATATGTGTCATGTGAAAAACAAAAACTATAACCTACAAATTTTTAACGAAACTATGAACGGGTATGTCCCATGATACAATAATTAAAGGTAAGATATCTAACCGTCCCAATTTCGTCTGCCGCGCGCAGTGACGTCGAAGGGAGAGCGATTTTTAAATTTCTTATGGGGGTTTATATTGCCGTTAGCGTTTTTAATTCTATTTTAAAGGTAAAAGGTTTTATGAATGTAATTGTATATGCAATGTATATTAATTTCATAGAAATATAACACGCATTACAGCTAAATTACCACTAAAATAAGAAAGGATTCCGACAAACTTTTAAAACGTCCGCAGCGCCATTCGAACGATAGCCGAAGCTGCTCGGCCTCCCCGGCTTGTTGCCACCAGCGTTGTCAGTCTTTTACAATTGTAATATATCCATTACTATCTTAACAATTTTTGAGATGTTCATTCTTGTTGTGGGGCTCCCCATATGAAATTTATGTTCAATCTGGAGGTGGCCCCCATATCGTAGGAAAGTAACAACATTTTTTTTTCGTACTCTACTAAAGGTTTCTGGCAACACTGGCACGTAGTGAGTGCCGTTTGCCATAGTTTTCCATGGAAATTTTCACCAGTTCACCAGAACTGTTTCTTATTTAGTCGTGTGTGTTTATTAAAATAAATATCTGAATTTTCATAATATGACGTGCGCCGTGTTCTGTTCATCAGGCAAAAATTTGACAGAAATATAAGGTGATTACCCTTTCTTAAGGATAAAAACAAAAAATTAGAATAGATACGGTTTTATTTATTTTATTAACATTTATTTCTTAAGTATTTTGCACTGAAGCTGATAAGGGTATATGCCTTCGAAACATGTATGAAAATTAAAATCTTGTTTATTTAACTACTGAAGCAGACCATGCGCATGAGTTTCTTTACCTCTTCATAATTTCACTCCACTGAGAGATGGACTATTTAAAAAATAGTTTAATTTGTTTATAACTAGGTCGTATTTTAGCTTTAATCTTTATTGTATGTTCATGAAATAAATATACCTAAATATCATGATATTATTATTTCATCTCACATACCATTAGATGCGTGAAACCTTTCAATACCTTTAAAACGCTGAGAGCAGTATAAATCTCCATAAAAGATTTAAAAATCACTCGCCCGTTGACGTCACAAGCCACGCCTCCATCGGCGTGGAATCATACCTCTTATAATAATTTTATTGGCCAGCAACCAACATAGTTTGTAAAACTGTTACCCGAGATCAATCTCCTTCGCCATAAATAAAGATCAATGATCAATCTTTGATGTTTAAAAAAAAATAGTCCTCTTTATGTACAATAATATTTCTTATAGGAAACACCGAACAACATTCAATATAATTGGATCACCACTTTATTTTTCTTAATTGGTGTGACGTTTTCAAATGTGAATTCCATTATAATGTACCTAATTTTTAAAAATATGTTGTGTTACCTTGTTATCTAAATTTTTTTAAATGTAAATAGTTAATAATAAATCTACTCTAAATATTTTGATTTATCTATAATGTAGTGCAGACACCACGTATTTGATAAAGCCGTTAAACATGAGTACAGTTCAATGTCATCGATGTAAATACAAAGATTAATATGAAAGGTTCTAATTTTGGTACTGGTAAATGGTTTAGGGTTTTGCGAAAAATTAACATCCTTTAATAGGAACAAACTCCTTGAAATATTCAATGTGCCAAGAGAGTTCGTTATATTTATATACTGGGTCCGGAAAAATGTATCACCCATTTTTAATGAGATAAAAAAGTATTAGCTTAAAACAAAAGGAAAACAATTGTCGCAAAACGGTCGATTTTACGATATAAGTTATACTGGTGAATTTATAAAGCATAAACAATATAGCGCGTTAATATACAGAGTGTTCCATTTGAAAAAACGAAAATTTGTTACTTTAAAAAGAACAATATTGTTACCGCGCATCGTAAGAAACACTCTGTATAAGTTATGGCAAATTTTTACCATTAAGATAAAATAAAACAAAACGACTTGTATTTAGCGTAATTTTTTTAATGCTACCATCGCCTAGCGCTTTCGGCCTATTAAAAGGCCATCATCAGGGCTAAGGCTCTACAAAAAAGAATGAAAAACTGTGACATACACTATATATACACATAAGTTATACAAAAAAGTTTTCTTTAAAAAATTGTCATAAACAATTTAAAATTAATTGAGTATACTCACTCGTCAAAGTTACCCCAGGCGCACACAAGAAACATACCGTTTTGTTTTATTTTATCCGAAGAAACACCGTACAACCGACTTCCCCCTCTTATCCCCCTCTTATTTACCATTAAGATCATTCTGTTACCCCTTGGGGTACAAAAACCGTAACCCAGTATAACAATATATATAGGGTGACCGTTTAGTGTGACAAAGTACAATAGCTTTGCTACTATTTCAAATGCATCCAACTATAACGTAAAATTATTTTTGACTATAAGGTGGCTCAAAAAACAATAGAAATCTTATTTTCACCGCAAATATAGAATTTTAGAAAAAAGTTATATTTACCAAATTCGGAGTAGTCGTTTGCCCAAATTTCTGGAAGAGAATGTAGGAATACATCTCCAAGTAGTCCACCAACGGCAAAACTTAGCAGAGATTTCAATTTATTTGCACTATCTGAAAAGAAAAATAAGGTTTGGTAAAATTCAAAAAATTAAAGCTGCTGTAATTAATTATCAAAAAAAATAGATTAAAAAAAGGGAACAGGATTATATTATATAAAAATACAAACATTCTGACTTTTATAGATCACGTGATTTTGTTTTGACACACTCCGTTATTTAGATGGATTTAATATAGGACAGCAAAATTTCTCTTAGGTTGTTAGGAATTATTTAAGCCGGGAACACATTGTTATGATCCCTCGTCACTCTACACCTGATGCAACGTCAGAAGAATCAGACACCAGCCCGGTGAGACTGCTTATGGGGGGGATCGAAACACGTAAGAAGGCCTTGGAAGTGATGCAAAGCCTACTCTGCTCCATGCGCTCACAAGTAACCTACTTTTATCTATCTGTTTCACTCCATCATTTAAGCGTCAATATCAGACTTACGTAGAGTTAATATGAAATGCCAAAAAGTGAGTGTTTATGCAGGCGACTTGATCCTGGTCATATTTGTATCACTTTACTGAATTAGGGAAGGTTGCTACAGACAGAGACAGGCATAGAATGCGAACAGCACGAATTGTTAAACAAGCTAACTTTCATCGTCTGGCGGGAATGGAAATCAAGGAACATCTGAGGAGTAACTTTTCAAAACGCATTATGTCCATCAATTTTTTTTTTTCACAAACAACGAAAAACGATTATTTCTTGTTCCCATTAGTTTTAAACCTGCATAGTAAGGTTATTTGATAGATATTGGTCGATACTTCTAATAATCATTCTCATTGAAATCAAAACGATCATAGATTGTAAAAAAAAGTCATTAAATAGTTGGACATAATGCGTTTTGATCCATCATTGTGTATATAATGCTTTTTGTTGTGGCCGATGTTGGACATAATGCTCTATGTTCTAAACATTTAATAAAAAATAGAGAGGTAAGACCCAACTGATTGTTTTTTTTATTCACTACAAAATAAAACATATTAAATCAATATAAAAAAAATAACTTTTATAGAAAAACAATACTTAAACACAGGGTTTCAAAAGAAAATTTTTAATTATGAACTAAATATGCAGGTCAACGTTGTCTTCCTCTAGGCATTCGCAGTTATCTTCCTCGTCGTCGTCTCCTGCTCTATTTGGAGTTATTTGTGGAGCAACATTTAAGTCAAGATCAAAGAAAGTTAAAGATGATAACGGAATGCTATCTTCCCAGTCGACCCCAAATCTAGCTTGGAGCAATTTTTTAACATCATTTTTTTTGTCTTCTTTAATTTGATTCATGAGTGGGACCTCAGATGGCTCTTGTACGTTTTTAAGAGTCCGACCACGCTTTACTATGGATACAAACTCTTTTGAATCGTCGTTAAAATAATACGTCGGTTCAAGTTTGATTTTTACATCGAAAGATTCATTTTTTCTTACCTTTTGTAAAATTATTCGTTTCATACTGCTTATGCCTTCAATTTGCCTTAATGTGTTTGTTAACTCTTTGAAGTTTTTGATCGACCAGTCTTTTCCCAGAACTCTAATGTTTGCCGATTCCCTATAAACCTGAATGTAACCATTTGGATCGAAGATCTCCTCCACTTTACGTAAATTTTTTTCGACGCGTCCAATTACGCGGTCGGCAGGCAAATAAGAATGACCGCGGACTGGAAAGTACATAAAAATTTGTTTGACCGTTCTAGGAGACTTGTTTTGCAGCCAGTAAGATAAAGCATGAACAACATGTTGATTCTTATTTTGGCCGCCATCCTGGTGGCCAAGTACCATAATGCGTTTTGATGTGACAACTCTTGCGGACATAATGCGTTTCGATGTGAGCATCATATTTTGCACTTAAATTACACAGATATAACGCTACTTGATGCATTCTGGGTTTACAGACGTATAACAGAGGTGAAAATTAATGCGAAACCGCAACAAACTCAATTTTGTCCGCGGGTGGACATAATGCGTTTTGAAAAGTTACTCCTCATCTGATGTGATTTAAAATGGTGGAGAAGACGCAGCATCTTTAAATTTTAAAATAATTTTTAATTTTCTAATCTTTTCACGAGAAACGTCGTATCCTTTTTGGTGCAAGTGAGTAATTTGTAATTGAAATATTCATTTAGTCATCTTTACTGAGCATCAATAATAATTTCTTTTCCTAAATCATATGGGGCCCAAAAATATGCTTGGACTTGAAGCTTGAAATATTTGCTAGGACCTAGAGCCCAGTTCAAGATGGTAAAATATTTTATGTAAATTATGATTTACTTCCTATTTTTTAATAAAACTACTTACAAGCTTATTTCTGAAGTTTGATTTTTCATTTGTAGTTACGTTACTAGTTCAAAAAATGATATAAGAATGTGGAAGGATTATTTTAAAGTGATATTTACAGCTTAAAACATGTCAGAATCCTAACATTGATTTTCACCACTTATAGTAAATCAAATAAAAGGGTTTTGAATGTTTTTGTTGGTTAAATGTCACTTTAAATTATTGACAGTAATAAAAATTTGGACAAAAGTGACATTTGAAAAGCACGTGCGTTTGTCAGCTGATGCCAGATATAATGGGTGCCGGGTTTGTTCGTTTGTTCATACCTGCTTCGATTTGTTAACACGGCTGTTTGTCTTCTTCCTGTTTATAAGTATTCGTTGTCACGCACCGTGTATCTTTATTTATTAAGATATATAGTGTGCATATTACCAAGCCACGCGATGCCATAAAAATCAACTGTTTGATTTTAGTCACATTGGATGGCGTGGCGACGTGTCGCGTCTCACTATGCACGCGAAGGTGTTGATAGGTTTCGGGTACATGCATGCAGTATGAAAAGTAATCATTACAGAGACCAAAATTCGAGAGAAGCCTGAGAAGAAATCGCTCCCCATGCAAGTGTCTTCCTAAATGTCTTGGATGTAGCCAATATCTTCTCTTTTTCGCTTCTACTGCTAATAAAGTTGCTGCACATTCCATTTCTTCAGCTCATTCATGTTACAAGTCAATATAGATTGTCACTTTATCAAACATGTCATCATCTTTGGACATAAGGAAAACTTTCTAAGTCTTCCCTCAGGACTCATAAAAGATTTTTAATCTCCAGATTTGAACAATCAATCCTCTGTGACTTTGACAATAGGAGTTTTGAGAGTAGTCCGTGCATTTCTCTAGACTCACCATGTATATGCAATAAAGCACTTCATTCCTATTTTACATTTTACTGTGGCATATCATAGCACATTCAAAGACTAGCATAGTTATTTTATAAAATCTCATTATGGAATTGTTACTTTAGAAAACCCAGAAACCTGATTTGTTAGGGTATAATTAACTTAAATATTTCTCCTCAATTTAGGTGTAATAATACCCTTCAGTTATAGTTGTTGCAGAATTATACCGTTGACTCTTACTGCCATAAATAAACTACCTGATTAAACCCTATTGTATACGCCTCAACCTCTTCAAAGCTCAATAAATGGGATCAGGGCCGGCTTGAAAATGTATACCACACCACATGATTTATTTTTATAATTTAAAATAAATAGATAGGTATTTTTAGTTTTAGGTACCTATAATAAATGTAAAATAATGATAATTTAAAAGTATAACTATTAGGATAACAAGTACAATAAAAATTAATTAAATTCTAAGAAACTATTGATAAATTTAACTCTGTATCACTATCACTATCTTCATCTAAGCCTCAACTTATAATAATTAAGGGTTGAACATTTGTAATCATACAATTGTAAGAATTTTCCACCTTAAGTACATGCTGTACACAGTTTTTCCAGCTGTCTGCAGAAATTTTTCTTACTTCGTTTTTAATTAATTCTACTACAGATGCATTTAATGTAGGTGAAATATTATTTCTCCTAATATTGGATTTTAATTGGTGCCATATTAGCTCAATAGGATTGAATATACAATAGTACGGAGGAAGACGCAACAATGTATGTCGATTTTCTGCTGCAAGTTTGTCACACTCGTTTTCCTTATTTATTTTAAAAGCTTTTAATACTTCTAGCAGTTCTCGTTTTTTGTAAGTTTCTTCAAAATATAAATCATTTTCAATCATAAAATTTTGAATTCCTGCTTTTGTATTACTTGAATTGGGAATGATTTTTGCTTGCCGACTATGATAACTAGCATTGTCCATTACAATGACGCTATTTTCAGGTATATTTTTAAGGAGTTTATGTTTAAACCAATTTCAAAAGAAGATGCCCCCCTATCAGCACATTCTACCACTAATAAGCCTAACTAAAAAGTACTCGCCGGAAAACCACTAAAGATTAAAATTATTAAAAATCACTTTGTATTTATATATGCATCAGGCATAGGTATAAATTGAATTTGTATACCTGGTCCGGCTCTGCTCGAAAAGGTTTTAAAATTTGGGATTTCCTTATTTATTTTATGGTCGAAGGGATAATGAGGTTTTATTGCAGTAAAAATATCAAGGGTGCAAATACTATACACTAATAATATTGTTGGAATGACCTTTGTTCTAGTTTTTGCACTATGCAGCCAGATTATTATTTTAGGTGCATTGTACCTTATAATGTAAAAATTTATTATTATTTTTTAATTATCTAGTCTAAATAATATTAAGTGGATACTGGCTTTGCCTGTTTGTTATCCGGAATAAATAAATAAATAATATTATTCTAGATAAACATTAAATGTATGCAAACATTTCCTGCTTCATGAATATTAAAAATAATACGTTTGGAGATTATAACAACCAACTATGCATCTACAATTATTTAATTTGTAATGCAACTGAGACATATAGTACAACATATCCTTTGTTCTTCTGATGATTCATTTCGAGCTATTTTATATATCTGAGGAATATGATATGATGATGATGATATGGTTTAGACAGACCTTCATTTATTTTATTTTTATCTCAACCACTCTGAAATGGACCACGTCTTAAACCTTTAATTAGTGCTGGCCTTTAATTCGCAAGTATGGCATATTTTGTCCGGCAATTAGTAACAACCCACCCACTGCAACTGATATTTTCTAAGATGCTGCTGATTTAGGTTGGTAAGTACATTACGAGATGTCACGGCGAGTATTATACTGCCATAGATAGACATTCATTCTGGGCACTTGATAGCGTATCAAAAATGTTTTTCCTTTTGACAGATTCTTGCACCCGTGGGATATGTTCCGCTTCTTATGATTTTTCAGGCTTCTGTCGGACAAAGGAATATTTAGATCAATTCGCGGGACATAAAAGCTTAGAAATACCTTTTTTAAGTTATACAGGGTGTTTCGGGAGGAAAGGGAAATATTTTGGGAACATGTTCAGAGGGTCAAAATAAGAGAAATTAACCCATATGTTTTAATCCGATTCTTAACCGTCTCTGAAATAATCGGTTCTAAAGTTTTTTTTGTAGCTATTTTTTATTTCAAAAGCAAAATCAATAGATACTAGTAAAACAACAAAATTCCACTAATTTAGAATGTTTTCGAAAATACCCCCCACCAACTTCAATACAAGCTGCACCACGTTTGTTAATCGCTCGTGTTGCGCGTTGAATTGCTTGGGGATTGTTTATAATGATATTTGCAGCATTAAAAATTCGATTGTGGAGTCCTTCCACGGTTTCTACTCGTGTTTCGTATACTAGTGATTTTCATCCATCCCCAGAGGCAATAATCCAGTGGGTTTAGGTCTGGTGACCTCGGTGGCCAAGCTTGAGGTCCTCCTCTGCCAATCCAACGATCAGGAAAACGATTATTCAAGAAATTACGCACCCGGCGACTAAAATGAGGTGGGGCTCCATCGTGCTGAAAGAACATTCGGTGTCGAACAATTAGCGGAACATCATCCAACATGTGTGTTAAATGGTCTTCCAAAAACCGTAAATATCCATCTCCAGTAAGACGCTTATTCAATACAAAAGGACCAAACAACTGGTCGTTGAGCATTCCACACCACACATTAATACTGAATCGATGTTGAAAGTTTCGTTCAAACGTGGCATGAAGATCCAGTAGCCGCTTCCGCTGGGGGCTTGAGGTTACAGGGATGAAATTAATAGTGAAACGTGCCCCCCTGAAAACACAAGTTTACGGGTCCGAAGTTTTTTTTAAATTTTCACGTACACAGCCGTAAACCTTGCTGGACTGTTTTCGATGGGCCACCCTGTATTTCTGAGTATAGGTATTTCAGATAAATATCTAGTAAAAATGATCTATTTGCAAGGTTAAAGGTTAATATTTTAAAGTTTTCTATAAAATTTCTTTGTCAAATCCATAATGCCTAGAAAACTAATTTCAACGAAATCGAATTGAATTGAATTGAATAACCTGCCACCTCGATTGTTTTTTTCTGGAAAGTTGTTTACAATCTACCTAAGAATGTGAATTGTTTATTCTTCAAAGACTGTGAACCAAAGCCGTATCTTCCTTGATGTAAGATCCTTGAGAATTAGTTAATAATTTTTGCATTGACGTTTCCTTATGTCAAACTTAATAATTTTAGAGAAGTGTGTCTGTCTATATTTATTTTACTTGATAGATTAATAATTTCCAAAGTTTTAACTATCTGTGATATACTAATATTATTTTTAATATTTATATTATTAACAAAAAATATTGTAAAGTTTGTTTTAACTAAATATTTAAACCGAAATGTAATTTTAATGACCAATATCTTAACCTACATCTAAAGTATGAAGATAGAATATCAACGAGTCTAATAAGTTGACAAATCGATCAAATTGATAATAAAAAATACACAAGTCTGATACAACAGATCACCATTAGTTTCAAGGTTGAAGTTAAATAGACCAAAATGTCGTTGCTGAAGTGCAAGTACTCATCTCGCCGCTACATAGGGTGTGTTTATGTTGTAGCTGCGATACGTAAAAACAGCGTCGCTATTTAAATGGTCACGTGTACGGGACGCGGCGGTCTGATATAGTCCAAATCAGGCCAAGTGCAATGAAGACATTTAAAATAATTGTGACATTAATAATATTTTAACATGAGCCAGCTGAAGAAAACATAAAGAATATTGTTTTTTACAATACTGTTTAATTTGTAACGAACGTTTAAAACCCATTATAGGGAATATTTTGACAAAATAATATAACATTATAAGTGAATAATATAGACACTTGTAGAATAAATAATCCGTAAAGGTTGTCTTCCCTTTGAACAGCAATCTTTAGCAAGATTTTTTGAGAACTAAAAAACATTTTTACAATTGTAAAAAATCCCATCTGGCATGTACACATTGTACACTCTTAGATTCTACGAATTACGACCCGTTTGTCCCTTAATTGAAGTTTTAGTACACCATTGTGTACAAAAATAATATTTTTAGTACTATGCAAATCTTATATTATATACCCTTAGTTTGGTTTCATTTCATGTTAGCGTGATATGTAGTTACGAAATGGCCATAACGTCAAAACTTTTTAATAAATTAGTGATTATATTTGAGTTTCATTTTATATAAAGATGTATTTATTTATTTTATGTTAGTTCTTATTGAAGCTTTCCGTAGCATGAAAGCATCTTACATTGTGTTTTAGTTCTATTGGTTCCTGTTAATTTTTTTTATGGTATAAATATGGCGTTTTAGCGTAGATTTGAAAGGATTGAATAAAATCGCATACGTAGATCATATCAGGAATATTTCGGCGTGAGCAGACCTTTTTAGAAACCGTATGTAGAATGCGATTTAAAAGTTACCAATAATTTTGCTTGCATTAACTCTTGTCCTAGTTCCCATACTAGTTGAAACAAAAAAATTAGACTATGTACCTCATATACAGGGTGTTATGGAAATGACTTATTATATTTAAACGGGCAAATCCCGAGATGAAAACAAATTGAAGAAAAATAACCATAAATGGCGCTTTGATATATTGTACGAAATTTATATGAAATATCAAAATTTACGTGACCGCTACTGAGGACGTTCGCAATCAATAGTTTATTAAGGCGGTGTTGTCAACATAGAATTGTAAACGCACGTGTTCAGTTTTTGACAACAAGACGTCTTTGACCCGCGTTATCACTTCTTTTTCAAACCTTTTAGAAAAAAAATACTACAATTTTTAAGTACATACTCTCTTGCCTTCTATCTTATAATTTATATTTATAATTAAATTCCATAAAAAAATAAAACACAAAAAGTATGTTTTGCAACGGAACCAACCAACCAATATCACACAAATTTGAAATCACATCACAATATTTCTTATTATGAATTATTTCACAACAGAAAAAAAATCGGGTAATGCTACAACTAACAAAACGTTTAAAATTCGTATACATCAAGCACGTGGAACCTTCGACCAAACTGTAGTTTTCTCGAGCTTTATAATATTTAAGTAATAGGATTTGCACGGGGAACGGATCAGCGGGCAAACGTTTAAATATAACATACACATGGCAACAGTGTTTGTTGAGAGAGGCGTAACCAGCTGGTTTTACTGTATTTTCATAGATAATTTGAATTCGGGTATATTGTTATTGTGTATTGTTGTTTGCTGAGTATTGTTGTTGCCGAGTATTGCTGTTGCGTAATGTTGTTGTTATTGTGGATAGTTGTTACTGTATATAAATATTGTTGTTGCTGTTTTTCTATTATTGACTAATAGTGTTATTTATGCTAGCGGTAAAAATGCCAACTACTGCATCAACTAGCGGTCCACCTTTAAAAAAAAGACGACTTAATTTAACACAGAGGGAACAAAACATGATAAAATCTGTGTATGAAGGTGTTCGGACCCGAAATCCGGATTTATCTGTGCTAGATGCAACGGAACTTGCTTCTTTAACGAAAGTATCGGCTACGGCTAGTACAGCACTCAGGACTTTAAAAAATAAGAAGAACAAGAATAACTTCAAAGTTCAGAATCATGTAGGCCGAAAAAAAATCGTACTTGATAATGCGACAAAATATGCAACTCGTCGAAAAGTACGGGTTTGTTCGGGTTTGTTAAGAATGAAATTCTCACATACAAAAAAATTATGTCGGAAAAAAAAGGACGACTAATTGCTAAAAATATCGCTAAGTGAATTCAGTAATTACCTGAAATTTTGCGAATTTTCAATAATAAATTTTTTATTTTACGCGCCACTGGTCTATTTCCTACTCGCTCAAATGCAGTTGTCGTTTCATTTTGTCATAGATGAATCACTGTCTACAATTGTGGTCTCCGAGTATAGTGACCCACATTGTTGCTAACTGAATCCAGATGGAACGGCGCGACAGTATGTGGGTAAAAAGGGTTTTTACCTTAGTATTTAGATATTCGGTTAAAAAAAAAGTATGTAGACTTTCTCTAGGATACCCTAGGAGTAAATATAATAAGTCATTTCCATAACACCCTGTATATCTATCATTCATACCATTTAAGAGCTGCCGAATTATATTCAATGGACACTAGCGACAAATGAACCGAACATATCAACGGAAACTATTTTCGTATTTTAATATTCGTCATTGTTATAATAATTTATAGTAACATCATTATGTCACGACTGTACCCAAAGTTGTTACTAGATTATTTTGTATATATTATAATGGTCGGCCTTGATATAGCCGACAAAACCGATTAACTGCTCATTCTTTAAAACATTATAAATTTCAGTGTGTATAGGGAAAATTTTTTCTCGTTCTATATTATTTATTGCAGTAGTAAAAAGAGCAAAGGCCAGAGTCAATTGCTGCAACAGCTGTTATTCAACTTAACGATTGGACAAAAATATCACACTAAATGAAAGAAAATGTAAATTTAACCCATGCAAAAAACCAATAAATACCAAAAAAACACCACCATATTCTATACACTACAGAAATGCGCTGCTAGGAATAAATTAAATTTTATGGTGACATTTACTGGACCTCATAGAAGGAATAAACATCTTCTAGCAAGATCGGGTACACAATAAGCCGGCAGGCTGCAATAAACGTTCGGGCCTTTAAATCGACCCCCGCCCGAACAAACCAACCAACCAACCATGGTGACCTCTTGCCAGGACATGCGGTTGGGAATCGTGATGGATGGATGATTGCCATGGATATGGTGCTGGCGCACTTAGTGTTGAACCCAAAAACATTTAATTAAATGGTGACATTAAATGTTTTTGGTTGAACCATACATTGCATTTTAGACGCAGAGTTTCAGCCGCTGCGGTTTGGGGGCACACGCACATATATATAACCATTATATTGCCAATACGAACGTTCCAAAATACAAAAAGTGTCCCCGCTATGGGAGATGGCGTGGTACTATTGAGTTTGCGCAGTAGGGTGGACATTTTATCGATCGCGTCAGAGCCGGCCCGACATTATTTGTTTTTTGTTATTCGTCGCCATCTTTGGTTCTGGATGCTTTTTCAAATTACAGAATAAAAAGTGGTTCATCCACATTGTTGTCGTTATATTAGTGCTTATAAACTTTCATTACTTAACAACAACTTTTGTAAAGGAGTTTTTAATTTGTGTTGATTCGATTTGCTGTTTGGTCGGTTAGTGGCTCGTTTTGTTTAACATGAAAGGACACAAGCGCATGGTGCTCTTTTGCAAAAATCGTGGATCAATACCAGGTATAAAGTATTTCAGGTATGTACATATATACGAAAATATTATCAATATATCACATTATCCGATCTTCGGAACCGAATTTCACTAAAAAGATTGTAAAAAAAGATGAGAGTGTCACTCGTATACAATATAATATATATGTGGTCACTACCTAACCTTAAAATTAATGTATTTTTAATTTGGTGCATTAGTAGCTGATAATAATTCCCAAAATAGTCAATATAGTCATTCATTCTTAATTTTTGGTCTAGAAAAAAGTGAGGTTAAGAAACATACGACGTCGGATAAAAGTTAAAATAAAGCTCATCGTGTCGATTGTTACAAATATTCGGACGGAATTTCGCACCAAAAGTTTACACCAATCGGGGCACCGTCGGATCATCATATCGTCAGAAATCGTATGCATGGAACGCTGTCTTAAATCGAATTAATCGAAATTTTTATTGCAATATTTCTCCTAACCAACCAGTGAAATTTACATTGAAATCCGGTCCTGTCGAATGTTTACTTTCACAAGGAAATTTCCGAACTGCGCAAACTCATTATTACCCGTTCGATGCCCATAGCGGGGACATAATTGCAGATGGTATTAGCAATATAATGGTTATATATATGTGGGCACACGTAAGTTTAAATGGGATCGTCCATACATATACGGTTAAAACACAGCCAAAACTACGTGTTGTTGCCTTACCCCTCAATGTTTCTGGACCAAAGATCGTTTATGACTAGGAATGCACCGGATATCCGGGCCAGGCCTGGATATTAGATAGGTAGATAGAAGATTCGTTTTCATATCTTTTAAAAAAGTTATAACATACCAACAATAATTCCTGTTTTTTTAATAGGTTATAAGTCAATACGCTTTTACATAAACATACATAATTTTCGACGTATGTAATCAATCATTATAAAAACACAGATATAAAATGGTTTAAATGAATTGCTCGATAGACAAATAAATAAATATTTTGCACACTACCGGTCAAAGAAATTAATTGTTTGATAGATAATAAAACAATAAAAATTTAATAAATAAAGTTATTATAGTTGCAGAATTATACCGTTGACTCTTACTGCCATAAATAAACTACCTGATTAAACCCTATTGTATACGCCTGAACCTCTTCAAAGCACAATAAATGGGATCAGGGCCGGCTTGAAAATGTATACCACACCACATGATTTATTTTTATAATTTAAAATAAATAGATAGGTATTTTTAGTTTCAGGTACCTATAATAAATGTAAAATAATAATAACAATTAATGATAATTGAAAATAATATAATTTAAAAGTATAACTATTAGGATAACAAGTGCAATAAAAATTAATTAAATTCTAAGAAACTATTGAAAATTTATTCAAAATGTAACTCTGTATCACTATCACTATCTTCATCTAAGCCTAAACTTATAATTAAGGGTTGAACATTTGTAATCATACAATTGTAAGAAACGTTGAGATTCCATTAATGTTTGTCTTTTACAATGCTTCGGTATTTAAAACCCATTTTAAGCAATATTTTCCTAAGGCTTGAAAGGCTACAAGAGATATTTGTTTCGTCTTTAATCAGCCGCTCTTTGCGGGAAATCAAAGTGGGTACAGTTTGTGCCTCATACATTTGGTAAATCTTTCTTCTTAATAAATCCATGTCATTTTCGTCAATGCTTCTAAATGTGCCAGAATCAATCCGATTTTTTCTAGGATTAACAGGTTTAAGTACTATGTCTCTTACCGAAGATAAAGGAGTTTTTGTCAAAGTATACGTCTCTGCTAAAGCATCCATCGAATTAAAATTTCTACGCAACTACGATTGATACACATTTTTAATTATTAGTTTGGCATCGGTAGATAAATGCTTTTTTTTTAAATGACACTTGAAGATCCCCCCTATCAGCACAATTCCAAGGACGCCACATTCTACCACTAATAAGCCCCTAACTAAAAATTACTCGCCGGAAAACCACTAAAGATTAAAATTATTAAAAATCACTTTGTATTTATATATGCATCAGGCATAGGTATAAGTTGAATTTGTATACCTGGTCCGGCTCTGCTCGAAAAGGTTTTAAAATTTGGGATTTCCTTATTTATTTTATGGTCCTAGCGATAATGAGGTTTTATTGCAGTCAAAAGATCAACGGTATAATTCTGCAAAAACTATAGCTACAATTATTTGTTGTAAGCATCTAGGCAAGTTTTTATTAGTTGGTAAAATTTTAAATCTATAACGATAAGTATGTGATTGCGCGAAACAAAGTGTCCCAACCACGTCACTTTTACAGCCCCCAGGCAATAATATGGAGAACTAATTATGACGGGACATGCAACTAAATGACTAGGTTTTGATAAAAATTGATCTAAATTGCATTTTTGATGATCATTATCGAATATTATACTAAGAAAGACTGATTGCTTACTTATTATTAATTTTAGACGTTTTTAACAAATCACCCCGTATCTCATGAATCAAAAACAATTCGGACGTCGATACTGGATTCCAGAAAAAAGCTTTAAAAACTGCAGATTTCCTCTAATTTAACCAATTTCGTAGCAATTACCGTTCAAAAGATACACATCACATCGTCATGCCACCTGAGGTAACAAAAAAAATTACCATTTCTTCTAAATAAATATGTTGTCGAAAAACGTTTCGTAAAGAATCAATGAGACATTTTATCATTTGCTTGTTGGAAGTAACGACCATTTTTTATAACTCTTATTACTCTGGGTCACTCTGTTTCCCATTGGCGACCTTTTTTTTCAGCGCGATGTGGTGTCTAATAAAAGTATCCTTTGCATGCATAAAGCTTTGGGGACAGACAAACAATAGTCTTTGGACAGGTGATGGTCCTTGACACCTGAGTAACTGTTCCAGATCCATATAATAAACGCTCCGTATCCTAGCAGAAAGGAGGTATGCAATTTAAAAACAGCGGACTCTGTATCATTAATAACAATACCTGCCTATTAATTAGGTAATATTGAATCGATAAGTATTCACATAATTCTCGACGCAATAAAATCATTCATTAAAAATAGTCTTAACGAAAGGAATGAGGACAAAACGGTTTCTGGGGTTGTCACATATATTAAATTTTAATTTAATAATCTCTTACCGAGAAAACCCAAAAATTACATTTACGCATTTAAAATAAATTGTAAAAGGTATATAAGAAATCAACATTCTATTATACTTTCAATATTATTAAACTTTCGTTTCATACATATTAATTTACAAAATAATATTTTTTTTTATTAAAATACTATTAATCTAAAAAATATGGCAACATCGTGCATTGCCAATGGTTGCAGGTAGCTAGAGGTAATTTGATAGGTTATATCCCAGACGGTTGATAGCGCATGCGCCCCGTGCGACACCCGATGAGCCATCGGGCTTGTTCGGCGATGTCCGATATTTGATCGATGTACCCACCCAGTTACGTAGTGATAGAAAGGGCAATAGTTATTGTATTGTGTTTTATAAATAAGTGATCATTGTGTCGTGTTTTAGGGTGTTATTTAAAAATCTTGAACTGTGATAAAGAATGATAAAAACGTTCTCAGGCAGACCCGTGAAGTGAAATGCAAATGTTATAGGGTATGTGAAAAGGAATCACAAATCAATATATCGAAAGGAACATTAATGCGACCAAAAGTGAAAAATTATTATTAATCATTATGTAGCTGTTTTTATTCCATGTTGAAAAATTCACATCTTGTAAAAAGTTATTTTTTAAACCTTGATAAAAATAGTTACCTACCTTCAAACATAAAATGCAATTACTGAAGAATTTCCTATTTTTATCACATTATTTAAAATAATAATAGCACGCCCATGACTAGACCATGTTTTAACCGATATTGCTTCCCCGTTACCGATACGTCGGAGACATAGATCCACTTGTCGACCTGTATGTATATTAATAATTGTTATGTTAATCTATATTGGTACTCTCAAGATAGCTAATGATATTGGTGCTCTCAAGTGGAGTATCAACGTATCAACGGGATCGTATACTTAATAAGTAAGAAGGACGGTCGAACTTATACAGAGTGTCAATATCAATCATTGGTCTACATAAGAAATATGCAGTGGTTGTTAGATGGAACTAAGGTTGAGCCTAGAAGCTGTATTGTTGAGGGAGAGAATATTTTTTGGATTGGATTGGAAAAAAGCTTCAGGACCCCCAATTTTTACCCGTTAAAGTCAAAAAAATTGTACTCTATGTCACTGTCCTTGCATGGCCCCCCATTAGAAGTGACCCAAGGCCCCGTTACGTTATATCCGGCCCTGCCAAAAATTAAAGATCAGAAGGGGGCTATGTTACAAAATTATTTTTGATTTTATGGGATGACTCAAAAAAGGGGAAAGAAAAATATTGTTTTTATTAATACAGTAGATACTCGATAGTGTGAACATCACCTAACGGTAACCTCGCATAGTATGAACAAAATGTTAATTATACAAGACCACCGTATACCGTGAAAAAACTAAACCTTCGCTAATGGAAAGTCAAAATTTACATTATGTGGCAGTCGTTGTTCCGCGGTGCTGTAAATCCCCGATATATGCGGTACTTTCCCACCCCGGGCGCTGTGTTAGCTAGAAATGCATACGCTTTGTGCCAGTTGTTCGATGCCAGAACTTGTGGATTCATTTAAAATTCAACTGAAAACAAAGTAGAAGAACTTGGTATCACATTAGACCGACTTTACAATGCTGATGAAACAGGACTTTACTGGAAATTATTACCAGACAAAACATTTATTCGACGGCGGAAAAAACTGCAGGAAAACTGAAAAGCAGCGAATAACTTTTTTTAGCTTGCAACTTGAAGTTGAAGATACTGAAGACTGTCAAAGGGATGAGATTGAGATAGCCGAAGAAAATCCGGAATTATCAACTCAATTGGTTCTACTAGTTAGAGTTATAGAGTCTTTAAATGTAGTAAACCAGTGGGCTGAGGAAAGTGACATTGATATTAATGATCTTGTAGTTATTAAAAGGCTAAGAGACAAAGCCATTATGCGAAAAATTAAAAATCCCCTAAAACAAACAAAAATTTCTGACTTTTTTAATAAAAAATAATTCTTTATCTTTTTTTAAATTTGTTACTGTTTGTTTTAATGAGTATTACTAATTTATATGTTTATTATGTTGGTTATAAAAATTTCTAACATATTAAATATAACCTCCGTTAACGTGAATAAGTCGATAATGTGAACGGACGCTGTTTTTTTCGGTTCACACTATCGAGTGTCTACTGTAACATTACTTTCCTGCCTTTTAAATGGATAATATTGAATTATTATGAAGTTATCTAATTACTACTTCGCTGGATAATTACAAATCATGACAAAACAACAAATAAAATGTATTAAGTGCTCGCATTTTGCACACGAGATTCTACAAGGCATTATCATAATGTCTGGGTGCACTTTATAGAGTAAATAGACAATAAATTATGGACCGTGGAGACGTACAAAAAAAAACCTTTATTCTCTTATCTTTTGTAAACATAATCAATCATTAACAATTAATAAACATTTTACAAAATTAGTAATAACAAAGAAGGGAAATATGTAGTCCGTTGTTTTAACGGAAATAGCCACTTTTGCTGATGACAGTGCTATTATGGCAGTAGGATAGGATAACGAAGAAGCTGCTGTCGGAAATTGGCCAGGTAACCAATATATCAATCACTATTACGCTGAAACGCTCAAAAAGAAGGGAACTTGGCATTCACTACCGAAAAATGTATTTGTATTTTTGTATTGACTTATAAAAAATGTTGTAAAATTATATTTTTTCAGTTAAAAAATAAATAATAATATTATTTGATGGATGTGAGTCTTTGATATAAAATCAGACTGCCCGCTTATAATTTTGCAGTGTCAGCGGTTCGGTTCCCGCTTTCTCTTGTTGTAACGGCCGCTTCGTCAGCAGCAGATTAGAATGACGCAATGTAGCATTGGGAAGGATGAAATAAAAAAAAATTGTTTCGGAATTAGAGTGTTTATCACCGAAAATTCCGAAGAAAAGTCAAACCGCGGACCTTTCCCTCAGTAAATTTTATTTTCAAACACTCGTATGTTTCAGTGCGAGTATAAATAACGCTGACTCGTCTTCAAACACTCGTGTATTTGGTGCGAGTATAAATAAAAACCTACATATCTTCGAACACTCGTGTATTTTGGGGCGAGTATAAATAAAAACGTGAAATTGATCCTCGAAAACTCGTAGCCTTTCGTACGAGTATAAATAATGCTGAGAAACCTTCAAACACTCGTTTTGGTGCGAGTATAAATAAGTTCAAACATTAAGAAATTTCGTTAATGCAACGTGGAACTCTGTATTTTTTAATACAGCGTATAAACACCATCGTTTTGACGTTTATCATCTTCGTTGGAGAAAGCAGACTGGTGCGTACCCCCAGTAACGGTCCACCCGCGATCTTCAAATTTACCCGATTGTGATAAAAGACATTCTGAGTCCGGAATGAAGAAGTAAGTCTTAAAAAATGAAATATCTTAAGTTAATATTAGTAACCTCTACCGCGTTTCTATATTTCCTGGAAATTATAGGGTAGCTGAGCTCTCTTTACTTGGGAAATAAAATATTAGCTTAGGTTGGATTTCTATTGTAAATAAATGTAAATAACTAAAATTTAAAGGAGTACGTGAAAGATGAGTGATATGTTGGTTTGAACAAACAGAATGCTAGTGTAGTTAAATTAAAATCAGTCATTTTACTTTCTGAGAAAAAATTATTGCCCTCATTTCTTCATGCGCTCTAGTGGACTGCTGACAGCATCCAGTTGGCGGGGAAAGGATGGTGGGCCCACCCAAGACCGACTGACACGTGCGTGTAAAGTCGGCAATGGCATTATGCCTGGCATCCCTGACCATAAACAACGAAAAATCGTAATCGACCAAGATAAGCGTCCGTGAAACTAATTAAGTAGGAACGTCTTCGGTTGCGATGGCTTTTCATTAATTACTAAGACTGACGACATAACTGACCAGCAATCATACATTTTCAAAATTTAAAATGATTCAAATAGTTAGATTGGCTCTAAATAAATAATTCCTGGGTGGGGAATTCATCTCTGGATAGAATTCAAAAATGGGGACAAAATTAAATTTGCAAAAAATAGACGTCTACTTAATAATCTGATTAAATTAAATTCAAATAAAACTTAAGGAGAAACTTGGTTATACGGGGGTTATCAAAAAACGTCTTACGAGAAACGCGCAGATAAGGAAAACGTTTAGAGTTACCTATCATTTATTAAGCGCAAAACGGACGGACGTTTCGTGCTACGTACTCCACTCATATCATGGTATAATGTACGTACCGCTTGAAAAAAATTCCTTCGTATTTTTTTTACAATTCGGCGACAAAAAATATTCCATTATGTCTTTAAATAATAAATATGTCTTGGCATAACCACGTTGTGACAATCGCCAAGATACCTTCTCAGAAATTTGGTGTACTATTCCGAACCAAAAAGTTGTATATACCTCAGCAACTTTTGACACTATACAAAGCCCAGATTCGGCCACCGCTAGAGCTCTTATGTCTCTCTTATGTCTGGAGCCCCGCACCCAAACATACTCTTCGGCTACTGGATTCCATCGCAAGGAGGGCCATTCGTCTGATTGGAGACCACGAGCTGACGAAGAGCCTCGACAGTCTAGAACAGTGGTGCGCAAACTTTTTCATTTGCGACCCCTTATTTTGTGTAAAATTTTGTCACGACCCCTGGATAGACAGTAGACGTGAATTTCTTTGAATTTGGCGACCCCCAAAAATTTTCTCGCGACCCTTCCGGGGGTCGCGACCCCCAGTTTGCGCACCACTGGTCTAGAACATCGAAGACAGGTTGGGGATTTGACTCTGTTTTACAGATATTTTCATGGAAAGTGCTTTTCGGCGATCCATATGTGGTTAAGCTTAATACTCCTCGAACGTCATTATTTAAGAATTCTTTCATCTGGAGGATTTCATCCTTATGGAACGACCTTCCCGAGGTCGTTTTTTCCAACGAATATAACCTCCAAAGATTCAAAACCAACGTGAATCGCATTATTCCCACAAGCACCACTCCCAGAGTGCCGTAAAGGCTTTTTCCTATAGTGCTTGTACATAAAAAAATAAGGGTTTACCTTAGTAATAATATCTATATTTATTATGGTATCCAGTGAAGGGGCTGTATCAAACAGAGCAATGCCAACATAATCCAAAGAACTAATTACTAAGAACAAAGTACTAAGTAAGGAACATTGCTAACAAAGATGGTCATTGGTATATCAGAAACAGTGACCTCCATCCAGATCTGGGAATGGAAACTGTGAACAAAGAAATTAAGAAGATTGCCAAGAGTTTGTGAATGTCGAAACGATTCAGCTTCAAGACGACAGAGGGTTAGCTAGGAGGCAGTAATAACAAACGCAGAGTCAGTTAGTCTGTACGTTAATATACAGTGTGTTCGGATAATGTATCAGGATCATGGCCGGATTATCATAGGGGCCAACTGGGGCCAAGGCCCCAGGGCCTCCACCATGGGAAGGCCTCCACCACCCGTAAAGAAAAGTTTTCGAAATAACTGTTTTTCACCAATTTGAAAAGCAAATGCGTAAGATCACGTTACCACTCTAGTAAAACGTAATAAATACTGAACCAATTCTATTTATATCTTTCATAAAGCGTAATTCGATGTTAAACATATCATCGGCTGTATTGTATTCGAAACGTTACAAATTCGTTTTAATTTCCCGCTTGACTGCGGGGGCGTGGGCCCCCACCACACCTGGCCCCATGACATTAATTTGTTTGATCCGGCCCTGATCAGGATATTTGGAGAGGGGATTCTACATGTTAAAATACGGGAAGTAAGACATATAAGGAAACTCATTTTTTTTGCTTCCATTTGAAAAACTGATTTTACTGATAACAAAAACTTTAATTCCAGTTTTGCGTCTAAACGATGTAGTTTATCGACTCGAATAAAGCATACCAGATATCCAATATACTTAATCCATAACATCATTTATATAAGTTCATAAAAATGATTATTTTGTTGATAAATAATACAAATTAACATAAAACAACAAACAATACCTAACACCTAGTAGCGTATTTTGCACACGAGATTCTCTGTACACAATGCATATCCACCCGGCTCAAATAGAATCATTTCATTATTCATAAAGTTTGTTATTATCGTTATTCTCTGTACCACCACAGACTACCATTACACAGCATGTTTATATATAAATAGAGGGCAACTGGTGTAAAGTAAAACATCAAGTAAATGTAAAACATTGTCAGATTTATTCTATATGTTACATATAGATTTTTTTCAAATTATATTCCCACGGTGCGAGTTCACTTTAGGTAAACCTTCAGTTATGTTTTTGTTGTACCTTTGTTGCAACTCTAATGGTATATGACACTGTTTGAAATCTTTCAGCAGTAAATATTGTGAACTAGTTGTTTGAGATTATTTGTTGGACCAATATACTGTTTTATCTGTAACTGTATGTATTTCTTTTATTATATTAAATATATGCTTTAGTTAGTTAGTGTGTCTAGCCCATATCCAAGTTTAAACTTAGATTCAATTTAAGGCTAATGCTACTATATTATATCAGTATATATGTATTTACACGTAGCATATAGTTTCATAATTTGTTCATAAAAAAGTCTTGGAAGTATTTCAGAAATCAAGCAAAATAAAAAATTGCAAATAGCATACACAAACAACGAGCAACCATTAAAAATATGACCGGTAAACCGTATGCACCAACCCATTTTTTCACTCATAAAACTTAACTTTTTACTGCCATAAGTTGTACGTATCCATAGTTATAGGTCCGTGAATAGAACCTACGAAATTTTTAGGACAAAATGTTCTGTATTCTGTCCCATTGTATGTATGGAAAAATTCATAGGGATAGTTGTTAATATTGATTCAAGTATCCTGTGGAGCTCTTGTGGGTCCCTGGTCACTCTGGGATATGAGGTAATGAGGAAGCGGATGATCTAGCGAGAACCGGATCTGTTTAAAGAATTGCTTGGGCCATTGGGATATTAAAGCAGGGAACTAAAACTATATTAGATATATAGATATGGTCGAAAAATAACACCTTTCTCGATGGCAAGGGTTACCTGGTCAAATACACGCACGGGCCGTAATTGGAAAACCATCGAAGATACTATCGAATGGGATGCTAAATCTGACGCGGCCCCAGTTGAAACAGGTGATGGGCCTGCTAACAGGCCACTGTCACTTACGAAAACACCTTCAACGGATAGGTATAAAAAACGGATCCATTGAATGCGGCGAAGAGGACGGAACTGCTTCTCACATAATATACCGCTGAGAAGCGCCGTCTCGCAAAAGACTTAAGATCTTCGGGAATATACACCGTGGAGACAACCTCCCACATGACAGGCTTGGTAGTAGGTTACTGGACCTCATAGTAACAAATATTTTCTAACAAGATCGGGGTACACAATAAGCCAGACGGCTGCAGCGATTGAAGTTCGGGCCCCACACCCGACCCCCCGCCTTTAACCAACTAACCTCTTTGCTAATAAGGAAAACCAACCCAAAAAAATTTTTTGTAAAAAATACATACTTGTCACAGCATGAACCACATTCCCCTCATACTTTTGCACACGCAGCAATTATGTTGCACATTGCCATTTCTTATTATCAATATAAGTTATTAATTACTTTCTAGGGTAAATTATTAATATTTTTAGTGGCTTTCTCGGCTGAATCGTAATAAATTTAATAGTTATAATTATTATAATATCAGTATTTATGATATGATGTGATTACTAATTAGTAACCAATGGGAAAAATGTATTATACTGTCGCTAATAAAAATAGGTAACATACTTGTGTTATCTAAATAACCGACTCTTCATTTTATATTTTACTGTTATAATCACTTGTAGGGTTGCCAGGTGTCCTGGATTTCGTAGGATGTCCTGGATTTCCCGAATATAATCGTCCTGCGGAGACCTGTGGCAGGACGCATAATATCCTGGATTTCATAAATACTCAAATTATAAATTATCCATCTTTCCTTTCTCGGGAAGAACAAATTCCCATTTCCCTTCAGGTCTTTTTTTTCTGAAGATAATTTTATAGCACAGAAAACTGAATGTTATTTCAGTTTTTTTCACAACACTCTAAAATTTTTGAAAAAGCCGATTTACTTTGCTTTGAAGTTTGTAGTATTTTAAATTCTCTGAGAGAAAAAATTAGTCAAAGAATAGAAGACAATTTTTTTTGGATTTCTAGCCAGAAACCTTTTAAAGACTTTCTCTCCAACTGAACGAATCAAAATAACGGAATCGTTTTTACAATTTTATAATAATATTGCTCATTATCTTGATTCAAAATACGATTTTTCAGAAAACTGTTTTTAAAATTATCTATTTTTTCTCTAAAAAGACCATTCAAGTTTGATTCGGTCGTGGAAATTGTTACTAACTTGTCCATTGAAATAAACCTTGATAATTTATATGAAGAATTTTGTATAATAAAACCCACCTTTGAGAACGCTTGCACTTTACCTGAAGGCTCTATTCACAAATGGAATCACAATTTCATAGCTAATCACGAAATGAATAATTTTTTGAAAATAATACAATTTGTTTTGTCAATATATGGTTCAAATGCTGACTCTGAAAGAGTTTTTCGTTGTGCAATGCGGCGTGGAGCGACAGCCGCAATAAGCTCTTGGTTGACCAGATTAAAGCAGAGCTTCAGATTAAAACAAATTTTGGGTCAACTTTCAAATAATTTTATAATATAGCATTTAAAAACAATAAGCTCTTGGAAGCCGTCAAGAGTGATCAGAAATATTCTTCTTTAACCAAATAATTCATTTTCTTAAAGCACTTTAAAGTTATTTTAAATAACTATTACACTTATGTTAGAAAATAACTTTTTTGATTATTTTTATATAAAATAAATTGTGTTTTAGTTTAGTTAAAAATTTCCTTCCTTATTTGAATATGTCCTTCCATTTTCAAACTTGTGTCCTGTGATTTCAAAATTTAAACCAGGCAACTATAGTTGCGTCGGGAAGTTTTTTTTTTAAAGCAAGGCAAAGGGCCATGAAAGCCGGCCTGATATACAGAAAATCATTAGTATTACGCATTCTAGCGGAAAATCTAGAGAACAATTTCCTGGAATTTCAATTGGTCATTTTCTTGCCTTAGCCGAGTAAAAATTTGGGGAGGAGCTGCCCTCCCCCTCTTCTCCACTCACGTGTTTACTAATTTTTGTTTTTATTTAACTTTCTATGTAAACCTTACACTAACAATAAGTAATAGCTTGTCGAAAGTTTCAGCCAATCAACCAGAAAAAAAATTATCTAATACTTGTAATCTTTAAGTGGGTCAACAAAATAGTTAGACCATGAAAATATCTAGTGTTACAGCAATTAGGTAATCATAGTTTTTATCGATCGGCATGTACCGATATAATTTCCTTATTGTTTCGATTGGACTGAATAACTAGGGTTAGATAAATTTAGAAAAACCAAACAATGATATTATAGGTATCTCAATACATAACAAAATATCTTCAAGTATCCTGATGGCCTGGTGCATTATCTGAACACCCTGTATTATTATGGATTTTATATTATTAAAAACTATTTGAAAATCCTCGTGACATTTTCAAGCATGGCTACTTAATAAGTTTATGGTATTTCGGAAAAACTTACAATCTATCCCAATTATGCAGTACAAAAAAAAAGAATAAAATAGCTTGGTTTAAAACACCATTAACAGTATTACAATATTAAGTTAGATGTCTTCAATTCAATATTCAAAGGTATACAGGGTGTAACAAATTAGTCCTTCAGGTAAGAGGTACAAGTTACAGGTTGCAAAGCTGCAAACACACTATTATCACGTCACGTGAGATCACATGCTATCACGCAATGTCACGGCATACCCGAAATATCTGCAAGGCGATTTATGCGTGCTTATAAATAGGTTTAGAAGTACACTATAGTTACCTCATGCAGCCCACGGCAAGTCATACTTGACAGCACAATATTCGGCACGCGTGACAACACTGTATCAGAGTTTAACGCTAGAAGGCTACAAGATTCACTTGCGATCTTGACAAACACAAAATATGTAATAAAATGATCTCAGTGTACGTAGTCTGTTTCTAAGCCGTGACAGCATGCGCTATTTTGCCGATATGACAACACGTGAATTGACGTGACGTGATAATAGTGTGTTTGCAGCTTAAGTCGTTTTAATTAGGGCAAAGTGCGTAATTATGGGCGCAATAATATGCCGCAAAGAAATCAAAAATGAATACAGTGGTACCTCGAGATACGAGTGCCCTAACATACGAGTTATTTGAGATACGAGCTGTCGAGCGAGCGAAGGTTTGATTTGAAATACGAGCGACATTTGAGATACGAGGAACGGTCAGCTACGACGCTGTACACAAGTTGCAACTGGTCGTGTATGGGAGCTATTTAATGACATTTTGAAAGAGAGGAAGCAACAAACCTCCTTGGACAGTTTTTTTTTAATCTGGCGAAAAAGGCAAAGACCAGTGAAGAGAAAAGCAGTGACTAAAATTAAGCATATAGTAGCATTTAAGTTGTGTGTAAGTTGCATTTAAGTGACCAAAATACAAATATGTATGTACACTTTATAAAACCAGTTTTTTTTTTGCTTTACATTCTCTTTTATTATGTTTTTATACAATATTTGTCATTTATAAATACATTTTTCTTATTCAAAAACACGTAACAACAACAATTGGGGATACCTAGCATTTTTGGGGCTGGAACGGATTAATGGCATTTCAATTAATTTCAATGGGGAAAATTGCTTTGAGATACGAGCAAATTGACATATGAGCAAGGTTATGGAACGAATTAAGCTCGTATCTCGAGGTATCACTGTACATTCTTAACTTCATTATTTAAGAACTCTTTCATCTGGAGGACTTCATCCTTGTGGAACGATCTTCCTGAGGTCGTTTTTCCTAACGAATATAACCTCCGACGATTCAAAACAAACGTGAATCGCTTATTGCGCACACGCACCACTCCCAGAGTGCCCTAAAGGATTTTTCCTATAGTGCTTGTGTTTGACCATAAAAAAGAAAAACAGGGGCTTTGAAAATATTTGGAAAAATCTAAAATTTTATGTTTCAGTTATTATTTTTTCCTGACTTTATTCGAAGAGATGTCAAACAATTAATTTCACCTTCTCATTGCCACTTTTTATCTTCCACAAGATAAGTTGACATCATCAGCCTTCTAATGTAACCTTTCGTCTTTGGGTCACCATCATCAACTTAATTTTTTTAAATTTTTTGTTTAAATTATGAAAGAAGAACTAAATCTACGTTCAGTGGTATACAGCACTTAGTGGATTTATGACGTTTTGTTCCTTAAATTGATCATCATCATTAAAATACCCCTAGGATGTTCCTCTAACTTACTTTTGTTTGGAAGAAACTGAAGATTTTAAATTTATTATTGCTATTGTCCGTAATTATTCTTATCAACTACTTTTTTTTTAATTTCAAACAATAGTTTTATCAAATTTGTACTTAGTGTAAGTGCAACAAGTAATTTATTTTATCAATACAAATAAAATTTGATTCTCAAAGCCAGCACAGTCACAGTCTTCTTAAAAAAGGCGAATTTTTTTAAACAAAGTAAATCACAGGAATTATGGGTATTTTAATGAAGATGGTCAATTTAAGGAACAAAACGTCGGAAAATCAGTAAGTGTTGTATACCACTGAACGTAGATTCCTCTTTCATAATTTAAATAAAAAGATCCAGACCCGTTTAAGAAAATTAAGTTGATGATGGTGACAGAGACGAAACGTCGCATTAAAGATCTGATGATGGCATCTTGTGGAGAATAAGAAGTAACAATGAGAAAGTGAAATTTATTTTTGGACATCTTTTCGAACAAAGTCAGGAAAAAATGAAAACCTAAACGCAAAATTTTAGATTTTTATGAGTATTTTGTAAGCCTCTGTATTTCTTTTTAATTTCTTTGCAGCATTGGGACCATAATTATGCAACTTTGTCCCAATTTAACCGACTTTGTATCTCTTCCGAAATCCCAATGGTGAGGGCCCAATGTATTACACCTAGGGTTGCCAGGTTTAAATATTTAAATCACAGGACAAGGCCGCATTGCACAAAGAAAAAACTCTTTCAGCGTCAGCATTTGAACCATATAAAAACAAATTGTATTATTTTCAAAAAATTATTCATTTTGGGATTAGCTATAAAAATGTTATTCCATTTGTGAATAGAGCCTTCAGGTAAATTGCAAGCATTCTCAAAGGTGGGTTTCATTATACAAAATTCTTCATATAAATTATCAAGGTTTATTTCAATGACTGAATCAAACTTAAACGGTCTTTTTAGAGAAAAGATAGATAATTTTGAAAACAAATTATTTTCTGAAAAAAAAAATGCAGCCGAGTTATATAGCATTATAAACAATTTATAATTTGAGTATTTATGAAATTCAGGATATTAGACGCTTATATTCTAGTCTCAAATGCAGGACATCCTGTGAAATCCAGGACACCTGGCAACTCCAATTACACCTTGTATACAATACCCAGTTTTATTCATAAAATATAATACTCGAGACCTCACAGACATGACATTTCAACTTAGAATATGATTGATCGAAGATCAGTACCTAAATGAAACTGGTACTGTCTGTCCCACACTTTCCTATCATTTTTATCTTTTACTTGAGACTACATTATTGGCTATCATTGTCCAAATTCATGGTTGAAAAATTACTTTTAAATAATAATATACCTAGCTACTTATCAAGAAACAAATCACACTACTTAAATACCTAATGAATATATTTGTAAATATATAAAAGTAAATTTAAGACGATTGTCAAAGTAAAATTAATTTGTTCAAGATTTACTTATATCACATGCACAATGATAATTGTTTTTGCTCTTCAGCCTATTTGCATTTTATCAGAATATTAAGTGGTCCTTGTATAACAATCCTCGTACACATCTTGATAAAACACTTTACCAAGATATCATAACGAGCATATTCAATATGTTTTTTTCATCATTAAAGATCAGGATGTCGTGGGATATACGGATGTAAGGAAATTGGTACCTATACAATTAAACAGAAATATCGATCGAGGGGGTAGTAAGTACCATGCGAATACCTGGATATGTTTATAATATGTGAAATGTTAGACTTCAGAATTTACGTTCTCGTAGCAGCTTCTCAACTAGCCCCAAAAGCTGCTTAGATAATAATGACAAAGGGAAGAATGTCTTAAAACCGTTTTAATACCTGTTTCTTTTCTAGTTGTATCTTTACTGTTAGGCAAAGACTCTTTATTCATCAATTGTATTCGAAGATATTTACTTGCTTTGATACTGTTTATTTTGGATTAAAATTTTGACAGAAGCAAAACAAACATGTTAAATGGGTACTAACCTCCTTGTTTTAAATTGTCCGTTTGGTCAATGGGAATGACAAGAAGTGGCAGCACACCGCTGAGTCCGACAAGGATAGATCCAAACATAGCCCATAACCATGGCATATCTTGTACACCGGTGAAAAATTCTGGCATTTCTGGCATCTTCGGTTCCAAACAATTGCTGAAAACCTCGACAGTAGTTCGGTTTAAATCAGAAACACATAAAATTACATCTGCAACCATTGTCGATTAATTTAAGAGCAAAAAACTCAAAAGTATTTCGTAAAAAAAATAGACGTTAAAATAAACGTTCCCGATAAGACACAAGTGGAAAAGATAAGTTTCGATAATTTCCCGACTAACCTACTCTGAGATTGAGCCGGACAAATTATAGACTAATTAAATTGAATCGAAGCACTTATTATTATACGTTCATTATTGTTGATAAGAACGTCTACATTTCAAGCACAAAGTTGATTCGCAGTTGGCTGTTTTCTTTATCTTTCGTTGTTTCTCATGTGCTTTTGACGTTTATGACAGATACGATGACGGAACAGACGACGAAACCACACGAATGACCCTGCCGAGCACATTGATAAACAACTGGTTATCTTGGACGTTAACAAGTTCCACCAATGGTTTCTTACTTAACCAGAGATTCTTCGCAAAAACTGCAGTTGGATGTTCAGTCCGATTTAAAATTTCTTGTTATTATTAATTTTTAAAGATATATTCGCAAAAATATTCACTTGGAAGTTCCTTAATATGTATATAGAGAGACAAAAACGCTATCGCGTAAATAGGTATGGCCTTCAATTCAAATTGATGCAGAATTTAAAATTTGAAAATTCTATTTGCTTTGGACGCCCATTTTATCCAATGATATCTTATTCTTCTGTCTCAACACAATACACACATTGAGGAGAGTACAAAACTCAATACAATTGCCAATAGATCTATTAAAGTTAAGTATAGGTATATATTAAATGGTACAGCCTACAATTTGAAAAATAAATCGGTAAAAATGTAACTCACTCCAGACTATCTTATAACGTGATTAATTTAAGAAAAAGATGACGCCAAGTACATAATATTACTACTTTCCATGAAAAAAACCTATAACCAATTTTTCTTTAGATTATCTTTCATTTTAAATGTCAAAATTTTGACAAATTTTTGACACGATGCTCGGCTTTGTTGTTGGCATACGAAACCCCGAGCAATGACATCTAATGCCCAGTTGTAAATTGCTCGCTTAAACCCAGTTTGGAAGTATTTGGACAGAGGACAGGGGTTTAAACTCTCTTATATAAAATACATTATACATTACTACTAAATTAAATATTGTTTTATTCCAATGCAATTTAAATACGAAAGTTTAGCCATCAGTTCAACGTCTGGAACTGTGTTTAAGCCAGCTATCTGCAACTACGTAAAACTATGTGTTTCCGTACAACTATCTAGTGACTTTGGGCTGTTGTTATTCTATGTTCCACTTTCTCACATACAACCGGAACAAACAGTGCCGGTTTAAGGCTTTATCGGGCCCTAGGCGATCGAGAGGATGAAGCTCGCTGGCAGCCATAATCATGGCAAAAATTCTTATTGGATCACGCTCAAATATTGCTATATTTGGTAAAGAATTTAGAATAGTAAATAATTATTTCAATAGTATGAGACAAAAACGTACTTTAGTTGCGAAACTGATATGCTAAACTTTTTTAATGCAAAAAAAGAGTAACTCATTTATATTCCTTATATTATTTAATCATGATAAATTAGTGTAGCGTAACTCATTAAGGACAAAACACTTCTTGAGGTGGTGAGGGGCCTAGGGCCCCCTATAATCAATAATAGGCACTGCTGGTACGTAAAAAAACATGAGTTTGACAAAGGGGAAAACATTTTTCTATTCATTCTCTGTCACTGGACATTTAATCGTTGACGAATCTATCCTCACGCTATCATAAACGTCATAAATATTTGCTTTAGGGTTAACTTATTTATATTATAAATGTTTGTTAGTAACCTCGATATACGAGTGATTAGTTAACAGTAAACACTTGATCTTAATAAGTTTTTTCTGTCTTAAAATGTCTACTTTGAAAACTATTTCCTTTGACTAAATATGCAAAACTTTAAGTACCTTGAACCTCATTTATCAGCAACAACTAAACTTGTCCGGCCAGGCATAGGCCAGGAAGCAACACCTCAATTTTCGTCTCTCGAATGCTCGTCAGGGGCACATCATACTTTGTTTTTTGATATATATAGGGTGTTGAAAAAAGGTCGGTTCCCCGGAATAACTCCGGTGCATCGCATTGCAGCGGAAAATGTCTAGGGAAAAAGTTGTTTGGTTTTGAAGGAGGAATAGTTTGCAATTTAAACCACCCCCCACCCCCTCAACCCACGGGCGCGGGTGGAGTTAAGTAAAGATTTTCAAATGGAACCCCATATAGTTTATTGGCGTATCGTGTTCTCCGACCAAAAATAAACATATTTTGTCCCAGAAATTTTTTCATTCGGGCCCATCCTTCACCAATAATCACCATGAGAAAGACAGTATCAAAACCGTGCGAAAATCAAGTTTTATCCCGGAAATACTCTTTTTCTCTGTCTTGTACTAAAAAATGCCCGTGGAATACAAACAACTTCTTCCAGTAAGATACATCTGAAAACAATATACACTAGGTGTAGTACAGTATTTGCAATGGAAAATATAATTTATGAATTTCGAGAGAAGGTATCAGAGCAATATATTACGGTTTATAATATCCAACAATATTTTACCGGCGACGTCATAGGAAGTATGAATTAGGTAGTAAATAAATCTTATACAGATCAAAACTATTTTAAAATTTCAATAAATCACGTTAACATGGAATTATGCAATACAGGACATTAAAATATTTTAAAATCAATTATTCAAAACTTATTTCCATTAACGGGAACAGCGATTATGATTAATTACTACAATGTACAGCCTAGCAGAAAAGCACAGGTATTTTTGTTTAAGTAATATCAAAATCAAGAGCATTAAAAAAAAGTTAACAATCAATAACGACAAGTAAATTCATGCCTACGACTAATCCTATATACACTGAAGTTTACCATCTAAACCAGGTATGGGCAACCTTTTGGGCTAAAGGGCCACATAATAAATGTAAAATGGGTAGCGGGCCACACGGGATTATTTCTGTGGCACACCATACACCCTCCGCAGGCGAGCGAAGCGTGCCGTTTCCAATTAGCGCCATAGGCGAATTTTGTTGAAATTTTCAAGGTTAAGCGCTCTAATGAAAAGTTAGAAAATTGCGATACAAAAATATTTTCTCCGAAAAAGAGGTTTCATCCAGCAAACTTTCTGAAAAATATATTTGTTATTACGAAAATGGGCTAGTCCCGTAAATAAATAAATTTAAAAAACCCCGAGATGAGTGAAAAAATTGCGATACAAAAATATTTAATTTTATTTATTAAAATAAATAGATAAATATAAAAGAAACATAAATATATTATAAAAAAATATATAATGTTAAATAGCGACACCGAAATCAATGAGACACTTGAGCTTGAATTTGGGAAACTAATCCATCGATGTTTGGATTAATTCCACTGATAAAGACGTAAGGAATTTTCCAAATTATCGTCAGTCAGCCTTGTACGATGTTTTGACTTATTAACTTTCATCATTGAAAAGAACTGTTCGCATTTGTAAGTACTGCCAAAGGCACAAATCAATCTTCTTGCGAATTTTCTAAGCTGCGGAAAATGGTATTCTTCGAGGTATTTTTTGTAGAAATCGCACAACTCCACGTCTTCAAATTTAGATTTTAGGAGTGAGTTTTCTTGAATCTCGATCAACTCCATTTGCAAGTGTATTGGAGCATTTTGTACATTGCCCACCCATGATCTAAACATTTCCTACTCTAGGGGTGAGGCCACCAGAAACGTGGTTTAGCATTTGCTACTTCTTCTATATGGCTAATTCAACACTGGATATCCTTAGCAACCAGTTAATACAATGGGTATATTCAGCAGAACCCATCGATTTGTAAGCGATTAGTAATCATCAGCTGAATGCACTAAAAAAAATCGAATTCACAAATCGATGGGCATCGGACGTCATTTTTTCCATCGAATTTAAACAGCGATTTGGGAGCGATTTATGTCAGTCTTGCTTGTCAGGTTGAGGAGTAAAATTTATAAAAAATGACGAAAAAACTGAATTATAATTATAAAAACATATTATACACGATCTCCGCTAGTGAAGAGGAAGATTAAAAATAAAACGTATCCATTTCGTAGAGATAAAAACGTAATATTTGATGAAAATATTTAGAAGGGATCTTAACTTCTCAGCAGAACTACAAATCAATGCGCATCGTGACCAGTGTTGTGATCGCTCGAGTGAAAAACCGCTTGATCACTCGATTATTGAAATACCCGCCATCACTCGATTATTAAAAAAACCGCTCGAGTTATCTATTCAGACGAAAACCGTCGCCCGTCACTTATTATCTTTCACTCGATACCCGACGGAAATATACCGCTGTAGTGTGATCGAGTTAAGAAACTGCTCGTATATTCGAACAGTTTTTCGCTCGATAGGAAATAATCTAGTTAAAAATCAGGCGAAAAACCGAAAAATATCGTCGGTTTCCTGATAGACGACCTCCGGTCTAAGCACCGCGCGATCCGATTGGCGACCAATTGGCGACGTTCGAGATTGACGCTGAGCAAGTACACGACATACGTCTTTCTTAAAGGCACATAAACGAGAAGGTGCATATAAAAAAGTATGCTGAATCCCTTAGCGGAGTCATCGCGACATGATTTGGTAAAGTTTTGTTTTACCTGGCTAGCCAGCCAGCGGAGTAGTTTAGGTCTCCGATTGTAAATATTAAAAATTATAATAAGGATATAATTTTAAAATTTTTAATTACTATAAAGACGAGAAAACTTCTCAAAAATAACATAATAATAGAAATTGTTAATAAAAAATAACAAAACGAACAAAATGGTTAACAAAATATATAGAAAAATTCGTTGGTAATCTTATAGTAAACATTTTTAAATCTAAACAGGAACTTTTTATTATTAAACTCAAGAAGACTTCTCAAAAATAACATACATTATAGAAAATGTTAATGGAAAATAAGAAAACGAGCAAAATAGTTAACAAAACATAGGTATCGACAAATTTTTTGGTAATTAAAAGTAAGCATTCTTAAATTTAAACAGGTACTTTTAGGTAATTATGAATACATGAGTACATGAATTTAAAAAAATAATAACCAATTTTCTTATTTTGCCAGTCGCGTAACTAAGCCTACAGTTTTGAAGGGCATACAGTGGGCACTTGATAATTTAAAGTGGAAGAATTTGACAAGCTATTTTAAATATATACTTATTTTATGCTCGTAGATTGAGAAAGATGTGAAGAAAAATAACTCTTGGTAATACTTTTTGTTCGGGATAAAAATGCACAATAATAAACCCGAACAATAAATACATATTTGTGTGATTTTTGCAGTTTTTTGTTTGGTATCGAGACACGTGGTAAAAATTCATTATTCACAAATAAATAAATTTCTGGAATTTTTTTGGTGGCTACTACAATTTTTTAGCTAAACCTGTGCCCACCCGTAGTTACGTGCCTGGTAAATACCCGACCTGATCACATGTAAAGGGCTAGGCAGCCCGTTAAGCAGTCGGTGACGTCATCGCTAGGTAAATTGGAATTTCAGGCGATTCACTCGAGCGATTAACTCGATTATTAAAATCGCTCGAGTATCAAGTACTCGATTATTAAAATCATCGGTTTTTCCCAACACTAATCGTGGCATCTATTAAAAATCACTTATAAATCGATGGGCTCTGCTCAATGCAGCCTATATTGCTGTCTTGGAGTCGTATAAAAATATTGATAGTATTCCGTATCAAAATTTAAGAAACGAAACATTTATGCAATTACTATAATATGGTGCCTGTCTGTTTTTGTTTGAATAAGCTGGTTACCAATAAATTAATTCAAAATAATAAGACAATTGTTGTATACTTTACGTAGAACCGCTGGCGCAACTTCTCGCCCTCTAAATATTAATTCTTCAAAACGAAGCCTGCGCATTAATACCATTTGCACGGCATGGTTTTAAAATATTTGCGCATGTCTAAAAAATGGTAAATGCGTCTTTAAAATCAACAATCGTAGAATAAGTCGTAAGAAAAAATAATGTCGGTAATCAGGCTTTGGATTTTCATCCGGTCTCACGAAGAAGACAAGGTCACTGGAACGTTATTTCTGATAGCTTATTAAAAACTATTTTTGGGTTTATATCTGATGTAATAAATTTAGAAAACATGAAAATGGTATCTACCATTATTTATTATTTTAACAAAAGTTTTATAAAGCAAACTGTATAATGCAAAATAAAGCCTAAATACCTATTCTTCCCAGTCTTGCCAATTAGCGTGTCATTATACGACCGTGTACTTTCATTGCTTTGTGTGTAGTTCGACGAGTCTGAAATTTGCGTGTAATTTAGTTTGTGTAGTCCAGCGGTTCTCAAACTTTTTGGGTGACGGAACCCTTCTGGGAAGCAAAATACTTGACGGAACCCTACAATAAAACAATAGTTTTTAAAAGTGTATTCTTTATTAATAAGCATAATAAAAGTACAATGTAACAGTTACTAATTATTACTTACTTTACCACATGGCAAGTACAATAATAGAAGATATTAAAAAAGAAAAAATCTAACTAATGGGAGGTATGAAACTGTTTTTTATTTTTCATCAATTGGTTGATATCAGGTTTGATAGAAGACAGTTGAAGTCTCATATCAGGTTCGCCGTCCAGTCTATTGCGATATTTTGTTTTCGTGGCTGCATAGGTTGAGAATCCTGTTTCGCACAAATATGTTGTTGGGAACGGGAGAAGAATATTCAGAGCCATTTTGCCAAGCATTGGATATTCATCACGGATTCTGCACCAAAAATCGTTGAGAGGCGTCGTTTTGAACAGTGACTCCATACTTGTGTCTGATGACATTTCTAAAAGAGATTCATATATCTCGTTTGACATACTTTCGGGCTTTTCCAAGTTGGGTAAAAAAGGATTATGAATCCATGAATTCAGTTTCATTTTTGTATTCTGTTCTTCGGGAAAATACTTTTCAAAAGATGCGCGCATCGAACTGAGATATTGGACCAATTCTTCAAACACATCATCTTGAAACATTTCTGAGTCGTTATCGCTAACAAACTCACTGAGTGACGTAAAGCTTTCTATTTCTTTCTTACCAACGCAAATAATCCAAAAATCTAATTTTCTTTTGAATGCAGTTATTTTGTTATAGGCCTGAAACACTGTTGTCTGTTTACCTTGCAATGATAAATTCAATTCGTTCAGTTTTTGAAAGATATCCGCCATAAAAGACAATCGGAACAACCAAGTTTTATCATACAAACGGTCCTTCAAATAATTAAAAGAAGTATCTGCTGAAAGAAACATTTGTAACTCGGCTCTAAGTTCAAATAGCCTTGTTAAAGTTTTACCCCGAGACAGCCATCGCACTTCTGTATGGAGCAGCAGTGTTTTATGTTTGCTGCCATAATCTTCACACAATAATGAGAACAATCGGGATTGTAGTGGTCGTGATTTGATAAAATTAATTATTTTTACCGCTTCATCCATAACTAATTTTAGATTTGACGGCATTTGCTTCATCGCAAGTGCTTGTCTATGCAGAATACAATGGCTGGAACTACAATTAGGCGCTTTATTTTTTATTCGTGACACTGCTCCTGCTGTTTTACCTGTCATCGCCTTGGCCCCATCTGTACAAATGTCAATGCAATTGTTCCAACTGAGATTATTTTCTTCAAAAAATATATTTATTTTATTAAAAATTTCTTCCCCGGTAGTGTTTGTGAGCAGCGGTGAACACATAAGCATGTCTTCTTCAAAAGAACTTTCATATGGATATCTCACGATAACCAGCAAGATAGCCAAACCAGCGACATCAGTTGACTCGTCCATTTGCAAGGCGAATCGTGTTTTTTGTAGACGTGTAACTAGTTCTTGTTTGACGTAGCTTGCCAGATCATGGATTCGCCGTGAAACAGTATCGTTTGATAGCGGCACAGTAGAAAGATGCTTTGCGGATTTTTCATCGAGCATACATTTTGTTATGTCTAATACACATGGCTTTATTAAATTCTCAGCGATAGTGTGCGCTTCACCTGCTTGTGCAATGCGATAGCTAACTAAATATGATGCCTCCGTGGCCTTTTCGTTGATAGTTTTTGTTACATGCATCATATTTTTTTGACTTTCCAATAACTGATCTTTTTTACGAACAAAAAATTCTTTATTCTTGTCTTTAGACTCGGGGTGTACAGTTTGTAAATGTCGGCGCAATTTGGCAGGTGCCATGGAACTATTAGGAAGCAGTTTACTACATAGCATGCAGAGAGGTGAGCCCTTGGAATCAACAAATCCGAAACTGATATATGATTCATCATACTTCCTTTTTTTCGTCTTTGAAACCGTCGAGCTTGAGGTCGTGGCATCATCGTCTGGATCGGTGATTGCTATATTCTCCGCGCGTACTGCTTTTGAACATTCAGCGTCATTAGAAGATGTTGTTGCAACACGTTTAACACCTTTAAGCCAACGTTCCATTCTTCTTTATTTATAATGTTACACGTCAGGCTGGTGGGGTCTAAATAATGCACAATCGTTACTGCGTATAAGAGACTAAGTTTAGTACAATGAAGAAATGTATAAAACTGAGACAACAGAATACAGCAGGCAGTAGAACAATGAACACTAGTTTCTCGCTAGCGAGCTTGTAAGTAGGTAGGTAGGAACTTATCGCTCCGAACGCTAATCGTCAACTGACTGACGAGGCGCGACGCGCGATCGCCGCTTTTATACTTAGTCCTAGAGTCGATCTCGAATATTCTCGAAAATACTCGAGTCGGCGCCTTTGATAAACAAAAAGCAAAAATAAAAAGAGAAATATAAAAATTGCGTTGTAAACAATTCAGAGGCGGCTTTTATCAAAGGGACTGCGCGCTCACAAGTATACAAGTATACATGTTGATACCAAACTTATGAGATATTGTACCAGCTATTGTAACACATGTTTATACAAATACAAATAAATAAATAAATATACCTACGCCGCGGCCGCGGAGTCAAACCGTTCGACCAGAGAGAGGTGTTTTGATTTTTTTTCTAAATTCTTGAGGAACCCCTACAGAGGTATCGCGGAACCCTAGGGTTCCGCGGAACACACTTAGAGTATAGCTGGTGTAGTCCAACGAGTGTGTAATTTGAGTGTAATTTAGAAATTACCACCTAACATGTTACTTTCAGGTTTGTTGACCTTTTTTTTTGTATAACCTGTCAAAGCCCCGAAATAATTACCGTTATTGTTGACCTGTTTTTTAGAAATCAGTGCCCAATGACTTTTGTACACTTGCTTTTTACAAAACATTAATACTGTGTAAAAATTGTGTATTTCTGTGACTAAAAGTGTGCAAAAACGTGTAATTTTTTCAGCTAATTGTGTAATTTCACAAATTCAAATTGGCAACACTGATTCTTCCACTCGTACTTTACTGTAATATATCGATGGTTTTTGCAGAATGGACCCTCTGTATTGGTCTTCTATAAGATGCTGCTTTGGGTTAGGCAAATACACCGCGAGATGTCGCAACGAGTTTTACACTCGTTTCGATGTTCCACCAATGCATTTATTGATAGTGCTGTGAGATCATTTTTCACTTTGTCAGACTTGAACCTTACTGATCATGGTATAAGTAACTATAGGTATGATTGCACGCCGATGATCACGTGGCTTGGCGAGTAAGTTTTAAATCTCTTATGAAGGTTTACATTGCTGTCATCGTTTTTAACTCTTTTTTGAATGTATTAAAACGTTTTATGCATGTAATGGTATATGAAATGAAAGAATTATATATGACGAGTATTTACGTATATTAATTTCATAGAAATATAACACACAAATACCACTAAAAAAAGAAAAGATATCAGAGAAATTTTTCGCGGCCATTTGAGCCGGCGACAATAGCCGAAGCATGCCGAAAGCTGCTCGCCGACCACTGCTGGTTTTGAAACAGTGTTGCCAAACTTTTACAATTGTAATAGATCCACTAGTATTTTAACATTCTTGTTGTGTGGCTCCCCATATGAAATTTATGTTCAATCTGGAGGGACCACCTCCAGATTGAACATAAATTTCATCTAATAGGAAAGTAAGGACCATTTTTTTCGTACTCTTTTTACTCTGACCCGTTTTTTACTATTCCTATTAGGTTTCGAACCGGCACTCTATTTCTTTCGATAACGGATGTCTGGCAACACTGCTGCATGGTTGCCGTAGTTTTTGGTGGACATTTTGTAAGTTTACCAGAACGTTTTCTTATAGTCTTGTGTTTATTAAAAAAAATATCTGAATTTTCATAAAATGAGGTGCGCTATGTTCGGTTGTGATATGGATAACCAGGCAAAGACATTTAATAGAAATATAAGGTTTTTCCGCTTTCCTAAAGATAAAAACAAACAATTAAAATGGATACAGTTGTGTAAGCGGAAAGATAATTAGGTCGTATTTTAGCTTTAATCTTTGTTGTATGTTCATGAAATAAATATTCCTAAATACCATGATATTATTCTTTCATTTCACATACCACTAAACGTAAAAACTTTTAATTAAAACGGCGTCAGAGTAATAATAGTACGAAAAAAAGGTCGTTACTTTCCTATTAGATGGGGGACCACCTCCAGATTGAACATAAATTTCATATGGGGAGCCCCACAGCAAGAATGTTAAATAGTAGTGGATCTATTACAATTGTAAAAGTCTGGCAACACTGTTTCAAAACCAGCAGTGGTCGGCGAGCAGCTTTCGGCATGCTTCGGCTATTGTCGCCGGCTCAAATGGCCGCGAAAAATTTCTCTGATATCTTTTCTTTTTTTAGTGGTTTTTGTGTGTTATATTTCTATGAAATTGATATACGTAAATACTCGTCATATATTATTCTTTCATTTCATATATCATTACATGCTTAAAACGTTTTAATACATTCAAAAAAGAGTTAAAAACGATGACAGCAATGTAAACTTCCATAAGAGATTTAAAACTTACTCACCATGCGCACGGCAGACGAAATTGGGACGGTTAGATATCCTACCTTTAGTTTATTGTATCATGCTTACTGATGAGCCGTAAACGGCGCAACGCGTCTAGGGATGAGTCTGGCAAAGGGAAAAATTTTCTATTCAAACATATAATAAATGTAACAAAAGTTTATTTCCTAACGTGCAACCTTTGTATTCTTCCAATATTACATAAGGAACTGATGATAGATATCATCCCGAACCCAAAAACAACAAACCCGAACAAAAAAGTCGTAGTAGGAAGCTACATCACGACATATTCATGGACGAAGAAAAAAATACCTTTAGTGGCGATTACAGCTTAATTTCACTAAATGTGTCGCTTTATGACCTTTTGCTTCTCAACCATCGATATGTATTGTTTCCTTGACAGTTAACACCCAGACATGGCAGATTCTGACCAACAACTTTAAAAATTCAGCAAAAATGTACGCAGCAAATGAACATCACTTATTCTTTAATTTTTAATTGATTGATTTAATTATTGACTATTTTGTTATTGCTATTATTTTCAGCTGAATTCTTGAAGCCAAGGCTGAAGGTAATAATAAGGTAGTTTTAAGCATTTTAAAATTTATTTTATTACAAAAATTTACTCGTGTGGCTCCAGTCACGGTACCGGAACGTTTGTAAATTTTTCACTGCAATGTTTATAGCCATCATGTTTTAGTTGCTGAGATACGGCTGTTTTCATTCTATTTGTTCAAGTTTGTTGGCAAAAAAGACAACATACATACTTTAGTCCCATATGGCACCTATACAGGTGTCCCATAACTAATGGTACACAGGAAAACTGCAGATTCCTTGGGTAAAAATACTGCGATTTGGCCATACTTAGTTTAGTTCAATAGCTGGTAATAACCGAGATACAGGGTGTTCAAGTAAAATTTTAATTTTCAATTTTCCTAAATAACTTATTTCTGAATCAATATTTTTGCACCAAATTTTGTGACTATGGTTTTTTTGGGGAAAGGAATTTGAATTTGTTAATAATTTTGATGTAGATTATAGGGGGCGCTCTCTGCGGTACTCTGGATACATAAAAAGAAATGTAACTTTTTTGTGCATTAGTATAATATTGTTTTTATTAAAAATATCAGTTTTTCCGTCATTTTTAAGCAATAAAGGTATACTTTGTAAATGTCGCTCCGACTAACCGTTTTCGAGATATTTTCAATTACATTTTCTAATGCTCCCGTTTAAATTTTGATTTGTAAATGAGAAATTTGTCACAGTAGGCTTTGGTAAAAACAAATACAATGAAAGCACTTTGAAACCTCATTTGTGTCAAAGTTTATTTTCATTTGTCAGCATTGTGGGTGTTTTTAAGGAGTTTTTGAAGATACTGTTATCAAAAATTGAACTAAAAATGCTCCACTATTACGTTTTGGACGCAAGGATCCTGTTTCTCCCAGTCTGTCTTATAGGCTTCTAAAAATTTTAAAATCTGGCTGCCTTCTATTTGGATACATTTCCAAATACCGCCGATGTGCCCCGCGTCTGTTAAAATTTTCTTGTGCGTATAAACATACCATGTCTCGCATTTCTCCGTTAGAAAACAAGTTATGTCGCGGCATTTTTAGTTTAATTTTTGATAACAGTATCTTCAAAAATTCCTTAAAAACACCCACAATGCTGACAAATCAAAATAAACTTTGACACAAATGAGGTTTCAGTGCTTTCATTGTATTTGTTTTTACCAAAGCCTACTGTGACAAATTTTACATTTACAAATCAAAATTTAAACGGGCGCATTAGAAATTGTAATTGAAAATATCTCGAAAACGGTTAGTCGAAGCGACATTTACAAAGTACACCTTTATTGCTTAGAAATAAAGGAAAAACTGATATTTTTAATAAAAATATAATTATACTAATGCACAAAAAAGTTACATTTCTTTTTATGTATCCAGAGTACCGCAGAGAGCGCCCCCTATAATCTACATCAAAATTATTAACAAATTCAAATTCCTTTCCCCAAAAAAACCATAGTCACAAAATTTGGTGCAAAAATATTGATTCAGAAATAAGTTATTTAGGAAAATTGAAAATTAAAATTTTACTTGAACACCCTGTATCTCGGTTATTACCAGCTATTGAACTAAACTAAGTATGGCCAAATCGCAGTATTTTTACCCAAGGAATCTGCAGTTTTCCTGTGTACCATTAATTATGGGACACCCTGTATAATACGCAATTTTTTCAAATTTTTGTATTAAAGAACAGAAAAGTAATCTGGTTTTGTATGTTCTATTTCTTAATAGGTGTCTAAACTGTTTTACTTCTTTACCCCCACCCACCTACATTCTTTAATGGGGACGTTTATTATCAATGCCTTAAACTTATATTGTTGGTTTAAAATAAACGTTAAATTAACAATGTGTGATTTCAAAGTCCGATCCTGGAATTTATGTCAACTTATGCCAGCTATAAAACTTAAAATAACCAGGCAAAGTGGTGGTCTTGGTGGTTCTCTCAAAATGTATACGGGGTGTTACAAATTCGGCCTTCACCATTGGGATTTCTGGACGGTAAGAGGTACGAAGTCGGTTAAATTGGGGCTAAGTTGCGTAATTCTGAAAAATAAATTTAGGGAAAATATTTGAAAAATCTAAAATTTTGCGTTTCGGTTTTTAGTTTTTCCTGACTTTGTTCGAAGTCCTAAAATAAGTTTCACTTTCTCGTTGCTACTTTTTATTCTCCACGAGATGGCATCATCGGATCTTTCATGTGACGTTTCGTCTTTAGGTCACCATCATCAACTTAATTTTTTTTTAAATACGGGCCTGGATTTTTTTGTTCACTTAAAAAGAAAGTAAAAACAATAAATTAGTTTTTATTCATTAGTAAATAAAATTTCAATAATATATTTTCTTTATTGAATTAATAATTACATTTATTCGTTACTACTTTTATAGTTCTGTGGTTTAAGAGGATGCCGAAGTCAGTCGGAATCTCCGATTTGACCCCTGTTCGTTTCACGCTTTGAAGGCACGAGGCGAGTTGGATCGTCCCTTGCAGTTAGAAGAATACGTTAGAAGAATACTGCCCCCCCAGAGAAAAGGTATTCCTCTGACGTGTTTCCCTAGATGGCACATGCAATCCTATTCTGTCAAGTAACCAAGGACAGTTATATTTGTTATGTAATATAGACAACATTATAAGATCAATATGATCCCGACGTAGCCTGAGGGTTCTGATCTGGATACTTGCTTCAAGTTGAGAATAATCTAGTTGTGGTGTATTAAGTTTAAAGGTTATGTCATTCAAAAATTTATTTATTTATTTTATTTATTTATTTACGGGCAAGCCCAATTTTACAATAACTATAACATCAATGAGTTTATGAGATTCTAATATTACTCTTAAAATAAAAATAATAATAAATACTTACATTTCAGTACATAGTACAATTATACAATACCTATAATATTAGTTATTACATAGTGACAAACAAAACGACCCTAAACTACCAATTTACAGATTTATGTTGAACCCTTTCAATATTCAAGATATCTACATTATAGCAAGGATTCCAGACACAGAAGGAGTATTCCAGATGGGTTCTTATTAATGAGCAATATAATTGTTTTATAGCTTTGGTATTAGTAAAGTCACTGGTTATGCGCTCAATAAATCCTAGGAGTTGGAGAGATTTGGATAGGGTGTTCTGAATGTGGGGAATGAAAGTAAGCTTAGCATCCATAGTCAGACCCAAATCCTTAACTTCGGGAACAATTAAATAATGCTGTTCAAACTCCGACCTAGACATGTGAAAATTTTTAGAGTGACAATTTGAGGCGTTAATCTCCACACCGTTGATCTTACACCATGCTACCAATTTATTCAAGTCCGACTGGAGCTTTAAGCAACAGATCATCAGCAAACAGGAGGAACTGACAGTAATCAAATTTCAAAATTATTTAAGATTAACTTGATCTTGAGGGGGATATCGTTTTAGAGGGAGGGCTAGCTAGCCAGTCCATATTACTGTAAGTTCTTGCGCCGTTTTTGAAAGTAACCCCGTAGAGAAAGATGAGATCAAGTAAATATACAACATTATAAGATCAATATGATCCCGACGTAGCCTGAGGGTTCTGATCTGGATACTTGCTTCAAGTTGAGAATAATCTAGTTGTGGTGTATTAAGTTTAAAGGCCATGTAATTCAAAAATTTATGTTGAACCCTTGCAATATTCAAGATATCTACATTATAGCAAGGATTCCAGACACAGGAGGAGTATTCCAGATGGGTTCTTATTAATGAGCAATATAATTGTTTTATAGCTTTGGTATTAGTAAAGTCACTGGTTATGCGCTCAATAAATCCTAGGAGTTGGAGAGATTTGGATACGGTGTTCTGAATGTGGGGAATGAAAGTAAGCTTATCATCCATAGTCAGACCCAAATCCTTAACTTCGGGAACAATTAAATAATGCTGTTCAAACTCCGACCTAGACATATGAAAATTTATTGAGTGACAATTTGAGGCGTTAATCTCCACACCGTTGATCTTACACCATGCTACCAATTTATTCAAGTCCGACTGGAGCTTTAAGCAACAGATCATCAGCAAACAGGAGGAACTGACAGTAATCAAATTTCAAAATTATTTAAGATTAACTTGATCTTGAGGGGGATATTGTTTTAGAGGGAGGGCTAGCTAGCCAGTCCATATTACTGCAAGTTCTTGCGCCGTGTTTGAAAGTAACCCCGTAGAGAAACAAAAGATGAGATCAAGTAAAATCAGTTTCGCCTCGTTAATGTCGTAATTACTCTTTACATACAACGACCGCAACGGTTGCCAATACATACTTTAGCTAAGACTCACACATGTCTGGATGCCGCGACTCTATTTCTGACCATTTAAAAGTTTATTGTTAGGGATCGCGGTGCGTTTTTTTAAATACACTTCAAGTTCCTTAAATATATTGTGTTAAAGGTGCGGAAACTAGACAATTATAATTCGTAACCAGAAGATAACTATAAAAATATCCAAAAAGAAATATAGCGGCGACAGGGCAGATGTGTGTTGTGTGTGTACTTTTGTATTAAGCACGCAAAAAAGGCCTAAATACCGGACATACCGGGTCCAGTAATGAACCGTTTCATCTATATGGACTGATGTTATAACCTGAAGCAACTTCACAGATGATATATTTCTTTTTTGATTTATCATTAATTAATGTTATATCTTCTACTAAAAAAAACTTCTAATTTCTGTAAACTTAGTGGTGAAAGATGGATGTATGGGGGCAACTGGATATTGCCACAGTCATCGTTAGGGATGATATGAATGCAAGTTTACGCAAGACGAGAAAGACCGTAAGTTATTTAAGAAGTGTCCGTATTTAAGTTTCTATTTTGCTAGTTAAATTTGCCAAGTTTATTTTAATTTTTAAATTACCTAATACTACATTTCCCAATGAAATAGGTATTTCAAAATCAATAAAAGATTAATTTTGTTTCAACACTCTGTATAACTATAAATTCAAAGACGTGTATAAATATTAGTTCAACAGTATAATGAACCTCACTGGAAAATCTGTAGGTTCAATTACATAAAGGAAAGTATGAAACACCTTAAAGACTCCTAAAGGCCGTATTAGACTCGGCAATTTTTTCTCTTGCGCCGGCAATTATAATGGCACGTATTCATGCGCAGTAAACCGTTTTCGATCAGCTGGAGCATTGTCAACGGTCAGAACAGCAGTGGGTACTGTCGAAATCCCTAAAATGTCCCCAGAATTAGAGAAGTGCAAACCTGTTCGTTTTGATTATCAGTTAAAGCAGCTACTGCTATTTACAAATAGGAGGTGCAAAAAGTTGCTGAATTAGCAGTCCATAAGTTTAATAAAGAATGTAAACTGCTAATTTAAGTACCAGTGGGTTTAAATGGCCATTACATGTTCATACCTGGTTCGGCCAAACAATAAACAGTTAAAAATAACAGAATAATCCATGTCTACCCAATTGCGCCGGCAAGGGCAATTAAAATGGCGCCTGCCCCATTTCTGGTAATGAGAGACAGCTGATCGGGAACAGTGTACTGCGCATGAATCCGTGTCAGTTTAATTGTCAGAAGAGTAGAATTTCTGACTGTAGTACGGAGAACGGTGTACTGCGCCTGGACCCTTGAATTATAATTGCCATTGCTGGCGCCATAAAAATTCCCGACTGTAATACGGCCTTAAGAATTTCGTCGAAGTCTCAAAAAGTATTTTTTTTTTTAGAATTTTGAAAACGTTTCTTGGGTGCTCTACTGATTATTAACCTGGGGGTGTGTTACAGTGCAGTTGCGGTAGAGGGGTGGTAGTAGCATTTGTGTGACAGTTTTAAATGTTTAGCAATTTTAAATAGATTTTAATGCCGAACAAACCCAACCTTTCTTTCTTTATAAAAGTCATAGGAATACTACAGCAAATATTTTGATTCTCAAGCTGCATACCCTTTCTCTCAAAACGCTATAAAAATATAAGTGTTCATTATTTTATTTTTATGTATACAGGGTGTTGTGGAAATGACGTATTATATTTAAACCGGCAAATCATGAGATGAAAATAAATTGAAAAAAAATAACCATAAATGGCGCTTTGATATATTAAGCGAAATAATACACTTTATATGAAATCTGAAAATTTATGTGGCCGCTACTGACGACGGCCAGTATTGTCATATCTACACGGCAAACTCTTTAGAAAACAAATTATAATTTTAACAATTTTTCATTCTATCATTTATGATCAAATATGATTCCAGAAAACCGACGGCGAGAGATGTTTTGCAAAACAAATAATGGTAATATTATACAGAAATTTCAAATTCGTCACAAGCACAGGAAAGTAAATAGGTCAAACGTCATTGACCTTTCTATTATTTTTCAAACTCTTTAAAAAAAAATGCAATTTTATTTAAGACCCGTGCTTTCTAACCTTTACTTATTTAAATACAATTATTAGTTTCATTTGTTTCACAGAAACCACACAGAATCTAAGTTTTAGGAAAAACCTCTCACATAACCTCACAAATAGCAGCTTTTCACATGGAAAGAATACACAGGAAAACTGTAATTAACTGTGTAATTTTCTCGTTTTCCTGTTTTCTGACATGCCACCACAGGGTGACGTATTACAGTGACGCAGGATGAACTGTGGATTTATGGGGCTGGACCCCACTTTTAAAACGGTCGATTTAAAAAAAATATGTAGCGCTTCTCTAGGACACCCAAGGAGTCACCCATTTAAATATAGTACGTCATTTCCATAACACCCTGTATTGTAGAGGGTGCTTGCTGTAGCACTCTGCGTGCATAGCTACAATAAGTACAACTCTTTTGCGCTTTAGTGTATTTATGTTTTTATTAAAAATATCAATTTTCTTTAGTGTTGGGAAAAACCGATGATTTTAATAATCGAGTACTTGATACTTGAGCGATTTTAATAATCAAGTGAATCGCTCGAGCGACTAATCACTTGAAAATTTTATGACTGAGAAGAACGTGTTGATGAAACACCAGGGGTTGTTTTTGTAAGTTTTAACGTCTAAACTTTTTATTACGGAAGAAAAGTTGTTTCTGATTTATAAAAAAATTATATTCTTTAATTTGTTAAGAATTTACAATCGCCGTTGGCTAGCCAGTCATAGTCAAAACAAAGCCCATGTCGCGATGGATCCATTAAGGGATTTGGCACTCTTTTTTATATGCACCTTCTCGTTTATGTGCCTTTAAGAAAGACGTATGTAGTGTCAGCCTTCTGAGCGTCAAACTTCGCCAATCGGCACATTTCGGGTGGCGCGGATATCAAGTGAAAGGCAATGATTCCATTTTTTGCCTGAATTTATAACTAGAGTATTTCCTATCGAGCGAAAAACTGCTCGAATATACGTCGACGTCAATCAAAGTTCGGATTTGTTCGTGTTCCGGGTTCGAGTGAAAGGTAATAAGTAACAAGCGACGATTTTCGCTTGAATCGAGCGATGTCGGTTATTTCAATAATCGAGTACTCGAGCGGTTTTTCGCTCGAGCGATCAAAACACTATGCAGTATGACGTTTAAATGGAAATCTCTGAAAAACGGTCGGAGATCGGGTGAAATATACCTTTTTAGTTTAGAATTGCCCTTCTTTGAGAATCTTGGATTAAAAATACTTAATAACAGGTAAGAAAAAAATCATAGATTTGATACATTAAAACGTTTTCAAATTATGGCTTATTTTCGAAAATAAACTGTCACTTTCAACACACTGTATTTCTAGAACGAGAAACATTTCGAAGAAACTTATATGCCTGATGTTTAGTAAGTATCTCGTTGCTCTATGGCCCATAAGTTATGGGAACACCCTGTATATATATTAAGTATTTTTTAAAATGAATACCTACTCTGTACCGCGTCTGATCGAATCTAAAGCTAGGGAAATGGTTAATTGATGCATTCCAAAAATACCTTAAGTCAAAATCCTGCTACCAAAATGTTTATAACGGTATTTTTAGAATGCGTCTCCGCTATTTCGCCGACGGGATAATTTCGACTAAGTAGCAAAACGTTACATAAAGTAAGCTTTCTTGAATTTTTTGGGAATTTTAACGAGTTAAAGTGCTAATTAATTAATACCATGGATGGAATGCCCGATGTGTGGGGTCAACTGGCCCTGGAAGCCTCCCAAGTATATTTGACCGACGGCACTGGGGCGAGAAGTCCATTCGCTGGAACGGTATGTCAAATTTTAAAAGAAAATTGGTTTTAATAACATAGAACAGCTGTAGCTGAAGTTTGTTATTCGGTCTTAAAAGCTTTTTGCAAAAAACTAATTGAATTAAACAAATAAATAGATTAATAACTTGGCAGGGCTTATACTTAAAATATATACAGGGTGTCAATTTGAAAGCGTCCCATCCTTAATATTTTAATTTTATTAAAAATCGGAAAGATTTGTTGTGAAAAATGTTCACAGCCTTCGTCATTTAGGGCCGATATTTGAATGTTACCTTAAGTTAGACCTTAGCTGAGGTAGCATTAACGTTAGAGTAAACCTTAAAAAAAAACCTATGTTTTAAATTAATCTGACTTGAAATTAAACGCGTGCTCTAAGATAATGTCTTATGAAACTTGTATCTTAATATACTATTAAATAATAACCTAAAAATGATAAATCTTAGTGCTGGCAAGTTCTACATATACAGGGTGTCCGGGAAAATGTGGGAAATCTCCCGGATATGAGGAAAACAAGAGTACTACAAGTTCATATTATAAATTTTTTTCGTATACGCCTCTTCTTCCGAGGTATGGGCTCCTAAAGAGCTCCAATGGAATCATGTTTTTTACACAGAATTATTGAACCACCAGGTATATTTCAGTATGATGTATACCAGGTAAGACCCTTCAAATTATTATCCAAGAAAGTGTTGCGAATTACTCACAGCTGCAGGGACGGACTAGCTGTGACACTAATGACCCCTTTTTTTTAACGCCCTGTATGATAAGGACTTTGGACAACGTTTTTTACATACCTTTAAGTATTGCCTAAAAATTACGTACTCTTCATTCATGTCGCTAATCCTAACCGTTTTCAGACAAAACGTCATTTTATTTACACACATTTGATAGAGATACGCCAAATACATGATGTAGTTAAAATGTCGTTTTTTTTCGAAAACTGTTAGGATTAGCGACATGAATGAAGAGTAGTTCATTTTTAGTAAATAGTTAAAGGTATGTAAAAAATGTTGTTCAAAGTTCTTATCATACAGGGAGTTAAAAAAGAGGGTGAGTGTCACAGTTAGTCCGTCCCTGCAGCTGAGTAATTCACAACACTTTCTTGGATAGTAATTTGAAGGGTCTTACCTGGTATACATCATATTTTAAAAAATGTAAATATACCTGGTGGTTCAATCATTATGTGTAAAAAACTTGATTTTATTGGAGCTCTTTGGGAGCCCGTATCTCCGAAGAGGAGGCCTATACTAAAAAAGTTTATATGAACTTGTAGTACTCTTTTCACTTGTTTTCTTCATATCCGGGAGATTTCCCACATTTTCCCGGACACTGTATACAACATATAGGGTATTGAAAAAGGTACCCCCGAATAACTCCGGTGCATCGCATTGCAGCGGAAAATATTTGGGGAAAAAGTTGTTTGGTTTTGAAGGAGGAATAGTTTGCAATTTAAACCACCCTCAACCCCCCGGGCGCGGGTTGGGGGTAAGTTAAGTCAAATGGAACCCCATATTTTTTATTGGCGTATCGGGTTCTCCGACCAAAAATAAACATCTTTTGTCCGAAATTTTTTTTTATTCGGGACCATCCTTCACCAATAATCACCATGAGCAAGACAAAATCAGAACCGTGCGAAAATTAATTTTATCCCGGAAATACTATTTTTCTGTCTTGTACTAAAAAATTCCCCAGATATTTTCCGCTGCAATGCGATGCACCGGAGTTATTCCGGGGTACCGACCTTTTTTCAACACTCTTCTCATATATAATTTTTCAACGCAATTTCTTTGAAACTACTACAAAAAAATAATAAAAAATTTATAATAATGTTATTATTGGGAATATATTTAATCGACCTTTAAAAAAAATGTTTAATCCCCCTGTAATCCAAGGCATCTTTAGTGATTTTTTACTGCGTATCCATCTCTTTTAAACACCCCTATTTTTGTAATATTTTTTCTGACTATGATCTTTTTAAAGCAGTTTTAAGTATCAGTCATCACTGATATCTGTTCAGTAGTTTTTAAATTACTAAGTAATTAAAAAATTTCTGGATCCATTTGATGTTTACTGGGTATCCAAATAAAAGGCCTGCGTATCCAAATGGATACTCAAAAGTACGTTAAAAGATGCCTTGCATACTGTTCAATATCCACATGCCTACCTTATTCTAATTAATATTAATATAAAAAATAATTGAATATTCGATAATTAATTCGGGTAGTGTATTTACTGTCGGTTCTTTAAAAGTCCTAGAAATAACTCTCGAATATAAATTGCTATTAGCCGAGTATAATATGGCAGCTGTCTAGGTAAAAACGGTGTTTCTTCAAATAAGCACTTAAGTAAAAATATGCAACAAACAAGTTTTTATAAAAATAAACACGTTATAATAATACTAGAGAATCCTTTATATTTTTTGTAGACTATAGAAAAATTACCAGATAAAGTCCTACTGCACATCTTCAGTTACGTCAGCCACAAAGAGATATGTCGTATGGCCAGAGTTTGTAAAAGATGGAGAATAATAGCGTACGATACAAGACTCTGGAAGAACGTATCCCTCCGACCGGAAATATCAGGATTGCACGTTGGCTCTCTAGAATCGTTGCTAGCTTTGATCAGTATTAGATTTGGACCATCGTTAAGGTAATAATTTATATATATTTAACTAAAAATAAAAGGAAATGTGCTGCTATAGTGGACATGTAGGTGGTTATATTCACGAAACGGAGCATAGCTCTATTGCGGCTAAATCAAATGAAAATATCATGTAGGTATGTATTATTTTAAAAATCAGGGCCGCACCGAGAAAATCTCAAAATTTTCCTGATGATGTATATTTTGTGCAGAAACTTAGCTAAATAGAATTGAGCATGGGTGTCGCTAGAAAGTTTTGTATGGGGTGGCAATGATAAAATGAGTAATTTTATAAACTTAAAAACTAGCACGCTAGTGGTAGCAAATAAGGGAAAAAGCTTGCTGCCGGCGAAAGGGCCGCAGGCGAAATTATTTATGGACCACGCCCCACGAACAAACCCAAAATACACACGTAAATTTGGTGAATAATTTATAGTAAATATTAGAAAAACCGATGCAGTAAGGTGTGAATTCAGATAATTTGACAGAAATTTTGACGAATTCTCGTTATATTTAATTTAAAAACATAGTCACGAACAAAAGTAATGTTTTTTTCGATGACAGTTTTCCATTTTCTGAAGATTTTTCAGGACATTTAAAACGATCCCCGTTTTACGACCTATATACAAAAAGAGACAGCCGAAAATAACTCCATATTTATTTTAAGAAACATTGATTATACGCTTATTTGTATTTTAATGGACTTCTACGGTTGTAATGCCAAATATGCAAGGGGATATTATTACCAAAATAAAATATCCAATTTAATATCGAGTATGCCGAGGCAATATTAGAAGTAGAGGTGGAAACACGCGCTACTAATGTACTGTTTTTGCTATTTATTGTTAGTGTTATTCTTAGCTTAATGTTGTCAAAATTTAAAAAAACATGTTCTGGTATAAAACTGTGTATTTTCTTTGATATTACAGATATCAGAGAAATTAAAGAAACAAAATGTTTAGAAAACATGAGGCTACAGTATGATTTCATCATACACTCGTTCTTGCTGCACTCTACAGGGTGTCTCAAATTTAACGTAAAAAACTATTCTCAATTTTGCACCCCCTAAAACTGAAATCTGAATAAAAAATTCTATCACAGTGCAATTACCAAAGAAAAAAGGTTACAGTTTAAAAAAAAATTAGCGAAATCAATTTATCGGTTCGCGAGAAAATCAAGTTTGGAATTGAGCATAATTTTCGGTTGTGCGTTATTTTTGCTGCTAAGTGCATAATGCAAAATATCAAAGTAGGCATAGAATATTAATATCAAATACCAATATGGAAAATTATTATTTCCCAGACCACCCGATGATCCTTATACAATAAGGGCGTATTTTGTCTACACAGTAGCACTTTAAAATACTATTTCAGATTGAATGGTACTACCAACTACCTATTTTAAAGTGCTACTGTGTAGACAAAATACGCCCTTATTGTATAAGGATCATCGGGTGGTCTGGGAAATAATAATTTTCCATATTGGTATTTGATATTAATAACACCTGACAAGTATAGACTTTTCATTTCTTAAATAGATTTTTATAGAATATTAAAATTTTGCATCTTACTCAGTTTTTCTTCCTGAACAAATTTTCTTAATAACATTTTTTCGTATCTTCTGAAAAAGCACTTTACTAGTGGGAAAAAATATTTTTGTAAATTTCCAAGGCATACTTGATTTTCAATCGGGTTGAAGTCTGGAGAAAATGGTGTTAATGGTAAGTGCTTTAATTCGAAGTTGTTAATTCATTTCCGTAGGCACTGAAGGCACAACAGCTGAAAAATTGTATGGTTCAATTTAAAAATTAATATCTTCTTGACATTACTGAATAAAATGTTTCAGTAGAACCTACAAAAAATAAACTAGAATAAGTCAGTAAACATATTACCAAATTTTGTAGCAAATAAAAGATTTTTTGCAATGCTTTCTAAATCACCCTGTATAACACCTAAACATATCCTTTTTTAATGATAAATTAGGGCCATATCAACGTCGACAATATTCTGTATCGAACCTTGGAAGGTCGCTCTTCCCGTCACTGATTTCTACTATAAAATATTTATCCTCAAAATGATGCAAAAAAATTTCATTTTATTCATTGTTGCTTCACTTGTTGCAGATATATCGAGCTACCGATTGAACTAATCACCCATACAGTTCTCCATGAGCTTGCCAACAAATGTCCAAATTTAACCCACATGCTTCTGGATTTTTCCACAGCTATGCAACTGCACGACTTTAGCGAACTGCAAGCTTTTCCGACCAAGTTAAAATATCTTTGCATTTGTCTGTCCGAGGTGATCTTCATGGAAGGATTTATGAGAAAAATTTATAACTTTATTAACGGTTTGGAAATTTTACATCTGATAGGAACCTATGAAAAAGTCGAAGAAGAAGAGGAAGAGATATACGAAGTTATCAATGTGCATAGATTAAAGAGTGCTACACCTAATCTGAGAGTTATTAATTTGTATGGAATTAATTTTGTGGACGACAGTCATATTGATGCTTTTAGCTCTAATTGTATTCAGGTACGTGTGGGCCAAGCAAGGACAAAATAGGGTTTGACAATTGACGTCAGCCGTTCTTATGTAGTAGTGGAGGTCTATGTGAATGTTACCTTAAGTTAGACCTTAGCGAAGGTAGCCTTAACGATATGGTAAACCTTAAAAAAACTATGTTTTAAATTAATTTGAGGGTGGATTGACTCGTCAGTGGAAGATTACCACGTCCTTAAAGTTCTATTCCTTTAGATGAGAGTTAAAAAGAACTTTAATATACTGTCAAGCTTGTGTTAAGGATGACTTATGTCATTCTGTACCTTAAGGTGACTTTGAAATATCGGCCCTAACTTAAGGTAATATTCAAATATCCGCCCTTAGAGTGGCAAGGACCGGAATTATAGGATATGTTTTATTTTTATTATATTTTAAGAGCATTGTTATTATTATTAAATAACTTATTTCAGTTAGAATGTTTAGCTGTAAACTACTGCAACAAAGTAACTGGTAGTACCTTAAAGATACTATTCCAAAGAAGCAGAAGGTTAACATGTTTGCTAATGAACGGCACAAGTAAGTTTCGCTTGGATTCATTTTAATTCTAGATAGTGAAGTTAGTATCAGTTCAAAGTATTTTGTTACAAACGTTATTAACAGGTTGATTTTTTCGTATTAAAATTAGCAAACATGCATAAATATCGTTTAAAGTCAATAATATGGTTTCCTGGTGTGTTTTCTTGATGCCTTATTGAATTTAACCCAGATCATGCAAGCTTTATAAAATGTAGCATAAAACGTACTTACTAACTTAAAATTATATTGGCTTTTAACATTGGCGTAACTAGTAACTTTTGTAGGGGGGCTGGCCCCTAGTCTAGTAGAATTTTATAGGCAAGTGTCACTATGAAGAATGTATGGCTTCGAACTTCGGAAATACTGGGGTGAGCACCAGAGCTATCTAGGGTGGGCATAGCCCACCTGGCCACCTCTAGTTACGCCTATGGCTTTTAACAATTTTTATTTCGTTTTTTTAAGTTTTAAACTGACAAGACTAAGAAGAATAATATTGCTTAAATATTGCCCAAAAAGCAACTTACCAACGTAGCTTCTCCAGCGACCAGATGACCTGTTCTAGTAGTAGTTCCAAATTTGTATTGCAGGATGTGGTTAACAACTGATAATTATTCTGACAACATACGATCAATTTCCTCATAAGATCGTGCCAATACAATTTTGATATTTCTGTCTAACGTATGGGTCATGTTATCATATCCTACATATTAAAAATCAAAATAGGTTTATTTCAGGCACAAAATCTATAATATTTAAACTACTCAGAAATGAATAATCAACCGAAAATTTGAGGATAACTATTTTATGGCAGAAATACCAGTGAGAGAGAACTTTCACTTTCGCATTGCTACTTTTTATTCTCCACAAGATGGAATTATTGGATCTGTCATGCGACGTTTCGTCTTTGAGTTACCATCATCAACTTGTTGTGATTTTTAAATACGAGCCTGGATCTTTTTGTTTAAATTATTATGAAAGAAGACCGTTCAGTACCTAGTATATAATAGGTTTTAGATTTCCGACTTTATGTTCCTTAAATTGACCAAATCAATCAAAAATTTTCAGTTGTCTATTCATTTTTGAGTAGTTTACGTAACAGAACTTAAACAGTTATTAAGCTCAGTCATTGGTCATGCCAAGGGCGGATCCAGAACTTCGGTTGGGGGGGGTCAAACTTCGTTTGGGGGATCCTACAAGGAAAAGTTAAGAAAAGTAATACGCTGCAACGTTTGTCACACCGGTATATATGTAATTCTTCGTGTTCCACTGTTGGTATGGGGGGATGGGGGTGTCATGGCCCCCCTCTGGATCCGCGCTTGGGTCATGCAGTATTCATCCAAAACACTTTTTTACTTTTCAACAGAGATTTTGCTTTATTATCAAGTCACACAAACGAACAATAACTTCACTATCACAGTTTTAACAACATGAACAAATATGCATTTGTTTTTAGATTTACAAAGTGAATACTTAATGCAAGTAGAATGGGAAAAATGCTCTCTACAAGAACTGGATATTACGGCAACAGATTTATCGACAGAATGCCTCTGCGATATGCTGACCAGGCTGCCAGGATTAAGGTTTCTAAGCGCTGGTCAAATAAATGGACTTAACGATTCAGTTCTAAAAACCTGGATGGATCTAGGAAATCCTCGAAATTTGGTAATCTCAATCAATCTCATTGACAGTCTCGAGATGTGTATATGACATTATTGGAGAGTTGTATTATTGCAAAGATACACGGTGTTACAAATTCGGCATTCACCATTGGGGTTTCGGAAACGGTAAGAGACACGAAGTCGGTTAAATTGGGACAATGTTGCGTAATTATGGGCCCCACAGTATGCCGCAAAAAAATCAAAAATAAATACAGGGGCTTTAAAAATATTTGGGAAAATCTAATTTTGCGTTTGGGGGTTTTTCCTGACTTTGTTCGAAGAGATGTCCAAAAATAAATTTCACTTTCTCATTGCCACTTTTTATTCTCCGCAAGATTGCATCGTTAAATCTTTCATGCGACGTTTCATCTTTAAGTCACCATCATCAACTTAATTCTTTTAAATATGGGAAAGAGGACCGAAATCTACGTTCAGTGGTATACAACACTTTATGGTTTTCCGACGTTTTGTCCCTTAAATTGGCCATCTTCATTAAAATACCGTTAGTACGTTCCTGTAATTTACTTTTGTTTCGAAGAAACTGAAGATTTTAAAATTATTATTGCTATTTCTTTCCTTAATTGTTATTGCGTACTACTACTGTTTTTTTTCAAAACTAATAGTTATTAGTTAGTTAGTTAGTTTTAATGTTACCGAATTTAAAAAAAAAAGTAAATTACTAGGGGTATTTTAATGAAGATGGTAAATTTAATCCATCCTCCACCATCTTGTGGAGAATGCAAAGTAGCAATGAGAAAGTGAAATTTATTTTTTGACATCTCTTTGAACAAAGTTATTTTGAAAACCCCTGTATTTTTTTTTTTTAAGGCATATTATTGGGCTCATAATTATGCAACTTTGCCCAATTTAACCGACTTCGTATTTCTTATCGTTTCCGAAATCCCAATGGCGAAGGCCGAATTTGTAACACCTTGTATACTAATTATCTTACATTTTATTGCTTACCTTAAGTTTCTCAAGCCGTTGCAGGCAACTTCGGATTACTGAAGAGAAATGATTTTCTCTCATTTGTAGGTTTCTTTAGATTTGGATAGTTCAGATAATTTAGCCGAAGATGCAATATACAAATTTCTATGCAAACATGGTCACCAACTATGGGGCCTTGGCTTATCTGGAATGACACATATCACAGATTCGTTGTGGCAATCGATACTACCAATATTGTCCAATGCAAAGTAAGTTTAGGTTTTTTTACGATCTATGCTTTTCGATCGGTATGCGATCGAAATTTCATATTTTTACAGAATAATTGCAACATTATACACAAGATGTGGTTTTTAAGTCTTGGCACTTGGAGCTGGATTCCCTCGACATTTACATGTTGATAAATAGAAAAATGTTTCATTCAAACTTTTGTCAATCTTCTTAGCTTCCATTCCGAGGGTTCGATAGAAGTCACTAGTTCTGACATAACATAATTTGGTTGCCTTTTCCCTGCTTGGTAGTCGGTAAAGTCATATAACTAGAGACTAACCCATATAGATTTTGTTTATAAGTAAAATTTGTTGCCTTTAAAGCCTTATTAGAGTCGGCAATTTTTGTCTCTTGCGCCGGCAATGGCATCTCGATCAGCTGGCATTGCTGGCGCAATGCGTGAATATAATCCGTATTACAGTCGGCAATTCTAGTCTTCTGGCAATTAAAATTGCACGAATTCCTGCGCAATAAACAGTTCTCGATCCGCTGCCTCGCATTGCCACAAATGGGGTACGCGCCATTTTCATTGCCATTGCCGGTGCAAGTCTGGGTAGAGATGATTATTCTGTTATTTTTAAATGTTTATTAGTTGGTCGAACCATCTATGAACAGCTAATCGCTATTTAAACTAACTGGTACTTAAATTAACAGTTCACATTCTTTATTAAGCATATGTACTGCCAATTCGTAGCAACTTTTTTGAACTGCCATTTGTAAGTAGCAGTAGCTGCTTTAACTGCTAATCAAAACGAACAGGTTTGCCCATCTCTAATTCTGGGGGTATTTTAGGCATTTCGACACTACCAACTGCTGTTCTGACTGTTAGCAATGCGCCAGCTGATCGAGAACGGTTTATTGCGCAGGAATTCGTGCAATTATAATTGCTATTGCACCGGAAATTTTTATTGCTGACTCTAACACGGCTTTTAGTCTGCCCAACAATTAAATAGGTGGACAGCTGTTTTAATTTGGTTCCAGACTAATAACGGTCATTTCCTATTGCCATAATAGCAGTGTCATTCGCAAAAGTAACTATGGAGTTGTTTTCTAAAACTGAAATATCACTAGTATACAGGGTGTTACTTTGCTTTCGATATATAGGGTGTTAAAGTTGTTTGTTTATTTTTTGGTTTGAATCAAAAATTTCGAAATCAGTTTGAAATATTACACTAAATTTTGGTATAGAGTATAGACTATTATGATATAAACAAATTTTTAATGCTAAGAAGATTGTGTTGATAAAACACCAGGGGTTGTTTTTGTAAGTTTTAGTCTGGAGTTTTTATTAAGGAAGAATAGTTGATTCTAATTTTTAAAAAAATTATATCCTGGCTAGCCAGTCAAAACAAAACCCATGTCGCGATGAATCTACGAAGGGATTTGGCATACTTTTTTATATGCACCTTGTTTATGTGCCTTTAAGAAAGATGTATGTTGTGTCAGCCTTCTGAGCGTCAAACTCGAACGTCGCCTATCGGCACATTTCGGATGGCGAGCGGTTTCGAGCGAGAATAATGAGAAAGGCGACGATTTTCGATTTTTTGCTTGAATTTATAACTAGAGTATTATTTCCTATCGAGCGAAAAACTGCTCGAATACGAGTAATTTTTTACCTCGAGCGTTCACACTACCAAGCGGCACATTTCGGTAGGCGTCCAGCGAAACACGGGTATCGAGTGAAAGGTAATAAGTAACAAGCGACGATTCTCGCTTGAATTTATAACTCAAGCAGTTTCCTTAATAATCGAGCGATGTCGATTATTGAAATAATAGTACTTAAGCGGTTTTTCGCTTGAGCGATCACAACACTAATTTTTACCTGAAGCCAGTGGCATATGTGCAGCTACGTCTCAATTAACCAACAAATATATTATTTTACAATTAATTATCATTCAAATTTACACAAAAAAGGTTTCTTTCATCTTTCTCGTAAGGATCCGAGCGATTTTTTAAAAAATTGTAGTTTGCGAGATAATGAATTTATTCCTTACTTTACGTCCTCACTGTATATATATTATATATATAACTAACAAAAAAAGAACCTATATGTCGCTTTTGCTCTATTAGTAAAAATGCACCTTTGAGAATTGGAAGCTCGACATTGGATATAATGTTCCAGTGCTGGATTAAGACATTTTGCCGCCCTAGACTAATAATAAACCCTTCTGTGCGCCTATTTGCTTCGTAGCGCTCTAGGCTGTAGATTAGGTTAGCCTTACAACATATTTGTTCGTTTCCGAGTATAAATCTTCTTAGAGGCAATTCGAATTTCTAAGAATGAACAAAATAATATCTATAGGTATTTTAGTTAGTATATCATAACTACGGCTTATACATGGTGTCCGCTAATTAATGCTACATGGAAAAACCACAGACTGCTAACGTAAAAATATTAGGATTTAATTATACTTACCTATATCCGAAAGTTGATATTAACCGAGATACAACAAACAAATCACAACATGGAAGCTTAATAGCAACTGCATCTTTAAATTTCATTTGTGTTCTCATATTTTAATTTAAGAAAAATTTTGTTTGCTAATTAATGGTAATTGGGCAGGGTGCACTAACCAATTCAAATGCATAGGTATATCTCCGAAACGGTAACTCTGGGCGACCTCAACTTAGTATACCTTTTTTAGGTAATAACTATGGGAACAGTACTATTTTCATTAAAAACTTAAATACACTAAGGCACAAAAAAGTTATGACCTAATAAATGTGCAAATAATGCCGCAGACAGCGCCCCTACATTGTACATTAAAATTTCATAAAAAAATCAATTTATCGTCATAAAAAACCATAATTGCCAAATTTTCTTAAAAAACGTTAGTTTCTCGCGAAGTTATTAGAGAAAAACAAAAATGAAGTTTTAACTTTAACACCCTGTATCTTAGTTAATATAAACTTTCGGATATAGGTAAGTATAATTCAATCCTAATATTTTTACGTAAGGAGTCTCTGGTTTTTCTATGTACCATTAATTAGCAGTATAATATATTATAATAAATTTATTTCGACAGAATAGTAGTAATGGGAACTCAAGAAAGGCTTGGAGTCAATATTCTAGCAGATCAACTTATGGATAAAATCGCTAGTAACTGCGGTAATTTGGAAAGGTTAGAACTTAGATGGGATCCTGACAATTTGAGATTTTCCGACAAAAGCCAGAAAGCCATAGACACATTACGTGTTAAATGTCTTAAACTGAAATGCTTGAGCTTAAGGTAAGCATACAGGGTGACAATTTAAAAACTTGAAATGGCCATATATTAGAAACGAAAAACTGAAGAAAAAAACGCAAAAAACAGTTTCTATAAAACGAAGGGGGAACAAAAACAAGCGTATTAGCCCAGCCCTATCTGCAACCCCTTGGACAGGGTGAGATAAACCCTTAAAATCTTAAATAGAAAGGGGGTCGAGTGATACATCATTTTGAATGCTTTCCGATGGTACCATAGAAAGGTACATTTCAGGAAATTCTTCTCTGTTTATTAAGGAAAACAATAAATGAAAAGACAATTTTGAAATTTTTTATTATTAGTTAATTAAATGTTCAAAATGATTTCCGTTGTTTTGAAGACAATAATAAAGCCTACTTTCAAATTCTTCACGTACATTTGCAAAGGTTTCTCTGGATATAGCACGGCATTCCTGAACTATTCTATGCTAAAGTTGCTCTAGTGACTCAGGTTGCGTAAAAACCACAGATTTTAGGTGACCCCACAAAAAGAAGTCAAGAGGTGTTAGGTCCGGGGATCTAGGTGGCCATTCAACAGGACCTCTTCTTCCAATCCACTGGTTGGGATAATTATCATCCAACCACTGCCTAACGGGAACTACATAATGCGGAGGTGCTCCATCCTGTTGGAAATGTAGTAAGCGTCCTTCTAAAGATAAATTTCCGAGTATGTCCCTCTGATTTTCTAATTCTCGCACTATTAGTGGTTCGATAGACCTCTGTAGCATTTCAGCATACCTGTCGCCATTTAAATTTCCTTGTATAAATATTGGGCCGATAATACCATCTCCCAATATACCAGCCCAAACATTAATTTTCTGGGGGTACTGGGTATGCCCTTCTCTAAATACGTGGGGGTTCTCGTCATTCCAGTAACGACAGTTTTGCTTATTAGTATGCCCATTTAAATAAAAGGTACACTCATCACTGAAGCAAATATTTTTAACTAGTCGAGGTTCTGCCGTAATTCTATCTGTCATTATTTCACAAAACTGTATTCTTCTGTCAGGGTCGTCGTCACCAAGTTCTTGCAGTATGTGCAGTTTATAGGGATATAACTTATGAACTTTAAGTACCTTTCTTATTGATTCACGAGATAATCCAGTTGCTACAGCTGCTTGACGAGTTGATAAAGTTGAATTCATTGCAAACTGCCCCAGAATTTCAATTTGCGCTGCTTCGTCGGCTAGCCTCGGTCGATTTCTCTTTATATTCGCGACAGAACCAGTTTCTTTAAATTTGGCTACTAGTTGGCGAACATACTCAGGGCTTACATTTTGACCTGGATGCCTTTCGTTAAAACGTTGAGCTGTTCTTAAAAAACATTGATCCTGGGAACCATAAATGAAAATAATTTCTATCCGTTCAGCTGTGCTGTACACCATTGTTAAAGATAAGAAGTGCTGCTTTTCGTTTAAACTGAACCGAAAGTTAACTGTTCTTAAAATAATAATACTAGTAGAAGTCACCTTTAAGGTAAATTCTGTTATAATAAAATGCGAATATTTATAAACAAATTTTTTTTTTCGACAAAAAAAAATAGCAAATAAACCAAAACGAAATACCGAGGCTTAAACTGTTTAGAATTCTTAAGAGATATCTCTTAATATGCCAGGATATTGGTAGCAATCATGTTGAACATTTAATTAACTAATAATAAAAAAATTCAAAATTGTCTTTTCATTTATTGTTTTCCTTAATAAACAGAGAATAATTTCCTGAAATGTACCTTTCTATGGTACCATTGGAAAGCATTTTTCAAGAGCTTCAAAATGATGTATCACTCGACCCCCTTTCTATTTAAGATTTTAAGGGTTTATCTCACCCTGTCCAGGGGGTTGCAGATAGGGGTGGGCTAATACGCTTGTTTTTGTTCCCCCTTCGTTTTATAGAAACTGTTTTTTGCGTTTTTTTCTTCAGTTTTTCGTTTCTAATATATGGCCATTTCAAGTTTTTAAATTGTCACCCTGTATACAGGGTGTCATTGTGAGAACTTCCCATCCTTTATATCTCGCTTCCAGTAAATTCGTAAAACACAAACATAAAATTTTAGGGGACTCAACTGGCACAACCGCACACTTTTTAACATTGACATTTTAGAATCGTCCGAAAAAATTTTTACAATACGATTAATTTTTAATTATTGTGGAAAATATCCGCTCATGAATTTTTGATAATTTGGTGAATTTTAGCCAATATTCTCATCTTTAATATCAATGTCGCCCTTTTCTTTATTTAACACTTTGTTATGTTAGCTTTCGAAGTGTATTAAAGAAAAATTGTCATTGTGAAGAAGCAAAACAATAACAATTTAATTGTTTAAATAGTTTTAACATGATCTTAACCCATCTTAAATTAATTTTAAAAAATACCGTGTTGTTCTTTATCCTCTTGTCTGCAAAACCTATTTTACGAAAAAGTCGCACCTGTATTAGTTCGGCAGTTATTAAATATTTTCGATCGCAAGTCACGCAGAGCACGGGGAATGCACCAGAGCGTCGGGTCGTGCCGTCTACAATCGAGCGCGGTGCAGTGTGAATCATTAATATTTGCATACTTTCCAGCATCCGAAAGCGTAGTTCTGCCACTCTTCGACAGGTTGCGCGCTTCGCTCTTCACGCGCTGGGTGAGGCGTGATCGAAAATTTTTGGTAACTACCGATCTAATAGAGGTGCCACTTTCTTGTAAAATGGGTTTTGTAGAAAAGAGGATAGAGAACCATTTTGTTCTCTGGTGCATTTCCCGTGCTCTGCGTGACTTGCGATCGAAAATATTTAACAACTACCGAATTAAAACAGCTGCAACTTTTTCGTAAAATAGGTTTTGCAGACAAGAGGATAAAGAACAAAACGGTATTTTTTAAAATTAATTTAAGATGAGTTAAGAGCATCTATTTAAACAATTATTTTTCATTTGTTCACAATGAAATTTTTTTTTATTAAAATGTGAGCGGTTTATAAAAGAATGGCCCATATAATACGATATGTTTATTTTTTTAACGCGATTTCTTGGAAACTACAACTTAAAACCTTTATTATTTTTAGTCCAATATTAATGATCTTTTATTAGAGAACTGGAGGGTTTGTTTTCATTTCGAGTCATCTATTCTGTACATTTTGTTTTTTGGTTCATGTCGATATTTTGGTTTGCCTCCTCAGGCCCTAAATATTACCTATGTACGTCGGTCCATACCACCGATCTATATCTAAGGATAGCCAAACTCTAAAAGCAAAAGTGGCAAATGTATAGCATCGCGCATGTAAACAAAGCTGATCGTCAGATGTCATGCGCAATGCCGACCGATAAACTATTTATGTACCTTAACCGGCGAATAAGGCCGTGCTTCGCCCTTAATGAAAATGATTCCACGGCAATATTTTGGCACATCAAGACTTTCTTTACTGGGAAATAAACAATCTATTTTCTCACATAAAAGAAGGCCTTGTGGCCATCACGGAAAAGTCACTTTTGGAATTAATTTTAATATCTATTGTCCACGTATCGATAGATTTTTAATATTGTTACATCGCTACGACTGATTTCGGTTCTGGACGGTCGTCGTTGGTTGGCAACCAAACCGGCGCCAATACGGCGGGGTTGCCTATATGACGGCGACAATACTGTGCGCAAGACAACCGACGAGCAACCTTTAAAAATATGACCCGTAAACCGTGCACACCAACCCATTTTTTCAATCATAAAATTTAACTTTTTGCCGCTCACCCCATAAGTTGTACGTATCCATAGTTATAAGTCGGTGGTTCAGACCATCACGGAACCTCCTCCTTGTCAAAGAAAATACTGAATTAATATTGCATTAGAAATTAACAGACAAATTTAAATTATTGATAACAAAGTTATTTTGTTTTAGTTTGAGAATAAATGCATGTGTAGACATGAACCAAAAACAAAATGTACAGGGTGCACCATTTTCGGTATCTTCGTAATTGTTAGTGCTATCAAAAAAGTAATGTAGGTGTCATGTGCTCTTTTTAGGTCAAAATTAAAATCAAAATTTGAAAAGAGATACGGGGAAAATCAAAAAATTGACAATTTTAAAATTACCCTATATTTTCTTAGTTAAAAGAGATACAGAAAAATGTTTTATACATAAGTTTCTTTATCTTGATTGTTGAATTATCTCTCTGCAGTTTTCAGAATAAGTATACGGGATCAGGTAAAAAGTTATCGGACCTAACCACATTTTTTAAATGGAACACCCTGTATATTTTAATCTAAAAAGATACTAGTTTAAATTCTCCTTTCAAATATATATCACACCATGGATTATATTAGTTTCCTAGGCGATTTATTACTTTAAACCACAGTAGACCGTGAAACAAAAGCTAATATCCTAGAAACAACTATGTGGACATTCTAGTTGTAACATTTAACGTCACTTTCATTTCTACATATCCATTTGTGGAAATGACTTATCAACATTTAAAAAAATTTGATATGATATCAGTTTATAATGAAAGTAGAAAAACGAAGAAATGGCGCAAAATGTATATTTTGTTCGCTATCCGGAAAGACGGTAACCATTTAAGGACATATTTCGAACATTGGCGATGATTCCCGTTATTTTTTACCTTAATCTCAATCATTTATTTCGTTTCAAAATAATAAAGTTTAAATAAATCGCCTAGAAAACCAACATCATCCATGGTGTGTTATATATTTGAAAGGAGAATTTAAAATAGTATATTTTTAGATTAAAATACAGGTTGTTCCATTTAAAAAAAATAAGGTAAGGTCCGATAACTCTTTTACCTGATCCCGTATACTTATTCTGAAAACGGCAGATTATTCAACAGTCATTATAAAGAAACGTTTGTATAAAACATTTTTCTGTAACTCTTTTAACTAAGAAAATATAGGGTAATTTTAAAATTATCAATTTTTTGATTCTCCCCCGTATCTCTTAAGCGAGCGAAAATTTTCAAATTTTGATTTTAATATTTTAAGTTTGACCCAAAACGAGCACATGACACCTACATTACTTTTTGATAGCACTAACAATTACTGAGACCCTATAAAAGTGTCGAAAATGGGACACACTGTACAGAATAGATGACTTTAAATGAAAACTGGTATCTTGAAATAATTTTGCTTCTTGATTATTCCGCAGGATGTTTTGAAATTAAATAAAAAAAAACAACATTTTGATTATACTTGCATACTTAATATGTTGAATAATCGATGTGTGATGAACTAATACTTGTACCTACAGGTCTCTAAAAAAAATGACTAATATGGGACTAAAAGAGAAAGAGTTATTAAGAATAAAAATTTATAAAATTTTGTAATGGACGGTTTCTTTACCCGTGCATGTAGAATGATGATGATTTACCAAAATTCACTACAAGCACACGTGCCTCCCCATTCCACCAAACACCGTAAGAGTTTGAGTTACCTAAAAATATTACTTTATTTTTTAGTGATGGTCGCTATTATGAAATAGTTAAAGCCAACTTTGAAAGAGCAGACAGAATGACAGTTGTACGAACGCTAACAAACTGTCGAGTATCAAACTACTATCTACTGTCAAATTACAGAGCTCTCGTTTTCAATTAGATTTCGTGCTGTACATAAAAGAAATACAATCTGTATATTATACTGTATATTACCTATTAAATATAATTTAAAAAGAGTGTCGTAATATTGTTCTAGGTTAATAAATTAACAACTTTGCTTAGAGACAATAAAAATTTCGTATGAAGTCACAATAAAGAATTAAGTTATAGCGTTTTTCTGTACAATTATTTCTTATTTACATGTACACACCTTAAGGTTGGTCCAGAGTAGGTTAACTGCATATTACCGTTGGATTTTTGAACTTAGAGCTGATTTTTTTTCAAACAATATATACCGAGTGTTTCGGGATGAAAGCTCTCTGCTAAACTTTTTTACTGTTAAAATGACAGGAATACAATTTGGTGGGTTTGTATACGATATTATTTTGAATTTTATGACATGACGGACTCCATCTGTCACGCCCAGTTTAACCGGAAATTACCTCAACTTTAGATTTAGAAATGTATATATTTGGTTACAGCTATGCAGAACATCCTTTCAAATTCAACAACACCCCATAAGTCACTTTCTGACACTTTCAATCCTTAATTTCTCTTCCTATTTTTTCATCTAGATTACTATGAACTGCCTAAAATGCTAAAATAAACACGCAATTTTCAAGTTTTATTGTGTCTTAAATTTTTTACAAAGTTTTTAACTTTTTCCCCGAAAACTCAATTTTTTTCAAATGGAAACATATTGGCTCAATCAAGCACAAAGATAGATCACTTTTTTTTCAACAATCTGATATCACACACTATGTCAAGTTAAAAAAAGGAGATTCATAAGACATTATCTTAGAGCACGCGTTTAATTTAGAAAACTACTCGCGAAGCGGGGAGTTTTCTAAAGTACAAGTGCTCTAATTGTCTTATGAACCGTGTATTTTATAATACCTTTTCTATTTGGGTCTTTAAAGTTTGGAAAACTTAAAAAAATATAGTAGATTTTTTCAATTTCAATAAATATTTTCTTTTTGGGTTGGCAATACTTTTACAATTTTTAAATTGTGACAAGTATCAAATATGCCATGATAGAAACAATTGAACACAACAAAGCTTCTTCCCATCCGTCATAATTAAAAATAAATATATTATTAAAGTTAATAAAAATTAGTCAGGAAGAAAGTTGTACTCCGCCAGAAATACGAGAAATTGCCGAAAATAATCTAGAAAAACTTTTAAAAAGAATATGCAAAAAACTTTGAGTTATGGTGCGAACAGAACAAAGTTCAAAATATTGAACAAAATAATACTATTGAACAAAATATTGTGTCGACACAGAATCTCACAGGAATAACAATTAATGCCTAGGAAATGTCTACAGTAACTATAAATGTATATATAATACCTACTAGGTATATTGAATTAAAAATAAAAATAGTACTTTATTGAATAAAACTTTAGAAATAGAGCATAAACTGGAAGATATTTCTATTATTTTTAGGTTATGTTGTTTTATAGTTGTGACTAGAAATTAGTTGTCGGACACCGTCAGCATGTCATATATGTATTTCCGAGTATAGGTATTTCAGATAAATATCTAGTAAACATGATCTATTTGCAAGGTTAAAGGTTAGTATTTTAAAGTTTTCTATAAAAAATTGTTGTCGAACCATAATGCCTAGAAAACTAATTTCAACGAAATCGAAGTAAGCCTAAAATTCGAACCCTACTTGTTGCCAACATAAAAAAATTAAATTTCAGTTTTATAAAGTGGCAGGTTATTAAATTTTTTTGCATTTCATAATGTAGCCATTATGAAACCCAAATAGAAAAAAGGTTTTTATAGCAATCTAGATGGAGTCCATCAAACCCACCAAACTGTATTTCTGGAATTTAAACAATAAAAAAGTTAAAGCGGTGAGCGTTTCTCCTGAAACACCCTGTATTTGTTTTAATGTCTAGCATCGAACAAGGATCCCGAGTGAATTACCTATCCGATTTATGACTGAATTTTCCAAACTTTGAGCTTCCATTTTAAAACTAGCAACTTCTTACTTATTTTGTATTTTAGAACTTTCGACCTTTGTTCTCAAAGACATAGAGAGAGAAAAACTGCGCCATTGCGTAACTGAGCCTTCAATTAGAAAGATGCAGAAATGAAAATACAAGAAAATATTTTTATTCGCAGCTCTCGATTTAAAGGCGAATGATCTCTATTCCCCGTTTACAAGATGATAGTCAAGGGCTTGTCAAAACAGCCGATATCACATACGTCAAACAGTGTGCCCTGGGTTTTATTTCGACCGGAACATCTTAAATTTAAATACAAAACAACATTCAATTTGAAATGCGATGTTTCTATCATTGATAACTATCCACTGCTTACAAAATAGTACAAAGTACAGTACAAAAAGCGCTGTCAAACTTAGCATAAGTCACGTTGAAGCTGTCAATTTTGAAGTTTCCCAGTCTACTTAAAAACAAGCCGTATTGCGAATTGAAAGTTAATTGACATTTGAAGTGGCAATGACCGGCAGTGTTACCACATTAAAAATAAAAAGTCCCTAGTTCGATTTTCATTTTTCTTATACATCTTAATTAGCAAATAAAATGAAAATAGAAAATGACAGTCATTAGTAGCCTTATGAGACTTATTTCATTCTATTTTAATATAGGTACTATTAATCAGTTGTTTGTCTATAGAATGCTCTGATCGGCCCAGAGCGAGAAGAGTGTGACCTTGTGTTCTTCCTGTCAGGGAATAAGTTTAAATTGAACTACCTTAATCTAAATGTTTGAATGATCGAATCAAATAAACCAATTAGCGACTGGCCGACCTGCCAAAGGCAAAAAAAAAATAAAAAAATCATAAAGTATAGCCAAAAGTTTGAAAAATCTCGCTGTAAATCGGGTAGCACTTCACATCACTTAATATAAGATTTATCCTGAGCCAAAAAAATAATATTTTATTGCTTTATTTTAACCCCTAATTTAGAATATAAAAATGCTTTTTTTTAAATATTTTCTGATTTTAAAGCCCAGTTATGCAATGTTTTATTTATTCTCAATAGTTAGAGAGACGGTGACAATAGGGGGTCCGTGAAGTGGACTATCAGTAATTTGTTTTTTCGTGGAGTTTAGGTCCCCCTCTACAACTTTTATATCTGATGAAATGCCGTAGAACGTTGCTGAGAGGCGCTGTACCGCTTTAGATAGGAAATTCTCAATAAATTCAAAATTATATCGAGCCATGTCTGAAAATGAATTTACAGCATCTGCGTGATCCCAAAGTCACGGGAAACACATTTTCTGACAAGTCAACCCTTGCATATACTTTTCTGAGCGTGTCAAAAAAAATGAAAATTAAAAAAAAAAGAAGTTGAAACTTTCTGGAATGGAACATTATATGTTATAGATTATGTGAAACATTTTTGTCGTTCCAGGTCTCGCCATTTCATTATGGAATTTTAAAAAAATCTCCTCGGAGGAAATTCGGAAAACGATCGTGACATGTCAGAAAATTGCCACACTACATTCCTCGACACCCAAATATTGTGGAAAAAAATTTCAGAAGAATCGCACCTAGCTAGGCGGAATTCTGACAATATAACACAGATATACCGGAAGGCGGGTATCGTTTAGTTGTATGATGGGAAAAATGATTCGCAATATTCTTTTATCAGAAAATTGTTTACGAGTCATCTCCATGTGAATACAAATTATTATACGATTAAGCCCACTTGGACCCATGTCACTTGAGACTTTATAATTTTTCCATTCATTTTTTTTTGATACGCTCGGAAAAGTATATGCAAGGGTTGACTTGTCAGAAAATGTGTTTCCCGTGACTTAGGGGGTCACGCAGATGCTGTAAATTCATTTTCAGACATGGCTCGATATATTTTTGAATTTATTGAGAATTTCCTATCTAAAGCGGCACAGCGCCTCTCAGCAACGCTCTACGGCATTTCATCAGATATAAAAGTTGTAGAGGGGGACCTAAACTCCACGAAAAACCAAATTACTGATATTCCACTTCACGGACCCCCTATTGTCACAGTCTCTCTAACTATAAGGGGTTTAGAAGTTTCTTTAAAATGTGCGATGCTGCATTTTAACAAATTTACATTATTAATGAACAAAATATATCAGCTCAAATTAAAAACTCTAGTGGTCGCAACGTAACCCAATGTGGAACCCGCTTAAAGGTAGATAAGTAACTGCAATATAAACAGCCTTTATATCTTTGTGAAATATTAGTCATATTGACTTTGAAAAAAACTATTTACAAGTTTTAACAACGAATGTATACAAAAACAATAAAAAAATAAACAACAATTCCATAATGTATAAAGTAAATTAATTATTTAATTCAATCAATAAGAAAACACCACACAAAACAAAATAAAATTCACAAATCTATCACTAGCCATCATTTGTTATACCAAAAAAAAATTATTAAATACCCAATAATATAATTTACACATTTTTCTATAAAAAAATTGACACGTTCAAAATCCGTCACTTTATCACCCAACTACTGGTTGGCGCATCGAAAATAATTGAACATAGAAAATCCCATGTAAATTTGAAGGTAAAGGTTCTATGGTTCATCTAAAATTGTACAGGGTGATTACATATAAGAAAAATTAAAAAGATTGCTATAAGTATTGCTATTGCTTCAAAGGGATCAAATATTATTTTAGGTCTCTTGATTTACAGGGGGAGTAAAAAGTTTCTTTTGAATAGGACATCCTGTATACAGGGTGTTATGGAAAGGACGTATTATATTTAAATAGGCAAATCCTGAGATGAAAATAAATTGAGAAAAAATAACCATAAAAGGCGCATTGAATTATTAAGCGAAATTATACACTGTTTATGAAATCTGAAAATTGACAAGGCCGGTACTGACGACGGTCGGTGTTGTCATATCTACACGGCAAACTCTTTAGAAAACAAATTATAATTTTAACAATTTTTCATTCTATGAACAAATATGATTCCAGAAAACCGGCGGCGAAACAAATAATGGTTTAATTTTCTTTCTCACACGGCCATCTCTCCCATCTCTTTCACACAATCCACTGGGCGCCGGGGCAACGTAAGTCTAGGCGTACAAGCGTCCGTCTTGCAAGTGTCAGTATTAGAAGATACGCGTTAGAATACGGTCGGTTCTGTTGCTTACCATTTACACTCTCGACTATCCGCTTTGTTTTCACAAGGTACGCGTATAATAATTGTTTTGTAATGAATTTCGGGCTACGCGTCCAAACTTTGTATATAATTTTACATTGTTTTTATTGACGAACCTAAAACGAGTAGTTTGTTTTGGACGTTTGAATTGATGGAATGTTTCAAGCATAAAGTGTTTCCAGGAGTGTTATCATGAAAAAGAAAAAAAAAACTGATTGTGTTTGTGCTTGGATTTCCTCGCTCTTTAGGTATAAAGATAAATACAAATAGGTAGATAAATAATTTACTTTTATAATTTTATATGGAATTTCAGTTTTGCATTAAGTTTGGGAACATTCCACGTAATACCTGTTTTCTGACATGCCACCACAGGGTTACGAATTACAGTGACGCGGGATGAGCTGTGGGTTTATGGGGCTGGACCCCACTTTTAAAACGGTCAATTTAAAAAAAAATATATGTAGCACCCAAGGAGTCACCCATTTAAATATAATACGTCATTTCCATAACACCCTGTATAACTGATTGCGAGATTGCCATGGAAAACAAAGAACCGATAACCCGTGTGTTTTAGTTCTTCCCGATTACCAAGTTTTGTAGCACAAAAGATTTTTGAAATTTGCAATGCTTTCTAAAACACCCTGTATAATACAGAAACATAGCATTTTTAAATGATAAATTAACCCGCGGTCCTCCTCAATGATTTCTACTATAAAATATTTATCCTCAAAATGATGCAACCAATTTTCAGTTGCTTATTCATTTTTGAGTACATAGTTTATTTAAAACATCCAAAGGATTTTCTATGTTTAATTTGCCCATGCCCCCACCCTATATACGTTTTTCAATAGGGGTTATATTTTAATAAGCGTTTCTATGTGTCCGATTAAAACTTCGGACATACATTTAATAGACTAAATAAATTTAGATTATATTTCCATCATTGGTCCTTACTTGTATGAACACAGTTGCAGGTATTGAGAAAACTGTCATAGACAAGACGTCTGTACAGATCATTTGGTTATGAAATTAAATTTTGTCCACTATCTTGATTCACATGATCGTTTAAAAAATTTGTAAAACCGATTTAACATGCTTATCAGTTAAAATGAGCAACGGTATTTTATTTTTAAACTAATAATAAAAACCTAAAACAAAATTGAATTTTGATATACAGTATGATCATGTTACAAGCTTCTAGGGTAGATAGAATACGTGAGAAAAAAATTCATAAGAACGTTGGTTCGGAAACGTTCCCTCAGGGAGCTAGAGTCTTTGTAGATGGCCTTCATAAATTAGTCTTCGTTTTGTAGCTCCGAAACTACTTCAGCTACCGCAACCAATTTTCGACCATAAATTATTGTTAGTACATGTCGACAAGTGGATCTGCGTCTCCGACGTATCGGTAAGGGGAAAGCAATATCGTTTAAAACATGGTCTAGCCATGGGCGTGCTATTATTATTTAAAATAATGTAATAAAAATGGGTAATTCTTCAGTAATTGCATTTTATATTTGAAAGTAGGTAACTATTTTCAAGGTTAAACATTTGCAATCACTTCACGGGTCTGACTGAGAAGGTTTTTACCAGGAGTATACTCATCCATTATCACAAAGTTCAAAATTTAAAAATAAAACCCTAAAACACGACACAATGAACACTTACTTATAAAGCACAATTTAACACAATAAAATAACTATTGCCCTTTCTATCACTACGCAACTGGGTGGGTATGGAGATGTGTCTCATGAGATGCATGCGCTATCAACTGTCTGCGATATAACCTTATTACCAAACCAAATTAGCTATAGCTACCTGTAACCATTGACAACGCACGATGTTGTCATATTTTTAGATTAAAGGCAAATCAAAAAAATATATTATTTTGTAAAAGAGAGTTTAATATTGAAACTATAATAGAATATTGGTTTCTTATATACCTTTTATTTTAACTGCGTAAATACAATTTTAGGGTTTTCTCGGTAAAAGCTTATTAAACATGTGACAACATTGTTAACCCTAGAATTTTTTTGTCTGCATTCCTTTCGTAGATACAGATAAACTTGTCGACCTGTAAGTTCATCTTTTTGAGCCTATTGGACAATGAATGTTAACCTTAACCAAGGACGTGCAAGCCAGGGGAATATCTGGGTAAATTTGACCCCATTCCTATAAAGCCGGGCACAGACATGCGGTATTCGCCGAGTCCCGAATAACAAATATTTACTATTCGGCAAGTAGCGACTAGTGTGTATTGGCTGCTCGTGACGAATACTCGTTATTCGGGGTTTCCCATCGTCTGTCGGTATTTTGGCCCGAGTCAAAGGAGACAAATATTTGCGATTGCTCTCGATACACATATGCGGACAAATTAAGTGTAATATTTTTGTACTTGTGGTGAAATTTAGTTTTTTTGTGTGTACAAATGGAGTGGGGTAATGAAAAGGTCTTGGAATTTTTGGATTTGTATGAAGGTGAATGCAGGGCATCCGGACCATAAAAACCGAAATCTGGTTTACGACGCGTGGAAAAGAATAGAAAAAAACATGGGCGGAAGATATTCTGTTACAGAGAAAACTCATAACTATAAAAGCAGCGGCATCAACTACCATTGTTTCACTATCCATTTTTAAGTTTTAATAAACGAATAATCGTTGTTCCCATTCCGAGCAAACTTCGGCAAGTACGCCACATGTGTGTGTACCCTGTTTGCCAAATACAAATTAATTCTACTGAGTTGCTCACAGCGAGTACTCGCTATTCGCCGAAGACCGCATGTCTGTGCCCGGCTTAAGACTTCAATTTTTGAAGTTTTGAGAGTAAATTATGATTTTCCCATGCCTTTTATATAACAAGGATACTTTCTGTAAAAGTTAAATATCATTGTTTCTTCGGAAATTCGCTAAAAACAACTTAAGGTACAGAAATCATTCATTAAAGTCTTAAAGAAATTAGGTTAAAAGAACAATGAGGAACTTAAAATAGTACTTGCTGAAAATGCCGGCCACTACTATTTTAAGTTTCTTTTTGTACTACCTCATTGTTTTTTTGACCTAATTTATTTAAGACTTCAATAACTGATTTCTGTACCTTAACTTGTTTTTTTCGATTTCCGAAGAAACAAGATGACATTTAACGAACTTACGGAGACTACTTTTATATGTAAAGGGCATAGGAAAATCATAACGGCAAAAATAGAAGTCTTAGAGGAATGGGGTCAAATTTACCAAAACACCCCTGATTCCCACGTCTTTGGTTAAAGTTAACACACAACAGGCTTAAATAGATGAACTTACTAACAGTAGTTTATGTCCCAAGATTGGTAGCGATAGCTGTAGTAGTTCCGGAGCTACAAAACGAAAACTAGTTTATGAAGGCCATCTTCAAAGGAGCCTAGCTCCCTGAGGAAGCGTTTCCCGACCAATGTTCATATGAAACTTTTTTTTTATTTTTATGTATTCTATCTACCCTAGACGTTTGATACATGATCACATGAACACCCTGTATTATACATATGTAGGCAGAGAATTTCAAGCAGAATTCAAAAACACATACATACACGGGAGGGTGAAATAATACCAGTAGTTCATATGATGATTTTTTAGGTTGATAGGAGTCAATTTTGAAAAACAAAAAATACACTCATGGACAAAGTTATCGAATATTTTTTGTTATCACTGTTACCCGAAAAGAATCTTAAATTATCCAATTAAACTGATATATGTGCTGATGGTATTCATCTAGGAGGCGGATATGTTAACTTGTTTTAAAATACTTTGACATTTAATCCATATTAATGGCGTCTATAGTCTTTCGTGCATATTATGCTAAAAAACATTGCATACTTATTTAAGAATAATAGTGACTGAAGTTATTTGTGATGAAATTAAGTGAGTTATAGTGATTCGCATTTGCCAGTCTTCTATTTAAAATAACAGTATGCCACCAGTTAGACGTTGCAGCGAAGTTGAAGCGGCACAAATTCTAACACTACATAACGAAGGATATAAACAAAAAGAGATTGCGCGACGTCTTAGGAGAGGTCAATCTACGGTATCGAATATTTTAAAAAGGTATCAAGAGACTGGAGATTTCAAACGAAGACCCGGTCAAGTTTGCAAAAGGTGTACAACAGCAATTGATGACCGTTCTTGATACTAGTTCTACTCGAAATCGCACATTGACGTCCACGCATCTCAAAAATGAGCTACTAAATGTAAGACAATGCAATGTCAGTTCGAAAACGGTCAGAAGAAGATTAAAAGAAGTAGGTTTAAAGCCAAGGCGCCCTGCTAAAGTTCCTCGTCTTCTCCAAAACCACAAACTCGTCGATTGGAATTTGCCAGAACGCATGTTCCGTGGAATCACGAGCACTGGAAAAATATTCTGTTTACGGATGAGACTAGAATTCAATTATGGAAGCCAGATGGACGAAACCACCGGTACGCCAACTGCAATCTCATACATAGCGTTAGTTTTGGAGGTGGCGGCATAATGCTTTGGGGAGGTATTAGTTGGGAGGGACGCACCGAACTTGTGGAAGTGATGGGCGAATAACTGCTGATAGTTATAGCATCATCCTTCAGGACCATGTTTTGCCATATGTCGACAATATTGGCTATGAAAGATTCGTATTAATCCACGATAACGCCCGACCACATGCCGCTGGCATAGTAACTAAGCCTCGATTCAGTCCATATTCAAACTTTGGATTGGCCGCCTTATAGCCCAGACTTAAATCCGGTACAGCACATGTGGGATGAGCTAAAACGTCGCATAAATCCCGTTCCAAGTACAATAGAAGAACTTCGGTTTGCAGCACAATATGAATGGAACGTAATTCCTCAAGAATACATTCAAACTCTACTTAGTAGCTTGCCGAGAAGGATTCATGCAGTCATTGGAGCTCGAGGAGGGAATACTCGTTACTATGTCACTTAAAATTTGTAAAATAAGTTGTTCTTACTAGTACAAAGTGTTTAAATGGTTTGATTCATCAGAATTATTTTTTTCAAAAAGAAATTATGAAAATTTTAAAATATTCGATAATTTTGTCCATGAGTGTATTATTTTTAAACACATTTGACATTTCTTTTTAAAAACAGGTAATTCATTGTTTCAATAATTTAACTAATTTTGTCATCACATCCAGGACGGCCAGCGCTGTTACATAGCTTACCGTCTGGATCAAAATACAACAAAATTGGACTAAATTAGGCAAAAATGTACCAATATTCACTCACCAAGACAATGAACAACTAAAAAAAAGGTCGCCAGTAATAAACAGTAAAACACATTAATATGATAAGAAATTCTGCGTCGAGAGGGAACCATCTACAATAATACTCAATATCTGAATACCATGTTCATAGATTATTAAATAGAACCCACACATAAATCAGTTAAACTATATCATCTTTCTTTTTAAATATTAAGTTACTCTTCTTAAGATAAATACCTATTTACACGTATTATGATCGTTTGCATTGCTTAGTGAGATTATCTAAGGTTGAGGTTATGTTGATAGGTGGTGGTATCATCAAATCAAGCGAGCTAATTTCGAAAATAAGTTTTCACCTGTGCTAGGCGGTGCAAACGAGCATCAAACCTTTTTTTTATTCGGTACTAATCCACAATTTTTATCACCTTAGGATAGGATAAGTTATATTTAATCCTGTATTAAGCGAAAAAAATTGAAATACTTTAATTTTCAGTGTCATATTTAAAGCGTTACAATTTACTTAAGCTAAATTATGACACAACAGAGGTGCATCTTGAAACGATGGCTAATATACATATCTCACCTTATCCTAAGAAGGTGGTCCCGAGAAAAATTGGAATAAATTCAATTTTGCACAAAAGGAGGTACATATGAAAGGGTGAAATTCAAAGTCTTCTGAAATGTAACAAGTAGACAAAGGACAAATAAGAAGCCCGGTCACTCCATTATTGGATGTGCTAGCCATCGACAGATTGACATAGATTTGTTTGTAAATACGATGATAATGAAAAGTGAAAATTAATATTTTCGAATAAACCTGACTTGTGATTTTACTACACAATCCGATAAAAACATATACACCGTGTCCAAGATAAGGAGGGCCAGTACAGGTATCTCGGAAACCGTAAGAGATACGAAGTCGGTTAAGTTGCGCATGTACGTGCCTAATAATATGCCGCAGTTTTAAAATTCCGAGTAGTTCCGGAGATATTCGGAAAACCCGAAATTCTGAAAAATCGTTTTATTGTTTTCCTGGGTTTTTTTGAGATCGAATTCTAAAGTAAATTGCACTTTTACATTGTAACTTTTTGCCCTCTATCTAGCAGCGTTAATTGTTTTGTAATCCGACGAGTCGTCTTCGAAGGGGCATTATCAACTTTCTCTTTTTAATTACAGTCCTGTTTTCCTGATATTGGAATTTGAGAGATTTTTTTCTTCCGAATGCAACGATGTATGACACATTGTGGTTTAATGACGTTTCGAGGATATTTTCAACAATATCCGGAAATTTTGGGATACGGTAATGTATTACTCCTAATTTTATAAATAATATCTCATAAGTAAGCTCTAAATTTTTACTTATGTTGGACTAGTTCAATAAATAATAAATAATTTAATAATAAACACCAATAAGTGAACAAAAACATACCAAAACAGTAATAAAACGAACAACGAAAAAAGTAAGGAACTACATAATCAGGAGTTAAAAATGAATTCCGTTATTTTCTAAGCACAAATAACATCTTGTAACTGTCGATTCTATAACATTTGACAACATTTCTGGCGTAATACTTTGAAAAGCTTCAAGCACCAACCTCCTAAGTTCGTCTTCTGTTTTGAAGTTGTGTTTATAAACATATTTTTCGACATACCCCCAGAGGAAAAAATCTAACGGTGCCATATCAGGCGAACGTGCTGGCCAGGGTGTTTCAGAACACCTGATAATGTAGTTCCTTACTTTTTTCGTTGTTCGCTTTATTTCTGTTTTGGTATGTTTTTTTGTTCACTTATTTCTGGTTTATTATTTAATTATTTGTTATTTATTGAACTAGTCCAACATAAGTAAAAATTTAGAGCTTACTTATGAGATATTATTATTTATAATACTAGGAGAAATACAGGACCGTATTCCAAAATATCCTGATGTTGTTCAAAAAACCCTTGAAACGTCATTAAACCACAATGTGTCATGCATCGTTGCATTCGGAAGAAAAAAGCTCCCAAATTCCAATATCAGGAAAACAAAGAAAATTGATAATGGCCCTTCGAAGACGACTCGTCGGATTACAAAACAAATAACGCTGTTAGATAGAGCGGAAAAAGTGGCAATGTAAAAGTGCACGTTACTTTAGAAAAAAACCCAGGAAAAAAATAAAACGATTTTTCAGAATCTCGGTTTTTTCCGGAATTCTAAATCTTTCTAAACGGCATATTATTAGGCACATAAATGCGCAACTTTAACTCTTTTTAACCGACTTCGTATCTCTTACGGTTTCCGAGATCCCTGTACTGGCCCTCCCTATCTTGGACACGGTGTATAAGGTTTGTTGTTCGGGGTAAATGCTTAAACGATTTAAAGTACAGATCACTGAAATATCACCGAATTCACATATTGTATCATAAAGGTCTTGTCATCGTACAGGACCCTTATTTGATTTTTGTCTCCCTTAGACGTCTCGGAAGGCTTTGGTGAGATTTATCCACCAAATCAGATTATTTTCAGGTAAACTATTTACCAATGACTTTGAAATATCGTAAAACAAAGAAATATTGCAGACGAGTGGTAAAACTAACCACCCGGTAAGCTGGAAATAAAACAGAAATTCAGTCTCATCAATTCCAGTCATAATTTGCAGTCAGCATCTTTACCACTCTTCCGCAATACCTATGTGTTTTTATCGATATTTCTATATGTTTAGTATATCAATTTAAAGCGGCTAACATAAGAACTCATTTAGTGCAAAGGTATACCTTACTATTATAAATTAAAATACATAACATATTCCCCTTTACCCGTGACCACGCAAATATACCCTATTTGTCCCGAATCTAACAACCATTTTTCAAAGTCAATACGGATATAAAGTTATTGTTGCCTCAACACTCCCAAATTCCATTTTAAACACTAACCCTAAATCACATTTAAAGTCTTATCACCTGTTATGATGCTCCTCCTCCCCAACAGGAACAGGCGGTAGTTGCTCCTGCGGATTGTCCTGCTTCCTATCTTCGTTGTCAATCAGGTGTAAGATTTCATGACAAAGTGGGCATCTATCTTGGACATAAAGCCACTTTCGCAGACAAACTCCATGAAAGAAATGTTTGCATTTTGTAATTTTCGCGCTGTGCATTTCTTGGTAACAAATAGCGCAAACGTCGTCCAGACTTTCCAATTGTTCCCTGTCCGCTTCAGGCAGGCTCTCAATTTTATTAACAGCAGTTCTGCGTTTCATAAAAACTGACCATCCGGCTTTAGCGTCACACCAAATATTGAAATAGGCATGGATACACATCATGACGGCTCTTATAGCGCTGCCACTCTCAAAAAGAAGAATCCAAGCGCCGTTAAAGAATAGGAATATACCAAAACAAAACTCAATAGTATTACCAAAGGACCTGATATAGTATATATAGTCGTCGAGTTTTTCCCAGAAAGTTTCTCTTCTAGCGTCATATAGGAACAGGCAATAAATAGCAAGGGATACAAAAACTTTTACAATAACCTCAATGCTAAAAGCGGTGACGGCTAGAAGCCAGGTGGAGGTTTCTTGCGTAGTCCATAGTAAGAACATTAACGTTAGCGACAAGAGAACTAACGCCGTGCAAACAATCAAGGCATGGGCATGCCTTCGAATTGAAGGGTTGTGTGATGCACTGAGACTCATTAGCAGGGGATTTACAATGTTATGCGTGAAATGTAGAAGTGCCGTAAACAATAAACAAAAGTTACGACATAGCCTGACAAATCTGACTTCAGGCTCTAGCCCAGTCAAACCAGTTTGAAGTGCCAGAATATAAAAAACTATAGCAGACACAGTCCCGAAATTTTTGTCATTTTCATCTTCAGTCAATAGAATCCATTGGAAGAATTTACCAATGTAGTTGCAAATATAGGAAACGACACTAGTCAAGCCGAGGACTGCCGTCAAAGTATCACAACCAGTTACTAGCAAATATTTCATAAGTCTAAAATATGGCGAGTAGCCATCATCTATGTCCCAATAGCCGGAAAAAATAAATATGCCGGCATGCTCAATAGTTCTCAATACCCAGAATGTTCTTAGAACTTCTGGGACATTTAGTCGAAGCCATTCGTTCTCAACTAAAGCAGAGACACCAAAGTTTGAAATGAACGTCTTGGCTTGAACATAGCCCGAATAGAGAGAATTAGAAATGGCCATGAATGATGACCATAATACGAATTTTATAATGGCTATTGGTAACAATGCCGAAACTACAGGGCTATATCTAAGCAAAGTTTCTGAAACAGGCAAAATTGAGAAAACTGACGGGATTAAAAACGAGATCGGCAACAACTTTTGAATGGTAGAGTATCTCGGTCCCAAATGTATATTTATGAAGATAAATCCTAGGATCGTTTGTAATACATAATTTTCCAATACTTGGTACATCCATCCTCGTTCTTCTAGTATTTGTTGTAAATTGAAATTGTAAATAAAATCTAAGGGGGCGATAGTTTCATTTAAGTGGCCCGCATTCAACATTATTGTTTTTACTGTCCTTATATTTGTGAAGTATGAGGCCAATACTAATCCTACTGACATTAGATACAGGTAGACTACCATGAGGTGTTTCGTGTTCAACACGAACATGCACATTGCTGACACACATCCTAAAAAGAAAAATATTTTATCTACATTTAAATTAATATCTTCATATACAACGTGTCCAAGATAAGGAGGGCCAGTACAGGGATCTCGGAAACCGTAAGAGATACGAAGTCGGTTAAATGGTGGTAAGGTTGCGCATTTACGTGCCTAATAATATGCCGTTTAGAAAGTTTTAAAATTCCGAGTAGTTCCGGAGATATCCGGAAAAAAACGAAATTCTTAAAAATCGTTTTATTGTTTTCCTGGGTTTTTTTGAGATCGAATTCGAAAGTAAATTGCACTTTTGCATTGCCACTTTTTCCGCTCTATCTAACAGCGTTAATTGTTTTGTAATCCGACGAGTCGTCCTCGAAGGGCCATTATCAACGTTATTTTTTAAATACGGTCCTGTTTTCCTGATATTGGAATTTGAGAGCTTTTTTCTTCCGAATACGATGTATGACACATTGTGGTTTAATGATGTTTCGAGGGTTTTTTGAACAATATCAGGAAATTTTGGGATACGGTCCTGTATTTCTCCTAATTTTATAAATAATATCTCATAAGTAAGCTCTAAATTTTTTACTTATGTTGGACTAGTTCAATAAATAACAAATAATTTAATAATAAACCACAAATAAGTGAACAAAAATCATTCGAAAACAGTAATAAAATGAAGAACGAAAAAAGTAAGGAACTACATAATCAGGTGTTCAAAATGATCCGTTATACATCTTCTAACTGCCGCATAACAGTTTTTTTGAGATAAAATAAAACATGCGATAGAATATCAAACTTTTAAGCATTTGTAAATGTATGTTCTATATTTTCTGGAAAATAGAAAACCTCTTAAAATGCTCTCAAACGATCACAATGGGAATGTCAAGTGAAACAAATCACGCGTCACCATCTTAACTTTTTTGTTTCAAGCGCCTACTTTTCTTTTAAATCCCGAATCAACAGAAGTTTGAAATAATGTTTCTGTATTTTGTTCATTTATTTGTGGTTTATTATTAAATTATTTGTTATTTATTGAACTAGTCCAACATAAGTCAAAATTTAGAGCTTACTTATGAGATATTATTTATAAAATTAGGAGAATACAGGACCGTATCCCAAAATTTCCTGATGTTGTTCAAAAAACCCTCGAAACGTCATTAAACCACAATGTGTCATACATCGTTGCATTCGGGAGAAAAAAAGCTCTCAAATTCCAATATCAGGAAAACAGGACCGTATTTTAAAAAAGAAAGTTGATAATGGCCCTTCGAAGACGACTCGTCGGATTACAAAACAATTAACGCTGTTAGATAGAGCGGAAAAAGTGCAAAAGTGCAATTTACTTTCGAATTCGATCTCAAAAAAAAAAAAACAGAAAAACAATAAAACGATTTTTCAGAATTTTAGGTTTTTCCGGATATCTCCGGAACTACTCGGAATTTTAAAACTTTCTAAACGGCATATTATTAGGCACGTAAAGGCGCAACTTTACCTCCATTTAATCGACTTCGTATCTCTGTACTGGTCCTCCTTATCTTGGACACGTTGTATATTAATCATATTATATACAGTTGAACCGGGGAAAGAATGAACCCTGCAACATTATGATTCAAATTAAAATTGTATAGATCAAATGCGACAAAACCACGTCAGCAACCTTTTTATTGCACTAAAGTCAAAAATTAAGTTTTAAAATAATTGTAGTTGATGCATTATGTATATAAAATTTTATATAATTATATCAGTTCAAACATGATTTATTGTGTAATAGTTATTTATGTACCAAGGCCGTTAAGTAGACTATAATGCCCGAAAGGCGAGCAACTAGTTCGAGGGCGAGTTTTCGCCTGATGGGCATTATAGTCTAGTAACGCCTGTGTTGTATACAATACTTTATTTTTCATCTATTTAAAATATAAATAGTTAAATTCTTGCATTTATCTTTAACTATTTTCTCCAATTTTTAGTATTTAGTGAGCTTTATCATAGAATAAGTTTGACGGTTGCTAAGGGATGTTTATTTTTAGCGTCTTTTACGTTTTATAAACGAAATTATGGAAATTTCACAAAATATTTTACAATATGCTGAAAAACTTAAGGAAAACTTATTACCGGCAAAGTCTAAAGTCTTATACGACAAGGAGTATGACAATTTTCTACAATGGAAAGTAAAAACCAAATTACGGTGACTACTGAAACAGTAGTTATGGATTACTTTCAGGAATTGGTATGTAATCCTATTGCTTATTGGTAATAACAATTTTTAATTATTTTTACTTTATACTAGTTGGAGAAATATACCCCAAATAGCCTTTGGAAAAAATATTCCCAGGTGAAGTCTGAACTTATAGTAAAGGAAAACATTAACATTTCAAGATATTGTCAATTAATAGCATTTTTAAAAGTTAAATCAAAGGGATAGCGTCCTAAAGTCAAAATTTTTAGAAGGTGAACAAGTTTTAACTCTTATCAAAAATGTGCCGGATGATACCTTCCTGTTGCATAAAGCGGTACTCGTAATGGGAGTTTTTGGCGGCCTGAGATGGTAAAAATGCCCATTGAAATATTGAGGATAAGGGACCTATTATGCTTGTCAAGGTGCCAGAAACTAAAACTGCTACGCCAAAAAGTTTTTCTATAATCGAGACCAAACAGATGCCTTAAAATTGTTTAGACAATACCTTGCATTAAGGCTAAAAGTAATTTAAGGAGTACAGATTTTTCCTTACATACTGAAATGGCAAATGCATAGCTATGCCTGTGGGTAAGAATACACGTGTTCTATCAATCATAGCAAAATTTCTTAATTTAGAAAACGCCAAGGAATATACAGGATATTGCCTACGTCGTCCACACTTCTTATCGAGGGTGGTGCTTCCCTTGCAACCCTTAAGCTACACGGAAGGTGGAAGAGTACAAGCGTAGCGGAGAGTTATATCAAGGAAAGCATTACATCGAAAAACTAAATAGCAAAAATGATAACTAGTTCTGTTAGGTACCGAAAAAGAAATTATGTTAATTAATGTTGAAATGGAGCAGGAATCCGCATGCACATCGAGAAACCCAGCAATGGAGTCGCAACATTTCATGATTGGTCCAGCTTCTTTCTACGAAGCTTAGTAGATAAGACTGACTTGTAATTTTAAAGCGTCAACTGTAGAATTAGGACTGTTTTAACACCGTATATAGCTGTATTTACTAAAATTCAAATTCCTTTATTCATGTTATAACAAAATTTTTGTTTACACACCTCAATAAATAATAATAATAATAATCTTTATTGTCTAACAGAGTAAAATCCAATTACAAGACAATATGACCTGTAAAAAAAAAATTATACATAAGCAACAAAAAAATCCAAGAGATAGGAAAAAGAAGAAAAAAAAAAAGAGAGAGAAAGATAATGGTTGCATCAAAGTAACAGTTTATGCTTTATAAGTTTAGTAAATTGGGTATTGGACAAACCGAATACATCAATGTCATTAAGGGTATTATTGAAAATCAACATGGATTGGTATACAGGTGTTTTAATCAGAAAGTTAGAGGAGGGAGTTGGGAGATAAAAGACGGGATGGTGCCTAACTGAACGAAGAGGAACATGGAAAAGAATACAAGACAGCAGCTCCGGGGAATCGATGAGCGAACAGCAAATACGATACAAAAACTGCATAAACATGAGGTATCTGCGGTTGAGGAGCGATGGCATCTGGAATCTAGATAACAGTGCATTCTGGTTAGTGCCCCGGGTAGGATATATACCATCTTCTCTATAGGCGATAAACTTGACAAACTTTCTTTGTACGTTCTCTAATAAAATAATATATTTATGAAAGACCGGATGCCAAATAACACCACCATACTCCAACTTAGACCGCACAAAACTGTAATAAAGGGTTTTCAGGGTTTTGGTGTTTGAGAAATCAGTCGAATTCCGTATGATAAATCCCAGGGCCTACATCGCACTGCTGTGAATGCTCCTAAAGTGGTGGGAGAAGGAAAGCTTATTGTCGAAAACTACCCCGAGGTCTTTAAACGTTCCGCAGTGCTCAATGGTTGTGTTATCAAGAGTATAATCAAAATAAACGTAATCGGCTTTGTTCGTAAAAGACATAGTGAAGCATTTATTTAAATTTAGCGGCAGGTTGTTTGTCTTACACCACATCTCCAGAATGTTCGAATCCCTTTGCAATAATATACAGTCCGTTATATCAAGTATTATTCTGAAAAGTTTCAAGTCATCAGCGAATAGTAGTACTTTGCTGGATAGATTTACACTTATGTCATTGATAAACAAGAGGAATAATAAGGGGGCCAAATTACTACCCTGCGGAGCACCACTCGAGGCTAAAAAAGTAAAGGATTTATGACCACGAATCATCACATATTGTACACGATCCCTAAGATATGAGTTAAGAAAAGGGAGAAATTTATTAACAAAACCCAAGCCGGCCAGTTTATGTAACAGGATGGAGTGGTCAACTCTGTCAAAGGCCTTCGAGAAATCCGTATATATCGCATCTACTTGCTTGCGGTCATCCATAGCCTGCCCAACAAATTGGGTAAAACAAGCCAGGTTAGTCACTGTGATACGAGCATTGAAGAAACCGTGTTGATGAGGTGAGATAAGCAGTTTTACCTTAAGTACATTCATAAACCGCCATCTCGAAGACCTTGGCAATAGTAAAAATATCAAAATTAAAAGTATCAAGACCATCTAAAATAGTAATTTAAAAAAGAAAACAACATACCCTACATATTAAAACCAGTGATTAATTATAATAAAAGTGATCAGTAAAAATTTAAATTAATAAATTCATCAAAACTGTAGAAAGCATTTTTTATTAAAATTTCCCTTATTAAAACCTTAAAAGTCTTTAAAAGTTAAGGCTCTTATGTTGCACAAGGTTGTTTCTTGTCTTGTGTCGTGGCCATGTTTGTTTTTGTGAGATTCAAAAGATGGTAGTCTGTGTTTGATGTACTATCAAGGTTGTATTGAGATGGCAATGCAAGTATTTTGAGTCTTTGGAAGTTTATCTGCAGTCATTCCTGAATCCAAGCCCATACAAGACTCTTATTGTCAGTGGGTGTCAGCAGAACGTCCCCAAACAAGAAGTGCATATGAGAAGTGCAAGTGGAAGATGCCGTTCATAGAATGTCTCGTTTAACACATCATGCTGGCGAATAATTGATACTTGGGGGCTAGAAATGACAACTGTACGAATATGTCCATCAAGTTTTGTATTATATTTCTTTTGTAGTTTTTCTCCAAATTTATAAATAAAATAGTATTTCAGAATGTGCTGTCGTCATTAATAGAACTAAAACTATTCTGGTAACATCCCGGTAAGTAAATAGATTTATAATTTATTGGAAAAAAACAATTACCTGCCGAATATTGTCGTATGGCCTATCAACATAATAATGACTCGATGAACACACAATTGGGCGACTATAACTTCTAAATAATTCGAAGGGCTAATGTAAATCTATTTAGTAATTAGGGGGGTTAGATGTCAATCAAGCTAGCAGACACACAACGGATTTATACTTTTTTTTTTATGCCATAATTTTTGGCTATTTTATTGCTAATTTATTACCTTATTTTAAATTTTATTGCTCGTCGTTTTTTAAAAAAAAACCATGTGTCTGCTAGCTTGATCTCAAGCTAGCAGACACACTTCATCTTTTTGAACTTTTTCTTGCGCCATTTTTCTTGGCTATTTTATTGCTAATTTATTACCCTATTTTAAATTTTATTGCTCGTCGTTTTTTAAAAAAAAACCATGTGTCTGCTAGCTTGATCTGAAGCTAGCAGACACACGTCATCTTTTTGAACTTTTTCTTGCGCCATTTTTCTTGGCTATTTTATTGCTAATTTATTACCCTATTTTAAATTTTATTGCTCGTCGTTTTTTAAAAAAAAAACCATGTGTCTGCTAGCTTGATCTCAAGCTAGCAGACACACTTCATCTTTTTGAACTTTTTCTTGCGCCATTTTTCTTGGCTATTTTATTGCTAATTTATTACCCTATTTTAAATTTTATTGCTAGTCGTTTTTTAAAAAAAAACCATGTGTCTGCTAGCTTGATCTCAAGCTAGCAGACACACTTCATCTTTTTGAACTTTTTCTTGCGCCATTTTTCTTGGCTATTTTATTGCTAATTTATTACCCTATTTTAAATTTTATTTCTCGTCGTTTTTTTTTTAAAAACCCATGTGGCTGCTACCCTATTTTAAATTTTATTGCTTGTCGTTTAAAAAAAACCATGTGTCTGCTAGCTTGAGCAGACACACTTCATCTTTTTGAACTTTTTCTTGTGCCATTTTTCTTGGCTATTTTATTGCTAATTTATTACCCTATTTCGAATTTTAGTGCTCGCCATTTAAAAAAAAAAACACATGTGTGTGCTAGCTTGATATAAACCACCTGACATACCTCGCCTGTTGAACATTTTCTTGTGCAATTTTTTTTGCTATTTTATTGTTATTTATTACCCATTTTAAATTTTATTGCTCGTCGTTTTTAAAAAAAAAAACGTGTCTGCTAGCTTGATCTCAAGCTAGCTGACATACTTGGTATTTTTGAACTTTTTCTTGTGCCATTTTTCTAGGTAATTTTATTGCTAATTTATTACCCTATTTCAAATTTTATTGCTCGTCGTTTTAAAACAAAAAACCATGTGTGTGCTAGCTTGATCTCAAGCTAGCAGCTTCATTTTTTAATCTTTTATCGTTCATCTTTTGTTCATTTCCTTCTTTAAGTAGTGGTCATTTTCTGGTCTAGTCTGGTAAAATCCGAATCTGGCCAGAATGGAAAGAAGGAACTGATTTCCTGGTCGGTTACAAAAGCAATTGCTAAACTTATCAAATCATTCTGCATTGGAACTATAAGCGGTATAAAAGATAATATAGCAATTTCCCGATTTTAATCAAGTTTAATCTCGAAGGGTGACAGTATAAAAACATATTTGTGAAATTGTTGTAGTAAATAAATTAAAATTTCAAAGTATGTTTAGTGGGCAAATGTAATTAAAATACTGGAAAATATCTGAAATCATTTTTTAAAACATAGGGACTTTCTGGCAAATTAGAAACCGACCTTCCTAGTAAACTGAACAAAATGCTGGATGTTATTTTATTCTCTCTGCATTATTCTGCATGACGAAAAATTTACAGAAAATCTGTATTACTTCTACACATTTTCGAATAGTGGATAACTTTCAAAATAGGGTAATAAATTAGCAATAAAATAACTTTCAAAATAGGGTAATAAATTAGCAATAAAATAGCCAAGAAAAATTGCACAAGAAAAAGACCAACAGGCGCAGTCTGTCAGCTGGTTTAATATCAAGCTAGCAGACACATGTTTTTTTTTAAATTCAAAATAGGGTAATAAAATAGCCAAGAAAAATGGCGCAAGGAAAAGTTCAAAAAGATGAAGTGTGTCTGCTAGTTTGAGATCAAGCTAGCAGACACATGTTTTTTTTTTTTAAAAAACGACGAGCAATCAAATTTAAAATAGGGTAATAAATTAGCAATAAAATAGCCAAGAAAAATGGCGCAAAAAAAAGTTCAAAAAGATGAAGTGTGTCTGCTAGCTTGAGATCAAGCTAGCAGACACATGGTTTTTTTTTAAAAAAACGACGAGCAATAAAATTTAAAATAGGGTAATAAATTAGCAATAAAACAGCCAAGAAAAATGGCGCAAGAAAAAGTTCATAAAGATGAAGTGTGTCTGCTAGCTTGAGATCAAGCTAGCAGACACATGGTTTTTTTTTAAAAAAACGACGAGCAATAAAATTTAAAATAGGGTAATAAATTAGCAATAAAATAGCCAAGAAAAATAGCGCAAGAAAAAATTCAAAAAGATGAAGTGTGTCTGCTAGCTTGAGATCAAGCTAGCAGACACATGATTTTTTTTTAAAAAACGACAAGCAATAAAATTTAAAATAGGGTAATAAATTAGCAATAAAATAGCCAAGAAAAATGGCGCAAGAAAAAGTTCAAAAAGATGAAGTGTGTCTGCTAGCTTGATCTATCAAGCTAGCAGACACATGGTTTTTTTTTAAAAAACGACGAGCAATAAAATTTAAAATAGGGTAATAAATTAGCAATAAAATAGCCAAGAAAAATGGCGCAAGAAAAAGTTCAAAAAGATGAAGTGTGTCTGCTAGCTTGATCTATCAAGCTAGCAGACACATGGTTTTTTTTTAAAAAAACGACGAGCAATAAAATTTAAAATAGGGTAATAAATTAGCAATAAAATAGCCAAGAAAAATGGCGCAAGAAAAAGTTCAAAAAGATGAAGTGTGTCTGCTAGCTTGAGATCAAGCTAGCAGACACATGGTTTTTTTTAAAAAAACGACGAGCAATAAAATTTAAAATAGGGTAATAAATTAGCAATAAAATAGCCAAGAAAAATGGCGCAAGAAAAAGTTCAAAAAGATGAAGTGTGTCTGCTAGCTTGAGATCAAGCTAGCAGACACATGGTTTTTTTTTAAAAAACGACGAGCAATAAAATCAAAAATAGGGTAATAAATTAGCAATAAAATAGCCAAAAATTATGGCATAAAAAGAAAAGTATAAATCCGTTGTGTGTCTGCTAGCTTGATTGACATGGGGGTTAGTGAATGCCACTGAAATTATTCGATGATTTATATTAAAAAGAAAAAAATCTATAAAATCATTAAAAATGCGCCATAAAACATTATTTGAAGCATACTCTCAGTTTTCTTGGATACGTTAAATGAATGATAAAATAAATAACACATAACATAAACAATGATTTTTTTTTTTTTTTAAAACCCTTTATTTTTATTTATTTAATCAGAATTATTATACTAATTTAAATTTACATTCCTTATTGAAGGTATTATGATGTCTTACAACTCAAACTAAAAATTCATAATATTTTTGGTTATTTAAGGGTCTTCTCCAGTATTTGTGTACAAGTGGGAGAAAATCTAACATAATTTTCTGTGACCAACACATTTGCGCCTCCCGTACCACTTATTAAATCAGATCAATTGTATTGTGTCTGTAAGGCAAACGGTTCTTGAGAAAAAAGGTTATTACGAACAGACCTATTAAATTCCATTAGTGTTCCACGTTTCTTATTGGTCTGGCAGCACACTTAGGTGGTGACCGTGTCGGAAATCTTATGCAGGGTTGTTAAAAAAGTTGTACACCTTTATAATTATTAAAAAAAAATAGAGACAAACCTATGAAGAGAGCTTAAAAAGTATCAAGTAAAAATAAGACCAAAAAAACGTTTTTCTAAAGACTCCCTATCTTATCAAAAAAGCAAGCACACAGAGTTTCGTGAAGTGTAAGAAGAAAAATTTTCCAAGTTGTTTATTGTGTTTTTTTTTTGCAATAATTTAATTATTATTTTATTCTAGGATATTTTTATAATTGCCTCTTTTAACAATTAGGTACACCAGATAAGGTGCCTACCAACACCAAAGACTTTTTCAGTTAAAAAGTAGACATGCACTGGGTAGCTGGCTTATTTCCGACATGGTACTTCAAGAACATGGAAAAATAATTATAATTTAAGCAAAAAAGAAAGTTTAAGGATGTAAAAATCAAATTAGCAAGGCTGTTGATTTTACACCACTCAAAAATTGACATTTTTTTTCCCTGAACAATATTGTCTGAGAAACTCTCTGAAATTGGCAATTAGGGCTTTAAAATAGCAACTGTTAGAATATGTCAACCAAATCTTATTTGGGTCAATCAATGTAGGTTTGGAGCGATGGACCGGTAATTACCACAGTTATATGTGGTTATAACCTCGCATTAGCCCTGTTAACAAACCACAATCGCTACAACGCAAGTCATAAAAACCAATTTGAAATAATTATAACCTGTCCTTCACTACCAAATCGGAGAAAGATTTTTTAGTTTTCCTTCAAATTTCTTAGTAAAAAAATAAACTTTAGAATGTGTTGTTGCCATTAATAGAACTAAAACACAACATCCCAGTACAAATATTAATCAGAAAACGAGTTAACTGTAAAAATAAGAAATTAGGACAGAAAGTGTCATTTCGCATATAAAAAATGACATGGTGATACAATTGGGTAAATGTTTTTATGAACTAAATTTTAACTCTCTAAGGGCCGATATTTAAATGTTACCTTAAGTTACATCTTAGCTAAGGTAGCTTTAAAGTTATGGTAAACCTTAAAAAAACTATGTTTTAAATTAATTTGAGGTGGTAAATTGACACGTTAAGTGGAAGATTACCAAATCCTTAAAGATATGTCCCTTAAGGCCATAAGAGCTCATATTTCAAAGACATCATAAGGTACAGAATGACATAAGTCATCCTTATCACAAATTAGACAGTACTTAAATTAAAGTTGTTTTTAACTCTCATCTAAAGAATGTGGTGTAAGGTCATGGTAATCTTCCACTTAACACGTCAATTGACCATCAAATTAATTTAGAACATACTTTTTTTAAGGTTTACCGTAATTAAGGTAACATTCAATTATCGGCCCTAAGGATGGAAAGCTCTTGGGGTACTTAATATATAGTAAGAGTCCTTAAGCACAATGGTAATTACCCCACTATGATTTAACTTTTCAATGTCTTCACCATCTTTCAATTTAAACATAAACATATTTTTCTTTAAACATATATCTAATACTTGTTTGATTGTGTATAAATAAGTTGAATCATTCATAGCATAAATAAAAACAGTATATATATTGATGACTTGCAGAACAACAGAAGCATATTTCTGATATTGTAGGGATACAAATCATCACAACATCAAATTTCTTCTTTGACTTTAATTTAAGTACATTATTACAGAACGTACAATGATGTCTAAAGTTAATTTTTAGGTAAGAAGTCAAAATTGTCTCATTTACTCACAAAGGCAAGACAATTTATGGCTATAATAGCAACATTTTTCATTGGTGATAAACATGAATAGGTTAATATCATTTTGAGATGTTCCCTGAGGCATCCTTGGGTTTGGGTATGCCCATGTCACAGTCGAGGTATCTGCCTATGTAGTGTAATTATTTATTTCGTTTCAAATCAAAAAATAAATAGGCAAAGGATGGTATGTAAATGTAACTTATTTGTAGTAAGAAACTTAATTACACTAAAAAGTCAGCATAGCACCATTTTTAATCTTGCACCTTCTAAATATTGATCAATTAATTTTTGGTTTTAAGGAAATAAACCCTGAATATAAAAGTTAATATTTCCGATTTCACCTTGTTAAAGCTTGTAATGATATGGCAAAAATTAATGCACGAATGTAAACTATTTAGGAATACATTACAAATGAAAAACAATTTAATAATACTAACCTATAGCTCCAAGCAGCAACCTTATCACAGATAAAAGAACATATTTAGAAACTTTAGCATCAAATGCGAGATAGGATGTAGTATTGGTAAAAGTATTTTCTACTTTCTCTGGCTTATCCACAAAATATGTTAAATCAGTGGCTGAAATGTCGTGATAATCAATCAGTCCCAGTCCAATTTTTAAAATTTCATCGATCACAAATAACGGGGGCACTCTCAACAACACCTCCACTAATCCTAAGACTCTTGCTCGTAGCGACATTTCATTGCAAATAATTTTTTTCGTTTATAAATGTGGTTTATTTTGATGTATGGACGAGTTTTGGCAAAATTATTAAACTAACGTCATATTTTTGTAAGTTATGACATCTCCATATTTGCTGTCAAAATGTTAACCTGTCAAAGTCAGTATATCAAATAAAAAATACAGTTTTCTATCTCTGATAATTGTAATTTCTCAATCTAAAATCCTAAAAAACACAAATTACTAATAATGTCCCCATTGCAAATACTTTCTCACTAAGATAGGTTTAAAAGAGCTACAAACCCTTTACATATATCAGTTAATAATTGATGAAATTATCCTGCTTTTTAAAACTTTTTGTTTGTGAATAAGATCTAGGATTTAAGATTCCAGAACAGCATTATGAAGAAAATTGTAACCTTTACAGACATACCAATAGATGGCAGACCACATCACAACTCAGTATCTACAAGGACTGGGCCAAATATATTATAATTTTACTGCTGTTACGAGGCTGGATCAACATGTTGAAGAATTGCGTTGTTGCGACAATGCTGGATTACGGTGCGGTGCTTATCCATTAAAATGGCGTGAACGTCATTAGCGAATTGGCGTTCGACGAGATTTCTAAACTACGCTTGTGACTAATTGAGTTTATTATATTTTCTTTGAAGCTTATAATTCTGTTTCACAAAGATCCAGGTAAGTTAATTTTTATTAATTACTACACTTGCTATAGTAAACATGAGTTGTAAGGGACATCCATAAATATTTTGTGCAGTATTTTTAGTAGTGTATTACTAGTGATGTGATCGATATGATTTATTGGTCAGGGACTGATTTTGTTTCTGATGCTATTAGTGTACCTAATAAATAAAGGTTTTTATGTTAATCATTTGTATGATGTGAGAATTAAGGGTTTCATTTGTGATGTATCAACTAAATTATTTGTAAGATGTACGATTTATAATAATGTGAGCATTTACTTTTAGGGTCTGCTGAGGTAGCTAATATAGCGTCAAGCCAGAAGGAAACTAAGGTGTCTATTCAGGCATGGTTACAACGGGCTAACGATAGGAAAAAAAGCGGTTTAAATAATATACTCATGTACGTAAACAAAAAAATGGAATGAATAACAATATAGATATAGTGAGATCGCCAAGAACTGCAATTTTTGTTAAGTTTAAGAGAAATTCACAACCTGTCCTATAATGCCGAAAACAGGACGTAAGGGAACGTCTTTAAGATGTCGTAAAACGATGTTTTAAAGACGTACAATTTTGTAACAGTGTACGTCTTTAAGACATCTTTAAGATATATTTAGGATATTAGCCGATGTTTTAAAGACGTCCTAAACATCTTTCGCCAATATCTTGAAGACGTCTTAGAGACGTGTTTGTGCTATTTGGGTTGTAATTGTCTATTTTGTTCTTTTGGTTTAAAAATACGTATTTATAATTGTAATTGCAAAAAATTAAAATATTGCACGATCGTTATCTGTAGCAACGTACTAATATCAATTTGATTCAAGAACTGAGCGGGTAAACGTTTAATCACCGCCGCCGTCATTTCATGCTACAATAAGCACAAAGTTCATATCGTACAAAGAGGCTTAGTGATGACAATTAACGCACCAGTTGCGTGAGTGTACACACACCAGATGAAAATATCGTACCTGATATAGCGCCAGGAGGCGTGGCCTATTGGTGTAGTGACATAAAATTTGCATCATTGAGCGCATCAGAAGAACTTGGAATGGATAGATATCTTACCTTGTGTATTTATTGTGTCATACTGGTATTTGGACCCGGGCGGGTGGGGAATTACCGAAATGTCTCGACGTCACGTTCGCGTCGACAACTGTATTTGACTTAATAATGCTTTACAACGTTGCCACTATTGTCATTCCTATTTATGTCAACGTATATTGAATAGCTACAGATCTTTTAAAAATGTATATAAGGTATCGGTTTCTGCCGGCAGGATAACTGGAAAACCTCCGATAGCATCGTTATGAATCTGAATATTTGCACTCTTTATTTGTTTGTGCAGAAATACTAATTACGTAAAGGAAGTTCACAGTCTAAACTTTGGTACATCATATCGTTATGATTAGAAATCGGATTTTAAGCATTATGTTGAATTTTGTAAGCAATAACCATTAGATTATTACTCAAAACTAAGTATATTGAGATAGTTGTTTTTATGCGGTTTTACGTTTTTTTTTCCTTCGTGCTGATTTTAACTTTTTACGTATAATTAATTATTATTAATACCACGTGTCCAAGATAAGGAGGGCCAGTACAGGGATCGCGGAAACCGTAAGAGATACGAAGTCGGTTGAATAGAGATAAAGTTGCACATTTACGTGCCTAATAATATGCCGTTTAGAAAGTTTTAAAATTCCGAGTAGATCCGGAGATATCCGGAAAAAAACGATATTTTGAAAAATCGTTTCATTGTTTTCCTGGGTTTTTTTGAGATCGAATTCTAAAGTAAATTGCACTTTTACATTGCCACTTTTTCCGCTCTATCTAACAGCGTTAATTGTTTTGTAATCCGACGAGTCGTCTTCAAAGGGTCATTGTCAACTTTCTTTTTTTAAATACGGTCCTGTTTTTCTGATATTGGAATTTGAGAGCTTTTTTTTCTTCCGAATGCAACGATGTATGACACATTGTAGTTTAATGACGTTTCGAGGGTTTTTTGAACAACAAGGAAATATTGGGATACGGTCCTGTATTTATCCTCATTTTATAAATAATATCTCATAAGTAAACTCTAAGTTTTTACTTATATTGGACTAGTTCAATTAATAATAAACCACAAATAAGTGAATAAAATACAGAAACATTATTTCAAACTTCTGTTGATTCGTTCCTTACTTTTTTCGTTGTTCGTATTATTACTGTTTTGGTATGATTTTTGTTCACTTATTTGTTGTTTATTATTAAATTATTTGTTATATATTGAACTAGTTCAACATAAGTAAAGAATTTAGAGCTTACTTATGAGATATTATTTATAAAATTAGGAGAAATACTGAACCGTATCCCAAAATTTCCTGATGTTGTTCAAAAAACAGGACCGTATTTTAAAAAAGAAAGTTGATAATGGCGCTTCGAAGACGACTCGTGAGATTACAAACCAATTAACGTTGTTAGATAGAGCGGAAAAGTGGCAATGCAAAAGTGCAATTTACTTTAGAATTCGATCTCAAAAAAAACCCAGGAAACAATAAAACGATTTAAAACTTTCTATACGGCATATTATTAGGCACGTAAATGCGCAACTTCACCTCCATTTAACCGACTTCGTATCTCTTACGGTTTCCGAGATCCTTGTACTGGCCCTCCTTATCTTGGACACGTTGTATATGTTTATTCGAAGGGTTTTTAATGTAATACCATTCTAAAAGTTATGAATATCGGGGTTAGTCCTATTTTCCTCTTTAAGGATATTTAGGTTGTAAGATAACTTTAATTTCGTCACGGGCTTCCTAACCGGATTGAAATATGGACCATATTATTAGAACAAATATAATTTCCTTCTTTTAGAAAAAAATATCTCTGGCACCAGAGCCAAAAGCCAAAGGAAAGGAATAAACAGACCATGGATGATGCTTTAAACACCGTTGGGAATGGGAGAAGGACACTTAAATGTATTTGACTATCGTACTTAAGTTAAATATTAATGAGTTCTGATTATTTTATAGAACTTTCTAGGTTTTTCAATATTTTTTTATATTTTTATAGTCTTTATATTTCTTGCTTTTAAAGTTATATTTTTATATGGCCCATACTCTCTAGCTTAATTCGCCAAATGTGCATGTATTCATGTGTTTTGTAATGAAACTTATAAAGGTTAAAATAAAAGATGCGTGATAACAGAAGATATTTTGATATAATTATGTTAAAAACCGAAAAATTGTAATTTTTTCCACAAAAATTAGATAAATATTTTTAAAAAAGAAAAGGGGGGGGGGGTCCATATTCGGGTCAGTTCCTCTACTTTTTTTCCATTCGTTTGCGCCTTTTTATCCGGTGTTCAGCACATATATGTATATAAACAGTATATTGCCAATACGAACGTTCCAAAATACAAAGTGTCCCCGCTATGGGATATGGCGCGGGCCTATTGAGTTTGCGCAGTAGGGTGGAAATTTTATCGATCGCGTCAGAGTCGGCCCGATATTATTTGTTTGTTATTCGTCGCCATCTTTGGTTCTGGATGCTTTTTCAAATTACAGAATAAAAAGTGGTTCATCCACATTGTTGCCGGTATATTAGTGCTTATAAACTTTCATTATCTAACAACAATTTTTGTAAAGGAGTTCTTAATTTGTGGTGATTCGATTCGCTGTTTGGTAGGGTATTAGTGGCTTGTTTTGTTTAAGATAAAAGGACACAAGTGCATGGTGCTTTTTTGTAAAAGCCGTGGATCAATACTAGGTATAAAGTACTTCAGATATGTACATAGTATTTGAAATATGTACAGGGTGTCCCATTTTCTATACTTTTATAGGCTATCTCCATAATTGTTAGTGCTATCAAAAAAGAAAATGTAGGTGTGCTATTTTTTGGGTTAAACGTAAAATGGCAAAATAAAAATTTTCGCTCGCTTAAGAGATACGAGGGAAAAATCAACAAATTGAGTTTTCAGAATAGGTATACGGGGTCAGGTAAAAAAGTTAACGGACCTAACCTAATTTTTTAAACGGACCACCCTGTATATTTTAATCTAAGAAGATAGCATTTTAAATTCTCTTTTCAAATACGTGTCGATTATTACAAATATTCGAACGGAATTTGGCACCAAAAGTTTACACCAATCAGGGCACCGTCGGATCATCATATCGTCAGAAATCGTATGCATGAAAAATCATACTAATCGAAATTTTGATTGTAATATTTTTCCTAACTAACAAGTGAAATTTACATCAAAAAAGTTGGAATCCGGTCCTGTCGAATGTTAACTTTCACAAGGAAATTTCCGAACTGCGCAAACGCACAACGCCCCCTTCGATGCCCATAGCGGGGACATAATTGCAGATGGTATTAGCAATATACTGTTTATATATATATGTGGTCTCTAGTTATAGTACTACATGAATTTATACCTCTACAAACAATCAAAATACAAATAATATCTTAAAAACCGTATCTACATTTTACCGAAAAACTGAATCTATCTCTGATTATACGAACATATGTTACAACGGATTGATCAATAAAATTATCCTGTGAGACTTTCCCTGAAATCCTAAAATTATAATTATACACAGTAATAAAGGAGCAGATTTGCGAATGTCCACAACAAATTGTCAACTGAAGAAATCAAATTTTTGTATAAAAAGCAATTAAAAACGGCGGCTCTCTTTTATGATCACTAGCCGATGCAAACTTTTAATTGCAATAAATTTTTAGTACCCCTATTAAAGTAAAATGACGAAATCGCCAGAAAAGAATTATAATAAATCAAAGGTATCATTGGTATAGGTAGCTTGGTAATTATGTAGACAGGCATTATAATACGTTTTGTGTTGGTTCAATGATCGAAGGTAGGAAATGACATAAAAAATATACATATACTAGATTAGATTCTTGTACTCGAGTACCGCATCACTACTAATATACTTTTGCCGAAAAACCAACTTCCTTTTACTCCTTAACCTTGCACACCAATGATAAATGAAATTCTTTACTATGCCAAACATTTCTTTCTTCAACATACAATTACCACCCAAATTTGAAGCATATCGCAATTTTAATAACTGAGATATTAGGCTAGATTTATGAAAAGCGGGACACACTATACAGGGTGTTATGGAAATGACGCATTATATTTAAACCGGCAATTCCTGAGATGAAAACATGTAAATGATGTACATGACCTATTGTCAGACCAAAAATAGAAAAAAAGTCTGGAAAATACTATAGTTTTTGCGTACATATTTGGCATCTAAAAGTTTTGAAAGTGAAACACGTTTGAGTCTGTTTGACATGTTCGTGCTTACTCGGTCGATCGATATTGTGCAACCTTGGGTTAATATCTAAAAATACAGCGTCGCCACTTTCGATGTTTTATAAGATTATATTCATAAATTAGAGAATTTCCTTGTGTAATATTATTTCCTGTATAATTATTATAGTCTCGGAAATGGCAACCGCGCTAGTTAGTTAGTTATTTTCTGAATATGCACGAAGCATTCTACCCTTGGACGCGTCTATAATCTATATGAAAGGGAGGTCCTGTCTGTCAAATTATTTCTTCAGAAAAGGATTAATACATTTTATGTTTAGGCCAATCCATTAGAAAATAGCGTTTTTATTATTTCTGAATTTCTATTGCGAAATAATTTGTATCAAGTACTGTTGCTCTATGTGTACGGTAGTGTTATTATTGTAAAGTGTAATTATGCGTTAGTGTTTAGTGCTTTTGTGTAATCTGATAATAGGTGCATATCTTCAAAAAAAATAATTTGAAACTCGTGGGTGTCTATGTATGTGTTTTTTAAGTGATTTAGTGTAATTTGTTCTATTCACTATGTGTTTTTTTCTCTCGACAACATTCCGGTTATGTTCCGAGATTGGAAAGAAGATGCCGAATGGGGTTTAGTGGGTATAAGCTTATTATGCAGTCCCACACCATCATCAGGGCACGTGATGAGCATAAACCTCTTCCCATAGAAAAAAGAACTGAAGGTGTCTGGTCCTGGATTCCTAACTCGTGTCAGCGGCCTGGATTTAATTTCTAAGTAGCTAAATATTTATTTTTATAAGAAACTAAAGTTTTACATTTTTACATTGTTTGGCAACATTGCGTGTAACAGGTGTTTTTCAACTATTGTTCCTTTCATTTCCGGTTATACCGGAAGGAGTTGTCAACTTTCGTTTTTTAAATGCAACATGGTAATTTTCATTATATTTTTCGATTAACCATTAAATTCTAAGCAAATATAGAACATCATGTTGCCTGCCTTTGCCAGTTTTTGAGATATCTGGACTTTTTGTAATTAATTGGCAAATGCATGGTGATGAAATAATCCACATAATTTTTTTAAATTAGCCCTGGACTAAAAAAATTTTCTTACCGAATAGCTAGAAGATCATCAAGTCTAAAAAATATTTCAAACTTGGCAGAAAATGTGGTAATAATTCACCGGTGTGAAGTTGGCAGCCAAAAGTTAGCAGCCAAAATTCCGAAGATGACCGAACGTCCATAGGCGGAGATATATTTTTAAAATTTCTAATAAATATGAACTATTATAAAATGTTGTTTGGGTTTTGAAAATAAGTCTCGAATGGTCTGGTTAGGATTAAAATTTACATAATTAGTGTACCAATATTTTTAAATATGACCACGTAGATGAAAGTCATTCAGGGGGATGAACAATTAATTTGAGGATTGTACACTCTGGTTTTAGTTGGGAAGTATTCAAGGGGATACCACTTAACTATCAAATTCGTCAAAATGACTTGCACTCCTCTAAGGAAGGTCGCCGCATTGTTATTATTAGTGTTGGCAAAAACCGATGATTTTAATAATCAGTACTTGATACTCGAGCGATTTTAATAATCGAGTGAATCGTTCGAGCGATTAATCACTTGACATTTTCATGACTAAGAAGAATGTGTTGATAAAACACCAGGGGTTGTTTTTGTAAGTTTTAGAAGTTAGTCTAGAGTTTTTATTAAGGAAGAACAGTTGATTCTGATTTTTTTTTAAATTACATCCTTTAATTTTTAAAAAATTTACAATCACCTCTGGCTAGCCAGTTAAAACAAAACCCGATGTCGCGATGAATCCACTAAGGGATTTGGCATACTTTTTTATATGCACCTTCTCGTTTATGTGCCTTTAAGAAAGACGTATGTCATGTCAGCCTTCTGAGCGTCAATCTCGAACGTCGCCAATCGGCACATTTCAGGTGCCGCGCGGCGTCGAGGTATCAAGTGAAAGGCAATGATTCGATTTTTCGCCTGAATTTATAATTATAGTATTTCCTAGCGTGCGAAAAACTGATCGCATATACGACAGCGTCAAGCGAAGCTCGGTTATCGAGTGAAAGGTAATAAGTAACAAGCGACGATTTTCGCATGAATTTATAACTCGAGCGATTTTTTTAATAATCGAGCGATGTCGGTTATTTCAATAATCGAGTACTCGAGCGGTTTTTCGCTCGAGCGATCACAACACCCTTACAAAATATGTCAATAATCCTTGAAATCTTCAAAATTGGAAAGAAATATTTCCGCTTCCGAAGTTCATTTCAGTGCGCTCCATAGGAAATAATTAATAAAGCCAATGAAGCAACACAAAATTTATATCCTAAAAAATCAAAAGATAATACGATTATTAAATTGTAGTTGACCAGAAGCAAGTGAAGGGTTTCTGCGAACGGGTATTATTGGCGCATTTTCAAGAAAGATAAAACATTTTTAAATCTACAACAATTTATCACGCTATTTCAAGCTAAAATCAACACTAATTCTGAATAATCAAATCGATATAAGCAAATAACCCAAACTTATTGCACTACTAAGTGACAGTGAGTTGGTTATACACCAATATTTTTAATTTCGAAAAAGAAAACTGATACATTATTCTTTCATTTCACCTACTATCAAATGCATGCAAGTTTTTAATACCTTTGCAAGAGAATTAAGAACGCTAACAACAACTTGAATCTCCATAAGCAATTTAATTTAAGAATAACTGATAACATGGCGTCACCTTGTGATTATTGTATCATGTATTTTAAACATATACAGTGAGTCCCAGAGGAAATGTCTAAATTCATTTAAAATTCAGTGGTAAGTTTTTTCAAAAAACGCTCGTACCCGTCGATTTTGATTTTTTAATTTTTTTTGTGTGGTAATTTCATGTATACAGGGTAGCTCAAAAATAAGTTACGACCATCAACTTCATTTTTTCAAATGAAAACATATATTTTTTATTTCGTTTTTGAATTCTAAGCATGTTTCATGTACCATGTCCTATACATAAACTCAACAGTTATTGAAAAAATTAGGATTGAACATATCATTTAGGGAATCCAACGATCTATCAAATCTTCTGGCAATATGGCATTTTGGACTCCATAATAAGTAAGAGTGTACTGTCTCACTGTCAACGTTTATTTCCATAGAAACTGTATGACAATTTTATTTCAAATAAGTATAATTATTGTCAAGCGTAGTTTCAAAGTTGCGGTTTTCACAATAATAGTGAAGTTAACGGAACGGGAAAAAATTGAAATTCTATGCATGGTTGGGTTTGGTGATAAAACACGTATTCAAATAGAAACAGCCCAATTATTTAATGAAATCCATCCTGATCGTCCTCCCATATGTCAAAAGATGGTGAGTAGAATAGAGGCTAAGTTTAGAGAATTCGGTTATGTTAGAGATTTGCCTAAATCTGGTCGTCCTACTCGAGATGAAAATGAACAACTTGACGTTTTGCTTTCCTTGGAAGAAAATCCATGTACTCCCCTGTCGCACATTGGGGCCGATTTACACATGCCGAAATCTGTTGTTCACCGAGTGGTTCAAAAGCACAAACATCACCAATACAAAGTTATTCCAGTGCATGAGTTATTTAAAGATGATTTCGATAGGCGAAGTGAGTTTTGCGGACGCATGCAAAATATGTGCAATCTAGATAATAATTTAGTAAAAAATATTATTTTTTCGGATGAAGCTACGTTCTATTTGAATGGTAATGTGAACAGACAAAATTGTCGATATTGGGCAACAGAAAATCCGCATTGGATGATAGAGGTTCACAGCCAGTACCCTAAGAATATAAATGTTTGGTGTGGAATCGTACGCGAAAGAGTAATTGGTCCATTTTTATTTGAACAGTCTTTAACTGGACAAGTATATCTCGAATTTCTCCAACTAGAATTAATTCCAGCATTAGTGGCTTTATTTCCGAATCCATTGGATCCAGACTCCCCTGACGAAGAACTGATATTCCAACAAGATGGTGCTCCTCCGCACTATGCGGCCACTGTGCGCACATTTTTGGATGAAATCTTTCCCAATCGGTGGATTGGAAGGAGAGGACCTATCGAATGGCCTGCTAGGTCGCCAGACCTAACTCCGCTGGACTTTTTTTTGTGGGGTTACCTCAAATCAAAAGTATTTGTTAACAGGCCAAACAATATGCAGGAGTTGAAAGAAAGGATCCGAAGAGAAGTGCGTGTCATAACTCCGGAAATGGTTGGAAACGTGCAAAGAGAGTTTATTGATCGTCTTGGATATTGTCAAGCCATAAATGGCGCACATTTTCAACATTTAATTTGATTTTGTTGTGTTTTTTTTTAATAAACAGGTCTTACTTATAGATATGTTCAATCCTAATTTTTTCAATAACTGTTGAGTTTATGTATAGGACATGGTACATGAAACGAATTCAATGCAAAATTCAAAAATGAAATAAAAAATATATGTTTTCATTTGAAAAAATGAAGTTGATGGTCGTAACTTATTTTTGAGCTACCCTGTATACATGAAATTATCACAAAAAAAAAATTAAAAAATCAAAATCGACGGGTACGAGCGTTTTTTGAAAAAACTTACCGCTGAATTTTAAATGAATTTAGACATTTCTTCTGGGACTCACTGTATATGCGCTTACAGTTTAAAAAACTTACATTCATTAAAATGCCTCCACCTCATCGCGTCCCATTCCTTTGGCGGGAAGGATATCCTGTTAAAATATACATTACAAAAATGGTACAAACTTAAGGAGGTGTGAATAAATCTTAAGAATTAAAAATTATATATAAATAATTTCTTAAAAGGTTCTAATGGGTAATTTTAAAAGGTAAATGCTTTTACACATGAATAATGGCATAGCTGATAATAAAAAACGACACCTTTCAAACATCTTGTGCAGCGGTATGTATAGGGCCGCTTATATTTTCGTTGGAACCGCTTATTTAACAAGATGTGTCTAAACGGTCCAAACAGTAAACACCTTAAGGCGGTTTTGTCAGTTAAAAATAAATTTAAAAAAATAGTGGGAATTCTGAGACGTTTCCAGGGATCTTGTATGCGAATTGTGAACAGTGACATATCTTTATCTAGCCCTAATAATTTACAAATGATAGCTTTTGTATTAAATACAAATGAAACATTTTCCACTTGAAAATATTATGCTTCTTAAAATTTATTTGTCTTAAAATAATACCCTAAACCAGAAGTTTTATGCAAGTACCCGTGGAGTCGCAAGGAATGGTGTAGTCATTTACGCCGAATACATTATTTTGCTAGACGCTGAATGATTCGTGAAAAAGAATTGTTGAAAATAAATTATTAGTTGTACAGGGTGTTATTTAAATGCCTTATTATATTTAAACTCGAAAATCCTGAGATAGGTAGGGGAGACCGAGGAGATTTGTGACAAAGTAGAGTTGCGACAAAGACGATTTCTCTGAATCTATGGCCGTTAACGAGCTGACAACCGCGCACGATTGTTTGTTTATAGACGGGCTACTTGCAGTACGCGCCAATGGCACACGACAAGCGATTGCGTGATTACGACGCCGGCATGAAAAAACAACCGAAAAGTAAATTTTCCATGAATGGCATAGTTACTTATAAAAGACTTACTGTTATGTTAATGTTTCATGTTATTGTAGTGCCTACAATTATGCCTAATAATAATTAAAGTAATTTTATGCAAAAAAACGTGTGTTTTCATTATAATTCATATAAAAGTAAATGTATCTATTAGAATTAGTCTAGATACACAGCTGTCACAACTTACCTTGATACCTGTCACAATTTACCTCGGTTTTAGGAGACTTGTAACACAGGGAGTAATTTCAGTTTTCGTAAATTTTCTCAGAAACCTTATAAATTTTATTGACTTTGATGAGCAAGGATTGAGCTACATTGCGGCATACAATTCATAATCGTGTTGTGTTTGTTTATTGAGATATGTTCTTTTAAGTAAAAATTGTCACAGCCCTCCTCGGTCTCCAATACAGAAAAATAACTATGTGCACCATATGGAAAACTACCATGTAAATTAATGTTAACCCCTAGTTAACTTAATTTTTTCGAAGGTAATATAACTAGAGCTCGTTTGTTTATCGATACAATTTTTCATGTTTACGATAAGTTTTGTTTTAAATTTTTTTCGAAATGTCGTGGGCATGTTTATTCCGATTAAATCCTGAGAGCGAAGCTCGAGTGACTTAATCTATGAATAATCATGTCCAAACCACCATTGAGAAAAATTTCCAAGGAAACAATACTTTCAGTGTTACAATGACAAATGGAATCGATAATTAAATCGACGCTCGAGTTATATTTGATAAGAATATTTCCAGAAATCTAAAGAATTAAATATTATAATAATTCAAGAAATACTTTTAATATCGATAGTCCTCGATATCGATACTAGCTTATGCTCTCTACTCTAGACTTTAAAACTTTTGACGTTTCGTAAGTTTAAGGTTATGTGGAGCCCGGTGAGACTGCTTATGGGCGGGGGTCGAAACACGTAAGAAGGCCTTGGAAGTGATGCTAAGCCTACTCTGCTCTATACGCTCACAAGTAACCTACTTTTATCTATCTGTCTCACTCGATCATTTAAGCGTCAATGTCAGACTTACGTAGAGTTAATATGAAATGCCAAAAACTGACTGTTTATGCAGGCGACTTGATCCTGGTCATATTTGTCTCACTTTACTGAATTAGGGAAGGTTGCTGCAGGCAGAGACATGCATAGAATGCGAACAGCACGAATTGTTAAACAAGCTAACTTCCTTCGTCTGGCGGGAATGAAAATCAAGCAACATCTGATGTGATTTAAAATGTTGGAGAAGACGCAGCATCTTAAAATTTTAAAATAATTTTTAATTTTCTAATCTTCTCACGAAAAAGTCGTTTTCTTTTTGGTGCAAGAGTAATTTGTAATTGAAATATTCATTTAGTCATCTTTACTGAGAGTAAGCATCAATAATAATTTCTTTTCCTAAATCATATGGGGCCCAAAAATATGCTTGGACTTGAAGCTTGAAATATAGAGCCCAGTTGAAGACGGTAAAATATTTTATGTAAATTATGATTTACTTCCTATTTTTTAATAAAACTACTTACAAGCTTATTTCTGAAGTTTAATTTTTCATTTGTAGTTACGTTACTAGTTCAAAAAATGATATAAGAGTGTGTAAGGATTATTTTAAAGTGATATTTACAGCTTAAAACATGTCAGAATCCTAATATTGATTTTCACCACTTAGTAAATCAAATAAAAGGGTTTTGTATGTTTTTTGTTGGTTAAATGTCACTTTAAAATATTGGCAGTAATACAAATTTGGACAAAAGTAACATTTGAAAAGTATGCGCGTTTATCAGCTGATGCCAGATGTAATGGATGCCGGGTTTGTTCGTTTGTTCATACTTGCTTCGATTTGTTTTTGTTGTCTTCTTCCTGTTTATAAGTATTCGTTGGTTATGTGGCTAAAATTTTAAGAAGAAGGAAACAAGTCGACATTATAAATGATAATATATTACAAATAAACCTAAGTACATATTGTAGAATAGTTCTCCGATTGTCTTGGGTAAATAATAAATAAAATCTAAAAAAATCTGCATATTATATGAAAATATAGTCATTCAAACTTGACATTTATTAAAACTTATCCAAGGCCTACTTAGAAACGCTTTTTAGGCATGTTGTGGACCAATCAGACAGTTTTACCGCTTTTAAGGAAGATGCAAATTTTATCAATATTATAATCAATTTGATTGGTCGAAACAATATATTTGACAGGTGCTGGAAATAATCATAAAAGAAGTTCTTTTTTCTGCTGCAAAAGGTAATAATCTCTCCTTTTATCACGTTTCATTTCCTCAAAACCAACATACATTTTAAGAATACTTTTGGCATGATTCAATAAACGGATTTTACTTGTTTTTTGAAGTTTGAAGAAATTCCACTGAAGATCGAAGGTTTATACCTTCGAAACATGTATGAATTACAATATTTTGAACGTTGTTTTTAAACTAGTGGAGCAGATTTTGAGATTCACTCTACTTTCACTTTTCTTCGTGTTCTGCTAAAAACTTAATTCAGAATTTTTTTTAATTTTAAATTTTTATGGAAAAAAAATTGTAACGTTTGATAGTTTGACAAATCCGACAATAAAATATAAAAATCATACTTCTTAAGTGAAATTTTATGCAAGTAATTTACATTTGGATCTCCTCCAACGGCCTTAATCCACACGTACTTTCACAGCTTAGGAAGCTTCAATATGCCAACGGTTTAGAATCATTACGGTTTGCTGGCTAATAGTCTTACACCGCTAGCTGTCAAAACAACGTATTAATCAGTGCACAGGAACTATTCTCTTAAAACTTGTAAAGTATTTTCGGTGACTTTGGTAAAGAGGGAAAGTGTTTCATTAATAATAATTTTACTTAATGTTTCATTAGCGTTTTAATGTGGGTGAGAGTGTGTGAATGAGAGGACGCTATTTATTTAGACTCGCGAAGGTTTATATAACATTCTTAAAACATACAAAACAGTAACATTTCTTTCTTTATAAAGGTTTTAAAATGTATGTCCTGTATACAAAATGGGTGACAGATCAGCAATAACAAACTATGGACCAATATCAATTATTTGTAATTTTTGTAAAGTGTTTGAATTCTTGCTCCGCGATTCTGTCTTTCCGCTTGTCCAAGGACAAATAATTCAGCAGCACAATCGATTCTTTAAAGATAGATCTACGACAACATACTTGCTTAGTATCTCACAAAGCCTTGCGGGATCGGTAGATTAGGGTCTACAGCAGTGGCGGGTCGTGATTTATGATAGAGGGGGTTCACAAATATGGTGAAATAATTTTAAATTTTTTTTTATTGCGTAACGACCAAACGATTACTTTCTAGGCGTTTTAAATGTAGAAAGAAAGAAAGTACCTAATATTTTCCACAAGGAAATACAACTTTTGGAAATTAAGAAAGGTTTTTCTTAGTGTGTATAGCTGTCGGATCTTAACGTCTTCGCATGCAACCCTCGTAACAATATTTATACAGTCCACTACTAATACTACTAAAGCCATCTACAGCTATCAAGAAAACCAAATGATGTATAATACCACTACGCCATCTACGGCTACGTGATTAGGCGCAACCAAGACGAGAACAATAGTTAACGGTCTTATGACGAGAACGAATCGAGCCACGAGACTGACAAGTTGGCATTCTTCTCATTTTCAGTGTTTTTAGTTTAAATCCTTAAATAAAATGGCTTAAAATCATATCGAGTATAATTTATCGAAATAACAGCCTCATTAAGTTTGGAATGCCCTCTATAATTTTTTTTCATATATTTAATTTTTAAACTTTCTAATAAAGTCCCTATATTTACCCTTTGTGGTCTGCGTTAAATTTATTTCGGATTTAGATGTTCCCTCATTCTTCACTTCAATTTTTTGCTCCAAACTCAAAGAGCTAAAGTTATTTCTCAAATAGTCCACCGTCAACTATTAATTTTAACTTAATAAATATATAATATTAAAATATTAAAACATACACGCTCGAATTTCTAACTAGATGCACGAACAGACAACAGCGCGGTGCACACAAAAACTGTGTGCCTATTCCATGTTAAATCGCCATAACCCCGCTATCCCCCGCTGTCACCCGCCACCTGTTACTACAGAGAAACTGCACTACTTAATCGCACGTGCGAGCAAGTCTCGTCATAATCGTCATTTACCTCGACCGAGGCACGGTTGCCGGATCTATACAGTTTAGTTTGACGGGATGATAAAATATTAGGGAGGATCGGACTTTTTAGTTTGACGGTACGATAAAATATTAGGGAGGGTCGGACTTTATACGATCAATAATATTCAATGAATATATAAATTAATATTTTTTATGCGTTTTGTTTTGGAGGTGCACGTGCGCATGTGCTCCTGTGAAAGAACCGCCACTGGACAGATCAGCAATAACAAACTATCGACCAATATCAATTATTTGTAATTTTTGTAAATGCTTGTCCAAGGACAAATAATTCAGCAGCACAATGGATTCTTTAAAGGTAGATTAACGACAACATACTTGCTTAGTATCTCACAAAGCCTTGCAGAATCGGCAGATGAGGGTCTGCAGACTGATATTTTTAGGATTTCTCAAAGACATTTGACCGGCTTGATTACACTTTGAATTTTAAAGCATAGCAGATTTGGATCACAGTGGTTTCACAGCCTTTAATAGCGCTTATCAGGTCATCACGGCTATAACCCTGGTTTGTTCGGGTTTGTTCCAGTTCTGGAGTCCCACAGGGATCTGTGCTAGGACCGTTACTTTGTATTCTCTTTATAAATGATATTGGCATGGAGCTAACTGTTGAGTTTTGGGTATATGCGGATGATATTAAAATATTCAAAGAAATTAGAAATATCAATGACTGTATTATTCTTCAAGACAACTTAGATCTAATAAATAATTGGTGCTTGAAAAATAATCTTCAACTAAACATTGAGAAGTGCAACGTTGTATCATTTACAAACAAACTTTCTGGTATTAAATATGACTATTTGCTTAAAAATACAGTTATCTCCCGCTGCGACTCATTCTGCGACCTGGGAGTGGTCTTTGACTCGAAACTTTCTTTCGTGCCTCATATAAATAAGGTAGTGGGTGAATCCTTGCGGGGTTATGGGTTTGCGCAAGGGACTTCAATAACAGTGATGTCTTGAAGACATTGTACAATTCATACGTACAATGTTCATATTAATGTCATTGAAGGCGTTCAAATAAAATTTTTGAAATATCTTAGCTTTAAGAGAGACGGAATATATCCCATGCAGTGTTTTCCTCAATCCAGGCTACTTGAAGGATTTAATTATGGGTCTCGCAGTGATAGCCGTGATTACCATCTTTTAATTACTTTGTTTGAATTATTAAACAATCAATTGGATTGTATGGATATTTTGAGGAAGCTTAACTTTAATGTACCGCGCTTAGTTTCACGGCAAAACATAACGTTCTATTTACCAGGTCCAAAAACAAATATTTTAAAGTGTTCTTCTATTTTTCAAATGTGAGCCAAATACAACAGATACATTGACTTAGATTTCTTTAATTGCCCGCTAAGTATAGTTAAAAAGCTGGTGCCTCATTAAACTCCATTTCAAATATATCTTACGGTTGTCATACGTTTGTCTTTAAAGTTTTTATTGTAAAACTAAATAAGTTTTGAAATTTATGATGTAAATTTATTCTTGTTTCATTTCTTTAGATTATGCTTCTTTTTATATGTATTTAATTTATCTTAAGCTCAATTATTATGATGTGAAGATATCTTTTGTCCTGCCGTGTAGTTGGGAAATGTACCTGTAAGGCAGCCAAAGTAAATATGTAAATAAATAAAATAAATAAATTAAGAATATTCATACAGCAATTATTTTGAGCCTCAAGCCGTATACATTTTTCCTGAGAACGTTCCTACACTGAGAGAAGATTTTTACTACCGTTATAAAAATAATTACGTGGCAAAAAGTACCTTTATAGGGGACAATAAAAAAAAACTGTGACAGTAAATTTGATTTTGCTGGGTATATCGCTGCTGTAGTAGTAAAGTTGGTTTATAAATATTACGGTGCAGTTACGGTAATGGAAAGTTTTCTTATGTTTAGAGAGCCGCTTACCACCAATTGAAAATATACTTTGCTGGGACAATAAAGCTATTTTCTTACGCCCAGGAACACAATATACTGTTTCTCTGTTTAGGGTTATTTATATCTTTAAAAATAAAGGACCCGGCAGAATCCTTATGGAAAATGTGTCCCCGTCAAATTGGCGCAAACTTTCCTCGCTGATAAAATTCGGTGAGTAGATAAAAAGTGTCCATGGGCGCCCAGCGTAAAAAACTCCCTGTCGAGAGATATCTTCGTCCGAAACTAGGTTCTTTTTCGCTGCCTAGTGTCCTGCAATAGTGTGTCAGGCTTCCATTGCTCCTATACGAATTAACTTAGGAATTTCATTCATATTCCGATTTATACTGTATTATAGGATGCATTTCAGGAAAATATTTTTAAATATACAGGGTGGCCCAAAAATGTGTGGTAACATAATGTTGTCTTTTTTTAAATGGGACACCCAGTATTTTATTACATAATTAGGTTCGTACTAGTGTCCTTTAATATTGTCTAAAGGTTTATTTCAGTTGGTTATGTAGTTTAAGAGTAATAAATTAAAAACAAAAAAAAAAGTTTTGGAATCTTAGAAAAAAATTCAAGAAAACTACCTAAAATAACTTTTTTAACCAAGGCATTTGGTAGAATTTAAGACAAGAGGTCTAGAGATACTGTGATTATAATAACGTTTATCAATTTTATACAGGGTGTTTATAATTAGGTTTGAAACATGACACATTTAAAAATAATTATTCTCCAGATTTTTAAATGGAACACCCTGCATATTATTTGGTTATTGGATGTAGAATTCATAAGCATCCTCTTGTTGTAATGGAAGCATATAAGTTATTTCCAGCCGTTCTCGAAATAATTGCCATAAATTATGTTGTTTTAATACAGCTCTTATTATGAAAATTAAGCATAGGCCACTAGATTAATAATTATAAACTATAGTAAATGTTCAAAATGCCTACCATGTTGATATCACAGGGCCAACACTCCATTCATAAATCTGTTGGAAAGTGAGTTTGTGATTGTTTGAAATGTTATTGAAAATCAGTAATGGGTGGAAGAGTGACAAAGCATGTTGGTCTCGCTAATGGCAACAATGTTGAAGTCTGGTTAAATCAAAGATCTTACAAGGTTAAATCCAATAACGTTTAAAAGGTTATGGAGCGGTCTTCATCGTGTCGGAGCGGAGCTAGTCTGGGCAAAAAGCCCAACAAGGGCGTATAATTTACTTTGAGATTCTTTACGTTTAACTATATTATCTATTCAAAAAGTGTAGTTTCGAATATTGGATATTTATAAAAAAGATAGAAATATTGATCCAGTTTTTATATACAGTGTATCCAAGGATGGATTTAACTATTTATGCTTAGCATCAATATTTTTGGTGTATTCATTACTGGATGATACTCTCCAGATATAAAAGTGTATATTAGCCAGATTGTCATATTTATCACTAAGACATCTTGCAAACTCCCAATTAAAAATTTGAAAATTTGACAATTACAACTGGTTTAAGGCCACTAAGGCATATTGTACACTAAAGTGATTAATTAAATAAGTAAATTAAAATAATATGTACCTAAACAAGTTAGATCAAATATATAAAAAGAAATAAATAAATTATATAAAACCTGTCTTCACGTACTTGTTACACTGCAAACGTTGTTTAAATATAGAAAAATAAAGATGTAAAATATTTTGACGGGACTGTTCCTTTCTTCAGTAATTTATTCTCATGTACATTACCTACATAATCTTCTTTTGTGAAGTGTTTCTCACAAATAACTGTTGTATCACCTGGACTATAATTATTCCTTCTAAGGGCATGTATCCAAATTTGCCGTAGGCTACGGCCCTTTAGTATCCTAACGAAGTGGATAAACATTTGGTATATTCTTAAACAAACCGAATTTTCATAGTGATGCAAACTCAAAATCAAATTTCTAAATATATTTACTAACCTGTGAAATTTTAATTTAACACCATTGCATCTTCTAGTGAAGTATTTTATGGCCGCACAAGACTCAACCATCTTGTAAATGCAAGATTTATATTAAGAAATAAACCAACTCGACCGCTTTTTGCCCGGACTAGCACCACGGACCGGTCCATAACCTTTTAAACGTCAATGGTTAGTCAGAAATCATATCAATACAATCATATTAAACATAACCATACTTACCGAAGAAAAGATAAATCCTTGCTTAAATGATCCACCCTTTTACAAACTATACATGAATGCACCATTCTTTATTATAAACAATGATGGTGCATTCATGTAAAGACGATTTTTCACCAATACTCACAAAAAAAAATAAAAACAACCAAGTATATAAACACTCCCTTAAAAGCGGTTAGCAGCGAGTAGCAACAGTGTATTCTTACTATAATCCGATACATTGATAAAGTTTGATCGTTTGCCATCGAGCGTAGTAACTTTTAACTTGATGTTGTCAGAGTGCAGTCGGTTTATTTCAAACTTTTATGTATAATAATAATATTTTTTTCTAAATCTCTCAAGGCCTATTCACAATTTATATTAAAATTATTGGAAAATAAATTAATTTTAAAAGCAATTGCGGATTAACCTTAAACCAGTTGCAATTGTCAAATTAACAAATTTTTAATTGGGATTTTGCAGATACCTTAGCGATAAATAGGACAATCTGGCTATGCTGCAAGCATAACAGCAAGGTGGGGAGTGCACGTTTACAATCCTTACGTCCACTTCAAATGTAAACAATTCTATCTGGAGTTTGTAAGATCTTTGGTTGATATGAACAAAAGTTAATACGCTCTTCAAATGATCTATTTACATTCCTCAACATTTCAGATGAAATACTAGCCAGACGGCTAAAGACAAGAAAATAAGTATTTTTAGAAATTTGTTGAATTGAAGGCCGTGACGTGGTATGAGGACATAACATTTATTTCTAAACAACTTCTACAAATGAAAATTGTATCTAAAATGAAAAATAAAAGTACTCAGTGAGAAAAGTTTGGGCCAATTTGACCGGGATCCATTTTCCATAAGGATTCTGCGGGGTCCTTTATTACAAAGTAACCACAAAAAAAGAAAATTATATGAACGAAGTTTAAATTTAGTGGTAATACAACCATCATAGGTTGGTTATAGTTCTAACAGTTCATATACCATATATCAAATCGAGCTCAAATGTAAGTTCTTATAACATAAAACTGTAATAACTTTTTATAGTTTCTGTTTCGTTTATTAAAATAGCACACAGCACAGCACAGCACAGTCAATTGAAACGATATATCAACCGGTAAAACAGGTTCGTTTTATAATTAATGTATTAAAAGAGTAACGATAGTACAATAGCATCCGCAGCCGGAGACAAAGCAAACTTACTTGCTGAACTATTTTCTTCGCATTCCAAGGTAGATTTCCAGGGAAGAACACCACCCAACATTCCTGCAGTTCAATCCGAAATGACCGAAATCGTGTTCCGTCAGCGTCCCGTCAAACGAATCCTGAAAGGTCTCGACGTCAAGAAAGCTCCTGGTCCAGACGAAATTTCTGTTATAGTTCTCAAGAGATGCGCAGATGAACTAACACCAGTATTTTGTAGACTTTTTAACTTATCCTACGAACAAGGAATATTTCCATCGTGCTGGAAGACGGCGCGAGTCAAGCCTATACTAAAGAAAGGTAAGAGAACCCTGCCTAACAACTATCGACCAGTCGCATTGCTTTCAGTTATATCAAAAGTAATGGAGAAAGCTATTAACCAACATCTTTTAAAGTACCTGGAAGGCTTCAACATTATCAGCGATCATCAATATGGTTTTCGGAAGTCCAGATCAACTGGAGATCTTTTGGCCTATGTCACCCATCTTTGGAACAACGCAATCGAACATCATGGGGAGTCTCGGGCTGTTGCACTGGATATTTCTAAAGTATTTGATCGTGTTCGGCATGAGGGACTTCTAAGTAAACTGCGATCCTATGGTATGCCCAGTCGATTCTGTGCATTGTTGTCTAGCTTTCTTAACGACCGCTGTCTGCAAGTAGCGATTGACGGATTTCTCTCAGACACCTTCACCATCAATGCCGGTGTTCCTCAAGGGTCCATATTGTCTCCCACTCTCTCCTACCTCTACATTAACGATCTTCTAGTGAAAACGAAAAATCCGATAGTTAGTTTTGCCGATGATAGCACACTTATATCATCTTTCTCTTTGAATGCACAAACATCGGCTGCCGACGCACATCTTCGCAGACAGTATGAAGTATCACGCCTCATCAAAGACCTGGAAGAAATTTTGGCTTGGGGTGATAGTAACCAAGTCGAATTTAACGCAAAAAAACCCAGGCAGCAGTTTTCTCTAAAAGAAAACATTACAGAACTGGATATAGTCATGGAAGGACACGCAATCCAACTGGCTTCATCTATTAGTTTGCTGGGCGTCAATCTGAGAGGAAATGTGTCTTGGCATAACCACGTTGTGGCAATCACCAGGATAGCTTCTCAGAAACTTGGTGTACTCTTCCGAACCAGAAAGTTGTACACACCTCAACAACACTTGACACTATACAAAGCCCAGATTCGACCATCACTAGAGTACTGCTCTCATGTCTGGAGCTCTGCACCCAAACATACTCTTCGGCTACTGGATTCCATCGTAAGGTGGACCATTCGTCTGATTGGAGACCACGAGCTGACGAAGAACCTCGACAGCCTAGAACATCGAAGACAAGTTGGGGATTTGACTCTCTTTTACAGATATTTTCATGGAAAGCGCTCGGCTGACCTTGCCCTCTTAATTCCGCCCAGAGCTGCGAATATCAGAAATACACGACGAGCCACTGCCCCCCCATCCATATGTGGTTAAGCCTAGTACTCCTCGAACTTCATTATTTAAGAACTCTTTCATCTGGAGGACTTCATCCTTGTGGAACGATCTTCCCGAGGTCGTTTTTCCCAACGAATATAACCTCCAACGATTCAAAACCAACGTGAACCGCTTTTTGCGCACACGCACCACTCCCAGAGTGCCCTAAAGGATTTTTCCTATAGTGCTTGTGTTTGATCATAAAAAAAAGAGAACATCTGTTCAATATGCGACGATAAATCGGGTTTGATTTGAAACATGTTAATACACTCCCTGGACAAAGATAATGTTAGTCAGCTTTATAATCCTGTAACTTTTTAAATTGTTTAGCCATCTTGGTACAGGCAGAAAAAAAGTTACTTTTTACCCTTCATTTCTTAATGCCATTTAGAAAAATTCAGCCCTATAATTTTGCTTCCTCATGATTTGTTTTGAAGTGTGATCTTGACTTAACACAATGTTTCCTAGTTCACGTCATTACCAGCTACTTAAAAGAAGATGCACATTTTAAAGAAATTATTGCAGTTTTTCAATTTTATTCAAGGGTTGAGTATTTAGACGAGGTGAATATATATTCAGAGATTGGAGTGGCGTGGCCCCCGCGTATTCCAGATTTAAATGAAATTGAATATGTATCGGATGGATACCTACGCTAGGTAGACGTGTTCGCAATCAACATCAAGAAATATTTTTTTTTTATGATCAAACACAAGCACTATAGGAAAAATCCTTTAGGGCACTCCGGGAGTGGTGCGTGTGCGCAAAAAGCGATTCACGTTGGTTTTGAATCGTTGGAGGTTATATTCGTTGGGAAAAACGACCTCGGGAAGATCGTTCCACAATGATGAAGTCCTCCAGATGAAAGAGTTCTTAAATAATGAAGTTCGAGGAGTACTAAGCTTAACCACATATGGATGGGCGGCAGTGGTTCGTCGTGTATTTCTGATATTCGCCGCTCTGGGCGGAATTAAGAGGGCAAGGTCAGCCGAGCACTTTCCATGAAAATATCTGTAAAAGAGAGTCAAATCACCAACTTGCCTTCGATGTTCTAGGCTGTCGAGGTTCTTCGTCAGCTCGTGGTTTCCAATCAGACGAATGGCCCTCCTTTCGATGGAATCCAGTAGCCGAAGAGTATGTTTGGGTGCAGAGCTCCAGACATGAGAGCAGTACTCTAGTGATGGTCGAATCTGGGCTTTGTATAGTGTCAAAAGTTGTTGAGGTGTGTATAACTTTCTGGTTCGGAAGAGTACAACAAGCTTCTAAGAGGCTATCTTGGCGATTGCCACAACGTGGTTATGCCAAGACATATTTCCTCCCAGATTGACGCCCAGCAAACTAATAGATGAAGCCAGTGGGATTGCGTGTCCGTCCATGACTATATCCGGTTCTGTAATGTTAACCTTTTTAGAGAAAACTGCTGCCTGGGTTTTTTAGCGTTAAATTCGACTTGGTTACTGTCTTGATTGCAGCCTTTCGTAAAGAATGGGACAATATTCCCCAAGCAACAATTCAAAACTGCATTGGGGGGATAACGGATATATCCTCCCTCCATGGACTCGTTTTTTTCCATGAATATTGGATTAACTGAAGAAACCATTGATAGTTATGTGATTCTTCATATCAATGAAGACAAATTTTTTTATCCACTCCTAAGGTTCTTGCCTGGAAACAATAAAATTGTTTAACTCCACCCAAGCTTCACACCTGGATATGCCAGTGCTAAGAACACGAGATGGCAATTAAAAAAAAATTCACGCTATTAATTTTAGGAATTACTCGATAAAATAATGAAAATTCGCGCTATTAATTTTAGGAATTACTCGATAAAATAATGTAATGTTCTGCAGTGTGAATAAAATTGAAAAACTGCTCAGTTTTTCCAGAGGGCGAAAGACTATAAACCTGACTATACCATGACTAACATTATTCTTACCGGCTCTGGTGGCTCCGTGGTTAAAGCGGCAGTTATTGGGAACTCCAGGACGAGAGTTCGCAGGTTCGATCCGGCGACGGGGAAACCGATTCGCACTAGGTGGATTCTAGTACTATAACTCATGGCGTTGCTATTCACCGCCATGCCAAAGATAGTGAATAGTGAAAAATGTATCATCCCCCATCCCTATCCCATTCACGCTGGTAACCAGGACGGATGAGATCGGATATCTCGTGGGGTACGAGGGACGATACGCACTCCCCTATCGGTAGGTTATACCGCAATGCAAGAAACCAAGGGTTGATATCCCTTGGGGAGTGCAGCGGAGAGACGTAAAACCCCTGGAAAAATGGACACCCTGTACTGTTGGGTATATACACCCTGTAGCAAAAAATTTAAGCGTTGCAGAACTTTTCTTCATAGAAAACTAATGAAGCTCACTCTGAACACCATGTATAAGTAGGGGAGACCGGTGTCGATTGTAACAGGTGTCGAACGTAATAGGACACTTAATAGTGCCATCTTTTTAAAATCGTTTTAAATACGGTTATGAAGGGAACCAGACGACGTTGTTGTTGATATTTAGTTCGATTTCTTGCATTGCAGGTACCGGTATGTCTTGTATGCAAATGTTTGTAAATTGATCCGAAAGTAAATAAACGTAGTATTACATGTTGTTTCTGGGAACCTATAATTGGTCTCCTTGGAAGTATTTTATGGTAAGTATTAGTTTGTGTGGTGTCTTTGCTTTCAAACTTCATATATAGCTTCTTAAATTACTACCTAATAATTACAAAGAAACACTTAATATATTTATAGGTTATTCGGTGCCAACTGTAACATATGCTACGGTGTCGATGGTGATGTTTTACGACGGATAAAATTTTGAAGTCGTTACCCAAAGCAGATCTCACTAAATCCAAAAAAGGACGAAGAATACCGAAATATTGACAGATACGGCAGAGAAAATTTTAATTCAAAAACAAAATTAAAAGAAAACAATCTCAAAATCACAAAACTGTTTTTTTTTATGATCAAACACAAGCACTATAGGAAAAATCCTTTAGGGCACTCTGGGAGTGATGCGTTTGCGCAAAAAGCGATTCACGTTGGTTTTGAATCTCGGGAAGGTCGTTCCGTAAGGATGAAGTCCTCCAGATGAAAGAATATTAAATAATGAAGTTCGAGGAGTACCAAGCTTAACCACATAAGGATGGGCGGCAGTGTTTCGTCGCGTATTTCTTCTATTCGCCGCTCTGGGCGGAATTAAGAGGGCAAGGTCAGCCGAGCACTTTCCATGAAAATATCTGTAAAAGAGAGTCAAATCCCCAACCTGTCTTCGATGTTCTATGCTGTCGAGGTTCTTCGTCAGCTTGTGGTCTCCAATCAGACGGATAGATGGCCCTCCTTTCGATGGAATTCAGTAGCCGAAGAGTATGTTTGGGTGCAGAGCTCCAGACATGAGAGCACTACTCTAGTGGTGGTCGAATCAGTGCTCTGTATAGTGTCAAAAGTTGTCGAGGTGTGTACAACTTTTTGGTTTAGAAGAGTACACGAAATTTTTGAGAAGCTGTCTTGGCGATTACCACAACGTGGTTATGCCAAGACATATTTAATCCCAGATTGACGCCTAGCAAATTAATACATGAAGCCAGTGGGATTGCGTGTCAGTCCATGGCTATATCCGGTTCTGCAATATTAACCTTTTTAGAGAAAATTGCTGCCTGGATTTTTTAGCGTTAAATTCGACTTGGTTAGTGTCACTCCAAGCCAAAATTTCTTCCAGGTCTTTGATGAGGAGTGATACTTAATGCTGTCTGCAAAGATGTGTGCTGGCAACCGATGTTTGTGCATTCAAAGAGAAAGATGTATGAAGTGTGCTATCGTCAGCAAAACTAAATATCGGATTTTTCTTTTTCACTAGAAGGTCGTTAATGTAGAGTAAGAAGAGAGGGGAGACAATATGGACCCTTGAGGAACACCGGCATTGATGGTGAAGGTGGAGTGGTGAAGAATGGAGAGAAATCCGTCAATCACCACTTGCATAGAGCGGTCCTTAAGAAAGCTAGACAACCATGCACAGTATCGACAAAACTCATCAGATTTCTCCAGTGAAGTAAATAAAAGTCTATTTTTTTGTCTAATGCCGAATTATTATTCTAATGACGATTATGTCGTCAATTCAAGCCGTTTTCCGCGCGCGATCGCTTGTGACGCATTCATGGAGTATGCGAGTAGTGATAGTTAGTGCGTTCAACGCCAATCTCCACACACCCTACTGCGCATGCCTGTCATCTGTCATGTCATCTGTCATCTGTCATGTCATCTGTCATCTGTCATCTGTCAAGTCATCTGTCATGTCATGTGTCATCTGTCATGGCCCTAACTACCAGTGGCCCTAACTACCAGTGGCTCTAACTACCAGGGGCCCTAACTACCAGGGGGCCCTAACTACCATGGATACTAGTGGCCGTGTATGTTCTCTGTGGCAGCCGTGTATGTTCTTTGTGGCAGGAACCCAAAGCCGCGTCTGTGACGTCATAGCTCTCCAAATGATGACGTTGATGGCCCGCGCGTTTAAACCTGAAAAAAAGTTCCGGCTGCAAGGCTCGAACCGCCGACCTCTAGATTGGTAGCCGTGGGTCATACCATTGAGCCGTCGCAACAATTGATATATTTTCCGCAACTATGCGTACCGATGCCGCTTAATTAAACAACAAATTTGCCAAAAAAGATATTTATTTCACAATATTACACATATGGTTTCTAGTAATGGTGACTACACAATTTGTTAATAATATTAAACAAGTTATGGATATAAATACTACTAAACTATAAATATTGTTAGAATGTTCCATGGGCGGATCTGGGTGGGTACTTTCGCTGCCATAGGTCTTCCAAGGAGTTTCTCCAACGGTGGAATCTCTAAAGACAAACTTGATCTTATATCGAAGAAAAGCATCAGAGGATACGTTTGCGGCAAAAACAGGAATCTGTCTATTAAACAGCATCTCATAACGCATCTTCACCCATGTATTATTCGGGGACTCGACCATTACCGATGCGTCCATGACATTTGGGGGCATGTAAACATAAAATACATTTTGAACGAGCGCCACCAGGATGATATAAGATGAACTTAACACGGCCATTGCTGGAGAATAACTGATCTATAATAATTTCTTTGCAGCTCTTATAGCATCATAGCTATTATAAAGAACAGATATAAATATTAGCAGAAAAACAATTAGATAGAAATAACCGGGGATATAACGATCTGGTTTTATCTCATTTGCTTTAAACTGTCTACATTTCCATAATATTTTTGCAAAATAGCAATCCCCGGAATACTTGTAGTGGTCCGCAAGGGGATCGTCTCCTTTTTTCCATCCGCTAAATTCACAATGACAAAAAGCGCATCTTACAATGTCGGAATGTTGGGTGTAATAAAATCCAGCACGCGCCAAATCTTCAGGACAGACTTTCTTACGCCACCCTGTATATGTAATTAATCTATCTTCAAAATTATACATGGTGCCAAGCCCATCATCAGCACAATCTAAACAATCCGCGCTATACATGATGTCGCCAAAGCCGCTTCAACTATACTAAGTAATAAAACACAAAATTCATTATTTATACATTTATTAAACATCAGAATTCATATACAATTTATCAAAATCATCTAGAACTTTCTGCGGGTAATAATATACTAGCTCCAAGATATAAGACCTGGTATTCGTATAGTAAGTACGAATACAGTTTTTTAGGTTATCAATAAAACCATCATCCATATCACTTACATAAGATAAAATCCTTTCATAATTAGCTTTAATATCCAGTTCCCCCAGCAATCTTAACTTATAACTAATCAAATCTCGAATGTTAAATACAGAATCGAGATCAGTACAACAAAAACATAAAGTAATATCATCACACTTGAGTTTTATAATTTTTTCACCTAAAAGAAGCACAGAAGACATAGTGAAATGCTCGTCTGTAGACACCATGTCAGCACCACCAGAACCAGTCGATATATTTTCAGCCATTTCCAAAAATTCCTGCCAGCTAGTAGTAGTAAATGAGGCGGACACTTGATCTTCGGGTAAATTCAACAGCGTATATGTCAGCCGAACGCTTGGAACCAGCCCCCGAGCAACGCTCACCCCTACAGCTACCTTGAAATTACCGGCAGGATAACATACTTCATTTAAAAACCGTCGTTCATTTCTAATATCGTTCTTACTTCTCAGCAACATACTATTGAGATAGTTCTCGAATGGTGATGAAGACTCACTAAGCTCGTCGGAGAAGGCAGGTTCAGACATGATTGGAACGAAACTGACGGCAGATGGGATATATATCAACTATACCCCCACCCCTCAGTTAATTTTATTAATGTTAAGTTCCAAGAACAGGAGCTTAGATAAAGCCCACCCGCTCCCCATCTCGCTAAATTCCGACGCTTTTTTGAGTAAAACATGCATATATTCAGTATAAAAATCTTGTAAATTACTATTCTGTACAATGTGGCCATATTTGGAGTTGAACGATTTGATATCTGAATCCATAGACGTGCCTAATAAATAGAGCCCATATAATTCCATATTAACACTAATCTGACTATGAATAGTCAAGGCATTCTCCAACAAGTCAATTACTTTATCCCTCACTCCTTCTAAATATAGCTTAACATCAGACACGTGATGACTCGATATGTGATACGTAACAAACCGGTTCTTAAAAGCCGCTTGAACAAGTTTCACGCCAGAATCAAAATCCACACTACAATTCTGCTTATGTTTAGTGGTACGACTATGATGACTAAGCGATTTAACCACACAGTCACACTCAGTGCAATGCGTCATGATGACTGATTAAAATTACCGAAATTAGATATATTTAAACAACGTCTTTTGATACGTCTATCCAGCTGTTATGTGACGCATCAAACCCCACCCATTTGACATACATCTTTCTACCCTTCTTACGCAAAATCTGCTCGATAAGAAATACATCTGGCTGGTTAGTTTTTTGCAGTTCTTCTTCATAAAAACCGCCACTGATTGGATGGCCATGCATATCTTCTAATAAATATGTTGTAGGAGCAGTAATTTTTACTTTTAAAATTTTAAATAATTCAGCCGTCCAATTAGGCACATATCCTTTTTCAAACACGTGTTTAGCTTTACTTATCCGAACGATATCCCCCACTTTAAATTTCTGCCTGCCAACAACCTTGAGATTGGTGTAAGCTGATTTTAATAATTTTTGTTCATTATTCTTAGAAACATTCTTTGGCTTCATTTTGGTTGTGGAATGTGTCGTATTATTATATGTATTTACAACATGTTCCAACAAGTCTATCCATTTATGATTGCCGTTCAAGGTAAACAACTTAAACAGCTTTTCCTTGATTGTTCGAATTACACGCTCGGCAATAGATGCTTTTAAAATACTAAATGTGCTGTAATGATGGATGCCATGTTTCTTCATGAGAGCTTGAAAATTAGAGTTGTAATATTCCTTTCCATTATCTGTAACTAACCTTTTCGGAATTCTCTTAGACTGCGCGAGTATCTGGGCCATAGCATTAGTCACATCTTTGGCATTTTTAGACTTTATAGGCCGCGCCCATAAATATTTCGAAAAACAATCAATAACAACCAATATATACTTAAACCCCCTATTTTCACGAGAATACTGATCAAGCTGCGCAAGATCAGAGGCAAAAGTATCATCTAGGCCATATTGAATAAATCTGCGCCGTTTAAATTTTGTTCTGGCGGGCTTATGCAGCTCATTAACAACCTGTTCTCTCGCTTTAGTAATACTCGCCGCCATTTTCAAACATGTAATAAAAACTAATCACTATGCAGATGCTTTTATATCTTACTTCTATCAACCCTCTGTTTCAATTTATTAACATTTGTATTTATTTTTTTAACATCATCAGTAATAGGCTTAATAGACTGTTTAACAGTAGTAGTTATATACCCCTTTAGAATATTTTCAAGGTTATCAAATTGCTTAGATACCTGCACTATAGATGCTTGATGTGTAGTACGAATCTCATGAAGTTGTTTTCTAAATTCCATATCTAATTTCAAAATCTCGCTCTTCAACTTATCATCAGCAAGTTTAAGCGAAATTTTATAATCCGACATTTCCTTATTTAAAATAGTCATATGATCACGCATTTGCGCAGATATTAATTCCGTATTAGCCTTACTAGAATTCGTCAATTCATTCTTAACTCTATCAATAGAGTTGTAGGCATCTTGCATTCTAACCGCAACCAAATGATTAAGACTAGCCGAAAGAGAACTTATTGAATCATCTATAAATTTTTTATTCGCAGCATCAGAGCCATCTGTAGGAAGTTTTACGTTTACAAGTTTATGATCGCGAATATTATAGTCACCATCTTTATTAACGGGTATTTGATTAGGAGCTCTCCTTATACCTTTTTGACGTGTCGGCAGGGCACGTCCAAACTTGTTCATGGCTAAGCTGATACTAAGACGAGAGGTGGTATATAACTATTTATAAAACTCAATTATCCCCAACCGCTCCAGCTCATGCAAAATATTCATAATTTCATTTAGGTTGTTGGTGTTGCCAGCCTGGCGAGATGCATGTAGCTTTCTAAAACGATCTACCAACTCGTTAATATCATCGTAATATACAAACTCTTTCGGGGCCTCGTCGTATTGTAGCAAAGCCTGCCCTGTTCTCCCAGAGTTTAATCTAGTCGTTCTGCTAGGCACTGATGACGTGGATTTAGAGGCTCTAGGAGTTGATGAAGACGGTGATGATAATTTAGATGCGGTGCTTAGAAGTGGTTTAACAATTGTCGTATATTTATGCGATTTATCCCCCTTTATTGCGCCACTATCCTTCCGATATAGACTTGTACGTTTCAGAATATCCCCATATTGTACTGTATCGGCTCTAGTATGATATTGAGGTACCTTTAAAAATAACAAATCATACAAGCCACGAGTACCCTTATACGTAACATCTCCTACTTGTATATCACCACTCGGCAAAAAGTCTATTCGCTCGGATCCCAATTGCCAAGCATCATTATCTGAATTATATGATACTCCTTTAGCATCTATCGATGAAGAGTTATCCCAATATTTTTTTAAATAACTCTGAGCAATCGGGGGATATTGTGCGATAAACTCATTTACAACCTCGGGCTTGTTAAGTAATGCAGTGAAATCCTCTTGTACTTCGCGGAATGAAGGATACGATGACTCATCAGTAAACACGTCATCCTCGGCATCGCCATAGTGCGTCTCATCTGCTAGAAAGCTAGGTTGCTTTACTTCTCGGGGTTCTATCTTTTGTGGCTCAATCTTTATGAGAGGCACATCCTCTGTTTTAATCTTGCGTTTACGAGTCTGTTTTTCAACAGAAGCTTCCACAAGTTTATTTAACGGATCGGTAATAGGTGTTAGAAATTTATTTAGTGCATCGTCTTCTTCACCACGCTCCAACTTTAATGCCAAGTATTTTTTCCGTATAACATTTGCGGTATTAATAATGCGTTGCTTAACATCCTTATCGAGACCACTCAAATTAGAAGCCATGATATACAACTATACCACTATAACAACCAATAACCCGACCGAACCGCTATAACAATCCACTGATCCACTGATCCACTGATCCGGTGGTTGTAATGATCCACAGATCCACTGATCCGGTGGTTGTAATGATCCACTGATCCACTGATCCACTGATCCGGTGGTTGTAATGATCCACTGATCCGGTGGTTGTAATGATCCGCTGATCCGTGGTTACAATGATCCGTGGTTACAATGATCCGTGGTTACAATGATCCACTGATCCACCGATCCGTGGTTACAATGATCCGTGGTTACAATGATCCGTGGTTACAATGATCCGTGGTTACAATGATCCCTGATCCACATAGAAACAGGATATGTATGATTAAATACGTCCGCCCTCTATGACGACAAGTGATAGACTAATGTATTATAATTAGGGGATTAAATATATATCAAACTTGTTCCTATATCGACCTTTATCAATATCACTGTCTTTGACCAGAACTAAAAACCCATGCTTGTCTTTCCAACATGTGGAACATAGCCGTTTAAAAGCTTCAAAGGACATGTCGGTATTTACATGATCGGTATATACATGCTTCAAATTCAAATCATCCTGTTTAAATAGAATTAATACGTTGGCATTGTCGCGAACCAGCTGTTTGGGAATTTTTGAATATGTTTGCGTTAAATAAAACGAATCGATATCATGGTGTCTGCCCATACAGAAATAATTGCGTATTTTATCCTGTTTCTCACAGGCAACATCGTCAAATATAATAATAGAATGAGGTTTAGCGCTAGAAGGATCTAGAACATCGTCATTATCGCTGTACCCGAAATATCCAAGACGGGCCTGTTTTAATGTTTTCTGCAGAAATACATATTTGTCCTGCTGTAGAGATTTTGAATATACGTATACATTCTCAAATTTCAAGCCATTTTCATCAGCCAATAAACTTATCATAACAGCAGTTTTACCACACGAACTGGGTCCGCATATTATTGCCCTAATGGTTGAGGGTAAAACAGCACTATGTTTATTCGGATTTTGCTGGGTCCCCATATTGAAATCATGTATTTGAATTGAACGTTTCTGCTTTTCTTGACGCATCTTTCTATAAGTACCACTCTGCATTCATTCGCAACTACATTAGTAATGCAGACGTCACAGGGTGCAGGTGTGTTAAATAGTATCATCAATAAATTACCAGTCGAACTTCATCTACCCGGTTATTCTTATTGCGGCCCTGGTACAAAGCTTCAAGAACGTTTAGCTCGCGGAGATAAACCCAAGAATAAATTGGATAGTTATTGCAAAGATCACGACATTGAATACGCAAAGTCCAAAGCCTTGAACCATCGGCATCAAGCCGATCAGGTGTTGGAAAACAAAGCTTGGAAACGAGTCAAAGCCAGCGATTCGAGTCTTGGTGAGCGAACCTCTGCGTGGTTAGTAACAAACATCATGAAGGTCAAGCGTAAGTTGGGTGCAGGATGCAAGAAGCATGAATTATGTAAGCTTATTAGACCGCTAAAGAAACATGGTTCTGGTAGTGATAAAAAGGCGTTGAGTGGTATGCTCAAAGCTGCACGCATCAAAGTTAAGAAGCTAGGCGGAAAAAGAAAAATCAAAATACCTAGAATCATACCCCTGCCAAAACAAGGCGGCATCTTGCCTTTGATCCCGATATTCGCTGGGCTTAGCGCCCTCGGGGCATTAAGCAGCGGGGCTGCAGGAATTTCAAAGGCGGTTAATGATGTACAGAATGCTAAAGCCAAGTTGAAAGAATCACAGCGTCATAATGAAACAATGGAAGCCATCGCCTTGGGCAAGAAGGGGGATGGGCTGTATTTGAAAAAACACAAGACCGGATATGGGTTGTTTTTACGTAAAATGCCAAAAAACTGTCAATAAAGCTGCCCAAACGTCCTTTATCCGATCAAGATATTAAATCATATGTAAAACGTCTAAAGATCCCTAATTTCAGAGGTGTATTTATGCGAGATACTTTACCAAAATCACCGAAACATACAGAGAGTGGCGTTTTAAATTTAGATGGATACAAAGGAGATGGTACACACTGGGTAGCTTACAAGAAGAAAGGAGATAGAGTTGTTTATTTTGATAGTTTTGGCAACTTGAAGCCGCCAAAAGAATTTGTAGAGTATATGAAAAATTATAAAATTTATTTCAACTATGATCAATATCAGGATTATGGTACGATAAATTGCGGTCATCTGGCGTTGACGTTTCTCGCTAATTCATTATAAATTGCAATGACGTCATTAGCCATCATCAGTCATGTCTCAAACATTCACTTTAAAGGGTCGTTCTCACCGGCTTGAAGCATACTTTGTGCCGCCTATAGAACTAGATTCGAGATTTGATTACTCTCTGGCATTAATATCTCTAAATACGTGGAATACCATACCAAATATAGAACCTGGTCGTAATAAGGTTTATTATACAATCAACGGCAAGGAGCAAGTTTTAAAAATACCAACCGGTTCTTACGAGTTGGAGGATATAGAGTACTATTTACAAGGTCAGCTTGCTGGTGCGGAATTATCGGATGCTGAACGTAAAGAAATCCTATCACTTAGAGCTAATAACAATACTTTAAAGTGCGAGCTGCATAGTATCTACAATATAAATTTCAAGCCAAAGGATAGCATTGCTCAGTTATTAGGATTCTCTCCACAAGTGTTGACGGCTGGCCAATTACATGAATCTGACCTGCCAGTTGAAATTATACAAGTGGTTACTATCAGGGTTGAGTGCAACATTATTTCTGGTTCTTACTATACAAATAATCCGGCGCATACTTTATACGAATTTTCTCCAACTGTTGACCCCGGGTATAGTATTAATATAGAACCCCGAAATCTTATTTATCTACCTGTCAACGACAAAAATATATATAATATTACTCTAACGCTATTGGATCAAGATTCAAGGCCGGTTAATTTCAGAGACGAAGAAGTTGTAATCCGATTAGAACTCAGACGAAATGGGCTTAGTATTTAATAGTTATTTAAATACATCTACTCCTTCTCCAGACTCATTCTGTAATCAGAAGCCAAAGAGAACACTCGCGCTTGTCAATATTATTTTTTTACAGTCCGCTAGCAGTCTATATAACTATCATGTCAGAAAAACTTCAGCTATTTAACCCCATTAAAAGCGATGAGTCAATCATGCGCGAAGAATGGCATACTTATCATCCTTTCACCAAGTCTTTTAATAACAACGACGAAATCGAGATTGTCATCAATCAACAAGATGTATTTTTAGACATGAGCGAAGCTCAGCTTTATATCGAAGGGTCGTTTAAAGCAGAGGATACAGCTGGCAAGACGGGTGACTGTACATTAACCAATAATGCTGCAGCCTTTATTTTTGACAGCATGTCGTATGAAGTGAATGGTAAAGAGATTGAAAAAGTTCGCGATCCTGGCATAGTTAGCGCCGTTAAAAACCTGCTATGCTTAAACGATGCAGAAAGCCGCGCTTTAGATATTGCCGGCTGGAATTGGCCTAGCGGTACTATAAAAACATTGGATGAAACTAGTAAAGAATTCAACTTTCGCATTCCGCTACACATGCTGTTTGGGGTGTTTGCCGATTACAAGAATGTTCTGATGGGTAAACAGAAGCTTAAACTGGTTCGAGCTCGTCACGATGAAAATTGCTACAAGTCAACTGGTGACAAAAAGGCGGCGATTACGCTAAAGACTGTTGAATTGAAGGTTAAGCACATTTATCCTAGTGACGCAGTTAAACTTAGGCTTTTGGATGACATTGCAAAAAATAAGCCTATATTTATACCGTTTAGAACTTGGGAGATTCACGAGCTTCCTGCTTTGAGAACGACAAAGAGAGATATTTGGACTGTAAAGACGATGACAGAGAGGGCACGATATGTTATTGTATTTTTTATGAAAAATCGCAAAGATAACTACAAGTCAGATTGTTGTTATTTTGATAACTTAAATATTACCGATGTCAAGTTACATCTAAACTCTGAGATATACCCCTATGAGGCTCTAAATTTAGATTTTGCCAATCGCCAATATTCAGAAGTCTATAAGATGTATACAGACTTTCAAAAATCTTATTTAGGCAAGCCGCTAAGCGAGCCTATTTTAGACTTTACGACTTTTGCTAGTAGGGCCCTATTTGTTATTGATTGTACCAAGCAAAATGAATCCCTAAAGAGCACCGCTATTGATGTCAAATTGGAGTTTCAGAGTTCTTCTAATTTTTCCAACGATTCACGAGCGTTTTGTATTATTATTCACGATCGTGTCCTTGAGTACCAGGCTTTAACCGGCCAGGTGAGAGAACTAGTGTAGTTCCGACCCTTGCAAGATGAAGTTTGCTGTAGTCGACGTCCAGGGATTCCAGGTACCAGAATTTCAAGCTAAAGAACTGGCCATTTATGATGGAAAACACATGAAAAGTTACCTGTTTAAACCTACTACCCCATTTCATACCTTGAGTGATGATTGCAAGAAGCAGGTATTATTCCTACATAGAAACCATCACGGCCTCTTTTATAATTATGGCGTGACCGATTACAGCGACCTCTACACAATCATCAGCAACGATTTGCGAGACGTGGACCAGATATATGTCAAGGGTCACATAAAGAAGAGCTTTTTAGACGAAATTTATTCTCAAAGTAGTAATAAGCCACATGTTGTTAATTTAGAATCAAGTATCAATGTTCCAAAACTCTCTAAAGATGCAACCACATGTTCTAACCATGATCTAGAAGTTTGTAATTGTAGTATTAGGAATGCTTATATACTGTATGATTATATTTATGATTTTTTACCAAAATAAATAATTGAAAATGTCACGTGTGTTTTAATATAGCGTTCTAATAATATTTAATCATTTGCCCTCGAGCTTGTGATGACATCAGTCAAGTTGCAAGAGCACCTACGTAATATACATAACCTCAAAAAAGATATAAAGTGCTACGAAGATTATCGGTTTATATCACGTGGTTTTTTAAACCTCTCCATGACTTCTGACAAGGTGTGTCCTAGGACTGTGGAAGCCCCGCCCCTTTGTAGGCCAAACAGAGTATATGAAATTGATGGCTATATAACCGTCATATTTGAAAACACTGAAGTAGTAGTGGATACTATTGGATATGGAAAGATTTATTTCACTAGTGTGGAATTTGAAGAATTCTTAAGCAATTTTAATTGTTTCAACACTCACTGGGTTGACATATTTATGATTATTGGAAAGTATACCTTGGTGTTTCATCGCAATGCAGAAAAACGAAGCCTAAAATTCGAAGAGGCGGACACAGACAAGTACCTGTTTCGATGGACCGATAAATTAATTAGTTTATTTGCACAACATATGTATCAATTGTATAAACTAAATACTGAATATTATTCCATAAAATATTGAACTGTTGTTTTATTTATAGGGTATAGGCGGGTAAATAAAACAATTTGGGTATGTGGGGTAAAACATTTATTTAACACACATTTATATAAAAATATTTAGAAATAATCAAACACAATTTGGGAAATGTGGGGTAAAACATTTATTTAACGCACATTTATATAAAAATAATCAGTCTTATAGAGGGTACAATACTTGAACTATAATATATAACTATACGTGTAAAGGGCGCTATACTTTATAATAAATTCTTAAACTATAATAAATAACCTAATATCACAGCCTCTAACACCACCTAAAGAAATTGAAGCAATCAGTCTTGCCTTGGAATTTCCAAGGTCTCCTTATATAATGCTATATCCTGGTGACCCCAAGCAAGCGTGTTCTCAAGGTCTCCGGGTATAAGGTAGCGCTTATCGTCCGCGTATGATAGCGCTACCTTATTTTTAAGTTCCACATGCATATCATGTGAATGTGAGCGGAAAGTATTCATCTCTCGAAATATTCTGGTCCCTACTACGTTAACTGCTTTTTTATAGTCTTCAACTGATAGTTGGGATTTTGTAACGTAGTCGGGGACGCCTTTTGCTTTTTTTGTACATTCCCCCTCTACATTCACACAATATGCTTTAGCCCCGGTCCCATAGAAATCCCATATAATTTTTCCTGCGTACTCATCTTTCATTTTTCCCAATATAGATTGGTTTACAGGAACATTATGTGAGTTATCTGGAGAATAGTTTGAGGTATCGAACATATCTAAATTTTCTGCTATATCATCATAAAAATTTTCTGTTGTTACATTTAGAATGAGGGAGTCAGTATCCGTGTATAGCAAGACCGCGTTGTTGCCATATTTAGGCTTAATATAACCGTACAAAAAGTCGTACATAATAATCTTGGATAACTCCAAGATTCCAAACCCTGCGTATATGGGTTTATTATATACTACTTTTTGTTTGTGCATCTGGATAGATACCAGGTTCTCGCTATAGATTGTGCGGTCCTTGAAATGAGGTTTCGCGATCAACGCCCCAGCACCGAGCCTCCTACCAATATTTTCCCAATGGGACACTAATTTAACGTCTACCCGTTTCTCCACATTCTCCATTGTCTTTCCAAACACAGAATTGTTCATCAGTTTGAAAAAGTCCTTTTCAAACTTATTTTTTGCTTGATTGCGCAACCCTGTGTTTAGGTCGATGTACGGTTTAAGCCACGGTGATTGGTCGAAAGATATGACGCGGTGAATTTTAGTTAGCTTAAGGCCATAATTTAAAGCTTGCTGCAAATTTTGATAATGAATAATATATTTCGTTTTCTTAAAAAAGTTTGGGATTAATTTTGTTATTTTCGGAAATTTGGACTCTGGTGGCGCAATGGATTCTGGACAAAAGGGTAGTTCATTATGCGAATAATGCAAATCTTCCGGGTATGTTAAATCGACTTCTAAGACGTATCCTGTTTGTGAATCAGGTGCGATGTTCATATAATCTAAATTTTGAATTTCGATTTCGTCTAACCATTTAAAGTTCCCTGTGGGTAAATATTGAGACATGGCTGCGCCGTATAAATTTGTTGCATCCAAATATAAAATGTAGGAGGTAGGTTTTGAAGCGTCGTATGTGGGTATAAATTTATTATTCGCAATAGCTTTTCTTACACTACACTGACTGACTCCGCCGCGAATCCCGTGTTTAAAAAAGTGTACCATATCTAGATCGGTCAGTAGCTCAAGATTTATGGATGTATATTTAAGTGCGGATTCCATCGACAATCCTGGACACGTGAAAAATTGGCTTGGGTCAAGGCCGTATGTAGATATGCACACATTTCTAAAGCTTTCAAACACATCTGTCAAAATTAATACGTCGGATTTTAAATAAATGTCTGAATATTCGCCTAAAGTTTTGCATTTAAATAGATCCCATACCTTCAACGCACGCTTGTAATCATCTTCAGTAATGTGCTCGTTTTTAAGTTTATTAAAAAAGCCTTCATGTGATGGTAGCACTGTATCGTCTAATTTTGAAATATGATCCACGTAGTTATACGGGAAGACACCCTTCTGCCGAATAAGTTTAAATTTTTCCTCGTCAGGGAAATATTTACGTACGGCCCTGCATTGTTCGGGCTTTAAATTTTGACTTAATTTATCCAAGCCTGTGGCCATGAATCGAAAACTATCTAAAAACCGTAATTTTAAAAATACCTGTCGTTGTTTCCCATCCTCTTCGATGTTATCCACCAATATATGTTTACTAAAGGAAATATATTTTTCCTTATTTTGGGGGATAACATCAATCTTTTCTTCGTCTGATGCCAATTCCTTGACAAAGAGGTGGGAATCGAACCCGGACATGTTGTGGAAAAATATTGGGATAAACGTAGGAATTTTGAAATTTAGGTTACATACAGAATGAGATGGACCCCGATACAGCCCTGTAAGATGATCATGGTCATGAACACGCATGTCTTCTATATTAAACGGCTTTTCGCAAATATGGCAATGTGTTGCGGTCTGATGTGCATGCTCTTGTTCAGCAGTTATAGGGATCATGGGCACTATTTTCTTCAAAAAGCGATTGTATATTGATTTACAATCAGCATCTAATCGTTTTACAAATTCTTTATGCGCGTCAGGACCTCTATAACATTGATAATTTGAATGCACGTCATCAAAGTCACATTTAATATAGTAGGCAAACGAGTATGGAACGTGTTTATGGGTGCGTACTGTATATGACGTATCAGGGTCTCTCTCACTTTGTTCTGTTGGTAATGGTTCTAAAACTGTTTCGAAATCCGCGTAAACAACAAAAGGTACTTTTAATTTCTTTTCAAAGTTTGTAAATTTAAAAATATTCTCAGGTATCTCTTCACCGTATTTATTCTTTTTCAAATCGGTAGTCGGTACTTTAGCCAAAACGTGCCCGCAATCGTTTTCTTGATGAGCTTTTAACTTCAGCTCGGAATAGAAATACGTTAAACAGCCATCACATAAATACTTTGCAGCATTATGTTTGGATAATTGTCTTGAGATCAGACGAGATAAACTTCTTATTAAACAGTAATGAGTATTTTCATTATCATCACTGATTACTAACAAATTTACATGTCTTTCATTGCGAGATTTAGTAAAATATAAGGGGCCCACGACATCAATACTATTTTTACCATTGTCGTAGTTTCGTTCTAAACCATAGACATTGATAGAAATATTATTCTGCCGTTCAAACTTTGAAATATCTTTCATTTGTATTGGAAATTCCATACCTGTAAAGTCCAGCTCGTTCTCAAAAGGCATATAGTTTGCGACTCTATTTGCATGTTGAGTCCAATGTACTGGATGCAAGGCAGCCAAGACTGACCACATGAAACATTTTTGGTCCGTGTTTTGAATGTTTAATACGGCTTTCCTTGCTTCAATTTCTTTTGGTAGAGGAAGGTAAGATGATGGCGTTAGAGGCTTGATTTTGCTAATTCCTATTTCTAAGTGGAGAAGTTGTTGAAGAGCCCACCCTGTAACAATAAAATAGTATTAGGAATTTCATTATGTTATAAGCAGCTAATTTTCGCATTATTATATACTTACCACTATCCTTTTCCGAGAACTCTGAATATTTGCGGTCCAGGATAGCTACGAACTGCCCAAACAACTCCTCCAGGTCCGTTGAGCCATTGACCATGGTGTGCCTGGTGTTGAATGATTTCACCTCTATCGACTCGCTCGTTTGCATGAGGAATCGGCCGAAGAGCTCCACACCGACCTTGAGCTGCTCGTATTTTTGAACAATCCCTCCCACCAACCTGATAAATTTTTCCCGCAGGTGTTCAAGGAACTGGGGCACATTGGTGGGGTCTTGGCTCGACTTCAGTCGGTAGGTAGCAATCCGGCTTCGGAACGATGTTTTTATAAGTTCAACACCATCCTCCTGCACCATGCAGCAGTTCTCCCGATGACGTAGGGTCCTTACGTGTGCGGACCATCGGGAGCTGGGAACGTCTTGTTTGCATTCAGTACAATGCTGCATGGATTCATCTGAAATTTTAAACACTTTTAGAAATTCACTAGTTTTATTTTAATAAAATACTCACCATCTGACGGAGCGAGTCTTGCCCGTTTGGCAATGGCTACTTGGGCGGGGGTTGCTTGTCGTTTAGGGGCTCTATGCATCTCCCTCTGGTGCGCCTGGAGCGCTCTTCTCGAAGGGAAGCTGACCCCGCAGGCTGGACATGCTTGTGTAGTCTCCCTGCAATCCCCATGGCGCTTGAGGGCGTCTTTCCTAGCGAAGGAACGACCACAGTGTTCACAGTTGTACATTGTTCCTAAAATCACACACAAGTTCTACTTATTAACACCAGGCTATTTTTTTTAATCAATATTTATAATTTCTAGCTTGTATGAACACGTTTCCTACAATAATGTTACATGCATCCCCATATGGCCACCCGGTATTTGTATTGTCGCTTTGGCTAACGCTACATCAGAACGTATAACCTATAAATTATCCCCTGTATACCTAGATATTATTTTTAATCATATAATCTCATCACAATATACCATAAGATGCATTTTATTCAAATTATAACCTATAAATCTACATACCTGATAATTATTTTATTCACAGTCACTTATACTGCACTACTACTTGCTTCTGTCTGCTGGATTCAACTGTGCCTCTGGTCCAGCGCTTACCGTATTTATAGGCGGGGCCCGTAACGCGTCGTTATGCTTCTAGAATTGTCTATGTATTGCAATTCTCGGAACATATTGCATCAGCTTTTACCATCGACTAGGCTTGGCTACTGCTCTTGTTGCATCATCTTTCTAGGAATTTGTTGCTGGCTTGCTTGACATTGAATATTAATGAGTGCCTATCCCCTGGCGCCGGGTAGACTATGTTGTTTAAAATGATATATTTTCCCCATCATTTTGGGGGTTTTTGTCGGTTTTGTATAGGACCATTATCACATAAGTTGCCAAAGAGGCCTTTTCATACAAGTCCCGTTTTTGAAAGACCCGGGGTGGGCGGACTGCCGAAGGCACTATTTCCGCTATTTGCGCAGATTTTTCTCCTATAGTGTCCGAGAAACCTCAATTTTAGGCTATTGCGCATGATGTCAAATGGGCCGTACTTTTTTTTAACGGATTTGGGGTTTGTGGGGGGTGCTTACATTGCCGCTACTGTTATTTTTGACAAAAATCATCCCAGACCCGAGATATAGGACCTATCTTTTTAATGACTGTTTTCCTAGCATTTTAATGTTTTTGATCGTTTTATACATGACAGTATAGATTTACGCGCTAGTGTTTAGCATTGAATAAACCAATTGTTAGCATTACCTTCTACACTTTGTAGTATTATCTTGAATCCAATAGTTACTTTATTCAATAATAACACCTTCTATGTTTCTTCGTATTAGCACAATATATACTGTTAAAGGGTCTTGAACGCATCTGTTAAGGGGTCTTGAACGTAAATATAGTGAACGTGTATATATTCTAACAGCATTTATATTGATATAACGACCACCATTACATATTATCTTCTTGACAATTTGGTTAATTAAGCGCGTGCAGCGGTATTATCCGTATGTCTATTTGCTAAATTATATCAATTGCCGCGACGGCTCAATGGTATGACCCACGGCTACCAATCTAGAGGTCGGCGGTTCGAGCCTTGCAGCCGGAACTTTTTTTCAGGTTTAAACGCGCGGGCCATCAACGTCATCATTTGGAGAGCTATGACGTCACAGACGCGGCTTTGGGTTCCTGCCACAAAGAACATACCGTCGTTGCCGCGACGAAAGCTTCTATGTGCATTCAACAAAAGTTTTCAGTAGGCACAAAAAACATCATAAAATCTAATTTTGCTAATCAAATTTAAATATTTCTCTAGATCAGTTCACCTATATGAAGATATGAAAAAGCTACATGCAAACATAAACTTAAATGATACCAGTATTTTAAAAATGTATATTTTTAAGCTGATGCCATACAGATAGGAGATTTCGGTGGACACCATGTCTGCACATAGGAGTTATCGCACATGAGAATAATTTTGAAATTAATGTTATGAAAGAGATTTATTAATTTAAATGTAATACAATACGTAATAAAAAAAACACAATCGCAACATTTCTCTATTTCTTATTTTTTTGTTTTAAGCTCGTCGTTTCCTTCATTTTTTGTTTTCGTTTCTCTCCCTTTTCTTTATCCTTCCTGTAGGGCAAATTGTCGTAGAATGCATGATGGTCTGTTTCTATAACATCTTTTAGATCTTGTAGATGCAAATATTTGGACTCTGCAATCGCTAGTGGCTCTCGATATAACTGATCTGGCTCAGCTGTGGACAATGGTTTTCTTTGGGGTAAAATAGCAAATTCATCTGAGTGGTTTAACTTGTAGAAGATATCACCATTTGGCATGTATTTTAAAGCTCTTATATTAGTTACCACCGGTCCCCCAATACTTCCAGGTCGTATGGATTTCAAATTTGAAACTTGTTTTTCGAAGTTTACAAAAAATGAGTAGCCTACGACTTTGACAGTATATGGCTGACTTGGGCGTGCAGCTCTCATTTTCGCAATATAATCACCTGGAGAGTTTATAGGCGGAATAAAATATTTTTCAAGAGTAGCGTGGACGCTATCTGCCTCCATCATAGTATGCCCTTTCTCCAAGTAAAGTTGCTCTATTATGAGTTTATCTCTAACAGCTAGGTCACTGAGTGCGCTAGCGAGAATCTTATTCCTATTCTGGTAGGAGCACCCATCTGAAATTAAGACAAAATGGTCGAAGTCATTCTTCTTCGTATCAATAAAATCCCGGATGCAAGATACGAACTCGTTAGCCGTTACTCCACCATTACACTCGTGCCAGACATATAGGAACACATCTTTATTATTCAGCACATAGAGGGTGAAATTGTGCAACTGCAGCTTTTGTTTGTAGTAATGTTTAGAGGCCAATACTTTGGGACACAGTAGTACGCTTTGCAAGTCCATGGTTAATACAATCTTTCTGTTTGCAGCACTCTCCTTTGCTACATTCTTTGCTATCCTTGCTTCATCTTTTTTCCTTAAGTGGTCCAAGTAATCTTCTTCGGGCAGTTGTTTGGTCTTATATTGAGTGCATGTATCGCACTGATCTTTACGCGGATGGTGGATGGCTATATTCTGCTTGTCCAGAGTTTTCTTGAAGAAGGTTAAACCCGATACAGGGAAAATACTTTCCATTTTACACCACTCTTGATACACTTCGTATAAATGCTTAGAGGAACGAAAAATCGACTCTAAGTAAATCTTTTTTGATGAAGAACGACAATAATGACTTGGAACCTTAGGCAGAGAATCTAGCCATTTTTTTATGTTCGACTCCAGGCTGGCACTAACTAATTTTCTGGGATTTACTTTAGGTTCATCACATGATCGTGGTGCTTCCAATTCATCTGAAGCTGGTAATTCTAGATTAAAATTATTCTTTGTCCACCTTTTGAATGTGTCTTCTCCGATTGATAAGGTGTTGACAAAAAATGCACGACAAACCTTGATCTTCTCACCATCTGTCTTTTGTAGATATATGTCACGACCTTCTTGTTTTTTGGTTGGATTCAATAAATTTTTTCTCCTTCTCTTTATGTGTCTTGTTGTTACCGAACCTTTCACGAACATTTTTTTCTCAGCCCAGGACTCCAGTTTCCAGAACTTTTCAAATATTATACGTCTATCATCTTCAGTGAAGCATCCACATAAAAAAGATCTGGTACTTTTTCTCTTTTTGGATGTATGCAGACATCGTAATTTAATATTACGTTTATGTTTGGGTATATTTTTCTTTATTTCGTTCCCTTTTCGGTTACAACCAAGATAATCTAGACCCTGGAGGCGTTTGTTTTTCTGAAGTAATGAAGAATTTTTGAGTCTTTGTCCTCTGGTAGGTTCTTCTGAAGATTGAGATGCTTCAAAGGTTTCTTCTTCTTGCGACTTGGTTTTTTCTTTTTTGGAATAATCCGGTTCAACGCTATCTGTCTGCATATTCTCCTCCTCTATATCTTCTTTTTCAATACCGGTTTCTAAGTATTGATTTTTAGCTGCTTCATTTTGCCCAATAATAATGATATTGTCACTGTTAGACAATTCACCATTCTCTTGCAACTCTTGTCTCTCATAGATTTGTTCAGACAATGAGACAGGCTGCAATGCTATAAGATCAGGTGGCTTTAGTTGAACATTTTCAACGATTGTGACTTTGTTTGGGATAGAGATTTCATTCTTAGAATCTTGATTATCTAGGACAGAATTAATCGCTTCCAAGAGCTCGTTATCTGGTGCTATGACGCAGTGGGCACTATTACCATCTTCCTCGATGAATATCGATTGTATATTATTTGCTGTCTGATCTAGAGCGAGCTGCAACATTTTTTTTCCACGAGACATTTTCTGTAACAAAATGTAATTATGTAAGGATTTGCGTCACCTTATTTTGGTCAACAAGTGACTTTCGCAAAAAAATACGAGTTATAAAAAATCTCTTGCGAATGCTCTTTTTTATTCACAGTGAATATAAATTGCTATATAAAACAAAAATCAAAATAGAGTTTTATTTCTGACCGGGATACTATTACTTTATATCATCTTGGTTACGCGACCAATGAAGAGGGTCATAACTCCCTTGGGAAATTATTGAAAAGTAGAGGGAATTAAGACACTTTTTTAATATAAAGTCAAACGACTGACAACTAGAATGTAAATTTAAATGCCATTTATTCCGTTTTAAAAATAGACAATAATAATATGTTATTAAATTCGGTCAGGAGTCCTATGTTCCTTAGGAATTATTAAGTCTTAATTATCTAGGGCTTCGCCCTCGGGCCAGAGGCCCTTGGGTGGCCCGAGGGACAGCAATTTCCCTAGATAATTAAGACCCTTGTAATTCCTTTCATACATAAATAACTATAAAATAGAATACCTAGAGTTTTAACGTAACCTCACAAAAAATAAATTTGGTTGGTCGACCATCCGCATTCATTTAAATATATTTTTAAAATGCATGTACTTACCTATTAGCCCAATTGTCACATAGAGATCTTCTTTAAAACTCAAAATTTCGTATTTTTTTCAGTAAAATCAAGGTAAAAGCTAACTGGAGTACACAAACGATACGTTCACAAAATTGGCGGGAAAGCATGAATTCTTTAACGAGTTTTCGAGAAACCTTCTATGTGTTAGCTTCAGAATCAATTTCAATAATTTCAACATTCTGTATCACGTCGAAAGCTACTATGTGAAATATTAAACACATAGGAGATTTCGTCGGGATGATTTTGTATTAAACGCACATAGAAGGTTTTAGTTTTATGTTATAACTACATTATTTTTTGATATATTCACATGGATGATTTCGTTATGTCGTAGATATGATGATTCTTGACACAATGGCGCAAAAAAGTCAAAATCTGAAAAATTGTCACATAGAAGCTTTCGTCGCGGCAACGACGATACACGGCTGCCACAGAGAACATACACGGCCACTAGTATCCATGGTAGTTAGGGCCCCCTGGTAGTTAGGGCCCCTGGTAGTTAGAGCCACTGGTAGTTAGGGCCACTGGTAGTTAGGGCCATGACAGATGACACATGACATGACAGATGACAGATGACTTGACAGATGACAGATGACAGATGACATGACAGATGACAGATGACATGACAGATGACAGGCATGCGCAGTAGGGTGTGTGGAGATTGGCGTTGAACGCACTAACTATCACTACTTATGCGAGAATCATTATCACGCACGTTCGATTCGCGTAGCTCGTCTTTGAAACCTGTATCCTAATTTTTACTCTTGCTGAGTCTCGGAACTACTGTGAATTTTACTTGATTGATGTCCGTAACTCGAGAATTCTTGAATTTCCAAAAAGTTCGTATTTGGGGAAGTTCCTAAAATTTTACCATTCTGTTTTCTAAACGGCTACGATTTGCCATTATTCGATTGTCAGGGATGCCAGGCATAATTGCCGACATCGAACTGACACACACTTGTCAGTCGGTCTTGTGTGATCCCACCACCCAGCGAACTGGAAATTGCTATCAGTCCATTAGAGCGAGAAGAAGATGAGGACAACATTTTGTATAATAATTTAAGTGATGAACCATACTTGTTTTTATTGGTACGAGCACGTCCAATGAAATATAGCACAATGCAAAATGTAGCAATTAACACCGGCCCTGTTATTATTGACACCAGCTGGGTGGCAATTGTAACACTCGTAGTACCGTCTTAAAGAGTTGTATAAGTTTTTATTATAAAATATCATCCCATTATGAGCTCAAGTTCTTATAGAGGTAATTTTATAAGTAAAATTAATTCATAAAAAATAAAAATATTAATATTGTTACAACGGACTCCGGTCTCCCCTCAATGTTAGTGTTAGACATCTACACACATCTACTATGGAAAATTATAATAAAAATTCCTATTTCCAGCAATTAGTAAACGTTAAACAAACCGACACCAGGCCAGGCCTATTTTAAGGCCATTTTAGATACTCATTAAATTAACACAGCAAAACACAAGGACATGTGTCTGTCAAGATACATTTATACGCATCTTATATGCAAATTCCTCGCATTCTTTTTCTCTTCCAAGCCAACTGAAATTGAAATTTAATAGTTGATTGCCCGATCTCGTCGTTTAGTATTTTCAAGTCAAATATTTCATTGGGCTTTATGGTGGAAGAGTGACAGTTGTTGCTTTGCTGGATAACGTCCTATTTTTAACGAAATTTATATTGAACATTTGCTCATATTTTAATTTTGAATTGCCTCTCTTATACACGGGAAAAATACTATAGTAAAATTATTATAATAAAGGTTGTATTATAAAAAACTATATAATATATTATCTGTAGAAAAGATTTTTTCATTTCGTTATAAGGACATTGTTACAGCGTAATATTTAATATTTCTTTTGTATTTGAGTAAGTTACCGCTAGATGGCGTGAAGTGGCAGTGGCCGTGACAGTGGTGGTGGCAGTGGCAGTGGCCGTGGCAGTGGCAGTGGCACTGGCGGTGGCAGTGGCGGTGGCAGTGGCACTTTACTTTTGTTATTATTCTCTTGATAGGGCTACATGGAAGTTGTGTAAGAGTATTTACAACAAGGCAGCTTACAGACTCTAATATTTCTTTTGAATTTGAGTAAGTTACCGCTAGATGGCGTGGAGTGACAGTGGCGGTGGCGATGCCGGCGGCGGCGGCATTGGCAGTGGCAGTGGTAGTGGCACTCTACTTTTGTTATTATTCTTTTGATAGGGCTAGATGGAAGTTGTGTAAGAGCATTTACAACAAGGCAGGTTACAGAATCATTTTGCTTCATAATATTAGTTCTATTGATATTCTTACAGCTATATATAGAAAAGTTTTTTTAAATTTGGTTATAGGACATTGTTACAGCGTAATATTTAATATTTCTTTTGTATTTAAGTAAGTTACCGCTAGATGGCGTGGAGTGGTAGTGGCAGTGGCGGTGGCAGTGGCAGAGGCGGCGGCAGTGGCCGTGGCTAACTTTAACCTTGCAAATAGATCATTTCTTAGATATTTATCTGAAATACTTATACTCGGAAATATATAACATGCTGACGGTGTCCGTCAACTAATTTCTAGTCACAACTATAAAACATCATAACCTAAAAATAAATAGAAATATCTTCCAATGTATGCTCTATTTCGAAAGTTTTATTTAATAAAATACTATTTTTATTTTTAATTCAATATAGTAATATACATATTACTTTATATATCTTTATATATACATATTTATAGTTACTGTAGACATTTCATGGGCATTAATTGTTATTCCTGTCAGATTCTGTGTCGAGACAATATTTTGTTCAATAGTATTATTTAATATTTTGTTCCATATTTTGAACTTAGTTCTGCTCGCACCATAACTAAAAGTTTTGCATATTCTTTTTAAAAGTTTTTCTAGATTATTTTCTGCAATTTCTCGTATTTCTGACGGAGTACAACTTTCTTCCTGACTCATTTTTATTAACTTTAATAATATATTTATTTTTAATTATGACGGATAGGAAGAAGCTTTCTTGTGTTCAATTCTTTCTATCATGACATACTTTATACTTGTAATATTTTATAAAATTGTAAAAGTATTGGCAACCCAAAAAGAAAATATTAATTCAAATGGAAAAAATACTATAGTACTATATTTTAAAAAGTATTTCAGACTTTAAAGACCCAAAGAGAAAAAGTATAAGTACAATTAGAGCACATGTACTTTAGAAAACGCGTGCTCTGAATCTTCTATCTTAATATACTATTATGTTAAATTATCGAAATTTGTTAATAAATCATTTTCTGAGTTGGTACTCACATGGTTATCAGTACACCAGTCAATACATTTTTGACACTTCTTCATACCACTGCCACTCCCTGGATTTTTCTAGTAATAAATTATTTGCTCCAGAAGCAGCTTGTAATGTAATGTCCCGTGGCGTTCCCTGAATATCGTAGTCACTCTTACATACCCAAAAATAATATCCAAATTAAAAATGTATACGTTTAAAATTTCTCAACATTTAGGAGTAGAAAAACTTAATTTACAAAAAACTAGTTAGAATTTAATAAACTGAAATAAATACTAAAATATATAGTAAATTTTACAGCGAATGTATGTGTACGGAACAAACACTATTAAAATTTTTATAGAAATGATCTCATTGCATGATTTCCTATAAAATATTGTATTAATTACAATTTTCATTATTAATCCGTACCAGAATAATATTGTAGATACACATAATTTCTAAAAAAGTATACTTAGAATTTCTAATAAATTTAGCAAAATCCAGTAATTACTAAAATATATTGTAAATTTTACAACGAATGTATAGTGAAAATTATTTATTTATAACTCCAGTAGTTAAATATTTTAAAATGTATGTCACATTTCACTGGCTATTATTTATGTATTTTTATTGTAAAAATGACCAAGTTTAAATGAAATGTTGAAAAAATATTTTTAAAAGGTATAAATGAGATGCTACGGATTCGTACGATTTCGGTTTCGTAACAAATAATAGGATTAGAACAGGGAACATACTGGCGATCGATGAAGTAAGCGACGTTGTGCACGGGTATTATTTTTTGAAGCTGTACGGTGAACGGTTTCCGAGATACAGCCCCGTACCTCGCTTTTGGATGGGTGACATTTTGGGAATACCATGTGTTAAAATCTTTAAGAACAGAAACCAAGAAGAAATTAAAATTAATTTGAGGGGAGTCAGATATTAGTAAGTAATGATAACCTTATTAGTGGTAAGTCATAAGCTGTTATGTGGTGTAACTTATAAATTGCGGTGGATCACAACCTCTTAAGTAGTGAAAATTTTGATAATACAGAAATTTAAAAAATAATAATAATTAATAATAATGTTTACTTTGGTGTTACCTAAAAAGAATTAACCATCCTTTGCAGATTAATGAGAAATTGATATTAGGTAAGAATGATGGACAGAAATTTAAGGAAATTGTTTGAATTAGTAGATTAGCTATTATGACATGACTATTATGACAGGGTATAGATGCGATTTGCGAATATTGGATTGATGATGACTGATTGGTCAATTTAAATTATTTTTCATAAATTAACTAATCAGTGCATTATTCGCGTTTCGTGATTCGCATCTATATGAACTAGGCTAGATTAACTTTATCTCAAATCAAAATTTATATTATGTCATAAATAAGTACCTCTTAATTAATTAATTATTGTAATTTCCAAGCCAATGACGTCTATACAGTATACAGGATATTTTTTTTATGATCAAACACAAGCATTATAGGAAATATCCTTTAGGGCACTCTGGGAGTGGTACGTGTGCGCAAAAAGCGATTCACGTTGGTTTTGAATCGTTGGAGGTTATATTCGTTTGGAAAAACGACCTCGGGAAGGTCGTTCCATAAGGATTAAGTTCTCCAGATGAAAGAATTCTTAATTAATGAAGTTCGAGGAGTATTAAGCTTAACCACATAAGGATGGGTGGCAGTCGGTGTCAACTTGCTTATTTTAAATGAAACACCCTATGATCTATATGTTATTACATTCTTGGATTCAACGCAAGATTCTAGGCAGATTTCGTATATCTAAGTCTAAGCATGTTTGACATATTTATGGTTTTATGTCTAAAATTACGTTTGCAGACCTTAAAATAATTATTAATTTTTATTATAAGGAAAGGTTTTTGAACTATTAATACAGTAGCACGTCTCATTTTCAAGTACCTGCTTCTCTTTTATATAATGCGATCTTTGAAATCATTTTTACCTGCCTTAGGACCGGAAAGTACAACAAGACCGCAGATGGGTTATTTTCACACGTTGTACGAACCTTTAAGAGTTTTATTGTTTTCGGCAGTTAAATTGGTTTCTGTCTCGTTTACAGTACAGTCAAGTGTTTAAGTCGATTGTGATAAATAAGATGACAAGTTCGAGTCGTCGATGTTGCAAGAATCCAGCCGAAAAGGTTTGTTATATATGTGGACGATTTATTATAAACTCCCAAGCTAGATCTATATCTGAGGAAGTCAAAAAAGCCCATTTTTTTATATTTTAAGTGCCAAATTGGGGATCAAGATAAAAGTTGAGCTCCTCATGTTTGTTGTGTGAGTTGTCACGTAAGTTTAGTGCACTTTAGGACCTCAAGGGGGTTTTACAAAGTATTGCTGTTTTTTGTGTCTGTGGGACAGTAGGGCAACAAAAGAACACTACAGTAAAAAGGATTGGCCTCATAGAACTTCTTTTGAATATGGAACTTCAAACATTAAATATGCCCCCCTTGTTAACCCATAAAAGGTGCTGCTACCGTCACTCCATATTAAGCTTGGACTAATGAAAAACTTTGTCAAAGCCATGGACAAAGAAGGTAGTGGTTTCCAGTATCTAAGAGAAATATTTCCTCACCTAAGTGATGCAAAATTAAAAGAAGGCATATTTATTTAACCTCAGATAAGGAAGCTCCTAGATAGTCTCCGTTTTCAAGAACAATTAAATGAAAAGGAATTGGCAGCTTGGACGTGCTTTGTACGTGTAGTGAAAGGATTTCTGGGCAACAAGAAATATGAAGACTATAAAAGACTCATAGATGAACTGTTGAAAACCTATGAATTACCACTAGGGTGTCGCATGTCTCTAAAAATACATTTTTTTCACATTTGAATTTTTTCCCGGAAAATTTGGGAGCAGTAACCGATGAACAAGGAGAGAGGTTTCACCAGGACATCAGGACGATGGGAACAAGATACCAGGGACGCTGGAACCCATCTATGTTGGGCGACTACTATTGGTTTGTAAAAAGGGATGATGCTATAGAACACAAAAGAAAAAGTGAACATTTTTGTCGCTGTATCATATTTTGTGCAATATATTTTTTATTAACATAACAACCAATCCTCAGTAATGTTTTTGCATAGATGCCACATGTTTTATATGTTTATATTAAATAAATATATTAGATTGTAAAAATATGTCGTCTCCTCTTTTTTCTCCACCATCCACCCCTTATTAACAAAAAACTATACGTGTTACAGTAATTAGCTTATCATTTTCGGATTTAGGACTCTAAAGCACTTCAGACAAACCTATTTTCATTAATGTTACTTTACAAAAATTTAAATTTGTCGATTTGTGTAATTGGGCTTATATTTCGGAAAACGGGTGAAATTTATTTTCCATTTCATTAATTCAACAGTGTAATCATTATTATATTAAAAACTTCATTTCAATAAAATCAACCAATAACAAATTAATAAAGAATTTCATTCGGCTGAAAGGACATCCGGTTCCGCCTTCGTCGTCGGTAATAAAGCGGACCGTTCAAACTTAAAACAAAAGCTGCTACAATACCGCCGAACAATGGTAACTAAGAATGGCGTCAAATCAACGACTGAGGCTGAGACTCGCCAACCGAAGCGAGAAAACACTGCTGGTAACGCCAATTCCCTACCGCATGACATATAATGGAAGATAAGCGCTTTGTGTAATAGTTCTATTGCATAATAGTCGCGCTACGAGTCCTTATCAGAAAATGACTCATAACAACTGACAGACGCGAACAGGAAATTGGAATAAGAAATTTTGGGGCGTAAAATGGAAGATAGTAGTCCTGTAATTTCCTACCATCGGGAACGAGCATTTGTAGTTCATTCGAGACGAGAGCGGCGTGGAAGAGCGCATCGCGCAGATGCCGCAGCCGGCTTTTATCCAGAATTGGCAGACTGAAAAAGTTGGAAAACGGTTTATTGCCTGTCGAGCAGCCGCATGCCGTTTTCATTTTATTATAACGGGCTTTCTGTCGATATGCTGTTACTATTGTCAATATAGGATGGAAAATAAACGAGCACAAGTCGGATAGACAGAGAATAAAATATTTGTCGATTATCGACGTGTGCGAGATATAATTTAAAATACAAGCGAGGCATTTCCTTTTTCCTCTTTTTGATCGTAATTTCGTAATAAATATTTGTTGTCCATGGCCAGTTCTTTTGTGGGTACATGTTATTTCGCCACAAGCATGGTCTGTTAAAGGGAAATAAATAAGAGGTAATTTCACCCCCAACAACAGTTCCTGACATATAACCCCGCCCCACACTATTGCAAAGATTTTATTGTACGATTTCCTATAAATATAATATTAATTACATTTATCATTAATAATCCATATACCAAAATAATATTGTAGATACACATAACTTATAAAACAGTATGACTAGTTAGTATTTCTACTACATTTAGTACAATCAAGTCAACACTAAAATATATTTTAAAATTTAGGCGGACACCTACGGGACCGTCTAAATGTGTCCGCCTAATAGAGGTGTCCGCCCATGGGAAATTTGTTATTAGGTAATATGTAAATGCAAAATTATTACTATGTATATGTATGTACAAATAAATATAACATAACAAAAATACACTAGTTTTAGTTAGGATGTAGTACTAAAAAAATCTAATAACGTAGTTTGATGTGTTTGCGTTTTAAGGCCAATTTATAAACTTGACGGTGACGATTGACGGTGCAGTTTGACGGTGCGGTTTGACGGTGCCGTAAAAAGCTGGATTTATAAACTTGAAGTTGGCGACGATAACATAACCTGTTTTTCTCGGCTTTTCTGCATTTTTATGTGATTATATTAATTTTGGTGTTTATATGACCGTCCACCGTCAAAAGATAAAATTGGTTTATGTCGGCCGTCACCCACCGTCAAACTGCATCGTCATCGTCAAATAAAAATGGTCTTATGCATTTCAATATGTTTAAGCTGTACCGTCACCGTCAAACAGCACCGTCAATTGTCAACGTCAAGTTTATAAATTCAGCTATATACTTGCAATCTAGACAGTGGCGGAACTTCAAAATTTGCCCCCCCCCCCCCCCCTGCAAAATTATTTATTAAGCCCTATAAAATGACTTATTTAGTTAAGCTGGAATAACGTAAATTGGTAAATTATAGATATACATAGATCCATAAGAATTTTAAATAAAACAGTGATGATTCCTATGAGAGAATTTTTTTTTAATGCTCTGTAGAAACTAAGGGTTAAGTATACTAAAAATAACATTTATTATACAGAGTGACAATTTAAAAGCTTGAAATGGCCATATATTAGGAACGAAAAACTGAAGAAAAAAACGCAAAAAACAGTTTCTATAAAACGAAGGGGGAACAAAAACAAGCGTATTAGCCCACCCCTATCTGCAACCCCTTGGACAGGGTGAGATAAACCCTTAAAATCTTAAATAGAAAGGGGGTCGAGTGATACATCATTTTGAAGCTCTTGAAAAATCCTTTCCAATGGTACCATAGAAAGGTACATTTCAGGAAATTATTCTCTGTTTATTAATTAAAACAATAAATGAAAAGACAATTTTGAAATTTTTTATTATTAGTTAATTAACTGTTCAAAATGATTGCAGCCAATATCCTGGCATATTAAGAGATATCTCTTAAGAATTCTAAACAGTTTAAGCCTCGGTATTTCGTATTGGTTTATTTGCTATTTTTTTTTGTCGAAAAAAAAATTGTTTATAAATATTCGCATTTTATTATCACAGAGTTTACCTTAAAGGTAACTTCTACTAGTATTATTATTTTAAGAACAGTTAACTTTCGGTTCAGTTTAAACGAAAAGCAGCACTTCTTATCTTTAACAATGGTGTATAGCACAGCTGAACGGGTAGAAATTATTTTCATTTATGGTTCCCAGGATCAATGTTTTTTAAGAACAGCTCAACGTTTTAACGAAAGGCATCCAGGTCAAAATGTAAGCCCGGAGTATGTTCGCCAACTAGTAGCCAAATTTAAAGAAACTGGTTCTGTCGCGAATATAAAGAGAAATCAACCGAGACTAGCCGACGAAGCAGCGCAAATTGAAATTCTGTGGCAGTTTGCAATGAATTCAACTTTATCAACTCGTCAAGCAGCTGTAGCAACTGGATTATCTCGTTAATCAATAAGAAAGGTACTTAAAATTCATAAGTTTTATCCCTATAAACTGCACATACTGCAAGAACTTGGTGACGACGACCCTGACAGAAGAATACAGTTTTGTGAAATAATGACAGATAGAATTACGGCAGAACCTCGACTAGTTAAAAATATTTGCTTCAGTGATGAGTGTACCTTTTATTTAAATGGGCATATTAATAAGCAAAACTGTCGTTACTGGAATGACGAGAACCCCCACGTATTTAGAGAAGGGCATACCCAGTACCCCCAGAAAATTAATGTTTGGGCTGGTATATTGGGAGATGATATTATCGGCCCAATATTTATACAAGGAAATTTAAATGGCGACAGATATGCTGAAATGCTACAGAGGTCTATCGAACCACTAATAGTGCGAGAATTAGAAAATCAGAGGGACATACTCGGAAATTTATCTTTAGAAGAACGCTTACTACATTTCCAACAGGATGGAGCACCTCCGCATTATGTAGTTCCCGTTAGGCAGTGGTTGGATGATAATTATCCCAACCAGTGGATTGGAAGAAGAGGTCCTGTTGAATGGCCACCTAGATCCCCGGAATTAACACCTCTTGACTTCTTTTTGTGGGGTCACCTAAAATCTGTGGTTTTTAAAACGCAACCTGAGTCACTAGAGCAACTTCAGCATAGAATAGTTCAGGAATGCCGTGCTATATCCAGAGAAACCTTTGCAAATGTACGTGAAGAATTTGAAAGTAGGCTTTATTATTGTCTTCAAAACAACGGAAATCATTTTGAACATTTAATTAACTAATAATAAAAATTTCAAAATTGTCTTTTCATTTATTGTTTTCCTTAATAAACAGAGAAGAATATCCTGAAATGTACCTTTCTATGGTACCATTGGAAAGCATTTTTCAAGAGCTTCAAAACGATGTATCACTCGACCCCCCTTTCTATTTAAGATTTTAAGGGTTTATCTCACCCTGTCCAAGGGGTTGCAGATAGGGGTGGGCTAATACGCTTGTTTTTGTTCCCCCTTCGTTTTATAGAAACTGTTTTTTGCGTTTTTTTCTTCAGTTTTTCGTTTCTAATATATGGCCATTTCAAGTTTTTAAATTGTCACCCTGTATATTATTATAATAATATTATTCCAAAACCCATAAACAGTGACGACACTATTCTTTTCTGAATCATTTTATTGTTTAAAATCACTTTTAAACCAAATTTCCAAGAAATATTTACAAAACTATAAGTTCTCGTAAAATTAATATCATACAGGGCAGGTTAAAATTAGAAGTCACTTTAAACAAGTTGCAAAAATAGGTTCTTTCTTTCCTCAAATAATTTAGACTTACATGTTAAATCTTCTTATATCCTGAACAAAAAATATGTTAAGAAATATTTCACTCGATTAACCATTTATAACTAATTTTCTAACCAAAGTTAATAACTGAATATCACAATGTTTAGTCATCAGTTAGCCATGGAAACAATTATTGTATAAAATGGAACATAAATTATATTTGAATGAAAGAAATATATTTCAACTTACTAATACTAATAATCTACAAAAAAATTCTTTGAAAAATTGTTCAATATGACCTCTGGTTTGTTCAATGCATTTCTGTAAACGTATTTTCCCTAAATTGAACAACTTTTCAATTAATTTTGTTTGTAGATTAGTATATTACTAGTCATTTATTCTTTTGATGTTAATAATGTTTTTCACAAATTATTTAGCAAATTAAAGATGAAATACAACTCTTCTATAAAAATATCAATTCTGTTCTATTTCATAAAATTTTTTCCATGGCGGACAACTGACTAAAAACATATATATTTAATTTTTAAATGCTTAGAAACATTTGGTCAGAAAATTAATCACCAATGCTTAACCAAATGAAATATCAAAAATTCTTTGAACGTATTTTTTGTTGAGAATATAAGAGGCGTTAACATATAAATCACAATAATTTGAAAAGAAACTAACTTATTCTTGCGACTTGTTTAAAGTAACTTCTTATTTTAACCTGCCCTGTGCGATATTCTAATTGGATCTTATTATGTACCTTTTCCTTTAAATTCATTTTACGAAAACCTTTGTTATTTTCCTACTAGGAAAAAATAGAACAGCGTCCCGATGACTATCGTAAAATTTTTTTGTGAAATTATTTACTTCCATGTGCTCACATTACAACTTGCAACATTCTTTTATCAGAACAAACCAGAATATTAAATTTGTTGATAAAGATTTGCAATATAGCTTAATTTTTATTATTATTTTTAATTTAACATTTTCAAGCTCCTACATTTGCGATATTCTGATTGTTGAAGACGAATATTATTTGGAAGTATACAGGTGATTAATTTAATAATATAATTGTTATTTCTGATGCCATTTTCTAGAGGATACATTAATTTTTAATTCGTACAAGTATCCCTCCCTCTACCAAGCAAAACAATATACCATCTAATTGCTTCGATTTAACCGCTTTTCCTTCTCCTTTAACGGCATCTGCAGGAGCTATCTCGGTATCTGCATCTACCCAATAAAAAGGTGTCAACGACGTTCTGAGAAACGGCCGAGCCGTTTATTAAACAATTTTATCTCGTGTCGAAGAAACCGGAGAGATGGCCCGGGGAAAGATTCGAGTCCGAGAGCCGCTAATAGTCATTTCTAACCAATTGGCCTTCTACTTCCCGAGATAACAACTGTCTTTCTGAGGATTTATAGCGATGGCTACTGTGCGCTGATCCCAGGAAGTTAATTTAGAGAACGAGATAGCCGATACTTTATCAAGAATTTAATTACTATCCACTCAATTACTATCTATTATCATTCATATTTGTCGAGCTTCGAGGCGGCGATCTTTTGATATATTCGGACTGCAGAGGCGTAAATTGGACTTAAAGGTATAAATTCCCGGAGCAAATTAATTTGATTTTAAATTATTCGAACCTCAATATGTAATCGAAGAAATACGGCTGTCGATTCGTAATTAGTTTTTGCTACTAAAGTGTCTGGCATATAATGCAACGTAATTAACGGCCAATAACATAAATACAGAGAACTTTAATTTAAAGAGTTATCGTGACTGAAGTGTATTGTTGGAAAAATATTACGAACTTACAAAGGTAAAGTGTGTTTCATTATACTCAAATTCCGACTTGCATTTTGAACTTGAGCCTTGTAACTATGCAACCAATATAAATTCCCAACTTGTCCCACAAACTTTGGAAAACTTTTATTTTTATGATCAAACACAATCAGTATAGGACAAATTCTTTCAGTTACTCTGATGTGAATTAAGCGATTCACGTCGGTTTTGAATCGTTGGAGATTATATTCGTTGGGAGACACTACCTTTGGAAGGTCGTTCCATAAGAATGATGTCCTTCAGATAAAATAATTCTTAAATAATGCAGTTCGAGGATTAATAAGCTAAACCACATATGGTTGGGCTGCAGTGGTTCGTCGTGTATTTCTCCTATTCGCCGCTCTGGGCGGAATTAAGAGGGCAAGGTCAGCCGAGCACTTTCCATGAAAATATCTGTAAAAGAGAGTCAAATCACCAACCTGTCTTCGCTGTTCTAGGCTGTCGAGGCTTTTCGCTAGCAGAGCTCCAGACATGAGAGCAGTCAAAGCTCTAATGATGCACGAATCTGGGGGTTATGCCAAGAGATATTTCCTCCCAGATTGACCCCCCAGCAAATTAATGGATGAAGCCAGTTGAATTGCGTGTCCCGCCATGACTATATCCGGTTCTATAATGTTAATCTTTTTAGAGTAAACTGGTGCCTGGGTGTTTAGCGTTAAATTCAACTTGGTTACTGTCACCTCAAGACAAAATTTCTTCCAGCAGTGGAATCACATACAATCTACAATTTACCTTTAACTTTATTTCCGCTTTGCCTTAACTCAAAGTGAATCTATAAAATTGCAAGCAATGACAATCGGCTTTCCGAATTAATCGAATCGAAACATGTCGACGGGCAAGTAGACCCCACTACAGCTTGTCGATGAGTAACCTCAAACATTAAGAATATATTTTTCGGGTGGAAGCAGTGTTACCAGCAGTAGAATAGTACTTTTTGAAGACATTTAGTAATTTAGTTCTATGGAACTCAAAATCTAGTGTCTTTTCAAAATGTTCGGCATATCGTGAGGTAATAAATATTGACGTGAGTTCTTCTTATTCTTCTAATAGTTCCTATCCGTTCCGGATGTTGGCGACCATATTAGCTATCATCACTTTGTTAACTGCGGCTTTGAACAACTGTGTGGTGGTCACCGCAAACCAGGTTCTGAGATTTTTCAACCAATAGATTCTCCTTCTTCCTACACCTCTCTTTCCATCCACTTTGCCCTGTAAGATTTTTTTAATTAACCGATACATGTTTGTATTTCTCATCACATGACCGAGGTATTGGAGTTTTCTTATTTTGATGGTGTTTGTTCGTTTAGGCATGGGTAACCCCTGTGTTACCCCTGCCTCTTTTATTTTATGGGACGGAACAGAATTTGATACTTGATTAATGACATGAATAGGTTTGTACATGGTTCTAAGAATAATATTAATCTAGATAAAGGAGTAGCAGGGATTAAACTTTTGGTCACTCGACATTCTTAGTGCCGCTATACTGCTACAGAGTTTTATCACAAAGTAAATTTTAAATAAAATTATCCCTGTTTAATTCTCTCCATTTTTATAAAAATTTAATCCGTCTAATCTCCGTTCGGCCGTTCAATAAATTCAAGCGTATCCCCATTTCCATAATATGAGCATCACGGTCTTTCATCAGCATTTTAACGTTGTAACAAGATGGAGGGTGGAGCTGTTATTTGAAAAGAGGGGAGCTTTATCTGCCGCTATATTATTACGTTATAACAAGTGGCCTGAAAACGGAAATTACACAAACTATTTTCAAATAGTCCCACTCAGTGTTTCAGAACAGCGTGTTTTAGATAACGGCGCTATTTCCGTTTGCTTTACAAAACGTTTAGGTTCATAACACTTACAACGCGACGATATACACATCAAAAATTATGACGTTTCGGGTAGAGGTTTATTTTCCTCACGTTTAAACTTGGATGAGTCGATTTAAATTTAATTAATTCTGTTTTGTCAACGACACATATAGTTTTAAGGCTCCTAAATATGTAAAGCATACGGTTACCTTTGTTGTAAAAATGTTTTTTTCAATTAAAAATGAATAATAATATTTATATGAATGTTGGTTTTGATATAAAATCAGACTGGCTTCTTATGCTATTGTAATGTCAGCAGTTTGGTTTCCTTCTCGCCTTTATCACAACATGACATCATCAGCAAAAATCATTATAGAACGGCTATTGAATGGTCGCATTGATTATTCTTTAAGATCGCGTTTTTTTGCGGGCAGAGATGGGAGATGGGAGTCAGTCGATTTTTGGGGCTTCAGGTGCGCGCTCGGCCGCGGCACGGTCCCGAAGTCGCGCTCAATCGCGTTTTTTTTAAAATTTTTACGTAAGAAGGGGGGTCCGTATTTTCGGCTACAGGTTTTAGAGTTGTTTATCACCGAAAATTCCGAGAAAAGTCAAACCGCGGATCTTTCCCTCAGTAAATTTTATTTTCAAACACTCATATGTTGCAGTGCGAGTATAAATAACGCTGACTCGTCTTCAAACACTCGTGTATTTGGTGCGAGTATAAATAAAAGCTAAATTATCTTCGAACACTTGTGTATTTTGGGGCGAGTATAAATAATACCTAAAATTAATCCTCGAAAACTCGTAGCCTTCCGTACGAGTATAAATAATGCTAAGATACCTTCAAACACTCGTTTTGGCGCGAGTATAAATAAGTTCAAACATTAACGAAATTTCGTTAACGCAAGAAGGGATACTCGATTGTGATATAAGACATTCTGAGTCCGGAATGAAGAAGTAAGTCCTAAAACAATGAAATATCTTAAGTTAATATTAGTAACTCTATCGCGTGCCTATATTTCCTGGAATTTATAGGGTAGCTGAGCTCTCTTTACTTGAGAAATAAAATATTAGCTTAGGTTGGATTTCTATTGTAAATAAATGTAAATAACTAAAAATTAAAGTGAGTACGTGATAGAAGAATGAAGAATGTTAGGTTGGATTGTTTCTCTATGAGAGAAAAAACAATGTTACTTATAGGTTAATTTTTCATTGTAAATAATTAACTTTCGAATACTTCGGTTCAACTGACGTAAGACTAAACCCATAAATTACCCTCAAAGACAAAGACCTAAAATTAAATAAAGAAAAGCCCTCCGTGTTCAATATAACAACTTGAATTGCTATTGTATTCATTGGACATGCCCGGGCCAATACAACAATAAGTATAGCTTGAACAAAAGTTAGGCCTCGTCCTACGTTCAAACAACTATATTTCAAATTAAAATCAGTCATTTACTTTCAGACAAAATTCTTGCCCTCATTTCTTCATGCGCTCTGGTGGACGGCTAACAGCTTCCAGTTAACGTGGAAAGGATGGTGGGCTCCCCCAAGACCGACTGACACGTGCGTGTCAAGTCGGCAATGGCATTACGCCTGGCATCCCTGACAATAAACAACGAGAAATCGTAATCGACAAAGATAAGCGTTCGCAAAGTATTTAAATTATAGCGTCGTTAAATTATGATGAAATTTTCTTTCAAATATCAAGACTGGCGACATAACTGATAGTGTCGACCAGCAATCATACATATTCAAAATTTAATGATTAAGAAAGTTAGATTGGCGCTAAATAAATAATTTCTGGGTGTGGAATTCAAAAATGGGGATAAAATTAAATTTCCAAAAAATAGCCGTCTACTTAATAATCTGATTAAATTAAATTAAAATAAAACTTAAGGGGAAACTTGGTTATAGGGGGGATATCAAAAAACGTCTTACGTCAAACGCGCAGATAAGGAGAACGTTTATAACGCACAAAACGGACGGACGTTTCGAGCTACGTACTCCACTCATATCATGGTATAATGTACGTACGTTCCGCTTGGAAAAAAATTCCTTCCGCTCTTTTTTACAATTAGGCGACACCTTCTATACCGGGTGATACATCGTTAAGTTGATTTAAGGGGGCTAAAAATTGGATCCCCTGATGACTGAACCACGAAACTCCCACAGTTCAGGCAGTACAGCAAATAACAACAAATTAAATTTTGATATTGACAAAATGAAAATTAATGCCAGTGACAAGGCGCGTTCAATTATAAAGTTATATATCTTTATCCGTGTATCATCACTTACACGCTCCTATTGGTCCCCTGTTTTTTATCATATACATTAATAACATACAACAAAGCCTTAAATTTTCTATATTTTTGATGTACGCAGATGACTTAAAATTTTTTCGAATAATCAGGATGCCAGGGGATTGCCATTTGCTGCAAGATGATCTTAATGCCTTGGTAAAATTCTGTGAAAGTCAGAGTTTATTTCTTAATCTAGAGAAGTGTGTATCGATTACGTTTATCAGAAACAAAAATGTACATAATTTTCGCTATACTATTAGTAATAGTGATCTCGAATCAGTTAATGAAATACGCGATTTGGGTGTTATAATGGACAGTAAGTTAATTTTTAGTTCTTACATTGAACAGGTTATCAATAAGTGTAATCGATTTTTAGGTATTATTATAAGAAATAGTTTAAATTTTAATAATCTTCAAACAGTTCTAAACGTGTATTATGCGCTTATATTTTGTAAACTTAGTTTTGCAACGGGTGTTTGGAACCCTTAGTACGCGGTTTACCAGCGAAGGCTGGAAACTATTCAAAATTAATTTTTACGGTTCTTATCACGAAAAACAGACATAGCTATAGTCAATAGCAACTACAAGCCTATAATGGAGAAATTTTCAGTAATGCCTTTTACTGAAAGACGAATGGTTTCCGATGTAGTTATGATCTACAAGTTGGTGAACGGTCTTGTTGATTCGCCAACGCTGATGTTAAAGTTAAGCTTTAAAGTACCAGTTAGGGACTTAAGGCTTTGAAATACTTTTAATATTCCACTAAGAAATACAAATTCTGGAAAAAATTCTCGTCTCTGTAGAGCGAGTAGGGCATGTAATAGGCTTTCTTTAAGAATGGAAATGTTTGATATGTCTATAATTAGATGTGTAAAATCAATGCTATAAATATTCATACATTTTAGGTTAACATTATTTAATGTATACTTAATTTAAGCATTAATAACTCCCACTAGCCAATACCACAACGTGGATGATATATTGGGCTAAATAATTAAGTTCGAGGGGTACTAAGCTTAACCACATATGGATGGGCGGTAATGGTTCGTCGTGTATTTCTGCTGTTCGTCGCTCTGGGCGGAATTAGGAGGGCTAGGTCAGCCGAGGACTTTCCATGGAAATATATGTAAAAGAGAGTCAAATCCCCAACCTGTCTTCGATGTTCTAGGCTGTCGAGGCTCTTCGTCAGCTCGTGGTCTCCGATCAGACGAATGGTCCTCCTTTCGATGGAATCCAGTAGCCGAAGAGTATGTTTCGGCGCAGTGCTCAAGAGATGAGAGCAGTACTCTAGTGATGGCCGAATCTGGGATTTGTATAGTATCAAAAGTTGTTGAGGTGTGTACAACTTTTTGGTTCGGAAGAGTAGACCAAATTTCTGAGAAGCTATCTTGGCGATTGCCTCAACGTGGTTATGCCAAGACATATTTCTTCCCAGATTGACGCACACCAAATTAATAGATGAAGCCAGTGGAATTGCGCGTCCTGCCATGACTATATCCGGTTCTATAATGCTAATCTGTTTAGAGAAGACTGCTGCCTGGGTTTTCTTAGCGTTCAATTCGACTTGGTTACGAACAAGCCAAAAATTCTTCCAGGTCTTTGTTGAGACATGATACTTCATGCTGTCTGCGAAGATCTGCGTCGGCAGCCGATGATTGTGCATTCAAATAGAAAGATGATACTATTAAGAGAGATTATCAAAGTGTGCTATCGTCAGCAATGCTAAAGATCGGATTTTTAGTTTTCACTAGAAGGTCGTTAATATAGAGTAAGAAGAGGGTGGGAGATAATATGAACTCCTGAGGAACACGGCATTGGTGGTGATGATGTCTGAGAGAAATCCGTTAATCATCACTTGCAGAGAGCGGCCTTAAGAAAGCTAGACAACCATGCACAGAACCGACTGTTGGATCGCAGATTACTTACAAGCCCCTCATGCCAAACAGGATGAAAGGCTTTAGAAATATCCAGTGCAACAGCCCTAGACTCCCCGTGATGCTCGATTGCGTTGTTCCAAAGATGGGTGACGTAGGCTAGAAGATTTCCAGTTGACCTGGATTTCCGAAAACCATAATGATGATCGCTGATAATGTTGAAGCCTTCCAGGTACTTTAGCAGTTATTGGTTAATAGCTTTCTATATTACTTTTGATATAACTGAAAGCAATGCAACTGGTCGATAGTTATCAGGCGGGGTTCTCTTACCTTCCTTTGGTATAGGCTGGACGCAGCACGATGAAATATTCTTTTTTTTTTGGATAAGTTGAAAAGTTTACAAAATACTGGTGTTAGTTCATCGGCGCATTTCTTGAGAACTATAACATGAATTTCGTCGCACGAATTGTGCTATACTTAAATTCAGAGTCTCTTAAAAAAAACACATATTTTCATATATCAAAATATTAGACTAACTAATTAAAAATTACAATATTGCTGTGAATGAAATGACGCAAGAAGCATAATTTCATTACCAAATCATATTTAAATAGGCAAATAATAATTTAATTCTCGTGGCATAACAAGTATCTAATGATATTGAATTATGTTTTTTAATTAAGTACCTATTTAATTATTCACATTATTCACTAAGTACATAGTTAATGCTTTTTGCATCCATCAGGGGCGCGCAGCGTGGGAAGTGGCACTTGGATGATGCATCAAAATACTTGGAGAGCTGATTCTACATGTTAATATAAAGGTATTAAGTCATACATACAAAAAGTCGAAAACTCAATATTTTAATTTGCTTTCATTTGAAAAACAGATTTTAGTTCTAACAAAAATATTAATTCTAATTTCACGTCTAAACGATGTACTATTGTCGCCTAATTGTAAAAAATTTGAATGTTACCATTTAAGATTTTAAGGGTACGTCGTAACAGTGGCGTACGTAACCCTTAACGTCCGTCCGTTTATCGCTTAATCCATAGTAGGTAACTCTAACGTTCTCCTACGGCGCGTTTTACGTAAGACGTTTTTTGATAACCCCCGTTTAACCAATTTTCCGTTTAAGTTTTATTTGAATTTAATTTATTTATCAGATTATTAAGTAGACGCATATTTCTGGAAATTAAATTTTGTTCCCATTTTTGAATTCTATCCTGAGGTGAATTACCCACCCAGGAATTATTTATTTAGAGCCAATCTAACTTTCTTAATTATTAAATTTTGAATATATGTCTGAGTGCTGGTTGACACTATCAGTAATGTCGGCAGTCTTGATATTCAATGAAAAAGTTATCATAATTTATAGACGCTTATACTTAAAGTATTTACAGCGCCATTTACATCTATTATGATTTTTCGAATCGAATAGGTGTTTTTTGTCAGGGATGCCAGGCAATTAATCCACGCACGTGTCAGTCGGCCTTGTGTGGGACCACCATCCTTTGCCCGCTAACCCGCTAGATTTGTCATACGAAAGAATGAAGGATTTTAATTTAAAAGTATAGTTAGTTGAACGTAGGACGAGGCCTAATTGATGTTCAGACTATACTTTTGATTGTATTGGCTCGGGCGCGTCCAATGAATAACAATGCACATTATTATATTGGAACACGGAGGGCTAGTTTTATTTAATTTGTAGTCTTTATCTTGAGGGTTGATTTAAGGGTTAGTCTCCAGTATTCACCTGAAGACGACTGGAGATACTTACCAATTGAAACGTTGTGATATATAACAAATAAAGACAATGCAAGTCCAAAACTTTGACCTGAAGACGACTGGAGATAATTACCAGTTAAAACGTTGTGATATATGACAAATAAAGACAATGCAAGTCCAAAACTTTTCTATTATTCAATAATTATTCTAGCTTGATACAATTTAACGTAATCTAGGATGCACTGACATGAAATATTTGACAGTGAATGTCAGAGTGAGTTGGTATTTATAAAATCAATTAAAAGGTTATCATATTTTTAAAAGATAAGAGAGATAAATTCAGTATTAAAATTTATAATTACAAAATAATTTATAATGTAAAATGTAAACAATTCGAATATAACTTATAATTCAAAATAATTTTACTTTATAACATTCTTCTGTATTGTAAAAAATAAAGGTACTTTACTCTTGAGTATAATTGATATTTTTTGACAAACCTCTTATACGGTTTAAAAAAATTGATATCTGATAGTGGCATTTTAAGTTTTGGACCATGCAGAACTTTTTATCAAGACTAATTTTTTTTATAAAGCCAACAATAAAAAAGTTTTCCATATGAGTCGAACTTAAGTAGACACACTGCATGCATTAATTTGCAGAAAATAAATTTCAAATGTCCGAGCGATTCTTGATAAGTGCTTGATCCGTGTTTGTATCCTAACTCTGTATATTCATATAAACTTTGCGTCATAAAATGATCTGAGAAATCACACTCTGAAATATCCCAGAGAGAACACATAGTCCAATGGACGTCCATTTTAGGTCCATATTAGGGAACCGCTCAATAGAGAATGACAGTTGAAATTGACAGTTTAGTGACTTTAGACATCTTGTCGTGCATTTTGGTGGTTTGTGGCATGTTGTTTTATGCATCGCACGTTTGGAGAAGTAGAAGTATTCGTTGATTTTGGGCGTTTGGTGGCATTGCAACATTTTGTGGTTTTTAAAACTTTTTAATTTTTATTAGTCCACCGTTTGAACGGAAGTGAAGTGTAAAAACTTTAAAGCAAGTATTTTCAACTTTAATAATGCCAAAAGTTTCAAGAAGTAATTATCGGCGTGCACGATCATATACAAATAGTCTTTTTTCAAGTTCAATTATTTTCACAATTTTTGTCATTGGCCACCCTAGTCATGTCACATCTCACTTTAAGCTCTTGCTCTTCAAATTGTAAATTTATATTTTATAAAAATTAAAATTATTTTAGGTTAAAGAATTCTCCAGAGTGGATGGAAGAAATCTTTATGACTGCGTAAGACGCTGCCTTTCAAGCACCATCACAAATACCCTAGCATCCAAATACTCATATCATGGGGCCAGGCAAAAAAATGCCATTTAAAAATTGAAATCTAAATGAAGTTATATTAGGTAAGTCTTTCACCTATTTATTTAGGATACCTATAATAGAGGATTCTCAAGGGGCAGATGCAATTTGTAAATTACTTGTTTTTTTTTTGAGTCTTTACTTCCGAGAAAGGACAATGACAAAAGCAAGGAGAAGATGCCATTCAGAAATGGCTTAAAAGGGCAAAAGAACGAAAAGATATTTTTTTTTGTTTATAGTATAATTTACTAAATATAATATTTATTAAAAATAATATTATTTATTTATTGAAAAATAAAGTAATGTATCCCAATGAACGTCCACTGCATGTATGTACACACGTACACGTCAGAAAACGGACGACCTATGGATGTCCAAAAGACCTCTGAAATGCGTCCATTGGACGTCCAAAATGAGATACTACAACGACCCAAATGTAATCCAGAAAAGGTCCAATGGACGTACAAAATATGTCCAGAATTATGCTAAAAATGGACATTTACGTCCAAATATAGTCAGAAAACCGACGTCTTATGGACGTCCCGAAGTGTGTCATCTCTATAGTCCATTGAACGTCCATTGGACGTCGATGTCCGGAAATGATCCAGTTAATGGACGTCCGAAGAGCCAAAAAAGTAAATCAATTGGACGTCCTATGGATGTTTTTGTGCTGTCTGGGATTAGCACGTCATTAGTTTTTTTTTTAGTACTCAATCAATATGTTAGAAGAAACTCTTCATTTACCGCTTATTGTAGGTATACTCTGTCTAAATATCCAAGGGAAATTATCTATAAAATTACGAATTTTAACTATACAAGCATAATCTTTGACCTGTCAAGGTGAACATTTGAATATACCCTTTTAGTTCTATATTCAAATGAAATTTATAGGTTAGTTTGGACAATTGCCCATTAGTATGCTTATTAACTATAGTTAAACATCCTGTTTCGAAAGACAGTTCATTTTAAATGCACATTATAATCGAAAGTCACAGTGTTACTTTATTCGAGTTGTAAACATATACTTGGTTCATTTCAAGGATTTTAAATCAATAATAAGAATTACTATTAATTCCACAAACACCGAAAAACAATAAATATTTTTTTTCTACTCCTCTATTAGTAACCCAGACAGCACAAAAACATCCATTGGACGTCCAATTGATTTACTTTTTTGGCCATTCGGACGTCCATTAACTGGATCATTTCTGGACATCGACGTCCAATGGACGTTCAATGGACTATACAGATGGCACACTTCGGGACGTCCATAAGACGTCGGTTTTCCGACTATATTTGGACGTAAATGTCCATTTTTGGCATAATTCTGGACATATTTTGTAAGTCCATTGGACTTTTTCTGGATTACATTTAGATCATTGTAGTATCTCATTTTGGACGTCCAACGGACACATTTCAGAGGTCTTCTGGACATCCATAAGACGTCCGTTTTCTTTTTATATTGGACGTAAATGTACATGTTTTGTATAATTCTGGACATATATTGTACGTGTGTACGTACGTGAAGTGGACGTTCATTGGGATTATATTAGTTTATTTTTCAATACATTTAAATAATATTATTTTTATTATTATATTTAAATAAATTTAGTAAATTATACAATAACCAAAAAAAAATTAATCCTTTCGTTCCTTTGCCCTTTTAAGTCATTTCTGAGTGGCATCTTCTCCTTGTTTTTTGTCATAGTCTTTTCTCGGAAGTAAAGACAAGTAAAAAAACAAGTAATTTACAAATTGCATGTGCCCCTTGAGAAACCTCTGTTATAGGTATCCTAAATAAGTAGATGAAAGACTTACCTAATATGACTTCATTTAGATTTCAATTTTTAAATGGCATTTTTGCTTGGCTCCATGATATGAGTATTTTGATGTTAGGGTATTTGTGCTTGAAAGGCAGCGTCTTACGCAGTCATAAAGATGCCTTCCACCCACTCTGGAGAATTCTTTAACCTAAAATAATTTAAATTTTTATAAAATATAAATTTACAATTTGAAGAACAAATTGTGACAAGAATTGAACTTGAAAAAAGACTATTTGTATATGATCGTGCACGCCGATAATTACTTCTTGATACTTTTGGCATTATTAAAGTTGAAAATACTTGCCTTTTAAGTTTTTACACTGCACTGCGGTGCACTAATAAACATTAAAAAGTTTTAAAAACCACAAAATGTTGCAAAGCCACCAAACGCCCCAAATCAACGAATACTTCTACTTCTCCAAACGTGCGATGCATAAAACGACGTGCCACAAACATCCAAAATTCACGACAAGATGTCTAAAGTCACTAAACTGTCAATTGCAACTGTCATTCTCTTACGGGCGGGTCCCCGATATGGACTTAAAATGGACGTCCACTACTTGTTCGGGTTTGTTATTCCAATGGTTGTCCGAATATGGCTATGGTCCTGATATGGACCTAAAATGGACGTCCACTATCGGACGTCCACTACTTGTTCAGGTTTGTTCGTCCAATGGTTGTCCGAATATGGACGTCCCTTGGACCATGTGTGCTATCTGGGAAGAACCCAGGCCCGTAGCCAGGATTAGATTTTAGAGTGGGCAGTCAAAGTTTTAGAGGGGGCAAACTTGAAAATATTTTTTGTGATCAGATCACGTAAGATCAAGAGAAAAAAAAACATCGTTGATTTCAACATTGAATTAACTACCTATATAATTACAAAAAATAAAACTTAAACAAAACCAAAAAACGCAACGTAGGTAAATACCTTTAATATAATTGAAGTTTTCTGTTTTCTGTGAAGGTCGCCTTAGCAACGTTAATGTCAGGAAATTTTGAACGTCAACATTTTTTTATTTGGATTTTATTTTTGGGTATACGGCAAGGCATCTTTTAGTGATTTTTTACTGCGTATCCATGTCTTTGTTGAATTCTTGCTGCGTATCCATGTCCTTTAAACAGCACTATTTTTTAATATTTTTTCTGACTGATCATTTTAAAGCATTTTTAGGTATCAGTCATCACTGGTATTAGTTCAGTAGTTTTTAAATTACTAAGTAATTAAAAAAATTCTGGATCCATTTGATGTTTACTGGGTATCCAAATAAAAGGCCTGCGTATCCAAATGGATACTCAAAAATACGTTAAAAGATGCCTTGGTAAACAATGGAACCTCTCATAACGGACAACTCTAATAAGCGAACATTTTTTCATAGTCCGGAACTAGGTATATGAAATTCCATGAAAATCGACCTCTCATGGGCGGACCCTCCTTTGGGCGGACGCGGACAGGCTGTTTTCATACAAAGAGTGCGAGAACCCTCCTTTAAAAGGACAAAAATGTTTTTAAAGTGAGATGAATAAGTACAGTGCAAAAACTCTCCGAAGGCATGTGTGTGATTCCCCGACAGCAGTCCGCCGTTTATTTGTGGGTTGTAAGGTTAAAATCGTAAACAATGTCACAAAAATGTCGCGTTTTGAGCCTGAAAGAAAATATTGATGTTGTGGAAGTTTGTAATTTGACAACAATGATTTGGTCGAGTTCATTAACATTGATAGCAATGTGCTATAAGAAGATGATAGTGACCCCATTCCTACCGATTATGTAGTCCAAACTGAAACCACATCACTATCTGACGACTCTGATGAAGAAGTTGAATGGAGTAATCAAACATATGTCACCAATTATCAACAAGTCATTAGTATGGTAAAGGCATTACAAGAGTATGCAAAGAATAGCGGTGACTCTACAGCAATGGAATTGTTATCAGACTTGGAATTACATTTTCTAGATTGCAAGTATAAAACGCAAGCAGGTCAAACTACGTTATTAGATTTTTTTAGTACTACATCCTAACTAAAACTAGTGTATTTTTGTTATGTTATGTTTATTTGTACTTACATATACATAGTAATAATTTTTCATTTACATATTACCTAATAACAAATTTCCCATGGGCGGACTCCTCTATTAGGATTTTTTGATATTTCACTCGATCAACCATTTATAACTAATTTTCTGACCGAATGTTTCTAAGCAGTTAATAATTTATATTTTAAATTCAATTTCCTTAAATTATTTGTTTAGGAATAGGAAGTTTGCATTCAATAAAATATACCGACGGTGATATAAAAACTTGAAAACATTGTAGTTGTTAATTAATTGTTACTATAAACATTATCCAGGACCTATTTCCCTACTAGGCCCGGTGGGTCTGGGCCTGGGGCTCCACTTTCAGAGGAGCTCAGCACTTGGCTTATGATACTATTAAATCATTAGTGTTGCGTAAGAAAAAGGCACTTTTCGATGTGTCGAGGGGCTCGCATTGCGTAACGGGAGGCCACTTTGGGCCGTGGGACCCCTGGACGCCTCCGCCGCGTTGCGTGGTCTTGCTGCATATTAGTTCCGCGCCTGTTTTCTTGGTCGATTTAGTTAATGAAATTTTTTCCCCAAAGATGTAAGGTTTATGGTTATATCGTACCGCGCCGGCCTTATTGGGACACCCTGTATATCGAAACAATCATCACGATACACATCATGGCATTATTTACCCGGTTTCTAAAAATAAATCGGACGTGAACTATTAGCTGGTGAGACCCTTTACCCTTCGTTCCCATACAGGTATTATGAAGTGTTATCTCCCCTACTTTATTTCACACATATTGCAAAAAATTACAACTGTTCCAAAAAATTAAAATTTAAATACTTTTTACAAAATGCCGCCGTTAAAGGTATGTAGAAAAAATCAATTACTACAAAAATACAATTAGTCACTGCATTTCCACAGAAAAAAATTAAACGTGCTTTTAATATGATATGGATATTAAAAAGACGCAGAACTCATTTTCGAACATACGCATATTGGTAGTAAAACCAAATATTATGACTTTTTCAGGGAAAACTCTTAACAGTTCATATATTTATTACAGTCCCATAATTAATATCGCAGATGGTAATTTTCCAGCAAACCTATAAAACGTAAATGAGTTGAAAACGTGTTAAAGTAGTGAGAACCTTTAACAAATATAGGGGACTCCTAAATATGTTATTCAACAGTTATAAATTAGGAATATTCAAATTGAAAGTTTATTTTAACAAATTCTAACATGAATTGCTAAAATTGTAGAAAAATTATTTAAGGTAATATTTCTAGAGCTGGTTTTTAATCGATTATCTCCATCACCTGTCAAATACAGGGTGTTATGGAAATGACGTATTATATTTAAATCGGCAATTCCTGAGATGAAAACAAATTGAAGAAAAATATCCAAAAATGGCGCTTTAATTTAATATGCCCTGCACATGACCTTATGTCAAACCAAAAATGACCATGTGATGCCCCTGTCAGGAAGGTAAACAAAGCAACTTATGTCAACAGTGTTGTCATATCTCCAGGGTAAACTCTTTAGAAAGTCAATAACCGTTTGACAGATTGCAAGGTGTTTATTTTTCAGGGTACTATAAACTTTTACGTTCAGTTCAGTTCGCTAGGAAACAATCTCTGATTTATAAACTTGAACTGACTCGAATGAACCGCCGCGGAGTTTTTAAATGGCCAGGTATGTTCTCATTTGTTCAATTCGAACGACATCCGTCAGATCTGGACAACTTAAAAGATTATAATTGCCACTTACCCTTTAGAAAAAGAAATGCAATTTTATTTACCTTTTCGGACTTATTTAAAACCAACTTAATTTATAAAAAACACCAAGTACTCACATCACAAAATCACATAGTTTCCGCGTCACAACACATCTAAGTACCGTTTAATCTGAATTAGTATTTTATAGTGCTACTGTGTAGACAAAAGTACGCCCTTATTGTCTAAATAACACGTTGGTTCCGTCGGTCAATATTGAACTGCTGGACTGGGGCACTGCCGTCGCGAAAAGAACAAATAACTTAATAATTTAAACTCGGGTTTAAGTATTTACATACAATTTAACACACAAATCTGTTTGAAATAGTATGCAAACGGCCGGCTAATTTTGGAGGAACAGCTGATCAGCAGAAACGGTTACATATTCGACTGGGGTTTATACTTAAAAATAAAGCGTTGACACACTTTCGATGTTTTATAAGGTTGTATTCATAAAATGAAAAATTCGTTCCTTCTGAAATACTTTTCTTTATAATGATAGTCTCGGAAATGGCAACCGCGCTGCTTGGACGAGACTATTTATTTTAAAGGGATGGAAAAGTCTATCAACATAATTATTTCATCATTCTTCTTCAGTAAAGAATTAATAAATTTGATTAGGCCATTAGAAATTAGCGTTTTTATTATTTCTGAATTTCTATTGCGAAATAATTTGTATCCTATAGTGCTGTTGTTTTATGTGTACGGTAGGTTATTATAAAGTGTAATTGTGCGTTAGTATTTATTGCTTTTGTGTAATCTAATAAGTGCATATCTTCAAACCGAATGGGTTTTAGTGGGTATAAGCTTATTATGCAGTTCCACATTATCATCAGGGTACGTGATGAGCATACAGCTTTTCCCATAGAAAAAGAAACAAAAACCTGAAGATGTCTCTGTGCCCTGGATTACTTGCTAGTGTACTGGCACCTGGATTCACTTCTATTTGGATACTAGGTAAACTAAATATGATTTTTATAAGAATCTATAGTTATTTTCTATACAGTTGTCAACATTGGGCTTGAACATCTGTTGATTACACAGCTTGGCAATGTAATATGATCATATATGAATATGCTGAGGAGTAACCGGGTGGGTTTAGGGGTGAATTACCCCACTTTTTAAACGTTCGATTTAAAAAAAAAATATGTAGCTCTTCTCTAGGACACCCCAGGAGTCACCCATTTCAATATAATACGTCATTTCCATAACACCCTGTATACTGTTCCGACCAATCAAATTCTTTCATCTGCACTATTCACATGTAATTATACTGATAAAATTTGTATCTTCCTTATATGTGATAAAACTGTCTCATTGGTCCATAACATTTTTAAAACGCAGTAGTAAGTAGGCCGAGCACTAGATAATGCGGTTTAATAAAAGTCAAGTTTGTATGACTTTTTGTGTTATTATATGCAGATTTTTAGATTTTCATTATTATTTAGCCAAGACAATCGGAAAACTACTCTAAACGTATGATTTAAGTAAACAAATATGTACTCACGGTTTATTCCCAATATACAGGGTGTCAGTGAATTTTGAGCATTGTTGTCACTCTTTAGAAAGTCAATAACCGTTTGACAGATTGGAAGTTGTTTATTTTTCAGGGTACATTATTATAAACTTTTACGTTCAGTTCAGTTCGCTGGGCAACAATTGTTTTGTAATCCGGTCCTGTTTTCCTGATATTGGAATTTGATCGCTTTTTTCTTCCGAATGCAACGATGTATGACACATTGTGGTTTAATGACGTTTCGAGGGTTTTTTGAATAACATCAGTAAATTTTGGGATATGGTCCTGAGGTTTTCTATTTTCCAGAAAATATGGAACATAAATTTACAAATGCTGAAAAGTTTGATATTCTGTCGCATGTTTCATTTTATCTCAAAAAAACCGTTATATGGCAGTTAGAAGATGTTATTTGTGCTTAGCGAATAACGGAAATCATTTTGAACACCTGATTATATAGTTCCTTACTTTCTTCGTTGTTCGTTTTATTACTGTTTTGGAATGATTTTTGTTCACTTATTTGTGGTTTATTATTAAATTATTTGTTATTTATTGAACTAGTCCAACATAAGTAAAAAATTTAGAGCTTACTTATGAGATATTAATTATAAAAATAGGAGAAATAAAGGACCTATCCTAAAATTTCCTGATGTTGTTCAAGAAACCCTCGAAATGCCATTAAACCACAATGTGTCATACATCATTGTATTCGGAAGAAAAAAGCTCTTAAATTCCAATATCAGGAAAACAGGACCGTATTTAAAAAAATAAAGTCGATAATAGCCCTTCGAAGACGACTTGTCGGATTACAAAACAATTAACGCTGTTAGATAGAGCGGAAAAAGTGGCAATGTAAAAGTGCAATTTACTTTAGAATTCGATCTCAAAAAATCTTAGTTAAACAATAAAACGATTTTTCAGAATTTGGTTTTTTTCCGGATATCTCCGGAACTACTCGGAATTTTAAAACTTTCTAAACGGCTTATTATTAGGCACGAAAATGCGCAACTTTACCTCCATTTAACTGACTTCGTATTTCTTACGGTTTCCAAGTACTGACCCTCCTTATCTTGGACACGTTGTATACAATATCGATAGTCGTCGATATCGATACAAGCTTGTGCACTCTACTATAGGCTTCAAACCTTTTGACTTTTCGTAAGTTTGAGGTTTTGTTAAATTTTTAAAGAAAATACAAATGTCTTACCTAAATCCTTCGTTTAAGGAGTTTTCCGATTGTCTTAGGTAAATAAGAATGGAATCTAAATAAATATGTACTTATATATTAAAAGAAAAATTCTTTTAAACTTGACATTTATTAAAACTCATTCGCTAGTACACGTCCTAGTATAATCATATTATGTGATTGGTGTAAAAGAACCAATTTGATTGGCCAAAACAGTATATTTGACAGGTGATGGAAATAATCAAGTAAAATTCCAGTTATTAAAGGAAATAAACAAGCTGATCGAATTAATCTGATTTTGAGGGAATAACGTCACAATATATTGAAGATATGATTGATGAACCAGATTCAAAAAAGCAACTGGTTATACGATGACATGTCGGTTAAAATTGATATTGAAGTATTCTAACTATATTATAGTAACTTGCTCAATTTGAATGACAATAAAGAGTTCTTAAGCCACAATATTATAATATTTGCTAATATCTACATTGTAATTTAATTTCAACATCACCTTAACGATCGAGCAGTGAGACAAAGAGATTAAGAAGCTTAGATTTCTCTTTGAATTATGCGAGAAATATATTTGCATTGTATTTTCGTGAAACGCCTTTCAAATAGCACCACTGTAGAAATTTTAGATAAGCAATTTCGTATTGTTCTTTGAACTCCATCGGCAACAAAATACATAGCTTTACTAGTTGCTTCATAAATTTTGACATTTGGGTCGTTTTCTTCCAAAGAATCAATCGAAGGTCGCTCAAATAAAAAAAAACAACGCAGTTTAAACAAGTTATTGACAGCGAATTTTTCCAATACACATTGGTTGCCATATAACTATAACAACAAAATGATAAGAAGTCACTTGATTTTGGATTTTTATGCCTTTAATTTTGAATTTGATCGAATAGGTATGCATTTTTTTGGTAATTTTAGTGTGGTTTAGGCTACACCTACATTGGAGCCGTATTTCTCCCGATCCGATTAAGCCCGATTTTCTGATCCGATGTCGTCCGTGAAACCTACACTTTTGTTCAGTTAACGGCCGACCACCGACGAATACAATGAGTTCCGATGAAGATTTTATTTCTTGCCTGTTGTTAGAGAACAATATTCTTAAAAGACGTAGAAGAAAACGTACATGGGTAGTACATGAATTTAACAAAGACAGATCTTCAGGAGAATTTAATAAAACTTTCCAAACTCTACGTAACTACCCTGATACATTAGTATAAAATGAACAAACCATATTGTTCCAAAGAAAAATCGGACTGAAACCAAACAAGTTTGATAGGAGGAAGCTGTCCGTCCGATGTCGGGCATAATCGGTCATTATCGGATCGGGCTTGCCCCTCCAGTGTAGGCACTGTATAGTATGTGCAGAATTTTACCGTTGATCTTTTGGCTGCAATAAAACCTCATTATCCCTTCGACCATAACATAAATAAGGAAATTACAAATTTTAAAACCTTCTCGAGCAGAGCCGGACCTGGTATATAAATTCAATTTATACCTATGCCTGATGCATATATAAATACAAAGTGATCAAGATACCGACGCACAACTTTTTGAAGATTGATTTAAACATAAACTCCTGAAAAATATATCTGAAAATAGCGTCATTGTAATGGACAATGCTAGTTATCATAGTCGGCAAGCAAAAATCATTCCCAATTCTAATAATACAAAAGCAGAAACTCAAAATTTTATGATTGAAAATGATTTATATTTTGAAGAAACTTACAAAAAACGGGAACTGCTAGAAGTATAAAAAGCTTTTAAAATAAATAAGGAATACGAGTGTGACAAACTTGCAGCAGAAAATGGACATACAGTGTTGCGTCTTCCTCCGTAGTATTGTATGTTGAATCCTATTGAGCTAATATGGCACCAATTAAAATCCAATATTAGGAGAAATAATATTTCTCCTATATTAAATGCATCTGTAGTAGAATTAATTAAAAACGAAGTAAGAAAAATTTCTGCATGCAGCTGGAAAAACTGTGTACAGCATGTACCTACTTAAGGTGGAAAATTCTTACAATTGTATGATTACAAATGTTCAACCCTTAATTATAAGTTTAGGCTTAGAAGAAGAATTTTGAATAAATTATCAATAGTTTCTTAGAATTTAATTAATATTTATTGTACTTGTTATCCTAATAGTTATACTTTTAAATTATATTATTTTCAATTATCATTAATTGTTATCATTATTTTACATTTATTATAGGAACCTGAAACTAAAAATACCTATCTATTTATTTTAAATTATAAAAATAAATCATGTGGTGTGGTATACATTTTCAAGCCGGCCCTGATCCCATTTATTGAGCTTTGAACAGGTTGAGGCGTATACAATAGGGTTTAATCAGGTAGTTTATTTATGGCAGTAAGAGTCAACGGTATAATTCTGCAACAACTATATGTTAAAACTTTGGTTTTGTTTTCATTCCGATGTCGTTCAACGTCGTCCGACATCGGATCGGGAGAAATACGGCTCCAATATAGGTGTAGCCTTAATCAAAGGTATTGTGAACTACAGATCCCTTAATCCATTCATAAAACTCTTGGAAAGTGAAGCTGTGATTGTGTGAAATGTTATTGAAAATCAGTAATGGGTGGAAGAGGGAACTACATGTTTGTTGACTGAATGGTAACCATGTTGAGGTCTGGTTATATCAGATGGTTAAATATTAACACATAACCATACTTACCGACGAAAAGATAAATCCTTATTTAAATGATCCACTATTTTACAAACTATAATAAAGACGATTTTTCACCAATAATCATAAATCAACCAAAATATATAACAATCCGTTAGATCAAAGGAGAAACATCGCAATGCTTACGAAATGAGTATTCATTCATCTTTTGCTTATCTTTTGGGTCCGAGTCGTATCGCATTTGGAAAATAGAAATAGATGTTGCCAGAGCCAGTTTATAGTAAATTTATTGGGAAATAAATTTATTTTGAAAGTAATTACGGATTAATCTTAAACCAGTTGTATTTGCCAAATTAACCCATTTTTAATTGGGATTTTGCAAGATACCTTTGCGATAAATATGTCAATCTCGTTATGCTGCAATAATGACCGAAAGAGGTGGGAAAGACTGTGTGCAGTCGTTGCGTAGGCCAGAAATGTACATTTTTCCATCTGTAGGTTGTAATATCTTTGGGTTTAATAGTGTTCGTAGATGAAATAATGCACTGAGAGAAGATTTTTACTACCTACCGTTTAAAATTTTAATTACGATAGCGAAAAAAATGCCTACATAGACGACAATAAAAAAAAGTGGATGTGACAGTAAAATTGATTTTGTTTGGTTTGGTTCTGGCCTGTAGTAGTAAAGTCGCTTTATAATTATTATCTTGCAGTTACAGCAAAGGAAAGTTCTTATGCTTGCAAAGCCACTCACCACCGATTGAAAGGATGTTTTGCTGGTATTTTCTTATGCCCAGAAAAACGCCAGGTTATACAGGGTGTTATGGAAATGACGTATTATATTTAAATGGGTGACTTCTGGGGTATCCTAGAGAAGCGCTACATATTATTTTTTTAAATCGAACGTTTAAAAAGTGGAGTAATTCACCCCTAAATCAATCGGTCACTACTCGGCACATTCATATATGATCATATTACATTGCTAAGCTGTGCAATCAACAGATGTTTAGGAACAATGTTGCCAACTGTGTAAAAAATGTAAAACTTTAGAGTTTCAAATTAGTTTTTTTGAAGATGCACCTATTATCAGATTATACGCAAACACTAAACAGCACTTAATTATTTCGCATTTCTCGTCCAAACCCGAACAAACCCGAACATCTGATTTTTTTTAAATATAAATTTTGATTTACTCGAGTTCTGGGTCATCAGATGTCATGTAGGAGACTTTTTTTTCCAAATATTCATGTTGTTCTTTAGCGCTTTTGGATGGACAGTCTCTTAACCATTCCACGAGCTGAATCCTTGTGAAAGATACTGATTTTGTTGTGGATTCTGCAAGAACAACAAAAAATTGACAAACCATATGATTTTTTGTAAAAATTTATATACTCAGAAAAAATAGCCACCATTTTGAAAAATATCGGAAATTTTTTTCGCCTGTTTAAAAGTATGTTTAATTCTCCATGAAACTATGCACGTTTTATCGGAATCGGTTTAGTAATAATAAAGGTATTCAAAATTGGTTCGATCTCCTAATCACATATTTGTAAAAACGTACCTAACAAATTTTTTTTTAATTCAATTTTTGGCAAGGTCACCTGATACAAAATTTAAAAAAAATTGTTTAATTTATTTTAACTTATGTTAATAAAATGTATGAAATCAAAAGTACTAGCGTAAATGTTGTTAATTTGAAAAATTTATAGGATTGTACTTACCACCAGCAATAGGCTCCATGATGGTTTTTCAATATTTTTACAAAAACGGAATAACAGAACTAAATATACTGATTTTTTTTCAACCACTTTAATTTGGCCATAATATAAATATAACAGAGGTGATTTATGACACCCTAGTTGTTTTTTAATTAAGTGCCAATGATTTTAGGACATAATTATAACTTTGGTTTTATCCATTTTGACCAGCTTTTACCTGAAATTCGCTTGTGTGCGACGTGCTAAATTGTCTTTTACGTGTTGGAAAATATCGGGACTGGCGCTAATCGCAATACTACTCAGTCGAAGGTCTTCTCCAGCTTCAATAAGAGTAGTCATGGTGAGGGACTGACAACAGCCGAAGAAGTGGTACATTTAAGGCGCCAGCTAGCAAAAATAAATCGTAGAATAATGGCGCTAGAACTCGAAAATATAGGCAGAATGCAAAAAGAAAAGTTTGTGGTTGGTTTTGGTATCGCCTACTTTCTTCTGAAAGTTATTATATGGATGAATAGGGATTAAATGAATGTGAATGATAACCTCCCTTGTATAGTATCACAGTAAGATTATTCTCAGATTGTTGAGAGCAATCACAAAAAGAACAAAACAACTTTTAATTTTATTCTGTGACTGATTTGTTCCTTAATTTTTTATGCTAGACGTGTATTTCGAATTTTAAATATAATCATAATGTATTTTATCACTTCTCTTCCAGCTGTGAGACGCTTGCAGTGCTCTCGGATGAGGTTAAAAATTCGGAATACAATGAATACATTAACAAGGAGTATTTTAAAAATCTTAAGAATGAGGTGATCTTAGTGTGATATTTTGACTGTTAGTAGAAGGTAGATAATAAAACCGTTTTTTCTTCTATAATAAATGTAACATGGGATATTTCTGGCTGTAGGGTGGTTAAATGACCTCAATGACTGTTTCTGATAGAGTAAAAACGGTTTATATTTTAGTTTATGATTAATTTACAATTTTTATGTTATTCTAGAAAGAAAATGGTATTTAAGTGTAAATTATTACAGCAAAATACAAAATTGTACCTATAGATAAAAAAAAAAAAAACGTGTTGTTTAACAAATATCATTAGAGTATCGTTTGGCAACGCCTCAACAAAGACCTGGAAGAAATTTTGGCTTGGGGTGACAGTAACCAAGTCGAATTTAACGCTAAAAAAACCCAGGCCGCAGTTTTCTTTAAAAAGGTTAACATTATAGAACCGGAAATAGTCATGGCCGGACACGCAATCCCAGAATCCCACTGGCTTCATCTATTAATTTGTTGGGTGTCAATCTGGGAGGAAATATGTCTTGGCATAACCACGTTGTGGCAATCGCTAAGATAGCTTCTCAGAAGCTTGGGGTACTCTTCCGAACCAAAAAGTATGTACACATCTCAACAACTTTTGACACTATATAAAGCCCAGATTCGACTATCACTAGAGTACTGCTCTCCTGTCTGGAGCTCGGCACCCAAACATACTCTTCGGCTACTGGATTCCATCGAAAGGGCGGCTATTCGTCTGATCGGAGACCACGAGCTGACGAAGAACCTCGACAGCCTAGAACATCGAAGACAGGTTGGGGATTTGACTCTCTTTTATAGATATTTTCATGGAAGATGCTCGGCTGACCTTGCCCTCTTAATACCGCCCAGAGCGACGAATAGCAGAAATACACGACGAGCCACTGCCGCCCATCCATATGTGGTTAAGCTTAGTACTCCTCGAACTTCATTATTTAAGAATTCTTTCATCTGGAGGACTTCATCCTTGTGGAACGATCTTCCCGACGTCGTTTTTCCCAACGAATATAACCTCCAACGATTCAAAGCCAACGTGAATCGCTTTTTGAGCACACGCATCACTCCCAGAGTGCCCTAAAGGATTTTTCATATAGTGCTTGTGTGTGATCATAAAAAAAAACTAATAAAACTAATAAAATGAAAAATACAATATTGTTTTTAACACCCTGTATTACGAAAACGAAGCGACATGCGAAAAACTTTTATAACACATTTTCGTCTTAAAATAAGGCGAGGATTCACCTCCTTCACTTTTGCGGAGAGGTTAGGGAACACCCTGTATGTAAAGGTCATGGAAGTTGTTAGAAAGTTTTGTAAGGGATGGCGATGATAAAATTAGTCATATTATAAACTTAATAACCAGAACGCCAGTGGTAGCAAAAAAGGGGAAAAAGTCGTGGCTAGGCGAAAGCGCCGCAGCCGAATTTTTTTATGGACCACGCCCACGAACAAATCCGAAATACACACTTACATTTGGTTAATAATTTATAGTAAATACGAGAAAAACCGATGCGATAAGGTGTGAATTCAGATAACTTGCCAGAAATTTTGACGAATTCTCACTATACTTAATTTAAAAAGCGCGACATTTTTACTTAACTTACATACTTACACAACAGACGAACAAAAATAATTTTTTTTTCAGGAGACTTTTCCATTTTCTGAAGAATTTTCAAGACTTTTAAAACGATTCCTGTTTTACGACCCATATACATACAAAAAGAGACAGCTTTAGGACTAGACTTTTTGTATTGCACATACAGGTATCTCATCTCTCTCTCTCTCAACTTGTGAATCAATAAATATTGTGAATCTTTATTATTAATTTGAAATAAATTGAATTGAACTTGAAATAAATTGAAAACAAACAAGAAAATATCTCCATATTTATTTTAAAGAACATTGATAGTAAGTATGCTTATTTGTATTTTAATGGTATTCTACGGTTGTAATGCCAAATATGCAATAATTTCATCGTAAAAAAGCTCATTGGTTGTTAATACTACAACAAGATCTCCTGATTGTCCTGGCCAGTTGTATTTCCCGCATAAGTTTTGATTTATTTTAATCCAAAGAAACTTCTCTCGACTGAGACGGAGGTAATGGGTTTTAAGCTCATTCTTCAGTTGAACAGAATCAAACATTTTATAATGCTTCAATAAACTGTCGAATAGTTCTTGCGGAACAATTTTAAATAGGATTTGATAAAAATTATTTTTGGTCAATAAATCGAAAAAATTTAATTTCCGAAAATCTAGTTTTAACTTAATTAATAACGGTGCCCACAATTTCTTTATTACAAATTTTGTTTATATAGCAGATTCGGATCCGCTACATCTTCGATAATTTCGACACTATCCCACCATGCACCGCCGCGCCGCGAATATCGAATTTACTTTTGACTTTAATAATACGTACCAAATTTGGAAAAAAAATAGAAAAACATACTATCTTTTCCGCTAACGAATAAAAGATTATTGATATATAAAGTTGACAATTTCCAGGGGTGGGCAAGTGCCCCATCTTGTCCCTTCCAAACGTAAACGTTATGTTGTGATGTAAATTAATAATGAAGTTGAAAAAACTTTGAAGTTGACGAGCAGTACCAACTGAAGGAGCTCACATACAGTGAGGATGTAAAGTAAGGAATAAATTCATTATCTCGCAAACTACAATTTTTTTAAAAAATCGCTCGGACCCTTCGATTTTGTTTTTCGAACGCGCATATTCTGACATAAAATGTAGATATAAGTAGATATAAGTTGCAAATAAGAGTGACACAAAAAATTTTTTTCTTAAATAGAACCCACTGTATATTATTGCATGTACGGATTCTTCGGAAAATCCTAAACATTTTTCATGTAGCATGTGCTATACCTTAGCCCAAGCGTTTTGGAGTTATTCTCATTCAAAATTTGAAAATCAGATATTTCGCAATCAATCAAGACTTGCATTGATTCATGCACGCTGAGGAAAACCTGTAGTCAGCATGCGTGAAGCGCAAGAAAAGTCAAGTAGGCTTTGGAGTTATGATGCAAGAACCAAAAGAATTAATGTCAATAGTTACTGTTAGTGTCAGTTTTATGTGTATTTTTCTAACGTTTTACTAGTTTTCAAAAGACTCATTTCGTTTTTTCATAACTAAATTAAATTAAAATGCGGCTCGCTGAGAAACAGCGCGTAGAGGTTTTGATGATGATGGGCTACGGTGATAGGGTTAGAACACAGCAAGAAACTTGTGAGATATTTAATCAAAAATACCCCAATCGTCCGCCAATATCACAATCAACAGTAAGCAAAATTGAGTACAAGTTTAGGCAATTCGGTCATGTAAGAGATGTCCCTAGATTTGGTCGTCCTCAAGTTGATGAAAATCAACAATTAGAAGTCTTACTGGCAGTTCAAGATAACCAGCATGTGGTGTCTAGGCTGGTAGCAAGTGACGTGGATATTGGAAAAACAACAGTTCTTAAAATACTGCATACAAATAAATACCATCCTTATAAAATGCAAGTTCTCCAAGAACTTTTGGAAAGGGACTTTGAGAGGCGCCTTGAATTTTGTGAGCGTTTACAGGATATGTGTTTCGTAAACAGAAATTTTGTAAAAAATATAATTTTTTCCGATGAGTCCACATCTTGCTTGAATGGTGACGTAAATACCCAAAATTATCGATATTGGTCCGATGTAAATCCACACTGGATGAGGGAAGGACACAAACAATTTAATCAAAAGATCAATGTGTGGGCTGGCGTTGTCGATGACATTGTTATAGGGCCTTTCTTTTTTGACGGAAATTTAACAGGCGAGAGATACTTTTTAGAACAAGAACTTGTTCCAGCCCTGGCCACCCTTTTTCCTGAGTTAGAACGTCCCGATTTGCCACATCATAATATCTGGTTGCAACAAGATGGTGCTCCCCCACATTTCGCTGTGGGAGTTCGTACATATTTGGACGATACGTTTCCAAACAGGTGGATTGGAAGAGGTGGTTTTATTGAGTGGCCGCCAAGGTCACCCGATTTTTACAACAATTTTTAAAATAATTTTATTCTTTGTTTTCTCCATGACTTTTTCCACTTTTCAAATTTTGAATGGGAATAACTCCAAAACGCTTGGGCTAAGGTATAGCACATGCTACATGAAAAATGTTTAGGATTTTCTGAAGAATCCGTACATGCAATAATATACAGTGGGTTCTATTTAAGAAAAAAAAATTTTTGTGTCACTCTTATTTGCAACACCTTGTATATCTACATTTTATGTCAGAATATGCGCGTTCGAAAAACAAAATCGAAGGGTCGGAGCGATTTTTAAAAAAAATTGTAGTTTGCGAGATAATGAATTTATTCCTTACTTTACGTCCTCACTGTATAATATCATTATCGAATCAATTGTCATCATAAAATACTACTAATAATAATAATTCAGAAGAAGAAAGAATGAACAAATTGTATTATTATTTATTAGTTTTATTTTATTATTTATTTGAATTAAGTGTTTTCTTACACTGATTCATCTGCAATTAACAATTCTCAGCTTTGTACGTAGACTTACATTTAATTGACAACAATTTACCTATTTCTTGTATATTCAATTATCAATTACCAGTAAGTTATTGATGATATTTCCGTCGAATTAAAGCAGAAATAATGCAAACCTAATTGAACTTATCTCTGTCACTAATAGCCTCGCTTCCAGTTACTGAGTCTCCACGTCAGTGGCAGCTCGTCCGGTGAGGCAAGTGAGGCGGCGCTTCACTACGTATTTTATAAATAGAATATTCATTGTTAATTAAAATAAAATTGTCATTATGAACAAATGAAAAATGATAACCATTTATTTGTTTCAATAGTTTTAACATGCTCACCCCCCATCTTAAATGAATTTTAAAAAATAGCGGCTTGTTCTTTATCCTCTTATCTGCCAACCTCATTTTACGAAAAAGTGATACCTCTATTAGATCGGTAGCTGTTAAATATTTTCGATCGCAAGTCACGCAGAGCGCAGTGATTTAATGCACATCTACAATCGAGCAGTGTAAATCATTAATATTTTCATACTTTCCGTCGTTCGAAAGCGTAGTTTTGTCGCACTCCGACTATTTCAACAATTAAATTGTTTTATTTATCACTTTGTTACGATAGCTTTCGAAGTATATTAAAAAATTGTTCAAAATGAAATTTTTTTTAATATACTTCGAAAGCTATCGTAACAAAGTGATAAATAAAACAAAACCAACATTGATACGATCAGTACAACTGGAGACATTAAATATACGGTATGAGAAGATTGGAGATAATCCAGCAAATATATCAAAAATTCATATACCTTATGGATATTCTGGAAAATATTTTTTTTTCAGCAAAATCCTGAAATCCGTAGCAACTAGTTGTATGAATACAGGGTGTCCGGGAACATGTGGGAAATATCCCGGATATGAAGAAAGCACGTGAAAAGAATACTATAGGTTCATATAAACTTCTTTCGTATCGGCCTCCTCTTCGGAGATATGGGCTCCCAAAGAGCACCAATGGAATCAAGTTTTTTACACATAATTATTGAACCACCTGGTATATTTCAATTATTTTTTAATATGATGTATACCAGGTAAGACCCGTCAAATTACTACCCAAGAAACTGTTGTGAATTACTCACAGCTGCAGGGACGGACTAGCTGTAACACTCATGGGCCCATTTTTTTTACGCCCTGTATGATGAGAACTTTGGACAATGTTTTTTACATACCTTTAACTATTGGCTAAAAATTAAGTTCTCTTCATTCATGTCGCCCATCCTAACCGTTTTCGGAAAAAACTTATTTTTAATTACTATATCATGTATTTAGCGTAATTTTCCACTGTAACCAACATAGTTTCAATAAAAAGTTGAACTTTAACTGCTTAGTTAAAACCCTCGTAAGAGGGTTCAACATGGGCTCCATGAAGTCTGATACACTCGCGGGCACGACTAATTGAGGACTGCTGTACCCGCCACAATAACCCAGCTTTGTTCCTTATTTGAGTACATTGAAACGTGATTCTTCGTAGAATTTCCTCCCTACTATCAACCGGAGTGGAATACACCAAGGTTTTGAGATGTCCCCACAGGTAAAAATCTAATGGCGTTAGGTCGGGAGATCTAGGAGGCCAGGCAATAGGTCCTCCTCTACCTATCCAACGGTTTGGATAGACGTTATTGAGGTGTTCCCGTACAGCAACGCTGAAATGAGGTGGTGCCCCATCATGCATGAAGTACATGTTTCGGCGGGTTTCAAGTGGTAAGTGCTCTACTAAATCATTAAAAGCATTCTGGAGGAACTCCAAATAAAGTACTCCATTCAATCGTGCCGGCAATACGAATGGTCCAATCAAAAAATTGCCAACGATTCCTGCCCAGACATTAATTGATTGGAACTGATGTTGATAATGCGAAACAATAGTTTCATGAGGATTTTCATCAGCCCATACATGTGAGTTATGTAAATTTATGATACCATTTTTGGTAAAACCTGCTTCATCCGTGAAAAGAATAGTGCTAATGAAGTTTACATTATTTCGTTGCTGATCCAATAGCCAGTTTGCAAACTGCATTCTACGGGGAAAATCTTCAGGAATCAGTTTATGCACTTTTTGCAAATGATAGGGGTATAACAGTTATTCTTGAAGAATTTCATGTACTATTGTTTTCGACGCATTAAACTGCGCTGATAATTTTCGAGTGCTCGTTGAAGGAGTATCATATACAGCATTAAAAATATTTTCCTCTAATTGCAGCGTACGTACTGTTCCTCCCTGACCAGTATCATTAGTTCATTTTCCAAAATTTCCTAAAATTATGAAAGAAGTAAATAACATTACCTTATTATACCTTATTAAAAAGAATCGCCCACCATTCTCCCTAAGACGTTGGTCAACCCGTTGAAATGTCTTCTGATCTGGAAGAGTGCGATTAGGTAATCTGTCGTGATATAACCTCCTAGCTTCCAAAGCGTTGGAAGATGCAAGACCATATGTCAGATGCATATCTGCATACTCAATAAACGTGTATTCCATATTTCGAATTATTTCACAATTAATTTCACCACGAAATTCACAAATCAGTAAATTAATATCAAAGTAATAAGGAATCAATGTATCAGTGATGTGAAAGTTGACAAGTTTTAAAATGAAGGCTATTTATTTACTTCGAACCTACCAAAGTTTGCAAAGGTAACTCGAAAAAAAGTATCTTTTATCGAAATACGCTAAATACATGATATAGTAATTAAAAATAAGTTTTTTCCGAAAACGGTTAGGATTAGCGACATGAATGAAGAGTACTTAATTTTTAGTCAATAGTTAAAGGTATATAAAAAACATTGTCCAAAGTTCTCATCATACAGGGCGTAAAAAAAATGGGCCCATGAGTGTTACAGCTAGTCCGTCCCTGCAGTTGTGAGTAATTCACAACAGTTTCTTGAGTAGTAATTTGACGGGTCTTACCTGGTATACATCATATTAAAAAATAATTGAAATATACCAGGTGGTTCAATAATTATATGTAAAAGACTTGATTCCATTGGTGCTCGTTGGGAGCCCATACCTCCGAAGAGGAGGTCAATACGAAAGAAGTTTATATGAACCTATATTATTCTTTTCACGTGTTTTCTTCATATCCGGGAGATTTCCCACATGTTCCCGGACACCCTGTATAAGTTGTAAAAAGTTTTTCGGACGATTCTAAAATGTCCTGGCGAAAAAATTCCTAAAAAGAAGTTCCCCAAACTTCTAAGCATCCATTCCTCGTAGTATTAGTAAAGTAAAGAGATATTAAAAATGGCAGTCAATTATTGTATCCACTTAAGATAGATAATGGGAATTGATATGACCAATTTGATCAATTCAAGTGTAATACCACATTCCGTGTATCCTCGAACCTCCCTACCATACCTGTCCTATATACCTGTCCAGACTAATTAGGAAATAAATCAACCGGCTACCAAGTTCACTTTGCAGTACACCTGGCTTCTCGCTTCGCATTGCTTCTGTGTTTCATTGGCCAGTGGCTTTAAAAATTATTATGACAGTCGTTGTGGGCTATATAGAAGGGTTTGTTCGAGTTTGTTCACTATATACTTGCAAACTATTGTGAGCGCAATAGGGTATTTCTTAATATAAAAAAATGCTGTATAATCTCTTTTAATAGGAATCGTCACCCTATATCATTTACTTACTCGATCAGCAATTCTGAGCTGGATCGAGTTTCTGAAGTGAAGGATTTGGGAGTAATTCTTGACTGTAAGCTGATCTTCGATAGCCATATTAATTCATTAGCTTGTAAGACCTTTCGAATGTTAGGTTTTATTAATAGGCAAGCAAGATATTTCAAAAATCCAATATCATATTTAGCTTTATATTATGCTTTTGTGCATAGCAGATTGAATTTTGCTTCGATTGTTTGGAACCCTTTCTATTCAGTTTATATAAATATAGATTAAAATCAGTACAGAATAAATTTCTAAGGACTCTCTCAGTCAAAGCAAACCTTGATAACTATCATTGTAGTTTTATAAGATATCATTTTGGAATTATGACTTTGGAAAATAGAAGAAAACTGTCGGAAGTTATGTTCTTCATTAATCTAACGTAAAATACCCTTTCAAAAATCTTTGAGAAAACTGAAAACTTTTGGGTCCGAATCCTAGCGCATTTGTAAAATAGAAATAGATGTTGCGAGAGTGCACTTGGATTAGTTCAAGATTCGTTCGATTCTTTTAAGTATAATAATATGTTTTTAAAGAATCTCTCATATCCTTTTCACAGTTTATAATAAAATTATTGGGAAACAAATTTATTTTAAGAGCAATTGCGGATTTACCTTAAACCAATCTGGCTATGCTGCAATAATGGCCGAAAGAGGTGGGAAAGACTGTTTGCAGTCATTGCGTACGCTGGAAATGCACAGTTTTCCATCTGTAGTTTGTAATATCTTTGGGATGACGTATTTAACTTGGACTTAATAGTTTATGAACTGACAATAATTACTTTGACAGGATTATGCTTTATTAATTGACATTTAAAAACCTGGGTACATAACTTTAACTATGATTGGTCATTTTCATATCCTAATCAGAATGGATATGAAACTATATCCAGTCAGTTAACTGAAATAGCGTTCATATCAATTCTGTAGATTGTGAAGAAAACAAAACATATACATAAAAAATCATTTCCTCCTTTCATAAAAATACCAATGGGTAGAGTAACTGGCAATAAAATCTACCAATTAATGTGGCGTTATCATGTTATTAGAAACTGGTTGCAAATTTTGTGTGTAAGGCACGGTTTCATTCGTAAAATATTTTTGAATGAGGGATAAAAGAAATAGATATATTAAAGTCCAAGTTATTGAATGCCGTGTCGTGGTCGACTATTTACGATCCGTTAGATTTGACATTGATAGACACTAATTGTTGTTCGTTTGTGCGTTTAAATTATTCTCAAAATATTTTACGGAATAACGACTAGAGTGTGATAGAAATCGTTACTGCTATTTCTATTTGATCTATGTCACCTTTAAAATCTTGATCTGATGAAGGAGGGCCACATCATTTTAAAGGTAGTTTAAATCTTTGTCCAATAAAACCACATTACAGGGTGTTATGGAAATGACGTATTATATTTAAATGGGTGACTCCTTGGGTGTCCTAGAGAAGCGCTACATATTTTTTTTTAAATCGACCGTTTTAAAAGTGGGGTAATAAACACTCTTACTCACAGGTCAGTCCGCGCTACTGTACAACATTTCACCCAGAGCCAAACTTATTGTAAAACTGAAATTCCATTTAAAATTATAAAAATAAATTATTTTCTACCTACTTGTATTTATACTTATACATAAAGAGGGAGGGAATCCAGGCACAAACACAATCAGTTTCTGTTCTTTTTCATTGGAACACTCCTGGAAACAGTGTCTGTTTGAAGGTCGTAGACAATGGTGTTTCTTGAATAATAGAAAAGTTTTGAACTTGCATTGTCTTTATTTGTTATATATCACAACGTTTCAACTGGTAAGTATCTCCAGTCGTCTTCAGGTGAATACTAAATAAGAAAAGTGAAACAGAACCGATAGTTAGCTTTTGAAAATACAAAAATACAAATTATACTACAGATTATTAGATTTTATTACACGCGACGAAATTTGACGCCCAGAAGAAACGCGTCAATAAAAACAATATTCAAAGATTATTTATGGACGGACTGAGAGTGTGTTGGTTATCGACGAGACACAAAATATCCGGCTGCTGGTTGGTCTTCAACTAACAGACGCAAGCGTGCGGCGCTATATGAAACTACTTCACTCAGCCGATGTAAGGCGTCAAGAGGTCATTGGCATTTGACTTAGTGACGTACGTGGCTATTACTATTCCATATGTTTTTTCGGGTTGTTCAAAACATAGTCCGTCGTAAATGTTCTTCAATTAATTGTACAACAAGGTATTACAGAATGGAAAAGTATTTAAATTATTAATGTTTAATTAAAGAGTTTAAGGTGTACATATGACAACACCGGCCAGAATTCCTTGATTGCTTACATGCATCGCAGTGCCACACAGATGTTTTTCTGGTTTGACGTCAGGTCACTTTTAACGCTGAATGAATTTATGGCTATTTTTCTTCAATTTGTCTTTATATCAGGAATTGCCGGTTTAAATATAATACGTCATACTAATTTTTGAATTAAAATGGACAATGGACATTCAAAAAGTAGGAAAGTAAAGACCCAAAAATACTTTCCTGTGGTACTCCTTGTCATTTAATATTTTTGTTAAAAACATATTAGCATATGGGGCTGTTATGATTAAAAATGAGCATTAAATAGGTAATCGTGTTCGAATCAGTATTTTGATTCCGTTTCACCAATTTTAGACATAACACATAAATTCCAAAGAATATTGGAATCAATTAAAATATGTCAAAAAACAAACCTCATAAACGAACTAGATCCGATCTTCTCGACTTTAGAAATCGAAACAGACATAACGAACGCAACTTACGACGAAGTGATTTAATGGTATAACGAGGCAGAAATCCGGTGCTTCACATAAACGTCAATTTAAGTAAGGAATCTGTTATTTATGGTTTTATTTAGAAGAGTTAAAATAATAGATTTGTCTGCGACAACGATCAATGGGTTTTCAATCTGTGCATAAAATCTGTTTCTGGCAGCACTGCGTAAATACCCCGTAGAAGGATTAAATTGGATATTTTTTTGAATTCGAAAAGAATACGAGTTCATATTTTATTTTCTGATCGAATTCCAGTAGAAATAAAAATCCTCTTTTAAATTATTTGTTTTAAATATTACTTTTTACTGGTGATTATATTGCTAATACCATCTGCAATTATGTCCCCGCTATGGGCATCGAACGGGTAATAGTGAGTTTGCCCAGTTCCTTTTGAAAGTAAACATTTGACAGGACCGGATTTCAACGTTTTTAATGTAAATTTCACTGGTTAGTTAGGAAAAATATTGCAATCAAAATTTCGATTAGTTCGATTTAAGACAGCGTTCCATGCATACGATTTCTGACGATATGATGATCCGACGATGCCCTGATTGGTGTAAATTTTTGGTGCCAAATTCCGTCAGAATATTTGTAACAATCTACACGATGAGCTTTATTTTAACTTTCATCCGACGTCGTATGTTTCTTAACCTCACTTTTTTCTAACCCAAAAAGTAATAATGAATGACTATATTGACTATTTTGGGAATTATTACCAGCTACTAATGCACCAAATTAAAAATACATTAATTTTAAGGTTAGGTAGTGACCACATATATATTATATTGTATACGAGTGACACTCTCTTCTTTTTTTACAAGCTTTTTAGTGAAATTCGGTTCCGAATATCGGATAATGTGATAAGCAAAATATTTTCGTACATACCTGAAATACTTTATACCTGGTATTGATCCACAACTTTTGCAAAAAAGCACCATGCATTTGTTTCCTTTCATCTTAAACAAAATAAGCCACTAACCTACCAATCAGCGAATCGAATCACCACAAATTAAAAACTCCTTTACAAAAATTGTTGTTATGTAATGAAAGTTTATAAGCACTAATATACCAACAACAATGTGGATGAATCATTTTTTATTCTGTAATTTGAAAAAGCATGCAAAACCAAAGATGGCGACGAATAACAACAAACAAATAATGTCGGACCTGCTCTGACGCGGCCGATAAAATTTCCACCCTACTGCGCAAACTCAATAGTACCGCGCCATCTCCCATAGTGGGGACACTTTTTATATTTTGGAACGTTCGTATTGGCAATATAATGGTTATATATACAGGGTGGCCCATCGAAAACAGTCCAGCAAGGTTAACGGCTGTGTACGCGAAAATAAAAAAGGAACCTCGGACTCGTAAATTTGTGTTTTCAGGGGGGCACGTTTCAATATTAATTTCATCCCTGTAACCTCAACCCCCCTAGCGGGGACGGCTACTGCCATTGTTTTTTCAAATGGGAATGAATGTTGTGATACATCTTTTTAAAGGGCATTGAATTCTCTTTAAAATGGGGCTTTGTTTTGTAAATTTGAGCTACGCGCCGCCGAGAAACTGCGTTTTAAAAAATGTTATTTTATTGAGTAATACTTACATGTTATCTTATTAAATGTTCAAAATGTCCGCCATCCACCTCCATACAATTTACCTCCAAATACCTCCAACCACTTTACTGAAGATAAAGTTGAATTGACTTATATTTAATACTTAAAAAAAATTGTTTACGCACAAATCTGTGTACTTGATAAGAGGTGCAGTGAAATGTTTCAAATTCCGTTGCTCGGCGGCGCGTAGTTCAAATTTACAAAACGAGGCGCCATTTTAAAGAGAATTTAATGCCCTTTAAAAAGATGTATCACAACATACCTATTCCCATTTGAAAAAACAAGGGCAGTAGCCGCCCCCGCTAGGGGGGTTGAGGTTGCAGGGATGAAATTAATAGTGAAACGTATCCCCCTGAAAAAACAAGTTTACGGGTCCGAGGTTTTTTAATTTTCACATACACAGCCGTAAACCTTGCTGGACTGTTTTCGATGGGCCACCCTGTATGTGTCCGACACCGCCAGGGCACCTTCGGTCTAATTATTTTAAGAGGCGGCGTCGGAATCTTTATATCTGTTAAAGTTAAAGATATGTTACTTCCATACTCTTCAGAAGTCTGAAATATCAACATTATACAGGGTGTCCGCTAATTAATGGTACATGGAAAATCTACATACTTCATACATAAACATATTAGGATTTAATTATAGTTACCTATATCCGACAGATATTAACACTGAGATACAGGGTGTTAAAGTTAAAAATTTATTTTTGTTTTTCTCTAATAACTTTGCAGGAAACCAACGTTTTGTACAAAATTAGGCAATTATGGTTTCTTTAGGACGATAAATTGATTCTTTTATGATATTTTAATGTACAATGTAGGTGGCGCTGTCTGCGGCATTATTTGCACATTCATGCCATGACTTTTTTTGTGCCTCAGTGTATTTAAGTTTTTAATGAAAATAATATTTTTCTCATATTTATTACGTAAAAAGGGTATACTAAGTTCAGGTTGCCCAGAGTTACCGTTTCGGAGATATTTGCATTTAAATTGTTTAGTGCAGCCTGCCCAATTATTATTAATTTGCGAACAAAATCTTTTTCTTAAAGTAACCTATGAGAAAACAAATAAAATATAGAGATGCAGTTGCTATGGAACAGAAATTGTTTCATTTTTGAGTTTATCGGAAGTTTGGGTTTTCGTTGTTGTTGGTTTCTTTCTAGGGTCAAAGTTATTTTAATTAAAGTAAGTTAAAGAACAATCCAATTGTTGTATTTATTATTCCCAATTACCATTACTAGAACATTAATTATCATGTAAAAGTTAATTGGTAAGAAGTAACAAAATATTATTTGCTTGCCTGAGCTAACGCGCTGAACAATTGGCAAATATCTCCGACACGGTAACTCTGGGCGACCTGAACTCAGTATACCCTTTTTACGTAATAAATATGAGAAAAGGATTATTTTTATTAAAAACTGAAATACACTGAGGCACAAAAAAGTTATGACCTAAGGAATGTGCAAATAATGCCGCAGACAGCGCCCCCTACATTGTACATTAAAATGTCATAAAAAACTCAATTTCTCGTCCTAAAAAAATTGCCAAATTTAACTTTAATACCCTGTATCTACCTTATTATCAACTTTCGGATATAGGTAAGTATAATTAAATCTTAATATTTTTACGTAAGGAGTATGTGGTTTTTCCATGTACCATTAATTAGCGGACACCCGGTATACATAGTTGCAATTAAAATAATAAATTATGATATTATTTTAAAGAGATCTTCAAAATGATGTGTCACTTGACCCCTGACCCTTTAGATTTTAAGGTAACGTGTACCCCTCAAGGGCGGATCGAGAACTTCGGTGGGGGTTAAATTTCGTTGGGGGGGGGGTCATACATGGAAAAGTTACGTGGTATTTTTCGTGTTAAATTGATGGTTTGGGGGGGGGGGGGGCGTTCGTGACCCCCTCTGGATACGCGCTTGATACCCCTCCAAGGGGGTTTGTTCGAGAACAAACATTTTTTGGAAAAAGGGTCCTCCTTTACAATAAAGTTGACGTGTTTATTTTTAATGTTAATTACTGATAGCGAGATATTAAAAGGGTGAGAAGTTTTCAAATTGACACTCTGTATATTATTTCCATCCCATAAAAATGTTTCTTCTCATTTAGTAAGATGGAGGACCATAGGTGTACCTATATCCTTTTAATAATATGTTAATATCATTAATAAAATTTTCAATAAATAATCACAAACATGACATGCCTTTCCAAGTAAAGAAAGAAATATATGATATAGAAAGGAATCTTTTACGAATGGAGCTATTAAACTACATTTTACTAAATTTCACAAGAATCGCTGAAAAGCGCAGCGTGAAGGAACCTTCTCATTCACTAAAATCACTTAATAACTGCAGCAAATTTACTTTTCGACTATAAACGTCTTTCTATGACAGTTTGCGGCCAAATAGTCTTCATTCAAAATAGTACAAGTAAGAGCCTCATATTGAAAAATTCCACTATAACAAAACACGATTTATGCGACCTCAGAATGGGCCATAATGGCACTCGAAATTATGAAGTTACCATTCATTTTTATAATGGAGCCATCATCATAAACTAAAAATATCACAGTTTTCATTCATCTCGAGTCGAATCTATTGAAGTAAATCGTTGAAAAGCGCAGCAAGAAACGCCAAAAAATTGGTAATAAATGGTTTTCACAAAAGGTATTGTGCGCGGGCGGCTGGACCTCTCGGCCTTATGCGATCCTATGGGAATACGTAACATCATTAATCTTCATTTGTTACCAGCCACTTCAACTGTTTACCGTATTGTTGGCCTATTAAGATATGGGTTTTATTATACAGGGTGTCCAAGATAAGGAGGGCCTCTATGGGGATCTCGTTAATGGTAACAGATACAACTTCGATTCAACGCGGAAAAAGTATGGCAATCAAGGCACGAGCACATAAAGTTTTGGTAGATTTTTTGGAGTTTTGAGTTAATTAAGAAAAACTGAAATTTTTAAGTTTTAATTTAATTTTTTCAACGTTAATACGAAAGTTAGAGCAATACTGACAGCAACTTTTAGTGAACTCAAACATGACATAACAAATTTTTTTATATAACATTTTGTTCTCATGTATTCATCATCAACTTTATTTTATTCTGTCCTGATTTTATAATGTCAAATTTTAAGAGCCTTTCTTATTCTAAATTCAATGATGTCCCACATATTATCGTTTCATTACGTTTCCAGTCTTATTAATCATCTTCGTGAAATTTTCAGGATACGGACCTGTATTTTCCATAATTTTGTAAAAACAGTTCAATGCAGTAGGTACAGTACGTTTCACGAAAATTGGATACGACTTAATGATTTCCTGGGTCGGTCCCATTGTGTCGACAAGAGCTTGGCAATAAACAAGTGAAGTGTGAAGGGACGGACTATGGAAAACAAGTAATGATATGATTTTATTAATGTAATCAAATGAAATAACATTTTTTTTAAATATTACTAGTCATATTTATTTACATTTATAATGTCATTCTATAGATAGTTCTGTTTCGCTATTGCTATCCTTATTAATTATAATTGGATTAATTATACGATCCAGAATAATATACGAATTTTCTACAATTACGCGATGGACTGAATTTTTCCAACTACCTGGGGGAATATCATTAAAGCATTTTCGTATTAATTCTACAACACTAGAACTTAAAGTCGGAGAAATATTTTCAGACCTAACCAGTGATTTTAACTGGTGCCACATATGCTCTATGGGGTTAAAAATACAATATAGGGTGGGAGCCGTAGCACTGTATGTCCAATTTCTTCTGCCAATGTGTCACAAACATATACTTTTTTTATACAAAATGTCTTTAAAACTTCTAAAATATCACTTTTTTTATAACTTGTATAGCTCGCATTGTCCATTACTATCACGCTATTCTGAGGAATGTTTGGTAAAATACAATTCTTGAAGCATTCCTCAAAAACTAACAAATTTTACCACAAAAAGATATTTAAATATAAATTAAGCAACCTAACCTACCTGATGTGCCTATATTTAATTATAATTATTACAATCCGGTCCTTTCCACATAATAATAACAAACGGTCATAAATAATGGGATGGCCCAGGTACTTTTACTGCAGTCATTAAGTTATATCCACTTTTCGTGGAACAAGCTTTACTAAAATGAATATTTTTAAAATTCTGTCATAATAATGCACTACATAATAATCATAAAACAAGATAATTTATTAACAATAACTAAACAGTAGTATGAAAAAATTAACAAACCCGAACAAACCCGAACAAATAGGTACATCGGTAAAAAAAATTAATTAAAGCAAAACTTTTTTTTTATGATCAAACACAAGCACTATAGGAAAAATCCTTTAGGGCACTCTGGGAGTGGTGCGAGTGCGCAAAAAGGGATTCACGTTAGTTTTGAATCGTTGGAGGTTATATTCGTTGGGAAAAACGACCTCGGGAAGGTCGTTCCATAAGGATGAAGTCCTCCAGAAGAAAGAATTCTTAAATAATGAAGTTGAAGGAGTAAGCTTAACCACATATGGATGGGCGGCAGTGGCTCGTCGTGTATTTCTGCTATTCGTCGCTCTGGGCGGAATTAAGAGGGCAAGGTCAGCCGAGCACTTTCCATGAATATATCTGTAAAAGAGAGTCAAATCCCCTACTTGTCTTCGATGTTCAAGGCTGTCGAGGTTCCTCGTCAGCTCGTAAACTAGTACTAACTGTAGATTATTGAAATTAATTTTCCAGAAGGTCTACGAAATTATTTCCGTCATTCTCCAGAGACCCAAGATGACTAGAAAAGTTATTGAAGCCTTTCAGATCTTAAGGCCACAAATCCAAACGAATGTTTTAAATTCTGCAATTTTAAGATGATATTTGCTTGGAGACTGACGGAAATCCCTTCGAACACATCTTGGAAAATTAATTTCTAATAATCTACTGTTGGTTTTACTGTAACTAATGTTTTTTGCCGATGTTTTTGTTGTTTTTACAAAATTAAGGAAACTAGCGGTCGGTATCATGAAAATTTCATGAAGATGGTAAAAAGACTCGAAACGTAATAAAATGGTAATGTGTGACATCATTGAATTTAGAATAAAAAACGGTCTTAAAATTTGACATATAAAATCAGGGCCGTATTAGAAAAATTAAGTTGATGATGATTACTTCAAAACAAAACGGCGTATAAAAATATTTGTTGTGTAATCTTTGAGTTCACTAAAAGTTTTACCAAAGCTTCTTGTGAACCATATTATTAGGGCTTTGATTGTGATACTTTTTTGGCCATTTAGTCGAAGTTGTATCTGTTACCATTAACGAGATCTCCATAGAGGCCCTCCTTATCTTGGGCACCCTGTATAGAGTCTGATGATGCATTTTGATGATTTTTTTTATCGCTGGACCGTTTATTTTTACGTGCGATAATTTTTAGATATTTAAAATAATTATTTTTTGTTCAAAATAATAGATTATCGGCGATGATACAAGATTTGTCGCCAAAGGACGAACCACAAGAAAAGTATACACAAAGTAACCGGTGTTTTTGGCTAGTTTACTAAACTATCTACAGTAGTTGGATATAGAGTAAATTTAATGTTCCTAGTATTATAACCAATTCGTTGGTGAGTATATAAACGATCCTCCAATCCTCTTTGGTTAATTTATTAGAAAAGTTAGGTTATGTGTTGTGTGTTGTTATTGTTTACTGTGTCTTGTGAAATTTGTTTAGGAATATGTGTTTGGATATTTAAAATGAATAAATAGCAACAATTTGAAAACCTACTTTTGGAAGTTTGCGAGCAAAAGTCGCAAGATTCAAAATTAATTAATGATAGTGATTATAGTGAAATTTTGTAACCTATAAGAAGAATACGCGAAATTGGACCTAACACTAGTAACAAGAATGATTATTATGTGTAAATAATTATGACTTAACGAGAATAGAACCATCTTACGTAATCTTACATAAAAATCCGGAAAGATTATTTTTATTGAATGAATGTTATGCTGTCCACCACATAATATAAATAAACAGTATATTGCAAATACGAACGTTCCAAAATACAAAAAGTGTCGCGTCAGAGCAGGCTCGACATTATTTGTTTGTTGTTATTCGTCGCCATCTTTGGTTCTGGATGCTTTTTCAAATTACAAAATAAAAAGTGGTTCATCCACATTGTTGTCGGTATATTAGTGCTTCTAAACGTTCGTTACCTAACAACCATTTTTGTAAAGGAGTTTTTAATTTGTGGTGATTCGACTCGCTGTTGTTAGTGGCTTGTTTTGTTTAAGATGAAAGGACACAAGCGCATGGTGCTTTTTTGCAAAAGTCGTGGATCAATACGAGGAATATATTTCAGGTATGTACATATATACGAAAATATTTTGCTTATCACTTTATCCGATCTTGGGAACCGAATTTCACTAAAAAGCTTATAAAAAAAGAAGATAGTATCACTCGTATACAATATAATGTATATATGTGGTCACTACCTAACCTTAAAATTAATGTATTTTTAATTTGGTGCATTAGTAGCTGATAATAATTCCCAAAATAGTCAATATAGTCATTCATTCTTATTTGGTTTAGAAAAGAGTGAGGTTAAGAAACATACAACGTCGGATGAAAGTTAAAATAATAAAACTAATCGTGTCCATTGTTACAAATATTCGGACGGAATTTGGCGTCAAACGTTTGCACCAATCACGGCACCGTCGGATCATCATATTGTCAGCAATCGTATGCATGGAACGCTGTTTTAAATCGAACTAATCGAAATTTTTATTTTTTCCTAACTAACAAGTGAAATTTTCATTAAAAAAGTTGAAATCCGGTCCTGTCGAATGTTTACTTTCATAAAGAAATTTCCGAATTGCGCAAACTCACAACTCCCCCTTCGATGCCCAGAGCGGGGACGTAATTGCAGATGGTATTAGCAATATACTGTTTAATGTGTCCACCAGGGAACTTTGCATGCAACAATGACATTTTTAACCTACTGTACTTGTAAATAAATTATGTTTTTGACAAAGAATTGTTTTCCTAGAATAAACTAAATTAACCGAAGAGAATTTGTTAGTTACATACGAATCAAGGAGTTGGTTATTATGTAGGATTACTACCAATATTAAGTTCATTCTTTATCAAACTACTGTGGGTAGTTTGTAAACTACCAAAAACATCGGTTAATTTGTGTACTTTTCTTGTGGTTTATACTTTTGCGATACATCTTATATAGTTTGTAAACTAGCTGGATAGTATACCAACCAACTGATATTAGTAGCAATTTTAGTAGAAATATGATTTTTCATCAAAATAACCAGACATTTGGATAGTTTGTATACCAGTCTATAAACTAGCCAAGTAAACACTTTAACCGTAACATAATACCGTCCCAGAATATATGGGCAATCTCCCGGGTTCAGATAGAACACTTAAAAATAACAGGAGAAGTTTTTATAATCCCATAACGGACGTCCCTGGAAATCGTTGTTCTTTAAACAATTTTTTAAGTACTAGGTGTAATTTAATAATTTTTTAGTATAATGGTTAGTAGATGAGTCTCCTTAAAAGCCCTTTTAAACACATTTGGCTTATTTAGTTTGCCAGGGACGGACTAGACGTAACACCAAAATGTTTTTTCTTTGTACACCTTGTATGATGAAGGAACGACAATATATTTTTCAATACTCTAAACCTTAAGCTGCAAAAAGGTACTCTTGATCAATGTCGATAAAGTGAACTAATTTGAAAAAAAAATTTTTTTGTTCGATATGGCTTTTTGCATTAGTTTTATGTTCATAAAATTCCCTCATTGTGGTTTTTTCACATGTACCGATTTAAATAGGGATATTTATGCCAGTGTCAGTTTATGGTAGTAGGTATCTTGAAATTTGTGGGTTTTCTCCTTCGTTATATTAGTTACTAACTTAGTAATGGAATTTATGTATACTGAATATAAATCATATTGAAGAAAAATATATTTTTTCTCGAAAACAGTTCATTTTATCGACATTCACCAAGAGTACCTTTTTTTCAGCTTAAGGTTTAGAGTATCAAAAAATATTATTGTCGTTTCTTCATCATACAAAATAAAGCATTTTTGTGTTACGTCTGGTCCGTCCCTGGCAAACTAAATAAGCCACATGTGATTAAAATGGCGAATTTTAAGGAGACTCATCTACTAACCAATATACTAAAAAAATATTAAATTACACCTAGTACTTAAAAGCTTATTTAAAAACAATGATTTCCAGGAATGTCCGTTATGGGCCCGTATCACCGTAGGGGAGGCCGTAGGAAGAAAAATGTATAGGTACTTCTCCTATTATTTTGAAGTGTTCGATCTGAACCCGGGAGATTGTCCACATATTCTGGGACACCCTGTATATAAAACTATAGGCGCTCTAAAAGTAGTTCGCCCCTCCCGTCCCCAAACCCAGGCTGCGCCACTGCACTGGATCATTAGAGTCTGATGGGGTTTATCAACACCGGTTTATTTCGTTTTATTTAACAAGGAGCTGCCGTATACAGACGACCATTGGCTTTCCAAAACACGTATCTTCACGATTTAGCTAATTGGAACAATAAATTGTTGGTATGGTGTCCACTTTTAATAGGCTGATTGTCTGTACCATGGCATCTGTTCTTATACTCAGTGGGCCATGAAAATAATCACCTTTAAAATTCCACATTTTATTACGTGGAATTCAGTAGCTCAAGATCTGGTATAATGTTGTTGTCGTGGCGATTATTATTTCAATTGACAAATGATTGTAATAGTTATTTATGACGTTAGTGTTAAAAATATCATTTTATTGGAAAATTGGACAATGAGCGAAGCGGCACTTTTTTACTACTCATGAGCGAAAAGTTTGAGTTTTCACACTCATTTGAGCGTAAAAAGTTTCACTTTAAAGCATTACTGCGAAAAGCAACTGATTTTCGGTGCAAAATACCAAAACCTTCCGATCGAGATCGTTTGTTCATGGGTGTCGCTTGGGACGGGTACTCCCCCCCCCCCCCCCCCCGGAAATTGTCAACTTTATACATCAATAATCTTTTATGTTATTAGTGGAAAAGATAGTATGTTTTTCTATTTTTTTCTCAAAAACACTCTTACAGTGAAACTCAAGTTTCAAGTAAATTTTGCAAATGCATGCAGGCAAATATTCCTCATATGGGGATTATATAGGTACTAATACCCTAGGACACGAATTAATCTATGAGGCTTACGGTGTACAATTTCATTCTTTATTATTGCCTTCTAATGTATGTTTTGTGCCAAATATAAAAATAAGAAATCTGAAGGTGCAAAAAATTCAAGGAAAAATTATTTTTTATCTGTAATAATTATAGGTATGTAACTTATTTGAGTTGGGTTACATGCTTGGTGAAATGACATATTTTCCATTATAAGGAGTACAAGATGATACTAAAAGTAGTATTAGTATCTTCTTGTACTCCTTCGATAATGAGATGCAGTGGCGGATTTAAGGAAAAAGGCCCAGTGGGCAAAATTTCTTCAGGCACCCCCCCCAGAAAATTATGTTGTGTCGAGTGTTCCATGGAAAGTGAAAGATATATTTGGTTGAGTAGAGCAGAGTGGGCTACCATTCGTGGAAAGCCCATTACTGAACTTCGCCATTTTTTACATTACATAACAATAGCTATTGTAAGTTTTTTATATTTGTTGTAAATATGTAATGGAAAAATAAAGACATTATTATTATTATTATTATTATTATATGTTTTAAGAATTTAATGAATATAAAAATGTTTTCATTTATTCATCGAGCATATAAAAGTTGTATTCTTTTTTACATCGAGAAAATTTACATATTTTTGAATACTCTTCTCGCTTTCTTCTCCGCGAAAACTTCGATGGTTGCATCCAGATCAATTTGATTCTGCACTCATTGTAGAACGTTGACGATCTTTGACTCTCTTCAATGAACTCATTGTTCGTTCGGCGCTGGCAGTGCTGACGGGAAGGGTCAAGAATAAACGCAATAAACTACGGCACGCCGGGAAACTGCAGATCATGCACCCGGGGGTCCCTTTAGAACGTTTTTGATAAGTCAGAAATATTCGACAAACTTTGAGAAAATCGTAGACGTTCTAAATAACCGATTGATTACAAAAGTTATTTGATTTTATATTTAATTTACGATAGTTATCAAGCATTGCAATTATTCTGATAACAAGGGGAACCTGAATGAAAATTGAACTTGTGCTGTCCACAAGGGACTCAACGAAACATTTTTTCATCAAAAAAAAAAAAAAAAATCGAAGGTGTAACTTTCAGCAAGAGGGGCCCTGAAAGCCTTTCGTCGGGGGAGCCCAGTGGGCAAGCGCGATTTTGCCCACCTGTTAAATCCGCCACTGATGAGATGATACTAAAAATAGTATTAGTATCATCTTGTACTCCTTCGATAATGACCTGAGATGGTTGAAACACGTGTCAGACAACTGAAAATAAAAAGCTGTGAAATTTAGAAAATAAATAGGTATAATTAAAGAGGCATTAGTCTTGAAATTAGTTAAATTTTTGCTAAAATTTATGATGAGTAAGCTCTATCTCAAAAACTATAGCTGATACAAAGAAAAGCTATGTGTTTTTGAAATCACCGCATTCCAAATAACTAAAATCAGTTGCTTTTTCTTCGGCACCAAGACATTTTTTTTTTATTGGACTGTGAAATAATCTTGATCTTAAAGTGTTAAAATTGAAGTATGTTCCATGCGATTACTTAAATCATATATTTTAATGTTAAAAATGTTAGTTTTTCTCATCTGTATTGAACATACCTCACATGTCGACGACACTTTTTTTTTATGATTAGGTACTAGCATTATAGGAACAATCATTTAAGGCACTCTGGGAATGATTGGCATACGAACAAAGCGATACAGGTTGGTTTTGAATCGTTGGAGGTTATATTCATTGGTCAGCACTACCTAAGGAAGGTCGTGCGAGCGACTAAGATGACGTCCTCCAGATGACCGAATTCCGGTCCTGTTCTTACTTTTTATTTGAAGTAACGCCGAGAATCCTTGTTTACAAAGTTGGGGAAAGAATCGCCAGATATTTGAAAGCAATTTCACGTAATTTTGGATAACAAAGTGCTTTCTTGCACCAAAACTCCTCGAGGCTTATATACGAACTAAAAGTGTCATGTGTTTGCATGTGCCTTTGACCAGCAATTGGGTGACTTCTTGGTGGATATCATCGGGTAGGTCTCCTAGCTTTAACGTTGAATTGATTTCAAATAACTCTCCGGACATCAGCAGATTTAAGATTTGCAGATCTGCCCAGTCGGCTGGGATGTACCAAGTGTCTTCTCGCGGACCAGTTGGAAATGAGTCATGGACCACCAGTTGAGAACCACTGCTCTAGATGGAATTAAGCGGATAATGTCAGTCGGATATTTGCAATATAAATATGTTTAAAAGAGAGTCAAATCACCAACCTGTCTTCGATATTGTAGTTGAGGTTCTTTGTTGTTGTTTTCGATGGAATCCAGTAGCCGAAGAATATTTATTTAAGAATTCTTTAAACTGAAGGATGTCATCCATGTAGAACGACCTGCCTTCGTCGTGTTTATAAACGAATATAACCTCCAACGATTCAAATCCAACGTGAATCGCCTTATTCACATATGCACCACTCCCAGAGTGCCTTAATAGTATATTAAGATACAGGTTTCATAAGACATAATCTTAGAGTACACGTTTAATTTAGGAAACGACCCGCGAAGCGGGGATTTTTCTAAAGTACAAGTGCTCTAATTGTCTTATAATACCTTTTCTATTTGGATCTTTAAAGTCTGAAAAACTTTAAGAAATATAGTAGATTTTTTCCATTTGAATTAATATTTTCTTTTTGGGTTGGCAATACTTTTACAATTTAATAATATGTTACAAGTTCCCATCCATAATAATTAAAAATAAATATTGTATTAAAGTTAATAAAAATGAGTCAGGAAGAAAGTTGTACTCCGTCAGAAATACGAGAAATTCCAGAAAATAATCTAGAACAACTTTTAAAAAGAATATGCAAAACATTGAGTTATGATGCGAGCAGAACAAAGTTCAAAATATTGAACAAAATAATAAATAATGCTATTGAACAAAATATTGTGTCGACACAGAATCTGATAGGAATAACAATTAATGGCCAGGAAATGTCTACACTAACTATAAATATGTATGATACTATATTGAATTAAAAATAAAAATAGTACTTTATTGAATAAAACTTTAGAAACAGAGCATAAACTGGAAGATATTAATTTGAGGTTATGTTTTGTGTATGTTGTAGTTTGTTCGGGTTTGTAGGTAGGTTATGTTGTGTTTATGTTGTGACTAGAAATTAGTTGACGGACACCATCAGTATGTTATATATTTCCGAGTATAGGTATTTCGAATAAATATCTAGTAAAAATGATCTATTTGCAAGGTTAAAGGATAGTATTTTAAAGTTTCATATAAAAAATTTCTGTAGAATCCATAATTCCTAGAAAACTAATTTCAACGAAATCGAATTAAGCCTAAAATTCGAACCCTACTTGTTGCCAACATGAAAAAAATTAATTTTCAGTTTCATAAAGTGGCAAGTTATTAAATTTTTTTGCATTTCATAATGTAGCCATTATGAAACCGAAATAGAAAAAGGATTTTATAGTGCTTGTGTTTAATTATTTTTAAAAAAATTGCTTGGACGCAGAGCTCCAGACATGGGATGAAATATTAATATGTATCGTCCTATTTAACGATCTCTCTGTTACTCTTCTTATTCGAGACACATTTATTCATTCATTGATCACATTATTACTAATCCATTATCATTCTCGAACGAGGAAGACCTAATAACAAAAATCTCTTCTAAATAAAGAACAAAATACTTGAAATGGATATATGATTAATTTGCCTCGCAATCACTATAATTAAAATCCAATACTTACACCAATTAATTATTTGTCATTAAAAACCAGCCATACTAAGAAAAACTGGAGCTACTGGGTTAGGAGCAAGAACTGGACCAACTGAGACGAACAACCGAAGCAAGAATAACAACCAATTAAAAGCCGTGTTGTATATTGAATAATAATTACGTGTAGGTTCACCGTTTAGATATCTAGAACCCAACCCAGTTAGTATGGTGGCTAATGTTGTTTCGCCTCAGAGTATATGAATTCCAATATACAGGGCGACTAGGGTAGAACGGTCCAAACTCCATCATCAGGAGTGTATTGTACAGGTGAAAATAATGTAAAAAACTGAAAATAAGTCCTTATTCGATTTTCATGTAATTTCAAGTTATTATAGCTTAATTACACATGAACAAAGTTTCACACATTAACATTATTTTAATAGCGTTTTTTAAGAAAGAAATGTTCAAAAATATCGCCTTTGATCTCTGAATATTTTTTGCTTTATCTGCGAAGCCTGTTGCTCTACTTATTGATTCATGTCTTCCTTTAATATCGACAGCAGTATTTCTAATACGTCGCATTTTACTTTGTAAACAAAGGTATAATCTAGCGTTTCTCAAACATTTTTTACAAAATTAAAAAATAAAGTCATGTTGTTTTTATAAGACAATAAGCTTAAATGCAAAATTTTCTGAAAATTTATATACAGGAATGTAATTTATGGAGAAGATTACACGAATTAAGAAAAGTTAAATACAATAATGTATTTATATATTCTACTTTAATAATTATTAATAACGCAGTTGTAATAATTAGTATTAGAATTTGACTCGGAATTTGAAGAATCCCTTAATATTGATTTCGACAATCTCGAGCAACTAGGTTGGCCATCTATTTTATACGTTCTCATTTGTTGCATAACAAGCTTGTGGTGTTCCTCATCCATTTGTAGATATAACCAAGTTGATTTTGTGTTCGAATGTTTTGTTTGTTTCGAACAAACCCGTGATTTTTATAACTCCCTGTTGGTTATTTTTACATTTTTTGTATCTACACCCATATTCCTGGCCTGGCTGGTGGTCCATTGACCTATGGTAGTTTTGCCAACTGGAGTGTTCTTATACCAGTTTCCTGATATTTTCCAGAATGGGTGCGCTTTTCGAAAAAATAAGATTGTACTCTATACGCCCTGTGTTGTTCCCACTACTGTTAGTTTCTTCTACAGCCAGCTCCTTCACCTCCTCTCCAAGACAGCTTATAAGATAGTAAAAAAAATAGTTTTTTTCTAGGCTATTGGGAGTATTTTCATCGCAACTATCAACAATTCTTTTAAATTCATCATATTTTAAAACAGCTGAACTTACTTTCCTCCTTTCTGGTAGATACTGTACTTGCTCGCGTTTTGCGCTCTTCGCCTCACGAGCCATTTCAAACTCAATATTTGGAAATGGATCAAACCTGATTTGGTACCCGTTATAATACATTTGCTGAAGGATCTTCGCTGTTAAATTCCATATTGTTTTTTTTTGTCTTGAAGTATGTCCACACACTTTTTAATCAGAGTCTCCTTGCTAAAAACATACCTTCTCTCTTCACAAAACATCATAAATTGAGGCCAGACATATTGCTTGCTATTTTTAGTGTCTTTTGGGACACTCTGTACGATCTTTTCTTGAATTATTTCGATTAATTCCTTTCAAAACGTGACTTTTTGAAACTAAACTCGGAACAATGAGAATGTCAGACTGACATATTATTCCAATAATGGCGTTGTAAGAAGGTTACTACGGGTTTGTGTTCAATAGCTAGAGGGGTTGTTTTCGATAACTAAGGATATTGTTTTCAATTATAATCTCCCTCGTATTTGAATTATTGTCGGAAATTTTTCGACCACACGAGTTTTTGAAAATTATCCCGAGTTGAAGACGAGGGATAATTTTCTCAAATAAAACGAATTGAAGAACGAGGGAGATTCGGTAAGACAATTTCGCACTAAATTATTAATTTGAAGGTAGAAAAAATGAGGATTGCGTTAGTTGTTAGTTCGAAGAGCAATAATTTTTATTGACAAAATAAAAATAGTTCAAATTTGTATTTTTATTTATATTTGATCTACTAAAGTTGGTAAAACATATTATTTAAAGAAAGTTGTATTCTGTCAAGCAAAATGTCACACAAACGTCAAAAAAATCCCACTGTAATCACTTCCTGCTGCCTCGAGGAGGAGAGAAATTTCCGGAAATTCTTTTAGTTGCCGTAACGGAACAAAAAGCAAGCTCCTGAATTGCTGAAGCATGTTAGTGCGAAATTTTCAGTATAATCACATGTAAATTCCGTAAATGAAAAAAATTTGATTAGTCGAAACAGTATATGTGACAGGTGATGGAAATAATCAAACCAATCAAATAGTTTTTTGAAATAACGACGCTCAAACTTCTAGATATTGTTCGGGTTAAACGGCGAATTTGACAGGTTTTGGAAATAATCTAAATAGTGTACCCTCAGAATAGACAAAGAGATGAAACTAAATTAAATATAAAATATATGTAGCAAATCACCTGCCTGATTATCAGGGTATTATTTTCTAGTATAAGTAACATTTAGTTCGGTACATTTACCGTCATACTAAAACCATCGAGGAAAACGATATTAAAGCTTAAAGAATCGGGTGTGTCTTGGATTACAACCACGGCTTCAAGTACATTAATAAAGTCAACTGTAATTTGTGAAATTATTTCTCAGAAGGAACGAATTATTTTTGCTCTACGGCTAATTCTTTTCTTTCCTCGCATTGGAATTGTATTGTCAATAAAAGGAGACAGATTCAGATAAGAATTCGCTTGCAGTGCCTTAAAATGAAAGTGGCCGTTGTTTTAATCGTGCATACTTCAGTATTGCGAATAATCTAGAAGAAATATAGACATTATAAAACGCACACGAATTTGAGTGTGAAAAGTTTCACGTTAAAGTACTAGCGCTTGTGTGAAAACTAATTGATTCTCGCATTAGTGCGAAAATAAAAGAATAAGACTATTTAAATTTTATTTTTAAAATTTTAATAAAGGTTTTGAAAATAAATTTTTAATGGTAATATGCTAGTAATATTATTTTCAGAAAAATGCTTCACATTGTACCATTGTTCAAAGTGCATGTAGGCTGTTTCCTACTGACCTTTTGATTTAACAGACAGCATCGCGGTCATCATCAGTCTTGCAGACTGTTCTATGTGGATCATTCTTTTACAAACTCAATTTAATTATTTAAGAGAAGTAAAGTCATTAAATGGTTTGAGTTATTAAAATTGGTTCGCTGCAAAAAAATAGCCATTAAATCATTTGATCAGCATAAAAAGATTTTGCTTGCAATAAATAAAAATCGGGCTGCAACACTTGTTCCGCAAAAAATGCTAAAAACTGTCAACAATTTAACCGATATCAGTCCGCATGTAATATCATGTGTTCGCTTAATTAACAGTCGAGCTCCGAAATGATTACTTGGCCAGCAAGCTTTTACAATTGGTCAGTAGAAAAAACATGTCTAGAAGCAGTTTACTTCAGAGGTCCCAGGGCACTTTCAATTTATGTAACTTTCTTGTATTTTCTTTTGCCGAATACATAAGGAAATCGGCTACAAAAGGTGTAGCGGGGGCGGGGTTTCACTTGTTTTCCCAGGGCACTGTCACTATTTCAAGTTTTATTGCTTTTTTTGAAGACCAAGATTAAAGCTTACCCGCTGATTGCTTACCAATATCTGATTAAATGTGGATCGCTCATAGCAGCTTATACAGGGTGGCCCATCGAAAACAGTCCAGCAAGGTTTACGGCTGTGTACGTGAAAATTAAAAAAAACCTCGGACCCGTAAACTTGTGTTTTCAGGGGGACACGTTTCACTATTAATTTCATCCCTGTAACCTCAACCCCCTAGCGGGGGCGGCTACTGCCCTTGTTTTTCAAATGGGAATGGGTATGTTGTTATACATCTTTTTAAAGGTCATTAAATTCTCTTTAAAATGACGCTTCGTTTTGTCAATTTTAGCTTCTTCCCATCCGTCATAATTAAAAATAAATATATTATTAAAGTTAATAAAAATGAGTCAGGAAGAAAGTTGTACTCCGGCAGAAATACGAGAAATTGCAGAAAATAATCTAGAAAAACTTTAAAAAAGAAGCAGAACAAAGTTCAAAATATTGAACAAAATACTAAATAATACTATTGAACAAAATATTGTGTCACAGAATCTGACAGGAATAACAATTAATGCCCAGGAAATGTCTACATTAACTATAAATATGTATATATTTAGTAATATGTATAATACTATATTGAATTAAAAATAAAAATAGTACTTTATTGAATAAAACTTTATAAATAGAGCATAAACTGGAAGATATTTTTATTATTTTTAGGTTATGTTGTTTTATAGTTGTGACTAGAAATTAGTTTAGTATGTTATATATTTCCGAGTATAGGTATTTGGGATAAATATCTAGTAAAAATGATCTACTTGCAAGGTTAAAGGTTAGTATTTTAAAGTTTTCTATACAAAATTTCTGTCGAATCCATAATGCCTAGAAAACTAATTTCAACGAAATAGAAGTAGGCCTAAAATTCGAACCCTACTAGTTGCCAACATGAAAAAAATTAAATTTCAGTTTCATAAAGTGGTAAGTTATTAAATTTTTTTGCATTTCATAATGTAGCCATTATGAAACCCAAATAGAAAAATAGTTATATACAATTCCTGAAAGGAAGCCATCATTACTGTTTCAGGGATCACAGTAATTTGTTTTCTTTAGTTTGATGATAACCGATCAAAACTCACTAAATACTAAAAATTGGCGAAAATAATAAAAAATTGTTGGAATTTAACTATTTATGTTTTCAATCGAGGAAAAATAAAGTATTATATACACCACAACCGTTACTAGACTATAATGATCGGAAGACGAAAGAGCCTGTTATCGCCCTTGGTACATCAATAACATGCTCACCCCCACCTGAGTTTTTTCAAAAATATCGTATTGTTCTTCATCCTCTTATCTGCAAACCCCATTTTACGAAACAGTGGCACCTCGAGTATATAGGTAGTTATTAAATATTTTCGATTTTATAAAAATTAATTTATAGTTATGAGACAGTGCAACATCGATAATCCGGACTAATTAAAACCGCGGTCATCCGGATTAGTACATAATCCGGATTATTGAAACGAGACACTTTTTTTTTTATAAACAAAAATTATTTAAAACAGAAGCATACTTATTAAATTTTATATTATTTTGTGAAGTAATTTGTAATTTTTGTTTGCTTGAATTACCGACTACTATCAAATCCTGATCATAAAGTACACAATGCAGTTGAAATATTTGGCTGGATTATTGAAGAATCCGGTGTCACGAAGGTTCGGATTATCGAGGTTGCACTGTATTTGAAAGCGATCAAAATTTTTCGTAGAATCCGAGAATAAATAAAAAATTTGGTTTCAGCTTTGCATGCGGTGAAACACAGGGTACGCTATACTTGAATTGAGACGCCTAAATTGGAAATACAAATGCGTAAAATGCCTATTGATATGACTTAAGTGCTTTACCACACTTACCTCTACACCACACTTCGTATTACAACGAATACTAAAAATGTTGATTTTCAAAGCAAGCGGTTTAAGAACAGGTAGCTAGTTGTAATTCATCGCTTCCTAAGAATGCAGTCTATTAATAATTTAAATGCAAATATTTGAAATTAATGAAACAAATTACCTTTTTGGAATGTATTTTATGATTTCCCAATATGACCAATTTAGCCACTTTAATTATAGCTAATCTCGGCTTTGTCTATAACTGTAGGACTAAGGGCCGATATTTGAATGTTACCTTAAGTTGCACCTTAGCTAAGACAGCCTTAACGTTAATGTAAACTGTACTGGAATAGAAAAGTATAGTATCAGTAATTGTTTGAAATTTAAATTGGCTAATTCTCGGTGACAGTGCTCGCACCAGTCTCAGGTACAGTACGTTTCACGAAAATTGGATACGACTTAATGATTTCCTGGGTCGGTCCAATTGTGTCGACAAGAGCTCGGCAATAAACAAGTGAAGTATGAAGGGACAGACTAAGGAAAACAAGTAATGATATGATTATATTAATGTAATCAAATAAAATAACATTTTTTTAAATTATTACTAGTCATATTTATTTATATTTATAATGTCACTCTATAGATAGTTCTGTTTCGCTATCGCTATCCTCATCAAAATTAATTATAATTGGATTAATTATACGATCCAGACTAATATACGAATTTTCTACAGTTATTACGTGACGGACTGAATTTTTCCATCTACCTGGGGGAATAACATTAAAGCATTTTCGTATTAATTCTACAACACTAGAACTTAAAGTCGGAGAAATATTTTCAGACCTAACCAGTGATTTTAACTGGTGCCACATATGCTCTATGGGGTTAAAAATGCAATAATAGGGTGGGAGCCGTAGCACTGTATGTCCAATTTCTTCTGCCAATGTGTCGCAAACATATACTTTTTTTATACAAAATGTCTTTAAAAATTCTAAAAGATCACTTTTTTTATAACTTTCTTCAAAATATATATCATTCGCCGCCATGTAGTTCTGAATCTCCAATTTTGTATTATTTGAGCTTGGAGCTTTATGTAATTGGCGACTGTGATAGCTCGCATTGTCCATTACTATCACGCTATTCTGAGGAATATTTGGTAAAAGACAATTCTTGAACCATTCCTCAAAAACTAACAAATTTTACCACAAAAAGATATTTAAATATAAATTAAGCAACCTAACCTACCTGATGTGCCTATATTTAATTATAATTATTACAATCCGGTCCTTTCCACATAATAATAACAAACGGTCATAAATAATGGGATGGCCCAAGTACTTTTACCGCAGTCATTAAGTTATATCCATTTTTCTTGAAACAATCTTTAACTATAGGGCAATATTTCGCCACATAACTTTTGAGCAACTTTATTTAATTAAACAACTATATTTTAATGAAATTTAAGAAATTTTGCAACTTTGTATAGTACATACAGGTCGATAAGTTTATCTGTAGCTACGAAAGGACTGCGGGCAATAAAATTTCTGACGTTAACAATGTTATTACATATATTAAATTTTAATTTAATAATATCTTACCGAGAATATCCTAAAATTACATTTACGCATTTAAAATAAATTGCAACAGGTATATAAGTAACCAATATTCTATTATAGTTTCAATATTATTAAAACTTTCTTTTCATATTGTTTATTTTGATATTTATATTATGCAAAATAATAATTTTTTTTGATTAAAATACTTTTAATCTAAAAATATGGCAACATTGTGCGTTGTCAATGGTTACAGGTAGCTAAAGCGAATTTGATAGGTTATATCCCAAACAGTTGATAGCGCATGCGTCTCGTGAGACACCCGATGTGGCTTGTTCGGCGATGTCCGATATTCGATGGATGTACCCACCTAGTTGTGTAGTGAGAGCAATAGTTATTGTATTATGTTTTATAAATAAGTGTTCATTGTGTCGTGTTTTAGGGTCTTATTTTAAAGTTTTGAACTTTGTGATAATGAATGAGTATAATACTCCTGGTAACAACCTATACAGATTCGTGAAGTGATTGCAAATGTTTATAGGGAATGTGAAGAGAAATCACAAATCAATATATTCAATTTGCCACTGAAGAGAATATTGCTTTCCCCTTACCGATATTTCGGAGACACAGATCCACTTGTCGACCTGTACAAGGCTCAGTGGCGGACCTTCAAAATTTGGGCCCCCCCTCAAAATTATTTATTGGGCCCCCTATAAAATGATTTAAAAAGTGACCACACTATTCCTTTCTGAATAACTTTATTGTTTAAAATTACTTTTAAACCAAATTTCCAGGAAATATTTACAAAAGTATAAGTTCTCGTAAAATTTATTTAAAAATACAAAATAAGATCGAATAATTAGAATATCATACAGGGCAGGTTAAAATTAGAAGTCACTTTAAGAGTCGCCAAAATTTTTTTTTCTTTCCTCAAATAATTTAGATTCACAAATTCTATATACAATGAAACACAAATGATATTTGAATAAAAGGAATGTATTTCAGCTTACTAATAATAATAATCTACAAAAAAAATTATTTGAAAAACTGTTCAATGCATTTCTGTAAATGTATTATCCCTAAATTGAACTATTGACCAACTTTTCAATTAATTTTGTTTGTAGATTAGTATATTACTAGTAAGTTATTCTTTTGATGTTAATAATTCTCAGTAAGAAATAATTCTTTGCAAACAAAGCACCGCCATACCGCCAAATAAGTATAAAAAATATTATTTATAAATAACAAGTGCTGCAAGCACCTATTTCGTTGCGCTAGGGATATTTTATATTTTAAATTTAATTTCCTTAAATTACTTGTTTAGGAATAGGAAGTTTGCATTCAATAAAAAATACCTACGGTGTCATAAAAACATTACAACGTTATAGTTGTTAATTCCTTGTTACTATAAACATTATCCAGGACCTATTTTCCTGCTAGGCCCGGTGGGTCTGGGCCTGGGGCCCCACTTTCAGAGGAGCTCAGCACTTGGCTTGCGCGACACTATCTTATTCAACACAAACAAGACAAAAACTTAACTTATTTGCAAAACGAACAGGTACCTATGCTTTTTTATTACCAAAAAAATTGTAAAGGTTCTTAAAATCTAAGGCGATCGACAGATGTGTAGGAACTCCTTTTCTTGATGATAGTATAAAATCATAATAAATTAGTGTTGCGTAAGAAAAAGACACTTTTTGAAGTGGCGATGGGCCTCGCATTCCGTAACGATAGGCCACTTTAGGCCGAGGGCCCCCTAGACGCCTGGGCCCCCCTGCGTTGCTTGGTCTTGCTACATAGCAGTTCCGCGCCTGACAATGCTGCATATCCAATAATTATATTTGCTAAAATGAGATATTACCCCTTGTGCAGTCCACCGACCTTCAATCTTGAGTTCATGTACATAGCCAGGGAGGAAAATAGAGTGTATGCTAAAGGGAGCAATTGGGCTTTCTGGATTTAGCCTTTGAATGTCGAAGGTTAAAGAAAAACGGATCAATGTGAAAGTCTAACAACTTATATTGGGAGACAAACGCCTGTTTTACACGGTTTTCGGTCTATCTAAAACATATCGCTTTCGAAATCCGTGCGATATAAATCGAAACGCCCGCTGAACTCATGTCAATTTCAAGCAATCAATCAATTCTTCTCCATATACGGTACATAATGTAGAATTGTTTTCATAGTACACTTGAAAAAATAGCATTTTCGGAATAAATTTGATTTTTTGAGGAAACGCTTTATAAAGAACAACTAACTTGTCATCAAATTAAATAAAAATATACAGGGTGTTCCATTTAAAATAGGAAAGTTTTTGATTGTTGAATTATTTCACATTGAATTGTGACCACCGTGTACATTTTCTGCAAACTTTAAAATAGTTTTGAGACTTGATGATCTTGAAATTTTTTTTTATTTCAAGAGCTAAGGTAAAAAATCATGTGTGCTACTTTATCACGATGCATTTGCCAAATAATTACAAAAAGTCCAGATATCTCAAAAACTGAAAAAGTGAGACAAAAAGATGTTGTATAAAGTTTGCTTAGAATTTAATGGTTAATCGAAAAATATAATAAAAATTACCATATATTTAAAAATGAAAGTTGACAGCTACTTCCGGTATAACCGGAAATGACAAGAGCATGTGAATATTTAATAGTTAAAGAAAGCGTATCGATAAACCTAAATCCCAAAGTTTCAGAAACATATGTTTAGTAGTTCTCCATATAGATTTAATGCAAGCTCGTCGTGAATCACCTTGTATAATAGTGACAATTTTTAATTTTTTTATCAAAAACCCTTTTCTAGAAGCCTCATAGCCTCGAAACGTTGGCCAAATACATAATTTGATATTCTTCGATTGTTTTAAATGATTTAAAGATGTAAATGAGTATTTGTGTTCTATTAAAAAAGTAGGGAGGTTTAGAACTACAACAGTTTCAATTTAGTACGTAAATTTCATTAATTTTGGTATCGCTGAAAAGCATTTTTGATAAGCTTCTCAGAGAGATGTCACTAGTAGGGTAGTACCATTTAAGATTTTGAAATGGACGATGGTAGAGCTTCGATGGGTGGGCCGTAAAATAGTTCATTTTTATTCCACCCCGTTTTTTTACAAATGGTATTTTTGGTATAGCAAATATAGCCATTGTACGTTGTTAAATTGTCATGCTGCATAAAGGATAATAAATGAACAGAATAATCTGATTTTATTGGATAGTAGGGCACTTTTCTAGAGGAAGCTTATGAAGAAACGAGACTATTTCTAATAAAAACAACTAAGTATATTTATCATATTTTACAGAAATGTACAACATTTGTTTCAATATTATATGTAATATTTGTACAAAACACAATCTATTATTATTTACAAAATAAATAGAATCAAGTGCTAATCAGTCTTTTAAAAACATTAAAAATACTAAGAACTTTAACCACATGTCATTGCTTATACGTATTGCACTCTACATAAATTATAATAAAACTTTTTTACATAAATACACTAGATACTTAACATTGCCTTTTTACTGAAAACACTTGTTTTGGGGCATAATTATTTTTGAAATTATAATGCTTGCGATTTAAAAAAAAATATATACTTGTGTCACATTTCTTGAAATTATTTTAATGAAAGATCTTATCATCGACCCTGCATTATGACAGGTAGTCGTCCTAATAATTTTTTTTTAGAAAACTTACTAAGTTATAAAACAAAATCAAAAATTTTTTTAAAATTTTGAAAATTTGGCAGTATGCTAACGCTAAAATATTTTCAATATGGTGGCACTTCTGGTTATAAACGAAGTCGGTGTCAACTTGCTTATTTTCAATAGAACACCCCCTATATATTATTATATTTTTGGATTCTACGCAAGTTTCTAGGCGGATTTCATATATCATGTGCTATACCTAAATTTAAGCGTATTTGACATATCGTAAAATGGGGGAAAGTTCACCGTTGGGGTAACAATTATACCACAATTATAAAAGAATATTTGTTATTGTGTATTTATTCCGATTATAATTTTTTTCGAAATTTTTACCAATTTTTTAACTTCCTATATATTTAATATTAATTGTTTTGACAAATTTTAAACGAAAACCCATTGAAAAAATTAATCAATAAACTTTAATATGTAATTTCAAACTTTCTCGTACTATATAATTTATATGATAGCGATAATATTTCAACTTCTAATATAACAAAAATATTAGCCGAGCCAAAAATTTGTCGAAGAGACCAATTGTTATTTAATTTTGACACATCGTGCTTTATTATCATATAGACACTTTCTTATTTCTAACGACCCAGCATTCATTTTTAAGTTTTCACTTTTTATGGTTAAATATTTATTTTATGAAACAAACGTCAAGAACGGTCAACTTCTCCCCATTTTATGGTATTTAAGTTTTTATTTCAAAAATGACAGACCTTAAAATAATTATTAATTTTTCCTATAAGGACGCCCTTATTATTGAATTTGGGTTTGATTCGTTGTTTAAAAGACCTGCTTTTTTTGATAACTATTAATAAAGGGTGTTCAAAAATAACATTAAAAATTAAATTGAGAAAACTGCAAAAAATCTACATTTTCAAATGGAAACCTGCAAATTTTATAATTATTTTCTATTTAGCATAAAAACAAAGAGTTTGTATAAGGTTGTCTACTACGAAAATTGTAGTTTTCGAAATATTGAGGACTTACTATTTGTATATGGTCATTTGCCTATGACAACGGTAAAAAACCAGTCAAGTGTTGAATAAATGAATGAATCGGCCTAATCACTTACCATTTGAAAATTATTAATAATAATGCCGGGGCGCTTGAATTATACTATCGAAGATTATTTAAATAATTTTATTATTATTATTATATTTCTTTAGGAAATTGACTGTTTTCAACGACTTCATAAACAACCATCATATAAGAATATTAAATTGACAATATTTCGAAAACTACCAATTTTCGGAATGCTGCTAAATAGAAAATAATTATAAAATTTGAAAATGTAGATTTCTTGCAATTTTCTCATTTTAATTTTTAATTTTATTGTTTGAACACAAAGTATCAATAGTTATGAAAATATTATAAATAATCTATCAAAGCAGGTCATTTTCAACAAGAAATCTAAACCAAATTAAATAATAAAGGCTTTCTTATAGGACAAATTAATAATTACTTTAACGTCATTTTTGACATTAAAACTTAAATATGTCAAAAACGCTTAGACTTAGGTATATGACATGATATATGTCTAGAATCTTACGTAGAATCCAAAAATGACATAATATATAGGGTATTCTATTTAAAATAAGCCAGTTGATACCGACTTCCGATATAACCGGAAGTGCCACCATATTGAAAACATTTTAATCGACTTCAACATTAGCATACTGCACAATTTTCAAAAATTTCCTATGTATAGTTTTTCATATATTGATCGAGGCGGTTCTCGATGGGACACCCTGTTTATCGAATTTCGGCGTGTAATATACAGGGTGTCCGCTAATTAATGGTACATGAAAAAATCACAGACTCCTTACGTCAAAATATTAGGATTTAATTATACTTACCTATATCCGAAAGTTGATATTAACTGAGATACAGGGTGTTAAAGTTAAAACTTCATTTTTGTTTTTCTCTAATAACTTTGAGATAAACCAATGTTTTTTTACCAAATTTGGCAATTATGGTTTTTTTAGGACGAGGAATTGATTTCTTTGTGAAATTTTAATATACAATCTAGGGGACGCTGTCTGCGGCATTTTTCGAACATTCATAAGGTCATAATTTTTTTGTGTCTCAGTGTATTTAAGTTTTTAATAAAAATAATAGTTTTCTCATATTTATTACGTAAAAAAGGTGTACTAAGTTCAGGTCGGCCAGAGTTACCCTTTCGGAGATATTTGCATTTAAATTGTTTAGTACACCCTATCCAATTATTATTAATTTGCAAACAAAATTTTTTTCTTAAAGTAACCTAAGTATGAGGAAACAAATAAAATTTATGCAATTGCTATGGAACAGAAAATGTTTTATTTTTGAGTTTATCGTAAGTTTGTGTTTTCATTGCTGTTGGTTTCTTTCGACACGATATTTTCTAGAGTCAAAGTTATTTTAATTAAAGTAAGTTAAAGAACAATCTAATTGTTGTATTTATTATTCCCAATTAACATTACAAGAACATTAATTATCATGCAAAAGTTAATTGGTAAGAAGTAACAAAAATATTATTTGCTTGCCCGAGCTAACGCGCGAACAAACCCGAACAAAAGAACAAACCAAAACGTAATAAATATTTTTTTTTTTTTTTTTGTTTACTACCATTAAAACTAGTCTCCACAGACTAACCATTAATTTAGATCTGACTTATCTTAATACTAGGTACCTATCAACTAGAGTCAATCCACTAATATTCTCCAGATTCCTTTGAACTATGTACACTTGTTACATGTTTTATGCCCTGTTCTGCACAAACCACACTACACTAGGTCGACCGGCTTGGTTCTCTTCAATCTTCGGATGTGATGTTGATTGTCCAATAGCTGGAGAGCTTCTGTGTTCACATGAAGGTGTAGCCTGGCTTCATGCTTGCCGGCAAACCTTTTGATTTCTTCTTTTACGGTTGGTATTCGAAGATCTCGATGGAGATCAGAGTTTCGGACATACCAGGGAGCATTTACTATGTTTCGCAATACTTTATTCTGAAACGTTTGGATACATTTGATGTTGGTGTCACTGGCACAGCCCCACAGCTGGATTCCATAGAGCCATACCGGTTTCAAAATCTGGTTATAAATTAGTATCTTGTTAGAAGTTGAAAGTTTAGAATTCCTTCCAATCAACCAATAGTGCTGTCTATATTTTAGTCCTAATTCCATTCTCTTTCTTCTAATATGCTCTTTCCATCTGAGTTTAGTGTCAAGAGTCATGCCAAGATATTTGGCATTCATCGAAGGTAGTACAATTCTGCCATTAATATACAGTGGGTTAAGGTCTGTTTGCCTTTTGTTGGTAAAATTTATTTGAATAGATTTTTGTTCATTGAGCTTCATTTTCCATTGTCTGGTCCAGCTTAGTACCGCATCGTTTGCTAGCTGTAATTTTCTAATGGAGCTGTCTTGATCTTGATCAACTGCAAGAAGTGCAGTATCATCAGCAAATGTTGCACCAACTGTATCTTCTAGTACTGGTAGGTCGCTAGTATAAAGCAAATACAAGATGGGTCCCAGGACACTACCCTGTGGTACACCCGCTCTTATTTCCTTCAAGTCGGAGTATTCGTCTTCTTGTTTGATTCTAAACAGTCTTTGCGTTATATATGATGTCAACATGTCAACGTATTGTTTTGGTAGCATTTTATTGAGTTTGTGTATCAGTCCTTCATGCCATACTTTATCGAAGGCTTGTGCAATGTCTAAGAATACTGCAGAACATACCTTTTTTTCTTCTAATGCTCTTTCAATGATGTCCGTTATTCTATGCACTTGATCTATTGTTGAGTGTTTTTGCCTAAATCCAAATTGGAAATCTGGTATCAATTTACTATTTTCTATTATTGGTCTCAGTCTTTTAAGTAGTAGCTTTTCAAAAAGTTTTGAGAGTACTGGTAAAAGTGAAATCGGTCTATAGGATTTGACTTCATTAGGTTGTTTCCCCGGCTTTGGCAACATAATTACTTCCGCTATTTTCCAGCATGTGGGAACATGTTTTAGTCTGAAGGCTGCATTAAAAAGGTAGGTGATCATAACCATACCCTTCCGAGGTAACTGTTTTAAGATTTCGCCAGTTATCAAATCATAACCAGGGGCTTTTTTTGGATTTAGATTATTTCTTATCTCTTCTGCGACTTCTCTTGGTGTCACAGGAGTAATATTTTCAGATCTTGGATTATCAATATTATCTATGCCGTGATCCATATCTCGGTTGGGTGTGAATATATCAGCTAGATATTCTGCAAACAAATCTGCTTTTTGCTTATTATCTTTGGCCCATGGTCCATTATTTTTAATGGGAGGAATAGAAGTTATAGGTCTCTTAATTCTCTTGGTTGCCTTCCAGAGAGAGTAGTCCGTTTCTTCATCTGCCCCTAGTTCTTGTAAATAAGAGCTTATTGAGTCTTCTCTAAGTTTCTGTATTTCTCTTCTGAGTTTTTGAGTTTTATGGTTAAGTACAGCTTTATCTGCCGGGTCTCTTGTTTGCTGCCATCTTCTTCTAGCTCTTCTTTTTTCTGCCACTAGTTCTCTAATTTCAGTTGGATAATTCACTCCTTTGGTTATATAAGTCGTTTCTTTCGTATTACTGTACGCAGCTGCTTGTATGACTTTGGTAAATTTTTCTGCTTCTTCGTCGAGTTGAGTAGAGGTCTTTAATTTAATATTTAAGTCAATTTTACTTTGTAGATCTATCTTGAAGCTTTCCCAGTCCGTAGTCCTATTTACAAGTTTAGGCTGAGCAGTTTTTTTTATTATTCTTTCACTCAGTGTCAATATGACCGCCGAGTGATCTGAATCAAGATCAAAATTTTCTTCCACTTCAACGAAGTTGGGTGCTACCTTTCTTGTGATAAAGAAGTCTAATAGGTCGGGTATTTTATTAGTATCTGTAGGCCAATAGGTGGGTTTGCCGGATGAATGGTAGTTGCAGCCGACCTCACAGATAGCTTTTTTTAACTCATTTCCTTTGGTTGTGGTTAATCTTGATCCCCAATCAGTGTTCTTGGCATTGAAGTCGCCTCCAATGACAAATCTCTCGCCAGGATGTTTTAACAATATCCGGTAGTCTTCTTTTTTAAGATTATATCTGGGTGGGATATAAATTGCTCCTACTCTTAGCTTTTGTTTTGTCGTCTTGATTGCAACCACCGTAAGTTGGAGATCCACACGCTGCAAATGGCATTCCTCAGCATGACTTATAGTATCTTTGATTATAACCGCACTACCACCTTTAGCCCTGTTATCAGGGTGGATAGTATGATATACTTTGTAGCCTCTTATCTTTATATAGGATTGACTTGTCATATGTGTTTCTGATATAAGGCATATATCTATGTGTTGAGCATTAAGAAATACCTCTAGGTCATCTTTTTTGTTTGTAATAAATATGATGAAAGTATTATTTTCATTGAAAACTTAAATACACTGAGGCACAAAAAGTTATGACCTACTAAATATGCAAATAATGCCGCAGACGCCTACATTGTACATTAAGATTTCATAAAAAAATCAATTTATCGTCCTAAAAAACCATAATTACAAAATTTTGTAAAAAAACGTTGGTTTCCTGCAAAGTTATTAGAGAAAACCAAAAATAAAGTTTTAACTTTAACACCCTGTATCTCAGTTAATATCAACTTTCGGATATAGGTAAGTATAATTAAATCCTAATATTTTTACGTACCGAGTCTGTGGTTTTTCCATGTACCATTAATTAACGGACACCCTATATATGTGCATTAAGTGAAAATTGTAACTTTTTTTATTGTTGTAATTTTTTTTATGTCAGCCAGTCGCAAATTATTATAATTTAGGGAAAATTATTTACGTCTTGAAACGGGTAACTAATTTTCGTGTAGTTTCGAATTGTTTTGCATGTACCTACATCATCATGAAATTAAATATTTTTACAAAATATATGTTAGCAAGTGTATTTTCACGTAAATAAAAAAAAATCCAATATAATTAAGTAGGTACTACATAATTAAGTAGTATGAAAATTTTTAGCTTAATTATTGAACCCGTATTTGCCGTTTTATCAGTTAAGTCTGATATTGACATTTTTAAGCAGATAATTGAAAGAGGAATTGGAAAACCCCGAAGACAAGTACAGGGTCATTCAACCAGGACTGAACAGGGATCTATTTTTGAGTTTGCCGATGTTTTTATTAAAAATCAATCATCTCGTTCAGATATACACTCACAGCCAAAATAATCGATCCAAGCAATATTTAGATGATTAGATTAGATTAGATTTTTATTAATTATTAATGGAGTAATTGAATTAAGGTTAGTGTTCGGTATAGTCGTTACACTCGTTCATTTTATTGATTTACAGGGTTTCCCATTTTGTGATACTTTTATAGGGTATCTCCATAATTGTTAGTGCTATCAAAACAGTAATGTAGGTGTCATGTGCTCTTTTTGGCTCAAACTTAAAATGATAAATCAGATCCGGGGGAAAATCAAAAAATTGACAATTTCAAAATTACTCTATACTTTCTTAGTTAAAAGAGGTACAGAAAAATGTTTTATACAGAAGTTTCTTTATATTGGTTGTTGAATAATCTGCCGTTTTCAGAATAAGTATACGGGGTCAGGAAAAAAAATTATCGGACCCAACCTCACTTTTTTAAAATGGAACAACCTGTATATTTTTATCTAAAAATATACTATTTAAAATTCTCCTTTCAAATATATAACACACCATGGATGATATTGAACGGGAATCATCACAAATGTTCGAAATATGTCCTTAAACGGTTACCGTCTTTCCAGATAGCGAACAAAATATACCAGCATTTTGCGCCATTTCTTCCGTTTTCTCCACTTTCATTATAAACTGATATCATATCAAATTGTTCAATATGTTGATAGGTCATTTTCGCAAATGAATATGTAAAAATGAAATTGACGTTAAATGTTAATAGTCAACATAGTTGTTTCTAGAATATTAGCTTTTGTTTCATGGTCTACTGTGGTTTAAAGTAATAATAAATCGCCTAGGAAATAAAATATCATCCATGGTGTGTTACATATTTGAAAGGAGAATTTAAAATAATATCTATTTACATTAAAATATCCAGGGTGTTTTTTAAAAAAAAGTAGGTTAGGTCCGATAACTTTTTTTACCTGACCCCGTATACTTATTCTGAAGAAGGCAGATTATTCAACAGTCAATATAAATAAACTTCTGTATAAAACATTTTTCTGTATCTCTTTTAACTAAGAAAATATAGGGTAATTTTGAAATGGTAAATTTTTGATTTTTCCTCGTATCTCTTAAGCGAGCGAAACTTTTCACATTTTGATTCTACCATTTTAAGTTTGACCCAAAAAGAGCACATGACACTTACATTACATTTTGATAGCACTAACAATTACGGAGGTACCCTATAAAAATGTCGGGACACCCTGTACATATGGAAAAGCCATAAATAAACAGTTTAAGAGTGAATTTATTAAATAGTAATAGATATTTCCTTGTTTATGTCTTGTCAAGTAGCCGCCCGCCACTGCTAGCAGCTGTGTTTCATTCATCAATCACCACTAGGGTGAACAATAATTGCCACTAAATCGTGTACTTGGTGGCCGAAACGGGTTACCGATCAAACCCGATAGCGGATTTATTAAGGTGCCTACATAATATGCGTGTATTCGCGATTCGTACGGTTTGTCGATAGTTCGTAGTGCTCGTAGTACTTCGCGAATAAAAGCCTACAGACTATGCATGTATTCGCAATTCCTAATTGGCAATGCGCCATTCGTCTGCTTTGTTAATAGTTCGTAGTTTTCGTAGTACTTCGTGAATTCAAGGCTATATGCTATTTGTCTACTCGTGTCTTGATTTTTATTTTCGGGTTTGTTCGGGTTTGGATCCCACAAATGCAATTGCTCAATTTCGAAAATTAGATTTAAAACTCGCTTATCAGAGCACTGTGATTTATATTGGGACTCCAAGCAAGTTTTCTTGCATCATATAATAATGTCTTTTTAACCTCAGCAAAGGGTGGATTTAGGCTAGAATCGCCAAATTTCATAATAACTATAATTAATTACTTTTCTCTTAAATTAATTAAGTTTTTAATAGTTGCTAATTTATTTAAAAAAATAATAGAGCATTGTACTCGACTAAATACCAGAACAAACTGTAGTGCGCGCACCAAACATGAATATAGAAGAACGACGAATCGTCTACCAGGGCGAATTACTGCGAACACGCGAACCGCATTATTTACGAATCTAGCATCAAACTTCGCTACTAGTTCGTTGTTCGTAATCGTATTTTTAAATAAATTCACAAGAATAGAATGCTTTACTAGAAAAAATTAATTAATTTAGGGGAGTAATAATTAATTATCGTAGTTATGTTTGACAGAGAAGTTCGGAGTGACTGCCGAAGAAATAAAGAAAAAGTATTTTAGTTTATTGTAATCGAATAGAATCTGCCGCTGGAAAATAAAAAATCAGTAAGTTGTCAGACGGTGGAACGAGCAATATTTACAAACCAGTCTGGTTTATCGCGTACACGCATAGTAGGCGTTCATTCTTGAACACGGTTCCCAGAGTTAGTATAATAGTACTAGATTTAGTACTTTTTCGCGACCTTCAGTACTTTAGTACCGCCAGGCTGAAATCTAGTACGTTTTGAAAATGATGAGATGGATGGATTGGTTACGTATGTCGTATGAATCATTAAATACGTTGGGTCACCTTTTTATTTTTTTTGCTAGTCAGATTTTTGGGACGCGGATGTATATTTTTTGCTCGTCAGTTTTATGGAACACGGAATCGATTAATATTTTTTCTTGCTCATCAGCTTTCGCAGGGGTTAGGAATTGTCTTACAAACTGTTATCCTTTAGACAAAAAATTTAACAAATCTAGTACTTTTTTAAGAACAATCTAGTACCAAACAAAAATAATTTCTGGCCACACTGTTCACGAAGTTCTAAGAGCTCTGGACGAACCGGACGTCTAGTACTTTTTTAAGAACAATCTAGTACCAAACAAAAATAGTTTCTGGCCACACTGTTCACGAAGTTCTAAGAGCTCTGGACGAACCGGACGTCTAGTACTTTTTTAAGAACAATCTAGTACCAAACAAAAATAGTTTCTGGCCACACTGTTCACGAAGTTCTAAGAGCTCTTGACGAACCGGACGAATCGCGAACACACTCATAGTCTGTAGACTTTTATTCGCGAAGTACTACGAACACTACGAATCATTGACGAATGGTACGAACAGCGCATCGCGAATCATGAATAGAGGCATAGTCTGGCCACCTATAAACCTCTCAGTGAAAAAGTTAATGAATTGCGGTTTTCATATTGATGAATGTTTACTATTATTCGATATTTTTCCCAGTATTTTGTTACCTTCTCCAAAAACTTAAACTTTAAAAAACCTCGACTAACCGGCCATTGCTAAAGTTTCCTCTCAATGCAGGGCCTTAGATAAGATTCCGTTTTTCTAAGTAAAGATATACTTTTTACACTTCTTACATAACAAAATATACATTCTTATTTACACTTATCTACAGAAATAATATCACCATTTTTTAATTTAACTGAGGCATATTTAACATCGGGTTGGGTCCCGCAAATGCAAAATGCGGCGGTCTATGCGCCATGGCCGTAAGAAAGGGGGAAATTAAAGGGGAACCTCCGGGAAAGAGTCCAAAGGTGGGGGGTAAGAGGGGCCGGGCTGATAATCTAAATTTTTCCAGTTCTGCTTCTTGTAACCGTTTCGCTTTTGCTCTTCGGTTTTGAAACCAGATCTTAACCTGTAACAAAATAATGCCTAGTTAATTTTCGGGGGAAATAATCTATTTCGTTCTTAATTAATTTTAAATAATTTCACAGATCTTCCCTTGCTGAATACTGTTGAGTTATTGTCATGTTCTTATAAGTTGGCTGTAAATAAATAAATTTTGAAAATTTTGTAATTAAATTAGTACTGCTGGTGCTGATATTAGGTTGTATAAGAATTGGAAGGAATAGACAACCTTATACAAACTTACCATTATTTATAAAGCTAAGTAGAATATAAATTTTGGGGGATTCTATTTCAAAATATAGATTTTTTGTAATTTTCTCTTTTTCTATCTTATATTTTGAACACCCTGTGTTAATAGTTATCAAAATATTATAAAAAATCTATTCAAGCTGGTACTTTTCAACAGGGAACCTAAACCAGATTAAACAGGATTCCTTCCTTATAGGAAAAACTAATAATTGTTTTAACGCCATTTGTGACATTAAAATTTAACTATGTCAAACACGCTTAGATTGGTGTTAAATTTAAAATATGAAAATTGACATCGACTTCCGGTATAACCGGAAACTATATTGAAAATATTCTATCCGAATTACCCCCATCAACACTACAGGTCGACAACTTTAGCTGCAGCTACAACAGGAATGCGGGCAAGACAATTTCTTGGGTTAACAATGTTGTGACATAATATATTAAATTTTAATTTAATAACATGTTACCAAGTAAACCCTAAAATTCAATTTACCCATTTAAAGTAAATTGTCATAAGGATATAAGAAACTCATATTCTATTATAGTTTCAATGTTCTTAAAACTTTCTTTTTATACTATTTATTTTAATATTTAAATGCAAAATAAAATATTTTTTATTAAAGTACTTATTATCTAAAAATAGGGCAATATGGTGCAATATCAACGGCAATCATGGGTAACCGGTGGCTAGAGCTAATTTGATAGATTATATCCCAGACAGAGGATGACGGCACGCGTCTGGTGACACGCCTATTGTGCCGGCGTAGTTATTCGGCGATGTCCAGTATGCTTCATCCAGTTGCGTAGTGATAGGGTTTGTTTTAAAACTGTGATAATGAATGAATATACCCTGGTAAAACCCTTCATAATCAAACCCGTGAAGTGATTGAGTGTGTGAAGAGGAATCACAAATTAATACATTTAGATTGCCACTTAAGCGAAAGCTAGAAAGGGTCGCAATGTATACGAGAGTAAGCGTGGCTGCAAGCGCGGGGGTATGGTTTGTTCGGGTTTGTTCGGATTTGTTCGGGGGTTGTTCCATGGGGTCATGACCCCCAAATGAACAATTTAACAAGAAAAATACCATATATAACTTGTTGACTAACGCGATAGGGTAACTTTCCTTGTATGACCCCCCCTCCCCCCCAAAACAAATTTGATGATGGATCCGCACTTGCGTGGGTGCAGTAAAAAACATTCACAACGATGATATTGAAAGGAAAGAAAATAACCCGGATCAATTGTTGTCATCTCCTGTCAAAAATAGGGTCCGTCTCTCTGCTGTCGGAAAAATCGAAGGCCTCGACTTTGGCATTGTTAGGAGAACAATACAAAAGTTTTATTTGGAACTAAAAGTGGTTCCAACCTTAAAAAAGTTGCTACAACAACACAACAAACCCAAACTCTCCGTTTTCCCGTTAAACTTTGAAGTGCATGTTGAAATCAAATTGATTTTATTGGCGACAATTCCAAAATAAGCGAAAAGTATTAATGGGAAGGCCTAATATATTGCACTGGTGATACAAATATATACATGCCATGAAAAAAAATATATTATTACATTATTAAGATAATAATAGCACGCCCATGACTCGGCCATGTGTTAAAAGATATTGCTTTCCCCTTACCGATACCGCGTAGCTATAGACTCGCTTGTCGAGCTGTAGTATACTACCCAATTTTCAAAATTTTCTTATGTATAGTTTTTCATATATAGATCGAGACGGTTCCCAGTGGGACACCCTGTATATGAACTGATAGTATTATGTTGACCTGCCCTGTACGCCGACGAAATATATACCGGACACCTTGTATTATTCAAAACATAGAATGGTATAAAATAGTTTACTTTCGCTTGTTTTCCAAACAGGCCGTGAGAACTTAAAACCTTTTACCATCTTGGACACATCTGAGAAAAATAGCTTGCATGCAACATTAGAAGCAAATAATAGTCAACCTGCTTAATTCGTGTTGAAGGAAGATGAACTTGAAAAGATCTCGGTCAAAATTATCCGTTTATGCGAAAAATGACGTGTTAAGCACTTAAACCAACAATAAGGACAAAATGACCCGTGAAACGACTTTATTGAAAATAAATAAGCATGAACGATATTCTTACCTGCGTTTCTGTAAGCCGTAAAGAACTTGAAAATTCGGCCCGTTCCGCTATACTGAGGTACTGTTTGTCTCTAAACTTCTTTTCTAAAGCCAAAAGTTGTTGTGTTGTGAAGGGCGTCCTGGGTTTTCTGTTGGGTTTGTGTTTTCTTAAAGAACATCGCATTATTGGAGGTCCACCGTTGCCGTTCATATTGGCAAGGTTAGCTGTAAAGACAAGAAATATTATGTAAGAAGAGAATTTATCGAGAAAATAATTCAACTCTGTATATGGCAATATACACTCACAGCAAAAATAATCGATCAACGCAGTGGATGGCTTTTGAGCGTGAATAATTGTCTTACTTTAAGTCCGATTCATATTTTTTTTTATATTGCATGTAAACTGTCTTAAAATCTAGATTTTCAACAAGTAGAGGTTCAAACAAGAACTGCTTTTTGACTCTAACTCTTAAAACACTCTGCATTTTGTAATTTAATTATCAAGTGACAACTATTCTTAACATTTTCGTTCTTGGTTCATTTGAATACTTTAATATGTATGGAAGATAAGATTTTTTTAAAGAAACATTACAATTTCTTTGTATTTTTCCGTATAAAAAGAACTAAAATGATAACAGCGGATAAGTACATTAGAGATGTTTTAGAGTTACAGGTTGTTCCTTTCGCGTTATTTATCGGAGAAAATTTTATGCTGTTGCAGGATTATGCTTGACTTGTTGCAGGAATTGTTTTTTAGATGAGGTCGTAATCGGAAAAAATGAATTGGTCCCACCCACATAGCCCAGTGGCGGTTCTTCCACAGGAGCACATGCGCACGTGCACCCCCAAAACAAAACGAATAAAAAATATTAATTTATATTCATTGAATATTATTTATCGTATAAAGTCCGACCCTCCCTAACATTTTATCGTACTGTCAAACTAAAAAAGTCCGACCCTCCCTAATATTTTATCATCCCGTCAAACCAAACTGTATAGATCCGGCAACCGCGCCTCGGTCGAGGTAAATGACGATTATTACGAGACTTGATCGCACGTGCGATTAAGTAGTGCAGTTTCTCTGTAGTAACAGGTGGTAGGTGGCAGCGGGGGATAGCGGGGTATGGCGTTTTAACATGGAAAAGGCGCACAGTTTTTGTGTGCACCGCGTTGTTGTCTGTTCGTGCGTGTATGTTTTAATATTTTAATATTATATATTTATTAAGTTAAAATGAATAGTTGACGGTGGACTATTTAAGAAATAACTTTAGCTCTTTGAGCTTGGAGCAAAAAATGGAAATGAAGAATGCGGGAACACCTAAACCCGAAATTAATTTAACGCAGACCACAAAGGGTAAATCTAGGGACTTTATTAGGAAGTTTAAAAATGAAATATATGAAAAAAAAATTATAGAGGGTATTCCAAACTTAATGAGGCTGTTATTGATCAATTTTCTACAATTAAGAACCGAAGAATGGACTTTTAAGCACTATTGTGTAGGATCGATAAATGTTGTGTATTTCGATAAATGATACTCGATATTTTAAACAATTTTGACTGTATAAATATTGTTACGAGGGTTGCATGCGACGACGTTAAGATTCGACAGCTATACACACTAAGAGAACCTTTCTTATTTTCCAAAAGTTGTATTTTCTTGTGTAAAATTAAAAAATAAATAAAAATATGTTTTACCTAACGCATTTTCTTATTACTTTTTTTCTTTCTACATTTAAAACGCCTAGAAAGTAATTTTAAAAATAATTTCACCATACTTGTGAACTCCCTCTATCATAGATCACGAGCAGCCACTGATATAGCCCCGTCTTTAAACCTAATAGAATATATCTGCGATACACTGGGCAAAAATTACGATCTCTGATAGCTGCTCCTGCAAATTTACATGAGCACAGTGCAGCTCTCGTTGAAGAATGGCAGCAAATTAATCAGAACTACATACTGAACCTTGTATTGTTGCTGTTCATTCGTGCTCGTAAGGAAAACATCCGTTAGTGAGATCGATGTTATCATCTAAGATGATTTTCATTTAATTCATGTCATTCTGGTAATTTTAGTTTTAAGTTTTTGTTATGTTTGGAAATGAATACAAGTTTGTTTTTAAAAAAAAAATCGTATCTGCTACAAAAATTAAAGTATTCAAATGAACCAAAAACGAATTTGTTAATAATAGATGTCACTTGATAATTAAATAACAAAATACAAAGTTTGACATCTCTATCACTCTACAGAATGTTTTAAAATTTGAGTCAACAAACAGTTTTTCCTTCAACTGGACATATTCTTAACTTTCTTAAAACAAGATTTTAACATTGCAAAAAGGTAGCAGCAACCGAGAGTATATACGCAATATATGAAGAAAATAATTTTACATTTACAGCTGAAACTTGAACTAAATGCAAATAACCTATGTGGTTGTTTCCTAGTTTCCATTGTCTTATAAATGACATATGAACTGTTAAATAACAATTTTTTTAATTACTCAACAAGTTAAATGGAAAATTAGTAATGTGAGCTCAATTAATTTAGGTCAAGTAAAACAAATTCATTCATTGTTTTCAAGTTAGCGAAGTTAATTTCTAAAATGCATTTATACCGAAAATAAGATGATTTCCGATTAGGATTATTCCGTCTAGAATCCTCCTAATAGTTGCAATATTTTAACCCGGAAATAGCTATTTATGTATCTAGTGTAAACAGTTATTGTTTAGTTGTTTAATTTAGTTATCGCAGTGGTTCTTGTATTCGTTACTTGCTATTAACGAAATAAAATGCCCTCGAAAATACCTATGTATCTGTAGTATGTAGTATGAGTTAACAAGAGGAAAACATTTTTTATTTTGCATTCCTCGAGAAAATGTTGCCCTTCATAACATTTTTTGTTCCTAAAAAAAATATCAATATCGTCGACTAAGTTTCAACATGCAGGGTGTCTAAAAGATGCATAAATCCAAATAATTATAGTTATTGAGAAAAACGGTAACAAGCAGAAGTTGATGGCGAGCTTTCCGAATAATATTTCTTTTTAATTGTTAATTGTTTATTAAATGAAAAATATTTAATGTTTCCTGTGTGCGCCCAAACTTTCCTCACTGATAGGATTCGATGAGTAGATAAAAAGTGTCCCGGCGTAAAAACTACCTGTCGAGAGATATCTTCGTCCGAAACTAGGTTCTTTTTCGCTGCCTAGTGTCCTGCAATATTCTGTCAGGCTTCCATAGCTCCTATACGAATTAACTTAGGAATTTCATTCATATGCCGATTTATACTATATTATAGGGTGTATTTCAGAAAATTATTTTTAAATATACAGGGTGGCCGAAAAATGTGTGGTAACATAACATAACACAAAACAAAGTTTTGGATCAAAAATTCAAAAAAACTACCTAAAATAACTTTTTAACCAAGGCATTGGGTGGAATTTAAACCAAGAGGTCTAGAGATACTGTGAATATAATAGTGTTTATCTATTTTCTACAGGGTATTTATATTTAGGTTTCAAACACGACACATTTCAAAATAATTTTTCTAGACATTTTCAACACCCCCCAATAAAAACTGTATTTAAACAACATTTTATGGCAATTATTTCGAGAACGACTGGAAATAACTTATATGCTTCCATTACAAAAAGAGAATGCTTATGAATTCTACATCAAATAGTCAAATAATATGCAGGGTGTTCCATTTGAAAATCTGGAGAAAAATTATTTTGAAATGTGTTGGGTCGAACCTAATTATAAACACCCTGTATAAAATAGATAGACGCTATTATAATCACAGTATCTCTAGATCTTTTATCTTAAATTCTACCCAATGCCTTGGTTAAAATGTTATTTTAGGTAGTTTTTTGGAATTTTTTTCTAAGATTCCAAAATTTTTGTTTTTAATTTATTACTCTTAAACTACATAACCAACTGAAATATAACTTTAGGCAATTATAAAGGACAATAATACGAATCTAATTATGTAATAAAATACTGGGTTTTCCATTTAAAAAAGACAGCATTATGTTACCACACATTTTTGGGCCACCCTGTATATTTAAAAATGTTTTCCTGAAATGCACCCTATAATACAGTATATATCGGCATATGAATGAAATTCCTAAGTTAATTTGTATAGGAGCTATGGAAGCCTGACACTATTGCAGGATTTTTTATTGTCAGAATTGCCAATTTCACAAAAGATTTTAGTAAAATTTTCAAAAATATGAATGGTTTACTGGTACCTTTTACTAAATATTTTTGTATAAATTTAGATATAATTTTATGGCAGTTCTGAATAAAAGTTATTCTAGTAACAGAGCCATAAATTTAGGTCAGTTTTACTATATTTCTTACTTAACTAAGTTTTTCTTTCCGTGTAGAAGTAATTTCCAAAAAGTCGCTGTCCAAAAATGGAAGTAAGTTCAGAGCCGCCTGTTGACTCATTCACCAGAAACGTCTAATGTACATCCACCGTGAATCACCCTGTATACCTACTACCACATGCCATTTATTTTCATATCTGCTCAGCCGATGAATGTTCGAACAATAAACATGGTTGCTAAATTGTCCATTATTAAATCAAACTAAGTATGTGAGACTAGTATGTTGCACAGCAATAATTGCAACTAATTACGTTAATTAATATATGGTATATAGAAACAATAAAAACGATTCAAATTGCGATAAGATATAAAAACTTTGCCAACTTTTAAGCGTGTCCTGGAAAAAGTAGTCCCTGTTGAGACAAATCGACTTTCAAGTAACTATGTTTTCTATAAATAATAAATCATTCGACTATAATAAATTGCTGTATAATTGTCTAATTATTTATATTTTCTGAACCATACAAAGTAATGTCGATGCAGGCTTGTCATTAATATATATATCGCAAGTGCATAATAATTGATAGTTGTCAGAGACAAAAAAAGGAAAATTTATTGTTGATTGAAATACATATTATTACGTATTATTGCACATACCTTAAGATTAAATAATTAATTTGGGCGGGTATTGTGTTTGATATATACAAGGTGTCCGCTAATTAATGGTACATGGAAAAACCACAGACTCCTTACGTAAAAATATTAGGATTTAATTATACTTAGCTATATCCGAAAGTTGATATTAAATGAGATACAGGGTGTTAAAGTTAAGACTTCATTTTTGTTTTTCTCTAATAACTTTGAGAGAAACCAGCGGTATGGTTTTTTACGACGAGAAATTGATTTCTTTGTGAAATTTGAATGTACAATGTAGGGGGCTCTGTGTGCGGCATTTATCGCACTTTATTAGGTCGTAACTTTTTTGTGCCTCAGTGTATTTAAGTTTCTAATAAAAATAATAATTTTCCCATATATATTACGTAAAAAAGGTACATTCAGGTCGCCCAGAGTTACCGTTTCGGAGATATTTGCATTTAAATTGGTTAGTGCGTTAGCTCAGGCAAGCAAATAATATTTTGTTATTTCTTACCTATTAACTTTTACATGATAATTAATGTTCCAGTAATATTAATGGGGAATAATAAATAAAATAATTGGATTGTTCTTTAACTTACTTACGATAAACTCAAAAATTAAATATTTTCTGACAAAGCTGTCTTATAACAATCAACAAACAAATATCAACATTGAGGTTCCATAGTAACTGCATCTCTAAATTTCATTTGTTTCCTAATAGGCTTTAAAAAAAATTTGGTTTGTAAATTAATAATAAAGTTGGACAGTTGAGTTGGTTTCTTTCGACATGATTTTTTTTTTTTTTTTTTTTTTTTTTTTTTTTTTATGGTCAAACACAAGCACTATAGGAAAAATCCTTTAGGACACTCTGGGAGTGGTGCATGTGCGCAAAAAGCGATTCACGTTGGTTTTGAATCGTTGGAGGTTATATTCGTTGGGAAAAACGACCTCGGGAAGGTCGTTCCACAAGGATGAAGTCCTCCAGATGAAAGAATTTTTAAATAATGAAGTTCGAGGAGTACTAAGCTTAACCACATATGGATGGGCGGCAGTGGTTCGTCGTGTATTTCTGCTATTCGTCGCTCTGGGTGGAACTAAGAGGGCAAGGTCAGCCGAGCACCTTCCATGGAAATATCTGTAAAAGAGAGTAAAATCCCCAACCTGTCTTCGATGTTCTAGGCTGTCGAGGTTCTTCGTCAGCTCGTGGTCTCCGATCAGACGAATAGCCCTCCTTTCGATGGAATCCAGTAGCCGAAGAGTATGTTTGGGTGCAGAGGTCCAGACATGAGAGCAGTATTCTAGTGATGGTCGAATCTGGGCTTTGTATAGTGTCAAAAGTTGTTGAGGTGTGTACAACTTTCTGGTTCGGAAGAGTACCCCAAGCTTCTGAGAAGCTATCTTGGCGATTGCCACAACGTGGTTATGCCAAGACATATTTCCTCCCAGATTGACGCCCAGCAAATTAATAGATGAAGCCAGCGTGTCCGGCCATGACTATTTTCGGTTCTGTAATGTTAACCTTTTTAGAGAAAACTGCTGCCTGGTTTTTTAGCGTTAAATTCGACTTGGTTACTGTCACCCCAAGCCAAAATTTCTTCCAGGTCTTTGTTGAGGCGTGATACTTCATGCTGTCTGCGAAGATGTGCGTCGGCAGCCGATGTTTGTGCATTCAAAGAGAAAGATGAGATAAGTGTGCTATCGTCAGCAAAACTAAATATCGGATTTTTAGTTCTCACTAGAAGGTCGTTAATGTAGAGTAAGAAGAGAGTGGGAGACAATATGCACCATTGAGGAACACCGGCATTGATGGTGAAGGTGTCTGAGAGAAATCCGTCAATCGCCACTTGCAGATAGCGGTCCTTAAGAAAGCTAGACAACCATGATATTTTCTAGGGTCAAAGTTATTTTAATTAAAGTGAGTAAGAGAACAATCCAATTATTGTAAGAAATAACAAAATATTATTTGCTTGCCTGAGCTAACGCACTAAACAATAGAAATGCAAATATTTCCGAAACGGTAACTCTGGGCGACCTGAACTTAGTATACCCCTTTTACGTAATAAATATGAAAAAAGTATTATTTTCATTAAAAATTTAAATACACTGAAGCACAAAAAAGTTATGACCTAATAAAAGTGCGATAAATGCCGCACACAGCGCCCCCTACATTGTACATTAAAATTTCACAAAAGAAAAATCAATTTCTCGTCCTAAAAAAACATAATTGCCAAATTTTGTAAAAAAACGTTGGTTTCTCTCAAAGTAGTTAGTTATTATTCACCCTATATCTCAGTTTTTTCCATGTACCATTAATTAGCGGCCACCCTGTATAGGTATAGTTGTAATACATTATTTTTCTGTCATGACACTAAGTTTATATTTAGTAGTAGTATAAGGCTCTGATCCAATTTCAATCAAAAAATCCTCTCTTAAATTAAAATCTATTTTACCATGAACATAAACGTCTGGCGCTTGCTGGGCAATAGTCCAATATCAAATATCATATAATATAAAATTTTAAAAATTAATTGTTTAACATAATTTAACGCTATTTAAAGAACGAGAAGAAAAATGAATATATCACAGTTCATTTCTCAGAATATTTCGGTTACTGGGAATAATAAATAATTCGTAACATACATTTTCGAATATGAAGTGGTAGACTATGAGTTCTAAACTGCAACAACCCATAAAAAGGTTTGTTCTCAAGCCAGTGGCGTAAGTACAGCTACCTCTCAATATAATTTTAACTAAAAAAAAATGTTAAGAAGTTAAGAGTATTTTATTATTAATTATCATTCAATTGTAAATAAAAAAGGCCTCCTCTTCCATCTTTCTCTTAAAACTTACCATATGGAAGAAAATAACATGATTGCATCCCTTTTGTTATAATATTTTATGGACATCTTGACGCAAGAATCGTTTAAATAAAATCAATTTAGATTGTTATCCGTTATTTAGTGTTTAGTACTTAAATAAATAGCTTTAGCTGTACCTACGCCACTGACTTAGGATTAAAAAAATTGTAGTAAAAATATGTAGTCATACAGGGTGTCCGGAAATGACGATGAAAAATTTTAAAGTATGATTCTACATAAAAAGATATGAAAAAAAGTTCATATTAACATAGGTTCGGAAATGATTCCAGAAGGAACTACGGGCCCTTGAAGATGGTGCCATAAAAGTGGTTTTTATTGAATTTATTAGGATCTACTTACAATACAGGAATTAACTTCTACGTATAAGTTACAGTGATTGGAGGTCACTGTTTGATAATATCAGGTGACCCATATTGCAACCAGTGGCGTGGGAACAAAGGGTTGGTTAGTTATTTAGGGTCTTATATTTTTTTCGCCTAGTGTATTTTCGCTATCTTTTAAATAAATTATGATTCTTTGAACATTTTTACGTAAAAAAGGTTCCCTTGGTATAAAGTCGTATAGTCGACCGTTTTCGACATTAGAGCAGCTGGTGTTTGTTTGTTGTGAAGCTATAAGAATTAAACCTCATATTTTTAGAAAAGTTAGAAGATCTATGAGAAAACGAGTTCGAGGATGCATTGAAATGAACGGAAATCATTTTCAACACTTATTATAAAAGTTATAATAACATTGAAAAGGATTTAGAAATTTAGGGACAGCGTTGTTTATTATTTTGTTATTGATTTGTTGTTATTTTTATTAATAAAATTATTATTCAAAAAGAAAAATATGAGCATTAAATTCCATTTATACGACTTTATACCAAGGGAACCTTTTTTACGTAAAAATGTCCAAAGAATCATAATTTATTTAAAAGATAGCGAAAATACACTCGGGGAAAAAAAATAAGACCCTAAATAACTAACCAACCCTTTGTTCCCACGCCACTGGCTGCAATATGGATCACCTGATATTTTCAAAAAAGTGACCTCCAATCACTGTAACTTATACGTAGAAGTTAATTCCTGTATTGTAAGTAGATCCTAATACATTAAATAAAAACCACTTTTATGGCACAATCTTCAAGGGCATGTAGCTACCTCTGTAAGCATTTCCGGACCTATGTTAATATGAACTTTTTTTCATATCTTTGTATGTAGAATACCTTCAAATTTTTCATCGTCATTTCCGGACACCCTGTATATCTATACCAAAATTAAGTCTAACATTTTAAACGGGTTTCAAGATGTTTGATAAAAACAAAAAAAATTAGAACCCTGTATATCGAAAACAAAACATTTTATTACCTATATGTATAGTGTATATGAACTTTACGACTTAAAATTAATCCAGGAATCACCTATTAAAATATGTACTTTACCTGTACCTAATTGGCTTTAAACTTTCGTTACGAATTAAATAACAGTTGACTCTAGAAACCATATTTTCTTTCTTTACGTCTTCTTAAGCATAACATAAAATATTATTAAATTAGTTCTGTATCTGTATATATTGCAGTTGACCGTATTTTTACTGTATATCAGTCCACCGTACTATTCAGCCAGCACCTGTCCATTTTCTTTTTTAAAGACATCGGCGGCTTCTGCTCTTTCAAGTTGATTGCAAAAAATAATACTTCTTGGATAAATAACTTAAGAGAGAGCTTTTAATTCCATGGGAATTCGATAACATGATAGAATATCAACTATATCCAAGATAAGGAGGGCCAGTACAGGGATCTCGGAAACCGTAAGAGATACGGAGTCGGTTAAATTGAGGGATAGTTGTGAATTTACGTGCCTAATAACATGCCGTTTAGAAAGTTTTAAAATTCCGAGTACTTCCGTAGATATCCGGAAGAAAACGAAATTCTGAAAAATCGTTTTATTTTTTTCCTGGGTTTTATTGAGATCGAATTTTAAAGTAAATTGCACTTTTACATTGCCACTTTTTCCGCTCTATCTAACAGCCTTAATTGTTTTGTAATTCGACTAGTCGTCTTCGAAGGGCCATTATCAACTTTCTTTTTTTAAATACGGTCCTGTTTTCCTGATATTCGAATTTTTAGAGCTTTTTTCTTCCGAATCCAACGATGTATGATACATTGTGGTTGTCGCTTCGAGGGCTTGTTGAACAACATCAGGATATTTTGGGATACGGACCTGTATTTCTCCTAATTTTATAAATAATATTTCCTAAGTAAGCTCTAAATTTTTACTTATGTTGGACTAGTTCAATAAATAACAAATAAATTAATGAAAACAATAAATTGCTGGAGTAAGTATAATCATTCTTATAAATAAGTTTTACAATCCATTTCTGGACCTTTGTAACTGATAAATATGGTTGTTGGTGGCCCCACCCCAAGCAACAATTCCATAGGAAAGATGCGGCTGCACGAGAGAATTATAGAAGTTCCCTCTCCTTGAAAAACCTGCCTAAACTTTTTAAACCTTCCCAAAAGTGACCTTACCTTTTTTATTACGTAATTTATATGAACATCCTATCTAATATGAAAGTTTAGAAAAACCCCAAGATACTTCATATTACTACAACCGCTTTCCCCATTCTTTCACAGTTGCAGGGGTTGTTAATATTTAACTTGATAAAAGTCGGCAAATTTGAGTACAATTAAGTAAAGGGAACATAGATATTTTTTGTGGTATTTATGGTTACAAGTTTACTCTTAAAATAACGAATAACAATTAATTTACTCATTTCAGTTCCTACTTTATATTTTAACTCATTCCAAGTTTAAGCTTCAAAATATAAGCCTGCATCGTCAGCAAAATCAACTACATATAAACAACTTATATAAAAATTAAAAATTAAATTGGTAAAATGGTAGTCAGTGCATTATTTAAATTTTATGTTACTTTATCAATTCAAATATGATGTTTAAAATATATATATTTCTTGACAAAAGTAACCTCGCATACCAAGAAAATGTTGGAATACATTCACGCTTCATCTAGAAAAGTAATTTCACATTTTCAAAATATTTAGAAGACATTACAGATGAAAAAGATGTCCTTACCGATGGGATATGAGATACTTCCGGATCCCAGCAAACAAAAATAAAAACGTTAAGCGTAACTTCCGGTACAACCGGAAGTGATCGATACTACATTAGGATATTTTCATTAAAAAGTTAATCTTTTATAGCCTACCAATATTTCAAACAAATCTCTTTCTAAGTTCCCGAGATCTTTTAATAGGTCAGTGTAAGAATAAGGTTCATTTTTAATTAATTTTAAAAGCAAAGAAAGAATAAAAATGCAGCTTTATATTTTAAGTTTAACAAGTGGTCCATTTTAAAGTGGTTAAGGTAAAAATAAAATAAATATAGGTCTGTCTAAACCAAACACATTTCTTTTATTTATATTTTAACTTATTGTTATAGTTCATATTTCATTCTCTGGTCGAATTACAATAGAAATAAAAATCCTCTTTTAAATTATTTATTTTAAATATTATTTCCTGCCCGCGACGGCTTTTTTACAGTCCGACACCGCAAGGGAGACATCACTCCAATTATTTTACGAAGCGGCGTAGGCTTCCTTATATGTGCTCGCAAAAAATAATATATGATATTAACAGAGGATGTTTATTTGTATTGGAATTCGATCTGAGAATAAAATATCAACTATAATCGGATGACATAAAAGAAAAATAGGTAAACGTGTTTACCAAATTAAAATCATAACCAATAAATTATTTATAAAAAGTGCAATTTCTGAAACTAATTTACGTCATAAGAAATGCATTTTTGCATTAAGAATACATTTTAATTTATGGCAAAAAATTATAATTTATTTTACGACGCGCAAACTCTCAAAACGAATTTTACTTGAATGTTTACAAACTAGTAAAATAAAACGATAATACAACAATTGTACAAACAGCATACTTTTTAACCATGACATATTAGAATCGTCCGAAAACTTATATACAAATAGTTATACGTATTTCAAGATTTTGATGAAAGAAATTTATTTAAAAAAATATGATACCTGAACTTTTGATAATTTGCTGTATTGTAATCTTCTTTTAATTAAATAGTTTTAACATGCCCGCCCCCCATCTTAAATTAATATTAAAAAATACCATTTTGTTCTTTATTCTCTTAACTACAGAACCCATTTTACGGAAAAGTGGCACCTCTATTAGTTCGGAAGTTATTAAATATTTTTAATCACAAGACTCTATAATCGAGCTCGGTGCAGTGTGAATCATTAATATTTCCATCCTTTGCGTCATTCGAAAGCATAGTACTGTCACCCTTTGACCCGTCGCGCGCTTGGTGCGATCCAAAATATTTAATAACTTTCGGAACCACAATTTCGCAAAATGGGTTATGTGGATAAGAAAACAAAATGGTATTTTTTTAAATTCATTTAAGATGGGTTAAGAGCATGTTTAGACTATTTAAACAATTGTTGTTATTTTTCATTTATTCAATTACATTTTTTTATATACTCTAACGTAACAAAGTGTAAAATAAAAGAATACCGATATTGGTCCGATCAGTACCACTGGAGATATTAAATTTTAAACATGCGAAGATTGGAGAGAACCCAGCAAATTATTAAAAATTTATATGTGGATATTTTCGCAACACAAAAATCTTTTGCACCAAATTCCTGATATAAGTGTCAACTAATTTTATGTATAGTTGTTGTAAAATTTCAGAGGATTGTAATGTAAAGTGGGCTGTTTGCAAAAGAATGGCCCATATATTATGTCTTTCGTCATAAGAAATAAAAATTTAGACTAATAAACCAAAAATATATTTTGTTGTCAGAAACACGTAGATATATTGAGTTTAATATTTTTCATTTTTGGAACGAAATTCTCTGTTTGCTTATTTATAATGTTCAATTACATTCGTAAAAAAGATGATTCCTTGATTTTGAAAATTTATGGATTAATTGAAATCTTCTGATCCCCTGCTGTAATAATTTAAAATACTCATATCGAAAGCATATTTCTTTGCGTATAAAGTATAATATAGAACACTAAGACTTATGTGATTTATTATTTTACTGTTTTTGAGGGCGTCAACTAGATATTCCCTTAAATTTATTCTCGCTTTTGATTTGTATGAAAACAAGGAATACCCTGTAGCGTTCTCTGTTGCACGTTTTATTGGGGTTTCGGTCTTTGCATAATTTCTACTATACAAAGCTAAAATTTTTTGAGGATATGTACCTATTTGATTTTTAAAATAAGTAACTCTTGCTTTATGTACCTATAATGTCATTGCTAGGATGGTTTAAATAGTAAGGAAATAGTGGTATAATGTTTTAAAAGGAAAATCAAGTAGTAAACTTTTCTACAACGAGTCTTTTCCAAATTCTTCCAACTTTTAGGTACATTAATGTATTGGGAATAATGGTGCTCACTATATTCCACTGAATAATCTCCCATACCAAAAATAGTAATGTCATTACTAAATGAAACGGAAATATGATGTTAAATGTAGAATAACGTAAATACAAAATCAGAGGCATAAATATTCTGCGAAATGGATTTATAATGATTTTCAGTTTTGTATTTTGCCGTCGGTTTGTGGCGCAGCCTAAAATAACTATAATGTCTTGCGATTTAACAACCTCTGTCTTAGATTTGAAAAATATTTACCTTGTGGTGAATTAGATCTAAAGGCTCCATTAGGTCCAACCCACGAAAACGGCCATTGCGTATGCCCAGGCGGCATTATCCGCGACATCGACGGATGTACAGGTTGAGGAATAATAACGGTATGTTGTGAATTCGGACTTAAACTTTCTCTTCCATCCCCATCCGTATCTTCGTCATCCACTGTAATATTTTCATCGTCCTCGTCATCATCAATTTTTTCACTTGATGTGTCAAATCTGTTCTCTTCATTATCCGAAAAATTTGATGATTCATCCAGTCGATCATTAACTGGCGATGATGGCTTCGTAGAAGACAACAACGATTCAACACTGAAGGATATTTTTGATTTAATGTTCGTTTTGGTATCTTCCATTGTGGAAATCATTCGAACTAGTGTTTTAGGCGAAGACGAACTGTCACAAACTTGTATCACTTGGCGAAAAAAACAAAAAATATATTTTTTCGATTGGGCACTAAACTGAACCACCGGAACATATAGTTCTTTTTTGTGTGTTGCTTGCTAAAGCTGCCGACGTATACTAAAGTTCTAAGCAGCGTGAGAGAGGGACCATGCTTTAGAGGGCGTCACCTTAGCAACTAAAGCTCCTCCCCCAATTTAGTTTCCAAATCGGGCTTACAATTGATGACCCTCGCTAAATTTGCTGATTTGAGTGACGCTAGCGTGATTTTACCATATTATATTATTTGTCGTAGTGTGTCTAGTATTAATTCAAATTGATTATGTTTCAAGTTGTTCATTTTACGCATTATGAAAACGATTTAATGATATGATAGCTCTTTAGTAACGAGCATGAATACTGCTTAATTTAGTACTTTTTGATATGTATCAAAACTTGGGTTTTGATGTTTTTTAATTTCCGGTTTTTCATTATTCGTTATTATTATTATTTGAAATTTATTGATATTATAAATATGTTAATTTATTATGGACAGGGGAAACTCAGGCAAACGTAGCCGTAGCCCATTGTGCTAACATATTAAAATGTTTTAAAATGCTTACACCCTATTATGTGTTCATTCATAGACTGTGATTAGGTACCTTTATAGATATATTTGACCACCCTTGGGTATCCCATAAGCTACAAATCCATGGCGCTGGATATTACAGATTCATTATCTGGACTACATCTACGCCATTAATGAATTCTACAATTTACAAAATTGTTAGATACTTATTTAATTTGTGGACTCATATGAAGCTGTTCTGGTGCTTGCTCTTTTCAGGAACCTATGCTAGTAGGTATTATATGATTAACAGGACCGGGAGGAACAGATCAAACTCCAGACCGTGTATAGATACGTAAAAATAATGTAAAAACTCATATTCATAATATGTCCGTATCTGATTTTCATTTGTTTTTAAGGTATAGCGTAATTAAACATTTTTATCTATAGTGTTCATGTAAAAAATGGTTCAAATTTTCTGTAAACATGTGTGGTATGGCTCTTTCATTTTGAAGAATCGTCTCATGAGAGAGCACTACTTAAGTTTTTACAAAATGAATTACAAGAACTACCAGAGGATGTTCCTGCGTAAAAATCAGAATGCAACTAATTGTATTATCAGCACGATGGAGCTTCTGCACGTTTCGCTCATCAGGAGCAACATTTGAACGAAAGTTTCCAGGGCATTGGAGCGGTGGTCCTATTAATTAACTTCCAAGATCTCCAGACCTCACAACACCAGACTTTTGTTCATGGGGCTGGTTCAAAAATGACTTTTCCAAAGTAAAAGTTGACACTCGGGATTGACTAATTCGACATATTAGAAATACTGTAGCTGATATGAAGGAATCGGGGGAGCAATATGCGTTCATGGGTTTAGGATGGACCATCGGGCAAAACGTTGAAGTGGCCCATCGAATATATTTTCTACTACCTGTAGATCAGTAAAATCTTAAAATTTAGAATAAACAACATATTTATTCTATATAAACAATAAAGATATATCTAGATATTAAAACAATGTATTAGATATTAAAATCATTAAAAAACACTTAAAAAACAAGATAAGTCATTCTTTTCAGGAAACTATTTTTACTATTTGAGTAAAACCAAAACGCAGCAATGCATAGATAGGTACAACCGGAGTATTTGTTGGTGAGTATATTTCTGTTTTGGTCGTCTTCGTATGGAAAATATTGCATGTTTTATCACATGTGGTGTCTTCTTAATCTGATAAGGAAGAGGTTGACGTTTCCATAGTTATTATATGTAGCCACTGTGAATTTTGAAGGTGAATGTAATTTTGCGCAAAACTAAATAATTCTTCCCTTATTATATCTGCGTCAATGCCAGTTTAATTTGAAATAACAATGATGATAAGGCGTCACCGGCCAAGGGTTTTCCATATGAAGCAGTAGTATCTTTAAAGGCAACAGGATCAATTTAAGAGGATTCCTTATAATAAATTCATTCGTGCCATGAAAATCTGCAATGCAAGCTTTTGTCATCATCATCATTTATTACGATTTAAAACATGCAATTTCAACTGTCTTCATTCTACTCATATCAACAATTCACTTCACAATTCAATTCATAACACAATTCACCTGGCATTGTTTTCTTCCTTCGCTGCCTTGCTACTGAAAATTCAGATTCTACTAGAATATCAGAGTTGATTATAACTTCTTTTTCATTGAGAAGATCCGTAAATTGATCAAACATACCTACTGCTACCACTGATATATTTTTTACATTTTCAATAATATGAAAAACTTGTTGAAAATTTATACCTTTTGTTTGTAAATCATTATAGACCGATGTTAAATACTCAAACAAGCGTAGATATATGAAACATACCGCAACGGTTTCGAATTTATTTAAATTAATTCAATCAACCTTTGGCTTCTAAGCTTGTCGTACTATCAAATTCCTCGCTTATGTAAATTGTGTGGAGCACAATAATTAACAATTTTGTTGATATTTCGTATCTCTGATCGGTATAAGAACCAAACAATGTCTGGAGATTTCGCTTTACTCCACCATCGTGTGTTGCAGGTTTTCACATTATTTTTCATTGCTTATAATACACTCCTGGAGATTAGTCAGCTCCACCTAACTCACCCTCTATATTTATTACAAATATTATATTTAATATTCTTGATGTTGGGAGATATTACAATAATCTCCGTTTTTAAAAATGTTGAAACTAAACTAATAGCTCGGTAACTAGATTATTCTTCAGTGGACTCCATTCGGTAGATAAACAGGTTTCTAAATCGAGTAGGAGAAATGCCAGCCTCCAATGACAAAATCGCCAAGAGAAGAAGTAGTATTATTTAAAATAGAATCACAACATTTTCTAAAGGAGAAGGTAGCTGATGATAAAATGTATAATGTATTTGGTGTTAAGATGTTATTTAACAATTTTAATTTAAAAAATTAACGTCGATTAGACCGGTGATTTATGACTAGTTATAAAAACAATGTTTCTATGAATTGTAAAACATTTTATTCATTAATAATTTTGTACCGAAAATGTATGTTTTTTTGGACAACCGAGGAGCTGCTCACAGACACCTTACAGACGCGGCTGTAATATAGTGTCGGGATGGTAATTTTCTGAAGAAAAATTACCGAGCGACTAAACTCCCCGTGTGAGTCAGGTATAAAACCTTTAATTCCTTTGCACTCGATGTGTTATTTTTGTTAATCATAAGTAGGATTTTTAGGTTAAGCCTTTAGGCGTTATTAATGATACTGAAAATATAGTAATAGTAGAAAGTAGTCTGACATTGACTTAATATTGACTTAAGACATAATTCCAACGTTATTTTTTTTCTTTATGATCAAACACAAGCACTATAGGAAAAATCCTTTAGGGCACTCTGGGAGTGGTGCTTGTGCGCAAAAAGCGATTCACGTTTGTTTTGAATCGTCGGAGGTTATATTCGTTGGGAAAAACGACCTCGCGAAAGTCGTTCCATAAGGATGAAGTCATCCAGATGAAAGAATTCTTAAATAATGAAGTTCGAGGAGTACTAAGCTTAACCACATATGGATGGGCGGCAGTGGTTCGTTGTGTATTTCTGCTATTCGTCGCTCTGGGCGGAATTAAAAGGGCAAGGTCAGCGGAGCACCTTCCACGAAAATATCTGTAAAAGAGAGTCAAATCTCCAACCTGTCTTCGATGTTCTAGGCTGTCGAGGTTCTTCGTCAGCTCGTGGTCTCCAATCAGACGAATGGTCCTCCTTTCGATGGAATCCAGTAGCTGAAGAGTATGTTTAGGTGCAGAGCTCCAGACATGAGAGCAGTACTCTATTGATGGTCGAATCTGGACTTTGTATAGTGTCAAAAGTTGTTGAGGTGTGTCACGTCATCGTGTTATATTATAATTGATAGCGCCATCTCTTATTAACAAAAGGTACCTAACTTTGACTATTGACAGTTGACAGTTGAGTTTTCATAGAGCTTCACTATAAAGGCAGCCGTGACAGGACACGCATAAGAAATTACAATTAGTTATAAGTTGAAAAATATAGGAATGTTTAGAACATCAAAAATATAGAGGAACATCTTACTTACTAGATATTATTTTATTTTACTGGAAATATGACATTTTTACTCTTGACGACTCACGGTACCGATCGGTTGTGTTGTTGCTGGTTTAAAATCGTCAAGGATCGGTTTTTCCTGTCGAAATTAATATAACATTTATACGGTAAGGTAGCTAGACCTTTTTTACTATCATGTGAAATATTTTTTTCTGATAAAGTGCAATTGCAGTGATGTCAAAGGGCGGATTTTGTGATGTGATGATCACGTGCACCCGGCTATGCAAAAACCATACCATGCTGATTGTATGCTCTCTTCCGCCTGAAGCAATCAGTATTATTAATGCAGTGGCTGGAGTGTCGTGGAAATGTCGTACTTGCCGTAACCTTAACACCGATGAATTTCAGACGAAATTTTAGACCATTTTTGATGTCAAAATTACCGAAGTAATTAACTCACTCTCTGTAAAATTCAATGGTATTACGAGAGAAATTTTGGATTCAGCAAAAGAGAAAATTAACGTCAAAGTTGCAGCAACTGACAGCGCAGCTTGTCTGGGTGCCTCATCATCTAGTTTTGCTGATGTACTGAAATACAGTACAGATTCCAAAATTATGATCAAGCCAAAGAATCAAGAGCAAGAAAACTCTCTCACTAAGCAGGATGTCATGCATAATATAAATCCTGCTGGTGAAAACATCACGTTCACTAAAGTGAAACCTGTTTCGAATGGAGGTTTCGTTCTCAGCACTAATTCATTTAATGCACACAAGTTTATAGAACTGGCGTCACAAAAACTTTTCGGCAACTACGAAATCAGGTAGTTAAGAACCGTACAGCCAGCCGAATTGTGGGATTATCTCAAAAATATATAGTAGCCTTTTTGCAGTGTATCAGATCACAAAATTCCGAAATTTTTGCGTCATCCTCACAGTGCAGGTTGTTGTAAAAAAGACCTTAAATACCTTTTTCCAATTCCAGAAAATTAATGAATTTTTTTTGCGTCAAATTATTCTAAATAAGAAGAAGAAAGAAGTTGGATCGAAGGTTGACGTAATCTTTCAATATGCTTCATCAGCAAGAATCATGAGAACGGCTTTACGGGCGTCGACGGCAAGAGATTAGATGGTTTAAGAAGGACGCAATGTGGCGTTGGGAAGGATGAAATACAAAATTGTTTTAGAAGGCAGTCGGTTTTCTGGTATCCCCAGAACCGCGCTCACTCGCGATTTTATTTTTTCAAAACGGGAGCTGAAATGGTGACTACAGGTTTCAACGTGTTTTTACATCAAGGATTCCGAGAACAGTCAACCGCGAATTTTCCCTGAGAAAATTTTTATCTTAGCCTACTCGTGTTTCCGGCGAGTTTAAAAAATACTGGACTGTCATTAAACACTCGTAGTTTCCGTGCGAGTATAAATAACTCTGGAATCTCTTCAAACACTCGTATGTTTCAGTGCGAGTATAAAGAACTCCGAAATATCTTCGAACACTCGTGAATTTTAGTGCGAGTCTAAATAACAACTAAAATTGATTTATGAAAACTCGTAGCTGTCCGTGCGAGTATAAATAATGCTGCGATATCTTATTACCCGATTGTGGCATCAAAAGTAAGTGTTAAAATATCTTAAGTTAGTATTAATGGTCACTACCGCGAGTTATAATTTTTTTTTTGGAAATTATTAGGGTAGTTGAGATCCCTTTGGTTGGGAACAAAATGCTAGCTTAGGTTTATTTTATATTGTAAATAATGAAAATAAATCTAAATTTAAACAGAGTACGTGACAGATGAATGATAGGTTGGTTGAAACAATTGAATGATAAGTTCAGGTTAATTCAGATTGTATATAAATTGTAAATAATTAACTACGAGTACTTCGGGTCGCGATACTCGACTTACGAAAGGACTAATCCCATAAAATAACCCTCAATGACAACAGACAGTAAAACTAAATAAGTAAAAGCCCTCCGTGTTCAATATAATAACTTGTTATTGCATTCATTGGACATGCCCGCGCCAATATAACAATAAGTATAGCTTGAACAAAAGTCAGGCCTCGTCCTACGATCAAACCACTATACTTCAAATTAAAATCAGTCCTTTACTTCTTAGACAAAATTCTTGCCCTCATTTCTTCATGCGCTCTGGTGAACTGCTGACAGCTTCCCACCCAAGATCGACTGACACGTGCGTGTCAAGTCGGCAATGGCATTACGCCTGGCATCCCTGACATTACGACAAATAATCGAAATCGTAATAGTAAAGAACAGCGTTCGTAAAAACTAATTAAGTAAGCACGCGCTCAGATTGCGGTGGATTTTTTCATTATTTGCTAGGACTGGCCACTTTATTCATAGTGTCGACCAGTTCTTATATTTTCAAAATTTAAATTAAAAAGGCTTACAAGTTAGATAGACTTTAAATAATCAATTCCTGGGTGGGGGAATATACCTTCGGACGGAAGCCCATGATGATGGGCTGTTCCTCGTTGTTTTAAATGTAACGGATTTATAATACATCTAAATTCTGTAAAAAGGATGTGACGTGTCCTCTATGTTCAGGTCAGCATGACATTTATGATTGCAATGTTACCCAGGAACGGTATAAATGTGTCAATTGCCTACACATTAAAGCAGAAATTGAATATATCTGATAATTACGCTGTTTGGGATTACATTACAACTGTTTTGCATACAAGCAAACGTTGGAACAGGTGAGATTTGATATTTTCGGTTCTGCCAAATAGCTATCACTGGAACCAATATGTGAAACGAACCAATTATTTTCGGATCTTGGAAGTAATATAAACACTGCTGCCGCGTATACCACAGCAGTAGAATTTACTTCGAATTTCATACGGCCAAATAAATTTGAATTATCAGTAGTGTTGGGGAAAAACCGATGATTTTAATAATCGAGTACTTGATACTCGAGCGAATTTAATAATCGAGTGAATCGCTCGAGTGAATCGTTTGAAATTCCAATTCACCAATCGATGACGTCACCGACTGCTCGACCGGCAGCCTAGCCATTTACATGTGATCAGCTAGGGTATTTAGCAGGCACGTAACTACGGGTGGGCACAGGTTTAGCTAAAAACTTGTATAGTAGCCACAAAAAAATTCTAGAAATTTATTTATTCGTGAATAATGAATTTTTACGACGTGTCTCGATACCAAACAAAAAACTGCAAAAAATCACCCAAATATGTATTTATTGTTCGGGTTTATTCTTGTGCTTTTTTAAAACAAAAAGTATTACCAAGAGTTATTTTTCTTCACATCTTTCTCAATCTATGAGCATAAAATAAATAGATATTTAAAATGGCTTATCAAATTCTTCGACATTAAATTATCAGGTGCCCACTGTGTGCCTTTCAAAAATGTAGGCTTATTTACGCGACTGGCAAAATAAATAGGTGATTATTTTTTTAAATTCATGTTTATAGTTACCTAAAAGTTCTTGTTTAAATTTAAGAATGTTTACTATAAGATTTTTCTATATATTTTGTTAACTATTTTGTTCGTTATGTTACTTTTATTTACAATTCTATTATTATGTTATTTTTGAGAACTTTTCTCGAGTTTATAGTAAGTAAAAATTTAAAACTTATATCCTTTAATTTTTTAATATTTACAATTGGAGACCTAAACTACGCCGCTGGCTAGCCAGTTAAAATAAAACTTTACAAAATCCATGTCGCGATGACTCCGCTAAGGGATTTGGCATACTTTTGTATATGCACCTTCTCGTTTATGTGCCTTTAAGAAAGACGTATGTCGTGTACCTGCTCAGCGTCAAACTCGAACGTCGCCAATCGGATGGCGCGGCGCGAAGATCGTTTATCAAGTGACAGGAGATATTTTTCGGTTTTTATCCTGAATTTATAACTAGAGTATTTCCTATCGAGCGAAAAACTGTTCGAATATACAAGCAGTTTTTTAACTCGATCACACTACAACGGTGCATTTCCGCCGGCGTCAAGCAAAGCTCGGGTATCGAGTGAAAGATAATAATTGACGAGTGACGGTTTTCGCCTGAATAGATAACTCGAGCGGTTTTTTTAATAATCGAGCGATGTCGGTTATTTCAATAATCGAGTGATCAAGCGATTTTTCGCTCGAGCGATCACAACACTAATTATCAGTTTATTATCAGAATGTGCGAGTCATAAGATGCACAACGAGGTATCTTTTTAACTCCATTTTATCTGCCGATTTTGATATACTTGTTTTTTCGGAAACTTGATTGGACTCGGACATTCTGAACACTGAACTATGCGATCATCGGTATTCAGTGTACCGTGCAAATAGAAGATGTGGTTGGTTGCACCAGGGCAGGCGGTGTACTTTTAGCAATAAAAAACGATTACACTGTTTCAACCTTGAAATTAGCAACATTCATGCGGGTATTGATGTTGTTGGAATGAAAATAATTCTTAATTTCTGTTCATTTTATTTACTTTTGACTTATATCTATACCGCCAAACACTAATATTGATGATTATTTACAATTTCTTGACATTGTAAGTAATTTAGAATGTTTGTACGACTCAAGAATAATATTTTTAGGTGATTTTAATCTGCCTGAAACAGTTTTTGAATCTTACTCAGTAAAACTCTATAACCAATAATAGCAATCTTGCTTGGTGCTTGCTGGATCTGATGTTATGTAATCCAACGTTATTTCCATATAGGGTTGAAAGGGCTAAGGATGTTCTTCTACCTGAGGATGGTTACCACCCCTCCTTGATCGTATGTTGCGATTTGAAACCGGATAAAAAACTAAATAAACAGAAAACTAATAATATTTACTATAACTTTAGACGGGCCAAATTTTGTGGATCTTTAACTGGGACTTTCTTAACCACGTTGATGACGTGAATTCAGCTTTGCAACTTAATTTATTCGGAAATCTATAAAATCCTTGATATTTTTGTACCTAAAACTATTAAACGTAAAAAAATTATCCTCCTTGGTTTAATTCTGTCACTATCAAGCCAATTAAAAATAAGTTTAACGCCTGGAAAAAATACGAACGAACAAAACTTATTACGAATTTGTTGTGAGTTTATAGGCAATTAAGACGGCAAATTAAAACTGATATTAGGTATGCATATTAACAATATTGCGGGAATGTTGAAGATCGTATAGTGATCAACCCATCTAATTTTTGGCAATTAATAAATAATAGAAAACATAATAAACAACTTCTGGAAGTAATGTCATTGAGAGATAATAATTTTAAAGATCATGTTGAAATCGCAAATGCTTTCGCCGAATTCTTTCAGAAGTCATATGTCCTACCGGCTCCAGTTGTCGATGAAGTAACTTATACTGTCACTGACTCTTTCGCAATTGACAGTGTTACTGAGGATGATGTTTCGGGGTGTTTAAAAAAGATGAAGCCCAAAGCGACTGTTGGTCCCGATAAAATAACGTCTTTCCTCTTGCGTGATTGTGCATACGTGTTCAAGGGACCCCCTTTGTAAAATATTTAATTGGGCCCTGAATTCCTTTCAATATCCTGGAAAAAATCCAAGATAACCCCAGTGTGTAAAAATAAAATCGAGAATTATAGACAATAAGTATTATCAATAATTTTTCCAAGTGTTATGAAATGCTTCTTCATGAAAATTTGTACTTTCAGGTAAAAAATAAACTTTCGAATAAACAACACGGGTTTGTTAGGGGAAAAGCTACAACGTCCAACCTAATTTGTTTTACTCAATTTGTGGTAGAAGCCTTTGATCAGAACTGCCGGGTTGATGCTGTTTTCACAGATTTTTCAAAGGTATTTGATAGATTAGATCGTAAAATTTTACTTAGTAAACTCAGTTCGTTTGGAATTTCAGATGGTCTTGTAACATTTTTTCATTCTTACTTAAATGAACGATAACAAATAGTGGAGTGTGTTGGTAAGTCATTTGGGCAGATAGATGGTATATCAGGAGTACCTCAGGAGTACCTCAGACATCCATTTTGGGTCCTTTACTGTTTGTTGTATTCATTAATGACAAAAGTTACTTTTTTTCGCATCTTTCAAAATAAAGTATGTTTACTCTTAAGCATAAAAACATTTTTGCAGTTTTTACCCACCCTGTATAAAAAAAAAAAATGAAGTTTCTTATGATGAATCGTATTTTCTAGACAAGCAAAAACGTTTATTAAGAGTGACTTTTTTTCGTATCTTTAAATTTTTAGTCCATTTGTCCTCTTGTAAACCCCATCCGTGGACATACTGTATAGATATTTTAGCGAGATGCTAAAAAGGTTAAATGTTTCGCTCAACTGGGCATCATTATTTTTTTCATTGCTAAAAATTGAAGTCTAGACCTAAATCACGTTCGGCCTCCTTTTATCGTTATTCCTGTCGGCGTACCGATTACGGGCGGACGCTCGACGTATAGTTCTAACGGCAAGGGAAGGTCCAATTTGCCTCGTGCCTACAAATCGCCAAATGAACAAAGGTTAAATCGGATATTTCGACTCACTCCGGCATCCTCTTAAAAGGCCGTGTAAACCAGATTCTAAACAACGCGCGCCTATTCTATAATAAATACAAATGAGATGCATGTCATATATTCCTAAATTATGGAATTCCAATTCCAATTGTTTTTCAAAAGTGGGTAATTAGAATAATCCTTGACTTTGGTTTAGTTCCTAAAATTGTTTAAAGTTTAACCTTTAATTAAAAATTATAATTTGATAAAAAAAATTAAATTTATAATTGAAACCTTTCTAAAATCATCGTGGCTCATTATATTTTAAAATTATTACTAAACGGATCTGTTTTTAATTAAAAAAAACTAGACAATAATTGTTTTCAAATAATAACCTTTAACCTACGACTTATAACCTCCTTATTGTTTTATATAGAGAAAATTATGTAATGTATAACCATATTATAATGATGTAATAATGTAATTTTCTGTTATCCACTTTATATTGGACGGCATAATATTGAGATATGTGATATCCAATTTATATCATACAGTGCAATATTTGAATATATGTTATCCACTTTATATTGGACAGAATAATATTGAGATATGTGATATCCAATTTATATCATACAGTGTACAATATTTGAATATATGTTATCCACTTTATATTGGACAGAATTATATTGAGATATGTGATATCCAATTTATATCATACAGTGTACAATATTTAAATATATGTTATCCACTTTATATTAGACAGAATAATATTGACATATGTGATATACAATCCGGGCAAAACGACACGAAAACCAGAACCAAAATATATTTTCAGGGATGGAATAACACTTACATTTTTGAACAGGAGGCACGCTACAGAGCAGTAGCTGCTTGACAATTTTTGTCGCACTTCCCAAGTGTTAACAATGACTGTTATATGAATCAGCAGCACTCTTTACCTTGGCAGAGGAAATCAAATTGATCGTTAAATGGATCTAATAAACGTTTCATAGCAACCACAATAAATTAGTATATTACATAACTAGGGTTGGAAGTGGTAGATTCCAAACGAGTTTGGAAAAATTACTTCCACACAACGAACGTAGATACATAATTTTTTCTACGACCTCAAATCAATGCACAATTATTTGAACATTTTATATTACTGACTCGGTTGTAAATGATAGATTTTCTCCTATTTACTTACGCTAAATCTTAATTTTGAATAAATACAGTGAAACCTCTCTTAGGTGGACACCTACGGGACCGTCTAAATGTGTCCGCCTAATAGAGGTGTCCGCCCATGGGAAATTTGTTATTAGGTAATATGTAAATGCAAAATTATTACTATGTAATGTAATGTAACTAAAAAAATCTTATAACGTAGTTTGATATGTTTGCGTTTTATACTTGCAATCTAGAAAATGTAATTCCAAGTCTGATAACAATTTCATTGCTGTCGAGTCACCTTTATTCTTAGGATACTCTTATAATTCCTTTACCATACTAATGGCTTGTCGATAATTGGTGACATTTGTTTCATTATTGCATTCAACTTCTTCATCAGAGTCGTCAGATAGTGATGTGGTTTCAGTTTGGATTACATAATCGGTAGGAATAGGGTCACTATAATCTTCTAATAGCACATTGCTATCAATGTTAATGAACTCGCCCAAATCATTGTTATCAAATTACAAACTTCCACAACATCAATATTCTCTTTCAGACTCCAAACGCGACATTCTTGTGCCATTGTTTACGATTTTAACCTTACAACTCACAAATAAACGGCGGACTGCTGTCGGGGAATCCTTTCATTCGGCGAAGTAATTTTGCGCTGCCACGCTTACGCGGTTGGTTGCCGGTCTGTCTTCAGAGAGTTTTTGCACCATACTTATACTTTTTGTCCGTTTAAAGGAGGGTTTTCGCACTCTTTGTATGAAAACAGCCTGTCCGCGTCCGCCCAAAGGAGAGTTCGCCCAAGAAAGGTTGGTTTTTGATGGAATTTCATATACCTAGTTCCGGATGATGAAAAAATTCCCGCTTATTAGAGGTGTCCGTAATGAGAGGTTTCACTGTATATGGTTCCAAAACAATAATTAAACTCATAACCTAACCTCAATATTTATAGAGAGAAATTAGGAATTTTTTGAATTACCAGCAGATTTCAGGTTAAAAAAATACTATTGTCTACGTAACTTTTAAAGTTCTACGAGGGCAGACATTCATCCTATAAGTTATATACAGGGTGTTTCGGGAGGAAAGGAAATATTTTGGGAACATGTTCAGAAGGTCAAAATAAGAGAAATTAACCCATATGTTTTAATCCGATTCTTAACCGTCTCTGAAATAATCGGTTCTAAAGTTTCTTTTGTAATTATTTTTTATTTCAAAAGCAACACCAATAGATACTAGTAAAACAACAAAATTCCACTAATTTAAAATGTTTTTGAAAATACCCCCACCAACTTCAATACAAGCTGCACCACGTTTGTTAATCGCTCGTGTTGCGCATTGAATTGCTTGGGGATTGTTTATAATGATATTTGCAGCATTAAAAATTCGATTGTGGAGTCCTTCCACGGTTTCTACTCGTGTTTCGTATACTAGTGATTTCATCCACTCCCAGAGGCATAAATAAATTAAATACCTACAAACTGGAGTTAGAAATATAAAACTTCTTAATTACTCCAAAACTTTACAAAAAAAACTTTAGAACCGATTATTTCAGAGACGGTTAAGAATCGGATTAAAACATGTGTTATGGTTTAATTTCTCTTATTTTGACCTTCTGAACATGTTCCCAAAATATTTCCCTTTCCTCCCGAAACACCCTGTATATATATTCATGTGCAGAAAGCAAGCCGACTATTGATCCAAAGTAAAAATATGTTCGGTTATGTATCGACAAATAAGTCGTATTTGTCTGTCATGTAAAACGCTGAATGGAGCTGGAAGCCAAATCTGATAATTCTGTTGTCTATTTCTCTTTTGGTAACACACATACAGCGCTAGGTTGCCACGTCTAAATATAGTCTATATTAGCGAAAAGGACAAATTATGCCCCATGAACATTTTAAATCACCCAATTTCAATTGAAACCGCCATATTTATTAAAGGGGTTTAAACTTTAGTCCATCACGAAAAATATTTTTTCCCAGAAGCGGTTAAGAAAATATGCATACCAACTAAACATAATTATGTTTAGACACGCGTTTGTTATTTTTATTGAATACACGACGAAACGTGTGAATGTTCACGCGTGTATACTCCGGCTACATAATATATCGCACAGCATAATGAATAGTATACATTTTTACAATTTAATTTTCCTAACATACACAGGGAAAAGCTCTAGCCAAAAAATCTTTGCTAGCATTATTGTAGCTGGGATAGTATATTTTCTACCTGCAAGAGCAAAACTGATCTCTTCTGACAAGTATACTTTATAGTGACAGTTAAATAATTCTTTAAGAACATTATTTTGTGTCATTATCTTTATACTTATATGGTAAGACAGAATTGCATTTAACTGTGATTAAAAAAAAACTTAAAAAATTCCTTTGAAAGGCATGTCCATTTTTTTATATGCACAGCAAATATTTTGATTGGAAAACGTCCTTCGTGGATTCACTGATTAAAGCTCTAGCTAAGAAATCTTTGCTAAGATTATTTTAGCTCGTATAGAAAATTTTCTACCTCTAACAGCAAAATTGATTTCTTTTGACAATAGAAACTGTTTTCCTGGATACTCTTTATTCTTGTTAGAATCTTTGCTATTTTAGAAATATTTACTTTAGGGCACTCTGGGAGTGGTGCGTGGTATGCGCAAAAAGCGATTCACGTTAGTTTTGAATCGTTGGGAAAAACGACCTCGGGAAGGTCGTTCCATAAGGATGAAGTCCTCCAGATGAAAGAATTCTTAAATAATGAAGTTCGAGGAGTACTAAGCTTAATCACATATGGATGGGCGGCAGTGGTTCGTCATATGTTTCTACTATTCGCCGCTCTGGGCGGAATTAAGAGGGCAAGGTCCGCTGAGCACTTTCCATGAAAATATCTGTAAAAGAGAGTCAAATCCACAACCTGTCTTCGATGTTCTAAGCTGTCGAGGTTCTTCGTCAGCTCGTGGTCTCCAGTCAGACGAATGGCCCTCCTTTCAATGGAATCCAGTAGCCGAAGAGTATGTTTGGGTGCAGAGCTCCAGGCATGAGAGCAGTACTCTAGTGATGGTCGAATCTTTGCTTTGTATAGTGTCAAAAATTGTTGAGGTTTGTACAACTTTCTGGTTCGGAAGAGTACACCAAGTTTCTGAGAAGGTAATCTTGGCGATTGCCACAACGTGGTTATGCCAAGACATATTTCCGCCCAGCAAATTGATAGGTGAAGCCAGTGGGATTGCGTGTCCGTCCATGACTACCTATATCCGGTTTTGTAATGTTACCTTTTTAGAGAAAATTGCTGCCTGTGTTTTTAGCGTTAAATTCGACTTGGTTACTATCATCCCAAGCAAATTTCTTCCAGGTCTTTGTTGAGGCGTGATACTTACTTCATGCTGTCTGCGAAGATGTGCGTCGGCAGCCGATGTTTGTGCATTCAAAGAGAAAGATGAGATAAGTGTGCTATCGTCAGCAAAACTAAATATCGGATTTTTCGTTTTCACTAGAAGGTCGTTAATGTAGAGTAAGAAGAGAGTTGGAGCTAATATGGATCCTTGAGGAACACCGGCATTGATGGTGAAGGTGTCTGAGAGAAATCCGTCAATCGCCACTTGCAGAGAGCGGGCCTTAAGAAAGCTAGACAACCATGCCCAGAATCGACTGGGCATACCATAGGATCGCAGTTTACTTAGAAGTTCCTCATGCCAAACACGGTCAAAGGCTTTAGAAATATCCAGTGCAACAGCCCCATGATGTTCGATTGCGTTATTCCAAATATGGGTGACATAGGCTAGAAGATCTCCAGTTAATCTTCCGAAAACCGTATTGATGATCGCTGATAATGTTGAAGCCTTCCAGGTACTTTAGGAGATGTTAGTTAATAGCTTCCTCCATTACTTTTGATATAACTGAAAGCAATGCGACTGGTCAATAGTTGCTAGGCAGGGTTCTCTTACCTTTCTTTGGTATAGGCTGGACTCGCGCTGTCTTCCAGCACGATGGAAATATTCCTTGTTTGTAGAATAAGTTAAAAAGTGACAAAGAATATTATTTGCTGTCATTAATCTTTATACTGGGTGCGGCAAAAGTTTGGAAACGGTCAAATACTTCCGGGTGGTTAGGTTTTCGAAATAAAAGTTTGGGACACAAGTTGCTTGGTATTTAGTTTGCGATCGATTGGCTACTGAATCATCCCTCAACCCCTTGCCCCCACGTGGGGGATGGGGGTGATTTTGAAATTTCAAATGGAGACCCCAAAATTTTTTCGCGGTTTCGAGTTCAGAGAGCAGAAGTACGCAATTTTTTCCGAAATTTTTTTTACTTGAATCCGCGAAAAGAAATTGGAGTCGCCATTTGAAATTTAAAAGTCACCCCCATCCCTTACGTGGGGGTGAGGGGTTGAGGGATGATTCAATGGCAAATCGATTGCAAACTATCTATGAAGTCGGTGACATGCAGAGGAGCAAAGCAGATATTGATCACGGACTTCAATTCCATAGCGGCAGCTTGCTACAGGACCATTGTTTTTTCTTCATTACATTTTAGTAGCAAACCTATTTAACCGATTGACATATCGTTCAATTCAACGTTCTGTGTTGTGCGCTATTTTGAGAAACAGAACAAAAACTCTTAAAAAGTTGTTACAAGTGTTATATTGGTTTTATGTTATAATAAACCATGAACCTTTCATAGTTCAGGTAAGACAGTAAATAGCAGCATATAATTTATATGACGCTATTGACAAAAATTGACGTAAAGCTGACCATCATGAATAATGCAAATATTGTATCTGACACTAACTTCCGTTTGGTCAATGACAAAATTTAATTTACTGATGTATGCTGTATTACCTGAACTGGGAGTTTCGTGGTTTTGCCATCACGTTTAATTAAATAGCTTATGATTGGCTCACCAAAATGTATTCAAACTCGGTACCTGGATTTACCATGTCGACCTCTACAAGAAGATATAATGCAGTTTTTCTATAAAATGTACAGGAGATGCAATATTCACCCCAATAGCACAAACACGTCTCTAAGACGCCTTAAAGATATTGGTGAAAGATGTTCAGGACGTCTTTAAAACATCGACTAATATTCTAAATACATCTTAAAGGTGTCTTAAAGACGTACATTGTACATTGTTACAAAATTGTATGTCTTTAAGTCATCGTTTTACAACATCTTAAAGACGTTCCCTCACGTCGTGTTTTCAGCATTATAGGTATGATATACAGGTTGTGAATTTCTCTAAAACTTAAAAAAAATTGCAGTTCTTGGCGATCTCACTATATCTTTATTTTTATTCATTCCATTTTTTGTTTACATGAGTAGGTATATTATTTAAACCGCTTTTTTTCCTATCGTTAGCCCGTCGTAACCATGCCTGAATGTAGGTACACCTCAGTTTCCTTCTGGCTTGACGCTATATTAGCTACCTTAGCAGACCCTAAAAGTAAATATTCACATTATTATAAATCGCACATCTTACAAAAGCTTTAGCTGTTACATCACAAATGAAACCCTTAATTCTCACATCATACAAATGATTAACATATAAACCATTATTTATTACACTAATAGCATCAGAAACATCACATCACTAATAATTCAGTACCAACAATACTGCACAAAATATTTATGGATGTCCCTTACACATAGCAAGTGTAGTAATTAATAAAAATTAACTTACCTGGATCTTTGTCAAACAGAATTATTATAAGCTTCAAAGAAAATATAATAAAATCAATTCACAGTCACAAGCGTAGTTTAGAAATCTCGTCGAAGGCCAATTCGCTAATGACGTTCACGCCATTTTAATGGATAAGCACCGCACCCTAGTCCAGCATTGTCACATTTACTTAATTCTTTATGGAAATTAAGATCGGTGTACCGCTGTTATTTGCATATTTTTTACTTTCAAATAAATAATAAGTATTTTATTTTTTAGAGAATTGATATAAACAAAAAATGTATTGTTCCCTTATATATAATATAACCACCTCTATAGTTAGTACATCTGGCAATACCGGTTCTTGTTGCGGCCTGTATAATGTTTTATGAAACCCTTTTTATATTTATTACAAGACAAGCCAATAATGTAGAAAAAAGTACAAAACGATGGCCTCACAAAACCACAAACTATATTAAATTTAATGCTTCATAATTAAAGTTATATTTTTTATGAAAAAAACATAGGTTCTATCATCGTCCACTTTTTGACGTAGTAAAGACATCTAAACTAAGACGTCTTAAATATGCTGATGTAGTGACATCTTTAAAATGTGATTTTTACGTCCAAAGTACGCCAAAGACGTACAGGCTAAAAATAGACATAATATGGACGTCCTTAAAACGTAGTGTGCTATCTGGGTATGTTTTTATATCCCATATTACATATCTAAAGTAAAAACCCTACAGATGTAGTCTATGATGTACCTATCTATTTATAGGTATCAGTCGAACGAAAATATATATTCAATCAGTATTTACATGCATCTGGATCCAGCTCGCGATTATGTGACAATATGTTGTTATTTTATGATCGACTGAAACAACAACTGGAGGCATTAAATTGATTTTATTGCCCCCTCTTTATCGTATGCAACCAATAAGAAGGGAGAATACAGTTGAAATATAGGCGGGGAACAATTCTTTCTACTGCCAATCAAATGAAAACTTGCATGTGAGGGGATTAAGGTAATAAAATTGTTCCCCTTTTAAATAGAGCCCCACCACTGCCGTTAAGGAGGTTATTATTCTTGTACAGCTAATTAATTCCGGGCTTGCAGCAACGTGCTGCTGGGGATAAGTCAATTTCCGTTTAATGGCCCATTGTTTTCCGTATTCTGCATTTGTCTTGGTGTGGGGTTTAAATTGCTAATTAAAAAAATTAATTATCCGGTTTGTTACTTTGTTTTACGCACAATGTGTTATATCATAATATTACAATCGCTGTTAAGAGCAACCGACCTAAAGATTTCTTCATCGTCGTTCTTACTCTTCTTCAACTCTCTTGATCGACGAAGAAAACCTTTCTTTCGGGTTTGTTTCGGGTTTCGGCTAGCGTACATTCTGACGTACATTCTAAAAAAATTCCTGTCAATTAAAGTTTCATAATATTAACATTTTTTCAATAACAGCGTTCTTTTAATAAATGTCACCATTGACCCCTGCACTGACACTGCACTTAGTAGTTCTACAGGAGCACATGCGCACGTGCACCCCTAAAACAAAACGAATAAAAAATATTAATTTATATTCATTGAATATTTCTATCGTATAAAGTACGACCCTCCCTAATATTTATCGTACCGTCAAACTAAAAAATCCGATCCTCCCTAACATTTTATCATCCCGTCAAAGCAAACTGTATAGATCCGGCAACCGTGCCTCGGTAGAGGTAAATGACGATTATGACGAGACTTGCTCGCACGTGCGATTAAATACTGCAGTTTCTCTGTAGTAACAGGTGGTGGGTGGCAGCAGGGGATGGCGGGGCTATGGCAATTTAACATGGAAAAGGCGCACAGTTCTTGTGTGCACCGGCGCTGTTGTCTGTTCGTGCATCTAGTTAGAAATTCGAGCGTGTATGTTTTAATATTTTAATATTATATATTTATTAAGTTAAAATGAATAGTTGACGGTGGACTATTTAAGAAATAACTTTAGCTCTTTGAGCTTGGAGCAAAAATTGAAGTGAAGAATGCGGGAAAACCTAAACCCGAAATTAATTTAACGCAGACTACAAAGGGTAAATCTAGGGACTTTATTAGAAAGTTTAAAAATGAAATATATGAAAAAAAATTTATAGAGGGTACTCCAAACTTAATGAGGCTGTTATTGATCAATTTTCTACAATTAAGAACCTAAGAATGGAATTTACGTTTAAGCACTATTGTGTAGGGTCGATAAATGTTGTGCATTTCGATAAATGATACTCGATATGATTTTAAACCATTTTATTTAAGGATTTAAACCAAGAAACACTGAAAATATGAAGAATGCCAACTTTTCAGTCTCGTTGCTCGATTCGTTCTCATCATAAAACAGTTAACTATTGTTCTCATCTTGTTTGCGCCTAATGACGTAGTCGTAGATGGCGTAGTGGTATTAGACATCATTCGGTTTTCTTGATAACTCGTAGATAGCGGTAAAAGTATTGGACATCATTCGGTTTTCTTGATAGCTCGTAGATGGCTTTAGTAGCATTAGTAGTGGAATGTATAAATATTGGTACGAGGGTTGCATGCGACGACGTTAAGATCCGACAGCTATACACACTAAGGAAACCTTTCTTATTTTCCTTGTGTAAAATTAAAAAATAAATAAAAATATGTTTTACCTAACGCATTTTCTTATTACTTTTTTTCTTTCTACATTTAAAACGCCTAGAAAGTAATTGTTTGGTCGTTACACAAAAATAAAATTTTAAAAATAAAATTTTAAAAATAATTTCACAATACTTTTGAACGAGCGCCACTGACTGCACTGGTCCGAATTCACTTAAAAGAGGAACTAACAATGCTCCAGCTGATCGAGAACGATTTAGTGCGCATGAATACTTGCAATTATAATGGCCACAGTAAAAAAAGACAGCAAGATTCGTGTATATAGAATATCCTGCGAGTGCGGACAATACTATATTGATGAAACTCTACGACCACTAGAAACAAGGATCAAAGAATATCAGAACAACACCCGAAGTGGAGAAACAACCAGATCCGGCGCAGCAGATCACGCTTGGACCCCACGGCCACCACTTCTATGGGAACAGGCAAAAATTATACTTACAGAAGAACATTGGCGAAGCAAGAAATTCAAAGAAACAACTGTCATAACAGAAAATCCTGATTATTTTAACAACCTTAAAGAAATATTTGGAAACCTCTGTTAGGCAGTAGTAGAGATACAGGGTGGCAGCTCAATATCTCTTTTACCGCAAGGGATAGCGGAAAACTTTTTTCACGAATGTTATTAAGCGTTAAGAGGTACAGCTTCTAAAATTATTTTCGACAATACAGGGTGCTCTAAAAGAGCGGTGTGATAAAAATTTCATATTTTTTAAATGGGACACCATGTATATTTTTACATATATATGAATTCACCGTGAAATTCTGTACATAGCACCGTAATTATTTATGCACATCTTTGCAACGTTGCCAAATAGATTGGAAAATTCCTAAAATTTGTGCAAAAACATGGCTCGATGAAATGTGGAATATTTCTTAACTTATAATAATTTGAAACAAAATATTTTTATTGTCGGAAAGAGGAATGTTGACGGAAGTCCCTTATTATAACACATACTAATATTATTATACAGGATATTTTCTATGGATATGCCAACATTACGAACTTGAAACTTGAGTTTCTTAAGTTTTTTAAATGAAACACCCTATAATATATTATATGATTTTATATAATTATGATATGATCTTGTAGATATTTTAATCCTTCTAATTTTTATTAAGGTCTTCCTATACCTATCTCTGCCAATCTGAGTGGTATTTCAATTTTTATTTAAACTTGAGCAAAAATTTTTTTATGTATTTTACCATTGTCCTTTTTCTAGTCACCTATGACAAACTAAAAACAAAAGTTGTAATTTAAAAAAAAATCATTTAATCATATAGGAATCCCCATATACTAAAATCCATTTTTGTTAAATCTGGTGATCTAGCCGGCCATAGTATCGATGTTCCTCTGTCAATCCACTGCTGGCATACGTTTAATTTAAAATGTTAGTAATAGGACCTGTATAATGCACGGGGGCTCCATCATGTAAAAACCAAAGACGCACACGAACTTCATTTGGTATCTGAATCATTAATTGCGGCAAATTATATTGTAAGAAATCCAAATATACTTGTCCAGTTACTCTTCCCTCAAAAAATGCGGTCCAATAACGTAGTCTCCTACAATTCCACCCCAAACGTTTAAGGACCATCTGTTTTGGAATGTGTTCTTACGAATGGGGATTGCTGGTATCATAATAATGAAAATTATGCCTACTCACTTTTCCATTTTTATGAAATGTTGCTTCATCACAGAAGAAAACTAAATGAGCAAAATTGCGTTGTTGTCTCATTTTTGCCTGCGCCCATTCACAAAAAAGTATTCTCCTTTGAAAGTCTTCATTTCGACATTTGAGAAATTCATTTTTCATAATTTTTTAACAAACAGTATACCAACTCACTTTAATTGTCACTCAATTACCACCGAACTGACGTTTTATTTAAAATTACAATATTTTGTTTCTATTTTGTCATAGGTGACTAGAAAATGCAACTTAAATGTACTTAGTACCTACATCAAATTTTTTTGCTCCAGTTTAAATAAAAATTGAAATACCATCAAGATGGGTAGAGATGGCATAGAAAGACCTTAATAAAAATGAGAGAGGATTAAAATATCTACAAAATAAAGTAATCATATACAGGGTGTTTCATTTAAAAAACTTACGAAAATTAAGTTTCAAGTTCGTAATGTTGGCATATCCATAGAAAATACCCTGTACAAAAATATTGATATGTGTTATCATAGGGGACTGCTGTCAACATTCCTCTTTCCGACATAAAAATATTTTGTTTCAAATTATTATAAGTTAAGAAATATTACACATTTCATAGAACTATGTTTTTGCACAAATTTTAGGAATTTTCCAATCTATTTGACAACGTTGCAAAAATGTCTACAAATAATGACGACGCTATGTACAAAATTTTACGGTGATTTCAAATATGTAAAAATATACATGGTGTCTCATTTAAATAATATGAAATTTTTATCACATCGCTCTTTTGGAGCACCCTGTATGGTCGGAAATAATTTTAGAAGCTGCATCTCTTAACGCTTAATAACTTTCCTGAAAAAATTTTTCCGCTATCCCTAGCGGTAAAGGAGATATTGAGCTTTGTCGCACTAATTGGCCACCCTGTATGTGATAATGTAAACTTACATTAAGTAGTTCATCCAGCAGTGACACATAACTGCGAGCAAACCTACCTCGGCATGCCCAACTAACTTTCCACTCCCCTAAGTAGTATAAATACTCTAGTAGTTTTTATTCAGTAATCACCTGAAGACAACTGGAGATGTTTAACAGTTGAAACGTTGTGATATAAATAAATAAAGACAATTAAAATCCAAAATACGTCTATCACTCATATCAATGCTTGCTTTCTAACCTTACGCAGGCGCAAGAGAAGAATTGCAGATTCTAATACGGCTTCTACATTATTTTCACGTGGGGGGGTAACGTTAATATAACAATTCATCTGACAATCAAAAATATGATTTTATGCTTCTAGCCTTCGCAATTTCTTTGTTCTTGTTTAAAATAAAACCGTTTTATGATATAATTTAAATTGAAATAAATAGGCACTTTTTTGCAGTTAAAAGTTAAATGCTCAGCGTTGTAAAGGAATATTTTAGAACGAGATACCCGGTTGAACGTTCAAATTCTAAAAGTTTACCTAAATTCGATTACTTAGTAAAAGCCCACCAAGGCAGAACTAACAACTCCAAGTGTTTATCTTTCCAAATATTTCTGTGGTTGTCGAAAAGGATTTCATAAACATGCAAATTATTTAAAACCCTAGAGAATTTGTCTTGTTATTATATATCTTGTGATTTTTGATGTGCGGGTATCCTAATCCTTCACTCATCGCAGAACACACACCTTGAAAAGGCCCAAAAGGTATTTCAACACCTGAATGAGATTTGAATTTAATCCAATCAGCTCGACAGGCACGTGCGAAACGCTTTGGGTATTTATTTCTGGTATATTCATTTCGGGTTAACAAAAAATCAACTCTTCTTCAGTAGCGTTTTTTTTTATGGTCAAACACAGGCACTATAGGAAAAACCTTTTAAGACACTCTGGGATTGGTGGTGTGTGTGCGAAGAAAGCGATTCACGTTCGTTTTAAATCATTGGAGGTTTTATTCGTTGGGAAAAACGACCTCTGGAAGGTCATTCCATAAAGATGAAGTCCTCCAGATGAAAGAATTCTTAAATAATGAAGTTCGAGGAGTACTAAGCTTAACCACATATGGATGGGCGGCAGTGGTCCGTCGTGTATTTCTGCTATTCGCCGCTCTGGGTGGAATTAAGAGGGCAAGGTCAGCCGAGTACCTTCCAAGGAAATATCTGTAAAATAGAGTCAAATCCCCAACCTGTCTTCGATGCTCTAGGCTGTCGAGGCTCTTCGTCAGCTCGTGGTTGCCGATCAGACGAATGGCCCTCCTTTTGATGGAATCCAGTAGCCGAAGAGTATGTTTGTGTGCAGAGCCCCCATATATGAGAGCAGTACCTACTCTAGTGATGGTCGAATCTGGGCTTCGTATAGTATCAAAAGTTGTTGAGGTGTGTACAACTTTTTGGTTCGGAAGAGTACACCAAGTTTCTGAGAAGCTATCTTGGCGATTGCCACAACGCGGTTATGCCAAGACATATTTCCTCCTAGATTGACGCCTAGCAAATTAATAGATGAAGCCAGTGGAATTGCATGTCTTGCCATAACTATATTCGGTTCTGTAATGTTAACCTTTTTAGAGAAAACTGCTGCCTGGGTTTTCTTAGCGTTAAATTCGACTGGGTTACTATCACCCCAAACCAAAATTTCTTCTAGGTCTTTGTTGAGGCGTGCAGTCTGCGAAGATGTTCGTCGGCAGCCGATGCTTGTGCATTCAAAGAGAAAGATGAGCCAGCAAAACTGAATATCGGATTTTTAGTTCTCACTAAAAGGTCGTTAATGTAGAGTAAAAAGAGGGGGGAGACAATATGGACCCTTGAGGAACACCGGTATTGATGGCGATGGTGTCTGAGAGAAATCCGTCAATCGCTACTTGCAGGGAGAGGTCCTTAAGAAAGCTAGACAACCAAGCACAGAATCGAGTGGGCATACCATAGGATCGCAATTTATTTAGAAGCCCCTCATGCCAAACACGATCAAAGGCTTTAGAATTATCTAGTGCCACGTCATCATCAAAATAGTATTATGAAAATAACAAGAATCTTACATGAGTAATATTTTGATGATCGTTCAAACATTAGCACCAGAGCAAAAATTATTTGTGGCAATCTGGGAGTGTAAGGAGTAAAGAGATTCACGTTGGATGGAGATCGGTGATGGTTATATTCGTGGGGAAACAATGATAACGTCCTACATATTCCAGCGCACCCTCGCTTTTTTCGACAGTTGACACCAGCAATATGTCATCGATCAGCTGCTTGGAAAAATTCCCCCGTTTAGTGGTGGGTTGTACTAAGCCCATATGTTGGGCTATTAAAGTGTACTTGATGTTTTAAAGTTGAATTTTTTAAATATAGTTTTTAAGAGTTTGATTAACTACATGTTGAGTTCATTGTATCTAATTAACCGCAGCAAGTACTAATCAGATAACGAAAAACGTATAAGTTAATATTTTATTAAACTCTTTAAATAAAAAATAATAATTATTAAGCATAATTATTATCTGCCTTCTACGGCTGCTACCCCAGCTGATGCGTCAGAGAAGCTCAGGAAGCCGCGGCGCATTATTTCGGAACCATGCACTGAGTGAACCAGTGTATGAGATATATTGTAAACTAGTAAAGTACTAATTAAGAAATACAAAACAGACTCAACTGAAAGATAAATCAATTTTGCTTTAATATTCAATAACTCATTTCATTTGAAAATAAACTTTGTAAAATAAATGTACTATTTTAAGTACGGTCCTGGAATTCATACCCACCTATATAATTTAAATAACCAGAAATTAGCAAGCAGGTCAGTTATGTCCGCATAATAATATATATAAACAGTATATTGCTAATACCATCTGCAATTATGTCCCCTTTATGGGCAACGAAGGGGGCGTTGTGAGTTTGCGCAGTTCGGAATTTACCGTGTGGAAGTAAACATTCACAGGACCGGATTTCAACTTTTTAGGTGTAAATTTCACTGGTTAGTTAGGAAAAATATTGCAATCAAAATTTCGATTAGTTCGATTTAAGACAGCGTTCCATGCATACGATTTCTGACGATATGATGATCCGACGATGCCCCGATTGCTGTAAACGAATATTTGTAACAATCGACACGATGAGCTTTATTTTATCTTTCATCCGACGTCTTATGTTCCTTAACCTCACTTTTTTCTAAACCAAAAATTAAGAATGTATAACTATATTGACTATTTTGGGAATTATTATCAGCTACTAATGCACCAAATTAAAAATACATTAATTTTAAGGTTAGGTAGTGACCACATAATAATATATATTATATTGTATACGAGTGATACTCTCTTCTTTTTTTACAAGCTTTTTAGTGAAATTCGGTTCCGCAGATCGGATAATGTAATAAGCAAAATATTTTCGTACGAGGCTTTAAGCTTTGAAATTTTTCACCAGTGCAGAGGTCTGGCGTATGTCCTAAAATGTCGGATTACCTTTTCCTTTATAACTCCCTTAATATTGGTATTAAATGAAAGAGATTGAAGACTGGAATACGATAAGCTATATTATGCACTTATGTCCTTTCATCTTAAACAAAACAAGTCACTAACCTACCAAACAGCGAATCGAATCACCACAAATTAAAAACTCCTTTACAAAAATTGTTGTTAGATAATGAAACTTTATAAGCACTAATATACCGACAACAATGTGGATGAACCGCTTTTTATTCTGTAATTTGAAAAAGAAACCAGAATCAAAGATGGCGACGAATAACAACAAACAAATAATGTCGGGCCTGCTCTGATGCGATCGATAAAATCTCCACCCTACTGCGATAACTCAATAGGCCCGGGCGATCTCCCATAGAGGGAACAGTGGTTATGTCACGTCAGACTATCATTATCTGGCGAGAGGGTATAACACCAAGTCATTTCCTTTCCTTCAAGCACGACACTGCTCTGTATTAATTTAACATTTGGTCAAGATTAGGAAAAAGTCAGTACCTTTGTATACCTGCTTAGTATCGAACAAACCACAAAGACAACAACTTCGGATATTTTTCATAATACCATTTAACTTTCTTAGAAAAATACATCTAGGACATAATTGGGTGTTTTGTCAAACCAAATTGGTTTTAGCATTCTAATACTGTAATCCTCTTTTTATTTTGACAACAATGTCGGATGACAAGGCTTAGATTGATAGATAATGCCCTAATCACCATATAACTAAAGATTAAAATTGTAAATGTCGGATTAAATCGAGGCTTTAACGAGATATAAAATTAAAAACTTGATTTTGGTTATTGCCTCTAATACAAGGTTTAATAATTAACTGAAAAGGCAGAAGTAGTAAAAAGATTAGTGTTTATTATTCAAATATTTATACACAAGGGAACCTAATCTCCGGGTTTATCGGGTTCATTATTATGGAAAACCACAAGCTATTTAAATAATTAAAAATATTTAATTTTAGTAATAAAATATTTAGCTAGGAATAATTGATTTGGCGTTTTTACAAAACTCGACATATACAATTTAAAAAAAAATTACTTTTTCATCGATACCTATAGTACATTTAGCGGTACATCGAAAAACGTTAAGAAAACTTAACAAAACTGAAAACTATCCTAGAAATTGAATGGCGAAATATAGGAATTTTTTAAAACTGTAGGGGAGACCGAGGAGAATTGTGACAGAGTAGAGTTGTGACAAAGACGATTTCTCGGAATCTATCAGGGCACGATTGTTTGTTTAATGACGGACTACTTGACGCAGTATGCGCCAATGGCCCACGATAAGCGGTTGCGTGATTACGACGTCTGCATGAATATATTGTGTGCAATGGCGGCTCGTGACCTATGATTCACAAGTATGGTGAAATTATTTTTAAAATTTTATTTTTGTGTAATAACGAAACAATTACTTTCTAGGCGTTTTAAATGTAGAAAGAAAAGAAGTAATAAGAAAATGGGTTAGGTAAACATATTTTTATTTATTTTTTAATTTTAAACAAGGAAATACAACTTTTGGAAAATAAGAAAGGTTTTCTTAGTGTGTATAGCTGTCGGATCTTAACGTCGTCGCATGCAACCCTCGTAACAATATTTATACAGTCCACTACTAATACTACTAAAGCCATCTACGAGCTATCAACAAAACCGAATAATGTCCAATACTACTACCGCCATCTACGAGTTATGAAGAAAACCGAATGATGTCTAATACCACTACGCCATCTACGGCTACGTCATTAGGCGCAACCAAGACAAGAACAATAGTTAAGTGTTTTATGACGAGAACGAATCGAGCCACTAGACAAGTTGGCATTCCTCATATTTTCAGGGTTTTTTAGTTTAAATCCTTAAATAAAATTGTTTAAAATCATATCGAGTATCATTTATCGAAATGCACAATATTTATCGACCCTACACAATAGTGCTTAAACGTAAAGTCCATTCTTAGGTTCTTAATTGTAGAAAATTGATAAATAATAGCCTCATTAAATTTGGAATACTTTTTTTTATATAGTTCATTTTTAAACTTTCTAATAAAGTCCCTAGATTTACCCTTTGTGAAATTAATTTCGGGTTTAGGTGTTCCCGCATTCTTCACTTCAATTTTTTGCTCCAAACTCAAAGAGCTAAAGTTCTTTCTTAAATAGTCCACCGTCAACTATTCATTTTAACTTAATAAATATATAATATTAACATACATGCTCGAATTTCTAACTAGATGCAAGAACAGACAACAGCGCGGTGCACACAAAAACATAGCCTCGCTATCCCCCGCCACCTATTACTACAGATAAACCGCACTACTTAATCGCACGTGCGAGCAAGTCTCGTCATAATCGTCATTTACCTCGACCGAGAGTTTCTTCCCGAAATCTTTAAAATTTGCCACAGTTATACCTTTGGTTAAAAAGGGAGATGCTAACAATTCTGAAAATTATCGTGGTATTTTGAATAGTATTTCTAAAATCTATGAACTGGTAATAAAGGATCAACTCTCTTCTTTTTTTCGCAAAGGGAGCTTGCTAAATCCCAATAAAAAATTTGTTAATTTGACAAATACAACCGGTTTAAGATTATTCCGCAATTGCTCTTAAAATAAATTTATTTCCCAATAATTTTACTAGAAACTGTGAAAGGCGATGAGAGATTCTTTAAAAAAATATTATTATACTTAAAAATATCAAAGGAATCTTGAACTAATCCAACTGTACTCTGGCAATATCAACAATATGCAAAATATCCATGAGTACTAAACTCGTAAACATTGCGATGTTTGTCCTTTGATCAAACGGATTTGTTATATATTTTGGTTGATTTGTGATTTTTTGTGATTATTGGTGAAAAATCGTCTTTATTATAAACAATCATGGTGCAAGTGTAGTTTGTAAAGAGTGGATAATTTAAATAAGGATTTATATTTTCATCGGTAAATATGGTTATTTTTCAATATTTAACCATCTGATATAACCAGACTTCAACATTGTTGCCATTCAGCCAAGAAACATGTAGTTGTCTCTTCCACAAATTACTTATTTTCTATTTAAGAAATAAAAAGTCTATGCTTGTCGGGTGGTATTAATATTAAATACCAATATGGAAGATTATTATTTCCCAGACCACCCGATGATCCTTTTACAATACAATGATACAATTACAATATTGTAAAAGGATCATCGGGTGGTCTGGGAAATAATAATTTACTTATTTTCAATAACATTTCAAACAATCACAGCTTCACTTTCCAAGAGTTTTATGAGTGGATTATGGAATCTGTAGTTTACAATACCTTTGGTTCAATGGGATTTACGTGGAAGCTTTTAACTTAAAAATCTAGGCACTTTTAATAAACGAATGAATTAAAAGTAAACACAGATAAACAAATGAATTTAAATCACAACACAACTTGAGAGTTAAATCTTGCTGTATCTGCACTAACATGCAATGCCTAGCATACTCCAAAGGGTGTTTATTTTCTAAAAAAACACACCTGGTATAATATTAAAGTTACTTTTTTAACCAAACCAATAAAGATAGTGATATTTTTAAGCAAAAAACCTACCATTAGAGAAAAAACAAATTTTGAGATGAGGCAAATTTTTGATTTTGCATTAAATAAGTTTCGCAGTGTCGGACTGGCAGTTGCTGAAAAAATAATAAAACTTTCATTACCTATATTTTTATTTCTATTGACATTCGATGAGAGAATAAAATATGAACTATGCTACGAATTGGCGATGGCTATTGGCAATATATTAAATTTACCCTACCTACCAAAAAATCACAAAGCTTGTAAATGATCGTTTCAAAATTAACAAAATTCATTATAAATACTTAAATTATGCTGAACTGCCTAGAGCCAAATTTTAACAAACAATTTTTTTTGTAAAATTTACTAAAATATTTTGGAAAAATAGCGGTCACCCATCCAAATACTATCTGTGTCCAACGTCGCTTGACTTCTCTGATCGATATAATGCTTCCTCTTACTACCTCCACCATTCTCCTTGGTAATTACGATTTCTAATTGATCTAGTAATAGTAAATTCAAAACTATTCTTTCCGTGAAATATACTGGAATTGTATTTTGCTTCCCAAGAAATCACATATACCTATATAAACAGTATATTGCCAATACGAACGTTTCAAAATACAAAAAGTGTCCCCGATATGGGAGATGGCGCGGGTCTATAGAGTTTGCGCAACACGGTGGAAATTTTATCGATCGCGTCAGAGCCTGCCCGATATTATTTGTTTGTTATTATTCGTCGCCATCTTTGGTTCTGGATGCTTTTTCAAATTACAGAATAAAAAGTGGTTCATCCACATTGTTGTCGGTATATTAGTGCTTATTAACTTTCATTACCTAACAACCATTTTTGTAATGGAGTTTTTAATTTGTGGTGATTCGATTCGCTGTTTATTAGGTTAGTGGCTTGTTGTTTAAGATGAAAGAACACAAGTGCATGGTGCTTTTTTTGCAAAAGTCGTGGATCAATACCAGGTATAAAGTATTTCAGGTATGTACAAATATACGAAAATATTTTGAATATCACATTATCCGATGTTCGGAACCGAATTTCACTAAAAATCTTGTAAAAAAGAGGAGAGTGTCACTCGTATACAATATAATATATATGTGGTCACTACCTAACCTTAAATGTAATTTATTTTTAATTTGGTGCATTAGTAGCTGATAATAATTCTCAAAATAGTCAATATAGTCATTGATTCTTAATTTTTGGTTTAGAAAAAAGTGAGCTTAAGAAACATACGACGTCGGATGAAAGTTAAAATAAAGTTCATCGTGTCGATTGTTACAAATATTCAGACGGAATTTGGCACCAATCAGGGCACTGTCGGATCATCATATCGTCAGAAATCGTATGCATGGAACGCTGTCTTAAATCGAACTAATCGAAATTTTGATTGCAATATTTTTCCTAGCTAACCAGTGAAATTTACATTAAAAAAGTTGAAATCCGATCCTGTCGAATGCTTACTTTCATAAGGAAATTTCCGAACTGCGCAAACACAACGCCCCTTTGGATGTCCATAGCGGGGACATAATTGCAGATGGTATTAGCAATATACTATTTATGTGCAAGAAATACGTTGTGTGTTTTATCCTTTTTTTAGACTGAATAAAATTCATTATAAATAACAGATCCTTGATGTGACGGACGTTCCTTCTTACCCCGCACCAAGGCTCAACTATATGCTACTCGTTGCTCAACTCAACAGAGTTAAACCAATAGTGATTATTATTTTTACCGAGAGTTGTGCGCAGACAAGTATGTGTTCCAAAAACCTTCAATATTAGAATGTTTGTTCTGTATTCAAAACCTTTAAATTCATTTCACTTCTTTGTTGTAATAATTTTAAATTAATATTGCTCCGTTGACATTATGCTTAATGCGTGTCCCGAAACAATACAGCATTTCGTAGTCGTAAAGATAACGCAAGCGTCTATCTTTCCATCATTATTGCACATAAAGAGTAATTTACATGGATTTAAATTAAGTTAAATGGAGGAAGGATAAGAAATAGTTACTTTTTAAGCGAATTTTTGCAAAATTAACGAATAAATGGCGTGGACATTACGTTTGAGTTTTTCTCGGCCCTCTAAATAGGTATTAGCTGGTGATTTGCATCATTGGCGTAGAAATAATTTATTTTTAAGGAGTTTAATTAAATTAATTATTAAAGCAGGAAAGGAATAGAGGGAAGCCTGATAAGCGCATTAAAATATGAAGTAAACATAATATCACTTCCTGGGCCAGGTAGACAACGATGATGGGTTTTATCCCTATCTCAACTCTACAGCTTATCAAACTATGTTGCTATTCCTATACCAGGTCCATTGATCAATGGTAATAAGAAGTGCGGAATATACTGCATCACCATCTAGTTGGAACCTACAATTCTACAATTTAATTTGCCATAACCAAATGTAATTCCCACAGCAGCAGAACTGTACAATGTAGGTCCATCCATCACCAAATTATCGATGATAATAATCACTGTGGAATAGGTATACTGCATCACCATCTAGTGGGAACCTATTTGAACTCTACAATTTAATTTGCTATAAACCTGATACAATTCCTATATCAGCAAAACCGTATATCCATCACCAAATTATCGGTGATAATAATCAGTACGGAATATACTGCATCACCCTCCAGTGGGAACATATTTGAACTCGTCACCAAAATTAAAATTATTGATGATAATAATCAGTGTGGAATACACTGCATCACCATCTAGTGGGAACCTATTTGAACTATACAATTTAATTTCCTATAACCTGATACAATTCCTACACAGCAAAACCGTACATTAATCACCAAAATTAAAGTTATTGATGATAATAATCAGTGTTTAATATACTGCATCACCATCTAGTGGAAACCTATTTGGACTATACAAATTAATTTGCCATAACCTATGCATCTCTGGGCAGTAGTCAACTTCATTGGTTGTTCAATTTTTGCATCAATCTGTTCGCTAGTTATTACGGTTTCTTTCATCATTGTTTCTATTTTTGGAAAATATTTTTTACACTATACAACTTCACTTCTTCTACACTTCTCTTTCTACGCAACAGTTAGTCACACCAATACAAATGAATATTCTATAGGCAATTTCAACATTCGAAAACACACATGATAAATCATTTTCACGAAAAAATCTTAATAATTCTAATGGAGATCTTTTCTGAATTTGTTTGTATGCGTAAAAGAGAACAAACTCATTGTCCAATCTGATAGATTTCTTCTAAAGCCGAATTAGAGTCGCCAATTCTTCTCTTGCGCCTGCAATGGCAATTATAATTGCATGTATTCATGCGCACTAAACCGTTCTCCACCAGCTGGCGCATTGCCAATAGTCAGAACAGCTGTTGGTACTGTCGAAATCCGTAAAATACCCCCAGAAGTAGAAATGGGCAGACCTGTTCGTTTTGATTACTAGTTAAAGCAGCTATTGATATCTACAAATACCAGTTCCAATAAGTTGCGACGAATCAGCAGTACGTAGGCTTAAAAAATACTGTGAACTGCTAATTTACGTACCAGTTAGTTTAAATAGACATTAACTTTTTATAGCTGTTTCGACCAACCAATAAACAGCTAAAAATAACAGAATAATCCATCTCTACCCAGACTTGTAGCGGCAATGACAATTAAAATGGCGCCCATCACCCATTTCTGGCCATGCAAAAATAATTTGCGCCAGCTGATCGAGAACGGTGTATTTCGCATGATTCCATGCAATTATAATTGCCATTGCAGGCGCAAGAGAAAAAATTTACGACTCTAATACGGCTTTTAGTATCTCCGAGTCATCACAAATTTGGTTAAGTTCCAGCTTATCAAATTAAATGATGATGGCACGATTTCAAATCGTTTTCCAAAAGTTTACCCCCCCCTATATTTTCTGCCCTGGACCGTTGCTCCTAAAGGCCCGAGCTTAAATCCAGGCCTGCCTTAAAGGATAACAAATTATAATCATCATTCATTATAATATTCATAAAGAAATGATTAAACAAACGGTATTTTTAAGTTATGCGAGTGCAATAAATCTGAATCATTCCTGCTGATACTTTTTTATACTCTGTCTCTAAGGAAAAATATAAATTGTAGATGATACCCTACCATTATTTTTTAGTAGTAGTACAAACATAATTTATTTAGCACATGACTACATAATACATATTAATACTATAAATATAATATCTGTAATTTGTTAAAATTAAATGTTAAACGACCTTTTGTATATGTTTATTTTTTGTCCTGTCGCGCTAATAAGTATTTTTTTAAATTTAAAAACTTTTTGATTTTTAATTGACCTGTCTATTTTATTAAACGTAATAATTCATTTATAAATTATTGGTTTTGTGACGTTTTTAATGGCTCTGGTGGCTCCGTGGTTAAAGTGTGCGTTACTGGGAACTAACTATACATACAAAATAGTATATTACGTACCGAGGTGGAAAGTGTTTCATTCCTGGTGAGAGAGTCGGTAGTTTAACTAAATCTCGAGACAGTAATGAAACTTTTCACCGAGGTTTGTATACTATTTTATTTACAACCACAACTAACATAATAAAAGATAAATGTCATTTTGACTTTTCCATTGAAAAATTAGACAGAAATTTCAAATAACCGCACGTGGTAAAATAACGTAGGTAATAATACACATCAAGATGGCAAATATCATTTTTTGAATATGGATTCCATATGGACACAATATATTGTTTTAACAACAGAAAAATCAGATGAGGAATTTGATTTTGCTGCTACTCCACCAGAAATTCGAGAAACAGCAGAGATAGTAGAAGAAGATCTTCTGCAAACTAAAAGCCGCCCGAGATATGACGAGGCATATAACTGTTTCAAAGAATGGTGTACGGGAAACAAAGTTCAAGATCCTGGTTCTGAGTCGGCGCTACTAGCTTATTTCAGTGAAAATGCCAAGACAAAGAAGATATCAACAATATTCAATGCTGAGGACCACTCTATCAATTAGGGAAAAAGTAGACATATCTAAACATACAAAGATATTCAGCAATGTAATATTTAATGTAAATAATTAAGGCTGTTAGATTTTTATTTTTTATAAATGTCATTAGGTTTATTTTAAAAGATAAAAAAAAATCATTGTCGTTAAATTTGTGTAATGAGTTGTATGTTGGTGTGTTCGTATATTATTTTGAGATATCGATTTTTAGAAAAATTACAAAAAAATTATTTACTTTCCACCCGGGTGGAAAGTAAAAGTAAAAAAACGTCAACTTTCCACCTTTCAAAGATAGATGAATTTTGTTCCTCTCAAAATTTTTTACTGCATTTGAAAAATTTGATACTTGTTGCTATAAAAAAAACTTCCGTTTGAATAAATCCATTTTTTCAATAGTAATATTTAAAAGTCTCATATACTTGATTTAATTTTAATAAATATTTTTATTTTGAGTAACATAAAAACTTTGTCAGAGTTATAGCTATTCACTATTTGAAACAAAACGATAAATTTACATTTAAATTCTTATAAACTCTCAACTAGATTATTCATTTTTAAGTAATAAATATGAAAATTTGTTTCATGGTTTTTTTAATCCCTAATTCATTTAAAAATAACTTTTTGTTTAATATTTAGAATGAGATTATTATATTTTTAAAACAAACACGAAAACAATACGTTTCTTAAAATAAATCATATTAGGATTTATTGGGAACTACAATATGGAATGTTAAAATTTAATATATTAGTTCGGTTTATCGCTGCCCTTCTAAAATTCCAAATATTTTTAGAACATTTTTTTAAATACGGTGTTGAAAAAAGGTCGGTACCCCGGAATAACTCCGGTGCATCGCATTGCAGCGGAAAATGTCTGGGGAAAAAGTTGTTTGGTTTTGAAGGAGGAATAGTTTGCAATTTAAACCACAGGGCACGGGTGGGGGTAAGTTAAGAGTTTCAAATGGAACTCCATATTTTTTATTGGCATATCGTGTTCTCCGACCAAAAATAAACATCTTTTATTCAAAAAATTTTTTTATTCGGGCCCATCCTTCACCAATAATCACCATGAGAAAGACAAAATCAGAACCGTGCGAAAATCAAGTTTTATCCCGGAAATACTCTTTTTCTCTGTCTTGTACTAAAAAATGCCCGTGGAATACAAACAACTTTTATGGTGAAGGATGTGCCCGATTAAAAAAAAATTTCGGACAAAAGATGTTTATTTTTGGTCGGAGAACACGATACTCCAATAAAAAATATGGGGTTCCAATTGAAAATCTTAACTTACCCCCACCAGCGCCCGGGGGTTGAAGGGGGGGGGGGGGGGGGGGGTTAGTTTAAATTGCAAACTATTCCTCCTTCAAAACCAAGCAACTTTTTTCCCAGACATTTTCCGCTGCAATGCGATGCACTTGTGTTATTCCAGGGTACCGACTTTTTTTCAACACCCTATATATGTTAAGGGTAATAATTTCATTGGTGATAAGAGCAAACAAACAAACTATTCGGGTTATTTTTATTTGGTTTCATCATAATAGTTTCGTGCATCTATCGTGGTTTTCTTGTCTTTTTTAACGGGCTGTGCAGGTCAATATGGAAATTGATACCATAGAATAAATTTTAAATTCCTAGGATTGTCTGAATATGTGATTGGACTACAGTATTTAATGGTAAGTTTGATTAAAAAACATAAAAAACAACAATTAAAATAGTTATGCTTTTTCTCAAACAAAGAATTATACTTACCCAAAATACACGTTAACCTGTATGGCCATGGGAATGGCTCTGCCAGGCGAACAAAGAGGAAAAAAAAAAAAAAAAAAAAAATTTGATGTTTTGAAAATTATTAAGAAAAGAACACATGTTCTTCCTTTTCTAAGGTTCAGATTCAGATGGGTCCTAACCTTTCTATATACGTATATATTTGTATGCAATATTTGTATTTTGAAACACCCGGTACTATTATAATAAGAAATATTAATTTTTCCTATAAAGAAGCCTTTATTGTTTAATTTGCGTTAGATTCTCTGTTGAAAAGGACCTGCTTTTTATACAAACTTTTTCTTATTTTTAATGCTAAATAGAAAATAATTATATAATTTGGGGGGTTTCCATTTGAAAATGTAGATTTTTTGCAGTTTTCTCAATTTCATTTTTAATCTTACTTTTTGAACACCATGTATTATTTTTTATCAAAATATTATAAAAAATGTATTGTCAGTCATCAAATATATTTCAGCAGGGAATCCAACTCAAATTAAACAATAAAGGCAAGGCATACAGGAAAAATTAATATTTATTTTAAGATTTGCGTCATTTTTACATCAAAACTTAAATATGTTATGTAACACATTAAGTAGAATCCAAACATCTAATAATATATAGGGTGTGTCATTTCAAATAAGCTAGTTGATACCGACTTCCCGTATAACCGGAAGTGCCACCATATTGAAAATATGTTCATCATCATTAGCATACGGTCAAATTTCCCTATTTATATTTTTCCTATCGTTACATTGCTAGGACTGATTTCGGTTCTGGACGGTCGTCGTTGGTTCACGTCGTTGGTTGGCAACCAAACCAACATTGTGCGCAAGACAACCGACGAGCAATCTGTAAAACCGTGTTCAGTAACCCATTTTTTAATTTATAAAATTTAACTTTTTACTGCGCACCCCATAAGTTGTACGTATCCGTAGTAATACGAGGGTGGTTCAAATATGATCGAGACAAATGCTCTGACACATTTATTTACTATCGGAGAAATTTACAAAAATTCACAGTTTTTCTAGGTGGTTCCCCTCACTAGTTACGCATTTTGTCCACCTTTCCGGAAGCTTTTTGATGCCGGTATCGAATAATTCCTTGGGCAACTCGAACAGCCATGTGCGCACGAACTCCTCTACCTCCTCGTCGGTGTTGAATCTATGACCTTCGAGGTCTTCTTTCAGCGGTCCAAACATGTGGTAGTCGCAGGGTAATAAATCCGGACTGTAGGGAGGGGGTTTCAGTACCTCCCACCCCAATTCCGATATTGTATCGAGCGTGAGACGCGAGGTATGAGGGCGCGCGTTATCCTGGAGAAGAATCGCACTTCGTGCTGGAATGCTCTTCCGTTTCGAGCGATAAGAGGATTTCACGTATGTTTTCAGAAGGTTAGAGTAGTATGTAGCATTGATGGTACGTTGGGTGCGCAGGAAGTCGACGTACAGCACGCCCCGCCGGTCCCAGAACACAGTACACAAACCCGCGGACCTGGTTGTCTTCGATTTGACTGGCGTCCCTTCCTCCTTCTTCCTCCACTCTATAGACGACACCTTGCTTTCGGGAGTGTAATAGTGTACCCATGTCTCATCTGTAGTGAAGATCGCGTTAAAAAACCGTCCCCCTCAGCCTTGTATCGCGTCAGCAAGCGGCGACAAACTTCCAACGGCGTAAATTTTTGCTCGAATTTCAACAGTTTAGGAACCCATCGCGCCGTTATTTTGCGATATTGAAGGTGTTCGTGGATGATAGACTCTACACTACCAATACTGATGCCGAGTTCAGCCGAAATGTCTCGAACATTCACCCTACGGTCCTCCGGAATGAGTTGTTCTACGCGGCAAATGTTGTCTGGTGTGATGCTGGTTCGCGGTCGACGATCATGCGGCTCATTCTTGACGGTTTCGCGGCCACTCTTGAATGCTTTGGCCCATTTAAACACAGCAGCCATACTCAGGCACTCACTACCGCACTGATTTCGCAAACGCAGAAAAATTTCCGTGTTTTAACGCCTTCCCACACTAAAAAACGAATGACAATACAGTTCGACAAGCAAGTCTATAGCTACGCGGTATCGGTAAGGGGGACGCAATATCTTTTAAACATGGCCGAGTCATAGGCGTGCTCTAATTATCTTAATAATGTAATAATATATATTTTTTCATAGCATCAATATATTTGTATCACCAGTGCAATATATTAGGCCTTTTCATTAATATTCCTCGCTTATTTTGGCATTTCCGCCAATAAAATCAATTTGATTTCAACATGCACCTCAAAATTTCACGGGAAAATGGAAAGTTTATGTCACTTCTCAGCTGTTGTAGCAACTTTTTTAAGGTTGGAAATACTTTTAGTTCCAAATAAAACTTTTGTATTGTTCTCCTAACAATGCCAAAGTCGAAGCCTTCGATTTTTTCGACAGCAGAGAGATGGTCCCTTTTTTGACAGGAGATGACAACAATTGACTCGGGTTATTTTCTTCCTTTCAGTATCTTCTTTGTGCATGTTTTTTTACTGCACCCATGCTTACTCCCGTATACATTCTAGCTTTCGCTTAAGTGGCAATTTAAATGTATTAATTTTTAATTCCTCTTCACACACCGTGTACACATTGGCAATAACTTCGCGGGTTTGACTATGAAGGGTTTTACCAGGGTATATTCATTCATTATCACAGTTTTAAAACAAACCCTATCACTACGCAACTGGATGAAGCATATTGGACATCGCCGAACACGCACGCTGGCACTATAGGCGTGTCACCAGGCGCGTGACGTCACCCTCTGTCTGGGATATAACCTATCAAATTAGCTCTAGCCACCAGTTACCCATGGTTACCGTTGATATTGTACCATGTTGCCCTATTTTTAGATTAGAAGTACTTTAATGAAAAAATATTTTAATTTGCATTTAAATATTAAAATAAATAGTATGAAAAGAAAGTTTTAAGAACATTGAAACTATAATAGAATATTAGTTTCTTATATACTTATGACAATTTACTTTAAATGGGTAAATTTAATTTTAGGGTTTACTTGGTAACATGTTATTAAATTAAAATTTAATATATGTGACAACATTGTTATCCCAAGAAATTTTTTTGCCCGCATTCCTTTTGTAGCTACAGATAAAGTTGTCGACCTGTACGTTGGGCAACGGCGGTCGGCACTTGACGTTCACCCATGGTAGTTAGCACGCGCGTGAAACATGCGCTCCAGACGAAAACTATGCCACACTGTTCGTAAAGGACCCAGCTATCACATACTCAAGCCACGACCTTCAAAACATACATGCGCGCCATCTACAGCATTTTTGTCTCGATCATATTTGAACCACCCTCGTAGGTCGGTGATAACATCTCGCATAACTATATAAGGGTGCCGCTACTGTCTTTTATTTTCAGATCTAATAGAAATTACCAATTCAACTGTTTAGTTTAATAGCTTTTAAAATGAAGGGCTTTATGGGCAACGACAAACGGCAAAAATACCATAATTGTCGAGACACTGATCGCTATTCTAATGGTGTATTCAAATGACGCAATATAAAACCGTCATAATACTGCTATGGGGCTTATCTCGTTTTAAATGACTCGGTTTAGTATTTACCGCCCGGCAAAGTTACTTTTTTTCATTTCGATTATTAGCTATATTGTCATTTCGATTTCGAAGATTAATTAAAATTGTTAAGCAATTTTTATATGTTAGGTACTTTCCCAAAAATCGTTTTTCATGTAAATCTCTATCCTATCACCTATCCTTTATGTGAATAGATTACTTTAAAGCTAGGTTCACCTAGATATATACCGCACTTTTTTTTGCAGGATTTATCTTGCCGCGCTGGAGTCGAGCTTTGGTCAAGCTTTATTTTCGACGAATCTGGTACGAGCCTGCTGCGAGCCTCTTCCGAATTTTTTCCTTTCCGCATGGCAAGTCGTTTTCCACGAACCTTCTTTTATTTTTAGTTGTACACGGTGAGCCAAAGGAGGTAGACCACGTCTGTTTGTATGTGTTTACCAGGGGAGTGCGTGCCATAAGGCGTTCTAATATTTTTTAACAAAAATAGGTACGACACCGACTTTTCATATTTTGATAGCACAATTTCAGGATATTTTTGGATATGGTCCTAAATTGTTTTAATTTTATCGAATAATTCGTTTTTGATAAACCTGTATATTCTTTCACACTCTATACAACAAGGCATCTTTTAGTGATTTTTTACTGCGTATCCATGTCTTTAGTGAATTTTTGCTCCATGTCTTTTAAACAGCCCTATTTTTTAAATATTTTTTCTGACTCTGATCATTTTAAAGCATATTTAGGTATCAGTCATCACTGGTATCAGTTCAGTAGTTTTAAATTACTAAGTAATTAAAAAATTTCTGGATCCATTTGATGTTTACTGAGTATCCAAATAAAAGGCCTGCATATCCAAATGAATACTCAAAAGTACGTTAAAAATGCCTTGCTATACAACGTGTCCAAGATAAGGGGGCCAGTACAGGGATCTCGGAAACCGTAAGAGATGTTGCGCATTTAGGTGCCTAATAATATGCCGTTTAGAAAGTTTTAATATTCCGAGTAGTTCCGGAGATATCCGCAAAAAAAACGAAATTCTGAAAAATCGTTTTATTGTTTTCCTGTGTTTTTTTGAGATCGAATTCTAAAGCAAATTGCACTTTTGCATTGTCACATTTTCCGTTCTATCTAACAGCGTTAATTGTTAGAAAGGTATCAATTCTGAGTATGAATAGTTTCATACAGAGTTTTTTTTGTCAAGATAATACAGGACAACATAAAAAACAAATGCCATTTTAAAAAAATGAACTTATTTTTCTTAATATCAAAGATTCGATGAAACAACTCAAACCGATTTTACAATTTCTTTATTGATTTGCGTGAGGCGAAACGATAGAATATCTAGAATTAATTTAAAAAATACAAAAGACATGAAGTGGGCAAATTGATAAAAACAATAATTATTTCTTTGCTAAATACAAACAGAGCAATTTTTCTTAAAAAATGGATTTTATCCTTTTTTATAGTGTTTCTCCCAAGTAACATTAATGATCTTATTGCGACCTCCAAGGTCTCTTTAAAACTATACAATAAAATTTCGAGTAAAACCAAATGAACTTCAAGTCTGAGGAATACCATAAAACAGCTTCTAGCCAAGAGGCCAATAAAAAGGTATTCGAGACTCAATTTTAAAACTACATTAAAACCATTTATTTTAAATTTTATATTCTTAAAGAGTTCTTTAAAGGAACATTAAATTTATCTATTAAAACTCATTGCATTTAAAATATACTTTCAGCAGAATAAATTACCTTGAGAATCATTATAATTAATCCTGAATAAGTTTTATTGTGTTTACTATAGTCGGGCAACTTTTGTGTGAAACAGAAATTAATATGAAGCGATCATAAATAATGTTCAAATGCTAACTATTCTCGTAAAGAATTTACCAACGAATGTCACTTTGCTGTTAAAATATAATAAAAAAATCTTCAACATAACTCGAGGGCTAACAATTTAATGATTTTTTAATTATTTAAAAAATATCGTCAAATTTAATTTTTCATCTAAACATCTAAATTCATTTTTCTATTAAATTGCATGTTTGGATACACCGTTCTACTCGTATATTAAGATACAAGTTTCATAAGACATTATCTCTCTATGTCTTATGAACCGTGTATTTTATATTTCTATTTGGGTCTTTAAAGTATAAAAAACTTAAAAAAATATAGTAGATTTTTTCCATTTGAATTAATATTTTCTTTTTGGGTTGGCAATACTTTTACAATTTAATAAAATGTTACAAGTATCAAATATGCCATAACAGAAACAATTGAACACAACAATGCTTCTTCCCATCCGTCATAATTAAAAATAAATATATTATTAAAGTTAATAAATATGAGTCAGGAAGAAAGTTGTACTCCGTCAGAAATACGAGAAATTGCAGAAAAGAATCTAGAAACATTTTTAAAAAGAATATGCAAAACTTTGAGTTATGATGCGAGCAGAACAAAGTTCAAAATATTGAAAAAAATGATAATATTCAACAAAATATTGTGTCGACACAGAATCTGACAGGAATAACAATTAATGCCCAGGAAATATCTACAGTAACTATAAATATGCATATATAAAGTAATATGTATAATACTATATTGAATTAAAAATAAAAATAGTACTTTATTGAACAAAACTTTAGAAATAGAGCATAAACTGGAATATATTTCTATTATTTTTAGGTATGTTGTTTTATAGTTGTGAATAGAAATTAGTTGACGGACACCGTCAGCATGTTATATATTTCCGAGTATAGGTACTTCAGATAAATATCTAGTAAAAATAATCTATTTGCAAGGTTAAAGGTTAGTGTTTTAAAGTTTTCTATAAAAAATTTTTGTCGAATCCATACCTAGGAAACTAATTTTAACGAAATCGAAGTAAGCCTAAACTTCGAACCCTACTTGCTGCCAATATAAAAAAAATTAAATTTCTGTTTCATAAAGTGGTAGGCTATTCAATTTTTTTGCATTTCATAATGTAGCCATAAAACATGGCGCGATCTAGATTAAAACTGATTGCAAGTTTATAGAACATTTAAAATCTTACTAGACTTAAAATGTATTTTATTTACCACTTTAAGTACAACTACTCTCGGCGACGTCTATTTACTGTTCATTTTAAAACCGAAGTTGTTTTAATATGTTCAAGCTCGTGCCTTTATTGATTTAAAGTGGTCTGGAGCGTGAATGAAATCTTAACCTTACAAATGGTATCTGTTTTGGCGTCATATCTTTTAACAAAACTGACTAAATTAAAACTTTTTAATTAAAATATTCTTAGTATACAGGGTATCCCATTTTCGACACTTGTATAGGGTATCTCCGTTATTGTTAGTGCTATCAAAAAAGTAATGTAGGTGTCATGAGCTCCTTTTGGGTCAAACTTAAAATGGTAAAATCAAAATTTGAAAATTTTCTCTCGCTTACGGGGAAAAATCAAAAAAATTGACCCTTTCAAAATTACCCTATATTTTCTTAGTTAAAAGAGATACAGAAAAATGTTCTATACAGACGTTTCTTTATAATCATTGTTGAATAATCTACCGTTTGCAGAATAAGTATACGGGGTCAGGTAAGGAAGTTATCGGACCTAACCTCATTTTTTTAAATGGAACATCCTGTATAATTTAATCTAAAATGATATTATTTTAAATATATAACACACCAAGGATGATATTGGTTTCCTAGGCGATTTATTTAAACTTTATACCTTAAAACCCAAGATTAAAGTACACAGGGTGTTCCATTTAAATAAATGAGGATAGGTCCGATAACTTTTTTACCTGACCCCGTATACTTATTCTGAGAACGGCAGATTATTCAACAATCAATATAAAGAAACTTCTGTATAAAACATTTTTCCGTATCTCTTTTAACTAAGAAAATATAGGGTAATTTTGAAAGTGTAAATTTTTTGATTTTTCCCCGTAAGCGAGAGAAAATTTTCAAATTTTGATTTTACCATTTTAAGTTTGGCCCAAAAAGAGTACATGACACTTACATTACTTTTTTGATATATAAAAGTATTGAAAATGTAATCTTTAAAAAGTAAAAATTATATTTTTGAATTTAATGTGGAATTTTATTGAGCATATAGGCTTAAGATGAAATAGTTTTCTCAATTGATTTTAATAAGTACATCAAGGGTACTTCATAAAACTACATTAAAACTATTTGTTCCAACATTGATTGTTTTAAAACCATCTTGCTAATAAAAATAGTTTTAAAATAGCCAATGTCACGAGTATAGCTTTTTATTTTAATTTAAAGTGTATTAAATTCTTTACATAAGAATAAGTGGTCTTTTAGAACTTTTAGTTTATTTTAAGATAACTTTAAAAACATCTCCTTATTGGACATATTAAAGCACTTTTAAACCATGAATACATCAAAAGTGTCTTACAATTGTTACTTGGGCTGCCTACACAACTAACATGGAATCGATTGATCTATCCTGCAATTAATTCTCTTCGAGATGCGAATCAATGATGCCTATCTAAAGTTACTGCCGAAAGTATCACATTGCTAACTGCTCTTTGTAGCTATACGTTGTGTAGGTATATTGAATTTGCACCTATAATATCATTTGTTGTGCAAGCAAGGCATTCATTGGCTGCACAAAGTGCATTCGATTGGATGCAGCTTTTAATCGACGGAGTATAAACTAATTTGATATTAAGTACTTTTCCCCTTACCATGAGAAGGTTTCAGCGACTCTTAAAGGCAGTCATTTGCTAACACACTCGCTCTTACAGATATTTATTGTTGGTACGACGGTAACATGTTATATTTGCCCAGAAACCATGACGACCCGCTAACAATTGAAATCACAGCCATCTGCCTGATTTTATTGAGAATAAAATATCTCTCCCCTTATTATGTCCGTTAAACGTTTGCTAAATATACTCGAGTTCAAGTATATTATTTCATAAAGTGAAGCTTTAATTTATTATACTTTTATTCGTACGTCAGAACACAACTGGCTTCTTTCCCATTGTTGCAAGATGATTAACTTTCGGCTCGGCATTAAAAAGACCCTTTTTCGAGTCTTGTTTGTAATTTTTAATGTACCCTTAATTGTTAAGTTTGTCCAATTTAAATTTTTATAAATGGTTGTTTTGTAATAATTAAGTATTTATGTAAAATTTATTACATAGAGGTAAAAAGGTTTAGTTTTTTTATTAACTGTATTTGTGGTACTGCTCAATAGGCTAATTAAGGTGCTTTGTGGTGGCTTTTTTGTGACATATCCTTCTTTATTTCTTCGGTATAAAGAGGTATGGGACAAGGATACTTTAAGTTTGATTAATGTACAATTTAAAAAATACCCATCATTAGATAGATATTTTTCTGTTGATTTCTATCGAATAATCTTAGGGAACAACATGTTTTATCGGATGTAGTGATAAATGTATAGGGTGGTCCATGTTAGATTGCCAACTATCCGATTTGAGGATCTATAAGATCTACAAACAGAAGTTATAAGTTCTTAAGGCATTTCATTTTCATGTATCTAGGGCAGTTGTCATCGATAACCGGTGCCGGTCCGCAGTAATTTAATTTACAACCAAACACAAAAGGAAAAATCCTTTAGGGCACTCTGGGAGTGGTGCGTGTGTTCAAAAAGCGATTCACGTTGGTTTTGAATCGTTGGAGGTTATATTCGTTGGGAAAAACGACCTCGGGAAGGTCGTTACATAAGGATGAAGTCCTCCAGATGAAAGAACTCTTAAATAATGAAGTTCGAGGAGTACTGAGCTTAACCACATATGCCTCGCCGTGTATTTCTGCTATTCGTCGCTCTGGGCGGAATGAAGAGGGCAAGGTCAGCTGAGCACTTTCCATGAAAATACCTGTAAAAGAGAGTCAAATCCCCAACCTGTTTTCGATGTTCTAGGCTGTCGAGGTTGTTCGTCAGCTCGTGGTCTACAATCAGACGAATGACCCCCCTCCTTTCGATGAAATCCAGTAGCCGAAGAGTATGTTGGGGTGCAGAGCTCCAGACATGAGAGCAGTACTCTAGTGATGGTCGAATCTGGGCTTTGTATAGTGTCAAAAGTTGTTGAGGTGTGTACAACTTTCTGGTTCGGAAGAGTACACCAAGTTTCTGAGAAGCTATCTTGGCGATTGCCACAATGTGGTTATGCCAAGACATATTTACTCCCAGATTTACGTCCATCAAATTTATAGATGAAGCCAGTGGGATTGCGTGTCCGTCCATGACTATATCCGGTTCTGTAATGTTAACCTTTTTAGAGAAAACTGCTGCCTGGGTTTTTTAATGTTAAATTCGACTTGCTTACAGTCACCCCAAGCCAGAATTTCTTCTAGGTCTTTGTTGAGGCGTGATACTTCATGCTGTCTGCGAAGATGTGCGTCGGCAGCCGATGTTTGTGCATTCAAAGAAAAAGATGAGATAAGTCTGCTATCATCAGCAAAACTAAATATTGGATTTTTTGTTTTCACTAGAATGTCGTTAATGTAGAGTAAGAAGAGAGTGGGAGACAATATGGACCCTTGAGGAACACCGGCATTGATGGTGAATATGTCTGAGAGAAATCCGTCAATCGCCATTTGCAGAAAGCGGTCCTTAAGAAAGCTAGACAACCATGCACAGAATCGACTGGGCATATCATAGGATCGCAGTTTACTTAGAAGTCCCTCATGCCAAACACGATCAAAGGCTTTAGAAATATCCAGTGCAACAGCCCGAGACTCCCCATGATGTTCGATTGAGTTGTTCCAAAGATGGGTGACATAGGCTAGAAGATCTCCAGTTGATCTGGACTTTCGAAAACCATATTGGTGATTGCTGGTAATGTTGAAGCCTTCCAGGTACTTTAGAAGATGTTGGTTAATAGGTTTCTCCATTACTTTTGATATGACTGAAAGCAATGCGACTGGTCGATAGTGGCTAGGCAGGGTTCTCTTAACTTTCTTTGGTATAGGCTGGATTCGTTTTTTTACTTTTACTTTCCAAACGGATGGGTTGTAATTTAAAAAAAAACGATATCTCAAAATAATATACGAACACACCAACATACAACTCATTACACAAATTTAACTACAATTAATTTTTATTTTATTGTTTATAATAAACCTAATGACATTTATAAAAAATAAAAAATTAACATGGTTTTTATTTTACATATTAACCTTGCTGAAAAATCTTCTTTTGAAAGGTTTAGTTTATGATTATTTGAAGTTAAAGTAGTGTTAGTAAAATTTGAGCCTGGCTTTCAATCAAATTTGCCGTATTAACTTAAGTAGAGACAGAACTATCTATGTATCCCTCAGCAACTGTACTAGATTGCCAGGCTCCTAACCGCTTAATTTGCATGAGGTCGCCACCGTTATTTGCGAGCCGCTGATCTTCTGAAACAGTGGCCAGTAAAACCTTCAATATTCAGCTTCAGAAAGGCTGCTATTTTTTTTGGAAACTGACTTAAAGTGTTGTGTCGAATACATTGTTTAATAATTTTTCCATATCTTATTTGCTTGCTAAAAGCTTTCCATCCTGTATATTTTTCCGAAAAGTTATGTACTCCTTAAGTGGTGCAATCCATTTCTTATCAGTTATCATAATTAAATGATCGTGGCTGGTACGTTTTGCTATTTGATATTTCAATCGCGACCTTTTCTTCTATAAAGTGAACGTCTCTTGTTTTCATTTTGTATAATTCATCTGATCGGCAGGCGCCTGAGACACCAAGAACCAATGTGACCTACAAATGTATAAAATAACAAGTTAATATAGACTAGAGATAACCTTTTGGCCTAAAATATCTTTTGAACAAAAAATTCCATAGGTGCTTGTTCCGAAAAAGTTTCAATATTCTCCATAGACATTGTGTTCGATTTTTTCGGATTGTATCCTTTATTTTGCCTTTTAAAAATGCTAATAGCTTTGCGTGTTTAGACATGTCTATTTTTTCCCTAATTGATAGAGTGGTCCTCAGCATTGAAAATTGTGACCAAATCGTTGATATCTTCTTTGTCTTGGCATTTTCACTGAAATAAGCTAGTAGCGTCGACTCAGAACCAGGATTTTGAACTTTGTTTCCCGTACACTATTCTTTGAAACAGTTATATGCCTTGTCATATATCTCGGGCGGCTTTTAGTTAGCAGAACTACTATTTTTGCTGCTTCTCGAATTTCTGGTGGAGTAGCAGCAAAATCAAATTCCTCACCTGATAGCATTTTTCTGTTGTTAAAATAATATATTGTTTAGTGACATGGAAACCATATTCAAAAAATTATATCTGCCATCTTGATGTATATTATTACCTGCAGTATTTTAGCACCTGCGGTTATTTGAAATTGATGTATAATTTTTCAATGGAAAAGTCAAAATGACATTAATCTTTCATTAATAATTTTAATTCAAAATAATAAGAAGTGGATGTTAGATGTCGTTGTAAATAAAATAATATATAAACCTCTGTGAAAAGTTTCCTTACTGTCTCGAGATTTAGTTAACCTTGCCGCATTCTCTCGACAGGAATGCCGCATTCTCTCGACAGGAATGAAACACTTTCCACTTCGGTATATATAAAAAAATAGTGAAACATATAGACGACAATAATGGAAAAACTAAAGAGGTAATATTAAAATTGGATTGGATAAATAGAATTAAATACTTTTTCATTAATAATCTGTACCAAAATAATATTGTAGATACATATAATTTCTAAAAAAGGGAAAAAACGAAGGCAACGGATCCATGGAATTTCGATCTTTGTATAACAGATGACAGGTGGAGAACTCATACAGCCAATATATCATCTTTCAAAAATGTCAAACGATACAAGGCGAGGTTACGGCTTGGCTGGGTGACCGCTTGGGAATATAACGTGCAGCTTTAAAAATTTACAAAAGGTTTCAGTAAATTTTCCAAAAACTTTTTTTTAGTAAATTTAACAAAATTTTATTTACTTAATTATACTAAAAATTTAGGTTAAAATTTTACTAAAATTTTTTGGCATTTCTTAATACAAGTTATTCCAGTCACATATAAAGTCATAAATTATGGTTAGTTTTATTATTTTTATAGTAAATATAACTCTGTTTTCTTTCCGTGTGTAAGCAGTTCGCAAAAAAGTATTTTCAATTTGGGTTTCATAATGGCTACATTATGAAATGCAAAAGAATGGAATAACCTGCCACCTTATTATACTGAAATTTTATTTTTTATGTTGGCAGCAAGTAGGGTTCGAATTTTAGGCTTACTTTGATGATTACTTTGACAAAATTTTTCTATAGAAAACTTTAAAATACTAATCTTTAACCTTGCAAATAGATCATTTTTACTAGATATTTATCTGAAATACCTATAATCGGAAATATATAACATGCTGACGGTGTTAAGAAATACAAGTTCTAAAAATATTTTTAAGTATACAGAGTGGTCCAGAAAAGTAGGACAATAAAAATCTGTCTTTTTCTAAATGGCACACCCTATATATTTTTGCATTTTTGGATTTGCCACAAAATTATACATATGACCCGATTTTTAGTTTTTCGTTTTTTTGCAACGTTGCGCAACAAAATAGAAATTTCTTAAAATTTTTACCTGTATTTCTCAATTAGAAAATCCAAAATCGATAATTTCTTGTAAGCTCTTAAATATAGGGATAGAAAACTTTTGTAAATAATAAAGTAGTTAAAATTTTGTACAGGGTGTTTTCTGTTGAAATTCGAATATAGGAAATTTTAAATTACGATAACTCGGTTATTTCAAATGAAACACCCTATATACTTTAGGCTTATACTATAGATATTTTAAGTAGCTTTCATTCTTATTAAGTCATTCCTATACCTAAAGTTACTTCTTTTACTTAGAATTCGATTTTTATTGAAATTTTCGTAAACCTCACAACTTTTATTAACACTTTTTTTTTATATCTTTTATATATGGTGGAGCCGCTATATTACTTTATCACACAAATGGGCCACCCTGTATATGTGATATAACCTATAACGATTCAAAACCAACGTAAATCGACTCTCAGAGTGCCTTAAAGAATTTTTCATATCTTTGATCATAAAAAATTAAGTTAGCAGATAATACCAACACATACAAAATCTTTGTCAGTTGGTACAGTCACCTACTCGTTCGGTTTATTGAAACGAATACAAAGTAAATTAATCAAAAATAATTTCATTGATAGCTTTCACATTCTCATTGTCCCATTCAAACATTTTCCTGACAACTCAAAACGTTCGACGTTGAAGTATCCCACAATATCGTTCGGTCGTCCGTCAGTCACTTACACATGAGTAATTTCTTTCAACTCTAACTTTTACACCCTCCTTCATATTGTTAAAAAGGGTATGGTCACTGTCAAACGGCTCTATAAAATTCATATAAGATTTATATTTGGTCGGTGTCTTTGATGCACATTTTTTCGTATTGGATTTTAACTTTTTTAAGGGTTCGACTTTTGGTTAAAGAAGAAAAATGCTTTTGTGCAAAAGTGTCATTATACCGGGTGTCCCTGTAAGAATTACCACAAGCCACTTAACAAAACCTCGGCGGAGGCATAAAAAAGCAAGCTTATGCGTAAGTTTAAAGATAACCTGAATTTATACCCTACAGCTCGACAAGCGAGTCTATAGCTACGCGGTATCGGTAAGGGGGAAGCAATATCTTTTAAACCATGGCCAAGTCATGGACGTGCTATTATTATCTTAATAATGTAATAATATATATTTTTTCATGGCATGAATATATTTGTATCACCAGTGCAATATATTAGGCCTTTCCATTAATATTTTTCGCTTATTTTGGCATTTTCGCCAATAAAATCTATTTGATTTTAACATGAACTTCAAAGTTTCACGGGAAAACGGAGAGTTTATGTCAGTTCTCAGCTGTTGTAGCAACTTTTTTAAGGTTGGAACCACTTTTAGTTCCAAATAAAACGTTTGTATTGTTCTCCTAACAATGCCAAAGTCGAACGAAGCCTTCGGTTTTTCCGATAGCAGAGAGACGGGCCCTTTTTGACACGAGATGACAACAATTGATCCGGGTTATTTTCTTTCCTTTCAGTATCTTCTTTGTGAATGTTTTTTATTGCACCCACGCTTACTCCCGTATACATTGCGACCCTTTCTAGCTTTCGCTTAAGTGGCAATTTAAATGTATTAATTTGTGATTCCTCTTCACACACCCTGTACACATTGGCAATCACTTCACGGGTTTGACTATGAAGGGGTATATTCATTCATTATAATAGTTTTAAAACAAACCCTATCACTACCCAACTGGATGAAGCATATTGGACAACGCCGGCACAATAGGCGTGTCACCAGACGCGTGTCGTTATCCTCTGTCTGGGATATAACCTATCAAATTAGCTCAAGCCACCGGTTACCCATGGTTACCGTTGATATTGCACCATCTTGTCCTATTTTTAGATTAGAAGTACTTTAATAAAAAAATATTTTATTTTGCATTTAAATATTAAAATAAATAGTATGGAAAGAAAGTTTTAAGAGCATTGAAACTATAATAGAATATTAGTTTCTTATATATTTATGACAATTTACTTTAAATGAGTACATTTAATTTTAGGGCTTACTTGGTAACATGTTATTAAATTAAAATTTAATATATGTGACAACATTGTTAACCCAATAAATTTTCTTGTCCGCATTCCTTTTGTAGCTTCAGATAAAGTTGTCGACCTTTAGTTAGTTGATGATATTCTACAATAATGGGGTGAAACTGATATCGCCACGTTGTTTAGTAAAACGCTAAAATTATTAGTTTAAATAGGGTTTAGGCTAAATCTAAAAAGTTGGAAAATATCTCGGATTATTAAGGTTTTTTTGTTTTGGGAAAGAAAAAAATCAATTTACCAAAGGGAAAGAATCAAAATGAAATTGAGGAAACCGTAAAAAAATCTACATTTTCAAATCAAAATCCCTAATTATAAAAATCTATCGTTTGGAGGATGTTCAATATATATGGTGTCAATTTGAAAACTTCTCACCTTTAAAATCTCACTTCCAGCAATTAATATTAAAAATTTAAATAATATTTACAGTCACCGTGCTTTAAACCCTTGGAAGGGGTAAGTGTTACCCTTAAAATCTTAAGTGAGAAGGGAAGTCAAGTAGTACAGGTCGATAAGTGAATCTGTATCTCCGACGGATCGGTAAGGCGGAAGCAATAACGTTTAAAATATGTGTAGTCATGGGCGTGCTATTATTATTTTAAATATTGTAATAAGAATAGGAAATTCTTCAGTAATTCCATTTTATATTTAAAGGTAGGTAACTATTTTTATCAAGGTTTAAAAAATTACTGTTTACAAGATGTAAATTTTTCAACATGAAAAAAACACCTACGTGATTTATTTATTTATTTATTTATTTACAAAAATAGGGATACAACAGGCACTGAACCCAATATAGCATCCACGTTGTGGTATTGGCTAGTGGGAGTTATTAAATTAAGTATTCATTAAATTATATTAACCTAAAAAATCTATGAACCTTTATAGCATTGATTTTACGCATTTTTTAAATCTAATTATAGACATATCGAACATTTCCATCCCTAAAGAAAGCCTATTACATGCCCTAGTCGCTCTACAGAGAGGGGAATTTTTTCCAGAATTTGTATTTCTGAGTGGAATATTAAAAGTATTTTGAAGCCTTAAATCCCTAACCGGAACATTAATGATTATATTAATGATTAGTGATTAATTGATTAACGATGATTTTTCAGTTTTGTCGTATTAATGTCCCTTTCTAGCTTTCGTAAAATTGGCAATTTAAATATATTGTTTTGTGATTCCTCTTCACATACACCCTATAAACATTTGCAATCACTTTACGGGTCTGACTGTGATGGTATTTAACAGGAGTATACTCATTCATTATCACAAAGTTAAAATTTTTAAAATGACACCCTAATGCACGGCACTATGAACACTTATTTATAAAACATAATACTAAATAACTATTGACCTTTCTATCACTATATAAGTGGATGGGCACATCTATCAAATATATGACATCGCCGAATAAGCCCGATTCCCCATCGAGTGTCTCACGAGACGCATGCGCTATTAACTGTCTGGGATATAACCCAAATTAACTCTAGTTACCTGTAACCATTGACAACGAACTATGTTGCCATATTTTTAGATTAAAAGTACTTTAATGAAAAAAATATATGATTTTGCATTTAAATATTAAAATAAATAGTATGAAAAGAAAGTTTTAATAATATTGAAATTATAATATAATATTAGTTTCTTACATACCTATTACAATTTATTTGAAATGCGTAAATGAAACTTTAGGTTTTTCTCGGTAGAAGATTACTAAATGAAAATTTAATATATGTGACAACATTGTTAATCACAGAATTTTGTAGCTACAGATAAACTTGTCGACCTGTTCATCATAATAAAGGTCGTTGAAATCACTTTCCAATAATACGTTAATTTATTATTTTTTTGAGTGGTAAGCTCCTTTTAGCGACCTTTTCATCATAATAAAGGTCGTTGAAATCACTTTCCAATAATACGTTAATTTATTATTTTTTTGAGTGGTAAGCTCCTTTTAGGCGCTGAGTTTACCAGTGGCAAATAATTGGAAAGAGAGTCCCCCGGGCGACTACTACCCTTAAACATTGTACTAAAAGAGGAGTCAACAGGGCATATTTTTTAAATAATAAACCATTTGCCATAAATCATAGGGCACGTGACTTACATTCATTTTTCCAAATTCTGGTAAACTTTAAAAATTTCCATGGAAGGCTACGGCACACGGCACTGCGTGGCGACCAGTGTTGCCAGAAATCGTTGATCAAAAGTAATAGGTTCGAAACATAATAGAATAGCAAAAAACGGTGTCAGAATAAGAAGAGTATGAAAAAAAGGTCGTAATATGGGGGGCCACCTCCAGATTGAACATAAATTTCATATGGGGAGCCCCACAACAAGAATGAACATCTCAAAAATTGTTAAAATAGTAATGGATATATTACAATTGTAAAAGACTGACAACGATGGTGGCGACGAGGAATGGTCGCCGAGCAGCTTCGGCTATCGTCGATCGGTTCCAATGGAGCTGCGGTTGTTTTAAAAGATTGTCGAAATCTTTCCTTATTTTAGTGGTACTTTAACTGTATTGTGTGTTATATTTCTATGAAATTAATATACGTAAATACTTGTCATATATTATTCTTTCATTTCATATACCATTAAATGCGTGAAACTTTTTAATACCTTTAAAATAGAACTAGAAACGCTAACACCCTATCAATCTCCATAAGAAATTTAAAAATCACTCTCCTCGTGACATCACTGCGCGCGGCGGTCGAAATTGAAACGGTTAGGTATCTTACCATTAGTTATTTGTATCATGCTACTAAACTTACTTATATTCGCAATAAAAAATTCAAATCTAAAATTTTGCGCCCGCGCCGTGACAAAATACTAAACCTCTAACCCCTGGCTAGCCTATCCGAAAGTTTATTAAAATATGTTCTACAATCAAGGATGTAATGCATTTTCAACACAATGTATAGTTGTGGCAGAATTATACCGTTGACTTTTACTGCCATAAATAAACTACCTGATTAAACCCTATTGTATACGTCTCAACCTCTTCAAAGCTCAATAAATGGGATCAGGGCCGGCTTGAAAATGTATACCACACCACATGATTTATTTTTATAATTTAAAATAAATAGATAGGTGTTTTTAGTTTTAGGTAACTATAATAAATGTAAAATAATGATAATAGTTAATGATAATTGAAAATAATATAATTTAAAAGTATAACTATTACGATAACAAGTACAATAAAAATTAATTAAATTCTAAGAACGTTGAGATTCCATTAATGTTTGTCTTTTATCAATGCTTCGGTAATTAAAGCCCATTTTACGCAATATTTTCCTAAGGCTTGAAGGGCTACAAGAGATATTTGTTTCGTCTTTAATCAGCCCCTCTTTGAGGGAAATCAAAGTGGATACAGTGTGTGCCTCATACATTTGGTAAATCTTTCTTCTTAATAAATCAATGTCATTTTCGTCAATACTTTTAAATGTGCCAGAATCCCTCCGATTTTTTCTAGGATTAACAGGTTTAAGTACTATGTCTCTTACCGAAGATAAAGGAGTTTTTGTCAAAGTAGACGTCTCTGCTAAAGCATCCATCGAATTAAAATTTCTACTCAACAACGATTGATACACATTTTTAATTATTAGTTTGGCATCGGTAGATAAATGCTTTCTTTTAAAAATGACACTTGAAGATGCCCCCCTATCAGCACAATTCTAAGGACGCCACATTCTACCACTAATAAGCCTACCTAAAAATTACTCGTCGGAAAACCACTAAGGATTAAAATTATTAAAAATCACTTTGTATTTATATATGCATCAGGCATAGGTATAAATTGAATTTGTATACCTGGTCCGGCTCTGCTCGAAAAGGTTTTAAAATTTGGGATTTCCTTATTTATTTTATGATCGAGGGGATAATGAGGTTTTATTGCAGTCAAAAGATCAACGGTATAATTCTGCAAATACTATACTGCAAATGTAATTCCCAAGCGTTTTCTTCACTTCAGCGGCAAATATCGTTTCTATGAGCATTATTTCCCCAACAGGAAGAGATGACACAAATTCGGAGAAAGTAACCATAAAATATCTTCAATTTTGCTCTTGCAATAACTGCTTTATTACCACATCCAGTCACAACATCGACCTGTCATTCCACTGTGTTACCACAAAAACATGGTAAAATTGTGTACTAAAAAATAATTTATGAAACTTAAACGGACTCTAAACGTTCCAACATACAATGAATTCGATTTCGAAGTGGTGGAACTGAAAACTTTGTGTAACTGATCCGGGGTTTAAGTTTAAACCGCGGCTAGGCATTAACATTTTAAATGATGTTTAAAATTATTTTAAAAATTCTCATATTTCAAATCACCATTTACCGTATAATATATTATGTATGTATATACCCAAGAAGTTTTTAAAAGAAGTATAAATACTGGTGGAATAATGATAAAATAATTATTTATACGTAATTTGGTTCTATGGTTAGTGATGAGCCATGTAGAAAAATTACTTAAAATGAATTACTAAATATTAACATTTTTTTTATTAGCCAGTCAATAAATGAAACGAAACATGTCTATTTAACAGAATAAGTTATTCTAATGAGCTTTAGAGTGATAATAACAATAATACATTCATTGGTTTTAATTACAAACTAAAATGTTTTGTATTATTGTTAAATATATGTCCTTAAAAAATATGTCTTGGCATAACCACGTTGTGGCAATCACCAAGATAGCTTCTCAGAAACTTGATGTACCCTTCCGAACCAGAAAGTTGTACACGCCTCAACGACTTTTGACACTATGCAAAGCCTAGATTCGACCATCACTAGAGTACTGCTCTCATGTCTGGAGCTCGGCACCCAAACATACTATTCGTCTGATCGGAGACCACAAGCTGACGAAGAACCTCGACAGCCTAGAACATCGAAGACAGGTTGGGGTTGACTCTCTTTCGCAGATATTTTCATGGAAAGTGCTCGGCTTACCTTGCCCTTTTAATTACACCCAGAGCGTAAATTCTTCCATCTGGAGGACTTCATCCTTATGGAACGACCTTCCCCAGGTTGTTTTTCCCAAGGAATGTAACCTCCAAGGATTCAAAATCAATGTGAATCGCTTTTTGCGCACACGCACCACTCCCAGATACAACGTGTACATAAAGTAAGGAACAAATTCATTATCTAGGAATCTAAAAATATTTTGGAAAAATTCTCGGACACGTGTATAATAATTTTTAATGGCGCATTTTTTCCCATACAAACTTAATATACAAGGTGGCTCATGTAGTAGATATGACATTATCGACGATTTTTTTAAATGGGAACCCCTATATTTTAGTTCAGATCTGTAATCTCCAAGAATAGCTGATTTCAAAAACATAAAACACTTAGGGCCTAAAATTCATAGTTTCGTTACTACAGGGTAAAACAAATAATTTTAATTAAGATATTTTTTTTTTGGCTTGGGAGGCATCAATTAATTACGTGAGGCATTTTTAGCGATTTTTCAACCCCTCTTCCCCCAATAAAAAATTTCGTGACATTTGGCTCAATCCCTTCCGCCATCACCTAATTTTACCTGAAAGCCTTACGTAATTAATGGACGCACCATCATTTGCTGTTACTTATCTTTTTTCTCAAGTAGGCTTATTTGCTGTTATGTAACTATGGTATTTAGATAATGTCATTGTCATTACATTGTATTTTTCTAGTAAGTTTATTAGAAGTAATAAATTTTATTTTAAAACATATTACTCAATGCGTTTATCTTTAACACAAAGAATAGAAATTCTTATGATGATTGGATATGGTGATAGGATCCGTACTCAACAAGAAGTTTGCATTTTGTTTAACACTAAGTATCCAGCAAGACTAATTACTAGATCAACTGTGAGTAAACTTGAAATAAAATTTCGGGAAACGGGTTCAGTGGAATATATTCCCAGAAAAGGCCGTCCAACTATTCCGGATGATAAGAAATTAGATATTTTATTGGCTATGGAAGAAGATCCCCACAACAGCGTCCGCCAGATTAGCATTGATCATGGGGCGGCTGCTATGCATAGAATAATATTTAGGTTTGTTAATAGAATGGACACTTCCATGTTAACAAACCTGTTAATATTGGTAAGCCATCTATCGGCGACGGCAGTTATATTACACCATTTCCATATTAGAAACCTGTAGTTCAAATTCAATTTAAGAAACTCTCGACGAGATGGCACTGCTTTTGAGGGTATTTTACTAGCGCCTTCGCCAGATTCTTGGAATAATATGCACCCTTGATTTTATTCAAAAATCAGGCAAATAGCTTATTTATGAACCCATTTTAAAAGCAAGAAAAAAAAGGAGAAATCAGGAAACAAAATCGAAATCTTGGATTTTCTAGTTCACCTATTAATTACAAATACATTATATCTCTTGCTTCCAAAATATGGATAGAAATATGCTTTGCTTGATTTTAAAAAGAAAAAGCATCCAATGGTTCATAAATTTGCCAATATTAATATATTTGTATGGCCTAGTCACAAACTGACCCCTCAGATTAAGTTAAAATATCTTTAAAGCTAAGTGGTATAAATAAATCAAAACCTTCCACAGTTCCTTCTTTTATATTGGGTTGAACCTGTGGTTCAATATTAATTTCGTCAAACATTAAAATACAATGTTTATCGAGAACATTTGAAAAATTTTTTACTTCCGCTTTCAAAATAGTGAACACTTTGGTATGTAGTCCTGGGCGTATCGGGTTCTGTTCAGCAGTTTCATTACCGTTAACCAATAACCTTGTCCTCAAGGGTATATCGTCGTCCTTTCGGCTTCTTCTCGATATTGTGTCACTGACTCTGAAAAAACCTAGCTTTTTCTATCCATGCTTGAGAGAACTTTCTGAAGCACTGCAGGACTGGTTAGTTTTTCAGTCATTCGAAGTTTTCTTCTTGTCAATACACCACCTTTCTTTAATCTTTCTGCCTGCCTCTTAAACTGGATAGCCCTTTGATAGAGTTTTCGTGCCTTAGGACTTAAGTCTTTAATTTGGCCCACATTCACTTCTGCTAAGAGTGAAGAACGTTCTAAAAAATATATATATTCTAAAATGCAAATAACAAAAATGATTTCAGTCTGTTCTGTCTTCAACAATATTCTCATATTTTATTGTTAAACGCTCTTTAATTTATATTAGCGACGTACATATACTTACTCTATAATCTATAATAATTTTTTAGCATAAAAAGTTGCTTTTAGTATTAAACACAGAGCGGGATACCCACCGTATAAATTAAAATTATTTTATGCAACTTAACTTACTTTTGGGAGTTGTAATAATATGTACTTTCGAGGAAGTACCGATATGTTCACGTTCTTCAGTATCTAGTGGGAAAATATCCATATCCAGCTGAAACAGTCAATAGATGTGGCTATGCTATGGTATCAAAATAGGGGGATTCAGGGGACTAATTAATAAGCTCCATGAAATATTTAAATTTAAGTTACTTAAAAAAATATATACAAGATTTTCATGAATGAACGGATTATTTATTATGTGTATTATTTTGATGTGTACAATACACAGTATCGGCTCATTTCTACTGCCTCATCCTACTTAATAAGTAGGTCTAGTTATTTTAAAATAAAAGATTTAATATACCTGGTAGATTTATTGATGGTAATACTCCTTTTTTAAGTGATTTGGTCCAAAATCTTCAGGCAGAAAATGAAGGGAACAAACTCTGCAACTATTATAAATTTTTGGTGGAGTCATTTCGCGAACTAAACGACGGTTTCCACACAACGACATCCACTTGTCCAAAAGAAGTCTGTTTTTGGTTGGGTCAGGAAAACAATGTTTCGATTCATAACTTTTATAACAGCTACTGACACAACAGTAAGGCATATTTTTAGCCAGTTTACACCCTAAAATATAAAAAAAAATAACTATAGAACACGTACAATACACTAACAGTAACAAGAAAAAAGTGCAGAATGTTACTTTTTAGCATGATACTAGCTGATGATAGAGCGTCACGTAGCGTCAATCACAACATAATGCTAGAACTATTCACACGCAAATTAGTGTGAAAATGTGAACTTTTTCGCAACCAAAACACTCCGAAGGGAAAAATTAATGGTATTCTTCCAATTTATTAAAAATGTTATAATATAATTTCCAACTTACCTTTTAAAATAAAATAAAAGTACTCACGAAAGTTTTTGGTCAAAATGAAGTGAGTCAAGGCTCAGTGTACAACGATTTCAAATCGCATACAAATCTTAATTACACTAATATACACAAACACAAGTTAAAATGATTTCCGTGGAATATTTTAGCAAAAAATATCGTGCCTTAGGACTTAAGTCTTTAATTTGGCCCACATTCACTTCTGCTAAGAGTGAAGAACGTTCTAAAAAATATATATATTCTAAAATGCAAATAACAAAAATGATTTCAGTCTGTTCTGTCTTCAACAATATTCTCATATTTTATTGTTAAACGCTCTTTAATTTATATTAGCGACGTACATATACTTACTCTATAATCTATAATAATTTTTTAGCATAAAAAGTTGCTTTTAGTATTAAACACAGAGCGGGATACCCACCGTATAAATTAAAATTATTTTATGCAACTTAACTTACTTTTGGGAGTTGTAATAATATGTACTTTCGAGGAAGTACCGATATGTTCACGTTCTTCAGTATCTAGTGGGAAAATATCCATATCCAGCTGAAACAGTCAATAGATGTGGCTATGCTATGGTATCAAAATAGGGGGATTCAGGGGACTAATTAATAAGCTCCATGAAATATTTAAATTTAAGTTACTTAAAAAAATATATACAAGATTTTCATGAATGAACGGATTATTTATTATGTGTATTATTTTGATGTGTACAATACACAGTATCGGCTCATTTCTACTGCCTCATCCTACTTAATAAGTAGGTCTAGTTATTTTAAAATAAAAGATTTAATATACCTGGTAGATTTATTGATGGTAATACTCCTTTTTTAAGTGATTTGGTCCAAAATCTTCAGGCAGAAAATGAAGGGAACAAACTCTGCAACTATTATAAATTTTTGGTGGAGTCATTTCGCGAACTAAACGACGGTTTCCACACAACGACATCCACTTGTCCAAAAGAAGTCTGTTTTTGGTTGGGTCAGGAAAACAATGTTTCGATTCATAACTTTTATAACAGCTACTGACACAACAGTAAGGCATATTTTTAGCCAGTTTACACCCTAAAATATAAAAAAAAATAACTATAGAACACGTACAATACACTAACAGTAACAAGAAAAAAGTGCAGAATGTTACTTTTTAGCATGATACTAGCTGATGATAGAGCGTCACGTAGCGTCAATCACAACATAATGCTAGAACTATTCACACGCAAATTAGTGTGAAAATGTGAACTTTTTCGCAACCAAAACACTCCGAAGGGAAAAATTAATGGTATTCTTCCAATTTATTAAAAATGTTATAATATAATTTCCAACTTACCTTTTAAAATAAAATAAAAGTACTCACGAAAGTTTTTGGTCAAAATGAAGTGAGTCAAGGCTCAGTGTACAACGATTTCAAATCGCATACAAATCTTAATTACACTAATATACACAAACACAAGTTAAAATGATTTCCGTGGAATATTTTAGCAAAAAATATGAATTTAATGCGCGTCTCAAACTGACATAAGTACCTAGCGACAGCGGTAAAATTCGAATGTCCGCCCGGATGGTGGATCAACAATGAAAAAAGTGATGCTCCATCTATTGACCAATAGTGAAGCGCAGTCAGGCGAAGATGACATGATCATAATAGATTTCTGCTATAAAAAGACAAAAGAGCGATCGGAGCGCCAATTACGAAACGGCAGAACTAATGTTGAGCAAATATACGGGTAAACAACCCCAATTGAAGTTCGCAGACCATGCTGCTATGACCGTTCATAACCTATTGACGGTAGAAAAATGGCACCCGTTTAAAATCCGATTGGTTCATGAGTTGAATGAAGATGATCCAGATCCTAGGATGAAGTTTTGTCAAATATTAATGGAAAGATGTAACTTAGATCCTTTGTTTGTTGAAAATATCCTATTTTCGGATGAATCTACTTTTAAATTAAATGGAGAAGTGAAGCGGCAAAACTGTAGATACTGGGCAAAAGAAAATCCCAGGTGGATGCGTGAGCACCATACTCAATATCCTCAAAAAATTAATGTTTGGGATGGTATTGTGAAAAACAAAATTATTGGGCCATATTTTTTTGACAACAATGTAAACGGGCTAAATTATCTTCATTTTCTTCAGAACTTTCTTATCCCTACGCTAGTTAACTTATACCCTAGTAGAAGTAATCCAGGAATTCTAGATGAAAATTTGTGGTACCAACAAGACGGCGCACCTCCACATTATGCAGCAGTAGTGCGCCATTACATAAACCAAGTTTTTCCGAACAAGTGGATTGGAAGACGTGGGCCTGTTGAATGGCCGCCTAGGTCTCCATACCTTACACCACTGGACTTTTTCTTGTGGGGTCACCTGAAAAATGTTGTTTATAAAGTCAGACCTGCCAATATTGAAGATTTAAAAAATCGAATAACAACAGAATGCAGGAACATTTCAGAAGAAACCATAAGAAAAGTCCAACAAGAATTTATTGATCGCTTGGGGTACTGTCAGGCAGCAGAAGGAGGACAATTTCAACACTTAATTAAATAGCTTCTTTAATTTTTTTACGTTTTTTAAATTAAAAATATCTTAAATAAAATTATTTGTTTTACCCTGTAGTAACGAAACTATGAATTTTAGGCCCTAAGTGTGTTATGTTTTTGAAATCAGCTGTTCTTGGAGATTACAGATCTGAACTAAAATATAGGGGTTCCCATTTAAAAAAATCGTCGATAATGTCATATCTACTACATGAGCCAACTTGTATATTAAGTTTGTATGGGAAAAAAATGCGCCATTAAAAATTATTATACACGTGTCCGAGGATTTTTCCGAAATATTCTTAGATTCCTAGATAATGAATTTGTTCCTTACTTTATGTACACACTGTATATAAATTTTCAATCTCATACTCCAGATAAATACAAAAAAAGTTATTATCACACACTGATAATAGACTACAAAACCTTAGTAAAATTAGAGAAGTTCTAAAAATTAATAATTATCCCAAAAAATTCACTGAACCATTAATTAAAAATAGAATAAATAAAATTTACCACCATACAACCAATAAACCAAATAATGTCAAAGAACAAAAATATATCTATCTCTCTTCCACATATTCCTGAAATAAATAATAAAATCAAAAAGTTACTTAAACCATATAACATAACCATAGCAGAAAATCCGTATAACCAAACAAAAACTTTTTAATAAATTAAAACCAATAGAACCAAAATTAAATCAAACAAATCTGATATATAAAATCGATTGTTCCGAATGCCCTAAAACTTACATTGGCCAAACAAAACAATATCTTAAAATAGAATAAAAGAACATAAAACCAGTCTACGCCATACGAATCAATCCCAAACTGCTCTATCGAAAAACTTTAATTTCGACGAAGTTCAAGTATTAGATTATGAAACAAATTACAAACAACGCAATATCAAAGAAATGATTCATATCAAAAAAAAAAAAACAATAATACGATTAATTTTAGAACTGATACAGATAACCTTAGTAATATTTACAATAATATAATTACATCAAACTAAATGCAAATTTTTACCATCATAAAAGGAACACTGATGGTACCAAATAATTTTAATATAAAAATTCCCAAACCCTATCGTAAATGTATAAACAGGCCAAAAACCCAAAATATAAATTATTTAAATATGCATACCTTCTATTTTATTGTAACCAAATATTAACCTGTCCTACTGCTAAAATAGTTTAGTTCACATCCATTAAACAACGTGACAAAATGTTTTTAATCTCAATGCTATCTTAGTGTAAGTGGGTGAGAATTGTACAAGGTATGTCCATTCTATCATTTATAATATATTTTCTTGTTTTCATTCTAAACATGACTAACTCTAACATAAAATAGGAATTTTGATTTTACCCCCATCAAAAAATGTTGCTTCTTTTTAATTTTGTTTATACCCCTTTTTTACTTTTGTTCAAATAGTTTTGACGATGGTTAAATAAAATGAACCGAAACGTTAACTGAAAATTGGATTTTCATTTCAAAAGTAACCGAGACCCAGGAACAAGCTACCTATAACAGAAGTTTGTTTGCAACAGAACCAACAGTAGATAATATCACACAAATTTGAAACCACATCATAACATTTATTATTATGAAGTCTTTCACAACAGAAAAAAAATCGGGTATGCTTCCACTAACAAAACGTTTAAAATTCGTATACATCGAGCACGTGGAATCCTCGGCAACGTCATTCCAACACCGAGTATCGAAACATACTGAAGCAACGATACCGAAGGTTAAACATATAAATACGCGCGCGGCGGTTATGCAAACAAGGGAGAGCCACGCGGTGTGACCTGGCGTTACTCTAGTAACCTACATTGTTGCTAACTAAAACCAGATGGTGCGGTGCGACAGCATGTAGGCAAAAAGGGGTTTTACCGTAGTATGTAGATATTCGATTAAAAAAAAAGTATGTAGACTTACTCTAGGACACCCAAGGAGTCACCCATTTAAATATTAATAAGTCATTTTCATAACACTCTGTATTAACAGATAATAACAACCAATTAAACAAATTATTTCGGCGAACGAGAAACGTTATAAGGGTGTTCAATATTTATTACCAAGGCTGTACATACAGGGTGTAAATTGGGACAAAGTTGCGTAATTATTGACCCAATAATATGCCACAAAAAATGCAGTGGCTCTCAAAATATTTGGAAACATATAAAATTTGGCGTTTCGGTTTTCGTGACTTTGTTCGACCAGATGTTCAAAAATTAATTTCACTTTCTTATTGCTACTTCGTATTCATCACAAGATGGCATTACCAGATCTTCAATGCGACGTTTCGCCTTTGGGTAACCATCATCAACTTAATTTTTTTTAAATCGGGCTTGGATTTTTCTGTTTAAATAGGAACTACTTTCAGCAGTTCCCTGCATTCCTAAAAATAATAAATATTTCTATTCCTACTTTTGGATTATCGATTATTTATACACCACAATATTAATTTTAAAAATTTAAGTATACAATGCCATTGTAAAGAATCCGTACAGGGGGACTGTCGTGTTAACATAAGATAACCGCCACCCCAGCAAGCAACAACCCCACTGATTCTTATTGTTAAATTTAAATGAGGTTTAGGAGTCAAATCCGGATTAACACGATGATTGACGTATTGTGCGATTTCCGTGTACTAGTCATTTGACTTCCAATATACAGGGTGTTATGAAAATGTTGAGCTCCTTGAGGATGCTAGAGAAATTAAATACACGTAAAATCAAACCAAATCGCAACCACGTGTTTAAAGTTGTAGTTTTATTCTTTGCTGTAAAGTTAAATTTATACAGGGAAAGAAATACTTAGTTAAATTTACTATAAAAAGAATAGAACTAACCATAATTCATTGCTTTATATGTGACTGCAATAACTTTTATAATAAATGCCAGTAAATTAAAGTAAATTTAACCTAAAATTTTAGTAAAAATTACAAAAAAATTTGTAAAATTTTTAAATCTCGTATGTAGATTTATATTGCTGTCAGCGATTTTAACTCACTTTTAAAGGTATTAAAAGGTTTTCCATATTTAATAGTATGTGAAATAAAAGAATAATATCATGGTATTTAGGTATATTTTTATTCCATGATAATACAACAAGGATTAAAGCTAAAATACGACCTAAGTAGTTATAAACAAATTAAACTATTTTTTTAAATAGACCATCTCTCAGTGGAGTGAAATTATGAAGAGGCAAGGAAATTCATAGTCTGCTTCAGTAGTTAAATAAACAATATTTTAATTTCCATACATGTTTCGAAGGTATGTACCCTCATCAGTTTCAGTGGAAAATACTTAGGAAGTTAACAAAATAAATAAAAACGTATCCAATCTTTTTTGTTTTTATCCTTAGGAAAGCGGAACCACCTCATTTCGTTGTCTGGTTATCCATATCACAACCGACCACAGCACACCTCATTTTCGAAACCTAACAGGATTATAAAAGAGAGAGAGTCAGAGTTGAAAGAGTGCGAAAAAAGGTCGTTACTTTATTATGATATGGCGGTCACCTCCAGATTGAACAAAAATTTCATATGGGAAACCCCACAACAAGAATGAACATCTAAAAAATTGTTAAAATAGTAATGGATATATTACAATATTGTAAAAGACCGACAACACTGACTGGTGGCAACGAGGAGCGGTCGCCGAGCAGCTTCAGCTCTTGTCGACCGGTTCCAATAGCGGTGGATGTTTTATTTTTATTACCGTTATAAAAATTTAAACTACGATAGCAAAAAAAAAATATCTACACAGGGGACAAAAGAAATAAGTGTTGCAGCAAAATTGATTGATTTCGATAGGAGTATAGAGGAAAATGCCCGAATATCGGATATTTTTTTATTAACACTAATATTAATTTCAATATGTCAATAAAACTACGATTTTTTAGAGCAAAACAAAGGATATGCTACGTACAACCATATATTAAACCAAAATAAATCATTGCCAGCTCTTAAAAAGTAAAATCCAAATCTACGAAAGATTGTCAATTTTCGTTGACAAAAAAAATGTTCCTAATAACGTATTGTGTATCCGATATTAGGTAAATAATATGAAATTAGCCATTTAGACAGAAATCACAAATATATGCGTCTGTTTTGAGCACTGAATCCATTCTTCACCCGCCCTATCTTCAGAGAAGAGTCCAGAACAAAACATAAAATCTGTTTCCTCTTCCCCAATGTTACAATCCATATCAGAATCATCATCTAAACAGAGTTCTTCATCTTACTAGATTCCTGGTTCTTAACACTCTTCTTCCTTACCTTGATTGGTATTTTCTTCTTAGCAACAGATTTTCCTTCCTTTTTATTTGTTCTTTTAGAAGACAGACATTTGTCTAGTTTCAATTTCGGAATGCCCTTTGAGACACTTTTCATCTTCTTTTGTTTTGACGAACTACTTTCTAAAGCATCTTTATATGAGGTACCTGTAATCAAGGCAGCAGATCCTTTTCTGGACTTGCTTTCTTTATCGTCAGGCTTGTAAGACGAAGTGCTCGGTAAAGGGCTAATGTCTTGGGCCCGCACTTTTGGATCTTTGGAATTAGAAATTCTGTTACAAGATGCATCATTTACACATTTGGTCGTGCCAATACTTCTTGGAGGATACTCTTATCCATTTCTACACAATGATCAACCAAATCCGCTTCAATGATCAAACACAAGAACTATATGAAAAATCATTTAGGGCACTCCGGGAGTGGTGCGTGTACGCCACAGGCAATACTGGTGAGAGTCGTAGATTTGTTCGTATAAGTTCTTCAGGTGACTTAATTTTATTTTTCACGTAGTCTTCCAACGTGGTTTTAGGAACTCTAAAACTTTTCGAAGCTAGCAGGTATCCATCCCATTTCTTTATTTCTGACTCCAGTAACAGCTTCAGGCATGGATTTGCTATACCACTTCTTTCGCCTTTGGTTTGGGTTCCGATAACGACATTTTAATTCTGCAATAAAGAAAAAGTGTAAGATATAGAGTAAAATTAACAAGTGTGTAGTACAAGGATTAAAGCATAAATCTTTTTGACGAAAACAACTACGAATGTAGTTGTTAATAAGGCCTTAGCTATTTAAAGATTCTGTGTGTGTGTTCTATATAGTTAAATAAGAAGTATTTTGCCCTAATATATCCGATGATGTTCGCAGCAATGTCTTAATATCGGATATTAAGACACTGCAAACATCCGATATGAGGCAAATTGTCTCATATGTAAGGTCCAGATTATCCAACAAAGAAAAGGAATAGTCTTCCATTATCCACATGCACTAAATTAAAGTAGACATATTACTTAACTTACCTACAGAGTCAACTTTAATAACTTACCTGAATGTCTAAAAATCACTTTACCGATTAACACGTGCAAAAACGGGAACAGTTCGGGATAAGTGACTTTCGAGCATTCTATGTTTTGTCAGTGACACTAAAATATTATTCCGTGGATTGGGGAAAGCTTCATGGTAAACTGTGGACAGGTTTCTTATTTATCAGATGACAGATTTCTTTAAAACAGAACTATCCGATATTAGGCAACTATCCGATATTCCTGTAGTATCAAAGTCGCTGTATAAGTATCATTCTAGAGGGAATTTCTTACGCTTACAAGCAAACTGCCGTTATGGAACTGAAATGCGTGGTCCGTCTACTCTGGCCTCTACATGTCACCGACGCCATGATTGGATATGGGTTCGTGTGGACGCTCTTCGTCTTCACAACGTACTAACCAAATTGTTTTGCTGAAACTCTAACTTTCCTTTAAATCACAGTAAAGTGCATTACTTTCCCATTATATATAATAATTAATAATGGGTTTGTTCGGGTTTGTTAATATGATTAAAGAGTTATTTAATTGTCACTATAAAGTAATTATTTCTAAAATAATAAAGTTCTTCCAACAAGAATAAAGAATATCCAAGAAAATGGTTCCTACTGTCACAAGAAATCAATTTTGCTGTTACTGGTAGAAACTATTCTATCCCAGCTAAAATAGACCTAGCAAAGATTTTTTAGCTAGAGCTTTTCTCAGAGTAGGCATTCCTAACATCTTTTCTTGTAGAAGCTACACAATTTTAAAGTGCTTAACTGAAAAAATAAACTTCTAAATAATTCGCAGAAAAATTATTGTTCCTAATATAATTTAAACATATTCTAAAATATGAAAGGAATCTTTTCGTTTAACTTTCTGCTCGCAATACAGCTGTAAAAAATGTTAACAGCATACCTGCTAAAAGTCATAAAAGACGAAGGTAAGATTTATTATCAAGATTTGAAATTCCACATGATATTTAGTTGTCTAGGATAAACATCTTGAAATTTAAAAGATATATCTTGATCTAGAAAACTAGAACATTAATTTTATAGTTTTAATAATTTTAGATATTTGGTGCTAATTAAATTTGTGTGATATTAAATCATCAATTACAACTATTAAATAAGACAGTGGTTCTTACAAATGCGTTACGTATAATTAGAATTCTATTTGTAAATATACAATTGGGTCATAATTTTATAACTAATGGCAAAATGTTACTCCCCCCCCCATTATTTTTAGTACCGATTGTGCCTTCTATGGTTTTCATACGTTAGTATTACTGGCTTAGACTAGTCATGCCAATGAGTTGAATCTAAAAGTTTGAGTAGTGGGTGCCTTATCCTAAGGTACCTACAGACTTTTACAACAGCTTTGAAAAGTTAACAGGAATGCTAAATTTTAATACATTTCTTAAACCCACATTTTTTTGGCCTATTTCTTAATATATTTGTAGATTGTTTAAACTCTACGCGTATTGGTATTTCACCCTCATGTATGCATCGTATTCTTTCTTATCTTTTAATATTACCTACCCATTATAAGAATTCCTAGTTTTTATCATTTAACCCTCAATAAATTGGACTGAAATTTCGATGACTTTTTCTCCTTTCTTTTAGATGTCGATTGTTAATTTTTCCTCTCCTGTTTTTTTTAGTTTTTAGGTGTCGATTGTAAAAAATGTCTCGTCTGGTGGTCTGACTCAAAGTAATTTATTAGAATTAATTTTATAAATCTATCGATAATTACAACAACGTAATAGATTCGTGAGCGGCCTAATAACGTAATACATCATCGTCTTCCGTAACAGAATTACAAACGTAATGACACAGGCAACGCTGGCTGATATGGTTTATCTTTCTTTGTGTAATTGTTGCTATGCCTATCCCAAATACTTGTAACTTACGAGCATTTATTTAGCAAATTTAATTATTCCAGAATTATATATTTCTTGTTTATTTTTCTTAAGAACTTTTACAACTCAGATTTGGTTTGATAAGCTTTCATAAATTGATCCGTGAGTTGTAAAATATCGGCTGCCGACGCACATCCTCACAGACAGCATGAAGTATAACGCCTTAACAAAGACCTGGAAGAAATTTTGGCTTGGGGTGGCAGTAACCAAGTCGAATTTAACACTAAAAAAAACAGCCAGCAGTTTTCTCTAAAAAGGTTAACATTACAGATCCGGATATAGTCATGGCAGGACATGCAATACCACTGGCTTCATCTATTAGTTTGCTGGGCGTCAATCTGGAAGGAAAAATGTCTTGGCATAGCAACGTTGTGGCAATCGCTAAGTAAGCTTCTCAGAAACTTGGTGTACTCTTCCGAACGAAAAAGTTGTACACACCTCAACAACTTTTGACACTATACAAAGCCCAGATTCGACCATTACTAGAGTACTGCACTCATGGCTGGAGTTCTGCATCTTCGGCTACTGGATTACATCGAAAGGATTCGTCTGATCGGAGACCACGAGCTGACGAAGAACCTCGACAGCCTAGAACATCGAAGACAGGTTGGGGATATGACTCTCTTTTACAGATATTTCATGGAAAGTGCTCGGCTGACCTCGAACTTCATTATTTAAGGATTCTATGATCTCGGGGACTTCATCCTTATGGAACGACTTTCCCGAGGTCGTTTTTCCCAACGAATATAACCCGCAACGATTCAAAACCAACGTGAATCGCTTTATGCGTACACGCACCACTCCCAGAGTGCCTTAAAGGATTTCTCCTATAGTGCTTGTGTTTGATCATCAAAAAAAGAGATTATGATCTGTAATTACATGATCAAATGAACTTACCTAAGTGAAGTTTGATCTTGATTATATTTGGCCACGTCGAAGTAAATAAGAACAGGTTGTAGTTCCCCCATTCCCATGCCAACCGTCACAATTTTTAAAGAACACAGAAAATAGCCCATTCCTAGTCATCGATACCTTCACCCTCCCAGTGTGATCTCATTCCTTTAAAGCTACACAATATCCAAAAAAGATAATTTGGGGATAAGAAGAAGGGCGTGGTTGGGACTTATTTACTTCGACGTGGCCAAATATAATCAAGATCAAACTTCACTTAGGTAAGTTCATTTGATCATGTAATTATATTTGGCCACGTCTCCGTAAATAAGAACAGGTTGTAGATGTTTAAAGACTAAATCTTTTTTGGAAAAAATTACAAATTTATTAGTAATTCCAAATAATAGTGGTTATAACAACCAAATAAAGTCAAGATTATTATATTAACTAAAATATCTAATATATAATAATACATACATAACATGGAATATACATAAAATATAAAATACCCATGTATACATGTATCATTGTAATGCAAACATAAGAAAGAAACAGACATACTATTATTAATGGTAATCAAATATGTAATATTAAGAAAGACAATAATAAATATTCGTAATTATGTTCCGAGAACATCAAGGCTATGTATTAGCGTCATTATGAGCTAAGAACGGTTTGAGCAAAATTAAACTCATTTTGAATAGGGCGATTAAAAAACACTACAAAGGTCTTTGAGGTAGTAGACCACCCTGCCGCTAAACGGATGGTATCAAGAGTAACAACTTTTCTAAATGCAGTCGAAGTAGCTGCATGACGAGTACTATGGGAACCGAACTGAGAAGTCAACAGCCGAGAGTTGCATAACTTTTTAATCCATCTAGAAATAGTCTGTGTTGATGTATTGCAGAGAGGTTTCGTGAAAGTCAAGAAAAGATTGCTACACTTGGTATCACCTGTTCTTAAACTTTTGGTTCTCTTCATATAACGTAAAAAAACTGTTGCTACATAGACTGATTTATCTGCATCAAAGTAAGGTAGGATTAGATATGGTTATAATAATTATATGGATCCGTATCTCGATTCCCCTATCTGACTTTACAATGTTTTCTAATTCAATTGAAGCCAACTTTAAACTACTTAAGAATTTGAGAACGATTGCTGTGTCCCATGTACAAGAGTATTTGGGCTTGCTTGGCCGCAACTGGTAAACCACCTTAAAAAATCTTTTAATTCTATGGTCTTGGCCCAACTCAGATCCAAAGACTTGGGTAATGGCAGATCGGTAGGAGTTTAATGTACTATAAGATGAGCCTTTGTTGAAATGAAAAGATTAAAAGTTTAAAACATCAGGTACTGAGGCAGCAAAAATGTTAATCTTATCGAATTGACAAAAATCCCACAACAACTTTAATGCAGAGTCATACTGCGTTAACGTAGCCAGAGTAACAGAGGCCAAACATGTATTAGAAGCGATTGTGGAATCTGGCCTAACTGCAAAACCTGCCGGACAAGATTCCTACCTCCAGGGTAAGTTGCCGCCAAAGAGGGTGAGGAACTGACCCATCAACAGAAAAAAGTAATTCGATATTGAGTCTAAAAATAATAGGTTTTTCCACTAACAGGGATCGAAAGATAGGGTACCAGGGTCGTGTTGGCCACTGAGGTACCACCAGGATGCGCTAGGCTTTTTCAGCGATAATCTTCTGTAAGCATTTGAAAATAATAGGAAAGGGTGGAAAAGCATAAAATTTTAGTTAAGACTAGTTAATGGTAAAAGCGTCAACATCAAAAGCATCTGGGTTCCTGTGCCAAGATATAAATTGTTTACACTTATTATTTAATCTGCTGGCAAAAAGGTCAATATCTGGTTAAAAAAGTTTTTCTGTAAGCGTGAACCAGAATTCGCCTGTTTGTTATTCCTCGAACTGATATATTGTTGAATAATAAATGAAACCCAAATAGTGACATTGATAGGATGGAACAAGCATGCTCTTTGTGTAATTTATTAACAAACCAAGCTTTTCAAGGATGTTAATGGTAAAACAGATATTCTTCTTGCAGCTGTCATAAGAGTCGCCCAATACCAAAAAATCATCTAAATATAAGACTGACAATAAACCTTTACTCCTTAGAAAAGATACCAGAGGTTTCATTAATTTCGTCAATACCAGCGGGGCACAATTTAAGCCAAAGGTGAGACTATTAAATTGAAACAATTTCCCCTCAAACTTAAACTTCAAGAATTTTTTATCTTTCTTGTCTACAGGAATTAAAAAAGGCGTCCTTGAGGTCTAATGTTGCTAGAAAATAATTCTTCTGTTCGGTCTTAACAAAAGTGATAAGTGATTTTAAATTGATAATTAGTCTATAAGAACCATCAGACTTTGGGACAACAAATATATTGGAAAGAAACTGGCCTTCTTGAAAGTTGACGGGGCTTATAGCGCCGGATACCATTAATTTGTAAATACAGTCAGATAAAATCTGTTTCTCACTTTGAGACCATTTAGGTTCCTTTGGAATATGACTCTGTATTGGAGAGGAGAGGAAAGGAATTTTAAGCCCTGATATTCAAGAAAGATTATTTATATCTTGGGTGATGATCATCCATTGCGTGTAAAATTGCGTGTAATCTTCTTGCATATTTAGTTAAGCATACCTGTCTATCTCTTAATACCTCTCCCTTGGATTCTTTTTCCTTTGCTGATCCTTCCTGTAGGTTCTCTGGTTCTCCCCTCTCCTTGCGTTTTGGTGTGGAAATTTTTGATGTGAGATGTTCTTGGGGACTTGGAGTGATTGTCTTCGTCCACCCTGATATTCCCTTGTTGACGGGGTGGACCTCTGGAGTTTAAATTCCTATTTGCAATATAGGTGCTCGATGGTGTACTATTTCTTAAATGCCTTGGGTTATTGCTTCAGGTCCACACAAGAACGTTCCACTTCTTTCCATACCTTAAGCCTCCAATAGAAGGCGACTAGGTGACCTAATGCGGAAAGAGCGGTTCCCATTTGGTTCTGTAAGTCAAGGATTATCTTGTCTCTGCGTGCCACTACCTCTCGAATTGCAGAGTCTACCTCCAGATTTAATTTTGAGGCTTCAAGCAAGGGACAATTGTCTGGAGGGTTATATTTATTTAGGATCGAGGTCCTTTCTTCTACAGATAGGCCTTTTTTTAAATGTTTGTCCAGGACAAGGCTATATTTTTTTTTTTTAAAAGGAGGCACCACTCGCGTGTCTTGTGCTGTGTCACAGCCCAAAATTGACAGCACTGCTTGATCTAAATCAGGACCAGTGTTATGTTGGTCTTCGTCCGATCTTTCATCGAAAAGATTCTATGAGCGAAGAAATTGCATATTGAAATTGAATATAAGGTACATTGTTATCAAAACAATATTTGTAAACAATACGTAGGTGTTATCAAAACACAAGTGTTGTCAAAACACTCATCAAAAGCAAACATCCTAAACCTTCACCTTAAAATATTATTATCAAAATAATATTCACTTTCTATAAGAAAGTTGGTTCCTAGGGTACAAGATATTGTTATTAAAACAATATTTGTAAACAATACGTAGGTGTTATCAAAACACAAGTGTTGTCAAAACACTCAACAGAAGCAAACATCCTACCCTTCGCCTTAAAATATTATTATCAAAATAATATTCACTTTCTATAAGAAAGTTGGTTCCTAGGGTACAAGATACTGTTATCAAAACAATATTTGTAAACAATACGTAGGTGTTATCAAAACACAAGTGTTGTCAAAACACTCAGCAGAAGCAAACATCCTACCCTTCGCCTTAAAATATTATTATCAAAATAATATTCACTTTCTATAAGAAAGTTGGTTCCTAGGGTACAAGATACTGTTATCAAAACAATATTTGTAAACAATACGTAGGTGTTATCAAAACACAAGTGTTGTCAAAACACTCAGCAGAAGCAAACATCCTACCCTTCGCCTTAAAATATTATTATCAAAATAATATTCACTTTCTATAAGAAAGTTGGTTCCTAGGGTACAAGATACTGTTATCAAAACAATATTTGTAAACAATACGTAGGTGTTATCAAAACACTCATCAGAAGCAAACATCATAAACCTTCACTTTAAAATATTATTATCAAAATAATATTCACTTTCTATAAGAAAGTTGGTTCCTAGGGTACAAGATATTGTTATCAGAACAATATTTGTAAACAATACTTAAGTGTCATCAAAACACAAAAGTTGAGAAAACACTCATCAGAATAGAACATCCTAAACCTTCACCTTAAAATATTATTATCCAAATAATATATTCATTTTCTATACGAAAGTTGGTTCCTAGGGTACAAGATATTGTTATAGAAACAATATTTAAGTGTTATCAAAACACAAAAGTTGAGAAAACACTCATCAGAATAAAATATCTTAAAACTTCACCTTAAAATATTATTATCAAAATAATATATTCACTTTCTATAAGAAAGTTAGTTCTTAGGGTAAAAGATATTGTTATAGGAACAATATTTGTAAACAATAATTAAGTGTTATCAAAATACAAAAGTTGAGAAAACACTCATCAAAATAATATTCACTTTCTATAGGCAATAATTTCCAAGTTCTCTAAATTTATAATCCCCCAAAAGGGATTCCAAAACATATGCGATAAAATACATAAACAAGTATGACATTGAGTAATAGCCCTTACCATGAAAGTCTTGTTGGGTACTATTATCACCCATAATGACACTCTCGTCAACGTAACGGTACAGATCCCTTTCGGCGCCGCTTACTCGATCTTCCTATGTAGTTGTTGCTGTCCTTGTCGGGAATACAACAACCGGTGCAAAGGGTGACAAGGACCGCTGGCGTCACGTGGAAGACTGAGTATATTTTTTGTTATCTAAATTAGATTATAATTTTTTTAAACTTCTTCTGAAGTCTATACTCTTCATCCAGGGTATTGTCCTTTCTCTTCCGTTTGTAAGTATCATCCATAATGACTGGAGAGCGATACGGGCACAATTCACAGAAATACACACACGTAAAGATACGACATGAGCAGTCGGCACAAAAAAAGAGAATGAGATCACACTGGGAGGGTGAAGGTATCGATGACTAGGAATGGGCTATTTTCTGTGTTCTTTAAAAATTGTGACGGTTGGCATGGGAATGGGGGAACTACAACCTGTTCTTATTTACGGAGACGTGGCCAAATATAATAGTAAATAAATTCTCATAAGTCGAAAACTGTTCGAGATAGGTATAGAACATTACACATAGAAGGACAGACAATTTTAATAGATTTTAGAACCATAGATTAAATACAGGATGTTTTGTATTTTGAAACACCATGTATTATTATAACTAATATTTGGAAATGGAGTGAAAGCCCTGTGGATATTACCTGACCCAACAAAATTTCAGATCGCTAATTTGTCGTAGTTTAATATTATCAGTCCTTTTCAAGAAGTTAAATTAGTTATTATCTCGAGAACGATGACAGATAGGTATAGGGAAATTTATAGAAAAGTTATTAAGAAATTAATAGGGAATCTAAAAAAAATATTACGCAGAGTGTTCCATTTAAATTAACAAAGTTGCTAATATTTTTTAGTAGAAGCGGCAGCGCTGCACGGCTGAACATATTTTTAGAACAGAGAGCATGTCCACTTATACAAAGTGTCCAAGATAAGGAGGGCCAGTACAGGGATCTCGGAAACCGTAAGAGATACGAAGTCGGTTAAATGGAGGTAAAGTTGCGCATTTACGTGCCTAATAATATGCCGAAAGTTTCAAAATTCCGAGTAGTTCCGGAGATATCCGGAAAAACCGAAAATCTGAAAAATCGTTTTATTGTTTTCCTGTTTTTTTTTTTAGATCGAGTTCTAAAGTAAATTACACCTTTGCATTGCCACTTTTTCCGCTCTAACAGCGTTAATTGTTTTGTAATCCAACGAGTCGTCTTCGACTTTCTTTTTTTAAATACGGTCCTGTTTTTATGATATTGGAATTTAATAGCATTTCTTCCGAATGCTACGATGTATGACACATTGTAGTTTAATGACGTTTCGAGGATCTTTTGAACAACATCAGGAAATTTTGGGATACGGTCCTGTATTTCTCCTAATTTTATAAATAATATCTCATAAGTAAGCTCTAAATTTTTAGTTATGTTGGACTAGTTCAATAAATAACAAATAATTTAATAATAAAGCACAAATAACTGAACAAAATACAGAAACATTATTTCAAACTTCTGTTGATTCGGGATTTAAAAGAAAAGTAGGCGCTTGAAACCAAAAAATTAATATGTGACGCGTGATTTGTTTCACTTGACATTCCCATTGTGATCGTTTGAGAGCATTTTAAGAGGTTTTCAATTTTCCAGAAAATATGGAACATAAATTTACAAATGCTGAAAAGTTTGATATTCTATCGCATGTTTTATTCTATCTCAAAAAAACTGTTATGTGGCAGTTAGAAGATGTTATTTGTGCTTAGAGAATAACGTAAATCATTTTGAACACCTGATTATGTAGTTCCTTACTTTTTTCGTTGTTCGTTTTATTACTATTTTGGAATGATTTTTGTTCACTTATTTGTGATTTATTATTAAATTATTTGTTATTTATTGAACTAGTCTAACATAAGTAAAAAATTTAGAGCTTACTTATGAGATATTATTAATAAAATTAGGAGAAAAACAGGACCGTATCCCAAAATTTCGTGATGTTGTTCAAAAAACCCTTGAAACGTCATTAAACCACAATGTGTCATACATCGTTGCATTCGGGAGAAAAAAAGCTATCAAATTTCAATATCAGAAAAACAGGACAGTATTTAACAAATAAAGTTGATAATGGCCCTTCGAAGGCGACTCGTCGGATTACAAAACAATTAACGCTGTTAGATAGAGCGGAAAAAGTAGCAATGCACAAGTGCAATTTACGTTAGAATTCGATCTCAAAAAAACTAATAAGAATAAAACGATTTTTCAGAATTTCGGTTTTTTCCGGATATCTTCGGAATTACTCGGAATCTTAAAACTTTCTGAACGGCATATTATTAGGCACGTAAATACACAACTTTACCTCCATTTAATCGACTTCGTATCTCTTACGGTTTCCGAGATCCCTGTACTGGCCCTCCTTATCTTGGACACGTTGTATACCGAATTTTCAAGGTGAGCCGTTGACTAGTTCTTCATAACTAGGAGTAATTATTGAACTAAAAATCGGCATGAAATTCGTCATATAAAAGTATTAAATTGGCAATATTTCGAAAACTATAAAGTTTCCTGTATAGGACATGATATATGAAATGTTCCTAGAATCTTACGTATAATCCAAAAATGTAATATATATATATAGAGTGTTACGTTTAAAATAAATACATCCGGTATAACCGGAAGTGCCACCATATTGCCAATAATTTAGCCGCATTGTCCCCACAAACTTTAGCATACTTTCCCATTTTAAAAATTTTGTATAATTTTTCATATACAGATCGAAGTGGTTCCCGGTGCCTTTATGTACGATCTTCATAATGTTATCATGCTGATTATGTGCTGACGTGATTTGAATATAAATTATTTCCCGAAACTTTTTTCTCAACCTGTAAAAATGCGTCTCAGCTACGTTCACCCGAAATCAAAATCGAATAACACCCGAAATCAAAATCGAATAACAACCAGTTACCATATAAATAACACATCACTAAATATTGTTAGTAAGATAAAGGATTTGGGGGTTCTTTTTGATTCTAAGCTGCTCTTTGACGAGTTTGTCGTCAATGCCGCTACTAAAATGTTGGGTTATATCATACGTAAATGTAAACCTTTTTATAATACTAAGCAAATAATTTGCCAGTTCAATTCCTTTGTTTTAAGCAAAACATCTTTGTCAGTCTTGTTTGGAGTCTGAAACAGAAAAGCTATGTTGATAGGTTGGAGAATGTTCAAAATAAATTTATCAAATACCTCTCGGTGAAGTAAAATTTTAACATGCCTGAAGGCGATGTCTCTTTGGCCTGAAGGCATTCTCGTGTAAAGATTGTTTCACGAAAAATGGATATAACTTAATGACTGCAGTAAAAGTACCTGTGGCCATCCCATTATTTATGACCGTTTGCTATTATTATGTGGAAAGGACCGGATTGTAATAATTATAATTAAATATAGGCACATCAGGTAGGTTAGGTTGCTTAATTTATATTTAAATATCTTTTTGTGGTAAAATTTGTTAGTTTTTGAGGAATGGTTCAAGAATTGTCTTTTACCAAACATTCCTCAGAATAGCGTGATAGTAATGGACAATGCGAGCTATCACAGTCGCCAATTACATAAAGCTCCAAGCTCAAATAATACAAAATTGGAGATTCAGAACTACATGGCGGCGAATGATAATGATAAAAGTTATAAAAAAGTGATCTTTTAGAAGTTTTAAAGACATTTTGTATAAAAAAGTATATGTTTGTGACACATTGGCAGAAGAAATTGGACATACAGTGCTACGGCTCCCACCCTATTATTGCCTTTTTAACCCCATATGTGGCACCAGTTAAAATCACTGCTTAGGTCTGAAAATATTTCTCCGACTTTAAGTTCTAGTGTTGTAGAATTAATACGAAAATGCTTTAATGATGTTCCCCCAGGTAGTTGGAAAAATTCAGTCCGTCACATAATAACTGTAGAAAATTCGTATATTAGCCTGGATCGTATAATTAATCCAATTATAATTAATTTTGATGAGGATAGCGATAGCGAAACAGAACTATCTATAGAATGACATTATAAATGTAAATAAATATGACTAGTAATATTTAAAAAAAATGTTATTTCATTTGATTACATTCATATAATCTTATCATTACTTGTTTTCCTTAGTCCGTCCCTTCATACTTCACTTGTTTATTGCCAAGCTCTTGTCGACACAATGGGACCGACCCAGGAAATCATTAAGTCGTATCCATTTTTCGTGAAACAATCTTTAGCTTCCCTGTCTGATCGAAGAAGATTTACTTATATACTATTTTCATATAAACTTCTTAATAACTTGGTACAAAGTCCTGATATCCCGACAAAGGTCTATATCAATGTCCCCAAGAGGTCTCTAAGGATGATTGAATTATTTTCCTTGTCATTTAGGCAAACTTATGCGGCTCAAAACTCACCATTGTGTAGGAATGCTGAATATTCTAAGGATGTATTTATGTTGCTTTGGTCTTCATATTTTGTTATTTTGTTTTGTTGTATATTTAGGATTTCTTATGTAGTTCAATGTTGTTTATATAATTTGTATGAACATCGTGTGGATACTCTTTTGGGTATTTCTTTTACCTGTTTGTATCCCTGTTGGCAAAAATAAATAAATAAATAAATAAACTTGATACATAAAAAACTATTTTTTGCTGCATTGTGTTATTCCCAACATTATTCAGGCCATATGGACAGTGACTTATGTAAATACCAAATTAAACATAGTAATTAAAATCATCTTTTGCTCCTCCTTCCATTCCAAAAACGCGTCTTCCTCGAATAAGTCAGAAAGCAGATGATTGATATCCCATTAAGGGTATCCATAAAACAGTAAACAGGCGTTTAGAAAATTGCAAGGTCTGCGTATCATTACTGTTTTTGGGTCAATAGACCAATTAGTAGGCTGTTACGAAGCGCCTTCTTTTCGTAATTTGTATTCCACACTTTTCAAAAACGAAAAATGTACTGGTGGTTATTAAAAACACGTGTTAGAAATTTTTAAGCTATTAATTATCTTAACTTTTACGTTTATCGTCAATTGAAAATCTCATATGGCTACCGTCATTTGGTACCTAGAAGGATTTACTCTATTGATCAAAATCATTCCGACTCAAAGATAGTACAAACTACAGATAGAAAAATGTACATTTCTAGCTTACGCAATGACTGCAACCAGTTTTTCCCACCTCTTTCGGTTATTATTGCAGCATAGCCAGATTGACATATTTATCGCAAAGGTGTCTTGCAAAATCCCAATTAAAAAATTGTTAAAAACCGGTAAGATTAATCCGCAATTGTTCCTAAAATAAATTTATTTCCCAATAAGTTTACTATAAACTGTGAAAAGGCGATGAGAGATTCTTTAAAAAAATATTATTATACTTAAAAGTATCAACTGAATCTTGAACTAATCCAGCTGCATTCTGGCAATATCTATTTTTAATTTACAACTACTGTATAACGACCCTTTTCGGGCCAATAAGGTGAATGAATTCTAACGTTTGCGCTTTGATCTTATGGATTGGTTATATATTTTGGTTGATTTGTGCTTTTTTGTGATTATTGGTAAAAAATCGTCTTTATTATAAACAATCACGGTGCATTCATGTGTAGATTATAAAAGAGTGGATCATTTAAATAAGGATTTATCTTTTCATCGGTAAGTATAGTTATGTTTTAATATTTAACCATCTGATATAGCCAGACTTCAACATTGTTGCCATTCAGCCAACAAACATGTAGTTTCGTCTTTGGGTCACCATCATCAACTTAATTTTTTGAAATGTGGACCTGGATTTTCTAGTTTAAATTACCAAAAAGGATCTAAATCTTCCTGCAGCTATATACAACAATACAGGAACTACACGGACAAAAAATGGTAGCAAATTACTCTACAATTGTACAAACTTTCTCTACAATCTGGGGCGAGTAGGGACGACCACAAATTATTTAAAATAGTTACATTAAGTTGAAGTATTTAATTCTATTTCATTGCAAGCGAAATCATTAAAAACTGGTTAATTTTGCTCCGCATTAAGGACAAGCGCGGATCCAGGGGGGGCATGGGGGTCATGACCCCCCTGGTGTAGCAAGTTTCGTCACAAGTTTGTAGCAACTTTCGTCACAATTTGTGTTACTTTTTTCCACAACTGTTTTCTTTTGTCTACGTCATTGAAAGTCAAATAATTACAAATTGTACAATTTCTTTCCCTCTGTAGTAGACTATTTTTCAACAATTTTTGGTATTTTAGCTATAATATTGAGTGTTATTTTACCGAAAAAGTAGACTTTCTTTTACGAAATATCGTACAAAGTTTATTATTATTTTAATTATTATTTATTGTGGAATTCATTTTTAAATAATTTGTAGGTTTATTGTAATGTACTGAAACGACAAAATATATATTATACATTTATTTATGTACCATGTAACGTACAAAAAATATACTATAAATAGCAAATATACTATAAATCGAACGGCGTGATAGGTGTAAAAGATGTTATTAATATTAACGCAGCAAGCATTAAAACTTGCAAAACTTCCAACAATTATTGGCAGAGGTTGTAAAGTCAGCCCAAGAAGCTGATATTTCTGTTCATTTTCTTCCAGCTTTACTTCGATACTAGCAGCGTCCTTGTAAAAAAATATTTAAATTAGTAATCCAAATTGATAAAACACAAACAAACAAATTTACAAAAACAGACAAATTGTACATTCTCATTAACAGTTAAAGCTTTGTGTATGTAAAAAATACCTAAGTGATTATTGTGGAGAGTCGATTGTTAAGGAATAAGAATACTGTAAATAGAATTTTTTGTAATACGGATGACCCTAGTTTAATGGATTTACCATAAGTTCCTCTTTCATAATTTAAACAAGAAAACCCAGGGACGTATTTTGAAAAATTAAATTGATGATTGTTTGCTAAAGACGAAACGTGGCATTAAAGATCAGATGCCATCTTATGAAGAATATAAGAAGCAATGAAACAGTGAAATTAATTTTTGGACATCTCTTCGAACAAACTCAGGAAAAAATAAGAACGGGAATGCCAAATCTGAGATTTTTTATATATACAGGGTGTTATGGAAAAGATGTATTATATTTAAACCGGCAAATCCCGAGATGAAAATAAATTGAAGAAAAATAACCATAAATGGCGTTTTGAATTATTAAGCGAAATATACACTTTATATGAAATCTCAAAATTTACGTGGCCGCTCCTGAGGCCCTGCGCAATCAATATTTTATTGAGGCAGTCTCGAGGTTCAAAAGAGGTTAGCGCATTATAGCGATGTTGTCATATTGCAACACAGAATTCTAAACGCACGTGTTCAGTTTTTGACAACAAGACGTCTTTGACTTGCGTTATCACTTCTTTTTCAAACTTTTTAGAAAATAAAATGACAATTTTAAAGTGCATACTCTCTTACCTTCAATCTTATTTTAAAATAATCCATTTTATAATTAAATTCCATAAAAAAATAAAACACAAAAAGTATGTTTTGCAACAGAACCAACAGTAGATAATATCACACAAATTTAAAATCACATCGCATCATGTATTATTATGAATTATTTCACAACAAAAAAAAATCGGGCAATACAACTAACAAAACGTTTAAAATTCGTATACGTCAAACACGTGGAACCCTCGACACGACGTCGTTCCACTCCCCCAGTCTCGAAACATACTGAAGTATGTAGGGCGCGCCGCCAGTATTCAACCAAGGGCGACACACGCGGTGTGATCTGACAACACTGTTAGTATACTCTAGTGACACACATTGTTGATAAGTGAATCCAGATGGAACGGCGCGTGGGTAAAAAGGGGTTTTACCTTAGTACTTAGATATTCGATTTAAAAAAAAACAATTATGTAGACTGTGGTATGTGTAGTATGTGGACATACAAGGAGTCACCCATTTAAATATAATTCATAAGTCATTTCAATAACACCCTGTATTTTAAAAGTCCCTGTATGTAATTTTAAGTTTCTTGCGGCATATTATTGGGCCTATAATTATGCAACTTCTCCCCAATTTAACCGACTTCGTATCACTTTATGTTTCCGAAGTCCCAATAGTGAAAAACGAAATTGTTACACCTTGTATAGATACAATGCGTGGATCCATCGTACACATGTCTACTCCACGTGACCGCTGGATTAGAATTGCGGTTATTAATTTTTTTACAGGAATAAAAATGTAATTTGTAAAAAAATTAAATATATTCCAAGAACTGAATTTATTAATCGTGCTAATAATCATTAAAAAAAACACAACTAATTAAATTTCTAGAATTTTGCCGGCATTTTGCACAATACAAGATAATTGCATTATCAACTGGTTAACATATTTTCTTATCAGTATATAATAAAGCTAATTTTTATATTTTATAACGATAATTTAATTAATTCTTACTATAGCAATCAATTCGTTTGTCACAAACTAAACCAGAAGTTCAAAAGATGGGTAAAAATACTGATATGCATAAGAAGTATCATATCTAAAAAGCGGAAAGAACAATGTTTAAAAATGCGCATTTTAATGCATCCTGGGTATTTCAAAAAAAGTACAATAATATGCCAAAAATATGCAAGAATATGTTTAAATTAACCAAATTATTTTGTTTCGGTGTATGGAATCATTTTATAGTATTCAATTGTTACATTAAAAGAATTTTTCAATTTTTTTCTAAATATTGAAAACAGGTATACTAAAACGTACTTAAAACGTAAAAAAAATCAAGAAAGGAAATATTTAGAATACATTAAAGATTACAAGGAACAGTATGTAAATAAAATTATTCACCTCAATTTTCTTACAGGGTGTTTTGAAATTAAGACGAAAAACAACAGTTGGATAATATAGTCGAATCGAAAAATGTTACTTTATAAAATAATTAAGGAAAAACACAATAAATGGATTTACAAACTAATAACAAAATGATGAAAATCCCATAAAAAATAAAAAAGTTATAAAATATCAAACTTGACCAAAATTTGAGGGTGGCGGAATTTTGTGCCGGCGATGTAGTAAAGTGACCATGGCCATGGTATAAGTAACTTAAATTATTAATAATATAATTATTAATAATATTGCATTTTTAGGTTCTTTTCGAATATAAATTTAAATAACTATGCATTTTTGTAAAACCCAAAGTATGCTCCATTAATAAAAAAAATAATATATAGGGTGTCCCATTTATGAATTTTAACTTTAGTTAATATCTCTAAATATAAACTTTTTAGAGAAAAACTGGCTACGACACTGAACGTAAAAATCTATAACGAGATCAGTTCACGTTTCTGATAAGTTAACGCGTAACGGAAATACGAGGGGTATCTAAAGCGAAGAAATGTAAAATCACCCTGTAGATTAAAAACTAAGGGAGCCATGACAAATTTGACACCGGAAACTTTCGTTCCGTTAAAAAATGGGAAACTAAATTGAAAACCGCATCATTCTATTTTTGATAATAACTCTAATGCCAAAAGGAAGTGTCGAAAATGGGACACCCTGTACAGGGTTATCAATTAGTTTGTCCCATTTTTAAGAGCCTGTAACTTTTTTGTGTTTTGAGTTCATTCAAAAAATAAGATGTAGCAAGGAACCCGTCTATGGGGAAACTGAAGCCTATACCTCCTAAGTGTTAAGGTTGCACTGCCAGTTTGACGATAAATGTCATACATAAAACACTTTTCCCCCACTGAATAATAATATCACATATTAGTTGGTTTTTACATACAAAATAACTTTCCTACAAAATTCGAAACGATTAATAATGCTGAGAATGACAGACTGAAATATAAATAAAGATAAAATCCATAGCAACCAAAACAGTTGCATAGAGCTATCTTGATGTTTTTTAACAATAATGTATTTTTATATATTTTTGTCAATGTTTGATGGAATGAAGAAAATAATGAATATGTGTGTTATTTTTGAGATCGGAAGAAAATTCTGATATATAGAGTGTCCCATTTAAAAAAAAATAATAATTGCTTTTCGGTGTGACATATGACATCTACTGTCATTTTTGACAACACTCATAAAAACTTGGCTAAAAATGCTACATCTCGTTTTTGGAATGAACGCGCTAACTCAAAATCAAAAAGTTACAGGCTCTTAAAAGTGGGACAAATTAATTGAAGGTCATACTTTCACAATTCTATTATTTAGTTAGTTTTATAATGGATTGTTGTAAAACTACCTTTTCCAATTAAAGAAAATTATTAAGGATTTTCCGGTCAAATTATTTTTTAATAATTTACCAAATAAATGGATCGATAATTCAAGCATGCAACGTCAAACGACGGGTTTCTTAGAATTTGCAGCTCTCGGCGTAACGGCCAGTGCCGGCCGGGTTATTAAGCAGTTGGGAGACGAGTCAGTCGGTTTTCTGGTATCCCCAGAACCGCGCTCACCAGCGATTCGATCTTTTCAAAACGGCTGCCGCAATGGTAGCTATAGGTTTCAGAGTGTCTTTATACACCAAGTAATTCCGAGAACAGCCAGCCGCGGATTTTCCTTGAGAAAATTTTCATCGTCCCATACTCGTGGTTCGGGCGAGTTTAAATAATACTGGAATTTCCCCAAACACTCGTATATTTCAGGACACACGTGCGTGTCAAGTCGGCAATTGCATTAATGCCTGGCATCCCTCACCAATAAACAACGAAAAATCATAATCGACCAAGATAAGCGTCCGTAAAACTAGTTAAGTAGGCACGTCTTCGGTTGACGAAGAATTTTTCATTACCTACGAGTGTCGACCAGTCTTCATATTCACCTTTGGATGGGAACCAAAAAATGGGGATAAAATTAAATTTCCAAAAAATAGCCGTCTACTTAATAATCTGATTAAATTAAATTCAAATAATACTTAAGGTGAAACTTGGTTATAAGGGGGTTATCAAAAAACGTCTTACGTGAAACGCGCAGATAAGGAGAACGTTTAGAATTACCTGTCATTTATTAAGCGCAAAACGGACGGACGTTTCGGGCTACGTACTTCACTATGGTATAATGTACGCACGGTCCGCTTGAAAAAATTCCTTCGGGTCTTTTTCTCAATTCGGCGACAGGATCTTCATCAAGCAACGGCTTATTCAATCGAATATAAAATTTCAGTTTTAGCTACATTAAACTTGGCAACATAGCAAACAACTTATGTTTTGACAGTCGCCAATACTGATACATATCAGAACACAAAGTATGATTTTCAAGACGGCCGATTTAAAAATATCAATCATATTAAAAGAATGATTTGCCGATTGAATTTCAGGAATTCTGCCGGTATCCTCTACAATACAATAACACATAATTGGATCATAAACCTGATAACATACTGTTTTCTTGTAACTATAAAATAATCTAACATTTTTTATTGCGGCACCATTAAAATCAACTCCGAATCAATTAGTTTTATCACAAAACCTTAGAACCTTGTCAATGAGGTGGTGCCGCAGTCAATTTTTTCCTTCAAAACTCTTTATACCCACGTCAATATAAATAAAATACATTGTTTATTAGTGCCTATGACACAATTAATTAAGTCTTTATCGCACTACATAAGCACTCCGATAGATTATAAATCAAAACTTTATCTGAAATTAAATTGACCTTTTCGACACTAATTTAGAAATATTTTTAATTACTTATTTACATCAAATAATTGCCTGTAGACATGTGAAGTGTGTGGTCTTGATAGTCTTAATTGTTGATAAAACAAAGCTTTATTGAAATCGTTGTAAATATGGACATTTGTTATAATGAATTAGACAGAGTCAGTCGGGGCAAGTGTGCGTACTTTGGTAATCTCGGCTAGAGTCAATATTTGCAGAGAATGAATTACAAATGGCTAGGAATGCTAGTCCAAGAGATTAGATACATCGATTGGAGCGGTAATTGCTATCCTGACCTTGAAAATACACTCGAAGCTGGCCACTCCACCCCCCTCCAAGCGCAAGAGATGTTGCCCAAATAATTTATTTCCAAACCATATATTATTCTGTTTTTGGCCAATTGAAGTCAATATAATATATTTCAAAAGGGTCTGTTCTGGTTTGTTCTCGTTAATCATGTTTGCATGTTGTGCGTGGGTAGTTATTAAAAACGCATAAAGAAATTAATAATAATATACTATCTTGAAGCAATTAGTGACCACATTGATCAGTTTCCAAAACTGATATGGATACAGGTCAGTAAAAACAAACTTAGAAGATAAGATTTTGTATTTTGGCCTACGTTTCGACCTCTATGAGGTCATCCTGAGGGCAATACAGGTCGACAATTTTATCTGTAGCTACGAAAGGAATGCGGGCAAGAAAATTTCTTGGGTTAACAATGTTGTCACATGTATTAAATTTTAATTTAATAATATGTTACCAAGTAAACCCTAAAATTGAATTTATCCATTTAAAATAAATTGTCATCCTAAGTATATAAGAAACTAATATTCTATGATAGTTTCAATGTTCTTAAAACTTTCTTTTTATACACTTTATTTTAATATTTAAATGCAAAATAATTTTTTTTTAATTAAATTAATTCTAATCTAAAAATAGGGCAACATAGTGCAATATCAATGGTAACCATGGGTAACAGGTGTCTAGCGCTAATTTGATAGGTTATATTAGGTTAGGTGACACGCCCACTGTGCCGGCGTGGTTGTTTGGCGATGTCCAATATGCTTCATCTAGTTGCGTAGTGATAGGAAGGCCAAGAGTTATTATATTGTGTTAAATTGGGTTTTTTAAAAAGTGTTCGTTGCTTTAAAACTATGACAATAAATGAATATACTCGTGGTAAAACCCTTTATAGTCAAACCCGTGAAGTGATTGCCAATTCGTATAGGGTGTGTGAAGAGGAATCACAAATTAATGCATTCAGATTGCCACTTAAGCGAAAGCTAGAAAGGGGATAAATCATGATCTAGCATCTAGGAAGTTTGAATTGTTTGAACTTGTCCAGCGTCATAAACTTCCCAATAGTGACAAAAATGATGTGGTGGACAACATTATCAGACAATATGGCCTTTTTTTTAAGTGCACCCCGTATATGTGCGAATTAAACCTTATTGAGATGTCTTGGGCTCAAATTAAACATTTCATTAGAGATCGCAATACATCAGGGGATTTTAGTATCTCAAAACTAAGGAGCTTCTGGACGAAGCAATTGCCTTAGTGACAGCAGTCGATTGGGAAAAGTTTTGTCGACATGTCATCGATATAGAAAATACGTTTTGGGAAACTGATTATATGATGGAGGAGATTGAACCCATTATAATACAAGTTGGGACTGATTCTGATGATAGTGACAGTGACGGCGAAGAAGGTGAAGATGATGAATAGAGTATGTACTAATTTTTTTTGTATATTTTCCTGATTTGTCGCAAAATTATATTTCATGTGTCTTTAACATTAATACGACCAAAACTGAAAACTCGTCATTAATCGATTAACAATGCAGCTGTTCTTTCCATGCTGAAAGAATGGCATCTTGTCGAATGTAATTATTTAAACCCTGAAAAAAATAATTACCTACCTTCAAACATAAAATACAATTATCGAAGAATTTACTATTTTTATTACATTATTAAAATAATAATAGCACGCCAATGACTCGGTATGTTTTAAAATATATTTCTTTCCCCTTAATGATACGTCGTAGACATAGACTCACTTGTCGACCTGTACAGACGACATCCTCTATGTTACGTTGTCTGCCCATTAATTATACTCTACAAGATTTTATGTGGACTTTGCATAGTACACACATAGGAGCTGTAAGATTTAAAAATCAGAACAGATGTTGGACGAAAACATTACCACAAAACGGCCACCTTGCTGGTGCATATTTACCAGAGTATTGATTTGATTGATTGACTTAATACGCTGCCAAATACGCATTGGCAAGGTTGCCATGTTGTGGTTATATTTTCGTCCTTTTAAATATTAAAAAAATATGTTATGCTCTATATGTGTATACTAAGTAAAATCCACGTAAAATTCTGTATAGTATAATTGATGGCTAGAAAGTGTAACACAGAGGATCTAGTCTGTATGGCCCTGAAGATGACCTCATAGAGGTTGAAACGTAGGCCAAAATACAAAATTTGATGTTCTAAGTTTGTTTTTACTGACCTGTATTCTACGAGTTAACCCTTTTGAGAACTTATCAGTGTGATTACGGAGATACTTCCCACAATGAACTAAATTGGCCTGTAGCTGTAGACCGCGAGATATTGGCTATATCCATTTTCTCCTTGTGGCCATTGTCTCCTCAACTACTATCAGCAGTTTACCTAAAAATTGTTGACTAATTTCAAAATATCTTCCATATTTGGCTATACCGCTCAGAGAACCAAAATGCTCGCTCGCACTTGCCCCAACTGACTCAGAATAGGAACATTTATTATAATGAATTAGATAATCGCTTTATACACTTAATTTATAACCAAAATTAATCACCAGCGAGATGTCGAAAGAGGCCAAAAATTTCATAAAAACAACAACATTTATAATAATATAATGATTGTGTGGTCGTTAAACATAGAAAGTCATTACTTGGTCGCTAATAATTATTATATTTTGGTTTCAAGGTTTTTTTAAGGATAAATTCAATGAAAAGAATCCCTATATACGGGGTGTTTCTTAATAACATGCTAATATTTAAGGAGGTTATTCTTGGGAACGCCCCCAATATTTTATTTTTCTTATACAACGTATTTTTTCGAAAAACTCTAGGACCCGTCGATTTTATTTTTCACTATTACAAATTTTGAGATTTTTAAGTATTATGTTAGGATCTTCCGACAAACTTATTTCAACTCTAAGAGAACTACCAATTAATTCTGAACAAACTCCTAAACCTCGCAAGATATGGCATTACAGATCGGCCAAGTGGGAAGACCTGAAAGATCATTTTCGGACTTTTCCTTGGATGAGCGTATGCTTCTCTTTTGATGATCCATCCGTCTGTGCTGGGGAGGTCTCCGACGTCATTCTAACGAGCATGGAAGCATTTATCCCCTCCTCCCAAAAACGCCCTTCCAACGGCAAGCCCTGGTTTAGCAAGGATTGTGAGCGTGCTGTCAAACCAAAAAATCTGGCTTACCGACAGTGGCGTAAAAACCCTACCACTGAGAATTGTACCATCTTTATTACCGCTCGAACCAATGTAAGCTAACGATAGATCAAAGCAAAGAAGCCCATAACGTGAGGATCAGAAACAAACTTCTTGACTGTCCAAACGGATCAAGGTCCTTTTGGTCAGTCGCTAAGGCCGTCAGCCAAAATTTTACCAAATCAACTATTCCACCTCTAACACGTCCCGATGGTACAATAGCATCCACAGCCGGAGACAAAGCAAACATACTTGCTGAACTATTTTCTTCGCATTCCACTGTAGATTTCCAGGGAAGAACACCATCCGACATTCCTGCAGTTGAATCCGAAATGAAATCCGAATCCGAAGTTGAAATCGTGTTCCTTTCCACGTCCCGTCAAACGAATCCTGAAAGGACTCGACGTCAAAAAATCTACTGGTCCAGACGAAATTCCTATTATAGTTCTCAAGACATGCGCCGATGAACTAACACCAGTATTTTGTAGACTTTTCAACTTATCCTACAAAAAAGGAATATTTCCATCTTGCTGGAAGACGGCGCGAGTCCAGCCTATTCCAAAGAAAGGTAAGAGAACCCTGCCTAACAACTATCGACCAGTCGCATTGTTTTCAGTTATATCAAAAGTAATGGAGTAAGCTATTAACCGACATCTTCTAAAGTACCTGGAAGGCTTCAACATCATCAGCGATCATCAATATGGTTTTCGGAAGTCCAGATCAACTGGAGATCTTCTAGCCTATGTCACCCATATTTGGAACAACGCAATCGAACATCATGGGGAGTCTCGGGTTGTTGCGCTGGATATTTCTAAAGCTTTTGATCGTGTTTGGCATGAGGGGCTTCTAAGTAAACTGCGATCCTATGGTATGCCCAGTCGATTCTGTGCATGGCTGTCTAGCTTTCTTAAGGACCGCTCTCTGCAAGTGGCGATTGACGGATTTCTCTCAGACACCTTCACCATCAATGCTGGTGTTCCTCAAGGGTCCATATTGTCCCCCACTCTCTTCTTACTCTACATTAACGACCTTCTGGTGAAAACTAAAAATCCGATATTTAGTTTTGCTGACGATAGCACACTTATCTCATCTTTCTCTTTGAATTCGCAAACATCGGCTGCCGACGCACATCTTCGCAGACAGCATGAAGTATCACGCCTCAACAAAGACCTGGAAGAAATTTTGGCTTGGGGTGACAGTAACCAAGTCGAATTTAACGCTAAGAAAACCCAGGCAGCTCTAAAAAGGTTAACATTACAGAACCGGAAATAGTCATGGCCGGACACGCAATCCCACTGGCTTCATCTATTAATTTGCTGGGTGTCAATCTGGGAGGAAATATGTCTTGGCATAACCACGTTGTGGCAATCGCCAAGATAGCTTCTCAGAAGCTTGGCGTACTCTTCCGAACCAGAAAGTTGTACACACCTCAACAACTTTTTACACTATACAAAGCCCAGATTCGACCATCACTAGAATACTGCTCTCATGTCTGGAGCTCTGGACCCAAACATACTCTTCGGCTACTGGATTCCATCGAAAGGAGGGGTATTCGTCTGATCGGAGACCACGAGCTGACGAAGAACCTCGACAGCCTAGAACATCGAAGACAGGTTGGGGATTTGACTCTCTTTTACAGATATTTTCATGGAAGGTGCTCGGCTGACCTTGCCCTCTTAATTCCGCCCAGAGCGACGAATAGCAGAAATACACGACGAACCACTGCCGCCCATCCATATGTGGTTAAGCTTAGTACTCCTCGAACTTCACTATTTAAGAACTCTTTCATCTGGAGGACTTCATCCTTGTGGAACGCCCTTCCCGAGGTCGTTTTCCCAACGAATATAACCTCCAACGATTCAAAACCAACGTGAATCGCTTTTTGCGCACACGCACCACTCCCAGAGTGTCCTAAAGGATTTTTCCTATAGTGCTTGTGTTTGATCATAAAAAAAAAAAAAAATGCAGCAATACAAATTTATATGCCTTGCAAAGAATGACATTTTTATAAAATATTTTTTGTTTCTTATCGATAAAATTGTTCATGTTCACGAAAAGTTTTGTTTTGAAAATTTTACGAAATGTCGTTGGCATATTTAATCTATGAATAAACATGCCCAAACAATCATTGAGTAAAATTTCCAAAAAAACAAAACTTTGGGCGTAACAATTTATTTGTTTTATGATGTAACACAAGCACTATAGGAAAAATCCTTTAAAGCACGTGGTGCGTGTGCGCAAAAAGCGATTCACGTTGATTTTGAATCGTTGGAGGTTATATTCGTTGGGAAAAACGACCTCGGGAAGGTCGTTCCAGAAAGATGAAGTCCTCCAGATTAAAGAATTCCTAAATAATGAAGTTCGAGGAGTACTAAGCTTAACCACATATGGATGGGCGGCAGTTGTTCGTCGTGTATTTCTGCTATTCGTCGCTCTGTGCGGAATTAAGAGGGCAAGGTCAGCCGAGCACTTTCCATGAAAATATCTGTAAAAGAGAGTCAAATCCCCAACCTGTCTTCGATGTTCTAGACTGTCGAGGTCTTCGTCAACTCGTGGTCTCCGATCACACAAATGGCCCCCCTTTGGATGGAATCCAGTAGCCGAGGAGTATGTTTGGGTGCAGAGCTCCAGACATGAGAGCAGTACTCTAGTAATGGTCGAATCTGGGCTTTGTATGGTGTCAAAAGTTGTTGAGGTGTGTACAACTTTCTGGTTCGGAAGAGTACACCAAGTTTCTGAGAAGCTAACTTGGTTACTGTCACCCCAAGCCAAAGTTTCTTCCAGGTCTTTGTTGAGGCGTGATACTTCATGCTGTCTGCGATGATGTGCGTCGGCAGCCGATGTTTGTGCAAAATGAAAAATTTTATCGATAATTAAAACGACGTTCGAGTTATATTTGATAAGATTATTTCCAGAACCTAAATTAAATATTATAATAATTCGAGAAATACTTTTATATATGCAATATCAATAGTCGTCGATATCGATATTAGCTTATACTCTCTACTCTAAACTTCAAACGTTTCTAGACGTTTTGTAAGTTTAAGGGTAGGTGACTAAAATTTCAAAAGAAAATATATCAACAAGGGAATAAATTGCAAATAAACAGTACGTACAGAGTGTCCCATTTTTGACACTTTTATAGGGTATCTCCGTAATTGTTAGTACTATCAAAAAAGTAATGTAGGTGTCCTGTTCTCTTTTTGGGTCAAACTTAAAATGGTAAAATCAAAATTTGAAAATTTTTGCTTGCTTAAGAGATACGGGGGAAAATCGAAAAATAGACAGTTTCAAAATTACCCTATATTCTCTTAGTTAAAAGATATACAGAAAAATGTTTTATGGAGAAGTTTCTTTATAATGATTGTTGAATAATCTGCCGTTTTCAGAATAACTATACGGGGTCAGGTAAAAAAGTTATCGGACCTAACCTCATATTTTTAAATGGAACATAGTGTATATTTTAATCTAAAAATATAACATTTTAAATATCCTTTCAAATATATAACACACCATGGTTGATATAGGTCTCCTAGGCGATTTACTTTAACTTTATGACTTTAAACCACAGTACACCATGAAACAAAAGCTAATATCATAGAAATAACTATGTTGATATTCTAGTTTCCATTAACATTTAACGTCAATTTCATTTTTACATATTCATTTGTGATAATGGCTTTTCAACAATTTGAAAAATTTGATATTATATCCGTTCATATGAAAGTGGAAAAAACGTAGAAATTTATAATTTGTTCGCTATCCGGAAAGACGGCTTTTATTTCGTTCCAAAATAATAAAGTTTGAATAAATCGCCTAGGAAACTTATATCATCCATGGTGTGTTATATATTTGAAAGGGTAATTTAAAATGCTATCTTTTTAGTTTAAAATATATAGGGTGGTCCGTTTAAAAAATGAAATTAGGTCCGATAACTTTTTTACCTGCCTCCGTATACTTATTCTGAAAACGGCAGATTATTCAGCAATCATTATACATAAACTTATTTGTAAAATATTTTTCGGTATATCTATTAACTAAGAAAATATAGGGCAAATTTGAAATTGCCAATTTTTTGATTTTCCCCCGTATCTCTTAAGAAAGCGAAAATTTTCTAATTTTGATTTTACCATTTTAAGTTTGACACATGACACCTATATTACTTTTTTGATAGTAACAATTACGGAGATACCGTATAAAAGTGTCGAAACTGGGACACCCTGTACATATTTGTTTACTTAAATCCTACCCTTAAAGTAGTTTTTCGTTTGTCATGGATGTATGAAAATCTAAAAATATATGCATTATATTAAAAGACAAAGTCATTCAAACTTGACATTTATTAAAAGTCATTTTCTAGTACTCCGCCTAATTAGAAACGCTTTTTAAAACTGCTTCGGACCAATGACACCGTTTTATCACTTGCAAGGAAGATGAAAAATTTATCATAATAATTTTGTGCAATTGGTGTAATTGAGACAATTTGATTGGTCGAAACAGTCACTTTGACAGATTATGGCATGACACATTAAAATGCATTTCTGCGCCAGCATACATACAGTGAGGACGTAAAGTAAGGAATAAATTCATTATCTCGCAATATCAATTTTTTTAAAAAATCGCTCGGACCCTTCGATTTTGTTTTTCGAACGCGCATATTCTGACATAAAATGTAGATATACAGGGTGTTGCAAATAAGAGTGACACAAAAAAATTTTTTCTTAAATAGAACCCACTGTATATTATTGCATGTACGGATTCTACGGAAAATCCTAAACATTTTTCATGTAGCATGTGCTATACCTTAGCCCAAGCGTTTTGGAGTTATTCTCATTCAAAATTTGAAAATCAGATATTTCGCAATCAATCAAGACTTGCATTGATTCATGCACGCTGAGGAAAACCTGTAGTCAGCATGCGTGAAGCGCAAGAAAAGTCAAGTAGGCTTTGGAGTTATGATGCAAGAACCAAAAGAATTAATGTCAATAGTTGCTGTTATTGTCAGTTTTATGTGTATTTTCCTAACGTTTTACTAGTTTTCAAAAGACTCATTTCGTTTTTTCATAACTAAATTAAATTGAAATGCGGCTCACTGAGAAACAGCGCATAGAGGTTTTGATGATGATGGGCTACGGTGATAGGGTTAGAACACAGCAAGAAACTTGTGAGTTATTTAATCAAAAATACCCCAATCGTCCACCAATATCACAATCAACAGTAAGCAAAATTGAGTACAAGTTTAGGCAATTCGGTCATGTAAGAGATGTCCCTAGATTTGGTCGTCCTCAAGTTGATGAAAATCAACAATTAGAAGTCTTACTAGCAGTTCAAGATAACCAGCATGTGGTGTCTAGGCAGGTAGCAAGTGACGTGGATATTGGAAAAACAACAGTTCTTAAAATACTGCATACAAATAAATACCATCTTTATAAAATGCAAGTTCTCCAAGAACTTTTGGAAAGAGACTTTGAGAGGCGCCTTGAATTTTGTGAGCGTTTATAGGATATGTGTTTCGTAAACAGAAATTTTGTAAAAAATATAATTTTTTCCGATGAGTCCACATTTTGCTTGAATGGTGACGTAAATACCCAAAATTATCGATATTGGTCCGATGTAAATCCACACTGGATGAGGGAAGGACACACACAATTTAATCAAAAGATCAATGTGTGGGCTGGCGTTGTCGATGACATTGTTATAGGGCCTTTCTTTTATGACGGAAATTTAACAGGCGAGAGATACTTGAGTTTTTAGAACAAGAACTTGTTCCAGCCCTGGCCACCCTTTTTCCTGAGTTAGAACGTCCCGATTTGCCACATCATAATATCTGGTTGCAACAAGATGGTGCTCCCCCACATTTCGCTGTGGGAGTTCGTACATATTTGGACGACGATTGGAAGATGTGGTTTTATTGAGTGGCCGCCAAGGTCACCCGATTTAACACCACTCGACTTTTTTTTTATGGGGATACCTTAAGGGAAAAGTATTCAAAAGCCAGCCTGCAAATTTAGATGATTTAAATGATCGCATCCGGCAAGAAATTCGGCCAATTACACAACAAATGGTTCGAAATGTTCAGCGAGAATTTGTAGATCGGTTAGGCTATTGTCAGTTGACCAACGGAAGACACTTCGAACATTTACTTTAGAAAAATTATTTTTAAGTTCACCTAACTGTTTTTTCGATAAATAAGACATTTTTAAAATAATTTTATTCTTTGTTTTCTCCATGACTTTTTCCACTTTTCAAATTTTGAATGAGAATAACTCCAAAACGCTTGGGCTAAGGTATAGCACATGCTACAAGAAAAATGTTTAGGATTTTCCGAAGAATCCGTACATGCAATAATATACAGTGGGTTCTATTTTTAAAAAAAATTTTGTGTCACTCTTATTTGCAACACCCTGTATATCTACATTTTATGTCAGAATATGCGCGTTCGAAAAACAAAATCGAAGGGTCCGAGCGATTTTTTTTAAAAATTGTAGTTTGCGAAATAATGAATTTATTCCTTACTTTACGTCCTCACTGTAGAGATAATGACTCAAAACAATGTTTTTAAACATTTATTAATCTGTCACTATGAAGTAAATATTTCTAAAACAGCAAAGCTTCTTCTAAGAAGAATATAGAATGTCCAGGAAGATGGTTTCTACTGTCACAAGAAATCAATTTTTCCGTTGAAGCTTGCATTATAGGAGCTATTGTTGCAAAAATTATTGCCGTTCTTGTATTAAACACCGACTTTTCTTGTCATGCTATATTTGCTTGACCGCAATAAAATCTGTTTTAATAATTGCCAAAAAATTTCCAAGTTGGAAGCGGCCAATTACTCACCTACTAATGACCAAAATCGGAATAATTTCCTTATAAGGGCGTATCTCCAAAGTATTTAAATCGTCAGATGATTATCTGGTGGCTGTTTTTGGAGCTGGACCGTGAAGCAGTCTCGGTCTCTGGCGCCCTGGTGCTCCACCCCGCAATATGAGACCTTGTCAAGCCGCGTCCCGCTGAGAAAATGTTTTTGAGGCCACCGTCCGATCTTACTGACCCGTTTTGCGTTGTTCCGCCGAATTGTCCATTAGTTCTGCTTAATTAGATCCGAAAGCGATCCTAATTACTTCAGCCGTATTATTGATGTTTTTTCGGATGTTTGAAGATTTGTTTGTTTATTTTATTATAAATAAATTTTGAGAAGATTTGACGTTCGAAGTAATAGAACAAAGATGCGGTGTTTACTGCCTTTTGCATTAAATCTACAGTTTATCGTAATCGATGCAAATTCAACAATATCAAGACACATCACAAAATTAAACACATGAACGATATTTTAAAAAAATTTATTGGAAATTATTTTTAAATAAATTTAAGCTTATTCAGGTCCATTCTAGTCTTGCTTGAACAGTGAGTGTCATAAACGAACAATTAGAGAACCGTCATTCTCCCATATTAAAAACCAGTAGTTTTTGGTAACAGGTATGTGCTGTTCCTGTTCCAAATACAAGTTACAAAATACCTATTACTACTACTAAAATTGATGATTTTATATTTGTGGAGAGTCCGATTACGGATATACGTTTGGTAGCATCAAACGCGTATTCCGAAAATTCTAGTAACATATTATGTTATTTTTTCTATTTGGGTTTCATAATGGCTACATTATGAAATGCAAAAAATTGAATAACTTGCCACTTTATGAAACTGAAATTTTATTTTTTTCATGTTGGCAACAAGTTTTCTAGGCATTATGAATTCGACAGAAATTTTTTATAGAAAACTTTAAAATACTAACCCTTAACCTTGGAAATAGATCATTTTCACTAGATATTTATCCGAAATACCTATAATCGGAAATACATAACATACTGATGGTGTCCGTCAACTAATTTCTAGTCACAACTATAGAGCAACATAAACTAAAAATAATAAAAAATATCTTGCAGTTTATGCTCTATTTCTAAAGTTTTATTCAATAAAGTACTATTTTTATTTTTAATTCAATATAGTATTATCCATATTACTTTATATAGGTATACATATTTATAGTTACTGTAGACATTTACTTGTTATTCCTGTCAGATTCTGTGTCGACACAATATTTTGTTCAATAGTATTATTTATTATTTTGTTCAATATTTTGAAGTTTGTTCTGCTCGCACCATAACTCAAAGTTTTGCATATTCGTTTTAAAAGTTTTTCTAGATTATTTTCTGCAATTTCTCGTATTTCTGACGGAGTACAACTTTCTTCCTGACTCATTTTTATTAACTTTAATAATATATTTATTTTTAATTATGACGGATGTGATATTTGATACTTGTAAAATTTTATTAATTTTATTAAATTGTGAAAGTATTGCCAACCCAAAAATAAATTATTAATTTAAATGGAAAATCTACTATATTTTCTAAAGTTTTTCAGACTTTAAAGACCCAAATAGAAAAAGTATTATAAAATACATGGTTTATAAGACAATTAAATCACTTGTACTTTAGAAAACGCGTGCTTTAAGATAATGTCTTATGAAACTTGTACCTTTACCTTAATATACTGTTGAATATGAATGCTCAACTTATTAAGTAGTGGTATTGTTGTGTTAACTCTTAGTTTTTTGTTTAGTTTCCTCATTTATTGCTCCTATATTTTTTTGTTTTATATAATTCATTTAACATTGTGTTGATAGTATTTTTTGGATTTTGTATTTATTATCTATAAAACAACCATGTTTTACGATGAGTGATTATTACTATAAACGGTAAAATTACTTCTCTTCGTGTTCTAATGATTATTCACTATTCACTATGTCAGAATTTTGTCACATACTAAATAAGACTATGTTTAGTATATTATCATGTTCATTTTCGTTACTCATTTAACTACAACATACGGTATAATGGGCTGCCTAAACTAAAACAGTCTCCTAAACTGCGACCCTACAAATAAGTAATACTTATTTTCAGTTAGATACACGTAGAATCGGTTCTACAGTGAGGACGTAAAGTAAGGAATAAATTCATTATCTCGCAAACTACAATTTTTTTAAAAAATCCCTCGGACCCTTCGATTTTGTTTTTCGAACGCGCATATTCTGACATAAAATGTAGATATACAGGGTGTTGCAAATAAGAGTGACACAAAAAAAAATTTTCTTAAATAGAACCCACTGTATATTATTGCATGTACGGATTCTTCGGAAAATCCTAAACATTTTTCATATAGCATGTGCTATACCTTAGCCCAAGCGTTTTGGAGTTATTCTCATTCAAAATTTGAAAAGTGGAAAAAGTCATGGAGAAAACAAAGAATAAAATTATTTTAAAAATGTCTTATTTATCGAAAAAACAGTTAGGTGAACTTAAAAATAATTTTTCTAAAGTAAATGTTCGAAGTGTCTTCCGTTGGTTAACTGACAATAGCCTAAACGATCTACAAATTCTCGCTGAACATTTCGAACCATTTGGGGTGTAATTTGCCGAATTTCTTGCCGGATGCGATCTTTTAAATCATCTAAATTTGCAGGCTGGCTTTTTAATACTTTTCCCTTAAGGTATCCCCATAAAAAAAAGTCGAGTGGTGTTAAATCGGGTGACCTTGGCGGCCACTCAATAAAACCACCTCTTCCAATCCACCTGTTTGGAAAAGTATCGTCCAAATATGTACGAACTCCCACAGCGAAATGTGGGGGAGCACCATCTTGTTGCAACCAGATATTATGATGTGGCAAATCGGGACGTTCTAACTCAGGAAAAAGGGTGGCCAGGGCTGGAACAAGTTCTTGTTCTAAAAAACTCAAGTATCTCTCGCCTGTTAAATTTCCGTCAAAAAAGAAAGGCCCTATAACAATGTCATCGACAACGCCAGCCCACACATTGATTTTTGATTAAATTGTGTGTGTCCTTCCCTCATCCAGTGTGGATTTACATCGGACCAATATCGATAATTGTGGGTATTTACGTCACCATTCAAGCAAAATGTGGACTCATCGGAAAAAATTATATTTTTTACAAAATTTCTGTTTACGAAACACATATCCTGTAAACGCTCACAAAATTCAAGGCGCCTCTCAAAGTCCCTTTCCAAAAGTTCTTGGAGAACTTGCATTTTATAAGGATGGTATTTATTTGTATGCAGTATTTTAAGAACTGTTGTTTTTCCAATATCCACGTCACTTGCTACCTGCCTAGACACCACATGCTGGTTATCTTGAACTGCCAGTAAGACTTCTAATTGTTGATTTTCATCAACTTGAGGACGACCAAATCTAGGGACATCTCTTACATGTACTCAATTTTGCTTACTGTTGATTGTGATATTGGCGGACGATTGGGGTATTTTTGATTAAATAAGTCACAAGTTTCTTGCTGTGTTCTAACCCTATCACCGTAGCCCATCATCATCAAAACCTCTAGGCGCTGTTTCTCAGTGAGCCGCATTTTAATTTAATTTAGTTATGAAAAAACAAAATGAGTCTTTTGAAAACTAGTAAAACGTTAGGAAAATACACATAAAACTGACAATAACAGTAACTATTGACATTAATTCTTTTGGTTCTTGCATCATAACTCCAAAGCCTGCTTGACTTTTCTTGCGCTTCACGCATGCTGACTACAGGTTTTCCTCAGCGTGCATGAATCAATGCAAGTCTTGATTGATTGCGAAATATCTGATTTTCAAATTTTGAATGAGAATAACTCCAAAACGCTTGGGCTAAGGTATAGCACATGCTACATGAAAAATGTTTAGGATTTTCCGAAGAATCCGTACATGCAATAATATACAGTGGGTTCTATTTAAGAAAAAAAATTTTGTGTCACTTTTATTTGCAACACCCTGTATATTTACATTTTATGTAAGAATATGTGCGTTCGAAAAACAAAATCGAAGGGTCCGAGCGATTTTTTAAAAAAATTGTAGTTTGCGAGATAATGATTTTATTCCTTACTTTACGTCCTCACTGTATAATATAATAGTACGTATATGTACAAGTAAAAATATCTTTACAACTTTAATAACAGTCGGTAGGTAGCCGTAACAGATTACTCTGATATTTTTGAATTTTGTAGCGCACTGAAATTTGGTTGGGAGTCAGGTAATACCTAAAGGCCACTCTGTTCCAAAATGTAGTACAAACTACAAATATTTTGATTGTTTGGAAAAATGTTTTTTTTTTTAATTGAAACACTGTATCTGATCTATGGTCCTAAGGGCTCTTGAATTGTCTATCTTTCTATGTATATTATTGCTATACCTATCCCATAAATATAGTTTTTATCATTTTCCAATCAAAATATTTATATTTTAAAACACCCTGTACAATATTTTGGAACGGAGTGAAAGGCCTCTGGGTATTACCTGACTCCCAACTCGAGTTCAAGAACATTAGCTCTTTTTGGAGGATATGTTCTCCGAAAAAAATGTTAAATTAACTATTATCTCGCGCATCAAAACAGTTAGGCATCGGAAAATGTATTTAGAAATTTAATAGATGTTCTAAAAAAACAATACACAAGGTGTTCCATTTAAATTATCAAAGTTAATTTTTTTAAAAGTTAGAGCATATCCACTTGTACTGCTAAATTTTCAAAATGGTCCGTTGACTAGTTCTTCACAAACGTGTAAAATTAAAACAATATTCTTAATATACGATTTAATGAAAATAAAAAAATCAGAAGTTTTTTAAAAATTAAAAAAAAATCATGACTTTTACCAACCCTTTTTTATGAACCATTTTAATATATTTTTCATTTTGCTGCTCCTACTTCCTGTAGCACCAAAATAATTAATGATCATCGACAAACTATTATAGAATAATTAATTCGTGGATTGGATCATTAGCGCTCTTCCTTTGGGCAATTAATTGATGCACAGCGAAGCCTTTCAACACAAAACGTGCCATCCAAGCTCGTTACCGACGAGACCTAAATTAGCATTGGCGTACCACTCATTCTAGAAGGATTTTGAAGGGGTCTCGAGAGTAATAAATGTCACAAATTAAACATAGCAGGAAAAGTAAATAACAAGATTTCATAATATGAGTTCTTATAGAAAGTCAGGGGGTGGGAGGGGATTTTAAAGTGTTAGGCTGAGTTCACATGGCAATATACTACATGCCATTGGCGCGAGAGGTCAGCATATGTTAGGCGGTGTTGTCATATTGCAGTAGCTCAACTCTCAAAACAGTACACCTACCGTAAAAGCGGTAGATCTGGCAGCCACGATCCTCTTAATAGTCGGCTCTTATTCGTTAAAAGACGTTAATACTATATGCATTATTGCTAGCCGAATATGTTCCAACCAAAGGTTCCATAATCCATTCATAAAACTCTTGGAAAGTGAAGCTGTGATTGTGGGACCTGCTATTCAAAATCAGTAATGGGTGGAAGTGAGAACTACATGTTTGTTGGTTGAATGGCAACAATGTTGAAGTCTGGTTATATCAGATGGTTAAATATTAAAATATAACCATATTTACCGATGAAAAGGTAAATCCTTATTTAAATGATCCACTGTTTTACAAACTACACATGAAAGCACCATGATTGTTTATAATAAAGACGATTTTTCACCAATAATCACAAAAAAAAACACAAATCAATCAAAATATATAAACGATCCTTTAGATCACAGCACCAACGTTGTAATGTTTACGAGATTAGTATTTATTCATATTTTGGCTCCTGGATCGTCGCGCACATGTAGCGCATTGAAATAGATGTTGCCAGAGTGCAGTTGGATTAGTTCAAGATTCGTTTGATACTTTTAAGTATAATAATATTTTTTTAAAGAATCTCTCATCGCCTTTTCACAGTTTATAGTAAAATTATTGGAGGATACATTTATTTTAAGAGTAATTGCGGATTAACCTTAAACCAGTTGTAATTGTCAAATTAGCAAATTTTTAATTGGGATTTTGCAAGATACCTTTGCGATAGATATGTCAATCTGGGTATAATGCAATAATGACCGAAAGAGATGAGAAAGACTGTTTGCAGTCGTTGCGTAGGATAGAAATGTACATTTTTCTATCTGTAGTTTGTAATACCTTTGGTTTCAACTCATTCGGTTTTCTTGACAAGTCCAGTGACTATACGGTGGACGTATTCAACCTTATACGTTTATTTGCGTTGCACAGTTCTATATGAACCTAGCTTAATAATCAAAAATCCGAGAAAGAGCTGGAAATATTTTATTCAAATTTTAGGATGTTAATAAGGAGTAGAGTATGAGAGAGACGAAGTCGGCTAAATAGAGGGAAAGTTGCGCATTTACGTGCCTAATAATAGGCCGTTTAGAAAGTTTTAAAATTCCGATTAGTTCCGGATATATCCGGAAAAAAAACGAAATTCTGAAGAATCGTTTTATTTTGAGATCGAATTCTAAAGTAAATTGCACTTTTACATTGTCACTTTTTCCGCTCTATCTAACAGCGTTAATTATTTTATAATCCGATGAGTCATCTTCGAAGGGCCATTATAAACTTTCTTTTTTTAAATACGATCCTGTTTTCCTGATATTAGAATTTGAGAGCTCTTTTTCTTCCGAATGCAACAATGTATGACACATTGTGGGTTAATGACGTTTCGAGGGTTTTTGAATAACATCAGGAAATTTTGAGATACGGTCCTGTATTTCTCCTAATTTTATAAATAATATCTCATAAGTAAGCTCTAAATTTTTACTAATGTTGGACTAGTTTAATAATTAACAAATTTAATAATAATAAACCACAAATAAGTGAACAAAAAATAATTCAATAATAAACAACAATAAGTAAATAAAAAACAGTAAAACTGATCGGCACGCATTCTGAAACACCATGGCCAGCACGTTCGCCTGATATGACACCGTTAGATTTTTCCTTCTGGGGATATGCCGAAAATTATGTTTATAAACACAACTTCGAAATAGAGGACGAACTTATATGAAGCCTTTCAAAGTATTACGCCAAAAATGTTGTCAAATGGTTTAGAATAGACAGTTAGAAGATGTTATTTGTGGTTAGAAAAAAACGGAAATCATTTTGAACACCTGATTATGTAGTTCCTTACTTTTTTGGTATGCTTTTTGTTCACTTATTGTTGTTTATTATTGCATTATTTTTTGTTCACTTATTTGTGGTTTATTATTAAATTATTTGTTATTTATTGAACTAGTCCAACATAAGTAAAAATCTAGAGCTTACTTATGAGATATTATTTATAAAATTAGGAGAAATACCGGACCGTATCACAAAATTTCCTGAAGTTGTTCAAAAAACCCTCGAAACGTCATTAAACCACAATGTGTCATACATCGTTGAATTCGGAAGAAAAGAAGCTCTCAAATTAAAATATCAGGAAAACAGGACAGTATTTAGAAATAGAAAGTTGATAATGGCCCTTCGAAGACGACTCGTCGGATTACAAAACAATTAACGCTGTTAGATAGAGGGGAAAAAGTGGCAATGTAAAAGTGCAATTTACTTTAGAATTCGATCTCAAAAAACACAGGCAAAAATAAAACGATTTTTCAGCATTTCGGTTATTTCCGGATATCTCCGAAACTACTCGGAATTTTAAAACTTTCTAAATGACATTTTATTAGGTACCCTCTATTTAACCGACTTCGTATCTCTTACGGTTTCCGTATATTATTCGATTCTCCGTCAATAACTACATAAGTAAGCAGAAAATTGTTTTTTTTTCTTTTTTGTTCGACTCCGTATATTATTATTATAAACCGTATGGAGATTATTACAGACATGCCATGGCCCAATTACAGTATGTTGTTAATTAAAGTTTTTGTTTCATACATAGCAATATTTCAATAGATTTTCTGATTTACCACTCCTCCTACTTCCTGCCTTAAAACAGAATTAGATGACTGGTCATCGTTAATAAACTGGTAGACGAAATAATTAATCCTGCTTTGCTTTTAATTATTATCTTCAGATGGTATATAAAAACAAATTTTATTAAGCCAAACAATCTTTAGATTATTATGATCTAATTATTAATAATTACACATGGTCTCTCACCGGGAACCAATTCGGCCTATAGATGGAAAAATATACATATAGGAAAATAACATCCAATAATTTACCAATCGGTACTGTGCATACCTACCTAAATACGACCAGCTTTTTGCAGGGTTTGTTCGGTTGCTGTTGGTTATTAATGTTTGGTTATCAAGTGAAATCAATAGCTGCATTCACCTGAACCCATAGATGTATAAGCGCTTTTTAATGGGTGACGTCACGATGCGCATCGATCTGTGAGTCAAAATTTTTTTAAAGGCAACTTGCAGCCCTTAGCTTATAACTTACTAAAATAAATTATTTGCCTGTAGAAACGATTATAATTTGCGAAATATATGTTACTTCCTGCATTAGAAAGCAATTTTAAAATTTTTTTTTTAGATAACAAACCCGAACAAACCCAGTCAATAATTTCTTACTTTACCCTTTTATATTTCACGTCATTTTACTAAAGTTACTTTTATATATAAATAATTTACAATCCTACTACAATTTGCATTGAAAAAATAATGTTCAAAGATTAACAGTTTAGTTTCTCTAACGCAATTATTAACCAGAAGTTCCGTCCCCGCAGCTGCATGTATCACCGGTCACGGCAGAAATTGCTTATAAATAACGCCAGTACAGGTTGGCCTAATAGTTTTACAAATATGATGGTATGTGTTTGAATTTGTGTAAAGAGTGCTCCTGTTTAGGAAATTTCCTTATTTAGGTATAAACTAGAACATTGCCTACTTTTTACCAGGCGTATATTTTTATGTTGTATCGCCGGTCACAGGGTTCACTCAGACCTAGTAGTCTTAATTAAGGAAAAAATACTACACGGAGTCATTCTCCTGAATACAGATACTAATTTCAGTCTAATAGGCAAGAAATAGCTTGTATTAGCTGTTATCCACAAACTTGTGCATTTTTGTGTCGCTGGTCACAGTAACACTGGTCATGCATGAAAATGTTACCTGAGAGAAATTGATGTGACGGTTTGTTATCCGAAGCTATATACAATATTTTTTTATTAACCATTTATAAACCATTAAGGAAAAATATATTTTGATGCGCAAGTTTCGTTTACACCTTAGGTAGATTAAAAATATGACTAATTTCTTTAGTATTTTAACATTCTATAACCAACATTCTAAAACTTTAAGCCAATATAAGACAGCACTGTTATAAATAATAGGAAAATGGTTATAGTGACTGATTAAAATAACTCAGTTCCAAATATTGGCGTTATATGATTCAGAAGACTAAAATTAGCAATGTGACGGGTGTTAAATTATTAAGAAATCGATGATATAGAGTAATATAGACCAAAATCTTTGTGAAGATGATTTATTGCGAGGACATATATAATTCCTCTAATTAGATACTATAAGAAACCTATTAAAAAATTAACAGGTGTTTCTGAGATTATTTATTTTTAAAATCCGAAAAATTTTGACCCTTGTAGTTCTGTTGAATGCATTTCGTTGTCAGTTTCTTCTTTGGTTAGGATTCCCTCTAGATATTTTCATCAAATATTAAATTTTCTTCTGTATGAATTGGATAATTTTATTTAATGCTCTTCTTCATTAACTGAGATCATGTATAATATGTTTTACAATTATAATTCACTTTCGTCACTATTTATAATTTTCACTTCTCAATCGGACGATAGATAATATCATTTTGACTTTTCCATTGAATTTATTAGACAGAAATTTCAAATAACCGCAGGTGGTAAAATAACGTAGGTAATAATACACATCAAGATGGCAAATATCATTTTTTGAAGATGGTTTCCATGTCACTAAACTATATATTGTTTTAACAACAGAAAAACGCTATCAGGAGGAATTTGATTTTGCTGCTACTCCACCAGAAATTCGAGAAGCAGCAAAAATAGTAGAAGAAGATCTTCTGCCAACTAAAGGCCGCCCAAGATATGACAAGGAATAATATCAGGTTTGTTCCAACACCGTATTTTTGTATGATTCTAGAACCGTCATGAAACTGTTGGTATCGATTTTGTGCGCAAGCGTTAATCTCTGTAAAAATCCCAGTTGATCCTGATCGCCTATCTGATTAGTTCTTAGACTAGGAACGAAAATTAGTTAATTATCATAAATCATAACCCTACTTTTGTTGCTTAATTTCTTCGTCTAAGCTTGAGTATTCTCTTTTGTCGTTCCGTTTTGTTGTATTTAATAATTATGGAAGAGAGCAAAGTGTTTAATGGTAAGAATATCTTGTAGGTTTGGGAACCGGATTATAAGAATTTAATAAGAATAAATTAAATAATCAGCATATTAACGAGGGGTTAAGCAACAACTCCTACAAAACAAGGCTAAAGGAACTGCACGAATGCCAGGAATACAATACGGCGCAAGTCAGTATAAACGGTTCCTGCTCTAGGCCATGTATCGTTTTCACCGTTCAGGAACTGGTTTGCGAACGATCACAAATTTGGTTGGAACACCAACTGGATCGCCAGATGCACCGTTTTGTGTAGGTTGGAACGGCTTTTGACTACTACGCATGTGCGTGACCGTACGTTGTACGATTTTTAGGGTGGTTGGAACGAACCTATAACTGTTTCAAAGAATGGAATGGCGCTACTAGCTTATTTCAGTGAAAATGCCAAGACAAAGAAGATATCAACGATTTGGTCACAATATTCAATGCTTTAACATATCAGTGACTGTCTACAATAATGCCAATGTAATATTTAATGTAAATAAGTAAAAGAAACACCATGTTAATTTTTAATTTTTTATAAATGTCATTAGGTTTATTTTAAAATATAAACAAAAAATCATTGTCGTTAAATTTGTATAATGAGTTGTATGTTGGTGTATGCGTATATTATTTTGAGATATCGATTTTTAAAACAATAACAAAAGAATAATTTACTTCCCACCCGGGTGGAAAGTAAAAGTAAAAAGTCGTCAACTTTCCACCTTTCAAAGATAGATGAAAGGTCATTATTGCATGCATGGTTGTAAATAAAATTATATACAATCGACACCTAAAAAAAAGTATGTACGGAGAACCTTAATCTATTACGACATTTCAATCCAATTTGTTACGAAAAAACACGCTGCTGACAACACTGCCTACTAGTGCGCTAGCCGATATATTCGTAGGTTGATTTTTAATTTCTCTATTATTGTTTGTTAAAGAATCCACAATGATTTTAACACGATTTAAATGTTACTGCAATGCAATTTTAAAATTAAACGAACTACTTTTGACGATGCTTATAAAACAAATTGCTTTACCGTTACCAACAATTTATTCTGATTTTCCAATATCGGCGGGTACTAAATAATGAAGGAGCAATTTTAACCCACTTTTGCAAAAATTACGTTTTACACAAGTGGCGTTAATGACTTAATATCGTAAGTTACAAGGAAAGTGTTACAACTATGTATAGATATCGTTAATCAGTGGCTTATCGAGGATTTTCATTGTAGGTGCATGACTTGCTTGAGGGGCCAATTCTGCTTTGCTAATTTGTTAAAATGCTTCGAAATTATTATTTTCTGTAGCTAATTTTTCCATTGGAATTGCACCGCTGCGCGCTGGCAAAAAAATGTTGTTCAATCATAAACAAATATTGTTATTAGCAGGAGAAACGTTTATATACAGGGTGTCCCAGGGTGAACCACTTCGATCTATATATGGAAAACTACACATAGGATAATTTTGAAAATTGGACTGTATAATAAAGACGATGAGGGCAAGTCGGCTAAAATATTTTCAATATGGTTATACCGGAAGTCGGTGTCGATTTGCTTATTTTAAATGGAACGCCCAAAAAAAATGTACCTATGTTTCGGTCGGCTCGGCACGGTACGATCGGCACGGCAGCGTCTGCCGCGCACTGAATCGGCAAAGTCGGTTCGTTTTCGTCAGTCGCTTAGTGCAGACGTTTTTGAGCAACTTTGATACCTATAAAATAAAAAATATGAGTGCATCATAATCTGACGAGAATGTATAATTCTCTTGGTATTAGAATAAGCATGATGGAAGCTCCAGGTCCAAAATACTCCGGAGGTAAACTCGCCCCCATTCGGATCTCCGGGCGGGGGCTGGTCTTGGGGCCCCATCAAGCGAAGTTCAACAAACAACAACCATTTCCTACAATTTACTGGGTTCCTCTAACAACACTCAACGAAGAAATGGTGTTGCACCTGCAGTTGCTAATCAACCCACTTCAAAATTGATTCCTGCAATATTAGAGGGTTTAACACGAACATCAATTCAGTCCACCAGCATTTACAATCTTCAAAGCCTCACGTGATCGCACTGCCGCGACAAAGGTCAGATCGCCAACAAACACCGTCAGCTATTTATACCCTGGATACGATTTTCATTTCCGATTTCGACGCAACTTCGGGGTATGTCTTTTTGAGATGATCTCTGCTGCCAACGAGAACTTACACTTGAACCGAAAGACTTTGATGTAATGTGGTTTAAAATATCAATGCAGAAAATCATCAAGTTTATCTGCTGCGTTTACCGTCCTCCAAGCGATACCCATTACAGAGCCCTTTTCTCATCACTAGCCACTACAATGCCGAGATTGCTATCTTTGGCGACTTTAACGTCCACAATATCAACTGGCTTAAATATTCAAATACAGACGATGAGCAAGGCCGCGAGGCCGAATCCTTTGCGATCAGCTCTGGTCTAACTCAACTCGTAGAAGAACCAACGAGGATTCCAGACCGAGCTGGAGATTTTGCTAGTCTTTTGGATTTTTCTTTACATCAAATCCAGATCTGTATACAGTCACCGTACATCCTCCGTTAGGATCTTCCGATCACAAACTTATTTCAACTCTAAGCGAACTACCAATTAATTCCGAATAACCTCCTAAACCTCGCAAGATATGGCATTACACATGGGCCAAGTGGGAAGATCTGAAAGACAATTTTCCTTGGATGAGCGTATGCTTCTCTTCTGATGATCGATCCATCTGTGCTGGGGAGGTCTCCGACGTCATTCTAACTAGCATGGAAGCATTTATCCCCTCCTCCAAAAAACGCCCTTCCAACGACAAGCCCTGGTTTTGCAAGGATTATGAGCGTGCTGTCAGATCAAAAAATCTGGCTTACCGACAGTGGCGTAAAGACTCTACCACTGAGAATCGTACCATCTTTATTACCGCTCGAAACCAATGTAAGCTAACAATAGATCAAAGTAAAGAAGCCCATGACATGGGGATCAAAAACAAACTTCTTGACAGTCCAAACAGATCAAGGTCCTTTTGGTCGGTCGCTAAGGCCGCCAGTCAAAATTTTACCAAATCAACTATTCCACCTCTAACACGTTCCGATGGTAGAATAGCATCCACAGCCGGAGACAAAGCAAACTTACTTGCTGAACTATTTTCTTCGCATCCCACTGTAGATTTCCAGGGAAGAAGACCAGCCAACATTCCTGCAGTTCAATCCGAAATGACCGAAATCTGTTCCGTCAGCGTCCCGTCAAACGAATCCTGAAAGGGCTCGACGTCAAGAAAGCTTCTGGTCCAGACGAAATTCCTGTTATAATGCTGAAGAGATGCGCCGATGAACTAATACCAGTATTTTGTAGATTTTTTAACTTATCCGACAAACAAGGAATATTTCCATCGTGCTGGAAGACGGCGCGAGTCCAGCCTATACCAAAGAAAGGTAAGAGAACCCTGCCAGGAACTATCGATCAGTCGCATTGTTTTCAGTTATATCAAAAGTAATGGAGAAAGCTATTAACCAACATCTTCTAAAGTATCTGGAAGGCTTCAACATTATCAGCCATCATCAATATGGTTTTTGGAAGTCCAGATCAACTGGAGATCTTCTAGCCTATGTCATCTATCTTTGGAACAACGCAATCGAACATCATGGGGAGTCTCGGGCTGTTGCACTGGATATTTCTAAAGCCTTTGATCGAGTTTGGCATGAGGGACTTCTAAGTAAACTGCAATCCTATGGTATGCCTAGTCGATTCTGTACATGGTTGTCTAGCTTTCTTAAGGACCGCTCTCTGCAAGTGGCGATTGACGGATTTCTCTCAGACACATTCACCATCAATGGCGGTGTTCCTCAAGGGTCCATATTGTCTCCCACTCTCTTCTTACTCTACATTAACGACCTTCTAGTGAAAACGAAAAATCCGATATTTAGTTTTGCTGACGATAGCACACTTATCTCATCGTTCTCTTTGAATGCAGAAACATCGGCTGCCAACGCACATCTTCGCAGACAGCATGAAGTATCACGCCTCAACAAAGACCTGGAAGAAATTTTGGCTTGGGGTGACAGTAACCAAGTCGAATTTAACTCCAAAAACCCAGGCAGCAGTTTTCTCTAAAAAGGTTAACATTACAGAACCGGATATAGTCATGGACGGCCACGCAATCCCACTGGCTTCGTCTATTAATTTGCTGGGCGTCAATCTGGGAGGAAATATTCTTGGCACAATCACGTTGTAGGCGAATAGCAGAAATACACGACGAGCCACTGCCGCCCATCCATACAAAAAAAATAATTTACTTTCCACCCGGCTGGAAAGTAAAAAAACGTCAAGTTTCCACCTTTCAAAGATAGATGAAATCTCATGATTACATGCATGGTTGTCAATAAAAGTACATTTTGTGGTCAATAATGCTAATTATTTGCGTGCTCGCCCTGCGCGAGCACTGCGCGATCACTAGCGCCAGGATGCCAAGACAAATTAGGTAAATGGAAAAATCAACACACGCTCCAGCTATAAATCCCAAGCTACATTATTATTTGAACCTTGCTACTGAACCTGCTAACCTAAGCTCCCTAGAATTGTTAATAATCGAAAATCTAGTAATCATGGATGAGATGCTTTCCATCTTTATATTATAATAATAATAATCTTTATTGTCTAACAGAGTAAAATCCAATTACAAGACAATATGACCTGTAAAAAAAAAATTATACATAAGCAACAAAAAATCCAAGAGATAGGAAAAAGAAGAAAAAAAAAGAGAGGAAAATAATGGTTGCATCAAGGTAACAGTTTATGCTTTATAAGTTTAGTAAATTGGGTATTGGACAAACCGAATACATCAATGTCATTAAGGGTATTATTGAAAATCAACATGGATTGGTATACAGGTGTTTTAATCAGAAAGTTAGAGGAGGGAGTTGGGAGATAAAAGACGGGATGGGATGGTGCCTAACTGAACGATGATGAACATGGAAAAGAATATCTCGTTCTAGTAAAATAATATACAGTGTGTACATAAAGTAAGGAACAAATTCATTATCTAGGAATCTAAAAATATTTCGGAAAAATCCTCGGACACGTGTATAATAATTTTTAATGGCGCATTTTTTTCCCATACAAACTTAATATACAAGGTGGCTCATGTAGTAGATATGACATTATCGAGGATTTTTTTAAATGGGAACCCCTATATTTTAGTTCAGATCTGTAATCTCCAAGAACAGCTGATTTCAAAAACATAACACACTTAGGGCCTAAAATTCATAGTTTCGTTACTACAGGGAAAAACAAATAATTTTATTTAAGATATTTTTAATTTAAATAAATGTAAAAAAATTAAATAAACTATTTAATTAAGTGTTGAAATTGTCCTCCTTCTGCTGCCTGACAGTACTCCAAGCGATCAATAAATTCTTGTTGGACTTTTCTTATGGTTTCTTCTGAAATGTTCCTGCATTCTGTTGTTATTCGATTTTTTAAATCTTCAATATTGGCAGGTCTCACTTTATAAACAACATTTTTCAGGTGACCCCACAAGAAAAAGTCCAGTGGTGTAAGGTCTGGAGACCTAGGCGGCCATTCAACAGGCCCACGTCTTCCAATCCACTTGTTCGGAAAAACTTGGTTTATGTAATGGCGCACTACTGCTGCATAATGTGGAGGTGCGCCGTCTTGTACCACAAATTTTCATCTAGAATTCCTGGATTATTTCTACTAGGGTATAAGTTAACTAGCGTAGGGATAAGAAAGTTTTGAAGAAAATGAAGATAATTTAGCCCGTTTACATTGTTGTCAAAAAAATATGGCCCAATAATTTTGTTTTTCACAATACAAGCCCAAACATTAATTTTTTGAGGATATTGAGTATGGTGCTCACGCATCCACCTGGGATTTTCTTTTGCCCAGTATCTACAGTTTTGCCGGTTCACTTCTCCATTTAATTTAAAGTTAGATTCATCCGAAAATAGGATATTTTCAACAAACAAAGGATCTAAGTTACATCTTTCCATTAATATTTGACAAAACTCCATCCTACGATCTGGATCATCTTCATTCAACTCATGAACCAATCGGATTTTAAACGGGTGCCATTTTTCTACCGTCAATAGGTTATGAACGGTCATAGCAGCCGCCCCATGATCAATGCTAATCTGGCGGACGCTGTTGTGGGGATCTTCTTCCATAGCCAATATAATATCTAATTTCTTATCATCCGGAATAGTTGGACGGCCTTTCCTGGGAATATCTTCCACTGAACCCGTTCCCCGAAATTTTATTTCAAGTTTACTCACAGTTGATCTAGTAATTGGTCTTGCTGGATACTTAGTGTTAAACAAAATGCAAACTTCTTGTTGAGTACGGATCCTATCACCATATCCAATCATCATAAGAATTTCTATTCTTTGTGTTAAAGATAAACGCATAGTAACTCAATATGTTTTAAAATAAAATTTATTACTTCTAATAAACTTACTAGAAAAATACAATGTAATGACAATGACATTATCTAAATGCCATAGTTACATAACAGCAAATAAGCCTACTTGAGAAAAAACATAAGTAACAGCAAATGATGGTGCGTCCATTAATTACGTAAGGCTTTCAGGTAAGATTGGGTAATGGCGGAAGGGATTGAGCCAAATGTCACGAAATCTTTTATTGGGGGAAGGGGGGTTGAAAAATCGCTAAAAACGCCTCACGTAATTAATTGATGCCTCCCAAGCCAAAAAAAAATATCTGAAATAAAATTATTTGTTTTACCCTGTAGTAACGAAACTATGAATTTTAGGCCCTAAGTGCGTTATGTTTTTGAAATCAGCTGTTCTTGGAGATTACAGATCTGAACTATTTCCCATTTAAAAAAATCGTCGATAATGTCATATCTACTACATGAGCCACCTTGTATATTAAGTTTGTATGGGAAAAAATGCGCCATTAAAAATTATTATACACGTGTCCGAGGATTTTTCCGAAATATTTTTAGATTCCTAGATAATGAATTTGTTCCTTACTTTATGTACACACTGTATTTATGAAAGCCCGGATGCCAAATAACACCACCATACTCCAACTTAGACCGCACATTATATTCTTTCGGATTCGTTTTCCTGCAATGACTTAATTTAAAAGTGATTTCGACACGAAATAATACTTCACCGTTAATGATGCGTTTTTAACCAAATTAGATACGATAAAATACGTTATCAGGCCAATCCTGAAAACTCTATTACGCTGAAGACTTAATATAATCAGACACGATGTTTTACTTTAATAAATGAGATAAAATTATTAGGTGTGTTATAGTGTTATGGTAGACTAAAGAGTACACGGGCCCAAATAACCCCTTCGGAATAATTTCCAAATTGGATCACGTAATATTTGTGCCATTAACACGGACGGTTCAGACCGGCGGTCACGAAAAAGAAATTTGTTGGAAATGAGCCTATTTAACATTTTTATAGGGGTGAATGAATTAAGTCATTAAATTTAAACTGGTAATGGTATGCTCTTAATGGATTTCATTAGCTATATGTATATAATTTTGGTTTTAAAGTAATATAATTTAGTTGCATCGTATAATAAGAAAAAAAAATTAACAACACCTATGTATATGAATTTGCTTGTATTAAATAGAAAACTTTACAATATCGTTTCATTACCCCATTCTGACTTCCGTTTTGTTTAATAAATAATTCATTAAAATACAGGGTGTTCGGATTTGTTCGGGTTTATAAACTATCAAGTTGGCTTTTTGCACACGAAGGAAGCTTAGTGAAATTTACTATGAAAAATAATAAAACTAACAATAAACTATGGTTCTAGAGTAGAGACTCGATAGTGTGAACCGAAAAAAGCAACGTCCGTTCACATTATCGATTTATTCACGTTAACAGAGGTTATATTTAATATGTTAGAACTTATTATAACCAACATAATAAACATATAAATTAGTAATGCTCATTCAAACAAACAAACAGGCTTTGTCTCTTAGCCTTTTTATAACTACAAGATCATTAATATCAATGTCACTGGTTTAAGATTCTATAACTCTATCTAGTGGAACCAATGGAGTCGATGATTCCAGATTTTCTTCGGCTATCTCAATCTCATCGCTATGACAGTCTTCAGTATGTTCAACTTCACGTTGCAAGCTAAAAAAGTTATTCGCTGCTTTTCAGTTTTCCTAGCAGCTGCAGTTTTTTCCGCCGCAGAGACAAATGTTCTGTCTTGTAATAATTTCCAGTAAAGTCCTGTTTCATCAGCATTGTAAAGTTGGTCTAATGTGATACCTTTGTCTAAGTTCTTTTACTTTGTTTTTTAATTGGATTTTAAATGAATCCACAAGTTCTGGCTGTGAGGACAATTTCTCTCCAGAAATTTTCAAAAAGCGGATTCCAAATCTCTTTTTAAAGCATTGTAGCCATCCCTCACTGGCTGTAAATTGCTTATCATTTTCTTTAATTTGTAAATGGATTTGTTTTGCTTTTTGCTTGATCATATCCCCACTTAAAATAAAATGTCTACATCTTTGCTCCAGGAACCACTTATATATTTTTTTTTCCATTCTGGGAAATTCCGAACTCTTTAATGCTTGTATTTTACCTGGGCCCACATATGTATCTTTCACAGCTTTAGAAATCAGTTCCTTTTTTTGTTTCATTTATAAATTGTGGATATTGCAACACGATATTTTCTTGCTAAATACGTAACACTTTTCCCTTCATTTAATCCTTGGATCACTAGCGATTTTTCATAAAGAGTAAGACACTTTGATTATTAAGCGACATTTCCCCGATATTTATGCTAATAATAATGAGTTTCAATATGAGTTTAGTGGTTTTTATCAAGAACGGTGCATCTGACGAGAAAAACTCAAGAGACCGTTTTCATGTTAAATTGACCAGGCTAATCAAAAAAAATATCCACATGGAAAAATGTTAGTGACGTACCATCTTTATAGTAAAAATATCACAGGACATGCTTGCAGGGACGCCACTGGTGGAACAATTAAATAACTTTTATGACTAAAATTTGTAGATCTATATCCTATTAACACATACCAAAATTGAACATAATATCTATAGTATTTTCGGAGATATTAAAAAGTGGCCATTTCTTGTGTCAAGCGCGCATTTGTGAAATAAAAAAAATTTTGCTAATCCCCCCTCGTAGCTAATAATAAAATGAACAAATTTAATCCAGCTTGATCCCCGTAGCATGATTAATAAACTACTTATTAGCATTTATGTAATATTTTTCCCCTATAACTCCCCTCCTAATTGCCCCACCACCCCCCGCGTCCGGCTTATCAAAGCACTCGGTGTCACCCTTTGACTCGCGAAAAAATGATGCCCCAACTGCGCCCCTTCCCGAGATATAATTAATTGAATTTTATGGTTTTTGCAGTTGAAAATCGCGTGAATTCGCGAACTCATTGAGATATCGGGATCAGGTTTGTTCGAGCTTACGCGCTCTGTCAAGCTCTTCAATTTTGCCCTTCACATGTCTTTTGTGGCATCAAAACCGGCTGAGTTATTTCGGAAAATCCGTTGTCGGTTATATTTACTGGGCGTGCCCGCCTCCCCCCGCATGCGGCGCCCCCTATAAATCATGTCAGAACGTCGAGGGGATCCTACTGTATCGATTGGGGAAAAAAAATTACTCGATTTCGTCAAGGGATTTTCGAGCCGTTGATTTCGCCAGAACGACTCCACTATTAGAAAAACCGATGATTTTAATAATCGAGTACTTGATACCCGAGCGATTTTAATAATCTAGTGAATCGCTCGAGCGATTAATCAATTGAAATTTTTATGATTAAGAAGAATATTTTTGTAAGTTTTAGAAGTTTAGTCTAGAGTTTTTATTAAGGAGGAACAGTTGATTCTGATTTAAAAAAAATTATATCCTTTAATTTTTTTAAAATTTACAATCGTCGCTGGCTAGCCAGTCAAAACAAAACCCATGTCGCGATGAATCCACCAAAGTCCTTCTCGTTTATGTGCCTTTAAGAAATGCGTATGTCGTGTCAGCCTTCTGAGCATCAACCTCCAACGTCGCCAATCGGCACATTTCGGGTGGCGCGCGAAGATCGGGTATCAAGTGAAAGACAACGATTCGATTTGTTGCCTGAATTTATAACTAGAGTATTTCCTATCGAGCGAAAAATTGCACGAATATACGTCGGCATCAAGCGAACTTCTGGCATCTAGTAAAAGTTAATAAGTAACAAGCTACGATTTTCGCTTGATTTTTTTTTAATAATCGAGCGATGTCGGTTATTTCAATAATCGAGTACTCAAACGGTTCTTCGCTCGAGCGATCGCAAAACTATTTGATTGTACTAGATTTATTAGAAATATTGGGTATACTTTTTTATAATAGGTATCTACAATATTAGTTTTGTACGAATTATTAATGAAAAAATGTAATTAATAATATATTTTATGGGAAATCGTACAATAAGATCTTTACTATAACAATTTTATTCATCATTTCCGTGCAGGGACATGCCAACCGATTTATGTCATTCTGTTATAAAAATGTTTCGCTACCGTGCCACCAGATGCCACTGAAGTTTAAATTACATTTTTTGGCATATCTTTTGGACATGGGACCGAGCAACGAATTTCATGACACTCGTTGGGATTCCAGGACAGGAGACTTGGCAGGAACCCACCTTATGTCAGGGTTTGAGATTGAACGTTAATGAAACATTTTAAATACGGAATATATTATATATAAGAATAATAAGTACTTTTTTATAAAGCAGATAAATTTAAACTTTTGCTTGTTAAAAGAAATTTTATTTATTTTATTTTGATAAGATAATATATTTCAACAAAGCTTTTCTATTTAAAAATCTGTCAGACAGGCTTTTCAAGAGACATCAATGGTTTTAATATTCATTATTTTTTAATAACCTCTATATTTGCATGTATGACAAGGGCTCTGAAACGAATTTGGCTCTTACGACGTTTGTGCTTTATTCTCAAAGTCGAAGGAGGTTCAATATCTACCCTAATGAACGGCGCAAAATGCCTTTAAAGATTTATCCCATTAAAAATATCCGCGAATAACTCGGCCAATTTACCTAACGGATCGTTATCTTGAATTTTACTGAACGATTGAGTTGACAGTGACGTAACATTAGGTTTATTTCATGATACAATATCTAAAGGTAAGATATCTAACCGTTCCAATTTCATCTGCCGCGCGCAGTGACATCACAGGGCGAGTGATAATTTATTATGGAGATTTATACGGTGTTACCGTTTTTAGTTCTATTTTAAAGGTATTAAAAGGTTTTACACATTTAATGATATGTGAAATGAAAAAAATAATATATGACAAGTATTTACGTACATTAATTTCATAGAAATATAACACACATTATAGCTAAAATACCACTAAAATAAGACAAGGTTCCGACAAACTTTTAAAATAACCGCCGCGCCATCGGAACCGGTCGACGATAGCCGAAGCTGCTCGGCGACCCCTTCTCGTTGCCACCTACGTTATCAACCTTGTATAATTGTAACCTTAGAAAAGGAAAGAGAGGGGACGGATAATTCCGCTTTACGGGCCGTCACAGAAAGTGAAGCCTAAAATTGATACGCCGCCATTTTTTAGGAGCCAGACATTCGAGGTGGCACCTAGTGTATTTCAGTGATTTGTGGTGTGATTAGCTATCAAAAGAATTCAGTGTATTTATAGAAATATGGTGTATTGTTGTGCCTATGGCTGTAAAAGCCGAAATGAGCGAAAGGATCTTGGAATTACTTTCCATCGGTAAATATTCTACTCGTGTTTTTTGCATGTATTTATTTTATATTAGATATCTCCATTGGAAGTTTAGCAGTATATATTATTTGAAACTATGTTTAAGCCCATAGTTAAAGCTACCTTTCTTTGTAATTTGTACTAGATTTGTTGCACTTTTCATTCAAGATTTCTAATAAGAACCAGCTAATTACCCTTGAAGAGGGTGTGTCACTCAACGGCGTACCTGCATGATTTGTATATTTTGACAACATTTTTTTTATAAAGTTGAGGAAAGAGTTCGATTACTTGGAGGTGCTGTGCCTACAATATTTTCAAAACTCCCAGTACCTATATATACCACCAAAGAAGGTATTTACTTTAAGTTAATTTCTGGAATAAAAAAATTATTCATTGTAAGAACAGAAACATTTTAAATTACAGAAACATGTAGATAATATTGATTTTTTTACAGGGTTTAAAAAGGCGAGCTACTGAAAGGTCAACTCAACATGATGCTGAACTATATATAGCTGGTACTTCAACAGCTGGGTCCACGCAAGAGTTGAAGAATATATTCCTTTTAAATAATTTCTAAAAAATGTCTTCACTCTAAAAACATCTCAAATCATGTATGTAATATTAATTTTTTTATAGGCTACCGAAAGTTCAAATCAGCTTGATGAAGAGCTAGTTTTACCTGGTACTTCATCTGGGCTAACTGAACAGAAAGAAGACACTCCGAGAAAGAAAAAACTGAAGAACTTTGAGGAGGCTGTTAAAAGTCGTGCTTCTTTGTAATAAATTTTGAATCGACCAATTTTGTTTTTTTATCTTACATTTTTCCTAAAGTTGAAAGATATTTAAATTACACAACCTTTCCTATATGAAATTATAATTTTGACGAATAAAATTAATATCTACCAAGCATTCAATAAATTATTGAAAAAGAACATTTTTAATATCAACCTCAGTAAGGTACCTAACAATTCAACCAATAAAAATATTACTTTCATATTCCATACAAAATAATTTTGTACTGGGATAATACTAATAAAATATTCATGTTACGTCACTGCTAAACCCGGTTTGGAGCCACGCGGTAACAAAATCGTTTCTGGTTTTACGCGTCCCCTCTCTTCCCTTGTCTAAGATTGTAACATAGGTATCCATTACTATTTTAACAATTTTTTAGATGTTCATTCTTGTTGTGGAGCGAACAAACCCATATGAAATCTAAAGGTGGCCCCCAATATCATAGGAAAGTAATGACCTTTTTTCGTACTATTCTTACTCTGACACGTCAATCGTCCCTAATGACTATGACTTTTGATCAAATATTTCTGGCAACACTGGTCGCCACGTAGGGCCGGTTGCAAAATAATTAGAATGGATACGGTTTTATTTATTTTGTTAATATTTACTTCTTAAGTATTTTCCACTGAAGCTGATGAGGATATATGACCTCGAAACATGTATGGAAATTAAAATACCGTTTATTTAACTACTGAAGCAGACTATGTTTACATCTTCTTAATTTCACTCTACTGAGAGATGGACTATTTAAAAAAAAAATAGTTTAATTTGTTTATAACTAGGTCGTATTTTAGCTTTAATCTTTGTTGTATGTTCGTGAAATAAATATACCTAAATACCATGATGGTATTCTTTCATTTCACATACTATTAAATTCGTAAAACCTTAATACCTTTAAAAGAGAGTTAAAGACGCTGACAGCAATATAAATCTCCATAAGAGATTTAAAATCACTCACCCGGTGACGTCACAAGCCACGCCTCCATCGGCGTGAAATCGTACCTCTTAGTTATTTATACCATGGCTTATTCGGGTTCAATTATTTGAAATGCTATAGAACAGTTATCGAACGATCTGCTGACTGCGCAGAACTATATGTGTCTGAGTTTGATATCACTGACTGTCTAGGAATGCCAACAGAGTTGTAAAACCCGAACGCATTCGAAAGATGTAAAATTGACAAATAACATATTTTTTTTTTTTTTTATGATCAAACACAAGCACTATAGGAAAATCCTTTAGGGCACTCTGGAAGTGGTGCGTGTGCGAAAAAAGCGATTCACGTTGGTTTTGAATCGTTGGAGGTTATATTCGTTGGGAAAAACGACCTCGGGAAGGTCGTTCCACAAGGATGACGCCCTCCAGATTTTTTTTTTTTTTATTATCAAACACAAGCACTATAGGAAAACTCCTTTAGGGCACTCTGGGAGTTGTGCGTGTGCGCAAAAAGCGATTCACGTTGGTTTTGAATCGTTGGAGGTTATATTCGTTGGGAAAAACGACCTCGGGATGATCGTTCCACAATGATGAAGTCCTCCAGATGAAAGAGTTCTTAAATAATGAAGTTCGAGGAGTACTAAGCTTAACCACATATGGATGGGCGGCAGTGGTTCGTCGTGTATTTCTGATATTCGCCGCTCTGGGCGGAATTAAGAGGGCAAGGTCAGCCGAGCACTTTCCATGAAAATATCTGTAAAAGAGAGTCAAATCACCAACTTGCCTTCGATGTTCTAGGCTGTCGAGGTTCTTCGTCAGCTCGTGGTCTCCAATCAGATGAATGGCCCTCCTTTCGATGGAATCCAGTAGCCGAAGAGTATGTTTGGGTGCAGAGGTCCAGACATGAGAGCAGTACTCTAGTGATGGTCGAATCTGGGCTTTGTATAGTGTCAAAAGTTGTTGAGGTGTGTACAACTTTCTGGTTCGGAAGAGTACACCAAGCTTCTGAGAGGCTATCTTGGCGATTGCCACAACGTGGTTATGCAAAGACATATTTCCTCCTAGATTGACGCCCAGCAAACTAATAGATGAAGCCAGCGGGATTGCGTGTCCGTCCATGACTATATCCGGTTCTGTAATGTTAACCTTTTTAGAGAAAACTGCTGCCTGGGTTTTTTTAGCGTTAAATTCGACTTGGTTACTGTCACCCCAAGACAAAATTTCTTCCAGGTCTTTGTTGAGGCGTGATACTTCATGCTGTCTGCGAACATGTGCGTCGGCAGCCGATGTTTGTGCATTCAAAGAGAAAGATGATAAAAGTGTGCTATCATCAGCAAAACTAACTATCGGGTTTTTCGTTTTCACTAGAAGGTCGTTAATGTAGAGTAAGAAGAGAGTGGGAGACAATATGGACCCTTGAGGAACACCGGCATTGATGGTGAAGGTGTCTGAGAGAAATCCGTCAATCCGTCAAAGATGAAAGAATTCTTAAATAATGAAGTTCGAGGAGTACTAAGCTTAACCACATATTGTGGCCAACATAACCTAATTTGTAAGATTCCGGTTTCGTAGTTTCCTTTGATTTTTAAGGTTATATTTCCAACAAGCCATCTTCGTTCTCAGATGCTGACGAGAATGAACTAGATGATTATATGATATTTATCAAATCCATACTAATTGTTTGAAAATACGACAACTATGAACAAATAATATAACAGCATCTGCCTGGTTACTTTAATTGAGTGATCAAATCAGACATAATGTAATTTAACCTACCACAATACTCAATAATCAAGAAAATAATCAAATTACCTTCCCTATTAAATAATATTTTTATATTTCCTGTATTAGATAGCAACAATGGCTTCTTTAGAAGTACAATTTGAAATATCAAAGAAGTCCCGTTATGTTTTTTTTAAAGATGAATAATTTTAAAATAATAGAAAATTGCTGTCAATAAAACTAAACCTTTCATTATAATTAATATTTTTAATATGTTTATGGTTTTCCATGGGAAAAAGATTAAAGTTGGAGATATATGTACAGAGCGTCATCATTAAAGTTGGAAACATATGGAGAAAAAATGTATTGTTCGATTTAGGGAGAATCTGATTTCACCATCCAAAAATGACATCATTAAATGGACTCGTGTGAACTGTCAAATTTGACATTTTCTCCACAAGTATCATGAAATTATTTTTAAAATTTTATTACGACCAAACAATTATATTCTTCGGCGTTTTAAATGTAGAAAGAAAATAAGTAATAAGAAAATGCGTTAGGTAAAACATATTTTTATATATTTTTTAATTTTACACAAGGAAATACAACTTTTGGAAAATAAGAAAGGCTTTCTTAGTGTGTATAGTGCTTAAACATAAAGTCCATTCTTCGGTTCTTCATTGTTGAAAATGTATCAATAATAGCCTCATTAAAGTTTGGAATACCCTCTAACTAAACATTTTTTTTCAATAGATAGCATTGTTAGGGCCTTTCTTCATTCATAGAACTTCGTTTTTTTTTTATGATCAAACACAAGCACTATAGGAAAAATCCTTTAGGGCACTCTGGGAGTGGTGCGTGTGCGCAAAAAGCGATTAATTCACGTTGGTTTTAGAGTTCTTAAATAATGAAGTTCGAGGAGTATTAAGCTTAACCACATATGGATGGGCGGCAGTGGTTTGTCGTGTATTTCTGCTCTTCGTCGCTCTGGGCGGAATTAAGAGGGCAAGGTCAGCCGAGCACCTTCCATGAAAATATCTGTAAAAGTGAGTCAAATCCCCAACCTGTCTTCGATGTTCTAGGCTGTCGAGGTTCTTCGTCAGCTCGTGGTCTCCGATCAGACGAATAGCCCTCCTTTCGATGGAATTAAGTAGCCGATGAGTATGTTTGGGTGCAGAGCTCCAGACATATTGACGCCCAGCAAATTAATAGATGAAGCCAGTGGGATTGCGTGTCCGGCCATGACTATTTCCGGTTCTGTAATGTTAACCTTTTTAGAGAAAACTGCTGCCTGGGTTTTTAGTGTTAAATTCGACTTGGTTACTATCACCCCAAGCCAAAATTTCTTCCAGGTATTTGTTGAGGCGTGATACTTCATGCTGTCTGCGAAGATGTGCGTCGGCAGCCGATGTTTGCGCATTCAAAGAGAAGGATGAGATAAGTGTGCTATCATCAGCAAAACTAAATATCGGATTTTTATTTTTCACTAGAAGGTCGTTAATGTAGAGTAAGAAGAGAGTGGGAGATAATATGGACCTTTGAGGAACACCGGCATTGATGGTGAAGGTGTCTGAGAGAAATCCGTCAATCGCCACTTGCAGAGAGCGGTCCATAAGAAAGCTAGACAGCCATGCACAGAATCGACTGGGAATACCATAGGATCGCAGTTTACTTAGAAGCCCCTCATGCCAAACACGATCAAAAGCTTTAAAAATATCCAGTGCAACAACCCGAGACTCCCCATGATGTTCGATTGCGTTGTTCCAAATATAGGTGACATAGACTAGAAGATCTTTAGTTGATCTGGACTTCCGAAAACCATATTGATGATCGCTGATAATGTTGAAGCCTTCCAGGTACTTTAGAAGATGTTGGTAAAAATGTTTTAAATCCTTTTTATGTTGAAAAACATCGTTCCCCTTCGGCCGTGGTCATTGGTATGGTACTTGTAAAAGTGTAAAGTGGTAGAAAATATGCTCTGAAGATTATTTTCTTTTACATTTTTTGTCCAGGCAGGCTCAGGAACGCCGCGACCAAACAACACACAGGAAAAGCAAGACAAATGGTTAGTTATGCTGCATCCACAAATACAGTTATTTTTTTCGTATAAACTTTCTAATAAAGTCACAATTTCACATTTCACATTTGTGGCCTGCGTTACATTAATTTCGGGTTTAGGTCTTCCCGCATTCTTCACTTCAATTCTTTGCTCTAAACTCAAAGAGCTAAGTTATTTTTTAAATAGTCCACCGTCCAACTATTCATTTTAACTTAATAAATAAATATTAAAATATTGAAACATCCACGCTCGAATTAGTACATACATGCACGAACAAACAGACAACGGCGCACACCAAAATTGTGCGACTTTCTTATGTTTAATCGCCATAACCCCGCTATCCCCCCCTTAATCACTAAAGAGAAACTGCATTATGTCCCGCCTAAATTTGGAAAGTAAACACATCCACAATACTCAAGAGAGCCAACGGATAAGTTGGCGCCATATACCCGATGCTTAACAAAAGAAGCAAGCTAAGCATAAGAACGAAGTGTTCATCAGGCCGCTGCTATCATACGGAGCAGCGTCATGGTTCACGCTGAGTTAACCTGACTTAAAGAAGATACAAGTTATGCAGAACAAGGTACTTAAAATAATACTGAATATTCCCAGATACACTAGAAACGACATCATCCACCGAGATCTCCAAATTGAAACAATTTCGGAGTTTCTCGACATAACTAACTAAATATTACACTAAGGCTAACATAGCCAACAATGATAAGATATTTGTATCGCACATACATAAACAGCGACACCAAGTATAAACTACCTAAAGACTGGAAATTATTTAAGAACTTATTCTGCATACAAACCACACGAAACACAAACACTATACGATTATTGTAAAAATACACCGCCTACCCTACACCTAACGCCAATATGTTACGGAGCTCTTATATTTTGTTCATTTGATTAAGTTCGAATGAGGAAGATACCTAGAGCTGACACCAAACATCATCAACAACGCCTAAAGCTTTAACCTAAAAATCATACTTATGATAGACAAAAATAACACGTCGACTGCAAAGGAGTTAAAGGTTTTATACCTGACTCAAACGGGGAGTTTAGTCGGTCGGTAATTTTCCTTCAGAAAAGTACCATCCCGACAGCCGCGCCTGTAAGGTGTCTGTAAGCAGATTCTCCTAGGCTGTCACCGCCTAAATAATCGCATATGCGAACATTTTTCGTCATCGATGACGTCAGCGACGACTAGCGCGCCGTACGGATCTCGCCACGGTGAGTGATATAATATACAGTTTGGTTTGACGGTACGATAAAATATTAGGGAGTGTCGTACTTTATACGATAAATAATATTAAATGAATATAAATCAATATTTTTTATTCGTTTTGGGGGTGCACGTGCGCATGTGCTCCTGTGGAAGAACCGCCACTGCATCATACCGATTTTGATTCACGAACGGAAGTTGACTCTACCACAGTAATTATTAGCAATTCTTGCTAATTATTGTAATACAGTGTGTCCGCGGATGAGGGTACCCAATAGGGGAAAAATTTTTATTAGTCATTTTACGACCAAAAGTAATTCTTTATAAAAACTTCTGCTTGTTGAGAAAATCAATTGACGATGAAAATTTTTTAGATCCGATGTACAGGGTGTTAATAAATTAGGAAAATATGAAAATGCTTCAAGAGAGAACTACCATTATGTATTATTTTTTACAAAAATTTTATAAAACAAAGTTGTTGATAAACTAACGTATAGTGTAAATACAAATTTTGAAATAAAAATTCGAATTTTTAAAAATAAAATAATAACATTGGTGTTTATGTAATTATTTGCACTTTACATAAAAATCAAGATACGTTCATGTTACATCAGCATCTTATTTACATCCGTCAGTATTCTGATTTCGTGAATGCATTTTCGAAAATGTTAACCCAAGTTTTTGGAAATTGGAAATACAATCTTCTTTGGTTAACATTTTCGAAAATGCCTTCACGAAATCAGAATACTGTAAAATGCAAATAATTACATAAACACCACTGTTATTATTTTATTTTTAAAAATTCGAATTTTTATTTCAAAATTTGTATTTAGACTTTACGTCAGTTTATAAACAACTTTGTTATATAAAATTTTTGTAAAAAATAATAAGTAATGGTAGTTCTCTCTTGAAGCATTTTCATATTTTCCTAATTTATTAACACCCTGTACATCGGATCTAAAAATTTTTTATCGTCAATTGATTTTCTCAACAAGCAGAACTTTTTATAAAGAATGACTTTTGGTCGTAAAATGACTAATAAAGATTTTTCCTCTATTGGGTATTTTTTGTCCATTTTTTTCAACGAATTTAATGTTTAAAAAAACAAGAATCTCATTTTCGTCGGTAAAATCTTTAAAGTTATGAGAAGTTTGCTCCCCAGATGGCAAATTTTAAACAGCAATTTAATTTTTTGGGGAAAATGAACATTTTGGTAAATTTTTTTTATAAAGAATGAATCTAGACGATGAATATTATATAAATAAATATATTTACGGTGGTAGGGTCGACTTCCATCTTCAATATTGGCCAAAAATAGAAAATAATATCCTCTTATACAGGGTGTTATGGAAACGGTTTATTATATTAAATGGGTGACTTGTTGGGTGTCATTTTTCTTTAACGAGCATCTTGAAATTTAACGAAGGAAACCCATTTCACATACAGGACCGTATCCCCAAATTTCCTGACATTGTACAAAAAACCCTCGAAACGTCATTAAACTACAATGCGTTGCATTCGGAAGAAAAAAAAACCCTCAAAGTCCAATATCAGGAAAACAGGATCGTATTTAAAAAAGAGAGTTGACAATGGCCCTTCGAAGACGACTCGTCGGATTATAAAACAATTAACGCTGTTAGGTAGAGCGGAAAAAGTTGCAATGTAATAGTGCAATTTACTTTATAATTCGATCTCAAAAAAACCCAGGAAAAAAATACAAAGTTGCGCATTTACGTGCCTAATAATATGCCGTTTAGAAAGTTTTAAAATTCCGAGTAGTTCCGGAGATATCTGGAAAAAATACCTTCATTTAACCAAATTCGTATCTCTTACGGTTTCCGAGATCCCTGTACTGGCCCTCCTTATCTTTGGAGAGTTTCTTGTTTCTCTAAATTTGCACAAGTAAAAGAGATAGTTTTTTGACGTAAGTATGTTCTGATTTTACAAATTACGGGAACAAAATAAAGGCCGAGAACAAAACCTGAACGAATTGGACCGATGCCGGTCTAGTGGTGCCGGACTTGAAACATTCCGTCGCCTGCAAAAAATAATATAATATTTTGGCGAGCAGATATAAAAAAGCCGCCGCCATCTGGTGCAATAATTAGACCCATGCCGCGCTGGCGGTGTCAGACTTGAGCGTAACGATTAGTGATCGGACGATACGGTTGTTTTGCCGATACCGATATAATATCGGCCAACCTAGAAACTTACTTTTCAGTTTCAGTATAGTAGCTAAAATAAAAATTGAAACGAATTAAAATAAATTGTCTTGTAAAGAATTTAACATGCGTGCCGTCGAGTCGATATCGTGACAATAAAACTTTAAAGACCACCTTTGCAAAACGCCAGGTGCCCGAAAATATAAAAGAAATAATAAAATTTAAATTTGATAATTTGTTTCAGTTTAGGGACCCGAAAAAAGTCGTATTGATATTTATAATACCAGAACCAAAAAGGCACTTCACTATACAATTGATATTACACCAAGGTAAGACCCTTATTCTTTGGTTTGCCACCCGTGACTTAATAGTTCCATTCAGACAAAATAAAAACTACAAAAAGTTAGGAGTACCGTATCTAACTATAAAGAAAGATGACACCCGGTATTGTAAGGGATCCACTCGAGGTTTTCAGAAACTGTGGTAGGTACCAATAATTTGAGAATAGTTCATTCAGGCCTTGTGATCGATGTATTTTCACTTATATTCAGTGCGGTTTGCTCTATTAAACAGTCATTTAGGGTGGTTGCCCTTTCCTTTATTTTGTGGTGTGCATATTGTGATTGAGAAGTTGTATTATTATATTGTATTTGGTCGCTTATTCTGAAAATATAAACATCGTTTCCTTACATATGTCACTGTACAGGATGTCTCATTTTCGATACTTTTATAGGGTATCTCCGTAATTGTTAGTGCTATCAAAAAAGTAATGTAAGTGTAATGTGCTCTTTTTGGGTTACACTTAAAATGGTAAAATCAATTAAGAAACAATTTCAAAATTCCCTATATTTTCTAAGTTAAAAGAGATACAGAAAAATGTTTTATTCAGAAGTTTCTTTATATTGATTGTTGAATAATCTGCCGTTTTTACAATAAGTATACGGGGTCAGGTAAAAAAAGTTATCGGATCTAACCTCATTTTTTTAAAATGGAACACCCTGTATATTTTAATCTAAAAATATACTATTTTAAATTCTCCTTTCAAATATATAACATGAAATTGTTTTCCTAGGCGATTTATTTACACTATATTACTTTGAAACGAAATTAAAGATTCAGGTTAAGGTAAAAAATAACGGGAATCATCGCAAATGTTCGGAATATGTCCCTAAATGGTTATCGTCTTTCTGGACAGCGAACAAAATATACAGTTTGCGCCATTTCTTAATTTTTTTTCACTTTCAATACAAACTGACATCAAATCAAATTTTTCAAAATTTTGGTAGGCCATTTTTGCAAATGAATAAGTATGTAAAAATGAAATTGACGTTAAATGTTAATAATTGTCAACATAGTTGTTTCAAGGATATTAGCTTTTGTTTCTTGGTCTACTGTGGCTTAATGTAATTAAGTATAATAAATCATAGTATCTTTTTAGATTAAAATATACAGGGTGTTCCATTTAAAAAAATTAGGTTAGGTTCGATAACTTTTTTACCTGACCTCGGATACTTATTCTCAAAATTGCAAATTATTCAACAATCAATGTAAATAAACTTCTGTATAAAATATTTTTCTGTATCTCTTTTAATTAAGAAAATATAGGGTAATTTTGAAATTGTATCTCTTAAGCGAGCGAAAATTTTCAAATTTTGATTTTACCATTTTAAGTTTGACCCAAAAAGAGTACATGACACCTACATTACTTTTTTGATAGCACTAACAATTACGGAGATATCCTATAAAAGCGTCGAACATGGGACACCCTGTACGTGCAAAGTTCGCCAACTTTATCTGTAGATACAAAAGAAATGCGGACAAGAAAAATTCTGGGGTTAACAATGTTGTCACATACATTAAATTTTAATTTAATATAATAATTTAACAAACCCGAACAAACCCGAGAAATCTTTAAAATTACATTCACTTATTTAAAATAAATTGCAGAAGGTAAATAAGTAATATAAGAAACCAATATTCTATTTTAGTTCCAATATTATTAAACTTTCTTTTCATATTGTTTATTTTGATATTTAAATGCAAAATCATATATTTTTTTGATTAAAATATTTTTAATCTAAAAATATGGCAACATCCTGCATTGTCAATGGTTACAGGTAGCTGGAGCTAATTTGGTAGGTTATATCCCAGACAGTTGATAGCACATGCGTCTCGTGAGACACCCGATGGGCAATCCGATATTTGATCGATGTACCTACCCAGTTGAGTAGTGATAGAAAGGGTAATAGTTATTTTATTGTGTTACATTTTGTTTCATAAATAAGTATTGATTGCGTCTTGTTTTAGGATGTTATTAGAGTATACTGCTGGTAAAAACGTGCACAGATAGACCCGTCAAGTGATTGCAAATGTTTATAATGTATGTGAAGACTAATCACAAACCAATATATTTAAATTGCCATTTAAGCGAAAGCTAGGAAGGAACATTAATACGACCAAAACTGACAAATTGTCAGTAAATTAATCATGTAGCTGGTTTTTTCCATATTGAAAAATTAACATCTTGTAAAAAGTAATTTTTTAAACCTTGATAAAAGTAGCTTAACTTACCTTCAAACATAAAATACAATTACCGAAGAATTTCCTATTTTTATTACATTATTTAAAATAATAATAGCACGCCCATGACTAGACCATGTTTTAAACGATATTGCTCTCCCCCGTACCGATTCGTCGGAGACATAGATCCACTTGTCGATCTGTACAGGGTCCTGTAATAATGCGTCTATAGCTCCTATACCAATCAAGTTAGGAATTTCAGTCATATGCTGACTAGTATTCCATCATGAAATGTATATCAGGAAAATATTTTTCCATATGCAGGGTGGCCCAAAAAGTGTGATAACAAAAAGTTATATTTTTTAAATGTGACGCCTAGTATTTTATTGCATATTTTCAGTTCGTACGGAATTGGATGAGCTTTATAACAAAGGATCTGAAGATACAATGAATCTAACAGTGTTTATTTATTTAATTTTTAATAAGGTTCCAAAAACGACACAATTCAAAATCATTTTTCTAAGATTTTCAAATGGAACACCCTGTTTATTATTGGATGTAGAATTCATATTTTTTTGTAATACAAACAAAGTTATTTCCAGCTGTTTTCAAAATAATTCCAAATTTCATAAATTATGATGATTAAATACCATAGGCGCCTCGACTAATAATTGTAAACTACAGTAAATGCCTCTCCCCTTTGCTCTGTGCATAAGTAAACACGTTCTTGAAAAGATCTGTTTACATCCCTTATCATGCCACTAAAAACATCCAATATACGACGATACAGTAAACATCCGTGTTGCGATGTTTCCAAACTACTGCGAGGGCTCCGACCTTCGGTCGTTCGCTACAATGATCTGGCGCGATGAACTGATATCAAAATTTCCTCTTGACAAGACATCGTGACATGATCCTTTTAACCAAATAGGTAGCACGGGTGGCAACACAAAACTAGATAAAATCGCTCAAGAAATCAAACAATACAAACCCACATGCTTAGCCGCTAAGCGATTTATAGCTAAGCGTTTTTTTTACTATGGCCCCTCTCTAATTAAGTTTGATGTGTTTGAAATACTTTTTTGTCGCTAAGTCTTCCGCGATTTGTCTCTCGCGACAAATCGCTCGCAAAATCGTAACTGCTCTCTAAAACGTCCTACCTTAATGGTTATTGTCTCCAGTTGCTCTCCATAAGTTATGGGCACCATGTATTAACGACCAATATATTACTAAGGTAGGGGATACTGAGGAGGGTTGTGACAATTTTTACTTAAAAGAACATATCTCAATAAAGAAAGATACCACCATTATGAATTGTATGCCTCAATGTAGCTCAATCCTTACACTTTTAAAAACAGTAATCAAAGTCAATAAAAATTATAAGGTTTCTGAGAAAATCCACCAAATCTGATACTACTCCCTTTGACACAACTCTCCTAACACCGAGGTAAATTGTGACAGTTACCAAGGTAAGAATTGACCAAACCAAACGAACAAAAATAGAAATAACCAGAAAAAACATTGTAGAGAAAGCTTGTAAAATAATCTAACCATAAAATAACCTTTAATAGGAGAGTTGTGACAGCGTGGCACAACTCTTCTAGGTGCCAAAAATCGCGATCTGGTCAGAATAATAATTCGTAATTTCGAAACAAGATGCATACACAGCAAGACAATGCCACGATTTGAAACTCCAATCTCACACAATATAAGAAAAAATAGCATAACCACGTTAATATGATATATCATGATATAAATACAATCAATAATTTTATAAAAAATTTACTTTCCGGTTGTTTTTTCATGCAGATGTCGTAATCACGCAACCGCTTGTCACGGGCCATTGGCGCGTACCATGGTATAAGTAACTATAGGTATGATTGCACGCCGATGATCACGTGGCTTGTGACGTCACTGGCGAGTAAGTTTTAAATCTCTTACGAAGGTTTACATTGCTGTCATCGTTTTTAACTCTTTTTTGAATGTATTGAAACGTTTTATGCATGTAATGCTATATGAAATGAAAGAATAATATATGACGAGTATTTACGTATATCAATTTCATAGAAATATAACACACAAATATCACTAAAAAAAGAAAAGATATCAGACAAATTTTGAGCCGGCGACAATAGCCGAAGCATGCCGAAAGCTGCTCGCCGACCACTGCTGGTTTTGAAACAGTGTTGCCAAACTTTTACAATTGTAATAGATCCACTACTATTTAATATTCTTGTTGTGGGGCTCCCCATATGAAATTTATGTTCAATCTGGAGGCAGGGCCGTTCCTGGCGAGCGTGCAGGGCGTGCATGCACGCAGGCGCAAAATTTTTAGGGGCGCAAAATCGACGGTCATTCAGTATTCTTTATTACAAATTTAAAAAAAAAATCATATATTTTATCATTTTAATATGTCTAAAAATGTTACCAAACGTTTGGTCAGTAAGTGAAACTAGGTGGGAAAGTAGAATTAAAGCAATTCGTCCTCTTAGATATCAGTTAGAAGAAATTTGTAATAGCCTAGAATTTTTGACAAAAGATACATCACGAGACATAAAGACAAAACATAGTGCACAATCTTTATTGGATAAAATTAAGACTTTTAAATTTATTTGTTCGATTTTAATCTGGTATGATATTTTAGAAAAAATTAATATAGTAAGTAAAATACTACAAGATCCGAATAGGAACTTAAATGACTGCCATAAAGAAATTGAAAATCTTCATCTTTATTTTAACGAAAAACGTTCAGACAAAAATTTTGATTTGCTCATCAATAAAGCTAAAGAAGAAGCAGCAAAAAACGATGTAGAGCAGGTATTCCCAATAGTACGGCAACGAAAATTTAAGCAACAATTTTCATATGAAAGTAAGGATGAATCTGTAGCAGATCCAAAGCAAAAATTTAAAATCGATTTTTATTTTCTAATTTTAGATACAACCATTCAGTCTTTACAAAAGCGGTTCAAGGGTATAAACAAATTTCAAAATTTATTTGGGTTCTTATGTAATTTTGAAAATTCAGAATCTGACTTAATTAAAGAATCATGTGTAAATTTAGATACCGAATTGCAAGTTGAGATTGATAGAGTAATATCTAAAGACATTGACGGCTTAGATTTACATAATGAAATTTTAACATATAAGATTCTTAATCCTAAAAATACTACTGATTCATCCTCTCCAATAGACATTTTAAATTATATAACTAAAAAAAATCTACAGTCTCTTTTTCCAAATTTATTTACAGTCTTACGGATATACCTTACATTACCCATTTCAGTAGCTTCAGGTGAAAGAAGTTTTTCTAAGTTAAAACTAATAAAGAATTATTTAAGGATATCTATGAGTCAAGAACGCCTATCAGATTTGGCCATTATTTCGATCGAAAATGATATTTCTCAGGCTCTTGATCATAATCAGATGATCAACGAGCTTGCATCCGTGAAAGCCAGACGTGTATTATTTTAGGTATATCGTTCCTTTTTTTGTTTTGTTTATTAGAAAAATAGTATTTTTTCATTTTTGAAACGTTTATTTTTTTATCATTAAAATATTGCTGTTAGGTACCTACTATATAAGTATTAGGTATAATATTGTTTATGTTTTTGTTGTTTATTTTATTTACGTTAATTTTATTCTCTTTTAATTTTCTTGTGAATATACTTACCAAATATTTTTTGTGATTTTGTTTGTTTTGGTAATTTAATTAATAAAAATTTTTCTAATTATTTTTTTATCAGTTTTCTTACAATTCAAAACATTACCAGTTTTTCCCGAAATATATTTTTAAAAATAGGACAATTTTTTTTAAACTAGGGCGCACCAAAGAAACCTGCACGTAGGCGCCAAACACCCCAGGAACGGGCCTGTCTGGAGGGACCACCTCCAGATTGAACATAAATTTCATCTAATAGGAAAGTAACAACCCTTTTTTTTTGTACTCTTTTTACTCTGACCCGTTTTTTACTATTCCTATTAGGTTTCGAACCGGCACTATATTTCTTTCGATCACGGATTTCTGGCAACACTGCTGCATGGTTGCCGTAGTTTTTGGTGGACATTTTGTAAGTTTACCAGAACGGTTTCTTATAGTCTTGTGTGTTTATTAAAAAAAATATCTGAATTTTCATAAAATGAGGTGCGCTATGTTCGGTTGTGATATGGATAACCAGGCAAAGACATTTAATAGAAATATAAGGTTTTTCCGCTTTCCTAAAGATAAAAACAAACAATTAAAATGGATACAGCAGTTGTGTAAGCGGAAAGATAATTAGGTCGTATTTTAGCTTTAATCTTTGTTGTATGTTCATGAAATAAATATTCCTAAATACCATGATATTATTCTTTAATTTCACATACCACTAAACGTAAAAACTTTTAATTAAAACGGTGTCAGAGTAATAATAGTACGAAAAAAAGGTCGTTACTTTCCTATTAGATGGGGGACCACCTCCAGATTGAACATAAATTTCATATGGGGAGCCCCACAACAAGAATGTTGAATAGTAGTGGATCTATTACAATTGTAAAAGTCTGGCAACACTGTTTCAAAACCAGCAGTGGTCGGCGAGCAGCTTTCGGCATGCTTCGGTTATCGTCGCCGGCTTAAATGGTGCGAAGAATTTGTTTAATATCTTTTCTTTTTTTAGTGGTATTTGTGGGTTATATTTCTATGAAATTAATATACGTAAATACTCGTCATATATTATTCTTTCATTTCATATATCATTACATGCTTAAAACGTTTTAATACATTCAAAATAGAGTTAAAAACGATGACAGCAATGTAAACCTCCATAAGAGATTTAAAACTTACTCGCCAGTGACGTCACTGCGCACGGCAGACGAAATTGGGACGGTTAGATATCCTACCTTTAGTTTATTGTATCATGGGCGCGTACTGAGTCAAGTAGCGCGTTTATAAACAAACAATCGTGCGCTGTTGCCAGCTCGCTAACGGCCATAGATTCCGAGAAATCGTTTTTGTCACAACTCTAACTTTGTCACAATTCTCATCGATCTCCCCTATGTTAAGCTCAAACCTATTATTTTCATGTGTTCTGTGGTTACTCTACGGCGCATTCATCACAGACCACCCTGTATATTTTCCAGAATACGCCTCTGTTTAGTACGGAAAGCTTACAATAATAGGTACCTACTCTGCGTATAATTACGGTTTAATGTTTAATAAAAATATTTTTATGAGAAAGTTTACAGTAAGAATGTTCTCTTCGGTAGAAATTTCTGATAAATCACAGTTACTTTGTATATTAGTTATGCATATATTATAGCTCATTTGCAAGAAAAGCCACAAGCAAAATGGTAGTCTGAGCAATCAATATCTAATATAAGCAATTTACTATTGTAATGAAATGAGGTGTAAGTTTAACGTATAAAGTAGACAACAAGGAGAAAAATAAAGAGAAACATTTCCTTTAATTAGTTATAATGGCGACGCGTTTCCTCCGCGAAATTATGAAATAAATAATGCATAAAGGAACATAAAAGAGATAATGATGATGCCAAAGCGGTTTCTGTGAAATTATTTAATCTAAAAACAAAATGAGGAACGCGTCGCACCTATTTGATTTTTAAACGTAAATAGACCACTAATGTGTCATGGTATAATTGAAGTTTTTAAAACTAAATGGCGAGGCCCAATTTAAATAGCGAATGTATACAGGGTGTCCCGAAATTAGCTGACAATATTTTAAGGGGATACATCCAAAAATAAGACTAAAACCCACTATTAATATACCTCCAAAAACGCTACTTGATATATAAAATAAATTGTAAAAGAAGCCAATATTCTATTATAGTTTCAATATTATTAAAACTTTCTTTTCATATTTTTTATTTTGATTTTTAAATGCAATATAAAAAATTTTTTGATTTAAGTACTTTTAATCTAAAAATATGGCAACATGGTGCGTTGTCCATGGTTACAGGTAAAGATTGTTTCACGAAAAATGGATATAACTTAATGACTGCAGTAAAAGTACCTGGGCCATCCCATTATTTATGACCGTTTGTTATTATTATGTGGAAAGGACCGGATTGTAATAATTATAATTAAATATAGGCACATCAGGTAGGTTAGGTTTCTTAATTTATATTTAAATATCTTTTTGTGGTAAAATTTGTTAGTTTTTGAGGAATGGTTCAAGAATGGTCTTTTACCAAACATTCCTCAGAATAGCGTGATAGTAATGGACAATGCGAGCTATCACAGTCGCCAATTACATAAAGCTCCAAGCTCAAATAATACAAAATTGGAGATTCAGAACTACATGGCGGCGAATGATAATGATAAAAGTTATAAAAAAGTGATCTTTTAGAAGTTTTAAAGACATTTTGTATAAAAAAGTATATGTTTGTGACACATTGGCAGAAGAAATTGGACATACAGTGCTACGGCTCCCACCCTATTATTGCATTTTTAACCCCATAGAGCATATGTGGCACCAGTTAAAATCACTTGTTAGGTCTGAAAATATTTCTCCGACTTTAAGTTTAAGTGTTGTAGAATTAATACGAAAATGCTTTAATGATATTCCCCCAGGTAGTTGGAAAAATTCAGTCCGTCACGTAATAACTGTAGAAAATTCGTATATTAGTCTGGATCGTATAATTAATCCAATTATAATTAATTTTGATGAGGATAGCGATAGCGAAACAGAACTATCTATTGAATGACATTATAAATGTAAATAAATATGACTAGTAATATTTTAAAAAAATGTTATTTCATTTGATTACATTAATATAATCATATAATTACTTGTTTTCCTTAGTCCGTCCCTTCATACTTCACTTGTTTATTGCCAAGCTCTTGTCGACACAATGGGACCGACCCAGGAAATCATTAAGTCGTACTCATTTTTCGTGAAACAATCTTTAGCTAGAGCTATTTTGATAGGTTTAATCCCAGACAGTTAATAGCGCATGTATTGTGTTTTATAAATAAGTGTTCATTGTGTCGTGTTTTAGGGTGATATTTTAAAATTTTGAACTTTGTGAATTAGTATAGGGGAGACCCAGGAGAATTGCGATAGAGTAGAGTTGTGACAACGACGATTTCTCGGAATCTATGGCCGTTAGCGAGCTGGCAACAGCGCACGATTATTTGTTTATAGACGCTTGTGCTGAGTCAAGTAACTCATTACGCGCCAGCCCGGTGAGACCGCTTATGGCGGGGATCGAAGCATATAAGTAGGCCCTGCAAGTGACGTCACAGCCAGGCAGGTTACTCCATACGTTTATCCTTTTGTGTCAATATCAGACTTACGTAGCTATATCTGAAAGTCAAAAACGTGAGTGTATTTGTTCGAGTTTGTTCGATTTGATTTAGGCTATATTTGTCTGCCTTTAATGAAGCGGGGAAGGTTGATGCTGACAGAGACAGACATAGAATGCGAGCAGCACACGTTCTTAAATTATTTAACAACCGAACATTCTTCGTCTGGAATGAAATAAAATCAAGTAACATATGATTTATAATGTGATTGAAAATGGTGGACGAAGCGTCATTAAATTCTAAAATAATTTTTAATTTTCTATTATTTTCAGGAAACCGGACCTTTTCGTTTTGTTGCAGGTAAGTAATTTATGATTGAAATATTTTTTTACTAATTTTTATTCGTTATTGTTATTTTACATTATAAAATTGTCCCATTATGTCTCAAACTTGTCACACAAACTAGCAACAAACACATTTTTAAAGAATTTTACGTAAATTTTACAATCTAGAAGTCAAAAGCTACAAGTTATATTTATATATTAACATTTTTGTTGAATAAAAATTATTAATATAAATATTGAAGTGAAAGGTTATTCGTTTATTAATATATCTAGTTTTTAAAGAAAAAAATTTAATTTTTTTATTAAAAAATTATTTAATTAAATTTTTAATTAGATGGTTTTAATATTTTATACTTTAGGGGATGAGCTATATTTACAAGTTAGTTATATTAACCAGTAGCCAGAATTTTGATAAGTCCGGTAATATATTATTATAATAATTCTTTCTTCTTCATAGTTTAATTGAGAATCCCATAATGAACATTAAAGAGGGCTTCGATCACTAATGTTGCCAGGAGTATGCTAGAAACAAACAAAGCCCGTAATCATAATGATGGTGCATATATTTACTTGGTTAGTAGCTGTACATATAGTATTGTATTTACCTTGATTTGTTTGAAGTTGAAGATGGTAAAATGTTTTATGTAAATTATGATTTATTTCCTATTTTTTAATAAAACTAATTACAACCTTCAATCTCTGAATTTTTTATTTCTAATTTCGTTACTAGTTCAATAATAATATAAAAGTATGTAAGGACAATGTTAAAGCGATATTTACAGCTGAAAACCTACGTCAAAATCCTAATATATGATTTTCTCTACTTAGTAAATCAAATGAAAGGGTTTTGATGTTTTCATTGCTTAAATGTCACTTTAAAATATTGACAGTAATAAAAATTTGGACAAAAGTGACATTTGAAAAGCACGTATGCGCCAGGCATAATGGATATCGCCGTATCATGCCTGCTTCGATTATTTAACACGTCAGTTTGTCTTCTTCCTGGTTATAAGTATTCGTTGGTACGCGCCAATGGCCCACGACAAGCGGTTGCGTGATTACGACGTCTGCATGGAGAAACAACCGAAAAGTAAATTTTTTATAAAATTTTTGATTGTATTTAAATCATGATATAATACATTCACGTGGTTATGTTATTTTTTCTTATATTGTGTGGGTTTGGAGTTTCAAAGCGTGGCATTATCTTGCTGTGTTTGCATCTTGTTTCGAAATTACGAATTATTATTCTGACCAGATCGCGATCTCCTATTAAAGGATATTTTCTGTATAGCTAATTTTCCATGTTTTTTGCAATGTTTATTTCTGTTTTTTGTTCGTTTGCCTTGTTGTTACAGCCTAAGTTTGATATAATGATGCCATAATTACATAGAGATTTAATACTGTTATGTTAATGTTTCATGTTATTGTAGTTCCTAGAATTAGGCCAAATGATAATTTATAATATTAATAACTGTAATATTTATTAATTAATTTGTAATATTATGCAAAAAAACGTGTGTTTTGTTTATAATTCATATAAAAGTAATTTTATCTATTAAATATAGTCTAGGTACACAGCTGTCACAACTTAGCTTGGTACCTGTCACAATTTACCTCAGTGTTAGGAGAGTTATGAAAAAGGGAGTAGTTTCAGTTTTCGTGGATTTTCTCAGAAACCTTATAACTTGTATTGATTTTGACGGGATGAGTAGACCATATTTTAAACGATGTTGCTTCCCCCTTGCCGATACGTCGGAGACACAGATCCACTTGTCGACTTGTACTATATTCTATCTTTTATAGGAAATGATACACTAAAATCTTTTATATAATAATTTTATTATAGTGTTTGTGTTTTTTTCCGTGTATACTTGGCCAACACTTGTAATGGCGTATACTTCCAAGTGTCGTGTGAATGGTAGAATTGTCAAGTAAACCATTCACACAAGTGTACGTCAGTAAAAAATATTAGCCAAGTATACCAGCCGTCTGAGCCCGGCTTTAGTAGACAAAAAACCTCCTTAAATGCATTAAATGATAGTGGCTCAGCTGAATACTAGAGTAATATTTTCCTTTTTAATAAACTATTTTCCATGTAAATTAATGTTACTTTAATCTTCGCATTTTACCGCATCATCTTATTTCTTGATCACCCTGTCCGTAACATTTGTGATTTTTAGGGGATGAGTAGTTTTTAAAGTAATCAAATCTTATTATGAAGTCTAGTTCACCTAAAATCACAGATAAAAAAGTTTTCCATATGGTATCAATATTTTCTCGCTAAATTCCTATATACGGGTCAAAATTTTTTTAAAGGCAACTTTCACTCCTTAGCATATAACTTACTAAAATAAACTATTTTCCTGTAGAAACGATTATAATTTGTGAAATATATGTTACTTCCTGCATTAGAAAACAATTTTAAAAGTTTTTTTTTATAGTTGCAGTACTCAAATTTGAATTTAAAAATGTATCGCCGGTCACGTGTCCCCAGTCAATAATTTCTTACTTTAGCCTTTTATATTTCACGTCATTTTACTAAAATTACTTTTATTTATAAATAATTTACACTCCTACTACAATTTGTATTGAAAAAATAATGTTGAAAGATCAACAGTTTAGTTTCTCTAATGCTATTATTAACCAGAAGTTCCGTCCCAGCCCGGTTACGGCAGAAATTGCTTATAAATAACGCCACTATAGGTCGGCCTAATAGTTTTACAAATATAACGGTGTGTTTGAATTTGTATAAAGCGTGCTCCTGTTGAGGTAAGTTCCTTATTATGTTTATTTAGGTACAAACTAGGACACAGCCTACTTTTTACCAGGTATAGGTTTTTATGTTGTATCGCCGGTCACAGGGTTAACTCAGACCTAGTAGTCTTAATTAAGGGAAAATACTACACGAAGTCATTCTTTTCAGTACAGATACTCATTTCAGTCTAAAAAAGTTTAAGAAATAGTTTGTATAAGCTGTTATCCACGAATTTGTGCATTTTTGTATCGCCGGTCACAGTAGCACCGGTCACGCAGGAAAGTGTTACCGGAGATACATTGATGTGACGGTTTGTTATCCGAAGCTATATACAATATTTTTTTCTTAACTATTTATAAACCATTAAGGAAAAATATATTTTGATGTGCAAGTTTCGTTTACACCTAGGTACATTAAAAATATGACTAACTTTCTTAGTATTTTAACATTCTATAAGGAACATTAAAAAACTTTAAGATAATATAAGACCAAAGATCTTACAAACTCCAGATAGAATTGTTTACAATTGAAGTCGACGTAAGGACTGTAAACGTGCACTCCCCACCTTGCTGTTATGCTTGCAGCATAGCCAGATTGTCCAATTTATCGCTAAGGTATCTGCAAAATCCCAATTAAAAATTTGTTAATTTGACAATTACAACTGGTTTAAGGTTAATCCGCAATTGCTTTTAAAATAAATTTATTTCCCAATAATTTTAATATAAATTGTGAATAGGCCTTGAGAGATTTAGAAAAAAAATATTATTATTATACATAAAAGTTTGAAATAAACCGACTGCACTCTGACAACATCAAGTTAAAAGGTAGTACGCTCGCCGGCAAAAGATCAAACTTTATCAATGGATTAGATTATAGTAAAGAATACACTGTTGCTACTCGCTGCTAACTGCTTTTAAGGGAGTGTTTATATATTTTGGTTGTTTTTATTTTTTTTTGTGAGTATTGGGGAAAAATCGTCTTTATTATAAACAATGATGGTGCATTCATGTATAGTTTGTAAAAGAGTGGATCATTTAAGCAAGGATTTATCTTTTCTTCGGTAAGTATGGTTATGTTTTAATATGATTGAATTGATATGATTTCTGATATAACCATTGACGTTTAAAAGCTTATGGACCGGTCCGTGGTGCTAGTCCGGGCAAAAAGCAGTCGAGTTGGTTTATTTCTTAATATAAATCTTGCATTTACAAGATGGTTGAGTCTTGTGCGGCCATAAAATACTTCACTAGAAGATGCAATGGTGTTAAATTAAAATTTCACAGGTTAGTAAATATATTTAGAAATTTGATTTTGAGTTTGCATCACTATGAAAATTCGGTTTGTTTAAGAATGAACCAAATGTTTATCCACTTCGTTAGGATACTAAAGGGTCGTAGCCTACGCCTAATTTGGATACATGCCCTTAAAAGAAATAATTATAGTCCAGGTGATACAACAGTTATTTGTGAGAAACACTTCACAAAAGAAGATTATGGAGGTAATGTACATGGGAATAAAATATTGAAGAAAGGAACAGTCCCGTCAAAATATTTTACATCTTTATTTTTCTATATTTAAACAACGTTTGCAGTGTAACAAGTACGTGAAGACAGGTTTTATATAATTTATTTATTTGTTTTTATTTATATGATCTAACTTGTTTAGGTACATATTATTTTAATTTACTTATTTAATTAATCACTTTAGTGTACAATATGCCTTAGTGGCTTGTGTGTGCATTTTTTTAAAGATTCATCCTTTTCACAGTTTATAGTAAAATTATTAGAAATAAACTTATTTTTAGAGCAATTGCGGATTAACCTTAAACCAGTTGTAATTGTCAAATTTACAAATTTTTAATTGGGATTTTGCAAGATATCTTAGTGATAAATATGACAACCTGGCTAGAAATATACACTTTTATATCTGGAGAGTATCATCCAGTAATGAATACACCAAAAATATTGATGCTAAGCATAAATAGTTAAATCTATCCTTGGATACATTGTATATAAAAACTGGATCAATATTTCTATCTTTTTTATAAATATCCAATATTCGAAACTACACTTTTTGAATAGATAATATAGTTAAACGTAAAGAATCTCAAAGTAAATTATACGCCCTTGTTGGGCTATTTTCCCAGACTAGCTGCGCTCCGAAACGATGAAGACCGCTCCATAACCTTTTAAACGTTATTGGATTTAACCTTGTAAGATCTTTGATTTATCCAGACTTCAACATTGTTGCCATTAGCGAGACCAATATGTTTTGTCACTCTTCCACCCATTATTGATTTTCAATAACATTTCAAACAATCACAAACTCACTTTCCAACAGATTTATGAATGGAGTGTTGGCCCTGTGTATAAGACAGTAATAAATAATAGGAAAATGGTTATAGTGACTGATTAAAATCACTCAGTTCCAAATATTGTCGTTATATGATTCAGAAGAGTAAAATTAGCATGTGACGGGTGTTAAATTATTAAAAAATCGACGCCATACGAAAATAGACCAAGATTTTTGTGGCGATGATCTTTTGCGCGGACATATACAGGGTGCCCCAAGTAAAGTGGCCTATTAGAAGTATCTCGAGAACTAAATGAGATTTAATTTTGAAAATTTGGCTGTGACTATAAGAGATGGTTTTCTACGTTTATAAAATATTTCTGATGGTGCGGTGTTGCCGGATCATACCGAAAGTGGTAGCACCTTCGGAGTTTTAAAGTCCGTTTTGTTGCAGTTGATAGCTCATATCGAGGGTTGAAGCCATAAAACAACCGTAAACCATAGGCGTTGCCAATAGTAATTACCTTATTTAATAAGAAAATTGGCCTCTGTCCATTGTTAAGTAGGATTAGGGTTAAAGTAGGTACAACAGGGGTAATTAATTTACCTATTTTTGCCTGCTTTAGGGTGTTATTACGCCATTTGATGTGCGTTTGTCAAACTATGTATTTAGTTGTATTTAGATACTGCATTATCTCAAAGTTGAATTATTTCCTATACTTGTAACAATGGCTTCAAGTTTTTCGCCAACGTGTCTTCGTCAAATTAGCAAGAGTGCATATTCTCTCCGAGAAAAGACATTAATATTAAACGTGCATGATGCTCTAGTGTACCAGAAACCTGCAAGTGATGTTCGTAGCATCATTGCAGAGTGTGCCAATATGGTAGGAGTTGGAGAGGCTACTATATATAGGTTCTTGCGTGAAAGAAAATCTGAGAACCTCAGTGAGCCAAAACCACTCCCAGGAAAGAAACCGTTAGAAATTGACAATTTCATTAAAAATGGTATTAGAAGAAAAGTACATAGTTTTTATTTTGCCAAGGAAATACCAACTATAGACAAAATTTTACAAGCCATTAACTACGACGAGGACTTACCACAGCTATCACGAACGAAACTATGGAAAATACTTCATGATATACTTTCGATGGGAGAAGCAAAACAGAAAATCTTTTCTTATTGATAGAGCAGATATTATTTGCTGGAGACGTCAATACTTAAGGTCCATCCGAAAATACCGCAGCGAAGGCAAAAACATTTTCTATTAGGATGAAACTTGGATGAACGAAGGGCACACCGTATCTAAAGTTTGGCAAGATAAAAATGTCCTAAGTTCTCGACAAGCTGTCATGGAAGGCTGGTCAACAGGACTTAGACCACCATCTGGAAAGGGACGCAGACTTATTATAACTCATATAGGAAGTTCAAATGGCTTTTTGGATCAAGGATTATTACAATTCCAGTCGAATTCTACTAAAGACTATCATGAAGAAATGACTGCTGATGTTTTCGAGGAATATTTTAAGCAAATGATAGAATACATTCCCGCTAATTCTGTAATAGTGATGGATAATGCCAGCTATCACTCTAGGCTAAAAGAGAATCTTCCCACAACTTCATGGAAAAAGGCGGAAATCGTAAACTGGTTACAACGAAAGGAATTGAGTTACGATAATACCATGGTAAAAAAAGAACTTTTGGATATTGTTAGGCTACATAAATCACAGTATAAAAAGTATGTTATTGACGAGATGGCAAGAGATCGAGGTATTATAGTGCTCCGTTTACCACCTTACCATTGTGAGCTAAATCCTATCGAATTAATATGGGCTCAAGTAAAAGGATATGTTGCTAGAAATAACAAAACTTTTAAAATTTTTTTTTTTTTTTTTTTTTTTTTTATGATCAAACACAAGCACTATAGGAAAAATCCTTTAGGGCACTCTGGGAGTGGTGCGTGTGCGCAAAAAGCGATTCACGTTGGTTTTGAATCGTTGGAGGTTATATTCGTTGGGAAAAACGACCTCGGGAAGGTCGTTCCACAAAGATGCAGTCCTCCAGATGAAAGAATTCTTAAATAATGAAGTTCGAGGAGTACTAAGTTTAACCACATATGGATGGGCGGCAGTTGTTCGTCGTGTATTTCTGCTAATCGTCGCTCTGGGCGGAATTAAGAGGGCAAGGTCAGCCGAGCACCTTCCATGAAAATATCTGTAAAAGAGAGTCAAATCCCCAACCTGTCTTCGATGTTCTAGGCTGTCGAGGTTCTTCGTCAGCTCGTGGTCTCCGATCAGACGAATAGCCCTCCTTTCGATGGAATCCAGCAGCCGAAGAGTATGTTTGGGTGCAGAGCTCCAGACATGAGAGCAGTATTCTAGTGATGGTCGAATCTGGGCTTTGTATAGTGTCAAAAGTTGTTGAGGTGTGTACAACTTTCTGGTTCGGAAGAGTACCCCAAGCTTCTGAGAAGCTACCTTGGCGATTGCCACAACGTGGTTATGCCAAGACATATTTCCTCCGAGATTGACGCCCAACAAATTAATAGATGAAGCCAGTGGGATTGCGTGTCCGTCCATGACTATTTCCGGTTCTGTAATGTTAACCTTTTTAGAGAAAACTGCTGCCTGGGTCTTTTTAGCGTTAAATTCGACTTGGTTACTGTCACCCCAAGCCAAAATTTCTTCCAGGTCTTTGTTGAGGCGTGATACTTCATGCTGTCTGCGAAGATGTGCGTCGGCAGTCGATGTTTGTGCATTCAAAGAGAAAGATGAGATAAGTGTGCTATCGTCAGCAAAACTAAATATCGGATTTTTAGTTTTCACTAGAAGGTCGTTAATGTAGAGCAAGAAGAGAGTGGGAGATAATATGGACCCTTGAGGAACACCGGCATTGATGGTGAAGGTGTCTGAGAGAAATCCGTCAATCGCCACTTGCAGAGAGCGATCCTTAAGAAAGCTAGACAACCATGCACAGAATCGACTGGGCATACCATAGGATCGCAGTTTACTTAGAAGCCCCTCATGCCAAACACGATCAAAAGCTTTAGAAATATCCAGTGCAACAACCCGAGACTCCCCATGATGTTCGATTGCGTTGTTCCAAATATGGGTGACATAGGCTAGAAGATCTCCAGTTGATCTGGACTTCCGAAAACCATATTGATGATCGCTGATAATGTTGAAGCCTTCCAGGTACTTTAGAAGATGTTGGTTAATAGCTTTCTCCATTACTTTTGATATAACTGAAAGCAATGCTACTGGTCGATAGTTGTTAGGCAGGGTTCTCTTACCTTTCTTTGGAATAGGCTGGACTCGAGCCGTCTTCCAGCAAGATGGAAATATTCCTTTTTTGTAGGATAAGTTGAAAAGTCTACAAAATACTGGTGTTAGTTCATCGGCGCATCTCTTGAGAACTATAATAGGGATTTCGTCTGGACCAGTAGCTTTTTTGACGTCGAGTCCTTTCAGGATTCGTTTGACGGGACGCTGACGGAATACGATTTCGGTCATTTCGGATTCAACTGCAGGAATGTCGGGTGGTGTTCTTCCCTGGAAATCTACAGTGGAATGCGAAGAAAATAGTTCAGCAAGTAAGTTTGCTTTGTCTCCGGCTGTGGATGCTATTGTACCATCGGGACGTGTTAGAGGTGGGATAGTTGATTTGGTAAAATTTTGGCTGACGGCCTTAGCGACTGACCAAAAGGACCTTGATCCGTTTGGACAGTCAAGAAGTTTGTTTTTGATCCTCACGTTATGGGCTTCTTTGCTTTGATCTATTGTTAGCTTACATTGGTTTCGAGCGGTAATAAAGATGGTACGATTCTCAGTGGTAGGGTTTTTACGCCACTGTCGGTAAGCCAGATTTTTTGATTTGACAGCACGCTCACAATCCTTGCTAAACCAGGGCTTGCCGTTGGAAGGGCGTTTTTGGGAGGAGGGGATAAATGCTTCCATGCCCGTTAGAATGACGTCGGAGACCTCCCCAGCACAGACGGATGGATCATCAGAAGAGAAGCATACACTCATCCAAGGAAAAGTCCGAAAATGGTCTTTCAGGTCTTCCCACTTGGCCGATCTGTAATGCCATATCTTGCGAGGTTTAGGAGGTTGTTCAGAATTAATTGGTAGTTCGCTTAGAGTTGAAATAAGTTTGTGATCGGAAGATCCTAACGGAGGCTGTACGGTGACTGTATATAGGTCGGGATTTGACGTTAAGAAAAGATCCAAAAGACTAGCAAAATCTCCAGCTCGGTCTGGAATCCGCGTTGGTTCTTCTACGAGTTGAGTTAGAAAGTTAGTTAGAAGTAAATGCAAGAAGTGCGACACCTCTTGCTTCATTCTTTAGCAAAAATGAATTACTCTATATATTTTATTTTTTTTGGAATCTAGGTAAAAATCTAGAACAGTTTTCTGTATACTATCATATACCTATCTTTAAGAGTTTTTGAATTAAAAATAATTTTGTGATTTTTTAACGCCGTATCGGGATCTGAAAAGAAAATCGTATCTTTTTAGCGGGAGTTTCACAAGACCATCGAACTTTTATAAATTTGAACAGTATTTAATTAGTTTTATACAGGGCGTCTCCATAACAATATTTCTGAGGCAGATGAATTATTGCAAAAATCTTCTTTTTTTTAAATGGAACACCCTGTATTTGATATATTTTGCTAATGGAGGATCGAATTTTCTATCTAATGATATTAAGCCTTCCTATACCTATCTTCCGTATTTTCGGACTTATAGCGAAATTTAAAAATTATTTTATAAAAATATATTTTTTGATAGTGTGGTTGACTGTGGGAATGGATTCATAGAAACAAAATAATGAGAAATCCATATGACGCTATGTCTGAGTTATTGTAATAAAAATGGCTAATTCACATTATTCGAGCTTAGATATTTTAAGTTTATTTTATATTCCTGGGGAGTTTTATCTAGAACTTGCAGAAAATTTAATGAACTGTATCCTGATGCAGTTCCTATGACTCCCAAAAAGTTGATTGGCAGAGGCGATCCATGGAAATGGCCGCAAAGTCTCCAGATCTTACCCCCCTAGATTTACATATATGGGGTAGGATTAAAGAAATAGTATACAAAACACCCGTCGCTAGAAAGGAATTGTTTCTATGAATCCACAGCCAACTACCAAAAAATATATTTTTATAAGATAATTTTTAAATTTCTCTATAAGTTCGAAAATACTGAAGATAGGTATATGAATACTTAATATCATTAGATAGAAAATTCGATCTTCCATTAGCAAATAATATCAAATGCCATTTAAAAAAAGAAGATTTTTGCAATAATTCATCTGCCTCAGAAATATTGTTATGGAGATGCCCTGTATAAAACTAATTAAATACTTAAATTATAAAATTGCGATGGTCTTGGGAAACTATTGTCAAAATTTCAGCTTCCTAGCTGTAACCGCTAAAAAGATACGATTTTCTTTTCAGGTCCCCATACGGCGTTGAAAAATCACAAAATTATTTATAATTCAAAAACTCTTAAAGATAGGTATATAATATTATATAGAAAACTGTTCTAGATTTTTACCTAGATTCCAAAAAAATATAATATATAGGGTAATTCATTTAAAATTCCGAAGTTGCTACCACTTTCGGTTTGATCCGGCAACACCGCAATATCGAAAATATTTTATAAACGTAGGAAACCATCTCTTATAGCCACAGCCGAATTTTCAAAATTAAATCTCATTTAGTTCTCGAGATACTTGTAATAGGCCACTTTACTTGGGCACCCTGTATAATTCCTCTAACTAGGTACTATAAGAAACCTATTAAAAAATTATCAGGTGTTTTTGAGATTATTTATTTCTAAATTCCGATTTACTGAAAGATGCCTGTAAAAAAATTTTGACCCATACCTATAAAGTTAAGGTAGAAACAAACCCAACAATTTGTTCTAATCAGGAAAGAGAAAACGCGAAATGTCGTTCCCATGTAAATATCAGAAGACAAGTTGATGGGGACGCCACTGATGAGATCGATAGAATAACTTTTCTAACTAAAATATGTGCTTTTTATATCCTATTAACACATACCAAAATAGGAAATAATTTCTAAAGTACTTTCGGACATGTTAAGCAATAACTATTAAAAAAATGCACGCCCTGTAGCAAAATATTTAAACCGTTCGAGATATATTCTTATGTTTATATGAATTCCTATTTTTATAGTGAACAATTATACAGGGTGCCATTTAGTGTGTAATTCTTCGATATCTCCTATAATATCATGGATAGAGGAAAACTGTAAATATTAGTAGACTATTGAAGATATTTTACTATATTTTTAAATATACAGTGTGTTTCATAAATGCGAGACCAGTAAAACTTAAGTTTTTTTAAATGGAATGCCCTATACCTTTTATTCGTTCCTCCCAATCTGTTGCAGTGTTGCCAAGATATTAATTATTTTCTTTTTTATTGCTTTTGTACGATCGCAATAAATATGCTACAGATTCTTTATTCATTTTAATTTGATCTATTTTACAGACATCTACATCTGGGTTATATGAGTACTATTGATAAAATTCTACAAGATTTTTTTATACAGGTTGCTTCAATTTTACTTCCAAATTTCTGTAAGTTTGGATAAATTTACTCAATATTTTCAAATGGAATAATCTATATATTTTATCAAGATCTGAAGTTTCTACTAAGTCTCCTTATAACGCCAAAAGATTTTTATTATTGTCTGCAGCGTTGCCAAATCGTAATGATTTTCTCAAAATTTTTGGTATTTCTTATTTTTATTTTAAGTGATAGTCTGGATTATTGTGTTATCCTGTATTTTATTATATTATAACGTCTATAGCCTTAAACAAAATGATAAATGTTATAACGTCCAAATAAGTAAAAAATTAATAAAATAAAATAAAAACTGAATTTATTTCTGTATCAAAATATTTAGGCGGCACTCCGGTCATAATAATTATTAATATCCAAATAATAATTTACTTAGTTTAAATAAGTTGTACAGATTTCCGTCCATTTTGATTAATGCAATTTTGAATTATATTGAAAATTGTCTCTTACATTAGACAAAATCTGAGGTATTACGCATTGAAATGCCTCTCTAATAATTGATTTTATTTTAGTGTAGACAATTACATACAAAATAGTTTAACAACAAAACGTTAAAAATTAAGTAAATTCAATTGTCAATTGTTAATTTCCATGGCAAATAATTTTTAAAAGATGGAAATCCCCGAAACTTAGTTACTGAGAATTATTGGGTCGGTATAAGATTAGATATTTTATTATAAAGCGTAGAAGATATATAGCAAAAATACATGGTACTACAATAGTTTCGGACATTCAATTACAATCAAAATAACAAATAAAAAATATATAAAGGAGATTATGTGAAAATAATGACGATTTGGCAACGTCGCAGATAATAATAAAAATATTTCAGTTACAAGGGGATTTAGTAGAAAATTTTAAGTCTTGATAAAATATACAGAGTCTTCCATTTGAAAATATTGAGAGTGAGAGGAACATATGGGAATCAGCCCTCGGTTAAAAACCTTGATACTCGGGGACATTATCCAAAAATCGATGCTGATCAAAAGTCTCCGTGGGCCCGAGGTCCGAAAATGCGATCCCGGTGAGCTACCTTCATCGCAATCAAAATAGTAAAAATGAGCATATGCACTGGCAATAGTGTGTCAGGCTTCCATAGCTCCTATACTAATTAACTTAGGAATTTCACTCATATGCCGATTTATACTGTATTATAGGGTTGCATTTCAGGAAAATATTTTTACACATACAGGGCGACCCAAAAAAGTAACATAATGCTGTCTTTTTTAAATGGGTATTTTATTGCATATTTAAGTTCGTATTAGTGTCCTTTACAATCGCGTTTATTTAATTATTAATTATTATTATAAAGTTTTATTTCATTTGGTTATGTAGTTTAAGAGTAATAAATTAAAAATTAAAAAAAAAGTTTTGGAGTCTTAGAAAAAAATTCAAAAAAACTACCTAAAATAACTTAACCAAGACATTGAGTAGAATTTAAGACAAGAGGTATGTGAATATAATAAACGTTTATTTATACAGGATGTTCATAATTAGGTTTGAAACAGGACACATTACAAAATAATTTTTCTCTAGATTTTCAAATGGAACACCCTGTATATTATTTTGCAATTGGATGTAGAATTCATTAGCATTCCTTTTTTTTTTTGTTATGGAATCATATAAGTTATTTCTAGTCGTTCTCGAAATAATTGCTTTCATAAATTATGTTGTTTAAATACAGTTTTTATTATGAAAATTAAGCATAGGCGACTAGATTAATAATTATAAACTATCGAAAGTGTTCTATAATATACGAGATATCGTAGAATTACGCACTAAATGGACACCATGTATAGATTTTTTTGTTTGATAAGTACGACCCTGTCACCTAACAAACCAAGTCCCAACTAATTAATAAAACATTTTAATTATCATATTGATTAAGCGGCGGCAAAATATAAAGTTACAACTTATTCGTTCACGATTATATTGTTTAATTAATATTTTAATTATAAACACCGATGCTGCATATTTATTTTGATTCATTACATTGGTTAATATCCATATAGCTTTATGAAATTTTCGTCCAATAGGCTTGGTTTTAATAATTAATTACAATTTGCAATTAATTTTATCAATGTTGTTTTTTTAAATGTTAAAAAAAGATAAAGTTCATATTTTATCAAATTTAGAAGAAATAAAAGTTCCCTATTTATGTTTTAAAACTGCCAAATACAGAATATGTTTTGACATAACAGAGTAGGTTAATGAAAAATAGTTCTAAAAATTTACTATTAGTTTAGTATTCGTAACGAACATGTAAAGTAAAGCTTACTACAGGTAATATTAACTAACAGATGACTTGGCAATACAGGGTGTCCCATCGCGATCCCCTTCGACCTAAAAAGAAAACTAAACATTTAATGAAAAAATATCATCAATTAAATAATATGCATAACACATGAACACAAATAAATATGGGTTAATTCTTTTTTTTTACAAGTGCCCCGAAAGTGCCTCTTTCCATGCATGTTTACTTCACCGAAAGTGGCGCTTTCCAGAGGGTGGGCGGGAAAGTATCGAAGCGGAAGGGAATAGTACATTACGTATCAAGGGCCGAAAAGAGGCTTTTACGGACGAGATGCGGAGATGGCCGACCGAGTCGAAGGTGAGGGAGGCCACCGCACGAGTCCGGAAAAGCCTCCGACGGCCCGAGATATGTACCGTATTTTTTTTTACAAGTGCTCCGAAGCTTTGATGCCAAATAAATAAAGAAATTCTTCAAACAGTTTTCCTGTCTAGATGACATGAAAACACTCGCGCATGGAGAATGTAAATATCTATTTATTATTTTTGACAAATAGGCTCGGTGGCCTAGTGGTATAGCGTTCGCCTTGTGATCCAGAGTCGCGGGTTCAATTCCCGGACTCGGCATTTATGGTTTTATTTATTTTTTTACAAGTGCCCGAGTTTTTGAGGCCATATAAATAAAGAAATTCTTCAGACATTTTTCTAAAACAACTTTGAAAAATTAACTGCCAATTTAATTTATATATAATCCGCTATTTATTATCGCTTGTAGTATGGCTCGGTGGGTAGAGTGTCCGCCTGGCGATCTGAGGGTCGGGGGTTCAAATCCCGCACCGACAATTCTGGTTTTATTTATTTATGAGCACATGGTGACTCGAAGGCGCGGGAAAAATCTTCGAAAAATTGTTTCTTTCTATTATTAGGCTTCAGCTGACCCGCCATCAATTTCAAGGCCTTTAAGTAGGTAACGAGTTTTTTCTAAATATTCGAACAGTGTTTTCAATTTCAAATCCTTTTACATCGTTGCAGGCTTGTGTAATTCTGCCTTTTAATTCGTTGGTAGTTATTGCCTACAATAATCACAATTTTTAGTTTTCTTGATTAATAAGTCATTTTGAAGCAATCATGTTTTAAGGATCACATAGACGTTTATTTTGATACCTGATTGTTTCATAGGTGGCTTGATGACTTGTACATTAAAAAATGGGTATCATTTAACTGGCTAGCAAAATATTCTTATTTTTGCGAACAGAAAAATGTAATCGGTCAGCCAAAATGGCGAGTTGGTTAGCAACTTATGGACAGCAAACATTTCTGAATGGTGACAGTGCCCTGGGAAAACAAGTGAAAACCCGCCCCCGCTACACCTTCTGTATTCGGCAGAAGAAAACACGAGAAAGTTACACAAATTGACAGTGCCCTGGGATCTCTGAAGTAAACTGCTTCTAGATATGTTTGTTTCTACTGACCCATTGTAAACTCTTGCTGACCAAGTAATCATTTCGCAGCTCGACTGTTAATAACGGCAAACCATTTAGTAACTTCTCTTAAAAAAGTACGTTACTTTACACTTAGAAATAATGATAAATAATGACGATATTCATTTGCGAAAATCACCTATCAACATTTTGAAAAATTTGATATGTTATCAGTTTATATTGAAAGTGGAAAAAACGAAGAAATGGAAAATGTATATTTTGTTCGCTATCTGAAAAGACGGTAACCATTTAAGGACATATTCCGAACATTTGCGATGATTCCCGTTATTTTTTACCTTAATCTGTATCTTTTATTTCGTTTCAAAGTAATAAAGTTTAAATAAATCGCCTAGAAAACCAATATCATCCATGGTGTGTTATATATTTGAAAGGAGAATTTAAAATAGTACCTTTTTACATTAAAATATACAGGGTATTCCATTTAAAAAAATAAGGTTAGGTACGAAAACTTTTTTACCTGACCACGTATACTTATTCTGAGAACGGCAGATTATTCAACAGTCAATATAAAGAAACTTCTGTATAAAACATTTTTCTGTATTGATTTTCCCCTATATCTCTTAAGCGAGCGAAAATTTTCAAATTTTGATTTTACCCTTTTAAGTTTGACCCAAAAAGAGCACATGACACCTACATTACTTTTTTGATAGCACTAACAATTACGGAGATACCCTATAAAATTGTCGACACCCTGTACGTTATATTAACGCAAAAAGCAAGCCTTGAGCCATTGACCTGTTGAAAAATATACTTTCTGTGTTATATTTTTTTATGGAATTAAGCAAAACTTTTTATAAAGAATAACATTTTTTGCTAAAATCAAAAAGTTTTCCATATGGTGCTGATATTTTCACACACGCTGTATAAACATTTCTTTTCAATCGTTCAAAACGCATTTTAAATATTTTTCCAATATTTCAAATATTTCCAAGAAACCTTTGGAAATTTCAAATATTTTCATTCACAACACTACTAGCAGTACCAGCCAGATAAAAATGGAGGGCGAGGAGTAAAAGTCGAACATGTATTGAAATTGGTCCCTCAACCGTCCTATTGCCCTCCTAAAATTTGAATATAATAATTCCAGTTCCTCGGATTATGCATTTTAACATTTTTAAATTCCGACCCTGTTAATCAGCGGCGCAACCAAGGAGGGGTTTTGGAGGTCGAACCCCCCTAAATTCTTTGCCATAGACATTTTTAAGTAGTAACATATAACTATAATAATATATTCATATGAACTACAAATTTAATAAAATCCCCGAAATCTTAATTACATTAAGATCCCTTATTATAAAAAGAAACTATAATTTCATTGCTTAACCGAATGGAAAGCCACATATTAAGGGACCACTAGACAAATCCATTTCTTGACAAATTTCGGCAGTCGCCCTTGTCCCTATTTAAACAAAACAGTCGGCGCTGTTAGATCTTTTGTTCATCGCCTTTAGAATAATGGGCTTAGTAGGTATCCTTGTCGTCACCTTGCCTATGCGACACTTAAACAGTACTCCACTTATCTTCTTAAGAGCCTCTATAATGGCAAAAAATCAGATAAAAGCGAAAAAATCTTGACAGGATATAAATAGTTGTGAAGACGGTGCATTCGAATTGTATACCTTTTCAGGTAGTCGCCTGCAATAAAACTGTTGTTATTTTAACAGCGTAGGCTTGTAAATAACACAAGTCAAAGGGACCTAATTAAATGTTGTCTTAACAGAACCGGTCATTAGTAGATGGACCGCAAAGCGCCGCTTCAAGTCGGCAGAACGTCTTCTGAAATCCGACGCTTATTTTGACCTGGTTTATGGAAATGGTTGGATTGCACTAATAAGATGACCGACACAGCATCGTCACGGATTTCAACGAAATTGGGTATGCTCAAAGATCTTGTAAAACTCCAGATAGAAATATGTACATTTCTAGCTTACGCAACGAATAGAAACAGCCTTTCCCACCTCTTTCGGTCATTATTGCAGCATAGCATATTTATCGCAAAGGAATCTTGCAAAATCCCAAATAAAATTTTTTTAATTTGACAATTACAACTGGTTTAAGGTTAATCCGCAATGGCTCTTGAAATAAATTTATTTCCCAATAATTTTACTATAAACTGTGAAAAGGCGATGAGAGATTCTTTAAAAAAATATTATTATACTTGAAATTATCAAACGAATCTTGAACTAATCCAACTACACTCTGGCAACATTTATTTAGTTAACTACGCCCTACATGTGCGCCACGATTCAAAATATAGCCGCCGAGCCAAAATACGAATGAATACTAATCTCGTGAACACTCGGTGTGACCGCACAGATTGTTTATATATTTTGATTTATTTGTGATTTTTTTTGTGATTATTGGTGAAAAATCGTCTTTATTATAAACAATCATGGTGCATTCATGTGTAGTTTATAAAAGAGTGGATCATCTAATTAAGGATTTTTTTTCATCGGAAAGTATGGTTATGTTTTAATATTTAACCATCTGATATAGCCAGACTTCAACATTGTTGCCATTCAGCCAACAAACATGTAGTTCTCTCTTCCACCCATTACTGGGTTTTACACAATCACAGCTTCACTTTCCAAGAGTTTTATGAATGGATTTATTTGATCTTTGGGTATGCCTAAAATAAGCAACACATATTTTTTATATTTTTTTTGATATTTTTATAATAACACCGAAACACCCTTTAAATGGTTATTTAATCTGATTTTTTTTCGAAGCGATATAACAAATAAACATGATTTTTCTCACAAATTTGCCCTATGTTATGGTTGACTGTAAAATCAAAAAAAGTAAGCATATTGAGAGTTTCTCATATTAAAAATTTATTATTTATTTATTACGCAGCCCTCTATATACAGGGTGATTGATTGTCGATTGCCTATTAGACGTTTATGAAGAACTAGTTAAAGTATCACTTTGAAATTTTGGTAGCTTATATAAAAATATTTTCAGCCGTACAGTACTGCCTTGTCTACTTGAAAATAATAGCAACTTTGTTAATTTAAACAATTAATTAAAAATACCCTGAAGATATTATACAGGGAGGTTCATAAATATTCTACTTGTATCAGCTTCAATTTTTTTAATATGTTATATATTTTTACATTTTCACATTTTACATGAATTGTAGAAATTTTTCATATAGTATATGGTGCATATCAGCCTCACAAGTATTCATATTTCGAAAACGACAGATATAGGACATGATTTATGAAAAATGCCTAGAATTGTATATTGAATGTAAAAATAAACAATATGTTCCATTTAAAAAATTAAAGTTCATACAAGTAGCATTTTTATGATCCACCCTGTATAATATATATCTTTTTTCTAAAAAAAAATCATTTCAAAAAAATTAATTGGACTGGATCGAGCGAATCTTCAATAAGAAGGATAGTCTACACTCTACATAAAAGCCTGATCCGTTTCTTTACCATAACCCTGTATAAGCCTACAAATTTTTAACGTAATCCGTTGACTAGTTCTTCATTAACGTTTAATAGGTCACCAGTCATCAATTAGAAAAATTAAGCGATATTAACATTAAGATTTTAATTTGTATGATCGGACTTGCATGTATAAAACCTTTTCCTCTTTTATCATATTGTCATTGGTGCAGTATGCACATAACCACGGCACTAAATTGGTTTCCGATTTTTTAACACAAATTATAGTTATTAAAATGAAGATAATTAAGTTCTAATACATAAATGTCACATAAAATAAACGTTAATAAAAATAATTATAAGGTAAATATACGGTTTTATTGTTAAGAAGCAATCGAGTAAATAAGCTATAGGTATGATGTTCTGCGTATGGCAGTTGTGCATTACTTAAAGATTTTTTAAAATGTAACTTACCTAAATCGGTTTGGTCTTAAAAGTAAATTTAGGTTAGATTTGATTAGACGTATTTTTTTCCGGTGAAGGCCGTGGAGGGAAAAAAATCATGCATAAGACATCCACAAGATGATATCGTCCTTCAATAAAACACTTCTTACTCACTAAAAAACTCCTTCTATCATCTCCTCTCGCCATACTGGTATCTGCTTTCGGATTACTTCAGTATGGGTAGCTACCTTTTTTTTGCTTTTCATTAATTTTTATGTCCTGCTCTCCCTTTCTTTTGTTTCCAGTATCTCCCTGTGTATATGTACTATTCCATCCCATAGCAAACTCAGTGAGGCTTCTCATCATATTCCCTTTTGTAATAACATCGGGGACAGTTAAAGAGTGTGTGCTGTATCAGTATTCACCTTCCGTCTGTAGTAGTTAACTTCTCCATACGGTCTGCCGATCCACACTTAAGCAGTGTGCTCGCATTTTCCATTGGTTCGCCATCATAACGTCCTCGTTCGTGGCCCAGAAGTTCTATCGGTGGTACTCCCGCAATTACCCCTGCTGCTACCGCCGAAATAGTTTTGTACGCACTGCTTATACGTATGCATGCATACAAGCCCCTGGATCCCTGTTAGCTTAGTGCTTATTGTTCTATTTCCTGTCACTGAGTGCCACATTGGTGCTGCGTACAGGATTTGAGAGTGTACAGCGCACGATAGTATTCTTCGTTTTGATAATCTTGGATCTCCAATATTTGGAATTAAACTTGATAATGCTTTCAGGGTTTTTCAGCTTTCTGAACGGCTTTACTGATATGACCGCACACTTTAGCTTAGTCTCAAGCTACACACCAAGATACTTGATGGATTTCCCTTTTATTGTGAGCAGAGTTGCTTCGGTTTTTTCGGAGCCAATACAATTACGCATTAGTCGCTTAGCGTGTCTATTAAAAAAATACTTTGGTCCCAAGGCCAAGGGACCTCGAAGTAGATCGGCTGTACATTCCTTTTTGTTGTGAGGAACATTGCTTCGCTTCTTTCCGGGCCAATACAATTACGAATTAGTCGCTTAGCGTGTGTATTACAAAAATATACTGGTGGCAAGGATCTCGAACCAGATGGGCAATCCCTTTCCTTTTGTTATGAGGAGAGTTGCTTCGGTCCTTTCCGGGCCAATCCAATTTCGTATTAGTCGCTTAGCGTGTCTATTACAATAATACCTTGGTGCCAAGGGCAAGAACTTTGAACCAGACGAGCAATACCTTGCTTTTCGTTGTGAGGACTTGCTTCGGTATTTTTCGGGGCCAATAGAATTACGTGTTAGTCGCGTAGCGTGTTTGTTACAAAAATATCTTGGTGCTAAGGCCAAGGACCTCTAACCAGATGGAAAGTACCTTACTTTCTGTTGTGAAGAACGTTGCTTCGGTCCTTTCCGGGGTCAATACAATTACGTATTAGTCGCTTAGCGTGTCTATAACAAAAATATCTTGGTGCCAAGGGCAAGAACTTTGAACCAGACGGGCAATACCTTGCTTTTTGTTGTGAGGACTTGCTTCGGTATTTTTCGGGGCCAATACAATTACGTATTAGTCGCTTAGCGTGTTTGTTACAAAAATACCTTGGTGCTAAGGCCAAGGACCTCTAACTAACCAGATGGGAAGTACCTTACTTTCTGTTGTGAAGAACGTTGCTTCGGTCCTTTCCGGGGCCAATACAGTATTAGTCGCTTAGCATGTCTATTACACAAACACCCTGGTGCCAAGGCCAATGACCTCGAACCAGATGGGCTGTACCTTCCCTTTTCTTGTGAGGAGAGTTTCTTCGGTCTATTCCGGGACCAATACAATTACGTATTAGTCTATTAGCGTGTCTATTATACCGGGAGATGCATCGTTGAGTTGGACATACCAAATGCCTATAATAATTCACTCCTAACGACAAGGCTATAAAAAACCGAACTAATTAAACTATTAACATTTACGTTATTAAATTTTTTCCTAGAAGCTAGAAATCTAACCAGTAGCAGTGTTATCACATATCGCCGTTTTTTTATCTCGTTCATGTTGACATAAAATATAAGCCCCATTAAAACCTTATAAAACTTGGGCTATGTTGTTGAGAATTTAATAAACATAAATTGATATAAAAATGCCAGACGCATTAAATTAAAATACTTGGACCACATAAACGGGCAGCTTCTTGTTTTTGGAGACCCAATTAAAATATTTCGGTACACTTTCGGTTATAATTAATACAAATTGTTTTAGATATAGTCGGAAATCATTAAGATAACGTTTAATTAATTGTGTCGAAAGAAGTTTACCTTTGCTACTCCTAATTGGATACGTTTCGGAGTTCAGTAATACGTAATGATGCTAATAAGGTCATTAATGCAAAAATTATACGACACATAATTTGGGGGATACTAGAAAATAGTGGTAATCGGAATTTAAGAATAACTTGTCGGACAAATCTTTACAGGTAGATTTTAGTTTAGATAACTACAAATATTCGTGGGTCAACATGATACTGATTTTTTCATCAAATTTATGAGAAATAAAAGCCATAAATGTAGAGGTCCTAGACAAACAGCGGTTTTAAGCAAATTTGCCAATATAATTGTGAAATACTGCCTTATTATATCATGTCTATTCTTTTCTGTAAAGATTGTTTCACGAAAAATGGATATAACTTAATAACTGCAGTAAAAGTACCTGGGCCATCCCATTATTTATGACCGTTTGTTATTATTATATGGAAAGGACTGGATTGTAATAATTATAATTAAATATAGGCACATCAGGTAGGTTAGGTTGCTTAATTTATATTTAAATATCTTTTTGTGGTAAAATTTGTTAGTTTTTGAGGAATGGTTCAAGAATTGTCTTTTACCAAACATTCCTCAGAATAACGTGATAGTAATGGACAATGCGAGCTACTACAAAGACGTATGTCGTGTCAGCCTTCTGAGCGTCAAACTCCGAACGTTCGGGTGGCGCGCGAAGATCGGGTGTCAAGTCAAAGGCAACAATTCGATTTTGCGCCTGAATTTATAACTATAGTAGTATTTCCTATCGGGTTTGTTCGGGTTTGTTCGGCTCGAATATACGTCGGCGTCAAGCGAAGCTCTGGCGAATCGAGTGGAAGGTAATAAGTAACAAGCGATGATTTTCGCTTGAATTTATAACACAAGAGGTTTTTTTTAATAATCGAGCTATATCGGTTATTTCAATAATCGAGTACTCAAGCGGGGTTTCGCTCGAGCGATCACAACACTACTTGTTTCTAAATAATTTTTTATTTTAATTTTGATTCTCTTTGTACGTTAGGTCTGATGATGCCCATTTAGGGGTGAAACATATGTTACCAAACTGAGGATGTAATTTTGATGAAACGCCGACATTATGATTTTTCAAATTTCTTGTTATATTACTGGTATCTAAGTATAGTTGTTCTAATTGGAAATTACCTGTTAAACAACTAACGGCATCATAACCTAATTTTTTGATCGAATTCCATCCAAGGGCGGATCCAGAACTTCGGTTTGGGGGGTCATGAATGGAAAAATTATGAATAGTATTACCCTGCCGCGTTAGTCAAACCGGTATATATGGTATTTTTCGTGTTAAATTGATGATTTGGGGGGGGGGGGGGGTCATGACCCCCCACGACCCCCCCCTGGATCCGCGCTTGATTTCATCCGATGTTCAGAAACGGCTGGACATACAATAATTAGAGAAGAGATATACAAGGCACACAATTGTTTAAATGCAATGTAAAAAATGTACAGGGTGTTCCATTATCGACACTTTTATATTTCTATCTCCGTTATTGTTAGTGCTACCAAAAAAGTATTGTAGGTGTCATGTGCTCTTTTTGGGTCAAAATTAAAATGGTAAAATCAAAATTCGAAAATTTTCGCTCGCTTAAGAGATACGGGGGAAAATCAACAAATTGACAATTTTTTAAATTAGCCTCTATTTTCTTAGTTAAAAGAGATACAGAAAAATGTTTTATACAGAAGTTTATTTATAATGATTGTTGAATAATCTGCCGTTTTCAGAATGAGTATACGGGGGTCAGGTAAAAAAGTTATCGGACCTAACCTCATTTCTTTAAATGGAACGCCATGCATATTTTAATCTGAAAAGATAGGAGTAGGTATAAATTCTCTTTTCAAATATATAATACATCGGACGATATTGGTTTCCTAGGCGATTTATTTAAACTTTAAACCACAGTAGACCATGAAACAAATGCTAATATCATAGACACAACTAAGTTGACATTCTAGTTGTTATTAACATTTAACGTCGATTTCATTTTTACATTTTTCATTTGTGAAAATGACTTATCAACATTTTGAAAAATTTGATATGATAACAGTTTATATTGATAGCGGAAAAATCGAAGAAGCGCAAAATTAATATTTTGTTCGCTATCCGGAAAGACGGCAACCAGTGGCGGAACTTCAAAATTTGCCCCCCCCCCAAATTATTTATTAGGCCCTATAAAATGATTTAAAAAGTGACCACACTATTCTTTTCTGAATATCTTTATTGTTTAAATTTACTTTTAAACCAAATTTCCAGGAAATATTTACAAAAGTATAAGTTCTCGTAAATTTACTTTAAAAATACATAATAAGATCGAATAATTAAAATATCACACAGGGCAGGTTAAAATTAGAAGTTACTTTAAACAAGTCGCAAAAAAAGTTTTTTTTTTCCTCAAATAATTTAGACTCACAAGTCCCCAGTATAACTAATTTTCTGATCAAATGTTTCTAAGCAGTTAATACTGAATATAACAATGTTTAGTCATCATTATTGTATAAAATGAAACATAAATGATTTAAATGAAATAACTGTATTTCAGCTTACTAATAATAATAATCTAGAAAAAAAAAATTATTGAAAATTAAAAATTATTTGAAAAATTGTTCAATTGGACCTCTGGTTTGTTCAATGCATTTATGTAAACGTATTTTCCCTAAATTGAACCATTGATCAACTTTTCCATTAATTTTGTTTGTAGATTAGTATATTAGTAGTAAGTTATTCTTTTGATGTTAATAACTCTCAGTAAGAAATAATTCTTTGAAAACTGCAAATAAATATAAAAAATATTATTTATAAATTACAAGTGCTATATTTAGACCGGTTTGCTGTCGCACCGGAGCACCTATTTTGTTGCGATAGGAATATTTTATATTTCAAATTCAATTTCCTTAAATTATTGATTTAGGAATAGGAAGTTTGCATTCAATAAAAAATACCTACGGTGACATAAAAACTTTAAAACGTTGTAGTTGTTAATTCCTTGTTACTATAAACATTATCTAGTACCTATTTTCTTGCTAGGCCCAGTGGGTTTGGGCCTGGGGCCCAACTTTCAGAGGAGCTCAGCACTTGGCTTGCTCGACATTAACTTATTCAACACAGACAAGACAAAAACTTAACTTATTTGCAAAACGAATAGGTACCTATGCTTTTTTTATTACAAATAAAATTTTAAAGGTTCTTAAAATCTAAGGCGATCGACAGATGTGTAGGAACTCCTTTTCTTGAAAATCATAATAAATTATTGTTGCGTAAGAAAATACACTTTTTGAAGTAGGGTTGTTCGGGTTTGTTCGGGTCTGTAACGGGAGGCAACTTTGGGCCGTGGCCCCCCTGGACGCCTGGGCTCCCCCGCGTTGCGTGGTCTTACTGCATAGTAGTTCCGCGCTTGACGGCAACTATTTAAGGACATATCCCGAATATTTGAGATGATTCCCGTTATTCTTAATCTGAATCTTTTATTTCGTTTCAAACTAATAAAGTTTAAATAAATCGCCTAGGACACAATATCATCCATGGTGTGTTATATACAGGGTGGCCCATCGAAAACGAAACAGAGACATTTACTGGCAGCTCAGTTCTTTTTTGGAAAAACGCTCAGACCCGTCGATTTTGTTTTCGAGGGGGACACAAAATCGGAACAAAATCACGTCAACAAGTGCAGCCCCCTGGGCGGGGATGGCGCCACCCCTAAAATATTAAATAAAAAAGGAGGGTCGAGTGATACCTTATTTTAAAGGTCTTTCAATTCCCTTTATAATGATCTAAAATTCATAATACTTCAGTTCAGTAGTTTTGGAGATTTATTGATCTTAAACTTAAATAAAACTTTAATACATCATTAGTGGAAATCAATACATTTGGTAGCAAAGTACTTTAAAAATTAAGAATGAACTGACCCGTCAGCCAAGTAAATGTTCGAAATGACCACCATGACTCTCCATGCAGTAATAAAGATTTTGCTCAAAACGTTGCCGCACATTTTGCAATATTTGAGGAGTAATTTGAAGGCACTCATTCACAATTCTTTGTCGCAAATCTTCTAACGATGTTGGTTGAGTAGCATAGATTTTGCTTTTTAAGTGACCCCACAGAAAGAAATCCAAAGGTGATAAGTCTGGCGATCTTGGGGGCCATTCAATGGCACCTCTTCTACCAATCCATCGACCTGGAAACATCTGATCTAAATATTGTCGAACACGTAATGCGTAATGTGGTGGGGCACCATCCTGTTGGAACATCAACCTATTCGCAATGTACCGCCGATCATTCCCATTTTCCATTATGACTGTTAATGCAAGATCTATGGCGTCTTGCAGTAATTCCAAATACATTTCACCGGTTAAATTTCCAGGCAAGAAAAAAGGACCAACTAAATGATCGCCAAAAATACCAGCCCAAACATTTAATTTTTGTGGCTGCTGTGTGTGTACCTCATGATAAACTCTGGGATTAGAATCTGACCAATATCGGCAGTTATGACGGTTTACTAGGCCATGTAAGAAAAAGGAACATTCGTCGGAAAAGCAAGTGTTAATTCGTTCACTCATATCTTCACAAAATTGTAATCGCCGATCAAAATCGTCTTCATTAAGTTCTTGTACAAGGTGAATTTTATACGGATGAAAACTATGGGCCTTCAGAATCCGTTGGATACTACATCGACTAACACCACACACAGTATCCAATTTGCGGGTACTTAACGTAGGATCTACATAAACTTGCCCTATAACCCCCACTTCTATTGCTTCGTTCCTTATGGGATTTTCAATGTTGCGTTTTTTATTTTCGACTGATCCAGTGTCCCGAAATTTAGCTATAAGTTCTAGGACATATTTTCGATGCACGTTACTGTTCTCATGTCGCGCATTAAATATGTGTGCTGTTCTATTAGCGCACTGATTATTTCCGAAAAATATTTCGATAATTTCAATCCTTTCTGCCGTGGAATATACCATGGTTAATTTATGAATAAAGCGGTAAAAGGTATTTTAACAACAAAGTTTGGTCGAATCAATCGCAAACTATGTACAAATTCCTATTTAAAATAAGTACGAGACATTCCCTGCTTATCTTTCTTCAATAAACCACTTTTTTCGCGACAAAAACCGCTCCAATCGCTATTTTGAACACCAAAATGATAAACAAACCATGGGCGTAGTGAAGAAAAGCATTAAATTAATAAGTAACTGCCTTTACTCAAATTTCTTCTGAAAGTAGTACAAACTAATCAGATGTACCTATTAAAGTGTACTGTAAGCTTAAAATCAATAAATCTCCAAAACTACTGAACTGAAGTATTGTGAATTTTACATCATTATAAAGGGAATTGAAAGACCTTTAAAATAAGGTATCACTCGACCCCCCCTTTCCATTTAAGATTTTAGGGGTGGTGCCACCCCCGTCCAGGGGGCTGCACTTGTCGACGTGATTTTTTTCCAATATTGTGTCCCCCTCGAAAACAAAATCGACGGGTCTGAGCGTTTTTCCAAAAATGAACTGAGCTGCCAGTAAATGTCTCTGTTTCGTTTTCGATGGGCCACCCTGTATTTGAAAAGAGAATTTAAAATGCTATATTTTTAGATTAAAATATACAGGGTGTTTCATTTAAATGAATGAGGTTAAGTCCGATAACTAACCTGACCCAGTATACTTATTCTGACGACAGACAATCATAATAAAGAAACTACTGTATAAAACATTTTTCTGTATCTCTATTAACTAAGAAAATATAGGGTAATTTAGAAATTCTCAATTTTTTGATTTTCCCCCGAATCTCTTAAGCGAGCGAAAATTTTCTAATTTTGATTTTACCATTTTAAGTTTGACCCAAAACAGTACATGACACCTACCTAACTTTTTTGATAGCACTAACAGTTACGGAGATAAAAGTGTCGAAAATGGGACACCCTGTACTGCCAAACTGCAATATATTACCATTCTTTCAGTTACCATAAATAACATCCTCTAATCCTGCTAATTTTCTGCATATAAATTCACATTTCCTCACAATCGAAATATGAGGCGAGGATATACATTAAAAAGGTCTAATCAATTAAATTACTCGCGACAGCCACACAACTATTCATCACACCACACAAATCTTTTTAATCCTATATTTATTACGTCATTATAAATAAATTATTCACTGAGAAAATTGTCAGGGCCGTATTCTATAGAATTTTCAAAAATTATAACTTACCTACCACATTGATTGTTTACATCTCTCGCCTAGTGCCTCCCATGTGGTTCTATCAAGATAACATAAAGATAAATACATATACATATATATAACTTACCCTTATTTTTAATGTTAAATAGAATATAATTATAAAGTTCGGGGGTTTGTTCGGTTTGGAAGTCTCTATTTGAACATATAGATTTTTGCAGTTTTCTCAATTTTATTTTTAATCTTATTGTTTGAATACACTGTATTTATAGTTAAAAAATATTGAAAAAAATTTATTAAAGCAGGTCCTTTTGAACAAGAAATCAAATCCAATTTTAATAATAACGGCTTCAAATATCATTTTAGACATTGCAGACATAGGTCTGCAAATGTCATTTTTTACATAATACCAGTGTTGTGATCGCTCGAGTGAAAAAACCGTTCGAATACTCGATTATTGAAATAGCCGACATCGCTCGATTATTGAAAAAACGGCTCGAGTTATAAATTCAAGCGACTCGCTTATATCTTTTCACTCGAGACTCGCCGCCGCAGTACCGCTGCTCTCTCGAGCGCAAGGTGACATCATCGTTCGATGAATCGTAGTTTCAAGTGATGATATGACCACTCGAGCGATTTAACCACTCGAGCGATTATTGGAAAGACTAATCGAGTTGTACATTTAAGCGAAAATCGTTGCCGAAGGCGCCCGATGATTGTGGTTGTCAAATTGTGTTCAGAGTTTTCATGGACAAATTTTGTTTTCGTCGGGAATTGGGGATGATCTTCGGGAATTCTTGCAGATTATTATAATTTTGCAAAAAAAATAAAGAGGTAATATAATTGTTACAAAATTCCGGAATTATATACAGCAATCCGGGACCCGCGAAAAATTTGCGGAAATATCCCGACCTCCCTAGCTATAATACCTGTAAACGTCATCGCTTGAAGAATTTGAATTTCGAGTAAAATCGCTCGATTATTGAAATTGCTCGAGTATCAAGCACTGGATTATTAAAATAATTGATTTTTCCCAAAACTACATAAAACCTTAAATATTTCAAACATGCTTAGACTTAATTATAGGACATGATATACCAAATATGCCTGGAATCTCTCGATCTTATGTTATGCTAAGTCGATTCTGCGCATGGTTGTCTAGCTTCCTTAAGAACCCGCTCTCGGCAAGTTGCGATTGACGGATTTCTCTCAGATACCTTCACTATCAATGCCGGTGTTCCTCAAGGGTCCATATTGTTTCCCACCCTCTTCTTATTCTACATTAACGACCTTCTAGTGAAAACAAAAAAATCTTATTTTCTTTCTCTTTGAATGCACAAACATCGACTGCAGATGCGCATCTTCGCAGACATTATCACGGCTCAACAAAGACCTGGAAGAAATTTTGGCTTGGGGTGACAGTAACCAAGTCGAATTTAACGCTAAGAATACCCAGGCAGCAGTTTTCTGTAAAAAGGTTAACATTACAGAACCGAATATAGTCACGGCCTGACACGCAATTCCACTGGCTTCATCTATTAATTTGCTGGGCGTCAATCTGGGAGGAAATATGTCTTGGCATATCCACGTTGTGGCAATCGCCAAGATAACTTCTCAGAAATTTAGTGTACTCTTCCGAACCAGAAAGTTGTTCAGACCTCAACAACTTTTGACACTATACAAAGCCAAAATTCGACCATCACTAGAATACTCCTCTCATGTCTGGAGCTCTGCATCCAAACATACACTTCGGCTACTGGATTCCATCGAAAGGAGAGCCATTCGTCTGACCGGAGACCACGAGCTGACAAAGAGCCTCCAGAGCCTGGAACATCGAAGACAGGTTTGTGATTTGACTCTCTTTTACAGATATATCCATGCTGCTCGGCTGACCTTGCCTTCTTAATTGGGCCCAGAACGGTAAATAGCAGAAATAGATGACGACCCACTGCCGCCCATCTATATTTGGTTAAACTTAGTACTCCTGGAACTTCATTATTTAAGAATTCCTTCATCTGGAGGACATCATCCTTATGGAACTACCTTCTCGATGTCGTGTTTCCCAACAAGTTTAACTTTCAACGATTCAAAACCAACGTGAATCGCTTTATGCTAACACGCACCACTACCAGAGTACCTTAAAGAATTTTCCTATAATGCTTGTGTTTGATTATATAAAAAAAATACCTACAGATCTAGGCGTTTCTCGGTGGTACACCCTAGATAACGACGTAAAATGTTGGTTGATGCTCAATTGCGTAATTTTCTTAAATTCTCTAATGATATTCATGTTTCATTCTCGAATACAGAAATGGAGTTTAGCATTAAAAATAAATATTTCTATTATAGACAAACAAATAATAAAAAATATGTTGCTCATAAAAAATGTTTGAGATGTCTACCAGCCGGTTGAGCTGACCAAGAAGCTATTAGAATTTGGTTTGCTAGAAACTGAAATGAACTGCTAAATTATCACTTTGTTCAGGTTTGAATTCGAACCGAAGGGATGGACATAAAAATACTGTGTTGATGGGAAAAGTTCTGGATTAAGTTACTTTCGCATCAATCTTCCCAAATGCGGACCTGATAATTGTCTTTCGCAGCTGTTATTAGACCCTTATTCGAATACAATTAGAGATGTGTCCGACCACACGGGTTCCAAAGAACTCTAATGAACTATAAATATGTCCGGCACAATGCCGTTGTATCACTTATTTATGTGGAGGCAGTATATTTTAATACGGTCTTTTACGCTTTAGAACCAGTGTGCTTTAAACTGTTTTGGTTTGCTATTTGGTTCGGCAACAAAAGTGCAATTACTTCACAATATATAATAGTCAATAAATATCACTAATATCAGCGTCACATTATAGCATTTCAACCATCAGCCGGTCACAGAGTTACTTGTAATTCTTATTTTATTTGAATTCTTCTTAATATACGGTAAGGAATCAAGAAAATAATGCGAGCTGATTGTAGCCTCGGCAGAGTCGAGAGCTGGATTATCTAATACAGTTAGATATCCAGGAACGTGGATTTACGTATAATACGGAACTATGATGGTATAGTATTTATAGCGAATCCTCAAGCTTTTTCGACAGTTGACATCATTAATATGTCATCGATCAGCTGTTTGATGACTTAACCAAATACCCCAGTTTTATAGGAACCGTATTGAGCTTGTTTGGTTTTTATATTTTTCGAGTTTGATTAGTGCTAATACGTTTAAAAGTGTATTTCCGTCGTTTTAGAAGTGTTTATTTTGTGTTGAAAACTTTGATTAATTACATATTGAGTTGTTTGTATATCTGGTAAACCACAGTAAGTACTTGTCACGTTATGAAAAATTTATAGGTTAATATTTTCATTTATCTGTTTTTAGGCGAAAATAATAATTATGGAGCATAATTATTGTCTGCCTTCTACCTCAGCTGATGCCACCGTTAGAGAAACTAAGGTGAATTTAATATTAATAAAAAAATTTCTAGATGTTTCATTTCTTTCTGATCGAGTTGAGATTTGTTTCAGTTAAATATCAGGTAATACTTTTGTGTGGCGACTTGAATGTAGACAGTAATGGGTAATAACGACCATGCTCATATTGTTCATTCCTTCATAAAATGCCATCTCGGGGAGGATGAAAAGTGGCAATGAGAAAGTTAAATTTATTTTTGGACATCTCTTCGAACAAAGTCAGAAAAAACTAAAAACCGAATCGCAAAATTGTCCCAATTTAACCGACTTCGTATCTCTTTACTCTTACCTTTCCCGAAATCCCAATGGGAAAGGCCGAAATACCCATTTTATTAGTTTTTTGCATATATGACTTACGTAACCTACATATTTGCAGTATACGTAGCCTACGTATACAAAAGAAGGGTGCATATAGAATTTGCTTGTTATGATACTATACGCTTATAAGTTACTAGTGAACATTAAAGTTAAAACAGAGGTAACAAGAGTGAACAATCTTTAAGCAAACCGTATATTTAGTCCATAGTTATTTTCAAAAATGTTTTTTTGTGCATCCGGTACAAAACATGGAAATTTTTCCAAGTGATTTGTATTTACATAACAGGGAAAAGAAATGATCAAGGATGACTTTTTCGAAAAATTGAAGATACAATTTATTACAGGTATAGTTAAGTCCATGTGTAGACACACTGTATACAGTTTACAGTAGGTAAAGATGGACATGCATGTAGATGCGTACTTCCTATCTTTTTGTGAAGATAGAGGTACCTACTAGACATGTAATTATAAAATAATGACTTTATTTTATATATTTGAATAAATAAATAACAAAAAATACAATGTGTTATGTTTTATTCCCTATAATAAATAATAAAAGATGTATTTAAAAATATAAATAGACTCATTTCATTTTTAAAATAAACGTACGTACTATTGTAGTACGGTCCTGGAAAGTCCTGGAATGTCATACAAACCTAGGCAAAATAAATAACCAGAAATAAGCAGGCAAGTCATTATGTCACGTGACACTTGACATATCTGGCGCGAGGATTCGCTAGAACCACTATAGTATATTACCGTAAAAACCCGATTTCGGTTAAAACCCGATCTACCTAGGAAATACTAGTTTTTTAACTATCCTGCCTCATCAATTCATGGGAATAAATGTTTATAGGGCATGTGAAGAGCAATCACAAATCATTATTATATACAAATTGCCACTGAAGCGGAAGCTATAATACGAGCAAAACTGAAAAATCATCATTAATCAATTAATCATGTAGCTGTTTTTTCTATGTTAAAAAATTTACATCTGGTAAAAAATAATTTTTTAAACTTTGCTAAAAATAGTTAGTACCTACCCTTAAACGTAAAATGCAATTACTGAAGAATTTCCTATTGTAATTACATTATTTAAAATAATAATAGCACGCTCATGACTAGACCATGATTTACACGATATTGCTTCCCCCTTACCGATACGTCTGAGACACAGATCCATTTGTCGACCTGAACAATTAGACGCATCACGACGTAAACTACTCCGCCATAAACTCAACAATATAAATTATTAAAATTGGTTCATTATTAACGAAATAACAATTTATTAATTTGGACGGACGTGCATTTCTGATAGGGTACGTATGGGAGAGATACCGCGTGGGGATATATGCCGCACCTCACCTGGTACGCACATATAATAGAACGACACGTTGGAATCAAGCGACATCTGAAGTAAGTCGGCTTGTATTAGTTAAGTATGCTGTCTTTGGGTTTTTCCTGTGCCTTTTGAGTTTGCTATTTAATAATCAAAACGGTAAGTATCATTTTCAATGAGTATAAGGCACTTTTTAACTTTAATAGCACAGTAAATTTCAAGGACAATATAGTTTCATTTGTAGTATTGCAATTAGATAGGCGATTTTATAGATTATAATGCACAATTTAAGTTAAGATTTTATTTTGGTTCTCTGTGAAGTGATGCGGCATCTCTCCCTATGAAAAAGGACAGACGCTGCATATTTTAGTAACACAGTTGCCACACATTGTATTTATGTGTTTAGGTGAAAGTAATAGCTAATAACCATGCACCTGCCGAATAAATAAAAAGGATAATGTTTTGTAGGTGTACGATGCCCAGAAAACTACAATCAACGATATTACCGTGTGGAATGTTTCGAGCAATACAGATGCGCGACGAAAACATGACCATGATGAAAATAACATTAATGGGCTGTTCTCCCACGACCCGGGGAAAGTTTTTGAATATTTTTTGGTATAAGTAATTTCTTTTCGCTTTATTTATATTTATACAGGGTGTCCCAGAATATGTGGGCAATCTCCCGGGTTCAGATAGAACACTTAAAAATAACAGAAGAAGTTCCTATACATTTTTCTTCCTACGGTTTCCCCTACGGAGATACGGGCCCATAACGGACGTCCTCGGAAATCGTTGTTTTTTAAATAATTTATTAAGTACTAGGTGAAATTTAATAATTTCTTAGTAATAGTTAGTAGAACAAACCCGAACAAACCCTTAAAATTCTCCATTTTAAACACATTTGGCTTATTTAGTTTGCCAGGGACGGACTAGACGTAACACAACAATGCTTATTTTTTGTACACCTTATATGATGAAGGAACGGCAATAATATTTTTGGATACTCCAAACCTTAAGCTGAAAAAAAGGTACTGTTAATCAATGTCGATAAAGTGAACTGTTTTCGAAAAAAAAAATTCTTGTTCAATATGCTTTTTTGCATCGGTTGTTGTTTTATGTTCCATAAAATTCCCTCATTGTTGTTATGGTTTTTTTCACTTGTACCGATTTAAATAAGAATATTTATGCCAGTGTCAGTTTATGGTAGTGTCTTGAAATTTGCGGTTTTTCTCCTTTGTCTTATTAGTTATTAACTTAGTAATGGAATTTACGTATACTGAATATAAATCATATTGAAAAAAATAACTTCTTTTTCGAAAACAGTTCATTTTATCGACATTGATCAAGAGTACATTTTTTTCAGCTTAAGGTTTAAAGTATCCAAAAATATTATTGTCGTTTCTTCAGCATACAAGGTGTACACAAAAAAAACATTTTTGTGTTACGTCTAGTCCGTCCCTGGCAAACTAAATAAGCCAAATGTTTTTAGAAGGGCGAATTTTAAGGAGACTTATCTAGTAACAATGGTACTAAAAAATTATTAAATTACACCTAGTACTTAAAAAATTATTTAAAAGCAACGATTTCTCCGTAGCGTAGGCAGTAGGAAGAAAAATGTATAGGTACTTCTCCTGTTATTTTTAAGTGTTCTATCTGAACCCTGGAGATTTCCCACATATTCTAGGACACCCTGTAAGAAATATAATATGAAACAAACGATTTTACAATTTTATTTGTAAAAGTGAGGCAACTCTCCCACACTTATCCTAATTAATTTTAGTGTATTTAGTTCTGATCCAAATAACTCCATATAACTCCATACAATAAATAATTCAACACTCCCCATTTTGTAACTTTACGATCGCTAACAGAACCATTGTTTCACCTAAGACCAACTGACATGATTACGAGTATCGAGACAATTGCGGCAGCCATAATCGGATAATAACTAATACCTCGTGAACATACCTCCATAATGGTATGGTTATAAATAATCTTAAGAATGCCTATTTACCACCAACGCGAAACTTGCCAAGTCGGAAGGTCAGCGGCGGAAAATAATAGCAAATAGTGGCCGTTTCTTTTTCAAATTCGTAAATTTGTTAGTACTATACTAGTCTTGTGTCGGGTTGCAAAAAGACTTTCAACGATAATTAACTAACTAGACAACTATGATTCGGACATCAATTGTATTTACAGAAATGATTTGCTCACATTTAAAAAAAGTTCTCGAGTAATCGAGAATTACGCCAATCGCGGACCACTTTGATTTTGTAAATAATTTCTACTATTCAATAATTAATTATATAGGGTGTCTCATAGCTTATGGGCCTTAGAACAACTAGAGATACTAAACATCAAACTATGCCGATTAAGTTTAAACATCAAAAATATGAAAGAAAAAACGGAAATGTCTCAAAAACGGTTAGAGATTTTAGATCGAGCCAACCATTGATTTAAAAATTGCTCTTCTTCGATAATCTTGGATTAAAAATACTTAATAACAGGTAAGAAAAACATAATACTTTTATTAAAGCCAGTGTATGTAACTAGCGCCCTCTAATGTGAAACTTAAAAATTCTACAAATTCTCATTTCTAACTGATATAAACTTCACACCGCCAACTTTCAATCTGATACATTAAACCATTTTCAAATTGTGGATTATTTTCAAAAATAAAGTTTCACTTTCCGTATTTCTAGAACGAGAAACATTTCAAAAATCAAAATTAAATACAGGAGCTTCCACAATATTTGAAAAAATTCTAAAATTTTGCGTTCCTGTTTTATTTTTCCTGGCTTTGTTCGAAGAGATCTCCAAAAATAATTTTCACTTTCCCATACTTTTATTTTCTACAAGATGGCATTATCAAATCCATTTGAGACATTTCGTCTTTGGGTCACCATCATCAACTTAATTTTTTTAAATACGGGCCTGTATCTTTTTGTTTAAATTATGAAAGAGGGCCGAAATCTACGTTCAGTGGTATACAATTCTTACTGGTGGTTTTTCCACTTTTTGTTCCTTAAATTAACCACCTTCATTAAAATACTTCTATAACGTGGCTGAAATTTACTTTTTTTATATAAAACTTAATGCTTCTTCTAAAAGTTTTAAGAAAGTGCTGGTATTAAGAGTTAAATTTTAAAAACTATTAGTTTGACATTAAAAAAAACAGTGTAGTACATACGTAATAACAATTAAGGACAGAAATAGCAATAATAAATTTAAAATCTTCAGTTTCTTCGAAACAAAAATAAATTATAGTAACGTACTAGGGGTTTTTTTTTAATGAAGATGGTCAATTTAGGGAACAAAACGTCGGAAAACCAGCAAGTGTTGCATACCACTGAACGTAGATTTCGGTCCTCTTTCATGACTCAAACAAAAAAATCCATGCCCGTATTTAAAAAAAAATAGGTTGATGACGGTGACTTAAATAAATACGAAACGTCGCATGAAAGAGAATAAAAACTAGCAATGAGAAAGTGAAATTTATTTTTGGACATCTCTTCGAACAAAGTCAAAAAAGCCAGGCTCGTATTTAAAAAAAATTAAGTTGATGATGGTGACTTAAATACGAAACGTCGCATGAAAGAGAATAGAAACTAGCAATGAGAAAGTGAAATTTATTTTTTTACATCTCTTAGAACAATGTCAGGAAAAAATTAAAACTGAAACTCAAAATATTAGATTTTTCCAAATATTTTAAAAGCCCCTGTATTTATTTCTGATTTTTTGCGGCATATTATTGGGCCCATAATTACGCAACTTGGTCCGAATTTAACCGACTTCGTATCTCTTACCGTTTCCGAATACCCAATGGTGAATGCCGAATTTGTAACACCCTGTATACTGATCATTTAGTTATTTATTACAATAAATACAATAACCGATTGATTTTCAAATATCATTAAGTAAAAAAGAGCGCAACGGATAAAGTAAAGTACCTACTTAGAAAAACAGTTATTAGTTATTACTTGAAAAAGGTTTATCCAAACACACAAACTGCTCTTAAGAAACATTGCCGATTAAGGAAACAAGTACATATTAAAAAAATTCCAGTGGCGTACTCAAAGGTATTGTAAACTACAGATCCCATAATACATTCATAAAACTCTTGGAAAGGGAAGCTGTGATTGTTTGAAATGTTATTGAAAATCAATAATGGGTGGAAGAGAGAACTACATGTTTGTTGGCTAATTGGCAACAATGTTGAAGTCTGGTTATTTCAGATGGTTAAATATTAAAACATAATCATACTTGCCGATGAAAAGATAAATCCTTATTTAAATGGTCCTCTCTTTTACAAACTACACATGAATGCACCATTATGGTTTAAAATAAAGACGATCTTTCACCAATAATCACAAAAAACAAAAAACACAAAATATATAATAATCCGTTAGATCAAAGGACAAACATCGCAATGTTTACCAGATTATTTTTCATTCATCTTTTGCTTCTCATATTTGTAAAGTAGAAATAGATGTTGCCAAAGTGCAGTTGGATTAGTTCAAGATTCGTTTGATACTTTTAAGTATAATAATCTCTCATTGCCTTTTCACAGCTTCTTCATCGGAAGAAGATAACAACGCACAGTCCATGGTTATATCTCGATGTCGAGGGACTACTTTGCGAAGCTCAAGCGAGGCTGTGCGGTGCTATGGTACACGGCTATGGGCGAGGGGCGGTGCGCCGTTGTGGACACAGACTAAGACGTGGGGCAATCATAGCTTTCTAAACCGTGGTTAATGTACTATTTTTTCCACTACTATGCCATTTACAAAATTTTTCTGTAGTTATTATTTTTATTGTCAGATCATTATAATTTGCTCTAATCGGGTTGACCCACCTAATTGGCACATAGTTTTACAGGTTTTTTGTTACGAATGTTTAAAAATAATTTAAAAAATTAGGAAACTCCCGATAGCTACGCCACTGGTGACAGATAAAAATTGACTTTATACACTTCAAATAATGGTGCAGCAAGGTCTGTCGTAAGATAAATAAATGCTATTTTTCTTTAATTTTCAGTTTACAGAAATGGCAATAAAAATAAATAGTCGTTAGTAAACGTTGTAATCTGTCAAATTACTGTAAATACTGAAGCATTAAATGGTACTCAATGCTAATTAAATAAAGTTGATATTAATGGGAGTGATTTAGATATAATACTATTAAATGATACATGATATGTTGCTGAACAAAATAATTCTATTTAAGTGGCGGCGACTTAGCCATGGTTGTCAAAAGAATGTATAAGGATATGTACAGGCATGTTGCCTATTTAATCGAAAAACAATCCAATATTTATATTTAGTTTGTTGATAATTGACATATTTCATGAACTACACAGAAACATAATGACGTTGTCGTGGGGTTGTTTGATATGTTAAAGTGCGAACAGTGCCTAATAGGACGGCAGCCCGTTACCAGGATTTCAGACTGATCACGACCTCAAGTTTTTTGAGTTTTTTGGTGATTTGATGAGGACTTGAGAAGGAAATTATCAAAAACGGACATTGGCAACGTTGCGAAATCATCGAGAATCATCTTTACATCTGTAAAAAATATGGTCGTAATAGTTATCGCGTCCATTCTTATTTAGTTTGGTCTGAAAAAAATCGAAATTTGTTTACAGCGGATAATTCAACTTATCACGCCTCGTCCGTTTTACTTGTCGGATATTATTTTTCGTTATTCGTGACCGGAAAAAATGAGAACGGACATTTTCATCGACTCTCAACCGCAGTGTTGGATCTTAGGTATGTCATTTTTTTAAGGCTGTTCGAGTTATCGCGCCTCGTCCGTTTTCAAGAAATCGTGTATTGTGGCACTGAAAATGGGGGAAAAATATGAACTGACATTTTTACGCACGCATTTTTTAGCAAAACCGTATTCAGTCAACACAGCACGTGTATCAATAATAATGCAATATGGTGACATAGCTAAGTTGTTATAGACAACCAAGCCACACAGCAAGCCGTTCCATGCACGCGCCGTGTAGCGCGATCATGAATTATACAGATATGAGATCCGACTAAGCTGCTCTCTCTGTAGCTGCGCAACACGGAAAATGTCCGTTCGACTCGATTTACTATTTTTTAGAGTGTTATAAACAATTTAAAACAAAAATTGACCGGGCGCTGTAACTTTTTTATAGCCCTTTCCTTTACATCTTTTATTTAAACTATGGAATTCTTGCAACACCAAAAACGTCCGTTGTCGATGGATTCGCGTTTTTTTTTTATATTTTTAATATGATTTCATCAAGAACAGACAAGGTGTAGTAACATAAAGACGATCTGCTTTCTTACGGACTGAAATCACTCTGACGGGTAAGCGCAGCGTTGCCGAACTTTTTCGCTCAAGTAAAACTCTCTTATTTTTTTATTAATCTAGCGATTAGTCATTGACTAGATGAAGGCTTGATAATAGAACATTTTGGTAACGGGCTGCCGTACTATAATATCGACATCGTCTTGTTATCAGGATTTGTGTACCGAATTTGGTACACTTTACATGTTTAACGATTTGTTCTTTAATATTCTGTGCACTACGGGCGACCTATTTTTTTAGTTGCTTATTGTATTTTGTTGAATGTTGGTACATTTTTACCAGATTTGGTACAAATTTGACGATCCAGACGGTACAAAAATTTGAAGCTTCGGAACAACACTGCTTGTTATACACTACCAACAATTATTCTTAGAACATTACCTTCTGCGAGAGAGAACCAGCCTTTTGACTGATTTCTACCCCTAAAGTATTATCAACGAGGCTGGCAGGTTGTCATCTCGAAACAGAAACTCTTCAGATGTTTCTTATCGTTCTCGTAACTGCATTGAAAATAAATTAATATTTGCAATGTAATTTAAGTATTAAATATTAAAAAAATATATAAACCGATTGCTTCTGCATCATTCATTGGTAACCTTGTGACTTATTTGTCATGTGACTGGTCGTTTGGCTGGAAAATTGAAAAAAAAAACTATTTTGTTAGGGAAAGCTGGTATAAGATGGCGAGATATTCAAAAAAATGTTTTCCTTCTGCTCTCTTTTTAAAGGATTGGAGCCAAAATACCAAGAATATATTTTTCAGAAAAATATCGAGTATTCGTTGCATAAGTTTAATATTTCCAGAAATATAATGAAAATATGTTAAGTAATCAAAACCAAGATAATAATCTATTATTTGAACATTTTTGTGTTGTTTTAAAAAAACGTTATTTGTTAAAATTTAAAATATAGCTTCCTACCATTTGTATTTGTCTGACAACCATATTTACGATTTATAGTTATTCCTGGAATAATATCCTTACAAAAGGTCGTTTTTTATAATTTTGCACTAGTTTTAATGTGTCTCCTATACTGTTACGAAATAGGAAACTAAATTCACTGAAACCTATAGAAACTTTAATTGGGAAGTCGATATAATCATGCTTAGTTTTACCGAAAGTCCGTTATTGTTAAAAATTTGAAAAACGGTCTTCCGTAAGCATATTGTTCCAGAAATAACCATAACTGGTAAATAAGGTTGCCAGATGGTTTGGCCAAACCCAGTTAATATGGGAAGCTAAATTTTAAACTTGAACAAATAATACTTTTTTAAACCAACACAAATGTTTGCAGAATATATTCTTAACTAACTTTGTTTTCGATAACTTAACACACAACACAGGAGAAGATGAAGATTCACGAACCTTACCTATGACCTGACATAAATTAATAAATATTTTAGATATAGGTACTGTCGATATTGCTTTACATTGCCAATAATGATTTAAATGGTTATGAATAAAAAAGGTTATCAATTTTAAAACAAATTTCTTATGACGAGGTACCTGAAACAGACAGTCTTAATGTGTTCAGTGATGCTGGAAGAGCCTGTATCCTTAAACAGGTTACTTGTCTCTGGTTTGCCACTTATAGCATCGCTCAAATATGAGGACAAAAAATAGAAGTGGGATAAATAGAAGTGGGCTAAATAGAAGTGGGCTAATTAAAGAAATAAGAACATGGAGAAAAACCCAATAAAATTGAATAAATCGCCTCAAAAGAAGATTATAATGAATCATGGAAACTTAGCCATAATAACTTAACTCAAATCTAAAAGGGCGTTGGACCACCACATGGACATGGATCTCTAAAAAAGATGAACCAAAAAAATTCATCGGCTGCGTGCTTCGACGGCCAGTAGGAGCAGAAATCAAAAACCCAAAACGGAAATAATTGATTGATCATTTGACTTATCTTAATACTGCCAACTGAAATGGTGCATTCTTCTTTTTGTTCTGCTCCAAAAAGTACCCTGTCAACCTAGACACTCTATACTGCGACCTAACAACCACAGAGGAGAATCGGAGGAAGGAACCAAGTCCGCTTTGAAGCACGAGGCGGTTGTGTATGTCGAAGGACGATCCGGACCAACTAAAAGAACCAATAGCCACTCTCTCAACTCTTTTAACCTCAATTGACAGGTTCAAAATAAACAACAATTTGCTAAATTGTTATAACAATCAAAGATCTTGAATAGTTGTTTAAGTTGGTTGAATGGCTTGCAATTTATAACAATTAAGGGAGGAATGCAACTTATCCCAGATAAGGTATGTTACTTTATATAGAAATAAATAGTGGCAAATTAAAAATTGCTACAATGAATCCATCTACTCATACTCTAGAATGTGCACATTGTAAAAATACATAAATTACAGTTTAGTTTACAATATAAAGTTGATCTTTTGACAGCCATAAAACCAAAATTAACTTTTTGACCATAAAATGCCCCAAATTTGCATCGTTTTGAATTCTATGATCGAATTCCCATGGAAATTCTCTCTTGAATTATATACTTCAAATGTTATTTTATTGATGGCGACGGCTTGTTCCAAGTTTAATACCGCTAGGCTCGACTAGTCCGGCATCGGTCCAATTAGCTCAGGAGGCGCCGTCTGCTTAGTTTGTATCTGCTCGCAAAAAATAATATTTATTAGATAAATAATTCAATAGACAATTTTTAGTTCCGTGGGAATCACAGAATTGAATATCAACTATATATAATAATTAACGATTTTACGCGGACACCCACGGGACCGCCTAAATGTGTCCGCCTAATAGAGGTGTCCGCACATGGGAAATTTGATATAAGGTAATATGTAAATGCAAAATTATTACTATGTATATGTATGTACAAAAAAACATAACATAACAAAAATACACTAGTTTTAGTTAGGATGTAGTACTAAAAAAATCTAATAACGTAATTTGACGTGTTCGCGTTTTATACTTGCAATCTAGAAAATGTAATTCCAAGTCTGATAACAATTCCATTGATGTAGAGTCACCTCTATTCTTTGCATACTCTTATAATTCCTTTACCATACTAATGGCTTGTTGATAATTGGTGACATTTGTTTGATTACTGCATTCAACTTCTTCATCAGAGTCGTCAGATAGTGATGTGGTTTCAGTTTGGACTACATAATCGGTAGGAATGGGGTCACTAAAATCTTCTAATAGCACATTGCTATCAATGTTAATGAACTCGCCCAAATCATTGTTATCAAATTACAAACTTCCACAATATCAATATTCTCTTTCAGACTCAAAACGAGACATTTTTTGCCATTGTATACGATTTTAACCTTAGAACTCACAAATAACCGGCGGACTGCTGTCGGCGAAGTCCGCATACGCAATTGGTTGCCGGTCTGTCTTCAGAGAGTATTTGCACGGTACTTATTCGTCTCCCAAATATTTTTTTAATTTTTTTTTGTCCGTTTAAAGGAGGGATTTCGCAGAGTCCGCCCAAGAGAGGTTGATTTTCATGAAATTTCATATACATACCTAGTTCCGGACTATGAAAAAAGTCCGTTTTAAAAATAGAGATGTCCGCTTATTAGAGGTGTCCGTTATGAGAGGTTTTACTGTATATGATCTTCCTTACGACTTGGCTTATTATCTGTACACATCCCTATAATCTCGCACATTACATTGAATACGGTGCAATCAGGAGACCATTCAGATGTGAAAGTACCATGATTGGAACAGTCATCGATTGTTGAACAATTAGGGATCATTTCACGCAAACGAACAATGTGATCATTCATTAGCGGTTTCCTTAAACCACCTGGACATTAAAACCTTTTTGATATATTGTGCCGTGTCGAGCCGACCACCAAATAAACATATCAGATGGATTTATTACCATTTTAAGATCCGTCCATGTCTTTAATTGGTAATATTGACACAATTTTTCCAAATTTGTATATACAGGGTGTTATGGAAATGACGTATTATATCTTAAACTGGCAATTCCTGAGATAAAGACAAATTGAAGAAAAATACCCATAAATCGCGCTTCCAATTCATTCAGCGGCAAAAGTGACCTGACGTCAAACCAGAGAAACACCTGTATGGCACAGTGCGATACATGTAAGCAATCCAGAAATTGCCGGTGTTGTCATATGTACACCTTAAACTCTTTATACAAAATAAAATAATTCAAACACTTTTCAACTTTTTTGTACAATTAATTGAAGAACATTTACCAAGGACTATATTTTAAACTACCCCGAAAAAACATGGAATAGTAATAAATAAGTTTGAAATAGGCACGTACGTCACTAGGTCAAATGCCAATGACCTCTTGACGCCATACATCGGCTGTGTTCATATAGCGCCGCACGCTTGCGGGCTGTTAGTTGAAGACCAACCAGCGGCCGGATACGTTGTGTCTCGTCGATCACCAACATACTCTAAGCAATCCGCTCTGTTTTTTCGGTTTACGCGTGTATCTTGCCCGTCCATAAATAATAATCTTTGAATATTGTTTTTATTGACGCGTTTCTTCTGGACGTCAAATTTCGTCGCGTGTAATAAAATCTAATAATCTGTAGTATAATCTGTATTACAAACCCGAACAAACCCATGAAAAAGAATAAAAAACTGATTGTGTTTGTGCCTGGAGTTCCTCGCTCTTTAGATATGAAGATAAATACAAGTAGGTGGAAAATAATTTATTTTTATAATTTTATATGGAAATTCAGTTTTACATTAAGTTTGGCAACATTGCCATTGGGTCTGGGTGACATGTTGTACAATGCGTGGACTGACCTGTGAGTAATAGTGTTTGTTACCCCAGTTTTAAAACGGTCGATTTAAAAAATAAAATATGTAGCGCTTCTCTAGGACACCCAAGGAGTCCCCCAGGTATTGGGTTATTGGGTACCACATATCAACAATTTTTTATAAAATTTATATTAAATTTGAACACAACAAATTTATTTAAAAAATATGTCCGGGTCAAACCCATCTTATTTTTATTCAGTTTTACGTTAACGTTTCCGTATGAAGCGCGAGGGGAGAAAAATATATAAAAACCATGCTATAGAAAGCGTCTTACCATAGGCGTACTCAAACAATAATTTATTAAGTGGAAAATAAAAAAATACGTTGCCGCCGTTGGATTCTTCCTGAAAATTCTTCACTATAGTTTCTTTTCACAAAATGTCCTTTTGGCTGGTATCATTATTTAATTACGTACCCACTTCTTTACATACGTTGTAAATATTTGCCGCGATTTATTTTGCTTCACTATTTACATGTATATTATTTAGCTACCTACTTGTATTTATCTTTATACCTAAAGAGCGAGCAAATCCACGTACAAACACAATCATTTTTTTCTATATCATGGGAACACTCCTGGAAACATTTTATGCTCGAAACTTTTCAGCAAGTCAAACGTCCAAAACAAACTACTCGTTTTAGGTTCGTCAATAAAAACAATGTCAAATAATATACAAAGTTTGGACGCGTAGCCCGAGATTTATTACCAAACAATTATTATACGCGTACCTTCTGAAACAATATATAGATAGCCGATAGTGTAAATGGTAAGCAACAGAACCGACCGCATTCTAACGCGTATCTTCTAATACTGACAGTTGCAAGACGCACGCTTGTACGCCTAGACTTACGTTGCCCTGTGGATTGTGTGAAAGAGATGGGAGAGATGGCCATGTAAGAAAGAAAATTAAATCTTCGTCGGTCTTGTCATTTGGAGTAGAGCTGAGCTAATTTCATTTTTTGAGCTTCTCAAGTACAGTCGCAGTATTATCCCTTACCTTAATTGATGTATATATCACTACTATCATTTTATTCAATTCAGGGAAGAATCTCATTTATCACCATAAGAAATGTATATAAGAGATCTTAGTCCGTCCCGTCTCGCCTATTATTAGGATTCAATTACCGTAACCGTGAAATATCAAACTGTTAAATATTACCCATCTCTATTCCGAGTTTTGCAAGACCATTTCGTTCGTTCGTACATAAAATGTCATTCTTAAATTGAAAGAATAGTATTTAAAGTGTGTGTTCTTTAAATTAGTTAAAAAAATAAATCTAAGCGAGAAAAAATGACCAAAATTAAAATAGTTTTCCCGTTTATTCTTTCCATGTGAATAGCTGCTATTTATGAAGTTATGTTAGAGGTTTTTTCCTAAAACTTAGATTCTGTGTGGTTTCTGTGAAATTATGAAACTAATAATTGTATTTAAATAAGTAAAGGTAAGAGCATTTGTCTTAAATAAAATTGCATTTTTTTTAAAAGAGTTTGAAATATAATAGGAAGGTCAATGACGTTTGACCTATTTACCTTCCTGTGCTTGTGACGAATTTGAGATTTGTGTGTAATATTACCATTATTTGTTTTGCAAAACATCTTTCGCCGTCGGTTTTCTGGAATAATATTTGTTCATAAATGAGTAAAAAATTGTTAAAATTATAATTTGTCTCCTAAAGAGTTTGCCGTGTAGATATGATAATACCGATCATCGTCAGTAGCGGCCATGTAAATTTTCAGATATCATATAAAGTGTATAATTTCGCTTATTAATTCAAAAACCATGTATGGTTATTTTTTTTTCAATTTATTTTCATCTCAGGATTTGCCGGTTTAAATATAATACATCATTTCCATAACATCATGTATATATGATAAATTATCTTGAATCTATTTACATTTGAGTCAATTTTGACATAATTACTTTTTGTTAGCTTAACGAAAGGCTATGGAACGATCTTGCATGGTGTCGCATCTTAGCAAAAAAAACAGACCAAGGCTACAGCGTTGCCACATAAAGCCCGGTTTACACGAAACGTTTTATAGTACGATTTTTTGGCGTCGACAAATCCTCGCAAACATAATTTGCAAAGAAAGTGTGTCTACACTGCAACAATTTCTTGTAAGTTTCCGTATATTCTATTCGTTGATTCTATGGTGTTTCTAGAGTTCCTTGGAGACTGCTGGTCGTCCAAAAAGTTAAGCAAATCAAAATACCAAAATGTTGGTTTAAAAAGGTCTTCATCACCATTCACCAGCACCCGAGCCGATTTATGTACTTTGGCCAATTAGACAGTTCTTAGCAAATTAATTTTTTTAATTATCATGTCTCTTGTCGCTGCGGAGTCAACCTCTTTGAATTTGTCAATTAAAATTTCGTAAGCCTGATTTTTCTTTATCACTGTCACTGTAGTCTTTTGACTTTACTCGCCACCAGCATGGAATAATCTTGCATATTTCAATAAACTCAGAGATAAACTCATGTGAACACTGCCGAAGTCTATGCCCAAAAGCACAGTCTTTCTTTTGTGTTTTTTGCAGTTCTAAAATTTGCTCAATTGTACTATAAAACGTTGCGTGTAAGTCGGGCTTATACAGGGTGTTATGGAAATGACGTATTATATTTAAATGGGTGGCTCCTTGGGTGTCCCAGAGAAGCGCTACATATTTTTTTAAATGTACCGTTTTAAAAGTGGGGTAACAAACCCTCTTACTCACAGGTGACTCCACGGTAATGAATCATAACACCCTGAGGCAGTGAATCACAATCACGCGCAATGTTGCCAAACTGTATAAAAATGTAAAACTTTAGTTTCTTATAAAAATAAATATTTAGCTTACTTAGAAATTAAATCCAGGCAGCTGAAACGAGTAAGGAATGCAGGGCAGACACCTTCAGTTCTTTTTTCTATGGGAAGAGGTTTATGCTCATCACGTGCCCTGATGATAGTGTGGGACTGCATTACACTAAATCACTTAAAGAAACACACAGACACCCACGAGCTTCAAATTCGTGTTTTTGAAGATATGCACCCATTATCAGATTACGCAAAAGCACTAAACACTAACGCATAATTATACTTTACAATAACACTGTACACATAGAACAAGAGCACTTATAATAGGATATAACTTATTTTGCAATAGAATTTCAGAAATAATAAAAACGCTAATTTCTAATGGATGGGCCTATATAAAATTTATTAATCCTTTTCTGAAGAATGATGAAATAATTTGACACATAGGACCTCCCTTTCATATAGGTTATAGACGCGTCCAAGGGTAGAATGCTTCGTGCATATTCAGAAAATAACTAACTAACTAGCGCGGTTGCCATTTCCGAGACTATAATTATACAGGAAATAATATTACAGAAGGAAATTCCCCAATTTATGAATATAATCTTATAAAACATCGAAAGTGGCAACCCTGTATTTTTTAGATATTAACCCAAGGTAGCACAATATCAATCGACCGAGTAAACCCGAACATGTCAAATTATATTATTTTCCAGACCACCCGATTAAACCTTATACAATAAGGACGCATTTTTGTCAACACAATAGCACTTTAAAATACTATTTCAGATTGAATGGTACGGTACATAGATGTGTTCATGAGACGCATACAAAGCTACACGAAAACTAATGTGGGTTTATGTGTTTTTGTGTGGTTATTTTGCCGGTTTTTGTTCGGGTTACCTACTTGGTGTTTGTTTATAAATTAAGTCGGTTTTAAATAGTCCGAAAAGGTACATAAAATTGCATTTTTTTTTCTAAAGGGTGGCATTTATAAACTTTTAAGTTCTTCAGATATGACGGGTGTCATTCGAATTGAACAAATGAGAACATACCTGACCATTTATAAACTCCACGGCGGTTCGTTCGCGTTAGTTTAAATTTATAAATCAGAGATTATTTCCCAGCGAACTAAACTGAACATAAAAGTTTATAATAATGTACTCTAAAAAATACAACTTCGATTCTGTCAAACGGTTATTGACTTTCTAAAGAGTTTACCATGAAAATATGACAGCACTGCTCAAAATTCACTGACGTTTTCCGCCATATATTGCTTTATTTAGTTTTCTCCCAGTGTCACCATGTGCATATTTTTGGTCTGACCATAGGTCATGTACAGGGCATATTAAATTAAAGCGCCATTTTTGGATATTTTTCTTCAATTTGTTTTCATTTCAGGAATTGCCGGTTTAAATATAATCGTTATTTCCATAACATCCTGTATGTATGAAAACAATAAATAGAGATCTATTTTATTAATTCGCGTAAGTGACGAACTAACCAATATCGACCTTATATTCCACCATATGGAAGTAACGACCTTTTTTGGTAAAGATTGTTTCACGAAAAATGGATATAACTTAATGACTGCAGTAAAAGTACCTGGGCCATCCCATTATTTATGACCGTTTGTTATTATTATGTGGAAAGGACCGGATTGTAATAATTATAATTAAATATAGGCACATCAGGTAGGTTAAGATTCTTAATTTATATTTAAATATCTTTTTGTTGTAAAATTTGTTAGTTTTTGAGGAATGGTTCAAGAATTGTCTTTTACCAAACATTCCTTAGAATAGCGTGATAGTAATGGACAATGCGAGCTATCACAGTCGCCAATTACATAAAGCTCCAAGCTCAAATAATACAAAATTGGAGATTCAGAACTACATGGCGGCGAATGATATATATTTTGAAGAAAGTTATAAAAAGTGATCTTTTAGAAGTATTAAAGACATTTTGTATAAAAAAGTATATGTTTGTGACACATTGGCAGAAGAAATTGGACATACAGTACTACGGCTCCCACCCTATTTTCGCATTTTTAACCCCATAGAGCATATTATGTGGCACCAGTTAAAATCACTGGTTAGATCTGAAAATATTTCTCCGACTTTAAGTTCTAGTGTTGTAGAATTAATACGAAAATGCTTTAATGATATTCCCCCAGGTAGTTGGAAAAATTCAGTCCGTCATGTAATAACTGTAGAACATTCGTATATTAGTCTGGATTATAATTAATTTTTAAGGATAGCGATAGCGAAACAGAACTATCTATAGAATGACATTATAAATGTAAGTAAATATGACTAGTAATATTTAAAAAAAATGTTATTTCATTTGATTACATTAATATAATCATATCATTACTTGTTTTCCTTAGTCCGTCCCTTCATACTTCACTTGTTTATTACCAAGCTCTTGTCGACACAATGGGACCGATCCAGGACATCATTAAGTCGTATCCAAATTTCGTGAAACGTACTGTACTGTCACTTCTTTTACCACAGTATTGGCGATCTTTTTTTTTTGGTGCCCTTGAAAGTAAGAAAGAACATTACCTTTGACATGTTTTTTAATAATAAAAATGAATTTTATCTCTTAAATGGTTGGAGATGGGTGTAGGAAATTATAAACAAAAGTTACTTGGATTTTTAAATAGAATCGAAAAATGCCAAAATATACAGGGCATTCTATTTAAAATGACAACGTTAAGCCTAACTTCAGGTATAATCGAAAATTAGAGATACGTCAAAATGTCTTCATTAAAAAGATCGTCATTTTTTGTTGCGAGTATAATACCAATAATTTAAACAAATATATTTTTAGTTGCCGAGAACTCAAAAAAAAAATACTAAACAACATCCATTTCCCCAAGTCTCTGGACTCCTATTCATACCGTTATTAAAATGTGAAAGCCAATTACCATCCAGTAACGAAGGGGTGTGGGAATTATTATCTAAAAGGCCTGTCTAGTTAGGGAGTTACCAACCGTAACGAAGAAGGGAGAACTAAATTTACTTTTAACACTTTGTAAACTGTGACAACTCGAAATATGCTGATAGAATTTATCAGTGTACGCATCATTAACTTCTGGCAATTATTAGCTATTAATAGCTATTAACGCAGTCAATTTTGTGTGAACCATTACATTTTGTGATAAATTATTGCCTTTTCGACTAATGTTTATTTTCGTGTCGAGCTTTATCAGTGATTAAATTTTAATGTGCTTCTTCCCATGTATTTTTAGTATTTCTCGAAAATAGACACTGCTAATTTTTAAAAGCGGAACAATTCGGACGACCTTCGTATGGCCATGCCGAAAAACCACCGACCTATACCTATGAATAGCAAAAGGGGAAAAAGGGGCAAAGGACCCCGCACGGAACATATGGGAATCAGCCCTCGCTTAAAAACTTTGATACTCGGGGATATGATCCAAAAATCGATGCTGATCAAAAGTCTCCCTGGTTTGTTCGGCCCGAGGTCCGAACATATACAGGGTGGACCAAAAAAGTGTGACAACATAAGTAATGCTGTTATTTTTTTAAATGGGACACCCAGTATTTTATTGCATATTTAGGTTCGTATTAGTGTTTTTTATAATTGCCTAAAGTTTTATTTCATTTGGTTATGTAGTTGAAGAGTAATAAATAAAAAATAAAAAATGAAAGTTTTGCAGTTTTAGAAAAAAATTCAAAAAAAACAACCTAAAATAACTTTTTTAACCAAGGCATTGGGTGGAATTGAAGACAAGAGGTCTGGAGATACTGTGAATATAATACCGTTTAACTATTTTATACAGGGTGTTCATCATTAGGTTTCAAACAAGCCACTTTTCAAAATAAATTTTCACCAGATTTTCGATTTTCTTTTTTTGTAATGGAAGTATATAACACCTGATTTCACGCTTTTATTATTTATTGATGATTAACTAGCAAGAAAAACTGTAGTTTTCTCTCATATGTATTACGCTGTAAATCCTAAATAACAACAATACTAAATTAAAGAACTGTCAAACTATAATAAACAAACGAATTCTTATTTTATTTCAAAGCCTACCATGGTTTTTAGGCATGCATACCATCACTTATGAGCCGTCTTGATAGTATTTCATCTGAAATGTTGAGGAATGCTAATAGATCATTTGAAGAGCGTATTAACTTGTGCTCAGATCAACATGGTAGGTATTTTGAACATTTACTCTAGTTTATAATTATTAATCTAGTCGCCTATGCTTAAGTTTCAAAATAATGTACTTATTTAAACAACACAATTTATGAAAGCAATTATTTCGAGAACGGCTACAAATAATTTATATGCTTCCATTACAAAAAAAAGAATGCTTATGAATTCTACATCAAACAGCCAAATGATATACAGGGTGTTCTGTTTGAAAATCTGGAGAAAAATTATTTTGAAAAGTGCCTTGTTTGAAACCTAATGATGACCACCCTGTATAAAATAGTTAAACGCTATTATATTCGCAGTATCTCTAGACCTCTTGTCTTAAATTCCACCCAATGCCTTGGTTAAAAAAGTTATTTTAGGTAGTTTTTTTGCATTTTTTTCGAAAACTGCAAAACTTTTATTTTATATTTTTTATTTATTACTCTTTAACTACATAATCAAATAAAATAAAACTTTAGGCAATTATAAAGAACACTAATACGAACCTAAATATGCAATAAAATACTGGGTGTCCCATTTAAAAAAATACAGCTTTACTTATGTTGTCACACTTTTTTGGGCCATCCTGTATATTTTCGGACCTCGGGCCCATGGATACTTTTGATCAGCATCGATTTTTGGATAATATCCCCGAGTATCAAAGTTTTTAACCGAGAGCCGATGCCCATGTGTTCCGTGCGGGGTCCTTTGGTACATCAAGACCTTATTTACTGGGAAATAAGCAATCTATTTTCCCGCATAAAAGAAGGCTTTGTGGACATCACTGCTAAGTCACTTTTAGAATTAATTTTGTTATTTATTGTCCACGTATCTATAGATTTTTAATATCGTTACATCCCTACGACTGATTTCGGTTCTGGACGGTCGTCGTTGATTCACGTCATTGGTTGGCAACCAAACCGGCACCAATACGGCGGGGTCCATTCCGACAATCGAGGAGCAACCTTTAAAAATATGTTGTACGTATCCATAGTTATAGATGCGTAAAACCCCTGTGTGTCTATTCTTAGACAACTTAGGAGAACGATTATAAATGGAGAGGAGTGGTTATTCCTCTCTCGAAGGAACGCAGAGAAAGACAGACAGGAATACTAACTTCTCTCGATTTAATCGTTCTCCTAAGTCAAGGATAGATACACTGGACTCTCTACCGGTGCCGTTCAGAGTATATATTCTTAAATTAGGAGGATGACGATGAACATGGATTGTGCGTTGTCATCTTCTTCCGATGAAGATAGAGATATTATTTTAGACGCTAATACAACGAAGTTGTATATGTTCAGAACTTGACGTGAAATTGGAAAATCAGTTAATATACAGGATGTCACATTAAAAAATATGTTTAAACAGGGTCGTAATTAATTAATTAGGAAAAAATAAGGTATACTGGAATAATTTTTAACATTTTAATTGTTATTTTAAATAGTGTTGTCCTACTAAAGTATCAGTATATGCATTCTCATATACGCACAGGTCATGTATATATTTCGATGTCGAGGGACTACTGTGCGAAGCCCAAGCGAGGCTGTGCGGTACTATGGTACCCGGCTAAGGGCGAGGGGCGGTGCGCCGTTGTGGACACACACTTATACCACTTTGTTATATTAGCGTCTAAAATAATATCTTCTTCATCGGAAGAAGATGAAAACGCACAGTCCATGTTTATATCTCGATGTCGAGAGACAAACTGATCGACAGGCAAAGCAATGAGCTAGGCTCTGTGCGCCGTTGTGGATACTACTGCGCGGTGCTATGGTACCAAGCTATGGGCGAGGGCGCTGTGCGGTGCTCCGTTGTGGCCATACACTAAGACGTTAAGTAAGCTAGAATAACATAAGGTGTTTAATATAAATTAGATTTTGTGAAACAAGTAACGCACATTTAAAAAAAAATTATTTTGTTTTCCAAGGTAAGAAATTTTAGTTCTGCTTTTAAACTTGCTTTCAATGCTTTCAACGTACAATTTTCTTAGTAACGAAATTCATACTTAGTTCAAAAAAGTCATGGTTTTGAATTAAAATTGCATTTGTTTATGTACAAGGTGTTTCATTTTTCAGTTCAAAAAAGTCATGGTTTTGAATTAAAATTGCATTTGTTTATGTACAAGGTGTTTCATTTTTCAGTCATGCTGTACGTTGCTGGGAAGGCCATGAAAACATAAAAAAGTGTTGTTTCTATAATAATAAAACGTCAATGCCAAATTTCTATATACATAATCATAACATCATAATATTTTGCTTTTATTAGTTGTGTCCTATGCTAATATAAAAGCGTGTAGTAAAAAAATGAAAAACTGTCACACCCGGGCGGAAAATTTTGACTTGCACCCGGGCGACAAATGTGTCCGAGCCGGCCCTGGGTTTCAATTTGGACTACATAATCGGTAGGAATGGGGTCACTATCATCTTCTAATAGCACATTGCTATGTTAATGAACTCGCCCAAATCATTGTTATCAAATTACAAATTTCCACAACATCAATATTCTCTTTCAGACTCAAAACGAGATATTTTTGTGCCATTGTTTACGATTTTAACCTTACGACTCACAACTGTCGGGGAATCACACATACTTTCATTCGGGGAAGTCCTTTCGCGCTGCCGCGCATACGTGGTTGGTTGCCGGTCTGTCTTCAGATAGTTCTTGCACCGTACTTATTCGTCTCCCAAACACTTAAAATTTTTTTTTGTGCTTTTAAAGGAGGGTTTTCGCACTTTTTGTATGAAAACAACCTGTCCGCGTCCGCCCAAAGGAGGGTCCGCCCAAGAGAGATTGATTTTCATGGAATTTTATATACCTAGTTCCGGACTATAAAAAAATGTCCGCTTAATAGAGATGTCCGCTTATTAGAGGTGTCCGTTACGAGAGGTTTCACTGTACTTAATAATAGGTAAGAAAAAATCATAGATTTATTAAACCCAGTGTATGTAACTGGCGCCCTCTAATATTAAACCTAAAAACTTCTGCAAATTCTCATTTCTTACTCATAAAACATCATACCGCCAACTTTCAATCCGATAAAGTGAACCGTTTTCAAATTATGGATGATTTTCAAACATAAAGTCTCACTTTCAACACCCTATATTTTTAGAACGAGAAGCAAAAAACACACACCCTGTATAAATATTAAGCATATTTGTTTTAAAACAGGTTGCGTTTTCCTTCCTTTAGTTATCACTGATCGACACATGAAGTGTTAGTTATCTTGACTAAGTCACAACCTAATGATATATAGTTACTACCTACTTGTGATAAATTATTATTGACTAATATTCGGTTTCGTGCCGAGTTTTATCAGTAATTAAAATTTAATGTGTTTTTTCCAATATATTCTTAAACTAATCAACAAAGCAATAATAAAATTGTATTTATACTTTATGGGTATGTTGACATCGTGGTAGCGATTTGATGAGAGAGAACATAGGAAAATAATCTTTAATATTAGCCACTTAAAATGCATAATTTAATTTATATTTGTTATTTGAAAATTCCTAATTTTTATGAACAATGCAAGGTAATTACTAAAAGAAATTAGTATTTAAATGATAAAACCGCGCATTTATGAAAGGATACATAAAAATGTAATTATTAAATGTTGAAATTTACATAATAGGGAAACGTCGCCTAATATGGAACCTTATTAGCGTAAATATTTTATGTTTGTATTTTTATTTGAATCTAAGAAAGCGGTCGTTACGGTAAAAGACCGGGAAGAGATGCTTCCTGGATTCACTGATGATTGATGCACGTACGTTTAGAACTTATGGTGCGATTCTATAACGATCAAATTATATGTATTCTTAACGTTTTGTTTCTCGTTATGTGATAAATATTTATGAAAGTAAATAAAATTTTGTTGATTTAAAACCTTTTTATTGTATGATTAGCAAGCTATAAATTTAGCAGCAATAAAAACACATTTTCTCGCGGGAATTGAATACGGCTTATTTCAGCTGATGACGGGAAGGTGGAAGATTATTTAGATCCATGTTACATGGATTACTAGGCCATTTTAATTCATTAAATTTAACGTTTTTTTTAGAGTGTATGTATACATGATACAATAAACTAAAGGTAGGATATCTAACCGTCCCAATTTCGTCTGCCGTACGCAGTGGCATCACTGGCGAGTAAGTTTTAAATCTCTTATGGAGGTTTACATTGCTGTCATCGTTTTTAACTCTTTTTTGAATGTATTAAATCGTTTTAAGCATGTAATGGTATATGAAATGAAAGAATAATATATGACGAGTATTTACGTATATTTATTTCATAGAAATATAACCCACAAATACCACTAAAAAAAGAAAAGATATTAGACAAATTCTTCGCGCCATTTAAGCCGGCGACGATAGCCGAAGCATGCCGAAAGCTGCTCGCCGACCACTGCTGGTTTTGAAACAGTGTTGCCAGACTTTTACAATTGTAATAGATCCATTACTATTTTAACATTTTTGTTGTGGGGCTCCCCATATGAAATTTATGTTCAATCTGGAGGTGGTCCCCCATCTAATAGGAAAGTAACGACCTTTTCTTCGTACTATTATTACTCTGACGCCGTTTTAATTAAAAGTTTTTACGTTTAGTGGTATGTGAAATGAAAGAATAATATCATGGTATTTAGGAATATTTATTTCATGAACATACAACAAAGATTAAAGCTAAAATACGACCTAATTATCTTTCCGCTTACACAACTGTATCCATTTTAATTGTTTGTTCTTATCTTCAGGAAAGCGGAAAAACCTTATATTTCTATTAAATGTCTTTGCCTGGTTATCCATATCACAACCGAACATAGCGCACCTCATTTTATGAAAATTCAGATATTTTTTTTAATAAACACAAGACTATAAGAAAACGTTCTGGTAAACTTACAAAATGTCCACCAAAAACTACGGCAACCATGCAGCAGTGTTGCCAGAAATCCGTGATCGAAAGAAATAGAGTGCCGGTTCGAAACCTAATAGGAATAGTAAAAAACGGTGTCAGAGTAAAAAGAGTGCGAAAAAAAAAGGTCGTGAATTTCATATGGGGAGCCCCGCAACAAGAATGTTAAAATAGTAGTGGATCTATTACAATTGTAAAAGTTTGGCAACACTGTTTCAAAACCAGCAGTGGTCGGCGAGCAGCTTTCGGCATGCTTCGGCTATTGTCGCCGGCTCAAATGGCCTGAAAAATTTGTCTGATATCTTTTTTTTTTTAGTGGTATTTGTGTGTTATAGTTCTATGAAATTAATATACGTAAATACTCGTCATATATTATTCTTTCATTTCATATACCATGATGCATAAAACGTTCTAATACATTCAAGAAAGAGTTAAAAACGATGACAGCAATGTAAACCTCCATAAGAGATTTAAAACTTGCTCGCCAGTGACGGCACAAGCCACGTGATCATCGGCGTGCAATCATACCTATAGTTACTTATACCATGGTATGTATAAGTGGGTGTAGGGTTTATTAAAAAAGATCAAGATAGTGGATTTAAAATGGCTGACAAATTTAACCATTTATAGTCCGCCTAATTTGCTTTAAAAACGATATCTAGGGATTTTTTATGTAAAATTGGTTTGATCTACTCAGGAAAATGTAATTTTTGTGGAAGAGAGTAAAAACGGTAGAAAAAGTCAACAAAAAGAGCTTGAATCAGACTATATTTGTGGTGCGTAGCCCTAATTTTAAATAAAATTATTTTTTTCTAGCAAAAATCTTTTGACTCACATTATAAATTTTATTTTTCAAAAATATCTCGATATAAATTTTATTTTTCAAAAATATTTTGAGTTTCAACATAAATTTTATTTTTGAAAAATATTTTGAAGCCCCAAAATAATAAGTTTTAGTTTCCAAAAATATTTTGGTTGTTTTTAACCTTTATATGATATTTTAAGAACTGCGAAATATATAAAAATAAGTATAGTTTTGTTTCCTTGATCGTTTTTTAACAAATTTTAGGCAGTTAGTTCCTGGGTCTCGGTCACTTTTGAAATGAAAATCCAATTATTAGTTAACGTTTCGGTTCATTTTATTTAATCCATCGTCAGAACAATTTGAACAAAAATAAAAAAGGGCGTATAAACGCAAAACACAAAACCTTAGTCAAATTAGAGAAGTTCTAAAAATTAATAATTATACCAAAAAATTCACTGAACCATTAATTAAAAATAGAATAATTAAAATTTACGACAATTCAACCAATAAACCAAATAATGTCAAAGAACAAAAATATATCTCTCTTTCACATATTCCTGAAATAAATAATAAAATCAAAAAAGTACTTAAACCATATAACATAACCATAGCAGAAAATCCGTATAACCAAACAAAAAAACTTTTTAATAAATTAAAACCCATAGAACCAAAATTAAATCAAACAAATCTGATATATAAAATATATTGTTCCGAATGCCCTAAAACTTACATTGGCCAAACAAAACAATATCTAAAAAATAGAATAAAAGAACATAAAAGCAGTCTACGCCACACGAATCAATCCCACAACTTTCATTTCGACGAAGTTCAAGTATTAGATTAAAAACAAATTACAAGAAACGCAATATCAAAGAAATGATTTATATCAAAAAAAACAATAATACGATTAATTTTAGAACTGATACAGATAACCTTAGTAATATTTACAATAATATAATTACATCAAACTAAATGCAAATTTTTACCATCATAAAAGGAACAATTTTAATATAGGAATTCCCAAACCCTATCGTAAAGGTATAAACAGGCCAAGAACGAAAATGTAAATTCTTTAAATATGCATACCTTCTATTTTATTGTAACCAAATATTAACCTGCCCTACTGCTAAAATAGTTTAGTTCACATCCATTAAACAACGTGACAAAATGTTTTTAATTTCAATGCTATATTAGTGTAAGTGGGTGAGAATTATACAAGGTATGTCCATTCTATCATTTATATATTTTCTTGTTTTCATTCTAAACATGACTAACATAAAATAGGAATTTTGCTTCTAACCCCATCAAAATAAAGTTGCTTTTTTTAATTTTGTTTATACAGGGTCCGCAAACGAAGCGTGGACGGAAGATTAAATCGTTATCGAAGAACTTATCAACAATACTAAAACAGCTTGAGATATTGGATTAAAAGCGGCATGTTTTAAAAATATTTTACATTATACAGTATATATAAAAAAGTGTGACAGCATAAAATTATATTTTTTTAAATGGGACACCCAGTATTTTATTGCATATTTAGGTTCGTATTACCATCGTTTATAAGTGCCTCAAATTTTATTTAATTTGGTTCTGTAGTTTCGGAGAAATAAATTAAAAACTAAAAAAAAAAGTTTTGCAGTCCTGAAAAAAAAATCAAAAAAAACAATCCAGAACCATTTTTCTAACCTCGGCATTGGGTGAAATTTATGACAAGAGGTCTAGAGATACTATGAATGTTATTGCGTTTATTTATTTTATACAGGGTGTTCATAATAAGCTTTCAAAAACCCCACATTTTAAAACAATTTTTCTCAAGTTTTTCAAATGGAACACCCTGTATATTATTTGGCTATTTGACGTAGAATTCATAGACAATTTTTTTTGGTAATACAAGCATATAAGTTATATCCAGCCGTTTTCGAAATAATTGTAAATATTATAAATTATGTTGTTTAAATAGAGTTTTTATTGGGAAATTTTGTTATAGGCGACTAGACTAATAATTGTAAACTAAAGTAAAAGTTCAAAATAGCTTCCTTTTACTCTTAGAGTTTACCGTATTTTAGTTATTTCGATATAAATTTTAAAAGCATACATTTTTGCTACTTTTATTATTTAATTTTATTTTTTATTCTTAATCGAGTTGCCATGATTTCTTTTTGTTTAGATTGTCACTATGACAGTTAAATAAAATTATTTACATTTGTTCAGTCGTCGAAATTAAGTACTAACTTACACAAAATGTCGAATTTTAGAAATGGTAAATATGATTTTTATACTGGGTGAATGTGCACGAAATTGCCTCCTCGCGAGCCGAGTGTATGCTGAAAGATATCCAGATATTGAGAGAAAGCCGAGACCAAAAACTTTCGAGAAGTTGTTGCAAAGATTTGTAGCAACAGGAAGCACTGCGTACACAAAAAGGATAATCAATAAACCCGTTATTAATGAAGAAAATGAATTAAGAGTTCTGTTGGCAGTAGAGGAAAATCATTAAATTAAGTAAAAGGAAGCTATTTTGAACATTAACTTTAGTTTACAATTATTAGTCTAGTCGCCTATAACAAAATTTCCCAATAAAAACTCTATTTAAACAACATAATTTATAATATTTACAATTATTTCGAAAACGACTGGATATAACTTATATGCTTGTATTACAAAAAAAATTTGTCTATGAATTATACGTCAAATAGCCAAATAATATACAGGGTGTTCCATTTGAAAAACTTGCGAAAAATTATTTTAAAATGTGGGGTTTTTGAAAGCTTATTATGAACACCCTGTATAAAATAAATAAACGCAATTACTTTCATAGTATCTCTAGACCTCTTGTCATAAATTTCACTCAATGCCGAGGTTAGAAAAATTGTTCTGGATTGTTTTTTTTGATTTTTTTATTCAGGACTGCAAAACTTTTTTTTTTAGTTTTTATTTTATTTCTCCGAAACTACAGAACCAAATTAAAGAAAATTTGAGGCACTTATAAACGATAGTAATACGAACCTAAATATGCAATAAAATACTGGGTGTCCCATTTAAAAAAATATAACTTTATGCTGTCACACTTTTTTGAGCCACCCTGTATAATGTAAAATATTTTTAAAACATGCCGCTTTTAATCCAATATCTCAAGCTGTTTCAATATTGGTGATAAGTTCTTCGATAACGATTTAATCTTCCGTCCACGCTTCGTTTGCGGACCCTGTATGCCCTTTTTTATTTTTTTTTTATTTTTGTTCAAATAGTTCTGACGATGGTTTAAATAAAATGAGCCGAAATGTTAACTGAAAATTGGATTTTCATTTCAAAAGCGACCGAGACCCAGGAACAAACTACCTAAAATTTTATAAAAATAAGTACCCGTGTACCCATAAGACATGTCACTCTAGTGCGTTTTGTTTATAGGAAAGTTTTAAAACTCTGGAAAATATCGTTGAAGGATTCTAGAAAATTATCGTGTTGACAAATAAAATACGTCATCTTTAGCGTTATTATAAGTACCTCCCGCGAACCATTGTGGATTCAGTTTGCAGTTTTCAGTTATAAGATATCAGTTATAAGTTTTTCAGAAATCAGTCATGAGAAATAAATTATAGTTAATACCGCGCGCCGCGCCTCGTATGAAATTAAAGCCAATTCATCAGTTTATTAAAAGGAGTTATTTGTTTATAAAAGTGAGTGTTTCGTTTCGAAATACAATGACTTTCAAAACGGTATTTGTTAACAATTGACTATGAATTTGGATGGCTTGTTAAAATATTTTGTTATATTTGGAAAATCAAATATAACTTCAAATCTATTATAATGTGTTTTTATAGCAGATAAGGATTAATTCAGCAGCATCAAACAAGGTAATAGAACAAATAGGCCAACTTGATCTGCAGTGTTTTGCCCTAACATACTTTGGGGGTTGTGTTTGAGATAAATATAGAGATAGGGCAAGCCACTACATATTGAATGATTATGTTTGCTGGGGCATCTCTCCCTACTGGTGCGGGCATCTCACCCGGAACAGCTTGAGAGATGAGAGAAAAATTGGATATTCGTTTTTATGTATTACGTACAAACGGAGTTTATATTTCTAGTGTATTTTGTACTTAGTAAGATTTCACAATGTTGTTAATGTTGTTTTATATTTATTTCAATGACAAATCCAAAATTTCGTATGTAAAAAGTAACTTTATGCATAAGTTTCGTACAATATTTTTCTACGATCGTATCAGTGTTCTGTTTCGAATTAAAAAAATATAATTTGGTGTATAACCAACTCACTGTCACTTATGACCGGTTGTATAAACACTTTGAACTGTAGTTCACTCTTGAACTCTAGTTCAAAGTAAAAAGGTTTTAGCGCAAACAGTATTTACACTGATCTTAGTTCAAATCTGAGGTTCAAGTGAACGTCGAACTTTTGGCGATTCAGCGGTTGAACTGTCGATCCAAGCAATTTTCTAACCTTCAAATTATTCTTTCGCGTAAGGTCATTGTCATCTTATACAATACAGTAAATTATCGTCAACTTATTGTTAATAAAGATGTAGGAATTTAGCGAAATTATAACTGACGATGAAGATTTTTTGGGTCTTGTGAATGCTGCAGTGAATGGTATAATGACATTCAGAAACGTCCTGATCAATTTACTAGACATTGAATTTATGCAAAGATTAGGCTTCACAGAAAACAAAGCTGTTGCTTTTATTACTGAAATTCTTTCTCCAGCAATCTGTTCCAAAAGCAGGAGGTAAAATTAGCTTGTTTTTATTGATTATAACGTAGGTAGGTACCTAAATATATTTTTTTAAGGAATCCGCAAATAAAATGGAAATAATTTAGTTCTTATTTTTCACATTTTACTCTTAGTAGAAAATATACTTTTTTAGTAGATAAAAAAAACACAGAGTAAAATAAGTTTGTAAGCAAGCCCGTCAAACGTAAAATCAAATAAAAGTTTTTATCTTATGTCAAAAATCGAAAAAAATAAAATAAAAGTAACTAAATAATAGTAATACCAACATAAACTGATCTTAGTTCTGCTGAACTAAAGTTTAATTTATATCGAACAAACTAACATCGAATGAACGTAGTTTACAGGTTGAACCTAACTTCAGAATTGTTTTATACCACCGGCCCTTAGGAATGCAGCAAGTTTGGGATATTTGCTTATATCGACTTGATTATTCAGAATTAATGTTGATTTTAGCTTTGAATAGCATTTTTTTTAGTTTTACCTTTCAAAATACGTTAACAATAATACCCGTTCGCTGAATCTAGACTTGCTTTGTGTCCAACGCAATTTAATAAACAAAAAACACATTTTTTGTATTCTTCTTTCGATTTTTCAGGCAATAAATTTTGTGTTGCTTCATTGACTTTGTTAATTATTTCGTTTGTAGCACTTTGAAATGAGTTTTCTTGTTCGGAATCGGAATCATTTATTTTTATTTTGGATGTTTTCAAATATTATTGACATTTGTAATGTAACAATAATAATGCGGCGTCCAGGGTAACGAACGAAGTGAGAAGTGAAAAAAAAATCACATTACTTACACTTTTACTACACTTACACTGAATTACTTTCTTAACTTTATTAGTGTTGTGACCGCTTGAGTACGCGATTATTGAAATAACCGACATCGCTCGATTATTAAAAAAAACACTCGAGTTATAAATTCAAGCGAGAATCGTCGCTTGTTACTTATTACCTTCCACTCGATACCCGAGCTTCGCTTGACGCCGACGTATATTCGAGCAGTTTTTCGCCCTTCGGAAATTCTCTAGTTATAAATTCAGTCAAAAAATTGAATCCTTTCACTTGATGCCCGTTTTTGCGCCACCCGAAATGTGCCGATTGGCGACATTCGAGATTGCCGCTCAGACTTCTGACACGACATACGTCTTTCTTAAAGGCACATAAACGAGAAGGTGCTTATAAAAAAGTATGCTAAATCCCTTAGTGGATTCATCGCGACATGGGTTTTGTTTTGACTGAGACTGGCTAGCTAGCGGCGATTATAAGTTCTTAAAAAATTAAAGGATGTATTTTTTTTTCTTTAAATCACACTAGATTTTATGCATTCATTAGGGGAAAAAAATTTGTTTTTATAAGGATCGTAGAAAAAATTATAATATACAAAATGGAAAAGGAATCATAAAACTTGAACTAAAAATTAAAAATTATACATTTTTAACAAGGGACATTTATTTCTGTCTAAGACAGACGATAACAGATGTGGTATTTAAATTAAAATTGTATTATTTTTCTTCATATAACGACTTTACTTAAATGTAGTACCATTTAAACAAGGGTAAAGGCAACAATTCAGAGAAAATCCGTTAATTGATCCGAATTGGTCGTTATCATAAAATTTAAACACCTCGAGTTATTCTCGATCCTTAACGAACCTAAAGTTCCAGTAAGCTCGGAACCAATTCTTCGGTGGACATCAGACCCTATTAGACATTCTTCAACCAATTTCGACTTCAGTTTTTTGGTCGAGAATGTCAAATTAGTATATAATATTTGTTAATTAATAGCAACATGGAGTGGTCAATTCAAGCCAAGTGATAATTGTTTAGTAATGGAAAATAGAGGTCAGATTCGAATACACGGAAAAAATTTTTAGATAAATTTTAAGAAAACTTTCTAGTAAAAATTTCCAAAATATTTAGTAAACCATTTAAATTTTTTGTAAAATTTGCTAAAATCTTTTGTAAAATTTACTAAAATTTCTTGTAAAATTTACTAAAAAATAGACACACGGTATTCCCATTTTACAATTAAAATACTTAAAGTCCAATAATAGTCATCAGTTACCATACATTAAAAAATATTTACCTACTGGAGTTATAAATAAATTATTTTCACTTAAATTCGTTGTACAATTTACAATATATTTTAGTTAATTTTGCTAAATTTGTTCGAAATCGTAACTATAGTTTTTATAAATTATATTTACAATATTATTTTGGTACGGATTAATAATGAAAATTGTAATTATTACAATATTTTATAGGAAATCGTACAATAAAATCTTTACTATAATAATTTTACTATAGTGTTTGTTAAAATTTACTATACAAGGTGTGGAAATTACTTGTAATATTTAAATGGGTGACTCCTTGAGTGTCCTAGAGAAAGACTACATACTTTCTTTTTAATCTAAATACTAAGGTAAAAACCCTACACGCTGTCGCGCCGCTCCCTCTGGTTTGAGTTAGCAACAATGTAGGTCACTAGAGTAAACTACAATGATGCCAAATCACACCGCGTGTCTCGCCCTTGCTTGGATAACCGCCGCGCGCGTATTGACACCTTCAGTATCGTTGCTTCAGTATGTTTCGATACTCGGTGCTGGAACGACGTTGCCGAGTTCCACGTGCTTGATGTATACGAATTTTAAACGGTTTATTAGTTGTAGCATTGCCCGATTATTTTTCTGTTGTGAAATAATTCATAATAATAAATGTGGTGATGTGATTTCAAATTTGTGTGATATTATCTACTGTTGGTTCTGTTGCAAAACTTACTTATTTTGTTTTATTTTTTTATGGCATAAACGGATTCGTTTAAAATAAGTTCGAAGGTAAGAAAGTATGTAGCTTAAAATTGTAGTTTTTCTTTGCTAAAAAGTTTGAAAAAGAAGTGATAATTCGGGTCAAAGACGTCTTGTTGTCAAAAACTGAACACGTGCGTTTACAATTACGTGTTGTAATATGACAACACCGCCTACAATGCGCTACCCTCTTTCGAACCTCGAGACTGCCTCAATAAACTATTGATTGCGAAGGTCCTCAGGAGCGGCCTCGTAAATTTTAAGATTACATATGAAGTGTATATTTCGCTTAATAATTCAAACATTTATGGTTATTTTTCTTCAATTTATTTTCATCTCAGGATTTGCCGGTTTAAATATAATGAGTCATTTCCCACCACCCTGTATATTTTAGTATTTACTTGATTTTACTAAATTTATTAGAAATTCTAACTATACTTTTTAGGCGTAATGTTTACAATATTATTTTGATACAGCTTACTAATAAAAATAGTATATTAAGATACAAGTTTCATAAGACATCTAATTTCTAAACGAAAACGACCCGCGAAGCGGGGAGTTTTCTAAAGTAAAAGTGCTCTAATTGTTGTCTGAACCGTGTATTTTATAATACTTTTTCTATTTGGGTCTTTAAAGTATGAAAAACTTTAAAAATATAGTACATTTTGTCCATTTAAATTAATATTTTCTTTTTGGGTTGGCAATACTTGTACAATTTAATAAAATGTTACAAATATCAAATATGCCATGATTGACACATGTGTACAATACAACAAAGCTTCTTCCCATCCGTCATAATTAAAAATAAATATATTATTAAAGTTAATAAAAATGAATCAGAAAGAAAGTTGTACTCCGCTAGAAATACGAGAAATTGCATAATATAGAAAAACTTTACCCCAAAAATCACGTAAAGTTTATCAAAAGGAGTATGCAAACTTTGAGTTATGGTGCGAGCAGAACAAAGTTCAAAATATGTCAGAAAATGTTCTTATTGCATATTTTGACAAAGAGAGTAAGTTACTCTAAGTTTATGGTCCATTTATTCGATGTTGCGATCCTGCCTAAACATTTATAGAAATATTGATATATCAAAGTTTCTTAAATTATTGGCATATGTATTTAAAACGACTCTCCGAGGGCTATGTGCCGAAGAAATCAAAAAGCAACGAATACTTATAACCAGGAAGAAGACAAACTGCCGTGTTAAATATTCGAAGCAGGCGATGATACGGCGACATCCATTATGCCTGGCGCGCACGTGCTTTTGAAATGTCACTTTTGTCCAAATTTGTATTACTGTCAATATTTTAAAGTGACATTTAAGCAAAGAAAACATCAAAACCCTTTCATTTGATTTACTAAGTAGAGAAAATCAAATATTAGGATTTTGACATAGGTTTTCAGCTGTAAATATCACTTTAAAATAATTGTCCTTACATACTTTTATATTATTATTGAACTAGTAACGAAACTAGAAATAAAGAATTCAGAGATTGAAGATTGTAATTAGTTTTATTAAAAAATAGGAAATAAATCAAAATTTACATAAAATATTTTACCATCTTAAACTTCAAACAAATCAAGGTAAATACAATACTATATGTACAGCTACTAACCAAGTAAATATATGCACCATCATTATGATTATGGGATTCCAATTTGTTTGTTTCGTAGCATACTCCTGGCAACATTAGTGATCGAAGTCCTCTTTAATGTTCAGTCATTATGGGATTCTCAATTAAACTATGAAAAGAAAGAATTATTATAATAATATATTACCGGACTTATCAAAATTCTGGCTACGGGTTAATATAACTAAGCTGTAATTATTATGTTGTAGCTTTTGACTTCTGGATTGTAAAATTTAAGTAAAATTCTTTAAAAATGTGGTTGTTGCTAGTTTGCGTGAGAAGTTTGGGACATAATGGGACAATTTTATAATGTAAAATAACAATAACGAATAAAAGTTAATAAAAAAATATTTCAATTATAAATTACTTACCAGCAACAAAACGAAAAGGTCCGCTTTCGTGAAAAGAATAGAAAATTAAAAATTATTTTAGAATTTAATGACGTTTCCTCCACCATTTTCAATCACATTATAAATCATATGTTACCTACTTGATTTTTATTCCATTCCAGACGAAGGATGTTCCGTTGTAAAATAATTTAAGAACTTGTGCTGCTCGCATTCTATGTCTGTCTCTGTCTGCATCAACCTTCTCCGATTCATTAAAGGGAGATAAATATGGCCTAGGTCAAATCGAACAAACCCGAGTCTGATATTGACACAAAACGATTGACACAAAAGGATAAACGTATGGAGTAACCTGCCTGGCTGTGACGTCACTTGCACGGCCTACTTATATGCTTCGATCCCCGCCATAAGAGGTCTCACCGGGCTGTCAAAAAGCTTAGACATTGAGGATATCAATCGTTTTATAAGAGAAGCTGATGGTAAAACCTATTTAGCAATTAAAGTAAGCATATCATTTTGTATAAAGAGATAGAATATGAATAATCTCGAAGAAAATATTTTAGGTTATTCTTATAATGGGATATAATGGAGCCTGTCGCAGGGAGGAAATAACAAATATATCAGTAGACGACATGGAATTTAAAAATGATTCAAATATTATTTCTATCCAAAAGACCAAAACCAATAAACAAAGAAAATTTATTATAGATAATAATTGGGTAGTCTTGGTAAACTACTATTTTAGTCTAAGACTTAAACATGTAACTCACCGAAGGTGTTTTTAACTTACAGAAATTGATATTGTATTAATAGCTGTATCCGCATTAATACAATAGGAAAAGGCGCATATGTTATTGCTATTCACTGGTCATTGCTTCAGACGTTCCAGTGTAACACAGTTGGCAAACCGCGGAGGTGACTTGAATACAATAAAAAGCATGGTGGTTGCAAGCCTTCGGCTGTTGCTGAAGGCTATATTGAAGATTCAATGAAAAGCAATACTGTGGTTGCAAACATGTTGTCTTTACCTTATATTTCTCCTAATGCATCAAACAGTAACCCTGAATTTCAACAGACAATACCATCTTCATTAACCAGAGGAACAGCAAAACTCGTAGTAAGTACTTAAATGAAAATAAGATTGAACAAAATATAGTGTCGACACAGAATCTGCCAGGAATAACAATTAATGCCCAGGAAATGTCTACAGTAACCATAAATATTTATAATAGTTGCAGTACATATTCCAAACAATAAAATATTTTTTAAGTTAAAAGTAATAAATACGACCTATATTGAACTAAAAATAAAAATATTGTTGTTAATAGTACTTAGTTTATTGAACAACACTTTAGAAATAGAAGCATAAATTATAAGATATTTTTATTATTTTTAGGTTATGTTGTTTTATAGTTGCGACTAGAGATTAGTTGACGGACACCATCAGCATGTTATATATTTCCGAGTATAGGTATTTCAGATAAATATCTAGTAAAAATGATCTATTTGCAAGGTTAAAGGTTAGTATTTTAAAGTTTTCTATCAAAAATTTCTGTCGAATGCATAATGCCTAGGAAACTAATTTCCACATGAAAAAAATAAAATTTCAGTTCTATAAAGTGGCAAGTTATTCAATTTTTTTGAATTTCATATAGTAGCCATTATTAGACCCAAATAGAAAAATATAATTAATACTATCTTTGTAGTGTAGGTTTTTTTGTCTTTACAGACAAAGAGTTGGTTTCTTTTATTTCCCATGACATTATATTTTTGTACAATATTAATTTTCTGACAATATACAGGGTGATTCACGGCGAGCTTGCATTAGAACTTCATGGAGAACTCCTGAATATATGGTTCTGAAACTTTGCGGATTTAGGTTTATCGATATGCTCTCTTTAACTAAAATATTCACATGTTTTTATGATAATTTTTATTACATTTTTCGATTAAGCGTTAAATACTAAGCATATTTTATAGAACATGTTTTTGCCAGACTCTGTTAGTTTTTGAGATATCTGGACTTTTTGTAATTATTTGGCAAATGCATGATGATGAAATAATTAATCCATATAATTTTTTGGCCTTAGCTCTTGAACTAAAATTTTTTTCTCACCGAATAGCTAGAAGATCATCAAGTCTCAAAAATATTTCAAATTCGACAGAAAATGTACAGGGTGGTCACAATTTAAGCTTCATTATGAAAGAATTCAACCATTAAAAACTTTCTTATTTTAAATGGAACACATGTATATTTTTATTTAATTTCTGTTTGAAGGTTGTAGACAATGGTGTTTCTTCAATAATAGAAAAGTTTTGGACTTACATTGTCTTTATTTGTTATATATCACAACGTTTCAACTGGTAAGTATCTCCAGTCGTCTTCAGGTGAATACTGTATTCATTCTAATGCAAGCCCGTCGTGAATCACCCTGTATAGTTTGGGGCATGTGTTATCTTCTTTTCAATATTTTTCATGATAATTAACCCTTTTTATTGAAGTTGCAACGAACTAAAATGTCAAAAACACCAAAATGTTGAGCTATGTAAAGGAATCCCGCCACCCGCTCCACCTTCCTGAAGAAAAATTGCATGGTTGCCAGCGTTACTCCGTCCTTAACTAGGGGTATCATAAATACATATGGTGGAGTCCAATTTGTTCTAGGAAATCTCTACAACTTAGAATCTCCCTAACTATTCTATCTTTAGAGAAACGTTGGTGGAAATGGGCATTAATCGCTATGGTTTGTAGTCTAGTATTTCCAGTCGCTCCTTGGTCCATAAGTTATGGAACGCCCTGTATTTTGTGTGAATTTTTCTCCTCATTCACTTCAGAGAATATCCGTGTGACGAATTCGTATTTAAATATTTTTATTTACGAAAGCTATGATGCCACTTACGATCTGACTAATTAACAAGTGCCGTTGTCCAGCGTAAGTATCGTGCTTCAAGGTACAATTCCCAAAACAACGGATATAGGCATCAACTTTAATGTTCCTGGGTACAAGGAATGCGTAGTCCACTGGTTGGCTCATTAGGAGGTATGCAGTGCTAAACTGACATGTGTTCCACTAATATTAATCATGTTTTTGATGTAATTAAAACACGCCATAATTAGGGGGTGTTTAGTTGTCGCTTCGCGTAATGATGTTGGCATTCCTTGGAATTGAGTCAATTGTGAAAAACGTCATCTGCGATTTTATGGCGTGCTCTTCCTTGACAAGACAAATTAGTGGTTTGATTTACCATATGTTTCTAGGGGGTAAATATAATATATGGGGGTACATAACATATAGGTCATTCTTTTTTCTTTTTCTACTTATGGACATTTGTTACTAATATAACTGAAAATTACCCTCATACATTAAGCTAGAGGTGTTGGTTTGAATTGATTAAATCGAAAACAATACCCCTAGCTATCGAAAACAACCCCCGTAGCTATTGAAACCATAGTAACCTTCTTACAACGCCATTATTGGAATAATATGTCAGTCTGACATTCTCATTGTTCCGAGTTTAGTTTCAAAAATGTCACGTTCTGGAAAGGAATCAATCGAAGTAATTCAAGAAAAGATTGCACAGAGTGTCCCAAAAAACACTAAAAATATCAAACAATATGTCTTGCGTCAATTTATGATGTTTTGTGAAGAGAGAAGGTATGTTTTTAGCAAGGAGACTCAGATTAAAGAGCTTACGGACATTCTTCAAGACTGGGCTTACAACATGAAAAACGAAACGGTGTGAAATACAAAGATTTTACAAAAGAAACAATATTGAATTTAACAGCGAATGCCTTCAGCAAATGTGTTATAACGAGTACCAAATCAGGTTTGATCCATTTACGAATATTGAGTTTAAAATGGCACGTGAAGAGAAGAGCACATAACGCAAGCAAGTGAAGTATCTACCAGAAAAGAGTAAAGTACGTTCAGCTTTTTTAAAATATGATTGATTTCAAAGACTTATTGATAGTTGCGATGAAAGTAGATACTCCCGATGGCATAAAATTTTTTTTATACTAACCTATGAGCTGGCTTGGAGAGGAGGTGAAAGAGCTCGCTGCCAATTAAGATATTTTAAAAGGGAAACTAATAGTAGTTGGGACAACACAGGGCATATAGAGTACAATCCTATTTTTCCGAAAACCTCACAGTGAGGAGATAAATCCTGTACAAGCTCTAAACGGTTAATTTCAAATACGAGGAATTCTGATATTTGTCCTATACCTACGTCCTTTTGACAAATTTATACAAAAAAGAAGCCTGATTAATCATGAACGATTATTTTTAACAGAAAACCCATTCTGGAAAACATCAGGAAACTGGTATAAGAACACAGTTGGCAAAAATACCATAGGTCAATGGAATACCAGCCAGGTGTCCATTGACATTGCAAATGGATGTAGATGTGAAAAACGTAAAAATAACCAACCATTCTTTACGCGCAACAGCTGTTTCAAAACTAGCCAAGCAGGGAGTTGGCGAGCAGCACCTTATAAAAATCACGGGACATTCGAACACAAAATCAATTTCATATCTACAAATGGATCAGGAACATCATAAGCTTGTTATTCAACAATTGAGAAGGAATGAAATAGATGCTGAACCTAGTTGCTCGAAAATGTCGAAACCAACCTCAAGAGATTTTTTAAATTCGGAGTCAAATTCTAATAATTATTACAACTGCGTTATTAATAATGATTAAAGCAAAATATACCATAATACATTATTGTATTTAACTATCGTTAATTCGAGTAATTTTCTCTATAAATTACACCGGCATAAAAAATTTTCTGAAAATTTTTAAGCACTCATGCAATTACCCTCAAATATAACTTTGTTTTCTAAAGTCTGGCATGCCATTATATGTCGAAAATTTATGGGCTGGCTAAACTCCGTTAAATGCATGTATACATGGTGGAGACTCTTCAGGAAGCTTTCGCCTTGCGGACATTATACAGGGTGTTATGGAAATAACGTATTATATTTAAATGGGTGACTCCTTGGGTGTCTTAGAGAAACGCTACATATGTTATTTTTTTTAAATCAACCGTTTCAAAAGTGGGGTATTAAACACTCTTACTCAGAGGCCAGTCCCTGCTACTGTTCCAAACTTAATGTAAAACTGAAATTCCATATAAAATTATAAAAATAAATTATTTTCTACCTACTTATATTTATCCTTATACCTAAAGAGCGAGGAAATCCAGACACAATCAGTTTTTTTTTTGTTTTTCATGGGAACACTCCTGGAAACAGTTTATGTACACACAGTAATAGTGAAACAGAAGTCCAGGTAAAACGCGTCAATAAAAACAATATTCAAAGATTATTTATGTACGGGCAAGATACACGCGTAAATTGAAAAAACAGAGCGGATTGCTGAGAGTGTGTTGGTGATCGACGAGACACAACGTATCCGGCTGCTGGTTGATCTTCAACTAAGAGACGCAAGCGTGCGGCGCTATATGAAACTACTTCGCTCAGCCGATGTAAGGCGTCAAGAGGTTTTTCACATTTGACCTAGTGACGTACGTGGCTATTACTATTCCATATGGTTTTTCGGGTTATTTAAAACATAGTCCGTCGTAAATGTTTTTCAATGAATTGTACAAAAAGGTACCTATTACAGAATGGAAGAGTGTTTAAATTATTTTATTTTGTCTAAACAGTTTAAGGTGTATATATGACAACACCGGCCAGAATTCCTTTATTGCTTACATGTATCGCAGGGCCACACAGGTGTTTTTCTGGTTTGACGTCAGGTCACTTTTACCGCTGAATGAATTGAAAGCGCCATTTATGGCTATTTTTCTTCAATTTGTCTTTATCTCAGGAATTGCCGGTTTAAATATAATACGTAATTTCCATAACACCCTGTAGTCTACTTAACGCCCTTGGTAAAGATTGTTTCACGAAAAATAGATATAACTTAATGACTGCAGTAAAAGTACCTGGGGCCATCCCATTATTTATGACCGTTTGATATTATTATGTGGAAAGGACCGGATTGTAATAATTATAATTAAATATAGGCACATCAGGTTGGTTAGGTTGCTTAATTTATATTTAAATATCTTTTTGTGGTAAAATTTGTTAGTTTTTGAGGAATTGTTCAAGAATTATGTTTTACCAAACATTCCTCAGAATAGCGTGGTAGTAATGGACAATGCGAGATATCACAGTCGCCAATTACATAAAGCTCCAAGCTCAAATAATACAAAATTGGAGATTCAGTACTACATGGCGGCGAATGATATATATTTTGAAGAAAGTTATAAAGAAAGTGATCTTTAAGAAGTTTTAAAGTCATTTTGTATAAAAAAAGTATATGTTTGTGACACATTGGCAGAAGAAATTGGACATACAGTGCTACGGCTCCCACCCTATTATTGCATTTTTTAACCCCATAGAGCATATGTGGAACCACTTAAAATCACTTGTTAGGTCTGAAAATATTTCTCCGACTTTAAGTTCTAGTGTTGTAGAATTAATACGAAAATGCTTTAATGATATTCCCCCAGGTAGTTGGAAAAATTAAGTCCGTCACGTAATAACTGTAGAAAATTCGTATATTAGTTTGGATCGTATAATTAATCCAATTGTAATTAATTTTGATGAGGATAGCGATAGCGAAACAGAAGTATCTATATAATGACATTATGAATGTAAATAAATATGACTAGTAATATTTTTAAAAAATGTTATTTCATTTGATTACATTAATATAATCATATCATTACTTGTTTTCCTTAGTCCGTCCCTTCATACTTCACTTGTTTATTGCCAAGCTCTTGTCGACACAATGGGACACAGGAAATCATTAAGTCGTATCCATTTTTCGTGAAACAATCTTTACATAAATAACTACTAAACCCCTTATAAAGTACACATGGTATAATATATCCAGCTATTTCTCATTAAATGGTCAAATTTTCCAATACATTCAGAGCAGGTAGGCAGGTCATAATTAGCATGGATCTATAAAACCGGAGCCAACTGAGACTTTCGCAAGACAGATTCTTAATTAGTACAATAAAATAAGTAAGATCTTGTTCGCAGCCACGGAAACATTTTTGCTGCGTCCCAGTGTAACTGAAGAATAAATCACGAATCCAATTAGTTTAATTTTTGTCGCTATTTACAATAAGAATCCAAGAAAAAATAACCCATCGAAATAAATGTTTAATTTTATTTCACCACGGCATAGTATCGCTCTCCACATCTCCAGCCTCCCTAATTAAAACATCCAAATCGCGAGAGTCCTTTTAATTACGGAGCCAATTACTGTAGTTTTTGAGCTGCTTAACTTGTACATTTAATAATTACGTAGTCAGCCGATTGTATCTACGCATATAGATGGCCAATTTAAGCGGTGATTCCGCTCTTGCCCCACTGGCTTTTCAAAGAATCGAAAAGCTTTGGTGGGCCTGGTGGACGGTGACGTGAGTTTAGACTTATCGGGAGGGAATTTTTAATCCGATGCAGCTGTTTATGCTTAATGCGTCTTTGATAAGTAGGTACTGTCTTTTGAATTACCCATATACTTTAATTACCGGCATGCGTACGGTAATAAATATAAACGACAATGTAAATGCATTGGTAATAATAGGAGCTTTGGACACTTTTCTCCCTAACAGTGAAACAAATTACTTTTTTGATAATGCGGTGGTGTCTCACCAGGTACTAACTTTTAACCCGCCCATTTTTTTTACAAGTCCCCGATACGGGACGATAAACTACCTCTTGGCGAAAAAATGACAGTTCTAACTGTCAAAATGGCGGAAGGGCGCCATCTTGGCAAACAAAATTAAATAGGAAGATGGGTCTTACGATACATCATTTTGAAGGTTCTATTGAGTACAGGGTGTCCCCTTTTCGATACTTTTATAGTAATTGTTAGTACTATCAAAAAAGTAATGTAGGTGTCATGTGCTCTTTTTGGGTCAAACTTAAAATGGTAAAATCAAAATTTGAAAATTTTTCGCTTGGTTAGGAGATACGGGGCAAAATAAAAAAATAGACCATATCAAAATTATCCTATATTTTCTTGTATATATTAATCTAAAACCACCCTGTATATATTAATCTAAAAAGATAGCATTTTAAATTCTCCTTTCAAATATATAACACACCATGGATAATTTTGGTTTTCTAGGCGAGTTATTTAAACTCTATGACTTTAAACCACAGTAGGCCATGAAACAAAAGCTAGTATCACAGAAACAACTATGTTGATATTCTAATTGTTATAAACATTTAACGTCAATTTCGTTTTTACATATTTACTTGTAAAATTGACTTATCAACATTTTGAAAAATTTGATATGATATCAGTTTATATTGATAGTGGAAAAAGCTAAGAAATTGCGCAAAATTTATATTTTGTTCGCTATGCGAAAAGACGGCAACCGAACATTTGCGATGATTCCCGTTACATTTGCAATATACAGTGAAATCTCCCTTAGGCGGACACCTACGGGAGATGGAAAATTTGTTATTAGGTAATATGTAAATGCAAAATTATTACTATGTATAAGTATGTACAAATAAACATAACAAAAATACACTAGTTTTCGTTAGAATCTAGTACTAAAAAAATCTAATAACGTAGTTTGAGGTGTTTGCGTTTTATACTTGCAATCTAGAAAATGTAACTCCAAGTCTAATAACAATTCCATTGTTGTAAAGTCACATTTATTCTTTGCATACTCTTACAATTTTACCATACTAATGGCATGTTGATAATTGGTGGCATTTGTTTGATTACTCCATTCAACTTCTTCATCAGAGTCGTCAGATAGTGATGTGGTTTCAGTTTGGACTACATAATCATGGGGTCACTATCATCTTCTAATAGCACATTGCTATCAATGTTAATGAACGCGCCCAAATCATCGTTATCAAAATACAAACTTCCACAACATAAATATTCTCTTTCAGACTTAAAACGCGACATTTTTGTGCCATTGTTTACGATTTTAACCTTACAACTCACAAATAAACAGCGGACTGCTGTCGTGGAATCACACATACTTTCATTAGGCGAAGTCCTTTCGCTCTGCCACGCATACGCGATTGGTTGCCGGTCTGTCTTCAGAGACCGTACTCATTCGTCTTCCAAATACTTTAAGAATTTTTTTGTCCGTTTAAACGATGGTTTTCGCCCTCTTTGTATGAAAACACCCTGTCCGCGTCCGTCCAAAGGAGAGTCCGCCTATAAGAGATCGATTTTCGTGGAATTTCATATACCTAGTTTCGGATTATGAAAAAATGTCCGCTTAATAGAGATGTTCGCTTTTTAGAGGTGTCCGTTATGAGAGGTTTCACTGTATTTTAGTATTTAATGGATTTTACCAAATTTATTAGAAGTCCTGACTATAGTTTTTTGTAAACTATGTTTACAATATTATTTTGGTACAGATTACTCATATTAAATGTAATTAATACTATATTTTTAGGAAATTTTACAATAAGATCTTTGCTGTAATAATTTTTACAATAGTGTTTCTCAGTGTAAAGTCGGTACGGTGTATGAAGTCCGCTAAACAATAAACCCTCTCGAACAAGGTAGTCGGTGGCTCTCAAACAATAAATTATATTTTAGGTATTTTCTAAATAAAATAATTTAGCAAAAAGCATAACTGTTTATTTAAAATAGAACATATCATCCTGCACTTCAGCAAATTTTAATTATTTCTTGGAAAATAGTGATTATTATATATATTTAACTATAATGATCCCAAAATAACTAAATTCTAGGAAAAAGTATCTGAGAAAATCTTCAACTTATTGACGCAACATGTTTTTCATTTGATAAATAAAAAAAAACTACGAGTGAAAAACAAGATAAAAATATTTATCGCGGTATATAATTCTAAAATAATTTTGTTTTGGAACCGCTGATTTTGCCCAGCCCACTACAGTGAATCAGTGGAATGTTCGGTATAGCGAAGGTATGGTTAACTTAACCGTCTTACTGTTTAACAACCTTTAATGATTTAATCCGATATCGGACTTCATAAAACGAACAGACTTTAGAATCAATCGGCTACTGGTAAATTATCCTAAATTTACATTCTGGCTTCTATTGTGCTACTGTACTGTCCCTAAAAATATGCAATTAAAATATGTCCTCCTTTAGATAAAAGAGACCGATTATCTGTTTACCAAATCCACGCCGTTGACTTTGACCAGTTTATATTTTTTAACACAATCACAATTAAAAGGTTCGTTAAAATATTTGTAGGCAATTATATAAAATGCTATCACGGGCCCGCTTCCCAAATTGTTAATTAGGCAGCTACCTATTAAGCAGTTAAGTTTGGCTTCTGTTTTAAAAAAAATGTCATCAAAGGGCCGTAAATCTAAAAAGGTAGAGACTTTAGGAAAGGAGTAAATAATGCTATGTTGACAAAACAGATGCAGATGCTTTAATTATTGACCGTAATATATTGCTTTGTTTCGTTTCATTGTTAAGTGTTGATTTTTATTTTACTGGAATGTTTCGAAATTTTATTACTGATTATTAAGGTAATTTGGTCAGTTTGACCAGACTGTTAAATTAATCGAGTTCTTGTTTGTTTATACGATAATATTTTATAGTCATAAAAAAGCTGTCGTTTCCATTATAATTGACTTCAATTGATTTTTTAATATAGGTTCTATAATTATTATACCCGGAAAAAAGACTATTGCAAAATTATTATAGTAAAGATATAATTGTAAAATTTTCTATAAAATATAGGTAGTATTAATAATTGCATTTTTATTACAAAATAATATTGTAAACATAATTTCCAAAAAAGTATATGGAATTTCTAGCAAAAGGAGGTAAAGAAACTCACAGTCTGCTCCACTAGTTTAATAGCAATTAATAAAACTAAAAACCATACATGTTTCGAAGGCTTAAGCCTTCATCTTCAGTGAAACGTAAAACATCAAAGGATACCTATGACATTGAAGTAACTGTAAATAAGAAAAACGAAGTTTAAATAAGTTAAGTTTAAGCAAAAATGATTGAAAGGAAAGGAATTGACTCAATTGAGTAGTATAATAATTATAGGAGAGTAAAAAGTATGAAAACTCTTTCTTACCTAGCCAAGCAGGAAAAGAAAAACTTTTTGATTATGTAAAAAATTAAAGTATAGAAAATAAAAAGTTAAAAAACTAAAGGTTTCTTTTATTCTTAGGAAAACGAATGCATAATAAAAAATTTTTTTTAATAAAAATTCCTTTAAAAGTTTGTAATTTTGAATTTAATATAGAACTCGTTCATTTTGAAAAGTATGTTCATCGCTACACGAGGTTCTAAGATGAAAGAAAATTTTTTAAACAATTCTTATTAGGTTAAAGAGTCAGATAAAGAAAACCAATGTCACAGGCTAACAGATTCAGGTAAAAGTACCTGAAACTTAATTTATAAAAAAACACCAAGTAGGTAACCGGAACAAAAACTGGCACAATAACCTTACAAACACAAAAACAAAATTTACATTAGTTTTCGCGTAGATTTGTATGCATCTCATGAACACCTCTAAGTACCATTCAATCTGCATTAGTATTTTAAAGTGTTACTGTTTAGACAAAAATACACCCTTATTGTATAAAGTTTCATCGGGTGGATTGATATTTGACATCTAAAAATTTTGAAAGTAACTAAATAACACGATTCAGTCTATTTGACAGGTTCGGATTTATTCGGTCGATCGATATTAAGCTATTTGGGAATATCTAAAAATACAGCGTTGCCACTTCCGATGTTTTATAAGATTCATGAATTGGGGAATTTTCTCCTGTAATATTACTTTCCTGTATAAATTATAGTCTCGGAAATGGCAACTGCTCTATTTCGAGTTATCTTCGAGTCTTGGATGCATCTATGTGAAGGGAAGGTCCTGCCTGTTTTGTCCACATAATTATTTCATCATTTTTCAGTAAAGGATTAAAAATTTGATGTTAGGCCCATTAGAAATTAGCGTTTTTATTATTTCTGAATTTCTATTGCGAAATAATTTGTATCCTATCTTCTAAGTGCTGTTGTTCTATGTGTACGGTACTGTTATTATAACGTGTAATTATGCGTTAGTGTTTAGTGCTTTTGTGTAATCTAATAATAGGTGCATATCTTCAAAAAAACTAATTTTAAACTCGTGGGTGTCTGTGTGTTTTTTTAAGTGATTTAGTGTAATTTGTTCTGTTCCACTATGTGTTTTTTCTCTCGGCGATATGCCGGTTATGTTTCCAGATTGGAAATAATAGGCCGAATGGGGTTTAGTGGGTATAAGCTTATTATGCAGTCCCACACTATCATCAGGGCACGTGATGAACATAAAGCTTTTCCCATAGAAAAAAGAACTGAAAGTGTCTGTGCCCTGGATTCCTTACTCGCATCCTGGATTTACTTGCTAAGTAAGCTAAATATTTATATTTATAAGAATCTGAAGTTTTACATTTTACACAGTTTGGCAACATTGCGCGTAACAGGTGTTTGTGATACACTGCCACAGGGTGCAATGATTCATTACTGCGGAGTCACCTGTGATTAAGACGGTTTGTTACCCTTCTTTTAAAACGGTCGATTTGAAAAAAAAATATGTAGTGCATCTCTAGGACACCCCAGGAGTCACCCATTTAAATATTATACGTCATTTCCATAACACCCGGTAGTAAAGATTTGATTGTACGATTTCCTATAAAATATTGAATTAATTGCATCATTCATTATTAATCCATACCAAAATAATAATGTAAACATAATTTACAAAAAACTATAGTTAGGATTTCTCATAAATTTAAAAAAATCAATTAAAATATATTGTAAATTTTACAACGAATGTAAGAAATAATTTTTTTATAACTCCAGTAGGTAAATATTTTTAAATGTATGGTATATTTTACTGATGACTATTATTGTAAAAATTACCACGTTTAATATACTAATAAAGTAAACGCCTTTTTACAAGAATGTAAAGCTTAAATCAGATGCAACGGAACAATTAGAAATCGTAATTACAAAGGAGAACGGTGGAGGTGGTAAGAGGAGGCATCATATCGATTATAGAAGTAAAGCGACGTTGGGAAGGGTTAGTACTTGGATAGGTCACCGCTTGGAATGCCCCTTGTCGTGAAGTTTTTACAAAATATTATTTTACTAAATTTTAAAAAAGATTTTAGTAAATTTTACAAAAATATTTAAAATATAAATGGTTTACTAAATATTTTAGTAATTTTTACTAAAAATCTTTGTTAAAATTTTGTTATAATTTTATAGTATTTCTTACTAAAAATTATTCAAGTTACATATAGAGCCATTAATTATGGTTAGTTTTACTATTTTTATAGTAGAGTGAACTAAGTTTTTCGTTCCGTGTAGCAACTAGATATCACTATAATATTAATATGTTGCCTGAAATTCAATTAAAAACGAAACATGGGTAGGGGAGTTTGAGGCAAAGATGCCCCTAGGGGCAAAGGGGTTTCGTAAAATAATTCCTGTATCGTAAGGACATCTGTGGGTGTCTTCATCTGCATCGTTTTCCTTACGCAACGCATGTCGTTGTTTCTTTTTTACAAAGAAATTTTGTCTTGTTTCAACAGGAAGTATAAGGACCGGCTTGTTTAAATAAAATCTGGTTTATGGAAAGTGTTTTGTTGTATTTGATCATTGATGTTCACCTCGCCCCACATACGTATCCACTGTGTCCCTTATATGGGACATTTCGGATATTTTGTAATAACTCACTTTTTTCTATATTATGTGATAGTTCTGGTCTAGAATCACTAGATAATATATTGGAAACTTAAAGCCAAATCATGAGATAAGTATATAATCAATCATCCCAAATCCTTCCTGAGTTATTAAAAAATATTTGTAGATTGTTTTTGTTAAGGTAGCCACTTTGCCCCAACTTCCCCTACATGTTATTGATTAGAAAATATTTTCATAATTTGATTCAAGCCTTCCTAGCAAATAGCTGTCATATTTTAACTACCATATACAGGGTGTTACTTATTTTTAAAGGGTGACGTCTATCATATTTTAATAAATAAATAAAGACATTGGAAGTGCAAAATATATCTATCACTCATGATACAGCATTGTATCTAACCTTGAAACAAACACTAGATATACAGGGTGTCCCACATAAAAATGCAGTCTACAGGAATATCGATAACAATAGGACATAAAGAAATGGTCATATTATACAAAGGTCATGTTTTCAAATTGAAAAAAATCCTAATATTTCCAAAAATATTTTACCAGGTCGTTCTTATTTTCTGATTCTATTTGTTTTACATTCTCATTTCCATTTTTCTGCTCTATAAGATATTTAATTTAGTTTTTCAATCCGAAATTTCGTTATTTCGCAACCATCATCAAATTTGTCTTTTTTTTAAATAGTATTATTATATCTTAATATTCCGAATCCAACGATATATCACACTAATTATTTATTAGTTTCGTCTCATCTTCAATGCAAATAAGTACTTTATTGGAAATATTTTTTTTATTGTTGTGTTTATACAATTTTTTTATTTAACATTCTTTACAATAATAATAATAATGTGACATAAATTATTTTTCATTTTCAAAAACATATCATTTTCGAGCACAAAATAATAACAATAAATAATAGGTGTGATATCGTTGAATTCGGAATATAAAGTTAAAATCCATAAAGCATAAAATAAAATGTTACTATTATTTAAAAGAAAGGTTGAGGGTGGTTGCGAAAAGCGAAACGTCAGATTGAAAATTTAATTAACTTGCCTTATAGAAGAGAACGGGTATGTAAAATTTATTTTCTGATATCTGTTCAAATAGAACCAGGAAACAAGAAGAACGACATAGAAAATTAGTTTTTGCCCAAAAATATCTTCGAGAATATTCGGATTTTCTTAAATTTAAAAACATGACATTGCGGAACTGAACTCACTAACATCCAACTTTTGTCTAATTTTATCGTTTCTGTATATGTCCTAGAGTTTTCGAGATCCCTGTAGAGTGCATTCTTATCTGGGACACCCTGTATACTTATTGTAATGACTCCTGGTCCTGGACCAATCTTAAGAGGATGCCGGAGTCAGTCGAAATCTGCGATTTGACCCCTGTTCGTTACACGCTATGAAGGCACGAGGCGAATTGCATCTTCCCTTGCAGTTAGAAGAATACGTCGAGCGTCCGCCCGTAAGCGGTACGCCGACAGAAACAACAATAATCGGAAAAAAAGACTGCACGTGATTGGGGTCTATACTTCAATTTTCTATGCTGAAAAACGGAGTTTTCGCTTCCTATGAAAACGGTACATTTAAAAATTTAAAAACAAAAATTTTTACCGAAAGATGTCTAACTCGAGGAAAGTCCATTATTTTTTTCTACATGGAGCAGTAAAAAAATTAAATCTAAAAATCCTTCGAAACAAAAAATATAGACTTTCCGCGAGTTCTAGTTCTATTACGAAACTTTTTTTTCCTTCGACATTTTTTTCCTAACACAGGAATGAACGTATGGGAAGAAAACTCGTTCACAGGTACTCCGGAATCCTGTTAAGTCGAAAAGTTCATATACAGGGTGCACCAAGTACAGTGGCCTATTAGAAGTATCTCGAGAACTGAATGAGATTTTAATTTGAAAATTTGGTTGTAGCTATAAGAGATGGTTTTCTACGTTTCTAAAATATTTTGGATGGTGCGGTATTGCCAGATCATACCGAAAGTGGTAGCAACTTCGGAATTTTAAATGAATTACCCTATATTATATTTTTTTTAGAATCTAGGTAAAAATGTAGAACAGTTTTCTATATAATATCATATACGTATCTTTAAGAGTTTTTGAATTATAAATAATCTTGTGATTTGTTAACGCCGTATCGGGACCTGAAAGGAAAATCATATCTTTTTAGCAGTCACAGCTAGAAAGCTGAAATTTTGACAATAGTTTTACAAGACCATCGAAATTTTATAATTTTGAACGGTATTTAATTAGTTTTATACAGGGCGTCTCCATAACAATATTTCTGAGGGAGATGAATTATTGCAAAAATCTTCTTGTTTTCAAATGGGACACCCTATATTTGATATGTTTTGCTAATGGAGGATCGAATTGTCTATCTAATGATATTAAGTGTTCCTATACCTATCTTCAATATTTTCGGACTTATAGCGAAATTTAAAAATTATCTTATAAAAATATATTTTTTGGTAGTAGGCTGTGGAATGGATTCATAGAAACAAAATAATGAAAAATCCATTTGACGTTATGTCTGTGTTATTGTAGTAAAAATTAACTAATTCACATTTTCGAGCTTAGAGTTTATTTGATCTTAATGGGGAGTGTGGTAGAGTTTAATCTAGAACTTGCAGAAAATTTAATGAACTTCTTCCTGATGCAGCTCCTATGAAAAAGTTGATTGGCCGAGGAGGTCCCTGAAAATGGCCCTAAGGTCTCCGGATCTTACACCCCCCTCCCCCATTTTTGGGGTAGGATTAAAGAAATAGTATATAAGACACCAGTCACAACAAGGAAAGATTTAGAAAATCGACTAAGAACAGCTCTGGGGTCTCTAGAAGGGGAAGAAATAAAAAAGGTGACAAATGAACATGTTATCACCACAATTCATGAGTGTTTAAGATCCAACAAATTAGTTATTAGTTATTTTATTGGTGTTGATGCGTAATTTTAATTTTGTTTATTTATTTATTAATAAATTGTTCATTTGTTAACTATTTTTTTTACAACAACACAGACATAACGTCAAATGGATTTTTCATTATTTTGTTTCTGAATCCATTCCACAGCCAACTACCAAAAAATATATTTTTATAAGATAATTTTTAAATTTCGCTATATGCCCGAAAATATTGAAGATAGGTATAGATGAACACTTAATATCAGAAAATATTGAAGATAGGTATAGAGGAACACTTAATATCATTAGATAGAAAATTCGATCCTCCATTAGCAAAACATATGAAATACAGGGTGTTCCATTTAAAAAATAGAAGATTTTTGCAATAGTTCATCTCCCTCAGAAATATTATTATGGAGACGCCCTGTATAAAACTAATTAAATACTGTTTAAAATAATAAAATTTTGATGGTCTTGTGAAACTATTGTCAAAATTCCAGCTTTCTAGCTGTAACCGCTAAAAAGTTATGATTTTCTTTTCAGGTCCCGATACGTCGTTAAAAAAATCACAAGATTATTTATAATTCAAAAAGTCTTAAAGATAGGTATATGATATTATACAGAAAACTATTCTAGATTTTTATCTAGATTCCAAAAAAAATATAATATATAGGGTAATTTATTTAAAATTCCGAAGTTGCTACCACTTTCGGTATGATCCGGCAACACCGCATCATCCAAAATATTTTAGAAACGTAGAATCTCTTATAGCAACAACCAAATTTTCAAAATAAAATCTCATTCAGTTCTCGAGATACTTCTAATTGGCCACTTTACTTGGTGCACCCTGTATAGGAATTCGAAGTTTTAATTTTTTTTATTGTAAGCTTGCTTGTTCTATGATTTTTATTGTGAGCTAGATAGTACATATTACGAAAAAGGGTCGATTCAGAACAATGCTGTAGAGTTTGATAGACACTAAGTTTGATTCAGCTTCAGAAGACATAATTGCACCAAGAACAAGAACAATAACTTATAATTAAGTGATCATTATAGCTAATTGCGACGGTCGTATCAATTCAAAAACGCAGTCAAGTCTCATTTTCATTTTACTTCGCGGAATGTCGATTTCTGTCCTTACTTTCGAAGCAGCAACAAGCAATTTGCAAACCTTATTATGTGACATTTAGACATGGGCGTACCCACAATTAGCAGGAACTCGTTGTTGACATGTTTTAGGATGGTAATTATAATGAATTGTTTATTTGATTATGGAAACTGTTCACCAAGTAGTGATCTGTACGGTAAAAAGTAATATCTTCATAACTTCAACTTTTTTTTGACGTAACTGAATTAATGTAAAATCGAAAGGACAGATGACATTCGTGATAATAAATAAAACCAATGTGACTCGATTTATGCGCACACGTACCACTCCCAGAATGCCTTAAAAGATTTTCCTATAGTGCTTGTGTTTGATCATAAAAAAAGGGATATCCAACCTTCACCGATGGAGACGGTACATTAAGGAGAAAGACGAAATAACTTTATTTTGAAAACTTAAATCTGGGGACAATAAATACATTTCAATACCCTATAGAATTATTATATTATCAGTAAAATCTAGCCATTTTTAAAGCAATTTAAAGTAATTCAACTTACTACTATTACACCAATGTTTTTATATTTCTTAAATATTCCTATTGGAAAAAAAAAATTGCTAAGAAGAAGGTCATGTCCAAATAAGGAATGGCAAGCAGATAAAAAAGAAATACCGGCTTAACATACACATCGACGTAATGTTCTTCCATTGATAATTTTTATACATACAGAATATGGAAATATATGAAATATAGAGCCAGGTTAAAAAGATATTGTATTTCCGAGTTCAAAACTCTTGCTTGACTAAGGCATAATATTAAAAAAAATATATTTTTAATTATCGTATATCCAAAGTTTTAGAATAACCGGCGAAGAAAATGCAAAATAATATGGCGTCGCTGACACTGCAATAACTGCAGCGTGAGTATCGTTTTATTTAAGGATACTGACAGAAGTCAACAAAATCTGCTTCTCTTATAAGTTGTTTAGAAGAATTATACCTGTTTAAACCCTATTGTATACGCCTCAACCTCTTCAAAGCTCAACAAATGGGACCAGGGCCGGCCGATAGGTATTTTTAGTTTTAGGTACCTATAATAAATGTAAAATAATGATAACAATTAATGATTGATTGAATTGAAAATAATATAATTTTAAAGTATAACTATTATGATAACAAGTACAATAAAAATTAATTAAATTCTAAGAAACTATTGATAATTTATTCAAAATTTAACTCTGTATCACTATCACTATCTTCATCTAAGCCTAAACTTATAATTAAGGGTTGAACATTTGTAATCATACAATTGTAAGAATTTTCCACCTTAAGTACATGTTGTGTACACAGTTTTTCCAGCTGTCTGCAGAAATTTTTCTTACTTCGTTTTTAATTAATTCTACTACAGATGCATTTAATATAGGAGAAATATTATTTCTCCTAATATTGGATTTTAATTGGTGCCATATTAGCTCAATAGGATTTAATATACAATAGTACGGAGGAAGACGCAACACTGTATGTCCATTTTCTGCTGCAAGTTTGTCACACTCGTATTCCTTATTTATTTTAAAAGCTTTTAATACTTCTAGCAGTTCTCGTTTTTTGTAAGTTTCTTCAAAATATAAACCATTTTCAATCATAAAATTTTGAATTTCTGCTTTTGTATTATTAGAATTGGGAATGATTTTTGCTTGTCGGCTATGATAACTAGCATTGTCCATTACAATGACGCTATTTTCAGGTATATTTTTAAGGAGTTTATGTTTAAACCAATCTTCAAAAAGTTGTGCGTCGATATCTTGATGGTAATCTAAAGAAGAATCTGCTATGTTTTTAGCTGAAAGCAACAGACAATTTGGATCAAACTCGTTCTCTGAACCAGCATGTAATATTGTGATTCTTTTGCCTTTATTTGATGGTGCCTTGGTTTGACATTTCATCAACTATGACAATCATCCCAACCTTTTCTTGGAGTGTCATGGGTATCGAACCATGTTTCGTCAAGGTAAATAATTGGATGATTTTCTTCTCTAAATTGTTTAACAGCTGTTAAATATTTAAGTCTCCATTCCCGTAAACGTTGAGATTCCATTAATGTTTGTCTTTTATCAATGCTTCGGTATTTAAAACTCATTTTACGCAATATTTTCCTAAGGCTTGAAAGGCTACAAGAGATATTTGTTTCGTCTTTAATCAGCCGCTCTTTGAGGGAAATCAAAGTGGGTACAGTTTGTGCCTCATACATATGGTAAATCTTTCTTCTTAATAAATCCATGTCATTTTCGTCAATGATTCTAAATGTGCCAGAATCACTCCGATTTTTTCTAGGATTAACAGGTTTAATTACTATGTCTCTTACCGAAGATAAAGGATTTTTTGTCAAAGTAGACGTCTCTGCTAAAGCATCCATCGAATTAAAATTTCTACTCAACAACGATTGATACACATTTTTAATTATTAGTTTGGCATCGGTAGATAAATGCTTTCTTTTAAAAATGACACTTGAAGATGCCCCGCTATCAGCACAATTCCATGGACGCCACATTCTACCACTAATAACCCTAACTAAAAATTACTCGCCGGAGAACCACTAAAGATTAAAATTATTAAAAATCACTTTGTATTTATATATGCATCAGGCATAGGTATAAATTGAATTTGTATACCTGGTCCGACTCTGCTCGAAAAGGTTTTAAAATTTGGGAGTTCCTTATTTATTTTATGGTCGAAGGAATAATGAGGTTTTATTGCAGTCAAAAGATCAACGGTATAATTCTGCAAATACTATATCTGCTAGATCCTTTTAAATGTTTGTTAATACCTAATTTCATAACAGAGTGCAAATGAATGAATTTCATTTTTTTATGCGAAAACTATACGTCAAACGACAAAAAATCAAGAGCCGACATTTGCTCAGCAAGAAATGAGAGCCACTGTATTTATTCTTGATTTTTTTGCGGCATATTATTGGGCCGATAGTTGCGCAACTTTGCCCCAATTTAACCGACTTCGTATCTCTTACCGTTTCCGAAATCCCAATGGTGAAGGCCGAATTTGTAACACCCTGTATATTAGTAATAATAATCAATTATACGTAAAAAAGTTCAAATTAGCATGAAGGGAGCAAAAAGCATAAAACCTCAATATAACATTTGCGTAATTCGAGTAGAAATTAGATAATCTCATGGTTGCGTATAAAATTTAGCAATAAGCATAATGCTTCAATCCTAATAACTTGCAAACAATGTATCGAATAAAATTTACCTTTTACATCTTGGCAAAGATTCTATAACTACGGCATTGCTTCTTCACATTCATTTCTCGATCTGGCCCATCTCCTTTCAACTTTCCGGTTGCAATCTCGCAAAAAATTCGGCCAATAAATTGAAATTCTCAGAATTCGATCAAACCCATAGCCAAATAATGAGGCGAATAAGGGAGTGAATAATGGGTCCACTCGCGACAAGTTGTCACAGCAATGGATTTCGTATGAATAGTTTGTCTTCTAACAATGTTAAACGATGTAGCGGACGTTGGAAGATGACGAATCGTAAGATGAGCCCAATTAAAAATTTTCCTTTGACGGATTGTAAAATAATAAGGTTCGCTCGTAGAGCAGCGGGAATTAGTAATATCCGAGGCGTTCACAGTCGGTTTACAGTGTTCACAGAAGCAAAATCTGTCACCGTTGACCCAGAATTCGGCGTTCGTAGACCGAAATGTATCGATTGCAACGTGATTTGCAATCGTTAGAATAATCAGCGTACTGGTGCGGAATTATGGGTTTGGATATTCTACTTATTTACTCGATCGGTTGTTTGTTTACTTTTGGCTTGTTGTTTCTACCGATTCGTTTTATTTTCATTAGTTTTGACATGTTTTGGTTAAACTTATTTTCCATTATTCTTTAAATATCCTTTCCAGACCGAAGGGCCAGTTCTAAACGAAGCAGAAATGAGCAAGAACTCGTATACACCGTATATACCGCTCGAAACCAATGTAAGCTAACAATAGATCAAAGCAAAGAAGCCCATAACGAGAGGATCAAAAACAAACTTCTTGACTGTCCAAACGGATCAAGGTCATTTTGGTCAGTCGCTAAGGCCGTCAGCAAAAATTTCACCAAATCAAATATTCCACCTCTAACACGTCCCGATGGTACAATAGCATCCACAGCCGGAGACAAAGCAAACTTACTTGCTGAACTATTTTCTTCGCATTCCACTGTAGATTTCCAGGGAAGAACACCACCCGACATTCCGGCAGTTGAATCCGAAATGACCGAAATCGTATCCCGTCAGCGTCCCGTCAAACGAATCCTGAAAGGACTCGACGTCAAAAAGGCTACTGGTCCAGACGAAATTCCTATTATAGTTCTCAATAACACCAGTATTTTGTAGACTTTTCAACTTATCCTACAAAAAAGGAATATTTTCATCTTGCTGGAAGACGGCGCGAGTCCAGCCTATTCCAAAGAAAGGTAAGAGAACCCTGCCTAACAACTATCGACCAGTCGCATTGCTTTCAGTTATATCAAAAGTAATGGAGAAAGCTATTAACCAACATCTTCTAAAGTACCTGGAAGGCTTCAACATTATCAGCGATCATCAATATGGTTTTCGGAAGTCCAGATCAACTGGAGATCTTCTAGCCTGTGTCACCCATATTTGGAACAACGCAATCGAACATCATGGGGAGTCTCGGGTTGTTGCACTGGATATTTCTAAAGCTTTTGATCGTGTCTGGCATGAAGGGCTTCTAGGTAAACTGCGATCCTATGGTATGCCCAGTCGATTCTGTGCATGGTTGTCTAGCTTTCTTAAGGACCGCTCTCTGCAAGTGGCGATTAACGGATTTCTCTCAGACACCTTCACCATCAATGCCGGTGTTCCTCAAGGGTCCATATTGTCTCCCGCTCTCTTCTTACTCTACATTAATAACCTTCTAGTGAAAACTAAAAATCCGATATTTAGTTTTGCTGACGATAGCACACTTATCTCATCTTTCTCTTTGAATGCGCAAACATCGGCTGCCGACGCACATCCTCGCAGACAGCATGAAGTATCACGCCTCAACAAAGACCTGGAAGAAATTTTGGCTTGGGGTGACAGTAACTAAGTCGAACTTAACGCTAAAATAACCCAGGCAGCAGTTTTCCCTAAAAGGTTAACATTACAGAACCGGAAATAGTCATGGCAGGACACGCAATCCCACTGGCTTCATCTATTAATTTGCTGGGCGTCAATCTGGGAGGAAATATGTCTTGGCATAATGGCATAACCACGTTGTGGCAATCGCCAAGATAGCTTCTCAGAAGCTTGGGGTACTCTACCGAACCAGAAAGTTGTACACACCTCAACAACTTTTGACACTATACAAAGCCCAGATTCGACCAATACTGCTCGCATGTCTGAAGCTCTGCGCCCAAACATACTCTTCGGCTACTGGATTCCACCGAAAGGAGGGCTATTCGTCTGATTGGTGACCACGAGCTGACGAAGAACCTCGACAGCCTAGAACATCGAAGACAGGTTGGGGATTTGACACTCTTTTACAGATATTTCATGGAAGGCCTTGCCCTCTTAATTCCGCCCAGAGCGACGAATAGCAGAAATACACGACGAACCATTGCCGCCCATCCATATGTGGTTAATCTTAATACTCCTCGAACTTCATTATTTAAGAATTCTTTCATCTGGAGGACTTCATCCTTGTGGAATGACCTTCCCGAGGTCGTTTTTCCCAACGAATATAACCTCCAATGATTCAAAACCAACGTTAATCGCTTTATTCGCACACGCACCACTCCCAGAGTGCCCTAAAGGATTTTTCCTATAGTGCTTGTGTTTGTTCATATAAAAAAAAACAGCCGAACATGCAGTAGAAAGAAATTTGCCCTGTTGGAAAGTTCGCTCTGCGAATAATCTAAGTATGGCTGGGAAGAAGAAGACTTGCAAGATAGCAGTGATCTCTTAAACATTACTTTTTATCTTTCGTCTACCATGGGGCTCAGATATCACAGCAATGAATTTCGTGTTGAAAGTGGAATAACTTTGCTGAACAAAAACTTGTCAATGAGGACGGAAATAAATTGGCGTTAATAAATGTTTAAGTGATCACAAAATCCAAATAAATAATGGCTACAGTCTCTTTTTAAAAGACGCGAAGCGATAAATCAATCAAAACCGCCTTCTCCATGAGCGTAATGAGTTCTAGATATGTGTACGTTTAAATATGCCTATGATTTCTAGATGAAAACTTTTCTTTCCAAATGAAAGTACTTTGATATAAAGTGTGTCCGCTAATTAATTGTACATGAAAAAACCACAGACTCCTTAGATAAAAATATTAGGATTTAATTATACTTACCTACATACGAAAGTTGATATTAACTGAGATACAGGGTATTAAAGTTAAAATTTCATTTTTGTTTTTCTCTAATAACGTAAAGAGAAACCAACGTTTTTTACAAAATTTGGCAATTATGTTTTTTTTAGGATTAGAAATAGATTTCTTTGTGAAATTTTAATGTACATTGTACGGGGCGCTGTATGCGGCATTTTTTTGAACATTTATAAGGTCATAACTTTTTGTGCCTCAGTGTATTTAAGTTTTTAATGAAAATAATACTTTTCTCGCATTTATTACGTAAAAAAAGTATACTAAGTTCAGGTCGCCCAGAGCTATCGTTTCGGAGATTTAAATTGCTAGCGCGTTAGCTCATGCAAGCAAATAATATTTTGGTACTTCTTACCAATTAACTTTTACATGATAATTAATGTTCTAGTAATGATAATTGGAAAAAATAAATACAACCAATGGATTGTTCTTTAACTTACTTTAATTAAAATAACTTTGACCCTAGAAAATATCGTGCCGAAAGAAACCAACAGCAGTGAAAACACAAACTTACGATAAACTCAAAAAGGAAGCATTTTCTGTTCCATAGCAACTGCATCTCTAAATTTTATTTGTTTTCTCATACGTTACTTTAAGAAAAAAATGTTGTTTCCAAATTAATAATAATTTTTTAAGTATAAATATGAGAAAAGCATTATTTTTATTAAAAACTTAAACACACAAAAAAGTTATGACCTTATGAATGTGCGAAGAATGCCGCAGACAGCGCCCCCTACATTGCACATTAAAATTTCATAAATAAATCAATTTCTCGTCTTAAAAAAAATATAATTGTCAATTTTTCTAAAAAAACGTTAGTTTCTCTCAAAGTTATTAGAGAGAAATAAAAATGAAGTTTTAACTTTAACACCATGTACCTCAGTTAATATGAACTTTCGGATATAAATGATTAAATCCTAATATTTTTACGTAAGGAGTCTGTGGTTATTTCCAAAAATTATATTTAGTATAACCAAACGTGGATAACCTTCGTGCAAATATATTTTCGAATTAAATAATTGAATCGCTATATGCAGAAACCTCACATGTCCATTTTTAGCCAAAACCAGATTATTCAAGAATATGAGTCTATGAAGGTTATTACATCGTACTATACATAAATAGCACATGTCCATATCATAACTACGCTTAGAATGATGAGTAGTTTAGTGCATACTCAGCAGAAACGGCACAAGTCCCGGACATGTGCGGTTTCTGCTGTAAAACAGAATCTTAACATAACCTGCGTGCGATTTGCCGTCATTCGACCAATCGGGAATTAATGGGGTGATGTATGACAATGTGGTGGGAGAGTGTTGTTATTTGAGACAGGTAAACGTTCACACTTGTTGTATTTGTTCTGAACTAGTTTATTGTTTTTGATTTAGTAAAGTGTTAAGATGGAGCAAATTGAAAATGAAAATAATTCCCAGGGCAAGAGAAAGGCAGATCCTAAGGGATACCAACGAAACATTATTAAAAAATCTCGTGTAAAAGGAGAACCTTACAGAAACTATAAGGGATGTGATATTCCTGGCAAAGGATTGGGCTTTCGTTGCAGGTAATTTTATGGTTTTTGGAATATTGCCTACAAAATTATAGCCTCAACGAAATATTATTTTAAAAATAGGGTGTAAAAGTTAAGTGTTACAAAAACTAAGAGAGATAATATTTCTAGTAAGGTATTGGGTCTCCTTTATAGACAATTTCATATAGTTTTTGGTATTTTGTGAATAAAATAAGCTTTTTGTTCTAGTTGTAAGGGAAAATGCTTTGATAAATTCTCCAATGAGGAGTTGCAAGAAAATTTAAAGCGATTTTATTCTATGGATACTAAGGACCAACAGGACGTATTTCTACAAGGGCAAATAGAACCTTTCAATGTGCAGAGGCGTCGCGCAAGGGTTCAAGTAGGAAATAAATCAAAATCCAATAGCTTTAAATACTATGCATTGAAAGGGTCAGCAAAAATTCAAGTTTGTTTGAATGCGTTTACCTCAGTTTATAATACAACTTTAAGTCGAGTTAGAAGACTCAAAGATCTGGCTATACTAGGAAAATCTCCAAGAGATTTGCGTGGTCAAAATCAAAGTGGTAATAAGTTTGGGAACCATGTTCAACTTTCTATTCGACAACACATTGAGTCGTTTCCAGTTAAGTTGAGCCATTATGCCAATCGAGAAGTTAAATATTTGGACAGTCAGCTAAATCTAAAAATTATGTATGACTTATTTCAACAAAAATACCCTGCAATAAAAGTCAGTTATCCCTATTATACAAGGTATTTTCGAGAAAACTTTTCATTAAGATTTGGACGTCCGCAAGTGGATGTTTGTTCAACGTGTGAGACTTTAAACAACAAAATTAAAAACCCGCATTTAAACGAAGTTGCTAAACGAACAGCAGTGGCGGAACTGATGGTTGACAAACGTCGAACTAAAAAATTTTATACTAAACTGAGAAATGAATCGAATGAACCACGTACTGCTGATAATATTTTAGCGCTATCCATTGATTTTATGCAGAATATACAGCTCCCAAAAACACCAGTAGGTGAAGTTTTTTATTATCAACAATTGACAGTTTCGGTGTTTTGTATACATAACATCAAAGATAATACAGCAAGAATGTATCTTTATCACGAAGGTCAAGCTAAAAAAACTGCCAATGAGATTGGATCATTTCTTTTGGACTATATAAAGGAAAATTCAGACAATATAACTGAAATCCACTTATATAGTGACAACTGCTGGGGGCAAAATAAAAATCACACCCTAATTCGGATGCTCCTTTCTTTAACCGATAGTGGACGATTTTTGAAAATAATACATTATTTTCCTGTGAGAGGCCATTCTTTTCTTCCTTGCGATAGGGACTTTGCAGTAGTAAAGCGAAAACTTAGGAGATGTGACAGATTTTCCACTGTTCATGAAATAACCGAGTTGATTGTAACAAGCAGCAACTCAAAAAAATTCACAGTCAAAGAAGTCAAAACAGAGGAGATAATAAATTTAAAAGATTGGTGGCCAAAGCTATATAAAAAAAACTCCATATCAGAAGAAACGTCTTCCAAAAATACTCCACGTAACCAAAAAGTTCATTTCAATATAAGTACCTTTTCGCAATTTACTTATGATATTCAAAAAAAGGGGTGTGTCAAAGCTTCCCAATTTATTGATGGAGCTTTAGAACACACATTCAAACTACAACAGTCTGGTAAAAGTGCAGTTGTATTACCATCTAATCTTGCATATCCATTGGGAAAAGTTCCTATGAAAGCAAAAAAGCTTCAAGATATAAGAAAATGTGCTGCTTTCGTTGAGGAAGAATATCAAGAATTTTATAATTCAATACTTCTTTGGCCAACTATTACTAATAATTAATTTAAAAAATGTTTTAAGTCGTTTGTAATAAACAATAACCTTTAAATTTAAAAAAGATATTAATTTTTTCCCTGTGCTATGCAGAAAGCTCACATGTCCTTTTTTAAAAAAAATCGTAGAAACTAAAACTTATATTTTAAAACCAAACATAATATTACATATTATTACAACTGCCTTAAACTATGTTTTGTAGCTATTAAACCAATGACAAACCCTTTGTAATAAATAATATAATGTTTTTTTCATTTTCCCGAAATTTGCTTTTTTGGACATGTGACGTTTCTGCATATAGCGATTCAATTTATCTTCTTAATTTTCTGATCGGTATTAGGCAGGTACCCCTACCACATGTTGTATCCATGTGCCAAGTTAGGAAAATAAACGATATCAAGTTTCATAATTAGTATAATTGGGTTATAATTATTTCCAGGAATCCTAAAATTAAGATCGAAACGAAATACTAGTTTCTTTAATAGCTATACAGAACAAATTATTTTTTAACTTAAATACCAATTTCCCTTTTTTTATAACGATATAAGTATCTAAGCGAATATAAAATATTCAAATCTCTTTTATCCATTCAACAAATTTCTGTTTTGAAATTCCTGAATAGTTAAGGTCACTTTGCTCGCACTATGCATCAATTCGATTTCCATGCAATATAATTTTGTCTTTATTGGGTTCGCAAAATCTTTATCTTTTTTAGATGTAACATTTGACATTTATTTTTTAACATTTTAACATTTTTAATATACAGGGTGGCCCATCGAAAACAGTCCAGCAAGGTTTACGGCTGTGTACGTGAAAATTAAAAAAAAAACTCGGACCCGTAAACTTATGTTTTCAGGGGACACGTTTCACTATTAATTTCATCCCTGTAACCTCAACCCCCCTAGCGGGGGCGGCTACTGCCCATGTTTTTTCAAATGGGAATGGGTATGTTGTGATACATTTTTTTAAAGGGCATTAAATTCTCGTTAAAATGGCGCTTTGTTTTGTAAATTTGAGCTACGCGCCGCCGAGAAATTTGAAAAAATATAATTTTATTGAGTAATACTTACATGTTATCTTATTAAATGTTGAAAATGTCCGCCATTCACCTCCATACAATAGTACAACAACTGTTCAAAGTGTTCTCGGACATTGTGAAGAACATCTGGTGTAATTTGTTGACATTCATTAGTAATGCGGTTCCGTAAATCTTCTAAGGATTCGGCTTGGGTGGCATAAATTTTGGATTTTAGATGTCCCCACAAAAAGAAATCAAGGGGAGATAGAGATAAATCGGGCGATCTCGCGGGCCATTCAATAGTACCCCTCCTCCCAATCCATCTACCAGAAAACGTTTCATCCAGAAAGTGGCGTACGGGTAATGCATAATGGTGGTGGTGGCGTCTTGTTGAAATATTGGATTTTCGTCCTGGTAACGTTGGTCGTTTTCCATAATTTCAATCAGCGCTGGGTTGATAGCATTCTCCAACAAGTCTAAATAAGTATCTCCATTTAAATTTCCCGGTAAGAAAAATGGTCCAATTATGTGATTACCGAAAATACCAGCCCAAACGTTTAATTTCTGACGATTTTGAGTATGAACCTCGTGGTAAATCCTTGGATTCGTGTCGGACCAGTGACGACAGTTATGTCGATTGACAGTGCCATTAAGAAAAAAAGAACATTCGTTTGAGAATCAAACGTTAAAAAGGTAGTTCGGATAATTTAATACTTGTTCTGACATTACTTCACAAAAGTGTAAACGGCGGTCATTATCATCTTCATTCAATTCTTGGAGAAGTTGAATTTTGTATGGGTGCCTTTTATAATGTTTCAGAATTCTCTGTACAGTGGTCCGCGAAATTCCCGTTACATCACACATTTTTATGGTACTTAATATTGAATTCATACTAACTTGACCCAGAACAGCTACTTCTACTGCTTCATTTCTTACCGGATTTTCAATGATCCTTTTTCATTTGCCACTGAACCAGTTTGCCGAAATTTTGCCACTAATTCTAGAATATAACCATGATGTACGTGTCTCTCATTAATTAATTAATTGATTGTTTATAAAATACAATTCAATAATTTCCACTCTCTCCTCAATAGAATAAACCATTTTTTATGTCACGATCAAATCAAAAGAACATAATAGCGCTGAAATAACGTATGTAGGTCTGGATCAACAAGTTTACTGAAGATAAAGTTGAATTGGCTGATAGTTATTACTTAAAAAAATTGTTTACGCACAAACCTGTGTACTTGATAAGAGATGCAGTGAAATGTTTCAAATTCCGTTGCTCGGCGGCGCGTAGCTCAAATTTACAAAACGAGGCGCCATTTTAAAGAGAATTTAATGCCCTTTAAAAAGATGTATCACAACATACCCATTCCCATTTAAAAAAACAGGGATGAAATTAATATTGAAACGTGTCCCCCTAAAAACACAAGTTTACGTGTCCGAGGTTTTTTTTTAAATTTTCACTTACACAGCGGTAAACCTTGCTGGACTGTTTTCGATGGGCCACCCTGTATAATATAAGGAATAGCAAAAACAAATAAGACATCTAGGTCCAAAACACCCGTATGTGTCGAAATCTAAAATTAGACATATGTATATTATTATTTTGTATTTTTATTTATATTATCTATATTATAATTCTATGTGATACACGTTACTGAAACATGCCCACGATCCTGATTGATTTAGTGAATTACTGAAAAAGTATTGAAAACCTTTCCAATAAACATACTGATTACACTTTTTACTAAAAATTTTTATATTTTGAATTGCTTTTATATTATCTGGGAGTAAATTTAATGATTTTAGTGCTAAGTAATCCATAAACTTTTTATTGGCGGTTAAATTTTTTGGCAATTTAAATTCGTTATTAGATTTAGTCCTTGTTTCGATAGAGTGTTCTACATAGTTTAGCTTAGTCTTACACCGATAAACAAAATTACATATACTGCTAATATATAAAGTTCTAATATTTAGAGTATCCTCCGAAAACAATAAATTTGTTGGATTTTTTTTTAAATATAATTTTAAGAATATATTTTTGTGTTATATTTAACTTATTAAATACTGTGCCATAGGCACAACCCCAGACAGTTATTCCGTATCGTATTAGTAACTCCACAAATGCTTTATAAACCATCACCAATATGTTCTCATTTAGAAATTCCCTTAATATATAAAATTTGTGAGTCTACGTATTTTATTAGAAACATAGTCAATATGTGGACTCCACTTCATAAATTGGTTAACCAGCACACCAAGATATTTTGTGTGGGTTACTTCAGCAATTCTATCATCACTATGATATAAATGAAAAATTCATGCGATAACAAGAAGAAAAAATTCTAAGTTAGTTACGTTATCCCATATTCAAATAAACATTCAATTTATGTTATGGGATCTGTCCATAAAAGCATGGCTCTAGCAAGACCGTCCTCGATGTTCCATGAAATGTCGATGTTTTCTATAAATTCCATGAAATAGAATATCATGAGGAAAATGTTTCGTTCTGGATAGTTGATTAATTGGGAATCCTCTGTTTAACCAAGTTTTCTATTTCTGTATTGTGGATTGTGAGAATGATGTTGAAGTATTATAAATAACTCCATGTGACGGGTTCATGAGGAGAATGTATTATGTTAATTGCATCAAAATCCATGTTCATGTCTTCCCATTATCCTATTTAATAAAATATACACCAACTTAACCTTTATTGAAGAATACACATAGGATCGTATATTTGTAGAAAAGTAAAACAGAACTCGGAGAAATGAGGAAATGGACTTGCACGCAATACTGGGGAACAGCAAAAATATTTCCGATGCCAAAATATTAGAATTTTACTTATTTTCTTAAGTATCTGTACTATAATCATAAACATAGGTATAATATAAAAGGGGGGACAAAACAATCCATTCATAAAACACCATTTATTTACAATCATGCATAGTTCTACACTTTCACCTAAAAAAAAAACATAACCTCATTATTTTCACTTACCGACGAAATATTAATTCGGGGTTGAATAGTAGAATTTCTTACACACCACGCACTGACGAACCATTGTAGATGGCTAAAACAGAAGCTTTAAATAGTTTTAGTTCAAAAAACACTAAAAATTAATCCAAAAATACAATAGACCACAAACAATACCAGAAACGATAAACCCATAACAAGACTGACGAGTCACCGACGAAAATTTTTGAAAATATTAAACTTCAAGGTCATTTTTGCATTAGCATGTACAAATGAGCATACAGCGTGGCCACTGGATTTCATTAAAACATTGCAATTTGATGTTGGGGTAATATTATATTTTTCGGTTTCAAACGCAGGCGGTAGATTTAGGACTCTTATTACAGACTTGATTACTGTTTAAAACCTTGTATGATTCTGACAGAATAAAAATAATTCTGTCTATTTGTTATTTGTTTGTTTAAATAAGCCGGATCATTTTTCTTATTATTGGTGAAGTGAGGTTTGTGAAATATAAACGTACCCTTAGCACTAGTAATGAAAAAGGCTTACTTATCATTTGTATTTTTACTGAAAAGTTGGAGACGAGGAAAAAAATTGAGCTCTCCATATCTATTGCTATAAATGTGCGTCAAACAGTAGCGGCTGGCTATGTGGAAAAAATCGTAAGATGCCCTTCGCTCTTCCTATGATCTGGCGAGAACCAGAAGCCCACGTTACTGACTGTTACTTTTATCCTCCCTACCATCACAACAGGCTTTTCAGAGAAAAGAAGGTCTGCGATACAGATCCAAATTTACAATTCATTTTACGTATCGGTGCCTCATAGTGACGAGTTGCCTGTACCAAATCCATCTCAGGAATATACCGCTGATTCTGATGATGATCCAACGGATTCAAACGGTAGAGTACCGGAAAATGTCGCCGGCCCATCAACCACGCAAACTCTCATTTTGTCTGTGGAGCATTCGAGTAAAAAACCTCACAAAATAAGTCAAAGTGAATTAAGTGACCTTATAAGGGATTTGGAATTGTCCAAGAAAAGAACTGAACAATAGGCCTCTCGATTTCAACAATTGAATTTACTTCACGCAAAGAAGGTATCCGGGAAAATGGAACTATGAGATATATGCCGACTACTGCTGGACCTGGACTAGGTATTACGAGAGATTCCCCAGGGGTGCTTTCAAAAGGCAGGCTAAGTAGCGCAAAATGAATGTATACACGTTAGAGTCTATAATGAAAATGTATTATTTAATTGCTTCTGTTGAACCAACAGTATATTTTTATCTGTACTATTTTGTATGTTCATTGTATACAGTGTGTACATAAAGTAAGGAACAAATCTTTTCTAGGAATCTTATCTAGGAATCTAAAAATATTTCGGAAAAATCCTCGGACACGTGTATAATAATTTTTAATGGCGCATTTTTTTCCCATACAAACTTAATATACAAGGTGGCTCATGTAGTAGATATGACATTATCGACGATTTTTTTAAATGGGAACCCCTATATTTTAGTTCAGATCTGTAATCTCCAAGAACAGCTGATTTCAAAAACATAACACACTTAGGGCCTAAAAGTCATAGTTTCGTTACTACAGGATAAAACAAATAATTTTATTTAAGATATTTTTAATTTAAAAAAATGTAAAAAAATTAAATAAGCTATTTAATTAAGTGTTGAAATTGTCCTCCTTCTGCTGCCTGACAGTACCCCAAGCGATCAATAAATTCTTGTTGGACTTTTCTTATGGTTTCTTCTGAAATGTTCCTGCATTCTGTTGTTATTCGATTTTTTAAATCTTCAATATTGGCAGGTCTGACTTTATAAACAACATTTTTCAGGTGACCCCACAAGAAAAAGTCCAGTGGTGTAAGGTCTGGAGACCTTGGCTGTCATTCAACAGGCCCACGTCTTCCAATCCACTTGTTCGGAAAAACTTGGTTTATGTAATGGCGCACTACTGCTGCATAATGTGGAGGTGCGCCGTCTTGTTGGTACCACAAATTTTCATCTAGAATTCCTGGATTATTTCTACTAGGGTATAAGTTAACTAGCGTAGGGATAAGAAAGTTCTGAAGAAAATGAAGATAATTTAGCCCGTTTACATTGTTGTCAAAAAAATATGGCCCAATAATTTTGTTTTTCACAATACCAGCCCAAACATTAATTTTTTGAGGATATTGAGTATGGTGCTCACGCATCCACCTGGGATTTTCTTTTACCCAGTATCTACAGTTTTGCCGGTTCACTTCTCCATTTAATTTAAAGGTAGATTCATCGGAAAATAGGATATTTTCAACAAATAAAGGATCTAAGTTACATCTTTCCATTAGTATTTGACAAAACTCCATCCTACGATCTGGGTTCATTCAACTCATGAACTAATCGGATTTTAAACGGGTGCCATTTTTCTACCGTCATTAGGTTATGAACGGTCATAGCAGCCGCCCCATGATCAATGCTAATCTGGCGGACGCTGTTGTGGGGATCTTCTTCCATAGCCAATAAAATATCTAATTTCTTATCATCCGGAATAGTTGGACGGCCTTTCCTGGGAATATCTTCCACTGAACCCGTTTCCCGAAATTTTATTTCAAGTTTACTCAAAGTTGATCTAGTAATTGGTCTTGCTGGATACTTAGTGTTAAAGAAAATGCAAACTTCTTGTTGAGTACGGATCCTATCACCATATCCAATCATCATAAAAATTTCTATTCTTTGTGTTAAAGATAAACGCATATATAGTAACTCAATATGTTTTAAAATAAAATTTATTACTTCTAATAAACTTACTAGAAAAATACAATGTAATGACAATGACATTATCTAAATACCATAGTTACATAAGAGCAAATAAGCCTACTTGAGAAAAAACATAAGTAACAGCAAATGATGGTGCGGCCATTAATTACGTAGGCAGGTAAAATTGGGTGATGGCGGAAGGGATTGAGCCAAATGTCACGAAATCTTTTATTGGGGGAAGGGGGGTTGAAAAATCGCTAAAAACGCCTCACGTAATTAATTGATGCCTCCCAAGCCAAAAAAAAATATCTTAAATAAAATTATTTGTTTTACCCTGTAGTAACGAAACTATGAATTCTAGGCCCTAAGTGTGTTATGTTTTTGAAATCAGCTGTTCTTGGAGATTACAGATCTGAACTAAAATATAGGGGTTCCCATTTAAAAAAATCGTCGATAATGTCATATCTACTACATGAGCCACCTTGTATATTAAGTTTGTATGAGAAAAATGCGCCATTAAAAATTATTATACACGTGTCCGAGGATTTTTCCGAAATATTTTTATATTCCTAGATAATGAATTTGTTCCTTACTTTATGTACACATTGTATATGGCGTTGAATAAAAAAGGTTTTGTTCAGGGAACAAAAACAAAGTTGAAATCTGTTCCCCAGTGTAATTGGAAACCAAGGCCTTATATAAAATAAAATACCTACATAGGTATAATAGTTATGTGCTTAAGCATTCTCAGAATAAAATCATCATCAGAATTAAAATTTTCTATTTCATATGAAGTGTGCGAAATAAAATAATAAACCACTTAACAGCTTCATATCGCAGACAGGCAAAACGAATAAATAAAAGTAACTTTTCAATTAAAAATAACGACGATAAAATTCCATTTTCAACCAGATAAATTATTTCATAAATTGAATAACGCGAAACATCTAAAATATCCTACCAAGTTCATAATTAAGTTATAACAATTTAAGGCTCATTTTTATTTGACATTAAATGAGTGTAAACTCTCGAAACGGGAATTACAATAACAACAAAAATGCTGAAATTAAATAAAGGTAACTGAAGCGGACCATAAGTTTCGAGCTAAAGCTTAAGCTTGAAAATGGAACGAAAGCTCAATGTTCAGCTGGTCTACTATTAGGTAGTTAGGGACAACTCGAGCTTATTGGCTGATTTGTGTAATAATGTGCTTAAACGTTGGGAGGAGCTTTTGCTCCGCCTTTTCAACGTTCCCGCCTCCGAGGAATTCCCCTGAAGATAACTACTTTCAGTTATTTGGTCAGTTCTGCTTAAGCATATTGACGATGTTGTAGTCGGTACAAAAGATGATTAAAAAAACAATTAAATTGTTGCACGTGACGGACAATACAATAAACATGTGAATGTGTTACTCCGGTGTTGGTAATATTTATGTTCAGAGTCAAAAACTTATGCTCAAGAAACAGTCGACAAGTGCTCAAATAATGACTATCCAAAATCTGGACAGCTTGGACACTAAAAACGGGGAAACTATGCAAAACATTAATAGTGACAACGTAACGCATCAACAGCCATTGACTAGTAAAAACGGACATATTAGTTTTAGTGTAGCTTCATTATTGGCCGATACAAGGCATGCTAGGTCATCGTCACCGGCGTCTCAAAGTTCCTCAACTCTACCACCTTCCAGTCCCACACATCCCTCTTCTGACGATGAGTATGACTCCAATCAGGAAGAAGAGGATGATTCGATAGTAGATGTGGAAGATCTGAATCATGATCAACAATCTGCAGACAGTCCTGTCAAAGTAGAAGACCAAACATTAGATGGAGAAAGACAAAGAGAGTTTTCGAAAGATACTGTTCTTAACCACGGTCCAATTAGACCTACTCCGTTCTCTGCATTGGCGGCTGTATACCAAGCTGCCCACCAGAATTGGCCACCTCAAGGTATTTTGAACCCTTTTGGTGGTCCAGGACCAGTATTTCAAGGATCCACGCCATTTGGAATGCCCAATATAAATTCAGGTAAGCAGTATTCACTAAAAATATTACCCTAGTATTTACTAAGGGGGTTTAAAGTTCAGTAAGGGTCTATAGTAGCTATGGGAATAGCAACCATTGGAAATGTCAATTCTGTTTTTTTCATATAATTGTTCTTCGGAGTCATGTAAACCATATTACCTAGATGGTTATGTATTGTTTTGAAAATTACTTTTTAAAGGAAAACTTAAAAATGTATTCGGGATACAAAACTCACTTGTATTATTTTTACACGTGCCATTTAAACCCTTACCTACCGGTTCGCTTCGGCTGATATGGGTTTGCTTACTAATAACTAATTTTATTACCTATACGACCTATCCTATCCCACTGTATAGTAGAAATACTATAGTTAATTATAATTAGTATTATTTACTACAATTAATTAGTGAATAGTAATTGTGTATATGCATTCCATTATATCGCAATTTTTTAACTAATTTACCGTCGGTTAGTGAATTAGCGAATAGCTATGTAAAGCTTTATTGGCAATGTAATTTTTAAAATAAATTAACTTATGAAGGAAATATGTGAGTGTGGGTATTATATTTGTTCAATAGTATATCCTACCTGTAGTGTCGTCACTTCAAACTGTTTTCTGCGCGATCGCCTGCGGCACATTCATCGAGCATGCTAGGATCTTTATCAAGCACTTTCGCCTCGCTCAGCTCCTCGGTGAGATACGTTGTTCCCAATTTTCTTCTCTTGTTGAGTCCCCGAACTACTGTGAGATTTACTTGATTAATGTGCCGGGTTTATCGACTTTCTCCAGAGACCTCACCTAGAGATTTTTACTGACGTTAGAGCCAGATTCAAAACGGGAAGTGCTTATTAGCTCGAGAATTTTTGAATTTCTAAAATGTTAGTGATTGGGGTCCCTAAAATATTACCATTTTTCTATTTTATTTAGACACGATTTGCCATTATGACTGTCAGGGATGCCAGGCATGATTGCCGATGCCGCAATGACACGCACTTGTCAGTCGGTGTGTCAGTGTGATCCCTTGTACCAACTAAATTACTAACAGTCCACCAGAGCGAGAAGAAGATGAGAGCAAAATTTTGTCTATTAAAATTAAAGGGATGATTTTAATTTAGTATAGTTATTTTTGAACGTTGGACGGAGCTAAACTGTTGTTCTATAACTATCCGTCCAATGAAATATAAGACAATGGAAATGTTACATTTGAGCACGGACAGCTGTTTTTTTAAATTTAATTTGTGTTATCCTCCTTGTTAATTGAATAGGGTTTGTTCTAACCAAACTAAACTAGCAAAAAATCCCAACTGAAGAGATATTATCTAACCTGGAGATTATAAAGATACTAGAAACACGGATCCGTAGCTAGTGTCTTTTTTCTTTGAGACCGAAGGGGAGGAAAGTCCATCGACACAAGCTCACACCGCGTAGTGGCGCTGTGACGGAAACCCCGGGTTCGACTGACTCCAACAAAAAATCTCGAGGTGTAATCGCCTTCAAAGATGTCCGTTAAGGTTCTTGCTGATATTGCAAATAGCGGTTGGAATACCTACGGAATATTATTATCACTTACATATTAGCGTATTTTAATCATTTATTTAATATTCTGGTATTTCAACCAAAAACATTTCACTAGTAAATAGACAGAATCATACAAAGATTTAAACAGTAATCAATGATGAAAGAGAGAGTCCTACTACCGCCTGCGTTTGAAACCGAAGAGTATAATATTAATTATATTGAATGCATTTTCCAATTGTATTAAATATGTATGTACTTTTTAAATTTTCTACTCGTAAAGTTATTTATATATATCCCAAGAACATCAAATTGCAAATTGTAAAAATGTTTAGTAATTTCATTCATTTTCGCCGGCGGTGTTGTTACCGGTTTATCGCTGCTGCTTTTGTGATCTATTGCGTTTTTTGATCAATTTTTTAGTGTTTTTTCGAACTAAAACTATTTAGAGCTGTTTATTAGCCATGTACAATGGTTCGTCAGTGCGTGGTGTGTAAGAAATTCGACTATTCTAATCCCGAATTAATATTTCGCCGGTAAGTGAGAATAATGATGTTATGCTTTTTCAGGTAAAGCAGTGGTGTAGCTAATTCTATATTTTAAGTAAATATTGCAAAAATATGGATTATTTCTTTATATTATCTGAATTTCTGTAAAAATACCTACAACAATTAAGTATCTATTTATGACTAATGTGAGATCGAAATTATCTAAACGTATATCTTATTACAGCGTTGTTTGAAACTGCAGAACTGTGCATCAAGGCATCTTTTAGTGATTTTTTATTGCGTATCCATGTCTTTAGTGAATTTTTGCTGCGTATCCATGTCTTTTAAACAGCCCTATTTTTTCTGATAATTTTAAAGCATTTTTAGGTATCAGTCATCACTGGTATCAGTTCAGAAGTTTTAAAATTACTAAGTAGGTAACTAAAAAAATTTCTGGATCCATTTGATGTTCACTGGGTATCCAAATAAAAGGCCTGCGTATCCAGATGGATACTCAAAAGTACGTTAAAAGATGCCTTACTGTGCATGATTGTAAATAAATGGAGTTGTATGAACGGAATGTTTTGTCTCCCCTTTTATACATATTATATGTTTATAATTTCAACCTTTTTATAAATAAAATATGTTAAGCAGTTAAGCAGTTTGTGCTTTTAATAGGTCTTGGTAAGAATTTTAAACTAAATTGAATTCAACCTTTCTAATTAAAATTGATAGGTATAATTTGATAGTAATGTCTATATTGCAAGGTCTTAGTCGGTTATCAATTAATTTGTCTGTAGATAAACTAAGTTTGACTATGAATAAAAATAAAATTATAATAACTATCTTAAATGGAACTTTCAATTGGTTTATATTAGTGCTGGCAAAAAAACGGAAATAGGCGAATCCGGTTAACCAATAACCGTTAGGCGAATAGTTGTTAAAACCTGGTACCAAATTTTTGACACCAGAGACGCAGCTCTGCTTCTAAGACGTTCTCACTTATCTCTTGTATATCTGGGCGATAGAAGGACATCAAGTTATGAGACTATTCTATTTGCTTCTAATTAACATGTTTTCCATTAGGGGGTAGCACCATTAAATTGCTAAGAATCGTTTTATGTTTGGTAATATTTGATACAACTTTCATTGGGTATGTTACTTCTATGGATCTGTTGTCTTGTCAGCCTTGGTTTTAAATCTCAATATGAAATATTTCTGCCTTCTGCTCAGTCACTTAAAAATGTTACTAAACTCTTCATCAGCATTTTCTCGCAATATTGTATAGATGCGATGACATCTTCAACATGACTTATTGCAAATGGGAGGTTAATATCTATCTATATTGCTTGGAAAATTTTGCTGAGCGGACGAGTAAACCCGAAAAGCTTTTCTACGCAGAAAAGAGAAATAATATAATTAGATGGACCTAGTGCACTGATAAGAATACAAACTCCTGAACTGGAATTTGTATCTTTCCATGAATATATTTCTTATAGCGAAGCAAGAACTGACTTTAGCAGCTGAACCATAACCATTACTGCATAGTGCTTCTGTACTCAACTGGTTAGCCATAATACTTTTAATTGATCACAGTGCGATTCTGGTAATAAGGCTTCAACAATTTTTGTAGTACTAATTGTCTTTTTGGTGTATTAAAGAAAACATATTCTTATTGCTTGTACTTGGGAAGAATTAGAAAGAGCAAGATTCAAGCTGAGCAAGGCACAATGAACGTAAAGAGCTGTCTTGTACTGCTCAGAAATTGAAGCATTTACACCTTTAAATGCATCGCTCATATTAGAAGCTCCGTCATATCCTTGACTCCTTAGACACGAAATGTCAATATTGCACTGTTGTAGTCCTTTTAAAATACCATTAGCCCGAGTTACTCCAGAAGTCGATGGTACAGGAAGAAATAGTAGGAAATGCTCACAAATCTTGTACCTACGTATTTGATTCATACTTGTTTAGATACCTCAACCAAAGCGAAAGTTGTTCCACTAATGATACGTCTGCAGTTTCATCAACCAATATGGTAAAGCACTTTGCTGCATTTACTTCTGCGGTAATATCATTTCTTATCAATATGTCACATGTCTCAATAATTTCATTTTGAATCTTCCAACTAATTTACGAAGCATTTCGGCCAATGTCTCAAAATGTAATTTAAGGGAACTGTCACTAGATTTAATTCGAGCTCTTAACAATGCACGAAAATTTCCTTCATTTTCTTCCGGTTGAACGGAAATAATAAACTCTCCGTAGTCTCTGGATCCGCGCAAGCGAAGAGATCGATGTCCACATAATATTACAGTTTTTATAATAGGAACTAATTTCTTTTTGATTTTCGCGAACCTGCTGAGCCCTAACGGTGTCAACTTGATTTTCTATAGATTGCAACTTTCCAGATTTAATTGCCAAATGTCGGCTTTTGTAGTAGCCGATCGATGATACCGAGAATGATCAAAAGCATTTTTCCAATTTCTATAAGGACTAGTCCAGTATTTTGTGATAAAGAACTTCCAATCTGTCGTGGTGCAAAAATAAAACAATATTTACAGTAGGCACTATCATCAGATTTAGAATAATATAAATATATATCTAGCCGATTAATTTTCTCATTTTCGGACCGCCGAACTTTGTGGTTGGAAAAATTAATATTTCAAGTGCAATGTACATCCCCCCCCCCAAAGGGCCCTGCATTGTTTCTAGAACCAGAAGATGTTGATGATGGTGAAGAAAATGATAATGATTATTTGATCAACACTTACATATCCGAGGCTGCCATTTTTTCACCCCATTTATGAGCGTAGAAAACGGCCAGCACCGATCGCATAACCAACGTAATTGTTCCATCCGCATATCAGCAAAACGTTCAATTCACATCCTTCTGTATTTGTTTTCATTGATTTCCTAGTTGTTTTTTTTTAATTAAATATACAAGGCGCCCAAGAAAGGGAGGGCCTCTATGGGGATCTCGTTAATGGCAACAGATACAACTCCGATTAAATGAGGAAAAAGTATCGCAATCAAAGGACGAACAATATGCAGTACCTATAAAAAGTTTTGGTAAGATTTTTTTGACGTTAATATTGTATCTTTCATAATTTTGTAAAACAGTTCAATACAGTAGATACTAACATGAATATTTTTTAAATTATCTTATAATAACTTACTACATAATAATCATAAAACAAGATAATTAATACTAACAATAATTAACAACAACAAAACAGTAAGTATGAAAGAATAATCAACAAATAAATACATCGGCACAAAAAACATTAATTAAAGTAAAACCAACAGTAGATTATTAGAAACTAATTTTCCATAAGGTGGTCGAAATACTTTCCTTTAGTCTCCAAACAATTAGCATCTTAAAATTGCAGAATTTAAAACATTCATTAGCATTTGTGGCCTTACGCTTTGAAAGGCTTCAATAACTTTACTGGTCGTCTAAGGTATCTGGAGAATGAAGAAAATCATTTGGGACACCTTTTGGAAAATTAATTTCTAATAATATACTGTCAGTTATACCTACTTTAATTAATGTTTTTTTTGCCCATGTACCTATTTGTTGTTTATTTTTTTCAGACTTGCTGTTTTGTTATTGTTAATAAATTAAGATTATTATGTAATGCATTATTATAAAAGTATTTTAAAAATATTCATTTTAGTACTTACTGCATTGAACTGTTTTTACAAAATTATGGAAAATACAGGTCCGTATCCAGAAAATTTTATGAAGATGATGAAAAACACTCGCAACGTAATTAAACGATAATGTATATCGTTGAACTTAGAGTAAAGGAAGGCCTTAAAATTTGACATTATAAAATCAGGGCCGTAAATGAAGTTGATGATGATTGCTTGAAAACGAAACGTCGTACAAAGAAATTTGTTATGTAATCTGAGAGCTCAGTAAAAGTTATTCCGAGAATGTTTTGTCAGTTTTGCTCTAACTTTAATATTAACGTCGAAAAAAATTAAAAATAAAAAATTTCAGGTTTTCTTAAATAACTGAAAACTTAAAATCTTACCTCCTTATCTTGGACACCCTGTATGTAGTTGCAAAGTATTCATAAGCCATATGTATCTAATTCGAACATTTGGATAAGTCAAGAATACCTTAAAAACGGAATTGATGATTTTAATAATGGGAGAGTGTCAACGGTCGAATTTCTTAAGTTAACTGTAATGTTCAAATATACTTTTGTATAGTTCGAAGAATTGGTGTACTATGATGTCATATGCGTTTAATGCTTTTACTGAACAAAATTAGTTGAGGTTTTCAGGGAATCTGGTCCGGTTTAGATACGTATGCTAATAGGTCAAAAAAATTTTACAGGCAACTTTCAGTAATCGGATTTTAAAAATAAATAATCTCAAAAACACCTGTTAATTTTTGAATAGGTTTTTTATAGTATCTAATTAGAGGAAAAGTATATGTCCGCGCAAAAGATCATCGTCACAAAGATCTTTGTCTATTTTTGTATCTAGCATCGATTTTTTAATAATTTAACGCAAGTCACATTGCTAATTTTACTTTTCTGAATCATACGTATAACGCCAATATTTGGAACTGAGCTATTTTAATCAGTCACTATAACCATTTTCCCATTATTTATAACAGCCCTGTCTTATATTGGCTTAAAGTTCTGGAATGTTTCTTATAGAATGTCAAAATACTAAGAAAATTAGTCATATTTTTAATCTACCTAAGGTGTAAAAACGAAACTTGCACATCAAAATATATTTTTCCTTACTTATATATAGGTTCGGATAACAAACCGTCACATCAATGTATCTCGGGTAACATTTTCATGCGTGACCGGCGATACAAAAATGCACAAATTAGTGGATAACAGCTAATACAAGCTATTTTTTAAACTTTGTTAGACTGAAATGAGTATCTGTACTCAAGCGAATGACTTCGTGTAGTATTTTTCCCTTATTGAAGACTATTAGGTCTAAGTTAATCCTGTGACCGGCGATACAACATGAAAACCTATACCTGGTAAAAAGTAGGCTGTGTCCTAGTTTGTACCTAAATAAACATAATAAGGAACTTACCTAAACAGGAGCACGCATTACATAAAATCAAATACATATCGTCATATTTGTAAAACTATTAGGCCGACCTGTAGTGGCGTTATTTATAAGCAATTTCTGTCGTGACCGGCGATACATGCAGCTGCGGGGACTGAACTTTTGGTTAATAATTGCGTTAGAGAAACTAAACTGTTGATCTTTGAACATTATTTTTTCAATACAAATTGTAGTAGGAGTGTAAATTATTTATACAGGGTGTCCCATAACTAATGGTACACAGGAAAACTGCAGATTCCTTGGGTAAAAATACTGCGATTTGGCCATACTTAGTTTAGTTCAATAGCTGGTAAATCCGAGATACAGGGTGTCCAAGTAAAAATTTAATTTTCAATTTTCCTAAACAACTTATTTCTGAATCAATATTTTTGCACACAATTTTGTGACCAGGGATTTTCTGGGAAAAGGAATTTGAATTTGTTAATAATTTTGATGTAGATTATAGGGGGCGCTCTCTGCGGTACTCTGGATACATAAAAAGAAATGTAACTTTTTTGTGCCTTAGTATAATTATATTTTTATTTAAAGATATCAGTTTCTTCGTCATTCTTAAGCAATAAAGGTATACTTTGTAAATATCGCTCCGACTAACCGTTTTCGAGATATTTTCTATTACAATTTCTAATGCGCCCGTTTAAATTTTGATTTGTAAATGTGAAATTTGTAGACTTTGGTAAAAACAAATACAATGAAAGCACTTTGAAACCTCATTTTTGTCAAAGTCTATATTCATTTGTCAGCATTGTGGGTGTTTTTAAGGAGTTTTTGAAGATACTGTTATCAAAAATTAAACTAAAACTGTTTTCTAACGGAGAAATGCTAGACATGGTATGTTTATACGCACAAGAAAATTACATCGGCGGTATTTGGAAATGTATCCAAATAGAAGATTTTAAAATTTTTAGAAGCCTATACGACAGACTGGATCCTCCACTATTACGTTTTGGACGCAAGGATCCTGTTTCTCCCAGTTTGTCGTATAGGCTTCTAAAAATTTTAAAATCTGGCTGTCTTCTATTTGGATACATTTCCAAATATCGCCGATGAGCACCGCGCCTGTTAAAATTTTCTTGTGCGTATAAACACACCATGTCTCGCATTTCTCCGTTAGAAAACAGTTATATCGCGGCATTTTTAGTTTAATTTTTGATAACACTATCTTCAAAAACTCCATAAAAACACCCACAATGCTGACAAATGAAAATAAACGTTGACAAAAATGAGGTTTCAAAGTGCTTTCATTGTATTTGTTTTTACCAAAGCCTACTGTGACAAATTTCACATTTACAAATCAAAATTTAAACTGGCGCATTAGAAATTGTAATTAAAAATATCTCGAAAACGGTTAGTCGGAGCGACATTTACAATGTATACCTTTATTGCTTAAAAATGACGGAGAAACTGATATTTTTAATAAAAATATAATTATTATACTAAGGCACAAAAAAGTGACATTTCTTTTTATGTATCCAGAGTACCGCAGAGAGCGCCCCCTATAATCTGCACCAAAATTATTAACAAATTCAAATTCCTTTCCCCAAAAAACCATAGTCACAAAATTTTGTGCAAAAATATTGATTCAGAAAAAATTTATTTAGGAAAATTGAAAATTAAATTTTTACTTGGACACCCTGTACCTCGGTTATTACCAGTTATTGAATTAAACTAAGTATGGCCAAATCGCAGTATTTTTATCCAAGGAATCTGCAGTTTTCCTGAGTACCATTAGTTATGGGACACCCTGTATATAAAGGTAACTTTAGTAAAATGACGTCAAATATAAAAGGGTAAAGTAAGAAATTATTGACTGAGGGCACGTGACCCACGATACATTTTTAAATTCAAATTTGAATACTGCAGCTATAATCTAAAAAAAACTTTCAAAATTGCTTCCTAATGCAGGAAGGAACATATATTTCGCAAATTATAATCGTTTCTACAGGTAAATAGTTTATTTCAGTAAGGTATATGCTAAGGACTGAAAGTTGTCTTTAAAAAATTTTTGACCCTAATCGTCATAAATTATATGCTTGGACTACCAGGCCGAGCTTACTTATTCAGCCTAGGGCGAGGATTAAAATATCTAAAGCGGCCGAGTTTACTCCTGCCCGTCAATCCACATACCCTGTTGGAAAAAAGCAAGTTTTCGCACTAAATACTCGAGCAAAAATTTCCGTCTGGTTGTCTGGTAGATAAAACACCGCCTTTTATATTAACACTTTTCAAACCCGATTTTAGCGTGACGCTATAAAAGCTTTCTTCTTAGTTGTAAAAGGCTTAAGAAAAAACCAAAAAATCAACAGTAATTTCATGCCTTTCAAGTTTAATAGCTTAATTTAATGACATAATTTAGTAATGCAATGATTTAAAAAATTTCAGCAATTTTACAACCATTAGTTTCGGATATCGCCAACCTTTGATGTATCTACCAAAACAAAAGACATATTAAGAGGGCTCCGGAGTGAATTACATTTTAACCGGCTGGTTTTTCAAACGTTTCGATGTAATTTGGGTTTTAAGAGACATTACTCACTATACAGGGTGTTTCTTCATATCATGCTAATATTTAAGTAGGTTATTCTTTGGTCCATGTTCACTAAAAAACTTCATACGAACATATGTTCTAAACGTCTTAACTTTTGTGATACAGGGTGTTAATGACAGGACACGCAATTCCACTGGCTTCATCTATTAATTTTGGGCGTCATTCTGGCAGGAACTATGTCTTGGCATAACCACGTTGTGGCAATCGCCAAGATAGCTTCTCAGAAACTTGGTGTACTCTTCCGAACCAAAAAGTTGTACACACCTCAACAACTTTTTACACTATACAGGGGTTATGGAAATGACGTATTATATAGGGTGTCCCATAACTAATGGTACACAGGAAAACTGCAGATTCCTTGAGTAAAAATACTGCGATTTGGCCATACTTAGTTTAGTTCAATAGCTAGTAATAACCGAGATACAGGGTGTCCAAGTAAAAATTTAATTTTCAATTTTCCTAAATAACTTATTTCTGAATCAATATTTTTGCACAACATTTTGTGACTAGGGTTTTTTTGAGGAAGGGAATTTGAATTTGTTAATAATTTTGATGTAGACTGTAGCGGGCGCTCTCTGCGGTACTCTGGATACATAAAAAGAAATGTATCTTTCTTAGGCCTTAGTATAATTATGTTTTTATTAAAAATATCAGTTTTTCCGTCATTTTTAAGCAATAAAGGTATACTTTGTAAATGTCGCTCCGACTAACCGTTTTCGAGATATTTTCAAATACAATTTCTAATGCGCCCGTTTAAATTTTGATTTGTAAATGTGAAATTTGTCACAGTAGGCTTTGGTAAAAACAAATACAATGAAACCACTTTGAAACCTAATTTCTGTCAAAGTTTATTTTCATTTGTCAGCATTGTGGGTGTTTTTAAGGAGTTTCTGAAGATACTGTTATCAAAAATTAAACTAAAAATTCCGCGACATAACTGTTTTCCAGCGGAGAAATGCGAGATATGGTATGTTTATACGCACAAGAAAATTTTAACAGACGCGTGGCACATCGGCGGTGGAAATGTATCCAAATAGAAGGCAGTCAGATTTTAAAATTTTTAGAAGCCTATACGACAGACTAGCGTCCAAAACGTAATAGTGGAGGATCCTGTTTCTCCCAGTCTGTCGTATAGGCTTCTAAAAATTTTTAAATCTGGCTGCCTTCTATTTGGATACATTTCCAAATACCGCCGATGTGCCCCCCCCCCCCCGCGTATGTTAAAATTTTCTTGTGCGTATAAACACACCATGTCTCGCGCATTTTTCCATTAGAAAACAGATATGTCGCGGCATTTTTAGTTTCATTTTTGATAACAGTATCTTCAAAAACAGCCACAATGCTGACAAATGAAAATAAACTTTGACAGAAATGAGGTTTCAAAGTATTTTCATTGTATTTGTTTTTACCAAAGCCTACTGTGACAAATTTCACATTTACAAATCAAAATTTAAACGGGCGAAATAGAAATAGTAATTGAAAATATCTCGAAAACGGTTAGTCGGAGCGACATTTACAAAGTATATCTTTATGGCTTAAAAATGACGGAAAAACTGATATTTTTAATAAAAATATAATTATACTAAGGCACAAAAAAGTTACATTTCTTTTTATGCATCCAGAGTACCGCAGAGAGCGCCCCCTATATTATACATCAAAATTATTAACAAATTAAATTTTTACTTGGACACCCTGTATCTAGGTTATTACCAGCTATTGAACTAAACTAAGTATGGCCAAATCGAGTATTTTTACCCAAGGAATCTGCAGTTTTCCTGTGTACCATTAGTTATGGGACACCTTGTATTTAAATGGGCGACTCCTTGGGTGTCATTGAGAAGCGCTACATATTTTATTTTTTTTAAATTAACCGTTTTTAAATTGGGGTAATAAACACTCTTACTCATAGGTCAGTCCGCGCTACTATACAACATTTCACCCAGAGCCAATGGCAACGTTGCAAAACTTAATGTAAAACTGAAATTCCATATAAAATTATTAAAATAAATTATTTTCTATATACTTGTATCTATCCTTATACCTAAAGAGCGAGGAAATCCAGGCACAAACACAATCAGTTTTTTTTCTTTTTCATGGGAACCCTCCTGAAAACACTTTATGTACACACAGTAATAGTGAAACAGAACCGATAGTTAGCTTTTAAAAATACAAGAATACAGATTATACTACAGATTATTAGATTTTATTCAAAGATTATTTATGGACGGGAAAGATACATGCGTAAACCGAAAAAACAGAGCGGATTGCTGACAGTGTGTTGGTGATCGACGAGACACAACGTATCCGGCCGCTGGTTGGTCTTCAACTAAGAGACGCAAGCGTGCGGCGCTATATGAAACTACTTCGCTCAGCGGATGTAAGGCGTGAAGAGGTCATTGGCATTTGACCTAGTGATTTACTTGGCTATTACTATTCCATATGTTTTTCGGGTTGTTTAAAACATAGTCCGTCGTAAATGTTCTTCAATTAATTGTACAAAAAGGTATTACAGAATGGAAAAGTGTTTAAATTATTTTATAGGAACAAACTACCTATAACCTAATTTTTATGTTCAAACTTTTCCTCTATCGATTAGATTATACGAAATATCGAATATGTAATTACACACTAAGTGGACACCCTGTATAAGTATGTTATGGATGGATTAAAATTTACTGTGTTATTTTTGTAAGAAATATAATATGAAACAAACGATTTTACGATTTTAATTGTAAAAGTGCGGCAACTGTCCCACACAGAGAAAATGGTGACGAAATTTACAAACTTAAAATCCGGCCCTTTCAAATATTTCGGTCCCACGGAAGGACTTCCATTAACTTGTGCGCCCTTAAGCAATAAACATGCTTCCAGTATTGTTGGCTGTTACGCCATTGATTACCATATAGATGTGTGGGTAATGGATAACTACTGCTGTAATACCAAAATCAATAAAACTTTAAAATCGGTCACACAAAATGTGACCGTTAAATACCTAGTCTTTGTGGCGATATAATGTCTTTCGTTATTTTATGCAACGTTAAGGAATGCGTATTTCAATTTTAAGAAAATAATGAGTAATAATTAAGCGCAGCCGTCATTGTAAACAACGTATTCTTAAGTCGGACTCAAGACGACTGGCATACTCGGCCAATATTTGTAAAGGCCGATCCGCATCTAGGCATGTTAACTCCACATTTTTAACCCTACGTTAAAATTGCATGCCATTTGGATTCACATTTATGCCTGTTCACGTGAGTGAAAGTTGCAGCGTTTTGCACATATATACAGGGTGTCCCATAACTAATGGTACACAGGAAAACTGCAGATTCCTTGGGCAAAAATACTGCGATTTGGCCATACTTAGTTTAGTTCAATAACTGGTAATAACCGAGATACAGGGTGTCCAGGTAAAAATTTAATTTTCAATTTTCCTAAATAACTTATTTCTGAACCAGTATTTTTGCACAAAATTTTGTGACTAGGGTTTTTTTGGGAAAAGGAATTTGTTAATAATTTTGATGTAGATTATAGGGGGCGCTCTCTGCGGTACTCTGAGCACATAAAAATAAATGTAACTATTTGTGCCTTAGTATAATTATATTTTTATTAAAAATATTAGTTTTTCCGTCATTTTTAAGCAATAAAGGTATACTTTGTAAATGTCGCTCCGACTAACCGTTTTCGAGATATTTTCAATTACAATTTCTAATGCGCCCGTTTAAATTTTAATTTGTAACTGTGAAATTTGTCACAGTAGGCTTTGGTAAAAACAAATACAATGAAAGCACTTTGAAACCTCATTTCTGTTAAAGTTTATTTTCATTTGTCAGCATTGTGGGTGTTTTTATGGAGTTTTTGAAGATACTGTTATCAAAAATTAAACTAAAAATGCCGCGACATAACTGTTTTCTAACGGAAAAATGCGAGACATGGTATATTTATACGCACAAGAAAATTTTAACAGACGCGGGGCACATCGGAGGTATTTGGAAATGTATCCAAATAGAAGGCAGCCAGATTTTAAAATTTTTAGAAGCCTATACGACAGACTGGGAGAAACAGGATCCTTGCGTCAAAAACGTAATAGTGGTCACAGTCACATTTACAAATCAAAATTTAAACGAGCGCCTTAAAAATTGTAATTGAAAATATCTCGAAAACGGTTAGTCGGAGCGACACTTACAAAGTATACCTTTATTGCTTAAAGATGACGGAAAAACTGATATTTTTAATAAAAACATAATAATACTAAGGCCTAAGAAAGTGATACTTATTTTTATGTATCCAGAGTACCGCAGAGAGCGCGCCCCGCCCCCTACAATCTACATCAAAATTATTAACAAATTCAAATTCCTTTCCTCAAAGAACCCTAGTCGCAAAATTTTATGCAAAAATATTGATTCAGAAATAAGTTATTTAGGAAAATTGGAAATTAAATTTTTAATTGGACACCCTGTATCTCGGTTATTACCAGCTATTGAACTAAACTAAGTATGGCCAAATCGCAGTATTTTTACACAAGGAATCTGCAGTTTTCCTGTGTACCATTAGTTATGGGATACCCTGTATAAACAGTATATTATTGCCAATACGAAAGTTCCAAAATAAAAAAGGGTCCCCGCTATGGGAGATGGCGCGAGTCTATTGAGTTTTCGCAGTACGGTAGAAATTTTATCTATCGCGTCAGAGCCGTCCCGACATTGTTTGTTTGTTGTTATTCGTCGCCATCTTTGGTTCTGGATGCTTTTTCAAATACAGAATAAAAAGTGATTCTTCCGCATTGTTGTCGGTCTATTACTGCTTAGAAACTTTCATTACCTAACAACAATTTTTGTAAAGGAGTTTATAATTTGTGGTGATTCGATTCGCTGTTTGGTAGGTTAGTGGCTTGTTTTGTTTAAGATGAAGGGACACAAGTTCATGGTGCTTTCTTGCAAAAGTCGTGGATCAATACCAGGTATAAAGTATTTCAGGTATGTACATATATACGAAAATATTTTGCTTATCACATTATCAGATCTTCGGAACCGAATTTCACTATACATCTTGTAAAAAAAAGAGAGTGTCACTCGTATACAATATAATATATGTGGTTACTACCTAACCCTAAAATTAATGTATTTTTAATTTGGTGCATTAGGAGCTGATAATAATTCCCAAAATAGTCAATATAGTCATTCATTCTTAATTTTTGGTTTAGAAAAAAGTGAGGTTAAGAATCATACGACGTGGGATGAAAGTTAAAATAAAGCTCATCGTGTCGATGGTTACAAATATTCGGAAGAAATTTGGCACCGTATGCATGGAACGCTGTGTTAAATCGAACTAATCGAAATTTTGATTGCAATATCTTGCAGTTGAAATCCGGTCCTGTCGAATGTTTACTTCCACAAGGAAGTTTCCGAACTGCGCAAACTCACAACGCCCCTTTCGATGCCTATAGCGGGGATATAATTGCAGATGGTATTAGCAATATACTGTTTATATATATGTGGCGTTTTCATCCTCAAACATCACTCATTTGATAACAGAATAAGCAAGAAATCCATCAGTTTTCTTGCTGCTTTTGGGGATTGCCATTTTGAATATGGGTGCACTTATAGAATTGTATCAAAATGAATCGATTTTGTATTACCAAGAATCAAATTTCAAATAAAAAAAATCATAAATCTGGACTTATCAGGACTCTTTTGATGCATATGCGTTAAAAATCATAATATCAGCTATGACTCAAATTTGCAGGGTGAGCAAGCATAGTACGGATCGGCCCTAATGGCGTACATACGCGACAAATGTCGTGTAACTATTGTACTGTGTGGTCAACTAAGAATGGCCGCCGGCAATATCTGAAAAACTAGTATCGATAGAGCATCCGGGTACATTTTTTTTAAGTTAAAGTGCCCACAAACCCACAAGGGGGCGTAGCAGGCACCAAGGTTAAAATCAGGATTTTCTTTGTGTTTTGACTAATTGAGAGGTGTCGAAAATATTTGTATGTTAATCCTATTTTAAGTATATATACAGGGTGTCCGCTAATTAATGGTACATGGAAAAACCACATACTCCTTACGTAAAAATATTAGGATTTAATTATACTTAACTATATCCGAAAGTTGATATTAACTGATATACAAGGTGTTAAAGTGAAATATTCATTTTTGGTTTCCTCTAATAATTTTGCAGGAAACCAACGTTTTTTACAAAATTTGGCAATTATGGTTTTTTAGGACGAGAAATTAATTTGTTTATGAAGTTTTAATGTACAATGTCTGCGGCATTATTAGCACATTTATTAGGTCATAACTTTTTTGTGCCTCAGTGTATTTAAGATTCCAATGAAAATAATACATTCCTCAAATTTATTACGTAAAGAAGGTAGTTCAGGTCGCCCAGAGGTACTGTTTTCATTTTAATTGTTTAGTGCACCATGCCCTATTATTATTAATTTTTCTTAAAATAGGTAACATGTGAGAAAACTAATAAAATATAGAAATGCAGTTGCTATGGAACAGAAAATGTTTCATTTTTGAGTTTATCGTAAGTTTGTGTTTTCAGTGCCGTTGGTTTCTTTTGACACGATATTTTCCAGGGTCAAAGTTATTTTAATTAAAGTAAGTAAAAGAACAATCCAATTGTTGTATTTATTATTCCCAATTACCATTACTAGAACATTAATTATCATGTAAAAGTTAATTGATAATAAGTAGGTAACAAAATATTATTTGTTGCCTGAGCTAAAGCATTAAACAATTTAAATGCAAATATTTCCGAAACGATAACTCTGGGCGACCTGAACTTAGTATACCTTTTTTACGTTATAAATATGGGAAAAGTATTATTTCTATTAAAAACTTAAATACACTAAGACACAAAAAAGTTATGACTTAATAAATGTACGAAAAATGCCGCAGACAGCGCCCCCTAGATTGTACATTAAAATTTCACAAAGAAATCAATTTCTCGTCCTAAAAAAACCATAATTGGCAAATTTTATAAAGAAACGTTAGTTTCTCTCAACGTTATTAGAGAAAACCCAAAAATGAAGTTTTAACTTTAACACCCTCAGTTAATATCAGCGTTCGGATATAGTTAAGTATAATTAAGTCCTAATATTTTACGTAAGGAGCCTGTGGTTTACATGAATTATTAATTAGACGTTTCGTTTTCAAACAATCATCATCAACTTAATTTTTCTTAATCCGGCCCTGATTTTATAATGTCAAATTCTCAGCTGTTGTAGCAACTTTTTTTAAGGCTGGAAATACTTTTAGTTCCAAATAAAAGTTTTGTATTGTTCTCCTAACAATGCCAAAGTCGATTTTTTCGACAGCAGAGAGACGTCCCTTTTTTGACAGGAGATGACAACAATTGATTCGGGTTATTTTCTTCCTTTCAGTATCTTCTTTGTGCATGTTTTTTACTGCACCCACGCTTACTCTCGTATACATTGCGAGCATTTCTAGCTTTCGCTTAAGTGGCAATTTAAATGTATTAATTTGTTATTCCTCTTCACACACCCTGTACACATTGTCAATCACTTCGCGGGTTTGACTATGAAGGGTTGTACCAGGGTATATTCATTGATTATCACAGTTGTAAAACAAACCCTATAACTACGCAACTGGATGAAGCATATTGGACATCGCCGAACAAGCACGCTGGCACTATAGGCGTGTCACCAGGCGCGTGACGTCTTCCTCTGTCTGGGATATAACCTATCAAATTAGCTCTAGCCACCAGTTACCCATGGTTACCGTTGATATTGTACCATGTTGTCCTATTTTTAGATTAGAAGTACTTTAATGAAAAAATATCTTATTTTGCATTTAAATATTAAAATAAATAGTATGAAAAGAAAGTTTTAAGAACATTGAAACTATAATAGAATATTAGTTTCTTATAATAATATACTTATGACAATTTACTTTAAATGGGTAAATTTAATTTTAGGGTTTACTACTTGGTAACATGTTATTAAATTAAAATTTAATATATGTGACAACATTGTTATCCCAAGAAATTTTTTTGCCCGCATTCCTTTTGTAGCTACAGTTAAAGTTGTCGACCTGTATCTGCTACCATTAACGAATTCCTCATAGAGATCCTCCTTATTTTGCGCCGACTCCGATTGAGCGAGAGAGATCCATATTCTATCAGACCTAATTTGTTGATTGTTCCCCGTATTCAAAATTTAATTGGATTTTATTTGGGTGGCACTACTATATTATCATCTCGTTAATAAGTCTATTAAATCTCCTTTTGTGAGGCCGACAGCTCGTTTTGTTGAAAAAACCAAAAGGCGATTATTTAGATTTAATTTTCGTTAGTCATCGCCGTTCATATAGACAACTTCCTTTATAATGATGTCAAGTAATCCTCTTTAAAGCCGAATAGTTGTTTTAGGACTTAATTAAAACCTTCAATAAAAGAACACCTTTAAAAAAAATAGTACTTGCCGAGCTGATACAGGGCGTTATGGAAATGACTCATTATATTTAAACCGGCAAATCCTGACATGAAAATAAATTGAAGAAAATGGCACTTTGAATTATTGTACGAAATATACACTGTATATGAAATCTGAACATTTAGGTTGCCGCTACTGAGAACGTTCGCAATCAATAGTTTATTGAGGCGGTGTTGTCATATATTGCAACATAGAATTATATACGCACGTGTTCAGTTTTTGACAACAAGACGTCTTTGACACGCGTTATCACTTCATTTTCAAACTTTTTAGAAAAAAATACTACAATTTTAAGGAACATACTCTCTTACCTTCGATCTGATAATCCGTTTTATAATTAAATTCCATAAAAAATAAAACACAAAGTATGTTTTGCAACAGAACCAACAATAGGTAATATCACACAAATTTGAAGTCACATCACAATATTTCTTATTATAAATTATTTCACAACGAAGAAAAAATCGGGTAATGCTACAACTAACAAAACGTTTAAAATTCGTATACATCAAGCACGTGGAACCCTCGACAGCGTCAATCCACCCCCGAGTCTCGAAACATACTGAAGCAACGAAAGTCGCGCGCGACAGGTATCCAAGCAAGGGCGAAACATGCGGTGTGATCTGACAACAACGTTAGTAAAAAAGGGATTTTACCTTAGTATTTAGATATTCGATTAAAAAAAAAGTATGTAGACTTTCTCTAGGACACCTTAGGAGTCACCCATTTAAATATAATAAGTCATTTCCATAACACCCTGTATTTATATTTAGGGTTATTTATATCTTTACATTAAAACCTTAAAAAATGAATGTATTACAAATTAACCACTATAAACGAAAATCATATGAACTAGGTTGGTTTTAGTTCTAACAGTTCATATACCACATATCGAACCGAGCTCATATAACATAAAATTAATATAACAATAATTGTAACAACTTTTGAAAAGTTTTTGTTGTGTTTCTCTAAGAAGCGCACAATACAAAACGCTGCATTGAAACGATATATCAGCCGGTAAAACAGGTTTGTTTTTAATATGTAAAACTGAAGACAAAATTAATTAAAGTCCTTTAGCAAACTGCCGCTATGGAATTGAAGGCCGTGGTCCGTGTATGCTCTGGCCTCTGCATGGCACCGACACCGTGATACAATTACGTATTCGCAACGTATTAAGAAAATTGGTTTGTTGAAACGGGCTCCGAACGTGGGCGAGAGTAACCGAAGGTTGACTTTCAATCAAGATATTTATCGTGCCAGTAAAAGAAATTTATAAAGAAATTTTTGTAAAGTTTTTTTTAATCACAGTATAGTGCATTCCTTCCCCATCATATACAGCGTGCCCAAGATAAAGAGGGCCTCTATGGGGAACTCGTTAAGGGTAACAGATACAACTGCGATTAAATAGGGAAAAAGTATCTCAATCAAAGCTTTGGTAAGATTTTTAAGTTTTGAGTTATTTTAAAAATAACTGAAATTTTCAACTTCTTTTTAACTTTTTTTCGACGTTAATATTAAATTAGAGCAAAACTGACAAAACGTTCTCAAAGCAACTTTTAATGAACTCGAAGAATACATAACAAATTTTTTATACGACGTTTCGTTTTCACGCAATCATCATCAACTTTTTATAATTTTTCTAATTCGGCCCTGATTTTATAATGTCAAATTTTAAGAGCCCTTCTTATTCTAAATTCAATGATGTGCCCCACATTATCGTTTAACCCTTTCGCTGCGGCTGTCCTATTTTTCGGACTCTAACTGGTCGTGTCTCTGGTGCGGGCGTCCGATATTTAGTAAATTTATTTTGCGGCTGGTCATAATTTAGTTTCCGTAAGTCGTAGGTGTTTAGACGTGTTTTGAGACTATTGGAAGGGGATTCGCGACTCGTCTATTATTTGCGTTACTTCGACAGCTTACTTGGTTGTGTACGTGCCGCGAATTATGGCTAATATGGCCGCTCCGCGTAGTGGGAAATTCTACTCAACGGCCGAGCTGGAAGAAATTTTGACGCGTTCTGACAGCGAAGATGAATTTATTGAGAGTCATATAGATCCAGACTGGGACGATCAGGAGCAAAATCAAGCTGAGGCTGAGGTTTTAGAAGAATTACAAGCACCAATGTCGCCTGCGGAATCTGTTATATACTCGGAAGGTGAGCCAGATTTTCCTACTTTCGATTTCAACTGGGTGCAAACAGAGTTTAAGCCTACTATTTTCCCTTTTGATTTGGCTAGTGGATGCACTGTAGACCACTTAGGCGCGGACAGTAATGCTTTAGAGACCTTTGAAATATTTTTGACGCAGGATATAGTAAATTTTATTGTAGAGGAGACCAACAATTGTATGCGAACACACTAATGTAAAAGAAAATTCCCGTTTAGTGCCTTGGAAAGATACAAACATAGAGGAACTATGGCGAATTTTTGATTAACTATGTTAATGCCTAGATCTAAAAAGCTGCAGATTTCCGAGTATTGGAGCAAAGATAGCCTATTGAACACTCCTATATTTGGGGAGATGATGGCTAGAGACCGCTATTTGATTATTTTACGTTTATTGCATTTTTGGGACAACAACTCTCCAAAAAATAACGATACACTTTTCAAACTCAGAAAAATAATTGATCATTTTAGAGACTGTTTCAAATCGAGTTTCAAGCCAGGCAAAGAGTTATGCATAGACGAAAGTCTTATTTTATTCAAAGGAAGGTTATTCTTCAAACAATACATACCAGCAAAAAGGCACCGTTTCGGTGTGAAACTGTTTGTTTCATGCGATTCAAAAACTGGATATATATTAGATTTCATCGTATATACTGGAAATACAACTGAAATAAATCAAAGCAACAGATTTGGTGTCACTGGAGATGTAGTTTTAACTTTGCTACAACCGTATTTAGATGCAGGTCATTGTTTGTATATTGACAATTGGTACACCAGCCCAGATCTATTCTTATGGTTATATGATCGTTCAACGAATGCTTGCGGGACGGTTAGAAAGAACAGGAAAAACATGCCGGAAATGGCGGAAAAATTGAAAAAGGGGGAATTAACGTTTAGGTCGACATCTGACAAGCTATTAGCAGTAAAATATTGCGACAAAATTCATTCAGTCGAGTATATACGTCGCACAACAAAATGGTACAAGAAGTTATTCCTTCATTTTTTGGATTTGGCCCTTTTGAATTCGCATGTCTTATATAAGGAGATAACGAAGAAGTCTCTTCCATTAGCAAAATTCCAGACGGACTTGATTCGAGAGATACTGGCGAAATACCCCTCACCAACTGGGTATGAGTAGTTCAGAATTGGTTATCTATCTAAATTACTAATTTAAAATGTGTTGCAGGTCGCTATCAAGAGGGAGAGCTGCTCACCCAGCCCGGCTGACAGGAAGACATTTTCCAGAGAAAGTTCCAGATACTGGAAAAGGAAAATGCGGCCAAAGAAGATGTGCAGTTTGTGCGAAAAAGAAAGTTGTGAAGAAATCGGTTTATATGTGCATCGATTGTGGGAATATAGCGTTATGTATCATTCCATGTTTCCGAATTTATCACACGCAAAAAAATGTATAAAATGGGTTATATTGTGTTTTTTTAATATTATTTTATACTGTTCTCGTATGCTATAAGTTCTTACTCATTTTTATATTGTATGTATTTGTTTAAAATAAAAAAAAGATTGTCTTTGCACTTTTTCCTGAGAAATTCATTCCACTCTGCGGTTGTCCTATAAAGTCTCCCGCACAGCAGGTGCATCAGCTTCCCGACCGCCCCGCAGTGAAAGGGTTAATTACGTTTCGAGTCTTTTTAATCATCTTCATGAAATTTTCAGGATATGGACCACTATTTTCCATGATTTTGTAAGATCAGTTCAATGCGGTTGGTACTAAAGTGGATATTTTTAAAGCTCTTTTATAATAATGCACTACATAATAATCATAAAACAAGATATTTATTAAAAATTGCAGTTTTTCTTAAATAACTCAAAACTTAAAAATCTTATCAAAACTTCTTGTACGTATAGTTTCACAAATAAATTTTATTTACAACCATGCATGTAATAATGACATTTCATCTATCTTTGGAAGGTGGAAAGTTGACGTTTTTTTAATTTTACTTTCCACCCGGGTGGAAAGTAAATTATTTTTTCGTAATTTTTTTAAAAATCGATATCTCAAAATAATATACGAACACACCAACATACAGCTCATTACACGAATTTAACGCTAATGATTTTTTTAAAATTTTTTAAAATAAACCTAATGACATTTATAAAAATAAAAAATTAAGATGTATATATTGGCATTATTGTAGGCAGTCACTGATACGTTAAAACCTTGCTGAAATTCTTGTTTTGAAAGATTTAGTTCATGATTATTAGAAATTAAAGTAGTGTTAGTAAAATTTGGCTGTGAAATCAAATTTGCGGTATTAGCTTGAGTAGAGACAGAACTATTTATGTATCCCTCAGCTACTGTACTAGATTTCCAGCCTTCGCTTCGCTTAATTTGCATGAGGTCGCCACCGTTATTTGCGAGAAAAGTAGCTGGCTGTTCTTCTGAAACAGTGGCCAGTAAAACCTTCAATATTCCGCGTGTTGTGCCCATACCATACATTGTTTAGTAATTTTGTCACATCTTATTTGCATAAGAAGCTTTCCATCCCGTATATTTTCCAAAAAGTTATGTACTCCTTAAGTGGTGCAATCCATTTCCTATCAATTATCATAATATTAGCGCCGACTCAGAACCAGGATTTTGAACTTTGTTTCCCTTACACCATTCTTTGAAACAGTTATATGCCTGGTCATATCTCGGGCGGCTTTTAGTTGGCAGAAGAACTTCTTCTACTATTTTTGCTGCTTCTCGAATTTCTGGTTGGGTAGCAGCAAAATCATATTCCTCATCTGATAGCATTTTTCTGTTGTTAAAATAATATATTGTTTAGTGACATGGAATCCATATTAAAAAAATTATATTTGCCATCTTGATGTGGATTTACCTACATTATTTTACCACCTGCGGTTATTTGAAATTTCTGTCCAATTTTTCAATGGAAAAGTCAAAATGACATTTATCTTTTATTAATAATTTTAATTCACAATAATAAGTGCATGTTGTGGTTGTAAATAAAATAGTATACAAACCTCGGTGAAAAGCTTCATTACTGTCCTGAGATTCAGTTAACTACCTACTCTCTCGGTAGGAATGAAACACTTTCCACCTCCTAGCGAAGATTTTTTTTAGCTAAATAGAGCTGTTCTCAGTGTATCACTAATAAAATATACATAAATAGAAACCCTTTACAAGAGCCAACTTTAAAATAATAGTTATTAAATAAACAGTTTCTGATTAATTATTTTCCACGAAATCTTAAATATCTAAAGTATATTTTAGTCTATTTTGATTTCCTCTAAAACATATTTAACATACTTTACAGTTGTCTTTTAAACCCTGAATAGCTCATTAATAAGCCGGCGCTACCCATAAAATGATTAAGAGCGGTTTACCATATTTTGACGTGTACTTTGACAGCTACAAGCTATAAATAAAAGCCAAATCACCGGAAACGCATGTATTTATATGATGAATCCAAAACAAAAGAGGAACAGCGCTTTGCATGGTAGACTGCGATTTCTAAATATAACAGGTGAACTGCTGCTATACATTTTTGTTAAAATACGAATGCAGGAATCTAACATGCGACTGATGGGACCGAGCACGCTATGACGTTGACTGAAAGGGCTTACTGTAATCGAAACAAAAAATTTTTATCAGAAGTGCAGATATTTTTAGAAAGTAGAAGCTTTGGTGTGGCTGTGTACACTTCACAAGGTAGAATAATAAAGCAATAACTTTGGATTTAAGTGCAAGATTTGAAAAAAAATTATTTACAGATCGCTTTCACCCACCCTTCCTACAAGTAAACAACAAGAAAAATTATAGAGTTCCAGAAAATCTTTGAAAAATCGTTAAGTAAATTAATTATGTCGGTAGCGAATAAATTAAATGAATAGAATTTTTTTGGTTAAGAACAAGTGCAAAAAATAGCAGTTATCAAACCTTCTTTGAAAACCAATGGTTTCTTGTTACTTAAATTGTCAGGAATCCATCCAAATCATTTAATTTATTCTCAACGGACACAATTATTAATCTTTGTCAACAATTTTCTGGAACTTTAAATTTTTCTTGTTGTTTACTTGTAGGAGGCACTGAAGATGATCGGAAGGTCGAAAACGCTCTGCAAATAATTTTTATTTCAAATCTTGCACTTAAATATAAAATTGTTTTACTATTCATTTTTAGAAAGGCCTAACAATAGTTTGTTGAATGTGAAAGAAACTGTAGATCTGCTCCACTAAACGCGACTAAGACAATAATGTTGGTTTTTGGTGGTCAGAAAGGGAAAATTATCTCTAATAATGATTTTTCAGTAATTTTGAACAATCAAGTATGGTTCCTGATAGATAAAAACGTTCCATACAAAAGATAAATGATTCCATACAAATGATAGATGATGAAAGTAATCAGAACTTCCAATTTTTACCTGAATTAAGACAAATCTTAAAATATTTCAGACATTATAAGATTTAGATATACGACATATTTAATTAAAAATAGCGGTATTCGCAAGATAAATCCATATGCCTAAAAATATTCATATAGGGTGTCCTATTTAAAAAAATAAATTAAAGCATATTTAAAATCCCTAAATTGTCCAAGATCTAACAATTACAAATTACTAACATAAATCGATATAAAGTACTTTAGGCTACCCACAATGTAAATCGCATTTGGTCAGGTTGTACCAATGGGTTGCTATGATTTTTATATCGTACCATTAAAAAGTACTAACATTTCAGAAAAAAATTAATTACTTGACAACGCTTCATTTTAATTCAAAAAATTAAATACGGTTGTAACGCTCTTGGTTTGCTAAATCAAAATGTGGAAAAAGATATAAAAATTTAAAAAAATTATAAAATATTCCGTGTCACTTTATGGGGCCACCCTGTAGATTGCAAAATATTTTCAGGTTATGTATCTTAGTAAACCATTTATCTTTTGTATGGCACGTTTTTATCTATCTTTAAGAGTTTAGGCGCTATCGAAGCCATACACCTTACTGACACACCATGTATATGCATAGAGATATTTTGAATACTGATCTGAAGTTAAGACTTTGTGACTCTTTGATATTGTCGTCTATTGCCTATTCTAGCATAGTATATTTTCCCGCTATTTTGAATAGGGATAAGGAATGCCTGCTTTAGATTTGGTTATAACTTGAGGAAATTCGATTATATTTCTGCTAGTTTTTCTGAATCCGGTTGACTGAATCTTGATGAACGTTATCGACTGCAGTTTGCACGTTTCTTGTACAGGTTGACGGAATCCCAGTGTCCTCAGTATTTGTGTTGTAAAATAGCTGAACGTCGTGAAATTCATGCATGTAATAGTCGTTACTCTGACTTGTATAGTGTTCCTCGCCAAACGACTGCTCTATTCCAGAGGTTATTTAGATATAATGCTGCCAAGATACTCAATTCAATTCCTTATGAAATTAGGATACTTCCTAGTCTTGGCGCATTTGGTGGACGGTACAGGGTGCATATAGTTGGGAATAGGTAGATTAAGTTTTTGTTTCTTCATGTCATGCTTGCACAACTCTCACGGCTTATTTCTAAAGTGTGTCAGTAATATGTTTTATTTACCTTTTATTTTTATTTTGATTATTATATAGGTATTTAATGTTATTAATTATTCTTTTACAATTATTGTCAACAGGATCTTATTTTCTTCTTCCTACTTATTTTAGCTTGGTGTTTAGTCAAATATTTTTCTTTGGTTTTTCGTTTCATATTTTTTTTTTGGTTTTGTATAAAAGTTTTATTTTACTTTTTTCTCTTCCTGATAGTTCTAAGTTAAAGGATCGGAAAACGTTATGAAAAAATTTCGTTAAAAAATATAATGTTATAAGAATAATAATAACAATTTCAAATTTTTGTCACAGATCTTCCTGAAACTTGATACCCCAATCGACATGTCAGATAATCTAAATATCAATAAATTAACTAAGAAACTTTATTATTAACGGCTAAAACTTCACGAAAAGAAATATTGATCAGCTGATGACTTTCGTCTCTTTCTAACCTGCCAAAAAGCGGCATATTTTTTAATTAAATTGATGCAACATAGATGGCTTTAATTGCTAATTTGGAATTGTTTGGGATTCTCATCTTAACACGTACTTAGGCAAATATCTTACTACAATTCGATAAACATAAACGTATAATTTGTATTATACGAACCAAAACTGTCATTACAATTTATTACTAAATTGCTCACATACAAATTGTTTTTCTGAAAATTACCTTTGCGGCAATCGTTTCACAAAAATTAATTCCAATAGCATCGTAAATTACCCCATTAGAAAATTACCTCCAATGCGGGCTTCAACTAGTGGCATCAAATTATTATTATCTAATAGTACGGCATGACAAAAATGGAGTAAAATAGCCGACTGCGAGCATTTCTCAGTGATTTGCAGTTATTAATGGATAGTTAGCTTCTCTCAGAAGCATTGGCGTCGTTTGAGAGGGTCGAGGGTCAAGACGAGGCACTTGCCCCCCCCCCCCCCCCCCCCCCGAAAGTTGTGAACTTTATACATCAATAAATCTTCTATTTCGTTAGCGGAAAAGATGTTTTTTATTTTTTTTTCAAATTCGGTACGTATTTTTAAAGTCGTAAAGTAAAATCATTTGACATAAAGACATTCGCGGACATTTCTCTTAATCTAAGCGAGACCATCAAGGAATTACAACTGAATGAAGCAATTGGAACTACCAAAACCGCATGATAGTTCCATTTTCTATTCGACATCTCTCCCAACAAGGAGAGACAGAGACGCTGGTAGTCACTAAAAAATAAAAATTATTTTTGTGTGTATATCTTTTATGCATTCATGTTTCTTTTTGTATCGTAATACAGTTTAAGTTATTACCTATGTATTGATTTATTTTTAAATGAAAAACAATTACAACAATTATGAATTGTTCTTTTCAAAAAGTGTGGCATATCCTACTTCATTGTAATATCTACTCCATTGTAAATTGTATCCAAGACAGATGATAAAGAGTTGAATCAGACACTAAATCAGATTTTGTACAGTGAAGAGTGCGAGAACTCTCCTTTAAACTATTGGTAGACGAATAAGTACGGTGCAAAAACTCTCTGAAAACAGACCGGCAACCAATCGCGTATGCGTGGCAGCGCGTAAGGACGTCGCCGAATGAAAGTATGTGTGATTTCCCGACAGCAGTCCGCTGTTTATTTCTGACTTGTAAGGTTAAAATCGTAAACAAAACATCGCTTTTTGATTCTGTAAGAGAAAATTGATGTTGTGGAAGTTTTTAATTTGATAACAATGATTTGGGCGAGTTCATTAACATTAATAGCAATGTGCTATTAGAAGATGATAGTGACCCCATTCCTATCGATTATGTAGCCCAAACTGAAACCACATCAATATCTGATGACTCTGATGAAGAAGTTCAATGCAGTAAGAAAACAAATGTCACCAATTATCAACAAGCCATTAGTATGATAAAGGAATTACAAGAGTATGCAAAGAATAGAGGTGACTCTACAGCAATGGAATTGTTATCAGACTTGGAATTACATTTTCTAGATTGCAAGTTTAAAACGCAAACACGTCAAACTACGTTATTAGATTTTTTAATTACTACATCCTACCTAAAACTAGGGTATTTTTGTAATGTTATGTTTATTTGTGCCTACATATACATAGTAATAATCTTGCATTTACATATTAGTTACCTAATAACCGAATTTCCCATGGGCGGACACCTCTATTAGGCGGCCACATTTAGACAGTCCCGTAGGTGTCCGCCTAAGAAAGGTTTCACTGTAATTTATGATTTATGGATTGTACGTCAAATCTAGAAAGATCTTTTGAAAAAAGGTATTGAAGTCAAATGGAAATAAAATATATATTGATGTGAAGGCATTCTATATGATTTTCATTTTGAAAAGTATTTCGTTTCTATTTATTGCAGAGCAAGTACTAATTAGTCTAAGATCGAACCAATAGCATTTCTTAGAACACACCTCAAAACACACAAAAATTCTTTCTGCCACATACCTTATTAGACACTGATTTTATTATCACTGTCACTAATTAAATTTTATGGTCAATTTTAAGTATTGCCATTAGTTCTGGCTTGTCTAAGAGCTAAATCACCCCTCACGTTCTCAAAACTTTTTTGTTTCTTCTTAATTAACAATGTTACTTTGTTTAAAATCTTTGCATCATGTTGAATCTTTTTAGTACAGCCTCATAACTAAGTAACTAACTTAAACTACCCTAATATTAAATTAATACACAACTGAGTTTTTGATATTTAATAAGAAGAAAAACTAAATGAGGTGGTTATACGTGATGTTAATAGCAACTATACAGGGTGGTGATCTTAAATGGAACGCTGATTATAGTGGCTCTTGGAATAAAATTCTCTAAAATCCAAAAATACGGCAAACCTTTTATGGGCCTCGCTTCGTCATATGAAAAAAAAATTGGGACACCAAAAAGCGGGCCGCAGTCTTAACTAACTTTTTATTTTGAAATTGGAAGACACCATTGGTGGTTTGGTGGTTGTTTTGGAAGGCTTATTGAAGAAATATATTGTCTATATTTTATTTTTTTCCATCTGTCAAACCATGTGTTAGAGAAACCATTTAATAGAAACGAATTATTAACGAGCAATTACACTAACAATAAGTTTAAAACTGTAATGCCACTTCTTTAGCATAACAATTGTTGAAATGTGCTCCATGAGCCTGTTGACACAGGCCCAGCTGATTGTAGAACTCCCCCCTTACTCTTCTGGAGTGATTAAACTTATCTCTGTCAGAATCCTTGCCTTCAATTCTTCTTCCAGATTTCTAGGTCTGGTGACATAGGCCCTTCTTTTTAAATCGCCTCATAAATAAAAATCTAAAGGTGTAATATCCGGGGATCTGGGCGGCCACTCTATAAAACATAAATAATTCTTTGCTTAACTTCCAAACTAACTGGCCATTTAAAGTAAATGTTGTAAAAGTATCCAATATAAATCAATTTGTCATAATTTCGCAAAATTCTACCTTCTATCTAAGTCATTCTCCAATAACTCCTGCATTTGGAACAGTTTTATGTCAGTAGATGTTGTGATCTTTAACGCCGTTTTGTGATCGATATTGTCGTCACGAGATAATTCCGTTGCGGGTGTAATTATTTTTCTTGATAAGTCAATAGGATATCCAATTTAGTTTCAACTGATAGTTTTGGGGGTATTCTTCAAACAACATGCATTTCAATCGTGCTGATTGTATATCGCGACAGAGGTGACAAATCGGGACGATTATCAGGAAACAATTCAGCAACTTCTCCTTGACTTCGTTTTCTTTCTCCAAACCCGACCATCATCAATATTGCCAGTATTAGCGTTTCAGTTAAATACATTTTTAACATTATTAATTCCAATCGTTAAAATTTTTAAACTACTTGTCAAACGTAATATGGCTGCATTACCAATTAATTGGCGTACGTTTGGGTATGTGCAACTCTTTCATGGGGCACTTTTTCAATAATTGTTAGTCTATACAGTGGCATTACAGTTTTAGAGTTATTGTTAATGTAACTGTACAAAATTGTAATTGACAAAAGCGAGTCTTTGATGACGTATGTTTGGATTGTAGAGAAATGGTATTCCCAGAGCCACTCTAAGTAACGTTTCATTTAAAATTCCCACCCAGTATAGCATAGCCGAGAGAAGAATCCCCGACGACATACATTTACATTCAGGAATATGTATTTTACAAACCCTATAGAAAAAACACAGACAAAGAAATTAATTATACAATGTAGATGTATAACGAACTTTTAAAGTGTTCTTTATTTGGTGATAATTGCTTATTTTTCATAAAGCAGCCGTAAAATTAATTTATTTTATGTTTGTATATGGTGTTGTAAGTATTATCATTAATGAAACTATGGATACATATGCATGATTTAAAGAGGCTGCAATTAAAACAAATTGATATTAATCAGGGTCGGCATGGGTTAGCAAATTGATTTCTATATATTCTATACTAATAATATTAAATTTTGAAAAAAAAAATAAGATACACTTGCTGATTAATTCCGTTCTCATTTTGAGTTTGTTACACTTATGGAGATTGCGTTTTTAGTTCTCGATATTAAAAGGTTTTACGCATTTGAAAGTTGGCGAAATGAACGAATAATGTCATTGTATTTAGGTATATTAATTTCATAAAAATATAACACAGATTACAGCTAAAATACCGCTACTATAATAAAAAATTTGGGTAAAATTTTAAAACATCCGTTGAAAACATATGAAACCTAGTCGACAATTGCAGAAGTTGACGCCGCAAGTGTATCATACCTTGTGTTTATTGTACCATGCTTGATAGTGAAGTGCTACAAATTAGCAATTACGAAAAGTAGCAGAAAATGTCTTGTATATTTTATTGCCAAATGAGTGAGGTTATGTATATCAATTTCACATGCATTTTTAGGGAATTTTGATAAAACTGCATGGGGTTTGTTCGTTAGTTTAATTTTGTTTGTTATGTACAGGGTCTCATTTTCGACACTTTTAGAGGGTATTTCCGTAATTGTTAGCGCGATCAAAAAAGTAATGTAGGTGTCATGTTTTGGGTCAAACTTAAAATGGTAAAATCAAAATTTGAAAATTTTCGCTCGCTTAAGAGATACGGGAGAAAATCAAAAAATTGACAATTTCAAAATTACCTATATTTTCTTAGTTAAAAGAGAATGTTTTATACAGAAGTTTCTTTATAATGATTGTTGAATAATCTGCAGTTTTCAGAATAAGTATACGGGGTGAGGTAGAAAAGTTATCGAACCTAACCTAATTGTTTTAAATGGAACACCCTGCATATTTTAATCTAGAAAGATAGCATTTTAAATTCTCCTTTGAAATATATAACACACCATGGATGATATTGGTTTCTTAGGCGATTTATTTAAACTTTATTACTTTGAATCGAAATAAAAGATTCGGATTAAGGTGAAAAATAACGGGATTCATCGCAAATGTTCAGGATATATTCTTAAATGGCTGCCGTCTTTCCGGATAGCGAACAAAATATAAATCTTGCGCTATTTCTTCGTTTTTTCGACTTTCAATACAAATTGATATCATATCAAATTTTTCAAAATGTTGATAAGTCATTTTCACAAATGAATATGTAAAAATGAACTTTAAATGTTAATAATAACTATAATGACAACATAGTTGTTTCTGTGAGCTTTTGTTTTACGGGCTACTGTGGTCATAAAGTATTTCTTAAATAGTCAACTATTCATTTTGATTTAATAAATATATAATATTAAAATATTAACACATACACGCTCGAATTTTCAACAGATGCACGAACAGACAAGACGGTACGATAAAATATTATTGAGGGTAGGACATTATACGATAAATAATATTCAATAAATATAAATTAATATATTTTTTTGTTTTGTTTTGGGGTGCACGCGCATGTGCTCATGTGGAAGAACCGCCACTGTGTATAAGTTTGTATTGTTAAGGGGTATACCCATGTTGCCGCATTTTCTCTTCCATATCTTTAGTGCTTGTTGGAGGTATGTCTTAAACAGTGTGGGCGATAGGCATTATCCTTGTATGAGGCCCTTATTAGGTGTAAATTAATCTGACATTAAGTTGCCTGTCTTGACTTTAATGAGGGCAATTTCTATATAGCTCCTTTACTGACCTTATTAGGTTGAGGTTCAGATTAATCCCATCCAATACTTCCCAAAGTTTTGATAATGAGATACTGTCGTACGCTTTCTTCAGATCCACGAATAGGAGGTGTTCCTCCCGGTTAAAAGTTGACATTTTTTCTAATAGCTGTGTTGCACAAAACAGGTGGTCCACAGCAGACCTTCCTACGCGGAAGCCTGCTTGTTCTTCTGCCTCGCTCTCTGCATATTCAAGCTTTATTCTATTCTTCAAAATTTTTCCATAGAGTCTCTCGATAGTTGTCACAGTTTTCTATGGTGCACTTTTTGTGTATAGGCCTAAAGGAATGATAGTTTCCATTCTTCCGGAATATCTTCGCCCCCAATGCAGTTTTGGAACAGTATAGCCAGTTGTTCATATAGCTTATCGGGTCCATATTTGATTAATTCTGCGGTGATATTATCCACTTAACCAGCTTAAACCGTCAGAAATTTTCATCTAAAACATATCAATTGTCTGTTAAGCAAAACAAATGTTTCGCGACCAGGTCCTGATTTGTGTGGGCAAATATATTAAATTAAATAATTAAAAATGAACGTGTAACGATTTCAAAGCTTACAAATGATAGTTGTAAGTGAATTCACTGATGTTTATTATTTTTAATTAGTCGGTTTAGACGTATTTTATTTCCTTCATTAAAATTGTAGATATTTCTTTAACAAGCTCGTTTGAAGGGATAATTAATAATAATTTAAATTTTATGTAATCAGATCTCTGTCCGAATTGTAGTTCCATAAATTAGCAATTTTTATAGTTTCACTTTTAACTTAGTGTTCTTGTTAGATTTATTTTTATAACTTGACGGGAAGCTAATTGGTTTTTGATTTGAATTTTCTGGCTTTTGATTTCGGATCTATTGCGGCCGAACTAAGCGCTTCCGGATTTATGAACTTATTTCAGTTAAAATCTAATTTAAACACCTATCTATCGCACGTATTGTAACACATTTAAAAATAAATGAAAACTAATTAAATAGCTAATTAATTGTTGAGTTTGTTGGCTTAATTAAACAACGTTTTCGTTACTGTCATGTGATGACCTTATTTCACCCGAAAAAATATTCCTGCACGGAAAAAAACTATAGTAAAATTATTATAGTAAAGATTTTATTGTAAAATTTCCTATAAAATATAGTATTACAGTGAAACCTCTCATAACGGACACCACAAATAAGCGGACATCTTTATTAAACGGACATTTTTTCATAGTCCGGAACTAGGTATATGAAATTCCATGAAAATCATCCTTTCTTGGGCGGACTCTCCTTTGGGCGGACGCGGGCAGGCTGTTTACATACAAAGAGTGCGAAAACCCTCCTTTAAACGGACAACATTTTTTTTATGTATTTGGGAGAAGAATAAGTACGATGAAAGAAACTCTTTGAAGACAGACCGGCAACAAATCGCGTATGCGTGGCACCGCGAAAGGACTTCGCCGAATGAAAGTATGTGTGATTCCAGCAGTCCGTCGTTTATTTATGAGTTGTAAGGTTAAAATCGTAAACAATGGCAGAAAAACGTCGCGTTTGAGTCTGAAAGAGAAAATTGATGTTGTGGAAGTTTGCAATTTGATAACAATGATTTGGGCGAGTTCATTAACATTGATAGCAATGTGATAGTGACCCGATTCCTACCGATTATGTAGTCCAAACTGAAACCACATCACTATCTGACGACTCTGATGAAGAAGTTGAATGCATTAATCAAACAAATGCCACCAATTATCAACATGCCATTAGTATGGTAAAATTATAAGAGTATGCAAAGAATAAATGTGACTTTACAACAATGGAATTGTTATCAGACTTGGAATTTCATTTTCTAGATTGCAAGTATAAAACGCAAACACCTCAAACTACGTTATTAAATTTTTTTAGTACTACATCCTAACGAAAACTAGTGTATTTTTGTTATGTTTATTTGTACATACATATACATAGTAATAATTATGCATTTACATATTACCTAATAACAAATTTCCCATCTCCCGTAGGTGTCCGCCTAAGGGAGATTTCACTGTATATTGCAAATGTAACGGGAATCATCGCAAATGTTCGGGATGTGTCCTTAAACGGTTGCCGTCTTTTCGGATAGCGAACAAAATATAAATTTTACGCCATTTCTTCGCTCTTTTCACTATCAATATAAACTGATATCATATCAAATTTTTCAAAATGTTGATAAGCCATTTTCACAAATAAATATGTAAAAACGAAACTGACGATAAATGTTTATAACGACTAGAATATCAACATAGTTGTTTCTATGATACTAGCTAGCACAAAAACGTCGCGTTTTAAGTCTGAAACAAAATATTGATGTTGTGGAAGTTTGTATTTTGATAACGATGATTTGGGCGCGTTCATTAACATTGATAGCAATGTGCTATTAGCAGATGATAGTGACCCCATTCCTACCGATTATGTAGTCCAAACTGAAACCACATCACTATCTGACGACTCTGATGAAGAAGTTGAATGCAGTAATCAAACCAATGTCACCAATTATCAACAAACCATTAGTATGGTAAAGGAATTATATGTATGCAAAGAATAGAGGTGACTCTACAGCAATGGAATTGTTATCAGACTTCTAATTACATTTTCTAGATTGCAAGTATAAAACGCAAACACGTCAAACTACGTTATTAGATTTTTTTCAGTACTACATCCTAACTAAAACTAGTGTATTTTTGTTATGTTATGTTTATTTGTACATACATGCATAGTAATAATTTTGCATTTACGTATTATCTAAAAACAAATTTCCCATGGGCGGATACCTTTATTAGGCGTTCCCGTAGGTGTCCGCCTAAGAGGGGCTTCACTGTAATTACATTTTTTATTAGTTTATTAATAATCCGTACCAAAATAATATTGTAAATATAATTTACAAAAAACTATAGTTAGGATTTCTAAGAAATATTGTAATATATATATATAGTAAAGATTTTACTGTAAAAGTTCCTAAAAAATATAGTTTAATTACAAAATAATATTGTAGATGCACATAATTTATAAAAAGGTATAGTAAAGAACCAACGAAAACAAACAAATGAGGTGAGTCGACTGTATACAGGGTGTTATGGAAATGACGTATTATATTTAAATGGGTGACTACTGGGGTGTCCTAGAGAAGCGCTACATATTTTTTTTTCAAATCGAAAGTTTAAAAAGTGGGGTATTCACTCATAAACAAACAGGTCACTCCTCGGCACAATCATATTACACTGAGCAGCTGTGTAATAAATATATGTTCTGGCCCAATATTGCCAATCTGTGAGTGTAAAACTTCTAAAAAAAATAAATATTTAGCTACCTAGTATCCAAATAAAAGTGAATTTAGGTGCCAGTACACTAGCAAGTAATCCAGGGCACATACCTTCAGTTTTTTTGGTTTTAGTGGGTAAAGCTTATACCCCACTAAAACCCCTTCGGCGTTTTTTTTCCAATCTCAGGACATGACCCTGTATATCGTCAAAGACACAGAACACATAGTGAAACACTTAACACTATAAATCACTTAAAGAAACACACATATGTTTCAAATTAGTTTTTTGAAGATAGGCCGCAAAATCGCTACACACTAATGTTTTTAACAAACACACAAATAGGAGATAGGACAGAAATTGGCCCTTTATAAAGTAAAACGTTCAGCAATTATTTTATCTGCTGCATCCAATATCTTATATCGCAACTGATCCATATCTTCGACTGTTTTTAAACTATTTATCCATCGTACCTCATAGAAAAAAATTGCATGGGGTATGATCCGGCGACTTTGCGATTTCCAGTCTCTTACTAAAGGAACGTTTTCTAATATGCCTTCGACTTGATTTTTCTGTATGTACTAAACATTTTCACACTTACTCGCCCTGTTACAGTTGATTAAATATCCCGAAAAAACTTTTTTAATTTCGAAACCACGCGAAGCCGCAGAGGAATATCTTGTTGTCAAGCAAATGTCAACTTCTAACCTTCTGTCGATTTATAGTAGGGATGACTAATCTTTGTTTTTAAAATCCCGCTGTGGAACGCTCGATTTAATTTTTTTAAGCTTCTCGAATGAAAAAGAGCACCAGCGCAGAGATTAACAAGTTTTTTAATCTTTATTGGTATCTACGGCAGTGAAGGAAAACAATAAATAAGTGCTGAAGATTAGTATTTATTTCAACTTTTTTGGTAAATGCGCTGGAATCTACCGGAAAAACGCGCATTTCAATGTACTTCACTTTTTGACAGCTCGTGTTTTAAATGTTTCAGTTCAGATGTCATTTAATTTAATTAAGAACAAAAGTTCATACAAATCTAGGCGAGACAAGCCAATGTTAATAAAAACCCTCAATGTCTCCAAGTGAATTTTGGGCAGTTTTATAGCGGCTAGTGTTCATGTGAAGTTTTGCGATTATGGTTATGTGATGTGCCGGTTCTTTACTGAAACGGTGTATAAGTTTATAAAAATTGACACTAATTTTTAAATAAGACCGACAAGGTAAGTGTATATGTGTGGCCTAAATAAAATTACATTGAAAAATAAACAATCAGCAATCACTCAAAAGTCAAAAGGTCATTGACATTTGACCTAGTTACGTAGTTGCGTATTTCAAACTTAAAGAGTGTAAGGTGTAATTCTGGCAACATCGGCCAGAATTCGTGGTTTGTTTAAATGAATCGCAGTGCAGCACGGGTGTTTTTCTGGTTTAACGTCAGGTTATTTTTATCGCTGAATTCATCTCAGGAATTGCCTGTTTAAATATAATACGTCATTTCCATAACACCCTGTATAAGTATAAAAAACGAATGGGATAGTTTTACTTTCAAACTTTTATGTAAATTACATCACGGCAGTGTTATGTATTAGGATTCCAAACCACTTTTTTATTTTACGGCCAGCAGAGTGTATAATAAAAATAAGTTATATCTCCACACGCAAAGTTATAAGCCGTTTTCTATAATCTACGTGCTAATAGCCTTTTCACGTAAGTATGTAGTCCTATAAAAATCCCATAAACAAATAAGGAAATTAGTAAAGAATTAACGGCTCGACTAAGTTAGTATCTTTTTAACGGCCAATAATAAAACGAAACAAATATATATTTGAAAGGCTTTTTATCAGCAAATTTATACGAAAAAAGGCGTCCAATTTAAGACGTGTCATAGTGGACGACGGGGTAAATTGACCACCTAAGTACAGGTCGACAAGTTTATCTGTAGCTACGAAAGGAATGGGTGCAAAAAGTTTGTGGGGGTTAACAATGTTGTCACATATATCAAATTTTAATTTAAATCTCTTACCGAGAAAACCCTAAAATTATATTTACGCATTTAAAATAAATTGTAAATGGTCTATGAGAATACAATATTCTATCATGGTTCCAATATTATTAAACTCTCTTTTCATACTGTTTAATTTGATATTTAAATGCAAAATAATATATTTTTTTGATTACAGTACTTTTAATCTAAAAATATGGCAACATCGTGCGTTGTCAATGGTTTCAGAGAGCTAATTTGATAGGTCCCAGACAGTTGATCTGTTGTCTCGTGAGACACCCGATGGGCCATCGGGCTTTTTAGGTGATGTCCGATATTTGATTATTCTTTTTATGAACAAACACAAGCACTATAGGAAAATTCCTTTAGGGCACTCTGGGATCGGTGCGTGTGCGCAAAAAGCGATTCACATTTGTTTTGAATCGTTGGAGGTTACATTCGTTAGGAAAGACGACCTCGGGAAGGTCGTTCCATAAGGATGAAGCCCACCACATGAAAGAATTCTTAAATAATTAAGCTCGAGGAGTACTAAGCTTAACCACATATGGATGGGCGGCAGTAGTTTGTCGTGTATTTCTGCTATTCGCCGCTCTAGGCGGAATTAAGAGTTCAAGGTCAGCCGAACACTTTCCATGAAAATATCTGTAAAAGAGAGTCAAATCCCCAACCTGTCTTCGATGGTCTAGGCTGTCGAGGTTCTTCGTCAGCTCATGGTCTCCAATCAGACGAATGGCCCTCCTTTCGATGGATGTATCCACCCAGTCGTGTAGTGATAGAAAGGGCAATAGTTATTGTATTATATTTTATAAATAAGTGTTCATTGTGTGTTAGGGTGCTATTTTAAAATTTTATGTAATGAATAAGTATACTCCTAGTAAAAGCCATCTCAATCAGACCCGTGAAGCAATATAGGAAAAATTCTTTAAGGCTCTCTGGTAATGGTGCATATGCAACTAAGGTGTGCGTAGGAGGTTATATTCGTTGGGACACACGATCTCAGGAAGGTCGTTCCACAAGAATGACGTCCTCCAGATGAAGGAATTATTGTAGGAGTACTAAGCTGAATCTGAGACCTATGGATGGGCGGCAGGTTCGTCGTGTATTTCTGCTATTCGTCCCACTAGGTTGTATTAAGCGGGCAAGGTCAGTCGAATATTCTCCATAAAATCACCAACTTCTTCGATTTTCCAGGCTCTCGAGGTTCTTTGTCAGCTCGTGGTCTCCCATCAGCTCAAGAGTACGCTTAGTCATGATAAAATTTGGGCTTTGTCTAGTATCAAAAGTTGCTGAGGTGTGTACAAGTTTTAAGTCCGGAAGAGTACACCAAGTTTCTGTGAAGCTGTCTTGGCGATTGCCACAACGTGGTTATGCCAAGACATATTTCCTCCCAAATTGATCGACGTCCAGCAAATTAATTGATTATAATGTTAACTTTTTAGAGAAAACCGCTGCCTGGGGTTTCTTCGCATTAAATTTGACTTGGTTACTGTCACCACAATACAAAATTTCTTCCAGGTGTTTGATGAGGAGTGATACTTGCTGTCTGTGAAGATGTGAAGTGCAGATGTGCAGTAAAAATGAAAGATCAGACAAGTGTGCTATCATTAATATATTGGATTTTCGGATTTCACTAGAAACCCGTTGATGTACAATAAAAAGACAGACAATATGGACCGTTGAGGAACACCGGCATTGATGGTGAAAGTGCTGAGAGAAATTCGTCAATCACAATTTGTAGAGAACGGTTTTTAAGAAAGCTAGAGAACCATCCACATAATCGGCTGGGTGTATCACAGGATCGCAGTTTACTTAGAAGCCCTTCATGCCAACACGAGAAAAGGTATGAGAAATGTCCAGTCCACAGCCCAAATTCGGGATATATAAGGAAAATTATCTTTTTACGTAAGAATGACAGTTCTGTTTGTCAAAATAAGGGATGGGCGCCATCTTGGTAAGTAAAATTAAATAGGGAAGAAGAATAAGAAGAAGGGCTTGCGATACAATATTTTGAAGGTTATATCGAGTACTTTACGATTCCAGAATATTATGTCTCTATTCGTACCACTATTATTTCTTAATTATTCTTTATTTTTACATCTTAGAACAATAAATACAACTTGGCATAGTAGTAGGAAGGAAGTCCTCAAATTCAAGATGGCAGATGGGTGCCATCTTAAAAAAAAATATTGAATAGGAAGTGGGGCTTTGCGATACATCATTTTAAAGGTCCTGTCGAGAACTTTACGATCCCAAAATATGGTGTCCATATTCCCACCAGAACCAAATGGCGGTTTTTTATAAAATAATATTAATTATTATTTTTTGCTATTATAGTTGTGATTTTACAATTTCCATAAAGCAATGAGTATCCGCCGAACTGTCGTTCTTACCTCAAAAGGCAGTTTACCTTCCCCTATTGCCCATCCAAAATTTAAAGGCATTAAAGAACCGCTCTGTATAATTGACGTACCCAAACTGTAACTGAACGTACAAACGTTGAGGAGAATGAGGAAGGGCAATGGCGTTTGCTTTTAAATAACTTTCCACATTATGGTCATGCTAAATCGTGTATGCCCGCAAATCAAAATCTACAAAAAATTGTTAATTAATTTTTGAATTATCTACTCGCATGATATGACTGAACGTTAGTTATAACAGTATACGTAGATGCCTGGCCACTTGGTTATTAATTTGGTTACTGTCCATATATCTCCAATCTCCCCCGACCAAAAAGGTGCTTAACTTAAGAAAATTTAAGTACATCACTTTTCAATCGTTTAATGGACATTTTATTTAAATCCGAATGTGTTAATTAATGTATTCCGAATGCTCCGAGAGATTAGTGCAATTAAACCGAACCAGCTCCCGGTTTTAAACATTCCACCATCCGTGTCGACCTCAAAGCAGTGGCGTAACCACTCGCTAGAGTAAAATATACTGTACAATTAGTTCAGGGGGGCTTTTAAAACGAAGGTACTGTTTCCTTTGTTTTTTTTTCTTTTTCGAGGATCCCAGCCAAGCAGGTTTTAAACCGATCTAACCAAAATCAATTGGCTGCAGGACCCATACATATATAACCATTATATTGCTAATACCATCTGCAATTATGTCCCCGCTATGGACCTATAAGGGGGCGTTGTGAGTTTGCGCAGTTCGTAAATTTCCTTGTGAAAGTAAACATTCGACAGGACCGGATTTCAACTTTTTTAATGTAAATTTCACTGGTTATTAGGAAAAATATTGCAATCAAAATTTCGATTAGTTCGAATTAAGACGGTGTTCCATGTATACGATTTCTGACGATATGATGATCCGACGGTGCCCTGATTGGTGTAAACTTTGGATGCCAAATTCCGTCCGAATATTTGTAACAATCGACACGATGGGCTTCATTTTAACTTTTATCCAACGTCATATATTTCTTAACCTCACTTTTTTCTAAACCAAAAATTTGTTATTATAAAAAATAAGGTGAATAAATCCGGTCTAATTCATAAACAAACTAAATTTTTAAAAACAAGGCTCGATTAATTACCTAGTAGATGTTGTATAGTTTATTTTTATTAAATACTACCAGCACAAGGTATAAGCTATGGTAAAATAAAACTAAAATTTATATATACATACCTGAAATACTTTATACCTGGTATTAATCCACGACTATTGCAAAAATGCACCATGAACTTCTGTCCTTTCATCTTAAACAAAACAAGCCACTAACCTTCCAAACAGCGAATCGAATCACCACAAATTAAAAACTCCTTCACAAAAATTGTTGTTAGGTAATGAAAGTTTATATGCACTAATATACCGACAAAAATGTGGAAGAACCACTTTTTATTCTGTAATTTGAAAAAGAATCCAGAACCAAAGATGGCGAGGAATAACAACAAAAAAATAATGTCGGGCCGGTTCTGACGCGATCGATAAAATTTCCCCCCTACTGCGCAAACTCAATAGTACCACGCCATCTCCCATAGCGGGGACACTTTTTGTATTTTGGAACGTTCGTATTGGCAATATAATGGCATGTGGCAGGACCGGAGGTATGAACTGTATTTCTGCTAGTGTGTTATGAGTGGTTATTCCAATAACGGTATTATTTGTACAGCGTGTGTGAAAATATTTGCAACATATGGAAAACTTTCTTATCGGTGATTTTAGGGAAAATACTATTCTTCAAAAAACGTTTTGCTTATCTTAGAAGCTCATAATCAGCGAAAAAAGCACGAATATAACGTACAGAGTGGCCAAAAATTAAGAAAAATTATAGAGTAAAGTATCAATCATTTTCATTGAACAAAAAAAATTATTAGAAGGAAGGTTGTATCGAATTTAATGACAAGATATATAATAACAGCCACCTACCAAAAAATATATATCAATAAAAGGAAATTTGAAAAATTGTTCTCCTTATTAGGCTTCAACTGAGCCACCATCATCTTCAATGCATTTAACGAGTTTTTTTCTGTATCTTTGAACAGCATTTGTAATGCTTTAAATCCTTGTACTTCATTTACAGGCTTGTGTAATTGTATTTTTATAATAATTCGCATTTTTAAGCAAATAAGTTTAAATATCATGTTTGATATTTATTTTGACACCTATTTGTTTCATAGGCGACTTCAAGTCTTATACTTTAAAAGACATTACTGTACCTTTAGAAATAATGAAATTTTCCTTATCATGGGCAATAAAAAATACATGGAAATATTTTTTCTTCGTAGATTGCTGTTATTTTATATTTTGACATCAAATAAACACAATGTCGGCATCTCATCAAATTGATAATTAGGTCTTTCCGAGAAATGGACTACTTCTTTGAATTAAATGAAGAATGTTTTTTTAAGAAATTTTCCATATTCCAAATATCTTCACACACCCTGTATAAAATTATTGAGGTATTTTATGCATGGGTAACATTGTATAACCTTTTTTTAAGATATTACATATTTGCGTTGTATAAACTTATTAAGAAATTATTATGATTCTTTTACAACTTCCCAATCTGTAACGTAATCGAATTTTGACCGTTATGCTACACTGTATTGCATTACTGTACGGCGAGAAACAGGGCCGGATTGAACCTTTTTTCGCCCCTGGGCGATCAAATCCATTTTGCTACCCCCGCCCGGGCTCTCCCTTCGTGTTTTTAATATGAAAATACTGAAATAAAAATTAATATGAAATGTTGTTTCAATAAAAGAATAAATATTTTTTGTCAAAAAAAAAAATTGCGTTTTAGTAGGAAATTAAAGGCTCTATTTCTGATAGGAGACTATAGATTTGAGCTACGCTGTTTTTGTTTTCATCCTAAAGCACGCAATAGAACGCAGAACTCCAGATTAGTTAATTATTTAGAATTATTTTATCTATTTGCGTTCTCTTTGACTTTTCGCCTAATCCCGCATTATGGTTAATACGGCCCTGCCGAGAAGGCCAAAATAATGAACATTCCTGGATTACGTAGACATTGACGGAATAGTTTCGTCCATATTAGGTCCTTATTATACAGTGACGACACAGGGAGAGTAATTTTTAAATTTCTTATGGAGATTTATACGGCGTTAGCGTCTATTCTAAAGGTATTAAAAGGTTTTGCGCATTTAATGGTGTGTGAAATGAAAGAATAATATATAACAAGTATTTACTATTAATTTCATAGAAATATAACACACATTACCATTACAGCTAAAATACCACTAAAATACCAAGAAAATATTCCGACAAACTTTAAACCTCGTTGCCACCAGCGTTGCCAGCCTTTCACAATAATTGTAATATATCCATTACTATTTTAACAATTTTTAAGATGTTCATACTTGTTGCCATATAAAATTTCTATTCAGTCTTGAGGTGGCCCCCATATCGTAGGAAATTAACGACCTTTTCTTTTCGTACTCTACTTACTCTGAAACCGTTTATTATTATTCTATTAGCTGTCAACCTCTTACTTTTGATGAAAGATTTATGGCAACACTGGTCACGTAGTGCCGTTTGCCGTAATTTTCCATGGAAAATTTGAAAGTTCAACAGAATTTTTTCTTACTTTTTCGTGTGTGTATTTATTAAAATAAATATCTGAATTTTCATAATATAACGTGCTCTGTGTTCGGTTGTGATATGGATAACCAGGCAAAGAAATTTGATAGAAATATAAGGGGTCTCCGCTTTCCTAAGGACAAAAACAAAAAATTAGAATGATACGGTTTTATTTATTTGGTTAATATTTAGTTCTTAAGTATTTTCCACTCAAGCTGATGAGGGTATATGCCCTCGAAACATGTATGGAAATTAAAATATTGTTTAACTAGTGAAGCAGACTATGAGTTTCTTTACCTCTCCACTGAGAGATGGACTATTAATTTAAAGAAAATACTTTAATTTGTTAAAGTTAACTAGATCTTATTTTAGCTTTAATCTTTGTTTTATGTTCATGAAATAAATATACGTAAATACCATGATATTATTCTTTCATTTCACATACTATTAAATGCGTAAAACCTTTTAATACCTTTAGTTAAAAACGCTGACAGCAATATAAATCTCCATAAGAGATTTAAAAATCACTCACCCGGTGACGTCACAAGCCATCGGCGTGGAATCATACCTCTTAGTTATTTATACCATGGGTTGCCATAACCTGGAGCAACTCCACATGGCGAAACTCCATATTTGTCACTAAATTGCAATTACAATTACTAATGAATATGGAGTAGTGACATCTAGTGCTTAAAGCCATATTAAAAACTCTAGGTCTACATTTAAAACAAAGCCTGTAAAGGAAATAACGGTAAACTTTAAAACTTACAGCGCCATCTTTTAGCGCATAAGGACTGCAACAAAAATAAGCAGTAAAAATATAAGAACCTATTAACAATGATACACGCCACTGATACAAAGACACCAATTATACCAATTTGGTGAGAATAAATAATCGTTACGATACGAAAAACAAGCACCTGGACGGCTACCTCACAGATAATTAAGTCCATAATAATTTCTCGAAACCCACTGATACTTATTAGTTACGTAACAGTAACTTTCAATCGACTAAATTGTAAATGTTCCTTAATTATATCGATAATAAATAAATCAAAAACCCGTCGCGTGCTAGTCGGCTATCGGTGAAATGATTTCTTCAGTTCTTTCATTATTGCGACCAAACGTCATTTCGGCGGAAAGCAATATTGTTCCGTATTGTTTTACTGTCTAACTTGGTCGTTGATGTTTTCACTCTTTTACGTAGGAAATCCAGGGTTTATATACTTTTTTCGTATAATGGTTATGTTATCAGTAGTGATCGGCTGATATACCGATTAAATATCGGTATCGGATCGACATTATCGGCAAATTATTATTGGTGTGTCTCAAAATTTTGCCGATAGAGTGAAACCTCTCATAACAGACACATCTAATAAGCGAACATCTCTATTAAGCGGACATTTTTTCATAGTCCGGAACTAGGTATATGAAATTCCATGAAAATCAACCTCTCTTGGACGGACTCTCCTTTGGGCGGACGCGGGCAGGCTGTTTTCATACGAAGAGTGCGAAAATAATCTGACAAAATTTTTTTAGTATTTGATAGACGAATAAGTACGGTGCAAAACCTCTCTGAAAACAGACCGGCAACCAATTGCGTATGCGTGGCAGAGCGAAAGGACTTCGCCGAATGAAAGTATGTGTGATTCCCCGACAGCAGTCCGCCGTTTATTTGTGAGTTATATTTTTGAGTCTTAAAGAGAATATTGATGTTGTGGAAGTTTGATAACAATGATTTGGGCGAGTGCGAGTGCTATTAGAAGATGATAGTGGCCCCATTCCTACCGATTATGTAGTTCAAACTGAAACCACATCACTATCTGACGACTCTGATGAAGAAGTTGAATGCAATAATCAAACAAATGTCACCAATTTACAACAAGCCATTAGTATGGTAAAGGAATTATAAGAGTATGCAAAGAATAGAGGTGACTCTACAGCAATGGAATTGTTATCAGACTTGGAATTACATTTTCTAGATTACAAGTATAAAACGCAAACACGTCAAACTACATTATTAGATTTTTTTAATACTATATCCTAACTAAAACTAGTGTATTTTTGTTATGTTATGTTTATTTATACATACAAATACATAGTAATAATTTTGCATTTACCTATTACCTAATAACAAAATTCCCATGGGCTGACACCTCTATTAGGCGGACACATTTAGACGGCCCCGTAGGTTTCGCCTAAGAGAGGGTTCACTGTATATATTAACTATTTTATTAATTTGTAACTGTAACCCACTTTTTAATAATTTTCAGCGACTTAAAACGGGTAATCACCGCTGATATTTGGACTCAGGCGGTCGGGGAATTACCGAAATTTGTTCACGTCACATCAACGTCTAAACAGTTGATATTCAAATCTGTGATCGAATTACCACGGAAATAAAAATTCTCTCTTAAATTATTTATTTTAAATATTATTTTTTGCTGGCGACGGCTTGTTTGAATAGGTCCAATTTAGTTGAGCAGGCGCAGTCGAAATAATATAATATATAAAACCAAGGATTTTACCTCAAGAAGGATACGACTTTTGTTCACAGTCTTTGAAAAACAATCAATTCACATTCTTAGGTGGATTGTAAACAACTTTCCAGAAACAGAATCGGGGAGCTCTGAAAATTAGTATAATTTTTCTTTGTGGTTTTTCGTTAATTAGACAAACACATTACGTCGCTTTTGAGGGTTCGGAACGTACTGGAACGGCCATCTTTCATACCTGCTTTCACGTTTGACATTATTAGATTAACAACTGTCATATTTGTCGTTATTGTTATAAAATCCTTTGTTGTTTTTCAGTGTGTGTGTGTGTGTGTGTGTGTGTGTGTGTTAAATTTAAGTATTGTTTGTAGAAAAAATAGTATTTCTTAACTCAATATAGTAAGACTATGCCTGCCGTAAACTGGATAAAAATATAGACTTTTTGCTATTCGAAAAATACGTACAGGGTGTCCCATTTTCGACACTTTTATAGACTATCTACGTAAATGTTCGTGGGATCAAAAAAGTAATGTAGGTGCAATGTGTTCTTTTTAGGTCAAACTTAAAATGGTAAAATCAAAATTTGAAAATGTTCTCTCGCTTAAGAGATACGGGGGAAAATCAAAAAATTTACCCTATATTTTCTTAGTTAAAAAAGATATAGAAAAATGTTTTATATAGAAGTCTCTTTATATTGATTGTTGAATAATTTGCCGTTTTCAAATTAATTGGACCTAACGTCATTTTTTTAAATGGAACACCCTATATATTTTAATCTAAGAAGGTACTATTTTAAATTTTCCTTTAAAATATATAACACACCATGGATGATATTGATTTCCTAAGCGATTTATTTTAACTTTATTACTTTGAAACGAAATAAAATATTCAGGTTAAGGTAAAAATAACGGGAATCATCGCAAATGTTCGCAATATGTCCTAAAATGGTTATCGTCTTTCCGGATAGCGAACAAAATATACCTTTTGCGCCATTTCTTCGTTTTTTCCACTTTCAATATAAACTGATATCATCAAATTTTTCAAAATGTCGATAAGTCATTTTCACAAATGAATATGTAAGAATGAAATTGACGTTAAATGTTAATAACAACTAGAATGCCAACATAATTGTTTCTAAGAGATTAGCTTTTGTTTCATCGCCTACTGTGGTTTAAAGTAATAAAATTATATAAATCGCCCAGGAGACCAATATCATCCATGTGTGTTATATATTTGAAAGGAGAATTTAAAATAGTATATTATTAGATTACAATATACAGGGTGTTCCATTTAAAAAAATTAGGTTCGGTACGATAATTTTTTTACCTGGCCCCGTATACTTATTCTGAAAACGGCAGATTATTCAACAATCAATATAAAGAAACTTCTGTATAAAACATTTTTCTGTATCTCTCTTAACTAAGAAAATATAGGGTAATTTTGAAATTGTCAATTTTTTTATTTTCCCCCGTATCTCTTAAGCTAGCGAAAATTTTCAAATTTTGATTTTACCATTTTAAGTTTGACCCAAAAAAGAGCACATGACACCTACATTACTTTTTTGATAGCAGTAACAATTACGGAGATACCCTATGAAAGAGTCGAAAATGGGACATACATGTACATCAATATTTCTACCAATTAACTCCTTTCGTCGCTTTCATCAAAACTTACTTCCGTCGACATCATTAAGTACTTTTTTGTCTTCAATTTGCTTGGTCATAATATTTTTAAGTGCAGACCAAGGAGTAAAACAACATACGCCTTTACTACTGCTATTATGCTTTCAACTATCTATATATTCCTAAAGTTACCCAATACCACTGGCTACGAAACCCAGATTCGATCATGTCAGGAGCTCTGCATCCAAGCATACAGGATTACATCGAAAGGACTTGACTATGTTTACTAAACGTTCATCTGTTAGATCTAAAGGAAAATACGAAATTATTTTTGAGAACTAAATTTTTTTGCAAAGTTATAAAATTGTCTCCGGAACTGCACTTTTGGGACAATGCCGGGGTAGTTTCGTGTAAGTTTAATTTTTTAAGAACTGCTTTATTTTATAACATAATACAAAATTACACTGAGCTAAATTTCGAGTTGATATAACTCAAATATGAGTTGTTCTAGACCGAAGCGTGTTGCTAATAGGGGAGAGCACAGACCTCTAAATTACGGCAACCAAATCGAAGAAATTGCATCAACTCACTATTCATAAGTTATGATAGCACAGAAGATGGGTTATTTTATGCGTTAATTATTGATGGGCTACCATAGCTACCAGTATGTGAATTGTGATGCGTTACTAGTCGGGCTAGATTAATTCATGATTCGAGCTATCAAAATTTAACATTTAAGTTATTCTAGCTTACGATGGTGGCTGGAATAACTCACTCTTTGGGCTACCAGACTCCAAATTTTGGACTACCAGTACCTAAATTGTGGACTATCGAAACTCAAAATATTTCTATGATTTAACGCCTGCATATTGTGGACTTCAATTGCCTTTTGTTTTTTCAAGATATGACATTTTTGTTGTATATTTAAAAAAAAATAATCAAATGAATTATAGGCAGGAGAGCATACTACGGCTAAGAAACCATGTGGACGAAGTGATGACGATTGCTTATAAATAATAAGGTTCCATTCCAATAATAACAATTTGTATGCATCTCCCTTCTGTCCCTCCATTTTACGCCAACTGACCAAAATTATGCAAAACACGAATTTTCACACACAGAGAACAAAGATGAAAAATCCCACAAACGCAACGCGCGCAACGGCCAACAGGTGTCTATACGAGTGATCGAATAAGAATTGAAAAATTACAAAGGAATGAACCGCGAATCACGATCACGAATTCGGAACTTTCCGTGACCTTACGATCTTGCGTTTTACCCTCGATATGGGGTTTTAGAACACATTTCCTGAATTATTCTAACTCAAAATAATTTACACATGGTAATGAGTTAAAATAATGCACGTCCGGGTTAAAACGACACTTTATAATCAATTAGTAAGTTTTCTCAACCCAGAAACTGAGTTCAGGTAACTCATAAATTAGTTACAAGATGAGGAATTGTGGTGATCCCAAAAATCTCTTTCTGGGTTGAGGCGAACCAAAAGAACCTGAATTACTGTAGCGTTTTTAAATAATTTGTGATAATTCGTAGGCTCAGTTAAAACAACATAGAGAGATGGGTTGAGGTAGCTCCAATTTTGTAACCCACGACATTGGTAAATACATTTTTGTCAGTGTAGTTTTTATAAGCTAATATTAAATTAAAGATAGCCATTCTTGATGTTCCTGGTGTTGTCGAGGGTTTGGGCAACTTTGACACAACATCCTTTCTTTCAACACAGGAAATATCTTCAACCTGTGGAAATATAAATCCTTGCGTACAGTTCTTTAAAAATATTGCTTTAAAATGTCCATTTGCTAATTTATGAGTATTTGTTACTACGTAGTATGGAGCAGAGGTGGTTAGTGTCTCTCGGATCTGCCCTAACTGCACGTAATTGAATTTTATTGTTACAACATCTACAAACTCGTGGAACAGATATCATTTTGTAAGGTTAGATACATAAAAATCAACCCTCTTCCTCGTGTAACTATTAATTCTTATCTAAGTTTCAAAACTTAAGGTGTATGACCTTACTAGTAACCTTGTATCACAAATCAAGTTATAAACCCTTTGGCAGAATCTTTTTTAATTTGCTCTTTCATGGCACAGTACCTACCTATTGTCCACCATTCGAAATGGTGCAAAGATGTGCTTGCCAGGGGCCAGGGTTATTCTGGTATTATTTCTTGGCGGTAGATTTGAATTGTCCGGAGGTACCCCATGTCCGAACCTGTCCCCTTTCCCCTGCCCCTCGAACTTCATTATTTAATAATTCCTTCATCTGGAGGACGTCATCCTTGTGGAACAACCTTCCTGAGGTCGTGGTTCCCCAACGAATATAACCGCCAAGGATTTAAAACCACCGCTTTATTCCTAAAAGCACATTCCACAAAGTATCTTAGGATGCTGTTTGATTATAAAAAATACCTATTTGCTTCCAGTAAATTGATATAATATTATAATACATCAAGAGAGCTATTACTTATTGTCTTATGTCTACAGTTGTAGGTTTCAATCTTATTACCGTCCATTAACGGCGACTAAAAATCTAAAATATTCATTCGTCTTTAATCGTTTCGGCCGGGATAATTAACATACCCGTTTATCATCCTAAAAACGTTTAGTCTTTATTACACCGTTTAAAATCTAAATATATACGAAAATAGACAAAAATATCTACAAATAAATCAGCAAAAAGCACCGAGTTAAACGTCGCTAAGCAGCGATAAAGTAATGGGCTATTATTCAAGACATCTAGAACATCTGTTCGCGACAAAAAACCCAAAACAATATTTCCATGACAATTTTTAAGTGAACATGACATCAAAAACAAATAAAAAATGATCCACAAATATCTCGACGTGTACGTACTAAGGCGGCGGCACATATCTGTGTCGGAAGTTAAAGAGGCAACTAAACGATCATTACTAAATATTTATTGCCTGGGGCGTAAGGAAGGATTAATAACCATCTATCATGGCCAGACAGAAACAGTCGTGTCATTTGACATTCCAGAATCGGAAAAAATGTAGTCGAAGTTGAAGAATTTTTGCGCTTCCTTAATTGAGGATATTTAAAGTCTATTTATCGTAGAACGCAGAATCTAATTGCTGGTAAGATGGTAGTATATCCATCATGTATAATATATGTAATGCTATAAGATATAAATAAATAAAACAAATTACATAGCCTTTCCATTAACAAGGGCTGGTCTGCCCGATTTTACATATATTACTATCGGTAATGATAGAATTGCTGAAGTAACCCACACAAAATATCTTGGTGTGCTGGTTGGCCAGTTTATGAAGTGGAGTCAACATATTGACTATGTTTCTAATAAAATGCGTAGACTTATTCACATATTTTATATATTACGATAATTCCTAAATGAAAAAACGTTGGTGATGGTTTAAAAAGCATTTGTGGAGTCGCTAATACGATACGAAATAATTGTTTGGGGTAGTGTACCCCCGTCGTTTGACAAGGGTCTAGTTTGGTACACCGCTGGATCAAAAGCCGCCAACGGTGTGGGCGCCGGTGTATTTGGAAAAAGGCCCAGGATGGACATAAGCATATTGGGGAACTATGCAAGCCAACTATTGAATCTTGAAAAGGGCTACCACAACCAAAGATATACTTTTTGTCGGACAGCCAAGCTGCTCTTAAGGCACTGAACTCCAATCGATTTACTTCAAAACTCACACTGGAGTGCCATAACAACCTAAAAGAACTGGCGGCCAGGGGTAACAAGGTGGAGCTCTTGTGGGTCCCTGATAACTCTGGGATGAGGGTAATGAGAAAGCGGATGACCTAGAGAGAGCCGGATCCGCTCAAAATTTCAGGGGCCCCGAATCGGCCTTTGGGATATCAAAACATGCAACGAAAACAACACTAATGTTGTTTGTCATCTATCTAAATAGATGGTCGAAAAAACACCTTTCTCGATGGCAAGGGTTACTTGCTCAAATACACGCACGGGCTGCAATTGGAAAACCATCGAAGATACTATCGAATGGGATACTAACCCTGACGCGGCCCCAGTTGAAACAGGTGATGGGTCTGCTAACAGGCCATTGTCACTTGCGAAAACACCTTCGGATATGTATAAACAACGGATCCGTTGAATGCAGACTCTGCGGCGAAGAGGATGAAACTGTCTCCCTCATAATATACCGCTGCGAAGCACTGTCCCGCAGAAGACATAAGATATTTGGGAGCATCCAACCTGGAGACAACCTCCCACATGACAGACTCGATAGAAGGTTACTTCACCTCATAGAAGGAACAAATATTTATATCGTATTCACATATCGGCAAATATATCTGTCACTTTATAACTTTTTCTTCTGGCGTTGACCAATCAGGCACCGGTGTCGTGTGACATACGAATGAAAATTGTATAATAAATTTAATAAGACAGCCTGACAATCTCGCTTTTAGGTTTTTATATTTTGCCCGCATTCTTTTCACTGTTTCAGACTATAGTCTATTCATTTTCCCAATTCAGGAAACCAAAGGTGTATGATATCCACTAAGCAATAAAACCTCTCGAGCCGGGTAGTCGGTAGCTCTCAAACAATAAATTATATTTTAGGTATTTTCTAAATAAAATAATTTAAAGTAGTTTTACGAATTCTTTTTTATAAAGTTTTGGTTCTGGTTTGTTCGAGAACCGATGTCGCCATCTTTTTGAAACATTATTGGATAGCTCGCAAAGCACTTTTCTGTTGTTCGTTTTTTTGTATTTGAAGCCCAGCTCTTTTAAAATGATGGACAAACTGTTAGTTCCAATATCGCAAAGTTCTTTCTTCTTTATCTTTTCAAGAATAGCTTTGAGGGTAACATATTCCTTGGCTTTATACATATCGTAAACAAACCCGATAGTTTTATCCCATGGGATAAATCAAAGGTTTTAGAATGGAGTCGAACCCTTTTATATGGTCTGTCCAATTGTTGTTCGAAGTCTTCTTAAGGTCTTATCTGAAATGCCGCAAGCATCAGACGTTCGTTTTTGCACTGCCAAAACAGACACTAACGGGCCCGAGTTATCTTTTTCTAAAGTAAAATAACGTTCCACTTGTAATACCAAACGGCGTTCACCTGGAGATAAACACCTTCTAGGCGTTGGGTCACCTTGCTGAACATTTTCCATAACTTTGCTTTTAATTCACACACAATAATGAGAAACAAACTAAAAGCAAAAAGCATAACTACTTATTTAAAATAGAACATACCATCCTGTGAATTGGGAAAATTTTAATTATTTCTTGGCAAATAGTGATTATTATACAGATTTAACTATAATGATCCCAAAATAAGTAAATTCTAGGAAAAAGTACCTGAGAACATCTTTAACTTATTGACGCAAAATCTTCTTCATTTGATAAATAAAAAAAACTATGAATGAAAAATAAACTAGATAAAAATATTTATCTCGGTACATATTGTAAGATAATTTTGTTTTGGAACCGCTGATTTTGCTCAGCCGACTACAGTGAATCAGTGGAATGTTCGATACGATCAAGTATAGCGAAGGTATTGTTAACTTAACCGTCTTACTGTTTAACAACATTGAATGATTTAATTCGATATCGGACTTCATAAAACGAACAGACTTTAGAAATGAATCGCGCCAGCGTCGGAAATTTTATCGCGGATTGACCAATAGCAATATGCATCGAGCATTTTAAATAAGTTGTTTTTAACTGTTTATAAAATTTATATAGGGGCGCCACCTGACTCTGGAACGGGCGCTAATTACCTAATTACGCAACTACGTTAAGTAAACGTAATATTATGATTGCAAATTGGTCACGTCATTCGACGAATCATTAGAAAGTCCTCACGTGATATTTACGTAATCCTGCTGGTCATCACTGGTCATTACATGACCATTTATTGACGTCATTTTCACGTGTCTCTGCCTTTAGCTGGGATAACCTAAACCTATAGAGACGTAATAAATCTTGCAAATTCGTTAAACTTTTATGGATTTTATAATTATTTTATAGAAAATAATAATTCTAGTAAATTCCATACATTTCGATCTAATAAAAGATTATAGCATATCCGGTATGTTAGAAACAATCTTTAACTAATTAGAGTTTTATTGCTTGCCTAATTAAATGTGTTTCTATATAATTAATTACTTAACTTCTCTTAAACGATGTAAAAGGAGGTAATTATGGGTAAAAATATTTTTATAATTGGTTAGTAATTGCTAAAAGTAATTACCACCATTTTAATTACTATTTTATAAGGGTTGGTGCTTCAATTAATCTTTGGTGGATTATAATTATGTGAAATAAATAACCGATATTGATATATCTATTAATTGAAATAACACTCCTTGAATATAATGTTTATTGTAAAGGTAATGCGGGCAAAGGCCAAGAAAATAAGAATATTAAGGAAATGTATCTTAGCTTTTAATTATTGCTTGGTACAATTTTTACAAAATAAATTTTATAAGTTCATAATGCAGGATTTTTTTTCTATATAAAAGTCGTTATTCATTAATTTAATTAAGTCCATCAGTTGGCAAAATGAGGTAGATAAAAGTGACCTCCATCAGGCTCTGGAAACTATCGACAAAGAAATTAAGAAGTATGTCAAGAATCACAAAGAGCTACTTCATCGACTTGTGCGGCTTCTAAACAATATATGACAAGTACAAAAAGACTCAAAGGAACAGAACCGTTTGAGTTAGTCTAGTATAGTTCATATTTTATTCTCTGATCGAATTCTAATAGAAATAAAAATTCTCTTCTAAATTATTTATTTTAAGTATTATCTTTGCCGGCGAAGTATTCTTTATAGTACGATATGGACAGGCCGGCATCGGTCCAATTTTTTCACGAGGTGGTGTCGGCTTCCTTATACCTGCTCGAAAAATATAAATAAATAAAAACTACATTTTATTCGCAGAGAGCATGAAATATCACGCCTCAACAAAGACCTGGAAGAAATTCTGGCTTGGGGTGACAGTAACCAAGTCGAACTTAACGCTATAAAACACAGGCAGCAGTTTTCTCTAAAAATCTTAACATTACAGAACCGGATATAGTCATGGACGGACACGCAATCCCACTGGCTTCATCTATTAATTTACTGGGCGTCAATCTGGGAGAAAATATGTCTTGGCATAACCATGTTGTGGCAATCGCCAAGATAGATTCTCAGAAACTTGAACTTGATTCCGAACCAGAAAGTTGTACACTCCTCAACAACTTTTGACACTATACAAAGCCCAGATTCGACCATCACTAGAGTACTGCTCTCATGTCTGGAGCTCTGCACCCAAACATACTTTTCGGCTACTGGATTCTATCGAAAGGAGGGCCATTCGTCTGATTGGAGACCACGAGCTGACGAAGAACCTCGACAGCCTAGAACATCGAAGACAGGTTGGGGATTTGACTCTCTTTTACAGATATTTTCATGGAAAGTGTTCAGCTGACCTTGCCCTCTTAATTCCGGTGAATATCAGAAACACACGACGAACCACTGCCGCCCATCCATATGTGGTTAAGCTTAGTACTCCTCGAACTTCATTATTTAAGAATTCTTTCATCTGGAGGACTTCATCCTTATGGAACGACCTTCCCGAGGTCGTTTTTCCCAACGAATACAACCTCCAACGATTCAAAACCAACGTGAATCGTTTTTTGCGCACACGCACCACTTCCAGAGTGCCCTAAAGGATTTTTCCTATAGTGCTTGTGTTTGATCATAAAAAAAAATCCGAAATAAGAGGGGGTACACAGAGCTCCGAAAACCGCATCCTTCTAATTTTACTAATAACGGAGATATCCCGTAAAACCATCGAATAATTGATACCCGGTATAGGAAGGGATAAATGCGGATTTCTGATAAAACCTCAGAAGCGTTGTGTTTAACCGTAACTTACGCAATTATTAGGTTATAGGAGATAAAAAAATTAACAATGGTTTTTATTTACAACCATGCATGTAATAATGACATTTCATCTATCTTTGAACGGTGGAAAGTTAACGTTTTCTTTACATTTACTTTCCATCCGGGTGGAAAGTAAATTATTTTTTTGTAATTTAAAAAAAAATGGATATCTCAAAATTATATATGAACATACTTTTTTAAAAATGCTAATAGCTTTGCCTGTTTAGATATGTCTACTTTTTCCCTAATTGATATAGTGGTCTTCAGCAATGAATAATGACCAAATCGTTGATTCTTTGTCTTGGTATTTTCACTGAAATAAGCTAGTAGCGCCGATTCAGAATCATGATTTTGAACTTTGTTTCCCGTACACCATTCTTTGACAGTTATATGCCTTGTCATATCTCGGGCGGCTTTTAGTTGGCAGAAGATCTTCTTCTACTATTTTTGCTGCTTCTCGAATTTCTGGTCTAGTAGCAGCAAAATCAAATTCCTCATCTAAGCATTTTTCTGTTGTTAAAATAATATATTGTTTAGTGACATGGAAACCATATTCAAAAAATTATATTTGCCACCTTGATGTGTATTATTACCTACGTTATTTTACCATCTGCGGTTATTTGAAATTTGTGTCTAATTTTTCAATGGAAAAGTCAAAATGACATTTATCTTCTATTAATAATTTTAATTCAAAATAATAAGAAGTGGATGTTAGATGTGGTTGTAAATAAAATAGTATACAAACCTCGGTGAAAAGTCTCTCTCCACAGGACTGAAACACTTTCCACCTCGGTACGTAATAGTACATTACGTATCAAGGCCCGAAAAGAGGCTTTTACGCACGAGATACGTACCGTATTTTTTTTACAAGTGCTCCGAAGCTTTGATGCCAAATAAATAAAGAAATTCTTCAGACAGTTTTCCTGTCTACATGACACACACTCGCGCATGGAGAATATAAATATCTATTTATTATTTTTGACAAATAGGCTCGGTGGCCTAGTGGTATAGCGTACGTCTTGTGATCTGAAAGTCGCGGGTTCAAATCCCGCACTCGGCATCTCTGGTTTTATTTATTTTTTTACAAGTGCCCGAGTCTTTGAGGCCATATTAATAAATAAATTCTTCAGACATTTTTCTAAAAGATCTTTGAAAAATTAACTGCCAATTTAATTTATATATAATCCGCTATTTATTATCGCTTGTAGTATGGCTCGGTGGGTAGAGTGTCCGCTTGGCGATCTGAGGGTCGCGGGTTCAAATCCCTCACCGACAATTCTGGTTTTATGTATTTATGAGCACATGGTGACTCGAAGCGGGCAGGAAAAATCTTTCCCGCCCGCTTCGATACTTTCCCGCCCGCTCTCTTGGAAAACGCCACTTTCGGTGAAGAGAACATGCATGAAAAGAGGTACTTTCACGGCACATGTAAAAAAATATATTATTACGAAACATTTACCAAACACTATTCAACTATAGTAGATCAAAAACGTAACCTTATTTCATAAATTCATTATAAATATTCAGGAATTTTGACAAATTAGTCTCCAAACTATGCACATAATTACTTACTATATTTCAGAAATCAGCTGCTCATGTAAAAAACCAATCAAACGGATGCAAATACCTGTCAGCCCTAAATTGTATGCCAATAACTTGTCATCAAACTATTCTAAATATATTCAGTTGATATCAGTTGGGATTTCGAAACATAAATCTCCGTGCTTTGTCGTGAATCACCGAAACAAAAGCGTATCCTGTCAAAGCTTACTTGAGTCAAATCTACGAATCGAATTTAGATCCGTCAAGCTTTGCATGTCGTTGTTCCATTGTTTCTGATTTTGATGGATTTCCTCTTGATAAGCAGTAATTGGTTGAATTTATAAGCAAAGACGGGTTGTTATAAAGTTGGAATGACAATAGTTTTATTTATGTTTTTATTTAGGAATTCTATTTAAAATACTGAACTTTGGCAACTGAATTTTAGTTTTGAATCTTATTTGACCAGAATTTTGTTAGATGGCAATTTGGAAATTTTAATGTTGTCCTATTAGTGGCTTCCACCCGAAGGTGTATTCCTCCACCCAGGAATTGATTATTTAAAGCCTATCTAACTTCTAAGCCTTTTTAATTTAAATTTTGAAAATATAAGAACTGGTCGACACTATGAGTAAAGTGGCCAGTCTTAGCAAGTAATGAAAAAATCCACCGCAATCTGAAGGCTTGCTTACTTACTTAATTAGTTTTTACGAACGCTGTTCCTTACGATTACGATTTCGATTATTTTTGTAATGTCAGGGATGTCAGGCGTAATGCCATTGCCGACTTGACACGCACGTGTCAGTCGGTCTTGGGTGGGCCCACCATCCTTTCCCCGCTAACTGGAAGCTGTCAACAGTCCACCAGAGCAATTGAAGAGTTGAGAGCAAATTTGTCATAAGAAAGAATGAATGACTTTAATTTAAAAGTATAGTTAGTTGAGCGTAGGACGAGGCCTAATGATTGTATTGGCTCGGGCGCATCCAATTAATATAATAACAATGCACATTATTGTATTGGAACACGGAGGGCTAGTTTTATTTAATTTTAAGTCTTTGTCTTGAGGGTTGATTTAAGGGCTAGTCCTTGCATATGTCGACTAACGCGACCCGAAGTACTCGTAGTTAATTATTTACAATTTATATACAATCAGAATTAACCTCAACTATCATTCAATTGTTTCAACCAACCTATCATTCATCTGTCACGTACTCTGTTTAAATTTAGATTTATTTTCATTAGTTACAATATAAAATAATCCTAAGCTAGCATTTTGTTCCCAACTACAGGGATCTCAACTACCCTAATAATTTCCAAAAAACAAAAATTATAACTCGCGGTAGTGACTACTAATACTAACTTAAGATATCTTAACACTTACTTTTGATGTCACAATCGGGTAATAAGATATCGTGGCATTATTTATACTCGTACGGACAGCTACGAGTTTTCATAAATCAATTTTAGTTGATATTTACACGCGCACTAAAATTCACGAGTGTTCTGAAACTACGAATGTTTAATGACAGTCCAGTATTTTTTAAACTCGCCGGAAACACGAGTAGGCTAGTCTGGTTGACAGGTTCGGGTTTATTCGGTCGATCGATATTGAGTACCTTGGGTTAATATCTAAAAATACAGCGTTGCCACTTTCGATGTTTTATGAGATTATATTCATAAATTGGGAAATTTCCTTCTGTAATATTATTTCCTGTATAATTATAGTCTCAGCCGCGCTAGTTAGTTAGTTATTTTCTGAATATTCTATCCTTGGACGCGTCTATAATCTATATGAAAGGGAGGTCCTGTCTGTCAAATTATTTCATCATTCTTCAGAAAAGGATTAATAAATTTTATGTTTTAGGCCCATTCATTAGAAGTTAGCGTGTTTATTATTTCTGAATTTCTATTGCGAAATAATTTGTATCCTATCTTCTAAGTGCTGTTGTTCTATGTGTACAGTAGTGTTATTGTAAAGTGTAATTATGCGTTAGTGTTTAGTGCTTTTGTGTAATCTGATAATAGGTGCATATCTTCGAAAAAACTAATTTGGAATTCGTGGGTGTGTTTCTTTAAGTGATTTAGTGTAATTTGTTCTATTTCACTATGTGTTTTTTTCTCTCGACAATATGCCGGAATGGGGTTTAGTGGGTATAATCTTATTATACAGTCCCACACTATCATCAGGGCACATGATGAGCATAAACCTCTTCCCATAGAAAAAAGAACTGAAGGTATCTGTGCCCTGGATTCATTACTCATGTCAGCGGACTGGATTTAATTTCTAAGTAAGCATTTATTTTTATAAGAAACTAAAGTTTTACATTTTTACACAGTTTGGCAACATTGCGCATAACAGATATTTGGGATACACTGCCTCAGGGTGTTATGATTCATTACAGCGGAGTCACCTGTGAGTAAGAGGGTTTGTTATCCCACTTTTAAAACGGTCGATTGAAAAAAATATATATTTAGCGCTTCTCTAGGTCACCCATTTAAATATAATACGCCATTTCCATAACACCCTGTATATATTATATCCTGCTCCTTAAATTATGGTGCCAAAGAGACTAGTTTGAGGATAAAAAATAAATTAATCTAAATACTTGTATATAATATATATATTGTTGAAAGATAATGTCTGTGGAATCACTGCAATAATTTTTATTGAAATAGTTTCGCCATACAATCTAACTTGCTGTCAATTGGTTTCCTGCTAATTGATAAATTATCACAAATGAGGCAAAATTTATTATACAAGCATGTGAAGTGCCCTCACACATTCAATAATACAGGTGCAGAAGTGTACATATAATTACGTGATAAAATGTAATAAACCATTTAACCATTATAATTTCCTGCCTGTTATAGTAATTATACAGCTAAAATTGTTACTTTTTACCAAGTTTGTTTCCGATGAAGGTAGCAATTTATAATTGGGGAATGTATATTTTTTAATAATAATTTAATTATCATGGTGCATCGCCTTCGTTATTGATAAAATACATTTATGATTGTGGTGATATTTACATCTTACAAGTGGAATTACTAATTATGACTGGATTCTATTGTTCAAAATTACACCACGTATAATACAATTCAATCAACACTTGGTAAATTTTAATTTTTACAAGATTCGGTTCTTTTTAATTACACATATAACATACGAGTCGCAAATCTTAAAGTCAAATTAGTTTTGGATTCGTTGTTTATATACAGGGTGTTATGGAAATGACGTATTTAAATGGGTGACTCCTTGGGTGTCCTAGAGAAGCGCTACATAAGTGGGGTAATTCACCTATAAACCCATAGGTCACTCCTCGGCACAATCATATTACACTGCCCAGCTGTGTAATAAACACATGTTCTGGCGAAATGTTGCCAAACTGTGGAAAAGTATAAAACTTTAGATTCTTATAAAAAAAAATATTTAGCTTACTTAGAAATTAAATCCAGGCCGCCGACACGAGTAAGGAATCCAGGGCAGAGACATATTCAGTTCTTTTTTCTATGGGAAAAGGTTTATGTGCGTCACGTGCCCTGATGATAGTGTGGGACTGCATAATAAGCTTATACCCACTAAACCCCATTCGGCCTCTTATTTATAATCTCGGAACATAACCGGCATATCGTCGAGAGAAAAAAATACATAGTGAAACAGATCAAATTACACTCAATTACTTAAAGAAACACACAGGCACCCACGAGTTTCAAATTAGTTTTTTGAAATATGCACCTATTATCAGATTACACAAAAGCACTAAACACTAACGCATAATTACACTATCATACACATAGAACAACAACACACACAGAAAATAGGATAAAAATTATTTCGCAATAGAAAGTCAGAAATAATAAAAACACCACAACAGGACCTTCCCTTAACTCTTAACATAGACGAGTCCAACCAAGGGTCGAGTGTTTCGTTGCCATTTGCGAGACAATAATTATACACGAAAGTAATATTACAGAAGGAAATTCCGAAATTTATGAATATAATCTTATGAAACATCGAAAGTGGCAACGGTGTATTTTTAGAAATTATTTTATTTTCCAGAACACCGGATGAAACTTTATACAATAAGGGCGTATTTTTATCTACACAGTAGCACTTTAAAATACTAATTCAGATTGAATGGTACTTAGATGTGTTCAATTACTGTTCATGAGATGCGATTTACGTGAAAACTAATGTGAATTTGTGCTTTTGTTTTTGTGTGTTTGTAAGGTTATTGTGCCGGTTTTTGTTTGGATTACCTACCTGGTGTTTTTTTATAAATTAAGTTGGTTTTAAATAAGGCCGAAAAGATAAATAAAATTGCAGTTTTTTTTCTAAAGGTAAAAGTGGCATTTAAGTTGTTCAGTTCCGACGGGTGTCGTTCAAATTGAACAAATGAGAACATATGTGACCATTTATAAACGCCGAGGCGGTTGAGTCGAGTCAGTTCCAGTTTATATATCAGAGATTGTTTCCCAGCGAACTGAACTGAAAGTAAAAGTTTATGTACAAGACATATTAAATTAAAGTGCCGTTTTTGGATATTTTTCTTCAATTTGTTTTCATCTCAGGAATTGCCGGTTTAAATATAATACGTCATTTCCATAAAACCCTGTATACAGGGTATAACAAGATCATTCTTCATCATTGTGATTTCGGGAACGTCATTAACTTAATTTTTTAAATACTGGCCTGGATTTTTTGAATAAATTATGAAAGAGGACCTAAATATATCAGTTCAGCAGTATACAAGAATTACTGATTTATCGACGGTTTGATCCTTCAATTTACCATCTTCATTAAAACCCAGTAATACGGTCCTGTAATATAATTTTATTTCGAAGAAACTGAAGATTATTATTGCTATTACTGTTCTTAATAATTATTATTTTTTTTTTTTTTTTTTATGATCAAACACAAGCACTATAGGAAAAATCCTTTAGGGCACTCTGGGAGTGGTGCGTGTGCGCAAAAAGCGATTCACGTTGGTTTTGAATCGTTGGAGGTTATATTCGTTGGGAAAAACGACCTCGGGAAGGTCGTTCCACAAAGATGAAGTCCTCCAGATAAAAGAATTCTTAAATAGTGAAGTTCGAGGAGTACTAAGCTTAACCACATATGGATGGGCGGCAGTGGTTCGTCGTGTATTTCTGCTATTCGTCGCTCTGGGCGGAATTAAGAGGGCAAGGTCAGCCGAGCACCTTCTATGAAAATATCTGTAAAAGAGAGTCAAATCCCCAACCTGTCTTCGATGTTCTAGGCTGTCGAGGTTCTTCGTCAGCTCGTGGTCTCCGATCAGACGAATAGCCCTCCTTTCGATGGAATCCAGTAGCCGAAGAGTATGTTTGGGTGCAGAGCTCCAGACATGAGAGCAGTATTCTAGTGATGGTCGAATCTGGGCTTTGTATAGTGTCAAAAGTTGTTGAGGTGTATACAACTTTCTGGTTCGGAAGAGTACGCCAAGCTTCTGAGAAGCTATCTTGGCGATTGCCACAACGTGGTTATGCCAAGACATATTTCCTCCCAGATTGACACCCAGCAAATTAATAGATGAAGCCAGTGGGATTGCGTGTCCGGCCATGACTATTTCCGGTTCTGTAATGTTAACCTTTTTAGAGAAAACTGCTGCCTGGGTTTTTTTAGCGTTAAATTCGACTTGGTTACTGTCACCCCAAGCCAAAATTTCTTCCAGGTCTTTGTTGAGGAGTGATACTTCATGCTGTCTGCGAAGATGTGCGTCGGCAGCCGATGTTTGCGCATTCAAAGAGAAAGATTATTATTATTATTACCTACTACTACTGTTTTATTTTATTTCAAACGAAAAGTTGTATCAAATTTCTACTTGTGTAAGTAAAAATTATTTATTTTATTAATACAAATAAAATTTAACTCTTAAAGCAAACATTTTCTTAAGACTGGTAAAAAAAAATGGACGTAGTTTTACATTTTCGAATTATATCGAATTTAAAAAAAAAAGTAAATTAGATGAATATACTCGGAATATTTTAATGAAGATGGTCAATTTCAGGAAGGAAACGTCGGGAAATCAGTAAGTGTTGTATAACGCTGAACGTAGATTTCAGTCCTCTTTCATAATTTAAATAAAAAGATCCAGGCCCGTATTTAAAAAAAATAAATTGTGGAGAATAAAAAGTAGCAATGAGAAAGTGCAATTTATTATTATTGGATATCTCTTCGAACAAGCCAGGAAAAAATAAAACTGGAACACAAAATTTTAGATATTTTAAAAGCCCTTGTATTTATTTTTGATTTTTTTGCGCCACATTATTGGGGTAATTCCGCAACATTTTCCCAATTTACCGTGGGGAAAGACGAATTTGTTATACCCTATATTTATGTCAATTTGAAAATTTCAAGTAAATAATAATAGAAATCCCAAAGATACGTCATTTTATTATGAACAAGAACGCTTTTAAACAATACTTGCAGCCTTCGTGATTTTACTGCCTGGGAGAGGTATATGTTACCCTTATAATCTTAAATGGAAAGAGGGCTCAGGGCGTATATCTTTTTAAAGACCGTTTAAATTTCTTTCCAGTAACACCCTAATTTATTATTTTTTGAGTAGTAATTTTCAAAGAAGCACTTTCCAAAATTGAACGTAATTATAACTGAGATTCATGGTTTGTGGATTACTATCAAAAAACATTATAATATACAGGGTGGCAACTATTTAATTGACCACTATGGGTATCTTTTGAAAGGCAAAAGGTGTTATGGAAATAACTTATTATTATTTAAACCGGCAAATACTGAGATGAAAATAACCTTAAATGGCGATTTGAATTATTGTACGATATATCCAATATGAAGTCTGAAAATTTACGTGTTCGCTACTGAGGACGTTCGCAATCAATAGTTTATTGAGGCGGTGTTGTCATATATTGCAACACAGAATTGTGTGTTACCTTCGATCTTATAATCCGTTTTACAATTAAATTCCATAAAAAAATAAAACCCAAAAGTGTGTTTTGCAACAGAACCAACAATAGGTAATATCACACAAATTAATCACATCACAATATTTCTTATTATGAATTATTTTACAACAAAAATAAATCGGGTAATGCTACAACTAACAAAACGTTTAAAATTCGTATACATCAAGCACGTGCAATCCTCGACAGCGTTATTTCACCCCCTAGTCTCGAAACATACTGAAGCAACGATAGTCGCGCGCGGCAGGTATCCAAGCAAGGCCGAAACATGCGGTGTGATCTGACAACACTGTTAGTATACTCTAGTGACCCACATTGTTGCTAACTGAATCCAGATGGAACGCCGCTACAGTATGTGGGTAAAAAGGGTTTTTACCTTATTATTTTGATATTCGATTTAAAAAAAAGTATGTCGACTTTCTCTAGGACACCATAGGAGTCACCCATTTAAATATAATAAGCCATGTCCATAACACCCTGTATAAAGGAAATGTGCAGTTTTTAAAGCTTTTTTAGAATCCAGTAACCAGAGTGCCGAATTGTTTTTTATTAATGAGATTTGTTAAAAATACGTAAAATTAATTATCTTCTATACAATGTGTACATAAAGTAAGGAACAAATTCATTATCTAGGAATCTAAAAATATTTCGGAAAAATCCTCGGACACGTGTATAATAATTTTTAATGTCGCATTTTTTCCCATACAAACTTAATATACAAGGTGGCTCATGTAGTAGATATGACATTATCGACGATTTTTTAAAATGGGAACCCCTATATTTTAGTTCAGATCTGTAATCTCCAAGAACAGCTGATTTCAAAAACATAACACACTTAGGGCCTAAAATTCATAGTTTCGTTACTACAGGGTAAAACAAATAATTTTATTTAAGAAATTTTTTTTTGGCTTGGGAGGCATCAATTAATTGCGTGAGGCGTTTTTAGCGATTTTTCAACCCCCCTTCCCCCAATAAAAGATTTCGTGACATTTGGCTCAATCCCTCCGCCATCACCCAATTTTACCTGAAAGCCTTACGTAATTAATGGACGCACCATCATTTGCTGTTACTTATGATTTTTCTCAAGTAGGCTTATTTGCTGTTATGTAACTATGGTATTTAGATAATGTCATTGTCATTACATTGTATTTTTCTAGTAAGTTTATTAGAAGTAATAAATTTTATTTTAAAACATATTGAGTTACTATGCGTTTATCTTTAACACAAAGAATAGAAATTCTTATGATGATGATATGGTGATAGGATCCGTACTCAACAGGAAGTTGAAATAAAATTTCGGGAAACGGGTTCAGTGGAAGATATTCCCAGAAAAGGCCGTCCAACTCTTCCGGATGATAAGAAATTAGATATTTTATTGGCTATGGAAGAAGATCCCCACAACAGCGTCCGCCAGATTAGCATTGATCATGGGGCGGCTGCTATGACCGTTCATAACCTATTGACGGTAGAAAAATGGCACCCGTTTAAAATCCGATTGGTTCATGAGTTGAATGAAGATGATCCAGATCGTAGGATAGAGTTTTGTCAAATATTAATGGAAAGATGTAACTTAGATCCTTTGTTTGTTGAAAATATCCTATTTTCGGATGAATCTACCTTTAAATTAAATGGAGAAGTGAACCGGCAAAACTGTAGATACTGGGCAAAAGAAAATCCCAGTTGGATGCGTGAGCATCATACTCAATATCCTCAAAAAATTAATGTTTGGGCTGGTATTGTGAAAAACAAAATTATTGGGCCATATTTTTTTGACAACAATGTAAACGGGCTAAATTATCTTCATTTTCTTGAGAACTTTCTTATCCCTATGCTAGTTAACTTACTAACTTACCCTAGTAGAAATAATCCAGGAATTCTAGATGAAAATTTGTGGTACCAACAAGACGGCGCACCTCCACATTATGCAGCAGTAGTGCGCCATAACATAAACCAAGTTTTTCCGAACAAGTGGATTGGAAGACGTGGGCCTGTTGAATGGCCACCTAGGTCTCCAGACCTTACACCACTGGACTTTTTCTTGTGGGGTCACCTGAAAAATGTTGTTTATAAAGTCAGACCTGCCAATATTGAAGATTTAAAAAATCGAATAACAACAGAATGCAGGAACATTTCAGAAGAAGAAACCATAAGAAAAGTCCAACAAGAATTTATTGATCGCTTGGGGTACTGTCAGGCAGCAGAAGGAGGACAATTTCAACACTTAATTAAATAGCTTATTTAATTTTTTTACATTTTTTTAAATTAAAAATATCTTAAATAAAATTATTTGTTTTACCCTGTAGTAACGAAACTATGAATTTTAAGCCCTAAGTGTGTTATGTTTTTGAAATCAGCTGTTCTTGGAGATTACAGATCTGAACTAAAATATAGGGGTTCCCATTTTAAAAAATCGTCGATAATGTCATATCTACTACATGAGCCACCTTGTATATTAAGTTTGTATGGGAAAAAAATGCGCCATTAAAAATTATTATACATGTGTCCGAGGATTTTTCCGAAATATTTTTAGATTCCTAGATAATGAATTTGTTCCTTACTTTATGTACACACTGTATAATTCCAAAATTTTTGATTTTAGAAAAAGTATTTTAAATGAAAACTTCATATTTTTTTATTTCTATAAAATAGTCTTATAATTTAATTTAAATTTATTTTAAGTATTTTTTACCACAAATACAATGATGACACAATTATATTTACCTTATTTTCGGCACATATTATCCATCATTAGGAGGTGGTTTTCATTAGATTTAGCTGTAATTGAGATAAAATTAAAACTGTGTCAAATTTGACAGTTAACAAAAGCCGCATGGTTCTATTTAATTTTTATTGAATAAAAAAATATTACTACCTAATCGAAAAATACATTTTTCCCCCATATGCTTCCAACTTTAATTGAGACACTGTATGAAGTTGTAAAAATAATTGGCGACATTTTGATATAATGAGCTTTTTATAAACCGTTTCAAGTTGCGGATATTGCAATCTGAGGGCAATTTACTTTCAATGGACCAAATGCAAGTCATAAACGTTCGTACTTTGTAGTTTTGATGAATAAAGATTAGAGAAGACGATATTTTATGTGACACGGACTAAGCACTGGTGGTTGCGTATGGCTATTAATAAATACATTTTCTTGGAAAATTTAGAATACACATACAGGGTGTTATGGATAGGCCTAGCTTTAGGAATATTCTGTATCGGCTGTATAGACCGAAAATTTTGTTCAATTCGGTTGAGCCTCTTTCAAGCTGTAGAAATTCAAATTCAAATTCAAACACAATTTATTTATCTAAAAAACACAATAAAAATAAAAATAAATGCACAGAAAAACCGTGGCTGTGTGGCATAACCCAAAATACGACATTAATAATTAAACAAAACTATACAGGGTACACCAAGTAAAGTGGCCTATTAGAAGTATCTCGAGAACTGAATGAGATTTTATTTTGAAAATTTGGCTGTGGTTATAAGAGATGGTTTTCTACGTTTATAAAATATTTTGGATAGTGCTGTGTTGCCGGATCATACCGAAAGTGGTAGCAACTTCGGAATTTTAAATGAATGACCCTATAATATTATATTTTTTTGTAATCTAGGTAAAAATCTAGAACGGGTTTCTATATAATATCATATATCTATCTTTAAGAATTTTTGAATTATAAATAATCTTGTGATTTTTTAACGCCGTATCGGGACCTGAAAAGAAAATCATATCTTTTTAGCGGTTACAGCTAGAAAGCTGAAATTTTGACAATAGTTTCACAAGACAAGCAGTTTTATAATTTTGAATAGTATTTAATTAGTTTTATACAGGGCGTCTCAATAACAATATTTCTGAGTGAGATAAATGATTGCAAAAATCTTCTTTTTTTTAAATGGGACACCCTGTATTTGGCATGTTTTGCTAATGGAGGATCGAATTTTCTATCTAATATATTAAGTGTTCCTATACCTATCTTTAATATTTGGGGACTTATAGCGACATTTAAAAATTATCTTATAAAAATATATTTTTTGGTAGTTGGCTGTGGAATGGATTCATAGAAACAAAATATTATTATTATGTTTATGCAAATTCTATTAATTGGATTTTTCATTATATTATTTCTATGAATCCATTCCACAACCAACTACCAAAAAATATATTTTTATAAGATAATTTTTAAATGTCGCTATAAGTCTCCAAATATTGAAGATATGTATAAGAACACTTAATATCATTATTCGATCCTCCATTAGCAAGACATACCAAATACAGGGTGTCCATTTTAAAAAAAAGAAGATTCTTGCAATAATTTATCTCACTCAGAAATATTGTTATTGAGACACCCTCTATAAAACACATTAAATACTGTTCAAAATTATAAAATTTCGATGGTCTTGTGAAACTAATTGTCAAAATTTCAGCTTTCTAGCTGTAACCGCTAAAAAGATATGATTTTCTTTTCACGTCCCGATACGGCGTTAAAAAATCACAAGATTTTTTATAATTCAAAAATTCTTAAAGATAAGTACGTGATATTATATAGAAAACTGTTCTAGATTTTTACCCAGATTCCAAAAAAAATATAATAAGTTGCTACCACTTTCGGTATGATCCGGCAACACCGCACCATCCAAAATATTTTATAAATGTAGAAAACCATCTCTTATAGCCACAGCCAAATTTTCAAATTAAAATCTGATTTAGTACTCGGGATACTTCTAATAGTCCAATTTACTTGGTGTACCCTGTATAGAAAATTACTAAGACCTATATTTAATTCAATCAAGTATTCAGCAAACTATCAACCGACCCAGACGCAAGAGAGGAGCAGAGAGGAGAATTGGTAGATAAAACTGAAAAATAAGGAAAAAAATACGCTTAAAGAAAAAGAAAAATGAGATCAACCCCAGGTCAAAACCATACAAAGAAGATAGCAGAGCCATAAACCCAAAATAGAACAGAAATAAAACATAAATAAAAATACTAATACTAAACTTCCCCTCTCTGTGCATTTAAAAGGTATTGTTTAATATAACCATTAAATTTATTAACTGAAAGTTGCTTAACATTAGTAGGTAAATTATGCCACATTTGAGCCGCTATGGAACTAAAATAGTTTTGAATGTTAGATGTACGATGTTGAGGCGGTCGGTACGATAAGGATGCGCATAAGAATGAAAATTTTCCCTTATATATTGAGGTTCACCAATATTTAATATCCTATATATGAATGTGTACATATGATATTTTCTGCGATTTTTCATATTTAAAATATTGTTATTATTCAAATACGGAGTTACATGGTTCCTAAAGGGAATATTAATTGAAAAACGCATAAAAGAGTTTTGTTTCTTCTGAATAGAGTGAGAAAGGACAGCCGCCAAAGAATCACCATACACTACATCTCCATAATCAAGTAAAGACAAAATAAATAGTATTTAGTTTTTGCCGGTAAATTTTTTTTAAGGTGGTACAGTTTCTTCAAACGCATGTATGCCATTTTAAGAACGTTCTTTATGTGCTTTTCGAAAGTGAGGACTTCGTCAAAATAAACACCCAAATTCTTTGCCCTCTTAACGATAGGGACAGACATATTGTCAATGTTGAATTTAAAATTATCATAGATAAATGGGAAGGTACCTCTGTTGCTGGTGAAAATAGCTTACATGATTTACTAGCATTTAGCTTTAAATTATGGTCCTGAGCATACGAATTAATAACGTCTAAATCGGCATTAAAATGCTCTAGAGCAACCTGTAAATTTTCAAATAAAAAGGCTGAAGTTTTGCAAATTTTAAAATGTGAAACATATCTGCGACATCTAAAGAAAACGGTCCTAAAATAGACCCCTGTGGTACACCGGTAGTCGCAGCATTCTCGGATAGTCCAAAATAGTGACGTTTGGCTAACAACATTTTGTGGTTCAAAGTGTCGAACGCTTTGCTAAAATCTAACAAACCTAGGCAAGTAATCTGCCTGTGTTCTATATTTGCTCGTACTTCGTTAAGAGGGCTTGTAGTTGTACTAAAATTTTTCCGAAAGCCTGATTGACAGCCATGGAATGATTTTCAACCGTTCAGCAAATGAGCAGATTTGATGATAAATTTGTTTTTCTATAATTTTAGATACAACTGGCAAAATGCTAATTGGCCTTAAGGCGGTCGTCTACCCAATAGGTCGCGTTTCAAGCGCTATATTCTACAGTTCGTTGTGTGGAGAAAGCGAGATATAGAGTTGCCGTTTGGTACACATCTTTATTCATATATCATAAGTATGAGTTTTTTTTTTTTTAATTTTGAAAATTGCGGAAGTTGTGGTCTTGAGACGGTGGATACGAAAAATCGTCAACGCTGCAGAACTCCGGTGATTGTAGGCGACTCAGGTGTCTGAAAGGAAGGAACAACAAAATATCAGCATCTGCATACTCTAAGCTATGTCCCCTACCAGAATCAAAAGAAAAGAATAAAAAAATCAGATTTTGGCGTAATTAAAAAAATGGATTTCTTCGTTTTTTTGAAAGGTTCTTTGCTTGTAAACAAAAAAAAAATTGTTTTCACGACAGTCATTGAGGTACCGGTTATAGCGATGCATGCACTAAAGATCTGTGCCAAATTTCAGCCGAATCCGTTGAGAACTTTCCGAGATATCGCCGGAGTTTCCCGGAAAAACATTGTTTCGAGAAAACGAGATTGAAAATCCGAGGATAGGATCGTTTTTTATATAAATAAATTGGAGCACGTGGAGAGAAAGGTGGAAAATAGTCGACTGCCGAGGAGAAACTAACCGTTTACAATATAGGAATCTCCGTTAGTCGGTCAGGTCAATCGGAGAATAGAAGTGGGCGGAGAAGAAGCAGCCGGCCGCGCGGTAGGTACCTGAGGCCGCGCGGTAGGTACCTGGGAGCGCTCGCTCGCTCGGGACCACGGCAGCGCTTGCCTTTTCATATCTCCGTTAATTATAGAAGAAGAACAAAATCCTGTGGCACAAATGTTCTTGAAACCCTAGAGATCAAGTTTATGTGAAAAAAAACCGAAATTTTCAAATTTCTGGGTAGACGACCCCCTTAAATCTTTTTAAGTTCCTTCGGATCTGGAATTTTACCCAACGGTTTTATGACGGCCTTTTTCCACTGAGGTTAAAAATCGTTAACTGATGTTTTTGTTGGCCAGTTCGTACACAATTTGGTCATTTGGGCAAGTGATAATTTATACAAAAAAAAATCGGTAATTTCATGATTGATTTATTATTTAATTAGTAGTAGAATTGGCATAGGATAACTGCTATTACTAACAGAACTAGCTTAATGATCTAATATCCCTCTTACCGGTACAATTTAATTAGGTTATTATTTCTTCCCAATTTAGCTTGATATATAACTTTAATTGAGGATTTAATTGATGTAATAACATAACGACGTTGCGAATTACTGCATAACAAGCAATTTGTCTAATGAAAGAAAAGTATAATAATTAACCATTTACCGTTAAAACATTTCCTTATACACCGACCCTAAGGGATCTATTTAATTTTGATTAATATTAGAACAATAATATTGATATTTTACCTCCATTTAAAGTAAAACAGTAATTTATTTCACAAATACTTTGCAAGGTATTTAGTATTTGAATATTTTTATTATTTTTTTTTAGTATTTAAATATTTTGGAAGTTTTTAAATACCCCAAAAAAGTATTCAGCGTAATTTAATTCCACCATCGTCTAGCGCTTTCGGTCTCCAAAAAGGCCATCATCGGGGCTAAGGCGGGTCAAAGCTATACCCATGTACCAAGAAACATACCCCAAAAGTAATCATCACCATTTTTTTACTTTCCTGTAATTTAAATGAGTGGTGGTTTCTTTTAAATATAATCAGTTATTTATTTATAATTACACGAAGTCAATTATTTATTTATTATCTAGTGTTTAGCCCTTAAATAAATAGCTACAGCTGTGCCTACGCCACTGGCGGTGGTAAAAATATATAGTTTTATATCATAATTGTCTATACCAAAATTTAGTTTAATATTTGAAACTGGCTTAAAAAATTTTGATAAAAATAAAAAAAACCATTACAAACAAAGCGGACATATTTGTATAGTGTATATGATTTTTTCGACTTAAAACGAATTCAGTAATCATCAATTAAAATAATTATATAAATGCTAAAATTACTTTAAATCTGTATATATTGAAGTTGGCCTTATTTTTTCTATATATCAGTCCACCGTCCTATCCTGGCAGCAGCTGTCCATTTTCTTTTTTAGATGCATCGGCAGCTTCTGATCCTCCAAGTTCGTAGCAAAAAATAATATTTCTTGAATAAATGATATATGAGAGAATTTTTAATTCCCTGGGTCTATAATAGGGTAGATTACACTGGCCAACACATAATTTGGTGCTGGCAATTTTGTTAATGTTAATTTGGGTCTGCTAAACCTAAAAATAACCTCAGATTTGCTCCATCAATCGTTCCAAGTGGCTGTGGAGATAATAAATCTTAATTGTATATTATACCCATGTTGGTTAAAATTGTTGAGCATATCTTCCACTATCTCTCGGTAATTTTCCGATTTATTGTTTCCGAGAAAATTTTGCACAACTTTAATAAAAGAGCATTAAATTCAGTTTCGGTCAACGATTCTGTAAAATGTGAATCATTTATGAGCCCTCTGATCTGAGGTCCATCGAGTATTCCGGCTTTCAATTTCTCTTTGTTGAGTGCAGGAAATTTACTGGACAAGTATTCAAAACACGCACCATTCTTCAACTAAATTTTGCAAATACATGCAGGCAATATTCCGCATATGGGGATTATTTATTTATTTATTTATTTACAAAATAGGGGATACAACGGGCACTGAACCCAATATAGCATCCACGTTGTGGTATTGGCTAGTGGGAGTTATTAATGCTTAAATTAAGTATACATTAAATTATATTAACCGAAAAATTTATGAACCTTTATAGCATTGATTTTACACATTTTTTAAATCTAATTATAGACATATCGAACATTTCCATCTCTAAAGAAAGCCTATTACATGCCCTAGTCGCTCTACAGAGAGGAGAGCTTTTTCCAGAATTTTTATTTCTGAGTGGAATATTAAAAGTATTTTGTAGCCTTAAGTCCCTAACCGGAACATTAAAGCTTAACTTTGACCTCAGCGTTGGCGAATCAATAAGACCGTTCACCAACTTGTAGATCATAACTACATCGGAAACCACTCGTCTCTCAGTAAGTGGCATTACAGAAAATTTTTCCATTATAGGCTTATAGTTGCTGTTGACTATAGGTATGTCTGTTTTTCGTGATAAGAACCGTAAAAATTTGTTTTGAATACTTTCCAGCCTTTGCTGGTAAACCGCGTACTGAGGGTTCCAAACAACCGATACAAAACTAAGTTTACTAAATATAAACGCATAATACAAGTTTAGAACTGTTTGAGGATTATTCAAATTTAAACTATTTCTTATAATAAATCCTAAAAATCGAATACACTTATTGATAACCTGTTCAATGTGAGAACTAAAAATTAACTTAGTGTCCATTATAACACCCAAATCGCGTATTTCATTGACTGATTCGAGATCACTATTATTAATAGTATAACGAAAATTGTGTACATTCTTGTTTCTGGTGAACGTAATCGATACACACTTCCCTAGATTAAGAAATAAACTTTGACTTTCACAGAATCTTGCCAAGGCATTAAGATCAAATTTAAGGTCATCTGCGTACATCAAAAATGTAGAAAATTTAAAACATTGTTGTATGTTATTAATGTATATGATAAAATAACAGGGGACCAAGGTGACTGCCCTGAGGGACGCATATAGGTACTAATACCCTAGGACACAAGCCAAGTTAACGAATTAAGTTATGAGGCTTACCGAATATAATTTCGTTCTCTTTTATTGCCTTCTAATGTATATTTTGTGCTAATGGCAAATACGAAATTAAGAAATCTGCAGGTGCAAAAAAATTCAAGGATAAATTCTTTCTTATCTGTAATAATTATATTGCCTTTTGCCAATATCAGATTAAGTATTTCCAGTGATTTATGAATAAATAGGTATAATTAAAAATAATTAGTATTGGAATTAGTTAAATTTTTGATAAAATTTATGAATATGTTATAATTTGTCAAATGTATTAATATTATGAATTATTATGAGTAGGCTCTATCTCAAAAACTAGAGCTGATACGAAGAAAAACTAAGTGTTTTTGGAATTACCGCATTCAAAATAACTAAAATCAGTTGTTTTTTCTGCGGCACCAAGACAATTTTTTTTTGTTGGGCTGTGTTATTAATCACCTATAATTTTTGGAAGTTTATTGTATGTTACTGATTATGGCCTTCATCGTCTTATTTATTTATTTATTTATTTATTTATTTATTTAACATCAACATTAATTAACATTAAATCAAGTAAGTTTAAAGATTACAAAAGACAAAAAAATATTCTCTAAAAATTAAAAAGTGCCTAAGTAATAAAATTACTTGTATGCACCATAATACTATCTTATAGACTAACTACTTGACAAATGAGTGTTTGTTTTGATATGTGCATAATACAGTATATTGATGAAAAAGAATGAATAATTTTATTTAAAGATATGTTTGAGGTTATTAAATTCCCTCGTTATATGATCTTGGCATGCTTTCTTAAATTTGAATATGTTAAATATAGTCCTTACTGTTACTGGAAGCAAATTATATATCTTAGGCCCTAAATAGGCCACACTTTTTAAATTAATATTATTGTTGTTTACTGGGATGATCAGATCATTATTCATTCTAGCCCGTGTGAAGTAACTGTGACTTATAACATTGTTCAAAGATTTATTTTTATGAACGAAGGCTGACACACTGACCATATACATAGTTCTAATGTTACAGATGTCCCCAGAGAACAATAACTCTGAAGGATACAGTCTACCCCGCCGAAACATTATTTTCAGTATACATTTTTGAACAATATTCAAACGATAGAGAGCCCTATTGTACAGTCCCCCCCAGACCAAGATTCCATATCGAACCAGAGATTCAACAAGATTTTTATAAATTAAGATTAGGATTTTTGTGTTCAAGATTTCTCTGAGAATATAGAATTTATGAATCATACAGCGAATTTTATTTGACAGGTATTCAATATGCGATTGCCATTTCAAATGTTTGTCTACTATAATCCCTAAGTATTTTGTTTGTGATACTTCATTTATTTCTTGTTGGTTAATTTCGATATTTGTAAATTCTGGTCTGTTGGCGCCTGTTAGGGAAAACGCTATATAATTTGTCTTTGTCAGGTTAAGAGAGAGTCTAAAAGTTTCTAGCCAATTCCTTATAATAATCAAACCGTTTGTCATTTTGTCTGTGACTTCCAACCAGATGTCACCACTGAAAACCAGGACGGTATCATCAGCATATGATATAATTGATCCTTCTACATCGAGCGACAGCATAGAGTTTATGTATATTATAAACAAAATTGGGCCAAGAACTGTACCCTGTGGCACCCCAATCTTTACAACCTGTTTGTTACTTAATGTATTATTGATTTTTACTATTTGATATCTATCTGTAAGATAACTCTGAAGCATTTTCCACACGGTCCCCCTGACTCCATAACGCCATAGAACGTCCAGAAGCTTATCATGTGAAACCGTGTCAAATGCCTTTGCCAGGTCTATAAAGACTGCAGCACACTTTTTTCCATTATTTAGGTTAGCAGTAATTTTAGATGTTAAACTGTACAAGGCGTCCTCCGTACTACAACCCGGCAAAAATCCGTACTGGTTCTCAGATAAAAGTTTGCTCTGCCTAAAAAATATGAACAATCTTTCCTTGACGCATTTTTCAAATAGCTTTGCCAAGGAACTTACCAAGCTTATAGGACGATAGTTACTCACAAGTGTCTTTTTACCACTCTTATAAATCGGAGTTACAACAGACAACTTGAAATGGGTAGGCACGATTCCGGTTACGAATATTCTGTTAATTATATGAAGAAGTGGATTTATAATTATGTGGTGTGTTTGCTTTACTAATTCAGAGGTGATATTATCTATGCCTGGTGAACTATTACTTTTTAAGGAGAAGATATGCTTAATTAATTCGTTTTTAGTCACTGGAGTTAAAAACATAGAATTTTGCTGTGAGAAATTTATATTAAAAGGATCATTAGGCATCGGAATAATGTTAGCCATCGTAATTCCAATATTTGTAAAATAATCATTACAATGCTCTGCCATAGCGAAATCATTCTCAAAGTCAGCACCTAGATCAGTCTTTATGCTAATATTGCTTAATTCAGAGGTATTTTCGTTTGTAGCTTTCTTTATTATGTTATATATTTTTTTAATATTCCCCTTATTTTGATTTATTTGAGCCTTATAATAATCATTCTTCCGTTTCTCTATTAATTTATTTAAGCTATTTCTATATCTTTTGTACTCAGCTTCCAATTGTTCGCTGTAACTCCGTAACAATCTTCTTTTCATTTTGTCTCTATGCTTTATCGAAATTATTAATCCATTAGTTATCCATTCCTTTATCTTTTTACACTGTTTAAATGCTACACAATATTCAGAGGTGGCTCTGAGTTTCAACTCAGTAAAAATAGAAACAAACTTAGCAGTTGAGGACTCCGGATTTGCATCATTCAAAATATCAGACCAATCGTGTGCATTTAATGATTCTAAAAATTTATCAAGATCGAGTTTACTCTTTATTATGTTTTTGCAATTGTTGCTATTTTGAACGCTATTATTTGCTATAATATTTAGCATAATTGGGCAATGATCTGTCATATGTGAGTCTAAGACAAAGGAATGTATATTGTGAAGATTAGTTTGTAGTTTTTGATTAACAAAAATATGATCAAGACATGAGTCGCTATCAAATCTAGTTACAGAGTCAATATATGGTTGAAAACCCAGCTGTGACATCATTGTTAAATAATTGTGAGTATCATTATCTGCATGCAATATATCTATATTTACGTCACCAACAAAAATCTCTAAATTATTACCACTTTTTCCTGCACCATCAAGATACATATATATGTCCGTAATAAAGTCAGACTTTAATATAGGGGGTGGTTTATATACAGCCGTGATTCCTATTTTGATATTATTTACTACACAATCTAGTCTGCTCACTGTAGCCAGGGAGATTGGCAGTTTTGTGCTTGAGAACTCAACATTGATATGATTTTTACCAAGATTATCACCCCATCATTTTTGTTAAAGTCAGCGTGGTTATAAAATAATTGATAGTTAGGAACATTACATTGATCCGTCGAAGGGACTCTGAAAGTTTCACTTAATATTATTATGTCATTAAAATGCAAACCAAAACCTTCAATTAGTAACAGTAAATTGTCAATGTTTCTAACTATACTTCTAATATTTACATGTAGAAGGTTAAACAAGATTCTGGAGTTTTGTACTCTGTCACGCAATAACTCGTCGTCCACCAATATTGATTTAGGATTATCCCCGCTTTCTAATGTCTCCAATATATCGTCTTGCTCCAATTGAACCATTAACTTCCGTAATCAATTCTGCTTTTCAAAAGATCTATATGGTACATAGTGGATGGGCATTTAGGATCTGATGCAGCATGAGTTATGCTATATTTAGTTTTAAACTTATCGTTTGCCAGTACACAGTTTTTACATTTTTTTATTTGTTCTGTACATGCTGAACCTTCGTGACCACCGGAACAGTTTTCACATGATATTTGGTTTTCACATTCAGTACTTTTGTGATAAAAATCTTGACATTTAAAACATCTTTTTACACTTAGGTTCTCGAATACGCTATATCTTTCCCAGCCGATGAATATTTTTTTGTAGTCGATCATTCTCCAATAAACATTTGGCGAACATTCAAAAAATATTGTGGAGGTTTCCCTATTTTTTACCTTCTTAATGTATGTAATTTTTATCCTCTCCTCCTCTATCCATGTATTCTGTTGCTTTATAGTGGCTTCTAACTCTTCCATATTCAATGAGCCTTTGTAACCCACTATCTTCATTCTAGGCAGGTTAAGCCTCAATGTTTCAATATTATATTTTTCTCCAAGGCGCTTTTCTGCAGATTGTTTTAGTTTTTTAATGTCGTCCTGTGTTGTACATTTAATTATTATACCACCTTGTTTTGTTTCTCTAACATTTTTTATTCCTATGTTTAGTTGATTCGGTTGTATATTCATTTTTAAGTCTTTCTTGGTTTGTTCGGAGCATTGTTTTCTCTTTGGTTTTATTATTAAAGTTGGAGATTGTGAGTTTTGTGATTTGTCTGTTCTATGTTGTTTTATAGCATCTGAAAATGTTTTTTCAGATGATCTCGTTTGCCTCTTAACATCCTCTACGTTCCCTTTTGTATTTATTTCAGTTCTCAGATCCTGAATTTCCATTTTCAGTGAATTTATTTCATTTTTCATTTCCCCCATTAATTGGACCATTTGAGGCGTATTTGTCAGCATTATTTTACATTCATTACATAATAAGATCAGAAGCCGTTTCTGGAGCGGCATGCATTTAATTTCCGATGCAGAGAGTGCAGTGCATATTTTGTGAAGCTTCCTTATACATAAGTCGCATCTGTAGTGTTGTTCCTCTCCAATAATTGCTTGTTTACAGTTCGGACAATTATCCTCGTTGCCATCCATCACAATAAAATATTCAATGTAAACACTCTTTTTTCATTGAAGCCAGCCTTATCAGCAAAACCTTCCTTTTTGCCTGAAACGATTCTCAAGGTTTACTATTGATTTGCTGGTATTTTGCTAATTATTTCGGTGATATGAACAAATAGTTACTTGTAAATTATTATAAACACTTCAGACATACTTCAATGATCCATTTGGAAAAAAAGACTGCTTGAAACGAGGTTTTTACCGCCGTTTATCACGTTTTTACGGAGCCGAAACAAAGCGTGCACACGTTATAAGTTGGTTATAACTTATTACTTGCTATTTTGAGTTCATATGAATATTTTACGCACATCCCCTTCTCATATTAAAGATAATTGCGGTTTAGATATACTTTTATTCCCTTTGCTTAATTCTTTAATCACTGTGAGAATGGACTACTTCTTGAACCTTAAAAACGTGTTTTAAATAAACGGACTATTTTATACATTTGCGTCGAGGAATCACTCAATAGGTAATCATTTTTTTTCTGTTTCAGTAGATTCCAATGGAGATCCGCCTAAATTGAAATGTAATCTTCGGAAGCACAAGCCCAATAGAAAACCCAGAACGCCTTTTACGACGCAACAACTTTTAGCATTAGAGAAGAAATTTAGGGATAAACAATATCTTAGTATAGCAGAAAGAGCAGAATTCTCAAGTTCCTTACGACTAACCGAAACACAGGTAGGTACTATATTAAATATGCAAATCAGTTGCAATCATTAAATTTAAACATTTGCCGCGACTTGGCATGATAAACCCGAGTTTAGCTTCTTATCAAGAGATATATTCAGTTTATACAGGGTAAATGGGTGACCACTTGGGTGTCCTAGAGAAGCGCTACATATTTTACTTTCTTTAGATCGGTCGTTTTAAAAGTGGGGTACAAACACTCTTACTCACAGGTCAGTCCGCGCTACTGTTCAACATTTCACCCAGAGCCAATGGCAATGTTGTCTTAGTTAATGTAAAACTGAAATTCCATATAAAATTATAAAAATAAATTATTTTCTACCTACTTGTATGTATCCTTATACCTAAAGAGCGAGCAAATCCAGGCACAAACACAATCAGTTTTTTTTCTTTTTCATGGGAACACTCCTGGAAACACACAGTAATAGTTAAACAGAACCGATAGTTAGCTTTTGAAAATACAATAATACAGATTATACTACAGATTATTAGATTTTATTACACGCTAGAAATTTGACGTCCAGAAGAAACGCGTAAAAAAAAAACAATATTCAAAGATTATTTATGTACGGGCAAGATACACGCGTAAACCGAAAAAACAGAGCGAATCGCTGAGAGTGTGTTGGTGATCGACGAGAGACACAACGTATCCGGCCGCTGGTTGGTCTTGAACTAACAGACGCACGCGTCCAGCGCTATATGAAACTACCTCGCTCAGCCGATGTAAGGCGTCAAGAGCTCATTGGCATCTGGCCTAGATATTACTATTCCATATGTTTTTTCGAGTTCTTTAAAACATAGTCCGTCGTAAATGTTCTTCAATTAATTGCACAAAAAGGTATTACAGAATGGAAAAGTGTTTAAATTATTTTATTTTGTCTAACGAGTTTAAGGTGTACATATGACAACACCGGCCAGAATTCCTTGATTGCTTACATGTATTGCAGTGCCACACTGGTGTTTTTCTGGTTTGACGTCAAGTCACTTTTACAACTGAAAGGATTGAAAGCGCCATTTATGGCAATTTTTCTTCAATTTGTCTTTATCTCAGGAATTGCCGGTTAAAATATAATACGTCATTTCCATAAAACCCTGTATATACAGGGAGGTAGATAATGAAATATATAACGTATATTAGAATAGAAATATATACAGGGTGTTTCTTAATAACATGCTAATACCAGTGGCAGAACTTCAAAATTTGGGCCCCCCGCAAAATTATTTATTAGGCCCTATAAAATGATTTATTTATTTACGAAGAATAACGTAAATTGGTAAACTATAGATATAGATGTTACTCCATAAGTTTAAAATAAAATACTGATGATTCCTATAAGAGAACATTTTTTAATGCTCTTTAGAAACTAAGGTTTATACTAAAAATCACATTTATTATATAATATTATTATTTATTATAATAATAAGTATTATTCCAATACCCATAAAAAGTGACCACGCTATTCTTTCCTGAATAACTTTATTGTTTAAAATCACTTTTAAGCCAAATTTCCAGGTAATATTTACAACAGAAAAAGTTCTCGTAAAATTAATTTAAAAATACAACGAATAATTAGAATATCATACAGGGCAGGTTAAAATTAGAAGTTACTTTAAACAAGTCGAAAAAAATATTTTTTCTCTTCTCAAATAATTTAGACTTCTACATGTTAAATCTTCTGATATTCTGAACAAAAAATATGTTAAGAGATTTTTTGATATTTCACTCGATTAACCATTTATAACTAATTTTCTGACCAAATGTTTCTCAGCAGTTAATAATTTATATTTTAAATTCAATTTCCTTAAATTATTTGTCTAGGAATAGGACGTTTGCATTCCATAAAATATACCTACAGTGACATAAAAACTTTAAAACGTTGTAGTTGTTAATTCCTTGTTACTATAAACATGATCCAGGACCTATTTTCCTACTAGGCCCGGTGAGTCTGGGCCCGGGGCTACACTTTCAGAGGAGCTCAGCACTTGACTTGCGCGACGCTATACTTATTCAACACAAACAAGACAAAAACTTATCTTATTTGCAAAACGAATAGGCGAATAAGGCGATCGACAGATGTGTAGGAACTCCTTTTCTTGATGATACTATTAAATCATTAGTGTTGCGTAAGAAACCCGAACAAACACTTTTCGATGTGGCGAGGGGCCTTGCATTGCGTAACGGGAGGCCACTTTGGGCCCTGGACGCCTGGGCTCCCCCGCGTTGCGTGGTCTTGCTGCATAGCAGTTCCGCGCCTGGCTAATACTTGTATTTTGGGATGATATTCTGAATTTTAGTTATCAAAGAATACTGGTGTCTTGATTATTATACAGGCAGAAACAATAGTTACCATTTTACCCTAAATTTCTTAACGCACTCTGGAAAAATTGAGCAGTAGAATTTAGCTGAAATGTGTTTTGTTTCAAAGTGTGATTTTTTCTTAATATAACGTTTTTTGGTTCCCGTCATTAACTGCTTTGTAAAAGAAGATACAAATTTTTAAAGAAAGCATTGCAGTTTTTCAATTTTATTCACAATCCAGAACATTATTGCATGATTTTATGAAGTAGCATGAACAAATATCCAAAAATTAATAGCGCGTGCCACCTCATGTTTTTATTACTTCTACCATGTGACGAGGCATGCTTCAATACAATACGGACAATTAATTTATGGATATTTGTTTATGCTGCTCGATAAAACGATGTGATGTTATGAATTGTGAATAAAATTGAAAAACTGCAATATTTTCTTTTAAAAAATAGATACTGACGAGAACCAAAAACATTGTATTAAGAAAGGGTCACACTTCAAAACAAAATTTAATGAAGCTAAATTCTACCGCTCAATTTTTCCACCGGGCGTTAAGAAATTAATGGTAAAAAGTTACGTATGTTTCTCCCTGTATAATGATCAATACATGATTATTTCTTGAGAACTAAAATTCAGGATATTATCCCAATACACAAGTGTACACTTTGCTAAAAAGTTCACCAAGATCGGAAAACAATTAAAAAAGTTACAGGACTATAAAAAAGACTAAAATTATCTTAGTCCGGGACTTATTATCAGGAAGTGTATTTAAGGAGGTTATTCTGGGGTCTATTTTCAGAAAGAGACTCTGAAATTTGGTATACACTACCTATTCATCAAGAGGCATTTTATGATGTATAATATGTTTTCTTATTTCGACCAGTGGCGTTCGTGCGGGAATTGCCCTTGGTATTTTTGAAGTAAAGAATGGTACGCAACTTATTTTCTTTAAATAAAAATTATTTTTGAAATTCTCATTCCTTGCTGAGCAAATGTCATCTCTTGATTCTTTGTCGTTTGACGTACCTACAGTTTTCGTATAAAAAAATGAAAATCTTTCATTTGCACTCTGTTATGAAATTAGGTATTAACAAAGATTAAAAAGGATCTAGTAGGCAGTGGCGGCTAGCAACTAAGAACGTAGGGTCGGTAGAAAAACCGCCGGAGGCAGGCGATAAAATTTAAGGGCCACGCCCAATGGTTAAAAAATTCACCTATTTAATACTGTCTTATTTCATAAATTAAATTGCATTTTTTTATATTGTTTGTTAACTCAGATAGAACAATTTAATATACGATAACAGGTTTTTAAGATGCGTTTTAACGAACATAATTGATTCAAAATTCGAAAACAATTGAATGACAAGAATCCTAAGAATTTTAAGAAGTATGACAGTGACATGTCTGTCTAAACTTGTTTATAAATTAGTTCTAAGCGACGATCTTTTGATGTTGCAAAGTGATTAATAACGCCATCGTAAAATTAACAATATCAGATTTGTCCTTAATATTATTACTTACAGTATTTGTTCCGGCTTCGGTTTCATCTGCATATTTCCCTCCATTTTTGTTATAAATTAAATTACTAAAAACATTCAAACCTACCGCTTTTCTATTTTACTAAAAATTATAAACAAATAACACAAAATACAAACCACACTACCACAAGTCAAGTAACTTTAACACTGAATTTATAATTTTCCGAAAATAGTCCGCATATCTCTTTAAAAAATCGAATACAAACCGTTAGGAATCGAAATAATTAACCACTGATTTTGTTTCCCTAATTTCCCGCTTGCTAGAAAAGTCAGAACTACGTCACAGCTTGCGGCTCGTATTTAGTAGCCGAAATTATTTAGTTTTTAAGAATAAGAATACACTGGTTGCATATCCTCAACAGAATATGTTTCGTTTCCAAACCAATTAGGTGGTGATATTTCAAGGTCATTCGGCTCCGATCTCACACTACTATGTCTACGAGGGATTTGAATGGTAATCTTGGAGATGCCGCTACAAGGGATATTTGAAAACAATAAATTTATTAAATTGTTAAATATACGATAATTTATTGAATATTGCAAATATTATAATTGAAGTGGTTGAATAAAGAAGTATATTAAAATAAAAGATAAAAGTATAATTGAGCGGGTCGGCTCTGGCGACCCTGCCGCCCCTGGCGGGCCGCCACTGCTAGTAGGTAAGAAGCAGATTTTGACATTTGTCTACCTAGTCTACTTGTCACCTACGTTAGTCACTAACCTTGACAAAATATTTAAAAAACGTTTTTTTCGGAAATTGGACCCAACAATAACCTCTTTAAATATTAGCATGTTATTAAGAAACACCCTGTAGGTACCTATATAAATTATTTCATTATACTATATCGAAAATTTTTCTAAAAATGGATCCTATTATTGTAAGGTAAATGTACTAAAAGTTAGAATGAATGAATATTTGTAGTGGCGTATATAATTTGATGAAATATATTTCGATCATAATTCTATATCTGAGATATAAACATACCTTTATTTGTACCGTTTTATCTGAACCACTGTGAAAATGGACTACTTCTTGAACCTTCAATTCGCCGGGCAGTTTTTGTCCTCCAATTTAGTAACAACCAGCCACTGCATCCGATCTTTTCTTAAATACTGCTTTGGGTTGGTAAATACACTTTGAGATGTCACAGCATGTATTATACTACTGTAGACATTCATTGTGGTCACTTAAGAATGTTGAAAACAAAAACCATTCTCCTTTGCCAGACTCTAGCGTTATTGACCAGCCGTGATACGGCGAAACGCGTCTAAAGATGGGTTTCGCCGTAAAATTAGGGTATTATTGGAAAGAAATTTAAACATTTAATATGTCACTTGATTCCCTTTAAGATTTTAAAGGTAACATTAAACCCCCCGCCAGTGGATTAAGCCACGAAGGTTGCAAATATTCTTTAAGTGTTCTCTTTCACCGTCAAATTGACGCCTCTTTCCGACTTTTATTATTAATTACTGGAAGCGACAACGAATAGTTGGAAGTTTCAAAGTTAAACCCTGTATTAAGGCTTTTAAATACCATGAACATTGGGGCTATTTGATTTTCGATAGTAGTAGTAGTTTTTGCAGTCATGTAACTTTTTCGTGTTTAATGTCTTCTCATTCCAAGTAAAACTAAAATGATGATAAATAGTGTGATAAATATTACATGAAAAACAAATGTAATGCGGATTATAAACTTCGTTGATTTCCAGGCTAACCAAACTAACTAAAATTTTTAGAGTACCACGATGCACGGTACTTAACGAAGCGTGACTTGTCCAGAGGTGTGGTTCTAACGGCAATAGCTTCATTTCTGTCATTCTAGAATAAGTTTCTTCGTCCATATAGGCAAAATTTCATTAAAATATACAGGGTTGCTTAAAAATTATAATCTAAAATGTAAACCTTCATGTGTGTCTTTGTTAACAACTCGAGAAAAGTCCATCATTTTTTTCTATATGGAGCAGTAAAAAAAATTAAATCTAAAAATTTTCCGAAACAAAAAAATATAGACTTTCCGCGAGTTCTACAAAGTTTTTTTCCTTTGACATTTTGTTTCTAAAACAGGAATAAACGCTTGGGAAGAAAACTCGTTAACCTACAGGTACTCCGGAATCCTGTTAAGGAATAGATCTTTAAAGTCGTGCTAATATTAGACTTAACCCGTCAATTAACCCTCAAATTAATTTAAAACATATTTTTTTAAGATTTAACTTAACGTTAAGGCTACCTTGACTAAGGTCTAACTTAAGGTAACAGTTAAATATCGGCCCTAAGTTCTCTGACTTAAGCCTCGCTTGGCTAAAAAAAAGTATTCACCATAATTAATACTGTTTCCTACCAAAGTTCACTTAATTAAATTAGATAATATTTCTATAAATTTACTTGTTTCTAATGAAATTTTCTTTGTCTTTTTCAGGTGAAAATTTGGTTTCAAAACCGCCGAGCAAAAGCGAAACGACTTCAAGAAGCCGAGCTGGAAAAACTCAAGATGGCGTCGTTTGCGCGACATCATCACACACTCTACCCGCATCCAGCGCTACAGGGCTACTTCACGCAGGGAACGCACCCGCTGGCATCTCTATTGGGGGCCAGGCACCCCATGCCACCCCTGGGACTCTTACCTCAACCGCCTCCTCCAGCCCCGCCTCACTTATCGTCACCGTCTAGAGGAATGCGATCGCCCAGTCCGCGAATGTCATAGAAAAGTTGAACAAATCTTGTTTTCTTATACGGTCGTAGATAGAGGAATGATTTTCAGCACTATACAGGTGAAAATTTTAATAATCAGGGTTGAAATTAATATGAAAAAATACGATGACAAAACTAGAGATGTAGAGATTCCATCATTGCTTGACGCGAGTCGAATCCAAATCAAGTGATATTCCGTTTTGTTAAATAAATAGAATAAAGTCGAATCGATCAAATTAACATTAAAGCCTAAGGCAAAAGTAGGCTAGGTACTAAATAAACTCCTGGACAAAATTAACGCAACATAAAAAATTTGCCATATTTTCGATGATATTTTTTTTTCTGAATTTATGATCCGATTTGAATGATTTTTTTTGCATTGTAGGTTGGTTCCTTGACAATGTCATAGTTTCCGCTGTTTTTGATAAAAATTTAATTTTCGATTTATACTGGGTGTACTAAAAATGCTATGTTTTTTTCCGAAAATTCGTATCGCCCTGTGGAGTATATTAGCAACCGAAGCATATTGCAGTTGACATTAAACGGTAAGTCCATCTTTCCCCAACATTTTCTTTTTTGGTTTACTTCATTATCTCTGCTATTAAAGGAGATACACCGTTTTATAGCGTAACATGTTTTTATAGACTTTAATATTCAACACATTCATTGTTAAATGTTTTCAAGAAGGTTTCAAGAGTAAAATACTCGTCGGGCAACTGGGCATACAAAACAAACGTTTAATAAGCAGTTTCCGAACAGTTTTTATCAGTATGGCGAATTTTATTTGACCTTTGTAACTTTAAAACACATCTGCTGACATATGGTTGCAATGTCAGAAAAAGTCCATAGTCTACTTAAAAACATTTAACAATGAATGTGTTGAATATTAAAGTCTATAAAGACATGTTACACTCTAAAACGGTGTATCTCCTTTAATAGATAGATAGATAGAATTTATTCATAAAATTACACATAATGTGTTTTTACAAGTCATATGTAAAGAAATAAAAGTCTACATAAATAAACATTCATTTACAATAACACTACACCGAGGCAACATTACTCGTTAAAAATATGTAAATACGTTAAAAGCTGTAAAAACACACAATAAAAACCTAGAATAGTATACAAACAGAAGCATTTAAGGAAGAAAATCACACAATTACACTAGGTCATTAAAATTATTGTTAAGATAATCCTCAAAAGAGTAAAAGTTTTTAAGAATAAGATATTTTTTTAGCGTGGTGTGAAACAGCCCATCCTCCAGCCCTCTAATATGGGCAGGAAGTACATTGTAAAAGTGAACACAGTAAAAGTCCGTGCCCCTCCTTGTCCTCGCAAGCCTGTGAAAATCAGGGAGCACATCCTCTCGACCACGAGTAGGGTAACCATGCAGGTCGGAATGGGTGGAAAAAAGAGACATGTTTTTCTTGATGTAATTTAAGCAACTAAGAATAATAATAACAGAGATAATGAAGTAAACCGAAAGAAGAAAATGTTGGGGAAAGATTGACCTACCGTTTAATATCAACTGCAATATGTTTCGGTTGCTAATATACTCCACAGTGTGATGCAAATTTTTGGAAAAAAACATAGCATTTTTAGTACACCCAGTATAAATCAAAAATTAAATTTTTATCATAAACAGCGAAAACTATGACATTGTCAAGGAACCAACCTACAATGAAAAAGAAATGATTAAAATCGGATCATGAATTCAGAAAAAAAATAGCATCAAAAATATGGCAAATTTATGATGTTGCGTTAATTTTGTCCAGGAGTTTACTACTGTCATTAACCTATTACCAGTCAATTTTGATTTTTTTGTGATAAAATCCTGCTGAATCATTTCCCTTATGAAAGGTAACATCTTTACTAATGGCAGAAAAAGGTAATAAACTTTTTGCTACATTAATTCTAAAATATTTCCCTAGTTTTTCTGATTATTAATTTATATTATAATTCTTCATACAGGGTGAAACAAATTCGACCATCACCATTGGGATTTCGTAAACGGTACGGGCAAAGTTGGGTAATTATGGGCCCAATAATATGCCGTAAAAAATCAAAAATAAATACAGGGGCTTTTAAAATATTTGGAAAAATCTAAAATTTTGCGTTTCGGTTATTAGTTTTTCCTGACTTTATTCGAAGAGATGTCGAAAAATAATTATCACTTACTCTTATTACTTACTTTTTATTCTCCACAAGATGACATTATCATATATCGACGCCGACGTTTCGTCTTTAGGTCACCATTAGAACTAGTTTTCTCAAATACGGGCCTGTTTTTTTTTGGTTTAAATTATGAAATAGGACCGAAATCTACGCTCAGTGGTATACCGTAATGGTTTTCCGACGTTTTGTTCCTTAAATTGACCATCTTCATTAAAATATCCCTTGTACAGGTCGACAACTTTATCTGTAGCTACAAAAGGAATACGGACAAGAAAATTTCTTGAGTTAACAATGTTGTCACATATTTTAAATTTTAATTTACTATAATAACATGTTACCAAGTAAACCCTAAAATTAAATTTACCCATTGGAAGTAAATTGTCATAAGTATATATAAGAAACTAATATTTTATTATAGTTTCAATGTTCTTAAAACTTTCTTCTCATACTATTTATTTTAATATTTAAATGCAAAATAAAATATATTTTTTTTAAATTACTTCTAATCTAAAAATATGGCAACATGGTAAATAACAATGGGTAACCGGTGGCTAGAGCTAATTTGATAGGTTATATCCCAGACAGAGGATGACGACACGCATCTGGTTTTATTTTTTTTTTGTTTACTACCATTAAAACTAGTCTCCACAGACTAACCATTAATTTAGATCTGACTTATCTTAATACTAGGTACCTATCAACTAGAGTCAATCCACTAATATTCTCCAGATTCCTTTGAACTATGTACACTTGTTACATGTTTTATGCCCTGTTCTGCACAAACCACACTACACTAGGTCGACCGGCTTGATTCTCTTCAATCTTCGGATGTGATGTTGATTGTCCAATAGCTGGAGAGCTTCTGTGTTCACATGAAGGTGTAGCCTGGCTTCATGCTTGCCGGCAAACCTTTTGATTTCTTCTTTTACGGTTGGTATTCGAAGATCTCGATGGAGATCAGAGTTTCGGACATACCAGGGAGCATTTACTATGTTTCGCAATACTTTATTCTGAAACGTTTGGATACATTTGATGTTGGTGTCACTGGCACAGCCCCACAGCTGGATTCCATAGAGCCATACCGGTTTCAAAATCTGGTTATAAATTAGTATCTTGTTAGAAGTTGAAAGTTTAGAATTCCTTCCAATCAACCAATAGTGCTGTCTATATTTTAGTCCTAATTCCATTCTCTTTCTTCTAATATGCTCTTTCCATCTGAGTTTAGTGTCAAGAGTCATGCCAAGATATTTGGCATTCATCGAAGGTAGTACAATTCTGCCATTAATATACAGTGGGTTAAGGTCTGTTTGCCTTTTGTTGGTAAAATTTATTTGAATAGATTTTTGTTCATTGAGCTTCATTTTCCATTGTCTGGTCCAGCTTAGTACCGCATCGTTTGCTAGCTGTAATTTTCTAGTGGAGCTGTCTTGATCTTGATCAACTGCAAGAAGTGCAGTATCATCAGCAAATGTTGCACCAACTGTATCTTCTAGTACTGGTAGGTCGCTAGTATAAAGCAAATACAAGATGGGTCCCAGGACACTACCCTGTGGTACACCCGCTCTTATTTCCTTCAAGTCGGAGTATTCATCTTCTTGTTTGATTCTAAACAGTCTTTGCGTTATATATGATGTCAACATGTCAACGTATTGTTTTGGTAGCATTTTATTGAGTTTGTGTATCAGTCCTTCATGCCATACTTTATCGAAGGCTTGTGCAATGTCTAAGAATACTGCAGAACATACCTTTTTTTCTTCTAATGCTCTTTCAATGATGTCCGTTATTCTATGCACTTGATCTATTGTTGAGTGTTTTTGCCTAAATCCAAATTGGAAATCTGGTATCAATTTACTATTTTCTATTATTGGTCTCAGTCTTTTAAGTAGTAGCTTTTCAAAAAGTTTTGAGAGTACTGGTAAAAGTGAAATCGGTCTATAGGATTTGACTTCATTAGGTTGTTTCCCCGGCTTTGGCAACATAATTACTTCCGCTATTTTCCAGCATGTGGGAACATGTTTTAGTCTGAAGGCTGCATTAAAAAGGTAGGTGATCATAACCATACCCTTCCTAGGTAACTGTTTTAAGATTTCGCCAGTTATCAAATCATAACCAGGGGCTTTTTTTGGATTTAGATTATTTCTTATCTCTTCTGCGATTTCTCTTGGTGTCACAGGAGTAATATTTTCAGATCTTGGATTATCAATATTATCTATGCCGTGATCCATATCTCGGTTGGGTGTGAATATATCAGCTAGATATTCTGCAAACAAATCTGCTTTTTGCTTATTATCTTTGGCCCATGGTCCATTATTTTTAATGGGAGGAATAGAAGTTATAGGTCTCTTAATTCTCTTGGTTGCCTTCCAGAGAGAGTAGTCCGTTTCTTCATCTGCCCCTAGTTCTTGTAAATAAGAGCTTATTGAGTCTTCTCTAAGTTTCTGTATTTCTCTTCTGAGTTTTTGAGTTTTATGGTTAAGTACAGCTTTATCTGCCGGGTCTCTTGTTTGCTGCCATCTTCTTCTAGCTCTTCTTTTTTCTGCCACTAGTTCTCTAATTTCAGTTGGATCTGATGACACGCCCATTGTGTCGGCGTGGTTATTCGGCGATGTCCAATATGCTTCATCCAGTTGCGTAGTGATAGGAAGGGTAAGAACTATTATATTGTGTTAAATTGTGTTTTTTAAAAAGTGTTCGTTGTTTTAAAACTGTGATAATGAATGAATATACCCTCGTAAAACCATTCATAGTCAAACCCATGAAGTGATTGCCAATGTGTGTTAAGAGGAATTAATTACATATTAATACATTTAAATAGCCACTTAAGCGAAAGCTAGAAAGGGTCGCAATGTATACGAGAGTAAGCGTGGGTGCATTAAAAAATATTCAAAAAGAAGATACCGAAAGGAAAGAAACTAACCCGGATCAATTGTTGTCATCTCCTGGCAAAAAAGGGCCCGTCTCTCTGCTGTCGAAGAAATCGAAGGCTTCGACTTTGGCATTGTTAGGAGAACAATACAAAAGCTTTATTTGGAACTAAAAGTGGTTACAACCTTAAAAAAGTTGCTACAACAGCTGAGAAGTGACATAAACTTGACGTTTTCCCGTGAAACTTTGAGGTGCATGTTGAAATTAAATTGATTTTATTGGCGAAAATGTCAAAATAAGCGAAAAAAATTAATGGAAAGACCTAATATAATATTGCACTGGTAATATAAATATATTCGTGTCATGAAGAAATATACATTATTAAGATAATAATAGCACGCCCATGACTCGGCCATGTTTTAAAGGATATTGCTTTCCCCTTGCCGATACGTCGTAGCTATAGACTCGCTTGTAGAGCTGTACGTTCCTCTAATTTACTTTTTTTTTAAATTCGATATAATTCGAAAATGTAAAACTCAATGCCTCTCTTAAGAAGTGCTGACTTTAAGTGGAATTCTATTTGTTTAATAAAATAAATTACTTGTACTTACGTTAAGTAGCAATTTGATACAACTATTAGTTAGAAATAAAAAAAAAACAGTAGTAGGACGTAATAACAATAATAATTAAAGACAGAAATAGCAATAATAATTTAAAAATCTTCAGTTTCTTCGGACCAAAAGTAAAGTACAGGACTGTACTAGGTGTATTTTAATGAAGATGGTCAATTTAAGGAACCAAACGTCGGAAAACCAATAAGTGTTGTATACCGTTGACCGTAGATTTCGGCCTTCTTGATAATTTGAGCAAAAAAAATAAGAATTTAAAAAAAATAAGTTGATGCTGGTGACCTAAAGATGAAACGTCGCATAAGAGATCTGATGATACCATCTTGTGAAGATTAAATAGTAGCAATGAGAGTGTGAGATTTATTTTTTAACATCTCTTCGAATAAAGTCAGGAAAAACTAAGAACCGAAACGCAAATTTTAGATTTTTCCAAATATTTTGGAAGCTCCTGTATTTAGTTCTGATTTGCTGACTGCTCATAACTCGGAAAGTTTGTATTCTATTTCTGCCTGCTCTACGAACAAATCTATTAAGTTTAGTGATGAGGCGCAACACTAATAGAGAATTATGGCACATTCAAATAGTGACAGTCACTAATAAAAGCGTCCTTATTTTGACGTTGTTGACAGTTACGCATGCGTAGCGGGGGCTATAAATAGCGACGGTCAGTAATAAAATAAAACCTGCCCTTATTTGTGACTGGTTAGTGGAAGGCAGTATTTATAACCTTATTTTTTGTGGCATGCGCATAGGCGCATAGGAAAGTACAATGTCATTTATCAACTTCGAGAAAGAAATATTTATTTAATGGAATAGGAATAAAAATTGACCGAAAAATATATGGAATAACATCACAAAGAAGTAACGATAAAATCGTGGTATATCTTGCCTTTCAAAACGAAATAATTTTTTGATTTTTTCATCAGAAAAATTATCTAATGTAAAATTATTAACACCTTGGTTGTTTGGGTTTTGAATATTGTCTCTATTGATTAAGACATTTTCCACTGTCACAAACTCTATGTCGTTGTCATTTGCACCCCTAAGAATGGCAGCTTCTAATATTCCTTCCATTTTTATTTTAATATGCTTTAAGAACCCTTTATATACGTAAAATATTTGAAAATATCAAAATGAAGAAATCTGAGGTTAGAAACAATTCGAATCAGCCTACCTCGCCGACGCTGAGAAATAGTGCTGGGCGTGCCTCCACAATGCAAATACCATGTGCCATAACGTTCTAATACACGATAGAAATAGTGACTGTAATAATTCCGGTCAGTATTGGGAAAGTGCCATAATTCTCTCATGTTATCTTCAATCAATCTATCAAACATACTGTTTGGTGTGGTTTGTGTGTATTTGTGAAGGAGTGATTGGACCTTATTTGTTTTAGAACATTAACGACAACGTTGGTGACAACGGTGAATATTTCTGGGGAACTGAAACTTATGAAACAAATAAATATTGGATATTTTGCTGACAAAAGATATAATTTTCGGAATTTTTCCTGCAAACTTTGCAAGAGAGCATAAGATTAAAATCTAAACACTTTTTTCAAATACCTTCTTCTGATAGCTCGTCATCTAATATCAGAATTTTCCAATCCAAATGGGTAGTCACGTGACAAATGTCAAAATAATTTTTAGGTTACCAATCATGCAGAGGAAGTAGACATAAAAAGTTTGTTTGATAGTTCAATAATAAAATAGTTTTCGATATGTGGTCAACTTATTGACAGTCGCTGTATAAAAAACTGGCTGCAATAATAAATGCTAAGTTGTAACTGTATCGGTATTTTCAAAGAAGGTAATTTTTATAACATTGAAAACTTCTTGTGATATTACAAAGCTTATTAATTTTATAAAAATAAATGCTATTTATACGGTTTGACCTTATGACATTCATAATAATGTTGTCGTATTTTATGGCCGTTGTTGTGCTCCTTACAATCATAATAATTAATACATATCACTTAGTACAATAAATTCAGATTAATCAGCCCGTGTTAAATAATAAATTACATACGTCGGGTTGCAGAAAGATTTAAAAATAGTTATTTAGGTATCAAGGGCACGCAAGGGCATTTTTTGGAGAAGGAAATAAAGGCTTCCATGCCAGCACATACGGATGGATCATCTGAAGAAAAGAATACGCTCATCCAAGGAAAAGTACGAAGATGGTAATTTCAGGTCTTCCCACTTGGCCGATGTGTAGTGCAAAATCTTTCGAGGTTTAGGAGGTGGTTCAGTATTAATTGGACGTTCTCTTAGAGTTGAAATAAGTTTGCGATCGGAAGATCCTAACGGGGACTGTATGGTTACTGTATACAGGTCTGGGGTTGATGTCAAAGAAAGATCTAAAAGACTAGCAAAATCTCCATCTCCGTCTGGAATACGCGTTGGTTCTTCTACGAGTTGAATTAATCCAAAGCTGATCGCAAAGGATTCCGCCTCGCGATTTTTCTCATCGTTCGTATTTGAGTATTTACGGCAGTTGATATTGTCGACGTTAAAGTCGCCAAAGAGCAATCGCAGCATACAAATGGCTGGTTTGCAAGGAGTCGATTGTGTTGCTAGTAATGATAAAAGTATTCTGTTAATATTTGTTAAGGCGTCGCCCGGGACGCCACCGGACTCAATAAATTTAATCTACTTAGGATTAAATTAGCCCCTTAAAACTGCCAAATTTCGACAAAAGGATATTTAAGATATTTACGAAAACCCGATTAAAAATTTTTTTTAACACCATGTATCTTAAAGACCAAGTATTTGCGGACCCATGTTTTCGTCTTAGAATCACCCAAAGAATCGTCTCTTAAAATTACTGCACATATTTAATTAACACCCTGTATAGAAATTAATAGAAACGAATGTTTAACGAACAATTAATTATATTAACAATAACTTTAAAAGTGTAGTGTCACTTTTTTAGCGTCTTAATTGTTGTAAATGTGCCTCGTGAACCTGTTGGTACAGGCCCAACTGATGTTAGAACTCTTCTCGTACTCTTTCCAAAACTTCTGGAGTGATTAATCGTATCTCTGTCCGAATTCTTGCCTTCAACTATTCCAGAACTTCTTTTTAAATCGCCTCATAAATAGAAATCTAAGGGTGTCATATCCGAGGATCTTGGAGCCAAATCTATGTAATAGATATTTAAAATAACTTTTTTCTTCCAAACTTACTTGGTCATTTAGAGTAAATTCAACATTTACATTTAGTCATCAGAAGAAAGTATCTAATCTAAATCAATTTGTAGGTTGTCCAATGCGGCCATCATAACTTCGAAAAATTCTACCCTTCTTTCTAAGTTATCCTACATAGTTGTATCACAGTAGATCTTTAATACCGTTTTATAATCGACATTGTGGTCTTGAGATAATTACCATATGTGTGGGTTTTCTTGATAGATCAATAGGATATCCAATTTAGTTTCATCTGATATAGAGGTGGCAAAGAGGGATAATTTTCATGATACAACGCAGCAGAAATCTTCTTGAGGAAATGGTGACATCTGCAGTTGCCAACAAACCCAGAATCAGCAAATTCTAAATTAATTTCTGCAATATTAGAGGGTTGAACACGAATATCAATTCAGTTCACCAGCACTTAACGATCTTCCAAGTTTCATATGCTCGCACTGATCGAGACAAAGGTCAGATCGTCAACGAACACCGTCAGCTATTTATACCCTGGATATGATTTTCCCATAATCATATCTGCTGCCAACGAAAGCACATACTTGAACGACAAACTTTAATGTAATGTGGTTTAAAATATCAACTCAGAAAATCACCTAGTTTATCTGCTGCCTTTACCGGCCTCCAAGTGAGACACGCCCATTTCTTATTGGAAAAGAAAAGTAAGCCACTGTTTTTTTTTGAATTTTTGTATTTTTCTCGGATTAAGCAACTTAAAATACAACACTTTTATCTCTTGAACTATTTTCGTATCTTACTTTGTTTTCGAGAAAAAAAATAAAAACCAGTTTGATGCATGTCCCTTGAGATGCATGGACATTTTCTTTTTTAATCAAGGTTTGCTTTGGAAAATAATTGCAGCATTTAACTTGACAGTTGTCAGCTTATTTATAAGGTATTAAATTGTTGTGTTTAGAAAGTATGTTTGGTGATTATTTTTTGTTCCATATGGAAAAAAAATAATTTTTTAACGCCCTGTATCTTGAAAACGAAGCATGTGCGGATCCATGTTCATATGAACTTTTCATATTAGAATCATCCAAAGAATTGTCTCTTAAAATTACTGCATATACTTAATTAACACCCTGTATAGTTGAAATGTAAAAAATAATACAGGGTGCCCCAAGTACAGTGGCCTATTAGAAGTATCTCGAGAACTAAATGAGATTTTATTTTTCAAATTTGGCTGTGGCTATAAGAGATAGTTATCTACGTTTATAAAAAATTTTCGATGGTGCGGTGTTGCCGGATCATACCGAAAGTGGTAGCAACTTCGGAATTTTAAATAAATTACCATTATATTATTTTTTTTGGAATCTAGGTAAAAATCTAGAACAGTTTCCTGTATAATATCATATACCTATCTTTAAGAGTTTTTGAATTATAAATATTTTTGAGATCTTTTAACGCCGTATCGGGACCTGAAAAGAAAATCGTATCTTTTTAGCGGTTACAGCTAGAAAGCTGAAAATTTGATAATAGTTTCACAAGGCCTTCGCAATTGTATAATTTTGAACAGTATTTAATTAGTTTTATACAGGGCGTCTCCATAACAATATTTCTGAGGCAGATGAATTATTGCAAAAATCTTCTTTTTTTTTAAATGGGACACCCTGTATTTGATATGTTTTGCTAATGGAGGATCGAATTTTCTATCTAATGATATTAAGTGTTCTATACCTATCTTCAGTATTTTCGGAGTTATAGCGAAATTTAAAAATTATCTTATAAAAATATATTTTTTTGGTAATTTGCTGTGGAATGGATTCATAGAAAGAAAATAATGAAAAATCCATGTGACATTATGTCTGTGTTGTTGTAATAAAAATAGCTAATTCACATTATTCGAGCTTAGATATTTTAAGTTTATTTTATATTCATGGGGAGTGTGGTAGAGTTTTATCTAGAACTTGCAGAAAATTTAATGAACTGATGCAGCTCCTATGACTCCAAAAAAGTTGATTGATCGAGGCGGTCCATGGAAATATCTCCAAGGTCTCCAGATTTTACCCCCCTAGATTTATATCTATGGGGTAGGATTAAAGAAATAGTATACAAGACACCCGTCACAACAAGAGAAGATTTCGAAAATCGAGTACGAAAAGCTTTGGGGTCTCTAGAAGGGAAAGAAATGAAAAAGGTGACAAATAAACATGTTATAACCACAATTTATGAATGTTTAAGAGCCAAGCATTTTAAGCAATTTAGTTATTAGTTATTTTATTGGTGTTGTTGCGTAATTTTCATTTTGTTAATTTCTTTATTAATAAATTCCCTATTGGTTAACCATTTTTTTTTACAACAACACAGACATAACAAATGGATTTTTCATTATTTTGTTTCTATGAATCCACATCCAACTACCAAAAAATATATTTTTTATAAGATAATTTTTTATTTCGCTATAACTCCGAAAATACTGAAGATAGGTATAGGAACACTTAATATCATTAGATAGAAAATTCGATCCTCCATGAGCAAAACATATCAAAGTCCCATTTAAAAAAAGAAGATTTTTGCAATAACTCATCTGTCTCAGAAATATTGTATGTATAAAACTAATTAAATACTGTTCAAAATTATAAAATTTCGATGGTCTTGTGAAACTATTGTCAAAATTTAAGCTTTCTAGCTGTAACCGCTAAGAAGATACGATTTTCTTCTCAGGTCCCGATACGGCGTTAAAATATCACAAAATTATTTATAATTCAAAAAGTCTTAAAGATAGGTATATGATATTATACAGAAAACTGTTCTAGATTTTTACCTAGATTCCAAAAGAAATATAATATATAGGGTAATTCATTTAAACTTCCAAAGTTGCTACCACTTTCGGTATGATCCGGCAACACGGCACCATCGAAAATATTTTATAAACGTAGAAAATCTCTTATAGCCACAGCCAAATTTTCAAAATAAAATCTCATTTAGTTCTCGAGATACTTCTAATAGGCCACTTTACTGGGGCACCCTGTATAAGAATATTTTTAAATAAGCTTACAAAAATGGTGTTGTCTAATTTGAAAATAGAAAGTTAGTTAGGGCTCCACCAACCCCCCCCCCCCCCCCCCTTCACCCCTTTGGTGTTCCAATTTTTTTAAATGACAAAGCGAGGAACATAAAAAATCTTTGGGACGTATTTTTGGATTTTATTCCCAGAGCCACAATAAGCAGCGTTCCATTTAAAATCCCCACCCTGTATAATATTATAGCTTTCATTTACTGAGTCATTAAAAATACTTTATAGATCTTTATGCTCATTAATTTCGCAAAGTTAGTACTCTATTTCTTTATAAACTGCCACATGATGTTTAGTAATTATAATTTAAGGCCTTTTTAATTGGTTGTAAAGTTAGCCAGTCTCCCGTACGTTTATTTTCTCCTCGGTGGAGATTTATTAGATTACTTTTCGGGGTTAAAAGCTTGTTTAAAATTAAGTTAGACACATGTGTCATGTAATTATTTCTCTTTGGCTGTCTTTGACTTTTTGCACTTTTAATTCACTGACTGTGTAAAGTGACAACCAGCTATTAAGGTTGCCAAGAAAAAGGAACAGAACCACCCCTGCGAGCACTTACTGCATGTGTACGAGCACATATTTTCATGAACGAGATAATCTTAGGTATTTAACTTGAATTGAGATATTTCGGTACCACTCGCTAAGTTTCTGTTATTTTTACCAATTTTACAGGAACGTAAAAATTAAGAATTTAAATATACTATGTAAATAGGGTGTCCTATTTTCGACACTTTTGGGGGCTATTAGAGTTATTATCAAAGATAGAATGTTGCGGAAGGTTCCGGTGTCAAACTTGTCATGGCCCACTTAATTTTTAATCTAAAAACTGGTCTTGTTAGAGACTTTTACGTAAAGTTCAGTAGTGTAGCCACTTTTTCACTATTATTGACCCAGGTCAGGGGTCGGCAACCTTTTGAGACGGAAGAGCCAAAAGTTATAATTTACACAATTTCTCAGTTTTTAAGGAGCCACGAGCGGCCGCAATTTCATATCGAAAGAGACACAACTTGACATCGAAAGAGCCATCGGTTGCCGAGCCCTGGTCACAGCCAAAGCACTGGTGCAGACGCCAAATTGTTTTGGGTCGAAAACGAATTAAAACCTACATGTTTTTTTTTATGATCAAAAACAAGCACTATAGGAAAAAATCCTTTAGGGCACTCTGGGAGTGGTGCGTGTGCGCAAAAAGCAATTTACGTTAGTTTTGAATCGTTGGAGGTTATATTCGTTGGGAAAAACGACCTCGGGAAGGTCATTCATTAAGGATGAAGTCCTCCAGATGAAATAATTCTTAAATAATGAAGTTCGAGGAGTACTAAGCTTAACCACATATGGATGGGCGGCAGTGGTTCATCGTGTATTTCTAATATTCGCCGCTCTGGGCGGAATTAAGAGGGCAAGGTCCGCTGAGCACTTTCCATGAAAATATCTGTAAAAGAGAGTCAAATCCAATACATAGGAATATCCGACGACGGCGTCATGCGAGAGCTTTCGACGGACTGACGACAGTAACGACGCGCGTCGCGGGGGAGGGGTGCGGTGAAAAGCGAGTACAAGTGGCTGAGAGATAGAATCGGTGCCTTATCCTCGTTAATCGATTCAGAAGGAATTTTTAATGTTTTTTTCGATGAAATAAATAATATTTGCGTATGGAACTAGAGAGCCGCCGCTTCACATACAAAGAGCCGCATGTGGCTCCCGCAGGTTGCCGACTCCTGACCTAGGTCAATAATGAAGGTAAATAATAATTCTAGAAGGAGGTTAAGAAAATTATTTCTCAAGTTGAAAATCGGTTAATAGTACGTCATTAAATGGTTAGTAGTGCAAAAAATTATTTGGTGTTTATTGTACCATTTAAAATTTTATTTCAAGCAACAAATTAATTACTCTGTTATCAATTCCAAAACCTCATTAAATTATTGAAAATAATTGAATGGCTTGTAGAGATAATTTAAAATAAATTTCTTCCAATAAATAAAAATAATTATACACAAATTCTTTGTAAATCAATTTAATGTGTGCACTAAATTTAAGTATGACATAAGAAATTGGTTTACCAATACCCATTAAATCTCTCGTGTTTGTATTTATTTCGAAGACAAATTAAGTTTGTTATCAAAGCGAGAAAATAGCCGGGGTTATCATAGGATATTTAAACCTAGGTCAGATAAGTCATGGTGTCCAATTAAGTTTAAACATAATTATTTTTAATATGACACGCACATTTGTTTTGTTTCATAACGCAAACATCTTTTGGACCCCCAAAGATGGTATTTTATATGCCACTCGTATTGTCGTGGTAGGTATAGGCTATATCCCGTACCGAAGAACGTGTTCTTACAGTTGCAAGCTTGAAAAACTGAGCCTACCCATTATCCCCACTGAGGTTGTATCTAATACTAGCCATGGATTTTTAAAACAGGAAATATTACTTAGTGTTCAGTTAGTATTTTTTTTTAGGCAATACAATGCTATATTTGTGATTAATACTGATACAAGACTATAGATTTGAACTATGCTATATCTGTTTTCGTCCTGAAGCACACAATAGAACGCAGGGTTGCCAGATCAGTTAAATATTCCTAATGATTTTATCTTTTGAAGTTCTATTTTCGTGCCCTTTGATTTTTTTGCCGCTGGCGATTCCCCAATTCCACCTTGTTGTTGGTTGGTTTGTTGGTTACGGGCGGGGGTCGGTTTAAAGACCCGAACTTCTATCACTGCAGCCTGAATGCTTATTGTGTACCCCGATCTTGTTAGAAGATGTTTGTTCCTTCTATGAGGTCCAGTAACCTTCTACCAAGCTTGTCGTGTGGGAGGATATCATCACGTTGTATGTTCCCGAAGATATTTTGTATTCTACGAGACAGCGCTACGCAGCGGTATATTATGTGTGAGGCGGTTTCATCCTCTTCGCCGCAGAGTCTGCATTTAATGGATCCGTTGTTTATACCCATCCGTTGAAGGTGTTTTCGCAGGTGGCAGTGGCCTGTTAGCAGACCCATCACCTGTTTCAGCTGGGGCCGCATCAGGGTTAGCATCCCATTCGATAGTATTAACCCTTGCCATCGAGATAGGTGTTGTTTTTTCGACCATCTATCTAATGTTAATTTTTGTTGCCTGTTTTGATATCCCAAAGGCCGGTTCGGGGCCCCTGAGACTCGCTAGTTCATCCGCTTTCTCATTACCTAATATCCCAGAGTGGCCAGGGACCCACAAGAGCTCTACCTTGTTCCCCCCAGCCGCGAGTTCTTTCAGGTTGGTATGACACTCCAGTGTAAGTTTAGAAGTAAACCGATTGGAGTTCAGAGTCTTAAGAGCAGCTTGGCTGTCCGACAGGATGTACATCTTTTGGTTGTGGTAGCCCTTTTCAAGATTTTGTAGTACACATGCATGAATTTCCGCTTGGTATACTGTGGCGTAGGTCCTCAGAGGAATCACCTTGTGGTTGGTCCGTCCCTGCTCTGGGGCAAAAATAATATAAAGTTTGCATTAAAAACACACAACTTTATATGGTGGCATACAGCATTACCAAACTCAAATTTCAGATTAGAAGTTAATTGTAACTTACATGGTTATGCCCATAATGCTACAATAAACTTTGCAGGAATTTTGGTAATACGGAGAAAATTGCTTAATCCCTAGTTTACTTTAAATTTTGGTGGCGGTTTAAACTTCCAAATCCCTGGTGAAAAGGTAACAAAATTATAGGAATATAACACAATAATAAGGGTGCCATCATAATTATTTCATAAATATTTACTAACGTTTCCATTCAATTTTTAATTAATTTAATTTTTCCTGCATATAATCCACCTGTTCAGTTTACTTTGTTTCAGTAAAGAAATTAAATTATTTAATTCAAAATGATGCCACCCTCCTAGCTCTTGATCCCCTTTTTTTCAAAATTTGCGTGTGGTCAATAGGAGCAGGTAAACTCCTTTTTTGACGCAAGAATGGCTGGTCTAACTGTCAAAATGTCGGACCGGCGCCATCTTGGTAAAGCAAATTAAATAGGAAGAGGGGGTCTTGCGATACATCATTTTAAAGGTCCTGTCGAGTACTTTACGATGACAGAATATTACTTTCTCTATTCCCACCCAAAACAACATGGCGGCTTTTTACAAAATAATATTTTCCGAAAATCGTTCGGAAATATTGACATTTTCGATAACATTTTTTAAAGAAAAAAGTCAATATTTCCCTACACGGAAAATAACTGTTAGGAAATATTCATTTTCTTACTGTAAGGAAATGAAAGAAAAAGTCAATATTTCCCTACACTTAGTCGTTGCTAGGCAACGGAAAATAACTGTTAGGAAATATTCATTTCCTTACTGTAAGGAATAGTACATTACGTATCAAGGGCCGAAAAGAGGCTTTTACGGACGAGATGCGTCCGTCGTCCGACATTTACCGTATTTTTTTTTACAAGTGCTCCGAAGCTTTGATGCCAAATAAATAAATAAATTCTTCAGACAGTTTTCCTGTCTACATGACATGAAAACACTCGCGCATGGAGAATGTAAATATCTTTTTATTATTTTTGACAAATAGGCTCGGTGGCCTAGTGGTATAGCGTACGCCTTGTGATCTGAGAGTCGCGGGTTCAAATCCCGCACTCGGCGTCTCTGGTTTTATTTATTTTTTTACAAGTGCCGGAGTCTTTGAGGCCATATAAATAAAGAAATTCTTCAGACATTTTTCTAAAACATCTTTGAAAAATTAACTGCCAATTTAATTCATATATAATCCGCTATTTATTATCGCTTGTAGTATGGCTCGGTGGGTAGAGTGTCCGCCTGGCAATCTGACGGTCGCGGGTTCAAATCCCGCATCGACAATTCTGGTTATATTTATTTATGAGCAAAAATCTTTCCCGTCCGCTTCGATACTTTCCCGCCCGCTCTCTTGGAAAACGCCACTTTCGGCGCCGAGAACATGCATGAGAAGAGGCACTTTCGGTTCACATGTGAAAAAAAGATATTTCCTTAAAATTGTTAGTATTCTACATAAATGATTGAAAACACATTGTTCATAGGGAATTAATTTATATTTTGAAAACTTCAATGCATTGCAGAATACATTTTGAAATTAGTTTGTTATATTCATAGTTATTTGACAGTTAGTACAATTATTGAAAATTGGAGGAACATTATTAGAACTTATATGAGAAACATTTTGGACAACATGCGAGGTAGTAGGGTTATTTTGTTGAATATTTTGTACTGTGAAAATTTTATTTGCCATCTCAACCTTATTGTTAAGAGATTCTTCAATATATCCTTCAATAACGTTTGATGACTTCCATCCGGCATGCCTCTTTAAATATATGTTAGCACCAGAGTCAACCAATATTGTTGCAGAAGACCGACGACAGCAGTGACCAGTATATTCTGTCGGATTTACCAAGTTCAACGTTTATATGCATATTCGTACTTTTCTCTTGATTTCTTTGGCAATAATTCTAATGAACTGCCTCAACCAGCTCTGGAAGAGTCTCAGAAATGGAAAATTCATCATCACTTATCATTTTATACTGTTTTGTTTTCGAAAATACCACCAATTAAATTTATATGCGTCAAGTTTGACAATTCAACATTAATACGTCTCCATAGTAACGCAACAAATTTTATTACGAATTTCAAAGCACCATTTATTTGTAAATAAAATTATTCGCGATTTTTTCAAAATTAATCAATATCTGTCGATTTTTAAACGATTTTCGGAAAAATAGTATGTTTACCTCGTAGGAAAAGCCACATTCCTGGACTCTGTGTTGCGCCTCAGCTTAGCAATCTTCACAATCGTCCAGGAATGTTAGGCATTTCTTACTCGGTAAACAATGTACTATTATTATTTTTTCCTTCTGCTCTGTCAGTTTTTATTTTACAAATTGGTATAAGGCAGCGAACATCAGCCAGCTGCTTTGGCTTCCCATATTTTTTTAGAATGTTTTTGCGAATTAATAAAAAAAATTTTTTTCGACTGATTTTTGAAAAATAATGTGTTATATTATTTTCTCGAAAATTAACAAAAATATGCTAAATGTTAAGTTATTTTTCATCGCATTATAGCGATATATCTACATTGAACGATATGTGTCTTATGAGATGTATGAGCAGGCAGCTGAGAATTTTGGGTCACAAAATTTCAATTTTTAGAAATTTATAACATTAAACCCTAAAATTCCAAGCAAGTGATTGACATTTAGAGGCATATTTTTTTTCTGGTAACAACTACATACTCGTTTTAATAGAATCATTCACCAGTATAGTGATGGAATTTTTGTACATAATATTAGCATTTATCTAACCGTCGTATATAGTGAATTATTAGGTGTAAATTTTCTTGTAAATATTTTGTATCATATGTATAAAGTGCTAAACGTTTGTGTTTCTAATGATATTTAAATCATTATATTTAGGTAGAAAAATTAAAGACTTACAGGGCGAGTTTTATAAACTGTTACAAGGCGATATGGTGAGAATGGTTTAAAAATTCACCCTGTAAGTATAATAGAAAATACATTTTTTGGATTCTAAGTAATGTTATATGGGACACTAAGAAGTTTTTGTCCCTAAGAAAATACTATAATAATTATGTTTTTCAACATAATAATCTACCTTAAATTCAAAGAACTATCTGTGCTGTAATAGATATTAATATCCTCTTTTACATTATTTTATTGTTAGATAGAAAACTTTACATGCGCCCTTGTAGATTTTTACCAGTCATTGTCATAGAAAGTATTTTGTTTATAAGGTTGAACATGTTTACTATCATCTCCGTATATTGATTTTATAATAAAACATTCAGTCCCCTTCTCAGTGTAACCAGCTCAGGCAATTAGACAATCGTAGGTCACTACGTGTCCAAGAATATTTAAGTTAACCTATAAATTATTTAACCCAAACATAAAGTATGGGTGGCAGGAACTATAAACACTGTTTCAAATAGACTTCAGGCAAACTCAAAATCTCGAAGAATTTACTTTTGACGAAATAAACAATGAATGGCTAAGATATAAAAGCAACAAGCAACAGTCAATTTTAAATTAGATGAAGACGCAAGAAGGAATTAACTACAAACCTCTATGGGTTCAAACATATAAGGGTTACCCACAAATCCCTTTGGACTAACACATTGTGGGTGACCTACAAATACCTTTAGGTTAAAATATCTGTGTGTGACCTACAAACCACTTTGGGTTAAAACATTGTGGGTGACCTACAAATCCCTTTAGATTAAAATATCTGTGGGTGACCTACAAACCCCTTTAGGGTAAAACATTTGTAAGTGACCTACAAATCACCTTAGGTTAAAAACATCTGTGGGTGATCACAAATACCTTTAAGTTAAAACATCTGTAGGTGACCTATAAACCACTTTCGGTTAAAACATCTGTGGTGGCCTGCAAGTCCCTTTAGGTTAAAACATCAATCAAATTTAATAATAATAACTAAAAATTCCTCTTTCAACTTTTTTACTTCTACAAAAATAAATTCTTCAACCTTTTGACTTTGACCGAAAGTTCATTCCAAAACAGTCAGTGATTATTATTCCTTCTTATATATTTCAGGTTAAATCATTTATACCGGGTCCGCAAACGAAGCGGTGACGGAAGATTAAATCGCTGACCCCAAAAAGTGTGACAGCATAAAGTTATATTTTTTTAAATGGAACACCCAGTATTTTATTGCATATTTATATTCGTCTTAATATCGTTTATAAGTGTCTCGAATTTTATTTAATTTGGTTTTGTAGTTTCGGAGAAAAAAATTAAAAACCAAAAAAATAAGTTTTGCAGTCCTGAATAAAAAAAAAACAATCCAGAACTATTTTTGTAACCTTTGCATTGGGTACAATTTATGACAAGAGGTCTAGAGATACTATGAATCTAATTGCGTCTATCTATTTTATACAGGGTGTTCATAATAAGTTTTCAAAAACGCCACATTTTAAAATAATTTTTCTCAAGTTTTTCAAATCGAACACCCTGTATATTATTTCGCTATTTGACGTAGAATTCTTAGACAATTTTTATTGGTAATACAAGCATATAAGTTATATCCAGCCGTTTTCGAAATAATTGTAAATATCATAAATTGTGTTCTTTAAATAGAGTTTTTATTGGGAAATTTTGTTATAGGCGACTAGACTAATAATTGTAAAGTAAAGTAAATGTTTAAAATAGCTTCATTTTACTCTTAGAGTTTACCGTATTTTAGTTATTTCGATATAAATTTTAAAAGCCTATATTTTTGCTACTTTTATTTATTTAATTTTATTTTTTATTGTTAATCGAGTTGCCATGTTTTTTTTTTGTTTAGATTGTCACTATTACCGTCACTTGCATATTTACCAAGTATAAAAATCATATTTACCATTTATAAAGTTGTAAAATTCGACATTTTGTGTATCTTAGTACTTAATTTCGACGATTGAACAAATGTAAATAATTAATTTATTTGGCTGTCTAAATGACAATCTAAACAAAAAAAATTATTGAAACTCGATTAAGAATAAAAAATAAAATTAAATAAATCAAAGTAGCAAAAATGTAGGCTTTTAAAATTTATATCGAAATAACTCAAATACGGTAAACTCTAAGAGTAAAATGAAGCTATTTTAAACATTTACTTTACTTTACAATTATTAGTCTAGTCGCCTATAACAAAATTTCCCAATAAAAACTCTATTTAAACAACACAATTTATGATATTTACAATTATTTCGAAAACGGCTGGATATAACTTATATGCTTGTACTACAAAAAACAATTGTCTATGAATTCTACGTCAAATAACCATACAGGGTCGTTCGGGTTTGAAAAACTTGAGAAAAATTATTTTAAAATGTCGCGTTTTTGAAAGCATATTATGAACACCCTGTATAAAATAGATAAACGCAATTAGATTCATAGTATCTCTAGACCTCTTGTCATGAATTTCACCCTATGCCGAGGTTAAAAAAATAGTTCTGGATTGCTTTTTTTGATTTTTTTTATTCAGGACTGCAAAACTTTTTTTTAAATTTTTTTATTTATTTCTCCGAAACTATAAACCCACATTAAATAAAATTAGAGGCACTTATAAACGATACCAATATGAACCTAAATATGCAATAAAATACTGGGTGCCCCATTTAAAAAAATATAACTTTATGCTGTCACACTTTTTGGGCCACCCTGTATAATGTGAAATATTTTTAAAACATGCCGCTTTTAATCCAATATCTCAAGCTGTTTTTGTTTTGTTGATAAGTTCTTCGATAACGATTTAATCTTCCGTCCCCGCTTCGTTTGCGGACCCTGTATGTTCACTTGAATATTTTTGGAAATCTTATGGTGTCAACGATTGGATGTATCCTTCAACTTAATCCTCCAATTGATCCTAAAATTTAGCTTGAAACTTTCACATCGGCATTTTTAAGCCAATCAGAGACTTATTTATATTTATGTCCAAATAAAGACACATGGAATGGACAACTTAAATTGCCAAATAAAAATTAGGTGTGAAACTTTCGTACTGAATCCCCCACGTGCTTGAAGTAACACCGGAAATTTTCTCGAGTGTTTTAAAAATTATCCCGAGTCGAAGGCGAAGACGAATAATCCAAGCACTATAGAGATTACATGTGAAAATAATATTAATTATTATCATTCATTGAACTCGTGTGATACTTATCCTCATGATACATGGATTTTATACCACTTTTTCTATTTCGGACTATTTTTAATTTAATTTGCAAAATTAAAACTAAAAAAAGTTTCAAAACAAGTTAGGGATTTGAATTTTTAATGTAGTAACACCGCCACTACAAATACAGGGTGTCCGCTAATTAATGTTACATGAAAAATCTACAGACTCCTTGCGTAAAAATATTAGGATTTAATTATACTTACCTATAACCGAAAGTTGATAATAACTGAGGTACAGGGTATTAAGTTAAATTTCATATTTGTTTTTATCCAATAACTTTGCGGGCAACTAACATTTTTTTTTTAAATTTGGCAATTATGGTTTTTTTAGGACGAGAAATTTATTTTTTTGTGAAATTTTAATGTACAATGTAGGGTGTGCTGCTTGCGGCATTATTCGCACATTTATTAGCATAATTCTTTTGTGTCTCAGTGTATTTAAATTTTGAATGAAAATAATACTTCTCTCATATTTGTTACGTAAAAAAGGTATATTAAGTTCAGGTCGCCCAGAGTTATCGTTTCTTAGATATTTGCATTTAAATTGTTTAGTGAACCCTGCCCAATTTTATTATTTATTTACAAACATAATTTTTTTCTTAATGTAACCTATGAGAAAACAAATGAAATTTAGAGATGCAGTTGCTATGAAAATTCCATGTTGTTATTTGTTTGTTGATTATAGTAAGATAGCTTTGTCAAAAAATGTTTCATTTTTGAGTTTATCGTTAGTTTGTGTTTTCATTGCTGTTATTTTCTTTCAACACGATATTTTCTAGGGTCAAAGTTATTTTAATGGAAGTAAGTTAAAGAACAATCCAATTGTTGTATTTATTATTCCCAATTACCATTACCAGAACATTAATTACCATGTAAATAATTGGTAAGAAGTAACAAAATATTATTTGCTTACCAGAGATAACGCCTTAAACAATTTAAATGCAAATATCTCCGAAACGGTAACTCTGGGCGACCTGAACTTATACCTTTTTTACGTTATAAATATGCGAAAAATATTATTTTTAATAAAAACTTAAATACACTAAGGCAAAAAAAAGTTATGACTTAATAAATGTACGAAAAATGCCGCAGACAGCGCCCCCTAGATTGTACATTAAAATTTCACAAAAAAATCCATTTCTCGTCCTAAATAAACGTAATTGCCAAATTTTGTAAAAAACGTCAGGTTCTCGCAAAGTTGTTAGAGCAAAACAAAAATAAAGTTTTAACTTCAACACCCTGTATCTCAGTTAATATCAACTTTCGTATATAGGTAAGTATAATTAAATATTAATAATATTTTTACGCAAGGAGTCTGTGGTTTTTCCATGTACCATTAATTAGCGGACACCCTGTATAAAAAGATGTCAACTCAAACCATACTTTAGGTTAACGATTAATGCAGGTGCAAATAGCAATATTTCCATAACAGGTTTGCATGATTTTTGTATGATTACAAACGCAGATTAAATAAAAGATATTGTTTAGTTGTTTTCATTTTCTCATTTAATATTTAATCTAACAAATATGAAATATTGTTATGGTTTAAAATTGACATCTTTTGACATTTAGATTGGTAATTACAACGGGTGCTTCAAAATTGTGACAAGAAACAACATTTTATTTTCTGAATGAAGGACACTGTATATATTTTAATTGGAGGGAAGGAGCTACTTATTTATTATTTATTATGTAAAAATATCCATTGCGTCTCAACAGAGCTTTGTTTAAAAGTAAATGATTGGAAGTATTAATATATAAAACTTTAAATAAATTAATTTAAAGAATATAACATGAGTTTTATTATTACTTAAATCTTAGTTTATTGTTTATTTATAATAAATACTAGGGGATGTATTGTACCGGGTGATTCATTAAGGGTGACGAGCTACCGTATCTCAGGAACTAATAGTCGTACGAGTTTAAAAAAAAAGCCCTTAAATGAAATCGGCCAAGAGAAATTGCTGGAAATATTTTTTTAATTCATATATCCACCGCTAGGGGGCGTAATTGCTCCGATCGTATAAAAAATGCAGTTTTCTTGAAAATTTTCCAAATAAGTTGAAAAAAAAATACTACCACAGTAATACTTCTATAATTGTCCATCTTTTTGGTTTAACACTTTTTATTGTGGAACGTAAAATAAGGGCGGTAGGGGATGATGAACTTTTCCTTACTAAAGTGCCTATAGGTTTGGTTAAACTTAACGGAATAGCAAACTAGGTCTCGTTTAAGAAAGGAGGGTATATTGAACAAAATAAAAGGCAACTACGTCATTCTGGTTCTTGCCGCCCTCGCTAGGGGGTGTGTTTTACAAGTTTAACCGCATTTTAAATTTTGCTCCGAAATCTTAAATGGAACAGTATGATTATTTTATTAGATTCGAAAACTAGACTAAATTTGCAACAAAGTATGTTTAAGCCGCATGTCGATATCTCCATTCGTTTAAACGTTATCACTTAAAGAATATTGCATTAACAAATTTATTAAAGAAACAAAATAGATAATTCATAATCGAGCATGCCATGGACAAATAAAAAAACAATTTAGCCCAAAATTAAATTCTCATCTTAGAAGGCCGTGAAAAGACTTGGAAGACAGTTTCCATGGAAACGGCGATTTTTAACAAATGGATAGTTTATTCTTTGACGATTAAATTTGTAAAGAGCCCAATTAAATTTTTAAAATATGCCGTATACGAACGAGGAGGCTTTTGATATGTTAGCAGTTTATTTTGAATGTTTGCAACATGACGTTATTGCCGAAAACGAATACGCATTTAGATATCCTGCACGACGTCATCATTCAAGAAATGTTTTCAAAAGATTAGCGAAACGATTGAAGGAGACCGGACATGTCCAGCCAGTCGCAGCTCCAAATAGAGTACGGAGAGCAAGAAACGAAGTTAATATAATAAATGTGTTAGCTTATATTACTGCCGACCCTCATTTAAGCATTCGAGATTTAGTAAGAGATCTAGGATTGACATATTCCTTAATTCAACGTATTTTAAAAAAACATAAATTACATCCGTACCATGTAATGTTACATCAACAATTAAAGCCAGCCGATTTCGACCATCGACTGGACTTTTGTTATTGGCTATTGGGGATGGTGAACGGAAACAGAAATTTTTTATCCCAAATATTGTGGACTGACGAGGCAACTTTTTTCAGTTCAGGGAAAGTTAATAATCACAACATGCACTATTGGTCAGAAACAAATCCTCACTGGTTAAGGGAAGTTCAATTTCAAAATCGATGGAGTGTAAATGTGTGGTGCGGGATTTTGGGTGGAAGAATTATGGGGCCATATTTTTTTGATCAGCATTTAAATGGCGTAAATTATCTACAATTTTTGGAAAATGAGTTACCTATACTGTTAGAAGATGTTCCTTTGGAGGACAGAATGAACATGTGGTTCCAACAGGATGGATACCCAGCTCATTATGCTCGAAACGTCCAAAATTTTTTTCAGTTTAGGAATGGATAAATGGATAGGTAGGAACAGCATTTTTCCTTGGATATCGACATGCGGCTTAAACATATTTTGTTGCAAATTTAGTCCTTTTCGAATCTAATAAAATAATCATCCTACTGTTCCATTTAAGATTTTGGAGCAAAATTTAAAATACGGTTAAACTTGTAAAACACACCCCCTAGCGAGGGCGGCAAGAACCAGAATGACGTAGTTGTCTTTTATTTTGTTCAATATACCCTTCTTTCTTAAACGAGACCTAGTTTGCTAAATTCCGTTAAGTTTAACCAAATCTATAGGCACTTTAGTAAGGAAAAGTTCACCATCCCCTCCCGCCCTTATTTTACGTTCCACAATAAAAAGTGTTAAACCAAAAAGATGGACAATTATAGAAGAATTACTGTGGTAGTATTTTTTTTTCAACTTATTTGGAAAATTTTCAAGAAAACTGCATTTTTTATACGATCGAAGCAATTACGCCCCCTAGCGGTGGATATATGAATTTAAAAAATATTTCCAGCAATTTCTCTTGGCCGATTTCATTTAAGGGCTTTTTTTTAAACTCGTACGACTATTAGTTCCTGAGATACGGTAGCACCCTTAATGAATCACCCGGTACACTGTACAGGGTGTCCCATTCTCGACACTTTTATAGGATATCTCCGTAACTGTTAGTGCTATCAAAAAAGTAATGTAGGTGTCGTGTGCTCTTTTTGGGTCAAACTTAAAATGGTAAAATCAAAATTTGAAAATTTTCGCTCGTTTAAAAGATACGGGGGAAATAAAAAACTTGAGAATTTCAAAATTACCCTATATTTTCTTAGTTAAAAAGAGATACAGAAAAATGTTTTATATAGAAGTTTCATTGTTGAATAATCTGCCGTTTTCAGAATAAGTATACGGAGACTGGTAAAAAAGTTATCGGACCTAACCTCATTTTTTCAAATGGAACACCCTGCATATTTTAATCTAAAAAAATACTATTTTATAATCTCCTTTCAAATATATAACACAGCATGGATGATATTGGTTTCCTAGGCGATTTATTAAACTTTATTGCTTTAAACTACAGTAGACCATGGAACAAAAGCTAATATCCTAGAAACAACTATGTTTAATATTAACATTTCACGTCAATTTCATTTTTACATATTCATTTGTAAAAATGACTTATCAACATATTGAAAAATTTGATGATGTCGGTTTATATTGAAAGTGGAAATAACGAAGAAATGGCGCGAAATGTATATTTTGTTCGCTATCCGGAAAAACGGTAACCATTTAAGGACATATTTCGAACATTTGCGATGATTTCGTTATTTCTTACCTTAATCTGAATCTTTTATTTCGTTTAAATAAGTTTCGTAATAGTAAAGTTTAAATTTCCTCAAGGGTCCATATTGTCTCCCACTCTCTTCTTACTCTACATTAACGACCTTCTAGTGAAAACTAAAAATCCGATATTTAGTTTTGCTGACGATAGCGCAAACATCGACTGCCGACGCACATCTTCGCAGACAGCATGAAGTATCACGCCTCAACAAAGACCTGGAAGAAATTTTGGCTTGGGGTGACAGTAACCAAGTCGAATTTAACGCTAAAAAAACCCAGGCAGCAGTTTTCTCTAAAAAGGTTAACATTACAGAACCGGAAATAGTCATGGCCGGACACGCAATCCCACTGGCTTCATCTATTAATTTGCTGGGTGTCAATCTGGGAGGAAATATGTCTTGGCATAACCACGTTGTGGCAATCGCCAAGATAGCTTCTCAGAAGCTTGGCGTACTCTTCCGAACCAGAAAGTTGTATACACCTCAACAACTTCTGACACTATACAAAGCCCAGATTCGACCATCACTAGAATACTGCTCTCATGTCTGGAGCTCTGCACCCAAACATACTCTTCGGCTACTGGATTCCATCGAAAGGAGGGCTATTCGTCTGATCGGAGACCACGAGCTGAAGAAGAACCTCGACAGCCTAGAACATCGAAGACAGGTTGGGGATTTGACTCTCTTTTACAGATATTTTCATGGAAGGTGCTCGGCTGACCTTGCCCTCTTAATTCCGCCCAGAGCGACGAATAGCAGAAATACACGACGAACCACTGCCTCCCATCCGTATGTGGTTAAGCTTAGTACTCCTCGAACTTCATTATTTACAAATTCTTTCATCTGGAGGACTTCATCCTTGTGGAACGACCTTCCCGAGGTCGTTTTTCCCAACGAATATAACCTCCAACGATTCAAATCCAACGTGAATCGCTTTCTGCGCACACGCACCACTCCCAGAGTGCCCTAAAGGATTTTTCCCATAGTGCTTGTGTTTGATCATAAAAAAAAAAAAAAAAAAAAAAATAAATCGGCTAGGAACCATCCATGGTGTGTTATATATCTGAAAGGAGAATTTAAAATAGAAGCTTTTTAGTTTAAAATATACAGGGTGTTCCATTTAAAAAAATGAGGTCAGGTCCAATAACTTTTTACCTGACCCCGTATACTTATTCTGAAAAGGGCAGATTATTCAAGAATCAATGTAATGAAACTTCTGTATAAAACCTTTTTCTGTATCTCTTTTAACTAAGAAAATATAGGATAATTTTGAAATTGTCAATTTTTTGATTTTCCCCTAAGCGATCGAATATTTTCAAATTTTGATTTTACCATTTCAAGTATGACCCAAAAAGAGTACATGACACCTACATTACTTTTTTGATAGAACTAACAATTACGGAGTATTGTAATAAAAGTGTCGAAAATGGGACACCTTGTACAATATCGGTGATATCTAGCAGTGGTGACTTTATCTTTGAAGGTTTGCACAAGCCTCAAAATTTGAACAAAAACATTGAAACAAAATAGAAATAATTGTTACAAAAAAAATATAAATTATTATTTTTTCAAATTATTTCCTTATGCAATTCTAAAATGCAGCATGTCAATTTGAAGACACCACCCTAAATATTTCGCTTCCAGTAGATAATATTACAAATCGTGTAGGTGTTTTACATAGAAAAGAGCATGGGACTGTATATAAATCTGGTTGAGGAGAAAAAGACGAGATAATTTGAGAAATATAAAATTGAAACAGTTAATTCTGTCGCTTCGTCGTTAGCCGCAACTGAATCCTGGATACAAGGAACCTCGTATACTACTGCACTTTGGGGGGTAGTTTCGATATATCATGAAGTTGCCGATTTCCATGAGGAATCGGGAGTTCGAACGGGTCTTGTTCAACTTGCGTTCTCGAGAGTGTACTTGAGAGCCTGAGAGTCTATTCTAACTAGCATGGAAGCATTTATCCCCTCCACCAAAAATTAATTTTAGAATGCCATTTCTTGGAACCGTTTGATGGTATATTCGTTCCCAGCCGGTAGCAGATTAAATTAAAAATTTTATACGTATATTTATCGGTACGTATATTCCCTACCAACCAGAGTTTTACGATACTGCGATGCTTAATGCCTTTCCTAGAAATAGTAGTAATTAGTAAATAATAGAAATACCTGGAATGGAGACGTTGCGTTAATAAGGAAGAGCTTGTATAATGCTCGTCGAAAACTGACACACTTGCAGTGATGAAGATCAATATTGGAACATGCAGAGGTGAAATGTTTTTACTTATTAATGATGCAGCTGATCAAATCGCTCTGCCCACAATTTTTTTGTCAGTTTTTTATGATGCACGGGTATTTTAACGGTCACTATATTCCTCTGATTTTTTTCCCTATTACCCAGCAAACGTACAGTTGTATTCATTGAAAATGGGGACACTAAATTTGTTATAATGTAAATCGGTCTTCATTGATTTTGACTTCTGCAAAAGTTTATGGTTGACAACGCTGTCACTGTATATAAATCTGGTTGAGAAGAAAAAGACGAGATAATTTGAGAAATATAAAATTGAAGCAGTTAATTCTGTCGCTTCGTCGTTAGCTGCAACTGAATCCTGGATACAAGGAACCTCGTATACTACTGCACTTTGGGGGGTAGTTTCGATATATCATGAAGTTGCCGATTTCCATGAGGAATCGGGAGTTCGAACGGGTCTTGGTCAACTTGCGTTCTCGAGAGTTTACTTGAGAGTCTGAGAGTATATTCTAACTAGCATGGAAGCATTTATCTCCTCCACCAAAAAAACGCCCTTTCAACGACAAGCCTTGGGTTAGCAAGGATTGTGAGCTTGCTGTCAGACCAAAAAAATCTGGCTTACCAACAGTGGCGTAACAACCCTATAACTGAGAATCGTACCATCCTTGTTACCACTCGAAACCAATTTAAGCTAACAATAGCTCAAAGCAAAGAAGTCCATAACTTGAGGATCAAAAATATACTTCTTGACAGTCCAAACGGATCAAGGTCCTTTTGGTCAGTCGCTAAGGCCGTCAGCAAGAATTTTACGAAATGAACTATTCCACCTCTAACACGTTCCGATGGTACAATAGCATTAACAGCCGCAGACAAAGCAAACTTACTTGCTGAACTATTTTCTTCGCATTCCACTGTAGATTTCCGGAGAAGAACACCACCCAACATTCCTGCAGTTCAATCCGAAATGACCGAAATCGTGTTCCGTAAGCGTCCCGCCAATCGAATCCTGGAAGGGCTCGACGTCAAGAAAGCTTCTGATCCAGACGAAATTCCTGTTATAGTTCTCAAGAGATGAACTAACACCAGTATTTTGTAGACTTTTCAACTTATCCGACAAAAAGGAATATTTCCATCCAGCTGGAAGACGGCGTGAATCAAGCCAATTCCAAAGAAAGGTAAGAGAACCCTGCCTAACAACTATCGACCAGTCGCATTGCTTTCAGTTATATCCAAAGTAATGGAGAAAGCTATTAACCAACAACTTCTAAAGTACCTGGAAGGCTTCAATATTATCAGCGATCATTAATATATGGTTTTCGGAAGTCCAGATCAACTGGAAATCTTCTAGCCTATGTCACCCATCTTTGGAACAACGCAATCGAACATAATGGGAAGTCTCGGGCTGTTGCACTGGATATTTCTAAAGTCTTTGGTCGTGTTTGGCATGAGGGGCTTCTAAGTAAACTGCGATTCTATGGTATGCTCAGTCGATTCTGTGCAGGGTTGGCTAGCTTTCTTAAGAACCGCTCTCTGCAAGTGGTGATTGACGGATTTCTCTCACCTTCACCATCAATGCCGGTGTTCCTCAAGGGTCCATCTTTATGGAACGACCTTCCCGAGGTCGTTTTTCCCCAACGAATATAACCTCCAATGATTGAAAACCAACGTGGATCGCTTTATCCGCACACGCACCACTCCCAGAGTGCCCTAAAGGATTTTTCCTATAGTGCTTGTGCTTGTGTTTGATCTTAAAAAAAATATATATTTTCAACGTCAAAAATGAACTTATGCATGTAGCAAATGTAACTGGTAAAGAGTGGAAGGGGTGTCATCCGGAGTGACTACTTATGGACTCCTAATCTTTCGATCTTCCGACAAATAGAGTAGTCAACACAATAATGATTTTTTTAAACAATAACTGATAAGCCAGGAACCTCAGTGCATGTAATTTCTAATTACATTAATTTTAGAATGCGATTTCTTGGAACCGTATGATGGTATATTCGTTACCAGCCAGTAGCAGATTAAATTAAAAATTTTATACGTATATTTATCGGTATGTATATTCCCTACCAACCAGAGTTTTACGATACTGCGATGCTTAATGCCTTTCCTAGAAAATAGTAGTAATTAGTAAATAATATATATACCTGGAATGGAGACGTTGCGTTAATAAGGAAGAGCTTGTATAATGCTCGTCGAAAACTGACACACTTGCAGTGTTGAAGATCAATATTTTAACATGCAGAGGTGAAATGTTTTTACATTTTAATGATGCAGTTGATCAAATCGCTCTGCCCACAATTTTTTTGTCAGTTTTTTATGATGCACGGGTATTTTAACGGCCACTATAAATATTCCTCTGATTTTTTCCCTATTACCCAGCAAACGTAGTGAAACGTACAGTTGTATTCATTGGAAATGGGGACACTAAATTTCTTATAATGTAAATCGGTCTTCATTGATTTTGACTTCTGCAAAAGTTTATGGTTGACAATGCTGTCACTGTCAGAATTCTCAAAATGCCTCGCCATTTAACAGAACTTGAAAAAGTTCAAATAGTAGCCAGAATTGAAGATCGGTGATCAATACTGGCACTAGCAAATTTAGACCGAAAAAGCAAGAACACAATTTTACAGTTAAACAACTTTTGGTACAAGAGGAGTCTTTGATAATTTCATTTCGGAGAAATACAGGACCGCATCACGAAGTTTCCTGATGTTGTTCAAAAAACCCTCGAAACGCCATTAAACCACAATGTGTCATACATCGTTGCATTCGGGAGAAAAACAGCTCCCAAATTCCAATATCAGGAAAACAGAACCGTATTTAAAAAAAAAAGTTGATAATGGCCCTTCGAAGACGACTCGTCGGATTACAAAACAATTAACGCTGTTAGGAAAAAGTGGCAATGCAAGAGTGCAATTTACTTTAGAATTCGATCTCAAAAAACCCAGGAAAACAGTAAAACGATTCTTCAGAATTTCGGGGTTTTCCGGATATCTCCGGAACTACTCGGAATTTTAAAACTTTCTAAACGGCATATAATTAGGCACGCAAGCGCGCAACTTTACCTCCATTTAACCGACTTCGTATCTCTTGCGGTTTCCGAGATCCGTGTACTGGCCCTCCTTATCTTGGACACGTTGTATATCTATTTACCAATTTCTGGTCCAGAACCCTGGCTGTTTTAGTAAACCTTCATTAGATTTAAGAAATATCTGGAAGCCCTTGTTAAGTAGATGTAAGCTTAGAATTACTAATATAGCGCAAAACAGAACGCACGACTGCACCCATCTCAATTATGCTTCAGTGCACATAGCTAGTATAAATAGAACTGTAGTTACTTTTCTTATTTAGTATTCACCTGAAGACGACTGGAGATACTTACCAGTTGAAACGTTGTGATATATAACAAATAAAGACAATGCAAGTCCAAAACTTTTCTATCACTCAAGAAACACCATTGTCTACAACCTTCAAACAGACATTACCAATTTACGTTATTCTAGCTTAACTAAATAAATCATTTTATAGGGCCTAATAAATAATTTTGCGGAGGGGCCCAAATTTTGAAGTTGTTCCGCGACTGTATACATGGTGGCCAAATAAGAATGGGCGCCGGTCATATTTCAGGAACCGCTTGTCATAAAGTTTTGAAATTTATGACAAAATTAACCGAGAGAAATTATTGAAATTTATTTTCAAAGTTCCGCTAGAGCGCGTTCAAACTATGACAAAGCAGATTACACTGACGAACATTTTAAAAAAAAAATTTCCTCCCTGGAATGATTTTGACTGGATTTTATATATTTTGGCCTGCTGAATCCGGATCTGGCCTCAGATTTTCGATATCAGCCTCCAATGATAAGGGACGGACATATGCTTTGAACAATTAAAAACCTATAATATATTTTATTAACAGTTAGCTTAGGTACATTATAAACATTTATAAATAATTTAAAATTTAATATTTACTTCCCTAACGTATTTCTTTTATAAGAACTCCTGGATGTGTCTCGTATTAGGGTCCAGAAATAGCCGGCTAACATATTCGGGCTCCACTTTCCTATATACTTTTTCTCTATGGAGGCAATATCTTGGTGAAATCGTTCTCCATGCTCATCTGATACTGCTCCTAAATTTTCAGGAAAAAATGGAGAAAGTGAAGTTTTAGTGACATGTTGCATTCTAAAATATGATATGCCGTGAGTAGTTCTTCCACGAGTTCACGATAATTTTCTGATTTATTATTTCCAAGAAAATTCTTGCAAACACTTTCAAATGCATTCCATGCCCGTCTTTCATTGTCACTTAAAATTTGCCTGAAGTTCGCATCTTTAAACAATTGCCTAATTTGGGGACCAACAAAAATTCCTTCTTTAATTTTGGCCGCACTGGAAATTTGGTCTTTTAAATACTTGAAAGCATTTCCTTCTCTATCCAGTGCTTTAACAAAATTTTTGATCAGATCCAGCTTAATGTGAAGTGGAGGTAAATATATTTTTTCTTTCTGAAATAACGATTCTCGGGTCAAATTTTTAACGCCAACTTGTATTGTGTCACGTGGACCTTAATTTTATAATGTTTGTCTCTTGCACGGCTGTCCCATTCACATTGCACGGCTGTCCCATTCACACAAAAAGCAACAGTATTTTGTATAGCCTGATTGCAGTCCTGTCAGTAACGCCACCACTTTTAAATCTGCACATATATTCCATTTGTGATCTTCGTACTTTACACATCTTAGTAACATCTTAAGATTGTCATATGTTTCTTTCATATTTACCGAATGACCTATAGGAACCGATGGATGCTCGTTTCCATTAAAAAGTAAAACAGCTTTTAGACTTGTTTTAGACGAATCTATGAATAGTCTCCATTTATCGGGAGTATATGGTAAGTTCAGTTCGGTCATTAGGCCAGGTATGTCATGGCAAAATACTAAATCACCTTCCACTGCAAAAAAATTTGTGAGAGTAGATTGCCTTTTCCTGTAGATGGACACCTTCACTCCTTTTCCCAAGAGCTTCCACTGCTGCAGGCGGGATCCGAGAAGTTCAGCTTTTGTTTTCGGGAGGTCCAAGTCACGAACAAGGTCATTTAATTCACCTTGAGCGATTAAATGAGGTGTATCAGGCAAATCATGAGAACTAGGGATGTAGCTTGGTCTGGCTTCTGGTGAAATACTTCCGGAGTCTGATTCGGAATCAAGCGTGTAACTCTCAGGTGGCTGGGGAATTGGTAATGAGTTGTCATGGGGAACTGGTCGCATTGCAGAAGGAATATTGGGGTACTGAATGCTACGCTTGGTTTTGCTAGTAATTCCTTTAATATTGGTCAAGCAAAAATAACAATCATCTACGTGATTACGAGGTTCCCTCCAAACCATTGGAACTGCGAATCGCATAGATTTATGAGTACCTTTCAGCCATCCAGTCAATATTCTCGAGCACGAACTGCAACACATTTTTGGGGCCCAGGACCTATTTTCATCGTCAACTTTGTATCCAAAGTACAGTTCATAAGCCTTTTTTACTAATGAAGATATCGGTTTTTGGTACGCTTTCGCGGTAACACAAATATAACAGAAGGTATCGGCTTTATTAACGCAAACACGCATCGACATTTTTGGTACCGTTTTACCACGCACGTAGATCTAAGCGAAAATATTAATAGATGTTTACTAAATGATTATATAGTAACGACTAAAGGGATATTTCAAGCATAGATCCAAATAAGCTGCAAATAACAATGGGGCGACCGTTTATTACCTATTAATGGGCCTATTCGACTCTTCCAAGAAATCTGAGGCCAATATACAACATTATGGGTCAGTTGTATATTAGTTTAAGTCCAAATGTTACAAAATACACGATATTTTTATAAAGAGGATTTTGTGTTGATTAGTGTTATCGGTTATTTATCGAAAATATGCCCAATAAAGATATATAAAAAATTAAGCGTTGTATTTGTTGAAACAAGCGGTACAACTTTGATTTAATAAATTTTGCTCTAACTCACAAAATAGACTGAGGGGAGGAGGTGGAACCACTATTGAAAGAAATACTCATACCTTCGGTTTGCCCTCACATACTAGAGCTTATCCGATAGTAATATTTAAAATTTTCTATGACTATTTTTCATAATATTCGTCGCCGCTAGAGTGGGCTATTGGCACAATCATTAAACATATCAATTTTTTTCCAAAAATTTCAAATTAATACATAAATATTTATTTAAATACAAAATAGATTAAAAGCCTCATTTCTATCTAAATTTCAGCCAGAGGATATACAGGAAAAAAATATAAAACTAAAGAAAAATGGCATACTTGCTTGGCGCTAAGCATCGCTTCAGCCTACTACTAGAAAAAATACTATTTTTTTTATGATCAAACACAAGCACTATAGGAAAAATCCTTTAGGGCACTCTGGGTGAAGTTCGAGGAGTACTAAGCTTAACCACATATGGATGGGCGGCAGTGGTTCGTCGTGTATTTCTGCTATTCGTCGCTCTGGGCGGAATTAAGAGGGCAAGGTCAGCCGAGCATCTTCCATGAAAATATCTGTAAAAGAGAGTCCAATCCCCAACCTGTCTTCGATGTTCTAGGCTGTCGAGGTTCTTCGTCAGCTCGTGGTCTCCGATCAGACGAATAGATTTATATTTATAAAATTATTAACTTTACATGTTTTAATAATGATATGAGCTAATTTAAGATATAACAACCGCTTGTTCATCAATGGCTACCTAAATGTTCAAAATATCTTCCATCATTTTCTATTTATTAATTTTTCCCTCGTTCCAAACAAGACAAGACTCGATTTCAGCTCGAGAAATGTCTAATTCTATACCGGGTGGCGCGTCCATAGACATATAATATAAAAGGGGAGATAAAACATTCCATTCATAAGACACCATTTATTTAAAATCATGCCCAGTTCTACAGTTTCAAATAAGTTCGAAGCAGATGGCAACGCTGTAATAAGGTACGCGTTTAGATACTTTCGATCTAACATTAGGCATAAATAGGTAATCGTAGGTATTTTTTACAGAAATTCAAATAATATCAAAATAGTCCATATTTTTGCAATATTTACTTAAAATATAAAATTAGCTACGCACTATTTAACATTTAATATTTAAAAAGAAAAACAAAACGTCATTATTCTCACTTAACGACGAAATATTAATCCGGGGTTAGAATAGTCGAATTTTCTAGACACCACGCAAAGAGGAACCATTGTAGATAGCTAATAAATAGCTCTAAATGGTTCTAGTTTAAAGAAACACTAAAAATTAATTCAAAAATACAATAGATCACAACCGCAGTAGAGAATAAACACAAACAACACTGCGCCCGAAAAATTAATGACATTCCTAAACTTCAGGGTTACTCGTACTATAATCGACAAGCACGTGCGTACAGCGTTGCCACGGTGATTTCCCTAAAATATTTCAATTTGATGTTGTTGAGAACCTATAAATAACTTTACGAGTAGAAAATTTAGAAAATACACACATATTTAGTATAATATTTGTATTTAATAGGTACACATGAGAAATGCATTCAATATAATTAATATTATACCTTTTGGCTTCAAACGCAGGCGGTAGATTTAGGACCCTCAGTACAGACTTGGTTGGTGGTTGGTTTGTTCGGGTTTGTTCGGACCCGAACTTCGATCACTGCAGCATTTCGGCTTATTGTGTACCCCGATCTTGTTAGAAGATATTTGTTCCTTCTATGAAGTCCAGTAAGCTTCTACCAAGCTTGTCATGTGGGAGGTTGTCACCACATCGTATGTTCCCAAAGATATTTTGTCTTCTACGAGACAGTGCTACGCAGCGGTATATTTGTGTGGGGCGATTTCATCCTCTTCGCCGCGAGTCTGCATTCAATGGATCCGTTGTTTATATCTATCCGTTGAAGGTGATTTCGCAAGTGGCAGTGGCCTGTTAGCAGACCCATCACTTGTTTCAACTTGTTAGCATCCCACTAGATAGAATTTTCAATGGTTTTCCAATTACGGCCCCTGCATGTATTTGACCAGGTAACCCGTGCCATCGAGACAGGTGTTGTTTTTTCGACCATCTATCTAATGTTGTTTTTGATGCTTGTTTTGATATTCCAAAGGCCGGCTCGGGGCCCCTGAGACTCTCCAGATCCGGCTCTCGCTAGTTCATCCGTTTTTTCATTTCCTAATATCCCAAAGTGACCAGAGACCTACAAGCGCTCTACTTTGTTCCCCCTGGCCGCCAGTACTTTTAGGTCGGTATGGCACTCCAGTGTAAGTTTTGAAGTAAACCGTTTGGATTTCAGAGCCTTAAGAGTAGCTTGGCTGTCCGACAGGATGTAAATCTTTTGGTTGTGGTAGCCCTTTTCAAGATTGGGTAGTACACATGCTTGTATGGCATGAACTTCCGCTTGGTATACTGTGGCGTAGATCCCCAGAGGAATGCTTTCGTCCATCCTGGGTCTTTCTCCAATTATACCTACGCCCACACCGTTAGCGGTTTTTGATCCATCGATGTACCAAACTAGACCCTGGTCAAATGACGAGGGTGCACTATTCGTCCATTTATCAAAGTTCGAGTCAATCTTGAAAGGCTCTATGAAATCGTATGTTGCTCTAATACGATCAGTTTGCATATCCAAGAGCTCATCGTTGATTAGATCCGTGACTCTTGTGTGTCCAATTTTTACGGGGTTCCCCATTTGTGATCATCCTTGAGGCATTACAGTTAATATCCATTCTGATGTGAATATCTAGGGGTATTAATCCCAATATGACTTCTATTGCTGCCGTGGGGGTGCTGCTCATCGTCCCACTGATACACAGGCAGGCCAGCCTCTACTATTAAGTTTGTTCGCTGTCGCAATCTGCTGTGTTTTTGTCCACCAGACTACAGACCCATATGATATCTGGGGTATGATAACTTTGACATAGAGCTATTGGTACAGACTTGGCATCATTGATTTTCGTTTAAAATTTTGTATGATTCTTACAGAATATAAACAATTCTGTATCTTGTTTATATTAAATGTTTTTGGGTGCGTCCGAGAAGCACACATGTGATTTCCCATGTAAATGGTCAAATATTCGCTTCCTTATTGATTTTAAAGAAATGTCTGAATATTTCTAATCGTCCTGATCTATTCAGTTGAGGAAAAAGTTACAATGATCATTTAGTTGGTGATGTATACTGACAGAAATGTGTCAAGTCAGTATTTCCTAGTTTCCAATCATTTTAAAAATATATTTTGTTAAATAACTCCTAAATTACTAGGATAATACACTTAGTGGAGTCGTTCCGGTATCATTAATTATTTTATCGATGTTAAAAATAATGAGTTTCAATATGAATGTAGTGGCTTTAATCAAGAACGGTGCGTCTGACGAGAAAAACTCAAGAGACTGTTTTCATGGAGTATTGAACATGCCAATAAGAAAAAATATCCACATGGTAAAATATCATTGGCGTACTATCTTTTTTGTAAAAAATATCAAAGGACATGTTTGCAGCGACGCCACTGATGGAACAATTGAATAACTTTTCTAACTAAAATTTGAGGTTCTATATCCTATTAACACATCCCAAAATTAAACATAATATCTAAAGTATTTTCGGAGATGGCCATTTTTTGTATGCCGCGCCCAGCGCGCATTTGGGAAAATAATAAATTTTCGCCAACGCCACCTCGTAGCTGATAGAAAAATGAACAAATTGAATCCGGCCTGATCCCCGTAGCTCGATTAATAAACTACTTATTAGCATTTATGTAAAAAATTTCCAATCCCCCTTACTCCCCTACTAATTGCCCCACCAACCCCAGCCTCCGGCCCATCAAAGTATTTGGTATCACCCGTCAATTCGCGAAAAAATTATGCCCCAACTCCGTCCCTTCTCGAGATATAATTAATTAAATTTTATTGTTTTTGCAGTTAAAAATGGCGTTAATTCGCGAAGTCATTGAGTTATCGGGATCGGGTTTGTTCGAGCATACGCGCTCTGTCAAGCTCTTCAATTTTGCTTCCTACATTTTTTTTGTAGCATCAAAACCGGCTGAGTTATTTTCAATTTTCCGTTGTAGGTTAGATTTACGGGGCGTGCCCCCTCCCCCTCATGCGGCGCCCTGCACAAATCATTTCAGAATATCGAGGGGATCCTACTGTATCGATTGGGAAAAAAATCTACTCGATTTCGTCAAGGGATTTTCGAGCCGTTTATTTCGCCAGGACGACTCCACTAACTATAAATTTATCTTGCTGTGGCCTTTAAAAAGTTTAAGTACATTTTTGGCCTAAAATAAATAGGGGAGCTAATTTTTGATCATCTTACAATTGAGGGGGTCAGAAGCCAAGGGGTCCAAGTAGTAAAATGTAAATGTTGAGATATTTTAATTTGAAATATTTTTACTTATAAAAAAATCTAGCACCCTAAAATGGGTGAGTTATGCATCGGGCATTGTTTATTTTAGTTTTGCTTATACTTTAGGATCGAATTCGGAATTGATGGGCTTTATTTTTTTTAAAGGACCGTACTTTTGCATAGGGTTGTGGTAACAATTTTGAAAAAATTCCGCATAATTTTTTTTTATAGATAGGTAACTCGACAGGCAATAAAAATTCTGAATAGAATATGCTTTAATACAAAATAGATACAGAAGGTTTTATATTAACGCTACTCATCATCCGATTCAATGATATCACCGAGGTCATCATTCTCATCGTTTCGTCCATTTGTTTGTTGCCCTGCATTCAATGACTGTCCTGGATTCAACAACTTATAAAAATCATGGTGTATTGGTGGTAGATACCGTAGAAGCTGCATCAAGTTAATGAATTTGGCTACTTTTATTTTTGGAGGATTGTCATAAAGTGCAAGTAGAAGTATTGTTGAAGGTTTACAACAAAAATCCAAAAAGGTATATCAGTGTTATAAACTTCCTTATAAAAAAGTTTGAATGGATACTTCTTCTCGAAATGTAGCCATTGCATTTTACTTACTCCTGTAACATTTGGTTCCACCGAGGTTATCACTGAATGCATCGATGTGGGTCACTGTTTTTGGCAAACTTTCAATATACTTCAGCAAGCAAGACATGACTTCTTGAGAACCTTTCGACCCTTCATCTTCATGCCACATGTACATGTTACCAATTCCTGTTGATCACGGATTCCTAAATTGTAGGTCCATAGCTGGCGTAAATAATATACCTTACTACATGGCAAGTGTGGAGTGGGCAAGGTTTTTTGCAAATCAAAGCAAAAGACACGTTTTTCTGGACACTGTCTGGCCGATTCCTTGGCGGCGTTTCTTAAATTTTCGGCTACTTCAGCCTGACGTAGATGACGTTCGTGGTCTGTGGCTACAAGGAAACCCTCTTATGATTTTGGATCACAAGTGTTTTTTTGGGTGAAGAACTTGTCACACTTTGAACATGTGTTGGTGAAAAGCTAAGTTGAAACGGGTATTAAAAATGTCGCGATATTTACTGAATATAGCAGTTTCCTTGGCTGCAAACGGATCCAAGTATACTTGGACCCGTTTAGCTCTAGTCAACTTTTAAAATATGGTAAGAAGTAAAATTTCTTACTGATAGGTGGCAGCACTAAGAATTGTTTCATACTTGGATCTCTTTGTCAACAAGTAAATTAATATATTAAGTTTTGATTTTTGCTCTTACGTCGATTTTGCAAAAAATTCGACTTGGACCCCTTGGCTTCTGACCCCCTCAATTAACATGGGATATCGATTCTTCTGGAAACAACAAAATTTATTCCAGCAGTTATGTCATTGTTCGAAAAAGAGTCTCACCATAATTGCATATGAAGTTATATCCATACTCATAATTCTAAAGACATATGAGAATGAAATCTGTACTTAGAAGAAAACACGAATAAAACCCAGCTCTTTGTTTTTACGTACAAGAAACATAAATGTTTTACATGGCGCCAACACATGTTCGAAAAAACTTGTGCAAAAAGTTGCATAACAAATAAACCCATAATTAACTCTGACAAAATGACAATTAAAAATGTACATAAAATCTCAGTATCTGATTTTCTACGAAACAATAATAAAAACGCCGCCTTTATTTTACCTGTGTTTAAGTGGCGACTGTCAATGTTGGTTTGTGAGGGCCCCGGGTGCTCGACGGGGGTCCAATTATTGGCCCATTCTGGGTTTGGGGACGCGGACCCCTTGTGTCAGCTGTTTGGCAATATGCCGTTTTAGGTCTATTTTGCCTATAAGTTTAGCTCATTTTTCCATCTTATGCTCTTTGTTTTGTGATTGATATTCTCAATATACACTGCTCGACTTATTCAAGGCACACATTTTCGAAATTTATTAGTCGTTTTGATTGACTTTTTTCTAATTGTAGGTTCATAAGAATATTATTGGATTTATTAATTTAGTTTAAAAAGTAACTTTAGTAATATACGGTATTTTTTCTATTCCTTTTCCTTAATTTTATGGAAAACTTTTTTATTGTGATTAATTTATTAATTTTATTCCTACTTCTACAAGATAATTTCTTTTTATAAGACTAGTGTAGGGGCACGCATTGTCGTGCATAAGCAAAAAAGTTAAGCCGATAATATGGGATACAATATGTCCTTCACGAACATCAGTAATGTACAGGGTGTTCCATTTTCGGCACTTTTATAGGGTTCTCCGTAATTGTTAGTGCTACAAAAAAGTAATGTAGATGTCATGTGCTATTTTTTCGGTCAAACTTAAAATGGTAAAATCAAAATTTGAAAATTTTCGCTCGCTTAAGAAATACGGGGAAAAATCAAAAAATTGATAATTCCGAAATTACCCTATATTTTCTTAGTTAAAAGAGATATAGAAAAATGTTTTATACAAAAGTTTATTTATATTGATTGTTGAATAATCTGTCGTTTTCAGAATAAGTATATGGGGTCAGCTAAAAAAGTTATCGGACCTAACGTCATTTTTTTAAATGGAACAGCCTGTATATTTTAATCTAAAAATATACTAATTTAAATTCTCCGTTTAAATATATAACACACAATGGATGATATTAGTTTCCAGGGCGATTTTTTAAACTTTATTACTTTAAACCACAGTAGACCATGAAACAAAAGCTAATATTCTAGAAACAACTACGACTATTAATATTTAACGTCCATGTCATTTTTACATATTCATTTATGAAAATGAACTATCAACATTTTGAAAAATTTGATATGATATCAGTTTATATTGAAAGGGGAAAAACGAAGAAATGGCGCAAAATGTATATTTTGTTCGCTATCCGGAAAGACGGTAACCATTTTAGGACATATTTCGAACATTTGCGATGATTCTCGTTATTTTTTACCTTAATCTGAATCTTTTATTTCGTTTCAAAGTAATAAAGTTTAAATAAATCGCTTAGGAAACCAATATCATCTATGGTGCGTTATATATTTGAAAGAAGAATTTAAAATAGTATCATTTTAGATTAAAATATATATGGTGTTTCATTTAAAAAAATGACGTTTTTACCTGACCCCGTATAGTTATTTTGAAAACGACAGATTATTCAACAATCAACATAAAGAAACTTATGTATAAAACATTTTTCTATATCTCTTTTAACTAAGAAAATATATAGTAATTTTGAAATTGTCAATTTTTTGATTTTCGTTAAAAATATTAAATTGGCAATATTTCGAAAACTATAAATTTTTGAGTTTGTAGTAAACATTATACAAAATTAACCTTATTCTATAGAAAATAATTATAAAATTTGGGCATTTCCATTTGAAAATAGATTTTTTGCATTTCATTTTAACACCCTGTATTAATAGTTATCAAAGCATTATAAAAAATCTATTAAAGCAGGTCCTTTCAACAACGTCAAACATACTTAGACTTAGTTAAAGGACAGCATATACAAAATCTGCTTAGAATCTTGTATAGAATCAAATTTAATAATATATAAGGTGTCCCATTTAAAATGTGAAAATTGACACCGACTTCCGGTATATCCGGAAATGCCACCATATTGAAAATATTTTAGCCTAGTTGCCCCCCTCAACATTAGCATACTGTCAATTTTCAAATGTATAGTTTTCCACATAAGGAGAAAATATGCAAAAACCGATAAATCCACTTTTATTGATTCTGAGATATTGCCAAAAATGTGTGCAGCAGAATTCCCCAAATATTTAAAGACTATTTAAAGGGGATGTTGCACCTTCTGGTTTGCCTCTAATAATTCTAAAGTTCCGTTGTCATAATTTATTTTTCTGCTTTGTTAATGTTGATTTTTTTTTTATTTGTCGTTTTTTATCTTCTTTGGGGGATGTCGTTGTACGTGAAAATAAGAAAGTCGGTTTACTATGTACACTTAACTATATTTACATACATTATAAATATTTACAACCGACTAAAACGGGACTAGTCATCGTCTCTCAGAGTGCCGCGCGTACCGTTGGCTAGCTGAGATCGACCCACTACCGCAGTGAACAAAATAAAAACCTAAACAGCTTATTTAGGGAAAAGCAAAGAAATGTGAACGGCCTGTTCTTCTTCAAGGCACTCGCATAATATACCTCCAGATCCATCAACATTCGGATCCACCTCATCAATGGTTAAGGTAGTTCCAAGAAGTAAAGTCCGATACCATTGCAGATCACCTGACTCCTTCCAATTCCGACCAAACTACCAAACATGTTTATAATAATGTCTACCCCACTACCACCTTCATCTTTTAGTTCCTGTTAACAAGCTCGTTTTATATCTATTTCGTAAAATATGTACAAGCTACGTATAACTGTATAACAAATAATATTTAAAAATCTAATCGGTTTTTGCTTGAAGTTTGGATTTGTCGGTACATGCAGGATTGGGCCAGTTTCGGATAACATTTTTAATGAGATTTATTGGTTTTTCCTTGTCAGGTCAATAAAATGCTACAAAATTAGTAAGAATCGGTACTAAAAATCAAAATAGTTAATTTATCGATTTATGCATGTTTGCTCCTCATACAGGGTATTCCTTAATGACGTGATATATTTCAGGGTGTGATTCCTTAGGTCATTTTATATAGAAAGAGTTCATATTAACAGATGTCCGAAACGGCTTAAATTTTTTGTTACATGGTGTTGAATTTTTATTTTTTAATATCTCCGAAAGTACTTTAGATATTATTTTCAATTTTGGTATGTGTTAATAGGATATAGAAATTTTAGTTAGAAAACTTATTCAATTGCTCCACCAGTGGCGTACTTGCAAACATGTCCTGTGATATTTTTTACAAAAAAGATGGTACGCCACTGACATTTTCCATGTATTTTTTCTGATTAGCCTGGTCAATTCTACATGAAAACGGCTTCTTGAGTTTTCCTCGTCAGACGCATCGTTCTTGATTAAGACCGAAATTTATATTGAAACTCATTATTATTAACATTGATAAAATAATTAATGAGAAATTTTGTTTTAAAAAAATTGTTGGAGTGGGCAATTCGATACGAAAATGGGCGGAAACATGTCTTTTAAGTGAAGGTGGCCATTTCCAACAATTTTTATGGAACAAAATTTATCATTAATTATTTTATCAATGTTAATAATAATGAGTTTCAATATGACTTTAGTGGTTTTAATCAAGAACGGTGCGTCTAACGAGAAGAACACAAGAGACCATTTTTATGTAGAATTGACCAGGCTAATTAGAAAAAATATCCCCATGGAAAAATATCAGTGGCGTACCATCTTCTTGTAAGAAATATCAGAGGATATGTTTGCAAGGACGCCACTGGTGGAACAATTGAATAACTTTTCTAACTAAAATTTGTGGTTCTATATCCTATTAACACATACCAAAATTGAAAATAATATCAGAAGTACTTTCGGAGATATTAAAAAATAATCATTTAAAAAATAAAAATTCAACACCAGCAAACAATTTAAGCAGTTGCTGATTCATATGAATTTTTCTTTATAAATTAACCTAAGGAATCACACCCTGAAATATTAGCACGTCATTAAGGAACACCCTGTATACTTTCATGCAATTTTATAGAATATATTTCCTTTTTAGCTCTAAAAACATATTAAATTAATCTCATTTCTTAAAACGCTTAATATCGCTGCAACGATGCAAAGTATAATGTTACTTGCTCTCTTAATACGTAATTTTGCGGTTGATTTTGAAATGATATCTTAAATTAATTGCGTGGCATAGAAGCGATCTGTTACATGGGATGCAAAATGTTCAGGTTCGTTTAAAAAACACAAATAATTACGTGTTCTTCGTTAAATGTTTCTAGATAAAATCAGAGCCATAATCCAGTTAAAATATTGGCAACGTAATACTTGGTGAGACAAATATATTAAAAATTTTGATTCATTGAAAAATGCGAATAATGTTTCGAAGAAAATAAATTTACGTAATGAGGCTTAGTCCTAGTGTTGGGAAAAACCGATCATATTAAAAATCGAGTACTTGATACCCGAGCGATTTTAATAATCGAGTGAATTGCTCGAGCGATTAATCACTTGAAATTTGTAAGACTAAGAAGAATGTACCAGCACTAGATGTTGGTTTAGAAGTTTAGTCTAGAGTTTTTATTAAAAAAGAACAGTTGATTCTGATTTTTTTTAAAATGACATCCTTTAATTCTTTAAGAATTTACAATCGCCGCTGGCTGGCCAGTCAAAACAAAACCCATGTTGCGATGATTCCACTAAGGGATTTGGCATACTTTTTTATATGCACCTTCTCATTTATGTGCCTTTAAGAAAGACGGATGTCGTGTCAGCCTTCTGAGCGTCAAACTCGAAAGTCGCCAATCGGGTTTGTTGGGGTGGCCCCTGAAGATAGGATATCAAGTGAAACAATTCGATTTTTCGCCTCAATTTATAACTAGAGTACCTAGTATTTCCTATCGAGCGAAAAACTGCTCGAATATACGTATGCGTCAAGCGAAGCTCGGGTATTAAGTGATGACGGTTATTTCAACAATCGAGTACTCAAGCGGTTTTTCGCTTGAGCGATCACAACACTACTTATTACTGGGGTAAGTATACAGGGTGTTATGGAAATAACTATTATATTTAAATGTGTGACTTTCTGGGTGTCCTAGAGAAAGTCTACAATCTTTATTTTTAATCGACTATCTAAATACTAAGGTAAAAACCCATTTTTTCTACATGCTGTCGCTCCATCTGGTTTCAGTTAGCAAGAAAGTATATCACTTGAGTAAACTACAGTGATGCCAGATCACACCACGTGTCTCGTCCTTGCTTGGATAACCGCCGCGTACGTATTGATATGTTTAACCTTCGGTATCGTTGCTTCAGTATATTTCGTTACTGGATGTTGGAACGACGTTGCCGAGGGTTCCACGTGCTTGATGTATACGAACTTTAAACGTTTTGTTAGTTGTAGCAAATTATGGAAGGTAAGGAAACTCATCAGTAGTTAAATTAACAATATTTTCATTTTCATACATGTTTCGAAGGTATATACCCTCATCAGCTTCAGGTGGAAGATACTTAAGAAGTAAATGTTAACAAAGTAAATAAAACCGTATCCATTGTAATTTTTGTTTTTGTCCTTAGAAAAGCGGAAACACCTTATATTTCTATCAAATTTCTTTGCCTGGTTATCCATATCACAACCGAACACAGCGCATCTCGTTTTATGAAAACTCAAATATTTATTTTAGTAAACACACACGCCTAAATAAGAAGAAATCTGGTGAACTTTCAAAATTTTCATGAAAAACTACGGCAAACGGCACTACGTGGAGACCAGTGTTGCCACAAATCTTTGATCAAAAGTAATAAATTGCCGTTTCGAAACCTAATAGAATAATAAAAGACGGTATCAGAGTTAGAAGAGTACCAAAAAAAGATCGTTACTTTCCTATAATACGAGAGCCACATCCAGATTGAACATACATTTTATATGAGGAGCATCACAACAAGAATGAACATCTCAAAAATTGTTATTATTACAATTGTAAAAGAATGTCAACGCTGGTGGCAACGGGGAAACCACAACTGCCCTAAAGTGCATCTGCCGTACTCCTCGGAGGTCACTTCGTGTTGAACCGGGAATCTTCATTTCTGCAATTGCCCTACCCACCCTTACGTCGCGGAGGGAGCGGAAGTCGACAAACAAGGATGGAATATGCATATTTTCTTTGTTGTTTCGTGTGTGTTTCGTTATGGAAAAATTATTTGGTATAGTGTGTAAGTTTCAGGTTCGAGCATGATTCGAAATTTGTTCTTTGGAATAAACATGTTGGCCAATGATATAGTGTAGGACAGATGAACACTAGGATAGAAATAATTAATACTTGTTATAGTTCTCCAATTTATTTATATGTAGAATAGCTGTCGGCCGTATTGCGCTCGAATATTTATTTTTTCAAATTAAAATATAATAGGAAATCTTCTCCAAAAGGGGTATCGGGGCGGGTTCGCACTTGTTTCCACACGGCATCTATAAATGTTATTACATATTAATTTTCTTCTTATGTAAGAATAAAATTTCGATAATAAATTAATTACTACTAACGGCGTAGTCAGGTAGGGTACAGAAAATCCCAAAAATATTACAGTTCTAATATGAAAATAAATATGACATAACCATTCAAGTCTCTATCTAATAATAATATTACAGCATGTCATTAAAAATGCATGTAAACAGGGGAAAAAGGCGATCCTAACGGATTAGGTCATACGAGCTTAACCGAACATCACCCGAATACACTCGAGTTGCAGGGCAGATGAACATTAGGGTAGTTGAACAGTAGGATAGATGAAACCATCTCGTGGCAACGAGGAGAGATCGCCGAGCAGCTTCGGCTAGCGTCGACCGGTTCCAATGGCGCGGCGGGTCTTTTAAAAGTTTGTCCGAATCTATTCTTATTTTAGTGGTCTTTTAGCTGTAATGTGTGTCATATTTCTATGAAATTAATATACGAAAATACTTAAAACATATTATTCTTTCATTTCATTTTACCATTACATGCGTAAAACGTTTCAATATCTTTAAAATTGAATTAAAAACGCTGAAAGCAATATAAATCGCTATAAGAAATTTAAAAATCACTCTCCCTTTGGAACGGTTAGGTATTTTACCTTTAGTTGTTTGTATCATGGGACCGAGCGTAGCGAGAACCGCATAACCAAACTCAATTTTTACAAGACCTTTACTTTTTTTATTATAAAATCGAAAATCCGGCAACAATGCACACATTTTTGTTGTCAACATCATAAATCGCTATATTAATTAATTATTTTCTTAAAAACTACTACGTATTCTACAAATTTTTTTAAATGAAAATCACTACTAAAAATTTATATTTAAAAAAAAAAATAGCAAAAATTTCAAATTCGTGCGTACGAATAGCGTAACGGTCCCACATTACTTTTACTCCTGCAATTTAAAAGAATATATTTAAATACCGTAGGCAAACCGAGTAGGAAAGCTTCATGCCACAGCTTGACAGAGTATTTTTAACTATAGTTTTCATCGGTTTGCATGGAAAATATGACATTTATTTTTATTTATGTGACAATTTTTGACCCACTTTGTAGAAATTACTGCTTTCGACAAAGTTAAAAATACTTTAGCCACGGACACACAACACTGGTAGCTGTTTGGCTTATCTTAATCTGAATTAGTCAAAAATCTTAGGCGTTAATTAAATGTTATCGAGGGACCGATCAGTACCATGACATAAAACATTATTTCACGTTTTTAGTTGCCGTGCCAGGCATATTTATAACATGTTATTTTTACAAGGATTTTACCGTGTTTCTTTGAAGGTTAGAGACAATGCTGTATCATGAGTGATAGACGTGTTTTGGACTTCCATTGTCTTTATTTCGTTTAAATCACAACGTTTCAACTGGTAAGTATCTCCAGTCGTCTTCAGGTGAATACTGAGCAAGTTACTAAACTACGAGAGTATTTATACTAATAAGGGGGGTGAGAAAGTTAATCAAGTATGACCGAGGTGGGTGCAGTCATGCGTCAATACTAGAGGACGTACCTAAACTAAGATTACATTTGCTTAACAGGGGTTTCCAAATGTTCCTTATATCTAAAGAGGGTTTGCTAAAACAACCAGGATTCTGAGTGATGACAGCTGCTTCTTTGAATTTCCTCTTTCGCCAATGTTCTTCTTTGAGTATGATACTTGATTGTCCCCATTGTAAGTGGTGGCCGTGGGTCCAAGCGTGATCTGCTGCTCCGGATCTGTTTGTTTCTCCCTTTCGTGTGTGGCTCTGATGTTCCTTGATCCTTGTTTCCAATGGCCGTAGGGTTTCACCAACATAGGATTGTCCGCACTCGCAGGGTATTCTATATACACAATTCTTTGTGTCTTTGTGGTTGTTTGGTTTTGTCTTTGTCAGGTGGCTTCTTAAAGAGTCTTTGGAGCTGAATACTGTTCGAATATTGTATTGTTGTCCTATTCGTCGAATCTTTTCAGAAACCCCCTTGACATAGGGTATGTTTATGGTCGGTCCAGCTTCGGTGTCATCTCTTGTTCTTTGTTTATGATTTTGACGCTTTTTGATGGCTTGGTCTACCAGTCGTTGGGGATAACCATTCATTCCTAGGTCCTTGGTGATGTTGTTGAGTTCTTGTGTGATAGCCTCTTGTGAGTTGCAAAGCGTGAATGCCCTGTCAACCAATGTTTTAGCTATCCCATGTTTGGTATTATTCGAATGGTTCGAGGCATAATTAAGGTATTGTCCTGTGTGAGTTTGTTTCCTGTATACCGATGTGATGATGGTATTCCTGTTTCTCTGGACTACAACGTCTAGAAAAGGTAGTCTGTCATTATTTTCTTTCTCCATAGTAAATTTAATTGTAGGGGTCAGGTTGTTCATATGTTGTAAAAAAGTTTGAAGTTCGTCATCGCTTCTGTTCCAAATAATGAAGGTGTCGTCTACGTAGCGGAGCCATAGTTTAGGTTTTATTATAGCTTTTTTAATGGCTTGGTCTTCAAACCATTCCATGTAAATGTTGGCTATTACTGGGGAGAGGGATGAGCCCATTGGCAGTCCGTCCATTTGCCTGTAGAATCTATCCTTTTCCTGAAAGTAGGAATTATTCAGGCAGCATTCCAGTAGGTCCATTATGGCTTTGATTGGTAGCGGGGTTCGTTCTTCGAGTGTCAGGTCATCTTCAAGTTTTTGTCGTATAATCTGAAGAGTTTCCTTTACTGGGACGTTGGTGTAGAGACTCTCCACATCGAAGCTAACCAATCGATCTTCAGGTTGTATTTCATTTCCACTTATTATCTCTACGAAATGCTGTGAATTTTTGACGTAAGATGAGCTATGTCCTTGTAGAGGTTGTAGTATCGGGAGCAGAAATTTGGACAGTTCGTGTGTTGGGGAATTTCGAGAGCTCGTAATAGGTCGTAAAGGCATATTGTGTTTATGTATTTTTGGTAAGCCATATAGATGTGGGGGTTTACTGTGATGTGGTGTTAAGCGTGAACGTGTTCTATCTGGAATATATCGTTCGTAGCTCTTGAGTGTCCGGTATACTCGTCCCTCAATGGTAGTGGTTGGGTCTTTTTGAATGCTCTGGTAGTTACCTTTTTTTAGGACTTCTTCAATTTTTTGATCGTAGGTCGCCACATCCATTAAGACAGTAGCATTTCCCTTATCTGCAGGTAAGGAAATCCCACTGTTGGATATTATTTGCGCAGCAGACTCTGCAGTAATTGAAGCTACACAAGGAGAGGAATTCCGATGGAAGGTAAGAGAAATTTTACAAAAATCGAAAACACCTAAGACAAACATTAGTAGGGAAGAATCAGCTGCCCTGTCCAAACTTCGTAAAGACACAACCATCAAAATTCTACCTGCAGATAAGGGAAATGCTACTGTCTTAATGGATGTGGCGACCTACGATCAAAAAATTGAAGAAGTCCTAAAAAAAGGTAACTACCAGAGCATTCAAAAAGACCCAACCACTACCATTGAGGGACGAGTATACCGGACACTCAAGAGCGACGAACGATATATTCCAGATAGAACACGTTCACGCTTAACACCACATCACAGTAAACCCCCACATCTATATGGCTTACCAAAAATACATAAACACAATATGCCTTTACGACCTATTACGAGCTCTCGAAATTCCCCAACACACGAACTGTCCAAATTTCTGCTCCCGATACTACAACCTCTACAAGGACATAGCTCATCTTACGTCAAAAATTCACAGCATTTCGTAGAGATAATAAGTGGAAATGAAATACAACCTGAAGATCGATTGGTTAGCTTCGATGTGGAGAGTCTCTACACCAACGTCCCAGTAAAGGAAACTCTTCAGATTATACGACAAAAACTTGAAGATGACCTGACACTCGAAGAACGAACCCCGCTACCAATCAAAGCCATAATGGACCTACTGGAATGCTGCCTGAATAATTCCTACTTTCAGGAAAAGGATAGATTCTACAGGCAAATGGACGGACTGCCAATGGGCTCATCCCTCTCCCCAGTAATAGCCAACATTTACATGGAATGGTTTGAAGACCAAGCCATTAAAAAAGCTATAATAAAACCTAAACTATGGCTCCGCTACGTAGACGACACCTTCATTATTTGGAACAGAAGCGATGACGAACTTCAAACTTTTTTACAACATATGAACAACCTGACCCCTACAATTAAATTTACTATGGAGAAAGAAAATAATGACAGACTACCTTTTCTAGACGTTGTAGTCCAGAGAAACAGGAATACCATCATCACATCGGTATACAGGAAACAAACTCACACAGGACAATACCTTAATTATGCCTCGAACCATTCGAATAATACCAAACATGGGATAGCTAAAACATTGGTTGACAGGGCATTCACGCTTTGCAACTCACAAGAGGCTATCACACAAGAACTCAACAACATCACCAAGGACCTAGGAATGAATGGTTATCCCCAACGACTGGTAGACCAAGCCATCAAAAAGCGTCAAAATCATAAACAAAGAACAAGAGATGACACCGAAGCTGGACCGACCATAAACATACCCTATGTCAAGGGGGTTTCTGAAAAGATTCGACGAATAGGACAACAATACAATATTCGAACAGTATTCAGCTCCAAAGACTCTTTAAGAAGCCACCTGACAAAGACAAAACCAAACAACCACAAAGACACAAAGAATTGTGTATATAGAATACCCTGCGAGTGCGGACAATCCTATGTTGGTGAAACCCTACGGCCATTGGAAACAAGGATCAAGGAACATCAGAGCCACACACGAAAGGGAGAAACAAACAGATCCGGAGCAGCAGATCACGCTTGGACCCACGGCCACCACTTACAATGGGGACAATCAAGTATCATACTCAAAGAAGAACATTGGCGAAAGAGGAAATTCAAAGAAGCAGCTGTCATCACTCAGAATCCTGGTTGTTTTAGCAAACCCTCTTTAGATATAAGGAACATTTGGAAACCCCTGTTAAGCAAATGTAATCTTAGTTTAGGTACGTCCTCTAGTATTGACGCATGACTGCACCCACCTCGGTCATACTTGATTAACTTTCTCACCCCCCTTATTAGTATAAATACTCTCGTAGTTTAGTAACTTGCTCAGTATTCACCTGAAGACGACTGGAGATACTTACCAGTTGAAACGTTGTGATTTAAACGAAATAAAGACAATGGAAGTCCAAAACACGTCTATCACTTAAGGATTTTACCGTTGGCCAATTAGGTAATTTATATTATAATTTGGAATGCACCTTACAGAAGTTTTTTTTGGGTTTTATTAAATGAGGCATATAAAATGTGGTCTTAATTTTTGGTATTTTTTTTATAATAATTTATTTAAATATTTTCTTCTATACGCTCTATAAATGTTGCAACTTAATTAGCTTCTTATTTAAATTAATTCTTTATTTAAACTTAATATTATTATACAGGGTGAAAATGTGGGAAATCTCCCGGATATGAAGAAAACAACTGAAGAGAGTACTACAAGTTCTTTTAAGCTTTTTTCGTATACGCCTCCTCTTCGGAGATATGGGCTCCCAAAGAGCTCCAATGGATCAAGTTTTTTACACATAGTAATTAAACCACTAGGTATATTAACAATTTTTTTTAATATGATGTACCTATACCAGGTAAGACCCTTCAAATTCTTATCCAAGAAAATGTTGTGAATTACTTATAGCTGCAGGGCCAGACTAGCTGTGACACTTATGGGCCCTTCTTTTATCATCCTGTATAATAAGAACCTCCTAACCGTTTTCGAAAAAACGGCATGTCATATACACCAAACATAACCTGTTGTATTTCTGGCCGTGTGAAAATATATTTATTGCCCCAGCAACGTATCTTTTCAATCGGTAATAAAGTAGCTTTGTAAGCATAAGAAGCTTCCTTTGCTGTAACTGCAGGATAATATTTATAAAGCGACTTTTCTACTACAGCAATGATATACCCTGCAAAATCAATTTTACTCTCACAGCTATTTTTTTTTATTGTCATCTAAACTCCTGGACAAAATTAACGCAACATCATAAATTTGCCATATTTTTGATTTTTTTTTTCTAAATTTATGATCCGATTTGAATGATTTTTTTTTTGCATTGTAGGTTGATTCCTTGACAATGTCATAGTTTTTGCTGTTTATAATAAAAATTTAATTTTGAATTTATACTGGGTGTACTAACAATGCTATGTTTTTTTCCGAAAATTCGCAGCACCCTGTGGAGTATATTAGCAACCGAAACATATTGCAGTTCACATTAAACGGCAGGTCCATCTTTCCCCAACATTTTCATTTTTGGTGTACTTCGTTATCTCTGTTATTAAAGGAGATACACCGTTTTATAGAGTAACATGTTTTTATAGATTTTAATATTCAACACATTCATTGTTAAATGTTGTCAAGTAGACTATGGACTTTTTCTGATATTGCTAGCGATGTGTCAGCAGATGTTGTGTTTAAAGTTACAAAGGTCAAATAAAATTCGCCATACTGATAAAAACTGTTCGGAAACTGCTTATTAAACGTTCGTTTCGTATGCCCAGTTGCCCGACGAGTATTTTAATCTTGAAACCTACTTGAAAACATTTAACAATGAATGTGTTGAATATTAAAATTTATAAAAACATGTTACGCTATAAAACGGTGTACCTCCTTTAATAACAGAGATAATGAATTGAAAAGGAAAATGTTGGGGAAAGATGGATCTACCGTTTAATGTCAACTGCAATATGCTTCGGTTGCTAATATACTCCACAAGGTGATACGAATTTTCGGAAAAAACATAGATTTTTAGTACACCCAGTATAAATCGAAAATTAAATTTTTATCATAAACAGTGAAAACTATGACATGTCAAGGAACCAACCTACAATGCAAAAAAAATCATTCAAATCGGATCATAAATTCAGAAAAAAAATATCATCAAAAATATGGGAAATGTACGATGTTGCGTTAATTTTGTCCAGGAGTTCATGTAGGTGTTTTTTTCTTGCTATGGTAGTTAAACGTTTTTTAACGGTAACAAAAATCTTGTGTCATTGGAGGTCTTTTAATTGTTATTGCTATGGTATCATCTATATGCCAGAGATTTAAATAATATATTCGCGGTCGTGTCATGCGTTGGAACATTTTTTTCCTAGAACAGAAATAAACGGTTGGGGAGAAAACTCGTTTAGAGGTACTTAGGAATCCACTCAAATAATAATTTTTTGAAATTTTATATTATATGATATTTGACCATTGTCCAGCAGGCGCCAGCAGTTTATGTTCGAGGTAAAATAGATTTTATTTTAAGAGAAGATTCTATTTTATTTTAGTTTGGATTGAAATTTGATCAGAAAATCAAATTTCAACTATACAAGTCGATATCGTAAATTGCTTCCCTTGAAATCGCGAAAATGTTCGTTCCAAACGTTTATCGATCAATAAATACAGGGTGTTATGGAAATAACTTATTATATTTAAATGGACTCCTTGGGTGTCCTAGAGAAAATCTGCATACTTTTAATCGAATATCTAAATACTAAGATAAAAACCTTTTTACCCACATACTGTCGCCCCGTTCCATCTGGATTCACTTAGCAACAATGTGGGTCACTAGAGTATACTAACAGTGATGTCAGATCACATCGCGTGTCTCGCCCTTGCTTGGATACCGGCCGCGCCCCACTATCGTTTCTTCAGTATGTTTTGAGACTCGGGGTGGAACGAGGGTTCCACGTGCTTGACGTATACGAATTTTAAACGTTTTGTTAGTTGTAGCAAAACGGATTATTTTAAAATATGATCGAGGGTAAGAGAGTATGTACCTTAAAATTGTATTTTTTGTTCCTAAAAAGTTTGAAAAAGAACGCGCGTCAATGACGTCTCAAGAACTGAAGAAGTGCGTTTACAGTATTGCAATATGACAACACCGCCTATAATGCGCTAACCTCTTTTGAACTTCGAGACTCCCTCAATAAACTATTAATTGCGGAGGTCCTCAGGAGCGGCCACGTTAATTTTGAGATTTCATATAAAGTGTAAATTTCGTTTAATAATTCAAAGCGCCCTTTATATGGTTATTTTTCTCCAATTTATTTTCATCTCAGGATTTGCCGGTTTAAATATAATAAGTAATTTCCATAACACCCTGTATAATGTAAAAAATTATTAAACGGACCTTATTAAGTTAAATGGAAATATATAATTAAATTATAATAAAAATTAATCCACTTTATAATTTCTAATGATTGAGATCTACATAAAAGGTACCTTATTGAAATTCAGTAAAAAACGTGAAGAAACAATACAAATTTCATAATAAGCCCTTTAATTACTTTTTCTAAATAATTAATTGCGAAAAGAACGAAACTGCTCAAATAAAAACAGCAGCGGTGAAACGGCTTAATCTTCTTCTTTTTTTTATTAATTGTCTCTGTAATTGCTAGATGGCGTCAGGCAAAGATTAAAACCATTGTTTCGGTATTCCACCGGGGAAAATTAATGGGGGACAATTTTGGCTCGTTTGTTCTTGTAAATAAAAGTAGACTTATGTTGTATTCTCCGTCCCATTGTTCGTGACCGCAGTGATTTATTATAATTAATATCGCGACTGCATATCCAGAGTTATTAATTTAGGTTTTCGCTTAAACGATACCAGTTGTTTATTGTTTTAGATTTTCCAGCTAATTTCGAGCTTATCGAATTTGAAATTAGAATAATATTATGTTCCCTTTGAAATGACTCCTTAAATCTATGGGAAATTTATAATTATTGCGTTCAATGAGGTATGGGATAGCGATTGTTACGCGTTATAAACGAGGCAACGAATGAAATTTCGAATGACAATATCAAAATCAAAATATATACAGGTCGACAAGATTATCTGTAGCTACGAAAGGAATGCGGGCGAAAAAATTTCTGGGGTTAACAATGTTGTCACATATATTAAATTTTAATTTAATAATCTCGAAAAAACCCAAAAATACATTTACGCATTTAAAATAAATTGTAAAAGGTAAATAAGGAACCAATATTCTATTATACAGGGTGTTATGGAAATTACGTATTATATTTAAACCGTAAATTCCTGAGATGAAATGGCCCTTTAATTTAATATGTCTTGTACAGGGTGGCCAACTAAGCGAGGTAAGCGGCTATATCTCGGAAACCTTTCACCGTACAGCTTTCGGAAAAAAATATTTATAGGAAAAGTTGCCAAGAGAAATTGCTGGAAATTATTTGCAAGTTTGTAGGCCGGCCGCTAGGGGGCGTAACACGAATAGTAATTTGTTGCCAGTCGATTTCTCTGCAATTGGCATAAGTAAGGTATATTGATAATACTTATAAATAAATCTCACTTGTATCGTGAACAACTTTGCTTAAACACTTTTTTCTCTATCCCTGCAAATAAAGTGGTGGGGGTAACGCAAACATCGATTTGCAAAAAATGCAATATCTCAGGAACGCCTTATCTGAAAATATTCAAATTTGTGTTATTTAAAAGAGCTCTTCTTGCTTTATTAGCTACACTTCAAGCGATGTCTATGTCATTTTTACTGTAGTCGCTAGATGGCGCTTTCAACAGATTTAACATATTTATCGTTTTTCTCGAAAAACTTAAATGCAATGGTAAATATGTTATTACACCAGTACAGAGAGGAATAAATGCCAGACCAATCGGTGAAAACCGCAAGTTCCTATCTTTTTTCTAACCGGAGATATCAATGAAAAATTAATTTATATTCTACTAAATCTCCCGCACGGTACTTACATAATATGTTGCAAAAAATAAGAAGGCTTTGGAAACAAAATACATATTATATATAATAGGAGTATTGGGAAGAAACGTTCATTTTATAAACCAAACGAAACGTATTCTAGTGCTTCCTTAAACCCTCACTGGATGCGAGAAGTTCAGCACCAAGGACGTTGGAGTGTCAACGTATGGTGTGGCATAATAGTGGGTACAATTATTGGACCCTATTTCTTTGACCAATCACTAAATGGGAACCTGTTTTTGGAGTTCCTTAGGAATGAATTATTTGTTTTATTAGAAGATGTGCCTCTTGAAACCAGGTAAAATATGTTCCTGCAGCTAGATGGCTGTCCAGCACATTTTTCAATTAATGTGCGAGAATACCTGAATGAGACATATCCAGACCGATGGATAGGAAGAGGAAGCCTTTTTCGTGGCCAGCCAGGTCACCTGACTTGACCTGTTTGGACTTTTATTTGTGGGGACGATTACAAGATATTGTATTCCAAGCTAGGCCTACGACCAGGGAAGATATGAAGAACAAAATCCAAAATGCAATTCTTCGCCTGCCAAGAGCGGAAGTGGAAGCTGCTGTTCTTTCTACTATAGGAAAGCTCAGACAATGTGTGAGCCAGGATGGTAGACAGTTTGAGCATTTAAGGAATACGTTTCTTTTGGTTTATAAAATTAACGTTTCTTCCCAATACTCCTATTATATATAACATGTATTTTGTTTCCAAAGCCTTCTTATTTTTTGCAACATATGTAAGTACCGGGCGTGAGATTTAGTAGGATATAAATTAATTTTTCATTGATTTCTCCGGTTAGAAAAAAGATAGGAACTTGCGGTTTTCACCGTTTGCTTTGGCCTTTATTCCTCTCTGTACTGGTGTAATAACATATTTACCATTGTATTTAAGTTTTTCGAGAAAAACGATAAATATGTTAAATCTGTTGAAAGCGCCATCTAGTGACTACAGTAAAAATGACATAGATATCGCTTGAAGTGTAGCTATTAAAGCAAGAAGAGCTCTTTCAAATAACACCAATTTGAATATTTTCAGATGAGGCGTTCCTGAGAGATTGCATTTTTTGCAAATCGATGTTTGCGTTACCCCCACCACTTTATTTGCAGGGCTAGAGAAAAAAGTGTTTAAGCAAAGTTGTTCACGATACAAGTGAGATTTATTTATAAGTATAATCAATATACCTTACCTATGCCAATTGTAGAGAAATCGACTGGCAACAAATTACTATTTGTGTTACGCCCCCTAGCGGCCGGCCTACAAACTTGCAAATAATTTCCAGCAATTTCTCTTGGCAACTTTTCCTATAAATATTTTTTTCCGAAAGATGTACGGTGAACGGTTTGCGAGATATAGCCGCTTACCTCGCTTAGTTGGCCACCCTGTACATGACCTTATGTGAAACCAAAAATGACCACGTGGTACCCCTGCCAGGAAGGTAAACAAAGCAACATATGGCGAAAAACGTCAATGAATCTTGAACAGTGTTGTCATATCTTCAGGGTAAACTCTTTAGAAAGTCTAACCGTTTGGCATATTCCAAGTTGTTTATTTTTCAGGGTACATTATGTTGTTCTATGTGTGCGATAGTGTTATTGTAAAGTGTAATTATGCGTTAGTGTTTAGTGCTTTCGTGTAATCTGATGATAGGTGCATATCTTCAAAAAAACGAATGCAATTTGTTGTGTTTCACTATGTGTTTCTTCCTCTCGATATGCCGGTTATGTTCCGAGCGACTGTATAAATAATAATCTCAGATATTTAAGATATTTAAGATACCGGGTGTTGCAGGAGAAACGTTCACCCATATAACTTTTTTATTGTATAAATTACAAAAAAGGTGGTAGGTTTGTATGTGATGTGATTTTGCATTTTATGATATTACGAACTTCATTTTGTAAGTTCTGTTTTAACCGGAAATGACCTCAACTTTATATTTTTAAATAGAACACTCAATATATTGTTAACTATACCCCATTCGTCACTTTTTGATACTTCAAAGAATTTTCTTATTTTTTCATCTAGATATCCCAAGTCCAATAATCTGTTCACAAAACTCTTGGAAAGTGAAGCTGTGATTGTGTGAAATGTTCAGTAATACGTGGAAGAGAGAACTACATGTGAGTGCGCTGAATGGCAACAATGTTGAAGTCTGGTTATATCAAGTGGTTAACTATTAAAACATAACCATACTTCAAAGAATTGATTGACTCGTCCGTTACTTTGTGACAATACATTTTAAATATATAAAATGAAACTAAAGTTTACTTTGTTATTTGTCACTATATTAAAAGAGATTTGGCGTTACGGCCGTTTCGTAGTACAACTACATCTTCAAGACGCTCACACGAGAGTGAACCCAAACTAAGTGTATACAGGGTGGTCCAGCGAAAACTTATCACCTCGATTTTCCTGCTTTAAAATGAAAATGTAGAAAATTGCTCGGACCCGTCGATTTCTGATTCGAGGGGGAATAACTTTTCCGCTTTTTTCATCTCCGTAACTTCAACCGGGGGGTGAACACAACCCCCTGATTTTGAATAGGGATGAGGGGTGTTGCGATACCTTATTTTGAAGATCTTACTTTTGTGATTAGTTTATTAAATGCTGAAAATGGCCACCATTCACTTCCAAGCAGTAAAGAATGCTGGTGTATGAGTAGAGAATGTGGAATTTACCATGAGGATATTACTCTTATCAGATGCAGTTGAATTTATTTATTTATTTGTTAATTTTTTGTCCAAAAAAGTAGACGGACCATGTTTTTGATTTACCTTAGTCTATCGTGAATTTTTAAGAACGTTAAAACTGTGTCAATTCGATTGTACCTTTGTAGTAGAATTAAAATGGTGTATTCCGTAGAAGAAAGGGTGGAAATTATAAAATTATTTTTTAGAAATAACGACTCTGCGCGAGTAACAGCGGCTTTATTTACCGAACGGCATCCTGAAAAAAATGTATCCGCTGCTTACGTTGTGCAACTGGTTGCCAAATTTGACGCTACTGGTGAATGAGGATGATTTCGATCGCCGACTCCAGTTCTGTGAAGTGGTCAGTGGAATTATTAACAATAATCCTAACTACATGTTCAATATCTGTTTCTCGGACGAGTGTTCATTTTACCTTAATGGTATTGTAACCAGGCATAACTGTCGGTATTGGTCAGATGAAAATTCAAGATTATTTCGTGAAGTGCATACTCAGCATCCCCAAAAGTTAAATGTTTGGGCGGGTATTTATGGAAATCACATAATCGGCCCTTTTTTTATACCCGGTAATCTTACTGGCCAAATGTATTTAGAACTATTAGAGAACGCTATTTATCCAGCCCTCGTTCAAGTATTGGAGAATGAAGAAGACCATAATATAACGATCATTTTTCAACAAGATGGCGCACCACCTCATTTCGCTCAACCTGTGCGTCAGTTCTTGGATGAAAATTTTCCTCAGGCCTGGATTGGAAGAAGGGGACATATTGAGTGGCCACCCAGATCACCTGATCTGGCTCCACTGGACTTTTTTCTATGGGGTCACCTGAAATCTAAGATTTACGCTACCCAGCCTTAGTCACTGGAGGATTTGCGAATGTGGATCATTAATGAATGCCGTCAAATTACACCACAAATGTTGAGTAATGTCCGTGAACGTTTTGAGCAAAATTTATTTTACTGCATGGAAGTGAATGGTGGCCATTTTCAGCATTTAATAAACTAATCACAAAAGTAAGTAGTCTTCCACTATCTTAGCTGTCATTTCGTTAAAGATGAAAATTTTGAAGCGAAATTTTAGGGTGAGATATTACTCGATAAGATCTTCAAAATGAGGCATTGCACGTGGCCAGTCTCGTTTGATATGCGAGCGGGAATGTAGTCGATGAATGTTTCATTGAATTTCCGCGTGTTTGTGAGAGGTTTAAACGTTAAATGTGACATATGAGACCAAACAGAAGTTTATTGTTGAATAAATATGTAACCTGAGTACCATCGTATATTCTTCCGGCCAATAATAACGATAAATTACAAATTTAAAAATTTTATTTTTAAAATAAATATATCTTTGTTATTCTTTAATTGAAATATTTTTAAAAAAAAGTCTTAACCCAGCCACTGGAAAACGCATTGTGTTTAAGCCACTTTTATTATAAACGACGATAAAGTTAGCCCTTAATAACCAGCTAGTTTCACTGAAAATTGGCAAAATGTTCCAAAGTGGGGAATAACCGGGTTTATATCACGGGAAAGAGAGCGACGAATCTGCGACAAAGGTCGACCATAATTGGTTTGTTTTAATTTACGTGATGGTAGGGAAAACAATTAACCTGGTCTTTATAGTTTTAATTACTTCATTTTCGTGGCTATCTCAATTCCCTGCTAAATAAAGCCCGTCGTACACTGCACAAATTATTTTCAGCCTTTTGTTTCCAATGGACGTTTTTGCACTTTTAATTAATTTTGTAAGGAATTTTAAAGTGAGTTTATGAAGATAATGAGTTAATAACGATTATGTTCTCTACATATACAGGGTGTTATGGAAACGACTTATCATATTTAAATTGGTGACTCCTTGGGTGTCCTAGAGAAAGTTTACATAATTTATCTTTATCGAATATCTAAATACTAAGCTAAAAACCCTTTTTGCCTGGATGCTGTCGCCCCGTTCCATCTGGTTTTAGTCAGCAGCAATGTAGGTCACTAGAGTAAACTACAGTGATGACAGATCACAGCGCGTGTCTCGTTCTTGCTTGGATAATCGCCGCGCGCGTACTGATATGTTTAACCTTCAGTATCATTGCTTCAGTATGTTTCAATACTAGGTGTTGGAACGATGTTGCCGAGGGTTCCACGTGCTTGATGTATACGAATTTTAAACGTGTTAGTTGTAGCCTTATCCATTTTTTTTTCTGTTTTGAATAATTCATAATAATAAATATTTTGATGTGATTTCGAATTTGTGTTGGTTCCGTTGCAAAACATACTTTTTTTTATGGAATATAATTATAAAACGGATTATTTTAAAATAAGATCGAAGGTAAGAGAGTATGTAGATACCTTAAAATTGTAGTTTTTTCGTTCTAAAAAGTTTGAAAAAGAAGTGACACCGCGCGGGTCAAAGACGTCTTGTTGTCAAAAATTGAACACGTGCGTTTACAATTCTGTGTTGTAATATGACAACACCGCCTACAATGCGCTGATCTCTTTTGAGACTTGAGACCGCCTCAGTAAATTATTGATTGCGAACGTCGTCAGTAGCGGCCACGTAAATTTTCAGATTTCATCGAGCTTCGCTTCGCGCTCGAGATTTAATGAAATTTCCAAAGCAAAACTCTTCGTGAACATGAAAAATTTTATCGATAAAAGAACGAGCTCTAGTTATATTACCTTCGATAATATATTATATTGTTCTTACAGATATTGAGTAATTGCTATTATTTCATTCGTAACGAGCGTTTAAAGCCCATTACAGGGAATATTAAATAACAATAAAAGGAACATTGATTGAAATTAACTTTTGTGTGTTTTCGTGTTCTTTATTGTTGGTTTATTTAAATGGTAAAGAAGATATTAGAATTTGGTTTTAAGAATTAAAGTTATTTAAAGAGAATTAAGTTTACATGATATTATATTTAGGGTATGTTTATAATTTTTACTGGATTCGGCAAGGCCAAAAGTTATTGTGTTGCAATTAAAATCACACAGAGTATAACTTCTATATACAGGATGTTACAAATTCGGCCTCCATGGACATGGTAAGAGATACGAAATCGGTTAAATTGAGGCAAAGTTGTGTAATTATGGGCCCAATAATATGCCGCAAATAAATACAGAGGCTTTCAAAATATTTGTCAAAATCCTAGATATTGCGTTTCGGTTTTTATGTCCTCCAGACTTTGTTCGAGGAAATGTCCAAAAATAAATTTCACTTTCTCATTGCTACTTTTTATTCTACACAAGATGATATCATCAGATCTTTAATGCAACGTTTCGTCTTTGGGTCTGGATTTGTTTGTTTAGTTTATGAAAGAGGACCGAAATCGACGTTCAATACAACACTTACTTTCCGACCTTTTGTTCCTAAAATTGACCATCCTCATTAAAATACTCCTAGTACCATCCTGTAATTTACTTTTCTTTAGACAAAACGGAAGACTTTTAAATTATTATTGCCATTTCTGTATTTAATTGTTATTATATACTACTACTACTACTGTTTTTTTTTTATTTCAAACTAATAGTTGTATCAAATTTCTACTTAACGTAAGTGAAAGTAATTTATTTTATTAATACAAATACAATTTGACTCTTAAAACCAGCATTTTCTTAAAACTTTGAAAGAGGCTATGAGTTTTACCTTTTCGAATTATACCGAAATTACAGCAACGTACTAGGGGTATTTTAAGGAAGATTGCCAATTTAAGGAACAAAAAGTCGGAAATCCAATCAGTGTTGTATACCACTCAAGGTAGATTTCGGTCGTCTTTCATAATTTAAAGCAAAAGATCCAGGCCCGCATTTAAAAAAATTAAGTTGATGATGGTGACCTAAAGACGAAACGTCGCATGAAAAATCTGATAATGCCATCTTGTTAAGAATAAAACGTAGCAATGAAATTTATTTTGGATATATCTTCGAACAAAGTCAGGAAAAAATAAGAACCGAATATTTCCAAATATTTTGAAAGCACTTGTATTTATTTATTTGTAACACCATGTACCTATACAGGGTGTTCCATAACTTTTGGACTATAAAGCTACTGGAGTTACTAAATATTAAACTAGACCAGTCATATAAGGTTTTTCTAAATGTTTCTCGTTCTAAAAATACCTACAGGATGTTGAAAGAACTTTATTTTCGAAAATAAGCTACAATTTGAAAACGGTTCATTGTATCGGATTGAAAGTTGACGTTATAACGTTTCAATGAGCAAGAAATAAGGATTTCTAGAGGAGACGCTAGTTACACATACTGGGTTTAATAAATCCATGATTTTTTTCTTCATTAAGTATTTTTAATCCAACAATCTCAAAGAAAGACAATTTCTAAACTAAAAAGGTATAATTGCTCGATCTCAAATCTTCAACAGTGTTCGGGATATTTTCATTTTTATTTTGATTCTTTTGATGTATTGTGATGGAAATGGAAATATCTCGAAAACGGTTAGAGATATTGTCACGAAAATAGGGCATTATCCTAATATTCTTATTTGTTTTATAATTATTATTGTAACTACTTTAAATCTAGTCCAAGCTTGTTTTGCAAACTGCACATAAACATAGGTTTGTTTTATTTATACTGGTCTAATTAAACAAAGGACGATCCGTATAAATAGCAGGTCGACAAGCTTGGACGACACCCTTTCTCTTACTAAGATCAACAGTCCTAGTTGGGTCCAATAAGCGCTACTCGGCGACGCTCAGCTAAAGCCCTTACGCCCGCCACTGACGACAGCCTGAAAGATAATACGCCCTTTTTTTTATGATCAAACACAAGCACTATAGGAAAAGTCCTTTAGGGCACTCTGGGAGTGGTGGGTGTGCGCAAAAAGCGATTCACGTTGGTTTTGAATCGTTGGAGGTTACATTCGTTGGAAAAAACGACCTCGGGAAGGTCGTTCCACAAGGATGAAGTCCTCCAGATGAAAGAATTCTTAAATAGTGAAGTTCGAGGAGTACTAAGCTTAACCACATATGGATGGGCGGCAGTGGTTCGTCGTGTATTTCTGCTATTCGTCGCTCTGGGCGGAATTAAGAGGGCAAGGTCAGCCGAGCACCTTCCATGAAAATATCTGTAAAAGAGAGTCAAATCCCCAACCTGTCTTCGATGTTCTAGGCTGTCGAGGTTCTTCGTCAGCTCGTGGTCTCCGATCAGACGAATAGCCCTCCTTTCGATGGAATCCAGTAGCCGAAGAGTATGTTTGGGTGCAGAGCTCCAGACATTAGAGCAGTATTCTAGTGATGGTCTAATCTGGGCTTTGTATAATGTCAAAAGTTGTTGAGGTGTGTACAACTTTCTGGTTCGGAAGAGTATGCCAAGCTTCTGAGAAGCTATCTTGGCGATTGCCACAACGTGGTTATGCCAAGACATATTTCCTCCCAGATTGACACCCAGCAAATTAATAGATAAAGCCAGTGGGATTGCGTGTCCGACCATGACTATTTCCGGTTCTGTAATGTTAACCTTTTTAGAGAAAAACTTAGCCCGGATCGTCCTTTGTTTAATTAGACCAGTATAAATAAAATAAACTTATGTTTATGTGCAGTTTGCAAAACAAGCTTGGACTAGATCTAGTTACAATAATAATTATAAAACAAATAAGAATATTAGGATAATGCCCTATTTTCGTGACAATATCTCTAACCGTTTTCGAGATATTTCCATTTCCATCACAATACATCAAAAGAATCAAAATAAAAATGAAAATATCCCGAACACTGTTGAAGATTTGAGATCGAGCAATTATACCTTTTTAGTTTAGAAAGCCCTTAGAGTTACCTGAGAGATTTATTGGTTAGATTATACGTTATGTAAGTATAATAATTATAGAACTGTAGACAGTGATATATATTGATGTACCAGTTATCCCGCTGTTAATAATATAAGTGTTATTTTTGGAAGACTTGTCTACCCTTCATTCCATACGCTACCCCCCAGCGTGCCATTTGGCGGAAGCGCTGATCTTAAAATACGTACCCGTGACATTTGGTGGAGGCGCCGTTATAAAACACGCGCAGTGTGACATCCCATACGCGACAATATTAAGATCGAGCCAAGTATTTAGTTTAGAAATTGCCCGTCTTTGAGAATCTTGGATGAAAAATACTTAATAACAGGTTAAAAAAAATGATAGATTTGTTAAAGCCAGTGTACGTAACTAGCGCCCTCTAGTGTTGGTCAGAAAAGCATCATACATTCAATGCGACCGTTTTCAAATTATGGCTTATTTTCGAAAATACACTTTCATTTTCAACACCCTGTATTTCTATAACGAGAAACATTTCGAAAAACGTATATGATTTAATCGGTCTAGTTTGATGTTTAGTATCTCCCTCCAGTTGCTCTATGGCCCATAAGTTATGGGACACCCTGTATATCTAACTAATATTTCCCAACAAGGGAAATATCGTTATTAATAAAACATTAATAAAAAGTTCTTTAAATAGCATTAACTATATTAAAAAATTAATTCTGAAATTATTTGACCATAAATCGGACCACCGTCCAGCAAGTGTTCACCTAAATGGCTGGGAACCGGCGGGTTTAATCCTATATATACTATAAAACTAGCCTTCGACGAAAACATTAAGCTAAAAATTACACTTCAAATGATACAAAAATTTTTAGGAAGAAGTTGGAGAAGGCATAACCTAAAATTATATCATCAACAGTACACTGAGAAAACTCTAGCTAAAAAGGCTTTGCTAAGATTATTTTAGCTGGGATAGAATATTTTCTACCTCTAACAACAAAATTCGATTTCTTGGAACAGTAGGAACTATTTTCCTGGATACTCTTTATTCTTGTTAGAAGAATCTTTGCTATTTTAGAAATATTTACATATAGTGACAATTAAATAACTCTATAAAAATATTATTGTAAGTCATTAATCTTTATACAGGGTGATTCTTAAGAACATGCCAATATTTAAGGAGGTTATTCTTTGGTCAGGTTTTGGTTTGTTCAGAAAAAAACTTCATATGAACCTAAACATCTTAACTTTTGAAATACAGGGTGTTAAAGGTTATCATGTTTTTTTTAATAATTTGTTAAGATTAATGACTATGAGAAAGCATTTGACAACGTTAAACACAACCTTCTGATAACATACCTCAAAGATTTGGGACTGGATGGGAAGGATATAAGACTGATTGGTTATCTATATTGGCATCAAAAAGCGGAAGTTCAAATAAGCAACACTGGAACAACTGAAGATTTTGAAATTAAGAAGGGTATTCGCCAGGGATGTATCCTGTCTCCAATGTTGTTCAATTTGTACGTGGAAAGGGCATTCTCCGAGGCAATCTCAGATTGCTCCCTTGGTATTAAGGTTAATGGAATCCCAATTAATTATATTCGATATGCAGATGACGCTGTGATAATTGCAGAGAGTGCACAGGATCTCCAAAGTTTACTGGATCGGGTCAACGAGGTGAGCCAGAGACTGGGGTTGAAGCTTAACGTCAATAAAACCAAGCTTATGATTGTTAGCAGGAATGATATTCCACAGACTCCGATTCATGTTAATGAAGAGAGTGTGAGGTAAAAATAGAGGCATATTCTATTTTTACTCATTTGTTGTAAAACAGTTTTGTTTATTATTGTTATAGTATTATTTGACATTGGTTCTAATTTCAATATCACGATCGATGGTCAGACGTGCTAATGTTGTAATTAAATGTATAATAATATAAGAATAACAATGACATGAACCTTATGGGTTAAGGTTGTAGGTTAAGTAGTTAAGGTTATAATAGGATAATATAAGTATGATTGTCAGAGGAGAGAGAGAATTAATAATCAACCCTTTTTGAGTACATTATTAATATTGAGACTGAGCTAAGATGTAGTTCTTAAAATATACGTTTAGCATGGCTAATGTCCGCTGATGTTTTATTACGAACCTTCAACATCTATTACAAGAGTATAGTACAGGTCACACATACTTGGGATGCATGATTAATGGAGAATGGAATCCGGATCAGGAGATAAGATGTAGGATCGAACAGGCGAGAGCAACCTTTCTAAGACTTAGGAAGTTCCTTGAAGAAGAACTTGAATTTTGACCTCAGATATAGGATGGTAAAATGTTATGTTTGGTCCGTTCTCCTATACGGTATTGAGGCATGGACGTTAGAGGCAGAAATCATTAACAAAATAGAAGCCTTTGAAATGTGAATCCTGCGACGAATGTTGAGGGTGCCTTGGGTCGATCATGTCGGGAATGAGGATATTCTCCGAAGAGCTGGCCTAGCGGACCGAGAACTTTTCGAGAATGTTAAAAAGCGTAAAATAGGGTATCTAGGACACATAATGGGCGGAGTTCGTTACCTCTTTCAGCGCCTCACTCTTCAAGGTAAAATTGAGGGAGAAAGAAGAGGAATAGGCAGAAAGAAGTTGTCATAGCTCCATCCGGGTGGACAGTAAATAATTTTTTTGTATTTTTTTTTAAATTCGATATCTCAAAGTAATATAATATACGAACACACCAACATACACAGTGGCGGAACTTCAAACTTTGCCCCCCCCCCCACACTGTTACTCTATAAGAATTTAAAATAGAAAACTGATGATTCCTACGAGAGAAAATTTTTTAGTACTCTTTAGAAACTAAGCTTTATACTAAAAATCACATTTATTATATAATATTATTATAACAATATTATTCCAGAACCCATAAACAGTGACCACACTATTCTTTTCTGAATAACTTTTTTCCAGGAAATATTTACAAAAGTATAAGTTCTCGTAAAATTAATATCATACAGGGCAGGTTAAATTATAAGTTACTTTATATAACTCTTTTTGCAGTGGCGAGGGGCCTCGCATTGCGTAACGGGAGGCCACTTTGGACCCCCTGGACGCCAGGGCCTCTCCGCGTTGGATGGTCTTGTTGCATAGTAGTTCCGCGCCTGAACATACAACTAACTCATTACACAAATTTAACGACAATTAATTTTTATTTTATTTTTTAAACTAAACCTAATGACATTTACAAAAAATAAAAAATTAACATGGTTTTTGTTTTACTTATTTACTTTAAATATTACATTGGCATTATTGTAGGCAATCACTGATATGTTAAAGCATTCAATATTGTGACCAAATCGTTGATATCTTCTTTGTCTCGTCATTTTCACTGAAATAAGCTCATGGCGCCGACTCAGAACCAGGATTTTGAACTTTGTTTCCCGTATACCATTCTTTGAAACAGTTATATGCCTTGTCATATCTCGGGCAGCTTTTACCTGGCAGAAGATCTTATTCTACTATTTTTGCTGCTTCTCGAATTTCTGGTGGAGTTGCAGCAAAATCAAATTCCTCATCTGATAGCATTTAGCATTTTTCTGTTGTTAAAATAATATATTGTTTTGTGACATGGAAATCATATTCAAAAAGTGATATTTACCATCTTGATGTGTATTATTACCTACGTTATTTTACCAGCGGCGGTTATTTGAAATTTCTGTCTAATTTTTCAATGGAATAATCAAAATGACATTTATCTTTTATTAATAATTTTAATTCAAAATAATAAGAAGTGGATGTTAGATGTGGTTGTAAATAAAATAGTATACAAACCTCGGTGAAAAGTTTCATTACTGTCTCGAGATTTAGTTAACCTCGCCGCTTCGCGCCTCTGTTAACTACCGACTCTCTCGTCAGAAATGAAACACTTTCCACCTCGGTACGTAATATACTATTATTGTCTCAGCAAAGTATATTTTCAATCGATAGTAAGTGGCTTTGTAAGCATAAGAACTTCCCTAAAGAGACTTTATTACTACAGCAATGATATAGCCATCAAAATCAATTTTATTCTCACATTTTGACACACTGGAGCTCTGCACCCAAACATACTCTTCGGCTGCTGGACTCCATCGAAAGGAGGGCTATTCGTCTGATCGGAGACCGCGAGCTGACGAAGAGCCTCGACAGCCTAGAACATCGAAGACAGGTTGGGGATTTGACTGGCTTTTACAGATATTTTCATGGAAGGTGCTCGGCTGACCTTGCCCTCTTAATTCCGCCCAGAGCGACGATTAGCAGAAATACACGACGAACCACTGCCGCCCATCCATATGTGGTTAAGCTTAGTACTCCTCGAACTTCATTATTTAAGAATTCTTTCATCTGGAGGACTACATCATTGTGGAACGATCTTCCCGAGGTCGTTTTTCCCAACGAATATAACCTCCAACGATTCAAAACCAACGTGAATCGTTTTTGCGCACACGCACCACTCCCAGAGTGCCCTAAAGGATTTTTCCTATAGTGTTTGTGTTTGATCTAAAAAAAAAAATTTACTATTTGCTTTATTGTCCTCTTAATAGATATATTTTCTTCCTATCGTAGTTAAAATATTTATAACGGCAGTAAAAATCTTCTCTCAGTATAGGAACAGAAGTAAATAAAGCGTAAAATAAATCTAATTTGTAACATTACATCAAAATGAATCTTCATTACCGTGCTCATTCACCAAGCAAGAACAAGTCGGCACACCTAACGTAAGCGAGGCAACTTCCCCGTACATTAACGAATAATATAAAATAAATGTAGCAAAACGGCAAATTCGTCTCGTGTAAGTCGACCTTGTTATCTCTCGAGCAATTTACCATTTCTGTATTCTGATTATGCCTCTATATAATGACTACACCATTGTTAGGGGCGGCCATTTTAATTTCTAGTAAAAACAACATGGCGCCCTCGCGAGGCAATTAAAACAGATGATAGGCGATAATAGCGTTAATTAATTCTCCTTTCTCTGTCGGGAGCTAATGTGCAAATTAAACTGTTACACAGACCGGGGCTCGTTCACAATTACCATTCTCCTGACGCTGCTCTGTAATAACGGATCAGTGACGCGGATGGAGCCGTTATTACGGGCAAATTGAGTTAAATTTTAAAATTAAATTTTGAAGTTGTAGAAAATTTTATAAAGAAATAAAATGCAGATCTAAATTGATTTCGTAATAGGAAAATACATGTTTATTCTCTAATCATATATGGTTTCAAACTCCTTGTCGTGAATGAAGATGAAATGCATCTACAAACAAAACAAAATTAAGTTTTTATAGTATTCAGTTATTAATTACAAAAAAGATGGCAACAAAGTATTCGAACATTTCAAAGTATGCACAATTTTGCAGTCATTTATTTTGAAGTTGTTCTTTTGCCCAATCCATGAGCAGTTATTGTTTGCCAATTAGCCTAATTGTGCCGGACCCCTTCCTATAAAATCAGATCTATTTCTCCTTGCAATTTGAAGAAACTTATGGAACTGAAATATAAAATAAAGAATCAGAAGAATTATTTATAATACGATACATGCATCAAATAACATTGTAAGTGACATTGTGCCGCACCCCTTCCTATAAAATCAGATCTATTTCTCCTTATAATTTGAAGAAACTTATGGAACTGAAATATAAAATGAAGAATCAGAAGAATTATTTATAATACGATACATGCATCAAATAACATTGTAAGTGATATTTTGACCAATTTCACTTTTTTATACAGTCAGAATGAGTTCAAAATAAATTTCAATATTTCAAACCCAAAATTTGTTTTTTAGCTTATTTTTTTTTAAATGCCTCTTTCATCTCATTGTATCTGCATATTTTGGTATTTGGCCTGTAATATCATGGTAAAGTAATATAGTAAAAAATATTTCTCTTTATACCATTGTAATATATTTTGCATTTTGTCTCTCTATTCCTTCATTCGTTAACAAAACAGTAACTGTGCTTACAAAATTTTTTCACCAAATATATAACACAATATTCTAATGGTAATATACTTTACAATGATATATCATGTATTTCTTTAGTTTTAGGTATGTTATTGGCGGAAAACAAAAGCATTGTATGATCCGTTATTTTATTGTATATTTGGTATGTGTTATACTGTTTGTTTTAACGTTTAGTTAGTTGTTTTTATATTTCAAAAACATTAAAGAATCATTTAATAAATTTTCTTGTTTTATGGTATTATATGTAACCAAATATTGAACAATGTTTCTTATACAAAATTTAATGATTTCAAAAATCGTAAAATACCTTACTATATTCTTTTCAAACATATTTTTCGCAAAATAATGGTAAACGAAGTTACAATGTCATTGATAATAAAAATTACATTTTTTTGAAAATGGTAAGCGACAAGATTATTAGTTAAAACATAACGTAGAACAAGACTGGCTTCTTAAACACGAAGTAATTGTAAACTCTGTTACTTCTGTAAATATAAACTTTATGGAAACCGGAATGGTAAATATATATTACAATTAAACATATTATTATACACGAACATGTTATGTGTTCTCCTGTAAAAACACGATTTGTCGCTTACAATGTTATTCGATGCATGTATTGAATAGTTATAACAAAACTTAGATGAGGATCCCAAACAATCCCAAATTAGCAATTAGCAGAGCCATCTAAGTTGCATCAATTTAGTTAAAAAATATGCCGCTTTTGGCAGGTTAGAAAGAGACGAGTGAGCTGATCAGTATTTATTTTCGTGAAGTTTTAGCCGTTAATAATAAAGTTTCTTAGTTAATTTATTTATATTTAGATTGTCTGACTGTAGATTGGGGGGTATTAAGCAAGTTTCGCGAATATCTGTGACAAAAATTTGAAAATTGTTCATATTTGAAATTGTTATTATTATTCTTATAACATTATATTTTTTAACGTCATTTTTTCACACCTTTTTTTTTATATAATCAAACACAATCACTATAGGAAAAATCCATTAGGGCACTCTGGGAGTGGTGCGTGTGCGCAAAAAGCGATTCACGTTGGTTTTGAATCGTTGGAGGTTATATTCGTTGGGAAAAACGACATCGGGAAGGTCATTCCACAAGGATGAAGTCCTCCAGATTAAAGAATTCTTAAATAATGAAGTTCGAGGAGTACGAAGCTTAACCACATATGGATGGGTGACAGTGGTTCGTCGGTCAAATCCCCAACCTGTCTTCGATGATCTAGGCTGTCGAGGTTCTTCGTCAGCTCGTGGTCTCCGATCAGATGAATAGCCCTCCTTTCGAAGGAATCCAGTAGCCGAAGAGTATGTTTGGGTGCAGAGTTCCAGACATGAGAGCAGTACTCTAGTGATGGTCGAATCTGGGCTTTGTATAGTGTCAAAAGTTGTTGAGGTGTGTACAACTTTCTGGTTCGGAAGAGTACCCCAAGCTTCTGAGAAGCTATCTTGGCGATTGCCACAACGTGGTTATGCCAAGACATATTTCCTCCCAGATTGACGCCCAGCATAATAATAATAATATGATAATAGATGAAGTCAGTGGGATTGCGTATCCGGCCATGACTATATCCGGTTCTGTAATGTTGACCTTTTTAGAGAAAACTGCTGCCTGGGTTTTTTTTGCGTTAAATTCGACTTGGTTACTGTCACCCCAAGCCAAAATTTCTTCCAGGTCTTCGTTGAGGCGTGATACTTCATGCTGTCTGCGAAGATGTGCGTCGGCAGTCGATGTTTGTGTGTTATCGTCAGCAAAACTAAATATCGGATTTTTAGTTTTCACTAGAAGGTCGTTAATGTAGAGTAAGAAGAGAGTGATAGACAATATGGACCCTTGAGGAACACCGGCATTGATGGTGAAGGTGTCTGAGAGAAATACGTCAATCGCCACTTGCAGAGAGCGGTCCTTAAGAAAGCTAGACAACCATGCACAGAATCGACTACGCATACCATAGGATCGCAGTTTACTTAGAAGCCCCTCATGCCAAACACGATCAAAAGCTTTAGAAATATCCAATGCAACAGCCCGAGACTCCCCATGATGTTCGATTGCGTTGTTCCAAATATGGGTGACATAGGCTAGAAGATCTCCAGTTGATCTGGACTTCCGAAAACCATATTGATGATCGCTGATAATGTTAAAGCCTTCCAGGTACTTTAGAAGATAGATGTTGGTTAATGGCTTTCTCCATTACTTTTGATATAACTGAAAGCAATGCGACTGGTCGATAGTTATTAGGCAGGGTTCTCTTACCTTTCTTTGAAATAGGCTGGACTCGCGCCGTCTTCCCGCAAGATGGAAATATTCCTTTTTTTATAGGATAAGTTGAAAAGTCTACAAAATACTGGTGTTAGTTCATCGGCGCATCTCTTGAGAACTATAATAGGAATTTCGTCTGGACCAGTAGCTTTTTTGACGTCGAGTCCTTTCATGACCATTTCCAATTCCTTAACGAACGACCGAACGAATCCAGTTTTAGATTAGAAAAAAAATTCTGGTCTGGTCTGGTATATTTGGCTAAACGTTCACCTGTAATTAAACGCAGCTCTGAATAATGTATTATTATAAGTAAAAGCCAAAAGTTTTTAAATATATGTATTTTCGTTGCGACGAACACTCGTAATCACGGTGAATAAAAAAACTTATTATTGATAAGAAATGAATAATGGGGAAGAACGTTTTATATAACAATGAATAAGTAAAATTATCATACTTACTTTGCGATTCATTATTTATTTCTATTTACTGGAAAATAGTGGATGCACAAATCTCGACAACATGCTCCAAACTCACAAAAGCAAAACACGTATTTGGTCGGGTTAGGATGACGGCTAAATGACAATAATGATAGAAAAGTAATTAAATGGTTTTCCGTTATTAACAGTCGAGCTGCGAAATGATTACTTGGTCAGCATGATTTTACAATTGGTCAGTAGAAAGAAACATGTCTAGAGCAGTTACTTCAGAGGTCCCAGGGCACTATCAATTTATGTAACTTACTTGTGTTTTCTTTTGCCGAATACAGTAGGAAATCGGCTACAAAAGGTGTAGCGGGGGCGGGTTTTCACTTGTTTTCCCAGGGCACTGTCACGATTCAGAAATGTTTGCTGTCCATAAGTTGCTAACCAACTAGCCATTTTGGCTGACCGATTACATTTTTCTGTTCGCAAAAATAAGAATATCTTGCTAACCAGTTAAATGGCACCCATTAGGATATGTCATTTTAAAAACAAAAGAATACCTAATAACAAAGGTCCTTTTTATTCGAGTCGATAAACGATATCATTCACTTTCGGGATTTAATCGGTTCGGACCAATGATATTTCGTAAAATTTCCAGCACAAATTAATTTATAGTGAACATGAGAAATTTTATCGATAAAAAAACGAGCTCTATACTCTATTCATTTTACCAATTCTGGCGAATAAACAGACATCAGCGCGTGATATCTACATGCTCGATGCATAAACTCATTGCTGTTGGTAATAAGGCGATAAAACTTCCGATGCTGGCGAGAACAGGGTCGTTGTTCAGTGTACGTAGGCTATTATTTCTGGTCTTTTTCACGTCCTCGTCACGTGTATTAGTGTTTGTCTACTGAATGACGAAAATTACTAGACTTTAGTTACCTATATTGCCGTCGTAGAGTTTAAAATCTGGATAATAAACTTCGACAGATGGATAGTCAACAATATAAGGACAATAACATTCTTTTCTTTACAGGAACATAAACAAAATAAAATCCCAAATTGTAAAAGTTTATTTTGTCAAAAGCACCATCCCTAATAATATAAACCAAACAGTTTGTTAATCAGACACGTATCAAGTATTATATAGTATATACAAGCCTAAATGAAAAGGCGGGTCTGAGATACGGGCGTCAAAAGGGGCGATAAGGCCAATAATTGAACGTTAGCTACCCTCACTTAGGGGACGATCATGTTTAGATCGCACATTTAGATCAATTTTGTTTGTTGTATCTTAACAATTGATGCATTATAATCCACGCTTTTATACTCTTGACTGACACACAGATAAGAATTATTTCCCTTTGTTAGCTCAATAATAGGGAATTATTTTTCAACTCCTTGTTTACCGAAGTCAAAATTAAGCGAATGGAGATAATCGGCTTTAGAATTTTTAACAAGCAGAAATCAATTCTGTTTTTGAAGTATGAGCAAGTTATAAAAAGGACTTGCTAACAGGATATTTAAATTATATTCCTACGTATCTTTCTTGTAAGCAGCTTTTGCCGATTATAAGGTTTTCGATGATAATAAGCTATCGAAATAAAAAATTGATTAACTCGTCCGATATTAGTAACAAATAACCAAACTATATGTTCTTTTCATTTTATACAGGGTGCTCAAGATAAGGAGGGTATCTATGCAGATCTCGGTAATGGTAACAGATACAACTTCGGGGAAAAATAATTAAAATCAAAGCACTAACAACATGCCATACAAAAAGCTTAGGTAAAATGTTTGAGTTGTGAGTTCCTATTTAAAGGAACCTGCATTTTTTTATTTTTGATTTAATTCTTTTCCGACGTTAAGATCAAAGTTAGAGCAAAACTGACACAACATTCTCGCATGAACATTTAATGAACCCGAAGATTACACAATACTTTTTTTTAAAACAACGTTTCGGTTTCAAGTAATGTTTATTAACTTTTCTAATTTCAATGATGTACTCCACACTATCATTTAATTGCGTTTCGAGTTTTTTTAATCATCATCATCAAATTTTCAGGATAAGGACCGGTAGTTCTCATACTTTTATAAACACTGTTTAATGTTCAATGCTATGGTACTAAAATGAATATTTTTAAAATTGGTTTATGTTAATGCACTACATAATAATCCCAGAACAAAATAATTTAGTAACAGTATCAAAACAGTAAGTATGAAAAAATAATCAACAAATAAATTTCCTTTGGGGATATATCGGGAATTGTGTTTATAATCAAAATTTTTAAACAGAAGGAGGCCTTAGGCGACTATACAGGGTGTCCCATAACTAATGGTACACAGGACAACTGCAGATTCCTTTGGTAAAAATACTGCGATTTGGCCATATTTGGTTTAGTTCAATAGCTGGTAATAACCGAGATACAGGGTGACCAAGTAAACAATTAATTTTCAATTTTCCTAAATAACTTATTTCTGAAGCAATATTTTTGCATAAAATTTTGTGACTATGGTTTTTTTGGGGAAAGGAATTTGAATTTGTTAATAATTTTGATGTAGATTATAGAGGGCGCTCTCTGCGGGACTCTGGATACATAAAAAGAAATGTAATTTTTTTGTGCCTTAGTATAATTATATTTTTATTAAAAATATCAGTTTTTCCGTCATTTTTAAGCAATAAAGATATACTTTGTAAATGTCGCTCCGACTAACCGTTTCCGAGATATTTTCAATTACAATTTCTAATGCGCCCGTTTAAATTTTGATTTGTAAATGTGAAATTTGTCACAGTAGGCTTTGGTAAGGACAAATACAATGAAAGCACTTTGAAACTTCATTTTTGTGTTTTTAAGGAGTTTTTGAAGATACTGTTATCAAAAATTAAACTAAAAATGCATCCTTGCGTCCAAAACGTAATAGTGGCGGATCCTGTTTCTCCCAGTCTGTCGCATAGGCTTCTAAAAATTTTAAAATCTGGCTGCCTTCTATTTGGATACATTTCCAAATACCGTCGATGTGCCCCGCGTCTGTTAAAACTTTCTTGTTTGTGCGTATAAACATACCATGTCTAGCATTTCTCCGTTAGAAAACAGTTATGTCGCTGCATTTTTAGTTTAATTTTTGATAACAGTATCTTCTAAAACTCCTCAAAACACCCACAATGCTCACAAATGAAAATAAACTTTGACAAAAATGAAGTTTCAAAGTGCTTTCATTGTATTTGTTCTTACCAAAGCCTACTGTGACAATTTCACATTTACAAATCAAAATTTAAACGGGCGCATTAGAAATTGTAATTGAAAATATCTCGAAAACGGTTAGTCGGAGCGACATTTACAAAATATACCTTTATTGATTAAAAAAGACGGAAACACTGATATTTTTAATAAAAATATAATTATACGAAGGCACAAAAAAGTTACATTTATTTTTATGTATCCAGAGTACCGCAGAGAGCGCCCCGGGGCCTATAATCTACATCAAAATTATTAACAAATTCAAATTCCTTTCCCCAAAAACCCTCGTAACAAAATTTTGTGCAAAAATATTGATTCAGAAATAAGTTATTTAGGAAAATTGAAAATTAAATTTTTACTTGGACACCCTGTATCTCGGTTATTACCAGCTATTGAACTAAACTAAGTATGGCCAAATCGCAGTAATTTTACCCAAGGAATCTGCAGTTTTCCTGTGTACCATTAGTTATGGGACACCCTGTATATTGTTCAATGCTATTTATATTTGGAGAATGACAGAAAAAGACATATTCATTTTAGCACCTCCTATATTGTATAATTTTTACAAAATTATTGTAAATACAGGTCTGTATCATCGAAATTTCACAAAGACGAGTAAAAAGGCTCAAAATGTAATTAAACGATTTTAGACTAAAAAAGGACCTTCAAAATTGACATTATAAAATCAGACCCGTATTAGAAAAAATTAAGTTGATGATGATTTCTTGAAAACGAAACGTCATTGGAAGTTCTTACCAAATGGTAAAGTTTTTAATTATTAACACTACGAAAAAAAGTTCCTCTTCCTAAAAAGTCCTGCTTGGTGAGAAAATAAATTTGCACAAGAATATTTGTATGTTGGACATACAGGGTAGGGTAGCTTCAAAAAGTACCGGGTTTTCTGTTTCAAAACGTGAACTTCTTGTTGAAAAAAGGGGTTGGCGATAATTATAAGACGCATCGCGAGGCTGCCGAGCCGACATTTTTAATACTAGACACCCAAATAAACATATTAGCTACGTTACTGTCGTCAATAAATTTAAAAATACTGGCTCTGTCGAAAATAATTTCAAGAAGAAACATGCAGTTCGAACACTTACTGAAGAAAATCAATTACAAGTATTGCAAGCGGTTGTGGAAAATCCAAAAATTTCATTGGAAGGAATAAAGAAGACAGTTGAAGATAACGTGTCAAGAGCTCCTGCTAGAAAGATACTTAGAATAAATAAATTTTATCCGTATAAGTCAAAATTTGTACACACGCTCAAACCTATGGAATCGCGTTTCATGTTGTGTGTTTGGTTTCAAGGAGAAGTTGAAGACGACATTTTCTTTTCAAGGAGAATTTTATTCAGTGACGAGGCAACATTTACTTCCAATGGTGTCGTATGTTCCCAGAATTGTCGTTGGTGGAGCGATGTGAACACATTTCGTAATTGAATGCCGTGACCAAACGTATTTCAAAACGAATGTTTGGTGCCGTATTTTAAATAATCAAATAGTGGGTCCATATTTTTTTCATCAAAATATTAATAGTGAGATTTACTTAAATTTCCTAAGAACCGAAATTTTTATATATATTAACGGCCTGCCATTAAACGCGCGACAGGCTGTTTGGTATCAGCATGATGGAGCTCCTTGTTACAGCGCAGCCAGGGTCAACGAATATTTGGATAGAACTTTTCCACAAAGATGGATGGGACGCCGTTCAGAAGTACCCTGGCCACCTAGGCCACCGGACATTACACCCCTAGATTGTTCTTGTGGGGTCATTTGAAGCAATTGGTGTACAAGCACACACCATTCCGTGATATTGATCACCTAGAAGAAACAATAATGCAGTGTATCCTCAATCCTCCAATCATTTGTATGCAAAAAGACGGGGGCCATGTGGAGACCTAGATTATTTTTGGAGTCATTTAGTTTTATTTGTTATTGGGAAATTAGAAATTGGCCACCTCAAACTAATTTTTATCCGTCATAAAAGTAGTTCTCTTAAGTAGAGTTTTTATTGTGTAATTGTTATAGTCTGTTAGCCTTTAAACATGCACTCTCCAAGTTTTTAGTTTTGTAAATATAGCCGACGTCCTTTATAATTTTTAAACCCGGTACTTTTGATGCCACCCTGTATGTCCAACATACAAATATTCTTGTGCAAATTTATTTTCTCACCAAGCATTACTTTCTAGGAGGAGGCACTTTTTTTCGTAGAGTTAATAATTAAAAAGTTTACCATTTGGTAAGAACTTCTGAAGACACGCTGTATAAGAAATTGGGTTCATTAAAAGTTTCTTTGATAATGTTTTGTCAGTTTAAACGCAGGAAAAAAATGAAATAAAAAATATCAGTTTTTTAAAATATCTCAACTTAAACATCTTACCATAATTTTGTATTGTAGAATATTATTAATGCTTTAATTGCGATACATTTCCCTATTTAATCGAAGTTGTATCTGTTACCATTAACGACATCCGCATACAGGCCCTTCTTATCTTGGGCCCCCTGTATAGTTACAATTGGATAGACATGACACACTAGGACAGCATAGCTTGAAAGATGACATACAATTTAAAATTCGATCAATAAATACCATTCTTAGACATTTTGTGGAGAAAATGTCAAATTTGACAGTTAACAAAAGCCGCAAGGTCCCATTGGACGCATTCAGCAGAACCCATCGATTTGTAAGCGATTAGTAATCATCTGCTGAATGCCCTAAAAAAATCGATTTCACAAATCGATGGGAAATCGGACGCTATTTTTTTCCATCGGATTTACACAGCGATTTATGATTAGACAGCGACTTATGTCAGTTTTGTTTGTGAGGTTGAGGAGTAAAATTTATATAGATTATTCTCTCCTGAATAACTTGATTGTTTAATATTACTTTTAAACCAAATTTGCAGGAAATATTTACAAAAGTGCAAGTTCTCCTAAAATGAACTTAAACGTAATAAGATCGAATTCGAATATCATACAGGTCAGGTTAAAATAAGAAGCTACTTTTAACAAGTCGGAATAATAATTCTTCCTTTTTCAAATAATTGGGACTTAGATGTTAAAGCCTATTTTATTCACAGAAGATTTTAGAATTTGGCAAACGTATTTTTTCTTTCGCACACCTTCATCAATTTTATTCCATTTTTCAGTCTTTGTAAAAAAACGCTATATTATATAATTTGGTTGAAAAACGGGCACATTTATAGCAAAGTTGAATGCTCGTAACTACAAGCTACCCCGTAAGCAACTATTTTAATTAAGAATTTTTTATTGTTCGCTAAAATCTCGGCTCGTAATATCAAGGCAATTTAATATGGGGTGTCGACAATGACATTGTTGGCTAAATCGACTCAAAGCAGCGGAGAAAGGCAGTTATCGGCCGGCGGCTAACTGCGAGGGTCGGTTATCCCACTAGGGCCGTAATTGGTATATTAGTTTTGCGGTCGTTATGAAACCAGCAGGGAGAAGAAATAAGGAATACTGCAGAGGCATGCGTAGAGTTTTCATTTTAGAAAATCCCCGAGATGTCTTACAGCAAAAATAAGGTCATGAAAATTTGATGCTTTTACTCTAGGGAATGGAACTTATTTATACACATTCGGGTTTGTTATTAATATAGATAATTCCAAAGTTCCCCAAACTGCTACCCTAATACCTAATTTATTTTTCTATCTGTTTTATATCCCATAATTATATATATACAGGGTGTTATGGAAATGGCGTATTATATTTAAATGGGTGACTCCTTGGGTGTCCTAGAGAAGCGCTACATATATATTTTTTTTAAATCAAAGTTTCAGTTCTTTTTTCTATGGGACAAGCTTTATGCTCATCACGTGCCCAGTGCGGGACTGCATAATAAGCGTATACCCACTAAACTCCATTCGGCCTATTCTTTCCAATCTCACAACATTACCGGCATATTGTCGAGAGAAAGAAACACATAGTGAAACAGAACAAATTACACTAAATCACTTAAAGAAACACACAGACACCCACGAGTTTCAAATCAGTTTTTTTGAAGATATTCACCTATTATTAGATTACACAAAAGCATTAAATGCTAACGCATAATTAATAACGCTTCCGTATACTTAGGCAAAAATAGACCAATTAAGCTTTTTTTACAAATCACTTTTCTATATTATTTTCACATGTACTCACTACATACAGGGTGGACTAGCGAAAACAGTCCAGCAAGGTTTACGGCTGTGTACTTGAAAATAAAAAAAACCTCGGAACCGTAAACTTGTGTTTTCAGGAGGACACGTTCCACTATTAATTTCATCCCTGTAACCTCAACCCCTCTAGTGGGGGGCGGCTACTGCCCTTGTATTTTCAAATGGGAATGGGTATGGTGTGATACATCTTTTTAAAGGGCATTAAATTCTCTTTAAAATGGCGCTTTGTTTTGTAAATTTGAGCTACGCGCCGCCGAGCAACGGAATTTGAAACATTTCACTGCACCTCTTATCAATTACACAGGTTTGTGAGTAAACAATTTTTTTTTACTAATAAGTATCAGTCAATTCAACTTTATCTTCAGTAAAGTGGTTGATCCAGAGCTACATACGTTATTTCTGCGCTATTATTTCCTTTTGATTTGATCGTTACATAAAAAATGGTTTATTCCATTGCGGAGAGAGTGGAAATTATTGAACTGTATTTTATAAACAATCAATGTGCAAGAGTAACGGCAACTTTGTTTAATGATAGACATCCAGATGGACACGTATATCATGGTTATATCCTAGAATTAGTGGTAAAATTTCGGCAAACTGGTTCAGTGGAAAATAAAAAAAGGATCATTGAATATCCGGTAAGAAGTGAAGCAATAGAAGTAGCTGCTCTGGGTCAAGTTAGTATGAATCCAACATTAAGTGCCAGAAAAATGTCTAATGTAACGGGAATTTCTCGGACCACTGTACAGAGAATTCTGAAATATTATAAATGGCACTCATACAAAATTCAACTTCTCCAAGAATTGAATGAAGATGATAATGACCGCCGTTTACACTTTTGTGAAGTAATGTCAGAACAAATATTAAATTATCCGAACTATCCTTTTAACATTTGCTTCTCAGATTAATGTTCTTTTTTTCTTAATGGCACTGTCAATCGACATAACTGTCGTTACTGGTCCGACAGGAATCCAAGGATTTACCACGAGGTTCATACTCAAAATCCTCAGAAATTAAACGTTTGGGCTGGTATTTTCGGTAATCACATAATTGGACTATTTTTCTTACCGGGAAATTTTAATGGACTTGTTGGAGGATGCTATTAGCCCAGCGCTGATGGAAATTATGGAAAAGACCAACGTTACCAGGAAGAAAATCCAATATTTCAACAAGACGGGGCTCCCCCCATTATGCATTACCCGTACGCCACTTTCTGGATGAAACGTTTCCTGGTAGATGGATTGGGAGGAGGGGTGCTATTGAATGGCCCGCGAGATCGCCCAATTTATCTCCCATTGATTTCTTTTTGTCGGGACATCTAAAATCCAAAATTTATGCCACCCAACCCGAATCCTTAGAAGATTTACGGAACCGCAATACTAATGAATGTCAACAAATTACACCAGACAACATGAATGACAACAAAACACAAGTTTACCGGTACGAGGTTTTTTTTTTAATTTTCACGTACAAAGCCGTAAACCTTGCTGGACTGTTTTCGATGGGCCACCCTGTATGTAGCAAAAAACATCCTTATGGTTTACGCAACTGCGCCTACTTGTAGAAGCCATTTTTAATTAGATTTTTCAAAAAAGACACTCTTGCAACTCAGGTTTCAACTAAATTTTGCAAATGCATGCAGACAATATTCCGCATATGGAGATTATACCTATAGGTACTAATACTTTATTAATAATAATTAATTTATTTACGGTATACAATTTCATTCTCTTTTATTACCTTCTAATGTATATTTTGTGCTAATTGCAAATACGAAAATAAGAAATGTGAAGGTGAAAAAAAATTTAAGGAAAAATTATTTCTTATCTGTAATAATTATATTGCCTTTTGCCAAAATAGGTATAATTCAAAAGGCATTAGTCTTGGAATTAGTTAAATTTTTGATAACATTTATGACCGTTAGAATTGTCAAATATATTAATATTACAATTTATTATGAGTAGGTTCTATCTCAAAAACTAGAGCTGATACAAAGAAAAGCTAAGTGTTTTTGGAATCACCGCATTCAAAATAACTAAAATCAGTTGTTTTTTCTTCGGCACCAAGACAAAAATTAACCAATTAACTACCTTTGAAATTAAATTATGTAAAATCACTAGTCATTAGCAATTGGTTATTTTATATCATTCGGTATGAAATATATATGAACATTCGATTTAACATTTGAATCCCGACAAAAAATATGCCCAAACAAATTCTTTCTCCATTCTGTTTGGCCAAATAAATTTTCAATTAATGCCGACCCATTTTAAAAAACCAGCAGCATTTTGCAATATAGATACGGGCGTTATCATCAACAGGCACATAAACTGAAATACGTACAGTCATAATTCAATTAAATGGAAACGTTTGGAATAAAAGCTGAAAAATGTAAATACATTATTTCTGCATAGAAATGAAATCAACTGGCTGCCAGACATCCTATTTAAAATCGCGTCAAATAACAACAAAAAAGTGTTGAACAAAAAAGGCCAAACACGTGTTAACATGACAGGCTTGCCGTCATATCTTCAAATAAAAAACCCTAAAAATAACCAGCTCGCTGGCGATGTGAAAGCCATCTCTGTTCGGAAATTACATTCGCGTTTGAAACCAAACATCGTTTCTCGCTTATCTCTTAACCTAACAAAAGATACTCCATTTAGCGACCAATCTGAATCACTTGGTATAAATTACAAAATGCACCCCCGGTTATTTGTGGAGCGTTATCTAAATGCAATCACGAGGCGCGCACGTGCGGATTAGACTCAGATTAGGAACAATGGACCGATTTTTGTTTAAATAGTATGATTGATGGATGTCTTGCCAAAGTGACGTCGGAAAGGGCTCTAATTTTTGATATTATACCTGATTTTCTCTTTGTATTGATTCTGAGGCTGATGATACAAAAAAGTTCACACATAATTAAATATAAGTTGTTTTCTACGGATCGATAAGCCGTGTACAGAGTGTCCCATTTTCGACACTTTTATAGGGTATCTCCGTTATTGTTAGGGCTATCACAAAAGTAATGTAGGTGTTGTCATGTGCTCTTTTTGGGTCAAACTTAAAATGGTAAAATCAAAATTTGAAAATTCTCGCTCGCTTAAGATACGGGGGAAAATAAAAAAATGTAACTATTTCTAAACTACCCTATATTTTCTTAGTTAAAAGGGATTCAGAAAAATATTTTATTCAGAAGTTTATTTATAATGATTGTTGAATAATCTGCCGTTTTCAGAATACGTATACGGGGTCAGGTAAGGGAAGTTATCGGACCTAACCTCACTTTTTTAAATGGAACACCCTGTATATTTTAATCTAATAGATAGCATTTTAAACTCCCGTTTCAAATTTATAACACACCATGGATAATAGATATCATATCAATGGTTTCAAAATGTTGATAAGTAATTTTCACAAATAAATATGTAAAAACGAAATTGACGTTAAATGTTAATAACAACTAGAATGTCAACCTAGTTGTCTCTAGGATATTAGCTTGTGTTTCATGGCCGACTGTGGTTTAAAGTAATAAAGTCTAAATAAATCGGCTAGGAAACCAATATCATGCATGGTGTATATATTTATAAAGAGAATTTAAAATGCTATCTTTTTGTATTGAAATATACAGGGTGTTCCATTTTAAAAAATGATGTTAGGTCCGATAACTTTCTTACCTGACCCCGTATACTTATTATGAAAACGGCAGATTATTCAACAATCATTATAAATAAACTTCTGCGAAATATTTCTGTATCTCCATTAACTAAGAAAATATAGGGTAATTTTGAAATTGTCAATTTTTTGATTTTCCCCCGTATCTCTTAAGCGAGCGAAAATTTTCAAATTTTGATTTTATTATTTTAAGTTTGATCCAAAAAGAGTACATGACACCTAAAGTACGCACAGGGGATCTTTACCCTGACGTCATCGCTAACAAATAGATATCCCGACATATTTCATATCTCTGCATCTTTGTTTGGTACAGACATAAAGGCGAATAAAAATTGTATTATACGTCGTCCGGAATTAAACGTGTTAGACAGAGAAATAATTATAAAGAAGAGTTGCCAAATAATTATTTTGACTTACGCAGTACTACAAATTGCAAAAACGTCATTGTGACAATTCATTCACAATTTTTTCGTTTTTATACATTTTTGTGCATTAAAACTTCATTTACTCCTGCAAACAGTTCTTTTCAGAGTTTTGGTATCGCTTTTTTGTGTTAGTGGTAAGTACATATTGATATTTATTGTTATTTATTTATTGTAATAAAGTATTCCTAACCCTAAAAATTGTGGATAAGTCTCCGCTCCGCTATTTTGCCATCCCAAAAACGTAAAAACACGTCTTTTTAGTTTCGAAAAAAATAAGTAAAATCGCCCGAATTTCCAAACGCTCTGTATATGTATCGAAACTAGAAGGTTCACAGAACGTATTTCGGGCAAAATCAAATCTGAAATCGCCAAATTAAGTTCACAATCACGTCTCAAAATGTGGTAAAAATTGGTCGAAAAATACAAATATGACAGTTCAATAGAATAATTTATTTAAATTTCCAAGGCAATGCCTATTAGCTTGCATTTTTTCGTAAATTGATTTTTTTTTCATGTTTTACGACATAAATTACCATTTATCTTCAATTCTAATGAAAAAAACTCTTGACTTTTTGGGGTGATTCCTGTAGGGGATGAATGGGCGGAACTTTTTAATCTGGGTAATCAAAATGTCACATTCAAACCGAGTTTATCATTTTGTCAAATAAGAAGTAGGTACATAACTGCCAGTAAAAATTCAAGAATATCAGATTTATACCTACATATTCCTAACAATCTATTTTATGTAAGACCGACTCAAAATTTTGATTCGGAGTTTTAAAGAAATTTTTAAAAATCCGTATATGGGAACGTTATTTACGTCAATTAAAATGTTATGAAATTAGTTTTTGTTTTGACAACTTTTCTTCCACGTAATTTTGATTTGATTCATACGATTTTTATGACGTGTAAGCGATGACGTCAGGGTAAAGATCCCCTGTGCGTACTGTACATTACTTTTTTGATAGCACTAACAGTTACGGAGATATCCTATAAAGGTGTCGAAAATGGAACACCCTGTACATACAGAAATATGCTTGTCACAAGAAACATGCCACATAACTGAAAAATATTCTATTTCTGTAAAAATTCTTAATTTTTGTGTTGGGTTGATGAAACTTGGTGAAACTGTTTATCCTTTTTGGGTCAGTTACCTGACACGCCTGTTTTGGCTCTTTCGGGTTATCATCAAGGAGTACTAAGACTAGATGGGAATATTGTTACAAGTATTTATATAAATTTTTAAAATAAGTTGTAAATGGGTAATAAAATAAAATTTTGATTGGTCAAATAGGGATAATCTATACAGGGTGATTCACGACGAGCTTGCATTAGAACTTTATGGACAACCACTACTGAACATACGAGAATGTTTCTGAAACTTGGGAAATTTAGGTCTTTCGATATGCTCTCTTTAAATAAAGTATTGACATGTTTCTGTCATTTCCGATTATAACGGAAGTAGCTGTCAACTCTCGTTTTTTAAACATGGTAATTTTTATTATATTTTTCAATAAACCAATAAATTCTAAGCAAATTTCGTAGAACATGTTTCACCTGACTCTGCATCATGTCTCACCTGAATGCATGTTGATGAAATAATCCATATAATTTTTTACCTTAGCTCTTGGACAAAAAATTTTTCTTATCGAATAGCTAGACGATCAGCAAGTCTCAAAAATATTGCAAACTTAGCACCAAATGTACCGGGTGGTCACCATTCAAGGTTCATTGTGAGAGAATACAACCATTAAAAACATTCTTATTTTAAATGGAGCATCCTTTAATTTGGTTTTGTAGTTTCGGAGAAATAAATTAAAACTAAAAAAAAAAGTTTTGCAGTCCTGAATAAAAAAATCAAAAAAAATAATCCAGAACTATTTTTTTAACCTCGGCATTGGGTGAAATTTATGTCAAGAGGTATAGAGATACCATGAATCTAATTACGTTTATCTATTTTATACAGGGTGTTCATAATAAGCTTTCAAAAACGCCACATTTAAAAAAAAATTATTCTCAAGTTTTTCAAATATATTATTTGGTTATTTGATGTAGAATTCATAGACAATTTTTTTTAGTAATACAAGCATATAATTTATATCCGGCCGTTTTCGAAATAATTGTAACTATCATAAATTATGTTGTTTAAAAAGAGTATTTATTGGGAAATTTTGTTATAGGCGACTAGACTAATAATTGTAAACTAAAGTAAATGTTCAAAATAGCTTCCTTTTACTCTTAGAGTTTACCGTATTTTAGTTATTTTGATATAAATTTTAAAAGCCTACATTTTAATTTTTATTCTTAATCGAGTTGCCATGATTTTTTTGTTTAGATTAGATGCCGAGGTTAATAAAATAGTTCTGGATTGTTTTCTTTTGATTTTTTTATTCAGGACTGCAAAACTTTTTTTTCTAATTTTCAATTTATTTCTCCGAAACTACAAAACCAAATTAAATAAAATTCGAGACACTTATAAACGATACTAAGACGAACCTAAATATGCAATAAAATACTGGGTGCCCCATTTAAAAAATACAACTTTATGCTGTCAACCTTTTTGGGCCATCCTGTATAATGTAAAATATTTTTAAAACATGCCGCTTTTAATCCAAGACCTCAAGCTGTTTGAGTATTGTTGCTAAGTTCTTCGATAACGGTTTAATCTTCCGTCCCCGCTTCGTTTGCGGACCCGGTATAATAGCTTAATATTTTTCAAGAAAAAATTATAACATCATTATTCTGTGTTAACTTCTAATTTGCGGATAGATTGGTATTAATGAGTTTCTGTATTTTTTTCCAATATTTCATTCGTCGAAACCTCGAACATATCCTGTTGTTTTTTAGTCGCTTGTTGCGGTTAAACTATAATTATAAATGTCACAAATTACCCAGTCTCTCTTCAAAGGACGTTGGAAATTAACAAATCCATTGACTAATCGTCACTTGCCTAACTACCGACTAAAATTAAATTGCTTTGTCGTCTTTTGAGTTTGGATTTATGTCATCAATCATTGGCGAACGGCAGGCGTGAGCTATTGTTGCAGCATCATTGTTCCAGAAACAGAACTGAATTAGAGTCAGGACAAAAAAATGTTGTATTTTACCTTAAGGATACTGTTTGCAATGGTAAATTTCAACTCATACAAGGGTACCTGATTTCGAGAAATTATTGCATATTAGCGGCATTGATGAAAATAATGCTGGTAAAAAATTATCTAGTTATTGGGACATTGCCACGTTTTCATTCTGATAAATCAAAATTTCAAACTGAATAGTAGTACCTTACGCTAAAATAATAACATCCAATACAAACGGTAGGTATGCAGCGTGCCCAAGATAAAGAAGGTTCTCTATGGGGATCAACATATACAGGGTGTTTCGGGAGGAAAGGGAAATATTTTGGGAACATGTTCAGAAGGTCAAAATAAGAGAAATTAACCCATATGTTTTAATCCGATTCTTAACCGTCTCTGAAATAATCGGTTCTAAAGTTTTTTTTGTAACTATTTTTTATTTCAAAAGCAACACCAATAGATACTAGTAAAACAACAAAATTCCACTAATTTAGAATGTTTTCGAAAATACCCCCACCAACTTCAATACAAGCTGCACCACGTTTGTTAATCGCTCGTGTTGCGCGTTGAATTGCTTGGGGATTGTTTATAATGATATTTGCAGCATTAAAAATTCGATTGTGGTCCACGGTTTCTACTCGTGTTTCGTATACTAGTGATTTCATCCACCCTCAGAGGCAATAATCCAGTGGGTTTAGGTCTGGTGACCTCGGTGGCCAAGCTTGAGGTCCTCCTCTGCCAATCCAACGATCAGGAAAACGATTATTCAAGAAATTACGCACCCGGCGACTAAAATGAGGTGGGGATCCATCGTGCTGAAAGAACATTCGGTGTCGAACAATTAGCGGAACATCATCCAACATGTGTGTTAAATGGTCTTCCAAAAACCGTAAATATCCATCTCCAGTAAGACGCTCATTCAATACAAAAGAACCAAACAACTGGTCGTTGAGCATTCCACACCACACATTAATATTGAATCGATGTTGAAAGTTTCGTTCAAACGTGGCATGAAGATTTTCATCTGACCACCGATGTTCATTGTGACAGTTATTGATTCCATCGCGGGTGAACTGAGCTTCATCGCTAAATAAAATGTATTTATGTAGGCCTCGATTTTGTTGGATCCATTCACAAAATTGAACCCTTAAGCCATAATCACCTTCTTGAAGATGTTGAACCGGTTGAACATGGAAAGGCTTTAAACCATTTTTTCTAAGTGTCTTCCAAACGCTCACATGTAATTCTAATCGAAGTTCTTTCGTAATCCGCCTCGTACTACACCCGGCGTACACCTGGGTTCTCTTCAGACATATCCAGAATATTCTCTTCATTTTCCACATTTAGACCCGCCGCTCGTTCAGAATCAATCCTTACACTTGGAAACATTCCTGTTTCCTGAGCATTTGCAAAAACTTTTTGAAACACTTCGACGACGAAAGACGTCGGTATTCATCAACAGCCCGTAATGCGCTACCATTACAGAAACCATACACGAATATCATGTCAGCATACTCCCTATGGGTGAATGTGTGAGGCATTACGTATGGAACCTTTTCTCTTTTCGAGTCGAAACGCTCAGCATAAATCAAACTGACAACCATGCTTGTCAATTAAATTAGGTATTGACAAGCAATGAAATACCTACAAACTGGAGTTCGAAATACAAAACTTCTTAATTACTCCAAAACTTTACAAAAAAAACTTTAGAACCGATTATTTCAGAGACGGTTAAGAATCGGATTAAAAAATATGGGTTAATTTCTCTCATTTTGACCTTCTGAACATGTTCCAAAAATATTTCCCTTTCCTCCCGAAACACCCTGTATATACAGGGTGTTATGGAAATGACGTATTATATTTAAATCGGCAATTCCTGAAATGAAAACAAATTGAAGAAAAATATCCAAAAATCGCTATTTAATTTAATATGCCCTGTATATGACCTTATGTCAAACCAACAATAACCACGTGGTGCCACTGTCAGGAAAGTAAACAAAGCAACATATGTCGAAAAACGTCACTGAATCTTGAACAGTTTTGTCATATCTTCAGGGTAAACTCTTTAGAAAGTCAATAACCGTTTGACATATTGCGAGTTGTTTATTTTTCAGGTTACATTATTATAAACTTACGTTCAGTTCAGTTCGCTGGGAAACAATCTCTGATTTATAAACTTGAACTGACTCGAACGAACCGCCGCGGAGTTTATAAATGGTCAGGTATGTTCTCATTTGTTCAATTCGAACGACACCCGTCAGATCTGGACAACTTAAAAGTTTATAAATGCCACTTACCCTTTAGAAAATGCAATTTTATTTACTTTTTCGGACTTATTTAAAACCAACTTAATTTATATAAAAACATCAAGTACCTAGGTAACCCGAACAAAAACAAACCGGCACAATAATCTTACAAAATCGCGTCTCATGAACACATCTAAGTACCATTCAATCTGAATTAGTATTTTAAAGTACTACTGTGTAGACAAAAATACGCCCTTATTGTCTGAGTGGTCTTGGAAATAATGTATTTAACATCTAAAAATTTTAAAAATAAATAACACGTTGGTTCCGTCGATCGATATTGAACTGCTGGACTGGGGCACTGCCGTCGCGAAAAGAACAAATAACTTAATAATTTAAACTCGTGTTTAAGTATTAACACACAAATCTGCTTGAAAAAACAGTAGGAAACCGGCCGTCTTCAAACAGCTGATCTTGGACAATCGGGTTGCCTATTCTTTATGCGACTGCAGGGGCTGGGGTTAATACTTAAAAATACAGCGTTGCCACTTTCGATGTTTTATAAGCTTATATTCATAAAATGCAGAATTTCCTTCTGTAATACTTTTTTGTATAGTGATAGTCTCGGAAATGGCAACCGCGCTAGTTAGACGAGACTACTTATTTTAAAGGGATGGAAGGATGGGAAGGAAGGGTCTATCAACATAATTATTTGTTTAGCCCATTAGAAATTAGCTTTTTTATTATTTCTGAATTTCTATTGCGAAATAATTTGTATCCTATAGTGCTGTTGTTTTATGTGTACGGTAGGTTATTGTAAAGTGTAATTATGCGTTAGTATTTGTTGCTTTTGTGTAATCTAATAATAAGTGCATATCTTCAAAAAAACTAATTGGAAACTCGTGGGTGTCTGTGTGTTTCTTTAAGTGATTTAGTGTAAATGTTCCGAGAGATTGGAAATAAGAGGCCGAATGGGGTTTAGTGGGTATAAGCTTATTATGCAGTTCCACATTATTATCAGGGTACGTGATGAGCATAAAGATTTTCCCATAGAAAAAAAACAAAAACCTGAAGATGTCCGTGCCCTGGATTACTTGCTAGTGTACTGGCACCTGGATTCACTTCGATTTAGATACTATAGGTAAACTAAATATTATTTTTACAAGAATCTAAAGTTTTACATTTTTTACACAGTTGGCAACATTGGGCCTGAACATCTGTTGATTGCACAGCTTGGCAATGTAATATGATCATATGAATGTGCCGAGGAGTAACCGGGTGGGTTTAGGGGTGAATTACCCCACTTTTTAAACGTTCGATTTAAAAAAAAATATGTAGCGCTTCTCTAGGACACCACAGGAGTCACCCATTTAAATATAATACGTCATTTCCATAACACCCTGTATACATTTAATTTATAATTGTAAGTGTTTTACTCCAAATAAAATTTTGAAAATCAACTATATTGTAAGTAAAAGTATTTATATATACACATACATACATAATAGAACCCGGAAAATTGTGAACAATTGTGTAATCGATGAATTGTCTCGTCGAAGAATTGTGGGCGAATAAGTGCGGAAGAAGAATTGTTGTCGAAGAATTGTGGCCGAACAATTTTCCTAAATTCAGATTTATATTTATTAATTTATAAAGATTGTGGAAAATGATAATTTTTACACATCTCCACGTTTGTCTAATAACACTATGCATAATTATATTTAAATTTATTATATTACTGGTACGTTTAGTTGTTCTAATTGGAAATTACATGATTCTTTCTGTTAACAATTTTTACAACGCAACTAACATCTCAGCCTTATTTTTTCGTCGCATTCCTTCTGATGGTCAGAAACGGCTGGGTATACAATAGTATCTAGGTTTAGGATAGATTGAACGATGATAGGTTAAACAATATAATACAGATGTAGCAACGGTAGGAACCAATTCGTTGAAATCTGTAAAATTCCAAATAAAGACGCAATCAAGGCAGCAGTTAAAACCAAGCCTTAAATATTAGGTAGATTATATAAATTTGACCCAAATACACATCATGTCTAAAATCTATAACCAATAATTCAACGCGTGCTCAATTATTTCTCAGTGTTGTTGGACAATATGCACTCCATCATTGTTGCTACGAGTTGTTCGTGTCTCGGATCCATTCTTCTGTCTCCAACGATCTGAAAGCAGTTATGTCTTGCCCGTGTCGTAGACGCAGAATCGCGCATTTCATATATTTCTACGGACGCCGCCATATTGTCCGCTCCTCTCTTTGATACATCTTAATTCGGCCGGCGATGTGTGGGTCTATGGTTGCTGAACTATACGACCAGATGAAGGATTGCGATGCCTAAAACTAGCGGCAATACTTGTTACATACAACAAGGAGATACCTTTTAATCGAGGCTCGTAAACAATAGCTAGGCGATGTAAATGCTAAAGCTAATGAACTTGGTCCTCGATTCATATATTTTAGACAGCCGATTGTTGAATACTTAATGCATAAATCTAGTGGCGACGTAAAATGGTTTAGTAGTCTACAGGGTGAGTCTGGTGTTGACTATACTTTGTAAACTTCATTTTTCGTAAACAAAAGTCTAGTGGTTATGTTCTGAAGATCTTGGAGGCTAACTAATAGGACCGCCGTCAACAATCCAAAGACTGGAAACCTTTTGTTCAAATGATGCTTGACCTGATGAACGAAATGTGCAGGAGCTCCATCGGGCTGATAATACAATTGCATCAGTGGTTCTTCCACAGCAGCACATGCTCACGTGCACCCCCAAAACAAAACGAATAAAAAATATTAATTTATATTCATTGAATATTATTTATCGTATAAAGTGCGACCCTGTAAATGACGATTATGACGAGACTTGCTCGCACGTGCGATTAAGTAGTGCAGTGTCTCTGTAGTAACAGGTGGCGGCGCCAGCGGGGCTATGGCGATTTAACATGGAAAAGGCGCACAGTTTTTGTGTGCACCGCGCTGTTGTCTGATCGTGCATCTAGTCAGAAATTCGAGCGTGTATGTTTTAATATTTTAATATTATATATTTATTAAGTTAAAATGAATAGTTGACGGTGGACTATTTAAGAAATACCTTTAGCTCTTTGAGTTTAGAGCAAAAAATGGAAGTGAAGAATGCGGGAACACCTATACCCGAAATTAATTTAACGCAGATCACAAAGGGTAAATCTAGAGACTTTATTAGAAAGTGTAAAAATGAAATATATGAAAAAATTTTATAGAGGGTATTCCAAACTTAATGAGGCTGTTATTGATCAATTTTCTAGAATTAAGAACCGAAGAATGGACTTTACGTTTAAGCACTTTTGTGTAGGGTCGATAAATGTTGTGTATTTCGATAAAGGCTACTCGATATGATTTTAAACCATTTTATTTAAGGATTTAAACTAAAAAACACTGAAAATATGAAGAATGCCAACTTGTCAGTCTCGTGGCTCGATTCGTTCTCGTCATAAAACAATTAACTATTGTCTCATCTTGGTTGCGCCTAAAGACGTAGCCGTAGATGGCGTAGTGGTATTAGACGTCATTTGGTTTCCTTGATAACTCGTAGATGGCGGTAGTAGTATTCGACATCATTCGGTTTTCTTGATAGCTCGTAGATGGCTTTAGTAGTATTAGTAGTGGACTGTATAAATATTATTACGAGGGTTGCATGCGACGACGTTAAGATCCGACAGCTATACACACTAACCTTTCTTATTTTAAAAAAGTTGTATTTCCTTGTGTAAAATTAAAAAATACATAAAAATATGTTTTACTTGACGGATTTTCTTATTAATTTTTTTCTTTCTACATTTAAAACGCCTAGGAAGTAATTGTTTGGTCGTTACACAAAAATAAAATTTTAAAAATAATTTCACCATACTTGTGAACCCCCTCTATCATAGGTCACGAGCCGCCACTGAATTGCATCAAACTTCCACGATGACTTAGTTTCGGATGACGTCTAGTTAATAGTCACAAAGCAATATATGGTATAGTCTCACTAAAGTTAATTGACATAAACTAGGAAACTTATGTCCACAGTAAGATACAAGATATACCGGCACCTGTCATCGAAACCGTCATGCGACCCGCCCGGATAATATATTTTTGTATTAGCTCTGGAACTACTATACCTAGTACCACCAGTGAAAATTGCTGATCCCTTTTATATGTTATAGATACAGAGTGTCCCATAAGAATGCTGCAACGGTCGTAATTACCGAATTTAATATTTTCGTAAATGATTTAAATATTGCCAATAACTTGATAGTAATATAATTTATTAATAATGTAACCTTAGTACAGATGCATTATTCAGAGATTCGAGTTCTTTACAGCCCGGTGGGGAATAGAAGACGGCACCAGTCTTAGTATATACGACACATTCTTGATCTTCCGAGTCCACTGATGACACAGTGACTTTTATTTGATCTCCAGCCATCATTTCTGGGGGTTCTGTTACATAATCATTCAGTTCAATTTTGACTTGTTTCTGAAAAAAATACATTAGTACTATTAAAAAAAATAAGCAAGTACTATGTACTTGTACCATACAAGTATCATTTGCAGAAAACTACTATGTTACATGATTATTTATTATTTTTTATTCTCACTTTAGCAAAAAACATAAATATGAGGGTCCGCGATCGTATACCGAAGATTCTGAAATGCAGCATTTAGTTTAAGGAAGGGTATTGTGCTCACAAGTGGCTTAATGATGAGCAGGCATGTATAACTACGGATGGGACAAGACGGCCATTGAGCGACTGGAGGTACTAAACTTCACACTAAACCGATTAAGTCATATAAGATTTTTCTAAATTTAATGTTCCTCATTCTAGAAATACAGGGTGTTCAAAGTGAAAGTTTACTTTCGAAAATAAGCCATAGGCTCAATGTATCGGATTGAAAGTTCCCTACTGCGCAAACTCAATAGTACCACGCCATCTCCCATAGCGGGGGTATGCTGTTTTTATGAGTAAGAAATAAGAATTTGTATAAATTTTTAAGTTCTACATTAGAGGGAGGTATTTAAGTACACTGGATTTATTTTTTTAAACATTAAGTATTTATAATCCAAGATTTTCTCTTTGTCAATGACATATACAGGGTGTCCCATAACTAATGGTACACAGGAAAACTGCAGATTCCTTGGGTAAAAATACTGTGATTTGGCCATACTTAGTTTAGATCAATAGCTGGTAATAACCGAGATACAGGGTGTCCAAGTAAAAATTTAATTTTCAATTTTCCTAAATAACTTATTTCTGAATTAATATTTTTACACAAAAATTTGTGACTAGGGTTTTTTTGGGGAAAGGAATTTGAATTTGTTAATAATTTTGATGTAGATTGTAGGGGGCGCTCTCTGTGGTACTCTGAATACATAAAAAGAAGTGTAACTTTCTTGGACCTTAGTATAATTATGTTTTTATTAAAAATATCAGTTTTTCCGTCATTTTTAAGTAATAAAGATATACTTTGAAAATGTCGCTCCGACTAACCGTTTGCGAGATATTTTCAATTACAATTTCTAATGCGCCCATTTAAATTTTGATTTGTAAATGTGAAATTTGTCACAGTAGGCTTTGGTAAAAACAAAAACAATGAAAGCACTTTGAAAACTCATTTCTGTCAAAGGTTTTTTCATTTGTCAGCATTGTGGGTGTTTTTAAGGAGATTTTGAAGATATATTGAGAAATGCGAGACATGGTATGTTTATACGCACAAGAAAATTCTGTTTGGATAATATACCGTGGTGCCCCAGCACGTTATTCCAGGCTTATCAGAGACTATTTAAATGTCGAATTTCCTAGTCGATGGATAGATCGTGGAAGCCAATTGCCTTGGCCTGCCCGAAGTCCCGATTTCAATCCCCTTGATTATTGTGTATGAGGATACATGAAATCACTTGTTTATAATGAAACGATAAATAGTCGAGAGCAACTATGGCAAAGAATTCAAGATGCGGCAGTAATGTTTCAAGACGAACGCTTGTTATTTAAAATGAGGCGATCCTTCAATAAGCGTGTAGCCAAATGCATTCAGAGTACCGCAGAGAGCGCCCCCTACAATTTACACATCAAAATTATTAACAAATTCAAATTCCTTTCCCCAAAGAAACCCTAGTCGCAAAATTTTATGCAAAAATATTGATTCAGAAATAAGTTATTTAGGAAAATTGAAAATTAAATTTTTACTTGGACACCCTGTATCTCGGTTATTACCAGCTATTGAACTAAACTAAGTATGGCCAAATCGCAGTATTTTTACCCAAGGAATCTGCAGTTTTCCTGTGTACCATTAGTTATGGGACACCCTGTATACTCGCCGAAAATTCCGCCACCCTGAAATTTTCGTAAAGTTTCATATTTTATAACTTATAAATTTTTTATGTGATTTTTCATGATTTTATTATCAGTTTGTATATCCATTTATTGTGTTTTCCTGAATTATTTTATAAAGTAACATTTTTTGACTAGGCTATATTATACAGGAGTAAATCAAACTGTTGTTTTTTATCGTAATTTCAAAATACCCTTTAGGAAAATTGAGGTCGATAATTTTATTTAACTACTGTTTCTGGTAATCTTTGATGTATTCTAAATATATCGATTTTTGATTCATTCCATTATCTCATTTCTGCTGCGAGCTGCAAAATTTTAAATGAAACGCTGATTCGAAGCCTATTTTTATTGAGAAAAAATTTCAAAAGTACCCCGGTTTTAGGTAGAAATAACTACTTTGAAACGAAATGTCAAAACATGTCAACTTTTGTTTTAAGGGGGTAAATTTTTCATAATAATTTTATTTATACAGGGTGCGTCAAAAAAGCTGGACGTATGTCATTTTGTATTTTTTCAATGGAAACCCATAATTTTTTTCGTATTTCTGGATTCCCCTACAAATAATAAACACTTTTTGTATTACACATCCTATTGCCAAATCTAACAGTTTTTCAAATATCGACACATTTAAATGTTTTACTATGTGTGGTAATAATACGACTTTATGTCAGAATTCATTTTATTAAGTTTTCAAAATGTGCTCCGTTATTGGCTAAACAATAATAGAGCCTATTCTCGAATTCTTCGCGAACATTTTGAAAAGTCTGCCGGTTAATTTGCCTACATCCTTCAGTAATTCTGTTTCTCAATTCGGGAATACTCTCGGGCGCAGTTTTGTAAACTATGGACTTCAAATATCCCCACAGAAAAAAATCTAGAGGTGTGAGGTCTGGGGACCTTGCCGGCTATTCCACAGGACCTCTCCTACCTATCCATTTTCCGGGATATCGTTATTTAATATTATGCCCTAACAGGTAGCGCATAATGCGGCGGGGCTCCATCTTGCTGGAAATACAAATTTTGTTCATCAAGTTCCATATCCCCCTTTTGATCAGCTTGATTTTCCAAAGATTGGGTAATAAGAAGATCTATGATATTTTCCAACAGATTTACGTATAGGTCACCTGTCAAGTTTTCTTCCATAAAAATTGGCCCAATGATCTCATTTCCAAGAATACCTGCCCACACATTTATCTTTTGAGGATATTGGGTATGATCTTCCCTAAATAAATGTGGATTTTCATTATCCCAATATCTGCAATTATGTTTATTCACGAATCCATTCAAGAAGAAAGTTGATTCATCACTGAAACATACATTTTTAACAAAATTCCGGTCGGCTTGAATCATCTGAGTCATTGTTTCGCAAAATTCAATTCTTCTGTCATAATCGTCTTCGCTGAGTTGTTGAAGGATTTGTATTTTATAAGGAAAAATCTTATTTAGTTTTAAAGTTTTGTGAATGGAACCTACTGAAACGTGTGTCAATTGCGATACTTTTGGAATTGACGTAGATGGATTCATAGCGAAAGACCTAGTATTTCAATTTGCGTACCTTAATCTAGAACCCTTGCTTGCTTATTAACTCGGTTGCATACGGAGCCGGTTTCTTCAAACTTCCTTACCAGCTCTATCACATACCTGTGACCTACATGTTTGTTAGGGTGTATGTCGTTAAATCTTCGAGATGTTCTGCGAGCACAACGATTTTCAGCGCCATACATGAAAATTATTTCTGTCCTTTCTTGGAGAGTATACACCATTTCAAACTGAATATTAAACCAATTTTTTGTTAAACCATAAATAAATCACTTGTCAATGGTAGGTGAAAAGTCACATTTATAAATTAAATTGTGATTGTTTTGTTTCTATGAGGACGGGTATAAGCCGCCTACGACCGTAATGCATTTAAAGTTTGAAAATGTAATAAAGCGAATTCTGAAGTCGTCGATATTTGAAAAACTGTTAGATTTGGCAATAGGATGTGTAATACAAAAAGTGTTTATTATTTGTAGGGTAATCCAGAAATACGAAAAAAATTATGGGTTTCCATTGAAAAAATACAAAATGACATACGTCCAGCTTTTTTGACGCACCCTGTATAAATAAAATTATTATGAAAAATTTACCCCCTTAAAACAAAAGTTGACATGTTTTGACATTTCGTTTCAAAGTAGTTATTTCTACCTAAAACCGGGGTGGCTACTTTTGAAATGAAAACCCTGTATAATAAAGTTAATTAACAAAAACAATTTTAATATCGTGTATTTCCTCATCTCATAGTAATGACATCTTGCAGCCTTCGTGACATCGAGTGAATAAGGTTACTTGTCCTTTCTTGAGGGATAGCCTGATATGCTTCGGTCAGCGCCAGTTGTAAGTATTGCAAGGTTTGTGGTTGTACAGGACGACGACGGCAGGCCATTCCAATCTTGGAAGTCCAACTTCATCCAGATATTCGCTCACTACATGTACAACGTGAGGTCTAGGATTATCATGCATTAATGTAAATTGGTTCCCAATGAAAGGAGCAAATGGAACAACAACTTCTTGGAGGATTTCCTCAATGTAACGGTGGGCGGTTAAAGCTCCATTTTCAACAAATACTAGATTGGTGCGTGCTTCGGTAGAAACACATGCCTAAATCATGTACCGCCATGCTATGAGGTTCGTTCTGATATGATGCGGTCAGCATGTCTTTTATTTCTACATATGTATACCCGCTCACGACCATCCGGCGACCTTAAATAAACCCTGGATTCATCAGTGAATAGTACTTAAGAATATTGTCACTGTCAAATATCCTGTCACAATAATCGCGTACTTAGCCAACGTCGATAATTTTTAACCGCAAGCTTGACATCCATTTTCTAAAAATAACATCGTTTCATTTAAAATTTTGCAGCTAGCAGCAGAAATGAAATAATGGAATGAATCAAAAATAAATGGATAGAACACATCAAAGATTACAAAAAATAGTATGTAAATAAAATTATCCACCTCAATTTTCCTACAGGGTGTTTTGAAATTAAGACAGAAACAACAGTTTGATTTACTCCTGTATAATATAGCCTAATCCAAAAATGTAACTTTATAAAATAATTAAAGAAAAATACAATAAATAGATCTACAAACTGATAATAAAATCATGAAAATCGCATAAAAAATTAAAAAGTTATAAAACTTGACCAAAATTTCAGCGTGGCGGAATTTTGTGCCGGCGAGTGTAAGTAAAGTAGGATCTGATAGGAATATATTATTTATTTATATTTTCTATATTACCATATGCCTACATGTGTTTTAAACATTTAGGTGAACACTATTGTTAACTTATTTACTAGCAGAGCTTCATCATTGATAATAAGTTAGCAACAATAATTTTAGGGAACATATAGTAAGTTTAATTAGAGATATGAGTGATTTAATAATTTCGATATACTCAAACACAAACTTATATTCTTCAAATACGAAAAATGAAATATTTATATTAATTAAAAATAAGCTCTAAGTAAGAAAGCTCAACATAAATTTTAAAATACATCTTCTTAAAAGGATTATCCATAATTTCTTCCTAAGAAATATACTTACTTGCTTTAATACTATAATAATTTTAAAACAGACATTTGTTTATTTATTTAGAGAAATTTTGAATACATAAATAGATAATATACATTACTTTGAAAAATAATAAATTTGACGTTCTCATTGCTACTTTTTATTCTCCACAAGATATCATCATCAGATCTTTTATGCGACGTTTCGTCTTTAGATCACCATCATCAATTTATTTTTTTTAAATACGGGCGTGGATTTTTTTGTTTAAATTATGATACAGAACCGAAATCTAGATTCAGTATACAACAATTACTGATTTTGTTCCTTAAATTGACCATCTTCTTTAAAATATCCCTAGTATAATAGATAGATATTTTAATGACGATGGTAAATTAAAGGAACAAAACGTCGGAAAACCAGTAAGTGTTGTATACCACTGAAAGTAGATTTCGGTGCTCTTTCATAATTTAAATAAAAAGATCAAGGCCCGTTTAAAAAAATTAAGTTGATGATGGTGACAAAGACGAAACGTCGCATGAAAGATCCGATAATGCCATCTTGTGGAGAATAAAAAATGGCAATGAGAAAGTTAAATTTATTTTTGGACATCTCTTCGAACAAAGTCAGTTAAAAATAAAAACCGAATCTCAAAATTTTTGATTTTTCCAAATATTTTGAAAGCCCCTCTATTTATTTCAGATTTTTTTGCGGCATATTATTGGGCCCATAATTACGTAACTTTGCCGCAATTTAACCAACTCCCAATGGTGAAGGCCGAATTTGTAACACCCTGTATAGGAAGCTAAGAATTATTCTATTTGAGTATATTATTTTTAAACTAAGTCTTTCTTTTTTTGTGTGTAGGGTTCCCAGTGACAGCCGCTTTAACCGCGGAGCAGAGCCACCATAGCCGTTAACATATTTTTATATCCTAAACTACTCCAAATAGAAAAATGGCCCAAACAGACTGTTTGCTAATTTTAAAAGACGTGTTTACGCTCAGTGTATCGGACCTACTCTATTTTCAAATTTAAACTGCAGCCTAATTACATTTGAGAAAAAAAGAACCTTATGTAAACGTAGGCAGGTAACAGGAAAGAGATTTTGAATGACTTAGCACATTAGTGAATGAATTTAAAAAAGAAACACCCGGCCTATGTTGAAATTTAAACCGATGAATGAGCGAACCAAAATATCCAGTCGTTAAGTTCTTTCAAGTTTCTGTGAGAAAAAGGAAGAGCATAATGTGCTAATTATTGACAAGATGCGTTTATTTAAAGATTAGAAAATGGGCCTTGGACTTTAACAATGTATGTCAGGAACATTTTTGCAAAAAAACGTCGAAAAATCCTGTTGTTCAATCCAATTGAAGAACCTCGACAGTAGTGTTTCTAGGTGAAAAAAAAAATTGAAATCATAGATTTAAAAGTACATAGGTAATATTAGCCAAAAAGGGGGTAAAGCATTTTTTTATGACCGTATTAGCAAAAAAAGGGAATAATGTTGATGAGCAAAATAAAATATCATCGTAGCAAGAAATATTTAAAAAAACAGATTAAATGACCGCTAAAGTATATTTTATGTCATCCTGTTAAAAAAATATGCAAAGAACTAAAAATCGCTATAAACACCAAAAGGAAATCACCAGAAATTTTAAAAATTTTTCACCAATCACCTGATTATTCATAAAATCACATTATGGTGAAATTTGCTCGACAGCCTAGAATAAGGGTCGGCAAGTAATCATAGGTGGGGGATGGATACTTTTGTAAATTTTTATGGAGGTCCAAAATAAAAATTATTGTGTTGACTTCGGGTGCACAAAATCCGGACGCCTTTCGCCACCTCTACGCTCCAGTGCACTCTCCTGCCCTACACAGCATAGGAACTATGTATGTAATCTACCTAGTTATATTTGATATTTTATTCTCTGCTCGAATTCCAATATGAATAAAAATCATCTCTTTATTATATGAAGAGGTTAAAAACTTATAGTCTGCTCCACTAGTTTTATAAATATTGTTTAAATTAATCCATACATGTGCATTGTCTTTATTTATTGTTATCACAATGTTTCAGCTGGTAAATATCTCCAGTTGTCTTCAGGTGAATACTGAATAAGTTACTAAACTACGAGAGTAATTATACTATTGTTTTCTGTATACCGATCTTTGGATGGTATTCCTATTTTTCTGGACTGTAAAGTCTAGAAATGGTAGTCTGTCTTTATTTTCTTTGTCCATAGTAAACTTAATTGTATGCGCCAGGTTGTTCATGTATTGTAGAAAAGTTTGAAATTCGTCATCGCTTCCATTCTAAATGATAAATATGTCGTCTACGTACCTGAGCCATAGTGACACAGTATTTCGTAGAGATAATAAGTGGAAAGGAGATACAAGCAGAGGATCGATTTGTCAGCATCGATGTGGAGAGTCTCTATACAAACGTCCCAGTAGGAGAAACACTTCCGATTATCCGAAATAAACTTCAGGAACGAACACCGCTACCAATCAATGCCATAAATGGACCCACTAGAATGCTGTCTAAGAAATTCCTACTTCAGAAAAGAATAGATTCTACAGCCAAAAGGACCGACTGCCGATGGGTTCATCCCTCTTACCAACAATAGCCAACATTTACATGGAATGGTTTGAAGATCGATTGAAAAGGCAAAAATAAAACCCAAACGATGACTCCGGTACATAGACAATACATTTATCATTTGAAATGGAAGCGATGACTTTTCTACAATACATGAACAACCTGGCGCCTACAATTGAGTTTACTATGGAGAAAGAAAATAATGACAGACTACCATTTCTAGACGTTACAGTCCAGAAAAATAGGAATACCATCCAAACATCGGTATATCGGAAACAAACTCAATACTCACACGACAATACCTTAATTATGCCTCAAATCATTCTAACAAAACCAAACTTGGGATTGTCAAAGCAATGGTTGACAAAGCATTTACACTTTGCAACTCACCGGAGGATATAACACAAGAACTCGGTAACATCACGAAGGACCTTGGTATGAATCGTTATTCCACGAGACTAGTAGATCAAAAAGGGTCAAAATGATAGCTATAGAATGAAGGATAACACCGAAGCTGGATCCACTATCAACATACCGTATGCCAACGATATTTCGGAAAAGATTCGAATGATATGACAATAATACATCCGAACAGTATTCAGCTGCTAAAACTACTTAAGAAGTCATTTGACGAAGACAACAGCAACCAGTCAAAAAGAAAGGAAGAATTGTGTATATAGAATACCCTGTGAATGCGGACAATCCTATGTTGGTGAAACTCTACGACCACTAGAAACAAGGATCAAAAGACACCAGAACCATACACGAAAAGGAGAAACAAACAGATCCGGTGTAGCAGACCACGCTAGGACTCACTTTTAATGAGAACAGGCAAAAATTATACTTAAAGAAGAACACTGGCGAAAATGGAAATTCAAAGAAACAACTGTCATAACCCAAAATCCCGATTGTTTCAGCAAACCTTTAGATATAAGAAACATTTGGAGACTCCTGTTAGGTAAATGTAAATTTAGGTTATCCAGCAGTTACACATGACTACACCCACCTCGGTCAAGTTCAACTAACTTTCAACCCCCTTAAGTAGTATAAATACTCGTACTTCAGTAACTTGGTCAGTATTCACCTGAAGACGACGGGAGATGTTCACCAATTGAAGAGTTGTGATATAAATACATAAAGACAATGGAAGTACAAAATACGTCACTCATGATACAGCATTGTCTCTAACCTTCAAATAATCCATACATGTTTCGAGGGCATACATGCATCTTCGGTGGAGAAACTAAATACACATGAGATGAAAACTTATGACATCACAAGTAAACTTATGTAGCAGGAACAGAAAAAATCAATTAAGTAAAAATATTAATACATTAGGAAAAAAATTAAATTAAGAAAAAAAAACTAGAAACTGCTATTTCCTTTTAAATTTGGATTTAAATTGTGAGAAAGGTTTAAAAATACTTTTTTAACAAATGGAAACAAAGAGATGTCGTGAACACGAGGCTCAACCAAAAGGTTGAACAAGAAAAAATGTGAGAAACCAATGGTTTTTAAGCAGTAGGTCCCCTCGGAGAGAGGATAAAAATAAGTATTTCAAATCAGAAAAGTCAATTTATGACTGAAGCATGAGCAAGCATGGGTAATTTATTAGTATTAGAAACCCATTGAAGCATTTCTTTTTATCAAAGAATTCGGAACAATCTGATAATAATATCTAATAATAAATATGAGGCAAAATCGAAACTGATGGGGTTTTTATTGGGAGATGAAAGGATAAACGGCCATAATAGTGTCGGGTAACCATGCATTATAGGGTTTATTCTGTTTTCCTTTCCTTCGTAGTTCGCAGCGTTGCCATGTTAGAAATATTACAAGGAAGTCTAAATAAAATTGACAGCTATGCTCCGCTGATCAGATAATGGTCAATGAAAAAATATAACATCGGTTAGTCGTCAAAACGAAGGCATTGTATTACACTTCGGAAGGAATATTTTTAGTTTAAATACCATGGCTTGTAACAAACATGGACTAGATATTTCTATCTACTTTGTACACGTCAATGTGACGCCTGTTATTACGAAAATAAACACAACAAAAAAAAAGGGATGGTGATCTGTAGTGTCAAACGTGAAAACAGGTATGTAAGAAGGCCGTTCCAATAAGGACTTTATAAAATGTACTTTCGGAACGCTCGAAGGCGACGTAATGTATTTTTCTTATTAACAGAAAACAACATATAATCTGCCTATGGTTGGTTGGTTAGTTGGTTAACGGCGGGGGTCGGTTTAAAGGCCCGAACTTCTATCACTGCAGCCTTTCGCCTTATTGTGTACTACGATCTTGTTAGAAGATGTTTGTTCCTTCTATGAGGTCCAGTAACCTTCTACCAAACTTGTCATGTGGGAGGTTGTCACCACGTTGTATGTTCCCGAAGATATTTTGTCTTCTACGAGCCAGTGCTACACAGCGGTATATTAGGTGTGAGGCGGTTTCATCCTCTTGGTAGCAGAGTCTGCATTCAATGGATCCGTTGTTTATACATATCCGTTGAAGGTGTTTTCGCAAGTGGCAGTGGCCTGTTAGCAGACCCATCATTAGTTTCAACTGGGGCCGCCTATTAATTTGAATTGTTTATTCTTCAAATACTGTGAACCAGTCGATTCTGTGCATGGTTGTCTAGCTTTCTTAAGGACCATTCCCTGCAATTGGTGATTGACGGACTTCTCTCGGACATCTTCACAATCAATGCCGGTGTTCCTCAATGGTCCATATTGGCTCCCACTCCCTTCTTACTCTATATTAATGAGCTTTTAGTGAAAGCGAAAAATCCGATATTTAGTTTTGCTGACGATAGCACACTTATCTCATCTTTCTCTTTGAATGCACAAACATCGGCTGCCGACGCACATCTTCGCAGACAGCATGATCAAAGACCTGGAAGAAATTTTGGCTTGGGGTGATAGTAACCAAGTCGAATTTAACGCTAAAGAAACCCAGGCAGCAATTGGACGGACGGACACGCAATCCCATTGGCTTCATCTATTAATTCAATCTGGGAGGAAATATGTCTTGGCATAACCACGTTGTGGCAATCGCCAAGATAGCTTCTCAGAAACTTGGTGTACTCTCCCGAACCAGAAAGTTGTACACACCTCAACAATTTTTGACATTATACAAAGCCCCGATTCGATCATCACTAGAATTCGATCATCACTAGAGTACTGCTCTCATGTCTGGAGCTCTGCACCCAAACATACTCTTCGGCTACTGGATTCCATCGAAAGGAGGGCCATTCGTCTGATTGGAAACCACGAGCTGACGAAGAACCTCGATAGCCTAGAACAGCGAAGACAGGTTGGGGATTTGACTCTATTTTACAGATATTTTCATGGAGAGTGCTCGGCTGACCTTGCCCTCTTAATTCCGCCTAGAGCGGCGAATAGCAGAAATACGCGACGAACCACTGCCGCCCATCCATATGTTGTTTAGTACTCCTCGAACTTCGTTATTTAAACATTCTTTCATCTGGAGGACTTCATCCTTATAGAACGACCTTTCCGAGGTCGTTTTTCCCAACGAATATAACCTCCAACGATTCAAAACAAACCTTACGGCACCTTACGATGAACTCATCCCAATTATTATTAATTTGCAAACAAAATATTTTTCTTAAAGTAATCTATGAGAAAACAAATGAAATTTAGGATGCAGTTCCTATGGCACAGAAAATGTTTCATTTTTGAGTTTATCGTAAGTTTGTGTTTTCATTTTCGTTGGTTCCTTTCGACACAATACATTTTCTAGGGTCAAAGTTATTTTAATTAAAGTAAGTTAAAGAACAATCCAATTGTTGTATTTATTATTCCCAATTACCATTACTAGAACATTAATTATCATGTAAAAGTAAATTGGTAAGAAGTCACAAAATATTATTTGCTTGCCTGACCTAACCCACTAAACAACTTAAATGCAAATATCTCCGAAACGGTAACTCTGGGCGACCTGAACTTAGTATACCTTTTTATGTAATAAATATGGGAAAAGTATTATTTTTATTAAAAACTTAAATATAGGTACCGAGGAACATAAAAGTTATGACTTTAGTTTCTCTCAAAGTTATAAGAGAAAAACAAAAATGAAGTTTTAACTTTAACACCCTGTATCTCAGTTAATATCAACTCTTGGATATAGGTAGGTATAATTAAATCCTAATATTTTTACGTAAAGAGTCTGTGGTTTTTCCATGTACCATTAATTAGCGGACACTCGGTATAACCATCAACGGAAACCAATTTTCAGCTTGATGATATTTACCGTTATAATTGTTATATCAACCCGTTGAGATAATTATTGGATATCTAATTTACAAGAATTTTTTTTTCAATATTTTTATTCAATACCTATAAGCCGTTATTCTGATAGAATATCTCATCTTAGAATCCCTATTTCAGAAGTGGATATTCATTTTAAAAATAAAACGTGCCCTAAATTGGTGCGGATAGACCGTGACCATGTCTCGGAATCGCTCCCCGTAGCGCAAACATCCGGAAAAATTCTGGCTAACCGGATATTGGAAATGCGATATTTATTAGATTTTTAGCAGCACGAATTTCCTACCCGATATCACGAGCTGTTCAATAAAGGGATTTTCTCGATTACTTAAAGGGTTATTAATTATATTGACTTCGGAAAAATAGCTTCTGATTATATGGATTGAGTTATTTTAAAGCGTTGCAATTCGATATAGAAGAGCTGATTAAAACACAGAGTGTCAGAATAAAATATATTATTTCTACGATCGTTATAAAATACATTGTTTACCGAGTAGGAAATACCTAACATTCCTGGATGACTGTGAAGATTGCTAAGTCCAGAAATGTGGCTTTTCCTACGAGATAAACATACTATTTTTCCGAAAATCGTTTAAAAATCGACAGATATTGATTAATTTTGAAAAAATCGCGAACAATTTTATTCACCAATAAATGGTGCTTTGAAATTCGTAATAAAATTGGTTGCTTTACTATGGAAACGTATTAATGATGAATTGTCATTTCTGGGACTCCTCCACAGCTGGCTGAGGCAGTGAATACGGCTTCATTAGAATTATTGCCAAAGAAATCAAGAGAAAAGTACAAATATGCATATAAACGTTTTAAGAACTATCGCAAGAGTAAAAACACGAGTTCTTTCTCGGAAAATGTTGTAATAACATACATCCTAGACCTTTGTTTAAATATGAAATCTTCAACTTTATGGGCCAATTATTCAATGTTGAAGTCAACCCTTGCAATTAAACAGAATGTAGACATATCTACATATTCAAAACTTCGTTCTTTATTGAAACAGCACGCTCAAGGTTATAGGGCAAAGAAATCTAAGATTTTAACGAAAGAATAAATCAACAAATTTATCCAGGAAGCTCCAGATAAAGAAAATTTGATGAATGGTTAAGGTAATTTACATGGTTTTAATTTCTATTTAGATTACGCATTTATTTATTTTTTAGGTGGCTTTAATATTAGGTATTTCTGGAGCATGTAGAATGGATGAGTTAGTCCGAATGATTCTACACGATGCAGAAGACCTAGAATCTATAGTCTTAATTAGCATACCTGATTCGAAAACCAGCAAACTAAGATCAATTGTAGATAATCAGATGTACTTGAATGTTTATCGAAAGTATGTTTCGCTAAGACCAGAGCATATGAACAGTGACCGATTTTCTTTAAATATCAAAGCGGAAAGGGTTGTAGACAAGCGGTAGGAATACATCAATTTAGAAAAATGCCTAAAATAGTTGCTACTTATTTGAACTTGGTACATCCGACAGAATATACTGGTCACTGCTTTCATCGGTCTTCTGCAACAATATTGGTTGACTCTGGTGCAAACATAACTAGTTTAAAGAGGTATGGCGGATGGATGTCATCAAACGTTGCTGAAGGATATATTGAAGAATCTCTTAACAATAAGGTTGAGGTGGCAAATAAAATTTTCACAGTACAAAATATTCAACAAAATAACCCTACTACCTCGCATGTTGTCCAAAATATTTCTTATAGTTCTAATAATGTTCCTCCAATTTTCAATAATTGTACTAACTGTCAAATAACTGTGAATATAACAAACTAATTTCAAAATGTATTCTGCAATGCATTGAGGTTTTCAAAATAGAAATTAATTCCTTATAAATATTTTATCATATATCATATATATCATATTTTTTACGCAAATATATGCATAAAATTGGTCAACAAGTCAAAAAAAGTAAGTTAACGTTACAAAAAAGTGCCATAACGTGTCATTTTTCATTTCTTTCTGAGTGCTTATAATATCAAGTTGCCATGAAAACATCATCCGCGTCGTTCGTCGCCTTAGCGTCGCATTGTTATCGTTACTTTATAAATGTAAATAATATTTGAAAACATCAAAAATGGAAAGAAATAATTCCTATTATGAAGGAGGGAAAGTGAAAGGAAAGAGAAGCACCGGAAGGATAAGAATTTCATGGCTAGAAAATTTGAGAACTTGGTTCTCCCTGACAACCACCGAACTATTCCGACCAGCTGTTAACAAAGTTAGATGAGCCAATATGATAGCCAGCGTCTGGAACAGAAGAAGAAGAATCTACAATTTTTGTAAATAATAAATTTTGTAGTGTAATATACCGATCTAGAACTGATAAGTTTTGAAGAATAACATATTACCAGAAGTAAAACTGATCTCAGCTTATTTAAGTTTTCACTCCTTTATCTACGGTTTTTTTTTAAGAAAATATGTTTTCTGTTCACATTATAAGATGCCATTCATGAGGCGCGATGTGCATTTAAAATGGATTCTTAAACAGTGCGTTTCGCTAGTTCACAGTAATACTATGAACTATTGACGAACGGGACGAGCCGCGCTTCGCGAATCACGAATGGCGAATGGACGCATATTCTGTAGCCACCTTAATGCGTTTTATAAAGGTCTTTGAATTTCGAACTATAAGAAAGGCCGACAGATTTGAATCATTCATAATACGATGAACTCTCAAATCGACGTGATTTCAGCTGTTGTTCCGTTTTGTAGCACACGGATATCCAACGAGGTATGTCTGAGATGAACTGAAATCCGTGCAAAACAAGCCGTTGGTCTCCCAATATAAGTTTTTAGATTTTTACATTGATCCGTTTCTCTTTAACCTTCGATATTCAAAGGTAAATTAAATCCTAACCTTAAAGAGTATGTCATTTCCATTTCAAGAGAGTAATGGTTAAGTGGGTATCTACATATTGTCGAGTAACCCTGACGGGAAATAATTGAGCACGCATTGAGTTATTGGCCCTAAATGCATAATATCCCTGATATGATGTATTAGATTCTGTTATTAAGCAATGGCCGGTTCATCAGCTAATCAATCTCAATTTAACCAGTTGCCTGGAAAATTTCTTGATTAGCTATTAGACGAAGGGCCGGCTTTGCGATTTTTGCCACCCTGTCCAGAAACAAGAATTGCCATCATCATAAAGAATTTTTGTAGACAAAATCTTATTGTCTACATATTTTATTGTAGCAGTTTATCTCTGATCTGGAAAAGCGTTCGCACGCAATATTAATGTTTAAATATTTGACTTTCAATAAACTATACTAAAAAACAGATGGTTCCAACGTTTTTTTTTTTAGAATTTCTATCGATTTAGGGGAATTGTGCCTAAAACGGCATACCAGGGCAAAACGATTTAGTGTTAATTTACCTTAAAATATGGCCTTTAGAGAGCAAGATAATATAGCACACGGACTATCGGCCTAAAATGGCATAGTGGGCCATTTTGCCCGGTTGCCTTTATTGCAATGCAATAATTGTCTCTAAAAGCCGTATTAGAGTTCGTCAGTTCTTCTCTTGCGTCTGCAATGGCAATTATAATTGCACGTATTTATGCGCACTAAACCGTTCTCGATCATTGCCAACAGTCAGAACAGCAGTTGGTACTGTCGAAATCCCTAAAATACCCCCAGAACTAGAAATGGTGAATCTGTTCGTTCTGATTACCAGTTAAAGCAGCTAGTGGTACTTACAAATAGCAGTTCAAAAAAGTTACGACGAATTAGCAGCACATAGCTTAATAAATAATGTGAACTGCTAATTTCAGTACCAGTTAGTTTAAATAGCCATTAGCTGTTCATAGCTGCGTCAACAAGCTAATAAATAGTTAAAAATAACTGAAAATCTATCTCTACCCAGACTTGCAGAGGCAATGGCAATTAAAATGGCGCTTGCCCTATTTCTGACAATTAGAGACAAGAGACAGCTGATCGGGAACGGTGTACTGCGCATGAATCCGTGCAATTTGAAGAGACAGAAGAGTAGAATTATTGCCGACTATAATACGTATTCCATTACGCCCACAATGCGAGCAGTGTTGAGCCAGCTGATCGAGGACGGTGTACTGCGCATGAATCCGTGCAATTATAATTGCCGTTGCTGGCGCAAGAGACAATAATTGCAGACTCTAGTACGGCTTTTACTCAATTACCATGATGTTAAAGTAAAAGAAGCTCAAAGCGACAAAGCTGCAGTGAAGCTGATATGCAACGAGCAATTATATCCATCAGAAATCAATAAATGAGATGGCTAAAAGCATCTAAAATGTTCAATGAACCTCAAACTACTTTGCGCAGTAGAGTTGAACACAAAAATGTGTGTGTTATTGAATCACAAATGGATTTGGATCATTTCAAAACAAGTCTATCAAAAGAAACAGAGAGGACAAATTTTTGGAAGTTAGGCTAGAGTCAAGATTTGTTCTGGGATATCAAGAAATACACGACGATGAAGATGATAAAACTCTTGGTTTTGAACAGGACAGTGATGAGGATGCAGCCGGTCTATTTTGCAATGAAACATCCGAAAGGTAAGATGCTAACTTTGTTGTTCTTGGTCTTCGCCGATCGCGATGTCCAGAAAAGAGATGTACACATACGACTTATGCAAATTATAATGCTTTTTGTATTTTAATAGTCTGTTCCTTACGTTTATTAATATTAATTAATTAATACTAATTAATCGCTTACATTAAACAGTCCTTTCTTTTAAATTAAGTTGGCTTAAAATATAATATTAGGGCAAAATGACAGAACAAACCTGATATATCAGGCCAAAATGAATAATTTCACCTGTTTGTTTATAGATTTTTACAAAAACTATGCAATATATCGGAGGTCTCTTAAAAAGAAAGAAGTATGCCGTTTTAGGCACAATTCCCCTACTAAAAATGTCTGTCGTGCTTTGGTCGTTTTGTAATTCCGGGTTTGATTGTATGGGACGTACGCCCGAAAATTTGTGCAATCTTGTTGTCCAATAGCTGCTAATATGGTTTATTTACAACCATGCATGTAATAATGACATTTCATCTATCTTTGAAAGGTGGAAAGTTGACTTTTTTAACTTTTACTTTCCACCTGGGGGAAAGTGCTCACTTTCCACCCGGTGGAAAGTAAATTATTTTTTTGTAATTTAAAAAAAAAATAGATATCTCAAAATAATATACGAACACAACTAACATAGAATTCATTACAATTTAATGAAAATGATTTTTTTTTTATTTTTTAAAATAAACCTATGACATTTATAAAAAATAAAAAATTAACATGGTTTTTGTTTTACTTATTTACATTAAATATTACATTGGCATTACTGTAGGTAGTCACTAATATGCTAAAGCATTGAATATTGTGACCAAATCGTTGATATCTTCTTTGTCTTGGCATTTTCACTGTTTTCACTGAAACAAGCTAGTAGCGCCGACTCAGAACCAGGATTTTGAACTTTGTTTCCCCTTCTCCTTCTTTTGAAACAGTTATATGCCTTGTCATATCTCGGGCGGCTTCTCGAATTTTTGGTGGAGTAGCAGCAAAATCAAATTCATCATCTGATTTTTCTGTTGTTAAAATAATATATTGTTTAATGACATGGAAACCATATTCAAAAAATGATATTTGCCATCTTGATGTGTATATTACCTACGTTATTTTACCATGTTCGGTTATTTGAAGTTTCTGTCGAATTTTTCTATGGAAAAGTCAAAATGAAATTAATCTTTTATTAATAATTTTAATTCAAAATAATACGAAGTGGATGTTAGATGTGGTTGTAAATAAAATAGTATACAAACCTCGGTAAAAAGTTTCATTACTATCTCTCTCGACAGAAATGAAACACCTTCCACCTCGGTAAGTAATATACTATTACAGCTCATGTAATAACTAGATTACTACTAACATATAAGTATTACAAATACTGGCGTAACAATTGTTTTAGTTCAAATTACTAAGGCGCCAGTAACCACCTGATGGCCTGATGGCAAACCAAACAGGAATCTATCAAATTCAAAAAAATATTGCCACAAGCTGATAAATTAATTTTTCTCTCCCGACACTAAACACAGGTCTTTATTATTTTATCGAAGGTCTAACCTTGTTTTCTATTTCAAAGACATAAAAAAGATAAAGGATCTAAAACCGTTGGCAGGCCATTTGTTTACAGAAAGACGTCTACAAGGACCGAAGAAGGAAAATAATACGAGGTAGCCGCTTTATAAGTAAATTATCATCTTTTGTATGCCGGCTACCAAAACTACACATTTTTGATACTGAAGAAGATAAGGCCAGAATTTACATAACGTGTAAGATTTTTATGTTGTCAATGAAACCCCAGGACATAAATTATTAACACTGTAAGGGTTTGCTTCTTTATTTTAATATATCTTTTTATTGTACCTAATTATTAAGCTCCTTCAGTTCTTCAGTTTCCTTGTTGTCATCAAACGTAGGTGAAACTAATAAACCTTAATATTTATTAGTAAGGGACCAAGGTGAGAAAGGGAAAACAATTCTGTTCAAAGGTTAACCTCAACCTATACGAGTAGCGGTTGCCTTGGTGACCTAAATATGAGACGAATTACAGCGGTACAACTCTATTCTCGGGGAGTGAGGGAGCCAACCCCCAAAACCCCGTTACCAACCCGCATTGGCCAGCATGGATGGACAACAGAAGAGACCCGCAAAATCATGGTACAATGAGAAAAAGTAAGATATCTAGCCGATCCAATTTCGTCTCGCACACGCAGTGACGTAACAGGAAGAGTCATTTTTTAATTTCTTATGGATATTTATACAGGGTGATTCACGACGAGCGTGCATTAGAACTTTATGGAGAACTACTGAATATATGTTCCTGAAACTTTGGGGATTTGGGTTTATCGATATGCTCTCTTTAACTAAAATATTCACATGTTTCTGTCATTTCCGGTTATACCGGAAGTAGCTGCCAACTTTCGTTTTTTAAATACAACATGGTAATTTTTATTACATTTTTCGATTAAGCATTAAATACTAAGCACATTTTATAGAAAATGTTTTTGTCAGACTCTATTAGTTTTTGAGATATCTGGACTTTTTCTAATTATTTGGCAAATGCATTACGATGAAATAATCCATATAATTTTTTTACCTTAGCGCTTGGACTAAAAATTTTTTCTCACCGAATAGCTAGAAGATCATCAAGTCTCAAAAACATTTCAAATTCGGCATAAAATGTACAGGGTGGTCACAATTCAAGCCTCATTGTGAAAGAATTCAACCATTAAAAACTTTCTTATTTTAAATGGAACACCCTGTATATTTTTATTTAATTTGATGGCAAATTAGTTGTTCTTTATAAATAGTATTTACTATCCTATACCTATATCAAAGCGTTTTCTCAAAAAATCTAATTTTATTCCGAAAATACTCTTTATTCAAGTGTGTTATGAAATCAATTGTACTTAGAGGCTGTATACTGATGTCTATACGGAGGAAAAGTGATTCATTGCTGGAAAATACAATATTCTAATCTAAAATTCTTAATAATTTATAAATAAAATGCAGTTGTTTGTTTTAAATTTAATGGTTAAATATTATTTTTTTAAAAATAGCAAGGAAACAAGTTTATAAACTTTAAATTCTTTAATTAAAAATGTGTTTGAAAATTATACCTAATATCTTTTGATTATAATTTTAAAATATGTTCGAAATGATTGCCATTTACTTCCAAGCATTTATGTATTCTTTTCATCATGTTATTTCTTGTAGCATTCCTAATTTCTTGTGAGAGATTGAAATGCTGCCTTCACCCTTTCAATTAGATTTTCCTTCATGGTGATGGGACGCGCGTAAACTTTATCTTTAATGGTTACCCAGATGAAAATTCCAGTGGAGTTAAGTCTGGCGAACGAGCTGGCCAGTGGAAGGGACCTTGGTTTGCGATCCACTGGTCATGAAAAAGTCTGTTTAGGGCAGTCTTAACAACTTGGGCGTTGTATGCTGGAGCCTCATCGCTTTGATACCAATCACTTTTCCTCCGTATAGACATCAGTATACAGCCCTTAAGTACAATTGTTTTCATAGCACACTTGAACAAATAGTATTTTCGGAATAAAATTGGATTTTTTAGAAAACGCTTTGATATAGGTATAGGACAGTAAATACTATTTATAAAGAACAACTAATTTGCCATCAAATTAAATAAAAATATACAGGGTGTTCCATTTAAAATAAGAAAGTTTTTAATGGTTGAATTCTTTCACAATGAGGCTTGAATTGTGACCACCCTGTACATTTTATTCCGAATTTGAAATATTTTAGAGACTTGATGATCTTCTATCTATTCGGTGAGAAAATTTTTTTAGTCCAAGCGCTAAGGTAAAAAAATTATATGGATTATTTCATCGTCATGCATTTGCCAAATAATTACAAAAAGTCCATATATCTCAAAAACTAATAGAGTCTGACAAAAACATTTTCTATAAAATGGGCTTAATATTTAATGCTTAATCGAAAAATGTAATAAAAATTACCATGTTGTATTTAAAAAACTAAAGTTGGCAGCTACTTCCGGTATAACCGGAAATGGCAGGAACATGTCAATATTTTAGTTAAAGATCGATATCGATAAACCCAAATCCCCAAAGTTTCAGGAACATATATTCAGTAGTTCTCCATAAAGTTCTAATGCACGCTCGTAGTGAATCACCCTGTATTGCTGCCCAAGTAACATTTCTAAATCCGGCTTTTAAAATCTGCAGCTCTTTGATTTTCACTTGTATCTGTAATAACCTTAAAGCGGCATAATTTTGCAACTAAATTTTCCAACGTTACTAGTTTTCTTCCAAACTTTGCTAAATATTATAATTAAATGCCATTTTTATTGTCAAACTACAGCTGGAAGTAATAGTCATAATTGTTTGTTCGATAGTACCATTATTTTGCCAAAAAAGCTATTTTATCGACAATGCCATTAGGTCATAATATTTAGCTGTAAAGTACACTTTACTGCTAACAAATGGAAATCCAACAACACCATACAATAATGTAGTGAATTATAGGCCAAAAAGTGGTAAATATTCCTTCAAAATAACTGGATAATTAACCACCATGTCTTATTTTGACGGCCATTTATTTCGTACAACATTGGGACAGGAGAATAAAAGAGACCATCGGCCATTTTAAGAAAATTGATAATTTTTATTTTTGCTTTTAAAAACAACAATATTAACGAATAAATATTAGCACATCTAACTTTTAATTCAAGCTTCAGGAATATTTTTAATGCATTTTAATTTCAAATATATAATTTTAAATTATTGCAAAATTTATTGAATTTTCTAAAATATAGGGAATAAATTAAGCCAGTGAAGAGAGAAGAGCTACCGTACCCATATTTAACGATAAAACTACCTTCCCACATTGATTTTGTTGTCCGAGAAGTTCGAATAACACCCATAAATAATACCGCCTATAAATAACTAATATACAACCATTATTCTTCGTCAACCATCAAAATCTATACATATAGTAATCTATATATTGGCGTGCCCTAATCGATACCAACCAAAAAGTTTATAACAACCACTTATTGGCATTTATTGCCGCACTTTCAACTAAAAAAATTCTGCAGTCATGTGGCTGTAAAATCCATTTAAAAGCCGGAAAATATTGTACCATTTCGGCTGTCACAGCGTTTTAAGGAGTGTCTAGGCAGCTTTCTCTAAAAGCTAAAATCCTCTAAATTTAGCTGGAATAACGTTGCCATATCCTATTTGAAGCCTTTGGTGTTACTTGGTTGTTGCCGTTTTTAATTCTCTTTTAAAGGTTTTAAAAGGTTTTACGCATTTAACAGTATGTGAAATGAAAGAATAATATATAATATTATACATACATAACACATGACATATACAGGGTGTCCGGGAACATGTGGGAAATCTCCCGGATATGAAGAAAACACGTGAAAAGAATACTATAGGTTCATATAAACTTCTTTCGTATCGGCCTCCTCTTCGGAGATATGGGCTCTCAAAGATCACCAATGGAATCAAGTTTTTTACACATAATTATTGAACCACTTGGTATATTTCAATTATTTTTTAATATGACGTATACCAGGTAAGACCCGTCAAGTTACTACCCAAGAAACTGTGAATTACTCACAGCTGCAGGCACGGACTAGCTGTAACACTCATGGGCCCATTTTTTACGCCCTGTATGATGAGAACTTTGGACAATATTTTTTACATACCTTTAACTATTGGCTAAAAATTAAGTACTCTTCATTCATGTCGCTAATCCTAACCGTTTTCGAGAAAACGTCATTTTATTTACACTGAGTCCCCTAACTGCTCATTGGCTAAATATGAAAAGCGGAATCTTGAAGGTTGAACATTGGATCGGAACAAAGATGTATCTTTTATTGAAATACCCTAAGCACATGATGTATATGAAATGCCGTTTTTTCGAAAACGGTTAGGATTAGCGACATGAATGAAGAGTACTTAATTTTTAGCCAATAGTTAAAGGTATGTAAAAAACATTGTCCAAAGTTCTCATCATACAGGGCGTAAAAAAAATGGGCCCATGAGTGTTACAGCTAGTCCGTCCCTGCAGCTGTGAGTAATTCACAACAGTTTCTTGGATAGTAATTTGACGGGTCTTACCTGTTATACATCATGTTAAAAAATAATTGAAATATACCAGGTGGTTCAATAATTATGTGTAAAAAACTTGTTTTCATTGGTGCTCTTTGGGAGCCCATATCACCGAAGAGGAGGCCGATACGAAAGAAGTTTATATGAACCTATAGTATTCTTTTCACGTGCTTTCTTCATATCCTGGAGATCTCCCACATGTTCCCGGACACCCTGTATAACACACATTACAGCTAAAATACCACTAAAATAAGACAAAATACCGGCAAACTTTTAGAACATCCATTGCAAACATACGGGAAGCGGTCGAGCTGGTCGCCGCCGCTTGGCGTCTGTGAAGTGATGCGATGACCAGAGAGGAGCGGAGGGTGCTGAGAATCACCGGCATAGACCCAGCTACCACGGAAGACGGAACCTGCTTATCACCACGTATAAGAACAATCAGAAGATATTCGTTGAATAAGAGAAATAATACGACAAAATTAAATAGGACATGAAGAAAGGACGAAAATCAGATATATCTTTAATCCGGTCATCTGCCGGACTGTAAGGAAGGGAAATTACAAGGGTCATCTATGTCATACTGCAAATGAATGAAAGGGATAATAAGGGATAATATGAAAATTTACAAATGTTAGTCACACATTTCCTATACTTTAGAGTCTGGAATAAGTTAATGCAAACTTCATACAATGCACCATAGTACTTAATACTTGATCATTTGTTGATGTGCTGAATAAATGGCAGGAGAATTGGGATAATGAAGACGGAAAGGCAAGCTGGAAAAGAAGTTACAGTGTACCAAACGTCTTGTATACCAAACGCCATATTATGTGGGTATGACTTATTCTACAGAAAGAATGGGAAAGGTGACTTCTGTATTTCTCAGATGCTGATAGCACATGGAGCTTTCAATATTATCTGCACAGGTTTAAACTGGGAGACCACGACAGCTGCGACTAATGCGAATGAGAAGACAACGCGAAAATGCATCCAACTTCCATGTATAAGATGGAATTAGAAATGGCGAAGGATAGAACAAGTAAAAGGCGAAATAAGTTCACCTGACAGTATAGTAGAGAAGATGCAAAATGGTACATTCTAAAAATTAAAAAGAGCGAAGAGAGGCAGTTAAGGAAGCACTGACTTTTTCGGAAAGTGGGAACCTGAAACAGAAAACCTAGTGTAGTTACGGGCTTAAGAAAACTCAACCAATTTATGACAACTCTTCTTGTGGGCATGTCAGGAAAATCTCCCTACTACGATGCCAAGAAAGGGAAGGATTTAGTCGGTATCTATGACAAGGGCATGAGTCCGAAACACAAGGTCTTGTGAAAATTCCTAATCCTCGATAAAAAAATTAACTCTAGAATAGGCTTTTCGAGTTCAAAATCAATCCCTCTTAAGAATAACTGAGGAAAGGATTATCAAACTCGCAATATCCACATTTTTTTGATAAAATATGGCTAATCCTCTCTGTTCAGGACATTATGGCGAAGGAACTTACATATTTATCGAGAATTTTCAAAAGGCTGAAAAAAAAAAATCGCTATCATTCAAATTTCAAAAAAATTGACCCAACTCAGAGAAAATCAAACAGGTGTCAATATCCCTCTAGGAGAGGTAGATGTTACACCTAAAATCTTAAATGGGAAAGTTGGTCAAGTGGTGCATCATTTTAAAGGTATTTTAAAAGTTTTTCAAAAAATACCATAATTTATAATTTTTTGAGTAGTAGTTTCAAAGAAATCGCTCACCTGTATTGCCTGTTATCTGTGCACCTGTACATTAAACTTTATCCATGAATTTTTCACAAAAGGATCTGTACGTACATAATATCCCCCCTTGTCGACAATCTTATATGTTTGTGATATAATATGGCCATATAGTACAGTGCTGAAATATACCAAAAATGTTAAGAAATATTTAATGAAATATATTGGCAAGACCCTTGTTTATATTCATGTGTTAATATAATCATAAATTCCCGTGTTTTCATAGACCCTTCCCTAGGGATCTATTCTCCCTGCATCATTAATTCGTTCCCCCAATCATTCAAAACGATATAACCCAAAGGGGATTTAGCTAAAGGCTTTTGCATAATATAATATCATTTAACGACAGATTTAATCGGTTTTATATAGGAACTAAAGTTTCTACTTAAAATCAGATTTTGTCACAAAATATGGATCTAACAAGAGTCGATATTTCTTTTATTTTATTAACTTAGGAATGCTAAATACGGATGATATTAGTTTACCTAAGAATGAAATGAAATACTTTTTATTGATAACTCCATTTTCCAACGCACTTTCACCACCAACAATCACATCACAAAAAATTGATTCCTTTTGGCCTTCCACCCAATTCTTACTATACCTACATTAACGACCTTCTAGGAAGAACCAAAAATCCAATATATAGCTTTGTTGGCGACGACACACCTGTCGCATCTTTTACTATGATTTCTTAAACATTGGCTACTGACGCACGTCTTCGCATGCAGCATGAAGGATCACGCTTCATCAAAGACCTGGAAGAAATTTTGTCTTGGGCTGACAGTAACCAAGTAGAATTTAATGCTAAGAAAACCTAAACAATAGTTTCCTCTGAAACGGTTAACATTGCAGAACCGGATATAGTCATGACAGGATAAATAATTTCACTGGCTTCCACAATTAATTTGCTTGGCATCAATCAGGGATGAAGTATGTCTTGGCATAGTAACCAAGTGCCAATCGCTACGACAGCTTCGCAGCAACGTAGTAAACTTTTGCGGACCAATAGGTTGTATACACCCCAACTATTGGAAAATGGGTATGGAAAATTAAAGAAAGAGAGCACGCCAGTATGACACTGCATATAAAATCCTATTCTAAAGAAAGGTCTAATCCCAAAACCGCCCTATATGGCTGATTTATTGACACTTAACTTACGGACATATTTATGGATATATTTGGTTACACTTTCCCTAACAAAATACAAGCTAGACTACAGCGTTCTCACTGATTAAGTTATTTTTGCCTTTATGCATTTTAGATGCATTATATTCCAACACGCCTCCTCAAAAATAAAATTAATTTATTTATGAACCAAATATTAAGATCTGAACTTATATATCTAAGAACAAATCAAATTAAACTTATCAATCTATTTTTCATATAGCAGTATCTCAATAATCGTGCTTTCCTTGTGTTTTTCTGGGAGTAATGACAATAATGACCCAACATTTGTTGCTAGGATTGGGGAAAACCCAGAAAAACCCAATCAGATCATTTAGTTACTTATATATACAAATGAGTCTTGCTATTCTTCAAATTTAGCTTCTGGTAGTGGCTTTGTCAAAATCGTCAGCTATCTGTTTATCTGTGGAAAGATATTCTAATTTTAGTATTTCTTTCTATATCTGCTCTCAAGAGAAATGATATTTATTACTGATATGTTTTGATCGAATAATTTAAATACATATACTGTTGTACTTTTTCTAGTTGTTTCATCACCACCACAATCCGAATAAACATAACCACTTTAAAATTTTGTAACCACCCTGTATATACTTCAGCTTAAAATGTATTTAACCTTTTAGGTTCCGACAAGGGGTGTCATATTTCTCTTGAGATTTTAAACTTCTATAATCTACTTTACTTGTGAGAGGAGTGCTGACAGATTTACAATCTTTCATATTAAACTTATTTAAAATTGTTTTGATATATGCTCGTTGATCTAAAGTTATTGAATTATTTGTTCTTTCAATTTTTTTATGCCCAAAACAATTTATGTCTTTTAAATCCACCATGGAAAATTTGTTTCCTAAATAATCTTTAAATTTGGTCATTGTTTCATTATTTTTACTAGCGATGACTAGGTCATCCAATTAAAGTAGGTACTACATAAATATTTTCAGAAATATTTTTAATCTAAAATAAAAATACAATGATCCACTGAGGAATTTCGAAAACCCTTTTCTTTAATAGCCTTTTCAAATATTTCAAACTAGCATCTTGCCGACTGCTTCAAATCATATAATGCATGCATGCATTTACATACTTGAGTGGGCTTATTTTGTACACCTTCAGGAGTTTTCAGAAAGATTTCCTCTTCTCATATACACCCTGTATATAAAAGATTAAACTGATTGACAAAAATAAAAAAATCGAAATTTTTGCAACTGGAGCAAATGTTTCGTTATAATAGACGAGCTTTATATATTGATGGGTTTCCAAATTCATCATTTTTAAGAGCAAATACCCATTTACAATCTACTATATTTTTGATTTCAGGTTTTGAGACTAAAGACCATGTATTGTTTATTATCAAAGAATTAATTTCATCCCAAATAGCTTCTTCCCACTTAACTCTATCATATCTATATTTAATTTCGTGATATGAAGTAGGAATTTTATATATACTAAAGATTGAGCGCACATAAGATAATCATTCGATAAACTATCGTCATGATAATAAATATGCGGACGATTCTTGATCCTGTCACTCCTTCTCTGTTCAAAAGACAAGGAAATTGACCTTGATTATTTTCAGAAAAAAATAAAGGTATAGAGTCAGTCTTACAGGGCTTATTTCTCTATATCAATTATTACCTACCGAGTTGTCAGACTATATTACTGATTTTGACGAAACGTCAGATGCATCAGTTTCTTCGCTTATATAGGAGTTTTCAAATTAACCCCTTGAAGATTCATTGTAGGTTTAGACATCAAAAATGTATTTCATCTACAATCAATAACATCTCTGACTACATTAAACTTGTCAGTTTGCACATCCCACAGTTTATAGCCATTCGGTTCATACCAAACTAGAATCGCTTTCCAGGATTTTTCATCAAAGTAGAACCGAAAACCTTTCAATATTTTATTTGTGGCTTTTTACTGTGCCACAATTCATATGGTGTTTTAATTTGTTCTAAGGCCTTACTAGGGGTCAATTTTATTGGAAACGTAGCAGTAAGCACTACCTCACCCCAAAAATAATTTTCCAGCAAAGTGCACGACCTTTTTCAGTAATGGTTCTTACCATTCACTCTGATACACCATTTAACTAGGGAGTACGTGGAACTGTCAAATGGTAACTAATGCCCTTTTTAACAAAAAACTCTTTCGCTTCAGTAGATAAATATTCCCTTTCATTGTCTCAATATAAATTAACAACTTTCAGACTTAAGTGAGTTTCGCTTTTTGCAACATAGTCACAAAACATTGAAAAAAAAACACATCTGATTCATATTGTATTAAATATATTCACAGTAGCCTGTCAACAAAAAGTACAAAATACTTTTTGTCATCATCTGTTGTAGGAGTGATAGGACCGCAAACGTCAGTATGAATAATAAATAATGGTCGTTTTATATGATTTTTAGCCTTTTGAAAGAAAAGGTTGTTTACCATTTATACACGCTTCTCAAAAAATCATTTATCGGTGTTACCTGATCGATTTAACTCAGATCTTCGACCACTTGCTTATTTTTCATCTCTAAAAACTTAATTTACTAATGTGCCTCAAACGTTCATGCCATAATTTATAATTGGGTAATTTTACATTACTACGTATTTGAACAAGAGAGTTTACTATTAACTGAAATAAAATTCCTCTCAAATTATTATTGTTCAAAGACTTACCCTTCATTATGGTTTTACTAGAGTTACTTATACTTATTCCTTTTTAACCAAAATTTATTGTCATCCGAGCTTCCTGCATTTTTCTGATTGAGAGCAAATTGTACAGAACATCTGGACAGAACAGACATCCTCAAGTAGCTCTTAAATAACCATATTACTGGTCACGAGAATAGCTCCCTCCTTAGATGCAGTATTGTATCTTCCTTTTTACTTTACAATTTTCCATAGTCACTACACAAATAAACACCCTGTAATGCGTAAATAACACGCGACGTAATCTGGGCCCATAACCTATTGGAAAATGGGCTATGGAAAATTAAAGAAAGATTCAAGTTTTAAAACCGTCTATTTGTCTTTTAAACTAAGACCACTCGGAAAGCACGCCAGTATGACACTGCATATAAAATCCTATTCTAAAGAAAGGTCTAATCCCAAAACCGCCCTATATGGCTGATTTATTGACACTTAACTTACGGACATATTTATGGATATATTTGGTTACACTTTCCCTAACAAAATACAAGCTAGACTACAGCGTTCTCACTGATTAAGTTATTTTTGCCTTTATGCATTTTAGATGCATTATATTCCAACACAACAGTTTTTGATACTCAACAAAGTCCAGATTCGTACATAACTAGAATACTGCTCTCATGTCTGGAGCTCTGCACTAGAATTAAAATTACATATCATTAAGTAACACCCTGTATAATGTAAGACAGCTAAGTTACAGCCACAGAATTACAAGCGGAAAGTAGTTTAAGTTTCCATCTAAATGATTAAAAGTAAAGTCTTTGCGAATAACAAGCTAAATCATTCAAGTTTGTTGTCCACTGCTGACAATAAATAATACACCAGCTATATCATAAATGAACAGCAATAATCATAAACTGTCAACACAGCCTAAGATATCGCCCACAACTTTAATAATCCCACTTGTTTACACAATCAACATTTTTCTTAATTAATTGAAATGGGTGTCTTGGAGCGCGGAAAGATATAAAATAATTAACATCTCACAAACTACGTGAGACTTAACGGTGGGCGACTATAGTTATGAAAAGGTTAATGGTGTTAAAGAATTCCTGTGGAGTAAGCGTCAGGCGCTTTAGTATCAGTTTTTTCAAACAGGTCTAGGTGATAATTATTTTGAGACAAGCATTGTACACTTTTGTGAAGAATTTTACAGCCTAGAGTGACTTATAGCTTAAATGATGCCGTCGCAAATAAATCTCATCAAGTTAAAAAAATATATTTTTTCTCGACTTTAAGTATCATAAATATATATTTGTCAGCTCCATCAAATATTATTAGTTTATTTTGCCAAAAAGTTATATACATGACATAATTGGGGTTTAAAAATTAAAATATAGATTAATATTATGTCACAGCTTAAGTGATGCATACAGGGTGTTATGGAAATGACGTATTATATTTAAACAGGCAATTCCTGAGATAATGACAAATTGAAGAAAAATACTTATAAATGGCGCTTTCAATTCATTCAGCGGTAAAAGTCCTGACGTCAAACCAGAAAAACACCTGTGTGGCACTGCGATACATATAAGCAATCAAGGAATTTTGGCCGGTGTTGTCATATGTACACCTTAAACTCTTTAGACAAAATAAAATAATTTAAACACTTTTCCATTCTGTAATACCTTTTTGTACAATTAATTGAAGAACATTTACGACGGACTATGTTTTAAACAACCCGAAAAAACATATGGAATAGTATTAAATAAGTTTTAAATAGGCACGTACGTCACTAGGTCAAATGCCAATGACCTCTTGACGCCATACATTGGCTGAGCGAAGTAGTTTCATATAGCGCCGCACGCTTGCGGTCTGTTAGTTGAAGACCAACCAGCGGCCGGATACGTTGTGTCTCGTCGATCACTAACACACACTCAGCAATCCGCTCTGTTTTTTCGGTTTACGAGGGTATCTTGCCCGTCCATAAATAATATTTGAATATTGTTTCTATTGACGCGTTTCTTTTTGACGTCAAATTTCGTCGCGAGTAATAAAATCAAATATTCTGTAGTATAATCTGTATTATTGTATTTTCAAAATACTATCGGTTCGCTCTTACTGTGTGTACATAAAGTGTTTCCAGGAATGTTCCCATGAAAAAGAAAAAAAACTGATTGTGTTTGTGCCTGGATTTCCTCGCTCTTTAGGTATAAGGATAAATACAACTAGGTAGAAAATAATTTATTTTTATAATTTTATATAGAATTTCAGTTTTACATTAAGTTTGGCAACATTACCATTGGGTCTGGGTGAAATGTTGTACAGCAGCGCGGACTGACCTGTGAGTAAGAGTGTTTGTTACCCCACTTTTAAAACGGTCGATTTAAAAAAAATAAAATATGTAGCGCTTCTCTAAGACACACAAGGAGTCAACCACTTAAATATAATACGTCATTTCGATAACACAACAGTCCGAAACTTATCAACTTAAAATTTACAAAGTAGGCGTTGCATTTTGATTTCTTATTACAGTTGTGTTTTATTCACATTCGCTATTTAAATGCGTTACATAAGCGTTTCTTTGACAATGCTACTAAATTATTTAGCAATAGCTAGTAGAACTACAACTGAATAAAGATATTTAATTATTACTCAATTCAAGCGAAATATAGCCAAAATGGTAAATAAATGTCTATCAACTCTACAGAATATAATTGAACCCAATCGAGTCCCGAAATAGAGTCAAGAATAAATTGGGAGTGGCTCCAAATAAGATTTTTAACGATCGAGATGAAAGATGGATTGTTAGAGAAATCGCCAATAATCCAAAAAATGTGTTCCAAAACTACGAGATGAGGTGGTAAGCCAAACAAATAGGCGCAAAAGGTTGCAGTTTACTGGGGAACATGTTATCAAAGATTTTGACTTCTGGAATTCAGTAATTTTTGCTGATGAGACCAATATAAATCTGGTTGAGTTCGAGGGAAAAATTTCAGCGTGGAGATAGCCTGACAGAACTGAAATTAAAAAATGTGAAAACTGCGGTCAAGCACGGTGAAGGTGGAGTGATGTTATGGGGCTGTATCTCGTCTGTTGGAGTCAGCAATATTCATTTTATTGAAGGGAATATGAACCAGTACATGTATTTGGATATATTAAGACAGCATCTAGCAGCTAGTGCTGATAAATTTGGTATTATAGTATTTGCAGAATTATACCGTTGATCTTTTGACTGCAATAAAACCTCATTATCCCTTCGACCATCAAATAAATAAGGAAATCCCAAATTTTAAAACCTTTTCGAGCAGAGCCCGACCAGGTATACAAATTCAATTTATACCTATGCCTGATGCATATATAAATACAAAGTGATTTTTAATAATTTTAATCTTTAGTGGTTTTCCGGCGAGTAATTTTTAGTTAGGCTTATTAGTGGTAGAATGTGGCGTCCTTGGAATTGTGCTGAGTGTCATTTTTAAAAGAAAGCATTCATCTACCGATGCCAAACTAATAATTAAAAACGTGTATCAATCGTTGTTGAGTAGAAATTTTAATTCGATGGATGCTTTAGCAGAGACGTCTACTTTGACAAAAACTCCTTTATCTTCGGTAAGAAACATAGTACTTAAACCTGTTAATCCTAGAAAAAATCGGAGTGGTTATATCACATTTAGAAGCATTGACGAAAATGAAATGGATTTATTAAGAAGAAAGATTTACCAAATGTATGAGGCACAAACTGTACCCACTTTGATTTCCCTCAAAGAGCGTCTGATTAAAGACGAAACAAATATCTCTTGTAGCCTTTCAAGCCTTAGGAAAATATTGCGTAAAATAGGTTTTAAATACCGAAGCATTGATAAAAGACAAACATTAATGGAATCTCAACGTTTACGGGAATAGAGACTTAAATATTTAACAGCTGTTAAACAATTTAGAGAAGAAAATCGTCCAATTATTTACCTTGACGAAACATGGTTCGATACCCATGACACTCCAAGATAAGGTTGGGACGATTCTTCCAAAAAATGCCAAACCAAGGTACCATCAAATAAAGGCAAAAGAATCACAATATTACATGCCGGTTCAGAGAACGGGTTTGTTCCAAATTGGCAGTTGCTTTCAGCTAAAAACGTAGCAGATTCTTCTTTATATTACCATCAAGATACCGACGCACAACTTATTCAAGATTGGTTTAAACATAAACTTATTAAAAATATACCTGAAAATAGCGTCATTGTAATGGACAATGCTAGTTATCATAGTCGGCAAGCAAAAATCATTCCCAATTCTAATAATACAAAAGCAGAAATTCAAAATTTTATGATTGAAAATGATTTATATTTTGAAGAAACTTACAAAAAATGAGAACTGCTAGAAGGATTAAAAGCTTTTAAAATAAATAAGGAATACGAATGTGACAAACTTGCAGCAGAAAATGGACATATAGTGTTGCGTCTTCCTCCGTACTATTGTATATTCAATCCTATTGAGCTAATATGGCACCAATTAAAATCCAATATTAGGAGAAATAATATTTCTCCTACATTAAATGCATCTGTAGTAGAATTAATTAACAACGAAGTAAGAAAAATTTCTGCAGACAGCTGGAAAAACCGTGTACAGCATGTACTTATGGTGCAAAATTCTTACAATTGTATGATTACAAATGTTCAACCCTTAATTATAAGTTTAGGCTTAGATGAAGATAGTGATACAGAGTTAAATTTTGAATAAATTATCAATAGTTTCTTAGAATTTAATTAATTTTTATTGTACTTTTAGGGTTTTGATTTGGTTGGGCAGCTATTGTCTACGAAATAATACTCATTCGTCGGAAAACGGAAATATAGACTTTATTTTTAATATTTACAGAAAAACCGAAACAAGCTTTCGAGTTGAAGGATCAAGCCGGAGTCCCCTTTACTTTCAGGTCAGAAGTGACCATCAAAAGTGACCATCTGATGTTTTATGGATCTACTTTATGATATCCTTTATTTACCCTTAACTTTCTAAAATAATTTACAAGATGTACAAACTTCTTAAAGCTAAAAAAATATACAGTGTGTTATAGATTAACCGCCACATACTTGTTATCCTAATAGTTATACTTTGAAACTATATTATTTTCAATTATCATTAATTGTTATCATTATTTTCCATTTATTATAGGTACCTAAAACTAAAAATACCTAGCTATTTATTTTAAATTATAAAAATAAATCATGTGGTGTGGTATACATTTTCAAGCCGGCCCTGATCCTATTTAATGAGCTTTAAGGAGATTGAGGCGTATACAATAGGGTTTAATCAGGTAGTTTATTTATGGCAGTAAGAGTCAACGGTATAATTCTGCAACAACTATACTGACAGTTGCCGCCTTACGCAAAACATACTGAATATCGAGACCGTTGGTGGTTACTTTATAACTGCCAACAAGTCATTAAAACACTACCCCGCTCACCAAATCTAAATGTTATTGGAAATTTATGATTAATATTAAAAAAAAAGTTAATGGTGGCCCAGTATCTCAAAAAAATTAATTAAAAGTGAAAATAACGACAGAATTGAACACGATTTCCTTGGAATATACAAGAAAGTTAGACGCATCAATGCCTACAACATGTAATTGAGAATGATGGAGGACCGACAAAATACTAGCAGTTGATTTTTTATTCATAGCGTTTTTTTCTTATTTACCTTGTTAATTTCATACTTTGCATCATTTTAGCTTTAATACAATATTCATCCATATTTTAAATTTAACCCCTAATTATGTTATGTGCATAACAGTTTCTCAAAACAAACTAATAATAATTGTAGAAGTTGGCAAATATATATTTATTATATTTAAAATCTGCCCGAAATATTTTTTTAAACTATCGACACATAATTAGTTTTAATTGCAAATACATCATTTGAGCTGCTTAAGGAGGTTATTTCTGGGGTCCATTTTCAGAAAAAAACTTCATATGAAAATATGTCCTAAACGTATTAATTTATGAGATACAGATTAAAAAAATTTAAGTTTTTTTTTTAATAATTGGTTAAGGTTAATCTTAAATATGTGACAACTAGACTAGGTGGACAACTGTCAAAACTTTTTATGTTTACAAAAGAAAATCTGCTTCTTATCTACTAGTTCCTTTTTAATCTTTGTTAATACTTAATTTCATAACATAGTGCAAATGAATGAATGTCGTTTTTATACGAAAACTGTACACTAAATGACAAAAAGTCGAGTGACGACATAAGAATTTAAAAAATCATTTGTATTTAATAAAAAAGAAGTGGAGTACCATTCTTTTCTTCAAAAATACCTAGGGCAATTCCCTCACGAATACTACTAATCGGGAAAAAAAACATGTTTTATATCATAAAATGCCTCTTGATGAATAGTATAGTAGTATAGTACTTTCAAATTTTACAAAAATATCTAGAGCAGTATCACAGATATTAATAAAAAAAAATTTTTAAAACCCCCAAAACGAATAAAAAAATATTAATTTATATTCATTGAATATTATGTATCGTATAAAGTCCGACCCTCCCTAATATTTTATCGTACCGTCAATTATGGTATAAAGTCCGACCCTCCCTAATATTTTATCGTACCGTCAAGCAAACTGTATATTATAGGCTCTCGATCCGGCAACCGTGCCTCGGTCGAGGTTAATGACGATTATGACGAGACTTGCTCGCATGTGCGATTAAGTAGGCGGGGCATAATACAGTTTCTCTGTAGTAACAGGTGGCGGGAGACAGCGGGGGATAGCGAGGCTACAATTTTAGTTTGCGCCGCGCCGTTGCCTGTTCGTGCATCTAGTTAGAAATTCGAGCGTGTAAGTTTTAATATTTTAATATTATATATTTATTAAGTTACAATGAATAGTTTGACGGTGGACTATTTAAAAAATAACTCTAGCTCTTTGAGTTTGGAGCAAAAAATTGAAGTGAAGAATGCGGGAAGACCTAAACCCGAAATTAATTTAACGCAGACCACAAAGGGTAAATCTAGGGACTTTATTAGAAAGTTTCAAAATTAAATATATGAAAACAAAATTATAGAGGGTATAAATCTTTAATGAGGCTGTTATTCATCAATTTTCTTCAATTAAGAACCGAATAACGGACGTTTAAGCACTATACACACTAAGAAAACCTTTCTTATTTTCCAAAAGTTGTATTTCCTTGTGTAAAATTAAAAAATGAATAAAAATATGTTTTACCTAACGCTTTTCTTATTACATCTTTTCTTTCTACATTTAAAACGCCTAGAAAGTAATTGTTTGGTCGTTACACAAAAGTAAAATTTTAAAAATAATTTCATCATACTTGTGAACCCCCTCTATCATAGGTCACGCGCCGCCATTGATTGTCCCGTAGGCAGGTATTTTTTTGGTAACTACGTTAACATTTTCAAAATGATAGTAAAAATATGTTCTCAGTGTGTGCCTGCCTTCACACTAAAATTTAAAGTTGACAATAACTTATACGATATATAAACAATCGTTTTAAACAATTCCCCATCGATTGATCAACACGCATGCCAGGAATTATTCTGTGAGAAAAAGAGAACAGACGGACAGCTCCGCAGATTCCTCTCATTCTAAGCTAAGCACGAAGATCTTTAACTTTCTGTTGTCTTTAATAAATATCGAATGTCACTGACAAATAACCAAACATGCAAGTGCCTTGGCAACGTCTCATTTACTTTATTGTACCAGTCTATGATGGCGACTGGCTCAGATTTATTAATATACCATTGCATTCTTTCTCGTTCTGGTAATATGAATAGAATGTAATGACTTAATTAAGGTCTTGTGATGATCTATTGTTATAATATGAAATAAAGAATTTATATTTAGAGAATACTTAAATATTATTATAGGAACTTGACGAGAAAATTTTTATCAAATACCAATATATGGAATAGGGCCGAAAAGAGGCATTTACGGACGAGATGCGGAAAATCATTTACGCACGAGAGAAACGCCTCCGATGGCCCAAGATATGTACCGTATTTTTTTTTACAAGTGCTCCGATGCCAAATAAATAAAGAAATTCTTCAGACAGTTTTTCTGTCTACATGACAAGAAAACACTCGCGCATGGAGAATGTAAATATCTATTTATTATTTTTGACAAATAGGGTCGGTAGTATAGCGTAAGCCTTGCGCTCTGAGAGTCGCGGGTTCAAATCCCGCACTCGGTATCTCTGGTTTTATTTACTTTTTTACAAGTGCCCGAGTCTTTGAGGCCATATAAATAAAGAAATTCTTCAGACATTTTTCTAAAACATCTTTGAAAAATTAACTGCCAATTTAATTTATATATAATCCGCTATTTATTATCGCTTGTAGTATGGCTCGGTGGGTAGAGTGTCCGCCTGGCGATCTGAGGGTCGCGGGTTCAAATCCCGCACCGACAATTCTGGTTCTATTCATTTTTGAGCACATGGTGACTCGAAGCGGGCGGGAAAAATCTTTCCCGCCCGCTTCGATACTTTCCGGCCCGCTCTCTTGGAAAACGCCACGTTCGGTGAAGAGAACATGCATGACAAGGGGCACATGTAACAAAAAATTATTATTTCCCAGACCACCCGATGTACCTTATACAATAAGGGCGTATTCTTGTCAACACAGTAGCACTTTAAAATACTATTTCAGATTGAATGGTACTACCAAGAAAAGCTTTTTCCATTGATAGGAGGTCACCACCTGGAGACCGGTTTCGAACTCCTTTATTCTCGTCAGTACATGGTAGGTGTAAATGTCGGCGTCAATCAGTGGTGAAATCCGCCATTCCCTGAAATGCTTAGTCATTTCACGCATTGCCGGCAACTAGTGTAATTCTACGTTCGGTACACCGTTTGCCTAAGAGTATCAGGCATTCCCTGTAATGACGGAAGTCGAACGCTGTACTTAACTAAAGGATTTAAGTTACCCTGTTTGCCGGTTTTAATCAATCATTGTAATTAGGACAGTGTTGTTATTAGCGCATGAAAATAAGGTATTTTACATCAAAAGGTTTGTAAATAACTGATTATTATCAGGAACAATTAAAATGGGGTCTAATTGAAAATATTCCCTCTCCAACAAAAAAAAAGTCTAAATTGGTTCATAAATGGCGGAGTTCTGAGGTCACAACATAAAAAAAAATACAACCGAATTGAGAACCCGTCCTTTTTGAAGTCGGTTAATAAAAAGGCACACAACAAAATCACTCCTTCCCCAAGCATATGAATTATAAAACCGTGTTAAACGTGACAACAGTGTACGAATTTGAAGTGATTTTGTAGGTTGAAGTAGTTTGAGGTTATGTTTGAAATCCAAGGTGTTTTTACTTTGATTGGAGTAATAGTCATCTAACTTCTTATAAAACAATTCTGAATGCTTCGACATTTCAATTTCAACAAAAAAAATCACTACACAGATGTTAACAACAATTACAGCGTTCGACTGGAACCGGCAAACAGGGTAACTTAATCATTTAGTTAAGTACAGCATTTGACTGAAAGAATTCAGCCATTACAGGGAATGCCTGATACTCTTAGGCAAACGGTGTACCAAACGTAGAGTTACACTGTTTGCCGGCAATACGTGAAATGACTAGGCATTTCAGGGAATGACGGATTTCACCACTGATTGACGCCGACATATACACCTACCCTGTACTGACGATAATAAAGGAGTTCGAAACCGGTCTGCAGGTGGTGACATCCTATCAATGGAAAAGCTTCCTTTCCTTGGTAGTACCATTCAATCTGAAATAGTATTTTAAAGTGCTACTGTGTTTACATGTGCCCCGAAAGTGCCTCTTTTCATGCATGCTATTTGATATTAATACCACCTGAAATGTATAAACTTTTTATTTTTTAAATAAATAGACTTTCTATTTGATTTATTCAAATAATGTTTGTTCAGATTACGCGGGACTGCTATATATTTTATGCCCAAAGCTATTTTTATATAAATAAGATTCATCTCTGTGTGAAAATCAAACAGCACGATTCCTTAACAAACATTTTAATGATGAGCACGCGCTAAATAAATCAAACCGTTTAATATCTTTTTACACATTCAATATGCCAACGTTAAAAAGCCGGGGTTAATCCATGTAAACCGCATATAATCCAATAGAAGTTCCCATGCTCGGGGGTGCATATTATATTACAGATTTATTTATTGTATTGTTCTGGGGGGGTGTAACTCAATATCCGAGGAAAATATGCTACATGGATATGATTTTATTGCCTCCTTCTGTTTTATGCGCGCAACGAATATAGTAACGTGTTGTTTGTTTTCCTTTTTCGGTCACACAATGTTTTGTTGCCAATGGGTATATGACTTTCGGCTTGTATAGTTTTTGCGATTTTCTCATAGTACAGTGTGTCCAATTTTCGACACTTTCTGGGGGGTATTGGAGTTAATATCAAAGATAGAATGTTGCGGTTTCTACTTTAGTTTCTTACTTTTTAACGAAACTTTTTATATTATATTAAAATACAGTCGATAACATTTATGTATTGAATAATACATCGTTTAAATGTCCACGAGCGAATTCGACCAACCCAATTTTCGTTGGTTTAGTACAATAAATCTGACGTGATCTGACGAATGTAGTGCTCTGTTTGCATATATAGTTTTGCAGAATTATATCGTTGATCTTTTGACTGCAATAAAATCTCATTATCCATTCGACCATAAAATAAATAAGGAAATCCCAAATTTTAAAAACTTTTCGAGCAGAGCCGGACCAGGTATACAAATTCAATTTATACCTATGCCTGATGCACATATAAATACAAAGTGATTTTTAATAATTTTAATCTTTAGCGGTTTTCCGGCGAGTAATTTTTAGTTAGGCTTATTAGTGGTAGAATGTGGCGTCCTTGGAATTGTGCTGATAGGGGGCATCTTCAAGTGTCGGGAATGGAGACCTAACAGCTGTTAAACAATTTAGAGAAGAAAATCGTCCAATTATTTACCTTGACGAAACATGGTTCGATACCCATGACACTCCAAGAAAAGGTTGGGATGATTCTTCCAAAAAATGTCAAACTAGGGCACCATCAAATAAAGGCAAAAGAATCACAATATTACATGCTGGTTCAGAGAACGGGATTGTTCCAAAATGTCTGTTGCTTTCAGCTAAAAACATAGCAGATTCTTCTTTAGATTATCATCAAGATACCGACGCACAACTTTTTGAAGATTGGTTTAAACATAAACTCCTTAAAAATATACCTGAAAATAGCGTCATTGTAATGGACAATGCTAGTTATCATAGTCGGCAAGCAAAAATCATCCCCAATTCTAATAATACAAAAGCAGAAATTCAAAATTTTATGATTGAAAATGATTTATATTTTGAAGAAACTTACAGAAAACGAGAACTGCTAGAAGTATTAAAAGCTTTTAAAATAAATAAGGAATACGAGTGTGACAAACTTGCAGCAGAAAATGGACATACAGTGTTGCGTCTTCCTCCGTACTATTGTATATTCAATCCTATTGAGCTAATATTGCACCAATTAGAATCCAATATTAGGAGAAATAATATTTCTCCTACATTAAATGCATCTGTAGTAGAATTAATTAAAAACGAAGTAAGAAAAATTTCTGTGTACAGCATGTACTTAAGGTGGAAAATTCTTACAATTTTATTGTATGATTACAAATGTTCAACCCTTAATTATAAGTTTAGGCTTAGATGAAGATAGTGATAGTGATACAGAGTTAAATTTTTTTAATTAATTTTTATTGTACTTGTTATCCTAATAGTTATACTTTTACATTATATTATTTTCAATTATCATTAATTGTTATCATTATTTTACATTTATTATAGGTACCTAAAACTAAAAATACCTATCTATTTATTTTAAAATATAAAAATAAATCATGTGGTGTGGTATACATTTCAAGCCAGCCCCGATCCCATTTATTGAGCTTTAAAGAGGTTGAGGCGTATACAATAGGGTTTAATCAGGTAGTTTATATATGGCAGTAAGAGCCAGCGGTATAATTCTGCAACAAACTATACCTTAGATTTCAAATAGCCCTACAAGAAGTAATCTAAAGGAGTTAAATTGCAGCCAATGAACAGTTGCGTTCCTTGATATTATCCTTCCATCAAACTTTTCTTGCAATGCGTCGATAGTTTCATGATCAGTGTGACATGTGGCACCGTGTTGCTGGAACCACATATCCTCCAAATCAAGTGCATCGAAAATTGTCCACAAAAAAATTTCTTAACATCAGTCGGTTTCGTTCACCATTCACTGTAACTGAATCTCCTACCTCATTTTGGAAAAAAATGGTACGATGATGCCGCCATTAGGATTAGGATCCATTTCATGTTGTTCTAAACTCCAAGCAACAAATTCTCGGCGCCTACGATGGTCCAGTTGGTTAAGTTCTTGAGTCAAAACAATTTAATACGGGTGTAATTTGAAATCTTTTTGCAAAATCCTCCAAGTTGTCGTGTTTTTAAGCCCTAACTGTTGAGCACGACTAGGAATTGACAAATTTGGTTCCTCTGCAACACTTTATCTTACAGCAGCAACATTTTCAAGATTTCTGGCATTTCGACGTCTTGCTGATGTTTTTACATCGCGAAGAGTAAAATTATTTTCAAATTTTTCAACGATGGGAAGAATGGCGAGCACAGAAGGGCGATTATTTGGACCAAAGGTTTCGCGAAGTGTGCGATAAGTATTCACAAAAGAACGCCTATTTTCATAAAATTTTTGGATAATAACCAAAAGCTCTTTAAGTGCGTATTTGCCCATAATAAATTGTTAGAGTCTACTGAACACAAATGACAACTAATGACAGGATAACTTTATTACCATGGTTACCATATCGTTTGAAAATCATTGGAAAACCCTTTCTAATATATAATATCTTTATTTGGCAATAAGTTAGGACTGAGTCCTCTTACTTCTATTACATGAATGATTTTAATAACTTATAACAATTGATTAGGGGGAGGGTTTCCACTGGATGGCGTGGTGGAGTGGTTTAGGTTAGCTCGGGTGGCGGAGGGTCGCTTGGTCTTGGGTGAGTTCTTCTGGCTCTTCTGATTATTGGTCTAAAGACTTGTCGGATTTTGAGGTTTGGGTGTGTGATTGCGCTCGCTATGAATTTGGTGGAAGTTCTGTTTAGGTGTTGAGTTAGGGTTTGCATGTTTAAGTCCCTGTGTATTTGTGCGTTTCTGACGAACCAAGGCGCTCCTGTGATTATTTTTAGGGCCCTGTTTTGAATTGCTTGTAGTTTGTTCGGGTTAGTTGGATCCAGGTAGGGCTGGCGTAAGTGAGTGTTGGTCTAATAATAGATTTGAAGATCGTTAGTTTGTTTTTGGTTCACATCTTACTGTTTTTTAAGAGGGGGTACAGTTTGCTTATGGCGTTGTTTGCTTTGCGGATGGAGACCTGGACCTGGTTATCCCATTTTAGTTTCCTATCGAAGTGTAGTCCTAGGTACTTGGTTGTTGTGCTCCATCTAATGGGTGTATTTGTTATAGTTAGGTTTTGGATTTCAGGTGTACGAAATTTGGAGTTGAAGAGGATCGCCTGTGTTTTCTCTGGGTTGAGCTTTATCCTCCATTTGTCTGTCCAGGTTTGCAATTTGTTGAGGTGCCTTTGTAGTCTGAGAAATATTAGCCTTGGATTTTTGCTTGTTGCTGATAGAGTGGTGTCGTCCGCAAAGAGTCCGATCTCGGTGTCTGGATCTTCCGGCATGTCCGCAACGAATATCTTGAAGAGTTCCGGAGAGAGGGGAGAGCCTTGGGGGACTCCGCTTTTCATTTCCCGGGTACTTGAGAGGGCGTCGTCGATCTTAACTTGGAAGGACCTTTCTTTAATAAACGATGCGATGATCTTGGTTAGGTGGGGAGGGAAGCCGAATCTGATCAGTTTTAGTATGAGGCCCTCGTGCCAGACTTTGTCGAACGCCTTGGCTACATCCAGCATGACGGTGCCCAGGCTGGCTTGCTTGTTGAAAGCCTGAGTTACCATTTCGGCAAGTCTGGCAGTCTGGAGCGTGGTGGAGTGCATTGGGCGGAAACCACATTGCTCGGGTTGAATGATACGGAGGGCTTCTGCTGCTGCTTTTAGTTTCCCGAGGATGAATGTTTCTGTGATTTTCCCTAGGGCTGGTAATAAGCTGATTGGGCGATAGTTTTTTGCTTCCGAAGTAGAAGTCCCTTGTTTGTGGATGGTTATTATAATCGCATGTTTCCATTTTGTTGGGAAGTAGCAGGTCCTTAGAATTCCGTTGACTATGTTTGTTAGTTCGACTGTTTGTTTATGGGGGAGTTGTTGTATCGTGTGGTTTGAGATATCGTCGTGACCTGATGCCTTCCTTTTCTTTCTGGTTTTAATGATGGTGGTAATTTCTTCGACAGTCGCAAAGTAGTTTAAGGGAGGGAGGGGCATCTGTTGGTATATTTCTATTATTCTGATTGTGTGGAAAACCCTTTATAATAAATTAGTAAAAGTAAATTATAACTCCTAACTCCTAAAGCCGAGACAAAAAAATCTTGCGGTGGTTTAACTATATTTAATAAATGTGTCCTTCAATAAACTAATAACAAATAAATACGATATTTCGAAACAAATATGCTACATCTACACGCCGAATAAAACCATCCTATCTCAACATCATCATAATTGCACGAAATAGGGCTGGAATATGAACAATCAGCAACGGCAAATTAAGTTACAGTGGGCGTAACTAGTACCATTAACATAACACGTGACTTCTTCGTCACGATGATTGATCATTATTCCTTATGAAAATAATAAAGATTACAGCCCATATATATTTTATGCAAATATATCTATAAAATTATGCGAAGGGTCTTTATGGGTTATTACTAATTTGCATTTATTGGAAAATGAGTTAATATCTTTATGAAGGTAATAAAACTGAGGGCACGAGTATAAATTTTAGATGAATAACCAGCATGGTGTTGGATTTATTGCCGATCAATAGTGAAACCACTTATTGTTTTCTAATATACTCGATAATAAATAAGGGGTATTGCAAAATCCATTAAATCATACTAACCAAGAAGGTTAGGTTGAAGAGCAACATTTAAATTGATATATTGGCTATAGGTGGAATAATATTATTTATTTAATTTTCGCTTATTGTGTCATTCCATTACATTAGTTGGTTAATACAAGAAAGTGTATTTTCTATGACTTAAGAAAAAAAATTGTAAGTTTGTAAAGATATAACATGCAAAATGTATTTTAATGCAATTTTTGCATTTTAAGGTAATTTCTGAAAAAATTTCATATTTTTACTACCTAATGCATTTATTTGCATATTTTCTTGACAAAAATTTTAATCACTGTTACTCCGTTGGCGTTGTCTAGATTAATATGATTCATACACAGAAAAAGTTAAAGTTAAAGTTAAATTTACTATAAAAATAGTAAAACTAACAATAATTTATGGCTCTATGTGAATGGAATAACTTTTATTAGAAACTGCAATTAATAATAGCAAAATTTGAACATAAATTTTTACTAAAAATTATAAAAATATTTTGGAAAATTTATTTAAATCTTTTGTAAAATTTAATAAATAAAATTTACTAAAATCCTTTGTAAAATTTACTAAAATCTTTTGTAAAATATACTAAAATATTCTGTAAAATTTAATAAAATCTTTAGTAAAATTTAATAAAATCCTTTGCAAAATTTAATTAAATCTTTTGTAAAAATTTTTACGGTCACCCAACAAACCGTGCCCAACATCGCTTGACTTCAGTGATCGATGGAATGTTTTTCGTTTTTTTTAACTTTTTTACTTCTTAAAAACTCTTATTTAGGTATTAATTAAATCAAACAAAATTGATATATTCTTTCCGTTGGTCTGCTGTTAGTTCTTGGTTCTTCTCCTTTCCGCTGAGCGCGCTATCGTCGCCGAAGCCCCGTTCGTGTATAAACTTCTTAGACTAGTCAAGTTCAAAGAACTGAACCGTTTATTTTTTAACTTTAACAAATACAAAGGAAACAAAATTAAATTAATCTTAACATTAAATAAATACATATAATTCCAAGAAAATTATAAAATTCATAACCTAACCTCAATGTTTATAGAGATGAAGTTACAAGTTGTTAATTTGTCAATTATGAAAGGTTTACATATTTGCTTAAAACAATATTCAAATTGTTATTACAACAATTATTACATAAATCAATTTTATACTTACCCTGTATGGATATCCTATCCTTCATAATTGTAAAAATTGAAAATAAATCGGTACTTATCCCATTACTCCTTTACTCAAGCACTTATTATGTTTAATGGGTTACGTAACAATTCTCTGTTACCTTTTTTTATATTTATCATAAAAAAACCATAAGGATCCCCATAAAAGAAGACAAGAAAAAGAAGACAAATAGGTATATGTAATTTTTTTAATGTTAAGTATTGCTCTAGTGCCTTTCACCTCATCCAACATCCCAATTTACTCCGATAAGTTGTTCGGGTTTATTCGGGTATTACATGAAATGTAATATTTCAACTCTAGAGTTGAAATCAATTTTTTCAACATGCGTGCGATATAAGACAGTTTCCGGGGAAGGGCCGTGCTCTTTTATCATTTTCGTAAATGGTCGTAGGACAGTCAGTTTTATTGTTTAAAATGTCAAGAAAAGACGTTTTGAAAAAAAAAAGGTTCTTAAATGAAAAACCCAGTATATTTTTTTGCCACCTTATAACTTGTCCAAAACTATTGCAGAGAGTGTCCTATTGCTATCTCGCATTATTTTCGAATAACTTTTTCGTATATTGAACATGCCCAAAGTAAAATTTAAAAATCCATTGAAATCCCTTGTATTTGAATGGATTTTTATATGTCTCATTTAAAAAGTCTAACTTTCTTCCACCCTACTTTTTGAACGCGCCCTGTATAATACAAAATATTTTTTAAATGTGCATAATATACAACCACAACACAGAAGCTCATTATGGACAAAAAATAACATACAATATACTCCTGGAGTTTGGCCCGTTCCTGTCGACTCACCCTGTAGATGTGTGTATATTTCACCTTGGCTCACCGTATATAGCTAACAAAAATGAAGTGTTCGTATTCCCTAGGATTAATTCAGGTCTTGTAAGACCTAAGCGTTCCGTGTAAAGAATATTTTCTTTCAAAATGAGTTATGACTTTTTAAAATACCGAATGACGTGAACAAGTTAATCGGCATTTTGAGCTGGTTATAAACGATCTGATGAAAAATTAAACCACGTTACATCTCATTCATTCATCGGTTTTATAAATTGTGCTCATTACTTTATAAACTCACGGTGGGCCGGCCGACCAAACACGAGCTCAAGATAAATGTATTGTAGCTCAGATTCTTTGTACCAGCTTGTTTCGAAAATTTTATATCCTTAATGTATGCATAATAGCTTGTTTTAAAAAGAGGTTACAAATCTCTTATACAGCTTTATAGTCCCTTATAAGGTTTTATCTATTTAAATGATTTAGAGAATCGATAGACGGTAAATTATACCGTTGCGGTAATTTATTATTGTTTTGTCATTTTCTTATTTATTTTGTCGGCGTTAATTGGGTAATTATCATTTTTATTGATCTTTGCCACCAAAACGCATTACCATTTAAGGCTTTAACTTTGTTAATTGCTTATAGAAAGTAAGATATACAGGGTGATGCATCGTTAAGAGCACTTATCAGTGACCCCCATTAAGGTAAAAAGGTGTGACATACTACAAGAAAATTATCGGATAGAATTTGTTAAATTTTTAAATTTTGGTAGTTTTGATTGATTTTCCGAAAAAGAATTTAATTTTTTTCCAAAAACATATTTATACCGTCAATTTTGAAAGTATTGCAGGCACTATCAATAATCCAATTAATTTTATAGTTTAGGTTTAATGCCAAAAAAGTCACATCGAGATTTTCAGGAAAAATATCTAAAATCGCAACTATCTAAAGTGATTTGGCAGCGCTTCGGGTGATCAAAGGCAGAAGAATAAGGAAAACGTCTCCTACTCCCTCGATACAGCCGACTAGCGCGCTGGCTCATCATGTATTGGAAAGGCGATGTTGTCTCATTGTTCAGTAACAATGACAACTCCGCACAAATCGGACCAAGCGTTCCACTGATAAATACTAGTGTTGTGATCGCTCGAGCGAAAAACCGCTTGATCATTCGATTATTGAAATAACCGACATCGCTCGATTATTAAAAAAGCCGCTCGACTTATCTATTCAGGCGAAGTCCGTCGCTCGTCACTTATTATCTTTCACTCGATACCCGAGCTTCGCTTGACGCCGGCGGAAATATACCGCTGTAGTGTGATCGAGTTAAAAAACTGCTCGTATATTCGAAGAGTTTTTCGCTCGATAGGAAATACTCTAGTTATAAATTCAGGCGAAAAAACGAAAAATATCGCCGGTCACTTGATTAGACGACCTTCGGTCTATGCGCCGTGCCATCCGGTTGGCGACGTTCGAGTTTGACGCTGAGCAAGTACACGACATACGTCTTTTTTAAAAGCACATAAACGAAAAGGCGCATATAAAAAAGTATGCCGAATCCCTTAGCGGAGTCATCGCGACATGCATTTTGTAAAGTTTTGTTTTAACTGGCTAGCCAGCGGAGTAGTTTAGGTCTCCGATTGTAAATATTAAAAAATTAAAGGAAATAATTTTAAAATTTTTAATTACTATAAACACGAGAAAACTTCTCAAAAATAACATAATACGATAATAATAGAAATTATTAATGAAAAATAACAAAACGAACAAAATGGTTAACAAAATATATAGAGAAATTTGTTGGTAATCTTATAGTAAACATTTTTAAATCTAAACAGGAACTTTTCATTATTAAACTTAAGAAGACTTCTTAAAAATAACATACATTATAGAAAATGTTAATGGAAAATAAGAAAAGGAGCAAAATAGTTAACAAAACATAGGTATCGACAAATTTTTTGGTAACCAAAAGTAAGCATTCTTAAATTTAAACAGGAACTTTTAGGTAACTATGAATACATGAGTACATGAATGTAAAAAAGTAATAACCAATTTTCTTATTTTGCCAGTCGCGTAACTAAGCCTGAAGTGCACACAGTGAGCACCTGATAATTTAAAGTTGAAGAATTTTACAAGCTATTTTAAATATCTACTTATTTTATGCTCGTAGATTGAGAAAGATGTGACGAAAAATAACTCTTGGTAATACTTTTTGTTCGGGTTAAAAACGCACAATAATAAACCCGGACAATAAATACATATTTGGGTGATTTTTTGCAGTTTTTTTGTTTGGTATCGAGACACGTGGTAAAAATTCATTATTCACAAATAAATAAATTTCTGGAATTTTTTTGGTGGCTACTACAATTTTTTAGCTAAATCTGTGCCCACCCGTAGTTACGTGCCTGCTAAATACCCTACCTGATCACATTAAACGGCTAGGCTGCCATCGAGCAGTCAGTGACGTCATCGCTTAGTGAATTGAAATTTCAAGCGATTCACTCGAGCGATTCACTCGATCATTATAATCGCTCGAGTATCAAGTACTCGATTATTAAAATCACCGGTTTATCCCAACACTAATAAATACTGTTAAGTTGAACATAGGAAATCCCATGGTTTTGAGGTGGCTGAATATTGGATCCCCTGTACATTTTATGGAAAAACTGCATTATAACTTCTTAAAGAGGTCGATATGGTATACCCATGTGCTCAGTTTGAATACATTTTGGTGAGCCAATCCTAAGATATTCAATTAAATGTGATGGAAAACCCACTCTCATAGTTCAAGTAATATAGCAAAAACCAGCAAATTATTTCTATGACGCTATTGCCAAAAACTGACATGAAGCTAAACATAACGAATAATGAAAATATTGTCACTGACACCAATTTCCATTTTTTAATATAGTGGAAATTTCTAAGTTCAACTTTGTTCTCTATATCCCATAGTGATAAAAACATTTAATCTCTAAGTGCTGATGACAGACATTTTTTGAAATATGAAATTGATACAAATTACCTAAGGTATCATATTTGTATGTTTTAATTGTGTTCGAAATAACAGATATTGATAACTAGGTAGCCAAATTTACAAAACACTGCGATAACTAAACATAACAACTAATAAACTAGGTAAAGGCCGTCAAGTTTATCTGCAGTTATGAAAGGAATGCGAGCAATCGGGGGTTAACAATGTTGTCGCATATATTAAATTTTAATTTAATAATCTCTCACCGAGAAAAACCTAAATTTACATTTACGCATTCAAAATAAATAGTAATAGGTATATAAGCAACCAATATTCTATCATGGTTTCAATTTATTAAAACCTTCTTTTCAAACTATTTATTTTGTTATTTAAATGCAAAATAATATATTTTTTTGATTAAAGTACTTTTAATCTAAAAATATGGCAACATAGTCCGTTGTCAATGGTTATAGGTAGATAGCGCTAATTTGATTGGTTATATCACAGTTGATGGCGCATGCGTCTCGTGAGACTCGGCGATGTCCGATATTTGATGGATTTACCCACCCAGTTACGTAGTGATAGAAAGGGCAATAGTTATTATATTGTATTAAATTGAGTTTTATAAATACGTTTTCATTGTGTCGTGTTTTAGGGTGATATTTTAAAATTTTGACCTTTGTGATAATGAATGAGTATACTCCTGGTAAAAACCTACACAGTCATATCCATGAAGGGATTGTAAACGTTTATAAGGTAGGTGAAGAGGAATCACAAACCAATATATTTAAATTGCCACTTAAGCGAAAGCTAGAAAGGGACATTAATACGACCAAAACTGAAAAAAATGTAGCTCTTTTTTTCCATGTTTAACAATTTACATCTTGTAGAAAGTAATTTTTTAAACCTTGATACAAATATTTACCTACCTTCAAACATAAAATGCAATTACTGAAGAATTTCCTATTTCTATGACATTATTTAAAATAATAATAGCACGCCCATGACTAGATCATGTGTTAAACGATATTGCTTCCCCTTTACCTATACGTACAGATCCACTTGTCGACTTGTGAATAATTAGGGCATTCGTTCTGACCGAACCCAAAGGAAGTATTTTAAACTTTGATTGTCTCGTAATTGCATAATTCCCGGTTAGGCTATTTGTAGATGACCAATACCTGAAACTGAATGGAAATTCGTAGTTTGGTCCCCTTAAAACATCCAATCCTAACATTGAGCAAAAATGTCGATCATTGGTTTCTTCGAGCGTTGCGCACAATATAACAAAGACGCCATAAGTAAATTGCAGCAGCAGCAGTAAATTGTGCAGAAACGTAACATCATACTTTAAATCAATATTTCTCGGTGGTCCTAAACAAATCGACAAATAAGTAAATATAATTTGCATTACATACGTCATTACTCTAGCAACAATCTTCATAATATGTTAATTTAGTTCTTTTCATATTCCAATGGAATACTAGTATTTAAATAAAAACATCTTATACAATTACTTGAGCAAACAAACGAAGCAAGTCGACGAAATCTATTACAATAACAACTCGAGTCAGCTCAGGAACATTAATGTTCCTAATTAATCTTTATAATTTAACCTAACAAACATAGTTGAAAATGTAAATAGGCAACTATAATGTTCTCGTGCTAAGAGCAAATAAAACCACGCGTTTGCACACACTCTCCTTCTAATTAACATTAAATTGTTAGAATACCTGATGGAAACTCGGAGCAAGGTTGCCATGCAATCACAACTATCTTTAACGTTAACAATGTTAATACAACGAGAGGAAAAAATTTTCTGAAGTTAATTCACGATTTAAGCAAAAGATTACAGGATTGAATTTTTCTCTTGGCCTTGGCTGGTCTGCCATTCGGCCAAGGAGGAAAAAACTGCCATTGTAAGCAATTGGTTGCCTTTGTGAAGAAAATGTTATTATATTTTAAACAATAAACCTCATTTAAATTGATTCTGATGATGGCTCTCCTGTACATTTTAAGGAAAAACTGCATTATAACTTCTTGAAGAGGCCGACATGGTAAACCTACCGTGCTCAGTTCGAATACAATTTGTTAAGCCAATCCTAAGCTATTTAATGAAATGTGATGGAAAAACCACGAAGCTCTCATAGTTCAGCAAATACAGCAAACACCAGCAAATAATTTCTATGGTGCTATTGCCAAAAATTGACGTACAGCTGAACATAACGCATAATGAAAATATTGTCACTGCCACTGGTGTATTACCTGAATTATGAGGGGTATTTTAATGAAGATGGTCAATTTACGGAACAAAACGTAGGAAAACCAGTAATTGTTGTATACTGTTTAACGTAGATTTGGATCCTCTTTCATAAATTATACAAAACAATCCAGGGACGTATTTATAAAAACTAAGTGGATGATGGTGACCCAAAGACGAAACGTCGCATCATTAAAGATCTGATGATGTCATGATGTGGAGTGAAAGTGAAATTTATTTTTGAACATCTTTTCGAACAAAGGCAGGAAAAAATTAAAACCGAAACGTAAGATTTTAGATTTTTCCAAATATTTTGAAAGCGGCTGTATTTATTTTTTATTTCTTTGCGGCCACTTTTGTTCATTGTTTACATAAATTCTTTGTGGAAACTGAATATTGATTGTTTGACGATTTCATATGCTGATGATACAGCCATTGTATTTTCTGGTGATACTTGGGAATGAGTGAAGAATAGAACAATGGTTGCTTTGAACAAAGTAAAAGTCTGGCTTCAAGAATATAAACTGATACTAAACTTAACGAAAACAAATTATATAACATTTTCCCTAACTAAAGCTGACAGAACAACATTTAATAACATTTTAATAGGAAACTACCTTGTGCAAGAAACATCACAGACTAAGTATCTCGGAATCATTATTGACCAGCACATTAAATGACAGCCTCATGCTGAGTACTTGTCCAACAGAATACGTAAATTCACAAATTCTATTTGCTAATGGAATTTATTGATAAAAAAATCCTAATAATGATATATAAGGCATCTGTTGAATCAATCCTTGGATACGGAATCTTGGTATGGCGGGAACTTTACAGTAACGGTTTGTATAAGTTAGATATTGTCCAAAGATACATTTTAAAAATAATTTAAAAAAAAACAAACTTTATCCTACCAGAATGTTATTTACACCTGAGATATGTAACATAAGAACTTTATATATGCAATCAATTTGCTCTTATATTCGTCAGAGAGAAAAGTTGCAGAATTTCCTAAATCATGGTTATGTTACACGTGGTTATGTGAATAAAAATTGCAAATACCTATAAGTAACAATAATCGAAACTTGAGATATGTAAATTATATTTGACCTAAAGTTTATAATATGATGCCAATGCATGTTAAAGAGATTAACAACAGGAAAAAAAGTTTGCAACTTTCTGCAGGGAGTTTTTTTTTTAAGAGGTTGTTTTGATTCTTTCGTTTTTCTGTTTTTTTTTTTTTTTTGTTTTTCTTCTTGTATAAGATTGCTGTTGTATTGATACTGTACATTATTATTAACGGAAATATATTGATAGTTGTTCTTATATATAAACCTATTTAAGAACATTATGACGCATATAGCTATTTGATTAGCTAGGCGTCTTTCATTACGGCTATTTTGAAATGTGTTATTAGTTTAATTATTTATCTATAAGTTAGAACAGAACAAATGCAGAAATAAATATTATTATTATTATTTAATATTATTATTATCCAGTTTGATATTATCTAATAGTATTAAAAATTCAATAAAAAATTATAAAAATATACTACATATACTAATATTATTGGGCCCATAATCTTACCGTTTTTATAAAAATAACTGCATAAAATATTTGCATCTGTCATAGCAGCTGACCGTTCGGAAAACCTCGATCAAGATAAACGCCATCTCTGAACGCAGTCGATAGTATCGACCCAGCCATTGAAGAGAGTTTGAAATTTGGATACAATTAGAGAGCGGAATAAAGTTTTCAAAGCATCAACAAATCGAAATACTTTAGTAGTTCTTAGGACGAGACCAAGTAATTTATATGCGATAGATACAATATGCTCAATATGATAAAGGAAGGATAATTCGTTGTCAAATTTACATGAAAATTGAGCCAAGACAACACAAAGTAGTGTTAGTGTAGATACAGACCATTAGACCAGATTACAATACTGAGAGCATAATTAACCTGTAGGTAATTTTTAAATCGATTTATCTCGAAAACGGTATCGTATCTAATTAAGAATACCTTTTTTAGTAAAATTCATTGAATTGAGCTTAACATAAAAAGTTCAAAATCTATGTAACAAATAAGTTAGGTCTATTTTTACTCCACAAACACATCCTTCTGACGATAGTACTGCCATGCTTGCTTAAAAGAGGTATAATATCCAAGATTGTTGAAATGGAGAAAATCGACTTCAAAGTTAAAGCTATTTCCCAACAATGTAGAATAGCATATTTACCAATGTTTAACAATAAATTGTCATTTCTATTGACTATTTAAATTTTATAAAACTTTGGGGGATTTTCTAAGAAGTTTTAAAGAATTTATGGTAGATACAACTTTTAAGCTTAGGTAATTTAATCATAATTTTACTTGTCTGGCGGTGGTATGTAAAGATACCACTTTTAAGATAAATAATTCATTCATTTATTTTATTTCCGATTGAGGCATCTTTAAGAAAACTTAAAAAAATAAGAACACTGGTGTATTAATTATTAATACAGAATTAGAATACATTTATTTTAAAAAAAATTAAAGAAACAAAATAACATAAAAAAGAAACATTTTAACAAACTCAAATGTTTCGTTGAATGTTTTCGTAAAATGAACAGTGAATAATCGATCCTAAGGTAGCGAGGAAAAAAAGTTTGCAAACTTCTACTCTATTTCCTGTTACATCTTTAAAAAAATACTGAAGGGATTGTTTTCTTCTAGAATCTTCAGAATTTCTATGGCGTTTAACCTCTTGGCATACCATCGAACTTAAAATAAAATTTCTTCATTCTTTAAACGTCATTTCCCAATATTCTGTATTAAACGTTTTTCTTTGATAAATTCTAAATAATGAACTACACTTTTTTTGCAAATATTATCTCCACAAGCTGCTTTTACTGCGTACTTCTCAAGTAGTTTGATTTTATTTTCAGCCAATTTTATTTCCTTTCTTGTTGCAAGTGGTTCTTTAAAAAATTTACGTTTCCTGACCTCACCTTTTTTGGTATATTCAATTAACCTTGTATTTTCCTGCGCGTCGTTGATTTTGCTCTTTAAGAAATATAGGAATATCATCACTCTCTGACGAAGAGTTTCAATAGCACATTCGCGATCTGAAGCGTATTCATTAGAATTAAAACGATTTAGTGGGTCCTCGTTAGGTATCTGATTATTATTATTATTAGCTAATGACGATACTGACGACGATGTTTCATTATCAACCAATATTTTATCAGAAACCGGTGGATCAGTGTCAAAAATCACTGGTTGTAAGTCAGCGTAAATGGGAGTCTTCTTCTCGTACATTTTCTTCTGAATATGATTTTCCTATTGTCAATTGCACTGATTACGATGTTTTCTTATCTAGTACTATTAAACCAGAAACTGATGGTTCGGTGTCAAAAATTACTGGTTGTAATAAGCGCACATTTTTTTCTAAATCTGAGTTTACCAAAGGCAAGCATTCTTGAGCTGACGACGATGGTTCTTGCTGAACATTTTGTTCCGTGACAGCCATATGAACAATTCTCTTACTTCTGCTCCCAAACATCATGCCTGGAACAACAAATAGATTTGCAATGAAGACATGATATCCGGTATGATGTATGTTATATACACACAATTAATATTTTGCTATTACTTACCAGTAGTTTCGAGCAGAAGCAAAGTCGTTTTCAAAAATGCACTTAACAATATTAACTAACACTACTTAGAACTATAATATATTACTTTAATCAACAAACTGCGATAATGATGAATTAAAAAAGGAGCTGTCTGTCACTACCTGCTGCAAGGACAAAGTTTCAAAGCCAACTAAAACGCATAAATTTCTAAAAAAAAATAATAATTTAAACGTGGTATCTCCCGATATTTTGTTAGAATGCCACTTTATAATTAAGTAATGGTTCATACCACCTTTAAGGGCCTTGTTACATATAATTTGTAGAGATACCACTTTCTTTGTAGTGTTGTATTGTGCTATATTTGGGGATATACCACTTAAAAATTATGAAAATAGATGTAAAATTACTTATTTTACCGATATATGGTCATATCTCCGTTTTGACAACAAGTGGACATACCACCTTTAAGCGAAGGACGGCAGAGTATCTAGATCGTCGTAGGGTACAAAGTTTACAAAAATTTCCAAATTTCATATTTTTATCTTTGATGGTTTCGAAAATACTTAGTGAAAACCATCTTCAGAGTCCACCCTTCAGGGGGTTGTAGCTTGGTAATGAGGGGACAAGAGACAAAATTTTATAGGAAATTATAACCTTGTTTTGGTCCAATATACTGGCAAATTTTTAACCATGTTTTAGGACACACTGTATAATATTAATCTAATAATGACGAGAAAATAAAAAATCGATGTGGCAACATTGTTACCAAACAAATTAGAGGTAATAATAAATAAGGAATTAACCAACGCGCGTGAGTTTAACGATGATACTGTAAATATTAGGACACTTAACAACTTAACAAGGTTTTCTTAATTTTCGATAAGTATTTATTTGTTAGCTATTTATCACCAAATAAGGGAGTAAGCTACCAATTAGCTTAAAAAATTAGATAGATTCCTGTAACAGATATTTTTACTTTACAAATTATCATACGATTTTCAAGTTAAATTCAATTAGATTTACCTTCCAATAAATATTAATTACTTTAAATTTTTTTTTATAGTCGAACATTAGCACTATAGGAAAAACCTTTTTTCTACGCTTTTTCCTACGAGATTGAGAAAAAGAGCAGAGCTGACTTGAAAATGTCTTATATTACAGGCGTGTTGAAAAAATTCGTTTCAACTCTAGAGTTGAAATAACATTTCATAATACCCGAATATACCCGAACAACCATTCTGAGTAAATTGGGATGTTGAATTAGGTAAAGGGCACTAGAGCAACATTAATAGTATATGGGATCCGGAAGATTCTTCGATCACAATTCTTCGACCACAATTCTACTGCCACAATTTATCGACTACAGTTTTCCGACAGCACAATTCGTCGATTACACAGTTCTTAGCCCACAATTTTTCGAGAAGAATATTTTTCGCCGGGAAAAATAAAATAAATTGTGTGTGTGATTGTGGTAAAGATTGTTTCAAGAAAAATGGATATAACTTAATGACTGCCGTAAAAGTACCTGTGCCATCCCATTACTTATGACCGTTTGTTATTATTATGTGGAAAGGACCGGATTGTAATAATTATAATTAAATATAGGCACATCAGGTAGGTTAGGTTGCTTAATTTATATTTAAATATCTTTTTGTGGTAAAATTTGTTAGTTTTTGAGGAATGGTTCAAGAATTGTCTTTTACCAAACATTCCTCAGAATAGCGTGATAGTAATGGACAATGCGAGCTATCACAGTCGCCAATTACATAAAGCTCCAAGCTCAAATAATACAAAATTGGAGATTCAGAAGTACATGGCGGCGAATGATATCTATTTTGAAGAAAGTTATAAAAAAGTGATCTTTTAGAAGTTTTAAAGACATTTTGTATAAAAAAGTATATGTTTGTGACACATTTGCAGAAGAAATTGGACATACAGTGCTACGGCTCCCACCCTATTATTGCATGTTTAACCATATAGAGCATATGTGGCACCAGTTAAAATCACTGGTTAGGTCTGAAAATATTTCTCCGACTTTAAGTGTGTTGTAGAATTAATACGAAAATGCTTTAATGATATTCCCCCAGGTAGTTGAAAAAATTCAGTCCGTCACGTAATAACTGTAGAAAATTCGTATATTAGTCTGGATCGTATAATTAATTTTGATGAGGATAGCGATAGCGAAACAGAATTATCTATAGAATAACATTATAAGTGTAAATAAATATGACTAGTAATATTTAAAAAAAATGTTATTTCATTTGATTACATTAATATAATCATATCATTACCTACTTGTTTTTCTTGGTCCGTCCCTTCTTACTTCACTTGTTTATTGCCAAGCTCTTGTCGACAGAATGGTACCCACCCAGGAAATCATTAAGTCGTATCCAATTTTCATGAAACGTACTGTAAATATTAGTCGTAAAATACTTACAACGATAAAGTCTAATTATGTTAGGTACTAATCATTAAATATTAGAAGCTCATTACAATTGATGCTACCTCTGTGAACTATTATTAAGGATTAGGTACTAATCCTTAAATTTTAAATATTTAAATATTTAGGTACTAGTCATATTTATTTACATTTATAATGTCATTCTATAGATAGTTCTGTTTCGCTATCGCTATTCTCATCAAAATTAATTATAATTTGATTAATTATACGATTAAGACTAATATATTCTTTATGTACCTATATTTAATTATAATTTTATTATTACAATCCGGTCCTTTCCACATAATAATTACAAACGGTCATAAATAATGGGATCGTCCCAGGTACTTTTACTGCAGTCATTAAGTTATATCCATTTTTCGTGGAACAATCTTTACCTAATATATAAATTTAATTTATAATTGTACAACTCCAAATACAATTTTGAAAATCAACTATATTGTAAGTAAAAGTATTTATATACACACACACACACATAATAGAACCAGGAAAATATTCCGGACGAAAAATTGTGGACCAACAATTATGTAATCGATGAATTGTCTCGTCGAAGAATTGTGGGCGAAGAAATGCGGAAGAAGAATTTCTGTCGAAGAATTGTGGTCGAACAATTTTCCTAGATCCATAGTATATTACGTACCGATGTGGAAAGTGTTTCATTCCTGTCGACAGAGTCGGAGACAGTAATGAATCTTTTCACCGAGGTTTGTATACTATTTTATTTACAACCATATCTAACATCCACTTCTTATTATTTTGAATTGAAATTATTAATATAAGATAAATGTCATTTTGACTTGTCCATTGAAAAATTAGACAGACATTTCAAATAACGACAGGTGGTAAAATAACGTAGGTAATAATACACATCAAGATGGCAAATATCATCTTTTGAATACGGTTTCCATGTCACTAAACAATATATTATTTTAACAACAGCAACAGAAGATCTTCTGCTAACTAAAAGCCACCGAGATATGACTGGCATATAACTGTTTCAAAGAATGGTGTACGGGAAACAAAGTTCAAAATCTTGGTTCTGAGTCGGCGCTACTAGCTTATTTCAGTGAAAATGCCAAGACAAAGAAGATATCAACAATTTGGTCACAATATTCAATGCTGAGGACCACTCTATCAATTACGGAAAAACTAGCACCCGGGATTGTTCGCCAACTTTCCACCTTTCAAAGAATGATGAAATGTCATTATTACATGCATGGTTGTAAATAAATAAAATTACATATATTTGTCTTCTTTAGGGGGATCCTTATGGTTTTTTTTACAATAAATATAAAAAAAGGTAACAGGTGTTAAGGTTAATGTGAGGTAACCCATTAAACATAATAAATGTTTGGATAAGGAGTAATGGGATAAATACCGATGTATTTTCGATTTTTACAATTATCACTGATATAGAATATCCATACATGGTACGTATAAAATTGATTTATGATTTATATTTGTGGTAATAATAATTTAAATTTTGTTTTATCAAATATCTAAAACTTTCATAATTGACAAATTAACGACATTTAACCCCATCTCGCCATCAATATAGTTTTTGAAAGTCCAGATTAAAGGGAGACCTTCTAGTTTATGTCACCCATCTTTGGAACAATGCAATCGAACATCATGGGGTATCGGGCTGTTGCACTGGATATTTCTAAAGCTTTTGATCGTGTTTGGCATGAGGGGTTTCTAAGTAAACTGCGATTCTATGGTATGCCGTCGATTATATGCATGGTTGTCTAGCTTTCTTAAGGACCGCTCTCTGCAAGTGGCGATTGACGGATTTCTCTCAGACACCTTCACCATCAATGCCGGTATTCCTCAATGGTCCATATTGTCTCCCACTCTATTCTTACTCTACATTAACGACCTTCTAGTGAAAACTAAAAATCCTATATTTAGCTTTGCTGACGATAGCACACTTATCTCATCTTTCTCTTTGAATGCACACATCTTGGCAGACAGCATGAAGTATCACGCCTTAACAAAGACCTGGAAGAAATTGGGGTGACAGTAACCAATTCGAATTTAACGCTAAAAAATCCAGGCACCAGTTTTCTCTAATAAGGGTAACATTACAGAACCGGATATAGTCATGGCAGGACACCCAATCCCACTGGCTTCATCTATTAATTTGCTGGGCGTCAGTCTGGGAGGAAATATGTCTTGGTATAACCACGTAGTGGCAATCGTCAAGATAACTTCTCAGAAACTTGGTGTACTCTTCTGAACCAAAAAGTTGTACACACCTCAACATCTGTTGTCTGGAGCTCTGCATCCAAATATACTCTTCGGCTACTGGATTCCATCGTCACTTAGCGGAAAGGAGAAGAACCACGAACTGACAGCAGACCAGCGGAAATAATACATCCATTTTGTTTGCTTGAATTAATACCTAAATAATGCTTGAACAGTATTAATTTATAAACTATAAAAATGTATAGTGCTGATATGCTCAGATTGATAAAATATATCGACCTTTGACATAGGATAAAATTTATTAGGACAAATTTACGAATACCAGCGGCCCACTTGAAGTTCTCAAATATCAAAGTCATATTTTATTTTTAAAAATTTATGGAAATATAATCGTCTCAACCCCAAATATTTTTAAAGGCACAACAAATGTTTTATGGTCAAATGCCAGCGCTAGTTATTGATTTAAAATAAATATATTCATTAAAACTATTAATTTAATAGACAAGATGATTTATATTCTCCAATAAATCTTAGAAGTATGGAGATATATGACTGAATATAATAACACGAAGCAAATTGTCTATCATATATTGACCTACCATAAACGTTATACAGGGTGCTCTAAACGGAACGTAAGGAATAATAAATATCATCAGTTGATCAGTCCGAATATGTGAAATGTTTATTAGGGTGGTAAGCGTTGTTTTTTTTGTAACCAATACAACGGTCTATATCTGAATTCTAGCTCAATCTTGTGTACTCCATGTTCTATATCTATCATCCATACCAATATATTTGATATGGGTAATATTATATACTTACCTACGTCTGGTCCTATTAGTAAATGCAGATACAGTGAAACCTCTCTTAGGCGGACACCTACTGTGTCCACCTAATAGAGGGGTCCGCCCATGGGAAATTTGTTATTAGGTACTATGTAAATGTAAAATTATTACTATGTATATGTATCTACAAATAAACAACATAACAAAAATACACTAGTTTTAGTTAGGATATAGCACTAAAAAATTTAATAACGTAGTTTGCCGTGTTTGCGATTTATACTTGCAATCTAGAAAATGTAATTCCAAGTCTGATAATGATTCCATTGCTGTAGAGTCACCTCTATTCTTTGCATACTCTTATAATTCCTTTAGCACACTAATGGCTTCTTGATAATTGATGACATTTGTTTGATTACTGCATTCAATTTCTTCATCAGAGTCGTCAGATAGTGATGTGGTTTCAGTTTGGACTACATAATCGTTAGGAATGGGGTCACTATCATCTTCTAATGGCACACCGCTATCAATGTTAATGATCTCGCCCAAATCATTGTTATCAATTTTCAAACTTCCACAACATCAATATTCTCTTTCAGACTCAAAACGCGACATTTTTGTGACATTGTTTACGATTTTAACCTTACAACTCACAAATAAATGGCGGACTGCTGTCGGGGATTCACACGTACTTTTATTCGGCGAAGTCCTTTCTTGCTGCCACTCATATGCGATTGGTTTCCCGGTCTGTCTTCAGAGAGATTTTGCACCGTACTTATTTGTCTCCCAAAAACTTTTAAAAATTTTGTGTCCGTTTAAAGGAGGGTTTTCGCACTCTTAAACAGCCTGTCCGCCCAAAAGAGAGTCCGCACAAGAGAGGTTGATGTTCATGGAATTTCATATGCCTAGTTCGGGACTATGAAAAAATGTCCGCTTAATAGAGATGTCCGCTTATTAGAGGTGTCCTTTAGGAGAGGTTTCAGTGTATATGACATATATTCCTGAAATTATTGTGCGTTAACCTAAATTCGTCTATCTTTCAGGTAATTGTCCAATTACCAAAGGTTGCTTTTTGCTTAAGAATCTCAATGGTAGTTACTTGTATTGAACCAACAGCAAATCGTGCCGTATCATGTGCATGTATGGTGATTGTAAATCTTTAACACACGTTTACAATCGTCTATTTTCTCGCCAATTGAATATCGAAAACCTCGTTTTCTTACAACGAATCTGCACACATCAATGGTTAAGAAAGAACGAACATTTTAAAATTATAGTTCAACCAGGTCTCGGTAATGAAGAACATGAACCTAACCTTTATAACAAATAGCGAGCAAAATCAATACTAAAATTTCTTGGAAGTTACTCTGTTCTTTCTCTGTTTTTCACTCATTCAGATTCCCATTAGTAGTCAATGTGCATTACACAAGTAGGTTCTCTAATTCAAAATAAGTACCAGAACTTCATGAAATTTCTAATTTGCTGTCTTATTATCTTCCATTCTGTTATGGCGTTATTTCATAAAGTTATACAACACTTTTTTAATTTCCAATCTCTTGTCTTATAGGCAGTTGATATTGTGTTCCGATCAGTTCAATTATCTTCAGAAATAACATAAAAGGATGCCGGAGTCAGTTGAAATCGTGTAGGCATGAGGCGAATTGGATCTTCCCTTACCCTTAGATCAATACGTCGAGCGTCCGTCCGTAATCGGTACGTCGAAAGAAACAACGATAATCGGAAGAAAGAGACCGAACGTGATCGGGGTTTAGACTTCAATTTCTAGCGTTGAAGAACGGAGTTTTCTCTTTTTATGAAAACGCTGCATTTTTAAAAAAAAAGTCGAACAAAAGATGTCTTAATTTCGTTCTACATGGAACAGTAAATGAAATCTAAAAATCTTCCGATACAAGAAATATATACTTTCCTCCAATTTTAATTGCATAACAAAGTTTTTTCACTTGAACATTTTTTTCCTAAGACGGAAATAAACGTTGGGGAGAAAATTCGTTTAGAGATTTTTTTTCTCTATATATGATCAAACACAAGCACTATAAGAAAAATCCTTTAGGCCACTCTGGGAGTGGTGCGTGTGCGCAAAAAGCATTTCACGTTGGTTTTGAATCGTAGGAGGTTATATTCGTTTGGAAAAAACGACCTCGGAAAGGTCGTTCCACAAGGATGAAGTCCTCCAGATGAAATGATTTTTAAATAATGAAGTTCGAGGAGTACTAAGCTTAACCACATATGGATGGGCGGCAATGGTTCGGCGTGTATTTCTGCTATTCGTCGCTCTGGGCGGAATTAAGAGGACAAGGTCACCTTCCATGAAAATATCTGTAAAAGAGAGTCAAATCCCCAACCAGCCTTCGATGTTCTAGGCTGTCGAGGTTCTTCGTCAGCTCGTGGTCTCCGATCAGACGAATAGCCCTCCTTTCGATGGAATCCAGTAGCCGAAGATTATGTTTGGGTGCAGACTCCAGACATGAGAGCAGTACTCTAGTAATGGTCGAATCTGGGCTTTGTATAGTGCCAAAAGTTGTGGAGGTGTGTACAACTTTCTGTTTCGGAAGAGTACCCCAAGCTTCTGAGAAGCTATCTTGGCGATTGCCACAACGTGGTTATGCCAAAACATATTTCCTCCCAGATTGACGCCCAGTAAATGAATAGATGAAGCCAGTGGGATTGCGTGCCCGTCAATGACTATATCCGGCTCTCTAATGTTAACCTTTTTAGAGAAAACTGCTGCCTGGATTTTTTTAGTGTTAAATTCGACTTGGTTACTGTCACCCCATGCCAAAATTTCTTCCAGGTCTTTGTTGAGGCATGATACTTCATGCTGTCTGCGGAGATGTGCGTCGGCAGCCGATGTTTGCGTATTCAAAGAGAAAGATGAGATAATTGTGCTATCGTCAGCAAAACTAAATATCGGATTTTTAGTTTTTAGAGGTACTCTGGAATCCACTTAATGTTATAAACCTTATTAATAAATTTAAGAAAAGTGGTTTATTTGTTTATTTTTAATTATGTTCTTTTTGTAATAACAGTGTTACCTATGTATTTAGCTTGGCAGTTTACAAAATTTTATATAAGATTCATTGAAATTTTAATAATATTTTCCTCGCCAAAATTAAATTTCATTATCAACATTGTCAAATCGGCCATTCCTATCTCTAAATTTGACAATGATTAGTACAACATAACAATAGCCACCATCAGACCGATAATATACTTGAAGCATCTTGTATACCTTTAGCATCTTTCATAATTGATTTAGCTGAGGCGTATGCCTTTAAGAGCTATCGATAAATCATTTGCATTTACAAGGCGATTCACGACGGGTCTATATGTTTCTAGTTCTTGATAATCGATCTGGTTGTAATCATTATAATTGATATATTTTTATTTGTGGTGTTCTTTTAAAACTGATTAATTGTATCTGACATTGAAACTGTTAAAAATGAAAGGATGTTAACATTTTTGGTTTAAATAATAAATAATCGGATAGTAATAAACAAACTTTTGTTTCAAAGTTTTTCAATCAAAATTGTACGGGGTGTCATATTTTCGACACTTTTATAGGGTATCTCCGTATTTGTTAGTGCTCTCAGAAAAGTAATGTAGGTATCATGTGCTCTTTTTGGGACAAATTTAAAATGATAAAATTAAAAACTGTATATTTTAAAATGAAAATATAGCATTTTAAAATCTATCTACAAATATATACACACCATGCATGATATAGGTTTCGTAGGCGATTTATTTAAACTTTATTACTTTAAACCACAGTAGGCCATGAAACAAAAGCTAATATCCTAGAGACAACTATGGTGACATTCTAGTTATTATTAACATTTAACGTCAATTTCATTTTTACATATTCATTTGTGAAAATGATTTATCAACATTTTGAAAAATTTGATAATATCTATCATCCATGGTGTGTTATAAATTTTAAAAGAGAGTTTAAAATGCTATATTTTTAGATTAAAATATACAGGGTGTTCCATTTAAAAGTGTAAGTTTAGGTCCGATAACTTTCTCACTTGACGGGATACTTATTCTGAAAACGGCAGATTATTCAACTATCATTATAAATTAACTTCTGCATAAAACATTTTTCTGTATCTCTTTTAACTAAGAAAATATAGGGTAATTTAGAAATTGTCAATTTTTGATTTTCCCCCGTATCTCTTAAGCGAGCAAAAATTTTCGAATTTTGATTTTAAAATGACCGAAAAAGAGCACATAACACCTACATTACTTTTTTGATAGCAGTATATAAAAGTGTCTAAAATGGGACACCTGTACTTAGTAAGAAATTATATTTTATATAGATCGACAAAAACTCTTAAAAATACTTTTTACCTACTTGCATTACCTTCAAAGATCATCATGACGCTAACGATCAAAAGATGGATTAAAGTAATTTTAATATTTAGTATAGTAAATAGAATTGACCTGGATAGTACGATTTTTACCTCCCATAGTACAAGGATGTAAACCTGTACCGACATAGTGTTGGGATATCGGTATTTAACATCGATATCAATATTGAAGATCGTCATCGATATAACCAAGACATCGCTAAAATTACATCGATGATTGTGTTTCATTATTTTTGATAATTTTAAACTAGCTTCCTGTGATCCGAAATTAGTAGTCATTATGGACTCCCACTCATTGCTTGTATTGGTTTTATTAAAACTAATAATTAATTCCGCTTGAACTATAGATCACATGCCATGTACCCAGAATGTCGATGCTGCATTAATGACAGAAGCTGGTCGATTGCTGGAAGATTCGGATCCACCTGGTTACGGCTTAGTTGATCACTACCCTGTAACCCAAATAGACCTGAATCTATATTGATGGATATGTTATTATCATCACCAAGACAATGACAATACAGTGTGTTACAAATTTGACGTTCACCATTTCGGAAACGGTAAGAGATACGAAGTCGGTTAAATATGAAACTTTTCGTTTCGGTTTTTATTTTTTCCTGACTTTGTTCGAAGGGATGCCCAAAAATAAAATTTTATTTTCTCATTGTTACTTTCTATTCTCCACAGGATGGCATTATCAGATCTTTCGTGCGATGTTTCGTCTTTGGGTCACCATCATCAACTTAATTTTTTTTTCATACCAGTCTGGATCTTTTTGTATAAATTATGAAAAAGGACCTAAATCTAATTTCAGTGGTATACAACATTTACTAGTTTTCCGACATTTTGTTCTTAAATTGAGTTGATTTGAGCTTAGTAATTTGAATTTACTTATAGCGATCAAATATGGTAATGGTGTTTTTTAGGATATGAAGGAGATCCATATACAACCGGTTGCATAGATACAAATGAATGTGGTAGAATCCCTTGTGGAAGAAACGCTCTGTGATTCAACCTGGACGGCAGCTTTAAATGTTCCTGTCCCCCCAGGCTTCATCGGTGACCCTATGACAGAGTGCTCAGGTATACGTCATCAATCCATGTTTCACTGTTTTGTACATACTTGTTCATAATGTTAAGTGAGTTAGTCAAGTTGTACAGACCTTAACAACTTTTGGCACTATACAAAGCCCAGATTCGACCATCACTAGAGTACTGCTCTCATGTCTGGAGCTCTGCACCCAAACATACTCTTCGGCTACTGGATTCCATCGAAAGGAGGGCCATTCGTCTGATTGGAGAGCACCAGCTGACGAAGAACCTCGACAGCCTAGAGCATCGAATACAGGTTGGGGATTTGACTCTCTTTTACAGATATTTTCATGGAAAGTGCTCGGCTGACCTTGCCGTCTTAATTCCGCCCAGAGTGGCGAATAGCAGAAATACACGACGAACCACTGCCGCCCATCCATATGTGGTTAAGCTTAGTACTCCTAGAACTTCATTATTTAAGAATTCTTTCATCTGGAGGACTTCATCCTTATGGAACGACCTTCCCGAGGTCGTTTTTCCATACGAATATAACCTCCAACGATTCAAAATCAACGCGAATCGCTTTTTGCGCACACGCACCACTCCCAGAGTGCCCTAAAGGATTTTTCCTATAGTGCTTGTGTTTGATCATAAAAAAAAAGTCTTGAAAGAGGACCGAAATCTACGTTTACTGGTATACAATGCTTACTGGTGTTCTAACGTTGTGTTCCTTAAATTGATAATCGTCATTAAAATACCCCTTTTTGTATTTAGTATAAGGATATTTAATTTTGATACTTACATCATTTGTGTGCATCTATAGATTTTTAAATTTGTTATAAAAAGTATATTTTTGGTCTGAAATAAATCTAAGGGTTTGCGTGAAGTGTTAAATCTATTTTATATAACCCTACTATATAAAAGTAAACAATATACCTGGAAGAATTCGTCGCTGTATGATATGAGAATAAGAAGTAGCAATAAGAAGGTGAAATTTATTTTATTTTTATTTAATATCTCTTCGAACAAGTCAGGAACAAATAGAAACCTAAACAAAAAATTTTAGATTTATTCAAATATTCAAGCCCCTGTATTTATGATTGATTTTCTTGTGGCATATTTGGGCCTATAATTGCGCAACTTTGCCTTAATTTGATCGAATTCGTTTCTCTTATCGTTTTCGAGATGGTAAAGGCCGAATTTGTAATACTCTGTCAGAAATGTCCAGCAGGTTGCAAAATTCGTAGCCCCAATAGAACAGCTCTTAGCAAGAATCTTATGCTTGCTATTACAGCACTGCACGATTACTAATAATTGAATATACAGTACGGTTCTTCAATATCCCACCCTCCACCAAAACAAAATGGCAGCTTTTTAAAAAATAGTATTTATTATATTTTCTTTCGTTATTTAATTTACAACTTGGTATAAAGCAGTGAGTATCAGCCAGTTGTTTTGGCTGCTTTATGCCACGTGATAAAATCTAGTGCGGAAGTGGTACGTTTTTTATTTTTTGTCATACGTGCGCCGTAAGCGCCTCTTACGCGACCTCTTTTCGTGACCGTAAGTAGCTCTTTTCAAGCCTCTCGGAGACAGGGCTGTAATATACCTAGAAACAGGGCTGTAATGTTTTCATTACAGCCCTCTCGCGTTCACGCTGGAAGCACACACCAACACTCTTTTTAGTGGCAGAAGGACTCGGCGCACTTTTGACAAAAAGTACGGTACGAACCTCGGGCAGTGAAGGCCTTCGGTACGTAATGTACTATTAATATTGCGGGCAAAGAACCTCAACCAAGATTTTCTGCAGCTGAAGATGAATTGTTCGTTGAACTGGTGGCCGGACTAAAAATACTATATGATGATGCAAAATTAGAAGAAAATTAAAATACTTCGTCTTTTTTTAACAAAGTACTTATTATAAATACAGTGAATCTTCTCTTAGGCGGACACCTACGGGATCGTCTAAATGTGTCCGCCCAATAGAGGTGTCCGCCCATGGGAAATTTGTTATTATAGGTAATATGTAAATGAAAAATTATTACTATGTATATGCATGTACAAATAAACATAACATAACAAAAATACACTAGTTTTAGTTAGAATGTAGTACTAAAAAAATCTAATAACGTAGTTTGACGTGTTTGCGTTTTATACTTGCAATCTAGAAAATTCCAAGTCTGATAAAAATTCCATTGCTGTAAAGTCACTTTTATTCTTTGCATACTCTTATAATTCCTTTACCATACTTTCGCACTCTTTGTATGAAAACAGCCTGTCCCCGTCCGCCCAAAGGAGAGTACGCCCAAGAGAGGTTGATTTTCATGGAATTTCATATACCTAGTTAAGGACTATGAAAAAATGTCCGCTTAATAGAGATGTTCGCTTATTAGAGGTGTTCGTTATGAGAGGTTTCTCTGTACTTCTTCATCTCGTAGCTTCATCATGGTGATATCTCGAAGTCTTTTTCTCATATTATTACCAGCCATTACTGTTCACGCAACCCACACTACGTGAATCGCTCTGAGTATATCGCAGGCGTTTTTGCGTTTGACGCAGCGATACATACGCGACGTAAATAACGCCCGCATATTTTCACAGTAAAACCTCATCGAGTTCATCAATTAAGCCTGAGATTCGAGGAAAATTGAAATTCACGTCCTTTAAATAAAAACCAGTTATATACTTTCGAAAATGTGCTTCCAAATACATTTTCGCCATACTACGAAGCAATTTCCACGGCCTTTTTCCAAATGAGAACCCGCTAAATCTTTTTGATACGCCCCTCATAAGACTTCCGTTTCGTTCTTACGTGTTTGTCGAGAGGCAGAAATGAAATTGCTTGAATATTGAATTGCTCAAATTTAAATATAAAGTGGAACTCGTAATAAAATGGCGGAGCTGAGAAATTCAAATGGAAGTATTCGGCGTGCATTTTCGTCGGGTTATGGAAGCCCCGCTATCATCAAATAAACTTTATGGCTCGCTGTATTAACTTCCGAGATTTTCCACTTTTATTTTCTGATTAAGGCTCTAGAGGAATATTATTATGTGTTCTTTCTATGTACCCATTTTTCTTTTATTACGCCGACCCTTCATTTACATAAAAGCCTATAGCGGTAAATTTTTTTTATTTATTTTTTATACACGATTGTAATATTGACGCTTTATGCTGAATTAAAAGTTTTAATAAGAATAACAAACTCTTTATTGTAATCTGAAATTAAAAAAAAAATTACAAAATTATAATTTGAGAAGTTGAAGCTAAGCGTCCTTCTGAACAAACCCGAACAAACCCAATATTGAACATATATCTCATTAGACAAATTGAACGACAATGAATTTTTATTTTATTTTTAAAATTAACCTAATGACATTTATAAAAAATTAACTTGGTTTTTGTTTTACTTATTTACATTATATATTTCATTGGCATTATTGTAGGCAGTCACTGATATGTTAAAGCATTGAATATTGTGACCAAATCATTGATACCTTCTTTGTCTTGGCATTTTCACTGACATAAGCTAGTAGCGCTGACTCAAAACCAGGATTTTGAACTTTATTTCCCGTACGCTATTCTTTGAAACAGTTATATGCCTTGTCATATCTTGGGCAGCTTTTAGTTGGCAGAAGATCTTCTTTTACTATTTTTGGTTCTTCTCGAATTTCTGGTGGAGTAGCAACACAATCAAATTCCTCATCTGATAGCATGTTATTTTCTGTTGTTAAAATAATATATTGTTTAGTGACATGGAAACCATATTCAAAAAATGATATTTCTTGATGTGTATTATTACCTACGTTATTTTACCACCTGGGGTTATTTGAAATTTCTGTCTAATTTTTCAATGGAAAAGTCAAAATGACATTATCTTTTATTAATAATTTTAATTGAAAATAATAAGAAGTGGATGTTAGATGTGGTTGTAAATAAAATAGTATACAAACATCGGTAAAAAGTTTCATTACTGTCTGGAGATTTAGTTAACTACCGACTCTCTCGACAGGAATGAAACACTTTCCACCTCGGTACGTAATATACTATATCCAAAACGTAGTAATCGCCAAAATTTTCAAAGTTATTTTTCACTACTGAATCTTGTTTTAAGTCGATAGCTTGTTCTTGCAGGCGTTCTGGAAGAATGTTTATATCAAAATTTAAAGGCTTTTGAGCAAATTTATGTTCGTCATTGTCATGTAAATTAGGAAAATATCGATGAAATTCATCGAAGATAAGTTCTAGATGAGATATAATATCTCTTGTAATCTCTTCGTTTTTAGTAACGAGAGTATTCTCCATTAATGAAGCCAATTTCGGAAAGGAGAAAAAATTTGGCGTTGAGGCTTGCAGACGACGTTTCCATACAAGCAGTTTTTCTAAAAAGGCATGGATAGCATGCTGATGGGTTATTATATTCGCTGAAATATTGCCTTGTGACTTGAAATTAAGTATTTTCAATGGCCCTCCCAATATTGCCTCGCGCCTCACTAGGGGGGCGCGCCCTCCAGTTTGGGAACCACTGGTCTAAAGCATGGGGGTTATTTCTGAACTTTATTGTTTCATATAGCTAACTGGGCTTCTTTTGAGAAATTATTTTATTAGACAATACTAGGCTATGAAACATTCTCCTTTCGCTCATATTAAACCACCCAATTTCATCATCACACAGAAGTTTTGCATCATTTGGATACACCTTACTTCCCTTAGGATATGCCCCCCCCCCCCCCCCCCTACAAAATTATTCTAGTTAGGCCAATGCCACATGTAGCCACTATAGTCCACGGCATCATGACTCAAATTGATCAAATTTTTCATAAAGTGCCCACAGTTAAACCACAATTTTGTTTTCAAAGCTCTAAGTTATTTCGTTGCTGCGATATTAATTTTATTATTTCAGTGCTTTTACAGGTTGGTGCCGATGTAGCCACCAAGCGCTAAAAGGATAAAATTGGTTCACTATTAACGAATTAATAAATTCGATAATTAATTGGCGTAGTGTATTTTAATATTTTTTTAAATTATAAAAAAAATTTTAATAATAAAAAAAAATATTAAATTAATAAAATGAAAATACAGAAATACACTTCATGGTATGAATTATTCTTAGCCTTTTCCAACATAAAATTATTCGTTTCGTAACAAAAATCTGCGCAAAAATAATTGACAATGTAATGTTATTTTATCCCCCGTGTAATGCGAACGTGTTCACACACAGGGGAAGGCCGAGTGCGACGCGGAAGTGAAGTCTCTAATCTTAAGTTTCCGGTCGATTAGCGGTATACACTACCCGCCATATTGGAGTTTGATTTAAGAACACTCATTTAGCTTCAACAAAGACGTTCAACTGTTCTATTATCTTTTTGACACCAGCTTTATCATGTTGGCTGCGGCTCCGTGGTAATTTTAGCCAATATCGTATGTCAACTTATTGTACAGTGGAGCGAAAAGAGCCAATAATTTTTCACTTAAACCGTTATAATCGCCTTTTAGAACTTAATGGTTCCTGCATTATTTCCTTACTAGTTTAAAATCGTAAACAAGAATATAATTTTGACTGTAACGTATGTAAGAGTATGTAAATGCTTTTATAAACAAACAAATACAAAATTAAAGTTTACTTCCTTGTTAAGCTGTGGCGTGCAAAACTATTCATTTTTCCTCTATCAAATATTGAACAAAATTTGTATTTATTTTTATAGTTATTTTTACATAATATTTTTCTGTTTTTCCTTTGTTAAACGTACAATTCTTTGATTTTCCTGAGAAACAAGCTGGACCAGCTATGAAATTTTGCTCCATTGCTGAAGGAGTACAAAGACTCTTTGTACTCCTTCGAAAATGACCTGAAAAGGTCGAAACACATGTCAGGAAACTGAATAAAAATTGTGAAACACTACAAGCATTTATATTTCTTTTCTACATAATGGAAATTCGGTTTCACCAAGAATGTATCGAACTGAAATTAATTATACAAAAATTCTATGATGTGGGCAGATAGACGTTCCCAATATTGGATGACAGTACTGAAGGCAAAAAATATATATCTGCGACTTTTGTATGGTTGGATGACTTTGCTTTTCTCATATTAGGATGTTAATATTGTTTTTTAGCTTGTATTTTACTCAATAAAATATTAAAACCTTTAATATTTTTTGTATAAAAAATGGTATACAGTGAGGACGTAAAGTAAGGAATAAATTCATTATCTCGCAAGCTACAATTTAAAAAAAAAAAACGCTCGGACCCTTCGATTTTGTTTTTCGAACGCGCATATTCTGACATAAAATGTAGATATACAGGGTGTTGCAAATAAGAGTGACACAATTTTTTTTTTATCTTAAATAGAACCCACTATATATTATTGCATGTACGGATTCTTCGAAAAATCCTAAACATTTTTCATGTAGCATGTGCTATACCTTAGCCCAAGCGTTTTGGAGTTATTCTCATTCAAAATTTGAAAATCAGATATTTCGCAATCAATCAAGACTTGCATTGATTCGTGCACGCTGAGGAAAACCTGTAGTCAGCATGCGTGAAGCGCAAGAAAAGTCAAGTAGGCTTTGGAGTTATGATGCAAGAACCAAAAGAATTAATGTCAATAGTTACTGTTATTGTCAGTTTTATGTGTATTTTCCTAACGTTTTACTAGTTTTCAAAAGACTCATTTCGTTTTTTCATAACTAAATTAAATTAAAATGCGGCTCACTGAGAAACAGCGCATAGAGGTTTTGATGATGATGGGCTACGGTGATAGGGTTAGAACACAGCAAGAAACTTGTGAGTTATTTAATCAAAAATTCCCCAATCGTCCGCCAATATCACAATCAACAGTAAGCAAAATTGAGTACAAGTTTAGGCAATTCGGTCATGTAAGAGATGTCCCTAGATTTGGTCGTCCTCAAGTTGATGAAAATCAACAATTAGAAGTCTTACTGGCAGTTCAAGATAACCAGCATGTGGTGTCTAGGCAGGTAGCAAGTGACGTGGATATTGGAAAAACAACAGTTCTTAAAATACTGCATACAAATAAATACCATCCTTATAAAATGCAAGTTCTCCAAGAACTTTTGGAAAAGGACTTTGAGAGGCGCCTTGAATTTTGTGAGCGTTTACAGGATATGTGTTTCGTAAACAGAAATTTTGTAAAAAATATAATTTTTTCCGATGAGTCCACATTTTGCTTGAGTGGTGACGTAAATACCCAAAATTATCGATATTGGTCCGATGTAAATCCACACTGGATGAGGGAAGGACACACACAATTTAATCAAAAGATCAATGTGTGGGCTGGCGTTGTCGATGACATTGTTATAGGGCCTTTCTTTTTTGACGGAAATTTAACAGGCGAGAGATACTTGAGTTTTTTAGAACAAGAACTTGTTCCAGCCCTGGCCACCCTTTTTCCTGAGTTAGAACGTCCCGATTTGCCACATCATAATATCTGGTTGCAACAAGATGGTGCTCCCCCACATTTCGCTGTGGGAGTTCGTACATATTTGGACGATACTTTTCCAAACAGGTGGATTGGAAGAGGTGGTTTTATTGAGTGGCCGCCAAGGTCACCCGATTTAACACCACTCGACTTTTTTTTATGGGGATACCTTAAGGGAAAAGTATTCAAAAGCCAGCCTGCAAATTTAGATGATTTAAAAGATCGCATCCGGCAAGAAATTCGGCAAATTACACCCCAAATGGTTCGAAATGTTCAGCGAGAATTTGTAGATCGGTTAGGCTATTGTCAGTTGACCAACGGAAGACACTTCGAACATTTACTTTAGAAAAATTATTTTTAAGTTCACCTAACTGTTTTTTCGATAAATAAGACATTTTTAAAATAATTTTATTCTTTGTTTTCTCCATGACTTTTTCCACTTTTCAAATTTTGAATGAGAATAACTCCAAAACGCTTGGGCTAAGGTATAGCACATGCTACATGAAAAATGTTTAGGATTTTCCGAAGAATCCGTACATGCAATAATATACAGTGGGTTCTATATAAGAAAAAAAAAATTTTTGTGTCACTCTTATTTACATTTTATGTCAGAATATGCGCGTTCGAAAAACAAAATCGAAGGGTCCGAGAGATTTTTTAAAAAAATTGTAGTTTGCGAGATAATGAATTTATTCCTTACTTTACGTCCTCACTGTATAATATATCCAATATTAGGCTACTGCTATTTAATTCACAAAATCGACAATTTTTAATAATTATGTACATCTTAAGTGATGGTGTGACATGGATAGGTTATAACTTTACTAAACTAGCACAAATATAAGGCTATATATAACAAAAATGTATTCAATATGAGGCGCCTTTTTTTCTAAAGGCAATAAATAAAATTTTATGTATTCGGTGAGAGCTTCCAAGTTAAACAGTAAATTTCTGTACTTAAACTGAGATCTTCCCTAAAAAGTATCATAACCATCAAAATATAATAATTCCTTTTCCCCTTCGCTTGTCGTCATAGCAACGCGGTGCCGAAGCGGGCGATTGTTATTATTCGCTCCCTCCATGATGTAGAAGCTTTTTATACCTGTAATATTGATTAAGCCCTTTTTATTGGACCTGATTTAATGTACTATGTTTTTAGCTTATTTAAGGGAATCCACTAAAATAATCAATTTGAATTATTACGAACAGAAATCAAACGTACGAATCCATCTTGCAACACTTTATGTGGACGCCATGATTGATTTTTTAAGATAATTTCAACGTACTTTGGATTTGGATCATAAGATTTCTATATGATTTGCTCATAATCAATCATAAAAATCAAAGTATTCTCATTTTGGTGCATGCAGGATTCTGCTTCTTTCGAAGTACATCAGGGTTCCTCTAAAGTTTCTTCTCGAACCTGATCATTCCATTTCTGAAATTTTCTGGTTCCTGGGATCTATTTAAATATACTATTCTGGTCAAGAAGCTGTTTACGTATGACTGGATAGTGTCCGTATAGTGAATGCCGACCTCTAGTTGCCTTCGTTATGTCTTGAATCAGTAGCCATACCTCTTCTGATGCGAAGAACTCGTGTTAGTTTGATGTCGCGAGTCTGATTTGACATTTAAAAACAAATCCCTCGTTTGCATAAGTGGACAAGTGAACATATTCCAAGAATCCAACCTACTGGCATATTTTGACGTTGAAAAGCTGAATTCGAAAGGTGGTGCGTATAAATATGGCGAGACGAGCCCGAGATGCGCCTGAGCCGCGCCAATAACGAGCCTGGTTCGTCATCTTGGTACGGGCTGCGAGCCTCGCACCTACTTCGAGCCGCTCGAGAAAGGCTCGTCAGAGGCTCGCAGCGATCCATTTTCTGTTTGTTTTTCCATATCGCCATCTTCATTTGAAACTTATAATTGTTCTTCTTCTTAAATAATAAAGACGTTCTTTATTATTATTATTTAGTGGAGACCTACAAATTAATTTCTAATATGTGGGATCCGAGGGGTGAACCACTGGGGTATTTTATTGTACGAACGGTATTTTGTGTGAATTTATCTAAAAAAATGTTGTTTTTTGGAGTATTTATGAGTATTTTGATAAATTAAATGCATATCTTTGTAGGTGTTTTCGCAAGTGGCAGTGGCCTGTTCTACCTCATTTGGCTCACCGTGTAGAACTAAACATAAAATAGAATAGGTTCGTGGGAAACTCGTGGCGGACACGACTTGCCATGCGGGAAAGAAAAAATTCGAAAGAGGCTCGCGGCAGGCTCGTGGTAGGTTCTTTGAAAAAAAGCTCGACTGAAGCGCGACTCAGGCGCGTCTAGGTTTTGTATCGCCTTAACAGTAGTCGCTTGAGCTTCCTAGAAAAAACTAAACGAATGTTGTCACCACTCTATTTTGCATGATAAAGCTTGACACCCAAAGACTATCAAAAAAATTAAAAATTATACTTTTTGTACTATTATTCCATATTTAGTCCTTAAAATACTTCTGAATTGAGGTCGGGATATATTATAGCTAAACGAATCTGTACACATAGTTACCACCTCAATTTCAATTATTACAGTCACTCTTGATAGCACTGTCACTGTGAATATTAAAATGGGACGGACGAATAACTCGATAAAGTATCACGCCTTAACAAAGACCTGGAAGAAATTTTGGCGGGGTGACAGTAACCAAGTCGAATTTAACGATAAAAAACTCAGGCAGCAGTTTTCTCTATAAAGGTAAATATTACAGAACCCGATATAGTCATGGCAGGACACGCAATTCCACTGGCTTCATCTATTAATTTGCTGGGCTTCAATCTGGGAGGAAATATGTCTTGGCAATCACCAAAATAGCTTCTCAGAAACTTGGTGTACTCTTCCGAAACAAAAAGTTGTACACACCTCAACAACTTTTGACACTATATAAAGCCCAGATTCGACCATCACTAGAGTACTGCTCTCATGTCTGGAGCTCTGCACCCAAACATACTCTTCGGCTACTGTATTTCATCGAAAGGAGGACCATTCGTCTGATCGGAGACCAAGAGCTGACGAAGAACCTCGACAGCCTAGAACGTCGAAGACAGGTTGGGGATTTGACTCTCTTTTACAGATATGCTCATGGAAAGTGCTCGACTCACCTTGCCCCAGAGCGGCGGTTAAGCTTAGTATTTTTTCATCCTTATGGAACGACCATCCCGAGGTCGTTTTTCCCAACTAATATAATCTCAAACGATTCAAAACCAACGTGAATCGCTTTTTGCGCACACGTACCACTCCCAGAGTGCCCTAAAGGATTTTTCCTATAGTGCTTGTGTTTGATCATAAAAAAAAGTATTGAATCATTTATTCAATTCATAACACTACCACCCAACTACTGTGAAACCCTTGATAATTTCAATAGATTTTTTTAAACACATCGTATGTATTAAAAATGAGTTTAAAAATTACAGCTGTAAGCAATTCCTTTAAATTTATAAGGAGGAAAGTATTTGAGAATGTGCTTTTGGCACTAATAAAACTATAACTGTTCTGGCAACAGTATCGTGGTAATAATGTTCATTGGATAAACGAATTAACAGAGAAGATATTAAATTAAGACAACAATGACATCTTGCATATAAAAATAATGACACCGTAAAACACAACTCGGCGACTATAAGGTTTAATTTAACTATTTTCTTTTTAATACTGCATTAATGTTTGTACGTTTCTCAAGAACTAAACTGTAGCCCAGACGAAACAGATATTACAAATTTTTAGATAAATTTCGATGTGAACTATCTTTTATATTAATAGAGATACACGCCTGCAGTTTTTAAGATATTCTTCCACGTTTACTTGTGAATGTCGGAGTTTGATTCGATCGTGAGTCCTAATTGAAAGTGGAACTGTTGCATACAGGGTGTTTAGTAAACCCATTACAATTTGTTAAAATTGCTTTGTATCCGAAAACTTGTTGCTACCTATTTGGTCACCACATGCAAAAATCAGCACTAGACAAATTGCAAAAACTGATATGGATGGTTTCATCGAATCTTTGATATTAAAAATAAAATTCATTATTTTTTTTAAAGGTCAATTGTCTTTAATGTTGGCCTGTATTATCTTGGCATAGAAACTGTAGAAATTCTACATTTATTCCCTTTCCATTTATTCCTAATTTATCGAATAATTCGTTGTTTCTGTATTTTTCTACTCGATGCTCTGCTCTGTGTAATACATCCGCACTGCAGGCCTCCCAGAAGCTAGACAGGTATCTGGTAAACCAATTCTGAGCATGAATAAATAGTTTTATACAGCTTTCTGCCAAGATAATACAGGCCAACATGAAAAACCAGCGCTCTTAAAAAAAAACGAATATATTTCTCTTAATATCAAAATATAAAAAAAGTTTGCAAATTTTCGAAAGCAATGAAAATTTAACAAATTACGATGGGTGTAATAACCGCCCTGAATGACATAGTTCCAATTTCTTTAGGCCTCACGATCGATGAACTTTGGAAGAATCTCTTAAAAATCGCTCGCGTCTATCTCTTTTAGTATAAAAACATTTCACTTCGAAATTTATCTAAAAATTTCTAGTACAGTCCAACCTCGATAATCCGAACTAATTAAAACCGCGGTTATCCGGATTGGTAAATAATCCGGAGTATTGAAGCGAGACAGTTTTTTTATTGAGAAACGAAACATTTAATACAAAACAACTAAAAAATAGTACATAAACAAAAATTATTTAAAACAGAAGCATACTTATTAAATTTTACATTATTTTGTGATGTAATTTGTAATTTTTGTTTGCTTGAATTACCGAGTAATATCAAATCCTGATCATAAAGTACACAACGCAGTTGAAATGTTTGACCGGATTATTGAAAAATCCGGTTAAACGAAGGTTAGGATTATCGAGGTTGCACTGTATCGGTTTCGTTTGGCCAACAGTTTATATGTCTTTTTGTATCATTCTCTTTCAATACAAAAACTAAAACAGAACGGTTAATAAAATACTCCATCATGTTTCCAGTTCTATTTAAGTTAACAATAAATTATACTCCATCCAACGCTATATGTAGGGTAGGTAAGTATGGAAGAGATACCGCGTGGGGATAGATGCCGCACTTCCACATACAGTGAGGACGTAAAGTAAGGAATAAATTCATTATCTCGGAAACTGCAATTTTAAAAAAAAAATCGCTAGGACCCTTTTGTTTTTCGAACGCGCATATTCTGACATAAAATGTAGATATACAGGGTGTTGCAAATAAGAGTGACACAAAAAAAAATTTTTTCTTAAATAGAACCCACTGTATATTATTGCATGTACGGATTCTTCGGAAAATCCTAAACATTTTTCATGTAGTATGTGCTATACCTTAGCCCAAGCGTTTTGGAGTTATTCTCATTCAAAATTTGAAAATCAAATATTTCGCAATCAATCAAGACTTGCATTGATTCATGCACGCTGAGGAAAACCTTTAGTCAGCATGCGTGAAGCGCAAGAAAAGTCAAGTAGGCTTTGGAATTATGAATTATGAATTATTATCAGCTACTAATATACCAAATTACAAGCTTTAAGCACATTATTTTTGTATACCTGAAATACAAAAAGCACCTTGCACTTGTGTCCATTCATCTTAACCTACCAAATAGCGAATCGAATCACGAACAATCTTGTTCGCTTATAAAAATTTTTGTTAGGTAATGAAAGTTTATAAGCACTAATATACCGAAAACAATGCGGATAAACCACTTTTTATTCTGTAATTTGAAAAAGCATCCAGAACCAAAGATGGCGACGAATAACAACAAACAAATATAAAGAACTAATAGCCATGCACCTGCAAAATAAATATAAAGGATAAATTTGTAGGTTAAAAAGACCAAAAATACTGCAATCAACGATATTACTGTGTGGAATATTTCGAGGGATGCAGTTGCACGACTAAAACTGTGGATTACTGTACCTCCCCTTATGCAACATATGCAAACGGAAATAATTGAAAAATAAGAACGTTAATCAATAAGGCATCTGTCCCTTATGGAGAAGTTCACGAGGCATCTCTTCCTACAGCTCTGGACATCTCTCCCACGTCCCGGGGTGAGACGCCATAAAACCCAGTTTTTTTTTGGATATTTTTTTCGTAAAGTAATTTATTTTCGGGTTCGGTATTTTTGTAAGAAATATAATATGAAACAAGGGATTTTACGATTTTATTTGTAAAAGCGCGGCAACTGTCCCACACTGACCGTATATAAATGAGTTCAAGAAGTTACAATTACTTAGTGTTGGGAAAAAACCGATGATTTTAATAATCGAGTACTTGATACTCGAGAGATTTTAATAATCGAGTGAATCGCTCGTGAGTGATTTATCACTTGAAATTTTTACGACTAAGAGAAATGTGTTTAAAAACACGAGGGGTTGTTCTTGTAAGTTTTAGAAGGTTAGTCTAGAGTTTTTATTAAGGAAGAACCGTTGATTCTGATTTAAAAAAAAATTATATCCGTACATTTTTTAAAATTTACAATCGTCGCTGGCTAGCCAGTCAGTGGCGGTTCTTCCACAGGAGCACATGCGCACGTGCACTTCCTAAACAAAACGAATAAAAAATATTAATTTATATTCATTGAATATTATTTATCTTATAAAGTCCGACCCTCCCTAATATTTAATCGTAGCGTTAAACTGAAAAAGTCAGACCCTCCCTAATATTTTATCATTCCGTCAAACCAAACTATATAGATCCGGCAACCGTGCCTCGGTCGAGGTAAATGACGATTATGACGACACTTGCTCGCACGTGCGATTAATTAATGGAGTACCTCTGTAATAACAGGTGGCGGCTGCAGCGGGGGATAGCGGGGCTATGGCGATTTAACATGGAAAAGGCGCACAGTTTTTGTGTGCACCGCGTTGTCTGTTCGTGCATCTAGTTAGAAATTCGAGCGTGTATGTTTTAATATTTTAATATTATATATTTATTCAGTTAAAATGAATAGTTGACGGTGGACTATTTAAGAAATAACTTCAGCTCTTTGAGTTTGGAGCAAAAAATTGAAGTGAAGAATGCGGGAACACCTAAACCCGAACTTAATTTAACGCAGACCACAAAGGGTAAATCTAGGGAATTTATTAGAAAGTTTAGAAATGAAATATATGAAAAAAATGTATAGAGGGTATTCCAAACTTAATGAGGCCGTTATTGATCAATTTTCTACAATTAAGAACCGAAGAATGGACTTTACTTTTAAGTACCTACTATTGTGTAGAGTCGATAAATGTTGTGTATTTCGATAAATGATACTCTATATGAATTTTAAGCAATTTTATTTAAGGACTTAAACTAAAAAACACTGAAAATATGAAGAATGCCAACTTGTCAGTCTCGTGGCTCGATTCGTTCTCGTCACAAAACAGTTAACTATTGTTCTCGTCTAAGGGATTTGGCATATTTTCTTGTTTCTCGTTTATATGCCTTTAACAAAGACGTATGTCGTATCAGCCTTCTGAGAGAAGCTCCAACGTCGCCAATCGGCACATTTCGGGTGGCGCGCGCCGTTGAACAAACCCGAACAAACCCAAAAATCGAGTATTAATTGAAAGCAGACGATTTTCTGAGCAGTTTTCTACCTTGAGCGATCACACTACCAAGCAGCACATTTCGGTCGGCGTCAAGCGAAGCTCGAGTGAAAGGTAATAAGTAACAAGCGACGATTATCGAATGTAATACCACAAGATGTGTCGGGATTACCGAATAATACTTTTACCTGACACGAAACGCGTTACCCGGCAACAACACTACGACTCCGAAGGAGGAGTAGTGTTGCCGGGTAACGCGTTGAGTGTCAGGTAAAAGTATTAGGTAATGCCGAAACATCGAGTTGTATTCAAAGGATTATACAACGAAATAAAGTACATATATCTTTCTGAGTTAAACATTTTTATTACAGTAATTATTGTTAATTACGAAATTACAATTATTATAGTTAAAACTTGAACTATTGGATAAATTATTATCATAGGTTGGAGGTGTTTGAAATTGGGCTTCAGCATCAGAAGTAGTTGACGATGTATTTTCGGCTCTCATTTGCGACAAAATCTTCAGATGATGCTGCTCGCTGAGCTGGAGATAGGGAGTAACAGAATTTATAGAACTATGGCCCGTTATTTTGATAACTTCCTGGAGATTAGCACCTGAACTGCTAAGGGCACTTACTGTTGAAGCTCTATTAGAGTTATTCGTAATCTTTTTATTTTTCGTATCTAGGCCGATGTTGATTGCTCCCATTTTTGTCCAGTTTCTTATAATGTTAATACCTGCTGGACAATTCTTAAACCATGGGAAATTATCATTCTGTTTCCATTTCTGATTGACCGTCAAAAAGAATCGATTAGTTTTAATGTTTTCGCCTCTTTTGGACATTAGCTTAAAATATAACCGTATTGGACATAAATCCGGATTCACAAGATTTTTTACAAGCCACTTACTTTCGCATGTTCGACTTGCTCCTCCTTGCGCCGTTTTAGAAAATATTGGGTTGTATTCCAGACGACCGGTACTAGACCCGTTATTATATTTTTCCTCCTTAAAATATTCCAATAGCAAAAAAACTGCTTCATTTCCCCTCCATGCTAGTTCGGATGCAGCTATGTGGAAAAATTTCCGTTGAAGCCCATCTGGGGTATTTTCATCCAAACTAAAGGCCATTTTTTCTATTTCCTGTCTCGTCAAACCCGTGGAACTCTCCTTTCGTGCACCAGGTACCGCCTGCAACTCTTTTCGTTTTGCATTACGGGCAAAACGGGCGCTTTGAAAAACCATGTCATTGAATGGATCTATGTGGCGATTATATTTTTCAAAATATAGTTCCTGGAGCATTTTGGCCGTTTTGTTCCATAAAAGCTTGACCACACCTTCTTTATAATCGCTTCCGTCGGATTTTCGCATATTATATGCCCAGTCTTTTAAAATGTTGCACAAATCCTTGTCTGTTGACATTTTCTCAATTTCGAAACTTCGCGCAAGGCAAAACTCAGTAAACTGCTTCCATACATATTTGTCGGAACGCTCGGTATTTTTGGGCTTCACATTTTTAATAGCATCGTCGACTTTAGACAACAAAATTTTACCAAATCTTTCTTTTGCCATTTTGTAACAGAACTGACAGAAATTACTTCTGAAGTAATTTGTCAAAAAATGACAATTACAACAATGTGACCACCAAGTGATAATCACTTAAATGATTATCACTTATTAATCACATCCTTCTATATGGAAAAATATACATGGAGTTGTATAATCGCTTTAATTTATAACTAGAACAGTGTTTTTAATAATCGAGCGGTTTTTCGCTCGAGCGATCACAACACTACAATTTCTCGTTCACATACAAGAAAAATAGACTAACAAAACGTTCTAGTTACTGACATGACATCTCTCATTCCAAATAAGTAAAATAGAAACCGGCTGTGATAAATATCTGGCTAGAGCCGTGTCCATCCTTATTATTCCGATATCTTCATTCAATGTAAATTGGTTCGGCTTGTACGCTGCACTAACAAGACGGTGCGAGGTGGCAGAGTCACTCTCAGCCCATAACGAAGAGGCGGAACTGCCGCCCAACAGGATCAAGAAGAAGATCGTTCTTTAACAGACAGTGTTCTATTAAACGCTCTTGGGAAGATACGTGGTACTACTTGGAAATTTTCCTTGGTTAGCAGAGCTCACAAATACTTTTTTGTATTTAAATATTTTTTGTATTTAAATATTTTTTTGTATTTAAAGACTTTTTAATAATAGGTATTTGTAAGGAGGTAAAGAAACTCACAGTCTGATCCACTAGTTTAATAGAAATATATAAAAAACTATAATCCAAACATGTTTCGAAGACTTAAGTCTTCATCTTCAGTGGAAGGTAAAACATCAACAAAGGGGGGTACCTATGACATTGAAGTAACTAGTTAAGCAGGAAAAGAAAAACTTTTTAAATATGTAAAAAATTACAAGTGAAGAAATTAAAGCATGAAAAGTAAAGTTAATTTTATTCTAGGTGGAAACATAATGAAAAAAAAATTTTTTTTTAATTAAAATGAAATCCTTCTTTTAAAGGGTTTTAATTTTAAATTTAATGTAGAAAACGTTCATTTTTGAAAATAAGTTCATCTTAGCACGAGGTTCTGAGATGAAAGCTCCTTTCATGTTTTACCTTCCACTGAAGATGAAGACTTAAGTCTTCGAAACATGTTTGGATTATAGTTTTTTATATATTTCTATTAAACTAGTGGAGCAGACTGTGAGTTTCTTTACCTCCTTATAACTTCACTCTACTTTGAGATGGACTACTTCAAGAAAATAGGTATTTGTATTTATTGTAACAAATACTCTACGAAGTATTTAGTATTTAAATATTTTATTATTTTGTTAATATTTAAAAACTTTTTTGGGGGATTTAAATACTTTTATTTACAACCATGCATGTAATAATGACATTTCATCTATCTTTGAAAGGTGGAAAAAGTTGTTTGTATTCCACGGGCATTTTTTAGTACAAGACAGAAAAAAATAGTATTTCCGGGATAAAACTTGATTTTCGCACGGTTTTGATATTGCCTTTCTTATGGTGATTATTGGTAAAGATGGGCCCGAATAAAAAAAAATTTCGGACAAAAGATATTTATTTTGGTCGAAGGACACGATACGCCAATAAAAAATATGGGGTTCCATTTGAAAATCTTAACTTACCCCCGGTTCCATTTGAAAATTTTAACTTTACTAACCCGTGGGTTGAGGGGGTGAGGGGTGGTTTAAATTGCAAACTATTTATCCTTCAAAACCAAACAACTTTTTCCCTAGACATTTTCCGCTGCAATTTTTTTTTTTTTAATGATCAAACTCAAGCACTATAGGAAAAATCCTTTAGGGCACTCTGGGAGTGGTGCGTGTGCGCAGAAAGCGATTCACGTTGGATTTGAATCGTTGGAGGTTATATTCGTTGGGAAAAACGACCTCGGGATGGTCGTTCCACAAGGATGTAGTCCTCCAGATGAAAGAATTCTTAAATAATGAAGTTCGAGGAGTACTAAGCTTAACCACATATGGATGGGCGGTAGTGGTTCGTCGTGTATTTCTGCTATTCGTCGCTCTGGGCGGAATTAAGAGGGCAAGGTCAGCCGAGCACCTTCCATGAAAATATCTGTAAAAGAGAGTCAAATCCCCAACCTGCCTTCGATGTTCTAGGCTGTCGAGGTTCTTCGTCAGCTCGTGGTCTCCGATCAGACGAATAGCCCTCCTTTCGATGGAATCCAGTAGCTGAAGAGTATGTTTGGGTGCAGAGCTCCAGACATGAGAGCAGTATTCCAGTGATAGCCGAATCTGGGCTTTGTATAGTGTCAAAAGTTGTTGAGGTGTGTACAACTTTCTGGTTCGGAAGAGTACCCCAAGCTTCTGAGAAGCTATCTTGGCGATTGCCACAACGTGGTTATGCCAAGACATGTTTCCTCCCAAATTGACGCCCAGCAAATTAATAGATGAAGCCAGTGGGATTGCGTGTCCGGCCATGACTATTTCGGGTTCTGTAATGTTAACCTTTTTAGAGAAAACTGAAAACTGCTGCCTGGGTTTTTTAGCGTTAAATTCGACTTGGTTACTGTCACCCCAAGCCAAAATTTCTTCCAGGTCTTTGTTGAGGCGTGATATTTCATGCTGTCTGCGAAGACGTGCGTCGGCAGCCAATGTTTGCGCATTCAAGGAGAAAGATGAGATAAGTGTGCTATCGTCAGCAAAACTAAATATCGGATTTTTAGTTTTTACTAGAAGGTCGTTAATGTAGAGTAAGAAGAGAGTGAGAGACAATATGGACCCTTGAGGAACACCGGCATTGATGGTGAAGGTGTCTGAGAGAAATCCGTCAATCGCCACTTGCAGAGAGCGGTCCTTAAGAAAGCTAGACAACCATGCACAGAATCGACTGGGCATACCATAGGATCGCAGTTTACTTAAAAGCCCCTCATGCCAAACACGATCAAAAGCTTTAGAAATATCCAGTGCAACAACCCGAGACTCCCGCAATGCGATGCACCGGAGTTATTCCGGGGTACCGACCTTTTTTCAACACCCTATATAAGCATGAAATTTTTATTTAGGTAGTTAAAAAAGGTTTCCTTCGTGCAAGTATTCATTTTCTTGAAGTAGGCAAACCTAATGTCGATATCCCTAATATCGGAAGGAACGCCAATCTCAAAACAAATAAATTAACCTAAGGAACTCAATAGACAGCGAGCCGAGTCATCAAATTTTTTCGTCTACAGAAAAATAAATCTGTAGGTCTTATATGAATATTTCATATTCATATTTACATGTACTAAATACGTAATTGACCATTTTACTTTAAAGAAAATTTACTCATACCGATCGGCCGCTGAAATAATTGAAACAGACTATTCGCAGCTGCTGATAAGAAAATGCAATAAATAGTATGTGAGGTAGGAAATAACATTTTCCAGGTTTTCCCCAGTGTTTGTTGTGTATTAAAATGTAAATTTCATTCATTTTCCTACATAAATCTAGTTTGAAATATCACCTCTCAAGTAGATGCGGGATTGAGTTATGTTTATTTTCGGATAAAATACCATTGGATGGAAAGTTATTATTTATATTGTTATATTAAGCGTGTAGGTATTATTCGCGGCTTCATTTCGCAATATTATCGTAAAAGTTATTCATCAATGACAACAATAAATAATCATAACAATAAGCATGTGCCGCTATTATAGGGAACACCATTTATCAGTAGGTATCTGAGACGTACGTATGTTTTTTATATGACAATAAATTCATAATATTTAACGGTAGTTTACTAAATAATCTTGTGCTCATCATGTACAGGGTGTCCCACTTTCGACACTACTATAGGGTATCTCCGTAATTGTTAGTGCTATCAAAAAAGTAATGTAGGCGTCATGTGCTCTTTTTGGGTCTTAAAATGGTGAAATCAATATTTGAAAATTTTCGCTCGCTTAAGGGGGAAAATCAAAAAATGGACAATTTCAAAATTACCCTATATTTTCTTAGTTAAAAGAGATACAGAAAATTGTTTAATACAGAAGTTTCTTTATATTGCTTGTTGAATAATCCGCCGTTTGTTTTCAGAATAAGTATACGGGGCCAGGTAAAAAAGTTATCCGACTAATTTTTTTAAATGGAACACCTTGTATATTTTAATCTAAAAATATAATATTTTAAATTCTCCTGTCAAATATATAACACACCAGGGATGATATTGGTTTCCTAGGTGATTTATTAAAGTTTATTACTTTAAACCACAGTATACCATGAAACAAAAGCTAATATCCTAGAAACAACTATGTTCACTATTAACATTTAACGTGAATTTCATTTTTACATATTCATTTGTAAAAATGACTTATCAACATTTTGAAAAATTTGATATGATAATGAAAAGTGGAAAAAACTAAAAAATGGCGCAAAATGTATATTTTGTTCATTATCCGGAAAGACGGTAACCATTTAAGGACATATTCCGAATATTTGCGATGATTCCCGTTATTTTTTACCTTAATCTGTATATTTTTTTTCGGTTTAAAGTAAACAAGTTTAAATTAATAGTCTAGGAAACCAATATCATCCATGGTATGTTTTTAAAATAGTATCTTTTTAGATTAAAATATACAGGGTGTTCCATTTAAAAAATGAGATTAGGTCTTTTAACTTTTTTACCTGACCTTGTACACATATTCTGAAAACGGCAGATTATTCAGCAATCAATATAAAGAAACTTCTGTATAAAACATTTTTTTGTATCTCTTTTAACTAAGAAAATATAGGGCAATTTTGAAATTGTCAATTTTTTGATTTTTCCAGTATCTCTTAACCGAGCGAACATTTTCAAATTTTGATTTTACCATTTTAAGTTTGACCCAAAAAGAGCACATGACACCTACATTGATTTTTTGATAGCACTAACAATTACGGAGATACCCTACAAAAGTGCCGAAAATGGGACACCCTGTACCTTTCATGATCTTTCGTTGCTTTGGACAAAATGGAACTACTTCAATAAATATGAATATGCCAAAATTCTTTAAACTGAATAGAGTCGCAGTAATTTAACTTCGAAATACTTGAAAACTTCCTCTTCCATTCCCGAAGGGATTTACACCTTAACGCGGGCGGCGAACCACGATCCTCGTTCATACGCTGCTCCCCCAAGTGCTGTCAATCCTTGGTTGCTCACATTGTGTTATGACCTACCGATTGGGGAGTGTGTATCTCACACTTTCTTTTACGAACATGACTACGTATTTTTGGTTTTGGTTTCAAAATTAGTGTAGACAAAGGAGTAAGTCACATAACAAAAAGACGAAAACCTCAAAGTTATTTTTTTTTTCTCTTGCGGTTACCTAGTTGTTGGACTACGAACTGTCATTCTGTTATAAAAATGTTTCTCTACTGTGCCACCAGAGGTCACTTTATGTGAAATTCAAATTTAATTTTCGGCATATTTTTTTATTTTGACAGTTAGAACATGCCATTTTAAAGGCAAAAGAATACCTAATAAAGGCGTCAACTGGAATTAAATTTTATGTTAGCAATATAATTAATTTTACAAATTTGAGCAAAAATATGTTATATCATTTACTACATTTATTTTAATATGTATACTCATGCATCATCTGAACACCCTGTATATTTTCTTATTAAATTAGCACTACCGAAAGTACTATAATCACCTTTTAAGGAACGCCACGATACGACGAACGTTTTTGTCCATTTTAACTTTAAATCTTAACAAAATTAATAAAATAAATAATTTAATATTGATGTAAAGTCACATTTTAATAACAACTGCCATTTTGACCTAATCTAGGACTTCATAAGGCTCTACTGTAAGCTTTAATTGTCCTTATTATAAGCTATTATCGATTCTTGTAAGAACTTTATAAATATGAGGAGTCTTAACTGAAATAACTTTAACCTTAAGCTTTGGTTAAACGTTAAGCCCTGTTAAAAGTTTGTTGTTTTAACATTTTCAACTTCCAACTTCAACAAAATCTTCTTAAACACAGTAACGCTCTCATAATTGGAAAGCAAACACGGCGGTTAACTTTAAATGAAAAAACGATTAAGGGCTTCCTCCCTTTTAAATAGATCCCTTAAATAAGGGCAAAAGCCACTTACCACCCCGATATAATGTTACAAACGCCACCGGTTTGTTTTGAACCCTTATTTTGGGGTGCTCTTTGTGTACGCTTAAAATAAACCATGTTTAAAAACTAAGTTTTGAGAAAATAAAAATTAGCTTATTTAAAAAATTACAAACTAAATGATGATACTATTTTAAACCGTTTTCAACAGTTATTTTCATAGTTTTTTTCAATATTCCACTTTCAGAACATAAGATATTTTTATGAAACCTAATATTAATATCAATTGCAATGTAAAATCAAAACTTAAAGATTTTGTAGCTCATTCTAAGGACAAAACGTCCAATCTGGATAAGTCTGGTGTTTATTCCGTTTCCTGTAACCACCTTCTCTGCAATACGAGCCCTGTCTCAGTGAAGTTGGAAACTACGTTTTTTTATGAAATTTGTCATATAAGCGAAAACGGATTTAAAACTAAAATGTATTTCTGATAACATACGATATTTTTATTTAATATTAGCCTAAAATATAGTCGTTGCAGCGAACCCTCGCGCCAGATATGTCAAGTGTCACGTGACATTAATGACTTGGTTGCTTATTTCTGGTTATTTATTTTGGCTAGGTTTGTATGACATTCCAGGACCTTCCAGCACCGTACTACAATAGTACGTACGTTTATTTTAAAAATGAAACGAGTCTATTTATATTTTTAAATGCATTGTTTATTATTTATTATAGGGACTAAAACACACATATACATTGTATTTTTTTGTTATTTATTTACTCAAATATAAAAAAATGAAGTCATTATCTATAATTACATGTCTAGTAGGAACCTCTATATTCACAGAAGATAGGAAGTACGTATCTACATGGATGTCCATCTTTACCTACTGTAAACTTTATACACTGTATCTACACATGGACTTAACTATACCTGTAATAAATTGTATCTTCAATTTTTCGAAAAAGTCATCCTGGATCATTTCTTTTCCCTGTTATATAAATACAAATCACTTGGAAAAAATCCATGTTTTTGTACCGGATGCACAAAAAAACATTTCTGAAAATAGCTATGGACCTTTTATAAGGAAAAGTTATTGTATTAAAATACTAAATATACGGTTTGCTTGAGGGTTGTTCACTCTTGTTACCTCTGTTTTAACTTTAATGTTCAATAGTAACTTATAAGTGGATAGTATCATAACAAGCAAATTCTATATGCACCCTTCTTTTGTATACGTAGGGTACGTATACTGCAAATACGTAGGTTACGTAAGTCATATATGCAAAAAACTAATGAAATGGGGATTTTCGCCCTCCCCATTGGGATTTCGGGAAAGGTAAGAGTAAAGAGATACGAAGTCGATTAAATTGGGACAATTTTTTTCGGCACCAAGTTGCTCATTGGCCATATATATTTCAAGAAATCTGCGGCTCTTCTGAGCAACACAAGGCTTTTCCATTAGAGCTCGGCGATTATCATCAGCTCTATATATAAATCAAAAGCTTCCGACAATATATTTAGTGCTGTCTGCAAAGTTCTAAAAATAGCGAACTTATACAGGGTGTCCCAAAAGTAATGGGACACAGAGCAATAGCAGACTCCTTAAGGCGAAATAATGCGATTTATTCAAACTTGCCTTATCCCAAAATTGATAACAACCTAGGTACAGGGTGTCAAAGTTTTAATTTTATTTTCGTTTTTTTGCGATTATTTCTTAACAAAACGACATAACAGCACAAAATTAGGGATTTTGGGGTTTTTTGAGATGAGGAATTCAAAATTATCCATATTTTTTGTGTAACCAGTAGAGGGCGCTATCAATGGCATGCCCCACTTATTTTAGCTGGCATAACTTTTTTTAGGCTACGTATATCGATCCGGCTAATAAAAAATAAGGTTACTTTACTTCTTTTACATCAAAAACATATACCTTATTGAAGTCGCTAGGAGCAACCATTTTCGAGATAATGGCATTTCATATTTATTTCTAATGCAAGAATACTAAAATATTTGTGTATTCGTATTATTATTATTTATCACAGCTGGCCTTGATTAAAAACAACGACGTTTCTAAGGCAACAACATGTTACACAAAGTATCATCTGTCAAAGTTATTAATTTTCTAAGTACAATACGCAGATATTATTCAATTTTTTAGTAATGCCTCGACATAATTTATTTTCCAATGCAGAAATGCGTGATATGCTTTGTATTTACGCACAAGAAAATTTTAATGGTCGGAGTGCAGGGCGCAGGTACCAAGCACTATTCCCGAATAGAAGGCAACCAAACCGGAAATTATTTCAAAATATTTATGGCCGACTAGGAGAGACTGGTTCGATTCGACAAAAAAAAGATGTTTCGGGCCGTCCAAAAAATATAACACCAGAACAGGAAGAAGAGATTTTAGTTCGTGTAGCGGAAAATCCAGAAGTGAGTTCGAGGAGATTGAAGGCAGCTACAGGTGTAAGTAAATCTTCAATTGTTTGAATATTTCACGATGAAGGCCTGTACCCATACCACTTTACACCCGTACACCTGATCTTCCAGCCAGACTTCAGTTTTCTCATTTCTTCCAAAATTTGCAAAATACAGATCCAATGTTTCTAAATCGTGTGTTGTTCACGGACGAGGCGACATTTACTCGACGGGGTGTATTCAATTATCGAAACAGACATGCGTGGGAAAATGAAAACCCGCATTTAGTTGTTGAACGACATTTCCAACACGAGTTTAAGGTCAACATTTGGTGTGAAATTATTGGAGATCATCTTATAGGCCCCTTTGAATTACCGCCAACTCTAAACGGAGATTCATATTTGAATTTATTACAAAATGAACTTGGAGGGCTTTTAGAAGATGTACCACTAAACGTCCGGCAAAATATGTATTTCATGCAAGACGGGGCGCCGGCACACTTCTCCAGACAAGTGCGAAATTATTTAACTGAACAGTTCCCTGAACGTTGGATAGGCCGTGGTGGCCCGTTAATTTGGCCGGCGCGAAGTCCCGATTTTAATCCAATGGACTCTTGCATTTGGGGTTATTTGAAAACCATTGTTTATAACAGTTCAATAAACCACCGTAATGAGTTAAATGAAAAAATTATAAATTCTGTTAATCTGCTCAGAAATGATGAAGATCTCCTGTTTAAAATCCGACAGTCTCTGGTAAAACGTATAGCAAAATGTATTGAGGTCATTTTGAACAATTGCTATCACGGCGTTACCATTTTTATTTCTAACTATTTTGTTAATTTTAAATGATTTTAATAAGTATTAAATAAAATTTTTGATTGGAATAAAATTACTAATTCCATATGAAAAAGCTTTTTTATTAGAAAAAAAAGTTAACCTTAAGTATTTACCTAACCTAACTTTGACACCTAGCAAATGTAGCTGATTTACAATCATTTTAAGTCAGAAATTCACCGTAGCTCGATATTTAACTGAAATATATCTCAACTCACTCGGAAAGAAATAAAACATCTAGAAATTTTTTTATTAATATTAAAATTCACCTTAGTTTTTCTAACGGTGGCATCAGCTGAGGTAGAAGGCAGACAATAATTATGCTCCATAATTATTATTTTCGCCTAAAAGCAGATAAATAAAATATTAACCTATAAATTTTTCGTTACTTGATTAGTACTTACTGTGGTTTACAAATACACAAACAACTCGATTTGTAGTGAATCAAAGTTTTCAAAACAAAATAAACTATACCAAAACGACGGAAATACACTTTTAAAACTTATTAGCACCAATCAAACTGGAAAAATATAAAAACACAATACTCTCAATACGGTTCGTATAAAACTGGGGTATTTGATTAAGTCCCCAAATAGCTGATCGATGACATATTGCTGATGTCAATTGTCGAAAAAGCTTGAGGGTTCGCTGCAAAGACTATACTATATTTTTTTGTAACAGAGAAAAAGATATCTTAGAAATCCAAAAAAACTATCGATTAATAAAAATCAACGGAACGAAATAGCAGCAAATCACCACTTCGTTACATTGTCTTTTCGACTGATTATTGCTTCGACACTCCTTGGCATAGTGTTAACTAATGTTTGGCAGTCATCTGATATAAAACCGTTCAAAATTTCTTGGAGACGGGTTCGCAATTCTGGAACGGTTCTTGCGGGATCCGATTGGAGCTTTTCCTTCATGATATGCCACAAGGTTTCAATCGGCGATAGATCTGGACTACTCGACGTCCATTTTAAAAGTGGAATATTGTTTTCTAACATCCAATCTTTTACTTTTTTAGCCGTATGGCAAGCGGAACCATCTTGTTGGAAGATACATTCAATATTATTTAAACGCATTTGTTCAATTTGGGGTGTTAAGTTATTTCCAAGCACATTAATGTACTTATCAGGATTCATAACACCTTCCGCAAGGTGTAAGTTCCCCTTCACTTGCTGACATGGATCCCCAAATCAAAACAGAAGTCAAAAACTTAACTTTTTTTGTAAGACAGTCATTCTGAAATGCTTCTTCTTTAGTTCTTATGACACGGCTCCTACTATCACCAACGCATACTTCAAATCTGGCTTCATCACTCAAAATAATGGAGTTCCATTGGTTGGGAGACCATAATTTGTGTTCTTTGGCCCACGCTAGTCTGTTTTTCTTCTGAATTTTTTTCAGTAAGGGCTTTTCTTTTGCCTAGAATTATTGAGTTGAAAACGAATAATAAAAAAATTTAAGCTTAACTTGTACGTTTTAAATCCCCGTTTGTGGGCAGCTGTGTGACAAGTTGTTCTTGAAAACTTTTTTGTGGTTGCCTGATTCAATAATATTTTGAATTCGTTATAATTAGCACGCCGATTTTCCTTCATAATCCGTTTTAGGGCTCTTAAGTTGGTATTGGAATAACGCGGGCGACTTCCAGTTCTGGGTTTTTGAGCCACAGGTCCAGTTGTTTTGTACAATTCATTAATATTTCTAACTGTGTACCTCAATTTGTTAACACTGTCAGTGATTTGGGAAGCATTTTGACCTTTTAAATGCAAGTGAATGATCAATTTTCTTATAAATTCACAAATATCATGTTCACTGAGACAGGACTCGTACATATTATATTGGCCCGAGTGGTCGGAAGAACTCGAGTAATGGAACATAAAAAAATCATAGATACAAATTTGAACTAGGAGAATATCAACTCGAGTACTACTTTTGCAAATCATATAGTTAGTTCATTGTAAGCAATAAAAAATTGAAGTGAAGAATGCGGGAACACCTAAACCCGAAATTAATTTAACGCATACCACAAAGGGTAAATCTAGGGACTTTATTATAAAGTTTAAAAAAGATATATATTAAAAATAATTTATAGAGGGTATTCCAAACTTAATGAGGCTGTTATTGATCAATTTTCTACAATTAAGAACCGAAGAATGGACTTTACGTTTAGCACTATTGGGTAGGGTCGATAAATGTTGTGTATTTCGATAAATGATACTCGATATGATTTTAAACCATTTTATTTAAGTATTTAAACTAAAAAAACACTGAAAATATGAAGAATTCCAACTGGTCAGTCTCGTGGCTCGATTCGTTCTAGTCATAAAACATTTAACTATTGTTCTCGTCTTTGTTGCGCCTAATGACATAGCCGTAGATGGCGTAGTGGTATTAGACATCATTGGGTTTTCTTTATAACTCGGAGATAGCAGTAGTATTGGACCATTATTCGGTTTTCTTGATAGCTGTTAGATGGCTTTAGTAGTATTAGTAGTGGACTGTATAAATATTGTTACGAGGGTTGCATGCGACGATGTTAAGATCCGACAGCTATACACACTAAGAGAACCTTTCTTATTTTCCAGAAATTGTATTTCCTTGTGTAAAATTAAAAAAATAAATAAAAATATAATTAATTTACTTCACGCATTTTCTTATTACTTCTTTTCTTTCTACATTTAAAACGCCTAGAAAGTAATTGTTAGGTCGTTACACAAAAATAAAATTTTAAAAATAATTTCACCATACTTGTGAACCCCCTCTATCATAGGTCACGAGCCGCCACTGCTTCCCCACCCAAATATGTTAGCTAAATGCTTTAATTAAACTTCCGTTTCACGATAATTCTTTTCAGGTAACTTGTCATGAATATTTTTTTTTCTAAAAACCTCTAAACACTTTGGGCTATGTTAATAGAAGTAAATATTGGAGATTCCTGACATCGAGGGATCTACTGAAACTATATATCAATTTTATTTTTATATTTTAACACTGTAAATACATTCGATTTGCCTATAAAACCGATGAAGGTACATTATTTTTAGATATATTCAGTTTTGATGTCCACCATAGGCTTATCATTTAAATTTCTGAATTCGAGAAGGGTTAGTTTAACTGTCTCCGACTTTACATCTCCCTAAGTAAACTCCTTAAAATTCCATATATATATCCATATTTCTACAATCTTTATCCTCATGAAAATTGGAATGCCAAAATTTATTGAATAAAAAATGAAGCGCTATTCAAGTTTCTTTTTCGATCAAGTAATGATCAATATTTAAAAATGCTGATTCAATTTTATTTGATCGGTTCCAGAGCCTCAATGGTTATGGCGGCAGGTATAACTCTAGGATGAGAGTTTGTTCATTTTCCATGACTGACAAGTCGATTCAATCCCGGTAGGTTTTAGTGGTGTTATTCCTAGCATAGGCGATGATGATTGTTGCAAATGGAGGATCGAATTTTCTATAATGATATTAGGTGTTCCTATAGATATCTTATATACATATACATTGTGTTATGGAAATGACGTATTATATTTAAACCGGCAATTCCTGAGGTGAAAATAAATTGAAGAAAAATATCCAAAAATGGCTCTTTAATTTAATATGCCCTGTTCATGACCTGACGTCAAACCAAAATTAACCACGTGGTGACACTGGGAGAAAGATAAACAAAACAAAATATGGTGGAAAACGTCATTGAATTTTGAGCTGTGTTGTCACTCTTTAGAAAGTCAATAATCGTTTGACAGATTGGAAGTTGTTTATTTTTCAGGGTACCTACATTATTATAAACTTTTACTTTCAGTTCAGTTCGCTGAGAAACAATCTCTGATTTATAAACTTGAACTGACTCGAACCAACCGCCGCAGCGTTTATAAATGGTCAGGTATGTTCTCATTTGTTCAATTCGAACGACACCCGTCGGAACTGAACAACTTAAATGCCACTTTACCCTTTCAATTTTATTTACCTTTTCGGCCTTATTTAAAACCAACTTAATTTATAAAAAAACACCAAGTAGATAATCCAAACAAAATCCGGCACAATAACCTCACAAAACACAAAAACAAAAGCACAAATTCACATTAGTTTTCGCGTAAATTTTTATGCATCTCATGAACACATCTAAGTACCATTCAATCTGAATTAGTATTTTAAAGTGCTACTGTGTAGATAAAAATACGCCCTTATTGTATAAAGTTTCATCCGGTGGCCTGGGAAATAATATAATTTTTTCATACATTGGTATTTAATATCTAAAAATTTCTAGTAACTATACGTTTCAGTCTGTATCGGGTTTATTCGGTCGATCGATATTGCGTTATTTGGAAATATCGAAAAATACAGCGTTGCCACTTTCGATGTTTTATAAGATTATATTCATAAATTGCGGAATTTCCTTCTGTAATATTACTTTCTGTATAACTATTGTCTCGGAAATGGCAACCGAGCTATTTTTCCGAATATGTACGAAGCACTCGAGCCTTGGTTGGACTCGTCTTTGTTAAGGCTGAAGGGGAGGTCCTATTGTTGTCAACATAATTATTTCATCATTCTTCATTAAAGGATTAAAAATTGTTTTATGCCCATTAGAAATTAGCGTTTTTATTATTTCTAACTTTCTATTGCGAAATAATTGGTATCCTATCTTCTGTGTGTGCTGTTGTTCTCTGTGTACGATAGTGTAATTATGCGTTAGTATTTAGTGCTTGTGTGTAATCTGATAATAGATGCATATCTTCAAAAAAATTAATTTGAAATTCGTGGGTGTCTGTGTGTTTTTTAAGTCTCTCGACGATATGCCGGTTATGTTCCGAGATTGGAAATAAGAGGCCGAATAGGGTTTAGTGGGTTAAGCTTATTATGCAGTTCCCCACTATCATTAGGACACGTAATGAACATGCACCTCTTCCCATAATAAAAAGAACTGAATGTGTCTATGCCCTGGATTCCTTACTTGTGTCGGCGGTCTGGATTTCATTTCTAAGTAAGCTAAATATTTATTTTTATAAGAAACTAAAGTTTTACATTTTTACACTGTTTGTGATACACTGCCACAGCGTGCTATGATTCATGACCGCTTCTCTAGGACACCCCAGGAGTCACCCATTTAAATATAATACGTCAATTCCATAACACCCTGTATATAATTTCGGAGCAAAATTTAAAAATTATCTTATAAAAATATATTTTTTGGTAGTTGCCTGTGGAATGTACTCATTGAAACGAAATAATCAAAAATACATTTGACGTTATGCCTGTATTTAATGTAAGTAAATAAACAATTTATTATATACCTAATAAATAAACAAACAAAATGAAAATTATGCACCAACACCAATAAAACAACTAATAGCTAAATTGTTTAAAATGCCCTCCGTTTGCTCGTAAACACTCATGAATTGTAAAATAGTAATTCTTAACTCAATATGGTAAGACTGTGCCAAGTCTGTCGTAAACTGGATAAAAATATAGACTTTTGCGTCACGTCCGTCGATTGTTTGTTTCTTCATTTTTTACAATAAATACAGATATAACGTCAAATGTATTTTTCATTATTTCGTTTCCATGAGTATATTCTACAGCCAACTACCAAAAAATATATTTTTATAAGATAATTTTTTAATTTTGCTATACTTAAGTCGGAAAATATTGAAGATAGGTATAGGAATACCAAATATCATTAGATAGAAAATCGGATCCTCCATTTGCAATACAGAGTGTCCCATTTAAAAAAAGAAGTTTTTTACAATATTGTTATTATATTATTGTATAAAATACACCGTATCAATAGTATGAGAATTTTCTAATAACGATTTAAAAAATTTTATTTTGAAAATTATTTGGGCACCACGTAATTTATATATTTTTCTTTTAGAATGTCTTTTAATTTGGGGAAAATTACGATACTCAAATTAATAAAAAAGTTGTTAAATATCTGAACTAGCTTATGGTTGACCATGAGTAAGGTAAACACGTGTCTAAAGGGACTTTTTAGTTCATATAAGTGAGATGATTGAAATTAGGCAAAATTTTAAAATCAAAAAAATTTAAATTTTATTTCATATAGTATATGAATAATTTTTATTGCAGATTATTATAGGTTTAGATTAAATGAGATAAAATGATTAAAGTAAAATTTATATAAAGTTTATATAAGAAGAATGCGCACACCCTCCCATAGTCGACTATAGTTTACATTGTAGGGTTGCACTACAACGATCCGTAAAATATATAGATTAACCTAATGGTTGTTTCGGTAATATTATCAATACTGAAATAAAATTTTCAAAAGAAATACCTAGTATTTTCGTAGCTTACGGCTACATTAAGAATCATAATAAGACATTAATTATCATTAAAAATCAACATACGACTATCACTAATAAGAATGGAAATGTTAAAAAAATAAATTAAAAAATATCTGAAAATTCTGGCCTGAATTAATCCAGCGTAGAATTCTGGCGAGCCCCTTGTATTGTGAGTGGTCTCTAAACATGGCCCCTTAAAATCCAAAATTGGCAGAGCGTCACTGTAGCATCAAGGATACACTGGGGGGTTGAACAGGAAAACATGAGGTTGCATTCTCACCGAAACGGGACAGCACCATGAGAGCAGGGAAGAAGAATAACCCTGTAAAGATGGGTAGTTAATGTCGACGCTCTGGATCGAAAGGGTAGGTCGCCATAATTATAATCAAAAAAACTGATTCTGTTAATTAAAATCGATTCACCTTTTACGAAGGATTCTGCGGAAGGTAAAATAAGTTATGATTCCGGCGTGCCTGGGTATAGTACCGGAAATTCCATTGGGTTCTATTCAAATTTGATTGGTTCTAAACCGGCGGTAAACGTCGCCAAGTAAAAAGGTCCTCAGGAAAACTCGAAGATAAATATGGAAACCTCGCAAATTGGAATTGTTTCCATCTATCGAACAATATAGATTTTATTATCTTATCAGGGATTCATTTAGGCAACCAACAATTTCAAACCTATCGGTGACCTTTCGGTGAATCTAGTACACTTCTCAACAAAACCAAACACAGGTAAGTGTCAGGAAAAGGTTAAACGCTACAATAATTCAAAAAGTCTTAAAAATAAATATATGATATTATACAGGGTGTCCGGGAACATGTGGGAAATCTCCCGGATATGAAGAAAACACGTGAAAAGAATACTATAGGTTCATATAAACTTCTTTCGTATCGGTCTCCTCTTCGGAGATATGGGCTCCCAAAGAGCACCAATGGAATCAAGTTTTTTACACATAATTATTGAACCACCTGACATATTTCAATTATTTTTTAATATGATGTATACCAGGTAAGACCCGTCAAATTACTACCCAAGAAACTGTAGTGAATTACTCACAGCTGCAGGGACGGACTAGCTGTAACACTCATGGGCCCATTTTTTTTACGCCCTGTATGATGAGAACTTTGGACAATGTTTTTTACATACCTTTAACTATTTGCTAAAAATTAAGTACTCTTCATTCATGTCGCTAATCCTAACCGTTTTCGGAAAAAACGTCATTTTATTTACACCAGTCCCCTAAATTCTCACGGGTTAAATATGAAAAAGCGGAATTTTGAAGGTTGAACATTTGATCGGAACAAAGATGTGTCTTTTACTGAAATACGCCAAATACATGATGTATATGAAATGCCGTTTTTTCGAAAACGGTTAGGATTAGCGACATGAATGAAGAGTACTTAATTTTTAGCCAATAGTTAAAGGTATGTAAAAAACATTGTCCAAAGTTCTCATCATACAGGGCGTAAAAAAAATGGGCCCATGAGTGTTACAGCTAGTCCGTCCCTGCAGCTGTGAGTAATTCACAACAGTTTCTTGGGTTGTAATTTGACGGGTCTTACCTGGCATACATCATATTAAAAAATAATTGAAATATACCAGGTGGTTCAATAATTATGTGCAAAAAACTTGATTCCATTGGTGCTCTTTGGGAGCCCATATCTCCGAAGAGGAGGCCGATACGAAAGAAGTTTATATGAACCTATAGTATTCTTTTCACGTGTTTTCTTCATATCCTGGAGATTTCCCACATGTTCCCGGACACCCTGTATAGAAAAAATGTTCTAGATTTTTACCTAGATTCCAAAAATATATAATATATGGTGTGACTCATTTCAAATTCCGAAGTTGCTGCCACTTGCAGTATGATCCGGCAACACCGCATCATCAAAAATATTTTTTCAATGTAGAAAACCATCTCTATAGCCACAGCCAAACTTTCGAAATAAAATTTCATTTAGTTCCCGAGATACTTCTAATATGCCACTTTACTTGTTGTACCCTGTATGTATGGTAATTTTACTACAGAGGAAGAAGATGAAATAATGTAGATAAAATTATTATATCGACAAACAATTTCTAAATAACATTGATCAATTTTTTTTTTCGAAGAAACTCAGAAAACACGAAGAATATAAATTCACAAATTTAACTACTGAGCTGTGTAACGTTTGTAATTGGTTTTTGCGAGGGCGGTTCACGACGTGAGAATGAATTTCCTTGGCTGGCACAAAAGTCTGCGTCTTTAAACATAATTCAGATTTGATATTAAAGACGTAATAACAAGGAATACAGCAATAAAGAACCGCCGGTTAGAATATGAAATTGTCGCCCGCGCCCCGAGAACTTTAATTTCTTTCGCTATAATTCAGACACATTAAAATATCTGCCGACATTTTTACGACGCAGAAGAATTATTGGTCTAAATTACATTTCACATTTGAAATATTTAAATTTGAATTGCTGAATTATATCCTTTTTGGGGAGATTTACAATTTTAGATACTCTAATGGAAAATTTCGCTTTACTTTGCCCATTTTATCTTCCAATTTTAAAATAAAGTTACCGATGAAATTAAATGATAATATCTTATGGTGAATTTGGTAAATGCTGAACAATGACTTCTCAAAGTCTCAAAACTAATTACCTAAGGGTTGTTTTAATAATCTTTCTGTAAAATTACAATAATCAATAAATTATGTTCTACCATTATTCAAATATAGCATTCAAATAATATAGTTTTTGAGTAATATACGCATTATTAACTGGTGATTAATAAATTTATTATTTACGGGATGCGACGAGTAAAGGCGGTTTCTGACATAGTGATATAGTGTGACTGAAGGAATATTATCAATTATCAATATTAAAAAATGAAAATAAACGTGAGAGCGAAAAGTTCATTACTTAGTGAACGAACAGCCTCGCTATAGTTTTGAGGTTAGAATTATTATCAAATACCAATATGGAAAATTATTATTTCCAGACCACCAGATGATCCTTATACAATAAGGGCGTATTTTTGTCTACACAGTATTAAATAGTTTATTAGTATAAAATACTAATTCAGCTTGTATGATACTACCAAGAAAAGGAAGCCCTCTCCATTGATAGGATGCAACCACCTGTAGACCGATTTCGAACTTATTTGTTCTCGTCAGTACAGGGTAGGTGTACATACCCATCATCAGAGAGGACTTTCAACTTAACGCCGTACTATCGAGGTGGTTGCATCCTATCAATGGCTAGGAATTCCTTTTCTTGGCAGTACCATTCAATCTGAAAAAGTATTTTAAAGTGCTACTGTGTGCTGTATTTTGTCGGCTACCGTCGATAGTACGGCGCGGCGTTAAGTTAAAAGTCCTCTCTGATGATGGGTATGTACACCTACCCTGTACTGATGAGAACAAATAAATTCGAAACCGGTCTACAGGTGGTTGCATCCTATCAATGGAGAGGGCTTCCATTTCTTGGTAGTACCATTCAATCTGAAATAGTATTTAAAGTGCGACTGTGTAGACAAAAATACGCCCTTATTGTATAAGGATCGTCTGGTGGTCTGGAAATAATAATTTTCCATATTGGTATTTGATATTAATACCACCTGACAAGCATAGACTTTTTATTTCTTAGATGCATTTTTAAAATTTGATTTAATCAAATAACGTCTGTTCAGATTGTGTGGGACTACAAAGAGATGGCGCTGCGCGCTGTATTTTGTCGGCTACCGTCGATAGTACGGCGCGGCGTTAAGTTAAAAGTCCTCTCTGATGATGGGTATGTACACCTACCCTGTACTGATGAGAACAAATAAATTCGAAACCGGTCTACAGGTGGTTGCATCCTATCAATGGAGAGGGCTTCCATTTCTTGGTAGTACCATTCAATCTGAAATAGTATTTAAAGTGCGACTGTGTAGACAAAAATACGCCCTTATTGTATAAGGATCGTCTGGTGGTCTGGAAATAATAATTTTCCATATTGGTATTTGATATTAATACCACCTGACAAGTATAGACTTTTTATTTCTTAGATGGGTTAGAATTATTATTTATTTTTCGTCTCATCGTCTCGCGTGTTAGTTAAAATGGTTTCTCGGGGCGTGATAAACAAACTGATGCATTTTTGGACAAGTGTGGGAAATATATACAGAGTGTCTTACCAGGAACCGCCTTGATCTATACCATGTGGGGCAAAAGTCCCGCAACGGCCAAATATCTCCCGAGGGGAAGGTTTTTTAAAAAAATGTTTCGGGCAAAAGTTGTATGGCTTTGAACGAGGAATCATTTGCATAAAAAACCATCTCCCCCCCTCCTGAGGGGTGGGGGTAACTTGTAAATTTTAAATGGCCAACCCTATTTTTTTTTGCTGATTAATATTCTCTAAGAAAAAACAAGAAACTTTTGTCCGAAAAATTTTTTTTAAAAATTTTAAAAATTTTACGAATTGTATGATAATTGGTTCAAAGACACAATGTAATGCTTTTAATGAGTTAAATTTATCGCTGTACATAAATAATACTCCAATCACATATGTAAGTGAAATTAAATATCTCGGAATAATTTTGGATCCACAGCTCAATTTTTCTGCTCATGTTGACTATCTCTGATCTCTGAAGATTGGGTTTTTTTATCGAGTATCTTCCTGTGTGTCTCAATGGACAAAAAGATTAATTTATAAAACAATTATTTTGCCGCATTTTAATTACTGTACGTCTTTGTTAATTTCATGTACGGGGGAGGAGATTGGTAGATTGCAGGTACAGCAAAATAAGGTCATGAGGATTTTGCTCGGATGTAATAAATATACACCAATAGATTGTATGTTAACAGAGTTGGGCTGGTTGAACGTCGGGCAGTGGATTGGAAGGGCGAACCTCATTTTAATATACAAAATGGAAAACAATTTATTGCCTCATTATCTCAACTCATATCTTGAGAGAAGATATGACTGTCACAATTATGGCATCAGATCAGCAAGAAACTACAACATTCACTATGTAAAATCTGTTGGTCTACAAAAAACTCTTTTTTATGAGGGACTTCACCGTTTTAATGCGCTTCCCGATGTGATAAGGAGCTCACCTAGTTTGACTGTATTTTGTAGAAAACTTTTTGTGTATTTGCGAGGACAGAGCTTATGTTAGCATTTTGTATTTGTAAACAATGTATGTAAATATGTATTTATTTTGTTCTTTTTACTAGCCAAGTGCTAAATAAAGTATAAAGTATATATAAAGTATAAAAAAATATGGGGTTCCATTTGACAATCTTAACTTAACCCCATCCGCGCCCGTTGGTTGAGTGGGTGGGGGGTGGTTTAAATTGCAAACTATTCCTCCTTCAAAACCAAACAACTTTTTCCCTAGACATTTTCCGCTGCAATGCGATGCACCGGAGTACCGACTTTTTTTCAACACCGTATATATAGGAAAAATTTTTAAATTGGACAGCATGCTAATGTTTATGGGGGCCACTCGGCTAAAATATTTTCAACATGGTGACACTTCCGGTTCTACCGGAAGTAGGTGTCAATTTGCTTATTTTATGTGGAACACCCTATACAGGGTGTCCGCTAATTAATGGTACATGGAAAAACCATCCACTCCTTACATAAAAATATTAGGATTTAATTATACTTACCTATATCCGAAACTTGCTATTAACTGAGAAACTAACTTTTTTTACAAAATTTCGCAATTATGGGTTTTTTAGGACGAAAAATTAATTTTTTGTGAATTGTTAATGTATAATGTAAGGTTCGCTGCCTGCGGCATTTCTTGTGCATTTATTAGGTCATAACTTTTTTGTGCCTCAGTGTATTTTATGTTTTTAATGAAAATAATACTTTTCTCATGTTTATTACGTAAAAAAGGTATACTAAGTTCAGGTCGCCCAGAGTTACCATTTCGGATCTTCCTAACAGATTAACTTATACAACGAATACCATCGTTCGAAGAAGTTTAGCGAGGCCAGGCGAGGTTACCACTTGGATGAGTGACCGCTTGGGAGTCCGAAGTGTAATTTTTCAAAATATTTTAGTAATTTATGGTTAGTTTATTATTTTTATAGTAAATATTTTAAGTTTTTCTTTGCGTAAATGATAGAGTGAAAAAAAATCGGAACCGTTGTTTCTGTGACGTGACATAAAGTTTTCAGCTAAAATATCAAAATACACCCAATAATACACATGTTATGTTCACCAGCTTAATAAGTAGTTTTTTAAAGTTATAAATAGAATTCTTCCCAGACCAAACTTATAGGTAGGAATAAAAAATATAAATTGTCAACTTAGTCAACTACTTTAGGAAAGTCAAATCACGCATTAGTTGAAGCCTATTAAGGGTTGTGACGGCGCTTAAAGGTTCTTAAGTGATTCAAATAATCGACTCTAATGTATATTTGCATTTTCACTTTACATGGGTTTAAGTCACTAACGCGCCGCGATGTTTTTTTTTCCGAAATTTTATGTAAATTGTAAAGTTTAACTAAATATCCACAATAAGAAGACAATTTTAATTATTTGAATGTTAAAGAATTGCTTTATTGATTATATGTAAAGCTGAAAATACTAAGATGAAAGCAATGTGCAAAATAATAACCATAAATGGCACATTGAGTTGATAAGCGAGTAAATCACATTATACATGTACAGGGTGTCCCATTTTCGATACTTTTATAGTATTTATAAAACATAATTGTTAGTGCTGTCAAAAAAGTAATGTAGATGTCATGTGCGCTTTTTGGGTCAAACTTAAAATGGTAAATTCAAAATTTGAAAATTTTCGCTTGCGTAAGAGATTTATATGTATATTTTAATCTAAAAAGATAGCATTTTAAATTCTCTTTCCAAACATATTATACACCATGTATGATATTGGTTTCCTAAGGGATTTATTTAAACTTTATTACTTTCAAACGAAATAAAAGATTCAGATTAAGGTAAAAAATAAAGGGGATCATCGCAAATGTTCGGGATATGTCCTTAAATGGTTTCCGTCTTTCCGGATAGCGCACAAAGTATAAATTTTGCGGCATTTCTTCGCTTTTTCCACTTTCAATATAAACTGATATCATATCAAATTTTTCAAAATGTTGATAAGTCATTTTCACAAATGAATATGTAAAAATGGAATTAACGTTAAATGTTAATAACAACTAGAATGTTAATAGAGTTGTTTCTATGATATTAGCTTTTGTTTCATGGTCTACTGTGGTTTAAAGTAATAAAGTTTAAATAAATTGCCTAAACCAATATTATCCATGGTGTGTTATATATTTGAAAAGAGAATTTAAAATGTTATCTTTTTAGGTTAAAATATACAGGGTATTCCATTTAATAAAATGAGGTTCGATCAAATAACTTTTTTATCTGACCCCGTATACTTATTCCGAAAACGCTAGATTATTCAACACTCATTATAAAGAAACTTCTGTATAAAACATTTTTCTGTATCTCTTTTAACTAAGAAAATACAGGGTCCGCAAACGAAGCGTGGACGGAAGATTAAATCGTCATCGAAGAACTTATCAACAATATTGAAACAGCTTGAGATATTGGATTAAAAGCGGCATGTTTTAAAAATATTTTACATTATACAGGGTGGCCCAAAAAAGTGTGACAGCATAAAGTTATATTTTTTTAAATGGGACACCCAGTATTTTATTGCATATTTAGGTTCGTATTACTATCGTTTATAAGTGCCTCAAATTTTATTTAATTTGGTTTTGTAGTTTCGGAGAAATAAATTAAAAACTAAAAAAAAAAGTTTTGCAGTCCTGAATAAAAAAATCAAAAAAAACAATCCAGAACTTTTTTTTTTAACCTGGCATTGAGTGAAATTTATGACAAGAGGTCTAGAGATACTATGAATGTAATTGCGTTTATTTATTTTATACAGGGTGTTCATAATAAGCTTTCAAAAACCCCATATTTTAAAATAATTTTTCTCAAGTTTTTCAAATGGAACACCCTGTATATTATTTGGCTATTTGACGTAGAATTCGTAGACAATTTTTTTTTGTAATACAAGCATATAAGTTATATCCAGCCGTTTTCGAAATAATTATAAATATCATAAATTATGTTGTTTAAATAGAGTTTTTATTAGGAAATTTTGTTATAGGCGACTAGACTAATAATTGTAAACTAAAGTAAATGTTCAAAATAGCATCCTTTTACTTAATTTAATGATTTTCGTCTACTGCCAACAGAACTCTTAATTCATTTTCTTCATTAATAACGGGTTTATTGATTATTATCCTTTTTGTGTACGCAGTGCTTCCTGTTGCTACAAATTTTTGCAACAACTTCTCGAAGGTTTTTGCTATCGGCTTTCTCTCAATATCTGGATATCTTTCAGCATACACTCGGCTCGCGAGAAGGCAATTTCTTGCACATTCATCCAGTATAAAAATCATATTTACCATTTCTAAAATTCGACATTTTGTGTAAGTTAGTACTTAATTTCGACGACTGAACAAATGTAAATAATTTTATTTAACTGTCATAGTGACAATCTAAACAATAAGAAATTATGGCAACTCGATTAAGAATAAAAAATAAAATTAAATAATAAAAGTAGCAAAAATGTATGCTTTTAGAATTTATATCGAAATAACTAAAATACGGTAAACTCTAAGAGTAAAAGGATGCTATTTTGAACTTTTACTTTAGTTTACAATTTATTATTAGTCTAGTCGCCTTAACAAAATTTCCCAATAAAAACTCTATTTAAACAACATAATTTATGATATTTATAATTATTTCGAAAACGGCTGGATATAACTTATATGCTTGTATTACAAAAAAGAATTGTCTATGAATTCTACGTCAAATAGCCAAATAATATACAGGGTGTTCCATTTGAAAAACTTGAGATATATTATTTTAAAATGTGGTGTTTTTGAAAGCTTATTATGAACACCCTGTATAAAATAAATAAACGCAATTACATTCATGTATCTCTAGACCTCTTGTCATAAATTTCACTCAATGCCGAGGTTAAAAAAATAGTTCTGGATTGTTTTTTTTTGATTTTTTTATTCAGGACTGCAAAACTTTTTTTTTTAGTTTTTAATTTATTTCTCCGAAACTACAAAACCAAATAAAATAAAATTTGAGGCACTTATAAACGATAGTAATACGAACCTAAATATGCAATAAAATACTGGGTGTCCCATTTAAAAAAATATAATTTTATGCTGTCACACATTTTTGGGCCACCCTGTATAATGTAAAATATTTTCAAAACATGCCGCTTTTAATCCAATATCTCAAGCTATTTTAGTATTGTTGATAAGTTCTTCGATAACGATTTAATCTTCCGTCCACGCTTCGTTTGCGGACCCTGTATAGAGTAATTTTTATAGTGTCTATTTTTTGATTCTCCTCCATATCTCTTACGGAAGAGAAAACTTTCAAATTTTGATTTCACCATTTTAAGTTTGATCCAAAAAGAGCATATAACATCAATATTATTTTTTTGAATTAACAAATTACGGAGATACCCTATAAAAGTATCGAAAATGGGACACCCTGTACTGTCATAAAAAGTCGCGTACAATACTGAAAATTTATAAACAAACACATTATTAGTCGAGCGATGTCAGTCGCCTGCAATGTTGTCAATTTTTTCCGCTTTTTTTCCTGTTCAAACATAACAAAAGTGTATGCAACAATTTTAATAAATCCTTATCTCAACAGTTCCTTACGTATTTTCAATAAAGATGACAACAAAAAATCTTTCTTGCAAACGAGATTAAAAAGCGAACACAAATTTGGAAATTTAAAGCACATGGAAGCAAATTATTTCACAACAGAACTGTCGATAGTGATCTAGACGAAGCGGTTAGATCTTGTAACTTCATTGATCAAATTATAACAACTGGGAAATTCTATACCATATTTATTCATCTAGAGCACCCCTTAAACGTTTAACAGTCGCGATTTCAAGAGAACCCGCATGCCGCGTCGACGTGTGTTTGCTTTATCGCAAGTTACATTGCTCCGTGGTAACAAACGATGGAAGGTCGAAGCACGCACATTTGTTTGGTAATATCGTAATAAATAGGCATGATTAGTCTACATTGCAGTTGTTAAGTGAACACGGACATATATCTATGGCATTATAGCATGATGATTGAATATACAGGGAGTCCCAGAAATGTGTGACGTTATAATGGTATATTTTTTAGATTATATGCCATATATATTTTATTGCTTATTTGGGTATCTCTTATGGTCACTTACATATATTCTTGTATGAGTAACTGCTGGATTTATAGTTGCCGTAACGTATGCCGTAAGACGTAGTCGATAGGTTCGTTCCAACCACCCTAAAAACCGTACAATGTACGGTCACGCACATGCTTAGTAGCCGAAAGCCGTTCCAACCGACACAAAACGGTGTATCGGGCGATCCCGTTTGTGTTCCAACCAAATTTGTGAGCGTTCGCAAACCAGTTCCTGAACGTTAAAAAGGATACATGGACAAGAGCAGGAACCGTTTGTACTGACTTGCGCCGTAAGAATTTTAACAGTTGTTTTTGTATTCCTGGCATTCGTGCAGTTCTTTTAGCCTTGTTTTGTAGGAGTTGTTGCTGATTATTTAATTTATTCTTATTAAATTTGTATAATCCGGTTCCCAAACCTACAAGATATTCTTACCATTAAACACGTTGCCTTCCATAATTATTAAATACAACAAAACGTAACGACAAAAGAAATACTCAAGCTTAGACAAACAAACCCGAACAAAAGTAGGGTTATGATTTATGATAATTAACTAATCTTCTTTTCTAGTCTAAGAATTAATCAGACAGGCGATCAGAATCAGCTGTAATTTTTACAGAGAATGGTCATAAAAACGTACCAACCTTGCGTCCCTTGTGCATCGGCAACAAACAGTGCAAAATTAACGCCTGCGTACAAAATCGATCCCAACAGTTTCGTGACGGTTCTTCTCCTTCTTCAAGTGTCATCTCCTCTTAGATGGTTGGCTATCATCATAGCTATTCTAACTTTTGATGCTGCAGCTCTAAACAACTCAACGGAACTACAGTGGTACCATTCCCTTAGGTTATTTAGCCAGGAAATGCGTCTTATTCCTCTACTTCTTTTTCCCTGTATCTTCCCCTGCATAATATTCTGCAACAATACATATTTTTCTCCCCTCATCACGTGGCCCAGGTATTGCAACTTTCTTATTTTAATTGTGTTTAATATTTCCTTTTCCTTTCTCATTCTTCCCAACACCTCCTCATTTGTTACCATGTCTACCCAACTTATTCTTAAGATCCTTCTATATGACCACATCTCAAATGCTTCCAGTCGATCACTTATATTTTTCTTTAACGTCCAGGATTCCATCCCATATAGCAACACGGAGAAAACATAGCAATTCAATATTCTGGCTCTGAGGCGTAAATTAAGATCTCTATTGCATAACACATTTCTCATTCTGTTAAATATGGTTCTGGCTTGTCCAATTCTTGATTTGATCTCTTCAGTATAGTCATTACCCTCATTGACCGTTGTTCCTAAGTATTTGTATTTACTGACTTTCTCCACTAGTTCTCCGTTGATCCATAAGTTTTCCTGTTGTTGAACTGATTTTGTAATGGTCATAAATTTGGTCTTTTTGATATTCAAGGTAAGTCCACTCTCCTCGCTGCTCGTCACTATTTGATCAACCAGGCCTTGTAAATCTTCTATTGTTTCAGCAATAAGTATGGTGTCGTCTGCATACCGGATGTTATTAATGGGTATTCCATTAACCTTTACTCCCGTTGTTGTTTCTTCCAGTGCTCTCTGAATGATTTCTTCCGAATAAAGATTAAACAATAGCGGCGATAGTACACATCCTTGCCTTACACCCCGTTGGATTTCTATTTCTTCTGAGAGTTCATTGTCCACTTTGACATTAGCCGTCTGTTTGTAGTATAGATTATCTATTATTCTAATATCCTTCATGTCTATATTTTTACTCTTAAGCAATTGAATAAGGTGGTTATGGCGTACTTTATCGAATGCTTTGTTGTAGTCCAGGAAACAAACATACATCGGTTGATTGATGTCCATGCATCTCTGAGTCAACACATTAAAGGCAAACAAAGCTTCTCTTGTTCCCATTGCATTTCTAAAGCCAAATTGTGTTTCGCTAATATCTTGTTCTACTTTCCTGAAAATTCTCTGATGTATTATTTTTAGGAATATTTTGAGAGCGTGACTCATTAGACTGATAGTTCGATGGTCGCTACATTCTTTCGCGTTGACCTTTTTTGGTAATGTAATGAAGGTCGATCTAAGCCATTCACGGGGAATGATTCCTGTGTTGTATATTGTGTTATATAGTTCCACCAATATGCCTATCTGATCTTCTGTGATTAGTTTAATTATTTCGGCTGGAATTTCGTCGGGTCCTGGGGATTTATTAGATTTTGCCATTTTTACTGCGTGCATTACCTCTTCTTTTGTTATTGTTGGGCCCAACTCTCTTTCCGTGTCCTCTTCCACTATTTCTTGTTGTCTGTCATCGTTGAATAGTTCTTGGATATACTCATTCCATCTTGCTAGTTTCCCTTCATTGTCTGGGATTATTTTGCCATTTCTGTCCAGCAAGATATTGCTTTGGTTTGGTCTTTTTATACCAGCTACCTCCTTAATTTTTTTATGAAGGTTAAGATCATCGTGTTTTGTCAGTAAGTCTTCTATTTCTGTACATTTGTCTCCATACCATTTTTCTTTGGCTTCACGTATTCTTCTTCTTATCTCTTTTTGTGTATGGTTATTTGCGTTTTTGTCTATGTTTTTGTATGATCTTCTTTCCTCCATTAGTTTTAATATTTCATGGGTCATCCATGGTTTTTGTTTGTGAGTAGTATTCTCTGTTTGCAGTAATTCCTTTGTTGAAGCCGTTATCGTGGTTTTGATGGCATCCCATATTATGTTTGGGTCTTCGTTCGGTTCAGCTCTTATCTTACTTAGTTCGGTGTTAATATTCTTGGTCAACTGATCTCTTATTATTGGGTTTTTAAAGTTTAAGGTTTGCAGATGTTTTTTGTTTCACTGGGGTTTTGGCTTCTTCAATCGAACTTTGAGCTTTACTGTTACTGAATTATGATCTGTTGCTGCATCTGCTCCAGGGTAGGCCTTAGCCGATATTATGGAATTTCGGTAACGTTTAATAATTAAGACATAATCAATTTGATTCCTAACTATGTGATTGATGTTATCGGCGGGTGATTTCCAAGTATAAAGCCTCCTATCAGGCAGTTTAAAGTATGTATTTGTAATCACCATGTCTTGCTCTTGGCAGAACTGTGTCATTCTATCCCCCCTTTCGTTCTTTGTGCCCAAACCAAAATCCCCAATAATATCTTCCACCTTTCCCTTTCCAATCTTTGCGTTGAAGTCTCCCATTATTATCGTAATATCCCCCTGTTCTTTGTGACCTCCAGGGCTTGTTGAACTTCATTGTTCGGTTCTAGACCTTGACGGTTCTAGAACGATACAAAAATAGGGTGTTGGAACAAACCTGATAAGACGTGAGTTTCGTTAGTTAAGAATTTGTAAGTTACGATTTTGTAGGTTATGATTTTGTAGGTTATGATTTTTTGTTTCTCATATGACTTATGACTTATAACTGTAAAAGATTATTACAACCGATGAAGACATTATTATATTAGCGGGAGCAAGGCTGTGCTACTAATATTAGCCAAAACCCATTTAATAGTTATTTATGTATCAAGGGTACTAAGTAGATGATTATGCCCTGAGGGCGACAGTCAGCCCGGTGAGACTGCTTATGGGGGAGGTCGAAACACGTAAGAAGGCCTTGGAAGTGATGCTAAGCCTACTCTGCTCCATACGCTCACATGTAACCTACTTTTATCTATCTGTTTCACTCTATCATTTATGCGTCAATATCAGACTTACGTAGAGTTAATATGGTAAGCCCAAAAGTGAGTGTTTATGCAGGCGACTTGATCCTGACCATATTTGTCTCACTTTACTGAATTAGGGAAGGTTGCTGCAGACAGAGACATGCATAGAATGCGAACAGCACGAATTGTTAAATAGTTTAACAAGCTAACTTCCTTCGTCTGGCGGGCATGGAAATCAAGCAACATCTGATATGATTTAAAATGGTGGAGAAGTATAGAAGACGCATCTTTAAATTTTAAAATAATTTTTAATATTCTAATCTTTCACGAAAAACGTCGTTTCCTTTTTGGTGCAAGTGAGTAATTTGTAATTGAAACATTCATTTAGTCATCTTTACTGAGAGTAAGCTTCAATAATAATTTATTTTCCTAAATCATATGGGGCCCAAAAATATTCTTGGACTTGAAGCTTGAAATATTTGCTAGGACCTAGAGCCCACTTGAAGATGGTAAAATATTTTATGTAAATTATGATTTACTTCCTATTTTTTAATAAAACTACTTACAAGCTTATTTCTGAAGTTTAATTTTTCATTTGTAGTTACGTTATTAGTTAAAAAAAATGATATAAGAGTGTGTAAGGATTATTTTAAAGTGATATTTACAGCTTAAAACATGTCAGAATCCTAATATTTGATTTTCACTACTTAAGTAAATCAAATAAAAGGGTTTGAATGTTTTTTGTTGGTTAAATGTCACTTTAAAATATTGACAGTAATAAAAATTTTGACAAAAGTGACATTTGAAAAGCACGTGCGTTTGTCAGCTGATTCCAGACGGAATGGATGCCTGGTTTGTTCGTTTGTTCATACTTGCTTCGATGTGTTAACACGGCTGTTTGTCTTCTTCCTGTTTATAAGTATTCGTTGGCGACAGTCTTACAAAGCCGAGGGCATATGGCCCGAGGGCTCGTAAATCGCTCCAGGGTATATATATATTAGTACCCGTGGTATAGGCCTAGATCTTGGATTAACAAGACTATACATACAAACTTTTATGTCATACAAGTTCGTTTTAAATAATAAATATTTTTTTAAAATTTAATTTGATTTACCAATTTTTTATTTTTACCTGCGACATTACCTTGACATTATTATATGTTTTTGTTGCTAAGGAGATAAGTATTCAAATGTTTAATGTGTCAAAGTCAAAAATCAAAAATGGAACAAGGTTTTGAAATTCCAGACGAAATTGAAAAAAAAAGGCTGAAAAGGCAACGCAAAACCTGTTACCATGGTGGATGGAAGAGTACCACAGTTGCTGAAGGATATTTAGAGGATAGCATATCCTCAAAAAATGAGGCTTCAAGGATGTTGGCAGGCGTACCATCTGGATCTCGCATTTCCTTACAGAAATTAGAGACCCAGACAATGAATCATGAGTCAACCTTTGCTGCAGGAAATTTAGCTATCAGCGGAACCTTCCAAAATTGCCAGTTCTATGTAAATACAACCAAATAATATATAAACGTTAATTTATATTTTGTTATTTTGTTAATAAAGAATAAGTTAATCGAAAACTGCCCGCACGGGCATAAAGTAATCCATTATGTAGATGGTATCTTAGGTATAAAAACACAATAATGCACTTATATGACATAAAAAAAAACATCCAATTTGGTGATGTCAATATGACAGTTATGCACGAGTATTCCAACCGATGCCGTAAGCCGTAACGTAAGAATAGTAAGAAATGGAATTCTTCTTACTGCTTAATTTTTATGCACTATGAATTGTTCTATTGCAAATCACATATTTTATTTTCTTACCGCTTACCGTTAGGGCTTATAGCTTACCGTTACGGCAACTATGAATCTTAAAAATTATTGAGGCCAGAAGTACCTACGCTGGCGGCGGCGGCGCGCAAATGACATCGAATTTAAAGTAGGATGTGAGGCGCCTAGTGCCTAATAAATGGTTCCATTAATCAAGGACTTAAATGATCTTCGACCGGTAGTACCTCTTATTAATATTTTGTGTACTTAATTTACAGGAACATGTGATTAATAATACTTTTTTATTTGAGGTGTGAGCTTTTTAGCACTTAAATTGCTTTTAAGGTGTGAACAAAAATTCATCTATTAGATACTTATGGGAATGTTTTGTCTAAGATTGTAATTAGGGCTGGAAGGATGCGTTTGTGGTTTGAACAATATATTTGAAGCGATATTAATCAGCAGTTTAAATACACTAGGCAATTAATTATCGAATATTGAAAAATCCGAATTAATAAGCAGTTATCTCGTTAAATTAATCAATTTTAATATTTTTCGTTTGTGCTGAGCACTGAAAACGGATTCTAGAGTTTATGGCAGAATAGTTTACGGCATTATCGATCTAATTGTACAGGGTAGCGCATGAAATCTTGATTCATGTAAATTTCCTAAAATATCAATTTGACATAAGAATTGAATGTCACTTGGGGTAACAAAGAAATTACCATTTCTACTAAATAAGTCATATTGTCGAAGCGTTTCGTATACCAATATCGGCTAAAATATTTTCAATATCGCTGCACTTCCGGTTATACCGGAAGTCGATGTCAACTTGCTTATTTTAAACAAGACACCCTATATACAGGGTGTTATTGAAATAACGTATTACATTTAAACCGGCAATTCCTGAGATGAAGGCAAATTGAAGCAAAATATCCATAAATGGCGCTTCCAATTCTATCAGCGGTAAAAGTGACCTGACGTCGAACCAGAAAAACACCTGTGGGACACTGCGACACATGTAAGCAATCAACGAATTCTGAGCGGTGTTGTCATATTTACATCTTAAACTCTTTAGACAAAATACATAATTTAAACACTTTTCCATTCTGTAATACCTTTTTGTATAATTAATTTAAGAAAAATAAGGACAGAAAATGTTTTGGAACACCAGGAATAGTGTTAAATAAATTTGAAACATGCACTTACGTCACTAGGTAAATGCCTATGACCTTTTGAGTGGTTCCTCATTGTTTATTTTTTACTATAGGAAAAAATGCAATTTTATTTAAGCCACACATAAACACACTTATCTTGTCGGTCTTATTTAAAAATTCACAATTTCTATAAAAAATTTCACACCAAAACATTTTAGTAAAAAACTGGCATATAACCACACATAATCGCAAAAATTCACATGAACACTGTCCGCACTGCAAACATTCATATGGAGACGTCGTTTTTTTTCTCGCGTAGATTTGTATGCACTTTTGTTTTTAACTGACTCAAAATGACACATTTTAAATAGGATTTCTTCGAATTAAAAATTACATGACATCTGATCAAACGAACTAAATTAAATTAAATTTTTATGTAAGATAATTATGTAAAATTTATATTTTAGGAAATTTACATGCATCTAGATTTTATGCTACAGTTAGATGTATCAGGACGTAAACTACTTTACCCTAAACTCTAGCATCTATTTTCTATCAGTTAAAATAAATATTATTAAAATTGGTTCTAACGAAATAACAGCTTATTGATTAGGACGTGAATTTTTGAATAACGTATGGCCCATAAATTTTGGCACACATTTCAACCAATTATTTCATATTTAAATAAAATTCTGGAATACATAGTAATCAATTGTTTCATAAGCAAGAAAATTATGAACTTAAATTAAATATAGAGGAACATGATCTACCATTAGACGCAACTTTCTGCGGATTAGGTTTGGGACGGCATTTATATCGATTTTTCGGATTTTTGTATATATCCGGCGTCGAAGTTTCTCCTCATTTGGTGCTTCCCATCTTCCATCGTAAACTTTTCGAGATAAAAGAGCCCAAAAATCTTCTATGGGCCGAGCCTGGGGAAGGTTAGGAGGGTTCGCTGAACAAATGGAACGTTGTGGTCTGCTAACTAATTTTGGATTTGTCTTACAAAGTGATAGGACGCAAAGTCTGGCCAGAACATAATATCGCCTCCAGCATGTTCTTCTTCAATAAAATTAACCAGTCGCGTAAAACAATCATCGATATACCTTTAACTATCCAAGGCTTCACCTCTTACTCGACCCACATAAGGCCTGGATACACTCCTGGTGGAAATAGGCACCTTACTTACAACTTATCAGCGAATTTGGCATTTTGTTTAAATTTAACATTAACAGGGACCTTTGCAATATTATCAGTATAGAAACCATAATTTTCCTGTGAAATACTTTTCGTCATCCATAATTATCACCCGGTTGTTAGCAAAATATACTCTTCTTAATGCACGGCAGCATGTCGGGATTCTGGCTAGTTGGTTGGCTATATATTTCGGAGCCTTCCTTCTTTTTCAGTATTTCTGGCCATTCCGCGATAGTTCCGGCGCTATGGTGTTCTTAGATATTCCACATTGTCGTGCTAGTTTTCTTGTTGATGTACCAAGTGTGTTTTTCGATGTTTTTATGATCTTACTCTGGTAAAAATTCAAGGCCTTCCATTTTTTGAAAGGTTCATACAAGGAATACCTTGCTCATATTCAGCAATTGTCCGATAAATGCTTCTACGCCATATATTTTGATTTTCAAAAATGCGTATTATTTCGGATTTAGGGACCCGTCCAACCAAATTATAAATACTTACGAATACGAATATACGAATTTCTAATTTGTAAGCCATATCGACTTAATCAATTTAAAAACTGAACTGTCAACATTAAGTGAAGGTGTAAAACGAGTTTTAGTTACCAGGGCAACTTGATATTTTCTTCTTATTACCAATTTTATGACATCTGAAATTTGCGCCAAAACTTATGGGACATACGTTATTCGATAATTAATTAGCTTAGTGCATCCGAGCAGCATATCGAGCGAAAAAACTGTTCGAATATACGAGCAGTTTTTTAACTTGATCACACTACAGCGGTACATTTCCGTCGGCGTCAAGCGAAGCTCGGGTATCGAGTGTAAGGTAATAAGTAACAAGCGATGGTTTCGTCCTGAATAGATAACTCGAGCGTTTTTTTTTTTTAATAATAGAGCGATGCTTAATAATCGAGCGATGCCAGTTATTTCAATAATCGAGTAATCAAGCGGTTTTCGCTAGAGCGATCACAACACTAATCTTAATCAGTAGAAAAAATGCTACTACTTTGCGAATTTAATCGACTTTGTATCTATAATAATAGAAGAGTTAGGAACAATGCGCATTTAATTTGACAAACCCTGTATAACTCCAAACTTGATCGTAATGCCAGGTTTAACGACAACTCACTGCATTTTAAATTTTCTTCATTTAGGTATTTCTTTTTTCAAGTGACTTTTCTTTCTGTAAACTCACAAAATATGCTTCCGAACTATAAATATACAACTCGTGCTTAATAATTTTAAAAGACCACTCAAACTAGTTAGAGCTCAAACAGAGGGTTCTATATTTGCTGAATGAATTATCGGATTTTCGGCGTAGGTAAATATCCATCAAACCATCGGTAAATACAGTTGTACTAATACACATGTCGATCCCTTAAGGTCTCCTTGTAGAGCACATGGTTTATGTACATGGTTAAAAGAAATTAATAAGTAAACATAGTCAAGATCAGTCTTATTAGGCTCATTAGACGTTCTAGTAATAATGTTAAAAATCCAGAGCTAACCAACACTTTATTATACAGGATGTCAATTTGAAAACTTCCCACCATTTAAAATCTCTTTCTAATCATACCATCATTTTTTTGAGTAGTAGGTTTCAAGAAAAATGGTTTTATTCATTTAAATTCTTAGGTCGTGACCTTGTCCATGGCAAATAACTGGAACGCGACTACCTGCGTATAGTATTTGCAGAATTATACCGTTGATCTTTTGACTGCAATATAACCTCATTATCCCTTCGACCATAAAATAAATAAGGAAATCCAAAATTTTAAAACCTTTACGAGCAGAGCCGGATCAGGTATACAAATTCAATTTATACCTATGCCTATGGGTTTGTTCCCAATTGTCTGTTGCTTTCAGCTAAAAACATAGCAGATTCTTCTTTAGATTACCATCAAGATTGGTTTAAACATAAACTTCTTAAAAATATACCTGAAAATAGGGTCATTGTAATGGACAATTCTAGTTATCATAGTCGGCAAGCAAAAATCATTCCCAATTCTAATAATACAAAAGCAGAAATTCAAAATTTTATGATTGAAAATGATTTATATTTTGAAGAAACTTACAAAAAACGAGAACTGCTAGAAGTATTAAAAGCGTTTAAAATAAATAAGGAATACGAGTGTGACAAACTTGCAGCAGAAAATGGACATATAGTGTTGCGTCTTCCTCCGTACTATTGTATATTCAATCCTATTGAGCTAATATGGCACCAATTAAAATCCAATATTAGAAGAAATAATATTTCTCCTACATTAAATGCATCTGTAGTAGAATTAATTAAAAACGAAGTAAGAAAAATTTCTACAGACAGCTGGACAAACTGTGTACAGCATGTACTTAAGGTGAAAAATTCTTACAATTGTATAATTAAAAATGTTCAACTCTTAATTATAAGTTTAGGCTTAGATGAAGATAGTGATAGTGATACAGAGTTAAATTTTGAATAAATTATAAATAGTTTCTTAGAATTTAATTAATTTTTATTGTACTTGTTATCCTAATAGTTATACTTTTAAATTATATTATTTTCAATTATCATTAATTGTTATCATTTACATTTATTATAGGTGCCTAAAACTAAAAATACCTATCTATTTATTTTAAATTATAAAAATAAATCATGTGGCGTGGTATACATTTTCAAGCCGGCCCTGATCCCCTTTATTGAGCTTTGAAGAGGTTCAGGCGTATACAATAGGGTTTAATCAGGTAGTTTATTTATGGCAGTAAGAGTCAACGGTATAATTCTGCAACAACTATACGTACTACTAAAAGAGGAGTTAACGCAACACTGTTAAAAATAACCTTGAGTTTGGGGGCTGCATGCGCTTGACGCAAAGCCAAAATAAACAATAAATAAAAAAATAACCTAAAAACCATTGTTTTCAAGGTAGGTACGATTTAATTGTCCATGTCCATCTTTGCAACACGGTTTCTTGGCAACTACTACTCAACTAACAATAAATTATGGTAGTATTGGAAAGAAATGTAAACAATCTTTAAAATTATATGCCACCTTGACCTCCTTTCCATTTAAGATTTTAAGGGTGAGGTCTTCCCGTCCCAGGGGGTTAAACCCACATATATATATATACAGTATATTGCTATAATACCGTCTGCAATTATGTCCCCGCTATGGACATCGAGGGGGGCGTTGTGAGTTTGCGCAGTTCGGAAATTTCCTTGTGAAAGTAAACATTCGACAGGACCGGATTTCAACTTTTTTAATGTAAATTTCACTGGTTAGTTAGGAAAAATGTTGCAATCAAAATTTCGATTAGTTCGATTTAAGATAGCGTTCCATGCATACGATTTCTGATGATATGATGATCCGACGGTGCCCTGATTGGTGTAAAATTTTGATGCCAAATTTCGTCCGAATATTTGTACCAATCGACACGATGAGCTTTATTTTAACTTTCATCCGACGTCGTATGTTTCTTAACCTCACTTTTTTCTAAACCAAAAATTAAGAATTAATGCTTATATTGACTATTTGGGGAATTATTATCAGCTACTAATGCACCAAATTACAAATACATTAATTTGAAGATTAGGTAGTGACCACATATATATTATATTGTATACGAGTGACAATCTCTTCTTTTTTACAAGCCCGAACAAACTCGACAAACCCGAAGATCGGATAATGTGATTAACAAAATATTTTCGTATATATGTACATACCTGAAATACTTTATACCTGGTATTGATCCACGACTTTTGCAAAAAAGCACCATCCACTTGTGTCCTTTCATCTTAAACAAAACAAGCCACTAATAACCTACCAAACAGCGAATAGAATCACCACAAATTAAAAACTCCTTTACAAAAATTGTTGTTATGTATTGAAGGTTTATAAGCACTAATATATCGACAACAATGTGGATGAACCACTTTTTATTCTGTAATTTGAAAAAGCATCCAGAACCAAAGATAGCGACGAATAACAACAAACAAATAATGTCGGGCCGGCTCTGACGCGATCGATAAAATTTCCACCCTACTGCGGAAACTCTATAGGCCCGCGCCACCTCCCATAGCCGGGACACTTTTTGTATTTTGGAACGTTCGTATTGGCAATATACTGTTTATATATATACAGTGAGGACGTAAAGTAAGGAATAAATTCATTATCTCGCAAACAACAATTTTTTAAAAAAATCGCTCAAACCCTTCGATTTTGTTTTTCGAACGCGCATATTCTGACTAAAATGTAGATATACAGGGTGTTGCAAATAAGAGTGACACAAAAATTTTTTTTCTTAAATAGAACCCACTGTATATTATTGCATGTACGGATTCTTCAGAAAATTCTAAACATTTTTCATGTAGCATGTGCTATACCTTAGCCCAAGCGTTTTGGAGTTATTCTCATTCAAAATTTGAAAATCAGATATTTCGCAATCAATCAAGACTTGCATTGATTCATGCACGCTGAGGAAAACCTGTAGTCAGCATGCGTGAAGCGCAAGAAAAGTCAAGTAATGTTTAGGATTTTCCGAAGAATCCGTACATGCAATAATATACAGTGGGTTCTATTTAAGAAAAAAAAAATTTTTGTCACTCTTATTTGCAACACCCTGTATATCTACATTTTATGTCAGAATATGCGCGTTCGAAAAACAAAATCGAAGGGTCCGAGCGATTTTTTTTAAAAATTGTAGTTTGCGAGATAATGAATTTATTCCTTACTTTACGTCCTCACTGTATGTGGTTAAACCACGAAGGCTGTTAATATTCTTTGAAATCATCCCCCTTTCAACAATTCAATTGGCATACCGTAAAATTGGCGTGCCTTTCCGAAGTTTAATTTTATTTACTGGAAGCGATATATTAAGAAAAAATTTTATCCTTTTTTACAGTTTGCCTAATCAATGTCATAGGTTTATGTTTATGTATAGTTTTTCCACTGAAGATGAGGGTATGTGCCTTCAAAACATGTTTGGAAATTAAAAACTTAACTTTTTATTAAACTACGACCATGAGTTTCTTTTAATCTTCAATTATGGTATTGCTAAAAATAGATGTAAACCACTTTTAAAAAAATTGATCCACTTTTGTAAATAATACAATTTTAAGGACGTATGTGAAATTTTAAAGGTTTTGAGATATTAACCTGTAGTGCTTGTGTTTGATTATAAAAAAAACTTATAATTTTTCAAAAATCAAACAATTTTTTAAGAGTAATGTTAAAATTATAACTATTGATAATAAATCGAGAATCAAAATAGTTATATTGAACATAGAACAAATAATATTATACTTTGAAATTTTCCAATATCATAAGGCTCTTTATCTCAAAACTACTTATTTGAACATACGATCTTATGTTACTATAGTAGCGAAATAGTGATAGTTTTACAATATGTCAATTTCACAAAAAAATAAGTTTAAACCAAAATACTTTCGATATGTGTTTATTTTTTTTTTGATTACAGATTTACCAAGTTGAAACGTTGTTCCGCTTTTTTCGGTAGATCTTCCTCCACAGTTTAAGGGTAACTTCTACCCAGGTGGTTAAACCACGAAAGCTTCAAATATTCTATGTTACTTTCGGGAAGCGAGATACCGGGGGGTGGGAAGGTTTCAAATTTATACCCCATATTACAATGATATATTGGTTATTTTAGATCGAAATCTTCCTCATCAGCTTTTTTAAAGAGAGTTAACGCAATAGTTTTTATACGAAATGAATCCGGCTTCATCTAAAAACGATTCGGTATCAAAACTTTTCTCCGCCTTCACTGATTTATGCAATCTAGAGCGGGGGGAAATTCAAATAAGCAGTTTTTAAGCGATCGAACCCGGCTCGGCAGGATGTAATTCCCTCTCGGGTTCAGCATATAGCACTAAATAACGTCCTAAGCTTAAGATGTAAATCTTAACCCCATTTTATTTGCATAGAAAATGTGACGTATAAGTGATTGCCAATCTCCTCGTAGATACTATCGAAGTCCGGAAATCTATTGGCGAATGCTGATTACAAAATGTCTTATTTAAATTTTAATACGGTTCCATTTCAAAGGAAACTCCCAGAATACGTCAAAGACGATTGATGGAGATTGCTTAAGTGCGAGAAATAATGTTCGAAGTCGAGTCATTTATTAGACGGTAATGGGAAGAAAAATCTGATAAATGTCAATGGAAACAGGGTCAGCCCAACTATTTCTCTGCCCTGTATCCTGAGGTTAGTCGCATATGCAAGGGTGGAGGGGTATTGAGGGTAATTACACCCCCCCCCCCCCTAATCCCGTGAAACTAAAAAAATCTTAACAAATCATCAAGATGCTGGAAGCAAAACAAAATACAAAATTTTTTGTTGGTGATATGTTTTTAATTCAAAGAAAAAATCTAAACTTTTGGGGCGAAGTAGTTTTAGTTTGGTACTGGTTTATTATTTTATTTAAATTTTAATGACAGAGACGCGTCCACGAGGGCAAGGTCGTGCGGGGCACGAAGTCGCCAATGCATTAAAGGCCCTACGGTCGCAAACAGGGGCGTCGAGAGCTGAGGAGCACGTTCCATTTGTTCCATGTTCCATTTGTAGGGACTCCCGTATGAAAATACCGACCTATTTCTTGCTACGAAGGCGCCTGTCAGTATTAGCGCGACGCCGCCGAAGATCCTTGGTGCGTCCCTGCTTAACGATGATGAATATAGTGATATCTACAGGGTGTCCCAGAATATGTGGGCAATCTCCCGGTTTCAGATAGAACACTTAAAAATAACAGGAGAAGTACCTATAAATTTTTCTTCTTACGGCCTCGCCTACGGAGATACGGGCCCATAACGGACGTCCATGGGAATCGTTGTTTTTTAAATAATTCTTTAAGTAGTTACTAGGTGTAATTTAGTAATTTTTTAGTACAATGGTTACTAGATGAGTCTCCTTAAAATTCGCCCATTTAAACACATTTGGCTTATTTAGTTTGCCAGGGACGGACTAGACGTAACACAAACATGTTTTTTTGTACACCTTGTATGATGAAGGAACGACAATAATATTTTTGGATACTGTAAACCTTAAGGTGAGAAAAAGGTACTCTTGATCAATGTCGATAAAATGAACTGTTTTCGAAAAAAAGATATTTTGGTTCAATAAGTTAGTAACTAATAAGACAAGGGAAAAAAACCGCAAATTTCAAGACACTACCATAAACTGACACTGACATAAATATTTTTATTTAAATCGATACATGTGAAAAAAACCATAACAACAATGAGGGAATTTGATGAACATAAAACAACAACTAATGCAAATAACCATAATGAAAAAAAACATTTTTTCTTCGAAAATATTTCACTTTATCGACATTGATCAAAAGTACCTTTTCTTCAGCTTAAGGTTTAGAGTATCGAAAAATATTATTATCGTTCTCTCATCATACAAGGTCTATAATAAAAAAGCATTTTTGTGTTACGTCTAGTCCGTCCCTGGCAAACTAAATACGCCAAATGTGTTTAAAAAGGAGACTCATCTACTAACCATTATACTAAAAAATTATTAAATTACACCTAGTACTTAATAAATTATTTAAAAAACAACGATTTCCAGGGACGTCCGTTATGGACCCTGCATATTAAGATAGTAAATTAGGCAATGACCTTACATCAAGTAGGACACGACTTTGGTTGACAGTCTTTGAAGAATAAATAATTCACATTCTTAGGTGGAATATAAATAACTTTGCAGAAAAACAATCGGGAGCTCTGAAAATTACTATATTTTTTCTTTGTGGTTTTCTGTTAATTAGACAAAGATACTACGTCCCCTTCGAGCGTTCGGAATGTAGTTTTTATAAAACCCTTAGTGGAACGGCCATCTTTCATACCTGCTTTCACATTTGACACTACCAGATTAACCACTGTCATATTTGTCGTTATTGTTAAATAAAATTATTTTTCTATTTGGGTTTCATAATGGCTACATTATGAAATGCAAAAAAATTGAATAACCTGCCACTTAATGAAACTGAAATTTTATGTTTTTATGTTGGCAGCAACTAGGGTTCGAATTCTGAACTTACTTCGATTTCGTTGAAAATAGTTTTCTTGGAATTATGGATTCGACAAAATTTTTTTATAGTAAACTTTAAAATTCTAACCTTTAACCTTGCTAGATATTTATCTGAAATACCTATACTGGGAAATATATAACATGCTGACGGTGTCCGTCAACTAATTTTTAGTCACAACTATAAAACAACATAACCTAAAAATAATAGAATTATCTTCCAGTTTATGCTCTATTTCTAAAGTTTTATGCCATAAAGTACTTATTTTATTTTTAATTCAATATAGTATTATACATATTACGTTATATATATAAATATAGATATCTTTATGGTCATTGGTGAGCCCGTACAATATATGATGCGGTCGCTCGTCAGCCCAGTTGAACCTTGGTCGTCCCGGTATCGGGCTCACCAAGAAATCGCCGTGTATATAGGCTTTAAAAGAGAGACAAAATTATAAAATGGTATGTCCTTGTTTTTCGGTCGGGATGACCTAAAGCCTATGCACACCTAGCTTATACATGACATAGTTCACAATAATTCCACACAAATGGCGCTGCGGTCGATATACACTTATCTAGTAAACAGCATTTTGGTGAGCCCAACCTTTATACAAATTTGTTGGCCGATAGAATGTTGGTTAGCCCTAAACTTGGCAACGTATCAAATCTTTATGCAGTTGTATTACATATTAAGATTTCTTGGAAGACGTTGAAAAATTTATATTTCTTCTGTACGGGTATGCATTTTAATGGGAAAAATAACAAGAATAAATTAAAAAATATTGGAAAAATATTTTTATTTTCCTTTTAAACGCAATTATTTTGATTATATTTTTTTTATTTTTGTCTGTATGTATTGTAGACAAATGACTTAATGGTAACCCAGTCCCTATCATTAAACATTTTGGAATATTCTTTTTTTAATAGTTCAACTTCATGATTCTTAGGAGAGATTTTTTCTCTGATATGTTTAGCAAAAAATTGTCGAATTATTTTGCCTTGTTCGGGAGTCCAAGCCTGTCTTTTGCTTTTTAATTATTTGTCACTATCTAGCTTATCTATAAAAATAATAATAATTAGTTTTAGTTCTGAAAATGTCTTATAGGCCTTTTACCGTTTAATTCAGTTGAAGTAGTTGTCTCAATCCCTTCACTCGCATTGGATTCTAAAATACTAGGATCTGATATTTTTTTGGAACCTTTACAAGTCAAAGATTGTATAGGAAGTGATTCGGTATCGGAATCTGATTCGACGTTATCTGAGACATCAATTTGCCATTGCCTTTGTTTATAGCAATTAGAATTTTCGCCACTTTGGCAGTTTGAAAAATATCCTGAGGTAACCTTAAATAATATATCAAATAACATAATTCTTTACTTAATCAGTAAATGAGATAGAAGAATTTTCTTAATAAGTTATAAATAAATTTCTTAAGGACTACCAAAGATATTTGACTTATGTTTTCGGCACATTATAGCCCCTTGTTTGGACTTAGGATACAGATACAGGTTATATTTTACAAATACTCCACTTAGTAGGTACAGGATGGTAAATTAGTGAGTGCAATTGCAATAAATTTTTATTTTTATCTCAATCTACAAATCAAAATATAATTCTTTAATTTATTCATTTCTAATAAAAACACATTATCATCAGTTGCCAGTTATCCTAAAGGATATTTTGTCATATGCTCACTTAGTAGGTTATATAGAAACTTAAAAGATGCAAAATTTTTAAACAGGACTCCCGTAAGTAAATCATAAATAAAATACAAATACAAAAGTTTACAATATGAGAGGGCGCAATAATTGTAATATAGGTAACTAAAAAATCAAATTTATTCGAATAATCGCTATTAAGGATTTTGTTAAATAAGGGATATAAGAAGGCCATTAACTTTTGCGAAAGTTGTGGAAGCTTGTAAAAAAATATTTTGAAATTTGTTGTATTTTCCATAGCCTTTATCCAAATTTAATCAACGAAGGGGAAAAAACGTATGTTTTAAATAAATTTGAGGGTCACTTGATGCGTAAAGCGGAAGATTACCACGTCCTTAAAGACATAGTTCTTAAGGTGAGTGTTAAGGTTCACCTTAGGTTAAGGGAACTTTGAAATATCGGCCCTTAGGATCATTTTAAAGATAATTTTATACTAAACTTGTTAAAGATCATTACATCATTTAGAGTTAGAGGGTGCTGTTTAATCATGCTTCGGTTTCTTTTTGATTTTCTTATTAAAATTAAATAGCATGACACATTTAATCAATTTTTTTCTTACCCGTTAAAAATCTCAAACTATTTCGTTTTTACTTTCGAAATTTTAACAAAAAACGAAGTTTTAAATAAATATCAAATTAAGCCTAGCAAATAACAGGATTGAAAAAAAATTGTTTCCCAATAACATTGGGTTTATGGCTTGTAAAAGGTTTATATGACACGCTCTATATTAAATTTAGGAAAATACACCGTTTTAGAATTTTTCTCGTAACTTACCTATAGTACTCCTCATGAGTTTTTTTGTATGGCGCATAAAATTATCAAATTGTTCCATTTCAGATTGATAAATATTCATAACTTGAAGAACAGTAGCAATTTGTTTCCCGAGTCTGGTAGAACTAAATAAATCTTGATTGGAGACTCCTGACTATTGGGCTAGCTTTTTTAAAATAGGGTATCCACTAAGCCATCGATTATTGCTTTTAGCGTTTGCAAATAGATATTCATTCGATTTTGGGACACATTCAGATCGAATAGACAACATTATATCAATGAGTAACTGGATTTTTTTTGGAAACCAAAGAACAACAGATTTACTCCGTTTCCACCTGTTACAACTCTTTTTTGAAATTTTTTGATAAAATTTTTTCACTTTCAGATTCAAGAAACTTTTGTTTTGGTTATTTGAATTTCTATCATTTTTGTACATATCAAGCTTCAGAAACTGTATTTCTCCTATTCGTTTCCTATTTAATAGCAGGGTTCAAGCCATAATACACTCTGTTAATCTCCGATACTGAATGTTTAGTTGTATTTTAGCTTTAATATTTTCACACGCAATATCTGCTTCACTAACTACAAATTTTTGAAATTCCATTAGTTCCGAAGTGGGTGGAAACACTTGGTTTTTCCCATGAAGATCTTTCAAAGCCATACTAGATATTTCCGAATTCCAATGACCTGATATTAAAGATCGCAAATGTTTGATGTCTTTTAAAGCTACCTCTGGATCCTTACATTCCAGGAAACGATGTTTTTTGATAATAATCTTGGCTGCTATATCGCAAACTTGAATTAATCTGGTATTCAAATGAAGGGCTAAGCTTGGTGCTTTAAAGCTTTTTTTCTCTCATCGTACCCACCTTAGCAGCTGTTACGAGATTGTTAAAAACCTCTGGTTTTATACATCTAAAAATGCTGGACGCCGGTCATTTCCTTTAACACTATTAACAACCAACCAAGCTCTCTAAGTTTGTTCGACACCATTGTAGCTAGTTAAACCCGCTTATGTCTCTTTAATTGACTTTCGCCGTAAGAGCATATTAACACGTCACCAATAACAGCTTTTGATACGTCATCTGCACGCATTTTATCTAGCACTTCTTTTTTTAGTCTTAGAGAATCGTAAAATTCATTGTAAATGCCAGAACGTATATCAAAAGCCTGTGACTTACACACTGATATATATTGTAGTTACAGACGAAATGTGAAAATACAAATTATAGGTAGTTTGTTTTTGGGTTTCGGTCACTTTGAAATGAAATTCCAATATTTGGTTGACGTTTATTATACTAAACCATCGTCAGAACTTTTTGTAATAAAGAGAAAGAGCGTATAAATAAAGTAGAAAGATGCAATATTTTTGACGGTGTTAGCGACAAAATTCTTATTTTATATTAATATTAGTTTGTATAGAATGAAAAGAAAAAATATATAAATGAACATACCTTGTAAAATTCTCACTCACTTACACTAAATATGGTAACATTTTGTCTTGTTGTTGAATGGACATGAACTAACTTAGTTACACAAATTTAGTAGTAAGGTAGGTTATTATTTAAATACCATAAAATAAAAGCTATGTACATTTAATATAATTTACATTTTGGGTATTTAGTTTGTTTATATTTTTAAAATAATAACCTACCTTACTACTTAAGTTGTATAACTAAGTTAGTTCATGTCCACTCAACAACAAGACAAAATGTTACCAAATTTAGTGTAAGTGAGTGAAAATTGTACAAGGTATGTTCATTTATATATTTTTTCATTTCATTCTATACAAACTAATATTAATATAAAATAAGAATTTTGTCACTAGCACCGTCAAAAATATTGCTTCTTTCTATTTTATTTATACGCATTTTTCCTTATAACAAATAGCTGACGATGGTTTAGTATAATAAACCGAAACGTTAACCAAATACCGGAATTTAATTTCAAAGTGACTGAAACCCAAAAACAAACTAACTACCTATAATTTGAAAAACGGTCAAGAAAACAAAACTATGAAAATACAAATATTTCCGCACGAACCATCCGTCTCAGCAGCCACTAATAGAATTATATTATTAAGTTCTTGGTGAGCCCCTAGTATCGGTATGAGATAGTGGCAACAGCGCTGGGATGACCAATGTGTCTTTAATGCACATATATGTATTTAGTTGGGCTAACCAAGGCTAAGGGCTCACTTAAATACTAATTATATGTAGTATTTTTATTTATCGTAATTTTTTACCCCTCTAAGCGTCCACTTCATCAAAATAACCTATTTTTTTTATTTCTTGGAAGTATACGCCTCTATTTACCTTAGAAGTGCTGGGTGGACCAGCGACCCGTCGATATAGCGGGCTGACTAATGTACTAAGAAACAATAAATATATATTTATAGTTACTGTAGGCATTTCCTGGGCATTAATTATTATTCTTGTCAGATTCTGTGTCGACACCATATTTTGTTCAATAGTATTATTAATAATTATTTTGTTCAATATTTTGAACTTTGTTCTGCTCGCACCATGACTCAAAGTTTTGCATATTCTTTTTAAAAGTTTTTCTAGATTATTTCCTGCAATTTCTCGTATAAGTAGAGTACAACTTTCTTCCTGACTCATTGGCGGTTGGGGGTTGAGGTCGGCGTCCCGCAGGGCAGTGTATTGGGACCGTTGCTTTTTCTACTATACACAAATGATATTTCAAACTTTCTGATTTCCTACCATTGTGAGTTTGCGGATGATATAACAGTGCTTGATTTTAACACAAATGAATCTACTGTGGTCAGTTCAATAGAACAAAATCTTAATATTCTGCAGAGTTACTTTACCACTAACCGACTTACCCTAAATCAAAATAAGACTTTTTCCTTACAATTTCATCCCTACGGAGCACACTACACAAAGAGTCAGTTACTGAGATTGAATGGTCGATCAATTGCTCAACTTACTTCATTAAAACTACTTGGCATTCATATAGATATGTCCTTGAATTTTAGAAATCATGTTGACTTTGTTTGCAAAAGATGTGCAAGTAACTGTTATGCTTTGCGCCGCTTAAGGCAAATTTTGAGCAAGGAGGTAGTAAAGACTTACTATTTCTCAAATTTTGAATCATTTATCCGATATGGCATCATCCTTTGGGGAAGTTCGTCGGCTGCCCGTAGAGTCTTTATAATGCAAAAGCGAGCAATTAGATGTATGTTTGGTCTTAATTTTAGGGAATCGTGTAAAGACGTGTTTATTAATGAAACGGTACTAACATTGCCCAGTCTTTATATTTTTGAAATTTTAAAGTTTGTCAAATCAAATTATAATAGTTTTAAGTTACAAAACGCATTTCACAGTTATGGTACTAGATTTGGAAATGACCTTCAATATGTTCATCACAAATTAGAGTTATATAAACAAAATCCGTATTATATGGGCGCAGTTTGTTATAATAAACTTGCTTCTTGCTACAGAAATCCAAATGTGAATATATCTAGAATTAGAGAATTCTTAGCAATTAATGCTTTTTACTCAATTGAGGAATTTTTGCACCATGAGTTTTAGTCGTTATTTTAATTTTTCTTTTATATCTATTAATTTATGTAATTTCTGAATTGTTATTTTTTAAAGTTAGTCATAAGTTGACATGTCCTATATCCTATTTTAGTGATCGCTTGGATTAATAAATATTCATTTCATTTCATTTTTATTAACCTTAATAATATATTTATTTTTAATTATGACGACTGTGAAGAAGCTTTGATGTGTTCAATTGTTTCTATCATGGCATATTTGATACTTGCCAACCCAAAAAGAAAATACTAATTCAAATGGAACAAATTTACTTCTTCAGACTTTAAGGGCCCAAATAGATAAAGTATTATAGAATACACGGTTCATAAGACAATTAGAGCACCTCTACTTTAGAAGACTCCCCGCTTCGCTGGTCGTTTTCTGAATTAAACGCGTGCTCTAAGATAATGTCTTATGAAACTTGTATCTTAATATGCTATTGTTGTTTTTGTGTGTTAAATTTAAGTATTGTGAAAAAAATAGTAATTCTTAACTCAATACGATAAAACTGTACCAACTCTGCGTAAACTGGATAAAACTATAGACTTTTGAGTCACGTCCGTCGATTGTTTGTTTTTTTCTAACAAAAACATATCAATCCGGTTACCTGAAAATGAAAACAGGAACAGGCAGAAGATAAAAAGAGATGGGGATTATAAACATAGAATCCAATTCCAAACTTAAGTGGCAAGTTAAATTATTGTTTGTAACAACGTGGTAAATAATAGATGCAGTATTTCGTGTTATAAGGGTTGCGTTTTAGTTGATTTTGAATCTGAAACCTATTCATATCAATTGTATTTTTATAGTTAATTACCATTTGGGTGTCCTTTAACAAGTCTAAATTTATGTCTCCAAACAGCATGGCATGTTTCTTTCTGGTTCTCTAGTAGCCTATCAAGTTCATTAATGTATTCTTCGATGTTATTTCTGATTTGAACAACAATATTCGAGTCTCCCGACTAGTTGTGTTCCAGTAATAACCTCTTTATTCGCATATCATCACCAAAACATCGGCAAAATCGAAACAAATGAACCGCCGTAATTTGTAATTTACCATCAGAGTGGCCAAGACTAATAACAAAAAACAAAAGGCAATCAATCATGGAGACAGCAAGCGCCAACCCTAATGAATGTCGGTGTAACAAAGGAATGAGAAAGAACGATTCATAAATTTCATTTGTTTTAAATAAATCAAAGCCGTTAGACAAACAATACCTTCTTTGGTTGATTAATTAAGCTTAATATTTTTGTCTTTGGTATAAGCAAGCTGATGTTTTTCAATAATCCATGAAGGGTAACAAATGATAGTTCAGCCGCTAATTTAATAACGGCGAAGATGAAGCACTGTTGAACAAAATATAATAAGATATTTAAACAATATTATAGATACATAAAATTAAGTTCTAAATGACATGATTCTTCACATGCATATGTTTACCTTAGATCTGGAGTAGACTATCTATTTTTAAGAATTAAAATTAACAAAACAATATGGCTCACATTCCTTAATGACGTGCTTATATTTCAGATTGCGATTCCTTAGGTCATTTTATAAAGTTCATAATATGAACATACAGGGTGGCCAATTAGTGCGACAAAGTTCAATATCTCTTTTACCGCTAGGGATAGCGAAAAACTTTTTTCACGAAAGTTATTAAGCGTTAAGAGGTGCAGCTTTTAAAATTATTTTCGACCATACAGGGTGCTCCAAAAGAGCAGTGTGATAAAAATTTCATATTTTTTAAATGGGACACTATGTATATTTTTACATATTTGAATTCACCGTAAAATTCTGTACATAGCACCGTAATTATTTGTACACATTTTTGCAACGTTGCCAAATAGATTGGAAAATTCCTAAAATTTGTGCAAAAACATGGTTCAATGAAATGTGTAATATTTCTGAACTTATAATAATTTGAAATAAAATATTTTTATGTCGGAAAGAGGAATGTTGACAGAAGTCCCCGATGATAACACATATCAGGGTATTTTCTATGGATATGCCAACATTACGAACTTGAAACCTGAATTTCGTAAGTTTTTTAAATGAAACACCCTGTATACGATTACTTTATCTTGTAGATATTTTAATCCTCTCTAATTTTTATTAAGGTCTTTCTATGCCTATCTCTACCAATCGTGGTGGTATTTCAATTTTTATTTAAACTCAAGCAAAAAAAAGTGGATGTATTTTACCATTGTCTTTTTTCTAGTCACCTATGACAAAATAAAAACAAAATGTTGTAATTTAAAAAAAAATTATTTATTCATACGGGAGAATACGACACAAAAATATTTTAGCGATTCAAGCTTGTGGACAATTTCTAAAGTAAATTATTACCTAATTATTTGTTCATATAGTAACCCCCAATACCTTGAACACATAATTCAATACGTTTTTTAAAAGAATGAGTCATGTCTCTACACATTTTCAACTGTTTTCAAAGTATTATTCGGCAAATGTCGAGAAACATTCTTTTGAAAAACGTATTGAATATGTGTTAAAGTTAATGGGGGTCACTATGAACAAATAATTAGGCAATACTTTGAAAACAGTTCCAAATATGTAGAACATGACTCACTCTTTTGAAAAACGTATTGAATATGTGTTCAAGTTAGTGGGGGTCACTATATGAACAAATAATTAGGTAATAATTTTCTTTAGAAATTGGCCACAAGCTTGAATCGTTAAAATATTTTTGTGTCGTATCCTCCCGTATGAATAAATATATTTTTTTAAATTACATCATTTTGTTTTTATTTCGTCATAGGTGACTAGAAAAAGGACAATGGTAAAATGCATCCACTTTTTTTTGCTCGAGTTTAAATAAAAATTTAAATACCACCAAGATTGGTGGAGATATCCATAGAAAATACCCTGTATAAAAATATTGATATGTGTTATCATAGGGGACTTCTGTCAACATTCTTCTTTCCGACATAAAAATATTATATTTCAAATTATTATAAGTTAAGAAATATTACACATTTCATTGAACCATGTTTTTGCACAAATTTTAGGAATTTTCCAATCTATTTGGCAACGTTGCAAAAATGTGTACAAATAATTACGGTGCTATGTACAGAATTTTACGGTGAATTCAAATATGTAAAAATGTTCATAGTGTCCCATTTAAAAAATATGAAATTTTTTTCACATAGTCGAAAATAATTTTAAAATCTGCACCTCTTAACGCTTAATAACTTTCGTGAAAAAATTTTTCCGCTATCCCTAGCGGTAAAAGAGATATTGAGCTTTGTCGCACTAATTGGCCACCCTGTATGTCCGTAATGGCTTTAAATTTTTTGCTACAGGATGTTGAATTTTAATTTTTAAAATTGTTATTTTTTAATATCTCCGAAAGTACTTTAGATATTATTTTCAATTTTGGTATGTGTTAATAAGATATAGAACCATAAATTTTAGTTAGAATAGTTATTACATTGTTCCACCAGTGGCGTCCCTGCAAAGATGTCATCTGATAATTTTTTACAAACAAGATGGTGCGCAACTCACATTTTTCCATGCGGATGTTTTTCTGATTAGCCTGGTCAATTCTACATGAAAACGATCTCTTGAGTTTTTCACGTCAGTTCTTGATTAAAACCACTAAATTCATATTGAAACTCATTATTGTTAAACATTGATAAAATAATTAATGATAAATTTTGATTTATAAAAATTGTTGGAAATGGTCACCTTCACTTAAAAGGCATTCTTCCGTCCATCCTCTCATCGAATTGCCCACTCGTTAAAATATTGAAATTGTTATAAAACAAAATTTATCATTAATATTTTATCAATGTTAATAACAATGAGTTTCAATATGAATTTAGTGGATTTAATCTAGAACGGTGCGTCTGACGAGAAAAACTCAAGATATCGTTTTGATGTAGAATTGACCAAGCTAATCAAATAGAGTCATATAGAAAGATGTCAGTGGCGTACCATCTTTTTTGTAAAAAATATCAGAGGATATCTTTGCAGGGACGCCACTGGTGGAACAATTGAATAACTTTTGTAACTAAAATTTGTGGCTCTATATCCTCTTAACACATACCAAAATTGAAAATAATATCTAACGTTCTTTCAGAGATATTAGAAAATAACCATTTAAAAAATAAAAATTCAACACCCTGTAGCAAAAAATTTAAGCCGTTGCGGACATATGTTCATATAAACTTTTCTTCATAGAATGACCTAAGGAATCACACTCTGTAATATTGGCACATCGTTAAGGAACACCCTGTATTGCTTTAAAACATGCCTAATTTCTTTCCCTGTACTTCAGTATTATGGCAATCGCCAAGAAAGGTTCGCAGAAACTTGGTGTATTTTTCTAAACAGAAAAGTTGTAGATGTTACCGTGAAAGACCGAAATACGTGAATGTCAACATTCGCTTTTCATATGTTTGGCGTATTTCAAATGTTCAACTTTCAAAATTCCGCTTTTTCCTATTTAACCCTTGAGAAATTAGGGGACTAAGTGTAGATAAAACAACGTTTCCTTGAGAACGGTTAGAATTAGCGACATGAATGTAGTACTTAATTTTTAGTCAATAGTCTGTCCCTGCAGCTGTGAGTAAAGCTGGATTTATAAACTTGACGTTGATGATTGACGGTGCTGTTTGACGGTGACGTTACAGCTTAAACATATTGAAATGCATAAGACAATTTATATTTGACGATGACGGTGCCGTTTGACGGCCAATATAATTCAATTTTATCTTTTGACGGTGGACGTAGCAACGTTCGTAGCAGGTTTCCACAGCCAATCAAAATCATGTTTGCCTTTCACGTGATATTTAGTAAATATTATTTTATTTCATACCATCTTATTAACCATTTTAAAGTGTACTGTTGATAAGTGTTGATAGTATCATTCAGATCATATAAACATGAAAATTAATATAATCATATGAAAATATAGAAAAGCCGAGAAAAATAGGTTATGTTATCGTCGCCACCATCAAGTTTATAAATCTATCTTTTTACGGCACCGTCAAACCGCACTGTCAAACTGCACCGTCAATCGTAACGTCAAGTTTATAAATTGGCCTTAATTCACAACACCTTCTTGGGTAGTAATTTCAAGGGTCTTACCTGGAATACATCATATTAAAAACAAAATTAAATATACCTGGTGGTTCAATAATTACGTGTAAAAAAACTTAATTCCATTGGAGCTCTTTGGGAGCCCATATCTCCTAAGAGAAAGTCTATACGAAAAAAGTTTACATAAATAAACTCCTGGACAAAATTAAAGCAACATCATAAATTTGCCATATTTTTTATGCTATTTTTTTTTCTGAATTTATGATCCGATTTGAATGATTTTTTTTTGCATTGTAGGTTACTTTCTTGTAAATGTTATAGTTTTCGCTGTTTATGATAAAAATTTCATTTTCGATTTATACTGGGTGTAATAAAAATACTATGTTTTTTTCCCAAAATTCGTATCACCCTGTGGAGTATACTAGCAACCGAACCATATAGCAGTTGACATTAAACGGTAGGTCCATTTTTCCCCAACATTTTCTTTTTTTGTTTGCTTCATTATCTCTGTTATTAAAGGAGATACACCGTTTTATAGCGTAACATGTTTTTATAGACTTTGTTATTCAACACATTCATTGTTAAATATTTTCAAGTAGGCTATGGACCTTTTCTGACATTACAAGCGATGTGTCAATATCGAATATATTATTTATTATCTATATAACTGTAAAATTTCTGCTCGCTTTGATAAATGGAAACAAAATTAACGAGTTACTTTATTTAATAAAGTAATTACAATATTAAGATTACGTTTATTAAACAATTTTTTTTTTTGGAAACGAGTGAAACATGAAAAGAACAAAAATCAAAACAATAAAATTAATGGATTTATAACGTTAATAGCGTGTATGCCCACATCTACTACGAATCACTGCATTCATACTACGTACTGGAAATTAAATTTTTAATTGTATCTTGGGGAATATCCTCCCATTCTGCAATTACTGCATCCACCAATTGATTGTGGTTAACCGGTACGGGATTGCGACTTCGAACATTTCTTTTAAGAGCGTCCCATAAATGCTCTATGGGATTTAAATCGGGACTGTGAGGTGGCCAATCCATCAATGGAATAGCTAAAGTAGTTATAAGGCTCTTACTGCTTCTTCTACCTACAAATTTTTTGGTCGATTCATTTTTCAAGATTAAAATACTCGTCGGGCAACTGGACATAGGAAACGAACGTTTAATAAGCAGTTTCCGAACAGTTTTTATCAGTATGGCGAATTTAATTTGACCTTTGTAACTGCTAACACATGTTGAGGAAATGTTTTTGTAAGTAAAGCCGAAAAGGTAAATAAGTTTGCATTTTTTTCTTCTAAAGGATAAAGTGGCATTTCAGATCCGACGGGTGTCGTTCGAATTGAACAAGTGAGAACATACCTGACCATTATAAACTCCGCGGCGGTTTGTTCGAGTCAGTTTAAGTTTATAAATCAGAGATTATTTCCCAGTGAACTGAACTGAACGTAAAATATAATAATGTACCCTGAAAAATAAACAACTTGGAATCTGTCAAACGGTTAGACTTTCTAAAGAGTTTACCCTGAAGATATGACAACAATGTTCAAGATTTACTGACATTTTTCGCCATATGTTGCTTTGTTTACCTTCCTGGCAGGGGCACCACGTGGTCATTTTTGGTTTGACATAAGGTCATGTACAGGGCATATTAAATTAAAGCGCCATGTTTGGATATTTTTCTTCAATTTGTTTTCATCTCAGGAAGTGCCGATTTAAATATAATACGTCATTTCCATAACCGGCCTTATTCAGGCATGATCTCCTTTTTTGGGAATTTGCGTCCGACTTTTTCTAGCAACAGAGCCAACCTGTTAACCATAAAAATTTACCATTACCACGTGAAATCGCTCGTTGTTTAATTTTTGCGTTTTATTTCATCAATACTGATTGGACTGACCTTCGCAAAAAATACAATTGCTCTACTTTTACACATTGCCCATATGGCATCCCTAATTACTACCGCACATAATTTTTTTGAAAAATGACGTATCTTTAATTGGGTGTAAACAGGAGAAGACAATTGTTCGGGTTTATTTTTATTTTTATTTAATAAAAAATTGTTCTTTTTCACCAGTCACCATTAGTACATGCTGAATATTGACATTTGCCGGTTTAAGTGAGAGATAATGATATTGGACAAATATTTTTGACATACGCCAAACAACTCGGAGAATGCCGATATTCACCGGAGAATGAACATTTGAGTTAAGTAGTTTTACCTTCCTCTATAAGCCATACCCAAGTTTAAAAAAAAAATTAACGAGTCAGAAGTTATTGAGCCGTTTCCAGACTACATACATCCACTGTATATGCAGCCTTATGCCAATATACAAAATGGAGCCATTTATATTGTACAATAAATTCTTTTTGTCTGTTCGATATTAAAATAACACAGAAAACAATAAAATTCAAAACATTTAAAGTGTTCTATTGTTATAAAAACCACAAATCGGTTTACAGTGAGCATATGCATTCGGTAGGCTAATAAATATACCAAACCGAGTTTTACATTCCCCGGTCGACAATAAAATATTGAACATTGGTTCTCTAAAATATTCGTGTGGTATACGCAAGGAAAAAATGTCTTGTCATGGCTGTTATTTAAGGCTTGAGATTGTTATTTAAAATATTTATACTATTTATGTGTTATAACTATTCAATTTACGAGGTGCATTAGAACAATTTTCTGTTATGCAGACAACCTATGGTGATTCTGGTCAGTAGACGACAGTATACGACATAATAACGTCTCATAACGAGTTTTTTATTACGTCATCCTAACGTCTTTTTCCTCGCGAGCTTGTACGTGGCTAATGGCTGCCCTTGCATTGGAAACAATTCTCATAGATGGCATTGCCTCCTCTTTTACACTGCCTGGTTACGCCAGTTGGTGTTTAAGATGTGACGTCACCGTCTGCAAAATTGTAAGGCCCTAAATATCGATTATGGGAAGGCAATAAATGTGTCTGAGGGTGTAAAGATCCACCCTGCCACCCCTAATGATTATAATAAGATACTAAAACATCTAAACGATAACAAAATCCCGAGTCACTCATTCCGCTTCACGGATGAGAAGCTACTTCATGTAGTAATCCGCGGTATCCTCGAGACCTGGTCCGAGGATAAGATAAAGGCCGACCTGGAGGAGCTCGGCTTCACACCCTCCAGTGTAAGAACGTGGAAGAGGCGAGATGGAACCGCCATGCCATTTTGTACGGTTTTGGTTCCCAAAACACAAAGTGACATATATAAAATGACCTACTTGGACAATCTCAGGGTGCGTGTAGATACCCATCGCTCTAAACACACTGATACGCAGTGTCACAGGTGTCAGCTGTACGGCCACACCCAAGTAAAGTGCACAGCACAAATAAAATGTATGAGATGCGCGGAGAGTCATGTCTCTAGAGATTGTCCAAGCAGCTCACAAACCAAGTGCTGCAACTGCAATGGTGCGCACCAATCGAATTCTAGGGAGTGTCCTCGGCACCCCAGGAATCTGCAGGAGGCTGCTGCTGCTCGAAAGACAGCAGCAGGCCCAGGCAAGTTCGTTTGGGGAAGCCAAAATAACAATAAACTGAAAAATACTAACCAGATAGTTACAGCTACAGCGCAGCCTGCAAAGGAAGTCAACGCGCTACAAGCAACGCTTCAGAGTATGCAAACCTTGATGATGGAGTTCACCAAGATGATGCAGACTCTCACACCAGTACTGCAAATGTCCAAGCTGAACCAATAGTGGTTGCACGCCCAGTGGACTTTCTAAAGATTTGCGCTATAAACATTAATGGGATTAAGGGCAAAAAACTCGAACTAATAAAATTCTCAGAAGAGCACAGCCTCGATGTGATTCTGTTACAAGAAACATGGTTAAAAGAAAAAATACGTTTTTCTTTCCCAAACTACAACGTTTTTAGAAATGACAGAGTAACTAAATTAGGTGGAACCATGGTTCTTGTTAAAAAACACATTCAGGCGAGCTCTATGCCTAATCCGGATAGTTGCAGAAAAATAGAAGGGACATACGTCAAGATCAGGGTGAGCGGAAGGAGCGTAGTGCTCGGCTCCGTGTACTGCGGTCCTGCTGCGATCTTTGATTTTGACAGGCAGTGTATCGAAGACATTTTCGACAACAATAACACCATGATAATCGGGGGAGATCTGAATGCCAAAAATCGTATTTGGGGATGCAGATTGCAGAGCCACAAACAAACGAGGTCAGCTGTTATACAATAGGTCAGGCGTTCTTGACTACCATATGCTCCCACCTGAGGACCACACCCATCTAAGTCCTATCGGATTACCGGAAACGCTGGACATATTCGTGATCAAGAACACTGACAGGATATCTCAGCCTAAAGTATGTCACGATCTAACGTCAGATCACTTGCCCGTGATAATGGAATATGGTGACCCTCACAGGAGGGGGAAAAACACCGTAGCCTTAACCAAAGCGAGCTGGGAAAAATTCAAAAATGAATTAAAGGGCTGCGATGCGATTCCTCCTATTGCGAACAAACCAGACATTGACGAGGCAGCGGTAGTGCTAGTCAACAACATAAAGCAAGCACTTGCTAGAGCATCGAGCACTGTGACAATAAATTACTCCAAATACGGTGATCTAAGTCATGAGATAAAAATCGAGATAAGAGAGAAGAACAGACTCTTACATCAAGCCTATAGAACTGGTGATCCGGCGATCAAAATCCAAGCAAATCTGGCAACACAGCGTATCAAGAAACAACTGATAGATGCAGAGTCTGATATGTGGGATAGGAAGGTCAAAAGCCTGAATATCGAAGATAACAGTCTCTACAGAATGACAAGAACTCTAACGAAGGGCTCACGCAAACAGATGCCGCCACTAACAACCGCAGACAACGTCATTCTGACAGACGCTAAAGAAAAAGCTGAGAAATTTGCTGAAGTTCTTTACGAACAGTTCAGCGAAAATCCAGCCAACAACAAAGCATCAGAAAACCGGATTAACAGAACTGTAGAGATCTATAAACGCATGGATCCCCACCCCGATCCCAACCTGCAACACATCACAGCAGATGAAGTGAAAGGTCTAATAGCCAAGACCAAAATAAAGAAGGCACCCGGTATTGATGGCATCTCCAACAAAGCCTTAAAAAATCTACCGGACAACATCATAAACGACATAGTCTGTATAACAGAAGCAATGCAGACCCTCGGACACTTCCCTGTCGCCTGGAAGAAGGCAAAGATCGTAATGATAGGGAAGGCTGGACAAAATAAGAAACTCCTGAGTAGCTATAGGCCAATCAGTCTACTGTCTAACTTGGGCAAATTAGCGGAAAGGTTAATCTCGGGTAGGCTATCAGCCTTTGTCGAAATTAATCACTGTATACCAGAGGAGCAGTTCGGCTTTAGAGCAAATCTGTGCACCATTAGACAGGCGACAAGGTTCGCCTCTAATATTCTTAGGGGTTTCAACACCAGGAGACACACAGCGGCCGTGTTATTCGATGTAAGCAAGGCGTTTGATAAAGTATGGCACAACGGGCTTCTACTAAAAATGATTAGGATGGGAGTACCTGACTACCTGATAAGACAGATTGCGTCTTATCTGGAAGACAGGTCTTTCCAAACATGGATTGACGAAGAACTGTCATCATCAAAGAATATTCGAGCTGGTGTACCTCAGGGTTCAGCAATAGCCCCCCTGCTTTACAACATCTACACTGCTGACATGCCGAAGTTTCCCATGTGCGACAATTACATATACGCAGACGACACGGCGTTTGCAGTATCAGGAAAAAGCCCTAGAATACTAACCCTAAGGCTCAACAGGAACATCGCCCTCTTTGAAGAGTGGCTCTCAAAATGGAAGATCAAAATAAACCCGGACAAGACTCAGGCAATTTACTTTTCCAGGGCACGCCTCAAACTCCCAACGGGGAAACTCAAAGTGGGAAACCAGGATATCGACTGGAAACAGAGTGTTAAGTATCTTGGTTTACACTTCGATAAAAGGCTGACCTGGAGGGTAAACTCAGCCAACATCATGAAGAAGGCCAACCAACAACTTGGCGCTATATACTGTTTACTCAACAGAAGGAGTAAACTCAATCTAAGAACGAAGGTAAACCTCTACACGACATTCATCAGATCAGCGATGATGTATGGTGCCCCAGCCTGGTGCACCCTATGTAAGTCGAGCCTTCAACAAATACAGGTAATTCAAAACAAGGTACTAAAGATAATAGTTGACACTCCTCGATACACACGGAACGACATTATACACAGAGACCTCGAAATTGCTACAATTTCGGAGTTTCTAGACAAAACCATCACCAAATACCATACTAAGGCTAACATTGCCAACAATAGCACGATCGCTGCTTCACACATACATTCACGACCTAACGCTACATACAAATTACCGAAAGACTGGCTCACGCGCAACCGCGTCTGAGTCCAAAACAATCAAAATACAAAAAACAACAAAGATTGCCTTGCTTTGCACAACCTGCAAAAACCAGGTGTAACATGACGACTACGCCTACCCTACTACCCACTACCTTATACGTTCGGAGCTCTCGAAATTTGTTCACTCGATTAACTTCGAGTGAAAAAATCTCTAGAGCTGGCACCCAACATAAATGTATAGCATAGCTAAATCAAAATCAGAATATGCAGTTAACCAGTCATATAGCGAAATCGAGTTATAGGTATGATACCTAATTCAGACGGTGAGTTTTAGTCAGTCGGCTCGTCTACCTCGTAGGCGAAACTTACACTCTGTAAGTTGACATTGGTCTGGTCTTTCCCCGCAATGTTGCTAACCTGACACTACCTGGCCCCCGCGAGGGTCAGGTGTCTGTAAGCAGATTTCTCATCGTGTGTCCAAAAAAAAAAAAAAAAAAAAAAAAAAAATTGTTTCTGGGGTGAGGGTCAAATTTCAAGAATTGACCCCCTGACGAGCTCCAAACAGAGCGACATAGCTGGGCATAGCCTTTATAGGCCAGAGTAGAGTTGTTCGGCAATTTTAGTTTCCGAAAACAATAAATCGCTGGAGTAAGTATAACTCTTCTTATAGATAAGTTTTAAAATCCATTTCTAGACCGTTTGTAGCTGATAAATATGGTTGTTAGTGGCCCCACCCCAAGCAACAATTCCATAGGAAAGATGCGGCTGAACTAGAGGATTATAGAGGATCGTAAGATTCGTAAGTTCCCTCTCCTTAAAAACCTGCCTAAACTTTTTAAACCTTCCTAAAAGCGACCTTACCTTTTTAGTTACGTAATTTATATGAACATCCCATCTCATATGGGAGTCCAGAAAAACCCCAAGATACTTCATATTACAACAACCGCTTATCTCCACAGTTTTCACAGTTGCAGGGGTTGTTAATATTTAGCTTAGTAAAAGTCGGCAAATTTGAGTGCAATGAAGTAAAGGGAACATTAGTTAGTTTTTGCGACATTTATGGTTAAGAGTTTACTCTTAAAATAATGAATAACTTTACTCATTTTAGTTTCTACTTTATATTTTAGCTCATTCCAAGTGTCTCAAAAAATAAGACTGTATCGTCAGCAAAACTAACTACATCTCCACCTATCAAACAAGTCATTTAAATATATTTAAAAAAGTAATGGATCTAACACCGTTCCCTGTGGTACTCCATATTCTACAAGTTTTGTATCACTATGAACATTACCAATTTTAACCCTCTGACTTCTACCGGTAAGATAATCAGAGATGAGCCTGTAAGTGGCACCTCTGAAGCCAATGTTCTCCAATGCCACAAGCAGCTTAGTATGACCAACCGTGTCAAAAGCGCACAAAATGTTCTGACGCTTAAAAATTTCAAGGTTAAAAAGTGTGCGATACCGTGAATCAACCTGTATTGTTAGAAGGCTCTCAAGATGCGACCTAAGTAAACCATAACGTCCGATCGTCCGTGCGGCTCATTCCGAATATAAAAAAAATGATGAGAGCAGAAAATCGAATATTTCAGATTCCAGATCCAATAAGGCACGTCGCGCACCACAAAGCCACTTTCATGTATCCGAGCACTCTGATTGCTCTGACGGTACTTTTCAATAAGTAACTAATGACGATGACTAGCGCGAGACCTTTTCGGACCACCCAATCACAATATGACAACATTACCATTGTTACCTCATAATAAATTACGTTAATTGTTGACAGCTCGCCGCATCGTGGCCGCCATGATAACATCTTAATTGCGCCTTGGTTAAGTTTCCGCGAGTGTTTTCTTAATCAGCTCAGAGTTGTTGTTGTGGATTTGATCAAAGTCATATTAATTTTAGAAGAAGAATCGTTCACCTAAATATTCCTAATATGTTTGTCCCAAAATGGTTCCCCAGTGTCATCCGAGTGTGATCTGGGTTTTCTGTATCTACGAGGGACAGCAGGAGAGGTGTCCTTCTTAATATAGAAACAAAGACGTTCTTGATAACGTGTAGAAGCAAAGAGATGCACATCCTAATTAAAAAGATGTTAGTTCAATCCTGAACCAATTTTAACTGTTAGAAAACAGATTTAGAGCAGAGCATAACGGGGTAGTGCATAAAATGTGATGATACATGATAATTTCTGAAAAATTAAACTTGACAAAGCTTACATAAAAATGTAATTTAATTTATTCTTTAAACTAAACCAACTAGATATATATATATCTGCTATGCAGCCTAATAGAGGTGTCCGCCCGTGGGAAATTTGTTATTAGGTAATATGTAAATGCAAAATTATTACTATGTATATGTATGTACAAATAAACATAACATAACAAAAATACACTAGTTTTAGTTAGGATGTAGTACTAAAAAAATCTAATAACGTAGTTTGACGTGTTTGCGTTTTATACTTGCAATCTAGAAAATGTAATTCCAAGTCTGATAACAATTCCATTGCTGTAGAGTCACCTCTATTATTTGCATACTCTTATAATTCCTTTACCATACTAATGGCTTGTTGATAATTGGTGACATTTGATTGATTACTGCATTCAACTTCTTCATCAGAGTCGTCAGATAGTGATGTGGTTTCAGTTTGGGCTACATAATCGGTAGGTATGGGGTCACTATCATCTTCTAATAGCACATAGCTATCAATGTTAATGAACTCGCCCAAATCATTGTTATCAAATAACAACCTTCCACAATATCAATATTCTCATTCAGACTCAAAACGCGATATTTTTGTGCCATTGTTTAGGATTTTAACTTTACAACTCACAAATAAACGGCGGATTGCTGTCGGGGAATCACACATACTTTCATTCGGCGAAGTCCTTTCGCTCTGCCACACATACGAGATTGGTTGTCTTCAGAGAGTTTGTGCACCGTATTTATTTGTCTCCCAAATAGTTTAAAACATTTTTTGTCCGTTTCGCACTCTTTGAATGTACAGCCTGTCCTCGCCCGCCCAAAGGAGAGTTCGCCCAAGAGAGGTGGATTTTCTTGGAATTTCATATACCTAGTTCCGGACTATGAAAAAATGTCCGCTTAATAGAAATGTCCGCTTATTAGAGGTGTCCGTTATGAGAGGTTTCACTTTATTTCGAATTTATAAACCGGTTTAATATTTTTAATTTTAATATCCAATATTTTAGTTTTAAATAAAACTTAATATAATTCTATTTTAAGAAACATATTGTTTTAAGCTAACCATAATTCTTGTTCTAAAAATATAATATTCTCATTTTAAATATTAAAAAATTATTTATTTTTAAACGAAATATGTATAAAAAAGCCATGAAACAAGTTTTAATTTTTCTTATGTCAAAATGTATATTCTAGTTGAGAGTTTATAAGAATGTAAATGATGTAACTTTATGGCTTGGTTTCGAATAGTAAATAGTTATAACTGAACTGAACTGATAATGAAAACATTTCTAGGTGACTCAAAATAAAAATATTTATTCAAATTAAAATAAAAATATGAGTATTTTAAATATTTCAATGAAAATACGAGAAACGGTACAGCAAGTAAGTGGCCTATTAGAAGTATCTCGAGAACTAAATGAGATTTTATTTTGAAATTTTGACTGTGGTTATAAGAGATGGTTTTCTACATTTATAAAGTATTTTGGATGGTGCGGTGTTGCCGGATCATACCGAAAGTGGTAGCAACTTCGGAATTTTAAATAAATTACCATTATATTATATTTTTTGAAATCTGGGCAAAAATCTAGAACAGTTTTCTGTATAATATCATATACCTATCTTTAAGAGTTTTTGAATTATAAATAATCTTGTTATTTTTTAACGCCGTATCGGGACCTGAAAAGATAATCATATCTTTTTAGCGGTTACAGCTAGAGAGCTAAAATTTTGACAACAGTTTTACGAGGCCATCGAAATTTTATAATTTTGAACAATATTTAATTAGTATTATATAGGGCGTCTCCATACCAATATTTCTGAAGGAGATGAATTATTGCAAAAATCTTCTTTTTTTAAAATGTTTGATATGTTTTGTTAATGGCGGATCGAATTTTCTATCTAATGATATTAAGTGCATACATATCTTCAATATTTTCGCACTTCAAAAAAGCAAAATTCAAAAATTATCTTATAATAATATATTTTTTGGTAATTGGCTGTGGAATGGATTCATAGAAAGAAAATAATGAAAAATCCATTTGACGTTATGTCTATGTTGTTGTAAAAAAAATAGTTAACACATAAGCAATTTATTAATGAATAAATGAACAAAATTAAAATTACGCAACAACGAACAAACCCAATAAAATAACTAATAACTAAATTGTTGTGATAACATGTTCATTTGTCACCTTTTTCATTTGTTTCCCTTCTAGAGACCTCAGAGCTGTTCTTACTCGATGTTTTAAATCTTCCCTCGTTCTGACAAGTGTCTTGCATACTATTTCTTTAATCCTACCCCATAGATAAAAATTTAGGGGGGGGGTAAGATCCGGCGACCTTGGACCTCCTCGGCCAATCAACTTTTTGGGAGTCATAGGAGCTGCATGAGGACGAAGTTCATTAAAGTTTCTGCAAGTTCTAGATAAAACTCTACCACACTCCCCATGAATATAAAATAAAAATGTCTAAGCTCGGATAATGTGAATTAGCCATTTTTATTACAATAACACAGACATAACGTCAAATGGATTTTTCCTTATGTTCTTCCTATGAATCAATTCCAGAGCCAACTATCAAAATATATATTTTTATAAGATAATTTTTAAATTTCGAAAATAACACTTAATATCATTAGATAGAAAATTCAATCCTCCATTAACAAAACATATCAAATACAAGGTGTCCCATTTAAAAAAAGATTTTTGCAATAAATCATATCCCTCAGAAATATTGTTATGGAGACGCCCTGTATAAACCTAATTAAATACTGTTCAAAATTATAAAATTTCGATGATCTTGTGAAACTATTGTCAAAATTTCAGCTTTCTAGTTGTAACCGCTGAAAAGATATGATTTTCATTTCAGGTCCCGATACGGTGTTAAAAAATCACAAGATTATTTGTAATTCAAACACTTTTAACCCTTAACCACCGTAGTGCGGTCTCAGTGACCGCAGCAGATATTCATTCCTATATATCTTATCCCCACTTTAATGTAACTCATCCATATTTTCGGTACCTTCAAGTGGCCACATGTTCAGTATATTGCAGAAAATTGGAAGTTGTACTTGTATTGGTTTGCAATTAAAAAACGGCTCAAGTTACGATGCGGTCACAGGGACCGCACTACGGTGTTTGTGTTAGTATTTCGGTTGTGCGTTTTAAATAGTTAGTGACTTCTATTTGGGATTTTTCTGACTGATTTGTATTTTAATTAACTATTAACGATGAGTGAGAATCCAACCACATCCAAAAGAGTTCGGTATGGTGATCCAGACTTTGAAAGTACTTTACTACAATGGGATGAAGAGGTGGAAGATGATGGAGACATTAGTGATCAAGAGGCTGTTGATGAGGACTATTATGAAGAAAGTGAACATAATACAGACTCGGAGATTGAACTTAGTGATCGGGAGGAAACAGAGAAAATGAGTGAACCTACTTGTTTGGAATGCGCATCTAAAATTTGTAAAAGTTGTAGTCATAATATTTGACTATTTTGCCCATTGTAGTTTCTTACTTCTTTTATTTTAAAACACAAACTAATTAGTTTTTTTTGAAGAATAACATGTTTATTGTTAGAATTTGTTACCAATTTCAGTTCAAATAATGTTTACCGTTAATAAAAAAAAAATGCCGTTCTTATAAAATATTTAATAAATTTATGATACTCTTTATATTTTTTAAAGTTTTTACTTGAAAAATAAATTAACTGGAGTCAAATTTAAATCTTGAGTTTTATTTTGGGGTACCTTAATCCCATAAAATTGTTTACAGGGAGCTACACACTTATTTTTTTGAATTAAGGCTCTTAAAGATTTGCGGTCACCGAGACCGCACCACGGCGACGACGTTAGTGTTCTTGCACTACGGCGGTTAAGGGTTAAAGATAGGTATATGATATTATACAGAAAACTCTTCTAGATTTTTGCCTAGATTCAAAAAAAAATAATATATAGGGTAATTCATAAAATCATCTCTTATAGCTACAGCCAAAATTTCAAAATAAAATCTAATGTAGTTCTCTAGATACTTCTGATAGGCCACTTTACTTGGTGTACCCCGTATACCGGCTTGGCTAACCCCGCAGCATATTACTTTCCGCAACCTTTACTTGTATGACCCCCCCCCCCCCCCAAAAAAAATGAAGTTCTGGATCCGCCCTTGCAAGAATATCATTTTAAATTCAATGGGATTTAAGGATTAAAATATATATGTCAATATTAATGCCGCCCTTTTCTATTGATAGGATATGACTACCTTCAGCGATTGTTCGCGGGAAAACTTTTCTAGTGTACCTCGTACAATAAATCGCACATTTTTTTCTAAATTACAGACCCTGTTCCCTAATGGCACAGGGGCCACCGTATACAGGTTTGTCGGACATTAACAGAGTTGTCTGCCGGTTGGATATCACTTACCGCCACCCATCGGGGAGTCGTTGGGTCGCCTCCACTCCACACGGTCCTCTAATAAGACGTATATTTATATTTTGTTGATAAATTGTTGCCTACTAAATCACTCGGTGATTGTAGAGGAGGAATAAAAAATGACGTAGCAAAAAATCCTAACATTATCAGAAATAAGATTTAATTTTTTTTTTCAATATGCATAGAACTGGATGTTATGGAAATTCTTTATTATACAGGATGTTATGGAAATGACTTATTATATTTAAATGGGTTACTCCTAAGGTGTCTACATACTCTTTTTTTAATCGAATATCTAAATACTAAGGTAAGAACCTTTTTTACCCACATACTGTCGCGCCGTTCCACCTGGATTCAGTTAGCAACAATGTGGGTCACTAGAGTAAGCTAACATTGTTGTCAGATCACACCGCATGTTTCGCCCTAGCTTAGATGCCTGCCGCGCGCGACTATCGTTGCTTAAGTATGTATCGAGACTCGGGGATGGAATGACGCTGTCGAGAGTTCCATGTGCGAATTTTAAACGTTTTGTTAGTTGTAGCATTACCAGATTATTTTTCTGCTGTGAAATAATTCATAATAAGAAATATTCTGATGTGATTCCAAATTTGTGTTATATTACCTATTGGTGGTCCTGTTGCAAAACATATTCTTTGTGGTTAATTTTTTTTATGGAATTTAATTATAAAATGGATTATAACATCGATAAATCCCGATAAGACTCAGGCAATTTACTTTTCAAAATCGCGTCACAAATTCCCGGCGGGGAAAGTCAAGGTTGGAAACAGAGATATAGACTGGCAACAAAGCGTTAAATATCTAGGTTTGCACTTTGACAGAAGGCTCAATTGGAAAGTAAATACATCCAACACCATCAAGAAAGCCAATCAACAACTAGGCGCAATATACTGTCTGCTGAACAAGCGCAGCAAGATCAACTTAAGAACGAAGGTCACCCTCTACAAGACTTTCATCAGGTCAACGATGACATATGGTGCGCCAGCGTGGTGCAACATTAGTAAGAGTGACAGGAATAGAATTCAGGTGATGCAAAACAAGGTTCTAAAAATCATACTTAATATGCCGCGATACACAAGAAATGACGTCATCCATAGAGATCTCGAAGTAGAAACAATCCCCGAGTTCTTCCATAAAACCATCGCGAAATACCACACCAAGGCTAACATTGTCAACAACAGTCTGATACGTGCATCACACGTGCATTCAGAGCCAAATACATGTTATAAACCTAACCTAAAGACTGGACCAGTCGCAACCGCGACTGATCCAAGAATAAGGGTCACAAAAACAAAAATATAGGGCCTTGATTGCTGAACCAAAAAATTCAACCACAACCTCAAAAAGGACAGCCTACGCCTACCCTATACGTTCGGAGCTCCTGAAAGTTTGTTCATTCGATTAAGTTCGAATGGTAAAAATTACAGGAGCTGACACCAAACAAAGTGCATAGCTTAAAAGCTAGATACAGAGACAAACGTACACGATTGCAGACAACACTATCGAGTGAATATGAGTCAAGGCTAATTGCCGCACTCCCGCGGTGAGTTTAGTCGGTCAGCCTACCCTCGTTAACCAACGAGGATGTTCTTTTCCTTCAGAAAAGATGATGTTGTTGGGTCATATAATCCCCCTCAAGTTGCTAAACCCGACACTACCTTGCAGCCGCGTCTGCAAGGTATCTGTCTGCAGATTCTCATCGCAAGTTCTCAAAAAAAAAAAAAAAAAACAAATTTTGTATATTTTTGCTAAAAAGTTTGAAAAAGAAGTGATAACGCGGATCAATGGCATCTTGTTGTCAAAAACTGAACGTATATTTCGTACAATAATTCAAAGCGCCATTTAAGGTTATTTTTCTTCCATTTATTTTCATCTCAGGATTTGCCGGTTTAAATATAATATGTAATTTCCATAACACCCTGTATTTAAGTGAGTGACTCCTGGGGTGTCCTGGAGAAACTTTAAGTATATAAAAAAAAGTCTAAATACGAAGGTAAAAACACCAAACATCCCCCTCACCACTCTTCCACGTGCTACAACACCGTAACATACATCCGTTTCCACTTAACAACTGTATGTAGGTCATGCTGCTCCATAAAATAATCTAATGTTCTGAATTGTGAATAAAATAGAAAAACTGCAATACTTCCTTTAAAAATGTGTATCTTCTTTTACAAAGCAGTTAACATTGGGTTAAGAAAAGATCACACTTCAGAACAAAACATAATTCAGCTAAATTCTACAGCTCAATTTTTCCACAAGGCGTTAAGAAATTAAGGTTAAAAAAGTAACTTTTGTTTCTGGCTGTATAATGATTAAGACGTCAGTATTTTTTGTCTAAGTCTACACTTTGCTAAAAATTTCATCAAGATCGGACAACAATTTTATTAAAAAAGTTATAGGACTATAACCAGCATTGACCTCAGGAAATTTCTTTCCACCAAGAAGATAAAAAGTCTACCTATTCTACTGGTATGTATTTTTTATAGATATAGCGTACGATTGTCGTTAAGTGTCCGTTCCACTTTATGCCTCAATAGGTATTAAAAGTGGTGTCGTCATGTAGTTCGGACTATCGAATATTTTGCGGTTTGCTCTTAGGTAGCCCCATGGGGAGATTAATACTAAAAGTGGTCAAAAATACTTTAAGAATTTTCTATAATGTAAGCAATAATTTTTTAATTAACCGTCATTAATATCTATAATATAATAATATCATTATTCAGGTATATATGTGAGTATATAAAAATAATTAAGTATGTGAATAAAATGATCATAATCAATAAAAAAATTGTTAAAAGTTTTTCTATTGAAGAGTTATATTATGAATTTCATAGCGGTGGATTTACTTTAGGTTTGCGCACATGGAAAGAAACTATAGCAAAATTATTATAGTAAAAATTTTGTTGTAAAATTTCCTATAAAATGTAGTATTAATTACATTTTTTATTAGTAATTCGTACCAAAATAATATGTGACAAAAATGGGAAGATAGCCGTGTAGCCTTTGTCATTTCGTAATTTTGAGTAGAGCTGGGTTATGTGATTCACAATGTGATGATTTAATTTTTAAGCTTCTGGAATGAGAAAGAGCAACAGAGCAGAGATTAACAAGTTTTTTAAATTGGTACTATATTAGCTGTGACATAAAACAATAAATAATGAGCTGTATTCGTGCTATAGATAAATATTTATTTCAACCTTTTTGGTAAATGCGCGGGAATCTACACCTATTGTGAAATATTGCTCATCTCTAGTTCCACGTTTTGAACATTAGTTCGACAGTTCGTTTGATCAGATGTCATACAAGTTTTAATTCGAAGTTAAAAATAAAAGTGCATACAAATCTACGCGAGAAAAATGAGACCAGCCAAGATTTATAAAAACAGTGCAGTGCGGCCAGTGTTCATGTGAATTTTTGCGATTATGTATGATGTATGTGTGTGTGGCTTAAATAAAATTGCATTTTCTTTTCTGGAGTAAAACATACACAATGAGGAATCACTCAAAAGGTCATTGGCAGTGCCTCACAGGTGTTTTCAGGTTTGACGTTAGGTCACTTTTACCGCCTAAATGAATTGAAAGCTACATTTTTGGATATTTTTCTTCAATTTGTCTTCATCTCAGGAATTGCCGGTTTAAATATAATAAGTCATTTCCATAACACCCTGTATTTGGAAGGTTATTCTTCGAATATAGTTTTATTATTAGATTGCATTGGTTCTTCTAATATATGTTTCTAATATAGTTATACTATTTGTCACTTGCCTAGCCTCAAAACGAAATTACATATTTTTGTTGGTAATATGGGTCCTTAGCGGGCTCTAAATATGGGCTACGGGCTCATATTCGGACCCGGTTTTTAATTTACTCCAGATATTCCATGCCACGAAATGAACCAAAGTTTCAAGCAAAGGATTTAAGAAAAAAATCGAGCCAGGAAAATATGATGGAAGCCCTGGATTATGTTAATAATAAAACAATTGGTCTAAAAACCGCTTGTAAAAGTTTTAAAGTACCGAGGTCGACCCATTAAAGGCAAAGGCAAACCATAAAGAAAATAACTTCAAAGCCAAAGACGTAATTAAAACTCTACTAGGAAGGAAAACGATATTAGGAAGTGAGATAGAAGAAGTTCTTGTTCAGTATATTCTGTCAATCTAAAAAAACGAAATAGGAATGATAGCGACAACGCCTCGGAAGCTGAAAATTAACAATTTGGTGTATTGGTGTATTCACATTTCCATCTATTTATCGTTAAAGTGTTTATGGTTGTTTGTTTATTGGAAAATAAAGTTGTTTTTTGTGATACCGATAGTGGAGTCGTTCCGGTTTACGAGAATCCCTTGACGAAATCGAATAATTTTTTTTCCCAATCGATACAGTAGGATCCCCTGGACATTCGGACATGATTTGTAGGGGGCGCCGCAGGCGGGGGAAGGGGGCAAGCCCCGTAAATCTAACCGAGAACGAATTTTCCTGGGAAATGGAAAATGACTAGGTCGGTTTTGATGTTACAAAAAAAATGTGAAGGGCAAAATTGAAGAGTTTGACAGAGCGCGTAAGCTCGAATAAACCTGATTCCGATATCTCAATGAGTTCGCGAATTAACGCAATTTTCAACTGCAAAAAATAATAAAATTTAATTAATTAAATCTCGAGAAGGGGCGGTGTTGGGCCATCAATTTTTGTAACTAAAACTTGTGGTTCTATATCCTATTAACACATACCAAAATTGGAAAAGTATTTTCGGAGATATTAAAAAGTGGCCATTTTTAGTATGCCGCGTCAAGCGCGCTCTTGGGAAAAGAAAAATTTTTCGCCAATTCCCCCTCGTAGCTGATAAAAAAATGAACAAACTGAATCTGGTCTGATCCCCATAGCTCCTAATTGCACCATCAGTCTACGGCCCATCAAAGTACTCGGTATCACCCGTTGATTCGCGAAATATTGATGCCCCAACTCCGCCCCTTCTCGAGATTTAATTAATTAAATTTTATTGTCTTTTGCAATTGAAAATCGGGATCAGGTTTGTTCAAGCTTACGCGCTCTCTCAAGCTCTTCAATTTTGCCCTTCACATTTTTTTTTGTAGCATCAAAACCGGCTGAGTTATTTTCCAATTTCCCGGGAAAATCCGTTCTCGGTTAGATTAAACCCGCCACCGCTACACCTTTTGTAGCCGATTTCCTCCTGTATTCGGCAGAAGAAAACACAAGAAAGTTACATAAATTGACAGTGCCCTGGGACCTCTGAAGTAAAGTGCTTCTAGACATGTTTGTTTCTACTGAGCAATTGTAAACGTAATCATTTCGCAGCTCTGTTATAAATAACGGCAAACCATTTAATTACTTCTCTTTTTTTTTATAGAGGCCCATATTCCACTCATTTTAGAATATAAGTATCTTCTAGTTTGAAGTTTTTCCCACTTTGTGAAAAATAAATATTTTAATATTAGTAGAGAGACATCTATTTCCTAGATGTGTGCCAATTGCCAGGTAAAAATTTTAAAATATATGTAAATTGTCAAAGAAAACCCAAATGGGTCCATATTAGCCTTCTCTTCTAATATTGTTGCCAACAACTCAATATTGAAAAAGTTCAAGTTATATTTGTGCACCAGTTTCTTACGTATTTGTATTGAATATTTGTATTGTTGTGTAGTTCCTAAGACAATAATAGATACTAAAATTTCAATACTATAACCAAGAGATCTGTCGGAAATTAATGGCCGTTAAAAAACTAGCGTGTGACCTAATCGGGTCAACAAAGGATGTTCTGGCTCAATTTGTTACGACTTTTTTTCTTTTGAAAAATGGCCTCTTTTTCTATGATTTATCGTCTTGTCCTTTTAACACAAGAATGTTCGTTTCGTGGGAGACAACCTGCTTCGAATATTAACATTTTTTTACAATGGATCGCTAAAAGAATGCAGGTTAAGGTTTTAGAGTAGGTAATCTGTAGCACGAATTTATAAGATTTATGAAAATTCTACGAAAGAAAATACAGGGTGGTAAACAAAGTTCGTAACAACTTTTATATTATTTAGTTTTCAGAAAATTGTATTTTTAATAAAAATGTTTGCTAGTTCTCAAATATTATAACATACACAGGGTGTAAGTGTATTGGGCCAAAATAAGGTTAGAACTTCATATAAATTTTTTTTTATTCCCACATTATCGAGCTAAAGTCGGTACGGTATTTGAAGTCCGCTAAGCAATAAAACCTCTTGAGCAGGGTAGTCGGTGGCTCTCAAACAATAAATTATATTTTAGGTATTTTCTAAATAAAATAATTTAAACTAAATAAAAAATTAGTTTAGGTAAAGAAACATAATAATTTTTTAGCTTTTACGGTATTTAAGCAAATTAGTTTTACGAATTTTTTTTTTCATAAAGTTTTGGTTCTAAAAAGAACCGATGTTGTAGTCTTGCGACAGTACCTACCTACTTGTAGATACGTACTTTACACTTGCTTAAAAGATCACTTTTTAAAAATAAATCTTCATGGTTTATGTTTTTCTTTGACAACCACTCTCTTAATTCTTCCTTCTTCTAGCTGCTTGTAGAAAATTGCTCTTCGAGTCTCGTATGGTACGAGGCATTGTCTAAAACAATTAAGGAAAGTTTTTCTAAACTTTTTAAAAGTGTTTCCTCGAACCAATACTCAAAAATTTAAGCATTTATATTGCCGTGATAATCATCATCAGATTTTTTTATTGATGAAAATATGACACTGGCATTTGAAACAAACCCTTCTTCATTGTCAGCATGTATTATTATAAACCTTTTTCCATTACTTGCACGGGTACTGGAATAGCAATGTTACGAATCATCCTGCCAAGACGATTTTGTTGAAGTTCTGTTCGCATATATCCATGTTTCGCCAAGAAAAACAACTTGCCTTGACAATTCCGATGTTTTTTTCTTAAATAATCCTTTAAAAATTGTGATCTTTTTGAAACATTGTTGGACAGCTCGCAAAGCAAATTTCTGTTGTTCGTTTTTTTGTATTTGAAGCCCAGATCTTTTAAAATGATGGACAAGCTGATAGTTCCAATATCGCAAAGTACTTTCTTCTTTATCTTTTCAGGAATAGCCTTGACGGTAACATATTCCCTGAATAAATAATATTCCTAATCGATAGCTTTATCTCTTGGGATAAATCATTTAGAAGAGTCGATAAGATAATTTTGTTTTGGAACCGCTGATTTCGCTCAGTTACATTTAGCCGAATACAGTGAACCAGTGGAATGTTCGGTACGATCAAGTATAGCAAAGTTATTGTTAACTTAACCGTCTTACTGTTGAAAATGCGATGACATCCTTTCATGATATAATCCGATATCGGACTTCATAAAAACGAACCGACTTTACAGCCCCCTGAACTGGGTACTCTAGAGATGGTTTTCACTAAACTATCAAAGATAAAAATATGAAATTTTGGTAAGTTTTGTACACTGCGTTTATTGGATTCTATATAAATAGAGCTAAATATTACCTTGCTTGGGAAGTATAGAAAAAATAATATTTTATTTAAAATCTCATTTTTTTTTTGAAAAATAATTTTTATATTGATTTTTGATTGTCTGTTTTTTTAAGTAAATAAAAATATACGTCTTTAACTAAGATATACTAGATCTTTTAACAATTATGTTTTTCTCTTCTTCCTACGCAACATAATTAATAAATCGAGTTATCTCGGCAACGATACATTAAATCGTATCTACCTAAGAATACCTTTTGTGGTAATTATTTCCAACGTTAATTACGCTTCCATATAACAATTAAACACATGTTCAATTAACAGATATTTTAATTTACTTTCTATCAACTAAGTATTACATAATTTTTATCATGGGGTATAAAAATTAACCCCAGTCATTTTTTAGACGGGTGAGAAACCGAAGGTGGAATGTTTGTTCCTTTAATGGATAAATACCATAAACTTATAATATAAAAGGGGAGACGAAACATTCCATTCATAAAACACCATTAATTTACAATCATGCACCGTTTTTACAGTTCCAAATTAGTTAGAAGATGGTTGTAAAAAATGGCAACGCTGTAATAAGGTACGCGTTTAGATAATTTCGATCTAGCATTAGTCATACCTAAATAGGTAATCGTTGTAGGTATTCTTTACACAAATTCAAATACCTAATATGAAGAAAGAAATCTATATTTTTGCAATATTTACTTAAAATATAGAATTAGCTACACTATTGCTCCTAAAGAAATATAACCTCATTAATCTCAGTTACCGACGAAATATTAATCAGGGGTTAGAATAGTCGAATTTCTTATACAACATATCCAAGATAAGGAGGGCCAGTACAGGGATCTCAGAGACCGTAAGAGATACGAAGTCGGTAAAATAGAGGTAAAGTTGCGCATTTACGTACCTAATAATATGCCGTTTAGAAAGTTTTAAAATTCCGAGTAGTTCCGGAGACATCCGGGAAAACCCGAAATTATGAAAAATCGTTTTTTTGTTTTCCTGGGTTTGTTTGAGATCGAATTCCAAAGTAAATTACACTTTTGCATAGCCACTTTTTTCGCTCTATCTAACAGCGTTAATTGTTTTGTAATCCGATGAGTCGTCTTCGAAGAGCCATTATCAACTTTCTTTTTTTAAATACGGTCCTGTTTTTCTGACATTGGAATTTGAGAGCTTTTTTTCCCGAATGCAACGATGTATGGCACATTGTGGCTTAAAGACGTTTCGAGGGTTTTTTGAACAACATCAGGAAATTTTGAGATACGGTCCTGTATTCTCCTAATTTTATAAATAATATTTCATAAGTAATCTCTCAATTTTTACTTATGTTGGACTAGTTCAATAAATAACATATAATTTAATAATAAACCACAAATAAGTGAACAAAAATCATTCCAAAACAGTAATAAAACGAACAACGAAAAAAATAAGGAACTACATAATCAGGTGTTTAAAATGATTTCCGTTATTCTCTAAGCACATATAACATCTTCGAACTGCCACATAACAGTTTTTTTGAGATAAAATAAAACATGCGATAGAATATCAAACTTTTCAGCATTAATTTGTAAATTTATGTTCCATATTTTCTGGAAAATAGAAAACCTCTTAAAATGCTCTCAAACGATCACAATGGGAATGTAAAGTGAAACAAATGAAGCGTCACTGGGTACTTATTATTTATATTATATACAATTTAGAGCTTACTTATGAGATATTATTTATAAAATTAGGAGAAATACAGGACCGTATCCCAGGTTTTTTCCGGATATCTCCGGAACCCCTCGGAATTTTAAAACTTTCTAAACCACATATTATTAGGCACGTAAATGCGCAACTTTACCTCTATTTAACTGACTTCATATCTATTACGGTTTCCGAGATCCCTGTACTGGCCCTCCTTATCTTGGACACGTTGTAGACCACGTACTGACGAACCATTGAGCGATGTCGGTTATTTCAATAATCAAATATTCCAGCAGTTTTTCGCTAGAAGGATCACAATATTAATTGTCAAGCAAGTTTTGGGAATATCTATGAGAAAAATTGTTCATATTTGAAATTATTGTTATTATTCTTATAACATTATATTTTTTAACGCACTTTTTTCATACCGTTCTCCAATTGTTTAACTTTATGAATCCAGTTTTGATTAGAAAAAAATTATGTATATTTGGGTAAACCTTCACATAAAATAGTGCCTGCCTGCATCTCATTTTCCAGAATATTGTGGTGTTAAACACGTGCTGCTCTCTGCTCGTTGGCTTTATTAATATAGTCTGCAAGCGATCGATCGGTAATAGTGTGGTTTCTACATGGAAAAGTTTTGCAATACAACCGGCAGATGTCCCGCAGTCTGCCGTATTCTATAGTGGCGTGATAGAGACAATACCGACGTATTGTAAAATGATTGAATGCTTACAAGATATGGCGTATGCAGTAAAAAATTTAAGTTTATCAATAAAAATATATTACCAGTAATATTTTTCGAACACGGTCAGGTTGGGGCATGCGTATTATAGTCCTTTCGATGTTGTACCTTGCTCAAACAAAGGGGTTATTTTTTGGTCATTCTCAGATTCCATAATGACGTGTTAATATTTCAGACTGTGATTCCTTACTTAGATCCTTTGTATTGGTATTGAATTTCTTGTTTAAATCGTTAAGTATATACTTTTCATATTGTTTTCAATTTTGGTATGTGTTAATAAAAAATCACTTATCACTGACTTCCATTAAGGGCAATTTATAAACTTGACGTTACGACTGACGATGCCGTTGTACGATGGACGTAAAAAGCTGAATTTATAAACTTGACGTTGCGACAATAACATAACCTGTTTTTCTCGTCTTTTCTATATTTTTAGTGATTATATTAATTTTGGTGTTTATGTGATCTGAATGATACTATCAACACTTATCAACAGTATACTTTAAAATAGTTATTAAGATGATATAAAGTAAAATAATATTTACTAAATATGACGTGACAGGCAAACACGATTTTGATTGGCGTTGTAAACCAACGAATACTTATAAACAGGAAGAAGACAAACAGCCGTGTTAACACATCGAAGCAAGTATGAACAAACGAACAAACCAGGCATCCATTACGTCTGGAATCAGCTGGCAAACGCACGTGCTTTTCAAATGTCACTTTTGTCAAAATTTTTATTACATTTTAAAGTGACATTTAACCAACTAAAAACATTCAAACCCCTTTTATTTGATTTACTAAGTAATATTTAAATATTTACTAAGTAATATTAAATATTTAAATCAAATATTAGGATTCTGACATGTTTTAAGCTGTAAATATCACTTTAAAATAATCCTTACACACTCTTATATCATTTTTTAAACTAGTAACCTAACTACAAATTAATACTAAAAAAATTAAACTTCAGAAATAAGCTTGTAAGCAGTTTTATTAAAAAATAGGAAGTAAATCATAATTTACATAAAATATTTTACCATCTTCAACTGGGCTCTAGGTCCTAGCAAATGTTTCAAGCTTCACGTCCAAGCATATTTTTGGGCCCCATGTGATTTAGGAAAAGAAATTATTATTGATGCTTACTCTCAGTAAAGATGACTAAATGCATATTTCAATTACAAATTACTCACTTGCACCAAAAAGGAAACGACGTTTTTCGTAAAAGATTAGAATATTAAAAATTATTTTAAAATTTAAAGATGCGTCTTCTCCACCATTTTAAATCATATCAGATGTTGCTTGATATCCATGCCCGCCAGACGAAGGAAGTTAGCTTGTTTAACAATTCGTGCTGTTCGCATTCTATGCCTGTCTCTGTCTGTAGCAACCTTCCCTAATTCAGTAAAGTGAGACAAATATGACCAGGATCAAGTCGCATGCAAAAACACTCACGTTTGGGCTTTCCATATTAACTCTACGTAAGTCTTAATAATTTAAATTTCTCGAATTAATAAGAGTTATATTTATATATTAATATTTTTGTTGAATAAAAATTATTAATATAAATATTGAAGTGAAAGGTTATTCGTTTATTAATATATCTAGTTTTTAAAGAAAAAAATTTAATTTTTTTATTAAAAAATTATTTAATTAAATTTTTAATTGCTTAAATGATAGAGTGAAACAGATAGATAAAAGTAGGTTACTTGTGAGCTTATGGAGCAGAGTAGGCTGAGCATCACTTCCAAGGCCTTCTTACGTGTTTCGATCCCCCCCATAAACAGTCTCACCGGGCTGTTGTTTTTACCTGCCAGATCAAGCTCTAAATTATTAAATTAAATTTAGAAGTAACCTGCACACACACACACACATACATTTTATATAAATTAAAATGAGAAGTAATTAAATGGTTTGCCGTTACTAACAGTCGAGCTGCGAAATGATTACTTGGTCAGCAAGAGTTTACAATTGGTCAGTAGAAACAAACATTTCTAGAAGCAGTTTACTTCAGAGGTCCCAGAGGACACTGTCAATTAATGTAACTTTTTGTATTCTGCCGAATACAGAAGGAAATCGGCTACAAAAGGTGTACCGGGGGCGGGTTTTCACTTGTTTTTCCCAAGGCACTGTCACGATTGAGAAATGTTTGCTGTCCATAAGTAGCTGACCAACTAGCCATTTTGGCTGACAGATTACATTTTTCTGTTCGCAAAAATAAGAATATTTTGCTAACTAATTTACCTAAATAAAATACCCTAGTAAAGAGTGTTTCACGAAAAGTGGATATAACTTAATGACTGCAGTAAAAGTACCTGTGGCCATCCCATTATTTATGACCGTTTGTTATTATTATGTGGAAAGGACCGGATTGTAATAATTATAATTAAATATAGGCACATTAGGTAGGTTAGGTTGCTTAATTTATATTTAAATATCTTTTTGTGGTAAAATTTGTTAGTTTTTGAGGAATGGTTCAAGAATTGTCTTTTACCAAACATTCCTCAGAATAGCGTGATCGTAATGGACAATGCGAGCTATCACAGTCGCCAATTACATAAAGCTCCAAGCTCAAATAATACAAAATTGGAGATTCAGAACTACATGGCGGTGAATGATATATATTTTGAAGAAAGTTATAAAAAAAGTGATCTTTTAGAAGTTTTAAAGACATTTTGTATAAAAAAAGTATATATTTGTGACACATTGGCAGAAGAAATTGGACATACAGTGCTACGGCTCTCACCCTATTATTACATTTTTAACCCCATAGAGTATATGTGGCACCAGTTAAAATCACTGGTTAGGTCTGAAAATATTTCTCCGACTTTAAGTTCTAGTGTTGTAGAATTAATACGAAAATGCTTTAATGATATTCCCCAGGTAGTTGGAAAAATTCAGTCCGTCACGTAATAACTGTAGAAAATTCGTATATTAGTCTGGATCGTATAATTAATCCTATCATAATTAATTTTGATGAGGATAGCGATAGCGAAACAGAACTATCTATAGAATGACATTATAAATGTAAATAAATATGACTAGTAATATTTTTAAAAAAATGTTATTTCATTTGATTACATTAATATAATCATATCATTACTTGTTTTCCTTAGTCCGTCCCTTCATACTTCACTTGTTTATTGCCAAGCTCTTGTCGACACAATGGGACCGACCCAGTAAATCATTAAGTCGTATCCACTTTTCGTGAAACAATCTTTACATTAAATTTATCTTTTTGTTACAGAATCGGCTTACTGAATTAGCAGTTTTAACTATCCACCGACAACAGGAGATTAATATACAACGAGTGCTGGATAACCTAGCAAGATAAAAAAATCTTCGCATTTTATTATAAAAATATTATAAGTATGTTAATAGTAGGATAGACGTATTTTTCATTAGTCAGTCCACATTAGTACGTGGGCCCCTCCCAGACAAAATTTGTAAATACGCCACTGCGTCAACGTGAAATATAATTGGTCTTATGCATTTCAATATGTTTAAGCTGTAACGGTACCGTCAAACGGCGTCGTCAATCGTAACGTCAAGTTTATAAATCCAGCTTTAAGGTAAGAAGGTGCGACAAACTACAGGAAAACTATTGGATAGAATTTGTTAATATTTTAAATTTAGCTTCGAAATATGGTACCACATTACTATAATATTCAGGGTCGCTTTTATGTATGGAAACGGTTGATTATTTGCTAAAGTAAGATAGCTAGCGAAGAATGTTAAATACAAACCTTTTAGGGTTTTTAGAAATCTATTATACTACACATAAACTAAGTATACAGGATCAGGCAAAAAGCCATGGAAGAACAAAGTTACCTTATTTTAAATGGAATATTATATGGTATATTATTCAATATTTCAATTATTTACAAGATTCTAAAAAAAAAAATGTTAAGCACACCACAAACCCGAACAAACCCAATCTTAACCATTTTCGAGATATCGAATTTCGAATTTCGTTTTCAATTAAATCTAATAACAATTATAAAAAAGACAAACTAAGTTTTAGTAAACAACAATTTAAAATCATATTTGTTTATAAGGTGCTCAAAGTGTCCACCCTTTACCTTCTGGCAGTAATGAATTCGGTGAACAAAATTTTGTAGCGAATCTAAAAGGATATTGGGAGCAATACTGGAAATTTTATGCATTATTCTTTGTTGCAAATCTTCGATATTTTGTGGCTTATTTTTGTACACTAAATTTTTGATATGGCCCCACAGGAAGAAGTCAAGAGGGGCCATATCAAGAGACCTAGCAGGCCATTCAATTGCACCTCTGCGCCCAATCCATTTACCAGGAAAAATTTTATCTAGATATTCCCTCACCATCCGTCCAAAATGTGGTGGAGCCCCATCTTGTTGAAACCATATTTGTTCAGCCGGTAAATTGGGATTATTATGGTTCGGGAATAATCGTCTGAGCTGTGGAACAATATTCTCTTGTAAAAGTAATAAATATCTTTCAGGGTTCAAATTTCCATGCATAAAATAGGGTCCTATGACGTTTTCACCAATAATGCCACAACAAATATTGGTTTTTTGTGGTCGTTGGGTATGAACTTGTTCCATCCAATGTGGATTTTGGTCTGACCAATATCTACAGTTGTGTCGATTTACGTGCCCGTTTAAACAAAACGTTGATTCATCAGAAAATAAAATGTGATTGACAAAGTTGACATTTTGATTCAATTTATCCATAATGATTTCGCAAAACTGAATTCTGCGATCAAAATCGTCTTCATTCAATTCTTGTAACAAATGAATTTTATATATGGTTTGAATTTTTCTCTTCTGGTAATTTTTTGAATGGAATATCGACTCATATTATGATTTAAAGCCCGCTGTTGCGTCGAATTTATTGGATTTTCTACCACATCTAACATGAGATTTAGAGAATTTTCTTCATTAGTAACGCTTATCGGTTTTCCACTTTTTGGTCGATCTTTCACACCTCCAGTTTCATGAAAACGCTGCAATGTTTTGGAAACAGTTGATTTAGTTATAGGTTCCCTATCTGGATGCAATTCATTAAAAATATTCACCACTTGGGAAAAAACTCAGTGTCCTATCGTCGTACCCTATCATCATTAAAATTTCAATGCGCTCGGTATCACTTAAACGTGCCATATTTACGTGAAAATTGTTCACAAATTGTAAATGTAAGCATTTATGGCATATCTGTTGTCAAGATGACAAACAACATTGTTATGAAGATAAATATTTTCTAAGGTAACTTGATGGCGTAGAATATAATAATTTATTTGAAAACGAAATTCGAAACTCGATATCTCGAAAACGGTTAAGGGTGGGTATGTGGTGTGCTTAACATTTTTTTTTAGAATCTTGTAAATAATTGATATATTGAATAATATACAGGGGGTTCCATTTAAAATAAAGTAACTTTGTTCTTCCATGACTTTTTGACTGATCCTGTATACTTAGTTTATATGTAGTATAATAGATTTCTAAAAACCCTAAAAGTTTTGTATCTAACATTCTTCGCTAGCTATCTTACTTTAACAAATAATCGACCGTTTCCATACATAAAAGCGACCCTATATAGTATATTATCTTGAATTTTTCGAGAAAAACTGTAAATAACGTTTAAATTAAAAAAATGTGGTTATACAGTCATTTTTGAAAGTATTGCATGCACTATCAATAATCTCAATTAATTTCATAACATTAGTTTTAATGCAAAAAATGTCCGAGGTTTTCAGGAAAAATATATAAAATCGTGAAATTGAATGGTTTAATTTAACAACTGATAGCTTCCTGACTTTACGGAATAAATCGATGATTCCAAAAACGTTTCGGCAGATCCTAGTAATAAACTTTCCAGAAAATACCCTAGAATAAGTCCGAAATCATATTACCGAATTTTGTATCACATAGTATTTTTTTTAGAAATTTCCAATAATTCCTAAAACACTTTGTATATAGAAATATAGCCGTAAATTAGGGTCATATCAAAGACAACAAAATTTTCTATCCAACCCTGAACGAGATATCCTCCTCACTGATTTCTGCAATAAAATATTTATCCTAAAAAAGATGCAAAAAATTGTTGGTTCCCTATTCATTTTTGAGTAGTTTATTTTTAAAAACCTGACAGAAGATTTTTCAATTACATGAAAATTCAGCACTTAAGTGGGATTGACTCAAATAAAATTAAAATCTAATATAAGTTATATGAGCAACATAAGAGTGTTTATACAACACTTAATTTTACCGGTGTTAAGACATTTATGTGGCTTAAATTATGTGGCGCTTTATTTTATAAGAATCTAGCGCCGATGGCGATAGCTTTTTACCTAGATTATATTTTATGGTGTTTAATAATAATAATAATAATAATAAACGTCTTTTATTTCAAAATAACATCAGAAATTATAGCAGAATACAAAACAAAAAAGAAAAAAAAAATATATAATAGTAAAAAAAATAACTGCAAGAAAAAATAAATAAATGAGGCAGCATAAAAGCCTGGCGCAGTCTAGCTACGATAGCTACTCTACTGAACCAGTCAGATACGCATACTTTAAGTAGCTAAGTTGATTTTATTGATTATTAATAATTAAATAAAAATTTTCATGTTCGTAACTAATTACTAAAAAAATTAAATAACACATACTTATTAGTCATTAATAACTAGATAATAATAGAATTCACAACCAACATTAAAAAAAAAAAAAAAAATACATAACAGGAAACAACGATAAAGAGCCAAATTTAAATTGATCCTAATACATTCACAACAACAAAAAGAAAAACAGAAAAAAAAAAGAAAAATGCATTAAATATAAATTTCAGTGATTCTGTATGTGCAAAAGATATTTTTTGTATTTTACTCTAAATAAATCCGCATTCAAAAGCAACATTTCAGTGGGCAACGAGTTATAGCATTTGACAGCATTAAAAGAAAATGAACGCTGGAACATGGCACTCTGATGATGAAGCATGGTCAACTTACCCCTCCCCCTGACCCCCCTATCATGAATGTCATGACGAAAAAGCAAACGCTCACGAATCGAGAGAGGGGAATTTGCGTTATTCATTATTTTGATGAGGAATGTGCAAAAATGAAGGATCCTACGCTCATCCATCCTTAGCCAATTAATAACCCTATATAAATGCGAAATATGATCAAACTTTCGCACACCATACACAAAACGTAAACAGGCATTCTGAACTTTCTGTATTCGAGATCTACTTTCAGCATCCAGGCAAAAACCATAAACGAAGTCACAATAATTGAATTTGGACAGAACGAGAGACTCGCACAGATCCTTTCTTAGTTTGAAACTTAACACGTGTCTATTGTTATATAACATTTTTAAAGAAAGAAATGTATGCTGAAATATTTTCTTAAGATGTTCTTTAAACCTTAATTCAGTATCAAGAAATAAACCCAAATTCTTTGCACAATCAAGAATGTTCAACCTTGAGCCATTTATGGATATATTTAATGTGTCTTTTAGGATGGAAACCTTATTCTTATTACCGAAAATTAGCATACAGGACTTAGAAGGATTTAAATGTAAATTGTGGCTCCGAGAATGTGTACTTAATGTTTTTAGATCGTGATTTATGTAAAATTCAGTCTCCATACAATATTCAGCATCAAAACAAAAATATATTTGGGTATCGTCAGCGAAAGCCTGAACTTTACAATATTTTAACGACTTAAGTATATCCGAAGTATATATAAGGAAGAGTAAGGGACCCAAGATTGAGCCCTGAGGCACACCAGAAAGTATGTTGACTTGGTCAGAATAGCTATTGTTAGAAAAAATTGTTTGAAATCGGTTAAATAAGTATGACTTTATAAGAAGAGATGATTCATTGCTAAAACCATAATATTTTAATTTAGAAACAAGAAGTTCATGATTAATCGTATCGAAAGCTTTCGAAAAGTCCAAAAGTATTAGTATACTGTTCATTTTCTTATCATTGGCACGTATGATATCATCAATTACGTTAGTTAAAGCTACAGTTGTTCCAAAGTCTTTTCTAAATCCACACTGTGTCGGAGGAATAATATTATTATCAGTAAAGTAAGTGTACATTTGATTGTGCATAAGTTTCTCAAAAATTTTAGAAAGTGCTGGAAGAATGCTTATTACGCGAAGGTCATTCAAACTAGTTGGATTATTTACCTTTGATAACGGTTTTCCAATTGATATCTTCCACCGGTCAGGAAAATAACTTACCTCCAGACAGCAATTGATTATATGGGTAATATACTTATCAATATACGGGCTACAATATTTCAGCATTAAAGGCGAGATTTCATCCACCCCTGTCGCATTTGTTTTAATACTATTTAAAATTTTATTAACGTCAGATATCTCCGCTAGCCTAAATGAAAATTGCAAGTTATCATTAAAAATATTATTATCATAAAAGTTAATTTTATCATTACAGTTAGATGTATTTTGAACAAAGGTGGCAAAAAAGTTATTAATATCATTAGGGTTCGATAATGCTTTCGGTATTGAATTATTTTTACTAGCACATATATTATTATCTCTTAAAGCCGACCACAACTTCTTAGTATCATTCTCAACAGACAAATTATCAATATAACTTTTCTTTTCTCGTCTTATCGCAGCCAGTGTAAAATTTCTGAGATATTTATAATAGGCCCAGTCTTCATCCAGCCTGGTCCTTTTAAACTTTTGCAAAGCACCATCCCTCTGTTTCATATATATTCTTATGTTGGCGGTTAACCAGGGTGCTCTAGGTTTGGTTATTCGCGATTCTTTCATTGGGGCATGCGCATCAAACAAGGTTAAAATTACATCATTTAGAATTTTAATTTTTTTGTCAATATCGTGTTCATAAAGTATATTATCCCAAGGCAAGTCATGCATATTTGTTAAAAAGTTATTTACATTAAAATTTTTATAAGAGCGATATCGAATCATTCTGGGAACAGAAGGCGGTTTCGCTATATTGCAGTCACAATAAATAACTCTGTGATCTGAAATATTATCAGCGGGAATAACTCCAGACTTACTTACTAAAGACTGATTAGTTACAAATATTGCATCAATCAAGGTACTTACAGACCCAGATATGCGGGTAGGCTCCTCTATAATTTGCACAAGGTTATAATTTTCAAATAGTGGAGTTAAAGGATTATGCAAATTAAGTAGATTAATGTTGAAATCACCCAAACAAAAAATTTCATCAACTGTGGGATAAAGAGCAGAAAATATATTATCAAAATCAGGTATTAAGCTGTTAAAGTTCACTGCGGGTGGTTTATAAAAAACAGAGAAAGCATATGTTTTTGTTGCGAATTTGACTTTAAATACTAAGAACTCCAATTGTATATTTATGTTAAAATCAAATGTAATAGTTTCAATAGTATGATCAGTCTTAACATATGCTGCTACTCCCCCACCCCTACCAATCCGGTCCCTCCTGAAAAACTGATAACTAGGGATTTCAAAAATGACAGAGCTATCACCATCTGAGAGCCATGTCTCAGATAGAAGAAAAATATCAAAATCATTATCCTCAATCAAATTTTTTAATTCATTAAAACCTGTAAACAATGATCGCACATTCAAATGACCCACCTTCATGTTACTCAGTAAACACTAACAGAATACAAATCAAAACAAGGATCAACTCAACTTAACAACTACTGAAAATATACGTTGCTTATGAAAACAAAAACTAAGTAATTTGCACTCTAATCGCAAAATATTATTTATAATTAAAAAAGCCATCATTCAGTCCATATATCGCAATATTAAATAAAAAATAGTACTTAAGACAAAAAACCCAAAAAGGAAAGCCAGACGGAATAGAGAAAAATGTAACATATAAAGTCAATTAGTGCAGAAGTTATCTCCGTCTAATTAAATAAATCATTATACTACGCCAATATTAAAATTAAATAAATACCTGACAGTTTATAGTAAAGCATTGAGACTTTTCTCATCAAAAATACGATGCACAGTATTATTAACCTTCACATAAATGTTACCATTGAGCACCCACGAATTTTTATGGGAAAACCCGCGAACAGCCCGTCCAAAAAGGGAAAGCCGCATTTTAGTAAGATCTTCTTTGATTTGAAGCCCGGAGTTTCTTAAATTTCGTCGATTTTTTAAGACCGACACCTTAGCCGTATCACTGATAAATCGAACGAGTACCGATGGCGGCTTATCTCCCGCTGTTTTGGCTGCGACTCGGTGGCACTTTTTTATATCGCCATTTGCAATGTTTACCTTTAAATTATTGTTAAATACATTTAAAACCTTTTGACGTATATTTTCACCATCTTCGAATTGAATGCCGAATATGCGCACATTTTGGCTGCGCAAAGACTGTTCTTGGTCATCAACAGTCCTACGCAGGATTTCCATTTTTTCTTCAAGCTCATTAGCCCTATCCCGAAGTGAAGTTATCATCTCCCCCTGCATATTCAACTGTTGCTCAAACTTTTTTCCCACTAAATCTGTTACCTTCTCAACAAGTTCCTGGAGAAATTTGTCATTAAAGGTGCTAACTATCGTCGACTTGATTTCACGCAGGTCAGCAGATGACAGACCCATACTGGCGGGAATAACACGCCGTGGAGAACACAAAATTTGCTAATTTCCAGCACACAATCACCCAAATGCAGATGAATTACACAACAGGGAGACTTACTCAATCACCTCACATACACAACACTAATTAATTAAGACTTTAGCTGGCCTCCTTGGGCAATTTTAAAGAGCGACAACAGACAATGATGCTACTACTCACACGCCATCTACTTAGTTCACAAGTTAGACAATAAATTTTAGGTTATTGGTTGTATATTGTACCAAAATGCATTTTTCTTATTAATTTTGGAATGCTGAATACAAAAATGATAATGAAATTAAAAGCTTAGTTGCCGTTTTCAAAAAAAAGTTTTTTATTTTATTTTTAACAAAATAATAAAAATTAGATAATTTTATACTTTTAGAGTAACTAAAAGCACTGTTCTTTTGTGAATTGTTTCTGGATCATCTCTAACAAGAATCAAACAGTAGTCGGCAACCATGGAAGCATTCCAGTTTCCCTGGTGCCTGTTCTCCATTGTTGATATATTCTGATGGAAGCGTTCGCCGTGCTCATCACTTACAGCTCCGCAGTTGTAAGTAAAAAGGACAGTTAGGAGTGTAGGAAATGGATATTTAAAGACATAATGGAACCCATTTATTGATACGACGACAGCATATTTTCAACAAGAGCAACGTAAATTGTAAGTTTTTTTATTTCCCAAGAAATTAGTAACCACCAGACGAAAGTCATTCCAAGCATTTTTTCAATATCTGTTACAGTGCTGTCAAAATGTTCAGAATATTTCGAATGGCCTTATACCTTCTTCAATTTTTGCTTCACTTAGCCTCGGAAAATGCTGGCCCATGTCTATTCAGTGCCTTAACAAAGTTTTTCATTAGGCCCAATTTGATATGCAGAGGTGGTAACAAAATCTTTTTGGAGTCTACCAATGGCATATGATGTACATTCTTTTGCCCTGGATCTAATAATTGTCGAACGGGCCAGTATTGGCTATTGTAGTAATTGGTCTAATGATTTCTGCATTTGTAGCTATCTAAATCACGAGGTTTAATTTTAGGATTGGGTTGTTTATTGCAAGGAGCCCTCGGGTAATGCCGGTCAAAACATTGGGACAATACCAGTCATGTTTTATTTGCGAAGAATATGGAAAATGGGATGAGCTTGGGTATCGCTGGACGATGTGTGGCCATTGGATTCATTAATTATGCAGTGGGTGGGTCGCTCCTGAAAACTATAAATGCGATATTTGTTTAAGAGCTGCGTTTAATCACAAGTTGCCAAGCAGGCACTACTTTATGCGAACGTTTAGCCAAATATACTTAATTTTTTTCTAATCTAAAACTGTATTCGTAAGGTTAAACCATTGGAAAACGGTAAAAAAAATTGCGTTAAAAAAATATAATGTTATAAGAATAATATACTAACAATCTCACAATCTCAAATATGAACAATTCAAATTTTTGTCACAGATCTTCCTGAAACTTGTTGATACCCCAATCGGCATGTCAGACAATCTAAATATCAATAAATTAACTAAAAAACTTTATTTATTAACGGCTAAAACTTCACGAAAAAAAATATTGATCAGCTGATGACTCTCGTCTCTTTCTAACCTGTCAAAAAGCGGTATATATATTTTTTTAATTAAATTGATGCAACATAGACGGCTCTGATTGCTAATTTAGGATTGTTTGGGATCCTCATCTTAAGAGAGTAGGACTCTTACTGTTAACTTCCTTTTCTATTTTTTTCAGTTTATTATTATTTAGATGAACTTAGTAAAAGGCTTAATGATATATTACTTTATTATAAAAGTATGTGTTTTATTTCTTTCTTATCTTCAAAAAAAAATCCTATAGTAATTTTTTGCTATATAAAAAGCATTAAAAATTACCTGACTGGAATTACCCGCAGGGTGAGGGAATACTGGTCAATTACACCTCATTTCTCAGATCCTGACATCTCCTTTAAGGTTAATTATTTTAATTTGTATGGGAAACAATGATCTAGTGCTAGTGGATGAGTATCTTCTACTCTATTTAGATACTTATATCAAAAGACTAATATTTTATCAATTATGCATAATCTAGCTTAAGTGACTGCCATTCCCCCATTAATCTATCCCCTACTAATCAATGTTTCTTAAAATAAATGTAGATTTATTTTTTAGTTTGTTTTCGGCCATATCTTTTTGTATACAACGTGTCCAAGATAAGGAAGGCCAGTACAGGGATCTCGGAAACCGTAAGAGATACGAAGTCGGTTAAATGGAGGTAAAGTTGCGCAATTACGTGCCTAATAATATGCCGTTTAGAAAATTCCGAGTAGTTCCGGAGATATCCGGAAAACCCCGTAATTCTGAAAAATCGTTTTATTGTTTTCCTGGGTTTTTTAGAGCGCATTCTAAAGTAAATTGCACTTTTGTATTGCCACTTTTTCCGCTCTATCTAACAACGTTAATTGTTTTGTAATCCGACGAGTCGTCTTCGAAGGGCCATTATCAACTTTATTTTTTTAAATACGGTATTATTTTCCTGATATTGGAATTTGAGAGCTTTTTTTCTCCCGAATGCAATGATGTATGACACATTGTGGTTTAATGACGTTGCGAGGGTTTTTTGAACAACATCAGGAAATTTTGGGATACGGTCCTGTATTTCTCCTAATTTTATAAATAATATCTCATAAGTAAGCTCTAAATTTTTTACTTACGTTGGACTAGTTTAATAAATAACAAATAATTTAATAATAAACCACAAATAAGTGAACAAAAATCATTCCAAAACAGTAATAAAACGAACAACGAAAAAAATAAGGAACTACATAATCAGGTGTTCAAAATGATTTCCGATATTCTCTAAGCACAATTAACATCTTCTAACTGCCACATACCAGTTTTTTGAGATAAAATAAAACATGCGATAGAATATCAAACTTTTCAGCATTTGTAAATTTATGTTCCATATTGTTTGGAAAATAGAAAACCTCTTAAAACGCTCTCCAACGATCACAATAGGAATGTCAAGTGAAAAAAATCACGCGTCACCATCTTAATTTTTTTGTTTCAAGCGCCTACTTTTCTTTTAAATCCCGAATCAACAGAAGTGTGAAATAATGTTTCTGTATTTTGTTCACTTATTATTTGTGGTTTATTATTAAATTATTTGTTACTTATTGAACTATTTCAACATAAGTAAAAATTTAGAGCTTACTTATGAGATATTATTTATAAAATTAGGAGAAATAAAGGACCGTATCCCAAAATTTCCTGATGTTGTTCAAAAAATACTCGAAACGTCAATAAACCACAATGTGTCATACATCGTTGCATTCGGAAGAAAAAAACTCTCAAATTCCAATATCAGAAAAACAGGAATTTAAAAAAAGAAAGTTGATAATGGCCCTTCGAAGACGATTCGTCGGATTACAAAACGATTAACGCTGTTAGATAGAGCGGAAAAAGTGGCAATGTAAAAGTGCAATTTACATTAGAATTCAATCTGAAAAAAACCCAGGAACAACATAAAACGATTTTTCAGAATTTCCGGAACTGCTCGGAATTTTAAAACTTTCTAAACGGCATATTATTAGGCACGTAAATGCGCAACTTTACCTCCATTTAACCGACTTCGTATCTCTTACGGTTTCCGAGATCCCTGTACTGACCCTCCTTATCTTGGACATGTTGTATAAGTCGTAAAACCGGGATCGTTTTAAAAATCTTCAGAAAATGGAAAACTTTCTTAAAAAAAAAAATTACTTTTATGCGTCTGTTGTGACTTAAGTAAAAATGTCGCACTTTTTAAATTATATACAGGGTGTTATGGAAATGACGTATTATATTTAAATGGGTGACTCCTGGGGTGTCCTAGAGAAGCGCTACATATTTTTTTTTTAAATCGAACGTTTAAAAAGTGAGGTAATTCACCCCTAAACCCACACACAACTCCTCGGCACATTCATATATGAAGATATTACATTGCCCAGCTGATTAATCAACAGATGTTCAAGCAGAATGTTGCCAAAATGTTTAAAATTGTAAAACTTTAGTTTCTTATAAACATAAATATTTAGCTTACTTAGAAAGTAAATCCAGGACGCGATTAAGGAATCCAGGGCACAGACACTTTCAGTTATTTTTTCTATAGGAAAAACTTTATGCTCATCATGTGTCCTGATGATAGTGTGGGAGTGCATAATAAGCTTATCACTAAACGCCAACACTAACGCATAATTACACTTTACAATAACACACATAGAACAAGAGCACTTAATCATTTCGCAATAGAAATAATAAAAACGCTAATTTCTATGGGCCATTAACCCCTTACTAAAGATAAAATGAAACAATTATGTTAACAATTGACAGGAACTACCCTCTGAAATAATGGGCTAGTCTGACTTCGGACAAGTCGTCAAACTTTCCTTTCCGAGAAATCTCCGCACTCTAGAGCGCGGTTGCCATTTCCGAGACTATAATTATACAGGAATGTAATATTATAAGGAAATTCGGAAATTTATGATAGTCGCTTATAAAACATCGAAAGTGACAACGCTGTATTTTTAAATATTACCCGATGTCCACAATCAGCTGTTTAAAGAAGAGAGAAACGTGTTATTAATTTTTTAAATTTTTAGATGTTAAATACATTATTTCCCAGACCGCTCAGACAATAAGGGCGTATTTTGGTCTACATAGTAGCACTTTAAAATACTAATTCAGATTGAATGGTACTTAGATGTGTTATGTGATTTTATTGTGCCGGTTTGTTTTTGTTCAAGTTACCTAGGTACTTGGTGTTTTTTATAAATTCAGTTGGTGTTGTTCGAAAAGCTAAATAAAATTGCATTTTTTTTTCTAAAGGGTAAGTGGCATTTATAAACTTTTAAGTTGTCCAGATCTGGCGGGTGTCGTCCGAATTGAACAAATGAGAACATACCTGACCATTTATAAACTCCGCGGCGGTTTGTTCGAGGCAGTTCAAGTTTATAAATCAGAGATTGTTTCCTAGCGAACTGAACTGAACGTAAAAGTTTATAATAATATACCCTGAAAAATAAACAACTTCGATTCTGTCAAACAGTCATCGACTTTCTAAAGAGTTTACCCTGAAGATATGACAACACTGTTGACATATGTTGCTTTGTTTACCTTCCTGACAGGGGCAGCACGTGGTCATTTTTGGTTTGATATAAGGTCATATACAGGGCATATTAAATTAAAGCGCCATTTTTGGATATTTTTCTTCAATTTGTTTTCATCGCAGGAATTGCCGATTTAAATATAATACGTCATTTCCATAACACCCTGTATACCGAGAATTCGTCAAAATTTCTGTCAAGTTATCTGAATTCACATCTTACCGCATCGGTTTTTCTAGTATTTACTATAAATTATTCACCAAATTTATGTGTGTATTTTGGGTTTGTTCGTGGGGCGTGGTCCATAAAAAATTGCTACCATTGATGTTCTGGCTTTTAAGTTTATAAAATTGCTCATTCTATCATTGCCACCCCCTAGAAAACTTTCTCACGATGCCCATGTGTAATAATGATCATTTTCCTTGTTTTATAATGGATTTTCATCAAGTAACGGCTACTTCAATCGAATATGAAGAAATAATAATTCAATCCTTGTAGCAGGTAAACGCGAGAGCATAGAATTTCGCTCCTTAAACCAGAAAAACATGTCCCATGCATGACACAGTGAATTTATGTTCCCATGCTTCATCTGTTGTAAAATGTAGGCAATATTTCTGGCTTTTCGGTCAGACTTTTATCTTAAACGATTGTCGCCAGACTTTGATACGATTTTACCGAATATGACAACTGGATGACGCCGGCAATAAATTTCTCTAGGCAAAGAATTCTTAAAAGCTTTCACATATTTCAGCACACATACGGTAGAACTAGAATTAATATTAGTTAGTCTACAAGTAAATTAGCAACGCTAAACTAAAAACTCGAACTTCAGGCACGTCGCGTCGGTCAACTGGCGACGGCGACGTAATGTTTTTCAATTCAACCCCCATTGTGTGTGTCCCAACATCTTCAAACCGCAATAAATTGGCGCGGGGTCGGCTTGAAATTCTAGCTATCTTCATATTGATTTATTTTTATTTTTAATTAATGCGTCCCTATTTAAAATGTTATAATGATTAAGCATGCAGGTAAATAAAATTTGTATTCCGGCTTTGCCGGAACAGATGTAAGTTTAGGTAAGTCAGACGGACAATCAGGGTTTTATGGCAGTCGAAAGATCAATGGGATCATGTTGGGGCTTTCACTTGATAATTCTAAAGCCTTTGATAGTGTTTGGCATGAGGGACTTCTAAGTAAACTGCGATCCTATGGTATGCCCAGTCGATTCTGTGCATGGTTGTCTAGCTTTCTTAACGACTGCTCTCTGCAAGTAACAATTGACGGATTTCTCCCAAACACCTTCACCATCAATGCCGGTGTTCTTTAAGGGTCCATATTGTCTCCCACCCTCTCTCTCTACATTAACGATCGTCTAGTGAAAACTAAAAATCCGATATTTAGCTTTGTTGACGATAGCACCCTTCTCTCACCTTTCTCTTTGAATGCACAAACATCGGCTGTCGACACACATCTTCGTAGACAGCATGAAGTATCACGCCTCAACAAAGACCTGGAAGAAATTTTGGCTTGGGGTGACAGTAACCAAGTCGAATTTAACTCTAAGAAAACCTAGGCAGCAGTTTTCTGTAAAAAGGTTAACATTACAGAACCGGATATAGTCATGACAGGACATGCAATTACACTGGCTTCATCTATTAATTAGCTGGGAGTCAATCTGGGAAATATGTCTTGGCATAACCACGTTATGGCAATGGCCAAGATAGCTTTTCAGAAACTTGGTGTACTCTTCACGGTCACTCTGGGATATTAGGAAATGAAAAAGCGGATAAACTAGCGAGAGCCGGATCCGCCCAAGATCTCATGGGCCCCGAACCGGCCTTTGGGATATCAAAACAGGCAACGAAAACAACATTAGATAGATGGTCGAAAAAACAACACCTATCTCGATGGCAAGGGTTACCTGGTCAAATACACGCACGGGCCGTAATTGGAAAACCATCGAGGATACTATCGAATGGGATGCTAGCCCCAGTTGAAACAAGTGATGGGTCTGCTAACAGGCCACTGCCACTTGCGAAAACACCTTCAACGGATGGGTATAAACAACGGATCCATTGAATGCAGACTCTACGGCGAAGAGGATGAAACCGCCTCACACATAATATACCGCTGCGCAGCACTGTCTCGTAGAAGACAAAATATCTTCGGGAACATACAATGTGGTGACAACCTCCCACATGACAAACTTGGTAGCAGGTTACTGGACCTCAAAGAAGGAACAAACATCGTCTAACAAGGTCGGGGTACACAATAAGCCGGAAGGCTGCAGTGATAGAAGTTCGGGCCTTTAAACGGACCCCCGCCTTTAACCAACGAACCAACCAACCAACTCTTCCGCACCAAAAAGTTGTACACACCTCAACAACTTTTGATACTGTACAAATCCCAGATTCCACCATCAGTCATTTTCTCCTTAGGGGGGTCATTTTGCGCCCCTCTCCCCTAATTATAGTAAACTTTTTTTTTCTTCTATATAGCATTAATTACCTTTAAGTTAAAAAATGGGAAGAAAACCCAAAAGAACTCAAACTGGCAGTATTCCCTAACGAGCATTGAACATTATTTTCTATTAATTTGAATATTATGCGGGACTTTTGGTAGACCCAGTAGATATTAAATATTTTAGTCTTTGGAGGTATTTCATTTCAAAATACGAAAATTAAATAATAGATATGATTGTAAGTCCTGTTTGTTTAAGCAATATGAAAGAGCCGTTTATAATGTAAGGTGATAGGATTAATAACTGATTACACGCATAATGCTCCCATTTCTTGGTCCATTAAAAATGCGACGGCAAGCGGTCATCTGGTTTATGTAAGTTTTGTAAGAAATAGCGCCCCACACACCGAGTCCAATTCCATAGGCGTGGGGATGCCACAATATATTTAACAAAAATATTCGCCAGGAATTAGTGTTTTATGTAAACATTTCATAACCTATTGGAAAGTGAAGCTGTGATTGTGTGAAATGTTATTGAAAATCCGAACTACATGTTTGTTGGCTGAATGGCAACAATGTTGAAGTCTGGTTATATCAGATGGTTAAATATTAAAACATAACCATACTTACGAATGAAAAGATAAATCTTTATTTAAATAATCCACTCTTTTACAAACAACACATAAATGCACCATGATTGCTTATAATAAAGACGACTTTTCACCAATAATCATAAAAAAACACAAATCAACCAAAATATATAAACAATCCGTTAGATCACAGCGCCAACGTTGTAATGTATACTAGATTAGTATTCATTCATATTTTGGCTCCTGGATCTTAGGGCAGTAGTAAAGTAGACATAGATGATGCCAAAGTGCAGTTGAATTAGTTCAAGATTCGTTTGATACTTTCAATATAATAATATTTTTTTAAAGAATCTCTAATCGCCTTTTCACAGTTTATAGTGGAAATAAATTTATTTTAAACAACGAAGAAACCCGAATAAAAAAAATTTTCGAACATAAAATGTTTATTTTTGGTCGAAGAACACGGTACGCCAATAAAAAATATGGGGTTTCATTTGAAAATCTTAACGTACCCCCCCACCCCCCGGGGGCCTTGAGGTTGAGGGGTGGGGGGTGGCTTAAATTGCAAACTATTCCTCCTTCAAAACCAAACAACTTTTTCCTTAAACATTTTCCGCTGCAATGCGATTCACCGGAGTTATTCCGAGGTACCGACCTTTTTTCAACACCCTACATGTTTATAGTTACTGTAGATATTTCCCGGGCATTAATTGTTATTCCTGTCAGATTCTGTGTCGACAAAATATTTTGTTCAATAGCATTATTTCGTATTTTGTTCAATATTTTGAACTTTGCTCGCACCATAACTCAAAGTTTTGCATGTTCTTTTTAAAAGTTTTTCTAGATTATTTTCTGACGCAGTACAACTTTCTTCCTGACTCATTTGTATTAAGATTAATAATATGTTTATTTTTAATTATGACGAATTGGAAGAAGCTTTGTTGTGGTCAATTGTTTCTATCATGGCATAGTTGATACTTGTAACATTTTATTAAATTGTAAAAGTATTGCCAACCCAAAAAGAAAATATTAATTCAAATGAAAAAAATCTACTATATTTTTTAAAGTTATTCAGACTTTAAAGACCCAAAAAAAAAAATTATAAAATACACGGTTCATAAGATAATTAGCCGCTTCGCGGGTCGTTTTCTAAAGTAAACGCGTGCTCTAAGATAATGTCTTATGAAACTTGTATCTTAATATGCTATTATGGTTATGTACTATAAAACACACAAAGTTCAAATTTTATTACAATAAAAAAATTGTCTTAATACTAATATTTTTAGTACGTAATCCAAGATGGTACGCCGCTGGTACAACCCGATGTCCTGGCGCCACCGATTGGGACAGGGACTCTTCCCGACGATGTACGAGGCCGTGTAAACACTGCATGTGTCAAAATTCAAACGCTCTTATTTGCGTCCGTGTGAAATTTATTGCTGGCGCCATCCAGTTGTCATATTATGTAGATACCGATGTTTAAGATAAAAAAATAAGGATAATATAGTTGCTATTATAATACAGGGAAGGATCCTATATCATTGCTCAAGAAGGGTATAGTGGAAAGCAGCTGTTTGCAAAGAAAAAACACTTTTTCACGTTCATATACAGGGTGTCAATTTTTTTCAGTAAATAATATTAAAACTTGGAGAGAAACGTTAATTTAATTGTGCAGTATATTGGTATACAGGGTGTACGGGAAAATGTGGCAAATCTACCGGGTATGAAGAAAACAAGTGAGAGAGTAGTACTTTTTTCGTATAGGCCACCTCTTCGGAGATAAGGGCTCCCAAAGAGCTCGAATGGAATTAAGTTTTTTACACATAATTATTGACTCACCAGATATATTTAAATTGTTTTTAATATGATGTATACCAGGTAAGACCCTTCAAATTAATATCCAAGAAAATGTTGTGAATTACTCACAGCTGTGACACTCATTGCCAATTTTTTTGGAAGCGCTGTGTATGATAATAACTTTGGACAACGTTTTTACATACCTTTAACTATTGACTAAAAATTAAGTAGGTACCCTTCATTCATGTCGCTAATCCTAAACGTTTTCGAGAAAACGTTATTTTATATACACTTTCTCTAACTTCTCACGGGTTAAATATGAAAAAGCGGTATTTTAAGTTCAACATTTGATAGGAACAAAGATGTATCTCTTACCGAGATGCGCCAAATACATGATCTAATTAAAATGACGTTTCCTCAACTTTATGGACATACTGTATACGCATTGCTTTCAGTTATATCAAAAGTAATGGAGAAAGCTATTAACCAACATCTTCTAAAGTAAAATCAAACATCATGGGGATTCACTGGATATTTCTAAAGCCTTTGATCGTGTTTGGCATGAAAGACTTCTAAGTAAACTGCGATCCTATGGTATGCCCAGTCGATTCGGTGCATGGTTGTCTAGCTTTCTTAAGAACCGCTCTCTGCAAGTGGGGATTGACGGATTTCTCTTAGACACCTTCACCGTCAATGCCGGCGTATCCATATTGTCTCCAACTCTCTTCTTACTCTACATTAACGACCTTCTAGTGAAAATTAAAAATCCGATATTTAGCTTTGCTAACGCAGACAGCATGAAGTATTACGCCTCAACAAAGAAATTTTGGCTTTGGGTGACAGTAACCAAGTCGAATTTAATGCTAAAAAACCCAGGCAGCAATTTTCTCTAAAAAGGTTAACATTACAGAACCGGATATAGTCATGGACGGATACGCAATCCCACTGGCTTCATCTATTAATTTGTTGGAGGAAATATGTCTTGGCATAACCACGTTGTGGCAATCGCCAAGATATCTTCTCAGAAACTTGGTGTACTCTTCCGAACCAGAAAGTTGTACACACCTCAACAACTGTTGACACTATACAAAGCCCAGATTCGGCCATCACTAGAATACTGCTCTCATGTCTGGAGCTCTGCACCGAAACATACTCTTCGGCTACTGGATTCCATCGAAAGGAGAGCTATTCGTCTGATCGGAGACCACGAGCTGACGAAGAACCTCCTGCCTAGAACATCGAAGACAGGTTGGGGATTTGACTCTCTTTTACAGATATTTTCATGGAAAGTGCTCGGCTGACCTTGCCCTCTTAATTTCGCCCAGAGCGGCGAATAGCAGAAATACACTCGAACTTCATTATTTAAGAATTCTTTCATCTGGTGGACTTCATTCTTTTGGAACGACCTTCCCGAGGTCGTTTTTCCCAAAGAATATAACCTCCAACGATTCAAAACAAACGTGAATCGCTTTTTGCGCACACCCACCACTCCCAGAGGGCCCTAAAGGATTTTTCCTATAGTGCTTGTGTTTGATCATAAAAAAAAAGATATAGCAGAAATAAAACAGTAAAAAAATGTTTTTAATAAATTAATTTTTAATATTACCTTTTCAAAACGACATTTACAAAATTATAATTTTGTGTGACTGTTACTTATCCATCTTTAAAAATATTTTTTTCGCAAACATTATTGTTAAATCATGCAAATTTCGATATTTATTTTCACCAGAAATGTGAAAAAAAAAATGTTTTGTTTCCAAGAATAAAGAACTGACGGAATCCTAAAATTTATTAAAAAATATGGTGGACCCTGTCAAAATCGACATCATCTGTTACGTACCTCTGAAATTTGCTTGGGGTTTGTTGTTATATTATTCGTCCTTTTGGTATTACTAAATGCCATAAATTGTTTAATTTTAAACTATATTTACGATTTATTTTAAAACATATTTTTAATATGTACAAGAAAGACTATAACAATATAGATATTCGAATTAACATATTGGAGAAGTCAGACATGGTTTAAGACCTGCAGAATACGTTATTTACTTATTCGCACAATTCCACTAAATAAGAAGTTAAATTTTTCATCCGATATCTAAAAATAATAGAATTATTAATAATAATCTGCAATTTGCTATTGGGAAAATGAATTTTAATTATTTATAATACCCTAGAAACATTTTTTCGACAACATAACGTACATATACAGGGTGTCCGCTAATTAATAGTACATGGAAAATCCACAGATACCTTACGTAAAAATATTACGATTTAATTATACTTACCTATATCCTAAAGTTCATATTACTGAGATACAGGGTGTTAAAGTTAAATTTGGTTATATTATTGTAAGTAAAACACTTTTTTACTTAAATTTCCACTTTTTATTTGACAATACGACATGTTTCACTGCACTGCAGTTTCGTCAGGTAATGTATAATATGTAGAATTTCAATTTTCGGAAATTTACATGAAACTAGATTTTATGCCCTACCCCGTACAATTAGACTACGGACGTATGACTTCTCTACCCGAATCTCTGAATCAGTTAAAACCAAAATCATTAAAATTGATTCCTTATTAACGAAATAACAACTGTTTCATGTGGACGTGCATTTTTGAATATTCGATAATTAATAGGAGCAGTGTATCATTCTACCAATACTTCTGATACATACCATGTAATGGCTCGAACCAAGCATGTTTGGTAATTACAATGCTGTTACACAGCTAAAATTAAAAATAAGTATGAAGAACCTGACGAAACTGCAGTGCAGTGAAACATGTCGTATTGTCAAATAAAAAGTGGAAATTTAAGTAAAAAAGTGTTTTACTTACAATAATATAACCAAATTATTATGGACTTCCACCAAGTAACGACCAATAATATTAAAGTGTTAAAGTTAAAACTTCATTTTTGTTTTTCTCTAATAACTTTGAGAGAAAAAAATTAATTTGACAATTACGGTTTTTTTGTGGACGAGAAATTGATTTTTTTGTGAAATTTTAATGTACAATGTGTCTGCGGCATTTCTCGCACTATAATTAGGTCATAACTTTTTTGTGCCTCACTGTATTTAAGTTTTAAATGAAAATAATACTTTTTCATATTTATTACGTAAAAAAGGTATACTAAGTTTAGGTTACCGTTTCGGAGATATTTGCATTTTAGTTGTTTAGTGCACCCTGCCCAATTACTATTAATTTGCAAACAAAATTTTTTTCTTAATGTAACCTATGAAAAAACAATTGATTATTGTAAGATAGCTTTGTGAGAAAAAGTTTAATTTTTGAGTTTATTGTAAGTTAAGTAACAATGCCGAGATATAATTTGTTTTCAAATGCAGATATGCGGGATGTTCGTCCTAAACGGGTTTCCATAGGGCGCGAACCAGAATTTCTTCTTCTTGTTCCGGAGTTAATGTATTTGGGCGCCCTGTTTCACCTAATGGGTCGTAAATATTTTTGAAGATCTTAAAATCAGGTTGACCTCGATTTGGATAGAATTCCGAATATCGTGTCTAGGCACCTCATCCATTAAAATTTTCCTGCGCGTATACACATACACAACATATCCCGCATTGTTACTCAACTTACGATAAACTCAAAAATCAAACAGTTTCTCACACAGCTATCTTACAATAACCAACAAACAAATAACAATATGAGGTGTCATAGCAACTGCATCACTAAATTTCATTTGTTTCCTCATAGGTTACTTTAAGAAAAAAATTTTGTTTGCAAATTAATAATAATTGGCAGGGTGCGCAAAACAAATTTAATGCAAATATTTCCGAAACGGGAACTCCGGGCGACCTAAATTTAGTATACCTTTTTTACGTAATACATATGAAAAAGTATTATTTTCAGTAAAAACTTAAATACACTGAGGCACAAAAAAGTTATGACTTAATAAAAGTGCGAAAAATGCCATTAACGCCACATTGTACATTAAAATTTTACAAAAAAAATCAATTTCCCGTCCTAAAAAACCATAATTGCAAAATTTTATAAAAAAACGTTGGTTCCTATCAAAGTTATTAGAGAAAAACAAAAATGAAGTTTTAACTTTAACACCCTGTATCTCAGTTAATATTAGCTTTCGCATATAAATAAGTATAATTAAATCCTAATATTTTTACGTAAGGAGTCTGTGGTTTTTCCGTGTACCATTAATTAGCGGACACCCTGTATAGAAGAAATGATAATGTTATTGTTACTTTGAGTAGTATGGCGATACTTTTGAGGTATCTAATCGATACCTATATCTAATTAGTTTAGTTTAAGAAATAAATTTAATTCAATTTTTATGTAAAATATGTAGAATTTCAATTTTCGGAAATTTACATGAAACTAGATTTTATGCCCTACCCCGTACAATTAGACTACGGACGTATGACTACTCTGCCCGAATCTCTGAATCAGTTAAAACCAAAATCATTAAAATTGATTCATTATTAACGAAATAACAACTGTTTCATGTGGACGTGCATTTTTGAATATTCGATAATTAATAGGAGCAGTGTATCATCCTACCAATACTTCTGATACATACCACGTAATGGCTCGAACCAAGCATGTTTGGTAATTACCATGCTGTTACACAGCTGAAATTAAAAATAAGTATGAAGTATGGAAGAACGTTTAAAATACGATAGGAACAATTAATTCGTCAGATATTATTAAATTGTAATCAAATAATGATTATTAAAACGGGCACATTCTAATCAATGCATTATTTCCCATCCTGTTGTCATCAACTGAAAAGCTTTTTTTATGTAGGGGAGATCAGAGTCATATGATGAGCGGGGTAAAACGACTAACGCGAATATCTATTCATAGAACACTTTGTTGAAATAGATGCTACGAGTGCTATCATATTTGCCGATCATCCTTTCATTGTTCTTGGTTTATGTAAAGTGAAGTTTTTTCTAAATGTATTTTTATTAGTTATAATCGAACAGTAGTGGCTATTAGTATTTAGTAGTGTCTTCGGTATAATTTCATTCAGGGGCGGCTCGTGACCTATGATATAATTTTTAAAATTTTATTTTTGTGAAACGACCAAACAATTACTTTCTAGGCGTTTTAAATGTAGAAAGAAGAAAAGTAATAAGAAAATGCGTTAGGTAAAACATATTTTTTTTTATTTTTTAATTTTACACAAGGAAAGACAACTTTTGGAAAATAAGAAAGGTTTTCTTAGTGTGTATAGCTGTCGGATCTTCACGTCGTCGCATGCAACCCTCGTATAGTATTTGCAGAATTATACCGTTGATCTTTTGTCTGCAATAAAACCTCATTATCCCTTCGACCATAAAATAAATAAGGAAATCCCAAATTTTAAACCTTTTCGAGCAGAGCCGGACCAGGTATACAAATTCAATTTATACCTATGCCTGATGCATATATAAATACAAAGTGATTTTTAATAATTTTAATCTTTAGTGGTTTTCCGGCGAGTAATTTTTAGTTAGGCTTATTAGTGGTAGAATGTGGGGTCCTTGGAACATGCAACATGCTGGTTCAGAGAACGGGTTTATTCCAAATTGTCTGTTGCTTTCAGTTAAAAACATAGCAGATTCTTCTTTAGATTACCATCAAGATACCGACGCAGAACTTTTTAAAGATTGGTTTAAACATAAACTCCTTAAAAATATACCTGAAATAGCGTCATTGTAATGGACAATGCTAGTTATCATAGTCGGCAAGCAAAAATCATTCCCAATTCTAATAATACAAAAGCAGAAATTCAAAATTTTATGATTGAAAATGATTTATATTTTGAAGAAACTTACAGAAAACGAGAACTGCTAGAAGTATTAAAAGCTTTTAAAATAAATAAGAAATACGAGTGTTACAAACTTGCAGCAGAAAATGGACATACAGTGTTGCGTCTTCCCCCGTACTATTGTATATTCAATCCTATTGAGCTAATATGGCACCAATTAAAATCCAATATTAGGAGAAATAATATTTCTCCTACATTAAATGCATATTCTGTAGTAGAATTAATTAAAAACGAAGTAAGAAAAATTTCTGCAGACAGCTGGAAAAACTGTGTACAGCACGTACTTAAGGTGGAAAATTCTTTCAATTGTATGATTACAAATGTTCAACCCTTAATTTTATTATAAGTTTAGGCTTACATGAAGATAGTGATAGTGATACAGAGTTAAATGTTGAAAGTATCAATAGTTTCTTAGGATTTAATTAATTTTTATTGTACGTATTATCCTAATAGTTATACTTTTAAATTATATTATATTCAATTATCATTAATAATTGTTATCATTATTTTACATTTATTATAGGTACCTAAAACTAAAAGTACCTATCTATTTTTTTTTTTAAATTATAAAAATAAATCATGTGGTGTGGTATACATTTTCAAGCCGGCCTTGATCCCATTTATTGAGCTTTGAAGAGGTTGAGGTGTATACAATAGGGTTTAATCAGGTAGTTTATTTATGGCAGTAAGAGTCAACGGTATAATTCTGCAACAACTATAACAATATTTATACAGTCCACTACTAATACTACTAAAGTCATCTACGAGCTATCAAGGAAACCTAATGATGTCCAATACTACTACCGCCATCTACGAGTTATCAAAGAAACCGAACGATATCTAATACCACTACGCCATCTACGGGCTACGTCATTAGGCGCAACCAAGACGAGAACAATAGTTAACTGTTTTATGACGAGAACGAATCGAGCCACGAGACTGACAAGTTGGCATTCTTCATATTTTCAGTGTTTTTTAGTTTGAATCCTTAGATAAAATGGTTTAAAATCATATCGAGTATCATTTATCAAAATACACAACATTTATCGAGCCTACACAATAGTGCTTAAACGTAAAGTCCATTCTTCGGTTCTTAATTGTAGAAAATTGATCAATAACAGCCTCATTAGGTTTGGAATACCCTCTATAATTTTTTTTCATATATTTCATTTTTAAACTTTCTAATAAAGTCCCAAGGTTTACCATTTGTGGTCTGCGTTAAATTAATTTCGGGTTTGGGTGTTTCCGCATTCTTCACTTCAATTTTTTGCTCCAAACTCAAAGAGCTGAAGTTGTTTCTTAAATAGTCCACCGTCAACTATTCATTTTAACTTAATAAATATATAGTATCAAAATATTAAAACATACACCTCGAATTTCTAACTAGATGCACGAACAGACACACAAAAGCTGTGCGCCTTCTCCATGTTAAATCGCCATAGCCCCGCTATCCCCCGCTGCCACCGCCACCTGTTACTACAGAGAAACTGCACTAATTAATCGCACGTGCGAGCAAGTCTCGTCCTAATCATCATTTACCTCGACCGAAGCACGGTTGCCGGATCTATACAATTTGGTTTGACCGAATGAAATGAAATATTAGGGATCGAACTTTTTTAGTTTGACGGTACGATAAAATATTAGGGAGGGTCGGACTTTATACGATAAATAATATTCAATGAATATAAATTAATATTTTTTATTCGTTTTGTTTTGGGGGTGCACGTGCGCATGTGGTCTTGTGGAAGAACCGCCACTGATTTAATTTATGTTTAGTTGTAATTTTATCAGTTGGGTTACCTGAGTGTCGGGGTTAGATAAAGTTTGACATTTTTTAGTGCGATTACTGCTTTTAGTTTTCTTACCTAAAGTGTAACTTAAGGCAACATTCAAATATCAGCCCTTAGTAACGTCATCTTACCCAGATCTCCCTTTCTTTAAAAATAAAGCAGTTATTTTAGTTTGCCACACAAAACGGTCAATACGTATATCAGTAGTAGGCTGTCAGATTGGTATTACATACTTACACATCAGTGCCCATATTTCCATTACACACAGTACCAATAGGACACGTGGATAATATTCCATACAATTCTACTATTCCCAAAATGCTTAAACATCTTTGATAGGTTGTACGTGTTCTGCAATAAATTCCTTTTTTCCCACATGATACTAAAATAGATAAGTTATTTTAAAAATAATATTAAAATGTTGTAAACTGCATTATGGTCAAATAATAAAACTCGTTACGTCAAAAAGACGATAGAAAGATGAACACGACAAAAAATTAAATCCATCATTGGTTAGTAAAATTTGAAACGTAAAAATAAGCGGCAACAAACATACAGGGTGATTGATGGTTGATGGCCTATTAGACGTTTATGAAGAACTAGATTACTTTGAAAATTTGCTACCTTATATAAGTGGACATGCTCTCTCTTCTGAAAATATGTTCAGTCATGCAGTGCTGCTACTTCTACTAGAAAGTATTAGCAACTTTGATAATTTAAATGGAACACCATGCGTATTATATTTTATTTGTAATAATGACATTTCATCTATCTTTGAAAGGTGGAAAGTTGACGTTTTTTTACTTTTACCAACCACCAACCGGGTGAGTAAATTATTTTTTAAAAAAAAAATCGATATCTCAAAATAATATACGAACACACCAAGATACAGTGTGTTCGATTTTTTCGGCTTGTATCCTTTATTTTGCTTTTTTAAAAATGTTAATAGCTTTGCGTGTTTAGATATGTCTACTTTTTCCCTAACTGATAGACTGGTCCTCAGCATTGAATATTGTGACCAAATCTTTGATATCTCCTTTGTCTTGGCCTTTTCAGTGAAATAAGCTAGTAGCGCCGACTCAGAACCAGGATTTTGAACTTTGTTTCCCGTACACCATTCTTTGAATCAGTTATATGCCTTGTCATATCTCGGGCGGCTTTTAGTTGGCAAAAGATCTTCTTCTACTATTTTTGCTGCTTCTCGAATTTCTGGTGGAGTAGCAGCAAAATCAAATTCCTCATTTTTCTGTTGTTACAATAATATATTGTTTAGTGACATGGAAACCATATTCTATTTAAAGAATGATATTTGCCATCTTGATGTGTATTATTACCTACGTTATTTTACCACCTGCGGTTATTTGAAATTTCTGTCTAATTTTTCAATGACAAAATGACATTTATCTTTTATTAATAATTTTAATTGAAAATACTAAGAAGTGGATATTAGATGTGGTTTTAAATAAAAGATTATACAAACCTCGGTGAAAAGTTTCATTTTTGTCAGGAGATTCGGTTAACTACCAACTCTCTTGACAGGAATGAAACACTTTCCACCTCGATACGTAATATACTATTTTTTCAATCTTTATTAATTTCTCAATAACTTACCTTAATATTTTCCTATACCTATCTGATATCGTTCTCGAGATAATAATTCATTTAATTTTTTTTTTTTGGGAAAACATCGTTCAAAAAGGGCTGATATTTTTGAACTCTGACAAATTAGCGCAGTGACATTTGGTTGGGAGTCAGATCATATCCAGAGATCCTTCACTCTGTTTCCAAATATTAGTTTTAATAGTACCTAGAGGGTGTTTCAAGATGCAAATATTTTGATTGTTTGGAAAAATGATGAAAAGTATATTTTTATTAAATAAAATACCATGTATTTTTTCTGTAGTCCTAAAAGCTCTTAAAATTGTCTATCTTTCTGTGTGTAAGCTGTAGCATGAAGAGGACCTACAAATAATTTTTTTAAATTTTTACTAAATTATTAAAAGTTCTTTAAAAAATATGCAGAAAATATCTGGTTTTGTATTAATAATTTTTTTTTGCTAAATACATGCTCATAAGAGATAGGTATAGTAATTTACAGGGTGTCCCAGAATATGTGGGCAATCTCCCGGATTCAGATAGAACACTTAAATATAATAGGAGAAGGACATCCCTGGAAATCGTTGTTTTTTAAATATTTTTTTAAGTACGAGGTGTAATTTAATAATTTTTTAGTATAATGGTTACTAGATGAGCCTTAAAATTCGCCCTTTTAAGCACATTTGGCTTATTTAGTTTGCCAGGGACGGACTAGACGTAACACAAAAATTCTTTTTTACACCCTGTATGATGAAGGAACGGCAATAATATTTTTGTATACTCTAAACCTTAAGCTGAAGAACTTGATCAATGTCGATAAAATGAACTGTTTTCGAGAAAAAAATATTTTGTCCATACATTATATGCATGTCGGCATATTCAGTGTACGTAAACTCCGTTACTAAGTTAGTAACTAATAAGACAAAGGAGAAAAACCGCAAATTTCAAGACACTACCATAAACTGACACTGGTATAAATATTCTTATTTAAATCGGTACATGTGAAAAAATCCATAACAACAATGAGGGTATTTTATGAACATAAAACAACAAGAAATATTGAACAAAAATATATTTTTTTCGAAAACAGTTTATTTCATCGACATTGATCAAGAGTACCTATTTCAGCTTCAGGTTTTAGAGTATCCAAAAATATTATTGTCGTTCGTTCATCATACAGGGTCTAAAAAGAAAGCATTTTTGTGTTACGTCTAATTCGTCCCTGGCAAACTAAATAAGCCAAATGTGTTTAAAAGGGCGAATTTTAAGGAGACTCATCTAGTAACCATTATACTAAAAAATTATTAAATTACACCTAGTACTTAAAAAATTATTTAAAAAACAACGATTTCCAGGGATGTTCGTTATGGGCCCGTATATCCGTAGGGGAGGCCGTAGGAAACAAAATTATACGTATTTCTCCTGTTATTTTTAAGTGTTCTATCTGAACCCTGAAGATTGCCCACATATTCTGGGACACCCTGTATAGAAAGATTGAGAATATCAAGAGCTTTTAGAACCATAGATACTTACCTAAAATAATATTTTGAAACACCCTGTTACCGTATTTTGGAAAAGAGTGGAAGGCCTCTGCGTATTACCTGACGTTTTTAAAGGACATGTTTTCCAAAAAAATAAGTTAAATTAATTAATATCTGGAGAACGATAGCAGATATGTATAAGAAAATGTTAAGGAAAGCCATTAAGAAATTAATAGGGATTCTAAAATATATAAAAGAGAGAGGAGCAGTAATCCGTTGGCTAATTCTTCTTAAACGTCTAATAGGACATTCACCATCCATCACCCTGTATAATTTTTGTCGACGTATCTAATATGATATTATTAGAATAAATTAATATGAGCATTGTTTCGTTATAATAAAATCTACAAATTATCCATCAGTCAAATAAGAATGATCCAGGTAACTTTTTACGTTGTAGATTTGGCAATTTTTTTGTTGGCTTTAGTTTTCCCACCGAGTAATGATATATCCGCTGTTTCAACGAACTTGAAATGAAGCTTTGGCTCGTGATCTAACAGGAATTGATATATCTCACAAGTAATCGCCTTTCCCATCCTACTTAAAAATATACAATTTTTCTATATATATTTGATTTTATATATTATATAAACTTTAGAACTTACATGACTTATTTGTAGTTGGGGTCATGGCTGAACCTGTTACTGTTGCAGTTGAGGTTGTTGAAGGTGTAGTTGAGACTGTTCTAGACTCGGTAGTTGAAGCTGTTGTAGATTCCGTAGTTGAGACAGTTGTAAATTTCGTAATTGAAGCTGTTGTAGACTCCGCAGTTGAAGCTTTTGTCGCTTCCGTAGTCGAAGCTGTTGTGGACTGTGTCGTCGATGCTGTTGTAGATTCTGTAATTGAAGCTGTTGTAGACTCCGCAGTTGAAGCTTTTGTCGCTTCCGTAGTCGAAGCTGTTGTGGACTGTGTCGTCGATGCTGTTGTAGATTCTGTAGTTGACGCTGTTGTGGACTCTGTCGTCGACGCTGTTGTTGATTCAGTAGTTGAAGATGTTGATTCCCTAGCTAAAACTGTCGTTGATTCAGAAGTTGAAACCATGGTGGAACCCAGGCGTAAAGTCGTAGTTGGACTTGTAACTGATGTTGTACTAATTCCATCACTGACACTTGTAGTTTCACTTGTGGCTAAAATGTTTTTGAAGAAAGTGGTGAGAATGATAAAAATATGTCATTATTATTAGTACTTACTTGGTGGAACCCTTGTTGTAGTTGCTGTGGAGGCAATATTTGCATTTTCAGTAGTTGCTAAAATTGGTAGCAAGAAACAATGGAATAGATGTATTTAAAAACATACAGTATTCTTTTTTAAAAAAATTACAGTAAGTTCCTTTTCAAATTACAGAGCAATTATGAATTCAAGACATTGTACAAATAACACTCTTATTGATTAATATCAACACTTACTTGGTGGCACTCTAGTTGTAGATGGAGTATTTGTATTTTCAGTCGTCGCTAAAATAATATGTAGAAATAAATAATAGCTTCTTAAGAGGAAATACAATTCAAATTTGAAAAATTGGTATTGGTATGTTTCATATTAAAACATGAAAACCATTTGAGGACGGAATCCAATGATCCAAATTTGAGCAAAATGCAGAGTTAATAAATAAATATACCAATTTACTAGCCTACCAAAAATTAAAGCTAAATATCTTCAAAAAAGCATAAACCATAAGTAATTATGTTGCCCTAAACCATAAATTGTTCACAAAGATACATTCTTAATTTTAATCCCTACATACTTGATACCAGTGTAGTTGAAGAAGCTGTTGCAGTGCTTATTTTAGTGTCAACTGTAGAATCTTCGTTCATGGCTAAAAATTAAAGAAGAAAAATGATATTGGGTAAGAAGGTCGTGTTTAGGTCTCATTATCTTCGTATTTTTATTTATTAAATCTCAAAGTCAAATTAATTGCGTAGTGCCATAAAATGTTGGTTTTAAATTCTCTTCCGCATTTATCGCGATATAGCACGTGACCCTTTGACCGGCTACCGTTAGTACGCAAGGAATAGTCTCAAATATATTCTCAGACAAGATAATCTACATTACTCTCCCGAGAACGCGTGTTAATATGAACCCGTTCGATCTCCCGGTTCAGTGAGAATCGGCAACCCTTTAATATAAAAAACTACCTTCCAAAGTGCTGCAGTATGCGAGGTTATATGCAAGACCAGTGGTAGCCAGCTAGGAAGCAATACAATCCACCAAAGGTAAACCATTTTGTCTCTGTATCACGTTGCCGCCGCAAACTAAAAAGTTTTCGATTTTATACATTTTAAATTCCCCTCATTTTATTCCTCGACCAATAATATAATATACAGTCCACTGACTGTTCTTTATCCCAAACCCCAATAGGTTGTCTTTCTAACAATAAATTATTTTTCAACATATGCACTCGCGCCAGTGCACTATTCTATTTATATTGCCCATGACAACCATCTTTTGGCATCAAGCAGGTTTTACTTTTATTGAACACATGCCAAATGGCACTAAGATAATAGCAGTTTGATGAAGCAGACCAAATTCAACCAATCCTCAGCGAATGTAATGTACTTTTTATTCCAACATTTGAAAAGGAAATTAATAATAATAATAATACATTTTGGCGTGCATGCCAGAAGTACACAGATAAAACTTTTTCAAACCGTGTTGGATTGGGCGTATGCTACCATTGAGTGGCCACTTAGCTCGCCGGATTTACCATCCCTGGATAATTTTTTTTGTGGATATTTATAGGTAAGAGTGTACCGAAATAGATCTACCAACATTGAAGATCTTAAAGGAAGAATAAGCATGTCGTACAAATAATGTCGAATAAAACCCAGATATACAGGGTGTGGATATGACTTATTATATTTAAACCCGAACAAATCCTGAGATGCGCGACGTATACACTTTATATGAGATCTGAAAATTTACGTGGCAGCTACTGACGACGTTCGCAATCAATAATTTATTGAGGCAGTCTCAAGTCATAAAAGAGGTCGACGCATTGTAGGCGGTGTCGTCATATTGCAATACAGAATTGTAAACGCATGTGTTCAGTTTTTGACATCAAGACGTCTTTGACCCGCGTTATCACTTCTTTTTCAAACTTTTTAGGAAAAAAACTACAATTTTAAGGTACATACTCCCTTACCTTCGATCTTATTTTAAAATAATTCGTTTTATAATTGAATTCCATAAAAAAATAAAACACAAAAAGTATGTTTTGCAATAGAACCAACACTAGATGATATCACACAAATTTTAAATTACATTTATATTTATGAATTATTTCACAACAAAAAAAAAATCGGGTAATGCTACAAATAACAAAACGTTTATACTTCGTATACATCAAGCACGTGGAACCCTCAGCAACGTCATTCCAACATCGAGTATCGAAACATACCGAATCAACGATACTAAAGGCAAAACATATAAATACGCGCGCGGCGGTTATCCAAGCATGGGCGAGACATGTTCGTCGGTTGATCTGGCATCACTGTAGTTTGCTCTAGTGACCTACATTGTTTCTAACTGAAGCCAGATGGAGCTGCGCGACTTTTGAGGGACTCTGTTAATACGAATTTTAAACGATAATTTTGAGGGACTCTGTATAGGAAATTAGCTGTAAATAATAAGCAGTTTACTATGCTAGATTCCTAGTATTAATACCTACATACTTGCGACAATCATCACAGGTATAAATGCTGTACCGGTATCTTTTGTAGTAGTAACTGTTGCACTCTCGGTCGTGGCTAAAAATTTAAAGAGAAAAATAATAATTACAGTAGATAATTTGATAACAGCTAATGTCATATTGGTAGACATTTAGCCTATACGCTGCTAAATACAGGGTGTTTCTTAATAACATGCTAAAATTTAAGGAGGTTATTCTTGGGTCCGTTTTCAGTATGAACATGAACATATATCATACTGAAGATTTTCAAAAAAATCTCTTTCTTTATTAATATCTGTGATACTGCTCTAGATATTTTTGTGAAATTTGGTACACAGTTTCAATTCATCAAGAGGGATTTTAGGATGTATAACGTGAACGCCAGTGGCGTTTGTGCAGGAATTATTTTTTAAATTCTCATTCCTTGCTGAGAAAATGTCGTCTCTTGATTTTTTGTCGTTTTACGTACAGTTTTCGCATAAAAAAATTTAATTCAATCATAGGTTTTTACCCTTAACTACAGACGCGTGGTCATTTTAACCCTTCGATCTTCTAGATTGGCCATTTCCTATCCTCACTTGTCATTTACATAGGTAAGCGTCTCGGTACCTTCTCGTCTTTTAAGCCGCAAACACACTACTATCACGTCACGTGAGATCACATGCTATCACACAATGTCACGGCACACCCGAAATATCAGCACGACGGTTTATACGTGCTTATAAATAGGTTTAGAAGTACACTATGGTCACCTCATGCAGCTCACGGCAAGTCATACTTGATACCACAATTTTGTTTCTGCAAATTTATATATTCGGCACGCGTGATAGTACGGTGTGAGGGTTTAACGCTAGAAAGCTACAAGATTCACTTGTCATCTTGACAAACATAAAATATGTAATAAAAATGATATGCAGTGTACGTAGTCTGTTTCCAAGTCGTGACAGCATGTGCTATTTTGTCGATATAACAACACGTGCATTCACGTGACGTGATAATAGTGTGTTTGCGGCTTTAGTTTCAAGGTTGCGCCCAGATTGTTATGTTTATGTTGGCAGTTTTGAACTTGATAATTGACATTCAAAAATATTTGGGGGGGGGGGGGGGGGGGGGTTGTTCAAAAAGACATCAGGTCTTTATTCACGTTTTTGTGTTATCTGCTCTATGTATTAATTAAAATGAAGGATTTTAGAATATAAATATAAGCTCTGATGACCAACCTCCTTTGAACGTTAATATTGTGGCGATGTTGCACGTTACTCCCGAATTGAAACGAAGCTTTCAAAATCTCCATATTAGTAGGTAAGTAGGTAATATTTTGCATCGAAAGAATACTAAAATTTGAAGAATAATACGATACAGCATGTGGAACAAGAAAAATCGAAAGAAAGAAGAAACCCATCTCATTTCAGTCATGTTTTCCAATCTGTGCGCAAGGCGCGGCTGCAGAGATTGTATATCATAAATAAATCAGCGTAAAAAGTGTAAGCACCTTTTGTTAAACGTCTATTTTTTAGGCATATTTTGTATTTTTTGAATTAGTTTCCTTTAAGATATTTTTGTCACAGAGACTTTTTGGTTTTTTGGATTCTGTAGCTAAATAATTTATTTCTTACAAAAATACGCCAATAATATAAAAATTCTTTAGTCATTTAACACAAGTTGTTTTATTTGATTTGGAAGTCTTACTCAATATAAAGTAAAACTTTCGAATTTATTTCTTGTTTATTTTTTACTTTACATTTATTTATTAGATGGGTCACAAATATCGCACATCTGTAATTGAGGGTTAACATATAAAAAGCAATTATTTGAAATACACGCACTCAAACATATTACAAGAATTTGCCAGCATTGTCATACAAAAACGGTAAAGCTTTAATCAAAACATCTTAATCAAGTTTTCTTAATAGCTAACTACGTAATGACTTGTAGTAATTAAATTGTTTTTTTCAATAAAAGTAAAAACCCATAATAAAAATGTAAATCAGTTAATATTTGGTCAGTAATAATATATTATACATCTTTAATTGCTTCAAACCTAAAACCATTCTAAATTGACAGTTTGGAGTTTAAAATGAAAACACTAAAAATAAGTTAACCAAGATTTGAGGCCAGTAAACCGAATCGCACTAGATGTATGTTAGAAGTTGATTCACAATGGGGTAACTTTTGGCGCCTCCACATAGACGCGTTCCTGTGACCCTTGGCGTGCTTACTCTCCCAAGGTAACAATATATTGTTTCCTAAATTGATTTCGCTTATTTTATTTTGTAATTGCACAAATTACATATATAGTACAGAGTTGTATAATCTACGTATAGTACGTTATATTAATATAACGTATTCTTTTTTCAGGTTTCGAGTTACGACACAATTGTGTCGGCAAAGAACCCTACGGATAATAATCTAATGTTTGCATGCTTAAATCCGATGCATTTTCAGAGTCTCATGGATACACCGGCCACCGAAGTTTTGTATTGGAAGTACCATAAATGCATGTCAATATTCTATATGGTGTTACAAATTCGACCTTCACCATTGGCATTTCAGAAACGGTAAGGATACGAGGTCGGTAAAATTGAGGCAAAGTTGCCTAATTATGGGCCCAATAATATGCCGCAAAAAATACAGGGGCTTTCAAGATATTTGGAAAAATCAAAAATTTTGGGGTTTGGTTTTTATTTTCTCCTGATTTTATCGTCGAAAAATAAATTTCAATTTCTCTTTGCTACTTTTTATTTTCCACAAGATGGCATCACCAGATCTTTCCGCGACGTTTGGTCTTTAGGTTACCAACTTATTTTTTTTAAATACGGGCCTGGATTTTTGTTTAGATTATGAAAGAGGACCGAAAGCTACGTTCACAACACACGTATGCAACACTCACTGGATTACCGACGTTTTCTTAAATTGACCATCTTCATTAAAATACCCATAGTAGGTACGTTCTATAATTTACTTTCCTTTCGACGAAACTTAAGATTTTAAATTATTATTGCCATTTCTGTATTTAATTGATATTACGTACTACTACTACTGTTTTTTTTTTATTTCAAACTAATACTTGTATCAAATTTCTTAGCTTAGCATAAGTACAATTAATTTATTTTATTAACAAATAAAATTTAACTCTTAAAGCTAGCACTTTCAAGATTTTTTAAATTGGCATTGAGTTTTACATTTTCGAATTATACCAAATTTGGAAAAAAAAGTAAATTACAGGAACGTACTAGGGGTACTTCCATGAAGATGGTCAATTTAACAAAACGTCGGAAACCCAGTAAGCATTGTATACCGCTAAACGTATATTTTCCTCTTTCATAATTTACACAAAAAATTTATAATAGTTAATTTATAATAATTACAAATTTATAATAATTTACAAAAAAAAATTAAGTTGATGATGGTGACGCAAACACGAAACGTCGCATTAAGAGTCTGATAATCCTGTGGAGATCAAAAAGTAGCAATGAGAAAGTGAAATTTGTGTTTGGACATGTCTTCGAAGAAAGTCAGGAAAAAATAAAAAACGCAACGCAATATTTTTGATTTTTCCAAATATTTTGATTTTTTTGCGGCATATTATTGGACCCATAATTACACACATTTTTCCCATTTAACGGACTTCGTATCTGTTACCATTTCCGAAATGGTGAATGCCGAATTTGTAACACCCTGAATGGGGCCCACTCAAAAAATTGTATTTTTTCAAAGAACGTAAATTTGGGGCATAATATTAACACAAAAATAAAGTATTATATATTTCTGAGAAGCTAGTTAAACACTCAATTACACTGTTAATATATAGGGTGGCCCATTTAAAGAAGCAAATTTTTTTTAACTCTAGATATTGAACGTAGGAAAAAAGCAAATTTATTTTTTCTGGAAAACTATTGAACGTGAAAACTGAGTACATCACAGGATTCTACGTAAAAAAACCACAAAGAGAACATTTTATTTCTTTTTGATAAGTTACAGAATAACCGAAATATAGGGAGGGGGGTCCCAAAATGTAAAATTCTAAAAAATATCCCGTTATCAAAAATTAGGCCTAGAAAAATTCTAATTGTGGCATCTCTGTTTCACAAAAAAGTGGCACAGTGCGGCGAAAGCCCCATCCTTCTATCTTTATCACTAACGGAGATACCCCGTATAACCACCGAAAGATGCACACCCTGTACATAATAACTCGCGTAATAAATACGAGAAAAGCTGTTATTTACAACAGGTAACTTAAATTTTCAAATCATTGGACATTGAATTTGTGGTTGTAGGAATAATTGTGTACAGGGTGTCGCATTTTCGACACTTTTATAGGGTAATTGTTAGTGCTATCAAAAAAGTAATGTATGTGTCATGTGCTCTTTTTGAGTCAAACTTAAAATGATAAAAACAAAATTTGAAAATTTTCGCTCACTTAAGAGATACGAGGGAAAATCAAAAAATTGACAATTTCAAAATTACCCTATAATTTATTAGTCAAAAGAGATACAGACAAATATTTTATACAGAAGTTCTTTTATTGATTGTTGAATAATCTGCCGTTGTCAGAATAAGTATACGGGGTCATGTAAAAAAGTTATCTAACCTAACCTAATTTTTTTAAATGGAACACCCTGTATATTTTAATCTAAAAAGATACTATTTTAAATTCTCCTTTCAAATATACAACCCACCATCGATGATATGATTTTCCTAGGCGATTTAATTAACTTTAACTTTGAAACAAAATAAAAGATTCAGATTAAGGTAAAAAATAACGGAAATCATCGCAAATGTTCGGAATGTCCTTGGTTACCGTCTTTCCGGATAGCGAACAAAATAGATATTTTGCGCCGTTTCTTCGTGTTTTCCACTTTCAATTTGAACTGATATCATATCAAATTTTTCAAAATGCTGATAGGTCATTTTCGCGAATGAATATGTAAAAATGAAATTGACATTAAATGTTAATAGTCAACATAGTTGTTTCTAGGATATTAGCTTTTGTTTCATGGTCTACTGTGGTTTAAAGTTATAAAGTTTAAAGAAATCGCCTAGGAATCCAATCAAGGTGTGTTATATATATTTGAAAGGAGAATTTAAAATAGTATATTTTTATACAAAAATATACAGAGTGTTCCATTTAAAAAAATGAGGTTAGGTCCGATAACTTTTTTACCTGAGCCCGTAAACTTATTCTGGGGAGATTATTCAACAATCAATATACAGAAACTTCTGTATAATACATTTTTCTGTATCTCTGTTAACTAAGAAGATATAGGGTAATTTTGAAATTTTCAAATTTTGATTTTATCATTTTAAATTTGACCCAAAAAGAGTATATGATACCTAAATTACTTTTTTGATAGCACATATTTACGCCTGTTGGCGCCTCGCCTAAATACCTCCTAGTTGGAAATCTACCACTTTCAACACTTGTTATGTAATATGCTATATTTCAGTTAGTTATTGACTTACCATTGATTGAGGCGCTGTCATTGACAGCGACACAAATAAGAAGGAAACAAAAAACGTAAAACAGCATCTTTGATCGTTGTCTCTTTGGATTGTATTGAATGTATGATCAACGAACTGGATATTTCCTTCTCAAAATACCGAATAAAGGTTAACGGGCTGAATAAGCGAATAATGAACTAACAAAGTGTTGTGAAATTATGTCATTAACTTTTGGTACCTAATTAACTGATCATTAAAAAGGTGTTTTAATACAAACAAGTCTGTTTTAAATTTTCCAAAGCTGTAATAACACAGAGAATCCAATATTAATTAGATTCATAGAAAAATCATTGATCGAAAAATGGTTAATGGCGTCCTGGTTAAGCAATCTATTTATGAAGCTAATATACAGGGTCCTGTGTCTTTCCTCCCGTTTTCTATACAAGGTGATTGATAGTGGATTGCTTATTAGACGTGTATGCAGAACTAGTCAACGGATCAGTTTAAAAATAGTAACCTTATTAATTTATCAGTAACTTTCCTTAACATTTTCTTATCTGCTATCGTTCTCGAGATAATAACTAATTAAACTTTTTTTTGGAAACCATGTCCTTCAAAAAAAGCTGATATGGGTTTCCTTGTATATTCAAAAATATATTCCTAAACGCGTCCTATGATACGGGTAAAGTTTGCAAAATATTATAATCCTTCCTGAATTAATAACTAAGCTATAAAAGACGGGAAATGAGATGCAGGATCGTGTATAAGGGTCAAAAAAATTTTATAGGCAACTTTCAGTCTTTATAAGTCATATAACTTACTAAAATAAATTATTTGCTTGTAGAAACGATTATAATTTGCGAAATATATGTTACTTCCTGCATTAGGAAGCAAATTTCAACGTTTTTTTTTTAGATTATGCAGTATTCAAATTTGAATTTAAAAATGTATCGCCAGTCACGTGTACCCAGTCAATAATTTCTTACTTTACTCTTTATATTTCACGTCATTTTACTAAAGTTACTTTTACATATAAATCATTTACACTCGTAATACAAATTGAATTGAAAAAATAATGTTCAAAGATTAACAGTTTAGTTTCTCTAACGCAATTATTAACCAGATGTTCCGTCCCCGCAGCTGCATGTATCGCCGGTCACGGCAGAAATTGCTTATAAATAACTCCACTACAGGTCGCCCAAATAGTTTTACAAATATGACGGTATAATTTGTGTAAAGCGCGCTCCTGTTTAGGTAAGTTCCTTATTATGTTTACTTAGGTATAAACTAGAACATTACCTACTTTTTACCAAGCGTATGTTTTGATGTTGTATCGCCGGTCACAGCGTTAACTCAGACCTAGTAGTCTTAATTAAGGGAAAAGTACTATACGAAGTCATTCTCTTGAGTACAGATACTCATTTCAGCCTAAAAAGTTAAAGAAATAGCTTGTATTAGCTGTTATCCAAAAATTTGTACATTTTTGTATCGCCGGTCATAGTGACACCTGTCACGCATGAAAATGTTACCGGCGATAAATTGATGTGACGGTTTGTTATCCGAAGCTATATACAATATTTTTTTATTAGCCATTTATAAACCATTAAGGAAAAATATATTTTGATGTGCAAGTTTCGTTTACACCTTAGGTAGATTAAAAATATGACAATTTTTCTTAGTATTTTAACATTCTATAAGGAACATTCCAAAACATTAAGCGAATATAAGACAGGCTATTATAAATAATAGGAAAATGGTTATAGTGACTGATTAAAATAACTCGTTTCAAATATTTGCGTTATATGATTCAGAAGAATAAAATTAGCCACGTGACGGGCGTTAAATTATTAAAAAAAATCGATGCTTTAACCAAAATTTTTGTGACGATGATCTTTTGCGCGGACATATATAATTCCTCTAATTAGATACTATAAGAAACCTATTAAAAATGAACAGGTGTTTTTGAGATTATTTATTTTTAAAATCCGATTTACTGAAAGTTGCCTGTAGACAAACGCGGACCCATAAATAGATACAGGGTGGCCGTTAAGCGTTGCAAAGTACAATAACTAAGTTGGATCTAAACATTTATGAAATTTCTTAAATAAAATTAAATTCACATAATGGGGCTTCTTTCTCAGTAAACAAATCATTAGTTTGTTAATTGAATTTAAACACATCAGTTACTTACGAGACTCCGAACGAATACTTCTAAAACATAATGATCTGCAACAAATCTAACACGACAAATAACTTTCCCCTTTCTTAAAAAACTAAAAAAGTAATTTAGCTTCAAAAAGAGTGTATTTTTTTTCAATTCTCTCTGAATGCTTATAATATCAAGTTGCCATAAAAACAGCATCCGCGTCGTTCGTTGCCTGGTCGCCTCGTTCAATGCGCTCCAGATGAAATAATTAATAAAGACAATGAAGCAACACAAAATATATTGCCTGAAAAATCGAAAGAAGCTAACAAAAAGGACTATAATATATTTATTAAATTGCATTGGACGAAAAGCAAGTAAAGAGTTTTAGCGAACGGGAATTATTAACGTATTTTCAAGAAAGGTAGGTAAAACATTTCTTCATAATGGCTACATTATGTGCAAAAAAAATGAATAACCTGCCACTTTATGCAACTGAAATTTTATTTTTTTTATGTTGGCAGCAAGTAGGGTTCGAATTTTAGGCTTACTTCGATTTCGTTGAAATTAGTTTTCTAGGCATTATGGATTCGATAAAAATTTTTTATAAAAAACTTTAAAATACTAACCTTTAACCTTGCACATAGATCATTTTTACTAGATATTTATTTGAAATACCTATACTCGGAAATATATGACATGCTGACCGTGTCCGTCAACTAATATCTAGTTACAACTATAAAACAACATAACCTAAAAGTGATAGAAATATCTTCCAGTTTATGCTCTATTTCTAAAGTTTTATTCAATAAAGTTTTATTTTTAAATTAATATAGTATTATCATATTACTACATATTTATAGTAATGTACTGTAATACATTTCCTGGGCATTAATTGTTATGGCTGTCAGATTCTGTGTCGACACAATATTTTGTTCAATAGTATTATTTATTATTTTGTTCAATATTTTGAACTTTGTTCTGCTCGCACCATAACTCAAGTTTTGCATATTCTTCTTAAAAGTTTTTCTAGATTATTTTCTGCAATTTCTCGTATTTCTGACGGGGTACAAATTCCTTCCGGACTCATTTTTATTAGCTTTAATAATATATTTATTTTTAATTATGACGGTTGGGAAGAAGCTTTGTTTGTTGAGTGGACATAAACTGAGTTCATGTCCACTCAACAACAAGACAAAATATATATAATGCATAAGAACTGAGTTTATGTCCACTCAACAACAAGGCAAAATGTTACCGTAAGTGAGTGAGAATTGTACAAGTTCTGACGATGGTTTAGTATAATAAACCGAAACGTTAACCAACTATTGAAATTTCATTTCAAAGTGGCCGAAACCGAAAAACAACACTACCTATAATTTAAGAATTAAGTTTTATGCAGAGAGAGATGTTTGCTTGGGTTGTCATAGGCACATATTATAAACAGTATTGATTCCCACGATGTTCACAGGAATTTCGCCACTTAGGAAAGTCAACTGAAGAATGCAGCAATAAATGGTATTTTATTTCCTTTTTTTTCATCACTTTGCTTGGGGTGATATACTCTTGTAAATGTTTTCTTAATAACTATTAATTATAAGATAGTGATGACAAAATTACTTTTTTCTCCGAATTACCGTAGAATTTAGTTATAACCATAAACATTACCTCATGCACAGTTCTACAGTTTCAAATAAGTTAGATGAAGATGGCTTTAAAAAATGGCAACGCTGTAATAAGGTACACGCTTAGATAATTTCGATCTAACATTAGTCATAAATAGTGAAGCGTTGTAGGTATTTTTTACAGAAATTCAGATAATATAAAGAAATAATCCATATTTTTGCAATATTTACTTAAAATAACTAAACCACTGCTTTACCTAAAAAGAACGTAACCTCATTATTCTCACTTGCCGATGAAATATTAATCCGGGATTAGAATAGTCCAATTTCTTACAAACCACGCACTGACAATAAATAGCTCTAAATAGTTTTAGTTCGAAAAAACACTCAAAATTAATCCAAAAACACAATAGACCACCACAATAGCAGAAGCGATAAACCGATAACAACACTGCCGACGGTACAATGAACATACAGCGTTGCCACTGTGATTTCCTTAAAACATTGCAATTTGATGTTGGGATAATATTACCTATTCTTTTCGGTTTCAAACGCAGGCGGTAGATATACAGGGTGGTCCAGCGAAAACTTAACACCTCGATTTTCCTGCTTTTAAATGAAAATGTAGAAAATCGCTCGGACCCGTCGATTTCTGATTCGAGGGGGAATAACTTTTCCGCTTTTTTCATCTCCATAACTTCAACCCCCTAACGGGGGTGAACACAACCCCCTAATTTTGAATAGGGATGAGGAGTGTTGCGATACCTCATTTTGAAGATCTTATCGAGTACTATCTGACCCTAAAATTTCGCTTCAAAATTTTCATCTTTAACGAAATAACATCTAAAATAGTGGAAAACTACTTACTTTTGTGATTAGTTTATTAAATGCTGACAATGGCCACCATTCACTTCCATGCAGTAAAATAAATGTTGCTCAAAACGTTCACGGACATTACTCAACATTTGTGGTGTAATATGACGGCATTCATTAATGATCCACATTCGCAAATCCTCCAGTGACTTAGGCTGGGTAGCGTAAATCTTAGATTTCAGGTGACCCCATAGAAAAAAGTCCAGTGGAGCCAGATCAGGTGATCTGGGTGGCCACTCAATATGTCCCCTTCTTCCAATCCAGGCCTGAGGAAAATTTTCATCTAAGAACTGACGCACAGGTTGAGCGAAATGAGCTGGTGCGCCATCTTGTTGAAAAATGATCTTCTTCATTCTCCAATACTTGAACGAGGGCTGGATAAATAGCGTTCTCTAATAGTTCTAAATACATTTGGCCAGTAAGATTACCGGGTATAAAAAAAGGGCCGATTATGTGATTTCCATAAATACCCGCCCAAACATTTAACTTTTGAGGATGCTGCGTATGCACTTCACGAAATAATCTTGGATTTTCATCTGACCAATACCGACAGTTATGCCTGCTTATAATGCCATTAAGGTAAAATGAACACTCGTCCGAGAAACTGATATTGAACATGTAGTTAGGATTATTGTTAATAATTCCACTGACCACTTCACAGAACTGGAGTCGGCGATCGAAATCATCCTCATTCAGTTCCTGAACCAGTCGTATCTTAAAAGGATGGAACTTATGTTGTTTAAGGATTCTCATGATTGTTGTGCATGAAACACCAGATACATCGGACAATTTCCTAGTACTAAGGGTCGGACCATTGCTACTTGACCTAAGACAGCCACTTTCCTCGCTTCGTCTCTGTCATACACCCTCTTTTTGTTTCCGACTGAACCAGTAGCGTCAAATTTGGGAACCAGTTGCACAACGTAAGTCGTTATTTCTAAAAAAATAATTTTATAATTTCCCCCCCTTTCTTCTACGGAATAAACCATTTTAATTCTACTACAAAGGTACAATCGAATTGACACAGTTTTAACGCTCTTAGGCTTAAAGATTCACGATAGACTAAGGTAAATCAAAAACATGGTCCGTCTACTTTTTTGGACAAAAAATTAACAAATAAATAAATAAATTCAACTGCGTCTGATAAGAGTAATATCCTCGAGGTAAATTCCATATTCTCTACTCATACACCAGCGTTCTTTACTGCATTGAAGTGAATGGTGGCCATTTTCAGCATTTAATAAACTAATCACAAAAGTAAGTAGTTTTCCACTATTTTAGCTGTCATTTCGTTAAAGATGAAAATTTTGAAGCGAAATTTTAAGGTCAGATAGTACTCGATAAGATCTTCAAAATGAGGTATCCCAACACACCTCCTCCTTATTCAAAGCCAGGGGATTGCGTTCACCCCCGTTAGGGGGTTGAAGTTACGGAGATAAAAAAAGCCGAAAAGTTATTCCCCCTCGAATCAGAAATCGACGGGTCCGAGCGATTTTCTACATTTTCATTTTAAAGCAGGAAAATCGAGGTGTTATGTTTTCGCTGGACCACCCTGTATAGGACTCTCAGTACAGACTTGACATCATTGATTACTGTTTAAAACTGTGTATGATTATGACAGAATAAAAACAATTCTGTCCCATTATTAATTAAATGTTTTTACTTATAACACATTAGGCATGCAGCATAGGATTAAGAAGTTTGCCGCCCCTAGGCCCTTCAATAATTTCCGCCCGAAATTTGGTAACAGTGCTGGATTTATAACGGATTTACAACGTAAATAAATTTAATAAAAATTTCCTTTCTTTTCAAAATTTACAATTAGTAAATGTTCGCCTGGGTAAGTGAGATTATCGCAAATATTTCTGACATGCATCAAATAACTTGGAGAATATAATGATAACGTAAATTTTTTATGATTTGCAAATGTATATAGACTCACATAAATCGTATCTGTTTGGCAATGTTTTTTTTTATGATCAAACACAAGCACTATAGGAAAAATCCTTTAGTGCACTCTGGGAGGGGTGCGTGTGCGCAAAAAGCGATTCACGTTGGTTTTGGATCGTTGGAGGTTATATTCGTTGGGAAAACGACCTCGGGAAGGTCGTTCCATAAGGATGAAGTTCTTATTCTTAAACAATAAAGTTCGATTAGCTTAACCACATATGGATGGGCGGCAGTGGTTCGCCGTGTATTTCTGCTATTCGCCGCTCTGGGCGGAATTAAGAGGGCAAGGTCAGCCGAGCACTTTCCATGAAAATATCTGTAAAAGAGAGTCAAATCCCCAACCTGTCTTCGATATTCTAGGCTGTCGAGGTTCTTCGTCAGCTCGTGGTCTCCAATCAGACGAATGGCCCTCCTTTCGATGGAATCCAGCAGCCGAAGAGTATGTTTGGGTGCAGAGCTCCAGACATGAGAGCAGTACTCTAGTGATGGTCGACTCTGGGCTTTGTATAGTGTCAAAAGTTGTTGAGGTGTGTACAACTTTCTGGTTCGGAAGAGTACACCAAGTTTCTGAGAAGCTATCTTGGCGATTGCCACAACGTGGTTATGCCAAGACATATTTCCTCCCAGATTGACGCTCAGCCAATTTATAGATGAAGCCGATGTTTGTGCATTCAAAGAGAAAGATGAGATAAGTGTGCTATCATCAGCAAAACTAAATATCGGATTTTTCGTTTCCACTAGAAGGTCGTTAATGTAGAGTAAGAAGAGAGTGGGAGATAATATGGACCCTTGAGGAACACCGGCATTGATGGTGAAGGTGTCTGAGAGAAATCCGTCAATCGCCACTTGCAGTGAGCGGTCCTTAAGAAAGCTAGACAACCATGCACAGAATCCATTGGGCATACCATAGAATCGCAGTTAACTTAGAAGTCCCTCATGCCAAACACGATCAAAGGCTTTAGAAATATCCAGTGCAATAGCCCGAGACTCCCCATGATGTTCGATTGCGTTGTTCCAAAGATAGGTAACATAGGCTAGAAGATCTCCAGTTGATCTGGACTTCCAAAAATCATATTGATGATCGCTGATAATGTTGAAGATTTCCAGGTACTTTAGAAGATGTTGGTTAATAGCTTTCTTATGTCGCTGATCCTAACCGTTTTCGAAAAAACACCATTTTATTTACACTGACTCCCCTAACTTCTCGCGGGTTAAGAGTCGCCATTCCAAGACACGATGAGCCAGAGCGCTAGCCGGCTGTATCGGGGGAGTAGGAGACATTTCCCTTAATTTTCTGCCTACGATCACCCGAAGCGTTGCCAAATCGTTTTAGATTCTTGCGAGTTTAGATATTTTTCCTGAAAACCTCGGTGTGACATTTTTTGCATTACAACTAAACTATGAAATTAATTGCGATTATTGATAGTGCATCCAATACTTTCAAAAATGACTGTATAACCATAGTTTTTTAATTTAAACGTTATTTACCATTTTGAAAAAAATAAAATTCTTTTTCGAAAAATTCAAGATAATATCATGCAGTGCCATATTTCGAAGCCTAAATTTAAAATTTTAACAAATTAAGGGGGTAACTGATAAGTGCTCTTAAATATTAAAAAGTGGAATTTTGAAGGTTGAACATTTCATCGGAACAAAGATGTATATTTTATTGAAATACTCCAAATACATGATGTATATGAAATGCCGTTTTTTCGAAAACGATTAGGATTAGCGACATGAATGAATGATTAGTCAATAGTTAAAGGTATATAGAAACCGTTGCAAAAAGTTCTTATCATATAGGGCGTTAAAGAAAAGGGACCGTGAGTGTCAAAGCTCGTCCGTCCCTGCAGCTGTGAGTAGGTACTTGTTTCTTCATATGCGGTAGATTTCCCACATTTTCCCGGACACCTTGTATAATATTATAATAAAAAAAATAAGATCATAGAACATAATTGTTATAGAAGAAACAGCAATTTGAAAAGATACCGTTCCAAACAGCCAAACCTGGAACTGTGCAATTATGGAACGACCTTGCTCGACAACAATTTTTAGTAGATCGATATAGAAATTCTCCAACATTATAAACTTCTAAAAAAAGTACGTTGTAGCCATGTTTTTGTAGTGTAGTTAATTTAGTCAATTCATAGAAACATTTAAATAAATAGCGGATCCAGTTGTCCGTTACTTTGTGACCTTGCATACTAAAAGCAAGCATAAGAAAATTACTTTGTTTTGATTACTGTTAATATACAAAAAATCTAATCAAAGAAAATATTTTACATGCATATCTTGTATTCATATCCTCTAAGGTCTCGGCAACTGTTTCGGCCTTCCATGGCCGTCATCAGCGTTATACGGCCCTGGACCAGATCAAACACAAGCACTATAGGAAAAATCCATTAGGGCACTCTAAGAGTGGTGCATGTGCGAATAAAGCGATTCACGTTGGCCTTGAATCGCTCTGGGCGGAATTAAGAGGGCTAGGTTAGCCGAGTACTCGAGCACTCGAGCACTTTCCATGAAAATATATGTAAAAGAGAGTCAAATCCTCAACCTGTCTTCGATGTTCTAGGCTCTCGAGGCTCTTCGTCAGCTCGTAATCTCCGATCAGACGAATGGCCCTCCCTTTTAATGGAATCCAGTAGCCGAAGAGTATGTTTGGGTGCAGAGCTCCAGACATGAGAGCAGTACTAGTGATGGTCGATTCTGGGATTTGTATAGTATCAAAAGTTGTTGAGGTGTGTACAACTTTTTGCTTCGGAAGAGATGCCCAGCAAATTAATAGATGAAGCTAGGGGAATTGTGTGTCATGCCATGACTATATCCGGTTCTGTGATGTTAACCTTTTGAGAGAAGACTGCTGCCTGAGTTTTCTTAGCGTTAAATTCGACTTGGCTGCTGTTACCCCAAGTAGAAATTTCTTCCAGATCTTTGTTGGCACGTGATACTTCATGCTGTCCTCGAAGATGTGCGTCGGCAGCCAAAGTTTGCGCAGTCAAAGAGAAAGATGAGAAAAATGTGCTATCGTTAATGTAGAGTAAAAAGAGAGTGGGAGACAATATGGACCCTTGTGGAACACCGGCATTGAGTGTGAAGGTGGCTGAGAGAAATCCGTCAATCGCCACTTGCAGAGAGCGTTCCTTAAGAAAGCTAGACAACCATGCACAGAATCAACTGGGCATACATAGGATCGCAGTTTACTTAGAAGAAATATCCCGTGCAACACCCCGAGACTCCCCATGATGCTCAGTTGCTTTGTTCCAAAGATGGATGACATAGGCTAGGAGATCTCCAGTTGATCTGGACTTACGAAAACCATATTGATGATCGCTGATAATGTTGAAGCCTTCCAGGTGCTTTAGCAGTTGTTGGTTAATAGCTTTCTCCATTACTTGTGATATAACTGACAGCAATGCGACTGGCCGATAGTTTTTAGGCTGGGTTCTCTTACATTTCTTTGTTATAGGCTGGACTCGCGCCGTCTTCCAGCACGATGAAAATATCCCTTTTTTGTAGAATAAGTTGAAAAGTTAAAAACAACAACCTCAAATGATGTCAAGAATATATAAGGACAATTAAGAGCACCTATCAGTGACCTCCATTAAGGAAAAAAGGTGTGGCATACTGCAAGAAAACTATGGGATAGAATTTGTTAAAATTTTAAATTTAGCTTCGAAATATGGTACTATAATTATCTTGAATTATTGTTCGAAATAAAATTTTATTTTTTTAAACGGTAAATAACGTTTAAATTGAAAAATATGGTTATACAGTCATTTTTGAAAGTATTGCATGCAGTATCAATAATCTCAATTAATTTCATAGTTAAATTTTAATGCAAAAAAGTCACACCGAGGTTTTCAGGAAAAATATCTAAAATCTAAACTATCTAAAGTGATTTGGCAACGCTTCGGATGATTAAACGCAGAAAAATAAGAAAAACGTCCTTAATCACTCAATACAGCCGGCTCGTCGTGTGTTGGTATGGCGATATTGTCTCATTGTTCAATAATAATGACTTATGCTGTTCCGCGGTGAAATCCCAAAATCGGACCACGCGGTCCACTGATAAATGCTCTTAAGTGGCATATCATTTTAAAAGTTGTTTAATTAAAACTCTTTCCTTTAATACCCGTATTTATTATTTTTTGAGTAGCACTTTCCCGGAAATTTCGTTCCAAAAATGGAAGTCATTAGAATTTGTTTTAGGAGGCGACTATGGTTGTGGTAAATAATTGGAGAGGATATCACCCAGAGTATGCCTTTCCCATTTTTAGTGTTATTTACTGTAACCGGGATATTATGGGTAGGTAGTTTTTAAATTGACATTCTGCAATATTTAATATTTGAGCTATTTTACCAAATCTACTTTGAAACATTGTTTCATTTCCATACCTGATGTCTTATACTTTAATTTTCAGAAACTATGCAAATTTCAAATAACATTCTAATCGTTATTTAATTTTTTTATTAGCTTGTTCTCATCATCCTAATTCTTAAGTACTTGGGTGTCATGTTCCTCTCCATAGGTACAGAGTGTCCCATTAACGACACTTTCTGGAATTTCTGGAGGTATTTGAATTATTATTAAAGATAGACTGTTGCGGTGTCAAGGCTACATGGTGATTTTGAGAATCTCCGTTTTTTAGACGTTGGGATTTACAAAAATTAAAAAAAAATGCGATATTTAGTAGTAGCAGTAGGCCATGGTCAATTTATTGGAAACAAGTTCAATTTGTAACAGCTTTTTTAAATATTAAATTGGATTATATTAAACATGCCAACATATCATGCTTTTCATTATTCTTTTCATAAACGGCAACTGTTAAGAATAATTACATTAGAAGCATATTATAAAAACTTACGTAACAGGTATTTCAACAGGTAATAAAAATATAAGAGATCAGTATTGACCATTGTTTCTATATTTACCATGAGCAGCGCTGTTATAAGTAAATTATTAAAAATATCGCATTTTTAGATTATTTTGGAATGTAAATAAACAACAACTATACATTTTGGTAAAGTATGCATAATTAATTAAAAAAATTAATATATAGAGTGTCCGCTAATTAATGGTACATGGAAAAACCATAGACTCCTTACGTAAAAATATTAGGATTTAATTATACTTACCTATATCCGAGTTAGCAAGTTATGACTTGAGGCAATTGAAGGACAACGACACAAAACGTGAAGTACAACAGTACATGAAATCCAAAATTACTCAGACGGAGACGGATACCAACATAGAAGAGTGTATTAATAAGGTGGAGAAAACTAGCCAAGAAATATTAGATAAATATCTGAGCCCAAGAAGAGAAAAGAAAAAATTGTGGATGACTGAAGACATACTAGATATGATGGATGATCGAAGGAAGGTCAAGGACAGGGACATCACCACATACAGACGGATCGACAGGGATATAAGGAAGGCAATAAGAGAGGCCAAAAACAAATGGATGGAAGAACGTTGCAAAGAGATTGAAACTCTAGAACTTCAGCATGACTCATTCAATCTCCATAAGAAAGTCAAAGAAGCGGCAGGCCTGTACAAGCCGAAAACACCTGGTTGCATAACAGATATTCAAGGTCACCCAATACTTGACATAGAACAAATAAAATCTACCTGGATACAGTATGTGGAAGAAACTTTCAATGACAACAGAAATAACATCCCCCTCAACGCTTACAGTAATACAGGACCTCCAATAATACCTGAGGAGGTAAGAGCTGCAATCAGGAGAACAAAAGATGGTAAAGCAGCAGGACCAGACAGTTTCTACTCAGAATTTCTAAAACTAATGGACGAGAAACAAATCAAATGGGTTACAGCAATATTCAATAGTATCTATACTTCGGGAAGAATCCCAAAAAGCTGGTTAAAATCCACCTTTGTTACTTTACCTAAAAAGTCAAATGCGAAAAAATGCGAAGATTATAGAATTATTAGTCTCATGAGCCATCTTCTCAAGACTTTCCTAAAGATAATACATAGAAGAATTTATAAAAAATGCGAAGAACACATAACTCGAACGCAGTTTGGCTTTCGGGATGCGCTGGGCACGAGAGACGCTCTTTTTGCGACTCAGGTTCTATTTCAGCGGTGCCGAGACGTCAATTGTGACATATATATATGCTTCATCGACTATCAGAAGGCGTTTGATAGAGTAAGACATGATGTATTAATGTCAATTTTGGAGAGGATTGGATTAGACGACAACGAGCTCAGGATAATTAGAAACATCTATTATAATCAATCAGCAGTCATTAGAATTGAAAATCAGTTGACAGAGGAGATACAAATAAGGAGAGGTGTACGACAGGGGTGTATACTGTCCCCGCTGCTTTTTAACGTTTACTCCGAACAAATTATGAAGTTGGCTTTGGATGAAATGGATGAAGGAATACTTATTGGTGGAGAACGTCTGAACAATATTAGATACGCAGACGACACAATCATCTTTGCGGATACTCTGGAGGGTCTACAGACACTAGTTTCACGCGTAGCAAAGATTAGTCACAAATATGGACTTGATTTCAACATTAAAAAAACAAAGTATATGACCATCAGTAAAAATCAAATACCAATGGGACAGTTGCTAGTCAACCAAAAACCAATATCGTATGCCTCTAGCTACGTCTATCTTGGTACAAATATCAACGACAAATGGGACCACTCAGTTGAGATTAAGCAAAGAATTGAGAAAGCCAGAACAGCTTTCATCAAAATGAACAACGTTTTTAAGAGCCACAACCTACCCATTAACACCAAAACTCGCTTGCTGCGATGCTACGTGTTCACGGTTCTCCTCTACGGAGTGGAATCCTGGACTCTGACAGAAGCGTCCATGAAAAAATTAGAGGCTTTTGAGATGTGGTGTTACAGGCGCATACTGAAAATCTCCTGGGTAGACCGAATCACCAATAACGAGGTTTTACGTAGAATGAATAAAACACCTGAAATTCTGAACGAGGTGAAAAAGCGGAAACTTGAATACCTAGGCCACATTATGCGTAACGAACAACGATATAGCTTACTACAGCTCATACTGCAAGGAAAGGTACAAGGAAGGAGAGGTCCAGGAAGAAGGAGGATCTCTTGGCTCCATAACTTAAGAACATGGTTCTCTTTATCCACCACAGGACTTTTTCGAGCAGCAGCCAACAAGGTCAGAATAGCCATGCTGATAGCCAACATCCGAAACGGATAGGCACCGTGAGAAGAAGATATCCGAAAGTTGATATTAAGTGAGATACAGGGGGATACAGTTAAAACTCTAATGGCTTGGAGAGAAACAAACGGTTTTTCACAAAATTTGGCAATTATGGTTTTCCTAGGGCTAGAAATTGATTTCATTATGAAAATTGAATGTACAATGTAGGGGCGCTATCTGCGGAATTTTTCGCGCATTTATTAGGTCATAACTTTTTTGTGCCTTAGTGTATTTAAGTTTTTAATAAAAATAATAATTTTATCATATTTATTAGTACATAAACAAGGTATACTAAGCTGAGATCGCCCAAAGTTACCGTTTCGGAGATATATGCTTTTGAATTATTTGGTGCACCCTGCCCAATTACTATTAACTAGCAAACAGAATTTTCTTAAATTAAAATATGAGGAAACAAATGAAATTTAGAGATGGAGTTGCTATGAAACCTCCATGTTGTTATTTGTTTATTGATTATTGTAAGATATAGCTGTGTGAGAAAATGTTTCATTTTTGAGTTTATCATAAGGTAAGTAACAATGCCGAGACACAATGTGCGATATGTTGTGTATACACACAGGAAAATTTTAATGGAAGAGGTGCCCAGAGACGATATTCGGAACTCTATCCAACAACCTGATTTTAAGTTTTTCAAAAATATTTGCGACCGATTAGGCGAAACAAGTACCATTCATCCTAAACGGAATTCCAAATAACTCACACAGCGATCTTACAATAACCAAGAAACAAATAACAGCATGGAGGTTTCATAGCAACTGCATCTCTAAATTCATTTGTTTTCTTATAGGTTATTTTAAGAAAATAATTGTGTTTCCTAATTAATAGTAATTGCGCAGGGTGCACTAAACAATTTAAATTCAAATATCTCCGAAACCGTAACTCTGGGCGACCTCAACTTATTATACCTTTTTCACGTCATAAATATGAGAAAAGTATTATTTTCATTAAAAACTTAAATACACTAAGGCACAAGAAAGATATGACCTAATAAATGTGCGAGAAATGCCGCAGACAACAATATTGTACAACAAATTTTCACAAAATAAATAAATTTCTCGTCCTAAAAAAGCATAATTGCCAAATTTTGTAAAAAAGCGTTGGTTTCTCTCAAAGTTATTCGAGAGAAACAAAAATTAAGTTTTAACTTTAACACCCTGTATCTCAGTTAATATCAACTTTCGGATATAGGTAAGTATAATTAAATCCTAATATTTTCACGCAAGGAGTCTATGGTTTATCCATGTACCATTAATTAGCGGACACCCTGTAGAGAATGTCCAATTTAAAAAGCAACGATTTTCAAAATCATCCTGTAGAATTAAAACTAAGCCATGACAAATTACATCCGAATCTTTCGTTTCTTTAAAACGTGGGACACTAAATTGAAAGCGTTATATCTTGGATAATAACTCTAATGCCTTCAGAAAATGTCGAAAATGGGACACCCTGTACGTGTCTTAAAGGGTAAAATTAGAGTTCTCAAGTGGTACCGACATTATTAAGATAAAAATTCCTTTAATTAGAAGACGCAATGATTGAAGTTAGCTGCTGCAATAGAATTTTAATGCAGAACAAGTGTTTTCATTAATTTTACGATAAAGTAACCTTAAATAAAAAAGGTTGTTAGTGATAATTATTAGATTTAAGAGCCATGAGTACAAATTAATATCATAACCAAATATATTTTATTGGAACATCTCCTTAATTCATGGTAGGTAGTTCAACTCTTGCGGCTTCAATTAATTAGACACATTTTATAGGAATGCAGGGTGCTATGGGATTGTCTTATTATAAAAAATAATAAATATTAAAATATAAAATAGTAAATATTAAAATAAAAAATAATAAATATTAGAAAATAAAATAATAAATATTAAAATAAAAAATAATAATATTAGAATAAAAAATAATAAATATAAGAATAAAAAATAATAAATCTAAGATTAAAAAATAGTAAATATTAAAATAAAAAATAATAAATATTAGAATACAAAATAATAAATATTAGAATAAAAAATAATAAATCTAAGATTAAAAAATAGTAAATATTAAAATAAAAAATAATAAATATTAGAATACAAAATAATAAATATTAGAATAAAAAATAATAAATATTATAATACAAAATAATAAATATTAGAATAAAAAATAATAAATCTAAGATTAAAAAATAGTAAATATTAAAATAAAAAATAATAAATATTAGAATACAAAATAATAAATATTAGAATAAAAAATAATAAATATTATAATACAAAATAATAAATATTAGAATAAAAAATAATAAATATTAGAATACAAAATAATAAATATTAGAATAAAAAATAATAAATCTAAGATTAAAAAATAGTAAATATACAAATAAAAAATAATAAATATTAGAATATGATGGTGGATAGATGTTTATGAAGAACTAGGCAACGTATCAATTTGGGAGCTATATGCCCTCTCTCTCTCTCTCTCTTAAAAACATTTTCAGCTGTGCAGTGCTGCTGCTTCTACTAGATTAAAGTATTAGTAACTTTGATAATTTAAATGGAACCCATGTGTATTATACATTTTTTAGAATTCCTATTGAGTTCGTACAGCTGCGAAATCACCTTCAATGGATAGGCATATACAACGGATGCATTGAATGCAGACTCTGCGGAGAAGAGGATGCAACCGCCTCACATATAATATACCGCTGCGTAGCGCTGTCTCGTAGAAGACAAAACATCTTCAGGAACATACAACGTGGTGACAACCTCCCACATGACAAACTTGGTAGCAGGTTACTGGACCTCATAGAAGGAACAAACATCGTCTAACAAGATCGGGGTACACAATAAGCCGGAAGGCTGCAGTGATAGAAGTTCGGGCCTTTAAACCGACCCCCTCCTTTAACCAACCAACCAAGTTCTTAATTCAAAAACAGCTGTATTGTCGCACTCTGACAAGTTAGCGAAATTAAATTTTGTTGGAAGTCAGGTAATTGCCAGAAGCCTTTCAGTCTGTTTCAAAATATAGTCCATGGTATATCAAAATTCAAATATTTTTTCCCATACTGAGCGCTATTGTTTGATCAGAAAAAAAATGTTAGACCTTATAATGTTGTACTAAGAAATATTAATTTACATCATCACATAGTTTAAGATAGCGTTAATAAAACATTTATATCTTAATTGGAAGATTGTAATAGAAGTGAAAACCTTGTTAGAATATTTTTATTTATATTTTGTTTAATCTTGTTAGTATTTAAATGCTATCTGTTATCCTTGTTACTAGATTTACAATACTAATATATTTAAATTATATTGTAATTGTATTAAAATATTGCAGACAAATAAATTGTTTTCAAAATTAAAAAAAAAACTAATGAAAATGTTGCGTATTATGACGAAAGATGATATTTCTGTGTATGTGTGCAATTTTCATACGGAAAATGAATTCAATAAAATTACATATTTTATGTCCATAGTTTCGGTAAGTCTAAGATTTCGGTAAAAATTAAATATTTCTTTTTTGGTTGGAAATAATTTTGATTTATAATCTAACAATTGAAATGTATTTCTACAACTATAAACTACATAATTAGATTTTTATACGACAAATATGGCTTTGTTGCATGATATAATAACTAAAAGTTAGATATCTAACCGTTCCAATTTCGTCTGCCGCACTGACGTCACAGGGAGAGTGTTTAAATTTCTGATGAAGATTTATATGGTGTTAGCGTTTTAATCTTATTTTAAAGGTATTAAAAGGTTTTACGCATTTAATGGTATGTAAAATGAAAGACTAATTAATATATGGCAACTATTTACGTATATTAATTTTATAGAAATATGACATACATTACAGATTAAATTCCAGTAAAATAAGGAACGATTCCGACAAACTTTTAAAACAGCCGCGCTATCGGAACCTGTCGACGACAGCCGAAGCTGCTCGGCGACCCCTGCTCGTTGCCACCAGCGTTGTCAGTCTTTTACAATTGTAATATATCCATTACTATTTTAACAATTTTTTAGATGTTCATTCTTGTTGTGGGGCTGCCCATATGAAATTTATGTTCAATCTGGAGGTTGCCCCTATATCATAGGAAAGTGACCACCTATTTTTCGTACTCTTCTTACTCTGACGCCGTTTTTACTATTCTATTAGGTTTCGAACCGTCAACCTATTACTTTTGATCAAAAATTTCTGGCAACACTGGTCGCCACCTAATGCCGTTTGCCGTAATTTTCCATGGATATCTTGAAAGTTCACCAGAATTTTTCCTTATGTAGTCATGCGTGTTTATTACTATAAATATTTGAATTTTCATACAATGAGGTGCGCTGTGTTCGGTTGTGATATCGTTAACCAGGCAAAGAAATTTGATAGAATTATAAGGTGTTTCCGCTTTCCTAAGGATAAAAACAAAAAATTAGAATGGATACGGTTTTATTTACTTTGTTAACATTTACTTCTTAAGTATTTTCCACTGAAGCTGATGAGGATATATGCATTCGAAACATGTATGGAAATTAAAATATTTATTTACTGAAGCACACTGAGTTTCTTCTCTTTATCTTTTCATAATTTCACTTGACTGAGAGATGGACTATTTAAAAAAAATAGTTTAATTTGTTTATAACTAGGTCGTATTTTAGCCTTAATCTTTGTTGTATGTTCATGAAATAAATATACCTAAATACCATGATATTATTCTTTCATTTCAGGTACGATTAAACGCGTATACCTTTTAATACATTTAAAAGAAAGAGAGTTAAAAACGCTGAGGGCAGTATAAATCTCCATAAGAGATTTAAAAATCACTCACCCGCTGACGTCACAAGCCACGCCGCCATCGGCGTGGAATCATACCTCTTAGTTATTTATACAATGGCTTTGTTGGGCCAAAAACTCTTGAACCGTTGCTTAAATCGACCTCATGAATTTTTTGCAATATTCGTCGTCTTAGCTGTTCCTCATAGTAGGCCTTCCCACTTTCTCTTCCACTTTTCGGGAAGTTAATGCATGACATGCCTTCAAAGTTTTTAGAAGTGTGGTAAATTGTCGAATATTTTGGGCACTAAAAATTCTAACAATATCTTTTATGATAAAACACAAGCACTATAGGAAAAATCTTTAAGGCACTGTGGGAGTGGTGCGGGTGCGCATGAAGCAATTCATGGTGGATTTGAATCATTGGAGTTTATATTCATTAGGAAACACGATCTCAGGAAGGTCGTTCCATAAGGATGACACCCTCCAGATGAAGTGATTCTTAAATAATGTAGTTCGGGGAGTATTCAGCTGAACCACATATGGATGGGCGGCAGTAGTTCGTCATGTATTCCTGCTATTCGTCGCTCTAGGCGGAATTAAGCCGGCAAGGCCAGCCGAACATTTTCCATTGAAATATCTGTAAAAGAGAGTTAAATAACCAACCTCTCTTTAATGTTCTAGGCTGTCGAGGTTCTTTGTCAGCTCGTGATCACCGATCTGACGAATGGCTCTCCTGTCGATGGAATCTAGTAGCCGAAGAGTAGGATTGGGTGCAGAGCTCCAGACATGAGAGCAGTACTCTAGTGATGGTCGAATCTGGGTCTTTGTATAATGTCAAAAGTTGTTGTGGTGTATAGAACTTTCTGGTTCGGAAGAGTACACCAAGTTACTGAGAAGCTATCCTAGCTATTGCCAGAATGTGGTTATACCAAGACAAATTTCCCCCTAGATTGACCCCCAGCAAGATCAAGTCAGTGGAATTTTGCTCTTAGGTACTTTTCCAACTAAATCATAAATACTTTGATGTACCTATATAAAGCTTATACCAGTTTTAAATGTAATGGTTCTCCTCCACTTTAATAGCGTCAGCTGCTATAGGTCGTACTGTAGACGCCATTCGCCAAAAAATGTGAAAGTCATGTAAACAGACTAGAAATGACATTTATGTGAATTGTCATCATTAAAAAGTTAGCTGATAATATAAGCCCGTAAAAAACTTAATTTTAATTGATATTTCTCTTTAAATCGCGGACGATACCTTGACATCTTGTAGACGCTTTTAGAAATATTGTACAAATCACTTAACTATTTATCGGTATAGGTACCTCTGCTAAAACACCCTTGCATTACACCCTAAACGACTATATCCGAAACCTCTTATTAAAGCTCATTAATGCCCCATTTACTCTAAAAGGTAAACAAAATCCTTAGCAATCCTGTGTCGACTCCAAATCAATTTAAAGCTATCTTTACATATTACATTAGCCAGCTCACATTCAATCAATCACTGGCCTCAAATATTTGTTTGTTCTCAAATTCTATTGGATGGGGGCGTATCCATATTGACGTCACTATAGTCAACGATAAAAACTGAACCTAAAGCTATTAGAAATTATGGCTATATGTATGGTTTACTTCGGGTTAAGTGAAAGAACTCTTAAGAACTTTTAACTTAAAGCTTATTTTGTGAAATCTGAGCTTGAGGGTGTCGGCTAACACACTCCTGTGATTGTCTATTTGTCAGGCTCCTTAAGAACGATGTGCATAATTAAGTTAAGCTTTGTGTCGAGTGCAACGACGTAAATTAACGAGGAGGCTCTATCTAATTGGACTTTTTAAATATAATGTTTCAATCGTTTGAGGACAATCTTCAAAATTGTGATACGACAAGTGGCAGTTTAGTGACTCCCTTTTCTGTGAAAGACATTTTGAACATGAACATGCCGGGTGACACAGACTTTTACAGCGTTAAAAAGGAACATTTTTCTAGTCATCATCCACAATTTTGGGATAATACTTATTCAAGTTCGAATGATCAGTTAAGTAACTATTACTATAACGAAGACAATGGCGTGTGGTATAATAAAAGTATCAACTGTGATAGTTCTTATAGTGATAATGCGTCTCCATATGCCCATATTCAACAGATGAATTCCATGTACACTTGCAACGTGTATCACGACAGCCAGCATCGGGGGGAGCAGGGTTACGAGAAGATTGCTAGTCCAAGTATGTTAATTAGAGTTAATTAGGTGTAAAATATTATTTAATATTCAATGTCAGTGTAAGCTGATGAAGTGCTGTTATTACTTTCATAGAAATGTATTATTAAATATCAATGTATGGAAATATTATTATTTCCTATTCAAAAGAGTTCGAAACAAGTATGCATGTGGTGACATCCTATCAATGGATAAGGCTTCCTTTTCTTGGTAGTACCATTCAATCTGAATTAGTATTTTAAAGTGCCACTGTGTAGACAAAAATACGCACTTATTGTTTAAGGTATCATCGGGTGGTCTGGGCAATAATAATTTTTCATACATGGGTATTTGATGAGTAAATTGACGTTTAATTTTTTTATTTTTGTAGCTATTAACTTTAAGATCTTTTCATCACTTTTTAAATCTTTAGGCGTCGATCCAAAATAATGAATTTTCAAATTATTTAACCCTTGCAACTCTCTTTTAAACGGTTCTTGTCATGTATGCGACCACTCGATTTTATAACAATTTTAAGTTAAATGTAGAGCTTAACTAAAATCGAGTACAATACAGTAAAAAATCGTTGAAGGAAACACTATTTTTCAAAAAAGCACAGAATTAAATTTTTTCATATGGGCTGTGTTATTTGAATCAGTTGTATATAGGGTGAGTTGAGAGTAAAGGACCAAACTAATCTCGATTTCCTTTTGTTTCCAAATAAACAAAGTTTCATATACAGGGTGTTACGGGATTTTGGAAAAGGTAAGAGATACGAAGTCGGTTAAATTGGGGCAAAGTTGGTTAATTATGGGCCCCAATAATATGTCGCCAACAATATTTGGATAAATCGAAATTTTTGCGTTTCGGTTTTTAGTTTTTCCTGACTTTGCTCGAAGATATGTCCAAAAATAAATTTCACTTTCTCATTGGTACTTTTTATTCTCCACAAAATGGCATCATGAAATCTTTAATGCGGCGTTTCGTCTTTAGGTCACCATCATCAACTCATTTTGGATTGGGGCCTGGATTTATTGTTTAAATTCTACGTTAAAATCTACGTTCAGTGGTATACAACACTTACTGGTTTTCCGACGTTATGTTCCTTAAATTGACCATCTTCGTTAAAATACCCCTAGTACAGGGTGTACCAATTTCGACACTTTTATAGGGTTTGCTCGTAATTGTTAGTGCTATCAAAAAAGTAATGTAGGTGTCATGTGCTCTTTTTGGGTCAAACTTAAAATGGTAAATTCAAAATTAGAAAATTTTCGCTCGCTTAAGAAATACGGGGGAAAATCAAAAAATTGACAATTTCAAAATTACCCTATATTTTCTTAGTTAAAAGAGATAAAAAAAATGTTTTATACAGAAGTTTCTTTATATTGTTTGTTGAATAATGTGTCGTTTTCAGAATAAGTGTACGGGGCCAGGTAAAAAAGTTATCGGATGTAACCTCATTTTTTTAAATGGAACACCCTGTATATTTTAATCTAAAAAGCTACTATTTTAAATTCTACTTTCAAATATATAACACACCATGGATGATATTGGTTTCCTAGGCGATTTATTTAAACTTTATTACTTTGGACGAATAAAAGATTCAGATAAGGTAAAAAATAACGGGGATCATCGCAAATGTTCGGAATATGTCCTTAAATGGTTACCGTCTTTCCGGATAGCGGGTGTTTTCTAGGAAACCAATATCATCCATGGTGTGTTATATATTTGAAAGGAGAATTTAAAACAGTATCTTTATAGATTAAAATATACATGGTGTTCCGTTTAAAAAAAAATGATGTTAGGTCCGCTAACTTTTACCTGACCCCGTATACTTATTCTGAAAACGGCAGATTTTAACAATCAATATAAAGAAACTTCTGTATGAAACATTTTTCTGTATCTCTTTTAACTAAGAAAATATAAGGTACTTCTGAATTTGGAATTTTTTGGATTTCCCCCCGTATCTCTTAAGCAAGCGAAAATTTTCATATTTTGATTTTACCATTTTAATTTTGACCCAAAAAGAGCACATTACACCCAACATTACTTTTTTGATAGCACTAACAATTACGGAGATACCCTATAAAAGTGTCGAAAATAGAACACCCTGTACGTTCCTGTAATTTATTTTGTTTCGAAGAAACTGAAGAATTTTAAATTATTCTTGCCATTTGTGTCTTTAATTGTTATTGATATTAAGTACTACAACTGTTATGTTTTTTTAATTTCAATATAATAGTTCTATCAAATTTCTAGTTAGCGTAAGTAAAAGTAATTTATTTCATTAATACAAATAAAATATGACTTTTGAAGCCAGCATTTTCTTAAGACTTTTAAAAGAAGCATTGTGTTTTATATTATCGAATTATACCGAATTTAAAAAAAAGTAAATTACAGGAACGTACTAGGGGTATTTTAATAAAGATGGTCAATTTAGAGAACAAAATGTCGGAAAATCAGTGTTGTACAGGATTCCCCATAATAGACTACCCATTTTAATAGTTGAATTAAAATTTTTTTAGTTAACAAAACAAACTTTTTATCTTACTAAATTACAGCTAACTCTTTGGGATTTATGATAACTTATAAATATTTGGCTAATTTAATTCTAACTTTTAAAAATCACGTCTTCTAAATGACCTCCACCAACTTCAACACATTTTTCAATATTGGATAAAAAGTGGTTCATTACACGGCGTAGCAAACCTTCGTCTATTCCTTCAAGTTCTTCACGAATTTTGACTTTCATTTCCTCGATAGTACCTGGATGACTCGCAAACACTTTGGCTTTTAAATATCCCCACAGGAAAAAATCGGGTGCCGTTATTAAACTGACGTCGGAATGCACGCCTAACTTCTTCTATCGAATTGCTTCTTATGTAAGTTTCTACACAAAACACACGTTTTTGGACTGAGTAATCCATGAAAGTTAAAACGGATGTTGAAATAATGCCTCAAAGCAAAAAACTTAAATAATTATTGATGAAAACTAACAAACTTCTCGCGGAAAAATGACGTTCCACGAAATTATTAATTTAAAATTTATTTGTGACAGGCGCCTACTTGATTAATAATTTACTTAAATCCCAAAGACTACAGAAGATAATCCCACAGAGAACAACCTATTTAGTTATCTCGTAGGGAATTTATTAATAATATAAAATGGGTAGTCTATTATGGGGAACCCTGTATAATGTAGATTTATGTCATCCTTTATAATTTAAACAGAAAGATCCAGGCCCATATTTGAAGAAAATATTGATGATAGTGGCCCAAAGTCGAAACGTCGCATTAAAAATCTGATAGTACCATCTTGTTTAGAATAGTGGATAGTGAAATAAATTTTTGGACATCTCTTCAAACAAAGTCAGAAAATATTAAAACCGAAAGGCAAAATTTTAGATTTTGCCAAATATCTTGAAAACACTTGTATTTATTTTTGAGTTTTTTTGCGGCATATTATTGGGCCCCTAATTACGCAACTTCATCCCAATTTAACCGACATTGTGTCTCTTACCGTTTCCGAAATCCCAATGGTCAAGCCAGAATGTGTAACACCCTGTATTAACATTCTTTAATCATAGCGTTCTTTTAGTAAACGTCCAAAAATGTCGCCATTGACCTCTCAACATGTTCGGCTTCGTCTACAAAGAGCGCCCGTTGCTCTCCTGATTGCTTCATGGCTTTCTTTAATATCTGCTGCAGTAACACGTTGAATTACAGCATCTCGAGTTTCGACTTTTACTTTGTAAACTTAATTTTTTAACCAGCCTTATAATCAAAAGTCTAACAGTGTGAGGTCTGGTGATCTTGGAGTCTAATTAATAGGACCACCGCGACCAATCCAAAACCCTGGTAACCTTACGTCTAGATATTGCTCGATTTGATGAACAAAATGTAGAGGAGCTCTATTGTGCTGATAATACAGACGCATTTTGATGTTTACATGAGCCCCGCATCTAGGGGGGCAAGCCGGTGTCCATGCCCCAGGCGGCAAATTTAATTTTGTGGCAGTTGTAGCACCCCCTGTATTATTAATCGATTAGAAATATTTATCAGTGGCCAACTATTCATAATATCGCCCAAATTGCGATTTTTGTTAAAAATCTTATACAGATTGTCCCAAAATTATTGGTACACAGTTAAACTGCAGATTCTTTGTGTAAAAATATTGCGATTTAGCGAATCTTTACTTAGTTCAAAAGTTGATAATAACCGAGATACCGAGTGTCCGGGTGAAAATTTTATTTTCTAATTTCCTAATTAACTTACTTTTGAACTAATATTTTTAAATAACATTTTTGGTTTGGGGTTTTTGGGGGCGAGAAATTTGAATTTGGTAATTATTTTATTTGCACTCGCTGCAACACTCTGGGTACATTTTTTTTATGATCAAACACAAGCACTATAGGAAAAATTCTTTAGGGCACTCTGGGAGTGGTGCGTGTGCGAATAAAGCGATTCACGTTGGTTTGGAATCGTTGGAGGTTATATTCGTTGGGAAAAACGACCTCGGGAAGGTCGTTCCATAAGGATGAAGTCCTCCAGATGAAAGAATTCTTAAATAATGAAGTTCTAGCTTAACCAAATATGGATGGGCGGTAGTAGTTCATCGTGTATTTTTGCTGTTCCCTGCAGACATGAGAGCATTACTCTAGTGATGGTCGAATTTGGGTATTGTATAGTATCAAAAGTTGTTGAGATGTGTACAACTTTTTGGTTCGGAATAGTACACCAAGTTTCTGAGAAGCTATTGGCGATTGCCACAACGTAGTTATGCCAAGACATATTTCCTCCCAGATTGACGACCAGCAAATTAATAGATGAAGGCAGTGGGATTGCGTGTCTTGCCATGACTATATCAGGTTCTGTAATGTTAACCTTTTTAGAGAAAACTGCAACATATCAACAAGTTATGGAGAAAGTAAAAAGAAAAGAAAGTAATGAGAACAACGCAATCGAACATCATGGAGAGTCTCGGGCTGTTGCACTGGATATTTCTAAAGCTTTTGATCGTGTTTGGCATGAGGGGCTGCTAAGTAAACTGCGATCCTATGGTATGCCCAGTCGATTCTGTGCATGGTTGTCTAGCTTTCTTAAGGACCGCTATCTGAAAGTGGCGATTGACGGATTTCTCTCAAACACCTTCACCATCAATTCCGGTGTTCCTCAAGGGTCAATATTGTCTCCCACTCTCTTTTGACTCTACATTAACGACCTTCTAGTGAAGGCTGAAAATCCGATATTTAGTTTTGCTGACGATAGCACACTTCTCTCATCTTTCTCTTTGAATGCGCAAACATCGGCTGCCGACGCACATCTTCGCAGAGAGCATGAAGTATCACCCCTCAACAAAGACCTGGAACAAATTTTGGCTTGGGGTGACAGTAACCAAGTCGAATTTAACGCTAAAAACCCCCAGGCAACAGTTTTCTATAAAAAGGTTAATATTACAGAATCGGATAATATAGTCATGGCCGGACACGCAATCGCACTGGCTTCTTCTATTAATTTGCTGGGCGTCAATCTGGGAGCAAATATGTCTTGGCATAACCACGTTGTGGCAATCGCCAAGATAGTGCAACTTTATTGTATTTAGGTTTTTATTATAAACATCAATTTTCTCATCACCTATACCCTAAAATGATGTGTGTATCTTGTCGCTCCGAGCAATTGTCTTCGATATTTTGCATTTATAGTTCTCAGTGCGTTATTAAAAATATTACAACAATTATCTTTTCCTGATAGTTTATTTAGGTAACAATAAAATATTTATTTAACTTATGAATATTTTCATTATTGGTCTTTTAATTTCTTTGTAGTATTAAAATATTTTAAATATTAATAAATTACTAATTGTAATGTGAATTATTTGTTGCTAAATTCTATTACCTAAAATGTAATAATTATTAATATCTAACATAATAATGTGCTTGTGCGGGTTTGTTATATTTCCATATTTTAAGAAGCGCACTAGACACTATAATCTCGAAAGTAATCGCCTGGAGTGACATTGACAAGGTATACATACCATTTTTGGGTAAAAGTGATGAGAGAATTGATATTTTTAATAGGAACATAAAAATACACTAAAGCGCAAGAAAGTTGCACTTGGTTCTATGTACCCAGAGTTTGTTCGTGCCGCCCTTTACAATCTGGATAAAAATAAAATAATAAACAAATTCAAATTTCTCTCCTCTAAAAACCTCCACATAATTGCATGCAAAAACTTTGGTAAAAAGAAAATTAATCAAGAAATTATAGGAAATGATATTTTCACTGGTACATACATAACTCGGTTATTTTCAACTTTTGAGCAAGCAATGTTTGACCAAATCGCAATATTCTTACCCAAAGAATCTGCAGTTTTACTGTGTACTATTAGTTTTGGGACATCCTGGGGGCGAGTTTGCTCCGTTCCTCCCGGGTTAAACTTATCCCTTTGATTTTTTTTTTATTACAATGACTACCAATATGATTAGTGATGCCACCGGATTCACTTTTTGAAAATATCGGAATCTACGCAAACATTTTCGACCGAATCCCGGACCCGAAGGGATCCTGTATTTACAAAAAAAAATTATTATTATTGCATATTTAGGCAGTGTACCTACCAAAATAACTAAAAATAAGAAAATCATTACCTAAACAAAGTTTTGACCGCTAACCAGAAGGGACAAAATTTCTCTCTAGGAATTTTTGCAAATTAAAATTTGGAATTAATGTTTCAAGAAGAATATTTTATTCCCACTCAAAAATAACGTAATTCAAGTTTAGGATTGCACATTGCAAATTTTGTTGCGGTATTCGTTAGTAAAAATATCAAAGTAATCAAACTAATAGGGATCGATGTGATGCATTTTAATGATACATAATTATGATAACATGTTATTTATCGTAAACTTTTTGAAACTGGAGTCCTGAACTGTATCTATCTATATATACAGGGTGTAACAAACTCGTCCTTCACCATTGGTATATTGACAACCGTAAGAGATACGACGTCGGTTAAATTGGGGAAAGTTGCATAATTATGTGCCCAAATAATATGCAATAAACATATCTAAAATAAATACAGAGGCTTTCAAAATGTTTAAAAAAATCTAAAAGTTTGCGTCTCGTTCAGTTTAGGGTAAAAAATAACGGAAATCGTCACAAATGTTTGGAATATATCGTTAAATGGTTATCATCTTTCCGAATAGCGAACAAAATATACATTTTGCGCCATTTCTTCGTTTTTTCCACTTTCAATATAAACTGATATCATATCAAATTATTCAAAATGCTGATAAGTCATTTTCACAAATGAATATGTAAAAATGAAATTGACGTTAAATGTTAATAGTTAACATAGTTGTTTATAGGATATTAGCTTTTGTTTCATGGTCTACTCTGGTTTAGAGTAATAAAATTTAAGTCGCCTAGGAAACCAATATTATCCATGGTGTGTATATATTTAAAAGGAGAATTTAAAATAGTATCTTTTTAGATTAAAATATACAGGGTGTTCCATTTAAAAAAATGATGTTATTTCCCATAAATTTTTTACCTGACCCCGTATACTTATTCTAAAAACGGCAGATTATTCAACAATCAATGCAAAGAAACTTCCGTATGAAACATTTTTCTGTATGTCTAACTAAGAAAATATAGGGTAATTTTAAAATTGTCAATTTTTTGATTTTCCCCCTTATCTTTTATGCGAGCGAAAATTTTCAAATTTTGATTTTACCATTTTAAATTTGACCCAAAAAGAGCATATGACACCTACATTACATTTTTGATAGCACTAAGAATTTCGGAGATACCTTATAAAAGTGTCGAAAATGGGACACCCTGTACAAAGGGCATTTTAATGAAGAAAGTCAATTTAAGGAACAAATCGTCGGGAAACCAGTAATTGTTGTATACTGCTCAATGTAGATTTCGGTCCTCTTTCATAATTTAAACAAAAAAATCCAGGCATGTATTTAAAAAAATTAAGTTGATGATAGCGACCCAAAGACGAAACGTCGCATTAAAGATCTGATGATACCAGCTGGTTGAGAATAAGAAGAAGCACTGAGAAAATGAAATATATTTGGTCGAGTGGCCATAAGATAAAATCAATTTTTACCATCCGCGCTGAGTCAGTTTTATAGACACAAAAAACTTGAACACATTGCTACCTCCTGACCCTAATCCTGGCCACGATTATAATTTGATTTTTAAATTGACTTGGACTGAAATGCGCATAATTTTAATTTAATGAGAATAATTTTAGGTATATTAAAAGTGAACATTTTTAAGGATTAATTTCTGCACACCGCAATATTTTGCTCAGTTCTAATGTAATTTTTACAACAGAAGGGATATAAAGTTGCAAAATTTAGCCCGGTCGAGTGATCGTAACGTAACTAAATATAATGGCATCAATGACCACACCACACTAGACACATAAATTAACTGACATTGTTCTTCTGTCTTACAGAGCAGCAAGTGACCAGTTCAAAAACAGAGTTGCGGAAGTCTGGACGCCAAAGATCTAAAAGGAAACCACGTGTGCTCTTTTCTCAAGCTCAAGTCTACGAACTAGAACTAAGGTTTAAACAGCAAAAGTACCTGTCAGCTCCCGAAAGGGAACAAATGGCCCAAGGGTTAAAATTGACGCCTACACAGGTCAAAATATGGTTCCAGAATAGAAGGTAAAAATTATAGATACAACAAATCTTGCAAAAAATCAGTTTTATTAACTCTATATAGTTTTTTAAATTTTATTATAATGGGTATACTAAGACAAGCTCTAGCTAAAAAATCCTTGCTAGGAATATTTTAGTTGGGATAGGATAGTTCCTACCTATAACAGCAAAATTAATTTCTTGTGACAGTAGAAACCATGTTCCTGGATATTCTTTATTATTGTTAGAAGAAATATTTATTTTATAGTGACAATTTAACAACTGTATATTAAAAATATTATTCTCTCTCATTAGCATGGGAAAGGAATGTACTTTACTGTGATTAAAAAAAAAATTCTTTATAAAATTTCTATACTGGCACCGTAAATATTTTGATTGAAAAACGACCTTCGTGGCTTATTCGGTTACTATCTAGCACTTTTGGAGTTTGTTGTTGTGTTGCATCCTGCGTCAATAACACAACGAGACCGTATCCATGGCGTCGGTGACGGAGGAGCAGGGGAGACACGGACTTTAATTTCATCGCGCGTTGCGTTTCCTAAAGGACTTTAATTGTTTTTCTCATCAGTTTTACATATCAAAAACAAACCTGTTTTATCGGTTGATATATCGTTTCAATTAAGTGTGCTGCGTGGTGCGCTACAGAAACTTTTAAAAAGTTGTTACAAGCTTACATTTTTGGTTTTAAATTTTTCTAAATTTGAAAAATATATTTTCAGTCGGTGGGGTAAGTGGCTCTTTACGCATGAGAACTTTCCTTTGCTGTAAATGCAGGATAATATTTATAAAGCGACTTTAGTACTACAGCAATTACATATAGGTCGACAAGTGGAACTATGTCTCCGAGGGGCAAGTAATATCGTTTAAAACATGGTCTAGTCATGGGCGTGCTATTTTTATTTTAGATAATATAATAAAAATAAGAAATTCTTCAGTAATTGCATTGTATGTTTAAAGGCAGGTAACTCCACGGATCTGACTGTGAAGGTTTTTACCAGGGGTATACTTATTCATTATCACAAAGTTCAAAATTTTAAAATAACACACTAAAACACAACAAAATGAACACGTATTTATAAAACACAATCTAACACAATACAATAACTATTGCCTTTTCAATCACTACGCAACTGGGTGGGTACATCCATCAAATATCGGACATAGCCGAACAAGCCCGATGGCCCATCGACTGTCTCACGAAACGCATGCGCTATCAGCTGCCTGGAATACAACCAATCAAATTAGCGCTAGCTACCTGTAACAATTATCAACGGACTATGTTGTCACATTTTTCGATTAAAAGTACTTTAATCAAAAAAATATATTATTTTGCATTTAAATATCAAAATAAATAGTTTGAAAAGAAGGTTTTAATAACATTGAAACTATAATCAAATATGGGTTTCTTATACAGGGTGTAATTTAAAACCCGAACATCATTTTTTCTCGCTCAGATTGCATTTTTTTGATTTCGACCTCCTTAGATGATTTTCGTAGTTTTGAGGGGACACTCGAATGGCGCAGGTTTTTTTCACCTGCGGTGTTCAGGTGGTGTCCTGTGCAGGTGACTTTTTTGTTTTTAAATGGGAACCCGATTTTTTTCTCGCAGGTTCCGAACCTTCATTAAACAACAAGCAACTTTCGTCACAAACGTTTTTTATTATCTTAGGAGGTCGAAAAATGCAATCTGAGCGAGAAAACAGGGTGTTCGGGTTTTAAAAAGACACCCGGTATACTTATTACAATTTAAAAATTAATATATATGACAACATTGTTAACCCCAGAATTTTTTTTGCCCGCATTTCTTTCATAGCTATAGATAAACTTGTCGACCAACACTTGTACCCGTCAGCAAAATCAATTTTCCTGTCACAGCTATTTTATTGCTAAACCTTCTCTTAATGTAGACACATCTAAATATTTTCCTTCCAACGCAAATAAGTACTGGTTACTGTCTCCCTAGAGGATTCATATTCTTAAGCTCATGATTTTGTGAAATCTGTATAGTACAGGTCGACAAGTGTATGTGTAGCTACGAAAGGAATGCGGGCAAAGAAATTTCTGAGGTTAGCAATGTTGTCACATATATTAAATTTTAATTTAATAATCTCTTATCGAGAAAACCCTAAAATGACATTTACTCATTTCAAATAAATTCTAATAGTTATACAAGAAACCTGTATTCTATTATAGTTTCAATATTAGTAAAACTTTCTTTTTATACTGTTTATTTTGTTATTTAAATGCAAAATAATATATTTTTTTGATTAAAGTACTTTTAATTTAAAAACATGGCAACATCGTCGCATGCGCCTAGTGAGACACCCGATGGGGCAATCGGGTTTGTTCGGTGATGTCTGATTTTTGACGGATGTACTCACCCAGTTGCGTAGTGATAGAAATAGTAATAGTTGTTATATTGTGTTGTAAAATGTTCATTGTGTCGTCTTTTAGGGTGTTATTTTAAAATTTGGAATTTTATAATAATTCTCAGCCAGACCCGTGAAGTGATTGCAAATGTTTATAGGTTATGTGAAGAGGAATCCGAAACTAATATATTGAAATTGTCACTAAAGCGGAAGCTAGAAAAGGGCATTAATACGACCAAAATTAAAAAATCATCATTATTCAATTAATCATGTAGCTGTTTTTTCCATGTTGATTTTTTAAACCTTCAAACATAAAATGCAATTACTGAAGAATTTCCTACATTTATTACATTTAAAAAAAAATAATAATACTCCCATAACTAGACCATATTTTAAACAATATCGCTTCCCCCATACTGATACGTCAGAGATATAGATGCATTTGCCGGCCTGTATGGTGTCGCCGAGTTACAGCTATAAAATTATTTTTTTAGATATAAGAATAAGAGACAAAAAATGGAGAAAGCTGAAATTGAGAAGAAGCCGACTACAGAACCAAGTAGCAGTTCCACGTCATACTTTATGCCATCGATACCGCAAGCAAGTTTCCCTTATCATAGTTCATCACCACCAGCATACAACAGCGGAGATTTTTTTTCACATGACAATGTAAAATATAGCGATTATGGTGGATTTAGCCAATCAATGTCTTAGCATAGTGCGGTTGCGGAGTTGTTACTAAATCCATAGAACAGATTCGCAATAGAGTCAGTGAAGTTTTCGTTAAAATATGTGATTATCAGAGGACCGAGTTATTACCAGGCAAATTCTATCTTCGTAAGGAAGATCCATACGAGAAAATCTAAAACTTTTCGATTTAATTTTGACCGTTTCTCGTAACCACGGGCGGGTAGCTTCACTCCGCATCTACTCACTCCTCTGGCTTGCAAAGTTAAATAATCAATAAGTAAACTATGATACAGGGTGTCCCACAATGTGTGGGCAATCTCTCGGATTCACACCTAAAAATAACAGGAGAAGTTCCTATAATTTTTTTGCTTATGGCCTCCCCTACTGGAAATCGTTGTTTTTTAAATAATTTTTATATATTATACTCTAAACCTTAAGCTGAAAAAAGGTACTCTTGATCATTGTCGATAAAATAAACTATTTTCGAAAAAAATATATTTTTGTTTAATATTGGTTGTTGTTTTATGTTCATAAAATTCCCTCATTGTTGTTATGGATTTTTTCACATGTACCGATTTTAATAAGAATATTTATGCCAGTGTCAATTTATGGTAGTGTCTGGAAATTTGCGGTTTTTCTCCTTTGTCTTATTAGTCACTAACTTAGTAATGGAATTTACGTTCACTGAATATGCCGACATGCATTTAATGTATGGACAACAATATTTTTTTCTCGAAAACAGTTCATTTTATCGACATTGATCAAGAAGTGCCTTTTCTTCAGCTTAAGGTATAGAGTATCCAAAAATATTATTGTCGTTCCTTCATCATACAGGGTGCAAAAAAACACTTTTGTGTTACGTCTAGTCCGTCCCTGGCAAACTAAATAAGCCAAATGTGCTTATAAGGGCGAATTTTAAGGAGACTCATCTAGTAACCATTATACTAGAAAATTACACGTATACGGGGGGGGGGGGGGGGGCGTAGGAAAAAAAAATATAGGAACTTCTCCTGTTATTTTTAAGTGTTCTATCTGAATCCGGGAGATTGCCCACATATTCTAGGATACGCTGTTTAGACAGTTTAATATAGAGGGGGTCCGACTTATAATGGAAACAAGCTTATACTTCCGGTATTTCTGAATTGATTGTATTGAAATTTGGTGTGGTTATGTGTGATCCTTGGGCGCACTTCTCTATTGCTTACAATTTTAGTTAACTCATTGGCGTACGGATGTATAGGGGTCAAAATAATAAATTAAAAAAGTAAAGTACCTTTTGCGATTATTTTATTTCAAAAGTAATATGAATTTTCAATAAATTAACAGAACCAGTGGGGTGCTTTTATTTTTATTTACTTTTAAAAATTTTTACATCTAATATATGACCGATAAGGAACGAGTTAATTACGTATCAAAAATGTTGACTCTTTAACTACTGCTTGATCTAAAAAAAATACTTTGCGTTAAAAGCAGTGGCGTACTGTATTTTTTGCAATAAAATTAAATTTTGTACAAAAAACAGCTACCTAATAATTTATTGTTGTAAAGTAAAAAAAATTTCGTTGACGTGTAGATAATATTTTGTTCGGGTTTGTCGACTCAAATTTTCTTATTATGCCAGTATTTATTTCTAATTTTGCAAGAATAAATTATTAGATGTCATTTGTATAAAATTTAATTTTATTTTAAAAAACGCAATATACGCTACTGCTTTTCACGTATAATATTTTTTAGATGAACAGATAAACAGTCAATATTTTTAATAATTAGTTTTTAAAAAGAAATAAAAATAAAATTGGTTGTGTCAATCCACTCAAATATTAGTTTTCCTCCGGTGAACGGATTCGCACTGGGTGGATTCGAGTGGTATAAGTCATGGCGTTACTGTCTGGGATCGTGCAAAAAAATAGAGAAATAATGGAAAATGTACCATCCCTCATCCGTTCCCTCTTCATCATATAACCAGTGCGGATTGGCTGATCCGGTTCGTTCGGGTTTGTTCTCGCGGGGTACACGGGACGAGATACGCACTTCCCAATCGGAAGATCATACCACAAAGCGCACTGAAATTTGGTTGGGAGTTAGGTAATATCCAGAGGCCTTTCAATATGTTTCCACATATTAGTTATAATTAATATATTATTTTATTATATTATAATGTAAGTTATAATTTAAAATAGTCAACAACAAATATTTTGATTGTTTGGAAAAATGATAAAATGTGTGTGTTTTAAATGAAACACCATGTATTTTACCTGTCGTCGTAAAAGCTCTTGAAATTGTCTATATTTCTATATGTAACATTATTATACCTATCTCGAATAGTATTTGACTTATTAGCAAAATTAATTATTACAGATAATAATCACAAATCAATTCGTAAAAGCTAGCGTAAAAGTTACTTAACTAGTGATAAAATCTAAGTTATAGCATACACGGCGACATACAAATAATTCTTTTTGACTTTTTACAAAATTATTAAAAGTTATTAAAAAGAATAAGCAAGAAATATCTAATTCTGTAATAATTAATTTTGCTAAATAAATGTTCAAATGTAAAAGATATTCGAGATCGGTATAGCAACATTACACGTAGAAAGATAGATACTTTCAAGTGTTTTTAGGACCACAGATAAAATACATGGCGTTTGATTAAAAAAAAACATAATTTTTCATTTCTCCAAACAATTAAAATATTTATATTTTGAAACAACCTGTACTATATTTTATGTCCCTAGGTATTACCTGACTCCCAACCAAATTTCAGTGCCCTAATTCGCCAAAGTTCAAAAATATCACGTCATTTTGTAGGACATGTTTTCAAAGAAAAAAAAGTTAAATTAATTTTATAACAGATAGATATTGGAAAATATTGAGGTAAGTTATGAAGAAATTAATTGGAATTCTACAAACAATTATAATATACAGGGTGTTCCATTTAAATTATCAAAATTGATTATTACCACGTTATTAGTACTTTCTGGTAGACACGGCAGCACTGTGCGGCTGAAAATATTTTTAGAAGAGAGCATCCACTTATATAAGCTGTCAAATTCTTAAAGTTATGCGTTAACTAGTACGTCATAAAAGTCCAATAGGCCATCCAGCATCAATCACCCTGTATAACTGTATATGTCTTTATAAACATGATATGATATAATTCCTATAAAAGGCATACTGACTGATATTTTTAAGGTTTACAAATTATTTGTGTATATACCTACTTAGCGTTGTCTTATTTTTACTGTTTAAATGTATCTGTAAAAAAAGCACATTTAAAGTAATTTGGTTATAGTACAAGGTGTTATGGAAATGACTTATTATATTTAAATGGATGACTCCTAGGGTGTCCTAGAGAAAGTAAGTAAGGTAAAATCCCCTGTCCGCCGTTCCATCTGGATTCAGTTAGCAATAATGTGGGTCACTAGAGTATATTAACAGTGTTGTCAGATCACACCGCATGTTTCACCCTTGCTTGGATACTTGCCGGGTGCGACTGTCCTTGCTTCAGTTTGTTTCGAGACTCGGGGATGGAATAACGCTGTTGAGGGTTCAACGTGCTTGATGTATCCGATATTTTAAACGTTTTGTTAGTTGTAGCATTACCCGATTTTTTGTTCTGTTTCAAATTTGTCTGATATTACCTATTGTTGGTTCTGTTGCAAAACATACTTTTTGTGTTTTATTTGGTTATGGAATTTAATTATAAAATGGATTATAAGATCGAAGGTAAGAGAGTATGTACCTTAAAATTGTATTATTTTTTTTCTAACAAGTTTGAAAAAGAAGTGATAACGCGGTCAAATACGTCTTGTTGTCAAAAACTGAACATGCGCGTTTACAATTCTGTGTTGCAATATAGGACAACATCTCCTCAATAGACTAATGATTGCGAACGTCTTCAATAGCGGCGACGTAAATTTTCCGATTTCATATAACGTGTATATTTCGTACAATAATTCAAAGCGCCATTTAAGGTTATTTTTCTTCAATTTATTTTCGTCTCAGGATTTGCCGGTTTAAATATAATTAGTCATTTCCATAACACCCTGTATAGACGATTGAAAGGAGACATGTATTTATGTTACCTTTCAACCAGTGATTTTATCTGCATTATTATATATCTTCTTTCTTATAGACTTAGTTTATTTGTTTATTGTAAATTGTAAATAAATACATTCTAAGGAATGTTGTCGTCAATGTGATTTTCTTTTTCCTAATTCTGATGATACAAAATAAAATCCCGTATTATTGTATCACATGAAATTAAACAATTCAAATTTGTCTGGGGTAGGCTTGATTGCTTTTTTACTAAAATAATGAACAAAATTCTGATCCTGAAATTGAATTTAAAGAAAACATGCTTCTTTCTTCGCCAGTCATCGTCTTATGAATTTCTCTTACAAGGTCCTAAGAAATTCCACCCTATTGGGAAACCCGATCAATTTTTATCTTTAAATAAAGTTTAAATGTAATTATATCTTACCTCCTCATCACATACTCTATAATTTTCCTAGATTGGCCGTGTAGTTTTCTTCCTGTGCCAAAAATTTTTTAAATGTCTTGACCTGACGACGTTTTATTCTCTTTTTATGATCAAACACAAGCACTATAGGAAAAATCTTTTAAGGGACTCTGGGGGTGGTGCGTGTGCGAATAAAGCGATTCACGTTGGTTTTGAATCGTTGGGGGTTATATACGTTGGAACCTCGGGAAGGTCGTTCCATAAGGATGAAGTCCTTGGGGATTCTTAAATAATGAAGTTTGAGGAGTACTAAGCTGAACCACATATGGCTGGGCGACAGTGGTTTGTCGTGTATTTCTGCTATTCGCCGCTCTGGGCGGAATTATGAGGGCAAGGTCAACCGAGCATTTTCCAAGGAAATATCTGTAAAAGACGAATGACCCTCCTTTCGATGGAATCCACATGTTTGGGTGCAGAACTTCAGACATAAGAGCAGTACTCAATTGATGGTCGAATCTGAGGTTTACTTATCAAAAGTTGTTGAGGTGTGTACAACTTTTTCATTCAGAAGAATACACCAAGTTTCTGCGAAGCTATCTTGTCGTTTGCCATAACGTGGTTATGCCAAGACATATTTCCTCCCAGATTGACGCCCAGCAAATTAATAGATGAAGCCAGTGGAATCGCGTATCCTGTCATGACTATATCCGGTTCTATAATGTTAACCTTTTTACAGAAAACTGCTGCCTGGGGTTTCTTGGCGTTAAACTCGACTTGGTTACTATTACCCCAAGCCAAAATTTCTTCCAGGTCTTTGTCCAGGAATGATACTTCAAGCTGTCTAAAAAGATGTGCATCGGCAGCCGATGTATATCATAAATAAACCACAAAATAAAATAATTCTAATGAAATTAAAAATCTCTACGATTCATGAAAGGTTGTTAGTTTAGTTTAGAGTGCTAATATCAATTAGAAAATTAAAAAATAAAGTAACGATTAAATCACGATTTATCGGGAAAAAAACCGTGACAATATTTCAATAAACAGCAAATTTTTTGTCTGCATTCAAATCTGTAAATTGTCTTGCCAAGAGTTTCTTTAATAATCAGAAAACGATTAAAGTGATATCCCGTTGATAATTTTGCAAATAATTTCATTCCATAATTTATGTTCTATTATTATCTAAGAAATTATGGTGAAAATTTCCTGTTCAAATTATTTGATAAGGACTTGATTGATAAGATGCGAATCGGAAACACATTATTAAAATATTTGTTAGCATTGGCATCTACGAGTCACCATGCGAGTCACCATCCGCTATTAAGTTTTAACGGTTATTTCTCAATGCAGTTCTTCTGTAGATGACAAGACGTGAATACCTGCTTGAACGCCGTCCTTCTAATTTAAATTTACATTTCTTTAAGTAGTGTTTCCTAACTTTGAGAGGTAAAACCATAAGTTTCAATTATTATCAAACAACACATCTTTAGTTATTAACCACCAGTGATTTTGTTTTACTTTAAATTTACCTTTAAAAGTTTAATTAAATGAGGGTGAGGGGTAAGATAGCGAAGTTAAAGGTGCATATAAATCTGTTCGGTTCGCGAGCCGCTCCTGATTCCTGAGCAACTAGTTCATATATTGGGACGGGATTTGGTAATCCTGAACCGCTCGTGGCGAATCGCGACAGGGTGTCTCATTTTCGACACTTTTATAGTTATTTTTAGTGCTATCAAAAAAGTAATGTAGGTGTCATGTGCTCTTTTTGGGTCAAACTTAAAATGATAAAATCAAAATTCGGGTTTGTTCGGGGGAAAATCAACAAAATGACAATTTCTAAATTACCCTATATTTTCTTAGTTAAAAGAGATACAGAAAAATGTTTTATACAGAAGTTTATTTATATTGAATAATCTGTCATTTTCAGAATAAGTATACGGGGTCAGGTAAGAAAGTTTTAAATGGAACACCCCGTATATTTTAATCTAAAAAGATAGCATTTTAAATTCTCTTCTCTGCAGACCCAAACTGTCCATCAATGTTGTATCAAATAAAGATTTTGAAGAGCCGCATAAACTATTATGAATGATGGTTCAGTTACAAATGGAAGAAGTTTTAGAAAGTATAGACGACAGTATTAATGACACTGGACAGTTAGTAAATAAGGACCAACTTTTTGAATCAGTTAATTTGCAAAATACAAAGATAAGCATTCTACATATCAATATAAGAAGTGCCAATCATAATTTTGATAATCTACTGCTTATGATAGAGGCTTACAACCTTCACTTTTTAGATTTTATAGTATTAACCGAGACATTTCAGAATGTTGCATTAGAGCAATTTAATATAAATGGATACACAACTTTCTACAATAATGGTGATTATAATAGAAATGATGGCATCATTGTATTGGCAAGGTCTACTCTTAATGCAAGTTTTTGTACTCATAAATTCCCTAGTTCTAAAGCAACTATTAGCAGATTGATATGTAAAAAGGATACGTTAAATATAGGTATTACTGCTGTTTATAAACCACCACCGGTTCCAAAGCGAGATTTTATTTATGATGTTGAACAATATCTAGATTCTATAAATGACAACAATGATATCGAAGTATACACCGGTGATGCAAACATTAATATATTGAATACTTCGGACGACGACAGTTTTGAGTACTTAGCTGCCATGACACAATTGGGATTTCAATCATATATAAATTCGATTACTCGCTTTGAAACTGGAACTTGTTTAGATCATATATTTATCAAAGATAAAAAAACAGTAAAAAACATAAACTTTCAAACTTTCGTCATAGATAGTCATATAACAGATCATACACCAATCTTACTCAATATAACACAGAATACATCAGTAAAAAATAATAACAAAATAATAACTTCAATTGACTAAACAAGAACTGACTTATATAAAATCAATAATTTATTACAAACACAAGACTGGACCGTAGTGACGGGAGATCAAAATCCGGAGAGTTCTACGGATTCTTTTCTCTCACTATATGGAAACATAATAAATCAAGGAATGGAAAAATACACAATTGAAATAAAATATCCTAAAAAGATTAAAAACTGGATCACTAATGGTCTTATCACGTCAATTAATCATAGGGACAAATTAAAAAGAAAATTAATAAAAAATTATAGTGTAGTCCTAGAAAATCAAGACAAGCAATATAGGAATACTTTGAAAAAACTAATCTCCAAACAAAAAAATGATTTTTATCGAGCTGAAATCACAAAAAATAAAAACAATATTAAAAAAATATATGAAATCATAAAGGATGCCACGTGCGAAAGCGTAACAAAAAAAACTAATAAAATAGAGATATTGGATGACAATGGGCAACCTTTTGTTGATGATAATGAAATGAGTAACTACATTAATGATTACTTTATCAACATTGGAATTGAAATGGAAAAAAAAATCACTACACCCAGCAAGCCATGTCCTTTAAAAAACTCAATTTTACAGTCTATGTACTTGCGACCAGTATGCAATAATGAAATAATTAGGCATATTTCATCATTAAAAAATAATAGTTCTCCCGGATTTGATCGAGTCACGGCAAATATAATTAAAAAAACACACCAAAACATTTTAACTCCACTAAACCATATCATAAACACTATCTTCAAAACAGGTATTGTGCCTCAAAGCTTCAAAACATCTGTAGTCTGTCCGATCTATAAAAGCGGTGAACATTCAAAAATACAAAATTATCGGCCTATTAGCTTAATAACTAATTTTGCAAAGATATTTGAAAAATGCCTGAAACATCGCATTGTGACATTCTTTACAGAAAACAAAATTTTATCACATAATCAATTCGGCTTTTTGGAAGGATTTAGTACTGCAGATGCTTTGTATGCATTCACATCGGAGGTAACAAGAAATCTAAACCAGGGCACAAAATGCTTAGGAATGTTTATTGATCTGGCTAAAGCCTTTGATACTGTACCACACAACCAGCTTTTAACCGTTTTGTCACACTATGGCGTAAGCAATTTAGTAAAAAATTATCTCCAAGAAAGACCACAAATGGTTAAAATCAACAATACATTGAGTGAGAGACAGGTGATCAAAATTGGTGTTCCTCAGGGAACGGTTTTGGGCCCAATCCTCTTCATAATTTATCTTAATGCTCTTTTAACAGAAAGTATAGGAGGTACAGTTATATCTTATGCGGACGACACGGCTATAATATTTACTGGTAAAGATTGGGAAGAAGTTAAAAATAAGACAATAGAAGGTTTTAAATTGGTTAAGAGTTGGTTGGAAACTTATAAATTATCAATTAATCTAAATAAAACAAATTACATAGCGTTTTCATTAACAAGGGCTGGTCATCCCAATTTTACAGATATTACTATCGGTAATGATAGAATTGCTGAGGTAACCCACACAAAATATCTTGGTGTGCTGGTTGACCAATTTATGAAGTGGAATCCATACATTGACTATGTTTCTAATAAAATACGTAGACTCATACATAAATTTTATATATTAAGGGAATTTCTAAATGAGAAAACATTGGTGATGGTTTATAAAGCATTTGTGAAGTCACTAATACGATATGGAATAATTGTCTGGGGTGGTGCCTATAGCACAGTACTTAAAAAGTTAAATATAACACAAAAATATATTCTTAAAATTATATTAAAAAAAAATAAAAGATTTCCAACAAATTTATTGTTTTCCGAAGATACTGTAAATATCAGAACTTTATAAATTAACAGTATATGTAATTTTGTTTATCGGTGTAAGACAAAATTTAACTATGTAGATCACTCTACCGAAACAAGGACTAAATCTAATAACAAATTTAAATTACCAAAAAATTTAACAACCGCCAATAAAAAGTTTATGGATTACTTAGCACCAAAATCATTAAATTTACTCCCAGATAATATTAAATCAATTAGAAATATAAAAAATTTTAGTAAAAAGTGTAATCAGTATGTTTATCGGAATACAGAAAAGTTTTCAATACTTTTTCACTAAATCAATTGTGGATTGTTTCAGTAACGTGTGTTACATACATAGAATTATAATATAGATAATATAAATAAAAATAGGGAAATAATAATATTCATATGTCTAATTTTAGATTTCGACACATACGGGTGTTTTGCACCTAGGTGTCTATTATTGGTTTTTACTATTCATTATATTATATTATATATTAAAAAATGTTAAAATGTTAAAATGTTAAAATGTTAAAATGTTAAAATGTTAAAATGTTAAAATGTTAAAATGTTAAAATGTTAAATGTTAAATGTTAAAATGTTAAATGTTAAAATGTTAAAATAAATGTTAAAATGTTAAAATAAATGTTAAAATGTTAAAATAAATGTTAAAATGTTAAAATAAATGTTAAAATGTTAAATGTTAAAATGTTAAAGTTATAACACACCGTAGATAATATTGGTTTCCTAGGCGATTTATTTAAACTTTATGACTTTAAACCACAGTAGGCCATGAAACAAAAGCTAATATCCTAGAGACAACTATGTTGACATTCTAGTTGTTATTAACATTTAACGTCAATTTAATTTTTACATATCGATTTGTGAAAATGACTTATCAACATTTTGAAAAATTTGATATATCTATCATCCATAGTGTGTAACAAATTTGAAAAAGAGTTTAAAATGCTATCATTTTAGATTAAAATATACAGGGTGTTCCATTTAAAAAAATTAGGTTAGGTCCGATAACTTTGTTACCTGACCCTGTATACTTATTCTGAAAACTGCAGATTATTCAACAATCAATATAAAGAAACTTCTGTATAAAACATTTTTCTGTATCTCTTTTAACTAAGAAAATATAGGGTAATTTAGAAATTGTCAATTTCTTGATTTCCCCCCGTATCTCTTAAGCGAGCGAAAATTTTCTAATTTTGATTTTACCACTTTAAGTTTGACCCAAAAAGAGCACATGACACCTACATTACTTTTTTGATAGCACTAAAAATAACTATAAAAGTGTCGAAAATGGGACACCTGTACATGTGTGAGCCGAACAATTTGCGAGCCGTGAGTGAGCCACGAGTTTATATATTGGGATGTGATTGGGACGGGGTTTCGCATTCTGTCGGTATTTCGATGAGTACAAAGGCTACTCAGATTGGGACGGCGTCGTCTCTAGTTTTCTGTTTTCTAGCCTTCGTGAACCTCTACTATAAGTTCACAATAATTGTAGTCAGTGATCTTTTACAAAATGAAATGACAACAGGATTGAAGCGCGAAAAAAAATTATATAAGTAGGTACTTAATGAAAATAAGCTTAATACTAGCTTGTAATAATGTTTATTTACAACCATGCATGTAATAATGACATTTCATCTATTTTTGAAAGGTGAAAAGTTGACGTTTTTTTACTTTTACTTTTCACCCGGGTGGAAAGTAAATTCTTTTTTTGTAATCTTTTTAAAAATCGATATCTCAAAATAATATACGAACACACCAACATACAACTCATTACACAAATTTAACGACAATGAATTTTTATTTTTTTTTAAAATAAAGCTAATAGGGAGACGGTGACAATAGGGGGTCCGTGAAGTGGAATATTAGGAATTTGGTTTTTCGTGGAGTTTAGGTGCCCCTCTACAACTTTTATGTCTTATGAAATGCTGTAGAGCGTTGCTGAGTAAAACAAAAACCATGTTAATATTTTATTTTTTAAAAATGACAGTATAGTTAGAGAGACGGAGACAATAGGGGGTCCGTGTAGTGTGTAGTGGAATATCAGTAATTTGGTTATTTGTGGAGTTTAGGTCCATCTCTATAACTTTTATATCTAATGAAATGCCGTAGAGCGTCGTTGAGAGGCGCTGTGCCGCTTTAGATAGGAAATTCTCAATAAATTCAAAATTGTATCGAGCCATGTCTGAAAATGAATTTACAGCATCTGCGTGACCCCAACGTCACGGAAAACACATTTTCTGACAAGTCAACCCTTGCATATACTTTTCCGAGCGTGTCAAAAAAAAAATGAAAATAAAAAAGAAAAGAAAAAAGCGAATTTGAAGTTGAAACTTTCTAGAATGGAACATTATTATATATGTTAAAGATTAGAAGAAGAATCTCACCTAGCTAGGTCGAATTCTGACAATATTACGCAGAGATACCGGATGGCAGGTATCGTTCAGTTGTATATATTCAATTTTTATCAAAAAATTGTTTACGATTCATCTACATGTTAATACAAGTCGATTAAGCGAACTTGGGCCCATGTCACTTGAGACTTTATAATTTTTCCATTCATTGTTTTTTGACACGCTCGGAAAAGTATATGCAAGGGTTGACTTATCAGAAAAGTGTTTCCCTTGACTTTAAGGTCACTTAGATGCTGTAAATTCATTTTCAGACATGGCTCGATATAATTTTGAATTTATTGAGAATTTCTTATCTAAAGCGGTACAGCGCCTCTCAACGACGCTCTACGGCATTTCATTAGATATAAAAGTTATAGAGAGAGACCTAAACTCCACAAATAACCAAATTACTGATATTGCACTAAACGGACCCCCTATCGTCACCGTCTCTCTAACTATAATGGCATTTTTAAAAAATAAAAAATTAACATGGTTATTGTTTTACTTATTAAATTAAATATTACATTGGTAGGCAGTCACTGATATGTTAAAGCATTGGATATTGTAACCAAATCGTTGAAATCTTCCTTGTCTTGGCATTTTCACTGAAATAAGCTAGTAGCGCTGACTCAGAACCAGGATTTTGAACTTTGATTCCCGTACACCATTCTTTGAAACAGTTTAGTTGGCAGAAGATCTTCTTCTACTATTTTTGCTGATTCTCGAATTTCTGGTGGAGTAGAGCAGCAATATCAAATTCCTCATCTTTCTGTTGTTAAAATAATATATTGTTTAGTGACACGGAAACCATATTCACAAAATGATATTTGCCATCTTGATGTGTATTATTACCTACGTTATTTTACCACCTGCGGTTATTTGAAATTTCTGTCTAATTTTTCAATGGAAAAGTCAAAATGACATTTATCTTTTATTAATAATTTTAATTCAAAATAATAATAAGTGGATATTAAATGTGGTTGTAAATAAAATAGTATACAAACCTCGGGGAAAAGTTTCATTACTGTCTCGAGATTTAGTTAACCCCTCCGCTTCGCGCCTCGGTTACCTCGACATTTTGACAGGAATGAGACACTTTCCACCTTGGTACGTAATATACTATTTTCTACTCATATATTAATAAGAACCTACTTACGCACTATCTACTGTTACGTAATGACTCTCACATAATATATATATTACATAACAGTTCCACAAATCAAATTACCCGTGATATGCCAAAACCGTCAATGTTTTCAATAGATTTTATGCAGAGTCGGCTGTGAATTCCATCGGGTCGCCTTGACAACATACCTTAATGTCAAGAAATTTTAAACGTCAACATTTATAATTTGTTCATTTTTGGGTAAAGTATGAGCGACTACGATATTCAGATTGAGGGAACGCCACAAATTACATTACAAATAATTCATTACTAGAAAAATCCAGGAATCGTGTCGTCTCCTAAACTTGATCATAACTTATTGCAAGTATAATCTACTGATGAGAAGCAACGTTTTGTTTCTACACTTAAACCTCCTCAAAATGAAGGATTAAAAACCATTTAATCCCTGAGGGATATCAATTTAATCCATTCCATTAATGAGTCGATACTTTTATTGGTCGTCTCACATATTTCACTATACCTGGTATTAATTTTTGCAGATATGAAAAGAATATAAAATTGGATACAGTGATATACACCTGCTAGCATGAATATTGTAACAGATATGAGGGTTGCGGTTCTTTTTATTGTAATTATGTACTTACTCATGTCATCCCACTGCATTCGTCATATTACCTGGGGTATGGGGTAAAATGTATGACGCTCCATTACCTCCTCTATATCCGGACTCAATAACAGAACGATTCAGAGTGATTGGAGCATTCTGATATAAATATTGAACGCCATACTTTTGTTGTACTTATAAGAAATGTTTAGGTTATAACTGTCAAACAAGGTTATATAGTTGACAAGTTTCAAAAATCGTAATATTTACCAAATCCTATGTTATCTTTGGAAGAAATTAGACTCGTTTAAATAATAATGAGGAAATGAATGTGCTTCTTTCAAATTCATAGTATTTGTAGTTTAACATATTTAGAGACATAAATTGAGCACTTCTTTAGTTTTCAGTCCAAATTTGATTCTATACAGCAAGATATTTATTTCGATACCAAATCTTCTATCGATTGAATTTAATACTGAAACATTTTCTCACTCTCATTCTTTCGGTAAGTAAATAATGTTATTAATTATTATAAATTAGAATTAACATCCAAATATTTCCATCCAATATGTAATTTTTCTCTTTAGGAAGGTTGTAAGGATATTCTTAGGTACTAACCAACAAAGGAGATCTATAAGGGTAAAAACTCTAAATTTGTTTCATAAAAGTTATTTAACAGTATTTGCAAACTTGTACTTATACAGGGTCCGCAAACGAAGCGTGGACGGAAGATTAAATCGTTATCGAAGAACTTATCAACAATACTGAAACAGAGATATTGGATTAAAAGCGGCATGTTTTAAAAATATTTTACATTATACAGGGTGGCCCAAAAAAGTGTGACAGCATAAAGTTATATTTTTTTAATGGGACACCCAGTATTTTATTGCATATTTAGGTTCGTATTACTATCGTTTATAAGTGCCTCAAATTTTATTTAAATTGGTTTTGTAGTTTCGGAGAAATAAATTAAAAACTAAGAAAAAAAGTTTTGCAGTCCTGAATAAAAAAATCAAAAAAAACAATCCAGAACTATTTTTTTAACCTCAGCAGAAATTTATGACAAGCGGTCTAGAGATACTATGAATGTAATTGCGTTTATTTATTTTATACAGGGTGTTCCTAATAAGCTTTCAAAAACCCCACATTTTAAAATAATTTTTCTCAAGTTTTTCAAATGGAACACCCTGTATATTATTTGACTATTTGACGTAGAATTCATAGACACGAAAGTGGCAACGCTGTATTTTCAGTCCAAATAGCTAAATATCGATCGACCTAGTAAACCCGAACATGTCAAACGTATTTAGTTACTTTCAAAATTTTTAGATGTCAAATACCAATGTATGGAAATTTATAATATTTCCCAGAACAATAAGGGCGTATTATTGTCTACACAGTAGTACTTTAAAATATTAAAAACTTAGACGGGTTCATGGGATCCATACCTACGCGAAAACTAATGTGAATTTATGTGGCTTTGTTTTGGTGTTTTGTGAGGTTATTGTGTCGGTTTTTGTTCGGGTTAATTACTTGGTGTTTTTTTATAAATTAAATTGGTTTTAAATAAGGCCGAAAAGGTAAATAAAATTGCATTTTTTTTTTAAAGGGTAAAGTGGCATTTAAGGTGATCAGATTCGACGGTGTCATTCGAATTGAACAAATGAGAACATACCTGACCATTTATAAACGCGACGGTTTATTTGAGTCAGTTCAAGTTTATAAATCAAATATGATTTCCCAGCGAACTGACCTGAAAGTAAAAGTTTATAATAATGTATCCTTAAAAATAAACAACTTCAAATCTGTCAAACGGTTATTGACTTTCTAAAGAGTTTACCATGGAAATGTGACAACACTGCTCAAAATTCACTGACGTTTTTCGCCATATGTTGCTCTATTTACCTTTCTCCCAGTGACACTACGTGCTTATTTTTGGTTTGACAGCAGGTCATGTACAGGGCATATTCGCCTGAAGCTGATGAAAAACAGCTTATATCGCTATAATGCAGTAAGTAGCTATTTTCATACAACATACCACAATATTAATTAGTTGCTAGGTTTAATCATATTTCTGTATGACATACTTTGTACCACCGTCACCCGGAGAATAAATGATGTAATTGCAAATATTAAAGCATTGAAATTATTAATAACAGGATAATATAATAAATAATAATTGATTAAAAATTAAAAATTTTGCAATAACAACATACTCTGAAGATAAATTGAATTAATTGTTATTGCCCAGCAAGGACCACAGGCAGCAAAAGTTCTAGCAGTGGCGCATAAATCTTGAATTGGTCGCGAAAAAGGGTTCCCTTCTCCCCTACACTCTTTCCAATCTCATCATGTATAAAAATACATAGTAAAAACTATTCAAAGCGAATATTCCTAAATATCCTATTTTATATCTTAATTGATACATGCGATGATATGGTATTATTACCTCAAGTGAAAAAGAGGTACAGCACTGCTGACATAACTAGAGATATACCAGAACTATATAACTGAGAAATGATAATAAAATCTGAGCACTTGGCGTATAGTAGCGAGCAATCCTATAGTATTGCGGCATCCATTGTGTATTTTTTACAATCTAAATGCTAAGAATTTGTATTTGAATAAATATTACTATTTGGTTTGGATCAGCGACTTGAAACAAACATGGACCCGGTATTTGTATCTGCTTTGTACCCGTCAATATGACGCCTGTTATTACGAAAATAAACACAACAAGCAAGAGATGTTGATTCTATCTGTAGAATCCCCATCTCGTTTTATCCTCTGTCTGTTTCTGTTTTCATTCAAGCAACCGGTTTGATATGTCTTTGTTAGGAAAAACAAACAATTGACGGACGTGGCCCAAAAGTCTATATTTTTATCCAGTTTAGGGCAGGCTTGATACTTTCTTACCATATTGACTTAAGAATTACTGTTTTTTCCACGAGCAATACCTGAAAAAGTGAAAAACCACAAAGAATTTTAGTTAACAATAACTACAAATATGACAGTTGTTAATCCGGTCGTGTCAAACGTGAACGCAGACGGCGGCCGTTCCAATAAGCGCTTTATAAAATGTATGTTCCGAACACCCGGAGGCGACGTAATGTCTTTGTCTGATTAACAGAAAATGACAAAAAAATTACAGGCACTAATTTTCAGAGCTCCCCGATTGTTTTTCTGAAAAGTTTTACAACCTACCTAAGAATGTGAATTATTTATTCTTCAAAGACTGTGAACCAAAGTCGTATCCTCCTTGATCTAAGATCCTTCGATTGGATTAACTTTATAATGATGTTTTTTGCAGGACAATGATTTATTCAACCAAATTCTGTCTGATCTTTTTAATATTTATGGGAGTCCGGACTGTCTGTGCAATGGAAAATAAATATTTCATTTCACCGGTGAAGATGCGGGTAAGTATCCTACTTCTTATATAAATCTTAAATAGAGCGACCCACACTTGCAATGATAATATAAATGTGACGTGTTCACACGTTTGTTGAGAACACCCTGTAGAAAATATGGAATGTTCCGAGGGTATAAAGTTTTAAATTAATAATTTTCTTTCATATCCTAGAGAATGTTTGGAATGTCCTAAGTTAATTCAATTATATTCCAAATTTTAAGATGATAAGCTTTTTCTTCAAAAAAGGATTATTTTTAAATAACTTGGCAACATTGAAAAATAATTAAAAACTATGTGTGCCCCGATACGCAGAATTTCGAGGGAAATTTAAAAATGTAAAAATATAAAGGGTGTTTTATTTTTAAAAAAATATTTTTTTCTTGTTCTGCCATTTTGAGCCACCCTATAGAGTCAAAAATAGTTTTGCTTTATAACTCACTATACAGGGTGTCCAAGATAAGGTGGGCCTCTATGGGGTTCTCGATAATGGTAACGGATACTACTTCGATTAAATGGGGAAAAAGTATCGCAATCAAACCACTAACAATATGCCACACAAAAAGTTTTGGTAATATTTTTAAGTTTTATGTTATTTAACGCAATGCATAAATGCGTTCAAATTAAAAAGAAAGTTCGGTATTTCATGGTTAGACGGAAACTTTTAAAATGTAATATAAATATTATTTTTTGATATCAGCGAAATTAAAGCGTGACGTGATCACGGTTTATAAATTTTTATCACTGCTAAGCGAGATATTAACTAGATATAAGAGAATATTACGCGCATTTTAAAATAACTACTGGGTGACGGTCGATGGATTTAAATTATTTATTATGTATACTACTTTACTACTAAAAGAACTGTAACAAAAGAATTGAAATATGTAAAAAAATATTGCATAACATTAATAACAAACAAAAGGAAACGTTATTTTTACCTAGATTAAGTAGAATTATATCTTCTAAAAAACTATGATGAACTAAACACTGTATACAGGGTGTTCCATTTAAATAAGTGAGGTTAGGTCCGATAACTTTCTTAACTGACCCCGTATACTTATTCTGAAAATGGCAGATTATTCAACAATCATTATAAATAAACTTCTATATAAATCATTTTTCTGTATCTCTTTTAACTAAGAAAATATAGGGTAAGTTAGATATTGTCCATTTTTTGATTTTCCCCTGTATCTCTTAAGCGAGCGAAAATTTTTGAATTTTGATTTTACCATTTTAAGTTTGACCCAAAAAGAGCACATAACACATACATTATTTTTTTGATAGCTCTAACAATAACGGAGATACCCTATAAAAGTTTCGAAAATGGGACACCCTGCACTTTACAATAAATTATTTTTTCATTCAAATACACATGGTTTCTTGTGCGTATTGTATATTATCATTTGAGAATATAATCGTTAGTCATTTGAGTTGTCTTATTACTTAGCCTGTTCCTGAAAAAAATGCCCAGAGCTCGCTAGTCTTTCAAATATTATTACTCATTTTCATTTCACGGTTTCAAGTTCAAGATTCAACTCACAGTCAAGTACCAAGTAACGAACAAACCCGAACAAACCTCACAACTTCACGGAATCACATTTTAAATAATAGGTCTATTTGAGAAAATCCACCAAGAAGCAATAAGCCACGAAGTCCAGTACCCTCCATGTTATTCTTATGATCATTATGCTAAAATGCCTTTTATTGCTTACTCTTTACCAACTCCTTACAATTAGTATAGTCGTTGCAGCGAGCCCTCTCGCCAGATATGTCAAGTGTCACGTGACATTAATGACTTGTCTGCTTATTTCTGGTTATTTATTTTGCCTAAGATTGTATGAAATTCCAGGATCTTCCAGGACCGTACTAAAACGATGATTTTAAAAACGAAACGAGTCTATTTATATTATTAAAGCATTTTTTTTTAGTTATTATAGGGAACAAAACACACAAAATTTTTTTAATATTATTTACCTTAGTTTCTCTAAAGGTGGCATCAGCTGAGGTAGAAGGCAGACAATAATTATGCTCCATAATTATTATTTTCGCCTCAAAACAGATAAATAAAATATTAACCTATAAATTTTTCATAACGTGACAAGTACCTACTTACTGTGGTTTACCAGATACACAAACAGCTCAATATGTATTTCAAAACAAAATAAACTATACTAAAACGACGGAAATACACTTTTAAAACTTATTAGCACCAATCAAACTGGAAAAATATAAAAACACAACGCTCAATGCGGTTCATATAAAACTGGGGTATTTGATTAAATCCCCAAACAGCTGATCGATGACATATTGCTGATGTTAACTGTCGAAAAAGCTTGAGGGCTCGCTGCAAAGACTATATTGGTACAACACAATAAGACCGATTATGGAAAATATAATAAATGTATTTCTTATGGTGTTACAATAATTCAACCAAATGGGATAAATTTTAAACAAAAATATAGGTTTAATGATTAGTAAAAGTGAAATACGTACACAAAGGTGATTTGTTTAAACTGTGATCACATCACGCTTTTTATTGCTGCTAAAAAAAAACAGGAACTGTGACTATCTGTGATTTGTTGATATCCGTGATTAAATCATAGTTCGTGAAATATCGCTCACCCACTACTACTCTTTATTTATGGAAATTTGTTTTCTTTGTTATTGTAGGCTACATTTATCCAATCACTAGCTTTTTGCCGAAGATTTGGTATGAAATTGCTAACAATTTCCACAGAAGAAAAAAATTCTGATTTATACACTCACTTTGCACGTATGAACGAGACTCATGGTTTGTATAGATTTTGATATTGCTAAGGGCGAAGGGTAAAAAGATAAGAATCATAACGATTGTTATTTATATTTTAAACTAACCCATTTAGATATATTTCTGGGTTAGACACTGGCCCAAAAGAATCGCCATGCCACTATAAGTAATAGGTCTAGAGTGCTATGTAATTAACTATTCCTTTAATTCATTTACATACAAAATATAGTTAAAGTGCTGTCAAAGTTAGCATACGTCACGTAAAAACTATGAAGTTTGAAGTTTCTAAATGCTAATTATTTAAAGTATTTTACAATTGGTTGGTTGGTTAGTTGGTTAAATGCGGGGGTCGATTTAAAGGCCCGAACTTCTACCACTGTAGCCTACCGGCTTATTGTGTACCCCGATCTTGTTAGAAGATGTTTGATCCTTCTATGAGGTCCAGTAACTTTCTACCAAGCTTGTCATGTGGGAGGTTATCACTACGTTGTATGTTCCCGAAAATGTTTTGTCTTCTACGAGACAACGCTACGCAGCGTTATATTATGTGTGAGGCGGTTTCATCCTCTTCGCCGTAGAGTCTGCATTCAATGGATCCGTTGTTCATACCTATCCGTTGAAGGTGTTTTCGCAGGTGGCAGTGGCCTGTTAGCAGACCCATCTGTTTCAGCTGGGGCCGCGTCAAAGTTATCATCCCATTCGATAGTATTTTCGATGGTTTTCCAATTACGGACCATGCGTGTATTTCACCAGGTAACCCTTGCCATCGAGATAGGTGTTGTTTTTTCGACCATCTATCTATAATGTTGTTTTCGTTGCCCGTTTTGAAATCCCAAAGGCCGGTTCGGGGCCCCTGAGACTCCGGCTCTCGCTAATTCATCCGCTTTCTCTTTACCTAATATCCCATGCAGAGTAATCAGGGACCCACAAGAGTTCCACCTTATTTCCCCTGGCCGTCAGTTCTTTTAGGTTTTTATGGCACTCCAACGTAAGTTTTAAAGTAAACCGATTGGAGTTCAAACCCGACAGGATGTACATCTGTTGGTTGTGGTAGCCCTTTTCAAGATTTTGTAGTACGCATGCTTGTATGGCATGAACTTGCGCTTGGTATACTGTGGCATAGGTCCCCAGGGAATATGCTTATGATTTTACAATTAAAACTATATACCAAATATATGTGTACACTGAGAAAAAATTCCAATACGTGGTATAAAAAATATTATATCAGTTATTTGATTTCCACATACGTATTTGGACAGCGCGACAGTTGGCTACTGTAATAATCTCGCTTTTCTAAACTGTGGTTATATTGGCAATAACTTACTTCTAATAGTAATAATTATAATCTATAATAGTTGGAGGTACTAATTATATTACAGCATCGGTTATTCGCTTTATACCCAATATAAAGATATTTTAATAACAGTTAGTGGCTGGATTGTAAGTATTATAATACTGATACTAATGACCAATATACACTCGGTATACCGTTTATGAGAATTTCTAATACCAGTGATAATATAGAATAATACTGCATAAGATAAATAAAAAAAAAATAAAAATACATAAAAGATAGCTTATACCCAGTATATGAAAGATTCTAATACCGATTACAATTACATTGCACTATATGTCAGAGTAATCAGGGACCCACAAGAGTTCCACCTTATTTCCCCTGGCCGTCAGTTCTTTTAGGTTTTTATGGCACTCCAACGTAAGTTTTAAAGTAAACCGATTGGAGTTCAAACCCGACAGGATGTACATCTGTTGGTTGTGGTAGCCCTTTTCAAGATTTTGTAGTACGCATGCTTGTATGGCATGAACTTGCGCTTGGTATACTGTGGCATAGGTCCCCAGGGAATATGCTTATGATTTTACAATTAAAACTATATACCAAATATATGTGTACACTGAGAAAAAATTCCAATACCTGGTATAAAAAATATTATATCAGTTATTTGATTTCCACATACGTATTTGGACAGCGCGACAGTTGGCTACTGTAATAATCTCGCTTTTCTAAACTGTGGTTATATTGGCAATAACTTACTTCTAATAGTAATTATAATCTATAATAGTTGGAGGTACTAATTATATTACAGCATCGGTTATTCGCTTTATACCCAATATAAAGATATTTTAATAACAGTTAGTGGCTGGATTGTAAGTATTATAATACTGATACTAATGACCAATATACACTCGGTATACCGTTTATGAGAATTTCTAATACCAGTGATAATATAGAATAATACTGAATAAGATAAATAAAAAAAAAATAAAAATACATAAAAGATAGCTTATACCCAGTATATGAAAGATTCTAATACCGATTACAATTACATTGCACTATATGTGATATACTAAGTGGTAAACTTAAACAAGAATATATTGCATATATAAGCATCGGGTACTTTTTACACTAATATTAATGTTCTATATTATAACAAAAAACTATATATTGTATATATTTATATATTACGAACATTTTTTATTAAAGCTTAGAACATTTATATACCTAACCATATTCTTCTTAAATTAAAAAAATAACATAATGCCTCTTATAACAGTATATATTTTTAATGATACGTATAACATAATATAACATATATAACATAATTCTCTCACTTATTATAAATATCGAACAACGTAAATTTTACGACCCAAATGATTTTATACATTTAAACACAATTTGTATGGATTAATTTGTGTTTTCCTCATGTAATTGTATTTAAAAATATTAATATTACTACATTAAACAAAAGAAACGCAAAAATGTTAATGTCGTGTGCATGGATGGTGAAATGAAACCCAGAGATCTACTAAAATGATTTAAAATAATACAGTATTATATTATACTACTTTATTATAGATTATAGTGTATAGAATGCATACTTACTATGAATGATACACAGCCTGAGCCTTAAATGTCTTTAATTCTCACTTTTTTCAATACACAATTACATATCAATAACATCACTTGCGAGCACGGCGCGGCGCGGAGTCTTCGAGATTAAAATGGTGGACGTGATTCGGACTAGCTCGGAGAAAGAATGTCATTCTGCTAATTTCGCAATATAGGATTTCTAATAACACCTTATCGACAGAGCGCTGCGTGTATTATGCTGACTTTTAAATATGCCTGTATTATAAGCGCGGGGAACTGATTTGCTAAAGGAATATAAGAAATGTTTAAATATGCGAGATTGTTACCGATAGAAAATATTTTTATAATTATTATGATTACTCTAATAGTGTTAAGCGAAAATTTCGCTGCCGATGCGATTTAGGGATTTACAAACTTTCTAATGGATTAATTATTCTCAGTGTATATATACAGGGTGCTGATAAAGTCTGGAATAATCGATTTTTCTTGAAAACGCAAAACTTTTTCGAAAAACGCTCGTACCCGTCGATTTTATTTTATTCTTTGAAATTTTTTGGCGTTCTTCAATATTATACCGGATGCGCCAAAAACGCTAGGCAAGTGTCAACTTCACTTTTTCAAATAGAACACCCCTTTTTTTCTGCAATATTCAGATTCCTTTCTAAACTCTAGACAAGTTTCATATAACATATTGTATGGCTAAAGTCAACAGGAATTGAAATACAGGGCCCACAATAAAAATCAAGGTATAATTTTAAAGCTTGTTTTCCATGACAAATACTTAGGCTAGAAAAAAAATTCTAACAGGAAATTGGTAATACAGTGAACAATCTAAAAAATTATTTGAGTAAGTGTTGAAAATGGTGTCCATTTACGGCTCTACAATGTCCCAATCTCTCAATAAATTCTAACTGTACATTATGTACAATTTCTGGGGTAATTTGTCTTATGGTTGTTGTTATACGCGTTTTGAGAACATCAATATCTTCTGGTTTATTTTTGTAAACCCTTTCCTTAATATAGCCCCACAGAAAGAAGTCCAATGGCGTTAAGTCGGGGGACCTCGCAGGCCACTCTATTTCACCCCGTCGACCTATCCAATGATGATGAAATAACTCATTCAGGTATCTACGGACTTCGACCGAATAGTGGGCTGGTGCACCATCCTGCTGAAACCACATAGTTGTATCATGTGAGTCAGGAATGTTCCGATCGGGAAATAGGGCAATCAACGCTGGAGCGAGGTCTTCTTCAAGAAACTGCAAATATCTTTGGCCAGTCAAATTTTCCTCCAAAAAATAGGGTCCTATAACAGTATCCCGAATTATTCCTGCCCATACGTTAATTTTTCTCGGCCGCTGGGTATGAATTTCTCGGAACCAATGGGGATTTTCGCTGGACCAATACCGGCAATTTTGACGATTTACCATGCCATCCAAGAAAAAAGTAGCCTCATCGGAAAAAATTATGTTACTCGGAAATAATGCATCGTTAATCAAGTAATTATCCATGAGAATTTCGCAGAACTCATTCCTTCTGTCAGGGTCGCCTTCCAAAAGTTCCTGTACTCCTTGACATTTATATGCATGCCATTTTTCCTTTTTCAGGAACTTTGCCACCGTTGAATCGTGGATATTTTGAACATTTTGGGAAATGCTTCTTGTGCTCGAATGTGGTCTCTCTTCCAACGAAACTAGAATATCAAGTTTGACATCGTCGGAAATTTTAGGTCGTCCACTTCTAGGTTTATCCTTAACGTGACCAACTTCATTATACTTCTTAACAATTTTGGAAACAGTTGCCTGATTTATGTGTTCTCTATTTGGATATTTATCATTAAAATACTCACAAACTTCTATTTGTGTTCTCTTTCGATCTCCACATCCTACTATTATTAATATTTCGATTCTCTCAGCTTCCGTTAGAAACATTTTTATGGGTAAAAGTGACAACTTTGGAGTAAATATTAAATGTTTTGACATTTACGTAACTAAGTTATTATGTAGAAACCGGTAAGGAGGTAAATACCTAGACCTTAAAATTATACCTTGATTTTTATTGTGGGCCCTGTATTTCAATTACTGTTGACTTTAGCCATACAATATGTTATATGAAACTTGTCTAGAGTTTAGAGAGGAATCTGAATATTGGAGAAAAAAAGGGGTGTTCTATTTGAAAAAGTGAAGTTGACACTTGCCTAGCGTTTTTGGCGCATCCGGTATAATATTGAAGAACGCCAAAAAATTTCAAAGAATAAAATAAAATCGACGGGTACGAGCGTTTTTCGAAAAAGTTTTGCGTTTTGAAGAAAAATCGATTATTCCAGACTTTATCAGCACCCTGTATATATTACGGAGCCAAACCATTAAAATATTTTATGGTTAAAAATCTACAGGTTGACCAACTAAGCGAGGTACGCGGCTGTATCTCGGAAACTGTTCATCGTATAGCTTCTGGAAAAACATATTACTCGGAAAAGTTGCCAAGCCAAATTACTAGAAATTATTTGCTGCTGTGGGGCGTAACGCTATGTAATCTTGTCCGCAATTTACCTATTGAACATATTAATGTGACTTGGGCTAACTTTAACAGCACTTATGCTATCTTATAACAAGGATTATAGCTGTCACTGTCAGGCCAGTTGGCAGATGGTAACTGCATATATTTTTTCTAATTCTTTCATGTATCGGCAGATATAAGAGTTGTGAGAGTGACAAAAATGACTATTATTATAAAACATTCGTGCAAGAAAACTTAATTGATACAATTTGAAATTTGTTATCAATTCATCCACCTATTTACTTTTCAGAATGGTATTGGACCAGTGGAATTTATCAAAATAATTCCATGACAAGGGAATGGTATTGGTTAGAAGGTGACAAAAAAGTCGAGTACACAGACTGGAGACAAAACGATGTTCCAATAGAACCCAGCTATTATCCAGACACTGACAATTGTATAAGATGGGGTTTATATGACATATTAAATGCTGCAAATGGATTATGGCGAGCGGATGATTGTGGCTCTTCGAGAAGATTTGTTTGTGAGAAACCATATAGTAGTGATAATGTTGGATGGGGTGGTGATCATGTTAATGGAAATTAGAAAATAAATGGAAAATAAAAATTATTTGATTATGCATTAAAAGGAAGTATTTTTCTATTTGCATGTATTTTAGGTTGTTTGTTATAAATCAAATATGACCAAATTATCAAATTTTCGAAAATTATTTCCAAGTAATGATGCGGTACTTGAGTACAAGAATCGAAGAAGAACGTTTCTCAAACTTTTTTGACCACGGACCACTTGTGATTTTAGAATTTTGTTGTGGACCCTCCGCCACTAGCGATATTCGTACAGAATCATATTATTTTTAACAAATCAAAAAGCATTAATAAGCAATAAGCTGAATAGTACATTGCTGGCTGCAGCAAATGTTCTTAGTTCTTTGTACTTCCACACAGCACCACTTCAGGGGCACCGAGTTTTGGAAATCCTAATGGAAGCAAATATATAGTGTTGTGATCGCTCGAGCGAGAAACCGCTTGATCACTCGATTATTGAAATAACCGACATCGCTCGATTATTAAAAAAACCGCTCGAGTTATCTATTCAGGCGAAAACCTGCGCTCGTCACTTATTATCTTTCACTCGATACCCGCGTTTCGCTTGACGCCGGCGGAAATGTACCGCTGTAGTGTGATCGAGTTAAAAAACTGCTCGTATATTCGAATAGTTTTTCGCTCGATAGGAAATACTCTAGTTATAAATTGAGGCGAAACCGAAAAATATCGCCGGTCACTTGATAGACGACCTTCGGTCTACGCGCCCCGCCATCCGATTGGCGACGCTCGAGTTTGACGCTGAGGTACACCACATACGTCTTTCTTAAATGCACATAAACGAGAAGGTGCATATAAAAAAGTATGCCGAATCCCTTAGCGGAGTCATCGCGCTCATGCATTTTGTAAAGTTTTGTTTTAACTGGCTAGCCAGCGGAGTAGTTTAGGTCTCCGATTGTAAATATTAAAAAATTAAAGGATATAATTTTAAAATTTTTAATTACTATAAAGACGAGAAAACTTCTCAAAAATAACATAATAATAGAAATTGTTAATGAAAAATAACAAAAGGAACAAAATGGTTAACAAAATATATAGAAAAATTCGTTGGTAATCTTATAGTAAACATTTTTAAATCTAAACAGGAACTTTTTATTATTAAACTCAAGAAGACTTCTTAAAAATAACATACGTTATAGAAAATGCTAATGGAAAATAAGAAAACGACCAAAATAGTTAACAAAACATAGGTATCGAGAAATTTTTTGGTAACCAAAAGTAAGCATTCTTAAATTTAAACAGGAACTTTTAGGTAACTATGAATACATTAGTTCATGAATTTAAAAAAATAATAACCAATTTTCTTATTTTGTCAGTGGCGTAACTAAGCCTAAATTTTTGAAGTGCCCACAGTGGGCACCTGATAATTTAAAGTGGAAGAATTTGACAAGCTATTTTAAATATCTACTTATTTTATGCTCGTAGATTGAGAAAGATGTGAAGAAAAATAACTCTTGGTAATACTTTTTGTTCGGGTTAAAAATGCACAATAATAAACCCGAACAATAAATATATAAAATTCATTATTTACAAATAAATAAATTTCGGGATTTTTTTTGGTGGCTACTACAATTTTTTAGCTAAACCTGTGCCCACCCGTAGTTACGTGCCTGCTAAATACCCTACCATATCACATGTAAACGGCTAGGCTGCCGTCGAGCAGTCGGTAACGTCATCGCTTGCTGAATTGGAATTTCAAGCGATTCACTGGAGCGATTAACTCGATTATTAAAATCGCTCGAGTATCAAGTACTCGATTATTAAAATCATCAGTCAGAAATTATGCTGACTTATAAGTACTGTATCATGGGGCGTATTTCAGGAAAATATTATTTCATATACAGGGTGGCGCAAAAATAGGGTGATCACATAAAGTTATATTTTTTTTAAATGAGACACCCAGCATTTAGTTCAATATTTAGGTTCGTATTAGTGTCTTCAATAAATTAAGAACTAAAAATAAAAGTCCTGGAAAGATAAATCCAAAAGACATATAAACATATAAAAATATTTTTTTAACAACGGCATTGGGAGAGATTTATGCCAATGGGTCCATAAGAAATAATAGTGTTTATCTATTTTAAACAGGGTGTTCAAAAACGACACATTTAAAAATTATTTTTCTCAAGATTTTCAAATGGAACAACCTATATATTGTTTATTTTTTTTAATACAAACATATAAGTTATTTCCAGCCGTTTTTAAAATAATTCCAAATTTCATAAATTGTGTTGTTTAAATACTATTGGCGCCTTGACTATTAATTGTAAACTACAGCAAATGTTCAAAATGTCTTCCATTTTGATATGTGCGCAAGTAAACACGTCCTTTAAAAAATCTGTTGACATCCCTTATCATTTGAGATGAAATACCAGCACAACGGTTCATTAGAAATCAAAAAAACCATATCAGGCTTTGAAATAAAATAGGGATTATAGAGGACACTAAGCTAAATATTCAAAAAAATATTGGATGTCCCATTTAAAAAAATACAACTTTATGTTACCACACTTTTTTTGAGCCACCCTGTATATGGAAAATTATTTTTCTGACCTGCCGTCCATGACACACAGGATAAGTCAGCATATGAATGAAAATCCTTAATTTGTATAGAAGCTATAGAAGCCGGACGCTGCGCTATTACAGGACCCTTATATGTGGTTCAGCAGTACTCCACGAACTTCATTGTTTAAAAATTCCTTCGTCTGGAGGACGTCATCCCTGTGGAATGATGTTCCTGAGGTATTTTTTCCCAACGATATACAGGGTGGTCCTTAATGACGTGCTAATATTTCAGGATGTGATTCCTTAGGTCATTTTATTAAGAAAAGTTCATATGAACATATGTACGCAACGGCTTAAATTTATTGCTACAGGGTGTTGAATTTTAATTTTTTAAATGGATATTTTTTAATATCTCCGAAACTACTTTAGATATTATTTTCAATTTTGGTATGTGTTAATAGGATATAGTGCCACACATTTTGGTTAGAAAACTTATTCAATTGTTCCACCAGTGGCGTCCCTGCAAACATACCCCCTGATATTTTTTACAAAAAAGAATGTACGCCACTGACATTTTTCCACATGGATATTTTTTCTGATTAACCTGGTCAATTCTACATGAAAACGGTCTCTTGAGTTTTTCTCGTCAGATGCACCATTCTGCATTAAAACAATTAATTTCAAATTGCAAGTATTGACGAATAATTTTTGACCACATATTTATCTAGTTATAATGGAATAATTTACGTCTTTACAAACATCATTTTCCAAACAATATTTGACATAAAATAAGTTGATTGTGTTCAAAACATTCTCATAAGTATTATTTCTTCGATTTTTAGTGTTTCATCGAATTTATTTTATGTTTTCACTATTTTTATTCGAATATGGTGAATTATGCATGCCTTCTAAGCAAAGGTGGTCATTTCCAACAATTTTTATAGAACAAAATTTATCATTAATTATTTTATCAATGTTAATAATAATGAGTTTCAATATGAATTTAGTGGTTTTAATCAAGAACGAGAGAAACTCAAGAGACCGTTTTCATCTAGAATTGACCATGCTAATCAGAAAAACATCAGTGGGGTACCATCTTTTTTGTAAAAAAAGAGCAGATGATATGTTTGCAGAGACGCCACTGGTGGAACAATTCAATAACTTTTCTAACTAAAATTTGGGGTTCTATATTCTATTGACACATACCAAAATTAAAAATAATATCTAAAGTACTTTCGGATATATTCAAAAATAACCATTTAAAAAATAAAAATTCGGCACCCTGTAGCCGAAAATTTAAGCCGTTGCGGACATATGTTCATATGAACTTTTCTTTATAAAATGACTTAAGGAATAACACCCTGAAATATTATCACGCCATTAAGGAACAACTTGTAAAACCTCCAACGCAACATTTCAAAACCAACGTGAAGGGCCTTGTTCGTGCATGCGTCACTCCCAGGGGAATTTTCCTATATTGCTAATGTTTGATCATCAAAAAAAATACTATTTTGCTGTGATATCATTAGATTTCTTAATGGGGATTTTCTCAATGAACTATGCAACATTTATATTATGAATGACAGTGTCAGCATTTCTTTTTAACTTTGGAATCGTGGAAAACACATGCACCTCTATAATTAAAATTTAAAACACTTAAATCTTGATAGGGAACAGACTATAAAAAGGATTAGCTAATCTTTTACATGTCAAAATTCTTATCTATATTAATACCGAAAGCTTTTAGGTTAAAAGGTGATCTGGTGCTAACTACTTGAATTTTTCTCCCAAAATAAAAGACGTAAAACAGAAACGAAGATAATCGTGCTATTAATATTTCACTAGGCAAATTTAAAAATGGTCGAAGTCTGTTTTGCTAGGACTTTATGGACTGCAATGTTTACGTGAAATGCGTGCCTTTAGGGGGGTGCGGATATTTTAAGTTCTTTTAGAGAATCGGCGTTTTATTTTCAAAAGCTTGAGAATAAATCATAAAATGAGATTGATGAGCCACATGGAATAAATTCTATAATAGATAAATGAGGAGTGATCACAACGTTTCAACTGGTAAGTATCTCCAGTCGTCTTCAGGTGAATACTGAGCAAGTTACTAAACTACGAGAGTATTTAAATTAATGGGGGGCGAGAAAGTTAGTCGAGTATGACCGAGGTGGGTGCAGTCATGCGTCAATACTAGAGGACGTACCTAAACTAAGATTACATTTGCTTAACAGGGGTTTCCAAATGTTCCTTATATCTAAAGAAGGTTTGCTAAAACAACCAGGATTCTGAATGATGACAGCTGCTTCTTTGAATTTCCTCTTTCGCCAATGTTCTTCCTTAAGTATGATACTTGATTGTCCCCATTGTAAGTGGTGGCCGTGGGTCCAAGCGTGATGTGCTGCTCCGGATCTGTTTGTTTCTCCCTTTCGTGTATGGCTCTGATGTTCCTTGATCCTTGTTTCCAATGGCCGTAGGGTTTCACCAACATATGATTGTCCGCACTCGCATGGTATTCTATATACACAATTCTTTGTGTCTTTGTGGTTGGTTGGTTTTGTCTTTGTCAGGTTTGTTCATTTTTTTCAATAAAAACTTTTCATACAGGCTGTGTCATGTAACAGTGGCCAATACCAACTTTCTTATTTAAAATGTAACACCCTGTATATTATTCAATTTTTGCATCCCTCAGAAAATTTTAGACATAATATCCTATACCTATCTTTAACTGTTTCGGTAATATTAAGTTTTTTCAGATTTATTGCATTTGACCGTATCTTTTTACTGATATGAAATAAAAAAATGTATAAATAGTTTTATTTATTTATTTATGTTTCAAACGCGTGACCTTAGCAAATTGTTGTATTTCTGCATGACAGTAGTAGTCAGTGTTATAGTCGTTTAAATTGCATATCAGAAAAATGGTTTATTTAACAGAAATGCACAAAATAACAATTCTACAGATGATTGGTTCTGGAGATAAAACACCGACACAAAGATAAGTTGCTCGCTGAAGCAGATAAAAAAATCAGCTGCCAATGCAATAAGTGATGAGAAAAAATTAGATATTATGCTTGAGTTTGAGGAAAACCCACATACTTCTTCGAACAAATTCATGAAGCAGCCCCAATATTCATCGATTATTCGATCATAACAAGAAAATAAAATGTATCCCTATAAAATGATACCTACTCATGATCTTATAGAAGACGATTTGATAGGAGACTGTATTTTTGTGAACAAATGATGGCAATGTTAGATAACAATGTGATTCAATTAGGACATGTTTTGTTTTCTGATGAGTGCACCTTTACACTTCACGCACATGCTAATCGTCAGAATTGCCGCGATTGGTCGTGGGAAAATCCTCACTAGATTAGATAAGAAGATATGCAATATTCTGAAAAGGTTAATGTTTGAGCAGGAATTGTTGGAGATCATATCATATGTCCCTTTTTCATTAATGGCAATTGAAATGACGATAATTGTTTAGCACTGCTCCAAAATAATATCTTGCCAACCTTAACAAACTCATATCCTGATCCAGCAAACAAACAACTTCCAGCGAATATGATATGGTTTCAGCAAGATGAAGCACCGCCCCATTACCAAATCAATGTCCGGCACTACCTCAACCGAGTATTTCCAAATCGGTGGATAGGGAGGCGTGAATCGATGGATTGGCCAGCACGATCCCCTGATCTGACTCCGTTAGACTTCTTCTTATGGGGTTATGTCAAAAATATTGTAACAAAACTTAGCCACTGGATTTAGATGACTTAAGAAGACGAATAACGCTTGCAATTAAATCGGTCACGCCTGAGATGTTTAGTAACGTTCGAAGAAATTTCTATTTAAGATTAGGATGTTGCCAAGTCGTTCGCGGCGAGCAGTTTCAACATCTCCTACATTTTTTTTTTTTTTTTTTTTTTTTTCGTTTTTTACATTATCAAAAATAAACAGTATTACTTATTAGTTTTTGAGTGTGTTGTTAATTTTTGCAATAAATCTGAAAACACTTAATATTTCCGAAACAATTGAAGATACGTATAGGTAGGATTGTACATTAAATATGTCTAAAATTTTCTGAGGGATCCAAAATTTGAATAAGATACAGGGTGTTATATTTAAAATAAGAAAGTTGATATTGTTATTTATTATAGAATTTATTCCATTTTTTAATCATTGAGTTACACCATTTGGTAAAGATAGGTTAGGATACTTTTTAATCCTTAAATATCTCGCTTCGTTGTAGTAAACTTGAAGCATTTGAATTATGGTGCTACCGCCGAATACTGGAAATTTCCTGGGTCACATATACTTCAAATGAAGATGTACTTGAATTGATGAACAGCAACACAATTAAACAAGAAAAACAGAATATATCAGGTCTTGGGTAAACATTATCTCGGTTGTTCCAAAATCTCTTGAAATTGTGTTTCTTTCTGTGTTATTATTTAACAAAACTAATTATTATAGATAGTAATCACAAATCAATTCTCCCGGGATTAGATACTCTATTCTAAAAATCACGGGATTGGAATAAAGCTTCGGGACTGGCACCCCCAGTACCGAGGATAAACTTTTTATTATTGTTATTATCGTGCAAGTACATATGACAAAAACGCCACGAGTGCTGCTATACAGGGCTTGATCTAATAATTCCTGCTAAGTTGTAATACGGCAACGTGTTAGAATCACCGACCTATAACTGAATCGCTTATTCGAGAAACCCCACATGTCCAAAAATCAAAATCTTGAGAAAAGCTGAAAAAACTGTTTTATTTTAAAACAGTATAAAAATCCATAAAAGCAAGTAGCTCAATATAAAGTATGGGTACTTGCTGTAAAGTTTGTAGCGAAAACGAAATAAAAAATCTTCTGGTCTTGTGAGAAAAAAATTAAAATGGCGGTGGACATGTGGGGTTTCTAGAATAAACACACACATTTTTTTTTTTTAATAGTTTATTAGATCAAAATAATAGGAAATACAATAAAAAATAGTAGAAAACCCGTTCAATCTTCATTAACATCGTCACCGTCGCCACCAACAGTTGGCCATTCAAATATTTTGTCGATAAAAGTTTTCAATTTCTTATTTGTCACGTGACGTTAGGAGCCGTTTATTCGAGAAACACCACATGTCCGGGACTTGTGGGGTTTCTCAAATAAATATATATTTTAAACTAGCGCTGAAAGCGTTATATGGGTTGGACATGTGCGATTTCTCTTTAAAAATATGCGTCTATTTTTGAATATACTGTTAAGCTAAAAAAGTCGAAATGTCAAATTTATGGACATGTGGGGTTTCTCAAATAAGCGATTCAACTATGGATACGTACAACTTATGGAGTGCGCAGTAAAATGTTAAATTTTATGACTGAAAAAATTGGTTGTTGCGCACGGTTTTCCCGTCATATTTTTAAAGGTTGCTCGTCGGTTGTCTTGCGCACAATGTTGTCGCCGCCATATAGGCAACCCCGCCGTATTGGTGCCGGGTTGGTTGCCAACCAGCGACGTGAATCAGCGACGACCGTCCAGAACCGAAATCAGTCGTAGGGATGTAACGATATTAAAAAACTGTCGATACTCGGACAATTGATATCAAAATTAATTCTAAAAGTGGCTTTCCAGCCACAAAGTTTTTTATGCGAAAAATTAGTTTGTTTATTTCCAAGTAAACAAGGTCTTGATGTGGCAAAATATTGCGGTCCTGTTCGCCGGTTAAGATAAATAGTTTGTCAGTCGGCATTGCGCATGACATATGATGATCAGCTTGGTTTAAATACGCGAGGCCTTAAAGTTGCCACTTTTGCTTTGCTGCCGTTTGGCTATCCAATCTCAGGGGCTCTCAAACGATCACAATGGGAACGTCAAGTCATCTTAATTTTTTTGTTTCAAGCGCCTACTTTTCTTTTAAATCCCGAATCGACAGAAGTTTGAAATAATGTTTCTGTATTTTGTTCAGTTATTTGTGGTTTATTATTAAATAATTTGTTATTTATTGAACTAGTCCAACATAAGTAAAAATGTAGAGCTTATGAGATATTATTTATAAAATTAAGAGAAATACAGGACCGTATCCCAAAATTTCCTGATGTTGTTCAAAAAACCCTCGAAACGTCATTAAACCACAATGTGTCATACATGGTTGCATTCGGAAGAAAAAAGCTCCAGATCAGAAACAGGACCCTATTTAAAAAAGAAAGTTGATAATGGCCCTTCGAAGACGATTCGTCGGATTACAAAACAATTAACGCTGTTAGTTAGAGCGGAAATAGTTTCAATGCAAAAGTGCAATTTATTTTAGAATTCGATCTCAAAAAAACCCAGGAAAACAATAAAACGATTTTTCAGAATTTCGTTTTTTTCCGGATATCTCCGGAACTAGGTAGGTACTCGTAATTTTAAAACTTTCTAAACAGCATATTATTAGGCACGTAAATACGCAACTCTAACTCCATTTAACCGACTTCGTATCTCTTACGGTTTCCGAGATCCCAGTACTGGCCCTCCTTATCTTGGACACGTTGTATATTAAATTCAATTTTTCTGCGACATTACCAACAATACCAACCCTTCCTGGCGCATAATTTGAGGCGCATTGTAATTAACATTCATGTGCAACGACACTATAACATTCTTCGCCATTTGAGCAAGAAAAAGTGTATTAATTTATATTTCATGGATATGTGCCTCCATCTCTACTTGGATAGCATACTTTCAAACTTAATAAGGCTTCAGACAGGTTACAGAATACTTACATAAAATAATTTATATTTAAAATCACAATTTAGTTTGATTAGATCATACCAGCTGGCCAAATAGGTAGAAATAGCGATATTTTCTAAAGTGCAGTGGTTGTTGTGTGCTGAAATTTTTAAGTTTTCAAACATTGTGTATTTTTAAACTGTTGAATACTACAACGAATGGTCTCAAAAATTTATTTTCCAAAAATTTGATTGTTCCAGGATCCCAATCTCTAAGAGATAGTTGAATCGACGTTGGTTAAAGGTTGGCTGGTGTCGTAGGCGTTGATATAGGTACCTCACAGGTTGCCAAACAATCACTATTTTATGTGAAGATTTAGCAAAATATACTTAATTTATCTATAATCTAAAAATTGATTCGTAAAGTTAAAGGATTGGAAAAGGGTATGAGAAAATTGTGTTAAAAAAATATAATTTAAGAATAATAATGCCCATTTCAAATCTGGCCAATTTTCGAGTTTTTGTCGGAGATATTCCCGAAACTTGCTTTAAACCCCAATCAACATGTCAGATCATCTAAATATCAATAAATTAACTAAAAAACTTTATTACTAACGGCTAAAACTTCACGAAAATAAATATAGATCAGCTGATGACTCTCATCTCTTTCTAACCTGCCAAGAAGCGGCCTATTTTTTAATTGAATTGTTGCAACTTAGATGGCTCTGATTGCTAATTTGGGATTGTTTGGGATCCTCATCTCAAATAGATATTATAAATGTCATCAACGTACTTTTTGTCATCTAGAGGAGGTCGTCCTTTTGGAACGACCTTCCTAATCGAGGTCGTGTTTTCCAACGAATATAACCTCCAACGATACAAAATGACGTGAATCACTCCCAGAGTGCCTTAAAAATACTCATGTACCAAGGGCATTAAGTAGACTATAATGCCCAGAAGGCGATTTAGAGGTTTCTCAGGGAGCCATGAAATTAAGTATTATGAAAATGAAGGGAAATAGTTGCACAAATGAGGTTTTCATGCAACTATTTATTTTCCAAAAAACTGGCTCCAATGCTAAATCGTTTCTGTTTTCAAATGAGTTATAATAAAGCATAACAAAACACAGATCAGAATAATCTATTCACTAGGACCACCCCCCAAACATAAAAGTATAAATATTTATTTATACATAAGCATAGACTTGACATTATTAAAGCAAACTATAAAAGAGGAAAAAGATATTGAAGCATTTTTTATGAAAAGAAAAAAATTATGATTTCGGAAAAAAAGGGGTATGAAAGTTCGGAAAATTATAAAGTATCTTACCTTTTGTAGCAGAAATAAATTACAGAAAAAAACTTTAAAAAATACTCTAATAGAAGAAAACATCATAGTTTTAAATTTGATTTTTGGAAAATGGTCAAAAATAATTTTCATAGGACCAAATTAAAGGGACAAGCCCTCCCCATTTTGAGCCCGGTTCGCCATGCGGACTCCATCATGTCCGCTTAATTTTATCCCTTTTTTGGCTATTTTCTAAAATCAAATTAAAAACTCTTATTTTCGTGTTTCAAGTTTTTCAGTAATTTATAACTTAACTTTCATATAATATTTTTCTTCTTTTTCTTTCGATATATTTTTCTTCTACCTTAATTTTCGGAACTTTCAGTAGACCTTTTTCCGAAATCATAATTTTCTTCTTTGCATAAAAATAAATGTTTTTTAAAAATAAATATGTTTTTCCTCTTTTACAGTTTGCCTTAACAATGCGAAAAGTTTCTACTTATTATAATTTTTTCAATGGAGATGACCGTATGTGCCTTCGAAACATGTATGGAAATTAAAAGCTGAACTTTTATTAAACTAGTGGAGCAAACTATGAGTTTCTGTTCTTTTTCAATTTCACTTCACTGAGACTGGGACTATTTCAAAAGAAAAAATAAAATATTGTTTTTACACCGGGATCCGGGCCCCTTTCGGGGCCTGACTCGTGTTCTTCGCATATATGATACACCGGTAGATACGACCCTGTCTATCCAACCTACTTCCGCTATACTGGATCGACTTTATTCCATCTGGAAAAATATATTCCTGTTCAATATTTGAAAGGTGGGTGGCAATGTATTATTATTTACAACCATGCATGTAATAATAACATTTCATCTATCTTTGAAAGGTGGAAAGTTGACGGTTTTCTACTTTTACTTCCAACCGGGTGGAAAATAAATTATTTTTTTGTAATTTTTTAAAAAATTGATATCTCAAGATAACAATGAACACACTTTTTGAAAAATTTTAATAGCTTTGCGTGTTTAGATATGTCTACTTTTTCCCTAATTGATGTGGTCCTCAGCATTGAATATTGTGACCAAATCGTTGATATCTTCTTTGTCTTGGCATTTTTACTGAAATAAGCTAGTAGCGCCGACTCAGAACCAGGATATTGAACTTTGTTTCCCGTACACCATTCTTTGAAATAGTTATATCGTGGTTGAAGTACTAATACCTCATAACCCACAAAAACTCGAAATTCCGCTTTTGGTGGCATTGGTAGTGTAAGCCACATTCTACAACTTCGCTAATATATTTTATACCACAAAAGATCACTTCACTGAATATTTAAGATTTCTAATGCCTTGCATTGCAAATGACCATATTATGTGTAAGACAATGTCAATTTTCATTTGTGGCTTACGAGGTATTAGTACTTCATCGACAATATGCCCTGTCATATCTAGGGCGGCTTTTAGTTCGCAGAACCAGAAGACGAATACTTCTAGTGTTTCTGGTGGAGTAGCAGCGAAATCAAATTCCCCATCTGATAGAATTTTTCTGTTGTTAAAATAATATATTGTTTAGTGACATGGAAACCAAATTCAAAAAATTATATTTGCCATCTTGATGTGTATTATTACCTACGTTATTTTACCACATGCGGTTATTTGAAATTGCTGTCTAATTTTTCAATGAAAAAGTCAAAATGACATTTATCATTTATTAATAATTTTAATTCAAAATAATAAGATGGTTGTAAATAAAATAGTATACAAACCTCGGTGAAAAGTTTCATTACTGTCTCGAGATTTAGTTACTTACCGACTCTCTCGAGAGGAATGAAACACTTTCCACCTCGATACTATTAATTTGCGCAACTCATTATACCTTTTTTTTATGATCAAAGACAAGCACTATAGGAAAAATCCTTTAAGGCACTCAGGGAGTGGGGCGTGTGCGCAAAAAGCGATTCACGTTGGTTTTGAATCGTTGGATGTTATCTTCGTTGGGAAAAACGACCTCGGGAAGGTCGTTCCACAAGGATGTAGTCCTCTAGATGAAAGAATTCTTAAATAATGAAGTTCGAGGAGTACTAAGCTTAACCACATATGGATGGGCGGCAGTGGTTCGTCGTGTATTTTTGCTATTCGTCGCTCTGGGCGGAATTCAGACGGCAAGGTCAGCCGAGCACCTTCCATGAAAATATCTGTAAAAGAGAGTCAAATCCCCAACCTGTTTTCGGTGTTCTAGGCTGTCGAGGTTGTTCGTCAGCTCGTGATCTCCAATCAGACGGGTTTGTTCGGCCCTCCTTTCGATGGAATCCAGTAGCCGAAGAGACATGAGAGCAGTACTCTAGTGATGGTCGAATCTGGGCTTTGTATAGTGTCAAAAGTTGTTGAGGTATGTACAACTTTCTGGTTCGGAAGAGTACCCCAAGCTTCTGAGAAGCCTTGGCGATTGCCACAACGTGGTTATGCCAAGACTGCCTGTTTTTTTTAGCGTTAAATTCGACTTGGTTACTGTCACCCCAAGCCAAAATTTCTTCCAGGTCTTCGTTGAGACGTGATACTTCATGCTGTCTGCGAATCTGCGAAGATGTGCGTCGGCACCCGATGTTTGCTCATTCAAAGAGAAAGATGAGATAAGTGTGCTATCGTCAGCAAAACTAAATATCGGATTTTTAGTTTTCACTAGAAGGTCGTTAATGTAGAGTAAGAAGAGAGTGGGAGACAATATGGACCCTTGAGGAACACCAGCATGGATGGTGAAGGTGTCTGAGGGAAATCCGTCAATAGCCACTTGCAGAGAGCGGTCCTTAAGAAAGCGAGACAACCATGCACAGAATCGACTGGACATACCATAGGATCGCAGTTTACTTAGAAACCCCTCATGCCAAACACGATCAAAAGCTTTAGAAATATCCAGTGCAACAACCCGACCGAGACTCCCTATGATGTTCGATTGCGTTGTTCCAAATATGTGTGACATAGGCTAGAAGGTCTCCAGTTGATCTGGACTTCCGAGAACCATATTGATGATCGCTGAAAATGTTGACGCCTTCCAAGTACTTTAGAAGATGTTGGTTAATAGCTTTCTCCATTACTTTTGATATAACTGATAGCAACGCGACTGGTCGATAGTTGTTAGGCAGGGTTCTCTTATCTTTCTTTGGAATAGGCTGGACTACCTACCCTAAAACATACACTTAAAGTTTTCGCAAAAAGTTTTTGAGGTCCTTGTAGTGAATACAACTTATCTTAGAACTAAAAAATGACTAACAATTGATTTTTATCTATTGAGCAACGACGTCAAACAATACGATGATGGCCCCCAAACAATTTGGTAAACATGAACCTCTCCAAGCACTAAAACACTTCAAGCTTTTAAGTTGGCAAAGCATCAAGATTGACTTTGTTTACTGGCCACCGCTGAGCCGGAATTAAACCCCTAACAACCTTTTATCCTGTACAAACAGCACAAGTGAAATGACGTGTAATTCGAATCCGATGAAGGAAAGAGCAGTATAAATATTAAATTGATTTACAGGGTGATTTTTCATTTTTAGAGTTCTGTAGGAGAACGGAAATGATTTGTGCGCCCCACGATGGGATATTTAACTTTAAAATCCGGACAAAAGACGACATTATCAAAAATAAACTGTTAACGACAGTGGCGTATATAGGGGGGGCAAGGGGGTCCAGGCCCCCCGCAATGTAATGTTTTCACCAATTTATTCAAAGATGAATTCGCTAGGCAAAATATAAATCTTGATTTTACTAGATGTTTGTTTTTAGTAGATGATTGTTTAAACGCTCAGTATATTTTTTGTTCACTTAATAATTAAGTCATAGCTAGTGACGCATTCTCCATTTTGTTCTTTGATCAATATTTTTGATACTATTTCGTTTTATCCTAAAAGCGGTTAATTACCTGTTTTTAAGGGACCAATTACCTTAAGTTTATGGCAGATTTTTTATTAATAAATTAATGCAAGCAAGAAACGAAATTTTGTCAATTTGCACAAATTTCGTTTCCTGCACAACTTTATCAGAAATTTTAAAATTTAAGTAATTGATCCCCTAAATCGGATATTATCGGATAAAACTAAAAAGAAACGAAATATTGATCAAAGAACGAAAAGGCGAAAGCGCCACTAGATTTTTTTATGTAACGAACGAACCATTTAAAAAATAAATTTAATTCAACATTTACGTAAAAGCTGTTTTACTTTGTTGTACAATTTCTTGTACATTTTGTATAGTTTCATAAAGTTCGGGTTGTCCCGTCTCTTTTTCGTATCTTCCAAAATAACATTTTTGCAGTTTTTACCCACCCTGTATAAAAAAATTGATGTTTCTTATGATGAATCGTATTTTCTAGACAAGGAAAAAATTTTAGTCCATTTGTCCTCTTGTAAATCCCATCCGTGGACATACTGTAGATAAATAATACAAACATTAAAAACATTAGTTAAAATTTAAAAACAAATTTATTTAGGCCTTACCAACATTCTTGTTATTACCAACATGAAAACAAACACTTCTCTAAAATGCGCAGAATTCTGGGATATTTCTTGTACAGGGTGTCCTATTTTCGACACTTTTATAAGGTATCTCCGGAATTGTTAGTATTATCAAAAAAGTAATGTAGGTCTCATGTGCTCTTTTTGGGTCAAACTTAAAATCGTAAAACGAAAATTTAAAAATTTTCGCTCGCTTAAGAGATTCGGTGGAAAATCAAAAAATTTACAATTTCAAAATTACCGTATATTTTCTTAGTTAAAAGAGATACAGAAAAATGTTTTAAACAAAAGTTTCTTTATAATAATTGTTGAATAATCTGCCGTTTTCAGGTAAATAAGTTATCCGACCTAACCTCATTTTTTTTAACTGGAACACCCTGTATATTTTAATCTAACAAGATAACATTTTAAATTCTCTTTTCAAATATATAACACACCATGATAATATATTAACATTTGGAAAAATTTTATATGATATCAGTTTATATTGAAAGTGGAAGAAAGAAAGAAATGGTTCAAAATTTATATTGCTCGCTATCCGGAAAGATGGCAACCTATAATTTCAAAATATAGTCTTTTACTATGCCGAGATCAAAATCTTATAATAAAGAAAACAAGGAAAATGAAGAAAAGTTTAAAGAAATCGCCTAGGAAACCAATATATTCCATGGTGTGTTATTATTTGAAAAGAGAATTTAAAATGCTATCTTTTTAAATTAAAATATACAGGGTGATCCATTTAAAAAAAAGGAGGTTAGGTCCGATAACTTTTTTACCTGACCCCGTATACTTATTCTGAAAGCGGCAGATTATTCAACAATCATTATAAAGAGACTGTATAAATTATTTTTCTGTATCTCTTTTAACTAAGACCAATATAGGGTAATTTAGAAATTATCAATTTTTTGATTTTCCACCGTATCTCTTAAGCAATCGAAAATTTTCAAATTTTGATTTCACCATTTTAAGTTTGATTGATAGCACTAACAATTACGGAGATACCCTATAAAAGTGACGAAAATGGGACACCCTTGTCTGATAAGTTTAAAACAGTCAACACTACAAGTTATTTACCATCCCCACAATATTTTGTCTATTTATTGCACCAGAAATTGTACAATTTCTTGGACAAGAAATGGAGTGATGTAAACAGCTTTAAGATATGTGAAATTTAATTGAAGATACAAGTGGATGAATGGTCTATGTAACATTTTTAAAAAAATTGAGATTTTTACATTTATGAAGGATTTATGTACATAAAATTCGTCATAACTACTTTCAATATTGTTCTAATGGTAAATAACAGATATACAAGTTGATGAAGGATAATATGCATTGATGATCGTGCTAGACAAAAAAACTTTAAACTCAATTTTCTCTAAATAATTTTGGTGTTACATAGACCCTTCATCCACTTGTGTCTTCTATTATTATAGTATTTCATCATTCTCTGATGACATTTGATACTTGACCTACAATACTTGATTGTCTACATTTTTCACCAGTGTCTTCCACGTGTTATTGCGTATTTGTCATACGGTGGCTTATCTCGAGTATTAATTCGAAGCGACATTTATAGTTAGTTTTCTTCAATTTGTTTTCATCAAAGGATTTGTCGGTTTAAATGTAAAAAGTCATTTCCATAATACCCTATATTAACAAACTTTTACAAGGTGCTTTTTTCACTGCTGGTAATAAACTTTAGAAGACCCTATTGGGACTCCTTTCATTATCGATTACACTGTATATGAGAAAATTATTAACAACCATATTCCGTAGTGGGTGGCACTGGGTGGAAACATTTTATAAACAATAAATAGAAACGTGTGGGGTGAGACAAGTAATCGAATCCTCCCCAAGTTTGTTTTAATTATAATTAAGTAAATTTCATATACTGTTTACTCTTAACTTATGAGTGTTACCATGTGCTTAACACTTGACTAGAGAACTTTATATTATTTTATAAATATTTATTATAGGTCCACTATTAAGGTACTTAGTATATACAACAAAAATAGTTCGGTTTAAATTTATTAGTTGAAGGCAGGAGAATTTCACACCGTGAAGATAAAAGGTGGAAATTGTTATTCGTTATTACTACAAAAAAAAATGTGGGTAGATCTATAAATATTTTTTCCGAAAATCGTTCGGAAATATTGACATTTTTGAAAGAAAAAGTCAATATTTCCCTACACTTAGTCGTTGCTAGGCAACGGAAAATATTAATTTTCCTGTAAGGAAATGATTTTCCTTGCAGTTGTTTGTGTTCTACATAAATGGTTGAAAACACGTTGTTTAACACAGTTATTTGATAGTACAATTATTGAAAATTGGAGGAACATTATTAGAACTATGAGAAACATTTTGGACAACATGCGAGTTAGTAGGGTTATTTTGTTGAACATTTTGTACTGTGAAAATTTTATTTGCCACCTCAATCTTATTGTTAAGAGATTCTTCAATATATCCTTCAGCAATGTTTGATGACTTCCATCCGCCATGCATCTTTAAACTAGTTATATTGGCACCAGAGTCAACCAATATTGTTGCAGAAGACCGACGAAAGCAGTGACCAGTATATTCTGTCAGATTTACCAAGTTAAAATAAGTAGCAACTATTTTAGGCATTTTTCTAAAAAAAAAATCAGTCACTGTTCATATGTTCTGGTCTTAACGAAACATACTTTCGATAAACATTCAATTACATCTGATTAACTACAAATGATCTTAGTATGCTGGTCTTCGAATCAGGTATGATAATTAAAAGTTTAGATTCTAGGTCTTCTATATCATATAGAGTCATTCGGACTAACTCATCCATTATATACGCCCCAGAAATACCAAATATTAAAGCCACCTAAAAATAAATAAATGTGTAATCTAAATAGAAATTAAAACCTTGTAAATTACCTTAATCATTAAATTTTCTTCATATCTGGAGCTTCATGGATAAATTTGTCGATTTCTTCCTTCGTTAAAATCTTTCTTTGCCCTATAACCTTGAGCTTGCCGTTTCAATAAAGAACGAAGTTTTGAATATGTATGTATAAAGGGTTTTATGGAAATGACGTATTATATTTAAACCGACAATTCCTGAGATAAAGACAAATTGAAGAAAAATAGCCAAAAATGGCGCTTTCAATTCATTCAGCGGTAAAAGTGACCTGACGTCAAACCAAAAAAACACCTGTGTGGCACTGCGATACATGCAAGCAAACAAGGAATTCTGGCCGGTGTTGTCATATGTACACCTTAAACTCTTTAGACAAAATAAAATAATTTAAATACTTTTCCATTCTTTAATACCTTTTTGTACAATTAATTGAAGAACATTTACGACGGACTATGTTTTAAACAATCGAACAGTAGTTTTAAACATATCGAATAGTAATAGCCACGTACGTCACTAGGTCAAATGCCAATGACCTCTTGACGCCTTAGATCGGGTGTGTTCATATAGCGCCGCACGCTTGCGGGCTGTTAGTTGAAGATCAATCAGCGGCCGGATACGTTGTGTCTCATCGATCATCCCAACACACCTTCAGAAATCCGCTCTGTTTTTTCGGTTTACGCGCGTATCTTGCCGGTCGATAAATAATCTTTGAATACTGTTTTTATTTACGCATTTCTTCTGGACGTCAAATTTCGTCGCGTGTAATAAAATCTAATGATCTGTAGTATAATCTGTATTATGGTATTTTCAAAAGCTACTGTCTACTATCTGTTTCATTATTACCGTGTGTACATAAAGTGTTTCCAGGAGTGTTCCTAGGAAAAAGAAAAAAAACTGATTGTGTTTGTGCCTGGATTTCCTCGCTCTTTAGGTATAAAGATAAATACAAGTAGGTAGAAAATAATATATTTTTATAATTTTATATGGAATTTCAGTTTTACATTAAGTTTGGCCACATTGCCATTGGGTCTGGGTGAAATGTTGTACAGGAGCGTGGACTGACCTGTGAGTAAGAGTGTTTGTTACCCCACTTTTAAAACGGTCGATTTAAGAAAAATAAAATATGTAGCGCTTCTCTAGGACACCCAAGGAGTCACCCATTTAAATATAATACGTCATTTCCATAACACCCTGTATGTATATATGTGTTTAATTGTTGACTTCAACATTGAATAATTGGATTGGATAATAGGTCTAGGAAGTATGCCATTACAACCTTTTTCCGAGAAAGAACTCGTTATTTTACTCTTGCGATTGTCCATAAAACGTTTATATACATATTGGTACTTTTCTCTTGAGTTCTTTGGCAATAATTCTAATGAAGCAGTATTTACTGCACACAACCAGCTCTGGAAGAGTATCAGAAATGGAAAATTCATCATCACTTATCATTTTATACTGTTTTGTTTTCGGAAACACCAACAATTAAATTTAGATGCGTCAAGTTTGACAATTCAACATTAATACGTTTCCATAGTAACGTAACCAATTTTATTACAAATTTCAAAGCCCCATTTATTTGTCAATAAAATTATTCGCGATTTTTTCAAAATTAATCAATATCTGTCGATTTTTAAACGATTTTCGGAATATAGTATGTTTACCTCGTAGGAAAAGCCACATTCCTGGACTCTGCGTTGCTAAGTCGAGGCGCAAGCCGTCCAGGAATGATAGGCATTTCCTACTCGGTAAACACTACTATTTCCTACGACCACCTACGATAAGGAGAAAAAAGCACGGCTTACTTGGATCGAAAAGTGTTATATCACAAGCGTGCTGAAATAATTCTTCAATACTCCTGTTGAATAGAGCTTTTCAAACAACTATATTTGAACAGATAAGATGACAGCTGTTGTCAATTTGACAGTAAAACCGTTTATTTAAAAAATAACAAATATTCGGGACCCGTGAAGTGAATTAGGGTATTGGGTAGGGCAGTTAAATATAAAAATAAGTAACAGGATATTGGTATGCAACCCATTAAACATAATAACTGCTTGGTTAAAGAAGACATGGGATAAGTACGGATTTAATATCTATTTTTACAATTGTTATTAAAGATCCATACTGAATAAGTAAACTTTATTCATGTAATTATATTGGTTTTAATAATAATTTGAATAGTGTTTTAAACAAATCCCACGTAAAATTTTCATAATTAACAAATTAGCGATATCTCACTTCATTTGAAATATTGAGGTTAGATTATGAATTTTATTATTTCCGTCCAGCTATGTATTATTCAAAATGAAAGTTAGTTTAATTTTTTTAGGTATTAATCTAATAAAAAAGCAGCAACTATATCAATTTTATAGAGGCTCTCGATATCCAAAATTACTGTATAAAGTTCACATTATACCTTTAGCCTTTTACGCCAATGAATCAATTTTCTATTTAAACCCCATTGTGTAGATCTCAACATCTTCAAACCACAATAAATGGGTGCAGAATCGGCTTAAAAATAGAGGGTGTTATGGAAATGACGTATTATATTTAAATGGGTGACTCCTTGGGTGTGCTAGAGAAGCGCTACATATTTTATTTTTTTTAAATCGACCGTTTTAAAAGCGGGGTAATAAACACTCTTACTCACAGGTCAGTCTACGCTACTGTACAACATTTCACCCAGAGCCACTGGCAATGTTGCCAAACTTAATGTAAAACTGAAATTCCATATAAAATTATAAAAATAAATTATTTTCCACCTACTTGTATTTATCCTTATAGATACCTAAAGAGCGAGGAAATTCAGGCACAAACACAATCAGTTTTTTTTTCTTTTTCATGGGAACACTCCTGGAAACAATTTATTTACACACAGTAATAGTGAAACAGAACCGATAGTTAGCATTTGAAAATACAATAATACAGATTATATTACAGATTATTAGATTTTATTACACGCGAGAAATTTGACATTCAGAAGAAACGCATCAATAAAAACAATATTTTTATGTACGGGCAAGATACACGCGTAAACCGAAGAAACAGAGCGGATCGCTGAGAGTGTGTTGGTGATCGAATAGACACAACGTATCCGGCCGTTGGTTGGTCTTGAACTAATAGACGCACGCGTTCGGCGCTGTATGAAACTACTTCGCTCAGCCGATGTAAGGCGTCAAGAGCTCATTTGCATTTGACCTAGTGACGTACTTGGCTATTACTATGCTATATGTTTTTTCGGGTTGTTTAAAACATAGCCCGTCGTAAATGTTCTTCAATTAATTGTACAAAAAGGTATTACAGAATGGAAAAGCGTTTAAATTATTTTATTTTGTCTAAAGAGTTTAAGGTGTACATATGAGACCACCGGCCAGAATTCCTTGATTGCTTAGATGTATCGCAGTGCCACACAGGTGTTTTTCTGGTTTGACGTCAGGTTACTTTTACCGCTGAATGAATTGAAAGCGCCATTTATGGCTATTTTTCTTCAATTTGTCTTTATCTCAGGAATTGCAGGTTTAAATATAATACGTCATTTCCATAATACCCTGTATATCATGATATAAATACAATCAAACATTTTATAAAAAATTTATTTTTCGGTTAGGCCATTGGCGCGTACTAGGTCAAGTAACGCGTCTATAAACAAACAATCGTGCGCTGTTGCCAGCTCGCTAACGGCCATAGATTCCGATAAATCGTCTTTCTCACAACTCTACTCTGTTCCAATTCTCCTCAGTCTCCCCTACTCTGCATGTGTTCATTTACATATTGTCGCCCTTTTGGTTTAGTGCAACTTAAACATAAACGTACCTTAAGTTTTTTCTGCCGAGGCCAAATGACCCTCATGACTACTCTGGCGACTAGAAACAATGTTGCCGGCTGTCACTGGTTTACTTTTAAAGAGTCGGCCCGGCGGCTTTACCCCATGCACTGCCAATGCCATTCAGTTCGATGATTGTTTAAATCTTGCATATTGTAGACCGACAGACTTCTTTCACTTAATTAGAAGATGACGATAAATAAAATACTATGCTCTGGTAATATTTAAAGTAATCATTTATTGCACAAAATAAGCTTATATACTAAAACGAAGTATATTTACAATATATTACAAAACATAAACGTAAGTAGGTAAACATTAAAAATAAATATTACGTATATCAGAGATCCTTAAAATTATTCTTATTCCAGCAGGCATTTTGGTTCAAAGGTATTTAGGAACAAATAGAAACTATTTTTAATAACAATAAACTTAGCTTTTGTGGTTATTGATGGCCGTATTTGTCATGTGCCATACCAACAATTAAAAATATACTTTTTTTTAAATAAACAAAAACATAAATATCTTATGGAAGATCCAATCAAAGATAAAAAATGTACATTAAACTGTTAAATCTGTTAGATCTTTAAAAAGCTGCTAAACTGATAAGTATTTGTACTGCCTTGTGCATTAAAATACGCAAGTCCAAATAAAATGGACATTCCCTGGACCAGCAGGTTGCAGGACAATGACGGAATCGTTTCGTCCTTATTAGGAGTCTACAGAAAGCCATAAAAGTGCAATTATTACCTGCACGCTGCACACCATGCGAACCATAATTAATAACTTGAATTTACTCAAGAGTGAAATCAATCAAAATTCGTAAAATAATTTAAAAATTATTTTTTGGAAGTAATAGTTCATCTTGCAGTGGATTGAAATTATGAAATGGAGGTAAAGAAACTATCAATCTCCTCACTAGCTTATCGAAGAAATTTAATATCTTATTCCGTATCCCATACAGTTTCAAATACATAAACGATATAAATATCGGTATCGGTATTTTATCCGCAAATTTTGCCGATAATCGGTAACGGAAAATTTTGCCGATATATGTCGGCATTTTTAAGATTAATTAAGTGATCACTTTTTGCCATTTGAAAATTATTAATAATCATGCCGGGGCGCTTAAATTATACAAACGAATTTTGTATTTGAATGATTTTATTTAGGAAGAATGTGACATTGTGTGACATTTGACTGTTTTTCAACCCCATCATAGACAACTAGGAGTAACTGAACTTAAAATCCTCAGCAAAATCGACATATCAAAATATTAAATTGGAAATATTTCGAAAACTACAAATTTTCGGAATATACAGACAACCTTATACAAACTTATCCTTATTTTTAATGCTAATGATAAAATTTGGGTGTTTCAATTTGAAAATGTAGATTTTTCGCAGTTTTCTCAGTTTCATTTTTAGTCTTATTGTTTGAACACCCCGTATTAATAGTTTAAGAAATATTATAAACACTCCATTAAAGCAGGTAATGTTTAACAAGTAATCCAACTCAAATTAAATAATAACCGCATTCTAATATGAGAAATTAATAATTCCTTTAAGTTCATAAAACCTTAAATATGTCAAAAATGCTTGGCCTTAGGTATCAGACATGAAATCTGCCTGGAAACTAGCGTAAAATCCACAAATGTAATAATATATAGGGTGATCTGTTCAAAATAAGCAAGTTAAATCAGACATCCGCTATAACTGGAAGTGCAACCATATTGAAAATATTTTAGCCGAACTGCCCCCATCGACATTAGGTTACGGTACAATTTTCAAAATTTTCCTTAGTATAGTTTTTGATGAATAGATCGAGGCGGTTCCCGGTGGGTCACCCTGTATTTTGAATAGTTATTATCTTTCAAGAATGAAAAACACCGGTATCAGCTAAGGCATCTTTGAACGTACTTTTGGGTATCCATTTGGATACGCAGGCCTTTAATTTGGATACCCTGCAAACATCAAATGGATCCAGAATTTTTTTAATTACTTTGTAATTTAAAAACTACTGAACTGATACCAGTGATGACTTAAAAATGTTTTAAAATGATCAGAGTCAGAAAAAATATTAAAAAAATAGGGGTGTTTAAAAGACCTGGGTACGCAGCAAAAATTCACTAAAGACATGGATACGCAGTAAAAATCTGTAAAAGATGCCTTGGTATCAGCAAAAAGAACCGTATCGGCCGATCACAGCATAAACTTTCATGTTCAGCGGATATTTATATAGGGGAAAATCTATTTAATTAATTAAATAATATTTTCTTAACCATTAATCGTAATTTTTTCGGCTACGTAAGTTTATAGTTCCAACGTGTGTCGTAAGTTTTTTCCCCTATATCAATTACCGATGAATATGTAGGCGCGAAACATCTACGTAATAATATTATAAATGTCTTCAATAAACTAGTGTAGTAGATTGAGAGTTCCTCTATTCCTATTTCTTAATTTTTATATAACCATCTGAAGTTTAGGTATGAATGACTACAGTCTGGAATATCGGCACTGGTTCCAGGTCCGAGGAAATAAGTGTGTAAATACTGTTGCCTATAACTAGGGAAATATAGTTTGACTATCCAGCGGCAAAATTTTTGGTAAATAAATTTCCGATGGTTCGCCTGCAATATCACGATAGGTGGGGGTGAAACATTTAAAACTTACTTATTTGGTAGATGTGGGGAAGAGGGATAGGGATGCCATAGCATCCGCAATTACAAGATAAGCTCTTTGGTAATCTTTGCGCCTATTTTTAATGCTATTTATGTGCACTATGATATGATATGACTTTACTAAATCTAGAAATTTACTGTGCATAAAAGCCGCATTAGAGTCTGCAATACTTTTGCAATTTTGTTGCTTCGAGTTAATTCTTGGCATGAGAGCAGCACAAGCAATAATATGTCATGCACATCGTTCTACAGTCGGCGCGGGTTGCCAACCCAGCAAAATAAGTACCGTTAAACTGTCAAAATAACGCTTAAACTCATTGGCGTAACTAGAATTAATTTGGTGGGGGTGGGGGGGGGCTGGTCCCTAGTCTAGAAGAATTTTAATGGCAAGTGTCACTATGACGTACTTGGGAACTTCTGGTGTGGGCACCAGAGCAATCTGGGGTGAGTATAGCCCACTTGCCCCCCCCCCCCCCGCCCCTCCCTAGTTACGCCTATGCTTAAACTCCACAAAACCCAAATAAAAACTTAATAAGAATATAAATAAACACGAATACATGATCAACAATAAAGACACGAGCCGTAGTATTTATTTTAAAGTTAATATTTAGTAATTTTTATTTTTGGTTGGCAATATAAAAATCACTATGGTTTCCACCAGACTTGCAGCAGGGACTGCAACAAAAATAGAGCAGACCCGTTTTTCGGCGTTTTGCAAGTGCAAGAATATTGCAAAAAGAAATCAGCTGGCTATTGCAATTGCAGGCTGTAAAGCGGCCCTATGTGTTTAATAAACGGTACCTTCTTTCAGTGTTTTTTGCGCATATTGTTAAAAGTATTTATTCGCGCTAAGCGAGGAGCGGCTTCTGTCTTCTTAAAAATCACTGCCGGTTATAAATTTATATATTTATTATTTCTTCTATTAAGTTGCAGGACGCTCAGTAGCACTTTAAAATACTAATTTAGATTGAATGATACTACCAAACTACTAAGGAAAGGAAGGCTTTTCAATACAATCATCGGATGGTCTGGGAAAATAATAATTTTTCCATACATTGGTATTGAATATTAATACCCCACTAAATAAATAGACTTTTTATTTTTGGCTTTATTCAAATAATGTCAGTTCAAATTGTGTGGGACTGCTAAGAGATGGTACTGCACGTTGTATTTTCTCGACTACCGTTGATAATACAGCGTGAAGTATAGAATCTTCTCTGATGATAGGTATGGACACCTACCGTGTATAGACAAGAAAAAAAGAGTTCGAACCGGTCTGCAGGTGGTGACATTCTATCAATGGAAAAGGCTTCCTTTTCTTGATAGTACCATTCAATCTGAATTAGTATTTTAAAGTACTACTGTGTAGACAAAAATACGCCTTTATTGTATAAGGTATCATCGGGTGATCTGGGAAAATAATAATTTTTCCATACATTGGCATTCGAAGAAACCTAATTTGTTATAAAAAAAAATTAGTGCCTCCTAACGGAGATATCGAAGCCCAAAGGGGTCCCCCAGCGATTTATCTACCTTAACTTTTGAACCGACAGGTATAATTTAATGAAATTTTAATATTTTATAGAAGCTATAATAGTTATTTATGTATCAAGGGTACTAAGAAGATGATTATGCCCTGAGGGCGACAGTCTCACAAAGCCGAGGGCCTCTGGCCCGAGGGTTCGTAAGTTGCCCGAGGGTATATATCTATTAGTACCCGTGGTGCATACAAACTTTTATGTCATACCAGTTCGTTTTAAATAATAAATATTTTTTTTAAATTTAATTTGATTTACCAATTTTTTATTTTTACCTGCGACATTACCATGACATTAACAAAATTGAAAAAATGGCTGAAAAGGCAACGCAAAACCTGTTACCGTGAAAATCCAGAGACTCATACGATGGAAGAGTACCACAGTGTTGAAGGATATTTAGAGGATAGCATATCCTCAAAAAAATTAGGTTTCAAGGATGTTGGCAGGCGTACCATCTGGATTTCCTTACAAAAACTAGATATCCAGACAATGAATCATGAGTCAACCTTTGTTGCAGGAAATTTAGTAATAGTAATAATTTACAAGCGTAAATTTATATTTTGTTAATAAAGAATAAGTTAATTGAAAACGCCTTACGTCTTAATGCCAGCGCGGGCTATAATGTGTACTTTATGCCCGCACGGGCATAAAGTAATCTATTATGTAAATGGTATCTAAGGTATAAAAATACAATAATGTACTGGTGTGATATAAAGAGTCATTAAACCATACTATAGTATTTGTTTTACGTCGTCGGGGAAGTCAGAAATGAACCGCCACACTCGTTGGGCCAATATTTTGACCGGTGTCATTTGACAGAGCTGGGGAAAGGCAGTTTTTTGATTAATACTTTGGTCATTTCACTTTAAAAAAGGGGCTCTGAATTTATTTAAAAAACTGGCAGTTTTCGACATAATATATCGGTTTTATGCGAAACACTCAAAAGTTACTAATGCTAAACACAAACAGGTAAAAATTAAATTTAGCATTAGGGTATTTTAAAATTCTAAATTTTGCCAAGTAATTTTAAAAAATAAACAAACGATAAATTACTCGAATATTATTTCTAAAATATTAATTCTCGACGCAATTCTTAAAGCCGTATTAGAGTCGGCAATTTGTTCTATTGCGCTTGCGATGGCAATTATGATTGCACGGAATACCATTGTCGATCAGCTGGCGCAATTGGTCTTGCATTGCCAGAAATGGGTCGTGCGCCATTTTAATTGCCATTGCCGCTACAAGTCTGGGTAGAGATGTATTGTTCTGTTATTTTTAACTGTTAATATTTGGTCGAACCAGTTATGAACAGCTAATGGCTATTTATATTTAGACTAACTGGTACTTAAATTAGCAGTTCTCATTCTTTATTAAGCATTAGTACTACTCATTCATCGCAACTTTTTTGAACTGCTATTTGTTAGTAACAGTAGCTGCTTTAACTGGTAATCAAAACGAATAGGTGCGTCCATTTCTAATTCTGGGGATTTCGGCAGTACCAATAGCTGTTCTGACTGTTCTGGCAATGCGCCAGCTGATCGAGAAAGATCTCGAAAGGTGCTCAATCGAACACTATCATGAATACGTGCACTTATAAATACCATTGCAGGCGCCAGAGAAGAATTGCTGACTCTAATACGGCTTCTAGCATTAGTAACTTTTGAGTGTTTCGCATAAAAACCGATTTAATATATTAAGAGTCCCTTTTTAACGAGAAATGATCAAATTATTAAAAAAAATCAATTGTCAGCTCTGTCAAATGACACCAGTCAAAATTTTGGCTTTAGGAGTGTGGTGACAAGTTCTTGTCTTTCCTGACGATGTAAAACAACTACTGTAGTTTTTTAATGGTTTATTACTTCTATTAAAATTTGATTAAAAAATACCTGTCGGTTCAAAAATTAGAGCCAAAAAAGTAAATCGCTGTATACCCCTTTGGGGTTCTGTATCTCCGTTAAGGGGCACTTTTTTTTCTATTATTATTGTTATATTATTATTATTAGGTTTATTTTGAGCTCCTCTATATGCCCCGAGAGATTAGGAAGTACTTAGCGAACACTCTGTAGTCTGTACAGAATGAAACGAAAGTATACTTTGTTATTTGTCACTTGTTTAGTTTAGGGTTTTGGCGTTACGCCCGTTTCGTAGTACAACTACATCGTCAAGACGCTCACATGAGACAGTCCTGCAGATGCAGAATAAGGCCACCATAAGTGCGGTAAGGAGAGCTTTATTGCAAACATGAATGTGAAAATTATTACTTCTTGTCTTGTTAAGGTAAAATAAACAATTTTCCCTAAAAATTGCCTAACAATAAGGCTAGCTTTTGATATGATTGCAAAAGAATAATTTATATTCGAGAAAAAGGGCCGAATCATTAAATTTCACTAGTGCTAAGAGCATGGGAGGCAACTCCAAAGGCTTCAGACGCAGCCATAAGATTAGCAGCTTATGGTAATCAATCGAAGGAGGATGATATTGATGGCTTTTCTGAAAACTTACGGCAATTTATTTCTAATGAAGTATAATCATCGCAGTACAGATTACATAAGGGAGGTCTTCTAAGAATGATAGGTGCTAATTACTCTATAATAGCTCTATCACCACATATTTTTGAAAATCTTTCCAGAAAGTAACCGGTAGGTACCACCAATATTCTGAATAGTTAAAAGTGGGTGTGAATAGCATTTACTAAACAAAATAATATTTAGCTTGTCTCTTTGGTATCGTACTATACTAGAAACTACACATAATATGTACAAATATCGTTAAAACTAACATATCTTACTTTAGTTCTGCTCTCGACTTTCCGAAGCTACATCATCGTCCTGCTGACTGATATTTCCAATTAAAGACGGATGGTAATAGTTAAAATAAGGAAAAAGCTGCATAGAATTTGTATATTGCTGACAAAGATTTATCATGGATTCTTGTATCGTTTTCGGATATTTCTGGACCATGGTTTTACTTAACTGATCGTACACAAAAAAATCTGGTTTATTTGGTTCCGTGTAGTAGCCGCCTTTCGGATGATACATGGCCGTCTTCTGTTGGAGGAAGATGGGAATGTCATCTTTGACTAGAACTTTTACGGCCACTTTTCGAGCATTGGGGTTCAGCATGTTGGATTCTTGCATTTGGAGCTGTTTCCGTTTGGTCTTGTATCGGCGATTTTGGTACCATATTTTTACCTGGAACCAAGAAGTGTGTACCATTAGTGTAACAATAATTTAAAGAGTATGCGAGCGAGTGGACATGGCCCTCATCTAAGAAATTTTTTTTTAGGGAGTAACTGTGGTCTGGGGTACCTGCAAATTTATTTACTGTACTGTACAGGGTGTCCAATTTTCCTTAATTGTGAGTGCTATCAAAAAAGTAATGTAGATGTCATGTGCTCTTTTTGGGTCAAACTTAAAATGGTGAAATCAAAATTTGAAAATTTTCGCTCGCTTAAGAGATACGGGGGAAAATCAAAAATTGACAGTTTCAAATTTACTCTATATTTTCTTAGCTAAAAGAAATACAGAAAGAAATTTCTTGATATTGATTGTTGAATAATCTGCCGTTTCAAGAACAAGTATACGGAGTCAGGTAAAAAAGTTATCGGATCTAACCTCATTTTTTTACATGTACATTTTAATCTAAAAAGATCATTTTAAATTATAATATATAACACACCATGGATGATATTGGTTTCCTTGGTGATTTTTTAAACTTTATATCTTTGAGAAAAAATAAAAGATTCAGATTAAGGTAAAAAATAACGGGAATCATCGAAAATGTTCGGAATATGTCCTTAAATGGAAACACTTTATGTACCTACACACAGTAATAGTGAAAGAGAACCGATAGTTAGCTTTTGAAAATACAATAATACAGGTTATACTACAGATTATTAGATTTTATTACACACGATGAAATTTGAATCCAGAAGAAACAACCGGTCTTAAACTGAGCAAATTGGTTTCGTCAATAAAAGCAATATTCAAAGATTATTTATGGACTGGCAAGATACACAAGTAAACCGAAATAACAGCGCCGATTGCTGCGACTGTGTTGGTTATCGACGAAATACAACTTATCCGGCCGCTGGTTGCTCTTCAACGAACAGCCCGCAAACATGCGGCGCTATACGAACACTTCTGCTCACCCGTTGTAAGCCGTCAAGAGGTCATTGGCATTTGACCTAATGACATACGTGCCTATTTCAAACTTATTTAATACTATTCTTTATGTTTGTTCTGGTTGTTTAAAACATTTAACGGTCGTAAAGTTTCTTAAATTAATTGCACAATAAGGTATTACATAATGTGAAATTGTTTAAATTATTTATTTTGTCTAAGGAATTTAAGGTGTACGTATGACAACACCGGTCAAAATTCGCTTTTATTTTACATGTATCGCAGTGTCCCACAGGTGTTTTTCTTGTTTTACGTCATGTCACTTTTACCGCTGAATGAATTGAAAGCGCCATTTATGGGCATTTTTATTCAATTTGTCTTTATCTCAAGAATTACCGGTTTAAATATAATACGTCAATTCCATAACACCCTGTATAAAAGAATAAGTCATTCAAACTTGACATTTATTTAAAGTCATATTCTACTTCTTGGCCTTAAGGAAGATGAAAAATTTATCAAAATAAATTTGTGTAAATGGTGTAAATGCAACAATTTGATTGGTCGAAACAGTAAATTTGACAGGTGATGGAAATAATCATTAAATTAAAAAGATCGGCATCTATTATAGCGAGTACCAAAATATTTCAAACAAATATATTTTTTTATAAGATCTTCCAATAGGTCATTCACCGTGATTGGCATCAGTTATTCATTTATTTCACATTAAAAAGGCGTATTAACAACTGTGTCAAAATTTTAATATGTTAAGAAGTAGAAGAGAGCTTCCTTTGTTTTTAAATTCAATTTGAATGTGTTTCAAAAATAAACAAGAAACTCTCGAAATTGATCCCTATGATTTCTAAATGTCTATGAAGTTTCTGTACAACGAAAGAAAATACAAGGGTAAGTATACCAAATTTCATCAAAAATTCGGTTGTGTCGGTCTCCTAGTGTCTATCAATATAATTTTTGATAAAATTGAAAAAAACTGAACAAACCTGGGTTTCCGTAAGTTTTAATGCACCTGCCAAATCTGCCCTTTCGGGTCCGCTAAGGTATCGCTGCTGACTAAAACGGCGCTCAAGTTCGAAGACCTGCGCATGCGTGAAAGCGGCACGGGATCTCTTCTTGCGACTCGGTTGGCCGCCACCCACGGAATCCCGTCCGGAATCCTCCGATAGGTGTGGAGAAACGTATCCTGGAGTTAGGGGAGCCAGGCCTTGACTGGGTAAGTCTGTAAACCATAGAAATTTCATGATAGATTGATTGATTTACTGGAAAATATTTAATCGGAGCCTGGCTGGATTAACCTAGTAAATATACAGTTGTATTTATTGAAAATAGAGACAAGTCTTATGACTAGTTTTGTCATATTTGCGTAAATCAGGCTTTATTGTTTTTAAGGTTATAAACAATAAGCATTGGCGTCGGTAAACGAAATAAAATAATCTAATTAAATGTAATGAAATTCAACAACACCCAATACGTCACCTTTTGACACATTATAGTATATTACGAACCTAGATGAAAAGTGTTTCATTTTAGTCGAGAGAGTCGGTAGTTAACTAAATCTCAAGAGACTAATGAAACTTTTCACCGAGGTTTGTATAATATTTTATTTACAACCACATCTTAGGCCGGTATTAGACTATCAAATATATTTGACAAAGATCTTTTATAAAATATGTTGTAGCATTTCATTGATAATAGTTCTTTTATACAAGTTTTTACTAGTATTACACTGTCAAAGAACTTTGTCAAGTTTTTAAGGAGCTTGCCACATGTTTACAATTAAAAATGAATTAAAGACCTGCATTCGCTTACACAACAACAAAAAAAGAACCGGGCGACTTTGGGTAAGGCCCTGTGTCCACCACAATCTTCTTCGGAAGTTACAATCTGAAGATATTAGGAGTTATAAGAACTATTTAAGAATGGACGCCAATGAACATTTAAGTTTATTGTTTTAAAGATAGCACCATTAATATCCCGACAGAATATATTTGAGGAATTCAGCGCTGAGTAACGCGTTGTTCGACCTTCGATTTCTGGCAACAACAGAGAGTAATGCTAGTATATCCTCCACCTTGCATCCACCTTTGAATGCCATTATAACTTCGCAAATTTATATATATATATATATATATACACTATATCTATTCGTTTATTTCAGTTTTTATAATCCGGGTGTTGACAAGCGTGGATCCAGGGAGGGGGGGGGGTCATGGGGGGGGTCGTGACCCCCTCCCACAACCCATCAATTTAACACGAAAAATATCATATATTCCGGTTTGACAAACGCGGTATTACTTTATGCAACTTTTCCTTGTTTTGACCCCCCAAACCGAATTCTGGATCCGCCCTTGGGTGTTGATAATTTTGTACCTTCATACTCCGAAATTAACAATTTTATTGTTGAAATGCACCAGACAAACTTCTTTTCCGCCATGGTATTTAAATAACAGTCGCAGTCAATGTCAAATATATGCCTTATTGTCAGAAAATAAGGTTCCTACCGTTACTACCAATCAACTATAAAATCTTTTATCAAAGATAATCGTCTGTTATTTCTTTTATAAAATATCTTTTATAAAATAAATATTTTATAAAAGAACTGATATTACACTGTCAAATATTTTATAAAATATCTTTTATAAAAGATCTTTGTCAAATATCTTTTATAGTCTAATACCGGCCGAACATCCACTTCTTATTATTTTGAATTAATTATTAATAAAAGATAAATGTCATTTTGACTTTTCCATTGAAAAATTAGACAGAAATTTCAAATAGCCGCAGGTGGTTTACGTAGGTAATAATATACATCAAGATGGTAAATATCATTTTTTGAATATGGTTTCCATGTCACTAAACAATATATTATTTTAACAACAGAAAAATGCTCAGATGAGATCAGATGAGGAATTTGATTTTGCTGCTACTCCACCAGAAATTCGAGAAGCAAAATTTGCATTTATCTAGGTACCCATGACATCATAATGCTAACAAACAAATGAACATATTTACAAATTTAAAATTCGACATAATTTGGCTAGAAGTAACCATTTTAGGCAGTTCATAGCAATCTAGATGAAAAAATAAAAATGAAAAGAAAAGTTATTTAAAGTGTCAAAAAGTGACGTATGGGGTGTCGATGAATTTGGAATGGTGTTCTCAATTGATATAGTCAAAAATATACTGGGTGTACCATTTAAAAACTTAAAGTTGAGTTAATTTCCGGTTAAACCGGTAAGTGACCAAATGAATTCCCTCATGTCATAAAATGCAAAATAATATTACATACAAACCTACTAAATTTTATTTCTGTAATTTAACAATAAAAAAGTTATAGGGGTGAGCATTCCTCTTGAAACACCCGGTATAAGCTACCAATTTTTCAAAGTGATCCGTTGTATCACCCTGTATAATATTATACGAGAGAAAATTTTGTCGGCAAAATGACGATTTTGGCAAAATTTTCAAATGGTATGAAAGTTTGTTGCTCGGCAATTTTGGGACTGATTTTTGTAAAAAAAGTGAAATTACCAAAAAGCAACACACTTGAATAAAATCAGGAGGGAATTTTGCCGATACAAAATTTTCTCTCGAATGATATTCGAGAAGACCATTTCACAATACAAATTGGTGGTTTTTTCTTTTTGAAACCAGGATGACATTTGTCAGTCTAACAATAGATTTTACCTGACACGTATGAAAATTTTGCTGCTGAAATAATATCATATTGGTTTTGTTCAGGTAGATATAGGTAAAAGTTTTGCCATGTAAAACAGGCCATTGCTATGATAGCTTGCCAGTATAATACAATCTAGTGAAATAGTCGGTGTAAGAAGCGATGCACTATTTTTATAACAAGAATGGATTTATCATCCATAAACTCTTTAGTGCGCATCCGATATGATTTTTCGAGTGAAGTAACTTGGTACTAACAAACCAAAGATACATATAGCTCAGTTTTAATTATTCGTAATTTATTTACTCACTATAGATCACAAGTGATTTCAGGTTTGTTATCTTTACAAAATAAAATATCTAACTATTTACTAATACATAATACAAAATATGATATGTTATAAAACTAAAATATAAAGGATATGAAAACGTACACACACGGATAGACAATATAGCAAACACTCGAGAAATTAGCACAGAGCAGAACGGCAATCAAAGCAGAACTTAGTTCTTGAATAATTCCTGAAGGGAATAATAGCACTTTTCAGTTAAGACTTTTACATTCCCTTTTAAACTTTGGGATGCTTCTACTTTCTTTTAAAAAATTAGGCAAATGATTCCACACATTGCCACAGAAATAAAGAGAACTTTTACCAAACATTGTCGGAAGAAATCCAAGAAGCACAATATCATACACGCTACTCCTCGTACGATGTGAATGAGACTGACAGACACCCTGGAATTTTTGGGATTATATCTCACAAACATAACAGCTTCAAGAAGAAGCACACATGGAACTGAGAGAATTCTATATTTTATAGAGGTTGGTCTACAAGACTCCAAGGGCTGCACTCCAAATATTTTTTGGAATAATCCTCTTCTGTGCAACACACACTCGCTGATGTTCTACAGACTGACCTCAGAACAGAATCATAAAATTGAAATGTGAGTATGCCAATGCATAATAGATCGATAATAGTTGAGAAACTGTCAATAGATTCTTTAAGTTGAAAAGATCCCAGAGTTAAGCTTTCCAGTAACATGCTACACGTGAAAGCTTCAGGTCAACCGCTCAACGATAAACAATCCAAAGAATTGACACCTGTTTACCCACTCTATTACTTGACCATCCAAAAGAAATTCAATGTCCGGGACAATGCGCCTTTTATAAAATGGAAAGTAGTTTTGGCTGGATTAACCAATAGTTTATTAGTTAAACACCATGTAAGGAATACATTAATAAGGATTTCTGCCTTCAGTTTGAGAACACTTAGAGACTCTGTACACAAACTGATGATAGTATCATAGGCATATAAGATAAGTAGTCTCACAATTTGATCAAGCGAAAGAAATTCCTCCATGTTAATAATGAAAATCAAAAATAGAAGCAGCGAAAGGACAGTTCCCTGAGGAATGTCAATGCCAAGCTGGGCTTGAGAAGGTTTGCCCTAATTTAACAATTATCCTTCTATTTTTCAAGAAATACTTGGTCCGCTCATTAATTGAACCTCTATCCCAAAGGCTAGGCAGTCAGTTTTTTAATCAGGAAATCACCACTCACGCAATCAAATGCACGACTGAGATCAAGAGACAGTGCCAGAGTGTAACCGATATTGTTCATCGAGTCATAAATAAATTGAACTAATTCGAAAGCAACAGTTGTTTTAGATAGATGATTATCCGATTGAAGCAATTTGGTACGAACCAACCAAAGATACCTATAGCCTATTTTAAGTTACTTGTAATATAGTTATGTAGCTAAAATTAAATTTAAACTTATAAATCCAATTTCTAATTCCAAATAGCTTTAAGTAATAACAAAAAAGCGCAATCACTTAATGTGTTGTAACACAAAAGCCCCTAAAATACCTCCTTATACAATTTATTCACGCAGTGTTTTTCGTAAAAATGTCAATAGATTTTTGCGTGGCTTTCATTACGTGACAAAGGATATTACAAATTGGTGGATGATACTGGCTGCCACCAATCCTTTAAGGCTTTTAACTTAAAAGCTTTTCGCACTTTGGATATATGTGTTACTTAATTTCAGTAATTGCTCCAATATAATCATTTTCTATACACACAAAAGATCAGAAGAAAGCTAGTGACTCTAATTTAAAACACATTAATGACATGAACAGCCCATAATAAAAATATGGGAATATAATGGCTGGCATAATGGTTTATGTTACTAAAAATACTGATTTAAGTTTGAGATTGTAATGCTCTCTAAAATGTTTATACATCTGTGTGTCAAGGTACCTATTTTTCTTTATAACTAAGTACTATAAAACCAATTAACTACTGTATACCAAACAATTTTTTTACAAAAGTTCCAATTCCATTGGGTACAGGGTATACAGGGTGTTATGGAAATGACGTATTATATTTAAACCGGCAATTCCTGAGATAAAGACAAATTGAAGAAAAATACCCATAAATGGCGCTTTCAATTCATTCATCGGTAAAAGTGACCTGACGTGGAACCAGAAAAACACCTGTGTGGCACTGCGATACATGTAAGCAATCAAGGAATTCTGCCGGTGTTGTCATATGTACACCTTAAACTCTTTAGACAAAATAAAATAATTGAAACACTTTTCCATTCTGTAATACCTTTTTGTAAAATTAATTGAATAACATTTACGACGGACTATGTTTTAAACAACCTGAAAAAACATATGGAATTGTATTAAATAAGTTTTAAATAGGCACGTACGTCACTAGGTCAAATGCCAATGACCTCTTGACGCCTTACATCGTCTGAGCGAAGTAGTTTCATATAGCGCCGCACGTTTGCGGTCTGTTAGTTGAAGACCAACCAGTAGCCCGATACGTTGTGTCTCGTCGATCACCAACACACTCTCAGCAATCCGCTCTGTTTTTCGGTTTACGCGTATATCTTGCCCGTCCATAAATAATCTTTAAATATTGTTTTTATTGACGCCTTTCTTCTGGACGTCAAATTTCGTCGCGTGTAATAAAATCTAATAATCTGTAATATAATCTGTATTATTGTATTTTCAAAAGCTAACTATCGGTTCTGTTTCACTATTACTGTGTGTACATAAAGTGTTTCCAGGAGTGTTCCCATGAAAAAGAAAAAAACCTGATTGTGTTTGTGCCTGGATTACCTCGCTCTTTAGGTATAAAGATAAATACAAGTAGGTAGAAAATAATTTATTTTTATAATTTTATATGGAATTTCAGTTTTACATTAGGTTTGCAAACATTGTCATTGGGTCTGGGTGAAATGTTGTACAGTAAAAGCGGACTGACCTGAGAGTAAGAGTGTTTGTTACCCCACTTTTAAAACGGTCGATTTAAAAAAAATAAAATATGTAGGGCTTCTCTAGGACACCCAAGGAGTCACCTATTTAAATATAATACGTCATTTCCATAACACCCTGTATGTGTATGTTTTAACCAATATTACTCATAATACTCATAATTGGGTAGTAATATGGGGAAAATAAATAAATACATTGTGTTGGTTCCGTAGTTGGATTCTTCGTGAAAGTTCAAAACTATAGTGTTTTTTCTCAAAAAGTTGTTCTGGCTAGTCCCCTTTTTTTACATACGTTGTAAATATTTGCCACGATTTATTTTGCTTGACTTCAAATGTTTATTTCTAATTATTGCCTGATCCATTACGTAATTAATAAAAAAATAATAATAATAAGAAATACAAAATTTCCTCCTCGTATTCCACGCCACTGTAAAGACAAATTTCTGTACATTTTAATGGCGCTACGAAGAGCGGAACTACATAAGAAATAAAATTAAAGTAATGAAGTTTTTGTTTTAGTGTAGGATGTCAGATTTGATAAAACACATTGAATGGCATATTTTATGAAACATATTATTATAATGAGTCACTATAACAAATTATCTTGAATTTATCTATATTTGAGTCAATTTTGACCTAATTACTTTTTGTTAGCATAATGAAAGGCTTTGGAAAAACCTTGCATGGTTTCGCCCCTTAGCAAGAGGCAGGCCACGGCTACAGCGTTGTCATATATGTAGACAATGATTAAAAATGTATTCTATTTATTTAAATATTGTGGAAAATGATAATTCTATATGTTCCAGTAATAGCAATTAGGACGCACATTGAAATTACATCATAGAATACTGTCGTGTCAATTCAAAGCGGCGTATCTACTGAAAATTAAATTGTGAAATATATAGATTATTTAGCTTCCAAATTAATATACTGCTTTCGAATTTAACAAACATTTAGATGAGCTCATTCATGGCACGTTGCTTGAACGGGTATAAGTAACTCTTAACTCTATTTGCAGATATGACCCTTTGAATTAACGCGGCAGAATAGCTAAGTAGAAATTTGAACACATAAGTTGCATTTGGGGCACAACGAAATTGCATCAGCAAGGCATAATTTCTTAATAAGTTAAGGACGTGTTCTCACCAGGAGCAACCGACAACCACAACGTAACTGCAATAGAACAGCAATGCAACACAGCACAATTGTTTAAATGTGTTTCGAGTTACCTCAAGGCCGTTTTATATGCTTCAAGATAATCTGCAAGATTCTAGCAGCAAGATATTGCAGAAGCGATGTCTCTGTTACATAGCGCAACGCTCTTTCAATGGCAGGTCATTGCCAACATTCTAAAAATCCGATCGAGGCGAATGGAAATATGTTTTTAACCTTACTTTTACTATTTGCCAAGAAAAAAACATGGTTTTCCCCATAAACCATCAGCTGAACAAACCCGAACGAACACCGACATTGGCTGTCAAGCGCGTGATGGAACTTGTATCGGGTCTTAGCCATAGCTAGTAGGGGAGAATGGGATAAAAAGGGATGGTATGATAAAACGGGATACCACGTTTTATTTCAAAACGAGTAATGCCATCTATCGAGTAGTAGCGGAACTTATAACCATTGGCTCCTACCTACCCCCAAAAAGTGATATATCTACCTCATTATCACTCCAGAGGTAATAACAGGTGAAAGTGTCGGAATGGTAGTTGAAAATAAAATGTAAAATATTTGGCGTGGTTTCAAAAGTAGTTTTTTCAGTTTACAGACATAATTCTTTGAAGGTGATTAAATTTACAAAATACTGTATTTGTTTACTAGAGGCTTTATATTAGTTTATTTACTGCTACGAATGGTCAGGTGTTTCACGGTCAATAGTTGGCTAAAACCGGACACTAAGGGCTTGGGTAAAACGGGAGTTATCCCGTATTTTACATCAGTAAAAATGGCATTTTTCGACCTTAGCGAAGCAGCAGTGATAAAACAAGAGTTCAGGAGATCAGCAATATGACGTAATAACAGGTAACAAGTCCTTAAAAGTGATAAAATATCATAAGAGAAATCATAAATTTTATTTTATTATATTTTTTGTTTGTTTTTAATAATAAAATGGCTTTGTTACTTTTTCTTTGTATCTTTAGTAGTGTGGTGGTCGCTCGAGCGAAAAACCGCTTGAATACTCGATTATTGAAATAACCGACATCGCTCGATTATTAAAAAACCGCTCGAGTTATAAATTCAAGCGAAATCGTCGCTTGTTACTTATTACCTTTCACTCGACACCCGAGCTTTACTTGACGCCGACGTATATTCGAGTAGTTTTTCCCTCGGTTGGAAATACTCTAGTTATAAATTCAGGCGAAACATCGAATCCTTGCTTTTCACTTGATACCCGATCTTCGCGCGCTACCCGAAATATGCCGAGTGGCGAGTTCTAGTTTAACGCTCAGAAGGCTGAGCGACATACGTCTTTCTTAAAGGAACATAAACCAGAAGGTGCATATAAAAAGTATGCCAAATCATTTAGAAGATTCATCTCGTGGTTTTGGGTTTTGTTTTGACTGGCTAGTCACCGGCGACGATTGTAAATTATATATATTATTATATAAAAATATATTTTAAGTTTACCATATTGTTGTATCATTATTGCTGAAAGGTAAACGTTGGAGGAACTTGTAAAAGTAAATGCGTCAGGTTTCATCCGACTAGGGGGCTAAAACGGGGTACTTGCTACTTTTTTTTATAAATAAATGTTTTTCTGGTGGATTCACTTAGAGCAGTTATGGTAGAAAAATTCAAGAATTATGCTTTAGCTCAGAATATCAAAGAAAAATAACGGAGCTTTTCAACATAATATATTGTTGTATTATCATTGCTTTACTCTGAGTTCAAGCCGGAACATGAAAAACTTTGTTACAATTCTTCGCTTTAGTCCGCATGTCATAACTTAAACCATTTAATTAACGTATTATCACAATTCCAAATTGACACATATACAAGGTGTTTCAAAAACATGTGCCATCGCTTGTGATTCCCTACTCAAAAATAGGATAAAGATGGTTCTAGTAATTTTAGTGAAATTTCAGTTAAGGAAAATACCTAAAATAGCAATAAAAATGTGTGAACAGGGTTACCAAGGGCGCGCGTGCGATCAGGTGCTCTTAACAAAAAATGGATACGGCACCAGTGGCGGTTAGTGACATATGATAGAGGGGGTTCACAAGTATGGTGAAATTATTTTTAAAATTTTATTTTTGTTTAACGACCAAACAATTATTACTTTCTAGGCGTTTTAAATGTAGAGAGAAAAAAACTAATAAGAAAATGCGTTAGGTAAAACATATTTTTATTTATATTTTAATTTTACACAAGGAAATACCCCTTTTGGAAAATAAGAAAGGTTTTCTTAGTGTGTATAGCTGTCGGATCTTGACGTCGTCGCATGCAACCCTCGTAACAATATTTATACAGTCCACTACTAATACTACTAAAGCCATCTACGAGCTATCAAGAAAACCGAATGATGTCCAATACTACTACCGCCATCTATGAGTTATCAAGAAAACCGAATGATGTCTAATATCACTACGCCATCTATGGCTACGTCATTAGGCGCAACCAAGACGAGAACAATAGTTAACTGTTTTATGACGAGAACGAATCGAGCCACGAGACTGACAAGTTGGCATTCTACATATTTTCAGTGTTTTGTAGTTTAAATCCTTAAATAAAATGGTTTAAAATCATATGGAGTATCATTTATCGAAGTACACAACATTTATCGACCCTACACAATAGTGCTTAAACGTAAAGTCCATTCTTCGGTTCTTAATTGTAGAAAATTGATCAATAACAGCCTCATTAAGTTTGTAATACCCTCTACCCTCTCGTTAAATTAATTTCGGGTTTAGGTATTCCCGCATTCTTCACTTCAATTTTGTGCTCCAAACTCAAAGAGCTAAAGTTATTTCTTAAATAGTCCATCGTCAACTATTCATTTTAACTTAATAAATATATAATATTAATATATTAAAACATACACGCTCGAATTTCTAACAAGATGCACGAACAGACAACAGCAGCGCGGTGCACCCAAAAACTGTGCGCCTTTTCCGTGTTAAATCCCCATAGCCCCGCTATCCCCCGCTGCCAACCACCACCTGTTACTACAGAAAAACTGCACTACTTAATCGCACGTGCGAGCAAGTCTCGTCATAATCGTCATTTACCTCGACCGAGGTACGGTTGCCGGATCTATACAGTTTGGTTTGACGGGATGATAAAATATTAGGGAGGGTCGGACTTTATACGATAAATAATATTCAATGAATATAAATTAATATTTTTTATTCGTTTTGTTTTGGGGGTGAACGTGCGCATGTGCTCCTGTGGAAGAACCACCACTGTACGGCACTGACTCTCTCAGATTTTGATAGCATAATTTGTTAACTTTAAATGAGTTAAACAACATATCTTAATATTTATTTGTAGTCAGCTTTGTTTACAATATAAATGCAATTTTATTAGGTAGCGTATGTAGGCACAGTAAAACGATTTTAGGAAATTAGGTATTTATTGCTATTAAAACATATCTACCTAAATAAAATTATAGCAAATGTAAATATTGCTAAAATATGTGCTATTTTAGATACTTTCCGTAACAAGAAAAAACAAGGTTAATTTTGTGAAAAGAGTTTCATAATTTTATATTTTGAGCTTCAATGTTATTAAGGCCGAAACACATGTCAGAAAACTGAATAAAAGCTGTGCAACATTACAAGTAGTTCTTCAGAATTGTTCCTACATAATGGAAGTCCGGTTGCACCAAGAATGTAGTCCAACTCGAACTAATAACTCAATACTTTTTTTCTCGATTAGAGGAACCGATTGTATTGCTAACAAAAATTGTATTTCCAGTTTTGCCCCTGAAAAAAGAGTATCTTTTTAATTAGGTATTCTTTTGTCTTTAAACTGATTTTCCAATAACTGTTAAAAGCACGAAGATATGCCAAAAAGTAAATTTGAATTTCAGGTATAGTTGTTGCAGAATTATACCGTTGACTCTTACCACCATAAATAAACTACCTGATTAAACCCTATTGTATACGCCTCAACCTCTTCAAAGCTCATTAAATAATGATAATTTAAAATAATATAATTTAAAAGTATAACTATTAGGATAACAAGTACAATAAAATTGTAAATTCTAAGAAACTATTGATAATTTATTCAAAATTTAACTCTGTATCACTATCACTCTCTTCATCTAAGCCTAAATTTATAATTAAGGGTTGAACATTTGTAATCATACAATTGTAAGAATTTTTCACCTTAAGTACATGCTGTACACAGTTTTTTCAGCTGTCTGCAGACATTTTTCTTACTTCGTTTTTAATTAATTCTACTACAGATGCATTTAATGTAGGAGAAATATTATTTCTCCTAATATTGGATTTTAATTGGTGTCATATTAGCTCAATAGGATTGAATATACAATAGTACGGAGGAAGACGCAACACTATATGTCCATTTTCTGCTGCAAGTTTGTCACACTCGTATTCCTTATTTATTTTAATAGCTTTTAATACTTCTAGCAGTTCTCGATTTTTGTAAGTTTCTTCAAAATATAAATAATTTTCAATCATAAAATTTTGAAATTCTGCTCTTGTATTATTAGAATTTGAAAAGCTTTTTGCTTGCCGACTATGGTAACTAGCATTGTCCATTACAATGACGCTATTTTCAGGTATATTTTTAAGGAGTTTATGTTTAAACCAATCTTCAAAAAGTTGTGCATCGGTATCTTGATGGTAATCTAAAGAAGAATCTGCTATGTTTTTAGCTGAAAGCAACAGAGAATTTGGAACAAACCCGTTCTCTGAACCAGCATGTAATATTGTGATTCCTTTGCCTTTATTTGATGGTGCCTTGGTTTGACATTTTTTGGAAGAATCATCCCAACCTTTTCTTCGAGTGTCATGGGTAGCGAACCATGTTTCGTCAAGGTAAATAATTGGACGATTTTCTTGTCTAAATTGTTTAACAGCTGTTAAATATTTAAGTCTCCATTCCCGCAAACGTTGAGATTCCATTAATGTTTGTCTTTTATCAATGCTTCGGTATTTAAAACCCATTTTACGCAATATTTTAATAAGGCTTAGAAGGCTACAAGAGATATTTGTTTCGTCTTTAATCAGCCGCTCTTTGAGGGGAATCAAAGTTTGTGCCTCATACATTTGGTAAATCAGTCTTCTTAATAAATCCATGTCATTTTCGTCAATGCTTCCAAATGTGCCAGAATCACTACGATTTTTTCTAGGATTAGCAGGTTTAAGTACTATGTCTCTTACCGAAGATAAAGGAGTTTTTGTCAAAGTAGACGTTTCTGCTAAAGCATCCATCGAATTAAAATTTCTACTCAACAACGATTGATACACATTTTTAATTATTAGTTTGACATCGGTAGATAAATGCTTTCTTTTAAAAATGACACTTGATGATGCCCCCCTATCAGCACAATTCCAAGGACGCCACATTCTACCACTAATAAGCCTAACTAAAAATTACTCACCGGAAAACCACTAAAGATTAAAATTATTAAAAATCACTTTGTATTTATATGTGCATCAGGCATAAGTATAAATTAAATTTGTATACCTGGTCCGGCTCTGCTCGAAAAGGTTTTAAAATTTGGGATTTCCTTATTTATTTTATGGTCGAAGGGGATAATGAGGTTTTATTGCAGTCAAAAGATCAACGGAATAATTCTGCAAATACTATAAAGTGACGTCTGGTCGTACAGTAGACAAACTGTTTTATAACATATGGAGCAGGTAAGCGTGCCAAATATCAACCTTATAGTATCAAAAACTAACCAAGCAATATGTTAAAAATAAGAAAGAAAAATAGAAAGTTGACAGGCTGGAACTCGAAAAATATAGAGTTTGTTCGGGTTTGTACGGACTTTTTGTTATACGATTTACTGCCTGTCTTTTAATATCTAGAGTTACCTCTCTAAGTATATGGATGCATTATCTGAACACGCCGTATAGTGTTCTAAATATTTTAAATTAATTATAACCTTTATTTTTTTGTACCTGTTGTTTATATACTAATTTTTATACTTCTAGAAATTTTATTAAATAAATATTATGATTTTTTTTTATGATCAAACACAAGCACTATAGGAAAAATCCTTTAGGGCATTCTGGGAGTGGTGTGTGTGCGCAAAAAGCGATTCACGTTGGTTTTGAATCGTTGGAGGTTATATTCGTTGGGAAAAACGACCTGGGGAAGGTCGTTCCATAAGGATGAAGTCCTCCAGATGAAAGAATTCTTAAATAATGAAGTTCGAGGAGTACTAAGCTTAATCACATATGGATGGGCGGCAGTGGTTCGTCGTGTGTTTCTGCTATTCGTCGCTCTGGGCGGAATTAAGAGGGCAAGTTCAGCCGAGCACCTTCCATGAAAATATCTGTAAAAGAGAGTCAAATCCCCAACCTGTCTTCGATGTTCTAGGCTGTCGAGGTTCTTTGTCAGCTCGTGGTCTCCGATCAGACGAATGGCCCTCCTTCCGATGGAATCCAGTAGCCGAAGAGTATGTTTAGGTGCGGAGCTCCAGACATGAGAGCAGCACTCTAGTGATGGTCGAATCTGGGCTTTGTATAGTGTCAAAAGTTGTAGAGGTGTGTACAACTTTCTGGTTCGGAAGAGTACCCCAAGCTTCTGAGAAGCTATCTTGGCGATTGCCACAACGTGGTTATGCCAAGACATATTTCCTCCCAGATTGACACCCAGCAAATTAATAGATGAAGCCAGTGGGATTGCGTGTCCGGCCATGAATATTTCCGGTTCTGTAATATTAACCTTTTTAGAGAAAACTGCTGCCTGAGTTTTTTAGCGTTAAATTCGTCACCCCAAGCCAAAAAAATTCTTCCAGTTCTTCTTTGTTGAGGCATGATACTTCATGCTGTCCGCGAAGATGTGCATCGGCAAATATTAGTTATAATCGTACAAGGTGTTTCAAAAAAACAAATGTTATATAAATGATATAAAATATGTTTTTTTTAAATGAAATACTATGTATTTTATTGGTGGCCCTAAAATCATCTATCTTTCTATGTGTAACATTGATATACCTATCTAGAACAATTTTTGACTTCTGAGCAAAATTACTTATTACAGATAATAATCACAAGTCAAGTCGTAAAAGGTTACTCAACAAAATTTAAGTCCAATATAATAATAATAATAATAATAATAATAATAATAATAATAATAATCTTTATTGTCTAACAGAGTAAAATCCAATTACAAGACAATATGACCTGTAAAAAAAAAATTATACATAAGCAACAAAAAAATCCAAGAGATAGGAAAAAGAAGAAAAAAAAAGAGGAAGAGAATGGTTGCATCAGTTTATGCTTTATAAGTTTAGTAAATTGGGTATTGGACAAACCGAATATATCAATGTCATTAAGGGTATTATTGAAAATCAACATGGATTGGTATACAGGTGTTTTAATCAGAAAGTTAGAGGAGGGAGTTGGGAGATAAAAGACGGGATGGTGCCTAACTGAACGAAGAGGGACATGGAAAAAAATACAAGACAGCAGCTCCGGGGAATCGATGAGCGAACAGCAAATACGATACAAAAACTGCATAAACATGAGGTATCTGCGGTTGAGGAGCGATGGCATATGGAATCTAGATAACATTGCATTCTGGTTAGTGCCCCGGGTAGGATATATACCATCTTCTCTATAGGCGATAAACTTGACAAACTTTCTTTGTACGTTCTCTAATAAAATAACATATTTATGAAAGACCGGATGCCAAATAACACCGCCATACTCCAACTTAGACCGCACAAAACTGTAATAAAGGGTTTTCAGGGTTTTGGTGTTTGAGAAATCAGTCGAATTCCGTATGATAAATCCCAGGGCCTTCATCGTACTGCTGTGAATGCTCCTAAAGTGGTGGGAGAAGGAAAGCTTATTGTCGAAAACTACCCCGAGGTCTTTAAACGTTCCGCAGTGCTCAATGGTTGTGTTATCAAGAGTATAATCAAAATAAACGTAATTGGCTTTGTTCGTAAAAGACATAGTGAAGCATTTACTTAAATTTAGCGGCAGGTTGTTTGTCTTACACCACATCTCCAGAATGTTCAAATCCCTTTGCAATAATATACAGTCCGTTATATCAAGTATTATTCTGAAAAGTTTCAAGTCATCAGCGAATAGTAGTACTTTGCTGGATAGATTTACACTTATGTCATTGATAAACAAGAGGAATAATAAGGGGGCCAAATTACTACCCTGCGGAGCATCACTCGAGGCTAATAAAGTAAAGGATTTATGACCACGAATCATCACATATTGTACACGATCCCTAAGATATGAGTTAAGAAAAGAGACAAATTTATTAACAAAACCCAAGCCGGCCAGTTTATGTAACAGGATGGAGTGGTCAACTCTGTCAAAAGCCTTCGAGTATATATCGCATCTACTTGCTTGCGGTCATCCATAGCCTGCCCAACAAATTGGGTAAAACAAGCCAGGTTAGTCACTGTGCTACGAGCATTGAAGAAACCGTGTTGATGAGGTGAGATAAGCAGTTTTACCTGATTAAAAGTACATTCATAAACCGCCATCTCGAAGACCTTGGCAAAGGCCGACAATATAGAGATAGGTCTGTAATTGGATATCACATAATATTATGGGAAGAAGTAAAACAGATTTGAACTTGTAAATTTCCACTATATTACAAGAAGGAATATAACATGTTTCGCTACACTATAGCTTTGTCAGATGAAAGTGATATAATAAAGATCTAATGAAAAAATGTACAATAAATTCACTTTGTTAAAATTATGAAGAAGGAAAGAAAGAGGTTTATAATATCGGGAAAAATCGAAATTATGGTCACTGTGATTGAATACAGGGGGGGATTTTACAATGTGTAGGTCAACAAAATAAGTTTAACAAAGGAGAACCATTTAAATCTAATTTGATTATTAAGTAACAGGTCGATATTTTTAAGTTAATTAACTTCCATAGACTCCAACAGATTAAGTTTATATCCTTTATTTTCAGTATGTAAAATTTTAAAAGATGGATCAAAATTATGTTTGTTATAGCATAGTTTGAGTCGGTTTTGTTTTTGATGAAACTATTATAATGTTCTTGCATTCTTTTATTGAACTGTCTACCTGTTTGGCCTATGTATGTTTTCGGACAATCCTAATCCGAATCCGAAAACATACATAGGCCGGATTCGGATTGTCCGAAAACATATACAGGGTGTAACTAAATAAGTATAAAACATTTAAGGGGATGATTCCTCATCGAAAAAAAGATAGGATCTTTCATATAAAGAAACTTCATTGGAGCATCCCTTGTTAAGATACAGCCTCTTAAAGGGGGTACATAAAATTTATAAATAAACAAAACTAATTTATTAATAACAAAACATACAACATCTAGAAATCATAGTAAATGTTCAATATGTCTACCTTCAGACATAACGCATGCGTCTAGACGTCGGCGCATTGAGCCACGTATTCGCGCAAATATTCCTGGAGTCTCTCTAATTACCCTGCACGCATCGATGATGCGGTTTCTTAAGTCCTCTACATCGCGAACAGGAGTACGATAAACCAAATGCTGCAAATGGCCCCAAGTAGAGAAATCGAGAGGATTGAGATCCGGGGATCGAGCGGCCCTATTCTGAGGTCCTCCTCGATCTATCCACTGATTTGCATATGTTTCAGTTAAATGCTGACGTGTTACTTGACTAAAATGGGCGGGAGCCCCATCATGCATAAAAAACATATCCCTTCTGACGCCCAAAGGAACTTCCTCCAGCGGTACGGGATGCACTGCTCTTAAAAATTGAACGTATGCCTCACCATTTAATCGAGGAGGTAGAAAATGAGGCCCAATTAAATAATCCCCAATAACTCCGACCCACACGTTAAGAGAAAACTGTTCTTGATGGTTAGTTTAGACAATAGCGTGAGGGTTTTCATCAGCCCATATGTGGTAATTATGAAAATTAATAATCTTGTCCCGAGAAAAACTACATTCGTCTGTGAATTCGATCGTCTTCAGAAAGTCACGATTTCTTCTAATCATTTCCAGCATCCAATTGCAAAATTCAAGACGGTTCGGAAAGTCTCGCGGTAACAGTGCCTGTACTCGTTGCAGATGGTAAGGGTATAAGAGTTGTTCCTTTAAAATTCGAAATACCGTCATATGATCAACATTTAGCTGGAAAACAATCTTTCTAGTACTGGTAGTAGGTTGTTCTTCAAGCAAATTAAGTACTGCTTCCTCAAGCTGTGGTGTTCTTACTTCTCGATGGCGACCACAATCCTGCGTTCTTTTGTCGAATGAACCATATTCTCGTAATCGTTGATGAAGTCGGGCAAATATTGTGAAAGATGCTGCCGTTGAGGATACATTTCAGCATATCTTCTAGAAGCTTCTAACCCATTCCCCTGCGACAGACCGTAAACGTAATGCATATCAGCCATTTCCTCATTTGTGTATGCCATTTTAATAAGAAGTGAATTATTAAAGTAACAACAAATTAAGAACAGAACAACAATACACAATTAGTATTACTTCAATTTCAAAAATTTACAAACTGACAGTTTGATACCAATTTAATTGTCACTATCGCTAATAGCGGCCTACTGGATAAATTAGATTCGTATTTTCGTTTTATGGCGATATGTATCTTGTTCGTAAAATAATTTTTTGCTGCGAACTGGTTTATTTTGGCAAAAAATTCAAGAGACATTTTTTGTTTAGAATGAAACAGGCTATCGGAAATAAATTTTTAGATGGTAAACAAATAATAAGACAAAAACTTACGTTTTAAATAAATTTTAGGGTTTGCGTTTTCCACCCCTTACAACCATGGGGTAAACCAAATAAATTACTGGCTAAGTGTCTTTTTGGTAGTAGAAAATGTCAGGTTAATTTCAATATTGTAACTTTTTTAGTGCTTGTGAAAAAAATTGTTAAACACATTTTATGTACCCCCTTTAAGGGGCTGTATCTTAACAAGGGATGCTCCAATGAAGTTTCTTTATATGAAAGATCCTATCTTTTTTTCGATGAGGAATCACCCCCATAAATGTTTTACACTTATTTAGTTACACCCTGTATAGGCCAAACAGGAAACAGTTCAATAAAATAATATTATAGTTGGGGAAATCTCAGCAAATGTGACTTTTTCGAAAAAAAAATAGTTATTTTTCAAACATGTTTCACACTATTTTGGACCGCGAATTATCAATTTTAGATATATTAGAAGTATATTTCCGCCAGCGTTACTGACTTTTTTTGATCGCCTCCCCCAATATCTTGAAAAATCATTTTTCGAGGGTGATGCACTGAATCTAGCGAATCAGACTTTCTTGGAAGAAAATAATTGTTTGTACCAGTGTTGAAAGGTATTTTCTGAACCGTTTTCAAGGTTGCTGATCATGAAAAAATTACTTTTAGTTGGCCTTGGATCCAGCGATCACGCGCGGTTTGAGACTGTTTTTTGCCCCCGTGTTGTTGTGCCCCTCAAAATACCGTTTTTTTAGATCCGATTACGCATGAAAAAGTCGCCTTTTGAGCATCTTCTGAAGTGTGTTACAACCGAACCCGAAGTGGCACACCCTTCTATTGGGTCAGATCTTATTGGGTCAGATCTTTTAGTCATAACATTAAGAATGAATATTTCATGGGGAATATTGCGAAAAAAAAATCGCCTCGAGAGCGGCGCGTTATAAACCGAAAATTACCAGATTTCGGGAAAAAGCTGTTCACACAACTTGAGAGACCCGTATCTAGCGTTCTAGGGGAGGCACATCAACGGGATGGGGTTTTTCTTACGTCTAAACACCCATATTAAAGATCCTGAAAGTCCCAAACAATCTGCTGAATCGCCTCAAAAGTTATAGCTTAATAACGGAAGCGGTTTTTTCTATTAACACTCAAAATTTGTGGATTTTGATCAAATTTTCGCGAAAAAATGAAAAAATAAAGCTCCCGGGCGGCGGCACACGCATATTTTTGTATTCAGGATCATCCAATAAGTGTCCCAAACATGTTAGAACGGGTGGGAAATGCAACGGGTACTTGCTCGACGAACCGAGGCCTGTTCACACCGAAAGTCACATTTGCTGAGATTTCCCCAGTTATGGATTTACAATTAGTACCGGCTGAATCAATTAATTTATTAAAATCTAAGTCGTATAGTATACAAGGAGACATACAAAGAATTTCTTTTTGACTTCTTACAGAGTTATTAAGAAGTTCTTAAACAAATAAGCAAAACATATGCTTTTAGGGCCACAGATAAAATACAGGGTATGTCATTTTAAAAAATATACTTTCATCATTTTTTTAAACAATCAAAATATTTGTATAGTTTTTGCAGAATTATCCCGTTGATCTTTTGACTGCAATAAAACCTCATTATCCCTTCGACCATAAAATAAATAAGGAAATCCCAAATTTTATAACCTTTTCGAGCAGAGCCGGACCAGGTATACAAATTCAATTTATACCTATGCCTGATGCATATATAAATACAAAGTGATTTTTAATAATTATAATCTTTAGTGGTTTTCCGGCAAGTAATTTTAGTTAGGCTTATTAGTGGTAGAATGTGGCCTCCTTGGAATTGTGCAGTTAGGGGGGCATCTTCAAGTGTCGGGAAAGGAGACTTAAATATTTAACAGCTGGTTCGATACCTATGACACTCCAAGAAAAGGTTGGAATGATTTTTCCAAAAATTGTCAAACCAAGGCACCATCAAATAAAGGCAAAAGAATCACAATATTACATGCTGGTTCAGAGAACGGGTTTGTTCCAAATTGTCTGTTGCTTTCAGCTAAAAACATGGCAGATTCTTCTTTAGATTACCATCAAGATACCGACGCACAACTTTTTGAAGATTGGTTTAAACATAAACTCCTTAAAAATATACCTGAAAATAGCGTCATTGTAATGGACAATGCTAGTTATCATAGTCGGCAAGCAAAAATCATTTCCAATTCTAATAATACAAAAGCAGAAATTCAAAATTTTATGATTGAAAATGATTTATATTTTGAAGAAACTTACTGCTAGAAGTTTTAAAAGCTTTTAAAATAAATAAGGAATACGAGTGTGACAAACTTCTAGCAGAAAATGGACATACAGGGTTGCGTCTTCCTCCGTACTATCGTATATTCAATTCTATTGAGCTAATATGGCACCAATTATAGTCCAATATTAGGAGAAATAATATTTCTCCTACATTAAATGCATCTGTAGTAGAATTAATTAAAAACGAAGTAAGAAAAATTTCTGCAGACAGCTGGAAAAACTGTGTACAGCATGTACTTAAGGTGGAAAATTCTTACAATTGTATGATTACAAATGTTAAACCCTTAATTATAAGTTTAGGCTTAGATGAAGTTATTGTACTTGTTATCCTAATAGTTATACTTTTAAATTATATTATTTTCAATTATCATTAATCGTTATCATTATTTTACATTTATTATAGGTACCTAAAACTAAAAATACCTATCTATTTATTTTAAATTATAAACATAAATCATGCGGTGTGGTATACATTTTCAAGCCGGCCCTGATCCCATTTATTGAGCTTTGAAGAGGTTCAGGCGTATACAATAGGGTTTAATCAGGTTGTTTATTTATGGCAGTAAGAATCAACGGTATAATTCTGCAACAACTATATCTTGAAATACCCTGGTACTATATTTTGGAACAGAGTAAAATACATCTGGTTATTACCTGATTCCCTATCAAGATTCAGCTCGCTAATTTGTCAAAGTTCGAAAATATCAGCCATTTCTGATGATATGTTTTCCAAAAAAATTTTAAATTAATTATTGTCTGTTTGAAGGTTGTAGACAATGGTGTTTCTTGAATGATAGAAAAGTTTTGGACTTGCATTGTCTTTCTTTGTTATATATCACAACGTTTCAACTGGTAAGTATCTCCAGTCGTCTTCAGGTGAATACTAAATAAGAGAAGTAACTACAGCTCTAATTATACTAGCTATATGTGCACTGAAGCATACACCAGAACCCTGGCTGTTTTAGTAAACCTTCATTAGATTTAAGAAATATCTGGAAACCTTTTTTAAGTAGATGTAAGCTTAGAATTACTAATATCGCGCAAAACTGAACGCACGACTGCACCCATCTCAATTATGCTTCAGTGCACATAGCTAGTATAAATAGAACTGTAGTTACTTTCCTTATTTAGTATTCACCTGAAGACGACTGGAGATACTTACCAGTTCAAACATTGTGATATATAACAAATAAAGACTATGCAAGTCCAAAATTCATTCATCATTCAAATTAATTACTGTCTCGAGAATGACAACAGATAGGAATAGGAAAATGTTAAGAAAACTATGAATAATAGTATTCTGAAAAATAATGCCCAGGGTATTCCATTTAAATGCACCAAGTAGCTAATACTTTCTAGTAGACGAGGCAATTCTGCATGGCTGAACAAACTTTAAAAAGAAAGAAATATTTGTTTGTTAAAATTTTTGTCGAACAAAATAAAATACAAACAAAGGTTTCCTCTGAGTAAAATTAGTTTTAAATAAAGAATAAACTTTTAATTTTTAGTTAATTACATTGTGTAACAAGTGCGTGAATACAGGTTTTATATTGTACTAGTGAGGAGTTTACAGCACGAGCTCTAGGCGAGTGTTGCAATCTGAACGAGTATAAAAAAGTTGGCTTGGCTTGCGTTCTATCTGAATCCGTGCGATTGCCCATATACTCTGGTACACACTGTATATGCATGGTGCCTCCGATTATTAATTCGGCACTACTGGTAACTTTGTTATTATAAGAACTACAATGATTATTAAGATAGTAAACCAGTATCATTTTTTTAGCTGATTAAAGTGACAGAAACGAAAAAAGGATTGAACATTGGGTTCTTGCAACACATTAAAAAAATTAACTTTTTTTGAAATAGGACACCAAATAATACCAAAAGGGTTTCACGATAGTAATTTAAATTGTTTTATTCCTACTGAAGTGCGGGCAGATAAATACTAGGATAGTGTAGTCGGTAGACATAGTCAAATAAGCGGAAATTACATCTGTAAATATCGAACGAAATAACGTGGAAAGGCGTTGTTCAATTGTTTTTCCGTTCTACTAATTTACTAATTTAACCAATAATAAACAATAACGGTTAGCGGCTTAATTGAAGGCACCATGTATAGCTCGGCATTGTCAGTAGATAGATTGGTTTTCAATGCGAGCAAACTGCTATAAAATCTTCTATTGATTTTCAATGATTTCGATTTCTGTACAAAAATGTTCAGTGAAAACCCATAAAATTTATCACTTACCTATATCATCTCGATGAGCTTTCGACATATCCAGAGCCGATTCTTGCCCCTCGTTCTCCTCTACTTTTTCCGTTGCCTTATGACTTAATATATCACTTATAGAGAACGGTGTCACCGATACGGATGGACATTTTTCTGCATGCGATGTAAAATTACAACTATTTTCATCATCCATTTTTTAATTACAGTTCACGACACAAACTTAATTTCCAACCTAATCAGATTTTCTTTCTTGAACAAAGTCTAAAATCAGACTGGCTGACGAGACTCAATGAAATTACTCCCGACACCACTCATGTGGCCTGTACAAGTCGAGATTCTTTCGCGTCTCTTTTCAACATTATCGAACATAGAGCAGCCTTTCCTCTCTATCTCTATACTTTTCGTTTGTTGGGGGGTGGAGCTTAAAGTTAAAGACTATCTGTCGTATCATCAACGAGTTACCAACGTTTTATTATTTATTAATGAGTTCCATTTAGCAGATTATTTTTGGTGATTTTTTAAGGTGGGCGGTTTTGTTTATTCCAGAACTGATGTCATTGAAGTGTCATAAAATTTTTACGATATTTTTTTTTGTAAATAAAATTTAAGTTATTAGGAGCAGCACATTTATTTGGGTTTTTAATAGGTTTAGACAAACGGTGATGTGCAATGGAATACCAAGCAGATACAGGTGTTGTTTAAAGGAACCCTGGTATAGTATTTGCAGAATTATACCGTTGATCTTTTGACTGGATTAAACCTCATCATCCCTTCGACCATAAAATAAATAACGAAATCCCAAATTTCAAAACCTTTTCGAGCAGAGCCGAACCAGGTATACAAATTCAATTTATACCTATGCCTGATGCATATATAAATACAAAGTGATTTTTAATAATTTCTAAATCTTTAGTGGTTTTCCGGCGAGTAATTTTTAGTTAGGCTTATTAGTGGTAGAATGTGGCGTCCTTGGAATTGTGCTGATAGGGGGGCATCTTCAAGTGTCATTTTTAAAAGAAAGCATTTATCTACCGATGTCAAACTAATAATTAAAAATGTGTATCAATCGTTGTTGAGTAGAAATTTTAATTCGATGGATGCTTTAGCAGAGACGTCTACTTTGACAAAAACTCCTTTATCTTCGGTAAGAGACATAGTACTTGAACCTGTTAATCCTAGAAAAAATCGGAGTGATTCTGGCACATTTAGAAGCATTGATGAAAATGACATGGATTTATTAGGAAGAAATATTTACCAAATGTATGAGGCACAAACTGTACCCACTTTGATTTCCCTCAAAGAGCGGCTGATTAAAGACGAAACAAATATCTCTTGTAGCCTTTCAAGCCTTAGGAAAATATTGCGTAAAATGGGTTTTAAATACCGAAGCATTGATAAAAGGCAAACATTAATGGAATCTCAAGGTTTATGGGAATGGAGACTTAAATATTTAACAGCTGTTAAACAATTTAGAGAAGAAAATCGTCCAATTATTTACCTTGACGAAACATGGTTCGATACCCATGACACTTCAAGAAAAGGTTGGGATGATTCTTCCAAAAAATGTTAAACCAAGGCACCATCAAATAAAGGCAAAAGAATCACAATATTACATGCTGGTTCAGAGAACGGGTTTCTTCCAAATTGTCTGTTGCTTTCAGCTAAAAACATAGCAGTTTCTTCTTTAGATTAAAATCAAGATACCGACGAACAACTTTTTGAAGATTGGTTTAAACATAAACTCCTTAAAAATATACCTGATAATAGCGTCATTGTAATGGACAATGCTAGTTATCATAGTCGGCAACCAAAAATCATTCCCAATACTAATAATATAAAAGCAGAAATTCAAAATTTTATGATTGAAAATGATTTATATTTTGAAGAAACTTACAAAAAACGATAACTGCTAGAAGTATTAAAAGCTTTTAAAATAAATAAGGAATACGAGTGTGACAAAGTTACAACAGAAAATGGACATACAGTGTCCGTACTATTGTATATTCAATCCTATTGAGCTAATATGGCACCAATTAAAATCCAATATTAGGAGAAATAATATTTCTTCTACATTAAATGCATCTGTGGTAGAATTAATTAAAAACGAAGTAAGAAAAATTTCTGCAGACAGCTGGAAAAACTGTGTACAGGATATATTTAAGGTGGAACATTCTTACAATTGTATGATTACAAATGTTCAACCCTTAATTATAATTTTAGGCTTAGATGAAGATAGTGATAGTGATACAGAGTTAAATTTTGAATAAATTATCAAGAGTTTCTTATAATTTAATTAATTTTTATTTTACTTGTTATCCTAATAGTTATACTTTTAAATTATATTATTTTCAATTATCATTAATTGTTATCATTATTTTACATTTATTATAGGTACCTAAAACTAAAAATACCTATCTATTTATTTTAAATTATAAAAATAAATCATGTTCTGTTGTATACATTTTCAAGCCAGCCCTGATCTCATTTATTGAGATTTGGCGAGGTTAAGGCGTATACAATAGGGTTTAATCAGGTAGTTTATTTATGACAGGAAGAGTCAACGGTATAATTCTGCAACAACTATACAGGGAGAGCAATTTTTAAATTTCTTATGAGGATTTATATTGCTGTCAGCGGTTTTAATTCTCTTTTAAAGGTATTAAAGGGTTTTAGGCATTTAATGGTATATGAAATGAAAGAATAATATATGACAAGTATTTACGTATATTAATTTCATAGAAATATAATACACATTACATCTAAAATACCACTAAAATAAGAAAAGATTCCGACAAACTTTTACATCATCCACTGCGCCATTCGAAGCGGTCGACGTTAGCCGAAGCTGCTCGGCCACCCCAGCTTGTTTCCACCAGCGTTGTCAGTGTTTTACAATAATAATTGTAATATATCCATTACTATTTTAACAATTTTTTAGATGTTCATTCTTGTTGTGGGGCTCCCCATATTAAATGTATGTTCAATCTGGAGGTGGCCCCCATATCCTTGAGCAGTAACGACCTTTCTTCTCGTACTCTTCTTACTCTAACACCGTTTTTTACTATTCTATTAGGTTCCGAACCGTCAAACTATTACTTTTGATCAAAGATTTCTGTCAACACTGGTCGCCACTTAGTGAGTGCCGTTTGCCGTAATTTTCCATGGAAATTTTGAAAGTTCACCAGAACTGTCTCTTATTTAGTAGTATGTGTTCATTAAAATAAATATCTTAATTTTCATAATATGACGTGCGCTGTGTTCGGTTATGATATGCAAAGAAATTTGACAGAAATATAAGGAGTTTCCGCTTTTCTAAGGATAAAAACAAAAAATTAGAATGGATACGGTTTTATTTATTTTATTAACATTTATTTCTTAAGTATTTTCCACTGAAGTTGATGAGGGTATATGCCTTCGAAACATGTATGGAAATTAAAATATTGTTTATTTAACTACTGAAACAGACTACGAGTTTCTTTACCTATTCATAATTTCACTCCACTAGGCGATAGACTATTTAAAAAATAGTTTAATTTGTTTATAACTACTTAGGTCGTATTTTAGTTTTAATCTTTGTTGTATGTTCATGAAATACATATACCTAAATACCATGATATTATTCTTTCATTTCACATACCATTAAATGCGTAAAACCTTTTAATACCTTTAGAAGAGGGTTAAAAACGCTGACAGCAGTATAAATATCCATAAGAGATTTAAAAATCTCTCGCCCGTTGACGTCACAAGCCACGCCTCCACCGGCGTGGAATCATACCTCTTAGATCTTTATACCATGAGATACTAGGGTGGGTTTTCAAATTGACACAATGTATATTAAATATTCTTCTTTTGTTTTTGGTGGCTGACTGAACGATAGTCTATAAGTAGCAAACTATGCACAGAGAAAGGGCTGTCATTTTATTTAGGTAATTTTTAGCCCCTCCAATAATATAAACTATCCCAAATTAGAACCACAAATTCGTCATCAGCAAATGATTTCTCAAATGACTTAACTTTTTAAATGAAGTAATACATTCACACTAATCCGTATTCAAGTAGGTCCTTCTCTATTCTTTTGTGTGGACGTGAGCGTGGCTTAAAGAACGGTATTGTTGCCGATCTGTGATTACAGTGGCTGGACTATCCAGGCGCAAACCGGAATTCATTCATGTCAAATACGTATATTTTGTGGACCCACTTGATACTTCCACTATTTTATATGCGAATGTCATTACCAGCCCTATTGTTTGAGTTTCATTATTTCTTTCGGATATAAATGTACTCTTATTATACCGGGGTTGTTCGGGTTTGTTGATATTGAATTTAATGCATCGTTAAGTTCAACATAGGAATTCCCATAGGAACTTTAGATGAGGCTGAATTTTTGACTCCCCTGTACATTTTATAGGAAAGCTACATTACAACTTCTTGAAGAGGCCGACATGGTAAACCCATGTGCCGAGTTTCAAACCATTTTGGTGAAAAATGTTGATAAATTTACATCTTGTAAAAAGTTATTTTTTAAACCTTGATAATAGTGCATTGTTTACTGAGTAGGAAATGCCTACTAACATTCCTGGACGTCTGTGAACACTTAGCAACATAGAGTCCAGGAATGTGGCTTTTTCTACGAGGTAAGCATACTATTTTTCCGAAAATCGTTTAAAAATCGACAGATATTGATTGATTTTGAATAAATCGCGAATAATTTTATTAACAAATAAATGGGGATTTGAAATTCGTAATAAAATTGGTTACGTTACTATGGAAACGTATTAATGTTGAATTGTCAAACTAGACGCATATAAATTTAATTGTTGATATTTCCGAAAGCAAAACAGTATAAAATGATAAGTGATGATGAATTTCCCACTTCTGGGACTCCTCTAGAGCTGGTTGAGGCAATGAATACTGTTTCATTAGAATTGTTGCCAAAGAAATCAAGAGAAAAGTACGAATATGCATATAAACGTTTTATGGACTATCGCAAGAGTAAAAACACGAGTTCTTTCTCGGAAAATGTTGTAATGGCATACTTCCTAGACCTTTGTTTAAAGATGAAATTTTCAAGATTATGTGCCAATTATTCAATGTTGAAGTCAACCCTTAAAATTAAACAAAATGTAGATAAATCTACATATTCAAAACTTCGTTCTTTATTGAAACGGCAAGCTCAAGGTTATAGGGCAAAGAAATCTAAGATTTTAACGAAGGAAGAAATCGACAAATTTATCCAGGTAGCTTCAGATAAAGAAAATTAATGATTAAGGTAATTTACAAGGTTTTAATTTCTATTTAGATTACCCATTTATTTATTTTTTAGGTGGCTTTAATATTTGGTATTTCTGGGGCCTGTAGAATGAATGAGTTAATCCGAATGACTCTACACGATGTAGAAGATCTAGAATCTAAGCTTTTAATTAGCATACCTGATTCGAAAACCAGCTAACCAAGATGATTTGTAGTTAATCAGATGTACTTGAATGTTTATTGAAAGTATGTTTCGTTAAGACCGGAACATATGAACCGTGACCGATTTTCTTTAAATATCAAAGCGGAAAGGGTTATCGACAAGTAGTAGGTAGGAATACAATACAATTTAGAAAAATGCCTAAAATAATTGCTACTTATTTGAATTTGGTAAATCCGACAGAATATACTGGTCACTGCTTTCGTCAGTTTTCTGCAACAATATTGTTGACTCTAGTGCCAACATAACTAGTTTAAAGATGCATGGCGGATGGAAGTCATCGAAAGTTGCTGAAGGATATATTGAAGAATCTCGTAACAATAATATTGAGGTGGCAAATAAAATTTTCACAGTACAAAATATTCAACAAAATAACCCTACTATCTCGAATATTGTCCAAAATGTTTCTCATAGTTCTAATAATGTTCCTCCAATTTTCAATAATTGTCAAATAACTGAATATAACAAACTTCAAAATATATTCTGCAATGCATTGAGGTTTTCAAAATATAAATTAATTCCTTATGAACAACGTGTTTTCGATCATTTATGTAGAACACCAACAATTGTAAGGAAATATCATTTCCTTACAGTAAGGAAATGAATATTTGAGGGGTCTAGAATCAAAACTCACATTCTCCTAGTTTTATGGTTTATAGTAAAACGCAAAAAACGTTTATGATCGTATCTATGTAAATTAAAGTGTTTTTTTGTTATGCATTTTTAGATAGGCATGTAGATGATATTTAATGAGTGAAATTATTGCCGATAGTATTATTGTTTTCTCTTAATTTGATATTTTATGCTGGAGAATGTGAGATTTGAAACTAACTTGTGAAAAATGTGAGTTTTGAAACTAACTTTTCCAAAAATGTGAGTTTTGAAACTGACAATCGTTCAACGATTACCAAAGATTATTCTGTTTTATTGTTGTTGTTCATTGTCAGGATGTAGTGTAAAGATAACAAAAGCTCCACTAATAATTTTATAAAAAAAAAACTTTAATATTTTTTAATACAAAACAAACCTTTAAACAAAATTTCAAAATAATAATATTACTAGTAGGTAAATAAAAAAAATAAGTTTTAAATTCTGGGGTCTACTAAGACTTCTTCTCGTGGCTCGCATAAATCTGTTTCATCATAAAGGTGTTCTTCATCTTCCCCAGCATCAAGAATGTTTGTAGAAATTAAAACTTAACTCTGGGTCTTCAATTTCCCTCCAGTCCTGACCATAATATTTAGATAAAAGTGCATTTATGTCGGTTTTCAAAGTATTTCTCTCTTTAATTATAAATTTGTTTGGATCAACAGAACCCACCGTCTTTCGCTTCTTGCAAATGCTTTTGGCAACACTAACAGTACTCTTATAAAAGGCTCCCCTTGAACCAGTACATTAGTGTTTTGAGCATTTCATGTTAAAATCAATCTCTTACACTGACTGATTTGAAAATGCCAGTATCTAGGGAGTTTCAAAACGTTTTTTTTGCCTCTTTCCAATCGAAGTCTTGGCAGTCTTTTCCAAGTTTTTTTACTGTTGCATAGTTTGAGAATATACATCGATATTCTTTAGGCTGTAGTATTACCTCCAGTCTTTTAATCTCCTTCTCCATCTGCCCAAACACTCTGTCAGGAGGTATGTAACTATGGCCCATAACAGGAAAAATAATTTCCACTTGATCTATAATCTCAGGCGCAGAAAGAAGCCATAGTAGTTTGTGTGAGTGTGGATAATGTGAGTTTTGCCACCAAACCGAATCTTTCCACCACAATTTATATGGGAAAAAGTGATTTTTGTTTCTGTTTTATAGTCTAAATACATAGATAGATACCTTGTCTAAAAGATGGCACCCCTAACTCGATTTCGCAAAAATGCGGACAATGTGAGTTTTGATTCTAGACCCCTCATTTGCTAATAGTTATTTTCCGTTGCCTAGCAACGACTAAGTGTAGGGAAATATTGACTTTTTCTTTCAAAAATGTTATTAGAAATGTCAATATTTCCGAACGATTTTCGGAAAAACTAGTTATCTACATTCAAACATAAAATGCAATTACTGAAGAATTTCCTGTTTATATTACATTATTTAAAATAATAATAGCACGTCCATGACTAGACCATATTTTAAATCTCCCCTTACCGAGACATAGATCTACTTGTCGACCTGTGCCTACCTACAGTGGGTTACATTAAAAAAGACCATTGGGTGCTTTTCAGGCCTAACGGAAATAAACATAATTTTACTTCCCCTGTATGATTTTTTAGGCCTAACGGAAATAAACATAATTTTAACTTCCCCTGTATGATTTTTTAGGCCTAACGGAAATAAACATAATTTTAACGTCCCCTGTATGATATCGAATCGATCTTCTTATGGGGATTGAATACATTGCGTTCCCTCAAACTATCACCAAAATATCAACCTTCCATGACTCCAGACCACAGATTTACAAGTGCTTATTTAATTTCATATTTTGCGCAATAGACAGAAATAATTTATCTCGGAAACAATAAGAGATAGATAAAGTTGTAAAAAATATTATTAGGACTAAAAGGTGATTCTAAAAATTTCCATTCAGAATAAGAAAGTTGCTACAATTTTTCAATAGAAACGACAACGCCGCAATGCTGAAAATATTTTAGATCGATGCAGCAGTTTATACCTGGTGATTGGTTTGTGTTGAACATAGAAAATCCTATGTTATTTTTGAGGTGACTGAATATTGGCTTCCTTGTACATTTTATAGAAAAACTACATTATAACTTCTTAAAGAGGCCGACAAGGTACACCCATGTTCCGAGGAAACCATTTTGGTGAGCCAATCCCAAGCTATTCAATTAAACGTGATTGCAAAACAACGAAACTCCATTGTTCAGGTAATACATCAAACACTAGCAAATTTTGACATTGACAAAACGAAAAATAGTGTCAGTATGTTCATTATTCATTATGTTCAGTTGTACGTCAATTTTTGGCAATAGCGACATAAAAATATTTGCTCATCATACAATATTTTTTTAACACCCTGTATTTCGAAAACGAAGCGACAGGCGAAAAACTTTTATACCACATTTTCGCCTTAAAATAAAGTGAGGATTCACCTCCTTCAATTTTTCAGAGAGGTTAGGAAATACCCTGTATACAGGGTGTCCGCTAATTAATGGTACATGGAAAATCCACACACTCCTTACGTAAAAATATTAGGATTTAATTATAATTACCTATATCCGAAAGTTGATATTAAGTGAGATACAGGGTATTAAAGTTAAAACTTCATTTTTGTTTTTCTCTAATAACTTTGAGAGAAACTAACGTTTTTTTACAAAATTTGGCAATTATGTTGTTTTTAGGACGAGAAATTGATTTTTTTATGAAATTTTAATGTACAATGTAGGGAACGCTGTCTGTGGCATTTTTTACACATTCATACGGTCATAACTTTATTGTGCCTCAGTGTATTTAAGTTTTTAATAAAAATAATACTTTTCTCATATTTATTACGTAAAAAAGGTATACTAAGTTCAGGTCGCCCAGAGTTACCGTTTCGGAAATATTTGCATTTAAATTGTTTAGTACATATGCCCAATGCAAACAAAATTTTTTTCTTGAAGCAACCTATGAAAAAACAAATAAAATTTAGAGATGCAGTTGCTATGGAACAGAAAATGTTTCATTTTTGAGTTTATCGTGAGTTTGTGTTTTCATTGCAGTTGATTCCTTTCGACACGATATTTTCTAGGGCCAAAGTTATTTTAATTAAAGTAAGTTAAAGAACGATCCAATTGTATTTATTATTCCCAATTACCATTATTAGAACATTAATTATCATGTGAAAGTTAATTGGTAAGAAGTAACAAAATATTATTTGTTTACCTGAGCTAACGAATTAACAATTTAAATGCAAATATCTCCGAAACGGTAACTCGGGACGACCTGAACGTAGTATACCTTTTTTACGAAATAAATATGAGAAAAGTATTATTTTTATTAAAAACTTAAATACACTGGGGCACAAAAAGTTATGACCTTATGAATGTTCGAAAAATGCCGCAGACTGCACTTACATTGTACATTAAAATTTCATGAAGAAATCAATTTCTCGTCCTAAAAAAACAATAATTGCCAAATTTTGTAAAAAAATTTTGGTTTGCTGGAAAGTTATTAGAGAAAAACAAAAATGAAGTTTTTGCTATAACACCCTGTATCTCAGTTAATATCAACTTTCGGATATAATTAAATCCTAATATTTTTATGAAAGTAGTCTATGGTTTTTCCATGTACCTTTAAATATCGGACACCCCGTATATTACATAACAGTCATTACGTACAGCGCTTCGCTTCTAACATTTCAGCGTGTGTTATTCGACTCTTACTGATAAAATAGACCGTGCGAAAGTATACTAATATAGTAGTAGAAAAAATTCTTACTGACTTTCCCTAAAAGAATACTTCTGAAAATTAATGAAATAGTTGACCAAAAGGTCTCCTTCTGACATTATTTTTCTTCCAAAAATATTGGCTCTATTCAGGAAACCTGAAGGTTTAGGTATAGGGACATGATATGTCATTTCACAGTAATTATTTTAATAAATGATCGATTATTATTTTAGAACTCCTTTTGAAAAATTAGACAATGTCAAAGCTATTGTAAACTTCAGATACCATAATTCATTCATAAAACTCTTGGAAAGTGAAGCTGCGATTGTGTGAAATGTTATTGAAAATCAGTAATGGGTGTAGGAGAGAACTACATGTTTGTTGGCTGAATGGCAACAGTGTTGAAGTCTGGTTATATAAGATTGTTAAATATTAAAACATAACCAGACTTATGGATGAAAAGCTAAAACCTTATTTAAATGATCCACTCTTTTACAAAATGAATGCACCATGATTGTTTATAATAAAGACGATTTTTCACCAATAATCACAAAAAAAAACACAAATCAACCAATATATAAACAATCCGTTAGATCACAGCCCCAACGTTGTAATGTTTAGAGCATTCATATTCACCCTAGTACAGTAGAAATATATGTTGCCAGAATGCAGTTGGATTAGTTCAAGATTCGTTTCATACTTTTAAGTAAATTTTTTTTATAAAACCTCTCATCGCCTTTCCACAGTTTATAGTAAAATTATTGGGAAATTAATTTATTTTAAGAGCAATTGCTGATTAAAGCAGTCGTAATTGTCAAATTAATAAACTTTTAACTGGGATTTTGCAAGATACCTTTGCGATAAATATGTGAATCACGCTATTTTTTTTTTTGATCAAACACAAGCACTATAGGAAAAATCCTTTAGGGCACCCTGGGAGTGGTGCGTGTGCGCAAAAAGCGATTCACGTTGGTTTTGAATCGTTGGAGGTTATATTCGTTGGGCAAAACGACCTCGGGAAGGTCGTTCCATAAGGATGAAGTCCTCCAGATGAAAGAATTCTTAAATTATGAAATTCGAGGAGTAGTAAGCTTAACTACATATGGATGAGTGGCTGTGGTTCGCCGTGTATTTCTGGTCTATTCGCCGCTCTGGGCGGAATTAAGAGGGCAAGCTCAGCCGAGCACTTTCCATGAAAATATCTGTAAAAGAGGGTCAAATCCCCAACCTGTCTGCGATGTTCTAGGCTGTCGAGGTTCTTCGTCAGCTCGTGGTCTCCAATCAGACGAATTTCGATGGAATCCAGTAGCCGAAGAGTATGTTTTTGTGCAGAGCTCCAGACATGAGAGCAGTACTCTAGTGATGGTCGAATCTGGGCTTTGTATAGTGTCAAAAGTTGTTGAGGTGTGTACAACTTTCTGGTTCGGAAGAGTACACCAAGTTTCTGAGAAGCTATCTTGGCGATTGCCACAACGTGGTTATCCCAAGACATATTTCCTTCCAGATTGACGCCCAGCAAATTAATGGATGAAGCCAGTGGGATCTATGCTGCAATAATGACCGAAAGAGGTGGGAAAGACTGTTTGTATTCCTTGCGTAGGCTAGAAGTAAACATTTTTCTATCTGTCGATTATAATATCTTCGGATAATATAGCCGAGGTACCCAACCTATTTTATGAGGGTGGGCGACACGTGGCTAAAGCTTTCAACATTTTGTAATATAATTATAGCTCAAATCCGTTACGAACTGTCCTCCGTGATCATTTCAACTGACAACTAAACTTCCTGTTTCGTAAACAACGGCCAAATTAAAAATACTTATTAAAATATAAATATGGCTCACGAAATCGATATTAACTTCTAATCAGAATCCATATTACGTACAGGGTGTTATGGAAATGGCAAATTATAATTAAATGGGCGATTCTGCGGGTTAGTTTCAGGGCTGATATTTCAAAGTCACTTTAAGGTACAGAATGACGTTTCCTTATGCTTGACAGTATATTAAACTTATTTTTAACTCTCATCTAAAGGATTAGATCTTTAGTGATAATCTGAACTTAAAGCGTCAATTGACCCTCAAATTAATTTAAAGCAAAGTTTTATAAGGTTTACCTTACCGTAAAGGGTACCTTAGCTAAGGTCTAACTTATATACTTTTTTTTAAATCAACAGTCCAAAAACTTGGGTAAATACTTCTAAAATCATACTTCTAAAATGTCAACTTGACAAGTGTTTTAATGTTGAAACATCTGATAACGTGTTGTTGCCGAACATAATATAAAAACTTAAGATTATAAGATATAAAGGAAAATAATGTGCTTGCGTAATTAGTTCTTCTTTTTCTTCTTAATCTTTAAGTAGACCTTAAGGTCTGTTAATTGTGCCGGTATTATTGGTTTTCCTGCGAAATGGAGTTCCAGCTGTCTTTCCATCTCTTGGGTGGTCTTCCTAATGGTCGTCGTCCTTAGCGATGTATGCTAGTCTACTTTGGCTCATCCTATCTACATGGTCACGCCAAAATCTCTTCTTTTCCTTCCCCATCTAACTATATCCTCCACCTTACACGTTGCTCTTATGTCACTGCTTCTTACTCTGTCGCTAAGTGTTTTTCCTGCGATGGTTCTTAAGGTCTTCATCTCTGCTGTTCTTAAGATGCTCTTTGTTTTATTTGTGTCAGCTCGAGTCTCAATGCCATAGGTTAGTACTGGTCTAACACAAGATTTATATATCCGCACTTTACTGTCGATGTACATACAGTTATTTTTCCAGATGATATCTCCTAGACAACCTGATATTGCCGAGGCCCTGCTGACTTGAGTTTTTATGTCGTTTATCGGATTGTGGCTACTTGATGTATCCACTCCTAAATAACGGAAGGTCATTATGACCTGTTCAATTGGTCTGTTGTTTATCACGAGTTTACATCTTACGGGCTAATTGAAGAAAGTCATACATTTTGTTTTATCAATGGAGATTAACATGTTGTATTGTTCACCCGTCTGATAGAACTTATGTATTTGCCTCTGTAAATCGTGTCCGTTTCTGCCAGGATCACTGCATCGTCCGCATAACACAACATACTAATTGGCTTGTAGTTCAATCTGTATCCCTTGTTCATTGTTGTCACTTCCTGTATGATCTCGTCCATGACGAGATTGAAAAGAAATGGGCTGAGACTATCCCCCTGTCTTATTCCTCTTGTTGTTTGATTGTTCACTTTTATTCTTGTTGTGTTATCGGTGTTCAGTTTGCTGATGATGTTTATTATCAGTGCCGATATTTGTTTCCTTCCTAATATGTCCAGTATATCGGGCAGTCGTACCCTGTCCAACGCCCTTGTTAGGTCAATAAGGCAAACGTAGGCGGGGCGGTTGAATTCATTCTCTTTCACCTACCCTACTATAAACAGGGCATCAGTTGGCGATCTGTTCTTCCGGAATCCTTGTTGTTCATCTTCATTTTCTATGGTGCGTTCGAGGATGCTTTTAAAGATACTGGTGAACAGTTTCATGGTAGTACAGAGCAGTGTTATTCCTCTGTAGTTCTCCGAGTTGGTTTTCTGTCCTTTTTTGAAGATTGGTATAGTGATGCTTTTGTGCCACTCTGTTGGTATGTTGGGTCTGGCTATTATTTTGTTGAACAGCTCAGTTAATTTTTTTGTTAGTTCCTCACCGCCATATTTTATGAGTTCATTGGGAATGCCGTCTCCCCTGGGGCTATCCTGTGTTTCAAGTCTTTCATTTTCATCTTGACTTCTTCCTCCGTGATTGTTATTCTCCCTTCTATTCCTTCGTCAACTTCCGGTGGCTGAATTTCTGGATTGTCTGTGTTGTAATATAGAGTTCTAAAATATGTCCAACAAATATTCAATAATTAGTTGTGTTTATCATATATCGGAACAGCAAGGAAATGCTGTGCACTGTTCTATTGCCATTATTATCATAACCTCTATAGCAAATCCGACATTATCAGTTTACAAAAAACATTTCATAATTTTTTCGGAAAATAAATAGTTCCATAAGACCTTCATTTGGGTAACTATTTCGTTAATTTTCATAAGTTCTCTTTTCAGAAAAGGTCAATCAGACTTTAAAACGTGGTGCGTAAAATTTTTTATAGTCATGATACTTAAATTCCGTGACTAAAGTCTATCACAGATCGAAGAGCTGATAAAACAATTTCCAAAATTCCACAGGCTTGTAAAGGGTCGGACTTTTATTGAATATTTTGTTATTATGTGAACCTATAAATAGGCGGAAAGTAAAATTTTCCCAAAATATTTGAGGTTATAAACTTCTAATCTATTTTTTAGACTTTATTATAGATAATAATTATCGTTCGCCCAGTATTTCAGCTGAAACCAATACTCTAGTGTGAACCGGCTCACTTACACTGCTGTTTCTTTATATCTGGTCAAGTTTGAAGAAGATACATATCTTCTATTCTATAATACCATAGCTAAACTATGGACATTATGCACTTACTAAACTATAACTATAATATGGGGTACTTTTATGAGTTTATTTGTTATTATTATTGACTTATGTAGCCCACGTAGACCCAAAAATCTTTATTTTGTTTGCTATGATACTATTCACTTACACGGTTACCGCTTTAACCAGGTTTGTTAGTTCACAAATATTACATACTTTAATTCAGCCAGATTGTGACTTTTCTATAGAAGAGATACCTATTTTTATCAGCTTTTTTGCTTATTTGACTTACGTAGGCCCAAAAATGGTTGATAAAGAATTTGTCCACTATGACACTTACACTTATATGCAACGAATACTTATAAACAGGAAGAAGACAAACAGCGGTGTTAACACATCGAAGCAAGTATGAACAAACGAACAAACCAGGTATCCATTACGTCTGGAATCAGCTGACAAACGCACGTGCTTTTCAAATGTCACTTTTGTACAAATTTTTATTATTGTCAATATTTTAAAGTGACATTTAACCAACAAAAAACATTCAAAATCCTTTTATTTGATTCAAACCCAAACCTAAATATTATTCTATGATTTGATTTACTAAGTGGTGAAAATCAATCTTAGGATTATGACATGTTTTAAGCTGTAAATATCACTTTAAAATAATCCTTACACACTCTTATATCATTTTTTGAACTAGTAACGTAACTACAAATGAAAAATTAAACTTCAGAAATAGTAGTAGTTTTATTAAAAAATAGGAAGTAAATCATAATTTACATAAAATATTTTATCATCTTCAACTGGGCTCTAGGTCCTAGCAAATATATCAGGCTTCAAGTCCGAGCATATTTTTTGGGCCCCATATGATTTATGGAAAGAAATTATTATCGATGCTTACTCATCAGTAAAGATGACTAAATGAATATTTCAATTACAAATTACTCACTTGCATCAAAAAGGAAGCGACGTTTTTCGTAAAAGATTAGAATATTAAAAATTATTTTAAAATTTAAAGATGCGTCTTCTCCACCATTTTAAATCATATCAGATGTTGCTTGATTTCCATGCCCGCCAGACGAAGGAAGTTAGCTTGTTTAACAATTCGTGCTATTCGCATTCTATGCCTGTCTCTGTCTGCAGCAACATTCCCTAATTCAGTAAAGTGAGACAAATATGACCAGGATCAAGTCACCTGCATAAACACTCACTTTTGGGCTTTCCATATTAACTCTACGTAAGTCTGATATTAACGCTTAAATGATAGAGTGAAACAGATAGATAAAAGTAGGTTACTTGTGAGCGTATGGAGCAGAGTAGGCTTAGCATCACTTCCAATGCCTTCTTACGTGTTTCGATCCCCCCCATAAGCAGTCTCACCGGGCTGCTTATATGGTTACCTCTCTAACCAGGTTTGTAGGCTGACGTAATGTCACATCCAGCCAGACTTTTAATTTTTCTGTAGAAGAAATACCCATTTTATCAGTTTCTTGCTTATTTGACCTACGTAAGCCCAAGAATGGTTGATAAATAATTTGTTCGCTATAATACTATACACTTGTATGGTTACCTCTAACCAGATTTTTCGGTTAAGTACTTTAATTTAGCCAGATTCTTCTGTGGCTAAAACATCCATTCTATCAGTTTTTGTTTATTGCTTTAGGTTACTATACTGTTTTGCTTATTTACCTTATCCATTATACTTTAATGAGAATCTTTATATTATCAATGCCTTAAAGCATATTGTTTAAAATAAGCGTTACAAAATAATAATGTGTATTTACTAAGTTCAGTTCTGGAATTTATGTCAAACTCATCCCTACCTGTAAACTTAAAATAACCAGGATGACAATAACTTGCAAGTGCTGTCAAAATTCAGACTATACCTACTACCTAATTTATGATCTTATCCATATGAGCCCATTGCGATATAATTGCATGAAGATCGTACTTAATTTTAGTATACATATTGTCTTATTAAATCCCATTAAAATTAAAAGCTTTAAACTTAACACTCATAATAGACTTGCAGCAATTTTTTCCTCCGTTTATTTACATTGTCTACGTCTGCGTTCATCAAAGGCATATAAAGTTAACGTTCCAGTCATTAAAAAACACGTGTGTCACCGCTGCACAATTATATTTATACAACCAGGAGCATAGTTCTCGGAGAGTCTGTTAATTCTTCAGATGTGGAAGATTTCCGGCACCTTGATGGCAGGAGCAACTACGGAAGTACGTCACTTTTTGTTTATACCAATAACCATTTAAAATGCAGTTAAACATAATATTAAACCAAGTCAGATTGATTATTTTTACAAGAAAAATAGAAGGTTTAATTGATCAATAAAACCGACTATTAACTGAAGTTTAGGTTAAATGTTTTGCTGTTGAAATGGATTAGGCGTGAAGTAATTGTGTTGTTCGTAGTATGGTTTTATGAACTGCTCTAATCTTACGACTTAAGACATCATGTCAGGCTTTGATTTAATACCATGGTACTGCAAAAAGTGCACGGTATATTAAGTACATTTGTAATGTTTAGCAAATACTATTATCATGCTTTAATATGCTCTGTGTTGAGTGTGTTTAGTCAGTTGGTCGCACGTATCGATAATTATTATCTGACTAATGCGATTATACCCTGTGTTATAAATGTTCTTTATCTACTATTTTCAGGATTGTCAGGACCTGCAATGGGACTCGGTGTCATATAGAAATCGACATACTACTGTCGAATTCTACTCCTAAAGTCGACGGTTGCAAATCTTGGCAGTCCACGTTGCTATCGACTACAATTGGAAAAATACCAGACTATAGTAAAATTATTATAGTAAAGATTTTCTATAAAATATAGTAGTAATTGCATTTTTTATTAATAATCCGTACCAAAATAAAATTGTAAACGTAAATTTACAAAAAAGTATAGTTAGTATTTCTAATCAATTTAGTAAAATTAGGTATTTACTAAAATATATAGTAAATTTTACAACGAATGTAAGTGAAAATAATTTACCAAACTGTATGGCACATTTTACTAATTATAATTATGCTTTACGTATTTTTTATTGTAAAAATCACCACAAGTTACCAAATAACTATATTATTTTACCAAAATATTTAGAAATTTTTAAAATACTGTATAGTTAAATCTTCAAAAATATATAGTACATTTTACTGAATTTGATAATACTTTATATACTGTATATTGTAACATTTGCTAAGTTTACAAAAAAATTTAATAGATAAATTTGTAAAAACAATCATATATTAGTATTTAACGGTATATATGAAAATAATTGTAGTTTTTAAAATAAACTATTACAAAATAGCTATAAAATTGGGAACATTTAATATGTTATTGGTACAAAGAACGCTTATTTACAAAAAAAAATTGCTAGAAAATACTTGACCAGTCTAATCTCATAGTTGTTAAAGTATTAATTATATAATTAATGTAGGACATCAAAGACATTTTGACTAGTTGGGGACAGTATAATATTATTGTCAACTTTTAAAGGTAAGATCGCTCCAGATATTTTCTGGTTGTGTTCAAGAAGTAAGTCCAATCTCACAGATTAAGTGCTTGTTATATAATTAATGTAGGACATCAAAGACATTTTGACTAGTTGGGGACGGTATAATATTATTGTCAACTTTTGAAGGCAAGATCGCTCCAGATATTTTCTGGTTGTGTTCAAGAAGTAAGTCCAACCTCACAGTGGTTAAAGCATTAAATATTTGTGTTAGTGCTTATCATATAATTAATGTGTGATATCAAAGACATTATGACCAGTTGGTTGGGGACCGGAAGAATTATTCTCAAGTTTTGAAGGTAAGATCGCTCCAGATATTTTCTGTTTGTGTTCAAGAAGTTAGTCTAATCTCACAGTGGTTAAAGTATTAAATGTGTGTATTAGTGCTTGTTATATAATTAATGTAGGACATCAAAGCCATTTTGACTAGTTGGGGAATGGAAGAATTATTGTAAACTTTTGAAGGTAAGATCGCTCCAGATATTTTCTGGTTGTGTTCAAGAAGTAAGTCCAATCTCACAGTGGTTAAAGTATTAAATATTTGTGTTAGTGCTTGTTATATAATTTATGTGTGATATCAAAGACATTTTGACTAGTTGGAGGCTGGACGAATTTTTCTCAACTTTTGAAGGTAAAATCGCTCCCGATATTTTCTATTTGTGTTCAAGAAGTAAGTCCAGTCTCACAGTGGTTAAAGTATTAAATGTTTGTGTTAGTGCTTGTTATATAATTCATGTGGAACATCAAAGACATTTTGACTAGTTGGGGGCTAGAAGAATTTTTCTCAATTTTGAAGGTAATATTGCTCCCGATATTTTCTGTTTGTGTTCAAATAGTTACACTCACAGTGGTTAAAGTATTAAATGTTTGTGTTAGTGCTTGTTATATAATTAATGTGAGACATCAAAGACATTTTGACTAGTTAGGGCTGGAAGAATTTTTCTCAACTTTTTAAGGTAAGTAGAAAATATGTCACCCATATTCACATAATTTTTTAGTACTAGAAAAAAACTTTAGGCCTACTTCTATCGGACGCTAATGATTCTATATATCTGTGGCACCTTTTACTCATTATTTGCGGTTGAAAAGGAATTTCTACAATATTTGAAAATTATAACTGATTTTGTCGATAAATCTCACATATAATTAAGTAAATAATAAATATTTATTCAAAATATCTTACTTCACTGCTTTTATTACAGCTGTCAAGTCAGGAAGATTTCCACTTTTTAATCTTACAGCTAGGTGCATATGGGTATGGGTGATTTCCGAAAATCATAAGTTGTAGCACTATGTCAAAATACAAGCATCTGATGGGCTTCAATTAACAGGCATAAAATTTTCGACAAAATTATCATGGAATACAAACAACTTTTTTCAATGGCATTCTTTGGTACAAGACAGAGAAAAAGAGTATTTCCGGGATAAAACTTGATTTTCGCACAGTTCTGATTTTGTCTTTCTCATGGTGATTATTGGTGAAGGATGGGCCTTAATAAAAAAAAATTTGGAACAAAAGATGTTTATTTTTGGTCGTCGAACACGATACGTCAATAAAAAATATGAGGTTCCATTGGAAAATCTTAACTTACTCACACCCGCGCCCGGGGGTTGAGGGAGTGGGGGTGATTTAAATTGCAAACTATTCCTCCTTCAAAACCAAACAACTTTTTCCCCAGACATTTTCCGCTGCAATGCGATGCACCGGAGTTATTCCGGGGTATCGACTTTTTTCAACACGGTGTATATACCCTCATCAGCTTCAGTAGAACAACAAGGATTAAAGCTAAAATACGACCTAAGTAGTTATAAACAAATTAAATACATTTTTTTAAATAGTCCATCTCTCAGTGGAGTGAAATTATGAAGAGGTAAAGAAACTCATAGTCTGCTTTAGTAGTTAAATAAACAATATACCCTCATCAGCTTCAGTAGAAAATACTTGAGAAGTAAATGTTAACAAAATAAATAAAACCGTATCCATTCTAATTTTTTGTTTTTATAATAGGAAAGCGGAAACCTTATATTTCTGTCAAATTTCTTTGCCTGGTTATCCATATCACAACCGAACACAGCGCACCTCACGTTATGAAAATTCAGATATTTATTTTAATAAACACACATATTACAATTCTAAAAGACTGACAATGGTGGTGACAACAATTAATCTTATGTGACAGATTGCAAATTAATTTTAGTTCTTCGCATTACCATGACAACGACAGGTATACTAATCAATATACATTCAATAATTTTACTTTATTAGTTCTTATTTCAATTTTTTCTAGTATTGATACCAGTATGTATGGCTTCAAAGTGTATCAATAAAAAATCACAAATATTTTGAAAAATTACACCTCGAGTTCGACACGGTATAATTTTTAAAACGTTGTGTACTTTAAATTTAAAACTTTTCACGGTTACCCGGTAACTTTATTGATCAGTTTAATGATTAGGATCTGGTGTGGTAAAACAGCTAATTTTGGCTCTTAGTTATGGTTTACTTACGTTTTGTTTATAAATGTTCGGGAAATAAAAGTTGTTTTGTATTTTTCTTAAACTAATATGTACGGCAGGGTTTTAATGCTGTTTGTCGTAAATCATTCCGAATAAATGATCATTGGCTTTTATTATTGATAATCATGATACAATTAGATTTCACAGTTTTAAATTACTTTATACGGCGTCCTTCATATACAAAAAGAGAACAACTTTTCGTTAAGGATTTAATTTAAAATTTAACTCTTTTTATGATCAAACACTATAGGAAAAATCTTTTACAGCACTCTGTGAGTGGTGCATGTGCGAATAAAGCGATTTACGCTGGTTTTGAATCGTGGCAGGTTATATTCGTTGGGAAGCATGACCTCGGGAAGGCCGTTCGATAAGGATGAAGTCCTCCAGATGAAAGAATTCTTAAATAATGAAGTTCGAGCTGAATCACAAATGGCAGTTGTTCGTCGTGTATTTCTGCTATTCGTCGCTCTGGACGGAATTAAGTTAAGGTCAGCCGAGTATTTTCTATTGAAATAGCTGTAAAAGAGAGTCAAATCACCAACCTGTCTTCGATGTTCTAGGCTGTCGAGGATCTTTGTTAGCTCGTGGGCTCCGATCAGACGAATGGCCCTGGGTGCAGAGCTCCACACATGAGAGCAGTACTCTAGTGATGGTCGAATCTGGGCTTTGTATAGTATCAGAAGAGGTGTGTACAAGTTTTTGGTTCGCAAGCGTACACCAACTTTCTGAGAAGCTATCTTGGCGATTGCCACAACTTGGTTATGCCAAGACATATTTCCTCCCAGATTGACGGCCAGCAAATTAATAGATGAATCCAATGGAATTGCGTGTCCTGCTATGACTATATCTAGTTCTATAATGTTAACCTTTCCAAAGAAAACTGCTGCCTGGGTTTTCTTAGCGTTGGATACTGTCACCCTAAGACGAAATTTTCTCCAGGTCTTTGTTGAGGCGCGATACCTCATGGTGTCTGCGAAGATGTGCGTCGGCAGCCAATGTTTGTGCATTCAAAGAGGAAGATGGGACAAGTGAAGAAGGTCGTCAATATAGAGTAAGAAGAGGGTGTGGGACAATATGGACCCTTGAGGAACTCCGGCATTGCTTGTGAAGGTGTCTGATCGAAATCCGTCAATCGCCATATGCAGGGAGGAAATTTGTGTTTCTTCTACCGGCGTTGGCGTTTGGCTAATGTAAAGTGAAGCAAAATAATTGGCAAATATTTACAACGTAAGTCAAGAAGAGGGGACTACTAATTAAATAATAATAATATCAGTAAGAAGGACATTTTGAGAAAAAAACTATGGTTTTGAATTTTCAGGAAGAATTCAACTATTTATTTTTATTTTCCGCTTAATAAATTATTGTTTGAACACATCTATGGCAAGACGCTCTCTAGCATGATTTTTATACATTCCTCTCTTCTCACTCTTCATACGGAAACGTTCAAATAAAACTGGACAAACAATAGTTGCCAGTTGCAATTAAATGAGCTCATTGAAGTATTGTTTGGGTTCGTTCCGGTATCGCTAGGTTGATAGAAATGGAAACTTATAGGAAATAGGTGCTCTTGTATATTCGTCATTGATTTCACAATGTGGGCATTGCTATGTAGTCGTAGAAAAATTGCTTTTAGGATAGACAGTAAAAATAAGTCAATGATAATTCTAGCCTCTTAGGAAAAATCATTGACTTACTCTTAATGCTAAAAGCCGTAGGGGAGATAGGGGAGCATTCGGCCACAGGGAGCATTCAGTTACTTACTTACTTAAGTTATTTTGAACTCTATTTAGATCTCCCGCTTTTATCAAGGAAGATAATTTTACCAACATTTTTAAGCGCAACCTGAACTATAATAAACAAGGTAAGATTTTTTCTGTAGATATTTTCCCCATATTTTCTATAAAAATGGAGATATTTAATTTTTATTTTTTGTGATTAAATCGTGTTTATATACTGACGTTTCTATTCCTGAATTATTTTATAAGCTATAAATATTAGTTAATATTATAACGTGTTACAATATTTTGGTCGCTGGGGAGCATCCGTCGATATAGACCTGGTATACAGGGTGTCTATTTTTGGATAGTTTTACGGGGTATCTCCGTTATTAGTAAAGATAGAAGGATGCGGTTTTTGCGTCACTGTGCTACTTCTTTGTCAAACAGAAGATGCCGTAATCAGAATTTTTCTAGGCCGCCTTGTTCGGGTTTGTTATATTATTAAAAAATATATCGGGTGACCCATTTAAAAAAAAAGCATTGTAATAGATGTTGCTGGTTCGAAATAAAACATCAGCGGACATTAGCCATGCTAAAGGTATATTTTTAGAACTACATTTTAGATCAGTCTTAATATCAACAACCTACTCAAAAAAGGGTTGCGTATTGATTCTTTCTCCTGTTACAATCATCCTTATATTATCTTATTATAACCTTAACTACTTAATCTACAACCTTAACCCATAAGGTTCATGTCCTTGTTATTGTTATACTATTATAACTAATAACATCATTAGCACGTCTGACCATCGATCGTGATATTGAAATCAGAACCAATGTCAAATAATATTATAACAATAATAAACCATAACTGTTTTTACAAGAAATGAGTAAAAATAGAATATGCCTCTATTTTTACCTCACACCTCCCTTGGGAAAGGAAAAAAAAAATCAAAGGTCTAGAATTTTGATTTTTTTTTTTTTTTTTTTTTTAGACCTATGTATATTATATATATACATATTTACGCTGCACTAACTAAATATGTGCGCTAAACTTAATTCTATAATTATACTTGTATAACTATAATTTATATGACTATAATTTCTATAACTATAACTAGCGACTACAACCTCTATAAATGTCGACTATAACCGGTTTTTTAAAATACAATATATATAATGTTTTGGCCATTGTTCACTTTTATTTTTACTTTCACTGCAGTTAAATTATTGTTCTTTCCGTTTCTGTACACTCGCGTTCTATTATAGGCTGCTAAAAATATGTTTTTCTTTGACTTTTTGATGCCATTAAGTTATTTTATATCATTGAATGCTCGCTGAAATCTGTACCTTAACTCTAACGGATAACTATCAAAGTTATATAAAGGATCTACTTCCTTTAGTATTTTTGAAGGTAACTTTGAAGTTTTACCAAAAACAAGTTCGTATGGCATGTAACCAGTTTCAGAATGGACACTATTGTTGTAAGCAAAAGACCAAAATGGTATCCAAGTACTCCAGTTTTCTGGATTTTTGCCTATTTGCATACGGAAATATGCCTCTAATGCTTTAGAAGAATTGTCTAACATTGTTTGGCAGTCTACAGCCAATGTGACATTTAATGTATTTACTTGGAGCATATCGCATGCTATCTCTAAAGTGGCGGCTAAGAACTCGGTTTCTTGATTTGAAACTATCTCATTAGGAATTCCATATCTTAAAATAAATTTTTCAACAAAAATTTTTGCTACTGTTTCTGCATCATTATTATTTAATGAATAACATTCCGCGAATTTACTTAGGTCGCACTGTAGGAGTAAAATATATTTATTATTTTCTATATCGGGTGCAAAAGGACCTACTAAATTTAATTTAACTCTCTGAAATGCCGAAGTGGGAATCATTTTTATAGATTCAATAGTTCGTTTAGAATATTTATGTCTTCGACAATCATCACACTTTTCAATAAAATTTTCTACGTCGCTTTTTAAATGTATCCACGAGTAATATTTTTTAATATTATTATACATTCTATTAATGCCTGCATGACCTCCTGTCGGCAATAAATGAAAATCATTTAAAATTATTTGCTGTGTTTCGCGATTCAATATTTTTTTTATATTTTTAATCACAGATATTTGTATACCGGTATCTCCTATCAATTTCATATCTTTCAAAATTTCTTTTAAAAACTGAGCATTATTTTCGTCTTTAATAACCATTAATTTGCAAATATTTTGCTTATTACACACGGATATCAGGTCTCTCAACGATGCACTAAAGGCTAACGCCGATCGAGATTTCTGATTTTTGTACTCCGGAGTGTTATTATTTTTGAACTGCAGGTCTCTCAACGGTGCACTTAGGGCCAACGTCGATCGAGGATCCTGGTTCATATAAATAATATTTATATCCTTAAAATAGACGAGATTTCCTACACGGTAATCATATTTTTTATTTTTACACTGCTCAATAAACTCTAAATTGGAGATAAAACAAAGTTCACATGGCTCTAAAGGCCGTTTATCTAATTTTCCTACTTCTGGGTGACCGGTTTCTATTTTGTCTGTTTGTCGGTTGGCGGCTGCTCTCGTAATAGCAAAAAGAGATGCATTTACCGTCTTACCTAAACTTTTAAGCTTTTCCACATCTAATTCTGTGTGGGATAAATCATCGGATAATTTATTATCCCTAACATTTTTAACGACAAAATCGTATTCTTCTAAAATTAATCTAAATTTTGTTAGTCTATTTGACGAATTCGTCATACTAAAAAGAGAAATAAGCGGTTTACAATCCGTTTCAAGTGAGAATTTTCTTTCGTACAAATAAGGTCTGAAATGTTTCATAGCCCATACCATGGCCAAGAGTGCTTTTTCAAAATTACAATAATTCCGTTCTGCTCTATTCAATGATCGACTTGCATACGCAACAGGCTTTCCGTCCATATTTGACAAAGTAGCCCCTAAGGCGAAATCTGAAAATTCTGTTTTTAATCTAAATATATTGTCTTCCGCAAAATTTGGAAACTGTAAAATTGAAGAATTTTCTAGCTCATTCTTTATTAACTCAAAAGATTTTTGACATTCTTGTGTCCAGTTAAAAGAAATATTTTTCCTAGTTAACTTATTTAATGGAAAAGAAATTTTTGCGAAATTTGGAATGAATTTTCGATAATAATTAGCAAATGCTACAAATCTCTTAGTTTCATTTGCATCTTTGGGTACGGGATATTGCTGAAGGACTTTAAGTTTCTCTGTATCAGGAAAAACACCATCCGCGGATATCACATGCCCAAGATACAAAATTTCCTTCTTTAAAAATTCGCATTTATTAGGATTAAGTTTTAAATTAACTTCTCTGAGCCTTTGAAAAATTTTCACTAAATTTTTGTTATGATTTTCTAAACTGTTTCCAAATACAATTAAATCATCTAGATACACAAAACAACTGTCATAATTTAAGCCTGCCATAGCAATCGTCATTATTCTAGAGAACGCGCTTGGACTAATTTTTAACCCCATTGGAAGTCGTGTCATTTGATACTGTCCCCTGTCAGTCATAAAAGCTGTAAATGGTCGACTAGACTCGTCCAAAGGCACTTGGTAGTATCCTTGGGACAGGTCTAAATGTGAGAAGTACATAGCCCCTGACAAAGAATCTAAAATTTCTGTTATAGATGGAAGTGGAAATTTCTCATCATCCCTTAATTTTTTATTAAGAAGACGAAAGTCGATGACTACCCTAAATCGTTTAACGCCTGTTTGGTCGGCTTTCTTAGGAACAACTAATAGTGGTGCAGACCATTTAGATTTGGTTTCTTCAATTATTCCATCTTTTAACATTTTACTGACTTGATTATTAATTTCTTCCTTCTGCGCCTGTGGCAATTTATATGGCTTTACAAAAGACGGTGACGCGTCGGGTTTAAGCCTTAACGTCTGTTTATAAATATTTGTCGTAGAAAGAGGATCATCGGGTAAATGAAAAACGTCCGAATATTTCGCGCAAATTTTTTGTATTGAAAATGTCTCTTCTCTATTTAAATGATTATTATTAATTACACTTAATAAATTATCTATACGTTTCACCGAATTACGCTCAGTTTCGAGAAAACAACACGTTTCATAATCATTAAAATTTTCGAGCTTAGGATAAAAATTCCTTAATGTAACTTCCGTGTCGCGTGTATTTAAAATCTTTACAGGTATCATATTACCTTGCGGCCGGACTAACGCGCTTGCTATATAAATTCCGCTACCTATTTCTTCCGGTAATACTATGCAATCTTCATTTTTGTCAATTTTGCAAAATTTTATTACCTCACACCTTGCAGGTATTTTAAAATATAATAATTGTTGTTTTGACAACAATGGCAATGAAATAGTATTATTATTTATCACAAATGAACAACTAAAGTTCTCGTAATCTATTTTGGTATTATACTTTAGGAAAAAATCTGAGCCTAAAACTCCATTTATGTCGTTTTCAAAACTATCTACTAAATGAAAATTATGCTTGATATTTATATTATTATTATTATTTTTAAAACCAATTGTTAAATTTGCTACGCCTTGCGAAAATGTTGACCCTGAAATACCGTTTATTTTTATTTTCTTTACCGTATTTATATGTTCATGTTTATTTACAAATTTTTTAAATATAACACTTATGGAAGCACCCGTATCAATTAATAATTTTAATATTTTTCCATTATAAGTAACTTCAATAAAATTTAGACCGTTTAAATTAAAAATTGCTGTTTCAAAATTATTATTATTATTATTGTTAATATTTTCATTATTATTATTATTATTATTATTATTGAATTTCCACTCATTCGTACCTCTGTTAAAATTAAAATTTCTCCGGTTATTATGACTTTGAAATTTTTTATTAAAATTATTTGGCATGTATTTATTTTTGATCTGAAATTCTTGATGAGGTGGTTTATAATGTTGTATGATTTCCTCATCCTTAGCTCCCCTGATAGCATCATTTAATTTGACATAGTTCCGAGCTTTAACAATAGTGCGCAATTCCTTATTTTTTAAACCATTTGCGAACATGTTAATTGCAAGTTTTTCGTTAACGTTAAGTAACAATTTTAAAGCTTCTTCATTGTCATTCGATTGAGCAATAGTTAGGTCAAGCATTAGCTTTTCGATAACTCTACCAAAATCATCAATCGATAGGCTTGCCTGCCTAGTACCACACAATTGAAAGAACAATGCTGGCGCCGACTTTTTCGTAAGAAAATGAGTTTTCAAATCGGCTATCAATGCTTTATTTGTTGCATACGTTCTCTGCAATCTTACTTTACCGATTACTGATAATCTAGTCTTCAACACGTAATTTGTTAAACTCTTTTTCCCCTCGTTATTTAAAAATGAATCATATAACTCAATGCCATCAATTAGTCGCTGGGTCACATTCTCTGTACCATCCATGCGTGGCAACAAAGATGCGGCCGTTAAAAAATCAAATTTTTCAGCCATTATAATAGAAATTCAACGAACAACAAAACAAAATAGCGTAAACTTACGGTCCTTAAACACTTTCGAAATTTTACAGATGCTTCGAAATCTGCTTTCTATTAAACTTTTTACGTATAGATGCAGTAACAGGTTTACCATTGAAGGGCTTGTGGTATGACCCCTTCGTAATTAACTGCCTTACACTTCCCATTTTTGCACAACTTTCACTGAACTAAACTTTTTATTCACTAATACTGGACTTGCATGACTAAGTCCACTGGCAGGATCGCCATGTAATAGATGTTGCTGGTTCGAAATAAAACATCAGCGGACATTAGCCATGCTAAAGGTATATTTTTAGAACTACATTTTAGATCAGTCTTAATATCAACAACCTACTCAAAAAAGGGTTGCGTATTGATTCTTTCTCCTGTTACAATCATCCTTATATTATCTTATTATAACCTTAACTACTTAATCTACAACCTTAACCCATAAGGTTCATGTCCTTGTTATTGTTATACTATTATAACTAATAACATCATTAGCACGTCTGACCATCGATCGTGATATTGAAATCAGAACCAATGTCAAATAATATTATAACAATAATAAACCATAACTGTTTTTACAAGAAATGAGTAAAAATAGAATATGCCTCTATTTTTACCTCACAGCATATTTGTTTATTTTCCTTGAAAACTATTGAATGTAGAAAAATCTGAGTACGTCACTGGATTCTACGTAAAAAACTACAAAAAGAACATTTTATTTCTTTTTGATACGTTACGGGGTAGCCGAGATATGGGGGATGTCTCAAAATGCACAATTCTCTAAAACATCCCGTATATCAAAAACAAGGAGGCCTAGAAAAATTATGATTACGGCATCTTCTGTTTGCAAAGTGCTGCGAAAACCGCATCATTCTATCTTTACTAATAACGGAGATACCCTGTAAAACTACCCAAATATGGACACCCTGTACATTTCGGTCGAAGTCAAGCGATGCTCGGGTATCGAGTGAAAGGTAATAAGTAACAAGCGACGATTTTCATTTGAATTTATAACTCGAGCAGTTTTTTTAATAATCGAGCGATGTCGGTTATTTCAATAATCCAGCGGTTTTTCGCTTGAGCGACCACAACACTAGTTATCCTGTTATGAGCCAAATTAGTTAATAATCGCGAAATTGTTCTTTATGGCCGAATGCTCCCCTACTTTGGTAGGTATTATGAAAGAAATTGGCAGCATCGAAGGTTAAATTGTTAGAAGGTACTTGAAATCATCTACGTCAAAAAGTATTATCTGTGAAACATGATTTAGTGTGTTATTCCGTAACCAAGTACCCAATTTAATACGGGGAAGCTTATCCACTTAAAAAAGCGTTGGAATACGAACCACTTAATGTGTTTAAAATAGTTATTTTATAAACAAGTCTGCTTAAGTACTTGTACTTGAATAAAGTGGCCCACTTCTTATGCATATGGTTATTATAATTTCATATAATACAAACACTGAAGGTTTACGTGAACTAAAATTACCTCGACGACTGATTTCCAGGTTGAATTATAAATATTATAATAAAACATACCAAAATATGCAGTCATAATTAGTTTGTTTATTATTTCTGATATAAACTGTTCATCAAGAATATTTTAAATTAATCCTACCTGGATATAGTTTTCATAACTGCGATGATTTAAGATCATATATACAGTGGATCTTATTGACAGTGTAAAAAATTACTTACTAAAACGCCGAGGAAAAATAAAGAGTTTAAACTAACAAAAACTTAGTAACCGACAGTAAAGCATCGTGTAGATTGTACATACAATTAGTTATCTGCTGTAATAACAAATAGGAAATGTGAAGTTATTTTTTTATCCCAGTTAACGAAAGAAAACTTTCGAAACAAAAATATGCGCAATAATTGGCTTAAATTTTACAATCCAACCAAACAGAATCTACTACGTAATACAGTGAAACCTCTATTAGGCGGACACCTACGGGACCGTCTAAATGTGTCCGCTCATGGGAAATTTGTTATTAGGTAATATGTAAATGCAAAATTATTACTATGTATATGTATGTATAAACATAACATAACAAAAATACACAAACTTTAGTTAGGATGAAGTACTAAAAGAATCTAATAACGTAGTTTGACGTGTTTGCGTTTTATACTTGCAATCTAGAAAATGTAATTCCAAATCTGATAACAATTCCATTGCTGTAGAGTCACCTCTAGTCCTTGCATACTCTTATAATTCCTTTACCATACTAATTAGTTGTTCATAATTGGTGACATTTGTTTGATTACTGCATTCAACTTCTTCATCAGAGTCGTCAGATAGTGATGTGGTTTCAGTTTGGACTACAATTCACATTATACTTGTAACCTAGAAAATGTAACTCCAAGTCTGATAACAATTCCATTGCTGTAGAGTCACCTCTAGTCCTTGTATACTCTTATAATTCCTTTACCATACTAATGACTTGTTGATAATTGGTGACATTTGATTGATTACTGCATTCAACTTCTTCATCAGAGTCGTCAGATAGTGATGTGGTTTCAGTTTGGACTACAATTTACAAATAAACGGCGGACTACTGCCGGGGAATCACACATACTTTCATTCGGCGAAGTCCTTTCGCTCTGCCACGCATACGCGATTGGTTGCCGTCTCTGTCTTCAGGTTTGTTCGGGTTCATTCGTGATTTTTCTTTTAAAAACGTAAAATTTTTCTGAGCATACATAACGGATATTTAAAAAAAAAATACTGGTTCGATTAAATATAAGAAACAATAATTGAACGTTTATGGCACTTTGACATAAATATTTCTCAAATTGTTCCACATCATGCCTTAGATATGTTTCACAAATAGTTATTATTTATTATTATAATAGGATTTGTTCAATTGAAGGAAATTCTCATTTATTTCATTAGTCTCGCGAATTTCCTTATAGTTGATTTTGGGTCGAGGTTTAGAAAAATCAAGCTTCAATTCAAATTCATTTTATCCTTTGAAAAATTATTTTAATCGGATGTCGTCTTTCGAGATATCTACAAGTAAACTAAGAAATTTTATAAATTCTATAGAATTACATATTACAGAATGGCTTATATTTAAAATCGAAATAAACTTCTAATTAGTAGAAGATACTCTACTGGCATTAGAACTTTTGATGCTTCGATTGCAGTTTCATTACATTGAATATAGCAAACTGCCAGATCTTTTACTTTATCCCAAAGATCTCTCAAACTACTAGTGTTGTGATCGCTCGAGCGAAAATCCGCTTCAGTACTCGATTATTAAAATAACCGACATCGCTCGATTATTGAAAAACTGCTCGACTTATAAATTCAATCGAAAATCGTCGTTTGTTACTTATTACCTGTCACTCGATACCCGAGGTTCGCTTAACGCCGACGTATATTCGAGCAGTGTTTGGCTCGATAGGAAATACTCTAGTTATAAATTCAGGCGAAAAATCGCCTTCCACTTGATACCCGATCTTCGCGCTCCATCCGAAATGTGAAGATTGGCGACGTACGAGTTTGACGCTCAGAAGGCTGACACCACATACGCGTTTCTTAAAGGCACATAAACGAGAAAGTGCATATAAAAAAGTATGCCGAATCCCTTAGTGGATTGCTCGCGACATTAGTTGTGTTTTGACTGGCTAGCCAGCGGCGTTTGTAATTTTAAAAACTCTAGACTAAACCCCTGGTGTTTTATCAACACATTCTTCTTAGTTATAAAAATTTCATGTGATTAATCGCTCGAACGATTCACTCGATTATTAACATCGCTCGAGTATCAAGTACTCGATTATCGATTATTAACATCGCTCGAGTATCAAGTACTCGATTATTAAAATCATCGGTTTTTTCCAACACTACAAACTACAGATATAAAAATGTACATTTCTAGCCTACCCAACGAATACAAAGAGTCTTTCCCACCTATTTCGGTCATTATTGCAGCATAGCCAGATTGTCATATTATCGCAAAGGTATCTTGCAAAAAACCCTTTAAAAATTTGTTAATTTGACAATTACTATTGGTAGTTAATTCGCAATTTCTCTTAAAATAAATTTATTTCCCAATAACTTTACTATAAACTGTGGAAAGGCGATGAAATATTCTTTAAAAAAATATTATTATACTTAAAAGTATCAATCAAAGTATAGTTTGATTTATGTTTTTTTGTGATTATTGGTGAAAAATCGTCTTTATTATAAACAATCATGGTGCATTCATGTGTAGTTTGTAAAAGAGTGGATCTTTAAAAAAGGTAATTTATCTTTTCATCGGTAACTATGGTTAGCGTACTTTCTACTGATGAGAAGTGTATTTCACTTTTAAATATAAGCCTTTCTGTAATATATAATTCTATGGAATTTATAAAATTTCTTAAATTAAAACTTATTTTTTACTATTAATGAGAAATTATAAAACAACTTAGAGAATCTGAATATTCTGATAGAAACAGAAGAATTTTTATTATGACACAACCGATTGTGTTCTTTTCTTTTTTTTAAATGTCCGTCATGGCCTACTCAAGAAAATTGTATATTTAAAAAAAAACAATTTTTCGGGCATAATATTAACACTAAAAATAAAATATTATATATTCCTAAGAAGCTTGTTAAGAACTAAATCACATTATTAAAAAATATATAGGGTGACCCATTTAAAAAAGGGAAAGGTGTTATTTTCCTTGAAAACTATTGATCGTAGAAAAAACCTGAGTACCTACATCTCTGCATTCTACGTAAAAAACTACAAGGGGAATATTTTATGTCTTTTTGATAAGTTACAGGGTAACCGAAATATGGGGGGTGCCCCAAAATGTAAAATTCTCAAATACATTGCCGTATATCAAAATCGAGGAGGCATTGGAAAATTCTAATGGCATCATCTTTTGTTTAACAAAACAAGATTCTTCTATCTTTACTAATAACGAAGATACCCCGTAAAACCACCGCAAAATGGACACCCTGTACATAAAAAAAATTGTTTACATATTTTTTAAAATACCCAAGAAAATCCATAGTACAATTCCTAGCCCATGGTAAAATTTAACATTGAAGAAGGGTCTACTTAACTCAAATATTAAGTTCCAAAAACTCCATTGCACCCCATCAAAAGACAAAAATCCCTGTGAATAATATCCAATTATCATTAGCCGATTATCAGCTCATTGAATCGGCTAAATACATTTCCTGATTTAGAACGCAGCACGAGTCCACTTAAGAAGAGCGCATCGGTTTTTCAATTACGACTCCTCTAGAGGCGATTCAGTCACCCTTACGTTCGACGGCAATCGAATTGATTGAAGCGAAAAAGCAGCCATTAAGTGTTGTGGTTAGAATGCAAATGGTGACAATCAGAAATTAAGTTTCCACCAAATAAATGGAAATAATCGCTTCGGGAATATATTTTTTTCTCTTTTATCATCATTTCGTCCTTAATGAAAATGATTACACAGCAATATTTTGGCACATCAAGACCTTCTTTACTGGACAATAAACAATATATTTTCTCGCATAAAAGAAGGCCTTGTGGTCATCACTAAAAAGCCTCTTTTAGAATTAATATTGATATGTATTGTCCATGTATCGAGAGATTTTTAATTTCGTTACATCCCTACGACTGATTTCGGTTCTGGACGGTCGTTGGTTGGCAACCAAACCGGCACCAATACGACGGAGTTGCCTATAGGACGGCGACAACATTGTGCGCAAGACAATCGACGAGCAACCTTTAAAATTATGACCGGTAAACTGTGCACACCAACCATTTTTTCACTCATAAAATTTAACTTTTTACTTAAGTTGTACATATCGATAGTTATAGGTAGGTGGAGCCGAACGAACGGTTTCATTACGTTATTGTCTACTTTTTTGTCAAAAATTAATAATTATTTTTGTTTACAACTGTAATGTGTCGGGATAAAGGAAAGTCACGATTTAGATTTTCTTTACTATATTAAAACATAACTAACAAAATGTTGAAATGTAATATTTCGTACTGTAAAGTAAAGATTAGAGAATGAACTACGAACTAAATGTCAAGAGAATAATCATGGTAATGTCCTTAATCTTTAGATACCCAATAATTTATATTTACTACTAACAAAAATTACCATGAGCGTCCTAAATAGATTTAAATAATATTAATTATTACCAATCAATTAAAGAGTAAACAAAATCATTGCAGAGTAATCAAATTCAAGACTGTGTGGCATTTCAACGATAATGAACAAAGAATTGATAATTTAATATAGCTAAATAATGGTTTTTAGGTTTACTTGACCAACTCTGACTAATGGTTATATTTACTTGTAATAACTCAAAAACAAACAACTTAAATTAAAATTCTTATCTAAATATGAATAACTAGAGAAAGTATAGAAAATACATAGGCGTAGTATATGGGTACATTACACCTTCCCTCTTAATGAGAAATTTTTATATTTAAAATTTCACTTTAAATACATTATAGATATAAAAGAGATATATGTTACTAAATTACAAAACTAATGCTGAAAGAAATTAAGATTAGAATATAATTAAATACAAATCGTACACAATTTTAATCCATATTGGTTTTCAGAGATGCAAGCCTTTTGCTTCTTCTAGGCGTACTGCTCTTACTACTTTCTACTTCACTCACTGGCTGTTCTTTAATATTAATAGAGTCATAATTTGTATCATATGAAATGGCTATAGGTTGTTCATTTATAGAGCTTGATCTTTTATCTCTACAATAATTAAACGTTATGCAATTTGTGATACAATTGTTTTCGTGACTATGTCGTAAAATATTTCTCCTACAATATTTGAATAATCGATAAAAAAATATAGATACCTGCTACCTTCAATAGACTTAAGAGTATGTAAATAAAGTAAGAATTTTGAAATAAATTAAAAGAAGTATTATTCATTTCGTCCTTAAGTTTAGAAAAGGTTTGATCTAATTTAGATAATTTATGACTTGCTATATTAAGATTTTCTCGATCTAAAGTAAATAAATGTGAAGGTAATATATGCAAATCAGTTAGATTTTTATATTCTTTCTTATTACAACAATCATCATCTACTAAGTTGAAATTTGGAATTACTGATTTATACTCGGTTTGAAATAAAATTTTATTGTTGGGTTTCAACACAGTAGTTGAAGTAAATAATTTACAATTTATGTCAGTGATTGTTAGAATTCCTGTGTCCTTTAGATTATAGTCAACAGGTGTGAAATTTTTACAGTTTAAGGTTACAGAGCTTTCTTTAGGAAGAACAAACAACCATGAATTTGACCTATACAGAGGTTGCCATGTTTCAGTGATTACTTTTATTAGCCGTATGTCACAGTTTTGTGGTGGCGATTTAGGATTAAACATTAATTCCGTTTCACAGATTGGCTTAGTATAAGTAGAGAATATTGGTAAATCATGAATACAAACGAATTGATTATTAGACAATTGATTACATGCATTTAGGTTTTTAAAAGAAACATAACTGTTTTTTGCTTCCGAAATTGCTAGATAATCAAAAGAGGGTAAAATAAATACATGTTGCTTATTATCGTTTAACATTGGCAATGGAACTAATTTAAAAATATCGAAATTTAATTGGTTTACCAGAGGTATTTTTATCACGAAAATAACCTTATTTTCAGAAAAATAATAGTTTATATGCACTAAAGATAATAATTCATGAATATTTTGGTTCGTTAGAGGCAGCGCATACGACGTAGATGAAGGTAAATGTAAAAGACTTTTGTTAATTCTTCTAAAAATTGGCTAGGGCTTATAACTATCGGGTGGATTTGATTACTTTTTACTAATAGAATCGCGTTAATTATTGAAGAGTATTCATTATTTAATTCGCTTATCAACAAGGTAATTAGTGATAAATGTTCATCGATTATTTGTTTAAGATCTAAATTAAAATACTTTTTTTCATTTGCGATAGTTAAGTTATGAATCTGATTAAAATTGGTTTCAAAAATTAAATTATTTTTCTCTATATTTGTAACTGAAGAGTTAAAGTTTTGAATAGTACTTTGAACTATTTGAACTTGATTGTGTAATAAATCAATTAAATGATTGTCATTTAAAGATATTTTATTTATCGCTTTATTGTAATATTCAGCGTCGTTTTGATCTAGAGTTCCAAAAAGAGTTTTGAACATAGATCCAATTCCATTAATTAATCCACGTTTTGTTCTTGGTTTATTTGCAAAGTCTTTTAATGTTTGGTCTTTTTCCTTTAAAATTGGAAATAATTGTTCAATAATTTTTAACGAAGTATTACATAAATAAAAGTCATTGAGAGATTTAGATGAGCATAATTCCTCAGTTTTCCTTAAATTATTTTCCAAAAATGTAAGTTTATTCTGAAAGGAATCTAAATTAAGGTAAGTTACAAGTTCCCAAGAGGAATCAAAAAATCTAGCGAGTCCTATGTGGTCATAAAATATACCTGAAGAATTTCTTATAACCTGGACATCTATAGGTCGAACTGCGGCCAATGTAGACCGTGAAAGAATGAAGGTTGCTAATCTGAAACAAGAGCTGGTTTCAATCGATTATTGTGAACTTTCGTACGTTTATTCTTAATTAGTAAGGTAGAGTTTACAGAAGAATTGATTTCTACAACGCGATAAGGACCATTGTAATGTTGTGTTAGTTTTTTAGATTGATTTAACTTGGTTTGGCTATTTTCTAAGTAAACAAGATCTCCTACAGCAATTTTGAATGAGTTACCCTTTTTTTTATCATAATAATTTTTATTTACTTCCTTAGATTTAATTAAATTCTCGCGTGCGATTTGTTGACTTTTTTGAAGTTTTAAGGTTAAATCGTCCAAATAATTGTCATAGGTATACTTAAATTCGGGGTTTTTTGTTAACTGTGATGGTAAGGAGGGTTTATTTCCAAACACCAATTCATATGGAGAAAATTTTGTAGATGTATGTATAGATGTGTTATAAGAAAAAATTGCAAAGTCTAACCAATTATCCCAATCGGATTGATCTTGATTAATATAATGTTTAAAGTAATCTGCTAATGTAGAATGAGTTCTTTCGAGAGCGCCATTAGTTTGTGGATGATAAGCAGTAGAGGTTAAATTTTTAATTTTAAAAAGTTTTGATGTTTCACGAAACAAGTTTGATATAAAGTCACGCCCTTGATCGGTCAAGATTGATTCAGGTATACCATAATTACAAATAAATCTATGAACAAAAACGTCGGCTACTGTTAAGGCTTCATGGTTAGGGATCGCATAAGCTTGCGTATATTTAGTAAGGTCGTCTTGTAGGGTTAGAATAAATTTATTGCCAGATAGTGTTATAGGTAACGGTCCCACGATGTCTAGAGCGATACGTTCAAATGGTTTTTGTGACGTAGTTGTTATTTGCATTGGTTCGCGATTTTTCCTTCTGACCAGTTTATTTTTTTGACAAGATTCGCAGCACTTGACAAAATTTTTAATATCTTGTTTCATATTATGCCATTTATAATTTTGTTTTATCCTAGCGTAAGTTTTGTGAAACCCTGAATGACCTGATGTTGGATTAGTATGATTTTCATCCAATATTTGCGATACTGAATCTCGATTAGGTGTAATAAGAACATCATGGAAAATATTAACGTTAATATTAGAATTTTTGAAAATAAATCTTAACATTGCTCTGATTTTTTTGAAATGTAATTGATCAAATCCTACACCTAACCTAGGTAGATTAATTGAGCTGATGTTGTTCTTTAATAAAATTGTCTTAAGTTTCATTAATAAATTAAAAAGTATTTCGTATTCACCTTTTTCCCAATTAAATTGTTTGTTAACAAGATAAAATATATAAATATCATTTTCCTTAAACATTTTTACGTCTCCTATTCTTACATTAAGGTTTATTAATTTTTCCTTGTGGTCGAACTTTTCGTTTAATTGTATAAATGATTTTCCTATCAACTCAACGTCTTCGGAGATGCACAAAGCAGAATGATTTAATTTATCTAAAATATTTTCGCTAACTTCAGTTATTTTGTCATTAGTAATAATTGTATTTTGATATGCATGAAGAAAATCAGAATAAGAAGGATTTTGAGATGAATTTATGGTGTTAATTATGGCTTCTTCAGATTTTATACGACTTAAAGCATCGGCAACTTGATTTCGTTTACCTGGGCGGTATTCAATATTATAATCATATTCTTCCAATAGCAAACGCCAACGGACTAAACGTGAACTAGGGTCCTTGACGTTGAAGAGCCACGTTAAGGGGCGATGATCAGTAAAAATATTGAATTTTCTACCGTACAGATAGGGGCGAAAATGTTTGACAGACCATACAATTGCCAATAACTCTTTTTCTATCGTGCTAAAATTTGATTCGCTTTTATTTAGTGTTCGACTGGCATAAGCAATAGGTAAATCATTTTTACCTTCGCCTTGTGATAATACGCCGCCTATGGCAAAGTCACTAGCGTCCGTAGATAAATTAAAAGAGTTTTCAAAATTAGGATATTGCAAAATAGGTTCTTTAGTCAAAGTATTTTTTAATGTTTCAAATGATTCTTGTTGGAGACTGGTCCATTGGAATGGAACATTGTTTTTAAGTAATTTTGTTAATGGTTGAGTAATTTTGCTAAAATTTGGAATAAACCTTCTATAGTATCCTGCGAGTCCCAAAAATGAACGAATGTCTTTGACGTTTTTTAATATAGGATAGTTAACAATGCTTTCGATTTTACCAGGATCAGGTTTTACTCCAGTTTCAGTGATTAAATGTCCTAGATACATGACTTCTTTGCGTAAGAATTCACATTTTTCAGGTTGAATTTTTAAGTTAAATTCAGAAAGACGTTGGAAAATTTCTTTTAATCTTTGGTTATGCATATCAAGATCGCTTGCATGAATAACAATGTCATCCAAGTAGACAAAACACCGGAAATTTTGAATTCCTGCAAGGACAGTATTCATTAATCGCTGAAAAGTGGCGGGTGCATTTCGCAACCCAAAGGGCATACGTTTAAATTGAAAATGACCAGAAGGTACGGAGAATCCAGTTTTTGATGCATCTGCTGGATCCATTTTAACCTGATGGAACCCTGACGTTAGGTCTAAGGTTGTAAAATATTTAGAATGACCCAATTGATCCAGAATTTCTGTGATATTAGGTAATGGATGGGAGTCACCGATACTTAAATTGTTTAATTTCCGATAATCAATTACCAAGCGCCATTTTTTTTCACCTGTAGCGGTTGATTTTTTTGGTACGACCCAAACAGGAGAATTCCAGGGAGAAGTTGAATGCTCTATTACCTCGTCGACTAACATTTTATTAATTTGTTTCTCAACTTCGGCCTTGTGAACTTCAGGATAACGATAAGTTTTAACGTTTACAGGAATGTTGGATGTAGTAGGGATCTGGTGCATGATTGCGTCAGTACAAGTTAATCGATCGCCTTCTAAATGAAAAATATGATTATATTCATGACATATGTTAATTAAGGATTCCTTTTCTTCGGAATTAAGGTGATCAGTTCTTAAGCAATCTGAAATTTTTTTTAATCGACTAGAGTCATGGTTATAAAATTTAGAATTAGAGCAATTCACTGAAAAAATACTTTGCGTGTTATTAAAATCATCGACTTCTTCTACAGTTAAATCAATTCGAGATATTTCTACTGTTTTGTCAGTAGTATTTAAGACTGAAGTTAAAGCTTTATTATTATTTATAGAGATAAGACTTTCACATAAAAATACTCCTTCAAGTATTTCCATTTTAGGTAATATACCAGATTTGTTATCGGTTGTATTAAGTATATTTACACTGATAATTTGTTCACACCAAGGGGGAATAATTATCTTTGTTTGAGAGGTATGATCATTTAAAGGATTAAGACTTGGATCGGTTGTTAATGGAGGGTGTTTTATGTGATGAATAGGTATGTTTTGGTTGTTAATAAAAAGTGAGTCAGTTTCGTAATTAATTTTTGCAGAATAATTTTTTAGAAAGTCGTTACCTAATATACCTTCGAAAGGAATGGGAAAGTTATCGGGGACTGCATGGAAGGTATAGGGTTGATTGCCGAAAATTGATGAGGAAAAATAAGAATAAGAAAGAGTTTTAGAAAGGTTAAGGGGGTTAGTATCGATACCCTTTAATGTAATAGGACAATCCGTATGACTGGGAGTTCCAGAAGCTAAATTACTAATTTTAAAAAGACAAATTGTAGAACCCGTATCTATTAGAAATCTACAACGTTTTTTAAGTTGCGGTACATCTAGATACACGTATGAGGTAAGACCTTGAAAATTTATGAATGAAATGCGGCCTGTATGTGATTTACGTTCCTCTGAGTGGCCTGGTCTCGACGAGGAACTCTGGAGTTTAACGAATTGTTGTTTGAACCAGTATTTTGGTTACCGCTGTTCCCAGAACTAAGATTATTATTATTATTGGCATTTTGGTGATTTTTTAAATTATTATTATATTGTCGTTTCCGACATTCGTGTATTAAATGTCCAATTTTTTTGCAATAGTTACAAATTTTTGTACTCGGATTTGGTGACGTATCTACGTGTCTAATAGTTTGATTAGGGTTATGTCTTTGAAAAGTAGAGTGATTATTAAAAGTTGGTTTGTGATAGGTTGAGTTAAAATTTTGTCTAGGAAAAATAGAATTTTGAGAACGAATACTAGAATTGGAACCGACTTGAGTTCTATTTCTACAATTGAAAGATGTGTGTCCACTGCGATTGCAAAAAGTACAGTGGCGTGTATTTGAATTATTGATATTTTGATATTTAGAGATTTCTCTTAAAGATTTCAGTTCGCGCTCTTCATTTAATGCGATTTGTATAGCTGATTCTAGTGAAGTTGGATTTCGCGATTTTACGACTATGGCAATATCTCTGTTCAAGCCCATTAAAAATACACTGAGTGCTTGGTCCTGTAAAAGCTCGGTGTAACACTTACGATTATTTTCACTTAAAGAGTCATCTAGAGAACTTAAAAGTTTGATATAACAATTTTCTACCTTATTGGCAAAAGAAATTACGTCTTCATTAATATTTTGTTTACACGAATGGAGTTCTAACTGCCATTGACCCTGAGTACGTTTATCAGAATACCCATCTAGTAAGTATTGTTTTAAGGTTTCCCAATCTTCAAAGTTTCTGTTTTTTATAAGTATCCTAGCTTTATCGGTAATTTTAGAAGTAATAATTGGAAAAAGCACTTTTTTGTGATCGGTTTTTATAAGAGACATAGCCAAGGAACAATTATCAATAAATTCATGTAGTTTACTTTTATCACCATCGTATTTGATAAGCATTCTTTCTGCCATTTCTAGAGAGATTGTTGCATTAGTTGAATCTGCGTTGAGAGGCATTATAATTGCGTAGTAAAATAAATTAAAGGTTATTTGTTACCTTATGATCTATATGATTTGATAAGAGAGAAAATATAGCAGCGAGTAAAAGTAATAAGTAATAAAAGAAATAATAATAGCACACTTACAAGATTAGCGACAGCATCTTAAGCTTCTGAATTTGCAGTAGAGTACTAATTCTCGAGGTTCTGTGGATCTGGAGTTTGTCTCAAGTTGAAGTTGTAGTTCGCTGATGATTGTTGGAGGTCCTGGATTTGGAGTTCGTCTGAAGTTTTGAGGTTGTAGGCTGCTGATGATGGTTGGAGGTTCTGGATTTGGAGTTCGTCTGAAGTTTGAGGTTGTAGGCTGCTGATGATGGTTGGAGGTTCTGGATTTGGAGTTCGTCTGAAGTTGAGGTTGTAGTATGACTTCTTTACCCGGACATAAGAGAATCGAATCGGATCACGTATACTCAAGTATTTAACACATGATTTTCCCGATTTTAATCATCCCACTTCTGACACCAATTTGTAATGTGTCGGGATAAAGGAAAGTCACGATTTAGATTTTCTTTACTATATTAAAACATAACTAACAAAATGTTGAAATGTAATATTTCGTACTGTAAAGTAAAGATTAGAGAATGAACTACGAACTAAATGTCAAGAGAATAATCATGGTAATGTCCTTAATCTTTAGATACCCAATAATTTATATTTACTACTAACAAAAATTACCATGAGCGTCCTAAATAGATTTAAATAATATTAATTATTACCAATCAATTAAAGAGTAAACAAAATCATTGCAGAGTAATCAAATTCAAGACTGTGTGGCATTTCAACGATAATGAACAAAGAATTGATAATTTAATATAGCTAAATAATGGTTTTTAGGTTTACTTGACCAACTCTGACTAATGGTTATATTTACTTGTAATAACTCAAAAACAAACAACTTAAATTAAAATTCTTATCTAAATATGAATAACTAGAGAAAGTATAGAAAATACATAGGCGTAGTATATGGGTACATTACACAACCATGCATGTAATATTGTAAAATTATATTTTTTCAGTTAAAAATAAATAATAATATTTTTTGATGGATGTGAGTCTTTGATATAAAATCAGACTGGAAGCTTATAATTTTGCAGTGTCGGCAGTATTCGGTTTTTTATCTTTCTAGCCGCAACGGGCATGGCGTTACCGGTAGATTAAATCGGTCAGGATGACGGAATGTAACGTTAAAACAGACGGATAAAGAAATTCTGCAGGAGGCAGTAATTTTAGTCGGTTTTCTGGTGTCCACAGAAGCCGCACTCGCCCGCGATTCAATTTTTTCAATACGGGGGTCCGCAAAAGTTCGGTACAGGTTTCAGAGTGTCTTTATGCCAAGTAATTCCGAGAATACCAGCTGTGGATTTCCCCTGAGAAATTTTGATCTTCGAAGACTCGTTTCTGGCGCGAATATAAATAAGTTTTTACAGCAAAGTTATGTGACATTCTGAGTCCGGAATCAGTAGTAAGTGTGAAATAATATATCTTAAGTTAGTATTAGTATTCACTACCGCGTTTTCTAAATATTTTGAAAATTACAGGATAGTTGAGATCCCTTTAGTTGGGGAAATACTAGCTTAGGATAATTTTCTAATGTACATAAATAAATACCAAAATTTAAGTTGCAAGTTCGTGATAGGACGAATGTTAGGATGGTTGGATTCTCTATGAGAGAAAACATGTTAGTATAGGTTAAATTATTCTTGTACATAAAAATAATTAACCCCGAGATTTCCGGTTCGCGAGACTCGACTAACGAAAGGACTAATCCCTTCATTACCCTCAATGACAACAGACATTAAAATTAAATAAAGAAAAGCCCTCCGTGTTCAATATAATAACTTGTATTGTTATTGTATCCATTGGACATGCCCGAGCCAATACCAAAATACAAAGTATAGTTTGAACAAAAAGTTAGGCCTCGTCCTACGTTCAAACAACTATACTCCAAATTTACATTCTCCATTTTACATTCTTAGACAAAATTTTTCCGCTAATCTTCTTCAATTGATGCGCTGGTGGACACGTGCGTGTCAAGTCGGCAATCGCATTATGCCTGGCATCCCTGACCAATAAACAACGAGAAATCGTAATCGACCAAGATAAGCGTCCGTAAAACTAATTAAGTAGGAACGTCTTCGGTTGCGATGACTTTTTAATTAATTATCAAGACTGGCGACATAACTGATAGTGTCGACCAGCAATCATACATTTTCAAAATTTAAAAAGATTAAGAAAGTAGATTGGCTCTAAATACATAAATCCTGGGTGGGAAAATTCACCTCTGGATAGAATTCAAAAATGGGGACAAAATTAAATTTCCAAAAATAGCCGTCTACTTAATAATCTGATTAAATTAAATTCAAATAAACCTTAAGGGAAATTTGGTTATACGTCTTACGTGAAACGGGTAGATAAGGAGAACGTTTAGAGTTACCTATAATTTATTAAGCGCACAACGGACGGACGTTTCGGGCTATTTACTCCACTCATATCATGGTATAATGTACGTACGTTCCGCTTGAAAAAATTCCTTTGTGTTTAATTTTTTCAATTCGGCGACAGTAATAATGACATTTCGTCTATCTTTGAACGGTGGAAAGTTGACGTTTTTTTACTTTTACTTTCCACCCGGGTGGAAAGTAAATTATTTTTTTGTCATTTTTTTAAAAATCGATATCTCAAAATAATATACGAACACACCAACATACAACTCATTACACAAATTTAACGACAATGAATTTTTTTTAAATTTTTTAAAATAAACCTAATGACATTTATAAAAAAATAAAAAATTAACATGGTTTCTGTTTTCCTTATTTACATTAAATATTACATTGGCATTATTGTAGGCAGTCACTGGTATGTTAAAACCTTGCTGAAAATCTTGTTTTGAAAGGTTTAGTTCATGATTATTTGAAGTTAAAGTAGTGTTAGTAAAATTTGAACTTGGGTTTGAAATCAAATTTGCCGTAATAACTTGAGTAGAGATGTATCCCTCAGCTACTGTGCTAGATTTCCAGCCTCCTAACCACTTCATTTGCATGAGGTCGCCACCGTTATTTCCGAGTAAAGTAGCCCCTGTTGTTCTGAAACAGTGACCAGTAAATCAGCATCAGAAAGGCTGTAATATTTGGAAACTGACTTGAAGTGTTGTGCCCAATACATTGTATAGTAATTTTTCCATATTTTCTTTCCATCCGGTATTTCCGAAAAGTTATGTACTCCTTAAGTGGTGCAATCCATTTCTTATCAGTTATCATAAATGGTCGTGGCTGGTACGTTTTGCTATTTGATATTTCAATCGCGACCTTCTCTTCCAAAAAGTGAACGTCTGTTGTTTTTATTTTGTATAATTCATCTGATCGGCAGGCGCCTAAGACACCAATAACCAATACGACCTACGAATGTATAAAATAACAAGTTAATATAAAAGGTCAACCTTTTGGCATAAAATACCTTTTGAACTAGAAATTCCAGGTGCTTGTTCCAAAAAAGTTTCAATATTCTCCATAGACAGTGTGATCGATTTTTTCGGCTTGTATCCTCTGTTTTGTCCTTTTAAAAATGCTAATAGCTTTGCGTGTTTATATACGTCTACTTTTTCCCTAATTGATAGAGTGGTCCTCAGCATTGAATATTGTGACCAAATCGTTGATATCTTCTTTGTCTTGAAATAAACTAGTAGCGCCAACTCAGAACCAGGATTTTGAACTTTGTTTCCCGTACATCATTCTTTGAAATAGTTATATGCCTTGTCATATCTCGGGCGGCTTTTAGTTGGCAGAAGATCTTCTTCTACTATTTTTGCTGCTTCTCGAATTTCTGGTGGAGTAGCAGCAAAATCAAATTCCTCATCCTCATCGCATCTTTCTGTTGTGAAAAGAATATATTGTTTAGTGACATGGAAACCATATTCAAAAAATGATATTTGCGATCTTGATGTGTATTATTACCTACGTTATTTTACCACATGCGGTTATTTGAAATTTCTGTCTAATTTTTCAATGGAAAAGTTAAAATGACATTTCTCTTTTATTAATAATTTTAATTCAAAATAATAAGAAGTGTATGTTATATGTGGTTGTAAATAAATTAGTATACAAACCTCGGTGAAAAGTTTCATTACTGCCTCGAGATTTAGTTAACTTCGCCGCTTCGCGCTTCGGTTAACTATCAACTCTCTCGGCAGGAATGAAGTACTTTCCACCTCGGTACATAATATACTATTGTTCCTAAGCTTCCATGCAATGTTGTTTAAAAATGCAAATATCTCGTAAACTGATTGATTTAACCAAATTGATGAAATATCTATTTTTTTTAGAAAAATTATATATTTTAATCAGAATTCCAAAAAAGTTACTGGCAAAAAATTTTGAGCGTATTATAGTGTAAGCTGTAACCAATGCCACCTACAAGTTATTTGAAAAATAATAGCAGATTAATATTATTTATAAAATTAGGAGAAATACAGGACCGTATCCCAAAATTTCCTGATGTTGTTCAAAAAATCCTCGAAACGTCATTAAACCACAATGTGTCATACATCGTTGCATTCGGAAGGAAAAAAGCTATCAAATTTATTTAAAAAAAAGAAAGTTGATAATGGCTCTTTGAAGATGACTCGTCGGATTACAAAACAATGAACGCTGTTAGATAGAGCGGAAAAAGTGGCAATGCAAAAGTGTAATTTACTTTAGAATTCGATCTCAAAAAACCCCAGGAAAATAATAAAACGATTTTTTAGAATTTCATTTTTTTCCGGATATCTCCGTAACTACTCGGAATTTTAAAACTTTCTAAACGGCATATTATTAGGCACGTAAATGCACAACTTTACCTCCATTTAACCGACTTCGTATCTCTTACGGTTTCCGAGATCCCTGTACTGGCCCTCCTTGTCTTGGACACGTTGCATATCCCCCGCCGCCTTGAAACTGCATTACGTCCCGTCTACATGAGGGCATGTGCGACCATTCCTCGTCATCAATCTAATGAACGGCGCGCGGATCGTACCACAGTGAGAGATACTTCGTATAAGTTTGGTTTGACGGTACGATAACATATTAGGAAGGTTCGGACAATCAATAACATTAAATAAAAATGAATTAATATTATATTAATTTTTTTATTATTTTTTGAGGGCACGTGCACGTGCTCATGCGCTCCTATAGACGAACCGCCATTGAATAGGTAGATCATTTCTAGAAATATTGAATATTTCATAAATTTAGTTAAATCAATCAGTTTCCGAGATATTTGCATTTTTAAACAACATTCCATGGAAGCTTTTTTTTCAACAAACATAATTATTAACTTTTGACAAAAAAATAGATAATAATGTGATGAAAATTATTAATATTCGTCATAGGTACCGGAACAAAATAATTTACATATTTTAAGCATATGCGTGATTTTTTTTTAAATAGGGTACATTTAAATGCGCATTATTTAAATATTTTTAAAGAATTAAAATTAAGACCAGAAAATAGAAAATCACCTAAAGGGCGTTAAAATATTTTCTTATACGTATTTTAGTTTTCTATAAACGTTTCAGATTATACAATTGCTTTGGAAAACTTGAGAGCGCTGGATAAAAATGCGACCAATCGCGCGAGTTTCCTCGAATCACGATCAATTTGTCGTAACCACAGCTTCTAACAGGCAGTAATGAGGCTCGCGAACGAGACCGATTTTATCTGAAGTCGTCTCAATCAAGGGACCCTTTACTTTCCCACAACTTAAGTCTTCGTGATAATACAAACTGAAAAAGTACATTCAGCGACAAGAAATATCGGTAAAAATTTTATTTGATTGAACTTAATAAATATGTACTTATGTACAAATCAAATTCACCGAATTCAAGATTAGATATAATGTTTATAATTAAAACACAATGCTTCTTAATGCTTCAAATTTATTAGAATCCGTACCGTTATTTTGATACTAAAGTTAGTTAATTTACAATATTATTATTACCTGTTTTTGTTACTCAATATTTTGTAAACCTATTTAAATTTCTATTAAAGTAAAGGTTTGGAACGTCCATACTATTCTTTCTTCTTCCAGTGCCATGCAGATTCCTGCTTAGGCATTCATCCTCTCCTTCTCCCATCATATGGGTCTATTAGCTGCAGCATTCTCTCCTTTTATCCCTGTCCTGAGCCATGACAACTTCTTTCTGCCCATTCCTCTTCTTCCTCCCTCAATTTTACCTTGAAGAATGAGGCGCTGAAAGTGGTAGCAAACTCCGCGCAGTATGTGTCCGAGATATCCTATTTTAGGCTTTTTAATATTCTCGAAAAGTTCTCGGTCCGCTAGGCCAGCTATTCGGAGAATGTCCTCATTCCCGATATGATCGACCCAAGGCACCCTCAACATTCGTCGTAGGATTCACATTTCAAAGGCATCTATTTTGTTAATGATTGCTGCCTTCAATGTCCTTACCTCAACACCGTAGAGGAGAACGGACCAAACATAACATTTTACCATCCTATATCTGAGGTCAAAATTCAAGTTATAATCTGTAAGGAACTTCCTAAGTCTTAGACAGGTTGCTCTCGCCTGCTCGATCCTACATCTTATCTCCTGGTCCAGATTCCATTCCCCATAAATCATGCATCGCAAGTATTTAAACTGTGTGACCTGTTCTATACTCTCTTCATTAACATGAATCCGAGTCTGTGGAATATCATTCCTGCTAACAATCATATGCTTGGATTTATTGACGTTAAGCTTCAAGCCCAGTTTCTGGCTCACCTCGTTGACCCGAACCAGTAAACTTTGGAGATCCTGTGCACTCTCTGCAATTATCACAGCGTCAGCTGATAATTTATCTGGTAAACAACTGCAAGCGGAAGCTGAGGCTGTAACTCTTAGCGGAAGAAAAATGCAATCTGAGAGGGAAACTATAGAGCCAGCACAGGAAACAACAGGAATAGTGGAGACGCAGAGTTTGGATAAAGATGATTCAGATGAAGAAGACAACATACCCCTGACTTATTTCGCAAAGAAACAACAGGTGAATCCAAATTTATCTTGGATCAAAAATAAACATTTAGATGAAATATACAGCTTATTTCCTGAAAAAACTATTCGATTTATCGTGATCTAAATGCTGTTGAATTGTTTTTAGTTAGTGTGGTGGTGGTTTATCTTTACATGGATGATTGACGTTTGCATCCAAAATACATGGAATTTATGCAGAAAAACTGGACGGACAATGACACAAATTCAGTTTCGACGAGAAATTGTGCAGTGTTAGTTAGGCTATAAGCTTTACCAAAATCTGCTGGAAGATCCTCGGCTACAGGCAGCAGAGTTCACGAATTTATTCAGTTTGACCGAATGGATCATTTTGTTGAATATGTACCAGATTCAAAAAGAAAACGTTGTGCAGGACCAACGCATACAATAAGTTATTTTTTAAATAAGAATTTAAAAAAATATGTTTTAATAAAAATACTAATATATTTTTTAAATTTCAAGAATATTACAATTACACACTTTAAATGCCTAGCGTGCTATATATGGTACGGCCCTTAAATAAGAAAATAACATACCACTAAGTCAAAAACTTTTATTACATCTATATCATCCTCCTTAATACATATTCATGTTAAAGGCGCAACTTTTTTTGAGAAAAAAAAATCCAGGCATTAATGGGTTAACGACCGTCTAATGAAAACTAAAAATCCGATATTTAGCTTTGCTAACGCAGACAGCATGAAGTATTACGCCTCAACAAAGACCTGGAAGAATTTTGGCTTGGGGTGACAGCAGTTTTCTCTAAAAAGGTTAACATTACAGAACCGGATATAGTCATGGCCGGACACGCAATCCCACTGGCTTCATCTATTAAATTGCTTGGCCTCAATCTGGGAGGAAAAAAGTTGTAACAATCGCAAAGATAGCTTCTCAGAATCTTGGTGTACTCTTCCGAACCAAAAAGTTGTACACATCCCAACAGCTTTTGACACTATCCAAGCCCAGATTCGACCATCACATGTCTGGAGCTCTGCGCCCAAACATACTCTTCGGTTACTGGATTCCATCGAAAGGAGGGGCATTCGTGTGATTGGAGACCACGAGCTGACTAAGAACCTCGACAGCCTAGAATATCGAGGACAGGTTAGGGATTTGACTCTCTTTTACCGATATTTTCATGGAACGTGCTCGGCTGACCTTCTCCTCTTAATTGCGCCCAGACGGCGAATAGCAGAAATACACGAGCTGCCCATCCATATGTGTTTAAGCTTAGTACTCTTCGAACTTCATTATTTAAGAATTCTTTCACTGGAGGACTTCATCCTTATGGAACGACCTCCCCGAGGTCGTTTTCCCAACGAATATAACCTCCAATGATTCAAAACCAACGTGAATCGCTTTTTGCGCACACGCACCACTCTCAGAGCGCCCTAAAGGATTTTTCCTATATTTGTGGGCAGGTAGAAAGTTTAGTTATGTCTTATTATTAGACATTTAATAGTAATTAATAAATACAATTTTTTACTTTTTAACAAAATCTGAAAAATAATTAAGTGCATATTTTTACAATTCTTATCGTTTATTTTTTCCATGACTGTATCAATAAGACCAATCTTTAACTCTGAAAAGAGTCGGCGAAAGAACCAGTTGACAACTTTCGCAAACTTTTTTGTTAACCAATCAAAAGCTATTCGGGCAATTCTTTCGTTGCAAGAAAACTTGGGGCAAATTACAGAATCAATGCATTTATCACTTTCTTTTATATTTCCCAGAGAGTAAATTTTCTTTTTATAAGAAAAGTTGATTTTCATTTCCATAATGCCTTATGACTACGGAATTGTTTTATTTAGGGTAACGACGTAAAATGAAAGGAATTAATCGGCAGAATAAAGTGCAAAGAAACCATTACAAAATGTTGATAAAGTTTTAGGCTTAATAACTTCTTTATTCTTACTCCGATATTAATTATTTTTTTAGAGAACTGTAGGTAAAGATTGTTTCACGAAAAATGGATATAACTTAATGACTGCAGTAAAAGTACCTGCGGCGATCCCATTATTTATGACCGATTGTTATTATTATGTGGAAAGGACCGGATTGAAATAATTATAATTAAATATAGGCACATCAGGTAGGTTAGGTTGCTTAATTTATATTTAAATATCTTTTTGTGGTAAAATTAGCTAGTTTTTATTTCTTGCTGGAAGGGTTTAGTTGTATTACCGATATTATTTTATCAAACGTATCAAAAAACAGTATGTGGCGTCCATGGAAAAACATTGATGGTGCTTCTTCTAGTATTGCAGTAAAACAAAAGCTCCGTCAAATAAAGGAAAAAGAATACCTAAACACTTTACATGCTGGGTCAGAAAACGGTTGGGTTCCAAATGCCTTGTGGCTTTCTGCAAAAAACATTAAAGACTCTTGTGTGGACTATGAAGATACAACGGCCGAACTTTTTGAGGAATGGTTCAAGAATTGTCTTTTAACAAACATTCCTCAGAATAGCGTGATAGTAATGGACAATGCGAGCTATCACAGTCGCCAATTACATAAAGCTCCAAGCTCAAATAATACAAAATTGGAGATTCAGAACTACATGGCGGCGAATGATATATATTTTGAAGAAAGTTATAAATAAAGTGATCTTTTAGAAGTTTTAAAGACATTTTGTATAAAAAAAGTATATGTTTGTGACACATTGGCAGAAGGAATTGGACATACAGTGCTACGGCTCCCACCCTATTATTGCATTTTTAACCCCATAGAGCATATGTGGCACCAGTTAAAATCACTGGTTAGGTCTGAAAATATTTCTCCGACTTTAAGTTCTAGTGTTGTAGAATTAATACGAAAATGCTTTAATGATATTCCCCCAGGTAGTTGGAAAAATTCAGTCCGTCATGCACGTAATAACTGTAGAAAATTCGTATATTAGTCTGGATCGTATAATTAATCCAATTATAATTAATTTTGATGAGGATAGCGATAGCGAAACAGAACTATCTATAGAATGACATTATAAATGTAAATAAATATGACTAGTAATATTTAAAAAAAATGTTATTTCATTTGATTACATTAATATAATCATATCATCACTTGTTTTCCTTAGTCCGTCCCTTCATATTTCTCTTGTTTATTGCCAAGCTCGACACAATGGGACCTACCCAGGAAATCATTAAGTAGTATCCACATTTCATGAAACGTATTTTACAACTATTAATTTTAACGTACATTTTAAAACTTTTAAATAACATTGGTTATTCGATATATTGTACAAGGATAATCAAAATATTGTTTGTTCAGCTGATTTCAAAATACACTGTAACTAGAGGTGAGTAGTTCATGCACGAACTAGTTCAGATGAACTATTCCCTATAGTGAATGAAATGAACAAGTTCCTGACTTCGCAAAAGACTAGTTCACGGGTGTTTAGTTTCACCCGACTTGTATCATGCATCCGAGGCGAGGACCGAGTTTCGGGATTCCGGGTACAAAGCAAAGTAAAGTATCGAGTCATCCTTGTATAAAGTAAAGTACCAAGAGTATATCTATATTTTTTCTTGTGATTTAAAATTATATTTCTCTTTGTAAAATATAAAATTAAATCTAATTCACACTTATTTGTGGTTTATTATTAAATTATTTGTTAGTTATTGAACTAGTCCAACATAAGTAAAAATTTAGAGCTTAGTTATGAGATATTATTTATAAAATTAGAAGAAATACAGGACCGTATCCCAAAATATCCTGATGTTGTTCAAAAAACCCTCGAATCGTCATTAAACCACAACGTGTCCATACATCGTTATATTCGGAAGAAAGAAAGCTCGTTAATTCCAATATCAGGAAAATAGGACCGTATTTAAAAACAGAAAGTTGATAATGGCCCTTCGAAGACGACTCGTCGGATTACAAAACAATTAACGCTGTTAGATAGAGCGGAAACAGAATGTAAAAGTGCAATTTATTTTAGAATTCGATCTCAAAAAACCCAGGAAAACAATAAAACGATTTTTCAGAATTTCGTTTTTTTCCGGATATCTCCGGAACTACTAGGAATTTTAAAACTTTATTATTAGGCACGTAAATACGCAACTTCACCTCCATTTAACCGACTGGGTATCTCTTACGGTTTCCGAGATTCCTGTACTGGCCCTCCTTATCTTGGACACGGTGTATAGTTATATGTTACATTCATTTGAAAATTACTATGAGATAGAACTTGGGGGGTTATGACCCCAAACCCCCTCCTTTTGGCAGCGCCACTGCCCGGTATAATACTGAAGTTACTTTTTAAATCAAAACAATAAAGGCGGTCAAAGGTCGTCATGGCGAAATAAACGGCTCGAAAACCCCTTGACGAAAACGACTAATTTTTTTCCCCAATCGATACAGTAGGATCCCCTCGACATTCTGAAATGATTTGTGTGGGGCGCCGCATAGGGAGTGGGGAAGGGGGGGGGGGCACGCCCCGTAAATCTAACCTACAACGGGGAGTTGAAAATAACTCAGCTGGTTTTGATGCTACAAAAAAAATATGTGGGAAGCAAAATTGAAGAGCTTGACAGAGCGTGTAGGCTCGAATAAACCCGATCCTGATAACTCAATGACTTTGCGAATTATTCGATTTTCAACTGCAAAAACAATAAAATTTAATTAATCATATCTCGAGAAGGGGCGGAGTTGGGGCCTCATTTTTTCGCGAATTAACGGATGATACCGAGTACTTTGATGGGCCGGAGGCTGGGGTTGGTGGGGCAATTAGGAGGCGAGTAAAAAGGATTGGAAATTTTTTACATAAATGCTAATAAGTAGTTTATTAATCGAGCCACGGGGATCAGGCCGGATTCAATTTGTTCATTTTTTTATCAGTTACGAGGTGGGATTGGCGAAAAATGTTTATTTTCCCAAATGCGCGCTCTGCGCGGCATACAAAAAATAGCCATCTCCGAAAATACTTTAGATATTATGTTTATTTTTGGTATGTGTTAATAGGATATAGAACCTCAAATTTTAGTTGGATATTTTTTCTGATTGGCCTCTTCAATTCTCCATGAAAACGCGGACTGTTTTCAATTTCCCGTTGTAGTTTAGATTTACGGGGCGTGCCCCCCTCCCCCCCCCACCCATGCGGCGGCGCTCTACACAAATCATTTCATAATGTTGAGGGAATTCTACTGTATCGATTCGGAAAAGAAATTACTCGTTTTCGTCAAGGGATATTCGAATACCGGAACGACTCCACCGACAATTAAAAAAATCATTCAAAACGACCAACAAATGTCGAGAATACATAACATCAAAGTTAAGGTAAATTTTTGGTTCTGCGTTAAATAAGTTGAACAGTGTATTACTGCTCGATAAATATAAATCCTGAATGTAATGAATGAATGGCGTTATACTTAGAATTAGATAATGAGTTTAATTCATATGGAAATTATTCTTTTCCAAAACGGAAACACTTCGCTTTCAGAAGAAACTTAATGTTAATTTTCCTAAGTTGAAGTAAGAAAATTTGATGCTAAAAAGGGAGTTAAATATATAACTAACTACTAACTAACTAACAGATTGCCAATAATAAAAGTAATTAATACTATATTTTAAGTATATGAAATTTTACAATAAAATCTTTACTATAATAATTTTACTATCGTCTTTTTCCGTGTGTATTAAATTTATTAAACAAACTAGGAAAGTTGCAGTCATAAAATATTATACGTACCGGGTGGCCCACTAAGAGAGGCGCGGGCTAATCTCGGAAACTGTTAATCGCACAGCATTGGGAAAATAAAAATAGAAGTTTCTCCTTAATTTACCTAGTTAAGGTATATTTAAAACATTTTCAGTTATAATCTCCCTAGTACCTGAATTATTATCGTAAATTTTTGAAAATTATCCCGAGTCGAAGCCGAGGGATAATTTTCTCAAAAAAATTGTGTGTAGAAGGAAAATTTCCGTATATTAATTCAAGAACGAGGGAAATTCGGAAAAAAAAAATTCGCACAAAATTTTGAAGGTACTAGTTCTTAGTTCGAAGAGCAATAATCTCCCATTTACCAACTTTAGTTGGATACAATTTTTATTAACAAATTAAAAATAGTTTAAATTTGTATTTTATTTATATTTGATCTACTAAAGTAGGCATAACATATTATTTAAAGAAAGTTATGGTCTCATTTTAAGATCTGTTGACTTATAAATACAATAGTAGGTAGTTGTTAGTTCGAAGAGCAATAATATCCTACTTACCAACTTTGCCTGAAATTGTTATTGACAAAGTAAAAATGGTTCAAATTTGTATTTCCATATATATTTAACTTCCATGTCAAACGTAGCTCTCGTAGCTCCGATTACTGGCAGTAGTTGAATTTAAAAATGGAACGGTTTGAGAAGTAGGTACCCTCCGTGTAAGTTTTGTAAATAATTGAGTGAAATTAAAATGTATCATCGGAATTTAAAGTTTCTAACGTTTTATGAGAAGAATGTGGGTCAGACATCTATTCGTTTAATTTGTTTAATACAGGGTGTTATGGAAATGACGTATTATATTTAAATGGGTGACTCCTGGTGTGTCCTAGAGAAGCGCTACATATTTTCTTTTTTTAAATCGAATGTTTAAAAAGTGGGGTAATTCACCCCTAACCCCACCGGTCACTACTCGGCACATTCATATATGATCATATTACATTGCCAAGCTGTGTAATCAACAGATATTCAGGAACATTGTTGCCAACTGTTTAAAAAATGTAAAACTTTAGATTCTTATCAAAATAATATTTAGTTTACCTAGTATCCAAATAGAAGTGAATCCAGGTGCCAGTACACTAGAAAGTAATCCAGGGCACAGACATCTTCAGTTTTTTTTTTCTATGGGAAAAGCTTTATGCTCATCACGTACCCTGATGATAATGTGGAACTGCATAATAAGCTTATACCCACTAAACCCCATTCGGCCTCTTATTTCCAATCTCTCGGAACATTTGCACTAAATCACTTAAAGAAACACACCCACGAGTTTCAAATTAGTTTTTTTGAAGATATGCACCTATTATCAGATTACACGCAAACACTAAACAGCACTTAATTGTTTCGGAATAGATGGAACGTGTACCTTATTACAGCGTTGCAATTTTTTAAAGCTTCTTCTAACTTATTTGAAACTGTAGAACTGTGCATGATTGTAAATAAATAGTGTTTTATGTCTTCCCTTTTATACTATATGCAGTGGCGGTTCTTCCACAGGAGCACATGCGCACGTCCACCCCCAAAACAAAACGAATAAAAAATATTAATTTATATTCATTGAATATTATTTATCGTATAAAGTCCGACCCTCCCTAATATTTGATTGTACCGTCAAACTAAAAAAGTCCGACCCACCCTAATATTTTATCATCCCGTCAAACCAAACTGTATAGATCCGGCAACCGTCCCTCGGTCGAGGTAAATGAGGTAAAGGACTATTAGAACGAGACTTGCTCGCACGTGTGATTAAGTAATGCAGTTTCTCTGTAGTAACAGGTGGCGGGTGGCAGCGTGGGATAGCGGGGCTATGGCGATTTAACATGGAAAAGGCGCACAGTTTTTGTGTGCACCGTGCTGTTTTCTGTTCGTGCATCTGGTTAGAAATTCGAGCGTGTATGTTTTAATATTTTAATATTATATATTTATTAAGTTAAAATGAATAGTTGACGGTGGACTATTTAAGAAATAACTTTAGCTCTTTGAGTTTGGAGCAAAAAATTGAAGTGAATAATGCGGGAACACCTAAACTCGAAATTAATTTAACGCAGACCAAAGGGTAAATCTAGGGACTTTATTAGAAAGTTTAAAATTTAAATATATGAAAAAAATTTATAGAGGGTATTCCGAATTTAATGAGGCTGTTATTGATCAATTTTCTACAATTAAGAACCGAAGAATGGACTTTACGTTTAAGCACTATTGTGTAAGGTCGATACATGTTGTGTATTTCGATAAATGATACTCGATATGATTTTAAACCATTTTATTTAAGAATTTAAACTAAAAAACACTGAAAATATGAAGAATGCCAACTTGTCAGTCTCGTGGCTCGATACGTTCTCGTCATAAAACAGTTAACTATTGTCCTCGTCTTGGTTGCGCCTAATGACGTAGCCGTAGATGGCGATAGTAGCATATTACATCATTCGGTTTTCTTGATAGCTCGTAGATGGCTTTAGTAGTATTAGTAGTGGACTGTATAAATATTGTTACGAGGGTTGCATGCGACGATGTTAAGATCCGACAGCTATACACACTAAGAAAACCTTCTTATTTTCCAAAAGTTGTATTTCCTTGTGTAAAATTAAAAAATAAATAAAAATATGTTTAACCTAACGCATTTTCTTATTACTTCTTTTCTTTCTACATTTAAAACGCATAGAAAGTAATTGTTTGGTCGTTACACAAAAATAAAACTTTAAAAATAATTTCACCATACTTGTGAACCCCCTCTATCATAGGTTACGAGCTGCCACTGATTATATGTTCATGGTTCTAACCCTGTTTTGGCTCAATATACTTAATGCCCAATTATCGACCTTAGGACGCCCTGTATAAACCACGTAATGTGCCGTAATTTGAGTAGACTGCGATAGATAACGCAAATCTGCAAGGTCCCGCGAGGCAACCATAATATTGAAACCTATATCTTCTGCAATATAAATTTTACTGGAATTGTGTATTTTAATCTGGAGCATCAACTATTTCTTGGATACCAAATCTACCTTAATTATCTCAAACCGTTTAGTTTAAGTTTTATTCTTCTAAAATAACAAATCGGTTAATAAAAGCGTCAATTAAATGGCCAAATTGTTTGCCCGAGCGGTGAATGTATGTGTATTCAGTTCAAAGATAAAGCGTTTAGGTAAACGTTTATACTGAAATACGCGGTCATTTAAACCATCCAGACAATCAGCCACATCCCAGATCCATTTAAACGTCTTATTAATACATTGGAACAGTGGCGTGACCATAGCTCTCTTAAAATGAGTAACATTGTAGTTTACTTCACGGTAGTAACGGATGATTTCCTAATAATAATTAATAACCCATCTTCATTATTCTGGATTGGATTGTGTTATAGTTGTGTTCAAAATATACCGTTCATCTTTACAGTAATAAATCAACTACCTGAATAATCCTCATTGTGTATACCTCTGAATCTTTAAACTGCAATAAATAGGCAGGGACGGCTTGAAAATATATAGCATATTGATTTACTTTTATTTTGAATTAAATATAGGTTTTCATATCAATCTATGTAAATTAAATAATCAGAAATACGTAGGCAGGTCATTAATGTCACATAGCAGAGCTTATACAAAGAGCTCTCAATATTGTGCAGCTTTGGTGTATAAGGGTGGGCCTCAAAATCAACGTTGCAAAGACTGCTATTTTACCATTCACTAAACGCAGACAGATAGGGAACTATAACGACCTAAAAATCTTGATGAACAGATAATCACAGTCGGCGAGATAAAATATCTAAGACTAACCCTGGACCCCAAACTGACATGGAACCTGCAAATAAACCTTAACAATACAAAAATGTGCCTACGGCGATGCAAGAGCTTGTTTGGGAAAAGCTGGGACCCCACATGATGTATCCGCTGTATGTCACAGATATCATATGGGTCTGTAGTTTGGTAGACAAGGGCAGAGCAAGTTACGACAGCGACCAAATTTAACAGTTTGCAGAAGCTGGCTTGCTTGTGTATGAGTGTATGAGAAGCACCACTGCACTAAGGGAGGTCATATTGGGTCTAACACCCAGATATATTCGCTTCGGAATGGAGGCTAACTGCAGCGGTTCAAGGGTGAACACACCCCGTGAAAATTGGGCACACAAAAGCCACGGTTCTAATCAACGACGAGCTCTACGATTTCACAATCAATATCAATTCAAGATCAGCTGGGACTGCCAACGATGTGGGCGCAGGTGTATTTGGGGAACGGCCTAGGATGGACATAAGCATCTTACTGGGTAACTACAGCACAGTATACCAAGCAGAAGTTCATACCATACAAGCGTACATACAACAGAATCTTGAAAGGAGCTACGACGACCAAAAGATATACATCCTATCAGATAACTGCTCTTAAGGCTTTGAACTCCAATAGGTTTACTTACATTAATACTCAACCTAAAAGAACTGGCGGCCAAGAAGAACATGGTAGAACCTTTGTGGGCTCCTATGGTCACTCTGGGATAATAGATACCTAATGGAAAAGAGGATAGACTAGCGAGAGCTAGATACGCTCAAAATCTCAGGGGCCCTGAACCGGCTTTCGGGAGATCAAAACAGGCAACGAAAACAACATTAGATTGATGGGCGCAAAAGCAACATCTTTCTCGATGACATGCAAGAGTTACCTGGTCAAATACACGCACGGGCCGCAATTGCTTGGAAAACCATCGAATATACTATCAAATCATATGCTGTCCCTAACACGGCCCCAATTAAAACAGGTGACTGGTTTACTCTAGGAGACCACTGTCACTTGCGAAAACACCTTCAACGTATAGAAATCTACAATGGACCCATTGAATGCAGACTCTGCGGTGTTCAGGATGAAACTCCCCCCATATAATATATAGCTGCGATGCGCAGACTCGCAGAAGACTTAAAATTTTCGGGAACATACAACGTGGCGTCAATCTGCCGCATGATAGACTTGATAGAAGGATATTGGACCTCATAGAAGGAACAAGTATTTTGTAACAAGATCGAGGTATACACGATAAGCCAGAAGACTGCAGTGATAGAAGGTCGGGTCACACACCCGACCCCCACTTTTAACCAACCAACCAACAATGTCACGTCAGACCACATATATATAAACAATAATACAGGGTCCTTCACGGTGAGTGGCCTATTAAAAAATCCCAGGAACTAAGAATAATTATTTTAAATGGAACACCATGTATTTTAATTTACCACTACTTGTAGAATTCCATTCTTGATTTAATTTTTCAGTACATACATGGTTCTACCTTATGTAGTTTAGTATTTATCAATATTATACCAGGAAAGTATTCTTTTTGAAATACCCTAATACCCTGTATAAAAAATCCCTGTATAAAAAGTCCCCATCTTTTTTATTTTCTGTCTGTTTTCTATCATGATTAGGAGAAACCACATATATATTTATATAAACAGTATAATGCCAATACGAACGTTCCAACATACAAAAAGTGTCCCCGCTACGGGAGATGGCACGGGCCTACTGAGATTGCGCAGTAGGGTGGAAATTTTATCGATCGCGTCAGAGCCGGCCCGACATTATTTGTTTGTTCGTCGCCATGTCTGGTTCTAGATGCTTTTTCAAATTACAGAATAAAAAGTGGTTCATCCACATTGTTGTCGGTATATTAGTGCTTATAAACTTTCATTACCTAACAACAATTTTTGTAAAGGAATTTTTAATTTGTGGTGATTCGATTCGCTGTTTGGTAATTAGTGGCTTGTTTTGTTTAAGATGAAAGGATACAAGTGCATGGTGCTTTTTTGCAAAAGTCGTGGATCAATACCAGGTATACAGTATTTCAGGTACCTATGTATATATACGAAAATATTTTGCTTATCACATTATCCGATCTTCGTAACCGAATATCACTAATGAGCTTGTAAAAGAAGAAGAGACTGTCACTCGTATACAATATAATATATATGTGGTCACTACCTAACCTTATAATTAATGTATTTTTAACTTAGTGCATTAGTTGCTGATAATAATTCCAAAAATAGTCAATATGGTCATTCATTCTAAATTTTTGGTTTAGAAAAAAGAGAGGTTAAGATACATACGATGTCGGATGAAAGTTAAAATAAAGCTCATCGTGTCGATTATTACAAATATTCGGACGGAATTTGGCACCAAAAGTTTACACCAACCAGGGCACCGTTGGATCATCATATCGTCAGAAATCGTATGCATGGAACGCTGTCTTAAATCGAACTAAGAAACATTTTGATTGCAATATTTTTCCTACTAACCAGTGAAATTTAAAAAGTTGAAATCCGGTCCTGTGGAAATTTCCGAAGTGCGCAAACTCACAACGCCCCCTTCGATGCCCATAGCGGGGACATAATTGCAGATGGTATTAGCAATATACTGTTTATATATATGTGCGTCAGACTGTCATTATCTGGCGAGAGGTGCGCTGCACGTACTATATACGTGGTTTTTCTAATGGCGGCAGAATTGTATGTGTATGTAATAAATCAGGAATTATTATAATAACAACAGCTATCTTAATAATTTAATATTCTGATTTCTACGACTATGACAATGGGCAATAAAATTCGCCGGTTTGTTTACATTGTAGTAAAAACAACCCGTCACTCATGTGTCTTTGCTACTGTGCACTCTTCTAATAAAAGGATAAAATAATAAACTCTCAACGGGGAGTCATCATTATGTTTTAATGGACAGAGCTTTCAGGTTTAATAGGAAGTTACGTAAATTCTCAGTAAATAAAAAGTTTAGGTATTCTCAAAAAATAAACGACAGTAAGTATTAAAAGGCCAAGAAAAATAATATAATTTTACATTCGCATAGAGGATATCCTGTAAGAAATATTGTGTACATTTTAGTTGGGTTCCTGTTACAACTTAAACGAATAAAAATCTTTGGTGAGCCAGAAGGTCGATTTTTTAAACACGACTGATTAGAAAGTGCACATTTTAAAGTTTAATAACAAAAAAGAGGACTTATTCATTTTGCGACTTTTTGTTTATATACAAATACTGCAGTGTCTAAAATGTTTTTTTTTTCTATTTGGGTTTCATAATGGCTACATTATGAAATGCAAAAAAGTTGAATAAACTGCAACTTTATGAAACTGAAATTTAAATTTTTTTATGTTGGCAGCAAGTAGGGTTCAAATTTTAGGCTTACTTCGATTTCGTTGCAAACCTTGCAAATAGATCATTTTTACAAGATATTTGGCTGAAATACCTATACTCGGAAATATATAACATGCTGACGGTGTCCGTCAACTAATTTCTAGTCACAACTATAAAACGACATAACCTAAAAATAATAGAAATATCTTTCAGTTTATGTTCTATTTCTAAAGTTTTATTCAACATAGTACTATTTTTATTTTTAATTCAATATAAACTGCTGGCCATTTGCTTTCGAGCAAGAAAAATTTTGCCTAAATTTAAAAGTTAATATTTTCTGAACCAGATATGACATCGATCTCCGGTTTTTAATGGTTGATAGATTTGTCCCTTAGGAAACAATTACCAAAGTTGGATTGTCTTAAACTGTCAGAAAATGTTATATACAGGGTGTTAAAAAGGACGATGATTTTTGCTCCAATTTCAATAGCAAGTAACTTTCACAATAATATTTTTAAATTTTATCACTGTACGTCAATTGAATCACTGGTTCATAGCAAAGAAAGTAGTCTGTCAAATTTTTGATATCTCCTATATTTTAAGAGATACCGATTTTTTTTAAAAACTTTGCTTTTTTTCAACTTTTTGTTAGCTAGATCGCACTGTGCGTTCCATCGTGCAAACTTTGCAAGTGATTATTATACCTTATGAAAAGCTTGTTTATGTTCAGTAACAACAATTGTACCTAAATGTTGTGATGTGCAGTGGCGTACTTATAATCGCTTATATGTCTATGCTTTATGAGTATATCACAATTTTTTTGTATTGGAAAGTACTCGCCCCTATATTAGGCAAGTTTTTCCTTATTTTTTAGTTTTTCATATCGCGCTACAGGTATATTATATAGTGTCTACAAAATTTTAAAAAAGATAATTTTTTTATTTAATTGTTTGAAAAAATTTATTTATTAATTTCTAACTTTCTAACACGACACTATTCCTAAAATTAAACTTACATTGAAAGGCACTTTAATATTAAATATCACTAGCTGCCGTCAAACCAAACCACGTCCATCCGAGTGTATTAATTTGAATCGAGATTATCACGAAAAAAAACAATATCAAGTCACCCATGCTAATGCGTTTAGCAACAAAGCTAACCATGTGTTAGAAAGTTAGAAATTAATAAATAAATTTTTTCAAACAATTAAATAAAAAAATTATCTTTTTAAAATTTTGTAGACACTGTATAATATACCTGTAGCGTGATATGAAAAACTAAAAAATAAGGAAAAACTTGCCTAATCTAGGGACGAGTACTTTCCAATACAAAAAAATTGTGAGATACTCATAAAGCATAGACATATAAGTGATTATAAGTACGCCACTACACATCACAACATTTAGGTACAATTGTTGTTACTGAACATAAACAAGCTTTTCATAAGGTATAATAATCACTTGCAATGTTTGCACGATACAACGCACAGTGGGATCTAGCTAACAAAAAGTTGAAAGAAGCAAAGTTTTTCAAAAAAATCGGTATCTCTTAAAATATAGCAGATATCAAAAATTTGACAGACTGCTTTCTTTGCTATGAACCAGTGATTCAATTGACGTACAGTGATAAAATTTAAAAATATTATTGTGAAAGTTACGTGTTATTGAATTTGGAGCAAAAATCATCGTTCTTTTTAACACCCTGTATATAAAATTTTCTGATAGTTTAAGACAATCCAACTTTGGTAATTGTTTCCTAAGGGACAAATCTATCAACCATTAAAAACCGGAGATCGATGTCATATCTGGTTTAGAAAATATTAACTTTTAAATTTAGGCGAAATTTTTCTTGCTCGAAAGCAAATGGCCAGCAGTTTAGTATTATACATAATATATTACTTTATCTACAGTGTGTACATGAAGCAAACAAATTCATTATCTAGGAATCTAAAAATATTTCGGAAAAATCCTCGGACACGTGTATAATAATTTTTATTGGCGCATTTTTTCCCATACAAACTTAATATACAAGGTGGCTCATGTAGTAGATATGACATAATCGACGATTTTTTTAAATGGGAACCCCTATATTTTAGTTCAGATCTGTAATCTCCGAGAACAGCTGATTTCAAAAACATAACACACTTAGGGCCTAAAATTCATAGTTTCGTTACTACAGGGTAAAACAAATAATTTTATTTAAGATTTTTTTTTTTTGGCTTAGGAGGCATCAATTAATTACATGAGGCGTTTTTAGCGATTTTTCAACCCCCCTTCCCCCAATAAAAGATTTCGTGACATTTGGCTCAATCCCTTCCGCCATCACCCAATTTTACCTGAAAGCCTTACGTAATTAATGGACGCACCATCATTTGCTGTTACTTATGTTTTTTCTCAAGTAGGCTTATTTGTTGTTATGTAACTATGGTATTTAGATAATGTCATTGTCATTACATTGTATTTTTCTAGTAAGTTTATTAGAAAATAAATTTTATTTAGAAATTCTTTTGATGATTGGATATGGTGATAGGATCCGTACTCAACAAGAAGTTTGCATTTTGTTTAACACTAAGTATCCAGCAAGACCAATTACTAGATCAACTGTGAGTAAACTTGAAATACAATTTCGGGAAACGGGTTCAGTGGAAGATATTCCCAGAAAAGGCCGTCCAACTATTCCGGATGATAAGAAATTAGATATTTTATTGGCTATGGAAGAAGATCCCCACAACAGCGTCCGCCAGATTAACATTGATCATGGGGCGGCTGCTATGACCGTTCATAACCTATTGCCGGTAGAAAAATGGCACCCGTTTAAAATCCGATTGGTTCATGAGTTGAATGAAGATGATCCAGATCGTAGGATGGAGTTTTGTCAAATATTAATGGAAAGATGTAACTTAGATTCTTTGTTTGTTGAAAATATCCTATTTTCGGATGAATCTACCTTTAAATTAAATGGAGAAGTGAACCGGCAAAACTGTAGATACTGGGCAAAAGAAAATCCCAGGTGGATGCGTGAGCACCATACTCAATATCCTCAAAAAATTAATGTTTGGGCTGGTATTGTGAAAAACAAAATTATTGGGCCATATTTTTTTGACAACAATGTAAACGGGCTAAATTATCTTCATTTTCTTCAGAACTTTCTTATCCCTACGCTAGTTAACTTATACCCTAGTAGAAATAATCCAGGAATTCTAGATGAAAATTTGTGGTACCAACAAGACGGCGCACCTCCGCATTATGTAGCAGTAGTGCGCCATTACATAAACCAAGTTTTTCCGAACAAGTGAATTGGAAGACGTCGTGGGCCTGTTGAATGGCCGCCTAGGTCTCCAGACCTTACACCACTGGACTTTTTCTTGTGGGGTCACCTGAAAAATGTTGTTTATAAAGTCAGACCTGCCAATATTGAAGATTTAAAAAATCGAATAACAACAGAATGCAGGAACATTTCAGAAGAAACTATAAGAAAAGTCCAACAAGAATTTATTGATCGCTTGGGGTACTGTCAGGCAGCAGAAGGAGGACAATTTCAACACTTAATTAAATAGCTTATTTAATTTTTTTACATTTTTTTAAATTAAAAATATCTTAAATAAAATTATTTGTTTTACCCTGTAGTAACGAAACTATGAATTTTAGGCCCTAAGTGTGTTATGTTTTTGAAATCAGCTGTTCTCGGAGATTACAGATCTGAACTAAAATATAGGGGTTCCCATTTAAAAAAATCGTCGATAATATCATATCTACTACATGAGACACCTTGTATATTAAGTTTGTATGGGAAAAAATAGGCCATTAAAAATTATTATACACGTGTCCGAGGATTTTTCCGAAATATTTTTAGATTCCTAGATAATGAATTTGTTCCTTACTTTATGTACACACTGTATATATATTTATAGTTACTGTAGACATTTCTTGGACATTAATTGTTATTCCTGTCAGATTCTGTGTCGACACAAAATTTTGTTCCTATTATTTTGTTCAATATTTTGAACTCTGTTCTGCTCGCACCACAACTCAAAGTTTTGCATATTCTTCTTAAAAGTTTTTCTAGATTATTTTCTACAATTTCTCGTATTTCTGACGTAGTACAACTTTCTTATTGACTCATTTTTATTAACTTTAATAATATATTTATTTTTAATTATGACGGATGGGAAGAAGCTGTTGTGTTCAATTGTTCCGATCATGGCATATTTGATACGTGTAACATTTTATTAAATTGTAAAAGTATTGCCAACCCAAAAAGAAAATATTAATTAAAATGGAAAAATCCACTATATTTTTTAAAGGTTTTCAGACCCAAATAGAAAAAGTATTATAAAATACACGGTTCATAAGACAATTAGAGCACTTGTACTTTATAAAACTTTGTTGTTTCTACATTAAACGCGTGCTCTAAGATAATGTCTTATTAAACTTGTATCTTAATATACTATTTATGACACTAGTGTCAAAAGTGGATTGTTTTTACACTAGTGCTAAAAACAATTTTTTTTGTTGTGCTGTTGGCCTTACCTAAAAACAAATACAAGGATTTAGTCGAAATTAAGCAGGGGTGCCGTAACTAATAAGCCCAACGAACTAACCATAGGTGACCATTTTTTGATGTTCAATCTGATGAGGACCCCGACGTTTTTTGGGTATTCTTATTAATACTAATCCTCTAAGTGCGAGTGCATTAGAACCCCTACCCCTCAATATAGTCGATATTGGGCAATTTCTTTGCCCCAAAATTTACTTCACCATATTGACAGGAAAGTGAACTGGAAGGTCCAGAGTGGGTTTACCGCGGCATCTATTGCTGGCGCAACAAACTTTCTATGTTTCGATAATTATGATGCCTATAGTATTGGCTGTAGTAGGAAAACTTGCAACACTTAGCTCTATATAGTAGCGGAGTGTTACATATTGATTCATAGAGGGAGCTGACGTGGAGGAGGCTACTAAATAAAATTTGAAAACATAGTGGGACACCAAACATGATTTTAAAATGGATAAAATAACGCAAAAGAAAATTTGATTACATGATAAAGCAGAGGGATTGTGGATTTTGTTTCCTAAATTTTAGCATTTTGATGTAATGGATATCGTATAAGGGCATATTATATATCTCTCTTCCAGTGCCGTATCCAGGCATAAACCTTTGGGGGGATAAACAATTGTTTTGTTTCCAGGCATGAATATCGGTGGGGATACAAAAAATTTTCTTTAGAAAAAGTTACAGTTATTGATATGAAGAAACACAAAACCGTATAGTTTCTTTAGTATGCGAAACGTAAAATTAAATAAGGTAAAGGTACCATACCAGTACCCCTCCCAGGAAATAAAGCTATCTAAAGCACTGACAATGGAAATGTATTTCGTTTCCAAAGAAATCGTTGTCTATTCTTTTTCAATAACTGATAAATCAAAAAAACACCAAAAATAACTGGTCCTTGATATTACTGTAAAGTTATAACGCACATTCATACTTTTCCTGGCCTAACTGTACAGGGTGTCCATTTTTCGATGGTTTTACGGGGTATCTCCGTTATAGTAAAGATAGAAGAATGCAGTTTTCGCAGTACTTTATTACTTTTTTGTGAAACAAAAGATGCCCCAATTAGATTTTTTCTAGGCCTCCTCGTTTTTGATATACAGGATGTTTTTGAAAATTTCAGATTTTGGGACTCCCTCTATATCTCGGTTACCCTCTAACTTATTAAAAAGAAGTAACATGGTCTCTTTGTAGTTTTTAAGTAGAATCCAGACGTTCAATAGTGTTCATGAAAATTTCTTTAATAATGTATTTCAAGCTTCTCAGAAATATATAATACTTTATTTTTCGCCTTATTACGTTTCTTAAAAAACATACAACCTTTTTGAGTAGATCATGATGGATATTTAAAAAGAAAAAAGAAGAACACAGTCAGTTGTGTAATAATGAAAAATTCTTCTGTTTGTGAGAATGAATGTTCAGGTTTTTAAGTTTTATTATAATTTCTATTTAATAATAAATCAGTTTGCCCTAATTATTCAGCCATTGTAATCTAAAATATGACATGCTCGTTTGCCATATCCAGTGTAACGAAATTGCAGATGGAGCATTAGAATTATACTACACCACAAGGCATCTTTTAGTGATTTTTTACTGTGTATCCGTGTCTTTAGTGAATTTTTGCTGCGTATCCATATCTTTTAAACAGCCCTTTTTTTAATATTTTTCTCATGACTCTTCTGGATCCGCGCTTGTGCTGGGGAGATCGTGTGTATCAAAATTTAGTAAATTTGACAAAATATTTTAATAAATTTTACTAAAATTTTCAGATAAATGATTTACCAAATATTTTTGTAATTATAACTAAAAATTTAAGTTAAACTTTTGTTATAATTTAATGGCTTTTCTTAATAAAAGTTATTCAAATCACATAAATTATTTTTATAGTAAAATTAACTAAGTCTTTATTTCCGTGTAGTACATATAGAAGTAAAAAATATACCAAATACTGCGATAACTAAATTTAACAACTAAATATTATTTTAAGCTTTGGTCATTTCGTAATTACACAATTTACCTGGCAGCATCTAATAATATCAGGTCCGCCTTAATTCGTATCTACTACAAGGTCTATTTAAATAAAACAAATTGTAATTATTCTCGAAATAGCTAATTAGTTGTGGGACATGTCGCCCACCTATCTGCAATAACGATCGTTAAATATCCTTAAATAAATTGATGTTGTGATAAAAAGGTATTTAAAATTTGCTAATGTAAAAAGGGACAGCTGGCTGGAGCTCCGCCAAGGAAAACCGCGATCTCTTATTAATAAACACACTGGGGCCATTTTCATCTTGCTAATAAAGAGCGATTTAATAAAAATATTAGTTTGATACGATACAGAGTTGGATTAATACAGCGAACAAAGAATGTAAATAAAATTGAATGCAGAAATTTATGCTTTTAAAGGATAGGGGAGAATGAGGGAATGGCATAAAATATTAGTCTTTTGATATAAGTAAATAGAGTAGAAGATAGCCTGACTCATCCACTAGATCATGGTTTCCCATTCAAATTAAAATAATTAACCTTAAAGGAGATGTCAGGATCTGAGAAATGAGGTGTCATTGACCAGTATTCCCCCACTCTGGGGGTAATTCCAGTCAGCTAATTTTTAATGCTTATTATATAGCAAAAAATTATTAATTATAGGATTTTTTTTTGAAAATAAGAAAGAAATAAAGCACATAAATTTATAATAAAATAATATATCATTAAGCCTTTTACTAAGTTCATCTAAATTATAATAAACTGACAAAAATAGAAAAAGAAGGGAACAGTAAGAGTAGTGGCGGTTCTTCCACAGGAGCACATGCGCACGTGCACCCCCAAAACGAATAAAAAATATTAATTTATATTCATTGAATATAATTTATCGTATAAAGTCCGACCCTCCCTAATATTTTATCGTATCGTCAAACTAAAAAAGTCCGACCCTCCTTAATATTTTATCAACCAAACTGTATAGATCCGGCAACCGTGACTCGGTCGAGGTAAATGACGATTATGACGAGACGTGCTCGCACGTGCGGTTAAGTAGTGCAGTTTCTCTATAGTAACAGGTGGCGGGTGGCAGCGGGGGTTAGCGGGGCTATGGCGATTTAACATGGAAAAGGCGCATCGAGTTAGAAATTCGAGCGCGTATTTTTTAATATTTTAATATTATATATTTATTAAGTTGAAAATGAATAGTTGACGGTGGACTATTTAAAAAATAACTGTAGCTCCTTGAGTTTGAAGCAAAAATTGAAGTGAAGAATGCGGGAACACCTAAACCCGAAATTAATTTAACGCAGACCACAAAGGGTAAATCTAGGGACTTTAATAGAAAGTTTAAAAATGAAATATATGAAAAAAAAATTATAGAGGGTATTCCAAACTTAATGAGGCTGTTATTGATCAATTTTCTACAATTAAGAACCGAAGAATGGACTTTACGTTTAACCACTATTGTATAGGGTCGATAAATGTTGGGTATTTCAATAAATGATACTCGATATGATTTTAAACCATTTTATTTAAGGATTTAAACTAAAAAACACTGAAAATATGAAGAATGCCAACTTGCCAGTCTCGTGGCTCGATTCGTTCTCGTCATAAAATAGTTACTATTGTTCTCGTCTTGGTTGCGCTTAATGACGTAGCCGTAGATGGCGTAGTGGTATTAAACATCATTCGGTTCTCTTGATAACTAGTAGATGACGGTAGTAGTATTGGACATCATTCGGTTTTCTTGATAGCTCGTAGATGGCTTTAGTAGTATTAGTAGTGGACTGTATAAATATTGTTACGAGGGTTGTATGCGACGAAGTTAAGATCCGACAGCTATACACACTAAGAAAACATTTCTTATTTTCCAAAAGTTGTATTTCCTTGTGTAAAATTAAAAAATAAATAAAAATATGTTTTACCCAACGCATTTTCTTATTACTTTTTTTCTTTCTACATTTAAAACGCCTAGAAAGTAATTGTTTGGTCGTTACACAAAAATAAAATTTTAAAAATAATTTCACCATACTTGTGAACCCCAGTAAGAGCCCTAGTCTCTTCAACAAATATCGCATTTAGTTTTCAGGAGTGACCCACCCACTGCATAATTAATGAATCCAGTGGCCACACATCGTACAGCGAGCAAACCCAAGATCATCCCATCTTCCATATTTTCCGCAAATAAGACATGATTGGTATTGTCCCAATCTTTTGACCGGCATTACCCGAGAGCTCCTTGCAATAAAAAAACCTAATCCTAAAATTAAACCTCGTGATTTAGATAGCTACAAACGCAGAAATAATTAGACCAATTACTTCCGGGAAAGTACGATATAAGGGCATGCAAAAAAATTAATTATTTTTGTACTTATACTTGCTTCGATTCACCTGAAAGGTATACCAAAAGAGAGCAAATACGTTGAGATTCAATTGTGGCCATTATTGGGCGATCACAGCGAAACCACATGCATTTAACTTTGGACGTTGATTGTTAGATAGTAGCACGATGCTGAACAAACAGAGTAGATTTATACTCTATACTGTAGCATTTCAAGTGACCGAAATTCCCCACCTGACTGGGATTCCCCCACTTCTCCCTACACTACCCAAGTAACACTAATGCTCTTATTGCGATCCCCAAATTCGCTATAAAAACTATACAATAAAATTTCGATTAAAACCAAATTAACTTCAAGCCTGAGGACTACCATAAAGCAGCTTCTAGCCAAAGAGGGCCCAGCCTAAAAGGATCTTCGAGACTAAATTTTAAACTACATTCAAACCATTTATTTTTAATATTATATTCTTAAAGAGTTCTTCAAGACAACTTTAAATTTATGTATTAAAACTAATTGGATTTAAAATATACTTGCAGCAGAATAAATTACCTTGGGAATCATTAAAATTTATCCTGAAAGAGTTTTATTGTGTTTAATAGTTGGACAACTTTTGTGTGAAATAGAAATTAATATGAAGCGATCATAAATAATGTTGAAATAAAAACTATTTTCGTAAAGAATTTACCAACAGATTGCACTTATCTGATAAAAATATGATAAAAAAAACTTCTACATAACTCAAGGACTAACAATTTTATGATTTTTTAATTATTTAAAGAATATTAAAAAAATATCGTCAAATTTAATTTTCCTTCTAAACATCTAATTGTATATTTGGACACACCGTTATATACACGTCTACAGTTATTTAAGAGGATATAATGCACATATATTTCAATAATAATATTTTTTTTCGGCTACTGAAAATGTTTATCATGACCGAGTCTATAAACCATGGCGCGATGTAAATTAAAACTGATTGCAAGTTTATAGAACATTTTAAATCCTACTAAACTTAAAATACGTCTTATTTGTCATTCTGGCCCTCGAATGATATCTTAACCTTACACGTTACACCTCTTTTGGTGACATTTCTTTTAACCAAAGTGACTAAATTAAAACCTTTGAGTTTTAAAATAATCTTAATGTACTCTTTAAACAGAAAAAAATACATTTTTGAATTTAATGTGGAATTTTATTGACCATATAGGCTTAAAAAGAAACAGTTTTCTTACTGGGTTTTAATGAGTAGGTACATCAAGAATACTTCATGAAACTACATTAAAACTATTTGTTCCAAAATTGATGGTTTTAAAACCAACTTGCTAATTAGTTCTTGAAGAAGGCAAATTAGTTTTAAAATAGCCAATGGCACGAGTATTATAAAACCAGTATAAGATCATTAGGGCATTAAGTAAGCAAATAGTTTTTTTATTTCAATTTAAAAACTGTATTAAATTCTTTGCAAAAGAATAAGGGGCATTCAAAACTTTTAGTTTATTTTAAGGTAACTTTCAACCAACATCTTTTTATTGAGCATATTAAAGCACTTTTAATCCATAAATAAATCAAAAAGTGAAGGTGGCCATTTCCAATAAATAATTTTTATGAAACAAAATTTATCATTAATTATTTTATCAATGTTAATAATAATAAGTTTCAATACCAATTTAGTGGTTTTAATCAAGAACGATGCGTCTGACAAGAGAAACTTAAGGGACCGTTTTCATGTAGAATTGACCAGGCTAATCAGAAAAATATCCACATGGAAAACTGTCAGTGGCGTAGGTACCATCTTTTTTGTAAAAAATATCAGAGGACATATTTGCAGGGACGCCACTGGTGGAACAATTGAATAACTTTTTTAACTAAAATTTGTGGTTCTATATCATATTAATACATACCAAAATTAAAAATACTATCTAAAGTACTTTCGGAGATATTAAAAAACAACCATTTAAAAAATAAAAATTCAATACCTTGTAGCAAGAAATTTCGTTACGGACATATGTTCATATGAACTTTTCTTCATAAAATGACCTAAGGTATTACACCTTGAAATATTAACACGTCATTAAGGAACACCCTGTATACAAGTTTAACATTGCATTTCAGCATTCAATCTTATTCTAAAAATTACAGGTTTTTTTAAACAACAATTTCAAGTTTCAACTTTTTTGCTGATTTTTATGTTGATTTTATTGCCGAAAAAATTGGAGCCGAAAAATCATGTAGTTAAGGATGAGAAAGTCAGCTGCAAGAACTACGATCTCAGTCCAACGTTATTGCTGTTGGTTCAGGACAACACACAAAAGTGTTAAAAAATCTGGCTTCCCAACCATTTTGCTCAAAAGATCTAGGTTATCAACCAGACTATTTCAAAGATTTGGATCCCTAACCATGTTGTTCCAAAGATCTGGATACCCAACCAGGTTGTTCAAAAGACCTGGATCCTCGACCAGGTTGTTTGAAAGACCTAAATTCTAACCCAAGATTGGGAGAAGAGTCGGAGGCTCCAGAAACGCTGGAATCAAGGCATGTGGAATCAGATGACTGTTCGAGAAATTTTTCACTCCAATTGACATTTCACCTGTACCGCTGGTTGGAAAGCGAGTGACTACAAGCGGACGTATTTCAAATCCGAAGTTAAAACTTCATCTCCCTACAAAGCAGACCTCGAAATATTAATGGACAAATTAACCGAAACAAAGAACGGAAAGGTAAAGAGGAGACTGGTTTCAGTAGAATCGAGTGAAATTCAGAATAAGGCCAAAAAATAACTAGAGTTAAAGATCAAGGATCAAGTTTGGAAGAGCACGAAGAACAGAAATTTGCGCCTGCAGACGGTGACCTTGACATGGACCAAATTGGACAAATCGCCCCTGAAAATAATGACGCGAAATGTTTATTTTGTGGTCAACACTTTTCTCAAGACACTAGAGGAGAACTCTGGGTCCAGTGTCTTATGTGTCTTTTATGGGCACATGAACAGTGCTCTGGGGCGGAGAAGGATGCGATTTTTACCGATAGTTTGCCTTCTGTTTATTTTTTTTGCTGAGAGGATTGTTTTTTATTTTTTGGAGTACCTATGTATTCATTTGTCGCCATAACATAAAACGGGTTTTTTACAGTTTTTGAGGGGGCCCATATTCCAAACCCTCTGGGATAATGTCAGAAATGTGCACTATTTTATTATTATTTTTTTATAAATACATTATACGTTTTGAGAAAAATGAATATTTGGATTTAATTGCTAGGTTTTTACAACGTGCATAAACCTTTTTACTTATCATCAGAAGGAAAAAATAAAAATATTATTTTAAAAAAATAAAATGGGGGCCCATATTAGGACCAGTTCCTCTAAAATAAATAAAATAGACACCATCACAATCCCTTTACTCCATTCCTGTTCCCTGGTTCGATATAAATATTAGATATGCTTACAAAATAAGAATATTGTTAGACACTGCATATATTTCCTGTAAACATTAATTGAAAACGTTTAAGTGTAAATTAAAAGTGATACAGTTTTCTGACTTGGAAGTCCTGACTAATGAGAATATATAAACGCGATGACGGCTTTATTATAGTTTCCATGACTTTATAGCTATTTTCTTACTTCACAAAACACTTTGAGGTTTACAGTTGGTGCCAACATCTAATTTTAGTCAACGATTTAATTAGTTTTTAAATTTACATGTTCCTTTATGTTTAACTAATTTAGCCTTTCATTTTGTTAAATAATTTTACCTTTTATCCATAAAGAAAGTACCTATTTCTTCTTAAATACTACTTAATTTATATATTTCTTTACAACTTGCAAAATTTTTTAAACATTCAATAGCATTAAACCTGAACACTTAAAAACACTTAGTGGGAACAAAGGATGTGACACATCAATTTTCTAAGTATGGAGTGTAATAGTATTTTTTGCCTTGTGATCGATCAGTTGGGAAGAAAGATATCTACCAGACCTCGTGAACAGCTTAGTATCTTTAATAAATATAAAGATTCAGACATAACAGAGACCAAGTCTACTTTTGTCACTCCTTTGCTAACATCAGAATACAGTTTTCCACGCGAAATGTTGCAATATTATACGTATTCATTAAAGGTAGAAAGCTGAATTAGCTGAAAAAAATGGAAGTTACGAAAGCAAAGGAAGGGATGGTACCTTACCTGTTTCAACGATATTTTCAATTTTGAGCCTCATTTAATTTTTAATAGTTAGAGAGACGGTGACAATAGGGGTCCGTGAAGTGGAATATCAGCGTGTACCGCTTTAGATAGGAAATTCTCAATAAATTCAAAATTATATCGAGCCATGTCTGAAAATGAATTTATAGCATCTAGTCAACCCTTGCATATACTTTTCCGAGCGTTAAAAAAAAATGAAAATTAACAAAAAAAAAAAGAAAAAAAGCGAATTTGAAGTTGAAATCTTCTAGAACATTATATGTTAAACATTATGTGAAAAAAATTTTGTCGTTCCAGGTCTCGCTTTTCATTATTGGAATTTTTTAAAAATCTCCTCGGAGGAAATTCGGAAAACGATCGTGACATGTCAGAAAATTGTCATACTATATGCCTTGACACCCAAATATTGTGTAAAAAAAAATTCAGAAGAATCGCACCTAGCTAGGCGGAATTCTGACAATATTACGCAGAGATACCGGAAGGCAGGTATCGTTCAGTTGTACGACGGGAAAAATTCGCAATATTCTGGGGTCACGCAGATGCTGTAAATTCATTTTCAGACATGGCTCGATATAATTTTGAATTTATTGAGAATTTCCTATCTAAAGCGGCACAGCGCCTCTCAGCAACGCTCTACGGCATTTCATCAGATATAAAAGTTGTAGAGGGGGACCTAAACTCGACGAGAAACCAAATCACTGATATTCCACTTCACGGACCTCCTACTGTTCTCTCCTTGCTCTCCTTGTGTCTCTCTAACATTATATTAGGCAGAAGAATTTCTAAGCATCGAGCGTAGGTACTCGGTGTTTGTCGGAATCGATATTATTACTATTCCATAACCAATCACCGCCGACGTCGGCATCCCACATCATAAAATACGCGTAGTGGATGGGATTTGTTGCTTATAATCAAATTTTTTCGTGTCCACTAATAAAAATTAAATATATACTTATATAATATGAAAAGTTAAACAAGAAAGTCCGATCCAACCTATTTCATCCCTGTTTTCAATCAGCTTCTTATTTAGAGGCAAAAACAGTTTCGGTTCTGCAAGTAGACTAGTTCCAAATCGAATCGATCGAGAGTGTAATGTCGTTTGTCTACATTAATTATAGTGATGCATTACTCGAGTTCAAGAATCGTAGAAGAACTCGATTCTTTAATGTACATGGTGTCCCACTTTCTACACTTTTATAGCGTATCTCCGTAATTGTTAGTGCTATCAAAAAAGTAATATAGGTGTCATGTGCTCTTTTTGGGTCAAACTTAAAATGGTAAAATCAAAATTTTAAAATTTTCGCTCGCTTAAGTGATACGGGGGAAAATCCAAAAAAAATACAATTTGTAAATTAAACTTTTCTTAGTTAAAAGAGATACAAAAAAAGTTTCTTTATAATGATTGTTGAATAATCTGCCGGATTCAGAAAAAGTATACGAGGTCAGGTAAAAAAGTTATCGGACCTAACCTCATTTTTTAAAATGGAACACCCTGTATATTTTAATCTAAGAAGATAGCATTTTAAATTCTCTTTTTAAATATATAACACACCATGATAGATATCATATCAAATTTTTCAAAATATTGATAAGCCTTTTTTACAAATGAAACAACTAGAATGTCAACATAGTTGTCTCTAGGATATTAGCTTTTGTTTCATGGCATTGCGCCTGGCATCCCTGACATTACAAAAATAATCGAAATCGTAATCGTAAAGAACAGCGTTCGTAAAAACTAATTAAGTAACAACGCCTTCAGATTGCGGTGGATTTTTTCATTACTTGCTAAGACTGGCCACTTTACTCATAGTGTCGACCAGTTCCTATATTTTCAAAATTTAAATTAAAAAGCTTAGAAGTTAGATAGGCTTTAAATAATCAATTCCTGGGTGAGGAATAGAATTCAAAAATGGGGACAAAATTATATTTCCAAAAAATAGCCGTCTACTTAATAATCTGATTCAATTAAATTCAAATAAAACTTGGATATACGGGGGTTATCAAAAAAACGTCTTACGTATCATGGTACGTTCTGCTTGAAAAAATTCCTTCGTGTCTTTTTCGCAATAAGGCGACAATTAGTTCATATTGAAAGTGGAAAAAACGAAGAAATGGCGCAAAATGTATATTTTGCTCGCTATCCGAAAAGACGGTAACCATTTAAAGACATATGCGAACATTTGCGATGTTTCCCGTTATTTGTTACCTTAATCTGAATCTTTTATTTCGCTTCAAAGTAATAAAGTTTAAATAAATCGCCTATGAAACCAATATAATCAATGCTGTCTTATATATTTGAAAGGAGAATTTGAAATAAAATATTTTTAAATTAAAATATACAGGGTGTTCCATTTAAATAAATGAGGTTAGGTCCGATAACTTTTTTACCTGACCCCGTCTACTTATTCTGAAAACGGCAGATTATTCAACAATCAATATAAAGAAACTTCTATATAAAATATTTTTCTGTATCTCTTTGAACTAAGAAAATAAAGGGTAATTTTGAAATTGTAAATTTTTTGATTTTCCCCCGTATCTCTTAAGCGAGCGAAAACTTTCAAATTTTGATTTTACCATTTTAAGTTTGACCCAAGAAGGGCACATAACACCTACATTACCTGTACTCTAATACCGTATTCGGATCTCGAGACGAGTGTCCGAATACAGCGAGTACTTTAAAGAATCGGGTTCTTCGATTCTTGTACTCGAGTACCGCATTACTAACTAATATCTTTTCGAATCTCGTAGCTCATCTTTTCAAATTTCCTAAAAGCATTTATTTTCATTACCTATTTTATAACAGGTAACAAATTACACTTCTGTGAAAATATTACGTTAGCCCCAAAGTAAAACATAAATTATTGTTTTAGAAGTTGGCAATTAGTGTCTTGAGCGGACACGCTTTGAGTCTGAACATAGTTAAGAATGAGGTGGTAAGATATAAATATATCTCGTTGGTAAGAAGCTTCATTAGAGCGGGATATCGCCCGTGAAAAATACTACTTTATTTTCTGGTAAAAGTGACGTTTTCTGCTTCTCTACCAAACACACTGGAAAAAATCGTCCAACTTTCGCAAAGAGGTTCGATAAATGATTGAAAATGTGTAAACCTAATTAATATTTGTGTATGAGAAAATATAAATAAAATAATTTAAGGCAAAAGTAGTTTACATAGTCGGTAAAAAATGAGTTAAAAGAATCAAATTTATGAGTGAATGGCAGTGGCGGCTCGTGACCTATGATAGAGGGGGTTCCCAAGTATGGTGAAATTTTTCTAGGCGTTTTAAATGTAGAAAGAAAAACAGTAATAAGAAAATGCGTTAGGTAAAACATATTTTTATTTATTTTTTTAATTTTTTTTTTTGGAGAACTTGCGATGAGAATCTGCAGACAGACACCTTGCAGACGCGGCTGCAAGGTAGTGTCGGGTTTAGCAACTTGAGGGGGATTATATGACCCAACAACATCATGTTTTCTGAAGGAAAAGAACATCCTCATTGGTTAACGAGGGTAGGCTGACCGACTAAACTCACCGCGGGAGTGAGGCAATTAGCCTTTGACTCATATTCACTCGATAGTGTTGTCTGCAATCGTGTATGTTTGTCTCTGTATCTAGCTTTTAAACTATGCGCTTTGTTTGGTGTCAGCTCCTGTAATATTTCCATTCGAACTTAATCGAATGAACAAACTTTCAGGAGCTCCGAACTGTTATTGAAATCACCAAATTCGCTTTAAAGCTATACAATTAAATTTCGAATAAAACCAAATGAACTTCAAGACAACCTGAGGACTACCATAACGCAGCTTCTAGACAAAAAAGGGTCCATTCTAAAAGGGTCTTCGAGACTAAATTTTAAAACTACATTAAAACCATTTATTTTTAATATTATCTTCAGTGGCGGCTCGTTACCTTTTACCGTTTACCGTTCACAAGTATGGTGAAATTATTTTTAAAATTTTATTCTTGTGTAACTACCAAACAATTATGTTCTATTCGTTTTAAATGTAGAAAGAAAAAAAGTAATAAGAAAATGCGTTAGGTAAAACATATTTTTATTTATTTTTTAATTTTATACAAGGAAATACAACTTTTGGAAAATAAGAAAGGTTTTCTTAGTGTGTATAGCGGTCGGATCTTAACGTCGTCGCATGCAATCCTCGTAACAATATTTATACAGTCCACTACTAATACTACTAGAGCCGTCTATGAGCTATCAAGAAAACCGAATGATGCCCAATGCTACTACCGCCATCTACGAGTTATCAAGAAAACCGAATGATGTCTAATACCACTACGCCATCTACGGCTACGTCATTAGACGCAACCAAGACGAAAACAATATTAATCTGTTTTACGACGAGAACGAATCGAGCCACGAGACTGACAAGTTGGCATTCTTCATATTTTCAGTGTTTTTTAGTTTAAATCCTTAAATAAAATGGTTTCAAGTCATATCGAGTATCATTTATCGAAATACACAACATTTATCGACCCTACACAATAGTGCTTAAACGTAAAGTCCATTATTCGGATCTTAATTGTAGAAAATTGATCAATAACAGCCTCATTATGTTTGAAGTACCCTCTATACATTTTTTTCATATATTTCATTTTTAAACTTTCTAATAAAGTCCCTAGATTTACCCTTTGTGGTCTGCGTTAAATCAATTTCGGGTTTAGGTGTTCCCGCATTCTTCACTTCAATTTTTTGCTCCAAACTCAAAGAGCTAAAGTTATTTCTTAAATAGTCCACCGTCAACTATTCATTTTAACTTAATAAATATATAATATTAAAATATTAAAACATACACGCTCGAATTTCTAACTAGATGCACGAACAGACAACAGCGCGGTGCACACAAAAACTGTGCGCCTTTTCCATGTTAAATCGCCATAGCCCCGCTATCCCCCGCTGCCACCCGCCATCTGTTACCACAGAGAAACTGCACTACTGAATCACACGTGCGAGCAAGTCTCGTCATAATCGTAATTTACCTCGACCGAGGCACGGTTGCCGGATCTATACAGTTTGGTTTGACGGGATGATAAAAAATATTAGGGAGGGTCGGACTTTTTTAGTTTGACGGAACGATAAAATATTAGTGAGGGTCGGACTTTATACGATAAATAATATTTAATGAATATAAATTAATATTTTTTATTTGTTTTGTTTTGGGGGTGCACGTGCGCATGTGCTCCTATGTAAGAACCGCCATTAATGAATGTTGAAGAAGAAAATTGAATGATTATCTGTTGAAGATGATTTTCTAAATACTTCGAATAGGATTGAATTATTATTTCTTATTATGTTATGTTTTATATACAGGGTGTCCGCTAATTAATGGTACACGGAAAAACCACAGGCTCCTGACGTAAAAATATTAGGATTTATTTATACTTGTCTATATAAGAAGGTGGATATTAACTGTGATACAGGGTGTTAAAGTTAAAACTTCATTTTTGTTTTTCTCTGAGAGAAACTAACGTTTTTTTGAAAAATTTGTCAATTATGGTTTTTTTAGGACGAGAAATTGATTTCTTTGTGAAATTTTAATGTACAATGTATTTTCACATATTCATAAGGGTTTGTTCGTATATAATAATATATTTTTTGTGCCTCGATGAATTTAAGTTTTTAATAAAAATAATACTTTTGTCATATTTATTACGTAAAAAAGGTATACTTCCAAGTTCAGGTCGCTCATAGTTACCATTTCGGAGATATTTGCATTTAAACAAACCCGTAAAATAGGTGCCCTTTCAGGGGTGTGTAAAAAGCGAAGCTTTTCAACATCACCCTCTAGATAAGAAACTAGTCATGACACCTGAATTTTTCCTTTTGTTAAAAAGTTGGACACTAAAGTGAAAACCGCAACATTCTATCTTTGATAATAATGTCAATACCCCCAAAAAGTGTCCAAAATGAGACACCCTGTATACATTTTTTGTTATATAAATTATAATATTTATTTGATATTACTCTGTAAACGGGTTTGTTCGGCTTTGTTGGGCAAATAAAAACTATTATTGTTAATAATAAACCAATTTAAGAATGCTGGGCCCCGGGCGTAACCCTAAGAACGGGCCCCACCAAAATCTTGACCAAAAAAAGGTCGTCAACGGTAAGCAAAAAGAAAAGTTACCCTAATAGTTATAAGAAAATTAAAAAAAAGGTCGACGTGGGGTCCGTGGGGGGCCCGGTCACATATACAGGGTGACAATTTAAAAACTTGAAATGGCCATATATTAGAAACGAAAAACTGAAGAAAAAAACGCAAAAAGCAGTTTCTATAAAACGAAGGGGGAACAAAAACAAGCGTATTAGCCCACCTATATCTGCAACCCCTTGGACAGGGTGAGATAAACCCTTAAAATCTTAAATAGAAAGGGGGTCGACTGATACATCATTTTGAAGCTCTTGAAAAATGCTTTCCAATGGTACCATAGAAAGGTACATTTCAGGAAATTCTTCTCTGTTTATTAAGGAAAACAATAAATGAAAAGACAATTTTGAAATTTTTTATTATTAGTTAATTAAATGTTCAAAATGATTTCCGTTGTTTTGAAGACAATAATAAAGCCTACTTTCAAATTCTTCACGTACATTTGCAAAGGTTTCTCTGGATATAGCACGGCATTCCTGAACTATTCTATGCTGAAGTTGCTCTAGTGACTCAGGTTGCGTTTTAAAAACCACAGATTTTAGGTGACCCCACAAAAAGAAGTCAAGAGGTGTTAGGTCCGGGGATCTAGGTGGCCATTCAACAGGACCTCTTCTTCCAATCCACTGGTTGGGATAATTATCATCCAACCACTGCCTAACGGGAACTACATAATGCGGAGGTGCTCCATCCTGTTGGAAATGTAGTAAGCGTTCTTCTAAAGATAAATTTCCGAGTATGTCCCTCTGATTTTCTAATTCTGGAACTATTAGTGGTTCGATAGAGCATTTCAGCATACCTGTCGCCATTTAAATTTCCTTGTATAAATATTGGGCCGATAATACCATCTCCCAATATACCAGCCCAAACATTAATTTTCTGGGGTACTGGGTATGCCCTTCTCTAATTACGTGGGGGTTCTCGTCATTCCAGTAACGACAGTTTTGCTTATTAATATGCCCATTTAAATAATAGGTGCACTCATCACTGAAGCACATATTTTTAACTAGTCGAGGTTCTGCCGTAATTCTATCTGTCATTATTTCACAAAACTGTATTCTTCTCTCTGGGTCGTCGTCACCAAGTTCTTGCAATATGTGCAGTTTATAGGGATAAAACTTATAAATTTTAATTACCTTTCTTATTGATTCACGAGATAATCCAGTTGCTACAGCTGCTTGACGAGTTGATAAAGTTGAATTCATTGCAAACTGCCCCAGAATTTCAATTTGCGCTGCTTCGTCGGCTAGTCTCGGTTGATTTCTCTTTATATTCGCGACAGAACCAGTTTCTTTAAATTTGGCTACTAGTTGGCGAACATACTCCGGGCTTACATTTTGACCTGGATGCCTTTCGTTAAAACGTTGAGCTGTTCTTAAAAAACATTGATCCTCGGAACCATAAATGAAAATAATTTCTACCCATTCAGCTGTGCTGTACACCATTGTTAAAGATAATAAATGCTGCTTTTCGTTTAAACTGAACCGAAAGTTAACTGTTCTTAAAATAATAATACTAGTAGAAGTTAAGGTAAATTCTGTGATAATAAAATGCGAATATTTATAAACAAATTTTTTTTTTCGACAAAAAAAAAAATAGCAAATAAACCAAAACGAAATACCGAGGCTTAAACTGTTTAGAATTCTTAAGAGATATCTCTTAATATGCCAGGATATTGGTAGCAATCATTTTGAACATTTAATTAACTAATAATAAAACATTTCAAAATTGTCTTTTCATTTATTGTTTTCCTTAATAAACCTTTCCTGAAATGTACCTTTCTATGGTACCATTGGAAAGCATTTTTCAAGAGCTTCAAATTGATGTATCACTCGACCCCCTTTCTATTTAAGATTTTAAGGGTTTATCTCACCCTGTCCAAGAGGTTGCAGATAGGGGTGGGCTAATATGCTTGTTTTTGTTCCCCCTTCGTTTTATAGAAACTGTTTTTGTTTCTAATATATGGCCATTTCAAGTTTTTAAATTGTCACCCGGTATATATATAAAAGTATATTGCTAATACTATCTGCAATTATGTCCCCGCTTTGGGCATCGAAGGGGGCGTTGTTACTTTGCTCAGATCGGAAATTTCCTTGTGAAAGTATACATTCGACAGGACCGGATTTCAACTTTTTTAATGTAAATTTCAAAGGTTAGTAGAAAAATATTGTTATCAAAATTTCGATTAGTTCGATTTAAGGCAGCATTCCTTGCATACGATTTCTGACGATATGATGATTCGACGGTGCCCTGATTGGTATAAACTTTTGGTGCCAAATTCCGTCCGAATATTTGTAACAATCGACAGGATGAGCTTTATTTTAACTTTCATCCGACGTCGTATATTTCTTAACCTCATTTTTTTCTAAGCCTAAAATTAAGAATGAATGACTATATTGACTACTGTAGGAATTATTATCAGATACTAATGCACCAAATTAAAAATACATTAATTTTAAGGTTAGGTAGTGACCATATTATATATATTATATTGTATACTAGTGACACTCTCTCCTTCTTTTACAAGCTCTTTAGTGAAATTCGGTTCCGAAGATCGGATAATGTGATAAGCAAAATATTTTCGTATATATATATATACCTGAAATACTACAATACGGTATTGATCCACGACTTTTGCAAAAAATTTTAAATAAAACAAGCCACTAACTTAAAAAATAGCGGATCGAATCACCACAAATTAAAAACTCCTTTACAAAGATTGTTGTTAGGTTATAAGCATTAATATACCGACAACAATGTGGATGAACCACTTTTTATTTTGTAATTTGAAAAAGCATCCAGAACCAAAGATGGCGACCAATAACCACAAACAAATAATGTCGGTCCGGCTCTGACGTGATAGATAAAATTTGCGCAAACTCAATAGGCCCGCGCAATCTCCCATAGCGGGGACACTTTTTGTATTTTGGGACGTTCGTATTGGCAATATACTGTTTATACATATGCGGGCGCGGCGCGCACGTCCTATGAGCCCGTACGATAATAATTAGTGTTGTGATCACTCGAGCGAAAAACCGCTTGATCACTCGATTATTGAAATAACCGACATCGCTCGATTATTAAAAAAACCGCTCGAATTATCTATTCAGGCGAAAACCGTCGCCCGTAACTTATTATCTTTCACTCGATACCCGCGCTTCGCTTGCCGCCGACGGAATTTACCGCTGTAGCGTGATCGAATTAAAAAACTGCTCGTATATTCAAACAGTTTTTCGCTCGATAGGAAATACTCTAGTTAAAAATCAGGCGAAAAACCGAAAAATATCGCCGGTTATCTGATAGACGACCTGCGATCTAAGCGCCGCGCGATCCGATTGGCGACGTTCGAGATTGACGCTGAGCAAGTATACGACATACGTCTTTCTTAAAGGCACATAAACGAGAAGGTGCATATAAAAAAGTATGCTGAATCCCTTAGCGGAGTCATCGCGACATGATTTGGTAAAGTTTTGTTTTAACTGGCTAACCAGTGGAGTAGTTTAGGTCTCCGATTGTAAATATTAAAAAATTAAAGGATATAGTTTTAAAATTTTTAATTACTATAAAGACGAGAAAACTTCTCAAAAATAACATAATAATAGAAATTGTTAACGAAAAATAACAAAACGAACAAAATGGTTAACAAAATATATAGAAAAATTCGTTGGTAATCTCATAGTAAACATTTTTAAATCTAAACAGGAACTTTTTATTATTAAACTCAAGAAGACTTCTCAAAAATAACATACATTATAGAAAATGTTAATGGAAAATAAGAAAACGAGCAAAATAGTTAACAAAACATAGGTATCGACAAATTTGTTGGTAATTAAAAGTAAGCATTCTTAAATTTAAACAGGAACTTTTAGGTAACTATGATTACATGAGTACATGAATTTAAAAAAATAATAACCAATTTTCTTATTTTGCCAGTCGCGTAACTAAGCCTAAATTTTTGAAGTGCACACAGTGGGCACCTGATAATTTAAAGTGGAAGAATTTGACAAGCTGTTTTAAATATCTACTTATTTTATGCTCGTAGATTGAGAAAGATGTGAAGAAAAATAACTCTTGGTAATACTTTTTGTTCGGGTTAAAAACGCACAATAATAAACCCGAACAATAAATACATATTTGTGTGATTTTTTGCACTTTTTTGTTTGGTATCGAACAAACACGTGGTAAAAATTCATTATTCACAAATAAATAAATTTCTGGAATTTTTTTGGTGGCTACTACAATTTTTTAGCTAAACCTGTGCCCACCCGTAGTTACGTGCCTGCTAAATACCCGACATGATCACATGTAAAGGGCTAGGTAGCCCGTTAAGCAGTCGGTGACGTCATCGCTTGGTATATTGGAATTTCAGGCGATTCGCTCGAGCGATTAACTCGATTATTAAAATCGCTCGAGTATCAAGTACTCGATTATTAAAATCATCGGTTTTTCCCAACACTAATAATAATGCATTGTGAGGATATGTTTTACACATTGTTATAAACGCATAATATACTGATAACGCCTGTACACATTGACCAAAGTTTTATATTTAAAAGGTTGGCGTATTCTGTTAAATACATACCTACCTTACAAGTAATATAATAACATATTAAGGTACATCGTGTATACTAAAATTAATACATTGTTCTCGTATTCCCTGGGCGGTTTGAAACCTAATATAGTACCATTTTATTATTTAGAGTTATGTTCTGTCATAAAACATGTTATTTATTGTATTATTTACAACATATTGTCATGCAACCTCAATAGTGCACTTAAAAACAACTAAGAGAAATTTTAATATGTTGTTAAGTATTCTTAAGCACCTGGATGGGCGATATACGAGTATTGTGTTATTGCAACTGCTTTTACAAGAGGTTGTTATACATTCGCATGGTGAGACAAGATGTATTTTATTAATGATTGAAGTATTAAATATATGTTTGTAATTAATACAGAATATCGGACACAAACCATCACTTCAAAAAGACTTTGCTCTCATGGCCATCAGAGCATCGACCTATAACTATGGATACGTAAAACTTAAGGGATGCGCAGTAAAAAATTAAATTTTATGAGTGAACAAATGGGTTGCTACTCACGGTTTACCGGTCATATTTTTAAAGGTAGCTCGTTGGTTGTCTTGTGCACAATTGGCACAATGTGCCGATGAACTAACACCAGTGCTTTGTAGACTTTTGAACTTATCCTACAAACAAGGAATCTTTCCATCGTGCTGGAAGACGGCGCGAGTCCAGCCTATACCAAAGAAAGGTAAGAGAACCCTGCCTAACAACTATCGACCAGTCGCATTGCTTTAAGTTATATCAAAAGTAATGGAGAAAGCTATTAACAAACATTTTCTAAAGTATCTGGAAGGCTTCAACATTATCAGCGATCATCAATATGGTTTTCGGAAGTCCAGATCAACTGGAGATTTTCTAGCCTATGTCACCCATATTTGAAACAACGCAATCGAACATCATGGGGAGTCTCGGGCTGTTGCACTGGATATTTCTAAAGCATTTGATCGTGTTTGGCATGAGGAACTTCTAAGTTAACTGCGATCCTATGGTATGCCCAGTCGATTCTGTGCATGCATGGTTGTCTATCTTCCTTAAAGTGGCAATTGACTGATTTCTCTCAGATGCCTGCACCATGCATCAATGCCGGTGTTCCTCAAGGGTCCATATTATCTCCCACTCTCTTCTTACTCTATATCTCATTAACGACATTCTAGTGAAAACGAAAAATCCGATATTAAGTTTTGCCGACGATAGCACACTTATCTAATTTTTCTCCTTGAATGCACAAACATCGGCTGATGACGTACATCTTCGCAGACAGCATGAAGGAAGAAATTTTGGCTTGGGGTGACAGTAACCAAGTCGAATTTAACGCTAAAAAAAACCAGGCAGCAGTTTTCTCTAAAAAGCTTAATATTACAGAACCGGATATAGTCATCGACGGACACGCAATCCCACTGGATTCATCTATCAATTTGCTGGGCGTCAATCTGGGAGGAAATATGTCTTGGTATAACCACGTTGTGGCAATCGCCAAGATAGCTTCTCAGACACTTGTATACTCTTTCGAACCAAAAAGTTGTACACGCCTCAACAACTTTTTACACTATACAAAGCCCAGATTCCACCATCACTAGAGTACTGCTCTCATGTCTGGAGCTCTGCACCCAAACATACTCTTCGGCTACTGGATTCCATCGAAAGGAGGGCCATTCGTCTGATTGGAGACCACGAGCTGACGAAGAACCTCGACAGCCTAGAACATCGAAGACAGGTTGGGGATTTGACTCTCTATATGTGGTTAAGCTTAGTACTCCTCGAACTTCATTATTTAAGAATTCTTTCATCTGGAGGACTTCATCCTTATGGATTCCCGAGGTCGTTTTTCATGTGTTTGATCATAAAAAAAATGTTGTCGCCGTCATATAGGCAACCCCGCCGAATTTTTGCCGGTTTGGTTGCCAACAAACGACGACCTTCCAGAACCGAAATCAGTCGTAGGGATGTATAGTTGTTGCAGAATTATACCGTTGATTCTTACTGACATAAATAAACTACCTATTGTATACGCCTCAACCTCTTCAAAGCTCAATAAATGGGATCAGGGCCGGCTTGAAAATGTATACCACACCACATGATTTATTTTTATAATTTAAAATAAATAGATAGGTATTTTTAGTTTTAGGTACCTGTAATAAATGTAAAATAATGGTAACAATTAATGATAATTGAAAATAATATAATTTAAAAGTATAACTATTAGGATAACAAGTACAATAAAAATTAATTAAATTCTAAGAAACTATTGAAAATTTATTCAAAATTTAACTCTGTATCACTATCACTATCTCCATCTAAGCCTAAACTTATAATTAAGGGTTGAACATTTGTAATCATACAATTGTAAGAATTTTCCACCTTAAGTACATGCTGTATACAGTTTTTCCAGCTGTCTGCAGAAATTTTTCTTACTTCGTTTTTAATTAATTCTACTACGGATGCATTTAATGTAGAAGAAATATTACTTCTCCTAATATGGGATTGTAATTGGTGCCATATAAGCTCAATAGGATTGAATATACAATAGTACTGAGGAAGACGCTACACTGTATGTCCATTCTCTGCTGCAAGTTTGTCGCACTCGTATTCCTTATTTATTTTAAAAGCTTTTAATACTTCTAGCAGTTCTCGTTTTTTGTAAGTTTCTTCAAAATATAAATCATTTTCAATCATAAAATTTTGAATTTCTGCTTTTGTATTATTTGAATTGCGACTATGATAACTAGCATTGTCCATTACAATGACGCTATTTTCAGGTATATTTTTAAGAAGTTTATGTTTAAACCAATCTTCAAAAAGTTGTGCGTCGGTATCTTGATGGTAATCTAAAGAAGAATCTGCTATGTTTTTAGCTGAAAGCAACAGACAATTTGGAACAAACCCGTTCTCTGAACCAGCATGTAATATTGTGATTATTTTGCCTTAATTTGATGGTGCTTTGGTTTGACATTTTTTGGAAGAATCATCCCAACCTTTCCTTGGAGTGTCATGGGTATCGAACCATGTTTCCTCAAGGTAAATAATTGGACGATTTTCTTCTCTAAATTGTTTAACAGCTGTTAAATATTTAAGTCTCCATTCCCGACACTTGAAGATGCCCCCCTATCAGCACAATTCCAAGGACGCCACATTCTACCACTAATAAGCCTAACTAAAAATTACTCGCCGGAAAACCACTAAAGATTAAAATTATTAAAAATCACTTTGTATTTATATATGCATCAGGCATAGATATAAATTTGTATACCTGGTCCGGCTCTGCTCGAAAAGGTTTTAAAATTTGGGATTTCCTTATTTATTTTATGGTCGAATAGATAATGAAGTTTTATTGCAGTCAAGAGATCAACTATATAATTCTGCAAAAACTTTAACGATATTAAAAATCTATCGATTTTCACTGAGGGCCATAAGGTCTTCTTTTATGCGAGAAAATATTATTTTTGTGTCAAAAAATTTGACTTGCGAAAAACTATTTCAAAAAAACGGTCCGTGTCTCGTGACAAGGAGATTATCAACTATTAAAAGATTTAGATAGGTATTTAGCAACACAAGGTTTTTTAATTTAATTTCAAAATAAATGGCAGGTGTTCCTCATTATTGCAAAATATGGTCTGGTAGATCCCTTCAAACCACTTCTTTGAATTAACGCCAAAGGAAGTGTTAATTACAAGCGACTCGTACCCACTTTCAAATCTCGCACGATAGCTAATTTAAATGTCTTATTATGCACGTTATTTGCGATAATAATATACGATCTTGTCTTGCAATGTAACCAGGGTTGTAAGCATAACAGAGAATGGCCAAATGCAATTTAAAATAATTATAAACTATCATTATTATTATTATTTCTTTTAATGAGCGCGTGGGTGACATGGAACAATTTATTACTTCACTTATAGAAAATGGATCGGCCGTAATTGGTGGTTTGTTATTGTTATCCAAGAAAAAGGTACTTATCGTGTGGGATGGTTAACTTAAATTAGAATAATGATTAGTTCGGATCGCACGTAAGGTGTCTCTGTACCGGGTGTTCCATTATATTATAATAATTTACATGTTTGATGGATTAAGAGGTTTATTCGGGTTTATTATAACGGCTGTTATGACATTCTTCCTCTTCTTCTGGTGCATATCCACTAATGGATGTTCGCGATAACATTTTCCATTGCTTCCCTGTCTCTTGCGGTATGTATCAGCGACTGAACATCGTGTATCCCTATCCATTGCCTGATGTTTCTCAGCTAAGACATCATCTTCCTTCCGATCCCTTTTTTCCTTCAATCATGCCCTCGATCATCAGCTGCAAGAATCGGTATCTTTCACTCCTCATGATATGTCCCAGGTATGCTGATTTCCTCCTCTTAATTGTCTCAAATAGTTCGCGTTCCCTGTTGACTTGTCTAAGAACTTCCTCATTTGTCTCACTCGCTGTCCAGGATATCTTAAGTGGTCTGCGATATAGCAACATCTCGAAAGCTTCTAATTTGCTAATTGTATTCGCTTTCAGCGTCCAACCCTCCATACCATAAAGAAGTACCGACCAAAAGTCGCACTTGACGAACCTCAGTCTCAAGTCAAAGTCAAATTCGGAGCAGGTAAGCACCCTTCCAAACTTTAAAAATGCCAGTCGAGCTTGTTCAATGCAACATTTTACTTCGTTGTCCGATGTCCAGTCTCCGAACAGCCAGGTGCCAAGATACCTGAACTTGTCCACTCTTTCTATGGGCATTGCGTTAAAAGTCATGCTGGAGTTTTCAAATGTACTGCCCTGGATATCTCTAAAGCCTTTGGTATGCCAAGTCGATTCTGTGCATGGTTATCTAGCTTGCTTAAAGACCATTTTCTGGAAGTGGCGATTGACGGGGTTCTCTCAGGAACCTTCACCATCAATGCTGGTGTTCCTCAAGGGCCGTTATTGTTTCCCACCCTCTTCTTACTTACATTAACGACCTTTTAGTGGAACCAAAAATCCAATATATTGATTTGCTCATAACAGCCCACTTGTCCCATCTTTCACTTTGAATCCTAAAACATCACACAAAGACCTTTGAGGAAATATTGTAACCAAGTCGAATTGAACGCTAAGACATCCCAGGCAGCAGTTTCCTCTAAAAATGTTAACATTGCAGAATCGGATGTAGTCATAGCAGGACACGCAATTCCACTAGCTTCGTCTATTAATTTACTGGGCGTCAATCTGAAAGAAACTATGTCTTGGCATAATCATGTTGTGGCAATCGCTAAGATAGCTTCGCAGAAACTTAGTATTCTTTTCGGGACCCTCAATGACTATTGGCAGTCTACAAAGCCTAAATTTGTCCATCACTAGAAAACTGGCTCTTATGTCTGGAGCTCTGGGAGTGGTGCGTGTGCGCATAAAGCGAATCACGATGGTTTTGGATCGTTGGAGGTTATATTCGAGTGGAAATACAACCTCGGGAAGGTCGTTCCATGAGGATGACATCCCCCAGATGAAAGAATTCTTAAATAATGAAGTTAGAGGAGTACTAAGCTTCACAACATATGTCTGATCATAGACCACGAGCTTACGACCAAGAAGATCGAAAACAGGTTGGTGATTTGAATCTCGTTTAAACATATTTCGATGGGAAATGGTTCACCGATATTACCCGGTTAATTCGACCTAAAGCGACGAATACAAGAAATACCTGCAGCTCATCGATATGTGGTTCAGATTAGTACTATTCGAACTTCATTGTTTAAAAATTATTTCATTTGGAGTACTTCATCCTTGTGGAACGACCTGCATTAGGTGTTTCTCAACGAATATAACCTCTGACGGTTCAAAGCTAACGCAAATTAATATATTCGCACATGCAGTGTCGGTTCAATGCACAGCGAAAAAGTTTACTAAACAAGAGTAAGGCCATATTACACACATGTTACTTAGCAGAACACCTGATAGTGTTAAATTTTTATGGCTAAGAAAATTTAAACTATTTAGCATTTCAAATTGTATTTACGTGTTTTCCGGTTTAAAATTTTTGAAAATAACCATTATTTCAAAATCAAATTTCGTGGCCATAACTATAAAGTATTATTATTATACGACCAAAGAGCTACTAAACATGGTATAAATAATAAAAAAATAACGAAATAATGTAATTATTTATATGCAATTTGCTTCTATAGTTAGTTATGATAACCACCAAGTAATGTAAAAAATTTCATTAGAAAGTGTACTTTTGACCAGCCAGCCGGATGGATGGTGCCATAGCCATAGCAGGAGTTCGGCAATAATGACCTGTTTTTTATGTTCAATCTGGTGGAGGGTGCATATGAAAATACTCTTTTAGTAGGACTAGGATACTAAACCTCTAAGTGAGCGAATTGAAAAACTATGCAATTTTTTATTAAATTGGACACACCGTTCTATAGTTATTTAAGTGGATGTAATGCACATATATTTCAATAATAATATCTTTTTTCGGCTATTGAAAATATCCATCATGGCTGGTCTTTGTATTTTATATAAAACATGGCACGATCTAGATTAAAACTGATCGCAAGTTTATAGAACATTTTAAATCTTACTAGATCTAAACTGTGTTTTAGCACTTTAAGTACAACTACTCTCGCAGACGTCTATTTACTCTTCATTTTAAAACCGAAGTTGTTTTAATATGTTCAAGCTCGTGCCCTTATTGATTTAAAGTGGTCTGACGCGCGAATGAAATCTTAACCTTACAAATTATAGGTACCTGTTTTGGCGGCATTTCTTTTAACCAAAGTGATTAAATTTATAAATTGAAACTAAAGTTTACTTTGTTATATTATGTCACTATATTAAAATAGATTTGGCGTTACGGCCATTTTTATCATCAGGTAACAATAGCATTCAAACCCTCAAATAGTTTATCCAAATTATTCTGTAACGTCAAAGATAAGCGCGAAAAATAAAAAAAGTTTATAGTTAAAGTGTAATGAATGCAATAGCTGCTATATAGGACAAACGGGACGAAATTTTGAAATGAGATTTAAAGAACACACTGCATGCTTTAGACTTAATAAAAGATCATCTAATTTTGCGAATCACTTTTTAGATACAAACCACACATTTCCAGATATAAGTAACCTACAAATAAATCTTACACACTGAACAAAAAGGCCATAAATTAATTTACTGGAAAACATTGAAATTTATAAACATAAATAAAACAGTAATGTAAACCTTTTAAACACACAATTAGATCTCGGCAACTCCCCGCTATTAAAATTTGTAAAAATCTCATCTGGCACGTGCATTTTTAGATTCTCTGAATATTTACCCATTTGTCCCGAATTTAAGTTTATTACATTATTTTGCCAGGCAATATTTATTATACCAAATTAATATTTTTTTATCTTAGTTTGGGTTCACTCTCGTGTGAGCGTCTTGGAGATGAATTTGTAACAAAATTGATTGTTTTAAATTGTAAAACCAGCTTGCTAATTAATCCTTTAAAAATGCAAATTAGTTTTAAAATAGTCAATTATAAAACCAGTATAAGATCAATAGGGCATTAAGAGAAAATAGTTTTTTTTATTTTAATTTAAAGTGTATTAAATTCCTTGCATAAGAATAAGTAACCTTGCCCTCTTAATTCCGCCTAGAGCGTCGAATAGCAGAAATACACGACGAATTACTGCCGCCCATCCGTATGTGGTTAAGCTTAGTACTCCTCGAGCTTCATTATTTAAGAATTCATTCATCTGGAGGACTTCATCCTTATGGAACGACTTTTCCGAGGTCGTTTTTCTCAACGAATATAACCTCCAACGATTCAAAACTAACGTGAATCGCTTTTTGCGCACACGCACCACTCCCAGAGTGCCCTAAAGGATTTTTCCTATAATGCTTGGGTTGGATCATAAAAAAAGTGGTCTTTAAGAACTTTTAGTTTATTTTAAGGTAACTTTAAAACCAACATCTTTTTATTGAATATATTAAAGCAAGTTTAAACCATAAATAAATGAAATGTGTTGTACAATCGTTACTTGGTAACAATTAACATCTTGCAGAGAAATTGAAAAATTATTTATGAAAAAATCAGCACAGCAAAGAACAATCTAACAATTAATTCTGCAAAATGGATATCATATTTTTAAATCTATCATAGTTCGGACCATTATTGACTTTGGTAGCTAGTTCCTTCATTAATGTGAAATGTGTTAATATTTTTTCACTAAAATTGCCATAAAACCGCATCGTTATACTGTGCTTTTCGGCGCTGTTGTATTCAGTGACCTATGAGTAGGGTTTTACGAATTTTGACACAGCTCCTGAAGACAATAATATTATTATTTTTTTCAAATTTTTTAATGTGCTCTTTACGCCACTCAAATCAGACACGCCACACTGTGGCATGCCTTCCGTAAGTTCACCATCCCTAGCTCCAGTGGCGGCTCCTGACCTATGATAGAGGGGTTCACAAGTATGGAGAAATTATTTTTACAATTTTATTTTTGTGTAACGACCAAACAATTACTTTCTAGGCGTTTTAAATGTAGAAGGAAAAAAGTAATAAGAAAATGCGTTAGGTAAAACATATTTTTATTTATTTTTTAATTTTACACAAGGAAATACAACTCTTGGAAAATAAGAAAGGTTTTCTTAGTGTGTATAGCTGTCGGATCTTAACGTCGTCGCATGCAACCCTCGTAACAATATTTATACAGTCCACTACTAATACTACTAAAGCCATCTACGAGCTATCAAGAAAACCGAATGATGTCCAATACTACTACCGCCATCTACGAGTTATCAAGAAAACCGAATGATGTCTAATACCACTACGCCATCTACGGCTACGTCATTAAGCGCAACCAAGACAAGAACAATAGTTAACTGTTTTATGACGAGAACGAATCGAGCCACGTGACTGACAAGTTGGCATTCTTCATATTTTCAGTGTTTTTTAGTTTAAATCCTTAAATAAAATGGTTTAAAATCATATCGAGTATCATTTATCGAAATACACAACATTTATCGACCCTATACAATAGTGCTTAAACGTAAAGTCCATTCTTCTGTTCTTAATTGCAGAAAATTGATCAATAACAGCCTCATTAATACCTTCTATAATTTTTTTTTTCATATATCTCATTTTTAAACTATCTAATAAAGTCCCTAGATTTACCCTTTGTGGTCTGCGTTAAATTAATTTCGGGTTTAGGTGTTTTTGCTCCAAACTCAAAGAGCTGAAGTTATTTCTTAAATAGTCCACCGTCAACTATTCATTTTAACTTAATAAATATATAATATTAAAATATTAAAACATACACGCTCGAATTTCTAACTAGATGCACGAACAGACAATAGCGTGGTGCACACAAAAACGGTGCGCCTTTTCCATCTTAAATCGTCATAGCCCCGCTATCCCCCGCTGCCACTTGCCACCTGTTACTACAGAGAAACTGCACTACTTAATCGTTAATCGGACGTGCGAGTATGTCTCGTCATAATCGTCATTTACCTCGACCGAGGCACGGTTGCCGGATCTATACAGTTTGGTTTGACGGGATGATAAAATATTAGGGAGGGTCGAACTTTTTTAGTTTGACGGTACGATAAAATATTAGGGATGGTCGGACTTTATACGATAAATAATATTCAATGAATATAAATTAATATTTTTTATTCGTTTTGTTTTGGGGGTGCACGTGCGCATGTGCTCCTGTGGAATAACCGCCACTGCACCACTCCTAGCTCAAACTATTTAAAACAATAGTTGTTAGACAGAGATAAAGTAAAAATTACCTACCCTCTCTGTAGACTATGCTCCACCTAACATGATCATTTATGCAACAGCTTCTTGGAAAGCTAACGTATGGTGAAATAAACGACGAAAGTTGATTATAATCAAGAAGGCCGCTAAATATACAAATTATCATGTCTGCTTGTAGGATTTTTTGCATTGGAAACAATAACAAGAACTGCAAAGACATCACAGAAGGCTTTGCATCGGAAATGAGTGACATACGAGTTTTACTAAACAGCTGAGCAGACAAGATATCTACGCATGCTATGGCCGATTTAATATAACAAATGACTGTCTCTTGGCGGCCATAAGCGACTGTCTGTGACACCGACGACGGTAATCTGTTTCTTGTTTTTGAACCAATTAGTTGAATTAATACTTGAACTTATCGCAGGGATTTCATCTTTTTCGCTACGCCTGCTTCTGCCGCAACGCGTACCAATTTTCCAGACACACGGTTTAAATTTGTATAGTAAATTTTTTTCTTAGATTATCTACAGAAATAATATACTCACCAACATTCAACTCGAACCATTCAAAATTTTGTTCCGTTTTAATGTGTGGTAACTTTCTTCCTTCACTCTAAAAAATAGTATCTAAGACTAATTTTATCTTGCTGTTAAAGTTTTAGCTTATGCAAAAATAATTTCTAGTTAGCAAAACAAATTTACGTTTTAACAATTACGACGAATAAGATGATCTAGTTAACAGAGCTAACTCTTATTTTTAACTACTTCTTAGTTAACATAACTACATTATCATGTTGATACAAACACTTTTTCATTACCTAGCTCCCTATTACTAATTTACCTAGTTATTGCTATTGGCCAGATAGAAGTAGTAGTAATGTGTAGATGACCTGACGTCACACCAACTACCGCTAATTGCTGCTAGGAGATGGCGCTGCGCTCTGTATTTTCTCGACTACCGTTGACAATACGGCGTGAAGTATTAGAGATTTTCTCTGATGTACACCTACCCTGTACAGACGAGAACAAAATAGTTCGATACCGGTCTGCATCCTATCAATGGAAAGGGCTTACTTTTCTTGGTAGTACATACCATTCAATCTGAATTAGTATTTTAAAGTGCTACTGTGTAGAATAAATACGCCCTTATTGCAGGGGCGGCAACCTTTTGAGGTATCATCGGGTGGTCTGGAAAAATAATAATTTTTCCATACATTGGTATTTAATATTTCTTTGCTCCTTTGACAACAAAATAGGTAATAATTAACACAACACAATTGTTGAAACAACAATATGATGTTGCTAACTAATTATATTGGTTACCGTAAGAATATTTATTCATTCGGGTACTAGAAGTACTTGGTTGACTTAAAAAGAATTATTAGTGACTCCAACTAGAATAATCGTAGCAATAAAATTTGGCCTTCGATACTAAATTTCTTCTTATCGCCATTTTCACTAAATTTTCTAGTTATTGAGATTTAAAAATTAAAGGATATAATTTTTGTTAAATTAGAATCAACTGTTCTTCCTTAATAAAATCTTTCGACTAAACTTCTAAAACTTACAAAAACAACCCCTGGTGTTTTATCAACACAATCTTCTTAGTTATATAAATGATACACCAATGGTGCATCGGAATTTAAATTGATTATTCGCTCGAACGATTCACTCGATTATTAAAATCGCTCGAGTATCAAGTACTCGATTAGTAAAATCATCGGTTTTCCCAACACTGGTATTTTACACTAAGCGAATAAGCCATGATGTTTTGAATATTGGATACTTACTTCTTAAGCTTCTACTTCAGATACCGCCAAAAGCCTGTACAGGATGCCCAAAATAAGGATGGTCTCTATGGGGATCTTGTTAATGATAACAGATACAACTTTGATTAAATGTAGGAAAAGTATCGCAATCAATGCACTAACAATATACCACAGAAAAAGTGTTGGTAAGATTTTTAAGTTTTGAGATATTTAAAAAAACTGAAATTTTGAATTATAAATTTTTTTTTTCGACGTTAATATTAAAGTTAGCGCAAAAGTGACAAAATATTCACAGTAACTTTTAGTGAACTCAAAGATTACATAAAAAAAATTTTTATACGACGTTTCGTTTTCAAACAATCATAATCAACTTAATTTTTTCTAATGCAGCCCTGACTTTATAATGTCAAATTTTAAGACCGTTTGTATTCTAAATTCAATAATATACCACACATTATCGTTTCATTACGTGTCGTGTAATTTTAATCATTTTCATGAAATTTTGAGGATACGAACCTGTATTATTTTCCATAATTTTGTAAAAACAGTTATAGTAGGTAGGTACTAAACTGAATATTTTTAAAATACTTTTATAATAATGCAATACATAATAATCATAAAACAAGATAATTTATTAACAATAACAAAACAGTAAATATTTTAAAAAAATAGACAACAAATAGGTACATCAGCAAAAAAACATTAATTAAAGTAAAACTAACAGTAGATTATTAGAATGAATGACTGCAGTAAAAGTACCTGGGCCATCCCATTATTTATGACCGTTTGTTATTATTATGTGGAAAGGACCGGATTGTACTAATTATAATTAAATATAGTCACATCAGGTAGGTTAGGTTGCTTAATTTATATTTAAATATCTTTTTGTGGTAAAATTTGTTAGTTTTTGAGGAATGGTTCAAGAATTGTCTTTTGCCAATCATTCCTCAGAATAGCGTAATAGTAATGGACAATGCGGGCTATCACAGTCGCCAATTACATAAAGCTCCAAGCTCAAATAATACAAAATAAGAGATTCAGAACTACATGGCGGCGAATGATATATATTTTGAAGAAAGTTATAAAAAAGTGATCTTTTAGAAGTTTTAAAGACATTTTGTATGAAAAAAGTATGTTTGTGACACATTAGCAGAAGAAATTAGACATACAGTGCTACGGCACCCACCCTATTATTGCATTTTTAACCCCATAGAGCATATGTGGCACCAGTTAAAATCACTGGTTAGGTCTGAAAATATTTCTCCGACTTTAAGTTCTAGTGTTGTAGAATTAATACGAAAATGCTTTAATGATATTTCCCCAGGTAGTTGGAAAAATTCAGTCCGTCACGTAATAACTATAGAAAATTCGTATATTAGTCTGGATCGTATAATTAATCCAATTATAATTAATTTTGATGAGAATAGCGGTAGCGAAACAGAACTATCTATAGAATGACATTATAAATGTAAATAAATATGACTAGTAATATTTAAAAAAAATGTTATTTCATTTGATTACATTAATATATTCATATCATTACTTGTTTTCCTTAGTCCGTCCCTTCATACTTCACTTGTTTATTGCCAAGCTCTTGTCGACACAATGGGACCGACCCAGGAAATCATTAAGTCGTATCCAATTTTCGTGAAAGGTACTGTACCTTAAACGACTAGTAAAGCCACAAATGCTAATGAATGTTTTAAATTCTGCAATTTTGAGATGCTATTGTTTGGAGACTGACGGAAATAATTTTGACCACCTTTTAAAAAAATAATTTCTAATAAACGTTTTACTTTAATTAATATTTTTTTGCTCATGTATTTATTTGTTGTTTATTTTTACATACTTACTGTTTTGTTATTGTTAATTATTGTTAGTGTTAATTTTGAACTGTTTTTACAAAATTATGGAAAATACAGGTCCGTATCCTGAAAATTTCATGAAGATGCTTAAAAAGGACTCGAAACGTAATTAAACGATAATGTGTGGTACATCATTGCCTTTAGAATAAAAAAAGGTCTTGAAATTTGATATTAAAAAATCAGGGCCGTATTAGAAAAAGTGAAGTTGATGATGATTGCTCCAAAACCGAACGTCGTATAAATAAATTTGTTATGTATTCTTAGAGCTCACTAAAAGTTGCCGTGAGATTGTTTTGTCAGTTTTGCTCCAACTTTAATATTAACGTGGCAAAAAACTAAAGTGAAAATTCAAAATTTCAGTTTTTCTTACATAACTCAAAACTTAAAAATCTTAACGAAACTTTTTCTCCAGCATATTGTTTGTCCTTTGATTGCGATTTCCCCATTGAATCGAAGTTGTATCTGATGTACAAGGTGTCCCATTTTCGACACTTTTATAGGGCATCTCCGTAACTGAAAATTTGAAAATTTTCGCTCGCTTAAGAGGGGAAAATCAAAAAATTGACAATTACAAAATTACCCTATATTTTCTTAGTTAAAAGAGATACAGAAAAATGTTTTATACAAAAGTTTCCTTATAATGTTTTTTTAATAATCTGTCGTATTTAGAATAAGTATACGCGGTCAGCTAAAAAGTTATCGGACCTAACCCCATTTTTTTTTTAAATCGAACATCCTATATTTTTTAATGTGAAAAGATACCATTTTAAATTCATTTTTCAAATATATAACACACCATGGATAATATTGGTTTCCTAGGCGATTTATTTAAACTTTATTACTTTAAATCACAGTTAGCCTTGAAACAAAAGCTAATATCCTAGAGACAACTATGTTGACATTCTAGTTGTTTTTAATATTTAACGTCAATTTCATCTTTACATATTCATTTGTGAAAATGACTTATCAACATTTTGAAAAATTTGATATGATATCTATCATCCATGGTGTGTTATAAATTTGAAAAGAGAGTTTAAAATGCTATATTTTTAGATTAAAATATACAGGTTGTTCCATTTAAAAAAATGAGATTAGGTCCGATAACTTTCTCACCTGACCCCGTATACTTATTCTAAAAACGGCAGATTATTCAACAATTATTATAAACCAACTTCTGTATAAAATATTTTTCTGAATCTCTTTTAACTAAGAGAATAAGGGTAATTTTGAAATTGTCAGTTTTTTGATTTTCCTACGTATCTTTTAAGAGAGCGAAAATTTTCTAATTTTGAATTTAACATATTAAGTTTGGCCTAAAAAGAGCACATGACACCTATATTACTTTTTTGATTATTTTACGATTTTCTATAAAATATTGTAATTATTACAATTTTTACTATTAATCCGTAGCAAAATTGTAAACATAATTTATAAAACAGTATAGTTAGGATTTCTAATACATTTAGCAAGATCAACTTAAATATATTGTAAATTTTCAAATGAATTTAAGTGAAAACTATTTATTTATAACTCCAGTAGTTTTTTTTTAAATTTTATTGACGACTAGGGGAAGGTCGCCTATGATGGCACCTTTTAGTTTAACACCTAATATATTTTTTATTTCAAAGGTTTTAACCCATTTAATCATGTTAAAATATTCGTTACTACTTAAATATTCATTATAAAACTTTAAAAAATACAAAAACTATTTTTTTAATAAAAAAATAGGAAAGAAAAAATCACCAAATATGCCATCATAGGCAACTGCATTACCTATGATGGCATACTTCAGTAAAGTGCAAAAATCTGATTGACGCATGAATGTAAAAGGAATATTTTTGTTACAGATTGCACATTTTAATTGTTAAAAAATTCAAGCATAGAAAACTGTTTAAAAAAACTCAAAAATAATATATTACGTTCTAAGAAACTTGTTTAAAGCTTTTATTAAAGATAATAAAAACATTATCAGGAAAGTACAATCTAAACATATTGTCAAGGGCGCTACATGAGCAAGGGGAAACATTTTGATTTTCATTTCAATTAGGGCAAAATTATTTAAATTCGTTTTACATTGAATAAGCATCAGCATTTTACGATGGCGACATCGAAGTATAATTATAATATCCGTTAATTAAATGTAGTCAGCAGTTTCGAAAAATAGAAGCAAAGTAGGACATATGGGGACGTTCAACCAAAAAAGAAAAAGGTTGGGGCTTTTGGCGTTGGTCACGACGCGAGGCGGACGAGGCCCGCTAGTGAGGTACCAGGGCTGTATTTTTTTTTTGTTATTTTGTTTGGGGGTTCAATCAGTTTTTTTTCTTGGTGAAGTTAGTGGTAGCCAACTCCTGAAGAAGAGCCCTCGCCCCAGTCATGTGGGCTGTTATGTAAGTACTAACCATTGTAATTTTTATTGAAAGTTAAGCGGGTTTGGCAGCGGCCAACTCGCCCCTCTGTGTGCGTTACAATAGTACTCCCGTATTGTACCAAAGAGTACTCTAAACGTAAATAAATACTTTGTGTCTGGTGTTCCTTTTAAAATCTCTCTCTTTTATTTACAAAGACACCCCATCCCCTTTTCAGGTTGGAGAATATTTAAGGGTGGCAGACTGTTGCACGTTACTGTGGAACTAGTTCCACAGGGCGAGCTAGCGCGGGGATCCGGTACCCCTCAGCACAGGGCGAATCCTGCCGCGTGACAGGATAAAGGCGCGAGGATTTATATATTTTCGAGAATCTCTAAGACATCTCGTGTGACCACGAGTACCCTCAAAGGTATCGAGTGTGACAGTTGGAGTACTCAAAGGTATCGAGTGTGACAATATTAAAAAACTTTAAAGTAGGTAAGTAACCAATAAAAACTAATAAACATTTTTTTATAAGAACATAAAACAAAATAAGAAAGAGCAAAAAACAGGTTTATACGATAAATCAAAAAAATATTTTAATTGCACAATTCGCATACAAACTGTTTCACTTTTCTTTCGATTCCAGCACATTCCGCATGACACCAAGAACGACACTTTTGAAACTGGACCCACTGCTCTTTCCATCGCGATTGTGAATATAGCTCATTACAATATAAACAACCCACATCTGAATCATCGTCTTCAAAATCATCCCATTGTTGATTTTCCACGTCATTGTTGTTGCTTTCTTCAGCCATAATTATTTTCTTTGCCTTTCTTGCCAATTTCTGTCTTTCCAACATATATTTTTCCTTCTTTTTTTCTTTCAATTCAATCAGATCTGGGGTGGAATTCAATAACCCAGTATTTCCACGTTTCCTTTTTTTTGAACGTCTGGTTTAAAAGAAGCCACAGGAACAGGCGACAAGTCATAGATGCTCTTTTTAATATTTTGAATCATAGAGCAGCTAGCTACGTTACCATCTGTAATTTCATTTGGCTCTTTTGAATTAGAAATCCCTCGTTGTTCATTGTTTTCAGTTCTGTTGGTCATTGTTTTCGTCTAACCGCTGACTTTCTTGCGCTAACGGTTCCTGTTCAGTAACTGCAGCATCTAGCGGTTTGTCTGTTGTCAGTGATGGAGCAAACAACCAGTCTTCGAAAACATCTGGATTGAACGGAACTATACCCGTTTTGGCAAAAGCATTTGCGGCATTAGCTGGTGTAGCACTCTTAAAAAAAGCATTTTTGAAGAGTCCTGCAATTTGAAAATCGGTCACCACCCGGCCCGGATTTTGTCGGAGCCATTTTTGGATTTCTTGATCATAGTATACTTGTAGGGGGCCAAAAAATCCTACATCGAGGAGTTGGACTCGATGCGTACAGTGCGCGGGAAAACAAAACATCACAATTCCATTGTCTTTTGCATACTTCAAAACCTCTAAAGTTTTGTGACTTCCGTGACCGTCCAGCAGCAAAAGAACTTTATCACCAATAGATGGCTTTACATGTTTTACAAAATGTTGAAGCCATTTGAGGAAAAGTTCGCCAGTCATCCATCCTTTTTCCTGGCACAACCCTACGCTTCCAGGTGGTGCATCATCTATGAGTTCATTCTTGAATATCTTTCTGGAGAAAATAAAAAAAGGTGGAATAAAGGTTCCAGTGGCATTCATGGCGCATACCATAGTCGAATGTCTACCCCTTTCTGCACTGCTAAGGGTGCTAACCTGTTTACGTCCCTTGGTTGCAAATATCTTTTGTGGTTTCTTTTGCACCGTGCTCAATCCAGACTCGTCGACGTTAAAAATTTCAGGGACTCTTAAAGAAATCCTTGAGTTTCTTTGCAAGAATCCTTTTACCCACTTTTTCCAGCCATCTTTTTTTCTTTATTGAATTCATGTTTCAGGTTATTTCGTTCCGCAATTTCGAACACTAGTTTTCTTCAATCTTGTGTCGTAAAGCCAAAAAATCTTGTCTCCATATCGACAATATGTTTCACCAGATCTTTTTCAACTTCACGAGGCAGTATTGATCTACGACCTCCTAAGTCCCCTTTTGCAGCATCGTCTTTTGTAAACCTCCTACGTAAAGTTGTCGCAGGAACATTATAAGTTTGAGCAGCCATCTTCCAGCCCATTTTCTTTTCTTTAACAGCTTGTATAGCCTCCCGCATAGCGTTTTCATCCCATGTTTGCCTTTTCGAAGGAATTTCTTTTTTATTTGGTGACATATCTAAAAGAAATCAAAAAGAAAAGTAAATGTAGCGCCATCCTATGATGGCATACCTATTTATTGGTATGCCATCACAGGAAACCAATGGATATGCCATCTTAGGAATATGTCATACTTCTAGTAAATAAATTATAAAAAAATAAAACCACAACTTAGATTTAAAATAAGCATAGCAAAATAACGTCAATATCCTATATTTATCGGAAAAAAATCGTGAATTCTAATTTAATGCACCTAACATAATAAACTTTTGGTTTAAAAACTGGCTAATATTACTTCGGCACTTACCAATTTCTGTTCTATTAAATAACTTTACATAGAAACGTCTGTCACGGCTGAAATTCGACTCGCAACTGAACGGCCGATATCGCGCGCCCGACTAACTATGCGGGTTGACGAAAAAACGGTTTATTCCAAAGATATCTGTGGTGTGCCATCATAGGAAGTACGCCATCAAGGGCGACCTTCCCCTATTATTGTACTTCAAGTATTTTTTATTGTTAGGAATTTTTTTTATAATCTTTTTTGAAATTTGGGGAAGAAGTTGGTGAGATAAGAACTTAAATTTAAATTACTGTATGTTTTTTCTTCTAGAGTTTGAATTTATGGCAATAATAACAGGTCAGAACTCGTAAGGAGAACAGGTTGGGAGAGGTAAGAGGAAGCATTTTATCAATCATCGAAGTTTAGCGACGTTGGGCACAATTAGTACTTGGATGGGCGACCGCTTGGGAATACCATGTGTCTAAATTTTTACAATTTTAGTAAATTTTACAAAAGATTTAGTAAATATGTCATTACAAAAATATAAATAGTTTACTAAATATTTTTATAATTTTTACTGAAATTTTTGCTATAATTTTATGACAGTTCTTAATAAAAGATAATTCAGTAACGTATACTATACAGGGTGATTCACGACGAGCGTTCATTAGAACTTTATGGAGAACTACGGAATATATGTTCCTGAAACTTTGGGGATTTGGGTTTATCGATATGCTCTCTTTAACTAAAACATTGACATGTTCCTGTCATTTCCGGTTATACCGGAAGTAGCTGCCAACTTTCGTTTTTTAAATACAACATGGTAATTTTTATTATATTTTTCGATTCAGCGTTAAATACTAAGCACATTTTATAGAAAATGTTTTTGTCAGACTCTATTAGTTTTTGAGATATCTGGACTTTTTGTAATTATTTGGCAAATGCATGACGATGAAATAATCCATATAATTTTTTTACCTTAGGGCTTGGACTAAACAATTTTTCTCACCGAATAGCTAGAAGATCATCAAGTCTCTAGAACATTTCAAATTCGGCATAAAATGTACAGGGTGGTCACAATTCAAGCCTCATTGTGAAAGAATTCAACCATTAAAAACTTTCTTATTTTAAATAGAACACCCTGTATATTTTTATTTGATTTGATGGCAAATTAGTTGTTCTTTATAAATAGTATTTACTGTCCTATACCTATATCAAAGCGTTTTCTCAAAAAATCCAATTTTATTCCGAAAATACTATTTGTTCAAGTGTGCTATGAAAACATGTATAATATCATATACCTATCTTTAAAAGTTTTTGAATTATAAATATTCTTGTGATTTTTTAAAGCCGCGCCGTATCGTGATCTGAAAAGAAAATCATATCTTTTTAACGGTTACAGCTAGAAAGCTGAAATTTTGACAATAGTTTCACAAGACCATCGAAATTTTATAATTTTGAACAGTATTTAATTAGTTTTATACAGGGCGTCTCCATAACAATATTTCTGAGGGAGAAGAATTATTGCAAAAATCTTCTTTTTTTTAAATGGGACACCCTGTATTTGATATGTTTTGCTAATGGAGGAATTTAAAAATTATCTTATAAAATTATATTTTTGGTAGTTGGCTGTGGACTTGATTCATAGAGACAAAATAATGAAAAATCCATTTGACGTTTTGTCTGTGTTATTGTAATAAAAATGGCTAATTCATATTATTCGAGCTTAGGTATTTTAAGTTTATTTTATATTTATGGGTAGTTTTATCTAGAACTTGCAGAAAATTTAATGAACTTCATCCTAATGCAGCTCATATGACTCCCAAAAAGTTCTTTTTGAATTTCAATAATGTACGAGTACTCAGAATGGCGAATAAATACGTTACAGGTAATGATGAAAATGAGATAAACGTGTACTTTCATGCATTTCCACACGCTTCAATTTATTGCGCAGAGAATGATTTGGATCTATCATACATGTCAATTAATAGAATTATGCATAAACATAATAATAATATTTTGTTTCTATTAATCCTTTCCATAGCCAACTATACCAAAAAATATATTTTTATAAAATAATTTTTAAATTTCGCTATACTTAAGTCCGAAATTATTGAAGATAGGTATAGGAACATTTAATATCATCAGATAGAAAATTCGATCCTCCATTAGCTAAACATATCAAATCCAAATCCCATTTAACCCTTTGCCCCCGAAATTATTTTTTTCTTTTAATACTTTTTTTTTCTAAATATTATGGTGGCAGAGAGTTAAATATATAATATATTTAAGATAATTTTTTCCATCTGGAATATGCTTTTGATTCCAGGATATGGTTTCGGAACGTAACCACTAGGGAATAAAATGGGTGGTAAATACAAAAATCTTTATTTATAAAACTTACACAAATCTTATTTTTATGTCTAGTAGGTACTAAATTTGGTGGTACGTTTGGAAACAATTGTTTCTATCATTTAGGCATAATCCTACATCGCAAGTGCTACATGTCCATCTTGTCCTATGGGGTTCCTGGGTACTGCTGCAAAAAGCGCATCGTCTTGATTTTGAATAAACTGGCATATGAGAACATTGGTTATATCTTATCTCAAAAGGTACTGTACGTTTAAAATGGTTTATAACTTTGGGTGGTGCTCTAGAACGTAGTGTTTGCCCTACTCCAATCAAGCCCGTCGCTACAGACAGTCTAAATATTTTTAGACTTGGTATATTGGAGTTTGTTCGTTGTTTGAAAATTATAAACGAATTTACAACACAGACATCGACAAAGTACCATAGTATTCGATGCCACCATTTTTTTGATTTGCGATCAATTTCGTAAATAGATTTAAGCATGTCCATTTTATCAACATAGCCCATATGGGCGTTATAATCTTTTACCATGATTGGACAATTAATAGCTTTTGAAGTACCATCTTTTTCTTTTCTTGGAACGGTGCTGCCTTCTAAAGGGTTCTGATGGTTACCAAGAAAATATACCACTTTTCTATCCTTCCACTTGAGGAAAATCAGACCATCTCTGCTGACACGCCAGTCTAAATCTCCTCTTTGAATTAGTTCCTTATCTGGTTTTATATCATCGGGAAGGCCTTTTCTGTTATTTCTGACTGTACCACATGCATAAATAAGGACAGCCTGCAGATCTTTTTGTAGGTTTACAGAATTAAAAAAATTATCAAAATAAACATTGTGTCCTTTTCCCGCCAAGTCTCTGGTTAAATCTTTGACCACGCGAGCTCCTAATTCCTTTTCAGCAACATCATTAACTTTTCCGCTATATATCTGAAACTGGCAAACGTAGCCTGATTCATCTGCCCTTATCCAGACTTTGTAGCCACGCTTTATTGGTTTGAGTGGCATAAATTGTTTCAAAGTACTGCGCCCCTTGAAACGGATCATGGATTCGTCTATGCTTTGGTTCTTAGAAGGTTTATATGATGCTCCGAACGTTTCAGTTAGTGTGTTCAACAATAATCGAACTTTGTAAAGTTTGTCAAAATTATCGGATCCTCTGGGCGGCATAACAGAATTATCAGCTAAGTGAATATGGCCCAAAAGCCACGCAAATCTGTCTCTTGTCATAGCTGCGCTAATAAAATGATCCCTTAGTTCTGGCCTTGACGACCAGTAATCACTGTAACTTGGCAGCTTCTTTACACCCATTAGAATATTTATCCCAACAAATATTTTTATCTCATTTGAGTTGGTGGGCATAAAAGTATTCGGGTCTCCGCCACTCTGTTGTAATGCATAAAGGTTGGTCTGAAATGCAATTTTTTCAATTAGGTTCGGGGGAAATATATGAAAGAATACATCTGTAGGTGATTCCAAGTTATCTGGAATACTCGGGCCACTTGTTTCGGAAAATGTTTTTTTGTTTTGTACGCAATTTTCTATCGAATTTGTCCAAATAGTATGCTTAGCCAGCTCTCTACGTCTTATTACGGCCAGGGTTTCATTCATCTCTATGTCACTATCATCGTCGGCGTCGTCGACGTTGATGATGTTTTGATCCATATCATCGGCGAAAATAATGGGAATGTCATTTAGGTCCAATAAATCAGAATTGTCATCAATAGTCATATTTTCCAGCTGCTCCTGATCATCATTACTGACAATTGATTCATTATCTGAAGGAAGATCTTCCAGCAAGGTGAAAACATCCTCAGATCCCATTTTTTCTAGATCTTTGAAAAGATACATCTTTTTTTCTGAAAACAAAAATAATATTTTTTTATAAAGATCAAATTTTTATATCCACAAATATTAACACCGCTTACAATTAATATTTAAAAGGCTAGCTAAACACAAAATTCGCATGTACTAATAAAATATGTCAATATCCTCAAAATAACAGCTTGATAAAATGATATACCACAGATTCCTACTGGTTTTGGCATGAAACCGACGTTTGTTTACGCCAATAATAATTATTAAATTATAAAAAACTGTAATGAAACCATATTAACAAGTTCAAGTAACATTATACTATACTAAAAAATACAAAAACTTACCTGTCATGACTGTAAAAACGCCAAAAAACTGAACAAATATGTAAGCACGTGCACTTACTGCCGGATCAATTAATAATATATTACTAACTGTCAAAAATATCCAAATGTGCTGAATAGCGATGCACTATTTGAAGAAAGGGAAAAGTAGGCGGAGCTTTCCTACGTATGGTTTCGCGAGAATGCCACCAGGAAAGTAGAAATAAATATTTTAGTAAGTGGTTTCATAGAGAAACCACTAGGGCGCAAAGGGTTAAAAAAAGAGAAGATTTTTGCAATAATTCATCTCCCTCAGAAATATTGTTATGGTGACGCCCTGTATAAAACTAATTAAATACTGTACGAAATTATAAAATTTCGATGATCTTGTGAAACTATTGTCAAAATTTCAGCTTCCTAGCTGTAACGGCTAAAAAGATATGATTTTCTTTTCAGGTCCCGATACGGCGTCAAAAACTCTTAAATATAGGTTATGATATTATACAGATAACTGTTCTAGATTTTTCCCTAGATTATAAAAAAATATAATATACAGGGTCCGCAAACGAAGCGTGGACGGTAGATTAAATCGTTATCAAAGAAATTATCAACAATACTAAAACAGCTTGAGATATTGGATTAAAAGCGGCATGTTTTAAAAATATTTTACATTATACAGGGTGGCCCAAAAAAGTGTGACAGCATAAAGTTATATTTTTTTAAATGGGACACCCAGTATTTTATTGCATATTTAGGTTCGTACTACTATCGTTTATAAGTGCCTCAAATTTTATTTAAATTGGTTCTGTAGTTTCGGAGAAATAAATTAAAAACTAAAAAAAAAAGTTTTGCAGTCCTGAATAAAAAAATCAAAAAAAACAATCCAGAACTATTTTTTTAACCTCTGCATTTATTGAAATTTATGACAAGAGGTCTAGAGATACTATCAATGTAATTGCGTTTATTTATTTTATACAGGGTGTTCATCATAAGCTTTCAAAAACCCCATATTTTAAAATAATTTTTCTCAAGTTTTTCAAATGGAACACCCTGTATATTATTTGGCTATTTGACGTAGAATTCATAAACAATTTTTTTTTGTAATACAAGCATATAAGTTATATCCAGCCGTTTTCGAAATAATTGTAAGTATCATAAATTATGAGTTTTTATTGGGAAATTTTGTTATTGGCGACTAGACTAATAATTGTAAACTAAAGTAAATGTTCAAAATAGCTTCCTTTTACTTAATTTAATGATTTTCCTCTACTGCCAACAGAACTCTTAATTCATTTTCTTCATTAATAACGGGTTTATTGATTATCATCCTTTTTGTGTATGCAGTGCTTCCTGTTGCTACAAATCTTTGCAACAACTTCTCAAAGGTTTCTAGTCTCGGCTTTCTCTCAATATCTGGATATTTTTCAGCATACACTCGGCTCGCGAGTAGGCAATTTCTTGCACATTTACCCAGTATAAAAATCATATTTACCATTTCTAAAGTTGTAAAATTCGACATTTTGTGTAAGTTAGTACTTAATTTCGACGACCGAACAAATGTAAATAATTTTATTTGACTGTCATAGTGACAATCTAAACAAAAAAAAAATCATGGCAACTCGATTAAGAATAAAAAATAAAATTAAATAAATAAAAGTAGCAAAAATGTAGGCTTTTAAAATTTATATCGAAAAAAAATAAAATACGATAAACTCTAAGAGTAAAAGGAAGCTATTTTGAACATTTACTTTAGTTTACAATTATTAGTCTAGTCGCCTATAACAAAATTTCCCAATAAAAACTCTATTTAAACAACATAATTTATGATATTTACAATTATTTCGAAAACGGCTGGATATAACTTATATGCTTCTATTACAAAAAAAAATTGTCTATGAATTCTACGTCAAATAGCCAAATAATATACAGGGTGTTCCATTTGAAAAACTTGAGAAAAATTATTTTAAAATGTGGGGTTTTTGAAAGCTTATTATGAACACCCTGTATAAAATAAATAAACGCAATTACATTCATAGTATCTCTAGACCTCTTGTCATAAATTTCACTCAATGCCGAGGTTAAAACAATAGTTCTGGATTGTTTTTTTGATTTTTTTATTCAGGACTGCAAAACTTTTTTTTTAGTTTTTAATTTATTTCTCCGAAACTACAAAACCAAATTAAATAAAATTTGAGGCACTTACACACGATAGTAATACGAACCTAAATATGCAATAAAATACTGGGTGTCCCATTTAAAAAAATATAACTTTATGCTGTCACACTTTTTTGGGCCACGCTGTATAATGTAAAATATTTTTAAAACATGCCGCTTTTAATCCAATATCGCAAGCTGTTTTAGTATTGTTGATAAGTTCTTCGATAACGATTTAATCTTCCGTCCACGCTTCGTTTGCGGACCCTGTATAGGGTAATTCATTTAAAATTCCGAAGTTGCTACCACTTTCGGGTTTGTTATGATCCGGCAACACTGCACCATCCAAAATATTTTATAAACGTAGAAAACCATCTCTTATAGCCACAGCCAAATTTTCAAAATTAAATCTCATTTAGTTCTCGAGATAGTTCTAATAGGCCACTTAACTTGGTGTACCCTGTATAATAATGCGTATAATATATTATTATTATTACCAAGTATATAATAAATTATGGTTCGTTTTACTGTTTTTATAATAAATTTAACTAAGTTTTTCTTTCCGTTCTAACTAGATAATTAACTAAAATATGTTCCTTTCCTACCGAAACAGCCTATATACAATACAGAAAACATCAGCTTTTCCAATTAGCTTATGCGATTACATCCGAAATTTAAGTACAGGAACGAAACAAAATGTAAGTTCTAAGGAAATGAGTCTATCCACATCATTTACTCGCCCCATAAAAAGTACGTCTTCAACACACACACATATTTATCAATCGCTTTAAGCCCAAGCTTTAACCTCCACCACGTAACGTCACAATCATCGACCGTCAGTTATTTCAAAGACGCCGCCAACTCGATCTGGGTGTTCCATTAAATAAAGGTATCGCCCACTCTGCATGCCGATGTGAAAGAAACCTACAGACGAGAAGCAAGAAAAACAAAGACGGGAGATGGTATAGATAGAAGAGTGAGAGAGCTTAATTATATAGAATGCTAACAAGTAGGGGTTTTCATTTTATAATGAACACCATACAACTTTATTGCCGGATTTGCTTTGTGATACGGGTTAGCGAAATGCCGCAGCGCCTATTTTTACGTTACAAGATAAGTGTTGTTGATTTTTGGGATGGAATGTGTACTACTCTCTAATTTTAATTTAGCGCAACAGAAATATCTGCAAATCAGTCCATCTAACTATATAGGAACACATTCAGTAAGTTGAGTAACATTCTAATGTAGAAATGAATATGTCCCAATATTGCCGAGCTAATGCAACTTGCATGATAAAAACCATACGGGCTGGGCTTTCAGACTGGAAAGAATACCGAACTAAATTTGCTGACCTATCTTGAAATGGTTTCCAGGTTCATTCGGTCTACAGGGTCTACACGGACTTCTCCAAGGCATTTGATAAGGTAACCTTGAGAGTCTGGGCGTTGGGGGTGCATTGCTGTCCTGGTTACGTAGCTACCTAACAAGTCGATCCCAAATTGTTCGATTCAATAATTTTCAATCCAGGAGTAAACTGGTCCCGTCTGGAGTTCCCCAAGGGTCCCATTGGGTCCCTCTTCTCTTTAACTTGTTTATTAACGACTTGATGAAGTTTGATTACTGTCAGTTCCTCCTGTTTGCTGATGATCTGAAACTGACTATGGATGCTAAGCTTACTTTCATTCCTTACATTCAGAACACCATATCCAAATCTCTTCAACTCCTAGGATTTATTGAGCGCATAACCAGTGACATTACTAATACAAAAGCTATAAAACAATTATAGGTATTGTTCATTAATAACAACCCATCTGGAATACTCCTCCTGTGTCTGGAATCCTTGCTATAATGTACATATCTTGAATATTGAAAGGGTTCAACATAAATTTTTGAATTACATGACCTATAAACTTAATACACCGCAACTAGATTATTCTCAACTTGAAGCAAGTATCCGGATCAGAACCCTCAGGTTACGTCTGGGTCATAGAGATCTTATAATGTTGCATAACCTATTACATAACAAATATAACTGTCCTTTGTTACTTGACAGAATAGAATTGCACGTGCCATCTAGGGAAACACGCCAGAGGAATACCTTTGCTGTACCACCTCATAGAACTAGCTATGGCCAAAATAGCTTTATATCGCGATCATTCAGACTAGCTAACGAATATCCCATGCTAGATTTCTTTTTAGGTAGATCAGATTTTATGAGGCAACTACTAACTATAGATTGACTTCTCTATTACAGTATTTATCACTGAATTTACGAATATCCCATGCTAGATTTCTTTTAGGTAGATCAGATTTTATGAGGCAACTACTGACTATAGATTGACTTCTCTATTACAGTATTTATCACTGAATTTGCGAATATCCCATGCTAGATTTCTTTTTAGGTAGATCAGATTTTATGAGGCAACTACTGACTATAGATTGACTTCTCTATTACAGTATTTATCACTGAATTTGCGAATATCCCATGCTAGATTTCGCAAACGGTTTAAAATATTTTCTTGAAATTTTAATGAGGTAATAGTGAGATGGGGCGACATATTTAAACATATTTTTGTTATCTACCCCCTTTCCCCATTTTGAGGGGTGGGGGGTAACTTTGAAATTTTAAATGGGAATATGTACTTTTGTTTATTAAATTCGGATCTACGTAAAAAACTACGTATTTGTACAAAAAAAATTTTTGGTTAGCTCCACTGGTTACCGAATTATAATTAATTTATTATTAAATTTCTATTGGACTTAAAAAATAACTAAATTTAAAATAAATCAAGTTCACTTATTTCAAAATTATTATCCGTTAATAAATAAATAAATAAATTATTTAGCACGAACCAATAATTCAAATATACAGGGTGTTATGGAAATGACGTATAATATTTAAACCGGCAATTCCTGAGATGAAAAGAAATTGAAAAAAAAATAACCAAAAATGGCGCTTTCAATTAATAACCGAATTATAACACCTTATGTAAAACCAAATAAACACACATGTTACTACTGACCAAACGTAAACAAACTATAGCCATATATAAACAAAGAAATATTGAGATAGGTTATGGCCAAAAACGTCACTGAAATTTGAGCAATGTTGTCGGTTAAACTCTTTAGAAGGTCAATAACCGGTTGACAGAAGATGTTTATTTTTCAAGGTACATTTCTAAACTTTTACGTTCATTTGTTCGCTGGGAAAATTTTTTAAATTTAAGCTCTGTTACCTTACTCGGTATATTTAAAACAACACATAAATGCACATTAATTAACGCACACACAACACTTTTGCTGGTTAGAAAACGCTTCCATCTAAGGTTTTTGCATGGATGAAGGGTTTATGAACATAACATCTTTTACAACTACTTTCAATATTGTTCTAATGGTAAATAACAGATATACAAGTTGATGAATGACCGTGCCAGACAAAAAACTTTAAACTCAATTTTCTCTAAATAATTAGTAAACAAACAAACCCGTTCGGTTTGATTTGACATTTTCGTTCTTCTTCTTTTTTTCTGTATGGCATCACTACACAACAACACTACAATGTTGTCACCTGCTGGCGTCTTTTTTATAAGATGATGTTTTATAAGATTATATTCATAAATGATGTCATTTGCTTTTGAATATTACTTCTCCGTATAATTTTCATTCATGCTTTAGGACAAAATTCATATTTTTTAATCGAATTTTCAATTTAATGTTTTGGCCCGAAAAATTTCGACGTTCCAGTTTCAAAACTGGCAACAGCGCAATAGTTCTGGTATTTTCCGAAAATGTGCGTGCGATAGAGGGATATAAATTATTTTCTAATATTATAAATTTGCTATTCTAACTCAAAATGCCAAGAACTTCAATCGAACTAACGGACATGGTCTTGTGCTATGGAGCAGCACTGGAAAATGCCCTATACATGGGGCTTGGCTTTACCCGAGATGGAATATTTAATCAGCGAGTTATAGAGGAGAGAGAAACCCAAACACGTTAGCCGCTGTACCACAAAAGTTAAAAAGTTGAAACTACAAGATTTCCTTTACTTTACAAGAAGGTTACAACAGTGGTACATACAGTCGAGTCGAAGAAACCTGACTAATTCCGAAGGATAGTTCACAGATGAGGTTGGCTTTACCCGAGATGGAATATTTAATTAGCGAGACCAATAGCCAGATAAGGTTTTTCTTGAACATATCGGCAGGTATTATTGATAATCACCTAATACGACCACATATCCTGCAAAACGACCTGCCAGAACTTTTAGAAAATGTCCCTTTAGGTCGGATAAGGGACATGTGGCTTCTGCAGGCATAGTTTACAGATTGTCACTGAAATTTGGACGTCCTATGTGCGTTTATTCTAGCGTACGGTAGTGTTTATAGTGGTGTCTGTCTGTTTCTTTAAGTGATTTAGTTAGTTTAGATATGCCGGTCATGTCCCGAGATTGGATAGAAGAGGACAAAGCAGTTTTAGTGGGTATAAGCAAGCGAGGAGTAGACTGTGACTTTGAGTTTACTTCTTAATAGCTATTAGGCAGTCTCACACTATTATCAGGGCACGTATAGAGCATAAAGTGTGAGCATGATGTGATGAGCATAGAGTATCCTCGATTTTCATTCCTTGTATCCTAAGGTAAGTTAAATAATTAATTTTATAAGAAACTAAAAGTTCTACAGTTTTTCAAAGTTTGGCAACATTGCACGAACATGTGTTTGTCAGACAGCTCCGCCGGATAATATCATATGGTGCCGCGGAGTCACCTGTAGGTTTAGGGGTGAATTACCCCACTTTTTAAACGTTCGATTTAAAATAAAAAAAATGTAGCGCTTCTCTAGGACACCCCAGGAGTCACCCATTTAAATATAATACGTCATTTCCATAACACCATATATACTATCTATGTAAATATTAAACTTTCCCATGTAACAATTTTTGGTAGTGTTGTGATCGCTCTATTATTCAAATAATCGACATCGCTCGCTTATTAAAAAAACTACTCGAGATATAAATTCAAGCGAAAATCGTCGCTTGTTACTTATTACCTTTCACTCGATACCAGTACCAGTACTCCAGTGATGGTCGAATTTTGGCCTTGTACAGTGTCAAAAGTTGAGATGTGTACAACTTTTTGATTCGGAAGAGTACACCAAGTTTCTTAGAAGCTATCTTGGCGACCACAACATGGTTATATCAAGACATATTTCCTCCCAGATTGACGCCCAGCAAATTAATAGATGAAGATGAAGTGGGATTGCGTGTCCTGCTATGACTATATCCGGTTCCGTAATGTTAACCTTTTTAGAGACAACTGCTGCCTGGGTTTCCTTAGCGTTAAATTCGACTTACTGTCACCCATAGCCAAAATTCCTTCCAGGGCTTTGTTAAGCCATGATACTTCATGCTGTCTGCGAGATGTGCATCGGCAGCCGATGTTTGTGCATTCAAAGGGAAAGATGAGACAAGAGTGCTATCGTCAGCAAAGCAAAATATCGGATTTTTAGTTTTCACTAGAAGGTCGTTAATGTAGAGTAAGAAGAGGGTGGGAGACAATATGGACCCTTAAGGAATACCGGCTTTGATGGTGAAGGTGTCTGAGAGAAATCCGTCAATCGCAACTTGCAGAGAGCGGTCCTTAAGAAAGCTAGGAAGCTATAGAATAAAATATTAGAAATTTTAAAAATATAAATATAGTTATTTGAAGAGATAAGCAATTTTGCAAATACCCTAATGCTTAAAAATACCAAAAAACAAGTTTTTTATTATCAAACAATTAATAATAAAGCGAATATTTCGTATTTTACAAAAGTTTAGATTTTTTTAAAATGGCGTCGCGGTAGATCTCTATAAAACGTAGCGTATCGGGCCAAGAACAGCGTCGAGAAGGAAACGTTCAGTTCTCCGTTCGTCCGTAAAATAACATAGAACGCTTACGAATCGGTTATTTTATTGTAATTTTATAGCCACTATGTAGTAGTAGCTACCTGTAACATTACTCTGTAGTCGCGCCTACTTACAAGTTATATTTCTGGCGTGACGGTGACGTTTTCTTTTTACTTTAAAGTTTCGGTGTTATACAATATGTCCCCGTAAGTTCGCACCATATGGAAAACTTTTTTATTATTAATTTTACGAAAAAAAGTTACTCTTTATAAAAAGCTCTGCATGGTCTAAAACCTAAAATGCCACTATCAGATATTAAATTTTCCCAGGCATATACGGGGTTTGTCAAAAAATATGAATTTTGCCCAAGAGTAAACTACCTTTATTTTTGACAATATCGAAAATTGTTATTTCAAAAAGTTGATCAAAACTAAAAACCACGTTTAAATATACCATTACACCCATTTACGATGAAAAAATCTTTTTTTTTTTTTTAACGTATGTCTACAATAACAATGCAAATTTAACTGTAGTTACATGTAATCTAGGATGCTCTGACATACAAATGAATTGTTGATAGCAATAAATGTTTGACAACGACCGTCAAAACGCGTTAAAATTTATTAAGTACATAAAAATGGTGATATTAAGTTGTGAAGAAAAAATTGAAATTGTTTTGATTATGGGAGAAAACTATAAAACTCATAGAGAAGCAGCAATTATTTTTAATGATAGACATCCCAATAAAAATATTAATCATTCAACTGTTATAAGAATAATGAATAAATTTAAGACTACTGGAAGTTTAAACAATAACTTTAATGGAAAACGTCAAAAACTGGTTGCTAATGAGAACACGCAGTTAGAAGTAATGCTGTCTGTTGTAGAACATCCAAAAGTGTCATTGCGCAAAAGAAAGTCGTTAATACAACAAAATGTAAGTAAAAATACAGTGGGAAGAATTTTAAAACGAAATAATTTCAGACCATTCAAACCAAAAATCGTTCACACATTGAAAGAAAGGGATTATGATAGGCGCTTTGAATTTTGCTCTCTCATCCAAGGAGAGTTAGAAGAGGACCGTTTTTTCCGAGACGTATCATTTTTCCGATGAGGCAACATTTTCTTCAAATGGAACTGTCTCGTCACAACATTGTCGCTGGTGGTCTGATGGAAATCCCAATTTTACAATAAAGTCTCGTGACCAATATTCATTTAAAACGAACGTGTGGTGTGGTATTTACAAGGACAGATTAATAGGACCGTATTTTTTCACCAATCTATGAATGCCGAACGTTATTTACAATTTTTGCAAACTCATATCAGCGACTTCATGGACGAACTACCTTTACAAGAACGTCGATGTATTTGGTTCCAACAGGACGGTGCAACATGCCACAGTACATTGAATGTTAGGGCATATCTTGAACAGTTGTTCAATGGCAAAGTTATGCACAGATTTTCCGATATTTTTTGGCCTGCCAGATCCCCTGACCTAACTCCACTAGATTACTTCTTATGGGGTTACTTAAAACAAAATGTTTACCAGCAATGGCCTTTCCATGATGTTAATCATTTGGAGAGGATAATTACCCAATCATGCCGGGAAATTTCTTCAGAAATGATAAGGAAAGTATTAAGGAAATTTGCCACTAGAACGATGAAATGTTTTGAACGAGAGGGTGGATACGTTGAGGCATTAGTTGAATGAGTGAAAATTTAATTTATATCTACTATTATTGTGTTACAATTTATTTTTTGTATGTGTTTTCTTATTTGCAATATAAAAATTACATAATAAAAAATAACAAAACCTATTTTTTTCATCGTAAATGGGTGTAATGGTATATTTCAACGTGGTTTTTAGTTTTGATCAACTTTTTTAAATAACAATTTTCGATATTGTCAAAAATAAAGGTAGTTTACTCTTGGGCAAAATTCATATTTTTTGACAAACCCCGTATATGTCTGGGAAAATTTAATATCTGATAGTGGCATTTTAGGTTTTAGACCATGCAGAGCTTTTTATAAAGAGTAACTTTTTTTCGTAAAATTAATAATAAAAAAGTTTTCCATATGGTGCGATCTTACGGGGACATACTGTATAAGTAGCTAAATGTTGACGCGCTGTAGTTCTAATATTTTATACTGACCATGAGGTAATGATACCATAATAATAATATTCTACTAATAATTTTAACTTAGTAGTAGTTTAAACATTACAGTAATTAATTTGGTGCCAATTACCACCTTTTTACCAAATCGTAGTTGCAGTGTCAAACAGTCACAGGTTTTATAATTTTGATGCTAGTTGAGGTTACAATCTTTGTGATCGATTCACGATTGGCACACTTGAGATTGGTCAACTGAAAAGTGTAGTTATATAAATAATGGGTACATAAAATGCCTTCCGCATCAATAAGCATTAATATATTCAAAACACTGCAATAATCCCGAACAAACCCGAACTAAACTTAGCAACTTTAAAAGATTATGCAATCACTAAACTTAACAACCCAATAATAAGATATTGTACTAGAATCATACATACTTAAATAGCTATGAAATAATATGCATGCGAGCGAACAAACCTATATTATAATGCAATCGGCAACAATGCTCGGCATCTATCTAAACTCGTCGATGCTCATGCAGTTCAAGTAATAATAAATTAATAAAAGCAAAGGAAATTAAATGGTAGGGGAGAGTGGGTAGATAATGGACACAGTGAGGCAGCGGATACACCATATGTTTCTTATCTAAATAATTTAAATCGATTGACGGTGCAACGTAAATATTTGAAGGTGCAAATGTTTTTCGTACCGTACCGTATACTTGACGCAAAAAAGTTTTAAAAAATATTTCCCAAATTTTTGGCAATTACAGTATAATATTTCTCAATAGTTCTGTACAATGTAGATCGGCATGGTGTATTATTTACAACCATGCATGTAATAATGATATTACATCTATATTTGAAATGTGGAAAATTTACGTATTTTTACTTTTACTTTCCACCCGGGTGGAAAGTAAATTATTTTTTTTTTATTTTTAAAAAAATCGATATCTCAAAATAATATACGAACACACCAACATACAACTAATGACATTAATAAAAAATTAACATGGTTTTTGTTTCACTTATTTACATTAAATATTACATTGGCATTATTGTAGGCAGTCACAAATATGAATATTGTGACCAAATCGTTGATATCTTCTTTGTCTTGGCATTTTCACTGAAATAAGCTAGTAGCGCCGACTCAGAACCAGGATTTTGAACTTTGTTTCCCTTTGTTCTTTGTTTCTTTGAAACCGTTATATGCCTTGTCATATCTCGGGGGGCTTTTAGTTGGCAGAAGATCTTCTTCTGCTATTTTTGCTGCTTGTAGAATTTCTGGTGGAGTAGCAGCAAAATCAAATTCCTCATCTGAGAGCATTTTTCTGTTATTAAAATAATATATTGTTTAGTGACATGGAAGCCATATTCAAAAAATGCTATTTGCCATCTTGATGTATATTATTACCTACGTTATTTTACCACCAGCGGTTATTTGAAATTTCTGTCTAATTTTTCAATGGAAAAGTTAAAATGACTTTTATCTTTTATTATGTTAGTTGTGGTTGTAAATAAAATAGTATACAAACCTCGGTGAAAAGTTTCAATACTGTCTCGAGATTTAGTTAACTGCAAACTCTCTCGACAGGAATAGAACACTTTCCACCTCGGTACGTAATATACTATTTCTGCGTCAATTTGCTTAGAAATATTGCTTTTTTATTCATATAGTGAGGTTATATTTATGAGTTTGACGATAATTTAATATTTATAACAAATATATTCTTTAGTTCTCGAGATCTTTTAATAGGCCACTTACCTTGGATTACCCTGTATATAGGTATATGATTAATCGGCTTGATTTAAATAGATACGTGTAGGTAAAACACCTTCAATGATACCAGACAAATCACTTGATAAGTATAAAGCACTTAGGTATTGTATTTAAAGTGAAATAATCCTCTTAGAAAAGGTATAGACATACTTTAAATGAAATAAATTATGCCTTAAAGAAATAGAACATAGTCACCCATAATAACACTGGTTAATATGGTTACATCATGTTAAAGGATTTCCTGGTAGTAAAATCGCCCAACCCGCAAGTGATATAACAAATTTATCGAATTGTAAAAGTATTGAATGTTATGTGTAAAAATCGCCATATTTTGTAATTTGATTAAGGAAGCAAATTATTAGTTGGTTGGTTTAAGGCGGGGGTCGGTTTAATGGCCCGAACTTCTATCACTGCAGCCTTTCGGCTTATTGTGTACTACGATCTTGCTAGAAGACAAATTCTTTGTGCGATCGACAGAAAACCAGAACTTGCACTTTTTAATATTAAAATCAAATGCGTCTCAATGTTACAGTATTTTAAAGTATGATAAATGCCATTTATCAAAGGATTATATTATTATATATATACATTTTTTTGAAGTAGTGCAATAGTATTTCTTTTTATTCTAAAATTAAAACTTATTTTTCTCTTTTTGCAGTTTAATCTGACAATAACATAAGTTCCCTCTTATGTATTTCCTCCACTGTATACAGGGTGACAATTTAAAAACTTGAAATGGCCATATATTAGAAACGAAAAACTGAAGAAAAAAACGCAAAAAAAAGTTTCTATATAACGAAGGGGGAACAAAAACAAGCGTATTAGCCCATCCCTATCTGCAACCCCTTGGACAGGGTGAGATAAACCCTTAAAATCTTAAATAGAAAGGGGGTCGAGTTATACATCATTTTGAAGCTCTTGAAAAATGCTTTCCAATGGTACCATAGAAAGGTACATTTCAGGAAATTCTTCTCTGTTTATTGAGGAAAACCATAAAATGAAAAGACAATTTTAAAATTTTTTATTATTAGTTAATTAAATGTTCAAAATGATTTCCGTTGTTTTGAAGACAATAATAAAGCCTACTTTCAAATTCTTCACGTACATTTGCAAAGGTTTCTCTGGATATAGCACGGCATTCCTGAAATATTCTATGCTGAAGTTGCTCTAGTGACTCAGGTTGCGTTTTAAAAACCACAGATTTTACGTGACCCCACGGGAACTACATAATGCGGAGGTGCTCCATCCTGTTGGAAATGTAGTAAGCGTTCTTCTAAAGATAAATTTCCGAGTATGTCCCTCTGATTTTCTAATTCTCGCACTATTAGTGGTTCGATAGACCTCTGTAGCATTTCAGCATACCTGTCGCCATTTAAATTTCCTTGTATAAATATTGGGCCGATAATACCATCTCCCAATATACCAGCCCAAACATTAATTTTCTGGGGGTACTGGGTATGCCCTTCTCTAAATACGTGGGGGTTCTCGTCATTCCAGTAACGACAGTTTTGCTTATTAATATGCCCATTTAAATAAAAGGTACACTCATCACTGAAGCAAATATTTTTATCTAGTCGAGGTTTTGCCGTAATTCTATCTGTCATTATTTCACAAAACTGTATTCTTCTGTCAGGGTCGTCGTCACCAAGTTCTTGCAGTATGTGCAGTTTATAGGGATAAAACTTATGAATTTTAAGTACCGTTCTTATTGATTCACGAGATAATCCAGTTGCTACAGCTGCTTGACGAGTTGATAAAGTTGAATTCATTGCAAACTGCCCCAGAATTTCAATTTGCGCTGCTTCGTCGGCTAGTCTCGGTTGATTTCTCTTTATATTCACGACAGAACCAGTTTCTTTAAATTTGGCTACTAGTTGGCGAACATACTCCGGGCTTACATTTTGACCTGGATGCCTTTCGTTAAAACGTTGAGCTGTTCTTAAAAAACATTGATCCTGGGAACCATAAATGAAAATAATTTCTACCCGTTCAGCTGTGCTGTACACCATTGTTAAAGATAAGAAGTGCTGCTTTTCGTTTAAACTGAACCGAAAGTTAACTGTTCTTAAAATAATAATACTAGTAGAAGTTACCTTTAAGGTAAATTCTGTGATAATAAAATGCGAATATTTATAAACAAATTTTTTTTTTCGACAAAAAAAAATAGCAAATAAACCAAAACGAAATACCGAGGCTTAAACTGTTTAGAATTCTTAAGAGATATCTCTTAGTATGCCAGGATATTGGTAGCAATCATTTTGAACATTTAATTAACTAATAATAAAAAATTTTAAAATTGTCTTTTTATTTATTGTTTTCCTTAATAAACAGAGAATAATTTCCTGAAATGTACCGTTCTATGGTACCATTGGAAAGCATTTTTCAAGAACTTCAAAATGATGTATCACTCGACCCCCCTTTCTATTTAAGATTTTAAGGGTTTATCTCACCCTGTCCAAGGGGTTGCAGATAGGGGTGGGCTAATACCCTTGTTGTTGTTCCCCCTTCGTTTTATAGAAACTGTTTTTTGCGTTTTTTTCTTCAGTTTTTCGTTTCTAATATATGGCCATTTCAAGTTTTTAAATTGTCACCCTGTATGCATTCGAAACATGTTTGGAATAATCACAATTTGAATGACGTTTATTAAACTAGTTAGCAGAGCAGACTATGAATGGATTATACAGCGTGTGTGGTAGAAAGTGTAACAAATGGGAAACATTTTCATCCATTTTATGGACAAAAGACACTCTTGCTAAAAAGTATTGCTTCGTCAAAAGCTTCACTTGTACAGAGTGTGCAAAACGTGTGAAATTGATCTAAGAATATAATACCCTTATTTCTAAAAAGACATCAAAATGCTGTTTTGAAGCTCTATCTAGAATTATGTTCTCTCTCTAAACATGCTGACGAGAAAGGGTCACCTATGAGACAGAATGAAGTAATTTTATAAAACGAAATAAAATTTTATTTCAAGACAAAACATAAAAACTGAGTTGGATTACCTAAGAAATTAAATACATATCTAAATGACGCAAAATTAGGGCCCCAGAAAAATTCCCTTTGGGGCTTTCATAACGACATCCCCCCCCATGAAATTGACCAGAAGCCTCCACTAAAGAAATTTTTATATGAGTATATGAGGAGCATAAATTCAAAAGGAATATTATCCCAAACTTCTAATTTTTAGGAACACAGTTACATTAGTGAATGTAATACCCTCATTAGATAGAGAAAGAACAATATAATTAAAAGGCAAAAAGCTAAGAATTTAAGGTAAGCTATAAAATTGTATAAATTTGAGGTTAGGGGCTATTTACTTGTTGTTTTTTAGATATCAGGATCATTTTCCAAATATTGAAAATTTTGAGGGACCATGCAAACACAACGGATCTACTTATTACTGCATGAAAATTTCTCAACAAGATATTATTGCAGCTAGAAAACGCGTGTTGCAAATTCCTGACAAAGTAAAACAAGATCGCAAACTGTCGTATGTTTGTAAAGTTAAAGCATCCAAAAGTCGACGTGAAAAATATAAACCGAACTGTAGAGCTCAGAAGCATTGCTGAATACATGATGTATACGTTCAATGGTTCCAGTTACAGGGTTTGTCAAAAAATGCTTTTAAAATCTTTTGATATTTCTTTAAAGAGGCTACATACCATTACCAGAAATATAATGTCTGGAAAAGTTCGGCAAGAACCTTGGCAAAAAGAAGTAATGTAATTCAATGGATTGGAAGCTTGAAAGCTACAGAAAGTCACTATAATAGAATGAAATCAAAAATGCTCTATTTACCTGTAAGGCTGAATATAACACGGTTTTTGAAAATGTATAATTTATCTGTAAAGATTTTTCCACGAAAAATGGATATAACTTAATGACTGCAGTAAAAGTACCTGTGGCGATCCCATTATTTATGACCGTTTGTTATTATTATGTGGAAAGGACCGGATTGTAATAATTATAATTAAATATAGGCACATCAGGTAGGTTAGGTTGCTTAATTTATATTTAAATATCTTTTTGTGGTAAAATTTGTTAGTTTTTATTTCTTGCTGGAAGAGTTTAGTTGTATTACCGATATTATTTTACCAAACGTATAAAAAAACAGTATGTGGCGTCCATGGAAAAACATTGATGGTGCTTCTTCTAGTGTTGCAGTGAAGAAATGCATTTATCTCTCGATGCTAGGGAAATTGTAAAAATAGTATATACTTCTTTACTAAACAGAGGACTTTATGCTAGTGCTGCTGCGACTGAAACGTCTGATTTGACTAAGATACCTCTGACTACAGTGAAAAGAATCGGGTCAAATCCCATTAAATTTAGGAAGAAGCGTAAAGATGCCGGTTTCACGAAATGTTTCGACGAAAGCGACAAGGACTTGATAAGGCGAAAAATCTACACCATGTACGAAGAGCAACGCGTACCTACATTAGATTCTCTGAAGCAATGGCTCACCAATGATGAAACCCAAATAAGTTGTAGCCGCACTAGCCTTTGGAGAGAGACAGAACTATCAATAGAATGACATTATAAATGTAAATAAATATGACTAGGTAGTAATAATTAAAAAAAATGTTATTTCATTTGATTACATTAATATAATCATATCATTACTTGTTTTCCTTAGTCCGTCCCTTCATACTTCACTTGTTTATTGCCAAGCTCTTGTCGACACAATGGGACCGACCCAGGAAATCATTAAGTCGTATCCAAATTTCGTGAAACGAACTCTACCTGAAAATTTCAAGACCAAACAAACACAGTTTCTTTTACAATATCTTTTGCAATCGTTTCAATATCGGGTTTGGAAGTTCTGCTTCCGATGTGTGTAGTTATTGTTTTAGAAAAAAAAAGAGCTTGGACATTCCAAGGGTGCAAAGAAAAATAGTATCATGACAGAACTACGAATTCATCGATTGAGGGCCAAACAGTTAAATATATTGATGAAACAAGAAGAACAGTATTCTCAAGTTTTTTGCTTTGACCTTCAACAAGTACAGAATCTTCCTAAATTACCTATAGGTGAAGCTTATTATTTAAGGCAGCTTTCGTTTTATAATTTTCGTATTTTTTTTTTATGATCAAACACAGGCACTATAGGAAAAATCCTTTAGGGCACTCTGGGAGTGGTGCGTGTGCGCAAGAAGCGATTCACTTTGTTTTTGAATCGTTGGAGGTTGTATTCGTTGGGAAAAACGACCTCGGGAAGGTCGTTCCACAAGGATGTAGTCCTCCAGATGAAAGAATTCTTAAATAATGAAGTTCGAGGAGTACTAAGCTTAACCACATATGGATGGGCGGCAGTGGTTCGTCGTGTATTTCTGCTATTCGTCGCTCTGGGCGGAATTACGAGGGCAAGGTCAGCCGAGTACCTTCCATGAAAATATCTGTAAAAGAGAGTCAAAGCCCCAATTGTCTTCGATGTTCTAGGCTGTCGAGGTTCTTCGTCAGCTCATGGTCTCCGATCAGACGAATAGCCCTCCTTTCGATGGAATCCAGTAGCCGAAGAGTATGTTTGGGTGCAGAGCTCCAGACATGAGAGCAGTATTCTAGTGATGGTCGAATCTGGGCTTTGTATAGTGTCAAAAGTTGTTGAGATGTGTACAACTTTCTGGTTCGGAAGAGTACCCCAAGCTTCTGAGAAGATATCTTGGCGATTGCCACAACGTGGTTATGCCAAGACATATTTCTTCCCAGATTGACGCCCAGCAAATTAATAGATGAAGCCAGTCGGATTGCGTGTCCGGCCATGACTATTTCCGGTTCTGTAATGTTAACCTTTTTAGAGAAAACTGCTGCCTGGATTTTTTTAGCGTTAAATTCGACTTGGTTACTGTCACCCCCCTGTATTGATTATGAAACCCATCATCCAACGAAATAGCTTCTGCTTTAATTAACTTTCTTAGTTGCAGTGTTTTGCCAGACTGCAAGGTTCTACGATTATTTGCGGATGGTTGCGCTTGGCAGAACAATAACTCTTATGTGATGTACTCACAAAATCACTTTTCCAGTTAGAGGTTACTTATTTTTGCGAGCAGATATTGTGTTCGGAAGAGTGGAAAAAAGATTAAGGAAAATTTATAATGAATTTGGTACAGTTAAGATACTTAGACTAGGCTGGTACATTGAAGACTATAAAGCGTTGGACAAACATTTAAACAAGTTTGTTGGCATAAAAGATATGAAGCCAATCATTTTCAAAAAGGATAATAAAGGTTTGGTAAAAATAAAAATGGAACCTAACTATAGACATGATTATGTATTAAAAAAGTTTATATCGATTACAAAAAAGGGGAAAAAATTAGCAGCAATAACACTAAACAAGAAGGAATTAAAGAATGTAATAAAAGAGATGAGAAAATAAAAAACCTTAAAACTTTGTTATCACTTTATGATACAAATTGGCAACAATATAAGAACCTATCGTCTGTTAAGGGTTTTTTAACAAATAATGTACGAGATCAGGCTGCATCAAAACCTGAAAAAGATAACTTTGGAGACTGTTACTGTATCGAAGATGATGTGGCTTGGTTATATAATTCTACTTGTTTCGACGTATTACTCATTTGTATTTTTAACTTTAAAATATTTTGAATAAAATTTTGTTTCTCTGTACACTAACTTTTATTCCAAAAAATTATTCTTTAATAATTTCAAATAGAATAAAATCCGCTTTTTATTTTATATTATGAATATAATATGTTCGCAAAAGCTTAATTTTTTTGCTACAAGATGTTGAATTAAAAAAAAAATATTATAAATAATATGAGTTAATTGAATGCATTTCTGAAAAACTTTTTCTTCTCTTCAAAATTTTTCGCTCCGGCGGTGCTTTTTTTTGGGGGGTCCATTATGGTGACCTGCGAGATGGATTATGACATATCTGTAGACCAGAACCAAACTATGTTGTCACAAATAACTTTTTTGAGAAAGTATTAAAATATTTTTTATGCAGAATTTTCAGGAATTACTCATAATTAATATAATAATAATTATAATTCATAAAGGTATAACTTTCTTATTAAAGCAAATAACTGAATATTATGGAAGATAAAGTATTTCCCATAGACTTGATTTAAATAACAAATTGTAGCAAAAATAAACGTATCATAACTTGACTCTGGAGTACATCTCCACATATTGACGATTTTGCTCTATTTTCAATAAAATAAATAACATTGTACGATATGATTCACTTCACTGATTCATATTCCACTCTAACTACCTACATGTTAAAGACACAAACCTATTTTATTTTTTAATAATATACAATGAATAAATAATTATAGATCAAGATAACCAGCTCCTTTCAACACCAACATCAACACAACAGTATATAATTATATTTTCTTAATTAATATTAGCAGGAATAGAGTAAGAAAATAACAATAAATAGTTGGCAATTATTAAGCTTATTAAAAAAGTTCTTTGAACTAAGCTCGAGGCGAGGCTAAAACTTAATGTAAATGTCAGCTGACGGTTTGCTGTTATTTTACAAATAGCTTTATTAAACCAAACATTATTATAAAAAATTTTATTATTTTTTTTTTAGTAGGTACTACTGTAATAAAGCATAAAATAGTAAAATAAAGTATCAGCTGAACATCGGACACAGTGACGTATCCAGAAGGATTTTCTGAAAATATGACAGTTTTTCTTATATTATATCTCCTCTTGTACAGGGTGTCCCATTTTCGACACTTTTATAGGGTATCCCCGTAATTGTTAGTGCTATCAAAAAAGTAATGTAGGTATCATTTGTGCTCTTTTTGAGTCAAACTTAAAATGGTATTTTAAAGTAAGTAAATTGACAATTTCAAAATTACCCTATATTTTCTTAGTTAAAAAAGATACAGAAAAATGTTTTATACAGATGTTTCTTTATATTGATTGTTGAATAATTTGCCGTTTTCAGAATAAGTATACGGGGTCAGGTAAAAAAGTTATCGGACCTAACCTCATTTTTTTAAATGGCACACCCTGCATATTTTATTCTAAAAAGATACTATTTTAAATTCTCCTTTCAGATATATAACACACCATGGGTGATATTTTATTTATTAAACGTTATTACTTTAAACCACAGTACATTTGCGATGATTCCCGTTATTTTTTACCTTATTTATTTCGTTTCAAAGGAATAAAGTTTAAATAATTCGCCTAGGAATGCCTGCTGAAAACGGCAGATTATTCAACAATCCATATAAAGAAACTTCTGTATAAAACATTTTTCTGTATCTCTTTTAACTAAGATAATATAGGGTAATTTGGAAATTTTATAATTTTTTGATTTTCCCCCGTATTTCTTAAACCAATGAAAATTTTCTAATTTTGATTTTACCATTTTAAGTTTGACCCAAAAAGAGTACATGACACATACATTACTTTTTTGATAGCACTAACAGTTACGGAGATACCCTATAAAAGTGTCGAAAATGGGACAAGATGTCAATAAGTGTATTTCGATGTTCCTGGACTTCGTCAATGCATTTGATACGGTGCCTCATAACCTGCTTTTGGAGAAATTACATAAGAGTTAAAATAGGCGTACCACAAGGTACCGTACCTGGTCTAATTATCTTCATTTTATATACACTCCCCTACAATAAATTCCCAACAAAAATAATGTTAGTCTGGACTATAAATAGTCTTGTAACTTTTTAAATTGCTTTACCATATTGGTGAAATTTTTAGCAAAATGTAGACTTGTGTTTCGGAAAGTCAGTCTGAATTTTAGTTTTCAAAAAATACTGTAATATACAGGGTGTTATGGAAATGAATTATTATATTATTTAAACCGACAAATCCTGAGATGAAAATAAATTGAAGGAAAATAACCTTAAATGGCGCTTTGAATTATTGTCCGCAATATACACTTTATTTGAAATCAGAAAATTTACGCGGCCGCTACTGAGGACGTCCGCAATCAATCATTTATTGAGGCGGTGTTGTCATATATTGCAACACAGAATTGTAAACGTACGTGTTCAGTTTTTGACAACAAGACAAGACGTCTTTGACCCGCGTTATCGCTTGTTTTGCAAACTTTAAAAAAAAAATACTACAACTTTAAGGTAAATACTCTCTTACCTTCGATCCTATAATCCGTTTTATAATTAAATTCCATAAAAAAATAAAATACAAAAAGTATGTTTTGCAACAGAACCAACAATAGGTAAAATCACACAAATTTGAAATCACATTCACAATATTTCTTATTATGACACAACAGAAAAAAAATCGGGTAATACTACAACTAACAAAACGTTTAAAATTCGTTTACATCAAGCACGTGGCACCCCTACAGCGTCATTCCATCCCCGAGTCTCGAAACATACTGAAACAACGAGAGTCGTGCGTGGCAGGTAAACAAGCAAGGACGAAATATGCGGTGTGATCTGACAACACTGTTAGTATAGTCTAGTGACCCACATTATTGCTAATGGAACGGCGCGACAGTATGTTGGTAAAAAGGGGTTTTACCTTAGTATTTAGATATTCGATTAAAAACAAAAAGTATGTAGACTTTCTCTAGGACACCCTAGAAGTCACCAATTTAAATATAATAAGTCCTTTCCATAACACCCTGTATATAATATAAATATGTCTGGATCATTATACAGGTAGAAAAAGTTAGTTTTTTACCCATAATTTCTTAACACCCTGTGGAAAAATTGAGCGGTAGAAGTATTGCAGTTTTTCAATTTTGTTCACAATTCAGAGCATTACATTATTTTATCGAGTAGAGAGTAGTTGAAAGCATATTACGTCACATAGTAAAAACCATAAGAATATTTGCTTATTCTTATCTGAACAAACCAGTCCACAGTAAATTTATTTATTTATACAAAACTAATAGTCTAAATTCATTGTATATACCAAAAATTCTACCAAAATGTTCATTTTCCTAAAAAAATAATATTACGGCTTAAAAGTATTGCCATCTGTGGATATTTCTGAAGCCTTTAATCGTGTTTGGCTGGCGTGAGGGGCTTCTAAGTAAACTGCGATCTTATGGTATGTCCAGTCGATTCTGTGCTTGGTTGTCTAGCTTTCTTATGGACAGCTCTCTGCAAGTTATCACGGCTCAACAAAGACCTGGAAGAAATTTTGGCTTGGAGTGACAGTAACCACGTCGAATTTAAAGCCAAGAAAATCTAGGCAGCAATTTTCTCTAAAAAGGTTAACATTACAGAACCGGATATAGTCATGGCATGACACGCAATTCCACTGGCGTCATCTATTAATTTGCTGGGCGTCGATCTGGGAGGAAATATGTCTTGGCATAACCACGTTGTGGCAATCGCCAAGATAGCTTCAGAGAAACTTGATGTACACTTCCGGACCTCAACAACTTTTGACACTATACAAAGCCCAGATTCGACCATTACTAGAATACTGCTCTCATGTCTGGAGCTCTGCATCCAATCAGCTACTGGATTCCATCGAAAGGAGGACCATTCGTCTGATTGGAGACCACGAGTTGACGAAGAACCTCAACAGCATAGAACATCAAAGACAGGTTGGGGATTTGACTCTCTTTTACAGATATTTCCATGAAAATGTTTGGTTCACCTTGACCTCTTAATTCCGCCCAGAACGGTGAATAGCAGAAACACATGACGAACCACTGTCGCTCATCTATATGTGGTTAAGCTTAGTACTCCTGGAACTTCATTATTTAAGAATTCTTTCATCTGGAGGACGTCATCCTTATGGAACGACCATCCCGTGGTTGTGTTTCCCAACGAGTATAATCTCCAACGATTCAAAACAAATGTGAATCGCTTTGTGCGCACACGCACCACTCCCAGAGTGCCTTAAAGGATTTTCCTATAGTGCTTGTGTTTGACCATTAAAAAAAACGCCTAATAACTTTAAAGATTTAATCAACGAAAAGGAGAGTCTGGATTTTTAAATAATAAATGCATTGGAAAAATTGGACAAAAGAGATTCAAATTCAGCATGTGGACACAATATTACAATACAAACAACTCTTCCAAATAAAATTTTTAAAATTCGATCAATAAATGCCATTTTGTGGAGAAAATGTCAAATTGCCCATTTAATTACGTCATTTTTGGTTTTATGGTGAAGTCAACCCTTAATCGAACAATACATTTTTTTCCCATATGGTTCCAACGTTAGTAGTAACACTGTATTACAAAAACACTAGGCCAAAAATTGATGATTTTTTCAGGAATATTTTGAAAAATATTGTCATATTTTCTTGTGTAATATTTTGCATAAAATCTGATATTTTACAACTAAAGAAAGTCATGCGACTGCTCATGTGTAATTTTGTAAGTAAATAAAAATGAATAGCAAAGTTAAAATTTTTCTTAATTGTTAAACGAACAAGATTATTTAGTCACATACAAACAAACCCGATGATCTTGAAATTTAAACTTATTTGTGTTCTATATTAAGTGTTCTTCTCTGCTAAAGCTATTACACCACCTCTACGATAACCTATTTTTTGCTCTACGATAACCTATTTTTTGTACTACCAAAGTTTCATGGCAATCAGATGATTGGTAGAGCAACGAGAAACAAGTATATTTGACATCGATATTGAACAATTATTTTTTTGTGTGACCCTTGATTTATTCATATCTCACTCACTCACATTTATATTTTATAAAAACAACTAAATTAAAGATATTTTCGAGTTAAAAAATTTATAATATGAGGATATACAGGGTGTTATGGAAATGACGTATTATATTGAAGTGTGTGACTCTTTGGGTGTGCTAGAGAAGGGCTACATATTTTTTTTTTAAATCGACCGTTTTAAAAGTGGGGTAACAAACATTTTTACTCACAGATCAGTCCGCGCTACTGTACAATATTTCACCCAGACCCAATGGCAATGTTGCCAAACTTAATGTAAAACTAAAATTTCATATAAAATTATAAAAATTAATTATTTTCTACCTACTTGTATTTATCTTTATTCCTAAAGAGCGAGGAAATCCAGGCACAAACACAATCCTGGACACACAGTAATAGTGAAACAGAACCGATAGTTAGCTTCTGAAAATACAATAATACAGATTATACTACAGATTATTAGATTTTATTAAACGCGACGAAATTTGACATCCAGAAGAAACGCGTCAATAAAAACAATATTCAAAGATTATTTATGGACGGACAAGATACACGCGTAAACCGAAAAAATAGCGGATTGCTGAGAGTGTGTTGGTGGTCGACGAGACACAACGTATCCGGCCGCTGGTTGGTCTCCAACTAACAGACGGCAAGCGTGCGGCGTTATATGAAACTACTTTGCTCAGCCGATGTAAGGAGTCAAGAGGTCATTGTTGGTAATATGTATATGTATGTACAAATAAACATTTAATAAACATAACAGAAATACACTAATTTTAGTTAGCATGTAGCACTAAAAAATCTAATAACGTAGTTTGACGTGTTTGCGTTTTAAACTTGCAATCAAGAAAATGTAATTCCAAGTCTGATAACAATTCCATTGCTGTAGAGTCACCTCTATTCTTTGCATGCTCTTGTAATTCCTTTACCATACTAATGGCTTGTTGATAATTGGTGACATTTGTTTGATTACTGCATTCAACTTCTTCATCAGAGTCGTCAGATATTGATGTGGTTTCAATTTGGGCTACATAATCAGTAGGAATGAGATCACTATAATCTCTTAATAGCACATTGCTATCAATGTTAATGAACTCATTGTTATCAAATTAATTGTTATCATTGTTATCAAATCATTGTTATCAAATTAAAAACTTCCACAATATCAATTTTCTCTTTCGAACTCAAAACGCGACGTTTTTCTGCCGTTGTTTACGATTTTAACCTTACAACTCACAAATAAACGACTGCTGTCGGGGAATCACCATACTTTCATTCGGCGAAATCCTTTCGCGTTGCCACGCACACTGGATTGGTTGCCGGTCTGTCTTTAGAAAGTCTCTGCACTGTACTTATTCGTCTCCCAAATACTTTAAAAAAAAATTTGTTTGTTTAAAGGATAGTTTTCGCTCTCTTTGTATGAAAACAGCCTGTCCGCGTCCGCCCAAAGGAGAGTCCGCCCAATAGAGGTCGATTTTCATGGAGTTTCATATACCTAGTTCCGGACTATGAGAAAATGTTCGCTTAATAGAGATGTCCGCTTATCAGAGGTGTCCGTTGTGAGAGGTTTCACTGTATTTGCACCAAACACCACCTATTCCACAGAAGCATTTGACTTAAGTATGCTTTGACCAGGTGTCAATTTGATTTTATGGGTGACACTGTATATTACAAAAATATATTGATTTTTAAATCCAATAAATTAGGGATATAAAATTCATCCAATCCAATTTAACACATCAAGTAAATTATACTAATCATTCCTTTTACCACCTTCAATCGTAAACCCGACCGAGAGGAACCATATCCCAATAAAAATCTAAATTAGAATACCATCGAAAATTAAACTAAAGCCGAAAACTTTACCCAAATTGGGTACATAAAACATAAAAATCCGATGGCCTCGTCGGCAAATGAACGCTTCACTAGGTGGTCACGGTACTATATAAAAACTGTGTTTCAAATTTACCCAATTTAGAATGGAATTTGTTTATGATGTGACAATTAGGATACAGTCAGCGGCAAATAACATCAAAGGTGCCGACAAAGGCTCTAAAACGAGACTTTAATATTGTTGTCTAACAAGAAAATATTCTCGTATTTGCCGAAAGCAGTAGCGTGGAAAGGATCCTTTCGTGAAGGTCTGGCTCATTATGTAACATGATTTATTTATTTTGGCAAATTAATATGACTAAAATAGATTAGTTCGAATTTATTTTGCTCTATTTTTTACAAGATGTCAGAGAAATAATATAAAAAATGTATTTGAAATAAATTTTAATATTATTCTTTAATAAACGTAGTCTGAAGTTAGTCTACAGCAGCGTTCCTCAAACTTTTTTGACTGCGGACACCTTTTGATTTTAAAATTAATTCTAGGGCAGGATGTCATGCCTAATTAATCACCTTTAGTTAAAAATAATTCTTATTCGAATGTTATTGTTGTTAACAAGTCAAAAAGCATTAATAAGCAATAAGCTGAATAATATATCACTGACTGGAGCAAATGTACTTATGCGCCCTTTATGCACGCGTTTTGTGTCGCGTGACATTGTTCTCAATGTGCTCTTTTATGTTTGAACGAGCGGATGAACGACATCATTGCATAAAAGCGCACATTATTTTTTTTATTTTTTTTTAAGATCAAATACAAGCACTATAGGAAAAGGCCTTTAGGGTATTCTGGGAGTGGTGCGTGTGTGCAAAAAGCGATTCACGTTGGTTTTGAATCGTTGGAGGTTATATTCGTTGGGAAAAACGACCTCGGGAAGGTCGTTCCCTAAGAATGAAAGAATTCTTAAATAATGAAGTTCGAGGAGTACTAAGCTTAACCAGATATGGATGGGACGGCAGTGGTTCGTCGTGTATTTCTGATATTCGCCGCTCTGGGCGGAATTAAGAGGGCAAGGTCAGCCGAGCACTTTCCATGAAAATATCTGTAAAAGAGAGTCAAACCCCCAACCTCTTCGATGTTCTAGGCTGTCGAGGTTCTTCGTCAGCTCGTGGTCTCCAAGCAGACGATGGAATTCAGTAGCCGAAGAGTATGTTTGGGTGCAGAGCTCCAGACATGAGAGCAGTACTCTAGTGATGGTCGAATCTGGGCTTTATACAGTGTCAAAAGTTGTTGAGGTGTGTACAACTTTCTGTTTCGGAAGAGTACACCAAGTTACTGAGAAGCTATCTTGGCGATTGCCACAACGTGGTTATGTCAAGACATATTTCATCCCAGATTGAGGCCCAGCAAATTAATAAATGAAGCCAGTGGGATTGCGTGTCCGTCCATGACTATATCCGGTTCTGTAATGTTAACCTTTTTAGAGAAAACTGCTGCCTGGGATTTTTTAGCATTAAATTCGACTTGGTTACTGTCACCCCAAGCCAAAATTTCTTCCAGCTCTTTGTTGAGGCGTGATACCTCATTCTGTCTGCGAAGATGTGCGTCGGCAGCCGCAAGACGTGCATTCAAAGAGAAAGATGAGATAAGTGTGCTATCATCAGCAAAACTAAATATCGGATCACTTGCATTTAAAAGGCCAAAATGCTTCCTAAATCACTAACAGTGTTAACAAATCGAGGTATACGGTTCGAAATATTATTAAATTGTACAAAACAACTGGATCTGTGGCTCAAAAGCCCAGATACAAACTTAAGAGCCTTAAAACGGATTATCAAAAAAATCGGCGTGCTAATTATAACGAATGGAAAATACTATGGAATCAGGCAACCACAAAAAAGTTTTCAAGAGCAACTTGTCATAGAGCTGCCCAAAAGCTGGGATTTAAAACTTACAAGTTAAGCTTAAATTATTTTTTATTATTCGTTTTTAACTCAATAATTCTAGGCAAAAGAATGGCCCAGAAGAAAAACATACTAGCGTGGGCCAAAGAACACAAATTATGGTCTCCCAACCAATGGAACTCCATCATTTGGAGTGATGAAGCCAGATTTGAAGTATGCGTTGGTGATAGTAGGGTCGTGTCATAAGAACTAAGGAAGAAGAATTTCAGAATGACTGTTTTACAAAAAAAGTTAAGTTTTCGGCTTCTGTTATGATTTGGGGATCCATGTCAGCAAGTGGAGTGGGAAACTTACACTTTGTGGAATGTATTATGAATGCTGATAAGTCCATTAATGTGCTTCAGAATAACTTAACACCCCAAATTGAACAAATGCGTTTAACCAATATTGAATGTATCTTCCAACAAGATGGTGTCGCTTGCCATATGGCTAAAAATATAAAAGATTGGATGTTAGAAAACAATATTCCAGTTTTAAAATGGACGTCGAGTAGTCCAGATCTATCGCCGATTGAAACCTTGTGGCATATCATGAAGAAAAAGCTCCAATCGAATCCCGCAAGAACCGTTCCAGAATTGCGAATCCGTCTCCAAGAAACATTAGTTGACACTATGCCAAGACGTGTCGAAGCAGTAATCAGTCGGGTTTGTTCGGGTTTGGCTGTAGCGCAGTGGTGATTTGCTGCTATTTCGTTTCGTTGATTTTTATTAATCGACAGTTTTTTTGGATTTCATGCCGCAGAGCACATGGGAATTATACATGGTTGGACAAATGTTCCGGAACGGCTTACAGGAGTACTATAGGTACACATATAAGAATACATACAGCCAAATGGAATAAATTCTATAATAAGTAAATGCGAGCGCGTACGAAAAAAACGCTCGGACACGTCGATTGGTATTTCTAGTTGCGAATTTTTTTCATTAAAAACTTTTCATACAGAGCGTGTCATGTAACAGTTGCCAATACCAACTTTCTTATTTTAAATGCAATACCCTGTATATTATTCAATTTCTGGATCCGTCAGAAAATATTAGACAACACCGACAACAGTTTCGGAAATATTAAGTGTTTTCAGTTTTATTGAAAAAATTAACAACACACTCAAAAACTAATAAGTAATACCTACTGTTGATTTCCTGATAATGTAAAAAACAAAAACATGTAGAAGATGTTGAAACTTCACGCTGCGAACGTCTTTTCAACATTCTAATATTTTCTATTATCTACTGATAGAAATTTCTTCTAACGTTACTGAACATCTCAGGCGTGACCGATCTAAGTGCAAGTGTTATTCGTCTTCTTAAGTCAGCTAAATCCAGGGGTTTAGTTTAATTAATGGCGTCAGATCAGGGGATCGTGCTGGCCATTCCCACCGATCCATGCCTCCTTATCCACCGATTTGGAAATTTGGAGGTAGTGCCGGACATTGATTTGGTAATGGGACGGTGCTCCATCTTGCTGAAACCATATCATATTCGCTGGAAGTTGTGGGTTTGGTGGATCAGGATATAAGTTTGTTAAAGACATTCATAATGAATAATAATTAAGCAATTACTTGAAGCAATTACTTTTTAGTAAAAGCAACTGCTTGACTAGCAAATGCTATAAGTAAAAGCAATTGCTAGATCTGGATATGAATAAAATTTTGAAGCAATTGCTGCTTTTCTTACACCTTTGTAGCAATTGCTTATTCAACACAAGTTCAGACGTGTCCTATCCACTCTTTCAGATGTTCAGTTTGATGCCTAATTTGCAACAGTTGACGTAAATACAACAGCGCTGGTCTATTTATTTAGTACAAGTAATCTGTTACGTTTTTGTAACAAATAAAAGACTTATATTTGTGATATGGCAGATATCAGTGAAAATGAGGAAAGTGATAGTAGTGATGAAGAAATTAAAGACAAGCAATTGATATTTGTCCACAAATTGAAGGAACATAAAATTGTTCTTAATAAATCACAAGTTCCGCAAGTTAAAGCAGAAAAGGAGGCCGCTTTAACCGTCTTAGTACAGCAATATAGAGATATTTTTAACGTCTCACTTACAACAAAGCAGTTATCAAAGAAAATTAGTAATATGAAGGCAGACATAAAAAAGAAGTTTGACGTTAACAGGACAGGCAATAAACCAAAGATCTATAAGCCTTGGGAAAAAATATTCTTAGAAATTTTGGACGTACAGAAGAATCCCGTCTTTAAAAAAATACCAGGTATATTAGCAGCTAAACTTTTTATAATGTTTCTTTAAACTAAAAAATATAAATTTTTAGGCGCTGCGTCTGCTGGTACTGGTGAAGAAGTGGTACTTGTTAAGCCCTCTACATCAACGAGTGACTTCGATATTCCTGCAGCTGCAGCATGTAATTCTATTCCTAGAAAGAAAATTAAAATATCAAATGAATTACCTGAAACTGCGGAAACAAAAATATTATCAACTGCTGAACTGCAACGATTAGTTTTATTAGAGCAGCTGAAATTATGTCGTATGCAACAGGAAGAAATCCTGAGGAGAAAACAGAGTGATGATATACTTCAAGCAAGCAATGTTGTTACGGAAAAAGGCAAGGTGTTTTACGATTTATAGTCAGGGAGCACGCCATATTCCTAACATTTTTCTTTAATTTTCTTTGCTTTATACTTAATGCTGCGAGTTAAATATGAAACTAGTATTTCTATTTTAGTTTGGTTTTGAGTTATATTATAAGTATAAATTGTAAGTTGAGAATATATAAAATTTATTTTCGTATTTGTATTTCTGAATTTCGTCTAATGCTTAATTTATCTACCTGATGGAGATTTGCTTTTGAAAACGAAAGTAGATTAATTAGATACTTACATGATTAATTGAAGAGCATTTGAGTTATTAATTCTCTTTTTTGCTGTCCTAATTGACGAATCATATTTGTTGTCAGATCATTATTTTGTGCGTTAATTCCAAAATCATCATCTCGATTCGAGTAATGAAAATCTTCATCATTTAAAGCACAACGCAGGCAATTATCGTGGATGGAATTTTTTCTGCTTTATTCCTAATTTTATACTGAAGGACAGGAAACCTTGCGTTTAACTGCCCAAAACATCGTTTAATTATGACACGTACACGGCAGAAAACGTTATTATAATTTTGCTGCTCTTGGGTTGCAGGAGTTCTCCAGGGAGTCATAACCCAAGGCGATATAGAGTAGCCATCGTCTCCTAATAACACGCATTCTTCGGTGCTGTTTTTAAGAATGTTGTATATATTAGAATTTTTGAAAATTCTGCTATCGTGCACAGAGCCTGGCCATTGACAGTCTACACTTGTAAAAATTTCTTGTGCATTACAAGTTGCCTGCACGTTGATGCTGGGGTACCCTTTTCGGTTTATATATTCATCACCGAATTCTTGAAACTTCGGAATCCTGACGTGTGTACAGTCTATCACGCCGATGGCATTTGGAAACCGGTATCTCTCTGACCACAACCGTTTAGCTTCCACAATAGCTTCAGCACTTGTAGGAAATTTAATAAAAATATTGGCCTTCTCCAAAACTGCCTCCAATACAGAAGTGTATGTCTTACAGACAGTAGTTTGGTGAACACCGAGTTCTTCACCTACAGAATTTTGAAAGCCCGGATCCGACACTTGCCGCAGAAAGATTTTCATCTTATTTATTGGCGATAGTGCACCCCCTCGCCTTTCACCAGTATCAGTCAAAAAATAATTTGCCAACCACTCAACATTTTCGTGGTCACATCGATATAACTTTCTGAAATCATCATATCTGCAATTTTTACGTACACTGTAGATTTTTCTTTGACGGACGTTCATATATTCAGCCATAACTGAAGACACAAATTTAAGAGCAACTCACGTGTATGAGGCGGAGAACCAAAGTTGACTGCTGCCAAGCAAATGATGCAGGGGTCGACCTACCTTAGAAAACTGAAAGGAATTGCTACACTAGAAAAAGCAATTCCTTAATTTATTCATCACATTTTAAGCAGACGATAGCAATTGCTTCTATTTTTTAAGAAAAAGCATCGACTAGAAGCAATTCCTGCACTTCTAAGCAATTGCTGGACGCAAAAGCAATTACTTTAGTTTTTATTCATTGGCTTTCAAGCAATTACTTCGATTTTATAAGAAAAAGCAATTGCTACATTTTTATTCATTAGGCTCATTATTTTGGAGCAGTGCTAAATAATTATCGCCATTTACATTGCCATTAAATGAAAAATGGACCTATAATATGATCTCCAACAATTCCTGCCGAAACATTAAACTTTTAAGGACATTGCATATCTTCTTCTCTAATCCAGTGAGAATTTTCCCAAGACCAATAGCGGCAATTCTGATGATTAGCATGACCGTGAAGTGTAAAGGTGCACTCATCAGATAACAAAACAGGTTCTAATTGGATCAGATTGTTATCTTACATTGGGATCATTTGTTCACAAAACTACATTGTCCTATCAAAATCGTCTTCCGTGAGTTCATGAGTATCTAGCTATCATTTTATAATGATACATTTTATTTTCTTGTAATGTTCGAATAATCGATGAATGGCTAATATTGGGGCTGCTTCTCGACTAGAAGTATGTGGGTTTTCCTCAAACTCAAGCATAATATCTAATGTTGTATCATCACTTATTGCATTGGCAGCTATTTTTTTTTATGTGCTGCAATCTGACGAAACTGCTTTTCTATTTTACTAATTCTCCCTTGAGTTAAGCGAGCAACTTCCATTTATGTTCGTGTTTTATCTCCATAACCAACCATCTGTAGAATTCTTATTTTGTGCATTTCTGTTAAATAGATCATTTTTCTAATATGCAAATTCAAACGACTATAACACTGACAACTACTGTCATGCAAGAAGATAACAATTTGCGAAGGTCACGCGTTTTAAACATAAGTAAATAATAGATATTTATGTTATAAGGATCATAATAACGATCATTATGGCACTAGCCGTGAGTATTACTGGACGAGGCGTCAGCCGAGTCTAATAACACGGCGTGTACCATAATGATTCTTTATGATCCAAATTTCATACAATATTTTATATTCCGACGATTTTTTTGTTTTTTTTATGAATTTTAAGTTTTCGTCAGTAAACTAATAGCTTGATTTTAATAAAACCAGGAAACTATAGAAATATTTGTTTGTATTGTCATTGTCAGAATTGAATTTTTAATTTAAACGTTTATATAATATAATATGAATAATTTGCCATCAGAAATCGAAGAATTGGCCAATAAAGCAGTTGTTGGTTTGTTGCCCGAAAAGTCTAAAGGCATATATGAAAAAATTTATGCCAATTACAAAACTTGGTGTTCCCAGAAAAAGGTTGTCAATATCGTACACGAAAAGGTACTTTTGGCATATTTCAAGGAAGAATTTTTGCGTCTATTTTTCATTATAGTACTCAGTCCTATAATGAAATCATTATAGTACTCAGTCCTATAAAGTATGTCATTTTGACACTGAAAATGAAATCCATAAGAATGTCATTATGACACGTCGGAATATAAAACTATTTAAACCTTTTTCTATTTCATTTCAGTAAATAGAAACGCTGAAATGCAATAACTCTGAAAAGACTTAATATTTCCGAAACTGTTAAAGATAGGTATAGGATATTGTACATTAAATATGCCTAAAATTTTCCGAGGGATCCAAAAATTGAATAATATACTTGGTGTTTCATTTAAAATAAGAAAGTTGGTATTGGCCACTGTTACATGACACACCCTGTATGAAAAGGTTTTACTGAAAAAAATGCGCAACAAGAAATACCAATCGATGTGTTCGAGCGTTTTTTTCGCACACGCCCCCATTTATTTATTATAGAATTTATTCCATTTGGCTGATACACGCTGTATAAGAATATTGTTGTAAAATTGGCTTCTTCCAATTTGGTTTCCTGCTCACTTTTATCGTAATATGCATCGTCGGCAGGAGATTAGATGCTTTAGAATGACGCAAGCTAACATGTAAAAAAGATGAATAGAAAATTCTGCGGCAGAAGTCAGTCGGTTTCTGGTATCCCCAGAACCGCACTCACCCGCGATTTTATTTTTTCAAAACGGGGGGCCGCAATGGTGACTACAGGTTTCAGCGTGTTTTTACACCAAGTATTCCGAGAACAGTCAGCCGTGGATTTTCCCTTAGAAAATTTTTATATTCGCTTACTCGTGTTTCCGACGAGTTTAAATAATACTGGACTTCTTTAACACTCGTATGTTTCAGTGCGAGTATAAATAACTCTGGAATGTCTTCAAACACTCGTGTTTTGGTGCGAGTTTAAATAATAACTAAAATATCTTCGAACACTCATAAAACGAACACACATAAACACAACTTCGAACATACATAAAAACTAGAATTGATCTACGAAAACTCGTAGCTGTCCGTGTCAGTATAAATAATGCTGCGATATCTTCAACACTCGTCTTTGGTGCGAGTATAAATAAGTCTGAACTTGAAAAACATCTTAAGTGTTAGGAAAATTATTCTATGTTATGAATAAAATCTACCACGTTTCTACATTTTTTTTGAAAACGATAGGGTAGCTTGAGATTCTCATTAGATGAGAAAATATACTAGCTTAGGTTTATTTTTATATTGTAAAAAAATGTAAACACTAAAATTTAAAACTGAGTTCGTGATATGGTGAGTGATAGGTTGGTTTGAAACGCAGAATGTTAGTGTAGGATAATTTTTATTGTAAATATAAAATGTAAATAATTATCGCACTAGTACTTCGGGTCGCGTTACTCGACTGACGTAAGACAAAACCCCTAAAGCAACCCTTAAAGATAAAAGACTTTAAAATTAAAATAAATAAAGAACCCTCCTTGTTCAATATAACAAAATAGCATTGTTGTTATATTACCTTGGACGGATCCGAGCCAATATAAATAAAAGTATAGGTTGAACAGAAGTTAGGCCCTGTCCTACGTTCAAATGACTAGACTTATAACATTAAGATCGACAGACTCTGTCGTCGGCCGGCATCCCTGACAATACAAATATAAACGAAAAAACGATAATCCAAACAGCGTTCGAAAAAATAATAAAGTAGGCGCCTTAAGATTATGATGAATTTTTCATTATCCACTAAGACTTGGGGACATTACAAATAGTGTCGACCAGTCCTCACATATTCTAAAATGATTTAACAGTTGGATTGGCATTAATAAATAATTCCTGGATGGGGGATTACACCTTCGGGATAGAATTCAAAATTGGGACAAAATTAAAATTAAACTAACTAATGATCAGTTCGAATTAATTCTAAAATAAAGATAAAGGGTAAATTTCTTATACGGGGGTTATCAAAAAACGTCTTCCGAGCTACGTATGTATAATGTACGTACGTTCCGCTTGAAAAAATTGGTTCGTGTCCTTTTCTCAATTAGGCGACAATATATACAATATATAAGTAGTCACTCCCGGGACATCCTTTCTAATTCTTTACCAGGGGCAAAGTTACCGTCTAACAATGTACGTGAATAAGGTAAGTTAAACTTAGTGTGTGTGTGTGTCTAACTATATTTTATGATAAATCATTCCCTAATATATTAGCATAGGTGGTCGACCTATGCATGCGACGACATTTTGAAAATGCAACATGCCTGTTATTTAAATAATATGTAGTTAAAAAAATTTTGCGATAACAAATCACCCGTAAATCATAATATGGCAAAAATAAATTGCACAAAACATCGTTTTTCACCGATATACAGAGTGTTATGGAAATGACGTATTATATTTAAACCGGCAATTCCAGAGATGAAAACAAATTGAAGAAAAATATCCAAAAATGGCGCTTTAATTTAATATGCCCTGTACATGACGTTATGTCAAACCAAAAATGATCACGTGGTGTCCCTGCTAGGAAGGTAAATAAAGCAACATATGGCGAAAAACGTCAGTGAATTTTGAGCAGTGTTGTCACATTTTCAGGGTAAACTCTTTAGAAAGTCAATAACCGTTTGACAGATTCGAAGTTGTTTATTTTTCAGGGTACATTATTATAAACTTTTAAGTTCAGGTCAGTTCGCTGGGAAACAATCTCTGATTTATAAACTTGAACTGACTCGAACGAACCGCCGCGGAGTTTATAAATGGTCAGGTATGTTCTCATTTGTTCAATTCGAACGACACCTGTTGGATCTGGACAACTTAAATGCCACATTACCATTTAGAAAAAAAAATTCAATTTAATTTACCTTTTCGGCCTTATTTAAAACAACTTAATTTATAAAAATACACAAAGTTGGTAACCTGAACAAAAACCGGCACAATAACCTCACAAAACACAAAAACAAAAGCACATAGATTCACATTAGTTTTCTCGTAGATTTGTATGCATCTCATGAACACATCTAAGTACTATTCAATCTGAATAAGTATTTTAAAGTGCTACTGTGTAGACAAAAATACGCCTTTATTGTTTATAGTTTCATCGGGTGGTCTGGGGAATAATATAATTTTTCCATACCTTGGTATTTGACATCTAAAAATTTTAAAAGTAACTAATAACACGTTTGAGTCTGTTTGACATATTCGGGTTTACTCGGTAGATCGATATTGAGCTATTTGGAAATATCTAAAAATACAGCGTTGCCACTTTCGATGTTTCATAAGATTATATTCATAAATTGTGGAATTTAATTCTGTAATATTACTTTCCTGTATATTTATAGTCACGGAAATGGCAACAGTGCTAGTTGCAGCTATCTTTCCGAAAGTGCACGAAGCATCAAGCCTTGGACGCCACCATGTGAAAGATGCGAAGGGGAGGTCCTGTCAACATAATTATTTCGTTTTTGAGTAAACGATTAATAAATCTGATGTTTTAGGCCTATTAAAAATTATCGTTTTTATTATTTCTGAATTTCTATTGAGAAATAATTTGTCTCCTATGTGTACGGTAGTGTTATTGTAAAGTGTAATTATGCGTTAGTGTTTAGTGCTCTTGTATAATCTGATAATAGGTGTATATCTTCAAAAAAAACTAATTTGAAACTCGTGGGTGTCAGAGTGTTTCTTTAAGTGTATGGTAATTTGTTCTGTTTCACTATGTGATTTTTTCTCTCGACGATATGCCGGTTATGTTTCGAGATTGGACAAAATAGGCCGAATGGGGTTTAGTGGGCATACGGTTATTATGCAGTCCCACACTATCATCACTTTTTCCGTAGAAAAAGGAACCGAAGGTGTCTGTGCCCTGGATTCCTTACTCGTCTTTACAGCGTCCTGGATTTACTTTTTAAGTAAGCTAAATATTTATTATTATAAGAATCTAAAGTTTTACATTTTTACACAGTTTGGCAACATTGCGTATAACAGGTGTTTGTGATACACTGCCACAGGGTGCTATGATTCATTACCGCGGAGTCACCTGTGAGTAGTTTGTTACCCCACTTTTAAAACGGTCGATTTGAAAAAAAAATATGTAGCGCTTCTCTAGGAAACCCAAGTAGTCACCCATTTAAATATAATACGTCATTTCCATAACACCCTGTATTTAGTTCCCTGCAATAGAGTCGAATGTTCCTTCAATTTTTAACATTTTTACTACGCCACTGTCCTAATATAATTCATCCAGCCCTTTTGTAAGTAAATATAAAACACGCGTCAGTAGGTCAAGTTCTAGTTTACACTATAAAAGGAACTGTCAATATAAATGTGATATTTTTACTAAGAAACTGTGTGCCAAACTTTATTTATTTTGTCAGATCTTTATTACACTTTGGTAGGCCGTTTATTATGTTTAGGAGGTGTTTATTTGGGATGACCCTCTTTAAATATAGAACATAGAACGAACATATTTAGGTGGAGCTAACTAAATCAAAAATATAGCACATTTTGATTAATTGGTTCGTCAATCAAAAATAATTCTTATTAATATATTAGCATAATTGCTGCTAGTATGATTATCAATATAAATCTAATACAGTGAAACCTTTCTTAGGCGGACACCTACGGGACCGTCTAAATGTGTTCGCCTAATAGAAGTGTCCGCCCATGGGAAATTTGCTATTACGTAATATGTAAATGCAAAATTATTACTATGTATATGTATGTACAAATAAACATAACAAAAATACACTAGTTTTAGTTACGATGTAGTACTAAAAAAATCTAATAACGTAGTTTGACATTTATACTTGCAATCTAGAAAATGTAATTCCAAGTCTGATAACAATTCCATTGCTATAGTGTCACCTATATTCTTTTCATACTCTTATAATTCCTTTACCATACTAATGGCTTGTTGATAATTCGTGACATTTGTTTGATTACTGCATTCAACATCTTCACCAGAGTCGTCAGATAGTGATGATGTTTCAGTTTGAACTACATAATCGGTAGGAATGGGGTTTGTTCTTCTAATAGCACATTGCTATCAATGTTAATGAACTCGCCCAAATCATTGTTATTAAATTACAAACTTCCACAACATCAATATTCTCTTTCAGACTCAAAACGCGTCATTTTTGTGCCATTGTTTACGATTTTAACTTTACAACTCACAAATAAACGGCGGGCTGCTGTCTGGGAATCACAGATACTTTCATTCGCGAAATTATTTCGCTCGGCTAAGCATACGCGATTGGTTGCCGGTCTGTATTGAGAGAGTTTCTGTACTTATTCGTCTCCCAAATACTTAAACAATTTTTTTGTCCGTTTAAAGGAGGGTTTTCGCACTCTTTGTATGAAAACAGTCCGCCCAAAAGAGGTTGCCCAAGAAAGTCCGCCCAAGAGAGGTTGATTTTCATGGAATTTCATATACCTAGTTCCGGAATATGGTGAGGTGTCCATTATGAGAGGTTTCACTGTATTACTAGAAACTACAATAAATAATATATCAAGAAAAATAATTTTAAAATAAATTATTTAGATATTTTCTAGCGAGCCTGGGGAAGGTTTGGAGGGTTGTCGTTTCACTGAACAAATGGTACGTTATGATCGCTAACAAATTTTGGGTGTGTCTTGCATAGTGACAGGACGCAAGGTGTGGCCAGAACATAACCTTTGACTATCCAGGGCTTCACCTCTTACTCGACCCACATAAGGCCTGGATACACCCCTGGTGGAAATAGCGCCCCATACTAACACCGTATCAGCGAATTTGGCCTTTTGTTTAAATATGACATTATCAGGGACCTCTGCAATATTGTCAGTATTATTCAGTAGTCAGTATATTTCTAGTGTAAAATGCTTTTTGTCTTCCGTAATTATCACCCGGTTGTTAGCAAAATATACTCTTGCATTTCGGGATTCTGGCTAGTTGGTTGGCTGTATATTTCGCGGCCTTCCGTCTTTTTCGATATTTCTGGCCATTCCATTTTCTGAATTTCTAATTTGTATGCCATATCGACTTAATCAATTTAAAAACTGAACTGTTAACGTTAAGTGAAGGTGTCAAACAAGTTTTTGTTACTAGGGCAACTTGATAGTTTCCTTTTATTACCAATTTTATGGCATCTGAAATTTGCGGCAAAACTTATGGGACATACGTTAGTCGAATGAAGTATTTTTTTTTTGATGTAACCCTAGAATTACACCTGAAACAGGAAATCTTAAATATTTTGGTATTGATTTTAATAATATTCGGTACTTAAAACAAATAATTCCTAATTTGATTATGTTAAATACTTGTTTTAAATAGTAAGTATTTTGTAATAAGTTTTTCATGTTTATATTTCTTAGTGAATAAATGCAATGATTTTAAAAGAAGTTCTTGTTTTGATAAGGCTCATTTTTTGTATGTAGTTGATATTCTGAATAAATTAGTAACCCATTAGGTTTATGCGCTTCCAACGATTCAAGACCAAAGTGAATCGCTTTATTCGCAAACTAACAACTCCAAGAGTGGGAGAGAAACAGGATTCTCCAATACTTATATAAATAAGAATAGAAGTTAAAAAACATTTATTCTTAAGACAAACTGGCAAGAATTTAGCAGAAAGTAGTACTATCTTAGTGTGACAATTATTACGTACCCACATTAAGTTCTTAATGGAAACTGCCATGTCTTTGGGTACAATACTGGGTGATTGATGATGAATGTCCTATTGGTTAGTTAAAGGCAGGCAGGCAGGGGTCGGTTTAAAGGCCCGAACTTTAAATCACTGCAGCCTTTCGGCTTATTGTGTACCCCGATCTTGTTAGAAGATGTTTGTTCCTTCTATGAGGTCCAGTAACCTTCTACCAAGCTTGTCATGTGGGAGATTGTCACCACGTTGTATGTTCCCGTAGATATTTTGTCTTCTACGAGACAGCGCTACGCAGGCGGTTTCATCCTCTTCGCTGCAGAGTCTACATTCAATGGATCCGTTGTTTATCCCTATCCGTTGAAGGTGTTTTCGCAAGTGGCAATGGCCTGTTAGCAGACCCATCACATGTTTCAACTGGGGCCGCGTTTAGGGTTAGCATCCCATTCGATAACTCTTGCCATCGAGATAGGTGTTGTTTTTTCGACCATCTATCTAATGTTGTTTTTGTTGCCTGTTTTGATATTCCAAAGGTCGGATCGGGGCCCCTGAGGCTTTGAGCAGATCCGGCTCTCGCTAGTTCATCCGCTTTTTCATTTCCTAATATCCCGGATTGACCAGGGACCCCACAAGAGTTCCACCTTGTTCCCCCTGGCCGCCAGTACCTTTAGGTTGGTATGGCACTCCAGTGTAAGTTTTGAAGTAAACCGATTGGAGGTCAGAGCCTTAAGAGCAGCTTGGCTGTCCGAAAGGATGTAAATCATTTGGTCGTGGTAGCCCCTTTCAAGATTTTGTGAATGTCCTATTATACGTTTATAAAGAACTAGTGAACGGATCACTTTGAAAATTGGGCAGCTTATATAAGTCACCATGCCCTTTCTTTCAAAAAACTATTCAACCTCTACGACGTTCCGATGGTACAATAGCATCCACGGCCGGAGACAAAGCAAACTTACTTGCTAAACTATTTTCTTCGCATTCCACTGTAGATTTCCAGGGAATAACACCACCAAACATTCCTGCAGTTCAAACCGAAATGACAAAAATAGTGTTCCGTCAAGACGAAATTCTTGTAATAGTTCTTAGGAGACGCGCCGATGAACTAACACCAGTATTTTGTAGACTATTCACCTTATCCTACAAAAAAGGAGTATTTCCATCCAGCTGGAAGACGACGCGAGTCCAGAAAATTCGAAAGGATCAATGGAGAGAGCTTCCTTTTCTTGGTGGTATCATTCAATCTGAAATAATATTTTAAAGTGCTACTGTGTAGACAAAAATACGCCCTTATTGCAGGGGTCGGCAACCTTTTGAGGCGGAAGAGCCAAAAGTTATAATTTACACAATTTCTCAGTTTTTAAGAAGCCACTAAAGGCCGCAATTTAATATCGAAAGAGACACAACTTGACATCGAAAGAGCCGTAGGTTGCCGACCCCTGGTCACAGCCAAAGCACTGGTGAAGACGCCAAACTTGCGTCGAAAACCAATTAAAACCTACATAGAAACATCCGACGATGGCGTCATTCGAGAGCTTTCGACTGACTGACCACGGTAACGACGCGTGTCACGGGGGAGGGGTGCGGTGAAAAGCGAGTACAAGTGGCTGAGAGATAGAATCGGTGCCTAATCCTCGTTAATCGATTCAGATCGAATTTTTAATGTTTTCTTTCGATAAAATAAATAATATTTGCTTATGGAACTAAAGAGCCGTAGCTTCACATCCAAAGAGCCGCATGTGGCACGCGAGCCGCAGGTTGCCGACCCCTGCCTTATGTATAAGGATCATCGGGTGGTCTGGGAACTAATAATTTTCCATATTGGTATTTGATATTAATATCACCTGAAAAGCATAGACTTTTTATTTCTTAAATAGATTGTTCACTAGTTCTTGATGAACGTCTAATATTCTATCCACCATCAATCACTCTGTATCAGGTCAAATTTTTACTTAGTTTTAGGAGAATTTCCTCGTACAAGTATTCTTCTTTTTCTTGTAATAATTCCACAAAACTTTTCTAATTTAACCACAGGGCCAACACTCCATTCATAAATCTGTTGGGAAGTGAGGTTGTGATTGTGTGAAATGTTATTGAAAATCAGTAATGGGTGGAAGAGAGACAAAACATGTTTGTCTCGATAATGGCAACAATGTTGAAGTCTGGTTAAATCCAATAACGTTTAAAATTTTATGGAGCGGCCTTTCGCGTTTTCTTACAGCGGAGCTAGTCTGGGCAAAAAGCCCGACAAGGGCGTATAATTTACTTTGAAATTCTTTACGTTTAACTATATTACCTATTCAAAAAGTGTAGTTTCGAATATTAGATATTCATAAAAAAGATAGAAATATTGATCCAGTTTATATATACAGTGTGTCCAAGGATGGATTTAACTATTTATGCTTAGCATCAATGTTTTTGGTGTATTCATTATTTGATGATAATTCTCCAGATATAAAAGTGTATATTTCTAGTCAGATTGTCATATTTATCACTAAGGTATCTTGCAAAATCCCAATTAAAAATTTGTAAATTTGACAATTACAACTGGTTTAAGGTTAATCCGCAATTGCTCTTAAAATAAATTTATTTCCTAATAATTTTACTATAAACTGTGAAAAGGATGAGAAATTCTTTAAAATAATATTATTATACTTAAAAGTATCAAATAAATCGTGAAATAATCCAACTGCACTCTGGTCATCTATCTTTAGTTTATTACCCGCTCACATGCATTGGGTGTGGCCAATTAGCAAGGAGGGAGAAACGGAAAGTTAGATCAAATAAATAAAATTAAATAAAACCTGTCTTCACGTACTAGTTACACTGCAAACGTTGTTTAAATATAGAAAAATAAAGATGTAAAATATTTTGACGGGACTGTTCCTTCCTTCAGTATTTTATTCCCATATACATTTCCTCCATAATCTTCTTTTGTGAAGTGTTTCTCACAAATAATTGTTGTATCACCTGGACTATAAGTATTCCTTCTAAGGGCATGTATCCAAATTTGCCGTAGGCTACGACCTTTTAGTATCCTAACGAAGTGGATAAACATTTGGTACATTCTTAAACAAAGCGAATTTTCATAGTGATGCAAACTCAAAATCAAATTTCTAAATATATTTACTAACCTGTGAAATTTTAATTTAAGACCATTGCATCCATCTCCTAGTGAAGCATTTTATGGCCGCACAAGACTCAATCATCTTGTAAATGCAAGATTTATATTAAGAAATAAACCAACTCGACTGCTTTTTGCCCGGACTAGCTCCACGGACCGGTCCATAACCTTTTAAACGTCAATGGTTATATCAGAAATCATATCAATACAATCATATTAAAACATCGAAGAAAAGATAAATCCTTGCTTAAATGATCCACTCTTTTACAAACTATACGTGAATGCACCATCATTGTTTATAATAAAGACGATTTTTCACCAATTCTCACAAAAAAAAATTAAAACAACCAAAATATATAAACACTCCCTTAAAAGCAGTTAGCAGTGACCAGCAACACTGTATTGTTTACTATAATCCGATCCATTGATAAAGTTTGACTTTGTGCCTTAGCTTAGAACATAGTAGCTGCAGCTTTGATGTTGCCAAAGTGCAGTCGGCTTATTTCAAACTTTTATGTATAATAATATTTTTTTTTCTAAATCTCTCAAGGCCTATGCACAATTTATAGTAAAATTATTGGGAAATAAATTTATTTTATAAGCAATTGCGGATTAACTTTAAACCAGTTGTAATTGTCAAATTAACAAATTTTTAATTGGGATTTTGCAGATACCTTAGCGATAAATATGACAATCTGGCTATGCTGCAAACATAACAGCAAGGTGGGGAGTGCACGTTTCCATTCCTTAGGTCAACTACAAATATAAACAATTCTATCTGGAGTTTGTAAGATCTTTTAATTTAACCATCTTTGAATTCCAATAATGGTAAGTATAGAATTAGGGACACAAAGTATTAGGAATAGTAATTGGAAACAAATCAATAATCTGAACATGAGATCTCATAGTTATCAACCGCTACGAACATTAATGGCTGCTGAATATTATATTTCCCCTCATGTTATTGGACAACAATTGCCCTAATTATCAAACGCCCCAATAAATTAAAATATGTCATATGAAGCTTCCATTTAATAATAATATCACTAATATGGGGGAAGTCATATCATTTAAATAAAAGCGATGTTAAACAGACAAATGGAATATATTTTGTATACATTACAAATCTAATGGCCGGACAAGTATACAAAAGGGTGGAAACAGACTATCAATTTACTTTATCTGATCCACAGTTGGAATATTATTACCTCGCAATTTAGGGCTTTATCTTTTTGTATGATTGCATAAATCGAACGGGCAATTTACTTATTTAATGTTGCTTTATCTATCAGTAGCGTACAACGAAATTCAATTTTTTTTTGTCCGATTACACGGAAAAAATACTATAGTAAAGGTTTTATTTTTTTTTTTTTTTTTTTTTTATTATCAAACACAAGCACTATAGGAAAAATCCTTTAGGGCACTCTGGGAGTGGTGCGTGTGCGCAAAAAGCGATTCACGTTGGTTTTCAATCGTTGGAGGTTATATTCGTTGGGAAAAACGACCTCGGGAAGATCGTTCCACAATGATGAAGTCCTCCAGATGAAAGAGTTCTTAAATAATGAAGTTCGAGGAGTACTATGCTTAACCACATATGGATGGGCGGCAGTGGTTAGTCGTGTATTTCTGATATTCGCCGCTCTGGGAGGAATTAAGAGGGCAAGGTCAGCCGAGCACTTTCCATGAAAATATCTGTAAAAGAGAGTCAAATCACCAACTTGTCTTCGATGTTCTAGGCTGTCGAGGTATTATACAGGGTGTCCCATTTTCGACACTTTCATAGGGTTTCTCCGTAATTGATAGTGCTATCAAAAAAGTAATGTAGGTGTCATGTACTCTTTTTGGGTCAAACTTAAAATGGTAAAATCAAAATTTGAAAATTTTCTCCCGCCTAGGAGATACGGGGGAAAATAAAAAAATTGACAATTTCAAAATACCCCTATATTTTCTTAGTTAAAAGAAATATTTTATACATTAGTTTCTTTATATTGACTGTTGAATAATCTGCCGTTTTCAGAATAAGAATACGTGGTCAGGTAAAAAACTTATCAGACCTAACCTCATTTTTTTAAATGGAACACCCTGTATATTTTAATCTAAAAAAATAGTATTTTAAATTCTCCTTTCAAATACATAACAAACCATGGATGATATTGATTTCCTAGGCGATTTATTTAAACTTTATTACTTTGAAACGAAATAAAAGATTCAGATTAAGGTAAAAAATAACGGGAATCATCGAAAATGTTCGGAATATGTCCTTAAATGTTTACCGTCTTTCCGGATAGCGAATAAAATATACATTTTGCGTCATTTCTTCGCTTTTTCCACTTTGAATATAAACTGATATCATATCCTATTTATTAAAATGTTGATAGGTCATTTTCGCAAAAGAAATGTAAAAATGATATTAACGTTAAATGTTAATAGTCAACAGTTGTTTCTAGGATATTAGCTTTTGTTTCATGGTCTACTGTGGTTTAAAGTAATAAAGTTTAAATATATCGCCTAGGCAACCAATATCATGAATGGTGTGTTATATAATTGAAAGGAGAATTTAAATTAGTATCTTTTTAGATTAAAACATACAGGGTGTTCCATTTAAAAAAATGAGGTTAGGTCCGATAACTTTTTTACCTGACCACGTATGATTTTTTTGAAAACGGCAGTTTATTCAACAATTAATATCAAGAAGCTTCTGTATAAAACATTTTTCTGTATCTCTTTTAACTAAGAAAATATAGGATAATTTTGAAATTGTCAATTTTTTGATTTTCCTCCGTATCTCTTAAGCGAGCGAAAATATTCAAATTTTGATTTTAATATTTCAAGTTGGACACAAAAAGATCACATGACACCTACATTACTTTTTTGATAGCACTAACAATTACGCATACCCTATAAAAGTGTCGAAAATGGGACACCCTGTACAGAGTGGTCAAAAGATGTGAAATTGATGAATAAAATACCCTTATTTCTAAAAATAAGTACATCAAAATGCTATTTTAAATCTGTTTCTAGACATAATTAGGTCATTTTATATTTATTATTATTTCATTCATTTGTTCTTCTTTTATTGACTGAATTTAATTTCACAAACAGATCGATAGGAGGTGGTACGCATAGAAACAGATAGTTTAAAAATTTTCCTGCGAGAGCACCTGATTGGATGCCCCTGGACTATTATTTATGGGGTGTTCAAATTCTACAAACCATAATAATGCAGGCTTGTAATGTGTTAACGAGGCCAGAAATAGGAAGAAAAATAATATACATAAAATAAAAAAAGACACTAGAACGAAGTATCGAAAATGATGGTGGCTCAGCGGAATCTAATTTTTAAGTTTTGTCCTAAAATAAAATACTATTTCGCTATATAAAATTAAATAATTATATCTTATAGAAGGTTGTTTCTCATCAGCATGTTTAGAGAGAGAACATAATTCCAGGAAGGGCTTTAAAACGGTATTTTGATCTATTTTTAGAAATAAATAAAATAAATAAAAATAAATAAGAAATAATCTATTCTTAGATCAATTTCACGTATTTTGGCCACTCTGTACAATATTTCGGATATTAGACTATAGCTAAGGAGATTTTCAACCAAGCAAAACTTTTTAGAAAGAGTGACTTTTTTTGAAATAAAGAAGGATTAAAAAGTTTCCTAGTTGTTACACTTTTTACCACACACGCTGTATTTTAAATTTTACAGCGAACGCGCATGGAAAAAACACAATTTTTAATTATTATAGAAGATTTTATTGCACGATATCCTATAAAATAGAGTAATAATTATATTTTTGATTAATAATCCCCAACGTAATATTGTAGATAAATTGATAAAAAACTATAATTAGTATTTCTAATAAATTTAATACAATCAAATAAATACTAAAATATATTTTAAACTTAACAATACGTGTAACTGAAAATACAGTGAAACCTCTCTTAGGCGGACACCTATTGACTGGGAAATTTGTTATTAGGTAATATGTAAATGCAAAATTATTAATATCTATATGTATGTACCAATAAACATAACATAACATAAATACACTAGTTTTAGTTAGGATGTAGTGCTAAAAAAATCTAATAACGTAGTTTGACTTGTTTGCGTTTTAAACTTGCAATTATAGAAAATGTAATTCCAAGTTTGATAACAATTCCATTGCTGTAGAGTCACCTCTATTCTTTGCATACTCTTATAATTCCTTTACCATACTTGTTGATAATTGGTGACATTTGTTTGATTACTGCATTCAACTGCTTCATCAGAGTCGTCAGATATTGATGTGGTTTCAGTTTGGGCTACATAATCGGTAGCAATGAGGCATCATCTTCTGATAGCACATTGCTAACAATGTTAATGAACTCGCCCAAATCATTGTTATCAAATTACAAACTTCCACATGTTGTCTTTCAGACTCAAAACGCTACATTCTTCTGCCATTGTTTACGATATTAACTTTACAACTCACAAATAAATGGCGAACTGCTCTCGGAGAATCACACATACTTTCATTCGGTGAAGTCCTTTTGCTTTGCCACGCATACGCAGCGGGTTGCCGGTCTGTCATCAGAGAGTTTTTGCACCGTAGTAGTCTCCAAAATATTTTATGTCCGTTTACAGGAGGGATCTCGCACTCTTTGTATGAAAACAGCCTGTCCTCGTCCGCCCAAAGGAGAGTCCGCCTAAGAGAAGTTGATTTTCATGGAATTTCATATATCTAGTTCCGGACTGTGAAACAATGTCCGCTTAATAGAGATGTCCGCTTATCAGAGATGTCCGTTATGAGAGATTTCACTGTACATTTAACTCCAGTAGTGAAATATTTTAAAATGTTCTTTAATGAATCCGAACAAATCCGAACACGTCCGCTTTTTTTTACAAAGTTTGTGTGTGGACAATAGGGGAATATAAACTACCTCTTGACGAAGTTCGACGACAGTTCTAACTGTCACAATGGCATCTTGTTAAAAAAATTGAATAAGAAGTGGGACCTTCGATACATCATTTTAAAGATGCTATCGAGTACTTTACTATCCCAGAATATTGTGTCCTTATTCGTACCCGAAACAAGATGGCGGCGTCAGTAACAAAGTGACAGTAATCAAGTCGAATTTAACGCTAAAAAAAACCAGGCAGCAGTTTTCTTTAAAAAGGTTAACTTTACAGAACCGGATATAGTCATGGCAGGATACGCAATCCCACTAGCTTCATCTATTAATTTGCTGGGTGTCAATCTGGGAGGAAATATGTCTTGAAATAATCACGTTATGGCAATCGCCAAAGCAGCTTCACAGACACTTGGTGCACTCTTCCGAACCAAAAAGTTGGGGATTTGCTCTCTTTTAAAAATATTTTAGGCTGACCTTGCCTTCCTAATTCCGCCCAGAGGGGCGAATAGCAGAAATACACGACGAACCACTGCCGCCCATCCATATGTGGTTGAGCTTAGTACTCCTCGAACTTCATTAATTAATAATTCATTCATCTGGAGGACTTTATCCTTATGGAACGACCTTCCCGAAGTCATTTTCGCAACGATTCAAAACCAAGGTAAATTATTTGCACATACACCACTCCCAGAGTGCCCTAAAGGATTTTTCTTATAGTGCTTGTGTTTGATCATGAAAAATAAGTCAGTTGTTAATTTTGTCGTTTTGGCAATTTGATGCGAAGACGGCCGGAATGCCTTTTAAGTGAAGGTGCCCATTTCCAACAATTTTTATAAAACAAAATTTATCATTAATTATTTTATCAATGTTAATAATAATGAGTTTCAATATGAGTTAAGTGGTTTTAATCAAGAACGAGAAAAACTTAAGAGACAGTTTTTATGTAGAATTGACAAGGCTAATCAGAAAAAATATTCGTATGGAAAGATATCAGTGGCGTACCATATTTTTTGTAAAATATATCAGAGGACATGTATGCAGGGACGCCACTGGTGGAATTATTGAATAACTTCTCTAAGCAAAATTTGTGGTTCTATATCCTATTAACACGCACCAGAATTGAAAATAATATCTAAAGTACTTTCGGAGATATTAAAAATAACCATTTAAAAATTAAAAATTCAACACCCTGTAGCAAAAAATTTAAGCCTTTACGGACATATGTTCATATGAACTTTTCTTTATAAAATGACCTAAGGAATCACAACCTCAAATATTAGCACGTCTTTACGGAACACCCTGTATATCTATCGAATCGGGCATATTATCATTTTTTCCAAAATTAAGTTATTTTATTTAAAATCGCAATTCAAAATTTTTACATGCCGATTTTAGCTGGACGCCTCTGGTAATATGTAATAAATAATTCATAACCATTTCATACCAGAAATGGATTATTTTAAGTAATGATAGTCTACCTCGAAATGCTGACCGAAATTAACCACGATTTTGTGGGATTTAAAATGCACATTATTATTACCCCGTTTACAAGAGGTGGGTGGGTCTTCGTAGATAGCGCATATCGTGTCTAGAAGGAACTACAAGGTGGCCCACGAAACAAGCTTATATTTTCGGTATTTCTGAATTGATCGTTTGGAATTTTGGTGGGGTTACGTACGACAATAGGGAGCACTTTTCTATTTCTTAAAATTTTTGTGGTTTTAAAATAATAATTTAAAGAGTAAAGCACCTTTAGTGATTATTTTATTTAAAAACTAATAACAGAAGTTGATTTGTTATCCCTCAAAACGGCCAAATACAAAATTCCAATAAATTGACACAACCAGTGGCGTCCATATGCTCAATTTTACATTTATTTCTTGTGATATTAGTTTAAAATAACACCTATAAATCCGTACTCCAATGGTGTAACTGATAAATACGCCCTATAGGATCATAAGTAATCACAACTAATTTAAAACAAATTAATTGAAAAATGTCGAAAATATAAGCCTGTTTCTATTATAAGAGGGACACCCTATATATACAGGGTACACCAAGCAAAGTGGCCTATTAGAAGTATCTCGAGAACTAAATGAGATTTTATTTTGAAAATTTGGCTGTTGCTATAAGAGATGGTTTTCTACGGTTATAAAATAGTGGTAGGAAAAGTGGTAGGAACTTCGGAATTTTAAATGAGTTACCCTATATATTATATTTTGTTTTGGAATCCAGATAAAAAACTAGAACAGTTTTCTGTATAATATCATATACCTATCTTTAAGAGTTTTTTAATTATAAATAATCTTGTGATTTTTTTAACTCCGTATCGAGACCTGAAAAGAAAATCATATATTTTTAGCGGTTACAGTTAGAATGCTGAAATTTTGACAATAGTTTCACAAGACCATCGAAATTTTATAATTTCGAACAGAATTTAATTAGTTTTATACATGGCATGGCGTCTCCATAACAATATTTCTGAGGGATATGAATTATTGCACAAATCTTCTTTTTTTTAAATGGGACTCCCTGTATTTGATATGTTTTGCTAATGGCGGATCGAATTTTCTACCTAATTATATTAAGTGTTCCTATACCTATCTTCAATATTTTCGGAAATTAAAAAATTATCTTATAAAAATATATTTTTTGGTAGTTGGCTGTGGAATGGATTCATGGGAACAAAATAATGAAAAAGCAATTTCACGTTATGATATTATACAGAAAACTATTCTAGATTTTTACCTAGATTCCAAAAAAAATATAATACATAGGGTAATTCATTTAAAATTCCGAAGTTCCTACCACTTTCGCGATGATCCGGCAACACTGACATTTGTTTGATATCACTATGAAAGATGCAAATCTTTTTAATAAATATATTTGACGTATTTATCACTTCCTATTATACCGGAAGTTACGCTTAATTTTGTTTGTTTAAATAGAATGCCCTGTATATTTTCACATTTTTCGATTCTATTTCAAAATCCAGTAACATTCTCCAGTACCAAGGTTTTTAAATCAAGGATGATACGGCCAGTTAATTGGGGAGCGTTGAAAATTAGTATTATTTTTCTTTGTCGTTTTCTGTTAATTAGACAAAGACATTAGGTCGCTTTCGGAACGTACGTTCTATAAAACCCTTCTTGGAACGGCCGTCTTTCATACCTGCTTTCACGTTTGACACTACCAGATTTTAGCAACTGTCATATGTGTCGTTATTGTTAAATAAAATCCTTTGTTGTTTTTCAGCGTTTGTATATTAAATTTAAGTATTGTTATGGTAAGGCAGTGTCAAGTCTGCCATAACCTGAATAAAAACATAGTTAGTTCCGGAGATATTTTAATAGGCCACTCACCCTTATACCTTGTATAGCTTTTCACCATATTACAGGACGAACTACTTGCAATAAAATAATTAATATTATTATTATTGTTGATTTGTAGGACGCTTATGATGCAGGGTGTTCTTTACCACCGAAAGTACTTTAGATATTGTTTTCGATTTTTGTATATGTTAATAGTAGATATATATAAACAATATATTGCCAATACGAACGTTCCAAAATACAAAAAGTGTCCCCGCTATGGGAAATAGCGCGGGCCTATTGAGTTTGCGCAGTAGGGTGGAAATTTTATCGATCGCGTCAGAGCCGGCCGGACATTATTTGTTTGTTGTTATTCGTCGCCATCTTTGGTTCTGGATGCTTTTTCAAATTACAGAATAAAAAGTGGTTCATCCACATTGTTGTCGGTATATTAGTGCTTTCTTCTTGCTACTTTCATTACCTAACAACTGTGCTACTTTCATTACCTAACAACAATTTTTGTAAAGGAATTTTTAATTTGTAGTGATTCGATTCGCCGATGTTCGGTAGATTAGTTGTTTTGTTTAAGATGAGAGGACACAAGTGCATGGTGCTTTTTTGAAATGTCGTGGATCAATACCTGGTATAAAGTATTTCACTTATATACGAAAATATTTTGCTTATCACATTATTCGATCTTCGGAACCGAATTTCACTAAAAAGCTGGCAAAAAAAGAAGAGAGTGTCACACGTATACAATATAATATATATGTGATCACTACCTAAATATTTTAGACATGCAGTGTTGCCGCTTCTACTTGAAAGTATTAGCAACTTTGATAAATTAAACGGAACACCTTGTTGTATTATTTTTGTTTTAGAATCATTTAATTTCTTAATAACTTTCCGTATCATTTTTCTATACCTATTTGATATAGTTCTCGAGATAATAATTAATTTCACTTTTTTTTTCGGAAAGCATATCCTACAAAAAGTGATGATATTTTTAAACTCTGACAAATTAAAGCACTGAAATTTGGTATGGAATCAGGTTATATCCAGACATCTTTCACCCTCTTTCCAAATTTTAATATTAGTCATAATAGTACAGGGTGTTTCAAAATACAAATATTTTGATGGTTTGGAATAATGGTAAACAGTACGTTTTTTTAAATGAAATAGCCTATATTTTATCTGTTGTCCTAATAGCTATTGAAATTATCTATCTTCCTATGTATAATGTTACTATTCCTATCTTGAACAGATTTTGACTTATGAGCATTTATTTAGCAAAATTAATTATTACAGATAACAATCACACTTTCTAGATCAATTTGGCAAGTAGCCTATGGAAATTGTTTTGTAATGGTTGACATTTTGCTGTTATTCATTCAGTCTTGTTGTCAGTTGGTATATGTAAATATTTTAATTTTTTAAAGTTAAAGTTAAATTTAAAATTAAAAAGAAAATGGAAGGAAATAACAACTATTCAAATGTAGTACTTAAGAATTTATTTATTTTACATGGTCAGTGTAATAAGATCATCAGCCGTACATGTAGAAGATTCAATGAAATGTATCCAAATTTACCATCAATGAGCAATAAGAAATTTAGACGAATTTAAGCAATTTCGAAAATTTTGGATCATGCTTGAAAGCATCCAGAAATTTATCTATAACTATAACGGGTTTGTTCGGGTTCAATGTTTTGGCTTATTTTCATGCCTATCCGCAGGCTTCAATAAGAAGTGCCAAAGAAGATTTGGGCTTATCGTTTTTTTGTGTGCAAAAAATATTGTCTACACATAATATGCATTATAAGTATATCAAAGATCAATTTCTCAAGGCTGAAGACTGTCCACAAAAAACTTTGTTTTGCGAAAACTTATTAATTCATATACAGGAAGACCCACAATTCTTACGAAATATTATTTGGACTGACGAGTCGAAATTTTCAAGCAAAGGAATTTTTAATAGGAAAAATATTCATTATTGGGCGCAAGAAAATCCCCATGTTGCGAGAGATTCTTCGTTCCAAGAAAAGTTTAGTTTTAATATTTTTTGTTTAATGATGTATGACAAAATTCGATATATGATATTCATATATCAAATATCGAAAATTTAACATCCAGAAAATACTTTGAAATTTTAACTACATTTGTTGAAAATTTCGTTGATAATCTTCCCCTTACCCAGTATCGCAACAGGTGGTACCAACTGGACGGGGCTCCAGCTCATTGCACTGCCAAAGTAAGTGCGGAGAATATTTTAAGCTCGCTGGTTCAGGCATTTGGGACCTTGTAAGTGGCCTGCCAGGTCTCCAGACTTGACGCCTCTAGTTTTTTACCTTTGGGGTACTCTCAAAGATTTTGTTTACAAAACACCGGTACATTCAAGGAACGATTTAGAAGATCGGGTGAATCGCGCTTTTCAAAGTTTGGATATTGATGAACTTAGACTTACTACTACAGATGGTGTCAAAACCCGAATTCTGAAATGCTTACAAATGAACGGCCAACATATTGAACATTTATTGAAAAGTAATTAGATATTTTTTGCAAAATGTCAACCATTACAAAACAATTTCCATAGGCTACTTGCCAAATTGGTCTAGAAAGTGTGATTGTTATCTGTAATAATTAATATTGCTAAATAAATGCTCATAAGTCAAAAACTATTCAAGATAGGTATAGTAACATTATACATAGGAAGATAGATAATTTCAATAGCTTTTAGGACAACAGATAAATAGGCTATTTCATTTAAAGAAACGTACTGTTTACCATTATTCCAAACCATCAAAATATTTGTATTTTGAAACACCCTGTACTATTATAACTAATATTTGGAAAAAGAGTGAAAGACCTTTGAATATAACCTGACTCCATACTAAATTTCAGTGCTTTAATTTGTCAGAGTTTAAAAATATCATCAGTTTTTGTAGGACATGTTTTCCGAAAAAAAAAAGTGAAATTAATTATTATCTCGAGAACTATAACAAATATATATAGGAAAATATTAAGAAATTAATGAGGATTCTAAAACAAAAATAATACACAGGATGTTCCGTTTAAATTATCAAAGTTGCTAATACTTTAGTAGAAGCGGCAACACTGCATGGCTAAAAGATTTTTAAAAGAGAGATCATGTCCGCTTCTATAAGCTCCCAAATTTTTAAAGTGATCCGATGACTAGTTCTCCATCAATCACCTTGTATATGTGGTTAATAGGATATAAAACCATATATTTTAGTTAGAAAAGTTATTATATCGATCCACCAGCGGCATCTCTTCAAATAACGGGTGTTTCAGGAGGAACGCTCACCCCTATAACTTTTTTATTGTTTCAATTACAGATATAATATTTGGTGGGTTTGTATCTGATATTATTGTGCACTTTATGACATGAGTGACTTCATTTTATCACTTCCGGATTAACCGGAAATGACCACAACTTTTTAAACAAACCTGAACACCCAGTTTATTTTTGGCTATATTGATTATATAATTAATTAATAGCAAAATAGTTTATAATATATTTGAACTTGTCGGTTTTGGATTTCTTCTTATGGGAATACCTTCAAAATAAAATTTATTCCATTCAGTACCAAACAATGGCAGATTTAAGAATTGCCATTAACAGATCTTTTAGGGAGTTACAAACGCGGCCGTTTATTATTTTTAATTCAATCAGGCGAATAAGAACCATGTGTGAAAGATGTCTAAGGCATAATGGAGAACAATTTGAGCAATATTTATGAGGGAGTTCAATAAATTTTCAATTTTTGTGTCTAATATTTAATCACACAGTATATTTTTTAATATCCGTCATGGCCTACTAAAAAAAATGGTATATTTTTGAAAAACGTATATTTTGGGCCTAATACTAAGACTAAAAATAAAGTGTTATATATTTTTGAGAAGCTTGTTACAAACTAAATTATATTATTAAAAAATATATAGGGTGACCCGTTTAAAAAAAGTAAAATTGTTTATTCTCCTTGAAAACTATTTTATGTAGAAAAAATCTGAGTACGTCAGTGGAGTCTACGTAAAAAACTACAAAAAGATCATTTTATTTCTTTTTGATACGTTACAGGGTAACTGAGATGGAGGGTGTCCCAAAATGCACAATTCTCAAAAACATCTCGTATATCAAAAACAAGGCAGCCTAGAAAAATTCTGATTACGGCATCTTCTGTTTGACAAAAAAGTAGCACAGTGCTGCGAAAACCGCATCTCTCTATCTTTACTAATAACGGAGATACCCCGTAAAACTACCCAAAAATGGACACCCTGTATACAACTTTTTAGTCCAGAAGAGTTCACCAAGTTTCTGCGAAGCTACCTTAGCGATTGCCATATCTCCTTGATCCGAGATTGACGCCCAACATACTAATAGATGAAGCCAGTGGAATTTCGTGTCCTGCCATGCCTATATCAGGTTCTGTAATATTAACCTTATTAGAGAAAACTTCTGCCTAGGCTTTCTTAACGTTAAATTCGATTTGGTTACTGTAACCCCGGTTGGTTGATGCGTGAGACTTCATGCTGTCTGCGAAGATGTGCATCGGCAGCAAATATGGTTTGTGCATTCAAAGATAAGTGTGCTATTGTCAGCAAAGCTATATCGGACTCTTGGGCTTTACTAGAAGGTCGTTAATGTATAGTAAGACGAGGATGAGAGACATTATGGAGCCTTGAGGAATCCGGCATTGATGGTGAAGGTTTCTGAAAGAAAGCCGTCGATTGCCACTGGCAGAGAATGGTCCTTAAGAAAGCCTGTCATGTCAAACACGATCAAAGCCTTTAGAAATATCCAGTCCGTAATCCTAATAGTAAACAACTCATTTGGGACACACTGTACAGTCAGTTTAATTTATCTATACCGGCGTAATAATAGTTGCCAACCCACTTCTTTGTATAAATTGTTCTTTAAAGCATTGGAAACAATAGCATTTAACTACGAACAATAAAACTTTTAGTTCTTGGTATATTATTGATGGCCTGTCTACTTATTTTAAAAGGCTGTTTTATTATTTCCCTCAATGAAACGATTATACTTATCGTGTCGCATCGCAAAAAATGGGTTAGACATCTTGAATCTTTTCATTATTATCGTTGAATATCAAATGTTCAAATTGGGACATTTCAAACTTTTCGAAATTTTGTAGGAAATTTAAGGAAAATCATTGACTTGAAACAAACTTGGACCCGGTATTTCTAGCTGCCTTGTACCACATATTATATATAAACAGTATATTGCTAATACCATCTGTAATTATGTCCCCGTTATGGGCATCGAAGGGGTAATAGTGAGTTTGCGCAGTTCAGAAATTTCCTTGTGAAAGTAAACATTCGACAAGACCTGATTTCAACTCGAACAAACCCGAACAAAATTTTGATTAGTTCGATTTATGACAGCGTTCCATGCATACGATTTCCGATGATATGATGATCCAACGATTCCCTGATTGTTGTAAACTTTTGGTGCCAAATGCCGTCCGAACATTTGTAACCATCGACACGATGAGCTTTATTTTAACTTTCATCCGACGTCGTATGTTTCTTAACCTCACTTTTTTCTAAATCAAAAATTAAGAATGAACGACTATATTGACTATTTTGGGAATTATTATCAGCTACTAACGCACAAAATTAAAAATACATTAATTCTAAGGTTAGGTAGTGATATATTATATTGTATACGAGTGACACTCTATTTTTTTTATAAGCTTTTTAGTGAAATTCGATTCCGAAGATCGGATGAACCACTTTTTATTCTGTAATTTGAAAAATCATCCAGAACCAAAGGTGGCGACAAATAACAACAAACAAATAATATCGGGCCCGCTCTGACGCGATCAATAAAATTTCCACCCTACTGAGCAAACTCAATAGGCCCGCGCCATCTCCCATAGCGAGGAGACTTTTTTATTTTGGAACATTCGTATTGGCAATATACTAATGTGCCTTGTACACGTCAATGTGACAACAACAACAAACACAACAAAAAAAAAAGAAACGGAGATTTTATCTGTAGAATTTTATCATCTGTCTTCATCCTAACCTCTCATCGGTTTGATATGTTTTGGTTAAGAAAAATAAACAATCGACGGACGTCACGCAAGTTTTTTTATGCAGTTTGCACCAGACTTGATACAGTTTTACATTATTGAGTTAAGAACTACTATTTTTTCTACAAATAATAAGTACTTAAATTTAACACACAAACACAATAAAGAATTTTATTTAACAATAACGACAAATATGACAGCTGTTAATCCGGTAGTGTCAAACGCGAAAGCAAGTATGAAAGACGGCCATGCCAATAAGAGCTTTATAAAAAGTATGTGCCGAACGCTGGAAGGCGTAATGTCTTGGTTTGTTCGGAGCTCCCCGATTGTTTTTCTGGAAAGTTATTTACAACCTAAATAAGAATATGAATTGTTTATTCTTCAAAGAATGTGAACTAAAGCCGTAACCTCATTCTCAAGTAACGCTAATGTTCTTATTGCGATCTCCATGGTCGCTTTAAAACTATACCATAAAATTTCGAATAAAACCAAATGAACTTCAAAACAGACTGAGGACTACTATAAAGCACCTTCTAAGGGTCTTCAAGACTAAATTTTAAAACTACATTAAAACCATTTATTTTTAATGTTATATTCTTAAAGAGTTCGCCAAGGCAACTTTAAATTTATGTATACAGGGTCCGCAGACGAAGCGTGGACGGAAGATTAAAGCTTTATCGAAGAACTTATCAACAATACTAAAACAGCTTGAGATATTGGATTAAAAGCGGCATGTTTTACAAATATTTTACATTATACAGGGTGGCCCAAAAAAGTGTGACAGCATAAAGTTATATTTTTTTAAATGGGACACCCAGTATTTTATTGCATATTTAGGTTCGTATTACTATAGTTTATAAGTGCCTCAAATTTTATTTAATTTGGTTTTGTAGTTTCGGAGAAATAAATTAAAAACTAAAAAAAAAAGTTTTGCAGTCCTGAATAAAAAAATCAAAAAAAAACAATCCAGAACTATTTTTTTAACCTCGGCATTGAGTGAAATTTATGACAAGAGGTCTAGAGATACTATGAATGTAATTGCGTTTATTTATTTTATACAGGGTGTTCATAATAAGCTTTCAAAAACCCCACATTTTAAATTAATTTTTATCAAGTTTTTCAAATGGAACACCCTGTATATTATTTGGCTATTTGACGTAGAATTCAAAGACAATTTTTTTTTGTAATACAAGCATATAAATTATATCCAGCCGTTTTCGAAATAATTGTAAATATCATAAATTATGTTGTTTAAATAGAGTTTATATTGGGAAATTTTGTTATAGGCGACTAGACTAATAATTGTAAACTAAAGTAACTGTTCAAAATAGCTTCCTTTTACTTAAGTTAATGATTTTCCTCTACTGGATTTTAACGACTACATCAAGGGTACGGCATAAAAGTACATCAATATCATTTGTTCCAAGATTTATTGTTTTAAAACCAACTTGCTAATTAATCCTTTAAAATGTCACGAGTATTTATAAAACCAGTATAAGATCAATAGGGTATTAAGAGCAAATCCCTTTTTTATTTTACTTTAAAGAGTAGGTATATTACATTCTTTGCATAAGAATAAGTGGTTTTTAAGAACCTTTAGTTTATCTTAAGGTAACTTTAAAACCAACATCTTTTTATTGGACATATTAAAGCAATTTTATACCATAAATAAATCAAATGTGCCTTACAATTGCTAAATACTTGGGTTAATTTAAAATCCGTGGAAATAACCGATGAATGCAGAATTATTGAATGAAAATTCAATTTGCATTAAACGCCCTTTAATTATCACTTTTGTTTCCATACGGAAGGAAATCAAACATTGCCTCAATCATAAATCCTATCGCCGATAAATACGGAACATAAGAATATGTCAGAACGAAAATTATAATTAATGACGAACGAATTTATATTACAGCAGTTAATGAAAAAAACATGCAAAGCTGAGGGCTGTCACTAGACAAATTCGACACGGGCGTTGATATAATTTGTGTGATTTTGGAAGACAGGCGTTAAAAATAGAGCCCTACCGACTTATTCCGGATGTCACTCCGCAACAATATCTCTATTAGCTATTGTGCCGAGTCTATTAACTTGTATTTATGAAAGCCTATTGTGACGATGTGAGGCAGGCAACAAAGGTATTACCACTGTAGAAGCCAGGTCATTTTCGTTTGAAAATAACCCTAACTATGAGACCTACCTACTAGTACTGTCGGGAAGGTAATTCTTTTCAAATTTGTTTCTCTTTAATTTGAAGGATGCGTGATAATGGTCTACCGCAACATCTTATGGTTATGGTCTTTGGTGTGATGCCGACTATGATTAGTTTCCTGAATCTTATTGATTTATTAAATTTACGACGGAAGAAACGTCTACAAAAAATTTAATAATGGAAAATTATTTTCAGTTATTATCAAAAATAAAAATAACCCCATATTATGGACCAATTTTAAAATAAAATAGTTGATGGGGTTAACTATAGCATTTTTTTTTATGAGCAAACACAAGCACTATAGGAAAAATCCTTTAGGGCACTCTGGGAGTGGTGCGTGTGCGCAAAAAGCGATTCACGCTGGGTTTTGAATCGTTGGAGGTTATATTCGTTGGGAAAAACGACCTCGGGTCGTTCCACAAGGATGAAGTCCTCCAGATGAAAGAATTCTTAAATAATGAAGTTCGGGGAGTACTAAGCGTAACCACATATGGGCGGCAGTGGTTCGTCGTGTATTTCTGATATTCGTCGCTCTGGGCGGAATTAAGAGGGCAAGGTCAGCCGAGCACCTTCCATGAAAATATCTGTAAAAGAGAGTCAAATCCCCAACCTGTCTTCGATGTTCTAGGCTGTCGAGGTTCTCCGTCAGCTCGTGGTCTCCGATCAGACGAATAGCCCTCCTTTCGATGGAATCCAGTAGCCGAAGAGTATGTTTATATTATATGCCAAGACATATTTCCTCCCAGATTGACGACCAACAAACTAATAGATGAAGCCGGTGAGATTGCGTGTCCGGCCATGACTATATCCGGTTCTGCAATGTTAACCTTTTTAGAGAAAACTGCTGCCACCTCAAGCCAAAATTTCTTCCAGGTCTTTGTTGAGGCGTGATACTTCATACTGTCTGCGAAGATGTGCGTCGGCAGCCGATGTTTGCGCATTCAAAGAGAAAGTTGAGATAAGTGTGCTATCGTGCAGCACCAGCTGCACAAATTATTGCAAAAATAATATTTTTCTTCAAACGTCAATAAACCTGATATTTTTCTCCTAATTTACCAAGTTTGTTAAAATCTTTGAAACCAAACCGGATTATCTAACCATCGCAAGTGCTCAGTTTCCACCCGGGTGGAAAGTAAATTTTTTTTTTTAAAATCGATATCTCAAAATAATATACGAATACACTTTTTTAAAAATGCTGATAGCTTTGCATGATTAGATATGTCTTCTTTTTCCCTAATTGATAGATTGGTCCTCAGCATTGAATATTGTGACCAAATCGTTGTTATTTATCTTCTTTGTCTTGGCATTTTCACTGAAATAAGCTAGTAGCGCCGACTCAGAACCAGGATTTTGAACTTTGCTTCCCGTACACCATTCTTTGAAACAGTTATATGCCTTGTCATATCTCGGGCGGCTTTTAGTTGGCAGAAGATCTTCTTTTACTATTTTTACTGCTTCTCGAATTTCTGGTGGAGTAGCAGCACAATCAAATTCCTCATCTTCGCATTTTTCTGTTGTTAAAATAATATAGTGTTTAGTGACATGGAAGCCATATTCAAAAAATGATATTTGCCATCTTGATGTGTATTATTACCTATGTTATTTTACCACCTGCGATTATTTGAAATTTCTGTCTAATTTTTCAATGGAAAAGTCAAAATAACATTTATCTTTTATTAATAATTTTAATTCAAAATAATAAGAAGTGGATGTTAGATGTGTTTGTAAATAAAATAGTATACAAACCTCGGTGAAAAGTTTCATTACTGTTTCGAGATTTAGATTAGATTAGATTTAACTACCGACTGTCGCGACAGGAATGAAACACTTTCCACCTCGGTACGTGATATACTACAGTGTAACCTCGATAATCCGAACCTTAGTTACACCGGATTCTTCAATAATTCGGCCAAATATTTCAACTGCATTGTGTGCTTTATGATCAGGATTTGATAGTACTCGGTAATTTAAGCAAACAAAAATTACAAATTACATCACAAAATAATATAAAATTTAATAAGTATGCTTCTGTTTTAAATAATTTTTGTTTGGTATTAAATGTTTCGTTTTTCAATAAAAAAAACTGTCTCGCTTCAATAATCCAGATTATTTACTAATCCGGATGACCGCGGTTTTAATTAGTCCGGATTATCGATGTTGCACTGTCTCGATATCTCTCAATTATTCAAACACACAAAGAATATCTTAATCATGACTGTTACGTCCCCGTGCGGATATTTTAGAAACTAGGAAATAATTTCCAGCATTTTTTCTGGGCACGTTTGTGGCCACAAGTTTGATTTTTCCTTGGCCAACAAATAACTAAGGATTTATTAAACTATGAACTGTCAGTGAAGCTGTGGAAGTATTTAATCGAAAGGTAAAAAGTATAGTATTGTCGAAATGTTTCAAATTTAATCAATTAATTAGCACATTTAGACGTGAGGGTTTTATGAAGTAATTGAAAGAATATGACGCAGGGGAAGTCGAAGATTCATGAACCTTTTACCTAAGACCTGTTATAAATTAATGAAATTTTATATGTGTAGGTACTGCCGAGATTGCTTTACAAAATAGTGATTATTTAAAAGTTATGAATAAAAAATTTATTGATTTAAAAGGAAAAGTCTTATAACGAAATACCTGACACAGACAGTGTAAATCTGCTCAGAGCTGATAAAATATCCTGGCTCCTCCGAGAGGTATCTTCACAGATTAGTCTCTGGTTAAGGATGAAGGGACATTGCAGACTGCCTACCACTTGACTCAGCAGGCACTGATGATTACACTTGGCTCAGCAGGTACTGATTATTACAAACTTATGAACGGTGGGCCATAGGGGTCATTCTTGGAGATCCTTAGTTACTGCCACAAACATCGCTCTTATAAGAGGATACAAAACAATTTGAAGTCGGCTGATTAAACGAAATGAATCGAGAAGGGAAAGCCAAGAAAGCCAAAAGAAATCCCAATTTAAATAAAAAGCCTCAAAGGGAAAGATAATAATGGATCGAAAATTCATTAAAATTTAGTCATAATAACTTACTGAACTTACTTCTAAAAAGGTGCTGGGACCACATGATCGGCCTCTTGCAAAAAGATTAACCAAAAAAATTTTATCACCCACCTGTCCTCGTGGGCAACGGAAGAAGAACTCAAAATCGAAACGGAAATAATTAATTCCTTATTTGACATATCTTAGTACTGCCAACTGGAAAGGTGCATTCCCTTTTCCTATTCTAGTCCGAACAGCACCAGAGTAGCTGCAAAAGGAAAGCAAGCACGATCCTGTCAACCAAGACCTTCCATACCGAGACCTAGACCACAGAGAATCGGCGAAGGGCACCAAATCCGCCCTGCAACACGAGGCGCTCGGTTTCGTTGTCACAGACAATCCGGGCCAACCAGGTCAACCGGTAGCCACTCACTCAACCCTCTTAACCTTGAAAATCGACAGGTCGAAAATAAATATTTGGATAAAATTGTTAACAAAAGTCAAGGTATTGAATAGTTAAGAAGGTTGGATAATTACAAATTATAACAATTAAGGGAGGAATGAAACTAATTCCATATGAGGTATGTTACTTAATATAAAAAATAGTGGCAAATTCCAAATTGCTACACGTTTACTAAAAATAATTTTACCCAGATGCTCTATGGTTACTAGTTTGTGAGATATTGTCGTCGGTCATTTTTAGTTGACCGCTCGGTAACTGAGAAATGAATGTATGTATTGGATTGTGTAAGTAAATAATTATATCATTATAATTTATGGTTGGTATAATGTCAAGAAAATACCGTTGTCTATGATATTGTAGGAGTAGAGAATAGATTTACTTTCAGTTGATTAACTGTCAACTCGTTTGACAAAAGTAACAACATAAACTAGAAATATCCGTTATTTCCTGAAATATCTGTCATTTCCTGAAATATCTTCTGCATCTTAGCTCTCGTCATCTGTAGCTCGATTACTAATTATTATGTTAAAATTTTGATATTTTGGATACTTTATCTGTACCCTAGGGTGCTATTCAGGAAAATATCTTTGAATATAAAGCGATTCTCAAAAAAGTGTGACGTCATGACGGTACATTTTTTTAGATTACATGGCATATATTTTCTTGCTTATTTTGGTGTCACACACTCCTAAAGTTTTATTGCAATCACTTTCCTTCTTTATTTATCTTTAACAGTTTTTAAATTACAGTGAAACCTTTCATAACGGACACCTTGAATAAGCGGACATCTCTATTAAGGACAGGCTGTTTTCATGCAAGGAGTGCGAAAACCCTCCTTTAAACGGACAAAAAATGTTTTTAAATATTTGGGAGACAAATAAGTACGGGGCAAAAACTCTCTGAAGACAGACCGGCAATCAATAGCGTATGCGAGGCAGCGTGAAAGGACTTCGCCAAATGAAAGTATGTGTGATTCCCCGACAGCAATCCGCCGTTTATTTGCGAGTTGTAAGGTTAAAATCGTAAACAATGGCACAAAAATGTAGCGTTTTGAGTCTGAAAGAGAATATTCATGTTGTGGAAGTTTGTAATTTGATAACAATGATTTGGGCGAGTTCATTAACAATGATAGCAATGTGCTATTATAAGATGATAGTGACCCCTTCCTACCGATTATGTAGTCCAAACTGAAACCACATCACTGTCTGACGACTCTGATGAAGAAGTTGAATGCTGTAATCAAACAAATGTCACCAATTATCAACAAGCCATTAGTATGCTAAAGGAATTATAAGAGTATGCAAAGAATAGAGGTGACTCTACAGCAATGGAATTGTTATCAGACTTGGAATTACATTTTCTAGATTGCAAGTATAAAACGCAAACACGTTAGATTTTTTTAGTACTACATCCTAACTAAAACTAGTGCATTTTTGTTATGTTACGTTTATTTGCATACATATGCATAGTAATAATTTTGCATTTACATATTACCTAATAACAAATTTCCCATGTGCGGACATCTCTATTAGGCGGACACATTTAGACGGTCCCGTAGGTGTCCGCCTAAGGGAGGTTTCACTGTATATCGCTTTTTCCAGAACATTATATTTTATGTATACCTACTTACTTTTACGTAGGTATACATGATGCGACAACTTACATGTTTGTTCCGTCTAAGAAAAAAGAAATAAATACATCTCAACCATGGTCAGGCGATGTGCAGCTGTTCATCAAATCAACAGGAGACCAACACACTATTGAATGGTTTGCATTGATTAATTTAATATGTATTTTTTTTGTTAGTTTATAGATTATATTGTGTGGGAAATTACTAAGTCGTATCTTTATTAATAAACCTTCTATGGTCTTTGACGAGACAAAAATATAAGTTGTCGCATCACGTATACCTACGTATGAGTACGGTATACTTAAAATGTAATGTTCTGGAAAAAGCGGTATAATTTTAAGACTGTCAAAGATAAAAAGAAAAATAAAAGAAAATGTCGAGCAAAGAATAATCTTTACTCTCGTGAGCATGTGAGAACGTAGATATACCTGAAAACCCCTCGGTCGCAGTTTAAATTTTACTTAGAAAGTATCACTTTTATTTTATCCCGTATATTAAATTAAATGCTCGAAAAAACGAAACTTTTCTACGCCATTGTGTAGCTAAATAGTGAAGTTACGCGTCAGTGAAAATTTTATCAAGATCCATTAAGTCGATCAAAAGATGTGAGGTCACAAAATAGTATATTAAGATACAAGTTTCATAAGACATTATCTTAGAGCACGCGCTTAAATTAGACACGACCCGCGAAGCGGTGCTCTAATTGTCTTATGAACCGTGTATTTTATAATACTTTTTCTATTTGGGTCTTTAAAGTCTGAAAATATAGTAGATTTTTTCCATTTGAATTAATGGTGAAAGTCAGAGTTTATTTCTTAATCACGTTTACCAGAAACAAGATTGTACACAATTTTCGTTAACTATTAATAATAGTGATCTCGAATCAGTCAATGAAATACGCGATTTGGGTGTTATAATGGACACTAAGTTAATTTTTAGCTCTCACATTGAACAGGTTATCAATAAGTGTAATCGATTTTTAGGATTTATTATAAGAAATAGTTTAAATTTGAATAATCCTCAAACAGTTCTAAACTTGTATTATGCGTTTATATTTAGTAAACTTAGTTTTGCATCGGTTGTTTGGAACCCTCAGTACGCGGTTTACCAGCGAAGGCTGGAAAGTATTCAAAACAAATGTTTACGGTTCTTATCACGAAAAACAGACATAGCTATAGTCAATAGCAACTATAAGCCTATAATGGAAAAATTTTCTGTAATGCCACTTACTGAGAGACGAGTGGTTTCCGATGTAGTTATGATCTACAAGTTGGTGAACGGTCTTGTTGATTCGCCAACGCTGACGTCAAAGTTAAGCTTTAATGTTCCGGTTAGGGACTTAAGGCTTCAAAATACTTTTAATATTCCACTCAGAAATGCAAATTCTGGAAAAAATTCTCCTCTCTGTAGAGCGACTAGGGCATGTAATAGCCTTTCTTTAGGGATGGAAATGTTCGATATGTCTATAATTAGATTTAAAAAATATGTAAAATCAATGCTATAAAGGTTCATAAATTTTCGGTTAATATAATTTAATGTATACTTAATTTAAGCATTAATAACCCCCATTAGCCAATACCACAACGTGGATGCTATATTGGGTTCAGTGCCTGTTGTATCCCTATTTATGTAAATAAATAAATAAATAAAATAAAATAAATATTTTCTTTTTGGGTTGGCAATACTTTTATAATTGCATAAAATGTTACAAGTATCAAATATGCAATGATAGAAACAATTGAACACAACAAAGCTTCTTCCCATCCATCATAATTAAAAATAAATATATTATTAAAGTTAATAAAAATGAGTCAGGAAGAAAGTTGTACTCCGTCAGAAATACGAGAAATTGCAGAGAATAGTCTAGAAAGACTTTTAAAACGAATATGCAAAACATTGAGTTATGGTGCGAGCAAAGTTCAAAATATTGAACAAAATAATAAATAATACTATTAAACAAATAAAACTATTAAAAAATAATACAAAAAAACACAGAATCTGACAGGAATAACAATTAATGCCCATGAAATGTCTACAGTAACTATAAATATGTACAGTGAGGACGTAAAGTAAGGAATAAATTCATTATCTCGCAAACTACAATTTTTTTAAAAAATCGCTCGGACCCTTCGATTTTGTTTTTCGAACGCGCATATTCTGACATAAAATGTAGATATACAGGGTGTTGCAAATAAGAGTGACACAAATTTTTTTTTTTCTTAAATAGAACCCACTGTATATTATTGCATGTACGGATTCTTCGGAAAATCCTAAACATTTTTCATGTAGCATGTGCTATACCTTAGCCCAAGCGTTTTGGAGTTATTCTCATCAAAATTTGAAAATCAGATATTTCGCAATCAATCAAGACTTGAATTGATTCATGCACGCTGAGGAAAACCTGTAGTCAGCATGCGTGAAGCGCAAGAAAAGTCAAGTAGGCTTTGGAGTTATGATGCAAGAACCAAAAGAATTAATGTCAATAGTTACTGTTATTGTCAGTTTTATGTGTATTTTCCTAACGTTTTACTAGTTTTCAAAAGACTCATTTCGTTTTTTCATAACTAAATTAAATTAAAATGCGGCTCACTGAGAAACAGCGCATAGAGGTTTTGATGATGATGGGCTACGGTGATAGGGTTAGAACACAGCAAGAAACTTGTGAGTTATTTAGTCAAAAATACCCCAATCGTCCACCAATATCACAATCAACAGTAATCAAAATTGAGTACAAGTTTAGGCAATTCGGTCATGTAAGAGATGTCATTAGATTTGGTCGTCCTCAAGTTGATGAAAATCAACAATTAGAAGTCTTACTGGCAGTTCAAGATAACCAGCATGTGGTGTCTAGGCAGGTAGCAAGTGACGTGGATATTGGAAAAACAACAGTTCTTAAAATACTGCATACAAATAAATACCATCCTTATAAAATGCAAGTTCTCCAAGAACTTTTGGAAAAGGACTTTGAGAGGCGCCTTGAATTTTGTGAGCGTTTACAGGATATGTGTTTCGTAAACAGAAATTTTGTAAAAAATATAATTTTTTCCGATGAGTCCACATTTTGCTTGAATGGTGACGTAAATACCCAAAATTATCGATATTGGTCCGATGTAAATACACACTGGATGAGGGAAGGACACACACAATTTAATCAAAAGATCAATGTGTGGGCTGGCGTTGTCGATGACATTGTTATAGGGCCTTTCTTTTTTGACGGAAATTTAACAGGCGAGAGATACTCGAGTTTTTTAGAACAAGAACTTGTTCCAGCCCTGGCCACCCATTTTCCTGAGTTAGAACGTCTCGATTTCCACATCATAATATCTGGTTGCAACAAGATGGTGCTCCCCCATATTTCGCTGTGGGAGTTCGTACATATTTGGACGATACTTTTCCAAACAGGCGGATTGGAAGAGGTGGTTTTATTGAGTGGCCGCCAAGGTCACCCGATTTAACACCACTCGACTTTTTTTTATGGGGATACCTTAAGGGAAAAGTATTCAAAAGCCAGCCTGCAAATTTAGATGATTTAAAAGATCGCATCCGGCAAGAAATTCGGCAAATTACACCCCAAATGGTTCGAAATGTTCAGCGAGAATTTGTAGATCAGTTAGGCTATTGTCAGTTGACCAACGGAAGACACTTCGAACATTTACTATAGAAAAATTATTTTTAAGTTCACCTAACTGTTTTTTCGATAAATAAGACATTTTTAAAATAATTTTATTCTTTGTTTTCTCCATGACTTTTTCCACTTTTCAAATTTTGAATGAGAATAACTCCAAAACGCTTGGGCTAAGGTATAGCACATGCTACATGAAAAATGTTTAGGATTTTCCGAAGAATCCGTACATGCAATAATATACAGTGGGTTCTATTTAAAAAAAAAAAAAATTGTTGTGTCACTCTTATTTGCAACTCCCTGTATATCTACATTTTATGTCAGAATATACGCGTTCGAAAAACAAAATCGAAGGGTCCGAGCGATTTTTTAAAAAAATTGTAGTTTGCGAGATAATGGATTTATTCCTTACTTTACGTCCTCACTGTATATAAAGTAATATGTATAATATTATATTGAATTAAAAATGAAAATAGTACTTTATTGAATAAAGCTTTAGAAATAGAGCATAAACAGGAAGATATTTCTATAATTTTTAGGTTATGTTGTTTTATAGTTGTGACTAGAAATTAGTTTACGGACACCGTCAGCATGTTATATATTTCCGAGTATAGGTATTTCAGATAAATATCTATTAAAAATGATCTATTTGCAAGGTTAAAGGTTAGTATTTTAAAGTTTTCTATAAAAAATTTTTGTCGAATCCATAATGTCAAGAAAACGAATTTCAACGAAATCAAAGTAAGCCTAAAATTCGAACCCTACTTGCTGCAACATAAATAAAATAAAGTTTCATAAAGTGGCGGGTTATTCAATTTTTTTGCATTTCATAATGTAGCCATTATGAAACCCAAATAGAAAAAGTACTTAAAGTGATAGTGAGTCATTTCGTATATTCTTCAGTGCAGACTAAAGTTTTAATTTTCTCCTTTAGTGTAAGCGGTTCGCGAAAAAGTATTAATTACATACCGGTGCGTCGGAATAAAATGTTGGAGACCACTGGTCTATAGTACAATATTGGTTGAAAGTCGCCAAAACGCTTGGGTTCTCAACATTTACTAAAAATTACATTATAAATATTGTTTATGACATGCAGAATTAAGGCGATATAATAAAATAACGCCCTGTGGAGGAAAAGGCCATGCAGGGCGTGAACGAAGTGTGGGGTCTGAGGGGCATGCATAATTATTAAGACACCTTTTGTCTGCGGCCAGCTGCCGCTATATGGTCGTTCACGTTTAGAAAAATATATGGTGAACAGGTATACTACTTGATGGCAATGTCGATATTGCATTAAACCAGGCCTACAGTGGGATAAAGCTTAGGTAAATTAAAATACTATATAGGGGCGATAGCTGAGAATTCGGCCACAGAGAGCATTCAGCCACCTAAGTTATTTTCAAATATATTTAAGTCACCCGCGTTTATCAAGGAAGATAATTTACCAACATTCTTATGCATAACCTGAATTATAATAAAACGTTATTGATGCATCAGAGTGGTTTCAACAAGAAAAGTTTAAAAATATACTTTCAGGTAAGATTTTTTTTCTGTTGATATTTCTCCATATTACATATATATATAATATTAGGATTTAATTATACTTACCTATATCCGAAAGTTGATATTAATCGAGATACAGGGTTTTAAAGTTAAAACTTCATTTATGCTTTTCTCTAATAACTTTGACAGAAACCAACGGTTTTTTACAAAATTTGGCAATTATGGTTTTTTTAGGATGAGCAACTGATTTTTTGGTGAAATTTTAATTTACAATGTAGGGGGTGCTACCGGCGGCATTTTTTTGCACATTTATTAGGTCATAACTTTTTTGTGCCTCCGTGTATTTAAGTTTTTAATAAAAATAATACTTTTCTCATATTTATTACGTAAAAAAGATACACTAATTTCAGCTCGCCCAGAGTTACCGTTTCGGAGATATATGCATTTATATTGTTTAGTGCCTATTATTAATTTACAAACAAAATTTTTTTTTTAAGTAACCTATGAGGAAACAAATGAAATTTAAAGATGCAGTTGATATGAAACCTCTATGTTATTTGCTTGTTGATTATTGTAAAATAGCAACTGTATCTTTAAATTTCATTTGTTTTCTCATAGGTTACTTTAAAAAAAAATTTGTTTGCAAATTAATAATAGGCAATAAACAATATAAATGCATATATCTCCGAAACGGTAACTCTGGGCGACCTGAAATTCGTGTACCTTTTTTACGTAATAAATATGAGAAAAGTATTATTTTCTAAAAAAACCATAATTGCCAAATTTTGTAAAAAACCGTTGGTTTCTGTCAAAGTTATTAGAGAAAAACAAAAATGAAGTTTTAACTTTAACACCCTGTATCTCATTTAATATCAACTATCGGATATAGGTAAGTATAATTAAATCCTCTAAGGAGTCTGTGGTTTTTCCATGTCCCATTATTTGCGGACACCCTGTATATTTTGTCATTTCTATTCCTGGATTATTTATCAGCTACACATGTTAGTTAATATTATCAAAATATCTCTATCAGGAGACACTGATAACATACCAGAAAAGAACAGATTACAGGAAATCTAGCCGCAAAAAGAGAAGAAAAAAAAAATAAGTGTTCAAAACGAGACTTATTTAATAAGCCTGGATCAAAAGACAATGACAATAAAGAACCGATAAAGAAAATTAAACCATTTAGATGAAGTAATGATCTTAGCAAACTTAATGAAGAGGAGCTAAGACAGGAAGATTTTGTTCATGTATAAGTCTTAAGGCGATGAGGCCTATCTACAACCTCTTATTTTCCCTTAATTGATGACATAACTGTAGTAAATAACAGAGGTACTACTGAAGGTACTACCAAGAAAAGGAAGCCTTCTCCATTGATAGAATGTCACCACCGGCAGTCCGGTTTCGAACTCTTTACTTTACTAGAAGAATGAATTCCTCTTCAAAGTCTGGAACTACTAGAATTGCCGCGTGCTATCATTTTTGTTATAATTTTGCAGCCTTTAGTTTAGTCAGTTTGGCTTTTATTATATTGATTGTTTGTGTTAATTCGACATGAAGATATAACTTTAAACAATTAATTTGATCAAAAATAAAAAGTCTATACTTTTCAGGTTGTATTAATATCAAATACCAATGTATGGAAAAATTATTATTTCCCAGACCACCCGATGATACCTTACAGGGCCGGCTCAGACACATTTGCCGCCCGAGTGTGAGTTTTTCAGTTTTTTACTATACGCTTTTATATTAACATAGAATACAATTAATAAAAGCAAAGTATTATGAAGTTATGCTTATGTATATAGAAATTTAGTATTGACGTTTTATTATCATAGTAACAACACATTTTTATGTTCTTCCCAGGTATTTTTAAAATCAGGGACTATAATATGTCGCAACGTACAGCATCAACAAATAAAATAGTGGAGGTTGAATGCATGGGTTGAAGGCATGGGCTTATTTTTTTACTTTTACTGATTGATGCCCATTTTCGAGTTCAGCTTTGTTTTGCCGCCCGTCATTTTTTGCCGCCAGGGTGCTTTGAACCCGCTGCACCCGGGTATAGTCGTGCCTGATATCTTATACAATAAGGGCGTATTTATGTCTACACAGTAGCACTTTAAAATAGTATTTCAGTTTGAAAGGTACTACCAAGAGAAGGAAGCTTTCTCCATTGATAGAATGTCACCAACGGCAGTCCGGTTTCGAACTCTTTAGCACCAGTCCCAATATTCCAAGGTCGGTTCAGAACCATTGAACCACTGGTGGTGATAAGGAGCCCGCAAGGACCAACTAGACAGACAATCTCCGACCATTTGGGGAGGTCTCAGCTTCGAGAAGAGGCTCCACTAGGGTGGCCAGGTGTCCTGATTATTCTCTTTTTCGACTATTCAAATTTTCAGTTGGAAGGTTCCGTCCCAATTTGTTCGGGTTCATTGGTTAGTTGTCTACGTTTATTAATAATTTTCAAATGATAAGTGACAGATTCATACATTTATTTAGCATTTTACTGTTTTCAAACGCCGGCATAGCCAACTAACTAGGAGTAACTGAACTTAAAATCCGCATCAAAATCACCATATACTTATAAATATTAAATTGGCAATATTTCGAAAACAACAAATTTTCGTAATAATCAACCTTATACAACGTACCCTTATTTTTATTGCTAAATAGAGTACAATTATACAATTCGGGGGTTTCCATTTGAAAATGTTGATTTTTCAGTTTATTCAATTTTATTTTTAATCTTATTGTTTGAACATCCTGTATTAATAGTTAGCAAAATATTATAAAGAATCCAGTAAAGCAGGTCCTTTTCAAACAAGTAATCCCGCCTAAATTAAATAATAAAGGCTTCCTTACAGGAAAAAATTATTATTATTTTAAGGTCCGCACACATAAACCTTAAATATTATTATGTCAAACACGCTTATACGTAGGTATATGACATGATATAGGAAATCTGCCTAGAATCTAGCTAGAAGCAAAAATGTAATAATGTAATAAGCTCTGGATATTTCATTTAAAATAAACAAGTTTCATACCGGCTTCCGGTATAACCGGAAATGATAGAGACGTCAGAATATCTTCATTACACTGACAAAAATGCATTTACCAATGTCGTGGGTTACAAAATTGGAGCTACCTCAACCCACCTCTCTATGTTGTTCTAACTGAGCCTACGAATCATCACAAAATATTTAAAAATGCTACAGTAATTCAGGTTCTTTTGGTTCGCATCAACCCAGAAAGAGATTTTTTATCAACATTTTAAACATATTTGGAATCACCACAATTCCTCATCTTGTAACTATTTTATGAGTTACCTGAACTCAGCTTTTGGGTTGGGAAAACTTACTAATTGATTATAAAGTGTCGTTTTAACCCCGACGTGCATTATTTTAACACTCATTACCATGTGTAAATTATTTTCAGTTGAAATAATTCAGGAAACGTGCTCCAAAAACCCATATCGAGGGTAAATCACAAGATCGTAAGATCACGGAAAGTTCCGAATTCGTGCTCGTGCAGGTTTGCCGCTGTTCATTCCATTGTTATTCGTCAATTCTCCTTCGATCGAGCCCATAGATACCTATTGGCCGTTGCGCCATTTACGGGATTTTCATCTTTGTTCTCTGTGCGTGAAAATTTGTGTTTTGCATAATTTTGGTCAGTTGGCGTAAAATGGAGGGACAGGAGGGAGATGCATACAAATTGTTATTATTAGAATGTAGCCTTATTATTTATAAGTGTATATTAATATTATATAATATTATTAATACTTACGTATTTACTCAAGATTCGTACATGTGTTACACATGAAATGTTATTTTTCGATTTAAGTGTATTCTTAAAGTAGAGCCTTTGGGAGCCCTTACAATATGTTTTTTTTTTAAATTTTATTAATAAACTTATCTACCTAAACGAATAATAGGGTTTGAATTAAGTTTCCTTTTGAAGCAATCGTCATCACTTCGTCCGCATGGTTTCTTAGCCGTAGTATGCTCTCCTGTCCATAATTCATTTGATTATTTTTTTAAAAAATACACAGCAAAAATGTCATATCTTGAAACAACAAAAGGCAATTGAAATCCACAATATGAAGGCGTTAAATCAAAGAAATATTTTCAGTTCCGATAGTCCACAATTTAGGTACAGGTAGTCCAAAATTTGGATTGTGGTAGCCCAAAGAGTGAGTTATTCTAGCCACCATCGTAAGCTATAATAACTTAAACGTCAAGTTTTGATAGCCCGAATCATGAATTAATCTAGCCCGACTAGTAACGCATCACAATTCACATACTGGTAGCTACGATAGCCTATCAATATTCCAACGCATAAAATAACCCATCTTCTGTGCTATCATAACTTATGAATAGTGAGTTGATGCAATTTCTTCGATTTGGTTGCCGTAATTCAGCTGTCCCCTATTAGCAACACGCTTCGGTCTAGGATAACTTATATTTGAGTTATATCAACTCGAAATATCGCTCAGTGTAGTAAGATCGGTATCTTTTATAGCGAGTACCCATATTTTAAATAAGTAGGTATCTATTTTAGGTCCCGCTATCATTTAATTGGTCACTCATCGTGAATGGCCCCGTATAAATATTGTCCGGTACAATAAAGTGCCGCCCCACGGTAAGGCGCTGACAAGGCTATTTGGACACGTCTTTGTTAATAAATGTTAGATTATTGACTAGAAGCGGCATGCTTTTCGAACATAACAGTGCTTCATAAACTGCGACAACACAAAAAATATTCTGCTCTTTTTACAGGAAATATATTCACTGCGAATAAGGTCATCTTAATATAACCAATCGTGATTAACAGTTTTTTAACTAGATTCTATACAATACGTGAGTTTTAAGATTTCTGAATAGAACATCCAATTACTTTTTCTAAAGTTTATTTATAAAATTAATAATTTTAAGCGCCATTAACGGAAAAAGGGCTTTATTTCTAAATTATATAATATGTAGTTTGTACATTATACAGGGTTCCCCATAATAGACTACCCATTTTATATTATTAATAAATTCCCTACGAGATAACTAAATAGGTTGTTCTCTGTGGGATTATCTTCTGTAGTCTTTGGGATTTAAGTAAATTATTAATCAAGTAGGCGCCTGTCACAAATAAATTTTAAATTAATAATTTCGTGGAACGTCATTTTTCCGCGAGAAGTTTGTTAGTTTTCATCAATAATTATTTAAGTTTTTTGCTTTGAGACATTATTTCAACATCCGTTTTAACTTTCATGGATTACTCAGTCCAACAACGTGTGTTTTGTGTAGAAACTTACATAAGAAGCAATTCGATAGAAGAAGTTAGGCGTGCATTCCGGCGTCAGTTTAATAACAACAATAGGGGCTACGCGCCAAATCGTAAAACTGTTAAGTTATGGGTTCGTCATTGGCGTGAAAAGGATTCTGTACAAAATTTGAAGAAGCCTGGACGTCGAAGAACAGGTCGTACACCAGAAAATATTGAACGAGTTAGAATGGCGTTTACGAGAAGTCCTAAAAGGTCTGCTAATCGACAAACCCTTATCCTAGGAGTATCTAAGGGAAGCTTAGATCGAATTCTTCAAAGGGATTTAAAATTTCATCCCTATAAATACCAAATGGCACAGCACCTTAGCAATCAAGATAAAGAAGCAAGGTTAGCATTTTGTCAAGAATTTTTGGATTTACATCAAGAAGCGATTCACAGTCTCCTAATGACCGACGAAGTATATTAGTAGGTACTTCACTTTGTGTTCAGTATTTATTTTATACCGCGTTATGTATCGTTGAGTTGAACATAGGAGACCCCATGTCACTTTTGAGGTGACTGAATATTGGCTCCCCTGTACAAACTGCAGTATAACTTCTTGAAGAGGCCGACATGATAAAGCCATGTGCCAAGTTTGAATACATTTTGGTGAGTCCACCCTGACCTATTCAATTAAACGTGAAGGGAAAAACCCGAAATTCTTATAATTCAGATAGTATACCCATAGATAAGGAGAGTCTCTATGGGGATCTCGTTAATGGTAACAGATACAACTTCAATTAAATGGAAAAACGGTATCGCAATCAAACTACTAATAATATGCCACGCAATAAGTTTTGGTTTTTTAAGTTGTCAGAAAAACTTTTGAATCTTTAATTGAATTTTTTCTCATCGTTAATAATAAAGTTAGAGCAAAACTGACGAAACATTCTCATCGCAACTCTTAGTGGACTGAAAGATTACATATCAAATTCTTTTATGCGACGTTTCGTTTTCAAGCAATCATCATTATCATCTTCATTTTTTCTAATACTCTATTTTTAACTTTGAAGGTCAATAGTTTAATTAACTTAAATTCTTATATGGCAGAAATAATTATTCTGCATAGAAACTTGCCCACTTAGGCCCCCAAGGGGCCCCTAATATCTTATTACCCTTTCTTGTTATTATTGAAACTTGATAACGGACTAGATCTTGGAACCCAAGACTTTAGAGGATTGTAGATAGACTATGTATTGTAGATAAGCGTTATTTTATAATGTCAAATGTTAAGACCTTTTTTTATTCTAAATTCAATGATGTACCACACATTGCTGTTTAATTACGTTTTTTTAATCATCTTCATGAAATTTTCAGGATACGGACCTGCGTCCATAATTTTATAAAACCAGTTCAATGCAGTAGGTAGTAAAATGAATATTTTTTAAATCGTTTTATAATAATGTACTACATTATAATCATGAAACAAGATAATTTATTAACAATAACAAATTAGTATCTAAGTATGAAAAAATAAACAACAAATAGGTACATTGGCAAGAAAACATTAATTAAACTAAAATTAACAGTAGATTATTAGAAATTAATTTTCCAAAAGGTGTTCGAAATAATGCCCAATTTAATACTTGCTAGCACATATTTAATTAAATATTATTTACTCTTTTAATCACTTTAATATTTAACCTCTGCCCTTTTTTTCCACAAACAGGCAACAGTTTCGCCAAGATTCATGAATCTCTATTCCTTGTGTTGCACTTTTTCAATTGATTAAATAAAACTCTTATGTCTAAATGTTCTCACCTTATTATGGTTATGGTTATTAACTTTATTATGGTTAATTGTTATTTTAGTAATTAAGTAAGTAAACAATTAAGACATCTTTGGTATAATATCATAGATACAAGCTGCTCCACTTCTGATGCTAGACTATTTAACCAGAGAAAACACTAAACCTCGTTATTAAATCTCGTGGTTGCAATAATTTTAATTATTTTGTTTTATTGAATAGTTTTCAAAACAACAACCTATTTTGGTTCCTTGATTTAGCTTGTCATCCTATTATAGAAAGGACGTAAACTAATCTAAGTAACCTCAACCTATCCTCCGCTATAAAGCTGCAGTAAGACTGTTGTGTGTACATTTAAAAAAAATAGCCCACAATGCACTCAACACAAATAACTCCTTGTTACGGAAAAAAGTTTTTTTCTACATTTCAGGAATAGGTATAAATTTTATCGGCAAAACCTAAGAATGTCCCAGTAATATCTTTTGCATCAAATAACTTTAAAGGAAATATAATTTATTTATAGAACAGATTACTTCCCCTTGAAAAGGACCAAGGTAATCAATAACCCTAATCTCATTAGACTTAGTTGTCATGTGATCATATTATCCTCCAGGTCTTATTCCTTGCCTATTAACCGACAGTTGGCAATGGTGCTTGAAAATCGTCAACACCAGATACTTTAAAATATGTCATTGGCGGCGTGTTTTTTAATTAAATTACATAATCGCAAATAACAATAAAATAAATCCGTCTCAAGATAAAAAAAAAAAATAATCAAGACTCTATCTCTTAATAAACCCTCTCAGGGTTTTAAAATATGCGAATCAGCTGACGACCCAGTCTCTTCCTAACCTGCCATGCAGCAACATACATAATTAAATTCATATTGCAATACAGATGGTCTTACCTACTAGTTGAACAAAGCCGAACAAACCCAATATCACTAACCTCATCAGTTCATCGATGAGGAATACCTACTAAGAGAAAATCCGATATCACAGTTGGTTAACTTGACGAACTCTCTTCCTCTGCAACTGCAAGTAATCTGCATACCAAGATAAGATTCACTGTAATTCAGAAATACCGCATTTATACACCGCATAGCTTAGACAGTATTAATTTGATCAATATTAATGAAGAAATAAATCATAAGATTCCAATGCAATGGACTAGGGAGAGATAGACCAACATTCTACAGGGTGGGCAACTAAGAGAGGTACTCGGCTGTATCTCGGAAACCGGTCACCGTACAGCTTCCGGGAAAAAAGATTTATAAGAAAAGTCGCCAAGGGAAATTGTTGGAAATGATTTGCAAGTTTGTAGGATGGCCGCTAGGGGGCGCAACACTAATAATAATTTGTTCGGGTTTGTTCGATTTATCTAAAATTTGCTTAGATAAGGTATATTGAAAATACTTACAAATAAATTTCTCATGTATCATGAACAACTTTGCTTAAATTATGTTTTCTCTAATCCTTGAAATGAAGTGATCGGGGTAATGCAAGCATTGATTTGGAAAAAATTTAATATCTCAGGAACGCATACCAAAAAATATTTCAATATACCTTATCTACTATTAACAAATTACGTGCAAATAAGCAATTTCTTTTGCCAACTACCAATGGAAATTTTACGGGATTTATGAGAGAATAATCATCCATCATTTACGAACGCCACTGGGTGTTACAGTTTATTCTAAACGTTAGATTAGGTGTGGCGAATGAGGGTTCCATAAGGTAAATTGGTGAAGCGTTTTTAATTAACTTATTAAATCTTCTGATGCTTCTATGGTATGGTGAAATACTGCCTTTCCTAAAAAGACATTAATTGCAGGGTATTGTAACTCAGACATTTTTTCTAAATCATGTCTATCCATTGAGGATTCGGAGGATGTGATAATAGTATATTTGTAGTGAACATCTTTGAGAGCTCCTTATTTGAGGTTTGTAGATAATTTCTTTACCAACTGCCTTTTTTTTTATATGTATGACAATATCAAAATTTGTACTCAGATATTAATTTAGGTAAGGTATTTTGTAGGTCCTTTATTTCGAAAATAGAATATTTCTTTTTGAGACGTGTTAAAAAACGTACAATATAACAAGATTTTACATTAGGTACCACAATTACAGAGGATGTAAATTTGAAAACTTCCCATCTTTAATCTCACAAAATATTAAATATCGGAAAGACACGTAAATTTTATTGTGAATAGCGACAGACACTTTTAAAGAATATTTGCAGCCTTCGTGGTTTAATCCCCCCACACCTTAAATGGGAAGGAGGGTCAAGTGGTACATCATTGTAAAGGTCGTATAAATCTTTTCCCAATAACGTCATAATTTATTATTTTTGAGCACAAAGAGTTTCCAAGAAATCGCGTAACAAAAAATGGTCGGAGATTTATGGTATTTAGGATAGAGGAGAAGGTCCTAATCCTCCATTTGTTTTTCTTCGATTTACACATTTATTTAAATTTTCACCTAGCAATTGGCACACATCTAGGAAATAGATTTCTCTACTAATATTAGAATATTTTTCACAAAGTGGGAAAAAGTTCAAATTACACGATAAATTCTAAAATGTTCCTATAAAAGTCGAGAGTGAGTGGAATATGGGCATCTATAAAAAAAAATAGTATTCTAAATATCACAAAAAAACTTTATTTTGCAATAAACAAACAACCATAAACATTTTAACGATAAATAGATGTAAATGTGAATACATCAGCGGCAAAAGTCGCAAACATAATCATCTTTTTCTGCTTCCGAGCATTGTTCGCCTGCCCTCATATTGCACATAAGACAACGAACCCAAAGTTCTCCTCTGTGATCTGCAGAAAATCGGATTTCACAAAAGAGACAGAGAGCATCTTCGTCATTGATGTGAATTGCCCTATTTCATCATCATCGACGTCATCGTCTGGTGATACAAATTGTTCATTTTCAGCTTCCGACGCGTTGTATAGCTATCATTCCTATTTCTTTTTTTTTTGATTCACAGAATATACTGAACAAAAGAGCATAATATTGAAATCTAAACACTTTTTTCAAATAACTTCTTTCCATATCTCGTCATTATAATAACATTTCTCCATGACAATAGTATATTACGTACCGAGGTGGAAAGTGTTTCATTCCTGTCGAGAGAGTTGGTAGTTAACAGAGGCGCAAAGCGGCGAGGTTAACTAAATCTCGAGACAGTAATGAAACTTTTCACCGAGGTTTGTATACTATTTTATTTACAACCACATCTAACATCCACTTCTTATTATTTTAAATTAAAATTATTAATAAAAGATAAATGTCATTTTGACTTTTCCATTGAAAACCCGCAGGTAGTAAATAGCAGAAGAAGATCTTCTACTAATTAAAAGTCGCCCGAGATATGACAAGGCATATAACTGTTTCAAAGAATGGTGTACGGGAAACAAAGTTCAAAATCCTGGTTCTGAGTCGGCACTACTAGCTTATTTCAGTGAAAATGCCAAGACAAAGAAGATATCAAAGATTTGGTCACAATATTCAATGCTGAGGACCACTCTATATATTAGGGAAAAAGTAGACATATCGGAACACTCAAAATTATTAGCATTTTTAAAAAAGTGTGTTCGTATATTATTGGTAAATCTTTCGTATTTCGTATACAATGTCATTTTCGTCAATGCTTCTAAATGAGCCCGAATCAGAAGATAAAGGAGTTTCTGTCAAAGTAGACGTCTCTGCTAAAGCATCCATCGAATTAAAATTTTTACTAAACAACGATTAATACACATTTCTAATTATTTATTAGTTTGGCATCGGTAGATAAATGCTTTCTTTTAAAAATGACACTTGAAGATGCCCCCCTATTAGCACAATTCCAAGGACGCCACATTCTACCACTAATAAGCCTAGGTATGAATTGAATTTGTATACCTGGTCCAGCTCTGCTCGAAAAGGTTTTAAAATTTGGGATTTCCTTATTTATTTTATGGTCGAATGGATAATGCGGTTTTATTGCAGTCAAAAGATCAACGATATAATTCTGCAAATACTATATATGAAGAGTAAAGAAGTAATTATTTTAAGATGGAATTTTTATTTCTAATTGAATTCGATCACGAATATTTCGTTCTACTATTGCCCAAAAATTTAATTCTACATAACGAAATTATGGAGTGTTAATATTCGCCCCACCATTTTTATAATATTTAAGTTTATATTTATTTATTTCGTGCGTTCTGTGGTTTTAAGTTAAACAAATATTATACCAAAACTCACTCTTTATTTGAACCTTACCTCAAACTTTTTGCGATCACATCACATCATGTTATGCTATTCCGGTTTACCGCTCAAGACGTTTTTTAATTAGAAATTATAGTGAAAAAATTGTTATGCATAAAAAAATAATTTGCATGCAAATTACGACAAGAAAACTAATTTTTTTAAACCAACAATAACTTAGTTCATATTTTATAATAATCGAGCAATATGTTTTATGAAAGGTTTATTATTACTACCTAATTACTTAAGTGCAGCTTTTACTGAACCAATCGGTGGTGGCCTTGTAGAACAACTCCTTCCGGTAATTTTCTCACGGTATATTATAATTTAGAAGTAGGTAGGTAATTATTAAATATTAAATAACTTTTTCCATTACAAAATTTAATAACTAAATGTATTTTTCGGGAATGTCGAAATGTAATCTTTGAAGGAGAACGTATTTTACATAATTTTATTTATTTTATTCGTCTGTCCTCGTGATAATATTAAATCTACGAAAATTAGATATACAGGGTGTCCAACTAATCTAGGGCGACCAAATATTTTTGTTCACAGTCTGTAAAGAATGAACAATTCACATTCTTAGGTAGATTGTAAACAACTTTCCATAAAAACAATCAGGGAGGTCTGAAAATTAGTCTTTGACGCTTTCTGTTAATTTGACGAAGACATTACGTCGCATTCGAGCATTCGGAACGTATTTTTTTAAAAGCTCTTTATTGAAACCGCGGTCTGCGTTCACGGTTGGCCCTACCGGATTAACAACTGTCATATTTGTCATTATTGTTATATAAAATTCTGCCTTGTTTTTCAGTATTTGTGTCTTAAATTTACGTATTATTTGCGGAAAAAATGGTAATTTTAAGCTCAATGTGGTAAGACTGTGACAAGTCGCCGTAAACTGGACAAAAATATAGACTTCTGAGACACGTCCGTCGTGTTTCTCCTAACCAAGATATATCAAACTGATCAACTGTCACAATGAAAATAGAAACAAACAGAAAATAAAAAGAAATGGGGATTTTGCATATAGAATCCCCAACTCCTTTTAAGGAAATAATTTGATTAGGGGGAGTGCGGGACGGTTGGCCATAAAGGAGACTTGAACCAGTCGCCATATTTGAGTTATATTTCGCGCCAAGCGAAATCTACCGATCCTGAACGATAACTATTCATAGGTGTATTGTACCGACAAAGCATCTTACAAGATTACATGTTTTACCGTATAAAAAGTAAAATCCTAAAATTTTGTATTTTCCTCTGCTAACTTTATATAAGGCAAGGGTTCAATATGATTTTCAGGTGATTATTTTCAATCGTTAGTGCAGTTATTATTTTCGAAAGCAAAACCTTCAAAATAAATTTGCTAGTTAAAAAAAAATGCAAAAAAATAGGGCAGGTACCGGTTGGGAGACTTGAACCTGGTGCCGGTTGGGAGACTTAAACTATGGGTCAAGTCTCCCTCTTAAATAATATGTATTTAGTCTAATATTATTATGGATGACAAAACAAAAGTTTCCTAAAATATCTTATTCATTTTGAAAAATATTCTCACTCAACCCAAGAAAATCGAACTCTCCTAATCCTAGACAATCATGAGAGTCACATATCCATCGATGCAATAAAATACGCCAAAGATAATGGAATTACCGTACTAATATACTACCACCACATTTCAGCATCTTGATGTTGCGGTTTTTCATCATTGAAATCTAGGTATAATACAGTGATGAATAACTGGATGTTAACAAATCTGGGCAGAACCATTTCAATTTATAGGTAATATTCCGGAGTTCGTAAAAGGAGCACTGAATCAGTCAAATATTTTAAGTGGTTTCAAAAAAGAAGATATATCCAGAAATTTTCTCGGAGGATGATTTTATGTTGTCGGCCGTTACAGATATAGATCTCTAAATAATACCATAGAAACTGAGCAAGGTGCTGATCACAAAATTTGGACTGATCCCGAAGCTATCCCCTCGACATCTAGAGACTTTGGTGCGATGACCACATTCAAATTGAACCAGAAGCTATCGCTTCTACATCGCACAGCATTGCGCGAAAAACAAACAAAGGTCGACAACCTCGAACAACAAAAATTTTGATACGGACACCAGAAAAATTCGATTCCCCCATTACGAAACATGGCACACCGGAAAAAGCAAATGATCCAAAAAATAACCAAAGACAGGTAAGGTGACTGAAAATAAAGCACAATATAAAGTAAAGAAAATTACGAAAAATTTTTTTTCAAAGTTCAAGTGAAAGTGAATTAGACGAAGATGACGCTTTCTGTGATGACAACTAGGACTGTTCGTTAGAGCATCAAAAAGGACGCTTTTACTGCTTTTTATGTAAAACCGATGAAATATTATACATACGCTTGTGCATATTATGCAAAATATATGTGCATGAAGATTGTGTTGGATTGTCAAAAGAAGATATTGACAATTTCATTTGTCCAAATTGCAATACCAGCCAGTAGCACAAAAATGTATTTGTTGGTGTTTAGGTTACGATTTTTATTTACATTATATAGGTAAGTCTCTTATTTCGTTTTGATAAATACTTAAAACATTTTTTTGCTTGCATTAGAAAACTTGTTAATACAAGGTTATTTTCAATTTTTTGCAATTTACTTAATTACAACATAGAAGTTTTCGATAACAATTATTACAAAATATGATTTTTAGTTATACGACTTATTATTGTCAAGTCTCCTTACTATCCGGTTCATGTCACCCAGTGGTTGAGGACACTTGATCTAAAAACCCCTTATATTCTTTATTGTAAAAAATTAATCTCATGACTTAAAGCTTGATACATCACTGTTTAAAAAAATAATGGCACAGCATCTTATTAATACCCGTAGTTTTTGATTTGACCCAAATTAAAGATGCAATACTATACCTATAAATATCGGTGACATAAATTTTCAAAACTATTGTTCACAATACATATTTTGCAATAACTCCAAATGTTAAGTAATGGAGACGATTAGTGAAGTATGAATTTATATATATATTTTATATTAGCAATAAGCACAAAATTAGATTACCTATAAATATCGATCATATAAATTCTCAAAAGTATGTACACAATACAAATTCTGCAGAAACTCAAATGTTGAGTAATGGGGACGATTAGTGAGGCATGAATAAGTTGTATGTGAGCCAATAACCATATAATTTTTGTTAATCAGGAAATAATTAGATTACCTATGTAGGTATATCGGTATTAAGTATAAATTTTCAAAAGTACCTAATAATACTAATCCTGGAAGAACTCCAAAATATATATGATAAATAGGTTTTATGCTACCAACCACCATATAATTTTTATCAATCAGGAAATAATTAGATGATTCAAAGGTAATGGACACAGTATAAACCTGGAGGAACTCCAAATGTTGTTTATAATCCACATATTGGAGATCATTAGAGAGATATGAATTAATACGTCCTATGTTTCCAACATTGAAACCATATGACTAGAGTCTATGGAATATTCCATGGTTTCATTTAATTAGCACCCAAAATATATTCACTACACTATAAGTTGCTATTTGGGAGCTTATAGAAGCGGACATGATCTCTCTTATAAAAATATTTTTAGCCATACAGTGTTGCCGCTTGTACTTGTATTAGCAACTTTGATAATTTAAACGGAACACCCATTATTTTTTGTTTCAGAATCCCTATCAATTTCTAAATGACTTTCCTTAATATTTTCCTATACCTATTTCTTATAATTCTCGAGATAATCAACAATAATAAATTTCAGTTTCCTTTGATGGAAAATATGCCCTACAAAAAGTGATGATATTTTTACACTCTGATAAATTAAAGCACTGAAATTTGGTATGGAGTCAGTTTATTTATATCCAGAGGTCTTTCAAAATACAAATATTTTGATGGTTTGGAAAAATGGTAAATAGTAGATACGTTTTTTTTAAATGAAATACCCTATAATTTATCTGTTATCCTAAAAGCTATTGAAATTGTCTATCTTCCTATGTATAATGTTATTATACCTATCTTGAACAGTTTTTGACTTATGCGCATTTATTTAGCAAAATAATTATTACAGTAACAATCACACTTTTTAGACCAATTTGACAAGTAGCCTATGGAAATTGTTTATTGTAATGGTTGACATTTTGCTGTTATTCATTCAGTCTTGTTGTCAGTTGGTGTATTTAAATATTTTACTTTTTTAAAGTTAAATTTAAAGTTAAAAAAAAGGAAGAAAACAACAACTAAGTATTCAAATGTAGTACATGAATTTATTTATTTTACATGGTCAGTGTAATAAAATCATCAGCCGTACATGTAGAAGATTCAATGAAATGTATCCAAATTTACCATCAATGAGCAATAAGAAATGTAGACGAATTCAAAGCATTTGGATCATGCTTGAAAGCGTCCAGAAATTTACCTAGACCTATAACGTCTAATGAGAAAAATGAAATCAATGTTTTGGCTTATTTTCATGCCTATCTGCAGGCTTCAATAAGTCGAAATTTTCAAGCGAATTAATTTTTAATAGGAAAAATATTCATTATTGGGCGCAAAAAAATCCTAATGTTTAGTTTTAATGTTTTTTGTTTAATGATGGATGACAAAATTCGATATTTGATATAGGATGAAAATTTAACATCCAGAAAATACTCCAAATTTTAACTACATTTGTTGAAAATATAGTTAATAATTACCCAGTATCGCACAGGTGGTAGCAACTGGACGGGTCTCCAGCTCATTGCACTGCCGAAGTAAGTGTGGAATACGGAGAATATTTGAGGATCGCTGATTCAGGCGTTTGGGATCTTGAAATTGGCGTGCCAGGTTTCCAGACTTAACGCCTCTAGATTTTCCTTTGAGGTACTCTCAAAGATATTGTTTACAAAATACCGGTAAATTCAAGGGAAAATTTAGAAGATCGGGTGAATCGCGCTTTTCAAAGTTTGGATATTGATGAACTTAGACTTCCTACTACAGATGGTGTCAATACCCGAATTCTGAAATGCTTAGAAGTGAACGGCCAACATATTGAATATTTATTGAAAAGCAATTAGATATTTTTTGCAAAATGTCAACCATTACAAAACAATTTCCATAGGCTCCTTGCCAAATTGGTCTAAGAAGTGTGATTGTTCTCTGTAATAATTAATTTTGCTAAATAAAAGCTCATAAGTCAAAAACTGTTCTAGATAGGTATAGTAACATTATACATAGGAAGATAGACAATTTCAATAGCTTTTAGGATAACAGATAAAATATAGGGTATTTCATTTGAAAAAACTTAAGTATCTACTATTTACCATTTTTCCAAACCATCAAAATATTTGTATTTTGAAACACCCTGTACTATTATACCTAATTTGGAAAGAGGGTGAAAGACCTCTGGATATAACCTGACTCCATACTAAATTTCAGTGCTTTAATTTGTCAGGGTTTAAAAATATCATCACTTTTTGTAGGACATGTTTTCAAAAAGAAAAGTGAAATTAATTATTATCTCGAGAACTATATGAAATAAGTATAGGAAAATATTACGGAAAGTAATTAAGAAATTGATAGCATTTTGAAACAAAAATAATACACAGGGTGTTCCGTTTAAATTATCAAAGTTGGTAATACTTTCAAGTAGAAGCGGCAATACTTCATGGCTAAAAATATTTTTAAAAAAGAGATCATATCTGCTTCTATAAGCTTCCAAATTTTCAAAGTGATCCGATGACTAGTTCTCCATAAACGGTTAATAGGCCATCCACCATCAATCACCCTGTATAATGACTTTATATAGATGCTGCCTTAGAATAGTTACCAAGGTACAAGTCATTGTCATAATGTTAGAAAGTAGGCGGGTATATATATATATTTTCTTCTTGAATTAGCTTTTAAAGTTGGTAATTTAATTTATTTTGCTACTATGATAGTATCTTCTTCAAATGTCGAATGTATTTTTCATGGATATTGGAATTAGGTACTGGTTGAACCTGAGATACCTACTCTTAAGTAAAGGATTGTAATTGTAAATAAACAACATTAGCAAAATAGTACAAATCAAGGAAAATGGAGTTAAAGTATTTTCATTATATAGAGCGTCCGAAAAACTATAGGGGAACGTTCCACTCCAGACAATTCTCTGCTTAGTCAATATTATGTGCTCTATGAGTATTAGTGCAGCAAACTGACCAAATATAATATAAATTTAAATAAATTTGTAAGCTAAATATTTGAGCAATTTTAAACAATAAAATAATGTCTGTTCACAACCGCTAGATTAAACGTATAAAAAAATCCTTGTTTCAATTATTCTGTAAATGATAAAGTATAAACAGAGTTTAAAAAAAGAATATTCCCGTATTACAGGAAAGCATATTAAGAAACCCATTTACATTATTTAACACCTTTATATTGCCACTAAATTAATTTGTTGAAGCCTTTATTAGTAGTGCCCATTGCATGGTAAATTAATTCGAATAGCAGTTTCCTCATAAAGTATTCGAAATTTACACCAGCAATAAAGAGCTAAAGTGTAAAAAGTCATAAAGTAAAATAATTTACATTAAACACATGCTAAATAACCTCCTAAAACAAAATCTCATTTATCTCTCCTGAAACAAATTATATAAACGGCAATGTACAAATTGGACAGTTGATTGGTGGGTAGAAACAGAAAATAAAATGGGATTAAGCTCCGCCTTCCACCAATTACAAACGATGAATGAATTTTTACAAAAGACCTCTTGTTTCCGGTGACTCCGTTATTGGTTAGAAAGCTAAATGGGAGGCGGGACTTACTAAAGAGATCCTGTCGAGTAGATTGGCACAAAGACCTTCACTTGTTACCAGATCTGTTTAAGATACCAAGCTGCAACACGTGCGCTGTCTCAAGATTTTCAGTACTTGACGTGTCTTAATGATAATTGCCATCTGCGAGTGAAAACTAATTAAATTTTTTCTGATTTTTCCGAAATGACCCGTTGTTAGTGTAGTTACTTGTTTAAATGGTGCATAAAATGTGGCTGTTGTGTGATCACTAGAACTGTTTCAGTTTTACCTTTACCGGAAAATGCAAGATATAGACACTACATCACAACAAAGTGTAAATAACGACATGTCACCATATTTAGGTTCTAAGTATCAAAGCCCAATCACCTCTAGATCTCCAAGTCCATCACTGATCGGACAAGCAGTGGATGAATCAAAATACGTATCGGACGATGAAATAAGTGTAGGGTGCCCTAGTCCAGCGTTGCAAACATCCCCAAATTACCTTAGATCGACAGAGCCGAGTCCTGGATATACAACAATGCAACAAGGCAATTGCAGATGTCCGGACTCCGAGGGAGAGGATTACTTTTCTCCATTGAAAAAACTTAAAATGGTAGAAACGGACCGACGAATATCCCCAACAGTTGAAATTGAAGAACGTCCGGACGGTGTTAAGAGTTTTTCAATCGTAGACATTCTGAATCATAAACCCGCAAAACCACAGTGTACGCGAATAGTGCGTCCATGGGACATTGACACGGTCGAAGCCGAGGCCCATCAGCAAAGACTAGAGTCGCTTCATCGACAATTAAAAGTTCAACAGCAATTAGCTCTTTTGCGGCCAGACTTTGTCGCTTTTAACGCGAGTTATACATCAGAAACTGGCAGTGATCGTTCGTCGAGTGTCGCGAGCGACTGTTGCTCACCGGACATTGTTACTTCTTCAGGACATAGACAAAGGCAACAACAGCATCAACAAGGAAAACAAGTTGGAGGTCCTGGTGCGACTCCATTGGACGCTTTGTTCCAGATGACTTCTAAAACGTTTGATTCGTCAGCGGGAGAATCTAGTGCAGGTATGTCTATTTTTATCATTGCAACTATTTACTTTATTATTAATCAGAATATTTTTCTGTAAACTTCCTATATTCCTAAAAACATAATTCATCATCGCTTTTATCATATTCACACAAATACAACGTGTCCAAGAGGACAGGGATCTCGAAAACCGTAAGAGATACGAAGTCGGTTAAATGAAGATAAAGTTGCGCATTTACGTGCCTAATAATATGCCGTTTAGAATGTTCTAAAATTCCGAGCAGTTCCGGAGATATCCGGAAAAAACCGAAATTCTGAAAAATCGTTTTATTGTTTTCCTGGGTTTTTTTGAGATCGAATTCTAAATTCAATTGCACTTTTGCATTTATACTTTTCTCGCTCTATCTAACAGCATTAATTGTTTTGTAATCCGACGAGTCGTCTTCGAAGGGCCATTAGCAACTTTATTTTTTAAAATACGGTTCTGTTTTTCTGATATTGGAATTTGAGAGCTTTTTTTCTCCCCAATGCAACGATGTATGACACATTGTGGTTCAATGACGTTTCGAGGGTTTTTTGAACAACATCAGGAAATTTTGGGATACAGTCCTGTATTTCTCCTAATTTTATAAATAATATCTCATAAGTAAGGTCTAAGTTATGTTGGACTAGTTCAATACTTGACGTGTCTTAATGACTAGTTCAATAAATAACAAATAATTTAATAATAAACCACTAATAAAGGAACAAAAATCATTCCAAAACAGAAAAATCATTCCAAAACAATGAACGCAAAAAGTACAGAACTACATAATCAGGTGTTCAAAATGATTTCCGTTATTCTCTAAGCACAAATAACATCTAACTGCCACATAACAGTTTTGTTGAGATAAAATAAAACATGCGATAGAGTATCAAACTTTTCAGCATTTGTAAATTTATGTTCCATATTTTCTGGAAAATAGAAAACCTCTTAAAACGCTCTCAAACGATCACAATCGGAATGTCAAGTGAAACAAATCACGCGTCACCATTTAAATTTTTTTGTTTCAAGTGCCTACTTTTCTTTTAAATCCCGAAACAACAGACGTTTGAATTAATATTTCTGTATTTTGTTCACTTATTTGTGGTTTATTATTAAATTATTTGTTATTTATTGAATTAGTCCAACATAAGTAAAAATTTAGAGTTTACTTATGAGATATTATTTTTAAAATTAGAAATACAGGACCATATTCCAAAATTTCCTGAAGTTGTTCAAAAAACCCTCGAAACGTCATTAAACCACAATGTGTTATACATCGTTGCATTCGGAAGAAAAAAAGCTATCAAATTCCAATATTAGGAAAACAGGACCGTATTTAAAAAAAGAAAGTTGATAATGGCCCTTCGAAGACGACTCGTCGGATTACAAAACAATTAACGCTGTTAGATAGAGCAGAAAAAGTGGCAATGCAAAAGTACAATTTACTTTAGAATTCGATCTCAAAAAAACCCAGGAAAACAATAAAACGATTTTTCAGAATTTCGGTTTTTTCCGAACTACTCGAAATTTTAAAACTTTCTAAACGACATATTATTAGGCACGTAAATGAGTAACTTTACCTCCATTTAACCGACGGTTTCCGAGATCCCTGTACTGGCCCTCCTTATCTTGGACACGTTGTATAGTTAATTTTTGATAGTGACGTTATATTAACGCGTTACTGCATATTATTTTCCTGATAATATGGATTAATACGGTATCAGTCAATTCCATTTCAAAAGCAACATTCTTGTTGTTGCTTGATGACATAAGCGAATTCCAACTGGATAGTCGGTTTCCTGTGTACCTATGTAAAAAAAATAGAATATAGACAAATTGCGTTATTTAATAGGCATATTGGAATAGTCATCGCTGATATATTTGTTCCTAACGAGGTAGAGGACGAAGGTAGTTTTAATGTGTTTTCATTTTCCACAGTAGGTAAAAGAAGAATGTCGCTTTGCCTGTCAAGAGAATTATTTTTCTTTTGTAGTAATTAGATACATTAAATCTATCATTGCAACATACTTGTAATATGGTCTTATTCAGCCTCCTAAATAAGTGTAAAATTATGGCGATGACGGACTAAAACATATTATGATATAAGTACATAATCAAGATTTATATTATTTATTGCATTGACAGTTCGTTGTATGTATTTATATGTATTTTGAGCTAACGTATTTATAGTTCACTGTTGATAACAAAATAAAATATTACCGATCGATACTTAACTGACAAAAGAATTTTGATTGTGACATCAATGACATTTAAATTTCTAACAATTAGAGTAGCTCGGTTAGCTAATTATTGAGTAAACCACCGAACAATAATGATTGCGAATACCTAAATCAGTTCTGCCCATGTCATTAATGTCTCACAATGTTATTAGGTTAGCTGACTTACTATTAAAATTTTTCTGCAATCTAAAAACCACATTCCCGGACTCCGTATTGCCTCTTTTCGGTTGTCCGGGAATATTCAGCTTTTCCTACTACAGAATGTACTAATTCCACACATATTTTTATGAAGTAAATAAAACTTAAAGATGGAACGAAGTTCAAATAAATAATTAAAATATGACAGCAATAATAATAGATGTTTGTTTCAATTTTTTGCAGGCAAATTAGAATATAATTTTTCTAGATTGTGTTCAATTTGCAAAGAAATGCTACGTTTCCTATATAAAATATTTAATGATTTTATATCTTTAGTTTGTAACGCTCCATTTTTTCGCCATTTTACTTTAAAAAAATTACTCCGCAATTGTATAATCACCACTTTTTAATTTCAATATACTTAAAGACACGTTTTAAATTAAATGTTTCATAATTTTATATATTTTTGTTTGTACGCTCAATTTTTCAAAGTATGATCCGTAATTTTTCATTAACTATATTACTTCACAATTCTATAAAGGATTATTCATGACTTTTTAACTTCAACATTCATTTCAAAATATGAGTTTCAAAGAAAATGGTTCATAGTTTTATATAATTAGTTTGCTCAATTTTTCAAAGTATGATCTGCATTATTTCATTAACCAGATTTACTCCACAATTTTTTGAAAGATGATTCACAACTTTTTAATTTCAAAATTCATAAATTGCTTGTATTTGCAACGTTTCATTCTGGATGCACAATTCCTCAATACTTACAGTGTAGAAATCGAATATAATGCTTCTATTTTAAAAACAAATCTTATCGACGATATTCTGGTTAATGGTCAAGTTTCATTGCAACTGTTTGGGAAAAGGAAAGCAACGGAAAAAATAAATCTGTGAAATATTTGAGTTGACTTTATTTTGAACCAACCACAGTCTGTTAAATGTCGAGCTCAATCTTGAAGGATTTTTTAGAAGAGAAAATAGTTCTCAACACGGTGCTATTGTAAGTAACTACAGGAAATACTTCTTCTGGGTGAATTCTGGTGTATTCACATCCAATAGTTTGGCCATTTTCAAAAACTGTTCTGAAATATACACATTCAATCAGAAGCAAGCAGTCTGCTTGCTTTCCAGGTAGTATTAATATCATAAATAATGTGTAGAAAAATCATTTCCTAACTACCCGAAGAACCTTTATTATAAGAGCAAATTTTTGTCTAACACTATACCACTTAAAATACGAATTCAGATTGAATGGTACCTTCCAAAAAGGAAGCCCTCTCCAGGAAAGGCAAGCAGGCTGGTTTTGGGATTGATTTTAAATGCCCCGACGGGTTTTGGCTCAGATTGTGTGGGACTACTAAGAGATTGGGCTACTTGATACATTTTCCCGACTAAGGTTGATAATGCAGTCTTCTCTTAGCATACGTACGGATACCTACCCTGTTCTGGCGATAGTTCGAAACCGGCCTGCAGGATGTGACATTCTATCAATGAAGACGTTTCCCTTCCTTGGTTGTACTTTCAATATGTATTAGTATGTTAAGAGAAACAGCATCCTGTAGATTTATATGTAAAGTTTTCCTTAAATAATCTTTCGACGAAATTATATAGACGAGGTCTTCTTCTTGCTTATTAAACGTTTTAAGGAGGTGAGAGGTAGGGAAGGAATTGTTTCTCTTCCCTCCCCCCCGGATAATTTTCCCTCCTCATTTCGGCGTCGAAAATGACGTTTTCTATTAAGGCAGAATGTTTATAATTCAAATAATTGATCATATTATGGCATGTTTCCCTCTGTTGGAGCCCTATCTTCATTATAACAACTAAATGTTTTCTTTGCGAAATAATTGGAACTGAAACCATATTGACATTTTAATATTATTTACTGACAATATATTTTCGATATTTTTGGATATAATTATATGTTTCTTAACGAATATTTGGTTACCAAGGATGGCACGTGCCAATATTTAATTTAGGGCTTCCCCGCTAATTTTTGTGACAACATGTAAGTTTAACCTATACGGAGTGTTGCTAATATGGTTCATCAAATTATTCGACGAAAATAACGAGTTCAATGAAAATTATGTGCAAATTTTGTAGAACCCCGTGAGATGAAAATCACACTTCTCAGAGCAAGAAAAACATTCCTTCACTAAGCTTTTGATGGCTCAGACGGCAATCATGTGTATTTTCTCATAAGTTGCCAATAATTTTCAATGCACTTGATATATTTTATATGATATTTACACTAAGCCAATTAATTATCGAATATTCAAAAATCATGTTCTTTAACTGATAGAAAATAGACTCTAGAGTTAAGGTCAGAGCAATTTACGTCCTGATACCTTCTGATTGTAGGGAGTAGAGGATAAAATCTAGATGCACGTAAATTTCCTAAAATTTATATTTGACATATCTAATATAAAAATTGGTGTATTGTGTTATGTAGTATGTACATTGAATATGTATGTAGTACCTAAAGGTAACAAATATTTGTTTTTCCCTTAAATTTCAAACTTGTTGTTTATTTTAAAAATATATACATACGTTTTAAATACCCCCAATTACCTTAAAAAAAGGAAATCTATTCGTTTTTTCTTTAGGCGGACACCTCTCTTTAACATTCCCCAAATAAACTGGACAAAATTAACGCAACATCATAAATTTTCCATATTTTTTATGCTATTTTTTTTCTTAATTTATTATCCGATTTGCATGATTTTTGTTGCATTGTAGGTTGGTTCCTTGACAATGTCATAGTTTTCGCTGTTTATGATAAAAATTTAATTTTCGATTTATACTGAGTGTACTAAAAATGCTATGTTTTTTTCCGAAAATTCTCATCACCCTGTGTAGTATATCAGCAACCGAAACATATTGCAGTTGACATTAAACGGTAGGTCCATCTTTCCCCAACATTTTCTTTTTCGGTTTACCTCATTAACTCTGTTATTAAAGGAGATACACGTAACATGTTTTTATTGACTTTAACATTCAACACATTCATTGTTAAATGTTTTCAAGTACTTTCCAAGATTAAAATACTCGTCGGGCAACTGGGCATACGAAACAAACGTTTAATAAGCAGTTTCCAAATAGTTTTTATCAGTATGGCGAATTTTATTTGACCTTTGTAACTTTAAAACACAACATCTACTGACACATCGCTTGCAATGTCAGAAAAAGTCCATAGTTTACTGGAAAACATTTAACAATGAATGTGTTGAATATTAAAGTCTATAAAAACATATTACGCTATAAAACGGTGTATCTTCTTTAATAACAGAGATAATGAAGTAAACCAAAAAAGAAAATGTTGGAGAAAGATGGACCTACCGTTTAATGTCAACTGCAATATGTTTCGGTTGCTAATATACTCCACAGGGTGATGCGAGTTATCGGAAAAAACGTTGCATTTTTAGTACACCCAGTTTAAATAGAAAATTAAATTTTTATCATAAACAGCGAAAACTATGACATTGTCAAGGAACCAACCTACAATGAAAAAAAAAATCATTCAAATCGGATCATAAATTCGGAAAAAAAGTAGCATCAAAAGTTATGGCAAATTTATGATGTTGCGTTAATTTTGTCCAGGAGTTTATAATATCGCGTTTGAGATAATTAAAAGAAACGGTTCTATTGAAGCAACCTTTTGTACCGCTAATACGGACATTTTTAAATCATAAAATTGCTACAATAAGAAAATGTAGATACATATCTTAAGTACCAGCCTATAAATTCCCATATTATAAATAGATATAGAAAATTAAAGATTTTAGAAACAAAACTATTCTACAATGGCTCATATTCTATAATTAATTTAATGAAACGTTAACTTGAAGATAAGTAAAATAAAATAATTATAGCCGAGGATAATTATAATATATTTTTTTATTATATCATAATATACTTACAACTATAACAGATGCCAGCACAATGCTTTATTATGATATAATTACCTAACGAATAAAATTAATTTGTAGAAATTGTTGACAGTTATAGCATCTTCCGCTCATTACTTCTTAAGTCTATTTTTATTCGTATGTGGGATTTACTTTATTTCTTTGCTATTTTATTTCGTTTATAACAGATTTGTTCGATTTTTTTACTTACGTTTTTTTCGTTACTTTATAAGGTATTAAGCAATAACAGGATGAACTATCGGTTAAACAGACAGCGGCCATACTAGCTTAAAGTGTTCGTTGAAGGAAAAAAATACAATGTATAAATTTAAAATATTTAAGTATTTATATTAGTTATAGTCAATTCTAAAATCGCAGTTATTTAATAAAAACGTACGTGTTTAATACTAAATATACAGGGTTAGCCACGTTATTTGACACGGCCTATTGTATCTCCCCTTGGGGTGAAGGGGGATGAGAGGGGATGATGCCATCCGAAGTAAGTGGGTGCCAAACAGGCACTAGTCGGTTCTAGTATCCCGCCCACATTACTGGTTTATTGCGGAGTTATTTGTGTTGGATAAAGGAAAGTTCAGGGTGGATATATTTATTTTAAAATTATGTATCAAAATTGCATTTTTTTAATAATATACTATTTCATTTTCGGTTTCTTCGATCAAAATAAAATTTACTTTCATTAAGGTTTGTCGTACTCATGGCGACTATCCGACTCTAAATAGAAACGTTGGGGTTGGCAGATATGGGCGAAAAAACGCTTAGAATGATATATTATGCAAATTTTGAGTCTTGAGATATGGAATTGTCTTCTTGGGAAAAAATGGCTCGACACAAAGCATTTTTGTGGCTCAAAAGCGAGAACTTCAAGAAAGATGGAATACAGGGAAAGCTGTAGAGGTGTGTTTAAAAATTTGTGCATAATGACTGTATACGCAATTTATATGGTTCCCTAATGACATGCTAATATTTTAGGGTATGATTCCTTAGGTTATTTTATAAAGAAAAGTTCATATGAACATATGTCAGCAACGGCTTAATTTTTTTGCTACAGGGTGTTGAATTTTTATTTTTTAAATAGTTATTTTTAATATCTCTGAAACTACTTTAGATATTATTTTCAATTTTGGTATGTGTTCATAGGATATAGAACCACAAATTTTAGTTAGAGGACATGTTTGCAGGGACGCCACTGGTGGAACAATTGAATAAATTTTCTAACTAAAATATGTGGTTCTATATCCTATTAATACATACCAAAATTGAAAATAATATCTAAAGTACTTTCGAATATATTAAAAAATAACCTTTAAAAAATAAAAATTCAACACCCTGTAGCAAGAAATTTAAGCCGTGGCAGACATATGTTCATATGAACTTTTCTTTATAAAATAACATAAGGAATCACACCCTGAAATATTTGCACGTCATTAAGGAACAGCCTGTATATGAATGTATAATGTTCTTCTTAGCATAAAGGAATGCTTAAGCTAACTGTGGCCAATGAGTATAAAACCAGAATAATGTTCCAGAAAAATGTCCACACTACATATGCTTAAAGTTCTTTAATTCTTTACCAAATAAAATCAAACAGATAGATTCGCAAAATAGATTTAAGCTAGAAATTAAGAGACTGTTAATCGATTTAGAACCATATAACATAGATGATTTCTGCTCATAGCTTAAGTGTTTATTTTGACGTCGTTTCCTTTATGCACATTGTGCATGTGCAAGTCATTCTCTTGAGTACAGATACTCATTTCAGTCTAACAAATTTTAAGAAATAGCTTGTATTAGCTGTTATCCACTTAAATGCGCAACTTTACCTCCATTTAACCGACTTCGTATCTGGTTTCCGAGATCCCTGTACTCGCCCTCCTTATCTTGGACGCGTTGTATACTTCGTATGAATAATTGATAATATTTTGTAAATAAACCTACATATTATATAACAATTCATGTGCGTTCCTGGCTTCCATTAATAAATTAGCTATATTAATTATTTAATTAATTTATGTTCGTTCATTTCCATTTTTTTTGTATATAAACCCATCCCATATCATTTGATATGATTTATGTATTTAAATATTCGCCTACTAATTGTAATATTTCAATCTAGGGTTGGATCTAAACTAACCCATTAATTCAAAGTTAATTCATTCATCATTATGATGTATACGGGTAGGCGACTCTATAAAAACATGGTAGAAGAATAACTCTATGCTTAATTGTGACTTTTCACGCTATACTTTTCTTAAATTATGTGTTATCTTATAAATCTAATAAATGGTTTCACGGTTACATGGAGACGAAAAGTAACTAGACTGGAAATTATGAAAATTTATTTAATTTCTTTAGACGGAACTCTAAGTTGTTACAATTTTAAAACGTTTCCTGAAATTGAAATAAAACTTTTGAATATAGAAATGGTGAAGATGAGAACTTTTTTGAGGGATTATATTGTCTGCCATGCAATTACATCATCCGTAATTCTATTAGTTGTCTTTGAGAAAAAAATAAGGATATATTAAGGTAAGTGTGGGACAGTAGCCGCACTTTTACAAATAAAATCGTAAAATCGTTCGTTTCATATAAAGGAATGTACAGACCGAAAAAACATACAAGAACAAACATCAGCGAACAAATGTTTTTATTCGGTGTGGACGGTAAATATAGCGAACAAGCGTTTGTTTGTTCTTGTTCACAAATGTTCGAGGAGACGTCGGTACATCAAACAGAAATTTTGTTTATCTAGTTTTGGTGTGGACGGGATATTGTTCGTCGGAATGTTCTTTTACTTATAAGTCTTTCAATAAACTGCTTCCACTGTATATCTCTCTACTTCTGAATAAAGATGTTTGCAACCAATGCCTTTTTCTTCTTTTTTTGTTATTTTCAGTAAATCACAGAAGATAATAAACGCCGCACTCGCAAATAGATTTTGTCCATGGTCATGCATAATTACTATTATCTATTCGTACAGAAAGAAGTGATCTACCTAGTGGAACAAGAGTGAACAAATGTTTGTTTGCGTCTATTTAGACAGAAAGGCGAACAATGAACAAAAAACACGAACAAACAAGGTGAACAAGAAAGAATGTTTGTTCTTGTATGTTTTTCGGTCTGTATACATAGCTTTATATGCCTTATAAAAATAATAAAAGTAAATTTTAAACCATCTATAACATATACAGGGTGTTCCTTAATGACGCGCTAATATTTCAAGGTGTGATTCCTTAGGTCATTTTATAAAGAACAGTTCATATGAATATGTCCGCAAAGGCTTACATTTTTGCTACAGGGTGTTGAATTTTTATTTTTTAAATGGTTATGTTTTAATATCTCCGAAAGTACTTTAGATATTAGTTTCAATATTGGTATGTGTTAATAGGATGTAGAACCACACATTTTAGTTAGAAAAGTTATTCAATTGTTCTACCAGAGGCGTCCCTGCAAACATGTGCTCTGATATTTTTTACAAAAAAGGTGGTATGCCACTCACATTTTTCCATGTAAATATTTTTTCTGATTAGCCTGGTTAATTCTACATGAAAACGGTTTCTTGAGTTTTTCTCGTCAGACGCACCGTTCTTGATTAAAACCACTAAATTTATATTAATACTCATTATTATTAACATTGATAAAATAATTAATGATACATTTTGTTTTATAAAAATTGTTGGAGCTGGCAATTCGATGCGAAAACGGGCGGAAGCATGGCTTTTAAGAATGTGGCCATTTCCAATAATTTTTATGAAACAAAATTTATCATTAATTATTTTATCAATGTTAACAATAATGATTTTCAATATAAATTTAGTGGTTTTAATCAAGTTCGTCTGACGAGAAAAATTCAAGAGATCATTTTCATGTAGAATTGACCAGGCTAATCAGAAAAAATATTCACATGGAACAATGTCAGTGGCGTACCATCTTTCTTGCAAAGAATATCAAAGGACATGTTTGCAAGGACGACACTACTTCTCGAACTAAAATTTGTGGTTATATATCCTATTAATGCATATCAAAATTGAAAATAATATCTAAAGTACTTTCGGAGATATGAAAAAATAACCATTTAAAAAATAAAAATTCAACATCCTGTAGCAAAGAATTTAAGCCGTTGGGGATATACGTTCATATCAACTTTTCTTTATAAAATGACCTAAGGAATCACACCCTGAAATATTAATAGTTACGTCATTAAGGAACACAATGTATAAATTTAAAAAATCCGAAATGAAATTACTTCAAGGTTACAATAAATATTAAAAACACTGGGTTTTATGGTCTCACCTCGGGACGTGGGAGAGTTACCGAGAGTTGTAAGGATGGCTCGTGAACTTCTCCATAATATACAGATGCCTTATTGATTAATGTTCTTTTTTTCAATTATTTCCGTTTGAATATGTTGCGAGACAGGTCTCATGTAGCCAATTTGCACTTTTGACACAACAAATCTAATGCACCGTTTTAGTCGTGCAACTGTATTCCTCATAGTAATATCGCTGATTTCAGTTTTTTAGGCATTATAAACTTGCAGAACATTATCCTTTTTTGTTTATTCTACAGGTGCATTACTTTACCTAAACACATAAATACAATGTGTAGCAACTCTCCCACTAAAATATGTAGCATTTATCCTTTTTCGTAGAGAGAGGTGCCGCATCACTTCACAAATAACTAAAATAAAACATGCATACTAATCTATAAAATCGCCTATCCTACTGGATACTACAAATAAAACTAGATTGTTCTTGAAATTTTGTCATAATTGTTTACGAACTTTATATGGCATGTATTTTTTTTAATATGGATTCTTCTTATTAAAAAAGTAAAATAGAAAAAAATAGTATAAAATACATGTTTTATAAAGCAATTATAGTATGTACTTGTGATTGAAAAAACTCGCCTTAAGCGGCTCATTTCCTAACATGGGGTGCCAAAATATGATGCTTTATACAACTTGTACTTTAATATATTATTTATTAAGGAGATTGAACCCTAAATAAGCCTTATTTTTAATTTTAAAAACTTTGTCGGGAAACGATTGAATCGAAATCTGATTCAATTAGCTTCAGAACAACTATATCTGATAAGGATAAGAATATAAATCTAACCGCCTTAATAAATTGTATGTGCGTGCCTTTTACAGCATTAAAATAAATGCTTCTCTATGTAAGATAAAAAATACCAATAAATTGTCGGCATTCCCCTTTAGCGGTATATTACGTCTAGTTTGTACATTTGCGAACTAACCTCGCAAGTTTTATAAATTCTGATTAGGGTAAGTGTGGGACAGTTGCCGGCACTTTTACAAATAAAATCGTAAAAGCATATTATATTTCTTACAAAAATAGTAAAGTAAGTTTTAAACCATCCATAACAAATATAAATATAAAAAAAAACGGAAAGAAATTACTTCAAGGTACAAAAAAAATATTTAAAACCTGGGTTTTATGGCGTCTCACCTCGGGACGTGGGAGAGGTATCCTAAATTGTAGGGAGAGATACCTGATGCCTCGTGAACTTCTCCTCGATAAGGGACAGATGCCCCATTGATTGATGTTCAATTTCTTAAAATTAATTCCGTTTGTATACAGGGTGTTATGGAAATGACGTATTATATTTAAATGGGTGACTCCTGGGGTGTCCTAGAGAAGCGCTATATATATATTTTTTTTTTAATCGAACGTTTAAAAAGTGGGGTAATTCACCCCTAAACCCACCCGGTTACTCCTCAGCACATTCATATATGATCATATTACATTGCCAAGCTGTGTAATCAACAGATGTTCAAGCCCAATGTTGCCAACATTATAGAAAATAACTTTAGATTCTTATAAAAATAATATTTAGTTTACCTAGTATCCAAATAGAAGTGAATCCAGGTGCCAGTACACTAGCAAGTAATCCAGGGCACAGAGACATCTTCAGGTTTTTCTTTCTTTTTCTATGAGAAAAGCTTTATGCTCATCACGTACCCTGATGATAATGTGGATCTGCATAATAAGCTTATACCCACTAAACCCCATTCGGCCTCTTATTTCCAATCTCTCGGAACATTTGCACTAAATCACTTAAAGAAACACACAGACACCCACGAGTTTCCAATTATTTTTTTTTTTTGAAGATATGCACTTATTAGATTACACAAAAGCAATAAATACTAACGCATAATTACACTTTGCAATAACCTACCGTACACACAAAACAATAGCACTATAGGATACAAATTATTTCGCATAGAAATTCAGAAATAATAAAGACGCTAATTTCTAATGGCCTAATAAAAATTATTAATGATGAAATAATTATGTTGATAGACCCTTCCATCCTTTCCTTTCTAGTCTAAGCTTCCAGCCCTTTAAAATAAATAGTCTCGTCCAAGCAGCGCGGTTGCCATTTCCGAGACTATCATTATAAATAAAAGCATTTCAGAAGGAAATTCTTCCTTTTATGAATATAACCTTATAAAACATAGAAAGTATGGCAACGCTGTATTTTTGAAGTATGAAACCCAGTCGAATATTCAACCGTTTCTGCTGATCAGTGATAAGCTGTTTCTCCAAAATAAACAGGCCGTTTTCATACTGTTTCAAGCAGATTTGTGTGTTAAATTGTATGTTAATACTTAAACCCGAGTTTAAATTATTAAGTTATTTGTTCTTTTCGCGACGGCAGTGCCCCAGTCCAGCAGTTCAATATTGACCGACGGAACCAACGTGTTATTTAGACAATAAGGGCGTACTTTTGTCTACACAGTAGCACTTTAAAATATTAATTCAGATTGAACGGTACTTAGATGTGTTGTGACGCGAAAACTATGTGATTTTGTGATGTGAGGTGTTTTTTATAAATTAAGTTGGTTTTAAATAAGTCCGAAAAGGTAAATAAAATTGCATTTTTTTTTCTAAAGGGTAAGTGGCATTTATAAACTTTTAAGTTGTCCAGATCTGACGGGTGTCGTTCGAATTGAACAAATGAGAACATACCTGACCATTTAAAAACTCCGCGACGTTTCTTTCGAGTCAGTTTAAGTTTATAAATCAGAGATTGTTTCCTAGCGAACTGAACTGAATGTAAAAGTTTATAATAATATACCCTGAAAAATAAACAACTTGCAATCTGTCAAACGGTTATTGACTTTCTAAAGAGTTTACCCGTTTACCCTGAAGATATGACAACACTGTTGACATATGTTGCTTTGTTTACCTTCCTGACAGGGGCACCACGTGGTAATTTTTGGTTTGACATAAGGTTATGTACAGGGCATATTAAATTAAAGCGCCATTTTTGGACATTTTTCTTCAATTTGTTTTCATCTCAGGAATTGCTGATTTAAATATAATACGCCATTTCCATAACACCCTGTATGTTGCATATGGTGAGGTGAGTACAATCCAATCCATGGTTTAAGTTGTGTAACTTTATTCCTCGAAACATCCCACAGATCAATATCGTTGATTGCAGTTTTTTGGGCATTGTAAACCTACAAAATATTATAATTGTTGTTTATTCTGCAGGTGCATGGCTTATTAGCTATTACTTTCACCTAAACACATACATAGAATGTGTGACAACAAGGATTATTAAAGTAGTAAATGTAACATTTACTATGTAGTGTACTACCGTAGCAAATGTAATTTGCTACATGCTCTTACTACTAATTTTGTTATATTTACTACATTTACAACATTTGCTACTTTCACGTTTCATTTTTAGAATACTTTTATTTAGATAAAACCGTAAAGGAAAAGGCAACAGAAGAACAATAACCAAAAACTAGTACTTTCTACTTTTCCACTCGAATTTCCAACTTTTAACATCAAGTTTATAATAATAAAGTTCAAGTTATAAACAATGAAACAATAATTACATTTAAAGAAGTAATTAAATGGTTTGCCGTTATTAACAGTCGAGCTGCGAAATGATTACTTGGTCAGCAAGAGTTTATAATTGGTCAGTAGGAACAAACATGTCTAGAAGCAGTTTACTTCAGAGGTCCCAGGGCACTGTCAATTTATGTAACTTTCTTGTGTTTTCTTCTGTCAAATACAGAAGGAAATCGGCTACAAAAGGTGTAGCGGGGGCGGGTTTTCAGTTGTTTTCCCAGGGCACTGTAACGATTCAGAAATGTTTGCTGTCCATAAGTTGCTGACTAACTAGCCATTTTGAGTGACCGATTACATTTTTCCGTTCGCAAAAATAAGAATATATTGCTAACCAGTTAAATGATACCCTTACATTTATTACAGTTACTACATTTACTACGTTTCCGACGTAACAAATGTAACAATATAGTAAATTCAGTTTTTCTGTAACATTAACAAGCCTGTTTACAACTCTCCAACTAAAATATGCAGGGTCCATCCTTTTTCGTAGGGAGAGATGCCCTTCACAAATAACCAAAATAAAAATAACTAAAAATGTGCATACTTATCTATAAAATCTAACTGGAATACTAAAATAAAAGGGTTTCCTTGTAATTTAGTGTTCTAAAGTTAGAAAAATGCCTTATAAGATATTAGGCATTAATAATTCTACCTACACTTTTAATTATTAAATTACAAACTCGAAACACACAGGAAGAACCCAAAGACCCCATACACAACTAGCCGACTGACCTCAGATGTCGCTGATGTCAACGTGTCGTTCTATTACCTTGCGTACTACGTGAGGTGCGCCATCTATCCCACACTTACCCTACATGATATTATAAGTTAATTAATCAAATATGAAATTAGCAGTAATTATGGATGTGTACAGTATTACCTTAGGAAACATGTACATAGATTAATATTAATAGTATTTAATGAAAAGTAAATACCAGTTTATAATTAAGTAATGTCGAACTTTTTAAATTTGCATTAGATGTTATGAGTTGCATGATTATAACCAAAACTAATTACATGTTTAGTATCTACATATGAAATAGCTTATGAACGGACATAAAAAAATTACGAAAGACATTTCGAAGTTATAAAGACTTTAACTTAATCTTGACAAAAATAATACGAAAGAGTTCCTATGGATTGCTATACATAATAATTTTAATTAACATTATTTTTGAAGACTTAATTTAGCTGTCAAGATATTCCGTTACAAGGATTTTAAAGCAAATAAGTAAAAGTAATTAATGACTAATGGTAATGAGTTAACATTTTTTTTGGACAAGAAAAAAACTATTGTAAAATTAACAATGTCATAATTATTTCCATTTTTGTAACGCGATTTTCTGTAAAGTGCTACTCCAAAAATAAATAGATTAGGGTATTATTGGCGATATAATGATGTACGATGTGATATTGCCAACACGTTTTTTTCTCGCCGTACGTCGAGGAGATTCTGGGGTTGTTGTCAAAGTCAAATATGCTTTATTGTTTAAAAGAATATATTCCTATAAACAAAGCTGTGAGTCCTAAGCATATGTGCATGCATTTTGAAAATGGCCCAACAAATTAATTGGTCCAGTGAACAGGACGATATACTAATCGATTTTGTTAGTAGTCATGAAGCTCTATACAATATAAAGTCTTCAGATTATAGAAAGATGCAACTGAAGCAAAGCTTATGGCATGAAATTAATACAATTCTGTGTAGTACCAGGTGCATATTATTTATTACTTCTGTATCCATAAAGTACAGATAATGCAAAGAAAATAAGTTATACAGGGTGTTAGAATATATAGATAACAAGTATATATATTTTTATTAGGTATATAATACTAAACTAAACTGCAATCTATTTCAATGTTCCCTGCAGTAAAGATTTTGCAATTAAATAGCAGCGGGTCCGCTGAAATAAAGCTTAAATTTGTCACGTATTTCAAGCGGTGTGTTTCGGGCACGTGCATGATTCTGTAAGATCAATTAAATTTTGCGTTGGTAACGGCATAAGATCATCCAAAGTAGCTTGATTTGGAGCCAGCATTTTTGCTTCACGTAAACTATTATACAGAACGCAGGTACATATAATTAATTTATCTGTGGTTTCGGGAGCAACAGCTATAGGTTGGAAGAAAATGCGAAAATATGCACATAATGTTCAGAACGAATTTTCGGTTGTACGCCTTACACGAGATAGGCGATAATTGTACACATATTTAGGCTGATCATTCACAGATTGTCTTCTTTGAAAAGGTTTCATTAGATTTTCATGTAAAGCAAATGCTTCGTCTCAAAGAATGACCTGTGGAAGAACAGTGTTTGCTCGAGGAAGTGTTTGTAGAGGTGGGATGTTAAATTCGTTTTTTTAAATTTTTCTTCCAAAATTGCTTTGGAGATATATTCCTGCATCTCCTTCCCGACCGTATGATCCAATGTCAGTAGCGATACATTTATATCCGCATCGACAATCGCAAGCATAACGATAGAATAAAATTTCTTATAATTGACGATCCACTGTTTTTGTGTGAATTTATTCGGATCCTACACAATTTGGAAAATTCCACTTTGATAAATATTAAAATAAATAATATATAAATATCACACTTTTGACATGTCTACTGTTACAGAGACCGTTTCGTTACATTACACTATTTTTACCTCAAAGCGGCCTTAATTTTACGCTGGCAAGAATGACCTTCAAAGTACGCCCACTATTTTACGGTAGCGATTTATAGGAAACCGAAGCTTAACAGAAAATTTGGACAGCTATTCTAAATATTAAACTGGATTATATAAAATATTCATAAAACATATCACACTTCCCATAATTATTATTATAAACGGCCATTGTAGAGAATAATTAAATAAGAAGCATATTATAAAAATGCTTACGAAATAGGTATTTCATAAATAATAAACATATGAGAGATCTGTCAAGTTTTGACCATTTGCATTTGTTCCTAATAAATCGATCATGACCTACTATTATAACATAAATTATTGAAAATATCGAATTTTTTGGTTATTTTTGAATGTAAATATAAGCAACTGTACAAGCTCCCATAAGTGACCCAGTTACGGTTCCCAGCTTTTATGTCCGCTTATGGGAGGTGTCCGCTTAAGAAAAAACTTTAGTAAATCAGTTCTTTTCATTGATAAATGCGCATAATATGATATGCGCCTATAAGGTCGTGCACAAATTGATTTAAAATTGAATTTGATTTTTTTTTAAGTTGTGCATTTTTCAAGATAAAATTCTGATATATAGGGTGTTCCAGGTGGGAGGTATGACGTCACTTAAGATCTTTTTGAATGGAACATCGAGTATATTGTGTCAATTTCGAATTATATAAAATTTAAAACTTTTTTTCTATAACCAATCATACGTCTGGAAATAGCGGTTTCTGAAATATTGACGTTTAACTACTTAATTAGAAAAAATTCCTTTTTTGGTGCTCATTTACACCAGACTGCCATAAACGTCCTCTTTATTTTTTGCTGACATCGTAGCTTGCGTCTTTCCTATGTCAAATCGCGATGCTATAGCCAGAGTTAATAGTTTTTCTTTATCAATTTCATTCACTACTTCCATCTTCTCCTTTAAGGTTAACATTTCGTTAACGTCCGTTTTTTTTTAATGAAACTAGAGCAAAAACTCGTAAAGTAAATATAAACGGTAAATCTCTAAAAATTCAAGAGGAATCATATTGGAGGATATTTTCCAGTCTTTGGTACAAATAATGCTGCCCGCACCAGTTTATAGGAACGCATGCTTATGAGAATGTATCTTATAATATGTTAAAATATAGAACTAATATGGTTCTAAAAAAAAATTGACCATCTAAAGAAGCTGGTCGCCTATTAGAGCTGCCTGTTAAGGGAGCTTTCACTGTATACATTCTTGCAAAGCCCAAAGTATGCATAATTAATTAAAATAATAACCCATTTAAAAATTTTTATTTTTGTTAAATCTCCTATCGCCTTTAGAAAAAAATCTGGCTACGCCGCTGAACTTTACGTAATACGATAACGCGTAACGAAAATACGAGGGGTGTCATTAGACACACACAGAAAACCTGCGCTTATTAAAGCGAAGATTTTCAACATCCTGTAGATTAAAAACTAAGAGAGTCTAACAACACACATGAATCTTTCGTTTCGTTAAAAAGGGGGACACTAAAATGAAAAACCCAACATTCTATCTTTGATAATAACCCTAATACCCCCGGAGAGAATCGAAAATGGAACACCCTGTACTTAACCTAACTAAACAGTCCTACGGTAATATTTTCTGTCTAGAAACAGGCTTGTGACCCCTCTCCAAGAAGGTTAACATTATAGAACCGGATATAGTCATGACAGGACACGCAGTTCCACTGGCGTCATCTATTAATTTGCTGGGAGTCAATCTGCGAGGAACTTGTCTTGGCATAACCACGTTGTGGCAATCACCAAGATAGCTTCTCAGAAACTTGGTGTAGGTACTCTTCCGAGCCAAAAAGTTGTATACACCTCAAAAACTTTTGACACTATACCAAGCCCAGATTCGACCATCACTAGAGTACTGCTCTCATGTCTGGAGCTCTGCACCCAACCATACTCTTCGGCTACTGGATTCCATCGAAAAGAGGGCCATTCGTCTGATCGGAGACCACGAGCTGCCGAAGAGCATCGACATCGTAGAACATCGAAGACAGGTTGGGGATTTGACTCTCTTTTACAGATATTTTCATGGAAAGTGCTCGGCTGACCTTGCCCTCTTAATTCCGCCCAGAGCGGCGCCCATCTATATGTGGTTAAGCTTAGTACTCCTCGAACTTCATTATTTAAGAATTCTTTTATCTGGAGGACTTCATCCTTATGGAACGACCTTCCCGAGGTCGTTTTTCCCAACGAATATAACCTCCAACGATTCAAAACCAACGTGAATCGCTTTTTGCGCACACGCACCACTCCCAGAGTGCCCTAAAGGATTTTTGCTATAGTGCTTGTGTTTGATCATAAAAAAAAACTATTAATATGAGAAATTTTCTACTAAAATTAAGTATTTAATAAACTCGATTACCAGAAAACAACCTAACGGTCTTCTAACAAAGGAAGCGAATTCTTTCAGAAAGATGGCCCGAAACGACCGTATCTAAACCGTTTTATTATATTAAGAAATCACATATTAATAATATAATAGCCGATATTCAAGCTACAAATTAAAAAACAGCCGCCGTGTGAGGTCCCCCGATTCTCGTTTCGGAGGTGCGGAACATGAAGGCAGACCAGATAGTAATTTATAACGCCTCAGAGCTTTTCAGATTGTACAGCTTTGGCTTACGTATGAACTTTTCACACAGATGAGTACCGGGCTTGATCGTAAAATTATGGAATCGGGGCCCGTTTATTTTCTCGAATCTTGACTGATCAGGTCGCATTCGACAAATGCCCCAAGAAAATTACTATATTACGATTCTAAATCCCTCGACCAGGGTAATCGGTGGCTCTCAAACAATAAATTATATTTTACGTATTTTCTAAATAAAATAATTTAAAGTAAATAAAAAATTAGTAGGTAAAGAAAAATAATTATCCTTATATTATTATATTTATTTAGGCAAATTAGTTTTACGAATTCTTCTTTTATTAAGTTTTGGTTCTAAAAAGAACCGATGTAGTAGTCTTGCAACATACCCCATATCAATTCAATTGCGTTGTAATGGCAATGGTAGGGCGATAATCTCACGGGTACTGGAATAGCAATGTTTCGAATCATCCTGCCCAGACGATTTTATTGAAGTTCCGTTTGCATATATCCATGTTTCGTGAAGAAAAACAACTTGCCTTGACAATGCCGATTTTTTGGTTCCTTAAATATTCCCTTAAACAGTTGCCATCGTTTTGAAACATTATTGGACAGCTCGCAAAGCACTTTTCTGTTGTTCTGGGGAAGCCCAGATCTTTTAAAATGATGGACAAACTGGTAGTTCCAATATCGCAAAGTTCTTTCTTCTTTATCTTTTCAAGAATAGCTTTGAGGGTAACATATTCCTTGGCTTTATACATATCATAAACAATATTCCTAATCGATAGTTTTATCCCTTGGGTTATCAAAGGGGGGGTTTTATATTGGGTTTATATTGTCTGTCCAAATCCTCGTCACTCTTTTTTCGAAGTCTTCTTAAGGTCTTATCTGAAATGCCGCAAGCATCAGACGTTCGTTTTTGCACTGCCAAAATAGACACTAACAGGCTCGAGTTATCTTTCTCTAAAGTAAAATAACGTTTCACTTGTAATACCTAACGGCGTTCACCTGGAGATAAACACCTTCTAGGAGTTGTGTCACCTTGCTGAACATTTTCCATAACTTTGCTTTATAACTGCTTTTAATTCACACAAAATCATAAACAAACTAAAAGCAAAAAGTATAACTCCTTATTTAAAATAGAAGATAACATCATGCACTTGAGCAAATTTTAATTACTTCTTGGGAAATAGTGATTATTATATAGATTTAACTATAATTATCCCAAAATAATTAAATTCTAGGAAAAAGTACCTGAGAAAATCTTTAACTTAAAAAACAAGATAAAAATACTTATCGCCGTACATTTGTTTTGGAACCGCTGATTTTGCCCCGCCCACTACAGTGAACCAGTGGAATGTTCGGTACGATCAAGTGTAGTGAAGGTGTTGTTAACTTAACCGTCTTACTATTGAACAACCTTTAAATGATTTAATCCGATATCGGACTTCATAAAACGAACAGACTTCTAGTATTAATGCCTGTATGATGAATGCGAACAATAAATTAGGCTAAGCTGCCGCTGGTTGTGTTGCAAAAACAGAAAAGAATCATGTAATTTCCGATTAGGCCCACTAAACATATCAGTAATACAATAAATTTTAATATAATGCATAGTATTATCAAACCCATCTAGCCAAACGTGAGAATGTTTAAAAAAATGATCGTTTTCCACAATATTTCAATGTATAAAATAAATATCTATTCATTGTCATCAGACATATGGCAACACTGTAGCCGCGGTCGGGGCGAAACCATGCAAGATTTTTCCTAGTGTTGGGAAAAAACCGATGATTTTAATAATCGAGTACTTGTTACTCGAGCGATTTTAATAATCGAGTTAATCGCTCGAGTGAATCGCCTGAAATTCCAATTTACCAAGCGATGACGTCACCGACTGCTTAACGGGCTGCCTAGCCCGTTACATGTGATCAGGTAGGGTATTTAGCAGGCACGTAACTATGGGTGGGCACAGGTTTAGCTAAAAAATTATAGTGTCACCAAACAAATTCCAGAAATTTATTTATTTGTGAATAATGAATTTTTACCACGTTTTTCGATACCAAACAAAAAACTGCAAAAAATCACACAAATATGTATTTATTGTTCGGGTTTTTAACCCGAACAAAAAGTATTACCACTAGTTATTTTTCTTCACATCTTTCTCAATCTACGAGCATAAAATAAGTAGATATTTAAAATAGCTTGTCAAATTCTTTCACTTTAAATTATCTGGTGCCCACTGTGTGCACTTTAAAAATTTAGGCTTAGTTACGCGACTGGCAAAATAAGAAAATTGGTTATTATTTTTTTAAATTCATGTACTCATGTATTCATAGTTACCTAAAAGTTCCTGTTTAAATTTAAGAATGCTTACCTTTAGTTACCAAAAAATTTGTCGATATCTATGTTTTGTTAACTATTTTGCTCGTTTTCTTATTTTCCATTAACATTTTCTATAATGTATGATATTTTTGAGAAGTCTTCTTGAGTTTAATAATAAACAGTTCCTGTTTAGATTTAAAAATGTTTACTATAAGATTACCAACGAATTTTTCTATATATTTTGTTAACCATTTTGTTCGTTTCGTTATTTTTCATTAACAATTTCTATTATTATGTTATTTTTGAGAAGTTTTCTTGTCTTTATAGTAATTAAAAATTTTAAAATTATATCCTTTAATTTTTTAATATTTACAATCGGAGACCTAAACTACTCCACTGGCTAGCCAGTTAAAACAAAACTTTACCAAATCATGTCGCGATGACTCCGCTAAGGGATTCAGCATACTTTTTTATATGCACCTTTTCGTTTATGCGCCTTTAAGAAAGACGTATGTCGTGTACTTGCTCAGCGTCAATCTCCGACCGGAGGTCGTCTATCAGATAACCGGCGATATTTTTCGGTTTTTCGCCTGATTTTTAACTAGAGTATTTCCTATCGAGCGAAAAACTGTTTGAATATACGAGCAGTTTTTTAATTCGATCACGCTACAGCGGTAAATTCCGTCGGCGGCAAGCGAAGCGCGGGTATCGAGTGAAAGATAATAAGTTACGGGCGACGGTTTTCGCTTGAATAGATAATTCGAGCGGTTTCTTTAATAATCGAGCGATGTCGGTTATTTCAATAATCGAGTGATCAAGCGGTTTTTCGCTCGACTGATCATAACACTAATTTTTCCATACCTTCGGCCTTATACACACGTCGTCATAGACGCGTATAAGATTCGTCGATCTGTCTCGCCTTTGAAAAAGTTAACTTTCTAGAGAAAAACGGGCTACGCCACAGAATTTTGCGTAAATATCTCCAACAAGATCAGTTTGTAACTTTTTAATAAGATAACGGTAATACAAGAGATGCCTAAAAAACGAAGATCGCCCTGTAAAAATTGGGATAGTAAAGTGAAAACCGCAACATTCTATTCAAAATGGCACTATGTACATAGAATCTCAAGTTTGAATTGAATTGAATAATATTTTCTCAGGAAGTAGAACTTTTTATAAACAGCAACTTTTTTCATAAACTTAATAATAAAAAAGTTCTATATGTACAGGGTTAGTCAACGATTGCGCGGAGTAAGTTTATGCATTGAAGATAAGATTTGTCGATAATGAGCTATTGTGTTGAGGTATGGTTGTATATTATGCACATTATAAAAATATTTTCAATTATACAGGGTGCGTTCAAAAAGTAGGGTGGCAGAAAGTTGTATTTTTTTAAATGGGACACCCAGTATTTTATTGTATATTTAGGTTCGTATTAGTGCCCTCTATAAATATCTAAAATATTATTTAATTTGCTTGGGTAGTTTAAGAGCAATAAATTAAAAACTAAAGAAAAAAAGTTTTGTAGTCCAGTAAAGAAAAATCAAAAAAACATTCTAAAATTATTTTTTTAACCACAGGATTGGGTGAGGTTCATAACAAGGGATCTAGAGATACTATGCAATTAATAGTGTTTATGAATTTTATACAGTGTGTTCATAATAAGGTTCCAAAAACGAAACATTTCAAAATCATTTTTCTCAACATTTTCAAATGGAACACCCTGTATATTTTTATGCCATCTTATAGCTGGTATAATATTCTTCCACTTTTGTAGGAAGTATCCAATTCCTATCTCTGATAGTTTTCGAACTATTTTGGTTTTTCTGGTTCTTACCGTTTTAAATAATTTGTCAATCGAACGAGGTAGCCATGGAAAACAAATTGAAAAATGTAAATGTCACTTTAATCAGTTTTCAAAATATTTTGATTTTTTTGGTTAACACACTGTTTTTGTTACTTTAACATTCCAAGAAACAATCAGTTACTTCTTCTTAATAAATGTTCGAATATATGTCCTTCTTGTTCAACACACATGTCACTTCTTTTAATGGTATTTTCTCGGACATTAGATAACCCTTGTTATAAACCTCACCTAATCCTGTGGTTAAAAAAATAATTTTAGAATGTTTTTTTGATTTTTCTTTACTGGACTACAAAACTTTTTTTCTATAGTTTTTAATTTATTGCTCTTAAACTATCCAAGCAAATTAAATAATATTTTAGATATTTATAGAGGGCACTAATACGAACCTAAATATACAATAAAATACTGGGTGTCCCATTTAAAAAAATACAACTTTCTGCCACCCTACTTTTTGAACGCACCCTGTATAATTGAAAATATTTTTAAAATGTGCAGAATATACAACCATATCTCAACACAATAGCTCATTATCGACAAATCTTATCTTCAATGCATAAACTTACTCCGCGCAATCGTTGACTAACCCTGTACAGGGTGGCCAACTAAGGGGACACATTATATAGAACATAATTTTGGAATCTCAATTATACAAAAATATATGTTTGTAACTTTCTCCCCGCGTCCTAATATTTCTAATTACATATTTTTCTTCTTCCTGTTATTAAGGTACTTATTATATTTTAATAATGTAACATGATTCTTTTCAGTGCAGTTAACCACCATCGTTTAGCATATCGTTTACTAATTGTAAGTTGATTATACTGTACCCTCCGAAATAACCGAAGTTGCAAACTTCCGCAAAGATTTCCTTAATATGTATACTTATATACATAGCTATCCGCAAATTGGAAATCTGATATATTTAAATATACCGGGTGTCAACGAGATTACTAGCAAGGCTGTAATATCCTTATGAATTCGATTTAATATTTTGGGAATTCTTATGATTGGGTAGAATGTATATTTTGAACGAACAAATTAAATTCGTTTCTGGTTTAACCGGAAGTACTATCATCTTCGTTATTTTTTATTAAACACCCTGTATTTTCAAAAAATTTCTATTCTACATTACATTCCTAGACCTAAGAAATCACACTATGGAATACGAGCACGTCATCGAAGAACACCTTGTATAGAATTTGTATTTAAAGTAATTGTACATTTTCTTGTAAAATTTTTCAACATTTTTTTGCACGTGGTTTTTTATTTACTATTTTATATTATTTATCATTTTTGATCCATAAGTTGTCATAACAAATACCTCAACAGGTAACAAGAAACTTGGTTAACTTTACTTTAAAAACAGTAAAACTAACCGTAATTTATGGATCTATATGTAACTGGAAAAACTTTTAGTAAGAACTACCATAAGATTATATCAAAACTTTTTAGTAAAAATTACTAAGATATTTAGTAAACAATTTATATTTTTGTTAAATTTACTAAAAATTTTTTATAAAATTGACTAAATTGTTTTGTAAAATTTACTAAATTTATTTGTAAAATGTACTAAAATCTTAAATAAAATTTAATAAAATATTTTCTAAAAATTTCGCGGCACGCGGATTTCCCAAGCGGTCACCTATTCAAGTAATAATCGTGCCCAATATCGGGTTGACTTCTCTGATCGATATAATGCTCTCTCCCCTTGAATCTGATTTAAGATTTTCATTCTTATAAAAATGCATTTTTTCAACATTTTATTTAAACTGGGTCATTTCAGAAATACTTAAAGTACAATAGTCAATAAAATATACCAAACATTTAAAAATATTTACCTCCTGGAGTTATAAATAAATTATTTTCACTTAAATTCATTGTAAAATTTACAATTTTAGTTCATTTTGCTAAATTTATTAGAAATCCCCATTACTAAGTTAGTAACTAATAAGACAAAGGAGAAAAACCGCAAATTTCAAGACACTACCATAAACTGACACTGGCATAAATATTGTTATTTAAATCGGTACATGTGAAAAAAACAATAACAACAATGAGAGAATTTTATTAACATAAAACATCAACTACTTAATGCAAAAAACCATATTGAACGAAAAAAATTTTTTTTTTGAAAACAGTTTATTTTATCGACATTGATCAAGAGTACCTTTTTTTCAGTTTAAGATTTAGAGTATCCAAAAATATTATTGTCGTTCCTTCATCATACAAGGTGTACAAAAAAAACATTTTGGTGTTACGTCTAGTCCGTCCCTGGCAAACTAAATAAGCCAAATTTGTTTAAAATGGCGAATTTTAAGGAGACTCATCTAGTAACCATTATACTAAACAATTATTAAATTACACCTGGTACTTAATCAATTATTTAAAAAACAACGATTCCCAATGACGTCCGTTATGGGCCCGTATCTCCGTAGGGGAGGCCATAGGAAGAAAAATAAAAAAAATAAGAACTTCTATTGTTATTTTCCAGTGTTCTATCTGATCCCGGGAGATGCCCACATATTCTGGGACACCCTGTATAGTATTTTTGTATTTACTTACTTTTTCTAAATTTATTAAAAATTCTATTTATACTTTTTTAGAAATTATATGTAGGTATCTACAATATTATTTTGGTACGTAAGGATTACTAATAAAAAATGTAATTAATACTGTACTTTATAGAAAACTTTACGATAAAATCTTTTCTATAATAATTTTAATATAGTCTTTTTTCCGTGAAGGCGTCGTGCATTAAAAATTTTTTTTTCATATTTTTTAAAATCCCTGTAATGGCGATTCCAGAAGTCAGCGTTAAAATAATATTGGTTAAAAAAAGTGAATTAAAAATCTTAGCAAACTCCAAAATGCTAATCAGCTGACGGCACTCCATCTGTTTGTCAAACAGCGGAATATTATTTAATTTAAATTTTAAGTTTCCTTAAACAATAACCACGTAAAACACAATATATATCTTCCTCCTTTCCCTCCCTAAGCAATTTTTATTTAATTTAGAAAAATACACCTTGTAATCGTTCCGCCAAGCGTCAATAAAACAGGACTTGAGCAAACAAATAACGTATAATCCTGATTAAGGTAGTTGTCGACTTAATGGTGACATATTGGACATTGGGGTACCGCTCTGATATAAATCACCTTAGTGACACAGCTACACTGATCTTCCTCGTTTAATTTAAGCACTAGATTTATCTCCTTCGTACGATGTTTAGAATTTATATGTTCTAACAATTTCAAGTAATTTCAGATCATTATTAAGAGTTTGCATTCAATACAAAAACATCGATTCTCCGAGATGGTTTTGTTGCTTGTATAATGGTTTGCATCTACCGATTTTAAAGTCACCCCAGAGCGATTCTGGCATGCGTTCTGCATTTGACAAATTGTATTTGTTAATTGTTTTTGTTTTTTTCGATTGCGATACAAAATTTTTAACTTTTTTAAATGGTAATTTTGTTGTTCCCAGCCAATTATAGAAATTATAAGAGAAAATATATATAATAATATAAATATATCTAAGCTTTAAAATATATATATAATCCCAAAGAACTAATAATAGTTAGGGGAGACCGATGAGGGTTGTGACAATTTTACTTAAAAGAACATATCTCAATAAAGAAACATACCACCATTATGAATTGTATGTCGCAATGTAGCTCAATCCTTACTCTTTTAAGAACAGTAATCAAAATCAATAAAAGTTATAAGGGTTCTGAGAAAATCCACGAAAACTGAAACTACTCCCTTTGTGACAACTCTTTTAACACCGAGGTAAATTGTGACAGCTGTGTATCTAGACTATATTTAATAGATAAAATTACTTTTATATGAATTATAAACAAAACAGGTTTTTTTTGCATAAAATTACTTTAATTATCATTTGGCATAATTGTAGGAACTACAATAACATGAAACATTAACATAACAGTATTAAATCTTTTCTAAGTAATTATGGCATCATTATATCAAACTTAGGATGTAGGAATTGACCAAAGCAAACGAACAGGAACAGATATAAACAGAAAAAAACATTGCAAGAAGCGTGTAAAATAAGCTATTCAGAAAATAACCTTTAATAGGAGAGTTGTGACAGCGTCTCACAACTCTCCTAGATGCCAAAAATCGCGATCTGGTCAGAATAATAATTCGTAATTTCGAGATGCAAACACAGCAAGACAATGCCACGCTTAGAAACTCCAAACCCACACAATATAAGAAAATATAGCATAACCACGTAAATGTAATATATCATGATATAAATACAATCACAAATTTTATAAAAAATTTATTTTTCGGTTGTTTTTCATGCAGACGTCGTAATCACGCAACAGCTTATCGTGGGCCATTGGCGCGTACTGCGTCAAGTAGCGCGTCTATAAACAAAACAATCGGGCGCTGTTGCCAGCTCGCTAACGACCATAGATTCCGAAATATCGTCTTTGTCACCACTCTACTCTCTGTCACAATTCTCCTCGGTCTCCCCTACAATTAAAACTTTAAAAAATATTTACTGAAATAAATTACTTGTGTAGAATAATGTAAAATCGATTTTTTTCCAAAATTTCCAACCTTATACCGCCTCCACAACAAACCGACAAAACAAAAACAAAACAGCAACACAACGTTTTTCAACAATTTAGGAACAAATCGGCAAAACAAAAACAAAACAGCAACACAACGTTTTTCAACAATTTAGGAACAAATCGGCAACATTTTACCAACTTTTATGTTTTGTTTTGGTTTTTGCAACTTATTGTCTTCCCGTCGCGGAGCGGTAAACATCAAAGGGCTCCTGTTTTGTTATTATTTCCGGCAACACTGCAGGTGCGATTGTATACTACCGTGTATAAAGTCCGCTAAGCAATAAAACCTCTCGAACAAGGTAGTCGGTGGCTCTCAAACAATAAATTATATTTTATTTATTTTCTAAATAAAATAATTTAGCAAAAAGCATAACTACTTATTTAAAATAGAACATATCATCCTGCACTTCAGCAAATTTTTAATTAATTCTTGGAACATAGTGATTATTATATATATTTAACTATAATGATCCCAAAATAACTAAATTCTAGGAAAAAGTACCTGAGAAAATCTTTAACTTATTGACGCAAAATGTTTTTCATTTGATAAATAAAAAAAGTATTAGTGAAAAATAGACAAGATAAAAATATTTATCGCGGTACATAATTCTAAAATAATTTTGGTTTGGACCCGCTGTGTTTGCCCAGCTGACTACCGTGAACCAGTGGAATGTTCGGTATGATCAAGTATAGCGAAGGTATTGTTAACTTAACCGTCTTACTGTTTAACAACCTTTAATTTTAATCCGATATCGGACTTCATAAAACGAACCGACTTTAGTTGTTATTCAATTCTATGATCGAATTCTCAGGGACTCAAAAATTCTCTCTTGAATTATTTAATAAATATTATTTTTTGTGAGAACGAAGCCGACGGCGCCTCCTGTTCTAATTGAACCGATGCCGACCTAGCGGTGTCCGACTTGAAGCAAGTCGTCTCCATCAAAAAATAATATTTAAAATAAATAATATAAGAGAGAATTTTTATTTCCGTGGGAATTCGAACAAAGATTCAAAATCAACTATACGTATATACTGTAAAACAAACACAGAAACGAAACACAGCAGCACTGACAGGTAGAGGTTGAGAATTATGGATAGTGCACCATCGACAGTTTATCGATAGTGATCCACTATCATTAAACGAAGTCTGTATTCTTGTGAGTTAGTAGTAATATATCACTTAATTTTGCATTTTTATGGCTTTAATTTTGAATTTTCCACGATGTGTTTGTAGATAAAATATTGTATGATACGCGTATTAAAAGTGTTTTAAATATATAAAACGAACTAAAGTTTGCTTTGTTATTTGTCGCTATATTAAAAGTGTTTGGCGTTACGACCGTTTCGTAGTACAACTACATGTTCAAGACGCTAACACAAGAGCATACACATACACTAGCTGTAACGCAATTATACCCCATAAGAAAAAACCCAAAAACTCAAAAAAATGTATAACCTTACATATTCAGGTCCGACCTCAGAAAACATTGCAAATATTTTATCATCTGATCAGGTAGCAATAGCGTTCAAACCATCAAGCAGTTTATCCAAATTATTTTTTAACGTCAAAGATCAGAGCGAAAAATATAAAAAATCAGAAGTTTTTAAGTTAAAGTGTAATGAATGCTATAGCTACTATATAGGACAAATGGGACGAAATTTTAAAACGAGATTTAAAGAACATAATGCATGCTATAGACTTAATAAAAGATTATCTAATTTTGCGAATCACTTTCCAGAAAGAAACTACATATTTCTAGACATAAGCAACCTACAAACTTACACACTGAACAAAAAGGCCATAAGTTAAATTTACTAGGAAACATTGAAATTTATGAACTTAAAACAGCAGTATTTAACCTTTTAAGCACACAATTAGATCTTGTCAATTTCCAGCTATTAAAATTATTGTAAAAATTCCATCTGGCACGTCGGCACGTGCATTCTTAGATTCTTTGAATATTAACCCGTTTGTCCCTAATTTAATTTTATTACATTATTGTGTCAAACATTATTTATTATAACAAGTTAATGTTTTTTATTTTTTATTTTTTACGAACAAACCCGAAGAAACCCGAACAAACCCGAACCCTTTTAATATAGTGACAAATAACAAAGCAAACATTAGTTTCATTTTATATATTTAAAATGTATTGTCAAAAAGTAACGGGCGAGTCAATCAATTCTTTAAAAGTGTTTTATTTTATTAGAATTGTTGCTCAAATTTCCTCCTTACAAATCATTGACAATTCATATAAAAATAGAAATAAAATAGTGGATACAATATTTTGCCAATCGCGGCAATTGCTAATCAGAGTCTTCCCATAAATAATTGATAACTGGCCTGAATCCGCAATTAACTACAAACAATTAGAACAATCTTAATTAATTATGTGGTTAGGCGGTAGTTTTCATTTTAAAAGAATTCGACTGAGCTAAAAATGCTGTTATTCTTTTCTTAATTCACTTTACAACCTACACGGAAAGAAAAACGTTAATTATTATTAAATTTCCAATAAAAATAATATAACTAACCACAATTTTGGCTCTATTAATTAAGAAATGCTTTTAAATTATAGTAAAATTTTAATCAACATTTTTAGTAATAATTACAAAAATATTAAGCAACCCAGAAAAATGTTTGTAAAATTTACTAAAATCTTCACCTCTAAACCTCACGTTGTGTCGCTTGACATCTTCGATCGAAGGTATGTTCCCTGTATAAGTTCTCCCCCATCATTTTTTACGAAGAGGGGATCCGATTTAAGTGTATTATTCTTATAGTAGAGCATTTTTACAACACTTCATCTAAGCTTGGTCCTTTTTACAATATAAACTGCTTAATAGTATATTAAGATACAAGTTTCATAAGACATGATCTTAGAGCACGCGTTTTCTAAAGTACAAGTGCTCTAATTGTCTTATGAACCGTGTATTTTATAATACTTTTTCTATTTGGGACTTGAAAGTCTGAAAAACTTTAAAAAATATTGTAGATTTTTTCCATTTGAATTAATATTTTCTTTTTGGGTTGGCAATACTTTTACAATTTAATGAAATGTTACAAGTATCAAATATGCCATGTTAGAAACAACAAAGCTTCTTCCCATTAGTCATAATTAAAAATAAATGTATTATTAAAGTTAATAAAAATGAGTCAAGAAGAAAGTTGTAGGTACTCCGTCAGAAATACGAGAAATTGCAGAAAATAATCTAGAAAAACTTTTTAAAAAAATATACAAAACTTTGAGTTAAGGTGCGAGCAGAACAAAGTTCAAAATATTGAACAAAATAATAAATACTACTGTTGAACAAAATAGTGTGTCGACACAGAATCCGACAGGTATAACAATTAATGCCCAGGAAATGTCTACAGTAACTATATACATGTATATATAAAGTAATATGTAGGTATAATACTATATTGAATTAAAAATAAAAATAGCACTTTATTGAATAAAACTTTAGAGATACTCAACTGGAAGATATTTCTATTATTTTTAGGTTATGTTGTTTTATAATTGTGACTAGAAATTAGTTGACGGATACCGCCAGCATGTTATATATTTCCGAGTATAGGTATTTCAGATAAATATCTAGTAAAAACGATCTATTTGCAAGGTTAAAGGTTAGTATTTTAAAGTTTTCTATAAAAAATTTTTGTCGAATCCATAATGCCTAGAAAACTAGTTTTAACGAAATCGAAGTAGCCGAAAATTCGTACCCTATTTGCTGCCAACATAAAAAAAAATTAAAGTTTCAGTTTCATAAAGTGGCAGGTTATTAAATTTTTTTGCATTTCATAATGTAGCCATTATGAAACCCAAATAGAAAAAGTACATTAATAGTCGTCAGTAAAATGTGATATTTAACTACTGGAGTTTATTTTCACTGGATTTGTTGTAAAATTTAAAATATATTTTCCTATTTACTTGATTACTATAATACCTTCCATCTTTTCAATTTTCTTATTACTTTTGCCAGAACAAATTTACAGATTAACAGACTTCCAGTATAATCAGTAACTGTTTTGACACAAGATGACCTAATAACGGACCCTAAGGGTAAAAATACAGCCCCCAATAAATCAAACGTAAATCTTGAGCTAGCCAAATGGACCACACTGAAAGGATAACGCCACCGTTAAAAGATAAATGACTTCTAGGACCTCCGAAGGGTGACAACAAATCGCCCTAATAGACCCCAAATGAAAGGAAGGTATAGACGTTCTTGCGTAGGATTAAAATTAATTTCTTCCGTTATGTAAGATCATGTTACTTTTGTGTGGCATTTATGGTTTCTTGAGTGACAATTTATTTTAAAATGCAAATTTATTACAATTTTAACACAGTAACGGAAGTGACAATAATTCTAGTGAACACACTTTTTACTTTTAAATCAGAGGAAAGCATATAAATGTAGTTAAGCATTGCAGTGACGTGGAAGCTCCTTGTCAGTGGTTCATCAATAATTAAGCCAAGGACTTAACAACTATTACTTGCTCGTCTAGACAAAGTTAGATTAGCTGGATTAGACCATGGTTTATTTGAAAAGAATTCATGAATTAGGTTTTGAGCACTTAGATACAACAGACCAACAAATATTGGTGTCATAAGCATATAAGATAAATAGTCTTAATTCCACCTAGATTGAATGAATAGCACTAATACACGATGAACCACTGCCGCCCATCCACATGTGATTCTGCTGAGTAGGTACTTCTTAAACTTCATTATTTAAGAATTCATTAAGCTGGATGTTTGTGATTTTATATACAGCCAAAGGAAAGTATAATGTTTCTTTTACAATTTCTCTTTTGATTCATTTGTTTATTTCTGTTACTTCATGAAATGCCAAATGTTTATTGAATGTGCCTAGATTTTTTTGGTTGAAAGCCCAGACCTAAATCCCATTGCACGTATTTGGGATTTTATGGGGTTACAAAATAAAGAACGATAATCTCTTACATATTACTTACAATAATGGGGCGAAAAAGCAATGAAAAATAAAAAAAAATTAACAATTTCCCAATTACCCTATATTTTCTTAGTTAAAAGAGATACGTAAAAATATTATATACAGAAGTTTCTTTATATTGATTGTTGAATAATCTGCCGTTTTCAGAATAAGTATACGGGGTCAGGTAAAATAGTTATCGGACCTAACCTAATTTTTTTTTTAAATAGAACACCCTGTATATTTTAATCTAAAAAGATACTATTTTAAATTATTCTTTCAAATATATAACATACCATGGATGATATTGGTTTCCTAGGCGATTTATTTAAACTTTATTACTTTGAAACGAAATAAAAGATTCAGATTAAGGATAAAATAACGGGAATCATCGCAAGTGTTCGGAATATGTCCATAAATGGTTACCGTCTTTCCGGATAGCGAACAAAATATACATTTTGCGCCATTTCTTCGTTTATTTCAATTTTCAAGATAAAGTGATAAGTGATATCATATAAAATTTTTCAAAATGTTGATAAGTCATTTTCACAAATGAAGATGTAAAAATGAAATTGATATTAAATGTTAATAGTCAACATAGTTGTTTCTAGGATATTAGCTTTTGTTTCATGGTCTACTGTGGTTTAAAGTAATAAAGTTTAAATAAATCGCCTTGGAAACCAATATTATCCATGATGTGTTATATATTTGAAAGGAGAATTTAGAATGCTATCTTTTTACATTAAAATGTACAGGGTGTTTCATTTTAAAAATTAGTTTAGGTCCGATAACTTTTTTACCTGACCCCGTATACTTATTCTTAAAAAGGAGATTATTCAACAATCAATATAAAGAAACTTCTATATAGAACATTTTTCTTTATCTCTTTTAACTAAGAAAATATAGGGTAATTTAGAAAGTGTCAATTTTTTGATTTTCCCCCGTATCTCTTAAGCGAGCAAAAATTATCAAATTTTGATTTTACCGTTTTAAGTTTGACCCAAAAAGAACACATCCTACATTACTTTTTTGATACTACTAACAATTACGGAGATAGATAGATAAAAGTGTCGAAAATGGGACATTATATTATTAATACATTTAATAAAAATTCTTAATTTCATAAAGTAACAGATATAAACAAATAAGAAAATGTAAAAAAAACATGAGACTTTTTATTTGGCTCCAATAACTTTCAATGCCTAGTATACTCCATAGGGTGTTATAAATTTTCGTGAAAAACACTTAACACAACAGATTAATAACATCCAGTATAATACTAAAATTACTTCTTGACCGAAACAATAAAGGCAGTTATATTCTTAAGAAAAAACCTACAATTAGAAAAAAAAATCAATTAAAACCACCACCAAATTTCGAAAATACATAACATCAAATTTGAGGCAAATTTCTGGTTATACGTTAAATAAGTTTCGCAGTGTACTACTTTTTAGGTATCTTCGCACAATATTTTAAAGGACTAGATTTGAAATCGTATAAAATTGAAATATTCCCTCTCCCCCATGAAGGCAATTTTAGATTCATTATTTTTAAGTCAAAAAGGAAAAGTGTGAAATCGTCTTTATTCATTGATTTCTTTGTGCTTGCGGATTGATTGATGGCATTTTCAAGGCACCAATTTAGTCAGCATGCAAGGTCTTATTATACCATAAAAATGAATGTCTCGTAAGCTTTTGTTAACGTATATACCTTCGATGTTAGCATTTGATATATTAATTTGCTCTTGAAGATGTGATTAGGCATACCATGACAGCTGGTGAAATTTAAAAATATCTCCGAGTGAAATGGGATATATTTAGGTTCTTATTGTAAGAGGAATGACTTTCTTTCTGGAATATGTTCGATTCCTTAAAATTTTGGTCAAGTTTGATATTTTATATCTTCTTTATTTGTCATGCGATCTTCATCAGTTTGTAGATCAATTTATTGTGTTTTTCTTTAATTATTTTATAAAGTAACATTTTTCGATTAGGCTATATTATACAGGAGTATACTGTTGTTTTTTGTCGTAATTTCAAAACACCCTGTAGGAAAATTGAGGTGGATAATTTTATTTACATACTGTTCCTTGTCATCTTTGATGTATTCTAAACATTTTCTTCTTTGATTCATTCCATTATCTCATTTCTGCTGCGATCTGCAAAATTTTAAATGAAACGATGTTATTTTTAGAAAATGTATGTCATGGGTATTTCTACCGAAGCACGCACCAATCTTGTATTTGTTGAGGTCTAATCGCCCACCGTGATATTGAGGAAATCCTCCAAGAAGTTTTTGTTCCATTTGCTCCTTTCATTGGGACCCATTTAAATTGATGCATGATAATGCTAGACCTCACGTTGCATTTGTAGTGAGTGAATATCTGGATGAAGTTGGACTTCCAAGATTGGAATGGCCCGCATGTAGCCCGGATCTCAACCCAATCGAACATCTTTGGGATCAACTTAAAAGGGCCGTTCGTCGTCGTCCTGTACAACCATAAACTTTGCAAGAATTACGACTGGTGCTGACCGAAGAATGTCAGGCTATCCCTTAACTTTATGATATACCCCTAGTGTTTGTTTTTCTTAATGAAAATAGGCTTCAAATCAGCGTTTTATTTAAAATTTTGCAGCTCGCAGCAGCACAGATAATGGAATGAATCAAAAAAGGAAATGTTTAGAATACATCAAATATTACAAGAAACAGTATGTAAATAAAATTATTCTCCTCAATTTTCCTACAGGGTGTTTTGAAATTACGACAAAAAACAACAGTTTGATTTACTCTAGTATAATATATCCTAATCGAAAAATGTTAATTTATAAAATAATTAAAGAAAAACACAATAAATGGATCTACAAACTGATAACATATTATGTTGAAAAATTCAAATATCGAAGAATTATCGAGAGACGTATTTTAAAAATTAAATACTCAACCTGAATAAATTTTAACTTTATATATATGCAAAGAAATAATGGTTTCGAAATGAGCATTTATATTATTTATTATTTTAGTAGGGGAGCAAAAGATTCCAATTAAGCCATTAATTTTCAAAATCAAGAAATTATCTTTTTCACGTCTGTAATTGAACAGTACAAATAGGCAAACAATTAATTTCGTTTCGAGAATGACAAATATTTAAGTAAACATATACAGGGTGGCCGATCGAAAACAGTCCAGCAAGGTTTACGGCTGTGTACGTGAAAATTAAAGAAAAAACTAGGACCCGTAAACTTGTGTTTTCAGGGGGAGATGTTTCACTATTAATTTCATCCCTGTAACCTCAACCCCCCTAGCGGGGGCGGCTACTGCCCTTGTTTTTTTCAAATGGGAATGGGTATATTGTGATACATCTTTTTAAAGGGCATTAAATTCTCTTTAAAATGGCGCTTTGTTTTGTAAATTTGAGCTACGCGCCGCCGAGAAATTGCATTTGCGGTTGACAGCATTCTCTAACAAGTCTAAATAACTATCTCCATTTAAATTTCCCGGTAAGAAAAATGGTCCAATTATGTGATCACCGAAAATACCAGCCCAAACGTTTAATTTCTGAGGATTTTGAGTATGAACCTCGTGGTACATCCTTGGATTCGTGTCGGACCAGTAACGACAGTTATGTCGATTGACAGTGCCATTAAGAAAAAAAGAACATTCATCTGAGAAGCAAACGTTAAAAAGGTAGTTCGGATAATTTAATACTTGTTCTGACATTACTTCACAAAAGTGTAAACGGCGGTCATTATCATCTTCATTCAATTCTTGGAGAAGTTGAATTTTGTATGAGTGCCATTTATAATGTTTCAGAATTCTCTGTATAGTGGTCCGCGAAATTCCCGTTACATCAGACATTTTTCTGGTACTTAATGTTGGATTCATACTAGCTTGACCCAGAACAGGTACTTCTACTGCTTCATTTCTTACCGGATTTTCAATGATCCTTTTTTTATTTGTCACTGAATCAGTTTGCCGAAATTTTGCCACTAATTCTAGGATATAACCATGATATACATGTCTATCTGGATGTCTATCATTAAACAAAGTTGCCGTTACTCTTGCACATTGAATGTTTATAAAATACAATTCAATAATTTCCACTCTCTCCTCAATAGAATAAACCATTTTTTATGTCACGATCAAATCAAAAGAAAATAATAGCGCAGAAATAACGTATGTAGATCTGGATCAACCACTTTACTGATGATAAAGATGAATTGACTGATGCTTATTACTTTAAAAAAATGTTTACGCACGAACATGTGTACTTGATAAGAGGTGCAGTGAAATGCTTCAAATTCCGTTGCTCGGCGGCACGTATCTCAAATTTACAAAACGAAGCGTCATTTTAAAGAGAATTTAATGCCCTATAAAAAGATGTATCACAACATACCCATTCCCATTTGAAAAAACAAGGACAGTAGCCGCCCCCGCTTGGGGGGTTGAGGTTACAGGGATGAAATTAATAGTGAAACGTGTCCGCTGAAAACACAAGTTTACGGGTCCGAGTTTTTTTTTAATTTTCACGTACACAGCCGTAAACCTTGCTGGACTCTTTTCGATTGGCCACCCTGTATATTTCTGACAACAAGAATTTTTTTCAAATTGTGAGAATGCAGGTATATTTTTGTTTAACCCTATTGTTAATTAAACTAAATTTTTATTTAACATATACTATCCTTTTAAAATTACGCAAATCCTATGAATTTAAAATTTGTTCTATGCATTTTCACTTTTTTTTTTTTTTTTTTGGACACACGATGAGAAATCTGCTTACAGACACCTGACCCTCGCGGGGGTCAGGTTAGCAACATTGCGGGGAAAAACCAGACCAATGTCAACTTACAGAGTGTGAGTTTCGCCTACGAATGTAGACGAGCCGACTGACTAAAACTCACCATCTGAGTTAGGTATCATACCTATAACTCACTTTCATTAGATCGCTACGTTATCTGCATATCCGTTGTTGCTCAGCGTTGCTGACTTTTGTTTATTCGGTTCCAGCTCTTGAAACTTTTCCACTCGAAATTAATCGAGTGAGCAAATTTCAAGAGCTCCATTCACTAGATGGTAGGCGTAGGCGTAGAGGGGTAGGTAGCTCTATTTTTTACTGTGATTTTGAGGTGTATATTGCTTTTGAATTGACCTGCCGAACCAATGAATAAAATATAACATAACACTAAAGAGTCGTTAAAAATGACAAGAGAACTACGAGTGCAGGAAACAACCACGGTACATGCACGAATACTATTACGACGAAACCAAATAAAAATACCGTTCGAGAGTTTGAAAGGAGATTATGCATTACCCTTAACAGATGTAACCCGATGTAATAGTGATAGGGATAGGTATTTAACATTGTAATTTTTTTGAATTTTAGACCGGGGAGATAAAACTAATAGTATGGCAGCCCGTTATTATCCCTTCGACCATAAAATAAATAAGGAAATCCCAAATTTTAAAACCTTTTCGAGCAGAGCCGGACCAGGTATACAAATTGAATTTATACCGATGCCTGATGCATATATAAATACAAAGTGATTTTTAATAATTTTAATCTTTTTCCGGCGAGTAATTTTTAGTTAAGCTTATTAGTGGTAGAATGTGGCGTCCTTGGTATTGTGCTGATAGGGGGGCATCTTCAAGTGTCATTTTTAAAAGAAAGCATTTATCTACCGATGCCAAACTAATAATTACAAATGTGTATCAATCGTTGAGTAGAAATTTTAATTCGATGGATGCTTTAGCAGAGACGTCTACTTTGACAAAAACTCCTTTATCTTCGGTCAGAGACATAGTACTTAAACCTGTTAATCCTAGAAAAAACCGGAGTGATTCTGGCACATTTAGAAGCATTGACGAAGATGACATAGATTTATTAAGAAGAAAGATTTACCAAATGTATGAGGCACAAACTGTACCCACTTTGATTTCCCTCAAAGAACGACTGATTAAAGACGAAACAAATATCTCTTGTAGCCTTTCAAGCCTTAGGAAAATATTGCGTAAAATGGGTTTTAAATACCGAAGCATTGATAAAAGACAAACATTAATGGAATCTCAACGTTTACGGGAATGGAGACTTTAATATTTAACAGCTGTTAAACAATTTAGAGAAGAAAATCGTCCAATTATTTACCTTGACGAAACATCGATCCCCATGACACTCTAAGAAAAGGTTGGGATGATTCTTCCAAAAAATGTCAAACCAAGGCACCATAAATAAAAAATAAAAATAAATAAGGAATACGAGTGTGACAAACTTGCAGCAGAAAATGGACATACAGTGTTGCGCCATCCTCCGTACTATTGTATATTCAACCATATTGAGCTAATATGGCACCAATTAATATCTAGTATTAGGAGAAATAATATTTCTCCTACATTACATGCTTCTGTAGTAGAATTAATTAAAAACGAAGTAAGAAAAATTTCTGCAGACAGCTGGAAAAACTGTGTACAGCATGTACTTAAGGTGGAAAATTCTTACAATTGTATGTTCAACCCTTAATTATAAGTTTAGGCTTAGATGAAGATAGTGATAATGATACAGTGTTAAATTTTGAATAAATTATCAATAGTTTCTTAGAATTGAATTAATTTTTATTGTACTTGTTATCCCAATAGTTATACTTTAAAATTATATTATTATCATTAATTGTTATCATTATTTTACATTTATTATAGGTACCTAAAAGTAAAAATATCTATCTATCTATTTATTTTATATTATAAAAATAAATCATGAGGTGTGGTATACATTTTCAAGCCGGCCCTGATCCCATTTATTGAGCTTTGAAGAGGTTAAGGTGTATACAATAGGGTTTAATCAGGTAATTTATTTATGTCAGTAAGAGTCCACGGTATAATTCTGTAACAACTATACCAGGATTTCAGACTGATCACGACCTAAATTTTTTTGAGTTTTTGGGTGATTTAATAAGGACTTGAGAAGGAAATTGACAAGAACAGAAATTGGCAACGTTGCGAGATCATTGAGAATCATCTTTACATATTATGTAAAAAAAATTGTCGTAATAGTTATCGCGCCTCGTCCGCTCTTTTTATTTTTTGATTGAGAGTGATGTTTGATGAGATGAAAATAGTAACTGACATTTTCCGTGCGGTGAACAGTTTTGGTCTGAGAAAAATCGAAAATCGTTTACAGCGGAGAATTCAACTTATCACGCCTCGTCCGTTTTACTTGTCGGATGTTAATTTTCGTTATTCGTGACCGGAAAAAAATGAGATCGGACATATTCATCGACGCGCAAGCGCAGTGTTGTAGCTTAGGCATGTCATTTTTTTGACGCTGTTCGAATTATCGCGCCTCGTCCGTTTTCAAGCAGAACTCGTGTAGTGTGGCTCGGAAAATTAGGGAAAAATACAGACATTTTTACCCACGCATTTTTTAGCAGTCAAGAAAAAATGTGTATCAATAATAATGCAATATGGGGACATAGCTGATGCCGAGTTGTTATAGACAACCAAGCCACACAGCAAGCCGTCCCATGGGCGTGCCCTGTACCGCAATCATAATTATACAGATAGGAGATCCAAGTCCGCTGCCCTCCCTGCAGCTGCGCAACACGGAAACTGTCCATTCGACTCGATTTACTATTTTTTAGAGTGTTATCAACAATTAAAAAAAAAATTGACCCGGTCGCTTTAACTTTTTTACACCCCTTTCCTTGACATCTTTTGTTTAAACTATGGCATTTTTGCAACACTCAAAACGTCCGTTGTCGATGAATTCACGTTTTTTTTAATATATTTTTAATATGATTTCATCAAGAGCGGACAAGGCGTAATAACAAAAAGACCATCTGCTTTCTTACGGACTGAAATCACTCTGACCGGTAAGCGCAGCGTTAAAAAACATTTTTGCTCGAGAAAACATTCTTATTTTTTAATAATCTAGTGATTAGTCATTGATTAGATGAAGGCTTGATAACAGGACATTTTTTTGGTAACGGGCTGCCATAATATGATTTTATTTTGAGAAGCATATTGTTTAAACTCCCCAACATGCTTGTTTAAAAATATGATAATCTCATTTTAAATATTTAGAAAGTTATTTTTAAACGAAATAGGTATAAAAAAAGTAATGAAAGAAGTTTTCATTTTTATCATTTCAAAGTGCATATTCTAGTTGAAAGTTTACAAGAATTTAAATCTTGTAAATTTATGGTTTGGTTTCAAATAGCAAATAGCTATCTATTCATTTCATCTTTTTATAGAAACATGTATCCACATTTTTAAATATAGTAACAAATTCTGCTGAAAGGAACAAAATACATAAAGGGTAGTATTTCTTTTTCGTGTGTTAGTTTGTTTTATTGTTAACTTATCGCATGAAAACGTTCATATTTTTAATATTTAACGCCAGCATTTTATGTGCTGAAAATGTACCCTAACGATTTTCGTGTTACGTTTATACCTAGACTAAATATGTAATTAAAAGTTGGTGAACTTTAGTGTAAAGTTGCGTGTCCGAAAACTTCGAATCATTCCCCTAAAATTGATTTTCTGAAATGCTAAGCAGGGTGGCGTTAAACCAACAAGGAGCTTTGAAGGAATATTGACGCATTGTTGGTTAGTGAAATAGTTCAGCCGCAAAGGTATAAAATATTCCATATCTTAGTTATTTATTTTTTAATTATTATATAAGGCGACAGAATTTACAATTGAATGGCATTCGTCATTTAGTACCAATATTTTTTTTGCCGACGTGTATTAACCTGGTGTTTATCTTTCACCAAATTAAAATTACATTTATTTTATTATTTCAATTATGATATCATAATTATACCGTATGATTTAAGTTTTCGGGATAAAATCAAAAACTGTTATTATTGCAAATTGCGCCATCTAGTAATTTTATTCGTGTACCACTGGATACGACATCGACAGTTAAAAAGATTTATCTTCTTCAAACAAGCTAAGATTTGCTAAAATTGAGGAGGTCGTTTAGAAGTTACAATAGCCGCACTCTTATCAAGGTGTGTACAGGGTGGCCAACTAAGCGAGGTAAGCGGCTATATCTCCGAAACCGTTCACCGTACAGCTTTCGGAAAAAAATATTTATAGGAAAAGTTGCCAAGAGAAATTGCTGGAAATTATTTGCATGTTTGTAGGCCGGCCGCTAGGGGGCGTAACACAAATAGTAATTTGTTGCCAGTCGATTTCTCTACAATTGGCATAGGTAAGGTATATTGATTATACTTATAAATAAATTTCACTTGTATCGTGAACAACTTTGCTTGAACATTTTTTTCTCTAGCCCTGCAAATAAAGTGGTGGGGGTAACGCAAACATCGATTTGCAAAAAATGCAATATCTCAGGAACGCCTCATCTGAAAATATTCAAATTGGTGTTATTTGAAAGAGCTCTTCTTGCTTTATTAGCTACACTTCAAGCGATGTCTATGTCATTTTTACTGTAGTCGTTAGATGGCGCTTTCAACAGATTTAACATATTTATCGTTTTTCTCGAAAAGCTTAAATGCAATGGTAAATATGTTATTACACCAGTGCAGAGAGGAATAAAGGCCAGAGCAAACGGTGAAAACCGCAAGTTCCTATCTTTTTTCTAACCGGAGATATCAATGAAAAATTAATTAATTTATGTCCTACTAAATCTCCCGCCCGGTACTTACATTCTTCTTCTTCTTCTTCGTCAGCCATCGTTTGTCCACTCCCGAACAAAGGCCTCTTTCATTCGTTTCCATGTACTTACATATGTTGCAAAAAATAAGAAGGCTTTGGAAACAAAATACATATTATATATAATAGGAGTATTGGGTAGAAACGTTAATTTTATAAACCAAAAGAAACGTATTCCTTAAATGCACAAACTGTCTGCCATCCTGGCCCATACATTGTCTGAGCTTTCCTATAGTAGAAATAACAGCAGCTTCCACTTCCGCTCTTGGCAGGCGAAGAATTGCATTTAGGATTTTGTTCTTCATATCTTCCCTGGTCGTAGACCTAGCTTGGAATACAATACCTTGTAATCGTTCCCACAAATAAAAGTCCAAACAGGTCAAGTCAGGTGACCTGGCTGGCCACGAAAAAAGCTTCCCCTTCCTATCCATCGGTCTGGATATGTCTCATTCTTTTTCTATATATTCTCGCACATTAATTGAAAAATGTGCTGGACAGCCATCTAGCTGCAGGAACATATTTTACCTGGTTTCAAGAGGCACATCTTCTAATAAAACACATAATTTATTCCTAAGGAACTCCAAAAAAAGGTTCCCATTTAGTGATTGGTCAAAGAATTTGGGTCCAATAATTGTACCCCCTATGCCACACCATACGTTGACACTCCAACGTCCTTGGTGCTGAACTTCTCGTATCCAGTGAGGGTTTAAGGGAGCACTAGAATACGTTTCGTTTGGTTTATAAAATGAACGTTTCTTCCCAATACTCCTATTATATATAATATGTATTTTGTTTTCAAAGCCTTCTTCTTTTTTGCAACATATGTAAGTACCGTGCGGGAGATTTAGTAGAATATAAATTAATTTTTCATTGATATCTCCGGTTAGAAAAAAGATAGAAACTTGCGGTTTTCACCGATTGGTCTGGCCTTTATTCCTCTCTGTACTGGTGTAATAACATATTTACCATTGCATCTAAGTTTTTCGAGAAAAACGATAAATATGTTAAATCTGTTGAAAGCGCCATCTAGCGACTACAGTAAAAATGACATAGACATCGCTTGAAGTGTAGCTAATAAAGCAAGAAGAGCTCTTTTAAATAACACAAATTTGAATATTTTCAGATAAGGCGTTCCTGAGATATTGCATTTTTTGCAAATCGATGTTTGCGTTACCCCCACCACTTTATTTGCAGGGCTAGAGAAAAAAGTGTTTAAGCAAAGCTGTTCACGATACAAGTGAGATTTATTTATAAGTATTATCAAGATACCTTACCTATGCCAATTGTAGAGAAATCGACTGGCAACAAATTACTATTCGTGTTACGCCCCCTAGCGGCCGGCCTACAAACTTGCAAATAATTTCCAGCAATTTCTCTTTGCAACTTTTCCTATAAATATTTTTTTCCGAAAGCTGTACGGTGAACGGTTTCCGAGATATAGCCGCTTACCTCGCTTAGTTGGCCACCCTGTACAAACTATCGAACAATGTTAACAAAGGCATATCCTAATATGGAAATATTAGTAGAAATTTATAATTTTAATATTCTTTCCAATTGTTTCCCCTTACGGCGAAATGCGGAACTTACAAATAATTCTATAAGATGTCTTACGTAAATTTTCTATAATTTAATATTAAACGTTTATTTTTAAAGTTTTTAGTTGGATTATTGCTGAAAATGCAGTTTTTGTAGTTTAATGGAAAAAATCCCCGGGGGGCACCATGCCACAGTTTCAGCCTAGGGGCACACAGATCCTAAATCAGGCCCTGGATATGCCTTGTACCATTGTATATACGACAATTAAAAATTCACTTATTTGTGGTTTATTATTAAATTATTTGTTATTTATTGAACTAGTCCAGCATAAGTAAAAATTTAGAGCTTGCTTATGAGATATTATTTATAAAATTAGGAAAAAATACGGGACCGTATCCCAAAATTTTCTGATGTTGTTCAAAAACCCTCGCAAAGTCATTAAACCACAATGTGTCATACAACGTTGCATTCGGGAGAAAAAGCTCTCAAATTCCAATACCAGAAAAACAGGATCGTATTTAAAAAAAGAAAGTTGATAATGGCCCTTCGAAGACGACTCGTCGGATTACAAAACAATTAACGCTGTTAGATAGAGCGGAAAAAGTGGCAATGCAAAAGTGCAATTTACTTTAGAATTCGATCTCAAAAAAACCCAGGAAAACAATAAAACCATTTTTCAGAATTTTGTTTTTTTCCGGATATCTCCGGAACTACTCCGAATTTTAAAACTTTGCTGCAACTGCATATTATTAGGCACGTAAATGCGCAACTTTACCTCTATTTAACCGACTTCGTATCTCTTACGGTTTCCGAGATCCCTGACTGGCCCTCCTTATCTTGGACACGTTGCATATAATTTAATAATTTATTTTTAAATTATATACAACGTGGATTATTACTGAAAATGCAGTTTTTGTAGGTCAATTTAAAAAAAAACATTGGAGGCTGCGTCACCGGTTTAGCCTAGTGACCCACCGAACCTAAATCCGGCCCTGGATAGGCTCCTGTCTTGTAACAATGTGCCCAAAGCGGATACAAATAAATCGTAAACTCATCTTCATTATAAAGATCAAAAAACATGCCGTCAGAATAGAGTTTTGTGCGAAATTAAAAAAAAAACAAATTTTACGTTGTTCCTATTAAAATAGAATAGATTGAAATAAAAACTTAAATATGGCTAATTAAGAAGTAATTGATATTTAACGGTATATCTAAATCTAATTATAAGCGCCAATGAGAGAGACTCATAAAAAAATTTACCTAGTTACAGTGTGTTTTGTAACAAATCCATATCCAACTAGTAATGTTGAAATCCAATGTTCATTTTGATTAGTATGAGATGGTGTGAAAGATGGTCGTTCCAATCAGGGCTTTATAAAAAGTACATTCCGAATTTATACTAATTTTCAAAGCTACCCGATTGCTTTTATGGAAAATTGTTTACAACCAACCTAAGAATGTGAATTGTTAATTCTTCAAAGACTGTAAATCAAAGCCGCATCCACCTTGATTTAAAATTATTTTTTCTAAAGGTTTAAAACAATACCTATAGGTACTTAAACATATACTGCATAATCCCATAGAACATCTGCAAATTCCAAAATAAATTAAACATAGTGGAGACACATTAATCAAAATGTATTAACGTTACTAAATGCTTTAATAATTTAAGATGTTAACGCCATTTAATAATTGTTAGGAAAAAACGCATGTTAACGGGCTTGGCAGCAGCGAAAGTGTTGAAACAAATATCCTCCTGAATTATGTTGGAACTTAGAAGCTTTATTATAAAGTGCTTGCAGCATTAAAGTTTGGCATATTTTTAGTAACATTCATTATTAACATTAATAATCATTCTTGACATATAAAAACAGAGACGCCCAGATACGTTTTATCGCACCCTGTATTTTTTCGGGAACAGATGGTTCATTACTACCCTCATAATTTAACCCTTTAAGGGTAAAACAACACATTTAAAATAGACAATTTTTGCAACCATTTTTAACGATATTTTAATATTACCCGGAAACCACTAGACTCCGGAACAGGATTTTTTGGTCACCGAAAGAAGAAAAAATAAGACGCATGTGTGGGAAAATTGCGTTTGAAGTTTCAGATATTTTTGCGTTATAAAACCCGAAAAAGCTGTTGGCGAGAAATGTCTAATCATTGTTCGAGCGTCATAAAAATCATTAAGTAAAAACACAAAGTAAGTAAATATTCCGCCCGGACTGACGAGGCATTTTTTCACTAATTATCTGTATTAATTAAATATCTGCCTAAAAATCTACTCATGATTAATTAATAGCCGACGTAGGTTAGTTTGTTATAATTTACTGGATATAGTGATGAAACATCTATTTTTTAATAAAATATCGATTTTAAAAATTTACTTTAGTGAGTCGGTTCGATATTTCTCAACATCAAGATCTGCATAGAAAATAGTTAACTTAAATATCTCATTCGCCCTATTAGATAAGTAGTCACAGTGTATGTTAACCCGTGCGTGGTCAATTAGAAGTCATAATCCTCTTATTTATTTTCTCATGGGGACGATAGTATTTTAATTCAAAATTGTAATCGAGATTCGAACAATCTCGATAATTGGTTATGTCAAAATTCACTATTTCTCAATAACACAAAAACCAGTTACATCCGTTTTTACAATTACCAGAATCATAATAATCTGGATATGGAACTGCTTATTAATAATGAAGAAAGAAATATTGAAAATCAATACTCTAAAATTTCTAGGAGTGCAAATTGATTAGCATCTGAATTGGAAAAATCATTGTGATCTGCTCAAATCAAAAGTAAATTCATGTTCGTTCACTCAAGACTGCGATTTCTATGAGGGAGTTCCTCATGGTGTATAACGCACAAGTAGATTCTCGTCTGTGTTACGGGGGTGATCTTCTGGGGTTCGTCCAGTATGGTTGGGGAATTGCTTGTATGTCAGAAGAGAATATTGAGGACTTTGGTGGGTGTGTCGAGGACTTGCTCGTGCAGAGGGTTCTTTAAGAAATACAAGATTTTGACCGTAATTTGTGTATATTTGAATTATGTATATGTGTGTAAATAAATGTCGATTTGCTATTAACAGTCAGTGATGTTCATATCTATAACACAAGAGAAGTCAGCTCATTTAGAGTTCCGTTTAACCGACTGAATGTGGGTAGAACATCAGCAAACTCATTGGGGCCAGAAATCTCTAACAAGCTACCACCAAACCTGAAGGCTGTTAATAGTCTTATGTTGTTTAAAAAATGTTTAAAGCAATATTTGTTTCTGAGGCTTTTTATTCTGTTAATGAATATCTCACAAGGGTGCAATAAAATGCCTCCACATTTTTTTATATTCACTTTTTTTTAGCAATAACATAACTTTTATTTATTATATGTTTGTTTCGTGTAAATTTTATATATTGGGTATTTGTATATCATACATTTTATAAAGACTAATGTATTTGACTTTGACGTTTTCCCCACATTGTAAATTGTAATGTCTAAGGAAATAAAGCATAAATAAATAAATAAATAAATAAATAAATAAATAAATAAAAATCATACTAATCAATCAAAATCAAGCGAAAGAAATTAATTTCGAAGAAAAAATTGACGTGATGGGGTGTCCTATTTTTTTATCATAAGAATGTTATAATCAAACCTCAAAGGCCATTTATTTCGCTTTCGAAATTCACCCAAATTTTTGTAAACTTTACTAAAATCGTTTTTACAATTGACTAAAATCTTTTGTAAAAATTTTTAAACACTCGGTCGGTCTCCTAAGCGGTCACCCATTCAAGTGGTAACCACGAGTTGCGTCCCTTGACTGCATCGATCTGGTATTTTCATAGCATACCTAAAATTGTAGTTAATACAATATTTTATAGGAAATCGTAAAAGAAAATCTTTACTTTAGTCTTTTTTTCATGTGGTAAGTAATTAAAACTTTAATTTCTAAAACCAAAAGATAAAGAAGAGTTTTGCAAACGTGCTAATCGTTTCCTTAAATGTATTTTCTAACTAATGTAGTCGAATTATATTATCAGCTTCATGCAAAACAGTGTATATAATTCTTTTTGTAGCTTGAAGGTCCAACCGCACGGCAAATGAAATCCCCTTTTAAACACTTCTTATTTTTTCTGCTACCCCATATATAAAACGTTTTACAGTCTTTTAAATTACACTTTGCATATACATAGTTATACCTCCATAATACTAGAATCGCGAAGAAAATGAAAAATGACCCTAACCGAAAATTTCTTTATGCACGCAAGATCCTTGATAAGATTTGTTATGCTTAAAATAAAAATTCGTGAGCCAGAATTGTAATAATTTCTCATGTAAAACAGTTCTAATTAAATGCTCCAGTAGTATATTTTCGTTCAAAATGGATCTACAAAAACTAGTCCAGACGGATTAGAAAAGACCAGGTTGGTTTGGTAAATATTTTAAAGTTTTCAAATTAAATAGCATGATAAAGGTCCCCATTGATAAATTATAACAAAATATAACAAGATTTCTACTTTAATAGAGTACCTGTTTAGACAAAGAAGCTTTACAGTTTATTTATTATATTAATCACATAATTATGAGAAAAATTCATACAGTTTTATTTAAAAGATAACAACAATCTATACAGGGTGTTTCATCGCCTGTGTAGTTATTTCTTATCGATAACACAAATAGTTCCTATCAACTGGGGGTGCGCACATTAAAATAAAAAAATTTTTTGAGTGTTTTCAAAATATATCCTAAATGGGTTTAGTAATTTTAGTAAAATGTAGGTTATGAAATGTGCCTAAATTGTACATATTTCGGTATTAAAAATGTGATAACAGGTTTACCAAGGGCAGGCGTGTGAGCAGGCGCTTTAATAATTTTTACCAAAAAATAGACAGGGTGTCCCATCCCATTTTCGACACTTTTATAGGGTTTTGTTAGTTTTATAGGGTAATTTTATTGTTTGTGCTATCAAACAAGTAATGTAGGTGTCATGTGCTCTTCTTGGGTCAAACTTAAATTGATAATATGAAAATTTGAAAATTTCAGTAAAATAGTAAAAGATACGGGGGAAAATCAAAACTTTGACGTTCACGATTTGTGTCTCGAGTGGCGGCACCCTTCGGTAGGAAACTTTTAACTTGTTATATGACTGAACCAGTGGCGGTTCTTCCACAAGAGCACATGCGCACGTGCACCCCCATAAAAAAATATTAATTTATGTTCATTGAATATTATTTATCGTATAAAGTCCGACCCTCCCTAATATTTTATCGTACCGTCAAACCAAAGTGTATATTATAAGCTCTCGATTCATCCGGCAACTCAGCAAGGATAATGACGCGAATGACGCGATATAATCGCATATGCGAATAAGTGGGCGGGGCATAATGCAATTTCTCTGTAGTAACAGGTGGCGGGGGACAGCGGGAGATAGCGGGGCTATGGCGATTTAACATGGGAAAGGCGCACAATTTTAGTGTTCGCCGCGCTGTTGTCTGTTCGTGCATGTACTTAGAAATACGAACGTGTATGTTTTAATATTTTAATATTATATATTTATTAAGTTATACTTATATATATTATTGAGTTTAGAGCAAAAAATTGAATTGAAGAATGCGGAAAGACCTGAACCCGAAATTAATTTAACGCAGACCACAAAGGGTAAATCTAGGGCAGGGACGGCTAAACCCGGGTGCACAGGGTTCAAAGCATCCGGACGGCAAAACATGAGGGGCGGCAAAATGAATCTGAACTCGAAAATGGGCACCAATCAGTAAAAGTAAAAAAACCGGAAAAAATGCCTTCAACCTCCGCTATTCTATTTGTTGATTGCAATTTCTTATTTAAATATAATATGCCGGGCGCGCGGCGTAGTATATAAACAATAAAAACACGGACGATCGATGTTGGTCCAGATTTAAACACTTTTTAGGACGAGCCGCTCCGCTTTTATCAATAGCTTTGTTTTGGTTCAAACTTAGAATCGTTCTAGAAGAGTCCGCACATGCGCAGTGGCATATTTCTGTTTTGGTTTATTTAGAACCGATTCCGAACTTAAAATTTAAGCGTTGTGGTTATATTTCGAACTGGTTCGTAACCGTTCTTGAACTGTCAATGCAGTTCGAGCTTTTTGATGGAACCGATTCGGGATTTTTGTTGCCGCATGCGCAGTTTAATAAAAATATGGCATTTCCCCAGCTGATCACCATTTTAAATTGTTTTTGCGTGGCTTGTGTCCCTTTTGTGCTCGTGTCTTGCGTTTTGAATCTTAGTTCAGCTATTTTTTTTGTTAAAAGTAAAATACAATAGAATGGAGGATAATAATCCCATAGTTAGAAGTTTCTGTAGAGAAGTTAAATGCAACATATAATTTCATTTTTCAAGAGTATTGGAAAATTATTTGAGTATTTTTTGTAGGATCAGATTTTAAATTCGAGCAGCTCCACCTCGTCTTCGGAAGGTGAGCAATGTTTTCACCGTTTGGTACCAGAAGTTTTGCAACATCAACAAAAAATCATATAATATACACTTAAATAGCTGTATTTTCTGTACATAAATAAGGAAAAATAACAACTTCATCAATTTTTGAAATTTTGAGGTTAAGGTTTATTCTCCTCTTCTTCTTTTTCAATAAGCTGTTTTGGTTTCTTCTACTGCGAACCGATTCTAAAACAGTTCGAGGATTTATTTTATTGCATATAGAGTTCTGCGTAGTTCTCGAACTGTCTAGAATCAATCCTTATTTTACAAGCAAAACAAAGCTTATGTGGTATGACTGGCGCGGCGGCGGCTGCGTCTTTGAAGCAAAGTCGGTAAAGATTAATAAAGCACTTTTTAGCAATCGTTTTTTTTTCCTTGGAAATCATTGACGTAAATATATGAAATTGAAATCATTGTTGGCTTAGCATTCTACTCGTTAATACGTTAAATAAGCTAGAATAAGATAAGTTGTTTAATATAAATTAGATTTTGTGAAATAAGTAACGCACATTTAGAAAAAAATTTATTTTGTTTTACAAGGGTAGAAATTTTAGTTTTGCTTCTAAACTTGCCTTCAATGCTTTCAACGTCCAATTTTCTTAGTAACGAAATTCATATTTAGTTCAAAAAGTCATCGTCTCGAATTAAAATTGCATTTTTAATGGTACGTCTTATATTTATTTATGTACAAGGTGTTTTATTTGTCAGTCATGTTGTAAGTTGCGACATATAGTTTTTGTTTTTGAAAATGACTGAGAAGGCCATGAAATCATATAAAGTGTTATTACAATAATAATAAAACGTCAATGCTAAATTTCTATATACATACCTAAGCATAACATCATAATACTTTTATTAGTTGTGTCCTATTCTAATATAAAAACGTGTAGTACAACACTGAAAACTCTGTCACACCCGGGCGGCAAATTTTGACTTGCACCCGAGCGGCAAATGTGTTCGAGCCGGCCCTGATCTAGGGATTAGGAAGTTAAAAAAATAAAAACATACAGCTGTTGTTCAAAATAATTTCACGATACTTGTGAACCCCCTCTATCATAGATCATGAGCCGCCACTGGACTGAACTGAATAGAAATTCTAGGACTTTGATAATTATTCTTTTTTATTTAATTTATTTCTATAAATTGTATCGAAATAAAGCTAATGATCCATTTATTTTATTTTTGTTTTTAATTCTGGTTAATAGTATTTGATTCTTTTGTAATTGATTGGTTGCAAATGAATGGGATTTATACAATAAATTAATTACTTCCGGATGATTATAGAACGCTGCGGTTTGTGTCGCGAGGTCTGTAAAATACTTATGAAGAACACAGTGACAAAAATATTGATTATTTACTATAAGATCCGTGCTATTCGGTGACAATTAGAGTTCTTGCATTAACCGCTAATCGATTTTTTAAATGCAAAAATCTCCGAAACCAAACATAAAATTTTGTAACCGCACAGTTCTTATTGGAATATCTGAACACTTCTTTCCAATAAACCGAAAATAAGTTTTTAGCAGCTTGCCAATACCGAGTAATTCCTGTTTAAAGAATCGGTTTAGCAAAAATCTTAATTATCTTGGTGTGGGTTTAGATTTTTCTCTCTTTCTCCCTCTCTTGATATGCTCGTTTAATTGGTTATCGTCGACAAAATGACATCCTCTCTCTTAAACCACATAGAACTACTTTAAAAAATAAAAATTAAATAATATAGCAGTACCTGAGGGAATATTTTAAGACTATATTTTTTGTCAAATTTGTTAAAAGTAGTTAAAGATATTGTATCATTCGTTACTTTTCATGAAATATATATATATTTTTAATGTAGTTAATATGCGAACATAGCTTTAATGATTTAAAATGTTAATTGATTAACATTCAACACAATTTTTTTCAAATTCGCTTTATACTATTCCGCTTCCCACCTTAATTATAATTAGCTTGAACGTATTTAACAGATTAGTCCAAATTATATTATTTATGAATACTAAATTCCTTTGATATTGACTACCTATATTTTAATAAGGAATGAAATTTAAATATTCAATTAAAATGTTGTAACTTAATAGTTTTATATTATTTATTACACGCCAGGTGCCAATTAGGATGTGGATAATAATTTTTTTGCCTTTTAACCAGAAAAAAATCAGCAAATACCCAAATAATTGTCGAAAATTCGAAAATTCACATCCAAATTAAAAAGCTGTTATTTCATCAATAATGAACCAACTTTGAATATTATTTTTTTACTGATAGAAAATATATTTTACAGTTTAGGGTAGAGCAGTTTAAGTTCGAATAAAAATTGGATTAAATTTATTTTTTTAACTAAACAAATTGGATCGATACATGCAGCGAGTGACATTTTGATCAATTTAAGAGTTCAAAATAAATTTGAATGTTTCAAACCTAAAATTTGGTTAATTAGCTTAATTTTTTTTTAAAATGCCTCTTTCATCCCATTTGTATCTGATTATTTTCGTATTTTGCCTGTCATGGTAAAGTAATATATCCGAACCTGTTATATCTTCTCCTGTAAGAAAACGATTTGTCACTTACAATTAGTGTTGGGAAAAACCGATGATTTTAATAATCGAGTACTTGATACTCGACCGATTTTAATAATCGAGTGAATCGCTCGAGTGAATCGCTTGAAATTCCAATTCACCAAGCGATGTTGTCACCGAAGTCGGGAATAAAATTAATATAGCCTTAACCTGTAACTTTTGGGGAAAACGCTCGGACACGTCAATTTAGTTTTATATATGCTCACATTTTGACGTTCCTATTTAAAAAAAAAGATCGATGTCGTCATATCTTTGACAAATGTCTATAAAAAAAGCAAACGAATAACGTTAAGATGTGAGCATATATTATAATGCTAAATTGACGTGTCCGAGCGTTTTCCCCAAAAGTTACAGATTAAGGCGATATTAATTTTATTCCGGACTTCTGGGCCACCGAGTATTAAAATTACTTATATTACTGGTAAGTTTAGTCGTTCTAATTGAAAATTAAATGATTCTTTTCTGTTAACGATTTTTACAACACAACTAACAGCATCATTGCCTAATTTATTGCTTGCATTCTTTCCGACGTTGAGAAACGGCTGAACATACAAAACCTCAGACGATGGAGAGAGGTCGCAGGAAAAATTTTACATTTAAGTTTTTGAACTTTTAAAAATAAAATTATATTGATACTTTAAATTGTAATTTCAATTTTAGTGTATATTTTATTCATCACTTTATATTAAATCCCAATTTTAAATCATTTCTTGATACATACAAGACGTCCTTGTCTGATGCATACGGTAGCTCAAAATCGGAAGGCAACAAGATGATCACGTACAGATAATTTTTAGTCGGCATGCTGATTGCAACGTTCAGTAGTCAGAGCCACCACGTCTGGTGCATTTTTAGACCGCAATTATTTTTAAATTGTGAGAAAGGAAATACATGCCTTCTCTCCGATCGGTGGTTCTTTGATTCTTATATTGTAACCCGCTCTCATTGCAATTAGCGGTTTAACTGGTTATATAACAGCGGTTTTTTAAGGATTTTCTCATAGTTTGAAAGAATTTCATTTGTCAGAAAAAAATTGAAAATATCGTTATTTAATGCTGTCGATTGTGTCGATTTTCTGAATTAATATTCACGCATTTCTGCTTCACAAGTGAAGCGTGAATTAGTTAAGTAACAATTTAGTATCATATCTGTTATATTTTTTTCGGGTTAGGTTTACAAATGGTATTTTTTGTATAGTCTTATTTCAATATTTCCGTAGGAAGAGCGAGGGGATAAAAAGGTATAAAAACCATGGTAGAAATCGTCTTACCATAGGCGTGCTCAAACAATATATTATTAAGTGGAAAATAAATAAATATACTCTGTTGATTCCGCAGCTGGATTCGTCCTAAAAATTCAAAACTATAGTAGTTTTTCTCAAAATATCCTTATGACTGGTATTATTATAGCATTATTAGTCTTCTTTACATACAGATCGACAAATGAATCTGCGTCTCCGACGTATCGGTAAAGGGGAAGCGTTATCGTTTAAACCATTGTCTAGTCATGGGCGTGCTATTATTATTTTAAATCATATAATAATAATAGGAAATTCTTCAGTAATTGCATTTTATGTTTTTATCAAGGTTTAAAAAAATACTTTTTACAAGATGTAAATTTTTCAACATGGAATAAAATAGCTACATGATTAATTGATTATTTTTTAGTTTTAATCGCATTAATCGCATTTTAGCTTTTCCTTAAGTGGCAATTTTTGTGATTCCTCTTCACATACCCTATAACCAGGAGTATAGGGGAAACTGATGAGGGTTGTGACAATTTTTACTTAAAAGAACATATCTCAATAAACAAACATACCACCATTATGAATTGTATGCCGCAATGTAGCTCAATCCTTGCTCTTTTAAAAACAGTCATCAAAGTCAATAAAAGTTATAAGGTTTCTGAGAAAATTTACGAAAACTGAAACTACTCCCTTGGTCACAACTCTCCTAAAACCGAGGTAAATGTGACAGGTACCAAGGTAAGTTGTGACAGCTGTGTATCTAGACTAATATTAATAGATAAAATTAGTTTCATATGAATTATAAACAAAACACACATTTTTTTGCATAAAATTATTTTAATTATCATTAGGCATAATTGGAGGAACTACAATAACATAAAACATTAACATAACAGTAAATCTTTAAGTAACTATAGCATCATTATATCAAACTTAGGTTGTAAGAATTGACCAAAGCAAACGAACAAGAACAGAAATAAACAGAAAAAACATCGCAAAAAGCGTGTAAAATAAGCTAACCAGAAAATAACCTTTAATATGAGAGTTGCCACACGCTGTCACAACTCTCCTGGGTGCATAAAATCGCGTTCGGGTCAGAATAATAATTTTGAAAAAAGATGCAAACACGTTTTGAAACTCCAAACCCACACAATATAAGAAAAAATAGCATAACCATGTGAATGTACTATATCATGATATCAATACAATCAAAAATTTTATAAAAAAATTGACTTTTCGGTTGTTTCTTCATGCAGACGTAGTAATCACGTAACCGCTTGTCGTGGGACATTGGCGCGTACTGCGTCAAGTATCGCGTCTATAAACAAACAATCGTGCACTGTTGTCAGCGCGCTAACGGCCATAGATTCCGAGAAATCGTCTTTGTCACAACTCTACTCTATCACAAATCTCCTCGGTCTCCCCTACTCGGTCATTATTACAAAGTTTAAAATTTTAAAATAACACCCTAAAATACGACACACTGACTATTTATTTATACAACACAATACAATAACCATTGCCATTTCTATCACTATGCAACTGGGTGAGTACAGACATCAAATATCGGATATCGCCGAACGAAGCCGAGGGCCCATCGAGCGTCTCAAGAGACACATGCGCTTTCAATTGTCTGGGATATAACCTATCAAATTAGCTCGAGCTACCTGGAACCATTGCTATATTTTTCGATTAAAAGTACTTTAATCAAAAAAATGTATTATTTTGAATTTAAATAACAAAATAAACAGTTTGAAAAAAAGTTGATTTGAGTAATATTGAAACTATAATAGAATATTGGTTTGTTATATACCTTTTAAATTTATTTTAAATTCGTAAATGTAATTTTAGGATTTTCTCTATAAGAGATTATTAAATTAAAGTTTAATGTATGTGACAACATAACCTCAGAAATGTTTTATATTGCCAAACACCAACGACGGTATAATAAACAAACGCAAAATTTCCTCCCCGCGTTTCACGCCACTCTAGAGGCCACTTTCTGAACGTCCTTACAGCGCTATGAAGAGCCGAACTACATAAGAAATAAAATGAAAATAGCGAAGTTTTTGTTTTAGTGTAGGATGTGAAATTTGATAAAACGCATTTAATGATATATTTTATGAAACTTGTAATGAGTCGGTATAACAAATTATCTTGTATTTATTTACATTTGAGTCAATTGTGATCTAATTACTTCTTGTCTACGTTCAGCAAGTTTCACATCATTCTTAAAACTGTTAAAACTAGTTACAATTGATCGTGTTTTATTAGTGGTAGAATGAACACCGCATGGCGAGAATTGAATTTGAAATTAATCCAATCTCTATTGTGGCAATGTTAGTGATATCAAAACATTTATTGAATCCGACCCTCGTGCACGGTACGAAAATCTTGTTAGTTTTATTTTCTTGTTCAACTGAGTGGCAAAGTAATTTTGAAGGGTTTAAATAGTATTGACCGAATGTTAAGCTTCAAAATAATGGCTTTACTCTATGTTGTGAACAGATTAGGGCAATGCAGGATACAGTGTGTCTATTTAAGTTGGTGCCATATGAGAAAAAGAAGGTATTCTTTATAAAAAGTTGTGCATGGTCCAAGGCATCTTTTAGTGATTTTTTACTGCGTATCCATGTCTTTAGTGAATTTTTGCTGTATATCCATGTCTTTTAAACAGCCCTATTTTTTCATATTTTTTTCTGACTCTGATAATTTTAAAGCATTTTTAGGTATCAGTCATCACTGATATCAGTACAGTAGTTTTTAAATTACTAAGTAATTAAAAAAATTTTGGATCCATTTCATGTATACTGGGTATCCAAATAAAAGGCCTGCGTATCCAAATGGATACTCAAAAGTACGTTAAAAGATGCCTTGCACCCACCAGATGTTAATTTCTTTCAGTCGTATCCGAGGTTTGTCAAAAAATATAAATTTGGCTCAAGAGTAGGTGCTTTTATTTGTGACAATATCGAAAACTGTAATTATGAAATGTGGTTCAGTATGTAATTACATTATTCTACACAGAAAAAAATAATTCTTTCTTTTAATTTTTCTCATGAGGTAGATGGATCTGATTACATTGTATTTCAACGTATTTTTTTCTCGATTTAATCGAGTTGTATCTGTTACTGTCAACGAGATCCCCATATAGGCTCTAATTATCTTTAGCACCCTGTAATAATATTATGATGCATTAAAACCAGTGGCGGTTCTTCCACAGGAGCACATGCGCACGTACACCTCCAAAACGAATAAAAACATATTAATTTATATTCATTGAATATTATTTATCGTATAAAGACGACTCTGCCTAATATTTTATAGTACCGTCAACCAAACTGTATATTATAGGCTTTCGATCCAGCAACCGTGCCTCGGTCGAGGTTAATGACGATTATGACGAGACTTCCTCGCCTGTGCGATGAAGTAGGCGGGGCATAATGCAGTTTCTCTGTAGTAACTGGTGGCGGGAGATAGCGGGGCTATGCCGAGTTAACATGGGAATGGCGCACAATTTTAGTGTGCTCCGCGCCGATGTCTGTTCGTGCATCTAAATAGTTAGAAATTCGAGCGTGTATGTTTTAATATGTTAATATTATATATTTACTAAGTTAAAATGAATAGTGTGACGGTGGACTATTTAAAAAATAACTTTAGCTCTTTGAGTTTGGAGCAAAAAATTGAAGAGAAGAATGCAGGAAGACCTAAACCCGAAATTAATTTAACGCAGACCACAAAGGGTAAATCTAGGGACTATATTAGAAAGTTTAAAAATTAAATATGTGAAAAAAAATTTATAGAGGGTATTCCAAACTTTAATGAGGCTGTTATTGATCAATTTTCTACAATTAGGAACCGAAAAACGGACTTTACGTTTAAGCACTATACACACTTAGAAAACTTTTCTTATTTTCCAAAAGTTGTATTTCCTTGTGTAAAATTAAAAAATAAATAAAAATATGTTTTACCTAACGCATTTTCTTATTACTTCGTTTCTTTCTACATTTAAAATGCCTAGGAAGTAATTGTTTGGTAAAATAAAATTTTAAAAATAATTTCACCATACTTGTGAACCCTCTCTATCATAGGTCGCGAGCCGCCACTGATTACAACGCGCCTTGTTTCGTTTATGCATTTCCTTTTAACTTTCATAACAATTTTACCTGCTTTAACAAGAAAATTTCTCTTCTTTTCCATCATACAGTTTTAAAATTAGTATGTGCAAATGGTTTTTGGAGGGAATTACGAGCTGCTAGGATGTCGAAAATAATTTTCCAGATAATTAAGTTTTAAATAACCATTATTTTTACTATTTCTTTCAATCAAGAAGTTAAATAAGTTTCACAAAGTAATATGTATAATTAAAATACGTTATTATTTGTAGGTGTGCTCATTATGTTTAGTAGTTTACACGACGAATTTAATTTTAACCTTTAACAGTTATTTTTTAACATTTTAACATTTTTAATATATAATGAATACCAAAAACTAATAATAGACACCTAGGTGCAAAACAGCCGTATGTGTCGAAATCTTAAATTAGACATATTATTATGTATATTATTATTTTCTATTTTTATTTATATTATCTAGATTATAATTCTATGTAACACACGTTACTGAAACATACCCACAATCCTTATTGATTTAGTGACAATATTGAAAACTTTTCTGTATTCCGATAAACATACTGATTACACTTTTTACTAAAAATTTTTATATTTTTAATTGATTTTATATTATCTGGGAGTAAATTTAATGATTTTGGTGCTAAATAATCCATAATTTTTTGGTAATTTAAATTAAGCAAATATGGGAAAACTAGATTTTCAATGAATACAAACTGTATATTACTTTTAATTTAAAATTGAAAAATAAACATCGTTCTGTCATTTCAAATCCTAAACTGTTTTACCTACTTCTAGCTATTATAAAAGACGGCACCCAATAATTTATTCTCGTACTACTATTTTGACATTTTCAAATGCTAAACAGATTGAGGGGCTGAACCACTTGATCCTAATGACCCTTCAAAACAAGAAACACTAAATGGGTTTCTGAGAGTTTGCTATAATATGAGATATTATATAAGGATTTTTTTACATTTTGAAGTGTTTTCCTTTATTTTCTCTAAAAATGATAATTTTAATTAGAATTATATAAATGTAAATTTTATCACTTAACGTTCTACCATTGTTTCTATAATAAACAGTTAGCCCATATTAACTATTTACTAACAATAACTTTAAAAATAATGAAAAACAGATTTTTAGGATGATATGTTGTTGCCACTAATCTATTGTAGCAACAATGTCCACCTAAAAATATTTATCGGAAATATGAATAAAACCCAAAAATATTAAATTAAGGCAAAAGTGTCATGTTTGTTTGGCAATAGCGTAATCGAAATTATTTGCTGGTGTTTGGTGTATTACCGGAACTATGAGATTTTCGCGGTTTTGCTATCACATTTAATTGAATAGCTTAAGATTGGCTCACCAAAATGTATTCAAAGTCGGCATATGACCATGTCCGCCTCTTCAAGAGGTTGTATGCACTTTTTCTATAAAATGTACAAGGTAGTCAATATTCAGCCACCTCAAAAAGTTACATTGCATTTCTTATGTTCAACTCAAAGATATATCACCCGGTATATCAAAATTATCTGGTTATCCACATCACAATCGAATACATTTTCAAATGTGTATTCCATCAGATTTATTATAACTGCAGCCAAAACTACCGAGTAGTAGATTGCGAAATTTTTGTTCGCGATTGAATATGTCTGGCCAATATTCGGTTGCATAATAATTATTATTGATGGTTAATCCTTGCAGAGTGCGTAAACGTTTTCGCATGGTCTCTGGAAGCATTTTCATAGTTTTCGTATGAATATTAATAAGTGGAGATTTTTGGAAATGTCCCTGGGAAATTTCCAGAATTGTCATTTTTGGGCATTCAGGGTTTAGCAACAATGAAAACGCTTATCAAAATTGAAATACACATACACGTAAATAAAGTATTATCTTCTTTTTGCGGTTTTATGGTCGTTTCGCGCGCACTTCTTGTCATAAAAATATAACTCGGGAAATTTCCTATCGACAGTGCATAAAATAATTCCTAATGGGACTTTAAAAAAATGCAATTTTGAGACAAAATTTCCGGAAATATTTTATGCACTAGTTATACAGGGTGTTATGGAAATGACGTATTATATTTAAATGGGTGACTCCTTGGGTGTCCTAGAGAAGCGCTACATATTTTATTTCTTTTAAATCGATCGTTTTAAAAGTGGGGTAACAAACACTCTTACTCACAGGTCAGTCCGCGCTACTGTACAACATTTCACCCAGAGCCAATGGCAATGTTGCCAAACTTAATGTAAAACTGAAATTTCATATAAAATTATAAAAATAAATTATTTTCTACCTGCTTGTTTTATCCTTATACCTAAAGAGCGAGGAAATCCAGGCACAAACACAATCATTTTTTTTTTCTTCATGGGAACACTTTATGTACACACAGTAATAGTGAAACACAACCGATAATTAGCTTTCGAAAATACAATAATACAGATTATACTACAGATTATTAGATTTTATTACACGCGACGAAATTTGACGTCCAGAAAAACAATATTTAAAGATTATTTATGGACGGGCAAGATACACGCGTAAACCGAAAAACAGAGCGGATTGCTGAGAGTGTGTTGGTGATCGACGAGACACAACGTATCCGGCCGCTGGTTAATTTTCAACTAACAGACGCAAGTGTGCGGCGCTATATGAAACTACTTCGCTCAGCCAATGTAAGGCGTCAAGAGGTCATTGGCATTTGACCTAGTGGCGTACGTGGCTATTACTATTCTATATGTTTTTTCGGGTTGTTTAAAACATAGTCCGTCGTAAATGTTCTTCAATTAATTGTACAAAAGGTATTACAAATGGAAAAGTTTTTAAATTATTTTATTTTGTCTAAAGAGGTGTACAAATGTCAACATCGGCCAGAATTCCTTGATTGCTTACATGTATCGCAGTGCCACACAGGTGTTTTGCTGGTTTGATGTCAGGTCACTTTTACCGCTGAATGAATTGAAAGCGCCATTTATGGCTATTTTTCTTCAATTTGTCTTTATCTCAGGAATTGCCGGTTTAAATATAATACGTCATTTCAATAACACCCTGTATTTCTACTGGGCAATGTGGTATTTCCACTTTTCCTCACCAATAATAGCACTTTAATAATACAAAATGTGTTTTATTTGTATAGTAAATTAAAGACGCCATAGCAACCGACATTTTTTAAAGTTTTAATAATAATTAAAATTTTCTTAATAATATTTTGATTGATATTAGGGGTGCCAATCCCGGGATCTCAAAGAAAAATCGATCTCGAAAATCCCGGGATGAAGCCCACAAATCCCGGGAAAAATTAAATAAAAGAGTTCTTTAAAAATGAACTTATTTTTTTAAATATTTATTTTAAAACTAACAATTCATTGTAAATTATATTTTATTAGGAGGTAAAGAAACTCACAGTCTGCTCCACTAGTTTAATAGCAATAAATAAAATTAAAAATCATACATGTTTCGAAGGCTTAAGCCTTCATCTTCAGTGAAACGAACGTAAAACATCAAAGGATACCTATGACATTGAGGAAACTGTAAATAAGAAAAAAGAAAAAAAAAGAAGTTTAAATAAGTTAAGTTTAAGCAAAAATGATGGAAAGAAAAGGAATTGACTCAATGGAGTAGTGTAATTATAAGAGAGTAAAAAATATGAAACTCATTCTTACCTAGCAAGCAGGAAAAGAAAATGTAAAAATTTAAAGTATAGAAAATAAAAAGGTAAAAAACTAAAGGTCTCCTTTATTCTTAGAAAGCGAATGCATAATAAAAAATATAAAAATATAAAAAAATTTTTAATAAAAATTTTTTAAAAGGTTTTTAATTTTGAATTTAATATAGAACTCGTTCATTTTGAAAAATATGTTCATCGCTACATGAGGTTCTAAGATGAAAGAAAATTTTTTTAAACAATTCTTATCAGTTTAAATAGTCAGATAAAGAAACCAATGTCACAGGCTAACAGATTTAGGTAAAAATACCAAACCTAAATCTGTTAGCCTGTGACATTGGTTTCTTTATCTGACTATTTAAACTGATAAGAATTGTTTAAACATTTTTTCTTTCATCTTAGAACCTCGTGTAGCGATGAATATATTTTTCAAAATGAACGAGTTCTATATTAAATTCAAAATTAAAAACCTTTTAAAAAATTTTTATTAAAAATTTTTTTATATTTTTATCTTTTTTATTATGCATTCGCTTTCTAAGAATAAAGGAGACCTTTAGTTTTTTACCTTTTTATTTTCTATACTTTAAATTTTTACATAATCAAAAAGTTTTTCTTTTCCTGCTTGCTAGGTAAGAATGAGTTTCATATTTTTTACTCTCCTATAAACTTAACTTATTTAAACTTCTTTTTTTTCTTTTTTCTTATTTACAGTTTCCTCAATGTCATAGGTATCCTTTGATGTTTTACGTTTCACTGAAGATGAAGGCTTAAGCCTTCGAAACATGTATGGTTTTTAGTTTTATTTATTGCTATTAAACTAGTGGAGCAGACTGTGAGTTTCTTTACCTCCTTATAACTTCACTCCACTTTGAGATGGACTACTTCAAGAAAATTATATTTTATTAATAAATCCCTAACTTGGCAACATGTTTCGATAGCCCCTAATACAAATATAAAATTTACAAAATAACATCATTTTTTAGAGCCGATTTTCAGAGATCACTAAGAGAGAGAATTAATTGACATCGAACTATCGATAATGCTGTCTGTCGCTGTCAACTATCGATGGTAATTATGTCTAATATACTGATTTTTTTTAGCTCTGTAAATTGTAAATTTTACCTTGAATGACTTTTTTTATATTTTATGGAAGCACCGAATAAAAGTAATGACCCTTTTTCGATATTTGTACATCTCTAGTAATACCGATCGTTTGGCACTTTTACTAGCGCTACCACTAGAATTTAGTAGACACAATCTTTCTCATGATATTTTTTTGGGGATTAGTCCCGGGATTAGATACTCTTTATCCCGAAAATCCCGAACAAACCCAAACTTCGGGACTGGCATCCGTAGTTGATATTATGTTCTTGAATAAATAATGTGATTAAGTATATTCAACTTTGGTAGGTTTAGTACATTATTACAACAATAAATGTCAATTTGTTAAATTGATATGTAATTATTTCATGTTTCCTTAATAAAGTTTATGGTTTTGATTCGTGAAATATTCTCCCTAAATTTCGCTCGTGCTTTAAAATCAACCACATTATTTTTAAGCACTTGTGGTATTACCACAGGTCCAATAATCCATTCTAAAACTCTAGAAAGTGAAGCTGTGTTTGTGTGAAATGTTATTGAAAATCAGTAACAGGTGGAAGAGAGAACTACATGTTTGTTGGCTGAATGGCAACAATGCTGAAGTCCTGTTATGTCAGATGGTTAAATATTAAAACATAACCATATTTACCGATGAAAGGATAAATCCTTATTTAACTCTTTTACAAACTAGACATGAATGCACCATGATTGTTTATAATAAAGACGATTTTTCACCAATAATCCAAAGAAAACACAAACAACCAAAATATATAAATACTCTGTTAGAACACAGCACCAACATTGTAATCGGTTGTAATGTTTACGATATTTTTATCCATTCATAGTGAAATAAAAATAGATGTTGCCAGAGTGCACTCGTGTTAGTTAAAGATTCGTTTCATACCTTTAAGTATAATAATATTTTTTTAAAGAATCTCTCATCGCCTTTTCACAGTTTATAGTAAAATTATTGGGAAATAAATTTATTTTAAGAGAAATTGCGGATTAACCTTAAACCAGTTGTAATTGTCAAATTAACAAATTTTTAATTGGTATTTTGCAAGATACCTTTGCGATAAATATGACAATCTGGCTATGCTGCAATAATCACCGAAAATGGTGGGAGGTGGGTGTGTATTCGTTGCATAGGCTAGAAATGTACACTTTTCTACCTAGAGTTTATAAGATCTTTGGGTATTACCTACGATAATCCATAAATTATCCTTCCTATGATACTGTTTTAATAATCGCGTTAAAGTCTGTTTCGTTGCCGTTGATAGCTCGATACCCTCATTAAAGATTCAAAACAAGGGCCCGGTGGCCTAAAATATTTTACCTATAAAATGGTCTTTTTACGTACATCTAGCATAAAGATGAAGAAATTTTGACCTATTCCACCGGGTAACAGATAAAGTAACAATAGAGCCATAAAATGAAATGAAAGGATAATGATTAAAACGGCTCATCATGGTCGGAGAGTTGGGTTTTTAATGTAACCGCTTATTATTTTATTTAAATGTAATAGATTTTATGATTTTATGAATTTATTTACAAGAAAACTAATTTATTTACAGATCAAAAAATATTGACAATTTCAATAATTATAACTCGATAAAATGGTCCTCAGAAGAATCTGAAGAGTCATCATGTCCTACGCTTATTACTAAAGGCTCAATTTCCATAGTTGTGTCAATTACGTTGTCAAGTTCCCACATTTTTTGTTCCTCTACTATAGCATGTTTTATGGCGTTTTGCCAATTTTCTGATGACACATTTGCTAAAGAATGAAGCAAGAGGTGTCGCACTTCTTGCATTTTAAAAGTTTTGTTATTTCTAGCAACATATCCTTTTACTTGAGCCCATATTAATTCGATATGATTTAGCTCACAATGGTAAGGTGGTAAACGGAGCACTATAATACCTCGATCTCTTGCCATCTCGTCAATAACATACTTTTTATACTGTGATTTATGTAGCCTAACAATATACAAAAGTTCTTTTTTTACCATGGTATTATCGTAACTCAATTCCTTTCGTTGTAACCAGTTTACGATTTCCGCCTTTTTCCATGAAGTTGTGGGAAGATTCTCTTTTAGCCTAGAGTGATAGCTGGCATTATCCATCACTATTACAGAATTAGCGGGAATGTATTCTATCATTTGCTTAAAATACTCCTCGAAAACATCAGCAGTCATTTCTTCATGATAGTCTTTAGTAGAATTCGACTGGAATTGTAATAATCCTTGATCCAAAAAGCCATTTGAACTTCCTATATGAGTTATAATAAGTCTGCGTCCCTTTCCAGATGGTGGTCTAAGTCCTGTTGACCAGCCTTCCATGACAGCTTGTCGAGAACTTAGGACATTTTTATCTTGCCAAACTTTAGATACGGTGTGCCCTTCGTTCAGCCAAGTTTCATCCAAATAGAAAATCTTTTTGCCTTCGCTGCGGTATTTTCGGATGGACCTTAAGTATTGACGTCTCCAGCAAATAATATCTGCTCTATCAATAAGAAAAGATTTTCTGTTTTGCTTCTCCCATCGAAAGTTCATATCATGAAGTATTTTCCATAGTTTCGTTCGTGATAGCTGTGGTAAGTCCTCGTCATAGTTAATGGCTTGTAAAATTTTGTCTATAGTTGGTATTTCCTTGGCAAAATAAAAACTATGTACTTTTCTTCTAATACCATTTTTAATGAAATTGTCAATTTCTAACGGTTTCTTTCCTGGGAGTGGTTTTGGCTCACTGAGGTTCTTAGATTTTCTTTCACGCAAGAACCTATATATAGTAGCCTCTCCAACTCCTACCATATTGGCACACTCTGCAATGATGCTACGAACATCACTTGCAGGTTTCTGGTACACTAGAGCATCATGCACGTTTAATATTAATGTCTTTTCTCGGAGAGAATATGCACTCTTGCTAATTTGACGAAGACACGTTGGCGAAAAACTTGAAGCCATTGTTACAAGTATAGGAAATAATTCAACTTTGAGATAATGCAGTATCTAAATACAACTAAATACATAGTTTGACAAACGCACATCAAATGGCGTAATAACATCCTAAAGCAGGCAAAAATAGGTAAATTAATTACCCCTGTTGTACCTACTTTAACCCTAATCCTACTTAACAATGGACAGAGGCCAATTTTCTTATTAAATAAGGTAATTACTATTGGCAACGCCTATGGTTTACGGTTGTTTTATGGCTTCAACCCTCGATATGAGCTATCAACTGCAACAAAACGGACTTTAACTGTTTTAATAATTAGTGGCTCTAAATATCGGCAAAAATGTCCTTTAAAAATTTTGAGTCCTATTTTGTATTTCTTAATTCAGTATTTTTAGGTTTTCTTTGTTATAAATTGAAATTATTACGTTCGATAATTTTATGATATCACACTATAAAGTAACTAATTAAAAGATAAAATATTACCAGAATATTTAAATGAGTTGACGTCATTTTCCCTAAAAACAACTCGTTTTATTTGTCGGCACTAAACCGCAAAGTTTTATGGCATAACTATAAAATGTACAATTATTATTAATAATTTTTTTCATTAACAAACCATAAGCCTTTGTCATAATAGGATGCGCCATGTTTTTTGTCAAATATTTTGTTTTACTCTCGACGTACCTAATTGACGGGTATTTAAATCATCCTAATAGACTTTGTCAGACATCTTTCGTGCTTGAATGAAGAAACCTCTTAAGGCCAGATTTAAGGTTGGCTGTAGAATGGACTTTATAAAATAAGCGAACCTACTTGCTCACGTCTGAATTTTGAGTGAACTCGCAAGATCGTTGCCAAGTCATGTGACATTAATATCGTGCATGGTTATTTTAAGTTTATAGGTTGGTATGACGTTGACATAAATTGCAGGATTTACTGGAAACTACACGTTTTTAATTTCTAACGTTTATTATAAACAATGCACTTTAAGGCGTTTATAATATAAACGTCCCTATTAAATTATAATGGGTAAGAACAATATAAGAACCTAAAAAAAAACTGATAAAATGGATGTTTCTTCTATAGTGAAATTAAATATCTGGCTAAATTAAATGTTAATGGTTAGGGAGGTAACTTTATAAGTGCATAGTATCAATAGAGAACAAAATCTAGATGCACCGTTTTTGGGTTTACGTAGGCTACGTAAGTCAAATAAGCAAAAAGCTGATAAAATGGGACACATCTTCAACATTAAAAGTAAAAATCGGGCTAAATTAAAGTATTTAACATTATCTTAACCTACAAACCTGGTTAGAGAGGTAATCTTACAACAGTGGCGGCTCGTGACCTATGATAGAGGGGGTTCACAAGTATGGTGAAATTATTTTTTAAATTTTATTTTTGTGTAACGACCAAACCATTACTTTCTAGGCGTTTAAATGTAGCACGAAAAAAAGTAATAGTAATAAGAAAATGCGTTAGGTAAAACATATTTTTATTTATTTTTTAATTTTACACAAGGAAATACAACTTTCGGAAAATAAGAAAGGTTTTCTTAGTGTGTATAGCTGTCGGATCTTAACGTCGTCGCATGCAACCCTCGTAACAATATTTATACAGTCCGCTACTAATACTACTAAAGCCATCTACGAGCTATCAAGAAAACCGGATGATGTCTAATACCACTACGCCATCTACGGCTACGTCATTAGGCGCAACCAAGACGAGAACAATAGTTAACTGTTTTATGACGAGAACGAATCGAGCCACGAGATTGACAAGTTGGCATTCTTGATATTTTCAGTGTTTTTTAGTTTAAATCTTTAAATAAAATGGTTTAAAATCATATCGAGGAGTATCATTTATCGAAATACACAACATTTATCGACCCTACACATAGTGCTTAAACGTAAAGTCCATTCTTCGATTCTTAATTGTAGAAAATTTAAGAGCCTAATTAAGTTTGGAATACCCTATATAAATTTTTTTCATATATTTCATTTTTAAACTTTCTAATAAAGTCCCTAGATTTACCCTTTGTGGTCTGCGTTAAATTAATTTCGGGTTTAGGTGTTCCCGCATTCTTCACTTCAATTTTTTGCTTCAAACTCAAAGAGCTAAAGTTATTTCTTAAATCGTCAACTATTCATTTTAACTTAATAAATATATAATATTAAAATATTAAAACAGACACGCTCGAATTTCTAACTAGATGCACGAACAGATAACTAACTGAGTTAAAGTATTTAATATTATCTTTACCTAAAAACCTGGTTAGAGAGGTAACATTATAAGTATGTAGTATCACAGCGAACAAATTGTAGATGCATCATTTTTAGGTCTAAGTCAAGTATAAAAACAAGAAAACTTATAAAAATGCCCCATATTACAAGTTTAGGTAGGTAACTGCATAGTTTAGCTATAGTATTATAGTACTATACATGTTCTTCAAACTTGAACAAAGATAAGTGAGGCGATATTGATAGCGTGTCCGTTGACACAATACATTATTGGTTTCAGCTGAAATAATGGGCAAACAATAATTATTATCCATAATTAAAGTCTAAAATATAGAATAACAATAGTTTACAACCTCAAATATTTTGGAAAAATGAATTTACTTAACGCCAATTCAGTAATAATACCATAACCAAATATTCAATAAAGGTTGAAAATTAAAGATTTTGGTTAGCACAGCACTAAAAACGTCCGAAAAACAGTTGCAAACAATAAATAATGCAACTGATATATTTTTTTATAAACCAGGGGAATTTCGGAAACTGTTTATCAGCTGTTTGGTTTGTCATATCTGGATGTCAACTGTCGAGCCCTACCATCATTCAGACTCTAGCAATCGTTTTCAAAAGTGTCAACTTTGGAATATTGCAAAGAAAAACTTAATTACCGAAGTTTAGTAAAAGAATCTGACAAATAGTGGAAATGAAACAACAATCTTCATTGAGTTTCATTACTGGAACTTCCCAAAAATGGTTAAACCTCGTAACCTGAAACTTATTGAATACTGCACGTTTTAGGATGGGTATTCAAGTTTTTAAGTAAGTAGTATATTGTTTCATTAGAAGTAGAAGCGATACTTTTATGACGAGCCTGTAGGTTGGCAATTACAGACGAGTCATAAGTAGAGACCGGATTTTATGCAAATGCATATTTAATGCATATCTTGCATATATCTTGAAAGTTGGCCATCCACAGCATATTTAGGTTACTTAGGGTATAATTTGCATAGTTTTCTAATTTAAGAGGTAAAACCCAATTCAGGTACTAAGTTGATTAAAATGAAATATTTTATTTCCATTTATTTACGGATTATCTTAGATACCAATATCAAAAATTAAAAGAGATTGTTTGTCAAATTGAAGATGATTCTCAGTGCATTAAAAAATGCAAACAAATATTTCAACATTCTAAAGTGGAACAACAATTGATTTATATAAAATGTAACTACAATTTTGTAGCTAAAAGTATTTTAAAACTAGAAAAAACATTTAGTAGTCTATTTGAGTCAATGGATATTGTAGAAAAATGCATTAATAATTGTATTCCCGAAAATAGGGACAATTTTAAAAAGAATATGAAGAGGCCACCCTTAAAAATGAAAAAGTCGCCGTAATAATTTTATGAGCACTGCTTAAGACCAAAACCATTAATTGACATTATGAAAACACTTTAGTACTCTTTGTCGGTTTCCCTCTGGCGGCAAAAGTCATAAGTGGAGAGTTTATTGGACATATTTTATTATAAGTACAAAAAAACTAGTTTTATTGCCAATTAATTTAGTTGTGCCGTTTTTGTTGTAATAATATCTATTTCGTATTCCTTCAACTGCCTTTAGGTTGATGGTGTTTGAGATTTTCAAATACAGAATTTTTAGGAACAAAAATTTAAACTCTTGCACAAGCAAGCAACAAGGTACATTTAATTGTAATTATCATCCAAATCTTTATCACACTGTTCGTGATATCTATTTTACGATAACGACACACAAAAAAGAATACTTCATTTAAGTAATTTTTTTTTCTCATACTACTTCCCTAAATATAAAGATATATACTTGATTTTAGAAATGATATTTTGTGTGACTAACTATACACTTTTACTTGAAATTAGTATATGAATTATACAATTAACTTTTTTGATATGAGTAGATATTTTTGATTCAGATATCGTATAAACTTGGTCAAAGAAACAAGTACCTAATATTAATTTCAAGTTAAAATACAGGTTCAAATCAAGAATACCATAAACTTTAAGTTAGTATTATCATTTTGGGAAACCATATAGCGAGTTTAATTAGAGATAAGTCAATACGTGATTTAAAAATTTCGATATGCTCAAACAGTAACTTATATTCTCCAAACAAGAAAAATGAATTATTTATTTTAATTAAAAATAAGCTCTAAGTGAGGAAGCTCAACATAAATGTGAAATTACATTTTCTTAGAAGGATTATCCGTAATTAGTATTTTGTTGCCTTTACCGTTTTTCAAATTATAGGTAGTTAGTTTTGGGTTTCGGTCACTTTGAAATTAAATTCAAGTATTTGGTTTACGTTACGGTTTATTACTAAATCATCTTCAGAACTATTCGTTAGAAATAAATCAAACAAGCATATAAATAAAATAGAATGAAACAACATTTCTGATTGTGGGAGTGACAAATTTCTTATTTTATGTTAATGTTAGTTATGTATAGAATGAAATGAAAAATATATAAATGAACATATCTTATATAATTCTCACATGCACTAAATTTGGTTACATTTTATATTTTTGTTTGATGTTGAACTTTTAACGATTTAGTTATAGCATTTAGCAGTAAGGTAGGTTATTATTTAAATATAATAAAATAAAAGTTATGTATATTTAACATTATTTACATTTGGGTACTGGGTTTGTTCATATTTTTACAATGATTGTTAATGAAAGGGTTTGGGAAATCCTATATTAAAATTTTGGTGCTATGAATGTTTGTTTTTATGATAGTAAAAATTAGAATTTAGTTCGATGTAATAATTGTAAATACTATGAAGGTTATTTGTATCAGTTCTAAACTAAATCGTATTATTGTTTTTTTGTGACTCATTTTTTTAATGTTCCATTTTTTGTAATTTGTTCAAAAAACGTAACATTAAAGAAATGATTTACGTCAAATAAACAATAATACGATTCATTAATATAATATATAAATAATATTAATTGCACCAAAATTTTAATATCGGATTTCCAAACCATTCTTTAACCACCATTGTAAAAATATAAACAAACCCAGTAGGTACACAAAATGTAAATATTGTTAAATACCTACCTCTTATTTTATTGTATTTAAATAATAACCTACCTTACTGCTAAACGATACAACTAAATTAGTTCACGTTCAATCGTTCAAAATTCAACATCAAACAAAAATATAAAATGTAAGCAAATTTAGTCTAAGAGAATTGTAAAAGGTATGTTCATTTATACAGGGTGTCCCAGAATATGTGGGCAATCTCCCGGTTTCAGATAGAACTTAAAAATAATAGGAGAAGTTCCTATAATTTTTTCTTCCTACGGCCTCTCCCCTACGGAGATACGGGCCCATAAAGGACGTTCCTGGAAATCGTTGTTTTTTAAATAATTTTTTAAGTACTGGGTGTAATTTAATAATTTTTTAGTATAATGATTACTAGATGGGTCTCCTTAAAATTCGCCCTTTTAAGCACATTTGGCTTATTTAGTTTGCCAGGGACGGACTAGACATAACACAAAAATGTTTTTTTATGATGAAGGAACGACAATAATATTTTTGGATACTCTAAACCTTAATCTGAAGAAAAGGCACTTTAATGTCGATAAAATGAACTGTTTTCGAGAAAAAAATATTTTTGTCCATACATTAAATGCATGTCGGCATACTTAAATGCCATTACTAAGTTAGTAACTAATAAGACAAAGGAGAAAAACCGCAAATTTTAAGACACTGCCATAAACTGACACTGGCATAAATATTCTTATTTAAATCGGTACATGTGAAAGAATCCGTAGCAACAATGAGGGAATTTTATGAACATAAAACAACAACCAATATTGAACAAAAATATATTTTTTTCGAAAACACTTTATTTTATCGACATTGATCAAGAGTATCTTTTTTAGCTCAAGGTTTACAGTATCCAAAAATATTATTGTCGTTCCTTCATCATACAGGGTGTAAACACCATTTTTGTGTTACGTCTAGTCCGTCGTTGGCCAACTAAATAAGCCAAATGTATTTCAATGGGAGAATTTTAAGGAGACTGATCTAGTAACTATTATACTAAAAAATTATTAAATTACACCTAGTACTTAAAAAATTATTTTAAAAACAACGATTTCCTGGGACGTCCGTTATGGGCCCGTATCTCCGTAGGAGAGGCCGTAGGAAAAAAATGTATAGGAACTTCTCCTGTTATTTTTAAGTGTTCTATCTGAACCCGGGAGATTGCCGGGATCTGGGACACCCTGTATATTTTTTTCATTTAATGCGATACATAAATAATATTAACATAAAATAAGAAATTTGTCACTCACACCATCAAAAATGTTGTTTCTTCCTATTTTATTTATATGCTTGTTTTATTTATTTCTAACAAATAGTTCTGAAGATGGTTTAGTACAATAAATCGAAACGTAAACCAAATACTTGAATTTCATTTCAAAGTGACCGAAACCCAAAACTAACTAATTATAATTATCCATAGTCCATTTCTAAGAAAGATACTTACTTGCTTTAATACTATATAACAATTTTAAAATAGACAAATTTGTTCACTTATTTAGAGAAATTTAAATACATAAATAAATAATATACATTATTATTTTGAAAATTGATGTTTTCATACAAGGAGTGCGAGAACCCTCCATTGAACGGGCAAAAAAAGTATTTGGTAGACGAATAAGTACGGTGCAAAATCTCTCTGAAGACAGACCGGCAACCACTCGCGTATGCGTGGCAGAGCGAAAGGACTTCGCCGAATGAAATTATGTGTGATTCCTCGAGAACAGTCTGCCGTTTATTTGTAAGGTTAAATCGTAAACAATGGCACAAAAATGTCGCGTTTTGAGTCTGAAAGAGAATATTGATGTTTGTGAGTTTTTAATTTGATAACAATGATTTGGGCGAGTTCATTAACATTGATAGCAATGTGCTATTAGAAGATGATAGTGATCCCGATTATGTAGTCCAAACTGCAGCCACATCACTATCTGACGACTCTGATGAAGAAGTTGAATGCAGTAATCAAACAAATGTCACCAATTATCAACAAGCCATTAGTATGGTAAAGGAATTATAAGAGTATGCAAAGAATAGAGGTGACTCTACAGCAATGGAATTGTTATCAGACTTGGAATTACATTTTCTAGATGGCAAGTTTAAAACGCAAACGACTTTATTAGATTTTTTTAGTACTACATCCTAACTAAAACTAGTGTATTTTTGTTATGTTATGTTTATTTGTACATACATATACATAGTAATAATTTTACATTTACATACCTAATAATAAATTTCGAATGGGCGGACACCTCTATTAGGCGGACATATTTAGACGGTTCCGTAGGTGTCCGCGTAAGAGAGGTTTCACTGCATATTTATTTGTGTATATACCTACGAAGCTAAGGTTTACTATATTTGAGTATTATATTTTTAAACTAAGTAAATTTGTAAGTATTTTAGTAACATTTGTTCCGAAAATCTTGATTTTGCATTCAAATTTTCGAGTCAATTAAAAATCGAATTAACCAAGGTTCATACGTCAACATACCGTACGCTTTTTTGCAGGATTCATATTACCGAATAAGTAGTGGCGCATATATTCAGAGAGTCGTCCACACATCGTGTGCACTGCAAACGGATACGGTTGAAAACGTCCATCGAATACTCACCGGGCATGTCAAGCAAACCGAATGAATTGAAAGGTATTCGTACCTGATAGTGAATAGTATTATACCATCTCTTTCACACGGCGTGATGCCACACGTGTCTGGCTTTATTCCGCCCTGTCCAGATTCAGACAAAATTCAAAGAAAACTTGCATTTCATGTCGATGGTTAAACACAAAAACACAGGAACTTGTTATATTAACAATGAATTTCCGTAAAAATTGTTCCATAAATGCCTCTTTTTTTAGCCAAGTCTCTTTTTAGCATATTATGGTAATCTTTTTTTTTGCTAAAAGAGTCACTCTCATAAAGTGCCGCACATCGCGCATGAAAGCTGTCAGATGTGTTTCTAAGTAGTTTATAATTATTAGTTTCAAAACGCCAAGCAGGAATATATTTTAATAACAAGCTGCTCACCGGCTGAACATGAATAAGTTAAAAAAAAACTTGTTTCTTGTTTAAAAGAAATTTAAAATTTAGAATAGCCGTGATTTTATAAATTGGATATGCTGGTTTAACTTTGGAAATTACCTTTTAAAATGAACTATATTAAATCAAGGTGGCGTTTTTGGGGCGGATACAACCACCAGGTATAAATGTATCTTAATCCTAATTAATAAATTACTTGTCTTTATTATAAAAGTTTAATTAGTGAAGTAGCCCTGATTAACGTTCATTAACAAAATTTGTATGATGGGGGGGGGGGATTGGAGTGAAATTTAAAGGAACGGAAGATATTGGTTCACATTTACAATAAAATATTTCATTTAGAAGTTATTTAGCGATGATTTCGATTTATTTTATAATTTATATTATAATTTTAAGAATTCCGTCTGAGAGAACCTACCAAGCGCAAGGCCGCCATACAAATCTGTTTTCAGTTAGTGTCAGTGTATATAGGTCAGTAGACTACCAGCGATGCCAGATCACAACGAGTACTTTGTTCGATTGAAAACATTACAGTTGTTCCTCCTAAAGGGTTTGTAAAATAACTGGCGATGCGTATCAAAGACGACTTGATGTTGACAAAAACTGATTAAGTGTTTGTTCGCGTTTACAAATATTTGTGTTGCAAATCATTTTTCGCCGTCATTGTCACAGAATTGTTCAAAAAGGTATTACCCCTGATAAGCAGAATAAAGAAGTGTTAAAATTATAATATTTTTTTTCTAAAATGGCAAATATGGCAACACCTGCCAAAATTAATTGGCTTCTTTTGAGACGTGACCCTACGACAATTGATTGTTGACATATCTCGCAGTGCCTTCCGCGTGGTTTTTCGGGGTTGACATAAGGTGATTTATCTCGCATATTACTTCAACGCACCATTTATGGTTATTTTTCTTCAATTTGTTTTCATCTCAAGATTTGAGAGTTTAAATATAACCAGTCATTTCCCTAACACATTGTATTTATAAGTATTAGTTACTTATTAGATGATAAACACGCCCAATGTCTTCCTATTTAAATTATTCATACTTCCTTCTTGGTGGATATGGTCCAAGCCGATGAAGAGGATCCTTTGTTGGTATAGAAATGATATACCAGGTTACCCAGAGGTCCGGGATAATATTAATATAGCCTAAACCTGTAACTTTTGGGGAAAATGCTCGGACACGTCAATTTAGTTTTATATTTGCTCACATTTTGATGTTATTCGTTTGTTTTTTTATAGACATTTGTCAAAGATATGACGACATCCATATTTTTAAAAAATAGAAACATACAACTTGTGATACATCATTTGAAAGCTAATATTTCTCACAGTATGCTCATAAATTTTAGGACGATTCTGTCAAGCTATTTCAAAATGGCGACTGTTAAAAGTTTTAAAAAAATCTCTATTTAAATAAGCGGAAATAATAAATCATTGATGGTTTTTTTACCTTTCAAGGTAAGAAATCTTCATTGTTTCACGTTCTGACATTTTGTGACTTAACAATAATCATGGTTTATTTCTTATTTATTTTGTAAAAAAAAAAATTTAACGAAGCATAAGAAAACACAGCAAAAAGGTGGTTTAACGTGGCAAATGCTGGGGTCCTCCACCAATGTCACAATATGTCAGAACGTGAAACAATGAAGATTTCTTTTTGAAAGGTAAAAAAACCATCAATGATTTATCATTTCCGCTTATTTAAATTTTAAATACAGATTTTTTTTTTAAATTTTTAACAGTCGCCATTTTAAAATAGCTTGACAGAATCGCGCTAAAATTTATGGACATACTGTAAGAAATATTAGCTTTCAAATGATGTATCACAAGCTGTATGTTTCTATTTAAAAAAAAAGATAAAAAAACAAACGAATAACGTCAAAATGTGAGCATATATAAAACTAAATTGACGTGTCCGAACGTTTTCCCCAAAAGTTACAGGTTAAGGCTATATTAATTGTATTCCGGACCTCTGGGCAACCCTGTATATCATATGACACCACAAAGTTGTTAATTTATAATTCTAGATCTTGAATTTGTTTTTAAGTGAGTGGTTGTTTTTGTGCTTTAAGCAAAATAATTTCGATTGTACACAGAAACAGGAACAAAACAATTATTATTTCATGTTCTCCATCGGGCTTTCTATTGAATTTCGAACTTATAAGAAATACGGATAGATATGACCAATTCCTAATGCGATGAACTCCCAAATCGACGTGGTTTCAGCGGGCGTGTTGTTTTGTAGCGCACGGATCTCCAACGCGATATGTCTGAAATAGACCGAAATCCATGTAAACCAATATCCAATATCAGTTGTGGGATTCTTAAATTAATCGGTTTTTCTTGAACCTTCAATATTCAAATATTTACCTATATCAACAAGGTTAAATAATATGTTATTTTATTTTTCTTATAAGCAATAGCGATATAATGACTTTGCATTATATTTAATAAAAAAAGTCAAAAATAAAAAGTCTTTTACTTTTCAGGTGGTATTAATATCAAATACCAACAATGTATGGAAAAATTATTATTTCTCAGACCACCCGATGATACGTTATACCATAAGGGCGTATTTTGTCTACACAGTAGTACTTTAAAATACTATTTCAGATTGAATGGTACTTCCAAGAATAGCCTTTTCCATTGATAGGTGTCACTACCTTATTGTATAAGGCATCATCGGGTGATCTGGGAAATAATAATATTTCCATATATTAATAAAGAAAGTGTATTCAAATTAATCTAAATCAAGAGTAAAAATAACATCACAGAGGCGTGTACCTCTATAGGAGCAAAAGGAAATACTTACTCATCTGGAGGAAAAAGTCTGCTTCTGATTTATAAAGATATATAAATACACTTAAATACAGAACTCCCTCAACATGACAATGACAGAGCTTGATTGTTTCATTACTTGCCAGTTGTGTTATGATTATGAAATACCGTTATGATGCAATGTTTCATGAAACGCCGCTATGATACCATCACAATCGTATACTTAATGAAACGTAGTTCGTCATACAAATGTCATTGTGTCATATGAGCCAGCTGTTTCAACACTTGTGAGACTCACGCAGGCATCCATACAATTGTGTCATTCAACACAGTGTTATCCACGTCTACCCTATATTTAATAAGCAAAAATTACCGGCCACTGGCGACCGTAGGCTTTTTTTCTGGATACGCCACTGAAATAACCTAATGATATTTGTGGATTACCGCCCGCAACATATCATCAAGTTTTAATTAAAAAGCAATGCAGCTGCATTCCACACAACATGAGCTAATTCGTTTTAAAGTTATGTTGATTTGCCGCTATGCACTTATTAGTCTTAATTTTATGTATGGTTTATTCCATATAAATTCCTTCTCATTGCATGGGTGTAAAGAATTTAGCAATCCTAATTGCACCTAAACATGCTAAGAATTACAATTTAATAATTATTTAAGGATATTGTAGGATAGGCCTGGTCAAATAATGGTCAACGCGTTAAATTGAATCGAGTGTTCAAGGAATTATTTAGTATATTACATAAGGAGTGTTGAAAGTGACAGATTTGCGAAAGACACTTCCATACAAGTAATGTACACAATTTCTCCTACGACCATAAAACAGTTCCCAATTATTTTAACATTTTAGCTTACTCTTACCTGTTTGTAAATAAAAATAATTGTTATTCTCCTATTTGCTTACGCTAATTACTTATGTATTGTGTGTATACATTTTTATAGTTTCTGATTTGTTTATTAGATTAATACCGTTTAGGCGTTGTTTCACCTCTTCAACGTAGTGGATTGTTTAATCATAATACTTCTTAAAAACTGTTATTTCGGTATTAATTAAAGAAAACAAAATTAATGTATTCTTTCCGCTTGTCTGCTGTCAGTTCGTGCTTCTTCTCCTTTCCGCTAAGCGCGCTACCATCGCCGACCAGCACCGTTCGTATAAAACTACGCTAGACCATTAAAGTTCGAAGAGCCGATCCGTTTATTTTTTAACTTTAACAGACAAAAAAATTAATTAATCTTAACATTAAATAAATACATATACAATGAAACCTCTTTGAGGCGGACACCTACGAGACCGTCTAAATGTGTCCGCCTAATAGAGGTATCCGCCCATGGGAAATTTGTTATTAGGTATCTAATATATAAATTCAAAATTATTACTATGTATACTTATGTATGTACAAATAAACATAACATAACAAAAATACACTAGTTTTAGTTAGGATATAGTACGAAAAAAAATCTAATAACGTAGTTTGACGTGTTTGCGTTTTATACTTGCAATCTAGAAAATGTAATTCCAAGTCTGATAACAATTCCATTGCTGTAGAGTCACCTCTATTCTTTGCATACTCTTATAATTCCTTTACCATACTAATGGCTTATTGATAACTGGTGACATTTGCTTCATTACTGCATTCAACTTCTTCATCAGAGTCGTAAGATAGTGATGTGGTTTCAGTTTGGACTACATAATCGGTAGGAAGGGGTCACTATCATCTTCTAATAGCACTTTGCTATCACTGTTAATCAACTCGCCCAAATCATTGTTATCAAATTACAAACTTACACAACATCAATATTCTCTTTCAGACTCAAAACGTGGCATTTTTGTGCCATTGTTTAGGATATTAACCTTACAACTCACAAATAAACGGCAGACTGCTGTCGGGGAATCACACATACTTTCATTCGGCGAAGTCTTTTCGCTCTGCCACACATACGCGATTGGTTGCCGGTCTGTCTTCAGAGAGTTTTTTTCACCGTACTTATTCGTCTCCCAAATATTTAAAAAAAAATTGTCCGTTTAAAGGAGGGTTCTCGCACTCTTTGTATGAAAACAGCCTGTCTGTGTCCGCCCAAAGGAGAGTCCGCCCAAGAGAGGTTGATTTTCATGGAATTTCATATACCTAGTTCCGGACTATGAAAAAATGTCCGCTTAATAGAGATGTCTGCTTATTGGTGGTGTCCGTTATGAGAGGTTTCACTGTAATTCCCAAAAAATCATAAAACTCATAACCTAACCTCAATATTTATAGTGATTAAGTTACATGTCGTTAATTTGTCAATTATGAAAGTTTTACATATTTACTTAAAACAATATTACAGCAAATATAATTACATGAATCAACTTACCCTGTATGGATTTCCTATCCTTGATATTTGTAAAAATCGAAAATAAATCTATAAATAATAATCAATAAATACTTGGTAAATATGTAGAAACTTTATAGTTGGAACTTCTCAAACCATAATATATGTAAATATAAATTTAAATAAGGTTTACGATAAAATAGGTAACAATACATTCAATATAAATATTTGTAAATTAACTACTAACTATAGTATACAAATACTACTCTTGAAAAGCCCTAATAAGAGGAACATTGGTAGGGTGTCGATATACTCAATTGAAATTCGAAACAGAGCAAAAAGTGTTTTAATTATCAATATTTAAAAATGTTTAATAAAAAACCAACTACGGAAGAAGAGAAGTAAAGAAGGTAATTACAAACCTCTCTAAAGGAATTTTAAATTAAATTATATTAACTTTTAGTTAATTTATAAATTTTTCATAAAAAGATTTATTTTTTCTGACGAAAATCTCTTCCTTATTCATGTTCCATCTACTCAAAATCAACATTTATCTCCTGGACATAATTTTGATATGATTTTCTAAATTTTTTGCAGTTTATATTTTGGCAATGTCATAAGTTCTCTCATTTAAAATTCCACTGAAGTTGGAGGTTTATGTCTTCAAAACATATATGAAATGATTTTTTAAATATTGCTATCTCTCTCTCGCTCTCTCTCCCTGTTCATCATTTCACGCCACTTCAAAAAAAAATTCTAAAAAAGATTTGAACTGGAAATTGACATTTGAAATATCGATATCGCCAAAAGGTAAACTGTGCTATCAAAATCACATAACGTATACCAGATTTGCTCCTGCATGATATTAAAAAAGGGCATTCATTCTATGGCGACCAATATAGAAAAATTCGATTTCGCATTATATCTGACTTTCTGGACGTACTGTATATTTCGTATAAATTATAAAATGTGCAGCGTTGTGTCATTTATAGCTGTATTGATAAAGAACACAGAGGTGATTCAATGAATCCCGTTTACTATACCACATATATGTATTTCCCTTTGTCAAAATGGTCTACAATACCACTAAAATAATAATAGTTATCGCTAAAATAACTTTTCGTCCTTATTTAAATTATAATTACGTCGGTCGACTTCTAACAGAACTTTTTTTCCTGATTTTCCACACCAATTACTTCGGAATTATAAATCTACAAGAAACGTCTTGCGGCCGCACAAGATATTTTAGAACATTGTTTTACAAGCTTTTTATCCAAAATCAAAAACTCGCACCCATTCAACCTGTGTATCATTGACTTCAAAAGGAGATTAACTTAAACTGGCAATAAACATGACTAAAGGATTTTAAAACGAACTCTGAATATGCTAGACTGTGACCATAAAAATATTCTACCTGATGCAGGTGTAACATTCCTATATATACGACCGCTAGACAGAGAAGGAATCCGAGCGTAGATATCAGACACGTTCAGAGCCGGATTAAAACAATTTTGTTTCCGTAAAATGTATTAGGTAAAATAATAAAATAATTGTTATTAATTGTTTAAAACGTAATCTAGATCTAAACGGATCCCTTTCTCCTGAGACATGATCAATTGTTCGGGTTTGTTCGGGTTTGAAGTCCTCCAGATGAATTCTTAAATAATGAAGTTCGAGTAGTACTAAGCTTAACCACATATGAATGGGCGGCAGTAGTTCGTCGTATATTTCTGCTAATCGTCGCTCTAGACGGAATTAAGAGGGCAAGGTCAGTCGAGCATTTTCCATGAAAATATCTCTAAAAGAGAATCAAATCCCCAACATGTCTTCGATGTTCCAGGCTGTCGAGGTACTTCGTCAGCTCGTGGTCTTCGATCAGACGAATGGCCCTCCTTTCTGTGGAATCCAGTAGCCGAAGAGTATGTTTGGGTGCAGAGCTCCAGACATGAGAACAGTACTCTAGTGATAGTCGAATCTGTGCTTTGTATAGTGTCAAAAGTTGTTGAGGTATGTACAACTATACTACAACTATTCCATAGTTTGAATAAATAAAAACCACAAATTATTAAATAAAAGGAGTGGTCCGATTTAAGGAACAGGTGGTCCTAATTAAAACAACAGTATCCTGCTTTTGACCATTGCGTGTTGACATTTTTTTTATTTATTCTTTCGTATTCTACCAAAAAAGGTTTTAGTTTACATGTTTTCATTACAATCCCAACGATGAGCTAAATTATTTTCGCTTAACTAAGGGCATCTTTCATTTTATGGAGGTTCTTTCTTATGTGGTCCAATATAGGAATTTTTCCCCTAAACACCAGCATATTACAATGTCTGAAAATAAAGTTATGCATATGTAGAAGCTCTAACTGCTGTTCATGTGCAAAACTGTTTATTTATTCGGCTAACCAACGCTGCGTGTTCGTTATGTCTGGAAATTGCTCCATATTCAAAAGAAGCTACTTATTTAATGTGTGGTCCAATTTATTCATTTACCCCATCAGCCACATTGTAGATGCAACAGCCTTTGTTTGATCTAGGTGGACTACAGTGGCAATGTATAACCGATGACATTATGGATTAAAAACAATGTTTGAATGCAATTCATTCATGATTCAATATTTTCGTTTGTGAATCTGCTTGTAAATACTATAGCTTCAAATGCATCAAGCAGTACTGTACTGAAATTTGGGGTTTTAAGGGTTGTGAGAGAAATATTATGTCATAATTCTATTATTTTGAATGAATCCTCCAGTATGTTATTATTCTTTGCAGTTAATGATGTATTATTCATTGATTAAGGTTTAGAAGTACGTTATTTATTCCCCGACAGTCGATTTTAAACCAGGAGGCTCGAGGCGCCGAGGGATTTAAGACGCGTGGGCAATAACAGCGTTCTAAACAGTGGGTAATAAACTATTTTTCCCCTACAACGCCAGGTACAGTGCATTATAGGCTCTACTAATCATTTCAGTCAAGTTACCTATGATTTGAAGTTTCACTGAATTTTTGCCGTCACATTATTATAATTTGCACTAATCGGGTTGCCTGCCTTCAAAAGTTTGATAGTTTGTTTCACCAGATGCCACTGTTACTGACCATGGAGGTAAATAATAATGATTTCTGATAGGAGTTTATGAAAAATGATTTCTCAAGCTGAAAGTATATATATAAAAACTTCAAATTCGTTTGATTTACCGACAAACTAAATAGCTGCCAACAAGGCTAATATTGTCATTCTGTGAGTGAGATCTTCTTAGACAACTGTATCAAATTTGATTTAAATCGACCAATAAATTCTTAAGTTATTACGCCGTTTCCCCGTTTCCAGACTACATACATACACACACTGTTTAACAAACCTCAGTACACGGTATAATGCAGTGAGTTTATCTCTCAGAGTTAAAGTTTCCTATAACAAAGCGACTCGATGTGTCAACAATTTAGAATTAGTAGTTTCACCATCGCTACAAATACATGCATATTCTAATGACATTCTAACGTTGATTCAAATATTTTACTAAAAAAATGTAATCTTCCTAATCCTATATGAAATCTACAATATCTCGACGTCCATGACTAATATTGACAAAACAAACTCTCTCATATTTAATTTCATATATTTCCAAATTCTATCCACTCTTCGCGAAAGCCAGAGTTGAGTACGAACCTGGTAAATGTGGTAACAGGACTAACAGGTAATTTTAAACTTCAAAGGGGCCGCCAGCGCCCGAAGCGACGGTTCACACTAATTGGAGAGCCTCGATGGTCAAAGGAGCCGAAGGAAGAAAATATTGAGTGTTTCTTAGCTAATTGAGTGACCAACAACTTATTTTATAATACGGTGTGGTATCATGTAGGTAGGTGCCACATACATGGACTAAAAGTATTTGGGACATTTTATTGCCGTCTTTTTTGCTTCTCTGCTTAAAGGTTTTAAATTGCTTCGAGTTGTTTAGGAATAATTGTTCTTTTAGAGACGAACGTGTTTGAAAAAGTGAAGGTGACGTGTATGGGTTTTGTTATCATTGTAATATTAGATGTATCCTTATAAGATATGGTTAATAAAGTTTTAGAATACCTATATGACAGTTTTATAGAAGCTCTTAATTTGCAAGTTTATTGTATAATGGTCTCCCGTGATAACTGTAAGACACTTTTGATTTATTTATGGTTTAAAAGTGCTTTAATATGTTCAATAAGAAAAGATGTTGGTTTTAAAGTTACTTAAAATAAACTAAAAGCTCTTCAAAACCACTTATTCTTATGCAAAGAATTTAATACACTCTTTAAATTAAAATAAAAAAATGATTTGCTTTTAATACCATATTGATCTTATACTGGTTTTATAATACTCGTGATATTGGCTATTTTAAAACTAATTTGGTTTTTTAAAGGATTAATTACCAAGTTGGTTCTAAAACAATCCAATAAATTTTGGAACAAATTGTTTTAATGTGGTTTTATGAAGTACCCTTGATGTACTTATTAAAACCCATTAAGAAAACTATTTCATCTTAAGCCTATATGCTCAATAAAATTCCACATTAAATTAAAAAATATAATTTTTGCTTCTTAAAGAGTACATTAAGAATATTTTAATTAAAACTCGAAGGTTTTATTTAATTTAGTCAATCAAGGAAAGCCGCCAAAACAGGTAGAATTTGTAAGATTAAGGATTCATTCGCGCGCCAGACCACTTTAAATCAATAAGGGCACGAGCTTGAACATATTAAAGCAACTTCGGTTTTAAAATGAAGAGTAAATAGACGTCTGCGAGAGTAGTTGTACTTAAAGTGGTAAATAAAACGTATTTCAAGTCTAGTAAGATTTAAAATGTTCTACCCAAGTAGCATTTTTAGACACAAAATGGACACATATTCTTTGCTGAGAAACGTTTCGAAACATTTTTGATTAAAATTATAAAGTTGTATGGAGACATATGTGTTACGAAACTTTTGCGACACATTTTCGAATTCAGTTACTAGAAACACTTAAAGACGCGCTTGTTTCGAAATATTTTACAAATCATAGTGTCGATACATTAACGACGCGCGAAGATAAATATTTTTCGAAAAATTTTTAAGTTTTGGTAAGACACAAGATTGCATTGAATTTCCCATAAGAGATTTTTTATACCATTTCATAAAAATTGAATGCACTTAGATGTGCAAACTAAATTTGACGATATATTTTAAATACTTTTTTAAATAATTAAAAAATCAGTAAATTGTTAGCGCTCGAGTTATGTAGAAGTTTTTTTATCATATTTTATCAGAAAAGTGCCATCCGTTGGTAAATTCTTTACGAGAATAATGTGTATTTGAACATCATTTATGATTCAATTCATATCAATTAATTTCACACAATTGTTGTCCTTCTATAGTAAACACAATAAAACTCTTTCAGGATTAATTATAATGATTCTCAAGGTAATTTATTCGGCTGCAAGTATATTCTAAATGCAATGAGTATTAATACATAAATTTAAAGTTGCCTCGAAGGACTCGACTAAAAATATAAAATTAAAAATAAATGGTTTTAATGTAGTTTAAAAATTTAGTCTTGGAGGCCCTTTTAGGCTTGGTCCTTTTTGGATAAAAGATAATATGGTGGTCCGCAGGCTGTCTTGAAGTTAATGTGGTTTTATTCGAAATTTTATACCTTGGAGATAATATAACTTGCAAGTTATAAGTTTAATGTTTAATTTGAAGAGTTTTTGAACTATCGAGATACAATGACAGACAGGGATAATTTATCAAATACTACTTTGACAAAATAATTGTTTTTTTTTTCGAGTAGTCCATCTCCGTGGAATGAAATTATAAAGTGGTAAAGTAACTCATAGTCTGATCCACTAAAATTATATATAAAGGAGTTTTCACTTAAAACTTAGAGGGCTTATATCTCGAGAACGAATAGATATATTTTGATTTCGTAAAAGGGAGGCGTTAGGTAAAGATCAGGTTTGTTCAGGTTTATTCGGGTTTGTTCGACGCGACGCTCAAGGCGCCAAAGGCGTTCAAAAATTGCTAATTGATTCTACCTAGCGACGCGAAGACTTTTCTCGAAATCAAATCGTTTTCGAGATATAGGCCCTCGGATTTTTTAGTGAAGAACCTTGTATATAAGTATATACAGAGTGTTCCTTAATGACGTGCTAATATTTCAGGGTGGTATTCCTTAGGTAATTTTATAAAGAAAAGTTCCTATCATATGCCCGCAACGGCTTAAATTTCTTGCTACAGTGTGTTGAATTTTAATTTTTTTAATGGTTATTTTTTTATATATCCGAAAGTACTTTAGATATTATATTCAATTTTGGTATGTGTTAATAGGATATAGAAGTTATTCAATTGTTCTACCAGTGACGTCCCTGCAAACATGTCGTCTGATATTTTTCAATGTGGATATTTTTTCTGATTAGCCTGGTTAATTCTAAATGAAAGCGGTATCTTCAGTATTTCTCGTCAGACGCACCCGAAGCTGGTCGGCGACACCTCCTCGTTGCCATCAGCGTTTTCGGTCTTTTACCATTGTAATATATCCATTACTATTTTAACAATTTTTCAGATGCTCATTCTTATTGTGGGACTCTTCATATAACCTTTATGTTCAATCTGGAGGTGGCCCCCATATTATAGGAAAGTAACAAACCTTTTTTTCGTACTCTTCTTACTCTGCCACCGTTTCTTATTGTTCTATTAGGCTTGGAAGCGTCAACCTATTTTTGATCAAAGATTTCTGGCAAAACTGGTAACCACGGAGTGCCGTTTGCCGAAATTTTTAAACTTCAACAGAATTTTTTATTATTTAGTCGTGTGTGTTTATTAAAATAAATATCTGAATTTTCATAAAGTGAGGTGCGCTGTTCGGTTGTGATATGGATAACCAGGCAAAGAAATTTGATAGAAATATATGGTGTTTCCGCTGTCCTAAGGATTAAAACAAAAAATTAGAATGGTTAGGGTTTTATTTATTTTGTTAATATTTACAAGTAATTTCCACTGAAGCTGATGAGGGTATATGCCTCCGAAACATGTATCAAAATTAAAATATTGTTTATTTAACTACTGAAGAAAACTATGAGTTTCTTTACCTCTTTCTTCATAATTTTAGTCCACTTAGATCTTTGTTGTATGGTCATGAAATAAATATACCTAAATACAATGGTATTATTCTTTCATTTCACATACTATTAAATGAGTCCTTTGAATACCTTTAAAAGAGACGCTGACAGCAATATAAATCTCCATAAGAGATTTAAAAATCAATCTCGTGGTGACGAACAAGCCACGTCTCCATCGGCGTGGAATCTTACCTCTTAGTTATTTATACCATGATCCAAGTATTACACAATATTTATACATGCAAAAAATTGTTTTTGAAAGTTAATATTATTCCTGCAATTCTACAAATTAAATTTTCAAATTAGATAATAATTTAAAAAAAAATAAAATAATTTCCACTCTACTATCATCAATTAAAATACTTAAACTTTAAACTCATTTATCCCATCATTTAGGAATTCTGTACCAAAAACCCGTTAAGCCCTTAACACAGCAGAAATCAATCTGTGAAACAAATCCACCTAACCCTAACCGAAAACGATCCGTCCTGCAATAATTACCGGACGATAACCCAGCAGGAAGGCAGAGGACTGAGAACGAGGCAGGATTTTCAATTTCAACTAACTTGTGTTGTCCTGGTTAAAAGCCAGTGGTGTAGTATTTTATAATAGAAGACGAAAGATAATACTGGGACTGGAGGGATACTTCTGGCTTATTATAAAAAATGTCAAACGAATAGAATAATGACAAAATTTAAATTTGCTGCCAAGTAATTTTAAAAATATTTCAACAATAGCACAGGTAAAATTTTACATGAAACCAAATATTCCCCAGACCTTTCCTTACCATCTTGAGCAACTTATCATTTTATAGAAGATATTTTGACGCTCCTATCACTTCCAGCCAACGGCGGGTCTAGAACTTCGGTTTCAAGGGGGGGGGGGGGGACTTCGTTTTGAGGGAGGGGGTTAGTCAAACCGGTATATATGGTATTTTCGTGTTAAATTGATAAATTGATGGTTTGGCGGGGGTCTAGAGGTAAAACGCTGCTCGTATATTCGAGCGGTTTTTCGCTCTAGATTCAGCGAAAAAACGGATCGTTGCATGTCACTTGATTTCCGATTTTAACTCGACGCGCGCTCCACCTGAAATATGCCGGCACGACATACGTCCTTGTTAAAAGCACATAAACGAGAAGGTGCATACAAAAAGTATGCCAAATCCCTTAGAGGATTCATCGCGACATGGGTTTTGTTTTGACTGGGACTGGCTAGCCAGCGGCGATTGTAAGTTTTTAAAAAATTAAAAGATATTTGCTTTTAAAATCAGAATCAACTCTTCTTCCTTCCTCCTTCTATGCGTGGTTGTCTAGCTTTCTTAAGGACCGCTCTCTTGACGGATTTCTCTCAGACACCTTCACCATCAAAGCCGGTGTTCCTCAAGGCTCCATATTGTCTCCCAGTCTCTTCTTACTCTACATTAACGACCTTCAAGTGAAAACGCAAAACCGATATTTTGTATTGCTGACGATAGCACACTTATCTCATCGTTCTCTTTGAATGCAGAAACATCGGCTCCCGACGCACATCTTCACAGACAGCATGAAGTATCACGCCTCAACAAAGACCTGGAAGAAATTTTTGCTTGGGGTGATAGTAACCAAGTCGAATTTAACGCTAAAAAAACAGGCAGCAGTTTTCTCTAAAAAGGGTAACATTTCAGAACCGGATATAGTCATGGCCGGACACGCAGTCCCACTGGTTTCATTTATTAATTTGCTGGGCGTCAATCTGGGAGGAAATATGTCTTGGCATAACCAAGTTGTGGCAATCGCCAAGATAGCTTCGCAGAAACTTGGTGTACTCTTCCGAACCAGAAAGTTGTACACACCTCAACAACATTTGACACTATACAAAGCCCAGATTCGACCATCACTAGAGTACTGCTCTCATGTCTGGAGCTCTGCACCCAAACATACACTTCGGCTACTGGATTCCATCGAAAGGAGGGCCATTCGTCTGATTGGAGACCACGAGCTGACGAAGAACTTCGGCAGCCTAGAACATCGAAAACAGGTTGGGGATTTGACTCTCTTTTACAGATATTTTCATGGAAAGTGCTCGGCTGGCCTTGCCCTCTTAATTCCGCCCAGAGCGGCGAATAGCAGAAATGCACGACGAACCACTGCCGCCCATCCATATGTGGTTAAGCTTAGTACTCCTCGAACTTCATTATTTAAGAATTCTTTCATCTGGAGGACTTTATCCTTATGGAACGACCTTCTCGAGGTCGTTTTTCCCAACGAATATAACCTCCAACGATTCAAAACCAACGTGAATCGCTTTTTGCGCACACGCACCACTCCCAGACTGCCCTAAAGGATTTTTCCTATAGTGCTTGTGTTTTCTCATAAAAAAAATAAAAAATAAAAACTCTAGACGAAACTTCTAAGACTTACAAGTCCTAGTGTTTTATCAACACATTCTTCTTAGTCATAAGAATTTCTAGTGATTAATCCCTCGAGCGATTCACTCGATTATTAAAATCTCTCGAGAATCAAGTACTCGATTATTAAAATCATCGGTTTTTCCCAACACTAATTTTAGTGATATAGGTCATGGCGTTATTGTCCGGCATCGGGAAAAAATAAGGACGAGTAAAAAATGTTTCATTTACCATTCCTACCGCACGAGGAAGAAATTTAATAACAGAAACAATGCACCATTCGGAAAAATACAATTAATTTCTAAAAAATGTTATAACCATTTACTCAGTTTTAGTCTTTTTCTGTAGCCCCAGAAGCTAAAATTATAAATTTTTATTGACGGCTTCTTTAATCAAATAGCCCATATGCTATAATGACGATGTTGTTAACAATGAACGCAATCATGCCCATACATTTTTAAAACACTTTTAATAGTTTCTTTTAACATTTAATGATTTTTACATAAATTAGATGCCTATTCGATTTTTATTTGTTTCTTTTACATAAAAAATCTAAATTTATTTTGACAACAAATTATATCCTCTGGCATGGTCAAAATCATGATTAAAATACTATTCAGTGGTGTTACCAACTAAAACTTACCATCAAATAGTTTTTGCTATTTTGCATGGTGAGTCGGGAGGAATTGATCAAATTCAAGAATCGTATATTTATATGTTACCGGAAATACCCGATTTCTGCTTAAATCCGATTTCCTAGGGAAATTAGTCTTATCTATCCTTCCTAGGCAATTCTAGATTTAACTAGTTAAGAAAAGAATTTACAAGTAGAGTGGAACCTCGATAATCCGGACTAATTAAAATCCGGATTATTGAAGCCAGCCAGTTTTTTTTATTGAAAGACGAAACATTTAATACAAATCAACTAGAAAATAGGACATAAACAAAAATTATTTAAAACTGAAGCATGCATAAAATTTTATATTAAGAAGTAATTCGTAATTTTTCTTTGCTTGAATTACCGAGTATCAAATTCTGATCATAAAGTACAGTACAGTACAGTTGAAATATTCGGACGGATTATTGAAGAATCGGTGTAACGATGGTTCGGATTAATGAGGTTGCACTGTATCAGTTAATTCTAGTACTAAACATATTTTAGTCAAAATTAGCTTTATCTAGCCTGTTTAAAAACCCGAACAAGCCCATGCCAGCCCATTTCTTGTTCTCGAGCAAGTGAAACCATAATATTCAATCTCTTCAACACTGAGAAAAGTTTTTACTATCTATATTTCTTATCATTATGCGGCTTTATGTCGGAAATTTCTGTATAATTTCTGTCGTAGTTCTTGCGTCTCCCATTTCTGGGACGACCCCTACATTTTTACCTATTCTGATTACCGTTAGAGGCAAAAGTTATAGGTAAGTTGTAAGCACAACTTCATTTAAGACATTCGAGATTAAATTCATTTGCAGAACCCAAGTCAACATTATGTTATACTTGGGTACACAAGGGTCCAGAACCGACCCTGGTTGATACCATAAAACGGTTTAGATGGTGGGCTTGTTATTCTGGTTTCTTCAGTTTAAATGTTGAGCGGCAAAGATAACTGCCATGCATCTACTCCCGGTCAAACTGCTCTCTACTATATCATATTCTTCCTATTGATATTCTTCTTATTTCATCTACAATCTACAGTATTTGCAGTTACAGAATAGAAATCAACATTATCTTGTACGTGGGTAGCCAAGGGTCTAGGACTGGCCCGGGTTGATATCATGAAACGGTTTAGATGATGGGCTTGTTATTCTGGTTTCTTCAGCTTAAATGTTGAGCGGCAAGAACTGCCATGCATCAAACTGCTCTCTACTATGTTTTATTCTTCCTATTGATACTCTTCTTATTTCAGCTACAATATACCTACAGTATTTACAGTTACAGAACAGATGTCGACATTATCTTGTAGGTGGGTAGCCAAGGGTCTAGGACTGGCCCCGGGTTGATATCATAAAACGGTTTAGATGCTGGGTTAGTTATTCTGGTTTCTTCGGTTTAAATCTTGAATGACAAAGAAAACTATCATGCACTCCTTCTACTGTGGCCATAAATAAACCCGAACCTACCGTTCTCTATACTATATTTTCTTCCTGTTAATATTCTTCTTATTTCGTATGCATTATTTACGATTGAACTTACTTTATAATGAACAATAATGTTTATTACCTTCATTCCTTCTATGAGGGATACTAGAAAAGTAACTCAGATAACGTTATTTTGTATACCATAACCTAATAAACGAGGTTATTGACTTTGGCCATGATTGCAGCATATCTGGCCCAAGCGTATTGAAGTTCAAGGAGCTTATGTCGAGAAATCAAATTAACAAATAAGGGCGGAAAATCAAAATATGCATTTCGCGATGTTAAAATGAGAATCTAACTCTATAGGGTGTTCCTTAATAACATGTCCTAAACTTCTTGACTTTTGAGATACAGAGTGTTAAAGAGTTTCATGTTTTTTAATAATTTGTTTAGCTTAAATTTGTGACAACTAGACTAGGTAGACAACTGTCAAATCCTTTAGGACACTCCGGGAGTGGTGCGAGTGCGCAAAAAGCGATTCACGTTGGTTTTGAATCGTTGGAGTTTATATTCGTTGGGAAAAACGACCTCGGGATGGTCGTTCCATAAGGATAAAGTCTTCCAGATGAAAGAATTCTTAAATAATGAAGTTCGAGGAGTACTAAGCTTAACCACATATAGACGGGCGGCAGTGGTTCGTCGTGTATTTCTGATATTCGCCGCTCTGGGCGGAATTAAGAGGGCAAGGTCAGCCGAACAATTTCCATGAAAATATCTGTAAAAGAGAGTCAAATCCCCAACCTATCTTCGGTGTTCTAGGCTGTCGAGGTTCTTCGTCAGCTCGTGGTCTCCAATCAGACGAATGGCCCTTCTTTCGATGGAGTCCAGTAGCCGAAGACTATGTTTGGGTGCAGAGCTCCAGACATGAGAGCAGTACTCTAGTGATGGTCGAATCTGGGCTTTGTATAGTGTCAAAAGTTGTTGAGATGTGTAGGTACAACTTTCTGGTTCGGAAGAGTACACCAAGTTTTTGAGAAGCTATCTTGGCGATTGCCACAACGTGGTTATGCCAAGACATATTTCCTCCCAGATTGACGCCCAGCAAATTAATAGATGAAACCAGTGGTATTGTGTGTCCGTCCATGACTATATCCGATTCTGTAATTTTAACCTTTTTAGAGAATACTGCTGCCTGGGTTTTTTAGCGTTAAATTCGACTTGGTTACTGTCACCCCAAGCCACAATTTCTTCCAGGTCTTTCTTGAGGCGTGATACTTCATGATGTCTGCGAATATGTGCGTCGGCAGCCGATATTTATGCATTCAAAGAGAAAGATGAGATAAGTGTGTTATCATCAGCGAAACTAAATATCGGATTTTTCGTTTTCACTAGAAGGTCCTTAATATAGAGTAAGAGGAGAGTGGGAGACAATATGGATCCTTGAGAAACACCGGCATTGATGGTGAAGGTGTCTGAGAGCAATCCGTCAATCGCCACTTGCAGAGAGCGGTCCTTGAGAAAGCTAGACAACCATGCACAAAATCGACTGGTCATACCATAGTATCGCAGTTTACTTAGAAGTCGCTCATGCCAAATACGATGAATGGCTTTAGAAATATCCAGTGCAACAGCCCGAGACAAAATCTGCTCGTTACCTACTAGATCCGTTTTAAACTTTGTTAATACCTAATTTCATAACAGAGTGCAAATGGATGAATTTAATTTTTTTATACGAAAACTGTACGACAAGAAATCAAGAGACGACATTTGCTCAGCAATGAGAATTTCAAATATAATTTTTATTTAAAAAAATGGCGTACCATTCTTTTCTTCAAAAATATCGAGTGCATTATGAAGTTATTTTCTGAAAATGGACCCAGGAATAACCTCCTTAAATATTAGAATGTTATTGAGAAACACCCTGTATATTTTCGGGCTTACTGCCTCCTGAAATAAAACTTTAGGAACGTTTAGTGGAAAATAAAATTACAAAGAGTTTTTTATTGCTACTGAATTTTGCACTTCTTACAGATAATGTCCTTGTTCCGTCTTTGCTTAGTGTAGACAACACATTATTTAACGTTATGCTCTTATACCTTCCAGTTACTTCCAACATACTATTTTGCTGATTTATCATCAATCAATATTTAATCTGATACCTACGTCACTTGAAAGAGATAATAACACAAAAGCTTTCTCGTGCCATGATAGATATATTTTTCAATGTGCGAGTTGTTTAAAATTTATTATTGGTTTATCTGGACGATGAGTACTGTGTCTGTTGGTCTTCTGCTGTCACAGCCGGTGAAAATATTGGACAGAGAAAAAAAAATAGCAATTCTTTTTTTATTGAGGATTGATTTGTTGTGTTTCAAAGTTTATTTGCAAATTCTCGTTCGGAGGTCTCGGAAATGTCAACATCAGATTGGGACACCAAACAATTTCCACTTTTGTTATTGTTTTCACCATTATTTAAGGTTCTCCTTTTATAATCCTGGGTTTCAATAACAGTTTGGAACTGATCAGAGACCCAACGCTTTTGAGACAAGCGTAGTGATGTCTATTTGCGAACTGTTGGAAACTTGTGGGAGATTTGATGTCGGAGCCTAAGGACTTTCAATAGACTATTTTACTGATTTATGACCTTCATTAAATTGTTAATTTTACACCTCCGTCATAACAAAGGCGTCGGGAAATTTACAACGTCAACGCCGTGTGATATACAGGGTGTCCCATTTTCGTCACTTTTATAGGATATCTTCGTAATTGTCAGTGCTATCAAAAAAGTAATGTAGGAGTCATGTGCTCTTTTTGGGCCAAACTTAAAATGGTAAAATCAAAATTTGAAAATTTTCGCTCGCTTAAGAAATACGAGGGAAAATAAAAAAATTGACAATTTCAAAATGACCCTATATTTTCTTAGTTAAAAGACATACAGAAAAATGGTTTATACAGAAGTTTCTTTATATTTATTGTTGAATAATCTGCCGTTTTCAGAATAAGTATACAGGCTCAGGTAAAAAAGTTATCGGATCTAACATCATTTTTTAAAATGGAACAACATGTATATTTTAATCTAAAAATATAACATTTTATTTAAAATTTTCTCTATTTTCCTTGTTTGTTTTATTATCGGCATAGTAAAAGAGCTGTATATTTTTAAATTATGTTCCAGTCGTGGCACTGCGATACATGTAAGCAAACAGGGAATTCTGGCAGGTGTTGTCATATGTACACCTTAAACTCTTTAGACAAAATAAAATAATTTAAACACTTTTCCATTCTGTAATACCTTTTTGTACAATTAATTGAAGAACATTTACGCCGGACTATGTTTTAAACAACCCGAAAAAACATATGGAATAGTAATAGCCACGTACATCACTACGTCAAATGCCAATGACCTCTTGACGCCTTACATCGTCTGAGCGAAGTAGTTTCATATAGCGCCGCACGCTTGCGGTCTTTTAGTTGAAGACCAACCAGCGGCCGTATACGTTTTGTCTCGTCGATCACCAACACGCTCTCTTTTTTCGGTTTATGCGTGTATCTTGCCCGTCCATAAATAATCTTTGAATATTGGTTTTATTGACGCGTTTCTTCTGGACGTCAAATTTCGTCGCGTGTAATAAGATCTAATAATCTGTATTATTGAATTTTCAAGAGCTAACTATCGGTTCTGTTTCACTATTACTGTGTATACATAAAGTGTTTCCAGGAGTGTTACCATGAAAAAGAAAAAAAACTGATTGTGTTTGTGCCTGGATTTCCTCGCTCTTTAGGTATAAAGATAACTAGAAGTAGGTAGAAAATAATTTATTTTTATAATTTTATATGGAATTTCAGTTTTACATTAAGCTTGGCAACATTGCCATTGGCTCTGGGTGACATGTTGTACAGTAGCGCGGACTGACCTGTGAGTAAGAGTGTTTGTTACCCCACTTTTAAAACGGTCGATTTAAAAAAAATAAAATATGTATCGCGTCTCTAGGACACCCAAGGAGTCACCCATTTAAATATAATACGTCATTTACATAACACCCTTTATTTTATTCTAGATCATACTGTACTTATGCAACGTTATTATTTTTATTACTTCTAGTTATTACCAACAACAACAACAACAATTTTGTTGATTTACGACCTCCATTCAATTTTTAATTTGACACCTCCGCCACTTGAAAGCGTCGGGGAATTTACGTCACAAGAGTTTTCTCGCGCCCGTGCGCGGGAGGAATGCTCATTTTCTCATCAGAAATAAATCGGCTGGAAAATAGCCAGCGGGTGCGACCGTATTTATTACAATGCTGTCAACCCTGCAGAGTTATTGTTAGCAGCCCCGCGCTTAGCGCTCGTTGTCTTTGTCGGTTTCATTTGGGGACTTTTAGCACGCATGGACCTCCCATGAGACCGTAACCAATACGATTTTCGGATTAGGACCGGCCGAAAAAGATGATATTGTAACCGGTTTCCATTAATATCTTTTAGCGCCTGTAAAAGTAACTTTATTATCGATTCTTAATCGAGAAGGCTTATTGTGATAAATTATTTTATTTCTATTCATTATGGGAATGAAGACCGCAGCCGCTGCTGTTTAGTTGCATGCTTAAGATAGTAATTTTATTTATCTTAAGTTTATTTAGTTACAGAAATTGCTTGGATTTTAGTCTTTCAGTCTCCTTTCATTTTGCTGCCAAATTTCGGGAAGTTCGTATTAAATTCACTCAATATTTTCAAATGGAACACCCTGTATATTTTATCACGAATTGAAACGTCTACTAGGTCTCCTTATAAATCTAAAATATTTTTATTATTGTCCGCAGCTTTGTCAAATCGTAATGATTTTCGGTATTTATTTTTTAATTATTATGTTTATTTTAAGTTTAGATGGTCTAGACCAGGGGTCGGCAACCTTTTGAGACGGAAGAGCCAAAAGTTATAATTTACACAATTTTAGTTTTTAAAGAGCCACTGACGGCCGCAATTTGATATCGAAAGAGGCACAACTTGACATCGAAAGAGCTGCATGCGGCTCGCCAGCTGCCGACCCCTGGTCACAGCCAAAGCACTGGTGAAGACGCTAAATTAGACGACACTAAAAACCACGGAAACCCCGGAAACATTCGGCATCTTTCGGAGATCCGAATCCGGAAAGCTGGCGGGCCTTTTGAATGGTGATGTTTGACAACTTGCACGTTTCGAAGGATCGGATGCTTGGCGCACAGCTCGTGAACAATACCTAACCTAACATTTTCTTTGCCGCCCTTTTTTAGAGTCTCTTTTTTTGATCGCTGTGTTACCACACGTGATTCTTGAATCTCTTTGCTTTCTGATTTATTTTGTGAAAAATATTGTGTTTATCTACTTTAGCAATCATCAAGCATGGAAGCCCAACAGAACAATACGTACCCGTTCTGCAATTTGGAGGTTTCTTGTGTTTCAGCAAAAAACAGACATGTAAAAAATGTTCATAACCAACAGCATAATTCCGATACTAAGAAATCGTATATTATTTGCCCATTGTGTATTGGAACTGAGTTAATCTGTGGAACTTATAATAAACTAGAAACGCATTTAGAGGTAAGTCACAAAATAAAATTACAAATGCAAACACATAATTTTTTTAGCAAAGAAGATTATGAATAATGGTATGAAGAACAAAAAATTCAGACGACCTATGCAGCGGCCAGGACAAAACGATATAATGATCATGTGGAAAAATCCTATACTTGCAATCGTAGTAATTCATTTGGTAAAAATATAGAATGCACCTTTAATGTTGTCTTATTTTATAACATATTTCTATTATCCGTAGGGTACCTATATCAGCAAATACTCTAAACGAATGGAGAAGTGTATTCTAAAAATTAAGCTATATTTTTATATAAGGTGTATCGGGCAAATTAGTTTGGTGATGGAACAAGAAAATAGATCAGCAGTTCATAAAAGGAAATTAGAAAAGCAAGAATTCTTTCCAGCAAGGAGAAAGAAATAATATTGGTTATTTTGTATGGTGACAGGCTGGATTTTGTATTTTATAATTAAAAAATTAATTATTGTAGTTGCGTAGTATGGTTTAGGATTTTTTTAGATGTTAGCTATGCTTATTGTGTTGTACCTTTTGTAAATTGTAAAAATAATGCAGGATAATAAGGAATTTGAAAAAAACATCCCTCTTAAGTTTCTTGCAGTTTCTTCTTACGGGTTGTAATCGAAGCTGCGGATTTCTGAAAACTACGTAAGTTTAAATAAAGTACTATATTATTATGTATGTTTTTTATTTTGTTAGTCATTGTAATGTAGTTTTAGTGGTTTCAGCAGTATCATAAGTTTAATTGTGTGCATGAATTTGATTTGCTACATAAATTGGTTGACCACATTGTTCCCCCATCCTGACTTTTTGACCGACAATAAAGAAACAGTTCAAAATATCCCGTGTTTTATTTCAGTTAAATAAAGGTGACTCGAGTACACCACATATTTAATAAAGGGTGGCATTTAATAACTAATTTTCAGGGCATATTTTATCAAAAAGAAGTTTTAATATTTTTTGTCCAATTGCTTACTGTTGATTGTGATATTGGCGGACGATTGGGGTATTTTTGATTAAATAACTCACAAGTTTCTTGCTGTGTTCTAACCCTATCACCAGCCCGGTGAGACTGCTTATGGGGGGGGGGGTCGAAACACGTAAGAAGGCCTTGGAAGTGATGCTAAGCCTACTCTGCTCCATACGCTCACATGTAACCTACTTTTATCTATCTGTTTCACTCTATCATTTAAGCGTCAATATCAGACTTACGTAGAGTTAATATGGAAAGCCCAAAAGTGAGTGCTTATGCAGGCGACTTGATCCTGGTCATATTTGTCTCACTTTACTGAATTAGGGAAGGTTGCTGCAGACAGAGACAGGCATAGAATGCGAACAGCACGAATTGTTAAATAGTTTAACAAGCTAACTTCCTTCGTCTGGCGGGCATGGAAATCAAGCAACCTCTGATATGATTTAAAATGGTGGAGAAGTGGAGAAGACGCTTCTTTAAATTTTAAAATAATTTTTAATATTCTAATCATTCACGAAAAACGTCGTTTTTTTTTGGTGCCAGTGAGTAATTTGTAATTGAAACATTCATTTAGTCATCTTTACTGAGAGTAAGCTTCAATAATAATTTCTTTTCCTAAATCATATGGGGCCCAAAAATATGCTTGGACTTGAAGCTTGAAATATTTGCTAGGACCTAGAGCCCACTTGAAGATGGTAAAATATTTTATGTAAATTATGATTTACTTCCTTTTTTTTAATAAAACTACTTACAAGCTTATTTCTGAAGTTTAATTTTTCATTTGTAGTTACGTTATTAGTTAAAAAAAATGATATAAGAGTGTGTAAGGATTATTTTAAAGTGATATTTACAGCTTAAAACATGTCAGAATCCTAATATTTGATTTTCACTACTTAAGTAAATCAAATAAAAGGGTTTGAATGTTTTTTGTTGGTTAAATGTCACTTTAAAATATTGACAGTAATAAAAATTTTGACAAAAGTGACATTTGAAAAGCACGTGCGTATGTCAGCTGATTCCAGACGGAATGGATGCCTGGTTTGTTCGTTTGTTCATACTTGCTTCGATGTGTTAACACGGCTGTTTGTCTTCTTCCTGTTTATAAGTATTCGTTGCCTATCACCGTAGCCCATCATCATCAAAACCTCTATGCGCTGTTTGTCAGTGAGCCGCATTTTAATTTAATTTAGTTATGAAAAAACGAAATGAGTCTTGTGAAAACTAGTAAAACGTTAGGAAAATACACATAAAACTGACAATGACATTAACTATTGTCATTAATTCTTTTGGTTCTTGCATCATAACTCCAAAGCCTACTTGACTTTTCTTGCGCTTCACGCATGCTGACTACAGGTTTTCCTCAGCGTGCATGAATAAATGCAAGTCTTGATTGATTGCGAAATATCTGATTTTCAAATTTTGAATGAGAATAACTCCAAAACGCTTGGGTTAAGGTATAGCACATGCTACATGAAAAATGTTTAGGATTTTCCGAAGAATCCATACATGCAATAATATACAGTTGGTTCTATTTAAGAAAAAAATTTTTGTGTCACTCTTATTTGCAACACCCTGTATATCTACATTTTATGTCAGAATATGCGTGTTCGAAAAACAAAATCGATAGGTCCGAGCGATTTTTTAAAAAAATTGTAGTTTGCGAGATAATGAATTTATTCCTTACTTTACGTCCTCACTGTATATATGTGGTTGTATCTTATTTTTCTCTCGGTGTTATATTGAAATTCAATAAACGTGATAATAATATTGCATATTTTTTTTATTATAAGTATTTTATATACTAATCGTTATGTAATTAACAATTTGAAACAAACAACTTCTACAACTACACGACGATTATTTAATTTTGTTTGTTTCGATCACACTACTGTGATAATAAAATATACCATTAACACTTTAAAGTTGTCAACACAATTCAAATGACAAACATTTAAGCGCGTGTATAGATATTTATTTAACCAATGCTTTTAGTCACTCTTTATAAGCAGGATCGGGCTAGTGCGATAATAATATTATCAAATTAATTGAATTATTTAGGTAATAAAAATTGAATTAAGTGAAGTTTTTAATGAACATAATTTTGGGCATTTCCGTGCTAAAACAACTTTATTTTGTTAGTTATAGTGAAAGCTCCCATAAGCGACCAGCCACGGTTCCAGCTGCTGTTGTGCCCGTTTATGGGAGGTGCCCATTAAGAGCACTTACCAGTGACCTCCATTGATATAAAAAGGTGTGACAAACTACAAGAAAACTGTTGGATAGAATGTGTTAAAATTTTAAATTTAGCTTCGAAATATGATATACCACATGACTATATTATGTTGAATTTTTCGAAAAAGGATTTTATTTTTTTCAAAACGGTAAATAACGTTTAAATTGAAAAATATGGTTATGCAGTCATTTTTGAAAGTATTGGATGCACTATCAATAATCTGAATTAATTTCATTGCTTAGTTTTATTGCAAAAACGAGATTTTCATGAAAAATATCTAAACTCGCAACTATCTAAAGTGACAAGGCAACACTTCGGGTGATCAAAGGCAGAAGAATAAGGAAAACGTCTCCGTCGTGTCTTAGATTGACGATGTTGTCTCATTATTTAATAACAATGACTTATGCTGTTCCGCGGCGAAATCTGAAATCGGGTTTGTTCGGGTTTGTTCGGGGTTTGTTCGTTTGTTTGTTTAAGAGAAAACTTTAGTATAAATAGGGAATTAGTTTTTTTATTGTTAAAAGCGCAACATTGATATTGCAATACAGTGCGTCCATAAAGTCTTGCGCAAATTTATTTATAATTCAGGGATTTGTTCTTTTTAAGTTGTGCATTTTTCAAGATGATATTTCGGTATTTAAGGTGTCCCAGGTGAAAGGTATGACGTCATCTAAGATTTTTTTAAATGGAACACCCAGTATATTGTGTCGACTTTGAATTATATGATAAAAAACTTTTTGTATAACCCAACCATACGTCTGGAAATTACGTCGGATGTTCTCTTTAATTTTTGCTTAGCTTGCGTCGTTTTTATGTGAAATTGCAATGCAATAGCACGAGTTAATAGTTTTTCTTTATCCATTTCATTCCCTATTTCCATCTTTTCTTTTAGTGTTAACATTCCTTGTTTCGGCGACATGTCTGATTCCTTAGCGAAATAAGAACGCAAACTCAAAAAAAAACAAGTTGTAAAGTAAAGATAAACGGTAAATCCGCAAAAATGCGATGGGAATCACCGAAAATGTACTTTAAAATCTAATTCGACCGGCTATTCGAACTTCGTGGCCGTTTATGGGAGATATTTTCTAGTCTTGGGTACAAATTTTAATAATGGGGCCCGTATATGGAAATGTTCCTTATGTGTTAAAATATAGAACTAAGATCGGGTCCTAAAAATTTACAACTTATTAGAGCTGCCAGTTAAGGGAGGTTTCATATCACAGGAGAACATTTTGTGGATCATTTCTATGCCCTGTCAAATATACTGTTTCGACCAATCAAATTGATTCATTTGCACCAATCACATGTGATTATACTGACAAAATTTTCATCTTCCTTACTTATAAGTGATAAAACTGTCTCATTGGTCCACAAAATTTTTAAAAAGCGTTTCTAAGTAGGCCGAGTACTAGATAATGCGTTGTAATAAATGTCAAATTTGAATGATTTTTCTTTTAATATAAATGCGCATATTTTTTAGATTTTCATTATTATTTACCCATGGCAATTTTTTAATTCATTTTCCAAAAAGGCACAAACTGGAGTAACACAAAAGAGATACTTGGTCTATAAAATGTTATCTCGAATGATATTCGACATGACTAATTCATGAATAAAAAATAATACTTTTAGGTAAAGAAAGTTATTGATTTTAGAACGATATTTCATTGATTTATAAATTTAAAAGTACAGTTATTCGAATCAACTTAATGTGGTCTTATCCATCCATCTAATTAAACTAAATCAACGCACAGCTAAAAAGAATCCAAACGTTTATGGTTAATTTTAGTCACGAGCATGTCAACGCGAGGTTATCACTTCCAGGAAGTTAGCATCCTATTGTATTAGCGGACAAAACCATCCTATGGAGTTTAACAATTCAAGTGAAACTCTAGACTTATCTTAAATTTTGTTTTCAATTCACTGTCATGTCACCCAAAAAAATCTTTAACTGGTTACGTTCCTATTCATCTCAAGAGTGTCCGAAAGATTATCTATGGGTATGTGCTTCAAGCTAGCCATGGTATCAGTTCCGACTTGTTCCAGATACTTTCTAATAACTCGAGGAGCCAATTGTTGATTGTAAAGGTTGTCTCCAATATGTACCTTTCAGATATACCATTATTTATAGCCACACCACAAGTTCCGTGTGACCACTCAAAAAATACCTCCCCAGACCAGAGAGGTCCTCCTTCAATTAATGTTGAATATAATAAGCATACCTTTCGTTGGAGCGTCGATATAGTATCACACATGGCACATGGCAGGGTGGTAGCTAATATTCAGCAACCTCAAAAATTATATGGGGTATGTTCAACTTAACAATGCATCACGTGGCATATGGTTTAATGGATTTGACGCTGAAATGTCCTAATATTTTGAGCAGTTGTTACTCTCCAACATCTTTCTTTGCAAGTCTGGATATTGCTGGGAGTGGTGCGTGTGCGCAAAAAGCACGTTAGTTTTGAATCGTTGGAGCTTATATTCGTTGGGGAAAACGACCTCGGGAAAGTCGTTCCATAAGGATGAAGTCCTCCAGATGAAAGAATTCTTAAATAATGAAGTTCGAGAAGTACTAAGCTTAACCGCATATGGATGGGCGGCATTGGTTCGTGGTATATTTCTGCTATTCGCCACTCTGGGCGGAATTAAGAGGGCAAGGTCAGCCGAGCCATGAAAATATCTGTAAAAAAGAGTCAAATCTCCAATCTGTCTTCGATGGTCTAGGCTATCGAGGTTCTTCGTCTGCTCGTGGTCTCCTATCAGACGAATGGCCCTCCTTTCGATGGAATCCAGTAGCCGAAGAGTATGTCTAGGTGCAGAGCTCCAGACATGAGAGCAGTACTCTAGTGATGGTCGAATCTGGGCCTTGTATATTGTCAAAAGTTGTTGAGGTGTGTACAACTTTCTGGTTCGGAAGAGTACACCAAGTTTCTAAGAAGCTATCTTGGCGATTTCATCAACGTGGTTATGTCAAGACATATTTTCTCCCAGATTGACGCCCAGCAAATTAATAGATGAAGCCAGTGGGATTGGGTGTCCGCCCATGACTATATCCGGTTCTGTAATGTTAACCTTTTTAGAGAAAACTGCTGCCTGTGTTTTCTTAGCGTTAAATTCGACTTGGTCACTGTCAAGCCAAAATTTCTTCCAGGTCTTTGTTGAGGCGTGATACTTCATGCTGTCTGCGAAGATGTGCGTCGGCAGCCGATGTTTGTGCATTCAAAGAGAAAGATGATAAAAGTGTGCTATCATCAGCAAAACTAACTATCGGGTTTTTCGTTTTCACTAGAAGGTCGTTAATGTAGAGTAAGAAGAGAGTGGGAGACAATATGGACCCTTGAGGAACACCGGCATTGATGGTGAAGGTGTCTGAGAGAAATCCGTCAATAGCCACTTGCAGAGAGCAGTCCTTAAGAAAGCTAGACAATCATGAACAGAATCGACTGGGCATACCATAGGATCACAGTCCCTCATGCCAAACACGATCAAAGGCTTTAGAAATATCCATTGCAACAGCCCGAGACTCTCCAAAATGTTCGATTGCGTTGTTCCAAAGATGGGTAACATAGGCTAGAAGATCTCCAGTTGATGGACTTCCGAAAACCATATTGATGATGGCTGATCGCTATTAAAGAGGAAACTCTGTTAGTGTCATAAAAATGTATAATGCCATGAAAGATCACTTACAGATAAAAATACAGATGGGAATCGCTGTAAAATACTTTTAAAGCCGGACCTGAAACTGCTCCCCATATTTTTTTTATTATATAGGGGGAATTGCCTAGGTCCCTAGAGGCCTATGAGACGGAGATACGGAAACGACTAGCGCCGCCTTCCTCGTTCCATGAACGACTTTAAGAACCCATGTGCATTCAACTGTCAACACACTATTATGGCGCTCAACCGTTTCAGTTGTAACTTGATATAATAGTGAAACGTTTAGATTTAACAATGTGTTTATTTTGGGTCGAAGTCGTGTAGTATGCTGGGTTTCATTTGTTCGGGTTTGTTGAAAGAAATATGGCTCTTAAGTTGGTAATAAGTGGCTGTTATTTGAATAAGAGTATTTTTCGGTTTAGATAATTAATAAATATTTCATTACGCACTAGGCCCTATTAATTATCGAATATTCAGAAATACACGTCTAAATTAACAAGCTGTTACTTCATTAATAATGGAACACATTTAATAATTCTTGTTTTTGGCAGAGTAGTTTGCGTCCTAAGGGTAGCGCATAAAATCTAGATGGATGTAAATTTGCTGAAAAAAATAGTACAATGGTTTAAAATCATATGGAGTATCATTTATCGAAATACACAACATTTATCGACCCTACACAATAGTTCTTAAACGTAAAGTCCATTCTTCGGTTCTTAATTGTAGAACGGTGATCAATAATAGCCTCATTAAGTTTGGAACCCTCTATAAATTTCTTTCCATATATTTCATTTTTAAACTTTCCAATAAAATCCCTAGATTTACCCTTTGTGGTCTGCGTTAAATTAATTTCGGATTTAGGTGTTCCCGCATTCTTCACTTCAATTTGTTGCTCTAAACTCGATTAGCTAAAGTTATTTTTAAATAGTCCACCGTCAAACTATTTATTTTTACTTAATAAATATGTAATATTAAAATATTAAAACATACACGCTCGAATTTCTAACTAGAATCATGGGTTTTTTTTTTTTTTTTTTTTATGGTCAAACACAAGCACTATAGGAAAGATCCTTTAGGGTACTCTGGGAGTGGTGCGTGTGCGCAAAAAGCGATTCACGTTGGACTTGAATCGTTGGAGGTTATATTCGTTAGGAAAAACAACCTCGGGAAGATCGTTCCACAAGGATGAAGTCCTCCATATGAAAGAGTTCTTAAATAATGAAGTTCGAGGAGTACTAAGCTTAACCACATATGGATGGGCGGCAGTGGTTCGTCGTGTATTTCTGATATTCGCCGCTCTGGGCGGAATTAAGAGGGCAAGGTCAGCTGAGCACTTTCCATGAAAATATCTGTAAAAGAGAGTCAAATCTCCAACTTGCCTTCGATGTTCTAGGCTGTCGAGATTCTTGGTCAGTTCGTGGTCTCCAATCAGACGAATGGCCCTCCTTTCGATGGAATCCAGTAGCCGAAGAGTATGTTTGGGTGCAGAGCTCCAGACAGCTACAGAGCAGTACTCTAGTGATGGTCGAATCTGGGCTTTGTATAGTGTCAAAAGTTGTTGAGGTGTGTACAACTTTCTGGTTCGGAAGAGTACCCCAAGCTTCTGAGAAGCTATCTTGGCGATTGCCACAACGTGGTTATGCCAAGACATATTTCCTCCCAGATTGACGCCCAGCAAACTAATAGATGAAGCCAGTGGGATTGCGTGTCCGTCCATGACTATATCCGGTTCTGTAATGTTAACCTTTTTAGAGAAAACTGCTGCCTGGGTTTTTTTAGCGTTAAATTCGACTTGGTTACTGTCACCCCAAGCCAAGGGTGCACACAAAAACTCTGCGCCTTTTCCATGTTAAATCGCCATAGCCACGCTATCCTCCGCTGCCACCCCCCCCCCACCTGTTACTACAGAGAAACTGCACTACTTAATCGCACGTGCGAGCAAGTCTCGTCATAATCGTCACCGGACTTTTTTTAGTTTGACGGTACGATAAGATATTGGGGAGGGTCGGACTTTATACGATAAATAATATTCAATGAATATAAATTAATATTTTTTATTCGTTTTGTTTTGGGGGTGCACGTGCGCATGTGCTCCTGTGGAAGAACCGCCACTGAAACTTTTGAATGTAAAGTTATTTAAATCTTCGAAATTTTAAAACTGCCAGAGCCAGTCCCAACACCGCGCCATAAATGAGAAAAAATTGGTATCTGTAATTTCCCATCCCATCGAGGTAAACAGGACAAAAGGAAAGGCGCTATTATGCCAAACAATGAATATATTAGAAGAACAAACAAATGCTTAATAGGCATTGTCACAAATGAAAATTATTTATTATTATTAGTTGAAGTGTTTAATTAGTTATGTATATTATAAAAGACTCAGTAATGGATTGCCTGGAGCGGTAACAACAGTTAGTATAATATAACAGTAGTAGAATAATATAATTTTTCTACTAGGTACCTACTGTTCATAAGTCCCTATATACAGGGTTACTTGTATCAACTTAATTTTTTTAATGGAACCTATTATATATTTTTACATTTTAACATTCTACATTCAATTCGAGACATTGTTCATAAAATCATGTCCTGTACATTTCGTCAACCTAACGAAATATTAACAATATTATTAATATTGACAACAAAATTCTCGTTGAAAGTATCTCCTAGGCCAGGGGTCGGCAATCTGCGGCTCCAGAGCCACATGCAGCTCTTGGGGTGCGAAGCTGCGGCTCTTTAGTTCTATACGTAAATATTATTTATTTTATCGAAAAAACAACATAAAAAATTTGTTCTGAATCGATTAATGAGGATTAGGCACTTGTACTCGCTTTTCACCGCACCCCTCCCCCGTGACACGCGTCGTCAGTCCATCGGAAGCTCTCGAATGACGCCGTCGTCGGATGTTTCTATATACGTTTTAATTCGTTTTCGTCGCAAGACAGTTTGGCGTCTTCCCGGTGCTTTGGCTGTGACCAGGGTCAGCAACCTACGGCTCGCGAGCCGCATGCGGCTCTTTCGATGTAAAGTTGTGTCTCTTTCAAAATTAAATTCCGGCCGTTAGTGGCTCTTTAAAAACTGAGAAATTGTGTAAATTATAACTTTTGGATGGATTATTAGTGTTGTGAAAAATATAAGGAGAAATCAAAATAAATATAATTTATTGTTTTAAAATGTAACAAAAATAAAAACTATTTTTAATTTCAATCATATTTAACTTTAATATAACAACAAATGACATATTTTTTAATATTTGGTAGCTGCAATGGCTTGCAAACGTAGTGGCTAGGTTTCCCACTCTTGAGTTATGTCATCCCATGCTTCCATGGGAAGTTATGTTTATATATAAATTTTGCAATTTCACCCCGTTTTCAATTTTGTTGATATCGGGACTTTTCGAAGAACACGAATATGATTTTCTTCTAAATAATTTTGCACTATGCGGGCTTTATGAATCGAAGCATTATCGTGTTGAAATATAAAATCTTGACGACGTACTGCGCCGACTGATGGTATCATAGCTAGTAGATAGAAAAGCGTCCACTTTGATTGGTCTTATGTGTATATCTTTCATCGTATCTCGAACCAGAAGCCCTGTAAACGCGGATTCTCCCATTGTTGAAGGATTGAAAGTTTTTTTTCATCGGTTTCCCACATGTTATCTCGATTTATGTAATCATGAGCAAATTCTAATCTTCTCTGCTTCGGTCAAAAATATTTTATTTGTAGCAAAACAACTTTCTATATCCGAACAACTTTTTATATCCGAATTACGAATTCTACTACGAGCTGTATTAGCCGAACCAGGAAAATGTGTCTCTTCTTTAGTCCTTATTACTGTTTCTAATGGATTATCTCTTGAAAAACGAATTAATTGTATTCTTGGCCTCTTCTTTTGAAATTTTGGGGCGACCACTACCTGCTTTTTCTGCAATTTTGTGCTTAGCCAACAGTACTGTGTTTTTTTTTTGTTAATTCCTAATTCATCTGTGATGTGTCTTATCTCTCAATCGCGTGTGAATGATCGCTTTTTACTGGACGATTAACGCGGACATTTTTTAAAAAATATTTCATTCGATTCGTCATCGTCAGTCACAAAATGAAATCAAACTCGCAACTTCAAAATAAACTAATAGTCTGGGAGATTAAACTACATTTTGCTGTATCAGTTTTATTATGGCAGGATGGTACCATGCAGCTCGACATAGCAATTTTGCAAATTTGATTAACTGACATTTTTTGACGTCTCAAACTTAAATAGCAAATTGTCATTGTCAAAGTATTTCAGATTGTGATTTGAGTTCAAAACGTTGCTATGTCGAGAAACATATCAATGGTACATACCAGCATTAAAGTATTAATATCTCGCAAACGGTTGAAGATATGTACCTATAGGGCACGATTTATGAAAAATGTCTAGATTTGATTGTAGAATGTAAAAATGTAGCAATATACAATATGTTCCATTTAAAAAATTACTATTGATTCAAGTAACATTTTTATGTGTATAATATATTTTTTTCTAAAAAAAATCTTTGCCAATCTATATAATTTTGTTGTCATGAAGAGAAGAAGAAAATTCTACAACGTTGACCTATCAGTCCTTTGTGACATCATTATGACGTCTGTCTAAAAGTTAAAAAGTATCATAAAATTATACAGGGTTGAGCAAATGTTCCGGACCGGTTTAATTACAGGAGAACGAAAAGTGAATTTTAATATTTGACTGTGCATTCCATGTCAGTAACGTCTTTCAAGAAATGACGTTACATTTAATTTTTTTAAATGGAACACCCTATATATTATTAGCTATTCAAAATTCTTAATAAATTTAAAACCTTTTTTCTATAACATACTAGACTCCTATATCGTATGAAACACTTTGGAGGATCTTGAAAATAAAATTTTACTTGCTGTTCTATATAGAATGTGTCCACGGATAGAGTTCGGAAGAGGAAAAACTTGTTATTTGTAGATTTAGAAGAAAAAGTCATTCTTCATAAAAATGTCTGCTTGTGTCGAAACTACAATTTCTAATACCAAATTTACGATTACTATACAAGGTTAGTAAGAAATAACATTTTTAATTTTTTTAATTTTGTTTAAAACAGATTTACATAAAAACAAACAACTATTGTTGCTTTCTTATTAAAATATAATTTTATATCTGGCCGAATAACGATTTTGTTGTAAGAAAACTATTTTTTGTTTGTATTTTTATTATTACATGTCATATTTCTTTAATTCATTTAATTATAAATTATAAAATATTAAAATAAATAAAGTTCTATTCAAACGTGGTACCACCGCGTTCAGCACATAGTTCAACTCGATATCTGAATTCCCGATAACAGTTCCTAATTTGCTGTATTGGGATATTTACAATCACTTCTCTTATTTTTTCTTCCAAGATATCCAAGTTATTATTGAAATTGGTTTTATAAACATGTTGCTTCAGATATCCCCACAAATGAAAGTCCATAATTGTGAGATCGCGACTCCTAGGTGGCCACTCATTTGAACCATACCTTCCAATCCATTTATTCCCAAACTGATGATTTAGCCAATCACGAACAATTATCGTGGAATGAGCGGGACAGCCGTCTTGTTGAAAGTGTAATTTTATTCGATCAGCTAAAGGTATATCCAATACCAATAGCGATAGTTTTGTAAACTGACTACCTCGGTTGTGTTAAAAGTGTCCTCGTCCGAGAAAATAATATTATTAACAAAACTTCTTTGTCTAAGGATATTTTCCCATATCCACAAACAAAAATCCAAACGTTTCAAGTCGTCATTTTCTTCCAGAAAATTAATAAATTTAGGTTTGTACGGACGAATTTTATTGAATTTTAATATCTCTTCTAACATTACCAATTTGAGAAGATTTTTTTTTTAAATAGAGTTTGGGAAAATTTCTAACCGAATCCATTATCATTACAGTTAGGGTATCGTCTTCATCATACTTTTTCTTCTCCCTTTTTTTATTCAAAACACTACCAGTTCTCATGAATTTCATTACAATTTTTTTTTTCCCACGTCCGTGAGAGGAACATCAGGCCATATCTCATGGAATTGTCGGAGAACTGCCATATAGCTTTTTTCATATCCTAAACCATAACTTCGGACAATATAAATTATTTGTTCTAACGTAAGCATTTTCTGTTTTCACTATTATGCAGATTTATGCGAAAAGTATGACACTTCTTCTTCTTCTTCTTCGTCAGCCATCGTTTGTCCACTCCTGAACAAAGGCCTCTTTCATTCGTTTCCATGCTGCTCTGTCTTTCGCTGTTTGGTACCATCTCCCTCCCGCTATCTTCCTTATATCGTCCAGCCATCTCTTCTGCGGTCTACCGACGCTCCTCTTTGTTTGTCGTGGTCTCCAATGTACAAGTTTAGACACCCATCTATCCACACTTAGTCTGGCCACATGTCCCACCCATTGCCACTTAAGTTCAGCGATTCGTTGCACTATGTCTACCACCTTCGTTCTTCTTCTTATCTCCTCACTGCGAATTCTATCTCTTAGACTAATGCCAAGCATTGCTCGTTCCATTGCCCTCTGCATTGCCCTGAGGTTGTTGGTGTATCTCTTAGTCAAAGCCATTGACTCAAGACCGTACGTTGCGTATGACACAACTGTCAATAATTTGAAACATTCAAAGAAACTAAACATTTTATTTATTTAGAACAGGCTACTTGATATTTTAGTATTAGCTGTGAAATTAATCCCTTTGAAAAAATGTTTAATAGGTTTTTTGCACAATTGGTGAAATAAATCACGGGTTTGAAAATATTTTATTAAAATTTGAAAAAAATCGAAATCGAAAAAAATGAAAATGATATTTCTGACTAACCTTGTATAGTAATCGTAAATTTGCTATTGAAAATTGTACTTTCGACACAAGCAGACGTTTTTATGAAGAATGACTTTTTCGTCTAAATCGACAAATAAAAAAGTTTTTCCTCTTCTGAACTCTATACGTGAACACATTGTATATATATGCCGGTTTTCTTCGTTATCCGACAGTCAACCTCTATCCTCTTCTATCATTGCAGTTCTCTGTAGACATATTTCTTTCACTCATGGATTTCTGTACGAACTTCTGCCATTCTAGTCTTGGTCTTCCTCGTCTTCTCTTTCCTATTGGTTGCCAATGAAGTTTTCTTTTTGGCCACCTGTCATTTGACATTCGTTCTATGTGTCCGTACCAGGTAAGTTGTTTCCTTTCGAGCTATCGTGCTTCCTATTCCGATTTGCAGTTCTATATGGTCGTTTCTTATTCTTTCTCATCGTAAGATTCGCATCGATCTTCTAATAGCGTCCATTTCCACTGCTTCCACTTTCTTTTTTTGCTGATCTGTAATTCTCCAAGTTTCTGCTCCGTATAGGAGGTTGCTCTTTATCATTGTCTCATATATATTGAATTTCCTCTTTTTTGTTATTTCCTTGCTCCATAAGATTCCATTCAGATAGCAGGCATGCTTTTCTGCCATGTTTAATTTGTAACAATTTTCTACTTACTTACTTACTTACTTAGTTATATCATATAATCTGGTAAATGTTAAATATATCTTCAAGCTTCCCTATTGGCATCCTGAAATTTGAAAAGAAGCATGTCCTGCCATTTTTCGGATTTTGCATTTTAACACACAACAACACAAGTCCTCACCCTGAAAATTATGTAAAAAATGCAGAATTATGATTCGGTAACTTATTATAATGTGAACTAATTTTATTGCGTAAAGACTTGCATTTACGCGATTTTATTTCAACTGTATATTATTGTTGTAACGGTGTAAATAAAGTCATATATGATCAACTGTTAACACACCGTTACAGTTACGCGATACATGTCATGTTCATTGATTAACCTTAACTGATGATGTGCCGTTTAAAGCATAACGTTTACTACAAAAAGGACTTAATAACAGTTGTTTTACTTTTACTTAATTACGCCGATTACGTTGGATTAGCTTTGTTTGAATGGAACATCGAACATAACATTAGATATAGTTGGGCGAAAGTAATTTTCAACGTTATAGAATTAACGGGTATTTGCGAAAGAACCATAAATACAGATATCAATTTGAAACGGAGACCTAACTACGCTCATGTGCAAGAAGCCGCTCAATACAAAGTTTTTAATTAGTTTAAGGCTTGATAACTTTTTGATTTTTAGTTCCATTTTAGTGATTTCTTAGAGAACTGCAGGTGCAACTATCAGTTTTACCCACATATATATAAACGGTATATTGCTAATACCATCTGCAATTATGTTCCCGCTATGGGCATCGAAGTTTGCGCAGTTCGAAAATTTCCTTGTGAAAGTAAACATTCGACAGGACCGGATTTCAACTTTTTTAATGTAAATTTAACTGGATAGGAAAAATATTTCGATTAGTTCGATGTAAGACAGATACGATTTCTGACGATATGATGATCCGACGGTGCCCTGATTGGTGTAAACTTTTGGTGACAAATTCTGCTCCGAATATATGTAACAATCGACACGATGAGCTTTATTTCAACTTTCATCCGACGTCGTATGTTTTTTAACCATACTTTTTTCTAAACTAAAAATTAAGAATGAATTGACTATTTTGGGAATTATTATTGGCTACTAATGCACCAAATTAAAATTACATTAATTTTAAGGTTAGGTAGTGACCACATATATATATATATTATATTTATACGAGTGACACTATCTTCTTTTTTTACCAGCCTTTTAGTGAAATTCGGTTCCGAAGATCGGAAAATGTGATATTTTCGTATATATGTACATACTTGAAATACTTTATACCTGGTATTGATCCACGACTTTTGCAAAAAAGCACCATGCACTTATGTCCTTTCATCTTATACAGAACAAGCTACTAACCTACCAAACAGCAAATCGAATCACCACAAATTAAAAACTCCTTTACAAAAATTGTTGTTAGGTAATGAAAGTTTATAAGCACTAATATACCGATAAAAATGTGGATGAACTACTTTTTATTCTGTAATTTGAAAAAGCATCTAGAACCAAAGATGGCGACGAATAACAACAAACAAATAATGTCGGGCCGGCTCTAACGCGATCGATAAAATTTCCACCGTACTGTGCAAACTCAATAGGCCCGCGCCATCTCCCATAGCGGGGACATTTTTGTATTTTTGAACGTTCGAATTGGCAATATATTTACATATACATTGAATCCTAATTGGTGACATTTGATTGATTACTGCATTCAACTTCTTCATCAAAGTCGTCAGATAGTGATGTGATTTCAGTTTGGACTACATAATCGGTAGGAATGGGGTCACTATCATCTTCTAATAGCACATTCCTATCAATGTTAATGAACTCGCCCAAATGTTATCAATTACAAACTTCCACAACATCAATATTCTCTTTCAGACTCAAAACGCGACGTTTTTGTGCCATTGTTTACGATTTTAACCTTACAACTCACAAATAAACGGCGGACTGCTGTCGGGGAATCACATATACTTTCATTCGGCGAAGTCCTTTCGCGCTGCCACATAGCCACAGGCTGGTTTTCATGCAATTTCATATACCTAGTTCCGGACTATGAAAAAATGTCCACTTAATAGAGATGTCCGCTTATTAGAGCTGTCTGTTATGAGAGGTTTCACTGTATGTGGTTTTACGGTGTGTTTTGGAGTTACTCCGGGGTACCGACCTTTTTTCAACACCCTATATAATAATAATTTTGGAAACGTGAAAATATTTTCCATCAAATTTTTCTCGGCCGATTTAGTCAATGAAATTTTTTTCTCCAAGGCTTCCATAATATCGTACCTCGCCGACTTTAGTGGGCCACCCTGTATATCTAATTAAAAATGTCCTCTTAGTTTATGGCAGACGACGTTTGCTCTCCCTTCGTTTCAGGACATACTTAAAGGGCGTGTGTTTTCTTATCGCCAGTCATAATCAATGAGCTTACAGTGGTAAAGTGCCGACTTGGGGTTTTAGGCGGGTTCCATTGATGTATTATTATTATAGTCATCTGTTTAGGTAAAGACAGAAAACAGTTCCCCCAATTAACGGCCATGTTTGTCGTTAAGTTTTTTAGGGTTGAGTTTAGGCTTTATGGTGGAAGAGGTAAAACAGGTAGTTCTTGCAAGCACGCTAATGAAATATTTGCACGTAAAAGGGGACTTTAGCTGTAAGCGAAAGTATTTCCCCTAAATACTGAATATGTGCTGGCTAAATTTATTCTGTGATTTCGGAAATATTTCCCTTTAAGACTAGGTCAGCGTGGTTTTACAAAAGCTGTCAAACGTATTTCGAGCAATATACATTTTCTCTGACATTCTAACCAACATTTCCTAGTGGCATTTTTGGAATTGAGGAAATTAAGGTATTTTACCCTTAGGTAAAATAATAGTATGTTGTTTACCGAGTAGGAAATGCCTAACATTCCTGGACGACTGTGAAAATTTCTAAGTTTAGGCGCAAGCCGAGTCCAGGAATGTGGCTTTTCCTACAACATACTATTTTTCCGAAAATCGTTTAAAAATCTACAGATTAATTTTAAAAAATCGCGAATAATTTTATTCACAAATAAATGGTGCTTTGAAATTCGTAATAAAATTGGTTGCGTTACTATGGAAACGTATTAATTTTGAATTTTCAAACTTGACGCATATAAATTTAATTGTTGGTGTTTGCGAAACCAATACAGTATAAAATGATAAGTGATGATGAATTTTCCATTCCTGGGACTCCTCCAGAGCTGGTTGAGATAGTGAATACTTTTTCATTAGAATTATTGCCAAAAAAATCAAGAGAAAAGTACGAATATGCAAATAAACGTTTTACGGACTATCGCAAGAGTAAAAACACAAGTTTTTTCTCGGAAAATGTTGTAATGGCATACTTCCTAGACCTTTGTTTAAAGATGGAATCTTCAATATAGGCCAATTATTCAACCCTTGCAATTAAACACAATGTAGATAATATATCTACATATTCAAAACTTCGTTCTTTATTGAAACGGCAAGCTTAAGGTTATAGGGCAAAGAAATCTAAGATTTTAACGAAGGAAGAAATCGACAAATTTATCCAGGAAGCTCCAGATAAAGAAAATTTAATGATTAAGGTTTTCAAAATATAAATTAATTCCTTATTCCTTACAGTAAGGAAATGAATATTTCCTAACAGTTATTTTCCGTTACCTAGCAACGACTAAGTGTAGGGAAATATTGACTTTTTCTTTCAAAAATGTTATCAAAAATGTCAATATTTCCGAACGATTTTCGGAAAAGATATTTTAAGATTTTGACGTCCCTGTATACAAAAAATATATTTTCCACAAATTTCCGAATAAACCCCTAAAAATTGGATGCATTTGTGGTATATGTAAGCCCATCCAGGGGCACCTTGTAGGTATACAGGGTGCATCAATAAAGTGTCTGGCTTCGATAGCGCCTAAACTATAAAAGTAGTTAAAGGGTTTGCTAAGGTGCATACCTCAAAAATACTTCACAACCTACTTGGTGGCCCCAAAAAGTGACACTGAATAGAAATATGGAACACCCGGTATATTTTTCCAGAATTCGATTTAGTAAAACAAGAGTTTATAACCAACCGTATTTAATTTTTTTAACTAAAATGCAGCGTTATCAAGTAATTAATTTTTTTTTTAAATTGTAGTAATTTTTCAGGATCCGATTTAAAAATCATAGCAACCTATTGATAAAACCTGAATAGATTTTGTCTTAATTCAGGTAAAAAGGGGTACTTTTGATATATGATTCTGCATAATTTAGTCAAGATCTACTATTATTAAATTAGTTTCCTAAAGTTTGTGCTTAGAGTTGATTTCCTTCAACTAACTTTATCGAGAAAAAAATATGAAGTTTTCAAAAGAGGAACTAGTTAACATTATCTATATTTCTGGCGCAAACGAAAACCAATTTAATAATGGCAGCTGCGTTTAAGAAATTAAAGATAAATCCATATGTCTTAAAATATATAGGATGTCCCGTCTAAAAAAAATAAACTAAAACATATATAAAGTTGCTGAGTAGTCCAAGTTTTAACGAACGCTTTGTATAAGAGAATTAAAAACTAGTAGCATAGATCGATTTTATAATATACCTTAGAGTAGCCACGACATAAATTGGATTTGTTCAGGTTGTATCAATGGGTTGCTATAATTCTTAAATAGTACCCTTAAAAATTAATAAAATTTCACAAAAAAATTAATTACTTGACAATGCGGCGTTTCAGTTCAAAAAATTAAATATGGTTGTAAAGCGGTTGTTCTATTAAATCAAATTCAAATACAAAAGTGTAGGTTGTAAATTATTTTTGGGTTATACAGTGAGGCGTATAATAACGGACACCTCTAATAAGCGGACATCTCCATTAAGCGGACATTTTTTCATAGTCCGGAACTAGTTATATGAAATTCCATGAAAATTAACCTCTCTTGGGCGGACTCTTTTTTGGGCTGACGCGAACAGGCTGTTTTCATACAAAAAGTGCGAAAACCCTCCTTTAAATGGAGAAAAAAAAATTTAAAAGTATTTGGGAGACGAATAAGTACGGTGCCAAAACTCTTTGAAGACTGACCGGCAACTATGCGTGGCAGAGCGAAAGGACTTCGCCGAATGAAAGTATGTGTGATTCCCCGACAGCAGTCCGCCGTTTATTTGTGAGTTGTAAGGTTAAAATCATAAACAGTGACAGAAAAATGTCGCGTTTTGAATCTGAAAGAGAATATTGATGTTGTGGAAGTTTGTAATTTGATAACAATGATTTGGGCGAGTTCATTAACATTGATAGCAATGTGCTATTAGAAGATGATAGTGACCCCATTGTAATTTGATAACAATGATTTGGGCGAGTTCATTAACATTGATAGCAATGTACTATTAGAAGATGATAGTGACCCCATTCCTGCCGATTATGTAGCCCAAACTGAAACTACATCACTATCTGACGACTCTGATGAAGAATTTGAATGCAGTAATCAAACAAATGTCACCAATTATCACAAGCCATTAGTATGGTAAAGGAATTATAAGAGTATGCAAAGAATAGAGGTGACTCTACAGCAATGGAAATGTTATCAGACTAGGAATTACATTTTCCAGAACGTAAACACGTCAAACTGCGTTATTAGATTTTTTTAGTACTACATCCTAACTAAAACTAGTGTATTTTTGTTATGTTATGTTTATTTGTATATACATAGTAATAATTTTGAATTTACATATTACCTATTAACAAATTTCCCATGGGCGGATACCTCTATTAGGCGGACACATTTAGACAGTCCCGTATGTGTCCGCCCTAGAGAGGTTTCACCGTACATCGTAGTAAACCCTTTAACTTTTGTATGGAACTTTTTTCTCTACCATAATAGTTTAGGCGCTATCGAAGCCAGACACCTTAATGGCACACCCTGTATAGGCAGATGTTACATTTACTTAAAAATGTCTGTCAAATAAATACAAGTAATTGGGTAGGTTGTTGGGTTCTACCCGAAAAACTCCTCATGTGCGCCGCCACTGCTGATAAGAACTTACACTCCGCACTACCTCTAAATTATTTAAAGTCCATATAAACAACATAAATATTACTTGGTAGTAGTAATACTTGGCTTCGTCTCAATCTTTTCTAATTGGTTAATACTACTACCGCGGCTTGTTCGAAGCGAAGAAAGACCCTTATTTCGCTTCTTATTCTATACGTTATTTATATTGACAGCAAACAAACGTAATATCATTGTATGTCCATTACATTTGCCTAATAATATATTAAGCGTCTCTATTAGTCTTTGTAAGTAGATACTTTACGACTGAAAATTATAGAGAATTAGTTGAAAAGGAGCCCTAACTTACCAGTGGTATAAAAATGTTGACTAAGAGTATGGAGTTAAAGCAATCAGGTTTAAGCGTCTTATTTTAACTACTAAGTTATCCACTTCGAGAGAAATTATGGGTGGATTCGTTGATATTTCAATTGATATACCTAAGGTAGAGAATCCAAATAAGGCCCGCGGCCTAACAAAGCCCACACTTTAATTAATTTGCTAAATGGAATTTACATAAGAAACCAGCCCCTCCACAAAAAAGTATTTATCAAACCGACATATTCCTAGATGCCAGTAGGGATGTTAAAAACCAGTATTTTTTGGTAACAATTATGTGCTGTTCCTGTTCCAAAGCCATACCCGTTACAAGTACCTGTTACAAAAATCCCTTTCACAGGAGCACATGCGCACGGGCACCCCCGAAACAAAACGAATAAAAAATATTAATTTATATTCATTGAATATTATTTATCGTATAAAGTCCGACCCTTCCTAATATTTTATCATGCCTCGGTCGAGGTAAATGATGATTATGACGAGACTTGCTCGCACGTGCGATTAAGTAGTGCATTTTTTTTTTTTTTTTTTGGACAGCCGAGGAGAATCTGCTTACAGACACCTTACAGACGCGGCTGCAAGGTAGTGTCGGGATGGACATAAACTTCTCCGAGTGAGAAGCTCCGACCGACTAAACTCCCCGTGTGGGTCAGGTATAAAACCTTTAACTCCTTTTCACTAGATGTGTTATTTTTGTCTATCATCAGTATGATTTTTAGGTTAAGCCTTGAGGCGTTGCTGTGTTTTTCGGTCCTGCTCTCAGATCTCCCTTATTTGAATTTAATCAGATAAGCAAGGTTTAAGAGCCCCGTTAACATGTTGAGTAGTAGTAGTAGAGGGTAGGCGGTGTATTTATTTTCAGTGTTTTTGTTGCTTTTATTGCCTGAGCAATTCAAGCAAGGCAGGGTTCTTTTGTAGTGCCGAGGAAAGGAGGGTGATCCTCTCCTGTAACACTTTAGCGTCTAACAGGAACAGATCAAACAGCCGACTGTTCGCTGCTCCTGCCAGTAGTGTTTCTGGATTGTTTTGTGGTGTTTCAGGGGTTTTTTGATTTTGTTTTGCCGCTGCTGCATACGAGGTGTTTGAATTCACCTGTCTGCAGTCTGAGATGTTTTTTTTGGGGGGGGCGGGTTGGTTTTTTTGATTTGGGAAGTTTCGGGGATTTTTGGTGCATAAACTGTAGTTGGCTGGATGTGCGCCTCCACAGTTTATGCATTTAGCTGGGATGTCCTTAGATTTCGTGCACTCAGTGTAGAAATGATCGTCCGCGCATTTATGACATGCAGGGTTGGCGAAACATCTCACCGCCGAGTGACCAAATTTTTGGCACTTGTGACATTGGTTCACGTGTGGTTTGTTTCTGGGGTTTTGCGTCTCAACTGAGACGCGCATGTGAGTGATGTACTGTACATCGTATATGTGACTCTCTGATTTAGGCAAGAGTACTTTTACTAAGGGACATTCGGTTTTTGCGGCACCCAGACGGAGCCTGTATATTTGGGCGGGAGAGAAACCTAGGCTTACGATATCTTCCTTTACGGCTTCAATCGGTATACCCCGGTCAATCCCCCTGATTATGACATTGAGCATTTTTTCTTCAGGGAGAAAAAACGTATGATATGGTATTTTTTGATCACAGAGTATCTTGGTGATGCCTCTGTGATCGGTTGATGTTTTTGGGGTGATTTTGATTCCCAGACGGTTCGAAACCGCTTCGTGGTATTTTAGATTTTGATGTTGGATTTCCGCCGCTATTTGGACCCACTTTTCAGTGGCGCGGATGATGATTGGGATTGAGTTCGAGTCGTTGTTTATTGTTTTGTATATCTGTTTTATGTTGTTTAGCCTCGCAAAATGCTCCTTTAACGCTGGACTCGTCGTCTTTGGAGCATTGAGGGACGCTTGGGGGTGGGCGCCTTGTGGCGGGTTCTTGTTATTATTAGCGGGGAAGGCTGGAAAATCCTCGTGATCCATTTTTTCGGATACGACGATCTCCGGTGATTTTGTCTGGGTTTTCGACTTTTTTGCCGGAGGGGATGGGCTTCTAGACAAAGCCGGGCGGAGAGTTTTAGCAGAGAGAATCTCTGCAGAGAGTTTTTGTATTGTTAGGTTCTGGAGTGCTCGTTCTCGTTCTTGACGAACGATTTTTTCGAGAAGATCGCCATTGGTTTTGCGCTGCTTCTCCATTTCCGCTAGGTATTGGGCTTGAGTCTCTTTCATGGTTGCGACCAATTTGTTAATGGTTTCTTCGTGTGTGGTTTTTTCTTTTTCGAGTTGTAGTATTTTTTTGGCCTGGAGAGAGATGCCTACTTTTTCTTCAAAAGCGCTGAATTCTTTTTCGAAGTCTCGGACTTTCAGAGTTTTCTGTGGTTCTGTTTCAGTTTCAGGGGTGAGCAAGGAGTCTTTCCTTGCAGGGCTGGGGCATTGGGTTGTAGGTTCCGCTATCATGGTTGTGCTTGGCAGCGGGTCTTGTGTTGGGGAGGGTTCGCTGAGGGGGAAGAAGCGGTTCCCCTTCAGGTATTCCGGTGAGGGATCCTTTCTTTCAGGACTGCAGTTCCTCACAGAATTGTGGTTCCTTGGAGAGCGATCTCTCAAGACATCTTTTGTGTCTGGTATTGCTGTCGGGGGCTTTTTCGTTGGTGAGGGGGAGGTGGCACTTTTGTTTTTAGATTTTGATTTGGAGTTTTTGCGGGGAGGGGGGGGCGCCAGTAGGAGTTTTTTCTTGGTGTACAGGCTGTTGTGCATGATTATGTTGTGTCGTGAGGTGATATATACAGACCTTCCTGATATTTACCTGACCTGCACTTCACGTCTCTGGGCGACTAGACCTTCTGGGGCTGAGGATCTGCGTCGGGGCTGGGAGTTGATGATCAGCACTGCTGTCCGTTGAGGCTCTTGCAGTACTGAAAATGATTGTTGAGTTAGTGTTATTGTATATTACGTTATATTACCGGGTTTTGCCTTAATAAAGGCAGCCACCGTAATATACCGTCGGTATGTGCAAACACTGGTGGTTTATGCTTTTGGGTGGGAGAGATTAAGTAGTGCAGTTTCTCTGTAGTAAGAGGTGGCGGGTGGCAGCGGGGGATAGCGGGGCTATGGCGATTTAGCAAGAAAAAGTCGCACAGTTTTTGTGTGCACCGCGGTGCTGTTAGAAATTCTAGTGTGTATATTTTAATATTTTAATATTATATATTTATTAAGTTAAAATGAATAGTTGACGGTGGACTCTTTAAGAAATAATTTTAGCTCTTTGAGTTTGGAGCAAAAAATTGAAGTGAAGAATGCGGTAACACCTAAACCCGAAATTAATTTAACGCAGACCACAAAGGTAAATCTAGGGACTTTATTAGAAAGTTTGAAAATGAAATATATGAAAAAAATTTATAGAGGGTATTCCAAACTTAATGATGCTGTTATTGATCAACTTTCTGCAATTAAGAACCGAAGAATGGACTTTACGTTTAAGCACTATTGTGTAGGGTCGATAAATGTTGTGTATTTCGATAAATGATACTCGATATGATTTTAAACATTTTATTTAAGGATTTAAACTAAAAAACACTGAAAATATGAAGAATGATAACTTCTCAGTCTCGTGGCTCGATTCGTTCTCGTCATAAAACTGTTAACTATTGTTCTCGTCTTGGTTGCGCCTAATGACGTAGATGGCGGTAGTAGTATTGCACATCATTCGATTTTCTTGATAGCTCGTAGATGGCTTTATTAGTATTAGTAGTGGATTGTATAAATATTGTTACGAGGGTTGCATGCGACGACGTTAAGATCCGACAGCTATACACAGTACACACTAAGGAAACCTTTCTTATTTTCCAAAAGTTGTATTTCCTTGTGTAAAATTAAAAAATAAATAAAAATATGTTTTGCCTAACGCATTTTCTTATTACTTTTTTCTTCCTATAATTAAAACGCCTAGAAAAATTTCACCATACTACATAGGTCACGAGCCGCTAACATTGTATTGGTAGTTGTTATTGCTTTTGTATTTATTATCTATAAAACAAACACGTTCTACATTGAATAACTATTACTGTAAATAGTAAAACAACTTTTCATCTTGTTGTAATGATTATTCATAATGTCACAATTTTGTCACATACTAAATATAAATAAGACCATGTTTAGTATAATATGACTAAGTTAACTTTCATTACTCACTGAACTACAATATAATATGTTACCATATTATGGTATAATGGACTGCCTAAAGTACGACACTACAAATAGTTTCAGTTAGATACCCGTAGAATATATTCTATAAATATATTAGTACGTATGCCCGTAGCAGATACCAGAATAATAGTATGTACAGCAGAAAATACTTTCCAACTTAAATACTTTAATAATAGTCGGTAAGTATCCGTAACCAGGAATAATCCTAACGTTAAATACTAGGTTGGCACAGCGAAGCAGGTAATTTTCATCTTCCTGTTATGGACTGTTCCAGGCTCATATCTACCTGTTACCAAATACCTGTGACAGGAATACAATAAAATTAACGAAACTATTATGACGAAACCAAATAAAGATAACCCTCGAAGAGTTTGGTTGTTTGCTATTCTCGGAAATAAAATTATTACCCTTCGACCTTAACGTCGTTATTTATATCTGACACTCGATGTTACACTGATTACCCGGGTGGAAAGCGATTACTAATTAATAAATATAGTAAATGTCACTTTCCATCCAGTTAAATATCAATATTCATTAAATTACCAAAATGACTTCACAAGGTGATATTTTTTTATGCTTTTGGTTATACAGGGGTCTTACTTTCTAATTTCTCACATAGTTATATTTGTCACAAAAAAGAATTGCATTTAGTAAGTATGGTTTTAAATAAAATCGCATACACAGATCCTAAATCCGGCCCTGTGGCCCAGTGTCCTTTGATACCTAACATTTATGCAGTTCAAAAGTATTCTAGTTAAAGTAAATCAAAAATATTCCCGAAAACCTTTCATACGAAAGTAATATATTTATTATATTAAGAGACAAGTAAGTTAATCTTACCAGTACCTACACGGTTTACTATGTTTCATCTTCTAACCAGTAGAATGTAAATAATTGCGAACAAAACTTTCACTCTTTACCCATACGGAATTTTCTCCTTATCATTAACTTGCAGGAATCCAAAGCAATACGTCTAAATCGCCAATTACCGCTGGAAAACGATATTCTTTTGTTAAGAGGCCATTTTGTTGCGTCAAACAACAAAAATCCACTTTCACAGTTCGAGTGTTTCATTACTCGACAAAGTAGTTGCGAACAGAGGGAATTTATTTTAGGGCTCTGGATAAACGGCTCCTCTCTTGATCGCACATTATTTTTATAGTCTAATAATAACCAAGTAACGTTAAGTTACGAAATTTCATTCGAAGAATTTGGCAATATTTCATTTTGTGAAAATAGTTAAAGGTATGTAAAGAATGTTGTCCAAAATTCTAATCATATAGGGAGGCTAAAAGGGACCTTAAGTGTCACAGCTATTCTATACCTGGAGCTGTGAGTAATTTACAATACTTTTTTGGATAATACTTTGAAGAGTATGACCTGGTGTACGTCATATATGGTTCAATAATTATGGGTAACAAACTTGATTCCATTGAAGCTCTTTGGGAGCCTATATCTTGCCACCGAATTGAGAAAATACACACGAAGGAATTTTTTTCAAACGGAACGTACGTATATTATACCATGATATGAGTAGAGTATGTAGCCCGAAACGTCCGTCCGTTTTGCGCTTAATAAATGATAGGCAACTCTAAGCGTTCTCCATATCTGCGCGCTTCACGTAAGACGTTTTTTGGTAACCCCCGTATAACCAAGTTTCTCCTTAAGTTTTATTTGAATTTAATTTAATCAGATTATTAAGTAGACGGCTATTTTTGGAAATTTAATTTTGTCCCCATTTTTGAATTCTATCCAGAGGTGAATTCCCCACCCAGGAATTATTTATTTAGAGCCAATCTACTTTCTTAATCTTTTTAAATTTTGAAAATGTATGATTGCTGGTCGACACTATCAGCTATGTCGCCAGTCTTGATAATTAATGAAAAAGTCATCGCAACCGAAGACGTCCCTACTTAATTAATTTTACGGACGCTTATCTTGGTCGATTACGATTTCTCGTTGTTTATTGGTCAGGGATGCCAGGCATAATGCCATTGCCGACTTGACACGCACGTGTCAGTCGGTCTTGGGTGGGCCCGCCATCCTTTCCCCGCCAACTGGAAGCTGTCAGCAGTCCACCAGAGCGCATGAAGAAATGAGGGCAAATTTTATGGCTCAGAAAGTGAAATGACTGATTTTAATTTAAAAGTATAGTTATTTGAACGTAGGACGAGGCCTAACTTTTGTTCAGGCTAGACTTTTGATTGTATTGGCTCGGGCCATAACACAATGCAAGTTGTAATATTAGAACACTGAGGGCTTTTACTTATTTAATTTTACTGTCTGTTGTCAATGAGGGTGAATTTAAGGGGCTGTCCTTGCGTATGTCGAGTAACGCGACCCGAAGTACTCGTAGTTAATTATGTACAATTTATATACAATAAGAATTAACCTGAACTATCATTCAATTGTTTCAACCAACCTATCATTCATCGTCACGTACTCTGTTTAAATTTAGATTTATTTTCGTTATTTACAATATGAAATAAAGCTAGGCTAGCATTTTGTTCCCAACTAAAGGGATCCCAACTACCCTAATAATTTCCAAAAGAAAATTATAACTCGCGGTAGTGACCGCTAATAGTAACTTAAGATATTTTAGCACTTACTTTTGATGTCACGATCGGGTAATTTTTTATTTCGAAAATTATTCTAGGCTTTTGGCACAAAGTAATTTTCCTCGCACTTAAGATTTATTTATACTCGTATGAAAAACGAGTGTTCGAAGATCAATTTTAAGTGTTATTTATACTCGCACCAAATACACGAGTGTTCGAAGACGAGTCAGCGTTATTTATACTCGCACTGAAACATACGAGTGTTTGAAAATAAAATTTACTGAGGGAAAGATCGGCGGTTTGACTTTCTCGGAATTTTCGGTGATAAACACTCTAAAACCTGTAGCCGAAAATACTGACCCCCCGCTTCTTACGTAAAAATTAATAAAAAAAACTAAATCGCGTTTGAGTTCGACTCTGGGAATCCCCCAATCGACGGTATACCGCGTAGTTGGAGATTCCAAAATCGACTCAAATTACTGCCTCCTGCAGAATTTCTTTATCCGTCTGTTTTAATGTTACATTGCGTCATCCTGACCGATTTAATCTACCGGTAACGCCACGCCCGTTGCGGCAAGAGAGATAAGGAACCAAATACTGCCGACGCTGCAAAATTATAAGCGGCCAGTCTGATTTTATATCAAAGACAAGAACAAACCTGAAAAAATATAATTTTACAACAATCTCCGAAGAGGAGCCCTAAATTTTCCATTTTTCCCGGACACTGGCACCTGTTTAATTTATCCCGAGATTTTAGTGCTTAATCCCGGGATTCTCGAGATTGATTTTTTCCCTAGATCCTGGGATGCCGGGCTCTCGACACCTCTAGTATGTAACGTATAAACTAAATCAATATACGTTAACTTGCTAGCAAATGATATTTAAAGTAAAATGAATACAGAAAACCACAGCAATTCCCGAAGGCAAAACTTTTGCGGGTTTAGTAACTGGAAAGTTATCATTATTCATAAAACAGAATAATACAAACAAAATAAGTATTTCTCTCACGCTATCCGTCCCGATGATATTTAATAGAGACGTTATTTTCGGCTAATCTTAGACAGGCGTTATTAGTCGGGCTTTTTTGTTACCACACAGGAAACAATTTGTATTATTGTAAAGGCCTCACACCCTTTATATTAAATAAATTTCCTTTCCAACACTAATATCCTTTTTCGGGGTGGTAATAATTACACCGCCACCTATTGAGACTGCGGTTTATACTATATTGTATAATTGAAGGGTTCGGGGCGAAAGGGTCATGTTTTAAAACAGCCTCTATGGCCGTTTGGAAATATTACTTGTCGTGCGGCTTTTACAGAGGTTATTTCCCTCATTGTGAAATATACAAACAAGCATCGTCGTTTTTTGAATAAATTTTGTTGAGAGACGTGTGTTTTAAAACTGGCTTTTCCAATTCCAGAAAATTAATGAATTTTATTTTCCGTCAAATTATTCTAAATAATTTAATCAGGAAGTTGGATCGAAGGTTGACGTAATCTTTCAATATGCTTCATCCGCAAAAATTATGAGAACGGGTTTACGGGCGTCGACGGCAAGAGATTAAATCGGTCAGGATGACGCAATGTAACGTTAAAACAGACGGATAAAGAAATTCTGCAGGAGGCAGTAATGGTAGTCGGCTTTGGATTCCCAGAGTCGAACTCAAACGCGATTTTTTTTTTTTTTCTTAATTTTTACGTAAGAAGGGGGGTCCGTATTTTCGGTTACAGGTTTTAGAGTGTTTATCACCGAAAATTCCGAGAAAAGTCAAACCGCGAATCTTTCCCTCAGTAAATTTTATTTTCAAAAACTCGTTTGACTGCGGGTATAAATAACGCTGACTCGTCTTCAAACACTCGTATGTTTCAGTGCGAGTATAAATAACGCTGACTCGTCTTCAAACACTCGTTTTTGGAACGAGTATAAAATCTTAAGTGCGAGGAAAATTATTCTATAAAGACTTTGTGCCAAAAGCCTAGAATAATTACGAAATAAAAAAAATTACCCGATCGTGACATCAAAAGTAAGTGCTCAAATATATTAAGTTAGTATTAGCATTCACTACCGCGAGTTATAATTTTCTTTTGGAAATTATTAGGGTAGTTGAGATCCCTTTAGTTGGGAACAAAATGCTGGCTTAGGTTCATTTTATATTGTAAATATTGAAAATAAATCTAAATTTAAACAGAGTACTTGACAGATGAATGATAGGTTGGTTGAAACAATTGAATGATAGTTCAGGTTATTTCTTACTGTATATCAATTGTACATAATTAACTACGAGTACTTCGGGTCGCGTTACTCGACATACGCAAGGGTAGCCCCTTAAATTAAAACAAACCCTCAATGGCAAGGACATAAAATTAAATAAATAAAATAGCCCTCCATGTTCCAATATAACAAACTTGCATTGTTATATTTAATTGGACGCTCCCGAGCCAATACAATCAAAAGTATAGTCTGAACATCAGTTAGGCCTCGTCCTACGTTCAACAAACTATACTTTTAAATTAAAATCATTCATTCTTCCTTATGACAACTTTGCCCTCATTTATTCAATTGCGCTGGTGGACCGCAGACAGCTTCCAGTTAGCGGGGAAAGGTGGTGGGCCCACCCAATACCGCCTGACACGTGCGTGTCAAGTCGGCAATGGCATTATGCCAAGCATTCCTGACCAATAAACAACCAGAAATCGTAATCGACCAAGATAAGCGTCTGTAAAATTCATTAAGTAGGAACGTCTTCGGTTGCGATGACTTTTTCATTAATTATCAAGACTGGCGACATAACTGATAGTGTCGACCAGCAATCATACATTTTCAAAATTTGGAAAGATTAAGAAAGTAGATTGGCTCTAAATACATAATTCCTGGGTGGGGAATTCACCTCTGGATAGAATTCAAAAATGGGGACAAAATTAAATTTCCAAAAATAGCCGTCTACTTAATAATCTGATTAAATTAAATTCAAATAAAACTTGGTTATACGGGGGTTATCAAAAAACGTCTTACGTGAAACGCGCAGATAAGGAGAACGTTTAGAGTTACCTATCATTTATTAAGCGCACAACGGGCGGACGTTTCGGGCTACGTATTCCACTCATATTATGGTATAATGTACGTACGTCCCGCTTGAAAAAAAATCCTTCTTGTTTTTTTTTCAAAATGTCAAATTTTATTATCAATAAGATTTTTTGTTGTTGGCTTTAATTTAAGTTATTCAGGAAATAATCTAGCCGGATATCATTCAACTATAAATTTGAAAGGATTAAACTATCCAAATATCTTGTACGTAATTGTGCTTTTTGGCAAATAGTACATAGTAAAAACAATTTTAAATTATTGTGCATACGACTATTTTTGAAACAAAATCATGCTCAAAATAATTTAGTTTAATTCATTAAATTTATAGGTCTTGTGATATTAAATATATGAATATAACATTCTCAATTTCTCAATCTTAACATAACATGTAATTATACACTCTGGGAGTGGTGCGTGAACGAATGAAGCGATTCATGTTGGTATTGAATCGTTGGAAGTTATATTATATTGGGATAAACGACCTCAGAAAGGTCGTTCCATCAAGATGAAGTCCTCCAGATGAAAGAATTCTTAAATAATGTAGCTCGAAGAGTACTAAGCTTAACCACATATGGATGGGCTGCAGTGGTACGTCGTGTATTTCTGCTATTCGCCGCTCTGGGCGGATTTATAAGGGCAAGGTCAGCCGAGCACTTTCCATGAAAATATCTGTAAAACACAGTCAAATCCCCAACCTGTCTTCGATCTTCTAGGCTGTCGAGGTTCTTCGTCAGCTCGTGGTCTCCGATCAGACGCATGGCCCACCTTTCGATGGAATCCAGTAGCCGAAGAGTAGGTTTGGGTGCAGAGCTCCATACATGAGAGCAGTACTCTAGTGATGGTCGAATCTGGGCTTTGTATAGTGTCAAAAGTTGTTGAGGTGTGTTAGTACAACTTTTAGGTTCGGAAGAGTACATCAAGTTTCTGAGAAGCTATCTTGGCGATTGCCACAACGTGGTTATGCCAAGACATATTTCCTTCCAGACTTACGCCCAGCAAATTAATAGATGAAGCCAGGATTGCGTGTCCGGCCATGACTATATCCGGTTCTGTAATGTTAACTTTTTTAGAGAAAACTGCTGCCTGGATTTTTTTAGCGTTAAATTCGACTTGGTTACTGTCATCCCAAGCCATAATTTCTTCTAGGTCTTTGTTGAGGCGTGATACTTCATGCTGTCTGCGAAGATGTGCGTCGGCAGCCGATGTTTGTGCATTCAAAGAGAAAGATGAGATAAGAGTGCTATCGTTATCAAAACTAAGGATTTTTAGTTTTTACTAGAAGGTCGTTAATGTAGAGTAAGAAGAGAGTGGGATACAATATGGACCTTTGAGGAACACCGGCATTGATGGTGAAGGTGCCCGAGAGAAATCCGTCAATCGCCACTTGCAGAGAGCGGTCCTTAAGAAAACTGGACAACCATGTACAGAATCGACTTACGCTTAAACAGCTCTTTTTACTAAAGAGTAAAGTTAAAACCTTCCTAAATTGACAATTAGGGGCATAAGATCATCAAGTGTAAGTTAGACGGGTCAAACTCGAGCGTCGATTTAGTGGTAACACTTAAAGTTGTTTTTTTGCAAATTTTACTCAATCATCGACTAGGCATGTTTATTCATAGAATAAATCACTCGAGCCTCGCTCTTATCGTGACCATAAAAAAATTTATCGATAAAAGAAACGAGCTCTATTTATATTAACTTCGATTAAATGAAACAAACTATACGTTAGTAACTAATGGACGTGATCAATTTTATAAAGGATTCTATCTGTAGAATCCCCATCCCTTTTTATCTTCTGCCTGTTTCTGTTTTCATTCTAACAGGTAATCGGTTTGATATGCCTTTGTTAGGAAAAACAAACAATGACGTGACTCAAAAGTCTATATTTTTATCCAGTTTACGGCAGACTTGGCACAGAAGAATTACTATTTTTTACACAAACAATACTTAAATTTAACACACAAACACCGAAAAACCAAAAAGAATTTTATTTAACAATAACGACAAATATGACAGTTGTTAATCTGATAGTGTCAAACGTGCAAATATGTATGAAAGATGGCCGTTCCAATAAGAGATTTATAAAAAGTATGTTCCGAACGCTCGGAGATGACGTAATGTCTTTGATTAACAGCAAACGACCAAAAAAAATTTGTTTGTTTATTATCCACCTAATAATGTGAATTGTTTATTCTTGAAAGATTGTGAACCAAAATCGTATCCTTCTTGATGTAAGGCCCTTGAAAAGATAGGTATACAAACTTAATAATATACGGGGTGATCCATTTAAAGCAACAAACTTACTATAATTTTTAGGTAGAAGCGGCGTTTCACAAAGATTTTTGTTTAATTTGACTTTAACGAAAGAAATCCTATCGGCCCCGAACACTTCAACTACCTCGCCACCCATTGAGCTTCGGTTTACATTATGTTTAATAATTTTCAGCAGATGCTGTTTGACACCCCTCGGTCATTGATATATCAATCAACTGAATGGGAAGAATGACTTTAACCGGTCATTATAGTACCTTGAAAACACTTTAAATTAAATTAAAAAGAATCGAACCGTGTGTGGCAAATTGTTTTTAAATTAAATTTTGATTTTATTTTTGGAAGCCGCCCATGTAGCAGACTTTCAATTTTATTCATAACTTTGTTTGCATACAGGGTATCCGGTAAGTATAGGGCAATTGCCAGCATACGGGGGTACGAATCAATCCTTAGGTACTAATGATTTCGATCCGTTCATAAATTAAATGTATGTTAGTATTATGCATAGTTGTTGCAGAATTATACCGTTGACTCTTAATGCCATAAATAAACTACCTGATTAAACCCTATTTTATATGCCTGAACCTCTTCATAGCTCAATAAATGGGATCAGGGCCGGCTTGAAAATGTATACCACACCACATGATTTATTTTTATAATTTAATATAAATAGATAGGTATTTTTAGTTTTAGGTACCTATAATAAATGTAAAATAATGATAACAATTAGTGATAATTGAAAATAATATAATTTAAAAGTATAACTACTAGGATAACAAGTACAATAAAAATTAATTAAATTCTAAGAAACTATTTATGTTCAAAAAGTTGTGCGTCGGTATCTTGATGATCTGCTATATTTTTAGCTGAAAGCAACAGACAATTCGGAACAAACCCGTTCTCTGAACCAGCATGTAATATTGTGATTCTTTTGCCGTTATTTGATGGTGCCTTGGTTTAACATTTTTTGGAAGAATCGTCCCAACCTTTTTTGGAGTGTCATGGGAATCTGCTATGTTTTTAGCTGAAAGCAACAGACAATTTGGAACAAACCCGTTCTCTGAACCAGCATGTAATATTGTGATTCTTTTGCCGTTATTTGATGGTGCCTTGGTTTAACATTTTTTGGAAGAATCGTCCCAACCTTTTTTGGAGTATCATGGGTATCGAACCATGTTTCGTCAAGGTAAATAATTGGACCATTTTCTTCTCTAAATTGTTTAACAGCTGTTAAATATTTAAGTCTCCATTCCCGTAAACGTTGAGATTCCATTAATGTTTGTCTTTTATCAGTGCTTCGGTATTTAAAACCCAATTTACGCAATACTTTCCTAAGGCTTGAAAGGCTACAAGAGATATTTGTTTCGTCTTTAATCAGCCGCTCTTTGATGGAAAAGTGGGTACAGTTTGTGCCTCATACATTTGGTAAATCTTTCTTCTTAATAAATCCATGTCATTTTCGTCAATGCTTCTAAATGTACCAGAATCACTCCGATTTTTTCTAGGATTAACAGGTTTAAGTACTATGTCTCTTACCGAAGATAAAGGAGTTTTTGTCAAAGTAGACGTCTCTGCTAAATCATCCATTGAATTAAAATTTCTACTCAACAACAATTGATACACATTTTTAATTATTAGTTTGGCATCGGTAGATAAAAGCTTTCTTTTAAAAATGACACTTGAAGATGCCCCCTATCAGCACATTCCAAGGACGCCACATTCTACCACTAATAAGCCTAACTAAAAATTACTCGCCGGAAAACCACTAAAGATTAAAATTATTAAAAATCACATTGTATTTATATATGCATCAGGCATAGGTATAAATTGAATTTGTATACCTGGTCCGGCTCTGCTCGAAAAGGTTTTCAAATTTGGGATTTCCTTATTTATTTTATGGTCGAATGGATAATTAGGTTTTATTGCATTCAAAAGATCAACGATATAATTCTGCAAATACTATACTCCATATGAAGTTTATTTGTTTATACCATGTGAAAATAATAGGTTGGTTATTATTATGTTCTTATAAATTAGCGGCAAATAAATGAATTTTGAAAATATTGCAGAAAATTACTGCTGATACCAAATAAATTACTGCTGATTATACAGTGTCAACATTAAAGTTGGAACCATATGGGGAAAAAATGTATTGTTCGATTTAGGTAAAATTTGAATTTAGCATAAATGTATGCGTCAATAAAGACAAAAAATGATATGACTGTCAAATTTGACATTATCTCCACAAAATTTCGAAAATGGCATTTACTGATCGAATTTAAAAAAATATTATTTGGAGAAATTGCTTGCATTGTAATTCTATGCTAAAATATCGAATTTGAATCACTTATGATAATTTTTGTTTTTTATCTATATTTGGCCAATATCTGTTTTCATTAAAAACGAAAGTCGACCATATCACCGTAAATCTATTTATTTATACAATACTCATCGTCTAAGTTCACACTTTATGCCAAAAATTGTCCAAAATGTTTGCAGTTTAAAAATGTTGTCATCTTTTGAGCAAACTCCTCATAACTTTAAAAATTTAACCAACTAAGAGGAGAGGCTTGTTTTTTAAATAATAAATACTTTGAAAAAAAATGGACATATTAGAATAATAGCGCCGTTCTTTATAATTATTATGGTGTCGACTTTCCGTTTTCAATCAAAATAGATAGTGGCCAAAAATGTATACAAAATAAAAATTAACCTAAGTGATGAAAATTTGGCCTGTGAGCATAAAATTACAATACAAACTTTTTCAAATAATTTTTTTTTTAAATTCGGTCAATAAAAGTCATTTTTCGACATTTTGAGGAAAAAATGTGAAACTTAATGGTTAACAAAAGCCGAAGAAGAAGGCCACCTACGGGACTGTCTAAATGTGGCCGCCTAATAGAGGTGTCCGCCCATGGGAAATTTGTTATTAGGTAATATGTAAATTCAAAATCATTACTATGTATATATATATACAAATAAATATAACATAATAAAAATACACTAGTTTTAGTTAGGATGTAGTACTAAAGAAATCTAATAACGTAGTTTGACGTGTTTGCGTTTTAAACTTGCAATCTAGAAAATGTTATTCCAAGTCTGATAACAACTCCATTGCTGTGGAGAAACCTCTATTCTTTGCATACTCTTGTAATTTCTTTACCATACTAATGGCTTGTTGATAATTGGTGACATTTGTTTGATTTCTGCTTTCAACTTATTCATCAGAGTCGTCAGTTATTCATGTGGTTTCAGTTTGGGCTATATAATCGGTAGGAATGGGGTCACTATCATCTTCTAATAGCACATTGCTATCTATTTAAATGAAATCGTCGAAATCACTGTTATCAAATTGAAAACTTCCACAACATCAATTTTCTCTTCCAGACTCAAAACGCGATGTTTTTCTGTCATTGTTTACGATTTTAACCTTACAACTCCTAAATAAATGGCGTACTGCTGACGGGAATTATACATTCTTCCATTCGGCGAAGTCCTTTCGCTCTGCCACGCATACGCGATTGGTTGGCGGTCTGTTTTCAGAGAGATTTTGCACCGTACTTATTCGTCTCCCAAATACTTTTAAATTTTTTTTGTCCGTTTTAAGGAGAGTTTACGCACTCTTTGTATGAACAGCCTGTCCGCGTCCGCCCTAAGGAGAGTCCGCCCAAGAGAGGTTGATTTTCATGGAATTTCATATACCTATTTCCAGACTATGAAAAAATGTCCGCTTAGAGGTTTCACTATAGTTCCAACTGTTGTAATGGTGACACATGTATATGAATTTAATTATTTCGAAAATTTTTTATTCTTTTCTTGGTAATAAATGAAGAGTACCTTTATAAAGTGATATGTCAAAAGTAATAAAAAATAATACATTGTGTACCTGGTTCGTGAAGACAGGTTTTATAGCCGAGAGACAAGTTTACAACACGAGCTGTAGGCGAGTGTTGCAACCCGAACGAGTGTATAAAGGTAGGTTTGTATAAAGTTTTAAAATTCACAAGTTCGAACAATCTATGAAACCATAAGGCACGTCAATCAAGTTTGGCATATTTGGATTAATTATGCTAATTTCATTTAATTTTATTATCTAACAAACTGAAGATAATTTCTGCTATGCGGGTAATGCATCGTTGAGTGGAACTTAATAAAACCCATGTCATTTTTGAGGTGGCTGAATATTGGCTTCCCTGTACATTTTATAGAAGAACTACATTATAACTTCTTGAAGAGGCTGACATGGTGAATCCATGTGCCGAGTTTGAATCCATTTGGGTGAGCTAATCTGAAGCTATTCAATTAAACGTGATTGCAAAACCACGAAACTCTCATAGTTCAGGTAATACAGAAAACACCAGCAAATTAAACTTTGACATCGACGAAACGAAAATTAGTGTCAGTGAGAATATTTTCCTTATTCGTCATGTTAAGCTTACGTCAATTTTTGGCAATAGCGTCATATAAATTATTTGCTGGTGCATGTGTGCTATATTATCTGCACTATGAAAATTTCGTGGTTTAGCCATCACGTTTAGTTGAATATCTTAGGATTGGCTTACCAAAATGTATTCAAACTAGGCACATGGGTTTACCACGTCGGCCTATTCAAGAAGTTATATTGCAGTTTTTCTATAAAATATACACGGTAGCGAATATTGGCTACTATATGCATCACCCGGTATAATTTTTTTTAAATTTCCCGACGAAAGCCACTGTTTAATGGTATTTGATGATGCAAGAACGATTATCAACATCGGTTTTTGTTAAAATCTAATAATAAAAAAAAAAATCCATGTGCTGTGTAAATTCTCTATTAATTATAAAACAAACGTACTATAAAAATAACGAGTTATTGCGAATGTTCAGTGGCTTAGAGTGCGCCCTCATTTCGGGGGAGGGGCAAATTACCATACCTCCGATTCTTCTCAAAATGGTAGTTAAAAAACACCTTAAAATGGGTGCATGCATATATTATAAGTGAATATTTATCAATTTGCCGGAAACATAAACTAGTTTTATGGTAAAATAAGTAGGTTTGCTTATTTCAATACAATGGTGGTGCACATTAAAGTTAGATTAGCAATAAATTATCGTTCTAACCTAAGCACTGAAAGTAGAAAACCTTTTTAACAAAAGTCAATAAAAAAGGTTCGATAGTTAAAAACAATAGACCATTAAAACAGCAACGAACTATTAAATAAAAAGTGTACAGTAATTAATTTTATGCCTATAATCTGTAGACAGGATAGTACCGGTTGTCCATTTTAAATAAACCAAGTGGTATTCATACACAAGCACAATAGAAAAATCCTTTAAGGCACTCTGGGAGTGATGGGTATGTGCATAAAGCGATTCACGTTGGTTCTGAATTATTGGAGGTTATATTCGTTGGGAAGCACGACCTCAGGAAGATCATTCCTCTAGATGAGGGAATTCCTAAAGAATGTAAGTCGAGGAGTATTATGCATTATGCTAAACCACATATTGATGGGCAGCAGTGGTTCGTCGTGTATTTCTGCTATTCATCGCTCTAGGTGCGGGCAAGGTCAGTTGAACATTTTCCATGGAAATATCTATAAAAAAGAGTCAAATCACCAACCTGTCTTCGATGTTCTGGGCTGTCGAGGTTCTTTGTCCGCTCGTGGTCTCCGATCAGACGATGGAATCAAGTAGCCGAAGAGCATACTTGGGTGCAGAGCTCCAGACATGAGAGCAGTACTCTAGTGACGGTCGAATCTAGGTAGAAGTTGTTGAGGTGTATTCAACTTTGAGACAGTACACCAAGTGCGAAGCTATCTTGGCGATTGCCACAACGTGGTTATGCCAAGACATATTTCCTCCCACATTGACGCCCAGCAAATTAATAGATGAAGCCAGTGGGATTGCGTGTCCGGCCATGACTATTTCCGGTTCTGTAATGTTAACCTTTTTAGAGAAAACTGCTGCCTGGGTTTTCTTACCGTTAAATTCGAGTTGGTTACTGTCACCCAAAAACAAAATTTCTTCCAGGTCTTTATTGAGCCGTGATACTTCGTGCAGATATGCGTCAGCAGCCGATGTTTGAGCATTCAAAGTGAAAGGTACGACGAGTGTGCTATCGTCAGCAAAGCCATATAATGGACTTATGGTTTCCAGAACGTCGTTCATGTACAGTAAGAAGAGGGCTGGAGATAATATGGACCCTTGAAGAACATCGCCCGATGCCGGTGCAGGTCTTAAGAAAGCTAGATAACCATGTACCAGAATCAATCAACTGGGCATACCATAGGATCGCACTTTACTTCACATTATCGACTTAATTGAAAAAATAGGTTATTTTTAAAGATATGAAGTCGGTCGTACGACGAGTTTTTGAAAAAAAATATAATTTTTCTGTTTCTTAAGATTTTCATTTCAAAATAAATTACAATTATTACATAATAGAGGAATAAAATATTTAGATATAAAAAAACTTATATTTTCTAATGAACAGCGGGACTATATTTTTTTAAATAATTATTATAAATGTTCAGGCATAATTATTTATATTCTTAAATTCAAATTTATTAAAATTAATTAAATCATATACAAGAACGTTGTTAATGTAGTTGCATACTGCATGCCTTTTTACTGCTAGTGAGCCCCATAATTTGTCCTTCTTGATGGGATCAATTCAAGTTTTTTTTTCGAAATTATAAATTATTTTTTCCATTTGGGTTTCATAATGGCTTCATTATGAAATGCAAAAAGATTGAATAACCTGCCACTTTATGAAATTTTATTTTTCTTTATGTTGGAAGCAAGTAGGTTTCGAATTTTAGGCTTACTTTGATTTCGTTGAAAATAGTTTTCTTGGCATTATGGATTCGACAAAATTTTTTTATAGAAAACCTTTAACCTTGCAAATAGATCATTTTTACTATATATTTATCTGAAATACCTATACTCGGAAATATAGAACTTCCTGACGATGTCTGTCAACTAATTTCAAGTCACAACTATAAAACAACATGACCTAAAAATAATAGAAATATCTTCCACTTTATGCTCTATTTCTAAAGTTTAATTCAATAAAGTACTATTTTTATTTTTAATTCAATATATAGTATACATATTACTTTATATATACATATTTATAGTTACTGAAAACATTTCCTTGGCATTAATTGTTATTCCTGTCAGATTCTGTGTCGACACAATATTTTGTTCAATAATATTATTTACTATTTTGTTCAATATTTTGAACTTTGTTCTGCTCGCACCATAACTCAAAGTTTTGCATATTCTTTTTAAAAGTTTTTCTAGATTTTTTCTGCAATTTCTTGTGTTTCTGACGGTGTACAACTTTCTTCACAACTCATTTTTATCAACTTTAATATTATATTTATTTCTAATTATGACGGATAGGAAGAAGCTTTGTTGTTTACAATTGTTTCTATAATCGCATACATATTTGATACTTGTAACATTTTATGAAACTTTACTGTAAAAGTATTACCAACTAAAAAAGAAAATATTAATTCAAATGGAAAAAATATACTATAGTTTTTCAGACTTTAAAAGCCCAAATAGAAAAAGTATTATAAGACAATTAGAGCACTTGTATTTTAAATTAAAATTAATTAAATTAAATTAAACGCGTGCTCTATGATAATGTCTTATGAAACTTGTATCTTAATATACTATTTTTGGAATCGGAACGCTAGATAAGTGTATTATAATGTTTATGAAATCAGGCTTTATTTTAATACTTTTTTTCCGCATAATTTTGATCGATTCGTAGGATTTTTATTGGCGTATACGTAATGATTCACAGGTAAACATACACTGTGACTACTTTATTGGATCTATCACATGTTACGATAACGGACTCTGTTCTCGAATAATTTACTTTCATGTTCAAACACGACATATTACGATTATTCGTTATAAATTCGTTTTTAATAAGGAAAAAATAAAGGCACGCCAAGAGATCCCGTTGATTTTAATCGGACCATGTTATCCCACAGCCTCTTTCAATTTTACGAATACAAATGTGATAATCTTGTGGCTAATATGAATAAACATCGTGCAACGTCACTTCGTCCTAGAAGAATACAACGTGTTTTGGAAACTACTATACAAGAAACTATAATGATGGTATTATATTGGAAAGAGATTTAAAGGAGCTTTAACATGATGTACCACGTGATCCAATTTCCCATTTAAGATTTTAAGGACATCATCTACCTCTTTTAGGAGGTTGAACCACGTGGCTTTTCGAAAAAATTAAGGAATCCTCACCGTATTTTAAGACGAAAATGTGGTATAAAAGTTTTTCGCATGTCGCTTCGTTTTCGAAATACAGGGTGTTAAAAAAAATATTGTATTTTTCACTTTATAATACTTAAAAGTATCAAAGGAATCTTGAACTAATCCAACTGCACTCTGGCAACATATATTTCTATTTTACTACGATTCGGACCCAAAAGTTAAGCAAAAGATAAATGAATACTAATATCGTAAACATTGTGATATTTGTCCTTTAATCTACCGGATTGTTATATATTTTGATTGATTTGGGCTTTTTTTAGGATTGTTGGTGAAAAATCGCCTTTATTATAAACAATTATGGTGCATTCACGTGTAGTTTGTTAAAATGGGTCATAAATAAGGATTTATCTTCTCATCGTTTAGTTTTAATATTTAACCATCTGATATAACCAGGCTTCAACATTGTTGCCATTTAGCCAACATATATGTAGTTCTCTCTTCCACCCATTACCGATTTTAATAACTTTTCAAACAATCACAGCTTCACTTTACAAGAGTTTTATGAATGGATTATGGGATCTGTAGTTTACAATATCTTTGGTCACGACCGTATTTCCTAGTTTATCATTTTATAAATACATTTTGTTAAATAATTCCTAAAGTACTAGGGAAATACACTTTAAATTGAACAAGGATATTTTTCTAATAGTAGGATTAAAGAAAAAATCATCTTACCATTTACAAGGGATATCCTATAGGTCCTGACCGGAAAGCACCACTCGGTATAAACCTATTAATATAATAACTTTATTGTGTATAACATCATATGGGTTAGCGTGAGGAAAATGATTATGAAATATCTTTATTTCTATTGTATAATAAATAATTTTCCATGTTCCTAAACCCACACAAACTTATGCCTGGGAGAAATTTGTGGTTTCGTTTAAATTAATATCTATTATAGACAGCACGTCTCAATAAGAATACAGACACGTTTAAAACAACCATATTATTGCGAATAAAATAAAAGAAGGTTGGGTTAAAGCTGTTATGCAAAGTAATTTTTTAGTGGGCCATTACAGAAATAATAAAAATTATCATGCCGCAAATATTGTATGCAATAATAGCCAATTAAATAATATTAAAGTTTCTATATTATTTACTCTAATAAAAGAGGACAGTAATTTAATTATTGTATGCCCAGCCGTTTCTGAATATCGGAATGAATGCGAGCCAAAAATTTAGGTTATGCTGCCCTTAGTTGTGTTGTAAAAATCGTTAACAGAAAAGAATCGTGTAATTTCCAATTAGAACAACTAAACTTACCTGTAATATAATAAATTTTAATATCAAATCAACCTTCTTAAACGTGATGAGGTGTAAAAGTGATTTTGATTTTCCACAATATTTAAATGACTAAAGACATTTATTTTAATAAACACACACGACTAAATAAGCAACAGTTCTGGTGAACTTTCAAAATTTCCATGGAAAACTACGGCAAACGGCACTCACTACGTGGCGACCAGTGTTGCCAAAAGTATTTGATTAAAAGTAATAGGTTGACGGTTCGAAACCTAATAGAATAGATACTAAAAAACGGTGTTAGAGTAAGAAGAGTATGAAAAAAAAGGTCATTACTTTCCTATGATATGGAGTAGTGTTGGGAAAAGCCGATGATTTTAATAATGGAGTACTTGATACTCGAGCGATTTTAATAATCGAGTGAATCGATACCAAACAAAAAAACTGCAAAAAATCACCCAAATATGTATTTATTGTTCGGGTTTATTCTTGTGCTTTTTTAAAACAAAAAGTATTATTTAGTAGTATTATTTTTCTTCACATCTTTCTCAATCTACGAGCATAAAATAAGTAGATATTTAAAATGGCTTGTCAAATTCTTCCACTTTAAATTATCAGGTGCCCACTGTGTGCCCTTCAAAAATGTAGGCTTAGTTACGCGACTGGCAAAATAAGAAAATAGGTGATTATTTTTTAAAATTCATGTTACCTAAAAGTTCCTGTTAAAATTTAAGAATGTTTACTTTTGGTTACCAAACAATTTGTCGATGCCTATGTTTTGTTAACTATTTTGCTCGTTTTCTTATTTACCATTATCATTTTCTATAATGTATGTTATTTTTAAGAAATCTTCTTGAGTTTAATAATAATAAATAATAAAGTTTTTCTATATATTTTGTTAACCATTTTGTTCGTTTTGTTATTTTTATTTACAATTTCTATTATTATGTTATTTTTGAGAAGTTTTCTCGAGTTTATAGTAAATAAAAATTTTAAAATTATATCCTTTAATTTTTTAATATATACAATCCGATACCTAAACTACGCCGCTGGCTAGCCAGTTAAAACAAAACTCATGTTGCGATGACTCCGCTAAGGGATTTTGCATCCATTTTTATATGTACCTTCTCGTTTATGTGCCTTTAAGAAAGACGTATGTCGTGTACCTGCTCAAAGTCAAACTCGGACGTCGCCAATTGGATGGCGCGGCGCGTAGACCGAAGGTCGTATATCAAGTGACAGGCGACATCTCAAAAATTGTTAAAATAATAATGGGTATACATATTACAATTTAAAAGACTGACAACGCAGGGGTGGTGGAGCAGCTTCGGCTATCGCCGACCGGTTCGAATAGCGCGGCGGATGTTTTAAATGTTTGTCGGAATCTTTTCTTATTTTAGTGGTATTTTAGGTGTAATGTTTGTTATATATCTATGAAATTAATATACGTAAATACTTGTCATATATTATTCTTTCATTTCATATACCATTACATGCAAATAGAATTAAAAACGCTGACAGCAATATAAATCCCTATAAGAAATTTAAAAATCGCTCTCCCTTTGACGTCACTGCGCGCGGCAGACGATATTGGGACGGTTGGATATCTTACCTTTAGTTATTGTATCATGGTCAGACTCGGGCCTGTCTGATGAGCCGTGATACGGAGAAATACCTCTAAGAGTGAGTTTGACAAAAGGAGAAGGGCAATAAATCTGTATTTGTGATTTAGACAGACTTTCATTTCTTTGTTACCCGGTATAGTGGGTTTTTTTTCTCCTCAATAATAAATTCCTTACCAAGGAACCACCTCCACTCACTATCTACTCCACCACTTGGAGTGTTGACAGCAGCGATATTTTTTTCGTAATAAATTGGATTCAAATTTCGTTATAAATTTATTTTGAACGTTTGCCGGACCCAGATGACCTGTTTTTTGTTTTAGGTGTCGATTGGAAATTTTTCCTTAGTAGGCAAAATAGCAAGCCAATCAGTAAAGACCTTATTTTCCAATTTTTTGTAGATGTCGTTGTTGTTAATTTTAGAACCGATATTTGAATATTACCTTTTGTTAGACCTTAGCAAATATAGTTAGACCTTGGCTAAGGTCTCACTTAAGGTAACATTCAAATATTGGCTCTTAGTATCCTATCCATAGTAATTACAAAACGTAATAGATTTATTAGCGTAATAAATTATCGTCTTTCGTATATAACAAATTTGTTACGCACTTAACTACGCTGGCAACGCTGACCACTTGCAAGAATATTAATTAAAATTGTTTTTAAGAAAGAGTGCTGAGTTAACAAACAGTTGGAAATGAAGATAATCCTGGATAAGTCTAATAAACATTAGCGGGAACTCAAATTTAATCGTTTATCGTAACTATTTCTAGATGATTTCAAAATAGAAAGAGGTTATCACTTCGATCGTTAATCGTATTAGACTTTATTTTTGTTTGTTGGTTCATACATTCTTTAAACTTACTTCAAAGAGTTTCTATGTTTCAATTTTTACACAAAAAACTAACAATAAATTTAATATTTAATGATACAGCATAATTGATGGTGGATGACCTATTAGACGTTTATGAAGAACTAGTCAACGTATATCTTCGAAAATTTGGCAGCTTATACAAGTAGACATCTATGTTTTAAAAATATTTTCAGCCGTGAATCACTGCTGCCCCTTCTACTAGAAAGCAACTTTGATAATTTAAATGGGTCACCTTGTGTATTATGTTTGTTAGAATCCCTCTTAATTTCTTAAAAATCTTCTTTGAAATTTTTCAATACATCTGTTATCGTTCTCCGGCTAATAATTAACTAAAATTATTTTTTTTGGAATACATGTCCTTCGAAAAGGACTGATATTTTAAAAACCTCGAACAAACCCAAAATACACACCTAAATTTGGTCAATAAATTATTGTAAATTCTAGCAACTCCGATGCCGTAAGGTGTGAATCCAGATAGCTTGACATAAAGTTTGTCGAATTCGATTTAAAAAGCGCGACATTTTTGATTAGTATGCTTATTTGTATTTTAATGGTATTCTACGGTTGTAATGCCAAATATACAATAATTTCATCATAAAAAAAGGTTATTGTTTGTTAATACTACAACGAGATCTCCTGAGTGTTCTGGCCAGTTGTATTTCATATTTCGTAGGTCATTTTTCCGTTCAACAGAATCAAACATTTTATATTGCTTTAATAAACTGTCAAATAGTTCTTGCACAAACAATTTTAAATATGATTAAAAATAATTTTTGGTCAATAAATCGCGACAATATTCGCGTGCGGTAAGTGACTACTTACCGAACTAATTTGAGTGCGGTAATTAACACTTTACTGCACTAATGCCGATGCCGTAAGTAATTACATACTATAAAAACAAGTTTAAAAGCCAACTATTAAATTTTTATAATTTATTTCCCTAGAAACCTATCGTACAATACACTTACGGTAGGTATCTTTACCGCATTTGCGTGATTTACCAAACTCGCCTTCGGCTCGTTTTGTTAAAGATAACGCACGTGCGGTAAAGACGTACCTACCGTACTTGTATTATTATAAATTTGTTTATATATAGCAGCGTCGGATCCGCTATATTAGATTCCATACACCGCCGCGAATGTCGAATTTACTTTACGACTTTGAAAATTCGTATCAAATTTCGTCTAAAAAACGTCTATTACGCCATCAATCACCCTGTATAGTATAGTTTACAATATACCATTGATCTTTTGACTGCCATAAAACCGTAATTATTATTCCTCTGACGATAAAATGCCATAAAATGTACATCTGGTATTCGGGCATTGCAGGAGTACAAATTTTATCTACCTGCATCCCTAATTAATTTACTAAATCCCAAAATAAAATAAATCAATATGTAGATAGCCATATTTTACAGCGGACCCTGCACCCATTTATTTTGGTTTGACGATTTTGGGGTAGACACAATGAGAATTTATCAAGCGCAGTAAAGGTCAATGGTATAATATAAGCTGTACTATACACACCGAGGTAGAATGTTTTAATACTGTCGAATTAAGATAATTGATCGAAGTTTGTATTTTTCATAAACATCTTTATTTCGTTTATTATTTTTTTTAACATTGTTGTTAATTTTGTGACAGCCTCAATGTTGATGCTATAAAGTATTTAGGAGTTTTTATTTTGGTTGGGAAACTTTATTTGATTGCTGATGGTTAGTACTCACTTTCATTCCACTCGCCCGAGTTGAAAGTACGTTAACACAATGGCATTTTCAAACTTCTAAAATGTAACGAGTTACACTTGAATTACATGATTACTTAGTACATGGTTGCCAATAAAATATATTTATATACCACTCACTTATAATGGAAACTAGCTTATATTTTCGGTGTTTCTGAATTCATTGTTTGGATTTTGGTTAATAGAAGAGTTAGCTTTTTAGGGACTTTCCCCAGTTCCATTTTTATTTTAATAAAAAGTTTATCAACACGAAATAGTCGCTTTGGAACTTTATACAATTATAGATGAATCAAGCCGAAAGTGTAATATATGCATGTAAGTTACAAATGTCATATACATCTTCTATAATAAACTTAATAATACATATTGAAAGAAAAAACCCAACTGTGCAAAGTGGACGATCTTTCTTTATTTAAATGATACTGATAATAGATTTACCTATAATTTCTTTAAAATAAATATTTCTACGATACTGCATAGAGGCATACTGATACCGTGGACACTTTATCTTTATACATTGCCAAAGAGAGTTTATTTCATATATTTTAGATTTATTTTTGTGTTATAAAAAGAATTTTCGATAAATATTTAGTTTCAATTTTTTTCCGTATTTCCGAAAAATATTAAACATAGACAACGCGCAATTCATTTCCTATCGCCTATCGCTGCTATCTGCTTCTGCTCCGTTGCAACAGACAGTGTCCGAGCATTCGACAACTGTTTCATCGAAACAGGTTATTCCGACCGCTCCGCCGAAACAGGTTGTTCCGGCGAAGCAGACTGGTCCAGCGGAGAGCGAAACAGATTGTTCTAGCGGAACAGGAAAACTTTACGACCCATACCTGTTCCGATCTGTTTCACATAAAAACCTGTTTCGAAAAGAACAGATAAAATAAATAAAAATAAAATCGGTTATACGGACGCCACTGGCTGTGTCAATTTATTGAAACTTTGGTCGTTTTGATGGATGTCAAGCCGCCTTCTGATATTAGTTTCTAAATAATAGTATATTAAGATACAAGTTTCATAAGGCATTATCTTATAGCACGCGTTCAATGTAGAAAACGATCCGCGAAGCGGGGAGTTTTCTAAAGTACAAGTGCTCTAATGGTCTTATGAACCATGTATTTTATAATGCTTTTTCTATTTGGTTCTTTAAAGTCTGAAAACTTAAAAAAATATAGTAAATTTTTTCCATTTGAATTCTTCTTCTTCTATTAAATAGGACGGTGTCCTGTTTTCTTCGATGTGAATATCTTACTCCTGAGAGGCGGATGTCCAGCTACCATACCAGTGTTTGGGTGGCCTCCCGGGTAGTCTTCCGGTATTGGGCTTTGCAGTCATAGCTATCCTTGCCAGGAGGTCCTCCGCCATTGGTTCCACATGGTGGTCAACTCTCTGCGTCTGCCTCGGGTCCATCTCACGATGTCCTAGATTTCGCACTCGTTCCATTTGAATTAATATTTTCTTTTTGGGTTGGCAATACTTTTACAATTTCATAAAATGTTACAAGTATCAAATAGGTATGCCATGATAGAAACAATTGAACACAATAAAGCTTCTCCACGTCCGTCATAATTAAAAATAAATATATTATTAAAGTTGATAAAAACGAGTAAGAAAGAAAAAAGTTGTACTCCGTTAGAAATATGAGAAATTACAGAAAATAATCTAGAAAAACTTTTAAAAAGAATATGCAAAACTTTGAGTTATGGTGCGAGCAGAACAAAGTTCAAAATATTTAACAAAATAATAAATAATACTATTGAACAAAATATTGTATCGACACTGAATCTGACAGGAATAACAAATAATGCCGAGGAAATGTCTACAGTAACTATAAATATGTATATGTTGGCGTCATATAGTGAAATCCATCATTCCCATAAATGCCTAGTCATTTCACGTATTGCCGGCAAATGGTATAACTCTACGTTTCGTACACCGTTTGCCTAAGAGTATCAGGCATTCCTTGTAATGACGGAATTCTTTCAGTCAAACGCTGTACTTAACTAAATGCTTTAAGTTACCCTGTTTGCCGTTTGCCGATTTTCTTTTTTTAAATGAAATGTTGAAGCATTAATTGTTTTATAAGAAGCTAGATGACTATTACAATCAAAGTAAGATAACCTTGGAATATTACGGAATTGACGGAGGTAAGAAAATTCTTTTCAATTTTAAGGAAATTCCTGATAATAATCAGTTATTTACAAACCCTTTAATTTAAAATACCTTATTCCCATGCACGACTGGCAACACTGTCCTAATTACAATTATTGACTAAAGCCGGTAAACGGGGTAACTAATCATTTAGTTAAGTACAGCGTTTGACTGAAAAATTCGGTCATTACAGGGAATGCCTGATACTCTTCGGCAAACGGTGTACCAAACGTAGAGTTACACTATTTGCCGGCAATACGTGAAATGACTAGGCATTTCGGGGAATGACAGATTTCACTAATTGACGCCGACATATATATAAAGTAATATGTATAAAACTATATTGAATTAAAAATAAAAATAGTACTTTATTGAATAAAAATTTAGAAATAGAGCATAAACGAGAAGCTATTTCTATTATTTTTAGGTTATGTTGTTTTATAGTTGTGACTAGAAATTAGTTGACGGACACCGTCAGCATGTTATATATTTCCGAGTATAGGTATTTCAGATAAATATCTAGTAAAAATGATCTATTTGCAACGTTAATGGTTAGTTTAATTTAAATTTTAAAGTTTTCTATAAAAAATTTTTGTTCAATTCATAATGCCAAGAAAACTAATTTCAACGAAATCAAAGTAAGTCTAAAATTTGAACAAACCCTACTTGCTGCCAACATAAAAATATAAAATTTCAGTTTCATAAAGTGGCCAGGTTATTCAATGTTTTTGGCATTTCATAATGTAGCCATTATGAAACCCAAATAGAAAAAATAATTAAAGTTACTTTATTATTTAAATCATTATTTTAAAACCCCTATAAATCCGTACGCCAATGAGTTGACAAAATTTGAAACACTTGAAATTTGAGCCCTATGAGATCCGCATCGAAATTCAAAACAATCAATTTAGAAACACAGGAAATATTTTATCTTTTTTTTCCATTAAAAAATATATTGGAAAAACAGTGAAAATATGTTACAAAATTGTTGCTTAAAACTTTTGCAACATATCAATTATATTTATTAGTTAATATCCTAATTTTATGTTAAAAAATGTCATTACTATCGAAGACAAATGCAACGCTTGATCGTCGCTTCTGACAAACAAATCGTATGGCCTTGTTGCATTCAACGTCGTTCCACCCGATTCCCATTGATCCGGAAAACAACATGGTAAGACAGTTTTCGTTTCCACCCACGTTGTCTGGATAGTTAACGTACCACTTGGAGAATGCCAACGTTTTGCCAGTGTTTAGCCAGTAGAATTGATCTCCCACTTTACGGGCAAATAGATAAAATCCAGCGTATCCATCATCTACAAAAAATTACTTGATTTTATGGAAACTACATTTAATGGAACCTTTTAGAGATAAAGGACATAATCGACAATAGGTTCAGGACCGGATTTAGGGTAACTGTTGGAGAGATGCCGCACCTCACATGGTACGCACATACCTATGTAGTAGAACGACAGGTTCATGACAACGACATCTGTCGTCTAGCAACTAACTAAAGGTAAGATATCAAAAGCCCTGGTTTTTATTACATTTCGTTACGAAATATTTCGGTGGATTGGAACGGAAAAGTTCGTCGTTGGTCAGTCATGTGGTCATTTGGTCACATGTGTGGTTTTTACTGCAGTACAAGTGCGTGGTTAAAAATGGACGATATTAGTAGATTCATTTATACAGGGTGATCACGTATTATGTCCCCCCAACTTAACCTTTCTATTTTACGTACTTGAGAAAAATTAAAACGATTGGTATACAAGGTTTTTAAAGTAGTATTTGCAATTGGAACAAATATCATTTAGGTCTGTTGATTTAGAAGTAGGGTTGAACATATCTGTTTTATTTGATCCAAATTCTACCGCTATTTTTTTCCAAATATTCTCCTTCATTTGTATTTTTTGCATATATGGGTGGATTTTCTTTTACCCTCTATCTATCTACTTTTACTTTCTGTCAACAATTCATCTTCTTCGCTAAACTCTAGTTTATGGTATTTTACACTCATAGTTAATAAAATAAAAGTTCTAAATAATAATAATCTGCAGCCGAAAAACGTTCAAATCTAAATGGTTGGATACCGACGAAATTTCGTCAACGAAAAGTTATTCCGCTTGACGTATATCATTATTAAGTGACACGGGTTATCGGTTCTTTGTTTCCATAGCAATCACGATTTTCCACAATAATAATCTGCCGCCGAAAAACTCCGTTCAAATCCAAAAGGTTGGATACCGACGAAGTTTCGTCAACGAAAAAGTTATTCCGCTTGACAGGTGTCATTATTAAGTGATACGGGTTATCGGTTCTTTGTTTTTGGATATATCACTAGGCATACTAGGCTCTAGCCTATTGCCTCGTATTTAAAGGGGCCTCGAAAAGAACCAAAAAAGAAAAGAGGTTAAAATAAAAAATACGACTTTAAATTGAGAAATTAAATTAGGCGTTCAGGGCAAACTGGCAACAGGGCCATGAAATCTACGGCAGAATAAAGAATCGGCGTAACTAAACGCGCTCATTATTTTTACCGACTTTATTATTATTAATAAATCGGAATATACAATGTGCCTATTTTTGGATATAGGGGCCATAGGCCCGTTACGCAATTCGGGGTCCCTTATTACTTGAAAAAATATTTTTTCTTAATAAGTTATGCAAAAGTAATTTATTATGATTTACTAATATCATACGATCACAAGTTAGTGTCGTCTTATATATCCTGTACATAACTCTGTAGGTTATTACGTAAACTACTTGGTTGCATATTATGAAATAGGTATCCAACAAAGGGCCTCAACATCATGTTGAGTAAAACAAACCCTACTTGTAAATCAACAGATCTAAATGATATTTGTTCCCATTGCAAATACTACTTAAAAACCTTGTATACCAATCGTTTTAATTTTTCTCAAGTACGTAAAATAGAAAGGTTAAGTTGGGGGGACATAATACGTGATTACCCTGTACAAATGAATCTACTAATATCGTCCATTTTTAAGCACGCACTTCTACTGCAGTAAAAATCATACATGTGATAGGCGATTTTATAGATTAGTATGCACATTTTAAGTTAAGTTCTTATTTTGGTTCTTTGTGAAGTGATGTGGCCTCTCTGTCTACGAAAAAGGATATACGGTGCATATTTTAGTGGGAGAGTTATCACACATTGTATTTATGTGTTTAGGTGAAAGTAATAGCTAATACCCATGTATGCACCTGCAGAATAAAGAAAAAGGATGATGAATTGAAATTGGAACTCATTTTTTATATCAATCGGCAAATTATGAATTGAAATATAGAGCGGCGCAAAATTAAAAAAAATTCGATTTGTCATAACTTAAAATATTATTAAAATACAAAAACGGTTTCTAATACTTGATGAAACGCTCCACAGTTAACAACTCGAAAAACGAGAGTTTGTTTTTTAAAAAAATTATTTTATCTAGTGATGGTACAATAAGAATGGTTATTTTAATCTTGTTTATCTATATTTATAATATATGCTGACATTGCATGGGAACAAGACATTGAAAATCTAAGAAATGTAATATGAATTATTGATGATTTTGCATAATAGTGGATAACGACTATTAACTCGCATGAGAATGTAACTCCCCTTATTTTTTTCTTAATGGCTATTAGCTAACATTGTTTTAGTTTCTCTCTGTATCTACAGGGTACTGCAATAGTGTGTCAGGCTTCCATATCTCCTATACAAATTAACTTAGGAATTTCATTCATATTCCGATTTCAGGAAAATATTTAATTATTTTATTATAAATAACTTATATGCTTCTATTAAAAAAAGAATGCGTATGAATTCTACATCCAATAGCCAAATGATATACAGGATGTTCCATTCCAAAATCCGGAGAAAAATTATTTTGAAATGTGTCGTGTTTGATATCTAATTATGAACACCCTATATAAAATAGATAAACGCTATTATATTCACAGTATCTCTACTCTTGTCTTAAATTCCACCCCCCCCCCCCCCTCCCCCCCTCCCCCAATGCCTTGCTTAAAAAAGTTATTTTAGGTATTTTTTTCTAGACTCCCAAATTTGTTTTTTGTCAATTTTATATTTATTACTCTTAAACTACATAGCCAAATGAAATAAAACTTTTTGCATTTATAAAGGACACTAGTACGAACCTAATTATGTAATAAAATACTGGGTGTTCCATTTAAAAAAAGACAACATTATGTTATAGTTGTTGCAGAATTATACCGTTGACTCTTACTGCCATAAATAAACTACCTGATTAAACCCTATTGTATACGCCTCAACCTTTTCAAAGCTCAATAAATGGGATCAGGGCCGGCTTGAAAATGTATACTACACCACATGATTTATTTTTATAATTCAATTTATTCAAAATTTAACTCTGTATCACTATCTTCATCTAAGCCTAAACTTATAATTAAGGATTGAACATTTGTACTCATACAATTGTAAGAATTTTCCACCTTAAGTACATGCTGTACACAGTTTTTCCAGCTGTCTGCAGAAATTTTTCTTACTTCGTTTTTAATTAATTCTACTACGGATGCATTTAATGTAGGAGAAATATTATTTCTCCTACTATTGGATTTTAATTGGTGCCATATTAGCTCAATATGATTGAATATACAATAGTACGGAGGAAGACGCAACACTGTATGTCCATTTTCTGCTGCAAGTTTGTCACACTCGTATTCCTTATTTATTTTAAAAGCTTTTAATACTTCTAGCAGTTCTCGTTTTTTGTAAGTTTTTTCAAAATATAAATTATTTTCAATCATAAAATTTTGAATTTCTGCTTTTGTATTATTAGAATTGGGAATGATTTTTGCTTGCCGACTATGATAACTAGCATTGTCCATTACAATGACGCTATTTTCAGGTATATTTTTAAGCAGTTAATGTTTAAACCAATCTTCAAAAAGTTGTGCGTTGGTATCTTGATGGTAATTTAAAGAAGAATCTGCTATGTTTTTAGCTGAAAGCAACAGACAATTTGGAACAAACCCGTTCTCTGAACCAGCATGAAATATTGTGATTCTTTTGCCTTTATTTGATGGTGCCTTGGTTTCACATTTTTTGGAAGAATCATCGCAACCTTTTCTTGGAGTGTCATGGGTATCGAACCATGTTTCGTCAAGGTAAATAATTGGACGATTTTCTTCTCTAAATTGTTTAACAGCTGTTAAATATTTAAGTCTCCATTCCCGTAAACGTTGAGATTCCATTAATGTTTATCTTTTATCAATGCTTCGGTATTTAAAACCCATTTTACGCAATATTTTCCTAAGACTTGAAAGGCTACAAGAGATATTTGTTTCGTCTTTAATCATACATTTGGTAAATCTTTCTTCTTAATAAATCCATGTCATTTTCGTCACTGCTTCTAAATGTGCCAGAATCACTCCGATTTTTTTCTAGCATTAACAGGTTTAAGTACTATGTCTCTTACCGAAGATAAAGGAGTTTTATCAAAGTAGACGTCTCTGCTAAAGCATCCATCGAATTAAAATTTCTACTCAACAACGATTGATACACATTTCTAATGATTAGTTTGGCATCGGTAGATAAATGTTTTCTTTTAAAAATGACACTTGACGATGCCCCCCTATCAGAACAATTCCAAGGACGCCACATTCTACCACTAATAAGCCTAACTAAAAATTACTGGCCGGAAAACCACTAAAGATTAAAATTATTAAAAATCACTTTGTATTTATTTTATATATGCATCAGGCATAGGTATAAATTGAATTTGTATACCTGGTCCGGCTCTGCTCGAAAAAGTTTTAAAATTTGGGATTTCCTTATTTATTTTATGGTCGAAAGGATAATGAGGTTTTATTTCAGTCAAAAGATCAACGGTATAATTCTGCAAATACTATACCACACATTTTTGGGCCACCCTGTATATTTAAAAATATTTTAATGAAATGCACCCTATAATATAATATAAATCGGCATATGAATGAAATTCCTAAGTTAATTTGTATAGGGGCTATGGAAGCCTGACACACTATTGCAGGACCCTGTATAGATTACCTTGCCTACGACTGGATTCCAAAAAGTGCTGCAACTTAGTATTCTGCTCTGACGTCATAACACTAACTGGTTCCATCCCGAGTTGTTTACATCGTATAAATCCGGTATAAAAATCTGCTTTTTCATTGGAAACCCAATAAGATATATCGTCTTCTTTGTGGCCCCAATTTAATCTAAATGAAGCATTGTCTTGGTCCTGACCTGCCTCCCGCCTTTGACTTTGCCAGTTTGAGTAAGCCTAGAACAAATGTCATCAAAAATCAACTTCTAGGTCTCCAAGCAACGTTGACAATGTTGATTTGAAAGAAATGGAGAAATGGCTCTTATATAGAATAGCGTCCAGTTAATCAAGAATATCTCGGGCCCGTCAAATAAATTTTTTTGAAATGAATTTTTTTTTTGGAAAAAAGATATTATACAGGGTGCTACTTGTATTAACTTTAACTTTTTAAATATAACATATCGTGTATTTTGACATTAATGCATTGACATAAATAATTTTTAGTGACTTGCTGAAAATTTAATTAATTAATTGCTTCGTATTTAAAGTGATAATTTATTGGTTACAAGGTAAAAATTTTAAATAGTTTTGAGTACAAAGGGTAGTGCATGTTATAGAATAAATATTCTAGAGATTTTTTATAATAAAATTATATTTGCGATTTTTGTATGAATGGACGATTTTTTCTTTCTTATGTTACGCTGAAATCATTAATAGTATTTGTATAAAAAAATGGTATGCTAATATACAAGGCGTAACAAATTCTTCCTTCACCATTGGAATTTCAGGAACGGTAAGAGATGCAAAGTCGGTTAAATTGGGGCAAAGTTGCGTAATTATGGGCCCAACAATATGCCGTAAAAAAATCTAAAATAAATACCAGGGTCTTTATATAATATTTGAAAAAATCTACAATTTTGCGTTACGGTTTTTATTTTTTCCTGGCTTTGATCGAATAAATACTGGCCTGAACTTTTTTGTTTAAACTATGAAGGAGGACCTAAATATACGTTCAGCAAATACAAGAATTACTCGGTTTCTGACTTTTGTTCCTTAAATTGACCATCTTCATTTAAATACTTGTAGTACGAAGAAACTGGAGATTTTAAAATTATTATTGCTATTTTTACAATTTTACTATTACTTCTACTTTTTTTTAGTTCAAACTTGTAGTTGTATCAAATTTCTATTTAGTGTACTTAAGTACAAAAGTAATATTTTATTAATACAAATAAAATTTGACTGTTAAGGCCAGCAAGAGACTTTTAAAAGAGGCATTGAGTTTTACATTTTCGAATTAAAAAAAAGTCAAAACGTCGGACAACCGCAGTAATTGTTGTATACTGCTGCACGCAAGCGCGGATCCAGGGGGTCATTACGGTTATGCCCCCCCCCCCCCAAAAAAAAAAAATTAACAAACACGAAAAATACCATATGTAGCGGCAGGGCATTACATTCGTAACTTTTCCTTGTATGAGCCCGCCCCCAAGAACGAAGTTTGATCCTCCCCCCCAAACCAAAGTTCTGGATCCTCCCTTGGCTGAACGTAGATTTTAGTTACCATCTTATGGAGAATTAAAAGGAGCAATGAGAAAGTGAAATTTATTTTTGAACGTCTCTTCGAACAAAGTCAGGAAATAATAAAAACCGAAAAGATTTTACCAAATATTTTGTAAGCCCCTGTTATTTATTATTGATTTTTTTGGTGCATATTATTGGACCCATAAGTACGAAATTTTGCCCCAATTTAACCGACTTTGTATGTCTTACTGTTTCCGCAATTCCAATGGCGAACAACGAATTGTCACAGTCTGTCTATCCAATATGATGCTACCATCTAAATTCACACACCTATTTTTAAAAAATATTTTATTATATCCCAAATAAGACGATTATTATTCTTTTGCTATGCATCTTAAGTGATAGCACATTGATACGCTATAACTAGTACTAATGTAGTTTTATAGCAAAATTTCATTTAACAAAAATATATCCAATATTAAGCGCCTTCTCTCTACCTCAAAGAAATCGTTTAAAGTTTCGTCAGATGATGACTGTCCTTGCACACTGCATACGGTTATGGACACAATGATCACTAAAAATAAACACTGAACAACTGACCCACTCATTTTACTAACATTGACTTGAAATTAATGTAGAAAATTTATTGTCTTTATTAAAATAATGTTGTTGTGGATTCGCTCGCTAAACATAAGTTAACCGGTTTATCCGTGAGGTCACAATGTTAAGAATAACATAGTATTTATTATTTATGTCGCTAACTAATAATTATGAATACAGATTGCATTCGCTTTCGCCATAATAGATAATAAATTAGTCTTCATTAATATAATATTTAATTATCTCTATCAATTTTAATATTAATTCGATCTTCATCTGTAAGTTATATGCAGAAGGTATCGAAACGATAGGGGGATCATGCTAATGGAGAATTTTTACAAACCAACAGTGGCGTATCTACCGGTGTGCGAAGAACACGGGCCTGGCACAAAACAATATTCTATTTATTCCTATTTTTTTTTTAAGTTGTCCATCTCTCAGTAGAGTGTATTTTTTTTTTCTATTGTCAAACACAAGCACTATAGGGCAAATCCATCTGGGAGTGGTGTGTGTGAGAATAAAGCGATTCACGTTGGTTTTGAATCGCTGGAGGTTATATTCGTTGGGCAAAACGACCTCGGGAAGGTCGTTCCATAAAGATGAAGTCCTCAAGATGAAACTACTAAGCTTAACCACATATGGATGGGCGACAGCGGTTCGTCGTGTATTTCTGCTATTCGCCCTTCTGGGCGAAATTAAGAGGGCAAGGTCATCCGAGCACTTTCCATGAAAATATCTGTAAAAGAGAGTCAAATCCCGAACACGTCTTCGATGTTCTAGGCTGTCGAGGTTCTTCGTCAGCTCGTGGCCTCCGCCTCCGACCAGACGAATGGCCCTCCTTTCGATGGAATCCAGTATCCGAAGAGTATGTTTGGGTGCAGAACTCCAGATATGAGAGCAGTACTCTAGTTGGCTTATTTCAGCTAGCTGCGCCTATTTCAATTCAAATTTGCTCCACATTTTCTATTCATCAAGAGGCATTTGTGATGTATAACATGTTTTTTATTCCTACCAGCGGCGTTCGTGCACAACCTGCCCTCGGTATTTTTGAGGAAATGATGGTACGCCACTTAGGTATTGCATTAGGTATTAACAAAGATTAAAAATGATCTAGTAGGCAAGAAGTAGATTTTGTTTTGTAAAAATTAGTCTTCACAATTGGCTACCGAGTCTAGTAGTCACGTATTTAAAGTCATTAACCTTAATAAATTATTAAAAAACATGAAAATCTTTAACACGCTATATCTTAAAAGTTAAGACGTTTAGGACATATTTCATATGAAGTTTTTTTCTGAAGATGGGCCCATGAATAACCTTATTTAACATGATTTATTAAAATTGCTATATGAACAACTACATATATTAATTATTAAAGAAAATACAGTTATTGAGATTGAACCATATGCTATGTTTCTAAATTTTTATGGCTTGGACCGAGGTGGCGCGGGATCTTTGTGATTTGGGCCCATAGGCCGCAGCTTAAGCTTATGTAGCCTATGCTTAAATCCGGCCCAGGATAAAAAAGCTTTTCTTCTCTATGAAATAAAACATCTTTATACACCCTGGAATATAAAAAGAAAGTTTACCAAAGTGTGTGTAAAGTTTAACAAATGAGCACGTTTGCACTTGTCTTGCGATTACTTTCCAAACTTGTTCAACGAATTTACCCATAATACCTACTTATAACCGTATATTGTGACGTTACAAATTTCTGGAAATTCCACTCGTATAGGTTAATTAATTATATATTATTTTAAATCCATCCAAGTTTAAAATTCCTTAATAATTACCTGTTATAACAAATACGCCAAAAAAGATTTTTTAATATTACCTATATTTATCAATAGCTTGATTGCTTCACTGGTAGATAGATACAGGGTGATATGCGAGTAGCTTATTATATTTAAATCTTCTTGAGTGTCCTATGTCCGTTTGCATCTCTTAGCCATGGATTATAGGAGGTGCGCATTATATTAAAATGGGTTGCACGGCGCAAACTTAGTTTAGTAAGGGTTTCCACATGGAGCCAATCTGGTGATTTTTCTAGTAACTTTTGTGCTGATTTTTTTCTACCTAATAGTTTTGTCATTGCCAACACAGGTCGACAAGTTTATCTGTAGCTACGAAAGGAACGCGGGTAAAAAAATTTCTGCGGTTAACAATGTTGTCACATATATTAAATTTTCATTTAATAGTCTCTTACCGAGAAAAACCTAAAATTACATTTACGCACTTAAAATAAATTGTAATAGAATCAGAAATCAATATTCTATTATATTTTCAATATTATACACTTTCTTTTCATACTATTTATTTTTGTAATATTTAAATGAAAAATGATATATTTTTTTGATTAAAGTATTTCTAATCTAAAAATATGGCAACAGAGTGCGTTGTCAATGGTTTTAGGTAGCTAGAGCTCATTTGATAGGCAATATCCCAGAGAGTTGATAGCGCATGCGTCCGTGAGACACCCGATGGCCCTTCGGGCTGGCTCGGGTTGGTTGTAAGTATGTAAGTCAAGTTAATAGCGCATGCGTCTGGTGGGACACCCGATGGGCCTTCGGGTTTGTTCGGGGATGTCCGATATTTGGTGGATGTACCCACCCAGTTGGATAGTGATAGAAAGGGCAATAGTTATTGTATTGTGTTAAATTGTGTCTTATAAGTTCATTGTGTCGTATTTTAGGGTATTATTTAACTTTGTGATAATGAATGAATATACTCCTGATAAAAACTTTCATAGTCACACCCGTGAAATGATTGCAAATGTTTATAGGGTATGTGAGGAATCACAAATCATTTGAATTTCCACTTAAGCGAAAGCTAGAAAGGGACATTAATACGACCAAAACTGAAAAATCATCATTAATCAATTAATCATTAGGCTGGTCTTTTTCCATGGTGAAAAATTACATCTTGTAAAAGTAATTTTTAAATCTTGATAAAAATAGTTTCCCTTCAGACATAAAATGCAATTACTTAAGAATTTCCTATTTTTATTACATTATTTAAACAAATAATAGCACGCCCATGACTAGACCATGTTTTAAACGATATTCCTTCTCCGATACATCGAAGACACCGATCCACTTTTCGACTTGTACTCAATATGTTAATTTAGAGTTTTAGGAGACCAGTCGGCTCAAAAGTTAGAGCCAAAAAAGTAAATCGCTAGGTCCCCCTTCGGGACTCTGTATCTCCGTTAAGAGGCACTTTATGATAAATTAGGTTTATATTGACCTCCTCGATATGTTCCCGAGAGATTAGGTGGTACTTACCCCTGTGTATTCTAATTCATATGAGTTTCCTGAATTTTAAAATACATTATATTATATTAAGATACATTTTATTACAGCTTGTATATTGGTACGAATGTACTTTATTATTTTAACAATAAATCTATTTTTTTTAATGTAAAAACACATGGTTTAATATGACCGTTTTAATATGACACGAAAGTCTGACAATAAATTTACAATTTAATGTTTACACATTATATTTTCAAAATCAGTACAACAATATATGAATACAAAATTGTCCCTTAAAACTATTCAAATTGCAACAACAAGCACGATTATTAGTTAATATAGTAATCACATTTTACAAGAAATCTCTATTAATATCCAAAATAAAAGCAACACTAGCTCTTCGTTTCTGACAAACATATCTTACAGCCTTGTTACATTCAACGTCGTTCCAACCTGCTCCGGCTTTACTGGAAAACGACATGGACAGACAATTTTCATTCCCACCCCAGTTGTCTGGATAGTTTACGAACCATTTTGTATATGCCAGCGGCTTTCCAGTGTTTAGCCAGTAGAATCCGTCCTTGTGTGCCACTTTCTGAGCAAACATCCAGAATTCGGGATATTCATCGCCTACAAAACAATAATTTTATAAAAACTTCATATTGTATTGTACGTCTGACAAATCAACTTAAGAGCTGCGTTTAATCACAGGTTGTCAAGCAGGCACTATTTTATGCGAAAGTTTAGCCAAATATACTTATTTTTTTTCTAATCTAAAACTGGATGCGTAAAGTTAAAGGATTGGAAAACGGTATGAAAAAATTCCGTTAGAAAATATAATGTTATAAGAATAATAATAACAATTTCAAATATGAACAATTTTCAAATTTTAATCACAGATCTTCCTGAAACTTGTTGATACCCCAATCGACATGTCAGACAATCTAAATATCAATAAATTAACTAAAAAACTTTATTATTAACGGCTAAAACTTCACGAAAAGAAATATTGATCAGCTGATGACTCCCGACTTTTTCTAACCTGCCAAAAAGCGGCATGTTTTTTAATTAAATTTATGCAACATAGATGGCTCTGATTGCTAATTTGGGATTGTTTGGGATCCTCAACTTAAATCATACAACTATTTTACTCATTCAGGTAATTTTAACTCGAGAAACAATGTGCGAGCTTTACGCATTGTTTCATGACAATTTATTTGGGAGATTGATGATACAAACAGGTACAACTATTCAAAAATGCTATCCAATGTTTGCTATTGTCTTTTATATATAAACATCATAATTTATAAGTCATAATATATTACTACATTACTTTGGTACTATACTAAGAGATTATATTTTAAGAAATTTTTAAACTGATCTGAAGAAACGGAGAAGTACGATTTAATTCGTCAGACTTCAAGACTTGCAAGTCTAAATTGTTGCCTAGCTACAGTAGTACTATGAATATTATACATCCCATTCACTCTCCAACTTAGAAATCTGACAAATTTATTTTATAAGCTTTCAAGTCTAATCTCACATTTCTCATAGTTGGGATTACAAATGATAGTTACAAAATTTACCCTACTGTATACATAGGCGAAATAGATTGATTTTATTGCTTTTTCTGATCTAAAATATCATGATACAATAACTAAAGGTAAGATATCTAACCGTTCTAATTTCGTCTACCGCGCGCAGTGACGTCACAGGGAGAGTGATTTATAATTTTTTTATGGAGATTTATACGGTGTTAGCGTTTTTAATTCTATTTTAAAGATATTAAAAGATTTTAAGCATTTAATGGTATGTGAAATGAAATAATAATATATGGCAAGTATTTACATATATTAATTTCATAGAAATATAAACATTACAGCTAAAATACCACCACCATCGGAACCGGTCGAGGATAGTCGAAGCTGCTTAGCGACCCCTGCTCGTTACCACCATCGTTGTCAGTCTTTTACACTTGTGATATCATACATTCATCTGATAACATTGTAAGTGACATTTTGACCAATCTCAGAGTTCAAAATAAATTTCAATGTTTAAAACCTAAAATTTCGTTATTTAGCTTAATTTTTTTTTTAAATGCCTCTTTCATCCCATTTGTATCTGATTATTTTGGCATTTCGCCTGTAGTATCATGGAAAAATAATATACCGAAACTTTTATGTCTTCTAATAAGAATACGATTTGTCACTTACAATGTTATTCGATGCATGTATCGATATATCCAGTATATTTTAACAATTTTTAAGAAGTTCATTCTTGTTGTGAGGCTCCCCATATGAAATTTATGTTCAATCTGGAGGTGGCCCCCATATCATAGAAAAGTAACGACCTTACTCTTCTTACTCTGACACCGTTTTTTACTATTCTATTAGGTTTCAAACCTACTTTTGATCAAATACTTCTGGCAACACTGGTTGCCACGTAGTGCCGTTTGCCGTAGTTTTCCCTTGACATTTTAAATGTTCACCAGAATTTTTTCTTATTTAGTCGTTCGTGTGTGTTTATTAATTAATAAATCTCTGAATTTTCATCAAATGAGGTGCGCTGTATTCGGTTGTGATATGGATAACCAGGTAAAGAAATTTGATAAAAATATAAGGTGATTCCGCTTTCCTAAGGATAAAAACAAAAAAATGGATGAAGAATGGAAATGGTTTTATTTATTTTGTTCACATTTACTTCTTAAGTATATTCCCCTGAAGCTGATGAGGGTATATGCCTTCCAAATATGTATGGAAATTAAAATATTGTTTATTCAACTACTGAAGCAGACTATAAGTTCTTTACCTCTTCATAATTTACTCCACTGAGAGAAAGACTATTTACAAAAAAATAGTTTAATTTGTTTATAACTAGGTCGTATTTTAGCTTTAATTAATGTTCATGAAATAAATATACCTAGAAATACCATGATATTATTCTATCATTTTAAATACTATTAAATGCGCGAAACCTTTTAATACCATTAAAAAAGATTTAAAAATGCTGACAACAATATAAATCTCTATAAGGGATTTAAAAATCACTCACCCACTGACGTCACAAGCCACACCTCCATCGGCGTGGAATCATACCTATTAGTTATTTATACCATGCTAAAATATTTACACGCTCTAGCTACAATTCCTATTTGAACCATTTATAAATATTGTTAATATATAGTGAAAAAAGTACGGGAGTCAAGGCCACAATTATTTAAAGTAAGGTTATGAATATATTTCAGAAAGTGTCAAACCTGTCAGATTTATGTATTGTCATTATGCGCCGATTTTTCGCTAATCCTGGCATCTTCTTATATCCAACTGAAGAGTATCTTTTATTAAAGATAAATGCCAAATAATGTATTTAAAAATAAATATTTTTTAGTTTTCCAAAATTGACTTCAAATTTTATACCCTACGATCGCGGTACTAAGCTAGTCGTGGCCTTCCTGTTATAGTAATAGTTTCTTAGTCCATATCGGCTGTACAGAGTTACAAAATTTCAATAAATATACAGGGTTCATTGAAAGTTATAATCGAAAATATAAATCTTCAGCTGCGTCTTTGGGGCATCTTTGTTAGGAGGAACATTAGGAAGAATTATTATAATATAAACTACTAGTGTTATTTTGCGCTTATCTGTACACTGTCCAATTAATTCAGTACACCCAAGCTATTGGAATTTGGAATTTTTTCCTTCTAATATTTATTAGCAAGCATAGGTTTGATATCTTCTAAACATATTAAGGTAAGTACTTACCTGGTTTAACAAGAGGTTTCAAAAACTTCTCCAATTTATCATTCTGTTCCAACGTCATGATACTAACTGGCTCCATTCCTAGTTGTTTACATTTTATGAATCCCGCATAAAAATCTACTTTGTCATTCGAAGCCCAGTAAGTTATTTCGTCTTGTTTGTAACCCCAATTTAGACCGAATGTAGCATTGCCTTGCTTTTCACCTGCCTCTCGCTTTTGTCTTTGCCATGTTGAGTAATTCTTTAAAAAAATAGTGTATCAACCATTAGCCCTCCTAGGCAATCAATGCATTGTGAGTTAAAATGATCAATGAAAAAATACTGCGAATAGTCGCATCAAATATTTTCTTATCACACTGTGTAATTTGTCCACTGTCCACTTGACCTTGACTAGACCGATTATTAGTCAAAAATATGGTTTGTTCAACAAAATCTCATAGTAATCGTTTGAAAGTATTTATTTTGTCACTTTTCTTATATATACAGGGTGATATGGAAATGAATACTTATTATATTTGAACCCGCAAATCATGTGATGAAAACCAATTAAAGAAAAATAACCGTAAGTGGCAAATTGCAATTAATATGCAAATAATTTTTACGCCACAGTATACCAAGCGGAAGTTCATGCCATACAAGCATGCTTACTATAAAATCTTGAAAAGGGCTACCACAACCAAGAGATTTACATCCTGTCGGACAGCCAAGCTGCTCTTAAGGCTCTGAACTCCAATCGGTTTACCTCCAAACTTACACTGGAGTGCCATACCAACCTAAAAGTACTGGCGGCCAGGGGGAACAAGATAGAGCTCTTGTGGGTCCCTGGTCACTCTGGGATATTAGGAAATCTCAGGGGCCCCGAACCGGCCTTTGGGATATCAAAACAGGCAACGAAAACAACATTAGATAGATGGTCGAAAAAACAACACCTATCTCGATGGCAAGGGTTACCTGGTCAAATACACGCGCGGGCCGTAATTGGAAAACCATCGAGGATACTATCGAATGGGATGCTAGCCCTAATACGGCCCCAGTTGAAACAAGTGATGGGTCTGCTAACAGGCCACTGCCACTTGCGAAAACACCTTCAACGGATGGGCATAAACAACGGATCCATTGAATGCAGACTCTGCGGCGAAGAGGATGAAACCGCCTCACATATAATATACCGCTGCGCAGCACTGTCTCGTAGAAGACAAAATATCTTCGGGAACATACAATGTGGTGACAACCTCCCACATGACAAACTTGGTAGAAGGTTACTGGACCTCATAGAAGGAACAAGCATCGTCTAACAAGATCGGGGTACACAATAAGCCGGAAGGCTGCAGTGATAGAAGTTTGGGCCTTTAAACCGACCCCCGCCATTAACCAACCAACCAACCAACCACCCACTTTCGCTAGATGGAGCTAGTGTCACTTTATGCTTTGAAAGAATTGCCCCTTGCTGCGACCGAAATATTGACATTATCGTTTCTTTGATGCTTGTAAAGTTGCGTCCATGCGGTTGTAAGGTATGCACGTCGCAAATTTAGTAGCTGCAGGAGTAAAAAAGAACGTGGACACACAGTCGAGCTATATATCAGAAATTAAAATTATAAGAATAGGAAAACATGATAGTAACAACGATATTAAGATTTTCTACAAAACATCTTATTTTGATGTTTAAAAAGTCTGTTTAATTTAAATCTTATTCCTATGTTTCATTATTCGTTTTATGAAAGTATTTTTAGGGAATGAATACTGTTCTTCTAAAATGATGATGATGTTGTTATTTTTTAATGTTTCCTACTAATGCACATTATTGCAGTTTAAGGTAAGAATATTGTTATGATTTTAGGTAGTAGTAGTGTTGTAGTGTGTTCAGAACTTGTAGAATTATACAAGTTTTGACGATGGTTTAAATAAAATGAACCGAAACGTTAACTGAAAATTGGATTTTCAATTCAAAAGTGACCGACACCCAGGAACAAACTACCTAAAATTTGTTAAAAAACGGTCAAGAAATCAAAACTATAATATTGTTATGGTTTATTTTTTACACTTAAAAATAAAGACATTAAGTGCATTTTCAAATTCATCTTCTTCAGTTTATACAAGTTTAGTTTCATTAAAAGTGACACTAAACAAAAAGTTTATGTTAAAAGGTTGTTTTTTTAATAAAATAACTTTATTATTTATCTTGTGGTCAACAAATACATTAAAGCAACAATAAATTGTCTTATTAGTAACAAAACAATTGCTATAAGCAGTATTTTAATAGTAATTTCCTTGGGAAAAAATATTATTAAAACTAAAAACTGCTCTAAGCTGTTCCGTTTAAAATAAGCAAGTACACACCGACTTTCCGTATACCTGGAAGTGGAAATCAATGTAAAAATAATAATAAATACTCTCGATAATTAATTTGATAAAAAGAATAAATTCACAGTGAAAATTGAAGTTATATGCTTCATTGATAGGAATTATTTAGGAGTCAAATTCTAAATTATACGTCAAGAATATAATTTATAGCGAGTATCACAACATTGCACAGAAATATCGTTTGTAGTTCCCGCGAGATCTAATAGACCACTCACCGTGAATACCCTGTATATTGACATTGATAGAAAACTACATTACGTATAAAAGAGTTTTTACGGCCCTTCTTCGAAACCCGATCCCAGAGCACATACGGGCGGATCTTCCCTTTTCCAATCATCATTCACAATCATGTCTTGTCGGTTCGTGTTGTTTTCTTTAGGATTTGTACCCAGTTCAGAGAGACAAAAGGCAACCATTTAGAAACTCGTCAACAACCGAACATGCGCAAAACGAAATTTGCAACCGATCGGAAATTTCACACTCCGAACGAATATATTGACCCCAAACAAAACGCTAACTTTGAAAAAAATGTTGGGCTTTGGTTTGTAATTTTTACTTAATTGTTGCTAAATTTGGAAACAATAAAATCTACCGTACTACAAACTAGCAAGAGGAAGTTATAGGAGAGGGCCCGCAAGAGTGTTTTTATCCGTGTAAAAATGTAAATATTGTAAATAAATACCTCAAAGAATTCCTGCAAATTTTCCTTAGCGGGCTGTATTTGTGCGTAACAGACGTGGAGACCCGCAATTATTGTAAATAATAACAACTGAGAAACTGATACACTCATTTCACTAGTATTGACTGAAAACAATTACGCGTGTTTATTAAAAGAATGTTGTTGTGTTTCTGTCTGAACATATCGGCGATTTCGCTCGCGAAGGATAAGGTAACCGGTTTAGCCGTGATGTCACAAACGGATAACGAAGATCAGGTTTGTTTGCAGAAATAGTTAATCGCCCAAGGCATGCACAGTTGGTTTAAAGTGTTCACTGACCAAAAATTCGTAGAACAAAATGTATCGACTACCAGCTGATTTGCAACCGACAAACTAATCCGCGTACTGGTACGGAATTATGAATTTTGAATGTTTCGCACTTGATAATCGGCTGCTTGTTCACTGTGACTTGCTGTTTTTACAGATCCGATTTATTTTCTTCAGTTTTGTCATCTTTTGGTTAAACTTACTGTCCATTATTCTCTAAATATCTATTTTAAAACGAATGGCTTGCTCTAAGTAAAGTAGAAATGAGTGAGAATACGAATACTTGTAGGTTAAGTTAAGAAGTTAATTCTCTGATTTGACAGTTGGTTTTGAATCGTTGGACGTTATATTCGTTAGGAAACACGACCTAAGGAAGAAGTCCTCCAGATGAAGGAATTCTTAAATAATGCAGTTCGAGGAGTACTAACCTGAACCACATATGGATGGGAGGCAGTGGATCGTCGTTTCTACTATTCGCCGCTCTTTGCGAAATTAAGAGGGCAAGGTCAGCCGAACATTTAAGTAAGCAGTAAAAGGGAGTCAAATCCCGAACCTGTCTTCGATGTTCAAGGCTGTTTGTCAGCTCGTGGTCTCCGATCAGACGAATGGCCCTATTTTCGATGGAATCCAGTAGCCGAAGAGTATGTTTGGATGCAGAGATCCAGACATGAGAGCAGTACTCCTATGATTGTCGAATCTTGGCGTTGTATAGTATTAAATTAGTTATAGTTATATCAAAAGTAATGGAGAAAGCTATTAACCAACATCTTCTAAAGTACCTGGAAGGCTTCAACATTATCAGCGGTTTGGTTTTCGGAAGTCGAGATCAACTGGAGATCTTCTAGCCTATGTCACCCATCTTTGGAACAACGCAATCGAACATCATGGGGAGTCTCGGGCTGTTACACTGGATATTTCTAAAGCCTTTGATCGTGTTTGGCATGAGGGACTTCTAAGTAAACTGCGATCCTATGGTATGCCCAGTCGATGCTGTGCATGGTTGTCTAGCTTTATTAAGGACCGCTCTCTGCAAGTGGCGATTGACGAATTTCTCTCAGACACCTTCATCATCAATGCCGGTGTACCTCAAGGGTCCATATTGTCTCCCACTCTCTTCTTACTCTACATTAATGACCTTCTAGTGAAAACGAAAAATCCAATATTTAGTTTTGCTGACGATAGCACACTTATCTCATCTTTCTCCTTGAATGCACAAACATCGGCTGCCGACGGACATCTTCGCAGATGGCATGAAGTATCACGCCCCAACGAAGACCTGGAACAAATTTTGGCTTGGGGTGACAGTAACAGTGACAGGGAGTGCACCTGTCACTACGCATGCGTGAGAATTTTCAAGGTTTATTCATGTGAGTCAAGTGCACGCATTGTCGACGTCCGTAATATTTGGCTTATTACGTACAAACCGGCATCCAGGCCGGATTGCTAGCCCACTATAGTGATAACCAACCGTCACAAGAATGATTCATTAAAAATGTCGTAAATCTTTGAAGGTTCAAAAACCTAAATTTTGTCAATTTTTTAATGGATATACATAATTTATTAGGTAATATACAATTTTTTCCGATAATTTATCAACATTCGAACTTTTAAATTTTACATGAAGTTCCCGCAGTTTTTGGCAATTTTTTTCATTACTTCAATTTTCTCCGTTCTTTTAATCATTATGGAATTTTCCTATAGGATCATTATTATGGACAATGGACTTGCGCATGCTTTTTATTTGAAACTTTTTTTTCTGAAGTTAGCCGTTTTCGCGATATTTGCAAATAACTAATTTCCATATTTTGGTCAATATCTCATAACCTATGAGAGCTAGAGGAACGTTTATTTTACTAACTTGTAGTTGGTATCCATCTGCAATTTTCTTGTTAATAACATTTTGCTTCTAGGTTTACAGTTTTCGAATAATAATAAATTTTATGATTTTTCAAAATTTTCCAGGAATTATTGCATTAAATTAAAAAAAAAATTAATTTCTAATTTATGTCTTTTTTTAATAAATATACATTAATTATGATGTTACTTTACATTTGCCATCATCTTTTGTAAAAACTAATTTTATTCCAGCTGGACAAAGGCCGTTAATTTTGTTGACAAATTTATTATTCGAATAGATTCATTTAAGTGTAGATAATAAGTATTTGTGGAAGAAAAATGCCGACAACGTGTATTGTGGTTAATTGTGGAAGCAATAGTGGTCGCGACCAATTTCCCTTAGTTTTTTTCGAATTCCCAGTAAAAAGTATATTCATTACCCAGAAATAAACGATTTATCAAAGAAAAGGCGGGATATGTGATTAACAGACCAACTATCAAGAGGGAAGCTCTTACAGAAACAATTTTAAGAAAACCCGAGAGTGTGTACTTAGTTATCTATTCAAATGGTCCTACTCGAAGAGAACTTTAAAATATTTTTTCCTATCAATGAAAGCAAAACTTGTAAATTACTCTCTTTATCTACTTAAGTTTTATAATAATTAAAAATATACTTACATAGTTGTAAAAAATATATTTTCGATCTTGCAGAACATATAGTACATAATATTTGTAGATAAACCCATTTCTATAATGGTTTTTTTTTTAAAAACCATTCATTGATGTAAAATAAGGATATTTAGTATAAGTACTTATAAATAAAACAATACATTTAATATAAATAATATATTTACCAAATGGAAAATATGGAAAGAAATTATTATTAAATAAAAATAAGTAACCTACAAACAAGGTTTTGAGTTCATATTTGAATAAATTTACCATCCCTTCTTTGGACACTGAAGATAAAGCCACCCCTGTCTTAACGGACCAGAAACTCTGTCGAAGTCAATTTTTGCAATTGGGATAATGGGCAGTTCTGTGGACAATAACAGCAGGTACATCGGTACAAAAAATCATACCTTTATTTCTGTGGATATATTCCACAGCAAAAATTGGTTTAGCACTGGCTTTTTGTGAATTTCACCTGAAAAAGAAAATTATATACATTAACATAAAGTATTGCATTCCGAAAAATGAATGACACGCCTTAAATTTTTTTAGTTCAAAAGTGAAAGATCTTATAGAAAAGTTGGTCACTCCTGCACTAGGTATCAACCACTTGAAGTAAACAAAAGTAATTACCTTTCCGAGCATGACATAAAACTCATTTACAACAGAACTGGCTGAAAAATATTAATCAGCTTCAAGGGTTTTGTAGGCTTTTATCTGCTCATGTGTATAAAAACTATGTGTTAAGCTGCAAAAATGGAAATAATAGATGATAGGCCAGTGGTAGAATCCGATTAATGGTTAGTCCAAATCAATAACTGCCGTGGTAAAAACATCCAAATTCTTTATTAATTCAGCTTCAGCTTCAGCTACAACAAAGTATAATTTTCTATCAGTTGAATATGATATTCAAGCATAGAAATTTACTATTTAAATGAGAAAAATTCTTATGAATCTTAAATTGAAAGTATAATCAAAATGTAAACAAACATACCTCTGTCTACGTCTGAGCATTCTTGCAATAATTTCTTCAAATGTGAACTCAAAATACACTGGTATGTTTTCACAATTAAATGGTCTTAAAAGAACTAGCCAGAACTAACAAATATTTAGAATTTAAATGGTTTAAACTCCCCATTGTTTGGATTGCCAAGATCTTTGGGATTGCCTAACGAATAACTGAGGTTATGTTATTTATTTTCGGCGGTCGAGACAATTGAGACGTATGCGCTCACTTGACTCACATAAATAATCTTGAATACTCTCAAATATTCTTACGCATGCGTAGTTACAGGTGCACTCCCTGTCCCTTGATGCTAGTGAGTTTAACGCTAGAAACTCAGGCAGCAGTTTAACATTATAGAACCGGATATAGTCATGGACGGACACGCAATCCCACTTACTTCATCTATTAATTTGCTGGGCGTCCATCTGGGAGGAAATATGTCTTGCCGTAACCACGCTGTGGCAATCTCCAAGATAGCTTCTCAGAAACTTGGAGTACTCTTCCGAACCAGAAAGTTGTACATGCCTCAACAACTTTTGAAACTATACAAAGCCCAGATTCGACCATCACTAGAGTATTGCTCTCATGTCTGGAGCTCTGCACCCAAACATACTCTTCGGCTATTGGATTCCATCGAGGGCCATTCGTCTGATTGGAGACCATGAGCTGACGAAGAACCTCAACAGCCTAGAACATCGAAGACAGGTTGGGGATTTAACTCTCTTTTACAGATATTTTGATGGAAAGTGCTCGGCTGACCTTGCCCTCTTAATTCCGCCCAGAGCGGCGAATAGCAGAAATACACGACGAACCACTGCCGCCCATCCATATGTGGTTAAGCTTAGTACTCCTCGAACTTCATTATTTAAGAATTCTATCATCTGGAGGACTTCATCCTTATAGAACGACTTTCCCGAGGTCGTTTTCCCAACGAGTATAACCTCCAACAATTCAAAACCAACGTGAATCGCTTTTTGCGCACACGCACCACTTCCAGAGTGCCCTAAAGGATTTTTCCATAGTGCTTGTGTTTGATCATAAAAAAAAAATTCAAGAGGTGTGTACAAGTTTTTGGTTCCGAAGAGAACACAAAGTTCCTGTGAATCTTGGCGATTGCCACTACGTGGTTATGTCAAGACATATTTTCTCCTAGATTGACGCCCAGCAAATTAATAGATGAAGTAAGTGGAATTGCGTGTCCTGTCATGACTATATCCGGTTCTGTAATGTTAACGTTTTTAGAGAAAACTGTTGCCTATGTTTCCTTAGCGTTAAATTCGACTTGAGTACTAAGAAGTAAGAAGATGGTGGGAGATATTAAGGACCCTTGAGGAACACCGGCATTGATGGTGGTGAAGGCGTCTGAGAGAAATCCGTCAATCGCCACTTGCCGAGAACGGTACTTAAGAAAGCTAGACAATCATGCACAGAACCAACACAACACTATATTATCATTTTGCATAAAACGGGAATGCCCGAAACGAAACTGAACCAATTTAAAATATCTTCCTAGTTATAGCAATAGCATTTACTTTAATGATATTTGACCGTGCCCGGTTGAAACCCCTATTCTTTTATTGAAACAAATATAACGATGGAGACTTATTTAATCCTAATCGATCATTTAATAATATTCTGGAAGTTTCCAATTGATTTATTTATATGCTTTATTGGGAATTGTTCGGCGGATTTTAACATGCCTCGTGCTAGATGCCTTCTCGGTTGAAATCTACCACTTTCGCACAAGCAATGTACGCAGTTTTCCTACGACCACAAATACAATGCCCAATTATTTCAACATTTTAAGTTACTTACCTGGGTAAATTAAAATAATAACCTTCCTCCTATATGCTTATGCTAATTTATGTACTGCGAACAAAACTTTATAGTTTCTGATCTTTTAGTTAGATTAAATACATCGTTCCAAGAAAATAATAAAACTCATAACCCCAATATTGATAGGGAAGCTAGATATCGTTGATTTACTAATTATGAAAGTTTTACATAATATCTGCTTTAAAAAAATATTCAAATTATTATTGATACAAATATAATTACATACAGGGTGTTATGGAAATGACTTATTATATTTAAATGGGTAGAGAAGAGAAAATCTACATACTTTTTTTTTAAATCGAATATCTAAATACTAAGGTAAAAACCCTTTTTACCCACGCGTCGTTCCATCTGGATTCACTTAGCAACAATGTGGGTCACTAGAGTATACTAACAGTGTTGTCAGATCACACCGCGTGTCTCGCCCTTGGCTGAATACTTGCGGCGCGCCCTTCATACTTCAGTATGTTTCGAGACTGGGGAGTGGAACGACGTCGTGACGAGGGCTCCACTTGCTTGACGTATACAAATTTTAAACCTTTTGTTAGTTGTATTGCCCGATTTTTTTTTTGTTGTGAAATAATTCATAATAAGAAATGTTGTGATGTGATTTAAAATATGATATTACCTACTGTTGATTCTGTTGAAAAACATACTTTTCGGTGTTTTATTATTTTATGGAATTTAATTATAAAACGGATTATTTTAAAATAAGATCGAAGGTAATAGAGTATGTACCTTAAAATTGTAGTTTTATTTGGCTAAAAAGTTTGAAAAAGAAGTGATAACACGAGTCAAAGACGTCTTGTTGTCAAAAACTGAACACGTGCGTTTAGAATTCTGTGTTGTAATATGACAACATCGCTATAATGCGCTAACCTCTTTTGAACCTCGAGACTGCCTCAATAAAATATTGATTGCGAAGGGCCTCAGGAGCGGCCGCGTAAATTTTGAGATTTCATATAAAGTGTATATTTCGCTTAATAATTCAAAGCGCCATTTATGGTTATTTTTCTTCAATTTATTTTCATCTCGGGATTTGCCGGTTTAAATATAATACGTCATTTCCATAACACCCTGTATATGACGTTTACTTAGTAATGCCATTGGTTTCAAAAGTTTGTTATTTTTTAAATCGATGTTTTACTACCGAATTGGCATCATCTGCTCAAATACAGTTGTTTGGAAAATATTTTTTCAATTTTGGTTTCGTATCAAAGCTGGTTCAATACCGTTTTCAGTATCGATCTGAGTTTATAATGAAACCATTTTTATCTTTATTAAAGGTTGGTAATGTGCTAATATATCTTTGGTTAAAGAAACAGTTACTAAACTAATCTCACACCTATCAAGTGTATTTTTCTTTGCTAAATACTAAATACCTATATCAATTTAAAATTATGCAATTTTCCTTAACTCCGGATATTGGGTACTGGATAATGTCTAATTTTTAAGAAAGTTTTCGATTTTCGCAAACACGGATCATTTATCAAAGGCTACTTTGATTATATTTTTTTTATTAAAGACATGAAAAATAGAAAAAAATATTAAAAAGTCAATGTTTTATACACAGGGTGTCCCAGAATATGTGGGCAATCTTCCGGGCTCAGATAGAACACTTAAAAATAATAGGAGAAATTCATATACATTTTTTTTCCGACGGTCCCCCCTACGGAGATACGGGCCCATAGCGGACGTCTCTGGAAATTGTTGATTTTTAAATAATTTTTTTATTTGAAATTCGCCCTTTTAAATACATTTGGCTTATTTAGCTTGACAGGGACGAACTAGACGAAAATACTTTTTTTACACCGTGTATGATGAAGGAAAGACAATAATATTTTTTTTGATACTCTAAACGTTAAGCTGAAAAAAGGTACTCTTGATCTATGTCAATAAATTGAACTATTTTCGAAAAAAAAGGTGCATTCATGTGTAGTTTGTAAATAAGTGGATCATTTAAATAAGGATTTATGTTTTCATCAGTAAGTATGGTTATGTTTTAATATTTAACCATCTGACATAACCAGACTTCAGCATTGTTGCCATTCAGCCAACAAACATGTAGTTCTCTCTTCCACCCATTACTGATTTTCAATAATAACGTTTCACACAACCACAGCTTCACTTTCCAAGAGTTTTATGAATGGATTATGGGATTTGTAGTTTACAATACCTTTGGTAAGTTCCAATTTTAAAAATATCCAAAAATGCAGGAATGAAAGAAAATCGAGATTGCTATGGAGAACAAAAGTGAGACGAGTTACCGGTTCTGTGTTTTCCATAGCCATCTCGATTTTTTTTCATTCCGGCATTCTTAGATATTTTTACGTTCAGAATAGTAAAATCAGTTAATATATCCCATAAAACAATTTTTTAATCCCCCGTGTAAGTCAATAGACCTAAAATGATATTTGATCCCCTTGCAGATACTATTTTAAAACGCTTTTATAGCAATCTTTTTAATTTTTCTCAAGTATGCGAAATAAAAAAGTTAAGAGGGGGGGGGGGGGGGGGGTATTATATTTGATAACCCTGTACAGTATTGCGAAGAAATATCATATTAACAACATTAAGAACCTATGTGATTGTCTTAAAAGTGCACCAAAAAAAACGAAATCGTTCCCTACTATAGCTCAACAAGCAAGTCTCATCATCACCAGTGCAATATATTAGGTCTTTCCATTAATATTTTTCGCTTATTTTGGCATTTTCGCCATTTGATTTCAACATGCACCTCAAAGTTTCACTGGAAAACGGAAAGTTTATGTCACTTCTCAGCTGCTGTAGCAACTTTTTTAAGGTTGGAACCACTTTTAGTTCCAAATAAAACTTTTGTATTGTTCTCCTAACTATGCCAAAGTCGAAGCCTTCAATTTTTTCGACAGCAGAGACATTGGCAATCACTTCACGGGTTTGACCAGGGTATATTCATATACCCTGGTCACACACACAATATAATAGTTCTTGCCCTTCCTATCACTACGCAACTGGATCAAGCATATTGGACATCGCCGAACAACCACACACAATGGGCGTGTCACCAGACACGTGTCGTCATCCTCTGTCTGGGATATAACCTAACAAATTAGCTCTAGCCACCGGTTACCCATGGTTACCGTTGATAGTGCACCATGTTGCCCTATTTTTAGATTATAAGTACTTTAATAAAAAAAATATTTTATTTTGCATTTAAATATTAAAATAAATAGTATGAAAAGAAAGTTTTAAGAACATTGAAACTATAATAGAATATTAGTTCCTTATATACTTATGACAATTTACTTTAAATGGGTAAATTTAATTTTAGGGTTTACTTGGTAACATGTTATTAAATTAAAATTTAATATATGTGACAACATTGTTCACCCAAGAAATTTTCTTGCCCGCATTCCTTTTGTAGCTATAGATAAAGTTGTCGACCTATAGCTCATATGACTAGGCAAGGGAAGAGAGGGGTAGGAAGGTTTTTATTGTATATATTAAAAATGCCAAGATACTACAAATTTCGTTATATGAAAGGCTGTGAAATATTTGAACAATATATTCTCATCATGCCCCGAATCATCAATCTTCTAGTTACTTAACCCTTTACTATTTAATATGTTATAATTCTTTATTAATATCCAAAATAAAGGCAAGAGTTGATTTTCGTTTTTGACAAACATATCTCAAAGTTTGAGTACAAGCAGCGTCGTTCCAACCTGGCCCCGCTGTTGTCGAAAACAGCATGGAGAGACAGTTTTCATTACCACCCCAGTTGTCTGGATAATTTATGAACCATTTGGTGTAAGCCAGCGGCTTTCCAGTATTCAGCCAGTAGAATTTATCTTTGTCGCCAACTTTCTGGGCAAACATCCAGAATGCCGATTGATCTACAAGAAAGGATACCACGCAAAATAATATATTAATTAATGCAAGGTTCCTTCTTATTATTTTTCATTAATTCGTTACACTGTTTTTTTACAATTTTTTTCGAAAATATCCACGCATAATTTTTTGATAATTTGCTGGGCATGTTTTAAATTTAATATCTCCAGTTGTACTGATCGGATCAATGTTTTTTTTTTTTTATTTTACACTTTGTTACATTAGCTTTCGAAATGTATTAGAAAAAAATTGTCATTGTGAACAAATGAAAAATAATAACAATTTAATTGTTTAAATAGTTTTAACATGCTTCTCATCTTAAATTAATTTTAAAATATACGATTTTGTTCTTTATCCTCTTATCTACAAAATCCATTTTACGAAAAAGTGGCACCTCTTTTAGTTCGGACGTTATTAAATCAATCGCGGCGCACAGCGTGCCACGACACCAGTCGAAGCGTGTCAGAACTTACAATCGAGCTGGCTCGAACCTGGTTTACGTACCTGGCTTTACAAGAGGTTTCAAAAACTTCTCCAACTGATTATTCTGTTCCAACGTCATGATACTAACTGGTTCCAGTCCAAGTTGTTTACATTTTATGAATCCAGTATAGAAATCAACTATTTCATCTGAAACCCAGTAAACTACATCATCTTTCTTGTAGCCCCAGTTTAGGTTAAATGTAGAATTGTCTAATTCTTCACCTGCAGCTCGCTTTTGTCTCTGCCACGATGAATAATTCTAGAAAGTGAAAGAAGTTTAAAAAAAAGTTAATCGAGTTTGAGCAATAACTCTTGAACAATAAATTTACATTAAACATTAAACCACACCACACACATACATACATACAGATTCCGTGAATATATTAAATTTAAAATTGTTGTATCTGCTCTGATGCACGCCATAAATAATATACGTTATAGGTAGGTAAAGAAACTCATAATCTGCTTCACTAGTTTAATGACAAAATTAAAAACCATACATGTTTCGAAAGTTCAAACCATCTTCAATGGAAAATACAAGGACATTAGAAGACACTCATGACATTGTTTAAACTATAAGGAAAAAAGAAAAATGTTTATACAAGTTGAGTTTAAGTAAAAATAAGAGTGTTGAAGGTAATGGAATTGACTAAATGATTTAGAATAATTAGAGGAGAGTAAAAAGTATAAGATCCCTTTCTTACCTAAGCAAAGCAGGAAAAAGAAAAAAACCCGTTATAAATTATAAAAATTGATCAAAAATTAACGTTTTCTCTTAAAAAATAAATAGAATGCATTATTTAATTTTGAACTTGATGTAAAATTTAATCATTTTGTAAAAATGTAGCATCTTGGCAGGTGGTCCCAAGATGAAGGAAACCATTTTTTAATTTTATGAAGAAAAGTCAATGTCATAAGCTAACAAATTCAGGTGAAATACCAAAAATGTAACAAAGAGAGAATATAATTGAATGTAAGTAACTAGGCAAGAGTATACGAGAGTAGTAACTGACCATATCAGTTCTATCAAACGAATAAGCAAAAATCCGAACGAGCTGCTGTGGAAAGACGTATTAAAGACTTGTTTAAATTTCTTCAATTATTAAAATTTCTTGACTTTTTTTTTTCTTTTTCACTCAACCTATTTTTCTAACCGTTATATTACAACTCTTTGATTTGTGTTTTTCACCATTTTTATCACCTGTCGTCACTTTTTCAATAGAACTCCGCCAGTTCGTATCGCCACCTATCTTTTAAGGGCCTAACTTCTATTCAAAACTGTTTCTTTTATTTAAATCCTCTTTTTCAAAAAACCAATATTTTACAAATTTTGCGATATACGTCCTTCCACAGCAGCACGTTCGGATTTTTGCTTATTCATTTGATAGAACTGATATGATCAGTTATTACTCCGCTGTACTATTTCCTAGTTAGTTACATTAATTTCATTCATATTCTCTCTTTGTTACATTTTTGTTCTTTCACCTGAATTTGTTAGCTTATAACATTGACTATTCTTCTTTTTCTGACATTTCAACGTAAGATAAAAAAAAAATTTCTTTCATCTTGGGACCACCTGCCAAGATGCTACATTTTTACAAAATGATTAAATTTTACATCAAGTTAAAAATTAAATAATGCATTCTATTTATTTTTTAGAAGGAAACGTTAATTTTGAATTAATTTTTATAATTTATAAAGGGATTTTTTCTTTTTCCTGCTTTGCTTAGCTAAGAAAGGGATCTTATAGTTTTTACTCTCCTATAATTATACTAAATCATTTAGTCAATTCCATTACCTTCAACTCTTTAATTTTTACTTAAACCCAACTTATCTAAACATTTTTCTTTTTTCCTTACAGTTTAAACAATGTCATGAGTGTCTTCTAATGTCCTTGTATTTTCCACTGAAGATGAAGGTTTGAACCTTCGAAACATGTATGGTTTTTAATTTTGTCATTAAACTAGTAGAGCAGATTATGAGTTTTTTTACCTACCTATAACTTCACTCCACTTCGAGGACTACTTCAAAAAAAATATATATACGATAGTTAGTTAGTTAAAATAATATACATTAACAATCAGCTGGAATCTGGCCTAAAAAAATCCAGTGAACCTAAGAAAGTAATTTTATTATGAAAAGACCAATATAACCTCACCTTAAGTCGTAGGTTCGTAATTGTTTCATTCCAAACTGTATAAATTAAATCACAGACGCACACATTACATCCTCGGAATGTGAAGAAAAATATAAATATCGTATCTTTCAGTAGGTACGTTATAATGCCTCTTAATGCTACCACATAGTTACCTCAAAAAAATCATTTAAATTAGCCACATCTCCTAGTGCACAAGAAACTTTGACATACAAAACGATGACAAACAATATAAGACCTAAAATTGACCAACTCATTTTACGTATACTAATGAAAATAACAGAACCGGTCACTGTATTCCTCAAAAGTAATATTATTTATTGTACGTGTTTATTTTTCAAAAATGATAAATTCACTAATGAAACAAAGATCAACCGGTTTATCCGTAACGTCATAATATCTACTAAGAAGAACGTATTTTTCCCCGATAATAAGAAACTACTAATATTACTGGTATAAAATTATTTTAATTTGTTTTTTGACCTTTGTAGGATACAGCGAGTTAGTTTTGCTTTGAAATCTCTGGACCGGAACCGGTAAATATAAATAGATTTTAGCGATGAACTACTTTTTATAGTTGATATAATTGTTATGATGATTGACGAGAGCATTCTAAAGTTAGATACTTGGCCAATAGTGACAATATCAGGATACAGTCAACGCTTGTCATGTTCAACTCAGTTATCTATCTATACAGTGATGGGCTAAAATATGGAACAAATTCATTTTTCTTCCGGATTTTTTGCCTCAAAAAGAAATTATACTGGGTGTGTCAAAAAGTACATGTAGGTATAATTTTGAAAAATTATTTTATTAAGTGTTGAAAATGCAAACCATTAACTTCTTGACAATATGCCAATCTACTTAAAAACCCTTCTAAAACATTATTTACAGTATTTTCATTAATTTGCCTAATTTCATATCTAATTTTAAATTTTAAGTCTTCCAAATTTTGTGGTTTATCGTTATACACTTTTGATTTCAAATAACCCCAAAGAAAGAAATCCATTGGTGTAAGATCGGGAGATCTTGCAGGCCATTCTATGGGTCCTCTTCTACCTATCCATCGTTCGGGAAAAATAGTATTCAAATACTCTCGTACTTGTCGAGCAAAATGAGGAGGAGCGCCATCCTGCTGAAACCAAATAGACGCTTCTGGTAGATTAGGCTGATTCGGATTTGGAAAATTCGCTGCTAGTGTGGGAATTAATTCATTTTGAAGAAATTGTAAATACTGGTCTCCTGTAAGATTTCCATCGAAGAAAAAAGGTCCAATAATTCTATCATTTAATATCCCTGCCCAAACATTTACTTTTTGTGAGTATTGCGTATGCTGTTCTCTCATCCAACGGGGATTATTTGTACTCCAATACCGAAAATTTTGCCTGTTTACCGAACCATTCAAACAAAACGTGGCTTCATGGCTACGATACGCTGGAAAAATTAAGTTGTAAATTTCCATCATAGTTTCACAAAACTGTAGTCGGCGGTCGGGATCATCTTCGTTTAGCTCGTGCAGCAACCTAATTTTATACGGATGGTACTTTTCTTGTTTCAATGCCCGCAAAACAGATCGTCGGCTAACATCATTATTAAGGGCTACTTCAGTGGATGCACTATGGGGATTATCTTCAACTTCTAACAAAATGTTCAATTTTGTGTTTTCACTAATTTTTGGACGACCTGGCCGTAGACGATCCTTTACATTCCCTGTTTCCCTGAATTTTTTCTCAATTTTACTCACTGTAGATCTTGTAATCCATCGTTCTGGATACTTAGCGCTAAACAAGTTACAAACTTCTTCTTGACTTCTTGTCTTCTCTCCACATCCAATTAAAATTCAAATTTCGATTCTTTGAGTTTCATTTAAATGCACCATGATCACCGTTTTTTCAAAATTATACTTAAAATTCTTTTTGATTGACACATGACTTGCTATCGTAGTAACAATTAATTTAAATTTACCTGTTTACCTTTAAGTAGGTACATGTACCTTTTTTTAAAGAAATTTCTCTAAAACCGTTAGAGATAAGGATAGAGTATGCTACATGAATTATGCTCAGAATTTGACGTAGAATTTATGTGATAAGTAAAAATAGGGTGGTTCTATTTAAAATAGAAAAAAATTTTACAACATCTACTTTTTGACACACCCAGTATAATTTCTTTTTGAGGCAAAAAATCCGGAAGAAAAAATTATAATCGACGTGTCCGAGCGTTTTTACAAAAAAATAAAACCTGATTTTTAAATGAATTTGTTCCATATTTTAGCCCATCACTGTATATATATAGGCGTCAATTAGTGAAATCCGTCATTCCCTGAAATGCCTAGTCATTTCACGTATTGCCGGCAAATAGTGTAACTCTACGTTTGGTACACCGTTTGCCGAAGAGTACCTATCAGGCATTCCCTGTAATGACGGAATTCTTTCAGTCAAACGCTGTACTTACCTAAATGATTTAAGTTACCCTGATGTTTGTTGGTTTTAGTCAACATTGTCATTAGGACATTTAAAGGTTTGTAAATAACTGATTATTATCAGGAATTTCCTTAAGTTGAAAAGAATTTTCTTACCTCCGTAAATTCTGTAATATTCCAAGGTTTTTCTTACTTTGATTGGAGTAATAGTCATCTAACTTTCTTATAAAACAATTCTGAATGCTTCAACATTTAATTTTCAAAAATAAATCACTACACAGATGTTAATAACAATTACAGCGTTCGACTAAAACCGGCAAACAGGGTAACTTAAATCATTTAGTTAAGTACAGCGTTTAACTGAAAGAATTCCGTCATTACTAGGAATGCCTGATACTCTTAGGCAAACGGTGTACCAAACGTAGAGTTACACTATTTGCCGGCAATACGTGAAGTGACTAGGAATTTCAGGGAATGATGGATTCCACTAATTGACGCCTACATATGTACACCGAAGAGGCCGACATGGTAAACCCTGGTGCCGGATTTCAATAGATTTTGGTTTAAATATAATGACAAAACCACGAAACTCTCATAGTTCAGGTAATACAGAAACCACCAGCAAATTAAATTTTGACATTGACAATACGAAATTTAGTGTCAGTGAATTTCCATTTATCGTAATGTTCAGCTTTACGTCAATTTTTGGCAGTAGCGTAATCGAAATTATATGCTTGTGTTTGCTGTATTACCTAAACCTTTGAATATCGAAGGTTAAAGAAAAACGGTCCAACGTAAAAATTGAGCAACTTATATTGGGAGACAAACGCCTGGTTTACACGACTGACAACTGACAACTGATATAATTATTTTTGACAGGCCCTTGATTATCATCTTGTAAGCAGAGAATAGATATCACTGATTACCTGTTTCAGCCACTGTATTTTAACTGTTGATTTATAAAATTAAATATTCATCATTTTACAGAATGTGGATTTCTCGATATTAACAGTAATCTACTTGATAAAAGGGTTACTTTAATTTGATTAAAGAACTCTAAATTACCCGTGGCAGGTGAAAAAGATAATGGAATACCCTAATTCAATAAGCCGAAAATTAAAACGTCATTTTCTGCTCATTTTATTCGCGTTTCCGACATAGTCCATAATTATACTCGCTATACACATATTTTAAAGTATAATATCAATCAAAAAGTGGCATTTGTTTTGCTCACACTTCGGCTCGGTGTTCTCCTGTTGCAATATTGTGAATTCGAATTCGTATGATTAAGCCGAGTATTTAGTTCATCCAATGAACTAGTATGATGATACGGATATCTAAATCATTCGAGTGTTTACAGCGCTAGATCGGAGGAAGATTTAATTAATTAATTTGTCAAACTACACGGGTGTTCTACACGCCGCTTATCTCACGCTATCCAATATAAAATGTGAAACAGTAAAACGCCTTATCTGGACAACGAGGATGGAAGCTTGTCCAGATTAGGTGTGCATGTGGATGGAATATTTGAATTTCTAGTATCTCACATTCGCGCGTTCCGAAAAGCTTTATCTGGACAAGCTCTTTGTCATGCGTCAATCTCAACGATTTCGCCAAATGAATTGTATTGGCTTTCCAATGAGTTATGTTTAATAATTTTTCCCGCAACCGAGATCCTGTAGGGAAAAGTTTGTATCACATCGTCGTTGAAACGAAGTCCAACGAAAGCATATTTTAAAGGAATGAGGAACGTGTTTTGGACATCATTGTCTTTATTTAATTATAATACAACTTTTCAACTTGTAAACATTTCCAGTCGTCTTCAGGTGAAAACTGAATAATGGTCCAAAATACGTCTCAGCGTTGCCTCTAACCTTCAAACAAACAGTTATTTTAAATATGATTTCAATATATATATATATATATACAGGGTGTTATGGAAATAACTTATTATATTTAAATGGGTGACTCCGAGGTTGTCCTAGAGAAAGTCTACAAACTTTTTTATTTTAATCGAATATCTAAATACTAAGGTAAAACCCCTTTTACCTACACACTATCGCGCCGTTCCATCTTGATTCACTTAGCAACAATGTGAGTCACTAGAGTATACTAACGGTGATGTCAGATCACACCGCGTGTCTCGCCCTTGCTTAGATACCCGCCGCACGCGACTATCTTCCTTTAATATGTTTGGAGATGCGGGGATGGAATGTCGAGGGTTCCACGTGCTTGATGTATACGAATTTTAAACGTTTTGTTAGTTGTAGCATCACCCGATTGTTTGTCTGTTGTGAAATAATTCATAATAAAATATTGTGATGTGATTTCAAATTTGTGTACTGTTGGTTCTGTTGCAAAACATACTCTTGTGTTGTGATATTTTTCTATGGAATTTAATTTTAAAACGGATTATTTTAAAATAAGATCGAAGGTAAGAGAGTATGTACCTTAAAATTGTAGTTTATTTTTTTCTAAAAAGTTTGAAAAAGAAGTAATAACGCGGGTCAAAGACGTCTTGTTGTCAAAAACTGATCACCTACATTTATAATTTTGCGTATATGACAACAGTGCCTCAATAAACTAATGATTGTGAACGTCCTCAGTAGAGGCCACGTAAATTTTGAGATTTCATATAAAGTGTATATTTCGCTTTCGAAGAACATCTTACTCACCTAAAAACGACTGGAGATGTTTACCAGTTGAAAGGTGTTACAAATAAATAGGATGGAAGTCCAAAATACGTCCATCGCTCATGATACATTGTCTCTAACCTTCGAAGGAACATCGTGAGGATTATCCCTCTAATACTCAATTCCAATTTAAATATTCTCCACCACAGTAATAAGGTTAAGTAATTTGGTACACAGGATGTCAATTTGCAAACTTCCCTCCCTTAACATCTCCCCTCCAGTAAATAATATTAAAAACCAGATGGACGTCACTTTTATTGTTCCAAAAAATATTTGCAAGCTTAATAGTTTAACCAACTGAAGGAGTAGAGAACAAACCCGAACAAACCCGAACAAACCCTTAAAATCTTAAATTAGAAAGGTAGTGGCGGGGGTGTCAAGTGGTAAATAATACCATAATTTAGAGTTCAAATTACTTATCTGAAACGCGATTTCTTGCGATGTGTTCAAGTTGTATCGATAGTTAATTATTATTAATAACTAAATAACCGGGCTACTTTGAGCTGATTGAGAATTTGATTAGTTCATCGCCTATTTTATAGTTTAGGATATCTCTGTAAACTTCATTGTTATATGAGACACCATGTATAAATTCACAACCATTCCGGTACCTACTGAAATTATATCGAAATCTTCGACCCATTTTTAAATTACCTAGGTGGTGACCTCTGCATATCCGATCAAGTTTGGAAGCTAAATTAGCCTTATTTCCAATGGCCCCGAGGAACTAAAGCGGCCACACGCAAATGAAGACGTTCCATTACAATAATATACTCATTTATCTTTTGGTAATTCCCCAGCGTGTACTTAAGTAACGTAACGTTCCTGCCGGCTGACTGGCCGTCGGTCTGTCCGTCAACCTGAAGTAATGGGTTAATACATGTAATTCAATTAATTAGTCCTTCTTTTTTTGTATTTTTGATATTTATTAAATATTATCTATTAAACAGGGTACTGCATCTCACCTCCCGTCTTCTACAGCTCAGTTATTAATTAAGTTAGAATGTTTATGTTTTGAACACTTTTCCCGTACCTTAGAGTGCGTTTCAGGAAAATATTTTCGTTTATGCATGGTGTCCCAAAAAAGTGTGACGTCATGATGATATATTTTTTTTGTTTACATGCAATATACAGAATGTTATGGAAATGACGTATTATATTTAAACCGGCAATTCCTAAGATGAAAACAAATTGAAGAAAAATATCCAAAAATGGCGCTTTAATTTAATATGCCCTGTACATGACCTTATGTAAAACCAAAAATGACCACGTGGTGCCCCTGCCAGGAAGGTAACCAAAGCAACAAAGGGCGAAAATCGTCAATGAATCTTGAACAGTGTTGTCATATCTTCAGGGTAAACTCTTTCGAAAGTCTAACCGTTTGACATATTCCAAGTTGTTTATTTTTCAAGGTACATTATTATAAAATTTTGCGTTCAGTTCAGTTCACTGGGAAACAATCTCTGATTTATAAACCTGAACTGACTCGAACAAACCGCCGCGGAGTTTATAATGGTCAGGTATGTTCTCACTTATTCAATTCGAACGACACCCATCGGATCTGAACAACTGAAATGCCACTTTACCCTTTAGAAGAAAAATTGCAAATTTATTTACCTTTTCGGCCTTATTTAAAACCAACTTAATTTATAAAAAAAAAAATGTAAGTAGCCACAAGAGGCATCCAAGGAAGTAACAAAATATATGCCATATAATCTAAATATATATATCATCATGACGTCACATTTTTTTGGGACACCATGTCTAAACGAAAATATTTTCCTGAAACGCACGCTAAGATACGGGTAAAGACTGCAAAATATCAAAACCCAAACTTAATTAATAACTGAGCTGTAGGACGGTAGGATTACAGGACCCTGTATATTTTTAACATAGTTTAATATTTTGTGATAATTAAGCAGAATTACTGTTAAGTATAAGTTAGTAAAATTCGCTTCCATTGTTAATGGACCAATAGTCGTTAAAAATTCGAAAATCTCAACTTAGGAACTACTTAAAATAGAATCATGTAAGTATACAGGGTCACTCGCGGTAAATGGATTATTAAAATATCTCGGGAACTAAAAAAAAATATTTGTTTGAAATATTAGTCCTTGCTATAAAGATACTATCTTTTAAATGAAAATATTTTGACGTATCTATCACTTCCGGTTATACCGGAAGTCAGTGTCAACTTGATTATTTTAAATGGAACATGGGTGTCACCAAAAGTTTTTGATTCAATAAAGACCAAAAATTACAATATTAAATGAGACCATGCAAAATGTCGAAAAATTGCATTTATTGATCGAATTTTAAAAAATTTCAATTGGAACTCATCGTCTAAATTCATTCTTTATCAAGGCCTCTTTTAGTGATTTTTTACTGCGTATCTATGTCTTTAGTGACTTTTTGCTGCTTATCCATGTCTTTTAAACAGCCCTATTTTTTAATATTTTTTCTGACTCTGATCATTTTAAAGCATTTTTAGGTATCAGTCATCACTGGTATCAGTTCAGTAGTTTTTAAATTACTAAATAGTTAAAAAATTTCTGGATCCATTTGATGTTTACTGGGTATCCAAATAAAAGGCCTGAGTATCCAAATAGATACTCAAAAGTACGTTAAAAGATGCCTTGTTCTTTATACCAAAAATTCTACAAAAATGTTCATTTTCCTTAAAAAAATTAAATTCCAATTTAGGAATATTGTCATTTGTGGAGCAAACTCCTCAACTTTAAATATTTAACTAAAGAAGAGAAAAGTCTTGTTTTTTCAATAATAAATACGCGTTGCAAAAATGGAACTATTACAATAAATGTGCCGTTATCTATCTATAACTAAGTCAATATTTTATCTGATCTCAGCCAAAACTAGACACAAAAGTGATCATAAGTGATTCAAATTTGGTATAAATTGGGCATAAAATTACAATAAAAACAACTTTTCCAAATAATTTCTTTTAAAATTCCATTAATAAATGCCCGTTTCCGATGGTTTCCGATATTTTGTGGAGAAATTGTCAAATTTTACTATACTCACTATTGAAGCAAAAACCATACCATAAAATTTAAATTTTACGTAAATCGAAAAATAAATACTTTCTCCATATGGTTCCAACTTGGAACAATGATGACACTGTATTTTAAATAAACAGGCTCATAATTTTTTTTATTAATACAGCGAGAACATTATCAACTCCCCCAGCATGCGCTCATTTAGAAAATCATATTAGACTTTATTGGATAAATTCCTAAAATCCAACCACCTACCCCGAAGTCGAACCATTAATACGTATTAAGTCAACATATTCTCACACCCCCCTATTATGCACTCCCCTTCTACAAACATCCGTGAAACAAATTGATGTTTGCGATTATAGTAGGCCGTATATAATCGCTGTGATTTTATTACCTTGCTCAATTGTTTGGCTTTTGCTTGAATGCATTTAAATAATTCAATATTTAATTAAATAAATCTTCGAATTACAAGCGACACTGGAAAAGTATCATCCCTAAAGACCCCCACTCACCAACGTGGATGCCGTAAGACATGAATGAGCAACCAAAATCGTCAATGTCTATGAAAAAAATGTCGCGTTTTTATTTATTTATTTATTTATTTACAAAATAGAGATACAACAGGCACTGAATCCAATATAGCATCCACGTTGTGGTATTGGCTAGTGGGAGTTATTAATGCTTAAATTAAGTATACATTAAATTATATTAACCTAAAATTTATGAACCTTTATAGCATTGATTTTACACATTTTTGAAATCTAATTATAGACATATCGGACATTTCCATCCCTAAAGAAAGCCTATTACATGCTCTAGTCGCTCTACAGAGAGGAGAGTTTTTTCCAGAATTTGTGTTTCTGGGTGGAATATTAAAAGTATTTGAAGTCCCTAATCGGAACATTAAAGCTTAACTTTGACCTCAGCGTTGGCGAATCAACAAGACCGTTCACCAACTTGTAGATCATAACTATATCGGAAACCACTCGTCTCTCAGTAAGTGGCATTACAGAAAATTTTTCCATTATAGGCTTATAGTTGCTATTGACTATAGCTATGTCTGTTTTTCGTGATAAGAACCGTAAAAATTTGTTTTGAATACTTTCCAGCCTTCGCTGGTAAACCGCGTACTGAGAGTTCCAAACAACCGATGCAAAACTAAGTTTACTAAATATAAACGCATAATATAATTTTAGAACTGTTTGAGGATTATTAAAATTTAAACTATTTCTTATAATAAATCCTAAAAATCGATTACACTTATTGATAACCTGTTCAATGTGAGAACTATAAATTAGCTTAGTGTCCATTATAACACCCAAATCGCGTATTTCATTGACTGATTCGAGATCACTATTATTAATAGTATAACGAAAATTGTGTACATTCTTGTTTCTGGTAAACGTAATCGATACACACTTCCCTAGATTAAGAAATAAACTCTGACTTTCACAGACTCTTACCAAGGCATTAAGATCATCTTGCATCAATAGCAATAGAAAATTTAAAACATTGTTGTATGTTATTAATGTATATGATAAAAAACAGGGGACCAAGGTGGCTGCCCTGAGGCACGTTAATAGGTTTAGAATAGAAACCACCAACGGAGACCATCTGTCGTCTATCACTAAGATAGGACCAAATCCATCTCAATAAGCTGCTATGCACACCGACCTCAGCAAGACGCTCCATCAGTATGGAATGACTAATTTTGTCAAATGCCTTACTGAAGTCCGTGTACACAACATCAATCTGCTTCCGATCATCCATACTTCCCCAAAATAAAATCTGTAAATTCCACCAGATTGCTCTCAATGGACCTACGTGGAAAAAATCCGTGTTGTTTTTTAAACTAATATCTTTAACTTACTCCAATATAATGTTGTGAATAATTTTTTCAAATATTTTCCCAAAAATGCATAATTTACTTATGGGTCTATAGTTTTTAACGTTATGTTTATCACCTCCCTTGGGTAAAGGAGTTATATGAGATGTTTTCCACATTGTGGGAAAAATACCCTGTATTAATGATAGGTTATATATGTGCAAAAGAGGCTTAACAAGATTATACAACTCCATGTATATTTTTCCCATATAGAAGGATGTGATTAATAAGTGATAATCATTTAAGTGATTATCACTTGGTGGTCACATTGTTGTAATTGTCATTTTTTGACAAATTACTTCAGAAGTAATTTCTGTCAGTTCTTGTTACAAAATGGCAAAAGAATGATTTGGTAAAATTTTGTTGTCTAAAGTCGACGATGCTATTAAAAATGTGAAGCCAAAAATACCGAGCGTTCCGACAAATATGTATGGAAGCAGTTTACTGAGTTTTGCCTTGCGCGAAGTTTCGAAATTGAGAAAATGTCAACAGACAAGGATTTGTGCAACATTTTAAAAGACTGGGCATATAATATGCGAAAATCCGATGGAAGCGATTATAAAGAAGGTGTGGTCAAGCTTTTATGGAACAAAACGGCCAAAATGCTCCAGGAACTATATTTTGAAAAATATAATCGCCACATAGATCCATTCAATGACATGGTTTTTCAAAGCGCCCGTTTTGCCCGTAATGCAAAACGAAAAGAGTTGCAGGCGGTACCTGGTGCACGAAAGGAGAGTTCCACGGGTTTGACGAGACAGGAAATAGAAAAAATGGCCTTTAGTTTGGATGAAAATACCCCAGATGGGCTTCAACGGAAATTTTTCCACATAGCTGCATCCGAGCTAGCATGGAGGGGAAATGAAGCAGTTTTTTTGCTATTGGAATATTTTAAGGAGGAAAAATATAATAACGGGTCTAGTACCGGTCGTCTGGAATACAACCCAATATTTTCTAAAACGGCGCAAGGAGGAGCAAGTCGAACATGCGAAAGTAAGTGGCTTGTAAAAAATCTTGTGAATCCGGATTTATGTCCAATACGGTTATATTTTAAGCTAATGTCCAAAAGAGGCGAAAACATTAAAACTAATCGATTCTTTTTGACGGTCAAATTGTCCAGCAGGTATTAACATTATAAGAAACTGGACAAAAATGGGAGCAATCAACATCGGCCTAGATACGAAAAATAAAAAGATTACGAATCACTCTAATAGAGCTTCAACAGTAAGTGCCCTTAGCAGTTCAGGTGCTAATCTCCAGGAAGTTATCAAAATAACGGGCCATAGTTCTATAAATTCTGTTACTCCCTATCTCCAGCTCAGCGAGCAGCATCATCTGAAGATTTTGTCGCAAATGAGAGCCGAAAATACATCGTCATCTACTTCTGATGCTGAAGCCCAATTTCAAACACCTCCAACCTATGATAATAATTTATCCAATAGTTCAAGTTTTAACTATAATAATTGTAATTTCGTAATTAACAATAATTACTGTAATAAAAATGTTGAACTCAGAAAGATATATGTACTTTATTTCGTTGTATAATCCTTTGAATACAACTCGATGTTTCGGTATTACCTAATACTTTTACCTGACACTCAACGCGTTACCCGGCAACACTACTCCTCCTTCGGAGTCGTAGTGTTGGTGCCGGGTAACGCGTTTCGTGTCAGGTAAAAGTATTATTCGGTAATCCCGACACATCTTGTGGTATTACATTCGATAAGCACTACATTGTTTAATAAATATGCCAGGAATATTATCTGGACCGGGACACTTTTTGTGATCCAGAGCAGCGATGGTATCACATATTTGTTTTTCTGTAATTAAAAGTTGATTATTACCAATAGTATTAGAAAATATTGGTTGATTACCATGCTGCCCAGGAACATATACTTCCTGAAAATAATCTGCAAATAAGTCACAAATTTTCTTAACCTCGCTTGCAAAGCGATTGAGATAAAACACAGAATTAGGAAAATTTAAATTGCTTTTCTTTTTATTTTTCATAAATTTCCAGAACATTTTTGAGTTTGAATTGATTTCAGTTTCAATATTACTAATATAGTCTTTATAATCCCTACGCATCAACTGTTTGGAGGTTCTCCTCAGTAATGAAAATGTTCGATAATAAAGAGGGTCTTGATTAATTTTATACATTTTATGAGCTTTATTTTTTTCTTTTAAAATATTTATAGTATCGTGTTTAAAATATACAGGGAATCACCCCTTACTTTGAACGAAGGAACGATACGATACACAATTGACGTTTTGGTTGCGCGTTCATGTGTGTAAGTACATACAGATAGACAACTGGATCTGTGTTTCCGACCCATCGGTATGGGGAAAGCAATATCTCTTAAAACATGGTCTAGTCATGGGCGTGCTATTATTATTTTAAATAATGATAAAAAAATAGGAAATTCTTCAGTAATTGCATTTTATGTTTGAATGTAGGTAACTATTCGCTTAAGTGACAAATTAAAAATATTGATTCACATACCCTATAAACATTAACACTTCACGGGTCCGACTGAGAAGGTTTTTACCAGTTTCATTATCACAAAGTTAAAAAATTTAAAATAACACCCTAAAACAAGACACAATGAACACATATTTATAAAACACAATACAATAACTATCGCCCCTATCACTACGCAATTGGGTGGGTACATCCATCAAATATCCGATATCAGTTACATGGTACACCACTGGTATTGAAGATAAGAACTGGTAAACGCCGACAGTGATTTTGTTCGACCCTTATCTGTTTTTCTTACTAAATAGACTGATAAATAATTAAAAAGTGCTGAATAAGACTTGCATCGAACTTTATCTCTTAATATGTTTAGGAGTATGTTTTATTCCAAAGCTTATCACTTAAGTTAATGCTGATATATAATAATATTAGGATTTAATCTTTTATACTGTAAATTATCTTATGCTGAATTAGCATTAATTCACTTTTTATCTATTTACTCTAATATAAATTCAGGTGAATACATGCTAAGATCTACAGTATATCGTAAGTCGTCTTGACGTTAGTTGCTATATATTTTGTATCACCTTCCACCAATATATTTGTCTTAAAGAAGCTCGTATAGTTTCTTTGTCAAAGATTATATTGGAAACCAAAGAAAATATAACATGAGAAATGTTAACTGCTTGTTAATAAGTCGAAACTTCAACGAGCGAGAAAGAACAGTGAGCGAGAAAGACAGAAGATGTTTAGTTTGCCAGATTGCTACCCGTGGCGTTTTGGCGGGAAATTTGAACGTAGGTTCTATCCATAGTTGCGATTTATTTATTCAACTTTTGCACGTGTTTTTATTAATTTAAATCGGGATGCGACAAAATCGAATCACGAGTTAAATTAATAAAGGGACGTGCAAAAATCAATATTTTTTGGAATAAGGCGATACATTTTGGCAATATTTATTAAAAAAAACAATTACTTATAAATAAATAACGAAGAATTTATTCTGAACAAAAAGTGCATAGGCAATCAAGAAAATTGTAAAAGTATGTCACATTCTAAGTCACAGTGCCCTTCTGTTTATGCATATAGAATATGACATACATATAAAATTTTATTGATTGCAATAAATAAAGTGCAATAAAATATAAAACAAAAATATACTACTCTGCTAACAAAAACTTTAAAAAAGATCAAATAAAACAATTATTGATAGAATAATAATAAATAAAGGTAACAAAAAAATCATAATAAAATCAGTTCAAATAATATATCATTACATGCATCGAATAACATTGTAAGTGACAAATTGTGTTCTTACAGGAGAAGACATAACAGGTTCGGGTATATTACTTTACCATGATACATAGGCAAAATACCAAAATAATCAGATACAAAAGGGATGAGAGGCATTTAAAAAAAAATTAAGCTAAAAAACCAAATTTTAGGTTTGAAAAATTGAAATTTACTCTGAAATTGGTCAAAATGTCACTTACAATGTTATTTGATGCATGTGTTAATATATATAAATAAGGTCTCTAATCAGGTACAAATCACTTAGGAACACTTGGAAGTCACATATCAAGGAGCAGGTCACTTATAGAGTAGGAAGTCACATATTAGGTAGGAAGTCACATATCAAGGAGGTAGTCACATATCGAGTAAGAGGTCACATATCGGGTAGGAAGTCATATATCAGGTAAGAAGTCACATATTAAGTAGGAAGTCACATATTGGGTAGGAGGTCACATATCAGGTAGGAAATCACTTTGGGTAGGAAGTCACGTCGGGAGGAAGTCACATCAGGTAGGAAGGCACAAATCGGGTAGAGTATCAAAAGTAGGTACAAAGTCGGAGATCAGTGGGTACATTCACAATCCAGGTAACTCTTGTAGTGGTCTCTGAAACAAAAGGAATATAAGCAGTATCGGCTCAACACTAGATTTGCATTAGAAAGCAATGAAGTTAATATATACTGCTCTTTTTAAACTTTTTGATCTTCTCATCATGACCTGAACTAAATGTTCTTTTTGGTAACTTGTCTTTAATATACTTATATATATCTAAACGTATAATTCTGTCAATAATCTTTGTCTCACAGTTATGACTAGGACAAAATTCTACTTTTAGAATATCTAAGTATGTATGTATTTTTAAATTGAGATTCTATTTAAAAAAGTGCTTGTTTCTATAGTCCTTATCAGTGACTTGAACTAAGTATGAATTATGACAACCTGGATAAACACAAGAATATTTTGTTCTGCCAAAATTGCAACTAACATATGCCATGATAACACCAGAGTGATACAACTCGTAATATTTAAAAGTACTCACCGAGTCATTTATTTCCGTCCTTTAGCCTCTATTACTTGATAACATCCCTTAAAGCAAATTAATAAGTCCCTATAGAATACAATTCAAACTGTTTAGTTTTTTATGAATGAAAAAGGTAAAATCACCCACATAAATTCCAAGATCACAAACCTAAATAAGTTTGCTGGGACACAAATCTTTTGGGGTATTGTACATTTAGGTGCTCCCAACAATAATTTATTACGATTGGCTTCAATATAATATATTGTTATAATATATTTTATAAAACTTATTGCTTATAAAACTTATTGCCATTCAAAAATGATGCAACATTGGCCAGTCAATTGATAAATAAATCTCTACAAAATATACTTTATAATTACCTGCATAGAAAGCTAAACGAATAAGAAAACAAATACATAAACATCAAACATCTTAGAGATTAATATAATATTGTAAGTAATGAAACAAACTTTTAAAAATAAAACCGAAAACGTGTTTAATCGTACAAAAGTTAGGTTGATGGTGACGTTGACATTGTTGGTTGACGTAATAATCATTGGACTACCGTTAAATTAGTTTAGAACATCTCTGTCCTTCTTCCTCACATGTCGAAAAGAGGGGACAAAAACTGGACAAACTGATACCCGAGGAAAAAGAGTAGTGCGCCGACAGCGCCACTTTTTCCCTTCATGTGGACTGCCCAACTAGCACAGAAATTGACCTCGCGCGGCAAAAGCTCTAATTCAAACTTTCACCGGGGTGTTGGAAACTCTCAAAAACCACTACAAGGAGTTCCTACGAACCACCGCTGCTAGGAACTCATGTAATTCATCGCCGAACAAGCCCGATGACCCATCGAGAGTCTCACGAGACGCAAGCGCTATCAACTGTCTGGGATATAAACTATCAAATTAGCGCTAAAGTCTGTTCGTTTTAGGAAGTCCGATATCGGATTAAATGATTAAAGGTTATTAAACAGTAAGACTGTTAAGTTAACAATACCTTCGCTATACTTGATCGTACCGAACATTCCACTGGTTCACTGTAGTCGGCTAAGCAAAATAAGCGGTTCCAAAACAAAATTATCTTAGAATTATGTACCGAGATAAATATTTTTATCTACTTTATTTCTCACACATAGTTTTTTTTATTTATCAAATGAAAAATATTTTGCGTCAATAAGTTAAAGATGTTCTCTGGTACTTTTTCCTAGAATTTAGTTATTTTGGAATCATTATAGTTAAATCTATATAATAATCACTATTTTCCAAGAAATGATTAAAATTTTCTCAATTGCAGGATGGTATGTTCTATTTTAAATAAGTAGTTATGCTTTTAGTTTGTTTCTCATTATTGTGTATGAATTAAAAGCACTTATAAAGCAAAGTTATGGAAAATGTTCAGCAAGGTGACCCAACGCCTAGAAGGTGTTTATCTCCAGGTGAACGCCGTTTGGTATTACAAGTGGAACGTTATTTTACTTTAGAAAAAGATAACTCGGGCCCGTTAGTGTCTGTTTTGGCAGTGCAAAAACGAACGTCTGATGCTTGCGGCATTTCAGATAAGACCTTAAGAAGATTTCGAACAAAGAGTGAATAGGAATTGAACAGACCATATAAAAGGGTTCGACTCCATTCTAAAACCTTTGATTTATCCCAAGGGATAAAACTATCGATTAGTAATATTGTTTATGATATGTATAAAGCCAAGGAATATGTTACCCTCAAAGCTATTCTTGAAAAGATAAACAAGAAATAATTTTGCGATATTGGAACTACCAGTTTGTCCATCATTTTCAAAGAGCTGGGCTTCAAATACAAAAAACGAACAACAGAAAAGTACTTTGTGAGCTATCCAATAATGTTTCAAAAAGATGACGACATCGGTTCTTTTTAGAACCAAACCTTTATAAAAAAAGAATTCGTAAAACTAATTTGCCTAAATACTATAAAAGCTAAAAAATAATATTTTTCTTTGCTTAAACTACTAAATATAATTTATTGTTTGAGAGCCACCGACTACCCGGCTCGAGAGGTTTTATTGCTTAGCGGACTTCATACACTGTACCAACTTTAGCTACCTGTAACCATTGACAAGGCAGGATGTTGCCATATTTTTAAATTAAAAGTACTTTAATCAAAAAAATATATAATTTTGCATTTAAATATCAAAATAAACATTATGAAAAGAAAGTTTTACTAATATTGAAACTATAATAGAATATTGGTTTCTTATATGCCTTTTGCAATCTATTTTAAATGAGTAAGTGTAACTTTAGGGTTTTCTCGGTAAGATATTATGAAATTAAAATTTAAAGTATGTGATAACATTGTTAACCTCGCAAATTTTATTGCCCGCATTCCTTTCGTAGCTACAGATAAACTTGTCGACCTGTACATGTCTTGTATAAGGGCCGTAAAATACTTTAATTTAATTTTCCTACAGAATCTTCCTGAACTTCAACGTATGTACTTACCCCACCTTTGCTGGAACTTTTATTACGTCAAAAACAATTGGTTGGTCTTTAAAATAGTCGTTAGAGCATGTTCGGAATTTTCTATTAAAATTTTTAAATTAGAATAGAGTTCATTTAAGAGAGTTATCCGAACTATTAACTATTTAGCCTCTATGAACATTCAGCATAAAATTTGATAGTCATATTAATAAAAATTAGTCACATATTGTAACATCCAAATCATACCTCACCTAAAAATGATATTATTATAAACGCGTAAATTATTGTACAAAGCTACAGGTCGATGCACTTTCCTAAATAAAAAGAAATACGACCATTAGGTGCTCACTCTGAAGTTCTCAAATAAATTATATTTTTTATTACTAGTGCTTATTCACCAACAAATTATAAAATGAAAAAAATGTGCGTAATTTAAAAACAGTTTTTTTTAACCATCCCACAAATTAATAAGCGGCATTGAAATGAGACACTTAAAACGAGAACCTCGTTTTTTATATCAGAACCAATTATCATGATCGAAATGCATCGCATGATAAACGAATCAAAAAATTCACCGAATTCTTTCAAAAAAATTAATAATGAAATGTAAGAACAAGGTATAAAACTTAAGCCCAGTTCACTGCTGTAGGTGAAGACAGACGCGGGGCAACCATTCGCCCGTAACAAGTCTTCAGTACTTTCTTGTCCTTCTTTCGTAGTTATTAACGAGTTGGGCCGGTGTCGGCATGAAACCACAAAGGCAGCGTATTAGTCACACCTGCCTGATATTACCAGAGAGACTGCATTACCCACAGCTTTCTCGGACCAACCAAAAGGAATGATTTTGCATTATCATTAATAATAATAATACGTCGTAGCACTTGTCTTCATACGTTTGCATTTAGCTGAAGTATGGCCAACTATGATCGGGAAAAATATGGTTTTTGTGAATGGTGGGACCACCCAGTGGTAGAACCGTGGTAACTAAATTATTAGATAATAATGAATTGTCATTTTCGAATAAGATCTCATTAAGAACCGAATCTTCGTCGTTTGCGAAAAAATACCTTTCAGGCGATCCACTAAAGACGGTATTTTAATTTAAATTCAGATTGAATTTGATGTCAAACAAAAGTTTTTGTCTTTAGATTAGCTGGGTTAGTCTTTTCGCCGCTTGCTGATCCATAATAGTTATTTATGTATCAAAGGTACTAAGTAGATGATTATGCCAGAGGCCCTCGGCTTTGTAAAACTGTCGCCCGAGGGTATATATCTATTAGTATCCGTGGCGCATACACACTTTTATGTCATACCAGTTCGTTTTAAATAATAAATTTTTTTTTTAATTTAATTTGATTTATCAATTTTTTATTTTTATCTGCGACATTACCTTGACATTATTATAGCCTGCGTTTTTGTTACTAGGAAGATAAGTATTCAAATGTTTAATGTGTCAAAGTCAAGAATCAAAAATGGAACAAGGTTTTGAAAATCCCGACGAAATAGGAAAAAAGGCTGAAAAGGCAACGAAATGTTGTAGAAAACATTAACGAAACTGTGCTGTTGGGGTACTTTAATGATCTATCTGAAAAATTTTCCCCGAGCTCTCTGTTTGCTAAATATTCGATGATAAAGAATACTTTAATGGTAAATAAGAATATTTATATATATAATTTTCACAAATTATGCGAATATTTAAAGCAAAAGTCAAAAGGGTACCAACCAAAAAATCCAGTGTGTATCTAGAGAAAATGTCCTAAAAGTTATTCATGAGGCACCAAATGAGACGTTTGTAATGAACAAGGTCGCATTATTTGGTGGATTTGGTGGATTTCGGCGGCATGAACTTGTAAATATGTTAATCACACATGTAGAAGATAGAAAATCAGTCTTTGTTGTAACGGTGCCAGAAACCAAAACTGACAAAAAACGCCTTTCCACCATTATTGATGAAGACGAAATGAATAGTTTGAAACTTATAAGAGATTATATGTCTTTGCGGCCACATGGCTGCTCAGAAAAAATACTATTTTTAAGCTACAGACAAGGCCGCTGTACGGTACAACCTGTTGAAAAAAACACATTTGGGAAAATTCCCTGTATTATTGCAAAATATTTGAGTTTGAACAACCCCGAAAAGTACACTGGTCATTGTTTACGTCGAACGTCGGCAACACATTTAACAGAAGCTGGAGCAAGTATGACTACGCTGAAGCACCATGGTGGATGGAAGAGTACCACAGTTGCTGAAGGATATTTAAATGATAGCACATCTTCAAAAAATGAGGTTTCAAGGATGTTGGCAGGCGTACTATCTGGATCTCGCATTTCCTTACAAAAACTAGAGACACAGACAATGAATCATGAGTCAACCTTTGCTGCAGGAAACTTAATTATCAGCGGAATCTTCCAGAATTGCCAGTTCTATGTAAATACAACAAAATAATATATAAACGTAAATTTATATTTTGTTAAGAATAAGTTAATCGAAAACTGTTTTTTGCGTCTTAATACTTTATGCCCGCAAGGGCCATTATGTAGATGGTATCTAAGGTATAAAAACACAATAATGCACTCGTATGACATAAAATAAATAATTTTATTATTATATTGTTATTATCATTTACTATTCATAGTGTTATTAACTCATTAAGCAAATTTCGGACTGTTCCTTCAGAGAAGGATAACAGTTTTGCTATTCATTCTTTTTGGAAAATATATATTTCAAAAAGGGTTGATATTTTTGACGCTGACAAATTAGTGCACTGAAATTTGGGAGTCCGGTGATACCCAGAGGCCTTTCATTCCGTTTCAAATATTAGTTATAATAGTTGAGGGTGTACTATAAGAAAAGTTTTCTTTTCAAATGAAACAACATGTATTTTAGCAGTGGCCTTAAGCTCTGGAAATTATCTATCTTTCTATGGGTAATATTGTTATACCTATCTCGAACAGCTTGCTAAATCTAAGTTGTAGCATATAAGACAACATATAAATAATTTTTGTTTGACTTCTTACTAAAATATTAAAAGTTCGTAAAAAAATAAGCAAAATAATATCTAATTCTACAATAATTAATTTTGCTAAATGAATGATTATACGTCAACAATTGTTCGAGATATAGGTATAGTAACATCACACATAGGAAGATAAACAATTTCATGGGCTTTTAGGACCACAGATAACATACATGGTGTTTCATTTAAAAAACATACTTTCTATCATTTTTTCAAACAATCAAAATATTTAATTTTGAAACACCCTGTACTAACTGGACCCCCTTCTGCAATAAGGAACTAACTGACAAAATCAAAAAAGGGAGAAAAACGGTATTGACAGAATTGCCTTTAAAAGAAATTGGCAGTGAATATAGGAAGCTGTAAGTTGTTTCTTAACTGGTATTTTATCAAAAAAATATTTTTTTGTCGTATATCCTTAAAGAAAAATCACTTGGTTCTTCTTTGAAAAATGCAATTTATTGAAAAAGAAAAACGCATAAGGGAAACACAATGGAAATCACGATATAAAAACACAACAAATGTGTTATTAATCTTCTATTCAATTTGGTTTTCAAAATCAATCAATCAATATCTCCATTGAAGCCCTCAGTATCTTCCTGTAGGGTTTCATCGCCCATAAGGTTAGTATAAAAATGTTGATCCGCAGCGGGAATCAGGTCTATGTAAGATTTTATATCGTTCAGTTTAAGTGTAGGTCTCGCTTTACTTTGAGGCAAGCACTCTTCTAAGCTATTACAAAATACTACACCTAAAGTTGGTATCCTTCCCTTTCCCTTTTTAATGTTTATCCAGTTTATGTCGCTCTTGTAATCTATTTTTATAAAAATGCTGTAAGGTTTATTTTTGAAAATTTTAATTTTTTTTATATGTAACCAGTTAATCTTTTCTTCTAAAACGTCTTTTTTCTATTTGTAATTTTTTTAAATACTCTAAAATAAGCCAAATTGACTAAATACCTAAATCAACAACATTTAAAAAGACATTTAGCAAAAAGGATCCAAATTACATTTTAGCAGAAAAGATCCAAATTACTTTATTTTATAAAAGTCTTGCCGACGAGGCATTATCGCTGGGTTTGCCACATTGTTTAATAAATCAATATTTAACAAATTAACTTTATTGTTAACATCTTGACAGGTCTAAATTTTAAAAAATAGGTTAACCTAGAAGAAACTGACTGCTTGTTGGTTCCATCTTGCATAATGCGCACTTCCCAGTACTTTATTGCGAAACTTGAATACAGGTTTCTCTAATTTTCCTTATTGCAGAAGGGATCCAACTGTAGTAACTGTACTAATATTTGGAAATGGAGTGAAAGGCTATTACCTGACTCCAAACCAAATTTCAGTGCACTAATTTATTAGAGTTAAAAAATATCAGCTCTATTTGAAGGATATGTTTTCCAAAAAAAAGTTAAATTAATCATTATCTCGAGAACGAGAAGAAGAAAATATTAAGGAAAGTGATTAAGAAAGTAAATGGGAATTTAAAAAAAAATAAAAACGTAGAGATTTAAATTATCAAAGTTACTATGACTTTCTAGTAGAAGCGGTAGCTCTGCACGGCTGAACATATTTTTAGAAGAGAGAGCATGTCCACTTATATAAGGCACCAAATCTTCCTTTCAAAGTGATCCATTGACTAGTTCTTCATAAACGTCTAATAGGCTGTCCATCATCAATCACCCTGTATGGTGAATTCATACCAATCAATACCAGTATACCAACAATAGAAACTGGTGCTAATACACAAGTGATAAGATTTTGACTAAAATCCCCATTTCATAAACCTTCAGCCCGGGAAGAGTTTTGGTATCAAGATCAAAGTTTTTAAAAATTAATATTTAACCTTTCGCGAAAGGAGGACTGAAAAAAGTTGAATTTCTATCAACACTCGGAATAAGACCAGACCACCAGCCCTATATCGAAGAGGATTGATTTGCGAAACTGCAAAGGAACTGTAGAATATTGTGTAATAAATATGTAGTTAGCTAATAGATGACGTAAAGATTGTTTCAAGAAAAATGGATATAACTTAATGACTGCCGTAAAGTACCTGGGTAATCCCATTATTTATGACCGTTTATTATGATTATGTGGAAAGGACCGGATTGAAATAATTATAATTAAATATAGGCACATCAGGTAGGTTAGGTTGCTTAATTTATATTTAAATATCTTTTTGTGGTAAAGTTTGTTAGTTTTTGAGGAATGGTTCAAGAATTATATTTTACCAAACATTCCTCAGAATAGCGTGATAGTAATGGACAATGCGAGCCATGACAGTCGCCAATTACATAAAGCTCCAAGCTCAATTAATACAAAATTGGAGATTCAGAACTACATGGCGGCGAATGATATATATTTTGAAGAAAGTTATAAAAAAAGTGATCTTTTAGAAGTTATAAAGACATTTTGTATAAAAAAAGTATATGTTTATGACACATTGGCAGAAGAAATTGAACATACAGTGCTACGGCTCCCACCCTATTATTGCATTTTTAACCCCATAGAGCTTATGTGGCACCAGTTAAAATCACTGGTTAGGTCTGAAAATATTTCTCCGACTTTAAGTTCTAGTGTTGTAGAATTAATACGAAAATGCTTTAATGATATTCCCCCAGATAGTTGGAAAAATTCAGTCCGTCACGTAATAACTGTAGAAAATTCGTATATTAGTCTGGATCGTATAATTAATCCAATTATAATTAATTTTGATGATGATAGCGATAGCGAAACAGAACTATCTATAGAATGACATTATAAATGTAAATAAATATGACTAGTAATATTTTTAAAAAATATTATTTCATTTGATTACATTAATATAATCATATCATTACTTGTTTTCCTTAGTCCGTCCCTTCATACTTCACTTGTTTATTGCCAAGCTCTTGTCTACACAATGGGACCGACCCAGGAAATCAATAAATCGTATCCAATTTTCGTGAAACGTACTGTACTAATATAGACGTAGTTTTTAAATACTGATATAATTGACCTTTGTGAAGAAAGACCAACTAGTGTGTGTGCCAGTGCTAAAAATAAATGGTGGAACAAAATTGTTTAAGACAAATTTTCCTCGCAACTAAGAATGAAAACAGAACAAGGCGGTTAAAATGGATCTATAACCGTCTAATAAACGCTGTAGTAATACGATATAACTCAACCTGATATAATTAAGAGTTCCGAAAGGTGTTCGTAATCGCTATGCGGTCGCAGTTAATTGAACATTTTGAGATGCGTATTTACTAATGAATTTTTAAGTCTCTAGTTTATTTATTGTAGTACAAATAAAGAGTAACAATTTTATGAGAAACTTTGTCTTTCCTATCCTGCCCGACCAGTTGAATATTGCTCGAATCGTACTTTATTGAGACTTTGTTCTATTTTTATACTATATAAATCTCCATATAACGCATCTAAAACTATCTCGTACAAATTCCACAAGTCGTGGGAGAAATATTAGTGTTGTGATCGCTCGAGCGAAAAACCGCTTGATCACTCGATTATTGAAATATCCGACATCGCTCAATTATTAAAAAAACCGCTCGAGTTATCTATTCAGGCGAAAACCGTCGCTCGTCACTTATTATCTTTCACTCGATACCCGAGCTTCGCTTGACGCCGGCGGAAATGTACCGCTGTAGTGTGATCGAGTTAAAAAATTGCTCGTATATTGGAACAGTTTTTCGCTCGATAGGAAATACTCTAGTTATAAATTCAGGCGAAAAACCGAAAAATATCGCTTGTCACTTGATAGGCGACCTTCGGTCTACGCGCCACGCTATCCGATTGGCGACGTTCGAGTTTGACGCTGAGCACGGTACACGACATACGTCTTTCTTAAAGGCACATAAACGAGAAGGTGCATATAAAAAGGTATGCAAAATTCCTTAGCGGAGTCATCGCGACATGGGTTTTGTAAAGTTTTGTTTCAACTGGCTAGCCAGCGGCGTAGTTTAGGTCTCCGATTGTAAATATTAAAAAATTAAAGGATATAATTTTTAAATTTTTATTTACTATAAACTCGAGAAAACTTCTAAAAAATAACATAATAATAGAAATTGTAAATAAAAATAACAAAACGAACAAAATTAGTAACAAAATATATAGAAAAATTTGTTGGTGATCTTATAGCAAACATTTTTAAATCTAAACAGGAACTTTTTATTATTAAACTCAAGAAGACTTCTCAAAAATAACATACATTATAGAAAATGTTAATGGTAAATAAGAAAACGAGCAAAATAGTTAACAAAACATAGGTATCGACAAATTTTTTGGTAACCAAAAGTAAACATTCTTAAATTTAAACAGGAACTTTTAGGTAACTATAAACATGAATTTAAAAAAATAATCACCTATTTTCTTATTTTGCCAGTCGCGTAACTAATCCTACATTTGTGAAGGGCACGCAGTGGGCACCTGATAATTTAAAGTCGAAGAAATCTCCTTATTTTATGCTCGTAGATTGAGAAAGATGTGAAGAAAAATAACTCTTGGTAATACTTTTTGTTTTAAAAAGGCACAAGAATAAACCCGAACAATAAATACATATTTGGGTGGTTTTTGCAGATTATTTGTTTGGTATCGAGACACGTAGTAAAAATTCATTATTCACAAATAAATAAATTTCTGGAATTTTTTGGTGGCTACTACAATTTTTTAGCTAAACCTGTGCCCACCCGTAGTTACGTGCCTGCTAAATACCCTACCTGATCACATGTAAACGACTAGGCTGCCGGTCGAGCAGTCAGTGACGTCATCGCCTGGTGAATTGGAATTTCAAGCGATTCACTCGATTATTAAAATCGCTCGAGTATCAAGTACTCGATTATTAAAATCATCGGTTTTTCCCAACACTAGAAAATATGAAAGTCGTCGCTTTCTTCTCTGTGGTCGTTCAATCCACGTGTGTAATGCCCATATCTTCCAATTTTCAATATATTTGTGTTTAACTAGTTCCAGAATTAACGGTTAATTTTCCTAATAGTAATTTCTTATCCACCATCGGAAAATTAATTAAATCACAAAAATTCACTGTTTCTTACACATTTTGACAACAGCGAGTGACATAATAATTCTATGGGTTTTTTTTTCAGTTATAAAGTGGTTATAAATTTAGGTTGGTCACAGGAAAAAGAAAAATTCCTTTATAAATTATAAAAATTAACGTTTTCTTTTACAAAAAAAATTAAATAAAATAAAATAAATAGAATATTTATTTTATTTTATCTTATTTATTTAATTTTTTTTTTAATATTTTTTTTTAAAGAAAACGTTAATTTTTATAATTTATAAAGGGATTTTTTTGTTTTTCCTGCTTTGCTTAGGTAAGAAAGGGATCTTATACTTTTTACTCTCCTCTAATTATACTAAATCATTTAGTCAATTCCATTACCTTCAACTCTCTTATTTTTACTTAAACTCAACTTATATAAACATTTTTCTTTTTTCCTTACTGTTTAAACAATGTCATGAGTTTCTTCTAATGTTCTTGTATTTTCCACTGAAGATGAAGGTTTAAACCTTCGAAACATGTATGGTTTTTAATTTTGTCATTAAACTAGTGGAGCAGATTATGAATTTCTTTACCTACCTATAACTTCACTGCACTTCGAGATGGACTACTTCAAAAAAAATATATATATATTTATTAGTTTAAATGTGGAGGGAGGGTTAGGCATTTTTGATAATGACTTGTTGGAGAACGACATGGAAATATTGGATACCTTAGAATTTGAATTGCCTCATAGACAGTATTTACGGAGTAATTAATTTATTGACTTTGATAACTTGGAATTCTTCCATAGGTTTCGTTTGAAAAGCAAACGATATTAAACCTACTTGAAGAAATAGGGAATCAGTTAGAATAACCCCATGATAAGTGAATTTTTAAATTATTAACGGTGTTGTAGCATCAATGCAGGACTTTGTTAAGTCCATAATGTAAAATCCATGTCACTCCCGGTCAAACTCTCTTGCTTAATTCAGATTTAATACAAGAATGGAGAAAATGGGCATTAGAGATTTACTAACCTCCGGTATATATATTACGCAATAAATAACCCTTCTAAACTGTAAGTAACTAAACATTATCCACTCATCTTTAAATGTTGGAATAAGCCAGTGCAAACTTTATTTCGGGGCCCCTAAAATAATTAATAGCAGGGTAATTCCCAGCTCGCAGGAAACAAGCAACTTCTTTTATTCCTTTCACACTCCACCAGACACAAATAACTTATAATCTGATGTTAAGCGTATTAGAAAAGAGTCGTGTTGAAACGAATGGTATTTTTAACAGCCGGTCGCTTTGATTTAATAAATTATATCGGAGCTGAAAGTTGACGGCAACGTTTAAAATAACATACATCTCTGCTTCTTGTCTTCATTCATTTATTGCAGCAATTTTGATAGCCGTTCGGGCAAAAGAGTTAAAGGAATTCCGCTCTTTAATTATTTCGATTATTGCTTATAAATCATTTGTGGATATAATAAAATTGTCATAATGTACGGATTTATGGTCGTGTATATCATCATGTAAGAGTTTTGAACTTTAAAATATGATTTTAACCGAATGGGCTTGTTAACGATAATTTGTTTCGTAATTTTTTTTTATGGTATTCAATATAATTCGATCATCTAAATAAGCTTTTAAAATTTCAGCTCGATAGGTTTATCCAATCGTCAGATATTCAATGTTAAAGATTGGGTTTCAGTGCAAAGCGCCTCTCCATACCCTATACACTCGGGGGTTGCCGTCCGCGAAGGTGTAAGTTTGCTATAGTCTATAAGTAGTCAATTCATTATAATCCGCTTGAAAACTTTGGTTTCCAATTTAAATTATTATTACTTGGACTATTTATGGCTAGGTATACCTAAATAAAGGTTTGGATTTTTCTATCAATACAAATGTTCTCTTTTGTATTTCTTCTAGAATATCTACAGTGATGGGCTAAAATATGGAACAAATTCATTTAAAAATCAGGTATTATTTTTTTGTAAAAACACTCGGACACGTCGATTATAATTTTTTCTTCCGGATTTTTTGCCTCAAAAAGAAATTATACTGGGTGTGTCAAAAAGTAGATGTAGGTATAATTTTGAAAAATTATTTTATTAAGTGTTGAAAATGAAAACCATTAACTTCTTGACAATATGCCAATCTACTTAAAAACCCTTCTAAAACATTATTTACAGTATTTTCATTAATTTGCCTAATTTCATATCTAATTTTAAATTTTAAGTCTTCCAAATTTTGTGGTTTATCCTTATATACTTTTGATTTCAAATAACCCAAAAGAAAGAAATCCATTGGTGTAAGATCGGGAGATCTTGCAGGCCATTCTATGGGTCCTCTTCTACCTATCCATCGTTCGGGAAAAATAGTATTCAAATACTCTCGTACTTGTAAGTTGCAAATTTCCATCAAAGTTTCACAAAACTGTAGTCGGCGGTCGGGATCATCTTCGTTTAGCTCGTGCAGCAACCTAATTTTATACGGATGGTACTTTTCTTGTTTCAATGCCCGCAAAACAGATCGTCGGTTAACATAATTATTAAGGGCTACTTCAGTGGATGCACTATGGGGATTATCTTCAACTTCTAACAAAATGTTCAATTTTGTGTTTTCACTAATTTTTGGACGACCTGGCCGTAGACGATCCTTTACATTCCCTGTTTCCCTGAATTTTTTCTCAATTTTACTCACTGTAGATCTTGTAATCCGTCGTTCTGGATACTTAGCGCTAAACAAGTTACAAACTTTTTCTTGACTTGCACCATGATCACCGTTTTTTCAAAATTATATTTAAAATTCTTTTTGATTGACACATGACTTGCTATCGTAGTAACGATTAATTTAAATATACCTGTTTACCTTTAAGTAGGTACATGTACCTTTTTTTAAAGAAATTTATTTTTTAAGATGTAATTTTTCTCTAAAACCGTTAGAGATAAGGATAGAGTATGCTACATGAATTATGCTCAGAATTTGACGTAGAATTTATGTGATAAGTAAAAATAGGGTGGTTCTATTTAAAATACAAAAAAATTTTACAACATCTACTTTTTGACACACCCAGTATAATTTCTTTTTGAGGCAAAAAATCCGGAAGAAAAAATTATAATCGACGTGTCCGAGCGTTTTTACAAAAAAATAAAACCTGATTTTTAAATGAATTTGTTCCATATTTTAGCCCATCACTGTATATATTTTGTACCATCGGAATCTCAATCTGACAAGCTTAAATCTGTTAAAATAAATGGGGATGTAGAGCTGCTACTGGGAACTGAATCGGTATTATTGCGTTCTAACCGCATTTTCTTCTGAACCCTTTCCCTAAAAGGACATTGTCTCTTTTTTTCCATTTTATGGCAAATCTTTACTTGTACACCGGATTCCTATGCTGCGAACTTCAGCCTTAATAACACTTGAACATCTATATCTTTAAACATTTTTATCCCATTTTTCAAGCTCGATATCATCATACTCAATAGAAATTACTGAAGTTTCAGGAAGTAACAAGTTGTTAATCAAAGATTGCTGTTCTTTCTATTGTAAAAACCGTTTCGATCTGTGGATCGTAACTCTTCGTACCTACTTCATTGGTTTTATTTACATATAATTTTCTATGTCTTCTTGTATCTAAAGTAAATATACAGGGTGTTATGGAAATGACATGACAATTAATTATATTTAAATTCGCTTTCGCTTCGCGTTGATTCGCCAACGCTGAGGTCAAAGTTAAGCTTTAATGTTCCGGTTAGGGACTTAAGGCTTCAAAATACTTTTAGTATTCCACTCAGAAATACAAATTCTGGAAAAAATTCTCCTCTCTGTAGAGCGACTAGGGCATGTAATAGGCTTTCTTTAGGGATGGAAATGTTCGATATGTCTATAATTAGATTTAAAAAATGTGTAAAATCAATGCTATAAAGGTTCATAGATTTTTTAGGTTAATATAATTTAATGTATACTTAATTTAATAACTCCCACTAGCCAATACCACAACGTGGATGCTATATTGGGTTCAGTGCCTGTTGTATCCCTATTTTTGTAAATAAATAAAATAAATGGGTGACTCCTTGGGTGTCCTAGAGAAAGTCTACACATATTTTTTTTTAAATCGAATATCTAAATACTAAGGTAAAAACCCTTTTTACCCACATACTGTCGCGCCGTTCCATCTGGATTCACTTAGCAACAATGTGGGTCACTAGAGTATACTAACTGTATTGTCAGATCACACCGCGTGTTTCGCCCTTATTTGAATACCGGCCGCGCGCCAACTATCGTTGCTTCAGTATATTTCGAGACTCGAGGGTGGAGTGACGCTGTCGAGGGTTCCACGTGCTTGACGTATAAGAATTTTAAACGTTTTCTTAGTTGTACCAGTACCCGATTTTTTTCTGTTGTGAAATAATTCATAATAATAAATGTTGTGATGTGATTTCAAATGTGTGTGATATTATCTACTGTTGAGCTATTGAAAAACATACTTTTTGTGTTTTATTTTTTTATGGAATTTAATTATTAAACGGATTATTTTTAGAGAGAGGTAATTAAATGGTTTGCCGTTATTAACAGTCGAGCTGCGAAATGATTACTTGGTCAGCAATAGCTTACAATTGGTCAGTACAAACAAACATGTCTAGAAGCAGTTTACTTCAGAGGTCCCAGGGCACTGTCAATTTATGTAACTTTCTTTTGTTTTCTTCTGCCGAATACAGACGGAAATAGGCTACGAAAGGTTGATTTTCACTTGTTTTCCCAGGGCACTGTCACGATTCAGAAATGTTTGCTGTCCATAAGTTGCTGACCAACTAGCCATTTTGGCTGACCGATTACATTTTTCTGTTCGTAAAAATAAGAATATTTTGCTAACCAGTTAAATGATACCCTATTTTTAAATAAGATCGAAGGTAAGAGAGTATGTACCTTAAAATTATAGTTTTTTTTTAAGTTTGAAAAAGAACTGATAACGCGTGTCAAAGACGTCTTGTTGTTAAAAACTGAACACGTGTTCTGTGTTGCAATATTACAACACCGCCTATAATGCACTAACCTCTTTTGAACCTCGAGACCGCCTCAATAAACTATTGATTGCGAAGGTCATCAGGAGAGGCCACGTAATTTTTGGGATTTCATATAAAGTATATATTTCGCTTAATAATTCAAAGCGCCATTTATGGTTATTTTTGTTAAATATATTTTCATCACAGGATTTGTCGGTTTAAATATAATAAGTCATTTCCATAACACCCTGTATAATAAATGTATATCATATATTTTGTAGTCTGCTTTCACGTTGGCATATTTAAACTTACGTTGAAGCATTTTTAGCAATATTTGGGTTTGTTCGGGTGGTCCTAAAAAATTTAGTCTCCACCGGTTTCTCCTGCGGGTGGCTTTTTTCTCAACTTTGTCCACCTCCCAATTGAATCCTGTATCAACGCCTGCACGGCACGCTTATAAACCGTTTTTCTAGGGCATTTCTGGATGTGTTATGACATTCATGAACCATACAATATTTATTTCAAGCTCTCTTCTCACTCATTTTAATTCAACAAGAAGATAAAAAAGATATAATTTAACAATCAAACGACGTTTCCATACAGAAACGCGTGCTATAGACTTCTAAATCTCAACTGTCTTCCGCCCAGCATATAGGATGTGACGTTACCTGATCAATTTACTTAATGGAAAGATAATGAGTATTTGCAAAGATGCTTAACAAAACACAGCTGCTTGTTTTTATTTACCTAATAATATATATTTTTTTATGGAATCAATAAGCTCTATTCTGCAAATAAAATTGAAATATTTTAGTTTCTGTTTTAACCGATATTTTATAAGTACACCGAGTAGAAAATCCTAGAAATCAAGCCCGTCAAACGCCAAATAAAATAAAAAGTTGTATTTTATGTCAAAAATCTAAAAATAAAATAAAAGTAACTAAATAATAGTAATGCCAACATAAACTGATCTTAGGTCAGCTGAACGAAAGTCCCATTTATATTAAACAACGTTATATTGAATGAACGTAGTTCACAGGTTGATCAACGTTCCATTGAACCTAAGTTCAGAATTGTTTTATACAACCGGCCCTAAGTATTCTTTATTGGAAAATTTACCAACTTTAAATAAAGTGTTCTAAACAGGCTTAAATCAGATGCAACGGATCACTCGGACCAAATAATAAGTGAAGAACAACAGGACATATACCATCGATCACTGAAATCAAGCTACTTTGGGCATGGTTAGTACTTGGATGGGTGACCCCTTGGGAATACCATGTGTAAACATTTTTTGTAAATGGTTTATTTTTGTAATTTTTACTAAAAATTTAGATTTTGTTCCTATAATTTAATAGCAGTTCTTAATAAAAGTTAATCCAGTCATATCAAGAGCCATAATTTATGGGTACTTTCACTATTCTAGTAAGTTTAACTTAGGTTTGCTTTCCGTGTAATATTTTTAAGCTTATATTAATTTTCTAAAGAAACTTTTTTTTAAATATATTTAATATCGCCTTGGAGGAATTTAATTTACAACGTGATTACAGGGAAAATGCATTGTATTGTAATGTTAACAATAAGCAGTATAAAGAAGTATACATTTCTAGACATAAAAATAATTTATTCATTTGCCATTATATCATATATATTGTAAAGTACTAAATAAACTACCGTTTCATCTGTAGAAGATAAATTATGAGAATTTTATAGTTTTTACAGCATATGGGTTATCATGCAGAGGTAACATTAATTTACCGAATATTCAGGCTTTAAAATATAATGTCCACTATACAACCATCATAATATTTATGGGAGAAAACTTACTTAAAGACGACTGCTTAATTAAATTCTCTTCATTAGCTTCTGCCTTTATCTGAAAGCAATATCTGAATCAGCAGTAAAACATTCTTACATTACAGCAAGTAGGGTTCGAATTTTAGGCTTACTTTGATTTCGTTGAAAATAGTTTTCTTGGCATTATGGATTCGACAAAAACTTTTTATAGAAAACTTTAAAATACTAACCTCTAACCTTGCAAATAGATCATTTTTACTAGATATTTATCTGAAATATCAATACTCGGAAATATATAACATGCTGACGGTGTCCGTCAACGAATTTCTAGTCATAACTATGAAACAACATAACTTAAAAATAATAGAAATATCTTCCAGTTTATGCTCGATTTTTTAAGTTTTATTCAATAAAGTATTATTTTTATTTTTAATTCAATATAGTATTATACATCTTACTTTATATATACATATTTATAGTCACTGTAGACATTTCCTGGGCATTAATTGTTATTCCTGTCAGATTCGGTGTTGACACAATATTTTGTTCAATAGTATTATTTATTATTTTGTTCAATATTTTGAACTTTGTTGTGCTCGCACCATAAATCAAAGTTTTGCATATTCTTATTAAAAGTTCTTCTGCAATTTCTCGTATTTCTGACGGAGTACAACTTTCTTCCTGACTCATTTTTATTAACTTTAATAATATTCTTATTTTTAATTATGACGGATGGGAAGAAGCTTTGTTGTGTTCAATTGTTTCTATCATGGTATATTTGATACTTGTAACATTTTATTAAAATGTAAAAGTATTGCCAACCCAAAAAGAAAATATTAATTCAAATGGAAAAAATCTACTACTATATATTTTAAAGTTTTTCAGACTTTAAAGACCCAAATAGAAAAAGTATTATAAAATACACGGTTCATAAGACAATTAGAGCACTTGTACGTTAGAAAACTCCTCGCTTCGCGGTTCCGTTCTCTAAATTAAACACGTGCCCTAAGATAATGTCTTATGAAACTTGTATCTTAATATACTATTTCGATATCATAATAGATATTTATGTTATATGGATCATAATAACGATCATTATGGTACTAGCCGTGAGTATTATTGGTCGAGGCGTCAACCGAGTCTAATAACACGGCGTGTACCATAATGATTGTTTATGATCCGAATTTCATACAATATTTTATATTCCGACGATTTTTGGGTTTTTTTTGATGAATTTTACGTTTTCGTCAGTAAACGAATAGCTTGATTTTAATAAAACCAGGTAACTATAGAAATATTTGTTTGTATTGTCATTGTCAGAATTGAATTTTTAATTTGAACGTTTATATCCTATAATATGGATAATTTTCAATCAGAAATCGAAGAATTGGCCAATAAAGCAGTTGTTGGTTTGTTGCCCGAAAAGTCTAAAGGCATATATGAAAAAACTTATGCCAATTACAATACTTGGTGTTCCCAGAAAAAGGTTGTCAATATCGTACACGAAAAGGTACTTTTGGCATATTTCAAGGAAGAATTTTTGCATCTATTTTTCATTATAGTACTCAGTCCTATAATGAAATCATCATAGTACTCAGTCCTATAAAGTATGTCATTTTGACACTGAAAATGAAATCCATAATAATGTCGTTATGACACGTCGGAATATAAAGTATATGATTTCTGTGACTTATGTTCTGATTGTTGCATCCTTTACCCTATTAGGTAAAATTGAAATTCTGATAGGGGGAGCGACATAAGCTTCCAAAAGATAGCCACTTTCTTAGAATAATTTAGCTCTTATCACATCCCATCTGATTGCAAACACATTTGAAAACTCGTCATCAAATCATTCAAATATAGACATGAATGTCTATAAATTGTCGTTTATCTGCATACATACATATTGTTAAATCCATTTCATGCAATATAACTAAGATTTCTTAAGATTTTAAAGTTTCTACTAGACCTCAGGAGAGAAATCCATATCATCCAGAAGGGGTATTTTCAGGTTCTGATTTTGATGCATTGATATTAAGAATTTATTTATTTATATTTTGTGTTTCACGTTTTTCAACGAAAATGCTGTGCTATATAAAAGTTAATCATTAAAATCGGCTAATAAGAACTATAAACTTGTATATAAATGAAACAAAACAAAACGTCTACTTGTATTAATTAACAAAATTGTTTCATCTCTCGCTGGGAACCAGTAGTGTTTAATTTAATGTCCCATCTGCAAGGACAAACATTTCATCTCTTAGAGCTTGGTTCCTATAAAATTATTTTCAACAACGCAATAGTATACATGAACGTGAAATTATTTTTCTAGATGACACTTGGACCTATGTCAAGGATATCGAAACATTTTTTGTTTTGTAAGCAACTGGTTACCTTCATCAACGCGTCGCGTCTTTAAGTATTTACAAACAATATGAGATAAATTTCTCCACAATCATTGCAAATTAAAAGATTGCGTATGTTTTACTGTGTAACTGGTAAGCCTTTTAATCTATAATTTCATATGTGATTAATTAGGATAATCTATAATCACTGTGTTATCAAAATGGTGGATGGAGCATCTATACCATAAAATAGGAGAGTTGCCCCGAGGTGTCTCTATAGTATAAAAGGGTAGATTTCCTAGGATTGTACCTTTACCAAGAATATAAAATTAAGCGTTTTTTTTTTTGGGTAACTAGTTCTACTTGTCCTGAGTGTATGTAGGGTTTATTAAAAAATATCAAGATTTAAAATAGCTACCAAAAATCGGTACCTAGGGTTTTTCAATGTACAATTTGCTTGATGTACTCAGGAAAATATAATTTTTGTCGAAGAGAGTAAAAACGCTTGAAAAAAAAAATGCGAAAACGGTTCAAATCTAACATTTGAATAATTATATTTGATGGAGCCTACATCAAAGTGGTTTTTATTTTTTTTTTCTCGAAAACAAAGCAAGATACGAAAAAAATTCAAGAGACAAAAGTATTGTGTTGTATTAGTTGCTTAATCTGAGAAAAATATAAAAATTCCAAAAAAGCCAGTGGCTTACTTTTTTTTTCAATAATATTCGTTAAAGTGCCGCTAGGGACGCCACTGGACTCAATAAATGTAAGCTACTTAGGGCAAAATTAGCCCCTCAATATTATAAATAATACTGCCAAATTTCAACAATATCGACAAAAGGATATTTAAGATATTTACGAAAACCCGATAAAAAAAATTTTTTAAACCCTTTATCTTGGGAACGAAGCATTTGATTATATATTATGATTATATGAACTTTTCGTCTTAAAATCACCCAAAGTCTCTTAAATTTACTGTACATACTTAATTAACACCCGGTATATTATTTTTTAATTAATTAAGCATACTTGGGGCTGTACAAAAATGTATAGTTGTTTATTTATAATTTACTTTGTTTATCATAGTAGGCCATGGTCAATTTATTAGAAACAAATGCAAATGATCAAAACTTATAATATTCAGAAAAGCTTTCAAAATTTTGAATTTGTTTCTAATACTACTATTATAAGTAATGTAAATTATTAAGAATATCGAGTTTTTGGGTTATTTTTTAATATAAATATAAACAACTATACTTCTTGAAGCCCAAAGTATTCTCTATTAATTTAAAAAATATATAGGGTGTTTTAAAAAATTGTATTTCTGCTTATATCTCAAAAAAATTAACTTTTTAGAGAAAAACTGGTTACACGACTGAGTTTTACGTCAAAATCTCTAGCAAGATCAATTTTTGCCTTATTGATAATTTAATGTGTAATGGATATACGAGGATGTCTTAAAAGCGAAGATTTTCAAAATCACCCTGAAGATTAAAAACGAAGAGAGCCATGACAAATTTGACACCGAGAGCTTTCGTTAAAAGGTGGAACACTAAAGGGAAAACTGCAGCATTCTATCTTTAATAATAACTTTCATACCCTCCAGAGATTGTCGACAATGGGATACCCTGTACATAAATATTCACATATATTTTTTATCGATCTCATAGAAACGATAACATTTTCTGTATTTATTGAACGGTTAAGATGAGGATCCCAAACAATCCCAAATTAGCAATCAGAGCCATCTATGTTGCATCAACTTAATTTAAAAATATGCCGAGAGTCAGCAGCTGATCAATATTTCTTTTCGTGAAGTTTTAGCCGTTAATAAGTTTTTGAGTTAATTTATTGATATTTAGATTATCTGACATGTCGCTTGGGGTATCAACAAGTTTCAGGAAGATCTGTGTGATTTGAATATTATTCATATTTGAAATTGTTATTATTACTCTTATAACATTATATTTTTTAACCCAATTTTTTCATATCGTTTTCCAATCCTTTAACTTTACGAATCCAGTTTTAGATTAGAAAAAACTAAGTATATTTGGCTAAACGTTCGCATAAAATAGTGCCTGCTTTTCAACCTGTGATTAAACGCAGCTCTTGAGATGTGTATTTGAACCTCGCGACACGATTGATTGTCCTTTAACAATCTCGGAATTTTGTCTTGATTTCGGTAACAAGTTAATCGTAGTATTACTGTTTGTGAAAGAATCGGAGAAGAAATTTTTAATAAAAATCTAACAGTATTTAATTTATAACAATTATTTTTTTACATAGTTGAAACGCAACTCCAGTGTAATATCATCACGTGTTTCTTACACCCAAAAACCATTTGTACGTATATTTTATTTAAAATAATTAATTATATTTTTATCGACATTTCTCTAAGTAATTTTTCTTTGTTTCAGATGGGCAAAGCCACCTCAACTTGTTTAACTCGAGGCAACAACCGAAAAAGAAACGAAAATCCAGAACGGCCTTTACCAATCATCAAATATTTGAACTGGAAAAAAGGTTTATTTACCAAAAGTACCTTAGTCCGGCCGATAGGGACGAAATAGCTCAAAGTTTAGGACTAACGAACGCGCAAGTGATAACATGGTTTCAAAATAGACGAGCGAAATTAAAAAGGGACATGGAGGAACTGAAAAAAGACGTCGAAAGTGCGAAAATACTGACAGCGCATAAGAGTTTTTTAGAGAATGTACAGGAGTTGGGTATCCTTAAGAAAAAATCTGTGGTCAGTGAGGACGATTGCCCTAAAAATTTAGTTATAAGTGATAAGTAACAATGTTTGTAATATAGATAAATTATGTGAAATTGTACGTACTATATTATAGGCGAAAGTTAAAGTTCCTTTTTATTTTAATTGTACAAAAAGATGCAGCGAAACAGCGAACATTATGTCCTAAAATATTGTTGCACTCATCCTAAAAATACATACTAAAATCGTTAAATAAAAAGATGAAATTATTACCTGATGCGAAATTTTGAATCTACAAAATAAATAAAACTAAATACATCTCAAATAATTGGTTATTTATTTCTAAATAGGCAATCAGTAACACTCAAACAGGAAACCCCATTTCTTGTTAAAACAATAAAGAGCTCGACGTGGTTGTTTATTTTATCCAGTAAAACGAAGAATTCAATACTAAATATCCCGTTTTTCGTTTTTTAAAACTTCCAGTCTTAATATCTCGCATCCAATAAATAATATTAAAAATCCAAAAGAAAAGTCAATTTTATTGTTAAGAGGATGCCTGAGTAAGTCGAAATCTCCGATTGGACTCCTGTTCATTTCGCGCTTTGTAGGCACGAGGCGAATTGGATCTTCCCATGCCGTTAGAACAATACGTAGAGCGTCCGCACGTAATCGGTGCGCCGACAGAAACAACCCTAATCGGAAGGAAGGGACCAAACGTGATCGGGGTCTAGACTTCAATTTTTAGCACTGAAAAACGGAGTTTTCTCTTTTTATGAAAACGCTGCTTTTTTTAACTGTTGAACAAAAGATGTCTAAATTTTATTAATAATTGACAGAAAATATAAAATTAAATCTAAAAATCTTCCGACACCAAAGAATATATGCTTGCTTCCAATTTTAGTTGCATTACAAATTTTTTTTCCGTGTACATTTTTACCTAACACAGAAATAAACGCTTGGGGAGAAAACTCGTTTAGAGATACTCCGGAATCCACTTAAGGGGGGCGTTTAACCCCATAGGAGGGGTAGATGTTATCCTTAAATATAATCATAATTATTATTATTATGGTATTTTTCGTCTCCCTCAATAAAATTGACATGTCATTCCGATTTTTAAATATTGAAACAGTAAAAAGAATGCGGACAAAAAATAAAAACCTAAAAGATAAATTGCCAGGTTGTCTTATTAAATTCATAAAAAAAATTGCATTCGTACTTATTAGTAAAATATCGAATTTAAATTACCTTATAAATGAAGACTAGGATCACAATGTACATTTTATATATCATCATGCCGGTGCCCGATTGGTCAAGTACACACTGTAATTAGTCGTGAGCCGGCACCGGATATAACTTGTGCCAACCATCACTGTACCACCACAATACTGTGGTTTGCAGTTAGTATTTGATGGAGAAATGTGACTCGAAAAGTTAGCAGGTCTATGCTTGGAAGAAAATTTAATTAATTTTTGACCTTTCTTTCCCTCCCGTCACTGTTTCAGAGTCTTGTGTCGTACAATACTGGAAGCGAGATATTAGGTTATGTCTTGTCGCTTCTGCAGTGAAGAAAAGTACCTCTTTCCAGGTAAATTGTGTCTAAACAATCGTCGAATATCTATGAAGCTTCCTCCGTTATTTCAACGACAATAAATATAATAAAATTAAATTAAAATTCTACGGCAATTAAAACATTCCTTGGAATTATGCCAGCGGGTAAAATATTGATTATTTATGATTAAAATAAAATATAGATATTAACTTGAAAGCAGTGTCGGATATACGCTCTAGATAGTTTCGCCCACGAGTCGCCACTGTAATTAAGGGTTAAAGTTATTTGACATAATATGAAAATCATCAACATTTCTGTTATTTATCTGAGTTCACAACCGTACCATATCAGTTTTTCAAGTACTATTTATTATTATAAATAGTTTGTTTTTGGGTTTTTGGTCACTTTGAAATAGAATAATAATTCCAATATTTGGTTAACGTTTCGGTTTATTATAGTAAACCGTCGTCAGAACTATTTGTAACAAAGAAAGAAGAACTATAAATAAATTAGAAAGAAGAAATATTTTTGACGATATTAGTGACAAATTTCTTATATTATGTTAATATAAGTTATGTATACAATGAAATGAAAAAATATATAAATGGACATACCTTATACAATTCTCATTCACTTACACTAAATTTGATAACATTTTGTCTTGTTGTTGAGTGGACATGAACTAACTTAGTTATACAAATTTAATAGTAAGATAGGTTATTATTTAAATTTTCTTGAAAGTAGTCCATCTCAAAGTGGAGCGAAGTTATAAGGAGGTAAAGAAACTCACAGTCTGCTCCACTAGTTTAATAGAAATATATAAAAAACTATAATCCAAACATGTTTCGAAGACTTAAGTCTTCATCTTCAGTGGAAGGTAAAACATCAACAAAGGGGGGTACCTATGACATTGAAGTAACTGTAAATAAGAAAAAGAAGTTTGATAAGTTAAGTTTTAAGAAAAGTGATTGAAAAAAGAAAATGACTCGAGGAGAAGTAAATTATAGGGAAGTAAAAAATTTTTTCCTTACCTAGTTAAGCAGGAAAAGAAAAACTTTTTAAATATGTAAAAAATTACAAGTGAAGAAATTAAAGCATGAAAAGTAAAGTTTATTTTATTCTAGGTAGAAACATAATGAAAAAAATTTTTTAATTAAAATGAAATCCTTCTTTTAAAGGGTTTTAATTAAAATTAAAATTGTAATTTTTTACATATTTAAAAAGTTTTTCTTTTCCTGCTTAACTAGGTAAGGAAAAAATTTTTTACTTCCCTATAATTTACTTCTCCTCGAGTCATTTTCTTTTTTCAATCACTTTTCTTAAAACTTAACTTATCAAACTTCTTTTTCTTATTTACAGTTACTTCAATGTCATAGGTACCCCCCTTTGTTGATGTTTTACCTTCCACTGAAGATGAAGACTTAAGTCTTCGAAACATGTTTGGATTATAGTTTTTTATATATTTCTATTAAACTAGTGGAGCAGACTGTGAGTTTCTTTACCTCCTTATTATTATTTAAATACCATAAATAGAAGGTATGCATATTTAACATTGTTTATATTTTGGGTATTTGGTTTGTTTCATTTTTACAATGGTGGTTGTAGAAACAGTTTGGGAAATCCTATATTAAAACTATTTAGTGCTAATATTGTTTATATATCCCAAACACTTTCTATAACCACTATTGTAAACATGCAAATAAACCAAATACCCAAAATGTAAATACTGTTAAATATGCATACCCACCTTTTATTTTATGGTATTTAAATAATCACCTACCCTGCTACTAAATTTGTATAACTAAGTTAGTTCATGTCCACTCAACAACAATAACAAAATTAGTGTAAGTGAGTGAGAAATGTACAAAGTATGTTCATTTATATATTTTTTCATTTCATTCTACAGTGTGTACATAAAGTAAGGAACAAATTCATTATCTAGGAATCTAAAAATATTTCGGAAAAATCCTCGGACACGTGTATAATAATTTTTAATGGCGCATTTTTTCCCATACAAACTTAATATACAAGGTGGCTCATGTAGTAGATATGACATTATCGACGATTTTTTTAAATGGGAACCCCTATATTTTAGTTCAGATCTGTAATCTCCAAGAACAGCTGATTTCAAAAACATAACACACTTAGGGCCTAAAATTCATAGTTTCGTTACTACAGGGTAAAACAAATAATTTTATTTAAGATATTTTTTTTGGCTTGGGAGGCATCAATTAATTACGTGAGGCGTTTTTAGCGATTTTTCAACCCCCCTTCCCCCAATAAAAGATTTCGTGACATTTGGCTCAATCCCTTCCGCCATCACAAAAGTTTTACCTGAAAGCCTTACGTAATTAATGGACGCACCATCATTTGCTGTTACTTATGTTTTTTCTCAAGTAGGCTTATTTGCTGTTATGTAACTATGGTATTTAGATAATGTCATTGTCATTACATTGTATTTTTCTAGTAAGTTTATTAGAAGTAATAAATTTTATTTTAAAACATATTGAGTTACTGTGCGTTTATCTTTAACACAAAGAATAGAAATTCTTATGATGATTGGATATGGTGATAGGATCCGTACTCAACAAGAAGTTTGCATTTTGTTTAACACTAAGTATCCAGCAAGACCAATTACTAGATCAACTGTGAGTAAACTTGAAATAAAATTTCGGGAAACGGGTTCAGTGGAAGATATTCCCAGAAAAGGCCGTCCAACTATTCCGGATGATAAGAAATTAGATATTTTATTGGCTATGGAAGAAGATCCCCACAACAGCGTCCGCCAGATTAGCATTGATCATGGGACGGCTGCTATGACCGTTCATAACCTATTGACGGTAGAAAAATGGCACCCGTTTAAAATCCGATTGGTTCATGAGTTGAATGAAGATGATCCAGATCGTAGGATGGAGTTTTGTCAAATATTAATGGAAAGATGTAACTTAGATCCTTTGTTTGTTGAAAATATCCTATTTTCGGATAAATCTACCTTTAAATTAAATGGAGAAGTGAACCGGCAAAACTGTAGATACTGGGCAAAAGAAAATCCCAGGTGGAAGCGTGAGCACCATACCAATATCCTCAAAAAATTAATGTTTGGGCTGGTATTGTGAAAAACAAAATTATTGGGCCATATTTTTTTGACAACAATGTAAACGGGCTAAATTATCTTCATTTTCTTCAGAACTTTCTTATCCCTACGCCAGTTAACTTATACCCTAGTAGAAATAATCCAGGAATTCTAGATGAAAATTTGTGGTACCAACAAGACGGCGCACCTCCACATTATGCAGCAGTAGTGCGCCATTACATAAACCAAGTTTTTCCGAACAAGTGGATTGGAAGACGTGGGTCTGTTGAATGGCCGCCTAGGTCTCCAGACCTTACACCACTGGACTTTTTCTTGTGGGGTCACCTGAAAAATGTTGTTTATAAAGTCAGACCTGCCAATATTGAAGATCGAATAACAACAGAATGCAGGAACATTTCAGAAGAAACCATAAGAAAAGTCCAACAAGAATTTATTGATCGCTTGGGGTACTGTCAGGCAGCAGAAGGAGGACAATTTCAACACTTAATTAAATAGCTTATTTAATTTTTTTACATTTTTTTAAATTAAAAATATCTTAAATAAAATTATTTGTTTTACTCTGTAGTAACGAAACTATGAATTTTAGGCCCTAAGTGTGTATGTTTTTGAAATCAGCTGTTCTTGGAGATTACAGATCTGAACTAAAATATAGGGGTTCCCATTTAAAAAAATCGTCGATAATGTCATATCTACTACATGAGCCACCTTGTATATTAAGTTTGTATGGGAAAAAATGCGCCATTAAAAATTATTATACACGTGTTCGAGGATTTTTCCGAAATATTTTTAGATTCCTAGATAATGAATTTGTTCCTTACTTTATGTACACACTGTATACAAACTCATATTAACATAAAATAAGAAATTTGTCACTATAGTCGTTGCAGCGAACCATCTCGCCAGATATGTCAAGTGTCACGTGACATTAATGACTTGCCTGCTTATTTCTGGTTATTTATTTTTTGTAGGTTTGAATGAAATTCCAGGACCTTCCAGGACTGTACTAAAGTAGTACGTACGTTTATTTTAAAAATGAAACGAGTCTATTTATATTATTAAATCCATTTTTTATTATTTATTATAGAGAATAAAACACACAAACACATTGTATTTTTTTGTTATTTATTTATTCAAATATATAAAATAAAGCCATTATCTATAATTACATGTCTAGTAGGTACCTCTATCTTCACAAAAAGATAGGAAGTACGTATCTACATGTATGACCATCTTTACCTACTGTATATTTTATACAGTGTGTCTACACATTGACTTAACTACACCTGTAAAAAATTGTATCTTCAATTTTTCGAAAAAGTCATCCTTGATCATTTATTTTCCCTGTTATATAAATACAAATTACTTGGAAAATTTTCCATGTTTTTGTACCGGATGCACAAAAAAACATTTCTGAAAATAGCTATGGGCCTTTTCTAAGGAAAGGTTATTGTATTAAAAAACTAAATATACGGTTTGCCTAAAGGTTGTTCACTCTTGATACCAATGTTTTACCTTTAATGTTCAATAGTAACTTATAAGTGTCATAACAAGTAAATTCTATATGCACCCTTCTTCTGTATCATGAGATCATCAGTTAGAGGTTTAGCTCTTTTTTTCGACACCACCAGAAGGTCTTCAATAGGGCCATCCTTATATCTTAATTCTAACTGTGAAAGCAGAGATTTGCATGGAAAGCAGAGATTTGCATGGCTTTTGCAGTTTCCTGTAGGTTTAAAGGATACATTTTATGATAAAGTGCCTAATTGAAAAATTCTAAAAAACCATCAATTTTTTAAAATTATTTTTAAAATATTTGCCTGCCATTTGCTTAATTATTTTTCAACTTTCAATTTTTTCAATTTTTTTCAACTCGTGCCAAGAAAACTGAAATTTCAACATCCACTTTAATAAATAATATATTTAGTATTCTCTGCAAAGTTCTAAAAATAGTGAACTTAGATAAACATATTATTACACACTACATGATCAATAATTGCACTTGAATTCTGACCAAAACTATTAAAACTATCATGCAGATATTTCCTACTTTCCCAGCTAACCAAACTGTCTACATTCAAGTCGCCGCACAAAACTATTACCTGATATTTAACTGAAATAAATCTCAACTCACTCAGAAAGAAATAAAATATCAAAAAATTTTTTTATTAATATTAAATTTCACCTTAGTTTCTATGGCATCAGCTGAGGTAGAAGGCAGGCAATAATTATGCTCCATAATTATTATTTCGCCTAAAAACAGATAAATAAAATATTCTTAACCTTTAAATTTTTCGTTACCTGACTAATACTTGCTGTGGTTTACCAGATGCACAAACAACTAATTATGTAGTTAATCAAAGTTTTCAAAACAAAATAAACTATATTAAAAAGACGGAAATACACTTTTATAACTTATTCAAACTGGAAAAATATAAAAACACAACACGCTCAATGCGGTTCCTATAAAACTGGGGTATTTGATTAAGTCCCCAAACAGCTGCTCGTTGACATATTGCTGATGTCAACTGTCGAAAAGGCTTGAGGGTTCGCTGCAAAGACTATAACACTGTCAAAAATATTTATTCTTTCTATTTTATTTATACGCCATTTTTCTTTGTTACAAATAGTTCTGACGATGGTTTAGTATAATAAACCGAAACGTTAAGCAAATATTGGAATTTCATTTCAAAGTGACCGAAACCCAAAAACAAACTACCTATAATTTGACAAAAGGGTCAAGAAAACAAAACTATAAGTATTTATTATAAATTTTATCAAATTTAGCTATATTTGGAAGTGGTCAGGAATATTTAATTTCGCCTACACTGCTTGAAAGGTTTCCGCTGCACGATATTTATTTATGGTGCTGTACTGTAACGAACCTAGTAAACGCTATTAACATAGTAACTACTAAAAGAAGATTAGGAGTTATCTGGCCGGACATACACGTTAACCAATAATTATTTTTAATTTTTACTGCATTAATGCAGAATACTGCCAGGTAACGGAGGCGTACTTGTATTTAGTAAAGTTCCTTATTTTTATAATAATACCGCGACAATTGGTTCGGTCCCAGAAATTTTCGATTATTTATTTAAAACTTATCATAGGCTAACTTTTTTTAAATTTTATTTTTCAAAAATATTTTGAAGTCTCAAAATAAATTTTATTTTTCAAAAATATTTTGAAGTCTCAATATAAATTTTATTTTTCACAAATATTTTGAAGTTTCAACACAAAGAATTTAGTTTTCAAAAATATTTTGAAAAGTTTCTAAATAAAATAAATTTGTTGTATCATAAGCAAAAGTAAAACATTTTATTCAAATTATCGAAATAAAATAAATAAGATTTTCTAAAAAGGTTTAAGAAAATATTTAAAAAGAAAATTTATTTTATAAATTAATTGTAAGATTTTATTTATTGGAAAATAAAGCAGGAAATAAATTAAATTAACTCATATATTTCAATGATAATAAAAATTTTGTACCTTATTTTGGAATAAAAGTAGGGATGATTTTTCAAAATCATTTTCAAAACACAAGTGCCCACTTAAAAATAAATCTTAAATTTTTCCTTTGCATGTTTTGATGGGTGGATGTGATGTCACGAAACCTTTAAAATAATAATTTTCTGCGTATTTAATTCCACAAAAAGTTCTAGAACCAAGTGAGCCAATACTTTTCTCACTTAGGCAGTTGAGATTTTATTTACTTATTTCTATTTACAGAATCTGGAAAAATCATTTAAGAACTGCGAAATATATTTTTTTTTACATGTGCCCCGAAAGTGCCTCTTTTCATGCATGTTCTCTTCACCAAAAGTGGCGTTTTCCAAGAGAGCAGGCGGGAAAGTATCGCAGCAGGCGGGAAAGAGTTTTCCCGCCCGCTTCGAGTCACCATGTGCTCATAAATAAATAAAACCAGAATTGTCGGTGCGGGATTTGAACCCGCGACCCTCAGATCGCCAGACGGACACTCTACCCACCGAGCCATACTACAAGCGATAATAAATAGCGGATTATATATAAATTAAATTGGCAGTTAATTTTTCAAAGATGTTTTAGAAAAATGTCTGAAGAATTTCTTTATTTATATGGCCTCAAAGAATCGGGCACTTGTAAAAAAATAAATAGAACCAGAGATGCCGAGTGCGGAATTTGAACCCGCGACTCTCAGATCACAAGGCGTACGCTATACCACTAGGCCACCGAGCCTATTTGTTAAAAAAAATAAATAGATATTTACATTCTCCATGCGCGAGTATTTTCATGTCATGTAGACAGGAAAACTGTCTGAAGAATTTCTTTATTTATTTGGCATCAAAGGTTCAGAGCACTTGTAAAAAAAAATACGGTACATATCTCGGGCCATCGGAGGCTTTTCCGGACTCGTGTGGTGGCCTCCCTCACCTTCGGCGCGGTCGGCCATCTCCGCACCTCGTCCGTAAAAGCCTCTTTTCGGCCCTTGATACGTAATGTACTATTCCATTATTGACTTCGGATAAAAATAAGTACCCGTGTACCCATAGGACACGTCACTCTAGTGCGTTTTGTTTATAGAAAAGTTTTAAAACTCATAGAAGGATCCGAGAAAAATACTCGTTGACAAACAAAATACGTCATGTTTAGCGATATTATAAGTACCTCCCGCGAACCATTGTGGACTCAGTTTTTAGTTTGAGTGTAGAGTTTGCAGTTTTTAATTTTCAGTTTTTCAGTTATCAGATATCAGTCTGAAGTTATGAGAAACACGCGCGCCTTGCCTCGAATGAAATTAAAGTCAATTCACCAGTTTATTAAAAAGAATTAATTATTTATAAAAGTGAATGTTTCGTTTCGAAATTCAATGAATTTCAGAACTGCATTTGTTATAAATAATTGACTATGAATTTTAAATGGCTTCCTATAATATTTTGTAAATTAACTGTACGAGTTAACAAAAAGTGGAATAAAATTTCAAAAGGATTGAAGCGTGTTTTCATAGCAGACAAGGATTAACTCAAACAAGGGAATGGAACAAATAGGCCTGCAGTGATTTGCCCTAAAAAACTTTGGGGGTTGTGTTTGAGATAAATATAGATAGGGCAAGCCACTACAATGGCGATGCCACATTTTGTAAATAAATTTTAATACATCTTAAGTTTCTAGACAAAACAAGAAGAGTGCAAATTTTTGATTAGAGTGACGGTTTAGTGCCCAAACTTAAATTTATTTTCCAACAAGGGGGCTGACAAACCCGAACAAACCCCTCAAATGTTACATAATGTTGAAATGAATGAATGAAATTTTGTTCGGGTATGTATACATGATGCAAGGTATTTTAGGACATCATGTTTTCATTGGAGTGTTCGATGAATCACAATTGATTTATTGTGTTAGGCTAAATTGTATTGTTGCTTAGCAAGTTATGTGCACTAAAACAATCTAAAGGTATGTTTCCCTCCATGCGGCTATCGGGCAGCAATATATCGCCCGAAACCTACTGGTATCATGGCATAAATAACTAGACAGATAAGATTCCACGCCGATGGAGGCGTGACTTGTGACGTCACCGGGTGACTGATTTTTAAATCATGGAGATTTATATTGCTGTCAGTGTTTCTAACTATATTTTAGTATTAAAAGCTTTCACGCATTTAATAGTATGTGAAATGAAAAACCAATATCATGGTATTTAGGTATATTAATTTCATGAACATACAACAAAGATTAAAGCTAAAATACGACCTAAGTAGTTATAAACAAATTAAACTACTACACTTTTTTTTAAATAGTTCATCTCTCAGTGGACTGAAATTATGAAGAGGTAAAGAAACTTATAGTCTGCTTCAGTAGCTAAATGAACAATATTTTAATTTCCATACATGTTTCGAAGGCATATACCCTCATCTGCTTTAGTGGAAAATACTTAGGAAGTAAATGTTAAAAAAATAAATAAATCCGGATTCGTTCTAATTTTTTTTTTATCCTTAGGAAAGCGGAAACAGCTTATATATTTCTTTGCCTGGTTATCCATATCACAACCGAATACAGCGCACGTCATATTATGAAATTTCAGATATTTATTTTAATAAACACACACGACTAAATAAGAAACAGTTCTGGTGAACTTTCAAAATTTACATGGGAAACTACGGCAAACGGTACTCACTACGTGGCGAGCAGTGTTGCCAGAAATCTTTGATCAAAAGTAATAGGTTGACGGTTCGAAACCTAATAGAATACTAAAAAACGGTGTCAGTATAAGAAGAGTATAAAGAAGGTCGTTACTTGCCTATGATATGGGGGCCACCTCCAGATTGAACATACATTTTATATGGGGAGCCCCACAACAAGAATGAACTTCTCAAAAATTGTCAAAATAGTAATGGATATATGTATTATAATTGTAGAAGACTGACAACGCTGGTGTCATGTGTGAATGGCGCGGCGGATGTTTTAAAAGTTTGTCGGAATCTATTCTTAGTGGCATTTTAGCTGTAATGTATGTTATATTTCTATGAAATTAATATACGTAAATACTTGTCATATATTATTCTTTAATTTCATATACCATTACCTTGTAATGCATTTAGAATAGAAAAACGCTGACGTCAATATAAATCCCCATAAGAAATTTAAAAATTGTTCTCCCTTTGACGTCACTGCGAGCGGCAGACGAAATTGGGATGATTAGATATCTTATCTTTAGTTATGGTGGCATGCATTGCGGCAGCCACATCCGACGGCCCCATGGAGGGAAACGTACCTATAGTAAAAATTTAAAATAGGTAAAAGTGATATTTTTAGTTATATTTATAACATTGTATAAAGTTACATAACACGCTTCAATTGTATATTAAGCTGTACGACATTGGTAAAATTATTTAATTTTATCATATATGTATATACAGGGTTTTATGGAAATGACGTATTATATTTAAATGGGTGACTCCTAGGGAGTCCTAGAGAAAGTCTACATATTTTTTTTTTTAAATCGAATATCTAAATACTAAGGTAAAACCCCTTTTTACCCACATACTGCCGCGCCGTTACATCTGGATTCACTTAGCAACAATGTGGGTCACTAGAGTATACTAACAGTGTTGTCAGATCACACCGCGTGTCTCGCCCTTACTTGAATACTGGCGGCGCGCCCTTCATATTTCAGTAGGCTTCGCGATTCGGGAGTGGTAAAGTGTATATTTCGCTTAATAATTCAAAGCGCCATTTATGGTTATTTTTCTTCAATTTATTTTCATCTCGGGATTTGCCGATTTAAATATAATACGTCATTTCCATAACACCCTGTATATTGTTTCGTCGCAACGACTCGTCATTTGCAATATCGTGTAGTGAAATGTAAAAAAGGAAGCACATCTATTCATGAAAAATACATTGGTGTCTTTGTAAATAAAATATGAATTAAAGTATACAGTATGTTGTTTATTTTATCAAAATAAATACCTTCCCTATATATTTGATATATTGATCTGTTTGTTCGGATTTGTTTGGGAACCTACATTATACAAAAAAATGGGTATTGTTCATTACACGGATTCTCGCCCACCTAAAGAATGCAGTAATGTTGCCAAACCTACAAACAAAACTACTTGGTTTATTATATACAGTGTGTAAAAATATTAAAGGCCATAATTATATTTATTAAATATAAAGTTGTCTGTCGGGAACTTAGTGATTATTAAACTAATATGTGAATCTTGCAGAAATGGGCAATGTCGTAACACGTGACATGAATCGTCAGCAGCGCGAAATTACATTCGGTGCAGTCTGCGAATCTGCGCCTAGAGCGACTTCCTAGAGTGCAGCGGCGTAGTAAGTGGCATTTTTGCTGGTGAATTTATTTAAGAGCTGCGTTTAATCACAGATTGTCAAGCACGCACTATTTTATATGAACGTTTAGCCTAATATGCTCAATTTTTTTCTAATCTGAAACTGAATTCGTAAAGTTAAAGGATTGGAAAACGGCCTCATAAAATTGTGTGTAATGTAATGTAATAAGAATAATAATAACAAGTTCAAATATGAACAATTTTCAAATTTTTGTCTCAGATCTTATTGAAACTTGTTGATACCCCAATCAACATGTCAGACAATCTAAATATCAATAAATTAACTAAAAAGCTTTATTATTAACGGCTAAAACTTCACGAAAATAGATACTGATCAGCTGATGACTCTCTTTGGAAATCTGTTTTTCTCTGATTTTTTCACTCGTCGCTACTTTTGAATTTTGTTATCTTATATTTTATTCACAAAATGAATGTGCATCTTTGTGACGAAGCCTTGCAAGCAAAGAAAATAGTTGCTACTGTGTGCAACGTGCGTCTAATTTAAAACGGATGCAAGGTTATTTTTTTCAAAACTTGACCTAGGTCAACTTTTTTTTTGAAAAGATAAACCTGCAGCAAAGTTTTAGGAATTAGTTCAGCTAAGTAAAATATGTGGAAAATAAACGCGTTGTTGCCAGATTGGGCGCTAAAAAAAATATATATATTTTCCGAAATGGCAAAATCGCATTTTTTTAACAAATTTGGATACGATTCTAGACAAAACAAAAAGAGCAAAGAAAAAGTCCATTTTCTCCAATAGACCTGATTGGTAACTAATAAGAGGTGAACTCAAAGTCACGGTCTCACAAATTATATATAGTATATTAAATTTTAAACGTGGTTACATGTTTCGCCCATCCGGCCATCATCAGACCTAAAAAAAAATTATTTAAAAAATTTTTGGAACAGAAAAAATATAAAACCACGAAACAACGTCAATAAATTACCTTAAAATAAAAAATTACACCACAACACAAACGACTGCACAAACATCAAGCACTACATTTAAAAAATATATAATATATGTGTTACTTAATATAAATTACAAATACTGAATGTTAAAATGTCGACTGTTCATCCTAAAAAATTGTTTTTTTGAAATAATTACAAAAAATAAAACCAGTGGCGAAGGGAACCATTCGGGATTGGTCAGCAAAAGATAGCCGATTTTAATAGAGCTCATGTCGACAAAGAAGAAGAACTGAGAAGCAATATCCTGACTGTCAGAAAAAGGCGGGAAAATAAAAACAGGTTACAAGCATTAATCAATTATGTTATTAAAAATCAAATTGGACTCAAAATTGAACACTTCATTGATACAAGACAGAACAGGGCTCTTCTTTGCTTTAGTTATTTCCAGTTTTTCAAGCAAATCCAACCTTTTGCCCTTTTGGCAATCGTAAAAATTTTAATAACATAATTGATTAATGTTTGTTTGTAACCTCTTTTTATTTTCCCGCCTTTTTCTCACAGTCAGGATATTGCTTCTCGGTTTGTCGACATGAGCGCTATAAATTCAGGCGAAAAACCGAAAAATATCGCCGGTTACTTGATAAACGACCTTCGGTCTACGCGCCGCGCCATCCGATTGGCGACGTTCGAGTTTGACGCTGAGCAAGTGCACGACATACGTCTTTCTTAAAGGCACACAAACGAGAAGGTGCATATAAAAAAGTATGCCGAATCCCTTAGCGGAGTCAACGCGACATGAATTTTGTAAAGTTTTGTTTTAACTGACTAGCCAGCGGAGTAGTTTAGGACCCCGATTGTAAATATTAAAAAATTAAAGGATATAATTTTTACATTTTCAATTACTATAAAGACGAGAAAACTTCTCAAAAATAACATAATAATAGAAATTGTTAATGAAAAATAACAAAATGAACAAAATGGTTAACAAAATATATAGAAAAATTCATTAGTAATCTTATAGTAATCATTTTTAAATCTAAACAGGAACTTTTTATTATTAAACTCAAGAAAACTTCTTAAAAATAACATACATTATAGAAAATGTTAATGGAAAATAAGAAAACGAGCAAAATAGTTAACAAAACATAGGTATCGACAAATTTTTTGGTAATTAAAAGTAAGCATTCTTAAATTTAAACAGGAACTTTTAGGTAACTATAAATACATGAGTACATGAATTTAAAAAAATAAAAACCAATTTTCTTATTTTGCCAGTCGCGTAACTAAGCCTAAATTTTTGAAGTGCACACAGTTGGCACCTGATAATTTAAAGTGGAAGAATTTGACAAGCTATTTTAAATATCTACATATTTTATGCACGTAGATTGAGAAAGATGTGAAGAAATATAACTCTTGGTAATACTTTTTGTTCGGGTTAAAAACGCACAATAATAAACCCGAACAATAAATACATATTTAGGTGATTTTTTGCAGTTTTTTTGTTTGTATCGAGACACGTGGTAAAAATTCATTATTCACAAATAAATAAATTTCTGGAATTTTTTTGGTGGCTACTACTCGGTGACGTCATCGCTTGATGAATTGGAATTTCAAGCGATTCACTCGATTATTAAAATCGCTCGAGTATCAAGTACTCGATTATTAAAATCATCGGTTTTTCCCAACACTAATATTTTTAGTAATTAAGAACAAACATATCATTCGCAGGTACCACCTCTTAGACTCTGAACTACAGTTCATCTTAATTTTCTCTTTCGTTATAATTTCATAACTCATTTTGGTATTTTGCTTGTTTCAGATGGACAGAACCCCCTCAATCTCTTTAACACGAAACAACAACCAAAGAAAAAACGAAAATCGAGGACCGCCTTCACGAACCTCCAAATTTACGAGTTAGAAAAGAGGTTCCTCTATCAGAAATACATTAGCCCGAACGACCGAGACGAAATCGCATTAAGTTTGGGCATTACAAATGCTCAAGTGATAACGTGGTTTCAAAATCGACGAGCGAAACTGAAAAGAGATATGGAAGAATTTAAAAAGGACGCCGTCGGCGAAAAAATTTTATCTAGTCACAAGAGTTTCTTAGAAAACGTTCAGGATTTTGGCGTTTTAAGGAAAAAGTCTTTAGGTAGCGACGATGATTGTCCGAAGAATTTAATTATAAATAAAAACTGAAAACTAAGACGGGCATGTATTATTGAAGTTTTTTTAAAGTTAAAAATCTTTTAATTCTATGCAAAAAAGATTGCCGAGGGATTTTATGTGCTATTTAGATGCAAGGCACGGCTGTGGTGGCGCCACGGTTAAAGCGGCACTCAATGGAAATTCTACAGCGTATGACAGAGTATGGTGGTTCGGAGCCCGCGTGAAGCTCTAGGTTCCCTTGGGAAGGCGAACGAAGAGGAAGAATTTAAGGAAAAAATAATCTAACTATACAGGGTGTGTCTTAAATATGGTCCTTAACGTCGGAGTGTAACGTCTTTTAAAAAAAAAAAGGTCTTATATAGGGTGTTGAAAACAGGTCGGTACCCCGAAATAACTCCGGTGCATTGCATTGCAGCGGAAAATGTCTACGAAAAAAGTTGTTTGGTTTTGAAGAAGGAATAGTTTGCAACTTAAACCACCCCCCACCCCCTCAACCCCCGGGCGCGGGTGGGGGTATGTTAAGATTTTCAAATGGAAAAAGTTGTTTGTATTCCACGGGCATTTTTTAGTACAAGACAGAGGAAAAGAGTATTTCTGGGATAAAACTTGATTTTCGCACGGTTCTGATTTTGTCTTTCTCATGGTGATTATTGGTGAAGGATGGGCCCGAATAAAAAAAATTTTCGGACAAAAGATGTTTACTTTTGGTCGGAGAACACGATACGAAAATAAAAAATATGGGGTTTCCATTTGAAAACCTTAACTTACCCCAACCGCGCCCGGGGGTTGAGGGGGTGGGGGTGGTTTAAATTGCAAACTATTCCTCCTTTATAACCAAACAACTTTTTCCTAAGACATTTTCCGCTGCAATGCGATGCACCGGAGTTATTCCGGGGTACCGACCTTTTTTCAACACCGTATATACCGTTAAAACAAGATTTCAGTTAAAATCCGATTTTCCTATGTTAAAATAGTTTTAACTATCCCTCCTGATCAATTCTAGATTTAACTAGTTAAAACTCGAATTTCCAAACATTCTCAGTGAATTCTTGTTTTGACAAAAGCCATTTTAGTTAATTCTAGATTTAAGTACTTAAAACTACAATTCACAAACTATTAATTTTTTATAATTTGACTAAACATATTTCCGGGTAAACCCGAAGAAACTCGCGCTAGTCGCTCTTTGCTTCTCGAGCAAATGAGGTCGTAACCGTGATTTCTGTTCTAGGACAATTTTAACTGATTTACCTTAGTAAAAACCAGTTTTAACTAGTAAAACCCGTTTTGAAGACAATTCTAGTTTTAACTAGTTAAATCTAGAAATGACTAGGGCGGATAGTCAAAACTAGCTATGTATCAAATTTGATATTTTATTTTTGTTTCATATTTTTTTGTTATTTTTTAACTTTCAAAGCCATTTAAGCATTAGTTGCCTAAAATAATTGACCGATTGGAAATTGTCAGGTTACTACAAACAGAAATTTTAAAAATAATCCAAATTTTGACAGTCTAGTAATTGGCATTAAAAATAATAATTATATTTTAATTTTCAACACCCTGTATCTCTGAATATCAGTGTTTCATGCTTATACAAGCTTTTTTCCTTAAAATATCGTAAGAAATTACATCTTGACGTTATGGACCGTATTTAGGAAACACCCTATTCGTGTTTAATAAAGAAAAGTTCACATGAACAGATGTCGTCAACTGCTTACATTTTTTGGAATTTTTTAAAAATCATTATTTTTTAATATCCCCGAAAGAACTTTAGATATTAAATTTGGTATGTATTAATAGGATGTAAAACCACATGTTTTAGTTATAAAAGTTAATATATCGATCAACCAGTGCCGTCAATGAAAACGTCCAGTTTTTTTTCAAAAAAATGGTACGCCAACGACATTTTTCGAGGCGGATATTTTTTCTGATTAGCCTGATAAATTCTAAATGAAAACGGTCTATTGCGTTGTCGTCAAGCGCACCATTCTTGTTCAAATTGAAGTTTTTTATTAACATTCACTATGATAAATTTTTGGGGGTCATTTATAACAATTTTTATAAAACATTTGTTTATACAACTTTTTGCCATTCTTCATAACCATTCATTCCAATTTGTTGTTTGACAATCAAAATCTGAAATATGGATATAGTAGACCAGATTCCATTCCCGGCCAGAAAAATACTGCCAGTTTTTTGTCGAAACGGGTTCAATCGATATATAAATTTATTTAAAAAAAATGTTTTCTAGCACATATCGTTACCTACCTATTTTTCAAAATGTATTTTGAAAAATATTAACATCTCATTAAAATAATAAGTATTGTATATTGTAAAAATAAATTATTTATAATTCGGAAAAAAGTTCGCCACATATGGGAAACTTTTTTATTATTGAAATATTTAAAAAACTGTTTACACCGATTGCATTGACATTTGTCACGTACGTGACTACTTGTTTGGCTGGAAACTTGTAAAAACATATATTTTGTTATGGAAAACTAGTATTAGATGACGATATATCGAGAAAAGTTCATTTAACAAAGTGTTTCGCTTTAATTTTATACTCCTGTATCCAGTTTGAAGCCAAAATTCCAAAAATTATATCTTTCAGAAAAATATCCAGTATTAGTTCCATACTCCCAGGAATATAATGAAAATGTATTAAGTGATCGAGAACCAAGATAACAACCTATCATTTAAACGTTTTGGTTGTTTTTAAAAAAATGTATTTCTTAAATCCAAAATAAAAAGTCTATTTACTTTTCAGGTGATATTAATATCAAATACCAATGTATTGAAAAATTATTATTTCCTAGACCACCCGATGATTCCTTATACAATAAGGGCGTATTCTTGTCTACACAGTAGCACTTCAAAATACTAATTCAGATTGAATAGTACTACCAAGGAATGGAAGCCCTTTCCATTGATAGGATGTCAACACCTGCAAACCGGTTTCGAATTCTTTTGTTCTCATCAGTACAGAGTAGGTGTCCATACCTATCATCATATCAACGGTAGTGGAGAAAATACAACGCGGTGGTAGTACCATTCAATCTGAATTAGTAATTTAAAGTGCTACTGTGCAGACAAAAATACACCTTTATTGCATAAGGTATCATCGGGTGGCCTGCTAAACACTTTTCTCAAATAACTTTCGATATCTCGTCATCTAATATCAATTTTCCATAACCAAATATACTTTTTTCCATCCTCCGGTCCAACGAGTCACTTGATAAATGTCAAAATAAGTTTTGAGGTTACCAATCGTGCAGACGCAATCGGCGTAAAAAGTTTTTTTTAAATATTTCAATTTTAATATAATTTCCAATATGTGGCCAACTTTTTTCGGGCCACTGTATATAATATAGCGCTGTAAATAAATATTCATAAATAATTCAATTATTTCCTGTATATAAAGAAGTGTTATCTGCTGTCCAAACGAAACAGGCTATCGCACTTGCACTACACTTTACTGCTCCCATTTATTTGGACTACAGTTTGTAGGATAAAAATTGCATCGAAATAGCCATTGTAAACTTGGATTTTTATTCGATCGTTGAATGGAACCCATTTTTTCACTCACAAAATTTAACTATTTACTGCACACCCCATAAGTTGTATGTATCCATAGTGCGTATTAAATATTTACTATTATTTTACTCCTGAAAGTGAATGGCCACTGACTCCCAACAAAATTTCAGTTCGCTAATTTGTCAGAGTTAAAAAGAAACAGCCTTTTTTGAAGGACATGTTTTTCAAAAAAAAAGGTAAATTAATTATTATCTCGATTATAACGATAACATATTGGTAACAAAAAGTTACCAAGAAATTAATAGGTATTCTAATAAATAAATTATACATAGGGTATTCTATTTAAATTTTCAAAGTTGCTAATACTTCTTAGTAGATGCGGCAACACTGGAAGGCTAAAAATGGTTTTCAGAAATGAAAATTTTTAAAAGAGAGAGCATGACCACTTATACAAATTGTTATGGAAATGACTTATTGTATTTAAACCGGCAAATCCTGAAATGAAAATAAATTGAAGAAAATTAAAGAAATAACCATAAACGGCGCTTTGAATTATTAAACGAAATATACACTTTATATGAAATCTCAAAATTTACGTGGCCGCTACTGAGGACGTTCGCAATTAATAGTTTATTGTGGCAGTCGCGAGTCTCAAAAGAGGTCAGCTCATTATATTCGGTGTTGTCATATTGCAACATAGAATTGTAAACGCACGTGTTCAGTGTTTGACAACAAGACGTATTTGACGCGCGTTATCACTTCTTGTTCTTACTTTAAAAAAATCTACAATTTTAAGGTACATACTCTCTTACCTACGATCTTATTTTAAAATAATCGGTTTTATAATTAAATTCCATAAAAAAATAAACCACAAAAAGTATGTTTTTCAACAGCTCAACAGTAGATAATATCACACAAATTTGAAATTACATCACAACATTTATTATTTTATTTCATAACAGAAAAAAAAATCGGGTAATGCTACAACTAACAAAACGTTTAAAATTCGTATACGTCAAGCACATGGAACCCTCGACAGCGTCACTCCACGCCCTAGTCACCTCATGCAGCTCACGGCAAGTCATATTTGACAGCACAATTTTATTTCTGCAAATTTACATATTCGGCACGCGTGATAACACTGTGTCAGAGTTTAACGCTAGAAGGCTACAAGATTCACTTGCGATCTTGACAAACACAAAATATGTAATAAAAATGATCTGCAGTGTACGTAGTCTGCTTCTAAGTCGTGACAGCATGTGCTATTTTGTCGATATGACAACACGTGAATTCACGTGACGTGATAATAGTGTGTTTGCGGCTTTAGTATACTCTAGTGACCCACATTGTTGCTAACTGAATCCAGATGGAACGGCGCGACTGTATGTGGGTTACCTTAGTATTTAGATATTCGATTTAAAAAAAAAGTATGTAGACTTTCTCTAGGACACCCAAGGAGTCACCGATTTAAATATAATAAGTTATTTCCATAACACCCTGTATTGTTGAAAGGAATATTAAAGCCCAATTCTGCTATAATAAATATGATCGTCATTAAAGTGCGGTACGTAATTCGAGGTGATATGCAATTAGGCTCTCATGGGATTTTTTTTCCATTCGTCAGCATTAACAACTTATATTAAAATATTATTAATGTTAAAATTATTTCAATATTAATAATGCATAGTTGCGGTTTTAATAAAATTTTATCCCAATAAGCACTCTGTCAGCAGGAGTTCATCGAAACGCCTCGGCGACCGCTGCTTCTTTCATGTGAGAGAATTTAGTGTTCGAAATTTCATCAAAAAATAAAATCCAACTTTACTCTTTTCACTTTAGATATTTTGAGCAATGTAACATTTTATGTAAATATTAGATATTAAATGTAATGTTTAAGCAAACCCCGTGACAAGATAAAGTTTCAACTCAGTCCAGTTTCTATTCGACCAATTGAAATTTGTTTCTGTCACTAGGTATACTTAGCAATTAGTATATTATCGTAAATAAATCGAAAGTTAAGGCAGTATATGCAAGTACGTTTTATTTGTTTACCAAACCCTAGGACGCACAAATACATTCAATTGTTTCGGTACAATCGAATTCCTAACATGTTTTAATAATAAAAAATTATTTATTGAATTGGAATTATTAAAGTAATGGAGTCGAAATAAGTTTTAATTAATGTTCATGATATACAGTGTCACCCAGTGGCATATATAGGAATTTGTTTCGAGGGGGGCCTAACCTAAAAAATATAGTGGCTTTTAGGATAAAACGAAATAGTAACAAAAATATTGATCAAAAAATAAAATAGTAACTGCATCACAACTCTGACTTAATTATTAACTGAATAAAAAATATATTGAGTGTTTAAACAACAACGAACAAAACAATCATCTACTAAAAACAAACATCTAGTAAAATCAAGATTTATATTTTTCCTACCGAATTCATCTTTAAATAAATTGGTTAAAACATTACATTTCCCCCCTCCCCTGTATACGCCTCTGGTGTCATCATTAAAGTTGTAATCATATGGGGAAAAATGTATTTTTTCATTTAGGTAAAATTTGACTTCACCGTAAGTTTGTGCTTCAATAAAGACCAAAAATTACCTAATTAAATGGGATCACGCGGATTTTGTTGACTGTCAAATTTGACATTTTCTCCGCAAAATGTCGAAAAATGGCATTTAATGATCGAATTTAAAAAAAAAAACATATTTAGAAAAGTTTATATTCTAATTTTAAGCCCAAATCTCAAATTTTCACTATTGATAATTTTGGATTTCTATCAATTTTTGGCCAATATCTATTTTGATTGAAAACGACCCTACCACCGTAAATCTACTTACTTATACAATCTCATCATCTAAATTCATTCTTTATACCAAAAATGGTACAAAAAACGTGATTTTCCTCAACAAACTAAATTCCAGTTTAAAAATGTTGTCATCTGTGGAGCAAGCTCCTCACAACTTTAAATATTTATTTAACGACGAGAAGAGTCTGGATTTTTAAATAATAAATGCGCGTTACAAAAACAGAAATATTAAGTACAGTAAAAGTGCCGTTGTCTATAATTAAGTCTTAATTTTATCTCATCTCAGGGAAAAATAGATAGAAAACAAAAATTATCATAAGTGATTCAAATTTGATATGTGGGCACAAAATTACTATACAAGAAACTTTTCCAAATAATTTTTTTTTTAAATTCGGTCAATAACTACCATTTTTCGGCCTTTTGTATAAAAAATGTCAAATTTGACAGTTAACAAAAGCCGCATTACCCCATTTAATTATGTAATTTATTGAAGCAAGAACTTGTGGTAAATTTAAATATTACATAAATCGAAAAAAATTTACTCATATGGTTCCAACTTTAATAGTGAAACTGTATATAATCGTATAAACAAATTTCCCCCTCAGTGAAAAGGGTTTTTTACCGTCATTTTTAAAACTATAGCTTGAAAGAAGCTCAAAAATCGATTTGCATAAAACTTTCGGATTTTTAAACATGGGTTTGTGCGAATTCAGCAGCGCAGAGGGGGCTTTTGACCGAGAAACGATATTATAGACACGAAAAAGAAAATGATGTAAACGAGCACAAAAATTTGAGTCGTTGGTATTTTGTTAAAAAAAGATTTTACATAAACATAAAATAGTCTTCTAAAGCTTTGGAGAAATACCTCAAAACCTGTTTGGCAGTTTTTGGTTTAATGCGTTGTGGCAAAAGTCATCGAATTTACAAAAAATTATAGAGGTTCTTCTAATTTCAAAATCATAAATATACAGGGTCCGCAAACGAAGGGTGGACGGAAGATTAAATCGTTATCGAAGAACTTATCAACAATACTAAAACAGCTTGAGGTATTGGATTAAAAGCGGCATGTTTTAAAAATATTTTACATTATACAGCGTGGCCCAAAAAAGTGTGAGAGCATAAAGTTATATTTTTTTAAATGGGACATCCAGTATTTTATTGCATATTTAGGTTCGTATTACTATCGTTTATAAGTGCCTCGAATTTTATTTAATTTGGTTTAGTAGTTTCGAAGAAATAAATTAAAAACTAAAAAAAATTTTGCAGTCCTGAATCAAAAAAATCAAAAATCCAATCCAGAACTATTTTTTTAACCTCGGCATTGAGTCAAATTTATGACAAGAAGTCTAGAGATACTATGAATGCAATTGCGTTTATTTATTTTATACAGGGTGTTCATAATAAGCTTTCAAAACCCCACATTTTATAATAATTTTTCTGAAGTTTTTGAAATGGAACACCCTGTATATTATTTGGCTATTTGACGTAGAATTCATAGACAATTTTTTTTTGTAATACAAGCATATAAGTTACATCCAGCCGTTTTCGAGATAATTATAAATATCATAAATTATGTTGTTTAAATAGAGTTTTTAATGGGAAATTTTGTTATAGGCGACTAGACTAATAATTGTAAACTAAAGTAAATGTTCAAAATAGCTTCCTTTTACTCTTAGAGTTTACCGTATTTTAGTTATTTCGATATAAATTTTAAAAGTCTACATTTTTGCTATATTTATTTATTTAATTTTATTTTTTATTCTTAATCGAGTTGCCATGATTTTTTTTTGTTTAGATTGTCACTATGACAGCCAAATAAAATTATTTACATTTGTTCAGTCATCGAAATTAAGTACTAACTTACACAATATGTCGAATTTTACAACTTTAGAAATGGTAAATATGATTTTTATACTGGGTAAATGTGCAAGAAATTGCCTCCTCGCGAGCCGAGTGTATGCTGAAAGATATCCAGATATTGAGAGAAAGCCGAGACCAGAAACCTTCGAGAAGTTATTGAAAAGATTTGTAGAAACAGGAAGCGTTGCGTACACAAAAAGGATGATAATCAATAAACCCGTTATTAATGAAGAAAATGAATTAAGAGTTATGTTGGCAGTAGAGGAAAATCATAACATAGGTCAGACTTGCATTTCTCAGAAAACCGGTGTTAAGGAAACAAGCGTGCGAAGTATTTTGAAAAAGTATAAATATCATCCTTATCACATCGAATTACACCAGGAACTTTATCAAGATGATTTCTTAAGAAGAATTACATTCTGTAATTGGATGCTTAATAAAATTAGAGAAGTACCAGATATTTTATCAAAAGTTCTCTTTACGGAATCGTAAATAGACATAATATGCATTATTATGCTAGTGAAAATCCACATTCGGTTCGACATGTAGATAACCAAAATCGCTGGTCGGTTAATGTCTGGGGAGGAATATTAGGGCCTTATATTATTGGCCCATATTTTTTTAAAGAACGTTTAACGGGACAAGTTTACCTTAATTTTCTTCATCAAGATCTGCCCATTTTACTGCAAACTTCAAATGTAGATGCCGACACTCTCCAAAACTTCTGGTTTCAGCAAGACGGCGCTCCCCCATTACTATGAGCCGGTAAGACAATTTTTAAATCATTGGCGACGTAACCAGTGGATCGGACGTGGTGGACCAATAGCTTGGCCTCCTGATTTAACACCCCTTGATTTCTACCTCTGGTGATATGTCAAAGAACAAGTCTATGCTATAGCTCCTACTAATCGAGAAGATATGAAAGATCGCATACGAGAGGGATTTAGAAATATTAGAATAAGAACTCTTCAAGATCTCCAGATAAATTTTAGTCGAAGGCTACATCTATGCCTTCAAGAACAAGGGAGGACCTTTGAACATATAATTAGAGCCAGGCAATAAATTCCGATTTATCGCCTCATAAGGGATTATTTATTTTCACCTTGTCAAAACCTTTGTTTTCTTAAACTTTTATTGTATTTCATTATTTTGTTAAGTTTAATCCATTACAAATGTCACGTAATAAATCAATTAAATTATATTTAGATAATAGTAAAATAAAAAATAAAGAATATCATTGAATGCTAGGTTATTAAAATAGTATTAAGAAAATGAACTTATGCATAACGAATGTAAACCATTAAAAAGTTACCCATAGATTTTAAGAAAAAGTAGCAAAAATGTAGGCTTTTAAAATTTATATCGAAATAACTAAAATACGGTAAACTCTAAGAGTAAAAGGAAGCTATTTTGACAATTTACTTTAGTTTAGAATTATTAGTCTAGTCGCCTATAACAAAATTTCCCAATAAAAACTTAAACAATATAATTTATGATATTTATAATTATTTCGAAAACGGCTGGATATAACTTGCTTGTATTACAAAAAAAAATTGTCTATGAATTCTACGTCAAATAGCCAAATAATATACAGGGTGTTCCATTTGAAAAACTTGAGAAAAATTATTTTAAAATGTGGGGTTTTTGAAAGCTTATTATGAACACCCTGTATAAACGCAATTACATTCATAGTATCTCTAGGCCTCTTGTCATAAATTTCACTCAATGTCGAGGTTAAAAAAATAGTTCTGGATTGTTTTTTTTGATTTTTTTATTCAGGACTGCAAAACTTTTTTTTTAGTTTCTAATTTACTTATTAACTTATAAAGGATAGTAATACGAACCTAAATATGCAATAAAATACTGGGTGTCCCATTTAAAAAATATAACTTTATGCTGTCACACTTTTTTGGGCCACCCTGTATAATGTAAAATATTTTTAAAACATGTCGCTTTTAATCCAATATCTCAAGCTGTTGTAGTATTGTTGATAAGTTCTTCGATAACGATTTAATTTTCCGTCCACGCTTCGTTTGCGGACCCTGTATACACGGTGTTAAAAAATATATTGTATTTTTTATTTTATTAATTAATGCCAAACGATATTCTAATAATATTTGTTAAACATAAAGGATTAGAGCACTTTACTTTGGGCCAATTAATTCATTCGACTGCGGATTATTAATGATTTTAATACGATTCCCGCTAGTCCCGAAATTTTCCCACATTTGCAGCAATTCATTTGACTTTTGTTCATATGAGTTCATTATTCAAAGTTTTAAATCATACGCATTATCAAATCATTATTAATTTATAAAATAAATAATACAATATTTTTTTAACACCCTATATTTCAAACCCGAAAAACTATTATACCACATTCTCGTCTTAAAATAAGGTGAGGGTTCACCTCCTCCATTTTTTCAGAGAGGTTAGGAAACACCCTGTATTATGCCCTGGTATTGCCATATTTGGATTCTAAATTATTCATGGTTTACTATCTAATTATTAATTTCAGAAATAACCATTTAATTGACAACCCCGTTCCCAAAATATGACCAAAAAGCAGATTTTCATGGAAAAAACTTACTTAATAAAAAACATTGACTAGACTAGACTGAGACTAAATGTAGTATTGTGACTACTTTTAAAATCATATAGGGCACATTAGAAATGCTGTGCTACTGTGGAGCTTTTCGCCTCTCAAGAAAATTACTTATACATTAGTTTTTTTTTGAAATTTAAAAACATAATTTTAAGATATTAAATTTATTTCTGACTTGCCCCTTATAGTTTAAATGTTAGTAAAGGGATTACATTTAGGTGACGATGACTATTTATTAAACTTATAGTAAATAGTATAATATTGTGGCCTTATTTTTCCATGAAAACCTTATTCTGCTTTGGAATGCATATTTTGGTCATATTTTGGAACACCCGATATCAATTGAAGGGTTATTTCTAAAAGAAATTATTCAATAATACACAATATAATGTTTAGAATACAAATGTGGCATAGATTGCTACTTGCTGATTTTGAAATTAAGAAAAAGTTTCTATTTTTTTGTAAATTCGATAACTTTTGCAACAACGCATTAAACAAAAAACTGCCAAACTTGTTTTGAGATATTTATCTACGCTTTAGATGGCTGTTTTACTTCTACGGGAATATTTTTTTAACAAAATGCTAACGAGTCGAACTTCTTGTTTTCTTGCATCACTTTCTCTTTCGCCCTGTATAATACTGAAAAGCCGTTCCTAGTCACACGCGTTACCCGCCACTTAATTCGCACAAAACCACGTTTAAAAATCAGAAATCTCTACTCAAATCGGTTAAACCTCTTTCGAGCTATAGAATTTAAAAAATGAGGTTAAAAACCCGTTTGCCGATCTTTTAGTTGCCCAGTCTATTGCTGAAATATTCACCAAGGAATCATGGTTTCAGCCGCGCTAAGTGCATAAAGAGAAATACTGCCAGTTGTGTCGTTGCTCTTTTGACGAATCTAAGTGATCTATCTCGTCAATTTAGACGTAGCAAGACATAATTTGATATACAGGGTGATCCAGCTAAAACTTAACACCTCGATTTTCCTGTTTTAAAGTGAAAATGTAGAAAATCGCTTGGACCCGTCGATTTCTGATTCGAGGGGGAATCATTTTTCCGCTTTTTTCATCTCCGTAACTTCAACCCCCTAACGGGGGTGAACACAACCTCCTGATTGTGAATAGGGATGAGGGGTATTGCTCATTTTGAAGATCTTATCGAGTACTATCTGACCCTAAAATTTCGCTTCAAAATTTTCATCTTTAACGAAATGACAGGTAAAATAGTGGAAGACTACTTACTTTTGTGATTAGTTTATTAAATGCTGAAAATGGACATCATTCATTTCCATGTAGTAAAATAAATTTTACTCAAAACGTTCACGGACATTACTCAACATTTGTGGTGTAATTTGACGGCATTCATTAATGATCCACAATCAATTAAATCTTAGATTTCAGGTGACCCATAGAAAAAGTGCAGTGGAGCCACATCAGGTGATCTGGGTGGCCACTCAATATGCCCCCTTCTTCCAATCCAGGCCTGAGGAAAATTTTCATCTAAGAACTGACGCACAGGTTGAGCGAAATGAGGTACTAAAACGTTATCGTCTACATTTTTAAAAATCGTTTTTAAAACTGACGACGAACGTGAAAGGACACAACACACACACAATATAATCTATGTTTACAAATGAAGCGAATTCTTCTTGTTGAAAAATGATCGTTATATGGTCTTCTTCATTCTTCAATACTTGAACGAGGGCTGGATAAATAGCGTTCTCTAATAGTTCTAAATACATTTGGCCAGTAAGATTACCGGGTATAAAAAAAGGGCCGATTATGTGATTTCCATAAATACCCGCCCAAACATTTAACTGTTGGGGATGCTGAGTATGCACTTCACGAAATAATCTTAGATCTTCATCTGACCAATACCGACAGTTATACCTGTTTACAATGCCATTAAGGTAAAATGAACACTCTTCCGAGAAACAGATATTGAACATGTAGTTAGGATTATTGTTAATAATTCCACTGACCACTTCACAGAACTGGAGTCGGCGATCGAAATCATCCTTATTCAGTCCCTGAACCAGTCGTATCTTAAAATAATGGAACTTATGTTGTTTAAGGATTCTCATGATTGTTGTGCGTGAAACACCAGATACATCGGACAATTTCCTAGTACTAAGGGTCGGATCCATTGCTACTTGACCTCCCACTTCCCTCGCTTCGCCTCTGTCATACACCCTCTTTTTGTTTCCGACTGAACCAGTAGCGTCAAATTTGGCAACCAATTGCACAACGTAAGCAGCGGATACATTTTTTTCAGGATGCTATTCGTTAAATAAAGCCGCTGTTACTCGCGCAGAGTCGTTATTTCTAAAAAATAATTTTATAATTTCCACCCTTTCTTCTACGGAATACACCATTTTAATTCTACTACAAAGGTACAATCGAATTGACACAGTTTTAACGTTCTTAACAATTCACGATAGACTAAGGTAAATCAAAAACATGGCCCGTCTACTTTTTTGGACAAAAAATTAACAAATAAATAAATAAATTCAACTGCGTCTGATAAGAGTAATATCCTCGAGGTAAATTCCACATTCTCTACTCATACACCAGCGTTCTTTACTGCATGGAAGTGAATGGTGGCCATTTTCAGCATTTAATAAACTAATCACAAAAGTAAGTAGTCTTCCACAATTTTAGCTGTCATTTCGTTAAAGATGAAAATTTTGAAGCGAAATTTTAGGGTCAGATAGTACTCGATAAATGAGGTATCGCAACACCCCTCATCCCTATTCAAAATCAGGGGGTTGTATCCACCCCCGTTAGGGGGTTGAAGTTACGGAGATGAAAAAAGCGGAAAAGTTATTCCCCCTCGAATCAGAAATCGACGGGTCCGAGCGATTTTCTACATTTTCATTTTAAAGCAGGAAAATCGAGGTGTTAAGTTTTCGCTGGACCACCCTGTATGTCCGAACAGGACACATGCGATTTCCCATGTAAATTGCGAGGTGGCTAAATATTCGCTCCTGTATTAAAGACAACTTGTATCAAGACTTTTTAAAGATAATAATGAGAGTAAAAGGTCCACCAAGTTTGAACTTTTTTCAACATACCGCTTTTAAGATATTAAGGAATTAGCTTAAATCTGGAGTAAGTGTAAGAGTAAAATGAAAATACCAGTAATCATCTTTATAATCAGGTTTATACTTGTCAGTATTTGACAGCGTTTTTAGGTTTCCTCAAATAATTTTCCCGTTGAATATTTCTAATCGCCATGAGCTATTCGGTTGAGGAAAAAGTTACAATTATTTAATGGTACTATACGGCAGAAATAGTTATCAAGCGGTATTCGACTTGTTCTCAGTAGATTTTCCTAACAGATCTATTCCGAACAGCAAAGTTTCATAATTGTTTAGGATATTGTTTGGCGGCTAACGGAGGGTTGTTTGAGCATCTTCTTAAACATTAATCAAAATAACTCCTACCACTGTAAATAGTATTATTAAATTTTCTTTAAATTTTGTAAAATTTATCATTACGTTTTTGATTGTTTATTATGTAGTATAAAATAAAATGATAATTTGCTGTCTATTAATATTTTTTTTTACTGGAAGGTTATAGTTAGAGAGACGGTGACAATACGGGGTCCGTGAAGTGGAATATCAGTAATTTGTTTTTTCGTGGAGTTTAGGTCCCCCTCTACAACTTTTATATCTGATGAAATGCCGTAGAGCGTTGCTGAGAGGCGCTGTACCGCTTTAGATAGGAAATTCTCAATAAATTCAAAATTATATCGAGCCATGTCTGAAAATGGATTTACAGCATCTGCGTGACCCCGTGCAAGTCAACACTTGCATCTACTTTTCCGAGCGTATAAAAAAAAATGAAAATTAAAAAAAAGAAAAAAAAGCGAATTTGAAGTTGAAATTTTATAAAATGAACATTATATGTTAAAGATTATGTGAAAAAAATTGTATCGTTCCAGGTCTCGCCATTTTATTATTGTAATTTTTTTTAAATCTCCTCGGAAGTAATTCGGAACACGATCGTGACCTGTCACAAAATTGTCACACTACATTCCTTGACACCCAAATATTGTGGGAAAAAAATTTCAGAAGAATCGCACCTAGCTAGGCGGAAGTCTGACAATATTACGCAAAGATACCGGAAGGCAGGTATCGTTCAGTTGTATGACTTGAAAAATGATTCGCAGTATTCTTTTTATCAGAAAATTGTTTACGAGTCATCTCCATGTGAATACAAATCGATTAAGCCCACTTGGACGCATGTCACTTGAGACTTTTTTCCATTCATTTTTTTATACACGCTCGGAAAAGTATATGAAAGGGTTGACTGTAAATTCAATTTCAGACATGGCTCGATATAATTTTGAATTTATTGAGAATTACCTATCTAAAGCGGTACAGCGCCTCTGAGCAAAGCTCTACGGCATTTCATCAGATATAAAAGTTGTAGAGTTGGACCTAAACTCCACGGAAAACCAAATTACTGATATTCCACTTAACGGACCCCCTATTGTCACCGTCTCTCTAACTATAATTACAGTTATTGAATAAGTAATTTTATTCGTCCTTAACCTTAACATTGACATAAAATAACTTTGACAAATTTATTATTATTATTAAATTATTATTATTTATTTCCTGATGTACTGTCAGAAATCTGTCAGGTCCGTATTGCTTAGTTTAGATATCATTTTACAAATACATTTTGTCCAATAACTCCTAAATTAGTATGAAAATACACTTTAAATTGAACAAGGACATTATTCTTATTGTAGTATTTAAAAAGTTTAAGTACATTTTTGAGCTAAAATAAATAGGGTAGTGAATATTTAACAACCTCTCAATTTACATGGGAAATCCTATGTGTCCTGACCGAGCGCACCACCCGGTATATTAACCATAAGGCCCCAACAGATGCTCAGTCATGTATTGCTTGCTCAAGCAAGTTGTAATGACTTACAACCACAACAAGGCTACAATAGATGCTCCGTCATGCATTACAACTTGCTAGCGCAAACTTAAGTTGTAGGTAAGTCAAATTTGAATTATCGTTCGACCACTAATTATTCAGCCTTGATGCATACAGGGTGTTATGGAAATGACGTATTATATTTAAACCGACAATTCCTGAGACAAAGACAAATTGAAGAAAAATGGCGCTTTCAATTCATTCAGCAGTAAAAGTGACCTGACGTCAAACCAGAAAAATACCTGTTTGGCACTGCGATACAAGTAAGCAATCAAGGAATTCTGGCCGGTGTTGTCTTTTGTGCACCTTAAACTCTTTAGACAAAATAAAATAATTTTAACACTTTTCCATTCTGTAATACCTTTTTGTACAATTAATTGAAGAACATTTACGACGGACTATGTTTCAAACAACCCGAAAATACATATGGAATAGTAATAGCCACGTGCGTCACTTAGTCAAATGCCAATGACCTCTTGACGCCTTACATCGGCTGAGCGAAGTAGTTTCATATAGCGCCACACGCTTGCGTCTGTTAATTGAAGACCAACCAGCGGCCGGATACGTTGTGTCTCGTCGATCACCAACAACATTCTTGGCAATCCGCTCTGTTTTTTCGGTTTACGCGTGTATCTTGCCCGTCCATAAATAATCTTTGAATATTGTTTTTATTGACGCGGTTCTTCTGGACGTCAAATTTCGTGTAATAAAATCTAATAATCTGTAGTATAATCTGTATTATTGTATTTTCAAAAGCTAACTATCGGTTCTCTGTTTCACTATTACCGTGTGTACATAAAGGGTTTCCAGGAGTGTTCCCATGAAAAAAAAAACTGTTTGTGTTTGTGCCTGGATTTCCTCGCTCTTTAGGTATAAGGATAAATACAAGTATGTAGAAAATAATTTATTTTTATAATTTTATATGGAATTTCAGTTTTACATTAAGTTTGGCAACATTGCCATTGGCTCTGGGTGGAATGTTGTACAGTAGCGCGGACTGACCTGTGAGTAAGAGTGTTTGTTAACCCACTTTTAAAACGGTCGATTTAAAAAAAATAAACTATGTAGCGCTTCTCTAGGACACACAAGGAGTCACTCATTTAAATATAATACGTAATTTCCATAACACCCTGTATATATTTTGCGTTTATTTATTATTAAAAATATGGCTGATGAGCTGTTACTGTGTGTGGTTGCTCTTGATGTAGTAGCAAAAAGGAACAGGAGAGAACGTTCCCAGTTGTCGAAAGAAGGGTTACTAAGCGACAGCAATTATCACACATCAATTTGCTAGATGAGCTCCGATTAGAACCTCCTGAGGACTGGTTCAATTACTTAATAACAATAATAAAAACCTTTGGGGGCCCGTGAATAATGATTAATTTTAGCAACAACAATAACAAGACTTACACGCACTAAAAATATCTAGACCAATCCGGCCACTAGCGCAACGACAAAACTAAAAATTTAAGTTTGCGCAAGCAAGCTGTAATGTAAAACAAGCACTCTATGTGGGCCTTTAGTCGATTTTATAACAAAAAATCTGAAAATACAGTGAAACCTCTCCTAACGGATACCTCTAATAAGCGGACATCTCTATTAAGCGGACATTTTTTCATAGTCCGGAACTAGGTATATGAATGCCATGAAAATTAACCTCTATTGGGCGGACTGTCCTTTGGGCGGACGCGGACAGGCTGACCGGCAACCAATCGCGTATGAGTCGCAGCGCGAAAGGACTTCGCCGAATGAAAGTATGTGTGATTCCCCGACAGCAGTCCGCCGTTTATTTGCGAGTTGTAAGGTTAAAATCGAAAACAATGGCCCAAAAATGTCGCGTTTTAAGTCTGAAAGAGAATATTGATGTTGTGGAAGTTTGTAATTTGATAACAATGATTTGGGCGAGTTCATTAACATTAATGTTAGCAATGTGCTATTAGAAGATGATAGTGACCCCATTTCTACCGATTATGTAGTCCAAACTGCAACCACATCACTATCTGACCACTCTGATGAAGAAGTTGAATGCAGTAATCAAACAAATGTCACCAATTATCAACAAGCCATTAGTATGGTAAAGGAATTATAAGAGTATGCAAAGAATAGAGGTGACTCTACAGCAATGGAATTGTTATCAGACTTGGAATTACATTTTCTAGATTGCAAGTATAAAACGCAAACACGTCAAACTACGTTATTAGATTTTTTTAGTACTACATCCTAACTAAAACTAGTGTATTTTTGTTATGTTATGTTTAATTGTACATACATATACATAGTAATAATTTTTCATTTACATATTACCTAATAACAAATTTCCCATGGGCGGACATATCTATTAGGCTGACACATTTAGACGGCCACATAGGTGTCCGCCTAAAAGAGGTTTAACTGTATGTCAATCTTGAGAAGATGTTTCAAGAGGGAAGGGAAATATTTTAATAACGTTTTCTAGAAGTCAATGGAAGAGAAAAGATCATGTAAAGGCCGATTCTGACTATCGTGCAAGCCACGGAAAGGCACCGCATCGGATAAATATATTTATCATTGAATCTTATGGATTTTGCTGGTATAAATTAACATTATGCGCGAAACGTGTCGGCAAGCGACGCGACGGCCCGTCAAAATTGATAAGACGCAATAAGTATATGTATGCAATAATTTTATTTAAAAAAAAGAAGTGGCGTATCATTCTTTTCTTCAAACATACCGAAGGCAATTCCCTCACGAATGCCACTGGTCGGAATAAAAAAACATGTTATAAGTCATAAAATGCCTCTCGATAAATAAAAAGTGTATATAAATAAACAACAAGAATTTTTGAAAATTTTTACCACCCTGTATCTCAAAAGTTAAAACGTTTAGGACATATGTTCATATGAATTTTTTTTTTCTGGAAATAGACTCATGAATATTCTCCTTAAATATTAGCATGTTATTAAGAAACACCCTGTATAGATGCTTGCATATCTTAATAAGCCAGCATCATTTCGGTTTCGTAAATTGTAACTGGTGATACACATGTTTAACTTCACTTTTAAATGTATTTCCGCTTGTCGTCTTAAATTATCTTTTTGATTACTTGAGATATGAACTAATTTAGCTGACATAGACTGTACAAAGGAGATGATTTAAATGCTTATAGACATTTATTATTACGGATATACCGTGTATATCATTGATTAAAGTAATATACGTAAATAAATATAGTGAATGAAGGAGTGCAGAAATTTAATGAAATATACGACTCAGTGCTGATTTAGGGCTTTCTCGAGAGGAGGAGCCTGTGGCTTTCTTAACAAAGTGTGATGTGGATTCCGGAGTATCTAAATGAAATTTTTCCCTAGCGTTTATTTCTCTTTTAGAAAAAAAATGTCCATGGAAAAAGCTTTGCAATGCAACTAAAATTGAAGGAAAGTGTATATTCTTTTGGATCGGAAGATTTTTAGATTTAATTGTATTTACTGTTCCATGTAGAAAGAAATTATGGACTTTCCGTCAATTATTAATAAAATTTGGAAATCTTTTGTTCAATAATTTTTTTTAAAAATGCATCGTTTTCATAAAAAGAGAAAACTCCGTTCTTCAATGCTAAAAATTGAAGTCTGGACCTCGATCACGTTCCGTCTCTTTCTTCCGATTATTGTTGTTTCTGTCGGCGCATCGATTGCGGGCCGATTGTTCTAACGGCAAGGGAAGATCCAATTCGCCTCGTACCTACAAAGCGCGAAATGAACAGGGGGTCAGCATGAGAAATCATTTTTCTTAACCTCCTGCCAGAAATCATTATTATTTACATCCATTATTTAACATGGTCAATAAAATAGAAGCATCTGGCTAAACACAACAGTCAAACCGATTACTTCTAATTATAATAATGTGACAGTAAAAATGCTGTGCAACTTCAAATCATATGTAACTTGACCGAATACAAGTGAGTAAAATTAATAAATTAATAACGACAGCAAGAATTTGTAAATGGCTTAGTAGTGGAAAAGTTAGTATATTAACTACGGTTTAGAAAGATATTATTGCCCTCGACGGCCGGGCAATAATTACTATAAAATACTTCCATATACCAAAACAAAATAATTTTCATAATATGTTAACCATATTTTTGTATGTATTAAGCATATGATTGGAGCTTTAAAAAAAAGTTTTTTCCGACTTTTAACCATAACATTATACATATTTAAGTCATCAGCATTTAATATATTTAATAATGGCGTCTATGGATAACGTAAAACAAAAAGACCCAAGATAGATCCTGGAGTGAGTCCAGATCTTGCAAGACATTGATCTGATGGCGACATGACAACTATTTTCTAAATTTGAAAAATGACAGTAAATGGTCATAGAAAATAGTGAGATAGTATTTGTAGTGTTGGGAAAACCAATGATTTTAATAATCGAGTGCCTACTTCATACTCGAGCGACATTAATAATCGAGTGAACCGCTCGAGTGAATCGCTTGAAATTCCAATTCACCAAGCTATGACGTCACCGACTGCTCGACCGGCAGCCTAGCCGTTTACATGTGGTAGGGTATTTAGCAGGCACGTAACTACGGGTGGGCACAGGTTTAGCTAAAAAAATTGTAGGAGCCACCAAAAAAATTCCAGAAATTTATTTATTTGTGAATAATGAATTTTTACCACGTGTCTCGATACCAAACAAAAAAACTGCAAAAAAGCACCCAAATATGTATTTATTGTTCGGGTTTATTCTTGTGCTTTTTTAAAACAAAAAGTATTACCAAGAGTTAGTTTTCTTCACATCTTTCTCAATCTAGGACCATAAAATAAGTAGATATTTAAAATGGCTTTTCAAATTTTTCCACTTTAAATTATCAGGTGCCCACTGTGTGCCCTTCAAAAATGCAGGCTTAGTTACGCGACTGGTAAAATAAGAAAATAGGTGATTATTTTTTTAAATTCATGTTTATAGTTACCTAAAAGTTCCTGTTTAAATTTTGAGAATGTTATGGTTACCAAAAAATTTGTCGATACCTATGTTTTGTTAACTATTTTGCTCGTTTTCATATTTTCCATTAACATTTTCTATAATGTATGTTATTTTTAAGAATTCTTTTTGAGTTTAATAATCAAAAGTTCCTGTTAAGATTTAAAAATGTTTTCTATAAGATTACCAACGAATTTTTCTATATATTTTGTTAACCATTTTGTTCATTTTGTTATTTTTCATTAACAATTTCTATTATTATGTTATTTTTGAGAAGTTTTCTCTAGTTTATAGTAAATAAAAATTTTATAATTATATCTTCTAATTTTTTAATATTTACAATCGAAGACCTAAACTACGCCGCTGGCTAGTCAGTTAAAACAAAACTTTACAAAACCCATGTCGCGATGACTCCGCTAAGGGATTTGGCATACTTGTTTATAAGCACCTTCTCGTTTATGTGCCTTTAAGAAAGACATATGTCGTGTTACCTGCTCAGCGTCAAGCTCGAACGTCCCCAATCGGCATATTTCGGATCGCGCGTAGAACGCAGGTCGGGTATCAAGTGACAGGCGATATTTTTCGGTTTTCCCCTGAGTTTATAACTAGAGAATTTCCTATCGAGCGAAAAACTGTTCGAATATATGAGCAGTGTTTTAACTCATCACACTACAGCGGTACATTTCCGTCGGCGTCAAGCGAAGCTGGGGTATCGAGTGAAAGATAATAAGTGACGAGCGACGGTTTTCGCCTCAATGGATAACTCGAGCGGTTTTTTTAATAATCGAGCGATGTCGGTTATTTCAATAATCGAATAATCAAGCGGTTTTTCGCTCGAGCGATCACAACACTAAGTATTTGTATGGTAAATGGGATGTGAAATAAACGTTGAGATATTGTTGATAGAGATATTACATGTACAAAAAGAAGTGTAGAGAGGTTCTCTGATGTATTATTTGCCAACTACGAGCTGACAATTGTTAAATTTTCGAACTGTTGTGGAGTTGTTACTTGTGCGATATGGTCGTCGTCCTGTATTAAAAAACCGGGGAAACAATATTTAATGCGAACATTGCTGTTGCTTTTCTTGTATAATGTTGGAGAATCTTGGTTGCAACGAAGTGCTGCCAGACATGTGCTCAGGTCCTCTGTTTAGTTTTTATAACTGTTACAGGCCAGTTGTTTCAAATCTTGATATTAACTCTTTATTTGTTTCAGATCGTTGTCTAAAATTTGGACTTTTCTTTAGTATTGTGATCGCTCGAGCGAAAAACCTTTTGATCACTCGATTATTGAAATAACCGACATCACTCGATTATTACAAAAAACCGCTGGAGTTATCTATTCAGGCAGAAACCGTCGCTCGTCACTTATTATCTTTCACTCGATACCCGAGCTTCGCTTGACGCCGGCGGAAATGTACCGCTGTAGTGTGATCGAGTTAAAAAACAGCTCCTATATTCGAACAGTTTTTCGCTCGATAGGAAATACTCTCGTTATAAATTCAGGCGAAAAACCGAAAATTATCGCCTGTGACTTGATACACGACCTTCGGTCTACGCGCCGCGCCATCCGATTGGCGACGTTCGAGTTTGACGCTGAGCAGGTAACAAGACATACGTTTTTCTTAAAGGCACATAAACGAGAAGGTGCATATAAAAAAGTATGCCACATCCCTTAGCGGAGTCATCGCGACATGGGTTTAGTAAAATTTTGTTTTAACTGGCTAGCCAGCGGCGTAGTTTAGGTCTCCGATTGTAAATATTAAAAAATTAAAGGATACAATTTTTCAATTTTTATTTACTATAAACTCGAGAAAACTTCTCAAAAATAACATAATAATAGAAATTGTTAATGAAAAATAACAAAACGAACAAAATGGTTAACAAAATATATAGAAAAATTCGTTGGTTATCTTATAGTAAACATTTTTACATATAAACAGGAACTTTTTATTATTAAACTCAAGAAGACTTCTTAAAAATAAGAAAATGTTAATGGAAAATATGAAAACGAGCAAAATAGTTAACAAAACATAGGTATCGACAAATTTTTTGTTAACCAAAAGTAAACATTCTTAAATTTGAACAGGAACGTTTAGGTAACTATAAACATGAATTTAAAAAAATAATCACTTATTTTCTTATTTTGCCAGTCGCGTAACTAAGCCTAAATTTTTGAAGGGCACACAGTGGGCACCTGATAATTTAAAGTCGAAGAATTTGACAAGCCATTTTAAATATCTACTTATTTTATGCTTCTAGACTGAGAAAGATGTGAAGAAAAATACCTCTTGGTAATACTTTTTGTTTTAAAAAAGCACAAGAATAAACCCGAACAATAAATACATATTGGGGTGATTTTTTGCAGTTTTTTTGATTAGTATCGAGACACGTGGTAAAAATTCATTATTCACAAATAAATAAATTTCTGGAATTTGGTGGATCCTACAATTTTTTAGCTAAACCTGTGCCCACCCATAGTTACGTGCCTGCTAAATACCGTACCACATGTAAACGGCTAGGCTGTCGGTCAAGCAGTCGGTGACATCATCGCTTGGTGAATTGAAATTTCAAGCGATTCACTCAGTATCAAGTACTCGATTATTAAAATCATCGGTTTTTCCCAACACTACTTTTTTTCCATATTTTCGCGGACGGGTGAAAAATTTCTGCGGACCGACGGTAGACACGAGAAAAAGTAATAACCAATATCGATACATTTAAAAGAATCACGAAAGAACCAATTAAATCTGCATCCGCTAAAAATACCCAACTACAATTTAAAAAGAAAAGTAAACCTCATAAAGAAGACCGAAGACGAGTGAAAAGGATTCCAGATCGGCCAAATCAGAGAGACCGCCGAGTCAGGAGGTGTTCGCGGCAGGCCGGAAATTAAAGAGCGGCTCTGGCCGTAATTTGAAATGAGCCGAGGCCCATTTGTCTAGTTATGTCGTTATCCGCACTAATGACAGGCTCCTAGTTCTAATTGCGACGTAACGGCGCACCGCCAAAGAATGGACCACCCCTACGTCGCTTTTAGGTGAAATGGACGTTTGAGATTAACATCGATTTGTTATAAGTAATTATTCATTTAATTTAGTTGTATTGTTATATATTACATGTATAAAAGGAAGTGTAAAGAGGTTCTCTGATATATATTTGCCAACTAATAGCTGACAATTGTCAAATTTACGAACTGTTGTGTTGTTGTTACTTGAGCGCTATCGATGGTAGTTGTCGTCGCTCTATTATAACTATGCTTTGATGTTATGAAATCAACTGTGACAATTGAGGAAGTGTCTATATCTATCTGTCGTTATCATCGATTTGTTATCAGTAATTATTCATTTAATTTACAATCTCTGTGTGTAATTTACGTATAAATTGAAAGCAATCACCTAAGTGTGTTGCTAATCAGTTTTGTTGACCTATTTTTGGCAAATACATCAGAGCCCACATAATGAATATTACGTTCAGTCTTGTAGACATTTTCTTTTACACATCAGAGCCCAACAGTACATGTAATACTTAAGTTAAATTGTGTTTTTACCAGGAAAGTTGTGGGGTAGTTTTGATTTTTTCCATTCTACATGTTTTTGGGGTGCTGAATCCGAATTTGATTTGATGCAACATTGAAAAAAATCCAAAGGAAGTAAAAAATTTCATTTTTGGCGGTATACTCCGAAATTATCAACTTCTCTTACTCTTACTCATAATGATAGTAAATAAAATTTCCTACAAATTATATTATAAAATTTCCTGATGTTGTTCAAAAATCCCTCGAAACGTCATTAAACCACGCATGGTTGTCTAGCTTTCTTAAGGACCACTCTCTGCAAGTGGCGATTGACGGATTTCTCTCAGACACCTTCACCATCAATGCCGGTGTTCCTCAAGGGTCCATATTGTCTCCCACTCTCTTCTTATTCTACATTAACGACCTTCTAGTGAAAACGAAAAACCCGATAGTTAGTTTTGCTGATGATAGCACACTTTTATCATCTTTCTCTTTGAAGGCACAAACATCGGCTGCCGACGCACATCTTCGCAGACAGCATGAAGTATCACGCCTCAACAAAGACCTGGAAGAAATTTTGTCTTGGGGTGACAGTAACCAAGTCGAATTTAACGCTAAAAAAACCCAGGCAGCAGTTTTCTCTAAAAAGGTTAACATTACAGAACCGGATATAGTCATGGACGTACACGCAATCCCGCTGGCTTCATCTATTAGTTTGCTTTGCGTCAATCTGGGAGGAAATATGTCTTGGCATAACCACGTTGTGGCAATCGCCAAGATAGCCTCTCAGAAGCTTGGTGTACTCTTCCGAACCAGAAAGTTGTACACACCTCAACAACTTTTGATACTATACAAAGCCCAGATTCGACCATCACTAGAGTACTGCTCTCATGTCTGGAGCTCTGCACCCAAACATACTCTTCGGCTACTGGATTCCATCGAAAGGAGGGCCATTCGTCTGATTGGAGACCACGAGCTGACGAAGAACCTCGACAGCCTAGAACATCGAAGGCAAGTTGGTGATTTGACTCTCTTTTACAGATATTTTCATGGAAAGTGCTCGGCTGACCTTGCCCTCTTAATTCCACCCAGAGCGACGAATAGCAGAAATACACGAGGAACCACTGCCGCCCATCCATATGTGGTTAAGCTTAGTACTCCTCGAACTTCATTATTTAAGAACTCTTTCATCTGGAGGACTTCATCATTGTGGAACGATCTTCCCGAGGTCGTTTTCCCCAACGAATATAACCTCCAACGATTCAAAACCAACGTGAATCGCTTTTTGCGCACACGCACCACTCCCAGAGTGTCATAAAGGATTTTTCCTATAGTGCTTGTGTTTGATCATTAAAAAAAAAAAAAACAATGTGTCATACATCGTTGCATTCGGAAAAAAAGCTCTCAAATTCAAATATCAGAAAAACAGGACCGTATTTAAAAAAAGAAAGTTGATAAGGGCCCTTCGAAGACGACTTGTCGGATATCAAAACAATTAACGCTGTTAGATAGAGCTGAAAAAGTAGCAATGTAAGAGTGCAATTTATTTTAGAATTCGATCTCAAAAAAAACGAGGAAAACAATAAAACGATTTTTCAGAATATCGGTTTTTTCCGGATATCTCCGGAACTACTCGGAATTTAAAAACTTTCTAAACGGCATATTATTAGTCACGTAAATGCGTAACTTTATCTTTGACACGTTGTATATCAAGCACGTGGATCCCTCGGCAACATCGTTCCAACCCCTAATATCGAAACATACTGAAACAACGATACTGTAGGTTAAACATATCAATACGCGCGCGGCGGTTATCCACGCAAGAACGAGACAATAATTTACTTTTATTACAACGATTTTTATACTTCTATTATTGAGAAATTTAATCACCCCTAACAACCATCCATCTAATTCAATTAATAACGGAGACGCCATTAGTGAGCATCGAATTCTGGACACACTGTATGCACCTAAATCGTAGAAAAATATATTTTAAAAGCCATCGGAAATATGTTTCACAGAATAAATCGATCTTTTAAAATTTTCTACACCCAACCATTGTAACGAAGCATCCGACCATCAGATACCATTTTGCTCAATTTAATTGCCTTATAATAGGGTATCCAATCAACGTCAATCTATTAATAATGGTCACTTCGGCAATTAAGCATTATAAAACAGATTTAATGGTTCTTTGACGGTAAAGAAAGAAGCCGTAATTTAGTGCGAAACTCTTTTTGGACATTGTACGTGAGACAGGTCGTATAAAAGGCAATAACATCCCTAAATTACCACCTCCAGCAAAAGTTTAAGTGTATAATTTTAAGGTCTTCCAGGGCCGCATTTGGATTATACAGGGTGTCCCATTTTCGACACTTTTATAGGGTATCTCCGTAATTGTTACTGCTATCAAAAAAGTAATGTAGCACACTGATAAAATTAATTATTTAGATTAAAAAAATTTGCCATTAATTCAAATAAATATTTGTTTCCTATTAGCCAACCAAATATGTATTTGGAATATAACATGAAATTATTTGAACTTGCACTATTATTTGATTTGATACAAATAATATTTTACTTGGTGGTAATCACTTTTTACAAAATGTAAGTAAATATTTATTTATTTTAAAGGCTTTAACCAGTTAAAATAAATAAGTTAAAATTTAAATTGACAAAATGTTTATTTCAATGAAATTTGTACATCTTTGATTCAAATACATATTTGTTTGCTTTTGCTTTATGTGCATTTGCCGAAACAGTAACCTTATTTATTTAAACAGCTTAAGTTATTTGTTTTAAATAAGACATTTATTTCTCTTAGTGTTTCATTTTTTTTATTCAAGTACATGTTTGTTTAACTTAACTTTTATATTTATTTAAAACGAATAACGTTGTATTTCGTCCAAATAATTTTTTGTTTATCTTAAATATATCACACAGTGTACCTACGACCGGTCGTATGTTCGGTTGATATACGGTGCTTGTGATTTTTTGCGCGTACGATATCGCATTTAATTTTAACAAAAAAAATAAATACTTTAAACAAAATTCTTAATTGAGATAAACATGGATTTTGATCAATACGGTACTAAAGGAGATCCACCAGACCCGCCTGCAATTCAAAGCCAGAAAGAATCCAATACTATAGATTTGATTCAGGATAAATACATTAACGAATTGGGTGAGTCCTTTCCAATCACAAACTTTTCCACAAATATAAAAAAACCAAACTGATCAGCCACAAAAAAGTGACATCAATAGTCTACATTATGACCTTAACAATCGATACCAGCCCTCCGATAAACAACCTTTTTACGTTTTCATAGAATCAAAGGACAAAAGTATAGGCAAATTACATGCTATAAGAGCAGGTCACTTCATCAAGCAAAACACATTCATTAAAAAATATCTAAATAACATTGTCTCAGTTGGTCGCAACAAAATCAAAGCAGATTTCACTAACTTTAAAGCGGCAAATGCATTAATTACTGACAGAAGTATGTCGGACAATAATTGAATTGCTTACATCCCAAAATTTTTTACAGAAAAGCGCGGCGTCGTAAAAGGCATTGACACCTTTTTCAGCGAAGAATACATCCTGGATGAAATTAAATTAGAACACCCAAATGTCACAAAAATACAACGCAAAACTCGTAAATTCACTGACGCCCAGGGCAACATAAATTACATTCCCAGACAAATGATAAATGTACACTTTTTAGGCAATAAGCTCCCTCAAGTTATTCATATTAATAGTGTGGAATTTGAAGTCGAACCTTTTATATATCCGGTTATCCAATGCGAAAACTGTTTAAGATTTGGACATGTTGCACAACATTGTAAAGGTAAAAAACGCTGTAAAAACTGCGGAGAGACGCATTCCGAGGCTTCCATGACATGCGAAACCACATGTGTGCATTGTAAATCCAAAAAGCATACATCCGATTCAAGAGAATGCCCGGAATTCTCAGACCAAAAAAAAATTAAGCAAATTATGGCAACCCAGTCGCTAACCTTCAATGAAGCGAAAAAAATTAATAATAACCCTTCATTTTTAAATATCCTCACCCAAAATAGGTGTCAAGCCTTAAATAATTTAACAGAATTCCCACCTCTTCCAGAACCTACATCAAGAGTCTTTATAACAAAACCTAAACCTCAAACACCAAAATTTTTAAGCCAACCAACATACAGTAATCACGAATCACCAAAAAAACGCAAGGTCACTGATTTAGACGAACAGTCCAGTTCATCATCTATACTTCCTAACCCGTACAGGGAAGAATTTTTAAATCATAAAGAAAAAATTATTGAAAAACTTGCGAGTTATACTAAAAACCTTATAAACACAATAGTTAATTCAAACTCAATTTTTAACATGACAGAAATGGAAAGTGAAATCAAGTCTAACGTCTCCAATTTAATAAACAATTTAAATAGTATTTAACAATGGATCCAAATAATGTTATAGAATCCTCTCTTAAAATAGTACAATGGAACGCTAGATCAATTATTTCCAATAAACATAGTTTTCAGAAATTTCTCCGAGATGAAAATATAAGTATAGCTTTATTATCAGAAACCTGGTTAACTCCCAATCTATCTATTAATTTTCCAGGCTACAATTGTATAAGGCGGGATAGAACCAAGAGAAGTGGAGGTGTAGCTATTTTAGTATCATCTCAACTAATCTATGAGGAAATTAATCTAACGAATATTACTAAACCAGAAATATGCGGCGCAAAAATTTTATTTGATAATAAATGGATTCATTTTATTTCCATATATAGACCACCGACCTTAAAAATAACAATATCAGAATGGGATAATATTTTTACACTTTTCCCCAACATCGTTATTTTAGGAGATTTTAATGCACATCATGGGGCTTGGGGCTCATCCTCAAATACCAAGGAAGGCAGCGAATTGCTGGAGGCTATAAATAACTGCAACCTGGTTATAATAAATACTGGCTTACCTACTCGCCTATCAGCTCCAAACAGTCAATGCTCGTGCATTGATATATCATTGACTTCTGCCAGCATCGCTCCCCTTACAAACTGGTACATACACTCGGATACATTGGGATCCGACCACTTTCCAATTTTGTTAGAAATAGGAAAAAATTCAGGCTCGGACAAAACCATATACCCAACCCGAAAATGGAGACTAAACACAGCCGACTGGAATACATTTTGTGATATTCTAGATAATCGAATATATAACGTTCCCAGACTTGAATCCATTGACGCAAAAATGCAATTCTTCATTGACACTATAAATATGTCAGCTGATCAAGCAATTAAACAAAATCGTCCTTTTATACCAACAAAACGTAAAAATGCTCCCTGGTGGGACGATGAGTGTAAAAAAGTTTTTGAGGATAGAAAAAGTGCATTTAAGCTATATCAACAACAGGCGAATGAAGTCAATTTTTATAACCTCAAAAATATCATAGCTAGAGCCAAACTACTTTTTAAGCAAAAAGCCAGAGCTCACTGGCATACATACTGCAATAAAATCAATAAAAATACACCCATAAAAGAAATATGGAACAAAATCAAGATCCTCAAAAGAAATAACGGCAATAAAAGAATGATACCGGCAGAAACATCCCTCCAACTACTGAACAAACTAGCCCCCCCTTTCGTAGGACAAGATCATAACATTAAAAAGAATAATTACGAAAACCAATTTTTGAATAAAGATTTTAACATTCATGAACTAGAGAAGGCTCTAAAAAGAACCGAAAATACAGCTCCCGGTCTGGATGATATATGTTATCCAATGTTGCAAAATATGGGCTACCACGCCAAAACATTTCTCCTTAACATATTTAACGATATGTGGAGAACTTCGCATATACCTTCATGTTTAAAAAAAAGTTTAGTTATTTTAATACATAAACAGCAGAAGAATCCTTCTAATATCAACTCATTCAGACCCATTACATTGATGTCGTGCATCACCAAAACTTTTGAAAGAATGATGAAATTCAGATTGGAATACTGGGCATTACATAATAATATTCTACCGAACAATCAATATGGATGTAAGCCAGGCCAAGGCACTACAGATGCTATGGTTAATTTGGTCACTGACATACAAATAGGATTAACCAAGAACGAATGCACAGGTTCATTGTTTGTGGATATCGAAGCAGCATACGAGCATATCAATTTAGACATTCTATGGTACAAACTGCATAGTTTAAAAATTCCCTCAAAAATAATACTTACAATCATAAACCTATTCCAAAATAGACAGATTTTTATTAAAAATGATAATATCATCTTTGGTCCCAGAATATCGTCAAAAGGAATACCTCAAGGATCAGTTCTTAGCCCTCTAATTTTTAATTTATACACAATGGATTTTCATAATATGTGGCCCGATAACATAAAATCGATACAATATGTTGACGATTTCGTAATATATATCACAAAAAAGAAACAACAGGAGTGTATAAATACTTTAAACCACATAACATATTGCCTGCAGCATTGGTGCTTCGACAATGGTTTTAATATTTCAACTACGAAATCTGCAGTCGTTTTCTTCACCCGAAAAAGAACACCGGATGCAGAACATTTAATCTTGAATAAAATTAAAATTCCTGTTGCAATGAATTATAAATATTTAGGAATAATACTGGACAAAAAACTGTTATGGACTGATCACATAAATCATATAATCAATAAAGCTGAAAAGGGCATAAACATCTTAAGACAGACTACCAGTTGTTCGTGGGGAGCACATCAGCAACTAGCACTCTTATTTTATAAATCATTTATAAGATCAATATTAGATTACGGCAGCATACTTTACAGCAGTGCATCTAACACTCACCTCCAAAAAATCGATAAAGTCCAGTATAAAGCATTAAAGATATGTCTGGGAGTAATGAAATCATCGCCTAATGCAGCGGTGATGGTGGAAGCATTAGAGCCCCCCTTGTGGAGCCGAAGAGAATTTTTAGCTTCAAAATTTATACTTAAATTACAATCAACACACAACCCACTTTTAAAAAATATATATGCAATATTTATTCACAATATGTCTGAAAAATACTGGGAAAAAAAGAATTCGCCTTCATTGGCAGTCGCTTATGGCGAGTGTCATGATGGTGGTTTCTTAGTCTCCCCCCCCCATAAAAGCACAAAATATTTATGAAATGGACTACCAATCAATCTTTGTAAAACCATTGATCCACATACCCTCTTACACAGAATTTGACTAGCTAAATTATCATGTCTTCAAAAATGCCCTATTAAAGTTTCCCAGCGATAGCCTACAGATATTTACGGACGGTACCAAAGATCAAAATAAGGTTGCCGCGGCTTTCTATGCTCCAAACAAAAACTATCAACAACGCTACATGTGTAATAATTATTGTTCCATTTTTACTGCCGAAGCGGCAGCTATTTATTATGCTCTATTATGGGCTGTTGAGCAGCGCTCTCGAAATATTCTAATATGCACTGACTCGTTAGCAGTACTCAAAAAAATCGATAATTTTGTCCATTCAAAAGTGAATTTTCCCCATTTATATATTTCAAAAATACTATCTTTATTATCACAATACTCCAGTAAATCGATAAATTTCATTTGGGTCAAGGGACATGCAGGAATAAAGGGTAATATAGAAATCGATAAAATTGTGAAGTCAACCAACGAAAATAACTCCGTGTTAGATACAAACCTCATCATACCTGACTTCATCCCATTAATAAAAAAAAACATTACAAAAAAGTGGAACAAACAATGGGAGGACTATGGCAGACGCACCAATACAAATTATTATAAAATCCATCCGCATATACCATCTTCTCACTGGTACGAAAAAACCAACTCTCCTAGAAGTCTTATAACTTTTATCAGCAGAATGAAACTGAATCACGGCAGATTCCCATCTCACCTGTATAAAATAGGTATAAAATCAAATCCCCTATGCTCATGCGGAGAATACGGAGATATTAACCATATCATGTTAAACTGCCACCTCCAAAGACATAATATAAACAACTTTTCACAAATATTACACAAATACAAATTAGTCAACCCCATATGGCTACCATCTATTATGGCAACAAACAATTACTCGTTGTACAAAGATATTTACGTACACTTTACATAGAAATTACATATAACATTATAAAAATATTCAAAACACATCCATTTCCTTTGTATTCCTATAGTGTTCTTCATCCTTACCCCACAGGGTCCACCATGTCTGTCTTACAAACAAACGCCCTGAAAGACCCCTGGGCAAGAAGCGTGTGTCCCTGTCTAGTTTCCTCCTCCATCACATTAACAATTTTTGTATTAATATTTTAAAAGGCCTCGGCCATAATATTACCTTATTGAAAAATACACTACTCTATCTTAAATTACCACATTATAAACAATTTAAAGTTCGTGGCCAATACACTAGCTTGTAAGGCCAACTACACGAGAAAAAAAAAATATATCACGAGTTCATTCAAATTTGTTCTTATTTTATCCAAATATATATTTTTTCATTTTTGCTCAATATTTGTTTGCGATCACAACCGGTTAATTCAATTAATGTCCAATTCTTGTCCAAAGTTGTCATTAAAAGGTGTACTGTCATCTCTAAGCCTTTTAATTAATGGTTCTGATTCCTCATCATGAATTACCTGAAACGTAAAAATTTGTAAAGTCAAAATATTTTCTTCGGGCAAAACAGGTCATCAAACAAAATTTTTTAGAGATAAAAATAAAAAAGCATCTAATTACACTCATGTTCCTAACAAAAATACCTGAGTTGTCATAGCTTTGATGACAGTAAAAATAAGAAGGAATGTTTACAACTGTGGACGCCACATTTATATGACTAACTTGGCTTAAATCGACCTATTTTGATGTCAGGACTCTATCATCAAACGTTGTATACGTATTTTTCGGACACACTGTGTGAAAGTAGGTGCACACTGTCTAAAAAATTTTTTTACATAATATAGAAATTTTCCTTATTTTTCATTTTATAAAAAAATTACTATTTATTATACTATGAAAACATCTGCTAAAATTCAAAATTAAAGAAGGAAAGAAAAAGGTATCCACAATTATTTCAGAGCTTAATGTTATACTTAGTAATATATTATTTACTAAAAATATAAAAATACAAAATATACAGGGTACCATTATGCAAGACATGACATACTACAGTTTGCATTAAATGATTAGGGATACTTTTTCACATATGTCATTACTAAAATATTTTTATTAATTCTACCTATGAACTATTTTTAGTCCAATGAAATAGTAACAATTTTGATACTCCTCGTACTTGGTGATATTGTAAGTTTTGATATTAAGATATTATTTTCTTCTGAAGCAGATCTTTTGATAAACAAAAATTTTAAATGTGGAAAATTTCTAAACCTATGTTTGTATATCTAAGTATTATACAAAAAAAAATTGCATAATTAACATAAAAATAACTTACCTCTAAACTGTCTAGCCCCCGCTTAAGACGTATTCGGTCGCCTAGACTTGGAATAAGAATATTTATTTCTGTAATTTTTCTAAAAGATTGCACATCACTGGAATTTCCATTTTCAAATTTTTATCCACAAACACTTAAAGTAAGTTAAAGTATCTCACAACACCATAGAAATCGTGCACTTTTAACTCACCACGGGTTTTATCCACGTTTCAATATGCAAGGAGAAGAGAAGAGGTGTGGAAAACGGTGATTCGGTACACGAAAGAAAGATCTGCAGTCTGCACAGCAACAAAACCCACAAACGCGACCACATCACTGTTGTAGCCAATCAAATTACTCAATTCTGGTGACGCAACGCAAGGTCATCCGAATAACAAGACAGTAACGATTTCATTTAAATACTTGATTATTTAAGTTAAATAACCAAGTTGTTTAAACAGTCGCTATTTAATGATTTCATTTAAGGTTAAATGTATTTAGTTTCTAAAGAAATATTATTTCGCTTAAATAATGAATTATTTAAATTTCATTATTTTATATTTTGTTAATAAGATATTTACTTTAAAGCATGTGTTATTTGACACAAATCAACCAAGAGTCAAATCATTTTACAAATAAAACCAAATACTCTGACATATTTTAGTTAAATAAAAGTGAGTTAATTCAAATCACATTTACTTGTTCCCAATACTTCTTCGGCAAATACATCAGTTTATTTGTTTAAAGGAACACAGGTTTATCAGTGCATCTGCACTTTTTGAGTCAAAATCAAAATAAAAATTTGAAAATTTTCGCTTGCTTAACATATTATTATTATACGAGCGAAAATAAAAAATAAACAATTTCAAAATTACCTTATATTTTCTTAGTTAAAAGAGATACAGAAAAATGTTTAATACAGAAGTTTCTTTATAATGATTGTTGAATAATCTGCCGCTTTTAGAATAAGTATACGGGGTCAGGTAAAAAAGTTATCTGACCTAACCTCATTTTTTAAATGGAACACCCTGCATATCTTAATCTAAAAGATAGCATTTTAAATTATCTTTTCAAATATATAACACAACATGGATGATATTGGTTTCCTAGGCGATTTATTTAACCTTTATGGCTTCAAACCACAGTAGACCATGAAACAAAAGCTAATATCATATAAACAACTATGTTAACATTCTAGTTGTTATTAACACTTAACGTCAATTTCATTTTTACATATTCATTTGTGAAAATGACTTATCAACATTTTGGAAAATTTAATATGATATCAGTTTATATTGAAAGTGGAAAAAACGAAGAAATGGTGAAAAATTTATATTTTGCTCGCTATCCGGAAAGACGGCAACATATCCCGAACATTTACGATTATTCCCGTTATTTTTAACCTTAATCTGAATCTTTTATTTCGTTGCACAGTAATAAAGTTTAAATTAATCGCTTAGAAAATCAATCATCATCATGGTGTGTTATATATTTGAAAAGAGAATTTAAAATTCTATCTTTTTAGATTAAAATATATAGGGTGTGCCATTTAAAAAAAACAAGCTTAGGTACGATAACTTTTTTACCTGACCCCGTATACTTATTCTGAAAGCGACAGATCATTCAACAATCATTATAAAGAAACTTCTTTATAAAACATTTTTCTGTATCTCTTTATACTAAGAAAATATAGGGCAATTTTGAAATTTTCAATTTTTTAATTTTCCCCCGTATCTCTTAAGAAAGCCAAAATTTTGAAATTTTGATTTTGCCATTTTAACTTTGACCCAAAAAGACTACATGACACCTATATTACTTTTTTGATAGCACTAACAATAACGGAGATACGCTATAAAAGTGTCGAAAGTGGGACACCCTCTACTAAGAGAACATTGTTACTACCATTATGAAAATTTTAACTACGATAGCAAAAAAGATTCCTACATAGGGAACAATAAAAAAATAGTTGTGACAGTAACATTGATTTTTCTGGGTATATCATTGCTGTGGTAGTAAAGTCGCTTAATAAATTTATAAAATTTCCTGCAGTTACAGCAAAGGAAAGTTCTTAAGCTTACAAAGCCCCTTACCACCGATTGAAAAGATACTTTACTGGGACAATAAAGATATTTTCTTATGCCCTACCCAGAAAAAAGTCAAGTTATGTTTGGTAATTTTAAGAGTTTTATTCAAAGTGTGTTCTACAATAATATAGAGGGTATTATGGATAAGGCTTATTATATTTAAATCGGCAAATCCTGAGATGAAACCAAATTGAAGAAAAATATCCATATCTGGCACTTTATGTGGAATCTGAAAATTCACGTGACCGCTACTGTCGACGTACACAATCAATAATTTATTGAAGCAGGCCAACTATCAAACGAGGTCAGCGCATTTTATGCGGTGTTGTCATATTGCAATACAAAATTGTAGACGCACGTGTTCAGTTGTTGACAACAAAACGTCTTTGACCTGCGTTATCACTTATTTTTCAAACTTATTAGAAAAAAAACTACAGTTTAATCCTACCTTTAAAGTTTTAAAGTATAGTTTTCCATTTGTAATGGGTAACTAATAATAATCTAATATTAAAAGAAAAAGTCATTCAAACTTGATATTTATTAAAAGTCAATTTCTAGTCCTCGGCCTACTTAGAAACATTTTTAAAAACTGCTTTTGATCAATGAGGCCGTTTGTATGGAAGATGAAAAATTTATCAAAATAATTTTGGGTAATTTTTTGTAAATGAAACAATTTGATTGGTCGAAACAGTAAATTTGACAGGTGATGGAAATAATCAATGGAAAAGACGTTTAAAGAAATGTATTGAATAAACCTAGTGAACAATTTTTCGCATAATCTTTTATGTAGATTATTGTTACTAGTAAGCTATATTTTCATGTTAATGATGTTTTTCACTTCTCGTTACCGCGCCGCGCCGGCCGCCGTCCTGTCCGCAACTCTTGTTCAGACGTGAAAATTAATACGACTTGCGGTGTATGTGCTTACAATCTTGCATGAACGTGTTGATTCTTCACCAATATAAATACGAATGTCAAGGATAAACGTTACTCATTTGTTTCTGGAATTTCATAAAGAAAAGTGAATCGATATTAGTGTTGGCCAGTGACTAAATTTGTTTCCCGACTTTCGAAAACAAAATTAAAGTGAATCGATATTAGTGATTGCCAGTGTCAGGAAAGTAAGTACCTACTTTATTTTATTTAGTTTTTTATTTCATGATGAAGACTTCCAACTATTGCTGTTACATACCGAAGTACGCTGGTTGTCGAAAGGTGCATGTTTATCAAGATTTTATTTACTTTTTGATTCAGTTTTAGAGTTTCTGGAAAGTAAAGATCCTGAGTTAAAAAAAAACTTGATCAATTTTAAAGCAGACATCGCGTATTTACAAGGGGATAGCCTCAATTTAATAAAAACAAAGAGTGTAATTTCAGCTTTTCTTGGTAAATTAAAATTTATGAAAGAAAATATTGGTCGGAGCGAATTTTCTCAGTTTTCAAACTTGTCGCAGGTAGAATGCCTTGATGAAGATATTCAGACATATGTGCAACATTTGATTGCCCTGCATGATGATTTTAAAATCAGATTTGAAGATATTCTGTCAATGGAAATACCACCATGGATCATAAATCCATTTGAAGAAATGGAAGTGGAGAATGTGATATTACAAGAGGAGCTACTGGAGCTCAGCACTAATGAGGAGCTGAAAGTGATATTTAAAAGACGGTATCAAAAATTTTGGCTGCAGGCAGAAATACCCGAAAAATATCCTGGACTGTGGGGAATTGTGCAAAAGCTTCTGATAGCGTTTCCATCCTCATATCTCGTCAAGAAAAGTTTTAGTGCCTTTACAAACTTATTAACAAAAAAAAGAAGCAGATTGAATATCACAGAACGGGGAGATTTGCGGTTATTCCTTACAAAACTCAAGCCAAATATTGATAATTTGCTGTCAATCCATCAAGTACATCCCTCTCATTAAAATTATATTTTTTTGTAATTATCATGGTAGAAATTACATTACGTTGTAAGTGTTTAATTTTGATTATATTACGACTGTTATAACAATAATAATTAATAGCGTAATAATTTATAAGTATATAAATAAATGCCTACAACACAAGGAAATATACTATATTTCTTTTTACCACTCCGAATGGGACGTTTTCTAAATAAAATTTGTGAGAATTGATTGGTGCTGTGAGTAGTAAGGTGCCGTAGGGGAATATTCCCGTTCCCGGCCAACTTAGCTTTTTTGACATCCACTCACAGCACAATCAATTAAAATTTAATTAAAAAATTGTTTACCCCACAATGCACCCCCCCCCCCCCCCTAGCTACGGTCATGCAGCATGCAGGGGGTCCACCGAATCCAGCAAAATTTTGATAGTGGTCTATGAAACAAAATAGTTTGGGAATCACTGTTCTAAATCGATCTTAAAACTTTTAAATTCAATTTATGAGAACTTATTCAGGAAAGAATAATATTATCATTTTTTTGGGTCACGGTGTGTAGTATATCGTATTACCTTTTGAGATAGATCAGATTCAATTGTCAATCTTTAATAAATTCTATGCAAGCGAGAGATATGAATGTTTAAAGTAAAATTGTGGAATAGAAATTTTACATTTTTTAAAAGTTTTTACTGTTAAAACTGCTGTTCAGCATGATACAATAACTAAAGGTAATATATCTATTAGATAGGCGTAACTAGGGGGGGGGGGGGAGTCACGTGGGCCATTCCCACCCCAGATTGCTCTGGTGCCCACCCCAGTATTTCCCCGAAGTTCCAAGCCATATATACTTTTAACATATATATTTTTCTAAAATCCTACTGGACTAGGGGCCAGCCCCCCCCCCCACAAAATCGTTCTAGTTACGTCAATGATATCTAGCCGTCCCAATTTCGTCCGCCGCGTGCAGTGACGTCAAAGGGAGAGCGATTTTTCAATTTCTTATTGGGATTTATATTTCTGTTAGCGTTTTAAATTCTATTTTAAATGTATTAAAAGCTTTTATGCATGTAATGGTATATGAAATGAAAGAATAATATATGACAAGTATTTACGTACAGCTAAAATACCACTAAAATAAGGAAAGATGCCGACAAACTTTTAAAATATCCGCCGCGCAATTCGAACCGGTCGACGATTGCCGAAGCTGCTCGGCCATCCATGCTTATTGCCATCAGCGTTGTCAGTCTTTTTTTCGTGCTCTTCTTACTTTGACACTGTTTTTTACTATTCTATTGCGTTTCGAACCGTCAACCTATTACTTTTAATCAAAGATTTCTGGCAACACTGGTCGCCACATATAGTTTTCCATTGAAATTTTAAAAGTTTACCAGAACTGTTTCTTATTTTGTCGTGTGTATTTATTGAAATAAATATCTGAATTTTCATAATATGACGTGCGCTGTATTCGATTGTGATATGGATAATCAGGCAAAAAAATTGGACAGAAATATAAGGTGTTTCCGCTTTCCTAAGGATAAAAACAAAAAATTAGATACGATTTTATTTATTTTATTAACTTCTTAAGTATTTTCCACTGAAGCTGATGAGGGTATATGCCTTCTAAACATGTATGAAAATTAAAATATTGTTTATTTAACTACTTAAACAGACTATGAGTTTCTTTACCTCTTCATAATTTCACTCGACTGATGGACTATTTAAAAAATAGTTTAATTTGTTTATAACTATAGGTCGTATTCTAGCTTTAATCTTTGTTGTATGTTCATGAAATGAATATACCGAAATACCATGATATTATTCTTTCACTTCACATACCATTAAATGCCTAAAACCTTTTAATACCTTTGAAACAGAGTTAAAAACGCTGACAGCAGTATGAATTTCCATAAGAGATTTAAAAATCACTCGCCCGATGACGTCACCACACCTCCATCGGCGTGGACTCATATCTGGCTGTTCAGAGAGGTCAATAGTATTTGGTTTTGGAACATGAAAGGGTTCATAAATATGGAACTCAGTGCCTGAGGAAAAATCCAGAATTAAATTATATTTTCTTATACAGTGTGTAACAGAAGTCTGGAACGCTTTAAAGATCTTTAATACCGTTTGTCCGATTTAGCTAAAATTCAGTGGCGGTATATAAGAGATTATTGCGGAGCTGCTAGTAGTATTTGCGATGTTGCCAAATATACAGTTTTTTCGCAATCTATATTTTGTTATTTTTTTTAAATGGGACACCCTATATATTTGTCAAAAATATGATTCCGCAACAAATTCTAAACAACTTTTATTACGTTACTTAATGTCTAAACCTAGCCTTTTTTTGATATTGGGGTTTAAATATCATATTAAGAACTTCATATCCAAGAAAACTGATAGGGATATAAGTAGGCCTTGGAAATTCGTGACACAATTAAATTCTGACAGCGACATTGACAAACCTTTCAGAAGAAAATACCATTGAGTTTTATTGATAGAGTTAATAGACATGATTTGTTTAACTGCAACCGAGAGAATAGAAATTCTAATGATTCTGGGTTATGGCGATCGACGACGCACACAGCAAGAAGTTTGCGATATTTTTAATGATAATTATCACAACCGAAATCCAATTACGAGGTCTACTGTTAGCAAAATTTTGAGGAAATTTGAAGCAACGGGACATGTGAAGGATGCTCCACGATCTGGCCGACCGAAAATAGCCATTGACGAAAATAAGGCTTTGGATATTTTAGTAAGCATAACAGAAAATCCTCACCTTTCAACTAGAATACTCAGTCAAGATAACGATACGTCCCACATGTCTGTGGAACGCCTTTTACAGCTGGAAAAATTTCATCCTTACAAGGTTAACTTGATTCAGGAGCTAACGGATGGTGATTTTGACAGGCGTTTACAATTTTGCGAGACCATGATGGACCTCTGTAATACAAATGAACATTTCTTGTACGAAATAATGTTTTCGGATGAGTCGACGAGTTTTTGTATAAACGGAACTGTTAATCGCCATAATTGCCGATATTGGGCTACGGAAAATCCTCATTGGGCACGGGAGCATCATACACAATATCGACAAAAAATCAATGTCTGGGCCGGTATTGTAGGTCGGAGGATAATTGGTCCGTTTTTCAAGAGAATTTAAACGGTGAAAGATATTTGCAACTTTTGAGGAATCACGTTGTCCCAGCTTTGGCGGAACTATTTCCCAATCTTCGTAAGTCACTTTTATTGTCACAAACAATAAAAATTATAAATATTGTTTTCTTTTAGTAAATAATGGAGTGCCCAACGATAGAATATGGCTTCAACAGGATGGTGCACCTCCCCATTACGCACGAGAAGTTCGCGAATTTTTGGATGAAACATTTTTTGAGAGGTGGATGGGTAGGAGGGGGACAATTGAATGGCCACCTCGGTCTCCCGACCTCACCCCCCTCGATTATTTTTTGTGGGGCCACTTAGAAAATGTAGTCTACAAAACCAAACCACTTGATTTGGAGGATCTAAAACGACGAATAGAAAATGAATGTAGACGAATCGAAGAAATCGGCTGTCTTCACAATGTTCTAAATGCATTTCCACAATATCTAGCTTATTGCCAAGAAGTAAATGGTCGGCAATTTAAACATTTAATATAATGTTTCTATTTTTTGATCTTTAAATTAAATACTTTGTTTCATCATTTTATTGGTTTTTATCTCTTCTTTTGTATTTTTGAAATAGTATATCAAAAAAAAGGCTAGGTTTAGACATAAAGTAATGTAATAAAAGTTGTTTAGAATTTGTTGCGGAATCATATTTTTGACAAATATATAGGGTGTCCCATTTAAAAAAAATAACAAAATATAGATTGCGAAAAAACTGTACATTTGGCAACATCGCAAATACTACTAGCAGCTCCGCAATAATCTCTTATATACCGCCACTGAATTTTAGCTAAATCGGACAAACGGTATTAAAGATCTTTAAAGCGTTCCAGACTTCTGTTACACACTGTATACACCAAAAAAGGATTGAAAATTGGAAAATAATATAATTGCTTTCAATTCTCTTTAAATAGACTAGTGATTTCTAGAAAGTCGTTAATTTTTTTTGTAAAACTTTCCAGTATATACTTTATACAATAGCAAAAACAACTATAGCTTTCGGAGTAACATTATCTTTGCCTTAATGCAATGCAAATATATTAAAAGTGGCAAGACAAAAGGCCCACTATGCCACAAAACGAAACCCAGACAAAATCCAGGGAGACTTTAGCATCCGAAAAAATGGATGCTGAGGATTTCCCCCCCCTCCTTGAAGGTCAAGGAAACCCCTTGACCAGCGCCCTCCCACAGCTTTCGCTAAATGCACCCAAGACGTCAAATCCGGCGTTGAAGGAGCATTTCGCCAAGCTGAACAACAAACAGACCAACAAACAAGAAAACACAGTCCCCCCAATCATCATCCGCGCCACTGGAGAGTGGATGCAGATCGTCACGCTTATCAAAGCACAACATCTCGAATTCCACGAAGCGGTTTCCAACCGCTTGGGAATCAAAATCACCCCAAAAACACCCAAAGATCACGGAGGTATCACTCAGATACTCCGTGACAGGAGCACACCTTACCACACATTCTTTCTTCCAGAAGAAAGAATGCTAAACATCATCATTAGGGGGATAGACAGAGGCGTCCCGATTGAAGCTGTCAAAGCTGATCTCGAGAGCCTGGGTTTTTCTCCCGCCCAAGTCTACAGGCTCCGTCTGGGGGCCGCCAAAACCGAATGTCCCCTCATAAAAGTGCTCCTTCCCCAGAAGGAGAACAACATCTTCCAAGTCCAGTACCTGACCCACATGCGCGTTTCCATTGAAACGCAAAACCCATCCAACAAAAGGCACATCAACCAGTGCCACAAATGTCAAAAATTTGGCCACTTAGCGGTGAGATGCTTCGCCACTCCTGCGTGTCACAGATGCGCGGGCGAGCATCACTACACTGAGTGTACAAAATCCATTGACATCCCAGCAAAATGCATAAACTGCGATGGCGCACATCCTGCCAACTACAGTTTATGCCCCCAAAACCCCCGAAACCTCCAAAAACCCCAAAAAAAAACCCCAGCCCCGCCCACCCCCACCCGAAAGAACATCTCAGACTGCAAGAAGGTGAATCCAAACACCTCCTACGCAGCAGCGGCTACTCATAGCCAAAACACCCCAAAAAACCCTGACATCACTACCATTCCCGAGTCACTTCTGGCAGGTGCAGCAAACAGTCAGCTGTTTAGTCTGCTTCTGCTAGACTCCAAAGTGCTGCAGGAGAGGTTCTCCATCCTCGCTACAGCACTTCAAAATACCCCGGCTCTGCTAACGTTGCTATGGTAATAATAGCAAACAACATAAACACTAAAAAACACTACACCTCAAAACAACGGTAAACAAAGAGCTACCTACCCTACTACGCCTACCATAAAGTGAACGGAGCTCTTGAAACTTGCTCACTCGATTAAATTCGAGTGAAAAAGTTTCGAGAGCTGGAACCGAATAAACAACGTCAGCAACGGCTGAGCAACATCGGATATGCAGATAACGTAGCGATCTAGTGAAAGTGAGTTATAGGTATGATACCTAATTCAGACGGTGAGTTTTAGTCAGTCGGCTCGTCTACACTCGTAGGCGAAACCTACACTCTGTAGGTTGACATTGGTCTGGTTTTTCCCCGCAATGTTGCTAACCTGACACTACCTGACCCCCGCGAGGGTCAGGTGTCTGTAAGCAGATTTCTCATCGTGTGTCCCAAAAAAAAAAAAAAAAAAAAAAAATTAAAAGTAATATTGTCAATAAAAACTGGCAATTTTGTCCTTTGATTACACTTGAATGAGCAAGATAAATAAAAGGTGTTACTATTTTACCAGTTCTACCTAAAATAATTCTGCAAACCGTGTTAATTTTGCTTTTATTGGTTTCTGAAGCTTGAGATTTGCTCGAGTTGTTTAGTTTTGCCTCATTTGTAGTAATATAGATTGTCAATTTGAAAACACTCGACCTTTAATATCTTGCTTTCAGTAAACAATATTAGAAATCGGGAAGGGCACGTAAATTTTGCTGTGAAGGGGGGCCTTTTAAAGAACATTTACAGTAGTATGCAGATGCCGCTTACACTAATGGAGAAAATTAAAACTTTATTCTACACTAAAGGACATATCAAACGACTCATTATAAGTACTTTTTGTGACATCACATCTTTTGATACGTTTACTAGATTTTTAATAAACTTTTCACTGGCGCATAACCCCACTATTTAGCTACACATTGACGTAGCAAAGCTTTATTTTTCTATTAATTTAATTTAATATACGGGATAAAATAAAAAGTGATATTTTTCACTAAAATTTAAACTGTGGCAGGGGGGTTTTCAAGTATATCTAGGTACTCACATAATTACTAGAATAAAGGTTAGTATTTTCTCTTTTTTTTAATTGTCTTTTATCATTAAAACCATGCCCATGATTGAGATGCAGTTATTTATTGTTTCTATGACGCGACAAAAATGTAAGTTGTCGCATCATGTATGCATAAAATGTAATGTTCTGGTAAAAGCTGCATAGCTTTAAAACGGTTAAACATAAAAAAGACAGATATAGAAGGAGAATGTAGAAAACAGAACCTTTACTCTCGTGAGTATGTAAGTACTTAGATATACCTGAAAACTCCCGTGTCGCAATTTAAATTTTATTAAAAAAAATACCAAATTTTATTTTATTTATATATAACTTTGCTACGTCAATGTGTAGCTAAATAGTGGGGTCACGCGCCAGTGGAAACTTTATCAAAATCCATTAAGCGAATCAGAAGATATAATTAATGTCGCAAAAAGTACTTAAAATTGTAGTGAGTCGTTTCGCGTGTATTTGTATGAGTATGTTAAAAAACCATATTTTCGAGGACCGGTGAAATATTTCTAAGGATCGGCGATTGGAGACCACTGCTATAGTCCACAGCCTACTTAGAAACGCTTTTGGTGGGCCAATCAGACCGTTTTCGCTGGAGGAACGTGCAAATTTTATCAGTATAATCACATGTGATTGTAAATCAGCGTTCCTCAAACTTTTTTGACCTCGGACCCCATTTAATTTTAGAATTTTGTTGTGGACCCACAGCCGCTAGCTATATTAGTGCAGAATTAATTGTAGGACAGGATGCCATGCCTAATTAATTACCTTAAGTTAAAACTAATTCTTATTCGAATATTATTGTTTCTAACAAATCAAAAAGCCTTAATAAACAATAAGCTGAATAATATATCATCGGTTGCAGCAAATGTACTTAGGCGCATTTCTATGCACGCGTTTTGTGTAGCGCGATAAAAATTGCGACGTTTTCTAAAGACATTGTTCTAAATGTGCGCCTTAATGTTGCACGAGCGGCTGAACGACATTATTGCATAAAAGCGCACATTAAGAACAATATCTATAGGAAACGCCGCGATATTTATCGCGCGACACAAAACGCCTACATAAAAGGGGTCTTAGTGAGAAGGATGGTATTGCTTCCTACTTCCACACAGCTACTTTATGTGGGACTTGATTTCAAGAAAGATGCAGCCTTATATAATATCTAGTTCGGCATTAAGTCAATTACGATATTTTGTTTCTGAGTCATTTTATTTCCACTTAGTGGTTCGCGGACCCCTAAGCAGTTGCTCGCGGACCCCCAAGGGGTCCGTGGACCCCAGTCTGAGAAGCGCTGATGGAAATAATCGGTGTAAGAGGCACTAAGTGTTTCCAATAAGACAAATTTTTGTAATACAATTTATTCCTTTTTTTTTGTTTATTCAGTTGAAAATATACGCATCTTTAAAATGGACTTTAGCTCCCTTGCTTCACCAGTAAAATCAATAAACTAGGGCCTAGTCGTCCTCGTCTACGTCTACCCATGCAGGGCAGCAACTCCTTGCATGGTGCTCTTTCGCATACTTGGCAACAAATGGTCAATGGTTATTTTAGCCGGCCAAATCGATAAATCAAAGATCACTTATGGGATCGCGGGCGGTCGATTAAGAGCGCCCAGGCTGACGTCACGGCAACCTTTCATTAGAAAAGTGGCTAGATTTATGTGTCGGCTAACATCAAAGGCGGCTAGGTGTGAGACCAATTGTTCCCGTGACAAAACACTGCCAGGTAATTTACGGTTCACTTTGAATTGTTCGCGCGATGATGCCGATCTAAGGAACGGCGTGTCCGAAATCGTCCGCTGTGGCGTCGTTTCTTTCAAATGCGAATGATTTCTTAAAAGCCTTATTAGGTACAGTCGGCAATTATACTCTTGTGGCAATAGAAGTTGAAAGAAGACATGCGCAGCAAACCGTTCGCGATCGGCTGGCTCATTACCAAAATAACTTTAGGGATTTGAACACTAGCAACTCATAATACAATAACTAAAGGTAAAATACCTAATCGTTCCCATTTCCTCTGCCGTGCGCAGTGACGTCACAGGGAGAGTGATTTTTCAATTTCTTATGGAGTTTTATACGGTGTTAGCGTTTTAAATTCTATTTTAAGGGTATTAAAAGGTTTTAAGCACTTAATGGTATATGGAATGAAAGAATACTATATTACAAGTATTTATGTATATTAATTTCATTGAAATATAACACACATTACAGATAAAATACTATTAATATAAGAAAAGATTTCGACAAACTTTTAAAACAACCTCCGCGCCATCGACGATAGCTCGGCGACCCCTGCTCGTAGCCACCAGCGTTATCAGTCTTTTACAATTGTAATATATCCATTACTAGTTTAACAATTTTTTAGATGTTCATTCTTGTGGTGGGGCTCCCCATATGAAATTTTTCGCATTCCTAAGGATGAAAACAAAAAATTAGAATGGATACGGTTTTATTCACTTTGTTAACATTTACTTGTTAAGTATTTTCCACTGACGCTGATGAGGGTATATGCCTTCGAAAATGATGTTTATTTAACTACTGAAACAGACTATAAGTTTATTTACCTCTTCATAATTTCACTCCACTGAGAGATCGACTATTTAAAAAAAATAGTTTAATTTGTTTATAACTACTTAGATCTTATTTTAGCTTTAATATTTGTTATATGTTCATAAAATAAATGTACCTAAATACCATGATATTATTCTTTCATTTCACATACTATTAAATACGTAGATCCTTTTAGTACCTTTAAAAGAGAGTGAAAAACGCTGACAGCAATATAAATCTCCATAAGATTCAAAAATCGCTCACCCGCTGATGTCAGAAGCCGCTGCTCCATCGGATCATACCTCTTAGTTATTTATAATAATAATAATAATATTAAATGACTTTATTGTAAAAGATTACAAATGGCAAAGTTGAGGCCGAGCCTCCTAGCTTAACCTAGATATTAAGATTTACAGGCCCTATAAGTTGATATACTCTAACTGCCCACTATACGCATAAAATGCAGAATACAGCAAGCAGTCACAGCATAATAAAAAAAAGAAGAAATGCAAAACAAAAAAAAATAAGAAAAATAAATAAGAAAATATAAGACAACAGGAAAATGGTAAATTAGTTAATTCATATTCTTCTGACCGATTCCTAAATAGAAAATGAACCCAATAGAATTATATAAACACCCTTACAAAACACAGTAAATTTTAAACCAGAGAGATCAGGATGAGTATCCCTACAAACTACAAGAATCTATCTATCTATCGAGGCTTTAATTAGCCTCCTAAATTTAAAATCTGAACACAATTTTAATTCTGAGTCGACTTTTTTATATAATTTCGCTATATTAAATGAGAAAGATATTTGGAAATAATTTGTACGATAAACTGGTGGAGTAATAATGAGTTTATGACGCAGATCCAAATTATGCGAGTCATATCGAAATTTAATTTTGTTATGGAGATGTTCTGGGCACTTGTGACAAATGATTTTATTATATAAAGTGAGTGCATGCAACACCCGTCTTTCATCCATTCTTAGCCATTCAAGTTCACGCATCGTAGCAGTAACACCACGATCGTACTTTCTAATACCACCTATCAGCCTTACACAACAATTCTGTACTAATTGAATACGACGAGCATCCTCACCTAAAAGACAAGGACCATATACAACATCTGCATAGTTAAAATGTGACAAGACCAGGGACTAGTTTTTTCTGACCATAAATTAATTTCAGATTGCCAAATACTTTTTAATACAACTACTAATGTGCGAAGAGAATATAAGGTCCTTATCTAACAATAAACCCAAATTCTTTGCAATGTCAGACAGCTTCAACTGAATGTTATTCACACAAAACTTAACACGATCCGCGTATAACTCTCTACAATGACCTTTTCTAAAAAGTAAAACTTGAGACTTGCGGGGGTTCAGACTTAAATCATGGGCATGAGAAACATTCAATAGAATATCCAGGTCAACATTTATTTTCCGGATAGCTTCCTCAATGGCATCAGGTGAGAATGACATATAGATCTGCGTGTCATCCGCATAGAAGTGAACTGAACAGAGCTAGCAACTCTGCTGTTCTGACATTTGCCATAAGTGAAAGATTACAAAGGAAATCAAAACGTCAAATTTTTCATATTTCCTTGTTTCCATCAGCGTTTGAAATGATCAGTGATCTAAAATCAATGTGATCTTTCTTAATACAACCTCGAAACTAAACTTTAAAACCTTTTGAGAAAGTAATAATACTCTTCCTTTGTTGATTTTAAAAGTTCGGTCGATTTGTTCTATCAAGTCTCATTTATGCCAAAAGTCAAGTGGGTACTGTTAAAATAGCTAAAATTTTATTGGTACTATCTCTGCAAGGCGAATTGCGCAAGCTGATCGGGAACGGTTTATTGCACATGCCCCCTTTCAACTTTTATGCTGACTATAATACGGCCTATATTCTGGCAATGCAAGACGTATTGAACCAGTTGATCCGGAACGGTTTAATCCTCATGCCTCCCTTCAAGTTTTATTGCCTCAAGAGTAGAGTTGCCGACTCTATTCTGGCAATGTACGACTTATTACAATAGTTGATCATGGATGGTTTAATGCGCATGCCTCCTTATAACTTTTATTGCCTCAAGTGTAGAGTTGTCGACTGTAATACGGCCTTTATTCTGGCAATGCAAGACGTGTAGCGCCAGCTGATCGAGAAGGGTGCTCATCAGCAGCGCATGCTGCACCCAGGCAGCAGTTTTCTCTAAAAAGGTTAACATTTCAGAACCGGATATAGTCATGGACGGACACGCAGTCCCACTGGCTTCATTTATTAATTTGCTGGGCGTCAATCTGGGAGGAAATATGTCTTGGCATAACCAAGTTATGGCAATCGCCAAGATAGCTTCGCAGAAACTTGGTGTACTCTTCCGAACCAGAAAGTTGTACACACCTCAACAACATTTGACAATATACAAAGCCCAGATTCGACCATCACTAGAGTACTGCTCTCATGTCTGGAGCTCTTGCACCCTAACATACTCTTCGGCTACTGGATTCCATCGAAAGGAGGGCCATTCGTCTGATTGGAGACCACGGGCTGACGAAGAACCTCGACAGCCTAGAACATCGAAGACAGGTTGGGGATTTGACTCTCTTCTACAGATATTTTCATGGAAAGTGCTCCGCTGACCTTGTCCTCTTAATTCCGCCCAGAGCGGCAAATAGCAGAAATACACTACGAACCACTGTTACCCATCCATATGTCGTTAAGCTTAGTACCAGATTCGACCATCACTAGAGTACTGCTCTCATGTCTGGAGCTCTTGCACCCTAACATACTCTTCGGCTACTGGATTCCATCGAAAGGAGGGCCATTCGTCTGATTGGAGACCACGGGCTGACGAAGAACCTCGACAGCCTAGAACATCGAAGACAGGTTGTGATTTGACTCTCTTCTACAGATATTTTCATAGAAAGTGCTCCGCTGACCTTGTCCTCTTAATTCCGCCCAGAGCGGTAAATAGCAGAAATACACTACGAACCACTGTCACCCATCCATATGTCGTTAAGCTTAGTACTTCTCGAACTTCATTATTTACAAATTCTTTCATCTGGAGGACTTCATCCTTCTGGAACGACCTTCCCGAGGTCGTTTTTCCCAACGAATATAACCTCCAACGATTCAAAATCAACGTGAATCGCTTTTTGCGCACACGCACCACTCCCAGAGTGCGCTAAAGGATTTTTCCTATAGTGTTTGATCATAAAAAAAATGCCTACTTTCCACTTTGGCATTGGGTATGGCAAGAATAGAATTGCCGACTGTAATATGGCCTTTAAAGTAATGGATTGGCCGTGGAAAACATCATCGTTATCACACACACTATATTATTTATTATTGAATAACATTTTTTTTTAAATTAAATTTAATAATTATTAAAAATCCGGACGAATTAGGATGAAGGTTTAAGACCAGTCCGAGCCGCCTATCGGATTTCGTAAAAAAGATGATCGGGTTTATGGCTGTATTGTTCGGATCATGCGTAAGTGATTACTGTAATTAACCTCGATTTTGTCTCTTATTCATGCAATTATAACCCTCTGCGTGATTCGGAAATGTTAATTTTATTAAGAGTTATTGAAAAGGTCCAATCACAGACATTAGCGAAAAATGACCTTGGTGAAATTGATATAAATAATATACAGTGTGCGACATAAGTTCGGCAACGGTCATTTTTCTCGTAAGTCCATGTATCAAAGTGCTTAAAATTTTACACGTTCCTGTGATGTTGTCAGACCTACCGCTTGTCAGATATTAACAAATTGTTAGATTTTTTCGAATTTCTTGAGCAATTGAAAGTACGTTTTGATGGAAAAATAAAGTTTTGATCGCAGCAGGGCCCTAGGAAAAGCTAATTAGATTTTGTAAAGCAAGCCCTTACCTGCGTATACCTTACTTGAAGACATCAGTATATTTTAAATAATACATGTTAAAATGCCAGTGTCGACATTGTCACTTAGCTCAAAAACGATGGTATTGTTGGAAAGAGATTTAAACGACATTTAAAATGATGTTCACTTGACCCCCTCTTCCGATTTAAGATTTTTAGGCTAAAATCTACCCCTCCCAGGGGCTTACACCACGAATACTGCAAATAGTTATGTATAAATGTAGTGCTTATCTTGTTAAGCCTCTTTTGGATATAAACTGCTGGCCATTTGCTTTCGAGCAAGAAAAATTTCGCCTAAATTTAAAAGTTAATATTTTCTGAACCAGATATGACCTCGATCTCCGGTTTTTAATGGTTGATACATTTGTCCCTTAGGAAACAATTGCCAAAGTTGGATTGTCTTAAACTGTCAGAAAATTTTATATACAGGGTGTTAAAGAGGACGATGATTTTTGCTGCAATTTCAATAGCATGCAACTTTCACAATAATATTTTTAAATTTTATCACTCTACGTTAATTGAATCACTGGTTCATAGCAAAGACAGTAATCTGTCAAATTTTTGATATCTGCTATATTTTAAGAGATACCGATTTTTTTGGAAAAACTTTGCTTTTTTTCAACTTTTTGTTATCTAGATCCCACTGTGCGTTGTATCGTGCAAACTTTGCAAGTGATTATTATACCTTATGAAAAGCTTGTTTATGTTCAGTAACAACAATTGTACCTAAATGTTGTCATGTGCAGTGGCGTACTTCTAATCACTTATATGTCTATGCTTTATGAGTATCTCACAATTTGTTTGTATTGGAAAGTACTTGCCCCTAGATTAGGCAAGTTTTTCCTTATTTTTTAGTTTTTCATATCGCGCTACAGGTATATTATACAGTGTCTACAAAGTTTTAAAAAAGATAATTTTTTTATTTAATTGTTTGAAAAAATTTATTTATTAATTTCTAACTTTCTAACACGACACTATTCCTAAAATTAAACTAAATAAATTTTTTCAAACAATTAAATAAAAATATTATCTTCTTAAAATTTTGTAAACACTGTATAATATACCTGTAGCGCGATATGAAAAACTAAAAAATAAGGAAAAACTTGCCTAATCTAGGGGCGAGTACTTTCCAATACAAAAAAATTGTGAGATACTCATAAAGCATAGACATATAAGTGATTATAAGTACGCCACTGCACATCACAAAATTTAGGTGCAATTGTTGTTACTGAACATAAACAAGCTTTTCATAAGGTATAATAATCACTTGCAAAGTTTGCACGATACAACGCACAGTGGGATCTAGATAACAAAAAGTTGAAAAAAGCAAAGTTTTTCCAAAAAAATCGGTATATCTTAAAATATAGCAGATATCTAAAATTTGACAGACTACTTTCTCTGCTATGAACCAGTGATTCAATTGACGTACAGTGATAAAATTTAAAAATATTATTGTGAAAGTTACATGCTATTGAAATTGGAGCAAAAATCATCGTCCTCTTTAACACTCTGTATATAAAATTTTCTGACAGTTTAAGACAATCCAACTTTGGCAATTGTTTCCTAAGGGACAAATCTATCAACCATTAAAAACCGGAGATCGATGTCATATGTGGTTCAGAAAATATTAACTTTTAAATTTAGGCGAAATTTTTCTTGCTCGAAAGCAAATGGCCAGCAGTTTATATAACCTCTCATTAATACAGTGTATTTTTCCTACAATGTGGAAAACATCTCAGATAACTCCTTTACCCAAGGGAGGCGAACATAACGTCAAAAACTACAGACCAAGGCATATTTTAACTTACTTTTGAGTATCCATTTGGATACGCAGGCCTTTAATTTAGATACCCAGTAAACATCAAATCGATCCGGAAATTTTTGAATTACTTACTAATTTAAAAACTATGAACTGATACCAGTCATGACTGATACCTAAAAATGCTTTTAAATGATCAGTCATAAAAATATTAAAAAAATAGGGCTGTTTAAAAGACGCAACAAAAATTCACTAAAGATGCCTTGCTACAGACCCATAAGTAAATTATGCATTTTTGGGAAAATATTTGAAAAAATTATTCACAACATTATATTGGAGCAAGTTAAAGATATTATTTTAAAACAACAACACGGATTTTTTCCACGTCCATTGAGAGCAATCTGGTGGAATTTACAGATTTTATTTTAAGAAGTATGGATGATCGGAAGCAGATTGACGTTGTGTACACTGACTTAAGTACAGTACGCACAGGGGATCTTTACCCTGACGTCATCGCTTACACGTCATAAAAATCGCAAAATTACGTGGAAGAAAAGTTGTCAAAACAAAAACTAATTTCATAAAATTTTAATTGACGTAAATAACGTTCCCATATACGGATTTTTAAAAATTTCTTTAAAACTCCGAATCAAAATTTTGAGTAGGTCTTACATAAAATAGATTGTTTGGAATATGTAGGTATAAATCTGATATTCTTGAATTTTTACTGGCAGTTATGTACCTACTTCTTATTTGACAAAATGATAAACTCGGTTTGAATGTGACATTTTGATTACACAGATTAAAAAGCTCCGCCCATTCATCCCCTACAGGAATCACCCCAAAAAGTCAAGAGTTTTTCATTAGAATTGAAGATAAATGGTAATTTATGTCGTAAAACATGAAAAAAAAAATCAATTTACGAAAAAATGCAAACTAATAGGCATTGCCTTGGAAATTTAAATAAATTATTTTATTGAACTCTCATATTTGTATTTTTCGACCAATTTTTACCACATTTTGAGACGAGATTGTGAACTTAATTTGGCGATTTCAGATTTGATTTTGCCCGAAATACGTTCTGTGAACCTTCTAGTTTCGATACATATACAGAGCGTTTGGAAATTCGGGCGATTTTACTTATTTTTTTCGAAACTAAAAAGACGTGTTTTTACGTTTTTGGGATGGCAAAATAGCGGAGCGGAGACTTCTCCACAATTTTTAGGGTTAGGAATACTTTATTACAATAAATAAATTTTTTTTTTTTTTTTTTTTTTTTTTTTTTATGATCAAACACAAGCACTATAGGAAAAATCCTTTAGGGCACTCTGGGAGTGGTGCGTGTGCGCAGAAAGCGATTCACGTTGGATTTGAATCGTTGGAGGTTACATTCGTTGGGAAAAACGACCTCGGGAAGGTCGTTCCACAAGGATGAAGTCCTCCAGATGAAAGAATTCTTAAATAATGAAGTTCGAGGAGTACTAAGCTTAACCACATACGGATGGGCGGCAGTGGTTCGTCGTGTATTTCTGCTATTCGTCGCTCTGGGCGGAATTAAGAGGGCAAGGTCAGCCGAGCACCTTCCATGAAAATATCTGTAAAAGAGAGTCAAATCCCCAACCTGTCTTCGATGTTCTAGGCTGTCGAGGTTCTTCGTCAGCTCGTGGTCTCCGATCAGACGAATAGCCCTCCTTTCGATGGAATCCAGTAGCCGAAGAGTATGTTTGGGTGCAGAGCTCCAGACATGAGAGCAGTATTCTAGTGATGGTCGAATCTGGGCTTTGTATAGTGTCAAAAGTTGTTGAGGTGTATACAACTTTCTGGTTCGGAAGAGTACGCCAAGCTTCTGAGAAGCTATCTTGGCGATTGCAACAACGTGGTTATGCCAAGACATATTTCCTCCCAGATTGACACCCAGCAAATTAATAGATGAAGCCAGTGGGATTGCGTGTCCGGCCATGACTATTTCCGGTTCTGTAATGTTAACCTTTTTAGAGAAAACTGCTGCCTGGGTTTTTTTAGCGTTAAATTCGACTTGGTTACTGTCACCCCAAGCCAAAATTTCTTCCAGGTCCCCGTTGAGGCGCGACACTTCATGCTGTCTGCGAAGATGTGCGTCGGCAGCCGATGTTTGCGCATTCAAAGAGAAAGATGAGAAAAGTGTGCTATCGTCAGCAAAACTAAATATCGGATTTTTAGTTTTCACTAGAAGGTCGTTAATGTAGAGTAAGAAGAGAGTGGGAGACAATATGGACCCTTGAGGAACACCGGCATTGATGGTGAAGGTGTCTGAGAGAAATCCGTCAATCCCCACTTGCAGAGAGCGGTCCTTAAGAAAGCTAGATAACCATGCACAGAATCGACTGGGCATACCATAGGATCGCAGTTTACTTAGAAGCCCCTCATGCCAAACACGATCAAAAGCTTTAGAAATATCCAGCGCAACAACCCGAGACTCCCCATGATGTTCGATTGCGTGGTTCCAAATATGGGTGACATAGGCTAGAAGATCTCCAGTTGATCTGGACTTCCGAAAACCATATTGATGATCGCTGATGATGCTGAAGCCTTCCAGGTACTTTAGAAGATGTTGGTTAATAGCTTTCTCCATTACTTTTGATACAACCGAAAGCAATGCGACTGGTCGATAGTTGTTAGGCAGGGTTCTCTTACCTTTCTTTGGAATAGGCTGGACTCGCGCCGTCTTCCAGCAAGATGGAAATATTCCTTTTTTGTAGGATAAGTTGAAAAGTCTACAAAATACTGGTGTTAGTTCATTGGCGCATGTCTTGAGAACTATAATAGGAATTTCGTCTGGACCAGTAGCTTTTTTGACGTCGAGTCCTTTCAGGATTCGTTTGACGGGACGCTGACGGAACACGATTTCGGTCATTTCGGATTCAACTGCAGGAATGTCGGGTGGTGTTCTTCCCTGGAAATCTACAGTGGAATGCGAAGAAAATAGTTCAGCAAGTAAGTTTGCTTTGTCTCCGGCTGTGGATGCTATTGTACCATCGGGACGTATTAGAGGTGGAATAGTTGATTTGGTAAAATTTTGGCTGACGGCCTTAGCGACTGACCAAAAGGACCTTGATCCGTTTGGACAGTCAAGAAGTTTGTTTTTGATCCTCGCGTTATGGGCTTTTTTAACAATAAATATCAATATGTACTTACCACTAACACAAAAAAGCGATACCAAAAGCTCTGAAAAGAACTGTTTGCAGGAGTAAATGAAGTTTTAATGCACAAAAATGTATAAAAACGAAAAAATTGTGAATCAATTGTCACAATGACGTTTTTGTAATTTGTAGTACTGCGTAAGTCAAAATAATTATTTGGCAACTCTTCTTTATAATTCTTTCTCTGTCTAACACGTTTAATTCCGGACGACGTATCATATACAATTTTTATTCGCCTTTATGTCTGTACCAAACAAAGATGCAGAGATATGAAATATGTCGGGATATCTATTTGTTAGCGATGACGTCAGGGTAAAGATCCCCTGTGCGTACTTTAAGACATTTGACAAAATTAGTAATTCCATACTGATGGAGCGTCTTGCTGATGTCGGTGTGGATAGCAGCTTGTTGAGACGGATTTGGTCCTATCTTAGTGATAGACGACAGATGGTCTCCGTTGGTGGTATTTATTCTGCACCTTTTAACGTACCGTCTGGTGTGCCTCAGAGCAGTCACCTTGGTCCCCTTTTTTTTATCATATACATTAATAACATATAACAATGCTTTAAATTTTCTACATTTTTGATGTAAGCAGGTGACCTAAAATTTTTTTCGAATAATCAGGGTGCCAGGGGATTGCCATTTGCTGCAAGATGATCTTAATGCCTTGGTAAGATTCTGTGAAAGTTACATAAATTCATTCATTCATGGAATAACATCAGGCTTAATACAAAAAGATAAGCGTAATTAAAAATTAATGCACCTTTAGGGTCAGGTCATAATATAGAGTTTTGTCAATATTCTTTTCTATAAAAATTGCCTAGAATATTTTTTTATTAAAAATTGTTTTTTAACAAACGTGCACAAGTGTTCTCGCGCTCATGTGTCCCCGCGCTCATGTACCCTCGCGCCCAAGTGTCCTCGCGCCCAAACGGCCGCGCTCAGATGGCCGCGTCCATGTGGCCGCGCCCAAATGTCTGTCTCCGGTTTACCAGCGAAGGCTGGAAAGTATTCAAAATAAATTTTTACGGTTCTTATCACGAAACACAGATATACATAGCTATAGTCAATAGCAACTATAAGCCTATAAAAGAAAATTTTTCAGTAATGCCACTTACTGAAAGACGAATGGTTTCCGATGTAGTTATGATCTACAAGTTGGTGAACGGTCTTGCTGATTCGCCAACGCTGAGGTCAATGTTAAGCTTTAATGTACCGGTTAGGGACTCAAGGCTTCAAATACTTAATATTCCGGCCAGGGTCGTATATAAACATTTTTAAAGTGGGGAGGAAGATCGAGACCCATAAAATATTTAAAAAAGTGGGCTAATGCTAAATAAACGGGTGATATATTAAGGAGGAGTGGTTGAACCAATCCAAATACGGCCCTGACACAAGCATACTCTTCCGTTACTGGGTTCCATCGGAAAGAGGAGCATTCATCTGATCGGAGACCACGAGCCGAACAAGAACCTGGACAACCTAAAACATCGAAGAAAGGTTGGTGATTTGACTCTCTTTTACAGATATTTACCTGGCAAATGTTCAACTGACACTTCCCGCTTAATTTCACCTAAAGCGACGAGTAGCAGAAATATACGTCAAAGTACTACAACACCCCCTGAAAGAATTGACAGTGACCACTACCGCCCAACCATATGTGGATCAGCTTAGTACTCCACGAACCATTGTTTAAGAACTATTTCACCTGGAGGACGTCATCCCTGTTGAAAGGCATTCCTGAGGTCGTGTTTCCCAATGCAAATAATCTCCAACAATTCAAAACCAACGTGAATCGCACCACTCTCAGAGTGTCTTAAAGGATTATTCCTATATAGCTAATATTTGATTCCAAAAGACAAAAAAATAAGAAATAATGTATATCTTAGATTATATTAAATAAATATTAAATAAATATTAAATAAATATTAAATAAATATTAAATAAATATTATATAAATATTAAATAAATATTAAATAAATATTAAATAAATATTATATAAATATTAAATAAATATTAAATAAATATTAAATAAATATTATATAAATATTAAATAAATATTATATAAATATTAAATAAATATTAAATAAATATTAAATAAATATTAAATAAATATTATATAAATATTAAATAAATATTAAATAAATATTAAATAAATATTAAATAAATATTAAATAAATATTAAATAAATATTAAATAAATATTAAATAAATATTATATAAATATTAAATAAATATTAAATAAATATTAAATAAATATTATATAAATATTAAATAAATATTAAATAAATATTAAATAAATATTAAATAAATATTATATAAATATTAAATAAATATTAAATAAATATTAAATAAATATTAAATAAATATTAAATAAATATTAAGCAAATATTAAATAAATATTAAATAAATATTAAGCAAATATTAAATAAATATTAAATAAATATTAAGCAAATATTAAATAAATATTAAATAAATATTAAATAAATATTATATAAATATTAAATAAATATTAAATAAATATTATATAAATATTAAATAAATATTAAATAAATATTATATAAATATTAAATAAATAAAGAAATAAATATGAAAAAAAGTTACACAATGTTACCAACTGGAGATATCACTAAACCCACGAATTTTAAGCCGATACATTTAAAAAGTATTGAGTGTGTCTCAATGACAATAAATCTGATACATTAAAAAAGTATTGAGTGTGTCTCAAGGACAACAAATCTGATATATTAAAAAGTATTGAGTGTTTCTCAAGGACAACAAATCCGATACATTAAAAAGTATTGAGTGTGTCTCAAGGACAACAAATCTGATATATTAAAAAAGTATTGAGTGTTTCTCAAGGACAACAAATCTGATATATTAAAAAAGTATTGAGTGTGTCCCAAGGACAACAAATCCGATACATTAAAAAAGTATTGAGTGTGTCTCAAGGACAACAAATCTGATATATTAAAAAGTATTGAGTGTTTCTCAAGGACAACAAATCCGATACATTAAAAAAGTACTGAGTGTGTCTCAAGGACAACAAATCTGATATATTAAAAAAGTATTGAGTGTTTCTCAAGGACAAGAAATCTGATACATTAAAAAAGTATTGAGTGTGTCCCAAGGACAACAAATCCGTAAATTAAAAAGTATTGAGTGTATCTTCAAGGACCACAAATCTGATACATTAAAAAGTATTGAGTGTTTCTCAAGGACAACAAGTCCGATACATTAAAAAAGTATTGAGTGTGTCCCAAGGACAACAAATCCGATACATTAAAAAGTATTGAGTGTTTCTCAAGGACCACAAATCTGATACATTAAAAAGTATTGAGTGTTTCTCAAGGACAACAAATCCGATACATTAAAAAAGTATTGAGTGTGTCCCAAGGACAACAAATCCGATACATTAAAAAGTATTGAGTGTTTCTCAAGGACCACAAATCTGATACATTAAAAAGTATTGAGTGTTTCTCAAGGACAACAAATCCGATACATTAAAAAAGTATTGAGTGTGTCTCAAGGACAACAAATTTGATATATTAAAAAAGTATTGAGTGTTTCTCAACAACAACAAATCCGATACATTAAAAAAGTATTGAGTGTGTCTCAAGGACAACAAATCTGATATATTAAAAAAGTATTGAGTGTTTCTCAAGGACAACAAATCCGATACATTAAAAAAGTATTGAGTGTGTCTCAAGGACAACAAATCTGGTATATTAAAAAAGTATTGAGTGTTTCTCAAGGGCAACAAATCCGATACATTAAAAAAGTATTGAATGTGTCTCAAGGACAACAAATCTGATACATTAAAAAAGTATTGAGTGTTTCTCAAGGACAACAAATCCGATACATAAAAAAGTATTGAGTGTCTTCTCTCAAGGACAATCAAGGAGTCACTTATTCAAATATGAAAATTAAAATAACATTTCCAGATCACTAAAATTTAAAATAGGATTAGAACGGTAAGCCAGTGAGGGTTGTATTTTGAATGTATGGATGTGCCATATAAAATGGAAAATTTTTTAAAAATTCGTTCTTCAAACAGACTAAAATATGCATCTGGGTACCTACATTGTTTACTCTTGTACAGGTGTATACGTCCTATACATATACAGGTAGTTAAGAAAATGGTGAGTGCTAAAAGTGTCAGAAGTGAGTGCAAGTCCAACGAACAGACCAAGTGCTACCGAGATAAATTTATTATTTTTGACACACCATCGTAACATTGTCAGTTTCTATATGAAAATGTTTAAGAGTTATGCTGTTTCTTTTTCTAGCTTAAAGGTAGATCATGAAACTAAGTAATCATCATAATTGGCAATAAAACTTTACAAAGGTTTTGTGGACCGCCATGCATAAACAGGTAATTAACTTTATAAATTTTTAGTTCAAGTGATGCTGCAAGGGATTCTTTTTATTTCTATGACTAATTTTATGTGCCTTTGTTCAGAGAAAACATATAAATCGTCCTTCATTTAGATATTTTAGACGTTTGAAAACACGTTAATATGTTCTTTAAACTCGAACTTGCAATAGGTACTGACAAAATTACGTATATTGTTTGGGAGATATCTAATGCTTAAAGATTTCATTAGCGCATTTGCAGAGATTATCTAAAATGAAACTGTACCTAATTTTATAAAACTATAAAGGGTGTGTCGGAACTAATGAACCAAATCAAAATAATGAATCGGATAATCGAAGGGGTATTCATTGACCATAATCCGTATACATTTTGCGTCGAAATATTTCTCAATTTTTTTTTCAAACACAAGCACTATAGGAAAAATCCTTTAGGACACGTGCGCCTGTGCGAATAAAGCGATTCACGTTGGTTTTGAATCTTTGTAGGTTATATTCGTTGGAAAAAACGACCTCGGGAAGGTCGTTCCATAAGGATGAAGTCCTCCAGACGAAAGAATTCTTAAATAATGAAGTTCGAGGAGTACTAAGCTTAACCACATATGGATGGGCGGTAGAGAGGGCAAGGTCAGCCGAGCACCTTCCATGAAAATATCTGTAAAAGAGAGTTAAATCCCCAACCTGTCTTCGATGTTCTAGGCTGTCGAGGTTCTTCGTCAGCTTGTGGTCTCCGATCAAACGAATAGCCCTCCTTTCGATGGAATCCAGTAGCCCAAGAGTATGTTTGGGTGCAGAGCTCCAGACATGAGAGCAGTATTCTAGTGATGGTCGAATTTGGGCTTTGTATAGTGTCAAAAGTTGTTGAGGTGTGTACAACTTTCTGGTTCGGAAGAGTACCCCAAGCTTATGAGAAGCTATCTTGGCGATTGCCACAACGTGGTTATGCCAAGACATATTTCCTCCCAGATTGACGTCCAGCAAATTAATAGATGAAGCCAGTGGGATTGCGTGTCCGGCAATGAGTATTTCCGGTTCTGTAATGTTAACCTTTTTAGAGAAAACTGCTGCCTGGTTTTTTTAGCGTTAAATTCGACTTGGTTACTGTCACCCCAAGCCAAAATTTCTTCCAGGTCTTTGTTGAGGCGTGATACTTCATGCTGTCTGCGAAGATATGCGTCGGCAGCCGATGTTTGCGCATTCAAAGAGAAAAATGAGATAAGTGTGCTATCGTCAGCAAAACTAAATATCGGATTTTTAGTTTTCACTAGAAGGTCGTTAATGGTAAGAAGAGAGTGGGAGACAATATAGACCCTTGAGGAACACCGGCATTGATGGGGAAGGTGTCTGAGAGAAATCCGTCAATCGCCACTTGCAGAGAACGGTCCTTAAGAAAGCTAGACAACCATGCACAGAATCGACTGGGCATACCATAGGATTGCAGTTTACTTAGAAGCCCCTTATGCCAAACACGATCAAAAGCTTTAGAAATATCCAGTGCAGCAACCCGAGACTCCACATGATGTTCGATTGCGTTGTTCCAAATATGGGTGACATAGGCTAGAAGATCTCCAGTTAGTCTAGACTTCCGAAAACCATATTGATGATCGCTGATAATGTTGAAGCCTTCCAGGTACTTTAGAGGATGTTGGTTAATAGCTTTCTCCATTACTTTTGATATAACTGAAAGCAATGCGACTGGTCGATAGTTGTTAGGCAGGGTTATCTTACCTTTCTTTGGAATATGCTGAATCTTTATGTTTTTCTAAAAACTTACGCGAAAAACATCTCAGTAATTCCCACAAACCAAAATAAAAGAAGGTTTTCAAACCGTTAGATGTTTCATATTGTTTCCTACATGATTTTATTAATCTTCTTTTTTATAGGTTAATTATCAAAATTTCTAATTTAATAAATATTTTATTATCTCTTTGAATATAGCCGCTAAATGATTTCTTTCCATATCTTTATGATAATTGACAATATACCACCAAAGAATTATGTGTATTTAACAACTCTCCGATGTAAAACGGTAAAAATATTCTCTCATCACATTTTTTGTTATTCAGGACCAAGCGATAGGCGATAAAAAAGGATTTGTAGAATTTATTGATGGGCTTCTGATTTTTTAATTAAATTTATTGAGGTGAAAGCAACTTAACTGGTAATTTATATTTGTTCTTTTATGAGCGGGTATATTTTAAAATTTAAGTATATTAGACGATACCGACAAAAAGGGTTAAACCAGTTTTGTTTCCATTAAGATGCAAATTTTATTCCGGTTAATTATCAGCAACATGTATATTAAACCCCGTGTTGATCGTTTCCGCGCAGCTGACAGTTATCTGAATTGAGGAGCCAGCGATGTAGGACGGAATAAAATACGTACGGCTTTGCCTCAAGGGCGGATCTTGAACTTCGGGCTGGAGGGGGTCAAACTTCATTTGGGGGGGGGGGGGGGGGGGTCATACAAGGAAAAGTTACGAAAAGTAATCCTCTGAAGCGTTAGTCAAACCGGTATATATACAGGGTGTTATGGAATTGACTTATTATATTTAAACCGACAATCCCTGAACAAATTGAGGAAAAATACCCATAAATGCCGCTTTCAATTCAGCGGTAAAAGTGACCAAACGTCAAACCAGAAAAACACCTGTGGAGCACTGCGACACATGTAAACAATCAACGAATTCCGGCCGGTATTGTCATATTTACACCTTAAACTCTTTAGACCAAATAAAATAATTTCAACACTTTTTCATTACGCCGACGATATTTGCCGACGCACATATTCGCAGACAGCATGAAGTATCACGCCTCAACAGAGACCTGGAAGAAATTTCGGCTTGAGGTGACAGTAACCAAGTCGAATTTAACGTTAAAAAACCCAGGCAGCAGTTTTCTCTAAAAAGGTTAACATTACAGAACCGGATATAGTCATGAACGGGCACGCAATCCCACTGGCTTCATCTATTAATTTGCTGGGAGTCAATCTGGGAGGAAATATGTCTTGGCATAACCACGTTGTGGCAATCGCCAAGATAGCTTCTCAGAAACTTGGTGTACTCTTCCGAACCAGAACCCATTGCGATTCCATCGAAAGGAGAGCCATTCGTCTGATCGGAGACCACGAGCTGATAAAGAGCTTCGACAGCATGGAACAATCTTTACAGATATTTCCATGGAAAATGCTCGGCTAACCTTTCATTCTTAATAATGCCCAGAGCGGTGAATAGCAGAAATACACACCGAACCACTGCCGCTCATCCGTATGTGGTTAAGCTTAGTACTCCTCGAACGTATTTTATTAATATTTATATATTTAAGAATTCTTTCATCTGGAGGACGTCATCCTTATGGATTGACGTTCCCGAGGTTGTGTTTCCTAACGAGTATAACCTAAAACGATTCAAAACGAACGCGAATCGCTTTATGCGCACACGCACCACTCCCAGAGTGCCTTAAAGGATTTTCCTATAGTGCTTGTGTTTGATCATAAAAAAAAATTAATTTAGGTTCTGGAATTATCTTATCAATATAACTCAAGCGTCATTTTAATTATCGATACAATTTTTCATTGTAACTCTCAAAATTTTTTTTATTGGAAATTTTACTCAATGATCATTTGGGCATGTTTATTCATAGGTTAAATCACTCGAGCTTCACTCTCAGGATGTAACCACAAAAGTCATACCAGTGACATTTTGTAAAATTTCCTAAACAAAACAAAAATTTTATTGACAAAAACGAGCTCTAGCTATTTTACCTTCGATAAAATTTTACATGGTCACGTTAAAATTTTAAATTACTGTGTGATAGAAAATTAATGGCACCGCGCAAATGATCTTTTCCCATAAATGGGTTGTCCGTGTATATTTTCTTCGATTTAATATTATATTTCGATAATAACTTTTTAGGTGCTTGCTTAATTAAAGGCCGCCTTACATTTCCGTATTTTTTTAATTTTTAAACTAACCCAAGATCATGTTACCGAAATTAACGATTTAATTCGTGAAAGAATAATTACTCTGACATAATAAAGGAATTTAAAACTAACCTAATAATAATGTATTATTTTCTATTTGCTATGCTCAGCAGAAAGAAAGTATGGAGGAGAAAAAAATATGACATGTGCACCAAATCACTCTAACTCGAACTAAAGCCAACTTTTCTGCACCCAAAATCATTCAGTATACAAATTTAATAGTATACGAGCCCTGCCTCAGTGAAGTTGGCCCAACTAACAAAACTAGTTGCAATTTGTCATATTAGCGAAAATGTATTGAAAACTAAAATGTATTTCTGATAATATACTAGTGTTGGGAAAAACCGGTAATTTTAATAATCGAGTACTTGATACTCGAGCGATTTTAATAATCGAGTTAATCGCTCGAGTGAATCGCCTGAAATTCCAATTTACCAAGCGATGACGTCACCGACTGCTTAACGGGCTGCCTAGCCCTTTACATGTGATCAGGTCGGGTATTTAGCAGGCACGTAACTACGGGTGGGCACAGGTTTAGCTAAAAAATTATAGTGTCACCAAAAAAATTCCAGAAATTTATTTATTTGTGAATAATGAATTTTTACCACGTGTCTCGATACCAAACAAAAAACTGCAAAAAATCACACAAATATGTATTTATTGTTCGGGTTTATTATTGTGCGTTTTTAACCCGAACAAAAAGTATTACCAAGAGTTATTTTTCTTCACATCTTTCTCAATCTACGAGCATAAAATAAGTAGATATTTAAAACAGCTTGTCAAATTCTTCCACTTTAAATTATCAGGTGCCCACTGTGTGCACTTCAAAAATTTAGGCTTAGTTACGCGACTGGCAAAATAAGAAAATTGGTTATTATTTTTTTAAATTCATGTACTCGTGTATTCATAGTTACCTAAAAGTTCCTGTTTAAATTTAAGAATGCTTACTTTTAATTACCAAAAAATTTGTCGATACCTATGTTTTATTAACTATTTTGCTCGTTTTCTTATTTTCCATTAACATTTTCTATAATGTATGTTATTTTTGAGAAATCTTCTTGAGTTTAATAATAAAAAGTTACTGTTTAGATTTAAAAATGTGTACTATAAGATTACCAACGAATTTTTCTATATATTTTGTTAACCATTTTGTTCGTTTTGTTATTTTTCATTAACAATTTCTATTATTATGTTATTTTTGAGAAGTTTTCTCGTCTTTATAGTAATTAAAAATTTTAAAATTATATCCTTTAATTTTTTAATATTTACAATCGGAGACCTAAACTACTCTGGCTGGCTAGCCAGGTAAAACAAAACTTTACCAAATCATGTCGCGATGACTCCGCTAAGGGATTCAGCATACTTTTTTATATGCACCTTCTCGTTTATGTGCCTTTAAGAAAGACGTATGTCGTGTACTTGCTCAGCGTCAATCTCGAACGTCGCCAAACGGATCGCGCGGCACTTAGACCGGAGGTCGTCTATCAGATAACCGGCGATATTTTTCGGTTTTTCGCCTGATTTTTAACTAGAGTATTTCCTATCGAGCGAAAAACTGTTTGAATATACGAGCAGTTTTTTAATTCGATCACGCTACAGCGGTAAATTCCGTCGGCGGCAAGCGAAGCGCGGGTATCGAGTGAAAGATATTAAGTTACGGGCGACGGTTTTCGCTTGAATAGATAATTCGAGCGGTTTTTTTAATAATCGAGCGATGTCGGTTATTTCAATAATCGAGTGATCATGCGGTTTTTCGAGTGATCACAACACTATAATATACGATATTTTTATTTAATATTAGCTTCAAATACTACATTTTTTGTAACAGAGAAAAAAATATCTTACAAATCCAAAAATACTGTCGATTAATAAAAATCAACGAAACAAAATGGCAGCAAATCACCACTGAGTTCCATCGCCTTTTCGACACATCTTGGCATAGTGTCAACTAATGTTTGGCAGTCATCTGATGTAAAACTGTTCCAAATTTCTGGGAGACGGGTTTGCAATTCTGGAACGGGACTACTCGACGTCCATTTTAAAACTGGAATATTTTTTCTAACCTCCAATCTTTTACTTTTTTAGCCGTATGCCAAGCGGCACCATCTTGTTGGAAGATACATTCAATATTGTTTAAACCCATTTGTTCAATTTGGGGTGTTAAGTTATTGCGAAGCACATTAATGTACTTATCAGCATTCATAACACCTTCTACAAAGTGTAAGTTTCCCGCTCCACTTGCTGACATGGATCCCCAAATCATAACAGAAGCCGAGAACTTAACTTTTTTTAAAGACAGTAATTCTGAAATACTTCTTCTTTAGTTCTGATGACACGACTCCTGCTATCACCGACGCATACTTCAAATCTGGCTTCATCACTCCAAATAATGGAGTTCCATTTATTCGGAGACTATAATTTGTGTTCTTTGGCCCACGCTAATATGTTTTTCTTCTGAATCTTTATCAGTAAGGTATTCTCTTTTCCCTAGAATTATTCAGTTAAAAACGAAAAAATAATTTAAACTTACCTTGTAAGTTTTACATCCCAGTTTTTGGGCAGCTTTGTGACAAGTTGCTCTTGAAAACTTTTTTGTGTTTACCGGATTCCATAATATTTTCAATTCGTTATAATTAGACCACCGATTTAATTCGATAATCCGTTTTAAGGCTCTTAAGTTGATATTGGAATAGCGCGGACGACTTCCAGTTCTGGGTTTGTCAGTCACAGATCTAGTTGTTTTGTACAATTTAATAATATTTCGAACTGTATACCTCGATTTGTTAACACTGTCAGCGATTTGGGAAGCATTTTGGCCTTTTAAATGCAAGTGAATGATCACTTTTCTTATTTCGTCAGAAACAGCTTTACAACGAGCCATTTTTAATTGTTAACGACAACACCAATGCATTGAAAGTTGATTTAAACGTCAAAATCGGCTTCTTAGCAATGTAAAATATTATTATTTGTCTTACAAAGCCTACCTTTATCTTATCGAAGCGAATAGACAGACCATTCAACATAAGTTGTCTCCATCATGTATCTTGCTATATGTCAAATCATTTTGCAAAGAAGACAAAAACGCTTTAAAAATAGCTGCGTCGATTTTGTTATCTTTCCATAAACATTTAAAGAAACCAAAAATATTATATTTGAAATGTCCTCAAATAAATTCACAAATATCATGTTTTGGGGCATTGGGCCAACTACACTGAGGCAGGGTCGTATATGAATTTTAATGGTAAGGGGCAATGTTAATGGTCCCTCAATTTATGTCAAAACCCCACACACGCTCTTCGTTGGTAAAATATTGAAAACCAAATAAAGGCCCAAATGAAAATATTTATTAAGCACAAATAACAACAGATTGTATGACATGTCTTACTGTTCAAAACGCTTAAAAGTTTGAAGAATGCTAAGTGCAAACAAGCTACCGTCACACCTGACCAGAACAACAGATGTCTCAACATTTTAAAGTCTAAATTGAATAAACAAACACTCTTGTAAAGTATGTTCGGTAGTCAAAAGGGTTTATTTCTGTTCTTGTATGTTAATTGCTTGAAAAGCTACTCTTTTTATTGGGATGTAAATGAGTGGGATATTACGATTTAATTGATACGTAAATATAAACGAAACCGTATAGGATGGTTTATGTTAATTGCTGCTGGTATAAGATGTCGCTGTGCTGTGTATTGATCTTATGTTAACTTCATGTAATTCCAAAATAGAAGATTTGCGGTAGGCACCTCCTAATTTTTCGGGGGCATATAGAGGAGATGATAATCAAGTGGCCCTTAATGGAGATACAGAGAATAGAGATATTAGAAAATCTTTTTAGAAAATACACCTCTACGGACCCTATAGCTTTTGTATGTAATATTTCTTTATATTTCAATTGACAACTGAGATATTGGAATTCCTCGCACTAATGGGCCACCCTGTATATGTTAGGGGAAGGACCCGTACCTTAAACCATACCAACCTCGGTCCGGTTGAATAGTTTTGTACCGGTTGTGATCGCATTATGCTGAAAATAGTTCGTAAATGTAAGTATTTTTCTTTTACTAATTACTTTCCTGTAATTTTTTTTAACCATTTTTTTTTATGATCAAACACAAGCACTATAGGAAAAATCCTTTAGGGCACTCTGGGAGTGGTGCGTGTGCGCAAAAAGCGATTCACGTTGGTTTTGAATCATTGGAGATTATATTCGTTGGGAAAAACGACCTCGGGGAGGTCGTTCAACAAGGATGAAGTCCTCCAGTTGAAAGAATTCTTAAATAGTGAAGTTCGAGGAGTACTAAGCTTAACCACATATGGATGGGCGGCAGTGGTTCGTCGTGTATTTCTGCTATTCGTCGCTCTGGGCGGAATTAAGAGGGCAAGGTCAGCCGAGCACCTTCCATGAAAATATCTGTAAAAGAGAGTCAAATCCCCAACCTGTCTTCGATGTTCTAGGCTGTCGAGGTTCTTCCTCAGCTCGTGGTCTCCGATCAGACGAATAGCCCTCCTTTCGATGGAATCCAGTAGCCGAAGAGTATGTTTGGGTGCAGAGCTCCAGACATGAGAGCAGTATTCTAGTGATGGTCAAATCTGGGCTTTGTATAGTGTCAAAAGTTGTTGAGGTGTGTACAACTTTCTGGTTCGGAAGAGTACCCCAAGCATCTGAGAAGCTATCTTGGCGATTGCACAACGTGGTTATACCAAGACATATTTCCTCCCAGATTGACGCCCAGCAAATTGATAGATGAAGCCAGTGGGATTGCGTGTCCGGCCATTTACCACAAACACAATTATTGAAGCAAAAAGCGTAGTTTAGAATATGTTGTTCGGTTAGAACTTAGAACAAATATATTTTATTTTAGTAGCGGTGTGTGTACCTTAAGTCGCGCTATGTACAGGGAGAGTTAACGATAGAGTAAAGTTCATTTTCTCCGGTATGTTAAGAATTAGATAAAAATTCGAAATACAAAAGTTGTAGAGGTCATTCAGGTGCACATTCTAAAATTATATTGCAGTATACAAGCTGAAGCACAAAGAAGTGGCAAATAAGTTTTTTTTAAATGGAAGTATTTATATCAATTTTTGGATTACGCATTAAATTCTGGATATTTTTTATATATAATGTTATCTATCTAAATCTTATAGTTCTCCTAAAATTTGCATTTTTTCAGAGTAGGATTTAATTGTGAATGCCTACACTACCTTTGCAAATTATAGATTCATATTTGGCATGGAGATTACAGACATTGAGCTAAGGCAAATAAATTATGGAACCAAATTTACCTCAGTTTTTGCTGGATGTTCAAAATACATTTTCGAATTTCGGTAATTTCTAGAAAACTAAAAATGGTTTTTTATTTAAACAACACACTCTGTATATTTTATTTTTCTCTGATACAATATGTAATTCTTTTTAACTTTTGTTTACGATATAATATGATTTTATTTTTAATACTTTTCGATATACAGTGAGTCCCAGAAGAAATGTCTAAATTCATTTAAAATTCAGCGGTAAGTTTTTTCAAAAAACGCTCGTACCCTTCGATTTTGATTTTTTAATTTTTTTTTGTGGTAATTTCATGTATACAGGGTAGCTCAAAAATAAGTTACGACCATCAACATCATTTTTTCAAATGAAAACATATATTTTTTATTTCATTTTTGAATTTTGCATTGAATTCTAAGCATGTTTCATGTACCATGTCCTATACATAAACTCAACAGTTATTGAAAAAATTAGGATTGAACATATCTATAAGAAAGACCTGTTTATTAAAAAAAAACACAACAAAATCAAATTAAATGTTGAAAATGTGCGCCATTTACGGCTTGACAATATCCAAGACGATCAATAAACTCTCTTTGCACGTTTCCAACCATTTTCGGATCCTTTCTTTCAACTCCTGCATATTGTTTCGCCTGTTAACAAATACTTTTGATTTGAGGTAACCCCACAACAAAAAGTCCAGCGGAGTTAGGTCTGGCGACCTAGCAGGCCATTCGATAGGTCCTCTCCTTCCAATCCACCGATTGGGAAAGGTTTCATCCAAAAATGTGCGCACAGTGGCCGCATAGTTCGGAGGAGCACCATCTTGTTGGAATATCAGTTCTTCGTCCGGATCCAATGGATTCGGAAATAAAGCCACTAATGCTGGAATTAATTCTAGTTGGAGAAATTCGAGATATACTTGTCCAGTTAAAGACTGTTCAAAGAAAAATGGACCAATTACTCTTTCGCGTACGATTCCACACCAAACATTTATTTTCTTAGGGTACTGGCTGTGAACCTCTATCATCCAATGCGGATTTTCTGTTGCCCAATATCGACAATTTTTACTGTTCACATTACCATTCAAATAGAACGTAGCTTCATCCGAAAAAATAATATTTTTTACTAAATTATTATCTAGATTGCACATATTTTGCATGCGTCCGCAAAACTCACTTCGCCTATCGAAATCATCTTCAAATAACTCATGCACTGGAATAACTTTGTATGGGTGATATTTGTGCTTTTGAACTACTCGGTGAACAACAGATTTCGGATGTGTAAATCGGCCCCAATGTGCGACAGGGAAGTACATGGATTTTCTTCCAAGGAAAGCAAAACGTCAAGTTGTTCATTTTCATCTCGAGTAGGATGACCAGATTTAGGCAAATCTCTAACATGACCGAATGCTCTAAACTTAGCCTCTATTCTACTCACCATCTTTTGACATATGGGAGGACGATCAGGATGGATTTCATTAAATAATTGGGCTGTTTCTATTTGAGTACGTGTTTTATCACCAAACCCAACCATGCATAGAATTTCAATTTTTTCCCGTTCCGTTAACTTCACCATAATTGTGAAAACCGGAACTTTGAAACTACGCTTGACAATAATTATACTTATTTGAAATAAAATTGTCATACAGTTTCTATGGAAATAAACGGTGACAGTGAGACAGTACACTCTTACTTATTATGGAGCCCAAAATGCCATATTGCCAGAAGATTTGATAGATCGTTGGATTCCCTAAATGATATGTTCAATCCTAATTTTTTCAATAACTGTTGAGTTTATGTATAGGACATGGTACATGAAACATGCTTAGAATTCAATGCAAAATTCAAAAATGAAATAAAAAATATATGTTTCCATTTGAAAAAATGATGTTGATGGTCGTAACTTATTTTTGAGCTACCCTGTCTGTATACATGAAATTACCACAAAAAAAAAATTAAAAAATCGAAATCGACGGGTACGAGCGTTTTTTGAAAAAACTTACCGCTGAATTTTAAATGAATTTAGACATTTCTTCTGGGACTCACTGTATTTTAATTTTTCTCTTTCTTTCATTGTTTATTTCCTAAATTTATGTTATAACGTCATAGTTGCCATGAAAAAACAAAAAACCTTGATATATTTTGTTTACTTTGCCTCTCCTTAGCATAAATGGTGATACTGTTCTGCAAACATTTCCTATTCTGTCATCCGTTTTTTGGTTGGGGGGGGGGGGGGGGGGGGGGGAAGGTGGTTATCTACAAAACAACATTTTAAAGTAAACATTGTGGGTGTTTTTAAGGAGTTTTTGAAGATACTGTTATCAAAAATTAAACTAAAAATGCTCCACTATTACGTTTTGGACGCAAGGATCCTGTTTCACCCAGTCTGTCTTATAGGCTTCTAAAAATTTTAAAATATGGCTGCCTTCTATTTGGATACATTTCCAAATACCGCCGATGTGCCCGCGTCTGTTAAAATTTTCTTGTGCGTATAAACATACCATGTCTCGCATTTCTCCGTTAGAAAACAGTTATGTCGCGGCATTTTTAGTTTAATTTTTGATAACAGTATCTTCAAAAACTCCTTAAAAACACCCACAATGCTGACAAATGAAAATAAACTTTGACAGAAATGAGGTTTCAAAGTGCTTTCATTGTAATTGTTTTTAACAAAGCCTACTTTGACAAATTTCACATTTACAAATCAAAATTTAAACAGGCGCATTAGAAATTGTAATTGAAAATATCTCGAAAACGGTTAGTCGGAGCGGCATTTACAAAGTATAGCTTTATTGCTTAAAAATGACGGAGAAACTGATATTTTTAATAAAAACATAATTATACTAAGGCACAAAAAAGTTACATTTCTTTTTACGTATCCAGAGTACCGCAGAGAGCGCTCCCTATAATCTACATCAAAATTATTAACAAATTCAAATTCCTTTCCCCAAAAAAACCCTAGTCACAAAATTTTGTGCAAAACTATTAATTCAGAAATAAGTTATTTAGGAAAATTGAAAATTAAATTTTTACTTGGACACCCTGTATCTCGGTTATTACCAGCTATTGAACTAAACTAAGTATGGCCAAATCGCATTATTTTTACCCAAGGAATCGGCAGTTTTCCTGTGTACCATTAGTTATGGGACACCCTGTATATTTATAACTAATTTTCTGTTAATAACTGAATATCACAATGTTTAGTCATCAGTTAGCCATGGAAAAAATAATTGTATAAAATGAAACAATTAAAATGATATTTGAATGAAATAAATGCATTTCAGCTTACTAATAATAATAATCTACAAAAAAAATTATTTGAAAAATTGTTCAATATGACCTCCGGTTTGTTCAATGCATTTCTATAAACGTATTTTCCCTAAATTGAACCATTGAACAACTTTTCAATTAAATTTGTTTGTAGATTAATATCTTACTAGTAAGTTATTCTTAAAATCTAAGGCGATTGACAGATGTGTAGGAACTCCTTTTCTTGATGATACTATTAAATCATAATAAATTAGTGTTGCGTAAGAAAAAAACACTTTTTGAAATGGCGAGAGTCCTCGCATTGCATAACGGGAGGCCACTTTGGGCCGTGGGCCTCCTGGACGCCAGGGCCCCCCGCGTTGCATGGTCTTGCTGCATAATAGTTCCGCTCCTGAAGAAAAGAGTTGATGTCTATGTAATGTCGCGGAAGTTATCAAAATTGGAGCCGAAAAGTAAAATATCTAAGAAGGTTTAAGGCTACATTCAAGTTTATTAGAGAGAAGATAATGTTTACGATTTTAAATAACTTTCTGTTAACCATCTGATGTGTGTTCAAAATAATTTTTTTTTACTTCCTTTATTATATTTTTTGTAGAGTGTACATTTTTCTTTAAACGTCCAATTTCTTGCTTTTGAGCAAATCAAAACGATATAAAAAGAAACCTTGAAATTCGCTCATTTTGAAAAAAAATTTTTTCCCCTATGTGTCAGTGGAACAGGATTTTTATAAAATTATTATTTAGCAAAAAAAAAGAATTACTCTTCATAATGTAATAAATTGTCGTTACAGATAAGTGATAACTCACTACATGCTAATGAATATTATAACATGTCACTTTTTTAGGCAATTCAAACAATATAAAAAGTAGCCCCAAACCAGAAACAGATAACAAAGGAAAGGATCGTGTTAAAAATCACTTTGATTGTGCTGAAATAAGTAGCCTTTACCCAAATTACTACGTGAACCGTGGGCCCTGTAATTTTGTTGCCGAAGATACTATAAACGTAGGGTTCGGAATAAAGGCTAACATTTTATTACCTTATCTTAGTATTTGTGTTATTTTAAAATTAATTTTCTTTTTTAGTTGTTCCGACAATCGACAGCTGCAGGTTACTAGGCCTAAGCTTTTACGGATGACTATGTATGTTTTACCAAAAATGCGTATAGGTACCTCTTTAATAGAATTAAAAATTATTTTGTACCTGTACGTTTCAAGGTGTTAGGCTTAGGGTTTGTATCGATTAAATGATTTTTTCATCAAGGTGGTTAGTAAATTATAACGGCAGTCCAGTAATTAAGTCTAACACGCATGATACGTAAAGTTGGATTGTAATTCTGTAATCGAATTAAAATTGCGGGGAAGAAAACCGCCGGCGCCAAGTCATTTAGGTGAACTCTGGCTGGACTGACTATACAGAGTGTTCCTTAATGACATGCTAATATTTCAGGGTGTGATTCCTTGGATCATTTTATAAAGAAAAGTTCATATGAACGTATGTCCGCAACGGCTTAAATTTTTTGCTACAGGGTGTTGAATTTTTATTCTTTAATTGATTATTTTTTAATATCTCCGAAAGTACTTTAGATATTATTTTCAATTGTATGTGTTAAAAGGATATAGAACCACAAATTTTAATTAGAAAAGTTATTCAATTGTTCCATCAATGGCGTCCCAGCAAACATGTACTATAATATTTTTTACAAAAAAGATGGTACGCCACTGACATTTTTTATTTTTCTGATTAGGCTGGTCAATTCTACATGAATATCTTGAGTGTTTCTCGTCAGATGCACCGTTATTGATTAAAACCACTTGATAAAATAATTGATGATAAATTTTGTTTTATAAAAATTGTTTTAAATGCCGACCTTCACTTAGAAAGCATGCTTCCGCCCGTCTTGGCATCGAATTGCCCACTCCAACAATTTTTATAAAACAAAATTTATCATTAATTATTTTATCAATGTTAATGATAATGAGTTTCAATATGAATTTAGTGGTTTTAATCAAGAACGTCTGACGAGAAAAACTCAAGACGATTTCATGTAGAATTGACCAGGCTAATCAGAAAAATATCCACATGGAACCATCTTTTTTATAAAAAAATATCAGAAGACACGCTTGCAGGGACGCTACTGGTGGAACAATTGAAAAACTTTTCTAACTAAAATTTGTGGTTCTATTAACCTGTGGTCCTATTAACACATACCAAAATTGAAATTAATATCTAAAGTACTTTCGGAGATATTAAAAAATAACCATCTAAAAAATAAAAATTCAACACCCTGTAGCAAAAAAATTAAGCCGTTGCTGACATATGTTCATATGAACTTTTCTTTATAAAACGACCTAAGGAATCACATCCTGAAATATTAGCACGTCATTAAGGAACACCATGTATAAGGACTAATAATTTCAAAATTAACTTTCTCACCTAAGGACTCAGGATTCAAGGGCAATATATTTGTTTCAAATATTGATATCAGCTATAAAAGATGCCGACCTTTTAAATGAAGATATTTGAACGTATCTGCCTCCGTTTATACCCGAAGTTATCCTTAACATTGTTATTTTAAATAGATGTTTTGTCATTTTTCGATTTCATGTAAAAATCCAAGTAACTTTTCTTAACAACTGGTTAGCAAAATATTCTTATTTTTGCGAACAGAAAAATGTAATCGGTCAGCCAAAATGGCTAGTTGGTCAGCAACTTATGGACAGCAAACATTTCTGAATCGTGACAGTGCCCTGGGAAAACACCTTTTGTAGCCGATTTCCTTCTGTAGTCGGCAAAAGAAAACACAAGAAAGTTATATAAATTGTCAGTTCCCTGGGACCTCTGAAGTAAACTGCTTCTAGACATGTTTGTTTCTACTGATCAATTGTAAACTTTTGCTGACCAACTAATCATTTTGCAGCTCGACTGTTAATAACAGCAAACCATTTAATTACTCTCTTATATATAAACAGTATATTGCCAATACGAACTTTCCAAAATACAAAAAGTGCCCCCCACTATGGGAGATGGCGCGGGCCTATTGAGCGCAGTAGGGTGGGAATTTTATCGATCGCGACAGAGCCGGCCCGACATTATTTGTTTGTTGTTATTCGTCGCCATCTTTGGTTCTGGATGCTTTTTCAAATTACAGAATAAAAAGTGGTTCATCCACATTGTTGTCGGTATATTAGTGCTTATAAACTCTCAGTACCTAACAGCAATTTTTGTAAAGGAGTTTTTAATTTGTGTTGATTTGATTCGCTGTTTGCTAGGTTAGTGGCCTATTTTGTTTAAGATGAAATGAAAGGACACAAGTGCATGGTGCTTTTTTGCAAAATTCGTTGATCAATACCAGGTATAAAGTATGTAAGGGTATGTACATGTATACGAAAATATTTTGCTTATCACATTATCCGATCTTCGGAACCGAATTTCACTAAAAAGCTTGTAAAAAAAGAAAAGAGTGTCACTCGTATACAATATAATATATATGTGGTCACTACCTAACCTTAAAATTAATGTATTTTTAATTTGGTACATTAGTAATACCCAAAATAGTCAATAAAGTCATGCATTCTTAATTTTTGGTTTTGAAAAAAATGAGGTTAAGAAACATACGACGTCGGATGAAAGTTAAAATAAAGCTCATCGTGTCGATTGTTACAAATATTCGGACGGAATTTGGCACCAATCACGGCATCGTCGGATCATCATATCGTCAGAAATCGTATGCATGGAAATCTGTCTTAAATCGAACTAATCGAAATTTTTATTGCAATATTTTTCCTAACTAACCACTGAAATTTACATTAAAAAAGTTGAAATCCGGTTCTGTCGAATGTTTACTTTCACAAGGAAATTTCCGAACTGCGGAAACTCACACCTTCCCCTGGGGGGGGGGGGGGTCATGACCCCCCCTGGATTCGCGCTTTTATACTGTTTATATATACGAGCCCTGTCTCAGTGAAGTTAGCCCAACGCCCCAAAACATGATATTTGTGAATTTATAAAGAAAGTGATCATTCACTAGCATTTAAAAGGCCAAAATGCTTCCCAAATCACTGACAGTGTTAACAAATTGAGGTACACAGTTCGAAATATTATTAAATTGTACAAAACAACTGGATCTATGGCTGAAAAACCCAGAACTGGAAGTCGCCCGCGTTGTTCCAATACCAACTTAAGAGTCTTAAAAAGGATTATCAAGAAAAATCGGCGTGCTAATTATAACGCATTGAAAATATTATTGAATCAGGCAACTACAAAAAAGTTTTCAAAAACAACAGAGCTGCCCAAAAACTAGGATTTACACCTTGCAAGTTAACCTTCAATTATTTTTTTATTATTCGTTTTTAACTCAATAATTCTAGGCAAAAGAAAAGCCCTTACTGAAAAAGATTCAGAAGAAAAATTATGGTCTCCGAACCAATGGAACTCTATTATGTTGAGTGATGAAGCCAGATTTGAAGTACGCGTTGATGATAGTAGGAGTCGTGTCATAAGAACTAAAGAAGAAGCATTTCAGAATGACTGTCTTACAAAAAAAGTTAAGTTTCGGCTTCTGTTATGATTTGGGGATCCATGTCAGCAAGTGGAGCGGGAAACTTACACTTTGTAGAAGGTGTTATGAATGCTGATAAGTACATTAATGTGCTTCGCAATAACTTAACACCCCAAATTGAACAAATGCGTTTAAAGAATATTGAATTTATCTTCCAACAAGATGGTGCCGCTTGCCATACGGCTCAAAAAGTAAAAGATTGGATGTTAGGAAACAATATTCCAGTTCTAAAATGGACGTCGAGTAGTCCAGATCTATCGCCGATTGAAACCTTGTGGCATATCATGAAGAAGAAGCTCCAATCGAATCCCGCAAGAACCGTTCCAGAATTGCGAACCCGTCTCCAAGAAATTTGGAACAGTTTTACATCAGACGACTGCCAGACATTAGTTGACACTATGCCAAGACGTGTCGAAGCAGTAATCAGTCGGGTTTGTTCAGGTTTGGCTGTAACGCAGTGGTGATTTGCCGCTATTTCGTTCCGTTGATTTTTAATAATCGACAGTTTTTTTGGATTTCTACGATATTTTTTTCTCTGTTACAAAAAAAATGTAGTATTTTAGGCTAATATTAAATAAAAATATCGTATGTTATCAGAAACACATTTTAGTTTTTAATATATTTTCGCTTATATGACAAATTTCATAAAAAAACGTAGTTTTGATAGTTGGGCCAGCTTCACTGAGACATGACTCGTATAATATGTGGTTTGGACACTTTCTCAATCGATTTGAGACTGTTAAGTATTTAAATTTTCATAAGATATCTGTTGTCTAAAGCAGCTCTTTACTTTTCCTACCATGTTAGCTTCGTTTACTTCTGATGTTCTTCCACGAAACCTTTTCACTGACAACGAACATTATTTCATTGTCCGCCGATACTAGACGAGGCGGCACTGACCATTCGCCGATCACCCAAAATCTCTGATGCCAACAAGCAGATCAGCGCGTCCAAATTAGTTGGGATAATCGTCATCATCAATAAGCTGCGGTTTTAGCGGGCGGTGGACCGCATCGCCAGCGGCCCCTTTGAACTCTGTTGGCGCGGGGCGAGAAGATCCGGGGCTCGCGCGGCGGTCCCTTTGTGTTGCCTTATATGGCAGCTAATTACCGTCGCGGATACCGCCAGCCGATACTTGAAGAGATCGACCTCCAAATAGTATGCGGTCAGAAACCAGGAATTGATTTTATTTCAAAACAACGATCGCGATCATTGACTTGAAACGAACATGTACCCGGTCTTTTTGATCTGCTTCCGCAAATAGACGCCTGTTATTACGAAAATAAACACAATACAAAAAAAAATGGGAATATTCTATCTGTAGAATTCCCATCTCTTTTTATCTTCTGTCTGTTTCTGTCTTGATTAGGTAAAACCAACAGTCCAGTTTACGCCAGACTTGGCACAGTCTTACCATATTGAATTAAGAACTACCATTTTTTCCATAAACAATACTTAAATTTAACACACACACACTCAAAAACAACCAAAAAAGTGATTTAACAATAACGACAAATACGAGTTGTTAATCCGGTAGTGTCAAACGTGAAACCAGGTATGAAAGACGGCCGTTGCAATAAGGGCTTTATAAAAAGTATGTTCCGAATGCTCGAAGGAGACGTTAACAGAAAACGACAAAGAAAATTTATACTAATTTTTTAAGCTCCTCGTGTGTTTTCTGGGAAATTGTGGACAACTAACTTAAGAATGTGGATTGTTTATTCTTCAAAGACTCTGAACCAAAGCCGTATCCTCCTTGTTTTAAAATCCTTGGTCGCAATCGTATTGCATCTGGTATTTGGAAGCACAAGTATTATTTAATACATTTGTTTGTTTGTTCGTTCGGGTACCGTAGACTCAGCAAAGATGGTTTAAAGATCATAAAAACAGTAAAACGTTCGAATTTATTGGAAATAAAATATGGAATTCCAGAGCTAAAGGAAATTGAAGCTTGGTGAAAGCTGGGCATCGTAGCAAACCACGGGTCAAGCTACTGACAATACTGTAATACCTTGGTATATTGACTTACAGTAGTTTAGTGAACACATATTTTTGTTTGTTCTGGGACCACTTCTGTCGTCAACGAGATGCCTGATTACATTAAGGAGGGTATAAAAATAATGTTTGCGGATCATACAACGGTGGTAGTCTCAGCATCGAGTCCGGACGAGCTCAGATTGAAAATGTTAAGGATTATAGAACAATTCAGCGCATGGCAAATAATTTAATTTTGAATATCAGCAAGAGAATCTGCCTAAATTTTTGTAGTTCAATTGGAAAACAAAAAGTGGAGGTAGAGAATCTCGTCTGCTCAAACACTACCTTAAGTTCTTAAGTATTTACCTGGATAGTTTAATAAACTGGACTGCGCAGATTGACCATATCTACAGTAAGGTTAATAAGGGAGTATACTCCATATATCGGTTAAAGGATACCGTAAACCAGGATACACTTCTCACTATATATTACTCTTTTATCTATAGTCACCTTAGCTATAATACTCCACTTTGGGGAGCAAGTGTGGAGTGGGAGAGAGTTTTTCCCAAAAGAGGCAATTCGTTTTATTTTTGGTCTGGAACTTAGGGCGAGCTGTAGACCAATATTTATTGCACATAAGATTATGACCTTTCCATGCATATACATTTTCAAAACTTTATTGTTTGTGACACAAAATGCGCATAGGTTTTTAAATAATTTGGACTATCATAGTTACCACACCCTCTTTACTATCGATAATCATAATTTGACAAAAGTTGAAAGATCCCCGGTATATGCAAGGAAAAAATTATTTAATAAATTACCAAATTATATTTAGTTACAATACGACCAGTTTAAGAAGGAAATTAAAAATATATTATTAAACAAATGTTATTATTCTACTAAAGAATTTTTTATTGATAGTACCTATATAAACTTAATTTTATCTCTAGATATGACTTAAAAAAAAACGTTTTATGTGGAAAATATGTGTCTAACTTATTGCTATTCTAGTCACATAATCGTCATTTTTATTGTTGATTTTGTTTTTAATATTGTTGGTGAATATCTAATTGTGTGTGTATTTTACTGTTTTCTTAATTTTAGAACCTGACATATACATCTGTACAATATATAGCCACAGTATGAATAAAATCAGTATGAGTATGAGTATTTATTGGATCGCCACATATGGAATAATTTTAGTGGTTTCTACCTAATTATAATTAGATTGTTAAATATTATTTTAAAAATATATTTTGTTCAATAACTCCTAAATTACCAGGAAAATACACTTTAAATTGGACAAGGACATTATTATTATTGTACTATTTCAAAAGTTTAAGTACATTTTTGAACTAAAATAAATAGAGGAGCGAATATTTGACATACCACCCGGTATATGATTACATCGTTTTGGAAAATACAGCAATAAGAAAGATTACAAAAATTTTGAATATGAGGTTAAGATGACATATACCATAGTTTGAAAGCCAATGTTCTTCAGGTTTGTTTGAGTATGTTCGCGTGCGTTACACAATTTGAAAAAAATTTTCTTAGTCACGTTGTGACCATCGACAAATTAAAAACAATTTGTTGGCTTGCGATTAGGCTCTCGGACTAAAATATTAAGAAGTGAGAAGATATATCGTCTGAGAAAACCACATAAAAGGAAAGAATACTCAGACTCAAGCGTGTGATAGAGTTAAAACCTCTTTATGAACAGTGGCGTTCGATTATAATTATGAAATAGGATAATCAAGGAAATAATAGTATATTAATGTACAAGTGTTATAAAGCGTCATATTCTAACAGGCGTCCATGTTAGGAAACGAGTTGTCTAAGGGGACAAGTGCTTCAATAGCTTCATAAAACCTGTACTTTATACTATTTTTCTATTTTTATTAGTATTTTTTAATAAACAAATCCATATTTAAAAACATATATGCCCTATACAGGGTGTTATGAAAATGACGTATTATATTTAAATGGGTGACTCCTGGGGTGTCCTAGAGAAGCGCTACATATATTTTTTTTAAAATCGAACGTTAAAAAAGTGGGGTAATCCACCCCTAAACCCACATACCACTCCTCGACAAATTCATATATGAACATATTACATTGCCCAGCTGGGTAATCAACAGATGTTCAGGAACAATATTGCCAAAATGTTTAAAAGTGTAAAACTAGTTTCTTATATGATGAATCCATGGCACAGACACTTTCAGTTCTTTTTTCTTTTCTTTCTTTATGCTCATAGAACAGAGCACTTAATCATTTCGCAATAGAAATAATAAAAACGCCAATTTCTATGGGCCATTAACCATTTACTAAAAATAAAATGAAACAATTATGTTAACAATTGACAGGAACTACCCTTTGAAATAATGGTCTAGTCCGTCTTCGGATCAGTCGTCGAACTTTCTTTCCGATAAATCTCCGCTCTCTAGAGCCAGCGCGGTTGCCGAGACTATAATTATACAGGAAAGTAATATTATAGAAGGAAATTCGGCAATTTATGATAGTCGCTTATAAAACATCGAAAGTGGCAACGCTGTATTTTTAAATATTAGCCCGATTATCCACAATCATCTGTTTAAAGAAGCAGGCCGATATCGATCGAGAGAACCAACGTGTTATTTATTTTTAAAATTTTTAGATGTTAAATACATTATTTCCCAGACCACTCAGACAATAAGGGCGTATTTTTGTCTACACAGTAACATTTTAAAATAGTGATTCAGATTGGTATATGGTACTTAGATGTGTTATGTGATTTTATTGTGCCGGCTTGCTTTTGTTCAAGTTACCTAGGTACTTGGTGTTTTTTTATAAATTAAGTTGGTGTTTAATAAGTCCGAAAAGCTAAATAAAATTGCATTTTTTTTCTAAAGGGTAAGTGGCATTTATAAACTTTTAAGTTGTCCAGATCTGACGGGTGTCGTTCGAATTGGACAAATGAGAACATATCTGATAATTTAAAATCACCGCGGCGGTTCGTTCGAGTCAGTTCAAGTTTATAAATCAGAGATTGTTTCCTAGCGAACTGAACTGAACGTAAAAGTTTATAATAATGCACCCTGAAAAATAAACAACTTTCAATCTGACAAACGGTTATTGACTTTCTTAAGAGTTTACCCTGAAGATATGACAACACTGTTGACATATGTTGCTTTGTTTACCTTCCTCACAAGGGCACCACGTGGTCATTTTTGGTTTGACATAAGGTCATGTACAGGGCTTATTAAATTAAAGCGCCATTTTTGGATATTTTTCTTCAATTTGTTTTCATCTCAGGAATTGCCGATTTAAATATAATACGTCATTTCCATAACACCCTGTATATTTCGTAAATATTTATATCTAAATTTTATGTTGGCAATTCTATCAAATTATGATTTTATTAAAGGAACCTTTGATAAATTATTCCTGTGTGTTATTTTGTCGAAAAAATTCGAGACTTTAATTATTTAATCTGAACAAAGATTATTCCTCCTTCTGAGTTAAAGGAAAATGCAATGTTTCAAATTGATATATTTGTAAAATATTATAATGCTGAGGAAGAGTTATTAATTTTTTATTAAATCGTGGATTTATTCATGATGGTGGTGGTACCTATTAAGCACTATTTTTCAGATTTCTGTAGTTAATATTTTTGAGTTAGAGGTAAGGGATTTTAATTTAAAATCCTTTGAAAATAAAATAAACATAATGTCATAATATAATATGTAACAAGCTCATTCGGCCTTACCTGGAAAGGTAAATGTTTTTCGCGGAAGTTTAGTTATCACCTTCTTCATTTATTAACTGAAACAAGTGTGTATCATATTTCAATAAATTATGGAAAAATCAATACGTGTGGGTCATAACAAAAAAGTTATGGAAACATCATCGGTATCATAGACGAAACCTAAACTGATATGTTATTTTCAAACCTAATTGCTACAAACCGAATTATCCAGCCCGAATTGACTTCGGGCATTAAGTTTTTTATTTATGGCAATTACTTAGCAAGATTGACTGAAAACGAGCGATATTGAAAATTAAATATTGATATTAGAAAATATATCGTAACAATACTTCAATAATAACGATTGAATAAAAGTGGTAGGGTTTGCGTAACGAGAACGTCATTCTTCACAATAATGCGCGATTTTACAAAGCAGCCAAAATCCAACAAATCCTCCACACATTTAATTTTCTTTAGCTGGATCATCAGCCATATAATCCGAATTTTGCTATGTCTGATTTATTTTTATTCGGAGATTTAAAAAATCACCTTTCTTATGAAAATTTTGAAGTTGCTAATCAATTGAAAGATGGTGCCTCCTTAAAAGCCTAACAAGAATTGCATTTTTCTGATGGAATCAAGGCATTACAGAGTATGTTAACAAATAAAATGATCGAAGAATTCGTAACTTTTCTCTTTGAGAGGAGAACTTTTCTAGCAAGGGATATCGGGGTAAGATGACGATACTATGTATTAAAGTTGTTATTGTATTACTAAAAATATTTATTATAAATCTCAAAAATACAAATTAGAATTAAACAACATACTTTTATTCTCGTAAAACAAAAGTAATTTAGTACAAAAAGATAAAAGCAAAAATATGGCATTTTAGTCATTGTATTTCGAGCAAATACCGGGTACTTGATACAATAAATACAAGGTAAGATATAACATATACGACGTCATGCACACTTCTTGTAAGAGCTAGATATCGTACCTTGTGTGTATTGTATAAGGATTTCAACGGATGTCCGGATCTTATTTTAGTGGTAGTTGTATATTTATTAAAATGAATATCCTAATATTCATAATATTAGATGCACTGTGTTGGATTGTGATGAGGATAGCCAGGAAAATATTTTTGGTATATACAGGGTGTCCGCTAATTAATGGTACATGGGAAACCCACAGACTCCTTACGTAAAAATATTAGGATTTAATTATACTTAGCTATATCCGAAAGTTGATTAACTGAGATACTGGGTGTTAAAGTTAAAACTTCATTTTTGTTTTTCTCCAATAACTTTGAGAGAAACTAACGTCATTTTACAAAATTTGGCAATTATGATTTCCTGAAATGTTAATGTACAATGTAGAGGGCGCTGTCTGCGGCATTTTTCGCACATTCATACGGTCATCAATTTCTTTTGCCTCAGTGTATTTAAGTTTTTAATAAATATAATACTATTCTCATATTTATTACGTAAAAAAGTTAAGGTCGCCCAGAGTTACCGGTTCGGAGATATTTGTATTTAAATTGATTAGTGCGTTAGCTCAGGCAAGCAAATAATATTTTGTTACTTCTTACCAATTCACTTTTACATGATAATTAATATTCTAGTAATGGTAATTGGGAATATTAAATACAACAATTGGATTGTTCTTTAACTTACTTTAATTAAAATAACTTTGACCCTAGAAAATATCGTGTCGAAAGAAACCAACAGCAAGAAAACACAAACTTACGATAAACTCAAAAATTAAACATTTTCTATTCCATAGCAACTGCATCTCTAAATTTTATTTATTTCCTCATAGGTCACTCTAAGAAAAAAAATTATTTGCAAATAAATAATAATTGGACAGGGTGCACTAAACAATTTAAATGCAAATATCTCCGAAACGGTAACTTTGGGCGACCTGAACTTAGTATATCTTTTTTACGTAATAAATATGAGAAAAGTATTATTTTCATTAGAAACTTAAATACACTGAGGCACAAAAAAGTTATGACCTAATAAATGTGCAAATAATGCCCCCTATATTGTACATTAAAATTTCATAAAAAAAATCAATTTCTCGTCCTAATAAAACCATAATTGTAAAATTTTGTAAAAAAACGTTGTTTTCCTGCAAAGTTATTAGAGAAAACAAAAATGAAGTTTTAACTTTAACATCCTCTTTATTAGCGGATTAATTAAGTTGCGGACACCCTGTATAATATAAAGTTTTGCTCCTTTCCTAGAGATAAAAAAAACAAGAATGGAGAAGGAAACGGGTCTATATTGTGCTGAATTTTATATATCTTCTAGAACACCTTTTGAATAAAACACTTTAAAAAGTAATGTATTTCTTTTCTGGGCGTAAGAAAATATCTTTAATGTGTCATCAAATTATCTTTTTAATCGATGGTAAGTAACTTTATAAGCATAAGAACTATTAAGAATTTTCCTTTACGGTAACTGCAGGATAATATTTATAAAGCGACTTTACTACTACAGCAAAATAATACTTTTCTCATATTTATTACGTAAAAAAGCTATACTAAGTTAAGGCCGCCCAGAGTTACCGTTTCGGAAATATTTGCATTTAAATTGTTAGCGCCTTAGCTCAGGCAAGCAAATAATATTTTGTTACTTCTTACCAATTCACTTTTACATGATAATTAATATTCTAGTAATGGTAATTGGGAATAATAAATACAATAATTGGATTGTTATTTAACTTACTTTAATTAAAATAACTTTGACCCTAGAAAATATCGTGTCGAAAGAAACCAACAGCAAGAAAACACAAACTTACGATAAACTCAAAAATTAAACATTTTCTATTCCATAGCAACTGCATCTCTAAATTTTATTTATTTCCTCATAGGTCACTCTAAGAAAAAAAATTATTTGCAAATAAATAATAATTGGACAGGGTGCACTAAACAATTTAAATGCAAATATCTCCGAAACGGTAACTTTGGGCGACCTGAACTTAGTATATCTTTTTTACGTAATAAATATGAGAAAAGTATTATTTTCATTAGAAACTTAAATACACTGAGGCACAAAAAAGTTATGACTTAATAAATGTGCAAATAATGCCCCCTATATTGTACATTAAAATTTCATAAAAAAATCAATTTCTCGTCCTAATAAAACCATAATTGTAAAATTTTGTAAAAAAACGTTGTTTTCCTGCAAAGTTATTAGAGAAAACAAAAATGAAGTTTTAACTTTAACATCCTCTTTATTAGCGGATTAATTAAGTTGCGGACACCCTGTATAATATAAGGTTTTGCTCCTTTCCTAGAGATAAAAAAAACAAGAATGGAGAAGGAAACGGGTCTATATTGTGCTGAATTTTATATATCTTCTAGAACACCTTTTGAATAAAACACTTTAAAAAGTAATGTATTTCTTTTCTGGGCGTAAGAAAATATCTTTAATGTGTCATCAAATTATCTTTTTTAATCGATGGTAAGTAACTTTATAAGCATAAGAACTATTAAGAATTTTCCTTTACGGTAACTGCAGGATAATATTTATAAAGCGACTTTACTACTACAGCAAAATAATACTTTTCTCATATTTATTACGTAAAAAAGCTATACTAAGTTAAGGCCGCCCAGAGTTACCGTTTCGGAAATATTTGCATTTAAATTGTTAGCGCCTTAGCTCAGGCAAGCAAATAATTTTTTGTTACTTCTTACCAATTCACTTTTACATGATAATTAATATTCTAGTAATGGTAATTGGGAATATTAAATACAACAATTGGATTGTTCTTTAACTTACTTTAATTAAAATAACTTTGACCCTAGAAAATATCGTGTCGAAAGAAACCAACAGCAAGAAAACACAAACTTACGATAAACTCAAAAATTAAACATTTTCTATTCCATAGCAACTGCACCCTGTAAAATCGATTTTACTGTCACAGCTAATTCTTTGTTATTGTCCCCTATGAAGGTATTTTTTTTGCTATCGTAGTTAAAATTTTTATAGCGGTAGTTAAAATCTTCTCTCAGTATAGCAAAGAGCATGTTTCCCATTTTTAGAGATGCTTTATATATTTAGCTGTAAACATAACCAGTTTAAACAATGATTGCAATACAACTTGTTTAACGTGCAATCGCTATAGTCGCACATAATATTGCGGCTTGGCAACAAAAACGAAACCAATTTAAGAATTTTACGCTCCAAACGTTTAAAAATTAATCACATAAGAAAGAACATCAAGACCGACAATTAAAAAGGAAATGATCTTAATTTAATAAATGAACTAAATCACTTCAGTCATGGGGAGAAGGCTTCCAGTTAACAAATAACGACCTAAATGTGAAAAAACGGCCGACCCAAAGCGATATATCAAGATGTAAAGCAGTACATCAAATTCTCAATTATATATGCCAGACTCCCACGTCTAGCTTCGTCCCTCTTTGGTCTTAAATTCGCCGCTGTAATTCCCTTTCTTTCTACCACCCAGAAACAAAAGAATCACGGTTAACATGGCTTCCTACATGGGCAACGCCATTCAGGTGTTCTAGATGGGCTTTTTATCGATGAGACTGCCCTCTGCCCACCCAATAAGTAAGTCCGGCTTGAAACAAATGCCGACACCTTGTAGGTATACAAGGTCAGTGTAGGACTGAGCTTAGTGCCAATTTACAAGGCTGTTTGGATGCAATTGTACCAAATTTAGTACATCTTTGGCTTGTTGGTACAATATTCTAAAAAATAAACCATGGTAATAATAACTTCACCACACAGGTATTTTAGAAGAGTTATTGCTTTGTGGTCTCAAATTCGTTACACTTTCGCCCGACACATAATGTGTAAAGAGTGTGTCGTCAAACTTTGCCAAACAAGGCAGTGATTGTGTACTTTTCGTACATTTAATATCAGGTCAGATGACCCAGGAATTTTAATTTTTTTATATAGAAGCTGTACTCCGTTTTTTACTTTGAAGCCACGTTTAACAAAAAACCCTTTCTGATTACCATATAAATGGCAATAGTCAAAATTTGAAACAATTAAAACGATCGATCCTCTGCTGATTGCTTAAGGTGCGTATCCACCAGAAAATCATTTACAGCTAATGTGTGCAAATTTTCGCACATGTTCGGCAATTGTATGTTTTAGATTCGTCTCCAACATCTCCACCATCCAAATATTAGCAAACAAGTGTATGTTTAGCAACATTTTTTATCGGTCCGAATAGAAAGGATACCTGCTATCTCACTAGCTGTTCCCCAACTAGCATCATCAAAGTTATAGGAACTGTGATTGATTGACACTCCTACTATGACTTGGTAAAAACGTGGTAATTGGCACTAATTACTATAAAGTTTAAACTACTACTAAGTTTAAATTGTTAGTAGAATTTACGTAACACTTACTTGGTATATTGACTTTATGGTGTCAGTATTTTATGGTCAGTATGAAGGTTATAAGGTATAAAGGTTACTGTAACTACAGCGCGTCAACATTTAGCTACTTATATAACAGCAAGACTTTAAAGTAAAAAGAAAGCGTCGCCGTTACGGCAGTAATATAACTTGTAAGTAGGCGCGACTACAGAGTAATGTTAAAGGTATCCATTACTACAGATGACTATAAAAAGTACCATACAGTAACGGGCTCGTAAGCGTTCTATGTTATCTTACGGGCGGACGAAGGACTGATTGTTTCGTTTTCGACGCTGTTCTTAGCCCAATACGCCGTGTTTTATAGAGATCTATCGCGACGCCATTTTAGAAAAAAATTAACTTTGGTAAGTACTATATATCGCTTTATTATTAATTGTTTAATAATTTTTTAAATTTTTAAGCATTTGAGTATTTACAAAGTTGCTTACCTCTTCAAATATATATGTTTATATTTTATTATTTTTCAAGTTTGTAATATTTTCTTCTTTAAAAGGCTTTACTTTAAGGGCGCGTTGTTATTTTTAGATCTAACCCCCTTATTTTTCACAGAAAAATGAAACGCGTTTAGGTTTTAGCATGGTATCCCGAAATCAACGTCTTAAATATATATGTATACTTACTTATATTAATTTATGGTTAAATATGAACTGATATATTGTTTGTATAGAGGTCCATATGACAAACGGAATAAATATACAATATTTTAGGTGAAAGAGAGATATATCAACATATGTTTATGGCATGATGGGAGTAAGTCCCATTTTGGCCGGAATTACTACACATTTACGGTTTTGGAGCGTTCAAGGAACGATAGTGCAACGTAAAAATGGTAGTTCCAGCTCCCATACAGGCACTTAATCGTTGCAACAAAATTATTCCCCATTTTAGTAAAAATATGGTGAAGAAACGATGCCTGAACTGTTACCGATACTAGTAACGGGAACTTATAAAGTTCTTTTTTAGTGGCGAGTAAGTAGCGGCGACTTAAATTGCTAGTTGAGTATGCTCCTTTTAGGGATGGTTGGAACAGGGTATTTTATATAACAGGTGCACACTGTTTCGGTTTTCAAAAAATACCTTTTTCAAGAAACCTGTTCCAGCTGTTTCAAAAGGTTCGGAAACGGTACCTGACCGGGGAACTTATAAATATCTTTTTTAGTGGCGAACATGTATCGGCGACTTAAATTGCTAGTTTGGTATGCTCCTTTTAGGAGTGATTGGAACAGGGTACTTTAGATAACAGGTGCACACTGTTTTGGTTTTAAAAAATACCTGTTCCATGGAACCTGTTCCAGTTCCAAACTGTTTCAAATGGTTCGCTTCTCTTCTGTTACAGCGCAGCGTCGCATCGCCGTTGCTTTCTGATAAAGCGGGGTTGTCGGTTGATTCATTAACAGAAGAGTTAGCATTTGAGGTCTTTCCCAAGTTCTATTTTTATTTTAATAAAAAGTTTATCAACGCGAAATAAAAGTAAGCCGCTCTGGAATTTTATACAATAATAGATAAAACAAACTTAAATTGTAATATATGTAAGTTACATACAGGTTGACGGAGCAGACTTCTTCAGCGAGCCAAATGCCTTCAGCAAAGAGCAAAACGAACTGTTCCAGCGAAACAGGAAAACCTATCGACCCGTACCTGTTCCGACCTGTCCCACATAAAAACCTGTTTCGAAAAGAACAGATCCTGTTCCAAAGCGGCATCCCTAACTCCTTTACTTTAGAAAACTTTTGGCAGACTTACTGAAATTTTCTCTTTTAACTTCATGGTTATTAGCGATTGGTACATTTTCTTATTACATTCGGTACATTAACGAATTTGCCCGCGACAGCACTACCAATTTAAATGCGTTATTGCTTTTGTACCAAAGTACCAGCATATAAAAAGTTCCATCAAGCTAGATGTGTTAATTTGTATTTAAATGCTGACTTGTGACGATACTAAGAACGAGATGTAATCCTACTTGTATTAGACACACCATTTTTTTGTATTAATAGAGTTTTCGCAATTACTCTCAAAAAGTAATTCAATCACAATTATCCTTTACTCTCCGAAAAAAAGCATAAATTAAAATCATTATCAATTACTAACATGAAACTACCTGAAAAAATATTTGAAGTTAACAATTAAATACCCGCTAAAAGTAGTTGATTTCTTAACCAATTACCGCATTCTAATTGAATCGGTGAGTGGAAGAACAATACAAGTGCCAAATATGGCGTTTTAAACTAAGATAGCCAAATCGCTTAAAATCCAAAGGCCTATCATATATTGAAACAACAGTACATTAGCCATCCTCCGACAACAACGGTAAACTGTTAAATTTTCGGCTGAGTGAAAGAACAGTACAAGTGCGGCGCATGTACTGTTCTTCCACTCAAAACCTACCTCTACCTAATATACCCGTGCAGGAAATTTTCTACTATCGACAGCAGTGGGTGTATTCTTTTCAAATTCACAACCTTAAAACCAATACCGGTCATTTTTATAACTACGACGAGGGACACGCTTATAAAGGCCCAGACGAGGTGTGCAGTTTTCTTTTGCATTACATAAAAAACAATATACCACAAGAAATCAAGGAACTTCACCTATTTTGCGACGGGTGTTCAGGACAAAATCGCAATCACACAATGGTACGCTTTTTAATGACTCTTGCCGCAACAAAGCGTTTTACGAAAATTGTTCATTACTTTCCTGTTCGTGGCCATTCATTTTTACCCTGCGATAGGGATTTTGGGACAGTAAAACGGGTAATAAGAAGTGCTGATCGGATCTATCTTCCAGAACAATATGAACAAATGAGTTCCAGAAAGGTGTTGCCATTTACTCTTACTACTATAAATAACGAAGATGTTATTGATTTCAAGAACTGGTGGCCTCAATTTTATAAAAAAAATTCCAAGTCAACTGAACAACAGAAAGCTAATTTTACCATTTCACAATATGGCCAGTTTACATACACTAGTGATACTCCAGGGTATGTTGTTACTAGTGAGTTTATAGGTGGACTTGTGACGCGCACTTTTAATCTAATGAAGCCAAATGTCAAACCCCAATTACCATCAAAAAGGGCATACACAGAAGCTGTCCCTATTAATGAAAAGAAGATTGCTGATCTTAGAAAAATTATTCAGTATGTCTCCGACGAAACCCTTGAATTTTATTACCATATCACTTCTTGGAAAATAAAAAAATGATGATTCTTACCAATAAGTTTGTTAAATGATTTCAATAAAGCCATAAAACAAGACTTTTTTTTAATATTTTTTTCATTGAGTGAAAAAACAGTATAAGTACAAGTTTTCTTTTGTATATATCTGCTTTTTGCATTTTTTTTCTTAAAGTTTATCTATGTAATATTATCAGTTAATATAAATGCTATAACTTTACAATGCATGAATATCCGGTAAAACTGACAGTTCTCCCTTAAAACGGTTTTATTTAATTTCTGAAAAACTAACGATTTGTACTTATATTGTTCTTTCACTCACCGATTCAATTACTGAGGTTAATTCAGTTACTTTTATAAATAATGCAATTACTTTATAGTAATTAAACCACCCTAAAAGTAATTGAATTACTTTTTTTTATATTATTATTAATTAACAAACAATGGAACACGAAAAATAACATATATACTGTGTTGACTAACGTCGCAGCGTATTACTTGTACTTGATGATTCTTCAGAACAACCTGGAAAACTTTCTTTAAATTTTCCTTTAAAATAACTAATATTCTGAAATGTTGCCAAAGAAACAGCCTTTCATTCGGAGCAGATGTGGGTAAATATTGTGCGTTGTATTTACTAGGGGGTCATGGAGATCATGACCCCCCAAAACCAACAATTTTACACGAAAAATACCATATATATCGGTTTAACTAACGCGGCAGGGTATTACTTTTCGTAACTTTTCCTTGTTGCCAAGCAGGCACTATTTTATGCGAACGTTTAGCCAAATATACTTAGTTTTTTTCTAATCTAAAACTGGATTCGTAAAGTTAAAGGCTTGGACAACGATATGAAAAAATTGCTTTAAAAAATGTAATGTTATAAGAATAATAATAACAATTTCAAATATGAACAATTTTCAAAAACTGAAACCTGTTGATACCCCAATCGACATGTAAGACAATCTAAATATCAATAAATTAACTAAAAAACTTTATTATTAACGGCTAAAACTTCACGAAAAGAAATATTGATCAGCTGATGACTCTCGTCTCTTTCTAACCTACCAAAAAGCGGTATATTTTTTAATTAAATCGATGCAACATAGATGGCTCTGATTGCTAATTTGGGATTGTTTGGGATCCTCATCTTAAAAGCGCCCCCTTCACACAATAAAATTGACGTATCCAGCAGCGTACCCAGGCATGAACATGGGGGAGAGAAAAATTTTTATTTCAAAAAAATTATTTATTGATATGAAGAATCAAAAAAAAAAAACAAGCCCATGGGGGATGAGAACTTTTCAAATTGACACCCGGATATGTAACTTTGAAATTATCATTCATAAATTGAATAGGGGTTGGCCAATCAGTAATGGATTAACCGATAAAACGCTTATGGAAAATTGAAACATCTAATGGATTGTTTCTCGAATATTCGATTGTTTTTTTGATTATTTTTCGATTATTCGATATAATACCCAGTTGACCACGTCGATATCTAGTTGATTTCACACAGGTTTGAGCGGCGCTGTTCCTCTCTCGAGCTTTTATCCTCATCGAGCCAAGGGCGGATCTAGAACTTTGGTCTGAGGGGGGTCATGCAAGGAAAAGTTACGAAAAGTAATACCCTACCGCGTTAATCAAACCGGTATATATGGTATTGTTTGTGTTAAATTGTATGTTTTGGGGGTGTGACCCCGAGCCCCGGCGGCGCACGCGCAATGTTTCAGCAAAATCATTATTAACTCAAATTACAGTTGTTAAATGAACACATATATGTCTATGGCGTCGTCACATATGAGTTTTTCATTCATAATTTTCTAAATTCTGAACCCCCGGTATATAAGTATGAGAAAATAATATGCTTTTTGGATCGTTTAAGCACAATCAGGACGTTTTCATGAAGAATATCTTTTCGGGAGTCAATCCAAAAAAAATTCTGACGCCGCCACTGAATACCTCTCGGAGACGCGAAATCCTTGGTCAAAGGTGATATTATTTCGTTCACACTACTGACTAATAAGACATTAGGCGCCATCTCCTGGAGCGTACGCGAACGAACATGTAAACTTAAATTCACGTTTACAGCTATCGACCGGCAAAGTTAAAAGTGTAGGGGACTGCCGTGGTAGGTTTTAGGGACCTGCACATTATTTGTTGGTCGCGAGCCTCTAGAAGTTCACGATAGATGGTGACTCCATAACATGCAGCGGCTCAATATCTTTATATAATAAAGGCTAGAGATGGGACATACCGTCAACCGCTTGTCGCGGTATGTAATACCGCTACTAAAAATACCGTTAGGGAGAAACAATAATGTTATAATGAAATTCCAATAAAGCCTAATAATCAATATTCCTTACAAGACATTTCAATTAAATACACTATTTCAAAAATCTTTCCGATTACTATTATAAAGTTCCACGATATACAAGGTGTTTCTAAATGACGTGACAATATTTTCAAGTGTGATTTCTTAGATAATTAGTAGTAGTAGCCAGGGATTGGGGTTGTTCGTCATTACAGGCTTGTGATTTGATCTTTTTGTTGTCTGGACTTCTTAGGATGTTCATATTTTATATTGCTGCATATTTTTTTTGCAACAGGATGTTGAAGAAGTATTTTTTAAAATTGTATTTGTTTTTGGAAAATACTTTAGATAATACTTTCCATTTTGGTTTGTGTTAATATTATATAAACCCACTTATTTTAATTTAAAAAGTTATTTGATGGATCAACCAGTGGCCTGCAAACATTCCCTGAATATTTTTTTGCACAAAAAACTGATACGCCGATTGGATTTGCTCGGGTTTGTTCGAGTTTGAATTTTTCATTTTTGCTGATTATTCTATATGAAAATGATAGGTATCTTGCGTTCCCTCATAGATGCGATTAAAACAATTAAATTCAAATTAATAAACAATTTTAATCGAACAAAATTTATCACTAGTAATACCTTAAACGAGGAAATGATATTTTGGCCAACTTTTTGAACTTTCCGATGTTTCTGCATTTTTTAAATTCATGTAACTATTACCTGAAAGTTCCTGTTTAAATTTAAGAATGTTTACTTTTGGTTACCAAAAAATTTGTCGATACATATGTTTTGTTCGGGTTTGTTCGGGTTTGCTCGTTTTCTTATTTACATATAGAAAATGTTAATGATTTTTTATATGTTATTTTTAAGAAATCTTCTTGAGTTTAATAATAAAAAGCTCCTTTTAGATTCTAAAATATTTACTATAAGATTACCAACGAATTTTTCTATATATTTTGTTAACCATTTTGTTCGTTTTGTTATTTTTATTTACAATTTCTATTATTATGTTATTTTTGAGAAGTTTTCTCGAGTTTATAGTAAATAAAAATTTAAAAATTATATCCTTTAATCTTTTAATATTTACAATCGGAGACCTAAACTACGCCGCTGGCTAGCCAGTTAAAACAAAACTTTACAAAACCCATGTCGCGATGACTCCGCTAAGGGATTTGTCATACTTTTTTATATGCACGTTCTCGTTTATGGGCCTTTAAGAAAGACGTATGTCGTGTTCCTGCTTAGCGTCAAACTCGAATGTCGCCATCAATCGGATAGCGTGAAGCGTAGAATATTTAAAAAAACTATACATTTTAAAGCAATAATTACATAATTTAAAGAGCTTAAATCATCAGTAAAATGACGTAATAATATACAAGGTATTCCATTTACCATTTGAAAAACTCGAGTTATATTTATTTTAAGATGCCTAGATATGAACCGATTTAAAAAATACCCTGTACTGTCCTGTACATGATATCTATTGATGTTTATAGTTTCGGTAGTTGTTCTGGTAGCGAAAATATAAAATTTTCTTCTTTAGGTTAGGTTAGTATTTTAAAATTATTTTTTCCATGTGATGTCGTGAAAATTTTAAGAAAAATTAAATAATCTGACAACCTTTTATAAATCGCAATAATAAAATAATGCATCGTAAGAAATGAAATTTGTTGCACCGTTCGATGTGAAAATTTTTTTCATATTATTAACAATAACGGAGATTTTGCGCTTCCTCGCACTCATCAGCTACTCTGTATACAGGTTGTAACAAATTTGTCATTCGCCATTGGGACTTCGCTAAGAGATACGAAGTCGGTTAAATTGGGGCAAAGTTACGTAACTATGAGCCAAATAATATGTCGCAAAAAAATCAAATATAAATAGAAGGGCTTTCAAAATATTTGGAAAAATATTTTTTTATTTTTTCCTAACTTTGTTCGATGAGATGTCCAAAAATAAATCACATTCACATTGCTACTTTTTATTCTCGTTTCGTCTTTAGGTAACCGTTAAAAAAATTAAATTGATGACGGTTACCTAAATACAGAAATGAATTTTCTTGTTTCAATTATAAAAGAGGAACTTAGGGTAAACTGTTCCACAGTGACTCGTTTTTTATATATATATATGGTTATTACCTTCTCATTTTAATAGATTAATCTTAAATAACGTATTAAATGGAAGCTATCACGTATTGACATTTTACTTGTATGATTATAGGAATACTAAGTTGGTATTTTAATATCAATTTTTATATATTTTTGAAACGGTCCCCATGATTCACTGTGTACTATGTTGTGGATACAGTAAACCTATTATATAATTTTACATACAAGGTGGTTGATTAGTGCGAGGAAGTCAAATATCACCGTTGCTCTAAAAAATATCGAAATTTATTAAATACAAAGGTTCTAGGATAAACAAAAGCGCACATTTAAAATATTTTTGGATATACAGGATGCTCCAAAAAAACGGGGCATCATACAGTATGTCCCCGTAAGTTCGCACCATATGGAAAACTTTTTTATTATTAATTTTACGAAAAAATGTTACTCTTTATAAAAAGCTCTGCATGGTCTAAAACCTAAAATGCCACTATCAGATATTAAATTTTCCCAGGCATATACGGGGTTTGTCAAAAAATATGAATTTTGCCCAATAAACTACCTTTATTTTTGACAATATCGAAAATTGTTATTTAAAAAAGTTGATCAAAACTAAAAACCACGTTTAAATATACCATTACACCCATTTACGATGAAAAAATCATTTTTTCTTTTTTGAAACGTATGTCTACAATAACAATGCAAATTTAACTGTAGTTACATGTAATCTAGGATGCTCTGACATACAAATTAATTGTTGATAGCAATAAATGTTTGACAACGACCGTCAAAACGCGTTAAAATTTATTAAGTACATAAAAATGGTGTTATTAAGTTGTGAAGAAAATATTGAAATTGTTTTGATTGTGGGAGAAAACTATAAAACGCATAGAGAAGCAGCAATTATTTTTAATGATAGACATCGCAATAAAAATATTAATCATTCAACTGTTACAAGAATAATGAATAAATTTAAGACTACTGGAAGTTTAAACATAAACTTTAATGGAAAACGTCAAAAACTGGTTGCTAATGAGAACACGCAGTTAGAAGTAATGCTGTCTGTTGTAGAACATCCAAAAGTGTCATTGCGCAAAAGAAAGTCGTTAATACAACAAAATGTAAGTAAAAATACAGTGGGAAGAATTTTAAAACGAAATAATTTCAGACTATTCAAACCAAAAATCGTTCACACATTGAAAGAAAGGGATTATGATAGGCGCTTTGAATTTTGCTCTCTCATCCAAGGAGACCGTTTTTTTCCGAGACGTATAATTTTTTCCGATGAGGCAACATTTTCTTCAAATGGAACTGTCTCGTCACAACATTGTCGCTGGTGGTCTGATGAAAATCCCAATTTTACAATAAAGTCTGGTGACCAATACTCATTTAAAACGAACGTGTGGTGTGGTATTTACAAGGACAGATTAATAGGACCGTATTTTTTTCACCAATCTATGAATGCCGAACGTTATTTACAATTTTTGCAAACTCATATCAGTGACTTCATGGACGAACTACCTTTACAAGAACGTCAATGTATTTGGTTCCAACAAGACGGTGCAACATGCCACAGTACATTGAATGTTAGGGCATATCTTGAACAGTTGTTCAATGGCAAAGTTATGCACAGATTTTCCGATATTTTTTGGCCTGCCAGATCCCCCGACCTAACTCCACTAGATTACTTCTTATGGGGTTACTTAAAACAAAAAGTTTACCAGCAATGGCTTTTCCATGATGTTAATCATTTGAAGAGGATAATTACCCAATCATGCCGGGAAATTTCTTCAGAAATGATAAGGAAAGTATTAAGGAAATTTGCGACTATAACGATGAAATGTATTGAACAAGAGGGTGGATACGTTGAGGCATTAGTTGAATGAGTGAAAATTTAATTTATCTATTATTATTATTGTGTTACAATTTATTATTTGTATGTGTTTTCTTATTTGCAATATAAAAATTACATAATAAAAAAATTACAAAACCTATTTTTTTCATCGTAAATGAGTGTAATGGTATATTTAAACGTGGTTTTTAGTTTTGATCAACTTTTTTAAATAACAATTTTCGATATTGTCAAAAATAAAGGTAGTTTACTCTTGGGCAAAATTCATATTTTTTGACAAACCCCGTATATTCCTGGGAAATTTTAATATCTGATAGTGGCATTTTAGGTTTTAGACCATGCAGAGATTTTTATAAAGAGTAACTTTTTTTCGTAAAATTAATAATAAAAAAGTTTTCCATATGGTGCGATCTTACGGGGACATACTGTATAAGTAATTTTTTTTAAATAGTACCCCCCATTTCTTTTTGTCTCATAGAATTCGGCATAAAATTTTACATACGATATGCTATTTTATTTTGCTGATTTATACGACGTTACCAGATTATTCAATTTTTCCTAAAATTTTCTCGAAGAACATCATATCAAAAAAATTATTTTAAAATATTACAAATTTAAACTAAAAAATAATTTTTTTATATTTTTATAAACCTTAGAGGTGTCCGAATAATTTTACTAAAAAAAGCATTAATATCGTATACAGGGTGTTTTTTACATCGGTACAAATGTAGCAATTTTTAGATAAATATTACTCGATTTTTTCAAATGGGCCCCCCTGTATATTATTATGTCAGTTTACAGATAATTTCAACCTCTTTAAATAGGCAATTATAATAAATGCTTTAAAACGTAACGTTCTTTTAATATTTTATGTTTTATTTAAAAAATGTAAAAATATCTGCACTTTCAATAAGTTGGCCATGAGTTAAACAAAAATCAACAATTCGTACTGTCATCATAATAATGAATTTAGATTTCTGACATATTTTGATTAACAACTTTACGATGTTAGAGTAATTATTGTAGATCAAAAAGTATTTTTTGTTGACACGCTATGAATTTTTCTACAGACGAATTAGTCGATATGGTTTTCATACTAGGAGCAAGTGACAGAAACTGTCTACTTGCTACAAGGCTTTATCGGGAAACTTATCCTGATAGATGGCAACCAAGAAAAGAAGCATTTGATAAATTAATGGATCGTTTCTCTCGGACGGGAAAAGTAGAATATGAAAAAACTGAAAGAACTAAAAGTGTTAATACAGAAGAAAATAAATTAACCGTGCTGCTGAAAGTAACTAAAAATCTCCCAAAGAACAATTTCCAATGATACAGATGTAAAACGTTGGGCTGTCCAAAATATTTTGACTAAAAATAAAATGCACCCATATCACATTCAACTGATGCAAGACCTGAACCATCAGGACTATGGAACCAGAGTTACTATCTGTGAATGGGCTCAACAAAAAATACACCAAACAGGTATTTTTTAATTATGTATTGTTCGTTGACGAAGCTACATTTCATAAAAATGGAAATGCCAATAGGCATAACTTCCATTATTATGCAACCGCCAACCCACATTTTATTAGAACTCACAGTCAAACTAGATGGTCACTAAATGCGTGGGGTGGAATAGTTGGAAATTATGTCATTGCTCCTTATTTTATTGAAACACGAGTAACTGGACAAGTCTATTTGGATTTTTTGCAAAATGAGTTACCACGCTTGTTAAATAATTTGCCAAATTTTGTAAAAGACAGAAGGTGGTATTTGCACGATGGAGCTCCAGTCCACCATACGGCCGCAATCCATGAACATTTAAACAATGAATTTCTTAATAGATGGATAGGTAGAGGTGGACCATTTCAATGGCCACCTCGATCTCCAGATTTAACAAAAATTTACTTCTTTTTGTGGGGATACGTCAAAGATGAAGTGTATAAAGTGCCTCCAACCACAAAAGAGAATATGAAGAACCGCATTACACAAGTTTTTCGGAATATCAACAACAATGTATTAAATGAAGTTAGTAGATCATTTCTAGAACGCGTAGAGACCTTCTTAGATGTTAATGGAGGTCATATTGAACACCAGCCCGGTGAGACCTCTTATGGCGGGGATCGAAGCATATAAGTAGGCCGTGCAAGTGACGTCACAGCCAGGCAGGTTACTCCATACGTTTATCCTTTTGTGTCTATCGTTTTGTGTCAATATCAGACTCGGGTTTGTTCGATTTGACCTAGGCCATATTTATCTCCCTTTAATGAATCGGAGAAGGTTGATGCAGACAGAGACAGACATAGAATGCGAGCAGCACAAGTTCTTAAATTATTTTACAACCGAACATCCTTCGTCTGGAATGGAATAAAAATCAAGTAGGTAACATATGATTTATAATGTGATTGAAAATGGTGGAGGAAACGTCATTACATTCTAAAATAATTTTTAATTTTCTATTCTTTTCACGAAAGCGGACCTTTTCGTTTTGTTGCTGGTAAGTAATTTATGATTGAAATATTTTTTTATTAATTTTTATTCGTTATTGTTATTTTACATTATAAAATTGTCCCATTATGTCCCAAACTTCTCATGCAAACTAGCAACAACCACATTTTTAAAGAATTTTACTTAAATTTTACAATCCAGAAGTCAAAAGCTACAACATAATAATTACAGCTTAGTTATATTAACCCGTAGCCACAATTTTGATAAGTCCGGTAATATATTATTATAATAATTCTTTCTTTTCATAGTTTAATTGAGAATCCCATAATGACTGAACATTAAAGAGGACTTCGATCACTAATGTTGCCAGGAGTATGCTACGAAACAAACAAATTGGAAGCCCATAATCATAATGATGGTGCATATATTTACTTGGTTAGTAGCTGTACATATAGTATTGTATTTACCTTGATTTGTTTGAAGTTTAAGATGGTAAAATATTTTATGTAAATTTTGATTTACATTTTTTAATAAAACTAATTACAACCTTCAATCTCTGAATTCTTTATTTCTAGTTTCGTTACTAGTTCAATAATAATATAAAAGTATGTAAGGACAATTATTTTAAAGTGATATTTACAGCTGAAAACCTATGTCAAAATCCTAATATTTGATTTTCTCTACTTAGTAAATCAAATGAAAGGGTTTTGATGTTTTCTTTGCTTAAATGTCACTTTAAAATATTGACAGTAATACAAATTTGGACAAAAGTGACATTTGAAAAGCACGTGCGCGCCAGGCATAATGGATGTCGTCGTATCATCGCCTGCTTCGAATATTTAACACGGCAGTTTGTCTTCTTCCTGGTTATAAGTATTCGTAAGTATTCGTTGTTGAACACTTGTTATAGTTTTCTATTTAGTTTATTATTTTTTTTGTGCAACTCATTGAAAGTGCCGATATTTTTACATTTTTTAAATAAAACATGATATATTAAAATAAGGTTACGTTTTAGAGCATTTATTATAATTGCCTATTTAAAGAGGTTGAAATTATCTGTAAACTGACATAATAATATACAAGGGGGTCCATTTGAAAAAATCGAGTAATATTTATCTAAAGATTGCTATATTTGTACCGATGTAAAAAAAACACCCTGTATACGATATTGATGCTTTTTTTTAGTAAAATTATTCGGACACCTCTAAGGTTTATAAAAGTATAAAAATTTCTTTTTTAGTTTAAATTAGTAGATAATATTTTAAAATATTTTTTTTGATATGATGTTTTTCGAGAAAATTTTAGGAAAAATTGAATAATCTGGCAACGTCGTATAAATCACCAAAACAAAATAGCATATCTTATGTTAAATTTTATGCCGAATTGAACGAGACAAAAAGAAATGGGGGATACCATTTAAAAAAAAGTTACTTATATGATGCCCCGTTTTTTTGGAGCATTCTGTATATCCAAAAATATTTTTAAAATGTGCGCTTTTATTTATTCTCTTTGTATTTAATAAATTTCGATATTTTTAAGAACAACGGAGACTTCCCGCACTAATCAACCACCCTGTATAAAAGAAATTATATACTAACAGCAAACAAAAAAAAGTTTTTAATGACCTAATAATAATAACAAGAATAAAAAGAATTCTTGCATCTAGAGGTACTGCCAAGGTCCAAAGGTTTCGGCAAAATGATTTTGAGGTCTCCTTTTAGAACCGTGAATAAATTAAGAATGTGAGGGATACAGAACACATATTGTGTTAAAGATTTTCTCCTCAAGAAACTCACTTCATATTCAGTGCCTTGAACTGCCAAAACGTTAACTAGATAGTAAATGGTATCTTTAAGATATGATTAACGTTATAGTTATGAACTAATTTGACATTGTGTCCTTCGCCTGCATTTTGAGTTTTCAAATAATATCTTCTAACAGTTGGGTAAGGAATGTCTCTAAGCTTTCCTGCTTTTCTTATATTCACTCCGCCTCTAGCTCGAGAGCTGCTGCCATATTTTCTTTTGTATTTGTAAAATTATTATTTACCCTATAGCTAGTAATGGTGAACCAGTGATTTACTGTGTACCATTTCGCTTTGGTTCATTGTTGGACACAGGTACATAATAATTTTAATGTTAAAACCTACAACTATTTGTTTTATAGTAAGTTATTTGCTGGTGATTAATATTCCACACAGAATATCATTCAAAATTAACTATTAACATCATGACTAATTAATATAGTTATCAAACTGGAACAAAAATATTAAGGAATATATTTTTATACTCACGTTGCTAAATTTTTTGGTCTTGACCAGACACTACTCCCTCAAGCGTTCAAGTGACACTGATCGGGTGATCGGCAGTGTTGCTACCAGTGATGCCAGAATGGTTCGTCGGGATATCCGTAGAATACTGGGGAAAGGGTGGGGGAAGGCTTTCAAAAATTCGTAAAAATCCGTTTTGTGTAGAAATAGTTAAACTTATCTAATTTCATGCAAATTTGTTCTAAAAAGGTAATATTTTTCGTTTTCGCGTGAATTACATACTTTATTCATAAAAAATTATTGAATAAATCGATTGAAAGTTGCGTTGTTACTGGTTGTTCAGAAGTAGCTGCGCCATGAACCCTAGTAACCAATACGAGTATATAGAGATATAGGGGTCCGTGTTTCAACTTTCAACTGCGCTTCTGAACAGTCTTGCAGCATGCGAAATGTATCTGCAAATTCTGCAGGGACCCTATTATTGAACATTTTAAATCCAGGAAAAAAATAATGTCATACGTCATACCAACCCCAAGAAAAAAATTGGTTACATCGATGACCAACTTGAGAAATGAAAACGCCCATCATGCTGGCCATCATTCATACAGTAACAACTATTTACTGTAACAAAACTAGCTGAATCATGATAAAACATGCATTAAGATTCTTCCATATTCAAAAATCCGCAAAGTTCCGTCCGAAGTCTGAAATCCGTCGAAAATCCGTTTATTTTTCTCAGGGTAGCAAAAATCCGTCAAAAACGGATTAATCCGTCAATCTGGTAATACTGGTTGCTACACGCTGAATTATTATGGGGGTAGATTTCTGGAAGGAGGGGGGTAGAATTTGGCCGATACGTGGTAGAATTTGGCCGATACGGGGTAGAATTTATGCCCATATGTTATTATTATACTGTTATATTAAAATTTTGTCATATTCCCTCGTTAAATATTTTCATTTAGCGTGAAGCAATTGTTTACTGTATTTTTGCTCGAACGGGGTAGATTTGCTTGAGGGGAGCGAGAAAGTAAAATCATGATGAATCGGGGTAGATCTACCCCATGAAAGTGAAATCATGATGAATCGGGGTAGATCTACCCCATTTGGGGTAGCTGTGGAAACGCTGGTGATCGGTGGTGCGGTTGGAGATACTTCAACTAGTGCGTTTGTTTTGTTGGTATTTGAAATAAAACTATTGTTTATGGCAAGAGGTTCACTGTGGGACAAGATTCACTGTGGGGCAGTTTACCCTACTAGTTTTCCGACGTCTTGTTAATTACATTGACCATCTTTATTAAAATACCCCTAGTACGTTAATGCAAATTTATTTTAATGCAAAAAATTCGGTTAATTTCGAAACTGTAAAACTCAATGCCTTTTTTTTAGAATTCTTTAAAAAATGCTGGCTTTAAGAGTCAAATTTTATTTTTATTAATAAAATAAATTACTTTTAGGGACTTACACTAGGTAGAAATTTGATAAAACTATCCAGGCCCGTATATCAAATAATTCAGTTGATGGTGGTGACCCAAAGACGAAATGTCGCATTAAAGTTCTGATAATGCTATCTTGTGGACAATAAAAAGTAGCAATGAGAAAGTGACATTTATTTTCAGACATCGCTTTGAACAATGTCAGGAAAAAATAAGAACCGAAACCCAAAACTTTAGATTTATCCCAATATTTTGAACGACCCAGTATTTATTTTAATTTTTCTGCTTCATATTATTAGGTGCATAATTGCGAAACTTTACCGGTCCCTAAATCCCAATGGTGAAGGAAGAATTTGTTACGCCCTGTATCATCATCGTCATCATCATTCAGCCCTCTGCGTCCACTGCTGGACTTAAGCCTCTCCTATTTGTGCCCATTCCCTCCTGTCTTGAGCTCTTTGTATCCAGTTGCCTGCACATCTCTTTAGATCGTCAGTCCACCGCGTAGGGGGTCTTCCCTTGCTTCTTCTATCTAAGCGCGGTCTCCACTCGAGTAGTCCTCTCGTCCATCTCCCATCCGTCATTCGTGCCACGTATCCAGCCCACTTCCATTTGAGTTTGCTAATCTGGGTAACCACATCCGTGACACCAGTTCTTCTTCGTAAGTCTTCTTATATGATCCCGCAGTGATACTCCGAACATGAACCTTTCCATCTTGCCCTGTGTTACCATTTCTTCACCGTTTCTTAGCACTTATTGTGGTTAGTGTTAAGGTTTCGGCTTCTCTTCAATCGCTGTGGTATGTCGCTTCCAAAGACTTCCGCAAGCCTTCCATAGGCTGCCCATGATAGTGTAATTCTTCTTTTCATTTCACACGTTTGGTTGTCTCTTGATATTTGGATTTCGTGGCCAAGATAATCATACTTGCTCACTAGAGCTACTTCCTCATCACCAATGAAAATTTGCTCACTGGGAACTAAATTTATCATATATTTTGTCTTTGTGATATTCGCCGCCCTGTATAAGAACAGTTAAATAAATCCGTAGCCAGCTTTTCAATAAAAACTATATTTAGCTCGTTGTTTGGTTCCATAATTTGCCAAAAAATCGTTATACCCATCAAGCTGCCTGTCGGATGGACAATGTGGACATACCATCTACATATATTTAAAATGACATGTGGTTGATTTCTTAGGACAATTTAATAATCGGTATTCGTTCAACAAATTTGCGCGTAGCGGTCTGCTTACACAAACCCAAGCGATTACAACCCATGAATTAAGTAATTGTGGTTGCCGTGTAGGATAACGGTGAACAACTTAAATGTTAATTCCTATAGGGTGATTTTTATTTGGACGGTTCAGGTTCAGACGATGGCAAGCGCTGATGAATTCAGGTAAGTATAAAAGCCGTATTAGAGTCGGCAAGTTTTGTTGCGCCAGCAATGGCTATTATAATTGCAAGGATTCATGCGCAGTACACCGTCCTCGATCATCTGTTCCAATACTGCTCGTGTTGCGGGCGCAATGCGAGAATGGAATCCGTATTAAAGTCTGTCTGTCTACTCTTCTGACAATTAAAATTGAACGGATTCTGTCTCTCATTGCCAGAAATGGGGCACGCGCCATTTTAATTGTTATTCTGTTATTTTTAACTGTTGTATTATTTGGTCGAAGCAGGTATGAACAGCTAATGGCCATTTAAACACACTGGTACTTAAATTAGCAGTTCACATTATTTATTAAACTTATGGACTGCTAATTCGTAGCAACTTTTTGCAACTTCTATTTGTAAATAGCTGTAGCTGCAGTAAGTGGTAATCAAAACGAACAGGTTTGCCCATCTCTAATTCTGGGGATATTTTAGGGATTTCGACAGTATTAACTGCTGCTGTGACTGTTGACAATGCTTCAACTGATCGAGAATGGTTTACTGCACATGAATACGTGCAATTATAATTGCCGGCGCAAGAGAAAAAATTGCCGACTCAAATATTGCGAGATGAGCCGAGACGCACCTGAGCCGCGCCAACAACGAGCCTGGTTCTTCATATTGGTACGCGCTTAGGGTTGCCAGGTTTAAATTTTGAAATCACAGGACACAAGTTTGAAAATGGAAGGACATATTCAAATAAGGAAGGAAATTTTTAACTAAACTAAAACACAATTTATTTTATATAAATATAATCAAAACAGTTATTTTCTAACATACGTGTAATAGTTATTTAAAATACCTTTAAAATGCTTTAAGAAAATGAATTATTTGGTTTAAAAAGAATATTTCTTATCGCTCTTGACGGCTTCCAAGAACTTATTGTTTTTAACCATATATTGAAAAAAACAAATTCTATTATTTTCAAAAAATTATCCATTTTGGGATTAGCTATGAAAATGTTATTCCATTTATAAATAGAGTCTTCAGCTTTCGCAAAGGTGGGTTTCATTATACAAAATTCTTCATATAAATTATCAAGGCTTATTTCAATGGACAAGTTAGTAATAATTTCCACGACTAAATCAAACTTAAAAGGGTCTTTTTAGAGAAAAAATAGATAATTTTTAAAACAAATTATTTTCTGAAAAATCGTATTTTGACTCGAGATAATCAGTAATATTATTACAAAATTGTAAAAACGATTCCGTTATTTTGATTTGTTCATTTAGAGAGAAAGTCTTTAAAAGATTTGTGGCTAGAAATCCCAAAAAATTGTCTTCTATTCTTTGACTAATTTTTTCTCTCAGAGATTTTCAAAATACTATAAACTTCAAAGCAAAGTAAATCGGCTTTTTCAAGTTTTTGTTCCGTTTCAAAAAAATTTTGTGTGTTGTGAAAAAAAATCAAATAAGTTTTCTGTACTATAAAATTGTCTTCAGAAAAATAGACCTGAAGGGAAATGGGAATTTGTTCTTCAAGAGAAAGGAAAGATGACGCTAAGTTATATAGCTTAAAAACAATTTATAATTTGTATAATATAAGTATTTATGAAATCCAGGATATTAGGCGTCCTGCCACAGGTCTCCGCAGGACGTTTATATTCGATCCTCAAATCCAGGACATCTAGCAAAATCCAGGACACCTGGCAACCCTATACGGGATGCGAGCCTCGAACGCGCCTACCAGAAGCCTCTCGAGGAAGGCTTGCCAAAGGCTCGCAGCGATCCATTTCCTGTCGGTTTTTATCTCCAGTTCAGAGGGATTTCGCGCGTCTAGTGGAACGGGTTTGTGGCTGACTCGTAAGGAAAAAACCATAAAATATAAAAGGGGAGACAAAACATTCCATTCATAAAACACCATTTATTTACAATCATGCACAGTTCTACAATTTCAAATAAGTTAGAAGAAGATGGCTTTAAAAATGGAACGCTGTAATAAGGTTTGTTCGGGTTTGTTCGATTAGACACGATTAGATAATTTCGATCTAATATGAGTCATCTTTGTATGTATTTTTTTACAGAAATAATCCATATTTTTGCAATATTTACTTAAAATATAGAAGTAGTTACACCACTGCTTTACCTAAAAAAAACAACATAACCTCATTATTCTCACTTACCGACGAAATATTAATCCGGGGTTAGAATAGTCGAATATCTTACACACCCCGCACTGACGAACCATTGTAGATCGCTAATAAATAGCTCTAAATAGTTTTAGTTCGAATAACCACTAAAAATTAATTAAAAACACAATAGATCACTAACAATCACAATAACAGCACCGATAAACCGGTAACAACACCGCCGGCGATAATGAATGAAATTGGTAAGCTTCAGGGTCATTTTTAAACTCGCAGATAAAAATGAGCATACAGCGTTGCCACTGTGATTTCCTTAAAACATTGCAATTTGATGTTCTTGGGATACTATATATACCCTGTACTGACGAGAACAAATAAGTTCGAAACCGGTCTACAAGTCGTCGCCTTGCATACGAAAGGGCGTATCTCAAAAAATCGATTTTTTTAGATAAGCCCTTATATTATGTCTTTAGGCGATATTTTATTGCTGTCAAACGGGCGTACCTTTATCTTTATTCCCTGCGGAGTTATTTAGAAAAGTAGTTTGGGCGAAACTCAATACAGCATATTATAGAAGCAGACAAAAAGGCAAATCTCAATTACGCCCTTTTGTTTGCCATATTTTATTAATTGTTATTGAGTTACGCCCTTTTACTGATCCATAGTGAGAATTTCGCTCTGCTGGCTATTTTGTTATCGCGGTAGATCCATGATGATAGTGCCGCCTTCGAATCACCGGTGTTTTTTTTGATTGTTATGGTGCGATTCGATATATTAAAAATACAGGTAAGTGATCAGCTGAATATTTTTATTTTCATGTTCAGATTTTTTTCGAATAATTCGCCGAAATTTTTTTTTTAACAAGAACTAGGTAGGGATATCTAAAATATACCTAACCTCAATGTTGCTTAATTTCATATAGGTACCTAGTTCTACCACTTTGATAAAATTACCGGTCATTTGTATTTTGATGCACCAAGGTCCATAGTGGGAAAAATTATGCGGTTCATACTGGGATATAATAATAACATATCCGCAACTTTAGTAATTACTCTTTTGTTTCAGAATACAAAATGGATGTGTTAGTGCTTTGGGACGATCAAACGCGAAATGTCGTGTGCTCTGATGAACTTGTTCTTGTGAGCAAAAAATAGCGCAAATTTAGACAAGATGTGAAAGTAAAAATGTTATATAAGAAAAAGTGGTATTTCGGGACAGTACTACAGTGTGAACAGTGCAGTGACTCAGATTCAGATTGGGTTTCAGATGACTATTTACCCCTTTCTCACTTTTATAAGAAACCAAAAATTAGCCAAGAAATCACATCAACTAAAACTGCAGCAAAAATTAATGATCCAGTTCTTTTAACAGAAAATGAAAATTCAGCGTGTGATCTACTCCAAACCAGTGCAGCTAATTCAGTTCCATTAGACAATGATCAACCAGAAAACGAGGACGAATTCATCGATTTTGAAAGTGATGATGATTCAGATAAAACTACGTAGATTTGTGTTCAGTGCTCAAGTGCCAAAAAGAAGCTTTTCATTTTTGCAAAGAATGTGAAATGAATGCATGCAAATATCATTTTAAACCATCAAAATGTTGCCAGCATAATACTACTGTAGCCAAAAAGATGTCCAATAAAAATAATTTTAGGACACCTAAGCCAGAAGAACCAAATAAAGTCTGTTCAACTTCGATGGCTGAAGAACACAGTCCTACCAGCTTTGCCAAAACATGCGAAACAAAAGATTCTTAAGACGAAGTATGGAGTGCATGTACTAGATGTCTAATACTTCTTTGCTGGGACCATTTTTAGTATAAAAGTATTAGTTTTAAGTATCCGTGAAGACGATAACAAAAACAAAGTGAACTGGACAGAAATCTCAGAGTTTAAAGTTGAAAAGAAGGAGGCTAATAAATTTTTCTACAAGTTATCCCATTGTGATGAAACCTACAGAAGCATTACCCTAAAAAGAAACCGGGAAAATATTTTAAATTTGTCTGTTGGAAAGCTCAATAAGGAAAGACCTAAAGTAACAGCCCTTAAATACGACAACTTGGTTTCACTGTGCTCTGGAAAAGACCCGGTGGTAAAATCTCTTGACCACGTTGCCTTCTACAGATCGCTTCCCCACGAATAAAATGCTGATTGTTTATTGTATAAACATTGTGCTTAAGTTTAGTTTCCTTATTAACGTTTTTTCAAAGTTTGTGTTAATTTTTTTGTACCAAAAATATATTTTTGCATTTAAATAACGGGGCGTATCTTTTTTTAGCAATCTATAAATCCAAACATTAACAGCACACAAAAGGGCGTACCTCATTTTGTTTAAACTTTTTCTCTTTTTTTGCAATTTCAAAGATATTTATTTAAAACATATTTAGTGTGTATGTATATAGTGAATACGTATTCTTTTTGTGACTGAAAACCCCAAACTACAGCCATAAAAACCTTATAGTATTCTTGTGGCAGAAGTTTTAATTGTATCAAAAATTTAAAATCGCTCTCCTGCAAAACTATCAATTTTGAGATACGTCCTTTCGTATGCAAGGCGACGAGTTGCATCCTATCAATGGAGAGGGCTTCCTTTTCTTGGTAGTACCATTCAATCTGAAATAGTATTTTAAAGTGCTACTGTGTAGACAAAAATAGACCCTTATTGTATAACGATCATCGGGTGGTCTGGAAATAATAATTTTCCATATTGGTATTTGATATTAATACCACCTGACAAGCATAGACTTTTTATTTCTTAGATGGATCTTTTAAATTTTATTTAATCAAATAACGTCTGTTCAGATTGTGTGGGACTACTAAGAGATGGCGCTGCGCGCTTTATTTTGTCGACTACCGTCGATAATACGGCGTTAAGTTACAGTCCTCTCTGATGATTGGTATGTACACCTACCCTGTACTGACGAGAACAAATTTAAGTTCGAAACCGGTCTACAGGTGGTTGCATCCTATCAATGGGGAGGGCTTCCTTTTCTGGGTAGTGTACCATTCAATCTGAAATAGTATTTTAAAGTGCTACTGTGTAGACAAAAATACGCCCTTATTGTATAAGGATCATCGGGTGGTCTGGAAATAATAATTTTCCATATTGGCATTTGATATTAATACCACCTGACAAGCATATACTTTTTATTTCTTAGATGGATAAATCCCCATAGTTTCAGGAACATATGTTCAGTAGTTCTCCATATAATTCTAATACAAGCTCGTCGTGAATCACCCTGAATATAGATCGATGCGATTCCCGGTGGAAGGGAACACCCTGTATATAACATTACTGTGTAAATCATTACACATCTCTGCGAAATATCGTTTTTAACAATCGTTTGGAAACATTCCTAAAGAAAATCAGTTAATAAAATGGGCATCGTGTATTATAACGACGCTGTTAAAAGGATGTAGCTATGTTGTTAAGTTTAAACTGTTTTAGAATTGATAATCGCATAACATGTAAAGTGCATTAGTCTGCATCGACCATGTAGGCCTTTCTTATAGTCAGGTCCAACTTACACCATTAGTGTCCGATTGCTTGTGGGGTCATTGGTAAATTAAAAAGATACGTGCAAAATTAAATGTCTATACTTCAGGGTGGTACGAAGGCTAGAAGGACCACAATTAAAAAATTTTTTTACATTCAAATTACGAGTATCTCAGAATTTCGAGTTGTAACTCAGTATTCCGAGTTGTATGTAACTCGTAATTATGTAATTTTCAATCTGTGTGGCCTTGTTTAGTAGGGGCGAGCCCGCTATGATCGCATGCTAAACTTTGATGCTCTGTAATGTCCTTATTTGCTAACGCAAAATTTAGTGTTTTCAATATCTAAAGGTGCGTATAAATATGGCGAGACGAGCCCGAGACGCGCCTAAGCCGCGTTTCGGCCGGCCGAGCTTTATTTTGAACGAACCTGCCACGAGCCTATTGCGAGCCAGCCGCGAACCCCTTTTGATTTTTTCCTTTCCGCAGCTATTTTATTCTTAGTTGTACACGGTGAGTCAAAGGAGGTTGACTATGTCATGTCTGACGACGCAGAACAGACGGCAATGGTGCTTTATTACTGTCAAGTTTAGTGAATAAAAAACCAAATTTGGCGACAATATATGTTGCCAATAAACTCAACATTTTCTTCTTTGTCGCCTCTATAGATATTTCAGACGCAACCTTATTCCCCGTGCCTACCTATCTTTGTTTTCGTTTTTAAAATAATCTTTCACAATAAAATATCCCCGTTTAAAAAAAATATCTTTAAATATGCAGTAAATATTTCAAAATACTCATAATAACTCCAAAAACAACATTTTTAAAATAAATTCCCAAAAAATAACCTTCACTAGTACAATAAAATACTGGTGGTTCACCTCTCGGATCAGTGGGGGCTCGTGACCTATGATAGAGGGGGTTCATAAGTATGGTGAAATAATTTTTAAAATTTTATTTTTGTGTTACGACCAAACAATTACTTCTAGGCATTTTAAATGTGAAAATGTAAAATAATTAACGAATTAAAAAATATAAATTAATATTTTTTAATTCGTTTTGGGGGTGCACATGCGCATGTGCGCCTCTGGAAGAACCGCCACTGCCTCGGATCCCACACATTAGAAAATAATTTGTAGGTCTCCACTAAATAATAAACAATTATCGGTTTCAAATGAATATGGCGATATTTATGCCTTCTTTGGACCACTATATATTTTATAAAGAGTGGTCGGTTTCGCTGCAAACAGAACTTCCAGCCACAAACCCGTTGTTTCACTAGATGCGCCAAAACCCTTTGAGCTCGAGGTAAAAACCGACAGAAAATGGATAGCGTCTCGGGCTTGTCTCGCTATATTTATACCAGTGGCGGTTCTTCCACAGAAGCACATGCGCACATGCACCCCCAAAACAAAACGAATAAAAAATATTAATTTATATTCATTGAATATTATTTATCGTATAAAGTCCGACCCTCTCTAATATTTCATCGTACCGCTAACCAAACTGTATATTATAGGCTCTCGATCCGGCAACCGTGCCTCGGTCGAGGTTAATGACGATTATGACGAGACTTGCTCGAATATGCGATTAAGTAGGCGGGGCATAATGCAGTTTCTCTGTAGTAACAGGTGGCGGGAGACAGCGTCGGATAGCGGTGCTAAGGCGATTTAACATGGGAAAGGCGCCGATGTCTGTTCGTGCATCTAGTTAGAAATTCGAACGTGTACGTTTTAATATTTTAATATTATATATTTATTAAGTTAAAATGAATAGTTGACGGTGGACTATTTAAGAAATAACTTTAGCTCTTTGAGTTTGGAGCAAAAAATTAAAGTGATGAATGCGGGAAGACCTAAACCCGAAATTAATTTAATGCAGACCTCAAAGGCTAAATCTAGGGACTTTATTAGAAAGTTTAAAAATTAAATATATGAAGAAAAATTTATAGAGGGTATTCCAAAATTTAATGAGGCTGTTGTTGATCAATTTTCTACAATTAAGTACCGAAGAATGGACTTTACGTTTAAGCACTATTGTGTAGGGTCGATAAATGTTGTGTATTTCGATAAATGATACTCGATATGATTTTAAACCATTTCATTTAAGGATTTAAACTAAAAAAACACTGAAAATATGAAGAATGCCAACTTGTCAGTCTCGTGGCTCGATTCGTTCTCGTCATAAAATAGTTAACTATATCGTCTTCATTCGGGTTTCTAGATAACTCGTAGGTACCCAAAATAAAAATCGCAAATCTAGGCAATCTTGATGCAATGTAAAAACGTCATATGTATAGAGCACTACGTTAATGAAATGTATTTAAGAGGACACCGGGGAGAGTCGAAATCTCCGATTTGACCCGTGTTCATTTCGCGCTGTATAGGCACGAGGCGGATCGGACGAGGGTGTGTGGACGCCGCTATTGCCGTTAGAACACAAAATTCAGGCGTCGAACCCACCTGTGACGGTCCGTCGACAGAAACAGAGATATTCGGAAGAAAGAGACTGCACGTGATCGGGGTCTATACTTCAATTTTCTACGCTGAAAAACGAGTTTTCGCTTCCTATAAAAACGGTACATTTAAAAAAAAAATTTAGGCGAAAGACGAATAAATTTTTTTAAAAACTCGGGTAAAGTTTTTTTATATGGAGCAGTAAAAAAAATTAAATTCAAAAATCTTCCGAAACAAAAAAATATAGACTTTCCGCGAGTTCTAGTTCTATTACAAAGTTTTTTTCTTTTAACATTTTTTTTCCTATAACAGGAATAAACGCGTGGGAAGAAAACTCGTTTACAGGTAGGTACTCCGGAATCCTGTTAATGTAAAGAAGAAAGATAAATTTAAATACATATTTTTGAATTTGGTAATTATTTCTAACGTTCCAACGTTCCAAAACTAAGATTAAGCAGTTCTGTGAGGGGAAATGTTTGTTCCTTTAATGGATAAATACGTACTAAATTAGGCCACAGATTGAAAATTACATAATTCCGGAACTCCGAGATCCAGCTCATAGGAATACTCAGATGCAACTAAGAATTTAAATTTCTGATTCATTTTGCAAAAGGAAATGAGCAGGCGGCCTCCCCTAATATTGATACGCGCTACACACCTGCTAGGATCGTCCCTGGGAATGATGCTGTGCTTTAAATAAATTCAAGATAATTTGGTATACTGACTCATTATACATTCCTCTCCATACAATATATCAATTAAATGTGTTTTATCAAATTTGACATCCTACACTAAAACGAAAACTTCATTGCTTTACTTTTATTTCTTATGTAGTTCCGCTCTTCGTAGCGCCGTCAAAACCCACTGAAAAATAACAATGCATTTTTAATAAATTTTTAATTGATATCCTAAAGAACATCAGCATTGACATAATTTATAATAGTTAGCATACAGTTTGTGTCAGCCAAATGGAATAAATTGTATAATAAATAAATGGGGGCGTGTGCAAAATAACGCTCGGATACGTCGATTAATATTTCTAGATACGCATTTTTTTCAATAAAAACTTTTCATACAGGGTGTGTCATGTAACAGTGGCTAATATGAACTTTCTTATTTTAAATATTATTCAATTTTTGGATCCCTCAGAAAATTTTAGACATATTTAATGTACATTATCCTATATCTATATATAATAGAAACATTAATATAGAAGATGTTGAAACTGCTCGCCGCGAACGTCTTGACAACATCCTAATCTTAAACAGAAATTTTTTCTAACGTTACTGAACATCTCAGGCGTGATCGATCTAAGTGCAAGCGTTATTCGTCTTCTTAAGTCAGCTAAATTTAGGGTCAAATTAGTTTTGTATACAATATTTTTGACATAACCCCATAAGAAGAAGTCTAATGGCATCAGATCAGGGGATCGTGCTGGCCATTCCATCGATCCACGCCTCCCTATCCACCGATTTGGAAATACTCGGTTGAGGTAGTGCCGGACATTGATTTGGTAATGGGGCGGTGCTCCATCTTGCTGAAACCATATCATATTCGCTGGAAGTTGTGGGCTTGCTGGATCCGGATATAAGTTTGTTAAAGTTGGCAAGATCTTATCTTGGAGCAATGCTAAATAATTATCGCCATTTAAATTGCCATTAATGGAAAAGGGACCTATGATATGATCTCCAACAATTCATGCCCAAACATTAACGTTTTCAGGATATAGCGTATGTTGTTCTCTAATCCAATGAGGATTTTCCCAAGACCAATAGCGGCGATTAGCCTTACCGTGAAGTGTAAAGGTGCACTTATCAGACAACAAAACATGTTCTAATTGGATCACATTGTTATCTAACATTGCCATCATTTGTTGACAAAAATACATACGCCTATCAAAGTCATCTTCCACGAGCTCATGAGTATGTATCATTTTATAGGGATACATTTTATTTTCTTGTAATGTTCGAATAATCGATGAATGGCTAACATCGAATATTGGAGCTGCTTCTCGAGTAGAAGTATTTGGGTTTTCCTCAAACTCAAGCTTAATATCTAATTTTGTATCATCACTTATTGCACTGGCAGCTAACTTTTTATCTGCGTTACATGTCCAAGCTGACTAAACTGATTTTCTATTTTACTAATTCTCCCTTGAGTTGTAGGCGGCAAATTTGAAAATTATTCATGAAATAAGCGAGCAACGTCCCTTTGTGTCCGTGTTTATCTCCATAACCAACCATCTGTAGAATTGTTATTTTGTGCATTTCTGTTATAAATAAACCATTTTTCTGATATGCAGTTAACGAGATTCAAACGACTATAACTCTGACAGCTACTGTCATGCAGAAAGACAACAATTTGCTAAGGTCGCGCGTTTTAAACATAAGTAAATAAAACTATTTATACCTTTTTTTATTTCATATCAGTAAAAAGAAACGCTGAAATGCAATAAATCTGAAAACATTTAATATTTCCGAAACAGTTGAAGATAGGTATATGATATTGTAAATTAAATATGTCTAAAATATTCCGAGGGATCCAGAAATTTAATAATATACACGGCGTTGCATTTAACATAAGAACGTTGGTATTGGCCACTGTTACATGACACGCCCTGTATGAAAAGTTTTTATTGAAAAAAATGCGCAGCTAAAAATACAAATCGACGTGTTCGAGAGATTTCTCGCACACGCCCCCATTTATTTATTATAGAATTTATTCCATTTGGCCGATACACGCTGTAGGTGTAACTCTATCTAAAATAGATTTTTGTCTCACATGTATCTGCTTTCCATAGAAAATATACGACATTGTAAGCAGTGACATAAATTAGCAGTAAGTGCACTTCTGCCAGCGTATAAAAGATTGGAACTGCATGTTTATGTACTGCGCTGTCATTCGCAATTTTAGAGAAAAGTCGTAACAGACCGAGCTCATAAAGCGACTGAACCGACAGTATATGGCAAGAAAGACTTATTGGACCAAGAAAGTAATCCCAAAGAGTAATAAAAAGCAGACAACGGTATCAGGCGAGGCTTGAATTCAGTGGCTCTCAAAGATTTATAAAATCCCTTAAACATAACAATAGCGCGGCAGTTGGCATCGCATAAAACAAAAGCTAACCGCTATTTCTTACTCCAATTTTCCGTGTTGCTCATTTGTTTCCGCGCCATGTTTGAAAAATTGATGTGACGTCGACAAAGACGAAAGACTAACAATCAGATCGAGCAAGCGATTAGGGATTTGCCTTGAGTAAAACAAAGACTGCATCGGTCCTTTTTCAGTGAGCTATGGCTCGCCGACCAACCGCATGAAGAAGCGGAAAGAAAATAAAACAGGAGAACGGATACACAATACAAGTGCGGAATACGAAATCAGCTGAATGGGCATAAAGCCTCACGGGGGTGTCTATAAAATATTATTGATCTAATCTTGGAATTACGAGCACTATCTTGTGAGAATTAGGATTCTTTATTTTAGTCCAAAGCAGCGGAGGAATTAAGTTTGTTAAAAAATGCAAGGTATAGCAGATTACTTAATGCTTCCTTGGTGGAAACAATATCGATGGGGTTGTGAATCTATGGAAGATGTCCAACTAAAAATAGAATACTTTTAAACCATTGACTTGAAACAAATATGGACCCGGTATTTCTGACGTCTGTTATTACAAAAATAAACACAACAAAAAAATATGAGAATCGCCATCCCTGTCTGTTTCTGCTGTCATTGTTCTAACAGCGGATCAACTTCATATGTTTTGGTTAGGAATCGACGGACGTGACTCTAAAGTCTATATTTTTATCCAGTTTACGGCAGACATGACACAGTTTTACCGTACTGAGTTAAGAATTACTATTTTTTCACAATCAATACTTAAAATTAACACACAATACATAGAAAAACAAGAAATAATTTTATTTATCAATAACGACAAATATGATTATTGACATTGTTAAATCGGTACTGTCAAACGTTAAATCAGATATGTAAGACGGCCGTCCCAATAAGTGCTTTATAAAGATACGTTCCGAACGCTCGAAGACGACGTAATGTCTTTGTCTAATTAACAGGAAACGACAAAGAAAATATGGTTTTCCTGGGAAGTTGTCTACAACTTACCTAAGAATGTGAATTGTTTATTCTTCTCAAAGTATGTGAACCAAAGCGGTATCCCCCTTGATTTAAAATCCTTGTTTTAAACGCAACCGATATTGACGTGTGGGAAAATCATCTTTCATAAAAGCCTTCAGGTACGGTTTCGGCAGAACTGCCAGCATCGGCGGCCGGCCGTGAAGGCTGGCATTACCGTATTGCCGCGAAAGCTGGCTGTCACGAGTGTTTTCGCTGAAACTGCTGGAAGCCATCGGCAGTCAATTTAACCCCATTGAGAAAAGCACACGTACTGTAGATTTTAAGATTAGACGAAGTGGGTCACCCCTACAAATCTACTGATAGTTCTGTATTATAGCTCTAGATAAAGATTGTTACACGAAAAATAGATATAACTTAATGACTGCAGTAAAAGTACCTGTGGCCATCCCATTATTTATGAACGTTTGTTATTATTATGTGGAAAGGACCGGATTGTAATAATTATAATTAAATATAGGCACATCAGGTAGGTTAGGTTGCTTAATTTATATTTAAATATCTTTTTGTGGTAAAATTTGTTAGTTTTGAGGAATGGTTCAAGAATTGTCTTTTACCAAACATTCCTCAGAATAGCGTGATAGTAATGAACAATGCGAACTATCACAGTGGCCAATTACATAAAGCTCCAAGCTCAAATAATACAAAATTGCAGATTCAGAACTACATGGCGGCGAATGATATATATTTTGAAGAAAGTTATACAAAAAGTGATCTTTTAGAAGTTTTAAAGACATTTTGTATAAAAAAAGTATGTTTGTGACACATTGGCAGAAGAAATTGGACATACAGTGCTACGGCTCCCACCCTATTATTGCATTTTTAACCCCATAGAGCATATGTGGCACCAGTTAAAATCACTGGTTAGGTTCCTTAGTCCGTCCCTTCATACTTCACTTGTTTATTGCCAAGCTCTTGTCGAGACAATGGGACCGACCCAGGAAATCATTAAGTCGTATCCAATTTTAGTGAAACGTACTATACCTAGAGTTATTTTTCTTCACATGTTTCTCAACCTACGAGCATAAAATAAGTAGATATTAAAAATGGCTTGTCAAATTCTTCCACTTTAAATTATCAGGTGCCCACTGTGTGCACTTTAAAAATTTAGGCTTAGTTACTCGACTGGCAATATAAGAAAATTGGTTATTAGTTTTTTAAATTCATGTACTCATATATTTTCCATTAACATTTTCTATAATGTATGTTATTTTTAAGAAGTTTTTTTAGTTTAATAATAAAAAGTTCCTGTTTAGATTTAAAAATGTTTAGTATAAGATTACCAACGAATTTTTCTATATATTTTGTTAACCATTTTGTTCGTTTCGTTATGAACAATTTCTATTATTATGTTATTTTTGAGAAGTTTTCTCGAGTTTATAGTAAATAAAAATTTTAAAATGATATCCTTTAATTTTTTAATATTTACAATTGGAGACCTAAACTACGCCGCTGGCTAGCCAGTTAAAACAAAACTTTACAAAATCCATGTCGCGACGACTCCGCTAAGGGATTGGGCATACTTTTTTATATGCACCATCTCGTTTATGTGCCTTTAAGAAATACGTATGTCGTGTTACCTGCTCAGCGTCAAACTCGAACGTTGCCAATCGGCATATTTGGGATCGAGCGGCGCGTAGAACGAAGGCCGAGTATCAAGTGACAGGCGATATTTTTCGGTTTTTCGCCTGAATTTATAACTACAGTATTTCCTATCGAGCGAAAAACTGTTCGAATATACGAGCCGTTTTTTAACTCGATCACACTACAGCGGTACATTTCCGTCGGCGTCAAGCGAAGCTCGGGTATCGAGTGAAAGATAATAAGTGACGAGCGACGGTTTTCGCCTGAATAGGTAACTCGAGCGATTTTTTTAATAATCGAGCGATGTCGGTTATTTCAATAATCGAGTAATCAAGCGTTTTTTCGCTGGAGCGATCACAACACTAATGGATAGCCAAACTATAAAAGTAAAAGTGGCAAATTTATGATCTCGCGCATGTAAACAAATAGTCAAATGTCATGCGCAATTCCGACTGATAAACTTATACCTTAACCGACGAACAGGACCGTACTTCGCCCTTAATGAAAATGATTACACGGCAATATTTAGGCACATCAATACCTCCTTTACGTGGAAATAAACAATCTATTTTCTCGCATAAAAGAAGGCCTTGTAGTCATTACTGAAAAGTCACTTTTAGAATTAATTTTGATAACTATTGTCCACGTATCGATATATTGTTAATATCGTTACATCCCTACGACTGATTTCGGTTCTGGACGGTCGTCTTGGTTCACGTCGTTGGTTGGCAACCAAACCAGCACCAATACGGCGGGGTTGCCTATATGGCGGCGACAACATTGTGCGCAAGACAACCAACGAGCACCCTTTAAAAATATGACCGGTATAACATGCGCCCTAACAATTTTTTTCACTCATAGAATTTAACTTTTTATCGCGGATCCCATAAGTTGTACGTATTCATAGTTATAGATGGAGAACACTAACCGCGCCACCAAATGAGAAATCATATTGCGCAATGATGATATAAAAACTGACCGCAAATAAGTTGCTACTCTTCCGCAATATGACTTTATAATTCACAAAATGTCAAGGTCAGAGCTTAAAACCTTTAAGATAGATAGTTAAGTAGACATGCAAGTAAACGCACTGCCATCTTATTATCTCTTGAGTCATATAACTCCAGTACAATTTGAAAACCACAAAGCTTATGGACGAAGATGAAAACAAGACAACAGCCTTATTATTTCCCCATCAAATCGATGGAAGAAATGAAATAGCTTTCGATTTTTTTTATTGCGGCATCAATCGCACAAAATACGAAGATAATGGCAGACAAAGTATTATTACAGCCAAATAACAGTCTATCGTATCAAATTTAGTAATGGCCAATGTTCGGATTTGATCGTACCAGGGACGGATTTTATGAAAGACATAAAACAATTAATAATTATCAAATATTTTTGAATAATATATACCTACGTATTTCGAAAATTCTCTTCATAGAATGTACACTTAGAAAAGCTTTAGCCGAAGAATCGTTACTAGAATTATTTTGGCTGGAATAGTATATTTTCTACCTACCTATCAGAAAAATGTATTTCTTTTGACAGTATACATCATTTTCCTGAACATTTTTTATTCTTGTTAGATGAAACTTTAGCTAAATATATATTTAAAAACATTATCTTTTTATATGCTGGGAAAGAAATGCACTTTACTGTAATTAAAAAAACCTTATAAAAAATTCTTTGAGAGGCCTGTAAACTTTTTTTATTAGCGCAGTAAATATTTTGACCGGAAAATGACCTTCGTGGCTTGTTCGGTAACTCTCGGCCACTTTGGGATACCGAAATATTCGTTTTAACAAATTCTAGTTTTCTCAATCATCATTTAAATCCAAGTGCGTTGAGTAATTGAGTCGGTACAACACGAGACCACGCCCATAGCGCAGAACAAAGTAAACACTGACTTCAATTTCATAGCTGTAGATTGCCAAACGACTTTAATTGTCTCTTCAGTTGTCTGTCTGACCGATTGATATATCGTTTTAATTGAGTGTGCTGTGTAGTGAGCTAAACTGATGGTCATTTGCTTTCGAGCAAGAAAAATTTCGCCTAAATTTAAAAGTTCATATTTTCTGAACCAGATATGACCTCGATCTCCGGTTTTTAATGGTTGGTAGATTTGTCCCTTAGGAAACAATTGCCAAAGTTGAATTGTCTTAAACTGTCAGAAAATTTTATATACAGGGTGTTAAAGGGGACGATGATTTTTGTTCCAATTTCAATAGCATGTAACTTTCACAATAATATTTTTAAATTTTATCACTGTACGTCAATTGAATCACTGGTTCATAGCAAAGAAAGTAATCTGTCAAATTTTTGATATCTGCTATATTTTAAGAGATACCGATTTTTTTGAAAAACTTTGCTTTTTTTCAACTTTTTGTTAGCTAGATCCCACTGTGCGTTGTATCGTGTAAACTTTGCAAGTGATTATTATACCTTATGAAAAGCTTGTTTATGTTCAGTAACAACAATTGTACCTAAATGTTGTGATGTTCAGTGGCGTACTTATAATCACTTATATGTCTATGCTTTATGAGTATCTCACAATTTTTTTGTACTGGAAAGTACTCGCCCCTAGATTAGGCAAGTTTTTCCTTATTTTTTAGTTTGTCATATCGCGCTACAGATATATTATACAGTGTCTACGAAATTTTAAAAAAGATAATTTTTTTATTTAATTGTTTGAAAAAATTTATTTAGTTTAATTTTAGGAATAGTGTCGTGTTAGAAAGTTAGAAATTAATAAATAAATTTTTTCAAGCAATTAAAAAAAATTATCTTTTTTAAAATTTTGTAGACACTGTATAATATACCTGTAGCGCGATATTAAAAACTAAAAAATAAGGAAAAACTTGCCTAATCTAGGGGCGAGTACTTTCCAATACAAAAAATTGTGAGATACTCATAAAGCATAGACATATAAGTGATTATAAGTACGCCACTGCACATCACAACATTTAGGTACAATTGTTGTTACTGAACATAAACAAGCTTTTCATAAGGTATAATAATCACTTGCAAAGTTTGCACGATACAACGCAAAGTGGGATCTAGCTAACAAAAAGTTGAAAAAAAGCAAAGTTTTTAAAAAAAATCGGTATCTCTTAAAATATAGCAGATATCAAAAATTTGACAGATTACTTTCTTTGCTATGAACCAGTGATTCAATTGACGTACAGTGATAATATTTAAAAATATTATTGTGAAAGTTACATGCTATTGAAATTGGAGCAAAAATCATCGTCCTGTTTAACACCCTGTATATAAAATTTTCTGACAGTTTAAGACAATCCAACTTTGGCAATTGTTTCCTAAGGGACAAATCTGTCAACCATTAAAAACCGGAGATCGAGGTCATATCTGGTTCAAAAAATATTAACTTTTAAATTTAGGCGAAATTTTTCTTGCTCGAAAGCAAATGGCCAGCAGTTTATTTTAGGTAACAAAGCAAAAACTTTAAAAAGTTGTTACAAGTTTTATATTAATTTTATATTATATTAACCAAAGTTTGAGCTCGGTTTGATATCTGGTATACGAACTATTAGAACTATAACTAACCTATAACACACCCCAACAAGAAAACAATTTTGTCTTGCTGCCGAAGAAAAATAACTGATTTTAGTTATTTTGAATGAGGCGAGTCCAAAAACACTTAGCTTTTCTTCGTATTAGCTCTAGTTTTTGAGATAGAGCCTATTCATAACAAATTGTAATATTAATACATTTGACAATTATAATGGTCAAAAAATTTATGAAAAATTTAACTAATTCCAAGACTAAAGCATTTTTAATTATACCTATTTATTCACAAATCACTGGAAATACCCAAATGTGTGTGCATGCATTTACAAAATTAGTTGAACCATGAGTTTCATTGCAAGAGTGTAGTTTTTGAAAAATCGTATTTAAACCTGACTTCTACAAGTAGGCGTAGTTGCGTAAACTATCCGGACATTTTTGGCTACATATGTGGCGAGTACATTTTAACAGAAAGTAGCAAGTGATTTGTGACTTTGTGAAAAAAGCTGATTTGGTCTATTTTGGTGTTCACTTAGAATACCAAGATAAACCCTGGGCTCCGCATGTTGTATGCGAAACCTGTTCCGAAAACCTGCGACAATGGACAAAAGACAAATAAAGTGTTTAAAGTTTGGTGTTCCGATGGTATGGAGGGAACAAAAGGCCACTTTGACGAATGTTATTTTTGTCCTGTGAAGATAAAGGGCATTAATCGTAACAATCGGCATGTGGAACTATCCTCACCTGAAGTCAGCAAGAAGACCTGTTCAGCATTATGAAGAAATATCAATTTCAACATATAGCAGCCTGCCTATACATTACCAGAGGATACAGTCGAATGATTTGAAAAAGAGGACAGCGATTTTGCAAGAGATTTAGCAAGTCCCGAACGCTTTACTCAGGAGCTAAGTGATCTTGTCAGAGATTTAAACCTCCCAAAAGAGTCTGCCGGGTTACTTGCCTCCAGACTAAATGAAAAGAACCTTCTTTATCCAGTTACCAAAGGCAAATCTTGTCGACTTTAGTTTATAAAATGAATTTGGGTGTCTATGGTTTTGGTGAAGCGCCGCTGTCAGCTGTTGGGAATCGGCGGCGGCAGCTAGGCTGCTAGTCGGACCAGTCGAGCCGCGCTAGAAATATGGCATGATGTTCTACCCAAGATGATGAATTACTTCAAACAATTCAAAAGTATTCATGTATTTATAATTATGAACACGAAAATTATAAAAATGTACTGATTAAAGAAAATTGCGAAAAGATGGTAAGTAAAGTATTGGTTAAAAAAGGAACAAATAATCCGAAAAAACACCACTAAAAGTCAAACAAAGATTGAAAGTATCCGCATACGCGCTACCGAAATCACTTAACAGCAACAGCTAGCTGACGTGTTTGTTTGCTACCGCTGACGGTGGCCGCCAAGTGCCACCGAAACCATACCTTAAGCCACTAAGCTGTAGTGCCAGAAGTTCGGGCCACACAAAATATACCAACCTGAATCCATCCCTGGACTGTACGGTCAAATCCGAACATTCGTAATGACTGAGTAATTTCGATTCATCTCGAAAATAACAAGCTTATAAAGTCTAAATGTGGTCAGGTAAACGTTTCTAATGATATTTTAAAAGTGTAGAGACAACCGTTTTTTCAATCGGACCGGACTTTTTACTAAACGAAATGTGTTCCGACGATTACGACTTGATTACATACCAGAATAACATATCGTGCTCAATTAGGTATACCTGTTTTGTCGAGGGTTAGGCCGTGTCACAAAATATGCGTTATTAGACCCCGAAATTCTATAGCTATAGGCGGACTTATTATTTTTATTGTCTTCCAAAGCACAGCCCTTCCTCTTATAGCCGACAATTTGACATAGACATCGGATTTTGAATTATACAAGGTGTTGTCGTTTGTTGATTCTACATGTTAAAATAAAGGTACACGGACAAAGACTATAGTCAAATTATTTAGTAAAAATGTTATTGTACGATTTCCTATAAAATATAGTATTAATTACATTTTTATTAGTAATCAATACAAAAATATTGTTGTAACATAATTTCTAAAAAAGTTTAGTTTGAATTTCTAATAAATTTAGTAAAACCAAATAAATACTAAAATATACAGCGTGAATCAGCCAAATGGAATAAATTCTATAATAAATAAGTGTGAGAAAAAACGCTTAGATACATCGATTGGTATTTCTAGTTGCGGATTTTTTTTAAATAAAAACTTTTCATACAGGGTGTGTCATGTAACAGTGGCAAATACCAACTTTCTTTTTTTAAATACAATACCCTGTATATTATCCAATTTTTGGATCATTCAGAAAATTTTAGATACAGTGCAACCTCGATAATCCGAACCTTCGTTACACCGGATTCTTCAATAACCTGCCAAACATTTCAACTGCATTGTGTACTTTATGACTAGGATTTGATAGTACTCGGTAATTCAAGCCAACAAAAATTACAAATTACTTCACAAAATATAAAATTTAATAAGTATGCTTCTGTTTTAAATAATTTTTGTTTATGTAAGTACTATTTTCTAGTTTGTATTAAATGTTTCGTTTTTCAATAAAAAAAAACTGTCTCGCTTCATTAAACCGGATTATTTACTAATCCGGATGACCGCGGTTTTAATTAGTCCGGATTATCGAGGTTGCACTTTATAGTTAATCTACAATATAATATCGTATACCTATCTTCAACTGTTTCAAAAATATTAAGTGATTTCAGATTTATTGCGTTTCAACGTTTCCTTTACTGATATGAAATAAAAAAAGGTATAAATAGTGACCTTAGAAAATTGTTGTCTTTCTGCATGACAGTAATTGTCAGTGTCATAGTCGTTTGAATTTCGTACTGCATATCAGAAAAATGGTTTATTTAACAGAAATGCACAAAACAACAATTCTACAGATGATTGGTTATGGAGCGGACACAAATGATAGTTGCTCGCTTATTTCATGAAAAAATTTCCAAATTTGCCGCCTATAACTCAAGGAATCCAAGTAGTACGGATTGCCCAAAAAAAATTTTAAAGCTAACCATTGGCAGGGATAACGTTGCGACAATCCCCACATTGCTGTAATCGGGCTTTTAAAATCTGCAGCTCTTTGATTTTCATTTGCATCTGTAATAACCTTGAAGCGGCATAATTTTACAACTAAATTTTCCAACGTTACTACTTTGCTTTCAAACTTTGCTAAATATTATATTTAAATACCATTTTTATTGCCAAACTACAGCTGGAAGTAATAGTCATAATTTTTTGTTGGATGGTACCATTATTTTGCCAAAAAAAGCTATTTTATTGACAATGCCATTAGGTCATAATATTTAGCTGTAAAGTTGACTTTACTGCTAACAAATGGAAATCCAACAACACCACACAATAATGTAGTAAATTATAGGCCAAAAAGTGGTAAATATTCCTTCAAAATAACTGGATAATTAACCACCATGTCATATATTGACGGCCATTTATTTCGTACAACATTGGGGCAGGAGATCATCGGCCATTTTAAGAAAATTGATGCATTTTTATTTCAAATATATAATTTTAAATTATTACAAAATTTATTGAATTTTCTAAAATATAGGAAATAAAGGAAGCCAGTGATGAGAGAAGAGCTATCGTACCCATATTTAGGAATAAAACTACCTTCCCACATTAATTTTGTTGTCCGAGAAGTTCGAATATCACCCATAAATAATATCGCCTAAATAACTAATACGATACCGCCATTATGCTTCGTCAACCATCCAAATCTATATAGTAATCTAAATATTGGCGTGCCCTAACCTAAAAAAATTCTCCAGCCAGCTGTAAAATCCATTTAAAAGTCGGAAAATATTGTACCATTTCGGCTGTCCCAGCGTTTTAAGGACGTCATAAGAGTGTCTAGGCAGCTTTCTGTACAACCTAAAATGCTCTAAATTTAGCTGGAATAACGTTGCCACAGCCTATTTGAAGCCTTTGGTGTTACTTGGGAAGAATTAGTAAAATAGGAAAGCAATTTAGCCAGCTTGGACATGTAAAGCAGATAAAAAAATTAGCTTGCCAGTTCAATAAGTGATAATAGGTAGTTAAATATTATTCTTGAGTTTGAGGAAAATCCACATACTTCTATAGTCGAGAAGCAGCCCCAATATTCGATGATAGCCATTCGAACATTACAAGGAAATAATTATGAGCTCATGGAAGACGATTTTGGTAGGAGAATGTATTTTTGTGAACAAATGATGGCAATATTAGATAACAATATGATCCAATTAGAACATGTTTTGTTTTCTGATGAGTGCACCTTTACACTTCACGGTCATGCTAATCGTCAGAATTGCCTCTATTGGCCTTGGAAAAATCCTCACCAGATTAGAGAAGAACATACGTAATATCCTGAAAAGGTTAATGTTTCGGCAGGAATTGTTGGAGATCATATCATAGGTCCCTTTTTCATTAATGGCAATTTAAATGGCGATAATGATTTAGCACTGTTCCAAAATAATGTCTTGCCAACTTTAACAAACTTATATCTTGATCCAGTAAATCCACAACTTCCGGCGAATATGATATGGTTTCAGCAAGATGGAGCACCGCCCCATTACCAATTCAATGTCCGTCACTACCTCATCCGAGTATTTCTAAATCGGTGGATAGGGAGGCGTGAATCGATGGAATGGCCAGCACGATCTCCTGATCGGAAGCCACTAGACTGGATTAGCTGACTTAAGAAGACGAATACCTAACGCTTGCAATTGGATCGGTCACGCCTGAGATGTTCACGATCATTGCAGATCAAGCGACGTTGGGTTTAAAAACTAACCGCAAAATGTGAAAAATTAAAAAAAAAAGTGAATTTTGCTGTAACTCGAAAAAAATTAAATTTTTAAGATTTTGTTATACGGCTTATAGAAAACGTTAATTATGACGCTAATCTTTTGACTCCCATAAATCCCTAATTAGCTTCATAAAATGTCCAAAATTTGCATCTGTTCAGTCAGAGACGGAATACAAATTTTATTTACCTGCATGCCCAATTTTTATACCATTTTAAGTAGATGTTTCTCAAAAATAAACCAAAATGATAGATATATTTTCAAGCCGATCCTGCACCCATTTATTCCGGTTTGATGATTTTGGGGCCAGTTACTGGTGTTTAAACAGGTAATTAATTCATAGCAGCAAAGGGTCCGTGGTATAGTGTAAATTATAATAACACCTTTAATATCTTACCATGTAGACTCACCTCTCTTAGTATCCGGACACATTATCCGAATACCCTGTATTATATTGGATAGTATAGTCGAACTAGATTTAAAAAGAATGACTTTGTGGAGGGTACTAAAAATATTTAACTTTTATATCCACTTTAACATAAATTTGTACCTGTCCCTGTCCGTAATTATCATTATTTGCTTTATGTAAATAATCTTTATCAAACTTCAGAATTTTGTGTCTTAGCTGACGTTAAAACCGTTGCTGTAGGTACTTAGTACTGTATCTACAGAGAAACTAGCAATAAAAATCACCATTTAATCAAGCTGGTAAAGCAATCACCATTAAAGTTGGAACCATATGGAGAAAATTCAGGTAAAATTAAAATTTCCCATAAGTTTTTGCTTCAATAAAGACCAAAAATACATAATTAAATAGGACTTATGTGGCATTTGTTAATTGACAAATTTTACATTGTAATGAATGTAGAATGTAGGAAAATTGAATTTGTTCGAATTTAAAAAAAAATATTTGGAAACGTTGCTTGTAGTGTAATTTGAATCACTTGCGATCATTTTTGTTTTTTTATGTATTTTTAGTAAATATCTATTTTCATTGAAAAACTCGACACTACCACCGTAAATCTATTTTTCTATTCGGGTTTAATAATGGCTACATTATGAAATGCAAAAGAATTGAATAACCTGCCACTTTATGAAACTGAAATTTTATTTTTTTATGTTGGCGGCAAGTAGGGTTCGAATTTTAGGCTTACTTTGATTTCGTTGAAATTAGTTTTCTAGGCATTATGGATTCGACAAAAATTTTTTTTAGAAAACTTTAAAATACTGACGGTGTCCGTCAATTAATTTTTAGTCACAACTATAAAATAATATAGCCTAAAAATAATAGAAATATCTTCCAGTTCATGCTCTATTTCTAAAGTTTTATTCAATAAAGTACTATTTTATTTTTAATTCATTATACATATTACTTTATATATACATTTATAGTTACTATAGACATTTTCTGGGCATTAATTGTTATTCATGTCAGATTCTGTGTCTACACAATGTTTTGTTCAATAGTATTATTTATTCTTTTGTTCAATATTTTGAACTTTGTTCTGCTCGTACCATTACTCAACGGTTTGCATATTCTTTTTAAAAGTTTTTCTACATTATTTTCTGCAATTTCTCGTATTTCTGACGGAGTACAACTTTCTTCCTGACTCATTTTTATTAACTTTAATAATATATTTATTTTCAATTATGACAGATGGGAAGAAGCTTTGTTGTGTTCAATTGTTTCTATCATGGCATATTTAATACTTGTAACATTTTATTAAATTGTAAAAGTATTATCAACCCAAAAAGAGAATATTAATTCAAATGGAAAAAAGCTACTATATTTTTAAAATTTTTCAGAAAAATAGAAAAAGTATTATAAAATACACGGTTCATAAGATAATTAGAGCACTTGTACTTTAGACGTGAAACGCGTGCTCTAAGATAATGTCTTATGCAACTTGCATCTTAATATACTATTATTTAGGTACTTAATTATAAACAACGGCTATTTTCATTTTCATTTTCAACCTATTTATTATTTTTTTCAATTTCAACGTATTTATTATAAAATGAACAATACTCTCCTCTCCGTTAATTACATCTTTAAAGTTAAGAGGAGTTTGCTTCGCAGATGGTACCTTTTTTAAACAGTAATTTAATTTTTTGACGAAATCAAAATTTGGTGTGTGGGCATAACATTATAATACAAATAACTTTTCCAAATAATATATTTTTTTTAAATTCGATCTAGAAATGCCATTTTGTGGAGAAAATGTCAAATTTGACAGGCAACAAAGGCCGCATGGTCCCATTTAATTATATCATTTTTGGTCTTTATTGAAACAAAAACTTATGGCGAAGTCAACTTTTAGCTAAATCGAATAATACTTTTTTCCCAATATGGTTCTAACTTTAATGGTGACAGTGTATAATATATAGTGAAGTGAAGGGTGAGGATTTTAGTGTCAAAAAGAATTTAATATAAAGGGGCGAAATAAAGTATTTCCGGACCCATATTTATAATATGATCTTTCTCTCTTTTATTAACCTCTAGAATACCTCATTAAAATATTTCCCTTTCATCCCGAGACACCCTGTATATAAGAGATAACCCGTAAGTAATAAATATGTTTCATATTAAATCCGCCGCCCATGTGTTTACAAAATAACCCGATTTCAGAATGAATTTTATCTTCTCGCTACTGAATTACTTGGAATTGTGGAGAATCAACGCGGAATCGATACAAAAAATACATTAGCAGTGACTTTGATTTGAAATAAATTAACTACCTTACCGCGAATTAATTAATGTACACGTAATTAAGGTAATTTATTGTGACTGCCAGGCATATTTCCGTTTATTGTTTTTAAGACATATGACATTTTATTGGGCACTAAAATTATAATAGTTTCAATAAAAATGTTAACGACCTGCAAAACAGATAAGTGGTCTGAATGACAGGTTTGGCCTTGTCATTAGGTTTTAAGGGAATAGCCGACAAAGATAAGATTAAAAATACGGTATCCGGTTCTTATTCGCAAAATACAACGTTCGGATCTGAAAATTTAAAACTTTGTTCCTTAATAAGTCAACAAAATCAGGTCTGCAGAAAATTAATAAGTGTGATCACGTGGAATGTCCCCCAATCTCAACTTTTTTATTTCTCATACTTGAGAAAAATTAAAAAGATTGATATACAGTGAAACTTCTCGGACACCTACGAGACCGTCTAATAGAGGTGTCCGCCCATGGGAAATTTGTTATTAGGTAATATAAATGAAATGATTACTATGTATATGTATGTACAAATAAACATAACATAACAAAAAAACTCTAGTTTTAGTTAGGATGCAGTACTAAAAAAATCTAATATCGTAGTTTGACGTGTTTGCGTTTTATACTTGCAATCTAGAAAATGTAATTCCAAGTCTGAAAACAATTCCACTGCTATTCTATTCTTTGCATACTCTTATAATTCCTTTACCATACTAATGGCTTGTTGATAATTGGTGACATTTGTTTGATTACTGCATTTAACTTCTTCATCAGAGTCGTCAAATAGTGATGTGGTTTCAGTTTGGACCACATAATCGGTAGGAATGGGGTCACTATCATCTTCTAATAGAACAATGTTAATGAAATCGCCCAAATCATTATTATCAAATTGTTGCAACATCAATATTCTCTTTCAGACTCAAAACGCGACATTTTTGTGCCATTGTTTACGATTTTAACCTTACAACTCACAAATAAACGGCGGACTGCTGTCGGGGAATCACACATCACATCACATCACACAGACTTTCATACGGCGAAGTCCTTTCGTCCTGCCACGCATACGCGATTGGTTGCCGGTCTGTCTTCAGAGAGTTTTTGCACCGTACTTATTCGTCTTCCAAATACTTTTAAAACATTTTTGTCCGTTTAAAGGAGGGTTTTCGCACTCTTTGTATGAAAACAGCCTGTCCGCGTCCGCCCAAGAGAGGTTGATCTTCATGGAATTTCATATCCCTAGTTCCGGACTATGAAAAAAGGTCCGCTTAATAGAGATGTCCGCTTATTAGAGGTGTCCGGTATGAGAGATTTCACTGTACAAGGTTTTTAATTTGCTTAGGTAGTTTAAATTTTAGTCACAAAATCACAAAAATATTATAAAATTATTTTCTTAAGCACGGGATTAGATGAGCTTTATAACAAGGAGTCTAAAGATCCTGTGAATCTAATAGTGTTTATCTGTTTTATACAGTGTGTTCATAACATAAATGGCACATTTCAAAATCAAACGAAAATTCCATTTTCCGTTTTTGTTTTTTTGTTACGTTATTTATTAACTTATTGAAACATGGAAAAGACTTTCTTCAGGCACTTGTTTTAAGAAGCATTTAAAAATAGTTTAATTTAAAAAGGGCGCTTCGGTTTTAGATTTTACAATCAGATCAAAATTTTCAAAATACGGACTTGAAATTTAAACATTACTTTTTGAATTATTCGTTCCGCCAAAACATAAACCAATAACATTTGCCAATATTTTACCGTTCTGAACCACCGACGATTCACTTAATTTTTTTGTAATACAGTCCTGATATATGTTTGAAAAATATGCTACATTCAGTTTTCCAAACATAATAATTATTAGGACCGTAATGCAAAAAAATTATGGTGCTGATGATGGATCTTCGGTTCAAAACGGTGAAATTTTGGTAACATCTTACTGGTTTATGCTTTAGGGGAAGGAAGTAATTCAAGAAGCATATTTATTTAAATTTTGGGTCCGTATTTAAATATTTGGATCCGATGTGATATCTGATAACAGACACGTTCTTTCTTAAATTAGAAAATATCTTTAAGCACCATAAAAACGTGTCTGTAGCGTGCTTTCCTTATTCAATATGTTTATAAACAAAGGCATGAAAAATCAAAACGGAAAATGATTTCGATGATCGTTTTTTTTTCGGATATCTCCAGAAGCAGTCGGAATTTTCTTAATTCATTCACCGGCATTAATTAACCTTGCTACAATTTAACCTTTCGTGTATATTTTATGGTTGTCGAGATCCCAATGGTGAGCAGTGAAATTAGGACACCCTGTACAGCCCAACACAACTAGAAACTGAAACAAAAAGTATTATTATTGAAAATTTATTGTAATAACCTTAAATATTTTATATTTCATACTTTTCAGGTCAATATTTACGAATATAAACGGACCCATTAATTGAAAAAGTTGTAATACGGAACAGCTTTTTCTGCTTGTCAATTTAAAGCTCTCGAGCCTCGGGACTATAGAGTGGCTCTAAATAATTGATGGAGCGCATTTTATACAAATGGTAGTATGAAGTTAACGCCGTTAAACTGGGGGTGAGCAAATATCAAAATGTGTCCCTGGAGGACCATCATTTCATACATACACTGTTGGAGTGTTTTTCCGTGAGGCACAATTTTTAATAAAGGAAACAAAAAGAAAATGAAAATAAATTGTCGATCATTTTATTTTGATGCGCGTTTCGGTAAATGCGATCATACAAAGTGAATGCAGGAATGTGAGCGGCATGCATGTACGAAAAATTATTTGGCTTAAGGCAACGGCTTCATTAGCCCTTATGCAAGCAAGATTTAATTTCGTATACAGGCAGTGGCTGCTCGTGACGTATGATAGAGGGGGTTCACAAATATTGCGAAATTAATTTTATAATTTTGTTTCTGTGTAACGACCAAAAAATTACTTTCTAGGCGTTTTAAATGTAGAAAGAAAAGTTGTAATAAGAAAATGCGTTAGGTAATATTTTTATTTATTTTTTAATCTTACACAAGGAAATACAACTTTTGGAAAATAAGAAAGGTTTTCTTAGTGTGTATATTGTTTGAAAGTAAAGTCCGTTCTTCGGTTCTTAATTGTGGAAAATTGATCACTCATTAAAGTTTGAAATACCCTCTATACATTTTTTTCATATATTTAACTTTTAAACTTTCTAATAAAGTCCCTAGATTTACCCTTTGTGGTCTGCGTTAAATTAATTTCGGGTTTGGGTGTTCCCGCATTCTTCACTTCAGTTTTTTGCTCCAAACTCAAAGAGCTAAAGATATTTTTTAAATAGTCCAGAGTCAAACTATTCATTTTAACTTAATAAATATATAATATTAAAATATTAAAACATACACGCTCGAATTTCTAACTAGATGCACGAACAGACGACGTGATACAGTTTGGTTGACGGTACGATAAAATATTAGGGAGGGTAGGACTTTATATGATAATTGATGGTACGATAAAATATTAGATAGGGTCGGACTTTATACGATAAATAATATTCAATGAATATAAATTAATATTTTTTTATTCGTTTTGGGAATGCACGTGCGCATGTGCTCCTGTAGAAGAACCGCCTCTGTATACAGGGTATTACGGATGGTTTATTATCTCCTCCTTAGGTGTCCTAGATGAATCCTACATACAGTTAAACCGGGGAAAGAATGAACTACACGAAACACAAAATATGTACCCCGTATATATTAAACTTATGTATAATGATGTAATTATTTTTATCAAGGTTTAAAAAATTACTTTTTACAAGATGTAAATTTTTCAACCTGGAAAAAACAGCTACATGATTAATTGATTAATTTTCGTTTTCAGTTTCGGTCGTATTAATGTCCCTTTCTAGCTTTCGTTTAAGTGGCAATTTAAATATATTGATTTGTGATTCCTCTTCACATACCCTATAAACATTTGCAATCACTTCTCGGGTCCGACTGGGAAGGTTTTTATCAGAAGTACACTCATTCATCATCACAAAGTTCAAAATTTTAAAATAACACCATAAAACACGACACAATGAACAGTTATTTATAAAACACAATACAATAATGGTTGCTCGTTCTATCACCACGCATCAGGATCAGTGGCGGTCCTTCCACAAGAGCACATGCGCACGTGCACCCCCAAAACAAAATGAATAAAAAATGTTAATTTATATTCATTGAATATTAGTTATCCTATAAAGTCCGACCCTCCCTAATATTTTATCGTACCGTCAAACTAAAAAAGTCCGACCCTCTCTAATATTTTATCATCCCGTCAAACCAAACTGTACAGATCCGGCAACCGTGCCTCGGTCGAGGTAAATGACGATTATGACGAGACTTGCTCGCACGTGCGATTAAGTAGTGCAGTGTCTCTGTAGTAACAGGTGGCGGGTGACAGCGGGGGATAGCGGGGCTATGGCGATTTAACATGGAAAAGGCGCACAGTTTTTGTGTGCACCGCGCTGTTGCCTGTTCGTGCATCTAGTTAGAAATTCGAGCGTGTATGTTCTAATATTTTAATATTATATATTTATTAAGTTAAAATGAATAGTTGACGGTGGACTATTTAAGAAATAACTTTAGCTCTTTGAGTTTGGAGCAAAAAATTGAAGTGAAGAATGCGGGAACACCCAAACCCGAAATTAATTTAACGCAGACCACAAAGGGTAAATCTAGGGACTTTATTAGAAAGTTTAAAAATGAAATATATGAAAAAAAATGTATAGAGGGTATTCCAAACTTAATGAGGCTGTTATTGATCAATTTTCTACAATTAAGAACCGAAGAATCAACTTTACGTTTAAGCACTATTGTGTAGGGTCGATAAATGTTGTGTATTTCGATAAATGATACTCGATATGATTTTAAACCATTTTATTTAAGGATTTAAACTAAAAAACACTGAAAATATGAAGAATGCCAACTTGTCAGTCCCGTGGCTCGATTCGTTCTCGTCATAAAACAGTTAACTATTGTTCTCGTCTTGGTTGCGCCTAATGACGTAGCCGTAGATGGCGTAGTGGTATTAGACATCATTCAGTTTTCTTGATAACTCGTAGATGGCGGTAGTAGTATTGGACATCATTCGGTTTTCTTGATAGCTCGTAGATGGCTTTAGTAGTATTAGTAGTGGACTGTATAAATATTGTTACGAGGGTTGCATGCGACGGCGTTAAGATCCGACAGCTATACACACTAAGGAAACCTTTCTTATTTTCCAAAAGTTATATTTCCTTGTGTAAAATTAAAAAATAAATAAAAATATGTTTTACCTAACGCATGTTCTTAAACTTCAGTTTTTATTTTGAAAATAAATTGAAAATTGTGCCCAAATAGAAAAAATAGAATAAAAGCCACATTTCATAAGGTTTAAGGCTGATAATTATCGGGTTTGTTCGGGTTTGTTCGTATTCTAAAGAGCTAGTGTTTGTTCGGGTTTTGTTCAAATTGGAGATTTTCGATAAATTTACCTACAATATAAAAAAAGATTAATAAAAACCGGACTTCAAATAAGACAAGTATTCACGATCAAAATCCATCTAAATATTAAGTGGGTCGATTATTTTGACGGCGAGTGTATGTGTAATAACATTTAAGACACATAATTCCCCCATTTTATATGACTTAAAAAGTGTAAGTTTGACTAACTATAATGAGGTTGACTGAGGAGTTAAATCATGATCACGAAACAACGATCTAGTTAATATTATCGTAATGATCGGTTTCCTAACAGTTAAAAAGCACTGAGATAGGACAAAAATTAAATTTAATAATAATGACGGGCCTTATAAAAACGTAAAAGCAATTCAAAGAAGATATAAAAAACATGTTCTTTCGTCAATCAGTGCTTTAGGATTTAAAATGATTTCTTAACCAATTATTGCTTGTTAGTTTGCCGAAGTATTATGGCCAGGGAATCGTAAAATCCCAAAAACATGTGCGCTTTAGAACACGGCATATCAATTATTTTAAAATACCTTGATTTAAAGTTCCAAAGTCCTCGAGTTAAATTCCTTGCAAGACTTTTCCTTTGCCAATATTTCGAAAACTACAAATATTCGGAATAGACAACCTAGATTTTTAATAATAAATAGAAAATAGTTATAAAATTTGGGGGTTTCCATTTTAAAATGTAGATTTTTTGCAGTTTTCTCAATTTCATTCTGAATATTATTTTTTGAACACCCTGTATTAATAGTAACTATTAATACAGGGTGTTATATATGTTATATATAATATTATGAAAAATGTATAAAAGCTGGTCCTTTTCAAAAAGAAATCCATCCCAAATTAAGCAATAAAGGCTTCCTGTAGGAAAAATTAATAATTATTTTAGATGCAAATGTAATTTTTGACATTAAAACTGAAATATATCAATCACGCTTAGGTATAGGACAATTAGGAAATCTGCCTATAATTTTAGGTAGCATCTAAAAATATAATAATATGTAGGGTGTTTTATTATTTAAAATAAGTCAGTTGACACCGACTTCCGGTATAACCGGAAGTGCCACCATATTAAGAATATTTTAGGCTACTTGCCCACATCAACATTAGCATACTGTCTAAATTTCAGAGAGTTCCTATGTATAGTTTTTCATATACAGCGTGTTCCTTAATGGCGTGCTAATATTAGGTCAATTTATAAAGAAAAGTTAATATGAACATGTCCGCAACGGCTTAAATTTTTTGCTACAGGGTGTTGAATTTTTTTGTTTAAATGGTTATTTTTTAATAGTTTTAGAGATATTAAAAAATAACCATTTAAAAAATAAAAGTTCAACACCATGTAGCAAAAAATGTAAGCTGTTGCGGCCACATGTTAATACAGTGAGTCCCAGAAGAAATGTCTAAATTCATTTAAAATTCAGCGGTAAGTTTTTTCAAAAAACGCTCGTACCCGTCGATTTTGATTTTTTAATTTATTTTTTTTTGTGGTAATTTCATGTATACAGGGTAGCTCAAAAATAAGTTACGATCATCAACTTCATTTTTTCAAATGAAAACATATATTTTTTATTTCATTTTTGAATTTTGCATTGAATTCTAAGCATGTTTCATGTACCATGTCCTATACATAAACTCAACAGTTATTGAAAAAATTAGGATTGAACATATCATTTAGGGAATCCAACGATCTATCAAATCTTCTGGCAATATGGCATTTTGGGCTCCATAATAAGTAAGAGTGTACTGTCTCACTGTCACCGTTTATTTCCATAGAAACTGTATGACAATTTTATTTCAAATAAGTATAATTATTGTCAAGCGTAGTTTCAAAGTTGCGGTTTTCACAATAATGGTGAAGTTAACGGAACGGGAAAAAATTAAAATTCTATGCATGGTTGGGTTTGGTGATAAAACACGTACTCAAATAGAGACAGCCCAATTATTTAATGAAATCCATCTTGATCGTCCTCCCATATGTCAAAAGATGGTGAGTAGAATAGAGGCTAAGTTTAGAGAATTCGGTCATGTTAGAGATTTGCCTAAATCTGGTCGTCCTACTCGAGATGAAAATGAACAACTTGACGTTTTGCTTTCCTTGGAAGAAAATCCATGTACTCCCCTGTCGCACATTGGGGCCGATTTACACATGCCGAAATCTGTTGTTCACCGAGTAGTTCAAAAGCACAAATATCACCCATACAAAGTTATTCCAGTGCATGAGTTATTTGAAGATGATTTCGATAGGCGAAGTGAGTTTTGCGGACGCATGCAAAATACTTATGTGCAATCTAGATAATAATTTAGTAAAAAATATTATTTTTTCGGATGAAGCTACGTTCTATTTGAATGGTAATGTGAACAGACAAAATTGTCGTTATTGGGCAACAGAAAATCCGCATTGGATGATAGAGGTTCACAGAATGCATAGAATTTCAATTTTTTCCCCGTTCCGTTAACTTCACCATTATTGTGAAAACCGCAACTTTGAAACTACGCTTGACAATAATTATACTTATTTTGAAATAAAATTGTCATACAGTTTCTATGGAAATAAACGTGACAGTGAGACAGTACACTCTTACTTATTATGGAGCCCAAAATACCATATTGCCAGAAGATTTGATAGATCGTTGGATTCCCTAAATGATATGTTCAATCCTAATTTTTTCAATAACTATTGAGTTTATGTATAGGACATGGTACATGAAACATGCTTAGAATTCAATGCAAAATTCAAAAATGAAATAAAAAATATATGTTTTCATTTGAAAAAATGAAGTTGATGGTCGTAACTTATTTTTGAGCTACCCTGTATACATGAAATTACCACAAAAAAAAAAATTAAAAAATCAAAATCGACGGGTACGAACGTTTTTTGAAAAAACTTACCGCTGAATTTTAAATGAATTTAGACATTTCTTCTGGGACTCACTGTAGAATAATCGAAAAATGTTACTTTATAAAATAATTAAGGGAAAACACAATAAATGGATCTAGAAAGTGATAACAAGTGATTATAAAATGACCTAAGGAATTACATCCTGAAATATTAGCACGTCATTAAGGAATACCCTGTATAGATCGTGACGGTTCCTGGCGGGACACCCTGTATAATAGAGTGATTCCATGGCACCCTTTATGGTAGTGTAATAATAAATTGTAAATGTAAAATATACAGGAAGTAACAAATACGTCCTACACCATTCGGAATTCGGAAACAGTAGAATTATGAGGTCGGTTAAATTGGATCAAATTAGATGAGCCCAATAATATGCAACAAAAAAATCAAAAATAAATACAGATGTTTTCAAAATATTTGAAAAAATCAAAAATTTTGCTTTTCGGTTTTTATTTTATCCTGACTTTGTTCGAATGTCCGAGAATAAAATTCGATTCCACATTGCTACTTTTTATTCTCCACAAGATGGCATCATCATTATCTCTAATGTGACCTTTCGTCTTTAGGTCACCATCATCAACTTAATATTTTTAAATACGGGCCTGGATCTTTCTGTTTCAATTTAAGTCAGTATAATTCGAAAATGTAAAACTAAATGCTTTTCTAAAAGTCTTAGGAAAGTGATGGCTTTAAGAGTGAAATTTCATTTGTATTAATAAAATAAATTACTTGTACAGGGTGTCCCATTTTCGACACTTTCATAGGGTATCTCCGTAATTGTTAGTGCTATCAAAAAAGTAATGTAGGTGTCATGTGCTCTTTTTGGGTCAAACTTAAAATCATAAAATTAAAATTTGAAAATTTTCGCTCGCTTAAAAGAACAAAAAATTTACAATTTCAAAATTACCCTATATTTTCTTAGTTAAAAGAGATACAGAAAAATGTTTTATACAGAAGTATCTTTATATTGATTGTTGAATAATCTGCCGTTTTCAGAATAAGTATACGGGGTCAGGTAAAAAAGTTCTCGGACATAACCTCATTTTTTTAAATGAAACACCCTGTATATTTTAATTTAAAAAGATAGTATTTTAAATATATAACACACCATGGATGAGATTGGTCCCCTAGGCGATTTATTACTTTAAACCACAGTAGACCATGAAACAAAAGCTAATATGCTAGAAACAACTATGTTGACTATTAACATTTAACGTCAATATCATATTTACATATTAATTTGTGAAAATGACTTATCAATGTTTTGAAAAATTTTATATGATATCAGTTTATATTGAAAGTGGAAAAAACGAAGAAATGGCGCAGAATGTATATTTTGCTCGCTATCCGGCAAGATGGTAACCATATTTCGAACATTTGCGATGATACTCGTTATATTTCACCTTAATTTGAATCTTTTATTTCGTTTCAAAGTAATAAAGTTTAAATAAATCGCCTAGGAAACCAATATCATCCATCCATGGTGTGTTATATATTTGAAAGGAGAATTTAAAATACTATCTTTTTAGATTAAAATATATAGGGTGTTCCATTTAAAAAAAAATTAGGTTAGGTCAAGTTCTTCCTGACCCCATATACTTATTCTGAAAACGGCAAATTACTCAAAAATCAATATAATGAAACTTCTGTATAAAACATTTTTCTGTATCTCTTTTAACTAAGAAAATATAGGGTAATTTTCAAATTGTCAAAGCGAAAATTTTCAAATTTTGATTTTACCATTTTAAGTTTAACCCAAAAATAGCACATGACACCTACATACTTTTTTGATAGCACTAACAATTACGGAGATAACCTATAAAAGTGTCGAAAATAGGACCCCCTGTACTTATACTAAGTAGAAATTTGATACAACTGTACTATTAGTTTGAAATTAAAAAACCTGCGGTAGTAGATAATAATAATAATTAAGGATATAAATAGCAATAATTATTTTAAAATCTTCAGTTTCTTCGAAACAAAAGTAAATTACAAAGACGCACTAGGGGAATTTTAAAGTAGATGGCAATTTATGGAACAAAACGTCGGAAAGCTAGTAATTGTTGTATACTGCTAAACGTAGATTTAGATCCTCTTTCACAATTTAAACAAAAATATTTAGGCCCGTATACTTATAAAAGAATTTAATTGATTATGGTGACCAACAGACGAAGCGTCGCATTAAAGATCCGATGGTGCCATCTTGTGGAGAATAGAAAGTAGCCATGAGAAACTGAGATTTATTTTTGGACATCTCTTCGAACAACGCTAGGAAATAATAATAACCAAAAAGCAAATTTTTAGAATATTCCAAATATTTTGAAAGGCTCTGTATTTATTTTCGATTTTTTTACGACATATTATTAATTATGGAACTTTGCCCCACTTCAACCGGACACGTATCGTTTACCGTTTCCGAGATTTGTTACACAATTGTTACATTTCGTTACATAATTTTCCAATTAGATCTTAGATCCTTTGAAAATAAATTCCTTTAATTCCCACTCCCTCCTAATGGGACAATTTGTTACCTCAACGAACATATTTTGAAAAATGTTTCCCAAAGTTACTCTCCCGTCGTCCATAATAAATTCAGGAGACGCCGCTTCCATAAAAACCAAACAATAAAAAAGTTATCTTAAAAACTTTAATTCAAACCCGCCGCTTGTTCTTTCCTAAAAAATCTCAGCGGGCTTAAATAAATAAAAGTTTTAGTGGGTAGCGGGCCTTCAGAGTCGAGTACTAAACTTTAATATTGTTTTATTTGCCGGCCTCTCACGGGTCAAGTGCTAACTAAATTAGTTTCTAGATCCGATTTGTATTCCGGTATTGCCTACGTTTTGTTATTGTCCGGGGAATTGCTACTTTTCAGTAAGAAATTGCCAGTCAAACCATTCTTTCCTTGTTTCTTTTGTTTGTTTTTTTTGTGGGGGATATAAAGCCGATTTATAAAATTTTAATGTAAACGCAAGAAATTTTTCGATTAGATCCGATTTTATTTAAATGCAGTTGATAGATAATTTAAGAGCATCGGGTGTCCCGAGGTATTATCCAATCCCGGAATTTCCGGGATTTTCGGGATATAGAGTATACAGGATGTTATGGAAATTATGTACTTATTATATTTAAACCGGCAAATCCTGAGATGAAAATAAATTGAAGAAAAATAACCATAAATGGCGCTTTGAATTATTAAGCGAAATATACACTCCATATGAAATCTGAAAATGTACGTGGCCGCTACTGACGACGTTCGCAATCAATAATTTATTGAGGTAGTCTCAAGTCAGAAAAGAGCTCAGTGCGGTAGGCGGTGTTGTTTCGTTTTTGACAACAAGACGTCTTTGACGCGCGTTATCACTTCTTTTTCAACCTTTTTAGAAACAAAAACTACAGTTTTAAGGTACACACTCTCTTACCTTCGACCTTATTTTAAAATAATCCATTTTATAATTAAATTCCCTAAAAAATAAAACACAAAAAGTATGTTTTGCAACAGAACCAACAGTATTTAATATCGCACAAATTTGAAATCACATCACAACATTTATTATTATGAATTACTTCACAACAGAAAAAAAAATCGGGTAATGCTACAACTAGCAAAACGTTTAAACTTCGTATACATCAAGCACGTGGAACCCTCGGCAACGTCGCTCAAGTACCGAGTATCGAAACATACTGAAGCAACGATACTGAAGGTTTTTACCTTAGTTAGATATTCGATTAAAAAAAAATATATGTAAACTTTTCTAGGACACCCAAGGAGTTATCCGTTTAAATATAATAAGTCATTTCCATAACAGCCTGTATAATCGTTTTTGAATGCAAATAGCTAAGATTGCATATTTAAATGTAATTTTCAATTTTGATCAACTCTTTTTCATGACAATTTTCGACATTGTCCAAATCTTAAACAAAATTCATATTTTTTTGACAAACCTCTTATACGACCGCAAAAATTGTATGTCTGATTATTCAGTTTTAGGTCTTAGACCATGCAGAACTTTTTCTAAAGAATTTTTTTTTTAAATGAACAATAAAAAAGTTTTCCATATGCCGTGAACTTCAATAGAACACACTGTATCTGGTGCCACTTTAGAACTGGAATATTTTTTTCTACTCATTTATTAGTAATAACCTACTTACGTACGTAACCTGTCTACTGTTACGTAATGATTGTTACGTAATATATACAGGGTGTCCGGGAACATGTAGGAAATCTCCCGGATATGAAGAAAACACGTGAAAAGAATACTATAGGTTCATATAAACTTCTTTCGTATCGGCCTCCTCTTCGGAGATATGGGCTCCCAAAGAGCACCAATGGAATCAAGTTTTTTACACATAATTATTGAACCACCTGGTATATTTCAATTATTTTTTAATATGATGTATACCAGATAAGACCCGTCAAATTACTACCCAAGAAACTGTTGTGAATTACTCACAGCCGCAAGGACGGACTAGCTGTAACACTCATGGGCCCATTTTTTTTACGCCCTGTATGATGAGAACTTTGGACAATGTTTTTTACATACCTTTAACTATTGGCTAAAAATTAAGTACTCTTCATTCAAGTCGCTGATCCTAACCGTTTGCAATGAATTCAACTTTAGCAACTCGCCAAGCAGCTGTAGCAACTGGATTATCTCGTGAATCAATAAGAAAAGTACTTAAAATTCATAAGTTTTATCCCTATAAACTGCACATACTGCAAGAACTTGGTGACGACGACCCTGACAGAAGAATACAGTTTTGTGAAATAATGACAGATAGAATTACGGCAGAACCTCGACTAGTTAAAAATATTTGCTTCAGTGATGAGTGTACCTTTTATTTAAATGGGTATATTAATAAGCAAAACTGTCGTTACTGGAATGACGAGAACCCCCACGTATTTAGAGAAGGGGATACCAGTACCCCCAGAAAATTAATGTTTGGGCTGGTATATTGGGAGATGGTATTATCGGCCCAATATTTATACAAGGAAATTTAAATGGCGACAGGTATGCTGAAATGCTACAGAGGTCTATCGAACCACTAATAGTGCGAGAATTAGAAAATCAGAGGGACATACTCGGAAATTTATCTTTAGAAGAACGCTTACTACATTTCCAACAGGATGGAGCACCTCCGCATTATGTAGTTCCCGTTAGGCAGTGGTTGGATGATAATTATCCCAACCAGTGGATTGGAAGAAGAGGTCCTGTTGAATGGCCACCTAGATCCCCGGACCTAACACCTCTTGACTTCTTTTTGTGGGGTCACCTAAAATCTGTGGTTTTTAAAACGCAACCTGAGTTACTAGAGCAACTTCAGCATAGAATAGTTCAGGAATGCCGTGCTATATCCAGAGAAACCTTTGCAAATGTACGTGAAGAATTTGAAAGTAGGCTTTATTATTGTCTTCAAAACAACGGAAATCATTTTGAACATTTAATTAACTAATAATAAAAAATTTGAAAATTGTCTTTTCATTTATTGTTTTCCTTAATAAACAGAGAAGAATTTCCTGAAATGTTCCTTTCTATGGTACCATTGGAAAGCATTTTTCAAGAGCTTCAAAATGATGCTCGACCCCCTTTCTATTTAAGATTTTAAGGGTTTATCTCACCCTGTCCAAGGGGTTGTAGATAGGGGTGGGCTAATACGCTTGTTTTTGTTCCCCCTTCGTTTTATAGAAATTGTTTTTTGCGTTATTTTCTTCAGTTTTTCGTTTCTAATATATGGCCATTTCAAGTTTTTATATTGTCACCCTGTAGGTAGTATAAAACTCGAGTGTATTACACACGATTTCGAAATTTTTTTCGAACCAATCTTACTATTTCCCCTCTCCCATTACATGCAACTGCATTTGGAATCTTTTGTTCCATTTCATATGATTCTACCAACACCGTGATAGGAACGTTCAAAAAACATTCATTTTCTTAACAGAGTCACGGCAAATTTTATGTTAAACTCGAAAAACACCGTTAAATTCACCACATAAGGAAAAAATAAATGTCGACTTGAAATACAATAGCCAGTGGGATTCTTGCCATAATACCGCATTAAAAATCACAAAGCACTCTTCTATACGAACAAATCGATAATAGCAAGCAATTGCCCGTATATAAAGTTAATAATTTAGCATTAAGCAGTTGCCTTCGCCGTTTTCCAACTGCTCATTAAATGTAATTATTTTCTTGGCGAGATCATGCCTCCGTTGGTTTCAGCCAATGATAGCTTTTCAACCGAGCCGCTGCAAAAAGACTTTCACGTCAAACTGCTAATTAAGTTAATAGTAGATATCTTCTGAATATAGTCGGGAATAAATGTACCCATATCGAGTCCTTGTGCTGTATATAATTCATGAATAAGGATTCCCACCAAACCTGAAATAACTTTTATATGTTCTAAAAATATCGTTTTCTTAATTAGGATGGTTTAACGAAGTTGACATTAAAATAAGATCTTCGTATGTGAATTAAATATGTATATTGCCGCATTACCCTTATTTCTTCTATTAATTGATAATCGCATAAAGTAAGAAAGAGAGACGAGGGGTTGACTTATATTTAGCGGAAGAACCACCCTGTCAATTTAAATACACTTAGCAGCAAAAATAGCGAACAACTGAAAATTATGCTCAATTTGAAACTTTTTCGCGAACCGATTAATCGATTCGCTAATTTTTCTTTTGAACTGTAGCTTTTTTCTTTGGTAATTGCACTGTGATAGAATTCTTTATTCAGATTAGAGAGAGCACTAGCAGCAGCAACGAATGCATGATGAAATCATACTGTAGTCTCATGTTTTCTAAACATTTTGTTCCTTCAATTTTTCTGATATCTGTAATATCAAAAAAAATACACAGTTTTATACCATAACATGTTTTTTTGAAATTAAAATATCATTTTGACAACATTAAACTAAGACTAACACTAACACTAATTAATAATAAATAGCAAAAAAAGTAACGCGTGTTCCCACCTCTACTTCTAATGACTGCTTCACATCGCCTCGGCATACTCGATATTAAATTGGATATTTTATTTTTGTCAAGTGCATTCCAAATATCGGTAACCATTATTTGGACATCTTGCAGGTTGGCAGGAGGGGGTTAATGATATCTCAGTACCCTACCAATAATATCCCATAAGTGCTCTATAGGATTCAAATCGGGACTGCGCGGTGGCTAATTTTGAGTTTGAATATTTACTTCATGTAAATATTCATTGACGATACGCGCTATATGAGGTCTTGCGTTATCGTGCATTAAAAAATTATTCCCAATGTACATAGCGAAAGGAACAATGTGCTGAGACAAAATGTCACTGATATACCTCTCATACGTGAAGGTACGATATCCGTCAATGCTATTAAGGAAATTCCAACCCAAAACATCTCAGAGCCTACATTAAATAAAGTTGTTTCACGTATGTTGCACTGTGAATAACATGCTCTGGTATAAAACTGTGTATTTCCTTTGATATTACAGATATCAGAGAAATTAAAGGAACAAAATATTTAGAAAACATGAGGCTACAGTATGATTTCATCATACACCCATTGTTATTGCTAATGCTCCCTACAGGGTGTCTCAAATTTAACGTAAAAAGCTATTCTCATTTTGCACCCTGTATAAGCCCAAAATTGAAATCTGAATAAAAAATGCCATCACAGTGCAATTACAAAAGAAAAAAGTTACAGTTCAAAAAAACAATTAGAGAAATCGATTTATCGGTACGCGAGAAAATCAAGTTTGAAATTGAGCATAATTTTTGGTTATTCGTTATTTTGGCTGCTAAGTGTATAAGTAATGCTAAGAATTATTACAAAGTTATTTTTGAATATAATTGATCTCTGACCTTTAATTTTTAATATATGGCTAAAAATTAAATAGGGTAGAGTGAGGCAGGTTCGGACAGTTTTAGTCGATCCAAAATACTACCAGAATTTTACAAAAAACGAGTCTACTCATTTACTAGCAGATGGGGTGTTTTATTTTTAATTTAGCATAAGCCGAAAGTGATAAAATATAGCATTGATTGCTTAGAAAACGTGTTTAGAAGAAACACTGAGAAAAGCTCCAGCTAAAAAAATCTTTGCTAGGATTATTTTAACTGGGATGGGATATTTTGTACCTGTAACAGCAAAATTTATTTCTCGTGATAGAAGAAACTATTTTCTTGGATATTCTGTATACTTTGCTATGTTATATAAATTTCTTTATACAATTTTTTTACTGCTACAGTAAAATAATATGAAAATGAAAATTTCGCACTAACATTCTTCAGCCAATCAGGAGTTTGCTTCTTGTTCCGTTACCACGACAACTAAGAAAATCTCCGGAAATTTTTCTCCTCCTCGAGGCAGCAGGAAGTGATTACAGTGGAAATTTTTTGACGTTTGTGTATAGAATGTCATTTTGATTTTGCTTGACTGAACACAACTTTCTTGAAATAATATGGTTTACCAACTTTAGTAGATCAAATATAAATAAAAATACAAATTTGAACTATTTTTAATTTGTTAATAACAATAAAGTTGGTAAATAGGAAATTATTGCTCTTCGAACCAACAAGTAACATAAGTCATCAGCTCTTAAATTCGTAACACAACTTTTTTTAAATAATATAAGTTTCACCAACTTTAGTACGTTGATTAAAAATAAAAATAAAAATTTAAACTATTTTTATTTTGTCAATTACAATTTTATGCAACTAAAGTTGGTAAATTGGAAATTATCGCTCTTCGAACTAACAACTAACGCAATCCTCATTTTTTCTACCTTCAAATTAATAATTTAGTGCGAGATTTTCTTACCGAATATCCCTCGATCTTGAAATTTATTAATATACAGAAATTTTCCTTCTACACGATTTTTTTGAGAAAATTATTCCTCGTCTTCGACTCGGGATAATTTAATTAAAAATCTTGTGCTAAAAAAAATTCCGATAATAATTCAAGTAGTAGGGAGATTATAAGTGAAAAGCGACCTTGACCGTCGGCAGTTCGACTTGTACCCAATAGAATGCAAAAGGTGAATCACGTGATCGTTGACATGTCTTGGGGTATCGTCTAGTCACTCTAGTCTTTTTAGGCCATACATTAGTTGTTTACCTTCTTCGTGCAGCGAGTACAGAGTTGGTTTTGTGCTAATTTAATAACTTCTGCGCTTTATTTTGAAATATACAGGGTGTTATGGAAAGGACGTATTATATTTAAATGGGTGACTCCTTGGGTGTCCTAGAGAAGCGCTACATATTCTATTTTTTTTAAATCGACCGTTTTAAAAGTGGCGTAATAAACACTCTTACTCACAGGTCAGTCCGCGCTACCGTACAACATTTCACCCAGAGCCAATGGCAATCTTGCCAAACTTAATGTTAAACTGAAATTCCATATAAAATTATAAAAATAAATTATTTTCTACCTACTTGTATTTATCATTATACTTAAAGAGCAAGGTGTACAAATGACAACACCAGCCAGAATTCCTTGATTGCTTACCTTACATGTATCGCAGTGCCACACAGGTGTTTTTCTGGTTTGACGTCAGGTCACTTTTACCGCTGAATGAATTGAAAGCGCCATATTTACGGCTATTTTTCTTCAATTTGTTTTTATCTCAGGAATTGCCGGTTTAAATAAACTCCTGGACAAAATTAACGCAACATCATAAATTTTCCATATTTTTGATGCTGTATTTTTTCTGAATTTATGACCGATTTGAATGATTTTTTTGGCATTGTAGGTTGGTTCCTTGACAATGTCATAGTTTTCGCTGTTTATGATAAAAATTTAATTTTCGATTTATACTGGGTGTACTAAGAATGCTAGGTATGTTTTTTTCCGAAAATTCGCATCACCCTGTGGAGTATATTAGCAACCGAACATATTGCAGTTGACAATAAACGGTAGGTCCATCTTTACCCAACATTTTATTTTTTGGTTTACTGCATTATCTCGGTTATTAAAGGAGATACACCGTTTTATAGCGTAACATGTTTCTATAGACTTTAATATTCAACACATTCATTGTTAAATGTTTTCGATCAAAGGCTTTAGAAATATCCAGTGCAACAGGATAGGCTAGAAGTTCTCCGGTTGATCTGGACTGGACCCGAAAACCATATTGATGATCGCTGATAATGTTGAAGCTTTCCAGGTACTTTAGAAGATGTTTGTTAATAGCTTTCTCCATTACTTTTGATATAACTGAAAGCAATGCGACTGGTCGATAGTTGTTAGGCAGGGTTCTCTTACCTTTCTTTGGTATAGGCTTGACTCGCGCCGTCTTCCAGCACAATGGAAATATTCCTTGTTTGTAGGATAACTTAAAAAGTCTACAAAATACTGGTGTTAGTTTATCGGCGCATCTCTTGTGAACTAGAACAGGAATTTCGTCTGGACCAGAAGCTTTCGGATTGAACTGCAGGACTGTTGGGTGATGTTCTTCCCTGGAAATCTACAGTGGAATGCGAAGAAAATAGTTTAGCAAGTAAGTTTGCTTTGTCTCCGGCTGTGGATGCTATTGTACCATCGGAACGTGTGACCAAAAGGACCTTGATCCGTTTGGACTGTCAAGAAGTTTGTTTTTGATCCACACGTTATGGGCTTCTTTTCTTTGCTTTGATCTATTGTTAGCTTACGTTTGTTTCGAGCGGTAATAAAGATGGTACGATTCTCAGTGGTAGGGTTGATACGTCACTGTCGGTAAGCTAGATTTTTTTGATCTGACAGCATGCTCACAATCCTTGCTAAACCAGGGCTTGCCGTTGGAAGGGCGTTTATTGGAGGAGGGAATAAATGCTTCCATGCTAGTTAGAATGACGTCGGAGACCTCCCCAGCACAGATGGATTGATCATCAGAAGAGAAGCATATGCTCATCCAAGGAAAAGTGCGAAAATGGTCTTTCAGGTCTTCCAACTTGGCCGATGTGTAATGCCATATCTTGCGAGGTTTAGGAGGTTGTTCAGAATTAATTGCTAGTTCTCTTAGAGTAGAAATAAGTTTGTGATCGGAAGATCCGAACGGAGAATGTACGGTGACTGTATATATAGATCTAGATTTGATGTCAAGAAAAGATCCAAAAGACTAGCAAAATCTCCAGCTCGGTCTGGAATCCTCGTTGGTTCTTCTACGAGTTGAGTTAGACCAGAACTGACCGAAAAGGATTCTGTCTCGCGGCCGTGCTCATCGTCAGTTGACATTGTGGACGTTAAAGTCGCCAAAGATCGCAATCTCGCCATTTGGATGGTTGGTTTGCAAGAAGTCGAGTGTATTGGCTAGTGATGAGAAAAGGGCTCTGTAATGGGTATCACTTGGAGGACGGTAAAGGCAGCAGATAAACTTTACGATTTTCTGCGTTGATATTTTAAACCACATTACATCAAAATCTTTCGGTTCAAGTGTAAGTTCTCATTGGCAGCAGAGACCAACTCGAATAAAAAGACATACCCTGAAGTTGCGTCAAAATCGGAAATGAAAATCGTATCCAGGGTATAAATAGCTGACGGTATTTGTTGACGATCTGACCTTTGTCTCCGTCAGTGCGAGCACGTGAGGCTTGGAAGATTGTAAGTGCTGGTGGACTGAATTGATGTTCGTTTTAAGCCCCCTAATATTGCAGAAATTAATTTTGAAGTTGCTAATTCTGGGTTGGTTAGCAACTGCAGGTGCAACACCATTTCTTCGTTGAATGGTGTTAGAGGAACCCAAATTGTCGGAAATGGTTGTTGTTTCATGCACTTCGCTTGATGGGGCCCCAAGACCAGCACCCGGTCAGAGATCCGAATGCACACACAAAAATTTTAACTCCGTGTTAACACGAAAAATAGTTCAAAACGGTCCACACCAGAATTGGTTAAAGAATATTTATAAACACGGTGTTAAAGTCACAATTTTTGAGTGGTTCAATGTTAACAACGGTTATTGGTGATTTTAACCAGTATTTTGTTGTTAACCGATACCGTTGGTTAAATTTAACATTTTATTAAGTAGAATTTACAAGAAACTTTTGTTGTGTCAACTAAGTATGGTAGTTAGATTATAAGTATTAATAGAGTTAATCTTAACAGCAAAAATTGTTAATTCAAAGGTATTGAGAGATATATACGAGGTGTTAAAGAAGAATCGAATATTACAAATATTCAAAAAACTAATGAATAAATTTTTGAAAATTGATACATTAATGTAGTTAAAACGACAAAACCGTTTTTGTAACTGTACAGTTTTAATCAGAAAAATGCAAATTTTTTTATTTTAAATCCAACATCCTGTATATAATTGAAGAATTAAATATTCTCTTAAAAAACAAATTTAACGATGTAACTCTAATAAAAGTTTCTTGAATAATGAGGTAAGTGCTTGAATGAAATTAAATCAAATATTTCTGAAGTGTTTTCTATTCACAGATTCTTTGAATAAAAATTTTAAAAACTTAAATTAATTCTATCCCTTATAGAACAAATAATAACAAATAACTTTCCAAATCTTCAAATCAGTATTAAATATAGATTTATATTTAAAATAAATCATCATTAAAATATCAAAAAATATTTTCTATAACTTAAGTCATAAATACCTAGTATTTATGTTTTAACTGTGTTCTAACTTCTCTCATCTTTACGGTTGGCCGTACTTTTCCATCATCAATTTTTGACAAAAATAACTGTACATAACTCCACAATGGAGATAAACTGTCGTCATACTCTGTATTCAACACAAGGAATATTTTAAACAAAGTTGCCAAGGATGCTGAAGATGAACTGACACAAGGAATGAATAGCTTGTCGACACAGATGTGATAATTACTAATGGCTCCAATGTTTGGACCCTCTGCAGCTAAAAATGGTTGCTTCGTCTGCTTTTTATTATTTATATCTTGTAGAGGTATATTATTCTAAAAAATAAATTTACGCTTTATAAACTTTAAGAAACACTGTTATAGGAATAAAAACAGGAACATATTTTAAAAATAAATACAACCATATACATATATGTATGTATGTAATATTTAGGCGGAAGAAAAACCTACTTTGGATCTCTCTAAAAATACTTTTAAATTGATTTACCTGGCACGACACATTGAGTCCCGTTTTCTTTAATGGCATATGAGGCCTAACAAATCTATCGCTACAATCATTATTTGATATTCCTGGGTTGATTGTATCTTCTGGTACGATATCGAGTTCAATTTCAGAGCCACTATATAAGTTCCAAAGATAGCTAAATTTATATATTTTGAAAATACCTTATACCGATTTGAAAGATGTTTGAGTGTTGTTTTTCAAACCAATTATGACATTATAAGGTGGCTGTTTCAATTCAATGAATATTGGGAAAAGTCATTGCCAATTATTGTACCTTCTTCATCGGTAATGTAAATTGCATCATCATCGATAGAAAATTTTTCTTTCTTTCGCTAAAATAATTACACGAATTTAATCATATACAGGGTGTTATGGAAATGACGTATTATATTTAAATCGGCAATTCCTGAGATGAAAACAAATTGAAGAAAAATATCCAAAAATGGCGCTTTAATTTAATATGCCCTATACATGACCTTATGTCAAACCAAAAATAAGCACATTGTGCCCCTGTCAGGAAGGTAAACAAAGCAACATATGTCAACAGTGTTGTCACATCTTCAGGGTAAACTCTTTAGAAAGTCAATAACCGTTTGACAGATTGCAAGTTGTTTATTTTTCAGGGTACATTATTATAAACTTTTACGTTCAGTTCAGTTCGCTGGGAAACAATCTCTGATTTATAAACTTGAACTGACTGAGTTTATAAATGCCACTTACCCTTTAGAAAAAAAATGCAATTTTATTTACCTTTTCGGACTTATTTAAAACCAACTTAATTTATAAAAAAACACCAAGTACTCACAGCACAAAATCACATAGTTTTCGCGTCACAACACATCTAAGTACCGTTCAATCTGAATTAATATTTTAAAGTGCTACTGTGTAGACAAAAGTACGCCCTTATTGTCTAAACAACACGTTGGTTCCGTCGTTGAGTATGAAAACGGCGGTCTAATTTTAGAGGAACATGGAAATGACGTATTATTAACAGCTCATCTGCAAAACCATTGCATATTAGTGCTGGGCGATGTTCATCGATGTTTTTGAAACATCGATGTTCTGGTACCGATGTTCGATGTTTTCGACATCGATGTTAGAGGTCAAACATCGATGTCGACATCGATGTTTACCTTTCGAGGTTCAATGTTATAACAAAACAAGAAAACTAGGTTGTAATCTTAAACTCAATTTTCCCAGCACAAGAAAATAAGAGTGAAAGCTTTTGATTTCATTTGCTAAAAGCCTTATTAGAGTCGACAATAAAAATTTCCGGTGCAATGGCAATTATAATTGCACGAATTCATGCGCAGTAAACCGTTTTCGATCAACTGGCGCCTTGCTGACAGTCAGAACAGCAGTTGGTAGTGTCGAAATCTCTAAAATACCCCCAGAATTAGAGATGGGCAAACCTATTCGTTTTGACTGGCAGCAAAGATCTTACTGGCAGTTAAAGCAGCTACTGCTACTTACAAATGGCAGTAGCCATTAGCTGTTCATAGGTGCTTCGTCCAATTAATAAACATTTAAAAGTAACAGAATAATCCATCTCTACCCAGACTTGCACCGGCAATGGCAATGAAAGTGGCGCGTGCCCCATTTCTGGCAATGCGAGACAGCTCAGAACGGTGCCCTGCGCATGAATCCGTGCAATTTTAATTGACAGAAGGCTAGAATTGCCGACTGTAATACGGATTCCATTCTCGCGGCGCAATTGCGAGAAGTATTTGGCCAGCTTATCCAGAACGAAATTTATTTTTTCCAAAGCCGGCGAAACTATGGCCCCAAAAACGAAATAGCTTGCAAGGAATCATCATTAATCTAGTTTTACAAAAAAAAAATAGTTTACAAGTTGTTAGTGACTGGAATTCATGCAGTTATAAAATATTATGTTTTAATATTTGCTTTATTTTGTTGTTTATATTATTTTTTAAAATTTTTGTTTTTTGACGTTTCATAATTTTTCAATTCTTTCTAATAACAAATTTATTTTTATTTTTTATATCTAATTTATTCCTAATCGCAAATATACTTTTTTAAATGTCGATGTTTGAACATCGATGTTCCGTTTCGATGTCCCAGCACTATTGCATATTCGACTAGACGGGCCCATTTATTTTAAAGGGAGGGAAGCTTAGACTCGAAGGGTCTGTCAACATAATTATTTCATCATTCTTCTGATTAGGCCATTAGAAATTAGCGTTTTTATTATTTCTGAATTTCTATTGCGAAATAATTTGTATCCTATAGTGCTGTTATTTTATGTGTACGGTAGGTTATTTGTAAAGTGTAATTATGCGTTAGTATTTATTGTTTTTGTGTAATCTAATAAGTGCATATCTTCAAAAAAAAATAAAATTGGAAACTCGTGGGTGTCTGTGTGTTTCTTTAAGTGATTTAGTGCAAATGTTCCGAGAGATTGGAAATAAGAGGCCGAATGGGGTTTAGTGGGTATAAGCTTATTTGCAGTTCCACATTATCATCAAGGTACGTGATGAGCATAAAGCTTTTCCCATAGAAAAAGAAACAAAAACCTGAAGATGTCTCTGTGCCCTGGATTACTTGCTAGTGTACTGGCACCTGGATTCACTTCTATTTGGATACTAGGTAGCTGAATATTTATTTTTATAAGAATCTAAAGTTTTACACGAACAATTTGGCAACATTGGGCTTGAACATCTGTTGATTACGCAGCTTGGCAATGTAATATGATCGTATATGAATGTGCTGAGGAGTAACCGGGTGGGTTTAGGAGTGAATTACCCCACTTTTTAAACGTTCGATTTAAAAAAAAAAAATATGTAGCGCTTCTCTAGGACACCCCAGGAGTCACCCATTTAAATATAATACGTCATTTCCATAACACCCTGTATATGTATAGCGTGTAACTGCCGTTAGGCAATCTACAAACTAATATTAAAAAGTTTTAATCCAAACCTTCCATAACTACCTATATATTTTAAACATATAGAAAAATTGTGATTTTAAATTAAATAAAAACTAATATCATTATTTTGAAATACCCTTAGCGTGAATCAGTGTTATCAGTGGATTTGATTACAGGAGTATCTCACCAAAACCATTATCATTAAACACATGAAAATATGATATTATGTACTTACCTACAGTTATGAGAGATTCTAAGGTTGGTTCACACTTAATCCATCTTTTTTCTGTACCATATAATACTTTAAACACTGACATTTCAAAACAAACATGCCCAAATTGCCCGAAACATACACTCAATGAGGAGAATTAAAATTAGTCTGCCGTTCGAGTTGGAACGAATTTTGTCTTGTTGCGGGAACAATCGCCCAGTTTCGTGAACACAGGTTATAGATTCTTGCACCCTATATAACTAAATTGACTGACACCATAATTCTATTAGACTAACACCTGATGTGGTTCTTTTAACTCTATTTGGTGTTGTTTAATTATATTTGTAGTTAAACCAACCAAAACAATTGTAAAATAAATAGGGAACCACATTTGGTGTTATTTAGTTTTTATGGTGTTAGATCACTTTTGATATAGTTATTTTAACTCTTTTTTTTTGTTAATTTTTAACTCCGTCACTTTAACCACTAACCAAAAATGTTTTACTCCGTTATTATTTTTGTGTGTGATGGGAGGCGAGATTACCTCCGGAGTATTTTGGGCCTGGAGCTTCCATCATGCTATTTTTGGGGGGGTCCCACCCTAGTAACCGGAAACATCGGCACAGCGACGAAACCTCAACTCAATGAGCAAACGTTAACTCAAGAGCAAACTTCACACCGCCTAAACCGATGCAATGTTATCTCACCGGGCGATGCCGGGTGGGCCAACATCTTCCATTTTTGTTCCGTTGTCATCTTCTTCCGATGAGGAAGAAATTATTTTAGACGCTAATATAACAAAGTGGTATATGTTCAGAATTTGACGTGAAATTGAAAAATCAGTTAATATACAGGATGTCACATTAAAAAATATGTTTAAACAGGGTCGTAATTAATTAATTGGAAAAAAATAAGGTATACCTACTGGAATAAACATTTTAATTGTTATTTTAAATAGTGTTGTCCTACATAAAATCCAAGTAATGATATAATCAAAAAGATCTATATGCATTGTCATATATACGCACACTCCATGTTTATATCTCGATGTCGAGGGACTAGTGTGCGAAGCTCAAGCGAGGACTGTGCGGTGCTATGGTACCAGGCTAAGGGCGAGGGGTGGTGTGCCGTTATGGACACACACTTAACCGGTAAGGATTCGTTCATTCAATACTACAGTTACTACTTCTACTCAATCTTTGTAATCGAATCATTCGAGAACGACACACCTCTAAATCCCTTCCTTAAATAACTAAACTATAAATCAGCCATCCCGATAAACCTCCAGAAACTAACCTCCTTCACCTAAACAATAAATCATAATATTCGCCAAGTTAACATTTAACAAGTACTATAAAATTATACTAAAGGCAAATCCATTAACTCGACCAACTAAATTTTATCGCCCCAAGTTCGTATCTGGACAATATAAAGTCCCCAACTTAATTGAAGTTAAAAAGGGTTGCGTAAATATTTGATAAGGATTTAAAAAGTTTCTGTCGACTTTACACAGTTCCTAAACGTTATTGGAGTCTGGGCCAACCCTACAGCTGGCTAATTATTAAAATGGGAACGACAATGAGTCCAAAAAGAGGGAATTAAAATTTAAAACGGCTTAGGGGAGGCTGATTAACTGGAAGTTACACAGGTATACTATTGACTTGTAATAGCTTTCTTTAAGAATATTATTTTCTGAAGATTTTTTTTATGGTAGTCGATTTATTTCTTCATAATAATACTCGGGAACGCGCGCCATCCATATAGGCAAGATAGTGTGATGAACAATGGCGCCAAGGCCTACAGTCCCTGCGCCTGCGGCCGTACAATACATATGGGATAAAGGCACATTAACAAAAGGAAATTTTTTAAAATGGGACACCATGTGTATTATTTTTTAATTAATTGGGAATACTTTTGGCTTTACGAAAATGTATAGTTAGTTATGTTTATCTTTAAATTTTTTATTTTGTTAATATCTCAAACACTGAACTTTTTAGAGAAAAACTGTCTACGCCACTGAACTTTAGGTAAAAATCTCTAACACGATTAGTTTTTGCCTTTTTAAGTTAACGCATAACGGAAATACGAAGGGTATCTAGGAAATAATAAGACCTGCGGTAACTACCAGTGACAAAAACTTACCTTCTGTAGTTAGTTGGTATGTGAATTATGATTTGGGATACTCATGTGAGCGTCGTGACCCAGTAAACACGAAACATCCCTGGGACGTTCCATATACGTCTGAACGTCCCAGAAATTGGATCAATTGAACCGATGGTCTCTGGGACGTCGATGGGACATAAGAACTTTCGATGTTTTATAAGGTTATATTCATAAAATGTAGAAATTCCTTCTGTAATACTTTTCTGTATAATGATAGTCTCGGAAATGGCAACCGCTCTAGTTAGACGAGACTATCTATTTTAAAGGGATGGAAGAGTCTATCAACATAAATATTTCATCATTCTTCTGCAGTAAAGGATTAATAAATTTGATTAGCCCATTAGAAATTAGCGTTTTTATTATTTCTGAATTTCTATTGCGAAATAATTTGTGTCCTATAGTGCTGTTGTTTTATGTGTAGGTTATTGTAAAGTGTAATTATGCGTTAGTATTTATTGCTTTTGTGTAATTTAATAATAATTGCATATCTTCAAAAAAATATTTGAAAACTCGTGGGTGTCTGTGTGTTTCTTTAAGTGATTTAGTTCAAATGTTCCGAGAGATTGGAAATAAGAGGCCTATTTGGATACTAGATAACCAAAATATTATTTTTATAAGAATCTAAAGTTTTACTTTTTTACACAGTTGGCAACATTGGGCTTGAACATCTGTTGATTACACAGCTTCGCAATGTAATATGATCATATATGAATGTTCCGAGGAGTAACCGGGTGGGTTTAGGGGTGAATTATCCCACTTTTTAAACGTTCGATTTAAACTTTAAATATGTAGCGCTTCTCTAGGACACCCCAGGAGTCACCCGTTTAAATATAATACGTCATTTCCATAACACCCTGTATACATTGGCAAAAATATGTATTAAAAATATAGAAGCTTGTATAAAAGACTTTTTTTGATATCAGATATATTTGATAAGATTGTTTCCAGAACCTGTATTAAATATTATAATAATTCGAGAAATAGTAAATATATACAATATCGATAGTCATCGATATCGGAACTAGCTTATGCTCTCTACTCTAGACTCGAACACACGATTACACAAAAGCAATAAATACTAACGCATAATTACACTTTACAATAACCTACCGTACAAATAAAAAACAGCACTATAGGCTACAAATTATTTCGCAATAGAAATTCAGAAATATTAAAAACGCTAATTTCTAATGGGCTAATCAAACTTATTAATCCTTCACTGAAGAAGAATGATGAAATAATTATGTTGATAGGCAGGACAACCCCTTCAAAATAAATAGTCTCGTCCAACTAGCGCGGTTCCCATTTCCGAGACTATCATTATACAGAAAAGTATTACAGAAGGAAATTCTGCAATTTATGAATATAACCTTATAAAACATCGAAAGTGGCAACGCTGTATTTTTAAATATTAACCCCAGCCTCTGCAGTCGCGAAAAGAATAGGCAACCCGGATTGTCCAAGATCAGCAGTTTAAAGAAGCCGGCCGGTTTTCTACTGTTTTTTCAAGCAGATTTGTGTGTTAAATTGTGTGTTAATATTTAAACCCGAGTTTACATTATTAAGTTATTTGTTCTTATCGCGACGTCAGTGCCCCCGTCCAGCAGTTCCTTATCGATCGACGGAACCAACGTGTTATTTATTTTTAAAATTTTTAGATGTTAAATACATTATTTCCCAGACCACTCAGACAATAAGGGCGTATTTTTGTCTACACAGTAGCACTTTAAAATACTAATTCAGATTGAATGGTATAGATGTGTTCATGAGACGCGATTTTGTGAGATTATTGTGCCGGTTTGTTTCTGTTCGGGTTACCTAGGTACTTGGTGTTTTTTATAAATTAAGTTGGTTTTAAATAAGCCCGAAAAGCTAAATAAAATTGCATTTTTTTTTTCTAAAGGGTAAGTTGCATTTATAAACTTTTAAGTCCAGATCTGACTGGTGTCGTTCGAATTGAACAAATGAGAACATACCTGACCATTTATAAACTCCGCGGCGGTTCGTTCGAGTCAGTTCAAGTTTATTAATCAGAGATTGTTTCCCAGCGAACTGAACTGAACGTAAAAGTTTATAATAATGTACCCTGAAAAATAAACAACTTGCAATCTGTCAAATAATGGTTATTGCCTTTCTAAAGAGTTTACCCTGAAGATATGACATCACAAGATTCAGTGACTTTTTCGCCATATGTTGCTTTGTTTACCTTCCTGACAGGGACACCACGTGGTCATTTTTAGTTTGACATAAGGTCATGTACAGGGCATATTAAATTAAATCGCCATTTTTGGATATTTTTCTTCAATTTGTTTCCATCTCAGGAATTGCCGATTTAAATATAATACGTTATTTCCATAACACCCTGTATGTCATAGGTTTTGTGTGACATTTAATAATGGCCCATCTGTAAAGAAACTGGAGTCCTTTGAAATGTGGGTGTATAGAAAAATTTTAAAAATATCATGGACGGAACACAATATGTCAAAGTGAGGAGAAGAGTGAACAAGAAGATGGAGATTGTGGAAACCATCAAAGCTAGAAAGCTGCAATACCTGGGACATGTTATGCGGGGAGACAGATATATCATGCTCCAACTTATCATACAAGGTAGGTAAAATCCAGGGCAAAAGAAGTGTAGGAAGGAGAAGAATATCTTGGCTGCGCAAATTGAGAGAATGGTACTGGTGCACATCGACCGAACTTTTCAGAGCAGCCGCCTTCAAAGTTAGAATCGCTATGATGATTGTCAACCTCCGTCGCGGAGATGGCACTTGAAGAAGATGATAAATCCGATCGGGTGGAAATATAGGCCCAAGGGAGATATGACAGGTTTTTAAGTTATTTCCTACAGGGACAATTCTTGATAGATAAATAAATGTTGATAGTGATCAGTGGCGGCTCGTGACATATAGAGGGGGGTTCACAAGTATGGTGAAATAATTTTTAAAATTTTGTTTTTGTGTAACGACCAAACAATTACTTTCTAGGCGTTTTAAATGTAGGAAGAAAAAAAGTAATAAGAAAATGCGTTTGGTAAAACATATTTTTATTTATTCTTTAATTTTACACAAGGAAGTACAACTTTTGGAACATAAGAAAGGTTTTCTTAGTGTATATAGCTGTCGGATCTTAACGTCGTCGCATGCAACCCTCGTAATAATGTGTATACAATTCACTAATAATAAAGCCATCTACGAGCTATCAAGAAAACCGAATGATGTCCAAATCTACTACCGCCATCTACGAGTTATCAAGAAAACCGAATGATGTCTAATACCACTGCGTCATCTACGGCTACGTCATTAGGCGCAACCAAAACGAGAATAGTTAACTGTTTTATGACGAGAACGAATCGAGCCACGAGACTGACAAGTTGGCATTCTTCATATTTTCAGTGTATTTTAGTTAAAATTCTTAAATAAAATGGTTTAAAATCATATCGAGAATCATTTATCAACCCTACACAATAGTGCTTAAACGTAAAGTCCGTTCTTCCGTTCTTAATTGTAGAAAATTGATCAATAACAGCCTCATTAAATTTGGACTACCCTCTATAATTTTTTTTCATATATTTTATTTTTAAACTTTCTAATGAAGTCCCTAGTTTTACCCTTTGTGGTCTGCGTTAAATTAATTTCGGGTTTAGGTGTTCCCGCATTCTTCACCTCAATTTTTTGCTACAAACTCAAAGAGCTATAGTAAATAGTCCACAGTCAAATATTCATTTTAACTTAATAAATATACAGGGTGTTATGGAAATGATGTATTATATTTAAAACGGCAATTCCTGAGATGAAAAGAAATTGAAAAAAAATAACCAAAAATGGCGCTTTCAATTAATAACCGAATTATAACACCTTATGTAAAACCAAATAAACACATCTGTTACTACTGACCAAACGTAAACAAACTGTAGCCATATGTTAACAAAGCAATATTGAGATAGGTTATGGCCAAAAACTTCACTGAAATTTTAGCAATGTTGTCATGGCCAAAAACTTCACTGAAATTTTAGCAATGTTGTCGTTAAATTTCTTTAGAAGGTCAATAACCGGTTGACAGAAGATGTTTATTTTTCAAGGTACATTTCTAAACTTTTATGTTCAGTTGTTCACTGGGAAAATTTTTTTTTATTTAAGCTCTGTTACCTTTTCGGCATTATTTAAAACAACACATAATAAATGCACATTAATTAACGCACACACAACACTTTTGCTGGTTAGAAAACGCTCCCAAAAAAAAAATGTAGTGCTTCTCTAGGACACCCCATCCAGGAGTCACCCATTTAAATATAATACGTCATTTCCATAACACCCTGTATAATATTAAAACATACACGCTCGAATTTTTAACTAGATGAACGAACAGGCGCGGTGCACAAAAAAACGGTGCGCCTTTTCCATGTTAAATCGCCATAGCCCCGCTATCCCCCGCCACCTGTTACCACAGACAAACTGCACTACCTACTTAATCGCACGTGCGAGCAAGTCACGTCATAATCGTCATTTACCTCGACCGAGGCACAGTTGCCGGATCTATAAAGTTTGGTTGGACGGGATGATAAAATATTAGGGAGGGTCGGACTTTTTAGTTTGACGGTACGATCAAATATTAGGGAGGGTCGGACTTTATACGATAAATAATATTCAATGAATAGAAATAAATATTTTTTATTCCTTTTGTTTTGGCGGTGCACGTGCGCCTGTGCTCCTGTGGTAAAACCGCCACTGAGTGATACTCTATATGCGACTCGTTGTTGTGGTATAAAAATGTATAATAAAAATTTCAGGTACCTAACATAAAATGCGTGTTACGTTAGGTGGCCCATATTTGCCTCCAGTACCTAACTCAAATTGGTGTGAAAAGTGTAATCTTTCAGTCGTGAGTAATAAAAATAACTATACACTAACAGAAGCCATCAACAATTAAATTATTTTAATAAAACCTGAAAATATAAACCTAATTTTCAAATAATATAATAGGTAGGTACATCTGGAACTTTTAAAGTTAATGGAATTACAAAAGAGTAATTCATTTATTAAACAGTTGAGCAAGCATAATTGGACAGCGATTCTAGGAAAATCAAAATGGCTCCGACGAGAAACAAAAGCAAAGAGGTTTGCCTTAAAAAAATGACAATTAATTCTTGAAACAAAACACTTGACTTGCTTGCTTTTGCTTGAAATGAACAGTTCGGTATAACTTGTCCGCCATTTCTACCAACGTGGAAGGATATCGATATGTAGGGGAGAACGGGTAGTTTGGAAGGATTCTTTTGTAAAGATTTTTAAGTAATGTATCAAATCAATTTTGTAAAGATTGTTTCACGAAAAATGGATATAACTTATTGACTGCAGTGAAAGTACCTGCGGCGATCCCATTATTTATGACCATTTGTTATTATTATGGGGAAAGGACCGGATTGTAATAATTATAATTAAATATAGGCACATCAGGTAGGTTAGGTTGCTTAATTTATATTTAAATATCTCTTTGTGGTAAAATTTGTTAGTTTTTATTTCTTGCTGGAAGAGTTTAGTTGTATTACCAATATTATTTTACCCAACGTATAAAAAAACATTATGTGGCGTCCATGGAAAAACATTGATGGTGCTTCTTCTAGTGTTGCATAAAACAAAAGCTCCGTCAAAAAGGAAAAAGAATAAGCATTTTACATGCTGGGTCAGAAAACGGTTGGGTTCCAAATGCCTTGTGGCTTTCTGCAAAAAACATTAAAGACTCTTGTGTGGACTACCATGAAGATACAACGGCCGAACTTTTTGAGGAATGGCGCAAGAATTGTCTTTTACCAAACATTCCTCAGAATAGCGTGATAGTAATGTACAATGCGAGCTATCACAGTCGCCAATTACATAAAGCTCCAAGCTCAAATAATACAAAATTGGAGATTCAGAACTACATGGCGGCGAATGATATATATTTTGAAGAAAGTTATAAAAAAAGTGATCTTTTAGAAGTTTTAAAGACATTTTGTATAAAAAAAGTATATGTTTGTGACACATTGGCAGAAGAAATTGGACATACAGTGTTACGGATCCCACCCTATTATTGCATTTTTAACCCCATAGAGCATATGTGGCACCAGTTAAAATCACTGGTTAGGTCTGAAAATATTTCTCTGACTTTAAGTTCTAGTGTTGTAGAATTAATACGAAAATGCTTTAATGATATTCCCCCAGGTAGTTGAAAAAATTCAGTCCGCCACGTAATAACTGTAGAAAATTCGTATATTAGTCTGGATCGTATAATTAATCCAATTATAATTAATTTTGATGAGGATAGCGATAGCGAAACAGAACTATCTATAGAATGACATTATAAATGTAAATAAATATGACTAGTAATATTTAAAAAAAAATGTTATTTCATTTGATTACATTAATATCATCATCATCACTTGTTTTCCTTAGTCCGTCCCTTCATACTTCACTTGTTTATTGCCAAGCTCTTGTCGACACAATGGGACCGACCCAGGAAATCATTAAGTCGTAAATTTTCGTGAAACGTACTTTACTAGCTTAGAAGGATTTTGTGTAAAGATTTTTATTTAATGGATCAAATCAAAGTTGTACCGTGTATTTCAACGAATAACACAAACACACTGAATTTTTGATATAAAAGTATTTAGCATATTATCTAGTGTTGTGATCGCTCGAGCGAAAAACCGCTTGAGTACTCGATTATTGAAATAACCGACATCGCTCGATTATTAAAAAAGCTGCTCGAGTTATAAATTCAAGCGAAAATCGGCGCTTGTTTTTTATTACCTTTCACTCGATACCCGAGCTTCACTTGCCGCCAAACGAAATGTGCTGCTTGGTAGTGTGATCACTCGAGGTAAAAAACTGCTTTATTCGAGTTGTCTTTCACTTGATAACCCATTATTGCTAGAGGACGCGCGCCACCCGAAATGTGCCGATTGGCGACGTTCGAGTTTGCGCTTAGAAGGCTGTCACGACATACGTCTTTGTTAAAGGCACATAAACGAGAAGGTTCATACAAGACAGTATGCATGCGAAATCCCTAAGTGGATTCATGGCGACATGGGTTTTGTTTTGACTGGGACTGGCTAGCCAGCGGCGATTGTAAATTTATAAAAAATTAAAGGATATAATTTTTTTAAAAATCAGAATCATCTGTTCTTCCTTAATAAAAACTCTAGACTAAACTCCTAAAACTTAGAAAAACAACCCCTGGTGTTTTATCAACACATTCTTCTTAGTCATACAAATTTCAAGTGATTAATCGCTCGAGCGATTCACTCAATTATTAAAATCTAGTATCAAGTACTCGATTATTAAAATCATCTGGTTTTCCCAACACTAATATTATCGATAAATAGCCGATAATTTTCTTAGTTATAGATGGAACGCCCTCAGGCGCTAAATTTAGGAGCTTGAAAAGAATTTCCAGCAATTTCTCTTGGTTGATTTTATAATACATTTTTTTTTTTCAAAACTTTGTGTTAACCAGTTCCTGAGATTCAATCTGAGGCCCTTTCCGTAAAAAAGTGCCAATAAATCAATTTATCGAACTTTGTGAGTCGCAATTTATTTCTTATCCTATTTTAAGGTATATTTTTCTTACATTTTCCAGACTAAATAACTTCTCATTTCTTGCAGTAGGTAAGTTGTAAGTATGCTTGTTAAAAAAAACAGTAATTTTATAAGAGGCGTGTCATATTCTCTTAAGTATTATATAATAGTTGAAACTTAATTATGTTAAATATTATAAGTCAATATACCTAAAAGTTTACTATTAAAGGCCGGGTACTTTAAATTTAATGTCTACTTAGCTTAATTTGACCCGCTGAGCTATGTAGAACTTATAAGGGTCGGTTGTATATAGTCTATGAACTGTAGTTCACTCGTAAAAAAATTGTTGTACAAACAGTATTTTACACTGATCTCAGTTCAAATCAGGAGTTCACGAAAACCTCCACTTTTGGCGGCTCAGATGTTGAACTGTCGATCCAAGCCAGTTTCTAACCTTAAATATTGTCATCCGGTCAGTGTCTATTATACAATACAATGAATTATCGTTATTTTATTGTTTATAAAAATGTAAGAATTCAATGAAATTATAACTGATGATGAAGATTTTTGGGTCTTGTGGATACTGCAGTCAATGCTGTCAACACGGACATATCGAAAACTCCTGATCAATTTACTAAATGGACAGACAATGGATATTTGAAAGCGTTACGCTTAACAAAAAACACAGTTTGTTCTTGTTTCTCATAACGTACCTAATAATGTTTTTTTATGGAATCAATAGGCTCTATCCGCTTTAGAAATGTATCACCAGCCTGCAAATAAAATTGAAATATTTTAGTTGTTATGTTTTACAATATTTCATAAGTATTTTAGAAGAGCCTGGAAAGCAAGCCCGCTAAATCAAATGAAAGGTTATCTCTTATGTCAAAAATCTAAAAAAATTAAAAGTAACTAAATAATAGTAATGCCAACAAAAAAATGAGCTTAGTTCAATTGAACTAAATTTCAAATTGTATTGAACAACCTGATATTGAATGGAGGTAATTCACAGGTTGATCGGCGTTCCGTTGAACCTAAGTACAGACCAATTGGATGTTATGGTGCCAGTGTTAAAATAAAAATACAGGATAAATAAGAAGGAACGAATCATCCTCCAGGAGCGTGTTTATTACTTGAAAACAGTTTTAAAAAGCTCATAATACGAGTATGTCCTTTCTTAATTGCTTAATATATTTTTTTAACTAAAATGAACAAATACAACTCAAAACTCTGGTTAGAAAAAAATGCTAAAAATGGTACGAAATAGGAGCTGGTACTCTGGTGTGTCTAAATCGTACTTTGAGGAGGCTTCAAGATTAAGATACTCGTCGGGCAACTGGGCATACGAAACGAACGTTTAATAAGCAGTTTCCGAACAGTTTTTATCAGTATGGCGAATTTTATTTGACCTTTGTAACTTTAAAACACAACATCTGCTGACACATCGCTTGCAATGTCAGAAAAAGTCTATAGTCTACTTGAAAACATTTAACAATGAATGAGTTGAATATTACAGTCTATAAATACATGTTACGCTATAAAACGGTGTATCTCCTTTAATAACAGAGATAATGAAATGAACCAAAAAAGAAAATGTTGGGAAAAGATGGACCTACCGTTTAATGTCAACTGCAATATGTTTCGGTTGCTAATATACTCCACAGGGTGATGCGAATTTGCATAGCATTTTTAGTACACCCAGTATAAATTAATTTTTATCATAAACAACGAAAACTATGACATTGTCAAGGAACTAACCTACAATGTAAAAAAAAAATCCTTCAAATCGGATCATAAATTCAGAAAAAAAATAGCTTAAAAAATATGGCAAATTTATGATGTTGCGTTAATTTTGTCCAGGAGTTTAGATAAAATGGAAAAAGATATGTGGAGTTTAAGTATAATACGCAATTGATGGATGATGTAGAGTTAAGTTATTTTAAGTTACAATTCAAGCAATCGGGAAGGAAAACGTTGAGTTAATGTCAAATATGTAACTGAATGAATTGATGGAGCGGATGTGGAAAAAGTAAGTATAATAGACAAATAATTAAAGTGGTGACCTGGCGTTTTATGATAATAGACAATTGATAAAGTTGAATAGGTACGTGGTTGAGTTGAAGACAAATAATAATCGGTATGTCGTAATTTAATATGTAATTGTGATTCAAATGATTAACATTGAATTTATTTCTAGCTCCACTTACTTAACCAATTGCGCATACATATAAAGTGTAAGTACCCATTTATTTCGTTGCAACCGGGCAAGAAACAGTGAACGAACGCAGCAAACCGCTTACCTGATCCCCAAAAAAATTAACAGAAAGATATTCAATTTAGTTCGAATCAGTTTAATCCAATGGGAAATGGGATGGGTGGAGCTAAAACAGGCAATCTGGCCAATGATTGGATCCGTGTTAACTACGTTGTTGATGCCATGGCAACCGCTTAGTTGGTGGCTAGTGTTCAGCTGACATTCGTTCGAGTTGGCTGAAAGAAGCGCATCGCTCCATCGCCTAAATGGTGTTTTGGTCCTCCGTGCTCGACCGACACCGATTAGTTAATAAAACAATCCTTTTTAACTAACACGCAATTAATTTCTTGTAAATGGCCAGTTAATTATCGTGTATCATGGTGATAAATACGCGAAAATTACTTTGAGTTGTTGAGTATAATATGTTCATTTAATTAATAGACGCTTGTAAAATAAATTAAGAAAAAAACAATGTCAGATCACGAATTGACCGAAGAGGATCACGAAATAAACATTATGGATACGGACTCTCGATTGTCACATAGTGACGCCAGTGATGCTCGAAGTTTGCGAAGTCACTGTAGTAGTCCCGACAATGACTCCTCGTTGCATACATCGACGAAAAATACATTACCGTTTAGTATATCGAATTTGTTAGGAAAAAACTTCGACCAAAAACCGGAATCGGACACCAGTGGGACACTTTATCAAAGTCCGGCCGGAATATTTCAACACAGAAGTGTATTAAGTGGATTTATGCCATCCGGTTTTTACGGACAGGGTGTTCTGCGTGTACCGGCACACCGGCCCCTCGGAGGTCCGGGTAGTCCGCCGGTAGCGACAGTGTTTAATCCATGGACGCTTAGTTTAGACCCAGTGCTTCAAAGATCGGCTGCAGCAGCTGCGTTTGCTTCACAAGTCGTTAAAGATAGGCTTGCTGGTAAGTTATGCATACATTATATTTATTGGAGGTCTATGGGAATGCTATCTACACTACAGGGTGTCAAAACTTCCCACCCTTAGAGAGTAAAAATCGGAATGACGCATCCATTTTATAGCGAAAAATATTTGAACTCCTCGTGGTTAAAGTGAGGGATAGATATTACCCTTAACATATTGCATGGTAAAGGAGGTTAAGTGATCGATTTCTTGGAAATTATTAGGTACTCAAAAAATAAAAAATTACTTAGGTAGGTATTGCACCGAGATTTAAACGATCTTTAATATTATTTTCCACTGGCTTCCCCTTTCCATTTAAGATTTTAACGGAAACATTTACAAATCCCAAGGGGTTAAACAATTAGCAGATAGTGTAAACGTTCTTCAAAAGCGCCATCTCATAATGAAATTGACGTATTTTCCCAATTTGTAATATTATTTATGTCATACCAGTGCATTATTGTGTTTTAATATCTTTATACCTTAGATAAAATTTACATTACCTTATGCCAGTACACATTATTAAGACACAAAAAACAGTTTTCGATTAACTTTATTCTTTATTAACAAAATAACAAAATATAAATTTACGTTTATATATTATTTGGTTGTATTTACATAGAACTGGCAATTCTGGAAGGTTCCGCTGATAGGTAAATTTCCTGCAGCAAAGGTTGACTCATGATTCATTGTCTGGGTCTCTAGTTTTTGTAAGGAAATGCGAAATCCATCAGATGGTACGCCCGCCAACATTCTTGAAACCTTTTTTGACGATATGCTATCCTCTAAATATCCTTCAGCAACTGTGGTATTCTACCATACACCATGGCGCTTCAGCGTAGTCATACTTGCTCCAGCTTCTGCTAAAAGAGTTACAGACGTTCGACTTAAACAATGACCAGTAAATCATTAAAGTATCCCAACAGCACAGTTTCGTTAATGTTTTCTACAGCATTGTCAAACAACCACTTCAAAAATTGGTCATATTCTTTGTCGTATGAGTCTCTCTCTGGATTTTCTCCGTAACAGGTTTTGCGTTGCATTTCAGCCATTTTTTTCAATTTCGTCGGGACTTTGAAAACCTTGTTCCATTTTTAATTTTTGACTTTGACACATTAAACATTTGAATACTTATCTCCCTAGCAACAAAAATGCAGGCTATAATAATGTCAAGGTAATGTCGCAGGTAATAATAAAAATCAAATTAAATTTAAAAAAAATATTTATTATTTAAAACGAAATGGTATGACAGAAAACTTTGTATGCACCACGGGTACTAATAGGCTGATAGGCTAATAGGCTCGGGCGACTTACGAACCCTCGGGCCAGTGGTCCTCGGCTTTGTAAGACTGTCGCCCTCAGGGCATAGCTAATCATCTGCCTACTTAGTACCCTTGATATTGAATGATGTATAAGTTTTCTAATTAATATTGCAAGACTTGGACTTAAAGTCGGAGAAGTGTTTGTTCGGGTTTGTTAATACACAGGGGATTCCATTTAAATTGTCAAAGTTGCTAATTATTTCTAAGTAGTAGAAGAGCAATGCACGGTTGATTTTTTTAAAAGAGAGCGCATGTCCAAATATAACCAACCAAATTTTCAAGATCCGTTGACAAGTTCTTCATAAAGGTTTAATAGGTCATCCACCATCAATCGCCCTTATATTTATTTCGGACGGCGATATTTCCAGAGATATTGTTGGTTATACACAAAGTTTAAAGTTTTTATCATAGAATTCGAAATTGACATAATATACTGCGTGTTCCATTTAAGAACATCTTAAAGGACGCCATTCCTCTCACTTGTGACACCAAACGATTCAGTTTTAAAATGCACAACTAAAAATACTATAATTAACATGCCTAAGCATTACTTAAAAAGTAAACAAAATCATGAATTTTAAAACAATTTGTGCAAGACTTTATGTTGTAAGTACCTACTTCTAGGAAATTAATAGCTATTAATTATAGGTAGTTAGTACACTTAATTATTAGAAGTAAAATATCGGATTCGTTTGGATAAACTTTCGTGCTCAACTTAATTATGTATGATTCACAGTTCTTTAATTTTGTTAAAGTTATGTTCATTTTAAAAAATATATATATTTGGTATGTATATTATAGGGCTTCGGAATTCTATAAACGATGTTGAAATTGTTTATGATATCAAGCCCACAAATTCTGATTTGAAACCAAAATGCAGAAAAATAATCATTAAGACTCTTTGCGACAATAAGCGAGAAAATTCACTCACTCAATTAAACATGGCAATGAATTTAAACTCAAAAAATAATTCAAGTTCTTATTTGTATAACATTTTATTCTATTTAAAATTCCAAGAAATTGATTGATTGCTGGGAATTAAATTCCTTACACGGAAAATTTAGTTAAGTAAAACTAACCATAATAATTCATGCCTGTATGTGATTGGAATAACTTTCAGTAAGAAATTAAATTAAATTATAGAATTTTAACCAAAATTCTTAGTAATAATAACAAAAATATTTAGTAAACCAATGATATTAAAAGTTTTCGTAAAATTTACTAAAATATACTTGCCGGTACAAAATTCCGCCACTCTGAAATTTTGGTCAAGTTTGATATTTTATAACTTTTTTACTTCCTATGCGATTTTCATGATTTTGATATCAGTTTGGAGATGAATTCATTGTGTTTTTCCTTAATTATTTTATAAAGTAACATTTTTCGATTAGTCTATATTATACGAGAGTAAATCTGTTGTTTTTTGTTGTAATTTCTAAACACCCTGTAGGAAAATTGAGGTGGATAATTTTATTTACATATTATATCTTGTCATCTTTGATGTATTCTAAACATTTCGTTTCTTGATTCATTCCATTGTCTCATTTCTGCTGCGAGCTGCAAAATTTTAAATGAAACGATATTATTTTAATAAGATGTATGTCATTGATATTTCTACCGAAGCACGCACCAATCTTGTTTTTGTTGAGTTCTAATCGCCCACCATTACATTGAGGAAATCCTCCAAGAAGTTGTTGTTCCATTTACTGCTTTCATTGAACGTTGCACATGTAGTACGAATATCTGGATGAAGTTGGATTTCCAAGATTGGAATGGCCCGCGTGTAGCCCGGATCTCAACCCAATCGAACATCTTTTGGATCAACTTAAAAGGTCCGCTCGTCGTCATATAACACATCATGGATGATATTGGTTTCCTAGGCGATTAATTTACACTTTATTACTTTGAAACGAAATAAAATATTCAGATTATGGTAAAAAATAACGGGAATCATCGCAAATGTTCGGAATATGTCCTTAAATGGTTACTGTCTTTCCAGATAGCGAACAAAATATAAAATTTGCACCATTTCTTCGTTTTTCCACTCTCAATACAAACTGATATCATATCAAATTTTTTTAAATGTTCATAGGTTATTTTCGCAAATGAATATGTAAATATGAAATTGATGTTAAATGTTAATAGCCAACATAGTTGTTTCTAGGATATTAGCTTTTGTTTCATGGTCTACTGTGGTTTAAAGTAATAAAGTTTAATAAATCGCCTAGGAATTCAATATAATCCATGGTGTATTATATATTTAAAAGGCGAAGATAAAATAATATATTTTTAGATTAAAATATACAGGGTGTTCCACTTAAAAAATCAGGTAAGGTCCGATAACTTATTTACCTGACCCCGTATACTTATTCTGGAAACAGTAGATTATTCAACAATGATTATAAAGAATCTTCTGTATAGAACATATTTCTGTCTCTTTTAACTAAGAAAATGTAGGGTAATTTTGAAATTGTAAATTTTTTGATTTTCCCCCGTATCTCTTAAGCGAGCGAAAATTGTCAAATTTTCATTTTGCCATTTTAAATTTGACCCAAAAAGAGCACCTACATTACTTTTTTGATAGCACTAACAATTACGGAGATACATTATAAAACTGTCCAAAAAGAGACATTTGTACATTCGTTGTAAAATTTAAAATATATTTTAGTACTTATTTGATTTTTACTAAATTGATTAGAAACGCTAACTCTAGTTTCTATGAATTACGTGTAGGTACAATATTATTTTGGTATGAATTAATAAAGAAAAATATAATTAATAGAGGAACTGGTCCTAATATGGACCCCCATTTTATTTTTTTGAAATATTTTTTTTATTTTTTCCTTCTGACGATAAGTAAAAAAGTTTATGTACATTGTAAGAACTTAGCAATTAAACCATAATATTCATTTTTCTCAAAAACGTATAATGTATTTATAAAAAAATAAATAATAAAATAGTGCACATTTCTGACATTATCCCAGAGGGTTTGTTCGCAGTAACGGTGGATTGAGATCGTGGTTCTTGCAGCTGACTTTCTGATCCTTAACTACATTATTTTCCGGCTTCAATATTTTCGGCAATAAAATCAGCATCCAAATCATCAAAAAAGTTGAAATAATAGTTTGGTCCGAATATGGGCCACAGCCCTTATTCAATACACTCAAGGGGCCCATATTGCACGTAATACAACGCACTATAAAATTTCTTGTTAGGAAAAACCTGTAGTTTTTTTAAATAAGATTGAATATTAAAATGCAATGTTAAACTTTTCCTCTATCGCATGCAGCATAAGCAAACACAAAATAATATGAAGAAATATGAAAATTACGCTAATTAAACTTACATAAAAAAGTTATGGGAAACAGCGAAACATATCAATCACAACCGTTTAATAACAACATGTGAGATCAAGCCGGGAGTCGGTTAAAATAGGTATCGACAATGTGTAAGTATAAGTTTACGCTTCACCTGGCAGATAGAGCTACTTAGTTTTTAGATGGACAGGGGGGCCATATTAAGTGCCTAGCCCATATTCGGACCATTTCCTCTACTATATTTTATACGAAATATTTATGTACAATACCTAATAACTTTACCATAGTATTTTTCCGTATAACTTTGCTAGATGTTGTCCGGCTCCATATTGGCTATAGTGTTCCTAACGTTATGGCTTGTACCCATTTATACAACATATTTTCTGACTGAATAAAATTGTCGATAATAATTGCCGGTAAATAAATTGGAGACGGTTCTTTTTAACATAAAACGTGAATAATAAAGCAGCTATTATTGTGAACACGCAACAAAAAAGTAGTCAAAGGCAAGTTCATTATTAAAATTGTTTTCAAAACATTGTAATCAGTATAACACAACAGAACACATAGGCTTTCAATTTAATACATGTAATGTAATTTTCCTCAATGTTACTGGAATAAATTTATTGCCTCTATGCCAAATATGACAAGTTGAATACCTACATAAATGGTTATTAGTATTGATCGTTTTGAACGTTGGGTATTAATACAACAAAATAGAAAATGTAATGTTTAATGTTTAATAAGCTGTTGGCAAAATGATACGATTCATCATAATTCTTAGTGTAGTAAAAGGGTTAAATTATTGTAAAACTATATATAAATAGCGTGATAGAAACCACAAGATTCCGCTATGGGTAGAGTATTCTAGGCTCTTGATATTTATGTATTTAATACTAAACTCTAATGTCTGTTTGAAGGTTGTAGACAATGGTGTTCCTTGAATGATAGAAGAGTTTTGGACTTGCATTGTCTTTATTTGTTATAAATCACAACGTTTTCACCTGAAGACGACCTTAGATCGTTGGTGTTACCACTTGTTCATCTAGTAAGTCAGACTCTGGAATTTTTTTACAGTATCTTGCCAAAGTACGGTAATTTACGTTAAAATCATCTGCCGCTTTTCTTATTGATGATCCATTTAATTTTACCAACCTAGCAGCTCTTAAAAGTACATCAGCTGGCGTTTTTCCCTTCTCAGTCTTCCTTTTAAAATTTCGAACCATGATTGTGTAACCTAAAAACAATAAAAAGCAAATAGACTTATAATATCTACCTAAGTTTGGCATGAGGGGCTTCTAAGTAAACTGCGATCCTATGGTATGCCCAGTCGATTCTGTGCATGGTTGTCTAGCTTTCTTAAGGACCGCTCTCTGCAAGTGGCGATTGACGGATTTCTCTCAGACACTTTCACCATGAATGCCGGTGTTCCTCAAGGGTCCATATTGTCTCCCACTCTCTTCTTACTCTACATTAACGACCTTCTAGTGAAAACTCAAAATCCGATATTTAGTTTTGCTGACGATAGCACACTTATCTCATCTTTCTCTTTGAATGCGCAAACATCGGCTGCCGACGCACATCTTCGCAGACAGCATGAAGTATCACGCCTCAACAAAGACCTGGAAGAAATTTTGGCTTGGGGTGACAGTAACCAAGTCAAATTTAACGCTAAAAAAACCCAGGCAGCAGTTTTCTCTAAAAAGGTTAATATTACAGAACCGGAAATAGTCATGGCCGGACACGCAATCCCACTGGCTTCATCTATTAATTTGCTGGGCGTTAATCTCGGAGGAAGTATGTCTTGGCATAACCACGTTGTGGCAATCGCCAAGGTAGCTTCTCAGAAGCTTGGGGTACTCTTCCGAACCAGAAAGTTGTACACACCTCAACAACTTTTGATACTATACAAAGCCCAGATTCGACCATCACTAGAATACTGCTCTCATGTCTGGAGCTCTGCACCCAAACATACTCTTCGGCTGCTGGATTCCATCGAGAGGAGGGCTATTCGTCTGATCGGAGACCACGAGCTGACGAAGAACCTCGACAGCCTAGAACATCGAAGACAGGTTGGGGATTTGACTCTCTTTTACAGATATTTTCATGGAAGGTGCTCGGCTGACCTTGCCCTCTTAATTCCGCCCAGAGCGACGATTAGCAGAAATACACGACGAACCACTGCCGCCCATCCATATGTGGTTAAGGTTAGTACTCCTCGAACTTCATTATTTAAGAATTCTTTCATCTGGAGGACTACATCTTTGTGGAACGACCTTCCCGAGGTCGTTTTTCCCAACGAATATAACCTCCAACGATTCAAAACCAACGTGAATCGCTTTTTGCGCACACGCACCACTCCTAGAGTGCCCTAAAGGATTTTTCCTATAGTGCTTGTGTTTGATCATAAAAAAAAAAAAAAAAAAAATAAGTGGAGTGGTGTGGAAAGTTAGTCGTCTAGCGGAGCTGGTTGTCACATGTGACAATCGCCCCCGGCTTATTTGAGACAACTTGCCCCACTGCACAATTAATTTTCAAAGCTCCATTACGCCACTAATTACACAAATAGAAATTCAATACTTACGTTAAATCGAAGCCAGCCAAGTGAAAAACAAAATGTATTCAACCGTTTTTGTATATTATCAACTGCTGTCTTCAAAACAAACAGCGAAAAATTTAGTTAGGTTAAGCGATTTATTTATTTTCGTCCGCGTGACCCTAATTCATCGGTGGCAATTTTTATACTAAATCCACCTACTCTCTGAAGACGCGAGAATGCTTTGTGACCCACCAGCCAACTGCATCTTCCGGCGTTGCCAAGTTGTAAGCCTTGTGACAACTAACCCATGTGACAACCAGCCCCGGTCTCCCCTACTTCAGAAGGTAGAATTTAAGTGCAAGATTTCAAAAAAAAAGAATTCTCAAAAACTCAGTGAAAGGCTTCTTTTTGTGAAAAAGGAAATAAGCCTAAAACAAATGTCACAATATTTATAAAATACTTTTAAAATTAAAATTAATGGTAATTTTAAAACTATTTTATATCCAGTCGAAACAAAACCCATGTCGTAATGATTCACTAAGGGATTTGGCATACTTTTGAAATGCAGCTTCTCGTTTATGTACCTTTAACCACGACATACCTATTATTATGTCGTGTCAGCCTTCTAACCGTCAAACTCGAACGTCGCCAATCGGCATATTTCGGGTGGCGCGGCGCTTAGATCGAAGGTCGCGTATCAAGTGAAAGGCGATGATTTTCGGTTTCTCGCTTGAATCTATAACTAGAATATTTCCTATCGAGCGAAAAACTGTTCGAATATACGAGCAGTTTTTTAACTCGATCACACTACAGCGGTACATTCCCGTCGGCGTCAAGCGAAGCTCGGGTATCGAGTGAAAGGTAATAAGTGACGGTTTTCGCCTGAATATATAACTCGAGCGGTTTTTTTTAATAATCGAGCCATGTCGGTTATTTCAATAATCGAGTAATCAAGCGGTTTTTCGCTCGAGCGATCACAACACTACTTAGAAGCTATACATGCTTCTGTATGATTTTTTTAAATGACGGAGAGTTCTTGGATTCCTACTAGAGCTAGAGCCCTTTGAAAATAGCCTTCATAGCTCCGGAGCTACTTCAGCTATCACAACCAACTTTGAGACATAAATTACTGTTAGTATCCTCAATATCACGAATGGTCATTTTTATCATCTCATCCCATCTTCGGCCGCCAGAAACTCCCATTACGAGTACCACTTTATGCAGCATATTTATTATATTTATATTTTCGGAGCATTTTTGATGAAAGTTGGCAACCTTCTAAAACTTCCGACTTTTTAGGAAGATATCAATTTGATTTAACTTGTAAAAATGCTATAAATTGACAATATCTTCAAATATTTCTTCCTTTACTATAAGTTCAGACTTCACATGGGAATATTTTATCCAAAGACTATTTGGGGTTTGCTCGGGTTGGAACAGAGAGATTACATACCAATTCCTCAAAGTAAGCCATCATTTTCTGTTTCAGTAATCAGCGTAATTTGCTTTATTACTTCCGATTGTAGAAAATTCTCATACCTACTCCTTGTCGTACAGGACTTTAGACTTTGCTGGTAACTAGATGAAAAAAAAAGTATTGTATACACCACAAATGTTAGTATAGCCCTACTTTTTTTTTTTTTGTTATGGGGGAGGGGAAAAATCTTGCTTAAGACACACACAAGATAACTGTGGTGGGTAGTGTGAGATTCCTACTCACTAAAAAACCCCTCCTCCTATTCTGACCCTTCGTACCGGAAACCGCTTTCGCATTACTTCAATACGAGGGCCTGCAGTCTTTGCTCTCTTCTAGATATTAGGTCCTACTTTCGTTCTCTTTGGTCTCAATTATATCTCTTACTGTTCTGTAAATACCATTCCATGATTCTTCCGATTCTGTTAAACATGTCCTAACACTGCCCACACTGAAAAGATTCCCCGTTTCCAGAGCATATTTCCTCCTAGCTTCCTCCCACCTGGGACATTTGAATAAGGTGTGTTCCGAGTCATCTTCTTGCTGGCAATATATATATTCACTTGATTCTGATCTCCTGCGGTTATATAGGTACTTTCTGAAGCAGCCATGGCACGACAATGCTTGCGTCAAGAAATAGTCGACTTCTCCCTTAGGCCGTCCAACCCATTTCTGTATATCTGGTATCAGTTTGTGGGTCCATCGTCAATATGTTCCGTCATCCCACTTTTGCTGCCATTCACGCATCAAGTTCGCCCTGGCTAACGTCTTTCGTTACGCCTAGGTACCTTTCGCGTCTTTCTTTAATTAATAGGTCAATAGGGGGGACCTCGGCAATAACCCCAACCCCCTCAGTTGCGATATTCCTATAGGCACTACATATTTTTATGGACATAGTTCGTTGGAGTCTAGCAAGCTTCTTCATCAGTTTTTTGTTTTCTACCGCCGTGTGCCAGGCCGGCGAGGCATAGAGAATCTGTGAGTGGATTAAACTCCTCTCCTCGATGCCCTGGGTCCACCAACGTTGGGCATTAGACTAGTCAGTGCCGAGACGGTTCTCTCGGCTTTCTGGATTGTCCTTTTGATGTGTTCCGCAAAGGACAACTTAGTGTCCAACCATACTCCCAGGTATTTCACTGCCTTGCTGAGATTGACCGTTTTACCCTGAACTTCGAAACTGATTGGCCCTACCTTCCTTTTAGTCGTCAGCAGCACTGCTTCAGTCTTCTCCAGTATAGCCCTACTTAGCGCCCTTGGTACATAAATAGCTATTAACCCAACAGATATTATCGAAATTCAAGATATTGTGAAAGACTTGACAAATAATTGTTCACCAGGGGAAGACAACAGGATATAGATTTTGTCTATTTGATCTTATTGGAGAAAATCATTGTCAATATTGTAAATAATACCCTAGAAATTGATGAGTTTCCTGATGAACTAAAATATTCAAAAATTACACCTATATCTAAAAAAAAGGACCGCAAAACTTTGTTCTAAGTTCATTTTGAAAAATAGTGGGAAAGGTAATAAAAAAGACTTGCTGACTTTATTGGAAGAAATTTGATCCCCATCAGTATGGTTTTCAGGAATACATATCAACAGAAATAGATAAGAACAGATTTCTACTAACAATTTTTATAGATCTGCAACAAGCATTTGATACTGTCGACATGGACATACTAATTGAAAAATTAGCCGGGGATTCGGGGTACAGGACACAAACTAATGACTTCATAGTCAAGGAACAGAACACATTTCACAGAAATTAATGAAACTAAAATGATATAAGAATATCGGAGCAGCCCAAGGGCCAGTGCTCGGTCCTCTGCAGTACCTATTGTATGTGCACAATTTAAAATATACTAGACTAAAGGCCAAATATTTCATATATGCGGTGTTCGTGCTTTCAGCTATGATGGTGGAGAACTTGAACGGAATCCTAACTCTGACTTGAGTCTGTATGATAAATGGTCGTGTCATAATCCGGTATATTATTTTAGTACCGACTAGCCCAGTCGGCATCTACAAAACCTACTAAATCTAATTTATCTTTATGAAACCTTAAACCATAATATTTAGTGTTTTGTAAATATTTTAAAATCCGCTTCGCCTGCTTCCAATGAGTTTCGTCATGACAATTATTGAATTGACTTAAAAAACTAACTGAAAATGCTATATAATAATAATAATAATGTCTTTATTTCTGAATATTAAAAGCAAACATATTTAGTACAGTACCTGTAAAAAAAGAAGGAAAGCATTTATATTCAGAAAAAGGCGAAGACCAGATGAGGCATCCTAGAATGCCCCTCTGATCGTACTTAACCTATATGTAATTTACCTTAAATTAATTCAATAATGAAATAAAAATAAAAAAATAAAACTTAAAAAATTTTAAAAAAAATTTTTTTCAAAATTTAAAAAAAAAATAATCTGTGGTGTAGTGATGGTCCTAGTGTTAAAAAAAGGGAGTGAAAGAGAACAGATGCAGCTCAACAAATCTATACAGTAATATGTCGTCCACCTGATACAAATTTAGCATACTGCAGCCTAAGAGCAGGAAGTGAAAGCTTTTTAAAATTCTCGGGTATAGAATTATAGTAGCAATGTTGTAGGAAAAACTCCACTCAAAAATGGCGGTTCGATGAAATGGTGGCGTTATTTTACCTTTAAATCTAATATTACGGGAATGCACATGCGTTCTAAATACAATTCGGTTGTATACTAAGTATGTTGGACATTTTAAATTTATAATTTTATGAAAGTAACATGCTTGATGCAGTTCCCTCCTCTCTGCCATGCTCAACCAGCCAGTCTGAGTTAACTTATGAGAAATGTGTTGATATTTTCTTACTCCGTAAATAAATCTTAAACAAGAATTTTGGACAAGTTGAATTCTTTGCTTAGCGGTAGCACTAATACAAATTCCATACACAACATCGCCATGATTAAATATCGAGAGCACGAGGGAATCGCATAGAAGCTTCTTTACGTTTCGCGATAAAAAAATTGCGCAAATGATATAGTAATTTAAGTTTTATAAAAGCTTTTTGTATACAGCTTGACACATGCGCATTAAACCTTAAAGCACTGTCAAAAGTCACACCTAAATTGCGAACATTGTCCTTCAGTGGTAACGCTGTATTGTCAATGTCAATCTTAATTAGATTTTTAACCGCATCCACATCAGATTTTCGGCCGAATATCATTACACAGCACTTTTTAGGATTAAGTATAAAGGAATCTTCCAATATCAGGTCTCGTCAAAAGAGGAAGATACATAAAACTGCCAATCAGCTGCTGATAACTCATTTTAGTTTTACAAACATTCTAGTTTTGTTGAAGAATAACACCGTTCTCCATAGGCGTCAACTTTCAGAATACTAATAATATACTGTTCTTGATCCAAAGTAATAGTCTTATTATTTTTATCAATTGTAATTCGCATTCCGAGACTCTGTTTTACCACACCCAAATCTTTAATTTTAAACATTTCTCCTAGTCTACAGAAATTTGTTTCGGTTTTACTGTTAGAGAAAATAAAGAAATCATCAACATACAGTATGATTACAGTTAAACAATCGTCTTTACTTTTGGTATATAAACAAGGTTCTAGTTCAGATTTTTTGTATCCTAATTCTATAAGGAAATCATAACTCTAGTATACCTAGCTGATTGTTTAAGCCCATAAATTGCTCTTTTCATTTTTAAAACTTTATTTTCACAATTAAATTTTTAAAACCCTTCAGGCAACATCATAAACACATTTTCTTGTAAAATGCCATTCAGAAAGGCTGTAGTTACATCTAGGTGTGTTATGTCTAAATCGAATTTAACAAATAATTCTATTAAGAACCTTAGCATAGAAAAACGCACAATAGGAGAAAAAGTTTCATCATAATCAATACCTGGTTTTTGCGTAAACCGTTTCGCTACTAGCCTTGCTCTATAGCGCACTTGATTTTCATTGTCAAATTTTCTTTTAAACACCCACTTGCACGGCAGAATAGTCCCACTTTCAGGAACATCAACGAGCTCCCATGCATCATTGTCTTTGAAGGAGTGCAACTCTTCATCCATAGCTTGTCGTCATTTCGCCTTTTTAGATCAGAACTTTCGAGACACAAATAACTGACACAATCGTGAAATTTTCTGGATTTTGATATCCTTTCTTCAGACCTTCTTAAGATGCTAGGGACTTCTTCACTATCTGATAAGGAATCATTGCTGTCTGCAATTTCCTAAACTTCTCCAGAGCTGTCAGATAAAATTTCTTCTTCGATCTTTGTGTCTCCCACTGGAACTGTTATTTCGTCACTGATCACTGCTTCTGTGCTATCTACCATGATGCCAACTTTCTGTTCAGTGTTTAATCTATAAACTCCATCCTTTAGAACAGCTGTGCCAAGTAGTTTGTGTTGTTGATTGTAAATTTTACAATAATTAACCCCAAATTTTACATCATTCTCCACAATATTATTGACATAACTTGCAATTGAATGAATCACTGTTTCCCTCGACGTGTAGAAATTCTTCTTCTCAATAAACCAATTTTCCTTGCAAATCCTTTATCATCAAATAATTTCTTTAATTTCTCCCAAAGATCTACCGTTCTTGTCGCCTCTTTTATGTGAACATATAAAGAAGTATCAATTGTTAAAATTATCTTAGCTTTGGCCTTGGCATCATCTGCTTGAACCACTTCCGATATACATTTGGATAAGCCTTCTAAAATCAGAAAATTTTCAACTGCAAATGCCCAATCACTATAGTTTTCTCGCCCTTTTCATCTCGGAACATTAACTATATAATTCCCAGTCATACTTGTGTTTTCACGAAAAACACTAGGCGTAACTTTTTAGGTTTTCTGGCACCTTTGCGGTCTGGAACCAGGAACAGACTAAATCTTTATTTAATTTTCTTGAAGTAGCCCATCTCAAAGTGGAGTGAAGTTATAAGGAGGTAAAGAAACTCACAGTCTGCTCCACTAGTTTAATAACAGTTAATAAAAACATACATGTTTCGAAGGCTTAAGCCTTGAAAAATACAGCATCAGAGGGAACCTATGACATTGTTAAACTAACAAAGCATGCAAAAATAAAGAATAAAAGTAAAAAAAGTACAAAACTAAAGGTTTCTTCTTAAACCTAATCCATCGAATGCATGATTAAAATTTTTTTTTTTAATTTTGAATTTTGAATTTCAAAAATTCAAAATTAAAAAATTTTAATCATGCATTTTGAATTTCAAAAATTCAAAATTAAAAAATTTTAATCATGCATTCGATGGATTAGTTTTAAGAAGAAACCTTTAGTTTTTTACTTTTTTTACTTTTATTCTTTATTTTTGCATAATCATATAAAAGTTTTTCTTTTCCTGCTTTGTTAGTTTAACAATGTCATAGGTTCCCTCTCATGCTGTATTTTTCACTGAGGATGAAGGCTTAAGCCTTCGAAACATGTATGTTTTTATTAACTGTTATTCAACTAGTGGAGCAGACTGTGAGTTTCTTTACCTCCTTAAATCTTTATTTGGTAAAGATTAAACGTATAAGCAGAAAACTGCTAACATAAGCAATATTGTAAAATAATATGCTACAGTGGAAAAAAAACAAAAATTGTAATATTCAAGTGTACCTAAACAGTGTAAAACTAATAGAGGCCTCCGAATATCAATACCCTGGGCTGGTGCTGAAAAATAATTTAAGTTGGAATTCGTCGAATACGTCGACAACGTTGTCAAAATAATAATTCCAGTAGTGAGTGCTATAAAAAGATGTGCAGAACTATTAAATAAAAAATCTAAAATATTAATTTATAACTGTTTCACCACCTATATCAGGTACCTAATTCCATTCTGGGAAAATACCTAACTATTTATTAAATAAAATGGAATGGATTTTTTTTTACAGAAACATGTATCCATATTTTCAAATTTAGTAAAAGATTCTGACAGGAACAAAATACACAAAGTGAGTATTTTTTTTTGTGTGTACATAAATCACATCGACTTACAGATTCATTCTTATTATATTACGTATTTCTTCTTCTGACAAGTTGTCTTACTAATCAATATTTTGATTCTCTTTTGTAGTTACAAAAATTAAAACATTTTAAAAGTTTAGTCAGTTTCAGAAACTGTCACTTTAAATGTAAAAATAAGCGTAATTTTAAGAGACATTTCATATAATACTAAGCTTTCTTATGTCTTTTGAACTAGTTAATATATTACCCCTAATAACGGTCCTATTGCGTGTTTAAGTATAATAATATATGGTAGACATTTTTATTTTTATATAGGTATAGTGTGGTCTTTAACAAAATGGCCCCTTCAATATGGCCGGCTAACTATTACTATAATGACAAATAGCTTTGTGTAATAATGTGATGTATCATTTTGATAAATGTGTTTGTATAAAATTAAATGTTCATATATTGTAGGTTGGTGTGTATAATTTAGTTTTATTGTTCACTATATCAATAAAAATAAATATATTTGACCTCTAGTAAATATTTTGTATAGAAAAAAAGTTACTTATAGGCTAAAATGGAGGTAAAAATATATATTTAATACTTCTGTTTGTTTGGATCGTATTTATTTTGACATAACATTAAAACAAATGAGCTATACTATTATACCGGTCTACAGGGTGGTTTTACCATGTGGTCGAAAATATAAAAGATCAAAAAATTTAAATTTTTGCCTATTTTGTCTGATTTCCTTAATCATGTTTTTCTATATAGCACACATTTAAGTACCTACAAATGTTAATATTATGTGAAAAATTTTCTGTTACATTAATTTCCCCTATATATCGCAACAAACATACATAAAGAAAAGTACATTTGATTTAAGAAATTGATCCAGTTGCTATGTTTTGCAATTTTATTCATTGTAGGTTCAAGAAGTAGTCCATTTTCACAGTGGTAAACTTAAAATTAAAGAAATAATCCCCTTTTGTCAAACTCATCATTAGACGCGTTTCGCCGTATCATGGCTCGTCAGTAAGGCTGGGATCTGACAAAAAGAGTAGGGATTTTGCATCGCTATCATGTTCTCAGAATGAATGTTTAGTCGCCGTGACATCTCGCGGTATATTTACCCACCCAAAGCTTTATCTTACTATAGATGAAATGTAGTGGGCGGTTGTACTGGTTGTTACTAAATTGGCGAACCAAATATACCAGACTGGCGAGTTAAAGCAGTTGTTAAGGTAAAAAGACAGAAATAAAGGTCTATCTAAACTACTCCAACCTGCCCTTCTCCTTTTGTCAAACTCATCTTAGACGTGTTTCGCAATATCATAGCGCCAAAATGCTCTACTTCTTGAATCTTTAATTCGCTTTAATTTGCATTCTCTAAAAAGGTTAACATTACAGAACCGGCTATAGTCATCGCCGGACACGCAATCCCACTGGCTTCATCTATTAATTTGCTGGGCGTCAATCTGGGAGGAAATATGTCTTGGCATAACCGCGTTGTGGCAATCGCCAAGATAGCTTCTCAGAAGCTTTGGGTACTCTTCCGAACCAGAAAGTTGTATACACCTTAACAACTTTTACACAAAGCCCAGATTCGACCATCACTAGAGTACTGCTCTCATGTCTGGAGCTCTGCACCCAAACATACTCTTCGGCTACTGGATTCCATCGAAAGGAGGACTATTCGTCTGATCGGAGACAACGAGCTGACGAAGAACCTCGACAGCCTAGAACATCGAAGACAGGTTGGGGATTTGACTCTCTTTTACAGATATTTTCATTTAAGGTGCTCGGCTGACCTTGCCCTCTTAATTCCGCCCAGAGCGACGAATAGCAGAAATACACGACGAACCACTGCCGCCGATCCATATGTGGTTAAGCTTAGTACTCCTCGAACTTCATTATTTAAGAATTATTTCATCTGGAGGACTTCATCCTTGTGGAACGACCTTCCCGAGGTCGTTTTCCCAACGAATATAACCTCCAACGATTCAAAACCAACGTGAATCGCTTTTTGCGCACACGCACCACTCCCAGAGTGCCCTAAAGAATTTTTTCTATAGTGCTTGTGATTGACCATAAAAAAAAAAATATTTTTACATAATATTATTCTGTTTTTCCTACGTCAACTGTACAATTTTTTAATTTTCCTGAGAAAGAAGCTGGACTAATATCAATATCCATGAGTCTGTGGAACAAACCCATTTCAACATTAATTATTTTCTTTTTCGGTAACAGAGCTATACTTATCAGTTTTGCTATTCGGTTTTTTGACGTGATGTTTTCCTTTATATAGAACCCTCCGCTAGTGTGGACGAAGTCCGACATAGGCAATGTCCTGTATATTCCTTGGCGTTCTCTAAATTAAGAAATTTTGCTATGGTTGAAGCAACACGTCCTAGTGTATTTTTACCGACAAACATAGCAATGCAGTTACAATTTCGGTATGTAAGGAATAATCTGCGTTCCTTAATTCCTTTTGGCCTTAATGCAAGGTACTGTCTAACCAATTTTAAGGCATTTGCTTGGTCTCCTTCGATTATAGTAACCTTTTGGCATAGCAATTTCAGTTTCTGGTACCTTGACAATCATAACAGGCTCCTTATCCTCAATATCATCAATGGTCATTTTTACCATCTCATCCCGTCTTAGGCCGCCAAAAACTTCCATTACGAGTACCACTTTATGTAGCAGGAAGATATCGTTCTGCGCAATTTTGATAAAAGTTAGAACTTGTTCACCTTCCAAAACTATTGACTTTTTAGGAAGATATCACTTTGATTTAACTTTTAAAAATGCATTAATTGATAATATCTGTAAATATTAATGTTTGCATTTACTATAATGCAGACAACCTGAGAATATATTGCCAAAAGGCTATTTGAGATATATTTTTCCGACTGAAATAAAGTAAAAATAATTAAAAATTGTTATTACCAATGAGCAAAAGGGTTCCACATCAATTCCTGAAAGTAAACCATTATTACTGTTTCAGTAATCACCGTAATTTTACTTTCCATTGTAGAGAATTTGCATACTCCTTGTCGTACACGACTTTAGACTTTGTGGATAATAAGTTTTCCTTAGCTTTTTCAGCATATTCTAAAATATTTTGTGGACTTTCGTATTTTCGTTTATAAAACGTAAAATACGCCTAAAATAAACAACCCTTAGCAACTATTAAACTTATTCTTTGGCAACCGATCAAAGGTCATTAAATATTAAAAATGGGTGGAAAGAGTTTTAAAAAAATGCAGGAATTTAACTATTTACAACGTGTACAAGATAAGAAGGTGCAGTACAGGGATCTCGGAAACCGTAAGAGATACGAAGTCGGTTAAATGGAGGTAAAGTTGCGCATTTACGTGCCTAATAATATGCCGTTTAGAAAGTTTTAAAATTCCGAGTAGTTCCGGAGATATCCGGAAAAAACTGAAATTTTGAAAAATCGGTTTATTTCTTTCCTGGGATTTTTGGAAGACCACTTTTTCCGTTCTATCGAACAGCATTAATTGTTTTGTAATCCGACGAGTTGTCTTCGAAGGGCCATTATCAACTATCTTTTTTGTTACGGTCCTGTTTTCCTGATATTGGAATTTGAGAGTTTTCTCTCCCGAATGCAACGATGTATGACACATTGTGGTTTAATGACGTTTCGGGTTTGTTCGAGTTTGTTCGTTTCGAGGGTTTTTTGAACAACATCATGAAATTTTGGGATACGGTCCCGTATTTCTCCTAATTTTATAAATAATATCTCATAAGTAAGCCCTAAATTTTTTACTTATGTTGGACTAGTTCAATAAATAACAAATAATTTAATAATAAGCCACAAATAAGTGAACAAAAATCATTCCAAAACAGTAATAAAACGAACAACCAAAAAAGTAAGGAACTACATAATAGGTGTTCAAGATGATTTTCGTTATTCTCTAAGCACAAATAATATCTTCTAACTGCCACATAACAGTTTTTTTGAGATAAAATAAAACATGCGATAGAATATTAAACTTTTCAGCATTTGTAAATTTATGTTCCATTTTTTCTGGAAAATAGAAAACCTCTTAAAACGCTCTAAAACGATCACAATGGGAATGTCAAGTGACGTGTGTGAAGACGACTCGTCGGATTACAAAACAATAAACGGTGTTAGATAGAGCGGAAAAAGTGGCAATGCAAAAGTGCAATTTATTTTAGAATTCGATCTCAAAAAAACCCAGGAAAACAATAAAACGATTTTTCAAAATTTGTTTTTTTACCGGATATCTCCGGAACTACTCGGAATTTTAAAACTTTGTAAACGGCATGCTATTAGGCACGTAAATGCGCAACTTTACCTCCATTCAACCGACTTTGTATCTCTTACGGTTTCCGAGATCCCTGTACTGGCCCTCCTTATCTTGGACACGTTGTATGTTTTAAATAGATGAAAAATAATAACAATTAAATTGAGTCGAACGCTAGGCCTAGAATAATTTTCCCAAGAAGAATCCTTAAATAATGCAATAATTCATGTTCGTTTTTCTACACAGCCTAAACTTTTTTTTAATGTAAACAGAAAATTACAAATTTCATTTCATTAAACACACTACATAAATAATTCCACTTAATCGTGACAACAACGGCCCAAATGGCTTAAGCTCGTCCACAGCAGCTACTATAATTATCCTCCATGTTGAATTTATAATAAAAATGGACATTTCAGCTTTGCTACATTAACCACACGTAAAAACATCATTAAGAAATCAACCAATGGGAACAGTTGCCGTAATAGGTTTTTTAGATTACCATCTGACAAAACTAAGTATTCAGAGTAATATACAGCAATAACGTGTAGATGTAATTTATAATAGAGGTATATTAGTTAATTTTTTATTATATTAATAGCGTTTGTAATAGTGTGTTACATGTTGTAATACTAAATTATAGTCGTAATTGCTACTGTGTTATGATATAAGGATGTGTCCAATTACAAAATAAGCTTCTTGCTTTCACGCAATGAATATGTGCACATGGTTTTTCCTATACATAATATGCTATACAGTGTGTATACAGGGTGTTTCTTAATAACATTCTAAATATTTAAGGAAGTTATTCTTGGGTCCACTTTCAGAAAAGAAACTTCATATGAACATATGTTCTAAACATCTTAACTTTTGAGATACAGGGTGTTAAAAATTTTCAAAAAAAAGCTCCTTATACATGGTGATTCACGACGAGCTTGCATTAGAACTTTATGGAGACTACTGAATATATGTTTCTGAAACTTTGGGAATTCCGGTTAATCGATATGCTCTCTTGAACTAAAATATTCACATGTTTCAGTCATTTCCGGTTATACGGGAAGTAGCTGCCAACTTTCGTTTCTTAAATACAACATGGTAATTTTTATTATATTTTTCGACTAAGCGTTAAATACTAAACACATTATATAGAACATGTTTTTGTCAGACTTTGTTTTTGAGATATCTGGACTTTTTGTAATTATTTGGCAAATGCATGACGATGAAATAATCCATATAATTTTTTTACCTTAGCTCTTGGACTAATTTTTTTTTCTCATCGAATAGCTAGAAGATCAAGTCTCAAAAATATTTCAAATTCGGCAGAAAATGTACAGGGTGGTCACAATTCAGGGTTCATTGTGAAAGAATTCAACCATTAAAAACTTTCTTGTTTTAAATGGAACACCCTGTATATTTTTGTTTAATTTGATGGTAAATTAGTTGTTCTTTATAAATAGTATTTACTGTTCTATATCTACATCAAAGCGTTTTCTCAAAAAATCCAATTTTATTCCGAAAATACTATTTGTTCAAAAACATGTTCTATAAAATGTGCTTAGTATTTAACGCTTAATCGAAAAATATAATAAAAATTGCCCTGTTATATTTAAAAAACGAACGTTGGCAGCTACTTCCGATATAACCGCAAATGACAGAAACATGTGAATATTTTAGTTAAAGAGAGCATATCGATAAATCTAAATCCCCAAAGTTTCAGAAACATATATAGAGTAGTTCTCCATAAAGTTCTAATGCAAGCTCGTAGTGAATCACCCTGTATATTAATATCTGTGCTACTGCTCTAGATATTTTTGTGAAATTTGGTACACACAAGAGGTATTTTATGATGTGCAACATGTTTTTTTATTCCGACCAGTGGCGTTTGTGTGGGAATTTCCCTCGGTATTTTTGTTTCTTTGTTATGTCGTCTCTTGATTTTTTTGTCGTACAGTTTTCATATAAAAAAATTAAATTCATTTATTTGCACATTGTTATGAAATTAGGAATTAACAAAGATTAAAAAGAATCTGGTAGGTAAAAAGCAGATTTTGTTTTGTAAACATAAACAGTTTTGGCAGCTACCTAGTCTAGTTGTCACGTATTTAAGTTATTAACCTTAGCAAATTATTAAAAAAGGCTTTAAAATCTTTAACACCCTGTAACTTAAAAGTTAAGACGTTTAGGACATATGTTCATATGAAATTTCCTGAAAATTAATCCAAGAATACCTGCGTACATATTAGCGTGTTGTTAAGAAACACCCTGTACAGTATGGAATCGGCTTAATAACTTTTGACCCGCTAATTGTTTTTTCCAAAATTTGAGTGTGGCTTATAGAGGAAGGTATATAGACTACTTCTTGACGGAAGAATGACAGTAGGTACTAACTATCAAAATGGCGGATGGGCGCCATCTTGGTTAAAGAAAATTTAAAAAGGATAGGGGTCATGCGATACACCATTTTAAAGATACTATCGATTACTTTACAATGCCAGAATATTACTTTACTTCTCTATTTTTTTTTTTATTTATTTTTTTTTTTTTTTTATGATCAAACACAAGCACTATAGGAAAAATCCTTTAGGGCACTCTGGGAGTGGTGCGTGTGCGCAAAAAGCGATTCACGTTGGTTTTGAATCGTTGGAGGTTATATTCGTTGGGAAAAACGACCTCGGGAAGGTCGTTCCATAAGGATGTAGTCCTCCAGATGAAAGAATTCTTAAATAATGAAGTTTGAGGAGTACTAAGCTGAACCACATATGGATGGGCGGCAGTGGTTCCTCGTGTATTTCTGCTATTCGTCGCTCTGGGCGGAATTAAGAGGGCAAGGTCAGCCGAGCACCTTCCATGAAAATATCTGTAAAAGAGAGTCAAATCCCCAACCTGTCTTCGATGTTCTAGGCTGTCGAGGTTCTTCGTCAGCTCGTGGTCTCCGATCAGACGAATAGCCCTCCTTTCGATGGAATCCAGTAGCCGAAGAGTATGTTTGGGTGCAGAGCTCCAGACATGAGAGCAGTATTCTTATAGTGATGGTCGAATCTGGGCTTTGTATAGTGTCAAAAGTTGTTGAGGTGTGTACAACTTTCTGGTTCGGAAGAGTACCCCAAGCTTCTGAGAAGCTATCTTGGCGATTGTCACAACGTGGTTATGCCAGGACATATTTCCTCCCAGATTGACGCCCAGCAAATTAATAGATGAAGCCAGTGGGATTGCGTGTACGGCAATGACTATTTCCGGTTCTGTAATGTTAACCTTTTTAGAGAAAACTGCTGCCTGTTTTTTTTTAGCGTTAAATTCGACTTGGTTACTGTCACCCCAAGCCAAAATTTCTTCCAGGTCTTTGTGGAGGCGTGATACTTCATGCTGTCTGCGAAGATGTGCGTCGGCAGCCGATGTTTGCGCATTCAAAGAGAAAGATGAGATAAGTGTGCTATCGTCAGCAAAACTCAATATCGGATTTTTAGTTTTCACTAGAAGGTCGTTAATGTAGAGTAAGAAGAGAGTGGAAGACAATATGGACCCTTGAGGAACACCGGCATTGATGGTGAAGGTGTCTGAGAGAAATCCGTCAATCGCCACTTGCAGAGAGCGGTCCTTAAGAAAGCTAGACAACCATGCACAGAATCGACTGGGCATACAATAGGATCTCAGTTTACTTAGAAGCCCCTCATTCCAAACATGATCAAAAGCTTTAGAAATATTCAGTGCCACAACCCGAGACTCCCCATGATGTTCGATTGCGTTGTTCCAAATATGGGTGACATAGGCTAGAAGATCTCCAGATGATCTGAACTTCCGAAAACCATATTGATGATCACTGATAATGTTGAAGCCTTCCAGGTACTTTAGAAGATGTTGGTTAATAGCTTTCTCCATTACTTTTGATATAACTGAAAGCAATGCGACTGGTCGATAGTTGTTAGGCAGGGTTTTCTTACCTTTCTTTGGAATAGGCTGGACTTCCAGCAAGATGGAAATATTCCTTTTTTGTAGGATAAGTTGAAAAGTCTACAAAATTCTGTTGTTAGTTCATCGGCGCATCTCTTGAGAACTATAATAGGAATTTCGTCTGGACCAGTGCTTTTTTGACGTCGAGTCCTTTCAGGATTCGTTTGACGGGACGCTGACGGAATACGATTTCGGTCATTTCGGATTAAACTGCAGGAATGTCGGGTGGTGTTCTTCCCTGGAAATCTACAGTGGAATGCGAAGAAAATAGTTCAGCAAGTAAGTTTGCTTTGTCTCCGGCTGTGGATGCTATTGTACCATCGCAATCGCAATCGCATTGCATCTCATCGTATTCGCAACGAAAACAAAATGGCGGTTAGAGAATAAATACTAGCTAATTAATTCTAGTTTAAAAATTAGAACAACCATAAATATTATTCTATGGTTAGTGACATTAGTGAAAAATAGGAACCTGATAGGATAAAATCTTTTAATAACTCAATTGAAATGGTATTCTAAATACATCGTAGTTAATTTAATTAGGCCTTGCAATTATACTATGTTGACAGATAATAAATACGTAATAAATAGATGGGTTAAGTTCTTATCGCTATATTCTTAGTAATTTTTTAAAGTAATATGTAATTAAGCCTTAGATACTTATCTGGTATTTTCCAAATTATAGGTGACCAATCAAACACGTTGCATGTGCTATTGAATAATTACTACGAAATAATGTTGTTATTGTCACATAATAAAGGTTTGTTTTAACACTTTAAAATAGTCGTATTATGGTATTTATGGTAATTAACTAACGGCAACAATTTACATTGTTTTATAATGTAACGTAGTACAGTTAATCTGCTTTCTCCCCATGTCACATATGTGGTTTTCTAAGCTCAGATGATGATTGAAAGGACTCGATACAAAAAAAGTCGCATATTGATTGGTATTTATGTATGATATAACCAAGAACCATAATGGCGCCCAGCATGTTTCTCGACACGATCCTAGAGGGGCTTCACTCTGGATCACCAAACATTAATAGCCAACGTGGAAATTTTACGCATGTAAATAAACGGATCAGGATTGGCCATGTGCAATCTCCAATGATAAAGTTATTATTCCTGATGGAGGAGGCCTGATATACGGGATTTGAATGCATATACGATGCAATATTTGAAGGTATCGATTGTTCTGGTCGATATCCATTGTAGCTGATCGATAGAGTGTTCAAAGAACAAACTTCGCGGGGGTTATCATTTGAAATTTTGAAATTCATAATTTTGTTGGATATCACTTTTTTATGGGTCGTAGAATCGTCCAAATGGCAAGGGTTACCTGGTCAAATACACGCACGGGCCGTAATTGGAAAACCATCGAAAATACTATCGAATGGGAATAATGGGATGCTAACCCTGACGCGGCCCCAGCTGAGACAGGCGATGGGTCTGCTAACAGGCCACTGCAACCTGCGGAAACACCTTCAACGGATAGGTATAAACAACGGATCCATTCAATGCAGAATCTGAGGCGAAGGTGATGAAACCGCCTCACACATAATATACCGCTGTGTAGCGCTGTCTCGTAGAACACAAAATATCTTCGGGAACATACAACGTGGTGATAACCTCCCACATGAAAAGCTTGGTAGAAGGTTACTGGACCTCATAGAAGGAACAAACATCTTATAACAAGATCGGAGTACACAATATGCCGGTAAGCTGCAGTAATAGAAGTTCGGGCATTTAAACCGACCCCGCCTTTAACCAACCAACCAACCACCAACCTGTACAAATTGAGCTAGCGGCTGGGGGCCCACAACAAAATTCTAAAATCACAAAGAGGTCCGTGGTCAAAAAAGTTTGAGAAACGCTGCTCTAGATTAGAAACTAAGAAGTGATGACAAATTTGACACCGTAATCTTTCCATTCGTTAAAGAGTGGGAAACTAAAGTGAAAACAGCTACATTCTATCTTTGATAATAATAAATGTATACTATTTTATTTACAACCACATCTAACATCCATTTCTTATTATTTTGAACTAAAATTATTAATAAAAGATAAATGTCATTTTGACTTTTCCATTGAAAAATTAGACAGAAATTTCAAATAACCGCAGATGGTAAAATAATGTAGGTAATAATACACATCAAGATGGCAAATATCATTTTTTGAATATGGTATCCATGTCACTAAACAATATATTATTTTAACAACAGAAAAATGAGGAATTTGATTTTGCTGCAACTCCACCAGAAATTCGAGAAGCAGCAAAAATAGTAGAAGAAGTTCTTCTGCCAACTAAAAGCCGCCCGAGATATGACAAGGCATATAATTGTTTCAAAGAATGGTGTACGGGAAACAAAGTTCAAAATCCTGGTTCTGAGTCGGCGCTACTAACTTATATCAGTGAAAATGCCAAGACAAAGAAGATATCAACGATCTTGTCACAACATTTAATGTTGAGGACCACTCTATCAATTAGAGAAAAAGTAGATATATCTAAACACGCAAAGCTATTAGCATTTTAAAAAAAAGTGTGTTCGTATATTATTTTAAGATATAAATTTTTTTTTAAATTACCAAAAAATAATTTACTTTCCACCCGGGTGGAAAGTAAAAGTAAAAAAACGTCAACTTTCCACCTTTCAAAGATAAATGAAATAATATTTCAGACTTAACTGGAAACGGCCAAAGTCCGAAATTAATTTAAACTTATAGAACTTTGGTCGCCTCAAACCCAATCATATGATTGAGCAGAAATATATTAGCTTTTTTAATTTATTACCCCATTCTTAATGATAAAATAATGTAAAAAATATTGAATTTGTTAGTAGAACTGTATATACTCTTAAATTATTACTGTTAGCACTTTAAACCGTTTAACTTTGATTAATTTAAACAGCTTTCTACTAATTTAATAACATTTTATACTCGAAATTAAAATTTATTATTAACTTATGGACCGTTTAAATGGATATAAATATTCAAATATAAATAAAATTAAAAATATATTGATTTACTGGAGTTTGTTCCGAAACAAATAATAAATTTATGTGCCATTTGGAACGAAATGTTACTAAAGCCATTAAATTATATTTATTAGTATTATATTTAGATTTTCAATACAAGGTATATTAATTCATAACTACTAGTATGCAATACTTTTAAAAGCGAGAACATGGTCAAAATCGCAAAAATTGTTATTTATTATACAAGGGAAAATAGTATTAGGTTTAAGCTCGAGGTTTTGTTCCGAGAGCTAAAATCTAATATTTTTTCCTGTGTATAATACACTATTTTTTTCTGTGACAGAAAAAACGACGATTTAATATTGAGAAACATATTATTACAATATATTAAAGTTAGGAAAGTATAGTAGGCTGTTTTACTTATAGCGACAATTAGACCTGCGTTGCTAAGGAAACCTTTAAAATAATCAAATATCTGTCAATTTAATTGTGTGATTTTAATTTAAAAATTAATAACTTAGTTGTTCTTTATTAGTTATTTTGAATATTATAAAATTAAAATGTCTGATTCCGAGTTTTCTCTGACTCCACCGGAATTGGTAGAAACAGCGGAAGTAGCGTCATAAAAATTATTGCCCGCTAAATCGCGCAAAATTTACGTAACCGCGTATTCAAGATTTATGGAATGCAAGATGAAAAAGACATGCAGTTCTTATATTCATATCTCATATCTCATATATCTTCATTATTTTTGGTTTGGAATATATATGTAGATACATGGTCACAATCTTATCTAATACTATATATACAGCGATATAATATATTTGTCTATTCTCTAAGTATATTAGGTCCAAGACCGCCCACTTAGATTACGCGGCCAGACCGAGGCCTGTGCCGGGGACGGTTTTAGCCCTTGGATTGTATGCATGTTTGCCGTAGTGATAATTAGTCGATTTCAAATCGGTGCTTATCGTTGACAATTGATAACTTTAGTTTATGTTTTATATGACTGATATACTGTGCTTTAAAAAATTATTATTGCTGGAAATAGTTAAAAAAAAAAACAGCTCTGATGAGAGGAACTTGGCGGTGGTGTGTGTAATGATAATATCTAAATATGTCTCATTTATTCTTCATTCATTCTGTGTTCATCCGTCCTCATGCATGCCTATTTGCATCTCTTTCATACTTGTTTTTTATTTACCGCGTTTTATTTACCATATGTACAAATTTGCAAAGTTAGGTGGTTGGTTTAAAAGTCAGGTAGAGAATGACGTCTTGAGATTTACAGCAGTGAATTATTATATTTATAAGGTGGGCTTAGGATACTGCTAGTGCTCCCTGGACCAATCGTTTCTTAGTGCAAATTTGCCAATATTTTTGTAATTTTTATACGATAATTTTACTGTTTTATGTTTGGTTTTTAATTAATAGTCGAAATATATTGGCAGTTTTGCGTAAAGAGGTTTATGTTTTGGCGAATGCATTGCTCTTACTTGTAATACGCTCTGTGTTAATGGCGTATTTTGAATTTTGTTTCTATAGAACTTGTTTGATATGTCATAAATATAATACTGTATTCTTGTCATGTTGGTCGTGTCGTGAAGTTCATTTATTGTTACATAACGGCCTGCAGAGGTTACGCATCTTAGTACTTTATTTTGCATCCGGGCACAACAACAAAAGCCATCAATAGAGTGTTCGAATTATTCAATGATTAAAAGTATGTTACAATACAATAATAATGTAGGCATTTAAAAATATCTCAAACTAATTACATTTCTGAAACAAAATGGGAAAGATTACACGCCTAAGGAAGCTGCTATTTTTACGATTATAGATATTAGTGATTTTTTAAGTAATGCTCCCGATGAAGTTTATTTACTTGCCAATGTTGTTGTTTTATTTGCGATTGCAGGCGCTTGCCGAATTTGTGAAATCTGTCAGGTAACATTAGATGATATTGAGATTCGGGAACGTTATTAATTGTGAAAATTAAGCAAAATATTAAATTTGACCGAACCGTCCAATAGCATCAAAGGATCGCTGCCTATTTTATGCATATTACAATGGAAAATGTATTAATCAGGTTGTGGGCAAAAATCATTTTTATAAGTTACCTCAAACAGTAGCTAATTTTCTTTAACTTAAAAACTTATATACAGGTAATTCATTTCGAAGATAGTCTGCTACACTTTTAGTTGAATTAACGGTCGCTGCAGGATATGTTGATGAATCGGTAGCACATAAGACAGAAATAGCCAATAAAGTGTTTAGAACGTATGGCAGTGCTGAAATAACACCAGATTTGCGACCAGGCACATCAACGGCAGTTGAGCAACGTTAGAGGCGAGGGAGTAACATTCTGAGGGAAGAAAAGCTATCATTATTGCTATTAGTATACTCTACTTTATCTACGACTAATTTTCCTACAATTCCGGTTTTAGTCTTGGATATTGTTATTAATGTTTGCAAATAATTCATATCTTCTATATTCATTTGATAAAGCTCGATTGAGCGGCATGTGCCCATAAATCCAATAATTAATATAACCTGAAGTAAATAAGAATATGAGCATTTGAATAGATCAGATTAAATATACATATTTCCCTTATGCAACATTTCATCAGGAGCTTTGTCAATAAATTTCCTAATTTGTTCAGTTTGGGTCAGAGTGGAAGACCTCCTTGCTCGAAATTCTTCAGATTTTCTTGTTAAAAATGCTCGTAGTTTTCCAAATTATTCCAGATCAACGTCACGGTTTATTCTCAACATAGATTTAATTATTGAATAGAATGACCATAATGAAGATGGTTTGTATCTTCCACTTAATTCAGCAAACTAAGCCAGCAGAATATTTTCGGAGAATGAGTTTGCGTTTTTTCAAAACGTCATTTGTTGAGTGGTGCGTACGTTTTATTATAAATGGATTTCGATGTTTCCGGTATTAAGGTAGATGTTGTTGCTGCCAGCTAGTTGTACAATTTCTGGAGGTGTACAAGTAAAAGAATCGATCGTATTATGCATCGTTATCCGCCTGCAGGTTACTTGTTGCTTACTGTCACCAATTTCCTCCATGTTGGCAAGCTTTCTTCTGTTCATTTTATGAAGTCCGGGTATGTTCGGGTTTGTTCGGGTTTTTATCGGATTAAATCATTAAAGGATGTTATCGCATTTTCCACAGTAAGACGGTTAAGTTAACAGTACCTTCGCTATACTTGATCGTACCGAACATTCCAATGGTTCACTGTATTCGGCTAAATGTAACTGGGTGAAATCAGCGGTTCCAAAACAAGAATATCTTAGAATTATGTACCGCGATAAATATTTTTATTTTGTTTATTTTTCGCTCATGGTTTTTTTTATTTATCAAATGAAAAACATTTTGCCTCAATAAGATTTTCTCAGGTACTTTTTCCTATAATTCAATTATTTTGGGATCATTATAGTTAAATCTATATAATAATCACTATTTTCCTAGAAATAATTGAAATTTGCTCAAGTGCAGGATAGTATGTTCTATTTTAAATAAGTAGTTTTTGCTTTTAGTTTGTTTTTCATTGTGTGCGAATTAAAAGCAGTTATAAATCAAAGTTATGGAAAATGTTCAGCAAGGTGACACAACGCCTAGAAGATATTTATCTCCAGGTGAACGCCGTGTGGTATTATGTTATTTTACTTTAGAAAAAGATAACTCGGGCCCGTTAGTGTCCGTTTTGGCAGTGCAAAAACGAACGTCTGATGCTTGCGGCATTTCAGATAAGACCTTAAGAAGACTTCGAAAAAAGAGTGAAGAGGAATTGAATAGACTATATAAAAGGGTTCGACTCCATTCTAAAACCTTTGATTTATCCCAAGGGATGAAACTATCGATTAGGAATATTGTTTATGATATGTATAAAGCCAAGGAATATGTTACACTCAAAGCTATTCTTGAAAAGATAAAGAAGAAAGTATTTTGCGATATTGGAACTTCCAGTTTGTCCATCATTTTAAAAGATATTTGCTTGAAATATAAAAAAACGAACAACAGAAATGTGCTTTGCGAGCTGTCCAATAATGTTTCAAAAAGATAGCAATTTTTAGAACCATAACTGTATAAAAAAAATTCGTAAAACTAATTTGCCTAAATACTATAAAAACTAAAAAATAATTATTTTTCTTTATCTAATCTAATTTTTTTTTACTTTAAATTGTTTTATTTAGAAAATACCTAAAATATAATTTATTGTTTTAGAGCCACCGACTACCCTGCTCAAGAGGTTTTATTGCTTAGCGGACTTTAATTATTATTAGTCCATTTTCTTCAGATGTCATGTTCTATTAAAACGTTTGCCACTGCATATTGAATTTAAACATTAACTTAAGCTAATTATTATTTAAAATCACATGCCAAAAATGTTTTAAATGATCGTATAATAAATTCAAACCCACATGTTTATAATCTTAATACCAATATTTTTCGCCAGCATAAAACCGATATGGATAAGAGAGAGTGAGTTATTAAACTTATTTATGATACAATAAGCTGCGGTATTAAAACAACATATTTAACCGTAAAAGAGCTATTAAAATCCCGCTTCTATCAAAATAAAATTAATCATGGCTTCTTTAAGCTGGCTATAAAGCAAAACAAAACGTGATGCATTTAATCAGTTGTTTAATGCAAAACAACATAAAGCTTTCAAGTATGATAACAGCGGACTTTCTTGCTAAACTTAAGAATGACCTCTGGACACCATGCAAGTATTGTTGGTAGGTATTTAATTATTAGGTACCAATGGTATTCTACATCACAATATATTTACTAATTTATCAGAAAAAACCTTCGAACGGAAATAACTATACAGGGTCATTCACGGTGAATGGCCTATTAAAAGATCTCGGCAACGAGAAAAGATTTGCTTGAAATATTGGTAGTCGTTATAAAAAATGCCGATATTTTTAATGAAGATCTTTTAACACTCTGTCACTTCCTGTTATAACGGGAATTAGGCTTAACATTGTTATTTTAAATAGAATGCCCTGTATATGTTCATGTTGGCATTTTTTGATTCGATGTAGAATTCCAAGCAACTTTTCTTAAATCTTTCTATACCCACCTCCAACAGTTCCCGAGATGAAATTCATTAAAGGAAATTTTTATAAAAAAACATGTCAAAAGCCATTAGACCTTGCCTTGTAACTAATGCAGTTATAGATTTTAAAATTTGGGTATAGTTAAAATACTTCTTGGCAGACAGCATGAAGTATCATGGCTCAACAAAGACCTGGAAGAAATTTTGGCTTGGGGTGACAGTAACTATGTCGAATTTAACGCCAAGAAAACCCAAGCGGCAGTTTTCTCTAAAAAGTCTACAGTCTACAGAACCGGATATAGTCATGACAGTACACGCAGTTCCACTGGCTTCATCTATTAATTTGCTTGGCGGCAATCTGGGAGAAAATATGTTTTACCATAAACACGTTGTGGCAATCGCCAAGATAGCTTCGTATAACTTTTCCGAACCAAAAAGTTGTACACACCTCAACAACTTGAGTGATACGATACAACGCCCAGATTCGACCATCAGTACTGCTCTGGAGCTCTGCAACCAAACATACTCTTCGGCTGCTGGATTCCATCGAAAGGAGAGACATTCGTCTGATCGGAGATCACGACCTGACAAAGACACTCGACAGAACATCGAAGACAGGTTGGTGAATCACTTTATTCGCATCACTACCAGAGTGGTTTTCCTAAAGTGCTTGTGTTTGATCATAAAAACAACTACTAGACATTTTAGTGTAGTAGTTTGAAAATTATACCTTTCTGGTATAATATAATAAAAGCTAAACTCAGCTCTTCCTTCTCTGGGAGTGGTGCGTGTGCGAATAAAGCGATTCACGTTGGTTTTGAATCTTTGGAGGTTATATTCGTTGGAAAAAACGACCTCGGGAAGGTCGCTCCATAAGGATGAAGTCGTCCAGATGAAAGAATTCTTAAATCATTACGTTCAAGGAGTACTAAGCTTAATCACATATAGATGCGCGGCAGTAGTTCGTCGTGGATTTCGGCTATTCGCCGCTCCTGGACGGAATTGAGAGGGCAAAGTCAGTCGAGCACTTTCTATGAAAATATCTGTAAACGAGAGTCAAATCTCCAACCTGTCTTCGATGTTCTAGGCTATCGACGCTCTTCGTCAACTCGTGGTCTCCGATCAGATGAATGGCCCTCCTTTCGATGGAAAGTAGCCGAAGTTTGAGTGCAGAGCTCCAGACATTAGAGCGGTGCGGACTCTAGTGAAGGTCGAATCTGGACTTTGTATAGTATCAAAAGTTGTTGAGGTGTGTACAACTTTTTGGTACGGAAGAGTACACTAAGTTTCTAAGAAACTACCTTGGCGATTGCCACAATGTGGCTATGCCAAGACATATTTCCTACCAGACTGACGCCCAGCAAATTAATAGTTGAAGCCAGTGGGATTACGTGTCCTGCCATGACTATATCCGGTTCTGTAATATTAACCTTTTTAGAGAAACCTGCTGCCTTTTCCAATTGAAACAACTGAACTTACCAGTAATATAATAAAGTTTAATATAATGTTATGCACAGTGTTTCAAATCAACCAAGACAAGCGTGAGGATGTGTAAAAATGATCATTTTCCACAATATTTAAATGAATAAAATAAATCTCTATTCATTGTCGTAAGATATATGGCAACGCAGGAAGTATCCAACTGGGAAATGAGCACAATTTATTTGTTTATTTTCCATTTAATAAATTATTGTTTGAGTACGCCTATGGTAAGACGCTTTCAACCATGCGTTTTATACATTTTTCTCCCCTCGCCCTTCACACGGAAACGTTGAAATACATGGGCAAACAATACATGTTTCTATCTTAAGTAATCTTTAAGTTAAAAAATTAAGTTATGAGTATTTATTTACCAAGAAGGTATCATTTTTAAAGTGCCCTGTACAAAAAAGGGAAAGTATTTTTATAAAATAAGGAGACCCATACCTCGTCTAGATTTTTCTCAAATTCTTAGATCTTTAACTGCATTAGTTACAGTTAGTTGTAGACATAGAACAGATAAGATTAACATGGAAAAAGTATGTGAAAGAATTGTGCTCAGACCTAAGAACAGAACAACCCTCAAGGATGGAAAAGCAGCTCGTCCAGATGAGGTACAGTCAGAGATCATCAAACTTTTCAATGAAGATTTCAGGAAGGAGCTAACTATCATTTTCAATAAAATATACAACAGCGGAAAAATACCCAAAGAAGAAATCTTGCGGGGTGTAGGCAAGGGATATATATTGTCACCTCTCATATTTAACATGTACTCAGAGGCAATTTTCCACGAAGCCCTAGAATACACGGAAGAAGGAATACTACTGAATGGAGAACGAATAAACAATTTTAGATATGCTGACGACACCGTCATATTTGCCGACACGGGACAAGTGCAACAACTTTTACTCGACAGAGTGGTTGAAAGCAGGAAAAGGTTTGGCCTAGACGTTAACACTAATAAAACAAAAATAATCGTAATCAGCAAAGAAAGAATTGAAGAAGTTTACCATCAATGAAAAAACGGTAGAAAGTGTCAACATACACATATCTCGGCACAACGCTAAATGAACAATGGGACCATTCTAGAGAAATAAACGCAAGAATTGAAAAAGCAAGAGCCCATTCTAGAGAAATAAACGCAAGAATTGAAAAAGCAAGAGCCATGTCCAAATTATTCAGAACACATAATGTGATTTTAAAACTAAAACTGAAACTACTCCGATGCTACATATTCTCCATCCTGTTGTACGGTGTAGAGTCCTGGACCTTGATGGAAGCAACAACAAAAAAACTGTAGGCTTCCGAGATATGGACTTGGACATATAGAAGAATCCTCAAAATATCATGGATGGACATAGTATCAACCACATGAGTACTCCAAAAACTTAATAAAGAAAAAGAAATAATGTATACAGTAAAACGTAGGAAATTAGAGTATATGGGTCACATTACGAGAAACGAGACCATATATAAATTATTAAAATGCATTCTGCAGGGAAAAGTTCAGGTCAAGAGAAGTATTGGCGGAAGAAGAATATCCTTGGCTAAAGAATTTAAGATTATTATTTGAAACATCCACCACAGGACTATTCAGAGCAGCAACAAATAAAATTATCATTCCCAGAATGATTGCCAACATTCAACGGATAGGCACTTGAAGAAGAAGAAGAAGAAGTTACAAAGTAAGGCCAAATTACCTTTGATATGTTTTTTTATAAAGATTCCTTTAATGAATTGTACATATTTTCCACATTTGAATATTCTGTAGATACAACATTTCTATACAAATACAAAATATTCAGATATGTTCTATAACCATGATTATAAATGTTGCGGTATTAGTGAAAATAACCACTTTGTTAAACACCATTACAGGGACAAATGACCCATCATTAATTAATAAATCCACAACTCCTAGCAATAATGTCATTATGCAGTAATTATGAGTAAACTAGTGCGTAATTGCGTATATTAATACATAATCCACAAGTGTGATTGATGTCTTGAATGCTAACAAGGTATTTAGCATATTTAAGCAATGATACTTGCTATCTATCTATATAGTCGAGCTTACAATGATATGAGATGACAGTTAACTAACTACTTGATATGAATATATAATATGCAGTTACACAGCGGTAATGATACGAGATGTCAGCGGCATATTATGCGAGGTGTTTTCACAGTGTTTATATATACAGGGTGACTGGGTGTTACAAATTTGGCCTTCAACATTAGAGATTTCGAAAACGGTAAGAGATACGAAGTCGGTTAAATTGGGGCATTATTATATTGAGTAATTTTTGGCCCAATAATATGCCGTAAAAAAAATAAAAAATAAATAGCGGCAATTCTACTCTTGGGGCAATAAAAGTTGTAAGAAGGCATGTGCAATAAACTGTTAGCGATCGGCTGGCACAATACATCTTGCGTTACCAGAAATGGATCTTGCACAAAAATTTTAAAAAATTCTTGAATTTATAATAATTTATAAGTTTGGCTCCAAGCTTTGCAAGAAAGAACATAAATCTAAACCAGTTTTTCTTGACAAAATACATTTTTTTAATTTAATTTCACACGTGGCAAATGTCAAAATAAGTTTTTAGTTTACCAATCATATTGCGTATGTTCCAGTAAGGATTTTCCCAAGACCATTCATTTTTCTGATATGCAGTTAACGAAATTCAAACCACTATAACACTGACAACTAATGCCATGCTACTGAAAGACAACAATTTGCTAAGGTCACGCGTTTTAAACATTAGTAAATAAAACTACTTATATCTTTTTTGATTTCATATAACAGTAAAAAGAAACGCTGAAATGCAATAAATCTGAAAACACAACACTTAAAATTTCCGAAACAGTTGAAGATAGGTATAGCATATAGAATTCTCTGAGGAATCAAAAAATTGAATAATATAAAAATTGCATTTAAAATAAGAAAGTTGGTATTGGCCACTGTTACATGACACACCCTGTATGAAAAGTTTTTATTGAAAAAAAATGGGCAACTAGAAGTACCAATCGACGGGTCCGAGCGTTTTTTCGCACACGCCCCCATTTATTTATTATAGAATTTATTCCATTTGGCTGATACACGCTTTATGTATGCTTTCGCTAGAAGACACCAAAGGAGTCACCTAGTTAAGTATAAAAAACCTTTTCCATCATAATACTAATACTTAGATCTAGAGATATTAAAAAATACCTGTCAGAGGTATTTGGTAACACGTATGAGCCTCGAGCAGTCCATAACAGGTACACGATTTGAAATTTACCTGTTAAGCTGTGTCAACCTAGAATTTAACGTTACGAATATTATTCTGGTGTCTATTACGGGTATCAACCGACTATTATTAAAGTATTTAAAAGTAGTAAGAATATTTTTACTTGTACATACAGCCAGGGCCGGCTCTGACACATTTGCCGCCCGGGTGCAAGTCAAAATTTGACGCCCGGGTGTGACAGAGTTTTTCAGTTTTTTACTACACGCTTTTATATTAACATAGGACACAACCAATAAATGCAAAGTATTATGATGTTATGCTTATGTATATAAAAATTTAGCATTGACGATTTATTATTATAGACAACATATGTTTTCATGGCCTTTCCAGGTATTTTCAAAAACAAAAACTATATGTCGCAACTTACAGGATGACTGAAAAATGAAACGCCTTGTATATAAACAAATATAATATAATAATGTCGTTGCAGCGAACCCTCTCGCCAGAAATGTCAAGTGTCACGTGACATTAATGACTTGCCTGCTTATTTCTGGTTATTTATTTGGTCTAGGTTTGTATGAAATTCCAGGAATTTCCAGGACCGTACTAAAATAGTACGTACGTTTATTTTAAAAATGAAACGAGCCTATTTATATTTTTAAATGCATTTTGTATTATTTATTATAGGGAATAAAACACACAAACACATTGTATTTTTTTGTTATTTATTTATTCAAATATATAAAATAAAGTCATTATCTATAATTACATGTCTAGTAGGTACATCTATCTTCACAAAAAGATAGGAAGTACGTATCTACATGCATGCATGTCCATGTTTACCTACTGTAAACTTTATACAGTGTGTCTACACATGGACTTAACTATACCTGTAATAAATTGTATCTTCAATTTTTCGAAAAAGTCATCTTTGATCATTTCTTTTCCCTGTTATATAAATACAAATCACTTGGAAAAATGTCTATGTTTTTGTACCGGATGCACAAAAAAACATTTCTGAAAATAGCTATGGACCTTTTCTAAGGAAAGGTTATTGTATTAAAAAACTAAATATATGGTTTGCTTAAAGGTTGTTCACTCTTGTTACCTCTGTTTTACCTTCAATGTTCAATAGTAACTTATAAGTGTACCTATAGTATCAGAACAAGCAAATTCTATATGCACCCTTCTTCTGTATATGTAGGCTATGTATACTGCAAATACGTAGGTTACGTAAGTCATATACGCAAAAAACGAATAAAATGGGTATTTCGGCCATTCCCTATTGGGATTTCGGGAAAGGTAAGAGTAAGAGATACGAAGTCGGTTAAATTGGGACAATTTTGCGTTTTAGTTTTTAGTTTTTCCTGACTTTGTTCGAAGAGATGTCCCAAAATATATTTCATATTCGCATTGCCACTTTTCATTCTCCCCAAGATGGCATTTTATGAAGGAATGAACAATATGAGCATGGTCGTTATTACCCATTGTAATAACATCCACTTTAATAAATAATATAGAATTTGGTATTATCTGCAAAGTTCTAAAAATAGTAAACTTAGATAAACATATTATTACACACTACATGATCAATAATTGCACTTGAATTCTGACCAAAACTATTAAAAATATCATGCAGATATTTCCTACTTTCCCAGCTAACCAAACTGTCTACATTCAAGTCGTCACATAAAAGTATTGTTTTATGATCAAACACAAGCACTATAGGAAAAATCCTCTAGGGCACTCTGGGAGTGGTGCGTGTGCGCAAAAAGCGATTCACGTTGGTTTTGAATCGTTTAGGTTATATATAGATATTTAACTAAAATAAATCTCAACTCACTCGGAAAGAAATAAAACATCTAGAATTTTTTTTTTTAATATTAAAATTCACCTTAGTGTCTCTAACGGTGGCATCAGCTGAGGTAGAAGGCAGACAATAATTATGCTCCATAATTATTATTTTCGCCTAAAAACAGGAAAGTAAAATATTAACCTATAAATTTTTCGTTAAGTGATTAGTGCTTACTGTGGTTTACTAGATACACGAACAACTCAATATGTAGTTAATCACAGTTTTCAAAACAAAATAAACTATACTAAAACGACGGAAATACACTTTTAAAACTTATTAGCACGAATCAAACTGGAAAAATATAAGAACACAACACGCTCAATGCGGTTCTTATAAAACTGGGGTATTTGTTTAAGTCCCCAAACAGCTGATCGATGACATATTGCTGATGACAACTGTCGAAAAAGCTTGAGGGTTCGCTGCAAAGACTATACCATTAAAAATGCAATTTTAATTCAAAACGATGACTGTTTTAAACTAAGTATGAATTTCGTCACTAAGAAAATTGTACTTTGAAATCATTGAAAGCAAGTTTAAAAGCAAAATTAAAATTTCTTACCTTACCTTGGAGAACAAAATTACATTTTTTCTAAATGTGCGTTACTTATTTCACAAAATCTAATTTATATTAAACAACCTTATCTTATTCTAGCTTACTTAACGTCTTAACGAATATAATGCTGAGCAAACAATGATTTCAATTCCACATATTTAGTCCATGATTTCCAAGAAAAGAAAAACCGATTGCTAAAAAAGTGCTTTATTAATCTTTACCGACTTGGCTTCTAAGCTGCCGCCGCCGCCGCGCCAGTCACACCGCATAGATAAAAGCGAAGCGGCTCGTCCTAAAAAGCGTTTAAATCTGGACTAACATCGATCGTGGGTGTTTTTATTCTTTAAAAAGTACGCCGCGCGCCCTACATATATTATATTTAAATAAGGAATTGCAATCAACAAATAGAATAGTGGAGGTTGAAGGCATGTTGTGCTGATTTTTTACTATTACTGATTGATGCCAATTTTCGAGTTCAGCTTCGTTTTATCGCCCCTCCTGTTTTGCCACCCGGGTGCTTTGAACCCGCTGCACCCGGGTTTAGCCGGCCCTGCATACAGCTAGTGCCCTTGATTAAAAGTTGTCTGACGCTGGAATGAAATCTTAACCTTACAAATTGTACCTGTTTTGGCGGCATTTCTTTTTAACCAAATAGGCTAAATTAAAACCTTTGAGTAAAGTAAAAGTTATATTTTTAAATTTAATGTAGAACTTTATTAAGCATATAGGCTTAAGATGAAATATTTTTCTTAATTGGTTTTAATTACCATTAAGAGGGCATTAAGAGCAAATAGTTTTTTATTTTAATTTAAGAGTGTCTTTGCATAAGAATAAGTGATGTTTAAAAACTTTTAGTATATTTTAAGGTAACTTTAAAACCAACATCATTTTATTAAACATATTAAAGCATTTTTAAACCGTAAATAAATCTAAAATACAATTGTTACTTGGACCCAACCATCCGTAATCGAACTCTGCACTAACATAAAATTATTTACTTTAGGTATTTTGTAACAGGTATTTGGAACATGTATGGATTTGGAGTAGGAACAGCACATTTCTAACCAAAAGAATACTGGTTTTTAACATCCCTAGATACATCAATAAAAAAAAAGAACATCTGATAAGCGGTGAACAAACTCGGTATTCTCAAATAATTACATTCCGTTTTTATTTAATTTATTCTATGCTCTAGTTTCCCTCCTAAAAAATCTCTTATGAATAATAATCTGCAGCACGCGACATCCAGTAGCTCTTATAATATCTGTTATTATTATAATAATACAGCTGATTAGTATCATGGCGCCCATGGCCACGGGCACCGCCCAGCCACTTTCTTGATAGGTATATGAATTTATTCATGATATGTTGGCCACGTGCAGTGGTTTTTAAAAGATTTATGGTAATGGATCAGAGTAGCCTCTGTTGTTTAAATCTTTGTTTAAATGGTATAGGACGAAGGGGAAGTAGGGGCACAAAATTTAGGTGGGTAAATAAAAATGTCATATTGATATTTATTTCTTTTAAATGTAACCCAAACCACAAAAATTGCGTCCATTACAAGCCTCATGCCTTGACAGGAGCATTATTTTTATTTTTCGATAAAGTGTTTCTTCTTGACAAAATATCATAAAATTTTATTAAGAAAAGTTGCTCAGACTTCAAAATCTTTGACATCTTCACAATGTAAACACCGAGGTCACACTACTAATAAAATAAAAGAAAATCTATTCATTTGTGGATTTTTAAAGGCGAGACTAATCGTCACTGCAGGACAAATCGTTTATGCGTCTATGACAATAAGTTCTGTGCGCAAAAGTTAAGGCGTAGACGAATCGTCGCATCAAGAGGAAGCTTTTACGCGTCTATGACGATAAACTCCGTGCGCGTAGACGAATCGTAGCAGCAAGACGAATCTTTTACTCGTCTATGACGATAAGCTCTGTGCGCAGAAGTTAAGGCGTAGACGAATCGTAGCAGCAAGACGAATCTTTTACTCGTCTATAAGGTCTGTGCGCAGAAGTTAAGGCGTAGACGAATCGTTGCATCGAGGGGAATCTTTTACGCGTCTATGACGATAAGCTCCATGTGCACAAGTTAAGGCGTAAACGAATCGTAGCAGCAAGACGAATATTTTACTCGTCTATAACGATAAGCTCCGTGCGCGTAGACGAATAGTCGTATTAAGACGAATCTTTTACGCGTCTATGACGATAAGCTCCATGCGCACAAGTTTGGGCGTAAACGAATCGTAGCAGCAAGACGTTTTTTTTACTCGTCTATGACGATAAGCTCTGTGCGCAGAAGTTAAGGCGTAGACGAATCGTCGCATCAAGACGAATCTTTTACGCGTCTATGACGATAAGCTCCGTGCGCACAAGTTAAGGCGTAAACGAATCGTAGCAGCAAGACGAATCTTTTACTCGTCTATGACGATACTCTCTGTGCGCAGAAGTTAAGGCGTAGACGAATCGTAGCAGCAAGACGAATCTTTTACTCGTCTATGACGATACTCTCTGTGCGCAGAAGTTAAGGCGTAGACGAATCGTCGCAGCAAGACGAATCTTTTACTCGTCTATGACGATACTCTCTGTGCGCACAAGTTAAGGCGTAAACGAATCGTAGCAGCAAGACGAATCTTTTACTCGTCTATGACGATAAGCTCTGTGCGCAGAAGTTAAGGCGTAGACGAATCGTCGCATCAAGACGAATCTTTTACGCGTCTATGACGATAAGCTCCGTGCGCACAAGTTAAGGCGTAAACGAATCGTAGCAGCAAGACGAATCTTTTACTCGTCTATGACGATACTCTCTGTGCGCAGAAGTTAAGGCGTAGACGAATCGTAGCAGCAAGACGAATCTTTTACTCGTCTATGACGATACTCTCTGTGCGCAGAAGTTAAGGCGTAGACGAATCGTCGCAGCAAGACGAATCTTTTACTCGTCTATGACGATAAGCTCTGTGCGCAGAAGTTAAGGCGTAGACGAATCGTCGCATCAAGACGAATCTTTTACGCATCTATGACAATAAGCTCCATGCGCACAAGTTAAGGCGTAAACGAATCGTAGCAGCAAGACGAATCTTTTACTCGTCTATGACGATACTCTCTGTGCGCAGAAGTTAAGGCGTAGACGAATCGTAGCAGCAAGACGAATCTTTTACTCGTCTATGACGATACTCTCTGTGCGCAGAAGTTACGGCGTAGACGAATCGTCGCAGCAAGACGAATCTTTTACTCGTCTATGACGATACTCTCTGTGCGCACAAGTTAAGGCGTAAACGAATCGTAGCAGCAAGACGAATCTTTTACTCGTCTATGACGATACTCTCTGTGCGCAGAAGTTAAGGCGTAAACGAATCGTAGCAGCAAGACGAATCTTTTACTCGTCTATGACGATACTCTCTGTGCGCACAAGTTAAGGCGTAAACGAATCGTAGCAGCAAGACGAATCTTTTACTCGTCTATGACGATACTCTCTGTGCGCACAAGTTAAGGCGTAAACGAATCGTAGCAGCAAGACGAATCTTTTACTCGTCTATGACGATACTCTCTGTGCGCACAAGTTAAGGCGTAGACGAATCGTCGCAGCAAGACGAATCTTTTACTCGTCTATGACGATACTCTCTGTGCGCACAAGTTAAGGCGTAAACGAATCGTAGCAGCAAGACGAATATTTTACTCGTCTATGACGATACTCTCTGTGCGCACAAGTTAAGGCGTAAACGAATCGTAGCAGCAAGACGAATCTTTTACTCGCCTATGACGATACTCTCTGTGCGCAGAAGTTAAGGCGTAGACGAATCGTCGCAGCAAGACGAATCTTTTATTCTGTATGACGATAAGCTCCGTGTGCAGAAGGCCTTAGTTTAAAATTAATTGTACCGTCGGGCGCATGTTGTGGCTGGTAAACTTTTGGAAGGAGCCGAGAGGCATTACCCATAAATTTAACAGCCGTTGGGGCCTTCGCCTTCTTATAACATGCAGTTATAAATCATATTCATTTATAAATACATATATTAGGTACTTGAAAAACTGATATGTAATCTTTAATATAAAATAAATCTAGGTATTAAGACATATTCATTCTAATTTATAAGTAAAGATTAGTTTTTCCTAAAAATTCCAATTTTTGCATAAAAGAACCGGTTTTTTCCGACAAGCAATTTTTACGGGAATTTTAAATCTCTAGGTACGATATAACTGAGAACTTTTAAAAAAGTTCAATTCAGAACACACTACCTCTACCACTATTTACATACTGATATTAGAACAATAAATCACAATGTAATCTCCTATTACTGATAATTTTAAAATGTCTATAGCTGCCAGAAATAATCGTTCTGCTCGAACTTCCCCTTATTTGATAATAAATAAAATTAATTTGGTCGGAGATGTATGGACACTTTTAAAGGTTTACTGAAGTCATTAATGGAAGATGGTCATTAGTCGATAAAAATATATTTAGCACAGTTAATTCCATTAGTTTAATAAATGAGAATTTTATTTAATCCATATGATATTAGGATATATTTTAGTTGTAATATGGACTTCTGGAATGAAATAAAATATTTGATTCGAGCGACCGTCAAGTTACGTTTATGGGTCATTCTTTTACAAACCACACACTTTTTATCCTTGACATGTTAGAATCGTCCGAAAAATTATTTACAACTTATATACATAAAATTATTCGACACGTATTTCAGGATATTACTGAATGAACTTTTTTTTTCGAAAATATATATAGGAAAACCGATAAATATTTTTCCGGACGCTGATGTACGGTGAACGGTTTCCGAGATACAGCCGCTATCTCGTTTAATTGGCCACCCCAGTTGCATTCATAAAAAAAGTCGCACAAGAATTAGAACGAGCGACTTTTGATACCCTGTCGACCTGTGTCAGTGATTGTTTATTGGAGGTTATCGAATGCTGTACAGCTCGACAAGCGAGTCTATAGCTACGCTATCGGTAAGGGGAATGCAATATCTTTTAAAATATGACCGACTCATGGGCGTGCTATTATTATCTTAATAATGTAATAATATATTTTTTCATGGCATGAATATATTTGTATCACCAGTGCAATATAATAGGCCTATCCATTAATATTTTTCGCTTATTTTGGCATTTTCGCCAATAAAATCCATTTGATTTCAACATGCACCTCACGGAAAAACGGAAAGTTTATGTCACTTCTCAGCTGTTGTAGCAACTTTTTAAGGTTGGAACCACTTTTAGTTCCAAATAAACCTTTTGTATTGTTCTCCTAACAAAGCCTTTGATTTTTTCGACAGCAAAGAGACGGGCCCTTTTTTTGACAGGAGATGACAGCAATTCATCCGGGTTATTTTCTTTCCTTTCAATATCTTCTTTGTGAATGTTTTTTACTGCACCCACGCTTACTCCCGTATACATTGGGACCCTTCCTAGCTTTCGCTTAAGTGGCAATTTAAATGTATTAATTTGTGATTCTTCTTCACACACCCTGTACACGTTGGCAATCACTTCACGGGTTTGACTATGAAGGGTTTTACCAGGGTATATTCATTCATTATCACAATTTTAAAACAAACCCTATACTACTCAACTGGATGAAGCATATGGGACATCGCCGAATAACCACGCCGGCACAATAGGCGTGTCACCAGACGTGTGTCGTCTAGCCGCCGGTTACCCATGGTTACCGTTGATATTGCACCATGTTGCCCTATTTTTGGATAGAAGTACTTTAATAAAAAAATATTTTATTTTGCATTTAAATATTAAAATAAATAGTACGAAAAGAAAGTTTTAAGAACATTGAAACTATAATAGAATATTAGTTTCTTATATACTTATGACAATTTACTTTAAATTGATAAATTTAATTTTAGGGTTTACTTGGTAACATATTATTAAATTAAAATTTAATATATGTGACAACATTGTTAATCCTAGAAATTTTCTTGCCCGCATTCCTTTTGTAGCTTCAGATAAAGTTGTCGACCTGTCCTGTAGATCAGATTTTTGTCAAGGGGGCCAGACAACATTCCCACCAAGTCGGTCATTCATGCTTAGATCTTGTCGCTCAAGCCGGGTTCTCATTAGTCGATTTTATTGATCAATTGATCAACTGTTTACAAAAGCTATGACGAGATACATAATGACTCTATCAAAGTGTCTTCATAACCACATTAATCATATAACATAGTATAACCCATATAATTCTACAAGTTATGATAGCTATATTTTCTGTGATGATGTGACGATAATACAGGCATTTTCCTCTAAGCCAATTAGGAATACTTTGTTGTACCAGGTAATTTTAGAGTATAATATCAAGAGTATGACGGTAGCATCTTATAAAGTTATGGAGTCATTAAACCTTGGATATCGTAAAGTGTTTTAGCGCTCTATCTATTTCCTGGCAGCTGTTACGGGGTTGCACAATAATAAAAATAATGATATAATGTTCAGCATCTTGTATTATTTTACAAATCGAAAGTAGAACACTTTTTAAGGCAATTTTCACATTTTTAGATTTTTATTCGGACTTTTAAGCCCTTAAATAAATTAGTTGGACGTCGCGAAACGGGGCGGACCTTCGCGTGACGCCACATCCTACATGCTGGTCTGAAGAGAGTTCAGATTTAGAAGCGTATAGCGCGTTTCTGTATGAAAACGTCGTTTGATTGTTAAATTATATCTTTTTTATCTTCGTTTTGAAAAAATAAATCTTACCTCCATAAGACCAAATGTTTTTTTCATATTTTTTCTAAACTGCGATCAAGAAGTCGTATCTAGTTCGAATAAGGTCTTCAAAAATAACACTTCCTGAGTTCTATAAAGTTTTCTTCGTCGCGAGCACTTTGTCTTCCATTAAATTCGATACAAATCGCACGATAGATATACGTACTCGATTGTTGTTGACACTATAAACATAGTCGCAATCACTGGAAGAACATGGAATCTTCAATTTGTCCTCAATGAATACGCAGTATTTACCGCTAAATCGGAATAATCTAAACTGTTAAGACCACATATTCTCAACGAATTCTGCTTAATGCGCTGCTCCAAATTATCCATACGAACCCTTCCTTCTTTGCTTATCTTCTTTTCAAGACTCTTTAGAGAGGAGATAAGAGAAGAAAGGTTTTCATCAAATTTCTTGAAATTCAAATCAATCCTTGATTCCAATTGAGTACTAAAGTTATTGCATAATTTGGTGATCGATTTCTCGATGTCATCAGAGTGTAACTTGTGGGACATTTTGACAACCACTGATTCACAAACTTATGCGCAAAATGAAGTATACAAATATACTCAAGTAAGTGTGTGGTTCCTGAGTTTGTTGTTTCATAAAAACGAAAGAAAAATTATATCGGATCGACTTTTAAATTACCGGAGATACTGTTTGGTAAATTGCCTCCCCGTAAAGTTTGCCACCCCAGGCCCTTGTTGGCCTAAGCGGTAATCCGGCACTGCGCACAAAACTGTAGTGCTCTTCTCATTCTTTACCTTTATTTTTCATTAAAAGTAACAGCTGACGTGTCATCTTATAACACTCATAACGCTTATCTTAAAAGAATATAGCTCCATTAAGAATACTTTGTCGTATATACAAGCAATTTTACACCATAATTCCAACGAGAATGCTGATGATAGCGCACTGCAAAGTTATTGAGTCGTTATAACGGTGATATCGTAAAGTGTTTTAGCACATTATCCACCCCCCTTGTTAACCGCTTCCGGGGGTTGTGGGAAGTTGCAGGTTTAAAGTTAAGATCTGGTGTCGCTCGTAGAGAAAATTATTATGGCTGAATATACGTGGCTGTTAAAGAATTTGTCGCCGTTAAAATACAAAAGAAAATGCATTAGCTGCATATATATAAAATTTGCTATTTGTTTATGGTTGGAGGCAATACTGCTACATCTATTCGAGTTTCATTGCCTTTATTTGTTTTAGTTACAATGTTTCTACTGACGCACATATGAGTATATGAAATGCATACACGGGGATTTCTGGACTATTGTTTAAAGGCATAAAACGAACTGTTTTGGGAACCTAAAACATCAGGTACCACAAGCAAACCCTTTCAAGTTATTGGTATTTCTCAAGTATCGTTGCCCTCGGTTGTTGTTTCAGAGTTTCTTTGGAAGGGTGCGTACAGCTCGACAAGCGAGTCTATAGCTTCGCGGTATCGGTAAGGCGGAAGCAATTTAAAACATGGCTGAGTCATGGGCGTGCTATTATTTTATCTTAGTAATGTAATAATATATATTTCTTAATGGCATGAATATATTTGTATCACCAGTGCAATATATTATGCCTTTCCATAAATATTTTTCGCTTATTTTGGCATTTTCGCCAATAAAATCCATTTGATTTCAACATGCACTTCAAAGTTTCACGGGAAACGGAGAGTTTATGTCACTTCTCAGCTGTTGTAGCAACTTGTTTAAGGTTGGAACTACTTTTAGTTCCAAATAAAACTTTTGTATTATTCTCCTAACAAAGCCTTCGATTTTTCCGACAGCAGAGAGACGTGCCCTTTTTTTGAGGAGATGACAACAATTGACCCGGATTATTTTCTTTTCTTTCAATAACTTCTTTGTGAATGTTTTTTACTGCATCCACGCTTACTCCCGTATACATTGCGACCATTTCTAGCTTTCGCTTAAGTGGCAATTTAAATGTATTAATATGGGATTCCTCTTCACACACCCTGTACACATTGGCAATCACTTCACGGGTTTGACTATGAAGGGTTTTACCATGGTATATTCATTCATTATCACAGTTTTAAAACAAACCCTATACTACGCAACTGGATGAAGCATATTGGACATCCCCGAATAACCACGCCGGCACAATAGGCGTGTCACCAGACGCGTGTCGTCATCTTCTGTCTGGGATATAACCTATCAAACCTAACCACCGGTTACCCATGATTACCGTTGATGTTGCACCATGTTGCCCTATTTTTAGATTAGAAGTACTTTTATTTACATTTAAATATTAAAATAAATAGTATGAAATACTTGGTAACATGTTATTAAATTAAAATTTGATATATGTGACAACATTGTTAACCCAAGAAATTTTCTTCCCTGCATTCCTTCTGTAGCTCCAGATAAAGTTGTCGACCTGTATCCAATATCGATTATTATATATAATATACAGGGTGTTCCTAAATATATCCGCAAACGCTTCGTTATCGATCTACAGGGTGTTGTAATTTTAATAGTTTTTTAGTTTTTTATTTATAGCTCCTGCAATTTCTAAGATATTTAGCTCAAATTTGGTATTGGTTACGCAATAGAGGGGTTATATGATTGCACGGTTGTCAGAATCTACAGAGTGATATTTTTTAGGGGTCATGCTCTCTTCTCTCCCTCTAAACTTTTTTGCGGTGGGCCGCTGGTAGATTTTAAAATACAAAATCATTGTTACATCTTATTTAGAATCTTTTTGTCCTTTTATAGTTTTTTCGTATCGAGAAAAAAAATAATAAACCATTTTCTGCAATAAAATAAACCTAATTTCTTTAAAATGGTCTAGTTCAGTATGGCTTTATTTGGATAATCTCTTATTCTATTGATTTGACGTAAGTTGTGTCAACATTAGAGTTGAATAGGATGAGGTGGACCTCAGCCTAGGCCCCCTAGGTCCCCTGATATAAATAGGCTAGATTTTTTCCTATGGAGGCATTTCAATTCTCTAGTGAAGACAACACGGGTTAATACAGTCGATGACCTACGACATCGAATAATAGATAGATTTGAACTGTAAAAGCCGTATTACAGTCGGGAATTTTTGTGGCGCCAGCAATGGCAATTATAATACAAGGATTCATGCGCAGTACACCGTTCTCCGTACTACAGTCCGAAAGTCTAGTCTTCTGACACTTAAAATGACACGGATTCATGCGCAGTACACCGTTCCCGATCAGCTGTCTCTCATTACCAGAAATGGGGCACGCGCCATTTTAATTGCCATAGCCGGCGCAATTGGGTAGACATGGATTATTCTGTTATTTTTAACTGTTTATTATTTGGTCGAAGCAGGTATGAACAGCTAATGGCCATTTAAACCCACTGGTACTTAAATTAGCAGTTTACATTCTTTATTAAACTTATGGACTGCTAATTCAGCAACTTTTTGCACCTCCTATTTGTAAATAGCAGTAGCTGCTTTAACTGGTAATCAAAACGAACAGGTTTGCCCATCTCTAATTCTGGGGGTATTTTAGGGATTTCGACAGTACCAACTGCTGTTCTGACCGTTGACAATGCTCCAGCTGATCGACGTTGACAATGCTCCAGCTGATCGAGAACGGTTTACTGCGCATGAATACGTGCCATCATAATTGTCGGCGCAAGAGAAAAAATTTCCGACTCTAATACGGCCTTAAGAAATTCTCCCTGGGTATTTGAAAGAGTGCGAGAATCAATGCGACGAAGATCGGAGGGTTATATAAGGGTTGGAGGAAGTCACTTCCAATAATTTTTCTGAAATAATAAGCTACAAAAATCGGGTTTGTTCCAGCTTAATTTTTAACTAGATAACGATAAATAAAATATCAAAATTAATAGAATAAGAGATTATCCAAAATAAAGCCATAGCCTACTAGACCATTTCAAAGAAATTAGTTTCATCTAGCTAATTCCAGAAAATGGTTGTTATTTATTTTTGTTCTCGCTAACTGCCAGAGATACGAAAAAACTACAAAAAAGTTTTGACAACGGTTTAACATATGAATGCACATGTAACCTCTCTTTGGCGTAACCTATGCCAAATTTGAGCTAAATACGAGTAACGAAGCGTTTGCTGTCCTATGTTTATATGTTTATTTGAAATTCTAGTCATAAAATAAACCACATAATCACCCCCTTCCGTTTGTACATCCTATTTAGGAACCAGAACAAAAGAGGTCGAAACCGGTCTGCAGGTGGTGACATCTTATCAATGGAGAAGGCTTCCTTTTCTTGGTACTACCATCAGGGTCGACACTAGCGTTTTAGGCGCCTGGGACAAACCTAAAATTTGGCGCCCCTCCTCTGCTCCCTTTTTTTCCAGATCCAAATAAATATGCTCATTTGAACTTTATAGTATTTAATTGAAAGTAATGCATTGTTTAGCTAATATACCATCTTTAGCTACCATTCGAGACACTCTTTCCTCGATCGAAACTTTTTTCTCAGATGAAAAGAAAATCTATAATTTTCATTTTCTTACGTAGCACAGAAGAACCACTAACATCTGAGCGCTTAGTAATAGAACTAAACGAACTACTCGTGCTGCTGGTACTAGCTTTCATTTCCTGTGTTATTTTATCAATATCAACACTATACCGCTGCTGCTATGGGCTTTCAAATTAATATTATGCTTTATTTGTAAGTGGGTGTGAAGACCTTTGGTGGAACGAGCAGATATTTTGATAATGCTAGGGCATAACTTACATTTAGCTATAAGACCATCTTCAGATTTTTAAAAATAATTCCAAACTAAACTTGAACCTTTATTGTCTTTGTAAACTACAATGACACTCATTTTTGTGATTGCTGTTTAAATTCCATGTATTATATTCAACCCCTTGATAAATGTCACTAGATACTAGTAGAATAACGCCCTTACTTTCGCACGTACGCAAGAAAACTGTTTTGTTTAACGTATTTTCAATAACCCAGCATGGCGGGGAATCCCCGAAGCGTCGACCAAAAATACCGCAGTTCATTGTTTGCTATCCCGCGAATCCCGCGGATCTGCGGGATCGATGGGCTCAAGCCCGCAGGTTTGCGGGATTAAAGTTTGGGTGCGGGATTGGTTTTCCTACTTGGGGCAGTTGCCCCGATTGTCATTTCCTGATACGGTATAGTGCTACAGTGTAGACAAAAATACGTCCTTATAGTATAAGGTTATCTTCGGGTGGTTAGGAAATAATTTTTCCACCATTGGTATTTGATATTAATACCACCTGAAAGCAAAGCAACTTTTTCTTTCGGTATAAAATTCGTTTAGACTAGAAATCCTTCTTTCCATTTACCAATACCAAACTGAACGGTAATACCTTCACCTTTAAAATCAAATTCAATAAAATATCCTCAATCCAAATTCTAAACCGGCCAATTGATATTCGAATACACTCACCCGGCGGAGTTTTTCGCCGAGCGTGCGGCATAACTTTGTATATAAAACGGCTCGTTTACATCGGTTCCTTCCACCGAGCCCATTACTTCAAAGAATTTTAATATAGCGTTCAGAATATTCAGGGAAGTGAATTACTTTGCCAGCCAGAAGCAGGTTTAAAGGCAGCCATTTTGTCCCTGGAGGAAGCTCACTTTAAAAGTTCTGCTGTTGCGAGAGAAGCCTCCGCTTGGATTTGAAGTGACTTCATAATATTTGATATGTTATTGATCGTTGTTACGTTAGTCTCCTTTGCTTAGAAGCCGGGGAGAGATATCGTTTTAAAAATGTTACAAGCTTGGAGTTTAATTGAGTTTGAGTTGTTATTACGTTACGCTCTAGATAGGATCATACTCGACAAGATTTACTTTTATTGTGGTAGCCGTCATCATCAGGATTAGGCGAATTCCTAAATTCACCTTCGGATCGATCGGTTATGAGCCGTCATCTAATCAGATGGGCAAAACAGGAAAAGTATAGATGCCTTTTAATAATTACCCACTCGGTGATATGTAGTGATGAGCTATATTATGATTTTTCAATCACGTTGGGAAACGTGATTGTTATTTTTTATATCAGTGAATTTAAAGCGTGACGTAATCACGATTTATAAATTTTTATCACTGCTAAGCGAGATGTTAACTAGATAATACAGGGTGTTATGGAAATGACGTATTATATTTAAATGGGTGATTCCTTGGGTGTCCTAGAGAAGCGCTACATATTTTATTTTTTTTAAATCGACCGTTTTAAAAGTGGGGTAACAAACAATCTTACTCACAGGTCAGTCCGCGATACTTTACAGCATTTCACCCAGAGCCAATGGCAATGTTGCCAAACTTAATGTAAAACTGTAATTCCATATAAAATTATAGAAATTAATTATTTTCTACCTACTTGTATTTATCCTTATTCCTAAAGAGCGAGGAAATCAAGGCACAAACACAATCAGATTTTTTTCTTGTTCATGGGAACACAACGTATCCTGCCGCTGGTTGGTCTTCAACTAACAGACGCAAGCGTGCGTCGCTATATGAAACTACTTCGTTCAGCCGAGGTAAGGCGTCAAGAGGTCATTGGCATTTGACCTAGTGACGTACGTGGCTATTACTATTCCATTTTTCGGGTTGTTTAAACCATAGTCCGTCGTAAATGTTCTTCAATTAATTGTACAAAAAAGTATTACTGAATGGAAAAGTGTTTAAATTATTTTAGTTTGTCTAAAGAGTGTAAGGTGTACATATGACAATACCGGCCAGAATTCCTTGATTGCTTACAAGTATCGCAGTGCCACACAGGTGTTTTTCTGGTTTGACGTCAGGTCACTTTTACCGCTGAATGAATTGGAAGCTCCATTTATGGCTATGTTATGCCTATGTTTCTTCAATTTGTCTTTATCTCAGGAATTGCCGGTTTAAATATAATACGTTATTTCCATAACACCCTGTATAGGGAAGAGAATATTGCGCGCATCGTAAAATAATTAGTGGGTGATGATCGATGTATTTAAATTATTTATTATGTATACTACTTTACTACTAAAAGAACTGTAACAAGAGAAAACTATAATCTGTAAAAAATATTACACAACATTAATAACAAACAAAAGAAAACGTTATTTATACCTAGATTAAAGTAGAATTATACCCTATACCCTAAAACTATGATAAACTAAACACTGTGTTCTTTACAACAAATTATTTTGTCATGCAAATACGCATGGTTTCTTAATCATTTTGTGCGTATGGTATATGATCATTCAAGAATAGAATCATTAATCATTTGAGATTTCTTATTACTTAGCATGTTTCTTTAAAAATGCCCAGAGCTCGCTAGTCTTTGGAACAATACTACTCATTTCATTTCACGGTTTCAAGTTCAAGATTCAGAAGTCACAGTCAAGTACCAAGTAACGACCTGACTACTTCACGGAATCACATTTTAAATAATAAGTCTATATGAGATGTGATTTGATAAAATCCACCTAAAAGCAATAAGTCCAGTACCCTCCATATTATTCTTATGATCATATGCTAAAAGGACCTTTATTACTCTCTACCAATAAGGCACGAAGTCCCGTATCATCACCCATGTTGTTCTAACGGTGATATGCGAAAATGCCTTTTATTATTTTAACACAATTGGTATTGGTACAACACAATAAGGCCGATTATGGCAAATGTAATAAATATATTTCTTATGGTGTTACAACAATTGAACCCCATGGCAATATATTTTAAACAAAAAGATAGGTTTAATGATTAGTAAAAGTGAAATACGTAGGCAAAGGTAATTTTTAAAATGTGACTCCATCACGCTTTTTCTTGCTGCTAAGGAACTGTGACTACCTGTGATTTGTTGATATCAGTGATTAAGTCACTGTCTTATACAGTAATAATATCAGTCAGATAACGTACCTGCGCAGCCGACGGAATTTTCTTAATTTCAAAACGAGTGGCATAACTCACTAATGTGCAACTTTTGTCTAATTGGATCATTTCGGTGTGTCGTATAGTTAACGTGGTTGCTGTAGAATACATTCTTATCCGGGGCACCCTGTATAAATGTGGAAATACTCTAGTTATAAATTCAGGCGAAAAATCGGAAAATATCGCCTGTCACTTGATAAACGACCTTCAGTCTACGTGCCGCACCATCCGATTGGCGACTTTCGAGTTTGACGCTGAGCAGGTACACGACATACGTCTTTCTTAAAGGCACATAAACGAGAAGGTGCATATAAAAAAGTATGCCAAATCCCTTAGCGGAGTCATCGCGAAATGGGTTTTGTAAAGTTTTGTTTTAACTGGCTAGCCAGCGGCGTAATTTAGGTCTCCGATTGTAAATATTAAAAAATTAAAGGATATAATTTTTAAATTTTTATTTACTATAAACTCGAGAAAACTTCTCAAAAATAACATAATAATAGAAATTGTAAATAAAAATAACAAAACGAACAAAATGGTTAACAAAATATATAAAAAAATTCGTTTGTAATCTTAATAACTAAGTCTTGGTAAACATTTTTAAATCTAAACAGGAACTTTTTATTATTAAACTCAAGAAGACTTCTTCAAAATAACATACATTATAGAAAATGTTAATTGAAAATAAGAAAACGAGCAAAATAGTTAACAAAACATAGGTATCGACAAATTTTTTGGTAACCAAAAGTAAACATTCTTAAATTTTAACAGGAACTTTTAGGTAACTATAAATATGAATTTCAAAAAATAATCACCTATTTATTTTGCCAGTCGCGTAACTAAGCCTACATTTTTGAAAGGCACACAGTGGGCACCTGGTAATTTAAAGTCGAAGAATTTGACAGGCCATTTTAAATATCTACTTATTTTATGCTCGTAGATTGAGAAAGATGTGAAGAAAAATAACTCTTGGTAATACTTTTTGTTCGAGTTAAAAAAGCACAATAATAAACCCGAACAATAAATACAGCTTTGGGTGATTTTTTGCAGTTGCAGTCATCGCTTGGTGAATTGGAATTTCAAGCGATTCACTCGAGCGATTCACTGGATTATTAAAATCGCTCGAGTATCAAGTACTCGATTATTAAAATCATCGGTTTATCCCAACACTAAATGAAACCCAAAGGTGCAGCACAAAAGCGTACACCTTCCGGAAGTCGCATCTAGTACGCGTCTATGATGAGACGCTTCGTGTGCAGAATGCCTTAGATAAAAAATTTGTGTTTCATAGGGCTGGACTAATTTTACTTGTATTCACTTGATTGACGAAACTTGATTAACTTGATAATTGATTTCTATCTTTTATTTTTAGCAACCTTTCCAATGACGAGGCGGATCGGCCACCCTTACCAAAATAGGACACCTCCGAAAAGGAAGAAACCGAGAACATCTTTCACGAGACTACAAATAGCAGAATTAGAGAAAAGGTTTCACAAACAGAAATACTTAGCGTCGGCGGAACGAGCGGCCTTAGCAAAAAACTTAAAAATGACTGATGCACAAGTTAAAACGTGGTTTCAAAATAGGAGGACGAAATGGAGGTATGTCTTAAGATATTAAGCAATAGACAAATAATGATAAACAGCATTGAAACCAGAGATTCGGTTTTCCGAAATATATCGATTTAATCAAATCGAAACATATCGTCTGACAAATAGACCCCGCTACAGCTTGTCGATGAAAAACCTAAACCTAACCTCAAATATCGGGAATATATTTTTCGGCGAGAAGCAGTGTTACCAGTAGTACAATAGTACTAGATTTAGTACTTTTTGAAGACATTTAGTAATATAGTACCTTCGAACTCAAATCTACCTACCTACCAACCTTTTCAAAATGCTCGACACATACCATCTTTCTCTGACCTAAACAAATCATAAGCATGATATCGGAAAGTACCCACCTTCTATTAAATATATTTGTCAGGTAGACGTAATTGAATGAAAAGAGCCCTGTGATGTGAAATCTCAGGTACGGACTATGTTTATAACTCCGGACGGAGATTTTAGGGTATTAAATTTACAAGTATAAAATTGGTTTATTTTATTGGTTTCACTTAACTTTTTTTAATTCTAAAACTAGAAAATATAGTCCATACCTGAGCACAGCATTCACCACTGACCTCAAATACGACCACAAATTACACATTAGAGTTACATTATATCTCTCTCTTTCTCAGGTAAGCGATGAAAGCACAGTAGAAGATAGAACAATAGGACTTATGTGATTTCTGATTTTATTAATTACAGGGAGTGACCTTGTACTGCTCTTTAATACATTATTGCTTTTGATTTGTACGAAGAATACCCTGTAGCTTCCTTTGTTGCACGTTCCATTATCTTTCTGGTATTTTTAACTAATCTCTATTAAATTATCGTGTTAATTCAAAGGGGCGTATCTACAGTGATCGTTCAAGGTTCCACTGCAGTAATTCTCCAGACCGTCTACAGTCGAGCTCGGTGCAGTGTGAATCATAATATTTCTCTAGCTGCGTGACGCGGTCGAAAATATTTAATAATGGCCGATCTAGTAGATGTCCAATTTTTTCATAAAATGGGTTTTGTAGATAAAAGGATAAACAAACAAGATGGTATTTTTGAAATTAATTTAAGATGAGGGGCGAGTATGTTACAACTATTTAAACCAAGGATCTTACATCACGGAGGATAAGACTTTGGTTCACAGTCTTTGAGGAATAAACAATTCACATTCTTAGGTGGATTGTAAACAACTTTCCAGAGAAATAATCGGGGAGCTCTCTAGTATAATTTTTCTTTGTCATTTTCTATAATTAGACAAAAACATTGCGTCGCATTCGAGCATTCGGAATGTACTTTTTATAAAGCACTTGTTGGAACGTCCGTCTTACATACCTGCTTTCCCGTTTGACACTACCTGATTAACAACTATCATATTTGTCGTTATTTCTAAATAAAATTCTTTGCTGTTTTTCAGTGTTTGTGTGTTAAATTTAAGTATTGATTGTGGGAAGAATAGTAATTCTCAACTAAATATGGTAAGAGTGTGCCAAGTTTACCATAAAATGGATACAAATAGTCACGTCCGTCGGTTGTTAGTTTTTCCTAACAAATACATATCAAACCAGTTACCTGAGTGATAACAGGAACCGACATAAGATAAAAAAAAAGATTCTACAGATCGAATCATCTATTTTCTATTGTGTTTATTTTCGTAACAACAGCCTCCACATGAGATAGAATTACCGAGTCCATGTTTGTTTCAAGTCGGTGATTTAAACAATTAAATTGTTGTTGTTGTTGTTATTTTTCATTTGTTCACAATAAAAAGATGAATTGAATACCCTTCTAAATAGTATTATTTACTTTAAAAGAGTGTGTAATAAGCTTACCACTCGAGTTGTGTAAAGATTTGTTTCAAGAAAAATGGATATAACGTAATGACTTCTGTAAAAGTACCTGGGTAATCCCATTATTTATGATCGTTTGTTATTATTACGTGGAAAGGACCGGATTGTAATAATTATAATTAAATATAGGCACATCAGGTAGGTTAGGTTGATTAATTTATATTTAAATATCTTTTTGTGGTAAAATTTGTTAGTTTTTGAGGAATGGTTCAAGAATTGTCTTTTACCAAACATTCCTCAGAATAGCGTGATAGTAATGGGCAATGCGAGCTATCACAGTCGCCAATTACATAAAGCTCCAAGCTCAAATAATACAAAATTGGAGATTCAGAACTACATGGCGGCGAATGATATATATTTTGAAGAAAGTTATAAAAAAAGTGATCTTTTAGAAGTTTTAAAGACATTTTGTATAAAAAAAAGTATATGTTTGTGACACATTGGCAGAAGAAATTGGACATACAGTGCTACGGCTCCCACCCTATTATTGCATTTTTAACCCCATAGAGCATATGTGGCACCAGTTAAAATCACTGGTTAGGTCTGAAAATATTTCTCCGACTTTAAGTTCTAGTGTTGTAGAATTAATACGAAAATGCTTTAATGATATTCCCCCAGGTAGTTGGAAAAATTCAGTCCGTCACGTAATAACTGTAGAAAATTCGTATATTAGTCTGGATCGTATAATTAATCCAATTATAATTAATTTTGATGAGGATAGCGATAGCGAAACAGAACTATCTATAGAATGACATTATATATGTAAATAAATATGACTAGTAATATTTAAAAAAAATGTTATTTCACTTGATTACATTAATATCATTACTTGTTTTCCTTAGTCCGTCTCTTCACACTTCACTTGTTGATTGCCAAGCTCTTGTCTACACAATGGGACCGACCCAGGAAATCATTAAGTCATATCCAATTTTCGTGAAACGTACTGTACTATACTTTCTCTACGACTTCATATTTACTTTTATGTTAAATTATCGAAGTATGCTAATAGAAGATTATGAGTCGATTCTCACATGGTTCATTAGTATACCAGTCAATACATTTCTGGGTTTTTCTAGTAATAAATTATTTGCTGCGGAAGCAGCTTCTAATTTAATTTCCCGTGGCGTTCCCTCAATCTAAATATCGGGTACTTTACCCAAAAATTTGCATAAAAGCTGTTGGAAACATTGACGGTTTTGGCATATCATGGGTAATGTGATTAGTGGAACTGTTACGTAACAGTAGACAATACGTAGGTTCGTACTAATATAGGAGTAGACAATTTTTTTTTCGGTCGATAAGGCGTATAATATGATGCGCCACTGCTTTCCTACCAAGACTACCCAGAAAGCATTAATACGGTCAGGTTGTTGTTAATGGCGAAGATTTGAATATAAAAGATTAGTCAAAATAAGTGTAGGGATAAAGTGGCTTTAAAATGTAACATCTTTTTTGATGTCGATTAAAACCGTAGTTATGTCGAGTAGTTCTTTTAAACAAACAGCCTGGACTTTTAATTACCTGTTCAGTAATGGACATACCGTGTTAAACAACTAACTGGCGCCGACCAGTGACAGTTGACAGTCGCCCCACATTGCGGCAATAAGATTTAAATCGAACGAGTTTTGTTTCTATCCTTTTTTGGCTTATGTTATGTATGTATATTAGTTGCGTTCGCTATCGAGCGAAACCGAGTATCTTTAATTCAAATTTAAAGGAATAGCTTTAATGGTATTACTGTTAATCGTAATTAGGTACTTCTCTTTAAGTGGAACTTCTGGTTTTGGGTTTGTTCAAATGGCTTTAAAAGATTCTACAGGTAATTTACTTGATAAAGGCGTTTGGGCATAAAAAGTTCTTACATATTTAGAAAATAGCGAAAGGTAATTTAAACACACCTATTGGTATCTATATATACCGGGTGATGCATCGCTAAGTTGAACAGAGGAAATCCAGTGTCGTTCTTGGCGGTGGCGGCTCGTGACCTATGATAGAGGGGGTTCGCAAGTATGGTGAAATTTTCCTAGGCGTTTTAAATGTAGAAGGAAAAAAAGTAATAAGAAAGTGCGTTAGGTAAAACATATTTTTATTTATTTTTTAATTTTAAACAAGAAAATACAACTTTTGAAAATAAGAAAGGTTTTCTTAACGTCGTCGCATGCAACCCTCGTAACAATATTTATACAGTCCACTACTAATACTACTAAAGCCATCTACGAGCTATCAAGAACACCGAATGATGTCCAATACTACTACCGCCATCTACGGTGATTTTTTATTTGTTTCATTAGTTAATTTCTCTAGAGTATAGTGGAATAAAGGAATTCGGCAAATATATTTTTCAAGTTATCAAGGAAACCGAATGATGTCTAATACCACTACGCCATCTACGGCTACGTTATTATGCGCAACCAAGACGAGAACAAAAGTTAACTGTTTTATGACGAGAACGAATCTAGCCACGAGACTGACAAGTTGGCATTCTTAATATTTTCAGTGTTTTTTAGTTAAAATCATATCGAGTATCATTTATCGAAATACACAACATTTATCGACCCTACACAATAGTGCTTAAACGTAAAGTCCATTATTCGGTTCTTAATTGTAGAAAATTGATCAATAACAGCCTCATTAAGTTTGGACTACCCTCTATATTTTTTTTTCATATATTTCATTTCTAATAAAGTCCCTAGATTTACCCTTTGTGGTCTGCATTAAATTAATTTCGGGTTTAGGTGTTTCCGCATTCTTCACTTCAATTTTTTGCTCCAAACTCAAAGAGCTAAAGTTATTTCTTAAATAGTCCACCGTCAACTATTCATTTTAAGTTAATAAATATATAATATGAAAACATACACGCTCCAATATCTAACTAGATGCACGAACAGACAACAGCGCGGTGCACAAAAAAACTGTGCGCCTTTTCCATGTTAAATCGCCATAGCCCCGCTGCCACCCGCCACATGTTACTACAGAGAAACTGCACTACTTAATCGCACGTGCGAGCAAGTCTCGTCATAATGGTCATTTACCTCGCCCGAGGCACGGTTGCCGGATCTATACAGTTTGGTTTGACGGGATGATAAAATATTAGGGAGGGTCGGACTTTTTTAGTTTGACGATACTATAAAATATTAGGGAAAGTCGGACTTTATACGATAAATAATATTCAATGAATATAAATTAATATTTTTTATTCGTTTTGTTTTGGGGGTGCACGTGTGCATGTGCACTTTATAGAAAAACTGTTTTATAACTTGTTGAAGAGGCCGATACAGTAAACCTATGTGCCGAGTTTGAATACTTTTTGGTGAGCCAGTCCTAAGTTATTCAATTAAACGTGATATAGGTAATACAGCAAAAAAATTCTATGATGCTATTGCTAAAGATTGACGTAAAGCTGAACAATCACGAATACTTATAAACTGGAAGAAGACAAACAGCCGTGTTAACAAATCGAAGCAAGTATGAACAAACGAACAAACCCGTCATCCATTACGTCTGGCATCAGCTGACAAACGCACGTGCTTTTCAAATGTCACTTTTGTCCAAATTTTTATTACTGTCAATATTTCAAAGTGACATTTAACCAACAAAAAACATTCAAAGCCCTTTTATTTGATTTACTAAGGCCGGTATTAGACTATCAAATATATTTGACAAAGATATTTTATAAAAGAAATTTTCTAAAATATTTGAAGTGTAATATCAGTTCTTTTATAAAATATTTATTTTATAAAAGATATTTTATAAAAGATAACAACCAGCCCGGTGAGACCTCTTATGGCGGGGATCGAAGCATATAAGTAGGCCGTGCAAGTGACGTCACAGCCAGGCAGGTTACTCCATACGTTTATCCTTTTGTGTCTATCGTTCTGTGTCAATATCAGACTCGGGTTTGTTCGATTTGACCTAGGCCATATTTATCTCCCTTTAATGAATCGGAGAAGGTTGATGCAGACAGAGACAGACGTAGAATGCGAGCAGCACAAGTTCTTAAATTCTTTTACAACCGAACATCCTTCGTCTGGAATGGAATAAAAATCAAGTAACCTATGCAAGTAACATATGATTTATAATGTGATTGAAAATGGTGGAGGAAACGTCATTAAATTCTAAAATAATTTTTAATTTTCTATTCTTTTCACGAAAGCGGACCTTTTCGTTTTGTTGCTGGTAAGTAATTTATGATTGAAATATTTTTTTATTAATTTTTATTCGTTATTGTTATTTTACATTATAAAATTGTCCCATTATGTCCCAAACTTCTCACGCAAACTAGCAACAAACACATTTTTAATGAATTTTACTTAAATTTTACAATCTAAAAGTCAAAAGCTACAACATAATATTTACAGCTATATAAGTTATATTAACCCGTAGTCAGAATTTTGATAAGTCCGATAATAATTCTTTCCTTTCATAGTTTAATTGAGAATCCCATAATGACTGAACATTAAAGAGGACTTCGATCACTAATGTTGCCAGGAATATGCTACGAAACAAACAAATTGGAAGCCCATAATCATAATGATGGTGCATATATTTACTTGGTTAGTAGCTGTAGTATTGTATTTACCTTGATTTGTTTGAAGTTTAAGATGGTAAAATATTTTATGTAAATTTTGATTTATTTCCTATTTTTTAATAAAACTAATTACAACCTTCAATCTCTGAATTCTGTATTTCTAGTATTGTTACTAGTTCAATAATAATATAAAAGTATGTAAGGACAATTTTAAAGCGATATTTACAGCTGAAAACCTATGTCAAAATCCTAATATTTGATTTTCTCTACTTAGTAAATCAAATGAAAGGGTTTTGATGTTTTCTTTGCTTGAATGTCACTTCAAAATATTGACAGTAATACAAATTTGGACAAAAGTGACATTTGAAAAGCACGTGCGCGCCAGGCATAATGGATGTCGCCGTATAATCGCCTGCTTCGAATATTTAACACGGCAGTTTGTCTTCTTCCTGGTTATAAGTATTCGTTGATAACAACAGTCGATTATCTTTGATAAAAGATTGTATAGTTGATTGGTAACGGTAGTAACCTCATGTTCTGACAATAAGGCATAAATTTGATATTGACTGCGACTGGTATTGGTATATAATACCATGGCGGAAAATAAGTTTGTCTGGTGCATTTCAACAACAAAATTTCTATTTTCGGAGTATGAAAGGTTCGAAATATTGTACAACCATCAACACCCGGATTACAAAAACCGAAATAAAAGACTGGATATATTTATTTATTTATTTTCATTTTTTGCCATGCAAGTTTCTGGGATTATGCCTGAAAGGGTACATTGAGGTATGCGACTGCTGTACTGTAAACTAGCATAACTCTCTCCTGTTGCCACAAACCGAAGGGTAACCATAAGGCGTTCCTCATTGCTGATACAATTCCTTAACATGTGTATTCTGTCGGGATATCAATGTTGATATTTTTAAAACAATAAAGTTAAATGTTTCCTCGTCCATTCTTAAATAGTTTTTATAACTCCTAATACCTTCAACTCGTAACTCCTGAAGGAGATTGTGGTGGACACCCCTTAAATTACGTCTTGCCACCCAGGGCCTTACCCAAAGGTGCCTGGCTTTTTTTTTACATTGTAATCACGGCAGCACTTAATGCTAGACAAGCTAATGCACGTATATCGTTCATTTTTAATTGTACAAACTTGACAAGTCCCTTCAAAAATTGTCAAAGTTCTTTGACAGTGTAATACTAGTAAAAACTTTTATAAAAGAAATATTATCAAAGAAATGCTATAAAATATTTTATAAAAGATCTTTGTCAAATATATTTGATAGTCTAATACCGGCCTAACTGGTGAAAATCAATATTAGGATTCTGACATGTTTTAAGCTGTAAATATTACTTTAAAATAATCCTTACACACTCTTATATCATTTTTTGAACTAGTAACGTAACTACAAATGAAAAAATAAACTTCAGAAATAAGCTTGTAAGTAGTTTTATTAAAAAATAGGAAGTAAATCATAATTTACATATATTTTACCATCTTCAACTGGGCTCTAGGTCCTAGCAAATATGTCAAGCTTCAGGTCCAAGCTTATTTTTGGGCCCCATATGATTTAGGGAAAGAAATTATTATTGATGCTTACTCTCAGTAAAGATGACTAAATGAATATTTCAATTACAAATTACTCACTTGCATCAAAAAAAAAATCAGATGTTGCTTGATTTTCATTCCCGCCAGACGAAGGAAGTTAGCTTGTTTAACAATTCGTGCTGTTCGCATTCTATGCCTGTCTCTGTCTGCAGCAACCTTCCTTAATTCAGTAAAGTGAGACAAATATGACCAGGATCAAGTCGCCTGCATAAACAATCACTGTTTGGCATTTCATATTAACTCTACGTAAGTCTGATATTGACGCTTGACGCTGAGTGAAACAGATAGATACAAGTAGGTTACTTGTGAGCATATGGAGTTTTCCTTTTGTCAATGTCAAAATTTAATATGCTGGTATTTGCTACATTACCCAAACTATGGGAGTTTCGTGATTGTATCATCACGAATAGCTTAGGATTGGCTCACCACAATATAATCAATCTCGGCACATGGGTTTGTTATATCGGCCTTTAAGAAGTTATAATACAATTTTTCTATAAAATGTACAGGGAAGCCAATATTCAGCCACTTGAAAAATTACATGGGATTTTACCTTGTTCAATGATGTATTACCAGGTACTATACTATTTTGACTAACGCGGCAACGTAGATATATTTCACCTCCTCCAAAATAAAGTTCTAGATCCTTGCTTGCTCTGTATTGAGATCAACCTATGTTTTTGACCAATAAACACTTGTTTAATATAAATGAATTATTATTGAGCTCTTTTTTCTTTAAAATAATACTTTAATAAATGCATAAAAACCCCAACGCGAGTACTAAATACACAGGGTATTATGGAAATGACTTATATTTGAACCGGCAAATCCTGAGATGAAAATAAATTGAAGAGAAATAACCATAAATGGCGCTTTGAATTATTGAGCGAAATATAAACTTATATAAAATCGGAAAATTTACGTGGCCACAACTGACGACGTTCGCAATAAATAATTTATTGAGGCAGTCTCAAGTCTCAGAAGATGTCAACGCATTGTAGGCGACGTTGTCATATTACAACACATAATAGTAAACGCACGTGTTCAGTTTTTGACAACAAGTCGTCTTTGACCCGTGTTATCACTCCTTTTTCAACCTTTTTAGACAAAAAAAACTACAATTTTAAGGAACATACTCTCTTACCTTCGATCTTATTTTAAAATAATCCGTTTTATAATTAAATTCCATAAAAAAATAAAATACAAAAAGTATGTTTTGCAACAGAACCAACAGTAGATAATTTCACACAAATTTGAAATCATATCACAACATTAAATTATTATGAATTATTTCACAGAAAAAAATCGGGTAATGCTTCAACTAACAAAACGTTTAAAATTCGTATACATTAAGCACGCGGAACCCTCGGCAACGTCGTTCCAACACCGAATATCGAAACATACTGAAGCAACGATACTGAAGGTTAAATATATCAATACGCACGCGGCGGTTATCCAGGCAAGGGCGAGACACGCGGCGTGATCTGGCATCACTGTAGTTTACTCTAGTGACCTACATTGTTTCTAACTGAAACCAGATGGAGCAGCGCGACACCTTGTAAGCAGAAAGGGTTTTTACCTTAATAATTAGATATTCTAATAAAAAAAAGTATGTAGACTTTCTCTAGGACACCCATTTAAATATAATAAGTCATTTCCATAATACCCTGTATATTTCAGGCGCGAGTAGTAGGTTAAACATTTCCACACGAATAACAAAACCATATATTTTAATTCCAGTTACCATAATATGACCAAAAGCCAAACTGAAACAAGCGGCTGTTGTAGATACACTATTGTAGACCATTACTGGCACTGTCCAGCGATGTTCTCGAGCAATAGCAATCAGATTGGTGGCGGGATTGCCAATTTGACACCCTAAAAGCCTTTGAATTATTTAGAAGCCGACAGAGCGATACGCTGAATAATGTAGACTGACACAGGTCTAGTGTTTAGAACGTTAAATATTTACCGCTACTTTCAACACCATAAAGCCAATTTTATACACTTTTTATCGGTTTTCAATGTTACACATCATAAAAATATAGGAGGTACCTGTATAAATTTTACAATTTTGACAAGTTGATGCAGTGCTGTCGATGAAAAATACAATTTGTGTATGTCATGAAAGGTTTAAAAATAGCGAGATAATTTATATTTTTTACTTGCTAATTGCTTTTTAACTATTTTTTTCAGTCAGGAGCACCTTTCAGGAAGCGTATCTTTTAATCCAGAAATACAAACCCATTTACAACAACAATTATCATAATGTTGTCCTATACACTTATCTCAATAAACATAAAATATAGTAATAATACCATTGAGAAATATGGACCCGGTATTTCTATCTACTTTTTCTATTTGGGTTTCATAATTATGGCTACATTGTGAAATGTAAAAAAAATTGAATAACCTGCCACTTTATGAAACTGAAATTTTATTTTTTTTATGTTGGCAGCAAGTAGGGTTCGAAATTTAGGCTTACTTTGATTTCGTCGAAATTAGTTTTCTTGGCATTATGGATTCGACAACAATTTTTTATAGGAAACTTTAACCTTGCAAATGATCACTTTTACTAGATATTTATCTGAAATACCTATACTCGGAAATATAATAACATGCTGACGGTGTCCATCAACTAATTTCTAGTAACAACTATAAAACAACATAACCTAAAAATAATAGAAACATCTTCCAGTTTATTCTCTATTTCTAAAGTTTTGTTCAATAAAGTACTATTTTTATTTTTAATTCGATATAGTATTATACATATTTATAGTTATTGTAGACATTTCCTGTGCATTAATTGTTATTCCTGTCAGATTCTGTGTCGACACAATATTTTGTTCAATAGTATTATTTATTATTTTGTTCAATATTTTGAACTTTGTTCTGCTCGCACCCCAACTCAAAGTTTTGCATATTCTTTTTAAAAGTTTCTCTAGATTATTTTTTGCAATTTCTCATATTTTTGACGGAGTACAACTTTCTTCCTGACTCATTTTTATTAACTTTAATAATATATTTATTTTTAATTATGAGGGATGGGAAGAAGCTTTGTTGTGTTCAATTGTTTCTATCATGGCATATTTGATACTTGTAACATTTTATGAAATTGTAAAAGTATTGCCAACCCAAAAAGAAAATACTAATTCAAATGGAAAAAATCTACTATGTTTTTTAAAGATTTTCAGACTTTAAAGACCCAAATAGAAAAAGTATTATAAAATACACAGTTCATAAAACAATTAGAGCACTTATAATTAAGCGCGTGCTCTAAGGTAATGTCTTATGAAACTTGTATCTGAATATACTATTGTACACGTCAATCATAATCATCAACTAGCCCCTCTGCGTCCACTGCTGGACACAGGCCTCCCCTCTCTCTGCCCACTCCTCTCTGTTTTGAGCCTTCTGGATCCAGTTGGTAGTGATTCTCTTTATGTCATCTGTCCAACGCGCTGGAGGTCTTCCCCTGCTTCGTTTGTCAGCTCGCGGTCTCCACTCCAGCATCCTTTTCGTCCATCTTCCGTCTGCCATTCGGGCCAAGTGTCACGTCAATGGAACGCCTGTTATTACGAACATAACAACAAATATATTGGGATTTCTATCTGTAGAAACCCATCTCATTTTATCTTCTGATCTTCTGTCTGTTTGTGACGAATGACGTGAAGCAAAAGACTATATTTTTATCCAGTTTACGGCATACTTGGCACAGTCTTACCATATTGAGATAAGAACTACTATTTTTCCATAATCAACACTTAAATTTATGACTGAAAAACAACAAATAATTTTATGTAACAATAACGACAAATATGACAGTTGTTAATCCGGTAGTGTCAAACGTGAAAGAAGATATCAGTACGCGGTTTATGAGCGAAGGCTGGAAAGTACTTATTAAAAATACATTTTTACGGTTCTTATCACGAAAAACAGACATAGCTATAGTCAATAGCAACTATAAGAATGGAGAAATTGTCAGTAATGCCACTTAATGAATGACGAATTGTTTCCGATGTAGTTATGATCTACAAGTTGGTGAACGGTCGCCAACGTTGAGGTCAAAGTTAAGCCTTAATGTACCGGACTTAAGGCTTCAAAATGCTTTTAATATTCCACTAAGAAATACAAATTCTGGAAAATTCTCCTCTCTGTAGAGCGACTAGGGCATGTAATAGGCTCTCTTTAAGAATGGAAATGTTCGAATGTTCGATATGTCTATAATTAGATTTAAAAAATGCTATACATACAATATATTATTTTAACAACAGAATAATGCTGTCAGATGAGGAATTTGAATTTGCTGCTACTCCACCAGAAATTCGAGAAGCAGCAAAAATAGTAGAAGAAGATCTTCTGCCAACTAAAAGCCGCCCGAGATATGACAAGGCATATAACTGTTCCAAAGAATGGTGTACGGGAAACAAAGTTCAAAATCCTGGTTCTGAGCTGGCTCTACTAGCTTATGTCAGTGAAAATGCCAAGACAAAGAAGATATCAACGATTTGGCCACAATATTCAATGCTGCGGACCACTCTATCAATTAGGGAAAAAGTAAACATATCTAAACATGCAAAGCTATTAGCATTTTTTAAAAAGTGTGTTCGTATTTTATTTTGAGATTTTGGATTTTTTTTTAAATTATAAAATAATAATTTATTTTCCACCCGGGTGGAAAGTAAAATTAAAAAAACGTCAACTTTCCACTTTTCAAAGATAGATGAAATGTCATTATTACATGCATGCTTGTAAATAAATATTTTTAAAAAGAACTAAAAATAAAATTGTCAAATTTATTAAAATCTCGTATTTGGTCCGTTTTGGATGCCAAATTGACTTCACATTAGTTTTGAAATAAAATAATCGATAAGGTACCTTACTTTTTAAATTATTATTTCTAAACCCTCATAAATCCGTACGTCAATGAGTTAACTAAAATTTTAAGCGAAAGAAAGTTGCGCCCTATGATCATACGTAACCACATCACCATTCAAAACAATCAATTCAGAAACACCGATAATATAAACCTGTTTCCATTATATATAGAAATTAAATCACTTCCTTATACAGTGCCCACCCTGTACAAGTATTGTTACATTCTGACATACTTATATTTCTATAAAAGTTAGTTACTATGTTATTTCACCGGAAGTAAATTCAGGAAAATTGCATGTTAATAGACGGAGTCAGACACACAACAGAACCGCAGGAAACGAAATAAAAGGAAAATAAAAGTAACAAATTCAATTAGTGTCTCTTTGGTTGAGGGACCGGAATGGGTGACGTCGTCTCAGACACCAAAGTTTCAGTCAATTACACTAACACGATCGTGTATTCAATGTTGCCAGGATAAAATAAAACGAAAAACACGTATTTTTTGATATAAATAGATACAAAGATAAACATAGATGCTGTTTTATCCGATTGTGTCAAAAATGACGTTTTAGAAATCAGATATTTGAACGAAAAGGTAGCCGTTTCAATAAGGTATTGATTATTGCTCTGGTAGCTAGGCAACATTTTTCGTGCTAGGCCAAAAAAATGTATATTATAAGACCTCAAAAACCTGGAAGAAATTTTGGCTTGGGGTAAGAGTAACCAAGTCGAATTTAACGCTAAAAAAACCCAGGCAGCAGTTTTATCTAAAAAGGTTAACATTACAGAACCGGATATAGTCATGGCCGGCCACGCAATCCCACCGGCTTCATCTATTAATTTGCTGGGCGTCAATCTGAGAGGAAATATGTCTTTGCATAACCACGTTGTGGCAATCGCCAAGATAGCTTCTCAGAAGCTTTGGGTACTCGAACCCGAACCAGAAAGTTATACACACCTCAACAACTTCTGACACTATACAAAGCCCAGATTCGACCATCATTAGAGAACTGCTCTCATGTCTGGAGCTCTGCACCCAAACATACTCTTCGGCTACTGGATTCCATCGAAAAGAGGGCTATTCATCTGATCGGAGACCACGAGCTGACGAAGAACCTCGACAGCCTAGAACATCGAAGACATGTTGGGGATTTGACTCTCTTTTACAGATATTATCATGGAAAGTGCTCGGCCGACCTTGCCCTCTTAATTCCGCCCAGAGCGACGAATAGCAGAAATACACGACGAACCACTGCCGCCCATCCATATGTGGTTAAGCTTAGCACTCCTCGAACTTCATTATTTAAGAATTCTTTCATTTGGAGGACTTCATCCTTGTGGAACGACCTTCCCGAGGTCGTTTTTCCCAACGAATATAACCTCCAACGATTCAAAACCAACGTTAATCGCTTTTTGCGCACAAGCACCACTCCCAGAGTGCCCTAAAGGATTTTTCCTATAGTTTGATCATAAAAAAAAATATATTAAATGTATAATTGGAACAATTTTGAACAAAAACAGGTCATGTTTGATTTTGGGCATGTGCTATTATTTTTGTTCTCCGTTATGATATTGTTATTCGTCAGTTCAAATGCTGAATTCGATTGTGAAACTGACCGCGATATCCGAGCCGATACTGATTACAGGTCAGATTGTGGAGTGTTGAATATTTTCTTGGCTACCTCTAATTTATTACTTAGGGAATCATCTATGTAGTTAGTCGGTTACACCAGAAGACTTCTAGCATCAATGCCGTTTTAGAGAAGTTATGTCTGCTTCCGCATCTACAAGAAGTGGTCGATCTTCTTCGAAATCAATGTCTCGTAAATTCCCTGGAATTCGGCAATTTTAGGTGAGATTGTTGTATACATACCAACAACTTGGTTACATAATTTGCATTGTGATAAGACACAAAAAATCACCGATCACTTATATTTGTTGGACATAAAGCCACTTGAGATATGTTCGCGTCACCGGAAATGATCTCGGTTTGTTTGATTTAATATAGGGAATTTTTATTAACAAAACCGATCCCAAATGTTGCCATAAATTTTCTTATGAGCCGGTTCTTCTCGACGACAGACGCCTGTAATTCCGAAAATAAAAGCAACCATGTATTTAAAAGAATTGCTAGTGAGAAATTTAAAATATATTTATTTATTTATTAACGGGCAAAGCCAAATTTTACAAAAATTACGAGAATAAACTATCAAATTTATAAGTGTAAAATAAAAAATAAAAAATTATAATGAATTGAAAGTTTATAATGTTAGTTCAATGATAAATACTATAATAGAGAAGTCAATCTATAGTTAGTAGTTGCATCATAAAATCTGATCTACCTAAAACGAAATCAAGATGATACTCATTAGCTAGCCTGCATGATCTTGATATTAAGCTATTTTGGCCATAGTTCGTTCTATGAGGTGGTACAGAAAAGGTATTCCTCTGACCTATTTCCCTAGATGGTACGTGCAATCATATTCTGTCAAGTGAGAAAGGACAGTTATATTTGTTCGGGTTTGTTCCAATATTCAAAATATGTACATTATAGCAAGGATTCCATACACAGGAGGAGTATTCCAGATGGGTTCTCATTAATTGTTTTATAGCTTTGGTATTAGTAAAGTCACTGGTTATGCGGTTAATAAATCCTAGGAGTTAGAGAGATTTGGATATGGATGTTCTGAATGTGAGGAATGAAAGTAAGCTTAGCATCCATATTCAAACCCAACTTCGAGACCAATAGTAAGAATATTGCCATCAATTAAATAATGCTGTCCGACCTAGACCTATGAAAATTTATCGAGTGACACTTTGAGGCGTTAATCTCCATACCGTTGATCTTACACTATGCTACCAATTTATTCAAGTCCGACTGGAGCTTTAAGCAATCCTCAAATTTTTATGAACAGTGCAGCAAACAGGAGGAACTGACAGTAATCAAGTTGCATCCCCAAGTCGTTAATAAACAAATTGAAGAGAACAGCGCCCAAATGGGACCCTTGGGACCCGACGGGACCAGTATACTCCTGGATTGAAAATTGTTAAATCGAACAATTTGGTATCGACTTGTTAGGTAGCTATGTAACCAGGACAGCAATGCACCCCCAACGCCAAGACATTCAAGCTTAGATAGAAGAACTGCATGATTGACCTTATCAAATACCTTGGAGAAGTCCGTGTAGATCGAATGAACCTGGAAACCGTTCTCCAAGGATTCCGAAATAAAATCAACATAGCAAATTGAGTTCAGTATTCTTTCCAGTCTAAAAGCCAACTTGCCGAATAGCAATATTAGGGCTTAATATGGAAAATATAATTCTATAGTTACATTAGTTACCTTCATCATTAAGTATTTATCATCTGGAGCATGGTTAAGGAATTTTTGAAACTCTTCTTTAGTTAGGATCTTTGATTTCTTAGGAAAATAACCAACACTTTTACGTTTCAAAAATGCTCGTAATCTCCTGTATTTTGATATATTAATAATATGTAAAACATTTACAACTGCATGTAGCATGGAATACTGCCACCACAAAGTAGATGACTTCGCAGTTTTGGATAAATCAGCTATATACGCTAAAGAAACGTTGTTTGAGAAAGACTGTATAGTTTTCTCTCGTCATGCATATTTTTTATAAGCTCTTTCTTTATATTTTTGTAACAACAATGTAATATAACTTTTTTTTTTTCTCGTGTAGTTGGCCTTACAAGCAAGTGTATTGGCCAGTAATATAACTTCATTGACTGTTTCTTGAACATCATTTCGCGGCGTATACAACGGATCTCAGAAACCGTAAGAGATACGAAATCGGGTAAATGGAGGTAAAGTTGCGCATTTAAGTGCCTAATAATTTGCCGTTTAGAAAGTATTAAAATTCCGAGTAGTTCCGGAGATATCTGGAAAAAAATCGAAATTCTGATAAATCGTTTTATTGTTTTCCTGGGTTTTTTTGAGATCGAATTCTAAAGTAAATAGCACTTTTGCATTCCAACTTTTCCCGCTCTATCTAACAGCGTTAATTGTTTTGTAATCCGACGAGTCGTCTTCGAAGGGCCATTATCAACTTTCTTTTTTTAATACGATCCTGTTTTCCTGATATTGGAATTTGAGAGCTATTTTTGTCCCGAATGCAACGATGTATGACACATTGTGGTTTAATGACGTTTCGAGGGTTTTTTGAACAACATCTGGAAATTTTGGGATACGGTCGTGTGTTTCTCCTAATTTTATAAATAATATCTCATAAGTAAGCTCTAAATTTTTTACTTATGTTGGACTAGTTCAATAAATAACAAATAATTTAATAATAAATCACAAATAAGTGAACAAAAATCATTCCAAAACAGTAATAAAACGAACAACGAAAAAAGTAAGGAACTACATAATCAGGTGTTCAAAATGATTTCCGTTATTCTCTAAGCACAAATAACATCTTCTAACTGCCACATAACAGTTTTTTTCAGATAAAATAAAACATGCGATAGAATATCAAACATTTCAGCATTTGTAAAATGATGATCCATATTTTCTGGAAAATAGAAAACCTCTTAAAACGCTCTCAAACGATAACAATGAGAATGACAAGTGAAACAAATCACGCGTCATCATCTTAATTTTTTTGTTTCAAACTCCTACTTTTCTTTTAAATCCCGAATCAACAGACGTTTGAAATAATGTTTCTGTATTTTGTTCACTTCTTTGTGGTTTATTATTAAATTATTTGTTATTTATTGAACTAGTCCAACATAAGTAAAAATTTAGAGCTTACTTATGAGATATTATTTATAAAATTAGGAGAAATACAGGACCGTATCCCAAAATTTCCTGATGTTCAAAAAACGCTCGAAACGTCATTAAACCACAATGTGTCATACATCGTTACATTCGGAAGAAAGAAAGCTATCAAGTTCCAATATCAGAAAAACAGGACCGTATTTAAAAAAAGAAAGTTGATAATGGACCTTCGAAGACGACTCGTCGGATTACAAAACAATTAACGCTGTTATATAGAGCGGAAAAGGTGGCAATGCAAAGGTGCAATTTACTTTAGAATTCGATGTCAAAAAAAACCAGAAAACAATAAAACGAATTTTTAGATGTTCGTTTTTTTCCGGATATCTCCGGAACTACTCGAAATTTTAAAACTTTCTAGACGGCATAATATTAGGCACGTAAATGCGCAACTTTACCTCTACTTAGTGTTTCCGAGATCCCTGTACTGGTCCTCCTTATCTTGGACATGTTGTATACTACAAGATATGATAAGGTAAAATTAACCATGGAGATGATAGTACATCATTACACATAATATGATAATATACCAAATATGTAGTTACATCAATAGTTCTTAGATTTAAATCTTTTGATTCGTATTCGCTCCAAGAGTGACCTTTGTATGTGGCTGAATAAATTAAGAAGAAGATTTAAGGACATTGAATCGATGTTCTGGTTGACTATGGTTACATATAATTAAATGTGCAATAATTTTGACAACAGCATCAAAAAAAATTCTTAAGAGTCTCTCTCTAACATCTATAAAATGATATGATTATTCCTATTTTTCACAGTTTCTTACTAACAAATAAAGAAATACAAATAAACCCGTATATAGCGGAGCTCCTCCATACCCACCTTTAATAATAAATAAGTCTTTAAATGATAGGTTCTGTGAAAGTGCAGAATTATTAAAAGGTTTTAAGCAAAGGTTGACAGAAGATAGGAGGGACTCGACGGCATTTTAAAGTGCGGAAATGTAGAGAAATCCTTGTCAAATAAAGGCACACATATCCACAGCGAACGTGACGTTTATTTGCGTAGGTTGAAACCACAGGCGGCAGGAGGGGGATATGCTTGTAAAAAATTTCACAAGAGAATTAATCTAAAATCTTTATCAATATTGTATTTCTCCGAATCGATTATCCCTCGGTTTTTATTGGAATTAGGAGGATTATTAGTTTCAGAAGATTTGTGGAATACTCACTTATTTTAAAAATAAAATACTCGGCCTGAATAGATTTTAGCTTTGTATACAGGGTGTTATGGAAATGACGTATTATATTTAAATCGGCAATTCCTGAGATGAAAACAAATTGAAGATAACTATCCAAAAATGGCGCTTTAATTTAATATGCCCTGTACATGACCTTATGTCAAACCAAAAATACCACGTGCTGCCCCTGTCAAGAAGGTAAACAAAGCAACATATGTCAACAGTGTTGTCATATCTTCAGGGTAAACTCTTTAGAAAATCAATAACCGTTTGATAGATTGCAAGTTGTTTATTTTTCAGGGTACATTATTATAAACCTTTACGATCAGTTCGCTGGGAAAAAATCTCTGATTTATAAACTTGAACTGACTCGAACGAACCGCCGCGGAGTTTATAAATGTTCAGGTATGTTCTCATTTGTTCAATTCGAACGACACCCGTCAGATCTGGACAACTTAAAAGTTTATAAATGCCACTTACCCTTTAGAAGAAAAATGAAATTTTATTTAGCTTTTCGGATTTATTTAAAACCAACTTAATTTATAAAAAAACACCAAGTACCTATAGGTAACCCGAACAAAAACAAACCGGCACAATATCACAAAATCGCATCTCATGAACACATCTAAGTACCATTCAATCTGAATTAGTATTTTAAAGTGCTACTGTGTAGACAAAAATACACCCTTATTGTCTGAGTGGTCTGGGAAATAATGTATTTAACATCTAAAAATTTTTTAAATAAATAACACGTTGGTTCCGTCGATCGATATTGAACTGCTGGACTGGAGCACTGCCGTCGCGAAAAGAATAAATAACTTAATAGTTTAAACTCGGGTTTAAGTATTAACACACAATTTAACACACAAATCTGCTTGAAAAAACAGTAGGAAACCGGACGGCTTCTTTAAACAGCTGATCTTGGACAATCGGGTTGCCTATTCTTTACGCGACTGCAGCGGCTGGGGCTAATACTTAAAAATACAGCGTTGCCACTTTCGATGTTTTATAAGGTTATATTCATAAAATGCAGAATTTCCTTCTGTTAACTTTTCTGTATAATGATAGTCTCGGAAATGGCAACCGCGAGACTATTTATTTTAAAGAGATGGAAGGATGGGAAGGAAGGGTCTATCAACATAATTATTTCATCATTCTTCTTCAGTAAAGGATTAATAAATTTGATTAGCCCATTAGAAATGAGCGTTTTTATTATTTCTGAATTTCTATTGGGAAATAATTTCTATCCTATAGTGTGTTGTATAGTTGTTTTATGTGTACGGTAGGTTATTGTAAAGTGTAATTATGCGTTAGTATTTATTACTTTCGTGTAATCTAATAATAAGTGCATATCTTCAAAAAAACTAATTGGAAACTCGTGGGTGTCTGTGTGTTTCTTTAAGTGATTTGTGCAAATGTTCCGAGAGATAGGAAATAAGAGGCCGAATAGGGTTTGTGATGAGCATAAAGCTTTTCCCATAGAAAAAAAAACAAAAACCTGAAGATGTCTGTGCCCTGGATTACTTGCTTGTGTACTGGCACCTGGATTCACTTCTATTTGGATACTAGGTAAACTAAATATTATTTTTATAAGAATCTAAAGTTTTACATTTTTTACACAGTTGCCAACATTGGGCCTGAACATCAGTTGATTACACAGCTTGGCAATGTTATATGATCATATATGAATGTGCCGAGGAGTAACCGGGTGGGTTTAGGGGTGAATTACCCCACTTTTTAAACGTTCGATTTAAAAAAAAATATATGTAGCTCTTCTCTAGGACACCCCAGGAGTCACCCATTTAAATATAATACGTCATTTCCATAACACCCTGTATAAGTAATTAACTGTGTTTTTTAAATGAATATTTTAAATTATTATGGTAGGGGAACAAAAGATTCCAATTTTCAAAATCAAGAAATCATCTGTAATGGATATGAAACATTATAAATAAACGAACATAATTTCTTTTCGAGAATGAAACATATTCAAGTCAATATACGTATTTCTGACAACAACAAGAAAAAATTTCACATTTTGAGAATATTAATTTTTTTGTGTACAGGTAGCATATACGTTGTGATTTAATAACGGATAAATTCAATACAACTTAAATGGGGGCGTTTTCGGAATAACGCTCGAACATGTCGATTTTGTTTTTGGATTTCGCGTAACTTGACAACATGATGTCCCACAAAATTGTGACAGAAAAAATATTTTTTTCTTAAATGAAAACCCCTGTATATTATTATTATTATTGCATATTCAGATTCTCCGGAAAATTCTACTCGTGTTTCATGTATAATGTCCTAAACCTATCTTCAACTGTTCACGAAACATTTACGTTCAAATATTAAAATATTACTTTATTGCAACATAAATTGATTCCTAAATTACATTTTTTAAAAACTAAAATTATTTTAACAAATGCTGGAGGTGTCCGCCATTAACAGCTCTGCAGTACCCCAGACGATCAACACATTTCTGCTGTACTTACTTTTTCTACGGTTTCTGAGGAAATATTCCTAATTATATTATAATATTTGAACGTAAATGTTTCGTGAATAGTTGAAGATAGGTTTAGGACATTATACATGAAACATGAGTAGAATTTTCCGGAGAATCCGAAAATGCAATAATATACATGGGTTTCCATTTAAGGAAAAAGTATTTTTTCTGTCACTCTTTTGTGACAAGATATGCGCAATCCAAAAACAAAATCGACAGGTTCGAGCGTTGTTCCCAAGACGCCCTAATTTAATTTGTATTGACTGTATCCGTTATTAAATCACAACCCTGAATATCTATTTTGATTATTTTTTATAGTTTCTGTTTAAATCAAACTCACCTTGAAATACGCTACTCAGATCGGCTGACATACCCCACGAATTTAAAATTTATTCTATGGTATCCATTTCGATATTGACCTGCCACACCATAGGCAAGAAAACCCCGAATGCACAGACCACGATACATGCACGAAACTATTACGACGAAACCAAATAAAAATAATCCGCGAAGATTTTGTTTGTTTGTTCTTCTCGGTAATGAAATTATACGTAGATCTGACCCCCGATGTACCTATTCTAATCTTGCGTGTAAGGCTGATAGGGATGGATAATTTGGAATTATTATTCAAATTAAAATTAAAATTTGAGTATTTTAAATGTTACTGTTCGGAGAGGAACAAAATATATAAAATGAGTATATTTATTTTTGTTAAATCCAAACACGAAAAGGCTTTGAAAATCTAGATATCAAGGACCCATAGTAGCTCTCAGCACATGCAGAGAAAATCAATCGGCTTTACTATTTGAGCGGATACGAACCAAAATCGACTAGGAAAGGACGAGTAGATTAGATCAGGATTGTTTAAAGAAAATCTAGTGAAAAATCAAAGGAAATAATAAATGAGAAGAGTAAGATTTGTTTAGTTTTCAATACCGAGAACAACTTGTCGTGTATGCAACAAGTTATTTATTACCGGAGGTATGTTTTTTAAGTCAATGTTGAAATTAAATTTTTTATCCACGCTTTCCACCTTTATATAATCCTATTAAGATAGGAATTCCACGACAAAACCTATATATATATTTAAATAATTATTTGCCAACAATGACGAAAATAAATTAGTACTTTTTTCATCTATCAACCAAGTTAAGTGGTGTTCATGTTAACGTGTGGATCACTTAAGTCACACAAAAGAGAAATGCGGAAACGGAAATCTAAACACGCCATTAAATGAACCACTTAATCGGTATTTCGCGTCGAACAAATTGTAGTAAGAGATAATAGAAGAAGAATTTGATTCAGTTGTTCATGGAGGTGTCGTATGTCGCATTAAGTATATTTATTATTCCAGTGATGGGCTTTATAACTACCTGATGCGTTAAGATGTTCATTATTCCTCAAGCACGGAGAAAATTTTTTTTATACTATTAACTACTATTACGCTACTCGCATCTTGCGCTATTATGTAGAACCACCAGGAAGAGAAAAAAGTAAAATAAAATTATTTACAACAAAAAAAGATGAATGGAAGGATAAACCATAGAAAAATGATTGATTGATTGATTGATTGATTGATTGATTCACGAAGCTAAAATAAGTAGGAAGAGGAAAGTAATGTTTTCGTTAGTTCGTTAGTATTAATAAAAGTTGCTCAGAAATAGATGTAGAACCTGAATATATGTAAATATATAATAAGTTCCATTTAAAATTACGATGATGTCACCGTTTTAGATAGAAGCGGCAACGCCGCATTCCTGAAATTATTTTAGAACGATAGATCATGGTCGGTTATCTGGAAAACCAAATTTTTAAAACAAGCGTATCGCCCGTTTTGCAGAAATGTATAACGTTCCATCCACCTTTGAATCACCCCTGTATAATCACTATTCTAATACAATGGTGTTTCATAATTTGTTTTAAATTGGCTTAATACCTCCCTGTTACTCGTTAATTGCAATTGAAATAATAGGCTAAGTTATTCTTGGTAGATACATGTATTTTAAGTGGATTTGTCAGTTTGTGCAGCGTTATTCTTGCTTAACAGAGCACAAATAACTTTGTGATTAATTAAGACCTTATGTATTCTTAAAAGCATTTTGTGGCAGAAAAACATTTTTTGCTTTAGTGGTTACTTACGAACAATACTGTTATATAAGTGAAGTTATTTAAACTTCTGTGATTTTTCTTACCGCAAATTGTCTTTAAAATATTTATCAGAATTGTGTAACTAGCTGGCAATAAATATTTATTATTGTTATTTTTGCTCGCGTTCATTGTTTTGGTGTTTTTATTTAAAATACAGCCACCTGATGCGACAGGAAATGGATTATTACATTAAATCAAAATATTTCCGTTATAATTAATTTTGGAAGTTTTGATGTGGCTGTGTGCACTTCACAAGGTAGAGCAGTAAAACAACAACTTTATATTTAAGTGCAAGATTTGAAAAAGATTTTATTGGCACAGCGCTTTCGACCTTCCGGTAATCTTTTTCAGATTTAAGAGTCATTAGTATACTGCCAGAATTGTCTAAAATAATGGAAAAAATTCTGCATGATCAAATGAACTCCTTGTTTATAGACAATCAACTTCTTCCTGACAATCAATGTGGTTTCTATAGAAATTTCAATACAGCAACGGCACCGACTACAGCTACAGACGATATCATGATAGCCTACGACAAAGGTCAGGTTAGTTTGTTGGTTCTGTTAGATTTTTCTATAGCTTTTGATACGTTAGATCATAGACTATGATCTTCTAAATTACATTATTATGGCTTTAATGAAGATTCAGGCAACTTAATTTCATCTTTTTTTAACAACCGAAAACAAAAAGTCATAGTTCATATTCAATCTAATACAATAAATATCCTCTCAGGTGTTCCACAAGGCTCTATTTTATCACCATTACTATTTATAATTTACACACAGTCTGCTGCATATGCGAACGATTTTCAACTTTACTTCAGTTTTAATACGTCAAATTATTTACAAACTGCTCAACACGTTAAAACATATTTATAAACCATTTTATAAATCCATAATCTTAAATTAAACTCGGAAAAATCAAAACTAGTTTGCATTGCCAATAAATCTAATAGGAACATAGTTGAAAACAATGTTAGTATTTCTGTGAACAACGCTCATCTCCCATATGTGAATTACGCTTTAAAGAACACGTAAAAAATATTAATAGAAAAGCTTCTTATTCCTCAAAGTTAATTTACAATAACAGACATATTCCTGACCTAAGACTTAAGAGAATGCTGTGTGATAGCTTGCTCCTCTCGCATTACTCCTATTGTGATTTCGTTTATATGCCCTGTCTTCATGAAACTGAAAAAAAAATAGGATTCAGAAAATGCAAGACTCCTGTTGTAGGTTAATATATGGAGTGAAGAGGCGTGATCATATATCTCACAAAATAATTGAGTGTAGATGGCTTAATATGAGGAACAGATGTAGCCACCACTTGGTAAATTTTGTTCATAATCTTCTCCCTTTGCCAAATAGCTCTAAGAAGCTAAAAAATAAATTGATTGTTAGGGCTGATATTCATAAAAGAAATATTATATATAGGAACAGGTTTTCCTTGCCTCATTATAAAACGTCTTTGTTTCAAAGAAGTTTTACTTATAATGCTATAAAATTATATAACTCTATTCCTACAGTATTTATTAATTAATTGTTTCATAATTGTAACATTGAACTATACTAATAAAAAGTCTTTATTATTATTATCTTCAGTGTCTACTACAAGTAAACAACAAGAAAAATTATAGAGTTCCAGAAAATTTAAAAGAATCATTAGGAAAATTCATTATTATTAATTATAAAAACAATGGTTACTTGTTACTTACATTGTCAGGAATCCAGGAATTCTCCGTCGTTTAGAAAATTATACAGAAGCATGTAGTTTTGTTAATAATAAAAGAAGCTTAAAACAAATGTCACAACATTGAACTTATTAAGAATTAAAATTAAAACATAAAATTCACATGGTGGACGGCTTCTTTATCAGTAAAAAAACCATCGTTCCCAAATATAGTAAATATAGGGTTATTGCAAATTTAACTTTAAACAGGTGGGTGGCAATAATGAGGTTAAGACAAAGAGGATATTGCATATGAGAAAATATTATCTGATTTGACCACAGATGGTCCAAGGTTTAAATTGCAGTGAATAGTCAGAGTAAATACTTAAGCTAAAGTTATTGTTCAATGTTAAACATGAAAGTTAAAGAAAAGAGGAATGAAACGTTTTTGAAAATTTGAAAATAATGGTCTCAATAATTAAATAATAGATTTTAGCGATAAATTTTGTTTAGAATTTAACTCTCTGCACTGAGAAGAGCTCCAGCTATTTTGAAATGTAGAGTGAGAATATGCCATGTGAAGTTAACAAACACGTTATCGGTCAGGACCGGCTGGCAAATGATATGCACAATGACCTGCGAAGTTTATAAATCAGAAATTGTTTCCGAGCGAACGTCGACGAACTACAACTGCGAGTGCAGCGCAAGCGACTTAACTGAACTGAACTTAAAAGTTTATAAATGGACCTTTAGAACTATAAGCAACTTATGGTTTATATTGTTTTATTACCACCTAATTTAAACTTCGTTCATATAATTTTCGTTTCTAATGCTCAGTTTGTCATAAAAATTTACTATTAAAGATATAAATAACCCTAAACAGAAAAACGATACATTGCGCTGAATTTTTTGTATTTGTTGTTTGGACTTGGCGAACCGTAAGAAAGTATGTTTGTTGTCCTAGCAAAGTATATTTTCAATCGCTGGTAAGTAGATTTGTAAGCATAAGAACTTTCCTTTGCTTTAACTGCAGAATAATATTTACAAAGCGACTTTACTACCACAGCAAGGATATATCCAGCAAAATCAATTTTACTGTCACACCTATTTTTTTTATCGTAGCTAAAAGTTTTATAACGGTAATAAAAATCTTCTCTCAGTGTATCAAACGCTTATGAAAGATACATTTTTGTTAATATCATGTGATTCTGACGTTCAGTCATTTTTTTGACATAAGCATAATAATAAGCTTAAAAAACTACACTACTTTGCTAATTTAATCGAATTCGTAGCTTTTATAACAAGGAAGTTAGCAATAGTTCCAACTTCATATGGAAAACTCTGTATTGTGCGCACATGGAAAATGCATTATTTCTGAAGCCTTAATGAAATAAGTATACTATATTTCCAAGAGGTACAGCGTTCCTACCTCAAGAAAATAAAAAGATGAATAATTTATAAAATCAATAAAATGCGTATCATAATGTTGTATTTAAAAATATTAAATGAAATGAGCTTCAACGTATTATATAGTAGATAAAATAATTTATCTACAAACACTATAAAAAATACATTGTCTAAATTGACAATTTAAGTGGATTACTCTTAACATTAGTGTCAAAAATAAATATTTTTTGAGAGGCAGCGAGTTTTTCCGTAACTAATAACAATACACGTTGGTTGCCATGTAACTAACAATAGAGAAATGAGATAAGACACTCAATTTTCGATTTTTGCTTTAATTTTGAATTTGGTAGAATAGATATTAATTAATTTGTTCGTTTTAGTATCTGATTTAATAGTGTGTGTGGATAAAATATTATATTTATAAGTGTTTGTATTTTGTTCGAAGGTAGAACTTTAGTAACCGAGAATATGTTTTACTTAAATAATAAGAGAAGAAAATAAAATAAAAAATATTATAAATATTATATATTATTATTCTCTATTCGATATAAGGACACAATTAATACAGAATATGCAAAACATTAATATTTGTAATTAATATTTTTTTTAAATTTTTTTAAGATCAAACACAAGCACTATAGGAAAATCCTTTAGGGCACTCTGAGAGTGGTGAGGGTGTGAATAAAGCGATAGACATTGGTTTTGAATCTTTGGAGGTTATATTTATTGGGAAAAACGACCTCGGGAAGGTCATTCCATAAGGATGAAGTCCTCCGGATGAAAGAATTCTTAAATAATAAAGATCGAGGAGTACTAAGCTTAACCACATATGGATGTGCGGCAGTGATTCGTCGTGTATTTCTGCTATTCGCCGCTCTGGGCGGAGTAAAGAGGGCAAGGTCAGCGGAGCACTTTCCATGAAAATGTCGGTAAAAGAGAGTCAAATCCCCAACCTGTCTTCGATGTTCTAGGCTGTCGATGCTCCTCGTCAGCTCGTGGTATCCGATCAGACGAATGGCCTTTCTTTCGATGGAATCCAGTAGCCGCAGAGTATGTTTGGGTGCAGAGCTCCAGACCAGACATGAAAGTTATGGTCGAATCCGGGCTTTGTATAGTATCAAAAGTTGTTGAAGAGTGTACAACTTTTTGATTCGGAAGAGTACACCAAGTTTCTGAGAAGCTATCTTGGCGATTGACACAACGTGGCCACAATTGCCACAATAGGAGTATAGTAGTAGTGGTAGTAGTTGTTCGACTACGAACAAACCCGAACAAATCCCCGTTGCTTGCCGCGAGTATATTTTTTTTTCGTAGACATCGGCGGTCTCCGAAAAAGGTATTTCACTATAAACGCTTGATGGAGACGCAGATAGGTCTTTTTGCATTTTTTGATAGTAGTTCATATAGTAACGCGATAAACCAAGAAGTGGTAGCCACTAGGGGAGCAGCGTATAATCGAGGATCGCGGCTCGGACTCTACGTTAAGCTGTAGGTCCCCGAGAGGGGATCACGTATACTCATATATCTCAAAAAGCAACCGTTTCGGACAAGAATCGTTTCCAAATTACTATAATCTACGCCCTAAAAAAAAATAATTCCCGAACAAATAATCAATTGTGTCGTGATAATATCCGTTTACCAATAATTTGTGAGCCAGATTAGTTGCATATGTTAATAGTATATTAATTCAACGAGCTGCTGGTCTAACATCAATGTATCGAAAACCCAAGATATACAATGTATTTAGATATTTTTCAAACAAAAAAGAAATCGAAAAAAGTGACCCCGCCATCCGTCAAAATTTGACAGCAATCATCTAAAACTTTCTTATTTGCAATGATAAAAATTTCGTTTTTTCTGAAAGTGACATGGCATCCCTGTGTGATAAATAATGAGGAAAACAAAATTTGACAGCTGTCATATGGAAAATCGTTAGTTGTACGAACGAGTGAAAAATTGATAGGGGAGCATCGAGAGCATAGCCTAAAAGTAAAATAAAAGTTACAACTGTCAAAACTGGAGAGTTGTAACAAAAAAAATTATTTTCAAAATTTCACAGAGTAAAATTAAATTATCGATTCAGACACAAATACGTCAAAATGTGAAATTTTTTAATCAGCCAAGAAATCTTTATTTTAAGAGAAAATATTTAATTCCCAAGGAATGAAGCATAAGGAAAGCAATCGACCAGGAAAGGCAACGCCATATTTTTAGAGTTAACTTTCATCTTTAATTCGCTAAGTGGGCAACAGCCCTCTTTATCTGCCGCTAGCGAATTCAAGCAGCGGATGCCTCGGTGCTAATTATTAATTGCAGAAGGCTAATTAAAATCGTTGGGATTCTGTTTATCCGTTCCGCTCTCCCCAAATAAGGGTACTAATTACCGTAGCGCCCGCGTAGTTTAATTACGGCGTTAATTAATTATGAAAGCTTCATTGTATCAACACCTAACGCTGTTTAGATAATGTTCTGTGCTATTTCGCCGCCGGCGCGTTCATTATTCCCTAATTTTAGGGTATTGCCTAATTTGTTTTTGCGAAAATTAGTTGGCAGCGGTAAATTTATAACGTCGAAAAGTTCCTGAAACTTTGCAGAAAATTAACTATACTTCTGACAAATATGAAATACAAAATGACTTTACCGCTTAACAATGAAAATAAATTACGCCGAAAGGGTTGGCAAATTGGATAAAATAACAATTTACTGTCAAATATGTTCCTGTTGTTTTAAACCGTCTGGTAAACTAAAAGCCCGTGTTTAATCAATTATATTATTATTAATACCTGCAGTTGTAAATTAATTAATATTATGTATTAATTGTACAGGGTAAAGAGAGGAGAGATGCACCACATTTAAGAAATATCTTAAAGAAAACTTTATTAAAGCATATACAAACCTATAACATTAGCATAAGATAAAGAATCGCTTATACTTTGAACTTGGACCAAAATTTATTTAAAATTACTATTTAAAAAAAAATGGTAACATTAGTAAAACGATACACTGGTCCAACAGTGCTACAAGGCAGAGGATAGATGGACTGCATCTGCTAGGATAGACGGACCACCACATCTAGTTGCTTAGTTACTTAGTTACATTCATACCACAAACTTGGCATATTAATTCAAAGCTTGTACAAAATGTATGGAGCCATCTCTTGCATATAATGCATTAAATAAAATCTTTTTTTTTCTTGGTTTTTCCCATAGTCTTCGCTACAATCAACGTATTCATTTTCATAATCCTCCAGATCGTCGCCGTCTTTAGAATCATTTAGTTGAGGATCTTTCTCTGGTTCTGAAGAAGAATCAATGATTATTTACTTCCTTTCAGTTTTTTGTTTCTGTTGTTTAGCTTGTTCAGATTTAATGATTATTATGATTATTTGTTTTTCCTAGCTTTTTGTTTTGGAAGCTTGGATTGTCTTTTTTTGTAAGTAATATTTTTTTGCTATGTTTGTATAATTTGTAAACATTTACTTACCTTGATTTTGGTTAAATCTATTCTTAATTTCTAAATCTGCTGCTAAATTTTAAGCCTTACTTCCTGTCTTGTAGGATAAAAACCCATTTTTTTGTAGCTTTTTAATATGATTAGTAGAGTCCGGATTTTCAGGCATTATGCTTATGGTAAATATTAAAAGCAAATGGTAGATAACTCAAGATATTGATGAATTGAACGAAAAATTTGCCAAAAAGGCAAAAAATGCTTATTTTGCTTTTTTTAAACTTTATGCTTATTTTAATTTTTATGCCTATTTATAGCTTTTTTGCCTTTTGTTGAAATATTTGATCATTTTTTAGTAGTTAAAGCATTTGCTTGTGGAAGATATATTGTATTATCGGAGTTCTTGATGAAGAAATTCCAACCACAGGATATTTGATATGCTCCAAAGAGCTGGAAAGTACAAATAGTAACACAGTATCAAGGTTGAAGCAATAAATGAAGCAATAAAAAGCTTTTACTTGCCAGGACCAGTTCCATATAACAAAGTATTACTCATGCATTCTAACGCAGCAGCATATATGGTCAACACGACTTCAAATTTAAAAGTGTTTCACCCAAATTTAATCTATTGTACTTGCTTAGCACATGGCTTAAATAGAGTTGCTGAAACTATAAGGCAACAATTTTCTCTTCTTAATGAACTTATTAAAAATGGAAAAAAAGTTTTTATTAAGGCGCCTTTACGGGTACTCTTCAAAGAACGAATACCTAACACCCCATGAACCCGTTTTGATAAGGTGGGGTTCTTGGTTAGATGCTGCAATATATTATACCGATAAATTCGAAAATTTTTAAAAAGTTATATTTGAGCCACCCGAATGAGCCAGCAAGGCAATTAAAGATTGTCAAATGGACCTAAATCAAGAAGAAATTAAGGACCATTTGGCCTATTTAAAGTGTAATTTTAATTTTGTGACTAACACAATAAAATATGTCGAGAAATAAGGAATGCCTCCATTAAAAAAATTAATGATTTCGAAGACGCCATTAACCTGGGTAAACTGACCAAATAGTACAAAAAAATTAAAGGATACATTGTTTAAGAATTAAAGTTTTCAAAAATTAAAAAAAATTGCTTTGATATTGGCAAGAAATCCTAGTCCAGACTTGCAATATGATTGCAAGATTTAAATATGCGCCCATAACAAATGTTGACTTAGAAAGGAGTTTTTCGGACTATAAAAACATTTTAAGTGATGGACGGCAACACTTCAAAATGGAACACTTAAACCAACATTTGGTTATTGCTTGTTTTTACAAAAGTTAATTTTGTTATACATATAACTTTATTCTATTTTAAGATTGTGTTTATTTCGAGATTTTATTTATGCTAAGATAGAATAAATTATGTTTTTAATTTATGCTTTTATTTTTTATGCCTTTTTTGTGCATATTTCATGCTTTTTTTAAGTGAAACTTTATGATTTTTGAGGGCTTATTTTAAGTTTTTTTATATTTTTTAATCCGGACTATAATGATTAGCAAGTTTAGCCTCAGTGTTCACCCCAAGCATGAAGTTCGCGCAATATCTATTCACCTTTTTTATATTGTTTTTTTTATTCTGCGTTCAAGTGTAGTCATAGAAATTTTGAAATCTCTAGCAGCTTGATTAATCCCCATAGTATTTCACTGTATTGATTGCTGATTGCAAATCTCTTTCTCTTCATAAACCCCTTGGTGGAACATTTGCATTTCGTGTATAAATGTTAGGCATTTGTCTAAAATACAAAAACATATTGCAAAAACTTGGTTCATCTCACCACCTTATAACTGGGCCATCTCTCCTTCTTATGACTGGTCCATCTCACCCTTTAGGAATAAATAGATGACAGCCTTTAGCTATTTGATCACCAAATGTTTTATCATAACTTACCTAGTTTGTAACGAACTACCACAAATATTGCCTGGTATGCTTGTCAAGGTACCTACCTGAAACTAAATCTGCTACGCCAACAAGTTTACACAACGAAGGAATCGAAGGAGACCAAACAGATGCCTTAAAATTGGTTAGACAGTACCTTGTATTAAGGCCACAAGGAATTAAGGAACGCAGATTTTTCTTTACATACCGAAATGGTAAATGCATATGCCTATGGGTAACAATACGCTAGTACGTGTTCCTTCAATCATCTTAATTTAGAAAACGAAAGAATATACAGGACATTGCTTACGTCGCCGTCCACATTTCTTCTCGAGGACAGTGCTTTCGTTGCAATCTTTAAGCTACACGGAAAGTGAAAGAGTACTAGCGTAGCGGAGGGTTATATAAAGGAAAGCATTAAGTTACAAAATGATAGCTAGCTCTGTTACCGAAAAAGAAAATATATTAATTAATGTTGAAATAGAGCAAGAATCCGCATGCACATCGGGAAACTCAGCAATGGAGTCGCAAAATTGCAGGGAAATTCAAAAATTGTACATTTATCATAGGAAAAACACAATAATATTGTGTAAAAATAACTATAAAAATAAATCAAAATTTTTTTCTATATTTTCTTTAATAATAAATTATTACCGGGCATTATGAAAATCACCGGGCATTATGAACTTTATCGCCCGCTAATATTTCCTATAATATTATGATGGTGTTTATAGGAACCGTTTCTAAGGTATTATAAGTAAATAATTGATAGATGAAAATAAAGAATATATTCTATGCGGCTTCCTCTTCTTTGAAGTGACACCCTGTATAAATATGTATTAAAAGAACTTTTATTGTTTCAGGCGACAAACAGCAGAAGAACGAGAAGCCGAACGTCAAGCAGCGAATAGACTGATGTTGTCTCTACAAGCAGAGGCTCTTACTAAAGGATACATGGGCGAAGGCCCTCCTAACTCTGGCGGTCCTACAGACACAGCACTAAGCGCTCTACAGAACCTACAGCCGTGGGCTGGACCCTATAGCGCACCTCAACCAGCCTTAGCGGAATCAATGTGCTGAATCCATCCTGAAATACGATCAAAAATGGTTTAGCTTCAAACGTGCAAAAGCAAAAATTTTAAGGATGAAGAAACTTGAACATATTGTTTTAAGTAAGAGACGTTCGGTAGGAAGATTACTACAAATTTATAAAAAGACTTCAAAGAAAATTCTACATATAGTTTTAATCATGCCGGCTTATTTATTTAGAATAAACCAATAAAATAGCTAATAGCATATATTCCATGAACAATCCAATCCAATCCAACTATCGGAGTAGTTCCGAATGCTCTCATATGTCGCCCGCTTGGATCTCGATCATGCCAGCGTTATAACAACCGCTTAGATTGAATTTTTATTCCATAATGCTTCAATAATTAATAACACCTAAGCAATGTTCTGGTGTAAAATAAAATGATTAGAAAAATCGATGATTTTAATAATCGAGTATTTGATACTCGAGCGATTTCAATAATCGAGCGAATTGCTCGAGCGATTTCACTTGGTATGTGGGCATAAAATTATAATACAAACAACTTTTCCAAATTTTTTTTTTAATTCGATCAGTAAATGCCATTTTTCGATATCTTGTGGAGAAAATGTCATTTTTGACAGTTAACTGTTATAATGATCATTTTAATTAATATTATGGACTGGACCAAAGTATTATAGTCTCTTGTGATCATTGAATCCGCCGTGCACCTGCTAAAGGCAATCTGAGAGCAAAAAGAGCATTGCATGGAATGGAAAGATGCTATTAGCATTTGATTGTGTCATGTTCTTCTTTTTCTTTAATATATTTAATCTAATACTGGGCTTAGAACTAAGTTATTTTGAAAATAGGGAAGCGTCACATAAAACTAAATATTTTTATTAACCGCTGAATAAACAGCTTTTTGAAATACTCCAGAGAATAGAACACAACAAAAAGTGATCAACATAAATGACACTAAAATCAAATTTTGAAAAGTATATACTAGGTCTTTTGGTTGTTCTTCTAGCCTAAAGTCCCATAGTACCATCGTGCCGATAAAAAACTAGGACAGCAAAATCTCAAAACTGGGAACGGAAATACATATCTCATAGACTATAAAAGATGCTCGACAGCTTTAAAGGTAAAAACACCTAACTTTTAGAAAGTAATCTAGGTTACATAATTTAATGTTTGTGTTTTGCTATACGAGGTGGCAACAAAATATGTTACTTGTTTTATAAAGTTGAGCGGAAGTTTATATGGAGGAACTAAATGTATTACTCATTTTTTTACTAAGAAAAAGTCAAATGCTTTTTTTAAAGTAGGTATATTTAATGTCGCCAAAAAATGAAAATAAAACTGAATTATAAAAGAAATTTAACAGAAAGTAATAATATATACAAACACAAAATTTGTCGTAGCAACAAGTTTTTTTTAATATGTAGTCATAGAACATTCCTGTTTATTACTTTTTGGTAATTAGTATTCTATTTTCATCTTTAGCAAAAATTCTAGGGGAACCTGAAACTGCTCCTAATAATAGTTCGATGCCTTGCTGTTTTTGTTCTGCCAACAACACGGCATTTCTGTTTACCCCCAGTTCGCCTGCAATATAAAAAGCACCATCGTGCAACCGACTGTAGATCATAGCATTTTACTGGGGGTTTAATTGTGTCATATTTAAAAAAAAACATGTGCTTGACATGTTAATGATAAAGTGACAATCTATATTAACATGTAAAATTTGTATATGACATTTTACTGGTACCAGACTCGACAGGAAATAATTCCTAATAGTCAAGGAGAAAATAAGAAATTTTGCTGTACTAGTTTTTTATCGGCGCGATGGTACATATTTTTTTTTTATTGTTTACGGTTTCAAAAAATGTAATGACATAAATGACGTCTTAAATTAATGATCACTAAGAATTGAGTAGCAAAATCATTTCAATTTTAATAATGCCCGTTTCCCGCGAGTGTGGGACGTGCGATGCAATGCAATAAAATTAGTAATATCGCAATCATGGCTGAGGAAATGAAATAAAAATGTCGATGTACAGCGTGTCCATGTTCTGCTTGAAGTTTTTTTACGTAGGATCCAGTGACGTTCTTTTTTCTATGTTCAATAGTTTTCAAGAAAGAAACAAACTTGCTATTTTTTTTTTAAATGGATCACCTTCTATATTTTTTAATAATGTAATTCATTTTTTAACAAGCTTCTCAGAAATATATAATACTTTATTTTTAGTCTTAATAATGCCCTTTAAAAGATTTACAATTTTTTTGAGCAGGTCATGAGGGATATTACAAAAAAAAACATTTATTGGTGCGATTAAATATAAGAAACAAAACTTGAACGTTTCTCATAAATATTCCTCAAATTAACCCTGGACATGTTTCCCACATAGTTATTATTTATTATTATAATAGGATTTGTTTCAATTGAAATTATCGTCTTTCGAGATATCTACAAGTAATTCAAGAAATTTCATTGAATTACATACTGTAAAAGACTTATATTTATCATTCAAACAAACTTCTAATGCTCCATCTCCAATTTCGTTACACTGGATATAGCAAACGAGCATGTCATATTCTAGTTATTTATATTGGCTGTAATAATTAGGACAAACGGATTTTTTTATTAATTAGAAATTATAAAACAACTTAAAGAACCTGAGTAATCTGATAGGAACAGAATAATTGTTCATTATGACACAACTGACAGTGTCCTTCTGTTTTTTTTAAATATCCGTCATGGCCTACTCAAAAAAATTGTATTTTTTTCAAAAAACGTATACTTCGTGCAGAACATTAAGACTAAAAATAAGTATTATACATTTCTGAGAAACTTGTTAAAAACTAAATTATATTATTAACAAATATATAGGGTGACTATTTAAAAAAAGCAAGTTTGTTTTTATTTCTTTGAAAACTATTGAACGTAGAAAAAATCTAAGATCGTCACTGGATTCTACTTAAAAACTACAAACAGAATATTTTATTTCAACATCCCGTATATCAAAAACTATCTATTTTTACTAATAACGGAGATACCCCGTCAACCCACCCTGTACGCATGCGCGGTATATAAATTGCTGGAATATTGGCAATGAGCTTCTGGGTGGAAAGCTGGTAAAATTATTTTTTATAAATAGTTCTGCCCGTCAAGAGTATCGTTGTTATTTTGTTTATTGTTATTTTTCAGTAAATTGAAGTTAAATCGTAGCAGACTAAAAGTTATTATACTGTCACCAGAAGTTGTTGTATAATTATAATATAATGAAAACATTTCTAATCAACAGAAACTTGGAAAAATGAGAAATTTTCATTATAAAATTAAGAGATAAGAATAATCATTTCTGTTCTACTTGTACTAATCATCTTTTATTACCAGAAATATTAAATGATTGGTTACAACAACAGAATATATTTGTCTGTAAAAAAATCAATTTTTAGTGATTTTTTCGAAATTTCAAAAAGTTCTAGCCCTTCAAAAACAAATATTGCAGTGTAAAAATGTACATCCTGTTTGTAAATTGTAAAAAGTTGAATGTTCCCAAATAGAAACTATTATTCTGTTACAATAATATTTCGTGTAACAAGAAGTTTTTGAAATTATTATTATTAAATTTTTATTTTAGTATAACGGATATTAATCCACATTTTTTATCGATTTCTCTGGAGGGGTCACTTTTTGAATGTATCTTCTTTTGCATTGAAATATTTCCCAGCATGGATTTAGCATCGATTATTAAATAAAAGGTGCCATTACCTTCTCTATATTTTCGCAAAATTTCAAATCTTTAACTGTAATAGTTATAAGGTAATGTCAAATTACCTTGACATGTTTTTTCATAAAAGATTCCTTTAATCAATTTTATCTGAGAAACGGTTGGAGAAGGGTATAGGACATTGTTAACAAAACTTAGTTGGAATTGCACATAAACTCGAAAAATGCCAAAATATACAGGGAATTCTATTTAAAATAACAGCCTAACTTCCTATATAACCGGAAGTGATAGTTACGTCAAAATGTCTTAATTAAATAGTCGGTATCTTTTGTAGCGAGTAGCAATATTTTAATCAAAAATATTAATCGGCCATTCACAGTGAGTGACCCTGTGTATACAGGGTGATTGGTAGTAGCTGGCCTATTAGACGTTTATGAAGAACTAGCTTATATAAATAGTTCTCTTTTAAAAATATGTTCAGAAGGTATTAGGAACTTTGATAATTTAAATGGGCCACGTGTATTATATTGTTTTTAGAATCCCTATTAATTTCTTAATATCATTCCTTTATATTTTCCTATACCGATATGTTATCGTCCTCGAGCTAATAATTAATATAACGTTTTTTCTTTTTTGGAAAACATATCCTTCAAAAATGGCCTATATTTTTGAACCATGACAAATAAGCGCACTGACATTTGGTTTGGAGTTAGGTAATATCCAGAGACCCTTCATTCTGTTTCCAGATATTAGTTTCAAAATATAAATATTTTAATTGTTTAGGAAAAATGATAAAAAGTATGATATTTTAAATGAAATATCATGTATTTGATTTGTTGTCCTAAAAGCTCTTGAAATTATCTATATTTCTATGTATAATATTGCTATATGTACCTATCTTGAACAGTTTTTGGTTTATGAGCATTTATTTAATAAAATTAATTATTACATAACAATCATAAATCAATTCCTAAAAGCTTATCTAAGTTGTAGCATACAAAGCGACATGTAAATATATCTGTTTTAATTCTAACAAAATCATCAAAAGTAAAGTAAGAAAAAATTAGCAGAAAATATCTAATTCTGTACTAATTAATGTTGCTAAATAAATGCTCATAAGTCAAAACCTGTTTGAGCTAGGTATAGCAACATTACATATAGAAAGCTAGTCAATTTCAAGAGCTTTTAGGACCACATTTTATGTCAAGATGTGCGCAATCCAAAAACAAAATCGACTGGTTCGAGCGTTGTTCCGAAAACGCCCCCATTTAATTTGTATTTAATTTATCCGTTATTAACTCACAAACCCTGTATAAGCTTCCATAGTGATCCGTGATCCGTTGACTAGTTATTCATAAACGTCTAATAGGCCATCCACCATCAATCACCCTGTATACTAATACTATATATATAAACATTCCAATAATACTTTGCGCTTCTATTAAATCGCTATCGGCACCGCAACCGCCACCTCCACCGTACTCCGGCTTGTTTGAGGAATCAATTACCCCGCCTATGTCTAGTAAACCAGAGAACATTCAACTTTATAACAAATCATTCCAGTTAGTTAAATAAAATTGTAAATAATTTGTTAATAAGTAATTTAGAAACAAACGAACTATCGTGATGAGAAGCCGTACTAAATAGAGAACCAATTTTCTGCTGTAATAACAGGAAAGTAGTGTGATTTGAATTGTAGATATATAAGTTATTATTGTAAGCACAAGAAATGTTGTATTAAAAATAAAATATGACACTATCGGTACTTAGTTTAATTGGGCTGATATTATTCATGCAATCCCTATTGAATCCTCTAGAGCGTAGAATTGTAATGGCGGAACATATCACTTAAATAAATATCTTGTTTTATAATCTGAAATGGCTCTAATATTGAATGCAATAAAGCCTGTTTTGTTATTTGATATCTAATAAAAATTTTACATGGTAATATTACAAAAGCATGTATTTTCTATATTCAGACTTTCTATTTATTAGGTATCATACATATCAAAACAATATTTTTATAAAGCTGATATAGAAGTCGACAATTTCTTTTTTTTATGATCAAACACAAGCAATATACGAAAAATCCTTTAAGGAACTCTAGGCGTGGTTTGTGTGCGAATAAAGCGACTCGCGTTGGTTTTGAAACGTTGGAGGTTATATTCGTTGAGAAAAACGACCTCGGGAAGGTCGTTCCATAAGGAGTAAGTCCTCCAGATGAAACAATTCCTAAACAACGAAGTTCGAGGGGTACTAAGCTTAACCACACATGGATGGGCGGCAGTGGTTCGTCGTTTATTTCAGCTATTCACCGCTCTGGGCGGAATTAAGAGGGCAAGGTCAGCCGAGCACTTTCCATGAAAATAATTGTAAAAGAAAGTCAAATCCCCAACCTTCCTTCGATGTTCTAGGCTGTCGAGGCTCTTCGTCAGCTCATGGTCTACGATCAGACGAATGGCCCTCCTTTCGATGGAATCAACTGATGGCAAAAGATTCGGCTTCACGGCCTTGCTCATCGTCTATATTTGAGTATTTAAGCTAGTTCACATTGTGGACGTTAAAGTCGCCAAAGATATTAATCTCGGCATTCGGATGGTTGGTTTGCAAGGAGTCGATTGTGTTGGCTAGTGATGAGAAAAGGGCTCTGTAATGGATATTACTTGGGGGACGGTAAAGGCAAAGATAAACTTGATGATTTTTTGCGTTGATATTTTAAACCACATTACATCAAAGTGTTTCGGTTCAAGTGTAAGTTCTCGTTGGCAGCAGAGATTACCTCGAATAAAAAGACTTACCCCGCGTCGAAATCGGAAATGAAAATCGTATCCAGGGAATAAATAGCTGACGATGTTTGTTGACGATCTGACCATTGTTTCAGTCAGTGCGAGCACGTGAGTCTTGGAAGATTGTAAGTGCTGGTGGACAGAATTGATGTTCGTGTTAAGCCCTCTCATATTGCAGAAATTAATTTTGAAGTTGCTAATTCTGGGTCGGTTAGCAACTGCAGGTGCCATACCATTTCTTCGTTGAGTGTTGTTGGAGAAACCCAGTAAATGGTCGGAAATGGATGTTGACCAGCCCCCGCCCGGAGATCCGTTAGGGGGGCTAGTTTATCTCCGGAGTATTTTGGGCCTGGAGCTTCCATCATCCTATTCTTGGGGTCCCACCCTGGTAACCGGAAGCATCGACAACGTTAAACGTTAACTCAAGGAGCAAACTTCACACCGCCTAAGCCGATGCAATGGTATCTCATCGGGCGATGTCGCGTGGTCCAACATCTTCCATTTTGAATTGGTTTGGTTAAATTATGGCCAAAAACCTACAGCACAGGGAACTGAGAGGTGGATAATGTCACTGAACCAGAGTAAACAATCCTGCTTTACCAGTCAATGTCACCAGAAATGGGATTTTCCATTGAACTGATAAGATTTTATTTATCGAATTAAAAATCTAGTCGAAGTGGCTGATTTAACTACTTCCTAGTCTTAACATTTCGCAGATTTCAGAGCTTTAATTTCTTCTTAACAAAGTTATGACAACGTTTTCCATCGAACATAGAAAGCACGTAGGGCATTGTAAGTGGTTTAAACCTAAGTATTTAGACATTCGATTTATTGACTTAAAAAAAGTATGAAAAGGTGCGTATAAATATGGCCTGAGTTACGCTTGAGCTGATTCAACAACGGGTTGGGTTCGTCATATTTCTACCGGACTACGAGCCTCAGATGAGCTTACCATGAGCAGCTCAAGGTAGGTTATTAGTGCGAGCTCAAAAGGATTTGTCGCGTCAAGTGAGACGAATTTGTGACTGGCGCATACAGAAGTTTTCTTTGAAGCAAGACTGACAACTTTTTATAGAATATAGAGTGGTCCGAAAAGCATAAATATCGCCTTGTTCGTTTAAAATCACTAAATATTGTTTTTCTTAAATAATGAAAACGTTTATTATTATTATTATTGTTATTATTAAAGATGCACCAAGAGGCGACCAAGAGAAAAATGTCATTCAATAAACTTGACAGTAATAAAGCCCCACTGCACATAAAATAAAGTTTCTGTCTGCTCCTCGTCGTCGTGGTCTCAGGTCCTCGTCATTATATACAACTAAAAATAAAATAGGTTAGTGGGAAACTCGACTTACCATGCAGAAAGGAAAAAATCCGAAACAGACTCGCAGTAGGCCTGTGGCAGGTCGTTGAAAAAAAGCTCAACCAAAACGCGTCTGGCCATAAAGCTTTCTCTGAGACACCCAAGGAGTCACCAATTAAACTATAATAAGACATTTTCATGACACCCGGTATACTAAAATTAGACCTCTATCAATCTCTATGGCTATTATGCTGAAGGCAGTTTAACTGAGGAAGATTGCAGAATTACCTATCTTATAAAAATTCAATAAATGGATAAAACTTATACTGCGAAAGGGGAAATGGACGCATATTATATTGTTAAAGCAGAGAATTTAAACTTTTATATAAGTCCGCATCATTTGCCTTTCCTATCAATACAGGGTGTTTAATCAATAAGATTAAAAATTAACTAAAAAAAAAATGGAAAAAATCTACACGAAAATTTGTAGTCTTTATATGGCGATTTTGTTCCGGATTTTAAGTTCAATAGTTACTACTAATTGGCTATAAAGACGTAGAAAAACAGTCAAATGCATAAGAAAATTATTAATAATCATTCCGAGGCCCTTAAATTTTACAAACGCAAACATATTTATTATTTATGAAGAATGTGATAAAGTAATAACAAGAACATGTGACAAATTTATCTCATTGGCATTTGACTGTTTTTCAACGCCGTCATAGCCAGCTAAGAATAGCTGAACTTAAAATCCGCAGCAACATCGCCATATAAAACTATTAAGCTGACAATGGCTATTTCCCGACGTCCTGATGAAATTCCTGTCCTATATTCGTCCTTCACTGCGTCCAAATCCAAAGCCAAATCCGATGGAAATCTCCTTCTTCTCCTAAAAAATCGTAATGCTCGACAAACCTAAAAATTTAATTGCAGTTTAATTTAATTGAGTTATTACAATATAGAACTATCAGAAATCATCATAGTGAAAATGTTTTAATATAATCTGCAAAATCTCTGATACAAGACACACGAAAATAAGTATGACATTCGATAACTTTCAATCTTATTCATGTTCATAGTAACAAATAGAATCTGTTATGACACAAAAAATTTAAATTTAATTGATTCTTCAAAAACTTTAACGTTGCGTCCCATAACCTAAGTAACTACTGTATTAGGTGGACGAATTTGGGACAAAAACAACAAATTTCTTCCCATTTCGTTTACTTATGCATTAAACTTCTTCAGGGCTAATTAAATACGTAAGGAAAAAGTTAAGAACTATAGCCTTCAACATCAACTACTTTTGTACATGCCTTTTTCGACGTTAAAGCTCTCATGTCCCATTAAGAAAAACACCTATCTTGCGCACTAAATACAAAAATAACTATTTATTATAATTTATTATTTAACGACATGCGACATCCTAGTGAATGATATGATTTTAAGGATTCGTCTATAACAATGTTCTTTCTAGTAACCATATTTCTTTGCGCCAAAAAATCCCTTCACTACCCTTATAGAATTTGAAGCTGCCAATCTTCTACCTTAATTTTAATTCAGAGAGGTGGGAGAAACACTTCTTCTGGATTAACGGGGGTGCATATTTTATGTTTGACGTATCTCTGGTTCAAAATATAAGTGTAATTTTCTTCAATGAAATGTTGTTGGGTTGCTAGTAACCATATTTCTTTGCGCCAAAAAATCCTTTCACTACACTTATAGAATTTGAAGCTGCCAATCTTCTACCTTAATTTTAATTCAGAGAGGTGGGAGAAACACTTCTTCTGGATTAACGGCGGGTGCATATTTTATGTTTGACGTATCTCTGGTTCAAAATATAAGTGTAATTTTCTTCAATGAAATGTTGTTGGGTTGCTAGTAACCATATTTCTTTGCGCCAAAAAATCCTTTCACTACACTTATAGAATTTGAAGCTGCCAATCTTCTACCTTAATTTTAATTCAGAGAGGTGGGAGAAACACTTCTTCTGGATTAACGGCGGGTGCATATTTTATGTTTGACATATCTCTGGTTCAAAATATAAGTGTCATTTTCTTCAATGAAATGTTGTTGGGTTGCTAGTAACCATATTTCTTTGCGCCAAAAAATCCCTTCACTACACTTATAGAATTTGAAGCTGAAAATCTTCTACCTTAATTTTAATTCAGAGAGATGGGAGAAACACTTCTTCTGGATTAACGGGGGGTGCATATTTTATGTTTGACGTATCTCTGGTTCAAAATATAAGTGTAATTTTCTTCAATGAAATGATATATATTGTCCATATTGATATGAGAATTTAGCATAGCTATCTTTCACTATCACAGAATAAACTGTATTTGTAAATCCGAACAAACCCAACTCTGAAGATCCTACCTATGTTTCATACCGAGTTCATGCATTAAACCGTCAATATCTCAACAAAAACAAAGCGATCCTTCCAATTTATAAAAACTGGACATACTTGTGATACTACTCAACAGATTCCTCTCTTGAAGTCTCGTTGCATATTTGCTTTAACAAACCCAAGTTACATTCTAAATCATTTAATTCATTTTGATTTACTAAATGGGGCTCACTGCAGGTTGGCATATACACCGTATCCAAGATAAGGAGGGACAGTACAGGGATCTCGGAAACCGTAAGAGATACGAAGTCGGTTAAATGGAGGTAAAGTTGCGCATTTGCGTGCCTAATAATATGTCGTTTAGAAAGTTTTAAAATTCCGAGAAGTTCCGGAGATATCCGGAAAAACCCGAAATTCTGAAAAATGGTTTTATTTTTTTCCTGGGTTTATTTGAGATCGAATTCTAATGTAAATTGTACTTTTACATTGCCACTTTTTCCGCTCTACCTAACAACGTTAATTGTTTTGTAATCCGACGAGTCGTCTTCGAAGGGCCATTATCAACTTTATTTTTTTAAAGACGGTCCTGTTTTCCTGATATTGGAATTTGAGAGCTTTTTTCTTCCAAATGCAACGATGTATGACACATTGTGGTTTTTTTAACAACATCAGGAAATTTTGGGATACGGTCCTGTATTTCTCCTAATTTTATAAATAATATCGCATAAGTAAGCTCTAAATTTTTACTTATGTTGGACTAGTTTAATAAATAACAAATAATTTAATAATAACCACAAATAAGTGAACAAAAAATAATTCAATAATAAACACCAATAAATGAACGAAAACAGGAATAAAATGAACAACGAAAAAAGTTTGGAACCACATAATCAGGTGTTTGATGAAATGATTTCCGTTATTTTCTAAGCACAAATAACATCTTCTAACTGTCGATTCTAAAACATTCTATGACATTTTTGGCGTAATACTTTGAAAGGCTTCAAGCACCAACCTCCTAAGTTCGTCTTCTGTTCCGAAGTTGTGTTTATAAACATAATTTTCGACATACTCCAGAGAAAAAATCTAACAGTGTCATATCAGGCGAACGTGCTGGCCATGGTGTTTCAGAACACCTGATTACGTAGTTCCTTACTTTTTTCGTTGTTCGTTTTATTTCTGTTTTGGTATGTTTTTTTTGTTCACTTATTTGTGGTTTATTATTAAATTATTTGTTATTTATTGAACTAGTCCAACATAAGTAAAAATTTAGAGCTTACTTATGAAATATTATTTATAAAATTAGGAGAAATACAGGACCGTATCTCAAAATTTCCTGATGGTGCTCAAAAAACTCTCGAAACGTCATTAAACCACAATGTGCCATACATCGTTGCATTCGGGAGAAGAAAAGCTCTCAAATTCCAATATCAGGAAAACAGTACCGTATGTAAGAAAAGAAAGTTGATAATGGCCCTTCGAAGACGACTCGTCTGATTACAAAACAATTGACGCTGTTAGATAGAGCGGAAAAAGTGGCAATGTAAAAGTGCAATTTACTTTAGAATTCGATCTTCCAAAAATCCCAGGAAAGCAATAAACCGATTCTTCAGAATTTCGTTTTTTCCGGATATCTCCGGAACTACTCGGAATTTTAAAATTTTCTAAACGGCATATTATTAGGCACGCAAATGCGCAACTTTACCTCCATTTAACCGACATCGTATCTCTTACGGTTTCCCTGTACTGGCCCTCCTTATCTTGGATACGGTTTATACTTAAGGTTAGAAGTTCCAAGAAGTAAAGGATCAAATCCTGAAGTATCAGAGTATGTAGAAAACATGATATTGTAAACGTTTACAGGTTGGAACTGGTAATTCCTGATTACGATTGAAATTCATGATTGGCTGATATTCACCAGTAAGGATTCGGTTATTCAATACTTTCTAGTGATACAATCTTTGTGATCGAATCATTCATGATTGACGCACTTCTAACTTACATTATCAGTTAGTTCTATTCATATCATAGGAATGGAACGAGAGAATAACTTCCCTAACTAGAATATGTAGTTTTATATCCCCGTTTGCAATCTTGCCAAGCTTAATGTAAAACTAAAATTTCCTATTGAATAAGTAGCCGTTGTTTGACGATGGTCCATTATAAAACTAAGTAAATAATCCTAGAATGTGTAGAGATCTTCACTAAGTCCTTATTTGAATATTGTCTGTCCAGACACATGGTGAAACCTATTCTAAAAATGGACACAGACAACTGTTCAGACTTAATCTATTTTGTAGTATAATTAATAATCATAAAATCCTTTTTATCTTTTACATTATAAATCCTACTTGCAAACTGGCAGACAAAATTCCTATGAATAGAACAGTTACCTTTGAGATATCGCCGTTTAGCTTCTTAGTGGCTTTAACTTTAGTCCCGTCTCGGGTTACCTGGATAAGTCGTGTCGTGCAATTAAGAGTGTACGAAGTTTAATTTAAGTCGACCACAACTTTTCGTGTATTGGGTCAGTAAGAATCTGGTTTGTTCGGGTTCGGGACAAGCCTAATATTATTAAAAATTCCCATTTGTATCCATTTGCAGACCAAGACATGATTTTTTTCTTGTAATTTCTATGGATAAGGCCAAAAGACAAAGGTATGTGTGTCGTTCTGAGGCAATGTCGACTCACTTAGAAGGTCAATGACGTTAGTTGACAGGCGTAACTGACCTACAACCATGATTGTTTACATCTCTCGTCGGTGCGTCCCACGTGGCTTTATGCAGATGACATTAGGAGATTTTTCTCGCTCCATTTATGGTTATTTGTTTAAATTTGTTTTCATCTCAGGATTGGCTAGTTTAAATATCATAAGTTAAGAATAAGTTCAAATAAACTTTTCTGAAGTGAAGTTTCAATGCGGCACCTATTTTTCGAGAAGAAAGCGCTATAAGAGTTACCTACAGAAAGCCTGGACAAATAAAGAAAATTCTGTTCACATTAGCAATATATAATATTTACTTATAAATAAATCATTTTGGGTTCATAAATTAGAGTTCTAATTACTACATTTATACCCTTGGCCATTTTTTGTTCACACATTATAATTTTGTAGCATTGAGACATATCTTAATTATAGGTTCTTGTTCAACATCTGCACAAATCATAAAAATACGTGACCAAATATTATTAAGGTAACCTTCCATGATCACATGAGATTTTGGTAAATCCTATTTATTGTTATTAGTTATTAGGAGAAAACAAGCAAATAAAAACTAATAATACATCAAATTTAAAAATTAACAACACGCAATGTAGGCTAAAAATGTCATATTTTAAAATTGCAGGGTAAAGATTTAATTTTACATTCGTGATTGTCCACTTCGCCTACACTTTTACCAAACCCAACAAATCTGCGACGTAATGATACTTAATATAGGTAAAAATAGCGGTCGTTCTCTGTATATGGGATAAAATGGTGTAACCATTAAAGTTTTTAACAAACTTAAACATATTTTTATATACAGTATGTCCACGGGTGGGGTTTACAAGAGGATAAATGGACTAAAAATTGAAAGAAAAAAAAAAAGTCACTCTTAATAAACGTTTTTGCTTGTTTAGAAAATACGATTCATCATAAGAAACTTGAATTTTTTTATACAGGGTGAGTAAAAACTGCAAAAATGTTATTTTGCTTAAGAGTAAACATACTTTATTTTGAAAGATACGAAAAAAAATCACTTTTAATGAATGTGTTTTCTACACAACAACCCGAAGTAGAACAATTCATTAAAAGGTTTACCTATGTAAAAATTATTTCCCAGAAAGTATTCTATGGCACACCACTGACTGGTGAACCTAGTTAAAATAATAATGACACTTAAGTTGATAGGTACTTGTTGTCAATGTCTTTATTTAATGAAGTTATTATTTAAGTAGAAATGCTATCTACTCAACAAAGAGTTTTTATAATACAATGTTATGGGGATGGTTAAGTTTCATACCGCTATGTCATGGAACAATTTACCGAGAAATTTGTAGGAATCCCAATAACTAGGATGGCAATCTGCAAGCTAATAAAAAAGTTCAAGAGAACTGGTTCGGTTTTGGACCTCAAAAAAAAAGAAGAAATACGACCATGATGATGCTGCCACAGTCTTAGTTCTTCATTCTGTTGAAGAAAATCCTATGACGTCCCTTAGAAATCGTGTTACTCAGTTGGAAGTTGTGAAAAAAAGTCAAATTCAGAAGATCTTTAAAGGAAATAAATTGTATCCGTATAAACCGCACTTTAATCAAAGATTGGAAGAGGGAGACAACGCGAAACGACTTGACTTTTGCCTGTGGCTAGGAGACAAAATTTTAAGTAGAAATGTTGATTTTTATAAATGTATCATGTCTTCTGATGAAAGTACATTTTCAACAAATGGAACCGTTGCAACCCAGCACGTTAGGTACTGGTCTTTAGAAAATCCCGAATTATGACAAGAAGATAATATTTCATAAAAGTGAACGTGTGGTGTGCGATATCCATCCACGTGCAATAGATTATCATATTTAGAAATGCTGGATACATTTTTCAATGATGAACTCGAAAATCTACCATTAAATTTTCGACAAAATATGAATTTTCAGCAAGATGGTTGTCCAGCCCATTTCGCTCGTGAGGTTAGAGAATGGCTTGACCGCAGATTTGGTCCAAGGTGGATTGGCAGGAATGGCCCAGTTTTGTGGCCCCCAAGAAGTCCCGACTTAAACTTGGCCGATATGTTTTCATGGGGCCGCAATATTAAATGATATGGAAGTGCTGAAGGGCAGAATTATCCAGGCTGTCCAATCGATATCTCAGGAGGAAATCAGATATTCTTTCACTTATTTGAGGAAGCAATTAGAAAAATGTGTCGAGTATAGGGGTGGAGTTTTTGAATATGAAATCGTTATCGTATTCTTTTCATGTTAATAAAAATGTTCGTATTATTACTATTATTATTATTATAATTACTTCATTAAATAAAGACATTGACAACAAGTATCACCTATTCATTATCCAAGTAAAAACGTTTATTAAGAGTGACTTTCTTTCAAAATAAAGTATGTTTACTCTTAAGCCAAATAACATTTTTGCTTGCAGTTTTTACCCACCCTGTATAAAAAAATTGAAGTTTCTTATAATGAATCGTATTTTCTAGACAAGCAAAAACGTTTATTAAGAGTGACTTTTTTTCGTATCTTTCAATTTTTAGTCCATTTGTCCTCTTGTAAACCCCATCCGTGGACATACTGTATAATAGGCATGACATCAAATTTAAACAAACTTACCTTTATCAGTAATACCCATTTAAGATATTTTTTCTTTCGGGTCTAACTATCAGTTTATAACTCAAACGTCCGCTCTGTGTGCTGTAACCCTCTGAAGTTAGGTATTGATAGGTAGCTTGATTTTGATTTTGGCCATGGTGTTTCAGAATAATAATAATAATCAGTTTTCCAGTAAAGCGCACAAAAAGGTACTTTCTAACTGATCTAGAATTATGGACAGATGCACCATGCTGCTGAAACCAACACCCGTAAGATTCCATTGGAGGCAGATTATCCAGAGCTTCTTCCAAATCGATTTCGAGTAAGTTTAGGTAACGCTCAGAAGTTAAATTTTGATGATTAAAAAATGGGCCTAATATGTTTGTACCTAAAATTCCAGCCCACACATTAAATCCAAACCGATGTTGGTGTCTGGACTCTTTGTATAAATGCGGATTTTCTTTGGAACAATAATGAATATTTCTTCTATTAAAAATTCCATTTTTAGTAACCATGCTCCCATCGGACCATATTACCTTGTAGGGAAAATTGTGGGTCTCCTGACATTTTCTGGTGTACCACTCGCAAAATATTCGCCGTATTTCTGCATCACCTGACCTTCATCCTTGGCAAATTCTGTATTTGTATAGATGGAAACTTTCTTTCCGTAAAATAAATTGCGTTGTGGATTTCGCTACAGCTACAACAACAGCTAATAATACGTTGTTGGCTTTTTCTATATTGCTGGGCTTCTTTTGAGATGGCACTGGTTTTTTAAATGAACCGTATTATTTGAGATTAGTCACTAACTTACTAAATGTTCTTTTACTTGGTTGTCTCGTTTCTGGATACTTCTCCAAATGCATCCGCTCTACCACATAACAGTTTTTGAGATAAAATAAAACACGATAGAATATCAAACTTTTCAGCATTTGTAAAATTATGTTCCATATTTTCTGGAAAATACAAAACCTCTTAAAACGCTTTCAAACGATCGCAATGGGAATGTCAAGTGAAACAAGTCACGTGTTACCATCTTAATTTTTTTTGTTTCAAACGCTTACTTTTCTTTTAAATTCCAAATCAACAGAAGTTTGAAATAATGTTTCTGTATTTTGTTCACTTATTTTTCGTTTATTATTAAATTATTTGTTATTTATTGAACTAGTCCAACATAAGTCAAAATTTAGAGCTTATTTATGCGATATCATTTATAAAATTAGGAGAAATACAGGACCGGCGTATCCCAAAATCTCCTGATGTTGTTCAAAACCCCCTCGAAACGTCATTAAACCACAATGTGTAATACATCGTTGCATTCGGGAGAAGAAAGCTCTCAAATTCCAATTTCAGAAAAACAGGACCGTTTTTAAAAAAATAAAGTTGATAATGGCCCTTCGAAGACGACTTGTCGGATTACAAAACAATTAACGCTGTTAAGTGGAGCGGAAAAACTGGCAATGTAAAAGTTCAATTTACTTTAGAATTCGATCTCAAAAAAAAAACAGGAAAAAAAGAAACGATTTATCAGAATTTCGGTTTTCTCCAAATATCTCCGAAACTACTCGGAATTTTAAAACTTTCTAAACGGCATATTATTAGGCACGTAAATGCGCAACTTTACCTTCATTTAACCGACTTCGTATCTCTTACCGTTTCCGAGATCCCTGTACTGGCCCTCCTTATCTTGGACACGGTGTATAATGCACAAATATGCAAGAACACACTGTATAAAAGGATTCTGGCTGTTTCTTCAAAACTCGGCTTTTGTATCTATATTTATCGCTGTAACCACTTTCAAACTCCACTCTATAGACAGCCTGAAATTGTAATTTTAAATATGTATATCTGGCAATATCGTCAACCCATCAAGTGTATCAACATATTTTTTCCAGTATGCTGTTAGCCCTCAAGTAGAGGAAATTTGATGTTATATTATAAAATTTAGTTGTATAGTCAAAATATTCACAAATTAAGTATTTTAATTATCTTACACTCCATGTCGACAGAAAACCAATGAGAAAAAATAATATTTAAAGTTTTCTTGCTTTGCATCTGAAAGAAAAGTTTATTTGACTTATAAGTTATCAATTGTTTTAAATATACAGTGTGTATCAACCAAATGGAATAAATTCCATTCCATGTACTTTTCCTTTTGAAAAATAGACGTTATGGGTTAAATATTTCCACTCCATGGATGTTCACTCCATGGACTTTGCTTGCCCGTTTTTACATAAAACCGGAATTATTATTTTTTTAATTCGTGGCCACTTATTGTATTGCAACGTAAGCATTCAATCATGCAAATTGTGATAATAAATATTATTATTTAGACGTAATCTGAATATCCATTTTTCTTCTCTGATTTTATCCCGTCGGTAAATAATGACCCATAAGTGTCTTAAAACCATTATAGTCGGTACATGTGCAAGAGTTTGTGGTTTTAACACATTGCGTAATCCTAAAGAAAAATTGCTTCATATGTTAGTAAGAAGAATATTTACTTGCTGGATACATCAGTATAAGGTATAATTTAAAATGTAATAAGAGTTTTTATGACTTGAAAAAACCCTTGTTCTTCGCGTGATGTATCTTGCCCGAGGCACTCACAGATCGCTTTAAATTTAATTACAATATTACATGTAAGTACAAAGTTTTGTTTTCTACGACTATGTAATAAAAAAATTTATTATTATGCCATTAAGACATATCATTACTTACTGGCCGTGACTAATAACCCATTATCTAAGGTGTTAAGATGATTCGTATGCGCTAATGCGTCAAATATAGGAAACGTTGAGTGATTCACGCTTAACTATGCCACTGGTGGCAAATAAAAATTTTCTTTTCCTACGACCGTGCAAAAATAGTACATTACGTATCAAGGGCCGAAAAGAGGCTTTTACGGACGAGATGCACACGAGTCCGTAAAGCTTCCGACGGACCGAGATATGTACCGTACTTTTTTTTACAAGTGCTCCGAGGCCAAATAAATAAATAATATCTTCAGACATTTTTCTAAAACATCTTTGAAAAATTAACTGCAAATTCAATTTATATATTATATTATTATTTATTATCGCTTGTATGTATGGCTCGGTGGCCTAGTGGCAGAGTGTACGCCTGGCGATCTGAGAGTCGCGGGTTCAAATCCCGCACTCGACATCTCTGGTTTTATTTATTTATCACTTTAAAAACTATGAGGAGTACATGGTGACTCGAACGTGACTTCGATACTTTCCCGCCCGCACTCTCGGAGAGGTCAGGAAAGCGACACATTTTTTGGGCGAAGAAAACAAGCATAAAAAACGCACTTTCAAGGCACTTGTAAAAAAAATTGTATTTTCCTCACGCACTTGACGCGCTAGGGCTTGAAATGGTTTTTTGACGTCGACGACTTGCATGAACCAGTGATGCCATATTTAAATTTTTTTCAATATGAAGAATTTTAGCATAAAACATAGGCAATGAGGAAAAGAAGATTTTTTACGGAAACTACTAAACAATGAAGAATTTTTCAATTCAACATATATTTTAGTGAAATATCCAATTTTGTAGATGTTCACTGATATAGCGAGGCCTAATAGAAAAATTTGAGCCGAATAGCAGACCTGCCAAAGCCAAAAAAATTTTTTTTAAAAAAATATATAACTACTAAATTGAGAAAACTTTTTTTTATGAAAAACATGCAAAAAAATAAATTTTTTGTTAAATGAACATTTTTCTTTTTTTTTAATGACGCGGTAAAGTAACTTTTCCGCATTCCATATTTTTCTTTCAATAGAATTTAAAAGAAAATAAATTATAACTAAATTGGTTGTTGAAACGATTTATTCATTGATATATTCATTTTAAGGGTGGTTATAACTTAATATAAAATTATAGATAGTTTGTTTTTGGTACACTTTGGTTTGTTTACATTTTTACAATGGTGGCTACAGAAAGGATTTGGGAAATACTATATTATAATTATTTGGTGCTATTTTTTTAACACCTCTATTCCCATTTACTGAAATTACAATCTGATCACAACTTAGATCAATGAGCAATATTTTTCAAATCTAATTTACTACAGCTTCAAAACTAGGCACTTTCGAGGCACCCACCCGAGGCAAAAAAAATATTTTTTTTTCGAAAACAGTTCATTTTATCGACATTGATCAAGAGTACCTTTTTTCAGCATAAGGTTTGGAGTATCCAAAAATATTATTGTCGTTCCTTCATCATACAATGTGTACAAAAAAAAAACATTTTTGTGGTAGGTCTAGGCCGTCCCTGGCAAACTAAATAAGCCAAATGTGTTTAAAAGGGCGAATTTTAAGGAGACTCGTCTACTAACCATTATACTAAAAAATTATTAAATTACACCTAGTACTTAATAAATAATTTAAAAAACAACGATTTCCAGGGACGTCCGTTATGGGCCCGTATCTCCGTAGGCGAGGCCGTAGGAAAAAAAATGTATAAGAACTTCTCCTGTTATTTTTAAGTGTCCTATTCTAGGACACCCTGTATATTATTTTTTTAATTAATTAATTAAGCATACTTTGGACGTTACAAAAATGTATAGTTGCTGACATTTATATTCAAAAAGAACCTAACAACGCCATATTTCTTATAAGTACTTATAACAGTAGGCCATGGTCAATTCATTAGAAACAAATGCAAATTGGCAAAACTTGACAAGTCTCTAATATTTTTATTATTTATGAAATACCTATTATGTAAGAGCTTTTATAATATGCTTCTTATTTAATTATTCTTAACAATGGCCGTTTATGACAATAATTATGAAAAGTAGATATGATAGTTGGCATGTTTTATATAATCCAATTTAATATTTAATATAAAAAACGAAGATATTCATAATCACCTTGTAGATTAAAAACTAAGACCAAAAATGGAAATAATAAGAACTTACCTGAACTGAGATTTATGGTTTTTTGAGTCACTCCGGGTGACACCCTTCCAATTCTTTACCAGGGGCAAAGTTACCGTGGTTGGTTGGTTGGTTGGTTAAAGGCGGGGGTCGGTTTAAAGGCCCGAACTTCAAATCACTGCAGCCTTTCGGCTTATTGTGTGCCCCGATCTTGTTAGAAGATGTTTGTTCCATCTATGAGGTCCAGTAACCTTCTACCAAGCTTGTCATGTGGGAGGTTGTCACCACGTTGTATGTTCCCGAAGATATTTTGTCTTCTGCGGGACAGCGCTCCGCAGCGGTATATTATGTGTGAGGCGGTTTCATCCTCTTCGCCGCAGAGTCTACATTCAATGGATCCGTTGTTTAGCCCTATCCGTTGAAGGTGTTTTCGCAAGTGGCAGTGGCCTGTTAACAGACCCATCACTTGTTTCAACTGGGGCCGCGTCAGGGTTAGCATCCCATTCGATAGTATTTTCGTTGGTTTTCCCATTACGGCCCGTGCGTGTATTAGACCAGGTAACTCTTGCCATCGAGATAGGTGTTGCTTTTTCGACCATCCATCTAATGTTGTAACCCTGAGACTTTGGGCAGATCCGGCTCTCGCTAGTTCATCCGCCTTTTCATTCCCTAATATCCCGGAGTGACCAGGGACCCACAAGAGTTCCACCTTGTTCCCCCTGGCCGCCAGTACTTTAAGGTTGGTATGACACTCCAGTGTGAGTTTTGAAGTAAAGCGATTGGAGTTCAGAGCCTTAAGAGCAGCTTGGCTGTCCGAAAGGATGTAAATCTTTTGGTCGGGTTACCGTGACTCTTAATGTGTTTTCGGTTACTGTGACTCTTTATGATAAAGCTCTATACCAAATTCGATATTAATATTGTAGCATTTAAAAATCCCAAGATACCTATCTTGAGGTAAATGCTACTGCTTTATAATTTAAAAAGGATACAAAACACTTTAGTTCACTTGTTCACTTTAATTTTAAACTTTAATAAATAAAAACAAACACATTCCGCTGTGAGCCAGTGTCATTTGGGTTCATAACAGCTCGACAAAAGTTCTTCAAACATTGTAGGACAGCAGACAAATCATTGGAAGGGTTTTCATTAAAACAAACCATAAAAGTCTTAATTCCAGATAGTTGCAAATGTCAGAGGGCCATATCGAGATTCCATCGAATAACCTAAAAGAACAACATAAGTGATATAAAGTAATACTTGACCTCCCATATATATTATGAAAGAATCTTATAACTATTTTATTACCTTATATTATAGAAATTTCCTTGTGAAGCGGGGATTGTTGTGTTTTGGTTTGTTTCTTGTCTGACAGCTAGCAGTCGATGACTTTAAGATTCGTAAAAATCGATATCAGGTGATTGTCAAATGATGAGAAGAGCAGCGAGCACAGAAGAGGAACAGGTGCAATTCCTTCTTTTTATTTCAGGCCTTTGTCACTAATGGGTAGTGGCTAAGGACATTTTTTTGTTATTAGTTAGGTTTTCGTTGCTGGAGACAGCGTAAAAGCGGAAACGGGTTTTTATAGGTTAGTCGGACGAGAGGAAGGGATTTTTTGACCGAACCTTGCTGGTAAAGAGTAAAAGAAAGCAAGGGCACTTTCTGTCAAGGAGTCCGAAGATGAGGTGCTAAATTCGATAATTCATCGTAAAGATCTATATGTTTTCGGCAAGATGGACGGTGCTGTGTAGCAATTAATATTTTAAAGTTCGTTTAGTTATTATGGGTGCAGAAATACGAAGGATGACTAGGATTACAGACGATTTTGTTTATGGGTGTCGTGTGACGACCGAATCCCGTTTGATTCCCTCATGGTAGAGGTAGGTGTTGAATTATAAATGATAAAGCGTGTGGTAACGAGATTGGTCGTTACGATTTTGTTAGAGAACAATTATTAAGGTAGAAAATTATTTTAGGGTCCTACTTATGGATGGTCCGTTCTCCTACTTATGGATGGTCCATTCTCCTACTTCTGGATGTATCTTTCTACTACTGGGTTTCGTTCTACTATTGGATGGTGTTCCACTTATAGATGATTCCTTCCATTATTGGGTTTTGATCTACATCTGGATAGTTCTATCAACGTCTGCCTAGTTCACTCAACTTCTGGAGGGTTCTGCCAGTTTTTGGATGATGCTATCAACGCCTGGATGGTTCTTTCAACTGCTGGAATGTCCGTTCTACCTTAGACGGCGGTGTTCCTCTACGAAGTGCTCCCATAGGAAACTTCAAGTCAACATCATGGTCAACGTCAAGCTTCAACTAGATTTTTCACCGGTCAGCTACCAGTGACATCCCCATTCGGAAAAGCAGTACACTCGTAGGTGGTGGCTCGTGGACGCCAGTCTGTGAGTGGAGACTCGTCTGAGGAAGGATCCGATCGGGTATCATGACATTTATTATTATTTATTGACCATAGACATTTTTTTTGAAACTATAATAATTTCACCTTAAAGTAACGGTATTGTAAAAGACAATAAGGTATGGTTTCGTTTAAATTTACATATATAAGACTACACGCACCAGTAACAAAGTTCATGAATTTTCCCTGGGTATTTAAAGTATACAGCGTACTGAAATTTCAAGCTACTCCGGTTAAACATACCACCGTCTTAGATTCACTCTCTTTCAGGTTCCGTAAATTGTATCAATAAATGTACCTACATAATTTTAAGAAAATTAAATAAGTAAAATATTAATTTTGATTTCGAATAACCAGTTTATGTCATTAAATTCGTTTATCTAAAGTGTAGAATAAAATCACAGTAATTAAATGATTAATTTTGTTTCAATAAATTTCTTAAGAAGGTTCTGGTTTCTCCAAAAAACCAGTGGCGCCCAAAGTTACTATTGATAGGCACAGAGTACTTGAGGCTGAGGGAGAATCTACGATCCTGAGAGCTAGTCTGGGCAATTATAGGTGAACCCCATAAGGTCACCCGTAATAGTATCTTATTAAATACTGGATTTATTTAAAAAATATAGTTTCGGTAGCCTTCCAGGGTCCCTCAGTTTCACCCAGTATCCTAGAATTTTAATTTCCATTGGTTTTTCATTCAACATTCGCAACGGAAAATCCCCACAAATACACAACAAATTATGGCTATAACAAGGAAGGGAGGCAATCTAATCCGATGAGAAAAGCGTTGAACGTCACTGTAATCGCTTGTCCACCACCATTTAGTATCTAATAAGTCAGTGGAGTTGAGCTTTCTTCAATCCAACCGTCTCTTTAAATTATTTTCTTAATTTCTTTTTGAAAGTTTTAACAGCGAAAAGAAAATTAAAAACTTCTGGAAATTATTTGCCGATGTTTGTGGATGTCGTTTATCATTATGAATTTTACAAAAATAATAGCTATTATAGGTACATAAAATAGAGCTTTGTTGGAGTAATAGTTGAATGTCGAGACTAATAAAACTCCGATTATATACGGTTGGCAAAAAGAATGGAACGCACCCAATATTTTCATAAGATTGTATATTTTCGAAAATCGGTCGGATCCGTTGATTTTATTTTTACTTTTACAAATTTTTGAGAATTTTTAATATTATACAGAATTGCTCAAAAAGTCGGGCACATGTCAACTTTAGTAGTTTGGAATGCCCCAAATTATATTCGATTTTTGAATTCTAGTTGATATTTTTCATATACCCTATTTCCATATTTATCTATTTTCGAGATATCACAATCTAAACAAGATGACAATGTTCATGGAATGAATTAATAAGGAAGAAAATATGGGAAATTATTAGCTTTATTCATTTATTTACAAAATAGGGATACAACAGGTACTGAGCCCAATATAGCATCCACGTTGTGGTATTGTCTAGTGGGAGTTTTTAATGCTTAAATTAAGTATACTTTAAATTATATTAACATAAAATTTATGAATATTTACAGCATTGATTTTACACATTTTTTAATCTAATTATATCGAACATTGCCATTCTTAAATAAAACATACAACATGCCAGATTTTATATTTCTTAGTGGAATATTAAAAGTATTTTGAAGCCTTAAGTTCCTAACCGGTACATTAAAGCTTAACTTTCACCTCAACGTTGGCGAATCACCAAGACCGTTCACCAACTTATAGATCACTATACCGGAAACCATTCGTCTTTCAGTAAGTGGTATTACTGAAAATTTTTCCATTATAGGTTTATAGTAGTTGATATTGACTATAGCTATGTCTGTTTTTCCGCGTACTGAGTGAGGGTTCCAAACAACCGATGCAAAACTAAGTTTACTAAATATGAACGCATAATACAAGTTTAGAACTAAATACCAATGTATGGAAAAATTATTATTTCCCAAACCACCCGATTAGTCTACACCAGAGGTTCCTAAACTTTTTTGTGTCGTAGACCCCTTGCCATGTTTTTCGGTTTTTGGTAGACCCCCTACTTACCTGATATTGATTTTTTTGTAAATTTCTAACTGTAGTGAAGTTTAGTGTTAAAAACTTAAAGTAAAAACACATGTTAAGTTTTATACATTTATTAATTAAATTTAAATAAAACTACTCAAAGTAAAATTTTGTATCTGTTATATAAAATACACGGAACATAAAATAAACATAAAATAAACTAAGCAATAAGTAAATGTTTTTAGTGGGAAGGATGAACCTGATGCTTTAATAATAAATTATCAACATTTGGCGTCAATTTTGTAAGGTTTAATCTTAAATCTCCTCGGCTAATGATGTCCAAGTCTGTTTCTTTTTTTCGTTAGGAGATTGGTAACAGCGCTGAACCCCTTTTCCACTAGGTATGACGATGGAAAGGAATTAACAAATTTCCTCGCTATATTCCATAATACAGGATAAGTAACAGGTGTGTTTTTTTTGCAGCCAGAAGTGCTGATATCCGTGCTTAAGGTTAACCTTAAGTTCTTCGTTTGTACTTATTTCAGTCAGTTCCTCTTGCATTATGACATTCGTTTCTTCTATGTCACCATATGGGTTAATCATCCACGGTGGTATTACCATAGTCAAAACATCCTCAAACCTAGTTTCAAAATCTGAATAGAGGGCATTTAAATGTCGAACGTAGGTTGGAAACGTCCTCTTCCTGGCAGTTTGTCTGTGATAAATTGGGGAACTGGGAAAATTCGCCCCGTCCAATATTTTGCTTCATTAGTCTAACTCTGGCAAGAAACGTTAATAAGATGGACTTTGTCTTAATCAAATTTAGACTGTCGCCTTATATCTGCAAATTAACCATATTAAATTTTGTAAACAAATCTGTTAAATAGGCGATGTCTGTTTTCCACCTGTCTTTTAAAATTTTATCTTTAGTATCCAGAAATTCTACAATAGTCTCAAAAAGTGCAAAGAATCTTGTCAAACATAAGCCTTTCCAGCCAGCGTACTTCAGTGTGAAGGAGTAATTGATGAAAGTGTTCGTCATTTTCTTCACACAACTGCGCAAATAACCGCGTATTCAACGCGTTGCTTCGGATTCGGTTTACTGCATCAATGACTAATTGAAGAGATTCATGCAATCTACCACTCAAATTTTTAGCAACTAAATGTTGTCGATGGATGACGCAATGTATTGCTAACACCCCTGGCACATTTTGTTTTAAATAGCTTATAAATCCACGATAACGTCCAACCATAGCAGGTGCTCCATATGTAGCTACTGATATTATATTTGATAAAGGGATTGCTTTTTCAATAAAGTAATCCTTCAAAACATGAAATATTGATTCACCTTTAGTGTCGGTTGTCAAAGTTCTTGCCAACCACTATCGTGGACCCCCATTTTCATTTCATGGACCCCCAAATTTTTTTTTTCGCTGACATACACCCCTTGCAGGTTGTCATAGACCCCTGGGGGTCGATATAGACCACTTTGGGAGTCACTGGTCTACACAGTAGCATTTTACTATTTCAGATTGAATGGTACTATCAAGAAAAGGAAACTCTTTTCATTGATAGGATGTAACCACCTGTAGACCGGTTCGAACTCTTTTGTTCTCGTCAGTACAGGGTAGGTGTACATACCTATATGGCGCTGCGCGCTGTATTTTCTCGGCTACCGTTGATAATACAGCGTGCAGTATTAGAGTCTTCTCTGATGATAGATATGTACACCTACCCTGTACTGACGAGAACAAAAGAGTTCGAAACCGGTCTGCAGGTGGTTACATCCTATCAATGGAAAGGGCTTCCTTTTCTTGGTAGTACCATTCTATCTGAAATAGTATTTTAAAGTGCTACTGTGTAGACTAGATACGCTCTTATTGTAACAACTAACTAATTTGCATTATCATCGGGTGATCTGGGAAATAATGATTTTTCCATACATTGCTATTTGATATTAATGCCACCTGAAAAGTATAGACTTTTTATTTTTAAGATTAGAACTGTTTGAGAATTGTCAAACTTTAAACTATTTCTTATAATAAATCCTAAAGATCGATTACACTTATTGATAACCTGATTAACTTTATTGCATTAACCTGGTAACAAATCACTGTATTATATTTATTTAGTTACTGTCGCTTCAATTTAAGTGACATTTATTTATTTCCATGAGCATTCCAATATTTTTTAGATTATAACATCTCAAAAATTATGAGCAATCTTGTATAATAATTATAATTCTCAAAATTTGTAAAAGTAAATAAATAAAATCGACGGGTCCGAGCATTTTTCGAAAATATACATGGTTATGAAAATACTGGGTGTGCCTGTATACGCATATCAGATAAGATTTGATGTTCGATTGCTCCCAAATGGCAATCACAATATTTTATTTCAACAAGTAAAATGTATTACATTAAATTATAAATTTATAGCTACATACAGGGTGTTATGGAAATTACGTATTTAAATGGGTTTGTTCCTTGACTCCTTAGGTGTCCTAGAAAAGCGCTACATATTTTATTTTTTCTAAATCGACCGTTTTAAAAGTAGGGTAATAAACACTCTTACTCACAGGTCAGTCCGCACTACTGTACATACTGTACAACATTTCACCCAGAGACAATGGCAATGTTGCCAAACTTAATGTAAAACTGAAATTCCATATAAAATTATAAAAATTAATTATTTTCTACCTACTTGCATTTATCCTTATATCTAAAGAGCGAGGAAATCCAGGCATAAACACAATCAGTTTTTTTTCTTTTTCATGGGAACACTCCTGGGAACACTATAAGTACACACAGTAATAGTGAAACAGAACCGATAGTTAGCTTTTGAAAATACAATAATACAAATTATACTACAGATTATTAGATTTTATTACACGCGACGAAATTTGACGGCCAGAAGAAACACGTCAATAAAAACAATATTCAAAGATTATTTATGGACGGGCAAGATACACGCGTAAACCGAAAAAACAGAGCGGATTGCTGAGAGTGTGTTGGTGATCGACGAGACACAACGTATCCGGCCGCTGATTGGTCTTCAACTAACAGACGCAAGCGTGCGGTGCTATATGAAACGACATCGCTCAGCCGATGTAAGGCGTCAAGAGGTCAGAACAACAACACCGGCCAGAATTCCTTGATTGCTTACATGTATCGCAGTGCTACACAGGTGTTTTTCTGGTTTGACGTCAGATCACTTTTACCACTGAATGAATTGAAAGCGCCATTTGTGGATATTTTCCTTCCATTTGTCTTTATCTCAGGAATTGCCGGTTTAAATATAATACGTCGTTTCCATAACACCCTGTATTATATACAATCAAGGTTAGAAAATACAAAATTAAAAAAGATCATAGTCTTCCTCATATGAGTTCTATGCACTTTAAAGAAATAGACTGTAATAATGTATCAACAATGTTGTCAAAAAGAGTGTTTAGGGTACTCTAAGAGTGGTGCGTGTGCGAATAAAGCGATTCACTTTGGTTTTGATTCCTTGGAGGTTATAGTCGTTGGCAAAAACGACCTAGGGAAGGTCGTTCCATCAGGATGAAGTCCTCCAGATGAGAAAGAATCCTTAAATAATGATGTTTGAGGAGTACTAAGCTTAACCACATATGGGCGGCAGTAGTTCGTCGAGCACTTTCCATGGAAATATCTGTAGAAGAGAGTAAAATCTCCAACCTGTCTTCGATGTTCTAGGCTGTCGAGACTCTTCGTCAGCTCGTGGCCTCCGATCAGACAAATGGCCACCCTCTCGATTGAATCAATTTTGCTGTTACAGGTAAAAAATATTCTATCCCAGCTAAAATAATTCTAGCAAAGATTTTATTAGATGGAGCTTTTCTCAGTGTAGAAATACCTACTTGTTTTGCAAATATATTTCTTTGCGTAAGATTTATTTATTTTTTTAATATAATACTCAAATAGAATAAATCTTACGCAAACTAAGTACGTACTTCTTTTTTTGTTGTGTGTATAAATTAAGCTAAAAAATATTTTTATTTCTTTAAATCGTTAACCGTAAGCCCATCATTCTACCTTCTTTGTTCTCATATACAACCCAATCAAAAAATAAAAGGTTTAAAAATTAGATCACCTTTAAAAACATTAGAACCACCATAAATGGGTCTTTCCTGTCAATCTCTTCTTATCTCTTAACTTTTATGGAACGTACAAATGATTTAAAAATAGTGATGATTCCTTCGCTCTGGTGGTCGACTTTTTGTCTAGACAATACAATATTTATTTCCGTTGCTACCTGTAATTTGATGTGGATAACTTCTTCCGCCGACACGACACTTTTATTCGATCCTATTTTACCTGATCTCAGTGGCGGCTTCTAACTACAGGGTGCTAAAAATGGTATACTATAATTTAATTTAATTTAAATGTATATTGGTTAAGTTCATGACAATGTTGGCCTTTATTTGTTTTTCTAGCATTATAAATATAAATTTAATAAATAATATTTAATAATTTTAGACTGTAAGTGAGATTCTTTAATGGCCCTCCCTCAAAAAAAAGAGGTTAATAGAAAGTGGAGTCTACATAATTTTTAAGGTCCTGTCGAGTATTTTATGATCCCAGAATATTGTGTCCCTATTCGTGCCCAAAAGAGAATGGCAGGTTTTTAAAAAATAATATTAACTATTTTTTCTTTTGGTATTTTAGTTTAGATTTTACAATTTTGTAGAAAGTCAATTTAGCAGCTGACTGATACTCACTGCTTTATGCCAAGTTGTAAAATAATAAAAAATATTATTTTTTTAAATCCGTAATTTTATGCTATAATAGCTTTATAAAACATGTACTTTATACTACTTTTTCTATTTTGTGCATTTTTTAATAAAAAAACCCATAATTAAAACTAATAAATGCCATAAAAATTTTGTAAATTTGTATGTTTAAATTTTATGTTGGCAATAGTCAAATTATTTATCAAGTGAGCTTTGATAAATTATACGTGTCCGCCATTTAGTCGCGAATATTGGAAGCTTCCTTAAAATTAATCAATAATGGATCAAGAAGATATTATTAATTTAACTCCTCCTGAGTTAAGGGAAATTGCAAATAATACATTGGATCAACTTTTACCAAAAAAGTCCAAGAAAGTATACGAAAAAGACTACATGACCTTCGTGTACTGCGAAGGGTGTTTCTAGAAGTAGTGAAAATGTTCTAATCGCTTATATTGAGAAGGAAAGTAAAACTAAGAAGTCGTCGACTGTGTGGTCCTTATACTCAAAGTTAAGAGCTTGCATTAACATTTATGAAAACACAGATATAAGAAATTATGCAAGCCTTTTTAAAAAGGCAATTTGAGAGCTACAAGCCCAAAAAATCTTCCATTTTAGAGAACTGAGGCTGAAAATAGCATTTACTTAGGTTTAAAGGTAAAAAAATTGTACAGTACCTACCTACACATTAATTTTTTACAACCAGTTCTTAGTAAAAGTGGATCATTGGATCCGCAAATAAAGATTAATCCTAAACAAAACGTTTCAAACACACAAACTATGCCCGATTTTAAAATTAACGCTGCAGACACAAGTACGGTCACAATAAATGTTTATAACAACTGCACTTTTAATAATAAATGAGTATAATTAGTGTACAGTGTATTTATTCGCTTTAAATTGATATCTTTGTAAGAGAATATATTACATGTTGATCTAAACTTGTGATTGTGAGGTTAGTTTAGGAATTGTTTATTATGCAACCAAACATACACAGCAGTACCACCAACCGTCATTAAAGAACCGCACTGTATAAATGATAAATAGGAAAGAGAAATTTGTTATACACGGTTGGTAAGAAGAATATTTTCATAACCATGTATATTTTCGAAATACACTCAGAGGCAAGTCTAAATTATGTTGTTTAAAAAAAATCAATTTTAAACGAACAAACCCGAACAAACCTCCTGCTAACTTTTGACCAGCTATTTCTTTTTTACAAAATTTGGATGTGGCCAATTAGGGAAGGTAAATTACCTCTTGATGCAAGAATGACAGTTCTAACTGTCAAAATGGCTGATCCGCCATCTTGGTAAAAAAAAATTAAAACCGTATAGGAGTCGCCAATTCTTCTCTTCTGGCAATTATAATTGCACGAATTCATGCGCAATAAACCGTTCTCGATCAGCTGGCGCATTGCCAACTGTCAAAACAACAGTTAGTACTGTCGATATCCCTAAAATACAGCCAGAACTAGAAATGGACCATCCTGTTCCTTCTGATTACCAGTTAAATCAGCTACTGCTACTTACAAAGAACAGGTTACAAAAGTTGCGACGAATTAGCAGTACATATGCTTAATAAAGAATGTGAACTGTTAATTTAAGTACCAGTTAGTTTAATTAGCCATTAGCTGTTCATAGCTGCTTCGATCAACTAATAAATAGTTAAAAATAACAGTATAATCCATTTCTACCCAGACTTGCACCGGCAATGGCAATTAAAATGACGCTTGTCCCATTTCTGGCAATGCGGACAGCTGATCGAGAACGGTGTACTGCGCATGAATCCTTGCAATTTTAATTGCCAGAGGAATACAATTGCCGACTGTAATACGGAGTTCATTCTCGCATTGCGCCGGCAATGCGAGCAGTATTTTGTCAGCTGATCGAGAACGGTGTATTGCGCATGAATACGTGAAATTATAATTGCCATTGCAGGCGCAAGAGACGAGAATTGCCGACTCTAATACGGCTTTAAATAGACAGAGGGGCTTTGAGATACATTATTTTAAGGGGCGTATTCATAGTCGACACTTGAGGCGTCCTCGGCACTAAAGTGCTCCTTAAGATGGCATTGTCAGTTTGACAAAGTTAGAGAAAAGTGAGGATGCCTCAAGTGTCCACTATGAATGCGGCCCTCAAGGTCCTATTGAGTACTTTACGATGCCAAAATATTACTTTCTCTATTCGAACCTAGAGATTTTACAACATTGCCCCCTTGTTAACTTTGGACCCGCTAATTTATTTTTTACAAAATTCGGGTGTGCTCTATAGGGGAAGTTAAATTACTTTTTGACGTAAGAATAATAGTTCTAACTGTCAAGGACATCATCTTGGTAAAGACTATTACATATGTCCCTACTGGTATTAATTCCAATTGGCGACTTTTTTAAAAATAATATTAAGTTTGTCTTTTTGAATTTTAGTTTAGATTATTTACACCTTGGTATAAAACAATCAAAGTCAAAACAACTGGCTGTTACTCACTGCATAATATATTACGCTGGTCAACACATAATTTGATGCCGGCAATTTTGTTACTGTTTCTAGGTAATTTGGGTCTGCTAAACCAACAAATAACCTCACATTTGGTCCATCAGATCGTTTTCAAAAACTAGTTAACTAATCTATATTTTCGAGATTAAGAGGATTTTATATCGCATAATTACATTACTGCAACCACCAAAAAAACAACTAAGGCATGGAAGAAAAATGCTTATTGTACACCACAACAAATACAAAAATAATCTGTCAATAACATTAACACTATTAACTTAAGTTATTAATTTAAATTAACCTAAACTAATAAATAAAAATGAGCTAATCTGCATCAGCCAAAAACTTCCCTTTATAAGATTTTCTACCTGGATAAAGAAGATTATTTTCATTTAGTCTGGAGGCAGGTAACTCGGCACACTCTTTTGGGAGGTTTAAATCTCTGACAAGGTCACTTAGCTCCTCCTGAGTAAAGCGTTCGGGACTTCTTAAATCTCCGGCAAAATCGCTGTTCTCTTTTTCAAATCGGTCACTCTGCAGCTCGTCAGATGACGTTTCGACTGTATATCTGGTAACGTAGACAGGTTGCTATCAGTGCCCTCTTATCCATAAGGCTGGTAGGCTGAAGCCTAGAGGCCCACAAAAATTAGGGGCCCACGTGGCCAGTGAGTAATTTTTATCGCATGCGCAGATGCTCCTTTCTGTGGGTAGCTGGCGGTAGAGCGCCATTCTCCCTTCCATCACAGGAACGTTTCAGTTGGAAAAAGCGAATCATCTGATAAATTCTATCTATATGTAATATGTAATGGTGTATTTGCATATGTATATCTGAAAGTCAAAATAAGGGCACCTCTATTGCATTGAGAATATTTCAAACAATTGTTAACAATGAAATGCAGGATACTTTTCCAAACATGTAGATCTGTTTACGGATTTACTTGTCACTTCTAGTCACCAACTGTTCTGGAGAGAGATCTTTTTCTGCCCTGAATCGTATTAAAAGTTACCTGCGATCCAGTCTAAAAGATGAAAAGCTCAATTTGGCACTAATGCATGTAGAATCGTCGGTGCTCCGAAAATTAAATTTTAACACTATTTTGGGGCCTAAAGATGCTCGAAGCCTATGGGCCTTGCCATGGGTTAAGAGGGCACTGGTTGCTATATGTTGGAATTCGTATTTCTTCAGATTGCTGAACAGGTCTTCTTGCTGACTCCAGGTTAGGAAAATTCCACTTATACCGATTGGTACGATTAATGCTAATGATAAATAATAATTGTCAAAATGGCTTCTTGTTCCTTCCATACCATCGGAACACCAAACTTTGTCCATTGTCCGATACAGGTTTTGCATACAACATGCGGAGCCCAGGGTTTATCTTGGTCTCCTAAGTGAACACCAAAACAAGCTTTTTTCATAAAGACACAAATCACTCTTCAACTTTCTTTTAAAATGTACTTGCCACATAATATGTAGCAAAAAACGTCGGGATGGTTTACGCAACTACGCCTACTTGTAGAAGCCATGTTTAAATACGATTTTTCAAAAAACACACTCTTGCAATGAAGCTCAAGTTCCAACTAAATTTTGCAAATCCACGCAGGCAATATTCCGCATATGGAATTATTATTAATGAAATTATATAGATACTGGTACCCTAAGACACAAGCCAAGTTAAGGAATTAATTTATGAGGCTTACCGTATACAATTTAATTCTCTTTTGTTGCCTTCTAATGTATATTTTGTGCTAATTGCAAATACTAAAATAAGAAAACTGCAGGTGCAGAAAATTCAAGAAAAAATTATTTCTTATCTGTAATAATTACATGGCCTTTTGCCATTATAAGATTAGGTATTTCCAGTGATTTATGAATAAATAGGTATAATTAGAAAGGCATTAGTCTTGGAACTAGTTAAATTTTTGATAAAATTTGTGACCATTATAGTTATCAACTATATTAATACATATTACAATTTATTATGAGTAGGCTCTATCTCAAAAACTAGAGCTAATACGAAGAAAGTGTTTTTGGAACCACCGCATTCAAAATAACTAAAATCAGTTTTTCTTCGGCACCGAGACGAAAATTTTTTTTTCTTGAGCTGTGTTATTTATTATGTCAAAAATTGACTGCATTTGTTAGCTCTACTTTTATTTTACGACTGACTATATGGAGGAATAAAACTGTGTAAAAGATCAGAGACTATAAAATAGTTACTCCTGGCACTCATCGCTTTCCGAAATTCTATTTTTACGACTTCCTCATCGTACCGCCCGCCATTGACTACCTGTTTCATTCATAGGTCGTTGCAAAAATCACAACCATAAAATAGAGCATTATTTATCTCGGAAACCACTTAAATTATGGCTTTGTTTTTCTGTCCTACAAATTGCCGATGTTTATTGTCACATCAAGAAAACAGACTCGGTAAAAGGTTTGCCGCAGATTACGCTCTTCGTAAATGACACATCTGACCAAAAAAATGTCATTAGGATTTGTGAAATATTTTGGGTAAAGTGGAAGTCATTTGGGTGGTTTTTTTATTTGTTGGGGATTTTCTTATAGGCTCTAAAAACAGATAAATTAAGTCGAATAATTATTGTATATTGGCAGTTAAGTCATTCGACAATTCGTATCGACATATTTTTTAAATTGTGGGTTTTAAGTTGTATTTGGTTTTTTGCTTGTCCAGGAATTAAATCTAAGACAGAATTTTCAACATTTTTCCAAAAATAATCAATATACAGGGTGGTCCAGCGAAAACTTAACACCTCGATTTTCCTGCTTTAATGCTTAATGAAAATGTAGAAAATCGCTCGGACCCGTCGATTTCTGATTCGAGGGGGAATAACTTTTCCGCTTTTTTCATCTCCGTAACTTTAACCCCCTATCGGGGGTGAACACAACCCCCTGATTTTAAATTGAGATTAGGGGTGTTGCGATATCTCATTTTGATGATCTTATCGAGTACTATCTGACCCTAAAATTTCGCTTCAAAATTTCCATCTTTAACGAAATGACAGCTAAAAGAGTGAAAGACTACTTACTTTTGTGATTAGTTTATTAAATGCTGAAAATGGCCAAAATTCACATTCATTCCATGCAGCAAAGAACGCTGGTGTATGAGTAGAGAATGTGGAATTTACCTCGAGAATATTACTATTATCAGACGCAGTTGAATTTATTTATTTATTTGTTAATTTTTTGTCCTAAAGTAGACGGACCATGTTTTTGATTTACCTTAGTCTATCGTGAATTTTTAAGAACTTTAAAACTGTGTCAATTCGATTGTACCTTTGTAGTAGAATTAAAATGGTGTATTCCGTAGATGAAAGGGTGGAAATTATAAAATGTATCCGCTGCTTACGTTGTGCAACTGGTTGCCAAATTTGACGCTACTGGTTCAGTCAGAAACAAAAAGTGGGTGTATGACAGAGACGAAGCGAGGGAAGTGGCTGTCTTAGGTCAAGTAGCAATGGATCCGACCCTTAGTACTAGGAAATTGTTCGATGTATCTGATGTTTCACGCACAACAATCATGAGAATCCTTAAACAACATAAGTTCCATCCTTTTAAGATACGACTGGTTCAGGAACTGAATGAGGATGATTTCGATCGCCGACTCCAGTTCTGTAAAGTGGTCAGTGGAATTAATCCTAACTACATGTTCAATATCTGTCTCTCGGATAAGATCTTCAAAATGAGGTATCGCAACACCCCTCATCCCTATTCAAAATCAGGGGGTTGTGTTCACCCCCGTTAGGGGGTTGAAGTTACGGAGATAAAAAAAGCGGAAAAGTTATTCCCCCTCGAATCAGAAATCGACGGGTCCGAGTGATTTTCTACATTTTCATTTTAAAGCAGGAAAATCGAGGTGTTAAGTTTTCGCTGGACCACCCTGTATATAAATTTATCTATAGGAAATTATAATAATTATTAAAAGAATGTATTTTTTTTAATCGTCCAATATGAGCATTATAAAGCCTCATATAACCTGATGCAAAGTTGAACTTAAAATTTTAAGTCTTTCACTGAAAGGATCCCGCACGGAACATGACTATGGTAAACCATGGGCACCAACCCATTTTGTCACTCATAAAATTTAACTTTTTACTGCGCGTTGTACGTATCCATAGCATGTATATATAAACAGTATATTGCCAATACGAACGTTCCAAAATACAAAAAGTGTCCCCGCTATGAGAGAACCCCATAAACAATAGTCTAGTGCTGTGAGGTCTGGAGATGAGGCCAATTAATAGGACCACCGCGACCAATCCAACGCCCTGGAAATGTTTCGTCTAAATGTTGCTTGACCTGTCGAGCAAAATGTGCATATTTGCATATTCTAAATTTGAAAAAATATTTGGCATTTTGTATCACTTTAATCACTCAAACTTGAAAATAAACGTTTAATTACTGCCACAATAGACTGATACATTGTCAAGACAACATCGGTGTCAAATAGTTTAGAAATCTGAGCATGGCATACTCTAATTATGTGAAAATTTTGATAAAAGTGGAACGTAGAAAAAATATTGGATATTGCGCTATAACTTGAAAACAAATGAATATCCGATAAGAACATATGGGTTTTTTTACATTGTTTTCGCGTGTATAATACACTCCTGAAATTTGGTCCGTTCCTCCCGACTCACCCTGCATATATGTGGTCACTAACTAACCTAAAAAAATTTATACCAATCAGGGCACCGTCGGATCATCATATCGTCAGAAATCATATGCATTGAACGCTGTCTTAAATCTAACTAATCGAAATTTTGATTGCAATATTTTTCCTAACTAACCAGTGAAATTTACATTAAAAAAGTGGAAATCCGGTCCTGACGAATGTTTACTTTTACAAGGAAATTTCCTAACTGCGCAAACTCACAACGCGGCCTCCGATGCCCATAGCGGGGACATAATTGCAGATGGTATTAGCAATATACTGTTTTTATGTACAGGGTGTTATGGAAATTACGTATTATATTTAAATGGGTGACTCCTGGGGTATCCTAGAGAAGCGATACATATTTTTTTTTAATCGAACCTTTAAAAAGTGGGGTAATTCACCCATAAACCCACAGGTCACTCCGCGGCACAATCATATTACACTGCCCAGCTGTGTAATAAACACATGTTCTGGCCCAATGTTGCCAAACTGTGTAAAAGTGTAAAACTTTAGATTCTTATAAAAATAACTATTTAGCTTACCTAGTATCCAAATAGAAGTGAATCCAGGTGCCAGTACACTAGCAAGTAATCCAGGGCACAAACATCTTCAGTTTTTTTGGTTTTAGTGGGTAAAGCTCCCCTAAAACCCCTTCGGCATATTTCTTCCAATCTCAGAACATGACCCTGTATATCGTCAGAGACACAGAACACATAGTATATATATAAATCCCTTAAAGAAACACACACATATGATTCAAATTAGTTTTTGAAGATAGGCACACAAAATCGCTACACACTAATGCATTACACTTTATAAAAAACACACAAATAGGAGAGAGGACACAAATTGGCCCTTGCTGGCAGGAAATGTGCCTCCAGGCACATACATATCAGTTGTTATACACTATCAGATTTTTAGATATTATTACGCAGGTCACAGGTTTCGCGAACAAAAGCACATTTCAACACGATATTTGGCAATACTTAGTAGATACACAAAATTTACACATAATAAAAACGCTGATTTCTGTACAATAGGCATCACAGCAAATTTGTAGATTCCAAACTATTATTCCTTCTTCGCTTTTCTTGTAGAATGGAAGATATTGAAAATATCAGACTGCTTCACTAGTAGTGAAGTGGGCGCTCGAACTCTGTGAAAAATATTCAGCAATTATTTAATATGCTGCATCCAATATCTTATTTCGCAACTGATCCATATCTTCGATTGACCCTTTGTAAACTATTTCTTTATTCATCTTACCCCATAGAATGCAGGGTGTAAGATCCGGTGACCTTGCGATGCCCATTGTCTCTTACTAAAGGAACATTTTCTAATATGCCTTCGACTGTTTTTTCTGTATGTACTAAACATTCTCACACTCTACGCACACACATTATTTTCTATTAAAATTGATTAAATATCCCGAAAAACCCAGCTTTTAAATTCGAAATCACGCGACTCCGCGGTGGAATATCTTGATGTCAATCGAATGTCAACTTATAACCTTCTCTTTTCTGTCGATTTGGAGTAGAGATGAGCTTATTTTTGTTTTTAAAATCCCGCTGTGAAACGATCGATTTAATTTTTTAAGTTTCTCGAATAAAAAAGAGCACCAGAGCAGCGATAAACAAGTTTATTAATCTTTATTGGTACCTACAGCAATGAAAGAAAACAATAAATAAGTGCTGTAGATTATTATTTATTTCAACCTTTTTTGGTGAATGCGCTGGAATCTACCGACCCTCTTAATTGATGCTAAGAAAAACACGCATTGCAATAGTGCCCATCTCTACTTCACGTTTTGACAGCTCGTGTTTTGAATGATTGTTTCAGATCAGATGTCATCAAATTTATAATTCAGAGAAATGTTATTTACAATGTGATTTTGAGTCAATTAAGAACAAAAGTTCATACAAATCTAGGCGAGACCAGCCAATGTTAATAAAAACGATGTCTACAAGTGAATTTATGCATTTAACTGTTTTATGGCGGCCAGTATTCATGTGAAGTTTTGCGATTATTATGGTTATGTGATGTGCCGGTTTTTTTTCTAAAACGTATTTGGTGTATAAGTTTTTATAGAAATTGACACTAATTTTTAAATAAGACCGACAAGGTAACAATGAGCAATCACTCAAAAATCAAAAGGTTAATGACATTTCACCTAGTTACGTACGTGCGTATTTCAAACTTGTTCATGTGTTCCAAAAAATATTTTCTGTAGTAATCTTTCATAAATTAATTGTAGAAAAAGGTATGACAGAATGGAAAAGTGTTTAAATTATTGTATTTTGAGTTTAAGGTGTAAATATGACAACACCGGTGAGAATTCGTATGTGTCGCAGTGCCGCACAGATGTTCTCCTGGTTTGACGTAAGGTCACTTTTACCGTTGAATGAATTGAGAGCTCCATTTATAGGTATTTTTCTTCAATTTGTCTTCATCTCAGGAATTGCCGATTTAAATATAATACGTCATTTCCATAACATCCTGTATATGTGACCCATAGTTATAGGTCGATGAGAACAACTAGCTTTGATGCGTATGGTCACCCTAAAATACCTCAGTACTGTTACTTCTTGTCTCAATTCCTTGCACAGTTTCTATTTTTTTCTTCAAATAATTGTGTTAATGTATAACCGATCCCTTTATATTGATGATAGAACGGAATACAATTTAAAATTTAAAAAATGAATCAAAACAGAAAGAAAAAACATATTACAATCAAAAATGTGATTTTTCCTTACTTGAGCAGTTTGAGAATTTCTTCATTTCTTAACAGTTGCTTGGAGCGACATGGATAAGGTATACCATTTTTGGGTTAAAATGATGAGTGCCGCAGCGAGCTACAATCTACATCAAAATCATTAATTAATTCAAATTTCTTGCCCCAAGAAAGCCCCATCACAAAATTTTATGCAAAAATATTGGTTAAAAAGTAGGTGAGTTAATTAGGAGATTAGAAAATAAAGTTTTAACTTGGACACGCTGTCTCGGTTATTATCAACTTTCGATCTAAGCAAAGTTTGGTCAAATCGCAATATATTTACCAAAACCTTTTACTGCTTTACTATTAGTTTGGGACACCATATATAAGTGTACGCAACCTGTCAACTATGCAGAAAATAAATCTCGTTAAAATAATAAATTTTTTCGTTAGACAGACTAATGGAAAATACTAATTACCGCGGCAAAAACTCATATTCGAAAATTATCTTGCAAGTGAACAGAAATAGATAAAAGCAAAATGCAATTAAAAAAGCGCATGAATTCTAAGCTTAATTTTCCCGTTCGCCAGCGAATAGTAAAAGTAGAAACAATTCAATTGAAATTTAATTGATACTAACGAACTGCACCAGATGAGATTTTAATCCGGCAACACAAATAAAACGATAGAATCGAAATAACAAAGCCGAAATATTCAGTTTGCGTTCAGTATATTTTCCGGTAGCTATATTAGATTACATTTTAATCAGCAACAACTGTACTGGTAAACGGGGGGTGCCGGGTTACCGACCATTACTCAAACTTGACGTTAAATGGCTAATCCAATTGTTACCCCAACGATATGTGGTTATCGCTCGATCTAGCGGGCTTTGTGATCTGCGCTCTGGCTTTTCATCCCACGGCGCCGAGCGCGCGGCGCTCCACCGAAGCCGACGGCCGCGTCGCGTCGCCTCTTCAAATCATTGCTTTTGATATTTTAATTCGCTTCATGTAGGTACAGGTCGACAAGTTTATCTGTAGCTACGAAAGGAGTGCGGGTAAAAAAATTTCTGGGGTTAACAATATTGTCATTTGTTAACATTTAAAATTATTGTGATAAATTATTTAAGTAACAGTAATAAGTCTGGCAATACCGCTGAAGTAATGAATAAGAATCAGTTTTCCTAGTTCTATTTAATATAAATCATTAATCAAATTTAGCGATATTTGGGCGTGGTCGGAAAAATTTTCGTTTTCGGCGATGGCTTCTCTAAGCCGTTAAATACTGGAACATTTTTGACAATTAGACGTAAATTATGATTTTGTGATTTCAAATTTGTAAATCATGTTTTGGTCAAGTTTCCTTTTTGTCCCAACGGAAGTGTCTAATTATTTTGTTTTAATGCGATTTTTTTCTCCATGATAATGAGCACATTATAGTAGAAGGGATGAAAAGTTTCAGAGGTCAGTTGCACGGAAAGCATTAAAATCATTAAAGGATTATTGTAATTAGTTTTTATAAATATTTGGAATTTCTTAAAAGACGAACGATCCCAAAAAAAAGTACCGGGGCGGGTTTGTACTTATTTTTCCAGGACACTGTCTATCTATGCAACTTTATTGTGCTTTCTTTCGCCAAATACAAAAGGAAATCGGCTCCAAAAGATGGACCGGGGCGGATTTGCATTTGTTATCTCAGGACACTGAACACAATAAAACTGCCGCCCTCGCATATCCTCCTTCCGTTTAAATTTCTCTGTTAAGTTGTATTAAAAAAAAATTCGCGCCAGTGCTCCCGCGCATTTCGACCAGATAGGGCTATATACAGGGTCTCCCAAAACTAATATAGTAATAGTAAAACTGCAGGTTCCTTTGGTAAAAATATTGCGATTTGTTCAAACATTGCTTAGTTCAAAGGTTGATAATAACCGAGATACAATAATAGCCCAAGTGAAAATTTTATTTTCTAATTTCCTGATTACTCTTTAACCAATATTTTTGCTTATCAAATTTTTGTGGGCATTTTAGGGCGAGAAATTTGAATTTGTTAACAATTTTTATGTAGATTGTAGAGGGCAGGTTGCTGCGGCACTCCAGGAACATAGAACCAAGTGCAACTATTTTGCGCTTTAGTGTATTATTGTTCCTATTAAAAATATCAATTTTCTCATCACTTTTACCCAAAAATGGTGTACCTTATCAATGTCGCTCCGAGTAACTCCTTTCGAGATTTTTGCATTTATAGTGACCAGTGCGCTGTTGAAAAATATCGGTGTCGCAGTAATACGTCATATGATCAGATGATAGATCATATTAGTAGAAACAAATCCATATTATTGTTTTATAAACATAATCGATGTATTGCCCTGTATACTGTCACCGTAGCTATAACGTTCCTATTTGGGGAACAAGTACGGAGTGAGAGAGAGTCTTCATTTCAGAGGAAAAGTTAATTCTGTATTTTTAATCTAGAATTTAGGACAATATTTATTGCACATAGGATTATTTCCTTTCCATGCATCTTCTTCGTCAAGTGCCATCTCCTCTGAGAAGGTCGGCCATCATCCCAGCTATTCTCATCTTTGATGTGATGCTGCAGCTCTAAATAACTCAATGAAACTACAATTGTACCGTTGTCTCAAGTTATTTAACCAAGAAATGCGTCTTCTCCCTCTGCTTCTTCTACCTTATATCTTTCCCTGCATAATGTTCTGGAATACTGCATACCTCTCTCCCATCACGAGGACGAAATACTGCAACTTCCTTACTTTAATTGTGTTTAATATTTCCCTTCCCTTTTTAATTCTTCCCAGTACTTCATCATTGATTATCTGGTCTACCCAATTTAGTCTTAAGATTCTTCTATATGACCAAATCTCAAATGCTTCTAGTCGATCAATAATGTTTTTCTTCAATATCCAGGATTCCATCTCATAAAGTACTAACGAAAAGAAATAGCATCTCATTATTCTGACTCTGAGGTGTAAATTAAGATCTTTACTTACTGCATCATTTGTTAAATACGGTTCTGGCATGTCCAATTCTTGATTTTGTTTTCTTCCATATATTCATTACCCTCCTGGACGCAAGTATTGACTTTCTCTATTAATTCTCCATTGATATTTTCCTGTTGTTGGGCCGAATGTCTATTTGCCAAATCGGTTGGTCATTGTTAGATATGTAATTTCATGCATACAGGGTGTTCCTTAATGGCGTGCTAATATTTCAAGGTGTGATTCCTTAGGTCATTTTATAAAGAAAAGTTCATATGAACATATGTTCGCAACGGCTTAAATTTTTTGCTACAGGATATTGAATTTTTACTTTTTAAATGGTTATTTTTTCGAAAGTACTTTAGATATTATTTTCAATCTTGGTATGTGTTAATAGGATATAGAACCACAAATTTTAGTTAGAAAAGTTATTCAATTGTGTGGCGTCTCTGCAAACATGTCCTCTGATATTTTTTACAAAAAAGATGGTACGCCACTGACATTTTTCCATGTGGATATTTTTCCTGATTAGTCTGGTCAATTCTACATGAAAGCGGTCTCCTGAATTTTTCTCGTCAGATGCACCGTTCTTGATTAAAACCACTAAATTCATATTGAAACTCATTATTATTAAGATTGATAAAATAATTAATGAAAAATTTTGAGTGGACAATTCGATGCGAAGATAGGCGGAAGCATGCCTTTCTTTTAAGTGAAGGTGCCACTTCCAACAATTTTTATAAAACAAAATTTATCATTAATTATTTTATTAATGTTAATAATAATGAGTTTCAACATGCATCAGTGGTTTTAATCAAGAACGGTGCGTCTGACAAGAAAAACTTAAGAGACCGTTTTCATGTAGAATTGACCAGGCTAATCAGAAAAAGTATCCACATGGAAAAAATGTCAGTATCGTACCATTTTTTTTGTAAAAAATATCAGAGGACATGTTTGCAGGGACGCCATACAATTGAATAACTTTTCTAACTAAAATTTGTGGTTCTATATCCTATTAACACATACCAAAATTGAAAATAATATCTAAAGTACTTTCGGAGATATTAAAAAATAACCATTTAAAAAATAAAAATTCAACACCCTGTAGCAAGAAATTTAAGCCGTTGCGGGTTTGTTCATATGTTCATATGAACTTTTCTTTATAGAATTACCTAAATAATCTGAACCCTGAAATATTAGCACGTTATTAAGGAACACCCTGTATAGGATGACAATTTGAAAAATTCCCACCCTTAAAATATCGCTTTCAATAAATACTATTAAAAATCTCAAACACGTCATTTTTATAGTGATGAGGGGGCCCTTCTAAACAATATTTGCATGCTTCGAGTACCCACTTCCCAACAGGCTATCTAATATTTTTAACTTACACGGAAAACCATTATTTTTGGAACTGGATTGTATTGTGCCGCTCTGTATATAGTAATTTAGACAAGTCAAGTGCATAACAAGCCTCAAAAATTATCACTTTCCGCAGCCTCACCCCTCAATAAAACGTCACTTTCGAGATGAGATTAATACATTAAACGGAAAGAAATTAAAGAGGGGTGTAAGTAGTAACATCATACAGTGGGAAACGAAAAGGGGCAAGTGTATTCACATGAAGTTTATCTCAATGTTATTTGACTCACATTTAATGAACTTATAGTGTACAAAAACCATCCCCCGGGACCAGGGACCATAAAATTAGATTCACCCTATACGTTCTCATGATAAAATCATCAAATCTATGGAGAATATGTACGATACATTAATTTTAGAAAGTAATGTTTGGTGTAGGTAAGTACATATTATTTAAATATGAAGGAAGATTCATGAGCAAGTTTTTGAAAATAATTATAGATACTTAATTATTATTTAAAAATATATTTGATTTCTTTAATACAGTGGACTCTCCCTGAAACGGACAGCAGCCGCGCGCATAAAGTGTTAAACACTAATAATATATACCGGGTGATGCATCCTTCAGTTGAACATAGGAAATCCATGTACAGTGAAACCTCTCTTAGGCCGACACCAACGGGACCGTCTGAATGTGTTCGCCTATTAGAGGTGTCCGCCCAAAGGGAAATTTGTTATTATGTAATATTTAAATTCAAAATTATTACTATGTATATGTATGTACAAATAAACATAACAGAACAAAAATACACTAGTTTTAGTTAGGATATAGTACTAAAAAAATCTAATAACGTAGTTTGACGTGTTTGCGGTTTAAACTTGCAATCTAGAAAATGTAATTCCAAGTCTGATAACAATTCCATTGCTGTAAAGTCACCTCTATTCTTTGCAAACTCTTATAATTCCTTTACCATCCTAATGGCTTGTTGATAATTGGTGACATTTATTTGATTACTGCATTCAACTTCGTCATCAGATAGTGATGTGGTCTCTGTTTGGGCTACATAACCGGTAGGAATGGGATCACTATCATCTTCTAATAGCACATTGCTATCAATGTTAATGAACTCGCCCAAATCATTGTTCTTTTCAGACTCAAAGCGCGACATTTTTCTGCCATTGTTTACGATTTTAACGTTACAACTCACAAATAAACTGCGGACTGCTGTCGGGGAAATCACACATACGGCGAAGTCCTTTCGCTCTGCCACGCATACGAAATTCATTGCCGATCTGTCTTTAGAGAGTTTTTGCACCGTACTTATTCGTTTCCCAAACACTTTTAAAAAATTTTGTCCGTTTAAAGGAGGGTTTTTGCCCTCTTTGTATGAAAACAGCCTGTCCACGTCCGCCCAAAGAGATTGATTTTCATTCAATTTCATATACCTAGTTCCGGACTATGAAAAATATCCGCTTAATAGAGATGTCCGCTTATCAGAGGTGTCCGTTATGAGAGGTTTCACTGTAATTTGTACATTTTATAGAAAAACTGCATTATAACTTCTTGAAGAGGCCGACATGGTGAACCCATGTGCCGAGTTTGAATACATTTTGGAGAGTCAATCCTAAGCTATTCAGTTAAATGTGATGGCAATACCACGAAACTCTTATAGTTCAGGTAATACGTACACAAGCAAATAATTTTTATGCTGTATTTTGCCAAAAATTGACTGACACAAAATTATATCGGTTTGACAAAGTAAAAATTTAATTTTTTACTGTATTATCTGAACTAAGAGAGTTTCGTGGATTTGCCATCACATTTAATTGAATAGCTTAGGATTGGCTCACCAAAATGTATTTACTCGGTATAAGAGATGCTGATAATTTTAATGAAGATATTTTGACATGTCTATCACTTCCAGTTACACTGGAAATCGATATATTTTATAGCGAGTACAATTATTTCAACCAATTTTTTTTCGACGTGATGCTTTCCTCTATTTAACACTCCGCGTACTCTTTCACTTCTAGTTTCACGTGTAGTTTAAGAGCTGCGTTTAATCACAGGTTGCCAAGCAGGCACTATTTTATGTCAACGTTTAGCCAAATAAACTTAATTTTTTTCTAATCTAAAACTGGATTCGTAAAGTTAAAGGATTGGAAAACGATATGGAAAAATTGCATTAAAAAATATAATGTTATAAGAATACTAATAACAATTTCAAATATGAATAATTTTTAAATTTTTGTCGCAGATTTTCCTAAAATTTGTTCATACACAAAACAACATGTCAGAAAATCTAAATGTCAATAAATTAACTAAAAAAACTTTATTATTAACGGCTAAAACTTCACGAAAATAAATATTGATCTGCTGATGACTCGCGTCTCTTTCTAACCTACCAAGAAGCGGCATATTTTTTAATTGAATTGATGCAACTTAGATGGCTCTGATTGCTAATTTGGGATTGTTTGGGATCCTCATCTTAAGGGTTGCAAGGGAAGCCCCACTCTCGATAAGAAGTGTGGACGAGGTCTAACATAGGCAATGTCCTGTATATTCCTTGGCGTTTTCTAAATTAGGATATTTTGATATGATTGAAGGAACACTACCTAGTGTATTTTTACCCATGCATAACAATTCATTTACCATTTCGGTGTGTAAGGAAAAGTCTGCGTTCTTTAATTCCTTTTGGCCTTAATGCAAGATACCGTCTATCCAATTTTAAGGCATCTTTTTGGGCTCCTTCGATTATAGTAAAACTTTCTAGCGTAGCAGTTTTAGTTTCTGGTACCTTGACAGACATAATAGGCCCTTTAGCCTCAATATCGTCAATGGTTATTTTTACAATCTCATCTCGTCTTAGGCCGCCAAAAACTAAAATTATGAGTACCACTTTATGCAGCAGGAAGGTATCATTCGGCGCATTTTTGATAAAAGTTAAAACTTCTCAGCTTCCAAAACTTTTGAGCTTTTAAGAAGATATCCCTTTGATTTAACTTAAAAATGCTATTAATTGGCAATATCTTCAAATCTTAATGTTTTCCTTTACTATAAGTTCAGACTTCACCTCGGAATATTTTATCCAAGTGCTATTTGGGGTACATTTTTCCGACTAAAATAAAGTAAAACTAATTAAAATCGTTATTACCAATGAGCGAAAGGGTTACATACCAATTTCTGAAAGTAAGCCATCATTACTGTTTCAGTAATCAACGTAATTTGCTTATTTACAACACATTGGAGAAAATTTTCATACTCCTTGTTGTTTTTCAGCATTTTCTAAAATATTTTGTGGAATTTCCATATCTTCATTTATAAAACGTAAAAGATGCTTAAAATAAACAACCCTTATAGCAACCGTCAAATTTATTCTATGACAATAGTTCAATGCTCACTAAATACTAAAATAGTAGCGAAAATAGTTTTAAAAAATGCAGGAATTTCACTATTAATATTTTAAATAGATGAAAAATAAAGTGTTGTATACACCACAGGCGTTATTAGACTATAACGCCCATCAGTCGAAAACTATCCCTAAGGATAGTTGCATTCGCATTTTTTGGAGGTTATACTCGTTGAGAAACACAACCTCGGGAATGTCGTTCCGTAAGGATGACTTCCTCCAGATGAAAGAATTCTTAAATAATGAAGTTCAAGGAGTACTAAGCGTAGCCACATATGGATGGGCGGCAGTACGTCTTCCGTGTATTATAGTATACTTAACCCCTTGGTACATAAATAACTACAAGTCGGAACGGTATATGAAGTCCGCTAAGCAATAAAACCTCTTGAGCAGGGTAGTCGGTGGTTCTCAAACAATAAATTATATTTTAGGTATTTTCCAAATAAAATAATTTAAAGTAAATAAAAAATTAGTTTAGGTAATTAATTCTTCCTTTTTCCAGCTGCTTGTAGGAAATTTCTCTTCGAGTCTCGTATGGTAGGAGGCATTGTCTAAAACAATTAACGAAGGGTTTTCTAAACTTTTTAAAAGTGTTTCCTCGAACCAATACTCAAATTTCAGCATCCATATTACCGTGATAATCATCAGTTTTTTGTTGATGAAAATATGGCATTGGCATTTGAAACAAACCCTTCTTCATTGCCAGCATGAATTATTATATGACTTTTTCCACTTTTTCCACCATTACTGGCACGGGTACTGGAATAGCAATGTTTCGAATCATCCTGCCGAGACCATTTTGTTGAAGTTCCGTTCGCATATATCCATGTTTTATCAAGAAAAACAACTTGCCTTGACAATTCCCATTTTTTGTTTCTGAAATATTCTCTTAAAAATTGAAACATTATTGGACAGCTCGCAAAGCACTTTTCTGTTGTTCGTTTTTTTATATTCGAAGCCCAGATCTTTTAAAATGATGGACAAACTGGTAGTTCCAATATCGCAAAGTTCTTTCTTCTTTATCTTTTCAAGAATAGTTTTAGGGGTATCATATTCCTTGGCTTTAATATATATATCATAAACAATATTCCTAATCGATAGCTGAACATTTTCCATAACTTTGCTTTATAACTGCTTTTAATTCACACACAATAAAAAACAAACTAAAAGCAAGAAGCATAACTATAAAACAGAACATACCATCCTGCACTTGAGCAAATTTTAATTATTTCTTGGAAAATAGTGATTATTATATAGATTTAACTATAATGACCCCAAAATAACTAAATTCTAGGGAAAGGTAACTGAGAAAATCTTTAACTTAATGATTCAAAATGTTTTTCATTTGATAAATAAACCTATGAGTGAAAAATAAACTAGATAAAAATATTTATCGCGGTACATAATTCTAAGATGCTTTTATTTTGGAACCGCTGATTTTTTCCCAGCGGACTACAGTGAACCAGTGGAATATTCGGTACGATCAAGTCTGCGCCAAAACTTAGAATTATGCTATACTATCTAAGATCCTAATACCAAACTAAATAAATTATTGCAATATTTATTATGAGCGCGCAATCTCTTATCATAAGAGGCGAACCACCACGCAATTCTGCGTGCGCTCTGTACTCAAACGCAATTGAATTAGCACCCCAACGAATGAAACAATGCGTACGGCATCTTTACGGGCAAAAATACCGTGGGGGAACAAAGAATGTAAAGATCACGAAAGACCCTCCCAGAGGCGTCGTTGAAAATTCTAATCAGGAAGTAAGGTCGCTGAATACGCAGGATCAATGATATTTATGGATCAAGATCAATATAATGGCCAATACTGAAAAAATAATTGGAATACTATGCCCGATACGTAGTGGAGAACTTAAAAATTTGGGCTATCCTGTAAGTTATTTATTAGGACCTAGAAAATTGCTTATTTAGTTAAGCTAAAGTACGTAATTTGGAGAAATAGGAGTTGCCTATAAAAATTTTAAATTAGAAAATAAAGATGTATTTGGGTAATTTTTTTATAAACCGCACACTTTTGAACCTTGACACTTTAGAATCGTCCGAATTTTTTTACAACTTATACAGGGTGTTATGGAAATGACGTATTATATTTAAATGGGTGACCCCTTGGGTGTTCTAGAAAAGCGCTACATTTTTTTTTAAATCGACCGTTTTAAAAGTTGGGTAACAAACACTCTTACTCACAGGTCAGTCCGCGCTACTGTACAACATTTCACCCAGACCCAATCCCAATGTTGCCAAACTTAATGTAAAACTGAAATTCCATATAAAATTATAAAAATAAATTATTTTCTACCTACTTGTATTTATTTTTATATCTAAAGAACGAGGAGAACACAATTAGTTTTTTTTTTCATGGGAACACTCCTGGAAAAACTTTATGTACACAGAACCGGTAGTTGGCTTTTGAAAATACAATAATACAGAGTATACTACAGATTATTAAATTTTATTACACGCGACGAAATTTGACGTCCAGAAGAAACGCGTCAATAAAACACTATTTATGGACGGGCAAGATACACGCGTAAACCGAAAAAACAGAGCGGATTGCTGAGAGTGTGTTGGTGATCGACGAGACACAACGTATCCGGCCGCTGGTTGGTCTTCAACTAACAGCCCGCAAGCGTGCGGCGCTATATGAACACAGCCGATGTAAGGCGTCAAGAGGTCATTGGCATTTGACCAAGTGACGTACGTGCCTATTTCAAACTTATTTAATACTATTCCATATGTTTTTTCGGGTTGTTTAAAACATAGTCCGTCGTAAATGTTCTTCAATTAATTGTACAAAAAGGTATTACAGAATGGAAAAGTGTTTAAATTATTTTATTTTGTCAAAAGAGTTTAAGGTGTACATATGACAACACCGGTCAGAATTCCTTGATTGCTTACATGTATCGCATTGCCACACAGGTGTTTTTCTGGTTTGACGTCAGGTCACTTTTACCGCTGAATGAAATGAAAGCGCCATTTATTGACATTTTTCTTCAATTTGTCTTTATCTCAGGAATTGCCGGTTTAAATATAATTTCCATAACACCCTGTATAATATATGCGTATCTGAACTTACAATCGACCTCCCTGCAGTGTGAATCATTCCAAAAAAGGACAGATATGAGTCAACAGAACATTGAAAAAGGTACAAATTATGTTATGCAACCTCGCCTAAACGGTTATTGCACAGACTTCTCCATTCATCTCCATCAATTTGCTTAAAAAGCATTATTTACAGTAAAATTTACCTTCTTCTCACAATCTTCGTGTAGTTCAGAAACTTTAGGACGGCAATAACTACAGATTCTTTCTTTAAGGACTGTAACTACTAAATGATGCTTCAAAACTTTTCGATGACGAGTCAGATCGAAATCGGATTAAAACATCGATCTGTTCGAATTTTCAAACCACTCAAAAATTTTGATGATTCTTGCATTTTATCAAAACTCCACGTATAACTTAATATAACAACAGTATGCTAATAATAATGAGATGAGCATGGCACGCTTTCGATATTTCGAACAAAAATAGAAATATTGATGATTTATACTGTAACCATCTCGATTGTAAGGTCTGACACGATGCGCGCTGCTATTGACCATATTTAATAACTTCTGAACTAAAAGAGGTGCCACTGTCTCGTAAAATGGGTTTTGTAGATAAGAGGATAAAGAACAAAATATTATTTTTTAAAATTAATTTAAGATGGTTTAACAGCATGTTAAAACTATTTAAACAATTAAATTGTTATTATTATTCATTTGTTCACAGTGGCAATTTTTTTTAGTACACTTCGAAAGCTAACGCAACAAAGTGTAAAATAAAAAAAGATCGACATTGATTCGATCCGTACAACTGAAGATATTAAATTTCAAACATTGGAGAAAATCCAGCAAATTATTAAAAATTTATGTGTGGATATTTTCAAAATAAAATTTTCTACGTATGGTTTATAAAAAGTATCCTCATGTCGAGATATTCCTGAAATGGTCTTCATATGCTTCAATGGTCTTCAATGATTTAAAATGGACGTCACAATGCTATATAGCTCATTGAATCCATAAAAAAAAATTTCAAAACTAAATAGCTAATAAACTGAACGTCACTGTATGATGCTTATGCTATGAAAGGCTTTTAAGAACTAATACAAAGTAAATAGTAGATTATTCTACAAGTAAAAAAAAGGTACCAATTTTCCATTGAGTGGAAATATATTGAAAATATCTTGGAAATAAATTTCTACGATATGGAAAACTTGCTCTTCTTACTCGTTGAGAACACGCTGTTTCTTAAAACCACCATATATTATTATAGTCGCCACTCGTACACTACATCCGTCAGATAGATAAATAAATCACACAGTTAAGTCTGGAAGTGCATGTAATAACAAAACATTATAACGACTAAGTAGAAAAGTTTTGCTAACAATAAAATGAGTCCGTTTCTTTACGAATTTCTCTCAATAAAGTATGCTCTTTTCCATTAGAGATAGGAAATAGTATATTACATACCAAGAGCAAGAAGCCTATTACACACGATTCCAAAAGTTCAGTGGAATTGTGTACCATACTTTTTCTACTAGTACTTCATATTTATTGTTAATGTTAAATTATCGAAATGCAAATAAAACATTTTTTGAGCAGGTATTCACATGGTTATCAGTACATCAGTCAATAAATTTTTGATACACTTATGCTTCATCCTGAATTTTTCTAACTATATAATTATTTGCTGTGGCGTTCCGTCAATCTGAATATCATAATCACTCATACTTTTTATACTCAAAAATAATATCCAAATTAATAATGTTGACGTTTAAAAGTACCTGCTTTAATACATGGCATTTATGTTGTCAATGCGACGCGATGCAATACACAGCCAACTTGGAGCGAAATCTGTTGGAAACATTCACGGTTTTAGCGTATCGAAAGTAATGTGGTTTGTGGAACTGTTTCGTATAGCGCTATAGGAATAAAAAAAAACTACCTTTACCGCTTGTTTCAGTAGGCCGTTATACGTCTTTGATCGGTTTATTCACTTATATTGTTACGAATAAAATAGTAATAAATATTTCATTGCTATAAAAACAATATTGTTCTTTTTACATTTTCTTCAGTACTTTGCAATTGGCTATATTTGGATTATATCAGACTCAACTCAAATTAGTCGAAGCAATTCTTTTTTTTTTTTTTTTTATAATCAAACACAAGCACTATAGGAAAAATCCTTTAGGGCACTCTGGTAGTGGTGCGTGTGCGCAAAAAGCGATTCACGTTGGTTTTGAATCGTTGGAGGTTATATTCGTTGGGAAAAATGACGTCGGGAAGGTCGTTCCACAAAGATGTAGTCCTCCAGATGAAAGAATTCTTAAATAATGAAGTTCGAGGAGTACTAAGCTTAACCACATATGGATGGGCGGCAGTGGTTCGTCGTGTATTTGTGCTAATCGTCGTTCTGGGCGGAATTAAGAGGGCAAGGTCAGCCGAGCACCTTCCATGAAAATATCTGTAAAAGAGAGTCAAATCCCCAATCTGTCTTCGATGTTCTAGGCTATCGAGGTTCTTCGTCAGCTCGTGGTCTCCGATCAGACGAATAGCCCTCCATTCGATGGAATTCAGCAGCCGAAGAGTATGTTTGGGTGCAGAGCTCCAGACATGAGAGCAGTATTCTAGTGATGGTCGAATCTGGGCTTTGTATAGTGTCAAAAGTTGTTGAGGTGTGTACAACTTTCTGGTTCGGAAGAGTACCCCAAGCTTCTGAGAAGCTACCTTGGCGATTGCCACAACGTGGTTATGCCAAGACATATTTCCTCCGAGATTGACGCCCAGCAAATTAATAGATGAAGCCAGTGGGATTGCGTGTCCGGCCTTGACTATTTCCGGTTCTGCAATGTTAACCTTTTTAGAGAAAACTGCTGCCTGGGTTTTTTTAGCGTTAAATTCGACTTGGTTACTGTCACACCAAGCCAAAATTTCTTCCAGGTCTTTGTTAAGCCGTGATACTTCATGCTATCTGCGAAGATGTGCGTCGGCAGCCGATGTTTGTGCATTCAAAGAGAAAGATGAGATAAGTGTGCTATCGTCAGCAAAACAACATATCGGATTTTGAGTTTTCACTAGAAGGTCGTTAATGTAGAGTAAGAAGAGAGTGGTAGACTTATTGTATAAAATCCTTCTGACCATAAAATGCCCCAAATTCGCATCTTTTCGGGTCCGGCTCTGCCAGAACAGAGTGCAAATTTTATTTACCTTCATCCCTAATTATTATAGCATTTTATATAGGTGTATTTTTAATTGAAAATAAAAATAAATCAACATGTAGATAACTGTATTTTCAAGCGGTTTTCAGATGTTAGGACCAAACAATGGGATTTAAACCGGTAATTGATTTATTGCAGTAAAGGTCTAAGGTAAACTATACTATAAAATGTATTTGACAATAAAATTTAAATGTTATTCTCTAATTTATTTGAATTAAATTCAAATCTTTGACCGCTATTCTGAGTATTAAATTGGATTATATAATACATGCCAACATATAATACTTTTCATAATTATTATCATAAACGGCCTTTGTAATTAAATAAAAAGCATATTATAAAAACTCTTACGTAATGAGTATTTCATAAATAATAAAGATATGGCAGATCTGTCAAATTTTGACCATGTCATCCTCTTATAACGATAACGTAAATTATTAAAACTATCGCATTCTCAGGATATTTTTGGTTATAAATATAAACAATTATGTATTTTTGTAAAGTCCAAAGAATGCTCAATTAATTAGAAAAATAATATATAGGGTGTCTCATTAAAAAACTATTATTTTTGTTAATAGGTATCTTAAAAACTAAACTTTTTAGAACAAAAATGGCAACGCCACTGAACTTTAAGAGAAAACCTCTAACACGATCAGTTTTTACCTTTTTGATAAGTGAACGCTTAACGGAAATACGAGGGATGTCTAGAAAGCGACGATTTTCAAAATCACCCTGTAGACTAAACATTAAGAGAGCCATGACAAATTAGACAACGGAATCTTTCGTTGCGTTAAAGAATAGGATCGTGTTTGGTATGATGGGCCTTCTAAGTAAACTGGGATCCTATGGTATGCCCAGTCGATTCTGTGCATGGTTGCCTAGCTTCCTTAAGGATCGTTTCCTGCAAGGGGCGATTAACGGATTTCGCTCAGACACCTTCACCATCAATGCCGGTGTTCCTAAAGGATCCATAGTGTCTCTCACGTTCTAGTGAAAACTAAAAATCCGATATATAGCTGTGCTGACGATAGCACACTTGTCTCATCTTTATCTTTGAATGCACAAACATCTGCTGCCGACGCACATCTTCGCAGACAGCATGAAGGATCACGCCTCGACAAAGACCTGGAAAAAATTTTGGCTGGGGTTGACAGTAACCAAGTCGAATTTAACGCTAAGGCAACCCAGGCAGCGGTTTTCTCTAAAAAGGTTAACATTACAGAATCGGATATAGTCATGGCAGGACACGCAATCTCACTGGCTTCATCTATTAATTTGCTTGGCGTCAATCTGGGAGGAAAAATGTCTGGGCATAACCATGTTGTGGCAATCGCCAAGATAGCTTCGCAGAAACTTGGCGTGCTCTTCCGAACCAAAAAGTTGTACACACCTTTTGATACTATATAAAGCCCAGATTCGACCATCACTAGAATAATATTCCTCTCATGTCTGGAGCTCTGCACCCAAACAACAAACTGGATTCAATCGAAAGGAGGGTCATTCGTCTGATCGGAGAACACGAGCTGACGAAGAACCTCGACAGCCTAGAACATCATAGACAGGTTGGGGATATGACTCTCTTTTACAGATATTTTCATGGAAAGTGCTCGGCTGACCTCGCTCTCTTAATTCCGCCCAGAGCGGTGAATAGCAGAAATACACGACGAACCACTGCCGCCCATCAATATGTGGTTATGCTTAGTACTCCTCGAACTTTATTATTTAAGAATTCTTTCATCTGGAGGACTTCATCCTTATGGAACGACCTTCCAAAGTCGTGTTTCCCAACGAACATAATCTCCAACGATTTAGAACCCACGTGAATCGATTTATTCGTACACGCACCACTCCCAGAGTGCCTTACCTATAGTGCTTGTATTTGATCATACGAACGTAATTAAGAGAGCCGTGACAAATTTGACACCAGAATCTAGTTCTAGTTCCGTTAAAAAGATCTATCCTTGATAATAACTCTAATAATCCCAGAGAATGAGACACCTTGTACAATGTTACCGAACTAAGATCAATATTCCAAATACATATGATGATGATAGATTGAAATTCATTAATTGTATGATTTTCTGACTATGAAAGCTATGAATATTTCAAAATCGACAAATTCTGAATTTTATATTTACAGTAGAATTTTGTATGTTGTAGTATGTAAGCATGCTCTTCAGAAATACTTCATTAGAGTGATATAATTTATTGAAATGAATAACATTTGTGAAATCATAAAAGTGTCAAAAATAGATCGCATAAGAAGGAATCAATTTGGTGTTGTTAAGATTATAAAAGAATGTTGCTATGAAAGGAAACGATGGTAAAGAACAATTCCATGAAATCTATTAAGTTACCCGTATATTTATTTGTTACAGCCTGTCGTTCCCTCGCAATCTCCTTCCCTGATCCAAATGTTTCTATAATCTTCGGTTTATGCCCATGCCCCTCATTTTCTCGTCGCCAAGTGACTAACAACTCGATTATTAATTATTTATAAAGCAGTTCTTCTTTCAGTAATTATTTTGAAAGCTTTTGTTCATCTCTGTTACTTTTACTTAATTTATAGAGATATTTCGCATTGCGTGTACGTACGACGACACGCGCTTGAGTAGGCCGGAAGATTGAGTTTATTTGTGTGCTCAGGGCCATTTCAGATGGCGCGGTTTTTTGTCGTGGTCATGTACTGTAACGAAGAAATACCGATCGGTTGACAAATAAAATATAAGGCCAGGTCAAGTACAAAGAATACGTAAGCAAATGTACACACGTTAGTTGGGGAGATGACGTAACCTACAATAAACGCAAATTTGACATTTGTCATCTGTGTTTAAGTTTGATCGTTTTATTAATAATATATTTCTTTCGTGTAATTTTAATTAGAATTTTGTATGTTTTTGTTGATTGTCATTAAACAGAAGTTAGAACCAGAGAAAACGTCATAACTAATTGGGTTATTTGCCAAAAGACGTAATTTCGGAAATAATAGGTTAGATTCGGAAGTCCTTCGGGTAAAGCTGCAAACACACTATTATCACGTCACGTGAGATCACATGCTATCACGCAATGTCACGGCATACCCGAAATATCTGCAAGGCGGTTTATGCGTGCTCATAAATAGGTTTAGAAGTACACTATATATAGTCACCTCATGCAGCTCACGGCAAGTCATACTTGACAGCACAATTTTATTTCTGCAAATTTACACACTGTGTCAGAGTTTAACGCTATAAGGCTACAAGATTCACTTGCCATCTTCACAAACACAAAATATGTAATAAAAATGATCTGCAGTGTACGTAGTCTGTTCTGAGAGCATGTGCTATTTTGCCAATATGACAACACGTGAATTCACGTGACGTGATAATAGTCGCAAATTTGACATTTGTCATATATCTTTATGTGTTTAACTTTGATCGTTTTATTAATAATATATTTCTTTCGTGTAATTTTAATTAGAATTTTGTATGTTTTTGTTGATTGTCATTAAACAGAAGTTAGAACCAGAGAAAACGTCATAACTAATTGGGTTATTTGCCAAAAGACGTAATTTCGGAAATAATAGGTTAGATTCGGAAGTCCTTCGGGTAAAGCTGCAAACACACTATTATCACGTCACGTGAGATCACATGCTATCACGCAATGTCACGGCATACCCGAAATATCTGCAAGGCGGTTTATGCGTGCTTATAAATAGGTTTAGAAGTACACTATAGTCACCTCATTCAGATCACGGCAAGTCATACTTGACAGCACAATTTTATTTCTGCAAAATTACACACTCTGTCAGAGTTTAACGCTATAAGGCTACAAGATTCACTTGCCATCTTCACAAACAAAAAATATGTAATAAAAATGATCTGCAGTGTACGTAGTCTGTTCTGAGAGCATGTGCTATTTTGCCAATATGACAACACGTGAATTCACGTGACGTGATAATAGTCGCAAATTTGACATTTGTCATATATCTTTATGTGTTTAACTTTGATCGTTTTATTAATAATATATTTCTTTCGTGTAATTTTAATTAGGATTTGGTATGTTTTTGTTGATTGTCATTAAACAGAAGTTAGAACCGGAGAAAAAGTTGGGTTATTTGTCAAAAAACGTAATTTCGGAAATAATAGGTTAGATTCGGAGGTCCTTCGGGTAACGTTGACGTCACATCCCGTAAGATCACGTAATATAACATACGCCCGTCAATATATGATTACTGCGCATGCGTCTACCTACCACCAGTCTGTTCGTTCTATTTCGTTCGTTTATTGCCTATTGCTCTGTCTCATCTAGAGTAACGTGACTAAAAATTGCTCCACATCTAGATTATAACACCGAACGCGACTACGTATACGTTAACGTTGGTGACTGTATTTCACTTCAACTCCCTATACTTAACTTTCATTTTAAGGTATTGTTCCCTCCAGGCGGCCAGCGACTGCGACAGCAGCAATGCAATCATTTCGCCAAACGTTTCCCACCATGCGACCGGGCCGGACGACTTGATTCTTGTAAAGTAAATTTTAGTCACACAGAGACGGGTGTTTTTTTTTTCGACTAATAGTTCATCGTCTAATAAAGTTGATAATAGCTTGTAGTCCTATATTACAATTATAAAAGACTGACTTATATTACAATTATAAAAGACTGACAACGCTGAAGGCAACAAGCAGGGGTCGCCGAGCAACTTCGGCTATCGTCGACCGGTTCCGCAGACGCGATGGTTATTTTAAAAGTTTGTCGGACTTATTTTAGTGGTATTTTAGCTGTAATGTGTGTTATATTTCTATGAAATTAATATGCGTAAATGCTTGTCATATATTATTCTTTCATTTCACATACCATTAAATGCGTAAAACCTCTTAATACCTTTAAAATAGAATTAAAACGCTAACACCGTATAAATCTCCATAAGAAATTTCAAAATCACTCTCCCTGTAACGTCACTGCGCGCGGCAGACGAAATTGGAACGGTTAGGTATCTTACCTTTAGTTATTGTATCATGGCGCGATATGGTCTACGAATCGATCAACAGAACCAGAGATCCAAAAATATCTCCAAAAGAAACAACAATATGGCGGTACATGAATAGGTAATGTTCCATAAAACTTAATTATAACAGGTTAACAATTTATTTGCCAGTTTTGTTTGTAATAAGTTCATAACGCGCCTAGATAAATGGAAGTCGACTATAAAACTAGGAACCAAAATCTACGATTATCATCTAATTAAATATCGTTTTGGCATGTCTCGCTCAATCGGGGCATATTACATACTACAATAAAGGAACAATTCGCAGAATATACATAATAGAACATTATACAACTTACTTAACCTGGAAGAAATTTTGGCTTGGGGTGACAGTAACCAAGTCGAATTTAACGCTAAAAGAACCCAGGCAGCAGTTTTCTCTAAAAAGGTTAACATTACAGAACTGGAAATAATCATGGCCGGACACGCAATCCCACTGGCTTCATCTATCAATTTGCTGGGCGTCAATCTGGAAGGAAATATGTCTTGGTATAACCACGTTGTGGCAATCGCCAAGATAGCTTCTCAGAAGCTTGGGGTACTCTTCCGAACCAGAAAATTGTACACACCTCAAAACCTTTTGACACTATACAAAGCCCAGATTCGACCATCACTAGAATACTGCTCTCATGTCTGGAGCTCTGCACCCAAACTACTGGATTCCATCGAAAGGAGGGCTATTCGTCTGCTGGGAGACCACGAGCTGACGAAGAACCTCGACAGCCTAGAACATCGAAGACAGGTTGGGGATTTGACTCTCTTTTACAGATATTTTCATGGAAGGTGCTCGGCTGACCTTGCCCTCTTAATTCCGCCCAGAGCGACGAATAGCAGAAATACACGACGAACCACTGCCACCCATCCATATGTGGTTAAGCTTAGTACTCATCGAACTTCACTATTTAAGGATTCTTTCATCTGGAGGACTTCATCCTTGTGGAACGACCTTCCCGAGGTCGTTTTTCCCAACGAACATAATCTCCAACGATTCAAAACCAACGTGAATCGCGTTTTGCGCACACGCACCACTCCCAGAGTGCCCTAAAGGATTTTTCCTATAGTGCTTGTGTTTGATCATAAAAAAAAAAACAAGCAAATCACTTCTTGCTCGTAACAACAAATACTAGAAAACGATGTGAAAATCATTCCCTAGTAGCAGTGAGAGACATTTACAGATTAGTTATAATCCAGATGTATGCGAAATAATCTTACCTACTATAAAGTAACATTGTGAAAAATGCGAGCGAGTCGAATTGATTAAGATAAGGGATAAAATTGTTAGTTTAAATATTTATAGCAGCTTTAATTAGGTAAATTGTTAAAAATTAAGTGTGGTCAAAATTAAACCCGTTATTATCACACGAGATTAAAGGGGGGGAAATGCCTTTTTTTTAAATGGAATATTAGAAATATTACAGACCACAAAAAGGAGTCATTGCCAGGCCTATACGCCGCCAAGATTTTCAACGACACAAGACTATAATAACCATTTTATACTTACTACCTTATTCTAGTTGGGTTTGTGGTTTTACTGCCGTTTTATTATAGCCACGTCTTTGTTTATGCTGGGTATGACCGCCATAAAGATCTTCGGTTTCGTGGAAATCCAGCAGGTAATTAATATCAATTAAATTAAGCCACATCGTCATCAATTATGGAAGTTGTTAGTGCCAAAAACTATAGTTTATAGCGAAACGATATTTAATGTCGTACTTTAGCGAGGTCCGGACAGCGACTCGTATCGTATATTAGCATGGTAACATAAAATACATTAAGGCGTCATTACTCCTTCATAATAAAGTAGCATTTTACTTTCTTACATCTGGACGGCAATTGCTTCAAACGATACGAATATTATTATTTTCATACGCTGAGTTCTTGGCAACAATTATTGTAGAGTTTGTACCATGATACAATAAACTAAAGGTAGGATATCTAACCGTCCCAATTTCGTCTGCCGTGCGCATGGAGAGTAAGTTTTAAATCTCTTATGGAAGTTTACATTGCTGTCATCTTTTTTAACTCTTTTTTGAATGTATTAAAACGTTTTAAGCATGTAATGATATATGAAATGAAAGAATAATATATGACGAGTATTTACGTATATTAATTTCATAGAAATATAACCCACAAATACCACTAAAAAAAGAAAAGATATTAGACAAATTCTTCGCGCCATTTAAGCCGGCGACGATAGCCGAAGCGTGTTGCCAGACTTTTACAATTGTAATAGATCCACTACTATTTAACATTCTTGTTGTGGGGCTCCCCATATGAATTATGTTCAATCTGGAGGTGGTCCCCCATCTAATAGGAAAGTAACGACCTTTTTTTCGTACTATTATTACTCTGACGCCGTTTTAATTAAAAGTTTTTACGTTTAGTGGTATGTGAAATGAAAGAATAATATCATGGTATTTAGGAATATTTATTTCATGAACATACAACAAAGATTAAAGCTAAAATACGACCTAATTATCTTTCCGCTTACACAACTGTATCCATTTTAATTGTTTGTTTTTATCTTTAGGAAAGCGGAAAAACCTTATATTTCTATTAAATGTCTTTGCCTGGTTATCCATATCACAACCGAACATAGCGCACCTCATTTTATGAAAATTCAGATATTTTTTTTAATAAACACAAGACTATAAGAAAACGTTCTGGTAAACTTACAAAATGTCCACCAAAGACTACGGCAACCATGCAGCAGTGTTGCCAGAAATCCGTGATCGAAAGAAATAGAGTGCCGGTTCGAAACCTAGGAATAGTAAAAAACGGTGTCAGAGTAAAAAGAGTACGAAAAAAAAGGGTCGTTACTTTCCTATTAGATGAAATTTATGTTCAATCTGGAGGTGGTCCCTCCAGATTGAACATAAATTTCATATGAGGGGGGGAGCCCCACAACAAGAATCTTAAATAGTAGTGGATCTATTACAATTGTAAAAGTCTGGCAACACTGTTTCAAAACCAGCAGGGTCGGCGAGCAGCTTTCGGCATGCTTCGGCTATCGTCGCCGGTACCATGGCCGGCCATATGGCCGGCTTAAATGGCGCGAAGAATTTGTCTAATATCTTTTCTTTTTTTAGTGGTATTTGTGGGTTATATTTCTATGAAATTAATATACGTAAATACTCGTCATATATTATTCTTTCATTTCATATATCATTACATGCTTAAAACGTTTTAATACATTCAAAAAAGAGTTAAAAAAGATGACAGCAATGTAAACTTCCATAAGAGATTTAAAACTTACTCGCCAAGCCACGTGATCATCTGCGTGCAATCATACCTATAGTTACTTATACCATGAGTTTGTACAAAGTAATGAACCTGTCACTTAAGTAGTAAGGTAACACAAAAAATAAGGAATTGAGGATCATATCATTATAGATTGTACAAATATTAAAGAATTGACAGTCATACAAATAAAGGTTGTACAAGAAATAAAGAACGGGCATCATAAATGTAAAAGTTATGAAAAAGGTACAGTTGTGCGTGGGGAACATGAGATGCGTAAGAACTAAGAACTGGCTGTCACACAAGTAATGGCTGTGCAAAAATAATGAACAGCACCATGACATGGTACTAGAGTAGAATAGGGGCACGTAGATATTTATGAGCTTATTTTTCACGTTTGAGAGTAATTATTTGTATGACTTGAGAATCCCGATTCGAATACCTGCATGAGTACCTACGGAAAATGTCCCAGTATTCGAGAAAATATCCCACCAAACAAGGAGCTACCATTTTCATAGGATATCCAATATCCATTTTTAGTTAACAATTTTTTCAGCTGCATTATTTAAAATCCATTTTTAGTTAACAATTTTTTCAGCTGCATTATTTAAAATAAAAGATTTACCGTATAAGCTGCGCGCCACAAATTTCGATAACTTGATTTTTTACCTCTTTTTATAGGTCTGTAATTCGGTGTGTTCCTTCATTTTATGATTAAACACCTGCACTATAGGAAAAATCCTTTAATGCATTGTGGGAGTGGTGGGTGTGCGGGTAAAGGGCTTCGAGTTGGTTTTGAATCTTTGGAGGTGATATTCGTTGGGAAACACGCCATCATGAAGATCGTTCAACAAGGAAGACGTCCTCCAGATGAAGGAATTCTTAAATAATGAAGTTCGAAGCTAAGGTGAGTAGGGCATTTGCCTTAAAAAAAAACTGTAAAAGAGAGACAGTCAAATCATCGATGTTCTAGGGCAGTCTAGGCTATCAAGGTTCTTTGTCAGCGCTTGGTCTCCAATCAGAAGAATGACTCTCGATGGAATCCATTAGCCGAAGAGTATGCTTAGGTGCAAAGCTCCAGACATGAGAGCAGTATTCTAATGTCGGTCGAATCTGGATTTTGTAGAGTGTCAAAAGTTGTTGTGGTGGAAAAGCACACCAAGTTTCTGCGAAGCTGGGTTTACGATTAACACAACGCGCCGAGCCATATTTCCTCCCAGCAAATTATAGATAAAGATAGTGAAATTCCGAGTCTTGCCTCACTAATCCGGTTTTGCAATGTTAACCTATTTAGAAAAAAGATGCTTAAAATCAATTTATCAAACTTTTTGGGCGAAAGTTTAGCCAAAGAACTAATAAGAAGCTTTTATCACACTATGAAGTTGTTTAATTGTCAAATTAATATAATAACAAATAGCCCTTCGAGCTCTCTATTATTATTCAATCGAAGGGCACTTTGCCAATAAAATCAAAACAAACAATAAATTTATAAACCTTTATAAGTTGTACCAGATGCACTCGGGTTATAGTCATAAATGCAAGGGGGATTATAAATTCAGGAGTGGAGTATTCACAATTGAAATAAGGTTTTTGTATAATATCCGACTTCCAAAAATATGTACCGTTGGGCCGGGAAAAGAATTAACTTGCGACGAAATTACAGTTACATCAAAGACCTGTTATTTTAAATTTTTAATGAAAACGAATAAAACAGACAACGTTTTCTTTTGGAAACGAAATATAATTCCAATGTATTAGACGAAAATGCCAACATTAAAATATTGATGTCATTATTGACATTTATATTTTGTGTATCCTGTAGTTCATAAATTTTTCAACTGACTAAATCGTCAAAATCAGTTGATTAGAACTATTGTTAAAAATTTCTTGTCTGTAAGTAGCGTTAAATATTATGTACAGTGAAACCTCTCACAACTGACACCTCTAATAAGCGGACATCTCTATTAAGCAGACATTTTTTCATAGTCCGGAAGTATTTAGGAGACGAATAAGTACGGCGCAAAAACTCTCTGAAGCCAGACCGGCAACCAATCACTTATGCGTGGCAGAGCGAAAGGACTTCGCCGAATGACAGTATGTGTGATTCCCCGACAGCAGTCCGCCGTTTATTTGTGAGTTGTAAGGTTAAAATCCTAAACAACGGCACAATAATGTCACGTTTTGAGTCGGAAAGAGAATATTGATGTTGTGAAATTTTGTAGTTTGATAACAATGATTTGGGCGAGTTAATTAACATTGTTACAATGTGCTATTAGAAGTTGATAGTGACCCATTCCTACCTATTATGTAGTCCAAACTGAAACCACATCACTATCTGACGACTCTGATGAAGAAGTTGATTGCAGTAATCAAACAAATGTCACCAATTATTATCAACAAGCCATTAGTGTGGCAAAGGAATTATAAGAGTATGCAAAGAATAGAGGTGACTCCACAGGAATGGAATTGTTATCAGACTTGGAATTACATTCTCTAGATTGCAAGTATAAAACGTAAACACGTCAAACTACGTTATTAGATTTCTTTAGTACTATGATCTAACTAAAACTAGTGTATTTTTGTTATGTTATGTTTAATTTTACATACTTACATATACACAGTAATAATTTTGTACATATTACTAACTAACTATTACATATTACCTAATAACAAATTTCCCATGGGCGGACACCTCTATTAGTCGGACACATTTAGACGGTTCCGTAGGTGTCCGCCTAAGAGAGGTTTAACTGTATATCCATCTTTAATTAAACTGTGTTTTAAAAGAACGGTGGTAAGATCTGGGTTAAAAAATGTTTTGTTATACATCAACGGTACTGCCTGGTATCCGCGACTACGCCTGTGGCGATATAATCATCTAAAGTCGTCTAAAGGAACGTGTAAAAAATCATCTAGATTTAATTTTTTTTTATATTTCTGTCGTATTTGCTGGTAATTGCTGTTATACGCTCGAAGGACAATATATTATATAATAATCTTTAATGCTTAAATCTAGATATTGTCAACAATGTACAGGTTATATACTTTTTAAATCAATTATAAAAACTCAATTCAAACTAAACATATTTCTAATAAATTCAACATCTATTCCAACCCTGTATAATGTTAAGCGTGGACCATCAGTTCGATCAGTTAATACAATAGAGACGCATCGGTCCTCGGCCCCTTGAGATGCAAGCACTTAATTGATCCCTGATGATTGGGGCGGGTGTGAAACGTCGACGTAGAAGTCGATAACGCCCTTTTCATGCATTCACCCACGAGTATTTAGTTACAAAAGCTCTTTCTCTCTCGAGTGCAGAAGGGTTTGCCGATCGATCGGTTTATACCTAATCCTTTAATTTGTACATTTTAAAGGATTGTTCTTTTGAGGATTGGGTTAATCAATTTGCCTGTTATCGCGCTAATTGGTTAATAAGTTTTGATAATAAATTATTAGACAGTTCTTGTAATACTAGACATAATAAATCTTTATTCAGCTTCCTGTATAAGCAATCAACTTCGAAGCGATGCAAGTGGCATGATATGATATAAATAACAACAGGTAGAGTAACACGAATGCTCTTATTACGACCTTCAAGGTCGCTTTAAAACTATACAATAAAATTCCGAATAAAACCAAATGAACTTTAACACAGCTTGAGGACTACCATAAAGCAGCTTCTAGCCAAGGAGGGCACATACTAAAAGGGTCTTCAAGACTAAATTTTAAAACTACATTAAAACTTTTTATTTTAAATTTTATATTCTTAAAGAGTTCTTCACGGCAACTTTAATAGTATATTATGATACAAGTTTCATAAGACCTTACCTTAGAGCCCGCGTAAAAGTGCTCTAATTGTCTTATGTACCGTGTATTTTATAATACTTTTTTATTTGGGTCTTTAAAGTCCGAAAAACTTTTTTTAAAAAATAGTAGATTTTTTTTCATTTGAATTAAAATTTTCTTTTTGGGTTGGCAAAACTTTTACAATTTAATTAAATGTTACAAGTATCAAATATGCCATGAACACAACAAAGCTTGTTCCCATCCGTCATAATTAAAAATAAATATATTATTAAAGTTAATAAAAATGAGTCAGGAAGAAAGTTGTACTTCATCAGAAACACGAGAAATTGTAGAAAATAATCTAGAAAAACTTTTAAAAAAATATGCAAAACTTTGAGTTATGTTGCGAGCAGAACAAAGTTCAAAATATTGAACAAAATAATAAATAATAATATTGAACAAAATATTGTGACGACCCAGAATCTGACAGGAATAACAATTAATGCACATGAAATGTCTACAGTAACTATAAATATGTATATATATAAAGTAATATGTATAATACTATATTGAATTAAAAATAAAAATAGTACTTTATTGAATAAAACTTTAGAAATAGAGCATAAACTGGAAGATATTTCTAATATTTTTAGGTTATGTTGTTTTATAGATAGTTGTGACTAGAAATTAGTTGACGGACACCGTCAGCATATTATATATTTTCAAGTATAGGTATTTCAGATAAATATCTAGTAAAAATGATCTATTTGCAAGGTTAAAAGTTAGTATTTTAAAGTTTTCCATAAAAAATTTCTGTCGAATCCATAATGCCTAGAAAACTAATTTCAACGAAATCGAAGTAAGACTAAAACTCGAACCCTACTCGCTGCCAACATAAAAAAAAATAAAATTTCAGTTTCATAAAGTGGCAGGTTATTCAATTTTTTTTCATTTCATAATGTAGCCATTATGAAACCCAAATAGAAAAATTATGTATTAAAATTCATTACTTTTATAATTAATCCTGAAAGAGTTTTATTTTGTTTATTATAGTCGGACAACTTTTGCGTTGAATAGAAATTAATATGACGTGATCATAAATAATCTTCAAATGAAAACTATTAACGTAAAGAATTTACCAACGGATGGCACTCTTCTCACAAAATATGAGAAAAAACTAACAATTTAATGATTTTTTAATTCTTTAAAAAATATTTCAAAAATATCGTCAATTTTAATTTTCCATCTAAACATCTAAATGCATTTTTTTTATTAAATTGCATGTTCCTACAGTTTTTAAGAGAATGTAATTCACATATATTTCATAGTAATATTTTCTTTCGGCTATTACGAATGTCCATCATGGCTGAGTCTATAAAACGTTGCGCGATCTAGATTAAAACTGATTGCAAGTTTATAGAACATTTTAAATCTTACAAGACTTAAAATGCGTTTTATTCACCACTTTAAGTACAAAACTACTCTCGCAGACGTCTATTTAGTCTTCATTTTAAAACCGAAGTTGCTTTAATATGTTCAAGCCCATGTCCTTATTGATTTAAAGTGGTCTGGCCCTCGAATGAAATCTTAGCCTTATAAATTGTACATGTTTTCGCGGCATTTCTTTTAACCAAATTGGCTAAATTAAAACCCTTGAGTTTTAAAATATTCTAAATATACTCTTTAAAAAGTAAAAATTATATTTTTGAATTTAATGTGGAATTTTATTAAGCATATAGGCTTAAGATGAAATAGTTTTCGTTTTAATGAGTACATCAAGGGTACTTCATGAAACTACATTAATTTGTTCCAAAATTGATTGTTGGACCAAAAGTATTTAAAATTTTATGGTGCGTTACCACTGAGTGCAGTCTCCTTTTTGTTTCATAACAGCATCAAGTCTTGCTCGCATGGCGTTCACTAATGTTTTACAATAATCTGGTCGAACGTTATTCCAGATTTCCTGACTTTTGTCCTTTAATTCAGGAATGGTGCGGACTGAACTGGTTCGTAGAGCTCTTTTCATTTGATGACAGAGGGTTTCGATAGGTGACAAGTCGGTCCCACTGACGCCACGGTCTGACCAGTTTTATGCCCCTTTGTTCACAAAAGTCCTCAGTTATATAGAGCGATGAATCCAAATTCGAAATATGTGTTGGTGATTCACGAAGTAGAATTATCCGAATGCCGGGAGAGGAATATCATAGAGATTGCCTTAAGAGAAAAGTTAAATTTCCAGCATCTGTCATGGTATGGGGCTGTATGTCCTCACAAGGGGTTGGTCGTCTTCTTTTTATTGATGGTACCGTCAATGCTACAAAGTATAAAACAATTTTGCAAGAAGAATTGTTGCCTTCAATTAGTGAGATTCAGCTGCCAGATGGAGAATTTATATTTCAACAGGATATAATATAGCCTTCAAGTAGCCCTGACTTGTCACCTATCGAAACCTTCTGACATCAAATGAAAAAAGCTCTACGAACCAGTCCAGTCCGCACCATTCTTGAATTAAAGGATAAAATTCAGGAAATCTGGAATAACTTTCGACCAGATTATTGTAAAACATTAGTGAACACCATGCGCGCAAGACTTGATGCTGTTATAAAACAAAAAGGAGACTGCCCTCACTGGTAACGGACGATAAAATTTTAAATACTTTTGTTCCAATTAATATGCGCCAAATATAACAAAAATTATTTCGTCTTATTATTATTATTGTGAGTAAAATAATTAAGCGGTATTGTTGATTAATTGTAAATACTATATAGTATCAAATAAACTTAGTTGTATTTGTTGAACCTATTATATACACAATAAATACTAGGTGAGAAATAAAAAACTGCCTTATATATTCCTTTAGTCCAATACATGTGCGTCAGGGAGCGTATTACAGTTGTATCCGATTTGTATCTTATTTTAGTGGGATTTGCTCAGGAACTAGTGAATTTATTAAAATTAATTTCTTGATTAGGTGCTTAAATGCAACTAACGAAATTACATGGAAGTCACTCCTTGTTCGTAAATAAAGAAGTTTCTAAATGTAGCATAATAAAAATAAAATAGAAGATAGGTAAATGACTATTGAAACTACTAGGTAGTCGCGACTATACCTTTTATTTCCATGTTGAATGCTATTAAGTTACAATGATACCACACAGATTCACTTTATATTAATCTGTTTTATCGCAGGAATGTTAAAAGGCTTTAAATGGCCTTCTAATGCAAGTAAGAATTTATCACAGTGTCGTACATTATGAATTCTTCAAATAACTTGTGTATCGGTGTGTAACGAAGAAAATCCTTTCACTTAGAATATAATTTGGCGCAAAATATGATCTTACCTGGCAGGGCCGGAATTAAGGTCAATAAATAAACTTGATGGTCGCTGTTGCCGTCTGGCGTTTCCGTCCACCATTCGTAGATACAAAATTCGATTTATAAACTTGACGTTGGCGACAATACTTTCCTTTATTTTTATGTGATTATATTAATTTTAGTGTTTATGTTATCTGAATGATACTATCCACACTGATGAACAGTACAGGGTGTCCCATGTTCGACACTTTTATAGGGTATTTCCGTAATTGTTAGTGCTATAAAAAAGTAATGTAGGTGTCATGTGCTCGTTTTGGGTCAAACTTAAAATGGTAAAATCAAAATTTGAAAATTTTCGCTCGCTTAAGAGATACGGGGGAAAATCACAAAATTGACAATTTCAAAATTACCCTTGTTTTATAAAGAAGTTTCTTTATATTGATTGTTGAATAATCTGCCGTGTTCAGAATAAGTAGGGTCAGGTAAAAAAGTTATCGGAACTAACCTCATTTTTTTCAATATACCTATACATTTTAGTATACAGTACGTTTCACGAAAATTGGATACGACTTAATGATTTCCTGGGTCGGTCCCATTGTGTCGACAAGAGCTTGGCAATAAACAAGTGAAGTATGAAGGGACGGACTAAGGAAAACAAGTAATGATATGATTTTATTAATGTAATCAAATGAAATAACATTTTTTAAAAATATTACTAAGTAGTCATATTTATTTACATTTATAATGTCATTCTATAGATAGGTAGTTCTGTTTCGCTATCGCTATCCTCATCAAAATTAATTATAATTGGATTAATTATACGATCCAGACTAATATACGAATTTTCTACGTCTACGGACGGATAGGACGGTTTTCAGAACGGGATTTCCTTACAGAAGTTATATACTTATGACGCCAGTTTTGTAAACGGTGGGATTCCATTAGTACAGTTCGACAACCAAGTGTATAGCTACGCGGTATCGGTAAGGGGGAAGCAATATCTTTTAAAACATGGCCGAGTCATGGGCGTGCTATTATTATCTTAATAATGTAATAATATATATTTTTTCATAGCATGAATATATTTGTATCACCAGTGCAATATATTAGGCCTTTTCATTAATATTCCTCGCTTATTTTGGCATTTTCGCCAATAAAATCCGTTTGATTTAAACATGCACCTCAAAGTTTCAAGGGAAAATGGAAAGTTTATGTCACTTCTCAGCTGTTGTAGCAACTTTTTTAAGGTTGGAAATACTTTTAGTTGAAAATAAAACTTTTGTATTGTTCTCCTAACAATGCCAAAGTCGAAGCCTTCGATTTTTTCGACAGCAAAGAGACGGTCCCTTTTTTGACAGGAGATTACAACAATTGATTCGGGTTATTTTCTTCCTTTCAGTATGTTCTTTGTGCATGTTTTTTACTGCACCCACGCTTACTCCGTATACATTGCGAGCCTTTCTAGCTTCCGCTTAAGTGGCAATTTAAATGTATTAATTTGTGATTCCTCTTCACACACCCTGTACACATTGGCAATCACTTCGCGGGTCTGACTATGAAGGGTTTTACCAGGGTATATTCATTCATTATCACAGTTTTAAAATAAACCCTATCACTACGCAACTGGATGAAGCATATTGGACATCGCCGACCAAGCACGCTGGCACTTATAGGCGTGTCACCAGGCGCGTGACGTCATCCTCTGTCTGGGATATAACCTATCAAATTAGCTCTAGCCACCAGTTACCCATGGTTACCGTTGATATTGTGCCATGTTGCCCTATTTTTAGATTAGAAGTACTTCAATGAAAAAATATTTTATTTTGCATTTAAATATTAAAATAAATAGTATGAAAAGAGAGTTTTAAGAACATTGAAACTATAATAGAATATATATAGAATAGATATATAGAATAGAATATATATATATTTATGACAATTTACTTTAAATGGGTAAATTTAATTTTAGGGTTTACTTGGTAACATGTTATTAAATTAAAATTTAATATATGTGACAACATTTATCCCAAGAAATTTTTTTGCCCGCATTCCTTTTGTAGCTACAGTTAAAGTTGTCGACCTGTACTTGCCTTTTGTCAACTTTGCGGTATCTGAATCCCATTTCCGACAAAACTCTGCCGTTGCTTCAGAGATTCTAATGTAGGTACGCGTTGCTCTTCGTACATGGTGTAGATCTTTCGCCTTATCAAGTCCTTGTCGCTTTCGTCGAAGCATTTGGTGAAACCGGCATCTTTACGCTTCTTTCTAGATTTAATGGGATTTGACGCGATTCTTTTCACAGTAGTCAGAGGTATCTTAGTCAAATCAGACGTTTCTGCCGCAGCAGCACTAGCATAAAGTCCTCTGTTGAGTAAAGAAGTATATACTCTTTTTACAATTTCCCTAGCATCGAGAGATAAATGTGTTTTCTTCACTGCAACACTAGAAGAAGCACCATCAATGTTTTTCCATGGACGCCACATACTGTTTTTTTATACGTTTGGTAAAATAATATCGGTAATACAACTAAACTCTTCCTGCAAGAAATAAAAACTAACAAATTTTACCACAAAAAGATATTTAAATATAAATTAAGCAACCTAACCTACCTGATGTGCCTATATTTAATTATAATTATTACAATCCGGTCCTTTCCACATAATAATAACAAACGGTCATAAATAATGGGAACGCCCAGGTACTTTTACTGCAGTCATTAAGTTATATCCATTTTTCGTGAAACAATCTTTACCTATACGTTTTAGGAACAGAGATAATCGGAAGAAAGAGACTGCACGTGATCGGGGTGTATACTTTTCTACGCTGAAAAACGGAGTTTTCGCTTCCTATGAAAAAAAAAATTTTAACGAAAGAGTTTTGTTAACAACTCGGGGAAAGTCCATTATTTTTTTCTATATGGAGCAGTAAAAAAAATTAAATGTAAAAATCTTCCGAAACAAAAAAATATATACTTTCCGCGAGTTCTAGTTCTATACAAAGTTTTTTTTTTCTTTGACATTTTTTCCTAAAACAGGAATAAACGCTTGGGACAAAAACTCGTTTACAGATACTCCGGAATCCTGTTAAACAAAATACACTTCTAGAGTTTGGTCCGTTCCTCCAGACTTACCATGTATAACATATAATGTAAAGGGCGTATGCAGCAGAACCCGTCGGATTAGTAATCATCTGCTGAATGCAATAAAAAAAATAGATTTCATAAATAGATTTTCCATCGAATTTAAAAAGCGATTTGTGATTTGGCAGTGATTCATGTTAGTTTTCTTTGTCAGGTTGAGGAGTAAAGTTAAAATTACGAAAGAAGTGAATTACAATTATAAAAACATATTATACACGAACAAACCCGCTAGTGAAGAGCATTAAAAATTAAATTATATAAAAAAAGAAAATATTTAGAAGGGATCCTAACCAAACAAAAAACTGACAACAAAATACATTCAGCAAAACTACAAATCGACGCACATCGCGACGTCACCCATTAAAAATCGCTTATAAATCTATGGGCTCTGCTGAATGCAGCCTAAGATAAAAATAATTTTAACCTAGCACTGATTCTAAACATAAGCTCGTGTATACTGTCAATTAAACTTCCTCGCCCAGACTGCAGATACTTGAGCTTTGCGGCATTGAACATCTAAATCTGGCTAGCTTTACGTGACCACTTGATAATACTACAATGTTATCTTGCAAGCAGTCATGTTATATTCAACGGTATAATGAATTTACTACCATAGTTTCAGTTCGTCTGTCTTCGAACCAAAAGGGCGAGGAATAATTCCTGTACTAAATAGTTCCGTTTGTGGCAGTGGAGGCTTTAGGGGGAGGCACCCCACCCCTCCAAGACCTAACCACGAACCACTAAACCCTCATCTTTTCTGATTACTTCTAATATGTAGGTACAGTACGTTTCACGAAATTTGGATACGAGTTAATGATCTCCTGGGTCGGTCCCATTGTGTCGACAAGAGCTTGGCAATAAACAAGTGAAGTATGAAGGGACGGACTAAGGAAAACAAGTAATGATATGATTATATTAATGTAATCAAATGAAATTACATTTTTTTAAATATTGCCAGTCATATTTATTTACATTTATAATGTCATTCTATAGATAGTTCTGTTTCGCTATCGCTATCCTCATCAAAATTAATTATAATTGGATTAATTATACGATCCAGACTAATATACGAATTTTCTACAGTTATTACGTCACGGACTGAATTTTTCCAACTACCTGGAGGAATATCATTAAAGCATTTTCGTATTAAATCTACAACACTAGAACTTAAAGTCGGAGATATATTTTCACACCTAGCCAGTGATTTTAACGGGTGCCACATATGCTCTATGGGGTTAAATATGCAATAATAGGGTGGGAGCCGTAGCACTGTATGTCCAATTTCTTCTGCCAATGTGTCACAAACATATACTTTTTTATACAAAATGTCTTTAAAACTTCTGAAAGATCACTTTTTTTATAACTTTCTTCAAAATATATATTTCATTCGCCGCCATGTAGTTCTGAATCTAAAATTTTGTACTATTTGAGCTTGGAGCTTTATGTAATTGGCGACTATGATAGCTCGCATTGTCCATTAATATCATGCTATTCTGAGGAATGTTTGGTGAAAGACAATTCTTGAACCATTCCTCAAAAACTAACAAATTTTACCACAAACAGATATTTAAATAATGGGATGTCCCCAGGTACTTTTACTGCAATCATTAAGTTATATCCATTTTTCGTGAAACAATCTTTACCAGTAGGTATAAGTAATGCAACGATTGCCTCCGCCATCATATTATTATATTCCTTAAATATCTTTTTTAATATGGTCATTGTTAGGTTACTTTACGGTAGCAAATGTGAGGTTTTTACAGTATCGCTTTGAATGTGTCAGAATATTCTTACAACCTTTCTAAAGAAATGCATATTTGATGGGAATTTAATTAACTAATTAGATAGGTGCAGCTGCTTAGTAAAAATTGTGAAATTAAAAGCCCTTATTCAAATACCAAATAAATTAAACTTCTACCCGATATCTTTTTAAAAAGGGGTCTAATTTTTACTTCGGCAATTTCAAGGCATTTTAACGCATACTTACTTTAAGTTATCGTCAGATTGTGACGGACTTATTTATATTGGCTAAATGTGGTACTAAAAGGGTTATATTTTGTTTTGTTTTTATTTGGGTTGTCTGGCGACACAAGCTGTTGTCACGCGATAACGACCAGACAATGAAATTACCCACTCACAGTAGCTATTTTCAATAGAATTATTATTGTGGAAGGCTTACAGAATACAGATGTGGGATTTTAAAATAGGCTTATAGAATTATCTGCAAAGTTTACTATAAGTCAGTTGTCATTAGCGATATTAGGAACAAATAGATGTATAACTACTCGTTTTGTTGCTAGAAGTTTGACAACACGTAGGTATAGGCACATCAGGGGCCTGTAGGCTACTTGTACCTATAAGGGTTGCCATTTAATAACGGATAAATTCAATACAAATCAAATGGATTACGCATGTTTTGACATAAAATGTAGGTATACAGGATGTCCCACAAAAGTGTGGCAGAAAAATAGTTTTTCCTTAAGTAGAAACCCCTATATATTATTGAATTGTCGAATTATCCGGAAAATTCTACTCATGTTTCATGTATAATATCCTAAAGCTATCTTCAACTGTTCACGAAACATTTACATTCAAATATTAAAATATTACTTTATGCAACATAAATTGATTCTTAAATTACATTTATGCAATTTTTTTTTTTATGAGCAAAAAAGCCAGTGGGATTGCGTGTCCGGCCATGACTATATCCGGTTCTGTAATGTTAACCTTTTTAGAGAAAACTGCTGCCTGGGTTTTTTTAACGTTAAATTCGACTTGGTTACTGTCACGCCAAGCCAAAATTTCTTCCAGGTCTTTGTTGAAGCATGATATTTAATGTTATCTGCGAAGAGGTGCGTCGGCAGCCGATGTTTGCGCATTCAAAGAGAAATATGAGATAAGTGTGCTATCGTCAGCAAAACTAAATATCGGATTTCCAGTTTTCACTAGAAGGTCGTTAATGTAGAGTAAGAAGAGAGTGGGAGACAATATGGACCCTTGAGGAACACCGGCATTGATGGTAAAGGTGTCTGAGAGAAATCAGTCAATCGCCACTTGCAGAGGGCGGTCCTTAAGAAAGCTAGACAACCATGCACAGAATCGACTGGGCATACCATAGGATCGCAGTTTGCTTAGAAGTCCCTCATGCCAAACACGATCAAATGCTTTAGAAATATCCAGTGCAATAGCCCGAGACTCCCCATGATGTTCGATTGCTTTGTTCCAAATATTTGTGATATAGGCTAGAAGATCTCCAGTTGATCTGGACTTCCGTAAACCATATTGATGATCACTGATAATGTTGAAGCCTTCCAGGTACTTTAGAAGATGTTGGTTAATAGCTTTCTCCATTACTTTTGATATAACTACAAGCAATATGCGACTGGTCGATAGTTGTTAGGCAGGGTTCTCTTACCTTTCTTTGGACTCGCTCCGTCTTCCAGCAAGATGAAAATGTTCCTTTTTTGTAGGATAAGTTGAAAAGTCTACAAAATACTGGTGTTAGTTCATCGGCGCATCTCTTGAGAACTATAATAGGAATTTCTTCTGGACCAGAAGCTTTCTTGACGTCGAGCCCTTTCACGGACCACGATTTCGGTCATTTCGGATTGAACTACAGGAATGTTGCGTGGTGTTCTTCCCTGGAAATCTACAGTGGAATGCGAAGAAAATAGTTCAGCAAGTAAGTTTGCTTTGTCTCCGCCTGTGGATGCTATTGTACCATGCTATGCTGCGATTGTTCGAAGATTCCTAGATAATGTTTTCCTAAACCGGTGGATAGGCAGACGTGGATCAATTGAGTGGCCACCTAGGTCACCCGACCTTACTCCACTGGACTACTTTCTTTGTGGTTATGTTAAAAATAAAGTGTATAGAGATAAGCCACGCACGCTTGATATTCTCAAAGAGCGTATTCGTAATGTAATTAGGAATATTTCCCCAGAAACCGTAGAAAAAGTACAGTAGGGATTTATTGATCGTCTGGGGTAGTGCAGAGCTATTAATGGCGTACATATGCGCAATCCAAAAACAAAATCGACAGGTTCGAGCGTTGTTCCAAAAACGCCCCCATTTAATTTGTATTGAATTTATCCGTTATTAAATCACAACCCTGTATACACCCATGCGCCACATTGGTAAAATATATAGGGATCCCATGAAACCAACAGCCCGAGGCCCGGTAAGTCCTGGAACCGCGACTGCCGCAAATCCTGGGATGAAAACAAACTGATGACAAAAAAAAATTTTTTTTTTGCAAACTAGATCAACAAAACATGCACAATAACGCACATGGAAGTGAATTATTACACAACAGAACTTTATACAGTTAGATTTTATATCCGCGTTGTTAAAATGATAACAACTGATAAATTTTACACCATAAGGTCCTCCTACTTGCGGATAATAAGGCCTAGCTGAGGGAGATTTGAAATAAAATGAAAGAACCTGCAGATTACATAATGTTAAATAATCTTACATGTAATTAATACAAATTACAAACCTAAAATAACACTTTTACCACAAACAAACACAAAATGAAGCGTTTTTAAAAACAATGAAAAATGGCTTTATTATACTTCGTCAGGATCAAAATAAGACCTATAATTATAAAAGTGGAATTATAAACTATACAGGGTCATTCACGATGAGTGACCTATTAAAAGAGCTCAGGAACTAAAAAGATATTTGTGGGAAATATTGGTACTCGCGATAAAAGATCCGATTATACCGAAAGTTGCTTAGTTTAAATGGATAAGAGATTTAAAAATCACTAACGCGCTGACGTCACAATGCCACGCAACCATCGGCATGGCATTATGGCACCTACCTCTTAGGTCTTTATACCATGACACCCAGCATTGCAAGCTTTAAATTTGTCGTGCGGATCGGCAAAATTGTACCAATTTTGGTAAAAATGTACCAACATTCACCAAGAGAATGAAAAACAGGTCGCCAGTAGTACCTAAACAGTAGTAGGTACTAAAAAAAAGTCGTTAACTTTCTTATGCATCAAAAGTGTGCCAAAAACTCGAAAGAGGTACCAGCAGTAGTGATGGGTCGTCATATATATTCCAATAACGTTATTTAATAACGTTATTTTATTGTTACTTGACTTGTAACGCGTTAGTAAATAATGTTATATTACATTTTTTGTTAATTGTTTCATATAGGTAGGTATATAAAATAACGTTGGTTGATTTCTTGATAATTAATTTTAATTATTTATCTAATAAACAGATAATAACATGGAAATCGGGCAACATTGCCTATCTCATGAATTGTTTATTTTTCTGTCAGAAACCAAAATTGAAAAAAAAATGCCTTAGGGAACCAGGCGAAACCCCGGTAAGGTGTATCTTATTACAGTTCTTAAAAAATGTATAGTTTGTTTTTTCATCTTGCTTATCATTGACTTTCCAAATTGAGGTTATTATTAGATTTCTATTTTAAATTTTTCGATTTTTGTGTGAAATATTGTTGAACACAAGGAAATTTCAAGTACATTACTATCTTCTTTGTTTATAGTTTTTCACCGTGTCTTATACCCTATCAGGACCGGCTAAACCCGGGTGCAGCGGGTTTAAAGCACCCGGGCGGCAAAACATGAGGAACGGCGAAACGAAGCTGAACTCGAAAATGGGAATGAATCAGTAAAAGTAAATAATCAGCACACCATGCCTTCAACCTCCACTATTCTATTTGTTGATTGCAATTTCTTATTTAAATGTAATATAATATGCCGGGCCTGGTTTATAAAGAATAAAAACACCGACGATCGATGTTGGTCCAGATTTAAACACTTTTTAGGACGAGCCGCTTTGCTTTCATCTATGCTGTGTGACTGGCGCGAAGAAAAAATGTAATTTTGTTTTGCTTTTAAACTTGCTTTCAATGCTTTCAACGTACAATTTTCTTAGTAACGAAATTCATACTTAAAGTCTGTTTCGTTGCCGTTGATAGCTCGATACCCTCATTAAAGATTTAAAACAAGGGCCCGGTGGCCTAAAATATTTTACCTATAAAATGGTCTTTTTACGTACATCTAGCATAAAGATGAAGAAATTTTGACCTATTCCACCGGGTAACAGATAAAGTAACAATAGAGCCATAAAATGAAATGAAAGGATAATGATTAAAACGGCCCATCATGGTCGGAGAGTTGGGTTTTTAATGTAACCGCTTATTATTTTATTTAAATGTAATAGATTTTATGATTTTATGAATTTATTTACAAGAAAACTAATTTATTTACAGATCAAAAAATATTGACAATTTCAATAATTATAACTCGATAAAATGGTCCTCAGAAGAATCTGAAGAGTCATCATGTCCTACGCTTATTACTAAAGGCTCAATTTCCATAGTTGTGTCAATTACGTTGTCAAGTTCCCACATTTTTTGTTCCTCTACTATAGCATGTTTTATGGCGTTTTGCCAATTTTCTGATGACACATTTGCTAAAGAATGAAGCAAGAGGTGTCGCACTTCTTGCATTTTAAAAGTTTTGTTATTTCTAGCAACATATCCTTTTACTTGAGCCCATATTAATTCGATAGGATTTAGCTCACAATGGTAAGGTGGTAAACGGAGCACTATAATACCTCGATCTCTTGCCATCTCGTCAATAACATACTTTTTATACTGTGATTTATGTAGCCTAACAATATCCAAAAGTTCTTTTTTTACCATGGTATTATCGTAACTCAATTCCTTTCGTTGTAACCAGTTTACGATTTCCGCCTTTTTCCATGAAATTGTGGGAAGATTCTCTTTTAGCCTAGGGTGATAGCTGGCATTATCCATCACTATTACAGAATTAGCGGGAATGTATTCTATCATTTGCTTAAAATATTCCTCGAAAACATCAGCAGTCATTTCTTCATGATAGTCTTTAGTAGAATTCGACTGGAATTGTAATAATCCTTGATCCAAAAAGCCATTTGAACTTCCTATATGAGTTATAATAAGTCTGCGTCCCTTTCCAGATGGTGGTCTAAGTCCTGTTGACCAGCCTTCCATGACAGCTTGTCGAGAACTTAGGACATTTTTATCTTGCCAAACTTTAGATACGGTGTGCCCTTCGTTCAGCCAAGTTTCATCCAAATAGAAAATGTTTTTGCCTTCGCTGCGGTATTTTCGGATGGACCTTAAGTATTGACGTCTCCAGCAAATAATATCTGCTCTATCAATAAGAAAAGATTTTCTGTTTTGCTTCTCCCATCGAAAGTTCATATCATGAAGTATTTTCCATAGTTTCGTTCGTGATAGCTGTGGTAAGTCCTCGTCGTAGTTAATGGCTTGTAAAATTTTGTCTATAGTTGGTATTTCCTTGGCAAAATAAAAACTATGTACTTTTCTTCTAATACCATTTTTAATGAAATTGTCAATTTCTAACGGTTTCTTTCCTGGGAGTGGTTTTGGCTCACTGAGGTTCTTAGATTTTCTTTCACGCAAGAACCTATATATAGTAGCCTCTCCAACTCCTACCATATTGGCACACTCTGCAATGATGCTACGAACATCACTTGCAGGTTTCTGGTACACTAGAGCATCATGCACGTTTAATATTAATGTCTTTTCTCGGAGAGAATATGCACTCTTGCTAATTTGACGAAGACACGTTGGCGAAAAACTTGAAGCCATTGTTACAAGTATAGGAAATAATTCAACTTTGAGATAATGCAGTATCTAAATACAACTAAATACATAGTTTGACAAACGCACATCAAATGGCGTAATAACATCCTAAAGCAGGCAAAAATAGGTAAATTAATTACCCCTGTTGTACCTACTTTAACCCTAATCCTACTTAACAATGGACAGAGGCCAATTTTCTTATTAAATAAGGTAATTACTACGCCTATGGTTTACGGTTGTTTTATGGCTTCAACCCTCGATATGAGCTATCAACTGCAACAAAACGGACTTTCGTTCAAAACAGTCATCGTTTTGAATTAAAATTGCATTTTTAATGGTACGTCTTATACTTCTTTATGTACAAAGCGTTTCATTTTTCAGTCAGTCATGCTGTAAGTTGCGACATATAGTTTTTGTTTTTGAAAATACCTGGGAAGGCCATGAGAACATAAAAAATTGTTGTTACTATAATTATAAAACGTTAATGCTAAATGTCTATATACATAAGCATAACATCATAATACTTTGCTTTTATTAGTTGTGTCCTATATGTTAATATAAAAACATGTAGTAAAAAACTCTGTCACACTCGGGCGGCAAATGTGTCCGAGCCGGCCCTGTACCCTATCCACTATCCTCATTCACTACAAGGGTTAAGAATGGTTGTTAGGGGAGAGGCGGCGAAGATGGCGCACTTAAGCAAAATGTTATATTATATATAGAATATATTTATCAAGAAAAATTGTATTGCGCCAAGTTATAGCTTTATATGCATACTAACGATATGATCAAGCAAATCTAATGAAACTCTAGAAAATTTTTGTTTATTGCAGTTATTTCATGTATGTGTCTTTGCGCCATCTTTCCCGAACACGCGGGAAAGATGGCGCATACAGTAGTCAAAGATGACGCATGGTAAATTTGATGGAATAGTACGTTTTACTCTCTAAAAGAGTAAAATACTGTTATAGTATACGATTGACATTACCTTTAAGATACAAACCTTTAACTACGCCATTAACAATATAGATATTTTCATACCAACAACAAAGAATATTTTAGTATGTTTTTAGAATTTATCTATTCATTGAAATAATTCTTCTAGTAAAGTAATATATTCCTTAGGATGAAAATAAACGCAAAAATGGAAACTAAAAAGTTTTATATAATAAACAAATAAAAAAATTAAACAAATTATTGAAACTACATTTAGTTTCTACAAAACTCACAAATATAGTTTTTTGGAGTTATTTCGCCACTGCAGTCTTTATGAGACCAATCACCACATGACACACATCGATACCATATTTCTCCAGATTTGCCGAGCTCTGCACAAATATTGCAATAGTTTTTAACATCATCATCATCATCAAGATCGTCTAGTTCATCATCATCGCATAGGTCCTTTCCATTCAAGCTTCCTTCACTTTCACTGTCAGATTCAATAAATACTTGTTTTTTTACTTTTCTTTTGGCTTGTACGTTAACTTTTTGAATTTTCTTTGATTTTTTCAATTCTTTTTCTTCCAGTATTATTTTCAAAGGAGTAGCCGTCAATATTTCAGAATGTTGTTTGGCACGACTACTCTTTTGATTAACTCTTCTCTTCTGTGGTGCTGGCACTGGTGAAACAACTTCAACGCTAACATGATCTGAAAATGAGTTATTTACAGTTTGTTGAAGACCGCTACATGATGGCTGAGGTGAATGTGGCTCACAAATTTCATCTGTTGTAGCAGTGAGATGTTCATTTATCCTATTAATGTTTTTCATGTCATTATGTTCCTGGCTTAATAAATTTTCAGCTGGAGCAAAGTCGTCTTCTGAAAATTTACCAGGGTGTAGGGGATATATTCCTGCTGATCGAAAGCCTGAAATGGCCTTCTCCATATTTGCGGTATCACAATAAGCTAAATTAAAGATTTCAGCGATATCATAATGTGATAGCTTACCATCACTGTCTCCAGAATTTAATTTAGTTTTTAAAAAAATATTGCACTGTCTGCTATAGGCATTTTTCAGAGGTCCGAAAAAACTTAGGTCCAAGGGCTGGAGTCTGTGCGACGTGTGTGGGGGTAAGCTCAGCATCACTATGAAATGTTGTTTGCAAAACTTATAAATCTGAAGTGAGACATGACTGCTGTGGTTGTCCAAAATTAGTAAAACAGGATTATTTCCATCAGACTTGACTTTACTTTGGAAATGATTTAACCACTGAAAAAACACTTGCTCATTACTCCAACCGTTCTTGGTGCAAGTGTAAACAGCTTCTCGTGGACCATTTTTTTCTAGCAATGGTGACATCCTTGCTCTTGGAAATACAAAGAGAGGGGGAATGTAGTTTCCACTTGCGCTCATGGCGCATATTACAGTTACGTTCTTACCTCGTTCCCATGAGGAGATAATTCCGAATTGCTTTATGCCTTTTGGACCCAGTCTTTTTGAGTTTTCTTTGGGAACTGTCGATATGCCGCTTTCATCAACGTTATAAATCCGATCAGATGCAAAATGATACTTCGACAAGACGTTCTCCAAATTATCAAAAAAGCGATTAACTTCCTCCCTACTGAATGCTGTAATTCTATTAATACTGGTTGCTTCAGGTTTTCGAAGGCTTATTGTGGGATTTCGTCTGATAGAGCTAGCATACCAGTCCTTTCCAGCCATTTTTTTCTCTATATTAAAGTTATGTTTTATTTTGTTGGCCTCGGCATAGTCGTAAGCAATACAGCGTAGTTCTACACGTGGTAGACCAAAAAATAATTTACCCAACTTGAGGGTATGTCTGGCAAGTTCCTCTTCCTGGACAATAGTAAAAACAGGAGCTCTTCCCAAGGACTTGGAGTTTAACTGCCTGTGTTCATTTCTTATTTCCAGGTGCCGTCTGAGAGTAGCTTCTGGCACATTAAACTGTCTTCCTGCCTCCCTTTTGCCCATTCCATTGTTAACTGCATCTAATGCTGCGATTAATGCTGCTTTGGTATAGGACCCTCGCTCGGTCGTCCTTTTATATTTTCCCATCTAAAATAGATAAAAAAAAACAAAAAATAAATTTATTTATTAATGCGGCCAAGATGGCGCACTGCGCCATCTTTGGCGGGCATGCATTTAATTTAATAACCTCAATTTATTTTCCATATTAACATCTTTTATTTAAAAACGTCGCTGTGACAAGATCAGTAATAGATATATAGTTATGCCTGCAGTGAGATAATTTTTTTAATAAGAAAAATAAAATACTTACTGCTTAATTGCTAACACGTAAAAATAGGATCACGAAAACGGAAAACACGTTTGTCATTTTTGGCCGAACTAAACATGGCGCTCGCGGTATACCGTGTTGCCAGCTATCTTTGTACAGCGTAATATTAGTGTAAAATTCGAAATAAACTTCTCAAACCTTTTAGCAGACGAGTTATTGAGGTGTGTCATCTTTCACGCTGCGCCATCTTCGCCACCTCTCCCCTAATTAAGGAAACGTTATTTTCAATTTGGTACACTGGTTTTGTGTTCATAATTAACGTCGTATAACAAGTTAGTAAATTATCGATTAACCCTTTTTTATATTATTTGCGCAGTAACCATAATAACCTCGTTCCAAAATACCGTTATTTTTCTATAACGTTCCTATCTGTAAAGTTATCGAATGACAACCGTTATTCCCATGGGCGTCGCGTTTGGGAGGGCCAAGACAGTGTACTCCTTCTATCTGAATCCGGGAGATTGCCCACATATTCTGGGACACCCTGTATAGATTGTAAAACCGGGATCGTTTTAAAACTCCTGAAAAATCTTCAGAAAATCCTCGAAAAAAAATTACTTTTGTTCGTCTGTTGTGACTTAAGTAATAAGTCGTGCTTTTTAAATTAAGCATAACGAGAATTCGTCAAAATTTCTGTCAAGATCTGAATTCACACTTACTACCGCATCGGTGTTTCTAGTATTTACTATAAATTATTAACCAAATTTAGGTGTATATTTTGGGCTTGCTCGTGGGGCGTGGTCCATAAAAAATTTAGCCTGCGTCGGGCTTTTCCTCTTTTTGCTACCAGTGGCGTCATGGTTTTTAAGTTTATAAATTTATTAATTTTATCATTGCCACCACAAAGCTTTCTAACGACGCCCATGGTTATGCCCATCACTATACAAAAGTACTCTGGAACAATCCTGATCGACCTGATCACATCACCCTAAATATTTATTTTGATTGCCATCTATACCAATTAATTATAATGCGGACTAGAGGTATGTAGTAACAATAAATTAATCTTTACTATGAAGAATAAAAACACTCTATAATTTCTGCACTGTGCCGCCATCTATTACATCCCAATGAAGGTTATAGATATGTCAGAATTATCTTCAATGTGCATAATGCCGTATCGGTACAGTAGGGAACATGATCCAACTACAAGCAGGGGTATTCAAGAGAACTGTAAGAAGTGGCGACTAGATGGCAGCCTGGTCTGCAGGTTTCTGTAAAGCCATATTGAAGAGAAGAGATCCAAGAAGTGGCACAAATAAACTATCTGTCAAAATTGGTGTGTTCGTGTTCTCTGTGTCCCCTAAAATAATAATTTTCCATACGTTTTTTTTGTTTTCCTACATTCGTCAATTTCTTTTGTTTTATAAAAATATAGTGGTACCTAGGTGTAATCAAAATTTTACAGTGATCTTATAAAGTCCATAGAAGGTGAAGATGCGTGACCACCTCGTCTCATCATTGTTTCTTCTGATTATTTAAAGAAAATAAGGAAAACCTTTAAAGTGTAACTATTAAGCATGGTTATTTCCTAATTATAGAAAAATTGTCACCCACGGAACCAATGGAGTCTATTCGAAAGTGGTTGTATAAACCAAAGGTGAGTGTTTCATTCCTTAAATCATTTTCTAGGACAGTCATTTTTCAACTGATAAGGAAAGTTTTATTAAAATTGACCTTTACTTCAAGAAATCAATATAACTACTTTCTTTTCCTTAATATTTTTTATTCAAGAAAAATATATAATTAGGCTGTACTTCAGTCTTCAGTTTAAAAACTAGGGCAAATTGCAAATCAAGACCATGTTGGCAGAAGTTTCACTTTCTATATTCATGACTGTTGTTGTTTTATTCACTGGGTGTGTTTATAAAAGCCTATAATGATAAAATAAGGACCAAACATTTAATGAAGAAAGTACTTGGTGTATATGTATCGAGCGTAATGCTTTCTAACAGATATTCAATGAAAATCCCTCTGAAAAACATTAAAGGTAACATACATAAACATAATAGGTAGGTCTATAGGGGTTTGTTCGGTACTGACATACATTGGTAGGTATTACATATGATATGCTGACCAGATAATTTTATTTTACTAAAATTATATTTTGTTATTGCATTACTTATGTGAAGTTTGAGGCTAAAGGAGTCCTCACACTTTCCATAATATTGTGAATATTTGAATACTTACATTGACAATAATATTGATCATGTGAGGCAAAATATTGAAGTATTGTCAAAATATTGATGAATTTGTGACCGTGTGAAGTCTCTATATTGACAATATTATTGACGGCTCCATTAGATTACAAAACTGAATGTGTTTTTGGCGGAAAGCTTAGTTTTTGAAATGTTTCTCAAACCTTATTGTTATCCAATTTTTTTTTCTGTATTAATTTAGTCTATATTTTTACTGCTTATGGTTTATAGACATGTTAAATAAAAATAAGTTAGACAGATAGATAGAAACGTCTTCATTTTTAACTCGGCGAAGGGCAGCATTGCTGTTTACTTACCCGAGCATATACAATACAATTCACAAATTTTATAATCATATGAGATACATAATACTTTAAGAAAATAGGTAACTAATATAATATTAATTTATGAATTACTTAACTAACGAGTCTTAAATTCTAGATACAAGGTGTTATGGAAATGACATATTATATTTAAACCGGCAATTCCTGAGATGAAAACAAATTGAAGAAAAATATCCAAAAATGGTGCTTTAATTTAATATGCCCCGTACATGACCTTATGTCAAACCAAAAATTACCACGTGGTGCCCCTGTTCGGAAGGTAAACACAGCAACATATGGCAGTGAATCTTGAACAGTGTTGTCATATCTTCCGGGTAAACTCTTTAAAAAGTCAATAACCGTTTGACAGATTTCAAGTTGTTTATTTTTCAGGGTACATTATTATAAACGTTTACGTTCAGTTCGCTGGGAAACAATCTCTGATTTATAAACTTGAAATGACTTGAACGAACCGCCGCGGAGTTTATAAATGGTCAGGTATGTTCTCATTTGTTCAATTCGAACGACACCCTGTCAGATCTGGACAACTTGAAAGTTTATAAATACCCTCTAGAAGAAAAAATGCATTTTTATTTACCTTTTCGGACTTATTTAAAACCAACTTAATTTATAAAAAACACCAAGTACTCACATCACAAAATCACATTAGTTTTCGCATCACAACACATCTAAGTACCGTTCAATCTGAATTAGTATTTTAAAGTGCTACTATGTAGACAAAAATACGCCCTTATTGTCTGGGAAATAATGTATTTATCATCTAAAAATTTTAAAAATAAATAACACGTTGGTTCTCTCGATCGATATCGGCCGGCTTCTTTAAACAGCTGATTATGGACAATCGGGTTAATATTTAAAAATACAGCGTTGCCACTTTCGATGTTTTATAAGCGACTATCATAAATTACCGAATTTCCTTCTAATATATTACTGTCCTGTATAATTATAGTCTCGGAAATGGCAACTGCGCTGGCTCTACTAGCGGAGAGTTCTCGGAAAGAAAGTTCGACTGGTCCGAAGGTGGACCAGACCATTCATTTCAAAGGGTAGTTCCTGTCAATTGTTAACATAATTGTTTCATTTTATCTTTAGTAAAGGGTTAATGGCCCATAGAAATTAGCGTTTTTATTATTTCTATTGCGAAATGATTAAGTGCTCTTGTTCTATGTGTGTTATTGTAAAGTGTAATTATGCGTTAGTGTTGGGGTTTAGTGATAAGCTTATTATGCACTCCCACACTATCATCAGGACACTGGATTTACTTTCTAAGTAAGCTAAATATTTATTTTTATAAGAAACTAAAGTTTTACACTTTTAAACATTTTGGCATGTGCGTGAACATTTGTTGATTACCCAGCTGGGCAATGTAATATGTTCATATATGAATGTGCCGAGGAGTTGCGTGTGGGTTTAGGGGTGAATTGCCCCACTTTTTAAACGTTCGATTTAAAAAAAAATATGTAGCGCTTCTCTAGGACACCCCAGGAGTCACCCATTTAAATATAATACGTCATTTCCATAACACCCTGTATATTAAACAATTATCATTTTAAAACCCTTATTGAACTTTAAACTTCGACATTTGCTAAATTTTTCGGGAACGTTAAATTCTAATATTTATTAAACAAATAATTTCTTTCTTAATAATCTTTTTTTGAACGATTTACAACTGATATCCGGGAGTTTTCTCGGTTGTGAGTGGTAGAGCGAAATGTTAACTTTTCCCGCAGGTATCGAGGAATACCGGCTCTCAAGCAACCTGTACAAAAAACAGGCGAATGTAACTTTAGGCTATCCTGCACGTTGAGCCATCTTAAATCACGGAACTTGTGTGTTACATGGTCCCTTAATTTATGGTTATAAACAAAGCAAATGCAGTGGTACCTCGAGATACGAGCGCCCTAACATAGAGTTATTTGAGATACGAGCTGTCGAGCGAGCGAAGTTTTGTTTTGAAATACGAGCGACATTCGAGATACGAGGAACGGTCAGCTGCGACGCGATCTCTACAAGTGAGATAAAAGAGATTGTGGGAAAGAGTTTCACAGTTCGTGGAATAGAAACACGCCGATAAAGTTGCAACTGGTCGTGCATCGGAGCTATTTAATGACACTTGCTTAACTCATTTCCGCAGCATTCTGAAAGGGAGGAAGAAACAAGCCTCCTTGGGCAGTTTTTTTTTTGAATCCGGCGAAAAAGGCAAGTGAAGAGAAAAGCAGTGACTAAAATTAAGTATACAATAGCATTTAAGTTGTGTGAAAGTTATTATGCTTTTATACAATATTTGTCATTTATAAATACATTTTTCTTATTCAAGCACACGTAACAAAAACAATTGGGGGTAGCATTTTTGGGGCTGAAACGGATTAATGGCATTTTAATTAAATTCAATGGGGAAACTTGCCTTGAGATATGAGCAAATTGACATATGAGCAAGGTTACGGAACGAATTAAACTCGTATCTTGAGGTATCACTGTACATGAATTTTGAAGTATCACGGTCATAAGTTTCCCATTTGTGTAGAACTTCTTTGGACACGTTGTATATAGAACAATATTTCTAATTGTTTGGTACCTTTTACCATATACAAGGACCGCCATAATGTATGCATCAAATATATTAAGTATTTAGATTAAAAAAATGAAATAGGCAAAACAATTTTATAATTATTCTAGTATTGGTTTGGTAGAGTGGGCCTTAGAGAAATTTTGACAATAGTTAGTGATGAGAAATCGGACGTAATTTTCTCCATCAAATTTAAAAAGCGATTTGTGATTTGACAGCGATATATGTCAGTTTTGTTCGTCAGGTTAAGGAGTAAAATTTATAGAAAATGACGAAAGAAGTGAATTATAATTATAAAAACAATGTAAAATTTGATGAAAATATTTAGAAGGTAACCTAACTAAACAAAAAACTGACAACAAAATGCATTCAGCAGAACTACAAATCGAGGCGCATCGTGACGTCACCGATTAAAAATCGCTTATAAATCGATGGGCTCTGCTGTGGAGAAATAGTATTTTGTACTAAAAGTCATAATATGACAGTAAAACTAACAGTCAAATTTTGATCATTCCTGAAACATATTTAATAAACTCCATGGCAATTAAATAGCAATTTTTTAGAACATTAGCAGCTCTATTTAAATGGAGGTACCTATATATTTCTGGGGTGATAATGGCCAAAATGCTTATGATTTTGTTTTTAAACAAAAAGTAATTTGTTTATTTGGATCATATTTAAAGAAATAGATATTGACAACTTCTAGAAAAAAGCTATCTACTGCGGTGACTCGGTTCTGGAATCGAATTAGTGTTAGTACATTGCTGGCTTCAGATAACGGTTGTGTCGCGCTATATTTTCATTTTTTGCAATACAAGTAAAAATACGATGGTAGACATAGCGATAATAGTAAGAAATATATACAGTGAAACATCTCTTAGGCGGACACCTACGGGACCGTCTAAATGTGTCCGCCTTATAGAGGTGTCCGCCCATGGGAAATTTGTTATTAGGTAATATGTAAATGCAAAATTATTACTATGTATATGTATGTACAAATAAACATAACAAAAATACACTAGTTTTAGTTAGGATGTAGTACTAAAAGAATATAATAACGTAGTTTGACGTGTTTTCGTTTTATACTTGCAATCTAGAAAATGTAATTTCAAGTCTGATAACAATTCCATTGCTGTAGAGTCACCTCTGTTGTTTGCATACTCTTATAATTCCTTTACCATACTAATGGCTTGTTGATAATTGGTGACATTTGTTTGATTACTGCATTCAACTTCTTCATCAGAGTCGTCAGATAGTGATGTGGTTTCAGTTTGGACTACATAATCGGTAGGAATGGGGTCACTATCATCGTCTACTAGCACATTGCTATCAATGTTAATGAACTCGCCCAAATCATTGTTATCAAATTACAAACTTCCACAACATCAATATTCTCTTTCAGAATCAAAGCGCGACATTTTTGTACCATTGTTTACGATTTTAACCTTACAACTCACAAATAAACGGCGGACTGCTGTCGGGGAATCACATATACTTTCATTCGGCGAAGTTCTTTCGCGCTTCCACGCATACGCGATTGGTTGTCGGTCTATCTTCAGAGTTTTTGCACCGTACTTATTCGTCTCCCAAATACTTTAAAAATTTTTTTGTCCGTTTAAAGGAGGGATTTCGCACTCTTTGTATGAAAACAGCCTGTCCGCGTCCGCCCGAAGGAGAATCCGCCCAAGAGAGGTTGATTTTCATGGAATTTCATATACCTAGTTCCGGACTATGAAAAAATGTCCGCTTAATAGAGATGTCCGCTTATTAGAGTTGTCCGTTATGAGAGGTTTAACTGTATCTGTATTTTTCAAAACCAGAGGACCGAAACAATTCACAATTTCTAGATAAAGGAGTTATTCCCAAAGCCTCTGGAGATTCTTAAAAATGTATTTTCACCAAAGATATTACAAACTACAGATGGAAAAATGTACATTTCTAGCCTACCAATCATAGCCAGATTAACATATATATCGCAAAGCTATATTGCAAAATCCCAATTACAAATTTGTTAATTTGGCAAATACAACTGGTTTAAGATTAATCCGCAATTAATTCCAAATAGTTTTTTGAATGTATTATGGGAGCTGTAGTTTACAATACCGTTGGGTTTCACTTACAAATTAATAAAATTGTTAATCTTAAATATGCCTATAGAGGCATTTGGTCGATACCGATTATCGACAATATTTGCCGATGTACCGATATTTATATCAGTATCGGTCGATCACTACTAAGTAGTATAGTACTTTTAAGGTATGAATAAATTACATACATAAATTTAGATTATCTGTATCACCAAGTCACCTTGAATTTAAGAATTAGTTTATTTGTAAGTACTTACTTGGAACTCGCAAATTTCTTTCAAGGTTGGCGTCACGACATTGACTTTAGTTATGGGTAATTAAATAAAGCACGAAAATTTAAAGTTATTAGACAACTAGCTTATGTTTTAAACAAGATAGATATATATATATATATATTTTTTGATAAGCCATACTTATGTCTTGGAATAGAGCACAACCGAGGGGGAGACTACTCGCCGCAATACATGTACATCTCCGAAATCATTCGCAATCACACGGAAATCTCGGAATTCGTCTCGCAATCCCACAATCCTTCTCGCAATCCGGCAATCATTCTCGCAGTCCTATCCGCAATCCGCAATGTCGCAAACATACCTGCAATCGCTCAAATTCGCGTGTGGTGGGTATTGCTGCGCTTTCAGTATTTTTTTGCGCGGCGACCTATTCGGTTCTATCAGTGTAATTTGTGATTGTGTTTTTGTGAAGAAGAAAAGTCTGTTGAAGCTTGGTTTCGGAATTGGCGCTTGTTTCCTAATCCACTAAAATCTCAATACATTCTGTTCCACCATTAAATCAAAGCCTACTTAACCAGCCGAACCTATACATACACATAAGCTGATATGCGAACTCCTTAATACTTTTCATCATGCTTTTTTAATGTACCAATAAAAAATAATTAATTATTTATCTTGAATAATCATTATCCTAGCTGATATAGGGAAAATGGATATTTCTTACAATACAAAAAGAGTCTTTTTATAGAACTCAAAGAAAACTGAACTAAAACTATGTACTCATACAATGCAAGGAATTAAGTGGATTCCGGAGTACCTCTAAACGAGTTTTCTCAATAAGCGTTTAGTTCTGTTTTAGGAAAAAAATATTCAAAACTCCGTTTTTCAGTGCTAAAAATTGAAGTCTACACCCCGATCACGTCAAGATCTTCGGTTTGGAGGAGGGAGTCAAATTGGGGGGGGGGGGGGGGTGTTAAACTTCATTTTGAGGGGGTCATACAAGGAAAAGTTACGAAAAGTAATACCCTGCCGCGTTAGTCAACCCAGTATATATGGTATTTTTCGTGTTGAATTTATGGTTTCAGGTGGAAGGGACCCCTCCCTGGATCCGCGCTTGGATCATGTTCGATCTCTTTCTTCCGATTATCGTTGTTTCTGTCGGCGTACCGATTACGGGCGGACGCTCGACGTATTGTTCTAACGACAAGGGAGATCCAATTCGCCTCGTGCCTACAAAGCGCGAAATGAACCGGGGGTCAAATCGGAGATTTCGGCTGACTCCGGCATCCTCTTAAAATATAATTCCTTGCTATCTTAATGAGATGTCTTCGTGCTCTTTGGAACGTTGGTACCTATATAGGTACAGTGCGGTTCTTTATGCTCCCTCCCCCCATACTAATTGTTTTTAGAAAATTTGAGTGTGGTCAATAGTGGAAGGTAAACTACCTCTTGACGGAAGAATGACAGTTCTAACAGTCAAAATGGCGGATGGGTGCCATCTTGGCAAAGAAAATTAAGTAGGAAGAGGGGTTTGCGATACATCATTTTGAAGGTTCTACCAAGTACTTTACGATGCCAGAACATTACTTCTCTACTCACACCCAAAACAAAATGGCGGCGTTTTAAAAACATCATAGTTATTATTTCTCTATTATCCTTTATTTCATTTACCGTCTTAGAAAAAAATACAACTTGGCATAGTGTAGTAGGAATCAGAGATGCTCAAATTCAAAATGGCGGATGGGCATTATCTTGTTAAAAAAAAGAATAGGAGTGGGGTCTTGCGATACATCATTTTAAACCTCCTATCGAGTACTGTACGCAACGAATACTTATGAGCAGGAAGAAGACAAACAGCCGTTTTAACAAGTCGAAGCAGGTATGAACAAACCCGGCATCCATTACGTCTGGCATCAGCTGACAAGCGCACGTGCTTTTCCAATATCACTTTTGTCCAAATTTTTTTTTATTACTGTCAATATTTTAAAGTGACATTTAACCAACAAAAAACATTCAAAACCCTTTTATTTAATTTACTAAGTGGTGAAAATCAATATTAGGATTCTGACATGTTTTAAGCTGTAAATATCACTTTAAAACAATCCTTACACACTCTTATATCATTTTTTGAAGTAGTAACGTAACTACAAATGAAAAATTAAACTTCAGAAATAAACTTGTAAGTGGTTTTATTAAAAAATAGAAAGTAAATCATAATTTACATAAAATATTTTACCATCTTCAACTGGGCTCTAGGTCCTAGCAAATGTTTCAAGCTTCACGTCCAAGCATATTTTTGGGCCCCATATGATTTAGGAAAAGAAATTATTATTGATGCTTACTCTCAGTAAAGATGACTAAATGAATATTTCAATTACATATTACTCACTTGCACCAAAAAGGAAACGACATTTTTCGTGAAAAGATTAGAAAATTAAAAATTATTTTAAAATTTAAAGATGCTGCGTCTTCTCCACCATTTTAAATCACATCAGATGTTGCTTGATTTTCATTCCCGCCAGACGAAGGAAGTTAGATTGTTTAACAATTCGTGCTGTTCGCATTCTATGCCTGTCTCTGTCTGCAGCAACCTTCCCTAATTCAGGAAAGTGAGACAAATATGACCAGGATCAAGTCGCCTGCATAAACACTCACTTTTTGGCATTTCATATTAACTCTACGTAAGTCTGATATTGACGCTTGACGCTGAGTGAAACAGATAGATAAAAGTAGGTTACTTGTGAGCGTATGGAGCAGAGCAGGCTTAGCATCACTTCCAAGGCGTTCTTACGTGTTTCGATCTATGTAAACTAAATTAACAGAAAAAATAGTAACTATTATTTTTTTAAAAGCGGCCATTTTGTTTTGGGTACGAATAAGGACACCATATTCTGGGATCGTAAAGTACTCGATAGGACCTTCAAAATGATGTATCGCAAGACCCCCTCGTCCTCTTTAATTTTCTTTACCATTCCATACCATTTTGACAATTAGAACTGTCATTAATCTTGCTTCAAAAGTTAGTTTACCTTCCCCTATTGGCCACACCCCAATGTTGTAAAAAAATAATGGGTTTGTTCGGGTTTGGGGCATTAAAGAACCGCACTGTACAGATATACATACTGGTACCAGCAACCCTACCTCTTGGAATAGATTCCTAAGATATAAAAACCCACTGCGACATTTTTTCGCGTTTGGAACCACTGTACTGTGCGAATCACACAATTAATCTCTTGCCGTTTGTTAGTCATTGTTAGTCATTATTTAAACAAGTTTTAATCTTGTAAATATTTATTTTGTTCCTTCAAGTAGATCAATACCGAAATCTTTTGTTTTCCTTAATTAGTTTTTTCTATTTGTATTGTATTATGTTAATTAAATTTGCAAGATTGTTTCAATATAAAGATTGATCAAATGGACTAAACTTTAATTTGCCGACGTTTCGGAAAATATACTTCCTTCCTTAGGTCGTAACGCATCCTCCATCGATTTTCGGTTTAACCATTGGGTCGAAAAAAATCCACCAATATGTACTACGAAAATAAAACCATATTTTGTAAATGGGAAAAATTCATGGATGTGCTATGGCTTGAGTCACGTGTTTTCCTTGATCCAATAAATTTGGCCCGGGCCCCTGTTCACTTTCTGCGTATTTTGAGCTCTTTTGCATTTTGTACATATACAGTGACAGGCATAATTTATGCAGCATATGGGAACATTTTTTATAGTTACATTCAACAAGAGCCGATGCCTCCTGCAATCGTTTCTGCATCATCGGAAATCTCAAAAACCGTTAAACAGTGGCGTTCGTATTTAGCAGTTTATCTGGAAATTAAAAAACTGTATTAATAAACATAGACGTGTGTCTTTTTATTAATAGTAAAATAATCTAACATCCAAAAGGCATGCAAGTATTTCGTTATAAAGCACCGAAGGTCAGGCCAGAATTGAACAATTTTCTTTTTTCTTAATAAGACTAAGAAGTATGATTTTAGGGAACATGATTTGAAATAATTATTTGTGTAGTTATAGTCTAAGTGAATCGCTTATTTGAGAAACCCCACATGTCCATAAATTTGACATTTCGACTTTTTTAGCTTAACAATATATTCAAAAATAGACGCATATTTTTAAAGAGAAATCGCATATGTCCAACCCATATAACGCTTTCAGCGCTAGTTTAAAATATATATTTATTTGAGAAACCCCACAAGTCCCGGACATGTGGTGTTTCTCGAATAAACGGTGGCCTAACGTCACGTGACAAATAACGACTTGCGTTGCGTATGTTTATTATTAGTTTTTACAATGTCGTCGTCCGAGGAGGATCTTCCTGTGGAAGTTATTCCCCAAAAACGTAAAAAGGGACTGAAACAAGTTATTTATAAAAATGAAGTGATTAAAAGTGCACGAGTAAAGGGCAAAGAATATCTGAATTACAAAAGCATCAAAGTGAATCAACGGACAATGGGTGAACCATGCCGGTAAGATAAATAGTTTTGTTTTTGTCGATCAAAATATCACTTAAGTACGTTTTTCACTTTTAGGTGTAGGTCACGCTGTTTCCTTAAAATTCCTGAAGGTGATCGGCAAGAGATTTTTGATAAATTTTATGTTCTAGAGACGAAAAATGAACAAGACGCATATTTGCAGGCTTTAATTGAGTGTTCACAAATTTCAAGAAAACGACCTAGAGTAGATCAAAATAATGCAAAACCAAAAAGCAAATCATATAAATACTATGTGTCCTCTAGTTCAGGAAAGTATAGTGTCTGTAAAACCACTTTTATTAGTATCCATGGGGTCACTGTAGACCGTATTCGGCGCTTGGCTAACTTATTGTCATTGGGAAAATCGCCTAATGATAGAAGAGGTAAAAATACCCCAGGGAATGCAAAACCTGGAAGGCTGGTCAGGCAAATAGAAGAACATATTCGTTCGTTTCCAGTAAAAAACTCACATTATGGTAGCCGTGACTATCACTACCTTAGTGAAAAATTGGACATGAAGAAAATGCATGAATTATTTCTCATAAACAATCCTGAATCATCTGTGAAGTACAGCTTTTACCGCAAGATATTCAAAGAACGTTTTAGCTTGTCTTTCGGTAGACCACAGGTCGATACCTGCTGCACCTGTGAGGAACTTTCAAACAAAATTAAGTCTAAGACCCTCAACGACGTTGCCAAACGTGTAGCTGTGGCGGAAAAAATTGTCCACCAACGAAGAGCCCAAAAATTCTATAGCCAGATGAAGTCGATTCAAGAGTTATGCCAAACAGATACCACGGTAGGAGCAATTTGCGTGGACTTCATGCAAAATCTTGCCCTCCCTGTTATTCCGGTTCAAGACACATTTTACCTGCATCAACTAACTGTCAATGTTTTTAATATACACGACCTAAAAACTGGAAAAACCATGTTTTATGTATATCACGAAGGTATGGGCAAAAAAGGACCAAATGAAGTTTGCTCCTTTATTATGGATTTTATAAACAGGGAAATTCCACCAAACATTGAACATTTTCATATTTTTTCTGACGGATGCGGTGGTCAGAATAAGAACCATTCAGTTATTAGAATGTGCTTAGGTCTTACAGACCTCGGACGATTTCAAAGTGTTAACCAGTATTTCCCTATAAGGGGACATTCCTATATGCCATGTGATAGGGATTTTGCCATGGTGAAGAAAAAAATTAATAAAAATGATAGGGTTTTCCTACTAAAAGATTATGTTTCGTTGATTGTCGGATCAAGCACTAAAAAAAAGTTTTCGGTATACTTAACGGATGAAGAGAATACATTGATCAAAGACTATAAAAATTGGTGGCCCGTTTACTACAAAAAAAATTCATTGTCTACGGCATCTTACGGAAGGGGTGTTAGAAAGGAAGATAAAGTTTCTTTTCTGATTTCTTATTTTATGCACTTTAGCTACGGCAAAGAGGAGAAAGGTGTTGTGACTGCTCGCGACTTTATTGGTGGCCTAATACAGCATAAATTTAGGTTGGGAACATCTACTGTTGTCAGATCTTTTCCCGCAGTCGTTGCATACCCTAATACAAAAGTCCCAATCAGTGCAAAAAAGATGTTGAATATTAAAAAGTTTGAGAGGTTTATCGTAGGAAAAGATGAAGAAATTGAAAACTTTTATCGACAAATATTTGAATGGCCAACTGTTGGTGGCGACGGTGACGATGTTAATGAAGATTGAACGGGTTTCCTACTATTTTTTATTGTATTTCCTATTATTTTGATCTAATAAACTATTAAAAAAAAAAAATGTGTGTGTTTATTCTAGAAACCCCACATGTCCACCGCCATTTTAATTTTTTTCTCACAAGACCAGAAGATTTTTTATTTCGTTTTCTCTACAAACTTTACAGCAAGTACCCATACTTTATATTGAGCTACTTGCTTTTATGGATTTTTATACTGTTTTAAAATAAAACAGTTTTTTCAGCTTTTCTCAAGATTTTGATTTTTGGACATGTGGGGTTTCTGAAATAAGCGATTCAAGTATAGAAATCACGTAAGTCCAATTTTTTCCCAAAAAATTAATTTTTATTCTTCTTTATGGGTATATTTTCCCGTCTTGGCCTTATATCTCCAGATTTAGTTTTCAGCCTCTCTTCATTATTATTAAAGTAATATTATACTGTTTTTATTATCTACTGTAAAGTTTTGCTATTTGGACTTATGCGATTTACTAATTAAGTTGACGATATACGCTTCCTATCGTCTTAACCGAAAAAGCGGCAAAACGTGGATAGGTGCACCACATCACATCGAAAGACGTGTGGATGACATCTTTCTCTTACGCGTTTACCTAGCTTCCCTTTCATTTCATTCAAGTTTTAAATATGACGGTTCTTCTTCACTTCTTTATGGCGTCGGCTGCTGTAGGCGCCATTCGCCAAAAAAGTGATGGTTGTGTTAACAGAATATTACTAGAAATTACATATGTCGAGGGCCGCCGCTATTAAAAACTAAGGAGATCTAAATAAGTACAAGGTGTCCCATTTTCGACACTTTTAGAGGGCATTTCCGTAATTTATTATCAGTGCTATCAAAAAAGTAATGTAGGTGTCATGTGCTCTTTTTGGGTCAAACGTAAAATGGTAAAATCAAAATTTGAAAATTTTCGCTCGCTTAAGAGATACGGGGGAAAATAAAAAAATTGACAATTTTAAAATTACCCTATATTTTCTTAGTTCAAAGAGATACAGAAAAATGTTTCATACAGAAGTTTCTTTATATTGATTGTTGAATAATCTGCCATTTTTAGAATAAGTATACGAGGTCAGGTAAAAAGTTATCGGACCTAACCTAATTTTTTTAAATGGAACACCCTGTATATTTTAATCTATAAAGATATTATTTAAATTCTCCTTTCAAATATATAACACATCATGGATGATATTGGTTTCCTAGGCAATTTATTTAAACTGTATTACTTTGAAACGAAATAAAAGATTCAGATTAAGGTAAAAAATAACGGGAATCATCTTAAATGTTCGGAATATGTCCTTAAATGGTTACCGTCTTTCCGGATAGCGACAAAAATATACATTTTGCGCCATTTCTTCGTTTTTCCACTTTCAATATAAACTGATATCATATCAAATTTTTCAAAATGTTAGGACTTTTTCGCAAATGAATATGTAAAAATTAAATTGACGTAAATGTTAATAGGCAACATAGTTGTTTCTAGGATATTAGCTTTTGTTTCATGGTCTACCGTGGTTTAAAGTAATAAAGTTTAATAAATCGCCTAGGAAACCAATATAATCCATGATGTGTTATATATTTTAAAGGAAAATTTAAAATAATGAGGTTATGGCCGATAACTTTTTTACCTGACCCCATATACTTATTCTCAAAACTGCAAATTATTCAACAATCAATATAGATAAACTTCTGTATAAAATATTTTTCTTTATCTCTTTTAACTAAGAGAATATAGGGTAATTTTGAAATTGTCAATTTTTTGATTTTCCCTCGTATTTCTTACGCGAGCGAAAATTTTCAAATTTTGGTTCCTTAAGTTTGACCCAAATAGAGCACATGACACCTATGTACATTACTTTTTTGATAGCACTAACAATTACGGAGATACCTTATAAAAATGTCGAAAATTGGACATCCTGTACATATCAGTAAGTAACACCCTGTAAAATCTCACTTTAACCTTACCTGTAACGGGCTTCAAACGCTTCGTTACTAATTAAATCAGTTAAATACTGTATAAATCATATTTTCTCTGTTTACGTTTTCTTAAGCATAACTTCAAATATGATTAATGCTAAAGTTTAAATCTGTATACATTGCGGTAGGCATAGAGATGTAAAATTACCGGTAATTTAAAAATCGGTAATATTACCGGTAATATTACGTAATATTACGGTAACATTGGTAACATTGGTAATTTATAAAAAAAACAGCTTTTTAAGTAATACTAGTTTTTTTTATTTCAAAACTGTAAAAACATTACGAAAAACAATAAGAACGTTTTTTAAACTAGTCAGAGTCAGAATGGACTACGTAATAGAGTGGATAATGGTAAATCATCCTCATCATCATCCCCAACCTCGTCATCTGATTCTTCTTTCTCTTTCGTTAATTGAGTCAAGTCTATAACTTCGAAACCGATATCTTCTTTTTCTATTTCTTCCTCAGTATCTTCTTCATTCTCGAATGATCTTCTTCATTTAGTAAATTATAATTATGGGCAATATAAGTTAGTTTTCCGGCCCTCTCCACGGTTAGTCTGTTTCTTTTTTGCCGATGAATAAATCCATAAGTATTAAAGGTTCTTTCGGTTGCGGCTGTTGACGATGGTAAATTTAAAATGTCTACAGCTAACCTACTTATTTTAGAACTGGAGCAAATTCCTGCCCACCAAACAGATCCAGACATAGATTTTTCGCTGGAAATGACGAATTCCTTAGCAAAAATATTACCTCTAATTTTGTACTGTGCGAGTGCTTCCATAATAAGATCTACTTGTGAAGAATACTTTGGATGACGCCTTGCAGTTTCATAGATGAACTCCGTTGCAATTAAAATTTCAGCTTCAGTTAACTTCTCGCCGCGTTGACTTGGTTCTAATAGGTAAGCAGCAAGATGAACGGGTTTTAAACATATATTTTCTCGTTTTTCAAGAATTGAACACATTTTCTGGTTTTCAAACATAGTAATAGATAAATTTGATACTTTGTCACGTAATATAGACCTTATTTCAAAAAACCAGATAAACTCTTTTGAGATTGTTCGCCCGTTAGCTTCAAAAATCGTTATCCACTTAGACATTGGCTGGAACAAGTCATAAGTTGCTTCTATTTGCAACTAAAATTCGTTTTGAAGAAGAAGTCTTACTGTACATCAGAAATATCTGGGCTATCATCAACTGCTAAACTTTTTAATGAATGTTTAGTCTCCAAAAAGCTTTTTATACAAGAAACAAAGGAACCCCATCTTGTTTTCACCGGCAATTTTAAAGAGATGTATCGCCCCGTTTTGTTCAACTGGATTTGGCTTATGGAAAAAAAAAAAAAAAAAAACAATATTTCCAATGTTACCGATCTTGCGGTAATATTACGTAATATTAATATTACGTAATATTACGGTAACATTACCTCGGTAATATTACCTTTACATCTCTAGGTAGGCATTATTTTTATTGTAGATCAGTCGACCGTACTATCCAACCAGCACCTGTCCATTCTTTTTTAAAGGCATCGGCGGCTTCTGCTCTTTAAAGTTGGTCGCAAAAAATAATATTTCTTGAATAAATAATTTAAGAGAGAATTTTTCCGTGCGAATTCTATCACAAGGTAGAATATCAACTATACTGAACCTAAAATATATTGGCTATTTCAATTTTTTTCCCGATATATAGGCACTGACGCGTTTCAGACCATATCTTTACAATACTATTTAAGAAACCGCCACACAGTTAAATTGAAGGGTGTTTAATATCTTTTATCTTTTATTTTATGGTATGTTTCTTGTGTGCCTGGGGTGACTTTGACGAAGCCTTAGCCCTGACGATGGCCTTTTAGAGGCCGAAAGCGCTAGGCGTTGGTAGCATTAAAATTACGGTGAATACAAGTTAGTTTTTTTTTATTTTACAGTACTTTCTTTTTTGTTGTAGGAAGGTTTCCTTCTCATTATAACTAAAAATAATTAAAGTTTGAAACAATTGAGAGTTAAGCTTTTTAATAAAAAATCTAGGTTTTGGAACACAGTAGTCCTACAGTGTCACCATTAAAGTTGGAACCATATGGCGGGAGAAGGTATTGTTTTAGGTAAAATTTGAGTTCAACATAAGTTTTTGCTTCAATAAAAACCAAAAATTACGTAATTAAATGGGACCATGCGGCTTTTGTTAACTGTCAAATTTGACATTTTCTCTTACAAAATGTCACATGATGGCATTTATTGATCGAACTTTAAAAAATGTTATTTGGAAAATTTGTTAGTAAGTATTGTAATTTTATCCCACATACCGAATTTGAATCACTAATGATAATTTTTGTTTATTGGCCAAAAATAGGAAACAAATCATATAATAAGTGATTCAAATTCGGTATGTGTTCATAAAATAACAATATAAACAACTTTTCCCCATAATTTTTTTTTTAATTCGATCAATAAATGCGATTTCTCGATATTTTGTGGAGAAAATGTCAAATTTGACAAACGCCGCATGCTCCCATTTAATTAGGTAATTTTTGGTCTTTATTGAAGCAAAAACTTATGGTAAATTTACATTTTACATATATCGAAAAATACATTTTCCCCCATAATGTTCAAACTTTAGTGGCGACACTGTATGTCGTCCACTGAATGGATCTAAGTAAATACAAGAAAAATATCTCCTACAACTGTAGCATTGGATTATAAATTACTAAGAAATATAATAGATTTTTATTTTAATTATGATCAAGATACATAGTGAGTATTGGAAAGTCCACAATAATTATCTGCGATAAAAAAATATTTTTGTTGAAGATAAGCGCTATTATTTTATTGCAGCGTAAAAATCTCGGAATCTGCACTAATATACTCATACTTGCTTATCAAATAATTTTGAGATTTATAAATTTATAAAGGCACAATGTAAGTATCCAAAATTTGGATTTTGGCCTATTGTACTATACAGGGTGGTCCCATTTTTCGATCCTTTTATAGGGTATCTCCGTATTTGTTAGTGCGATCAAAAAAGTAATGTAGGTGTCATGTGCTCTTTTTGGGTGAAACTAAAATGGCAAAATCAAAAGTTGAAAATTTTCGCTTGCTTAAGAGATACGGGGGAAAATCAAAAAATTGACAATATCAAAATTATCCTATATTTTCTTAGTTAAAAGAGATACAAAAAAATGTTTTATACAGAAGTTTCTTTATAATGATTGTTGAATAATCTACCGTTTTCAGAATAAGTATACGGGGTCAGGTAAAAAAGTTATCTGAGCTAACCTCATTCTTTTAAATGGAACCCCCTGTATATTTAATCTAAAAAGACAGCTTTTTAAATGCTCCTTTCAAATATATAAGCATGGGTAATATTGGTTTTCTAGGCGATTTATTTAATCTTTATGACTAAACCACAGTAGGCCATGAAACAAAAGCTAATATCCTAGAAACAACTATGTTGACATTCTAGTTGTTATTAACATTTAACATCAATTTCGTTTTTACATATTCATTTGTGAAAATGAATTTTGGAAAATTTGATATGATATCAGTTTATATTGAAAGTGGAAAAAACGAAGAAATTTATATTTTGTCCGCTATCCGGAAAGACGGCAACCATTTAAGGAGATATCCCGAACATTTGCGATGATTCCCGTTACTTTTTACCTTAATCTTGATATTTTATTTCGTTTCAAGGTAATAAAGTTTAAATAAATGTCCTAGGAAACCAATATCATCCATGGTGTGTTATGTATTTGAAAAGATAATTTAATATGCTCTAATATTTTAGATTAAAATATATAGGATGTCCCATTTAAAAACAAATGAGGTTAGGTGCGATAACTTTTTTACCTGACCCGGCATAATTATTCTGAAAACGGCGGGTTATTCAACAATCATTATAAATAAACTTCTGTATAAAAAATTTTTCTGTATCTCTTTTAACTGGGTAATTTTGAAATTGTCAATTTTTTCATTTTCCCCTGTATATCTTAAGCGAGCAAAAATTGTCAAATTTTGATTTTACCATTATAAGTTTGTTCCCAACAAGAGCACATGACACCTACATTACTTTTTTGATAGCACTAACAATTCCTGAGATACCCTATAAAAGTTTCGAAAATGGGACTTCACGACAATAAATCCCGGACAAAGATAATGTTAGTCTTTTTTGTAGTCCTGTAACTTTTTTAATTATTTTCCGATCTTGGTGACAGTTTTAGCAAAGTGTAGCCTTGTGTCGGGATGATATCCTCAATTTTCAAAAAATACTGATGATTTGATGATTATACAGGCAGAAACAAAAGTTACTTTTTTACTCTTAATTTCTTAACGCCCTGTGTGTTGAGCGTGACTTTTTCTTAACACAATATTTTTTAGTTCACGTCATTATCGGCTTTTTAAAAGAAGATGCAAATTTTTAAAGAAAGTTCTGCAGTTTTTCAATTTTACTCACAATTCATCCTGTAACTTTTTTAATTGTTGTCCGAACTTGGTGAAATTTTCAGCAAAGTATAGACTTGTGTCTTGGGATGATATCCTGAATTTTAATTTTCTAAAAATAATCATGTATTTATCATTATACAGGCAGAAACAAAAGTAACATTTTTATGCTTAATTTCTTAATGCCCTGTGTAAAAATTGAGCGGTGGAATTAGCTTCATTATGTTTTGTTTTGAAGTGTGACCTTTTCTTAACGCAATGTTTTTTGGTTCACGTCATTATCTATTTTTTAAAAGAAAATATTGCAGTTTTTCAATTTTGTTCACAATTCAGAACATCACATTGTTTTATCGAGTAGCATAAACAAATATCCAAAAATTAATAGCCCGTATTGTATTGAAGCATTCCCGTCACATGGTAGTGATAAGAGCATACGGTGGCAATACGCGCGATTCATTTTTGGATATTTGTTTATGCTGCTCTATAAAATAATGTAATGTTCTGAATTGTGAATAAAATTGAAAAACTGCACTACTTTCTTTAAAAACTTATATGTTCTTTTAGAAAGCAGTTAATGACGTGAACCAAAAAACATTGGGTTAGGGAAAGATCACACTATAAGAAACAGAATATAATTCAGCTAAATTCTACCGCTCAATTTTTCCACAGGGCGTTAAGAAATTAAGGGCAAAAAAGTAACTTTTGTTTCCGCCTGTATAATGATCCAAGACATCAGTATTTTTTGAAAACTAAAATTCAGGATATCATTCCAAGACACAAATCTACACTTTGCTAAAAATTTCACCAAGCTCGGACAACGATTAAAAAAGTTACAGGACTATGAACCTGACTATCTTTGTCCGGGTTTTATTGTCGGGGACTATATTAGATTTATGGCGTTCTGAACGCTAAGAAGAAAATTTTAAATTATGGATCCTTTCCGTGTACTAAGCGTAGGCCTACACAAATTAGGAACTTTTTCTTTAAGTTATATTAATTGCCTGTCTGATTTAATACGTTTTCCAATACAATTACGCGTAACCTTCAAATTATTTATTCCTTGTAGTTAGTTGCTTTCGTATTTCCCTATAGAGGAAATTTAAATGTAGAAGGTTTAATCTATTTATAGAATGCGTCGATACTCTTTCAAATATAGTTTATATTTTATTCCCTGATCGAATTCCAATACAAATAAAAATCTAGCCGGCTCCCTATTGGAATTCGATCGGAGAGTAAAATATCAATTACACCACTTCTTTGAATGTCAAATTATTTTCCAATCAAGGAATTTAAATCGAGGAGGATGCGGCTTTGGTTCACAGTCTTTGAAGAAAAACAATTCACATTCTTAGGTAGGTTGTAAACAACTTCCCAGAAAACAATCGGGAGCTCGGAAAATTAGTATTTTTCTTTGTCGTTTTTTGTTAATTAGGCATTACGTCGCCTTCGAGCGTTCGGAACGCACTTTTTATAAAGCCCTTATTGGAACGGCCGTCTTTCATACCTGGTTTCACGTTTTGACACTGCCGGATTAACAACTGTCATATTTGTTGTTTTTCAGTGTTTGTGTGTTAAATTTAAGTATTGTTTGTGGAAAAAAATAGTAATTCTTAACTCAATATGGTAAGACAGTATCAAGTCTGCCGTAAGCTGGATAAAAATACAGTGAAACCTCTCTTAGGCGAACACCTACATAACCGGTAAACTTACACTGGAGTGCCATACCAACCTAAAAGTACTGGCGGCCAGGGGGAACAAGATAGAGCTCTTGTGGGTCCCTGGTCACTCTGGAATATTAGGAAATAAAAAAGCGGATGAACTAGCGAGAGCCGGATCCGCTCAAAATCTCAGGGGCCCCGAACCAGCCTTTGGAATATCAAAACAGGCAACAAAAACAACATTAGATAGATGATCGAAAAAACAACACCTATCTCGATGGCAAGGGTTACCTGGTCAAATACACGCACGGCCGTAATTGGAAAACCATCGAAAATACTATCGAATGGGATGCTAGCCCTAACACGGCCCCAGTTGAAACAAGCGATTGGTCTGCTAACAGGGCGCTGCCACTTGCGAAAATACCTTCAACAGATAGGTATAAATAACGGATCCATTGAATGCAGACTCTGCGGCGAAGAGGATGAAACCGCCTCACACATAATATACCGCTGCGTAGCACTGTCTCGTAGAAGACAAAATATCTTCGGGAACATACAACGTGGTGACAACCTCCCACATGACAAGCTTGGTAGAAGGTTACTGGACCTCATAGAAGGAACAAACATCGTCTAACAAGATCGGGGTACACAATAAGCCGAAAGCCTGCAGTGATAGAAGTTCGGGCCTTTAAACCGACCCCCGCCTTTAACCAACCAACCAACCTGATAACAATTCCATTGCTGTAGAGTCACCTCTATTCTTTGCATACTCTTATAATTCCTTTACCATACTAATGACTTGTTGATAATTGGTGACATTTGTTTGATTACTGCATTCTTCGTCATATTGTTTACGATTTCCTTACAACTCACAAATAAACGGCGGACTGCTGTCGGGGAATCACACATACTTTCATTCGGCGAAGTCCTTTCGCGTTGCCACGCGTACGCGATTGGTTGCCGGTCTGTCTTCAGAGAGTTTTTGCACCGTACTTATTCGTCTCCCAAATACTTAAAAAAATTTTTTGTCCATTTAAAGGAGGGTTTTCGCACTCTTTGTATGTAAACAGCCTGTCCGCGACAAACCCAAAAAGGTTGATTTTCATGGAATCATAGACCTAGTTCCGGACTACGAAAAAATGTCCGCTTAATAGAGATGTCCGCTTATTAGAGGTGTCCGCTTATTAGAGGTGTCCGTTCTGAGAGGTTTCAATGTAAATATAATATTATATAAATTATTTATTGCATTTATTTTCGTCAATAACATATAGAAATACCGGGTCCAGGTTTGTTTCAAGTCAATGATTATTATCTATAATTATTTTGCAATAAAAAAATTAATATGAACATAAAATATTTATTGTGATTTTAGTCTTCATTTGTAAGGTAATTTAGATCCGGTATTTTACTAATAAACGCGAATGAACATTTTTTAATAAATTTAACACAACCTGACAATCTCGCATTTAGATTTTTATTTTTTGCCCGCATTCTGTTCACTGTTTCGGACTAATTTGCCAAACAATATGAAACCTTCAACATTAGTACGGCATCTGAAAACAAATCACCGGTGTTTACAAGGCAAACCATTAAACAATGAACAAACTTTTATTGACAAATCAAGCCGTAATGAGATCGCATCAGCATCCTACTTATTAGCAAGCAATAAGACAGGCCAGGGAGTCTAAACCCCAGCCCGCCTGCATAAACAATCACTTTTTGGCATTTCATATTAACTCTACGTAAGTCTGATATTGACGATTAAATGATAGAGTGAAACAGGTAGATAAAAGTAGGTTACTTGTGAGCGTATGGAGCAGAGTAGGCTTAGCATCACTTTCAAGGCCTTCTTACGCGTTTCGCCCCCCCCCCCCCCCCCCAAACAAACCTGAACAACCCCCCCATAAGCAGTCTCACCGGGCTGACTTGATCCTGGTCATATTTGTCTCACTTTAATGAATTAGGGAAGGTTGCTGCAGACAGAGACAGGCATAGAATGCGAACAGTACGAATTGTTAAACAAGCTTCCTTCGTCTGGCGGGAATGAAAATCGAGCAACATCTGATGTGATTTTAAATTTTAAAATAATTTTTAATTTTCTAATCTTTTTACGAGAAACGTCGTTTCCTTTTTGGTGCAAGTGAGTAATTTGTAATTGAAATAATATTTACTGAGAGTAAGCATCAATAATAATTTCTTTTCCTAAATCATATGGGGCCCAAAAATATGCTTGGACTTGAAGCTTGAAATATTTGCTAGATTTGCTAGGACCTAGAGCCCAGTTGAAGATGGTAAAATATTTTATGTAAATTATGATTTACTTCCTATTTTTTAATAAAACTACTTACAAGCTTATTTCTGAAGTTTAATTTTTCATTTGTAGTTACGTTCCTAGTTTTAAAAAATGATATAAGAGTGTGTAAGGATTATTTTAAAGTGATATTTACAGCTTAAAACATGTCAGAATCCTAATATTGATTTTCACCACTTAGTAAATCAAATAAAAGGATTTGAATGATTCTTGTTGGTTAAATGTCACTTTAAAATATTGACAGTAATAAATTTAAGGACAAAAGTGACATTTGAAAAGCACGTACGTTTGTCAGCTGATGCCAGACGTAATGGATGCCGGGTTTGTTCGTTTGTTCATACTTGCTTCGATTTGTTAACACGGCTGTTTTTCTTCTTCCTGTTTATAAGTATTCGTTGCTAAACCCCACGCGATTGCTAAAAATGTCATTGTGCCCGCTGCTATTGATAGAGACGAAGCCTACTTACTTCTACTGGTAGTTTTATTAGGTTTTCGGAGGAAAAGACTCATATATTTCTTTTTCACTCCTTTAAATAATTTTCTAGCTCGGCCTCTTCTTCTTCTGTATGATCTATATGAACAATTTGTATTTGTCACTTACAAATAAACATTAAATCACAAACTATAAAAATTATATTACAAGCCATTTATTGTCCAGACGGCCGTTAATTTTAAAAACATATGACATGCAATGGAATGTTGATATTTTTATCATATCATATACAGTTGTTTTAGATCACACACAACGAATACATAAATACATTTTTGAAACAAAATTCCTGTTTTTAAGGTACACTTTAAAGCCTTACTCTCAAGTGGCATTTAGTAAGTTTGAATTTAGTAGTACACCATTTTCCGTCTAATTTTCGCCTTACCAATAAGCCGTAAGCAATTACCGAAACAGTAAAGGATCACTACCATAAATAGCAAAAAACATACTACCTAAATTTAAGTTAAATTTTACGTACTGTAAAGTAAATCGAACGGTTTTTGTAAAGTAAATCACACAGTCAAGTCACCGCCACGTTTATTTGCAACAAAAGTGCACATTGCGTAGCAACCGCCTCCTTTCAATATGGACACTTGAGTTTATTTCAAGAGAGTCGTAGGTGGCTGCTATCACAAACGCTGGGGAAAAAGGACAAATGTCACGTTATTAAAAAAATTCTTTTTATTTTTAATAGATAGATAGATAGATAATATTTATTTGTTCAAAAATGTTTAACAGAAACAAAATAAACCCAAACGGGCGTTGAACAGTGTCTGAAGGTCAGCAATTTCTATATACAAATTTAACATCTTTAAAATGACACATAATCTAGAACAAAACATTGTATGGTATAACATATAAAATAATTTAACTTTACTCAAAAATTCAAAACAACACGATAGACACACTAATAACAATAACAATAATCTGTGAAGAAGACGGACTATAAAACACCTATAGCTAAAAATTTAGCAATGAATTGTTTGTCTATCAGCATCATTAAAAAATTCACTGACACTATAAAATGCCTTACTGCACTTATAAATATAATCAGTGGCGGTTCTTCCACAGGAGTACATGCGCACGTGCACTCATAAAACAAAACAAATAAAAAATATTAATTTATATTCATTGAATATTATTTATCGTATAAAGTCCGACCCTCCCTAATATTTTATCATCCCGTCAAACCAAACTGTATAGATCCGGCAACCGTGCCTCGGTCGAGGTAAATGACGAGACTTGCTCGCACGTGCGTCGTAGTGCAGTTTCTATGTAGTAACAGGTGGCGGGTGGCAGCAGGGGATAGCGGGGCTATGGCGATTTAACATGGAAAAGGCGCACAGTTTTTATGTTGTCTGTTCATGCATCTAGTTAGAAATTCGAGCGTGTATGTTTCAATATTATATATTTATTAAGTTAAAATGAATAGTTGACGGTGGACTAGTTAAGAAATAACTTTAGCTCTTTGAGTCTGGAGCAAAAAATTGAACTGAAGAATGCGGGAACACCTAAGCCCGAAATTAATTTAACGCAGACCACAAACGGTAAATCTATGGACTTTATTAGAAAGTTTAAAAATGAAATATATGAAAAAAAATTTATAGAGGGTATTCCAAACTTAATGAGGCTGTTATTGATCAATTTTCAACAATTAAGAACCGAAGAATGGACTTTACGTTGAAGCACTATTGTGTAGGGTCGATAAATGTTGTGTATTTCGATAAATGACACTCGATATGATTTTAAACCATTTTATTTAAGGATTTAAACTAAAAAACACTGAAAATTTGAAGAACGCCAACTTGTCAGTCTCGTGGCTCGATTCGTGCTTGTCATAAAACAGTTACTATTGTTCTTGTCTTGGTTGCGCCTAATGACGTAGCCGAAGATGGCTTAGTGGTATTAGACATCATTCGGTTTTCTTGATAGCTCGTAGATGGCTCTAGTAGTATTAGTAGTGGACTGTATAAATATTGTTACGAGGGTTGCATGCGACGACGTTAAGATCCGACAGCTATACACACTAAGAAAACCTTTCTTATTTTCCAAAAGTTGTATTTCCTTGTGTAAGATTAAAAAATAAATAAAAATATGTTTTTCATTTTCATTATTACTTTTTCTTATTACTTTTTTCTTTCTACATTTAAAACGCCTAGAGAAATTTCATCATACTTGTGAACCCCCTCTATCATAGGTCACGAGCCGCCACTGATATGATCGTAGGTAAAGTAAGGTACTAATTGAAATCTAATTTTCACAATAATTACAGAACTACTGTATAACTGTTTTATAAATATGGATGTACATGTTCTAATGTATACCTATAGTATGTATACCCCTTATACGAATTATTAATTTTGTTTTAGAGGGATGACAAGTCGTTACTAGCACAGTTTTTCTACGCCGATGAAGACCTCAACATAGTGGCAAACGAGTTAGACAGTTTTGACGGAAGGAAAGACCCGGAACGATGTACGACATTGGTGAACCAACTCCGACAGGCTCAAGACAAAGTTTTGACTATAACAAATGCCATTATGGATGTTGTGATTGGAGATGAAAGAGCCAATCGAGATTTTCGAGTTAAGTTTCCTGAGGACGTATTGCAAGACAACTTAGCAGGGCAGTTATGGTTTGGAGCCGAGGTATGCCAATAAAATATGTGTATATAGACAATAAGCATATAATCTTCGAGAACTTAATAGTCAAAGCAGGTTCTTGCTTAAACCGGTGTTGTAGTAACGTCTACGTCGGTATTCATAAGAATTTTAATTTTAAACCCGTTCTAATTTGACAGTTAGTTTAAATTGACCAGTGTAAGTAATAGACAGCTAAGGTTTGTACCTTGAATGCGATTTTCCTTAAAATCTGCACCTTAAGGTGACCGAATCATAATAATCAGCGTAAGAAACTACACTACTTTGCTAATTTAATCGTATTCATAGCTTTTTTAATAAGAATGTTAGCAGCAGTGCCGACTTCATTTTCAACAGACTGTATACCTATACAAATTGGTCGATACCCAAGCAAAACATTTTATTAAACGAAATTTCCTAACTACAACACATGCACCACGTTTGTAAGGGGAAGAAATTAGTGTTGTGATCGCTCGAGCGAAAAACCGCTTGATCACTCGATTATTGAAATAACCGACATCGCTCGATTATTAAAAAAACCGCTCGAGTTATCTATTCAGGCGAAAGCCGTCGCTCGTCACTTATTATCTTTCACTCGATACCCGAGCTTCGCTTGACGCCGGCGGAAATGTACCGCTATAGTGTGATCGAACAGTTTTTCGCACGATAGGAAATACTCTAGTTATAAATTTAGGCGAAAACCCGAAAAATATCGCCTGTCACTTGATACACGACCTTCGGTCTACGCGCCGCGCCATCCGATTGGCGACGTTCGAGTTTGACGCTGAGCAGGTAACACGACATACGTCTTTCTTAAAGGCACATAAACGAGAAGGTGCATATAAAAAAGTATGCCAAATCCCTTAGCGGAGTCATCGCGACATGGGTTTTGTAAAGTTTTGTTTTAACTGGTTAGCCAGCGGCGTAGTTCAAGTCTCCGATTGTAAATATTAAAAAATTAAAGGATATAATTTTAAAATTTTTATTTACTATAAACTCGAGAAAATTTCTCAAAAACAACATAATAATAAAAATTGTTAATGAAAAATAACAAAACGAACAAAATAGTTAACAAAATATATAGAAAAATTCGTTGGTAATCTTATATTAAACATTTTTAAATCTAAACAGGAACTTTTTATTATTAAACTCAAGAAGACTTCTTAAAAATAACATACATTATAGAAAATGATAATGGAAAATTAGAAAACGAGCAAAATAGTTAACAAAACATAGGTATCGACAAATTTGTTAGTAACCAAAAGTAAACATTGTTAAATTTAAACAGGAACTTTTAGGTAACTATAAACATGAATTTAAAAAAATAATCACCTATTTTCTTATTTTGCCAGTCGCGTAACTAATTCTACATTTGTGAAGGGCACGCAGTGGGCACCTGATAATTTAAAGTCGAAGAATTTGACAAGCCATTTTTGAATATCTACTAAATTTGCGAATAATTAATTTTTAAACAATGGAGTAGTCTTTATTTATATCTGTATGTTAATGTAACTTGGAACTCTTTTCTTGATATTTGTTTGTTCCATTTTGCAAAAAAGATGCTGATGGTACAATGCTGCCACGGTTATTTGCTACTTCACTACAATCAAATTCATTTTAAGATGAACTTACATTTTACGGTTTCCTTAGTAATTCCATACTTAAGCGTGTTAGGAAAGCGACCATTAATAGATTTACTGTGGTAGGGCGACTTCCGTTTTCAATGAAAATAAGTATTGGCCAAAAATAGTATATAGAAAATAAAAATTATCATAAGTGATTCAAATTTGTTATATGTGCATAAAAAAGTGATTTAAATGTGGAGTGTGCATAAAATTTCAATACAAACAACCTAGTTGTGACAACGACGATTTCTCGGAATCTCTGGCCGTTAGCGAGCTGGCAACAGCGCACGATTGTTTGTTTATAGACGCGCTACTTGACGCAGTACGCGCCAATGGCCCACGACAAGCGGTTGCGTGATTACGACAACCGAAAAATAAATTGTTTATAAAATTTTTGATTGTATTTATATCATGATACATTACATTCACGTGGTTATGCTATTTTTTCGTATATTGTGTGGGTTTGGAGTTAAAAAGCGTGGCATTGTCTTGCTGTATTTGCATTTTGTTTCGAAATTACGAATTATTATTCTGACCAGATCGCGATTTTTGGCACCTAGGAGAGTTGTGACACGCTGTCACAACGATAAATGCCATTTTCCTACATTTTGTGGAGAAAATGTCAAATTTGACAGTTAATAAATGCCGCATGGTCCCATTTAATTATGTCATTTTTGGTCTTTATTGAGGCAAGAACTTATGGTAAATTTAAATTTTACCTAAATCAAGAAATACATATTTTCCTCATAAGGTTCCAACTTTAATGATGACACTCTCTATGTAAGTCCGGTATAGAAGTCAATGATCAGGAACATTTTTGCTAAATATAAATTTACTAAATAAGTACCTTGTTTAAAATCAATCCTCTTAAACCAGGGGTCGGCAACCTTTTGAGATGGAAGAGCCAAAAGTTTGAGACGGAAGAGCTAAAAGTTATAATTTACACAATCTCTCAGGTTTTAAAGAGCCACTAAAGGCCACAATTTGATGTTGAAATAGACACAACTTGACATCGAAAGAGCCGCATGCGGCTCGCTAGCCTCAGGTTGCTGACCCCTGTCTTAAACCAAAGTCAGTGAACATGAGCCAACCAAAGATTTATGGTATTTCAATCTTTTATGTTTTTACACTAACTATTTGTTACAGTGTTTGGCTGCTGGTTCCTCAATAATGAATAGAGAAGCTGAAAGTACAGCCATGCGCCCCTTAGCTAAGGCGGTTACGAAGAGTTTGGAAAATGTCAGGAATCTTTTAAGAGATGCGTGCCTAAGAAACAATACACCAAACGGCCCAATAATATTAGATTGTAACGATCTTTTTACGGAGATGCTCTTGGAAAGTTTAAAAATATTCGATAGGCTGTTTGCAGAATTCGAGCTGGCTTACGTTAGTGCTATGGTTCCAGTTAAATCGACGCAAGAGTATGAGTTACAGGAACTAATAGGGGTTCTATTCTCGGAGACGCTACAAAGATCTTTAAAAATGAATCTATTGACTCAAGAAATGGTCGACGACTGTGATCCGGCATTGATGTTTACAATTCCCCGACTTGCTATTGTTAGTGGCCTGTTAATATTTCCCAATGGACCTTTGTGTATTGATAAGCCTGTAGAAAGAATGAGCGAAATGTTTCGACCTTTTAGAACTCTTTTACTAAAAATTCGCGAACTAATATGGATTTTAAATAAGCGCGAGCTTTATATGCTCGAAAAACTCCTTTGTGATAATGTACAGATTGATGACGTAAAATCGGTTAGTGACATGAATGTAAATATCAATGAAGACGATTTTATTGACAAATTTTATAACGATTTCCCGTTGTGCCAAGAGCAACTGTTTAATAATTATTCGAGTAGTGCGAGTGCGGACGAAAAAGAAATACCAAAAAATTTACCAGAAAACAGACAACGAATAAGTGAAATTAATTTGCCTTTGGAAGGGCCTTCGACTTCGGGTTATTTAATACCAAAAAACGTAGTACGCAACACAATAATAGCTTCTTCGGCATCTCCGAATCAACGAGGGTACTCGGATTCGGTCGAATCTCCACCGGATCATGATTCTTTGGAAGTCATATCTGCCGCGGCGGCAACATTATCATCGATTCTTAACATAAGTGACTCGACATCACAAAAGAAATCAAGTACTGAATTAGAATCTCCCGACGATTCGGGAATTTGTACTGAAACGACTAGCTTAGACCGTTCTCCAAGCCTTGAAATAAGTGAGTCCAGAAATGGTACCTGTAACAGTAGATCACCTTCGTCTAATAAAAACGTAGAACACCACCGAGGTAGATTAGCAACAAATTGCACAGTGCCTAAATCTGCTTTGTTAAATAGAAAGAAGGGTCCTGTAACTGCTACTTTAGCTAATGACGATTCTTGCTCGAGTAGCTCAGAGACATCTTCGTTTAATAGTACTTGCGCAGATGAGGAAGAAATTGCGTATGCATTACACGCTGCCGAACTTGCCAATAGGAAAGAGATTCGAGCTAAATACAGGTAATGTTTATTTAAGCTAATTTTTATGTAAGCCAGTTTGCAACTTTAAACTATAATTTAATTATAAAGGAATTTTTGGATATGTGCTGCTGTAAATTTATAGCTATATAATGTCTCTTGAAGCCGGCGACCGACTTGTAACAAAACGGTGTAATGTAACATGTTACAAGGCTCGCTACGAATGTCACATTACAGCAACCCGTTCAGGTCATTTTTATATTGTAGCGAATGCTCGGTTCGCGAGTGATCCACCATTCGTCGTAACTTACCTAGTTGGGCTAATTCCTAAAACTTTGCTTCAGGAACTATAGGTCTATCTTTTGAAATAAAATAATTAAGCTGGATTCATAGTTGCCGTAACGTATGCTGTAAGACGTAAGGAGTAGTCGATAAGACATAAGGTCATGCCCGTTCATAGTTTCGATAAGAATTTTCAGGTTACGAGTTTGTAGGTTATAGTTTTTCACGTGTGTGTTTAAAAGTGAAAATATGAGTCCAAGCGATGACGATCTCGTTATAATAGCGGGAGCAATATTGTGCTGGTATTTATTAGCAATTTATTTATCAGCTATTTATTAGCAAAGTGTCAAATTTGGGGATGTCAACATGGCGGTTATGCACGAGTATGACCGATCCGAACCGATTCCGTAAGCCGTAACGTAAGAAATGGAATTGAACCATTTCTTACTGCTTACGGCTTACAGCTTAACTCGATACTATGAACGGTTCTGTTGCAAATCACAAGTTTATTTTTCTTACTGCTTAACGTTACGGCAACTATGAATCCACCTTTAGTCTATGTCAAGTTTTAAAAATAACCCTGTATAAATTGTTAATACGTCAACATAATTCCTGAAGAATTAAGAGCTGCGTTTAATCGCAGGTTGCCAAGCAGGCACTATTTTATGCGAACGTTTAGCCAAATATACTTAGTTTTTTTCTAATCTAATACTGGATTCGTAAAGTTAAAGAATTGGAAAACGCTATGAAAAAATTGCGTTAAAAAATATAATGTTATAAGAATAATAATAACAATTTCAAATATGAACAATTTTTTGTCACAGATCTTCCTGAAACTTGTTGATACCCCAATCGACATGTCAGACAATCTAAATATCAATAAATTAACTAAACAACTGTATTATTATCGGCTAAAACTTCACGAAAAGAAATATTGATCAGCTGTTGACTCTCGTCTCTTCCTAACCTGCCAAAAAGCGGCATATTTTTTAATTAAATTGATGCAACATAGATGGCTCTGATTGCTAATTTGGGATTGTTTGAGATCCTCATCTTAAGCTACAATTTAAAAAATATATATTTGAATCGAGCCAAGGGTTCAAGAGAAACTCGGTGGTAAACTTAGGGTAAATTTTTCCCCTTCCTCTAATTACGCAGTTGTGTGCAGTTAAATATTACTGTTATTTATTATTTTATTTCTAGATCCAGTGAAGACCTAATTCACCGACTGTTTGTATGTATTGCTGGTGTAGCGGACCAACTACAGACGAATTTCGCCTGCGATCTTCGAAATATCCTTAAATCAGTGTTTCTAATAAATGCTTCAGACTCCACAGCTGCCCCGCCCAAGTCTTTAGAAGTCCCTTCGTTAGATACCTCCATAGAATACCATCCGACTGAAGATCAAGTTATTGAAAATAACGAATTTTCCGTCGATCCGAACATTCTTGCTCAGGAGGCGCTATTTGACACCAATGTATATTTCCACCTAGAGACTGATGGCTGTCCCGTGACCGACTATACGAATCATCCCCGACAGTATCAAATAGATGATCGGAATTTGTCTTCTCTAAACTCAGACCTAAACAGATACGCTTCTTTACGAGAAGATATCGCCATTTTGGATTCTGGAGTGCATCCTCATTCACAGGGACCCGAAATACATCAGACTTATCAGGACATCGTGGAAAGGCCGCCGGTCTGGATACCAGACGTACAAGCGCCAAAATGTATGAGTTGTGGCTCTAACTTCACGGTTATGAAGAGGCGGCACCACTGCAGGAACTGTGGTAAGGTTTTTTGCGCTAGATGTTCGGCAAACAATGTACCATTGCCAAAGTACGGCCTTGCTAAGCCGGTGAGGGTATGTAACAAGTGTTTTATGTACAATTTAACTCCTTTTACAATTCATTAGCGGAATACATTAGGATTAAATTACAATAAATTTTATAGTATTTTTAATAATCAATTCGTTAAAGTGTGATCTCGTGTACATTTCTAGGATCTTGAAGATTTGACTCCTGGGTTCTAATTTTTTATTAGTGTTTTAATATATTCTCGCACAGCACATAATGAAAATGACGGTTCCTTTTATTCTTTGAACAAAACGTTTTATCACATATTTTTAGCATGATTTTGCTGGGAAAATAGTCGATTGCAAAATAATTTAATAAAAACACGGGACCACGGTCGAGGGTTTTTATTTTAGAATTATTTTGCATGAAACTATTTGCCAAAAAGCACAATCATACATAAAATATTTGGATAGTTTATCTATTTAAATTTATAGGTCGAGTGGTATACGGCTCGATTATTTCCTGAATAACTTAAATTAAAGCCAACAACAAAGAATTCAAAAATAAAATTTGACATTTTGAAATTTTTTCGCGATTGCTTCCATCACCTGTCAAATTAACTGTTTCGACCAATCAAAGTGCTTCATTTACACCAATTACACGAAATTATTTTGATAAATTTTTCATTTTCCTTACAAGTGATAAAACGGCCTCATTGGTCCCCATTTTTAAAAAGCGTTTCTAAGTAAGCCGAGTACTTGAGAATGAGTTTTAATAAATGTCAAGTTTGAATGACTTTTACTTTTAATATATACCTACATATATTTCTAGATTTTCATTTATTTACCCATAACAAACGGAAAACTACTTTAAAAGTAGGATTAAGTACACAAATATGTACCATCATTGCCGATAAAAAACTAGGACAGCAAAATTATTTATTTTCTCCTTGACTATTAGGAATTATTTACTGTAGAGTCTGGTACCAGTAAACTGTCATACAAATTTTACATGTCAACATAGCTTGTGACTTTATCATTAACTTGTCAAGCACATTTTTTTAAAATATGCCATAATTAACCCCCCAGGAAAAGGCTATTATCTACAGTCGGTTGCGAGATGATGCTTTTATTAGGGATATTGCAGGCGAACTGGAAGTAAACAGAAATACCGTGTTGTTGGCAAAACAAAAAATAGCAAGGCATCGAACTATTATTAGAAGCAGTTTCAGGTTCCCCTAGAATGCTAAATATGAAAATAGAAGGATACTAATGATCAAGAAGTAATAAACAGGAATGTTCTATGACTACATATTTAAAAAAAATTGTTGCTACGACAAATTTTGTGTTTGTATATTTTTTTACTTTCTGTTAAATTTCTTTTATTATTCAGTTTTATTTTTTGGCGACATTAAATATACCTACTTTAAATAAAGCATTTGACTTTTTCTTAATAAAAAAATGCGTAATACATTTAGTTCCTCCATATAAATTTCCGCTCAACTTTATAAAACAAGTAACATATTTTGATGCCAACTCGTATCGCAAAATATAAACCTTAAATTAAGTAACCTAGGTTACTTTCTAAAAGTTAGGTGTTTTTACTTTTACAGCTGTCTAGCACCTTTTATAGTCTATGAGATATGTATTTCCGTTCCCAGTTTTGAGATTTAGCTGTCCTAGTTTTTTTTCGGCACGATGGTACATCTGACGAAGCTACTATGTACCGGAACAGATTTTATCCTAAAAATTAAGTGAACATCTAAAACATAAGGTTTTTTGTTTATTGTTTAATGCTATTCCCTTGTTTCAGGTATTCGGGTTATGTTTAGCAGTTTTACCGACTTGAGGGTCAAATTGAGTAGGTTCTAAAATATACACATATGATCTCCCTTTAACGAGTGTACCTTAGAGGCAGTGTACTTATGAGTTGTGAGATTTTTAACTATTTTATTTTGTCTTATTGCCTGTTTTATTTTAGTAACCACTGTTATTTTATATTTTATTTATATATTTCGATTTTAACTCATTTTTTCAGCTCCTTTAGTGAATTTACTGGTTTATTGCTCAAATGTGTTTGTTTAAAATATTTCCATTTTATTTCGTTTACATTATAAATATTAATACGTATCTTGACCTTTGCAGATTATTTGTATAAATTGTAGCTTTATTTTGTGTAGTAACATTTAGTAAGTATTAGAAATTATTTTTATAAAGGCAGGTTTAGTCTTTGAGAAACTGTTAATAATAACGTTAAACCATATTATACTATACTAGCATTTCAAATTTTGCCTTAACATAATTTTTAAAATAGGATTAAATTTTATATAAATTTAAGAGTTGATGAAAACTAAATTCATCTTACAATTTAAAAGAGAGTAATAGTTAGCTTCGACATAATTTTGTAATGTATAATAATTTTCAGTTAACTAGAACCATCCACTAGGTCGACATAATAATAAGAAACCTAATAAATGTTTTGTATAGTGACAAACACAAAGTGCGCATCGAAAGGCGACAGATTTCATCATAGAAAAACTATACAGGGTGTCCCAGAATATGTGGGTAATCTCCCGGGTTCAGATAGAACACTTAAAAATAACGGGAGAAGTTCCTATACATTTTTTTTCCTACGGCCTCCCCTACGGAGATACGGGCCCATAACGAACGTCCCTGGAAATCGTTGTTTTTTAAATAATTTTTTAAGTACTAGGTGTAATTTAATAATTTTTTAGCATAATGGTTACTAGATGAGTCTCCTTAAAATTCTCCCTTTTAAACACATTTGGCTTATTTAGTTTGCCAGGGACGGACTAGACGTAACAAAAAAAGTTTTTTTACACCCTGTATGATGAAGGAACGACAATAATATTTTTGCATACTCTAAACCTTAAGCTGAAAAAAAGGTACTCTTGATCAATGTCGATATAATGAACTGTTTTCGAAAAAAAATATATTTTTGTTCAATATTGGTTGTTGTTTTATGTTCATAAAATTGCCTCATTGTTGCTATGGATTTTTTTCACATGTACCGATTTAAATAAGAATATTTATGCCAGTGTCAGTTTATGATGGTGTCTTGAAATTTGCAGTTTTCCTCCTTTGTCTTATTAGTTACTAACTTAGTAATGGAATTTACCTATACTGAATATGCCAACATGCATTTAATGTATGGACAAAAATATTTTTTTCTCGAAAACAGTTCACTTTATCGACATTGATCAAGAGTACCTTTTCTTCAGCTGAAGGTTTAGAGTATCCAAAAATATTATTGTCTTTCCTTCATCATACAGGGTATAAGAAAAACATATTTGTGTTACGTCTAGTCCGTCCCTGGCAAACTAAATAAGCCAATGTGATTAAAAGGGCGAATTTTAAGGAGACTCATCTAGTAACGAATATACTAAAAAATTATTAAATTACACCGAGTACTTAAAAAAATTATTTAAAAAACAACGATTTCCAGGGACGTCCGTTATGGGCCCGTATCTCCTTAGGGGAGGCCGTAGGAAGAAAAATTTACAGGCACTTCTCCTATTATTTTTAAGTGTTCTATCTGAATCCGGGAGATTGCCCACATATTCTTGGACATCCTGTATATTTGTGTTGCTTCAATATAAAAATCTTGCTCTGCTCGATTTATAACTACTAGTTTCTGGACACCCTGTATATAATGCGCACTTTCTGTCGGTCACAGTATATACGCCTTCTCGAATGTCCTCTGGTCATCATACCATTGATGGAAAAATAATAATGTTAGTTTTAAAGATACATGGAGAAAAATAGTGTCAGTTCAGTTGCGCGCAGTTGAGTTCAGTTCCGCCGGCTGTCGTTCGACTTAAACAATTGAAATCTTACCAGTTTGTGGATGATTCTCCTAAGTCAAGACTAGACACACATCATTTATAAACTGCGCCGCGGTGCATTGGCAAACGCTGAGCGACGTTGGGAGATAACCGAGTTTTATCTTTTGTCGCTATAGTTCGACTTGTAACCAATAAAATGCAAAAGGCGACGTGATCGTTGACAATTGAATGGCGGAGGTGACGTGACGGCGTCATTTTCAAGTCTTTTTAGGGTTATAAATTCGTTGTTTACCTTCCTCGTTCAGAGAATTCAGTTGATTTTGTACTAATTTAATAATTGCTGTGTTATATTTATTATTTTTAAATGGAGAGTGAGAATATGCCATGTGAAGTTAAAAATTCCAACACGCTAGTGGTCGTGACAACAAAGACCAGCGAAGTTTATAGCGAGCGCAGCGCACCTGAACTGAACTTAAAAGCTTATAAACGGGCCTTATCTTTTTTTCGAAATTAGCTCGCTGGATTTAATGATGGCAGCACGTCAACATAAGATCAACCTTAGATAAATATAACCTAAGCTGGAAGGTGCAAAATAACATTAGACACTGCGAGGTTTTAGACATCACATAGGTAGTCAGAGAGTAATTTTTCGCGTTGATATTACCATCAGGCGAAAACTATCCCTCAGGCTAGTTGCTTTCGCCTTCCGGGCATTATAGTCTACTTTGGTACATAAATAACTATAACGTGCAATGCACTCCTAAATCGGCTCTGTCAACCAATTTTTTGACAGCTGTATTAAGCAATATGTACCGTCAACTGCATTATGGCCAGAGTCGATTCGAAGACGCGTTATTGATTGATCGAGTCTTTTTAAATTTTAGTTCGGTACCTGAAAAATATAATACTAGAGTGCGTTTAGAACTGTTGTTCCAAGGACTTAAATAGAAATATTGCAATATTTAAATATCATTTTTATACATAGCATGCAGGAAGCCGCTATACTTCTAAATGTGTCCTAGTTTTTCTTACGCTAATTGAAGAAATTAATAAATATTTCATATAATTAATTTAAGGGGGTGTTCATTTGTCCGTTCTCGTCCGATTTTTTTATATAAAAGACTTCTCACTATATTTTTTATGGGTCCAATTATTATTAACGTAAGCAATAAATCCGGAAATTTTATTTATACGGTACCACGAAATCGATTGTTAAACAGGCAAAATAAACACCCCCTTTTACTTTTTTTACTATAACTAAAAAATTCAACCTAAGCAACGGTTCCTAAAATTCTATGTACAGGGTGTAATGTCCCCCATTGTTTATTTGTCATACTTGAGAAAAATTAAAAAGATTGTTTTTTTTTTTTTTTTAATGTGACTTCGTGTACTATATTACCTGATTTTCCAATTCTACGTCAAATTCTGAACGTAATTTATGTATATGTTCTCAATCGACGAAAACGGTCACTGCCCGAGATTTATACCCACAGCGCGATGTGGATTTCACTAATTTTCAACATCGCGTTCTCAAAACGCGTTGTGGGTAAATTAGAAAGATCAACGACGCGAAGTCACCAAGATACATGACGGTTTTCGTGTTATGGATAATAATAAATACCCACATCTCGAAAATACATAACCTTACTAAATTGTTTTATTTAGTTTGTTCGGGTTCCAATTTTTAAGTGAAATTTCATTAAAAATGGCTTTAATTATCAGTTAACACAAAGGGATAAAAGAATTTTGAATCAAAGAGATGAATCACATAAAATGATAAAAATTCAAGCAACGACAATGCTATGCGAGTCAAATAAAAGATATGCTCCTTTAGAAATTGGAGCAAATGTTTTGATTCGAGTGCCAGATGTTGACAGAGGACGACTAACTCCAAAAAATGTATTAGCTATTGTTTCAGAAATTAATCATGATGGCTTGTATAAAATGAGTACTGAGAATGGGCCACTGCGCAGATTATTTTCAAGGAATTCGCAGTTCATGTCAATCAATTGATAATAATATCAAAAAAGACCCTTGCGAACTGCAGCAAATATGTCATCTAAAGGTTCCGGTTAAGGTTTTCGCAGATGCAACTGTAATAGATTTTGTGGTGATAATAAATGTTCCTGTAAACAACGGAACAAAAAGTGAATCTCAAAATGTCATTATTATTATTATTATAGAAAATGTTTAATTTATAAAATAGATCTTTAAAACGTGTCAGTATTTTTATTTTACATCTTTATGGGTATTTATTATTACCCATAACACGAAAATCGTCGTGTGCCTTCGATAAAAATCGTGATTTCGCTTCATGGATTTTTCTAATTTACCCACAACGCGTTTTGGGTATATGTAATATACCCGCACCGCGATGTTGAAAATTAGTGAGATGCACATCGCGTTATGGGTACAAATTTCGGGCAGTGGCCATTTTCGGCAATTGGGTAACATATGTTCCCAAATCCAACTGTTTTCGATATATAGACGGTTGAAAATTGGCAAGAACCAATATTCCAAATATCTAAAAATTGAAAACGATGGTGAAAGAAAATCGAGAATGCTATGGGAAACAAACAACCCCCAATAATCCATGCCACTGCCTCGAAGGCAGTGCCCGTGTCCACTTATTTTGTGTTATTTGTTTTCAATAGCAATCTCGATTTTCTTGAATTCCTGCATTTGTAGATATTTGGAATATTGGGTCTGGCATATCTTCAATTGTCGATATATCGGAAACGCTTGAATTTGGGTATAGGGTATATTACCCTATTTAACGTAGAATTGGAAAATCGTTAATATACAGGATGTTACGTTAAAAAAAACACTGTCTTACGGACGGACGGAGAACTGAACGTTTCGTTCTCGACGCTGTTCTTGGCCCGATGTGCCATGTTTTATAGAGATCTACCGCGACGCCATTTTAGAAAAATTCTTAACTTTTGTAAAATACGACATATTCGCTTTATTATTAATTGTTTTATAATAAAAAACACTTGTTTTAAGCATTAGGGTATTTACAAGATTGCTTATCTCTTCAAATAACTATATTTATATTTTCCAAACATGCTTTATTTTAAGGGAGCGTTGTTATTTATAGATATAACCTCCTTATTTTTCACAGAAAATTACAACGCGATTGGATTTTAGCATCTTGGGTATACCGAAATCAAAGTCTTAAATATTTATGTATACCTACTTATATTATTTTATGGTTAAGTGCATAAAATATCAACCGACACATTGTTTGGATAGAGGTCCATAATAAAAGAATAAATATACATTATTGTAGTTGAAAGAGAGAGATATCAAAATATTAAGACATGATGGGAGCAAGTTCCATTTTGGTCGGAATTACCACACATTTACGGTTTTGGAACGTTCTAAAAGCGGTAGTGCAACGTAAGAATGATAGTTCAAGCGACCATGCAAGCACGTACTTATAAAGATCCTTCCTTATTAGTGGCGAATACGTAGCGGCGACTAAAATTGCTAGTTGGGCTTGATCACCCTGTACATAAATATTGCATGTAACTTTATCCAATATTGTTTTGAAATAAGCCTAACAACGACACTGGCTAAAAAGTATTCATGGGACTTAAACCTTTACACAACGCGCTTATTTTTAAATATTATACAATATGGTTCTGGTTTTGCATAGGTTGATAGTTACCGAGTTATATAATTTTCAAGATCTTTGTATATCAAAAAAAATATATTTTAGGTAAGTACACTTTTATTAAGTTTTAAACTTTAATTGACATAACCCGATACATTTCTATATTATAAATAAATCACCCTGATTAGTAATTCGGCAGGATGAAAACTTAACAGCTCAAGGGAAATAGATAGGTGGGATTTTTAAAATATTTAGGCTTAATTTCGTGTTTTATTGATCACCCATCACTTGTCAAAATAATACTAGTAGTTCATATAATCATTTTTCCTAATGTCCGTCCTAACAAAGATCCGGGATCCACAACCTGGCTTGAAGATTTAGATTTTCGATGATGACTTAAGCAACCCTGTATATTTTAATGACATTTTGTTAGTTTATATACACCCCATATGGACTAAGAAACTCATAATGTGTGCCAATAGACTGCTTAGGCCCCGAGACCGTTTTGTTCCGTGAGTTCGAACAAAAACGTCGCAAAACTGTTATGCTCGGACTCGGTCAAAACGCATTTCTCTTTAAAAGACTACTGGTACACTATCTGGATTACATGATGCTTGTTTTGAGAATAAGGCTTTTGTTATCAGGGAAAATCACCCGTTGACTCGACGAGATGTTTTTTTTTTAACGAGGGTGTTGAGTTAAAGCGGATGTTAACCAATAGGAATCGAATCACCATTCGGGTAAATAGACTTTACGTTGTAATCTTGCAACAATATTTGAATTTCAAAAATATTTTTCCGTTTTGGATATTGTCCGATCCAGATTTGCTTAAGTCAAGTGGTTTGCCAGGCTGACCCTTTTCGAGACATTTTTAAAAGTAAATTAGCACGAGGCAGTCCACACTATAGATGCAAGAATGAATAATACACATGGGCTAATAAATATTCGCCATTTATGGCTTTGTACCATTTTTGACAAGCTTTTTCCAGCTGTTTTCACCTTTCAGAAATTATCGTGTTTTCGGGTTTCTTTTGGGGGGCGTGAAAATGAAGTTAATATACGAGATTTGCCAAGCCACACTGGGTCTTAACGCTATTTTAACCATTATTTTATTAAAAATCTTACCCTTGGTCCTAGGAATTGACCTTTACTGTTCTTAGTAAACATAAAAATCTGTTTTGCGTATAATAACTTAAGAACAATTTTTTTGATTTCTGATTGATTTTCAAATATAGCAGTGTTATTGGGTTATTTTGTCATACTTTTTTATTAAAAAATTACAATTTAAGTGACAAATTACAAAATTACACCTCCCTGTTTTTTTTAACGTACTGAAACTATTTTGTGATAACTGTATATTTTATTTGTAATGGTTTATGGGATTATCACATCCAATAAATATGATTTTTCACAATATTTTTTTCTTTCTCCCCGAGAACATACAGTGTGTCCCCGGATCGACGCACGAATAGGTGAAAGACTAAACAAATTTTTGAGTTGAAACTTCATCTTTTGGTGAACAGCTCTCTGCTTGGATAGAAACCAATTTTAATTTCGAAAAAATAAAGTGTGCCTTTAAAATTTTCAAAAAAAAATTCCCATTAGTTCAGTGCATATTATCCTTCTAGGAGATAGGACAAAATGATATTAGAAAACATGTTCAGGAAGAACATATTACAAATACAAATTGTTAGAGTCATATGCCTACTTTGATATTTTGCATTATTTTCATTCCCAATCGAAGATACAGTAGATACTCGATAGTGTGAACATCGCCTAACGGAAACCTCGCATAGTATGAACAAGATGTTAAATATACAAGACCACCGTATACCGTGAACAAACTAAACCTTCGCGAATGGACACAAAGTCATTGACCCTAAAAATTTACATTATGTAGCAGTCGTTGTTCCGCGGTGCTGTAATTCCCCGATATATGCAGTACTTCCCCACCGCAGGCGCTGTGTAAGAAATGCATACGTTTTGTGCCAGTTGTTCGATGGTATTTGGGTCACGTAATTTCGGTAAATATCGGTGAAATGTCGCTTAAAAAACAAAAGTGTCTTACTCTTTATGAAAAATCGCTAGTGTGTGTAGTTAGCAAAAAAATATGCTGTTGCAAAATCCACAATTTGTAAAATAAAACAAAAAAAGGAACTGATTTCTAAAGCTGTGAAAGATACATATGTGGATCCAGGTAAAAGACGAACATTAAAGAGTTCGGGATTTCCCAGAAGGGAGAAAAGATTATATAAGTGGCTGGAGCAAAGAAGTAAACATTTTATTTTAAGTGGGGATATGATCAAGCAAAAAACAAAGCAAATCCATTTACAAATTAAGGAAAATGATAAGCAATTTACAGCTACAAAAGAGATTTGGAATTTGCTTTGCGAAAATTTCTGGAGGGAAATTGTCCTCGCAGCCAGAATTTGTGGATTCATTTAAAATCCAATTTAAAATCATCAACTCCATTGGTTCCACTATATAGAGTCTTTAAATATAGTAAAACAGTGGGCTGAGGAAAGTGACATTGATATTACTGATCTTGTAGTTATAAAAAAGGCTAAGAGAAGAAGCCATTATGCAGAAAATTAAAAATCCCCGAAAACAAACAAAAATTTCTTACTTTTAACAAAAAATAATTGTGTATCCCTTTTTTTATTCGTTACTGTTTGTTTTAATGAGTATTATTAATTTATATGTTTATTATGTTGGTTATAAAAAGTTCTAATATATTAAATATAACCTCCGTTAACGTGTTGACGTTGTTTTTTCGGTTCACACTATCGAGTGTCTACAGTATTAACAAAATTTCTTCAAGAAAAATTATCCAAAATAATAAATTAAACACAGTCGGTTTATTTTCATTAGACAATTTAAATTTTTTTAATATCTTCAATAGGGAGGTGGGAATGAAAATAATGCAAAATATCAAAGTAGGCATAGGACATTTCGTCGTATCCCCTAGATAACATGCACTTTACTGGTGGTAAAATATTTTTTTGTAAATTCAATTTTTCGAAATTAAAATTATGAGACAAATTAGTTTCTGTCCAAGGCTCGAGAAAATTTTAGTCTTTTCAGCTATTCATGCCATGCGTCGGTGCGAGCACACATTTTATACAGTGTGTCCAACTTATAATATATTTATTACAAGAAGGGCTAGGGGGTAAACGCTAGAACTAGTGTTTATCCTCATACCCCCCTAAAATAGTTGTTTCTCAAGAAGCATTTAAAAAAAAAAGAGACGGCCAGTTAAAATCAAATAGCACGTCTTGATTTTCCAGTGAGCTAGTGGATCATCCAGAAAATGAACTTGAATACAGGTCGACAAGTGGATGTGTGTCTCTGACGTAGCGGTAAGGGGAACGCAATATCGTTTAAAACATGGTCTAGTGCTAATGTCGAATGGCCGCCATCTTGATAAAAAAATTAATAAGAAATGGGGGTGTTGCGATACATCATTTTAAAGGTCCTATCGAGTACATTACGATCCCATAATATTGTATCCCTATTCATACTTAAAACAAAATGGCGGCCTTTTAAAAAATAATGTTTAATATTTTTTCTTTTATTATTTAAGTTTCGATTTTACAACTTGTCATAAAGCAGCCAAAACAGCTGGCGATACTGCTTTATGTCCAGTTGCAAAATCTAAACTAAAATAGCGGAAGAAAAGAGTTAATAAATATTATTTGTTAAAAAGCCGCCATTTTGTTTTTGCTCCGAATAGAGGCACCATAGTCTGGGATCGTATAGTACTCGGTAGTACCTTTGAAATGGTGTATCGCAAGACCCCACTTCCTATTCATTACCCGATATGGCTTTCAAGATGGCGCCCATCATCCATTTCGACAGTTAAAACGATATTCTTGCTTCAACAGATCGTCGTTGACCTTCCCCTATTGGCCACACAGGTCGGTACCCCGGAATAACTCCGGTGCATCGCATGCAGCGGAAAATATCTGGGGGAAAAGTTGTTTGGTTTTGAAGGAGGAATAGTTTGCAATTTAAACTACCCTCAACACCGGGCGCGGGTGGGGGTAAGTTAAGATTTTCAAATGAAACCCCATATTCCTATTGGCGTATCGTGTTCTCCGACCAAAAATAAACATTTTTTGTCCGAAATTTTTTTTTATTGGGGCCCATCCTTCACCTCACCCCCGATTAGGGGTTGGGGGTGAGGGGTGGTTTGATGTCCAAACGATTCTCCCCACGAATACAAACAACTTTTTCCACGGGCATTTTTTAGTACAAGACAGAGAAAAAGAGTATTTACGGGCTCAAACTTGATTTTCGCACGGTTTTGATTTTGTCTTTCTCATGGTGATTATTGGTGAAGGATGGGCCCAAATAAAAAAATTTTCGGACAAAAGATGTTTGTTTTTGGTCGGAGAACACGATACACCAATAAAAATATATGGGGTTCCATTCGAAAATCTTAACTTACCCGCGCCTGGGGGTTGAGGGGTGTGGGGTGGTTTAAATGGCAAACTATTCCTCCTTCAAAACCAAACAACTTTTTCCCTAGACATTTTCCGCTGCAATGCGATGCACCGGAGTTATTCCGGGGTACCGACCTTTTTTCAACACCCTATAATACATATTCACACTGTATCATTGGACGTCTTTGAATAATCGTCGTCCTGCTCCCAAAATATTGCTGTTTGTCCAACAGTCTGAGGTATAGGTTCTGAGGGTTGCTGTAAATATTCCTCATTAACATGTCCAAAACACCGGTTGTTAGATCAATACAAGGTAAAACGTCAAGGAAACCTTTATTTCCACCAAGCGAACTCACTTCCTGACGGAGTATGACATTTTCGTGATATTTCACACGTCTAATTTTACCTATATTTTTAGATTTCAGCGAATAATTAAAATTTTATTATAAAAAATGGATGACAGTGATTTCAGCGATAACCAGGAGGAGGGAGAAGGGGGTTGCGAAGAGATTTTAGATCCAGACAATCCGGAACATGGATTTGCTATTATTGAAAGAGATTACATGAAGGTAAATTTCTGTTTAATTTTGTTAAAACTAAAAATGTGATATAAGAGAGGAGAGTGGGTTGGTTGTACGCTTTTTATAGGTATTTTATATTTTTTAAAATGGAATTACATACCTATATAAAGTTTTGAAGACGTTTGCGCCACAGAGACTCTGAATTTTTCTCAACGAACCTCGACCATAGAACTTATTCAATTTTTATATTAGTCGTATACAGTTTGGAGTTTCCGGAGATTTAAAAACGAGGATAAAATAGATCTTAACGATCAACATAGTATCCCTCCCTCTCTACCAGAAGAGATATTACATACATAGATGAATGTAGAAATGTAGAAAAACCTGAGTACGTCACTGGATTCTACGTTAAAAACTACAAAGAGAACATTTTATTTCTTATATGGGAGGTGTCCCAAAATGTAAAATTCTCAAAAACATCCCGTATATCGTAAACAGGGAGGCCTAGAAAATTTCTAATAGCGTCATCTTTTGTTTCGCAAAAAAGTAGCACAGTGCTGCGAAAGCGCATCTTTCAATCTTTACTAATAACGAAGATCCTCCGTAAAACAATCGAAAAATGGACACCCTGTATCGTTTAATTAAATTTTTGCCAGTAGCAAATTCTTCCTTTTATGCGGAATAATTTTCGGAAATATAGAGTATTTTCTTCATGTTACTGTATGTTTAGCTAATACTTACCCTGAGAAAAGTTCTAGCTAAAAAAATTTTTGCTAGGACTATTTTAGCTGGGATAGAATATTTTCTACCAGTAACAGTAAAATTGATTTCTTGTGACTGTAGGAGCCATTTTCCTGGATATTCTTTATTCTTGTTAAAAAACTTTATAAAAATTTCTTTTCTCTACATTTTTTTTATTGGCACGGTAAATATTTTGCTTGAAAAACGACCTTCGACGCTTCTTCGATTACTCTCGGCCACTTTCAGAGTTACCCGTTATAGGTTGAGGCTTGTGAGTATGACGGAGGAGCCGACAGTAGAAACAATTCCATAGCGGCAGTTTACTAAACGACAAATTGTTTTTCTCTTCAGTTTTACATATCAAAAAACGAACCTGTTTTACCTGTTGATATATCGTTTCAATTGAGTGTTCTGTTGTGCGCTATTTTGAGAAACAAAACAATAACTTTTAAAAAGTTGTTACAAGTTTTATGCCTATAGTTTCATGTCATAATAACCTACGTTTGAGATCGATTTTGTATGTAAATATACAAGGTGTTATGGACATTACTTATTATATTATTAAATATTAAACGGGAAAATCCTGAGATGAAAACAAATTGAAGAAAAATAACTGGCGCTTTGAATTAATAAGCGAGATATACACTTTATATGAAATCTGAAAATGTACGTGGCCGCTACTGATGACGTTCACAATCAATAATTTATTGAGGCAGTCTCAATCTCAAAATAGGTCAGCGGATTGTAGGTGGTGTTATCATATTAAACACAGAATTGTAAACGCGCGTGTTCAGTTTTTGACAACAAGACGTCTTAGACCCGCGTTATCACTTCTTTTTCAAAGTTAAAAAAAACTACAATTTTAAGGTACACATACTCTCTCACCTTCGATCTTATTTTTAAATTATCCATTTTAGATAATATCACACAAATTTGAAAACCCATCACAACATTTATTATTATGAATTATTTCACGACAGAAAAAAAAGGGTAATGATACAACTAATAAAACGTTTAAAATTCGTATACATCAAGCACGTGAAACACTCGGCAAAGTCTTTCCAACACCGAGTATCGAAACATACTGAACCAACTATACTGAAGGTTAAACCATGGTATCAATACGCGCACGGCGTTTATCCAAGTAAGGGCGAGACACGCGGTGTGATCTTGCATCACTGTAGTTTACTCTAGTGACCTACATTGTTGCTAACTGAAACCAGATGAAGCGACGCGACAGCATGTAAGCAAAAAGGGTTTTTACGTTAGTATTTAGATATTCGATTTAAAAAAAAAAGTATGTATACTTTCTCTAGGACACCCAAGGAGTCACCCATTTAAATATAATAAGTCATTTCCATAACACCCTGTATAAATAACCCTAAACAGGGAAACTATATATTGTGCTGAATTTTGTATATATTCGAGAACACATTCTGAATAAAAGACTTAAAAAATTACGAAACATAACCTGTCTGTTTTCTGGGCCTAAGAAAACATCTTTATTGTTCCAACAAAGTATATTTTCAATCGGTGGTAAGTGGCTTTATAAGCCAGCGTTCCTCAAGCTTTTTTTGATTTGATTTTGGAATTTTGTCGTGGACCCCAGCCGCTCGCTACATTAGTACAGAATTAATACTAGGACAGGATGTCATGCCGATTAATTAGCTTTAGTAGTATAATATGTCACTGGTTGAAGCAAATGTTCTTAGTGAGATGAATGGTACTGCTTTCTACTTCCACACAGCTCCTTTATGTTCGAATCGCGGACCCCTTGGACCCCAAACTTGAGAAACGCTGTCGTAAGAACTTTCCTTTGCTGTAACTGCAGGATAATATTTCTAAAGCGACTTTACTACTATACAGCAATGATATAACTAGCAAAATCAATGTTACTGTGCTTATGTAGGTATTTTTTTGGTATCGTAGTTAAACTTTTTATAACGGTAGTAAAAACTTCTCTCAATGTATGATCCTGATTTCTTAGTATTATTTTATACTATAGGCTGTCACAGAAATGGAGCAAAACCCCGACACCGCCCTATTTGCCGACGACATGAATAACCTGTTCGAGTCGTACTTTCTCGCCTATTCCAAATGTAAGGAGGCAGAAGAACACCTCACGATCTACGAGCGGGATATCAAAGAAAAAAAGGACAAACTGGAGACGGCCATCAAACTTGCCGATGAAGATAAAACGACTATCGACACCCTGAAGGTAGAAATCGACAACGCATGGAAACTGGCAGATGCTGCACACGCCAGGGAACAATTGGCGCAGGAAATTATCGATAACCTCAGGAGCCAAGTTGAAAATCTTAATGCTGAAATTGAGTTTAAGAATAAGATGAATCAGGATTCAGACGAGTAAGGATAAATTTCTTTATGAAAAAAAAGAAAGAGTATTTTACATTAAATTCTGTGACAAGGCAAGTGCAGTGGCGTGATGAAGCAGTCACGGGGCTGTGTGCAAAAATTTTGCCGGGTCCCAAATCAAATACAATTATCTCTTGGAAAATAGTGATTATTATATAGATTTAACCATAATGATCCCAAAATAACTAAATTCTAGGAAAAAGTACCAGAAAATCTTTAACTTATTGACGCAAAATGTTGTTAATTTGATAAATAAAAAAAACTATGATTGAAAAATAAACAAGATACAAATATTTATCGCGTTAAATAATAAGATAATTTTGTTTTGGAACCGCTGATTTTGCCCAGTATTGTTAACTTAACCATTTTACTTTTTAACAACATTTAATGATTTAGTCCGATATCGGTCTTCATAAAACGAACCGACTTTAACTAAACTCTCCCAGAAAACGATCGGAACACGGAATTTGTATCCTCATTTTTCAAACCCTATTGCAGGGGTCGGCAAGTTTGAAAAAGAAGTGATAACGAGGGTCAAAGACGTCTTGTTGTCAAAAACTGAACACGTGCGTTTACAATTCTGTATTATAATATGCATACAATTCGCTGACCTCTTTTGAGACTTGACGCTGCCTCAATAATTTATTGATTACGAATGTCGTCAGTAGCGGCCACGTACATTTTCAGATTTCAGTGTATATTTATATTTCACTTAATAATTCAAAGCGCCATTTATGGTTATTTTTCTTCAATTTATTTTCATCTCAGGATTTTCCGGAAGGAAACACCACACGAGCAATGGCACATGATTTTTGAAACACCCTTTATAAGTATTTAAATATATTTTATTTTAGAAACAACGAACTAAGCAAGCACAAGGATGGCCTAGAGAGGGAACGTGATAAATTAATGAACGAAGTTACTCAACTAAGTACGAAATTAAACAATGCCGTTAGCTATCAAGAAGAACTGGAGAAGAAAAACTCTGAAGCTGATCTCAGAATTAATGAAATTGCTGGACAACTAGAGGTCAGTAAAAAATATTATCATCTAACCTAACTAACAACGAACCAAACCTTTGAAACTAAACTATCGAAACTTTAAGACAATGACAAATCTTATCTAAAGCCATCATTACATCTTAATTAATACAGACCAGAGCAGTAGAATAACGATAAAACATTCCGCAAATAGTAACAAATTCGTCTTTCACCATTGGGATTTCGTAAACTACGAAGTCGGTTAAATAAGGGCAAAAACAAAATGAAAATAAATACAGCGGCTTTCAAAATGTTTGGAAAACTCTAAAATTTTTCGTTTCGGTTTTAATTTTTTCCTGTCTTTGTTCGAAGAGATGTCCAAAAATAAATTCGAAAGCTGTTAATCCAAGATTCTCAAAGAAGGGCGACTTCTAAACTAAAAAGGTATACTTGGTCGATCTTAAATCTCTAACTGTTTTCGAGATATTTCCATTTTTACTTTGATTTGTGCTTGCATATTGTGATGGTTAAAGCGAAATACCAACATCTTAGGGATTTTAGAGAACGTGTAAACTTCTATAATGAACTTTATAAACAAAAGCCAAGTCACGAGCTACAGCAACGTAACTTCTTTAGGAATAAGTACAAAAAAGGCATAAATTGAACACAATGATCATAAAATAAGTAACTCCCATAATCCCTCCAGGACAATGTGGGGTATCATCAATGAGAATCGCGGGAGTGATTCTGGAGGGCCTCTGGATGATGTTGGTGTTTCATCGTCGGAGTTAAATGAGTATTTTGTAAATATTGCCCATGGATTGCTTGGAGATCTGCCGATTGGGAGGGTAAGATCCCAATTAAGGCATGACAAAGACAGTGTTAGGGGTCCTGGTTGTGTTTTCAGGGTTTGTTCGGGTTCCAAATTTTCTGGGAAAAAATTCAAATGCGAGTCTATGAGTCTTTTATAGTCTTCATCTTTCTTGTTGCCCAGAAATTCTTTCACTACACGTACAAAACACGTCCAAGCTGCCAATTCGTTTTCATTTAATTGTTCTTGAAAACGGAGATTATCTAGGAGCTTCCTTATTCGAGGTCCAATAAATATGCCTTCTTTTAATTACTTAGGTACTCGAAACCACTACCTTCTTTGTCCATGGCTTTGACAAAGTTTTTCATTAGTCCAAGCTTAATATGGAGAGGCGGTAGCAGCACCTTTTTTGGGTTAACAAGGGGGGCATATTTAATGTTTGAAGTACCAGGTTCAAAAGAAGTTCTATGAGGCCAACCCTTTTTACTATAGTGTTCTTTTGTTGCTCTACTGTCCCACAGACACAAAAAACAGCAATACTTTTTAAAACCCCTTGAAGCAGTATACCTATCACTTTAAAATCTCCACAGATATCCCACTGATACTGTTCATATTTAACACGATTTAATATGGTTGCTAAGTTGTCATACGTTTCTATCATTATCACTGAATGGGCTAAAGGAATGGATGGTTTTTTGTTTCCATTATGAAGCAGGACTGGTTTTAGGCTGTATTTCGATGAATCTATGAATAAACGCCACTCGCTAGGATCATGTTCCATATTAAGCTCATTCATTAAACCATCAATATCACAACAAACACACACCCTTCCATTTTAAAAAAACTTGATAATGTTACATTCCGTTTTTGGTAAAGTGAAACACTTGCTTTTTTATCTAACAAGTTCCACTGTTGAAGTCTGGAACCAAGAAGATTTTTGTTTTGACAATCCTAGGTCACGTACCAATATTTCATTCTGAGTTATTAAGTGAGGTTCACTGGTAGTTGGTAAAAATATTGGGTCACAACTGGTGTTCTCAGGAAGTTGTGGATCAGATTCGGATGAAGAATTAGAATCACCGGGAAACACGATGTCCAGGTTTAAAGGCGCTATCGGTACCGATAGTTCCTGGCAATGAGGAGCTGGCCTTAGCGCAGAAAGCCAAATTTGGATACTCTATTTTGTCTCTATGCTTTTTTGAAATCCCTTCTGTTTTAGTTATGCAAAAGTAGCAATCATGGTCAGTAGGTTCTCTCCATACCATAGGAACAGCAAATTTTTCTTGCGATACATCCACTGCACTAAATTTACGTGACAACTCACACAACAAACATGAGGAGCCCAACTTTTATCTTGATCCCCAATTTGGCACTTAAAGTATAAAAAATAGACTTTTTTTACTTCCTCAGATATAGATCTAGCTTGGGACTTTATAATAAATCGTCCACATATATAACAAAACTTATTGACTGGATTTTTGCAACATCGACGGCTCGAACTTGCCATTTTATATCAAAATCGACTTAAACACTTGACTGTACTGTAAACGAGAGAGAAACCAACTAAACTGCAGAAAACAATAAAACTCTTAAAGGTTCGTACAATACTGTGAAAATATCCCCTCTGCGGTCTTGTTGTACTTTCCGGTCCTAAGGCAGGTAAAAATGATATCAAAGATCGCATTATATAAAAGAGAAGTAGGTACTTGAAAATGAGACGTCCTAGGCCATTTCTGGGAAAAAGTGTTTTAATAACTTCCTAATTGAAACGCAAAATAAGCATTCTCATCGATGTTACAAAAATTATGTCGACTTGTGTTATTATAACTTAATCGGTATAGTTTGATGTTTAGTATCTCCAGTTGATCTATCTATGGCCTTAAGTTATGGGGCACCCTGTATAGTCTAAATATTTTGATGGACTAAATTTAAATATTCTTCTACACAATTTGGCCCAGTAGGATTTCTATTCTCTCAGAGAAAACCTTTAAAAAAATGTTTTTTTAGGATCAAGCGGCTGAAATACTTCGGTACAAGCGGGCTAAAGAAAAACTCGAATCTGACCTTATGGAAGTAAGATACAAAGTCGAAGATAGAGAGGCAACCATTCATGATTTATCTATCGTTGTTGCTGATCACGTGAAGAAAGCGGCACGGTTAGAACAGGAGTTAAAAGAACAGAAAGTGGCAACGGACAAGATCTGGAAAGAAAATGATACGAATAGTGGGAAATTAGCGAAACTTCAAGATGACTATAATAATAGTCTGTATGAATTGGATAAGCAGAAGAAAATGTATCAAGCGAAGGCTATTGACATTAAGGTTTTTTAATACGGGCCAGGAATTTTACATACGGTTTTAGAGCTTTAAAAATTTAAAACAATTCAAATATTAATCAATCGATCAAATATTTACGTTTTCTCTTTTCTAAGCTGTAAACTTTTAGGTTAAAAGATTCGAAATTAGCGAAAGAATTTATCTCATTAAGATAGTGAAGGAATTGTATTAATTCCTTGCATTGTATGAGTACATATAGTTTTAGTTAGTTTTAGTTTTCTTATGAGTTCTAGGACTTTAAAGACATTATTGAAGGAATACCCATTTTCTCTCTATCAACTAGGATATTGATTATTCAAGATAAATAAATAATTATTTATTATTGGTACATTCAAAAATCATGCTTAAAGTGTTAAGGAGTCCCCAAAAAATAAGAGCGTCAACAGACTTTACTTCTTCACAAAAACTCAATCACAAATTACACTGATAGAACCGAATACGTTGCCGCGCAAACAAATACTAAAAGAGCAAGCGCAGCAGTCGCTATTACTCCCATCACACGCAAATTTGAGCAATTGCGGGATTGCGAGAACGATTGCATGATTGCGATCCGAGATTTTCGTGTGAATGATTTGGGAGATGCTCAGTGTACACTCATTTAATTTTCTTCCAAATATCTCCCTCTTCCAGGGTCTTATGAATTAATTTTTATTATAATAAATTAAAATGTACTCACCCAAATTAATCCGTTAGGCCGTAATACGTAAACCTCTTTTTCCAAAAATGTTATAGTAAATCCTTAAAAATATCAATGAAGTAGTTCTGTTAGCTAATTCTTGATTAAAATGTTTGAGCAATTCAGCATATCGATTTTAATATAATCCAATACAAGAGTTTCTTAAAATTTTAGTCACATGAAGAAGAAATCAGCCGCCTCAGGGCTGATCTGTCAAAAGCCATCAAATCCAAAGACATCCTGGAGAAAAAAGTTTTAACAACAAATCAAGAAAAGGACGAAATGCTTATGGATAAAGCTAACATGCGTCAGAGAATAGCCGTTCTTGAACGGGAGATTGACGATTACAAACGATTTGCCGATGAAGATAAAAGAGCGATAGACACGGTTTTGAAGGAGAAGGATATTTTAAATAAAACTATACAGCGGCAACAGGTTGTTGCTCGTGATCAACTAAAGCTTATCCAAATCCAGGACCAAAGCAAGAAAAAATTGGAGTTGGAGCTCGATACGTTTTTCCTTGAGAGCGGTAGGCAAAAGAAGCAGATTCATCATTTGGAAAGGGAACGTGATAAGCTTGCGGAAGAAGAGCTAGAGCTTACTAAGACCATTGAGGATAATATGGATGAGATACGCTCAAAAAAGGTTACATTTGTTTTTTACAGTGTGTTTCTAAGTATAGGTAAGGAAAAAAATTGACAATGGGTCTGCTCAATGTATCAATGATTATTTTATTATGCTTATCATAAAGTACCAATAAAACACCATTTTTGGCTAAACATGCCCCAGAAATAAATGCATTCAAAGTTAAACGTTGTGGGTTCCGTGACATCGTTTTACCCAGTTTGCTGATTGGTTACGTCGTAACACCATGACCATGATACTTACTACTTACTACTTTATTTATGTTACCGTAAAACCCCGGTTTCAGTTAAAACGCGATCTTCCTAGATAAAACTAGTTTTAACCATCCTCCTTAGTCGATTCTAGATTTAACAAATATTCTCCGTTATTTCTAGTTTTCACTAAATATAGGTATTTTAGTTAATTCGAACAAACCCGAACAAACTCGCGGAAAATTTGAATAGAATTTAAAAAGTACGGTATAGACTATAGAGGAAAAAATAGGGTTCTTTTGGTAAAGTTATTGGCAAATACAGGGTGTTATGGAAATTACTTATTATATTTAAACCGGCAAATCTTGAGATGAAAATAAAATGAAGAAAAATAACCATAAATGGCTCTTTGAATTATTAAGCGAAATATACACTTTATATGAAATCTGATAATTTACGTGGCCGCTACTGGCGACGTTCGCACTAAATAATTTATTGATGCAGTCTCAAGTCTCAAAAGAGGTCAACGCATTGTAGGCGGTGTTGTCATATTACAACACATAAGTGTAAACTCACGTGTTCCGTTTTTCATAACAATACATCTTTGACCCGCGTTACTTTTACTTTTACTTCTTTTTCAAATTTTTTAGAAAAAAAAAATAATTTCAATGTACGTAATCTCTTACCTTCGATCATATTTTAAAATAATCCGTTTTATAATTAAATTCCAAAAAAAAAATAAAACACAAAAAATGTGTTTTTCAACAGAACCAACAGTAAATAATATCACACAAATTTCAAATCACATCACAACATTTATTATTATGAATTATTTCACAAGAGAACAAAAATCGGGTAATGCTACAACTAACAAAACGTTTAAAATTCGTATTGTACATCAAGCACATCCAACACATACGCGCGCGGCGTTTATCCAAGCAAGAGCGAGACAAGCGGTGTGATCTGGCATCACTGTAGTTTACTCTAGTGACCTACATACAGTTGCAAACTGAAACCAGTTAAAGCGGCGCGACAGCATGTAGGCAAAATCGGTTTTTAGATATTCGATTTAAAAAAAAAGTATGTAGTCTTTCTCTAGGACACCCAAGGAGTCACCCATTTAACTATAATGTGATTTCCATAACATCCAGTATATGTAAATATTTGCAATGAATGACCTTTAGGCATTACGTTTATAATTTTAGGCCCATATATTTGACCTAAAGAAAAGCATCACCGAACAAGAAAATAAGATAAGACAACAACAAAATATATATGAAGCCATTCGAGCCGATCGCAATTCCCTTCAAAAATCCCTTCAAGAATCCACGGCTGAAACGGGGGAGCTAAAGAAAAAACTGAAAATAGTTTTCCATCAAACGGAACAACTCAAAGAAGACATCGCGATGAAAGAAAAACTATTAATAAAGGATGAAAATGTGATGAGAAAAATTGTAAAAGAAAAGGAAAATTTAAAGTAAGTAATGGAGCAGATCTTGCTACTTGCATATGGGCAACCCTTTAGAAACTTTCTCTTGTACTGGACAGGGTGTCACATTTTCGACACTTTCATAAATCCAACGAAAGAACGGAGGGCGTCAAAACAAATATCACGTGATCTATCAATGTCAGAATGTTTGTGCAGAGTTGCGTTCGATCGGAACTTTATTAAATTTTTGAAATTGTGTAAACTGCAAAATTAATAATATTATATAGCTTTTATGCATTTTTATAAACGTAGGAATATAAATGACATGCAAGTATGTAAAAATTAATGAAAATTCAAGTCACGAATAAGAAAACAAACGACTTTCACGTCGGTATCGCGCAAACCTATCTAAATACCGCTCCTGTAATGCACAGAAGAAGTACGGCGCGGCGCTCTCCCTACAATACAGGAGCGGCAGGGACAAGAGTTATAGAACATTTTTAAAAAAGGACGTCGATTATCAGAATCGATGAATACATTATGTAAATCCATTGTCCATCTTGTGGCAGCAGGCTGTCATCTCCCTCTATCCCTTCATGTCATTTCAGTCGTTAGTTTCTGCAGCACACAAGTACTAATTAGGTAATAACTCCAGGAAATGTTTAGAACATTCTATGGAATCTAAAAACGTTTTAAGTTATTTCAGCATTAACTATGTTGTTATATAAATGTCCTGTCGCAGCTCTTAAATTAGGACCTGTTGCGCTTGGAAAATAACAGTCAAGACCGACGTTTTATCTTTCAGTTCATTTATGATAAGCATAATTTAATCACAGGAACAAAATAGCACACTGGCCAGAAGATTGTCGGTTAAAACTATATTTGTTTTTCCTCCTAGAATTGAAGTAATGGCTGGTTTAGATCAAATGCGAGGATTTAAAGAAGAAATCAAAGAACAAAAGGACGAGGAGAAGCGGTTGCACAAGACCATTCTAGAACACGAACGAACTATAAGGGCACAAATAAAAGATATGGAACAGCTAATGAATGAGCGAGACGTATTGGGTTCCCAATTAGTCAGAAGAAACGATGAAATAGCTCTCCTGAATGAAAAAATTAAAATTTTACAGTCGACATTAAGTAGAGGTATTCCGAACAATATTATAATATAAAATTCTTGAGCTTCGCTTTAAAACGATAGAAGATTTTTAACCAGGAAAATATAAAAACGATTCAACCTATTGTGGCCCAAAAAGTGTATTATTGTGCGATTTTAATATATTATTATAATATTTCTACACACAGTCGCTGTCAGGTATACTTCTAATGTAAACGTATAATACACTTCTATTATGGTCCGTAAGGCTTTCATTATACCGGGTGATGCATCATTAAGTGCACATTGGAAATCCCATGTAAATTTTGAGGTGGCCGAATATTGGCCCCCCTGTACATTTTATAGACACAGTATTATCACTTCTTGAAGATGCCGACATGGAAAACCCATTTGCCGAGTTTGACTGCATTTTTGTGAGCCAATCCTAAGTTATTCAATTAAACGTGATGGCAAAACCACGAAACTCTCATAGTTCAAGTAATACAGCAAACACCAGCAAATTAAATTTCGATATTGACAAAACGAAACTTAGTTCATTATAGTGGAGTCGTTCCAGTATTCCAAAATCCCTTGATCAAATCGAGTAATTTTTTTTCCCCAATCGATACAGTAGGATCCCCTCGACATTCTGAAATGATTTGTGTAGGGTGCCGCATGGGGGGAGGGGGGTTTGTTGTAATTTTTTTTTATAAAAATTGTTGAAGTGGGCAATTCGATGCGAAGACGGGCGGAAACATGCCTTCTAATTTTTATTTTCGCAAATGAAATGAAAAAAAATTATCATTAATTATTTTATCAATGTTAAAAATAATGAGTTTCAATATGAATTTAGTTGGTTTAATCAAGAACTGACGAGAAAAACTCAAGAGACCGTTTTCATGGAGAATTGAACAGGCCAATCAGAAAAAATATCCATATGGAAAAATATCAGTGGCGTACCATCTTTTTTGTAAAAAATATCAAAGGACATGTTTGCAGTGACGCCACTAGTGGAACAATTGAATAACTTTTCTAAAATTTATGGTTCTATATCCTATTAAGACATACCAAAATTAAACATAATATCTAAAGTATTTTCGGCGATGGCCATTTCTTGTATGCCGCGCCCAGCGCGCATTTAAGGAAATAAAAAATTTTCGCCAATCCCACCTCGTAGCTGATAAAAGAATGAACAAATTGAATCTGGCCTGATGCCCGTAGCTCGATTAATAAACTACTTATTAGCATTTATGTAAAAAAATTCCAATCCCCCTTACTCCCCTCCTAATTGCCCCACCAACCCCAGCCTCCGGCCCATCAATGTACTCGTTATCACCCGTTAATTCGCGAAAAAATTATGCCCCAACTGCGCCCCTTCTCGAGATATAATTAATTAAATTTTATTGTTTTTGCAGTTGAAAATCGCGTTAATTCGTGAACTCATTGAGATATCGGGATCGGGGTTGTTCGAGCTTACGCGAGTTATTTTCAATTTCCCGTTGTAGGTTAGATTTACGAGGCGTGCCTCCCTCCCCCTCATGCGGGGCCCTACACAAATCATTTCAGAATGTCGAGGGGATCCTACCGTATCGATTGGGGAAAAAAATTACTGGATTTCGTCGAGGGATTTTCGAGCCGTTTATTTCCCCAGGACGACTCTACTATACTCATTATGTTTAGCTTCATGTGAATTTTTGGCAATAGCGTTATAGAAATTACCTGCTGGTTTTGCCATCACGTTTAATTGAATAGCTTAGGATTGGCTCACAAAAATTTATTGATTTCTTTTGTTTTTATCATAGTACCAGGAAAAGTTCCTATGCCTAGTCGTGATTAGTAGATTTTTTGGGGAAAGAAATGCGTTATTTTCGTTGTTTCTTAATAATCAGTGTTTATACTAATTGGACTGACCGTCATAAAAATTAAAAACACAAGTATGCTATTTTTATTTCATATACAGGGTACACCAAGTAAAGTGGCCTATTAGAAGTATCTCGAGAACTAAATGAGATTTTATTTTGAAAACTTGGCTGTAGCTATAAGAGATGGTTTCCCACGTTTATAAAATATTTTCGATGGTGCGGTGTTGCCGGATCATACCGAAAGTGGTAGCAACTTCGGAATTTTAAATGAATTACCCTATATATTATTTCTTTTTTGGAATCTAAGTAAAAATCTGGAACAGATTTCTATATAATATCGTATACCTATCTTTAAGAGTTTTTGAATTATAAATAATCTTCTGATTTTTTAACGCCGTATCGGGAACTGAAAAGAAAATCATATCTATTTAGCGATTACAGCTAGAAAGCTGAAATTTTGACAACAGTTTCACAAGCCCATCGAAATCTTATAATTTTGAACAGTATTTAATTAGTTTTATACAGGGCGTCTCCATAACCATATTTCTAACTATTTAGTTCTCGAGATACTTCTAAGAGGCCACTTTACTTAATGTACCTTGTATATCCTGCTTTTTATAAAAAAATATGACATCTGACAACCCTAATCTAACTCAACTTACCTTTGTCCAAAAATTGATCGTTTTCGAAATATAGGGTGTCAAAATTATAATTTCATTTCAGTTTTTATTAACTAACTGCGTTAATAATTGTAGTATTTACAATAAATTTGATGTTTTAAAAGTTTTCTTTCAAATTAACACGGAAGCGAGTATGTGACCGACTCAAAATGTACATGGGAAATCTCCCATGTGTCCTGTTCGGAGTCATCATCCGGTATATTGGTGAATTACGGGACAAATTATGGGAGATTAAATAAAAACCGAAACGCAAAATTTTAGATTTTTCCAAATATCTTGTGAGTCCCTTACTTCGAATCTCTTACCGTTTCCGAAATCCCAATGGTGAAGATCGAATTTGTAAAACCCTGTAGGTTCGCTTCTCCTGGAAGACACTGTATGGGTTATATATCCACCAATAAAAATTTCAATCGCGACTCTATTTAGTCAATACTTCTCAAATTTAGTCAATTATGTTTATTTCGCTTGTAGGCGTATTGGGTTACATGTCTTGGACCTTTTTGCCATGTCAACGCGTTACTAATCAGCACCTATTATGGTTTAAGGTGAAACTCAGTACGACCAAAGAGTGCAAGATATAAAGTTGCTGAAACTGGAAGTGAAAAGACTGCGTCAAGAAAAGTTATTAATGTCGAAAAGTATGAATAACATGATCGACTTGAGGCAAGAAATATTCCATCTTGAGAGAGACCTTACGAAATCGAGGTTGCAATGTAAAGCTCTCGAACAAGAAGTTCAGAATCCTTTGAACATTCATAGATGGAGGAAACTGGAGGGCTCTGATCCGGAAGTAATGGACCTGTTGCAAAGAGTTAAAATTTTACAAAGGTAATGTGCGTTTATAGGCGATAGGGGACACTTGCAGCGTAAGCTTAAATTATTATTTTTGAGTCATAGTTTAATGAACATTTAAATTTTTATTTAAAAAATTTGCATATTTTCATGTATTATGTATAGTGGCCCTGTCAAAAAAAAGTCAATACAATTAAGCCCTTAAAATGTGTCATACGAGTGACATGGGAGAAGAATTAGAAGGTATGCCTACATCATGTTTCGAGTGATGAATAAGGAACAGGAAATATTTATTTTAAACTACTAAAATTAATAAGTTAAGTTTATTTACTTTGGAGAGAAAAATTTTTACAACAATAATCACCAAAACTTCTCGTTATCCTTAGAATATTTCAGCAAAAGAAAGAAGTGTGTGTTACCAGTCGTGTCAACAATTTTATATTAAATTACCATTATATTATTATTAATCTGATAATTATGCTTTAATTGCCATACACAAGAAGGCGCGATCATGTATATGCTGAACTGAAGGTGCGTTCCGTAAACTTAGCGTGGAGCGACGCGCTTTGGTCGTTCCTGATTTTTGGACGAGGCTCGCAGGCAAGTTTTAATGGCCTTACACATCGTCGGGTATGCCTTCGCGCCTACCTGAAGGTAAGGGGCTCGTAAGTAAGTACGATCGTGTATATGCTGAACTGAAGGTGCGTTCCGTAAACTTGGCATGGAGAGACGCGCTCTGGCCGTTCCTGATTTTTGGACGAGGCTCGCAGGCAAGTTTTAATGGCCTTACACATCGTCGGCTATGCCTTCGCGCGTACTTAACCCTTCAAGGACGGAGTTTTAAAAAAACGATGCTACTTATTTTTTTATAGTTTCCTATAGAATAAGATGTAGGTATATAGACCTAAAATAACCAATAAAACAAAAAGCATATTATGTTATTTAAAAAAAAAAACGATGTAAAAAACGATGTTGTCATATGGCAACGCTAGTCCTTACCATTGCACATTTTTTAAAATTTAATAATAACGAAACAAAATACTTTTTTTTAATTTTTATTTATTTGAAAATACATATTGTTCTGACTTTAAAGTTTGGTATGAAAATTGTTATTACAACTTAAACAGAGACCAACATTACATTTAATACACATGGAGCGCATAATAGATGTGCAGTTCTCTCCAGCACATCGTTTCTTTTTTCCATCTGGAACTTTCATTTCTTCACTTGTTACATTCAGGTCAGGAACATTTTTCTGCTGGGCATACCTTTCTGTTTCAGTTACCAAAAATGAAATAAGAACATCATCAAGAAATAACTCAAATAATTGTGTTGGGGTTAGGCATTTAAAAAATTCATAATTAGAAAGCGGGAATTGCTTTACACCCGATTCAATATCGCCTTGAGTCCAATTCGACAGTGCTAAATCAATTTTTTGAGCCAATGGTGCTAAAACTGCACTGTTGAGGTCAGTTGCGTCTTCAAGAGTATCTTCAATGTTATTTTCCAAATCGTCTTGAGTACTGATAACTAACTCTGCTGTGGCTCTAAGCTGATTTTTCGAAAGATTATCGATTAGACCTCCACCATCTTCATCACCAGAGTCTTCGTCCGTAAGTACACCTTCTGGAGGTTCGATATAGATTTTATCTACGGGAAGATCATCACTGTAAGCAATTTGTAAAGCTTCTTCCACTGTTAAACCGCCTCTAAAAAAATGAACAAGATGTGACGGGACTAGAAAAAAACCGGCCATAGAAAGTCCTAGCGTTGCCATATGGCAACCGTTATGTTTGAGGTTACAATACAAGAATATTTTATCAAATTTTCAAACTATAGTCTACGCAGACAAAAATACGTACTTCAAGCTAAAGAGTTTTAAGTTTAAAACGAAGAAAATTTAATTTACCAATGTAATATAATACTTACATAAATTTTACGTCCATCTTTTTAAAACAAATTCACACACGGCCAATAAAATATTTACCACCATCCAAACAACTCGCTGCAATAACATAAAATAAATGGCAGAGTACAAAACGTGCATTTAAAAAGCCACAGTCAGTGTCATCTTTTATCTTTTGTGTTAAGTTATGACATTAGAACGCGTTCAGAAAACTAGTTTTAGCGTTGCCATATGGCAACGCGAGTCTCTGATGGGTTAAAGGTAACGGGCTCGCAAGAAGGTGCGATCGTGTATATGCTGAACTGAAGGTGCGTTCCGTAAACTTGGCATGACGCGACGCGCTCTGGCCATTCCTGATTTTTGGACGAGGCTCGCAGGCAAGTTTTAATGGCCTTACACATCGTCGGGTATGCCTTCGCGCCTACCTGAAGGTAACGGGCTCGCAAGAAGGTGCGATCGTGTATATGCTGAACTGAAGGTGCGTTCCGTAAACTTGGCATGGCGCGACGCGCTCTGGCCATTCCTGATTTTTGGACGAGGCTCGCAGGCAAGTTTTAATGGCCTTACACATCGTCGGCTATGCCTTCGCGCCTACCTAAAGGTAACGGGCTCGCAAGAAGGTGCGATCGTGTATATGCTGCACTGAAGGTGCGTTCCGTAAACTTGACGTGAAGCGACGCGCCCTGGCCGTTCCTGCCTTTTGGACGTTTATATCGTTAATATATTTATTTTTGACTTTGGAAGTAAATTCATTATAAACTTTAAAATTTGCAGTTTTAACAGAAAAAAATAGAAAATAATAAAATATTGTATTTTAATTATTCATTATAGGTAGGTAATAATAACGCACTTAACAATGGTCATTTAATTTAGATAACCGTTGCATAGTTAAGTATTATAACAATTATTATTTAAAAGAACATTATATATTTTAGGAGACTCCTCCGACAAGCATCTGACGGCATAGAAAGGGAGCGGCAACTCAAAGAAGCCGAACGTTTATATCTCAATTTAAGACAAGTTTTGGCTAAGCAACCGGGTCCCGGTCTTCAAGATGAATTGACTAAAACTCAAAGAGCTCTCAAGCTTCGCGGAGATAGATTAAAGGTGGGGAATTTGTTATACAGAAATTTTTGTTTCGTAATTTAAGTTCCAATTCATACATTATTTAAGTATAATTAAATATTTATGTTCGAGTGTATATGTCGCAGACTATTAGTGTAATCAGTCGTTACATGAAAAGTCTGCTCTTTTCATGAAACGCTGCCAAACACTGAAACAAATAACTATTACGCCAAAAGGCTATAAATTGTCGACGTTATATGTTTCGGCCTCTTGATGAAAACGAGAAAAATTACGTTAAGTGACTGACTTTACTGGGCTTTTCATGTAACGCTCCGAATCTACTTTGCACTTGATGTAATAAAACGAGTATTGCATAACCTGAAAATGGCGACGGCAGGCAGTTCTAGGGTTATACAACAAACGCAACTCTACAAGAAATTGGTAGAGGTCTATTCCCAAAAACCACTGCGAAAGCCTTAGGGTAGTGGGGGAATACCGGCCGTGCAGGTTATACCTGCCGGCAAGTTTCTCCCACCCTGTCACATTATACAATAAACTAAAGGTAAGATATCTAACCGTCCCAATTTCGTCTGCCATGCGCAGTGACGTCATCTGTAGAGTAATTATTAAATCTCTTATGGAGACTTACATATTTTATATTTATAAAGTTATAAACAAATTAAATTATTTTTTTAAATAGTCGATCTCTCAGTGGAATGAAATTATGAAGAGGTAAAGAAACTCATAGTCTGCTTCAGTAGCTAAATAAACAATATTTTAATTTCCATACATGTTTCGAATCATCTTCAGTGGAAAATACTTCAGAAGTAAATGTTAACAAAATAAATAAAACAACGTGTTTTGCCTTTCCTTCCTTGCCAAAGACAAATTATTAGAATGGATAGTTTGTTCTTTGAGTACTCGTACTGATCTTGTTTTTGATGAATATCCCAGTAATTAATCTCTTAAATTTCGCACATAATCATTTGAAATAAAATGGGCTGAGCATATTCGTGCGGACTAAATTTGTCTTTCCGACAACACAACCGTATCCATTCTAATTTTGTGTTTTTATCCTTAGGAAAGCGGAAAAACCTTAAATTTTTATCAAATTTCTTTGCCTGGTTATCCATATCACAACCGAACACAGCGCACCTGATTTTATGAAAATTCAGATATTTATTTTAATAAACACACAAGACTAAATAAGAAAAAATTCTGGTGAACATAAAACAGTTAACTTACTGGTGAACTTATAAAATTTCCATAGAAAACTACGGCAACCATGCAGCAGTGTTGCCAGAAATCGATGGTCAAAAGTAATAGGTTGACGGTTCGAAACCTAGTAAAAAACGGTGTCAGAGTAAAAAGAGTACGAAAAAAAAGGTCGTTACTTCCCTATGATACGGGGGTCACCTCCAGATTGAACATACATTTTATATAAGGAGCCCCACAACAAGAATGTTAAAAATTTAATTGTTAAAATAGTAATGGATATATTACAATTGTAAACGACTGTGTAACAGATCTCAGGATGGTGAGTAGGTGGGGTGAATAATCGTACACGTTGATTTGAGGAACAGGTTGATTTAATGACTTTGATTTTACTAGCAAATAGAGAAAAAACATAATTAGTCGTCATAGAGTGGCGTTTTAAGCAGGTACTTTCAGATTACATTGAAACGTACGAATATTACATAATAATAGTCAAAGGTAATTCACCTACCTAGCACTACAGACTCAGGAGTAGATTTTAAACACTTAATTAAACTCTACACACAGAACGTCGAGAAGCTGCCAGCAAAATGAAATCAAATAGCAGGCAGTTGGTACCGTATCGACGTGGGCCTTTGAGATAAGGAAGACCACAAAAAACTGTTCATACGAAAAAACACGGCTGGGTAGGTCTGGCCAGAATGGCGAAGGCATACCGAAATAAAGTGTCCCGCTTTATCCGCCCCCCAAAACTTTTTTATGCAAATCACAGCAGAAAAAAGCTTATAACATTCAAATAAGGCTAAAAACAGAGCAGAGAGAACAGCGCACTATCGCCCTCTCAAGTAGGCGACGGCACATAGGGTCGCAAATGGCTGGCATGGAACATTCCCCTCTCCTTTCCGCTTTCTGGTTCCTCCAAAACATAGGTACAGAAGCTAATAGACTTTTTAATTCTAAATGGACCACTGAAAAGTAACAACATCTTTTTTGTTTCGGAGGACAAAGCCGAGGACTTAGGGTCCTCACGCAGGAGAACCAAATCGCCAAGTTTAAAAGCGCGAAAAGGACGCGACGGGTACTTAGCCGCTCTCCTTGCCGCTCTTCCCTGCAAGCATTCGCGGGCCAAAAACAACTTCTGCGCGTGAGTCATATCACCCGGGCAACGCGGATATTGTACCTTAGATGGCAACAAAAAGGGTCGGTCCATCCCGAAATGCAATTCCATAGGGGCAAACCCCGTGGACTCGTGGACCACGTTATTCAAAAAATGTTCGAAATTTTTTATTTCGCACGCCCATCTTGTATTCTTCGAGTGGCAGTACACACGACACAACCGCCCTAGCTCGCGCATAACTCTTTCCGAATTATTTGCCTGTGGATGTCGAACATAACAATGAGAGATCTCGATCCCTAATGACGTAAGGGTAGTTTTCCAAGCTGTCGACGTAAATTGGGTGCCATGATCAGCCAACACCCTCAATGGACGGCCAAAACGTGGGAAATAATTTAAGGTTAACCGGCTCAAGCAAGCCCGGGTGGTGGCTTTCTTTAACGGGTATAAAGCCACTATTTTTGAAAAAACACCCAAAACTACGAACACATAAGTCGCGCCCCCCCGACTAGTAGGCAACGGCCCATAAAGATCGACCGCGACTAGCTCACTCTTGCCAGTAGGTATGACCGGGTGGATGGGTGGCTTAGGCAGAATGGTATGTTTGGTTTTTTGACAAACGTCGCACGAACGAAGTATCCTCTTAATATCGCGGTACATATTCGACCACCACGCTTCACGCTTTAACGCGCACCAGGTTTTATAAGCACCAAAATGGCCTGTACGCTCATGAAAATAGCAAACAAAATCTTGTGTTAATGCTTTAGGGACACATAGCACATACGGTTCTTCCAAATCCGAACGGTAATATAATACACCCTCGCGCAATGCAAAACGACTTTGAAGCTTTTCGTCGCTATTTAAATTATTTTTTATATCCTCGATTTTTTCGTCAGCTGACTGGTATTCTTTTATGTTTTTAAGGACATCCGTAAAAGCAGGCGACGTTTTAAAATTACTGAGGATTTTAAACTCTCTACTCATAGGGGTAGGTAGACGCGAAGTCCCCGAAAAACGCGACAGCGCATCAGCCACGTAGTTTTCGCGACCCGGTATATATTTAATGTCAAAGTTAAACTCTTGCAGCGCCAAGGCCCAACGCGTTATTCTGGGCGAAAGTAAACGACACGTATTTAAGTATGTAAGTGCCCGGTTATCCGTGTATAAAGTGAATTTTTTTCCCAACAGATAAATACGGAAACGTTCCATAGCCCACACGGCACCGAGAATTTCCTTCTCTGTCGCACTATATCGTGTTTCACGTGGCTGCAAAATCCTGCTAGCCCATGCGACCACCTTCTTATCTCCGCTATCAGTCAATTGAAACAGCTGCGCGCCCAGAGCCGTATCGCACGCATCGACGACAACGTACCATTCTCGTACCGGATCGGGATGGTATAACAGGGTGGCATCGATAAGTAGTTGTTTCACACGCTCGAACGCAGTTTTTTCAATTTCCGACCATTTCCAGCGTTGTTGCTTGCGTAAAAGATTAGTCAGTGGTTGGCTTACAAAGGAAAAATTGGGGCAAAAGGGTCGATCGAAATTATAATTAAAATGGTCTACAAAAGAGATGTTATCACTGTATGAGTAAAAAGCAGCCTCAATTTTTAATTTTACCCCTAACTGTTTTGTAGGACCCCAAAAATGGTCTAGAAAAGCCTGTTTAAATTCTAGGTAACTTGTGAAAGACGATAGGTATGCGTCTGCCCATAATTTGGTTTTTTCTGAAAAAAGCGAATTTATTTGCCATACTATTTGGTCGTAAGGTACCCCTTGACCTTGGTAATGGTACTCAATATTATTAAGAAACTCAACCGGGTGTATTGCATCGTTATCGAATGCTGGCAGCTTTTTTACATCAATTATATTTCTAAAATTATCATTTCTATTGTTTAAATTACACTGCTGTTGGAATTGTGTGATTACTTCGGTGACCAAGCGAGTGATACCTTCCGGTGAAAATAAAGGCATTGCTGGCTGCGCCAGTGGTTGTTGGAAAAATCCATTGTCGCCTTCCATTCTTGGCCGAAAAAAATAATCTGGGGGCGGTGGCTGTACGCCTCCCCTTTCTGGAGCAGAATTAGGAAAGTAAACGGGCCTACCTGATGATGTACTCGGGGTAGACGCTGGTGGGGGAGGGGGTACCTCCGGAATAAGCCTCAACGGTGACTGCTGCGGTGGTAATCCGCCGAAATCCCGGAGGATTGGTCTTCTTCTCAAGTCGTATCGTTGAGTACTTGATGTAGAAGCATTCCTTGGTGTTTCGTTCCTCGTGTTGTTCATCTTCATTGTGTAACTTTCACCACTCCTCGTGGGCGCCAGATGTAACAGATCTCAGGATGGTGAGTAGGTGGGGTGAATAATCGTACACGTTGATTTGAGGAACAGGTTGATTTAATGACTTTGATTTTACTAGCAAATAGAGAAAAAACATAATTAGTCGTCATAGAGTGGCGTTTTAAGCAGGTACTTTCAGATTACATTGAAACGTACGAATATTACATAATAATAGTCAAAGGTAATTCACCTACCTAGCACTACAGACTCAGGAGTAGATTTTAAACACTTAATTAAACTCTACACACAGAACGTCGAGAAGCTGCCAGCAAAATGAAATCAAATAGCAGGCAGTTGGTACCGTATCGACGTGGGCCTTTGAGATAAGGAAGACCACAAAAAACTGTTCATACGAAAAAACACGGCTGGGTAGGTCTGGCCAGAATGGCGAAGGCATACCGAAATAAAGTGTCCCGCTTTAACTGGCAACGCTGTTTCAGAGCCAGAAGCGGTCGCCGAGGAGCTTTGGCATGCGTCGGCTATCGTCGGCCGGCTCAAATGGCGCCAAAAATTTGTCGGAATCTTCTCTTTTTTTAGTGGTATTTGTGTCTCATATTTCTATGAAATTAATATACGTAAATACTTGCCATATATTATTCTTTCATTTCATATACCATTACATGCGTAAAACCTTTTAATAACTTCAGAAAAGAGTTAGGAACACTGACAGCAATGTAACCCTCCATAAGAGATTGAAAAATTACTCGCCAGTGACGTCACAAGCCACGCCCAAACCCGACGTGCAATCATACCTAACCGAATTAAGTATATTTGGTTAAAACCTTCACATAAATTAGTGTCTGCTTGGCAGCGTGTGATTAAACACACAGCTCTTAAATCAATCTGGAAATATAGATTCTCCATTAATATAATTTAGTTTTTTAGTTCCTTCTATCCAAGATAATCGTACAAAACGCCAACATCGTACATCAGCAAGAATTATCGCACACAAACTACTATATAATTATCGTGCATCTGGTAACACAGTCACCAAGACAGTAAACAACTAAAAAAAAGGTCGCCCAGTAGTATAAAGTGTACAAAAAAAGTCGATAGAGGTACGCAACGTGCCAAAACTTTGTAAACTGTACCGAATTCGGTACAAAAGTACGCCCTAGAACAACCCTGCGAGACTCCGCAGAAGATAAAACACGATTGTCACTTTTGTCTTTGTCTAACACGTTATTGAATTTAAAGCGTATTGCGGAATCCCGCAGGAGCCCTATTATGTTTTTTAAGTTTGTAATAAATAAAGATGGGGAGTTTTCACTTGCAGTGCTTGATCCCCGTGTTTTTGACGACGGCCATACCACGTTGATATACCGGTTCCCGTCCGATCACTGAAGTCAAGCGACGTTGGGCACGGTTAGTACTTGGAGGGGTGACCGCTTGGGAATACCTTTTTTTGTCTTAAATTAATTTTTTCTATTTACAACCATGTATGATGATGTCATTTCATATTTTTTAACAATTTCAATGACATGTTATTTGCCCGGGTGGAAAGCGATCACTTTTCATCCAGATTCCAGATAAATATCAACATTCATTGAATAACCAAAGTGACTTGACAACTTGAGGTTTTTTTATTCGTGGATGGTGACGAAGCTTTTGGTTATACCTACGACAGAGGGCTTGTTTTGTTAATTTCTCACAGTTATGTTTGTCACAGAAACATCATTATTTGCATTTAAAAGGTATATTATGGTTGTAAATAAAATAGCATACAAACCTCAGTGAAAACTTTCATTTCTGTCTTGAGAAATCCTTTCCTCTCGATAAAAATGAAACTTTGCATCACGATGTATATACCAACGAATACTTATAACCAGGAAGAAGACAAACTGCCGTGTTAAAAAATCGAAGCAGGCATGATACGGCGGCATCCATTATGCCTGTGCTTTCCAAATGTCACTTTTGTCCAAATTTTTATTACTGTCAATATTTTAAAGTGACATTTAAGCAAAGAAACCATCAAACCCTTTCATTTGATTTACTAAGTAGAGAAAATCAAATATTAGGATTTTGACATAGGTTTTCAGCTGTAAATATCGCTTTAAAATTGTCCTTACATACTTTTATATTATTATTGAACTAGTAACGAAACTAGAAATAAAGATTTCAGAGATTGAAGGTTGTAATTAGTTTTATTAAAAAATAGGAAATAAATCATAATTTACATAAAATATTTTACCATCTTCAACTTCAAACAAATCAAGGTAAATACAATACTATATGTACAGCTACTAACCAAGTAAATATATGCACCATCATTATGATTATGGGCTTCCAATTTGTTTGTTTCGTAGGATACTCCTGGCAACATTAGTGATCGAAGTCCTCTTTAATGTTCAGTCATTATGGGATTCCCAATTAAACTATGAAAAGAAAGAATTATTATAATAATATATATTACCGGACTTATCAAAATTCTGGCTACGGGTTAATATAACTAAGCTGTAAATATTATGTTGTAGCTTTTGACTTTGTAGATTGTAAAATTTAAGTAAAATTCTTTAAAAATGTGTTTGTTGCTGCGTGACAAGTTTGGGACATAATGGGACAATTTTATAATGTAAAATAACAATAACGAATAAAAATTAGTAAAAAAATATTTCAATCATAAATTACTTATCTGCAACAAAACGAAAAGGTCCGTTTTCGTGAAAAAAATAGAAAATAAAATTATTTTAGAATTTAATGACGCTTCCTCCACCATTTTCAATCACATTATAAATCATATGTTACTTGATTTTATTCCATTCCAGACGAAGGATGTTCGGTTGTGAAATAATTTAAGAACTTGTGCTGCTCGCATTCTATGTCTGTCTCTGTCTGCATCAACCTTCTCCGATTCATTAAAGGGAGACAAATATGGCCTAGATCAAATCGAACAAACCCAAACAAATACACTCACGTCTTTGACTTTCAGATATAGCTAGGTAAGTCTGATATTGACACAGAACGATCGACACAAAAGGATAAACGTATGGAGTAACCAGCCTAGCGACCTGGGCCTGTGACGTCACACAAACCCGAACAAACCCATTAGCAGTCTCACCGGGCTGGTATATACATACTATTACAGGATTACCTCTTATCTCCACCGACCTACAACGTACAGACTTTATCTTATTATAGTGGCCTCTGTGAGTCGGACGAACATCGAAATATTTTTAGCCGGATCAAGAGTACCTCCCCCCCGGTCGAGGATGCTGAGCACGTCGGTGGTGTTGGATATCGCGCGTTTGTTAATATTTTCGTGAATTTAAATCTCTCAACACCTGTAAAGTAGAAAATATAGTATCACGACGTGAAACCTTTTGGAAACGCACAATGCAAACAAAGTATTTAAATAAAAAATAATGACACTGACTGACTTTCGGTCTTTATCCGTCAAATAAATCACTATTATCACTCGTAACTATTATCGACGAATAAATTATCTGGCGAATAACTGTAATTTAATTGAGGAATCCATAAGTGATAAGATATCATTTTTACTCTGCAGAATAAATCCGGCTATTTGTACGTGAAAGTATCGGGCCTAAATGTATAATTTCATATTTAATACAATAAAATAGTGCATTCTAAAATCCCTACTTCGATACTAATATTATAATTGCGGAAACAAGTGTATACAGGGTGTTATGGAAATGACGTATTATATTTAAATGGGTGACTCCTGGGGTGTCCTAGAGAAGCGCTACATATTTTTTTTAAAATCGAACGTTTAAAAAGTGGGGTAATTCACCCCTAAACCCACCCGGTTACTCCTCGGCACATTCATATATGATCATATTACATTGCCAAGCTGTGTAATCAACAGATGTTCAAGCCCAATGTTGCCAACTGTGTAGAAAATAACTTTAGATTCTTATAAAAATAATATTTAGTTTACCTAGTATCCAAATAGAAGTGAATCCAGGTGCCAGTACACTAGCAAGTAATCCAGGGCACAGAGACATCTTCAGGTTTTTGTTTCTTTTTCTATGGGAAAAGCTTTATGCTCATCACGTACCCTGATGATAATGTGGAACTGCATAATAAGCGTATACCCACTAAACCCCATTCGGCCTCTTATTTCCAATCTCTCGGAACATTTGCACTAAATTACTTAAAGAAACACACAGACATACACGAGTTTCCAATTATTTATTTTTTTGAAGATATGCACTTATTAGATTACACAAAAGCAATAAATACTAACGCATAATTACACTTTACAATAACCTACCGTACACATAAAACAACAGCACTATAGGATACAAATTATTTCGCACTGAAGAAGAATGATGAAATAATATGTTGATAGACCCTTTAAAATAAATAGTCTCGTCCAAACAGCGCGGTTGCCATTTCCGAGACTATCATTATAAAGAAAAGTATTACAGAAGGAAATTCTTCATTTTATGAATATAACCATATAAAACATCGAAAGTAATAATACTTAAACCCGAGTTTGCCTACAAAAATTGAAAATTCAAGTCAGATAATAGCCGGAAAAATTTAATGCAAAAAAAGACAACGACACACGGTATTCCCAAGCGGTCACCCATCCAAGTACTAACCGTGCCCAATGTCGCTTGACTTCAGTGATCGGACGGGAACTGGTATATCAACATGGTATGGCCGTTGCCTGCAAAAATTGAAAATTCAAGTCAGATAAAGAGATAATAGACGGAAAAATTTAATGTAAAAAAGGCAACGACACACGGTATTCCCAAGCGGTCACCCATCCAAGTACTAACCGTGCCCAATGTCGCTTGACTTCAGTGATCGGACGGGAACTGGTATATCAACATGGTATGGCCGTTGCCTACGAAAATTGAAAATTCAAGGTAGATAATGAGTAAAACGTTATATAATTGTAGGTGCGTCACTAACACAAGGATCAAAAGCCATCGTGACTTTAAAACTCCCCATCTTTATTACATAGCACCAATTCTGGTATGTATTACGGCTTTCCAGTGACCTTGAGTTCGTCCGTTGTCGTCGTCGTCGTATCTTTTGACATTTTTGAGGTTGCAAATTTTTTGCGAAGAAACTGTCAGCGTTGAAACGACGAAACTTTTTGGTTTTAATTTTGGATAGTGCACGCGTGTTGTCTCAAAATTTAAAATATACAGGGTGAACCGTTTCGAAGTTATTAAGTGTCAAAGTCGAAATTTCCGCGATTCCCGTTGAAACACATTTCAAGTCGCAAAATTCAATTTTTTCGATTTAAATTTTCGGAGTGTGGAGTGGACCGGTCGCTACAGAACCCTATTGAAACTGGGCAACGTACGATGATTAGAAGTAATTTAAAAGAATTTTTGAAAGTCGAAATTTGACAAAAATGGGTCATTTTCGGTACCTAATAGCTCGAACTGGGTGCGTCCGAGGGTCACGCGATTTAAAATTTACGATTTCCCATCTCAAAAACTAGCTGCAATCAATACATCTATCTATACCTAAAGTTATTAGAAAATGGGAAAAATTTGAAAATACTGAACAAGTTGATATTTCTGGGTAAAAATGGACGGATTTTAATTTTTTTCGAGGTAAAAACGGCCTTTGATCGAATTTTAGTTTACGTTACCTGAAAGATCTAGGTAAATCATATTCGATCCGTATAATTTGATTTCTTCGATTTAAATACCGAAATTACTATTAACGAATGAATTTTAGAAATTTGGAACTGGTTTTTTTTGTCACCGCTACACTTAATTTCGTCTATACGCTTTCCTATTTAACATTTTCCATATTTTTTTGTTTTTTCGTCAAGCGGAATGATGGCACTTTAAGATTCATACCAAGAGCGCGTTTCGAATTACGATCTAAAGGGTTAATAAAAATTAAGTATATCCATTTTCAACCATTTTTCACTAAAAGTTCTGTTTAGTCACGAATAACTCCTACAAATATCATTTCGGAGAGTTCTCTATATGCGCATTTGCATCGTCCATCATTTCTCACCACATTATTATTTTTCAAAATTTTCGAAATTTCCTTCCAATCGGGAGAAAAACGACAATTTACCGAGCTGGGACGGCCAATTTTTGCAAATCTGCTGACTGGACTTGAACTTTCGGATTTGAACGGACGGACGGACGAGAATTTACTAAATATTTTGGCTGTCAAATTCGGTCGAAATAGGCCAAAAATAGCCATTTTCTTAGCGAGATGCTGAAGTTAATTGACCGATTTGAGGATGGAAATGGTATGGAAAAGATTCTACGGGATTTCGGCTTTCGGTAATGACCCCTATCGTTGCCCAAAATGAAAAATTTCCTACCAGCAAAATTTACAACTATCGCTCGAAATGCATGAAAGCAACAACTCCTAGAAAACAAGGACAAAGCGCTGTCTTGTGACGTCATCATCCGTGGTCCTATGATTGCAATATGCAATATAATATTATATGCATTCTGTGGGGGATTTATATTTTGCGTGACTTCTAAAATTACTTATATACACTTCAGACGATCGTTCTTTAAATTTTTAAACTTGTATTTAAGTAAATTATGCGTTAAAGGTTAAAAACGTAAGGTAGAAAAACAATTAGTGTCCAGATGCACTATATATATTGATTTTAAAAATAACTAAGTATTTTGTCTAAAATGATTTAGCTACTGTAAGTAGCATGATTGTAGGTAGGTAGTTGTTTTTGGATAAATATCTCGATAAATATGTAATAATACAAATATTAAAGTATCAAATCCTAAAAAGTTTGTTTTGGATGTGTGTATACTCAGATAGCAAATTATTCAAAACTTTAGATAGTCATGGATTTATGAGTAAATTTTGAGAAACATTCACTGAAATTCAACATTGGATTAATAAGTACATATTATTATAGCTTTAAAGTTAAAAAGTAACATTGTAGGTATGTACGTCGAATTATTTTGAATATGTATTTAATTTCCTTTTATGACCTTTACCTAATCGGTTATTTGTTTTGCCGCAGTACTTTTTGATCAAACTGTTGGTAACATTACTAAGTAAAATATGAATGATCGTTTTTGTTCAGTCGGGATATGTAAATGTCTGATCAGGTTTTGAGTTTAGCCAAGCATTAAAAATACCTACATTTTAACAGATGGACAGAATCGAACAAGTAAAATTAGGTCTTTTAGCATCAACCGGATGTGGGAACACTATATTAAGTTCCTTTTTTGGTGAAAAATGTGCATATACTATTGAACAAAATACCATAGTTGTAGTGGAATATCTGTATCGTTCTTTTGACAAAGTTCTTAATTTTACTTGTTCGGAGAGAAATTGCAGTTTATGCGCTAAACTATCATTGTCTACTTTTAAGTTTTTAAGCAAATCAAGAACAAAGTTTAAAACTTCATTAATGTTTGACATATCGGTGTTATTTTTACCATTGTCACATTCAGGATTAGGGTCATGATTGGAGTTTATTGTCTTGTTCAGTATCTAAAGGAAGAATATTCATCGAACAATCAATAATATCTAGTAAATTTCGCAACCAAACTACATGAAAAAAAAGGTGTCTTTTGTTGATCAATTTTTATGCTTACTGGTTGCCCATATAAATATGTACTCAGCGGCGGCTCCTCCATTAGGTCATTGGGTCAATGACCTCCCTATTAAAATTTAGGAAATAAAACTTTTTTTTAAATTAGAATTTACTACAAATGTACCTACTATAATAATTTACCTATAATATTTGAAACGCCCCCGTAAACGCAAGCGTGTAGTGCGATTCAAAATCGGGCTGGAACCAGTAATTGACCACGATAGCTTAAATGGAAACGAATTTATCCGAGCTCTGACGATTCCGGCAAGCGGGAGAAAAATACGCGAAGTTTACCGCCGCTGGGTCAACAGCCCGGTTTATTGAAAATCTGAATAAGATGTACCTATGAACCTATGTCGTCTCATCATTAGTAATTATTAAATGCTTGGAAAAGAGATGACAGGTTCCAGGTTGGACGTAGGTCGTAGGTCGCGCAACATTTTCATTTAGTCTACTTTAATTTTGGTTGTAATAATTTGTCTTAATACGAATAGAAAAACCATTTATAAATAGTATTGCTAATTTTAATGAGCGTGTTATAACTCATTTTGCAAATGTTAAAGACCGAAAGGTTGATCTAAAATTTAAAATAGTTTAAAAAAATAATTTTTTCTATATTGGTATCAACTCCAAGCTAATTCGATGCCGTTTTTAGTATCGAACTGAGCTTGTCTCGAAACAATTTTTTTTCTTTTTTAAAGGTTGGTAATTTAAGGTCATATATTTTATGTTTGTTTGCAGAAATAATTTCTAAAGTAACGTCACACCTGTCAAGTTTACTTTCTTTGTAAAGCTGAACACAGCACTACAATATTTTACAAATTTAAAGCTTTGCAATTTCCGTTAACTCAGGAGGATTAAAATCATCTTGGTTCATATTGTTTAATTATTTAAGAAAATTTTCAGTTTTGCGAAAAAATGATAGACATGGATAATTTATCAAATGCTATAAAATCATAATTTGATAGTACATATTACCAACATAAAATTTTCACATAAATATTTACGAAAGTTATATAAGTATAGCATGTATTTTTTTAATATGGATTTTTCTTATTAAGAAAACGTAAAATAGAAAAAATAGTACCTATAAAGTACTTGTACTTTAATATACTATTCTTGTATCGCATATAGCGTAATGACCCCTCAATGAGATTGACCACGAGCCGCCACTGTATGTACTTATTTCTAAATTATTATATTTATTTTAACAGCCCACGTAATAGAAAGCCCTCGATTATGCTTTATCTTAAAGAGAGTCTTGCAAGTTTTTTCATCGATGATAAACCATCCTTCCTTTAAATTAAATGTTATAAACAAATTATTAAACTCTTCAAAAGTTTCATAATTCGTAAGTTGTTTATGTGTTAAAATTTCACGTTTGCTTTCGTCAATACCTTCTTGAAATTGTATTTCCTGTAGTTTTCTAAGCTTCTCTTCTCTACTTTTTCGATGCGTTAAAGTTTTTGTAAGATATTTTTGACAATTGGGAAATTTGTTAGGTACGCTATTTTCCTTTAATCTGGGTATATTTAATTTTAGTGAAACGATCTCACCCGTTTTCGTGTCTTGTTGGGAAATCTACCAAATAAAACCCTCCTCTGTAAAATGACACTCACATACTCTGCTGTTTGTATTAGGAATACAATTTTCACGCTGAATAGCGTTAGCGTCGTGCCGCACTTTTGTGGAAACAAAATACCCGCACTGATGGTCCGTTTCCGTAATTACCTTTACAACCAACTACAGAGCATTTGTACGGCATTATCAAATTATTTAAAATACAATTTAAACCGGCAATAAACTCGAATTTTGCACTAAAAACATAAAAAATAATACCAAAGAAACTCGGAACAGTCGCAACTAACCAGTTAAACAAACTGCCGGATGACACTGATGACAGCCAAATTAGTGCAACGTTGCCAGATCGACTTTAGCGATTCGCTTGTCTACTGGACCGTTTATTAAAAATTGTTATTCTATGTTTTTATTTAATTTCAAAGTACTTCCAATGAAATAATTCTGCTGTAACAGTATAGGTGGCCTACGATAATAACCAAGTTTGCGTAATTATTAACAAAAAATACAACTTAATTCATGCCAATTATAATAATTGGGAATTATGAACAAATCTGACAATGTTGCGGTCCCGACAAAGCGGGAAATACGAATTGGAATTTCGAGACAAAACAGCGGTCCGATCGCATCGGCCTACATGCAGTGACGTCATCAACAAATATTTCTTCAGCGCTGTGTCCTTGTTTTCTAGGAGTTGTTGGTGAAAGGCGTGGCTTTTACAGTATTTAGTGAAAATTAGACAAGGGCAAGTGTTTAAATTCATCAGATTTGAATAAATCATGCACACCGTGTGGAAAAATAGGCTTCATTTGATAACTTGGCAATTTGAAGAAAATTCAACTAGTAAGTTATGTTGATATTGCTAAAAGGATTTAAAAAATATTTTAAATATTTTGACACCTGTCAAATTGACGTCTCCTTGGTTAGTAAAAAGTGCAAGATTAATAGAATTTCACAAAGTTGGTGTCGTTTTCGTATAATTCGAGGGCAAGGAATCCGAAAATTTAATTCATATTTTGACAGCTGTCATTTTTAACAATTCTTTGATTTCGGTTAACTATCGATCATAAGCGTAATGGTAACAGAATTTCGCAAAGTTTGTGTCGATTTCGTATAATTCGAATGCAGGCAATCCGAAAATTTTATTAATATTTTGACAGCTGTCAAATTGACGTATATTACGTTGCTAATAATTAAAATTCACAAGTTTGGTATCGTTTCTATATAATTTGAGTATGAGGAATTCGAAAATTTTGTATATTATTGACAGCTGTCAAATCGACATTTCTTAAATTACACATTATAAATCATATGTTACTTGATTTTATTCCATTCCAGACGAAGGATGTTTGGTTGTGAAATAATTTAAGAACTTGTGCTGCTCGCATTCTATGTCTGTCTCTGTCTGCATCAACCTTCTCCGATTCATTAAAGGGAGACAAATATGGCCTAGATCAAATCGAACAAATCCAAACAAATACACTCACGTCTTTGACTTTCAGATATAGCTAGGTAAGTCTGATATTGACACAGAACGATCGACACAAAAGGATAAACGTATGGAGTAACCAGCCTAGCGACCTGGGCCTGTGACGTCACACAAACCCGAACAAACCCATTAGCAGTCTCACCGGGCTGGTATATACATACTATTACAGGATTACCTCTTATCTCCACCGACCTACAACGTACAGACTTTATCTTATTATAGTGGCCTCTGTGAGTCGGACGAACATCGAAATATTTTTAGCCGGATCAAGAGTACCTCCCCCCCGGTCGAGGATGCTGAGCACGTCGGTGGTGTTGGATATCGCGCGTTTGTTAATATTTTCGTGAATTTAAATCTCTCAACACCTGTAAAGTAGAAAATATAGTATCACGACGTGAAACCTTTTGGAAACGCACAATGCAAACAAAGTATTTAAATAAAAAATAATGACACTGACTGACTTTCGGTCTTTATCCGTCAAATAAATCACTATTATCACTCGTAACTATTATCGACGAATAAATTATCTGGCGAATAACTGTAATTTAATTGAGGAATCCATAAGTGATAAGATATCATTTTTACTCTGCAGAATAAATCCGGCTATTTGTACGTGAAAGTATCGGGCCTAAATGTATAATTTCATATTTAATACAATAAAATAGTGCATTCTAAAATCCCTACTTCGATACTAATATTATAATTGCGGAAACAAGTGTATACAGGGTGTTATGGAAATGACGTATTATATTTAAATGGGTGACTCCTGGGGTGTCCTAGAGAAGCGCTACATATTTTTTTTAAAATCGAACGTTTAAAAAGTGGGGTAATTCACCCCTAAACCCACCCGGTTACTCCTCGGCACATTCATATATGATCATATTACATTGCCAAGCTGTGTAATCAACAGATGTTCAAGCCCAATGTTGCCAACTGTGTAGAAAATAACTTTAGATTCTTATAAAAATAATATTTAGTTTACCTAGTATCCAAATAGAAGTGAATCCAGGTGCCAGTACACTAGCAAGTAATCCAGGGCACAGAGACATCTTCAGGTTTTTGTTTCTTTTTCTATGGGAAAAGCTTTATGCTCATCACGTACCCTGATGATAATGTGGAACTGCATAATAAGCGTATACCCACTAAACCCCATTCGGCCTCTTATTTCCAATCTCTCGGAACATTTGCACTAAATTACTTAAAGAAACACACAGACATACACGAGTTTCCAATTATTTTTTTTTGAAGATATGCACTTATTAGATTACACAAAAGCAATAAATACTAACGCATAATTACACTTTACAATAACCTACCGTACACATAAAACAACAGCACTATAGGATACAAATTATTTCGCACTGAAGAAGAATGATGAAATAATTATGTTGATAGACCCTTTAAAATAAATAGTCTCGTCCAAACAGCGCGGTTGCCATTTCCGAGACTATCATTATAAAGAAAAGTATTACAGAAGGAAATTCTTCATTTTATGAATATAACCATATAAAACATCGAAAGTAATAATACTTAAACCCGAGTTTGCCTACAAAAATTGAAAATTCAAGTCAGATAATAGCCGGAAAAATTTAATGCAAAAAAGACAACGACACACGGTATTCCCAAGCGGTCACCCATCCAAGTACTAACCGTGCCCAATGTCGCTTGACTTCAGTGATCGGACGGGAACTGGTATATCAACATGGTATGGCCGTTGCCTCCAAAAATTGAAAATTCAAGTCAGATAAAGAGATAATAGACGGAAAAATTTAATGTAAAAAAGGCAACGACACACGGTATTCCCAAGCGGTCACCCATCCAAGTACTAACCGTGCCCAATGTCGCTTGACTTCAGTGATCGGACGGGAACTGGTATATCAACATGGTATGGCCGTTGCCTACGAAAATTGAAAATTCAAGGTAGATAATGAGTAAAACGTTATATAATTGCAGGTGCGTCACTAACACAAGGATCAAAAGCCATCGTGACTTTAAAACTCCCCATCTTTACATAGCGCCCGTCCCGGTCGCTATGTATTACAGCCTTCCAGTGACCTTGAGTTCGGATGTTGTCGTCGTCACCTTTGACATTTTCGAGGTCTCGATTTTTTTGCGAGAAAACTATCAGAGTCGAAGCGATGAAACTTTTTGGTTTTACTTTTGGATAGTGCGCGCGTGTTGTCTCAAATTTTCGAGTATACAGGGTGTGCCGTTTCGAAGTTATTAAACGTCAAAGTCGACTTTTCGGCGATTTCAGTTGTGCTACGTTTCAGGTCGCAAATCGCAATTTTTTCGATTCAAATTTTCAGAGTGTGACAATGACCGGGCGCTACAGAACCCTATTGTTTTTGGGTAACGTACGACGATTAGAAGTAATTTAAAAGAATTTTTGAAAGTCGAAATTTGACAAAACAGGGTCATTTCGGGTACCGAATAGCTCGAACTGGGTGGGTCCGAGGGTCACGCGGCTTAAAATTTTCGATTTCCCATCTCAAAAACTAGGTGCCATCAATACATCTTTCTATACCTAAAGTTATTAGAAGATGGGAAAAATTTGAAAATACTGAACAAGTTGATATTTCGGGGTAAAAATGGACGGTTTTTCATTTTTTTCAAGGTAAAAACGGCTTTTGATCGAATTCTAGTTTACGTTACCGGAAAGATCTAGGTAGAACACATTGGAAACGTATAATTTGCTTCCTTTGATTTAAATACCGAAATTACCATAAACGAATGAATTTTAGAAATTTGGAACTGGTTTTTTTTGTCACCGCTACACTTAATTTCGTCTATACGCTTTCCTATTTAACATTTTCCATATTTTTTTGCTTTTTCGTCAAGCGGAATGATGGCACTTTAAGATTCATACCAAGAGCGCGTTTCGAATTACGATCTAAAGGGTTAAAAAAAATTAAATATAACCATTTTCAACCATTTTTCACTAAAAGTTCTGTTTAGTCACGAATAACTCCTACAAATATCATCTCGGAGAGTTCTTTATAGGCGTATTCTTTCCGTCCATCTTTTCTCTCAACATTATTATTTTTCAAAATTTTTGAAATTTCCTTTCAATCGGGAGAAAAACGACGTTTTTCCGAGCTGGGACGGCCAATTTTTGCAAATCTGCACACTTCGTCGATTTTAATCAGTATGCCTTGGAATAAAATTAACCCAATTTGTTGACTGTCAAAATTCGGCCGAAATGGGCCAAAATAGCCTTTTTCTTAGCGAGATCCTGAAGTTAATTGACCGATTTGAGAATGGAAATGGTATGGAAAAGATTCTATGGGATTTCGGCTTTCGATAATGACCCCTATCGTTGCCCAAAATCGAAAATTTCCTACCATTTTCCCGATTTCCAAAATGGTCTGCAACGACATATTTACATTGCTCTTATGGGAGCGCCGAAACAGGGTGCATCTTGAAACCAGTTATTCGATTTCTTCTAAACGGCCCACGTTGGAGCAATGAAACTTTTGGTGTATACTTTGGTATATATGGCGTATACTTAGCCGATGTACGACATTATACAGGGTGTCCCGTTAATAAGTTATTAAACGAAATAGTCAGAAAATGTGCAAAAAATTAAATATTTCTTTCTACGACTTGCCGGTCTCGTAAAACTTAACCGATTCAGTTTATATTTTAGTATGTTATCAAGAAACTTATTTAGAAAAACTCGTCGCGAGATTTTTTCAATAAAATGTCGGGAAGTCAATTTTTTGATTTTTTTAAAGTTGGAAAACATGAAAATGCAGGGTCATTTTCGATAATGAATTATTCGATTTCTGTCTTATAGATTGGCACCGGGTTCGAACCGGTGGATAGGTCATCTCAAATACTAATATTTCACAATACATCATATGATGCTAAAAGACCTATAAAATGGAGAAATTTGCGAGAGACTGAACTTGATGATTTCGTAAAAATTTCTTTTTCCTTTTTAAGGGGTAAAATAATATTTCATCGAAATGTTATATATGTCATCAGAAAGAGCACATCAAAACACGATTATAAACCATAATTTAGTTTCTTAATTTATTATACAAAAATAACTACAATCGATTAAGTAATAATAACTAATTATGACATCCTCTTACTAAAATCCATCTGTACGCTAGTGTATGTAACTTTTTCAATCGTTCTTTAGCCTATCGTTTAAAGGAATAAATTACCTTTACGTTCCACATCGACTGCGTGACCCCAAAATATCCTTTGGCGGATAAAAAAAATATTTTATAAATTTTTTCGAAATTTTTTTTATTAAAAGTCAAGTTTATTCTGCTATATCTTCTATAACTTTCCTGTTGGAGATTTCTTTCTAGGTTTTTCTGATTCCCTCATCTTTTCCGAACATTTTGATATATATAAAGTTATCATAAAGATGTTCGAACTTGGAGAAAATTAAGAAAATTCGTAACGGTGACAGCAAAATTTCCAACTTTCGCTCGAAATCCATGAATGGCGTGGCTTTTACAGTATTTAGTGAAAATTAGACAAGGGCAAGTGTTTAAATTCATCAGATTTGAATAAATCATGCACACCGTCTGGAAAAATAGGCTTAATTTGATAAATTGGCAATTTGAAGAAAATTCAACTAGTAAGTTATGTTAATATTGCTAAAAGGATTTAAAAAATATTTTAAATTTTTTGACACCTGTCAAATTGACGTTTCCTTGGTTAGTATAAAGTGCAAGATTAATAGAATTTCACAAAGTTGGTGTCGTTTTCGTATAATTCGAGGGCAAGGAATCCGAAAATTTAATTCATATTTTGACAGCTGTCATTTTTAACAATTCTTTGATTTCGGTTAACTGTCGATCATAGGCGTAATCGTAACAGAATTTCGCAAAGTTGGTGTCGATTTCGTATAACTCGAATGCAGGCAATCCAAAAAATTTATTAATTTTTTGACAGCTGTCAAATTGACGTATATTACGTTGCTAATAGTTGCAATGTTAACAAAAATTCACGAGTTTGGTATCGCCTCTATATAATTTGAGTATGAGGAATTCGAAAATTTTATATATTTTTTGACAGCTGTCAAATTGACGTTTCTTAGGTTAGTAATATGTGCAAGGTGAACAAAATATCGCAAGTTTAGTATCGTCTCTATGTAATTCAAATGCAGGGAGTCCGAAAATTAAAATTATTTTTTGACAGCTGTCAAATTGGTGATTCTTTAGTAAAGAATAAGTGCAAGGTTAACAAAATTTCAAAAATTTTGTATCGATTCTATATAATTTGAGTATAAGTTATCCGAAAAATGTATTTAATTTTTGACAGCTGTCATTTTTGACATTTTTTTGTTAATATATTTTCACAAGTTTGGTATCGTTTCTATATAATTTGAGTATGAGGAATCCGACATTTTTATCTATTTTTTGACAGCTGTCAAATTGACGTTTCTTAAGTCAGTAATAGGTACAACGTCAACGGAATTTCGCAAGTTTGGTATCGTTTTTATGTAATTCGAATGCAAGGAATCCGAAAATGTTGTTTATTTTTTGAGAGCTGTCATTATTGACATATTTTTCTCTATTCGATACGTAATATAGTGAACGGATTTTTCGCAATCGGTTATAGCTGGTTCCTTAAAATGCGAAACGGTAACATATGTTATAATGAACGAATTTGGGTGCTATGTACCCCCATCACAGTCCGCAGGAGTGTGGCCGACCAATTAAAGCATCAACCTGCATTCAAACGGCTCGATGCATCCACACAAATCGGTTGACAAATCTAGGTAATAACAAAACACATATAGGCGAATCTGTCGCATACAGAGGGTCCGCGGAGCCCCGCGCGGAGCGCCGAGGGGGCTATGCCCCCTCGTTTTATTACATAGCACCAATTCTGGTGCTATGTATTACGGCTTTCCAGTGACCTTGAGTTCGTCCGTTGTCGTCGTCGTATCTTTTGACATTTTTGAGGTTGCAAATTTTTTGCGAAGAAACTGTCAGCGTTGAAACGACGAAACTTTTTGGTTTTAATTTTGGATAGTGCACGCGTGTTGTCTCAAAATTTAAAATATACAGGGTGAACCGTTTCGAAGTTATTAAGTGTCAAAGTCGAAATTTCCGCGATTCCCGTTGAAACACATTTCAAGTCGCAAAACTCAATTTTTTCGATTTAAATTTTCGGAGTGTGGAGTGGACCGGTCGCTACAGAACCCTATTGAAACTGGGCAACGTACGATGATTAGAAGTAATTTAAAAGAATTTTTGAAAGTCGAAATTTGACAAAAATGGGTCATTTTCGGTACCTAATAGCTCGAACTGGGTGCGTCCGAGGGTCACGCGATTTAAAATTTACGATTTCCCATCTCAAAAACTAGCTGCAATCAATACATCTATCTATACCTAAAGTTATTAGAAAATGGGAAAAATTTGAAAATACTGAACAAGTTGATATTTCTGGGTAAAAATGGACGGATTTTAATTTTTTTCGAGGTAAAAACGGCCTTTGATCGAATTTTAGTTTACGTTACCTGAAAGATCTAGGTAAATCATATTCGATCCGTATAATTTGATTTCTTCGATTTAAATACCGAAATTACTATTAACGAATGAATTTTAGAAATTTGGAACTGGTTTTTTTTGTCACCGCTACACTTAATTTCGTCTATACGCTTTCCTATTTAACATTTTCCATATTTTTTTGTTTTTTCGTCAAGCGGAATGATGGCACTTTAAGATTCATACCAAGAGCGCGTTTCGAATTACGATCTAAAGGGTTAAAAAAAATTAAGTATATCCATTTTCAACCATTTTTCACTAAAAGTTCTGTTTAGTCACGAATAACTCCTACAAATATCATTTCGGAGAGTTCTCTATATGCGCATTTGCATCGTCCATCATTTCTCACCACATTATTATTTTTCAAAATTTTCGAAATTTCCTTCCAATCGGGAGAAAAACGACAATTTACCGAGCTGGGACGGCCAATTTTTGCAAATCTGCTGACTGGACTTGAACTTTCGGATTTGAACGGACGGACGGACGAGAATTTACTAAATATTTTGGCTGTCAATTCGGTCGAAATAGGCCAAAAATAGCCATTTTCTTAGCGAGATGCTGAAGTTAATTGACCGATTTGAGGATGGAAATGGTATGGAAAAGATTCTACGGGATTTCGGCTTTCGGTAATGACCCCTATCGTTGCCCAAAATGAAAAATTTCCTACCATTTTCCCGATTTCCAAAATGGTCTGCAACGACATATTTACATTGCTCTTATGGGAGCGCCGAAACAGGGTGCATCTTGAAATCAGTTATTCGATTTCTTCTAAACGGCTCACGTTGGAGCAATGAAACTTTTGGGGTATATTTTGGTATATATGGCGTATCTTTAGCCGATGTACCTCATTATACAGGGTGTCCCGTTAATAAGTTATTAAACGAAATAATCAGAAAATGTGAAAAAATTAAATATTTTTTTAGACGACCTGCCGGTCTCGTAAAACTTAAGCGATTCAGTTCATATTCTAGTATGTTATCAAGAAACTTATTTAGAAAAAGTCGTCGCGAGATTTTTTCAATAAAATGTCGAGAAGTCAATTTTTTGATTTTTTCAAAGTTGGAAAGAATTGAAATGCAGGGTCATTTTCGATATTGAATTATTCGACTTGGGTAGCATAGATTGGCTCCGGGTTTGAACCGGTGCATAGGTCATCTCAAATACTACTATTTCACAATACATCATATCATACTAGAAGGCCTATAAATTGGAGAAATTTGTGAAAAACTGAACTTGATGATTTCGTAAAAATTTTTTTTTTGCTTTTTATGGCTAAAAATAACACTTGATCGAAATGTTATGTACGTCATCGGAAAGAGCACATCAGAACACGATTATAAACCATAGTTTCGTTTCTTAATTTCTTATACAAGAATAACTATAATCGATTAAGCAATAATCACTAATTTTGACATCCTCTTACTAAAAGCCGGCTGTACGCTAGTGTATGTAGCTTTTCGAATCGTTCTTTAGCCTATCGTTTAAAGGAATAAATTACCTTTACACTCCACATCGACGCTGTGACCCAAAAATATCGATTGGCGGATAAAAAAAATATTTTATAAATTTTCACAAAATTTCTTTTATCAAAAGTCAAGTTTACGCTGCTATACCTTCTATAACATTCCTTTTGGAGATTTCTTTCTAGGTTTATCTGATTTCCTCATCTTTTCCGAACATTTTGATATATATAAAGTTATCATAAAGATGTTCGAACTTGGAGAAAAATAAGAAAATTCGTAACGGTGACAGCAAAATTTACAACTATCGCTCGAAATGCATGAAAGGCGTGGCTTTTACAGTATTTAGTGAAAATTAGACAAGGGCAAGTGTTTAAATTCATCAGATTTGAATAAATCATGCACACCGTGTGGAAAAATAGGCTTCATTTGATAACTTGGCAATTTGAAGAAAATTCAACTAGTAAGTTATGTTAATATTGCTAAAAGGATTTAAAAAATATTTTAAATATTTTGACACCTGTCAAATTGACGTCTCCTTGGTTAGTAAAAAGTGCAAGATTAATAGATTTTCACAAAGTTGGTGTCGTTTTCGTATAATTCGAGGGCAAGGAATCCGAAAATTTAATTCATATTTTGACAGCTGTCATTTTTAACAATTCTTTGATTTCGGTTAACTATCGATCATAGGCGTAATGGTAACAGAATTTCGCAAAGTTTGTGTCGATTTCGTATAATTCGAATGCAGGCAATCCGAAAATTTTATTAATATTTTGACAGCTGTCAAATTGACGTATATTACGTTGCTAATAATTAAAATTCACAAGTTTGGTATCGTTTCTATATAATTTGAGTATGAGGAATTCGAAAATTTTGTATATTATTGACAGCTGTCAAATCGACATTTCTTAAATTAGTAATAAATGCAAGGTTAAGAAAATATCACAAGTTTAGTATCGTCTCTATGTAATTCAAATGCAAGGAATCCGAAAATAGAATTTATTTTTTGAAAGCTGTCAAATTGATGATTCGTTAGTAAAGAATAAGTGCAAGGTTAACAAAATTTTAAAAATTTTATATCGATTCTATATAATTTGAGTATTAGTTATCCGAAAAATGTAATTACTTTTTGACAGCTGTTATTTTTGACATTTTTTTTTTAACATATTTTCACAAGTTTGGTATCACTTCTATATAATTTGAGTATGAGGAATCCGAAATTTTTATCTATTTTTTGACAGCTGTTAAATTGACGTATCTTAAGTCAGTAATAAGTACAAGGTTAAAGGAATTTCGCAAGTTTGGTATCGTTTTTATGTAATTCGTATGCAAGGAATCCCAAAATGTTGTATATTTTTTGACAGCTGTAATTTTTTACATATTTTTTTCTAATCGATACGTAATATGGTGAACGGATTGTTCGCAATCGGTTATAGCTGGTCCCTTAAAATGTGGAACGGTAACATATGTTATAATTAACGAATTTGGGTGCTATGTACCCCCATCACAGTCAGCAGGAGTGTGGCCAAGCAATTAATGCATCAACCTACATTCAGGCTGAACCCAAATCGGTGGTCAGATCTAGATAATAATAATAATAACAACAACTCATGTAGGCGAATCTGTCACATGCAGGTGGACGGCAGAGGCCTGCCGCGGAGCGGCTAGGTCAACAGAACTTCAAAAGTTTGGCATCTGTCGCATATAGGTGGACGGCTGAGCCCCGCCGCGGAGCGGCTAGGTTAACAGAACTTCAAATGTTTGGTATCTGTCGCATATAGGTGGACGGCGGAGCAACGCCGCGGAGCGGCTAGGTTAACAGAACTTCATAGGTTTGGTATCTGTCGCATTTAGGTGGACGGCGGAGCCCCGCCGCGGAGCGGCTAGGTTAACAGAACGTCAAAGGTTTGGTATCTGTTGCATTTAGGTGGACGGCTGAGCCCCGCCGTGGAGCGGCTCGGTTAACAGAACTTCAAATGTTTGGTATCTGTCGCATATAGGTGGACGGCGGAGCCCCGCCGCGGAGCGGCTAGGTTAACTGAACTTCAAAGGTTTGGTATCTGTCGCATTTAGGTGGACGGCGGAGCCCCGCCGCGGAGCGGCTAGGTTAACATAACTTCAAAAGTTTGGTATCTATTGCATATAGGTGGACGTCGGAGCCCCACCGGCCATCGGGTATAGCTGGTCTCTTAAAATGTTAAACGGTCACATATGTTATAATGAACGAATTTGGGTGCTATGTACCCCCATCACAGTCCGCAGGAGTGTGGCCAACGAATTAAAGCATCAACCTACATTCAAGCTTCTCGGTGCATCCACCCAAATCGGTGGTCAAATCTAGGTAATAATAACAAAAACACATGTAGGCGAATCTGTCGCATACAGGTGAACGGCGGAGCCCTGCCGCGGAGCGGCTAGTAATAACAAAAACGCATGTAGGTGGATGCCGGAGGCCCCTGCGCGTTTAGCGCCTAGTGGGAATGTGTCGCATGCATGTGAACGGTGGAGCCCCGCCGCGTAGCGGCTAGGTAATAACAAAAAACACATGTAGGTGGATGCCGGAGGCCCCTGCGCGGGTAGCGCCTAGGGGGGCTATGCCCCCCTAGTTTATTACAGACTTAAAAAACATAATAGAGCGTGTGGCTAAATTTAATAACGTGTTACTAGATAGATGTACGATAATTATATCGGTTTTGTACGATAGTGCATGTACGATAATTATATCGTTTTTGTACGATAGTGCATGTACGATATTGGCATTTTGTACGATAATTTTGGTTAGACGAAATTAACCACATAAACTAAATGATCTTAATGGAGAATCTATATTTCCAGATTGATTTAAAGAGCTGCAGTTTAATCACAGGTTGTCAAGCAGGCACTATTTTATGTGAAGGTTTAGCCAAATAATATACTTTATTTTTTTCTAATCTGAAACTGGATTCGTAAAGTTAAAGAATTGGAAAACGGTATGAGAAAATTACGTTAAAAAAATATAATGTTATAAGAATAATAATAACAATTTCCAGTGTGAACAATTTTCAAAATTTTGTCACAGATCTTCCTGAAACTTGTTGACCCCAATGAATATAAGTATCAGACAATCTAAATATCAATAAATTAACTAAAAAAACTTCACGAAAATAAATATTGATCAGCTGATGACTCTCGTCATTTTCTAGGAGCGGCTAAAGTTCCTAGCGGAAACCGATGTTGCCAAGTCGTCTCCTATCATTCGTGCGAGGGTTCTTCTTCCTAATGTATAGTGATATTAGGTTGTTCGTAAAGTTTATATTCAAAGCTTAAAGTCGTGACTCGTGTCGGGGTTGCCAGAGACAGAAACATCGGAATGAACAATCATTTAAAAAAACCTAATTATGATCAAAAATTGGCTCTTAAAGAGAATATGCTCGTTTTGAGATCTAGACACTTTAGCCGCTCCTGGTTTTTGGCAGGTTAGAAAATGAGGAGCGGCTAAAGTTCCTAGCGGAAACCAATGTTGCCAAATTGTCTCCTTATCATAAAAATTATACAAACGGACAATATCTCCAAGACGATTCTGTTTATTTCTACAGATAAAAACTGCATTTCTGTGCTACGTTTGTATTTGTTGGTGTTGGTACTCCTCGTACAAAGAACTAGGTTGAACCCCAACATGTTTACAATATAGCGTAACCTTAGTTTAAATAGAATATTTTTAAATCGAAAGGAAAAGTATGTTTGCTGTTCAGCTTTATTTTTTATCTATTCTCTTATACTGAATATGTTTTTTAGGTCACAGATATAGTATCTAAAAAAAACATAGATATTTATAAAATTTACTTAAAAATAAATCAAAAACATAATATATATGTATATGTATATTTTTACAAATTTTAAAAATCTACAAATTGTTTAGATAAGAACGCTAATTCGGAACTGTATAAATCCACTAGAAGTATATTTAAGTTAAAGTTATGAAGAAACAATGAATAGTTAGTAATAGAAAAAATAGCAAACTAATGTGGAAAATACTTAAAACACTAGTAAAAAAAATTAATAAAATATTTACTTAGTGTAATACAACATTTTCATGCCCAAATGAACAGAAATTAACTGTTTCAAGTATTTAAGAAATATGTAGATTCCTCGCTCTGAGATGTGGAGCTCAGATGCGCTTCATATCATAAATTTATAAAGGTTTTCCGAGTTTAGCAGTTTGTCTATGATATTTAAAAAAATGATTTCGTCTCTAGTACAATAGTGAAGACATCTTGAATTCCTTAAAAGTATTTCAATGTATCAGGACATGTTCTCAAGGTAGAGTTCCACATGATCTCAAAACAAGCATATTCTCTTTAAGAGCCAATTTTTGATCATAATTAGGTTTTTTAAATGATTGTTCATTCCGATGTTTCTGTCTCTGGCAACCCCGACACGAGTCACGACTTTAAGCTTTGAATATAAACTTTACGAACAACCTAATATCACTATACATTAGGAAGAAGAACCCTCGCACGAATGATAGGAGACGACTTGGCAACATCGGTTTCCGCTAGGAACTTTAGCCGCTCCTCAAAAACCGGTATATTTTTTAATTGAATTCATGCAACTATAGATGGCTCTGATTGTTAATTTGGAATTGTTTGGGATCCTCACGCTCAATTATGAATAACTGTAATAAGTAGGTATACCTACTTTACTTTTCTTCATTAATTGCATTATATTTTTTTAGATAATTTGATACTGTCAATTATAGCCATGGTTTATAACATTGTATTAATTTTTTTTTTAGATATTCGGGGATCAGTAACCCCCCGAATAAATAGCAAAATCAATGGCACAGCTGGTTGGTACGATAATTTTCAAATTTCCGAAACGATTGCGATCGTTGGTAGAAAGTGGCTAATTTTTTATGACAACAAGAAACCATGGGTGAAAACGATATCTTATTGTACCTTTTAATTAGAATAAAGAGGGGGAAATAAATAATCCCCCCCCCCCCCCCCCCGGCCCCGTCCCCCACCCAACAACCATTTAACATGAAAAATACCATAATATACGGGTTTGACTAACGCGACAGGGTACGAGAAGAAAACGATTATGTACATTTAATTTTCATTTATGCACAGATTTATTGCGTCAGTGCCATCATCAATCCCACCTTTACTCTACTACCCGTAAAATATATCACGAGCAGTAACTGATCCCCTCCGCTCCCCCCTGCACCACCTTGCATGTTTAATACCTATAATACTTATTCTCAAATCTAATCTTTTTTTCCAGAGTCTTGTATCCGAATTAAATATGACCGAACTAAAAGCAACGGAATATAAATCCGATGTACAACGACTCAACGAAGAACTTGCTAATATAAAGAAAAAATATTTAGAAGAAAAAAAAGCTAACCGATCAAGCCGCACGCCACTGGATCCTACCAGCCGCGTGAACCTGAACAGCAGAACAAGCGCAAACGCAAGCGACGTAAGATTCACCGGTGGCGGTTTTCGAATGTCCGTGGAACAAATGTCTACGAAATAGTCGGATGTGAAGCGCTGCGAATAGTTTTAAATGTAAATAACAGTGGAGTTGTGTGTAACTTAACGTGAAGATTTTGTGAGTAATAAAACTGTAACGAATTAACAAAGAATTTTTAACTTACCCGGCAAAAAGTGTTAACAAATTCAGGCTTTAGGTTAACCAAAATGTCAAAGGTTCTGGAAGTTTGTGTTGATGGTCTGGAGTCTGCAGTCGCCGCTCTAAACGGCGGCGCTGATCGCATCGAGCTATGCTCTTCACTCCTAGAGGGCGGGCTTACTCCCACTCCCGGTTTATTGATTCAAATTCAAAATATGAATCCAAGAAAAGTCCCGGTATTTTGCTTGTTACGTTGCCGTCCTGGAAATTTTATTTACAATAGCGAAGAAATCGAAATAATGAAAGAAGATGCAAAAATTCTTCGTAGAAGCGGAGCAGATGGTTTTGTTTTTGGATCCTTGGCAGATAATGGAGATGTGGACATGAAAACATGCAGAGAAATTATTAAAGCCTGTCATCCACTTCCAGTTACATTTAATAGAGCTTTTGATTTTGTTAGGCGGCCAACTATCGAAGTAGAAGTAATAATAGATCTTGGATTTCAGAGAATTTTGACTAGTGGTAAACAACAAACAGCTCAAATGGGTGTCAAACTTATAACAAAATTACAAGAACAAGCGGGAAGTCGAATAATTTTAATGCCGGGAGGTGGAGTCAACAAGGACAACATTAAGTACATTTTGGAAAATACTGGAGTCGATGAAATTCATGGTTCTTTTAAAAAACTCAAAGATGATCCAAAAGATGAATCGAAAGAAGATGAGGTGGAAATTACCCTCTCCGATAAAAGCATTCCTGTTTACGTTACCGATGAGGACACGGTTGCAGAAATTGTAAACATACTGAAGACTGTCTAATTTTATTCGTTTTTTTTTAAATTTAAAAGGTTACTGACACAAACTGTTTTACCTAGATGACGTTCAATGTCCCTATTTTTTCTTGTAATAAGAATAATTAAAGATGTTTTTAGTTGTTTCATTAATTTAAAACAGAAAAAGAAATTATGCTAATTTTTTAGGCAGTAGAACTTGATCGTTCCTGTTCGTATAAAGTTATCCTAATGATCCACTGCTGGCGCCATCTGTAGAAACTATTCAAATTTCAAAGGTAGAAACAGCGAAATAACATTTATTAATTATTTAACTATTTTAATCGCTTCTCTGTGGTTCTGCGTTGAACTTAACCCTATATATTTTTCTTTGGAGCAATGAACAAACTAGTTGTATCTTGGAACAAACCATTTTCCTAAATTTCAAATTATGGGAAATTTGTAATGGTTTCGTTCTCCTTAGTTTGTTTTAATGCCTGTTGACTGCATTTCTAAAATATCAGGTAAATATTTGTCCTTTAGTCAATTGAGAAATATACAGATTTATTAAGGTATTCCAGATAATCTAGGGATACTACAGAATAAATAAGTCAAAATTGAATCCCCACCGGCACTGTCAAGCTAAAAATAGTTTATATTCTTTTTTCATACAAGTTTTGTGGTTACATATTATATAGTTGTAGGTCACAAAATGTTTTGGGTTAATTCATTGCATATTTTTATTCATTAGTTATTACATTATTTAATTAAAATGAGTAGCTATAATGTTACTGCGAAGCTTCTACATGGTCTGGGAAAATCCACTCGTAGAGGGATTAAGAAGTGTACAAAGTGTGGGGTTTATAATGGTACTAGAGGGACATTTTGTAAAAATGAGCAGTGCGGCATGTCGCTTAAAGCACATGAAGATCACACTTTTGATTTTGATGCTGTTAAGTTGGTCACTGGAACCGTTCGACAAGTTTATTCTGTTCAGGTAAAGGATGTTTCAAAGTCCAGAGGTTTTGTGCAGCTCCCGTTACTACAATCAAGTACAGAAGATAGCAGTGTATTGTCTGATGTTGCTCTATGTTTTGTTGATTCTTGTCAAAGATCCTTTGATAATTCAATTCTGAAATGTCATGAAGAAGGGCAAAATAATGACGAGACAGAGATATGTGACCATATTAAGTTGGCCCTTAAGAACCAAGCGTTAGCCAAGCCACTTTGTTTTGACAAATCTATACTTAAGTACCTGAAAATACCAAAGGAAACGAAGGAAAAATTAAATTTACTGGCTGCTGATAATGAAAGTCCACTCGTACAAAGAGTATCCAAAGGTGTCATGGCAGTAAAATGTCAAGTAGCTCCAAAACAGCCTCTAGGATATTTACATTTTACTTTCCTAAAGGGAAAAAATAAAGGATATGAAAAATATTTTTGTAATTGTACAGAATATTTAATTTCTGGTAAGCTCAAACTTCAATTTAGATAAATTATAAATATTTGGTACATTTCAAGCAAAAAAGGCTTATAGGCTACTTTCCTTATTCAAAGAAGTAGTCAATTTCTCAAAGGGATATGATTTTTCTTATCTGACTGCTTAATTACCCACAGGATAATTTGTATGGGTGTCCGGTAAGTATAGGGCTAATATTTCGCCAGCGTACACGGCAGGTCAAAATAATATTATATAATAACTTGCATCATACATGATCCATATAATGATTTTTCTTAATGCCGCTCCTAACAAAGATATCAAACCCCTGAGATGCACCTGAAGAGTTAAAGTTTCGATTATAACTTTTAAGCGACCCTGTATAATGAAATTTTGTGTTTTGTACAGCCCATATAAGCTAAGAAACTCATACTAGAATCATTCTTGTACAGGGTGTCCCATTTTCGACACTTAGAGTTATTATCAAAGATAGAATGTTGCGGTTTTCACTTCAGTGGGCCACTTTTTAACAAAACAAAACATTCCGGTTCCAAATTTGTCATTGGTTTTCAATCTACAGGGTTATTTTAAAAATCTTCGCTTTACGCATTAACTTATCAAAAAGGTCAAAACTGATATTGTTAGAGATTTTCACGTAAAGTTCAGTGGCGTAACCAGTTTTTCCCGAAAGAGTTTCGTTTTTAAGATATTAATAAAAATAAATTTGTTTAAATGGGACACCCTATATATTAATTTTTTAATTAATTAAGTATACTATGGGCTTTACAAAAATGTATAGTTGTTTATATTTATATTCAAAGATTACCTAAGAATGCGATATTTTTAATAATTTACATTACTTTTATCCATGGCCAATTTATTAGAAACAAAGGCAAACGGTCACAACTTGACCGATCTCTCATGTTTTAATATTTATAAAGGGGTATCGTTTAACTGGTTAGCAAAATATTCTTATTTTTGCGAACAAAAAAAATGTAATCGGTCAGCCAAAATGGCTAGTTGGTCAGCACCTTATGGACAGCAAACATTTCTGAATCGTGACAGTGCCCTGGGAAAACAAGTGAAAACCCGCCCCCGCTACACCTTTTGTAGCCGATTTCCTTCTGTATTCGGCAAAATAAACCACAAGAAAGTTACATAAATTGAAATTTTCAGTTCTTTTTGAATATAAATTAAGCAACTATCCATTTTTGTAAAGCCCAAAGTATGCTGAATTAATTAAGAAAATAATATATTGGATGTCCGATTTAAAGATTTTCAACATCATCATTTAGATTAAAAACTAAGAGAGCCATGACAAATTTGACACAGGAACCTTTCGTTCATTCCTTTTAAAACAAGCACTGGCACTATTTCTCCGCTTTCTATTCACCTTGCAAATGATGCGCAGGTGCAGTGGCGGGTCTATGATTAGATTTAGGGGTGGGGGGTTGCTAAATTTGATAAATACTTTATAGTAAAAATAGTACTAGAAAAACTGATACGGTAAAGTGTGAATTCAGATAAATAACAGAAATCTTGAATATTTTTACATTTTGTCAAACACTTAATTACAGCGGCGACTCGTGGGCGTATAGAGCAAGAGCAAAGGAAAACATATTTTTAAACAGACTATCATTACGCGTCAATATAATTCACGCTAGAAGGCTAGAAAGTGGCACTTCCTCTGAATAGCCACTGCTTAATTAATCATTTTAGGAAAATAGTCCTTATTTTAGAGCTATATCAAGCTCGCACTCTGTAGCGGCACCTGGGTCTTTTGTAGCTTTTTTGTTACGCCGGTCGCGCATATGTAGCTTGAGCCGGGTCCGAGAAAACCGAGGATCCGCTAGCTTAAACTTCAATTGTAGCGGCACAACCTAGGACCAGGCTATTTTTTTGTAACTTTTTTGTAGCTTCTTTGTTACATAGGTTTCATCCTTGTAGCTTGGTCGACAACGCCACAGTGGTGCGTATCTTAAGATCTGTCTCATTCGCCAGCACTCTGTCGCGGCACCACACGGTCTTTTGTAGCTCCTTTGTAGCTTTTTTGTTACGCTCGGTCGCGCATATGTAGCTTGAGCCGGGTCCGAGAAAACCGCGGATCCGCTAGCTTAAACTTCAATTGTAGCGGCACAACCTAGGACCAGGCTAATTTTTTGTAACTTTTTTGTAGCTTCTTTGTTACGTAGGTTTCATCCTTGTAGCTTGGCAACTAGTCGCGTATTTGTGTCAGAGCGAAAGGACTTTGCCGAATGAAAGTATGTGTGATTCCCTGACAGCAGTCCGCCGTTTTTTGTGAGTTGTAAGGTTAAAATCGTAAACAATTTAATGGCACAAAAATGTCGCATTTTGAGTCTGAAAGAGAATATTGATGTTGTGGAAGTTTGTAATTTGATAACAATGATTTTGGCGAGTTCATTAACATTGATAGCAATGTGCTATTAGAAGATGATAGTGACCCCATTCCTACCGATTATGTAGCCCAAACTGAAACCACATCACTATCTGACGACTCTGATGAAGAAGTTGAATGCAGTAATCAAACAAATGTCACCAATTATCAACAAGCCATTAGTATGGTAAAGGAATTATAAGAGTATGCAAAGAATAGAGGTGACTCTACAGCAATGGAATTATTATCAGACTTGAAATTACATTTTCTAGATTGCAAACGCAAACACGTCAAACTACGTTATTAGATTTTTTTAGTACTACATCCTAACTAAAACTAGTGTATTTTTGTTATGTTACGTTTATTTATACATACATATACATAGTAATAATTTTGCATTTACATATTACCTAATAACAAATTTCCCATGTGTGGACACCTCTATTAGGCGGACACATTTAGACGGTCCCGTAGGTGGCCGCCTAAGAAAAGTTTCACTGTACATGCTACATACAATAAACGAATTAAAGGGAAGAGGGATAAAACATATCTAATTCCAGTTTGACATTTCTAGACGACAAGGCTTCATTTCATTTCATCTCCTGCGACGAATTTATATTAGCGAGTGATAAGTCATTCAACCTATAGCCCCCCTCCCCCACCCGTAGATCCGCTACTGCACAGGTGCATCGCGAACTTAAAAATGTCGTGGAAAATCATATTGAACTTTAATTTATGAGTTAAATTTAAGAAAACGCCACCATTTTGTGAACTGTCGTATGTTAATATTGAGGTAATATTTTATTTTTTAGCAACAAGAGGTCAATATAAAAATATAAAGTATAAGTGCATTCATTATTATGCTTGCATTGCTGCACTCTCTAGTAACCCGGAGTACTGCGAGGAATTTTCGCATTTTATCAATAATGAAATAACGTCTAGAGGTAAGTTAAATGTGCATTATTATACCGGGTGGTGCGTCCGAACAGGACACATGTCAATGATAAATGCAAGAACGATAGGAATACTCCATACATAAATTACTCAACAAATTTTTTAGGTAAAGCATCAGTGACAGTGGCTACTCCCAAAATAATAAAGCTAATTGAAGTTAAACGAGATAACATCAATATAATATCAAATCAACTAATTAAAACTTCTAATTTACCTAAGAAGGTATTTATATTGATTTTAATATTGTGCCTAAGTCGATTTAAGGGGTCCATCACCGACCTATATCTATGGATAGCCAAACTCTAAAAGTAAAAGTGGCAGATATATGGCCTCGCGCATGTAAACAAAGCTGATCGTCAAATGTCATGCGCAATGCGGCCTGATAAACTATTTACGTTAACCGGCGAACAGGACCGTACTTCGACCTTAATGAACATGATTACAAGGCAAATATTTTGGCACACTTCTTTACTTGGAAATAAACAATCTATTTTCTCGCATTAAAGGAGGCGTTGTGGCCATCACTGATAGTTAGAGAGACGGTGACAATAGGGGGTCCATAAAGTGGAATATCAGTAATTTGATTTTTCGCAGAGTTTAGGCCCCCCTCTACAATTTTTATATCTGATGAAATGCCGTAGAGCGTTGCTGAGAGGCGATGTACCGCTTTAGATAGGAAATTCTCAATAAATTCAAAATTATATCGAGCCATGTCTGAAAATGATTTTTTTTTACATGTGCCCCGAAAGTGCCTCTTTTCATGAATGTTCTCTTCACCGAAAATGGCGTTTTCCAAGAGAGCGGACGGGAAAGTATCGAAGCGGGCGTGAAAGATTTTTCCCGCCCGCTTCGAGTCACCATGTGCTCATAAATAAATAAAACCAGAATTGTCTGTGCGGGATTTGAACCCGCGACCCTCAGATCGCCAGGCGGACACTCTACCCACCGAGCCATACTACAACTACAATAAATAGCGGATTATATATAAATTAAATTGGCAGTTAATTTTTCAAAGATGTTTTAGAAAAATGTCTGAAAAATTTCTTTATTTATATGGCCTCAAAGACTCGGGCACTTGTAAAAAAATAAATAAAACCAGAGATGCCGGGATTTGAACCCGCGACTCTCCGATCACAAGGCGTACGCTATACCACTAGGCCACCGAGCCTATTTGACAAAAATAATAAATAGATATTTACATTCTCCATGCGCGAGTGTTTTCATGTCATGTAGACAGGAAAACTGACTGAAGAATTTCTTTATTTATTTGGAATCAAAGCTTCGGAGCACTTGTAAAAAAAAATACGGTACATATCTCGGGCCGTCGGAGGCTTTTCCGGACTCTCCGCATCTCGTCCGTAAAAGCCTCTTTTCGGCTCTTGATACGTAATGTACTATTACAGCATCTGCGTGACCCCAAAGTCACGGGAAACACATTTTCTGACAAGTCAACCCTTGCATATACTTTTCCGAGAGTTTAAAAAAAAATTAATGGAAAAATTATAAAGTCTCAGTGACATGGGTCCAAGTGGGCTTAATCGATTTGTATTCACATGGAGATGACTCGTAAAGAATTTTCTGATAAAAAGAATATTGCGATTGAATATTAAATATATACAACTGAACGATATCTGCCTTCCGGTATCTCTGCGTAATATTGTCAGAATTCCGCCTAGCTAGGTGCGATTCTCCTGAAATTTTTTTTCCACAATATTTGGGTGTCAAGGAATGTAGTGTGACAATTTTATGACATGTCACGATCATTTTCCGAATTTCCTCCGAGGAGATTTAAAAAAAATTCCAATAATGAAATGGCGAGACCTGGAACGACAAATTTATTTTCACATACTCTTAACATATAATGTTTTGATACGCTCGGAAAAGTATATGCAAGGGTTTACTTGTCAGAAAATGTGTTTCCCGTGACTTTGGGGTCACACAGATGCTGTAAATTTATTTTCAGAAATGACTCAATATAATTTTGAATTTATTAAGAATTTCCTATCTAAAGCGGTACAGTGCATCTCAGCAACGCTATACGGCATTTCATCAGAAACTCCATGAAAAAACAAATTACTGATATTCCACTTCACGGACCCCCTGTTGTCACCGTCTCTCTAACTATGAAAAGCCACTTTTAGAATTAATTTTGATATACGACTGATTTCGGTTCTGTACGGTCGTCGTTGGTTCACAAACGAACAAACCGGCACCAATACGGCGGGGTTGCCTATATCACTGCGACAACATTATGCGCAAGACAACCGACGAGTAACCTTTAAACATATGACCGGTAAACCGTGCGCACCAACCCATTTTTTCACTCATAAAAGTTGTACGCATCTATATTTATAGGTTGGTGGGTGAAATCAAGAACGTTTAAGCAGAGGACATGAATCCCCTATACGAACAAACCCGAACGAACCCAATATATTATTTCCCTATCATAATTTTTTAAAAGGGAAGATAAATAAATAGATATAGATATAATGCTTTTGAGAGTTTGTTCCTTCGAATTTCTATTTTTCAGAGGTCAGACACTAAGCATAATCTCTAATCTACTTACATTAACAAAACGCACGTGAATGCATTCTCTGCTAAATCGCCCTTGGGTGAAATGAGTGGAATTCTTCTTTTGCGGCACCATGTAAGCTAATACGCTGTATATCTTAATTTTTAGGAACCATCGAAATCCACTATAAAGAAACAAAAATATATTATTAAACGATGTAAGAAAATTGTACCAAAAATTTATCCAATTGAAATTAAAGTTCTAAATGAAGCTGCTTTAACAAGAAACGATGACCACAGTGTTACTTGGCACTTTCTGGATTGGTTAGCTTTTGTAACAGAATCGATAAACAAAACGATGCAGTTCATTAATTGCGGTATTGTTAATACGCAAATATTTTTTATTCCCGAGGTAAGAATGGTAAAGAACTTGTCAAGTTACCTGATTTGCTCTAAACTGCAATGTTCGCCAGCTATTCTAAAGGCCGTATTACAGTCGGGAATTTTTATGGCGCCAACAGTGGCAATTATAATTCAAGGATTCATGCGCAGTACACCGTTCTCCGTACTACAGTCGGAAATTCTGCTCTTCTGACAATTAAAAATGACACGGATTCATGCGCAGTACACCGTTCCCGATCAGCTGTCTCTCATTACCAGAAATGGGGCAGGCGTAGACATGGATTATTCTGTTATTTTTAACTGTTTAATAGTTGGTCGAAGCATATATGAACAGCTAATGGCCATTTAAACCCACTGGCACTTAAATTAGCAGTTTACATTCTTTATTAAACTTATGGACTGCTATTTCAGCAACTTTTTGCACCTCCTATTTGTAAATAACAGTAGCTGCTTTAACTGGAAATCAAAACGAACAGGTACAGTACCCACTGCTGTTCTGACCGTTGACAATGCTCCAGCTGATCGAGAACGGTTTACTGCGCATGAATACGTGCCATTATAATTGCCGGCGCAAGAGAAAAAATTGCCGAGTCTAATACGGCCTTAAGCGGTTTATTCATAAGCTGAATTCATAGTTGCCGTAACGTAAGCCGTAAGAACAATAAACATGTGATCTAGAATAGAACAATTCACAGTGCATTAAAAAGCAGGTCAGGGTTGTTAAAGTAGTTAATGTAACATTTACTGTAGTAAATGTGATTTGCTACATGATCTTACTACGTATTTTGTTACATTTACTACATTTGCTACTTTCACGGTTTCATTTTTAGAATATTTTTATTTAGATGAAACCGTACAGCAAAAAGCAACAGAAGAACAATAATCAAAAATTGCCACTATATGTTGAGGTTATGTTGTGTTTTTGACACTCACCCAATCAAAACAATATTTACATTTACTACGTTTGCGACGTAACAAATGTAACAATGTAGTAAATTCAATTTTTCTGCAACATTAACATATACAGGGTGTTATGGAAATGACTTATTATATTTAAATGGGTGACTCCTATGACTTATTATATTTAAATGGGTGACTCCTAGGGAGTCCTAGAGAAAGTCTACATACTTTTTTTTCTTTAAATCGAATATCTAAATACTAAGGTAAAAACCGTTTTTACCCACATACTGTCGCGCCGTTACATCTGGATTCACTTAGCAACAATGTGGGTCACTAGAGTATACTAACAGTGTTGTCAGATCACACCGCGTGTCTCGCCTTTACTTGAATACTGGCGGCGCGCCCTTCATACTTCAGTAGGCTTCGCGACTCTGGAGTGGAACGACGTCGAGCGCCGAGCGTTCCACGTTCTTGACGTATACGAATTTTAAACGTTTTGTTAGTTGTATTGCCCCATTTTTTTTTTGTTGTGAAATAATTCATAATAAGAAATGTTGTGATGTGATTTAAAATTTGTGTGATATTATCTAGTGTTAGTTCTGTTGAAAAGCATACTTTTTGTGTTTTATTTTTTTATGGAATTTAATTATAAAACGGATTATTTTAAAATAAGATCGAAAGTAAGAGAGTATGTACCTTAAAATTGTAGTTTCTTTTTCTAAAAAGTTTGTAAAAGAAGTGTCTTGTTGTCAAAACTGAGCACGTCCGTTTACAATTGTGTTGCAATATGACAACACCGCCTACAATGCGCTGGCCTCCTTTGGGGACTTGAGGCTATCGCAATAAATTATGTATTGCGAACGTCGTCAGTAGCAGCCACGTAAATTTTCAGACTTCATATAAAGTGTATATTTCACTTAATAATTCAAAGCGCCATTTATGGTTATTTTTCTTCAATTTATTTTCATATCAGGATTTGCCGGTTTAAATATAATAAGACATTTCCATAACACCCTGTATATTACGTAACAGTTCGACAAATCACATTATATACCCGTGATATGCCAAAACCGTCAATGTTTTCAATAGATTTTATGCCAAGTTGGCTGTGAAATCCATCGGGTTGCATTGACAGCGGAAATGCCAGGAAATTATAAACGTCAACATTTTTAATTTGGGTATTATTTTTGGGTATATAAGTAAAGTATGAGTGACTACGATATTCAGATTGAGGGAACTACACGTGAAATTATATTACAAGCTGCATCTGCAGCAAATAATTTATTACTAGAGAAATCCAGGGAGCGGTACGAGAAAGTCTATCAAAAATGTATTGACTGATGTACTGATAACCATGTACCGACTCAGAAATTTTTTATTAGCATATTTCGATAATTTAACATAAAAGTAAATATGTTGTAGTAGAAAAAGTATAGTACACAACTCTTGTGGTAAGCCTTACGCACTCTTTCGAAGTACGTACGTAACGAAACTATGAACGGGTATGTCATTACTGACTATGAATCCAGCTTTATAGTAGGAGAGTACAGTTCTGGTACCAGTAATTAGTAGAGACTTCTATAATTTAACCTCTAGAATTATAAATAAATAGCTTCATTATGATTACCCATATTTTTACGAACCACTTTCTACTTGGCCATATCCACAAAATGAAAAGTATTGAATTAGAATAATTATTAAAACGACCCGTGTGGATAAAAAAAAACATCGGCTTGTATAGATGTAAAATAATGGACATTTTGTGTTTTCTTTGCCCGGTTGGTTCAAATACCCAATAAATAAAAATATTTTCCAAAATAACTGACAACGCGGGTCAAACACATGCTGACAAAAACTGATCACGTACTTGTTCGCGTTTACAATTCTTTGTGTTGCAAGATATTTTTTCGCCGTTATTGTTATGGAGATAATTGTTCAAAATGGTATGACCGAAGAATGAAGTGCTAAAATTATAGTATTTTTTTCTAATGTTTAACTTGTAAATATGACAACAATGGCCAACATTCACTAACGTCTTTTGAGAATTGACCTACGACAATTGATTATGTATAGCTCTCTGGCAATTCTTTCCACGTGGTTTTTCGGGTTTGACATAATGTGACTTAACTCGCTTATTAATTCAACGCACGTGTGGTTATTTTTCTTCAGTTTGTTCGTTTAAATATAATGGGAAAGATTTGGGCGTTTAAATATAAAGTCATTTCCATAACACCCTGTATAAGTGCTTACAAATTTACAAAAAAAAAAACTATATAAAGAATCAAGTTTAAATCAGGAGTTTAATTTCTCTACAAAGGAGAAAATCATTATGCCAACATGTCCAATCATTCCACTTACATGGTATCTCACTTTGAGGATTTCCAAAGTTTCTAAAACTAAAACCTTTTTGTTTCTAGGGTTTCTTCCAGTCATTTAGTAAAAGAATTCCCGGTGTTTATGTTGAACAGAGAACTAACATGGGTTCAGTCTATTACAGTATTATGAATGTGAATCATGTTAAAGAAATCTTTGATACAACCATGGTAAGACAGATGACCATCTTGACGGTTAGGTTATATAGTTCTGTCGCTCAATTGTGCCGTGTCATATTGATAGAATATGAAGAAACAATTTTTTTGTAGTTGGCACTTCTTCGTACGACGCTGTCTTAATACATTATCCACACATAAAGTCTTGTCTTGGCCTTGCTATTTTGCCGTGCTAGGCCAGAAGGCGGTAACTACATATAATATATATGGTAGTTACCGTCATAAGCCTCAACATGGCATTATTGTCATCATCAAAACAATTTTAACTAAGCGGTCGGAGCGACACTGATAATTCAGTCAACGATGCTTTTGCCTCAAAACCTTATATTTAACAAATTTTAGTAATTTTTTTAGTTCATAATATGATCAGTTTATAGCATTGATACAGTAGAAGTTCATACTGGGTTTCCAACCTAAACTAAAGAGAAGTGAGACGGCAGAATTGTAACACTGATAATTTAGATAGCGGTGGTTAGTAGTTTATAGACAATTTTTAAATAAAAGAGTGCAAAATTCAATGTTAAGTTAAGTTAAGTTTAGCGTAGCAAGTTTAACAAAATTTCCAAATTTGATAGCGAAATATTTAGTGAAAATCATCTCCCCTCCCCCCTTCAGCGGGATGTAGCTCGCTAGGGAGGGGACAAGACAAAATTTTATATGAACTTCTATCCTTGTTTTGGCCCAATTTACTTATTTAATGCCTAATTATTGACCTTTTAGGACACCCTGTAGAATGTCATGATAAAATTTATATTTAATGTGGCATATAATACAAGATGTCATATTTAAGGGGGTTATTCTTGGGTTCATATTCAGAAAAAACTTCATATGAACATATTATGTCCTAACCGTCTTAACTTTTGAGATAAGGTGTTAAGGATTTTCATTTTTTTTAATAATTTGTTAAGGTTAATGACTTAAATGCGTGGCAACTAAACTAGATCGACAAAACTGTCAAAACTGTTTATGTTTACAAAACAAAATCTGCTTCTTACCTACTAGATCCTTTTCAATCAAAAAATTAAGAGACGCAATTTACAACAAGGAATGAAATTTTCAAAAATTTCAAATTTCAAAAATTTCAAATTTCAAAAATTTCAAATTTCAAAAATTTCAAATTTCAAAAATTTCAAATTTCAAAATTTCTTATTTAAAACAGAAGTGGCATCGTACCATTCTTTTCTTCAAAAATACCGAGGGCAATTCCCGTACGAACGCCACTGATGGGAATAAATAAACATCAAAGAAAAAGTCCATTTTCTTTAAGAGACCTGTTTCGTAACTAACAATGGGTGAACTCAAAGTCACGGTCTCATAAATTATCTATTGTATATTTAAAGAAGCGTGGTTACATGTTTCGCCCAACTGGGCATCATCAGACCTAATTTTTTTTATTTATTTTAAAAAACTTTTGAACAGAAAAAAGATAAAACCACGAAACAACGTCACTAAGTTACCTTAGAATAAAAATTTACACCACAACACAAAAACTGCACAAATAACAAGCAGTTACAGTTAAAAATACAAGTAAAACAATAAAAAATATAAAACAAGAAAAACAATTTTTTAGGATGACATTTTAACATTCGATATTTATATTTTATATTATTTTACTCGTATTTTTAAATGTAACTGCTTGTTGTTTGTGCAGTTTTTTGTGTTGTGGTGTAAATTTTTATTCTAAGGTAACTTAGTGACGTTGTTTCGTGGTTTTATCTTTCTGTTCAGAAGTTTTTTTAAACAATTTAAAAAAAAATTTTTAGGTCTGATGATGCCCAGTTGGGCGAAACATGTAACCACGCTTCTTTAAATATACAATAGATAATTTATGAGACCGTGACTTTGAGTTCACCCCTTGTTAGATAAATAAACATGTTATACTCATATATCATAAAATGCTCTTGATGAATAGAAAGTGTGTACCAAATTTCACAAGAATAACTAGAGCAGTTACACAGATATTAATAAAAAACTGTATCTCAAAAGTTAAGACGCGCTGGACATATGTTCGGGTTTGTTCGGGTTTTCATATAAACTGAATTTTCATGTGAAGTTTTTTTCTGAAAATGGACCCAAGAATAACCTCCTTAACATTAGCATGTTATTAAGAAATACCCTGTATATTACATTTGAATCTTAAAATGTTAATTGTTTTGGGTTAAGTTAAGAATTGCAAACAAGTTTGTTCGGGTTTGTTCATAGTACAATTGAATCTTAAAATGTTAATTGTTTTGGGTTAAGAATTGCAAACAAGTTTGTTCGGGTTTGTTCATAGTACAATTGAATCTTAAAATGTTAATTGTTTTGGGTTAAGTTAAGAATTGCAAACAAGTTTGTTCGGGTTTGTTCATAGTACAATTATTGAATCTTAAAATGTTAATTGTTTTGGGTTAAGTTAAGAATTGCAAACAAGTTTGTTCGGGTTTGTTCGGGTTTGTTCATAGTACAATTGAATCTTAAAATGTTAATTGTTTTAGGTTAAGTTAAGAATTGCAAAGAAGTTTGTTCATCATGACCAGGAAGGATACATTGAATATGACGAAAACAGCGAAAATGACGATATTCATAAGCAATATCACTCGTCATTTATATTTTTCCTTAACGTCGGACAATCTACAGTTGATGAAAGTGATAATTGCAACAACGCATTCATTATTGAATGGCTACCGAATATTTGTAGCTTCACTCAAATCGGACAACTAAAAGTACAGTACAAATACGGAAAAAAGAGTATTTAAGGTTAATAAAAATATTTTTATAGTAACATGCACTTATTTCTTTAACCCTAAAAAAACCAGACTATCCAATTTCTGCAATGCTGCATTTTTAAACAACACACATATCAATTTTGCACACCTATTAGTTGTGAAAATTTGCACACCCTCGTACGAGAGAGCGGAGACCCACTATAAGGCTGTAAATATCGCATTTATCGTCATTATACCTTTATTTCCAATAACTCTCCTATGCATTTGATTATACGCGTTGTTATGGAAATTACTTATTATATTTAAACCGGCAAATCCTGAGATGAAAATAACTTGAAGAAAAATAATCTTAAATGGCGATTTGAATTATTGTACGAAATATACACTTTATATGAAATCTGAAAATTTACGTGGCCGCTACTGAAGGCGTTCGCAATCAATAGTTTATTGAGGCGGTGTTGTCATATATTGCAACACAGAATTGTAAACGCACGTGTTCAGTTTTTGACCACAAGACGTCTTTGACCCGCGTTCACTTCTTTTTCAAACTTAAAAAAAAAGACTACAATTTTAAGGTACATACTCTCTTACCTTTGATCTTATAATCCGTTTTCTAATTAAATTCCATAACAAAAAAAAAAGTATATTTTGCAACAGAACTAACAATAGGTAATATCACAGAAATTTGAAATCACATCACAATATTTCTTATTATGAATTATTTCACAACAGAAAAAAATCTGGTAACTAACAAAACGTTTAAAATTCGTATACATCAAGCATGTGGAACCCTCGACAACGTCATCCCATTCCCGAGTCTCGAAACATACTGAAGCAATGATAGTCGCGCGCGGCAGGTATCCAAGCAAGGGCGAAACGGTGTGATCTGACAACACTATTAGTATACTCTACTGACCCACATTGTTGCTAACTGAATTTACTGAATCCAGATGGAAGGGCGCGACAGTATGTGGGTAAAAATGGTTTTCCCCTTAGTACCTATTTAGATATTCACCCATTTAAATATAATATGTAATTTCCATTTTCCATTCCATTTTGCCAATAATCTCATTACCCGCTTTTGAGCTAAAAAAAAAAAATATCTTGTATAGTGATGTGTCTGTCCACAATATAATCTCATAGTATTATGGGAAACAGTAAAACAAAGTTGATCTTGTAAATTTCCATTATATTAAAAAAGAACATGACATGTTTCGCTTACATTGTAGCTTCGTCAGATGACAATGGTATAATAACGATCTAATGTGATACAATAAAATTCACATTCTTGAAAAAATTTGAAGGAGAAAGGGTGGGTTAGAGGGCGAATAGCGGGAAAATTGAAAATCCCGAACAAACCTCAAATTTTATATCATTTTCTATTTAGCATTAAGAATAAGGGTAAGTTCGTATAAGGTTGTCTATTCTGAAAGTTTGTGGTTTTCGAAATATTGCTAATTTAGTATATTTATATGGCGATTTTGCTGGAGTTCAATTATAGGTAGTTCAAAAACATTTACATGTAACAAAAACAAATGTTCTCGATATTACCTACTTTATCATATTCTCCATAAATAATAAATAAGATGACATAATCTTCGATCGTATAATTTAAACGCCCAGGCATGATTAATTATTACTATTTTCGAATGGGAAGTGATTAAGATTGCAGCTTCATGCATTTATTTAGCACTTGACTAAACTAGGAGTAACTGAGCTTAAAATCCGGAGCAAAATGGCCATAGACAACCTTATACAAACTTACCCTTTTTAATAATAGAAAATAATTATAAAATTTGGGGTTTCCGTTTGAAAATGTAGATTTTTTCAGTTTTCTCAATTTTATTTTTAATCTTATTTTTTGAACATCCTGTATTAATAGTTATCAAAATAAGATGATAAGTCTATTAAAGCAGGTTCCTTTCAAGAGGCAATCCAACCCAAATTAAACAATAAAGGCTTCCTTAGAGCAAAAATTAATATTTATTTTAAGTTTTCTTGAAGTAGTCCATCTCAAAGTGGAGTGAAGTTATAGGGAGGTAAAGAAACTCACAGTCTGCTCCACTAGTTTAATAGAAATAAATACTATAAACCAAACATGTTTCGAAGACTTAAGTCTTCATCTTCAGTGGTAAATAAAACATCTACAAAGGAGGTACCTATGACATTGGTGCAACTAGTCAAGCAGGAAAAGAAAACGTTTTGAAAATGTAAAAAATTCAATTATAGTTAATAAAGAAAGAAAACTAAAATTCATTTTATTGTAAGGTAAAACAATGAAAAAAAAAAATTCCTGCTTGACTAGTTGCACCAATGTCATAGGTACCTCCTTTGTAGATGTTTTATTTACCACTGAAGATGAAGACATAAGTCTTCGAAACATGTTTGGTTTATAGTATTTATTTCTATTAAACTAGTGGAGCAGACTGAGTTTCTTTACCTCCCTATTTATTTTAAGGTCTGCAACTGTCATTTCTGACATCAACTGATTCTCACTATCGTACAAGTCACGTGCTCGGCAACTTCAAGGCACCGGCTCGGCAAAATAGGTTAATCATTATTATGTCTGCCGAGACGTTGCGTGTGAATTTACACCTGCAAAATCTATAAAGCCGCAAACACACTATTATCACGTCACGTGAGTTCACGTGTTGTCATATCGGCAGAATAGCACATGCTGACACGGTTTAGAAACAGACTACGTACACTACAGATAATTTTTATTACATTTTTTGTGTTTGTCAAGATGGACAAGTGAATCTTGTAGCCTTCTAGCGGCAAACTCTGACATCGTGTTATTACGCGTGCCGAATATGTAAATTTGCAAAAATAAACTTGTGCTGTCAAGTATGACTTGCCGTGAGCTGCATGAGGTGACTATAGTGTACTTCTAAACCTATTTATAAGCACGCATAAACCGCCTTGCAGATATTTCGGGTGTGTCGTGACATTGCGTGATAGCATGTGATCTCACGATAATAGTGTGTTTACGGCTTAAGATTCAATGATAAATATATTTTGCCGCGCCGGTGCCTTGCCATTGCCGAGCACGTGCCTTGTACGATAGTGAGAATCAGCCTTTAGACTTGGGTATATGACATGATATTTGAAATCTGCCTAGAATCTTAAAATCCAAAATTGTAATACTTAATATATAGAGTATTCTATTTAAAATAAACAACTGCCATCATATTGAAAATATTTTAGCATAGATACTGTCATTCTATGCATAGCAAGGTATTGTGCTGCCCCCCCTGTATGCTGACAATTGTAATTAACAATATTTTGGATAATGAATTGAGCTTTTCATTTATTGCAGAATTTGTTTAAATCACCCTGTATGGTTTACGACCGATTATGACTATAAAATTTCCGCTTATATCTGTTCGTTCTAAATATTTTATGAAACATTTTTATAAGATTAGAATTACAGCTCTAGTCGATTGTCTGTTAATTGCGATAATTTTATTTTCTATTTAGATTCCCGTCTAACGATGCAGTTCGACGCACAGTTCTCGACCTTTAGCCTGCATAGATCTCGTCGACCTCGCTAATAAAACATTTACTGCAGTTGTGAAAAGTAATGAATGCCATGTAGACATGGCTGACAGTGGCGGTGAATATACTTTCACTCTAGATGAGCACGCGCGACAATATGCAATAGAAAATTTAAATGAAACCGAAGACAACCGTAATGCTTGTTTGAAAGATATAAGGCTATGGTTGACGGAGGAGACGCCCTGGATAAGAGCACGTACTAAGGACAAGTATTTACTACCGTTTCTACGCGGATGTAAGTTTAATTTGCCAAAAACCAAACAGAAGATGATCAATTACTACACAATGAAAAAGGATCGACCCGAGTGGTTTAAGAATAGGAATCCCCTTCTTCCTGAGGTGCAGGAACTCATTAAAATGGGTGTGTTTGTTCCACTCAAGGAACGCCATGACAATAAAATGGTTATCGTCATCCGTACGGCCGCCCACGATCCAAAGAAATACAAATGGGATGATGTCTTTAAAGCTGGAAAGATGATTCTCGATATTGCCTCTCTTGAGAGCGAATACGCACAAATTTACGGAGTGATCGCCATTTTCGATATGACCGGCATGAGTTTTGGTCATTATAGAAACCTCACTCCCGCCCTTATTAAGAAAGCCGTGTTTGCGTGGCAAAACTACCACGTAAGACCGAAGCAGTTGGAGTTTATTAACGCCCCATCTTATATAAATGTGGCATTAAGCATTTTTAAAAGTTTTATGACGCAGAAAATGAAAAGTAGGGTTAAGGTGCATTATGGTGGTCTTGAAACGGCACAGCAAGTCGTGTCGAGAGAAATATTGCCGGTTGCGTATGGTGGTGACGGTGAAAGTTTGGAAACTTTGGGAAATTTTTGGTTTGAAAAATTATTGGAGTATCGGGATTGGTTTGCCGAGGATGAAGCATATAAGGCTGAATAATAAACAAAGAATGTTTCCCGGCATGTTTCAGTCACAATATGTAAGTATGTATATTCATTATTTTTTGGATTTGTTATTACAATTTTAATATTACGAAAGTTCGATGCCTTTATACAATTGAAATTGAATTTCTTATCTTAGACTCTAAGATAAAGAAATATATCATCAAAATTTTAGCGTAGACTTGTTATTATTAGATTTCTACAGGGTGTTATGGAAATGACGTATTATATTTAAATGGGTGACTCCTGGGGTGTCCTAGAGAAGCGCTACATATTTTTTTTTTAAATCGAACGTTTAAAAAGTGGGGTAATTCACCCCTAAACCCACACACACAACTCTTCGGCTCGTTCATATATGAACATATTACATTGCCCAGCTGGGTAACCAACAGATGTTCATGCACAATGTTGCCAAAATGTTTAAAAGTGTAAAACTTTAGTTCCTTATAAAAATAAATATTTAGCTTACTTAGACAGTAAATCCAGGACGCGATTAAGGAATCCAAGGCACAGACACTTTCAGTTCTTTTTGCTATGGCCCAGAGACTATGGGAAAAACTTTATGCTCATCACGTGTCCTGATGATAGTGTGGGAGTGCATACTAAGCTTATCACTAAACCCCAACACTAACGCATCATTACACCTTACAATAACACACATAGAACAAGATCACTTAATCATTTCTCAATAGAAATAATAAAAACGCTAATTTCTATGGGCCATTAACCCTTTACTAAAGATAAAATGAAACAATTATGTTAACAATTGACATGAACTACCCTTTGAATGGTCTCGTCCACCTTCGGAACAGTTGCACTTTCTTTCCGAGAACTCTCCGCTAGGAGAACCAGCGCGGTTGCCATTTCCGAGACTATAATTATACAGGAAAGTAATATCATAGAAGGAAATTCGGCAATTTATGATAGTCGCGTATAAAACATCGAAAGTGGCAACGCTGTATTTTTTAAATATTAGCCCGATTGTTCAAGACCAGCTGTTTAAAGAATCCGGCCGATATCGATCGAGAGAACCAACGTGTTATTTATTTTTAAAATTTTTAGATGTTAAATACATTATTTCCTAGACAATAAGGGCGTATTTTTGTCTACACAGTAGCACTTTAAAATACTAATTCAGATTGAACGGTACTTAAATGTGTTGTGACGCGAAAACTAATGTGAATTTGTGGTGTTTTTTATAAATTAAGTTGGTTTTAAATAAGTCCGAAATGGTAAATAAAATTACATTTTTTTTTTTCTAAAGGTTAAGTGGCATTTATAAACTTTTAAGTTGTCCAGATCTGACGGCTGTCGTTCGAATTGAACAAATGAGAACACACCTGACCATTTAGAAACTCCGCGGCGATTCGTTCGAGTCAGTTCAAGTTTATAAATCAGAGATTGTTTCCCAGCGAACGGAACGTAAAAGTTTATAATAATGTACCCTGAAAAATAAACAACTTGAAATCTGTCAAACGGTTATTGACTTTCTAAAGAGTTTACCCTGAAGATATGACAACACTGTTCAAGATTCACTGCCATATGTTGCTGTGTTTACCTTCCGAACAGGTGCACCATGTGGTAATTTTTGGTTTGACATAGGGTCATGTACAGGGCATATTAAATTAAAGCGCCATTTTTGGATATTTTTCTTCAATTTGTTTTCATCTCAGGAATTGCCGGTTTAAATATAATACGTCATTTCCATCACACCCTGTATAAATAAATTCAGTGGATGAAGGTTGGTGTGGATATGGGTTTATAGTTTATTATTTTTATTATTTTAATAACAGTGACATCTTAAAAACATTGTACACTTCCTACGTAGGGCCAAAGTTGAAGTATGCTGCAGTAAGCTGAGCACCAGAGTACAATGTTCATATTGAAAGCGTTCAAAGGAAATGTTTAAAATAGCTTTAAAAGCGACGGAATATATCCCATACATGGTTTTCCCCAAGCTCAACTGATTCAAAGATTTAATTATGAGTCTCCGGGGGCCCCGTAATTGCCACCGTTTAAAATACTTTATTTAAATTATTAAACAATCAGTTAAACTCACGGCAAAACATAACTTTCTAAATGGCAATTGGAAGAACGAATATTTTAGTTTTTCCTATATTTCTTTTCTAATGTGTGATGAATACAATAAACGCATCATTAAACTCGCGCGTCACTCGAGTATAATAATTCCAGAATATACGATTGACGTAGTTTTCCGTTAAAACTTTCTTTTATAAACTATTTTTGTGTAAACTAAATTTTGAGATTTATTATATACATTTTTTTTTCGTTCTGCCAGCTTAGCTCTCTTATGTAAAATATGTATGTTTCTTTAATCCTAAGTTCAATTGAGTAAACTACACTCGCCGACAATAAAACCCGGACAAAGATAATGTTAGTCAGGTTTATAGTCCTGTAACTTTTTTAAATGTGGTGCGATCTTGGTGAGATTTTTAGCAAAGTGTTGACTTGTGTCTTGGGATGATATCCTGAATTTTAGTTTTCAAAAATACTGATGTCTTGATAATTATACAGGCGGAAACATAAGCTACTGTTTACCTTTAATTTCTTAACGCCCTGTGTAAAAATTGAGCGGTAGAATTTAGCTACATTGTATTTTGGTTTGAAGTGTGACCTCTTCTTGACACAATGTTTTTTGGTTCACGTCATTAACTGCTTTGTAAAAGAGGATACAAAATTTTAAAGAAAGTATTGCCGTTTTTCAATTTTATTCACAATTCAGAACATTACATTATTTTATGGAGTAGCATAAACAAATATCCAAAGATTAATAGCGCGTATTGTCACCTCACGTCCTTATTACTTCCACCATGTGACGAGGCATGCTTCAATACAATACGGGCTATTAATTTGTGGATATTTGTTTATGCTACTCGATGAAACAATGTTCTGAATTGTGAATAAAATTGAAAAACTGCACTCAAAAGTATCTTCTTTTAAAAAATAGATAATGACGTGAACTTAAAAATATTAGGTCACACTTCGAAACAAAACATAAAGAAGCTAAATTCTACCGTTCAGTTTTTCCACATGGCGTTAAGAAATTAAATGTAAAAAGTTACTTTAGTGTCTACCTGTATAATGATCAATACATAATTATTTTTTTACAACTAAAATTCAAAATATCATCCCAAGGCACAAGTATATACTTTTCTCAATATTTCACCAAGATCGGACAACAATTTAAAAAGTTATACAGTAAGGACGTAAAGTAAGGAATAAATTCATTATCTCGCAAACTACAATTTTTTAAAAAAATCGCTCGGACCGTTCGATTTTGTTTTTCGAACGCGCATATTCTGACATAAAATGTAGATATACAGGGTGTTGCAAATAAGAGTGACACAAAAAAATTTTTTTCATAAATAGAACCCACTGTATATTATTGCATGTACGGATTCTTCGGAAAATCCTAAACATTTTTCATGTAGCATGTGCTATACCTTAGCCCAAGCGTTTTGGAGTTATTCTCATTCAAAATTTGAAAATCAGATATTTCACAATCCATCAAGACTTGCATTGATTCATGCACGCTGAGGTAAACCTGTAGTCAGCATGCGTGAAGCGCAAGAAAAGTCAAGTAGGCTTTGGAGTTATGATGCAAGAACCAAAGTCATGGAGAAAACAAAGAATAAAATTATTTTAAAAATGTCTTATTTATCGAAAAAACAGTTAGGTGAACTTAAAAATAATTTTTCTAAAGTAAATGTTCGAAGTGTCTTCCGTTGGTCAACTGACAATAGCCTAACCGATCTACAAATTCTCGCTGAACATTTCTAACCATTTGGGGTGTAATTTGCCGAATTTCTTGCCGGATGCGATCTTTTAAATCATCTAAATTTGCAGGCTGGCTTTTGAATACTTTTCCCTTAAGGTATCCCCATAAAAAAAGTCGAGTGGTGTTAAATCGGGTGACCTTGGCGGCCACTCAATAAAACCACCTCCAATCCACCTGTTTGGAAAAGTATCGTTCAAATATGTACGAACTCCCACAGCGAAATGTGGGGGAGCACCATCTTGTTGCAACCAGATATTATGATGTGGCAAATCGGGACGTTCTAACTCAGGAAAAAGGGTGGCCAGGGCTGGAACAAGTTCTTGTTCTAAAAAACTCACTCAAGTATCTCTCGCCTGTTAAATTTCCGTCAAAAAAGAAAGGCCCTATAACAATGTCATCGACAACTCCAGCCCACACATTGATCTTTTGATTAAATTGTGTGTGTCCTTCCCTCATCCAGTGTGGATTTACATCGAACCAATAGCGATAATTTTGGGTATTTACGTCACCATTCAAGCAAAATGTGGACTCATCGGAAAAATATATTTTTTACAAAATTTCTGTTTACTAAACACATATCCTGTAAACGCTCACAAAATTCAAGGTGCCTCTCAAAGTCCCTTTCCAAAAGTTCTCGGAGAACTTGCATTTTATAAGGATGGTATTTATTTGTATGCAGTATTTTAAGAACTGTTGTTTTTCCAATATCCACGTCACTTGCTACCTGCCTAGACACCACATGCTGGTTATCTTGAACTGCCAGTAAGACTTCTAATTGTTGATTTTCATCAACTTGAGGACGACCAAATCTAGGGACATCTCTTACATGACCGAATTGCCTAAACTTGTACTCAATTTTTCTTACTGTTGATTGTGATATTGGCGGACGATTGGGGTATTTTTGATTAAATAACTCACAAGTTTCTTGCTGTGTTCTAACCCTATCACCGTAGCCCATCATCATCAAAACCTCTATGCGCTGTTTCTAAGTGAGCCGCATTTTAATTTAAATTAGTTATGAAAAAACGAAATGAGTCTTTTGAAAACTAGTAAAACGTTAGGAAAATACACATAAAACTGACAATAACAGTAACTATTGACATTAATTCTTTTGGTTCTTGCATCATAACTCCAAAGCCTACTTGACTTTTCTTGCGCTTCACGCATGCTGACTACAGGTTTTCCTCAGCGTGCATGAATCAATGCAAGTCTTGATGGATTGTGAAATATCTGATTTTCAAATTTTGAATGAGAATAACTCCAAAACGCTTGGGCTAAGGTATAGCACATGCTACATGAAAAATGTTTAGGATTTTCCGAAGAATCCGTACATGCAATAATATACAGTGGGTTCTATTTAAGAAAAAAAAATTGTGTCACTCTTATTTGCAACACCCTGTATATCTACATTTTATGTCAGAATATGCGCGTTCGAAAAACAAAATCGAAGGGTCCGAGCGATTTTTTTAAAAAATTGTAGTTTGCGAGATAATGAATTTATTCCTTACTTTACGTCCTCACTATATTATATTGTATACGAGTGACACTCTCTTCTTTTTTACAAGCTTTTTAGTGAAATTCGGTTCCGAAGATCGGATAATGTGATAAGCAAAATATTTTCGTATATACACGGTGTTGAAAAAAGGTCGGTACCCCGGAATAACTCCGGTGCATCGCATTGCAGTGGAAAATGTCTGGGGAAAAAGTTGTTTGGTTTTGAAGGAGGAATAGTTTACAATTTATACCACCCCCACCCCCTCAACCCCCGGGCGCGGGGTTGTTTGTACTCCACGGGCATTTTTTAGTACAAGACAGAGAAAAAGAGTATTTCCGGGATAAAACTTGATTTTCGCACGGTTCTGATTTTATCTTTCTCATGGTGATTACACTGGGGAACAGCAAAAATGTTTCCGAGACCAAAATAGCAAAATCTTACTTATTTTATTATACTAATTAACAATCTGTCTTGCAAAAGGCTCAGTTGGCTCCGGTTTTATAGATCCATCCCAATTATGATAATTTACCTACCTGCCCTTAATATATGGGAAAATTTCACCATTAAATGAGAAATACCTGGATTTATTATAACAGGTGTACTTTATAAGGGGTTTAAATACATATAATATAAATCCTAAATTGTTAGTTAGTTGTATTTCAACCACCAGTTGATCGAGAGCTGTTCGTATTTGAGAAATTAGAGAGTTTTGAGCAACATGTCGCGAGTTTGTGTAAATAAGCCGGATCATTTTTGTTATATATGTGGTGAAATGACTTTTGTGAAACAAAAACGTACGCTTAACCCTTTAATAAAAAAGGCTTACCACTTGTATTTTGGCTGCAAAGTTGGAGACCAGGATAAAAATTGGGCTCCCCATATCTGCTGCTACAAATGTGCGTCCAACATTCGCGGCTGGCTAAGTGGAAAAAACCGTAAGATGCCCTTCGCTGTTCCTATGATCTGGCGAGAACCGAAAGACCACGTTACTGACTGTTACTTTTGTTTGACACCTCCCATCAAAAAAGGCTTTTCAGAGAAAAAAAGGTCTGCGATACAGTATCCAAATTTACAATCCGCCATACGCCCGGTGCCTCATAGTGACGAGTTGCCTATACCTAATCCACCTCAGGAATATACCCTTCATTCTGATGATGATCAAGAGGATTCAAACGGTAGTGTACCGGAAAATGTCGCCGGCCCATCAACCTCGCAAGACTCCGATTTTGTCTGTGAACTTCCAAGTAAAAAGCCTCACAAAATAAGTCAAAGTGAATTAAGTGACCTTATAAGGGATTTGGAACTGCCCAAGACAAAAGCAGAACTATTGGCCTCTCGATTGCAACAATGGAATTTACTTGAAGATGAAGTAAAAGTTTCTGTGTACCGAAGCCGTCAGAAAAACCTAACACCATTTTTTAACATGGATAACAATTTGGTAGCCTGTAGGGACATTGAGGGATTAATGGCAGCTTTAAATCTGGACTATGATCCAAAAGACTGGAGACTTTTCATTGATTCCTCAAAAGTAAGTCTTAAAGCTGTGTTACTCCATAATGGAAACAAATTGCCTTCAGTCCCAATTGGTCATGCAGTCCATATGAAAGAAACATATAGCAATTTGAAATTGTTACTTGAGACCATACAATATGAAAGATATAAATGGCAAATTTGTGGGGATTTAAAAGTTGTGGCGATCTTGCTTGGAATGCAGCTAGGTTATACCAAATACTGCTGCTTCCTCTGCGAATGGGACAGTCGAGCACGATCGGATCACTACAGAAAGAAAATTTGGCCACCGAGAGAGTCTTTTGAGCCAGGAAAGAAAAATGTGACCAGCGCGCCATTAGTTGCCCCAGAAAAGATTTTACTACCGCCACTTCATATAAAATTGGGACTTATGAAAAATTTTGTGAAGGCAATGGACAAAGAAGGCCGTGCTTTTAGTTATTTAAAAGAAAAGTTCCCTAGAATCAGTGACGCTAAAATTAAAGAGGGAATATTTGTGGGTCCCCAGATTAGGAAACTTTTCGGAGATGCGCAATTCGATTCCATACTTGAAGGCAAGGAAAAAGACGCTTGGGATGCCTTTAAAATGGTTGCAAAAAATTTCTTGGGAAACATAAAAGCAGAAAATTATAAAGACCTGGTTGCCCAACTTCTTTTGTGTTACCAAAACCTAGGGTGTAATATGTCGTTGAAAATTCATTTCCTGGATTCTCATCTGGATTACTTTCCGGAAAATTGTGGTGCTGTAAGTGACGAACACGGTGAGAGGTTCCACCAGGATATTTCGAACATGGAAAGAAGATATCAGGGAAAATGGAACTGTGAGATGTTAGCCGACTACTGCTGGACTATTACGAGAGATGCCCCAGAGGCTGCTTTCAAAAGGCAAGCTAAGAAGCGCAAAATGAGTGTCTAAACTTTGGATTCAATGATAAAAATGTGCTATTTAGTTGCTTTTGTTGAACCAACAATATATTGTTATCTGTATTTTGTATGTCCATTGTATATGCCTATGAATTAAAATTTTGTAACAAATAATTGAGATTTTTTTTTTGCGAGCCAACTAAAATCTTTAATAGGTATTTTTTAGTTACTTGGGTACAGTTGAATCCAAAAAAATAGGTTTTGTTCAGGAAACAAAAAAAAAGTTGAAATTTGTTTCCCAGTGTTATTGGTGAAGGATCGGCCCGAATAAAAAAAAATTTCGAACAAAAGATGTTTATTTTTGGTCGGAGAACACGATACGCCATTAAAAAATATGGGGGTTCCATTTGAAAATCTTAACTTAAACACGTTAAACTACTTTACGAGATTTATTTTGTTAGTACTACATCCTAACGAAAACTAGTGTATTTTTGTTATCTTTAATAAATAGTAATAATTTTGCATTTACATAAAATTACCTAATAACAAAATTCCCATGGGTGGACACCTCTATTAGGCGGCCGCCACATTAAACAAGTCCCATAGGTGTTCACCTAAGAGAGGTTTCACTGTATAATATTTTATATTTTTTTCTATTTTCGTATGTGTTAATAGGATATAGCACCACAAATTTTAGGTATTCTATCTAACCAGCACCAGTGGCGTCCCTGCATATGTATCCCGTTACGTCACTGACATTTTTCCATTTTTTCTGATTAACCTAGTCGATTTTACAAGAATTCGGTCTCTTGCGTTTCTCTCGTCATCCACGCACGTTATTGATAAAGACAAATTGAAACTCGTCATTATGCCTATCAAGCGAAGGTGGCCATTTCCAACAATGTTTATATAACAACTAGTGATGTGCAAAAAGTATCTATCCAATAAACAAGATCGGATCCTTTTGGATACAATGGATACTTTTTCCGTTTTTTTCTTTGTTATCGTCTAAAGTTAGTAAAGCTCGAAACAATTATTTGTGAATGTGAAGTGGTAGTTTAATACACAATACACTTTGCTTTGAACTTGTATCACAGCTGTTATTTATTACGTATAAAAGCACTTTTAATAAATTATGGTAACATCTAGTATCTATGCACTCATGGTATAAATAACTAAGAGATATGATTCAACGCCGATGGAGGCATGGCTTGTGACGTCAGCGGGTGAGTGATTTTTAAATCTCTTATGGAGATTTAAATTACTGTCGGCGTTTTTAATTCTCTTTTAAAGGTATTAAAAGGTTTTACGCATTTAATAGTATGTGAAATGAAAGAATCATATCATGGTATTTAGGTATATTTATTTCATGAACATACAACAAAGATTAAAGCTAAAATACGATACGATACGATAAATAGTCCCTCAGTGGAGTGACATTATAAAGAAGTAAAGAAACTCATAGTCTGCTTCAGTAGTTAAATAAACAAATATTTTAAAACGTATCCATTCTATTTTTTTGTTTTGATCCTTAGGAAAGCGGAAACACCTCAATTCTTTGCCTGGTCATCCATATCACAACCGAACACGGCGCACCTCATTTTATGAAAATTCAGATATTTATTTCAATAAACACACACAACTCACAACTAAATAAGAAAAAATTCTTATAAACTTCCAAAATTGCCATTGAAAACTACGGCAAACGGCACTATGTGGCGACCAGTGTTGCCAGAAATCTTTGATCAAAAGTAATAGGTTGACGGTTTGAAACCTAATAGAATAGTAAAAACGGTGTCAGAGTAAGGTACGAAAAAAACTTTCCTATGAAACAGCCTCCAGATTGAACATAAATTTCATATGGGGAGCCCCACAACAACAATGAACATCTAAAAAACTGTTAAAATAGTAATGGATATATTACAATTGTAAAAGACTGACAACGCTGGTGGCAACAATCAGGGGTGGCCGAGCAGCTTCGGCTATCGCCGACCGGTTTCGATGGCGCGGCGGTTGTTTTAAAAGTTTATCGGAGTCTTTTCTTATTTTAGTGGTATTTTACCTGTAATGTGTGTTATAGTTCTATGAAATTAATATACGTAAATACTTGTCATATATTATTCTTTCATTTCACATATCAGTAAACGCTTAAAACCTTTTAATACCTTTAAAATAGAATTAAAAACGCAAGCACCGTATAAATATCCATAAGAAATTTAAGAATGACTCTCCCTGTGACTTCACAAAGTATCGGATATGTGTGATTAAGTATCCGAGATTTAAAAGTAGCCAAGTTACACATCACTAATAACAAAATTTATCATTATCAATGTTAATGGACTGTAAAATTCAAATATCTAAAAATATATAGAGTGCTTCATCATGAAAAATTTATGTTGATACGCTTTTCTGAGGCTATATAATTTTTTTCTTGTAAATTAATTTAAAAAAAAATATATTTTACCTGTTGTTTGTGTAAGATTTGTTTAAATTTTGTAATGACTATACTGGTTATCTGTTTTTTATTTGATGGCATCAGATCCAAAGTTTTAATTTCTTATTTCGCGGTTATATTATTCGTTATAAAGTAATTTTCAATTAAAGCATTATAAGATTCGATAATATAACTTTCACTTCTCGTTTACAACCAACATCTCAGTCTGGGTTTTGTGTGCTGTTATTAAGGTTAGTTCTTGTGTTTTTAAACTTGGTAATTTCCTTCTTTCGAAGGATTACGCTATTTATAAGAAAAAGTAGAGAAAACTAACACTAATATATTTGCAAATAGAGCATTTTTTAGTTCAAACAGTAGAATTTGTAACTTTTTAATTATTCGTCTTATGCTAATATCTAAGATCCTAGATACCTAAGTCTAAGATCACTTAATATATTGATCCAGTTTTTTTTATTGCAAAATCGGTGTGTGACTCAAAATATAATTAATTGTTCTCCCTGAATTGAATAGTTTAGACTTATCAGATGTAAAATTATCAAATCTGGACAACAAAAAGATCGTCAAACGACATTTTTTACTCTCATTTTTAAAACTCTATAGTTCGAAAGAATTTGCGCCCTCGCAGGTTTAATAGTCAATCGGGAACTAATATATAGGGTCCTGCATCTCACTTCGCATCTTCTATAACTCAATTATTTATTAAGTTAAAATTTCGATATTTTCTCCACTTTACCCGTACCTTAGGGCGCGTTTCACTAAAGCATTTTTTAATATATAGGAAGTCTCAAAAAATTGTGACATCATGATATTTTCTTAGATTACATGCCATATTTTATTCCCTATTTGGGTGTATCTTATGGTCACTTACATACTCCCAATATTTGATTGAAATCGGTTTAATAGGAAAAAAAATAATCAAAAAAAATCAGTTTTGCACCACTTAAAAATTAATAAAAAATGGAAATAGTTCATCGGCAATAAATTGATAGAATGTAGTTATTAAACAAGGTGTAACAGTCTCGTTATCCAAAATTGTTGCATACGGTTTGTACAGGGCATCCAAATTTTAGTATTAAACTTTTCGATTTTTAAAGCAGAAAGAAGATCCAATTTGCCTTGTGTCTACCAGTGGCGGTTCTTCCACAGGAACACATGCACACGTGCACCCCCAAAACGAATAAAAAATATTAATTTATATTCATTGAATATTATTTATCATATAAAGTCCGACCCTCCCTAATATTTTATCGTACCGTCAACCAAATTGTATATTATAGGCTCTCGATCCGGCAACCGTGCCTCGATCGAGGTTAATGACGATTATGACGAGACTTGCTCGCATGGGCGATTAAGTGGGCGGGGCATAATGCAGTTTCTCTGTAGTAACAGGTGGCGGGAGACAGCGGGGCTATGGCGATTTAACATGGGAAAGGCGCATAATTTTAGTATGCGCCGCGCCGTTGACTATTCGTGCATCGAGTTAGAAATTCGAGCGTGTATGTTTTATTATTTTAATATTATATATTTTTTAAGTTAAAATGAATAGTTTGACGGTGGACTATTTAAAAAATAACTTTAGCTCTTTGAGTTTGGAGCAAAAGATTGAAGTGAAGAATGCGGAAAGACCTAAACCCGAAATTAATTTAACGCAGGCCACAAAGGGTAAATCTAGGGACTTTATTAGAAAGTTTAAAAATTAAATATATATAAAAAAAAATGTATAGAGGGTATTCCAAACTTTAATGAGGCTGTTATTGATTTTCTACAATTAAGAACCGAAGAACGGACTTTACGTTTAAGCACTATACACACTAAGGAAACCGTTCTTATTTTCCAAAAGTTGTATTTCCTTGTGTAAAATTAAAAAATAAATATGTTTTTCCTAACGCATTTTCTTATTACTTCTTTTCTTTCTACATTTAAAACGCCTAGAAAGTAATTGTTTGGTCGTTACACAAAAATAAAATTTTAAAAATAATTTCTCCATACGTGTGAACCCCCTCGATCATAGGTCACGAGCCGCCACTGGTGTCCTACACAGCGCAAAATGAACAGGGGTCAAATCGGATATTTCGACGGACTCCGGCATCCTCTTAATTTTTATTATTTTCAATCCTAGCTCCTGTAGTATACAGGGTGTTATGGAAATGACGTATTATATTTAAGCCGGCAATTCCTGAGATGAATACAAATTGAAGAAAAATATCCTTAAATGACGTTTTCAATTCATTCAGCGGTAAAAATTACCTGACGTCAAACCAGGAATAGATCTGTGCGGCACTACGACACATACGAATTCTCTCCGGTGTTGTCAGAATTACACCTTACACTCTTTAAGTTTGAAATACTCTACTACGTAACTAGGTCAAATGTCGATGACCTTTTGACTTTTAGTGATTGGCTGACTGATTTTTTAATGTAATTTTATTTAGGCCACACACATACACTTACCTTGTCGGTCTTATTTAAAAATTAGTGTCAATTTCTATAAAAACTTATACAGCATTTTAGTAAAGAAACCGGCACATCACATAACCCATAACCATAATCGCAAAACTTCACATGAACAATGCCGCCATAATGCACAAAATTCACGTGGAGACATCGTTTTTATTAACATTGGCTTTCGCCTAGATTTGTATGAACTTTTGTTTTTAATTAAAAAACACATTGTAAAATGTAAATAACATTTCTTCGAATTAAAAATGACATCTGAACTGAAACATTTAAAACACGAGCTGTCAAGAAGAGTAGAGATGTACTACTAATGCAATGCGTGTTTTTCCGGTAGATTCCAGCGTATTCACCAAAAAAGGTTGAAATAAATAATTATAATAATCTACAGCACTTATTTATTGTTTTCCTTCACTGCTGTAGATACCAATAAAGATTAAAAAACTTGCTAATCGCTGCTCTGGTGCTCTTTTTCATTCGAAAAGTTTACAAAATTAAATCGATCGTTTCACAGCGGGATTTTAAAACCAAAGATTAGCCATCTCTACTAAAATCGACAGAAGATTAGAAGTTGACATTTGCTTAACAACAAGATATTCCTCTGCGGCTTCGCGCGAAAGAGTTTTTTCGGGATATTTAATCAACTGTAACAGTGCGAATATGTGTCAAAATGTTTAGTACATACAGAAAAATCAAGTCGAAGGCATATTAGAAAATGTTCCTTTAGTAAGAGACTGGAAATCGCAAGGTCACCGGATCTTACCCCATGCAATTTTTTTCTATGGGGTACGATGAATAAAGAAATAGTTTAAAAAGTCGAAGATATGGATCAGTTGCGATATAAGATATTGGATGCAGCAGATAAAATAATTGCTGAACGTTTTAAAGAATGCATTAGTGTGTAGCGATTTTGTATGACAAGGGCCTATCTTCAAAAAACTAATTTGAAACATGTGTGTGTGTTTCTTCAAGTGATTTATGGTAATTTGTTCAGTGTTTCACTATATGTTCTGTGTCTCTAACGATATACAGGGTCATGTTCTGAGATTGGAAGATAAACGCCGAAGGGGGTTTAGTGGGGTATAAACTTTACCCACTAAAACCAAAAAACCTGAAGATGTATGTGCCCTGGATTACTTGCTAGTGTAACCTGGATTCACTTCTATTTGTATACTAGGTAGCTAAATATTAATTTTTATAAGAATCTAAAGTTTTACACTAACAGTTTGGCAACATTGCGCCAGAACATCTGTTTATTACACAGCTGCTCAGTGTAATATGACTGTGCCGAGGAGTTGTGTGTGGGTTTATGGGTGAATTACCGCACTTTTTAAACGTTCGATTTGAAAAAAATATATGTAGCGCTTCTCTAGGACACCCCAGTAGTCACCCATTTAAATATAGTACGTCATTGCCATAACACCCTGTATTTTATATTATGTCATTCCATGCGGAATTAAAAATGAAACTTTCCTAATTACAACCCTATCTCAATCCCTAACTTTAAGAGGTATTTACCAAAAACTAATTTTATCAACTATTTCTATAACCATTTCAATGAATAAATGATTTTTCAAACCCTCCTTCGGTTTTTATTCATTCAAATCACCAGTGGAATAGTTGCTAATTATTATTAATTACTTGATAACTCTTAACGAATTAGGAGTTCCAATAGGTTTATAACAGGGGTTAAAATATATTAGGTGTAAAAATGTTATTTTTCTTGCACGTCCGCTTGCGGGGGGCCTGAAAGTACGAATGATATGAAATATTTCGTAAAAATCCGACTTCAAGAGAAATACCAAATTTAACAATCACTCACTCGTCCTGTAGATGTATATTTAATTACAATTAAATGATAAGATGCGTAATCGTTCAACAAGTTATATAAGTTGTTTATTTATGATGTGAGACAGACACAGTAGGTATTCATTTATACGTAACAACATCAATCCGCTTCAGTGAATTTTGTTTATGTTAAAAACATAACCAGATATTTACTTTGCGGGGATTTCTGGAGTCTGGCAAAGTTTACGAATTTGATTTTTATAGTTGAATATCCGTCCGTTTAAGAAGGTGTGCAAAGAAATTGTGGAGTATTTCCTGCGATATCTGTTTTGTGTGTGTTTGAGCAGCTAATGGATGTTAGAACCTGAATCGCGGTCCAGATTTCAATAACTCTATGTAAGTCGACAAAAATAATTTAAAAACTAAATAATAAAGTTGATATTCTATACCCTGGACGAATTCGAATCCAGACAAATACACTCGCCGGCACAAAATTCCGCCACCCTGCAATTTTGGTCAAGTTTGATTTTTTATTTTTTTATGCGATTTTCATGATTTTGTTATCAGTTTGTAGATCCATTTATTGTGTTTTTCTTTAATTATTTTATAAAGTAACATTTTTCGATTAGGCTATATTATACAGGAGTAAATCAAACTATTGTTTTTTGTCGTAACACTCTGTAGGAAAATTGAGGTGGATAGTTTTATTTACATACTGTTTCTTGTCATCTTTGATGTATTCTAAACATTTCGTTTTTTGATTCATTCCATTATCTGTGCTGCTGCGAGCTGCAAAATTTTAAATGGAACGCTGATTGAAGCCTATTTTACACAACAAACACAAACACTTTTTTTTTTATGATCAAACACAAGCACTATAGGAAAAATCCTTTAGGTCACTCTGGGAGTGGTGCGTGTGCGCAAAAAGCGATTCACGTTGGTTTTGAATCGTTGGAGGTTATATTCGTTGGGAAGATCGTTCCACAATGATGAAGTCCTCCAGATGAAAGAGTTCTTAAATAATGAAGTTCGAGGAGTACTAAGCTTAACCACATATGGATGGGCGGCAGTGGTTCGTGGGCGGAATTAAGAGGGCAAGGTCAGCCGAGCACTTTCCATGAAAATATCTGTAAAAGAGAGTCAAATCACCAACTTGCCTTCGATGTTCTAGGCTGTCGAGGTTCTTCGTCAGCTCGTGGTCTCCAATCAGACGAATGGTCCTCCTTTCGATGGAATCCAGTAGCCGAAGAGTATGTTTGGGTGCAGAGCTCCAGACATGAGAGCAGTACTCTAGTGATGGTCGAATCTGGGCTTTGTATAGTGTCAAAAGTTGTTGAGGTGTGTACAACTTTCTGGTTCGGAAGAGTACACCAAGCTTCTGAGAGGCTATCTTGGCGATTGCCACAACGTGGTTATGCCAAGACATATTTCCTCCCAGATTGACGCCCAGCAAACTAATAGATGAAGCCAGCGGGATTGCGTGTCCGTCCATGACTTTATCCGGTTCTGTAATGTTAACCTTTTTAGAGAAAACTGCTGCCTGGGTTTTTTTAGCGTTAAATTCGACTTGGTTACTGTCACCCCAAGACAAAATTTCTTCCAGGTCTTTGTTGAGGCGTGATACTTCATGCTGTCTGCGAAGATGTGCATCGGCAGCCGATGTTTGTGCATTCAAAGAGAAAGATGATAAAAGTGTGCTATATATTATTAGGTATATTACAAAACAATTTTAATATCGTGTATTTTCTCCTCTCACAATAATGACAGCTTGCAGCCTTCGTGGCATTGAATGAATAAGGTTACTTATCCTTTCTTGAGAGATGATATTCTTCGGTGAGCGCCAGTCGTAAGTCTTGCAAAGTTGGTGGTTGTACAAGACGACGACGAACGGCGCTTTTAAGTTGATCCCAAAGATATTCGATTGGGTTGAAATCCGGGCTCACTACATGTGCAACGTGAGGTCTAGCATTATCATGCATTAATGTAAAGTGGTTCCCAATGAAAGGAACAAATGGAACAACAATTTCTTGGAGGGCTTCCTCAATGTAACGGTGGGCGGTTAGAGCTCCATTTTCAACAAATACAAGATTGGTGCGTGCTTCGGTAGAAATACCCGCCTAAATCATGAACCGCCATGATATGAGATTCGTTCTGATATGATGCAGCATATCTTTCATTTTTACGTCTATACACCCGCTCACGACCATCCGGCGACCTTAAACAAACCCTGAATTCATCGTAAGAATATTGTCACTGTCAAATATTCTGTCACAATAATCGCGTACTTAGCCAACGTCGATAATATTTAACCGAAAGCTTAACACAATTTTCAAAAATATCATCGTTTCGTTTAAAATTTTGCAGCTCGCAGCAAAAATGAAATATTGGAATGAATCAAGAAACGAAATGTTTAGAATACATCAAATATTACAAGAAACAGTATGTAAATCAAATTATCCACCTCAATTTTCCTACAGAGTGTTTTGAAATTAATATGAAAAACAACAGTTTGATTTACTCCTGTATAATATAATCGAAAAATGTTACTTTATAAAATAATTAAGGAATAATTTTTTTTTTTAAATTAAAATGTAATTTACGCCCGACGCCCGATGGACAGTGGCCCAATATCAAATATTATACAGGGTGTAACAAATTCGTCCTTCACCATTGGGATTTCGGTAGAGATACGAAATCGGTTTTATAGGGGCAAAGTTTCGTAATTATGGGCCCAATAATATGCAAAAAAATAAATACAGGGAAAAATGTAAAATTTTGTGTTTAGGTTTTTATTTTTTCCTGGCGAGATGTCCAACAATAATTTCACTTTCTCATTGATACTTTTTATTCTCCACAAGATGGTATCATCAGATCTTTAATGCGACGTTCGGTCTTTGGGTCACCATCATCAACTAACTTTTTTTCAATGCGGACCTGGAATTTTTTGTTTAAATTATGAAAGAGGACTACGTTGAGCAGTATACAATAATTACAGGTTTTTCGACGTTTTGGTCCATAAATCTTCATTAAAATACTCCTAGTATGTTCCTGTAATTTTCTTTTGTTTCGAAGAGACTGAAGATTTTAAAATTATTATTGCTGTTTCCGTCCCTAATTATTATTATTACGTACTAGGGGTATTTTAATGAAAATGGTCAATTTTTGGAACAAAACGTCGGAAAGTGAGTAAGTGTTGTATGCTACTGAACGTAGATTTAGTTCCTCTCATAATTTAAAGAAAAAATCCATACTCGTATTTAAAAAAATTAAGTTGATGATGCTGACCCAAAGACCAAACGTCGCATGAAAGATCTGATAATGTAATTTTGTGGAAAATAAAAAGTAGCAATGGGAAAGTTAAATTTATTTTTGGGCATCCCTTCCAACAAAGTCAGGAAAAAACTAAAAACCGAAACGTAAAATTTGAGATTTTTTCAAATATTTTGAGGTTGCAATACACGCTGTGTTTGTTCTAGGATTTAAAAAAATCTGTAGTGTAGTGTGAAAAAATAAATATTTCAACAAAACAAAACCGTTTGGCCGCTCTGGTCCCCGGATTTAACACCACAAGTTTTTACCATAGACAGCTCCGTCAAATAGAATAAGAATAAAATTGAAAAACCTTTGCCCGTACAATTAAAATTAGACAATGGTTTTTAAAGTTCCCACTCACTGATAAGGATTCGTTTAGTTTGTAAAGTATCTTAAACTCGTTTTTAAAAAATGAAATTTTTATCATGGCTATTATGATGATGGACAAAAACAATCATGACAAGTCTATTCTGTATAAATACAATGATGTGCATCTGTTTCATACAAGTGGAAAGCAAATAGTACCCTAAATGTAGGTTCTTAAATATCCAAACTGAAAAAACAATAAATTCTGGGGGCATCAATACCTAGAATGGGTATGAAAAGGGCTTTCCAAATTCTGTAATCTCCCCATATAAACACGTAACACTAATATTAATATTATTAATCGAAAAGACAGGTAACTTTCGAAACATTTGTTTTTCTTAGGTTGATATTTGATTTAATTGTTTTTAGCAGTGGCGGGTTCTCCATTGGGTCATGGGGTCAATGACTTCCTAATAAAAATTTAAAAAATACACCTTTTTTTTATATTTTTTATATTAGAATTTACTACAAGCTTACCTAACATACTATAATAATTCCCCCCCCCCCCCCGTACAACACCCCCCCCCCCCAATAAACGTGTATTCGACGTACTTAACATCCTTATCGAAATCAGGCTGGGACCCGTGAATGTCCTCAATGCGTTAAATGCGAGATGGCTTCATCTGTCCTACAACCCGAGTGTATTCAGGTGATGTTCGCTTAAGCTCGTATGACCTAATCCGTTGGGAACGCCTTTTCCCCCTGTTTACATGCATTTTTACTGACATGCTGTGAATTATTATTGGATAGAGACTTAAAATATTGCTCTTAGCGTCGAACGATTGAAAGGTTATGTCATATTTATTTTCATATTAGAACTGTAATATTTTTGGGATTTCCTGCACCCTACCTGACTACGCCATTAGTAGTAGTTATTTTATTATCGAAATTTTATTCTTACATAAGAAGAAAATTAATTTGTAATAATATTTATAGATGCCCTGAGGAAACAAACCCGCCCCGATACACCTTTTGGAGACGATTTCCTTGTATGCTGCTGCTTGACAGCTGCTCTACATATAAATAAATTAGAGAACTATAACAAGTATTTATTATTTCTATTCTAATGTTCATCTGTCCTACATGATCTCATTGGCCAACATGTCTATTCCAAAGAACAAATTTCGAATCATACTCGAACCCGAAACTTACACACTATACCAAATAATTTTTCCATAACGAAACACACACGAAACAACAAAGAAAGTATGCATATTCCATCCTTGTTTGTCGACTTCCGCTCCCTCCGCGTCGTAAGGGTGGGTAGGGCGAGAGTAGGGCAATTGCAGAAACGAAGTGACGTTCGGGAGTAGGACAGATGCACTTTAGGGCAGTTGTGGTTCTCCCTTAAATGCATACGAATTTATCCGAACTCTGACGATTTACGGCAAGCGTGTCAAAAGAAGTCGGAAGTTAGCAGGTGCCGGGTCAATAGCCGAATAAGATGTATAATTATCATCACTATCGTAATTATTAAGTGCTTGGAAAAGAGATGGCATGTTCCGGGTTGGACGTAGGTCGCGCAACATTTTTATTTATTCTATTTTAATTTTATCTGTATAATATGGGACTATTGATGGAGGACAATGGAGGTATTATTTTAGTATGAATTTTATTAGATATGTAATCGTCAACTTCAAAAACGCAGTATTGGTGTTATATTGATAAAAAAATTAAATAGACTCATTTATTTTAAAGCTTCAATTCAAAATATCAGCGATAAAATAAGAAATTAAATATCCTCAGAAATACCTTCATCTTCCACGATTAGTGCCAAAGGACCAACAGACAATGAAGATTCTAATCGTCAAGTCGCTTTGGAAGTTTGTGACATAATAGCATCTGAAATTAACCACCGTTTTAGTAATCGCTCAATATACAGGGTACACCAAGTAAAGTAGCCTATTAGAAGTATCTCGGGAACTAAATAAGATTTCATTTTGAAAATTTGGCTGTAGCTATAAGAGATGGTTTTCTACGTTTATTTGGATGGTGCGGTGTTGCCGGATCATACCGAAAGTGGTACCAACTTCGGAATTTTAAATGAATTACCCTATATATTATATTTTTTTGGATTCTAGGTAAAAATCTAGAACAGTTTTCTGTATAATATCATATACCTATCGTTAAAGAGTTTTTGAATTATAAATAATCTTGTGATTTTTTAACGCCGTATCGGGATCTGAAAAGAAAATCATATCTTTTTAGCGGTTACCGCTAGAAAGCTGAAATTTTGCCAATTAATTTTGAACAGTATTTAATTAGTTTTATACAGAGCGTCTCCATAATAATGGGTCAGATAAAAAAGTTATCGAAACTAACCTATTTTTTTTAAATGGGACACCCTGTATATTTTAATCTAAAAAGATAGCATTTTAAATTCTCTTTTCAAATTTATAACACATCATGGATGCTATTGGTTATCTGGGCGATTTATTTAAACTTTTCCTCATTTTCCTTGTTTCCTTTATTATAAGTTTTTGATCTCGGCATAGTAAAATTTAGTTAAGTATATTCCAGTCGTCGGAATAAGTCCTTAAATGGTTGCCGTCTTTCCGGATAGCGAACAAAATATAAATTTTGAGCCATTTCTTCGTTTTTTTTCCACTTTCAATATAAACTGATATCATATCAAATTTTTCAAAATGTTGATAAGTAATTTTCACAAATAATATATAAAAATGAAATTGACATTAAATGTTAATAACAACTAGAATGTCAACATAGTTGTTTTTAGGATATTAGCTTTTGTTGCATGGTCTACTGTAGTTTAAAGTAATAAAGTTTAAATAACTCGCCTAGGAAACCACTATTATCCATGGTGTGTTATATATTTGAAAAGAGAATTTAAGATGCTATCTGTTTAGATTAAAATATACAGGGTGTTCCTTTAAAAAAAATGGCCTGATCCCGTATACTTATTGTGAAAACAGCAGATTATTCAACAATCACTATAAAGAAACTTTTGTATAAAACATTTATATATCTCTTTTAACTAAGAAAATATAGGGTACTTAATTTAAAAATTGTCAATTTTTTGATTTTCCCCCGTATCTCGTAAACGAGCGAAAATTTTCAAATTTTGAATTTATCTTTTAAGTTTGACCCAAAAAGAGCACATGACACCTACATTCATTTTTTGATAGCACTAACAATTACTGAGATGTCGAAAATGGGACACCCTGTACGTATTTAGAAAACTAGAAATAAAATATTAGGGCGTAGAACCCCCCCCCCCCCCCCCCCCGAAAATTTCCCTGTGACGCTTGTTTTTTAGTAACTTAGAATTGCTTAGTTACTAAGGTGAACGTAGGTTTCCTAATCGGAGAAAATGAGTACCCAATCCCTAATCGTAAGTCTTAAGTAAATAAATTATTTTTAATAATTATTGATAAATAATAAAAATGATTAGCTTAAATCGGAGAATAATAATTTAATAGATATGTATGGGTTATTCCTGCGATATGAGACTTCAATAGGTTCGCTAGCAGGAAAGTTACAAACTGTCAGAGCCATGGGCAGTTGGTTTAAAGTGTTCACAGAAGCAAAATCTGTGACCGCTGATCAAAAATTCGGTGTTCGTAGAGCAAGATATATCGATTACCAACTGATTTACAATCGTCAAAATATTCCACGTACTGGTACGGAAATGTGTGTTTGTTCGGGTTTGTTCTGCGCATTTGCTCGATCCGCTGTTTGTTTACTTTTGACTTGTTTATTTGTTATTTTATAAAGGTCGACCCTGTTTCTAGTTCTTGCAATTTCGATTAGTTCGATTTGAGACAGCGTTCCATGCATACGATTTCTGACGATATGATGATCTGACGGTGCCCTGATTGGTGTAAACTTTTCGCCAAACTTCGTCCGAATATTTGTAACACACTCGATACGATTAGCTGTATTTTAACTATCATCCGACGTCGTATGTTTGTTAACCTCACTTTTTTCTAAACCAAAAATTAAGAATGAATGACTATATTGACTATTTTGAGAATTATTATCAGCTACTAATGCACCAAATTAAAAATACATTAATTTTAAGGTTAGGTAGTGACCACATATAAATTGTATACGAGTGACACTCTCTTCTTCTTTTACAAGCTCTTTAGTGAAATTCGGTTCCGAAAATCGGATAATGTGATGCAAAATATTTTCGTATACATTACCTGAAATACTTTATACCTGGTATTGATCCACGACTTTTGCAAAAAAGCACCATGCACTTGTGTCCTTTCATCTTAAACAAAACACGCCACTAATAACCTACCAAACAGCGAATCGAATCACTACAAATTAAAAACTCCTTTACAAAAATTGTTATTTGGTAACAACAATGTGGATGAACCACATTTTATTCTGTAATTTGAAAAAGCATCCAGAACCAAAGATGGCGACGAATAACAACAAACAAATAATGTCGGGCCGGCTCTGACGCTGTCGATAAAATTTCCACCCTATTGCGCGCACTCAATAGGCCCGCGCCATCTCCCATAGCGGGGACACTTTTTGTATTTTGTGTATATGTGGTTACAACTTGGTTCTATAATAATAAACGAAAGAGCTTAAAACGTACTTTACAAACCACCGACAAATATTTTGTATACCCTACTGCTTGGCGCAGTAATGACGAATCTTGTCAAAGGTCGTTTAAATATATTTCTAATAATACCATCATTTATTGTTTTGTAAGTAGTGTTTCCAAGAAATCTCATTCCAAATATGGACGTAATTAGACCTTACCTGCTCCAAAAGTTATTGTTTGCAAGTTATTATTTAAAAAAACATTGTGTTTATTCCTCTTTTAGTAGAGCGACTAGGGGTCCGTAGGTAGTAACCGGGGTGACAGCCTTTCCAATTCTATACCAGAGGCCAATCGCCGCCTAAAAATTTACATGCATTAGATGCATTTCCTAAAAAAAAGTACAATTACTTCCATTTCTGGAACGGGATTTCTTGGATATTTGGATTGCTCAAAAAATAATAACTTATGATATTATTGGAAAGAGATTTAATCGACGACCTTTAAAATGATGTGCCACTTTCAAGGACTTAGGTAAAAGCAAAGGTACCTATTGTAAACTACAAATCCCATAATGCCGCACAACAGCAGCGAGCTGAAGAACGGCCAAGCACTTCCCGCCGTGTCAGCATTCATAAAACTCTTGGAAAGAGAGAACTACATGTTTGTTGGCTGAATGGCAACAATGTTGAAGTCTGGTTATATCAGACCGTTAAATATTAAAACATAACCATACTTACCGATGAAAATATAAATCCTTATTTAAATGATCCACTCTTTTACAAACTACACTTGAATGCACCACGATTGTTTATAATATAGACGATTTTCACCAATAATCACAAAAATACACATATCAACCAAAGTATATAAACAATCCGTTAGATCACAGCGCCAACGTTGTTATGTTTACGATATTAGTATTCATTCATATTTTGGCTCCAGGATCGTAGCGCAATAGAAATATATGTTGCTGCAAGAGTGCAGTTGAATTAGTTCAAGATTCGTTCGATACTTTTAAGTATAATAATATTTTTTTAAAGAATCTCTCATCACCTTTTCACAGTTTATAGTAAAAAATTATTGGGAAATAAATATATTTTAAGAGCAATTGCGGATTAACCTTAAACCAGTTGTAATTGTCAAATTAACAAATTTTTAATTGGGATTTTGCGATAAATATGTCAATCTGGCTATGCTGCAATAATGACCGAAAGAGGTCGGAAAGACTGTTTGTATTCGTTGCGTATGCTAGAAATGTACATTTTTTACCTGTAGTTTGAAATATCGTTGGGTAAAAGGCAGTTTTCCCTATCTTCAATGATGGACATCTAGTATGAACAAAGATTTTTAAAAGATAAATATCGCCAAGAAAGTTCATTCATGGTTTAACTCCGGGGATCTGTGATGACAAACGCGATCGGTGGCATTACAACTCTGCAGAAAGGGTTCTACTTCTCCAATTTAAGAAGTAAAATTAATTTATTTCAGAAGTTTTCTCGAGCAAAATAACGTATAGCTTGAAATTACCCTCATATATTTTATATAAGTAATCTGTTATAATTAGGTTTTATCACGCAATTTATTTTTGTTTAAGATTCCTGCTGCATCATGGCATATGATACCTAACCTTTGGCCTATTTGATTGTTTGTTTTTTTTCGTTTCAAACAACAGTCGAACACGAACTACGAAACCTGAAGATGCTCAATAACAAAGATACCTACTTTTTAATGTTAAGTGAAGAGGCTCGACACGATTCGTTAGAAAATCTAAATGAAACCGAGGAAAAAAGAAGTGCTTGCCTAGACACTATTAGGAACTGGTTGGTTGAGGAAACGCCTCATATTAAGGCACGGATGGAGGACCAGTATCTGCTGCCATTTTTACGATGTTGTAAGTTTAATATACCAAAAACCAAACAAAAACTAATAAATTTTTACACAATGAAAAAAGATCGACCCGAGTGGTTTAAGAATAGGGATCCCCATATTCCAGAATTAGAAGAACTGATTAAAATGGGTGTGTTTGTTCCGCTCAGACGCCCTCATGAGAACAAGATGGTTATTATCGTTCGGCCCGCAGCTCACGACCCAAAAACTTACAAGTGGGATGACATTTTCAAAGTTGGAAAGATGATTCTGGACATTGCTTCCCTAGAAAATGAATACGCGCAAATTTTTGGTGCGATTGCTCTCTTTGATATGACCGGTATGAGTTTTTCTCACTATCGCGGTATCACTCCCTCATTTATCAAGAAAACAGTGTTCGCCTTTCAAAATTATCACATACAACCTAAACAGTTAGAATGTGTTAGTGCTCCGATATATTTAAACATAGTTATAAACATTTTTAAAGGTTTCATGACTGAAAAAATGAGAAGTAGGGTGAAAGTGCATTTTGGTGGCATTGAAAAAGCGAAACAGGTGGTCTCGAAAGAAATACTCCCTATGGATTACGGTGGGGATGAAGTGAGTATCGAAACTTTGGGAAATTTCTGGTTTGAAAAGTTGGTAGGGTACCGGGATTGGTTCGTCGACGATGAAAACTATGTAGCACAATAATTGACCCGTCAAGTTTTAATTTTATTAGTACAATAAAAAAATCGGGATATGGAAAAACTATATTAATGATTTAAGTTTATATTCAAATCTGGCCTTCGTTCGGTCACGAGGCTCGTTACCTCTCAAGATCAATATTAAATGATTAAAATATACAGTTTAAGTTTTATAAATTATATTTTTTATTTTAGGGTATATTTTTATTATGTATCATGTAAAGTTATTTTCACGAAAAATGGTTCTCATTTAATGACTACAATAGAACCAAAGGGTCAATCCAGTGGTGCATCCAGCATTTTTTCTGGGGGGAGGTGGGGTTAATTCCCGATTCAGGTGACGTTTTATTAAATTTGTGGTATATATGTAGATAAAGTAATAGTAGATATGTAATAAAGGGTCCACAACCGAAACTGGGACGGAAGATTAAATCATTATCGAAGAACTTATCAACAATACTAAAACAGCTTGAGATATTGGATTAAAAGCGGCATGTTTTAAAATATTTTACATTATACAGGGTGGCCCAAAAAAGTGTGACAACCTAAAGTTATATTTTTTTAAATGGTACACCCATTATTTTATTGCATATTTAGGTTCGTATTAGTCGTTTATAAGTCCCTTAAATTTATTTGATTTGGTTTTGTAGTTTCGGAGAAATAAATTAAAAACTAAAAAAAAGTTTTGCAATCCTGAATAAATAAATTTAAAAAAAAAACAATCCAGAACTATTTTTTTAACCTCGACATTGGGTGAATTTTATGACAAGAGGTCTAGAGATACTATGAATCTAATTACGTTTATCTATTTTATACAGGGTGTTCATAATAAGCTTTCAAAACGCCACATTTTAAAATAATTTTTCTCAAGATTTTCAAATGGATACACCCTGTATATTATTTGGCTATTTGACGTAGAATTCATAGACACTTTTTTTTTAATACAAGCATATAAGTTATACCCAGCCGTTTTCGAAATAATTGTAAATATCATAAATTATGTTGTTTAAATAGAGTTTTTATTGGGAAATTTTGTTATAGGCGACTAGACTAATAATTGTAAACTAAAGTAAATATTCAAAATAGCTTCCTTTTACTCTTAGAGTTTACCGTATTTTAGTTATTTCGATATAAATTTTAAAAGCCTACATTTTTGCTACTTTTATTTGTTAAATTTTATTTTTTATTCTTAATCGAGTTGCCATGATTTTTGTTTTGTTTAGATTGTCACTATGACAGCCAAATAAAATGATTTGCATTTGTTCAGCCGTCGAAATTAAGTACTAACTTACACAAAATGTCGAATTTTACAACCTTAGAAATGGTAAATATGATTTTTATACTGGGTGAATGTGCAAACTGCAAAACTTTTTTTTTAGTTTTTAATTTATTTTTCCGAAACTCGTTTACGATTTAATCTTCCGTCCCCGCTTCGTTTGCGGATCCGGTATATACATATATACAGGCTGTTTCTTAATAACATGCTAATATTTAAGGAGGTTATTCTTAGGTCCATTTTCAGGGAAAGCTTCATATGAACATATATCCTTAACGTCTTCACTTTCGAAATACAGGGTGTTAAAGATTTTTAAATAATTTGTTAAGGTTAATGACTTAAATACGTGACAACTAACCTATAGGTAGACAACTGTCAAAACTGCTTATGTTTATGAAACAAAATCTGCTTCTTACCTACTAGATTTAATCTTTGTTAATACCTAATTTCATGACGGAATGGAATTGAATGAATTTTATTTTTTATACGAAAACTTATTTAAAGAAAAAGAATTGGCGTATCGTTCTTTTCTTCAAAAATACCAAGTGCAATTCCCGCACTAACGCCACTGGACATGTTATACATCATAAAATTCCTCTTGACGAATAGTAAGTACCTATGTACCAAATTTCACAAACATCTCTAGAGCAGTATCACAGATATTAATAAAAAGACTTTTTTGAAAATGTTTAACAGCCTGTATCTCAAAGGTTAAGACGTTTAGAACATAAGTTCATAAGAAGTTTTTTTCTGAAAATGGACCCAAGATAACCTCCTTAAATATTAGCATGTTATTAAGGAACACCTATTAGATATTATTATTTTTTGCTCGAAAATGGTACGTTTTTGAAGATTAATTTATGTTACGTTATTAGTCGCCAACTAAAGAATAGATACAACAATAAAAACAAAAATATCTTCAAAAATGATTTATTAAGACAAGATTTGGTGAAAGTTGAAAGCTACAGGAAGTGCGCGTTCGTAAAAATACTGCAGTACAAGAAAACATTCTTTTGGAAAGTATTGAACACCCAAATCGATCTACAAATAAGATTGCGCAAGCAGTGGGCTGCTCTCAGACTACAGTTTGGACAACCTTAAATTCAAATAAATTCCATCCCTATAACGATGAGTGTACAACTTCATGACATGTGATTTGCGACTGGAATTATGCAATTGCTTTTTGGAGAAAAAGCAATCACAACCACATTTTCAAAATTATTTTATCTAGCGATCCTTTTATTTAAACGGTTTGATAAACCGGCAAACTTACAGATATTGGTCTGATAATAATCCTTGTTGGACTGAAGATAGGCGGGGACAGATCGATCCTAAAGTTAATGTTTGGTGTGGCATATTTAACAACAGAGTGATAGGTCCTGATTTCATAGAAGGGAATTTAACGGGTGCAAGGTACTTGCCATTGTTACGAAATCAGTTAGAAAACTTTATTGATGAGCTTCCTCTAAACGACAGAAGAATAATGTATTTTCAGCAAGATGGTGCACCACACCATTTTAGTTTAGAGCCTATCTTGATGAGTTGCTATCTGAGTTGGATTGAAAGAAGAGGACCAGTAGAGTGGCCTCCCAGATCTCCAGATCTCACTCCTTTAGACTTCTTTTTCTGGGGACATCTGGAAAATAAAGTTTATGTTAACGCTCCTGCGTCAAAGTATTGCTATTCTTTTAATGTTGGAAAATGAATTTAAGTTTGCCCACTATTAGCTCGTAACCCGCCACTCTAATCAAAAACTTGCAGTCTTTTTGTTTTGTCTAGAATCTCAAGATGTATCAAAATTTGTTAAAAAAAAATGCGTTGGTGCAATTTAAGAAAATAAGTTTTTTAAATAGCTCCTATGTCAAGTTTTAAAAAAATATCCCTGTATACTATAGTTATAATCCGGCCCCGATAAGAAATACTGGAAATTTAAGGATATTTACGACCGCACATAGTTACAGTCATTAAATTAGAACCATTTTTCGTGAAAAGAACTATAGCACAATCCGAAAGTAGCAATGTATTTATTTATTTCTTTGAACAGGAGTGTTAAAACCTTACAAAATTTAAATTTCTATTTTACACGATCCTTACAAAATATAATAAAGCCATAGAATCAGTCTTATTTGGTCAATTGAACAAACTTGAAAGACTTCTGTAGTTTTATTTGACTTCATTTAATGTATACTCGGTCAATAACATACCTACATGATATTTTTGATACACATGAAGTATCTATACACGGTGTTGAAAAAAGGTCGGTACCCCGGAATAACTCTGGTGCATCGCATTGCAGCGGAAAATGTCTGGGGAAAAAGTTGTTAGGTTTTGAAGGAGGAATAGTTTGCAATTTAACGGGATAAAACGTGATTTTCGCACGGTTCTGATTTTGTCTTTCTCATGGTGATTATTGATGAAGGATAGGTCCGAATAAAAAAAAATTTTCGGACAAAAGATGTTTATTTTTGGTCGGAGAATACGATACGCCAATAAAAAATATTGAGGTTTCATTTGAAAATCTTAATTTACCCCCACCCGCGCCCGGCGTTGAGGGGGTGGGTGGTTTAAATTGCAAACTATTCCTCCTTCAAAACCAAACAACTTTTTCCCCAGACATTTTCCGCTGCAATGCGATGCACCGGAGTTATTCCGGGGTACCGACCTTTTCTCAACACCCTATATATAAACACATGAAGGATGTAACTATTCATATATTTTGAGGTGGGTCTCGAAACACGACCCGGAATACGTGGCTCCTAACTGCTTCCCATGGGCAGGCCGCTCGCAAGGAGCCCCGTCAGGGTAACATTAAAGCGAGAGTTTTTACGATGGAAAGTAAGATATTGGCTATATGTTTATAGTAAAATGTAATAATTAGTAGCCGCTTTCTTTATGTATGTCAAACTGTTCCGATCAATCTCAATCGTTATTTTACTGAGTCCGGACGTAGTGGAGGTAATCTCGATCGTACTCAAGCTCGATTGCTCGCACCTTTTGGACCGACGACTGCGAACGAAAATAAGGTTCGGGTTTATTGTAACCTTAAATTGTATTCCCGTTTACGTAACTGATGAAGTACAGGGTGTCCATTTTTCGGTGGTTTTACGTTGTATCTCCGTTATTAGTAAAGATAGAATGATGCGGTTTTCGCAGCACTGTGAAGAGAACATGTTATTCCTTTTTGATAAGTTACAGGGTAACCGAAATATGGGGGTGTCCCAAATTGTAAAATTCTCAAGAAGATCCCGTATATCAAAAACGAGGAGGCCTAGAAAAATTCTAATTGGGGCATCCTTTATTTAACAAAAATGTAGCACAGTGCTGCGAGACCCGCATCCTTCCATCTTATAACGTATAAACGTATAGATATACATATATAAAGCCATCGAAAAAAGGACACCCTGTAAGAAAGGAAAACGATTATTAGGAAATTCTATAAAATGAACCCCCTTGTCAAATTTATTATTTGCACGCAGGTTATGCTTCCTAACTAAATATCTGGGCTGTATCGTTCTTTTATGCCAGATTACTCCAACTTATCTCGAGGCAAAAATCGCTTCTCATCTAGGTTACAATAAGGAACGCGGCTAATGTGCTCTATGGTTTAGAAGATGTAGGTAAATAATCAACTGGTTATAATTAGGATGTTGAAGCTGTATGATACAATAAAGTCCTCTTAGACATTGACAACTTGGTCGTACGAATCGGTTTTATAACCTAACAAACTTATATCGAGAAATTTCAACTGAATTGTTTATATATTTATTATATTATGTATTGTAAGTTTAATTTAGAATTTTTAGAAATACAACATAGGTACTGTAATAAATAATTATCCAGCTGTCACCTAACTGTCTCTAATTTGTAATACATGTCATATGTCTAAGTGGACCAATAAATACTTAGGTAAAGTTTATTTCATCTGTGACTTGGTCTGTGATCCTTTTACAAAAAATAAAATTACATGGCTGAATAGTTTTTACCTGAAAGTAATAAAATATTTTCTTTAAGCAAGATTGGCTTTTTTTTTCTATATTTCTCACTTATCCCTCGTATTATTAAAGATATGATTTATTTAGCGATGCAAAGAGTTTCTTCGTTTCTTGCGTACATTTGTAAATGATAATAAATTACTATAGATTAGCTACTTTGTTAAGATTTCAAAATTTGCGGCTGGTGCAAGCAAATTCATTTGGAGGTAAACTTAAATTTTAAGTTGTCCTTAATAATTCCAGACTTAAGCGAATGAGACTGTCAATTGATTGGACGTTATCAGATGTCACAGGTTGTCAGAAATGTATAGAGAAAGGACCAATCAAGTTGTTCCATGATCGAACCCGACAACCGCTGAATAAAACTGTCAAATTTACTGGTCGTATACGTCGCAGGTTGTCAGAAATGTATCGGGGATGGACCACATATATAAAATATAAAAAACCTCACCAGAATAATACAAAAAAATGGCATGCTGGAAAAAGAAAACCTTATCTTAAAAAATGCTCAAAACAAACCCGCCCAGAATCTAAATGTACATATGCCTCGATGGTGCATAAGGACAATGAAAGACACGGCGGGCCTACTGAGAAAATAAACATACCATGGACAACACCGCCTACAACAAATAAATTACAAACCATAGTAAGAATTCCGGAAAATAATGATCCAAAGAAAACAATTCAAAAATTAAAGGATGAAGTAAAAGGAAGTGTTTTAGAGGGAGGATTCAAGAACGTCCGACCAATAAAAAGTGGGGCGGTAATTATTGAAAGTCACACCAGAGCCCAACAACATGAGCTAAAAAAGACACTTCAAGCTCAAAAAGGTATAACAATAAAAGAACTAAACAAGACCGAACCGATGTTTATGGTAACAGGTATAGAAAAGGGATACTCAAACATAGATTTTATTCAAGAATTAATCCGTCAAAATCCAGATGTACAAGGTGTTGTATCAACAGACACATCTAAAAGAAATAGAAGTCGTTACAAAAAAGGCCTGCAGAAATCCGTCCAAAGAAAATTGGGTCCTAAGAGCACCACCTAAAATAGCCAAATGGTTTCTAAAGAGAGAAAGAATAAATTTTGACCTAGTAACAACCTACATAAAAGAGTACTTGCCAATCACAATGTGTTTTAAATGTTGCGGTTTTGGACACCCAGCAAAATACTGTCAAAACAAAGAGTGTTGTAGCAAATGCGGTGAAGAACATTCCTCTAAGGAATGTCTAGTAGACAACCTAAGCTTAAAGTGCCCAAATTGCCGAATTATGGGTTACAGTGACATATGTCATACAGCAAGAGATCAAGAATGCCCCACCTTTAAACGGAAAATAGAAAGAACTAGACTGTACATTAACTATCAGGAACAAGAGCCTTTTTTAGGGTAAACAAAAATGTTACAGAAGAGATCTGCGAACTAAACATAAAACATAAAAATAAAATAACCATCTATCATCAAAACCTGCAGTCAATAGGCAATAGTGTAAATCTATTAGAAGATTTTCTTCATGAAAACCAGAACTGTCATGTGCTATGTGTAACAGAACACTGGAAAACAATCACACAACTAATGAACTATGGTATTAAAGGGTATATGTTAGCTAGTAGTTTCTGCAGGAAAGATGAAAATAGACATGGTGGTAGTGCAATTTATATAAATAATAGCATTAAGTGTAAAGACAGGAAAGACATAAATTCTATAAGTGAGGAAGGTGTCTTCGAATGTTGTGGTTGCGAGTTTATGGTGAAAGATAAAAAGGTCATAGTGGTCTCTCTATACCGACCACCAAATGGTAATATTAATGACTTTTTGGTCAAATGTGAAGAAATGTTTTATACGTGCGTGGATGAGAGCAGTGTTATAATTGTAGCAGGTGATTTTGATCTGGATTTTTTATCTTCTAACAAAAATATGAAGGAACTCTTGTCAATTGCCAGTTCATTCAACATGAAACATGTAATAAAGGAGCATACAAGAATAACAACTGTCTCTCAGACATGCATCGATAATATAATGACAAATTTTGATGGCAAATATGTTTCCCAAGTCTTGCATTCTCATATTTCTGATCATACCGCGCAAAAATTGGTTCTTAGCCTAGATAATCAGATTAATCACTATGTGGAGAAAAGAACTTTTAGCGAATATAATAAAGAAAGGTTTAAAATTAAATTATTGGCCCGGAACTGGGACATCTTATATAGCTTAGAGGTTTCGCAGGTAAATGACCAATGGGATGTTTTTATAAACGCATTTTTAGCTGATTTTAATGAATGCTTTCCAATTAGAAAAGTTTCCAAAAGAAATTATAACAAAGCAAGGTATAAACAGAGGAGTGCAGAAGTAAGAGAGTGCAAAAGACAATTAGATATATTGTATGTCTATAGGAATGTAAATAATGTTTATAGGGATATGTATAGTGCAAAAAAAAAAGAATACGATGCTCTTTTAATAAACTGCAAAAAAACATACTGTGCGAATCGCCTTAGGTTATCACAAAACAAAACAAAATGTGCATGGACTATTGTAAACGAAATCATAGGAAAAACCGCAACCAATGACATTTATGTTGAAGGAGATAATACTGAAGTGGCAAATAATTTTAATGACTTCTTCTCTGGTATATCAACCAACATGTTAGAAAAATTAGAAAGTGTTCCATTCTCGGAAAATATTCAACGTGTTCAGGATACCATCTCCATACAACCTGTAGACTCTAAAGAAATCATTGACATATGTAAAAAACTCAAAAATAAGCTTAGTAGTGGCAATGATGAAATATCAACTTCCCTTATAAAGTACATAATTACAGCTATTACAGAGCTTGTCTTTATCTTTAATAACTCACTCAGAAATGGTATATTCCCGGATAGGTTAAAGACAGCTCAAATAGTTCCAGTTTTTAAAAAAGGGGATAAGTCAAAACTTGAAAACTATCGCCCAATTAGTTTGCGCCCGTCATTTTCAAAGATCTTAGAAAGAGTGATGTGTGACCGACTCATGGAGTATCTGCTGAGCCACGGCATTCTCAATGAGGTCCAGCATGCCTATTTGAAAGGTAGGTCAACACAAACGGCCATTTTTCAGTTTACTGAGAAAATATTGAAATCCATTGATAACGGTGTCTTGATCTGTCAAAGGCATATGACACTTTAGATTTCAATATCTTGCTGCATAAATTAGAATTATACGGTATAAGGGAGGCAGCCTTGGGATGGATCACATCATACCCACAGGGGTGAAAGTGGAATGGGGAACTTGGAAACAAACAAGTAGGCCATGAGTCTCGCCAACCCATCCACCAGCCAGTTTTGGCGCTGGTGTAGCAAATCCATCCGCTGAGGAGACATTGGCCCGGATTGGCCGCCATTTTCATCGCAAGCAAACGAAACGATGCGACCATGCGAAGTGTTTATATATTTATGATATTATTAATAATTTTGTAGTTTATTTGTAGCATTCGACCACCTCGAGACCCAGAAAGGACCAAGAAGAGACTAAGAATCATTAAAGAATCCCATATCAGGTATTTTACCAAAAATATTTTATTTTTTAAAGGTTAGGTATGTTAGTATAATTTATGATTAGTTCTTGCTTATTTTCTGTTTTTAGCATATAATTTTGTCCAGGAAACTTGTCCCAATTCAATCCAGTAGCAGGTCGACGTGGAAATGAAATAATGGGTTGTTTTTTGAAATTTTGAATTCACGTAAGTTTTTTAAAAATTCATCTTGAATCTTGCCATTTTTCATGGATTAATCTTTAGTAAATCATCTAAGTGTATGTTTTTCATTTACCCCTGTATTACTTCCAATTAAAATGGCATATGTTAGTGGAAACTATTCTTGTAAATATCCCAATTGCAATAATGCTTACATGTCTTCAACAGAACCCAATTATGTCAATAAACATTTTTTTAAATTTCCCCTTAATAGTGATGATAGATTGAAAGTTTGGCAAGATAACTGTAAAATAAACCCTGATACTAGTTGCAAAAATTTTAGAATTTGTGAAGATCACTTTGAGAAGTCACAATTTAAAAATTCATTATTAAAACGGCTCAATTGGAATGCTGTCCCTAAAGCCATTCCTGAGCTTTTGCCTCTTGAATATGTTTCATCGTTACCCAGTCTAACATCGTCATGTGCCACAGAGACTGGTAATTTCAACATTTTTACCAGCACTCGTGAAGTATCGAGGTTGACAGCTTCATGTCCCACAGAGCCTGGTAATTTCAGTATTTTTGCCAGCACTCCGAATGTATCCGCCAAGCTTGTAAAAAAATCTGATTTTAGTACACCATCAACCTCTTATCAAGTTGAGGAGGAACCTAATTTAATTGATTCTTGTACAGTCACTCCAAATTTTGATATCACAATACCAGATAATACTAATTCAAGTATTGAGGGGATACATACTTCTGGGAAATATTCTTTTCTTTCTGAATCCAGAGGTACTGGGTTTTTAGGTAAATGTGGAATTACTAAACAAGACTTAACACCTACTGAACAAACTATGTATACAATTCATAGAAACACTTCTTCCAAATTAAGTAAATTAAATAAAGCTTTAGACAATGAAAGACATAAACTTAAAGAACTAAAAGAAATGCACGATAGTGGTTTATTTCAGTATATCGAAAATAATCTTAATGAGGTTTCTAAAGAGTTTATAAACTCTCAATTTAGGAATGGCAATCGAAAACCTCATGGTAAGCGATGGACCAATGAAGATAAAGCCTTTGCCCTTTCTATTTATAAGCGAAGTCCAAAACTTTATCGATATCTGCTTTCTGTTTTTGAATTACCTACACCTAGAACATTAAAATCAGTTCTTTCTAAGATTCCTTTTGCTACAGGTTTAAACCAGCCAATTTTAGAATTATTAAAGTCAGAAGTTGACAAAATGCCCGAACTTGATTGTTACATTAACATTTTATTTGATGAAATGGCTATAACCCCAAACTTACAATACGAACCCCATAAGCAAACCATCTGTGGATTTCAAGACTTAGGAGAGTTAGGTAGGAGTCATGAACTTGCAAACCATGCATTAGTGTTTATGATTCGGGGTGTCAAAAAAAGTTATAAGCAAGTAATTGCCTATTACTTTTCTAGCCATTCCGTGTCGGGACACAATTTAAAATCATTACTAGTAAAAGCTATTGAGCAGCTGCAAAGTATTGGTTTTAAAGTGGTTGCAACAGTTTGTGATCAGTTTAGGGCAAATCAGAAAGCTTTACAAGATCTCTGTTTACAAAATAAAGACAATCCAACCCCATATCATTTTACAATCAATGGTCAACCGATCTGTATAGTTTTTGATGTTCCCCATTTACTTAAAAATACGCGAAATTGTCTTATGTCTAATGACATTCGTTATTCAGGTTTAAGGGAGGCCAAATTTCAATATATCATAGATACTTTCAATCTTGATCAACAACGTACTTATAAAATGTTACCCAAACTTGACAACTCGCATTTCAATGAGAAAGATACATATGTCAAGATGAAAGTTAAAATCGCGGCTGCACAACTAAGTCACTCAGTTGCTGCAGCTATTGAAACTTGGGTTAGTGCTCAAAAACTACCCACTGAAGCCATCTATACTGCCGAGTTCATATCAAATATAGATAACCTCTTTGATTCCCTTAATGGTACATCAGTTGTATATCCTGATGGTAAAATGTATAGATGTGCCTTGAGTGCAAAATCTCCTCATCTGAATTTTTGGTCGAAAATGTTAACTCAATTAAACAATTGGCAAATATTTGATAAGGGCTCTAGAAGGAACAAGACTAACAGTTTTTCTTTCGTTAAAGGTTGGCAAACTACAATTAGGTCGATAATTTCCATTTGGAATAATTTAAATTCACAAGGTCTCCAATATCTAAATCTAAGGTCATTTAATCAAGACCCTCTGGAGAATTTTTTTGGTCAAATTAGGCAACATGGCATCACAAATCACCATCCTACTCCACAACTGTTTATTGGTGCCTTAAAATCTATAGTTGTCAATTCTTTATCAGCTCCAGTTGCTAGGGGAAATTGTGAGAGTGATAATTGCAGTTTTCTTGCCAATTTAACGAGTTTTCTATCTACTGACTATAGTTCACATAAGTCTGACAACCCTGGAAGTGACACTGAGGATGACCCTAATCTCGATGGTGATGCAGATGACTTATTTCTAGATTCGGATAATTATGCATCGGCCTATGTTGCTGGATACATTTTAAAGTCCATTAGTGTGCCTGACTGTGAAGTTTGCAATCAAGATCTATTCTCCTCAGAGGTGACCCCTATACATCTTTTTACATCTTTTAAAGAATACTCTGATAATCCCAGCAACACAAGGCTATGCTATGCCAGTGAAAAAGTAGTACAGTTGATAAATAAAGTACATACACTTTTATACCGTTTCTTAGATGATCATGGTCATAAAACAAATTTAGAAAACACCTTTAAGGCTTTATACTCATCAAGTTTAAAGCTCCCATTTTGTGCCATACATGACCTTGATAGTCATTTAATTGACAAAACCATTCGTCTCGATATTTTTAAGTATACAAGAGATAAAATGCCAAAGAAAGATTATACCACAGGACATGATAATAAAGTTAAAAAATTTAAATCCAGTAAATTAAAGTAGTTTTTTAATAATTCCCTAAATTTATGTCAATCCTCAAAGAATAATGACTACATATACATATTTTAAGACTGCACTAACCATTTTTCTTTTTCATGAATTCCATTGAGCTAAAGCGTACGCCTGGCTGTGACGAATATGTGATACATTCCAAACTGTGATCTGAACCTGAAAATGACCCCCTGTTCCTGAAAATGACACCCTGTACCTGATTGTGACACCCTGTACCTGATTGTGACTCCTATTCCTGATTATGACGCCCAATACCTGATTATGACACCCTCTTCCTGAAAATGACACCCTGTACCTGATTGTGACTCCTATTCCTGATTATGACGCCCAATACCTGATTATGACACCCTCTTCCTGAAAATGACACCCTGTACCTGATTGTGACACCCTGTACCTGATTGTGACTCCTATTCCTGATTATGACACCCTCTTCCTGAAAATGACACCCTGTACCTGATTGTGTTGTGCGAGTTATGACGTGCGAGTATAAATAATGCTGCGATATCTTCGAACACTCGTCTTTCTTCGTGCGAGTATAAATAAGTCTGCACTGGAAAGTCAACTTAAGTGCGAGTAAAATTATTCTATAAAGACTTTGCGCCCAAAGCATAGAATAATATTCGAAATCAAAATTGATTGTGACAAAAAAACATTCCGAGTCCGGAATAAGAAGTGAGTTCGAAATAAAATATTAGTATAGGTTAAGTCTTATTGTAAAAAATGTAAATACTTAGCTTGCGAGAACTTCGGGTCGCGATACTCGACTTACGAAAGAAACCCCATAAAATAACCCTCAATGACAACAAATAGTAAAATTAAATAAGTAAAAGCCCTCCGCGTTCACTATAATAACTTGCATTGTTATTGTATTCATTGGACATGCCCGAGCCAATACAACAATAAGTATAGCTTGAACAAAAGTTAGGCCTCGTCCTACGTTCAAACAACTATACTTCAAATTAAAATCAGTCCTTTACTTCTTAGACAAAATTCTTGCCCTCATTTATTCATGCGCTCTGGTGGACTGCTGACAGCTTCCAGTTGGCGGGGAAAGGATGGTGGGCCCACCCAAGACCGACTGACACGTGATACCCTGTTCCTGACAATGACTCCCTGTTGCTGATAATGGCACCTTGTACCTGATTATTACGTCCTGTTCCTAATTATGACCCCCAATACTAAAGAAGTACATAATAATTTTAGTGTTTTTTTTTGTTATGTGATAAGTGAGTTTCTAAGGTTAAAGACTACATAATTTTAGTGCTTTTGGTAGTTAAAAATGTTTATTAACTCTTAAATTTGTTGAAAGATTTTATTTGTTGTCGATTTGATTTTCGTTTATTGTATTTAGTGTTTTTAATAAAATATTTATTTGTATTTATATGCGTAGTTTATTAGTTACCTATCTAGATTTATTAGTATTTAAAATTTTAAAGACGTTATTTCTTTTAGAACATTAAGTAATCGATAAAATCTGACACATAGATTATTGATTATTTAAGTTTTAAAAAAAATAATGTCTTTAAAAATTTAAAGTACTATTAAGAATCCAAAAATTGAATTTTGAAAAGCCCGCCACGAAAATTTTTGCAATGTGGCGCCATCCAGTGTTAGGATTGGAACTAATATAAACAAAATCTTGTTTCGCTGGTTTTCTACGTACTTTGCATTTCTAATAGTTATATATTTTTTGATCATACCTTTCAAATAGACATCAAAATGTTGTCATCGGTCAAGGCTCTAAACGAGTTTCATCAAAGGAAGCTGAAATAAAGTTAGGAATACCGCAAGGCAGTGTTATAGGACCCCTTTTATTTATTATCTACATAAATGACATAACTGATCTTTACTCAATCAACAAGGAATGTGTCATTACCAAATATGCTGATGACACTAACATCTTGGTTAAAGCGTGTAGTTTTCCTGCTTTGATTGAAAGATCTACATTGTTAATGATGGAGGCATCTAAATGGTTTACAAAAAATAAATTAATTCTAAATAATAGCAAAACAAGCGTTATTGTTTTCAAGACCAAGAGGTCAAGTATAGAAGAACCAGAAACTATAAGTTTAAATGGCACTAATATAAAATTGGAGCAAGATACTAAGTTTTTGGGGATGGTACTGGACAGTAATCTTTCATGGAAAAAACACGTTGAAAATATTTCCAACAAGTTAAATAAGACATGTTATACCTTTCGTGTATTATCCAAATATATAGACACCGGGACAAAAAAAATAATTTATCATGCAAACTTTGAGACACAAATAAGATATGGCATCATTATGTATGGAGGATGCGGTGAGGTGGAAAGACTGTTTATCTGTCAGAAGAGGACAATAAGAACACTCTTTAATATTAACCCAAGACAAACCTGCAGAGGTACATTTAGAGAAAACAAGCTTCTCACACTCACCGCTATTTATGTGCAAGAATGTGTGTTATTTTTTTGTAAGAATAGAGGGTTATTTAGGAGTAGTGAATCACAGGTAGCTTATCCAACAAGAACATTAAATTACACTTTTCATCGACATAGGTCAACAATGTATGAGAAAGGAGCATACTACAATTGTATTCGATTCTATAACAGTTTGCCTACCCATATTCGATTGTTAAATAATATTCAAAAAATTAAAAAGATTCTATATAGGGCGCTTCTTGATATAGAACCATATAGCATAAATGAATACCTTGAAAAAATTGTAAATTATTAGATATTGTCTATACCTTCATATTGCCTTTGTTATTGACACTATTTCTTTTTATGTATTCTATGTAATTTTGAAATAAAGAGTATTTATTATTATTATATAACTTTTTCACAGGTTTTTAGTTCCTGGTTAGAAAGCAAAATCCATCGGTCTTAGAGACAAGATGGTTTGCTTTGTGAATGTGTTAGTAACACTTAATTTTCTCCTATGACCCTTCTCACAATTGCACACGTGTCTAAGATGACTGACTTTTGGATTGGTAAGTATAGATCCCAATGTAATCCGAGTTTACTAATACTGGTTTTTAGTGTTTTAGGTATTTCCCCCGTGGCGCCCACGATGATCGGTAGTACAACCACAGAGTTCATGTTCCACATTTGGCGGATTTCGTCGGCTAAGGGTAAGTATTTGCTAATTTTTTCATTATATGTTTTTGTTATGTTTGTAGCCAGTGGTATGGCGAAATCAACAATAAGAGTCTTATGCTCGTCTTTAAAACTGATGACTAAATCTGGAATGTTATTTGTAATTGTTCTGTCCGTTATTATTTTGCGGTTCCAATATAGTTTAATTCGCTCATCTTCACACACCGGAGGCGGTTCGTACTGATAGTATGGAACAAGATCCGTTAGGCCCATATATTTTTCCCTGAGCTTTTGGTGGATAATTTTACCAACCCTGTTATGCCTATCCAGATATGCCTTTGAGGCTAACACGGAACAACCCGAGATTATATGGTCTAGGTTCTCATTTTTCTCATGACACATTCGACACTTGACTTGTTCGATCTGTTCTCCCAAGATAGTCCTCCTGTAGACTCTTGTTGCAATGACCTGGTCCTGAATTGCCGTCACAAATCCCTCTGTTTCAGTAAAGAGGTTTCCATGCCGCAGGTAAGCAGTGGAGGCTATTCTGTCGATGGAGTCATTTTCTATTGTAGCCAAATATTTTCCGTGCAGAGGCTTACTGCGCCAATTAGCCAGTTGTTGCACAGGTGTTAAGGACATTTCAAGCGGGTTAAAATCCCTATGAGCCAACTTTAATGGGGTAGCTTTTTTGTCTGCTAGTATGACTGCATGATGAATTTCACTAGATTCCGCTTTGCTGTAAAAGTAACTCCTCAAGTTTTCCACCTGTTTACTATGCCTGAATGTAACATCGGGGATTCCACGTCCACCCAGTTTCCTGGGTAAGTGGAATCTTTCTATAGCCGACTTAGGGTGGTGGGCACGGTGTTTACGAAATTCCACACGGGTTTTGATATTAATATCGTTAAGCTCTGTTTTCGTCCATTTGATCACGCCAAAGCTATAGGTTATGGATGAGGTGGCATAAGTATTTATCGCTCTTGCCATGTTTCTAGCTGATAATTTGGAGCGTAGAAGGGAACGAACTCGTTGCAGGTAGGTATTAGTTGCTTTTACTTTAGCTCCACGGTGGTCTAGGTCTGTATCCTGCAAGTATCCCAGATATTTGTATTGCTCTTCCTCCTCCATACCCTCGACGAAGCCCTGGTCTTGATTAGCCTCGTAACCTGCATGTCTTACCCAAACGCCTTTTTCAATCCCGTTGATTCTGCATTTGTCCAGCCCAAACTTCATTTGTATATCGCTACTGAAGCGACCGACGCAGTGTAGTAATTCTTCTATATGCTTAGAGGATTTGGCATATAGCTTCAAGTCGTCCATATACCACAAATGACTTATAGGCCGATGAGATTGTGGCAGGGTATACCCTTTTCTTTGATTGTTCAGCATTGTGGTCAGCGGTCTTAAAGCCAGGCAAAACCACAGCGGGCTCAATGCATCTCCCTGGAATATACCACGCCTGATCTGGATAACACCCGCATCCAGCGTGCCTTGCGGTGTATTAAGCGTCAGTTTAGTATTCCATTGGGTCATGACATGCTTCAGGAACTCAGTAATATGCCTCTCGACTCCGTACAGTTCAAGAATATGCGAAAGCCACGAATGTGGCACGCTGTCAAACGCCTTTTGGTAGTCAATAAATGCTGTATATAGGCAGCCTTTGGTGCTTTTTGCATGCGACATAATCACCGAGTCAATAATGAGTTGCTCTTTGCACCCTCTTGACCTTTTTCGACAGCCTTTTTGTTCCTCATCCAGCAATTTATTGACCTCCAGGTGGCGGTAAAGCTTTTCTGATAGAACAGAGGTAAGTATCTTGTACAGATTGGGGAGACACGTGATTGGGCGGTATTGAGCAGGATTCTCAGCGCTAGCTGAATTCTTGGGCAACAGGTAAGTAATCCCACTCAGCATGAATTGTGGAGCTTCTTCCGGATGAGCAAGAAGGTAAGTAAAACATTTAGCTAACTGTGCATGTGTAGCCTTAAACTGCTTATACCAAAAGTTCTGTATGTGGTCTCGTCCAGGAGCTTTCCAGTTCAAGGTTTTACTTATAGCTTGTGTCACTTGTTCCTCTGTAATCCTCCAGTCAAGCATTGTGCGGATATTAGCACTATTTTTTCTCTCATCAGCTAGCCATTTTGCGGGTCTATGCTGAGCTGAGTTACCCCAGATATTCTCCCAAAAGGTTTTAATGCCTTGCGCAGTTGGGACCTGTTGTACTGGAGTTGAGTTATTAGTATTGGTGTTACTGAGGCTTTTATAAAATGATTTTTGGCTCGTGGCAAATTGTTTATTCTGTTGACGCCTAGCGTTACTTATTTTATATCTCTTGAGCCTTTTCGCCATTGCCGATAGTTTTTGTTTTAGGAGGTCCAAAACTGTTGCCATAGAAGGATTATCGTTATTTTTTTCCCTGTTGAATATTGTTTCTGCTGCCTTAGTGGTTTTCCTGCTTGGGTTAGGTCTTTGGCACTGTGTAAGTATACCTATAGATTTTCTAAGTAGTTCTATTTTCCCATTGAGTCGTTTTTCCCATGGCGGAATAGCATCTGTGCCCTTCCTTACAGAGGTTTTGGGCAACAGCTTCTGCCCGTTTAACTTAAGTGATGTACATGCTCCAGTATATATGAGACTATGCACTTGTGATATGGACAGTAGTTCAGTAATTTTTAGTGAAATGATGTTGTTTATGTTGTTTAATATTTCTACTGTTTTGGTATGGAAATTGAGTTTTGGCAGTCTCGGCTTGCTAAAGGGTTCCATACCATCATATTGCATATGAACTCTTTCGAACTCCAGCTCCGCCGGTGTTGGCTCTATTTCTGTGACTTGAGGAGCCTCTGTAGGTTGGATTATTGGTTCTGCCTGCGTCATACCTAACTCCAGTGATACTTCATTTTTAATTCTGTTAATAGTATCGCTCATGAGCCGGTTACCAGTAAAGAGTGATCTACGCTGATCTAAGATATTTTGAATAGTTTTATTGTTTAGACTCGGGTACTTTTCTAGCATTAGTCTGTGCACTTCTTTGCTATAAGGGTTTTTTCCAGTTTCCAAACGAGTAATTTTCAGATAGCATCGAACCAGGTATTCGTTCATATCAGGTGTCCACATGGTTCTTTGCCTTTGTCTATTTCTATTTCCGGCTGAGGTGGGCTGAGGTATAAATCCCCCAGCAACACCGACAGCCTCATTGGAAGTGGAGGGTAAAGGTGGTATCGTTTCTTCCATTATTCGTAAGCCTTGTCGTTCGCGTTGGTCGATTGCAGGTAAATCATCCCGACGGTTCCGACCCGGGTCCTGCTGCCCCGGCCCGCCTGAGTATCTCTTATGCCTTGTGTTCACAGCGAGAGAAATCTCGTTTGGTGAGGTGCTAACACACCAAACGGTTTGTCACCATTTACCCCTGGTGACCCAGGTAACTCGGGACCGTGTGGTCGTCACTCCACAAATAATATGACAAGTCATATTACCCCCGTGCGGGGGATTATTATTATTATTATTATTATTATTATTATTATTATTATTATTATTATATATAAACAGTACCTATATTGCTAATTATCATATGCAATTATGTCCCCGCTATGGGCATCGAAGGGGGCGTTGTGAGTTTGCGCAGTTCGGAAATTTCCTTGTGAAAGTAAACATTCGACAGGACCGGATTTCAGCTTTTTTAATGTAAATTTCACTGGTTAGTTAGGAAAAATATTGCAATCAAAATTTCGATTAGTTCGATTAAGACAGCGTTCCATGCATACGATTTCTGACGATATGATGATCCGACGGTGCCCTGATTGGTGTATACTTTTGGTGCCAAATTCCGTCCGAATATTTGTAACAATCGACACGATGAGCTTTATTTTAACTTTCATCCGACGTCGTATGTTTCTTAATCTCAGTTTTTTCTAAACCAAAAATTAAGAATGAATGACTATCGACTATTTTGGGAATTATTATCAGCTACTAATGCACCAAATTAAAAATACTTCCCCTACGTCCTCTGTCAGGGGGCGGGGCTTAGTTAGTTAGCTTTATTCCTATTGGCGACAGGATAGCGTATTCTTTAAATTTAAGGGAATCATGGAAAATTAACATTTTCCGTTAAAAATTAGTGGCACCCTTAACGTGTCGTTAATTTTTCCCTCTTTAAAACAAAATTTATGCTTGAAATTCTTTTTAAAAAATAAAAGTATGCTTTTCAGGTGGTATTAATATCAAATACCAATTTATGGCAAAATTAATTAATATTTCCCAGACCACCTGATGATACCTTATACAATAAGGGCGTATTTTGTCTACATAGGAGTACTTTAAAATACTATTTCAGAATTTCAGATTGAATATGAATGGTACACTACCAAGAAAAGGAAGCGAGAAGCCCTCTCAGTCTCGCCCCTCTCCATTGATAAGATGTAACATCATGCAACCACCTGCAGACCGGTTTCGAACTCTGTTGTTCTCGTCAGCACAAGGTAAGTGTACATACCTATATTGCCTATCATGAGAAGACTCTAATACTTGATGCTGTATTATCAACGGTAGACGAGAAAATACAGCGCGTAGCGCCATCCCTTAGCAGTCCCACAAAATCTGAACAGACGTTATTTGATTTGATCAAGCTTGCGCAGGTGGTTGCGTCCTATCAATGAAGACGGCTTCCTTTTCTTGGTAGTACCATTCCATCTGAAATAGTATTTTAAAGTGCTACTGTGTAGTCAAAATACGCCCTTATTGTATAAGGTATCATCAGGTGGTCTGGGAAATAATAATTTTCCATTCATAATTGAAATTCTTAACAGGAGTGTTAAGATATGGAAGCTGGCTAACTTAATAGCGGTAGGTCATCAACAGGGCAAAAATTACCCGTTAACTTAAAATCCGTATTACAGTCGGGAATTTTTATGGCGCCAGCAATGGCAATTATAATTCAAGGATCCATGCGCAGTACACCGTTCTCCGTACTACAGTCGGAAATTCTACTCTTCATCATTAAAATGACACGGATTCATGCGCAGTACACCGTTCCCGATCAGCTGTCTCTCATTACCAGAAATGGGGCAGGTGCCATTTTAATTGCCATTGCCGGCGCAATTGGGTAGACATGGATTATTCTGTTATTTTTAACTGTTTATTATTTGGCCGAACCAGGTATGAAGAGGTAATGGCCATTTAAACCTACTGGTACTTAAATTAGCAGTTTACATTCTTTATTAAACTTATAGACTGCTAATTCAGCAACTTTTTGCACCTCCTATTTGTAAAGCTGCTTTAACTGGTAATCAAAACGAACAGGTTTGCCCATCTGTAATTCTGGGGGTATTTTAGGGATTTCGACAGTACCAACTGCTGTTCTGACTCGTTGACAATGCTCCAGCTGATCGAGAACGGTTTACTGCGCATGAATACGTGCCATTATAATTGCCGGCGCAAGAGAAAAAATTGCCGACTCTAATACGGCCTTAACAAATGGTGGAAGCATAATACGAAATTTTTGAATTTTAATGGGAATGTTTGTTTAACAACCAAGGACATTGTTGAAAACGACAGATTTTAGATTTATTTTTTATTTTCTTTTGTAACAAACGTACATACATCACAAACCACGACTAATAACAATATAAATTAACACTTGAGCACGTCGTCATAAGTTCACTTTTTACTTAATAGTAAGTGTATTGTAACGATGAATTTTTTTTTTATTAATATCCACTAATAATTCGCATAATTACAATTTTATTTTATATGAAACGTAGAATATTTATTAAAAATATACATGAAGATTGTTCAAATTTTTGGTTCTGTTATAAATACAATAAAGTTACATGACGTTTCTAATTTTTAATTAACATGGGTCCTGTGTATATTTAGGGGTCAAATAATTTAACTTATATGTATTTTGAAATGTTAATACGGTGTCACCCAAAGTGGCATTTTACATGTTCCACTACATATTTAATTGCTATTTATTTTATTATTGTTCTGTAATAGTAAAGTTTTCGTTAATGAAATATACAAAGAAATATATTAAACAAACTGACAGGTACCTAATATACAGGGTGTTAATTAAGTATGTGCAGTAATTTTAAGAGACGATTCTAAGACGAAATATGGGTCCGCAAATACTTCGTTTTCAAGTTACAGGGTGTTAAGAAAAGTTTTTAATCGGGTTTTCGTAAATATCCTAAATATCATTTTGTCGATATTGTTGAAATTTGGCAGTTTTATTTGTAGCTGACAACTGTGTCAAGTTAAATGCTGCAAATATTTCCCAAAGCAAACTTTGATTAAAAAATAAAATGTCCATGCACCTCCAGGGACATACATCAAAGTGGTTTTTATTTTTTTTTTCTCGAAAACAAAGTAAGATACGAAAAAAATTCGATAGACCATAGTGTTGCTTAATCTGAGAAAGATATAAAAATTCCAAAAAAGCCAGTGGCTTACTTTTCAATAACATTCGTTAAGGTACCGCCCCAGACGCCACTGGACTAAATAAATTTAATCTGCTTAGGGCTAAATTAGCCCCTTAACACTACAAATAAAACTGCAAAATTTCAACAATATCGACAAAAGGATATTTAAGATATTTACGAAAACCCGATTAAAAAATTTTTTTTTAACACCCTGTATCTCGAAAACGGAGCATTTGCGGACCCATATTTATATGAACTTTTCATATCAATGAATTCCAAAGAATCGTCCCTTAAAATTACTGCACATACTTAATTAACACAATCTACTGTAAATAGTTATTTTTGTATCTAGGGTGCGAAATACTACTTTGATGATCGAGAATGAAAACTTTTTAAAATCGTTCACCAAAGAATTTCGCACACGAATGCAAACAATAGTTTTTCTACGACTTCTAGTTTTTCTACGACTTCAATTTCATTAAACTAAAACCATAAAACGATATTTTCTATTATAATATTTAATGCAAATTACTTTTTAAAAACATAGTAGTCGAATCGGTCCCAGGTATAACTATTGATACCAATATGTTTGACAACATACGTTTTTCGATATTGTTTGTTCGTTTTTTAAAGTATAAGATAATAATGAAGGGTCTCGAAAGTAAAAATTATTTATCATATACCCCTCCAGAAATATCAGATGCAGCCAAACTTGTTACACCGAATCTTCTACCGGAATAATCCAGACGGCAGTATGAACAATTTAAAACATGGTGTTTGAGAAAAAACGTGAAAAAGTATCCGAAAATATTTGACTGGTATTTCTTGAAGAAAGATCGAAAGTAGTTAAGTCATCCACGTTATGGTCAATATAATATTCTATGTTGAAGTGAACTCTTAATGTGAAGGAATACTGAAGTGAAAACGTGTTTAATTTTTGTGATATGCAAAATAATGTCAATGAAAAAATGTCTTATTTTCTGATCCTGACGTTAATACGCAAACATTTTTTTACGGTTGTAGAAAAAATAGTTTTCAAACTTCAAGTGGCTCAAAAATGTGTTAATAGATATTGGCGTTCGAAAAATTACATTTTCTACACTCTCAGGCCACATTTTCTTTACTGCACAATTGGGTAGTGTGCATATTCCTATCTTAGTTCTTCAATTTTTGTATGCAAATGTCAACATCCGGTTTAGCTATTAACCCGTAATGATTTTTGGCATATATTTTTTGTTTTGTTTCGACAGTTATTGGAAAATGATGATTAATTATTATAAAATAACTGGTTCAAATTGTTAAAATTGTATTGAGGTGTAGCTGTACAGGCCGACAAGTGGATCTGTGTCTCCGACGTATCGGTAAGGCGGAAGCAATATCGTCTAAAATTTGGTCTAGCCATGGGCGTGCTATCATTATTTTAAAAAGTAATAAAAATAGTAAATTCCTCAGTAATTGCATTATGTTTGAAGGTAAAAGGTAAACATTTTGATCAAGGTTTAAAAATTACTTTTTACAAGATGTAAATCTTTCAACATGGAAAAAAAGCTACATGATTAATTGATTAATTATGATTTTTCAGTTTTGGTCGTATTAATGCCCCTTTCTAGCTTTCGCTTAAGTGGCAATTTAAAAATATTGATTTGTGATTCCTTTTCACATACCCTATACACATTTTCAATGGCTTCACGGATCTAACAATGAAGGTTTTTACCAGGAGTATACTCATTCATTATCACAAAGTTCAAAATTTTAAAAGAACACCGTATAACACGACTCAATGAACACTTATTTATAAACCACACGTTAACAAAATACAATAACTATTACCCTTCCTATCACTACCCTACTGGGTGGGTACATCCATCAAATATCGGACATCGCCGAACAAGCCCGATGGCGATGGTGTCTCACGAGACGCATGCGCTATCAATTGTCTGGGATATATCCTATCTATGTTGCCATATTCTTAGATTAAAAGTGCTTTAATCAAAAAATATATTATTTTTCATTTAAAGATCAAAATAAATAGTATGAAAAGAAAGTTTTAATAATATTGAAACTATAATAGAATATAGGTTTCTTATATAGTTTATTTTAAATGCGTAAATGTAAGTTTAGAGAGAGAGATTATTAAATTAAAATTTAATATATATGTGACAACATTGTTAACTCCAGATATTTTTTGGCACGCATTCGTTTCTTAGCTACAAATAAACTTATCGACCTGTACCCACGCCACTTGCTTGAGAAAATTTTTTTTTAGCCATATGTATATTCAATCGGTTTAAAGAAACAGACTGTAAAAATTTACCTCAGGCCTTTACAAATACCAAAATATACCCAGGACACCAACAAAAAACAATAGTGAACCAGCACAAAGTTCTGATAGACGCATGTAAACACAAACTCAAATAAGAAGAGCCTCGAGCGTCATTAAAGGCAGATACCGCAATTATTTTCTTCTCGTTTTAGCAACTGAATCAGAATTATATTAAAACGAGATACGGGGCACATGTGAGCTCTTGACGTCAGTGACTCTCGTTGCCCTTCCTTCTTTTATTTTGTGTTTACAGGGTTTTTGATTATTTATGGGTTAAGCGAGGTCTACACGGTTTATTTCAAACTATCGAAAACTTGGTAAATACAAAAATTAACCCGAACAATTTTTGATATCTCATTAAAAGCATCTGTTGGAATTCGTTGTTGGTGCTTCAAGTCACTTAAATTATTTTTCATTTCGTCAGATCCTAGCGTTTCCGACGAGCTGCGATATAGTGAAACCACCGACCTATATCTATAGATAGCCAAATTCTAAAGGCAAAAATGGCCTCGCGCATGTAAACAAAGCTGTACGTCAGATGTCATGTGCAATGCCGACTGATAAACTATTTACCTTAGCCGGCGAGAAGGACCGTGCTTCGTCCTTAATGAATATAATTACACGGCAATATTTTGGCACACAATGCCTTCTTTACTGGGAAACAAACAATCTATTTTATCGCATAAAAGAAGGCCTTGTGGCCATCACTGAAAGACACTTTTAGACTTAATCTTGATGTCTATTGTCCACGTATCGATAGATTTTTAATATCGTTACATCCCTACGACTGATATCGGTTCTGGACGGTCGTCGTTGGTTCGCGTCGTTGGTTGGCAACCAAACAGGCACCAATACGACGGGGTTGCCTATATGACGGCGACAATATTGTGCGCAAGACAACCGACGACTAACCTTTAAAAATATGACCAGTAAAACGTGCGCATCAACCCATTGTTTCACTCGTAAAATTTAACTTTTTACTGCGCACCCCGTAAGTTATAGGTATGTGAGTGAAACGCGCATACGGATGGATCAATCGGAAAAGAAAAAACAACGGTTTTCAATCATTCTTATATTTTTCGGTTTAAAACTGATTTATAGTATACTGTAATTTTATTGTGACCCGCGACCGAGATCTCTACAGTAAAACAATCTGACAGTTGACACTTTATAATTGCTTGAATGTGAACTAGCAGCTTCCTATGCTTTGTTCATACGAGCTTATATTTTTTTTTTACATAAAAACTCTTCAACATTATTTTGTAATTTGGGTAACAACACAGGGCTAAGAAAAGTAAAAGGTGTAGAACTCGCTTAAAATATAACCGGAATCCTGTACACTACTTTTAGTCACAATATAATTTTAGATAGGTACCTAATTTCTCTTTTTATTTAAAATATTTATATTAATTATACTTATATTGTTATAATATTATTTTGTTGCGTTGTTATATTCCCTGTAATGGGCTTGAAAATTTTGTCGAGAATATAATATAATAAAATAAATAATAATATGAATATTACAGTTTTCATTATCTGTCAGAACTCGTTTTCCAATATTGTTGATATACTTATGAGAATGATAGAAAGATACAAAATATTTCATTCCTATTCTACCTATAATCTAAACTAAAGCTACTATACATTGTATACCTAAAGAAAAAGGCAAGGTCTATTATAAATAAGTAAAATGACTATAAAACAATCTTTAAATGTTTTTAAGTGAAAGACATAAGAAAATTCGATCCCGTTGGTAATACAAACAAATATGTATTCCGAAAAAGAGGTGATTTCCAGATTTTTTTTAAGAGCACATGATTAACCTTCATAAAGTTTTAGATATATTTCTAATAATATAATCTGGTCCATTTTTAATAGGGATAGTAAAGTTACAGTCCATATAAAATAGTTATTTATGTATCAAAGGTACTAAGTAGATGATGATTATGCCCTCGGGCGACAGTTTTACAAAGCCGAGGGCCCTGGCCCGAGGGTTCGTAAGTCGCCCGAGGGTATATATCTATTAGTACCCGTGGTGCATACAAACTTATGTCATACCAGTTCGTTTTAAATAATAAATATTTTTTTTAAATATAATTTGATTTACCAATTTTTTATTTTTACCTGCGACATTACCTTGACATTATTATAGCCTGCGTTTTTATTGCTAGGGAGATAAGCATTCAAATGTTTCATGTGTCAAAGTCAAAAATCAAAAATGGAACAAGGTTTCGAAATTGAAAAAAACGACGAGATTGAAAAAAAAACTGAAAAGGCAACGCCAAACCTGTTACCGAGAAAATCCAGAGACTCATACGACGAATGAAGTGAATGTGAGAAAATGCTGTAGAAAACATTAACGAAACTGTGCTGTACTTTAATGACTACGCTGAAGGACCATGGTGGATGAAAGAGTACCACAGTTGCTGAAGGATATTTAGAGGATAGCATATCCTCAAAAAATGAGGTTGGATGTTGGCAGGCGTACCATCTGGATCTCGCATTTCCTTACAGAAACTAGACACCCAGACAATGAATCATGAGTCAACCTTTGCTGCAAGAAATTTAGCTATAATAACCATATATAGGCCATAATGCGCACTTTATGACCGCACGGGAATAAAGTAATCCAAAATGTAGATGGTATCTAAGGTATAAAAAGACAATAATGCACTGGTATGACATACAAAGTATAATACACTATAGGATCCTATTTTTTAAATGTCTGTCACCGTGTTCCATTTTTTAATTGGCGTAAACAAGTATTTTTTTGGCGCACCTGTATCTGTGTCCAATCGTCGACACTTTCTTGGGGAGTTATTATCAAAGATAAAATGTCGTGGTATTCACTTTAGTTTCCTACTTTTTAACGAACCGGAAGATTCCGGTGTTAAATTCGTCATGGCTCTCTTAGTGATTTTCAAAATCTTCGCTTTCAGACCCCTCGTAATTCCGTTAGACTTATCAAAAAGGTAAAAACTGATCTCATTAGAGATATTCATGTAAAGTTCAGTGGCGTGGACAATTTTCTCTAAGACGCCTTGGTTTTTGAGATATGAACACCCTATATATTATTTTTTTAAAAACATATTATAAAAACTTTTGCGCAATAGATATTTTTCATAAATGATAAAAATATGAGAGATCTACCAATTGCATTTGTTTCTAATAAATTCACCATGGCCTATTGTTATAAGTTATTAAATATAAATTATTAAAAATATAGCATTTTTAGGTTATTTTTGAATATAAATATAAACAACTATACATGCTTAATAATTAATTTCAAAAATAATATATAGGGTCTCCCGCTTAAAATTTTTATTTTTGGTAATATCTCAAAAATGAAATTTATTAGTGAAGAACAGGCTACGCCACTGAACTTTACGTGGAAATCTCTAACGAAATCAATTTTGGCCTTTTTGATAAGTTAATGCATAACGGAATTACGGTGTCTAAAAAGCGAAGATTTTCAAAATCACACTGTAGATTAAAACTAAGAGAATTATGACAAATTTGACACCGGCATCCTTCGTTTCGTTAAAAAATAGGATACTAAAGAAGACCGGAACATTCTATCTTCAAGAATAACTAATACACCTAGATAGTGTCGAAAATGGGACCTCTATACATATGTGTACAGTCGTGGCCAATATTTATTTTTTAATTCCAAGGCACAATGCTTGTGCAAATATTTTAGCAATAAGATGTTGCCAAAAATCACTTCTAAAACATTTTGCAGTCTAATTTTTACAAGCCGGCCAGTTGATTTTCAAAATTATTAATATACCTATACTGACAACTTGCCCGACAACATTTAACTGATCCATTAGATATTCACAAAAAGTGATCTACTGACCACGACTGTAGGTACATGTAATGATTTTCTAAACATATATTTAAGCCTTATATGTTTCATCCTCGTTTAACTTTAAGTACTATTAAACTTATCGATAAGAATAGAACTATCCAAACCACCGTTGAAATAAATCCGTAGTAGACGTCCGGTTCCAGTAGTGACCACCCCCTCGTCATCATGGAACGAAGTGATGTCGTAGCTAGAGTTAGTGGTAGGAACGTCGAAATGTACCTTAAAACTGTTGGCATACCTGCAAGAAATTAATAGTGTATTCTTAATTCTTCTGTTGACGTAGTATTGGGATTAATAGGGATAACTATAAAAGTGGTAAACGTTAAACCGTGAACGTAAAGATGAACACATCGTTAGTTTTGTCGCATTTTTATCTTGTTAGAACATATACAGGGTTATTTAAGTAGTAAAACCGATGATTTTAATAATCAAGTACTTGATACTCGAGCGATTTTAATAATCGGGTGAATCCCTCGAGCGATTAATCACTTGACATTTTTATCACTACTAAGAAGAATGTGTTAAAACACCAGGGGTTGTTTTTGTAAGTTTTAGAAGTTTAGTCTAGAGTTTTTGTTAGGGAATTATGATTCTGATTTTAAAAAATATATAAGTATCCTTTAATTATTTAAAAATTTACAATCGCCGCTGGCTAGCCAGTCCCAGTCACAACAAAACCCATGTCGCGATGAATCCACTAAGGGATTTGGCCTACTTTTTTGTATGTTCAGGTTTGTTCGGGTTCTCGTTTATGTACAGGGTTATCAATTTAGTTTGTCCCACTTTTAAGAGCCTGTGACTTTTTGTATTTTGAGTTAGCGCGTTCATTCAAAAAACAAGATGTAGAATTTTTAGCCAAGTGTTGTCAAAAATTACAGTAGGTGTCATATGTCACACCGAAAAGCAATTATTATTTATTTTTTAATAGGATACTCTATATATATTACAAGCGCATTAGATGGCGCCTTTTCTTCCGATCTCAAAAATATAACACGTAAGATATGCATTCTTTTCTTCAAGTGAGTAGTAGAAAAACAATTTTATTAATATTGGCATAACTAGAAAATAACAAAAGTTTATAACATTAACTTAATAAGGAGGTAAAGAAACTCACAGTCTGCTCCACTAGTTTAATAGAAATAAAAAACTATAAACCAAACATGTTTCGAAGACTTAAGTCTTCATCTTCAGTGGAAAGTAAAACATCAACAAAGGGGGGGTACCTATGACATTGAGGTAACTGTAAATAAGAAAAAGAAGTTTAATAAGTTAAGTTTTAAGAAAAATGATAGAAAGAAAGGAATTGACTCGATGGAGAAGTAAATTAGAGGGGAGTAAAATTTTTTTTGAAAACTCCTTACCTAGTCAAGCAGGAAAAGAAAAACTTTTTGAATATGTAAAAAATTCAAGTATAGAAAATAAAGCATGAAAACTAAAGTTTATTTTATTCTAAAGTAAAACATTATGGAAAAAAAAATTTTTATTAAAATGAAATCCTTCTTTTAAAAGGTTTTAATTTTAAATTTAATGTAGAAAACGTTCATTTTTGAAATAAAGTTCATCTTAGCACGAGGTTCTGAGATGAAAGAAAATTTTTTTTTTTTAAATTTATATAGATTCAAAGTAAGATAAGAAAAGACAATGTCAAAGGCTAACAGATTCAGGTAGAAAACCAAAAATGTAACAAAGAGGGAAACAATTTTAAATGATAGTAATAAGGAAAGGGAGATATTGGAGTAGTAATCGGTCACAAAAATTCAAATAAATGAACAAGCGAAACTCCGAACGTGCTGCTGTATCGTGTCATATGTCGTAAGTATAAAAATCAAATTAAAATATGAATATAGGAATCTGTATGAAATATAAAAAAGAGACAGTTGAGAGGAAAGTTTGTCCCTCCACCGGAAGGTGGCGATACGAACTGGAGGTGCACCTCCAGTTTCGCTTGTTCATTTATTTGAATTTTTGTGACCGATTACTACTCCAATATCTCCCTTTTCTTATTACTATCATTTAAAATTGTTTCCCTCTTTGTTACATTTTTGGTTTTCTACCTGAATCTGTTAGCCTTTGACATTGTCTTTTCTTATCTTACTTTGAATCTATATAAATTTAAAAAAAAAAATTTTTCTTTCATCTCAGAACCTCGTGCTAAGATGAACTTTATTTCAAAAATGAACGTTTTCTACATTAAATTTAAAATTAAAACCTTTTAAAAGAAGGATTTCATTTTAATAAAAAAATTTTTTTTTCATAATGTTTTACTTTAGAATAAAATAAACTTTAGTTTTCATGCTTTATTTTCTATACTTGAATTTTTTACATATTCAAAAAGTTTTTCTTTTCCTGCTTGACTACCCAGCAAACACGGTAATGTAATATTTATATTCATATGATATAACTTTTTTATGTGTTATGTCACATTTCAGGTAACATCTAACATTAAATTGCATGCACTGAGAAGTGCGCAATGTCCGCATCAGTTACCTATTTTTGTTACGTAACGTAAACGTACGTTTTTTATATAACAATAGTTATGTAGGATTTACATATCGCCGTTATTCTATTTAGTGGCACAATAAAAGCCAAATTTTATGTCACTGTGACGTAATTTAATTGCACTAACACATACTTTTCATTTAACTATTCCAATATTCATGTAATATACAGAAAAACACCTCATATTTACCGAATACTGTTTCATTTGCCTTTTTAAAAAATATATTACTCGAGATGTTACCATTTTTTTTCCCAAGGCGCTCTGTATCAATAATACACCAGATCCAGTCGATCGTTTATATTTACTGACGTAATTTTTAAAATATTAGCTCAAATAATGAAATAATATTCAACTTTACTTTCGGACTTTGGGGGACAAAAATAAATGAAAAATTGATATACACAAGTGATTCATTCAGGTTTATTTAGAACATCGGAAGATCCAGTAATACTGTATATTTAAAAATACTACCGATGCCACCTAACAGGGCCCACCATTAGTCAACTTCTTCTTCTCCCATGTAGTCTTTGATTTGCCAGTCGAAACCACTCAGCAGCATGGTGCTCCACAGAAGCAATTGCTGATATGTTGTCTGCTTGCATTAGAATTACATCTACCAAAATTAACAAAAATTAAAATAATAAAGTTGAATATTAGAAACACCTACAACTAGGGTGTTGAACCTAAATTTGTAGCTCAGGAGCTTTTTCGAGTTAAAATGTTATTTATGTCAAAGCCTATGAGTATGAGGCTAATTCTCTTATTAAAGTAGTAAAATTCATTTTTCTAGGTTTCTAAAATAACTCGAATCTTAGAATCACAGAAAAACCTTAACAATTTTGATTAGATTAGGTTAAATTTACAATTTTTTAAACTGGTGTGAAAAAAAAAGTGTAAGTGATTTATACAAACTTTTGCAAATTAACATAACACCCAGATGGCAAAAATGATATTACATTCAGTTATATACTATATAAAGTAAAATATAGAATATAATAATATTAACCTAACTATTACAAGTTTTGCAACATATAAATGTTTCACTGCGAAGTTTTCCTTTCTTCCATACCAGGAACATCATGGAACAAAATATTTAAACTTTACTTACCATTATTTCAATCGACACCACATTTTAGGAAATTTACCTGCCTTGAAACGTACAACGGTACAACCCAACACAACACCTGTCGCGAAATGAAAGAAAATGGCGGAAATTACGTTTTAAGGCAGACAGAACAAACGACCGTCATGCATTACGTGGCGGGAGTTTTGAATTGAGGAACTACGGCAGCCAAAATTTACATCCCACTAACGTAATATAAAGTAGTCACTTACACATTAATATTACGTAACAAAGCAATCAAATCCATTTGGTAACAACTGTAATATAAATGTGACAATTTAAATTAAGTATATTTTTTATATAAAACTGGTTCCTCTGGGGTGACGGTGAATTTACGTAGCATACAAGTCATAATTGTTACATAAAAAAATTAAGAATTGTAACATCGCTTTTACGTTATTATTATATAAAAGGTTTATATAATATTATTTACCCTAGAATTACGTAAAACTAACATAAATATCACACGCGTGTTTGCTGGGTAGGTAAGGAGTTTTCAAAAAATTTTTTACTCCCCTCTAATTTACTTCTCCATCGAGTCAATTCCTTTCTTTCTATCATTTTTCTTAAAACTTAACTTATTAAACTTCTTTTTCTTATTTACAGTTACCTCAATGTCATAGGTACCCCCCTTTGTTGATGTTTTACTTTCCACTGAAGATGAAGACTTAAGTCTTCGAAACATGTTTGGTTTATAGTTTTTTATTTCTATTAAACTAGTGGAGCAGACTGTGAGTTTCTTTACCTCCTTATAACTTCACTCCACTTTGAGATGGACTACTTCAAGAAAATTAATTTAATAACTTGAATTATATAATAATTATTTCATAATCTATATTGCTCTACATGACCATCTCCATTTTCGATACATTTACGAAACACTTTTACAATGTCATTATTAATTTTTAATAAAACTTCTCTATTAGTTTGAATCTGAAGGATGGCGTTTTCAATTCTAATATACAGTTCATTCAACGAATAATACGGTGTATTATAAACAATATTTTTAATATAACCCCAAAAGAAAAAATCACAGGGTGTTAGGTCTGGGCTGTTCGGCGGCCATTTTATAGTACCGGATTTTGCAATCCATTGGACATATGTACAATATCAAACATAAAACACCTTTCTCCCACTGAATAATAATATCTCATATTGGTTGGATTTTACATACAAAATAACTTTTCTAGAAAATTCTGAGAATGACAGACTGAAATATAAATAAAGATAAAATCCATAGCAACCAAAATAATTGCATAGCTATCTTGAGGCTTTATAACAATAATATCTATATTTTTATATATTTTTGTCAATGTTTGATGGAATGAAGAAAATAATGTATATGTGTCTGATATACAGAGTGTCGCATTAAAAAAAAATATATTTGCTTTTCGGTGTGACATATGACACCTACTATCATTTTTGATAACACTCATAAAAACTTGGCTAAAAATGCTACATCTTTTTTTTTTTGAAAGAACGCGCTAACTCAAAATACAAAGAAGTTACAGGCTCTTAAAAGTGGGACAAACCAAATTGATAACCCTGTACCTTCAACCAAGAAGTATGTCGTGTCAGCCTATTGAGCGTCAAACTCGAACGTTGCCATTCAGCACATTTCGGGTGGCGCGCGGCGTCGAGCGAAGATCGGGTATCAAGTGAATGGCGACAATTTTCGATTTTTCGCTTGAATTTATAACTCGAGTAATATTTATTATCGAGCGAAAAACTGCTCGAATATACGAGCAGTTTTTTACTCGAGCGATTACACTACCAAGCAGCACATTTAGGTCGGCGTCAAGCGAAGCATGGGGATCGAGTGACAGGTATAAGTAACAAGCGATGATTTTCGCTTGAATTTATAACTCGAGCAGTTTTTTTTAATAATCGAGCGATGTCGGTTATTTCATTAATCGAGTACTCAAGCGGTTTTTCGCTCGAGCGATCACAACACTAATTAAACGGTTCGTAATTCGAGTTGTAATGCAATTACGCACTCATGGGTTTCTTCGCTACGCTGCTGCGTGTCTAAATTTTCCATTCGCGCGTAACGCAATATAACGTAACGTAAAAGCCTAGAATGTCTAAAGTTACACTTTAAAGTATTTTAATAAGACATACCTTCGATGGGCCAAATAACTCCACTAAGAAGTAATGTTGGATAAAAACTGCCTAGCGCCAGTTGGATAGCGTTCCTTTCCAATTCACAAATGGCCGAAATCACAAATCCAAAGCACATTCCGCACAGTCCTTGGAGAATTGTAAGAATGACGACCATCGCAATATCTCCTTTACATTCTACTCCAAATACCAAAATCATGAAGATAAGCACCAAAGTGGTCTGACCACACATAACGACGAATTGAGTGACGACATGTGAAAAGAGGATTTCGCCGGGCGTCACGCCTGAAATTCAAGTAAATATTTTTTTTAAATCAAGCACCACCGTGACTCAAAACCTTTATTTATTATACAGCCTTAAAGGTGGATAAAAACATAATAGAGCGGCTGCACAATACGTTTTGAATTCAATAAAGACGAAAGTTACAATTATTGTTGAATATTAAATTTGTAGCCATTAAATTTTCATCAGCTGTTAACTCAAAGTTGGTATTTTGATGTGTTAATTTTAATTGGTTCTTATAAGTTTTTGTGCCCCATCAAGTTGAATTTAATATTTAATCCCAGCAGCATCTTTTCTCAGAGCTTTTTAATCGTACTTTGTGTTTTCGGTGAGTATTTATGGACATTTGTTACTAATATAACTTGAGTATATCCTTGTTTTGTAAAGTTATAACATGTCGCAAATTTATGGGCTGGCTAAAGTCCGTTAAATGGATGTATTCATGAGTTTAAAAGCGGATTAAGGAAACACCGAATGTCGAGAGCAAAATAAATGGCAATCGAGGTTTCAGGTTAAGATACACAATAGATCACCAATTTTTTGAAGTCATTTAAATTTTTTTTTCGAAATTATAAATTATTTTTCGAAATACGCATATCGGACGGAAAATACTTACCAGCGACCCATGATCTATCCAGTAACCCTTCCATTCTTTCAATAATCAGCGCCGATGATGTTAGAGCGACAGCCAAGAAGAAGACAATGCTGAAAAAATAAGACAGTGAGAGTGATCATGATGAGCATTTCATCGTTTCTATGACCATGATATAAGCCATCTTAGGTCGAAATAACAGCACACACAATCTAGTACCAGCGTATTCGACGACTTTTTAATTCAGTCAACTATCTGAAATATTAAAGAACTAAATAATGTTAAAACTTACGTCAATATAACACCAGGAGCTACAAAATCGGTAAACGACGGCTGATTCGACCCATAAATCGGCTTCTTAAACGAAATAGGCACGTCCGCCAATCCTTCATTTTGATCACAATCTCGTAGTAGGTCTTTCGTAAAATTTTGATATGTTAACTGTAGATCTCGTTGTAGAATTATTCCAATTTGTTGATCTAAAAAAATTAATAAAGAAATATATGTAAAATATTATAAGTTTACAGGGTAGGGTGTTCATTTGAAAACTTCCCACCACGGATTTATCGAAAACCACTGATTAAAAGAAAAAACGCCGAGACACGTCAAAAGATTTGCCGAAGGGGACAACTTTTTAACCGAAAACTACTTCACCCCCTTTTACCCTCTGGCCCCCGGGGTTATCCCCTTAAAAATTTTAAATGGCAAGGGGTAGCAAGTAATAGCTTGTTTGAAAGGTCTTTCAAAGTGCTTTATTTTGACGTTTTATTTTTTAAAATCGGTAGATTCGTTTTCGAGAAAATTAGAAAAATCTTTATTTATCTTAATTTGTGCCGATAGAAAAAAAAGCACACGAAAATATCACTTTTTATTTCAATAAGTGTTCAAAATGTTGCCCGTTATTGGCCAAACAATGATATAGGCGATTTTCAAATTCCTGACGGACATTTTCAAAAACATGTTGTGGGAGATCATGGCAGCTTTTGGGTGATGCGTTGACGAAGTTCATCCAAACTGTTAGGTTGGGGAGTGAACACAATAGTTTTCAAATGGCCCCATAGAAAAAGTCTAATTGCGTCAAGTCAGGAGATCTAGCAGGCCATTCTATAGGCCCCCTTCTCCCTATCCATTTATCTGGAAACTCGTCGTCTAGCCATTGCCGAACCGGAAGAACATAGGAGGAGCGCCGTCTTGCTGGAAATATATTTCAGCCTCATCAAGTATAGGGTTTCCATCGTCTTCGATTTGGGTTTCAATGATTTCAGTGATAAGCGGATTGATGGTATTTTCCAACATATCTAAATAAATGCCTCCATTTAAATTCCCATTAATAAACAATGGCCCAATCACTTTGTTTCCTAAAATGCCTGCCCATACATTAATTTTTTGGGGGTACTGAGTATGCCCTTCTACAAAAGCATGAGGATTATCATTGCTCCAATACCTGCAGTTATGCTTATTAATTAATTTTTTTACCGCCTTCTTTTCATCAACACAGATAACATGGGCGAACTGTTTTTATTCTTATACCTGTTTAGTTTTTTATACCTGTTTAGTTTTCTAGAGTTGCTAAGGGAAAGAAACAATTTCATTTGCTGTCAGTTACCTGTGTGACAATCTTGGGATAGTGAAAATTAATTTATTGATTCAGATTTTACTTCCAAAATGGTTTACACACTAGCGGAAAGAGTGGAAATGATTCTAATTTATGGTGCCCAAAATCAATGTGCTCGGCAAACTGCCGTTACATTTAACGCCAGACATCCGGAAAAGATAACTTCGCATAGGTATGTTTTGGACCTTGTTACTAAATTTACTCAAACTGGATCTGTTGCAAATAAAAAACGTAATAATCGTAGAGTTTTGGATGAAGCCGCTCAAGTTGAAGTTTTGGGTCATTTTGCCATAAATCCTTACCTACTTCATTACGCAAAATTGTTGATGCGACTAGTATTTCATTAGGCTCTGTACACACAGTTACTAAATTACATAAATTTCATCCATTCAAAATGAAAATATTGCAAGAGTTAACCGAAGATGATTTCGATAGGCGAGTTGAGTTTTGTGAACAAATGACTGCAGCGATTAATGATAATACCATTCATGTAAAGAATATCTGCTTCAGTGTTGAATGCACATTTTATCTAAATGGATTTGTTAATAAGCATAACTGCAGGTATTGGAGCAATGATAATCCTCATGCTTTTGTAGAAGGGCATACTCAGTACCCCCAAAAAATTAATGTATGGGCAGGCATTTTAGGAAACAAAGTGATTGGGCCATTGTTTATTAATGGGAATTTAAATGGAGGCATTTATTTAGATATGTTGGAAAATACCATCAATCCGCATATCACTGAAACCATTGAAAACCAAATCGAAGACGATGGAAACCCTATACTTGATGAGGCTGAAATATATTTCCAGCAAGACGGCGCTCCTCCTATGTTCTTCCGGTTCGGCAATGGCTAGACGACGAGTTTCCAGATAAATGGATAGGGCGAAGGGGGCCTATAGAATGGCCTGCTAGATCTCCTGACTTGACGCAATTAGACTTTTTCTATGGGGCCATTTGAAAACTATTGTGTTCACTCCCCAACCTAACAGTTTGGATGAACTTCGTCAACGCATCACCCAAAAGCTGCCATGATCTCCCACAACATGTTTTTGAAAATGTCCGTCAGGAATTTGAAAATCGCCTATATCATTGTTTGGCCAATAACGGGCAACATTTTGAACACTTATTGAAATAAAAAGTGATATTTTCGTGTGCTTTTTTTTCTATCTGCACAAATTAAGATAAATAAAGATTTTTCTAATTTTCTCGAAAACGAATCTACCGATTTAAAAAAATCAAACCTCAAAATAAAGCACTTTCAAAAACCTTTCAAACAAGCTATTACTTGCTACCCCTTGTTATTTAAATTTTTTAAAGGGATGACCCCGGGGGCCAGAGGGTAAAAGGTGGTGAAGTAGTTCTTGGTTAAAAAGTTGTCCCCTTTGGCAAATCTTTCGACGTGTCTCGGCTTTTTTCTTTTAATCAGTGGTTTTCGATAAATCCCTGGTGGGAAGTTTTCAAATGAACACCCTGTATAATAATAATTAGAAAATACTGATGATGATTTTTCTAATTATTTTAATAGTTTTCATTTCTCTTCAAATTATTTAACATGTAAATTTTTAAAATAATTTATTGAAATTTTTTCTTTTCTGCTGCAAGAAGTTCACCGTAACAATGTTCTCAGTTTTACTTCTAATGTATTTTCCACTGAAGATGAGGGTATATATTGTTATTAAACTAGCGAAGCAGATTTTGAGTTACTTTATCCCTAATTTTACTCACAAGAAAATTAATAACTATAAGTGAGTACTGGCAGCGCAAGCGGAAGTTCATGCCATATAAGCATGCGTACTACAAAATCTTGAAAAGGGCTACCACAACCAAAAAATTTACATCCTGTCGGACAGCCAAGCTGCTCTTAAGGCTCTGAACTCCAATCGGTTTACTTCCAAACTAACACTGGAGTGCCATACCAACCTAAAAGTACTGGCGGCCAGGGGGAACAAGATAGAGCTCTTGTGGGTCCCTGGTCACTCTGGGATATTAGGAAATGAAAAAGCGGATGAACTAGTGAGAGCCGGATCCGCCCAAAATCTCAGGGGCCCCGAACCGGCCTTTGGGATATCAAAACAGACAACGAAAACAACATTAGATAGATGGTCGAAAAACAACACCTATCTCGATGGCAAGGGTTACCTGGTCAAATACACGCACGGGCCGTAATTGGAAAACCATCGAGGATACTATCGAATGGGATGCTAGCCCTAACACGGCCCCAGTTGAAACAAGTGATGGATCTGCTAACAGGCCACTGCAACTTGCGAAAATACCTTCAACGGATGGGTATAATCAACGTATCCATTGAATGCAGACTCTGCGGCGAAGAGGATGAAACCGCCTCACACATAATATACCGCTGCGCAGCACTGTCTCGTAGAAGACAAAATATCTTCGGGAACATACAACGTGGTGACAACCTCCCACATGACAATCTTGGTAGAAGGTTACTGGACCTGATAGAAGGAACAAACAACGTCTAACAAGATCGGGGTACACAATAAGCCGGAAGGCTGCAGTGATAGAAGTTCGGGCCTTTAAACCGACCCACGCCTTTAACCAACCAACCAACCAAGTACTGGCAGTTAGCAAAGATACAGCTATGCATAACAAAACGAATACATTTACACGATTAACTTAATTATTATCGCATCTAGTCTAGCTTGTTAAACATTTGTTTTAATATCAATTATTATGGAATATCACACGACAAACTATTTATGGTTATTATTTTAATTGACCATTAAAATCGACTGAATTAAAACATGAGGTATCGATTAACGTTAGTTGTTTGTTTGTGGTAAAACACTAAAAACAACTAAACATAATGAATCTGTTTCCTTTGTTGTTCTGTTTGTCCTTGCTCTATAATTTTCTAAAACGGGTTTGGTGCATCTTGTAGAACAACACATTCATATTTTAGATTACCCTGTATATTTCATGCATCTAATCCTTTAATAACTAATTCCAACATATGGATTAGCAATACTTTTTTGTATGCACTTTCTCGTCTTTAACAAAGACGTATGTCGTGTCAATATGTACGGCATATTGTTCGTGTTTTGATTGCGATACTTTTTCCCCATTTAATCGAAATTGTATCTGTTACCATTAACGAGATAGAGGCCCTCCTTATCTTGGGCACCCTGCATAAAATATTTTTTTACCACACCAGTACTTACTTGACATATCCAACCATACTCTGATCTCACTTTGATCCAAAGTCTCCTCGTCGCTGTCCTTTCCAAGAGCTATTCGGGCCACCAATGCGTCTGTAAAGTTTTCCGTGAAGTACATGGCGCCCCATGCCTCCCCCGTACTGACAGCTAGTTTTGCCGATTCCACATCCGGATAAAACACCTGAAATTTTAGGAATTTTATATACAGTGTGTCTCTAAATGTTATCTACACATAAGATACTATTTCAGCAGCATTAAATCCAAATTAAATCGAAAACCGTATGGCTATATCGTAATGGCTTATACAATTATTGACCCTGATTTCTATTTTAAGGCAAAATGTAATAATGAAATGTTACTGTCAATTAAAAATTATGTCTAATGTTTATCAACCTCAAAGAAAAGAACCGACAGCCAGGGGGAACAAGGTGGAGCCCTTGTGGGTCCCTAGTCACTCTTGGATATTAGGTAATGTGAAAGTGGATGAACTAGTGAGAGCTGGATACGCTCAAAGTCTCGGGGGCCCTGGACCGGCCCTTGGGATATGAAAACAGGCAATGAAAACAGCATTAGATAAATGGTCGAAAAAATAACACCTTTCCCGATGGCAAGGGTTACTTGGTCAAATACAGGGAAAACCATCGAAGATACTATCGAATGGGATGCTAACCCTGACGCGGGCCCAGCTGAAACAGGTGATGGGTCTGTCAGGCAACTATTACTTGCGAAAATACCTTCAACGGATAGGTATAAACAACGGATCCAGTGCATGCAGACTCTGCGGCAATGAGGATGAAACTGCCTACCACATAATCTACCGCTGCGAAGCGCCGTCTCGCAGAAGACATAGATCTTCGGAACATACAACGTGGAGACCTCCCACATGACAGACTTGGTAGAAGGTTACTAAACCTCATAGAAGGAACAAATATTCTCTAACAAGATTAGGGTACACAATAAGCCCGAAGGCTGCAGTAATAGAAGTTTGGGACACACACCCGACCCCCGCCTTTATCCAGCCAACATGTCCAAATCGAAGAAAATTTAAATTAGAAACTATAAATCGCGCACATTTACAGCGAAAGAAAACTATTTGAGCGAAATTCCATTTGTATAGATATTCCAGCGAACCCTCTCGATTTTCGACAGTTGACACCAGCAATATGTCATCGATCAGCTGCTTGGGTGAGCGGTGCTAAGCTCATGCGTTGATGATGATGCTAATAAGGTTTAAAAGTGTATTTCCGTCGTTTTAGTCTAGTTTGTATTGTTTTTAAAAGTCTCATTAACTACATATTATAATAAATAAATTTAGAATAAAAAAAGGTCTTAAAATTTGACATTATAAAATCAGGGCCGTATTAGAAAAAATGAAGATGATGATGATTGCTTGAAAACGAAACGCCGTATAAAAAAATTTGTTATGTATTCTTTGAGTTTTAATCGAAGTTGTCAATGTTATCATTAACGAGGTCCCCGTAGAGGGCCCTCCTCATCTTGGGCACCCTGAATATATTTATATAAGCCTTACGGTTGGTGTCTTTCAATAAAATATTTGAGTTTCTACAGTAAAAGTGCGTATTCTTATTCGCCTTTACCCCACATTGTTGCTTCGTTGACCGAGCCAATTTAAACGACTGGATTTCTTAATTTAAGAGTAACAATAAGCCTGTTATTGATCTTACCTTTGATATCGTACTTGTATTCACCGCCTTTATATATCGACAACTTAAATTACCAAATTTACAGCCTTGTTCAAATTCACACTGCTGGTACGTCCTGTTGACATATTGAGCTTCATTATTTACAATAGCTAACTTTAATCCCCTCGGATCCCCTCCAATGGCTAAACAAAACAGTATAACTTGCATAACGGGTAGGGCGAAAATAAACAACATAACGCCGACGTTTCGCCACATTCGTAAGAAATTCTTTGTGAGAAGTGCCCTGATTTTTCCGGTGGTCGTCCATTCGCTACAGTTCCCGCAGTCTTCACATGCCTCTTGCAATCCATGTTTAGCCGAAGATGCTTTTCCTACAAACTAAAATAAATTTTGTGTTATTTACGTAGGTTGTTGCATTTTCTAAGGTCAAGGAGAGATACCGTACAGAATATTATTAGAAAATTTCTTGGTGCATACCGAATAATATGCTAGGTAATTGAAGAGGAAAATCATCATGTTCTGTTAACAATGTTATAACTAACTATATGTTTTCTTTACTGAAAGGTTTGAAAATCATTTAGATAACACAAAATGGCATACTCACTAGTGACCTAAAATTGAAAATAACCAAATCATTAGCATATTTTTTTTTTACAAGTTAGGCGAGTATTTTTGAAATTAATCAATTCTCTCTTTATTTGAGCGGAAGAAATGAAAAACAGAACCTACATTAAATCTGCAAAGACATCATCGTTTTCAATACATTGTAGGACATTCTTTAGTATACGTTTTGTTGGTTTTAAAACGTTTCTGCCATCAATGGACGCTATAATGTGTCTAATGCTATCGTGAAGTTCGTCCAGGTTCGCATATTACCTTTTATAGACTTCGTCTTTGACATCACCCCAAAAGTAAAAGTCCAATGGAGTTATGTCAGGTTATCTTGTGGGCCAATGTATGGGACCATTTATTTGCTAGTCACTTATCTTGAAACAGTTTTACTAACGCTTCTAACGCATGTTTCTAAAGCGCGAACGCCATTTTATAATATTTATAACTAAAAATCTATTGATATTGCTTTTGTTGACAGCAGAATAATCTACTCTGACTCATCGAATGAAGCTTTTATTTTAAAAATACACAGCCAACTACTCAAAAAATAAATATGGTAATAATTCGGTTATTTTCAATTTTAGGTCAATAGTAGAATCAACTTTTTCGTTGTGTAAATGATTCGCAAACCTTACAGAAAAAAAATGACATTTTTCTCATTTATTCGAAAACTCTATATTCAATTGCTTTTCGGCACATAAACAGAAAAAATGTTATTACTTTGCTAATTTAACCGACTTTGTATACAGGGTGTCCGCTAATTAATGGTACATGGAAAAACCGCAGACTCGTAAAAATATTAGGTTATTATACTTACATATATCCGAAAGTTGATATTAACTGAGATACAGGTTGTTAAAGTTAAAACTGCATTTTTGTTTTTCTCTAATAACTTTGAGAGAAACTAACGTTTTTTTCACAAAATTTGGCAATTATGGTTTTTTTAGGACGAGAAATTGATTTCTTTGTGAAATTTTAATGTACAATGTAGGGGGCGCTGTTTGTGGCATTTTTTCGAACATTCATAAGGTCATAACTTTTTTGTGCCTCAGTATATTTAAGTTTTTAATAAAAATAATACTTTTCTCATATTTATTACGTAAAAAAGGTATACTAAGTTCAGGTCGCCCAGAGTTACCGTTTCGGAAATATTTGCATTTTAATTGTTAGCGCGTTAGCTCAGGCAAGCAAATAATATTTTGTTATTTCTTACCAATTAACTTTTACATGATAATTAATGTTCTAGTAATGGTAATTGGGAATAATAAATACAACAATTTGATTGCTCTTTTACTTACTTTAATTATAAATAAAACTTTGACCCTAGAAAATATCGTGTGGAAAGAAACCAACAGCAATGAAAACACAAACTTACGATAAACTCAAAAAATAAACATTTTCTGTTCCATGGCAACTGCATCTCTAAATTTTATTTGTTTTCCCATAGGTTACTTTAAGAAAAAAATTTTGTTTGTAAATTAATAATAAATGGGGCATGGTGCACTAAACTAAACAATTTAATTGCAAATATCTCCGAAATGGTAACTCTGGGCCACCTGAGGCACAAAAAGTTATGACCTAATAATTGTGCAAATAATGTCGCAGGCATTGTACATTAAAATTTCATAAAAAAAATCAATTTCTCGTCCTAAAAAAACATAATTGCCAAATTTTGTAAAAAGACGTTAGTTTCTCTCAAAGTTATTAGAGAAAAACAAAAATGAAGTTTTAACTTTAATACCGTGTATCCAAGTTAATATCAACTTTCGGATATAGGTAAGTATAATTAAATCCTAATATTTTTACGTAAGGAGTCTGTGGGTTTTCCATGTACCATTAATTAACGGGCCCCCTGTATGTACTTAAGTATTGCATTATACGATTCATAACACTATTTCTGCCAACTTCGGTACGACTTCTGTTAATTGAGAACACCTCAACAATACGACGTCTCGTTTTTTCGCAACCATAACCAACTTTGTTTTATTTTAAATATAGTAATATTTGTTATGCTTTATGAACTTTATGAACACACCTATTATTTATTACGCATTTCGGACTAAACAACCTATATTAAGTTGGATGCAGAATATTAAGTGGAGTTTATAAAGCAGAAAATAAAATGTTACTACTATTTAAAAAACAAATTTGATGACGGTTGCTAAAAAACGGAACGTCGGATTGAAAATTTAATTAAATTATTTTATAGAAAAGAAAAAGTCGTAATTAGAATAAAAAATTTATTTTCACATATTATCTCTTTAATGGGAATCAGAAAACGAAAAGAACGAAATCGTAAAAATGGGGCTCAGAATGCTCCCGTGAAAAGGAAAAACCTAGTAGGTCTAACTGATTTTTATGGTTTCTCAAGAAATACAAAATAAGTTAATATTATATTAAAATTTGCATTTGACTAGGTTTTTCGATTTACAATAAATCGTTTAAATATTCGAATTTTAAAAATCTGTTTATACCAGTCGATAAAGGGAGTGTACAGCTTTTATAAAATCGATGCTAAGCAACAACCTAGCAAGGTACTCTACTAGGTTTTCCTTTTCACGGGAGAATGTTACTCCCTAGCCGCAAAAGCGGCTCGGTTCGTAAATATTCCTTGGGAATAATAGCTATCATTATTGCCTCGTGGTATAATCTACGATTTGACTATTAGTAAGTTACAATACTTACATCGATATGTCCATTTGAATCTTGCACTAACACCTCTTTACTTTGATGAAAATTAAGTCCTACAACACCACTCTCTTCAGTCACTGATACATTGTCCTTTTTTCCCCAATTTAACGTTGCCAAGCTAATATTATTACTAATATTATTGTCAGTTTGACCACCAACTCCGATTTGTCCTTGTTTCCTTGAAAGTTTTAGAAATACGTCTTCTAGAGATGTGCAACCGTACATTGAAAGTAATACATGGGGCGCTTCTTCTGCTAGAAACTTTCCACTTCTCATCAAACCGATCTAAAAGACAATAATTGACATAAACTCTACTTGAATACGATTAATATGAGGGAAGATAGAAAAGTATTCTCCATAATAAAAAAAAAGACACTCCCCAATCCTCACAATAACACACCGACCGACATGTCGGTTTTAGAAAAACCTTTACAAACACACCGATTTCAAAAAATATTTTTTTCTGGTGTAGGTATGTTGACGACATTTTAGTGTGCTTCACAGGGACTGTGAAAGAACTTAAACGTATTTTAAACCACCTTAACTCTACACATCCCAAAATTAAATTTACGCTAGAAATAGGAAACGACTCAATAAATTTTTTGGATCTCAGAATATCAAAAATCTCGAATAACAAACTACAGTTTGACATTTACAGAAAACCTACATTTACAGATATCACAATACCATACACCAAGTACACCCAAAAGCGCATAAATTGGCAGCATATAGATCAATGGTACATAGAGCACTGTCTCTACCACTCTCTAGAGAAAGTTTAAAGATTGAGCTCGATAACATAATATTGTAATGTTGTGAATAAAATTGAAAAATGCAATACTTTCTTTAAAAATTTGTATCTCGTTTTAAGAAGCAAATAATGATGTGAACCAAAGAATATTGGGTGAAGAAAAGGCCACATTTCAAAGCAAAACACAATGTAGCTGAATTCTATAGCTCTATTATTCCATAGGGCGTTAAGAAATTATGGATGAAAAGGTAATTTTTGTTCCTGCCTGTATAATGATCAAGATATCAATATTTTTTGAAAAGTAATATTCAGGTTATCAGGATTTACGTTATACGTAAGTTAATTTCTCGACATCATCCCAAGCGCGGATCATGACCCCCCCCCCCCCCCCCCCCCCCATCAATTTAACACGAAAAATACAATATATACCGGTTTGACTAACGCGACAGGGTATTACTTTTCATAATTTTTCCATTTATGACCCCCCCAAAACGAAATTTGACCCCCCCCCCCCCCAACCGAAGTTCCGGATCCACCCTTGCATCATCCCTTATCTTCAATCTAATAGAGCCGTTGCTGTACATGCGGCGGCTGTGTGATGAAGTTAAGGGAATTTCCTTCATGACGTCAGTATATCGGAAACGGCTGAAATTCGTTACATAAAATACAGTGTGTCCCCAGGATAAGCGAACCTATAGGTGTAAATAACAAAAAAAAATCGAATTGAAATTTTACCATTTGCGATGTAGGCCTGCTTGATTAGAAATTTAATATATTTTGATTTTATGAAATCAAGCATACTTACCGGAGCATTATTTTTATTTTCTGTCTAGGTAAAGTGCCTCTTTTTCAAAAAATATCGAAAAATTCTATTAAGAGAAGTTGCTCGGAATTCAAAATCATGCATGTCTACCGAATTTAATAGCCATCACCCTACATTAGGGTTTTTCATTTTATACAATACTTTCACTGGTTAGAAATTTCTAATTTCTTCAACTTCTTAATCGTTTGTCATATTAGCCTAGGAAATGAAATTTGGTCATAGATGTTATTTCCGAAATAACCTTTCCTAATGGTATGTATTTAATACCATGAAGAATTTTTTTTCCTGTTTAGAGGTTTAACAAAAAATGCCAAAAAAACTATGTGTACCTAATGGTTGTTAAATTTAGTCTGCTTGCATGATTTTGAATTCTGAGCAATTTTTCTTAATGAAAATTTTTCGATATTTTGCAAAGATGAGGCACTTCACCTAGACAGAAAATAAAAATAAGGCTCCGGCTCAAGGCCTGCTTAATTTCATAAACATCAAAATTGTATTTTCTAATCAAGCAAGCCTAGATCCCAAATTATCAAATTCCAATTAAAAATTTTACATTTTATATTTACACCTATACAGTATGTTCACGGATTGGGTTTACAAGAGGACAAATGGACTAAAAATTGAAAGTTACGAAAAAAAGTAACTATTAATAAACGTTTTTGCTTGTCTAGAAATTACGATTCATCATAAGAAACTTCAATTTTTTTTTATATAGGATGGGTAAAAACTGCAAAAATGTTATTTTGCTTAAGTGTATACATACTTTATTTTGAAAGATACGAAAAAAAGTCACTCTTAATGAATGTGTTTTCTACACAACAAACCGAAGTAGAACAATTCATTAAAAGGTTTACCTATGTAAAAATTATTTCCCAAAAAGTATTCTCTGGCACACCTCTGACTGGTGAACCTAGTTAAAATAATAATGACATTTAATGTGATAGGTACTTGTTGTCAATGTCTTTATTTAATGAAGTTATTATTTAAGTAGAAATGCTATCTACTGAACAAAGAGTTTTTATGATACAATGTTATGGGGATGGTCAAGATTCATACCGCTACGTCATTTGTAGGAATGGACTAGGATGGCTTTCTGCAAGTTAATAAAAAAGTTCAAGAGAACTGGTTCGGTTTTGGACCTCAAAAAAAAAGAAGAAATACGACCATGATGATGCTGCTATAGTCGTAGTTTTTCATTCTGTTGAAGAAAATCCTATGACGTCCCTTAGAAATCGTGTTACTCAGTTGGAAGTTGTGAAAAAAAGTCAAATTCAGAAGATCCTTAAAGCAATTAAATTGTATCCGTATAAACCGCATAAGATTGGAAGAGGGAGACGACGCGAAACGACTTGATTTTTGCCTATAGATAGGAGACAAAATTTTAAGTGGAAATGTTGATTTTTATAAATATATCATGTTTTCTGATAAAAGTACATTTTCAACAAATGGAACCGTTGCAACCCAGCACTTTAGGTACTGGTCTTTAGAAAATCCCGAATTCAGAATTATGACGAGAAGACAATATTTCACAAAAGTCAACGTGTGGTGTGCGATATTCATCCATGGCATTATAGGGCCACACGTGCAATAGATTATCATATTTAGAAATGCTGGATACATTTTTCAATGATGAACTCGAAAATCTACCATTAAATTTTCGACAAAATATGTTTTTTCAGCAAGATGGTTGTCCAGCCCATTTCGCTCGTGAGGCTAGAGAATGGCTTGACCGCAGATTTGGTCCAAGGTGGATTTGCAGGAATGGCAGAGTTTTGTGGCCCGCAAGAAGTTCCGACTTAACCTTGGCCGATATGTTTTTATGGGGCCGTTTAAAACAAATTGTTTTTGCAACCGCAATACCAAATGATATTGAAGTGCTGAAGGGCAAAATTATCCAAGCTGTCCAATCGGTATCTCAGGAAGAAATCAGAAATTCTTTCACTTATTTGAGAAAGCAATTAGAAAAATGTGTCGAGTATGGGGGTGGAGTTTTTGAATTATGAAATCGTTATCGTATTCTTCTCATGTTAATAAAAATGTTCGTATTATTATTATAATTACTTCATTAAATAAAGACATTGACAACAAGTATCACCTATTCATTATTCATTAAAGTATGTTTACTCTTAAGCAAAATAACATTTTTGCAGTTTTTAAAAAAATTGAAGTTTCTTATGATGAATCGTATTTTCTAGACAAACAAAAACGTTGAGAGTGACTTTTTTTCGTATCTTTCAATCTTTAGTCCATTTGACCGCTTGTAAACCCCATCCGTGGACATACTATATAATAGGTTCACTTATCCTGGAATATACTGTGGGAATACTTAGAATTTCTCGTAAAATTTGAAAAAATTAGGTATTTTATTTTAAAAAACTGTCAAAGACGCTGTAACTGTTTCATGAGATATCCTGTATAATATTAAAAATAAAAGTCAACAAATAAACAATTCAAAAAAAAATTGACGGGTCCGAGCACATTTCCTGTTTTTTTCCCTTTAATTGAAACGAATTTTGTTATGAGCAATTAACAAATTAGATTTTCGGTTATTGAAATTAAACTTATTCATCGCAATTATAGGTTTTGTTGGAAATTTTACAATTTTATCGATAAGCAACCTTGTCTCATTTTGTATGAAAACCGGTATCCGATGAATATATACCTATCAGGCGCAATGTCCAACATATTTAAAATTTGAAGGTTAAGTTAAATTGCTCAGGTTACCATTTTAATGGTTCCTTCTAATGTAAGAAAATACGTGTTTCGCATAAAACTGTTTAAGTATTCATAAGATATACTTAAATTGGCATTGACAAGGTTTACCTTTGCCATAAATAAGTATACTCGACCAATCATCATTAAGGTAAATAATTCAAGTCAATAAAATCGCTAATACGGAAATAACTCTATATGTATAATTTACTGATAGTGAATAGTAGAAAAACCTAGTTTCTTGCCTAAAGTATGTTATGTCTTTCGTTGAGATTTTACCTGCAATAAATTATTATCGACACCAGCTTTATTGCAATGATAAATTTCCACTAGAAATATAATGTGCATAAAATAAGCTCCCCGGACAAAAAAACCGGCACCCTGGATTCTTTATAACTTTTTGTTTTTAATCCGATTTTTACAATGCTTTTGCCATTTTATAGATAATTTAATTAGGAATGTGCAGAATTTTTTTATCGATGGGCCATCTACGATAGGGCGATATTATACTGGGTGAAACAGTTATTGTTGGAAAAAACCGATGATTTTAATAATCGAGTACTTACTTGACACTCGAGCGATTTTAATAATCGAGTGAATCGCTCGAGCGATTAATTACTTAACATTTTATGACTAAGAAGAATGTGTTGATAAAACACCAGGGGTTGTTTTTGTAAGTTTTAGAGGTGTAGTCTAGAGTTTCGCGTACTCGCCCTATACAGGGTGTTCCTTAATGACGTGCCAATATTTCAAGGTGTGATTCCTTAGGTCATTTTATGAAGAAAAGTACAAATGAACATATGTCCGCAACGGCTAAATTTTTTGCTACAGGGTGTTGAATTCTGATTTTTTAAAAATTATATCCTTTAATTTTTTTTAAATTTACAATCGCCGCTGGCTAGCCAGTCCCAGTCACAACAAAACCCATGTCGCGATGAATCCACTAAACCTACTTTTTGCATGCACCTTCTCGTTTATGTACCTTTAACAAAGACGTATGTCGTGTCAGCTTCCTGAGCGTCAAACTCGAACGTCGCCAATCGGAACATTTCGGGTGGAGCGCGGCGTCGAGAGAAAATGAGGTATCAAGTGAAAGTAGTATTTCCTATCGAGCGGAAAACTGCTCGAATATACAAGCAGTTTTTTACCTCGAGCGATCACACTACCAAGCAGCATATTTCGGTCGGCGCCAAGCGAAGCTCAGGTATCGAGTGAAAGGGATTTTCGCTTGAATTTATAACTCGAGCAGTTTTTTTAATAATCGAGCGATGTCTGTTATTTCAATAATCGAGTACACAAGCCGCTTTTCGCTCGAGCAATCACAACACTAGAAATAATGTATGGTTTAACAATTTCTTGATAAAGGTACTTGTTATTCCTAACATAATTATTTTTTGACTCATTGCATTATCTCTATTTTTAGAAGAGATACGATTTTTTAAATAAAACTCTGTTTTCAAATCCTTTTTTATTGAAACAATTTTAAAACGGTGTTAAAGTTAAAAGAGAATAGGAACGTATGATCGCACTCTGCTAGGTAATGAGTGAATAAGTGTGGCGATTCTATCTTGAGGGATTACATTATAGAGAAAGCGCTATCTTTAGCTCTTCTAAAGTGCCTGATTGTATATGGCGACGACGAACAGCTCTTTTCAACTGATGTCGGATGCCAACCTCATCTAAATATTCATTAACCAACCGTGCAACATGTGGCATAGCATTATCATGCATTAGTATAAATTGTTAACCGATTAAAGGAGCAAATGGGACTACTGGCTCTTGAAGAACATCTTCAATATACAAATGTGCATTTAATGCTTCATTTTCCAAATAGTTCCTTTAGTTCAGTTAGCGCATCAGTGAAATTACCCGCCTAGCCATAACGGAACCACCATGATAAGATATTTATAGCCGTGTTATGGTCTAATAAAATAATGTAATTTGCAGAGCTTCTGTTCTAAAAATAGAGATAACATAATGCGTCAAAAAAGAAAATGATTTCGCTGTAACTTTATCAAGAAACTATTAATATGAAAAATAACACCCCAATATCTGCACAAGGTGTTTAAAAATGAGGACAAAATAACACACATTGATTTAAATTGAATTGAATTGAACAAACCCGAATAAATCCGGTTTAATATCACCCTATGGAACATGACCCATAATTAAAACATTCAGCACATTCTTAATCAAATTATCTATAAAATGGCAAAATAATTGTAAAAATCGGATTAGAAACAAAAAAGGTATAAAGAGTAAAAAATCCAGGGTGTCGTTTTCTTGTCCGGGAGTTTATTTCAGTTCGAGCCAACTTTTTAACACTTGATTGCAAAACCGGCAAATTAAATTTTGACATTGGCAAAACGAAACTTAAGCCGCAAACACACTATTATCACGTCACGTAAATTCACGTGCTGTCATATCGGCACGGCACGGCTTAGAAACAGACTACGTACACTGCAGATCATTTTTATTACAAATTTTGTGTTTGTCAAGATCGCAAGTGAATCTTGTAGCCTTCTAGCGTTAAACTCTGATACCGTGTTATCACGCTTGCCGAATATGCAAATTTGCAGAAATAAAATTGTGCTGTCAAGTATGACTTGCCGTGAGCTGCATGAGGTGACTATAGTGTACTTCTAAACCTATTTATAAGCACGCGTCTTGCAGATATTTCGGGTATGCCGTGACATTGCGTGATAGCTTGTGATCTCACGTGACGTGATAATAGTGTGTTTGCAGCTTTAGTGTGTGATAATATTTTCATTATTCGTTATGTTCAACTTTACGTCAATTTTTGGCAATAGCGTCATAGAAATTATTTGCTGTCGTTTGCTGTATTACCTGAACTGTCAGAGTTTCGTGGTTTTGCCAAAACGTTTAATTGAATAGCTTATGATTGGCTCACCAAAATGTATTCAAACTCGGCATATGGGTTTACCATGTCGAACTCTTCAAAAAGTTATAATGCAGTTTTTCTATAAAATGTACAGGGGAGCCAATATTCAGCCATCTTAGAGAAATGATTCGCCAAGAGTGGCCAAATAGAGAAATCATTCAGGTAAAGCTTTTAGTAAATTATGGCTGTACAAGAAAGAATACATGGCCGATTCCACGGAACTGATGCAGAACAGGATGACACACCTGTGTATATTTAAAAATATTGAATGCGTGTAGATTACATACCGTATGAGCCTGTCTAGCCTCTTCGATGTAATGAGTGGTAATAATCACAGTTTTGTTGCCATCCTTGGTGATTTGCACTAGGTGATTCCATATACTTTGTCGAAGCAAAGGATCCACACCTACAGTGGGTTCATCGAGGATCAGCAGTTCGGGATCGTGCATCAACGCCACAGCGAACGATACTCTTCTTTGTTGACCGCCACTGGAAAATGAAAAGATAATTTAATAATGAAATTCGGTAACCCATTCGACAGCGCTATAAACTTGTAGTGCTCTTGCAATATACAGTTAGGCCAGGGAAAGAATGACGTGCGTCCTAACTTTAAGGTGCATTTACACATGCATGGCGCCAATAAAAACTGGCGCACCAGTAAATAAAATTAGCAAGTGTAAACATCGACTTGCATAAAAATTTATTTTTGCATGCATAGATCAAAAAAGTCAGCATCCTTCTGAAATCACTGGCGCCAGTGATGACAAATTCGTACAGAAAATCAAGACTTGCAAGTGTAAAAAAGAGCATTTACACATGCATGGATTTAGTAGCGCCAGTGGCCGCATTTCTATTTGCACGCCAGTAAAGGTTTACACTTTGTTGAGAAAACAAAAATAAGTGGCACGCCAGTTTCATTTTTAAAGTGTTTTTCACAGTGCACTATGTCGAGTGAACACACCCGAAGATTGTAAAATAGTCGCTGAACTTTAGTGGAAAAAAAGATGAAAGAAACGACGAAAAGGCCGTGTCTGGATTAAATCATGGATTGATTGTCGACCTTTTTTTATGATCAATCAGAAGCACTATAGGAAAACTCCTTTAGGGCACTCTAGGAGTGGTGCGTGTGCGCAAAAAGCGATTCACGTTGGTTTGAATTTTTTTTTTTTTTTCGAAAATATCCGGAAATAAATTTTTGATAATTTGCTGGATTTTCTCCAATCTTCTCATGTTTGAAATTTAATATCTCCAGTTGTACTGGTCGGATCAATGTCGGTCTTTTTTTTACACTTTGTTACGATAGCTTTCGAAATGTATTAAAAAATTGTCATTGCGAACAAATGAAAAATAATAACAATTTAATTGTTTAAACATTTTTAACATGATGTTAACACATTTTAAATGAATTTTATAAAACAGTTTTTCGTTCTTTATCCTCTTATTTACAAAACCCATTTTACGAGAAAGTGGCACCTCTTTTAATTCGGAAGTTATTAAATGTTTTAGAGCGCAAGTCACGCAGCGCGCGACGATTCAAAGCGTATCAGAATTTACAATCGACCTTCCTGCAGTGTGAATCATTAATATTTTCATTCCAAAAAAGGACAAAAATATGAGTCAATAGAACATTGATAATGGCACAAATTATGTTATGAAAGATCCCCTAAACGGGTTTTATCAATTTGCTTAAAAAGCTTTATTTACAGTAAAATTTACCTTCTTCTCACGATCTTTATGTAGTTCAGAAATTTTAGTACGGCAATAACTACAGATTCAATATTTAAGGGTGACGAGTCAGATCTAAAGGATTAAAAGATTGATCTGTTAGAATTTTCGAATCACTCAAAATTTTTGATGATTTTTGCATTTTACACGTATAACTTTATATAAAAACAGTATGCTTATTTATTCTTTCGAATAACAGAATAGAAATATTTATGATTCACACTGTAGCCAGCTCGATTGTATGTTCTGACACGCTTCGACCAATGCAGTGGCACGCTGTGATTGACCATATTTAATAACTTCCGTACTAAAAGAGGTGCCACTTTCTCGTAAAATGGGTTTTGTAGAGATAACAGAATAAAGAATAAAATAATATTTTTTAAAATTAATTTAAAATGGGTTAACAGCATGTTAAAAGTCTTTAAACAATTACATTGTTATGGTAGTGTTAAATATTGTATATTTGGTTATAAAATTTTTTATTTTGTTTGAACAACTTATAAAAACCAGTGCTGGGAACCGGTAGTGTCTACTACCAGGACATACATTTTTAAAATCACATGTCCTTCCCATTTAAGATTTTAAGGGTAACTAACAACTACCTCTCACAGGGGGTTAAGCCACGAACGGTGCAAATATTGTTTTAAATTGTTCATAGATTTTTAATATAATTTACTAGAAGTACAGTGCTATGTTAAAAAAACCATAAGCTGAAAACATTCATAGAAGGTTTGAAACTGTCGAACGAATTTATATTTAAAAAAATCACTTACAGAAGGAATGGATAATACATTTAAGTCCGTTGCACAATCGTTAGTAAAAAAATTATTTAAACTTGACTTAGTAACCTAATATTGGCCGATTTGTATACGAACCATGTGTAAAAGTCGTACCAAGAATATATTACGAAATTAATTAATTTTTATTATTGATTATGTTTAGCTAGTTAACTCAAGGTAAAAGTGTGAAGAGTCGAAATTTCAAGAACAGATTACAAATAATTAAACCATTTTTCGGCCAGTCATGCCTACGTAGTAATTTTAATAGCGATATATTTGTCTAACACTAAATGTGGAAAGGGGATTATCTTCGCACTACATATTTAGAATGATAAATTCTGAATTCGTACCTACAAAACAAAAAATGCGTTCTGTCATATCTTAGATTGTGAAGGTTTAAATTTTGATCATCATTATAATGGTGTTTCTAAACGGGCAACATTTTTCGGCAATAAATCTCTGAAATATTGCCAGGCCATCCGAAATATATTGCAATATATTTCTAAATATGACTGGCAATGTTTCCGGCAACTTCCAGCTATACTATTGCAGCCACACTATAGGCCGGCAATCTGTGTAGATTAATTGTTGCAGAAATATATCTGGCAATGTATAGCTCGGCAATATTTCCGCAACAGCATAGCCCATATCATTTACCTGCAACCACACATTGTCGTAAAGAAGCACCTTTAGACAGGTACAAGGGTCATATACAAGGTGACCCATCGCGAACCGCCTCGATCCATATATGAAATACATAGAAACATTTTGAAAATTGGACAGTATGCTGATGTTGTGATGGGTTTTAAAATATTTTCAATACTTCCGGTTATACCGGAAGTTGGTGTGAACTTGCTAATTTAAAATGGAATACCCTATATATTATTACATTTTTGTATTTTATGCAAGATTCTAGGCAGATTTCTTATATAGCGTCCTATACCTAAGTCTAATCGTGTTGGACATATTTAAGTTTTTATGTCAAAAATGACGTTTGCAGACCTTCAAATGATTATTAATTTGTTCTATAAGGAAGCCTTAAGTCGCAAACACACTATTATCACGTCACGTGAATTCACGTGTTGTCATATTGGCAAAATAGCACATGCTGTCACGGCTTAGAAACAGAATACGTACACTGCAGATCATTTTTATTACATATTTTGTATTTATCAAGATCGCAAGTGAATCTTGTAGCCTTCTAGCGTTAAACTCTGACACAGTGTTATCACGCGTGCCGAATATGTAAAGTTGCAGCAATAAAATTGTGCTGTCAAGTATGACTTGCCGTGAGCTGCATGAGGTGACTATAGTGTACTTCTAAACATATTTAGCACGCATAAACCGTCATGCAGATATTTCGGGTATGCCGTGACATTGCGTGATAGCATGTGATCTCACGTGAAGTGATAATAGTGTGTTTGCAGCTTTATTGTTCTTTTTGAGTTGGATTCCATGTTGAAAAGGGCCCGCTTTAATAGGTTTTTATAATATTTTGATAACTATTAATACTGTATAAATACTGTTCAAAAAATAAGATTAAAAATAAAATTTTATAATTTGATAATTATGGTAGATTTATTTTTTGTTTAGCTTTGTAAATTTACCAGATACGTTGTTTGGATGAATCCTTACGATTGCCGAATGTCCCCTTGGAACAATCTGATATTTTTTACTTGATATTTGAAATTATTTTTTTCCTTTGAAACTCCATATTTAAAAAATTATTGTCATGTAATACATTGCTAAGTATCTCCTATTACTGATAAGGTAACTTCGTTATCCTTTTATAAGCCAAATTAGTTAATAATCGAGAAATTGTTCTTTATGGCTGAATGCTTCCCTGTCTCCCCCTACTTTAAGCTATTATAAATAATAATTTTTTGCTTACCTAAGATTTTTGACTAATCTATTCTGACTGGGCAGATCCAAGAAATTTAACAAAAACTGCAACCTCTCGATGATCTCCCCCGTGCCCATTCCAAATATCCAGCCGAAATACAGCATGGTCTCCTTTATGGAAAACTCACCGTACAAGGCGATTTCTTGTGGCATGTACCCGACTCTCTTTCCGGGTACCCCGGACCCTCTCGTCCCTGGCTTTCCACCCAGCACCCATATTTCACCCGAATTAAGTCTTCGTCGGCCTACTATGCAGGAGAGTAGGGTCGTTTTACCGCAGCCTGATGCACCTAGTAGACCATATCTGAAAATTGAAAAGATATGAAGAAATTATTATACACAGAATTTTTTCTTGCAAAAAAAAAAACACAAAAAATCTTATAAAAGGCGATTTAATGCATTTTAAAATTAATGTTAGGTATTTATCAGTGGATCGCGTGGTCCGATTTGAGATTTCGACGCGGAACAGCATAAGTCATTGATATTGAACAATGAGACAACATCGCCATTCCAAGATACGACGAGCCAGCGCGCTGGCCAGCTGTATCGAGGGAGTAGCATACATTTTCCTTATTCTTCTGTCTTTGATCACCCGAAACGTTGCCAAATCACTTTAGTTAGTTGCGATTTTAGATATTATTCCAGAAAACTTCGGTGTGACTTTTTTGCATTAGAACTAAACTATGAATTTAATTGAGATTATAGATAGTGCATGCAATACCTTCAAATTCAATTTTCAATTCAAACGTTATTTACTAGTGTTGTGATCACTCGAGCGAAAAACCGCTTGATCACTCGATTATTGAAATAACCGACATCTCTCGATTATTAAAAAAAACCGCTCGAATTATCTATTCAGGCGAAAACCGTCCCCCGTAACTTATTATCTTTCACTCGATACCCGCGCTTCGCTTGCCGCCGACGGAATTGTTGTAGCGTGATCGAATTAAAAAACTGCTCGTATATTCAAACAGTTTTTCGCTCGATAGGAAATACTCTAGTTATAAATTCAGGCGAAAAACCGAAAAATATCAACTGTTATAATGACCTTCGTTTTACACGCCGCGCGATCCGAAAGCTGGCTAGCCAGCGGCGTAGTTTAGGTCTCCGATTGTAAATATTAAAAAATTAAGGGATATAATTTGATAATTTTTATTTACTATAAACTCAAGAAAACTTCTCAAAAATAACATAATAATAGAAATTCTTAATTAAAAATAACAAAACAAACAAAATTGTTAACAACATTTATAGAAAAATTCCTTGGTTATGTTATAGTAAACATTTTTAAATCGGAACAGAAACTTTTTATTATTAAACTCAAGAAGACTTCTTAAAAATAACATACATTATAGAAAATATTAATGGAAAATAAGAAAACGAGCAAAATAGTTAACAAAACATAGGTATCGAGAAATTTCTTGGTAACCAAAAGTAAACATTCTTAAATTTAAACAGGAGCTTTTAGGTAACTATAACCATGAATTTAAAAAAATAATCACCTACTTTCTTATTTTACCAGTCGCGCAATTCAGCCTAAATTTTTGAAGGGCACACAGTGGGCACCTGATAATTTAAAGTGGAAGAATTTGATGGCCATTTTAAATATCTATTTATTTTATGCTCGTAGATTGAGAAAGATGTGAAGGAAAATAACTCTTTGTAATACTTTTTGTTTTAAAAAAACACAAGAATAAACCCGAGCAATATTTGGGTGATTTCTTGCAGTTTTTTTGTTTGGTATCGAGACACGTGGTAAAAATTCATTATTCACAAATAAATAAATTTCTGGAATTTTTTTGGTGACACTATAATTTTCTAGCTAAACCTGTGCCCACACGTAGTTACGTGCCTGCTAAATACCCTACCTGATCACATGTAAAGGGCTAGGCAGCCCGTTAAGCAGTCGGTGACGTCATCGCTTGGTAAATTGGAATTTCAGGCGATTCACTCGAGCGATTAACTCGATTATTAAAATCGCTCGAGTATCAAGTACTCGATTATTAAAATCATCGGTTTTTCCCAACACTATTATTTACCGTTTTGAAAAATTTTTTCGCAAAATTCAACATTACATGTAGTTAGTACCTTATTTCGAAGCTAAATTTAAAATTTTAACAAATTCTATCCAATAGTTTCTTGTAGTTTGTCACACCTTTTTACCTTAATGGAGGTCACTGATAAGTGCTCTTAACCCAAAAATGATTTTCTGTGGTCCTTTTCGAGAGATTTATTGAGTAGGCGCTCATTACCTGAGGTAAATCTTTTATTATGGCTGTCATTACCTGAGGTAAATCTTTAATTATATGTGTTAATATTGTATAATTTTCTCTATAATCGTGAATGAAATAAATCGGGTTTGTGATATAAAAAAAAAACTAAAAGCAGATTTGAAATCAGCACTACCCAATTACTAGAAAACAGTTAAAAAATTGCAAGGTGTTCAAAAACGCAGGCCTGTGTAATATGAAGTTTAAAATGAATTTGAATTATTGTTAAAAATTGTTTCACGAAAAATGGATATAACTTAATGACTGCAGTAAAAGTACCTGTGGCGATCCCATTATTTATGACCGTTTGTTATTATTATGTGGAAAGGGCCGGATTGTAATAATTATAATTAAATATAGGCACATCAGGTAGGTTAGGTGGCTTAATTTATATTTAAATATCTTTTTGTGGTAAAATTAGTTAGTTTTTATTTCTTGCTGGAAGAGTTTAGTTGTATTACCGATATTGTTTTAGCAAACGTATAAAAAACAGTATGTGGCGTCCATGGAAAAACATTGATGGTGATTCTTCTAGTGTTGCAGTGAAGAAAATGCACTTATCTCTCGATGCTAGGGAAATTGAAAAAAGAGTATATACTTCTTTACTTAACAGAGGACTTTATGCTAGTACTGCTGCGACTAAAACGTCTGATTTGACTAAGATACCTCTGACTATAGTGAAAAGAATCGCGTCAAATCCCATTAAATCTAGAAAGAAGCGTAAAGATGCCGGGTATACTAAACGTTTCGACGAAAGCGACAAGGACTTGATAAGACGAAAAATCTACACCATGTACGAAGAGCAACCACATATATATAACCATTATATTGCTAATACCATCTGCAATTATGTCCCCGCTATGGACATCGAATGGGTAATAGTGAGTTTGCGCAGTTCGGAAATTTCCTTGTGAAAATAAACATTCGACAGGACCGGATTTCAACTTTTTTAATGCAAATTTCACTGATTAGTTCGATTTGAGACAGCGTTCCATGCATACCATTTCTGACGATATGATGTCCGACGGTGCACTGATTGGTGGAAACTTTTGGTGCCAAATTCCGTCCCAATATTTGTAACAATCGACACGATGAGCTTTATTTTAACTTTCATCCGACGTCGTATGTTTCTTAACCTCACTTTTTTCTAAACCAAAATTAAGAATGAATCACTATATTGACTATTTTGGGAATCAGCTACTAATGCAACAAATTAAAAATACATTAATTTTAAGGTTAGGTAGTGACCACATATATATTATATTGTATACGAGTGACACTAGGTACTTCTTTCTTTTACAAGCTTTTTAGTGAATTTCGGTTCCGAAGATCGGATCATGTGATAAGCAAAATATTTTCGTATATATTATGTACCTACATACCTGAAATACTCTATACCTGGTATAGATCCACAACTTTTGCAAAAAAGCACCATGCACTTGTGTCCTTTCATCTTAAACAAAACAAGTTACTAAACTAACAAATAGCGAATCAAATCACCACAAATTAAAAGCTCCTTTACAAAAATTGTTGTTAGGTAACCACTAATATACCGACAACAATGTTGATGAACCATTTTTTATTCTGTAATTTGAAAAGGCATCAAGAACCAAAGATGGCGATGAATAACAAAAACAAATAATGTCGGGCCGGCTCTGACGCGATCGATAAATTTTTCACCCTACTGCGCAAACTCAATGATGCCTAGCGATATCCCATAGCGGGGACACTTTTTATAATTTGGAACGCTCGTATTGGCAATATAATGGTTATATATATGTGAGAGCAACGCGTACCTATATTAGATTCCCTGAAGCAACGGCTCACCAATGATGAAACCCAAATAAGTTGTAGCCGCACCAGCCTTTGGAGAGAGACAGAACTATCTATAGAATGACATTATAAATGTAAATAAATATGACTAGTAATATTTTAAAAAAATGTTATTTCATTTGATTACATTAATATAATCATATCATTACTTGTTTTCCTTAGTTCGTCCCTTCATACTTCACTTGTTTATTGCCAAGCCCTTGTCGACACAATGGGACCGACCCAGGAAATCATTAAGTCGTATCCAAATTTCGTGAAACGAACTCTACCCTAAATTTGATCAACAAAATTTCGTAAACACGCCCATGATAGACAGCTTTCTCAAGTCTACCTACACTAATCTGGGAAAAACCCTAATTCTTAGGCAATAAAGAAGTTTATTAGTGACTGTATAAAGATACGTAAAATAATTTTTAAGTTTAGTATTCATCTTGCAATGCTCTTGAAAAAGGCCTAAAAAGCCGAAACATGTAGTAGAGTAATCCTCTCAATATATTGAACCATTTAAAAGCAAATTTCTTCTTTCTTTACATTAAACCATGTATATTACTTGTCTATTTGATGTAGAATTCATAAAAAGTTAATAATATTTTATATTTGTTGCAATTTGTTATATAAGATTTCTCTTTGGTAACTGATAAAAAATTATTTTTATAAAGAAACAAGGTAATCTTACTTTGTATAGGTTAATATTTTATTCTCTGATCGAATTCCATATAAATAAAAATCCTGTCTTAATATTATATATTATTTTTTGTGAGCAGATATAACGAGGTCGACGCCGCCTCGTAAAATAAGTTGGACCGATGCCGCCTTGGCGGTGTCGGACTTGATCCGACTGTGAAGAACCCGTCGCCGGAAAAAAATAATATTTAAAATAAATAATTAAAAGGGGATTTTTATTTCTATTGGAATTCGATCAGAGAATGAAATATAAACTATAACTACTCCAGTTAAACATTTAAAAATATGTGAACATTTAGGAAATATATGTGTAATTTTATTTCATAAAAGACTATACATTTGTATACAGAGTATTTTAAAAATTATACCTTTCTGGTAAAATATGTAATAAATGCTCATAAGCCATATTTTTTAAATGAAACTGTATTTGTTAATAAATTAAAACGATCCATACCTTCCCTAAATTTTTTCAAATTTTTAAATATTTAGCTGCTTTAAGTACAGGGTGTCCCAATTTCGACACTTTTTGAAAATTTTCAAAAAATTGACAATTTCAAAATTACCCTATATTTTCTTAGTTAAAAGAGATATAGAAAAATGTTTTATACTGAAGTTTCTTTATATTGATTGTTAATCAAGTTAATCAAAATAAGTATACGGGGTCAGGTAAAAAAGTTATCGGACCTGACGTCATTTTTTTTAAATGGAACACCCTGTATATTTTAAACTAAAAAGATTCTATTTTAAATTCTCCTTTCAAATATATGATATTGGTTTCCTAGGCGATTTATTTAAACTTTATTACTTTGAAACGAAATAAAACGGAATATGTCCTTAAATGGTTACCGTCTTTCCGGATAGCCATTTCTTCGTTTTTTCCACTTTCATTAAACTGAATAGATTTCAAGTTCTTCAAAATGTTGATAGGTCATTTTCGCAAATGAATATGTAAATGTTATTAAAGTCCGTTTTGTTGCAGTTGATAGCTCATATCGAGGGTTGAAGCCATAAAACAACCGTAAACCATAGGCGTTGCCAATAGTAATTAAGTGTTAATAAGAAAATTGGCCTCTGTCCATTGTTAAGTAGGATTAGGGTTAAAGTAGGTACAACAGGGGTAATTAATTTACCTATTTTTGCCTGCTTTAGGATGTTATTACGCCATTTGATGTGCGTTTGTCAAACTATGTATTTAGTTGTATTTAGATACTGCATTATCTCAAAGTTGAATTATTTCCTATACTTGTAACAATGGCTTCAAGTTTTTCGCCAACGTGTCTTCGTCAAATTAGCAAGAGTGCATATTCTCTCCGAGAAAAGACATTAATATTAAACGTGCATGATGCTCTAGTGTACCAGAAACCTGCAAGTGATGTTCGTAGCATCATTGCAGAGTGTGCCAATATGGTAGGAGTTGGAGAGGCTACTATATATAGGTTCTTGCGTGAAAGAAAATCTAAGAACCTCAGTGAGCCAAAACCACTCCCAGGAAAGAAACCGTTAGAAATTGACAATTTCATTAAAAATGGTATTAGAAGAAAAGTACATAGTTTTTATTTTGCCAAGGAAATACCAACTATAGACAAAATTTTACAAGCCATTAACTACGACGAGGACTTACCACAGCTATCACGAACGAAACTATGGAAAATACTTCATGATATGAACTTTCGATGGGAGAAGCAAAACAGAAAATCTTTTCTTATTGATAGAGCAGATATTATTTGCTGGAGACGTCAATACTTAAGGTCCATCCGAAAATACCGCAGCGAAGGCAAAAACATTTTCTATTTGGATGAAACTTGGCTGAACGAAGGGCACACCGTATCTAAAGTTTGGCAAGATAAAAATGTCCTAAGTTCTCGACAAGCTGTCATGGAAGGCTGGTCAACAGGACTTAGACCACCATCTGGAAAGGGACGCAGACTTATTATAACTCATATAGGAAGTTCAAATGGCTTTTTGGATCAAGGATTATTACAATTCCAGTCGAATTCTACTAAAGACTATCATGAAGAAATGACTGCTGATGTTTTCGAGGAATATTTTAAGCAAATGATAGAATACATTCCCGCTAATTCTGTAATAGTGATGGATAATGCCAGCTATCACTCTAGGCTAAAAGAGAATCTTCCCACAACTTCATGGAAAAAGGCGGAAATCGTAAACTGGTTACAACGAAAGGAATTGAGTTACGATAATACCATGGTAAAAAAAGAACTTTTGGATATTGTTAGGCTACATAAATCACAGTATAAAAAGTATGTTATTGACGAGATGGCAAGAGATCGAGGTATTATAGTGCTCCGTTTACCACCTTACCATTGTGAGCTAAATCCTATCGAATTAATATGGGCTCAAGTAAAAGGATATGTTGCTAGAAATAACAAAACTTTTAAAATGCAAGAAGTGCGACACCTCTTGCTTCATTCTTTAGCAAATGTGTCATCAGAAAATTGGCAAAACGCCATAAAACATGCTATAGTAGAGGAACAAAAAATGTGGGAACTTGACAACGTAATTGACACAACTATGGAAATTGAGCCTTTAGTAATAAGCGTAGGACATGATGACTCTTCAGATTCTTCTGAGGACCATTTTATCGAGTTATAATTATTGAAATTGTCAATATTTTTTGATCTGTAAATAAATTAGTTTTCTTGTAAATAAATTCATAAAATCATAAAATCTATTACATTTAAATAAAATAATAAGCGGTTACATTAAAAACCCAACTCTCCGACCATGATGGGCCGTTTTAATCATTATCCTTTCATTTCATTTTATGGCTCTATTGTTACTTTATCTGTTACCCGGTGGAATAGGTCAAAATTTCTTCATCTTTATGCTAGATGTACGTAAAAAGACCATTTTATAGGTAAAATATTTTAGGCCACCGGGCCCTTGTTTTGAATCTTTAATGAGGGTATCGAGCTATCAACGGCAACGAAACAGACTTTAGTCAACATAGTTGGCTAATAGGATATTAGCTTTTGTTTCATGGTCTACTGTGGTTTAAAGTAATTAAGTTTAATAAATCGCCTAGGAAACCAATATCTCTTGAACAAGAAAATAAACGGTATTTTGAAATTGTCAATTTTTTTTATTTTCCACTGTATCTCTTAAGCGAGCGAAAATTTCCACATTTTGATTTTATCATTTTAAGTTTGACCGAAAAAGAGCACATGACACCTACATTACTTTTTTGATAGCACTAACAATTACGGAGATACCTTATAGAAGTTCGAAAATTGATATTGTTACTGACATTCAATTAAGTTTAAAAAACATTATTATTATTATTATTATGATAATTAAAAATACTTAGCTTAAAATGGGACACCCTGTACAATGTAACGTTAAATTACCTTTGAGTTGTTTTTTATTAATTCCTTTACTACCCAACTAACCAGATATTAAAAAAGAAGGGATTAAGATCCGGTTCCGTTGGCATCACTAAATATGACCGTTAAATCTTCTATAACGAATCCTAATTCAATAAACTTTTATTTTAAGAAATTACTATAATTTATTTATAAGGATTAATTGTATGCTTCCTTTGTTCCTGTTCCCGGATAACATCATTATAAGGCGATAACCTCTAGACGTAATTTTTTCAACTTTATATTTGAATATAAATAACTAAACAGTGAATTACAAATTTATAAGGAAAGTTATGACAATTATGTATATTTTGGCAGAAGATTTTCACCAATAGCCCTTTAACACATTCCACGCATCTCGATTAACTTGCTCCGATCGCGATGACTTAAAACCAATAAATTGATTCGACAACTTTCGTACAAATGTAGAACGCCATATTTGGAAAAACAGGACGTAAAAGTGCTAGAAACTTGCACATTTTAACCGTTTTATCCAAGTAATATAAAAAAAGTTTACAAAATATTGCGTTTTTGTGGAATAAGATTTCTTGATCCAGATTATCCAGAGTTACGTTATAATTTATTGGGTTGGTTGGTTAGATTTTGCGGATAAAATATGTAGTAGTCAACAGGTGATATTCAAAACTGGCATGTTATGTTTTGTAGTTATACATTACGCAAAGATTCCACAAAACTTTTACGTCTAAATGTGGATTTTTATTTAGTAAGTTCAATACCATCAGCCGTCAAAACAAATTATTCTAAGCAAGGTCCTTTAATATCTTAGATTAATGACTTCATGGTCTTCGAACTTCATAGGAATTCCAAATTACCGTAAAAATATCAGGTTATATTTCAATAACCTTGTTTGCATGGCGAAATTGATAGAGTTATTGTTTATAAATGTACGGGGTCTCAATTTGAATTAAATTTGATCGGAAAGACACCTTAATTTTATTATCAAAACGGACCCTTTTAAAGGAAGCCTTCATGGTTTAACCCGTTTAAAATCTTAAACCTGTATGCACAAGAAAACACGTTCTTGAAAAATCTGTTTACATCCCTTAACAGATGATACCAATTTTCTTATTACGACTCCAAGTCTTGGCGTAAGAACTAAAAAAATCATGATGGAAGCAGATGAGTGGTTCGTCAAAAATAAGCGCATACTAAACACCTCAAAAACCAATGCTATAATATTTAAAACAAGAAGATCCACATTAGAAGAATTGGAATATATCTCTCTTAATGCCGAGCAACTAAAAATATCACGAACAACTAAATTTTTGGGAATGGTCTTGGACAACACTCTGTCATGGGATCACCATGTACAATATGTGATTGGTACTTGGATAGACAAACGTGTAGAATGGAATGACAAACGTATTAGATATGGAATTATTCTGTATGGAAAATGTAGGGATGCAGAACAATTGTTTGTATCTCAAAAAAGGGTAGTGAGAACTATATTTGGTTACAATTGTAGAAAAAGTTGTAAAGGTAAATTTAAAGAGAATAGGCTTCTTACTGTCCCCGTACATACAAGAAAGCATATTATCCTTTTTCAAAAATAGATATTTGTTTAGAAGTAGCGACTCACAAAATGTATATTCAACAGGAACTTTGAATTATACGTTTCCTAAACACATACTAACATTGTACGAGAGTGGTGAGTATTACGACTGTATAAAACTAGACAATAGGCTTCCGCATCATATTAAAAATTGTAACAACATTAACAAAGTAAAAAAGTGTATTTAAGCTAATTAAATGCATTGAACCCTACAATATTGAAGAATATATTTTAACAAACACGTCAAATCTATGATTCGCAATAATCCGCTGTATTTTTGACACTATTTCATTTTATGTTAAGTAATGTAATTCTGAAATAAAGAATGTTTGTTATTATTATTAACATTGTAGGTGAAAAACTAGCAAACACGTCTCTTATGTTTTGCTGCGGATCTACGCAAATTTCGAATCACGTATTAGATATGGAATTATTCTATATGGAAAATCTAGGGATGCAGAACAGTTGTTTGTAGATCAAAAAAGAGTAGGGAGAGCTATATTTGGTTACAATTGTAGAGAACGTTGTAGAGGTAAATTTAAAGAGAATGGGCTTCTTACTGTCCCTGCAGTTTACATACAAGAAAGCATATTATTCTTTTTCAAAAATAGATATTTGTTTTGAAGTAGTGAATCACAAAATGTATATTCAACAGGAACTTTGAATTATACGTTTCCTAAACACATACTAACATTGTACGAGAGTGGTGCGTATTACAACTGTATAAAACTATACAATAGACTTCCACATCATATTAAAAATTGTGACAACATTAACAAAGTTAAAAAAAAGTGTATTTAAGCTACTTAAAGACAGAATATTTAACAAACACGTCAAATCTATGATTCGCAATAATCCGCTGTATTTTTGACACTATTTCATTTTATGTTAAGTAATGTAATTCTGAAATAAAGAATATTTATTATTATTAACATTTTAGGTAAAAAACTAGCAAACACGTCTCTTTATGTTTTGCTGCGGCTCTTCATAAATAATTAGGTTGGTTACCTGTCCCAATAAAAAAGTCAAAATTTGGATAACGTGACGCAAAAGGACTCCGTGCAACAAACAATTTTTTTCGCTCGCACCAAGTACAAAGATCATATCAACGAACCAATAAAATACGTTTCAAATTTCTTATAATAATTTATTCGACCTAAAAACAACTTTTTTGAGCTAAAGAACTAGTCAAACTATAATAAACAAAATGAATGCCTATCTTATTACAAAGCCTGATATAGTTCTTAAATGAACCGTGTGCTAGCATTCCATCTTAATTGTATTAAATGAATATGAATTAATATTTATGGGGGTGTACGTGCTCATGTGCTCCTATGGACGAACGGCGACTGGCGGCATCTTTATTCCTCGCAAAAATTATTTTATTTTTGAAGCTAATTTTTATTTCCATTTAAATTTAACAATCTTTCGTAGCTGCGCCTTATAATTAGAAAATAAAACCAGTTAGATCGGTACGGTAAATAAGCAAATATTAAATTCATTATAACTGAATCGATCAAATCAGTTTTTTTTTCAAATTTTACAGTCAATTTCACTGATTACACATATTATTGTACAAAGCGCTTACATGCAAGACAACAATAAAAACATTCCATAATGCAATATTTCGCATTCAAGATTGCACAATTTGAATGCGCATCCTGTATGAGTACCAAGTGCATTAAATTTATGTAATAATGTTATATCGATTCAATACATTCCATAGACCACTTTCTATTCATAGACACGGTCTGCGAAGTAATGTGATGCGATATCATTTACTATTATTATATTGCCTACCATATATAATTTTAGTTTTTAACAAATCACTGGGCTTTGTCATAAAAAAATCCCACGCTCTCTCTAGATACGAGGGGTACCTAATAGAAAATTTCTCAGTCTAATGATAATAAGAACTATGTACCTTTATTTCCGAACCATAAAAAATACAATTGTTTACGGATGAAACAATTTAATATAGAAATTATAAAATAAAAATATAAACACTGAATGTATTCTTTTACCCGTCTAAATAAGATAGAGCAAGCCAAATAACTAGTGTGTTCAATTAGTGCATTAAAATCATTAGCATAATATAGATTGGGCAAACATCTATTACAACAGTGGCGTATCTACCAGTGTTTCATGTGTGTAAAGAACACGGCCCGGCACCGAGAGTGACGCAAAACAATATTCTATTTTTAGTTATTTTTTAACTTTTGACATTGTTAAGACAAAACACATATGTAAGCATTTTTTAAGTAAAGAAGAAAAATATGACTTTGGAAACATTAATAGGTTTAGATCGAGTGTAAACTCGCGTTTATCATAAAAAAAATTGACATTTTCAAAATTATCCTATATTTTCTTGGTTAAAAGAGATACAGAAAAATGTTTTATGATAATTTTTGAATAGTCTGCTGTATTTAGAATAAGTATACGCGGGACCTAACCCCATTTTTTAAAAGGGAGCACCCTGTATATTTGAATCTAAGAAGATTGAATTTTAAATTATATTTTCAAATATACATATAACACACCATGGATAATATTGGTTTCCTAGGCGATTTATTTAAACTTTATTACTTTAAACCACTATAGGCCATGAAACAAAAGCTAATATCCTAGAGACAACTATGTTAACATTCTAGTTGTTATTAACATTTAATGTCAATTTCACTTTTATATATTCATTTCTGAAAATGACTTATCAACATTTTGAAAAATTTTAGATGATATCTATCATCCATGGGTGTGTTATAAATTTGAAAAGAGAGTTTAAGATGCTATCGTTTTAGATTAAAATATACAGCCTGTTCCATTTAAATAATAATGAGGTTAGGTCCGATAACTTTCTTACCTGACCCCGTATACTTATTGTGAAAACAGCAGGTTATTCAACAATCATTATAAATAAACTTATGTATAAAACATTTTTCTCTATCTCTTTTAACTAAGAAAATATAGGGTAATTTAGGAAGAGAAGTAATGAAATGGTTTGCCGTTATTAACACTTGAGCTGCGAAATGATTACTTGGTCAGCAAGATTTTACAATTGGTCAGTAGAAGAAAAATGTCTAGAAGCAGTTTATTTCAGAGGTCCCAGGGCAATGTCAATTTATGAGACTTTCTTGTGTTTTCTTTTGCCGAACACAGAAGGAAATCGGCTACAAAAGGTGTAGCGGGGGCGGGATTTCACTTGTTTTCCCAGGGCTACCAGTTAAATGATACCCATTTAGAAATTGTCAATTTGTTGATTTTCCCCCGTAATTTTCGAATTTTGATTTTACCATTTTAAGTTTGACCCAAAAAGAGCACATGACACCGACATTACTTTTTCGACAGGACTAAGAATTACGGAGATGCCCTATAAAAGTGTCGGAAATGGGACACCCTGTACATTTGTTGGTACGTATTATAAACAGTGGCATAGTAACCAAGCGAATTTGAGCGTATTTGCGCTTTCGTTCTTTTCCTTTGAAAAATATTATCGACAATTGGGATATTCCAGATACTAAATTATCTATTTGTAAACTTGTTGCACTTAATTATCAAAATCATTAAAATAGGCGACATGTCCAACCATCAAAAAAAGTCATGGTTTCTCAGTGCGTGGTTATGTACTTTAGCTATTGGTCATCTTGACGTCAAAACTGTTATAATTGGCTGGCAGCTATTAAACCGAAACATTTAACCGTGCACTGATAAATCCGTCCTAAGTTTTATAACGACAATATGAATAATTTATTCGGGGAAAAATAAAATTATTATTGACAAATATTTTCTCGGTATCATCGTAAATCAAAATTAATTATTAAATAATCGAGCATACTCAGAAAAATGATAACCTACATAATTATATACTCATTTTAAATTATTGTTAATTTACATATTTAGACATATTCGGAGTTTTGCATAAAAAATACAAAAATAAGCGCGTTATATTTTTATTGGTTAGGGTGTCAATCTGATCCTTAAAATCTCACTTCCAATAAATAATACACTCCCCGACAATAAATTGCGGACAAAGATATTGTTAGTCAGGTTTATAGTCCATTATACAGGCAGAAACGAAAGTCACTTTTTTGACCCTTAATTTCTTAACGCCCTGTGGAAAAATTGAACTGTAGAATGTCTCTTTATTATAATTTGTTGTCAAGAGTGACCTTTCCTTAACACAATGTTTTTTGGTTCAAGTCATTGTCTGCTTTTTAAAAGAAGATACACACTTTTAAAAAAGTATTGCAATTTTTCAATTTTATTCACTATTCAGAACATTACACTATCTTATCGAGTAGCATAATAGTATATTAAGATACAAGTTTCATAAGACAATATCCTAGAGCACGCGTTTAATTTAGAAAACGACTAGCGAAGCGAAGTATTTTATAATACTTTTTCTATTTGGGTATTTAAAATATGAGAAACTTTTAAAAATATAATAGATTTTTTCAATTTAAATTAATATTTTCTTTTTGGGTTGGCAATACTGTTACAGTTCAATAAATTGATATGCCATGATATAAAGAATTGAACACAACAAAGCTTCTCCCCATCCGTCATAATTAAAATTAAATATACTATTATTAAAGTTAATAAAAATGAGTCAGGAAGAAAGTTCTACTCCGTCAGAAATACAAGAAATTGCAGAAAGTAATCTAGAAAAACTTTTAAAAAGAATATGCAAACCTTTAAGTTATGACGCGAGCAGAACAAAGTTCAAAATATTAACGAAATAATAAATAATACTATTGAAGAAAATATTGTGTCGACACAGAATCTGACAGGAATAACAATTAAGGCCCAGGAAATGTCTACAGTAACAATAAATATGTATATATAAAGTAATATGTATAATACTATATTGAATTAAAAATAACAATAGTACTTTATTGAATAAAATTCTATACATAGAGCTTAAACTGGAAGATATTTCTATTATTTTTAGGTTATGTTGTTTTATAGTTGTGACTAGAAATCAGTTGACGGACACCGTCAGCATGTTATATATTTCTGAGTATAGGTATTTCAGATAAATATCTAGTAAAAATGATCTATTTGCAAGGTTACAGGTTAGTATTTTAAAGTTTTCTATAAAATTTTTTTGTCGAATTCATAATGCCTAGAAAACTAATTTCAACGAAATCGAAGTAAACCTAAAATTCGAACCCTACTTGCTGCCAACATAAAAAAAATAAAATTTCAGTTTCATAAAGTGGCACGTTATTCAATTTTTTGCATTTCATAATGTAGCCATTATGAAACCCAAATGGAAAAACAAATTAATAGCGCGTATGGTCACCTCATGTTCTTAACACTTGTGACTTGGCATGTTTTCAATGCAATACTAGGGCCAGACGTCCGGAAAACAGGACATTTCCTCCTTATTTAAGAATTTGCTACATCGCTTCATATTTTCATCTTTTTTATCGTAGTACCAGAAAAAGCTTCTATGCCTAGTCGTGATTAGAGAGCAGATTCTCATTTTTTTGGCAAAATAAATGCGTTAAAAAAGCAAAAGCTTTGTTTTTGTCGTTATATTGATCATCAGTGTTTATTTTTGAATTTTATTTGGTCAATACTGATTGGACTGACCTTCGCAAAAATTAAAAACATAAACATTTTATTTTTTTATATTCGTTGAATTGTGAATAAAATTGAAAAACTGCAATACTTTCTTTAAAAATTTGTATATTCTTTTAGAAAGCAGAGAATGACGCGAACCAAAAACGTTGTGTTAAGAAAAGGTCACACTTCAAAACAAAATATACTAAAGCTAGATTCTACTGCTCAATTTTTCCACGGGGCGTTAAGAAATTAATGGAAATAAAGTAACTTTTGTGTCAGCCTGTATAATGACCAAGACATCAGTATTTTTTGAAAACTAAAATTCAAACATGGAAAAAATAAAAAAAATTTTAACACCCTGTATTTTTAAAACAAGACATCTGCGGACCCACGTTGTTAGACATTATTTATCTTATTTCTGGCTAAAGAGTCACCACACGAGCGTTGTCACTTATTTTTTGAAACACCCTGTATACAACGTGTCCAAGATAAGGGCCAGTACAGGGATCTCGGAAACCGTAAGAGATACGAAGTCGGTTAAATGGAGGTAAAGTTGCGCATTTACGTGCCTAATAATATGCCGTTTAGAAAGTTTTAAAATTCCGAGTAGTTCTTGAAAAAAACGAAATTCTGAAAAATCGTTTTATTGTTTTCCTGGGTTTATTTGAGATCGAATTGTAAAGTAAATTGCGCTTTTGCATTGCCACTTTTTCCGCTCCATCTAACAGCGTTAATTGTTTTGTAATCCGACGAGTCGTCTTCGAAGGGCCATTATCAACTTTCTTTTTTTAAATATGTTTTCCTGATATTGGAATTTGAGAGCTTTTTTCTCCCGAATGCAACGATGTATGATACATTGTGATTTAATAACGGTTCGAGGGTTTTTTGAACAACATCAGGAAATTTTGGGATATGGTCATGTATTTCTCCTAATTTTATAAATAATATCTCATAAGTAAGCTATACATTTTTTACTTATGTTGGGTTTGTTCGGGTTTGTTCGGGTTCAATAAATAACAAATAATTTAATAATAAACCACAAATAAGCGAACAAAAATCATACCACAACAGTAATAATACGAATAACGAAAAAAGTAAGAAACTACATGATCAGGTATTCAAAATGATTTCCGTTATTCTCTAAGCACAAATAACATCTTCTAACTGCCACAACAGTTTTTTTGAGATAAAATAAAACATGCGATAGAATATCAAACTTTTCAGCATTTGTAAAATTATGTTCCATATTTTCTGGAAAATAGGAAACCTCTTAAAACGCTTTCAAACGATCATAATGGGAATGTCAAGTGCAACAAATCACGCGTCACCATCTTAATGTTTTTGTTTCAAACGCCTACTTTTCTTTTAAATCCCGAATCAACAGAAGTTTGAAATAATGTTTCTGTATTTTGTTCACTTATTTATTGTTTATTATTAAATTATTGGTTATTTATTGAACTAGTCCAACATAAGTAAAAATGTTAGAGCTTACTTATGAGATATTATTTATAAAATTAGGAGAAATACAGGACCGTATCCCAAAATTTCCTGATGTTGTTCAAAAAACCCTCGAAACGTCATTAAACCACAATGTGTCATACATCGTTGCATTCGGAAGAAAAAAAGCTCTCAAATTCCAATATCAGGGAAACAGGACCGTATTAAAAAAAAGCAAGTTGATAATGGCCCTTCGAAGACGACTCGTTGGATTACAAAACAATTAAAGCTGTTAGATAGAGCGGAAAAAGTGGCAATGAAAAGTGCAATTTACTTTAGAATTCGATCTCAACAAAACCCAGGAAAAAAATAAAACGATTTTTCAGAATTTCGGGGTTTTCCGGATATCTCCGGAACTATTCGGAATTTTAAAACTTTCTAAGCGGCGTATTATTAGGCACGTAAATGCGCAACTTTACCTCCATTTAACCGACTTCGTATCTCTTACGGTTTCCGAGATCCCTGTACTGGCCCTCCTTTTCTTGGACACGTTGTATACAGGGTGTCCGGAAAAATGTGGGAAATCTCCCGGATATGAAAAAAACAAATGAAAAGGGGGAGGGTACTACAAGTTCAAAACTTTTATCATATAGGCCTCCTCTTCAAAGAGCTATGGAATCAAGTTTTATACCCATAATTATTGAATCACCAAATATATTTAAAGTTTTTTTTAATACGGGTAAGACCCTTCAAATTACTATCCAACAAAGTGTTGTAAATTACTCATAGCTGCAGGTACGGACTATTGACTAAAAATTAAGTACTCTTAATTCATGTCGCTAATCCTAACCGTAGTCGAAAAAACGTCATTTTATTTCGATTATTTTTGTTTTATCAAATGTTGAAATAATTTTTTTTTACGAAAACTGTTAGGATTTGCGACATGATTGAAGAGTATCTAATTTTTAGTCAATAGTTAGAGGTATGTAAAAAACGTTGTCCAAAGTTATTATCATACAGCGCGTTAGAAAAAGAGCTCATTAGTGTTACAGCTAGTGCGTACCTGCAGCTGTGAGTAATTCACGACACTTTCTTGGATAGTAATTTGAAGGGTCCTGGTATACATCATATAAAAATAAATTGAAATATATCTGGTGGTTCAATAATTATGTGTAAAAAACTTGATTCCATTGGAGCTCTTTGGGAGCCCATATCTCCGAAGAGGAGGCGTATACGAAAAAAGTTTATATGAACTTGTAGTACTCTTTTCACTTGTTTTTTCATATCCGGGATATTTCCCACATTTTCCCGGAACCCCGTGTATAATTTTAGAAGTGATTTCCAGCAATGGCGATTGCTGAACCACAGATAGAACATTATTTCCTGCAATATGGTCAGAGTCATTCCTTAAATCTAAAATAGATAAATACTTACATTGTACCTTTAGCTACAGTCATATTAAGATCACTAAGTACATGATTTGGATTTTTCTTCGATCCATAATGTTTGAACGCGTGCCGTACGCAAACAGCTTGCTGTCTCTTGCTCCATACCGATGATTGCTGCGTCATCATCGGCGGCCTCTCAACGTTCACGCCCACCAAGTCCGGACCTGGAACCGTTGGTTCCACACGCTCCCCCATACCGTTCGATTCACTGAAAAAAAAATTGCCATTACTAAATATTGAATAAAATATTTACAATTGTACAAAAATTCTGTCAATTCTTTCTAGTTTCGATTCACCTAGTATTTTAGTATCGATTAAACGTAATTTATAGATAGGGCTGCGAATTTAACGTTGCCGTTTAGCGTCGCCGTTCGACGTGAACCGGCGACTCTCGCTCGACATCAAGGCTAACAGCTTTTGTTGGTATATTAAAGCTGTTTTACATTATCCCATTTCTTGTTCAAGAAATTGTACAATTTCTTGTGCAATAAATAGACACAATATTATTGGGATGGTAAATAGTTTGTAATATTATCTGTTTTAAACTTAAAGCTGTTTTACATTATCCCATTTCTTGTTCAAGAAATTGTACAATTTCTTGTGCAATAAATAGACACAATATTATTGGGATGGTAAATAGTTTGTAATATTATCTATTTTAAACTTATCAAAGTTATTGTACAATAAATGTCCTAGGATTCTGCGCTTTAAGCCAGTAATTTAAGAGTAATGTTTGTTTTTATGTTGGTAACAACAAAAATGTTTGTAAGGCTTATAACCTAAGTAAATGTGTTTTTAATTTTAACTAAAGTTTTTAATGTTTGTATTATTTATCTATTTTTATTCAGATAATCTGATATTTTAGAACTTTGTTTTAAAACGTGGAAATGGCGACTGGCGAGAAATACGACAAGTGTCAAATGGGCGCAAGCGCAATTGAAAATTGTGTGAAAAATAGGACCTATTCTATTTTTCGTACAATTTTATAACCCAATACAATTTATGACACAATTTACTGTATGAAACTATACAATTTAAATTGTACAAGAACTTGTACAATTTCTTGGACAAGAAATGGGATAATGTAAAACACGCTTTAGTCCGTCGGTTGGACCCGCCGACCTATAACTATGGATACATACAACTTATGGCTTAAATTTTATGTTTAGGCATATAGGCAACCCCATCGTATTGGTACCGGTTTAGTTGCCAACACCAACGACGACCGTCCAGAACCGAAATCAGTCGTAGCGATGTAGGTAACGATATTATCGATACGTGGACAATAGATATCGAAATTAATACTAAAAGTGGCTTGTCAGTGATGGCCACAATGCCTTCTTTTATGCGAGAAAATAGATTGTTTATTGGCCAGTAAAGAAGGTCTTGCCAAAATATTGCCGTGTAGTCATTTTCGTTAAGGGCGAAGTACGGTCCTGCTCGCCAGTTAAGGTAAATAGTTTATCAGGCGGCATTGCGCGTGACATCTGACAATAAGCTTTGTTTATATGCGCGAGGCCATAAATTTGCCACTTTTGATTTTAGTGTTTGGATATACGTCGGTGGTTGGACCGCGCAAGGCCTGCTATACTAAATCCAGCGTAAAAAAGTGCATGTAGAAAGTGCTTTCAGTTTTTCAATATGTTTATAAATAATGTTATAAAACAACAACAGCCGAAAATGTATACTCACTGCTATTAACTTATGTTCCAAATTATACAACTTTGCCACAATTTAACCTTTCGTGTAGCTTTTATAGTTCCCGATATCGAGCATCGAATTTGGGACACCCTGTACACTAATACTTTACTATATTATAAAAATATAAGAGATATAAACACATTTCAAGAAGTTACATCTTGCAGATAGGACAACTAAACAGGGTAGTATAATAGTAATTTGTAAAGATAAGTAATTTAATTTAGTTGAAACATGGTAGTCTAATGTCTATAGCCATAACGGCGCACCGACCCTCGCCCATAGCCTTGTACCATAGCACCGCACAGCCACGCTTGAGCTTCGCATAGAAGTTCCTCGGCATCGAGATATAAACATGGACTGTGCGTTATCTTCTTCCTATGAAGACGATATTGTTTTGCGTTAATAGGATGCACTGGTAATCTCGATTTCTATTTAAACATATACCACTTTGTTATATTAGCGTCTAAAATAATATCTTCTTGATCGGAAAAAGATGACAACGCACAGTCCATGTTTATATCTCGATGTCGAGAGACAAACTGATCGACAGGCAAGGCAATGAGCCAGGGTCGGTGCGCCGTTATAGCCACTACTGTGTGGTGCTATGGTACCAGGCTATGGGCGAGGGCTATGGGAGGTGCGCCATTATGGCCATACACTTAGGGTGCAAACACAAGTTTGCAGCTCTAGGAATGAAGATTTGCTGGCAATATACCATACTAGATGTTGAATTATTTTAGGTGCTAATGTTTTATAAAATTAAAGGAAGACCTACCTGTTAAGTTTCATTATAGTTATGTTATCAGGATAGATACTTTGTATTGTCACAAGACGGCGCATCGAAATATTTAAATTGTGATATTGTAATTAAAAATATTCTGTCGTCTAAGAAGGTTAACATTTCACTGTCAAACTATCGCAATCTGGTTAAAGACTACGAGATCTCCCTCTTATTTTATAAAATTTCCCTTTGACAATAGTCGGTAATCGATACATTGATCCTTTTTTACTTACTATTCTTATTAATAAAATATAACGGAGTAGGGTGCTTGGACTTTATATTTACTTGTGGATTTTTATAACTACGTATGTTTTTGATTTACTGACCATTCTATATAAATATATAGTGGTTTCTTTTTTCTAGGTTTATTGGTATAGTGGAGTAAAAGAGTTTTACTTTGTTGTTAGGTGTTATTATAACCATCTTCAGAACAACCATTTAATAATAGTATACAACGTGTCCAAGATAAGGAGGGCCAATACAGGGAACTCGGAAACCGTAAGAGATGCGAGGTCGGTTAAATGGAGGTAAAGTTGCGTATTTACGTGCCTAATAATATGCCGTTTAGAATGTTTTAAAATTCCGAATAGTTCCGTAGATCCGAAATTCTGAAAAATCGTTTTATTGTTTTCCTGGGTTTTTTTGAGATCGAATTCTAAAGTAAATTGCACTTTTGCATTGCCTCTTTTTCCGCTCTATCTAACAGCGTTAATTGTTTTGTAATCCGACGATTCGTCTTCGAAGGGCCATTATCAACTTTCTTTTTTTTAAATACGGTCCTGTTTTTCTGATATTGGAATTTGAGAGCTTTTTTTCTTCCGAATGTAACGATGTATGACACATTGTGGTTTAATGACGTTTCGAGGGTTTTTTTGAACATCATCAGGAAATTTTGGGATACGGTCCTGTATTTCTCCTAATTTTATAAATAATATCTCATAAGTAAGCTCTAATATTTTTACTTATGTTGGACTAGTTCAATAAATAACAAATAATTTAATAATAAATCACAAATAAGTGAACAAAATACAGAAACATTATTTGAAATTTCTGTTGATTCGGCATTTAAAAGAAAAGTAGGCGTTTGAAACAAAAAAAATTAAGATGGTGACACGTGATTTGTTTCACTTATCATTCCCATTGTGATCGTTTGAAAGCGTTTTAAGAGGTTTTCTATTTTCCAGAAAATATGGAACATAATTTTACAAATGTTGAAAAGTTTTATTATTTATTTATTTTATCTCAAAAAAACTGTTATGTGGCAGTTAGAAGATGTTATTTGTGCTTAGAGAATAACGGAAATCATTTTGAACACCTGATTATGTAGTTCCTTACTTATTCGTTGTTCGTTTTATTACTGTTTTGGTATGATTTTTGTTCACTTATTTGTGGTTTATTATTAAATTATTTGTTATTTATTGAACTAGTCCAACATAAGTAAACAATTTAGAGCTTACTGATGAGATATTCTTTATAAAATTAGGAGAAATACAGGACCGTATCCCAAAATTTCTTGATGTAGTTCAAAAAACCCTCGAAACGTCATTAAACCACAATGTGTCATACATCGTTACATTCGGAAGAAAAAAGCTATCAAATTCCAATATCAGAAAAACAGGACCGTATTTAAAAAAAGAAAGTTGATAATGGCCCTTCGAAGACGACTCCCCGGATTACAAAACAATTAACGCTGTTAGATAGAGCGGAAAAAGTGGCAATGTAAAAGTGCAATTTACTTTAGAATTCGATCTCAAAAAAACCCAGGAAAACAATAAAACGATTTTTCAGAATTTCGGTTTTTTCCGGATCTCCGGAACTACTCGGAATTTTAAAACTTTCTAAACGGCGTATTATTAGGCACGTAAATGCGCAACTTTACCTCCATTTAACCGACTTCGTATCTCTTACTCTTTCCGAGATCCCTGTACTAGTCCTCTTTATTTTGGACACGTTGTATTAAGATTCAACTTTCATAAGACATTGTCTTAGAGCACGCGCCCGCTTCGCGGGTCGTTTTCTAAATTAAAAGTCCTCTAATTAACTTATGAACCGTGTATTTTATAATACTTTTTCTATTTGGGTCTTTAAAGTCTGAAAAACTTTTAAGAATATAGTAGATTTTTTCCATTTGAATTAATACTTTCTTTTTGGGTTGGCAATACTTTTACAATTTAATAAAATCTTACAAGTATCAAATATGCCATGATAGAAACAATTGAACACTACAAAGCTTCTTCCCATCCGTCATAATTAAAAATAAATATATTATTAAAGTTAATAAAAATGAGTCAGGAAGAAAGTTCAACTCCGCAGAAATAAGAAATTGCAGAAAATAATCTGCGATTATTATGCGATATTAATGTGCTCTCTAAGGTTCGCTAGTATTCTTATTTACAACCATGTATGTAATGTTGACATTTCAGACTTTTTAAAAGTTTGAAAGAACCGAATTTTTAACTTTGACATTTATCTAGGTGGAAAGTGACAGTTACCCGGGTGGAAAGTGATGACTTTGTACATTTTATCATCACTTTCCATCCGGGTAAATGTCACTTTCCATCGAGATAAATATCAACATTCATCGAATAACCACATTGACTTGACAACTTGACGATTCTTTTTATTTGTGGATGGTGGCGAAGCTTTTCTCTAGACAAAAGTTTCTTTCCACCTCGGTATGTAGTATATTTATAAAAAATGCATGTTTTGCACAAAGTCGTAAATAACAAGCCAATTTCACTTTTATTTATCTCCATCGAACAATTTTTTTTTGACAAGCGTAATGTTAAAAATATAACCCTTGATAATAATAAATCGAACAAAAATATTATATTTTGAAATTTTCAAATATTATAAGTCCCTTTATCTCAAAACTACTTATTTGAGCATATGTCATTATAGTAGCGATTTTAGGGGTCGCCAAAAAATAAAATTATTCAAATTTCATTATTTAAACCTTTCAATTATGTATGTTAAACTTATTTAATTATATTAAACTTTGAAGCCTTGTATATCAATAAGGAAGCCAGATAGCCAGAAAAATATTTATATGAACGATTCTTTCATCATTTATGACCAGCAGTTTTCTGGACATCCTGTATATGGTAATATTTTAAATAAATTCACAAACTGAAAGGAACATAATTTAAGCAAGTTCCGGAGTGGCTTGCTGAATTTTTTAAACTTGTTCTGTACCCAGCACCATACATTTTTTTATCGTTATTATTTAATATCTCCAAAAGTAGTTTAAATATTGTTGTCAATTTTATATTGTGTTGATAGGATATAGTATGTAAAACTAACTTTTAGTCAGAAAAGTAATTCTATCATCCAGGGGCGTCCCTACAAATATTATGTTCTCTGATATTTTTTTACAAAAAAGTCGTACGTCACTGACATTTCCATATGGATATATATTCTGATAAGCCTAGTCAATTCTAAATGAAAATGGCATCTTACGGGCCTTTTTTATCGTCAGATGCGCTGCCCTTTTTTGACTTAAACAATTAATAAATTCACTAAACTTTTCCTATTAATTCGTTTTGTCAAATGCATTAATTTATAATATATTAAAATTCCTTGTATGCAATTTTGAATACGCGCCTTGTGTATGAACGTTGGCTATTGAAAACATTACAACATTGCAATTATTTTACTTATCTGACAAGAATATAACTTTCTCTTAATACCATTAGGTATCGAAGGTACAATTTTGTTTATTTTATAAACTGAAATCATATTTATTTTAAAACGAGTTAAGTTAGATTTTTTTGAATGATAATATATATGTACTACCACAGGTCCAATAATCCATTCATAAAACTCTTGAAAAATGAAGCACAGGTACTGATGAAAAGATAAATCCTTATTTAAATGATCCACTATTTTACAAACTACACATGAATGCACCATGATTGTTTATAATAAAGACCATTTTTCACCAATAATCACAAAAAACACAAATCAACCAAAATATATAAACTATCCGTGAGATTCCACCGGCAACATTGTAATGTTTACGAGTTTAGTATTCATTCAGACTTGGCTCCTGGATCGTGGGGTGCACATGTAGCGCGTATTAAATTAGAAATATATGTTGCCAGAGTGCAGTTGGATTAGTTCAAGATTCGTTTGGTACTTTTAAGTATAATAATATTTTTTTAAAGAATCTCTCGTCGCCTTTTCACAGTTTATAATAAAATTATTGGGAAATAAATTTATTGAGAGCAATTGCGGATTAACCTTAAACCAGTTGTAATTGTCAAATTAAGAAATTTTTAATTGGGACTTTGCAAGATACCTTTGCGATAAATATGTCAATCTGGCTATGCTGCAACAATGACCGAAAGAGGTGGGAATGACTGTATTTGTTGCGTAAACTAGACATATACATTTTTCTATATACATTTTTCTGTAGTTTGCAATGTAGTATGTACCTATTTAAACGGGCGATTCCTGAGTTAATTTTAAGTCGAAAAGTTCATTACACGTAGATCCAAAAATGCTTTGTTTTCGATATAGCAGGTGTTAAAAGTTTATTTTATGGTTTTTATCAAAAATATCTCGAAAACAGTTGAGATATTTCACTAAATTTTGGTATAGACTATTATGATATAAAATCACACATTTTTACCCCAAAAAGTTTTTTTCCCTAGCCAGTGCCGTATTTACAACTACCCGTCAAGTATTTTAGACATCATATTATTCACTATATTTAATAATATAATGTCTAAAATACTTACCATCTAAGTGCATGTTTGGAAACAAATATTTTATTATTAATTTAATTCTAAACAAAAAAGGTTTCCTTTATTTTTCGTTTTAATAACCAATTGGTGGATACTAATTCACCTGAAGACGACTGCAGATATGAATCATCAAATCAGTAAATTCAGAAAATGTTAGGTGCTAACCAACAAAAATACGACCAATGCAAGGCCGGGTTGATAACCTTCTGTGAAGCCGTTTATTTGTTAAAATGCGACACCATACAGGTCGACAAGCTTATATGTAGCTACGAAGGGAATGCGGGCAAAAAAATTTCTGGAGTTAACAATGTTGTCACATATATTAAGTTCTAATTCAATAATTTCTTACGATAAAACCCTAAGATTACATTTACGCATTTAAAATAAATTGTAATAGGTACCTATATAAGAAACCAATATTCTATTATAGTTTCAATATTATTAAACTTTCTTTTCATACGGTTTATTTTGATATTTAAATGCAAAATAATATATTTTTTTGATTAAAGTACTTTTAATCTAAAATCATGGCAACATCGTGCGTTGTCAATGGTTACAGGGGTCTAGGGCTAATTTGATAGGTTATATCCCAGACAGTTGATAGCGCATGCGTCGCGTAAGACACCCGATGGCCCATGGGGCTTGTTCGGCGATGTCCGATATCTGATGGATGTACCCACCCAGTTGCGTAGTGGTAGAGAGGGCAATAGTTATTGTGTTGTATTTTATAAATAAATGTTCATTGTGTCGCTTTTTAGGGTGTTATTTTAAAATTGTGAACTTTGTGATAATGAATGAGTATACTCCTGGTAAATCTTCTAAGTCAGACCCGCGAAATGATTGCAAATGTTTATAGGGTATATGAAGAGGAATCACAAATAAATATATTTAAATTGTCACTTAAGCGAAAGCTAGAAAGCCGCATAATGCGACTAAAACTGAAAAATCAATTAATCGTGTAGCTGTTTTTTCCATGTTGAAAAATTTACATCTTATAACAAGTAATTTTTAAACCTTGATCAAAATAGTTACCTACCTTCAAATATTAAATTCAATTAATGAAGAATTTCCTATTTTTATCACATTATTTAAAATAATAATAGTACGCCCATGACTAGACCATGTTTTAAACGATATTGCTTCATCCCAAGCGATACGTCGGAGACACAGATCCACTTGTCGACCTGTACTGTATATCCCAAAATTCGATGGCTTCATACCATAGGCATAGGTATTCGAATTAGAGAAGTTCGCAGCAAAAAATAGCCATTAAATTTAGATTTTGCTTGCAATAAATAAAAATCGGGCTGCAACACTTGTTCTGCAAAAAATGCTACAAACTGTCGACAATTTAACCGATATCAGTCCGCTTGTAATATCATGTGTTCGTTTAATTAACAGTCGAGCTGCGAAATGATTACTTGGTCAGCAAGATTTTACAATTGGTCAGTGGAAAAAAACCTGTCTAGAAGCACCCAGTTTACTTCAGATTGCGTTTGTTTTGAATAATCGGCAAAGTTCGTTATTGTGGGCGGAGCGAAAGCAGTCGCGTGATACGAGTAGCTGTTTGCGTGCGTGTGTTTTCATTCGGTGTAGCAGTCAATGCCCAAAAGGTATCGGGGGCGGGTTTGCACTTGTTTTCCCAGGGCACTGTCAATTTATGTAACTTTCTTGTGTTTTCTTTTGCCGAATACAGAAGGAAATCGGCTACAAAAGGTGTAGCGGAGGCGGGTTTTCACTTGTTTTCCCAGGGCACTGTCACTATTTCAGGTTTTACTGCTTTTTTTTTGATGATCAAGATTAAATATTTTGTTTACCCGCTGATTGCTTACCAATATCTGATTAAAAGTGGATCGCTCATAGCAGCTTATATATTTAATTTGCATACCAAAATAATTTAGAGCACTCTAGTATGACATTAATTACTGACCGATTCAGAAATATTTGCTGTCCATAAGTTACAGACCAACTAGCCATTTTGGTTGACCGATTACATTTGTCTGTTAAGAATAAGAATATTTTGCTAACCAGTTAAATGACCTTTAGAATTATTTATTTATCAACGGAGGAATTTCTCAAGACGAGCGAAGTTACACGTACAGCTGGTGAAAGTAAATATTAAAATGTATACCACCATCAGAACAACCCGCCGTCATTATTTCCATACCGGGGGGCACCATTTACAAGAAAACAAAGTATCCATCGATTGATAAGATTAAAATATGAAGGAAAACTACAACGATACAACTACCAGTTGTGGTATGAAATTTATTCAGTTGTGGTCCTTGAAATATAGCACGTGGCCGAGCTATGTATTCAATTATCGATTAAAAGGAATAATAGTAATTTCAATAACTATTTAATTTCAGTCATTCTAGAAAACGCTGCTAATTAATGTTGTTATATTAGGTAATTTCCATTAAACATTAACCTAATAAAGGGAAGATAAGACTGTAGGGGAAAGTTGAGTAGCGTGACAATATTTTTATTTATTAATTATTCCAAGCATTCCATCCGGCAGAAAATTCCGCCACCCTGAAATTTTGGTCAAGATTGATATTTTATATCTTTTTTATTTTTTATGCGATTTTCATGATTCTATTATCAATTTGTAGATCCATTTATCGTATTTTTCCTTTATTAGTTTATAAAGTAACATTTTTCGATTAGGCTATATTATACAGGAGTAAATGAAACTCTTGTTTTTTGTCTTAATTTAAAAACACCCTGTAGGAAAATTGAGGTGGATAATTTTATTTGCATACTGTTTCGTGTAATCTTTGATGTATTCTAAACAACAAACAAAGTAAACCTTATTCATTCGATGCCACGAAGGCTGCAAGCTGTCATTACTGTGAGAGGAGGAAATAATTGTTTTTGTTAATTAACTTTATGATATACCTAGTGTTTGTTTTTCTTAATAAAAATGGGCTTCAAATCAGCGTTTCATTTAAAATTTGGCAGCTCGCAGCAGAAATGAGTTAATGGAATGAATCAAAAAACGAAATGTTTAGAATACTTCAAAGATTACCAGAAACAATATGTAAATAAAATGATCCACCTCAATTTTCCTACAGGGTGTTTTGAAAATATGACAAACAAACAACAGTTTGATTTACTCCTGTATAATATAGCCTAATCAAACAATATTACTTATTAATTCAGGAAAAACACAATAAATGGATCTACAAACTGATAACAAAATCATGAAAATCGCATAAAAAATAAATAAGGTATAAAATATCAAACTTGATCAAAATTGCAGGGTGGCGGATTTTTGTGCCGGCGAGTGTATATAAAGGTGACCCGTTTGGTGATCATTTTATGACCAATTAGGAGATTTCATTTTGAGTCGTAACCATGGCAACGAAAAAGATTCCGGAAATATTCATCTTCTTAGAACTAGCACACACATGCGGCGAAATTACATTTTCCTGTCATTTTAACCGACAAAATAATGGATTTGGAGAAATTGTATCTGTCATCAAATTATTATTAAAATTAAATGTTCTTTCACCACCATTAATAAAATAAGTTATTAAAAGTAGGCAATACAAATTGTTTTGAACTTATTTGAACAGGTTTCGTTAACCAAAGTTGAAATTTCACAAAGAAATTTTGCGTGCTATTTATAACCTTCAAGTAATTACCTGAACTAGAAACTAATTATCAACAAATTACATTAGGAAATTCGAATTGATAAAAGATGAAAATATAAGATGTTTTTAAGTTATCTATAAATTAATAGAAATATAGAATAGATAAATTAATATAACTAAAGTTGAAATTGAAAAAGGCATCTTATTTCTCTCAAGCGCGGATCCAGAACTTGTTGGATGGAAGAGAGTTTATGATTGAAGATCGGATAGGTAATTATGTTTATCAAGGTTTAAAAAATTACTTTTTACTAGATGTAAATATTTCAACAATGGGAAAAAAGCAGCTGCATGGATTATTTTTCAGTTTTGGCAGTATTAATGTCCCTTTCTAGCTTTCGCTTAAGTGACAATTTAAATATCTTGATTTGTGATTCCTCTTCACACACCCTATACAATCACTTCACCGATCTGACTGCGTAGGTTTTTACCAGGAGTATACTCATTCATTATCACAATGTTCAAAATTTCAAAATAACACCCTAAAACGCGACACAATGAACACGTATTTCTAAAACACAATTTAACACAATACAATAAATATTGCCCTTTCTATTACTACGCAACTGGGTGGGTACATCCATCATCCATCGCCGAACAGGGCCGATGGCCCATCGGTCTCACGAAACGCATGCGCTATTAACTGTCTAGGATATAACCAATCAAATTAGGGTGACTTGACTACGTACTTTCCACCTGGGTAAGTGTCACTTTCCATCCAGATAAATGTCAACATTCATTGAATAACCAAAATAACTTGACAACGTACTTTCCACCTGGGTAAATGTCACTTTCCATCCAGATAAATGTCAACATTCATTGAATAACCAAAATGACTTGACAACGTACTTTCCACCTGGGTAAATGTCACTTTCCATCCAGATAAATGTCAACATTCATTGAATAACCAAAATGACTTGACAACGTACTTTCCACCTGGGTAAATGTCACTTTCCATCCAGATAAATGTCAACATTCATTGAATAACCAAAATGACTTAACAACGTACTTTCCACCTGGGTAAATGTCACTTTCCATCCAGATAAATGTCAACATTCAGTGAATAACCAAAATGACTTGACAACATACTTTCCACCTGGGTAAATGTCACTTTCCATCCAGATAAATGTCAACATTCATTGAATAACCAAAATAACTTGACAACGTACTTTCCACCTGGGTAAATGTCACTTTCCATCCAGATAAATGTCAACATTCATTGAATAACCAAAATAACTTGACAACGTACTTTCCACCTGGGTAAATGTCACTTTCCATCCAGATAAATGTCAACATTCATTGAATAACCAAAATGACTTGACAACGTACTTTCCACCTGGGTAAATGTCACTTTCCATCCAGATAAATGTCAACATTCATTGAATAACCAAAATGACTTGACAACGTACTTTCCACCTGGGTAAATGTCACTTTCCATCCAGATAAATGTCAACATTCATTGAATAACCAAAATGACTTGACAACGTACTTTCCACCTGGGTAAATGTCACTTTCCATCCAGATAAATGTCAACATTCATTGAATAACCAAAATGACTTGACAACGTACTTTCCACCTGGGTAAGTGTCACTTTCCATCCAGATAAATGTCAACATTCATTGAATAACCAAAATAACTTGACAACGTACTTTCCACCTGGGTAAATGTCACTTTCCATCCAGATAAATGTCAACATTCATTGAATAACCAAAATAACTTGACAACGTACTTTCCACCTGGGTAAATGTCACTTTCCATCCAGAAAAATGTCAACATTCATTGAATAACCAAAATGACTTGACAACGTACTTTCCACCTGGGTAAATGTCACTTTCCATCCAGATAAATGTCAACATTCATTGAATAACCAAAATGACTTGACAACGTACTTTCCACCTGGGTAAATGTCACTTTCCATCCAGATAAATGTCAACATTCATTGAATAACCAAAATGACTTAACAACGTACTTTCCACCTGGGTAAATGTCACTTTCCATCCAGATAAATGTCAACATTCATTGAATAACCAAAATGACTTGACAACATACTTTCCACCTGGGTAAATGTCACTTTCCATCCAGATAAATGTCAACATTCATTGAATAACCAAAATAACTTGAGAACGTACTTTCCACCTGGGTAAATGTCGCTTTCCATCCAGATAAATGTCACCATTCATTGAATAACCAAAATAACTTGACAACGTACTTTCCACCTGGGTAAATGTCACTTTCCATCCAGATAAATGTCAACATTCATTGAATAACCAAAATGACTTGACAACGTACTTTCCACCTGGGTAAATGTCACTTTCCATCCAGATAAATGTCAACATTCATTGAATAACCAAAATGACTTGACAACGTACTTTCCACCTGGGTAAATGTCACTTTCCATCCAGATAAATGTCAACATTCATTGAATAACCAAAATGACTTGACAACGTACTTTCCACCTGGGTAAATGTCACTTTCCATCCAGATAAATGTCAACATTCATTGAATAACCAAAATGACTTGACAACGTACTTTCCACCTGGGTAAGTGTCACTTTCCATCCAGATAAATGTCAACATTCATTGAATAACCAAAATAACTTGACAACGTACTTTCCACCTGGGTAAATGTCACTTTCCATCCAGATAAATGTCAACATTCATTGAATAACCAAAATGACTTGACAACGTACTTTCCACCTGGGTAAATGTCACTTTCCATCCAGATAAATGTCAACATTCATTGAATAACCAAAATGACTTGACAACGTACTTTCCACCTGGGTAAATGTCACTTTCCATCCAGATAAATGTCAACATTCATTGAATAACCAAAATGACTTAACAACGTACTTTCCACCTGGGTAAATGTCACTTTCCATCCAGATAAATGTCAACATTCATTGAATAACCAAAATGACTTGACAACATACTTTCCACCTGGGTAAATGTCACTTTCCATCCAGATAAATGTCAACATTCATTGAATAACCAAAATAACTTGACAACGTACTTTCCACCTGGGTAAATGTCACTTTCCATCCAGATAAATGTCAACATTCATTGAATAACCAAAATAACTTGACAACGTACTTTCCACCTGGGTAAATGTCACTTTCCATCCAGATAAATGTCAACATTCATTGAATAACCAAAATGACTTGACAACGTACTTTCCACCTGGGTAAATGTCACTTTCCATCCAGATAAATGTCAACATTCATTGAATAACCAAAATGACTTGACAACGTACTTTCCACCTGGGTAAATGTCACTTTCCATCCAGATAAATGTCAACATTCATTGAATAACCAAAATGACTTGACAACGTACTTTCCACCTGGGTAAATGTCACTTTCCATCCAGATAAATGTCAACATTCATTGAATAACCAAAATGACTTGACAACGTACTTTCCACCTGGGTAAGTGTCACTTTCCATCCAGATAAATGTCAACATTCATTGAATAACCAAAATAACTTGACAACGTACTTTCCACCTGGGTAAATGTCACTTTCCATCCAGATAAATGTCAACATTCATTGAATAACCAAAATAACTTGACAACGTACTTTCCACCTGGGTAAATGTCACTTTCCATCCAGAAAAATGTCAACATTCATTGAATAACCAAAATGACTTGACAACGTACTTTCCACCTGGGTAAATGTCACTTTCCATCCAGATAAATGTCAACATTCATTGAATAACCAAAATGACTTGACAACGTACTTTCCACCTGGGTAAATGTCACTTTCCATCCAGATAAATGTCAACATTCATTGAATAACCAAAATGACTTAACAACGTACTTTCCACCTGGGTAAATGTCACTTTCCATCCAGATAAATGTCAACATTCATTGAATAACCAAAATGACTTGACAACATACTTTCCACCTGGGTAAATGTCACTTTCCATCCAGATAAATGTCAACATTCATTGAATAACCAAAATAACTTGACAACGTACTTTCCACCTGGGTAAATGTCGCTTTCCATCCAGATAAATGTCACCATTCATTGAATAACCAAAATAACTTGACAACGTACTTTCCACCTGGGTAAATGTCACTTTCCATCCAGATAAATGTCAACATTCATTGAATAACCAAAATGACTTGACAACGTACTTTCCACCTGGGTAAAAGTCACTTTCCATCCAGATAAATGTCAACATTCATTGAATAACCAAAATGACTTGACAACGTACTTTCCACCTGGGTAAATGTCACTTTCCATCCAGATAAATGTCAACATTCATTGAATAACCAAAATGACTTGACAACGTACTTTCCACCTGGGTAAATGTCACTTTCCATCCAGATAAATGTCAACATTCATTGAATAACCAAAATGACTTGACAACGTACTTTCCACCTGGGTAAGTGTCACTTTCCATCCAGATAAATGTCAACATTCATTGAATAACCAAAATAACTTGACAACGTACTTTCCACCTGGGTAAATGTCACTTTCCATCCAGATAAATGTCAACATTCATTGAATAACCAAAATGACTTGACAACGTACTTTCCACCTGGGTAAATGTCACTTTCCATCCAGATAAATGTCAACATTCATTGAATAACCAAAATGACTTGACAACGTACTTTCCACCTGGGTAAATGTCACTTTCCATCCAGATAAATGTCAACATTCATTGAATAACCAAAATGACTTAACAACGTACTTTCCACCTGGGTAAATGTCACTTTCCATCCAGATAAATGTCAACATTCATTGAATAACCAAAATGACTTGACAACATACTTTCCACCTGGGTAAATGTCACTTTCCATCCAGATAAATGTCAACATTCATTGAATAACCAAAATGACTTAACAACGTACTTTCCACCTGGGTAAATGTCACTTTCCATCCAGATAAATGTCAACATTCACTGAATAACCAAAGTGTCTTGACCACGTACTTTCCACCTGGGTAAATGTCACTTTCCATCCAGACAAATGTCAACATTCATTGAATAACCAAAACTTGACCACGTACTTTCCACCTGGGTAAATGTCACTTTCCATCCAGATAAATGTCAACATTCATATATCATTGACAACATACCTATAACCATTGACAACGGACTATGTTGCTATATTTTTAGATTAAAAGTACTTTAATCAAAAAAATATATTATTTTGCATTTAAATATCAAAATCAAGTTAGTTTGTATTAGGTATATATTTAATTTCTTTTTTATTGTATTTCTTGGGGTTGCAGAAACCTAAGGTAAATCCGCCACTGCATGCATGTATGGATTAATGTGTGTATTAGGTATATATTTAATTTCTTTTTTGTTGTATTTCTTGGGGTTGCAGAAACCTAAGGTAAATCCGCCACTGCATGCATGTATGGATTATTCCTGGATAGATTCGTGCCTTTATTTTGATGAAAAATATGCTTACCGCGGTTATTGCTCCAATACACTGAGCACTATATTATTTATTTAACCTAACCACAACTTCAACAATGATCAACACCTATTACTCGTTTCTCATTGACGAGTAGACTACATGTTTTCCATTAATTATTGTTAGTACTTTATTTTGGCTATTACATTGAGTAAATTGTTACGTGTTCGAGATAAAGAGGTCAAGGACGAAAATAATATTCATTGTCCTTATTTAAAAAATTCTTGAGGTAGCCGCAGATTAATGACCAGTAGCGGATGAACTGGTTCGATGTTTATGGTACAGTGCGCACGAAAGATAAATAATACAGCATACCATTTATTAGACCGGTCTATTGCGTACGTGGGTCATCAAAAAATTTAATTTTTATGCTTTGCCACTAATCGAAAGTATTATCTTAAAAATGTCAGCCTCCCAGGTACCCCACCAAAACGAAGTTCCCAGAGCCAAGGACCTCCCACGGAACATATGGGAATCCGCCCTCGGGTAAAAACTTTGATACTCGGGGATATTATCCAAAAATCGATGCTGATCAAAAGTCTCCATGGGCCCCAGGTTCGAAAATGCGATCCCGGGGAGCTACCTTCATCGCAATCATCGCAGTAAAAATGAGCAAATGCACTGGCAATAGTGGGTCAGGCTTCCATAGCTCCTATACTAATTAACTTAGGAATTTCATTCATATGCTGATTTATACTGTATTATATGGTGCATTTCAGGAAAATATTTTCCCAGGGTGGCCCAAAAAAGTGTGGTAACATAATGCTGTATTTTTTTAAATGGGACACCCAGTATTGTATTGCATATTTAGATTCGTATTAGTGTCCTTTATAATTGCCTAAAGTTTTATTTCATTTGGTTATGTAGTTTAAGAGTAATAAATTAAAAATTTTAAAAAAGTTTTGGAGTATTAGAAAAAAATTCAAAAAACTACCTAAAATAATGTTTTTAACCAAGGCATTGAGTTTAAGACAAGAGGCCTAGAGATACTGTGAATATAATAACGTTTATTTATACAGGGTGTTCATAATTAGCTTTCAAACACAACACATTTCAAAATAATTTTTCTCCAGATTTTCAAATGGAACGCCCTGTATATTATTTGGGTATTGGATGTAGAATTCATAAGCATTCTTTTTTTTTGTAATGGAAGGATATATATGTTATTTCTAGTCGTTCTCGAAATAATTGCTTTCATAAATTACGTTGTTTAAATACAGATTTTATTATGAAAATTAAGCATAGGCGACTAGATTAATAGTTATAAACTACAGTTAGTGTTCAAAATGCCTACCATGTTGATCTGAGCACAAGTTAGTACGCTCTTCAAAGGATCTATTTACATTCCTCAACATTTCAGATCAAATACTAACAAGACGGCTCATTAGTGATGGTTATGCCTTAAAACCATGGTAGGCTTTGAAATAAAATAAGAATTCATTTGTTTATTATATGAATTCAAATCGTATGTTTTATTTTATCTCAAAGTGGCAGTTAGAAGATGTTATTTGTGCTTAGAGAATAACGGAAATCATGTTGAACATCTGATTATGTAGTTCCTTACTTTTTTCGTCGTTCGTTTTATTACTGTTTTGGAATGATTTTTGTTCACTTATTTGTGGCTTATTATTAAATTATTTGTTATTTAATGAACTAGTCCAACATAAGTAAAAAATTTAGAGCTTACTTATGAGATATTATTTATAAAATTAGGAGAAATACGGGACCGTATCCCAAAATTTCCTGATGTTGTTCAAAAAATCCTCGAAACGTCATTAAACCACAATGTGTCATACATCGTTGCATTCGGGAGAAAAAAAGCTCTCAAATTCCAATATCAGGAAAACAGGACCGTATTTAAAAAAAGAAAGTTGATAATGGTCCGACGAAGACTTGTCAGATTACAAAATAATTAACGCTGTTAGATAGAGCGGAAAAAGTGACAATGCAAAAGTGCAATTTACTTTAGAATTCGATCTCAAAAAAACCCATGAAAAAAATAAAACCATTTATCAGAATTTCGTTTTTTTCCGGATATCTCCGGAACTACTCGGAATTTTAAAACTTTCTAAACGGCATATTATTAGGCACGGAAATGCGCAACTTCGTATCTCTTACGGTTTCCGAGATCCCTGTACTGTCCCTCCTTATCTTGGACACGTTGTATATTAATGAATATTAATTCCGTCTTATTCTTAATTAACTAAACATATTGCCAGTTTAAATATTGGTTTGTATATTATAGAAATTTAAATTAAATAAGTATACAAGTTTTTTCAAAACTTGCTAACTACCGTAGTTACCAAGTTTTGCAAAAATTTGTTATATTTGATTTTATTTTTTTATACAAAGAGTTGTTGAAAGTACCTAAATTTCTGGGACATTATTCGAATGTACAAAAATAACAGTGATATATTTAATTTTTACAGAATTTATACCATCAAACGTCCTTAAATAATTAAATGTTGATATTTTGCGCAATTTGGTTTTGACCGATATGAGGATGTTCGATTACAGAACCAATTACAGCAAATTCATTTTCTTCGGTTCCTGTCACAAGTTTCTTTTTAGTTGGTTTTTTATACTGAACACTCCCAGTTTGTTTAAATTGAGTCAACAATCTTTCGAAAACCTCTCTACTTGGATGGTTTCTGTTAGGAAATTTTTGAGCGTAAACTCGGGAAGCAAGTAAGCAGTTTTGTAGACATTCTCCAAGAATAAAAATCATATTAATATTATTATAACTAAATGACAGAATCTAGATCTGATCTGTCAAAATGTCATAGGCGACTTGATTAATATTAAATTGATTATAATTAGCCTGCTTTGTGAATATTTGCATTTTTCATGAAAATGCAAGTAATTAGCTATGGGAGAGGTTAATGCTTTTTGATAGACAATTAAATTCTACATCTGCTAGTGACATAAAATACAGGGTGTTATATTTGAATTAAGCAAGTTATTACCATTTCAAACTTGTAATTATTTAGTAGTACTTTTTGGACACCGTGTATAAGTTAGTGAATTTTTCATAACTGATACACAAAACTTAAGCAGTGAGTAGAGTCCACTGAGAAATGGGGTTTAAAAAAACAAAATACATGTTGAGAATTTAATGATTATAATTGAAGAGTCGAGTGGATAAAGAAGGTAACTGACAAACTTTAAACACGGTAAAAACGTGATTTTAATTTAAAAAAAGTTATTTTGTTTGTTCTTCTTTAACTACTTCTCTATTTGGTTAAAAATTATCAAATCGTTAGGTTATGACCATACCTTGATTTCAATAATAACGTTGAAAGGATATCTCTTTACAAAAAGTCAAAATTTGAAAAAAACTACAGTTACCTCCTTTATCCATTTATCATTTTCGCATAAAACAAACAAGTATTTAATGATTAAAAGAGGTCTTAGACAAAAAATATAAGTTTATTCTTTTATTATTAAGATTTTAAAAGTATTACAATAATAATTCACTTTCGTATTGATCTATAATCATATTGTAGAACCATTTGAAAGGTTCCCTGATAAACTGTAGTTGAGTTTTAAGATTGGCAATTTTCTCAGATGATAACTGACCAGTTTTTTTGCTAATTCTTTCAATTTGAATATTTTCTGGTCGAGAAATACGTGCATTTCTAATGATATTCACTTCTTTAAAAGGAGTGTGTGGATCGTAATTTTCCTTATATAAGTAAGACCCGTAACTACACACTCTGATCCATTTAATTCCATCTCTGAAAGGAACATTCTCATTTAGGGTATTCTTTTTTCGATTAATTAAATTTAGCTTGGATGCCAAATCTTCAAAATTCCTGAAATGAAGCAACATATCTGTCACATGATTCATTTTACTAGATTGGCTTATTATGGTTCGATAATCTTCTGGTAAGAATATGTTTTCGTGACGTCGCAATATTTTTTCAATACGCCCGAAGTCTCTATCAGAGTCTAAGTAACTATGTCCCACCTCGGGAAATTTATGATCAATGGTCTTTACTATACCTTTAAGCAATAAGTACTGATACAGGCATACGATCAAAAAGTTTTTGTTCTGACCGGCGCAAGAGTCAGTCCACAATATGAGATGGGATATAGCATTATCTTGAAAAATATCATAATGTATACCTAGATTATACATCCACATCTGGCGTAAGTAGAAAGCCTTATTGACCAATCCAACGACCTGTCAAATAAAATTTTTAGGTTATCTGGTGGGCAAATAAAGGTCGTGTCCATAATGTTTACTGTTAAGTTCGTAGCGTTTTTGGAGCGTTTTACTGTGATTGTGTGGTCTTTTGTTAACAAATTTATTATTAGAATAGATTCATTTAAGTGTATATAATAAGTATTTGTGGAAGAAAAATGCCGACAACGTGTATTGTGGTCAAATTGTGGAAGCCGTCGTGGTCGCGACCATTTCTAGTTTCATTTGATTCGCAGTAAAAAAGACTATTCATTACCCACAAATAAACGATTTATCAAAGAAAAGGCGGGATATGTGATTAATAAGAGTAGCTATCAAGAGGGAAGATCTTACAGAATCAATTTTAAGCAACCAGAGAGTGTGTATTAGCTATTCAAATGGCCCTACTCGAAGAGAACTTTAAAATATTTTTTCCTATCACTTTATCTACTTAAGTTTTATAATAATTAAAAATATACTTACATAGTTTTAAAACATATATTTTGAATCTTGTAGAACATATAATACATACAATTTGTAAATAAACACATTTTGATAATACGTATTTTTAAAAACAATTCATGTTAAATAAGGATATTTAGTATAAGTACTTATATTTAAATGTTTGATACGCACTGAATTATATATATAAATAAAACAATACATTTAATATAAATAATATATTTACCAAATGGAAAATATGGAAACAAATTATTATTAAATAAAAATAAGTAAGCAGGGTTTTGAGTTCATATTTGAATAAATTTACCATCCCTTCTTTGAACACTGAAGGTAAAGCTACCTCTGTCTTAACGAACCAGAAACTGTGCAGAAGTTCATATTTGCAATTGGGATAATGGGCAGTTCCGTGGACAATAACGGCAGGTACATCGGTACAAAAAATCATACCTTTATTTCTGTCGATATATTCCACAGCAAAAATTGGTTTAGCACTGGCCTTTTGTAAATGCTTCACCTGAAAAAGAATATTATATACATTAAGTAACATAAGGTATTGCATTCCGAAAATTGAGCGACACGCCTTAGATTTTTTTAGTTCAAAAGTGAAAGATCTTATAAAAAAGTTGGTCACTCCTGCACTAGATATCAAACACTTAAAGTAAACAAAAATAATTACCTTTCCAAGCATGACATAGAACTCATTTACAACCTTCGTTCCAAGATTTATAACAGAACTGGCTGAAAAATATTAATGAGCTTCAAGGGTTTTGTAGGCTTTCATCTGCTCATGTGAATAAAAACTATGTGTTAAGGCTACAAAAATCGAAATACGAGATGATAGGCCACTGGTAGAATCCCATTAATGGTGTAGTCCAAATCAACAACTGCCATGGTAAAATGATTCAAATCCATTATTAATTTCAGCTTCATTAGAAATCTAAAACAAATTATAATTTTATATCATTTGAATATGATATTCAAGAATAGAATTTTACTATTTAAATGAGAAAAATGCTCATGAATGTTAAATTGAAAGTATAATCAAAATGTAAACAAACATACCTCTGGTCTTCGTCTGAGCATTATTGCAATAATTTCTTCAAATATGAACTTTGCATGATAAAACACACTGGTACGCTTTCACAATTAAATGGTCTTAACAGAACTAGCCAGAACCAGCAAATATTTAGAATTTAGATGGTTTAAAACTCCCAAGAAAGGTAATAAACCTATCTAAATCAATGCAAACAATGGGTTTGTTTCTAGGAGTTGTTGTTTGTTTGCCCACCAAGGAAATTTTGACAGATGAAAAGTCACGTGGTTTGGATTGCCTAATTAGTAGTTAGGCTAGGAAGAGGAAGCGTTTGTTGTAGATCCATCGTAAGATAGCAAATATTGTCACTGTTTCGTGCATATTCGCGGTCCGCACGTTGAAGTGCAAAAGCCGCCGCATAGTTTTCTCTATGCTCTTCGTTACTATTTCCGCTGTCGCAAGTACTACAAGTATCGCTGCGTGGTTCCCCAAAAGAAAGGTTAAATTCGGTGGAAAAAATCTTGTTATATGTGCAATATTTAACTTTGAAGCATGCTGGCTTATTTTCCTCTAAACATTTTTCACAGTATAGGTTGTACATTTTTGATACATTTAACAATGGAGAAAGATATAATTTATTTGGATTTTTATTTCTTGAGTAGTGAGACGCTGATGCAGGAAATGACTTTATATGTTCCATAATGAAATTTTTTACATAATCACCTAACTTATGAGGTCTATTTTCATGTTTTCCTCTTTTATGTATGTTGGGTGTATGCAGTCCATCTTTTATACCTTTCTGAATATATTCTACCTTCTTTTTTCCAATCTGATACAAAGAGCAAAATGCTTTTTTGCACACTGGCACCTCACTGTTATCAATGGTTACTTTGTAAATAAAAGAAGCAGACTTATGACGAACGGCATTTTTTTGTGGCCTTTTGGGAGCTTGTGATACCATGCTTTTAAAAAGCAACATGTTTTTCATATCCACATTTAACTTGTAGTGTTCGTTGCTCAGCGCTAAATTTTTCACTACACTTTTTTTTGCAACTATCCATGCAGAGTGGACCAATATTTACATTTTTTCCTACTATTTCTTTCCCTTTTTGATTTACGTAAGGTTCACCTTTTTCTCTCGCTATTGCCGCAGCGTTATTTTTCCATGTCTTCGGATTCCTAGGTCTTTTTTTTGCCGTTTTTTCCACAATTTCAAATTTTTTCTTTTTTGTTGTCTTTTGCTTAATGTGAATATCGTCATTATTTATAAATACTTCATCGTTTTTTTTTTGAATTAATAAAGTAGCAGTATCCCCAACCTTTTCCGCTTTAAGAACCAATTTTTTTGGTTTTTTACGTATTAGTGATTCTTCCAAATCTGATATATCTGAGCTAGGTAGATATTCATCACTATCACCATCTGGCTGAAAGGGTTCGTCCTCAGAATGAGAATCTAAATCTGCAACAAAAAATTGCTTTTAAATAAACATCTTTAAATAGACAAAAATATACTAACCATTGTATTTCTTTCTGGCAAAACGTAAATTTTCAGCTCTGCAAATTCCTGAATAAGAAGGTGAAGGACTAGTTGAATCACCTTTAAACCCATTATTTAAAGGGACAGCTAAAAAATATACATAAATTAAAACTTACATGGTACATGAAGGTAGGAGAATTCACTATATTTAAATGTTAACCTCTAAACTGTGTAAACCAACGCGAAATAGTTTATTGGTTGGCTATATAATATCACGTAGATCACCAAAGCTACTTAGTTTCACGAAATTTTTGAGCATCAACCTTAAAATATTGTAATATAAAAAGTTACGTTACACAAAAAAATTGCAGGGTGGATATAAATTAGAACAATTTTCTGTATTAATTTCCGCCATAATTAATTTCCCTACGTTTCATTTAAAACCACCTATACACACGAAAAATAAATACTGAGTTTAAAAAACAGCGAAAACGGCAGAATTTAGCCAAACGGATATAAGGAAAAGGCAATGTGTCAAAAAATATCATATTAACAATTTTATTATTAAAATACATACCTTCTAATTCACGCTGTATTCGATCTGTCAGCTTTAGATCATTATTTGTATGGGACTTAGATGTGTTTTCAAACTGATCACTTTTTTTAAGGTTATCTTTATTGCAAAAATCAGAATTTGTTGCCGAGTCACTTATTTGTAGAGCCTTCTGCAGGATTAATTTACTTCTTGACGACATACTATGTATTTCGATATTTCTAACACAATAACAACAATAACTCGCTTAGCAAACATTCACTAACAAACGGCACTCGTCTTAACACGTCGGTTAGAAAACGAATAATTTAAATTAAATAAGTGAATAAAGGAGGCAAATGTTAATTTAGTAGTGACATCTATTCGATAAAGGAGGTAACAGCATATTCTTGTGAATAAAGGAGACAAGTACTGTTAGTTGTCTCCTTTATGTATTATATACATTAAATTTGTGTCAGATACCTCCTTTATAAATTGCGCATTTCCTTTATTTTTGATATTTTTACTCCAAAGTTGGTGCCAACTGTAACAATGTTACTTATTACCTTCATTCATTACAAAAAGTCGATTTTCTAACAAATGTAAGTTACCTCCTTTATCCACTCGACTCTTCAATTGTTACTACATTTTGACAAAATATGAAATATTTCACAAACCGTAAGGTTTAAGTACGATTAACCATAATGAAAGTAATATTTATTTTGATCGTAGGAACCGAAAATGAAATAATATACTGGGCATTCCATTTAAAAAAACTTTGATACGTTTAGTGTTTTTGGTACATTTTGAAAATAATTTTAAAATGTACCTCAAATAGGCCCCTATCCAGTTATCCACCCAGAATATTTGTTTTTATCCAAAACAAATAGCTTAGCTATAATATGTCGTCTCGAATAACGTGAATAACTCTGTATATCGGATGATGCATTGTTGAGTTGAACATAAGAAATCCCATGTAATTTTTCGGTGGATGAATAATGGGTCCCCTGTACATTTTATAGCCTTTGACGAGTTTGAATACGTTCTGGTAAACCTATATATAAAAAGCTATCAATTTAAACGTTTTGGCGAAACCACAAAACTCTGATAGACGGCAAATAATTTCTATGACGCTATTGCCAAAAATTGACGTAAAGTTGAATTGTCATTTTGTCAATGTCGAAATTTAATTTACTGGTGTTTGCTATATTACCTGACCTATGAGAGAGTTCGTGGTTTTGCAATTATATTTAATTGCACATCTCAGGATTGGCTCGCCAAAATTTATTGACACTCCGCACATAGGTTTACCTTATCAGCCCCTTCAAAAAGTTAAAATGCAGTTTCCCTATAAAATGTAAAGGAGAGCTAATATTCAGTCACCTCAAAAATTCCATGGGATTTCCTATGTTCCACTTAACGCTGCATCACCCGGTATACCCTTATTATTCCCAACAGAAATTAAATAGTACATTACGTATCAAGGGCCGAAAAGAGGCTTAAAGTCTTCGACGTCCCGAGACCAAACAAATAAAGAAATTCTTCAGACATTTTTCGAAAACATCTTTGAAAAATTAGCTGCAAATTCAATTTATATATATTCCGCTATTTATTATCGCTTATATGTATGGCTCGATGGCCTAGTGGCAGAGTGTACGCCTGGCGATCTGAGAGTCGGGGGTTCAAATCCCGCACTCGACATCTCTGGTTTTATTTACCAGTAGTTAAACATTAATTTATCAATTAAAAAACTATGGTAACTCGAAGCGGGCGGGAACAATCTTTCCCGCCCGCTCTCTGAGAGGTCTGGAAAACGCCACTTTCGGTGAAGAGAACAAGCATAAAAAGAGGCAGATTCGAGGCACTTCAAATATATTAAATCTCGTGTTTGTAGATATAAAATTGCATAATATTCTTGTTTTGGCTAAATGTAATAGTTGGTTAGTCTCTGTTTTCAATTTTTTTACAGACAAACCCGAACAAACTCTAACACCCCACCGAATTTTATTTGTCTTAGTACTTTAGATTTTTAAAAGGTTTGTTCGGGTTTGTTTGTTTTCCTGGTAAAAAATGGAGATTAATTTTTGTCTCGAAAACGGTAAGAGATGGATATAGGAAACTATTAGCGAAAGTTGTTTCGAAATTAATAAGGATTAAGATCATATACAGTGTGTTCCATTTAAAATATCAAAGTCCCTACTATTTTCTAGTATAAATGCCAACACTGGAATATCAAATATATTCTAGCTAGATAGGGCATGACTAAATATTTAGAATCTTTTATTGACTGGTTCGCCAGAAACATCTAATGTACCATCCACAGAATTGCCCTGTAGATGGGTCATTCTTTTATAAACCGCACACTTTTTAGCCTTTTTAACTTATATACATAAAATTAGTTGACATGTATGACAATATCCGCACATAAATTTTTCATAATTTGCTGGATTTTCTCCAATCTTCTAATGTTTGAAATTTATTATCTCCAATTGCACTGATAAGGTCACTGTCTGTTTTTTTTTATTTTACACTTTGTTACGTTAGCTTTCGAAATGTATTAAAAAAAATTGTCATTGTGAGCAAATGAAAAATAATAATAATTTAATTGTTTAAATAGTTTTAACGTGCCCATCTTAAATTAATTTTAAAAATATCATATTGTTATCCTCTTATACAGGGTGTCCGGGAACATGTAGGAAATCTCCCGGATATGAAGAAAACACGTGAAAAGAATACTATAGGTTCATATAAACTTCTTTCGTATCGGCCTCCTCTTCGGAGATATGGGCTCCCAAAGAGCCCCAATGGAATCAAGTTTTTTACACATAATTATTGAACCACCTGGTATATTTCAATTATTTTTTAATATGATGTATACCAGGTAAGACCCGTCAAATTACTACCCAAGAAACTGTTGTGAATTACTCACAGCTGCACTCTTTATTCATGTCGCTAATCCTAACCGTTTTCGAGAGAACGTCATTTTAATTACATCATGTATTTGGCGTATCTCGGTAAGAGATCCATCTTTGTTCCTATGAAATGATGAACGTCAAAATTCCGCTTTTTCATATTTAACCCGTGAGAAGATAGGGGGATCAGTGCAAATAAAATGACGTTTTCTCGAAAACGGTTAGGATTAGCGACATGAATGAAGAGTACTTAATCTTTAGCCAATAGTTAAAGGTATGTAAAAAACATTGTCCAAAGTTCTCATCATACAGGGCGTAAAAAAATGGGCCCATGAGTGTTACAGCTGGTCCGTCCCTGCAGCTGTGAGTAATTCACAACAGTTTCTTGGGTAGTAATTTGACGGGTCTTACCTGGTATACATCATATTAAAAAATAATTGAAATATACCAGGTGGTTCAATAATTATGTGTAAAAAACTTGATTCCATTGGTGCTCTTTGGGAGCCCATATCTCCGAAGAGGAGGCCGATACGAAAGAAGTTTATATGAACCTATAGTATTCTTTTCACGTGTTTTCTTCATATCCGGGAGATTTCCCACATGTTCCCGGACACCCTGTATACAAAAACCATTTTACGAGAAGGTGGCACCTCCTTTAGTTCGGAAGTTATTAAATGTTTTCGAGCGCAAGTCACGCAGCGCGCGAATTGTCAAAGCGCGCAGCGTGCGACGAGCCGAAGCGTATCAGAACTTACAATCAACCTCCCTGCAGTGTGAATCATTAATATTTTCACGCCAAAAAAGGACAAAAATATGAATCAATAGAGCATTGAAAAATGGACAAATTATGTTACGCAACCTCGCCTAAACGGTTATTGCACAGCATGAATTTTCTGAAAAACCATTATGTATAGGGTGAGTCAACGATAGAGTAAAGTTCATTTTCTCCTTTATGTTACGAATTAGATAAAAACTTGAAATATAAAAGTTGTAGAGATCATTAAGGTCCACATTCTAAAATTATATTGGAGTATACAGGGTAGCCCACAAAGAAGTGGTGAATATAACTTACGTTTTTTAAAATGGAACACCCTGTATTTCTATCAATTTTTGGATTATGCATAAGATTCTGAATATTTTTTATATATAATGTTATACATATACTTATCTAAATCTTATAGTTTTTCCAATATTTCCATTTTTTCAGAAAAATGTTAGTTTTCAGCGTTGGATTTAATTATTAATACCTACACTACCTTTGCAAATTAAAAGTTCATATTTGGAATGGACATTATATGGAGTTTTTACACTTTTACATGGTGTTCAAAATAAATTTTCGAATTTAAGTAACTTTAACAAAAAAATCTCGTTTTTGTTTTAAATGGTACACCCTGTATATTTTATTTCTTTCTGATAGAATACGTAACTGTAATTCTCTTTAACTTTTATTTAATATATCATATGTTTGTTTTTAATACTTTTCGATATACCTATTTAAATTTTTCTCTATTTTTCATTGTTCGTTTCCTACATTTATGTTTTAACGTCGTAGTTGCCATGAAAAAACAAAAACGCCTGTGGAGCTCCAGGACAAAATCAAACGAGGTAAATTTTCAAAACATATCATAAAATAAAATGGAAATGGAAATAAGTAACAACAAACTTGTGGAAAACAATATTTACAATTTATATTTTCCTCATTTTTTAATTATTGATAATAAATGTTCAAATATATGCCCAACCAATTCATTTTGCAAAAAATTGAGATATCTCGGCCCGTTAAGTGATTCTCGAAAAAAATATGGACCAATAATTCTAAAATTTAATATTCCACACCACACATTAAGTGACTAATGATTTTGATGTTGTATTCCAAAATGGATTAACTGTTGAGTAATAATGCATATTTTGACGATTAACTGCATTATTACTACGAGAAGTTGCTTCAGCGGAGAATATTATCTTTGCAAGAAAATTTGGAGCGGTTCCTATTCGTCCATTAAAAATATTGCAAAAGTTTACCCGCTGTTCAAAATCACCATCTCGAAGTTCTTGGTGTAACTCCATGTGAAAGGGATGAAATTTATACTTCCTGGTGGTGCGATTTGACGTGGATTGGGTTGTGTCAGCTAATACAGCCAGATAGCGGCTACCCACATGGGGATTTTCTTGGACATGAAATAAAATCTCCAGTTCTTTATCTTCATTGGTGGCAACTCGATTTACCAATTTACGTTTGGTGTACTCAACGCAACCATTTTCATCAAACCTTTCCATTAAACACTGAAAAGAATTTTTAGGCGGAAGACGCCTATGAGGGTACTTTGCTGCGTAACGCCTAACTGCCAAAAGACAATTTCTTTCTGACTCGCCAAGTGTGTAAATCGTGTCAATCAGCTCATTTTTATGGGAATCCATACTTAATTTCTTCCTAAACGCTTCTTACATCGAATAACAAACGTTTTTAGGTATTTCAGTATTAAGTACTTGTGTCAAAGTCTTGACACTTTTTGTTTTTAAATGGCAACTACAACGTTAAAACATAAATGTAAGAAACGAACAATGAAAAATAGAGAAAAATTAAAATATGTCGAATAGTATTAAAAATAAACATATGATATATAAAATAAAAGTTAAAGAGAATTACGTATTCTATCAGAAAGAAATAAAATATACAGGGTGTACCATTTAAAAAAACCGAGTTTTGTTTGTTTAAAGTTACTGGAATTCGAAAATTTATTTTGAACACGCTGTAAAAGGTGAGGTAAATTTGTTTCCATAATTTATTTGCCTTAACTCCATGTAATGTCCATTCCAAATATGAGCTTTTAATTTGCAAAGGTAGTGTAGGTATTAACAATTAAATCCAACGCTGAAAACTGAAATTTTTCTGAAAAAATGGAAATATTGGAAAAGCTATAAGATTTAGATATATAACATTAGGTATATATAAAAAATATTCAGAATCTTAGGTATAATCCAAAAATTGATAGAAATACAGGGTGTTCCATTTAAAAAAACGTAAGTTATATTCACCACTTCTTTGTGGGCCATCCTGTATACTCCAATATAATTTTAGAATGTGCACCTTAATTATCTCTACAACTTTTATATTTCGAGTTTTTATCTAATTCTTGACATAAATGAACTTTACTCTATCGTTGACTCACATTGTACAGTAAAATTTAACTTCTTCTCACAATCTTTCTATAGTTCAGAAACTTTAGTACGGCAATAACTACAGATTCTTTATTTAAGGGACTCATCCGTTACTGGTAAGTTAAGAGGTAGGTACTAAATGTTGCTTCAAAACTTTTCTAACACCTACTTTTCGATGACGAGACAGATCGAAAGGATTAAATCATCGATTTGTTCAAATTTTCGAATGTCGACTAATTTTATGTATATAAGTCGTAAAAAAATTACAAGCTTATCAATAGATTTATATTATTACATAATAATAAGCAATAAGGAAAAACCAGCATATATGTTCGGGGGATTTATTTAACAATATTTATGTACGCAAACGCCAACATAACCCCAACTGACGAGATAAATGTGTGTTCTCTCATTTTGGTTTGTAGTTTTAAATACATTTACGTTTATGTCCTTGGCACTGCTTAATTTGCCTAATAATTATGTAAAAGACATTAATGCAGAAATTCTTGTTTCTGCTAATGACCCTGACAATATGATGGTTGTCTTGACCTCCGTCTTTGACATTATTATGGAAACCACGTACGTGGGGCAGTGGCGACTCGTACACATTTAAAAGGATAGTGTCGAAATACATATTATTAAATAATACCTAACTGGTTTTTTAAATGATCTTGTTAAATTTTCTCTATCTCGAGGCACTTTCTTTTTTCAATAGTCAAGTCAGGTTATCGTATTTCCGTTATTTATATTAGTTAAAAACCTCCTTTTTCTCAAATACTCTACACTGTTAATACTCAATAATTACAGTTGCACGAGCTTTTCGCGGCAGCAGCAGGAGGGCCAACACTTACTGGCCCTTATGCTTCTGAGAATGGAAGTAATATAATTTTGCCACCCTTTCATTTGAAAACTGGGAGTTATTTGTAAATTTTTGCAAAAATTGTTAGAATATTAATAAAATTTCTTATTTCCTTCCTTATAGTCCACCTGTTAGGTCAAATAAGAAGGCCTTGAATCTGCCGCTGAGCTTTCAAAATTATCTTATCGTTGTTTATACATTTAATATAATACTGACAATACTGTTAATACATTTAGAATCTATACCCGCTATTTAGAACCAGAAGTCCTCAATTATCTAATAAACCTTACATTTGTCAAATTAAAAAATATTTAAATTGCCATTTTATACTCCTGGCAAGGTGGGACCTGCAACGCGACAAAATTCGTAATTATATAAATACAACTTACCTTGTTGACGAATCAAATAAAATTTAAATTAAAATTATCCTTTACGAGTCACGAAGTCCGAGCATATGTTAAGTCACGTTAAAAGACTTAATTAATTAGAATAATAAATTAGGGAAGACGACTTTTTAATTTCTGAATTTAGCTAATCAGTGCGAGATCAGTCCGCATTTTTTGTAGTTAATACAATAATGCAATGTATAATTATTTAGCTACACCGTAAACAACTTTAGTTATTATTAAATACCTTCTGTCGACATTACGATATATAATAGTATATTACATACCGAGAGTGGTAAGAATCCTATTACACACGATTTCGAAAGAGTGTGTAATACTCTTACCACTCTAATTGTGTAGATACTACGACTTCATATTTACTTTTATGTTAAATTATCGAAATATGATAATAAAACATTTTCTGAGTCGGTTTTTCTAGTAACAAGTTATTTGCTGCGGAAGCAGCTCGTAATGTAATTTCCCATGGTGTTCCCTCAATCTGAATATCGTAGTCACTCATATTTTACCCAAAAATATCCAAATTAAATATGTTGACGTTTAAAATTTCTTGACATCTACGTTGTCAGGGCGACCCGATGGATTTCACAGCCAACTTTACATAAAATCTATTGGAAACGTTGACGGTTTTGGCATATCACGGGTAATGTGATTTGTGGAACTGTTACGTAATATTATATATATTAAGTAAGTCATTACGTAACAGTAGACGGTGCGTAAGTAAGGTAGTAATAATAAGGTAATAATATAGGAGTAGGAAAATAATATTAATTTATTCGTATACTTATTTTGCGTTAATAGTATTATATCGCATAAAAAGTTATTTTTACGATTTATCATAATCTCTATAGCTACGAAGTTGTGTATCTTTATAAAGGTGTCTGCTAATTAATAGTACATCATGAAAAAACCACATACTCCTTACGTAAAAATATTAGGATATATACTAACCTATATCTGAAAGTTGATATTAACGGAGATACACGGTGTTAAAGTTAAAACTTCATTTTTGTTTTTGTCTAATAACTTTGAGAGAAACTAACGTTTTTTTACAAAATTTGGCAATTATTGTGTTTTAGGACGAGAAATTGATTTCTTTGTGAAATTTTAATGTATCGGGCGCTGTCCGAGGCTTTTTTCGCACGTTCGTACCGTCATAACTTTTTTGTGCCTCAGTGTATTTAAGTTTTTAATTAAAATAATACTTTTCTCATATTTATTACGTAAAAAAGATATACTAAGTTCAGTTCGCCTAGAGTTACCGTTTAGGAGATATTTGAATTTAAAGTGCAGCAACTGCATCTCTAAATTTTATTTGTTTCCTCATAAGAAAAAAATTTTGTATGCAAATTAATAATAATTTAAATGCAAATATCTTCGTAACTGAACTTAGTATACCTTTTTTACGTAAAGATATGAGAAAAGTATTATTTTCATTAAAAACTTAAATACACTGAGGCACAAAAAAGTTATGACGTAATAAATATGCAAATATTGCCGCAGACAGCGCCCCCTACATTATACATTAAAAATTCATAAGAAAATCAATTTCTCGTCATAAAAAAACCACAATTGCCAAATTTGGTAAAAAAACGTTGGTTTCTGCAAAGTTATTAGAGAAAAACAAAAATGAAGATTTAACTTTAACACCCTGTATCTCAGTTAATATCAACTTTTGGATATAGGTAAATGAAATTAAATCCTAATATTTTTACAGGAGTCTGTAGTTTTTCCATGGATCATTAATTAGCGGACACCCTATATAAATATACGTTAAATTTATAATTTAATTTTTAAACTTCCTATTATAAATTAGTAGCAAAAAAAAGAAAAAAAAGAAGATTTTAACAAAACAAGTGACGTTCTTAAAACATTGTTTAGTAAAAAAAATTTGAAATTCCCATAATTTTTCTACAGAGTTTGAAAAAATGATGTAGTTATGGTTTTAATATGCGATGTACAAGGGATTTTAACAAAACAGTGACGTTCTAAAAACATTGTAAGGTCAAGACTAGTATATGCTGTAATATGATGCAGAGAATAATATTTCCAGTGATAGCATCAAAAGGGTTCGAAGATTTTTTTCTAAAACCGTCTCCCATACAGGGTTCTCCCCAAGCTCGGCTTCTTCAAATATTTAATTAGAAGTGTATATACCGCCGCTATTCCAACAATTTAATTACTTTGTTTAAATAATTAAATAATCAGTTAAATTGCATAAATATGGTGAATTTAACTTTAATGTGACGCGATTAAATTCACGACGAAACATAACTTTCTATTTACTAATGCCAAGAACAAATATATTAAAGTTTTCTCCTATCTTTCTAATGTGTGATAAATAGAAAAGAAGCGAGCCGACTCGGATTATTTAAATTTTTCAGTAAGCACAGTAAATAGTTGACTGTAACCTTTTTTTGTGCATACAAAAGTTTAAAATTTAGAAAGAAAATTTAAATTACATTTTAAAATTAATAAGTACATATTCCATTGAAGTGTCCATTACTTGATGAAGATACACTATAATAATAAGTAATTAATACCACAATTTGCAGAAATCTTCGCTAAATTTTTATTACAGCATGACAATTGCTTGACAGACACTGTCTTCTTCGGATGAGATAGAAGTAGTGATTAAGATAAAAAAACAATTCTTATTAAAAATTAGTGTTGTGATCGCTCGAGCGAAAAACCGCTTGAGTACTCGATTATTGAAATAACTGACATCGCTCGATTATTAAAAAAAACACTCGAGTTATAAATTCAAGCGAAAATCGTCGCTGGTTACTTATTACCTTTCACTCGATACCCCGAGCTTCGCTCGACGCCGACATATATTCGAGCAGTTTTTCGCTCGAATATAAATTCATTTGATACTCGATCTTCGCTGCTCCACCCGAAATGTGCCGATTGGCGATGTTCTAGTTTGACGCTCAGAGATAAACGAGAAGGTGCTGATAAAAGAGTATGCCAAATCCCTTAATGGATTCATCGCGACATGGGTTTTGTTTTGACTGGCTAGCCAGCGGTGATTGTAAATTCTTAAAAAATTAAAGGATAAAATTTTTTTTAAATCAGAATCAACTGTTCTTCCTTCATAAAAACTCTAGACTAAACTTCTACAACTTACAAAATCAACCCCTGGTGTTTAATTAACACATTCTCTTAAGTCATAAGAATTTCAAGTGATTAATCGCTCGAGCGATTCACTCGATTATTAAAATCGCTCGAGTATCAAGTACCTAACCGATTATTAAAATCATCGGTTTTTCCCAACATTGGTATATATCCTGACTAAATTTTTATTGTACCATAATAACAATTATTTTTCGAGACACAGTGGTTTTTTTGTATGGACAAAACGAAATGATTAAAATAAAAGTCTATTATAATAGACAAAATAGTCAATAAAACCAATTTAACAAAGTGATCTCTTTAGTTCACTCAATAGTAAAAAATCTTAGAAATAGATTGTTAAAATTGTATACAAAACTAATAATAAATTGGATAAATTTTAAAAAATAAGGTGTGTAAGTTTTCCAAAAATATACTTCGGACAATTTAAAATAAATATTTATGACTAAGAAGAATGTGTTGATAAAACACCAGGGGTTGTTCTTTTAAGTTTTAGAAGTTTAGTATTAGAGTTTTTTTTAAGGAAGAACTGATTTTTAAAAAAATTATATCCTTTAATTTTTTAAAAATCTAGAATCGCCTCTGGCTAGTCAAAACAAAGCACATGTCGCGATGAATCCACTAAGGGATTTGGCATACTTCTTTGTATACACCTTCTCGTTTATGTGCCTTCAACAAAGACGTATGTCGTATCAGCCTTCTGAGCGTCAAACTCGAAAGTCGCCAATCGGCACATATCAGGTGGCGCGGCGCGTAGATCGAAGGTCGGGTATCAAGTGAAAGGCGATGATTTTCGGTTTTTCGCTTGAATTTATAACTAGCGTATTTCCTATCGGGCGAAAAACTATTCGAAAATACGAGCAGTTTTTTAACTCGAGCGATCACACTACCAAGCAGGACATTTCGGCCGCCCGCGTCAACCGAAGCTTGTGTATCGAGTGAAAGGTAATAAGTAACAAGCGACGATTTTCGCTTGAATTTATAACTCAAGCAGTTTTTTTTAAATAATGTCGGTTATTTCACTAAACGAGTATTCAAGCGGTTTTTCGCTCGAGTGATCACAACACTAATATCCTACAACCAAATAAAAAAATTTACATTTCGATCAATAAATGCCATTTTTCGTCATTTTATAGAGAAAATGTTAAATTTGACAGTTAACAAAAGCCGCACGGTCGCATTTGATTAAATTAATTTTGGATTTTAGTGAAGCAGAAGCTTATGGTGAAGTAAAACTTTACCTAAATCGAACAATACATTTTTTCCCCATATGGATCCAACTTTAATGGTCACACTGTGTAGGGAACACTTACATGCTCATATTCGAACTTTCGAAACCCAACATCCGATAAAGTAGTTTAATGAAAAAAGTCCACATTTAGGTAGTACTGACGTCACTATACATAGCACTCTATAATAAAAAAAAACATCGAACTTAACCCTACATCTATGCAAACGAGACTAACGCGTATGTTCATTAAATTATGTCGAATTAAAAATAAATAATTAGGCATATTATAAGGAATTCTAATTAATTTACTATGTACCTACTTGTCCAGGACGATAATGGATCAAATGAGTGACTACTTTGGACTTATTATGATATGTATTGACAATGGTGGACTTTTATGGTATTTTTTCTATTCGCTAAACTTTGATATGTGTAAGCTTGTTGTAATAAATACAATATAAAAAATTTGGCACGCCGCTGATATGTCCAAAAATTAATTGTGCTGCATCATAACTCTTACAACCCAAGATGGGTCTTGGCTGATTCCACAATTCCCCTCCATAGGACTCTGTCCGTCATTAGCCCTTCTGCTTCCGCGACATTCAGAGTTCTAAGATCTGAAGCTATATTATCTCTCCACCGTAGTCTTGGTCTTCCTAATGGTCTTTTGCCGATCGGGGCCTGCTCCCATACCAATCTGACGACTCTTCCGTCATCCTGTCTCCTGACATGACCGGCCCATCTCAATCTGCCCGCCTTAATTATTTTTACAATGTCCGGTTGACCATACAGCTCCTCTATTTCACTGTTTTTCCTACTACGATATTGTAGTGTAGTTTCATCCCTTGTAGTTCCGTATATACTACATAATAATCTGCACATTATTAATTACAAATGTTAATTTGTTACATATTATTTATTAATTATGTCATTTGTTCCAGAGTTCCAGCTATCAGTCTGGAATAAATTGTAAATCCAGTACCCCCTGCTAGGAAAAATCCCAACATTGAACAATTCGTTTCCACCAAAACTGATCATGATATAATATGTGCACTATATACAGGGTCACGACGAGCTTGCATTAGAATTTTATGGAGAACTATCGATATAGTCTCTTTATTTATTTTTTTTTTATTTTTTTTTTATGATCATGCACAAGCACTATAGGAGAAATCCTTTGGGGCACTCTGGGAGTGGTGCGTGTGCGCAAAAAGCGATTCACATTGGTTTTGAATTGTTGGAGGTTATATTCGGTGGGAAAAACGACCTCGGGAAGGTCGTTCCATAAGGATGAAGTCCTCCAGATGAAAGAATTCTTAAAAAATGAAGTTCGAGGAGTACTAAGCTTAACCACATATGGATGGGCGGCAGTAGTTCGTCATGTATTTCTACTATTCACCGCTCTGGGCGGAATTAAGAGGGCAAGGTCAGCCGAGCACTTTTCATGAAAATATCTGTAAAAGAGAGTCAAATCCCCAACCTGTCTTCGATGTTCTAGGTTCTCGAGGTTCTCCGTCAGCTCGTGGTCTCCAATCAGACGAATGGCCCTCCTTTCGATGGAATCCAGTAGCCGAAGAGTATGTTTGGGTGCAGAGCCCCAGACATGAGAGCAGTACTCTAGTGATGATCGAATCTGGGCTCTGTATAGTGTCAAAAGTTATTGAGGTGTGTACAACTTTCTTGTTCGGAAGAGTACCCCAAGTTTCTGCGAATCTATCTTGGCGATTACTACAACGTGGTTATGCCAAGACATATTTCCTCCCAGATTGACGCCCAGAAAATTAATAGATGAAGCCAGTGGGATTGCGTGTCCGTCCATGACTATATCCGGTTCTGGAATTAACTAAGATATTGACATGTTTCTGTCATTTCCGGTTATACCGGAAGTAGCTGTCAACTTTCGTTTTTTAAATACAACATGGTAGTTTTTATTATATTTTTCAATTAATCATTAACATATTTTTGTCTGAATCTATCAGTTTTTGAGATATTTGGATATTTCTAATTATTTGGCAAATGCATGCATCATGGTGATGAAATAATCCATACAATTTTTTACCTCAGCTCTTTGACTAAAAACTTTTTCTTACCGAATAGCTAGAAGATCAGCATGTCTCAAAAATATTTGAAACTTGGCACAAAATGTACAGGGTGTTCACAAGTCAAGGTTCATTGTGAAAGAATTCAACCATTAAAAACTTTCTTATTTTAAATGGAACGGCCTGTATATTTTTATTTAATTTGATGACAAATTAGTTGTTCTTCATAAATACTGTTTTATACCGAAATCAAAGCGGTTCCTCAAAAAATCAAATTTCTTCCGCAAACTATTTTCCTCAAGTGTGCTATGAAAACAATTGTACATTAAATAAAATTGACGGCGGTAATATTTTCTTAAAAAAACAACTTTCTAAAGCATTTCTCAATCGAATTGGTAAATCAAATGCAGTTGATTTATTTTAAATTGTTTTGAATTTTAAGGGTTAAATATACATTTTATAAGAAGGTGGAAATAAGTTAATAAACTAGTGAAATAAACTTTAGTGAAATTAAAAATCAAAATATTTTTGATTATTATTTTTGTGTGTGAGCCTCAAGAATTTTCTAATTGCCGCAATTAATTTTCCTAGGGACATATGTCGCAGCCTTATAGTGTAATCAGCCGTTTCATGAAAAGTCTGCTCTTTTCATGAAACGCTGCCAAACACTGAAACAAATAACTATTGCGGCAAAAGGCTATAAATTGTAGACGTTACATGAAACGTCTGCCTGTGTTTCGGTCTCTTGATGAAAACGAGCAAAATTACATTAAGTGACTGACTTTACTGGACTTTTCATGTAACGCACCGAATCTACTTTGCACTTGATGTAATAAAATGAGTATTGTATAACATGAAAATGGCGACGGCAGACATGGCATGGAATATGGTTTGTTTGATAAAAGATCAGAAAAATGGCGTAAATCAGATTGCTGGTAAGCACGGTACTATAAAGGGATGGTTTGATGCTGAAAGTCTTAGTATTGCGGGTTCAGCATTTCTTAATAAAGAGGGAATCCCCTTGGAAAAAAGCACTCAGCTTAAGAGAAGCTGTGTCATTGGAATCAGGTGGTCAAGGCATACTGAATTGTTCGTGTAAACCTAGCAAACAACAGTGTACTAGGAATAAGTGTATCTGTAAAAAAAAATGGCGTACTTTGTGATTGCCGTTGCCATAATAGCTTGCCGTGCTTTAATAAGTAACATATCGTTTGTTTATTTTTTTTTAATAATTAAATAAATAAATTAAAAGTTATTTTCTTTTGTAGTAAAAGTTATTTCGTTGTTAATTCAGTAAATGCACAGTAGATTTGGAGCGTTACATGAAAAGTCCAGTAAAGTCAGTCACTTAACGTAATTTTGCTCGGTTTCATCAAGAGGCCGAAACAGGCAGACGTTTCATGTAACGGCTACAATTTATAGCCTTTTGACGTAATAGTTATTTGTTTTAGTGTTTGGCAGCATTTTATTCATGAAACGGCTGATTACACTAAAAGGCTGCGACATATACTTACATTAGTATACAGTAAAGGAATAAATTTGATTTTTTGAGGAACCACTTTGAAAGAAAGAACAGTAAGTACTTATTTTAAAGAACAACTAATTTGTCAACAATAAATGAAAACATACACTGTCTCCAATTTAAAATAAGAAGGTTTTAATGTTTGAATTTATTCACAATGAACCTTGAATTGTGACCACCCGGTATATTTCAAGCCACGTTTGATTTTTTTTAGATTTGCTAATCTTCTAGCTATTCAGTAAGAAAAATAGTTTAGTCCAAGAGCTAAGGTAAAGAAAATATATGGATTATGTCATCACCATGCAATTGAAAAATAATTACAAAAAGTCCAGATATCTCAAAAACTTGACAACGCACCATGTTGTCATATTTTTAGATTAAAAGTACTTTAATCAAAAAAACATATTATTTGGATTTAAATATCCAAATAAACAGCATGGAAAGAAAGTTTTAATAATATTGAAACTATAGTCGAATATTGATTTCATAAATACCTTCTACACTTTATTTTAAATGTGTTAATGTAAGTTTAGGGCTTTTTCAGTAAGAGATTGTAAATTAAAATTTAATATGTGTGACAACATTGTTAACCCCAGAAATTCTTTTGCCGCCATTCCTTTCGTAGCTACAGATAAACTTGTCGTACATTGTAACGTCATACTCTTGATCTAGAAATCTTATTCCACAAAAACAATATTTTGTGAATTTTTTTTGTTACTTGGATCAAGCGGCTAAAATGAGCAGGTTCCTAGCGCTTTTTGCGTCTTATTTTTCCAAATATGACATCCTACATTTGTACGAAAGTTGTCCAATAAATTTATTGGATTTAAATTTAATTAATTGAGGCGCGTGGAAAGGGTTAATGGGGTTAGTCTAAAAATAGTGTCAAAATAGCCATAATTGTCCTAATTCTTCTTATAAATACGAAATTCACTGTTGAGTTATTTATATTCACAGACAATAGTGAAAAAATTACGTCTAGGGGTTATCGCCTTATAATGACGTTATCCGGGTAAAGAAACAAAGGAGGCATACAATTAATCCTTATAAATTAATTATAGTAATTTCTTAAAGTAAAAGTTTATTGAATTAGGATTCGTTATGGGTTTGTTAACCTTCATTCTTATTATTAGGTATAGAAGTTTTAACAGTCATATTTAGTGATGCCCGCACCCGGATCTGGTTCCTGTATCCGGCGAATCCGGCCTTCTCTTTAATTTGATCAACGAAATGTACAAAATGTCTTTTGTTTTTTTTATATTCAAAGTACCTGTTGTTTTTTAAGAATAGATTTTTTGTTAAACTTTCCCAATAAGAATTTATTTTGCTTGTCGCCTTCCTTGGGTCAAAATTTTTTTACAGGCAATCTAATTAGAGAGATTATATAATTATATCCGCGCAAAAGATCATCGTCACAAAGATCTTGGTCTATAGCATCAATTTTTTAATAATTTAAAGTCCGTCACATGGCTAATTTTACTCTTCTGAATCATATAACGCCAATATTTGGAACTAAGTTATTTTAATCAGTCACTATAACCATTTTCTTATTATTTATAACAGCCCTATCTCATATTGGCTAAAAGTTTTGGAATGTTCCTTATAGAATGTTAAAATACTAAGAAAATGAGTCATATTTTTAATCTACCTAAGGTGTAAACGAATGCACATCAAAATATATTTTTCTTTAATGGTTTATAAATCGTTAATAAAAAAATATTGTATAATATAGCTTTGGATAACAAACCGTCACATCAATGTATCTCCGGTAACAAAAATGTACAAATTGGTGGATAATAGCTAACAAAAGCTATTTCTTAAACTTTGTTAGACTGAAATGAGTATCTGTACTCAAGAGAATGACTTCGTGTAGTATTTTTCTCTTAATTAAGACTACTAGGTCTGAGTTAACCCTGTGACCGGTGATACAACATAAAAACATACGCTTTGTAAAAAGTAGGCAATGTTCTAGTTTATACCTAAATAAACATAATAAGGAACTTACCTAAACACTAGCACGATTTACACAAATTCAAACACATACCGTCATATTTGTAAAACTATTAGGGCGACCTGTAGTGGCGTTATTTATAAGCCGTGACCGGCGATACATGCGAACTGCTGGTTAAAAATTGCGTTAGAGAAACTAAACTGTTGATCTTTAAAGATTATTTTGTCAATACAAATTGTAGTAGGAGTGTAAATTATTTATATATAAAAGTAACTTCAGTAAGATGACGGCGATACATTTTTAAATTCAAACTTGAATACTGCAGCTATAATCTAAAAAAAAACTTTTAAAATTGCTTTCTAATGCAGGAAGTAACTTATATTTCGCAAATTATAATCGTTTCTACAGGCAAATAGTTTATTTTAGTAAGTTATATGCTAAGGACTGAAAGTTGCCTCTAAAAAAATGTTGACCCCCTTAAACTAAATTTAAGGGGATAATTTGAAAAATCGGTAAATAAAGGTAAATTCGTGAATATTATGTCCGAAAATTCGCAATATTAATTTCGCCGTTGAATTTCGAACTAAAAGAAAGACGGTAGCTATGACCAATTCCTAATGCGACGAACGCACGGATATCCAAAACGGCATGTCTGAGATAGATCGACATCAGTGTCTCCCAATATAAGTTGTTAGATTGATCCATTTTTCTTTAACCTTTGATATTCAAAGGTCTCGCGAATTTTCTCTAGTTTAGAGATTATATTACTAAAAACTCAGGGTGCAAAAGATATTGAAACAATATGTTAATGTGTTTTGTAATCGAGGGTACGTTTGGATAATGTTGTATAAAGCATACAGCCAGTCGTACATGCAATAATATTTTTAAATCCTTACCACTCTGTTACTACCGAAGAACGACGATTCATCTAATAACTATTCTCGATATTTGGACATACCTGTAAAAAAAAAATAATGTTAGGAAGGAGTAAAAATTTAAAAGTCATACGAAGGAGTTGGCATTGGGCGTTTTAAAGTAATTTAGTGTAATTATGCAGTGTTTTGAATAATAAAATAGTATGGAATTTGCTAGTGCACTTCTACTAGTAATGCTATCTTAAATGTTAAAAATAATGTTAAAGGAGGAATTAATATTTGTTGCTTTATATAACCTGACAGTGTCGAATTTGCTAATGAAATTCTAATAATATTGGGGAAATGTGGTGTACAGGTTTTGCTTCCTATGCAGCTTGGCCACATTCCCTGCTACAATATTTCGAGTCGAGACTGAAACACTTAGGTAGTGGACACGTGAACTTATGAGATGTGGTTTGATTTTAGAGGTCTTTACTAAAGTTTTTAGACGATCAATTAAATAAAAAAATATGAGTGTTTCTTTAGGACGCCCAATTAGAGTCACCCATTTAAATATTATAATCTTTTAATATAAAAACATCCTGTATATAACTATTTAGTTAGATTGATTAAGCTCAGAGATAAGGCATTGAGTCGGTATAAAAAAACCAAAACAGATGCGGATAGGGATCATTATAAATCACTTCGCAATTTGACAACGGTAACCATTAAAAACGAAAAGAAAGCATACCTTAATACTAAATTATCGGAAACGAATAATTTGTGGGGCGAATTAAAAAAACACTGTGGCGGAATAAAAAAAAATAGAGCGGAGATACCAGAGTCCTTGAGGAAACCAGACGAAATTAATGACTTCTTTATGAACTCAATACCTCAAGCTACGGCTGACTCAAGGGGTCTGATTGAATATTACACAAGGAATATTAAATATACAGTAAAATATTTTCTTGAATTTTCCAATATCACTGAAATAGATGTATTGAATGTTATTACGCAAATTAAATCGAATGCCTCTGGTATTGACGGGTTAAATATGCGTATTATAAATCTCTGTTGTCCCTTTATCCTCCCATATCTGACACAATTTTTGTCTGGAAAATTCGGTCTACCCAGACGACTGGAAGAGGGCGTTGGTGACGCCATTACCAAAAATAAATGACCCCCAAGAATTCAAAGACTTAAGACCAATAAGTGTTTTGCCATGTCTCTCTAAACTTTTGGAAAAGATCATCAATAGCCAACTCTGCGAACATGTCGAGCAAAACAGAATTTTGCCAGAGACACAATCGGGTTTTAGACGTAATCACGGGTGCTCCACCGCTTTGGCAAATGTGAGTGACGATATTTTTAGAGCTACTGATGCTGGAAAGGTTACGATATTGGCTCTGCTAGATTTTTCAAAAGCATTTGATACCTTAAATCATACGGTTCTAGTCTCAATTTTACACTATATAGGTCTGTCCGAGAGTGCGGTGAGGTTTTTTGAGAGTTTTCTATCTGGTAGATCTCAACGTGCCAAAATCGGAGACAGTATGTCCGTGGAGCGACTGATTATCAGTGCCGTGCCGCAGGGTTCAATTGTAAGTCCGTTGCTGTATGCTATTTATACTTCCAACCTTCAAACCGCGCTTAAATATTGTAATGATCAGTATTACGCGGATGATAGTCAATTGTACATTTCTTCCTCAAAGGAGCATATTCTCGAAACTTGCGACCAACTTAATGATGATTTGGAGAGACTAAGATCTCTCTGTCTTAAAGCATTCACTGTTTTTGAATCCTAAAAAATGTTGCTTAATGCTATTCGGTCCGAAAAATGATGTCACTAATATAAAAAATCAAATCAACATCAGGATTGACGCTAATACTTTGGAGATTAGAGATAGTGTACGCAATCTCGGGCTTGTATTTGACAGTTCACTAAGGTTTGACAAATATGTCTCAAACTGCATACAACGAGCTTATGTCAGAATAAAGTTAATTTACTCTAATCGTCATGATTTGTCGGTGAAGGTTAAGAGGATGCTGTGCGACTCTCTTGTGCTCTCTGTATTCGACCACGCAGATGTTGTTTATGGTAACTGTTTAACTCAAATGCAGAAAAACAGAATACAGAAAGTTCAGAACTCTTGCCTGCGGCTCATGTACGGAATTCGCAAGTACGAAAGAATTACTTATAAGCTAAATGAAGCGGAATGGTTGAGTATGGAGGGCAGAAGAAATGCCCACTCGGTTTGCTTTTATGGTAGGATTATCACCTATAAAACTCCAACTTATCTGTTTGAAAAGATTGTATTCCGTTCTCAGGTGCATAATATTAACATCCGCACAAGAAATCTAATTACGCCGCCTCTGCATAGGACAACGCTGTTTGAGAGAAGTTTTACCTGCAATATAGCAAATATGTTCAACTATCTTCCAAACAATTTAAAGACTATGCATCCTAGAAAGCTTCGCCGTCACATTTTTAAGTATTATTTCAACAAACAAAACAAAGAATATATCTAGACACTGGAATAGCTATTACAATATTTTTTCCTGCTTTGTACTAGCAAAAAAACCGAATACAGTACGCAGTTAGTGCCAGTAGCCCGAAAATTCCGTACCTTAAAGTAAGTTTACCTACTCTTGCGGCCGGTCAATTATTAAATAAACATATTTTCATTGATTTTGGACTTCCACTCGGCTGCGCCGTCTCCTAGTTTCTTATTTTAATTTATTATCAATATTTGCGTTAAAAACCAAATAGTCATACACTTGTCAATAAAAGAATAAAAATACATTTTCAACAGAAACTATATCGATTGCGGCGTAATGAATCTGGTCAAATTTCAATGTCTGCAAACCTTCTGTCCTTTCAGGTAACCAGAAACATTGAATTAATAAATAGACAGAATTGTTTCTATTTTGTGAGAATCATACAAAGTTTTAAACAGTAATCAAGATGCCAAGTTTGTACTGAGAGTCTTAAATCTACCACCTGCGTTTGAAACCGACAAGTATAATATTTATTATTATAATATTAAGTAACAATATTATATTAAATATGTGCGTATTTTTTAAATTTTCTACTCGTAAAGTTATTTATAGTTTCCCAACAACATCAAATTGCAATGTTTGGAAATCATGCGCACGCTGTACGCACGTGCTTATCGATTATAGTACGTTCCCATGTTAAATCGCCATAGAACCGCTATCCCCCGCTGTCTCCCGCTACCTGTTACTACAGAGAAACTACATTATGCCCCGCCTACTTAATCGCACATGCGAGCAAGTCTCGTCATAATCGTCATTAACCTCGACCGAGGCACGGTTGCCGGATCGAAAGCCTATAATATACAGTTTGGTTGACGGCACGATAAAATATTAGCGAGGGTCGGACTTTATACGATAATTGACGGTACGATAAAATATTAGGGAGGGTCGGAATTTATACGATAAATAATATTCAATTAATATAAATTAATATTTTTTATTCATTTTGGGGGTGCACGTGCACATGTGCTCCTGTGGAAGAACCGCCACTGGCTCGTATATGTATTGTAACTACAAATATGTATTCCTGACTGCTATTAATGTTCGTACAGCATTTGTAATGTAACTAACTATTTCCATCCCAAAAGAAAATACCATTTACCTAATTTTTGGGCAATTAACACATTTTTATTTGGTGCTTTCACTTACATTTAATTGTTAGTTACTTGGCTAATTTAAAACCTAAAATTAATGACCTGTATTAAAAATTAACGTGATCAAGCACATTTTAAAAAATTATTTCGCCATTCGATTAGTCAGCGAACTAGTTCCACGTTTATTGGCAAATAAAATAATTGTTATAACCACTAACCAAGGTACTTACTACCTTCTAATGTTATAGTCCTATAGCTTCGCGTTGTTATTGAAAATGGTTAATAGTTTATTTTTTTTTATAATGGGGTTTTATGGGTGGTAAATCTTTACGGAAGAGGTCTTTCAGCACGACCCATTTTTGTCGGGATGGGGTTGGCAAGCATAGCGAATATACAGGGTGTCTCACTTATAGTGGATACAAGCTTATATTCTCGGTATTTCTGAATTTACTGTTTTGATGTGGTCCTACTTGAACTTGAATACCTAAAACGTCAGATAAAAAGTCAGGTAATACGTCGGGTAAAACGTCAGGTTAAACATCAGATAAGACGTCAGGTAAAAATCAGGTAAGACGTCAGATAAAATGTCAGGTAAAACCTTGTGTGTGAACGCAACCTTAGTTTATTGTATTTTATTTTGCCAAACTAAGCGGTCACCAAAAGATAGGGGAGTTCTGCCTAAAATGACATACCCTCAACATTGGGGCTTATATCTAGCCTAAGCTTGATTCAAGCACTACCTTTTCTTTTTTTAAACTTGGCTACAAATATGCCATTTTCAATAAAGATAATAAAAGTACCATAAATTCAACCCATATATTATTACACCTTTTTTTTTAAATGGTCGACTGTGTCATTTTAGGCGGAAACTATGGTATAAAATGGCATACTATGTTGTTTTAGCGGGAAAGGTGGGAACAAATGTAAACTAGTATTTTTAACACGTTTATTAAAAAAATAGGTACAAATTTCAAAATCCTTTTTATATACATAGGTCACATAAGAACGATATAGTTTTGAAGATTTTCCAGCACATTCTGCGTGTGCCCATGACGAGCAGATTTGGCATTTTAACCAGAATTCAAAAGGCTTAGACCTCGAAGAGATGTCATTACAAAAAAGGCATGCCACGTCATTGTCATCGTCAGCATTACTAAATAACTCTGGTTCTTCGTATGCATCCTCTGGAGAAATTGCCAAACGCTTTCTTGCTTGTCTAACTGGCTTGCGACGTTCAATTTCCGCTTTTGCGTCCGCCTTCTGTTTCTGTTCGTCCAAATTAGGAGTGGTTGTTAAATTTGCGGACCAGTGGATTTTCGTTTTCTTTTTGTGTGATATTTCTGAAAGTTTTACTTTAGGCGCTCTCTCTGCAGCTTTTAATGTTGTCTAGATTGCTCTCGAAGTTCATTGAATTGCTTCAGGAATATTTTGGTTTTGTTGCCGATATTTAAATTTTGTTGTGGATGTTGGACTTCAGTTTCTTCTACATTAGTGGTTTCTGCTGGAGCAAAAAGATAATCCGGAAATATTTCAGGGTTCACTGGCCAAATCCCAGTTTTAGCAAATCCATTTTGAGCAACACTAGTTTATGCAGCTTTACCCTATGCAGCTGAAAATTGTTGAATTTATCTCTCAAAATTCAACCTTAGTACATGTAGCGCCATCTATTAAGATGTAGGTTAACTTGAACTCGTCTGGATACATGTTAACACTTTAAATAAAGTAGTCGTTTCAGAGAACTCAACGAGTGCGTTTCATTCCTAATTTTAACAGGTTATGGGCCCAGACCCACGCGGTCGCGAAAAACGCAGTATATTCGTAGTTAAGGGTTCGAAATGTCGTCTAGTTATATGTCTAGTGTGCCAAAGTTATTAGGCAGAGAAAATTACGACGATTGGGCTTTCGCCGTGGAAAATTTTCTTGTGATTGAAGGTTTGTCAAACTGTATCGATGGCACGGAGACGGACAGAAACAAAATGGAGAAAGCCAAAGCCAAATTAGTCCTGACGCTTGATACATCGCTATTTATGCATATCAGAGAAGCGAACACGGCAGAAGAATTGTGGCAAATGTTAAAAAATTTGTATGACGACAAAGGATTCACCAGAAAAATAGGGCTCCTTCGTACACTGATATCATTACGTCTAGAAAATTCTGACTCCATGGAATCCTACATTAACCAAGTTATACAAACGTCACAGAAGCTACGTCGTACAGGATTCAAGATTGATGACGAATGGGTTGGATCCTTACTATTGGCCGGTTTAACAGAACAATTTTCTCCCATGATCATGGCAATTGAACATTCAGGGATCTGCATAAAAACAGACGCAATAAAGACGAAGTTGCTTGATATGCAGATAGATGGCGATCATAAGAAATCGGGTGGTGGTGCACTTGCCATAAGAGGTGGTTTTAAGAAGTTCAGAGATGGCAGCAGCAGTAGTGGAATCCGGCAAAACGTCAGTATCAGAAAAGACATCGTGTGTTACAAATGTAAACAAAAGGGCCATTTTCAAAATAAGTGCCCAAATTTAGAACAGATTAAAAAGAAGGAAAGCAATTCAGGTGCCTTCAGTGTAACTTTTCTTAATGGTGATTTCGACGATGATGACTGGTACATAGATTCTGCAGCGAGCAACCATGTAACGTCCAGAGAAGATTGGTTAAATAATACGAAACGATCTAATGTCAAAGAAATAAGGGTAGCTAACAATGAAAAACTGTCAGTTAATTGTTTGGGTGAAGTGAACATTTCAACAGTTGTTGATGAACAAACTTTTGACATTACTGTGAAGGACATTTTGTATGTTCCAAAGCTATCAACTAATTTATTATCTGTTGGGCAACTTACAACACACGGTAACAGAGTAGTGTTTTGTAAAAATGATTGTCAGATTTTTAACAGTGCTGGTAAATTGGTAGCAACAGCTAATTTGAAGAATAACATGTATAAATTGAACGTAAAAAGACCAGAAGAACATTTTGTGGCCACTGCAGTCACAGCAGGTGTATGGCACAGACGTTTTGGACACACAAACTACAAGGATCTTTATCTTATGAAAAATATAGTTAGTGGTATGGATTGTAATAGCGACTTTAGTGTAAAACAGCCATGTCAAGTATGTTGTGAAGGGAAACAAAGCAGATTGCCTTTTAAACATTCAGGCACGCGTGCAACACAGCTGCTGGAAGTCATTCATGCTGATTTGTGTGGACCCATGGAGGAGAATTCTTTAGGAGGTTCAAGGTATTATCTACTTTTGGAAGATGATTTCAGTAGAATGTCGTTTGTGTATTTTTTGAGAAGAAAAAACCAAGCCTTAGAATATTTTAAGAAATTCAAAATATTGGCTGAAAACCAGACAAACTCAAAAATAAAGTTTTTTAGATCAGATAATGGGGGCGAATTTTGTAGTTTGCTGTTTGAAAATTTTTTATCTGAAAATGGAATTATTCACCAAAAAACCAACCCCTATACTCCACAGCAGAATGGCATGTGTGAACGTATGAACCGCACATTGGTAGAGAAAGCACGTTGCTTACTTTTTGATGCTAAAATGGAGAAATGTTTCTGGGCTGAAGCAGTAAACACGGCAGTATACCTAAGAAATAGATCAACAGTGGCAGGACTTAAGAAAACACCTTATGAAGTTTGGTCGAACAAACAACCTGATGTTAGTAATCTTAAAATTTTTGGCAGCGAGGTCATGATGTTGATACCCACAGAAAAAAGACAAAAATTTGATAAGAAATCTAAAAAGATGATATTGGTTGGTTTTGGTGATAATATCAAGGGCTATAGGTTATTTGATCCTGTAACGAAGTCAATTGTTACGAGCCGAGATGTGATTATCAATGAAAGATCAACAAAAGGTTCAGATATTTTAGATTTAAGCTTAACAGGTGAAAGCTATGAAGAAACGAGAGTATCAGTGGGGGATGCGAACGAAAACAGTAACAAACCAGTTGAAATGTTTTCAGATAGTTCAGATGAATATAACCCACTAGACGATATGCCAGATAGTGATACATCCGAGGACATATCAATGATACATGACGAAATTAATGGGTCAAGAGTTGAAACATTGAGACGATCCGATAGGGAAAGAAAACCCACGAAATACAATGACTATGTTACCTACAAGTGTACAAGTGATACACCAGATATAACTCATATAAATGATATGCCAATTACAGTATCAGAGGCACTGTCGAGACCTGATGCCAAAAAATGGAAACAGGCAATGATTAGTGAAATGGAGTCATTTAGTGAAAATGATGCATGGGAATTAACGGACATTCCAGAAAAAGGAACCATAGTAGACTGTAAGTGGATATTTAAAGTGAAGTCTGACAGTGAAAGTCAATATTACAGAGCTAGGCTAGTCGCGAAGGGTTTTTCACAGAAAGAAGGTATAGACTATAATGAGACTTTTGCGCCGGTTGTCCGGCACTCTACTTTGAGATTATTAGTAGGTTTAGCAGTTAAATTAGACTTAAGTATCACACATTTAGATGTAAAAACTGCATTTCTCAATGGTATATTAGATGAAAATGTATATATGCGACAACCAGAAGGCTTTGTTGTCAAAGGCTTTGAGGACAAAGTATGTAAATTAAAGAAAGCTATTTATGGTCTTAAGCAGTCCTCGAGAGCCTGGAACAAGAAAGTTGATGATTTTTTACAAAAATTAGGCTATAAGAAATCAGAACTGGAACCTTGCTTATACACTAAGAAACAGAATGGTTTATTAACGGTAATAACTTTATATGTTGATGATTTTTTCATTTTTTCAAACGATTCAGAAAACACAAATCATTTAAAGCAGTGTTTGAGTACTGAATTTAAAATTAAAGATCTTGGTGAGGCCAAACAATGTTTGGGGGTTAGGATTGTACACAATAAAAAAGAACAAATAATAACCTTGGATCAGGAAACTTATGTAGATCAGATTTTAAGAAAATTCAGCATGACAGATTGTAAAAGTGTTAGTACTCCTATGGAAAATGTTTCATTTGAAGATAGTGTTAATGTATGTGATAAGAGTATACCGTATCAGAAACTTATAGGTAGCCTAATGTATCTAGCTGTCTTAACACGACCTGACATTTCTTATGCTGTCAGTTTTCTTAGCCAGTATAACAACTGTTATACTGAATTGCATTGGAAATGGGCTAAAAGAGTGTTAAGGTACTTGCAGGGTACTAAATCTTATGCTTTATGTTTTTCCAAGGATGCTTGTGAGTTAGAGGGCTATGTTGATGCAGACTGGGCGAACGACAAAAAGGACAGGAAGTCTTATACCGGTTTTGTTTTTAAGTTTTCAGGGGCAGCTATTTCTTGGGAAAGCAGTAAGCAGAAGACTGTGGCTTTGTCTAGCACAGAAGCCGAGTACATGGCCTTAAGCGAAGCTTCAAAGGAAGCAATATATTTAAGGAATATTTTGTTTGAGCTGTTAGGCTATAGTAATAGTGTTACTGTATTTAATGATAATCAAAGTGCCCAAAAATTATCATTGAATCCTGTATTTCACAAAAGATCCAAACATATTGATGTTAGGCATCATTTCGTCAGAGAAGTAGTTTCGAAAAAGATCTTGGAAATTAAGTATCTCTCCACTGCCGAAATGACAGCTGATATCTTGACGAAAAGTTTGCCAGGTGTCAAGCATAATACTTTTGTTAGAGAGTTAGGATTGTTGAATTTTTTGATATAGTGGGGGTGTTGAATTTATCTCTCAAAATTCAACCTTAGTACATGTAGCGCCATCTATTAAGATGTAGGTTAACTTGAACTCGTCTGGATACATGTTAACACTTTAAATAAAGTAGTCGTTTCAGAGAACTCAACGAGTGCGTTTCATTCCTAATTTTAACAAAAATAACCAGGCAATCTGAAACTGAGTGACAACTCTTCCAGGGTTTGCCTTCAACCATTTGAAAATTTTCTGGTCATAATATGTATACAAAAATTAGCTCCGGGTAAAACGACATAGTATGTCATATTATCCGAGACCATAGTATGTCGTTTTACCCAAATTGCATGTTCAACAATGTTACCAAAATACTAAATTCTAACCATTTAAATCGTGCAAACTAGAATCTCTATAGCATAGATTATTGGCTAATTAGTGGCAAAGAAATACAATATCAACAAAATCATGGAAATCCTGATGATAGTTCTACACACCACTTACCTTGGATCATATATCAGACACTTCACTTTTAGTTTTTCTTTCACCGCGCTAGTTTTTCACCGGACACGTGTCTGCCATTACAATGGGCCATCGTTGCAATCTGTAAATCCAGGCGAAGTGAACCGCAGATCATTTGGAAGAGTAAGAAGGCTTCAACAGCCACCATGTCATTTTATCAGAGTATGTCATTTTAGGCAGAACTCCCCTATACATCCTGTCGGACAGCCAAGCTGCTCTTAAGGTTGTGAACTCCAATCGGTTTACTTCAAAACTTACACTGGAGTGCCATAGCAACCTGAAAGAACTGGCGGCCAGGGGAACAACCACAACAACCTATTGTGGGTCCCTGGTCACTCTGGGATATTAGGTAAGGAGAAAGCGGATGAACTAGCGAGAGCCGTATTCGCTCAAAGTCTCAGGGGCCCCGAAATGGCCTTTGGGATATCAAAACAGGTAACAAAAACAACATTAGATAGATGGTCGAAAAAACAACACCTGTCTCGATGGCAAGGGTTTGTCGAATGGGATGCTAACCATACTCACTCGTAGAAGAAAAAATATCTTCGGGAACATACAACATAGTGATAACCTCCCACAAGACACGCTTGGTAGAAGGTTACTGGCCCTCATAGAAGGAACAAACATCGTCTAACAAGATCGGGGTACACAATAAGCCGGAAGGCTGCAGTGATAAGCCTCGTTCTCAGAGCTACGTACTGTCGCCCGCGACACCAACCTTACCCCTCATCCCCACGCTGATCTAGCGGTGTTGCCAGGTATCTGGTGAAATTTCACCAGATATGGTGATTTTTTGTGATTTATAAAATATACCGCCCCCAACACCAGAAAACTGACTTTTTTAAAAAGATTTTCATGGACCACCAGATTATTCATAAAATCACAAAAATATCAACAGATCTGTTGACATTTCACGAGATACCTGGCAACACTGCGCTGTAGTATTATTAACTTTTTATTTTGTTTTGAAATTTGAACCTCAGTTTTCCGAAATAAGTATTCGTTGTTTCCGAACAAAGGTAATTACTAATTATTTGGTCCTAAAATATTGTGAATAGTATGTACTTTTGCTTTTAAAATTACCTATCTAAATCCCACAAAATATTTAAATAATTTTTAATTACATTGGTTTTTTTAATCACATTGGTTCATTTTTTACTAACCAGAATAAATATACATATTTTGAGGAGTAGAATACGAAAATAAAAATCAAATTTGACGCTGTCATCGAAAAAATCTTTTAAAAAACAAACCTATAACCTCCGAGAGGGGAAAATTTTCATCCAACATCCGCATTCCACATACTCACACCCTAAAAAAACGTTAATAGTGGCCTGCTGCAATCGGAAGAGATTAAGAAATGTGATAAGTTCAACTTTAAAACATTCAATTTTAGGTTAAGCGAAAACCATAATATGGATGTGGACACAAATTCAAATTATATTCCTGTGGAAATTCTTCACTGTTCTGAAGCTGAATTTAGAATAAAGTTTATCTGCAGAAGAAAGTGCAAGAGTTAATAATACTGGTAAAACATTATTTTGAATTAAAATTGTAAACTGTTTTTAAGGTCGCAAGATATTTTGTTAGCCCTACTTTTGCAATTTCGTAATGTTATCTAAAAATTAGTTTTGTAGCTCTATAGATGCCCAAATTTTATAATATAAATATTTTTAGATTATTGTAGATACAGATTACAAAGGGCAAGTATGCTCTGCACGAAGATGGCTTTGTATCTGCTTGGACTGAAAATATAGAGGAGACACAAACTAGTGAGGATAGTAGCCAAGCTATCGAAAGCCTGCTTATTACAATTAGTACAACGAGACCTAGGGTGTGGAATATGAGTGATGAGGAGACACTGTCAGAAGGATCATGACTATGCTTTTAGACTTCCTTATCGGATGAAATTATATTAGATTGAAATGGTTCTCCTACCTACCTACTTAACAGTGGTTAATAAAAACTACCTAATAAGATGTGTAAATGTATTTGTTTTTCTAGTGCATCGTAGTCCTAAATACAGTAGAGTATCGATGTAGTGCACGCGTGTGCTACTCTACAATTTCAAGTTTATGACAAAAAATACAGGAATAAAACTGGGCGGTTTTCATTACATTTATATTTTGAGCTCTAAAATGCACAAATTAGTTAATTTAGTCCGTTTTTTTGGCTTCTTGTAACGTTTTTTAACGAAATTAGCTCTTTAGTCTGGAAGAATAATCATATTAAAATACACTGCCAATTCAAAGATTTCATTGCTTCGCCGCTTTCATTATCAGAGTCTCAATCAGTATGATAAATTATTCAAAACGAAATTTGTACGAAACAAATTGTTTTCATTTAAAAAACAATAACAAATTATTTGTAAGGTTAGGTTTCACCCGAATGACAAGTGACAGACGTCACCCCCTACAAAAGGAGTGGGGGACTGCCGCTGCGACACGTCGAAGCTCTGAGAACGCGGCTATAGAAGTTCGGGACCTTTAAACCGACCCCCGCCTTTAACCAACCAACCAATCAACCAAGCGGTCACCCTGTATGTTATATAAAATTGATCGACTTTATGCACGTTCGAGCTGCAACATCGACATATTAGCATACTGCTGCAGCGATTATAGCTTACTAATGGTTTTATTGTTATTCAGTGAACGCGAATGGGGATAAAGTTATTAAAATAAAATGTAAGGAAAAGCAAGGACTTTTGCTTTTTAGATCGCTGCATTTTAATCTGCATTTTCACGTTCCAAAGTGCGATTTTTTATAAATGTAAACCGATTAGGAGAACTAGAATGTATACATAAGTAATTAATAATTAAAATAATTGTAATGTTAGCAGAAATATAATTTTCTGGATATTAAATCTTAAGTCATGAATGAATGGACTTTCGGTATGATATAATGCACGCTTATAAAATGTAATTAAGTAAAGTTACGTCAGCAAAAGCCGTTTATGACCACGGAATGCCCAAGTGGTGGAGATGGCCATCCTTTATCATTTATCACAGGAACTCATTTATACAGGGTATTGCTTAAAGACGTGTTAATATATCAGTGTGATTTATAAGTTAATTTTATGAAGAAACGTTCATATAAACATATCTAGTGCGGTGCCCACACATAAGGTTTAATCTAACGTCTTACCTAACGTTTACTTGACGTTTTAGGTATTCAAGTTCGACTGCAGACACCAAAAATCGGGATTCTTAAAAAGTTTTTCACCAATCACCAGATTATTCATAAAATTACCAGATCTGGTGAATTTCACCAGACTTGGTAATGTTGTTAGACTGACAGGTAAAGCGTACGGTAAAACCTTTTGTGGAAGGCCGCTTTTGTGAAAAATATTACGTATAGGCCATAACTGGGGCATCCTTTCTCACTCACCCTCGGACGGAAAGGATTATTTTATTATTATTGTTTACAAAACCTATAGGAAAATCTCCTGCTACTGCTAGTGATTACCTAGTCGTCTGGAATGAAGTTCTATTATTTTAAATATTAGAAATATTGAAACATGAGTAAACTTTATTACCTCGAGATCCGTTACCTACTGTATTTAATTGACAAATACTTATTTCCACAAATCGATATTATACGATCATAGAAAGCGAAAGATCATGCTTTCCAATGATATAACAACAGATAATTGCAATGCGCGGAAGAACGAATTACGACATTTTATACAGACCGCCTTTTTAGGTCACTTTATTAATATGTTCTAGTTATAAATATGTTTTTATAGAAATGCTGGGTATTACCTAAGCTTTGTTTTATGGGAACTTAATTTATGCACGGTGCGGTGGGCCAAAGAAAGTTATTATTATTATTCGTTTCTTAATAACTTTATTGTTTAAAATCATTTTTAAATCAAATTTGCAGGAAATATTTACAAGGCTATCTCGAAAACTAGGTGAGAGCCCATCATACATAACTGGTACTGCTAACTACTTTTTAATTATTTATTTAAGAAGTATTATGTTTTGCGAGTATATATAACGAAGCCGACGGTGCCTCCTGAACTAATTGGACCAATGCCAGCCTGCCGCGTGTCGGGCTTGAAACAAGCCGTCGCCAGCAATAAATAATATTTAAAATAAATTATAGGTATGTAGTTTGTTTTTTGGTTTCGGTCACTTTGAAATGAAATTCCAGTATTTGGGTAACGTTTCGGTTTGTTATATTAAACCATCGTCAGAACTTGTACAATTCTCACTCACTTACACTAAAATTGGTGACATTTTGTCTTTTTGCTTGTTGTTGAGTGAACGTGAACTAACTTAGTTATACCCGGGTATAACTAACGTTACCAAATTTAGTGTAAGTGAGTCAGAATTGTACAAGTTCTTACGTTGGTTTAGTATAATAAACCGAAACGTTAACTAAAAACTGGAATTTCATTCCAAAGTGACCGAAACCGTTGAGTACAACGTGTTTTTTTGTTTAATTTCACCAAAATATCCGAAACACCGGTTATTTTCAGCGGTTAACCCCCAGGTTATACCCGAGGTGAATGTAACCCGAGAAACTGAAGACCGGTTATTTTCCCAATGAAGGTACAGGTCGACAACTTTATCTGAAGCTACAAAAGGAATGCGGGCAAGAAAAAATCTTGGGTTAACAATGTTGTCACATATATTAAATTTTAATTTAATAACATGTTACCAAGTAAACCCTAAAATTAAATTTACCCCTTTAAAGTAAATTGTCATAAGTATATAAGAAACTAAGATTCTATTATAGTTCCAATGCTCTTAAAACTTTCTTTTCATACTATTTATTTTAATATTTAAATGCAAAATAAAATATTTTTTTATTAAAGTACTTCTAATCTAAAAATAGGGCAACATGGTGCAATATAAACGGTAACCATGGGTAACCTGTGGCTAGAGCTAATTTGATAGGTTATAGGTATCCCAGACAGAGGATGATGACACGCGTCTGGTGATACGCCTATTGTGCCGGCGTTGTTATTCGGCGATGTCCAATATGCTTCATCCAGTTGCGTAGTGATAGGGTTTGTTTTAAAACTGTGATAATGAATGAATATACCCTGGTAAAACCCTTCATAGTCAAACCCGTGGAGTGATTGCCAATGTGTACAGGGTGTGTGAAGAGGAATCACAAATTAATACATTTAAATTGCCACTTAAGCGGAAGCTAGAAAGGGTCGCAATGTATACGGGAGTAAGCGTGGGTGCAGTAAAAAGCATTCACAAAGAAGGTACTGAAAGGAAAGAAAATAACCCGGATCAAGAAGTGACGTAAACTCTCCGTTTTCCCGTGAAACTTTGAAGTTCATGTTGAAATCAAATGGATTTTATTGGCGAAAATGCCAAAATAAGCGAAAAATATCAATGGAAAGGCCTAATATATTGCGCTGGTGATACAAATATATTCATGCCATGAAAAAATATATATTATTACATTATTAAGATAATAATAGCACGCTGATGACTCGGCCATGTTTTAAAAGATATTGCTTCCCCCTTACCGATACCGCATAGCTATAGACTCGCTTGTCGAGCTGTACTGGCTTCGCCAGCAAAATATTCTATGGCGACCAAGGTTGTTAATGTCGCAGAAAAATTGAATGTACTACATTGTTACACTTGCTACGTCGCAAACGTAGTAAATGTACTAAATGTAATAAATGCAATTATTGTTTTGATTGTCTGAAAGTGTCAAAAACACAACATAACCTCAATTTACATTTACTACGGTAGTAAATTACGTAGTAAATGTTAGATTAGTTAACTACTTTAACAACTCTGGCTTAAGGGCCTCTTTGAATAGTACCTGGTCAGCTCTGTGCTCAATTCACCGGTCTACTTTTATTACCGCGATAGTGTGGTGCTGAATAGGCATGTTCCCCCAGAAATGGTGGGCAAAACTTGCAATAAAATAGCTTCCGTCATTCACAAAAATATGTAAGAAAATGCAATATTTTGCTTAGTTCTTCTATAGTTTGGGTCAAGAAAACGTCTGAAAACAGGCAGATTGACTGCGAAAAATAAAAAGCACGTAAACTGGGGAATTGACCTCCGAATGAACGATTAGTCAACCGACTGTATTTATTCAAAAAACTAATGGACCGAAAAAAAGGATTATTTTAAAACGCGCGTCTAAATCTGGTATAACGTTATAATATTATTATTAAATCGACCACGACAGAGGTAAAGCACATGAAATGATTAAATTTAGAATTTGAAAGTAGGAAAAGTATCCGTAACAAATTGAAACGCCAAACAACAATTATTGTAAGTTTTCAGGCTCTTGTTTGTTAGCGATTTAAACAACTTATTTGTCAAAAAACATGACGATGATTATTAATTTTAATGTAAATAGTCTGTCTCAGCTCATAGGTATTTTCTCTTAAAATCGAATACGCCGAGTCATGAACCAATGAAAATGTGTATCTACACACACAGTGACAGTGACAGTAACCAAGTTCAATTTAACGCTAAAAAAACCCAGGCAGCAGTTTTCTCTAAAAAGGTTAACATTACAGACCCGGAAATAGTCATGGCTGGACACGCAATCCCACCGGCTTCATCTATTAATTTGCTGGGCGTCAATCTGGGAGGAAATATGTCTTGGCATAACCACGTTGTGGCAATCGCCAAGTTAGCTTCTCAGAAGCTTGGGGAACTCTTCCGAACCAGAAAGTTGTACACACCTCAACAACTTTTAACACTATACAAAGCCCAGATTCGACCACACTAGTACTGCTCTCATGTCTGGAGCTCTGCACCCAAACATACTCTTCGGCTGCTGGATTCCATCGAAAGGAGGGCTATTCATCTGATCGGAGACCACGAGTTGACGAAGAACCTGGACAGCCTAGAACATCGAAGGCAGGTTGGGGATTTGACTCTCTTTTACAGGTATTTTCGTGGAAGGTGCTCGGCTAACCTTAATTCTGCCCAGAGCGACGAATAGCAGAAATACACGACGAACCACTTCCGCCCATCCATGTGTGGTTAAGCTTAGTACTCCTCGAACTTCATTATTTAAGAATTCTTTCATCTGGAGGACTTCATCCTTGTGGAACGACCTTCCCGAGGTCGTTTTCCCCAACGAATATAACCTCCAACGATTCAAAACAAACGTGAATCGCTTTTTGCACACGCGCACCACTCCCAGAGTGCCCTAAAGGATTTTTCCTATAGTGCTTGTGTTTGATCATAAAAAAAAAACACGGAAAAAAAGTAAAAAGTAAAAATTTGATATGTACCATCGTGCCGATAAAAAACTAGGACAGCAAAATCTCAAAACTGGGAACAGAAATATCTAATTATCTCATCGACTATAAAAGGTAAAAACATAGACAGCTGTATAGGTAAAAACACCTAACTTTTAGAAAGTAACCTAGGTTACATAATTTAAGATTTGTGTTTTGCGATACGAAATAGTTACTTGTTTTAAAGTTGAGCGGAAGTTTATATGGAGGAACTAAATGTATTACGTCTTTTTGATAAAGAAAGTCAAATGATTTATTTAAAGTAGGTATAGTTATTATCGCCAAAAAATGAAAATAAGTCTTAATAATAAAAGAAATTTAACAGAAAGTAAAAAAATTTACAAACACAATATTTCTCGTAGCAACAATTTTTTTTTAATTCAGTCATAGAATATTCCTGTTTATTACTTCTGGATAATTAGTATTCTTCTATTTTCATCTTTAGCAAATATTCTAGGAGAACCTGAAACTGCTCCTAATAATAGTTCGATGCCTTGCTATTTTTTGTTTTGCCACCAACACGGTATTTCTGTTTACTGCCAGTTCCCTTGCAATATCCCTAATAAAAGCACCATCTCGCAACCGACTGTAGATAATAGCCTCTTGCTAGGGGGTTAATTGTGGTATATTTAAAAAAATGTGCTTGGCAAATTAATGATAAAGTGACAATCTATGTTGACATGTAAAATTTATATATGACATTTTACTGGTACCAGACTCGACAGTAAATAATTCCTAATAGTCAAGGAGAAAATAAGAAATTTTGCTGTCCTAGATTTTTATCGGCATGATGGTACATACCCAAAGACATATCAGTTTTATTTCAAGAACTTGATTTCGTCTGTGTTAGGTTAAGGTACTTAATATACAGTTTGTGTGAAAATATTGATAACATATGGAAAACTGTCTTATCCGTGATTTTACACAAGTTTGACGATTAAAGTTCTTTTTAACTCTCATCTAAAGGAATAGATCTTTAAGGACATGGTTGGGGGAGGGGGGGTGTTGTGATACATGGAAAAGTTACGACAAGTAATACCCTGCCGCGTTAGTCAAACCGGTATATATGGTATTTTTCATATTAAATTAATGGGGGGGGGGTCCATGACCACCCCCCTGGATTCGCGCTTGGGTATCATTCAAATATCGGCCCTCAGGGCTAATATAAAATATTTAAGATTTTTTGTTTAAGTATAATTTTAGGCTTCCATTGAAAATAGAAATACTTAATTCGACTACAAAAAAATTACTTATTTCAAACACATGCTTACTCTCTTAGAAAATATCTTACTAATTAGTTTTAAAACTATTTTTCTTAAAATTAGTTCCTCAAAATTATTATATGTATACTTAAATTAAATTGTGCAGGTGCATTGGTCAAAGAGTATTTATTTTAACGAACTACGGTATCATTTAAACTAAGTAAGTATTGACAGATACAAATAAAGATAAGATACAGAAAAAAATACAAATTGTATTCTATGATTAAGATCGAAAATATTTAATTAATAAAGAGACAGAATTGTTTTTATTCTGTCAGAGTCATACAAAGTTTCAAACAGTAATCCATGATGCCAATTCTGTACTGAGGGTCCTAAATCTACCGCCTGCGTTTGAACCCCAAAAGTATTATATTAATCATATTGAATGCATTTCTCATAAAGCAGTGGTGTGCAAAAATATGGCTTATTCCTTTATATTATCTGAATTTCTGTAAAAAAATACCTACAACGATTACCTATTAAAGCCATCTTCATTTTTGAGTTATTTTATACAGGATGTGTAGTGGAGAGTTCATATGACTCGAAGATATGACTGCATATATTCCATTCTACTAACGATTCTGACGCATCTCACGAACCTTGCACTCATCACGCGCGTTTCCTCTTATATAAATTATCTCTTTTTATGTGATTTTAAGAAAAACTGATTTAATGTTACAACACGAACAAGTCCTAAATCATATTATATTATAATATCAACATTTACTACCTTTTTAGGGTCTATAAAATTAATTAAAATTCAAGGCTATTCCTTCAATTTGAATAATAAAATAGTAAAGACAATCTTATACAGGGTGTTTGTATAATGTATAAGGATACTTGGACAGGTGATTCTACATTAAAATAAAGGTAGTAAGTCGTATAATAAAAAGTCGAAAACTCGATACTCGACGTTTTACTTAACGATTTACCTGACGTTTTAGCGCTGGACCATACAGCTAGTCGTTTCATTTTGTTGCTACCAAAACTTTTAAAAGAATGCAGACGAAATCTTATAAATGTCAAATTACTTATCAAAAATGTAATAAGTTGTATGAAATTTATTATCGTTAAAAGTTAGAAAATATTATAATTCAGACTGAAAAACTGAGAGATATTTTGAGTTTTAATTCATATGTTCACACTTGACTAATTTTAATTACCGGACAAAATTATAATATTAATTGAATTATCTATTTACTAGCAAATCTGACAACATGTGAATATGCATTTACTCCAAACATTTAGTCGATTAATACGATCACTTCCGCCTCTATTTCGTTTCACAGCATTAAACAGAGACAGAAATATAATGTGAATGATTTGGACACGCCTCTGCAGACATACGCCACACACATGGCACTGACATGCGCGAGACATGCTCTGATTTTCGACCAGCGGCAGCGAGCGGTGGACGTTAAGCGTATTACATAATAATAAGTTTCGATTCGCGTGATTAAAAAAATTCACCAGGAAATTGAGGACAGGGAAGCAAATAATACTGAAAAATTGTTATCGTCCCCCGCAAGAAAAAACCTCTTTTATCGGTCAAATTATAATTTGAATTTAGTGTAATAAGATGAATTAACCCATAAATTTAATCAATAGATATAATAAAATACTTTGGTACTGCTTGAAAAAATAATAACATTGACGATTACGATTATCAAATTAAATGCAGAATTAAGAAGAAAACACAAATTTATTAAGGCAGATCGTCAAACATATATACAGTGAGTTCTTGGATGGAGTACCCGAGAGGGGAAAAACCTTGTTGATGTCCATGTAAAATGTAAAATTCTGAAAAACATGCCGTATATCAAAAACGAGGAGGTCTAGAAAAATTCGAATTGATGCTTCTTTTGTTCTACAAAAAAGTAGCACAGTGCTGCGAAAACCGTATCTTCTATCTTTTAATTTTAATCTTTTCTATCTAATAATATATACCCAGTAAAACCATCGAAAAATGGACATGGTACACATTCAAAGATTTTTTAAATCTTCCAAATGGTAAGGATCATAACTTCTGCGATACTAAAACGAACATGTTGTATAGACACTTTCATACCGAAAGTAGTAATTAAAAAATTGTATAGAAAAAGCATGACGACCGGTCAACCTAATTCACTCTAATTACATAAAATTGCTATTTACAAAGAAAATTTAACAATCATACAGTCCATAATAAAGAACCAGAACATGCATACGTATTTTCAAACAAAAATAGTACCTATTGATATCTGGTAAGGCGGTTTTGCATAATAAATTCTCAAACACAACTTTCTATTAAAGATAATATTTTTTATTTCATCGTGTCCAGTAAATCTACTGTACTCCTTTACGGTCGGTTCTGATTTTTCAAAAGACTTTTTAATAATAAAAAATCAAAAACAGAGAGTCGGCGTCTCATCAAATTGTGAGTTATTTTTTAAAATGTAATGTGTATTGCTTGTTTTTAACTATTTAATTTTAATTGTGATTCTTTGTATGTCTGATGATGGCCATTTAAGGGCGAAACATAAATGTAACCGATTCGAAAAAACAATTTGATGAGACACCGACTTCGTGTTTTTTGATTTTTTATTACCAATTATGTCTCTTCGAGAAATGGTTTAGTTCTTTGAAAGACTTTTTACTTTCATAATTTTACCTCCATAATGACCTCTTTATACCTCTCAATTAAGAATTAAAATAAACTAAGAATTAATTTAAAAATTAAACTAAACTAAGAAGTTATTTTGTTAATTTATACCTCCAAAATTAAGATAATATTTTTGCAAGAAAAAAAAACAAGAGTTAACTGATATGTGCCAAATTTGACAGTTTACTCTATTATCTCATCTAATAATAACTACTATAATAATATTAAGATACAAGTTTCATAAGATATTATCTTAGAGCACGCGTTTAATTTAGAAAACGACCCGAACAAACCCGAAGCGGGGAATTTTATAAAGTATAAGTGCTCTAATTGTCTTATGAACCATGTATTTTATAATGCTTTTTCTATTTGGGTCTTTAAAGTCTGAAAAACTTTTAAAAGTATAGAAGATATTTCCATTTGAATTAATATTTTCTTTTTGGGTTTGTCAATACTTTTACAATTTAATCAAATATTACGTACTTATCAAATATGCCATGATAGAAACAATTGAACACAACAAAGCTTCTTCCCATCCGTCATAATTAAAAATAAATATATATTAAAGTTGATAAAAAGAGTCAGGAAGAAAGTTGTACTCCGTCAGAACTTCGAGAAATTGCAGGAAATAATCTAGAAAAACTTAAAGAATATGCAAAACTTTGAGTTATGGTGCATAAACTGGAAGATATTTCTATTATTTTTAGGTTATGTTGTTTTATATTGTGACTAGAAATTAGTTGACGTACACCGTCAGCATGTTATATATTTCCTAGTATCGGTATTTCAGATAAATATCTAGTAAAAATAATCTAGTTGGAAGGTTAAAGGTTAGTGTTTTAAAGTTTTCTATAAAAATTTTTGTCGAATCCATAATGCCTAGAAAACTAATGCATCTAACTCGAAGTAAGCCTAAAATTCGAACCCTACTTGCTGCCAACATAAAAAAAATAAAATTTCAGTTTCATAAAGTGGCAACCTTGTTTAATTTCATTGCATTTCATAATGTAGCCATTATGAAAACCAAATAGAAAAAAGAATTAAAGTGAAGCCAGCCGAAATATTGAATAAAGAAGAAGTAAAAGCAATAATTGTCAGGTTATTGTCACCGTGTCACGTCTTCGTTAAAGGTTGATTCTCACTATTGTGCAAGGCACATGCTCGGCAACGACAAAACACCCGCTCGGCAAAATGGGTTAATCATTGCGTCTTATGAATTTTGACGGGCCGTCGCTTGCCGAAACGTTGCGCACATAGTGTGAATTGACTCCCGCAAAATCCATAAGATTCAATGATAAATATATTCTGCCGCGCCGGTGCCGTGCCGTTACCGAGCACGTGCCTTAATAACACTGGGAAACAAATTTCAACTTTTTTTTTGTTTCCTGAACAAAACCTATTTTTTTGGATTCAACTGTACCCAAGTAACTAAAAAATACCTATTAAAGATTTTAGTTGGCTCGCAAAAAAAAAAATCTCAATTATTTGTTACAAAATTTTAATTCATAGGCATATACAATGGACATACAAAATACAGATAACAATATATTGTTGGTTCAACAAAAGCAACTAAATAGCACATTTTTATCATTGAATCCAAAGTTTAGACACTCATTTTGCGCTTCTTAGCTTGCCTTTTGAAAGCAGCCTCTGGGGCATCTCTCGTAATAGTCCAGCAGTAGTCGGCTAACATCTCACAGTTCCATTTTCCCTGATATCTTCTTTCCATGTTCGAAATATCCTGGTGGAACCTCTCACCGTGTTCGTCACTTACAGCACCACAATTTTCCGGAAAGTAATCCAGATGAGAATCCAGGAAATGAATTTTCAACGACATATTACACCCTAGGTTTTGGTAACACAAAAGAAGTTGGGCAACCAGGTCTTTATAATTTTCTGCTTTTATGTTTCCCAAGAAATTTTTTGCAACCATTTTAAAGGCATCCCAAGCGTCTTTTTCCTTGCCTTCAAGTATGGAATCGAATTGCGCATCTCCGAAAAGTTTCCTAATCTGGGGACCCACAAATATTCCCTCTTTAATTTTAGCGTCACTGATTCTAGGGAACTTTTCTTTTAAATAACTAAGAGCACGGCCTTCTTTGTCCATTGCCTTCACAAAATTTTTCATAAGTCCCAATTTTATATGAAGTGGCGGTAGTAAAATCTTTTCTGGGGCAACTAATGGCGCGCTGGTCACATTTTTCTTTCCTGGCTCAAAAGACTCTCTCGGTGGCCAAATTTTCTTTCTGTAGTGATCCGATCGTGCTCGACTGTCCCATTCGCAGAGGAAGCAGCAGTATTTGGTATAACCTAGCTGCATTCCAAGCAAGATCGCCACAACTTTTAAATCCCCACAAATTTGCCATTTATATCTTTCATATTGTATGGTCTCAAGTAACAATTTCAAATTGCTATATGTTTCTTTCATATGGACTGCATGACCAATTGGGACTGAAGGCAATTTGTTTCCATTATGGAGTAACACAGCTTTAAGACTTACTTTTGAGGAATCAATGAAAAGTCTCCAGTCTTTTGGATCATAGTCCAGATTTAAAGCTGCCATTAATCCCTCAATGTCCCTACAGGCTACCAAATTGTTATCCATGTTAAAAAATGGTGTTAGGTTTTTCTGACGGCTTCGGTACACAGAAACTTTTACTTCATCTTCAAGTAAATTCCATTGTTGCAATCGAGAGGCCAATAGTTCTGCTTTTGTCTTGGGCAGTTCCAAATCCCTTATAAGGTCACTTAATTCACTTTGACTTATTTTGTGAGGCTTTTTACTTGGAAGTTCACAGACAAAATCGGAGTCTTGCGAGGTTGATGGGCCGGCGACATTTTCCGGTACACTACCGTTTGAATCCTCTTGATCATCATCAGAATGAAGGGTATATTCCTGAGGTGGATTAGGTATAGGCAACTCGTCACTATGAGGCACCGGGCGTATGGCGGATTGTAAATTTGGATACTGTATCGCAGACCTTTTTTTCTCTGAAAAGCCTTTTTTGATGGGAGGTGTCAAACAAAAGTAACAGTCAGTAACGTGGTCTTTCGGTTCTCGCCAGATCATAGGAACAGCGAAGGGCATCTTACGGTTTTTTCCACTTAGCCAGCCGCGAATGTTGGACGCACATTTGTAGCAGCAGATATGGGGAGACCAATTTTTATCCTGGTCTCCAACTTTGCAGCCAAAATACAAGTGGTAAGCCTTTTTTATTAAAGGGCTAAGCGTACGTTTTTGTTTCACAAAAGTCATTTCACCACATATATAACAAAAATGATCCGGCTTATTTACACAAACTCGCGACATGTTGCTCAAAACTCTCTAATTTCTCAAATACGAACAGCTCTCGATCAACTGGTGGTTGAAATACAACTAACTAACAATTTAGGATTTATATTATATGTATTTAAACCCCTTATAAAGTACACCTGTTATAATAAATCCAGGTATTTCTCATTTAATGGTGAAATTTTCCCATATATTAAGGGCAGGTAGGTAAATTATCATAATTGGGATGGATCTATAAAACCGGAGCCAACTGAGCCTTTTGCAAGACAGATTGTTAATTAGTATAATAAAATAAGTAAGATTTTGCTATTTTGGTCTCGGAAACATTTTTGCTGTTCCCCAGTGTAATCAGCCTAAGTTGTTCACGAATTAGCACGAACTTTTGCCTTATAGGCGCTTCTACGTGAGCTTTGGGAAGAAGTTGAAAGTTGAGTTTGCGTTAACTTTTAATTTAGAAGTATAAATATACGCATAAGAAAATGGACTTTTAACTTCTAATTTCTTAGTTTAATGCTTAATTGAGAGGTATAAAAAGGTATAATTCCAGACACAAATATTATTATTTTATCTATTCGACAGTGATAAATACAAACAACAACCACATTTAACTATGGAAACCAATGGCTCAATTACAATTAAAGTAACTAATGTAATTTAATATTGCCAACAAATTTTTAAAAATTTTTTAGCAACATATTTATTTATTTTTTTTATAAAAGGATTATAACAGGATGAAATAAAATATCATACGACCCACGTTCTTTAGGAGTTATTACAGTACGAGTTGTTGTTTTACGGATGCGGCAACGCAGGAGCCGAGTCTGGAATATAAGCTAGTTACCTAACGGAAATATTATTAATTAAAATCGGAACTTTTTTAAAATAAGTTTCGGGAATTTGGGACTCTCCCGTCTTTACTTAATAACTATTTAATGGAAAAATTAGTACCCATCCATGGGTCTTATTTTTGCCGTGCATATAAAAGATTAATATAACGACGTAATAAAAAATTTGCTGACGCAAATGCTCGGCCGCATTTAGACGACAGGATATCAAACCGTAATTATCTGTAATATTAATTACTCGCACCAAACTTGTTTTGTTTCTTTTTTTAATGTGTTTATATACTATTGGATTTTGACTCTATTCTATGAAACGGGAACCATTTTATATACAGAGTCACCATTAAAGTTGGAACCATATGGGGGGAAATTGTAGTGTTCGATTTAGGTAAAATTTGACTTCAACATAAGTTTTTGCTTCAATAAATTAGTGTTGTGATCGCTCGAGCGAAAACCCGCTTGAGTACTCGATTATTGAAATAACTGACATTGCTCGAGTTATAAATTGAAGCAAAAATCGTAGCTTGTTTCTTATTACCTTTCACTCGATACCCGAGCTTCGCTTGACGCCGACGTATATTCGAGCAGTTTTTCGTTCGATAGGAAATACTACCCTAGCTATAAATTCAGGCGAAAATTCGAATCGTTGCCTTTCACTTGATACCCGATCTTCGCGCTCCACCCGAAATGTGCCGATTGGCGAAGTTCGAGTTTGACGCTCAGAAGGCTGACACGACATACGTATTTCTTAAAGGTGCAAAAAGTATGCCAAACCCCTTAGTGGATTCAAAGATTCATCGCGACATGTGTTTTGTTTTGAAGGGCTAGCCAGCGGCGATTGTAAATTTTAAAAAAATTAAAGGATATAATTTTTTTTAAATCAAAATCAACTGTTCTTCCTTAATAAAAACTCTAGATTAAACTTCTAAAACAACCCCTGGTGTTATATCAACAAATTCTTCTTAGTCATAAAAATTTCAAGTAATAAATCGCTCAAGCGATTTACTCGACTATTAAAATCGCTCAAGTAGGTATCAAGTACTCGATTATTGAAGTCATCGGTGTTTCCCAACACTACATGGAAAACAAAAATGATATAATTAAATGGGACCATACGGCTTTTGTTAACTGTCAAATTTGACATTTTATGCCCACACACTAAATTTCAAATTTGAATCACTTATGATAATTTTTATTAAATATCTATTTTTGACCAATATATATTTTCATTGAAAGCGGAAGTCGACCCTACCACCACTCATCGTCTAAATTCATTCATTATACAAAAAACTACTCATAACCAAAGAAGTGCCTTGTTTTTTAAATAATAAATAAGTACGTTTAAAAAAATGGAAATACAGTGGTACCTCGAGATACGAGTTCCCTGACATATGAGTTATTTGATACGAGCTTTCGAGCGAGCGAAGTTTTGTTTTGAAAGCGACATTCGAGATACGAGGAACGGTCAGCTGCGACGCGATCTCTACAAGTGAGATAAAAGAGATCGTGGGAGAGAGTTTCACAGTTCGTGGAATAGAAACACGCCGATAAAGTTGCAACTGGTCGTGCATCGGAGCTATTTAATAACTCATTTCCGCAGCATTCTGAAAGGAAGGAAGCAACAAACCTCCTTGGACAGTTCTGTTTGAATCCGGGGAAAAAGGCAAAGACCAGTAAAGAGATAGATTTATGTATGTACACTTTATAAAACCAGTTTTTTTTGGTTTACATATTCTCTTTTATTATATTTTTATGCAATATTTGTCATTTATAAATACTTTTTTCTTATTCAAAACCACGTAACAACAACAATTGGGGGTAGTATTTTTGGGGATGGAACGGATTAATGGCATTTCAACTAATTTCAATGGGGAAAATTGCTTTGAGATACGAGGAAATCGACATACGAGCAATGTTATGGAACGAATTAAACTCGTATAAATAGATTTATAGTAGTAGGGTCGACTTCCGTTTTCAAATGGAAACCCCAAATTTTATAATTATTTTGTATTCATCATTAAAAATAAGGGTGAGTTTGTATAAGGTTGTCTATTCTGAAAATTTGTAGTTTTCGAAATATCACCAATTTAATATTTTTATATGGCGATTTTGCTGCGAATTTTAAGTTCAGTTACTCATAGTAAGCTATGACGGTGTTGAAGAACAATCAAATGCTAAAGAAATAAATATGTCACATGTACTTGATATCACATTCTCCATAAATAATAAATAAGTTTAAATAATCTTCGTTTGTATAATTTAAGCGCTCCGGCATGATTATTAATAATTTTCAAATAGTGAGTGACAATTTCATAGATTTCTTTAGCATTTGACTGTTTTTCAATGCCATCATAGCCAACTATGAGTAACTAAAAGTAAAATTCGTAGCAAAATCGCCATATAAAAATACTAAATTGGCAATATTTCGAAAACTAAAAATTGTCGGAATACACAAACTTACCCTTATTTTTAATGCTAAATAGAAAATAATTATAACATTTACTATCCCAGCTAAATAATCCTATTAAAGATTTTTTTGCTAGAGCTTTTCTCAGTGTACTTTTTGATTAGTGCCTACCCCAGATATACATTTCTCTAATTGGTTTAGTTCAAAAAACAAATTAAATTAAATTTTTATGTAAAATATGTATGTCAAATTGAAATTTTATTAAATTTGCATGCATCTAGATTTTATGAGCTACCCCATGCAATTAGACGTATCAGGACGTAAACTAGCCCTGCCTCAGAATCTCTGCCCTAACCTGAGAATCTGTTTCCGAAAAAAAAAATAACTGGTTCATTATTAACGAAATAACAGCTTAGAACGTGAATTTTTGAATATTCGATAATTAATTGCGGTAGTGCACTATTAATAGTAAAGAAGCTTGATTAGCAATTAATTGTTATCAAAAGATGACAGTGCCAATTATGAAATTGTCTAATGATGGTGATCCGAGGCGATGCATTAAAACCAGGAAAAAAGGACGCCATATTTTAAATTTTTTTGTTCATACCTATCCGGCCAGAACACGCAGTTTATTGACTTTACCTGCGAATTGACGTCAGAAGATCGCGGATACCTGTCTTCTTGGGGCGTGTCTTTATCTGAGTGAGCTACTTTTGTCGAATGTTCCTTTTGAAACCGATAATCTTCTTACGTCAATTGAAATAAATTACAGATGGATGGATGTAGCCAATTCACAATATAATATTAACAGATTAAATGATCTTGACTAAAATGTTCTCCTTCTTTGGTAAAGCGCGTAACCAAAAAAGTTCCCTCAAACTCACAGTCTAAGCTCATATTGAGCGGCTTCTTTATTTTAAAATCGCTTTGGCTGTTAGTGGTATTTTTTGACAGCATCTGGCACATATATACCACCCACCACATATACTATGAATTTTATTTACAACCATGCATGTAATAATTACATTTCATCTATCTTTGAAAGGTGGAAAGTTGACGTTTTTTTTACTTTTACTTTCCACCCGGGTGGAAAGTAAATTATTTTTTTGTAATTTTTTTAAATATCGATATCTCAAAATAATATGCGAACACATTTCTTTAAAAATGCTCATAGCTTTGCGTGTTTAGATTTGTCTACTTTTTCCCTAATTGATAGAGTGGTCCTCAGCATTGAATATTGTGACCAAATCGTTGATATCTTCTTTGTCTTGGCATTTTCACTGAAATAAGCTAGTAGCGCCGACTCAGAGCCAGGATTTTGAACTTTGTTTCCCGGACACCATTCTTTGAAACAGTTATATGCCTTGTCATATCTCAGGCGGCTTTTAGTTGGCAGAAGATCTTCTACAATTTTTGCTGCTTCTCGAATTTCTAGTAGAGTAGCAGCAAAATCAAATTCCTCATCTGATTGTTAAAATAATATATTGTTTAGTGACATGGAAACCATATTGAAAAAAATGATATTTACCATCTTGATGTTGACCCACGTTATTTTACCACCTGCCGTTATTTGAAATTTCTGTCTAAATTTTCAATGAAAAAGTCAAAATGACATTTATCCTTTATTAATAATTTCAATTCAAAATAATAAGAAGTGGATGTTAGATGTGGTTGTAAATAAAACAGTATACAAACCTCGGTGAAAAGTTTCATTACTCTCTCGAGATTTCTCGACAAGAGTGAAACACTTTCCACCTCGTACCGTATTTAAAAAAAAAGAGTTGATAATGGCCCTTCGAAGACGACTCGTCGGATTACAAAACAATTAACGCTGTTAGATAGAGCGGAAAAAGTGGCAATGTAAAAGCGCAATTTACTTTAGAATTCGATCTCAAAAAAAAACCCAGGAAAAAATAAAACGATTTTTCAGAATATCGAGTTTTTTCGGATATCTCCGGAACTACTCGGAATTTTAAACCTTTCTAAAAGGCACATTATAAGGTACGTAAATGCACAACTTTACCTCCATTTAACCGACTTCGTATCTCTTACAGTTTCCGAGATCCTTGTACAGGCCCTCCTTATCTTTGACACGGTGTATAACTGGCACTCCTTATCTTGAACACGGTGTATATTTTAGTATTTACTAAATTTACTTACTGATAAGCCCCAAAATGTCGGAGAGTCCCTAGAAAAATTTCGAGAATCCAGAAAGTTTTAAAAACATGTTAAGAGCTGCATTTAATCAGAGGTTGCCAAGCAGGCACTATTCTGTGTGAAGGTTTAACCAAATATATTTAATTTTTCTCTAATATAAAACTGGATTCGTAAAGTTAAAGGATTGGAAAACGGTATGAGAAAATTGGGTTAAAAAATATAATGTTATAAGAATAATAAGAACAATTTCAAATATGACTAATTTTCAAATTTTTGTCACAGATATTCCCGAAAGTTGTTTGATATCCCAATCAATATCCCAGCAATCTAAATATCAAATTCACTAAAAAACTTTATATTAACGACTAAAACTTAACGAAAATAAATATAGATCAGCTGATGACTCTCCTCTCTTTCTAACTTGCCAAGAAGCGGCATATTTTGTAATTGAATTGTTGCAACTTAGATGGCTCCGATTGCTCATTTGGGATTGTTTGGGATCCTCATCTTAACAGCGAATTATCATATGAGTTATGAAAACCATGATTTTATTAGAATTGCTCATTTGCAAGTGGTTAGGTTGTTGGTATGTGTAATTTTACTTCCATTACATTATGGTCAAGTTTGGCCGGTTTACATTAATAAATGACCGGCCAACACGGATATAAATTTTCAAAACCACAATAATAGTGTATTTTTATTTGTTTGTAATTAGTATTAATGGAAATAATTTTGTGGTGATAAGCTACCAAACGGTAATTACACCATTCCCGGTAGTATGGCTATTTGGAGACTACCAATTAAAAATAAAGCTTAGCTTGACCAAGCGACAGTTAAAATTTAAGTCGAGTTTATCTTCGATATACTTCCACCATCTAAAATGAAGCTATACTATAGGCTGTACTAAACCTAGCTTTGTAGGTGTGTTCAGAAGAGATGAACTACTTTGCCATCGTGACTAACTTTAGGTTGCTTTAGACTGACACTTGACAATACCTTTTGATTTTCTAACCTACTAAAAATGAAATTAGGCTTATTTTCCAAGAAAGAAGAATATTAGTAACTGATTTGCAGAAGAAACACTTTGATTCCTGAAAATAATTACTGTAGTGGAGGTAGAAATATTATAGGTTTGTTCCAACACCCTATTTTTGCATCGTTCTAGAACAGTCACGAAACTGTTGCACTGTTTGCTGCCGATGCATAAGGGACGCAAGGTTGGTACGTTTTTCTGACCATTGTCTGTAAAAATCCCAGCTGATCGCCTGTCTGATTAGTTCCTAGACTAGGAAAGAAGATTAGTTAATTATCATAACATACATAAATCATAACCCTACTTTTTTTGCTTGATTTCTTCGTCTAAGCTTGAGTATTATCTCTTGTGGTTCCGTTGTATTTAATAATTATGAAAGAGAATAATGTGTTCAATGTTACGAATATCTTGTAGGTTTGAGAACCGTATTATACGAATTTAATAAGAATAAATTAAATAATCAAACTATTAAATATAGAGTGAGCAACAACTCATATAAAACAAGGCTAAAAGAACTGCATGAATGCCAGGAATACGAAAACAACTGTTAAAATTCTTACAGCGCAAGTCAGTACAAACGGTTCCTGCTCTTGACCATGTATCGTTTTCACCGTTCAGGAAATGGTTTGCGAACGATCACAAATTTGGTTGGAACACAAACGTGATCGCAAGCCAGATACACTCAACGAATACTTATAAACAGGAAGAAGACAAACAGCCGTGTTAACACATCGAAGCAAGTATGAACAAACGAACAAACCAGGCATCCATTCCGTCTGGAATCAGCTGACATACGCACGTGCTTTTCAAATGTCACTTTTGTCAAAATTTTTATTACTGTCAATATTTTAAAGTGACATTTAACCAACAAAAAACATTCAAACCCTTTTATTTGATTTACTTAAGTAGTGAAAATCAAATATTAGGATTCTGACATGTTTTAAGCTGTAAATATCACTTTAAAATAATCCTTACACACTCTTATATCATTTTTTTTAACTAATAACGTAACTACAAATGAAAAATTAAACTTCAGAAATAAGCTTGTAAGTAGTTTTATTAAAAAAAAGGAAGTAAATCATAATTTACATAAAATATTTTACCATCTTCAAGTGGGCTCTAGGTCCTAGCAAATATTTCAAGCTTCAAGTCCAAGCATATTTTTGGGCCCCATATGATTTAGGAAAAGAAATTATTATTGAAGCTTACTCTCAGTAAAGATGACTAAATGAATGTTTCAATTACAAATTACTCACTGGCACCAAAAAGAAAACGACGTTTTTCGTGAAAGTTTAGAATATTAAAAATTATTTTAAAATTTAAAGAAGCGTCTTCTCCACTTCTCCACCATTTTAAATCATATCAGAGGTTGCTTGATTTCCATGCCCGCCAGACGAAGGAAGTTAGCTTGTTTAAACTATTTAACAATTCGTGCTGTTCGCATTCTATGCCTGTCTCTGTCTGCAGCAACCTTCCCTAATTCAGTAAAGTGAGACAAATATGACCAGGATCAAGTCGCCTGCATAAGCACTCACTTTTGGGCTTTCCATATTAACTCTACGTAAGTCTGATATTGACGCTTAAATGATAGAGTGAAACAGATAGATAAAAGTAGGTTACATGTGAGCGTATGGAGCAGAGTAGGCTTAGCATCACTTCCAAGGCCTTCTTACGTGTTTCGACCCCCCCCATAAGCAGTCTCACCGGGCTGGATACACTGTTTGGTGTCGGTTGGAACGCCCTTCGACTATTAAGCATGTGCGTGACTGTACATTGTACGATTTTTAGGGTGGTTGGAACGAACCTTATATTGGTTAATTTTTACAATCCCTTTTTAATTAACGAAAAGTTATTGGACCACTCAAAAAAAGCAGATCTTGGACTATGGTTTATTGCTGCGTTATGCGCTACCAAATTTACATATCATGCGGGTACTCAAATTCTTCCTCAATTGTAAGAAATACAAAAAAGGGTTGTTTAAACACAAAATAATAAACAACAAAAAGCAAAAGATAAAAGTTTGATTAGAAAATCCAGGCTTTCGCTTTTAGGCGGTCAAATTTGAAGGTTTACTTAAAGCTTAGCTTTCTATCATTTCAACTAAGCTTAATGAATGGTGCATGTAATGTAAAATTCAGTTTTAAGCTAAGTTTATCAATAAACCCGGCCTGATCTGCAACAGTGGAATCGGTCATTAATGCAATAAACACATCATGTCCATGGGCGTAGTTAGAAAGTTTTGTAGGGGGTGGCAATGATAAAATGAGTAAGTTTGTAAACCTAAAATCCAGGACACCAGTGGTAGCAAAAAGGGGAAAAGCCAGTTGCAGGCGAAAGCGCGAAATTTTTCATGAACTATGCCACAAAAACACACTTAAATTTGGTAAATAATATATAGTAAATACTAGAAAACCGATGTGGTAAGGTGCAATAACTTGACAGAAATTTTAACGAATTCTTGTTATACTTAATTTAAAAACGCGACATTTTTACTTAAGTTACAGACGAACAAAATGAATTTTTTTCGGGGAGAGTTTTTCAGGAACTTTAAAATGATCCCGGTTTTACGACCTATATACAAAAAGAGACAGCGGGAAACGAACCAAGAAATATTGATCGGTATACTTATTTATATTTTAATGGTATTCTACGATTGTAATGTCAAATATGCAATAGTTTCATCGTAAGACAGTTCATTGATTGTTAATACAACAACGAGATCTCCTGAGTGTCCTGGCCAGTTGTATTTCGCATTTCCCGTATAAGTTTTGATTCATTTTAAACCAAAAAAAGCTTCTCTCGACCAAGCGCGGATCCAGGGGGGAGGGGGAGGTGGGATGACCCCCACAAAACCATCAATTTAAGACGAATATCATATATACAGGTATGACCCCCCCCCCCCCCAAAACGAAGTTTGACTTCCCGAAACCGAAGTTCTGGATACGCCCTTGCTCTCGACTGAGACGAAAGTAATGGGATTTTAAGTTTATTTTTCAGTTGAACAGAATCAAACATTTTATATTGCGTCAATAAACTGGCAAATAGTTCTTGCGAAAACAATTTTAAATAGGATTAAAAATTATTTTTTGGTCAACAAATCGAAAAAATACACATTCAGTCAATAATAATTAATAATAAATTTAAAAATTTTTTTTTATTTTAAAATTGCCGTTTAGAGGTTTTGTGATTTAATTTTTTTTTGTAGTCTTGCTTTCTTAGGTATGTAAGTAATAAAGGGCCGTCATGCGAAGGAGGAGTTGATCCCCCCCCCCCCACCCCCCGCTCCCTGTGGTTATTCCACTGTCTATAGAAAGAACCCACCATTTTTGTGATATTGGCGACTTACGACATTGATTTTGAAACGTCTGTTATTATCTATTTAAACCGTAAAACCGGTTCTAGCATAGGTTTATTCGGGTTTGTTTACAGTTAAACCGGAATTTGCATTTCTTAAATAAAGAATTTTTTCCTGGTTATGCCGTCTCGGCCGTAAAGGACCTGTACATGTCAAAGTGTCGAATTTGTTACATTTCAAACGTCAATATGTCAAAAAAGCTAAGTTTCGGATATGGCAAACATAACAGCTTTTTTACTTCGCTTGACCCCTCTAATTAAAAAATTCCATACAATATACTTAGTATTTTTTTTGAATAAATTAAACTTTTCTTCCATTCGCTTTTTCGAGCCAGTTTGTAGACTCAAAAATAACTTTACAGCGTAGACCTATCGATATCCTACTAGTGTCTGTTTGAAGGTTGTAGACAATGGTGTTTCTTGAATAATAGAAAAGTTTTGGACTTGCATTGTCTTTATTTGTTATATATCACAACGTTTCAACTGGTAAGTATCTCCAGTCGTCTTCAGGTGAATACTGGAGATACTTACCAGTTGAAACGTTGTGATATATAACAAATAAAGACAATGCAAGTCCAAAACTTTTCTATTATTCAAGATATCCTACTAGTTTTAATATTTTTTGTATATTTCAGATTATAGCAACGTAGCAATTGCGCTTTGTCACATTAAATGGACACCCTGTAGTGTATACAATCAATTTTTTTATGATTCCACCATAAGAAAAACACTTAATTACCTTATTATTTGCAATCCAAAGAACAACAACAACAGAAACCAAAAATCCTTCGGACGATAAACAAACTACTAAAAATCACAAACACTCTCGCTTACTATACCCTTCTCGTCGCACTCACACTTTACTTAACTCCAAGTCAAATCCAAGTCGAGGCGGCGCGCGATCGTTCTTCGGAGAGGTTAAACGACGCACTGGCTAACCCAAGTCCATTTTTTCAGTGACCAACAATCAACTCCCACCACGGGTTAACCCTCGAACAAGTCTTGATGATATTATAATGATATGATTATTCATATTTGAGAATCGAGGACCTGTCAGGCCATCGAGTTCTTCTTTATTATTATACCAAGTATTTGTGTATTTCAAGAAGGAAAGTTCATTTAACTGCTTTGAACACAATATTTATATTAGTTTAAAAATGCTGTGATCATAATTTTAGTTACATTGCGTATATTCTAAAGGAAGGATAAGGTCAGTCGTTTTATAAAACAATTTGATAGTTTATTATGAATGGAAGATAAATCCGTATTACTGACTTTATAATGTTGAAATGAGTTTTATTTAGCAGAAGCTAAAACTGATGAAATGTCGCATTAATTCTTAACGAAATACTTTTTCGCAAGGTTGGAATGACGTACATATATCATCGGTATACAGGGTGTTATGGAAATGACGTATTATATTTAAATCGGCAATTCCTGAGATGAAATCAAATTGAAGAAAAATATCCAAAAATGGCGCTTTAATTTAATATTAGTACATGACCTAGATAAACAAAACAACATATGGCGGAAAACGTCAGTAAATTTTGAGCAGTGTAGTCACTCTTTAGAAAGTCAATAACCGTTTGGCAGATTGGAAGTTGTTTATATTTCAGCGTACATTATTATAAACTTTTACGTTCAGTTCAGTTCGCTGGGAAAGAATCTCTGATTTATAAACTTGACAGTTCGAGTCAGTACTCGAACCAACCGCCGCGGCATTTATAAATGGTCAGGTATGTTCTCATTTGTTCAATTCGAACGACACCCGTCGGAACTGAACAACTTAAATGCCACTTTACCCTTTAGAAAAAAAAACGCAAATTTATTTACTTTCTCGGCCTTATTTTAAACCAACTTAATTTATAAAAAAACACCAAGTAGGTGATCCAAACAAAAACCGGCACAATAACCTCCCAAACACACAAAAACAAAAGCACAAATTCACATTAATTTTCGCGTAAATTTGTATGCATCTCATGAACACATCTAAGTATCATTTATATAATTTTTTCATACATTGGTATATAACATCTAAAAATTTCTAGTAACTACACGTTTCAGTCTTTTCGGGTTTATTCGGACGATCGATATTGCGTTCTTTGGAAATATCTAAAAATACAGCGTTGCCACTCTCGATGTTTTACAAGATTATATTCATAAATTGCCGAATTTCCTTCTGTAATATTACTTTCCTGTATAATTATTGTCTCGGAAATGGCAACCGAGCTATTTGTGTTGGACTCGTCTATGTTAAGACTGAAGGGGAGGTCCTGTTATTGTCAACATAATTATTTCATCATTCTTCATTAAAGGATTAAAAATTGTTTTAGGCCCATTAGAAATTAGCGTTTTTATTATTTCTGACTTTCTATTGAGAAATAATTTGTATCCTATCTTCTGTGTGTGCTGTTGTTCTATAGATAGATAGTGTAATTATGCGTTAGTGTTTAGTGCTTTTGTGTAATCTGATAATAGATGCATATCTTCAAAAAAACTAATTTGAAACTCGTGGGTGTCTGTGTGTGTGTCTTTAAGTGATTTAGTGTAATTTGTTCTGTTTCACTATGTATTTTTTTCTCTCAACGATATGCCGGTTATGTTCCGAGATTGGAAATAAGAGGCCGAATGGGGTTTAGTGGGTATAACCTTATTATGCAGTCCGACACTATCATCAGGGCACGTGATGAGCATAAACCTCTTCCCATAGAAAGTGAGTGACCTGTGGGTTTATGGGTGAATTACCCCACTTTTTAAACATTCGATTTAAAAAAAAATATGTAGCGCTTCTCTAGGACACCCCAGGAATCACCCATTTAAATATAATACGTCATTTCCATAACACCCTGTATATCCGATCTACAGGGTGTTTCTTAATAGCATGCTAAGATTTAAGGTGTTTATTCTTGAGGCCATTTTCAGAAAAAAATCTTCATATGAACATATGTCCTAAACGTCTTAAATTTTTGGGATACAGGGTGTTAAAGATTTTCAAAAAATCTCATTTTTTATTAATATCTGTGATACTGATCTAGATATTTTTGTGAAATTTGATACACACTTTCTATTCATCAAGAGGCATTTTATGATGTATAACATGTTTTTTATCCCCACATCACATATATAAGTCATTACCTTAACAAGTTATTAGACAGATTAAACAAATCTTAACACCCTGTATCTCAAAAGTTAAGACGTTTAGGACATATGTTCATATGAAGTTTTTTTTTTGAAAACGGACCCAAGAATTAGAATATTACTTTGTATTTTTTTTTAAATCAGAATTTTGACAGCGCCAACCAAATTCAAAAACTAGGAATCGTTAAGCTGGATTCATAGTTGCCGTAACGTATGCCGTAAGACGTAAGAAAAATAAACATGTGATTTGCAATAGAACCGTTTATAGTCCGAGTTAAGCCGTAAGCCGTCAGCAGTAAGAAGTAAGAAATGGTTCAATTTCATTTCTTACGTTACGTCTTACGGAATCGGTTCGGATCGGTCATACTCGTGCATAACCGCCATGTTGACATCCCCAAATTCGACACTTTGCTAATAAATAGGTGATAAATAAATTGCTAATAAATACCAGAACAATATTGATCCCGTTATTATAACGAGGTCGTCATCGCTTGGAGTCATATTTTCACTTTTAAATAAACACACATGTGAAAAACCATAACCTACAAACTCGTAACGTCAAAATTCTTAACGAATATAAATGGGCAAATCCTTACGTCTTACGTCTTACGTCTTATCGACTACTGCTTACGTCTTACGGCATACGTTACGGCAACTATGAATCCACCTTTATACTATTTTGATAAAATGCATTTTTCTTGCTATTTCTGGGATGCTGCATACAAAAATGATAATGAAATTAAAAACTTAGTTGCCGTTTTCAAAAAAAGTTTTTTATTTTATTTTTAACAAAATAATAAAAACTAGATAATTTTACACTTTTAGAGTCAATAAATGCGCTGTCGTTTGGCTATTCTTTTGTGAATTGTTTCTGGAGCATCTCTAACAAGAGTCAAACAGTAGTCGCCAACCATGGAAGCATTCCAGTTTCCCTGGTACCTGTTATCCATTGTTGATATATCCTGATTGAAGCGTTCGCCGTGCTCATCACTTACAGCTCCGCAGTTGTCAGGAAAACGTTCAGTTAGGAGTCTAGGAAATGGATCTTTAAAGTCATATTGCAACCCATTTTTTGATACGACGACAGCATATTTTCAACAAGAGTAACGTAAATTGTCAGCTCTTTTATTTCCTAAGAAATTAGTAACCACGAGACGAACGTCATTCCAAACATTTTTTTCAATATCTGTTAGAGTGCTGTCAAAGTGTTCGTCTTTCAGAATATTTCGAATGTGTGGCCTTATACCTTTTTTAATTTTTCATTCACTTAGCTTCGGAAAATGCTGGCCCATGTCTATTCAGTGCCTTAACAAAGTTGTTCATTAGGCCCAATTTGATATGCAGAGGTGGTAACAAAATCTGGAGTCTACCAATGGCATATGTTGTACATTCTTTTGCCCTGGATCTAATGATTGTCGAACGGGCCAGTATTGGCTATTGTAATGAAGTGACCTTGTCCGACTGTCCCATTCACATAAAAAGCCATATCTGCTATTGTTGCTCATATTATTTATGGGTGTCAATAGGATCTTCATATTGTCGTACGATTCTTTCATGTGAACTACATATCCTAAAGGAATAGACGGAATAATATTGCCAATATGCAATAGTACTGCCATTAAACTCAATGTTGAACTATCTATAAACAATCCCCATTCCACTGATTTATAGTTTATATTTAAAGCCGCCAATAAACCGCCAATGTTATTGCAGAAACCCAAGTTATCTTCCATGTCAACACTTACAGAGACATCGTCTTCTAATAGGTTCCACTGCTGTAATCTTGATCCTAGTAACTCTGCCTTACTTTTTGGAAGTTCTAGATCTCTCACGAGAGGACACAATGCTGACTGAGCAAGTACTACTGGTTTATTGGCCCCTATTGTATTACCGTCCTCAGGAAAACAATAAAAATGGTGATAAACAAGTATCCTTTTATCCGTTTAAAATAGGGTAGTAAAACACTATTTATTTACCGCTTAATTAAAATTTCAATATTATCGTTTTTTTAGGGTGGTTTCGGCTCAGTAAGCATTGTGTCAATATCTCTATTTAGGTAAACTTAATTAAAACTCATTACTTCGCGCTCTTATATTTGTGAACAGATTTTTATTATACATGGAATGTTCAGTACATGGCAGACATAGACGTGGATTTACATTGGTTTAAATGGATATCGCTCTTATTTTAAGCAATCGGGGGTTCGGACTTCGCATATGGGGGATCATCCCAGGGGACCCACCATTCGGTGTTGTCGTAGTAAATTTCCTTAACTTGGTGAAAATGTAGATTTGGCAATAAGATCCATATATTGTTATTACAATACAAATATACCACGTGCGTTCTTGCGGTTACAGTGTTAATATATTAGGGGCACATGACGTCACGAATCTCTTAAATGTGAACTAATATTAAAATAAAGTTTATTTTCGGTTTTAGCACACCTAAAATAGTAAGATTTAGTTGATTTTATTTTATTATTATGGAATCAATCCAGATAATACTTCAATGAGCATACGATACATATAAAAACATAGTATGAATAGAAAAACAAATCAATTGTTGTTTAAAATTTAATTTATAGGTAGTTAGTTTTTGGGTTTCGGTGAAATCAAATTCCAGTATTTGGTTAACGTTTCAGTTTATTGTACTAAACCAGTGGCGGTTCTTCCACAGGAGCAGCGTACGTGCACTCCCAAAACGAATAAAAAAATATTAATTTATATTCATTGAATATTATTTATCGTATAAAGTCCCACCCTCAATAATATTTTATCGTACCGTCAATTACCGTATAAAGTCCGACCTTCCCTAATATTTTATCGTACCGTCAACCAAACTGTATATTATACGCTCTCGATCCGGCAACCGTGGCTAGGTCGAGGTTAATGACGATTATGACGAGACCTGCTCGCATGTGCGATTAAGTAGGCGGAGCATAATGCAGTTTGTCTGTAGTAACAGGTGGCGGGAAACAGCGGGGGATGGCGGGGCTATGGCGATTTAACATGGGAAAGGCGCATAATTTTAGTGTGCGCCGCGCCGTTGTCTGTTCATGCATCTAGTTAGAAATTCGAGCGTGTATATTTTAATATTATATATTTATTAAGTTAAAATGAATAGTTTGATGGTGGACTATTTAAAAAATAACTTTAGCTCTTTGAGGAGCAAAAAATTGAAGTGAAGAATGGGGGAAGACCTAAACTCGAAATTAATTTAATGCAGACCACAAAGGCTAAATCTAGCGACTTTATTAGAAAGTTTAAAAATTAAATATATGAAAAAAACTTTATAGAGGGTATTTCAAACTTTAATGAGGCTGTTATTGATCAATTTTCTGCAATTAAGAACCGAAGAACGGACTTTAAGCACTATACACACTAAGAATATCTTTCTTATTTTCCAAAAGTTGTATTTCTTTGTGTAAAATTACAAAATAAATAAAAATATGTGTTACCCAACACATTTTCTTATTACTTTTGATTCCTCACCGTTTGTTCAAATATATTTGTTCTTTGGGTTTTCGGTCAATTCTTAATAAAGCGAGTTATCAAATTTGTGACGTTTCGGTTTATTTCATTTTAAACCATCATCAGACTACAATTACAGGAAAACATTTCTTTAGTTTTTAAGGACATGATTTGTAAAATATGATGGGAAAACATTTGGTTTATAGCAATCTATTATAATTAGATTATATTAACACTGTAACCGCAAGAACGCACGTGGTATATTTGTATTGTAATAACAATATATGGATCTTATTGCCAAATCTACATTTTCACCAAGTTAAGGAAATTTACTACGACAACACCGAATGGTGGGTCCCCTGGGATGATCCCCCATATGCGAAGTCCGAACCCCCGATTGCTTAAAATAAGAGCGATATCCATTTAAACCAATGTAAATCCACGTCTATGTCTGCCATGTACTGAACATTCCATGTATAATAAAAATCTGTTCACAAATATAAGAGCGCGAAGTAATGAGTTTTAATTAAGTTTACCTAAATAGAGATATTGACACAATGCTTACTGAGCCGAAACCACCCTAAAAAAACGATAATATTGAAATTTTAATTAAGCGGTAAATAAATAGTGTTTTACTACCCTATTTTAAACGGATAAAAGGATACTTGTTTATCACCATTTTTATTGTTTTCCTGAGGACGGTAATACAATAGGGGCCAATAAACCAGTAGTACTTGCTCAGTCAGCATTGTGTCCTCTCGTGAGAGATCTAGAACTTCCAAAAAGTAAGGCAGAGTTACTAGGATCAAGATTACAGCAGTGGAACCTATTAGAAGACGATGTCTCTGTAAGTGTTGACATGGAAGATAACTTGGGTTTCTGCAATAACATTGGCGGTTTATTGGCGGCTTTAAATATAAACTATAAATCAGTGGAATGGGGATTGTTTATAGATAGTTCAACATTGAGTTTAATGGCAGTACTATTGCATATTGGCAATATTATTCCGTCTATTCCTTTAGGATATGTAGTTCACATGAAAGAATCGTACGACAATATGAAGATCCTATTGACACCCATAAATAATATGAGCAACAATAGCAGATATGGCTTTTTATGTGAATGGGACAGTCGGACAAGGTCACTTCATTACAATAGCCAATACTGGCCCGTTCGACAATCATTAGATCCAGGGCAAAAGAATGTACAACATATGCCATTGGTAGACTCCAGATTTTGTTACCACCTCTGCATATCAAATTGGGCCTAATGAACAACTTTGTTAAGGCACTGAATAGACATGGGCCAGCATTTTCCGAGGCTAAGTGAATGAAAAATTAAAAAAGGTATAAGGCCACACATTCGAAATATTCTGAAAGACGAACACTTTGACAGCACTCTAACAGATATTGAAAAAAATGTTTGGAATGACGTTCGTCTCGTGGTTACTAATTTCTTAGGAAATAAAAGAGCTGACAATTTACGTTACTCTTGTTGAAAATATGCTGTCGTCGTATCAAAAAATGGGTTGCAATATGACTTTAAAGATCCATTTCCTAGACTCCTAACTGAACGTTTTCCTGACAACTGCGGAGCTGTAAGTGATGAGCACGGCGAACGCTTCAATCAGGATATATCAACAATGGATAACAGGTACCAGGGAAACTGGAATGCTTCCATGGTTGGCGACTACTGTTTGACTCTTGTTAGAGATGCTCCAGAAACAATTCACAAAAGAATAGCCAAACGACAGCGCATTTATTGACTCTAAAAGTGTAAAATTATCTAGTTTTTATTATTTTGTTAAAAATAAAATAAAAAACTTTTTTTGAAAACGGCAACTAAGTTTTTAATTTCATTATCATTTTTGTATGCAGCATCCCAGAATTAGCAAGAAAAATGCATTTTAATACAATATACAACCAATAACCTAAGATTTGTTGTCTAGTGTAATGATATGATACTATGACGCAATACAAAATGTATGGGATGGGTATAGATTTTAATTTAAGAAATTTCTTGGTATTGTCGCTTTACTGTAATCTACGGTTACGAAGATGTTCAAAACATTTAATTAACATCAATTTTGTGAATCCGTTGTGAAATCGCACATCGCTACGTACCGTTGACGCCTGGGCCTTGAAATACATACAAATGCGTGTGGAAATATTTTGTTACTCGAGGCAAATTTTCGTACTTTGTCTTCGACTACAATACTAATCCAATAAGAAAACACAATTGTTAAATGTAATATGGGCAGATCTCACTATATTCACTCTTTATATGAATGAATTAATGAATACTATTATTGAATAATAATATTGAAATCATGTTTCTTCAAACATGTTTTCTATAATGGTAACAAAAGTATTACTAATTCTATAAATTTAAACTAAAGAAATGTTTTCCTGTAATTGTAGTCTGATGATGGTTTAAAATGAAATAAACCGAAACGTCACAAATTTGATAACTCGCTTTATTAAGAATTGACCGAAAACCCAAAGAACAAATATATTTTCTTATTACTTCTCTTTCTACATTTAAAACGCGAAAGTAATAGTTTGGTCGTTACACAAAAATAAAATTTAAAAAATAATTTCACCATACTTGTGAACCACGTCTATCATAGGTCCTGAGCCGCCACTGTACTAAACCATCGTCAGAACTATTTGTTAATAAAGAAAAAAAAGCGTATAAATAGAAAGAAACAATATTTTTGACGGTGTCAGTGACAAATTTCTTATTTTATGTAAATATTAGTTATGTATAGAATGAAATGAAAAAATATATAAATAAACATAAGTACAAAGTACAATTCTCGGAATTCAGAGATGATGGTTAAGTATAATAAACCGAAACGTTAACGAAATGCTGGAAATTCATTTCAAAGTGACCGAAACCTAACTAACTACCTATAATTTGAAAAAACGGCCAAGAAAACAACAGTAATTAAAATTTAATATTTCTGGACAAAGGTAACCAATTGCTTATAAACAAAACATGTCAAGAAAATGTCGTTACCCTTGGAATACATCCCCGTTTCATCCAGAAATATATGACTACCATTGCGATTTTCAAAATATTTTTGTAGAAACTAGTGTTGGGTAAAACCGATGATTTTAATAATAGAGTACTTGATACCCGAGCGATTTTAATAATCGAGTGAATCGCTCGAGCGATTAATCACTTAAAATATTTATTACTAAGAAGAATGTGTTGATAAAACACCAGGGGTTGATGCAAGTTTTGTCTAGAGTTTTTATTAAGGAAGAACAATTGATTGTGATTTTTTTAAAAATTACATCCTTTAATTTTTTAAGAATGTACAATCGCCGCTGGCTAGCCAGTCAAAACAAAACCATGTCGCGATGAATCCGCTAAGGGATTTGGCATACTTTTTTATATGCACCTTCTCGTTTATGTGCCTTTAAGAAAGACGTATGTCATGTAAGCCTTATAAGCGTCAAACTCGAACGTCGCCAATCGGCATATTTCGAGTGACGCGCGAAGATCGGGTATCAAGTGAAAGACAATGATTCGATCTTTCTCCTGAATTTATAACTAGAGTATTTCCTATCGAGCGGAAAACTGCTCGAATATACGACGGCGTCAAGCAAAGCTCGGGTATCGAGTGAAAGGTAAGTAAGCGACGATTTTTGCTTGAATTTATACTCAACCGGTTTTTTTAATAATAAAGCGATGTCGGTTATTTCAATAATCGAGAACTCAAGCGGTTTTTCGCTCGAGAGAATCGCAACACTAATATTTTTGTAGAAATCTAGCTCTTAGAGATTAAATTATATTCCTTACAGGTGATATATTAGACACTACCGGTTCCCAATGCCGTAGGCTATTCAAATCAAATACAATATTTTGTAACTAAATATAAGATATTACATTACTTACAGAAAAGGAAACAAATTTGTAACTGACAAGTCTTATAAACTGATTGTGAAGATTAAATTATACAGGGTACACCAAGTAAAGTGGCCTATTAGAAGTATCTCGAGAAGTGAATGAGATTTTATTTTGAAAATTTGGCTGTGGCTATAAGAGATGGGTTTCTACGTTTATAAAATATTTCGACACTATTGACCTTAATATGTCCAAGCAAGTATTTTGCACCAGTCAGGTTGTCGTCTTAATATGTATTTTGCATCTTACTTCTTCATTACCTGTAACTAATTTATTCGCCATTCTGAGTGCTCGTACATTATTGAAATTCAAAAGGTTTACTTCTACTCTTTTAAACTTTTTGGGAGTCATAGGAGCTGCACCAGGATGAAGTTCATTAAATTTTCTGCAAGTTCTAGATAAAACTCTACAACACTCCCCATGAATATAAAATAAACTTAAAATATCTAAGCTCGATGTGAATTAGCCATTTTTATTACTATTGTAATAACACAGGCATAACTTCAAATGGATTTTTCATTATTTTGTTTCTATGAATCCATTCCACAGCCAACTACCAAAAAATATATTTTTATAAGATAATTTTTAAATTTCGCTATAGTCCGAAAATAGTGAAGATAGGTATAGGAACACTTATATAATTTGATAGAAAATTCGATCCTCCATTAGCAAAACATATCAAATACAGGGTGTCCCATTTAAAAAAAGGAAGATTTTTGCAATAATTCATCTCCCTCAGAAATATTGTTATGAGATGCCCTGTATAAAATTAATTAAATACTGTTCAAATTTATAAAATTTCGATGGTCTTGTGAAGCTATTGTCAAAATTTCAGCTTTCTAGCTGTAACCGCTAAAAAGATATGATTTTCTTTTCAGGTTTGTTCGGGTTAAAAAATCAGAAGATTATTTATAATTCGGACACTCTTAAATATAGGTATATGATATTATACAGAAAACTGTTCTAGATTTTTACCTAGATTCCAAAAAATATATAATATATAGGGTAATTCATTTAAAATTCCGAAGTTGCTACCACTTTCGGTATGATCCGGCAACACCGCACCATCCAAAATATTTTATAAACGTAGAAAACCATATCTTATAGCCACAGCCAAATTTTCAAAATAAAATCTCATTTGGTTCCCAAGATACTTCTAATAGGCCATTTTATTTGGTGTACCCTGTATATATCGAAGTAATTTCGTTTAGAAACTTGAAAAAAATGTATTAACTATTTATTCCTGCTGACCTTCAAAATAAGGATCAGGATTCCTGTCTGCAGATTGACCAATCGAAAGAGGACATTAACGCCTATTTTGAAGGAGAACTGGAGACATTCACACGGGAGGAATTGCGTTTGGGGGGCGGGGAGGTATTTCAAGGAAAATAATACCTAGCCGCCTTGATCGAAACAATAAGTATATTATTTTTTTCTAGTTCTCTGTTTGTGTACGGACGGTTTTGATCTCGATTTGTATAATTTTGTGATCCGTTATTATAAATGTAAATTCTACTCTAAAAATATCAAGGCTTTTGCAAAATATTTTATTCGTTCTGTTTTATCTAAACCGTTTTATAGCGCCAAGATTTCTATAAAATTAATTAGAACAATTTATTTTATGTGATTCGTTTATCAGAATGTTGCTCCTTGTTTTCATTTATCTATTATATTCTCTGAAATTAAAAACTATATAAGTAGAGTAATTAAAACTACAAACTGCCAATTACTTTACTTTGCCTTGTTTTAAAACTATTAGTTATAAGGAAACAAATTATGGACTGACGTAATAACACTTACTTGCCAAATTAATATGAATCTATAATAGTCGATTAAAATAGGTTAAATTCACCATCCGATATAAATAAATTATATTTTTTACATTATACAACATTCTTAATCACGTAACTGATATGTCGCCTGCGGAAGCTTTCTATTATTTACAAAATTAACTAAATAACCAGAAATCAAGTAAATATACTTAATGTTAATAACTATTTCTGTATAGGTAATGTTAATTATTTGTTCTTTGAATTTTACCGAATGAAATACGGTCACATGAATATTAGATTCTATTTTTGCAAAAATCGAGAATTATTCAAAGGACTTAATTTATTACAATCAACTTGTTAAAATTTTGAAATAACAGCATTCACATTCACAAATAATAGAGAATGTCATGAAACATAAGCATCATTCACATTCACAAATAATAGAGAATGTCATGGAACATAAAAGTATTTTATAATGTGGAAGTTCTTAAAAGTGAAAATAATAGCTATTCTTCTATTTGCTTTTTTTATGATCAAACACAAGTACTATAGGAAAAATCCTTTAGGGCACTCTGGAAGTGGTGCATGTGCGAATAAAGCGATTCACGTTGGTATTGAATCGTTGGAGGTTATATTCGTTGGGAAAAACGACCTCGGGAAGGTCCTTTCATAAGGATGAAGTCCTCCAGATGAAAGCATTTTTAAATACTGAAGTTCGAGGAGTACTAAACTTAACCACATACGGATGGGTGGCAGTGGTTGTTTGTCGGCTGTTCCCCGCCCTGGGAGGTATTAAGAAGGCAAGGTCAGCCGAGTACTCTCCATGAAATTAACTGTAAAAGATAGTCAAATCCCCAACCTGTCTTCGATGTTCTAGGCTGTCGAGGTTCCTCGTCAGCTCGTGGTCTCCGATCAGACGAATGGCCCTCCTTTCGATAGAATCCAGTAGCCGAAGAGTATGTTTGGGTGCAGAGCTCCAGACATGACAGCAGTACTCTATATATAGTGTCAAAAGTTCTTGAGGTGTATACAACTTTTTGATTCGGAAGAGTACACCAAGTTTCTGAGAAGCTATCTTGGCGATTGCCACAACATGATTATGCCAAGACATATTTCCTCCCAGACTGACGCCAAGCATATTAATAGATGAAGCCAATGGAAATGCATGTCCTGACATGACTATATCCGGTTCTGTGATGTTAACTGCTGTCTGGGGTTTTTTAGCGTTAAATTCAACTTGGGTACTGTCACCCCAAGCCAAAATTTCTTCCAGGTGCTTGTTAAGGCGCGATACTTCCTGCTGACCGCGAAGATGTGCATCGGCAGCCGATGTTTGTGCATTCAAAGAGAAAGATGAAATAAGTGTGCTATCGTCAGCTAACGCTAATTATTTATGTATTGTGTGTACCTATATACATGGTGTTGAAAAAGGTCGGTACCCTGGAATAACTCCGGTGCATCGCATTGCAGCGGAAAAGTCTGGAGAAAAAGTTGTTTGGTTTTAAAGGAGGAATAGTTTGCAAATTTAAACCACCAACATCTCGTTAACCGCCGGGCGCGGGTGTTTGTAAGTTAAGATTTTCAAATGGAACTCCATATTTTTTTATTGGCGTATCGTGTTCTCCGACCAAAAAAAAGTTGGTTGTATTCCACGGGCATTTTTTAGTACAAGACAGAGAAAAAGAGTATTTCCGGGATAAAACTTTATTTTCGCACGGTTCTGACTTTGTCTTTCTCATGGCGAGTATTGGTGAAGGATGGGCCCGAATAAAAAGTTTTCGGACAAAAGATGAATATTTTTGGTCGGAGAACACGATACGCCAATAAAAAATATGGGGTTCCATTTGAAAATCTTAACTTACCCCCACCCGCGTCTGGGTGTTGAGGGGGTGGGGGGTGGTTTAAATTGCAAACTATTCCTCCTTCAAAACCAAACAACTTTTTCCCCATACATTTTCCGCTGCAATGCGATGCACCGGAGTTATTCCGGGGTACCGACCTTTTTTCAACACCCTATATACATTATTATAGTTTCCGATTTGTTAATTGGATTAATCAGGCGTTGTTTCACCTCTTCAGCATAGTGGATTGTTTAAAAACTTTTATTTAGGTTCTTTCCGCTTGTCTGCTGTCAGTTCTTCTCATTTTCGCTAAACGCGCTACCGTCGCCGGCCAATGCCGTTTGTGAAAAACTATCCTAGACCATTAAAGTTTAAAGAGCAGACTGTTTATTTTTTAACTTTACAAAAAAAAACAATCTTAACAATAACTAAATGCATATAATTCCAAGAAAATCATAAATCTAATAACATAACCTTAATATATACAGGGTCCGCAAACGAAGCGTGGACGGAAGATTAAATCGTAATCGAAGAACTTATCAACAATACTAAAACAGCTTGAGATATTGGATTAAAAGCGGCATGTTTTAAAAATATTTTACATTATACAGGGTGTCCCAAAAAAGTGTGAAAGCATAAAGTTATATTTTTTTAAATGGGACACCCAGTATTTTATTGCATATTTACGTTCGTATTACTATCGTTTATAAGTGCCTCAAATTGTATTTAATTTGGTTTTGTAGTTTCGCAGAAATAAATTAAAAACTAAGAAAAAAAGTCCTGAATAAAAAAATCAAAAAAAACAATCCAGAACTATTGTTTTAACCTCGGCATCGAGTGAAATTTATGACAAGAGGTCTAGAGATACTATGAACGTAATTGTGTTTATTTATTTTATACAGGGTGTTCATAATAAGCTTTCAAAAACCCCACATTTTAAAATAATTTTTCTCAAGTTTTTCAAATGGAACACCCTATATATTATTTGGCTATTTGACGTAGAATTCATAGACAATTTTTTTTGTAATACAAGCATATAAGTTATATCCAGCCGTTTTCGAAATAATTATAAATATCATAAATTATGTTGTTTAAATAGACTTTTATTGGTAAATTTTGTTATAGGCGACTAGACTAATAATTGTAAACTAAAGTAAATGATCAAAATAGCTTTCTTTTACTCTTAGAGATTACCGCATTTTAGTTATTTCGATATAAATTTTAAAAGCCTAAATTTTTGCTACTTTTATTTATTTAATTTTATTTTTTATTCTTAATCGAGTTGCCATGATTTTTTTGTTTAGGTTGTCACTATGACAGCCAAATAAAATTATTTACATTTGTTCAGTCGTCGAAATTAAGTACTAACTTACACAAAATGTCGAATTTTACAACTTTAGAAATGGTAAATATGATGGGTGAATGTGCAAGAAATTTCCTCGCGAGCCGAGTGTATGCTGAAAGATATCCAGATATTGAGAGAAAGCCGAGACCAGAAACCTTCGAGAAGTTGTTGCAAAGATTTGTAGCAACAGGAAGCACTGCGTACACAAAAAGGATGATAATCAATAAACCCGTTATTAATGAAGCAAATGAATTAAGAGTTCTGTTGGTAGTAGAGGAAAATCATTAAATTAAGCAAAAGGAAGTTATTTTGAACATTTACTTTAGTTTACAATTATTAGTCTAGTTGCCTATAACAAAATTTCCCAATAAACACTCTATTTAAACAACATAATTTGTGATATTTACAATTATTTCGAAAACGGCTGGATATAACTTATATGCATGTATTACAAAAAAAAATTGTCTATGAATTCTACGTCCAATCGCCAAATAATATACTGGGGTGTTCCATTTGAAAAACTTGAGAAAAATTATTTTAAAATGTGGGGTTTTTGAAAGCTTATTATGAACACCCTGTATAAAATAAATAAACGCAATTACATTCATAGTATCTCTAGACCTCTTGTCATAAATTTCACTCGATGCCGAGGTTAAAACAATAGTTCTGGATTGTTTTTCTTGATTTTTTTATTCAGGACTGCAATACTTTTTTTTTTAGTTTTTAATTTATTTCTCCGAAACTACAAAACCAAATTAAATAAAAATTGAGGCACTTATAAACGATAGTAATACGAACCTAAATATGCAATAAAATACTGGGTGTCCCATTTAAAAAATATAACTTTACGCTGTCACACTTTTTTGGGCCACCCTGTATAATGTAAAATATTTTTAAAACATGCCGCTATTAATCTAATATCTCAAGATATTTTAGTATTGTTGATAAGTTCTTCGATAACGATTTAATCTTCCGTCCACGCTTCGTTTGCGGACCCTGTATAGAGAATGGAGTTAAATGTCGTTAATTTGTCAATTATGAAAGTTTTATATATTTACTTAAAACAATATTCAAATTATTATTACAACAATATAGTTAAAAGGATAAAACGAACATCGTTTTTTTTTTAAATGAAATACAATTTTAGTGTATTAGACGGATTGGCATGTCATTATTTGTTATAATTAACAGTTCTATTTGGTGCTTCGTATGGTTCACAATCTTTCTAAGTTTCTAAAAGAAAGTACTTTGCTATACAGGGTGGCAACTATGTAATTGATCACTATGGATATGTTGTGTATGTATATTTAATGGACGTTTTTCTAAAATCAAAACCTTTGGAGCATGGGCGCCGTTAGAACGTCTTGTAGGGGGTGACAATGATAAAATGAGTAATTTTATCAACTTAAAAATCAGGACGCTAGTGGTAACAAAAAGAGGGAAAAGCCCGTTGCAGGCGAAAGCGCCGCAGGCGACAACAGACGAACAAAATTAATTTTTTTTCGAGAAGAATTTTCCACTTTCTGAAGATTTTTCAGGAACCGATCCCGGTTTTACGAGCTACATACAGAAAGAGACAGCGGAAAATAAATCAAAAAATAAATTCATATTTATTTTAAGAAACATTGATTAGTATACTTATTTGTATTTTAATGGTATTATGCCATAATTTCATCGTAACAAAGTTCATTGTTTGTTAATACTACAACGAGATGTCCTGAGTGTCCTGGCCAGTTGTATTTCGTATTTCCCGTATAAGTTTTGATTCATTTTAAACCAAAAAAAGCTTCTCACGACTGAGACGGAATTAATGGGGTTTTAGTTCATTTTTCAGTTGAACAGGATCAAACTTGTTATATTGCTGCCATATACTGTCAAATAGTTCTTGCGGAAACAATTTTGAATAGGATTAAAAATTATTTTTGGTCAATAAATCGAAAAAATGTAATTCACTGATGTCCAAAAATCTAATTTTAATTTAACTAATAACGGTGCCTAAAAATTCTTGATAAATTGGTGTGTATAGCAGCTGCGGATCCGCTATTATTAGATGTTTTCTTCGTTTGGCTTCGCTTCGATTAAGAGAAATATTTTCGAAGACGCTATACCATCATGCACCGCCGCGAATGTCAAAATTACGTACCAAATTTGAAAAAAAAAAATATAAAAACTTACTATCTTTTCCGCTAAGGAAATAAAAGATTATTGACAATTTCCGGGGGGGGGGGGGGGGTGCCCCGTCTTGCGCCCCTCTCAAACAACGCCCATGCTCTTTCGAGTTATTAAAGAAACAGTTACAAATTTGTTTCCTTTCCTGTAAGTAATTTTAAATATTGTGTTGTATGTGTTGTTGATAACTCACAAAAACAAACATACTTTTGCTAAACTAGCAATTAGCTTCGGTCCGCACTAGTCACAGTAAAATAAATACCGAAGTTTGGAATTTCCAATAGCGATATCAACATGCAATAAAGACAGAAACCCAGCGTTCTCAGATATGTAAAATACTTGATTTGATTTTTATAATGACTTTATGACGTCACCTGTGCTGTAATAATTTTATTACATGCTCTGTCAATAAAATTGGTACTAAGCGGCGGCCACACATAAGGTTCTACCTGACGTTTTAGGCATGGTATAAAGATCTAAAGCTGGGTACCGATTTGAGCAAATTGACTCGCACGAACTGCGTATGCAGAAAAAAAGATGTACGCGCAAAGATGTTTGTTCGCGAAAATTATTTGTTTCATGAAATTCGTGCGCGAAAATTGTTGTTGAGCATTTTATGCACACGAAAACTCCTTGATCTTTGCAGAAGACCGACAGCCGGTGGAACCTGTTTGTGCGCACGTCATATTATGAAAATTCAGATATTTATTTTAATAAACACACACGACTAAATAAGAAACAGTTCTGGTGAACTTTCAAAATTTCCATGTGAAACTACGGCAAACGGCACTCAAAGGTATTAAAAGGTTTTACGCATTTAATGTTATGTGAAATGAAAGAATAATATCATGGTATTTAGGTATATTTATTTCATGAGCATACAACAAAGATTAAAGCTATCGTCGACCGGTTCGAATGACGCGACGGTTGTTTTAAATTTTGTCGGAAGCTTTCCTTATTTTGATGGTATTTTAGCTGTAACGTGTGTTACATTTCTATGAAATGAATATGAATGAATACGTAAATACTTATCATATATTAAACTTTCATTTCATATACCATTACATGCATAAAATCTTTTAATACCTTTAAAATAGAAATAAAAACGCTGACAGTAACATAAATCCCCATAAAAAATTTAAGAATCACTCTCCCTTTGACGTCACTATGCGCGGTAAATGAAATTGGGACGGTTAGATATTTAGTTATTATATCATTGGGTAGATGTTACCCTTAAAATCTTAAATGGGAAGAGGCGGTCAAGTGGCACATCATTTTCAAGGTCTTTAAAATCTCTTTCCAATAATACCACCATAATTTATTATTATTTTTAGTGGCACTTTCCACGAAATCGCGATCCAAAAACGGAGGAACTTATTAACCTGTGCGGGATTTATGGTTTTTAGTAGTGTTGGGAAAAACCGATGATTTTAATAATCGGGTACTTGCTACTCGAGCGATTGTAATAATCGGGTGAATCGCTCGAGTGAATCGCCTGAAATTCCGCTTCACCAAGCGATGACGTCACCGACTGCATGACCGGCAGCCTAGCCGTTTACATGTGATCAGGTAGGGTATTTAGCAGGCACGTAACTACGGGTGGGCACAGGTTTAGCAAAAAAATTTTAGTAGTCCCCAAAAAAATTCCAGAAATTTATTTATTTGTGAATAATGAATTTTTACCACGGGTCTCGATACCAAACAAAAAACTGCAAAAAATCACACAAATATGTATTTATTGTTCGGGTTTATTATTGTGCGTTTTTAACCCAAACAATAAACAAAAAGTATTACCAAGAGTTATTTTTCTTCACATATGTCTTCCTCAATCTGCGAGCATAAAATAAGTAGATATTTAAAATAGCTTCTTCCACTTTAAATTATCAGTGTGTGCACTTCAAAAATTTAGGCTTAGTTACGCGACTGGCAAAATAAGAAAATTGGTTATTATTTTTTTTATTTCACGTACTCATGTATTCATAGTTACCTAAAAGTTCCTGTTTTAATTTAAGAATGCCTACTTTTAATTCCCAAAAAAATTGTCGATACCTATGTTTTGTTAACTATTTTGCTCGTTTTCTTATTTTCCATTAACATTTTCTATAATGTATGTTATTTTTAAGAAGTTGTCTTGAGTTCAATAATAAAAAGTTCCTGTTTAGATTTAAAAATGTTTACTATAAGATTACCAACGAATTTTTCTATATATTTTGTTAACCATTTTGTTCGTTTTGTTATTTTTCATTAACAATTTCTATTATTATGTTATTTTTGAGAAGTTTTCTCGTCTTTATAGTAATTAAAATTTTTACTATTATATCATTTAATTTTTTAATATTTACAATCGGATACCTAAACTACTCCGCTGGCTAGCCAGTTAAAACAAAACTTTACCAAATCATGTCGCGATGACTCCGCTAAGGGATTCAGCATACTTTTTTATATGCACCTTCTCGTTTATGTGCCTTTAAGAAAGACGTATGTCGTGTACTTGCTCAGCGTCAATCTCGAACGTCGCCAAACGGATCGCGCGGCGCTTAGACCGGAGGTCGTCTATCAGGTAACCGGCGATATTTTTCGGTTTTTCGCCTGAATTTATAGCTACTAGCGAAAAACTGTTCGAATATACCAGCAGTTTATTAACTCGATCACACTACAGCGGTATATTTCCGTCGGCGTCAAGCGAAGCTCGGGTATCGAATGAAAGATAATAAAAGACGGCCGACGGTTTTCACCTGAATAGATAACTCGAGCGGTTTTTTTAATAATCGAGTGATGTCGGTTATTTCAATAATCGAGTGATCAAGCGGTTTTTCGCTCGAGCGATCACAACACTAGTTTTTAGCTTATTATTTAAAAAAGCATTATTGTGTTTCGCTTTTAGTAGAATTATTAACGTGCCTTTCCGATTTTTAATATAATTTACTTGCAGCGATATGTTAAGGGTGGGAAGTTTTCAAATTGACACCGTGTATATTTTATAAAATTACTAACCTGATATCATTTGTGATTCATACTGAATAATTAAATAAATGACGCTAATGTGGTCGAACTTTCCAAACCTGAAGAAATAATTTGTGGAATTTACAACGTTATACGATAAAATTACTGTAGTTTCCTAGTTTTGGTAAATTGCCCAATGTTCTAGTTCTGTTTGGAATATTTTTGAGTTATTATTAATATCGGTTTAGGTATATTTTAATGGATTTAGGAAAACGAACTTTTTATAATGAATAAATTTTAACAAATATAGCCTTAAATGAATTAGAACTTGGTTAAAATATAGTTGTCTCGTACACCCATCTATCAAAGTGCTTCAAATTCTAGAGATAGGGGTAAAAAATGATTTTGCATTCGTTGGTGATATCTGCGACTAGTGGTAGGCGATATTTCACGAACTGTGATTTAATCACTGATATCAATAATCAACAAATCACAGGTAGTCACAGTTCGTTAGCAGCAATAAAAAGCGTGATGTGATCACAGTTTAAACAAATCGCTTTTTAGTAGGTACTCGTATTTCACTTTTACTAATCATTGAACCTATCTTTTTGTTTAAAATTGACTCCCATGGGGTTGACTTGATTAGAAATATTTATTACATTTGCCATAAAAGGCCTTATTCTGTTGTCCCAGCACCAATTGTGGCAATTTTCGCATATCACCGTTAGAATAACATGAGTGATACGTGCCTTATTGGTAAAGAGTAAGCAATAAAAGTCATTAATGATCATAAGAATAACATGAAGGGTACTGGACTGCGTGCCTTATTACTTTTTGGTGGATTTTCTCAAATCACATCACATATAGACCTATTATTTAATGTGTGATTCCGTGAAGTTGTCAGATTGTTACTTGGTACTTGACTGTGAATTCTGAATCTTGAACTTGAAACCGTGAAATGAAAATGAGTAATATTCAAATGACTAGCGAGCTCTGGGCATTCTTTAAAGAAACAGGCTAAGTAATAAGAAAACTCAAATGATTACGATTCTATTCTTAAATGATAATATACAATACGCACCAAATGATTAAGAAGCCATGCGTATTTGCATGAACAAATAGTTTGTTGTAAAGTACACAGTATTTAGCTCATCATAGTTTTTTTAAAAAGTTATAATTCTGCTTTAATCTAGGTAGAAATAACGTTTTCTTTTGTTTGTTATCAATGTTGTGTAATATTGTTTACAGATTTTAGTTTTCTTTTGTTACAGTTCTTTTAGTAGTAAAGTAGTATACATAATAAATAATTTAAATCCATCGACCGTCACCCACTAATTATTTTACGATGCGCGTAGATATACATTATCTAGTTAATATCTCGCTTTGCAGTGATAAAAATTTATAAACCGTGATCACGTCACGCTTTAATTTCACTGATATCAAAAACGTTTCACAACGTGATTGAAATATCACGATATCGCTCACCACTATCTGCGACGTTGTCAGACCTGCCGCTTGTCAGGTATGTTTTGATTTTGTTATGAAACAACGTGTATTTTTAAATTTTTTCAGGTTTCTTTAGCAATGAAAAGTATGTTTATGACCAAGCTTAAATAAAGTGTTATAAAAATGCTTTTTTACAACAATGAAGAGCTTAAGATGGAACGGTTCAAACAGAACTCGCTGTTCGTTAGGAGAACAAGTGGGGACAACAAGAGGAAGCGTTTTATCGATCATTGAAAGTCAAGCGACGCTGGGAACAGTTAGTACTTGGATGGGTGACCGCTTGGAAACACCGAGTGTCGCGAAATTTTTACAAAATATTTTAGTAAATTATACAAAAGATTTTAGTAAATTTTACAGATGATTATAATAAATTTTACAAAAGATTTTAGTAAATTTTAGAAAAATATAAATTACTAAATATTTTGGTAATTTTTTCTAAAAATATTTGTTAACCTTTAGCTATGACTTTATTGCAAATCTTACTAATTGCCAGTCACATAATAGAGCCATAATTTATGGTTAGTATTACTATTCGTCCCAAGTAGCATTTTGAGACACAAATTGGACACACATTCTTTGCTGAGAAACGTTTCGAAACATTTTCGATTAAAATTAAAAAGTTGTATCGAGACACATGTGTTCCAGTTACTAGAAACACTTAGACATGTTTGTTTCGAAATATTTTACAAACCATAGTGTCGATACATTAACGACACGTGAAGATGAATATTTTTCAAAACATTTTTAGTTAAAATTATAAACTTTTGGTAAGACACAAGCAAGATTGCATTGAATTTCCCATAAGAGATTTTTTATGTCATCGGTGTACGTTAATTAGCGATAAATAAGCAACTTCTTGATATTATTTATATTTTAGGTGTTATTATTGATCTATTTTCAATCACAGATTGAGGTAAGTATTTTAGGTAGATTTTTAATCACCATCTGAACAAGTTTGAGGTTATGTTATTATTTAGCAAGATTTAAATTGTTATTTTTCTGTAAAAAAGCTTACTGTACTGTATTTATCAACATAAAGTATGCCGCTGTTTTTAACAGAAAAATAACAATTAAAATCTCCCTATTCAAACAATAATAACATAACCTCAAACCAGATGGTGATTAAAAATCTTTAAAAAACACTTACGTCAATCCGTTTCTGAAAATGAATCAATAATAACATCTAATATAAAAATAATATCAGAAAATTGCTTATTTATCCCTTTAAAACGTGTTCCGATGCTTTAAAAAAATTTCTTATGGGATTCTAGTTTGTTTGGACAGGTATTTCCTCTAGTGACGTCAGACTTAGGCTGTCCATACCCAACCTATGTTTTCTGTGCATACAAGGAAAGCTTTTTTTCTGTGGCATTCACCCCTAATAAACCTTTTATTTTTCTGTGCATCATACGAAACATTATAGAAGCCAAAGACTAGAAATTATGTGTTGAGTCCATTTTGGACCAAAATAATTTATTATTTTATTATAGAGGCCATTTTGTGAAATGAATTTTTATTTTGTTAAAATGAACTTTAATGGAATTCCTGCATCTTTTAAAATACCAAAAGTTGTTACATTAGTTCCATTTTCCTAGCTAAGTCGATTTATAAAAGAAAATTTTGAAAATATTTTAATTTTTATTTTTTTGACAAAGTATATTTTTTTCTGTAAATGCAAATATATCGAGAGCACGTTAAAAATATAAAGCCAAATTACTAAACTGCACGATAAAATTGACTGCGACAATGATTTTTTTGTGCTTATGTGCAATAACTAGGTATATAAGGTATAAGGGAAGAACACCACCCGACATTCCTGCAGTTGAATCCGAAATGACCGAAATCGTATTCCGTCAGCGTCCCGTCAAACGAATCCTGAAAGGACTTGACGTCAAAAAAGCTACTGGTCCAGACGAAATTCCTATTATAGTTCTCAAGAGATGCGCCGATGAACTAACACCAGTATTTTGTAGACTTTTCAACTTATCCTACAAAAAAGGAATATTTCCATCTTGCTGGAAGACGGCGCGAGTCCAGCCTATTCCAAAGAAAGGTAAGAGAACCCTGCCTAACAACTATCGACCAGTCGCATTGCTTTCAGTTATATCAAAAGTAATGGAGAAAGCTATTAAACAACATCTTCTAAAATACCTGGAAGGCTTCAACATTATCAGCGATCATCAATATGGTTTTCGGAAGTCCAGATCAACTGGAGATCTTCTAGCCTATGTCACCCATATTTGGAACAACGCAATCGAACATCATGGGGGGTCTCGGGATGTTGCACTGGATATTTCTAAAGCTTTTGATCGTGTTTGGCATGAAGGGCTTCTAAGTAAACTGCGATCCTATGGTATGCCCAGTCGATTCTGTGCATGATTGTCTAGCTTCCTTAAGGACCGCTCTCTGCAAGTGGCGATCGACGGATTTCTCTCAGACATCTTCACCATCAATGCCGGTGTTCCTCAAGGGTCCATATTATCTCCCACTCTCTTCTTACTCTACATTAACGACCTTCTAGTGAAAACTAAAAATCCGATATTTAGTTTTGCTGACGATAGCACACTTATCTCATCTTTCTCTTTGAATGCGCAAACACCAAGTCGAGTTTAACGCTAAAAAAACCCAGGCAGCAGTTTTCTCTAAAAAGGTTAACATTACAGAACCGGAAATAGTCATAGCTGGACACGCAATCCCACTGGCTTCTTCTATTAATTTGCTGGGCGTCAATCTGGGTGGAAATATGTCTTGGCATAACCACGTTGTGGCAATCGCCAAGATAGCTTCTCAGAAGCTTGGGGTACTCTTCCGAACCAGAAAGTTGTACACACCTCAATAACTTTTGACACTATACAAAGCCCAGATTCGACCATCACTAGAATACTGCTCTCATGTCTGGAGCTCTGCACCCAAACATACTCTTCGGCTACTGGATTCCATCGAAAGGAGGGCTATTCGTCTGATCGGAGACCACGAGCTGACGAAGAACCTCGACAGCCTAGAACATCGAAGACAGGTTGGGGATTTGACTCTCTTTTACAGATATTTTCATGGAAGGTGCTCGGCTGACCTTGCCCTCTTAATTCCGCCCAGAGCGACGAATAGCAGAAATACACGACGAACCACTGCCGCCCATCCATATGTGGTTAAGCTTAATACTCCTCGAACTTCATTATTTAAGAATTCTTCTCATCTGGAGGACTTCGTCCTTGTGGAACGACCTTCCCGAGGTCGTTTTTTCCCAACGAATATAACCTCAAACGATTCAAAACCAACGTGAATCGCTTTTTGCGCACACGCACCACTCCCAGAGTGCCCTAAAGGATTTTTCCTATAGTGCTTGATCATAAAAAAAAAAAAAAATGTGAAATAAAATAACTTAGGAAATATACTTATAACAAATTCATCATGGCGAAATTATAACGTAGCCCCGCCCCTTTATACTGTAAATTTTGAATAACCAAAAGCAGTAACAGTTTAGAAATATTTTCGATAAAAGTTTCGATGCATGCATCGAAACAGCGAAAGTTACAGCTAGTACCAACCACTTGGAAGCACGTGTAAATGTCCCATTTAAAATGTATACGTTTCGAAAATGTTTCCATTTTTGTTGCCAACAGTTTCCAATTTTGATCGGAAACAGAAACGATAGTTACGATACATTGACCATAATGTGTCTAAAAATGCTACTTGGGTTATGGTAAAATTATCTAAGTTTTTCTTTCCGTGCGGATGTAGCCATGCATTGTCATTTGTTGGAATTTTAAATTTGGCACATGCGAGGCATGTGGGCTGTTTACTCGGTATAGTATATTATGTAAATATTACAGATCGACCTTAAAAACAATTATTTTGTTTTAAAAATTTAAATTTATTCCGGAACCTAATTATATTCTTCTATTTTAAGATGATATACGTAAGTAAGATAGTATTAAAAGCACCTAACAACAATTAAGATGAAAACGTGTTTGATAATTTGCATAAATGTTATTTTATTGTTTAATTCTTGTTAAACTTCAACATTTTTTATTAATTTATTTCCCCGTACATTGTATCTTAATTTATATCCAGTGACATCGGTATTTTGGGTTATTTTATTGTAATTTATGTTTCGATCTGAAAATATTTATAAACTTGAATCTTGTTGCTTAGTACGTGTAAATCATATTTTACTGGTTTTATGCAAAGTTATGGAAAATTATTTTTGCTTCTTAATTTACACCAGAGGTTCCCAAACTTTTTTGTGTCAAGGCAAGGGGCCATGTTTTTCGGTTTTTGGTAGACCCCCTACTTACCTGATATTAAACATATACAGGGTGTCCGGGAACATGTGGGAAATCTCCCGGATATGAAGAAAACACGTGAAAAGAATACTATAGGTTCATATAAACTTCTTTCATATCGGCCTCCTCTTCGGAGATATGGGCTCCCAAAGAGCACCAATGGAATCAAGTATTTTACACATAATTATTGAACCACCTGGTATATTTCAATTATTTTTTAATATGATGTATACCAGGTAAGACCCGTCAAATTACTACCCAATAAACTGTTGTGAATAATTCACAGCTGCAGGGACGGACTAGCTGTCACACTCATGGGCCCATTTTTTTTACGCCCTGTATGATGAGAACTTTGGACAATGTTTTTTACATACCTTTAACTATTGGCTAAAAATTAAGTAATCTTCATTCATGTCGCTAATCCTAACCGTTTTCGAGAAAACGTCATTTTATTTACACTGAGTCCCCTAACTGCTCATGGGCTAAATATGAAAAAGCGGACTCTTGAAGGTTGAACATTGGATCGGAACAAAGATGTATATTTTATTGAAATACCCGAAGCACATGACGTATATGAAATGCCGTTTTTTCGAAAACGGTTAGGATTAGCGACATGAATGAAGAGTACATAATTTTTAGCCAATAGTTAAAGGTATGTAAAAAACATTGTCCAAAGTTCTCATCATACAGGGCGTAAAAAAAATGGGCCCATGAGTGTTACAGCTAGTCCGTCCCTGCAGCTGTGAGTAATTCACAATAGTTTCTTGGGTAGTAATTTGACGGGTCTTACCTGGTATACATCATATTAAAAAATAATTGAAATATACCAGGAGGTTCAATAATTATGTGTAAAAAACTTGATTCCATTGGTGCTCTTTGGGAGCCCATATCTCCGAAGAGGAGGCCGATACGAAAGAAGTTTATATGAACCTATAGTATTCTTTTCACCTGTTTTCTTCATATCCGGGAGATTTCCCACATGTTCCCGGACACCCTGTATAATAAATTTTTTACTTCATAGGTACTTTTATAAATAATGTATATGTCTTTATATTATAAGATAGTATAATGTAAGTAGTTAGGTACTGTGTATTTTGAGATCCACTATCGTGGACCCCTATTTTAATTTCATAGACCCCCAAATTTTTTTTTCGCTGACGTACACCCCTTGCAGGTTGCCATAGACCAGTTTGGGAATCACTGATTTACACGCTCGTTCCCCTTTTTACCGTTAACTTGGTATTTGTTCGTTTGTAGAGTGACAAACTTATTATACAGGGTGATTCACGATGAGATTGCATTAGAACATTATGGAGAACTACTGAACATATGTTTTTGAAACTTTGGGGATTTAGATTTATCAATACGCTCTCTTTAACTAAAATATTCACATGTTCCTGTCAATTCCGGTTATACTAGGAGTAGCTGTCAATTTTCGTTTTTTAAATACATGGTAATTTTTATTGTATTTTTCGATTAACCATTAAATTCTACGCAAATTTTATACATCTTTTTGTCTGACTTTGCCAGGTTTTGAGATATCTGAACTTTTTGTAAATATTTGGAAAATGCATGGTGATGAAATAATCCACATCATTTTTTTACCTTAGCACTTCGACTAAAAAATTTCTTACTGAATAGCTAGAACATCATCAATTCTCAAAAATATTTCAAACTTGACAGAAAATATACAGGGTGGTTACAATTCAAGGGTCATTGTGAAATAATTCAACCATTAAGAATTATCTTATTTTAAATGGAACACCCTGTATATTTTTATTTAATTTGATAACAAATTAGATGTTCTTTATGTATAATATTTACTATTCTATACCTATAGCAAAGCATTTCCTCAAAAAAAACAAATTTATTCCGAAAATACTAATTTTTCAAGTATGCTATGAAAACAATTGCGCATAGGTATATACCACATACTTATATATAAACAGTATATTGCCAATACGAACGTTCCAAAATACAAAAAATGTCCCCGCTATGGAGGATGGCGCGGGTCTATTGAGTTTGCACAGTAGGTTAGAAATTTTATCGATCGCGTCAGAGCCGGCCCGACATTATTTGTTTGTTGTGATTCGTCGCCATCTTTGGTTTCGGATGCTTTTTCAAATTACATAATAAAAAGTGGTTCATCCACATTGTTGTCGGTATATTAGTGCTTATAAACTTTCATTTCCTAACAACAATTTTTGTAAAGGAGTTTTTAATTTGTGGTGATTCGATTCGCTGTTTGGTAGGTTAGTTGTTTTGCTTAAGATGAAAGGACACAAGTGCATGGTGCTTTTTTGCAAAACTCGTGGATCAATACCAGGTATAAAGTATTTCAGGTATGTAGGTACATATATACGAAAATATTTTGCTTATCACATTATCCGATCTTCGGAACCGAATTTCACTAAAAAGCTTGTAAAAAAGAAGAGTGTCACTCGTATACAATATAATATATATGTGGTCACTACCTAACCTTAAAATTAATGTATTTTTAATTTGGTGCATTAGTAGTTGATAATAATTCCCAAAATAGTCAATATAGTCATTCATTCTTAATTTTTGGTTTAGAAAAAAAGTGAAGTTAAGAAACATACGACGTCGGATGAAAGTTAAAATAAAGCTCATCGTGTCGATTGTTACAAATATTCGGACGGAATTTGGCACCAAAAGTTTACACCAACCAGGGCACCATGGGATCATCATATCGTCAGAAATCGTATGCATGGAACGCTGTTTTAAATCGAACTAATCGAAATTTTAATTGCAATATTTTTCCTAGCTAACCAGTGAAATTTACATTAAAAAAGTTGAAATTCAGTCCTGTCGACTGTTTACTTTCACAAGGAAATTTCCGAAACTGCGCAAACTCACAACGTCCCCTTCGATGCCCATAGCGGGGACATAATTGCAGATGGTATTGGCAATATACTGTTTATATCCCAGAAGAAATGTCTAAATTCATTTAAAATTCAGCGGTAAGTTTTTTCAAAAAACGCTCGTACCCGTCGATTTTGATTTTTTAATTTTTTTTTTGTGGTAATTTCATGTTCATTCACAGGGTAGCTCAAAAATAAGTTACGACCATCAACTTCATTTTTTCAAATGAAAACATATATTTTTTATTTCATTTTTGAATTTTGCATTGAATTCTAAGCATGTTTCATGTACCATGTCCTATACATAAACTCAACAGTTATTGAAAAAATTAGGATTGAACATATCTATAAGTAAGACCTGTTTATTAAAAAAAAACACAACAAAATCAAATTAAATGTTGAAAATGTGCGCCATTTACGGCTTGACAATATCCAAGACAATCAATAAACTCTCTTTGCACGTTTCCAACCATTTCCGGAGTTATGACACGCACTTCTCTTCGGATTCTTTCTTTCAACTCCTGCATATTGTTTGGCCTGTTAACAAATACTTTTGATTTGAGGTAACCCCACAAAAAAAAGTCCAGCGGAGTTAGGTCTGGCGACCTAGCAGGCCATTCGATAGGTCCTCTCCTTCCAATCCACCGATTGGGAAAGGTTTCATCCAAAAATGTGCGCACAGTGGCCGCATAGTGCGGAGGAGCACCATCTTGTTGGAATATCAGTTCTTCGTCAGGGGAGTCTGGATCCAAAGGATTCGGAAATAAAGCCACTAATGCTGGAATTAATTCTAGTTGGAGAAATTCGAGATATACTTGTCCAGTTAAAGACTGTTCAAAGAAAAATGGACCAATTACTCTTTCGCGTACGATTCCACACCAAACATTTATTTTCTTAGGGTACTGGCTGTGAACCTCTATCATCCAATGCGGATTTTCTGTTGCCCAATATCGGCAATTTTGTCTGTTCACATTACCATTCAAATAGAACGTAGCTTCATCCGAAAAAATAATATTTTTTACTAAATTATTATCTAGATTGCACATATTTTGCATGCGTCCGCAAAACTCACTTCGCCTATCGAAATCATCTTCAAATAACTCATGCACTGGAATAACTTTGTATGGGTGATATTTGTGCTATTGAACTACTCGGTGAACAACAGATTTCGGCATGTGTAAATCGGCCCCAATGTGCGACAGGGGAGTACATGGATTTTCATCCAAGGAAAGCAAAACGTCAAGTTGTTCATTTTCATCTCGAGTAGGACGACCAGATTTAGGCAAATCTCTAACATGACCGAATTCTCTAAACTTAGCCTGTATTCTACTCACCATCTTTTGACATATGGGAGGACGATCAGGATGGATTTCATTAAATAATTGGGCTGTTTCTATTTGAGTACGTGTTTTATCACCAAACCCAACCACGCATAGAATTTAAATTTTTTCCCGTTCCGTTAACTTCACCATTATTGTGAAAACCGCAACTTTAAAACTACGCTTGACAATAATTATACTTATTTGAAATAAAATTGTCATACAGTTTCTATGGAAATAAACGGTGACAGTGAGACAGTACACTCTTACTTATTATGGAGCCCAAAATGAAATATTGCCAGAAGATTTGATAGATCGTTGGATTCCCTAAATGATATGTTCAATCCTAATTTTTTCAATAACTGTTGAGTTTATGTATAGGACATGGTCCATGAAACATGCTTAGAATTCAATGCAAAATTCAAAAATGAAATAAAAAAATATATGTTTTCATTTGAAAAAATGAAGTTGATGGTCGTAACTTATTTTTGAGCTACCCTGTATACATGAAATTACCACAAAAAAAAATTAAAAAAATCAAAATCGACGGGTACGAGCGTTTTTTGAAAAAACTTACCGCTGAATTTTAAATGAATTTAGACATTTCTTCTGGGACTCACTGTATGTATATATGGTGTATACCTACTGATGTCTATACGGAAGAAAATTGATTGATTGCTTGAAAAAATAATTTTCGGAAGCGTTTCTTCGTTGAATTTATAAATAAAATGCAGTTGACTATTTTAAATAGTTTTGAATTTAATGATTCAATATTTTTTTTAAAAAGTAACAAAGAAATAAGTTTAAAAACTTTATTGAAATCAGAAATGTGTTTGAAAATTATAATATTAAAATTATAAATTTAAAAAGTTTTTTTTTTCAAGCATTCAATTAATTTTCCGCCGTGTAGAGTATCTATGTGGAATTGTTTTCATAACACACTTAAAAAGGGATTTAAACGACCCTTAGCCTTAAAATGATGTGCTTCTGATTTGAGATTTTAGGATTATAGGATATTAGGATAAGCTTACATAGTGGCATGGTAAAATTATTCCAATATTTTAATGTTTGCGTTTACCCGGGTTTGTTGTATTTTATTATATTATGCTGTTTGTGTATGATCATTATTGATTATTAATTTACTTTTGTTTAATTCACTTAATTATTTAGTGGGTCAGTTGCAATCTTAATTTACCAATCTAGACGCTTAGGTAATAATTTAATTAAGATATTATGTTACACATTAGATCTAATTTTTTTTAATTAGAAGCATAATGACGAAGACCATGTTTCACTTACTGGGTCAAGTTGATTTTAGTAGAGATATCTAAATGTATTTATAGAACGGAATAACTAATAGTTACAACATATACGTTACATATAGTATGTATATATTATATATCTAAGTACTAAATTTAAATTAGAATTTATGTATACCGCGTACAAATCCGAAAAGGTTGATAATTTTGAGAAAAATGGACTATTATTCCAAGTTATTATAATCTTTTCAAACCTAATTGAAATGCATAAAATACAAATTACTCAGGTTGACCCTCCTACCTCAAGTATCCACTGACAGGTGCCGAAATATACAGGGTGATCAAGATAAGGAGGGTCTGTATGGGGATCTTGTTAATGGAAACAGATACAACTTCGATTAAATGAGGAAAAACTATCACACTCAAAACACTAATGATATGCCACACAGAAAGTTTTGATAAGATGTTTAAGTTTTCAGTTAGTTCAAAAAATTTTTAATTTTTAATTTAATTAACAACTTTTAATGAACCCAATGATTACATAACATTTTTTTAATACGCCGTTGTCTCGTTTGCAAGCAATCATCGTCCACCATTGTCAAATGTCAAATTAGTTAAACATTATCGTTTAATTACGTTTTTCGAGTCATTTCATGAAATTTTCAGTATAACGGACCTGTATTTCCCGTAATTTTGTCAAAAAAGTTTAATGGAGTAGGTACTATAATGAATATCCTGTTTTTGTTTAAGGTTTTATGTCATTGTAGACATAAAACTTTAAATATGCCATACCCGATTATAATATGTAGGTATATATACAGGGTGACAATTTAAAAACTTGAAATGGCCATATATTAGAAACGAAAAACTGAAGAAAAAAACGCAAAAAACAGTTTCTATAAAACGAAGGGGGAACAAAAACAAGCGTATTAGCCCACCCCTATCTGCAACCCCTTGGACAGGGTGAGATAAACCGTTAAAATCTTAAATAGAAAGGGGGTCGAGTGATACATCATTTTTAAGCTCTTGAAAAATGCTTTCCAATGGTACCATAGAAAGGTACATTTCAGGAAATTCTTCTCTGTTCATTAAGGAAAACAATAAATGAAAAGACAATTTTGAAATTTTTTTTTATTAGTTAATTAAATGTTCAAAATGATTGCTACCAATATCCTGGCATATTAAGAGATATCTCTTAAGAATCTCTCTAAACAGTTTAAGCCTCGGTATTTCGTATTGGTTTATTTGCTATTTTTTTTTTGTCGAAAAAAAAAATTTGTTTATAAATATATTCGCATTTTATTATCACAGAATTTACCTTAAAGGTAACTTCTACTAGTATTATTATTTTAAGAACATTTAACTTTCGGTTCAGTTTAAATGAAAAGCAGCACTTCTTATCTTTAACAATGGTGTACAGCACAACTGAACGGGTAGAAATTATTTTCATTTATGGTTCATCAATGTTTTTTAAGAACAGCTCAACGTTTTAACGAAAGGCATCCAGGTCAAAATGTAAGCCCGGAGTATGTTCGCCAACTAGTAGCCAAATTTAAAGAAACTGGTTCTGTCGCGAATATAAAGAGAAATCAACCGAGACTAGCCGACGAAGCAGCGCAAATTGAAATTCTGGGACAGTTTGCAATGAATTCAACTTTATCAACTCGTCAAGCAGCTGTAGCAACTGGATTATATAAAATAAATAATAATGCTATAATAATATGCATATAAATGCTACAGAGGTCTATCGAACCACTAATAGTGATTAGAAAATCAGAGGGACATACTCGGAAATTTATCTTTAGAAGAACGCTTACTACATTTCCAACAGGATGGAGCACCTCCGCATTATGTAGTTCCCGTTAGGCAGTGGTTGGATGATAATTATCCCAACCAGTGGATTGGAAGAAGAGGTCCTGTTGAATGACCACCTAGATCCCCTCTTGACTTCTTTTTGTGGGGTCACCTAAAATCTGTGGTTTTTAAAACGCAACCTGAGTCACTAGAGCAACTTCAGCATAGAATAGTTCAGGAATGCCGTGCTATATCCAGAGAAACCTTTGCAAATGTACGTGAAGAATTTGAAAGTAGGCTTTATTATTGTCTTCAAAACAACGGAAATCATTTTGAACATTTAATTAACTAATAATAAAAAATTTCAAAATTGTCTTTTCATTTATTGTTTTCCTTAATAAACAGAGAAGAATTTCCTGAAATGTACCTTTCTATGGTACCATTGGAAAGCATTTTTCAAGAGCTTCAAAATGACGTATCACTCGACCCCCTTTCTATTTAAGATTTTAAGGGTTTATCTCACCCTGTCCAAGGGGTTGCAGATAGGGGTGGGCTAATACGCTTGTTTTTGTTCCCCCTTCGTTTTATAGAAACTTTTTTTTGCGTTTTTTTCTTCAGTTTTTCGTTTCTAATATATGGCCATTTCAAGTTTTTAAATTGTCACCCTGTATAGGACAGGGTATACGAAATCTTCCTAGAATCTTGCGTATAATTCAAAAATGTATTAGTATAAAGGGTGTTCCATTTAAAATAAGCAGGTTTACAACGACTTCCGGTATAACCGGTGCCATCATATTGAAAATATTTTAGGCACGTTACCCGCGTCAATATTAGAATGCTGTCCAATTTTCAAAAATTTTCCTATGTATAATTTTCAATATACCGGTTCATCTCTATAAATTTTTAGTTTAAATTACAAAAAAAATTTACAGGGCTCGTATGTGATATTATTTCGCAATTTATGACATGTCGGACTACATTTTATCACTTCCGGTTTAGCCGAAACTGATCTCAACTTTAGATTTTTAAATAGAATATGCAGTGTATTTTTGGCTATATCGATTCAAAACACCGTTCCAAATTCAACGACGTCCCTTACGTCACTTTTAACACTTCAAATCATTTTTCTTCTTGTCCTTTCATCTAGATTGCAACGAACTCCTTTTATCTCTCCATTTTTAACTTGTCCTAAGGGTGTGTCAAATTGTTGGAAAAAGTGCTGTGTTTGCCCGAGCGGGCCAATATGTTTCCATTTGAAAAATGTGGTTTCCTGCGAAAGAGCCCTTTTAAAAAGTTAAAAAAAATTCAAAACACAATAAAACTTGAATATTGCATTTTTATCAAGAATTTAGCTTAGGGGGGAAAAAGGGAATTCATAGCAATATACAGAGTGCATCAAGTAAAGTGGCCTATTAGAAGTATCTCGAGAACTAAATTAAATTTTATTTTGAAAATTTGGCTGTGGCTATAAGAGATGGTTTTCTACGTTTAAAAAATATTTTGGATGGTGCGGTGTTGCCGGATCATACCGAAAGTGGTAGCAACTTCGGAATTTTAAATAAATTACCATATATATTATATATTTTTGGAATCTAGGTAAAAATCTAGAACAGTGTTCTGTATAATATTATATACCTATCGTTAAGAGTTTTTGAATTAAAATAATCTTGTGATTTTTTAACGTCGTATCGGGACCTGAAAAGAAAATCGCATCTCTTTAGCTGCTACAGCTATAAAGCTGAAATGTTGACAATAGTTTCACAAGACCATAGACATTTTATAATTTTGAACAGTATTTAATTCGTTTTATACAGGGCGTCTCCATAACAATATTTCTGAGGGAGATGAATTATTGCAAAAATCTTCTTTCTTTTTAATGGGATGGGTAATTAATATTTGATATGTTTTGCTAATGGAGGATCGGAATATTTTGGGACTTATAACGAAATTAAAAAATTATCTTGAAAAAATATATTTTTTGGTAGTTGAACTAAATAATGAAAAATTGATTTGACGTTATGTCTGTGTTATTGTAATAAAAATTAACTAATTCACATTATTCGAGCTTAGATATTTTAAGTTTATTTTATATTCATGGGCAGTGTGGTAGAGTTTTATGTAGAACTTGCAGAAAATTTAATAAACTTCATCCTGATGCAAAATCCAATTAGCGACTGGCCGAATGGCAGACCTGCCAAAGCCAAAAAAAATCCTGATGCAGCTCCTATGACTCCCAAAAAATTGATTGGCCGAGGAGGTCCATGGAAATGGCTCCAAGGTATCCGGATCTTACCCCCCCCCCCCCCCCCATCCCCCTTCTTATAGGGTAGGATTAAGGAAATAGTATACAAGACACCTGTCACCAAGGGAAGATTTAGAAAATCGACTAAGAACAGCTCTGGGGTCTCTAGAAGGGGAAGAAATTAGAAAGGTGACAAATGCACATATTCTGAATTGTGGCATGAATGTTTAAGAGCCAACAATTTAGTTATTAGTTATTTTATCGGTGTTGATGTGTAATTTAAATTTTGTTTATTTACTTATTAATAAATTCCGTATTTGTGAACTATTTTTTACAACAACACAGACATAACTTCAAATGGATTTTTCATTATTTTGTTTTCCATAGCCAACTACCAAGAAATATATTTTTTAAGATTTAAGAAGTTTTTAAATTTCGCTATAAGTCCGAAAATATTGAAGATAGGCATTCATTAGTTAGAATATTCGATCCTCCATTAGCAAAAACATATCAAATACAGGGTGTTCCATTTAAAAAAAAGATTTTTGCAATAATTCATCTCCCTCAGAAATATTGTTATGGAGATCAAACTAATTAAATACTGTTTAAATTATAAAATTTCGATGGTCTTGTGAAACTATTGTCAAAATTTCAGCTTTCTAGCTGTAACCGCTAAAAAGATATGATTTTCTTTCCAGGTTCCAATACGGCGTTAAAAAATCACAAGAGTATTTATAATTCAGGAACTCTTAACGATAGGTATATGATATTATACAGGAAACTGTTCTATAATTTTACCTAGATTCCAAAAAAATATAATATATGGGGTAATTCATTTAAAATTCCGAAGTTGCTACCACCCTCGGTATGATCCGGCAACACCGCTTCATTCAAAATATTTTATAAAAGTAGAAAACAATCTCTTATAGCCACAGCCAAATTTTCAAAATAAAATCTCATTTAGTTCTCGAGATTCTTCTAATAGGCCACTTTACTTGGCGTACCCCGCAGATGAAAAAATAAAAAGAAAAATTATTTAAAGTGTCGGAAAGTTACGTATGGGGTGTCGTTGAATTTGAAATGGTGTCCTGAATCGTTATAGCCAAAAACATACTGGGTGTTCCATTTCAAAATATAAAGTTGAGGTAATTTCCGGTTAAACCGGAAGTGAGAATATGGAGTCCGCCATGCCATTATATGCAAAATAATATCACATACAAACCCATCAAACTTTTTTCAATAATTTAAACAATATAGAAGTTATAGGGGTGACCGTTCCTCCTGAAACACCCGGTACCTGCAAGCCTGAATTAAAACCACGTATTTCGAACGTCAAGAATTAATGTCTTGGGTAGAAAATAAGAAGTCAAAGGAGAAAAAGAATGGACACGGTTCCAATCTAAAAAAAAAAACAAGAACCTGATATAACTGTAGTTCGGTAATGTACTTTTTATGTTTACATTATTCAACGTGAATTGTCTTTTATTAATTAATAATTGAAATAACCTTGCTTATAAATAATTATTTATTTTTACTGAATTTTAATGTCCATCAAAAAGAATATTCCATAATTTTTTTTGCCATAAGACCTTTCAAATAATTTTTTTAAAGTATTAAGTTCAAGTTTATTACGTAATTAATATCTACGTTATTTACATTAATTTTGTTTATTAGTCATGTAATTACCGTACTGCAGACAAATGAATAGAATCAATTAGGGTGCTCATTCGATGTGTCTGCTCTTGTATATTTTGATATGCCATATACTGGGTGAGGATTTTAAAGTGCCAAGAATGCAAAATCCAAAAAATCGCTGCTAACATTTTAAAATATTTTTCCCCTCGAGATTTTATCTGACTGGTGACAAATTTAAAATGTCAAATAGGAAGGTATTTCTTTTTTTTATCTCACATCATCATCATCATCATCAATCAGCCCAATCGCGTCCACTACTGGATATAGGCCTCCCAGAGTCCAATCCACGGCTTGCGAGCATTTGCTGCGTTCATCCGCGCAGTGACGTCACAGGGAGAGCGATTTTTAAATTTCTTATGAAGATTTATACGGTATTAGCGTCTTTAATTCCATTTTAAAGGTATTAAAAGGTTTTACGCAATTAATGGTATGTGAAATGAAAGAATAATATGTGACAAGTATTTACGTATATTAATTTCATAGAAATATAACACACATTACAGCTAAAATACCACTAAAATAAGAAAAGATTCCGATAAACTTTTAAAACAACCGCCGCGCTATCGGAACCGGTCGGCGACAGCCGAAGCTGCTCGGCGACCCCTGCTGGTTGCCACCAGCGTTGTCAATCTTTTAAAATTGTAATATATCCATTACTATTTTAACTATTTTTTAGATGTTCATTGTTGTGAGGCTCCCCATATGAAATTTATGTACAATCTGGAGGTGCCCCCCCCCCCCATATCATAGGAAAGTAACGACCCTTTTTTCGTACTCTGCTTACTCTGACATCGTTTTTTACTATTCTATTAGATTTCGAACAGTTAACCTATTACTTTTGATCAAATATTTCTGGAAGCACTGGTCGCCACGTAGTGGCGTTTGCCCTAGTTTCCCATGGTAATTTTGAGAGTTCATCAGAATTTTTTCTTATTTAGTCGTGTGCGATTATTAAAATAAATATCTGAATTTTCATAAAATAAGGTGGGCTGTGTTCGGTTGTGATATGGATAACCAGGCAAAGAAATTAGATAGAAATATAAGGTATTTCCGATTTCCTAAGAATGAAAACAAAAAAATTAGAATGGATACGGTTTTATTTATTTTGCAAACATTTACTTCTTAAGTATTTTCCACTGAAGCAGATATGGAAATTAAAATATTGTTTATTCAACTACTGAAGCAGACTATGAGTTCCATTACCTCTTCATAATTTCAGTCCCCTGAGAGATGGACTATTTAAGAAAAATATTTTTTTGTTTATAACTACTTAGGTCATACTTTAGCATTAAACTTTGTTGTATGTATGTAAATAAATATACCTAAATACCATGATATTATTATTTCATTTCATATAAAGATTGTTTCACGAAAAATGGATGCAACTTAATGACTGCCGTAAAAGTACCTGGGGCGATCCCATTATTTATGACCGTTTGTTATTATTATGTGGAAAGGACCGGATTGTAATAATTATAATTAAATATAGGCACATCAGGTAGGTTAGGTTGCTTAATTTATATTTAAATATCTTTTTGTGGTAAAATTTGTTAGTTTTTGAGGAATGGTTCAAGAATTGTCTTTTACCAAACATTCCTCAGAATAGCGTGATAGTAATGGAAAATGCGAGCTATCGCAGTCGCCAATTACATAAAGCTCCAAGCTCAAATAATACAAAATTGGAGATTCAGAACTACATGGCGGCGAATGATATATATTTTGAAGAAAATTATAAAAAAGTGATCTTTTAGAAGTTTTAAAGACATTTGGATATAAAAAGTATATGTTTGTGACACATTGGCAGACGAAATTGGACATACAGTGCTACGGCTCCCACCCTAGAGCATATGTGGCACCAGTTTAAATCACTGGTTAGGTCTGAAAATATTTCTCCGACTTTAAGTTCTAGTGTTGTAGAAATAATACGAAAATGCTTCAATGATATTCCCCCAGGTAGTTGGAAAAATTCAGTCCGTCACGTAATAACTGTAGAAAATTCGTATATTAGTCTGGATCGTATAATTAATCCAATTATAATTAATTTTGATGAGGATAGCGATAGCGAAACAGAACTATCTATAGAATGACATTATAAATGTAAATAAATATGACTAGTAATATTTAAAAAAAATTTCATTTGATTACATTAATATAATCATATCATTACTTGTTTTCCTTAGTCCGTCCCTTCATACTTCACTTGTTTATTGCCAAGCTCTTGCCGACACAATGGGACCGACCCAGGAAATCATTAAGTCGTACAAATTTCGTGAAACGTACTGTACCATTAAATGCGTAAAATCTTTTAATGCCTTTAAAAGAGAGTTAAAAACGCTGAAAATATAAATCTCCATAAGGGATTTAAAATTGACTCGCCCATTGACGTCACAAGCCACGCCTCCATCGGCACGGAATCATACCTCTTAGTTATTTATACCAAGCACATACACTATGTGACATTTCGTTACACACACACACACTTATTTATCTAATACCATACCATCTTTATTACTATCAAGTTTAGTGAATAAAAAACGAAAATTTGGCGATGGGAGGTCGCCAATAAACTCGACATTTTCTCTGTCGCCTCCTCGGCATTCTCGACGACTGACGCAACCTCATTCCACGTACCTACCTATCTTTGTTTTCTTTTTAAAATAATCTTTCACTTTGCGATCCCATCGAGGGGTAAACCACCATCTAAAATTTGTACAATAAAATATCCCCTTTTTAAAAAAATACCTTTAAATACCTACAAAGATAAATACCTCAACATACTCATAAATACCAGTAGTATAACTAAGCCAGTTCGCCTTCACCCCCCACTCCTCTGACGTCATACGACCTTGACCGTCGAAGAGTGCAGGTGTTCATTTGACCTTGGGGGTGTCATTGACCTTGGCCGTCGAAGAGTGCAGGTGTTCATTTGACCTTGGGGGTGTCATTGACCTTGAATGTGTGCAGGTGTTCTATTGCATGTGACCTTGGTTTCCAAATGTGCAGGTGTTCTATTGTGTGTGACCTTGGTTTCCAATAGCCATTTTCGACTGGTTCACCTTATGAAACTTCATATAAATAGGTAGGGGGTGTAAAATGTTTCAGTATTCAGCTATCTATGGTTGGGTTAGTTAATTTATTGAAAATGTCTAAATACGAGTGTGAAAAGTGTGGTGTGTCTTTTACCCGATCGTATAGTTTGTTGCGGCATAAGAGAGAATCTTGTATTGCAAGATTCGATCGCGATGTTGTTGGTGTGGATGGTGTAAAGCGATGTAAAATTGATGGTGCGGCATCAACATCTATGGAAACCTGTGCGGTTTGTAATGTTGCCGTACCAAGAAACCAAATGTCAGCCCATCAGAGAACATTGACGCATAAGAGCAAATCATGTGTTAGAGTTTGTGATGGTGTCCAGATTACTGAAAGTGCATTTAAAAATAGAATTGTATCATACCGGGTAAGCTGTGACACCGATCATGTTGACTATTCCGTATTTTTTAATGACATTAAAGTAAAAGTGTTAGATTTAGTAAAGGACAAACTACAATTGGAACAGTCATTAAAAATAAATATGGTTATTGTTGCACGTTATTTCCTACCATCGCAGGAGATATATAGCGACAAAAGTTTTAATACATGTAATCAGATAGTAACTGTTGGAAGCGATCTAGATGATATTTACCATTCCTTTGTTGAGGCCATGAAAGTTCAGACAGCGGATTTTCAAGAGAAAGATTCAGGTAGGTTATAAATATATAGAAATAATTTTGTATGTATTAACATTTAACAAAAAAAACATTTTAAAAAATTGTTTATTTTATCATATTCTTATTGTTTTCTAGGGTGGGCTTTGGACAAGATTTTATATTTGGAAGTGAATATCAACAAGTATTCACCCCTCGGCGGCTCATCCTATATAAAATTGCCACGGTTCATCAACATGAAAGGTGCTGTTCTGAATGTGGTAAATCAGGACGAATGCTGCTTTGCTTGGGCCATCACGTCAGCATTGTGTCCAACAGTTACTATGGCTAACCAGATTACATCGTATCCGCACTATTCAACCATTTTAAATGTAACAGGTATGAATTTTCCAGTAAAATTAGGTGATATATCCAAATTTGAGCAGTTAAATAATATTTCAGTTAATGTATATGGTTTAGAGTCTAGCTTTGAAAATAATAAAATTAAATATGAAGTGGTCGGTCCGTTGAGGTATGCTCCCAGGAAGCTAGGAAGACATGTGAACTTGTTGCTTATAACTGAAGATTGTAAAATTAAAGATGATAGTGAACATACTTGTGATTTTAACTGTTCGAAAAGTCATTACTGTTGCATTACAGATTTATCTCGATTAGTGTCCGGTCAAGTTTCAAATCACCGTCACAAAGTGTACTTTTGTGATGGTTGCCTTGTTCACTTTAATTCACATACATCCTTAATGTTACATCAAATGAATGATTGTAAACATATATATTCGTTGACACCTACAACCGATATAAAAGTTGATAAATTTGGCAAGAGTGTTCCGGAAAACATTTTAAAATTTGATAATATTGAGAAGCAAATGAAAGTGCCATTTGTTGTTTATGCGGACTTTGAATCTGTTTTAAAACCCGTTGAAGCAGTAGAACCAAATCCCCAAAATTCTTACACTGTTAACAATTTAAAACATGAACCATATTCCTTTGCATATATCATAAAATGTTCTTTTAATGATTCAATCACCAAGTTTGAGCTATATCGAGGAAATGATGCTGCAAAAGTATTTGTTGATCGTATTGAAGCAGATGTAAGACATCTGTACAATACATATTTGAGGAATATCGTACCTATGACACAATTAACCACTAATGAGAGAATAGAATTTGAAAATGCAAAGTTTTGCGGTATTTGCGAGCGTCCTTTTGACGATATTAAAGAAAAAGTTAGAGATCACTGTCACATCACAGGTAAAAAACGATTTGGTGCAGCACATTCCATATGTAATTTAAATTATAAATTACCCAGTTTTATTCCCATAATATTTCACAATTTAAGCGGTTACGATAGCCATATGTTTATCAAGGAGCTATGTAGATATGGGGATAAAATTGACGTTATAGCTCAAAGTAAGGAGAAATACATATCATTTACAAAGAGTATTTACATGCATGACTATGTGGATCGAAAAACTGGACAAATAATGAGAAAAAATTTAAAACTGCGATTTATCGATAGTTTTAAATTTTTATCAACATCGTTGGAAAATTTGGGTAACGGATTAAGCAGTGTTGACTTTAAGGAAACACGAAAACATTTTATCGATGATGATCAATTTAAGTTAATGCGTCAGAAAGGTGTTTTTCCATACAATTATATCGATTCAATGGAAAAAATGAATGATCTAAATCTTCCAACTAAAAACCAGTTTTATGATCGGTTGCGGGAAGAGCACATAACCGATGCATGTTATGAAAGAGCTAAAGAGGTTTGGCGCGTGTTCGGTTGTAAGAATTTAGGAGACTATTCCGATTTGTATTTAAAATCGGACGTTTTATTGTTATGCGATGTTTTTGAACAGTTTCGCGATACATGTTTAAACGTTTATAAATTAGACGCAGCACAGTATTACACTCTGCCAAGTTTGTCATTTGATTGTATGTTGCGTATGAGTAAGGTAGAGCTAGAGCTTTTGACGGACATTGATATAGTTCATTTTTTTCAAAAAGGTATTCGCGGCGGTATCAGTCAGTGTTCAGAACGGGAACATATTGCCAATAATTGTTATTTACCAAACTACGATCCCTCTAAGCCTTCTTCATTTATTACCTATTTGGATGCAACAAACTTGTATGGTCATAGTATGTCACAAGCATTACCATATGGTGGTTTTCAATGGTTGTCGGAACGCGAAATTTTAGATTTAAATATTATGAGTGTAGATGATGATGGTCCGCATGGTTATGTTCTGGAGGTGGATGTACATTATCCGCAAGAACTACACGACGCCCATTCAGATCTTCCATTTTTAGTGGAAAACATCGTACCACCGCTTCAAGAAGCAAAATTATCAAAATTAATTCCCAACGTAAATGATAAAATTAAATATATTATTCATTACAGAACGTTAAAGCAAGCCATTAATAACGGCCTTATGGTAATGCGAACGCATAGAATATTAAAATTTAATCAGTCAAAGTGGTTAAAAACATACGTCGATTTTAATACACAACTACGGAACGCGTCAACAACAAAGTTTGGTAAAGACCTTTTTAAATTAATTATAAATGCTATTTTTGGAAAGACCATGGAAAACGTAGAAAAGCGTAAAGATATTAAGTTAGTAACCCATTGGGATAATGCTAGAGGTAGACCTGGTGCTAGAGCATTAATTTCTCGTCCCAATTTCAACGATAGGTCTGTATTTACCCCTGATTTTGTCGCTATTCACATGGGAAAATTAAAAATTATGTACAACAAGCCAATATATATTGGGTTTTCCATTTTGGACATTTCAAAAACAGTTATTTATGATTTTTTCTATAATTTCATAAAGAAAAAGTTTGGTAGTAATGTTTCCTTACTGTACACCGACACAGATTCACTAATATTAAAAGTATTAACTGATGATTTTTATCGTTTTATATCTGAAAATCCGGATAAATTTGACACATCTAACTACCCCGAAAATAATCATTTTAACATCGTTAAAAGCAATTCGGTTCCAGGTAAAATGAAGGATGAATTTCCTTGTGATCCGATAGTTGCTTTCTATGGTACCGGTGCCAAAGCATATTATATTAAATCATTAAACGGTGAGTTGAAAAAGGCCAAAGGTATTAAAAAATCGGTTATCGAAAAGGAACTTCATCTGGATGATTATCGAAAAGTCGTTGAGGGGGGCGGTTTAATCTTTAGAAAAATGAAGACCTTTCGGAGTGTGTTACACGATGTATATACGCAAATAATAAATAAAGTGGCTCTATCAGGCTATGATGATAAACGCTATTTAATACCGTCAACAACTAAAACTCTACCTTGGGGGCATACAGATATAGAGTTTTATAATTCAAATCCAGAGGAGAATTTAGAAAATTTATTAAAAGTTGTAAAAACCTTTCAGCAGCAGCAGCAACAGCAGTAATAAAATAATAATAAAGACTGGAAAATTCATACCGTATGTCATATTATATATTCGAAATAAAACACTATTTTTATTGTATTATCTGAATTTATTAAATTTATTGTAATTTATATATATAATTCGATTATATATGTATTAAGTCTTGCAGAGTAATAAATATATATTTTTTTATATTTTCGATTTGTTAAAATTAACTATATTTATTTATACATAAAAAAATTACACATACATAATTATTTATGTTGAATATTAGCGAATATGATAACTCGCTAAGACGATGTTAAAATAAAGACTGAAATATTTAACTCCCTAAAATACTCTTCCTTTAAAATATAAGGTGAATAAAAATCAAACAGTATTGAATTAAAAAATTGTTTTATTAGAAAATTGACAAAATATAATCATACATATTAAACTAACATATTGTATACTTCTTTTGAAACCCATTGTCTTCGTAGTAGGTCCCGCTGAGTAATAGACCGCTTTCCATTGTACTGGTATGATCCACAGCCATTACATTTGGTGATTTTGATTCGCATAATATCTACATAACTGATGGTGTTATTATGGTTCCACTGCAACATAATTCTGTCACAAATAAAACATTTGGTACGGATGGAAGGAAATCGCGACCCTTCACAAGTCTTTGAGGAAAAGTTTGGTTCTTGATCGAGCGGTAACATAGTATTAACAGTATGAGTTTGTAAAAATATATGCAGATATTTAGTACTACAGAGTACTTTTATATAGATTTTCTAAGGACACAATATGCCCTTGAATAGTCTAAAATAATGAAAGTAAACATTGAAAGCTCGAATCTTGAAATCAGCATCGAGGACACATCTTAACCTTGTATATTATCTAATACCTTGAGGGTGTATTGTAGATGGGTATAGGTAAGGGTGGGGTAATAGAGCATAAAATAATGTGGACCTAGAAAATTTCTTCAGTTTAAAACTTCCACTCGTTCCATCCGTTTGTATTTGTGTTTTGTTGCGTTAGTTAAGTTAGTGTTTTGCTGTGTTAGTTAAGTTATTATAATTGTGTTTAGTTCGTGTCTTGTTGTGATAGTTCGTTTAAAATGAGTTCGAAAAAAATGGTCGTGGCTGAGATTGTGAATAGTGAAGTGTTGTTAACCCCCGAAGGGTTATTGGACGATGGCGACGAGATTCCGGTGGGTGATAACACGATGGAGATAATTAATGAGTTGTTTGAAGAGAACCAACCAGGGAATAAAATAAACATAATCAGTGACATTATTGTGAAGGAGAAAGATCCGGTACCTACAAGTAAGCTTAAAAAACTCCTCACTATGCCGGCGGGTGATGCCACTAAGACAGCATCATCATTTTATGCCGGTAAAGCGGAGAAGATATACAAATTTCGAAAGCCAGCCAAAGGTACCGGTTATCCCTGGTTGGAAAAACCATCAACATCAACTTCATCATCGTCGAAGCAGCGGCCTAAGACTCCTCTTTCGCCTATCTTAAATAAAAGTCGATATATGCGAAAGAGGATTTACGAAGACGTAACACCCGTTGCCACACCGGATGCCACCCCTGTCGCCACCCAAGATACCACCCCTGTAGCCACCCCAGATGCCACCCCAGTATCCAACCCAGCAGCCAGCCCAGTAGCCGAGCCCACCGCCAGCCCAGTAGCCGAGCCAACCGCCAGCCCAGTAGCCGAGCCAGCCGCCAGCCCAGTCACCAGCCCAACCACCAGCCGAGTTGCCACCCCGGTTGTCACACCTGTTGCGGCAACTACTGTTCCGGATGATGATTCAACTGCACCATCGGCTCCTGACTGGAGTATGCAGTACAGCCAGGAAGCCGAGCGGGAGGCCATTATCCGGACCTTCAACATCCGTAGCGGTTGGAAAAGGAGGCTGGCCGAAAGTGTTAGTGAGGCAAGTGACCTGGAAAGGCAAATAAACGAACTACAAAGTAGGTTAGCTATTGTAAATAATGTTATAGATAAGTATAGGTTTAAGATAGAGACTAGTTTAGTATAGCTTTAATTATTATGTTTAGTTCTGTAAATATGTAAAAAATGTATAAGTTAAGTTAGGGATAAAAACAGTAATTTGTATCGTAGGTTAAGAGTTTTTAAATAAGTTATGTGTAATTGTAAATAATTAATAAAATAATGATATTGTAAATAAAAAATGTTTATACATGTACAAATTTGTATATACAAATAAAAATTTACTTCACCTTATATAATATGTCTTTATTTTAATCAACACAAGGTTATTATAGGAAAAAGTTGTTCAAGGGAAAATATTGGGGATGGCTCGATTTAAAAAAACAAACAATTTTTTGTAAAAAAACTAAAGGGTTTGGGAAAAAAGCTATAGGAAAAAGTTGTTCAGGGTTATATTTTGCATAGGAATCCATTTTTAAAAACTGAAAATTAAAAAATTTTTCAAATATTGGAACTTAGTAAAAATTTGGAGGGTGGTCGGAACAAATAATTTTTTGTAAAAAAACTAAAGGGTTTATGAAAAAAAGCTATACGAAAAAGTTGTTCAGGGTTATATTCTACATAGGAATCCATTTTTAAAAACTGAAAACTAAAAAATTTTTGAAATATTGGGACATAGAAGAAATTCGGGGGGTGGTCGGAACAAATAATTTTTTGTAAAAAAACTAAAGGGTTTGGGAAAAAAAGCTATAGGAAAAAGTTGTTCAGGGTTATATTCTACATAGGAATCCATTTTTAAAAACTGAAAATTAAAAAATTTTTCAAATATTGACACTTAGTAAAAATTCGGGGGGTGGTCGGAACAAATAATTTTTTGTAAAAAAACTAAAGGGTTTATGGAAAAAAGCTATAGGAAAATGTCGTTCAGGGTTATATTCTACATAGGAACCCATTTTTAAAAACTGAAAATTAAAAAATTTTTCAAATATTGGAACATAGAAAAAATTCGGGGGGTGGTCGGAACAAATAATTTTTTGTAAAAAAACTAAAGGGTTTGGGAAAAAAAGCTATAGGAAAAAGTTGTTCAGGGTTATATTCTACATAGGAACCCATTTTTAAAAACTGAAAATTAAAAAATTTTTCAAATATTGACACTTAGTAAAAATTCGGGGGGTGGTCGGAACAAATAATTTTTTGTAAAAAAACTAAAGGGTTTGGGAAAAAAAGCTATAGGAAAATGTTGTTCAGGGTTATATTCTACATAGGAATCCATTTTTAAAAACTGAAAATTAAAAAATTTTTCAAATATCGGAACATAGAAGAAATTCGGGGGGTGGTTTCAACAAACAATTTTTTGTAAAAAAACTAAAGGGTTTCTGAAAAAAAGCTATACGAAAAAGTTGTTCAGGGTTATATTCTACATAGGAATCCATTTTTAAAAACTGAAAATTAAAAAATTTTTCAAATATTGGAACATAGAAGAAAGTCGGGGGGTGGTTTCAACAAACAATTTTTTGTAAAAAAACTAAAGGGTTTATGAAAAAAAGCTATACGAAAAAGTTGTTCAGGGGAATATTCTGCATAGGAATCCATTTTTAAAAACTGAAAATTAAAAATTTTTTCAAATATTGGAACATAGAAGAAATTCGGGGGGGTGGTTTCAACAAACAATTTTTTGTAAAAAAACTAAAGGGTTTATGAAAAAAAGCTATACGAAAAAGTTGTTCAGGGGAATATTCTGCATAGGAATCCAATTTTCAAAAGTCAAATATTTTAAAAATGAAAAAAGACTTTTGAAAAAGATAGGGTTTTAATAGTCTTAACATTAAAAAATGCATAGCTCCCTTAGTATACATGCTAGAAGAAAACCAGAAGCATTAAAAGTTCCTGAAATTTCACGATCTTTGCTCTGGTGCAAAAAAATTCAAAATTGCATCATAAATAAAAAAGTTAGCTTCTTAAAAAATGGAGATTCATATTGCTGCTACAAAAAAAAAGTTCGAATAAAAAATGTCAGAAATCGAACCCTGAATATTGACAAGAAACTGCGCATAAAAAATCCCTAAGGTAAAAAAGTACTCAAAAAAAAGTCGAAAAATGGGGCAGAAGGGAATCCCCAAAATATGCGTACTATAGCGGAAAATGATCTTCTGCCCGGGGGTAGTGGGGGCTTGGGGGGGAGTGGGAGGCCCCCAAAAAAAATAGTTTTTTTTTTTTTAAGTCCGAGAACCTGCGCATTACGGAAGTCGGTCACGAAGCGAAAATTTGATATAAAAAAATTTGATTCGGGTACTTCTTGATGAGGCGAGTATTTTTAGTTATATAAACTTTTCTCAAAAAATGAGCGCAAATACCTTAAAAAAAATCATTTTGTTTTCCAATATTTTAAAAAATACGAAATTTTCAGTTTTCCTTCAATGTTAGGTAAAAAGTGTATAGCACTAAAAAGTTGCTTAATGACATTTACTGAATATTATAAAGAATAGAATTTTCTCAGGAATCAATAATAACTTAGTTTTGACACGTATTTGTTTTTTTTCCCGAAATATTCAAAGTTCACATATTTCATAAAATACGATATTTTCAGTTTTCAGTTTTTGGAAAATGGATTCCTATGTAGAATATAACCCTGAACAACATTTTCCTATAGCTTTTTTTCCCAAACCCTTTAGTTTTTTTACAAAAAATTATTTGTTCCGACCACCCCCCGAATTTTTACTAAGTGTCAATATTTGAAAAATTTTTTAATTTTCAGTTTTTAAAAATGGATTCCTATGTAGAATATAACCCTGAACAACTTTTTCCTATAGCTTTTTTTCCCAAACCCTTTAGTTTTTTTACAAAAAATTATTTGTTCCGACCACCCCCCGAATTTTTACTAAGTGTCAATATTTGAAAAATTTTTTAATTTTCAGTTTTTAAAAATGGATTCCTATGTAGAATATAACCCTGAACAACTTTTTCCTATAGCTTTTTTTCCCAAACCCTTTAGTTTTTTTACAAAAAATTATTTGTTCCGACCACCCCCCGAATTTTTACTAAGTGTCAATATTTGAAAAATTTTTTAATTTTCAGTTTTTAAAAATGGATTCCTATGTAGAATATAACCCTGAACAACTTTTTCCTATAGCTTTTTTCCATAAACCCTTTAGTTTTTTTACAAAAAATTATTTGTTCCGACCACCCCCCGAATTTTTACTAAGTGTCAATATTTGAAAAATTTTTTAATTTTCAGTTTTTAAAAATGGGTTCCTATGTAGAATATAACCCTGAACAACATTTTCCTATAGCTTTTTTTCCCAAACCCTTTAGTTTTTTTACAAAAAATTATTTGTTCCGACCACCCCCCGAATTTTTACTAAGTGTCAATATTTGAAAAATTTTTTAATTTTCAGTTTTTAAAAATGGATTCCTATGTAGAATATAACCCTGAACAACTTTTTCCTATAGCTTTTTTTCCCAAACCCTTTAGTTTTTTTACAAAAAATTATTTGTTCCGACCACCCCCCGAATTTTTACTAAGTGTCAATATTTGAAAAATTTTTTAATTTTCAGTTTTTAAAAATGGATTCCTATGTAGAATATAACCCTGAACAACTTTTTCCTATAGCTTTTTTCCATAAACCCTTTAGTTTTTTTACAAAAAATTATTTGTTCCGACCACCCCCCGAATTTTTACTAAGTGTCAATATTTGAAAAATTTTTTAATTTTCAGTTTTTAAAAATGGGTTCCTATGTAGAATATAACCCTGAACAACATTTTCCTATAGCTTTTTTTCCCAAACCATTTAGTTTTTTTACAAAAAATTGTTTGTTCCAACCGACAATTGTAAAAATTTGAAAAAAAAATGTAGTCTTATGTATATTGAAGAAATATTTCAGCAACCAACTTGACTAGTTTGACGACAGTAATTTTTCACCCCCACCACATTTAAATGTATATATAACCAGGGATTGTTAGGAAGAGCATCATTCGTCAACATGAATTCGAACGATCCGCAATCAATTTACTTGCAAGACGCTAAGAAACGTTTGGAGGAGGCGAGGGAGCAGAGGGAGCAATCGAGAATTGCGGAATATTGGAACGCATGGCGTACCAAAAATACGGGAAAGCCTACGATGGTTGTGGCACCGACACCGAGGCCTCCTTCACCAGTGCCTGAAGCAGCAGCACCGGTGTTTGAGGTGTTGGTGGAGGCCGTTGACGGGCCCGAGAGGGTGCTCCAGCCTGGCGAGCGGGTTGAACTGCTACGGCAGATGAACCAACGCCGCGAGGTTCGAGCAGCTCGAAGGGTTGCTCCAATTCAACCGGCACCGCGGCGGCGGCGACCGGCACCGCGGTCCGTTATGGTCGCGAGAGGCGATTTCGTGGAATAGTCTCTCTCTGCTCTTTCTCCGTCCACATTATGATAACCCGCTTCGAACCCTGACACCCACCTGCCCTTCTAAGGGCAACAAAATGTTCCATAGTAGTTAGTCGAGATTACTCGATGACACAATTTTTCTTCAAGAATATATTTCTTGATTGAAAAGTTTGTGTTACTCTGCAAGTGTCTGTGTTGCCGTTGTTGGTATATGCAGAACGAACTTGATAAATTTAAGCAAGTTCGCTCTCTATTATCAACAATAATAGGAAGGGGCACAGTTGTATCTTCCAGAGTAACACACATATTATGACAATGTATGTCATGCACTGTACAAGACGTCAAAGAAGACACGACATGTATACACAATATTCTTCAACATGAAATTTATTCTTGACGATAAACATAGGATTTCAAATAACAACAGCAGCACCAATACAGTTCTATCTTCCAGTGAAACACATGTATTTAAGGATACTATGTCGATGAGTGTCTCTGTTCTTGGCATGCATTTTACCATCACAGGAAACAAACACATTGCCAATCATGTTTTTGGGGTATTACAATTAACTTCAACAAGAAATTTTTTCTTGACGAAGTAAATTGTGCCACCTTGATTTGGGGTGTTAACTAATCTACATCAAAGTCAAAAGACCATAAAAAATGTGGCCCTGAAAAGGGCCGATTTTGTTGTCCCAATGGGACCATGGGTTGACCAGTTGGAAGAATTAATGGTCGGTGGTGGAATCAGCGGGACCATCACTCAAATCGTCTTCAAAATCCCACCAAGACGTGGAATCCGCTGGCCCGCTAAATTCGTCCTCCACGACTTCAGCGGTTATCGAATCGGATGATGAATCCGGTTCGGTCGACTCTACATTACTGCCGCTACCACTTGGCATAGGTGGCATTGGTGGTTCTCCTTGGTATTCGAACCTTTCGCCATTTGGCACTGTCTCATCGCTAAATATAGACGAGCCACGACTTTCTGGTCTTCCTTCAGCCATTGTCAAAATGTATATGAAGAATTGAATGAGCAACACTCATATATATATATAGGTTAGAGAGTTTAGGTGGGGATAAACATAAACTTTTGGTGTCGATAAACATAGAATTTTAAAAAATAGCAGCACCAATACAGTTCTATCTTCTAGTAAAACATATGTATTTAAGAATACTATGTCAATAAGTGTCTCTATTCTTGGCATCCATTTTGCCGTCACAGAAAACACACACACACACACACACATACCAAACACATCCTTAGAGTATTACAATTAACTTCAACAAGAAATTTATTCTTGACAAAGTAAATTGTGCCACCCTGGTTTGGAGCATTAACTAATCTACATCAAAGTCAAAAGACCATTAAAAAATGTGGCCCTTAAAAGGGCCGATTTTGTTGTCCCAAAGGGACCAGGGTTGTCCGGATCCGTAAGCCGTAGGCGTCGACTTAGGTGTGTGTTACCTTATTTGTAATAGAATTTACATTCTATTACAAATAAGGCAAGAGTCTTGGTGAAAGACTGTATATAGTCTATCACCACACAACGAGCAATTCAGCCCTTCGTGTGGTCTGACTGCCCTCGCGAATGTAACGTGGGTCTGGAGGAACCTAACATCCATTAGACCCTCAAACCTGCTCATGTAGCAATGCATGCATATTTGTACATGCTCGCCCCACATTACCGCTGATTTGACCATACAAAACCTCGGTCTCAGCCTACGTCGAACCCTACGTACCCTTCTATCTTGAAGGTTTAACCCATTATCAGTGGAATACCCATCATCTGAACTGGATGACATCTTGGTATAGAATGAATTTCTCATCCTAGATCACCTACTTATATACACCATTTTCTTCCCCCACCACAAAATTTATCACCTTTAACTTTCATTATCCTACAGAAATGAAATACAGACTAGTTTTCATGGTTTTATTTCTACATTCTACATGAATAATAATAACTTAAAACTATATTACATTGATTTATTAGTAACAGAACCATTTAATATATTATAACTAAAGAATGCATCGTGAATTATTAGCGCATACACTTTAATGTCTTTAGGAAATTTACTCTTGCGTGTATCAAACTCCAACTTAACATCCACTGTAGATGTTTTGATAGCTTCCGGTTGACGACTACAATCAATAATGAATACTGGATTCATGAGGTATTCAGCAAAACTCATCATTGGATCGTTAAGCTCACGTTGATAATAGCTCACTTGAAAATTCTCATAGTTGTAATAGGCGGGGGCATATAATTTCTTCGTAAAATCCAAATTCCATCGCTCATAGGGGAATTTAGTGGCGTTCAGATACAGAGTAATGTCACTGATATCGGCCGTAGTAAATTGTGTAGCATCCTTTGCTCTATTGTCTGAATAAGTGCTTTCCTGGAAACCCAGGATCAAATACCTCGGTTTTTCGAGACTCGTGCTAGTTCTTAACGACCAGACGTCTGATGATGTTTCACGCAAAGCTGGCAGTTCGTAAAGATCCCATTTACGGTAGGCCATAGGAATGTTTGATGAACTACTTCCACCTTTATTGATACGAGATAATATTTTCAATTTTTGTCGATCATCGGGAATAATGTGACGGATTTTCCACTCAATCTTGTCAATAGTAATGGCTGCATCAACTTCTGCGATATAGCAATTATTGAACGTACGGGCAATTATTAAAATTAGCTCCTGTTTAACATTAAATATTCCTTTTGAATAATCCTCAGCAAATCCCATGAGATATTTTAGAGGTAGCTTTCCGGAGAATACGTTACTGGTAGCATCGAAAATGCATTGGTTTGTCTCATTCAGGCCCCATCCACATCCCATAAGAGTTCTTTTTTGGGACGCACCCAAAGATGCCAGGGTTTTTAATGTTGACGTAATTCCGGGTTTTCGAACAACAGCTACTTGCTCACCTCCCATTTCATAGCGGATTTCATCGAACAGAAAAGCGATTGCATTATTTGATAGGTAACATTTTTTGGTAACATCACTGGGTTTAAAAGTTCCCTCAATGTAGATATAACTATCTGATATATCCAAAATTATATCTTGAAAGTGTACTGGAATACGAATTTCATCAGAATTGTTAAATGCTGGAGAACCATATGGTTTATATGTGTGTTCTTGTAAACTGATAATGGAATTATCGAATATTGGTTCGGTAAAAACTTCAATTTTGTCACTAGTGGTGGCCATTTTTCGCTATTTTCTTCGTTGTACTTCTAAACCAATTGATTCTAGAAATTTGCAATCTTTCGCTGAGAGCTGTATATGACTCGAACGTCTTTCCAATCTAGCGTCTGAATTGTGAATGATCCTCGGATGTGTGATATGCTTACTTTTATGTTTTATTGTTGTTACACCTCGAGCTGTTGACAGCATATTCAATTGACGATTGAAGCAAAAACCCATAATTATGATATTTTTTTCAGCTCTAATTTTACAATAATTTTTTCACCTCCAAAGTCTATCAGATCACCACGATCGTCCAAGATGCGTAGAGTAATGTTGTCTATTGACTGACGTCCCTCCGGCATTATCGGCATATAAATGTTATTTTGTGGTTCTTTTGAAATTTTGTAACCAGGTTCAACATCAATATCAAATTCAAATAATGTGTGGCTTTCTCTAGAGTTTAGATATGCTCCAGAAATTATATTACAATCCACTCTTATAATGCGCACTTTCATTATGTCCACATTATTGCTTGATTCATGTCGTTTTCCACTTTTTAGCAGTACCCGCCCAAAACCCAATAGTCCACCAATACTGTTTTTTACACGAAAATCAATCTCGTATGTCGACTTGAGTTCACATTTTAATGTATTATTATTGGCTACTAATGAAAATAATCCCTCACATTCTTCTCCCCTGCAGGATTCTTTTAAACTTGCGTATATTGCTTTTCCAATTTCATCAATTTCATAAGCTCCAGGTGGAATCCTTAAAAGCGTGGCCTTTGAGCTGTTCTTCTTTTTGTATGCAAACCCATTGTTATTTTGGTCGATATTAAAAATAGAATTATATGTGTAAAATCCCAACAGTGCAAGACCATACTTGCAGGATGATTTCAATTCAACAGGAGGATAAAAATTTGCACTCAAGACACTTGAGTGTCCTGTTAGTGTGAACGTGTATGACATGACTGACAATAAAACCACTTATGTATATGATTTATTGTTGCTTGCAACAGTTTAGAAGGTTTGGTAAGCTTACGCCTCGCTTCACTTCTGTCATTGCTTCAGCCGTTATTTTGACATCGCTGATTTTACAATAACAACAAAACAGCTTCCTTGGTGTGGGTCCATCTCCTTCATCCTCCTCCTCCTCCTCCTCCTCATCATCGGAATTATATTTTTTATAATGTTCGCTGCAGTACTGATAATCTAGCATGTCGATGTCACTCTTCAAATCATCAGGTAACCTATCCCAAACGAGTGCGATTTGATTTGGAGCTAACGCTATCATCACTTCCTTAGGCATATTTTCCAGCTGTTTTGTCGTCATTTTTCTCAATTCACAGCCGACTTGACGATACGCTTTAAGCGACAACAACATTTTCGTGTAGTTATCACGATCCATTTGTGGCGTCACAGTCGACATGATCTTTTGAAAGAAACGTCAAACACAAATGTCCACACCAAACTGTACCAAAATCTTGTTGACGGTCGTATGTATAGAAAATTTTCTTCGTTGCTTCAGAACCCTTTTGTAGATAATGTACCAATTCAATGGGTGGAGGTAAATCACCGAAACTATCATAATATGTCACATTCGATTTGTTTTTTCTATATGCTACCCAATGAGTCCCATCCCCAACTATGCTATCCAAATTAATAATTGCAGCTTCATTGCGTTGGGGTCCGCACACTGGCAACGAGTCTCTCATATAGACCCCTCTAAAATATGGTATTTTCATCTTTAAAGCATACTTTTGTAAATCAATATTGGATAGTGGACGTTGAGGTAGGGATTTTAATAGTTTTTTGATTTTACACTGCTATTATTCAGAAATAGACCCATACCTGCACGGTATGGTTTAAGAAACAATCCATTTCCTTTTTTTGATCGCAGATGTAAGGTAGCACCTGTTTTCTCAGCATTCGCATTTTTTATCGTCTTTATAGCACGCACAATACCCGCTGCACCGCCAGCTAAGGATCCTAAAGCCGACAGTCCTGCAAATATTGGTATCAGCGGTAATATGCCACCAGTTTTAGGGATCGGTATAATTCGAGGAGTTCGAATTCTCCTTTTGCCACCGGCTGTTTTTAAAGATTTTCGGGCAGCGATAATAGCTATTTTTGATGCTTTCATTATATTTTTTTCAAGACCTTTTTTTCCTCCAGCTTTTAATAATTGTAATCGAATTGGTTGTCTGATAGCTGAACCAAAAGCTTTCTTCTGTTGACGTTGTCTACACTTATTGGCTCCATTTCTTTTCGAAGCCTTCCCACGACGGCGACGACGACGACGACGACGAGACCGTTTGTTTTGCCCAGTCGGCATACCCATACCAAAACGTTGTTTTGTTTTCATTATATTGGTTACGAGCCAAGCTGCAGCTTTTTCTTTTGCACTGGCCTCCTTGGATTTTACTCTTTTCCAAGCGCTTTGCTCGAGTTCGTAATCGGCTTGGTGACGTGCACTTAAATCTTCACTATTATGCAAATAAGCTAAATCGTGTTTTTTGCAAGCAGCATCCAATGGATTTATTCCTTGATCACCTCTTTTAACGCGTTTTATTACTTTTGTACCGGGTCCACAATACTGGTAACCGGGAATATGCGCCTCAATCGGTAGCCTATTAATTAATGTATTAACAATACCAGTACCAGTCTTACGCGATAAACCAGACCGTCCACTTCGCTTGACGGATGACATCTGAATGACTACGATCAATGTAAAACAGCTATAAAATATAAACAAAATGAGAATTGTGGCGCTTAAACAAAAATTACCAGTTGATAATCTTGATGAGAAGGTCGGATCCGGACAAGATCAGAAAATATTAAGGAGACATGGCCCATTGCTTCCATCATCTATTCGCGGCCTGCTAATTGGCCCCTCGAACTGTGGGAAAACCAACGTAATGATATCACTGCTTACACATCCATTGGGATTGCGCTTTGAAAATGTATACATTTACTCGAAGTCACTATATCAACCAAAATATGAATATTTAAGAAAAATCTTATTACCAATTAAAGGTCTTGGCTACTATACATTTAGTGATGGAAATAATATCGTGGAACCGTCAGATGCAAAACCAAATTCGGTGTTCATTTTTGATGATGTTATGTGTGAGAAACAGGATGTCATAAGATCATATTTTAGTATGGGACGCCATAAAAATGTGGATGTTTTTTACTTAGCCCAGACATATTCACGTGTTCCTAAACAACTTGTGCGAGATAACGCCAACTTCATTATAATGTTTAAACAGGATGAGATGAATATGCGACATATATTTTCCGATCATGTTTCACCTGACCTGACGTTTCAGCAATTTCAACAAATGTGCTCTAAATGCTGGGACAGCAAGTATGGTTTTTTAGTTATCGATAAAGATAGTAATGTAAATTCGGGAAGATATCGCAAGGGTTTCGATAGCTATATATATTTATAGAAGTAACCATAGCAGCTCATTTCATCATTGTCCGGTAATTTGAAAACATCATGAATGAAGAAATCGATTTAAAGCGTAAGCTGGTGGAAACGACCAGTGCAGTGAGAAAAAAATTTAAGCAAATTAAAGCATCTAAAGCACAAAATAACATTGATTTGGAACAGTTTTACGAACCCATTACTAAACCACTAAAATCCATATCCAATATAGTAGTGAAGCAGCAGCAGCAGCAGCAGCAGAATCAGCCAATAATAACCCAAAAATCAGTTACTAAAACTAAACCACAAAGTCGTAGTTCCAGCACAAGTATGGAATTAACAGCAGATACAATGTCAATGGATCCATCAATGGAGTCACCTACACTGAAACATAGAATATATGATGAGTCATTGTTTGCAACACCATCCCCATCAAACAAATCTGACTTATCTAGTTCATCACCATCTTTAAAAAACATTAATATCTATCTGAAGGGGTTACAAAAGCAGCCATCGAAGTATGATACAGTTTATGGTGTCTATTATGATAAAGTAAATAAAAAGAAAACATTTATTGGTAATGTAGAAGTGCGTTTTCCTAACGGACAGGTGTCATTATATAAAAACAACAGAAATATTGCTATATTGAATGGAACAAATGAACTCTATGACTTGATTTTTCTAAAAAATCCTCCAATCCTGGTCGAAGAAAGTGAATGGAACAAAGACACTCTTCAAGAATACAAAGATATTTTGGAATTAACAAATGCTGCATATATTAATTATAATAAGACTATGGGTTTAAGGGAAACCCGATGGTTAAAATATAGACAAATTATAAAACCACTAATGGAGGGAACTAAGCTTGGTGCTGGTATACGAAAAAAAAAGAAATCCGAAATTCGGTTACCTGTAAAGAAGACTTTATCATCTAAATTATCTCAATATGTCTACTGGAATAAACCCTGTGAGTTGGTGGATCGATTACGATTATTGTGGAGTTCAAAAGTAGCCGGACATACTGGACACGATAATGAAATTATGTCAATTATTGAAGAGCTTCGAGAGGAGGGTATAATATATTAAGAATTACAATTCATTACATTCATCAGTGTTGAATAAGACGTCACGTATACTATGGATCCTAGCCCCGAAAAACTTAAAATAGTTAATGAACTACATAAAGGTGCAAGAAAAAATTTCATTAGAAGACATACTATAATAAAAGGATATAATGATTTGTGGCAAATCGATTTGGCGGAAATGCAACAATATGCCGATGAAAACGATGGCTATCGTTACATTGTCGTATGTATAAACTGTTATTCCAAGTATGTTTATACAAGAGCAGTTAAAAATAAGACCGGTGTTGAAGTAACGAATGCGATGAAAAGCATCATTGAAGAGGCCTCATACACACCAACCAATTTGCAAAGTGACCAAGGAAAAGAATTTTATAATAACAACTTTCAAGCTCTTATAAGAAAATACAACATAAACCATTATTCCACGTATAGTACGAAGAAAGCGGCAATTGTTGAACGTGTTATAAGAACTTTAAAAAATAGTCTATATAAACAATTCTCGGCTAGGGGTTCGTATAGATGGTTGCAAATATTATCATCTATAACGAAAGTCTATAATAACACTAAACACCGTACCATTGGAATGAAACCGAAAGATGTGAAAGAAGATTCAAAAATTAATGCATACAACCATTTGAAAATTGTTCCGAGGAAAATAAAGTATCGTTTGGGTGATATCGTTCGCATCAGCAAGTATAAGAGCATATTTGACAAAGGATATACACCTTCATGGTCAACAGAGCTATTTAAAATATCAAAAGTTAATGTAACTAATCCACCTACATATCTATTGGAATCACTAGAAGGTCAACCGATTAAAGGATGTTTTTATGAACCCGAACTACAAAAAACTAACAGTCCCGGTGTATATTTAGTGGAAAAAATTCTCAAGAAACGCAAGAAAAATCACATTGATCAATTGTTTGTAAAATGGTTAGGATTTCCAACCAATTTTAACTCTTGGATAGATAAGTCTGATATTGTATAAATATAATTAGAGATATATCAATTTTGTTAAATTAAACATTTAATTAGTGGTATCTATAATATATGTAACTAACGATGGAAAATAATTTTATTTGTATAGTAACCATGAAGAAAGTAAGATTTAATATAGAGAAAAATACAATACACCAAACATATGTTTGGAGTTTTGCATACAGAAAAGCGAGACAAAGTAACCTGCAACAGCTAATGGTTGATAGATATCGCTTCGAAAGAAGAATAAAAGAACTGGAAACAGTTTTGGCAGGCGTTTTATCATGTGACTATAGAAATAGAATGTATCTTGAAAGATTTGTTAATAGATAATATTTTAAATAAAACACAGATATAATAATAATATTTATATTGTTTTTTTTTACACTACACTTATGGACTATAACCAAATTGACAAAGTTCATTTTTGCGTAAACATATGGCCCGGAAACCACGTTCTTCATCATCTTCTTGTTCATCGTCACCATTGAAGTACTCTTCATCCGACGTATCTAGTGGGGCATCTGTTAGAGATGGACTAGGTGAGTCCCCCCTTGTCTCACTCGCGGTTGAACAGCTTGACATGGTCTGATGTGGTTGTTGTTGCTGTCGTCGTTGTTCTGGAGCTTGGGGTGGATCGGAACTTAATGTAGTTTGACTTTTTGAGTTGGATTCCATATTGAGAAATCGATCGTAGATTATAAATAACTTAGCGAAGACTGATACCAACTGAGTTACTAGATTTTTGTCTCGAGTCTATATACATAACAGATGACCTTCACTTGTAACCGCCCTTTGAGTATATCTAAGATGATGCGCTTGCACCACCAGAGTACAATGGAATATCTGACAGCTTAGGTTCATTCTCAAGGGCAACAATTCGTCCATCAAAATTGAATAAGCGAGTATCATAACGTTCTTCAAACTCGCTTTGTAGTTTATTAAAATGTGCCAAGAAATCTTTATTAATTATATCATATATCTGTTTACGTACGTTGGAAATTTCCTCAAGTACATATAGTTTAGTAGCTGCATCATCATTCTTGGTCGGCTTTGCAACATTACACAAGGACTTTCCCCCAATATCGTATTGATCGTCAGAGGTGAGTTTAAAACCAACCCCCGGTGAACCACGTAATAACTGAACTTGTGTATTTACCCGCTGACGACCAAATTTATCAATTGTGTTGTTAACACGACCCATCCTTACTCCCAACTAATCTATTTTTTAAAACTATTATCCACTTATATTAAATTAATTTTACCTAGAGTATATTTGGGGAAATAAAACAATATATATCTAAACATAATTTATTTACAATTTAATTTTTTTGACATTACAATATGTTCATCAATGTCATTACTGGAAGTGGCAGCAGCGGCGATTTCATACTCATGGTCACAACCATTAAATTGTTCTGTTTCTTCTTCAATGACATCCATCTTAACATCATTGGTAGAAATGGCTGCATCATTTCCATTAAAATTTGTGTTCATGCCGTCATTTTGGGGCACCAAACCATAATTTACCAATAAGTCAATGGGTATATGTGGCATTTCGAGCAACATAGAACCCAATTCTTCGTCAATCATTTTCCGACAAAATTCCTCTACACCAATGACACCATATAGGAATTTTTGACAAACATGGGCCCCAGCGAAAAAATTGACTGCATCCCTCATGTATTTTCGGTATAAATCCACATCGAATCCGATTGCAAAATTTAAAATATCTTCAGCCATCTGCTGTAGTCTAGTTAATAAATCATAAACATAGGAATCTTGGTTTTCTCTGATAATAGATTCGTCACACATCTTAAATAGAAAATATTTTTAATGCTTATGTATGTGCTTCCTCACATGTGCCATCAACAACTATTCTATTACATATCCAACTAATACTTAATATGATAAACAATAAAAATATTAAAATTATTTTAAAAATGTCTATTCCAAACAACCAAAATTTATTAATGCTCTTGTATTGCCTCCTGCTGATGCATTTGTACTCTGTCCCAAATACGTCAAAGTATATTTATCACCTGACATATTCATATCATCAATAAAAATTTCAGTAAACGCATCAGCTACACGCTTAGGTAGAAATGTTTGAAATGTCACATCATTCCATTGATCGTATAATGTAGCAACAATAGTTTTCCCAAAACGTGTTGTTGTTGGAGTCATTTTTTTAATTACATAACCCATTCCCACCCCCAAGGTTGAAAGCTTCCTACGCTCCGGAAATTCAAAGTCTTTGTTTATCATATTATTAATTTCACCCAAGGTCTGCTGTGAAATGCTCATTGTTGAAATATGTAATAAAACAATTACCTTCAATAGACACTTTCGTCGGAACACAACACAAACACAATATATCTATTTACTGTTCAAGGCAGCAGATAATGTTAGCTAGAATGCTAATGTGACTTTGAAGGTAAAAATGAAATTGTTCGGTATTTATGGAAATATTCAAGGTCAAAATTAACAGAAAGGTGGTGTGGGGTGGTAGTCGCACACCTGCATCAAATACCCGCCTCCGTTCAAGGTCACACCAACAACATATGCCCACGTTGGAAACCAAGGTCACACACAATAGAACACCTGCACACATTCAACACCCCCAAGGTCAAATGAACACCTGCACTCTTCGACGGCCAAGGTCAATGACACCCCCAAGGTCAAATGAACACCTGCACTCTTCGACGGCCAAGGTCAATGACACCCCCAAGGTCAAATGAACACCTGCACTCTTCGACGGTCAAGGTCGTATGACGTCAGAGGAGTGGGGGGTGAAGGCGAACTGGCTTAGTTATACTACTAATACCCCAAAAAAATTGCAAAAAACAACATTTTTAAGATAAATTCTCAAAAAATAGCCTTCACTGGTATAATAAAACACCCCATACCCCTCGGATCCATCATATTAGAAAGTAATTTGTAGGTCTCTTCTAAAGAATAATAATAAAGAACGTCTTTATTATTTAAGAAAAAGAACAATAATTATGGGCTTTAAAAATATTTATGCCTTCTTTGGACCACTCTATATTTTATAAAAAGTGGTCGGTCTCGCTGCAAACAGAACTTCTTTACGAGGCTGCCACAAACCCGTTCCACTAGACGCGCCAAATTCCTTTTGAGCTCGAGGTAAAAACCGACAGAAAATGGATTGCTGCGAGTGTCTTATGACCGTTCCTCGAGAGGCTCGTGGTAGGCGCGCCGAGGCTCGCAGCTCGTACCAATATGACGAACCAGGCTCGTTGTTGGCGCGGCTCAAACGCATCTCGAGCTCGTCTAGCCATATTTATACGCACCTGGGTCTCGGGCATTTTTGAAATGAAAATCCAATTTTCAGTCAACGTTTCGGTTAATTTTATTTAAACCATCGTCATAACTTGTATAATTCTCACCCACTTACACTAAGATAGCATTGAAATTAAAAACATTTTATCACGTTTTTTAATGGATGTGAACGTTGTTTAATGATAATAAAATTTTTCATTTCAAAAGTGACCGAGCCCCAGGAACAAACTACCTATAATTTGTTAAAAAACGGCCACGAAAACAAAGCTATAATTTATACGTACCTTTAGTAAAACTTCTGTATTGAGCTTTTCTTCTCTCTTTAATAGTTTAGGCGCTTTCATAGCCAGGCACCTTACTGACACACCTTGTATAATTATTATAATCAAGTTCTAGATACCACATTTTCTGTAATTATTATTTCATTCTTTGTGCCTGTTATTAGCACAAATATAAATTAGCCTGTATATCAAAAACTAGAGCTGCTACGAATAAAAGTCAGGTATTTTTGGAATCGGCACCTCAAATATATCCAAAATCAGTTCTTAGTTTACCGGCACCAAAAATGTTTTTGTCTTGTGTAATGTTTAAAGTGTGAGTAAATCTATTCATCCTAGCAGAAAAATTCTGTATAATCATTGTATCTTGCTTCCTATAAAACAACTTTGGTGGCCCTGGATAAAAATTAAAATAATGTTGTTCCAATTAGACATTTTAACTTAATAAATATGTTTTAACCTTTTTGGTAATTTAAGCACACCGATAAAAAATGCTAATCAGGTTTTAAATTAAAAGCTTAATATAATTGATAATATCTCGCCTCCCTGTAATACAGGGTGTTATGGAAATGACGTATTATATTCAAATGGGTGACTCCTGGGGTGTCCCAGAGAAGCGCTACATATTTTTTTCTTAAATCGAACGTTTAAAAAGTGGGGTAATTCACCCCTAAACCCACACACAACTCCTCGGCACATTCATATATGAAGATATTACTTTGCCCAGCTGATTAATCAACAGATGTTCAAGCACAATGTTGTCAAAATGTTTAAAAGTGTAAAGCTTTAGTTTCTTATAAAAATAAATATTTAGCTTACTTAGAAAGTAAATCCAGGATGCGATTAAGGACACAGACACTTTCAGTTCTTTTTTCTATGATCAGAGTGATCAGACAGGCGATCGCTGAAATTTTTACTAGTGTTGGAAAAAACCGGTGATTTTAATAATCGAGTACTTGATACTCACGCGATTTTAATAATCGAGTGAATCGTTTGAGCGATTAATCACTTGACATTTTTATGACTAAGAAGAATGTCTTGATGAAACACCCGAGGTTGTTTGTCTAAGTTTTAGAAGTTTAGTCTAGAGTTTTTATTAAGAAAGAACAGTTCATTCTGATTTTTTTTAAAATTATACAGGGTGTTATGGAAGTGACGTATTATATTTAAACCAGCAATTCCTGGGATGAAAACAAATTGAATAAAATATCCAAAAATGGTGCTTTAATTTAATATGCCCTGTACATGACCTTATGTCAAACCAAAAATTACCACGTGGTGCCCTTGTTCGGAAGGTAAACACAGCAACATATGGCAGTGAATCTTGAACAGTGTTGTCATATCTTCTGGGTAAACTCTTTAGAATGTCAATAATCGTTTGACAGATTTCAAGTTGTTTATTTTTCAGGATACATTATTATAAACTTTTACGTTCAGTTCGATAGGAAACAATCTCTGATTTATAAACTTGAACTGACTCGAACGAACCGCGGAGTTTATAAATGGTCAGGTATGTTCTCATTTGTTCAATTCGAACACGACACCCGTCAGATCTGGACAACTTAAAAGTTTATAAATGCCACTTACCCTTTAGAGAAAAAAAATGATTTTATTTACCTTTTCGTTCTTATTTAAAACCAACTTAATTTATAAAAAACATGAAGTACTCACATCACAAATTCACATTAATTTTCGCGTCACAAACATTTAAGTACAGTTCAATCTGAATTAATATTTTAAAGTGCTACTGTGTAGACAAAAATACGCCCTTATTGTCTGGGAAATGATGTATTCAACATCTAAAAATTAAAAAAACAAATAACACGTTGGTTCTCTCGATCGATATCGGTCGGCTTCTTTAAACAGCTGATTTTGGACAATCGGGCTAATATTTGAAAATACAGCGTTGCCACTTTCGATGATTTATAAGCGACTATCATAAATTGCCGAATTTCCTTCTATAATATTACTTTCCTGTACAATTATAGTGTCGGAAATGGCAACCGCGCTGGCTCTAGTAGCGGAGAGTTCTCAGAAAGAAAGTCTAAGGTGGACTAGACCATTTATTTCAAAGGGTAGTTCCTGTCAATTGTTAACATAAGTGTTTCATTTTATCTTTAGTAAAGGGTTAATGGCCCATAGAAATTAGCGTTGTTATTATTTCTATTGCGAAATGATTAGGTGCTCTTGTTCTATGTGTGTTATTGTAAAATGTAATTATGCGTTAGTGTTGGGGTTTAGTGATAAGCTTATTATGCACTCCCAAACTATCATCAGGACACGTGATGAGCCTAAAGTTTTTCCCTAGAAAAGAGAACTGAAAGTGCCTGTGCCCTGGATTCCTTAATCGCGTCCTGGATTTACTTTCTAAGTAAACTAAATATTTATTTTTATAAGAAACTAAAGTTTTATACTTTTAAACAGTTTGGCAACATTGTGCCTGTTGATTATCCAGCTGGGCAATGTAATACGTTCATATATGAATGTGTCGAGGAGTTGTGTGTAGGTTTAGGAGTGAATTACCCCACTTTTTAAACGTTCGATTTAAAAAAAAATATCTAGCGCCTCTCTAGGACACCCCAGGAGTCACCCATTTAAATATAATACGTCATTTCCATAACACCCTGTATTCTTTAATTTTTTAATTTCGGGAGGCGCGCGGCGTCGCGAAGATGGGGTATCAAGTGACAGGCGATGATTTTCGGTTTTTCGCGGAATTTATAACTAGAGTATTTCCTATCGAGCGAAAAACTGTTCGAATATACGAGCAGTTTTTTAATTCGATCACACTACAGCGGTACATTTCCGTCGGCGTCAAGCGAAGCTCGGGTGTCGAGTGAAAGGTAATAAGTGACAAGCGACGGTTTTCGCCTGAATATATAACTCGATCCGTTTTTAATAATCGAGCGATGTCGGTTATTTCAATAATCGAGTAATCAAGCGGTTTTTCGCTCGAACGCCACAACACTAATTTTTACAAAGAGTGGTCACAAAACCGTACCAACCTTACGTCCCTTGTGCATCGGTGAAAAACAGTGCAAAATTAACGACTGCGCACAAAATCGATCCCAACAGTTTCGTGACGGTTCTAGAACGATACAAAAATAGGGTGTTGGAACAAACCTTATAACTCTCAATAAACCAACGCGCATTACGTCATCTCGAGAAGACCTAAAAAACCATTTTCGCCCCGACTGATACACCATGTGATTAGTTTCGGAAACGGACAACTGAAATATTTATTATTGAATTATACAAATTTCCGTCCTAAGTCCTAAAACAAATAATTTATAAATTTAAATAGGATGTAAATAAAACATTAATAATTTAATTTTTTACCATTAATAGTTTAATAATTTAATTAATGTATATATAAAATCAGGTCTCGATGTGACGTCAGCGCGACGGTCCTAATCGGCGCGTGGCTTAACGCTACAGTTTGTATCAAGGCTGTCATCTATATGTAATAATATGTATGTATGTATGTAAGTTGAATATTATACATTGTAAACAAAACGCACCCTAAGTAAATCGCATGGAGACGGAGTTACAAGCTCGTCAAATATGCCTGCTTAATTTATATCCACGATTTCCGGCACTGTAGTGTCAAAACCAACATGTTATTTATTTAGTCATTGCAAACTGGCGAGATTTTGTTGTATCCATGTATTTTAATAAGTGTGGTTAGATTTCGTATAAGGGTCATTCTTTTACAAACCGCACACTTTTTAACCTTGACATTTTGGAATCGTCCGAAAATTTTTTTACAATTTATACAGGGTGTTCTGGAAATTACGTATTATATTTAAATGGGTGACTCCTGGGGTGTCCTAGAGAAGCGCTACATATATATTTTTTTTTAAATCGAACGTTTAAAAAGTGGGATAATATTATAAGGAAATTCGGAAATTTATGATAGTCGCTTATAAAACATCGAAAGCGGCAACGCTGTATTTTTAAATATTAGCCCGATGTCCACAATCAGCTGTTTAAAGAAGCAGAAGCAACGTGTTATTTATTTAAAAAAATTTTAGATGTTAAATACATTATTTCCCAGACCGCTTAGACAATAAGGGCGTATTTTTGTCTACACAGTAGCACTTTAAAATACTAATTCAGATTGAATGGTACTTAGATGTGTTATGTGATTTTATTGTGCCGGTTTGTTTTTGATCAAGTTACCTAGGTACTTGGTGTTTTTTATAAATTAAGTTGGTGTTAAATAAGTTCCAAAAGCTAAATAAACTTGCTTTTTTTTTCTAAAGGGTAAGTGGCATTTATAAACTTTTAAGTGGTCCAGATCTGACGGGTGTCGTTCGAATTGAACAAATGAGAACATACCTGACCATTTAAAAACTCCGCGGCGGTTCGTTCGAGTCAGTTCAAGTTTATAAATCAGAGATTGTTTCCTAGCGAACTGAACTGAACGTAAAAGTTTATAATAATGTACCCTGAAAAATAAACAACTTGCAATCTGTCAAACGGTTATTGACTTTCTAAAGAGTTTACCCTGAAGATATGACAACACTGTTGACATATGTTGCTTTGTTTACCTTCCTGACAGGGGCAGCACGTGGTCATTTTTGGTTTGACATAAAGTCATGTACAGAGCATATTAAATTAAAGTGCCATTTTTGGATATTTTTCTTCAATTTGTTTTCATCTCAGGAATTGCCGATTTAAATATAATACGTCATTTCCATAACACCCTGTATACATAAAATTAGTTAACACGTATTTCAGGATTTTGCTAGAAAACATTTTTTTTTCGAAAATAACTGCACATAAATTTTTGATTATTTGGATTTCCTCCAATCTTTTCATATTTGAAACTTACTATCTCCAGTTAGGGTCGATATTTGAATAATTAAAAACGCTAACAACAAAGAGAATCTCCATAAGCAATTTAAAAATAGCTCATACCAAGACGCCACTGCGCGCGCCGAACGAAATTGAAACTGCTAAAAAAGACTAAAGGAAAATTATTATCTCGATTACTATACTTAGTAAAGATTTTATTGTAAAATTTCCTATAAAACATAGTATTAATTATAGTATTTATTAGTAATCCGTACCAAAGTAATACTGTAAACATAATTTACAAAAACCTATAGGTTGGATTTCTAATAAATTAAGTAAAATCAAGTAAATACTAAAATATATTGTATATTTTACAACGAATGTATGTGCACTGAACAAACACTATTGTAAAATTATTATAGTAAGGATTTTATTGTAGGATTTCCTTGTATATTGTACAAATTACAATTTTCAATATTAATCCGTACCAAAATAATACTGTAGATATACATAATTTCTAAAAAAGCATAGTTAGAATTTCTAATAAATTTAGTAAAATCAAGTAAATACTAAAATATATTGTAAATTTTACAACGAATGTATGTGCACTGAACAAACACTATTGTAAAATTATTATAGTAAGGATTTTATTGTAGGATTTCCTTGTATATTGTACAAATTACAATTTTCAGTATTAATCCGTACCAAAATAATACTGTAGATATACATAATTTCTAAAAAAGCATAGTTAGAATTTCTAATAAATTTAGTAAAATCAAGTAAATACTAAAATATATTGTAAATTTTACAACGAATGTATGTGCACTGAACAAACACTATTGTAAAATTATTATAGTAAGGATTTTATTGTAGGATTTCCTTGTATATTGTACCAATTACAATTTTCAGTATTAATCCGTACCAAAATAATACTGTAGATATACATAATTTCTAAAAAAGCATAGTTAGAAATTCTAATAAATTTAGTAAAATCAAGTAAATACTAAAATATATTGTAAATTTTACAACGAATGTATGTGCACTGAACAAACACTATTGTAAAATTATTATAGTAAGGATTTTATTGTAGGATTTCCTTGTATATTGTACCAATTACAATTTTCAGTATTAATCCGTACCAAAATAATACTGTAGATATACATAATTTCTAAAAAAGCATAGTTCGAATTTCTAATAAATTTAGTAAAATCAAGTAAATACTAAAATATATTGTAAGTTTTACAACGAATGTATGTACACGGAACAAACACTATAGTAAGGATTTTGTTCAAATAAAATAAAACAAAAGACATAAATGAGATTCAACGGATCCTTGGGATTTCGTTTCTCGTAACACATAATAGGAGGAGAACTTAATAGGAAACATACCATCGATCGATGAAGTCAAGGGACGTTGGGCACAGTTACACTCTACACAAGAGATTTTAGTAAAGTTTTTCAAAAGATTTTAGCAAATTTGACAAAAGATTTTAATAAATGTTACAAAAACTTTTTATATACAGTGTGACCTCCCTTAGGCGGGCACCTACGGGGCCGTCTATATGTGTCCGCCTAATAGAGGTGTCCGCCCATGGGAAATTTGTTATTAGGTAATATGTAAATGCAAAATTATTACTATGTATATGTATGTACAAATAAACATAACATAACAACAATACACGAGCTTTAGTTAGGATGTAGTCCTAAAAAAATCTAATAACGTAGTTTGACGTGTTTGCGTTTTATACTTGCAATCTAGAAAATGTAATTCCAAGCCTGATAACAATTTCATTGTTGTAGAGTCACCTCTATTCTTTGCATACTCTTATAATTCCTTTACCATATCTACTAATGACTTGTTGATAATTGGTGACATTTGTTTGATTACTGCATTCAACTTCTTCATCAGAGTCGTCAGATAGTGATGTGGTTTCAGTTTGGACTACATCATCGGTAGGAATGGGGTCACTATCATCTTCTAATAGCACATTGCTATCAATGTTAATGCACTCGCCCGAATCATTGTTATCAAATTACAAACTTCCACAACATCAATATTCTCTTTCAGACTCAAAACGCGATATTTTTGTGCCATTGTTTACGATTTTAACCTTACAACTCACAATTAAACGGCGGACTGCTGTCGGGGAATCACACATACTTTCATTCGGCGAAGTCCTTTCGCATATCCACGCATACGTGATTGATTGCCGGTCTGTCTTCAGATAGTTTTTGCACCGTACTTATTCGTCTCCCAAATACTTTCAAATATTTTTTGTCCGTTTAAAGGAGGGTTTTCATACCCTTTGTATGAAAACAGCCTGTCCGCGTCCGCCCAAAGGAGAGTCCGCCCAAGAGAGGTTGATTTTCATGGAATTTCATATACCTAGTTCCGGACTATGAAAAAATGTCCGCTTAATAGAGATGTCCGCTTATTAGAGGTGTCCGTTATGAGAGGTTTCACTATAAATGATTTACTAAATATATTTGTAATTTTTACTAAAAGTTTAGCTTAAACTTTTGCTGTAATTTAATGGCAGTAAAGGCTTAATAAAAGTTATTCCAGTCCCATATCAATACATGCATCAAATAGCATTGTAAGTGACATTTTGACCAATTTCAGAGTTCAAAATAAACTTCAATGTTTCAAACGAAAAATTTGGATTTTTAGCTTAATTTTTTTTTAAATGCCTCTTTCACCCCATTTGTATCTGATTATTTTGGTATTTTGTCTGTAGTATCATGGTAAAGTAATAAACCCGAACCTGTTATGTCTTCTCCTGTAAGAACATGATTTATCACTTACAATGTTATTCGATGCATGTATCGATATTATGACATAAACCATGGTTAGTTTCACTATTTTTATAGTAAATTTTTAGTATTTCTTTCCGTGTAGATATCATCAAATTGTGTTTATTGTATCATGCCTAGACCCCGTCCATCCACAACGTCAGATAAATTAACCTGCGACTTTTTATTCCGCATAACCGTGACACAGTAAAATAATATGACGCGTTTGCAATCTTAGTGTGGCACGATTTCTGAATAATAAAATATAGCTAAACGTTCAAATGCAATGAAAATTGCTGCATTCTATAAATTATGACATAGGAACCTTGCAACCTTAACCCGAAACATTAAGTTTGAAAATTGAACAATTGGCCTTGCTATGATGTACATGTTTCATGTTTCAAGATGTTATATTTTTTTATTGCGTTACATTATTATAATATAAAATTGACACACATATAAATATACGAGGGCATTAAAAAACGTTTTCTTCCTAACACCGATATAAAAGAATTACATTTTTTAAAATAATTTAATGTTCGAGAGAGAGATAATGATGCCTATAATATAAAGAACAATTTTTAGTGTCCTCGTATGTTTTTCGTCTTTCTTTTACAAATCGCACGCATTTTGATAGTGTTGGGAAAAACAGATGATTTCAATAATCGAGTACTTGATACTCGAGCAATTTTAATAATCGAGTGAATCGCTCGAGCGATTAATCACTTAAAATTTCGATTCACCATTGGTGTATCCTTTTTATGACCAAGAAGAATGTGTTGATAAAACACCAGGGGTTGTTTTTTGTAAGTTTTGTGCAACAGTTGATTCTGATTTCTTTAAAAATTATATCCTTTAATTTTTTTAAAATTTACAATCGCCGCTGGCTAGCTAGTCCCAGTCAAAACAAAACCAATGTCGCGATGAATCCACTAAGGGATTTGGCATACTTTTTTGTATACACCTTATCGTTTATGTGCATTTAACAAAGACGTATGTCGTGTCGGCCTTCTGAGCGTTAAACTCGAACGTCGCCAATCGGCATATTTCGGGTGGAGCGCGTCCAAAATTTTGCTTACAACAATATAAATAAAATTAGTTGACACGCATTTCAGGATTTTGCTGAAAACATTTTTTTTTTTAAAATGTCCACGCATAATTTTTTGAAAATTTGCTGCCTCTTCTCCAATCTTCTCATATTCGAAATTTAATGGCTTCAGTTGTACTGATCGGGTCAATATCGGTATTTTTTTAGTTCACCCTTTGTTATGTTAGCTTTCGAAGTGTATTAAAAAAATTGTCACTGTGAACAAACGAGAAATAATAACCATTTAATTGTTTAAATAGTTTTAACATGCTCGTAACCCATCTTAAATTAATTTAAAAAAATACCATTCTTTTCTTTATTCTCTTATCTACAAAACCTATTTTACGATAAAGTGGTACCTCTTTTAGTTCGGAAGTTATTAAATATTTTCAATCGCAACTCACGCAGATCGCGGGGAATGCACCAGCGTGACGGATCGAGGCGTGTCCAATCGAGCTCGGTGCAGTGTAAATCATTAATATTTCCATCGTTTGCATCGTTCGAAAGCGTAGTTCTGCCACTCTTCGACACGTCGCGCGATGTGTGACTTGCTATCGAAAATATTTAATAACTTTCAAACTAAAAGAGGTACCACTTTTTCGTAAAATGGGTTTTGTAGATAAGAGAATAAAGAACAAAATAATATTTTTTTAAATTAATTTACGATAGGTTAAGAGCATGATAAAACTATTTAAATAATAATTAAATTGTAATTTTACATTATCAATGTTAAAATGTGTTTCAATTGAAATTGATGGTTTTAATCCAGAATAGTGTGACGAAAAAAACGCGAGATACCAGTTTCCTGTAGAATTTACCAGGCTAATCAGAAAAAATGTCAGTGGCGTGCCACATTTCTTGTGAAATTTATCATAGGACATGTTTACAGGGACATCACTGGTGGATTGATAGAATACTTTACCAACTAAAATATGTGATTTTACAGTATACTATTAAAACATACCAAAACTAAACGTAATATCTATATCGTAATTTCAGAGATTTAAAAAAAATATCGATTTTTAAAAAATGTCAATACCCTGTAGAAAAAAGTTTAAACCGTTGCGGACATATGTATGTTTCTTCATAAAATACACCCTGTATATGTGTTTCATAATTTGGTTTGTAGGAACATTCTTACAGCGTAAAGCCGCGATTCCACCGAAGGAGCAAGCAAAAGCAAGCACGCATTCTATATACAGGGGTGTTATGGAAATAACGTATTATATTTAAATGGGTGACTCCTTGGGTGTCCTAGAGAAGTGCTACATATTTTATTTTTTTTAAATCGACCGTTTTAAAAGTGGGGTAATAAACACTCTTATTCACAGGTCAGTCCGCGCTACTGTACAACATTTCACCCAGAGCCAATGGCAATGTTGCCAAACTTAATGTAAAACTGAAATTTCATATAAAATTATAAAAATAAATTATTTTCTACCTACTTGTATTTATCATTATACCTAAAGAGAGAGGAAATCCAGGCACAAACACAATCAGTTTTTTTTTCTTTTTCATGGGAACACTCCTGGAAACACTTTATGTACACACAGTAATAGTGAACCAGAACCGATAGTTAGCTTTTGAAAATACAATAATACAGGTTATACTACAGATTATTAGATTTTATTACACGCGACGAAATTTTGACGTCCAGAAGAAACGCGTCAATAAAAACAATATTAAAAGATTATTTATGGACGGGCAAGATACACGCGTAAACCGAAAAAACAGAGCGGTTTGCTGAGAGTGTGTTGGTGATCGACGAGATACAACATATCCGGCCGCTGGTTGGTCTTCAACTAAAAGACGCAAACGTGCGGTGCTATATGAAACTACTTCACTCAGCCGATGTAAGGCGTCAAGAGGTCATTGGCATTTGACCTAGTGACGTACGTGGCTATTACTATTCCATATGTTTTTTCGGGTTATTTAAAACATAGTCCGTTGTAAATGTTCTTCAATTAATTGTACAAAAAGGTAATACAGAATGGAAAAGTGTTTAAATTATTTTATTTTGTCTAAAGGGTTTAAGGTGTACATATGACAACACCGGCCACAATTCCTTGTTTGCTTACATGTATCGCAGTGCCACACAGGTGTTTTTCTGGTTTGATGTCAGATCACTTTTGCCGCTGAATGAATTGAAAGAGCCATTTATAGCTATTTTTCTTCAATTTGTCTTTATCTCAGGAATTGCCGGTTTAAATATAATTCGTCATTTCCATAACGCCCTGTATATTTGCTCGAATCGACTTACGAGCGTGTAAACACGTGCTCGCTCGTGCACCAATGTGATCGAGACGGTGTCGGTACTTCAAAGAGAAGTTTTGCTCGTAGGTATTTTGGTTGAAACGAGTTTGCAGCAAACCAACGCGCGCGCTAAAATACTTAATTTTGAAAAGAGCCTACATGCCTATTTTATACAACAAATTCGCAAATCGGAAACTTTTATAAAACTGTTATAACACATAAATTTGACAGAAAAAACTAACTGCAAAACCAAACTGTATCCAAAAAAAAAATGTTCATTTTAGGCAGATATTGTGTGACATTGTACATTTTGTTACAGGATAAAAGGATCCATTTAACTCGTCATTAAAACGTTTTATCACGTACACTTCTATCGACTCATCTAAAAGGTTTGTGACGTCAATATTTTTATATAAAGCGGAACAATTTGTTTTATCAATAGGCATATTGTTAAAACTAATTAATTTTCAAGTATTTTGGTGACCGTTAAAACTTCATTAACATTTAAAATACTGGCTATTAATATTTCACCTCTATAAAGTGTTGCAAAATTACGTAGACAGACGTAGATTAGACGCTATAAAAATACGCTAAAACGCGGACAAGGGCGAGTCAAACTCGCTTGATAAGTGCAATGAAACCTCTCATAACGGACACCTCTAAAAAGCGGACATGTCTATTAAGCGGAAATTTTTTCATAGTCCGGAACTAGGTATATGAATTTCCATGAAAATCAACCTCTGGTGGGTCGGACGCGGACAGGCTGTTTTCATACAAAGAGTGCGAAAACCCTCCTTTAAACGGACAAAATATTTTTAAAAGTATTTGGGAGACGAATAAGTACGGTGCAAAAACTCTCTGAAGACAGATCGGCAACCAATCGCGAATGTGTGGCAGAGCGAAAGGACTTCGCCGAATGAAATTATGCGTGATTCCCCGACAGCAGTCCGCCGTAAACAATGGCAGAAAAATGTCGCGTTTTGAGTCTGAAAGAGAATATTGATGTTGTGGAAGTTTGTAATTTGATAACAATAATTTGGGCGAGTTCATTAACATTGATACCCCATTCCTACCGATTATGTAGCCCAAACTGAAACCACATCACTATCTGACGACTCTGATGAAGAAGTTGAATGCAGTAATCAAACAAATGTCACCAATTATCACAAGCCATTAGTATAGTAAAGGAATTATAAGAGTATGCAAAGACTAGAGGTGACTCTACAGCAATGGAATTATTATCAGACTTGGAATTACATTTTCTAGATTGCAAGTTTTAAAACGCAAACACGTCAAACTACGTTATTAGATTTTTTTTGTACTACATCCTAACTCAATCTAGTGTATTTTTGTTATGTTATGTTTATTTGTACATACATATACATAGTAATAATTTTGCATTTACATATTACCTAACAAACTTCCCATGGGCGGACACCTCTATTAGGGGGACACATTTAGACGGTCCCGTAGGTGTCCGCCTAAGAGAGGTTTCACTGTATTTCGTAATATGCTCATAATTTTTCTTTAAGTGACGGTAAAATAAAAATTATGTGAGTGCTAACCGTATTTTAAACAATTATCTCTCTCTCCTCTCTCCTTTAAGGCACTCCGGGAGTGGTGCGTGTGCGCAAAAAGCGATGCACGTTGGTTTTGAATCGTTGGAGGTTATTTTCGTTGGGAAAAACGAGCTCGGGAAGGTCGTTCCACAAGGATGAAGTTCTCCAGATGAAAGAATTCTTAAATAATGAAGTTCGAGGAGTACTAAGCTTAAGCACATATGGATGGGCGGCAGTGGTTCGTCGTGCATTTCTGCTATTCGTCGCTTTGGGCGGAATTAAGAGGGCAAGGTCAGCCGAGCACCTTCCATGAAAATATCTGTAAAAGAGAGTCAAATCCCCAACCTGTCTTCGATGTTCTAGGCTGTCGAGGTTCTTCGTCAGCTCGTGGTCTCCGATCAGACGAATAGCTCTCGTTTCGATGGAATCCAGTAGCCGAAGAGTATGATTGAGTGCAGAGCTCCAGACATGAGAGCAGTACTCTAGTGATGGTCGAATCTGGGCCTTATATAGTGTCAAAAGTTGTTGAGGTGTATGCAACTTTTTGGTTCGGAAGAGTACACCAGGTTTCTGTGAACCTACCTTGGCGATTGCCACAACGTGATTATGCCAAGACATATTCCCTCCCAGATTGACGCCCAGCAAATTAATAGATGAAGCCAGTGGAATTGCGTGTCGTGCCATGACTATATCTGGTTCTGTAATGTTAACCTTCTTAGAGAAAACTGCTGCTTGGGTTTTCTTAGCGTTAAATTCGACTTGGTTACTGTCATCCCAAGCCAAAATTTCTTCCATGTCTTTGTTGAGCCGTGATACTTCATCATGTCTGCGAAGATGTGCGTCGACAGTTTGTTGTTTGTGCATTCAAAGAGAAAGATGAGACAAGTATCGTCAGTAAAGCAAAATATCAGATATTTAGTTTTCACTAGAAGGTCGCAAGAAGAGGGTGGAAGACAATATGGATCCTTGAGGAACACCGGCATTGATGGTGAAGGTAACTGAGAAAAATCCGCCAATCACAACTTGCAGAGAACGGTCCTTAAGAAAGCTAGACAAGAAGCATTTGAAGCATATACCTACCTATCCTCTGATTTTTTAAAAATAGGGCCCATTAAAATACGCATTTTCACGCGTTTTTTTCCCGCCCTTTATAATGATCTCTAATAAATCATCAAGTGTTAATGTGATAAACTAGTAGTTTAATCGTATTAATAGACTTTATCATCATGGCAATTATATCGACCGGTAATAGATTATTAAAACGTAAAATACATTAAGTACCTATAACATGAATATTTACTTTAATAACAATTTTTTTTGCGCGAAATAATTACTTAATGTACCTAATTAATTTTGTATAGGTATTTCAAGGAGAAATAAAAAATAATTATCATTCTGTCGCTGCCCAGACCACAAACAATATCATCAATTTATAATAGGTGACAAATAGTACTATTTAAAAAGGAATCATTGGCCATAAGACATTACGTCTTAAAAATAAAATATTAATGGTCTCCTTTAATTACGTTACGTGTGAGCGTGTACCGGGTATACTAACTTAGCAAGCTTATATGGTGACATTAGAGGTGAGTATCAGCGTACTAACCGCTACTTTGTCGCGGTATGCAGGTTCGGAGTGCTTTCGTTAACGGTATTTTTCTTCAAGGTATATATTTTGTATGGGTAGGTCGACATAAGGACATAAGGTATCTGATATTTTCAATAGGAAGTTAAAAAAAAAAGGTCATTCAGGAGCGCACTGGTACTTAGTAGTGGGTATTTTTTGTCCCTAACGGTATTTTCCTTCAAGGTATACAGTGTGTCTACGTAAGTTGGCGGCATATGGGAAACTTATTTATTATTACTTTTGCGAAAAAAAATTATTCTTCATAAAAAGTTCTGCATGGTTCAAAACCTAAAATGCAACCATCAGATGTTACATTTTTTCAATCGTATACGAGGTTTGTCAAAAAACCTTTATTTTTGACAATATCGAAAATTGTTATAAAGAAAAGATGTTTAGAATTAAAAATAGCTTTCAAACATTCAACATTGTTTATTTACATTAAAAAAATATTTTTTCCTACATTTTCTCTGCGATTACGTTGGAAATTTAAGTTAGCACATTAATGCATTATATTTAATAATTATAAATTTGATAAAACAATTATTCTAAATAAACTTTTAAAAACAATTATCTCTTAATTTTTATTGAACACTGATAACCTTTAAGTTGCTTAATCACTAGTTTGTAACGTTCTAACGATGCATTTAAATAAATAACAAGTTGTACGTATAATTTACTTTGTTACAATAAATACTAATGAACAATCTCTATCTTCAATTTACTAATGCCTCCACATATCCTCCATTTCTGCTCATACATGTAACAGTTCTATTACAAAATTCTCTTAAGACATTGCCAACCATATGGGGAGTTATATTACGAACCGCTTCTGCAATTATTCTCTCTAAATGGTCAACATCTTGAAATGGCCTTTGAAGGTAAACCTTTTTATTTATTTATTTATTTATTTATTTACCATTAAGGAATACAAACGGGACTAACCCAGAGATAGTATTCACTAACAAATTTTATAATAATTATAATATTACTTAAGTAAGTATTTAACAAAGTACGCTATTTAATATTTATTTAATTTTTATTTTAAATTATAAACAGAACAAACGCATGTGTAATGTTAGACTAGGTGGTTTAGGTACAAAAGTCTTAGTGCACTACCAAGACTCGTCAGAGAAAAGAAACAAATATCCAGATCTATCAAATTTGAGACTGAATTGTAAGATTTAAGGCAGCGCTGCAAAGGCGCGTTTAAATGATAAATTAGTGGTGCTTGGTTTGATACGGAAAAAGTTGTTATTTCTTGTATTGTATGATGGAATATTTATACCTATTAAGTGAGTAATTGCCATTGAATCGATCATGTTATTGACGATTTTGTGTGCAAACTTTATGTCATACATTTGTCTTCTATCTTGAAGTGATAGTAATGCTAATCTTTTTTTAATTAAAGCAGAGTTGTCGAGAAGAGGATCGAAGAACTTTTTGTTTAAATATTTTATAAATTTATCCTGTACTCTTTCAATTTTATTAATATATACGTCGTAATGAGGGTTCCAGATGACCGATCCAAAACAGAGCGTGCTATTAACATAGGACATATATAATGTACGTAACGATTCTACATGCTTAAAACCTTTACAGGTTCTGATAATAAAACCCAGAGACTTTCTTGCCCTTGTAGTTATATATTGGATGTGGTGATCAAACAACATTTTAGAGTCAAAGTATACCCCTATATCCTTTATAACAGATACTCTAGCTAATGGTGTAGTGCTGACTGTTGCTTTAAGTAACCCCACAATCGAACTATCAGTCTAATGAGTCACGCTCTCAAAATATTCCTAAAAATAATACATCAGAGAATTTTTAGGAACGTAGAACAAGATATTAGAGAAACACAATTTGGCTTTAGAAATGCAATGGGAACAAGAGAAGCTTTGTTTGCCTTTAATGTGTTGACTCAGAGATGCATGGACATCAATCAACCGATGTATGTTTGTTTCCATGACTACAACAAAGCATTCGATAAAGTACGCCATAACCACCTTATTCAATTGCTTAAGAGTAAAAATATAGACATGAAGGATATTAGAATAATAAATAATCTATACTACAATCAGACGGCTAATGTCAAAGTGGACAACGAACTCTCAGAAGAAATAGAAATCCAACGGGGTGTAAGGCAAGGATGTGTACTATGGCCGCTATTGTTTAATCTTTATTCGGAAGAAATCATTCAGAGAGCACTGGAAGAAACAACAACGGGAGTAAAGGTTAATGGAATACCCATTAATAACATCCGGTATGCAGACGACACCATACTTATTGCTGAAACAATAGAAGACTTACAGTGCCTGGTTGATCAAATAGTGACGAGCAGCGAGGAGAGCGGACTTACCTTAAATATCAAAAAGACCAAATTTACGACCATTACAAAATCAGTTCAACAACAGGAGAACTTATGGATCAACGGAGAACCAGTGGAGAAAGTCAGTAAATACAAATACTTAGGAACAACGGTCAATGAGAGTAATGACTATACTGAAGAGATCAAATCAAGAATTGGACAAGCCCAAACCATATTTAACAGAATGAGAAATGTGTTATGCAATAGAGATCTTAATTTACGCCTCATAGCCAGAATATTGAATTGCTATGTTTTCTCCGTGTTGCTATATGGGATGGAATCCTGGACGTTAAAGAAAAATATAAGTGATCGACTGGAAGCATTTGAGATGTGGTCATATAGAAGGATCTTAAGAATAAGTTGGGTAGACATGGTAACAAATGATGAGGTGCTGGGAAGAATGAGAAAGGAAAAGGAAATATTAAACACAATTAAAATAAGAAAGTTGCAATACCTGGGCCACGTGATGAGGGGAGAAAAATATGTATTGTTGCAGAATATTATGCTGGGGAAGATACAGGGAAAGAGAAGTAGATGAAGAAGACGCATTTCCTGGCTAAATAACCTAAGGGAATGGTGCCACTGTAGTTCCGTTGAGTTGTTTAAAGCTGCAGCATCAATAGTTAGAATAGCTATGATGACAGCCAACCTTCTAAGAGGAGATGGCACTTGAAGAAGAAGAACCCCACAAGAAAAAATCGAGTGGGGTTAAATCGGGAGACCGCGGAGGCCAAGGAATTTCCGAAAAACGATGAAAAACTCTTCCATTGAAAATATTTTCAATGTATTGACGTACATCTAATCTGCTGTGACATGAGGCACCATCCTGCTGGAACCATATCTGCTGACGTTCAAGTAAAGAAAAGTTGTCAATAAAATCATTTATTTTATTGTTTAAAAAGCACAAATAACGATCCGCATTCAAGGTTTCTCGGAATAAAAAGGTCCAATTATTTGATTTTTATACATTGCGCACCACACGTTTGTTTTGAATGAATATTGGTCCCGAGTTTTCAACGTAAAATGTGGATTTGTGTCACTCCACCAATGACAGTTTTGGCTAGAAACTGTCCCATTTGATGAGAATGTTGCTTCATCCGAAAAAATAATACACCTTGACACAAATGGGTCATCTACTAAGATTCCCTGCATGTCACAACAGAATTCAAATCGTCTATCATTATCTCCTGGTCTTAAAGTATGCATTTTTTCAGGTTTGTAAGGGTGATATTTGTATTTTTTTAGAATCTTTGAAACTGTATCTTTTTTTGGCAATGAAGATGCCCTTTTTCATAAAGGATATTTAGGATGCTCAGTTGCAGAGAGCATTACTTGCAACGCAATGTCAATATTTTCTACCATGCTCTGGCGTTTTTTGCTAAATTTATTATGTACATCTCCACAAGTCTTAAATTTATTAAATATTTTTCTTAAAGTTTCATTGTGAATATTTTTATCTGGATGTCGGAAATTAAAAATGTCTGCTGCTTGCCGAAATGTTTTATACTTATCTCCCACTATTAGCACAATCTCAATTTTCTCTTCCAGACTTAATGTTGGTGGCATGTCTAACTTTTCATAAACAAATACGTCTGTCAAACATAAAACTGTACAATAAGGATCTCTAAAAACTATGAAAAACACTGTTAGACTGCCTAAAAACAGTGTTTATACCGTGGCACTTTTTGAAATACGATTGTTGACGTTTTTTCGAATTTTCGATATTTAGACAGTTCGCAAAGCATACTTTAAATATCAATTTTAAAAAATGCCAGTGCATTCTAGATTAATTATGCATTAATGTGCAAGCTTAAATTTCTAACGTAATCGCAGAGAAAATGTAGGAAAAAATATTTTTTAATGTAAATAAACAATGTTGAATATTTGAAAGCTATTTTTAATTCTAAACATCTTTTCTTTGTAACAATTTTCGATATTGTCAAAAATAAAGGTACTTTACTCTAGAGCAAAAATCACATTTTTTGATAAACCTCGTATACGACTGAAAAAATTAAACATCTGATGGTTACATTTTAGGTTTTGGACCATGCAGAACTTTTTATGAAGAATAATTTTTTTCGTAAAATTAATAATAAAAAAGTTTCCCATATGCCGCCAACTTACGTAGACACACTGTATAAGTATTTTCTATCTAAAGGTTTATGGAATTCTAAAAAAAAACAGAAGGTCATTCAGTGTAAAGAACGGCAAGTACGTATTTTCCTTCAAAGTATATATGTTCACTCCCTAACGGTATTTTTAGTACCGTACAAGCGGTTGACGGTATATCCCATGTCTAGTAGAGCTGAGACGGTATTTACATACCGCTATATTGTCGCGGTATTTTTCGATACCGTCGCGTAGCGGTACGCAGGTTCGAAGTAATGGGTATTTTCTAAGGGTATTTTCGTTGACGATAAACACGATTCCATGCCGCGCCGAGCGAATCGTGTCGTGGATCAGGCAAGCAATACCGTCGCGTCGCGCTAAGCCAGTTCGAAGTAGTGGGTATTTTTCTAATGGTATTCCTTAGAGGGTATATACTTTGTTGACGGTATACACTAGTGAGATGATTGATTACCGGCCACGTGCCGAAGCGACTGGTGTCGTGGATCAAGAAGCCATCTATGGCATCTGTGATCTGCACCGTTTTAATGGTCTAGCGGCAGTGGTGCGCAAACCGTGGGTCGCGACCCCCGGAGGGGTCGCTAGAAAATTTTTGGGGGTCACCAAATTCAAAGAAATTCACGCCTACTGTCTATCCAGGGGTCGAGACAAAATTTTACACAAAATAAGGGGGCGCAAATTAAAAAAGTTTGCGCACCACTGAGTCTAGCGGATAGTGAGCTTCGTTGCGGTACTATATTTATTCGTTATTTTATTAAAGCTAAAACAAAATAATATTGCTTTTCTTTCGTATCGTAGTTAACGATTTCAATTTTAAAATTTCGAGGAACAAATTTATAACAAAATAACATTGTTGTAAGGTAAAAATTGCATAGTGTTTAATCTGTTAATCTACCCTTGACCAGTGGCACAGCCAGAAAGGGGGGAGGGGGGTTTATTCAAATTTCGGGGGTTTTTATTAAATTTGTGGTTATATGAATGAGTTATATGTTACATTTCCTTAAAAATGTCTGTGACAAGGAATTGGGGGAGGGGGGTTTGTTCGGGTTTGTTGGCTCCACAACTGCCCTTGACTTGGCGATAAATACGATGATAAAATCTATTTAACTTACATACAGGGTGTTATGGAAATTACGTATTATATTTAAACCGGTAATTCCTGAGATGAAAACAAATTGAAGAAAAATATCCAAAAATCCACTTTAATTTAATACATCATGACCTTATTTCAAACCAAAAATTACCACGTGGTGCCCCTGTCAGGAAGGTAAACACAGCAACATATGGCGAAAAACGTCACTGAATCTTGAACAGTGTTGTCATATCTTCAGGGTAAACTCTTTAGAAAGCCAATAACCGTTTGACAGATTGCAAGTTGTTTATTTTTCAGGGTACATTATTATAAACGTTCAGTTCAGTTCGCTGGGAAACAATCTCTGATTTATAAACTTGACCTGACTCGAACGAACCGCCGCGTAGTTTATAAATGGTCAGGTATGTTCTCATTTGTTCAATTCGAACGACACCCGTCAGATCTGGACAACTTAAAAGTTTATTAATGCCACTTATCCTTTAGAAAAAAAATTCAATTGTATTTAGTTTTTGGGACTTATTTCAAAACCAACTTAATTTATAAAAAAAACACCAAGTACCTGAACAAAAACAAACCAGAACAATAAAATCACTTAACACATCTAAGTACCATTCAATCTGAATTAGTATTTTAAAGTGCTACTGTGTAGACAAAAATACGCCATTAGTGGTCTGGGAAATAATGTACTTAACATCTAAAAATTTTAAAAATAAATAACACGTTGGTTCCGTCGATCGATATTGAACTGCTGGGCTGAGGCACTGCCATCGCGAAAAGAACAAATAACTTAGTAATTTAAACTCGGGTTTAAATATTAACACACAATTTAACACACAAATCTGCTGGACACTTGGTAAAAACAGTAGGAAACCAATAACACGTGTGAAAATCGGCCGGCTTCTTTAAACAGCTGATTTTGGACAATCGAGCGGGTTGTCTGTTCTATTGGCGACGGCACCGGCTGGGGCTAATATTTAAAAATACAGCGTTGCCACTTTCGATGTTTTATAAGATTATATTCATAAATTGCTGAATTTCCATCTATAATATTATTTTCCTATAGTCTCCAAAATGGCAACCGCGCTATCCCAAGTTAGTTCTCGGAATGTGCACAAAGAAAGCACCTTGGACCCTGGACGCGACCATTTATTTCAAAGGGTAGTTCATATATGTCAACATAATTGCTTCATTTTATCTTTAGTAAAGGGTTAATGGCCCATACAAATTAGCGTTTTTATTATTTCTATTGCGAAATAATTAAGTGCTGTTTAGTGTTTAGTGCTTTCGTGTAATCTGATAATAGGTGCATATCTTCAAAAAAACTAATTTGAAACTCGTGGGTGTCTGTGTGTTTCTTTAAGTGATTTAGTGCAAATGTTCCGAGAGATTGGAAATAAGAGGCCGAATGGGGTTTAATGGGTATAAGCTTATTATGCAGTTCCACGTTATCACCAAGGTTCGTGATGAGCATAAAGCTTTTAGCATAGAAAAAAACACAAAAACCTGAAGATGTCTATGCCCTGGATTACTTGCTAGTGTACTGGCACCTGGATTCACTTCTATTTGGATACTAGGTAAACTAAATATTATTTTGATAAGAATCTAAAGTTTTACATTTTTTACACAGTTTGGCAACATTGTGCCTGAACATCTGTTGATTACACAGCTGGGCATGGGTAATATGATCATATATGATTGTGCCGAGGAGTGACCTGTGGGTTTATGGGTGAATTATCCCACTTTTTAAACTTTGATTCAAAAAAAAATATGTAGCGCTTCTCTAGGACACCCATTTAAATATAATACGTCATTTCCATAACACCCTGTATAAAAAACTAAACGAAACTTAAACCAAATAACATTTTAAAGAGAACCCGATTTTGCCGACTTTTGCAGAACTAAGCCTTGTTCTCCTACCGTTGGACTTCAATAATCGCTTCTGATAGGGCGATCCTATTAGGTCGAAAAGTACTTAGACTAGCTTACAGAGGCGATAGATGGCGCTACGCTTTCGCTATATCTGGGATCGCAAATAAATTTGACAGTTTACGGTATCTAGTAGCGGTATTTCGGCGGTATTGTGTTGCGCGACGGTATGTACCGTAACAAGCGATTGACGGTATGTCCCATCTCTACTTCGAGCCGGCTTAGCAATGCGCGACAATATTTCCTTCCTAATCCACGACACGATTCGATTCGGCGCGGCGAGGAATCGTGTTACCTTAACAAAAAAATACCTTTAAAAATCAACCCTGAGCACTGCTACGCGACGGTATGGAAATATACCGCGACAATATAGCGGTATTCGAATACAGTCTCACCTCTACTGGATACCAATCATCCAGTCCAAACCTAAAAGCATTTCTATAATCTAAAGGTAATGCTTGGTAAAAAACTCATGTAGTTGCCTACGTTTATATTTTTATTACAAAAACTTTTATGAAGAATAACATTTTGTGAAAAAATCCAAAATCAAAACGTTTTTCTTCTTGTTCACTCAATCCGTGGACATACTGTATATTTATTTTAAATTTCAAGCTAGGTGTAATGTAGCCATAGAATACTCATATAGAATTTAAAATTTTGTTTCGGACTAATACTTACATATTTATTGCTCACCATAGATCTCGTAATGTCGACGCAGACATTGCATACAAATTAGCAGATTAAGAACGAGCCATTTTTTGGTAATCCTGGGTAACTTAACCTAAGATCAACCTTGTAAATAACATCTGTAGTTAGATGACAAACCTACAGAAAATGGTTTAAAAAGTTTTGTTAAATTTACAGCTGATAAATTTTCCACACATCAAACTGAAGATATTCTTGATAATTATATTATTCAACATAATGTTAATGCACTTCCTCCACGTTGTCCTGCGACGACTATCTTTATACTTTTTTTTAAATCAAATGTGTGTAAAAACCCCTTTATCCCAAGTGATGCCCCGCCGTACGCATCTTTTTTCAATTAACAAATATATGTGGGTCACTAGGCGAGCAGTGATCATCGGCCATTTTCCTTTTAAACGTTAAGGTATTTCTGGTTTAATAAATAAGGTGGTAAATTTACCAGTTGTAGTATTAACCGTTCTTTGTTCCATTGTCAAATAATTGATAATAATAAATGTTGTGATGTAATTTCAAATTGGTGTCATATTACTATTGGTTGTGCTGCAAAACATACATTTTTCGCCGTCATGTCAAATTATGGAAAGAATTGTTCAAAAAGGTATGACAGAATGAGAAAGTGTTGAAATGGGCTTGTTACTTATAGTCTATAAGTAGTCTCGGGCTGTTGCACTAGATATTTCTAAAGCCTTTGATCGTGTTTGGCATGAGGGACTTCTAAGTAAACTGCGATCCTATGGTATGCCCAGTCGATTCTGTGCATGGTTGTCTAGATTTCTTAAGGGCCGCTCTCTGAAGTGGCGATTGACGGATTTCTCTCAGACACCTTCACCATCAATGCCGGTGTTCCTCAAGGGTCCATATTGTCTCCCACTCTCTTCGACCTTCTAGTGAAAATGAAAAATCCTATGTTTCGTTTTGCTGACGATAGCACACTTATCTCATCTTTCTCTTTGAATGCACAAACATCGGCTGCCGATGCACATCTTCGCAGACAGCATGAAGTATCACGCCTCAACAGAGACCTGGAAGAAATTTTGGCTTGGGGTGACAGTAACCAAGTCGAATTTAACGCTAAAAAACCCATTCAGCAGTTTTCTCTAAAAAGGTTAACATTACAGAACCGGATATAGTCATGGACGGAGACGCAATCCCACTGGCTTCATCTAGTAATTTGCTGGGCGTCAATCTTGGAGAAAATATGTCTTGGCATAACCACGTTGTAACAATCGCGGAGATAGCTTCTCAGAAACTTGGTGTACTCTTCCGAACCAAAAAGTTGTACACACCTCAACAACTTTTGAATCTATACAAAGCCCAGATTCGACCTTCACTAGTGCTCTCATGTCTGGAGCTCTGCACCCAAACATACTCTTCGGCTACTGGATTCCATCAAAAGGAGGGCCGGGCCGTTCGTCTGATCGGAGACCACGAGCTGACGAAGAGCCTCGACAGCCTAGAACATCGAAGACAGGTTGGGGATTTGACTCTTTTACAGATATTTTCATGGAAAGTGAGAATAGAGAGCGGCGAATAGCAGAAATGCACGACGAACCACTGCCGCCCATCCATATGTGGTTAAGCTTAGTACTCCTCGAACTTCATTATTTAAGAATTCTTTCATCTAGAGGACTTCGAACAAACCCGTATGGAACGACCTTCCCGAGGTAATTTTTCCCAACGAATATAACCTCCAACGATTCAAAGCCAACGTGAATCGCTTTTTGCGCACACGCACCACTCCCAGAGTGCCCTAAAGGATTTTTTCTATAGTGCTTGTGATAAAAAAAAGAGTCACCTTAAGGTACAGAATGACATAAGTCATCCTTAACATAAGTTTGACAGTATATTAAAGTGCTTTTTAATTCTTATCTAAAGGAATGGACCTTTAACATCGTGGTAATCTTCCACTTAACGCGTCAATTGACCCTCTAATTAATTTATAACATTTCATAAAACGCATAATAAAAAAGTGCCCCATTTGTGTAGAACATGGATACGTTGTATTTACAAACTAGAAACCGACTTTCTAAACAATGATGAATTTTTGCAAATAGTAATACCAACAAAACCTACTCAAATAAGTAATAAAATGTTCTTATCTTTCTTTTAAGAATATAATTTCCCATAGCATATGTGGAGAACATTCAGACACGTTTCCGTAATTTAATAATAAATAATTAGTATGTAAGTTCATGAATTTACTGATTAAATTGGTAATGAGTTAAAGTAATTAGATTTTCAATTTGCAATTTAGATTTTTACTTTACTTTACTTTCAGTAGGCTAAGTTAACTGTTATTTGGGGAATCACTGCCATAAACTGGTTGATTGGACAATCTGCGAATACAGTTGCAATAAAAAGCAGAGAAGAAAGCTTGGGATTTTCCAATCCGCATACGCAGGTTAAAAACCTTGCGATGAAAACAATTTTAATAAAGTCCGCAAAGTGGTTGTTTAATAATAGATGCAGAGGAAAATAGCATGTTTCATAATATACAGGGTGTTCCTTAATGACGTGCTAATATTTCAGGGTGTGTCATTTTATAAAGAAAAGTTTATATGAACATATGTCCGTAACGGCGTAATTTTTTTGCTACCGGGTGTTGAATTTTTATTTTTTAAATGGTTATTTTTTAATATCTCCGAAAGTAATTTAGATATTATTTTCAATTTTGGTGTGTGTTAATAGGATATAGAACCACAAATTTTAGTTAGAAAAGTTATTCAATCGTTGCACCAGTGGCGTCCCTGCAAACATGTCCTCTGATATTATTGACAAAAAAGATGGTACGCCACTGACATTTTTCAATGCGGATATTTTATCTGATTAGCCTGGTCAATTCTACATGAAAACGGTCTCTTGAGTTTCTCTCGTCAGATTTCTTGATTAAAGCCACTAAATTCATATTGAAGCTCATTATTATTAACATTTATAAAATAATTAGGCAATGATAAATTTTGTTTTATAAAAATTGTATTGATGGGCAATTCGATGCGAAGACGGGCGGAAGCAAGTGAAGGTAGCCATTTCCAACAATTTTTATAAAACAAAATTTATCAATAATTATTTTATCAATGTTAATAATAATGAGTTTCAATATGAATTTAGTGGTTTTAATCAAAAACGGTGCGTCTGACGAGAAAAACTCAAGAGACCGTTTTCATGTAGAATTGACCAGGCTCATCTGAAAAAATATCCACATGCAAAAATGTCAGTGGCGTACCATCTTTTTTGTAAAAAATATCAGAATACATGTTTGCAGGGACGCCACTGGTTGAACAATTGAATAACTTTTCTAACTGAAATGTGTGGTTCTATATCCTATTAGCACACGCAAGAATTGAAAATAATATCTAAAGTACTTTCGGAGATATTAAAAAATAACGATTTAAAAAATAAATATTCAACACCCTGTAGCAAAAAATTTAAGCTGTTGCGGATATATGTTCATAGGAACTTTTCTTTATAAAATGACCTAAGGAATCACACCCTGAAATATTAGCACGTCATTAAGGAACACCCTGTATAGGAAGTGTACCGATTAAAATAAATTTTAAAAAACTGCTTGCTGTAAGTAGCAAATTTATGGGAAATTTGTATGCTACGGTAGATTTCTTCTTTAGGAGCATTCTAGGAGTTCTAGGACGCTTCTAATTCTAACGTCCTAGAACTCCTAGAACGCTCCTAAAGAAGAAATCTACCGTACCATGCATAAATGGCTGCCCTAGGAAACTTTAAAACTCTCGAAAATAGGATGAATCAATATCAGAAACAGCAACCCTAAGGAGACCAAGCACTACTGATTGTAGTAGCTATCCTTAACACTCCATGGTTGGTCGGTTGGTTACAGGCGCAGGCCAGGTGTGTGGCCTTGAACTTCTATCACTGCAGCCTTTTAATTGATTGTGCATCCCGATCTTGTTAGAAGATGTTTGTTCCTTCTATGAGGTCCAATAGACTTCTACCAAGTTTGTCATCCGGAAGGCTGTCACCACTTTGAACATTCCCGAAGATCCTCACTTTTCTGCGAGTCAGCGCTTCGCAGCTGTATATGTTTCATCCTCTACGAAATATGATATTTCACAAACCGTAAGGTTTAAGTACGGTAAACCTTAATGAAAGTAATATTTATTTTGATCGTAGGAACCGAAAAGGAAATAATATACTGTGCATTCCATTTTAAAAAATGCAATTTTGATACGTTTCGTGTTTTTGGGACAACGTGTACATTATGAAAATAATTTTAAAATGTACCTCAAGTAGGCCCCTATCTACCCTGAATATTTGTTTTTATCCGAAACAAATAGCTTAGCTATAATATTATGTCGTCTCGAATAACGTGAATAACCCTGTAATTCTTTACTGCCCAGTAAAGAAGGTCTTGATCTGCCAAAATATTGCCGTGTAATCATTTTCATTAAGGGCGAAGTACGGTCCTGTTCGCCGGTTAAGGTAAATAGTTTATCAGTCGGCATTGCGCATGACATCTGACGATCAGCTTTGTTTACATGCGCGAGGTCATAAATTTGTCACTTTTGCTTCTAGAGTTTGGCCAGAACTGCGTAGGAGGTGAGGAGGAGGAGAGGAGGTCCAGTTACCTATAAAGTCGGCCGAGGCTCCTCTTGGTGAAAAAAACTGCCAATATGGCCCTCGCAGAGAGTCGTTTGTTTGATACGATTACATCTATTATATCACAAAAGACATACAAATGTTTATAATAAATGTAAAACAATTAAAAATAATCTAATTAAAAAACAAGCTTTTAAAAAATTGCCTTTTTAGAATCCTTCATAAGTAAGCGTGATCAAATTAAGCGTAATTATCTCAAGTGCACCGGACTGCGGTAGAATTAAATAACCAAGAATTGTCAGCTTGCATGTGAAACAGAAAGTAAAAGCAAATCGGCACCAAGAACAATGGAATACTTATTTCTGCCTAGTCATAGTATCGCCTACACCTCGCTGTAAGTAGATCATAAATACAAGATTATAAAATATACAGAATTCCATAGCTGTCAAAAATGACTACTGCACACTGCCAGAGGAGTAGTTGTTTTGTAGGTTTTATACGCATTGACTGATCGAAGGGTTAATCGCGTTACACAAGGCTTTTAAAAATATATACAGGGTGTTATGAAAATTACTTATTGTAGTTAAATGTGTGACTCCTTGGGTGTCCTAGAGAAAATCTACAAACTTTTTTTTTAATCGACTGTCTAAATACTAAGGTAAAAATCTGTTTTTATCTACATGATGTCGCGCCGATCCATCTGGTTGCCGTTAGCAACAATGTTGGTTACTAGAGTAAACTACAGTGATGCCAGATCACACCGTGTGTCTCGCCCTTGCTTGATATTTTTAATCTTCAGTATCGTTGTTTCAGTATATTTCGATACTCTGTGTTGGAACGACGTTACCGAGGGTTCCGCGTGCTTGATCTAAACGAATTTTAAACGTTTTGTTAGTTGTAGCATTATCCAATTTATTTTCTCTTTTGAAATAATTCATAACAATACATGATGTGATTTCAAATTTGTCTGATATTATCTACTGTTGAAAAAAATACTTTTGTGTTTTATTTTTTGATGGAATTTAATTATAAAATGGATTATTTTAAAATAAGATTGAAGGTAAGAGAGTATGTATCTTAAAATTGTAGTTTTATTTTTCTAAAAAGTTTGAAAAGGAAGTAGTACGTCAAGCACGTGGAACCCTCGACAGCGTCATTTCATCCCCGAGTATCGGAACATACTGAAGCAACAATAGTGGCGCGCGGCCGGTATCCAAGCAAGGGCGAGACACGCGGTGTGATCTGACATCACTGTTAGCATACTCTAGTGACCCACGCGACAGTATGTGGGTAAAAAGGGTTTTTACCTTAGTATTTAGATATTCGATTTAAAAAAAAGTATGTAGACTTTCTCTAGGACACCCAAGGAGTCACCCATTTAAATATAATAAGTCATTTCCATAACACCCTGTATTATACCGTGTCCAAGCCAACAAAACAAGAACATCCAACAAAACAGAAACATAACAAACTAGTAACTTTCTGGAAACAAAACAAAACGAAAACTTGCTTCTACACTGGCAAGACAAAATGTCAACAAAGGTCTATGTAGTACCTATGTAGTTTTGGTTTCGTTTCGTGTTTTACCAACAAAACAAAAACAACACAGCAACACAATGTTTTTCAACAATTTAGCAACAAATCGGAAACATTTTATCAACTTTTATGTTTCACGACGCGTCACTCCCTTAAAGCATTCCATATAGTGAAACATTTTTGAAATATACGTAAGCCTCTCGCAACGAACAGCTTTTATATTAGTAAATTTTTTTCTACTTTGAAAGTTACGAGATATTAAATTTCACATAAAAGGAACATACACCGTATTTAACCATACAAGTCAAATAAAATAGATATTAAATTATTTTAAAAATCCATAATTACCCTAATTTAATTCAAGTTTTAAAGCTTTACTGTCTCTATTACTAAGTGACCAGTAAACATAATTATCCATGCACTTAACACATAAGCTATAAGTCCAAGTAAGAAAGAATTAAAAAAATTATCTACACGAGTTTAAGTTCTCCTTGGACCATGCTTGAATCCTAAAAAACAACACATAACATGAAAAATTGTAGGTAAATAAATCGGTTTAATAACACAATAGCATTGAACCAAATTTTCATAAATTTTGCGTCAAAAAAAATGTCCAACAAGATTTCTCATTATCAATGTTAATTATAATGGGTTTCAATCGGAGTTGATGCGATATGAGAAAAACGCAGTAGGCCGTTTACACGTAAAATTGAAATCAGAAAAAATATCCACATGAAAAAATGCCAGTGGCGTATCTTTTGTAAATAATATCAGAGGACATGTTTGCAGGTTGGGGTGCCACTGGTGGATTGACTGAAATAAGGTTTCTATCTAAATATTTTCATCAAATATTATGTTTTTATCTCTACGAAATGTATTATTTTATTTTTAATGTTCCTCTTCACTTGCGGAGATCGTGTATCATAGTTTTTATAATTATAATTCACTTCTTTCGTCATTTTTTATAAATTTTAATCCTCAATTTGACAAACAAAACTGACATAAATCGCTGTCAAATCATAAATCGCTTTTTAAATCCGATGGAAAAAATGGCGTCCGGTTTCCCATCGATTTGCAAAATCAATTTTTTTTAGTGCATTCAGTAGATGATTTTTTTTTATGATCAAACACAAGCACTATAGGAAAAATCCTTTAGGGCATTCTGAGAGTGGTGCGTGTGCGCAAAAAGCGATTCAAGTTGTTTTTGAATCGTTGGAGGTTATATTCGTTGGGAACAACGACCTCGGGAAGGTCGTTCCACACGGATGAAGTCCTCGAGATGAAAGAGTTCTTAAATAATGAAGTTCGAGGAGTACTAAGCTTAACCACATATGGATGGGCGGTAGTGATTCGTCGTGTAGTTCTGCTATCCGTCGCTCTGGGCGGAATTAAGAGGACAAGGTCAGCCGAGCACCTTCCATGAAAATATCTGTAAAAGAGAGTCAAATCCCCAACCTGCCTTCGATGTTCTAGGCTGTCGAGGTTCTTCGTCAGCTCGTTGTCTCCGATCAGACGAATAGCCCTCCTTTCGATGGAATCCAGTAGCCGAAGAGTATGTTTGGGTGCAGAGCTCCAGACAGCTACAGAGCAGTACTCTAGTGATGGTCGAATCTGGGCTTTGTATAGTGTCAAAAGTTGTTGAGGTGTGTACAACTTTCTGGTTCGAAAGAGTACCCCTAGCTTCTGAGAAGCTATCTTGGCGATTGCCACAACGTGGTTATGCCAAGACATATTTCCTATGGACCCTTGAGGAACACCGACATTGATGGTGAAGGTGTCTGAGAGAAATCCGTCAATCGCCACTTGCAGAAAGCGGTCCTTAAGAAAGCTAGACAACCATGCACAGAATCGACTGGGCATACAATAGGATCGCAGTTTACTTAGGAGCCCCTCATGCCAAACACGATCAAAAGCTTTAGGAACATCAAGTACAACAGCCGGAGACTCCCCATAATGTTCGATTGCGTTGTTCCAAATATAGGTGACATAGGCTAGAAGATCTCCAGTTGATCTGGACTTCCGAAAACCATATTGATGATCGCTGATAATGTTGAAGCCTTCCAGGTACTTTAGAAGATGTTGGTTAATAGCTTTTTCCATTACTTTTGATATAACTGAAAGCAATGCGACTGGTCGATAGTTGTTAGGCAGGGTTCTCTTAGCTTTCTTTGGAATATTCCTTTTTTGTAGGATAAGTTGAAAAGTCTACAAAATACTGGTGTAAGATTACTAATCGCTGACAAATCGATGGGTTCTGCTGAATGCGCCCAATATGTAAAGTACTTTCGGAGATATTAAAAAATAACTATTTAAGATAAAAAAAAGCCACAGTATTTCACAGGCATGTAAACAACGTAAGAAAGAAACGTATTGTGTCAGATGACAATTTTTAAGGAGAATATATCTTAAACAAGCACTCTCTTAGTTAAGTACCCTTGGGAATTACCTTGTTTACATAAATTAAATATTAAATAATTTAGCACAAAAAAATTGCAAAATGATTTTATCTTGCCACCAAATTCAAGATATGGAAATTGTATAGGTATTAGTTTGGAAACATCATTCATATTTTTTGCTATATGTAATTAACTTTTTCATAGTCAATTTTAATTGTATACAATTACTAGTTTTGGCATTTTTAGCATGTTAAGGAAATAAAATTGTTTTTTTGAGTTTGACGTCACAAAAGATTACCCGTTTGTAATACTGTGGGTTGATGACTGGGTTTGTTCACCGACCTATATCTATGGATAGCCAAAGTCTAAAAGTAAAAGTGGGCAAATCTATGGATTTGCGCATGTAACAAAACTGATCGTCAGATGTCATGCGCAATGCCGACTGAGAAACTATTTACCTTAACCGGCGAACAGGATAAAGGCCATCGCTGAAAAGTCAGTTTTAGAATTAATTTGATATCTATTGTCCACGTATCGATAGATTTTTAATATCGTTACATCCTTACGACTGATTTCGGTTCGGATTGGAAGCGGAGAGGGCAAAATCCTTTTGGGTACCTATATTTTTAAATAAAAATGTCGTCATATTAAGTATTATTAAGAAGACATAAGTGGATAAAGGTGCTATGTCGCAAATTCAAAGTTTTGAGAAAATTGCAATTAACCGTTTTCGTTTGGAACTTTTTTAAATATTTTCTTATTAAAATTTGAATGATTTTTTAATTAAATATATAACAACTACTATTATTTCAACAACTTTTAGCTTGTAAAAAATGCAGATTTACCAAAAAAAGTTAGATTTTATGTACATAGCGCCTTTATCCACCAAGTTGGGATTTAATCTCAAGGTAGGATTGGGTGAATAAAAGAGGCAAGTACATTAACCATTTTATTACTTAATTAAAAACAAAACTAACTGGTTTTTCTCTTTTAAAACAAGCGTATAAAAGTTTTACCTGAAAGAAATTGCAAAAGTTTAACAAGTTTTTGTCTTCTTTTTTGGATTTACCATATTTTCTTTAGTAACAGTGTCATAAAACCATCTATAATCTTCGGCAACAAACTTAACTTGTTCTTTTTTCTGTTAGCCTAGTCGGTCTACAATCAGATCTGTCAATATTTCTTGAACCCTTTTTTTTTAAATCAACTTGCAAAAATGGAGTGTAATCGCTTAAGCAAGTTTTATAGTAATAGTAACCAAACTCGTTCAGTCTGATCCATTTGATTTGATTGCGAAGATTAATTTTGCCATTTAACGTATTGTTTTGTTTTTTAAATAAGCACAATTTTCCTGGCAGTTCTGGAACATTAAAGAAAAATTTTTGCATGTTCAGACACACACTGTTTTTTGTGCTTGCACTCTTAATGATGTTGCGATATTGGTCTGGAATAAAAATGGATTTGTGTTTTCGTTTGACCTTCTCGATTCTTCCAAAATCTCTATCCGAGTCTAGATAGCTATGTCCTACTTCAGGGAACTTATAGTCAATTATTTTAAAAAGCCATTTAAAATCATATATTCGTAGAGACCAATAATCACAAAATTTTTATCATTTAAATTTTGTCCTGCACAGGAGTCGGACCAGACAATCAAATGATTGATTTTCGTGTACTCTTATTTGAGCAGTTTACAAAATCGAAACAAGCAGCTTGCTATTTCGTTAATACCTCTGTTAGCTTCATTCACGGGAAGAAGTATTATTTCTGTCCATCATGAGTAATACAATGTATGCCAAAATTGTAAAACCACATTTGTCGTAGATAGAAAGCTTTTGACGTTGATAATTCGGGTAGTGGCATAGTTTGATGTAAGCCCATGGTAATGTAACACGTGGTCTATATCAGAAATTGACTTTTGTCTGTCTGCTCTTTGAGATTCGAAAGCAAAGGTATATTTTTTTGTGTTCAGTAGTATGTACACCAGCATCACATACACTGCACGTATCACTTTTAGGATAACCAAATGAAAGATTAAATTTTGTCTCGAACAGATGACGATACATAGAGACTTTAACCAAATACTTCTCTTCAAGATTTTTTTCTTTGCATTCATCTATGTACATTTGATGCATCTTGGTTATATTTAGTGATGGAGACAAATATTTTTTCTGTTCGTTTTTATTTCGGGAGTAATTGGGACTTTCTGCCGGAAATCTATTAATATAATCTACAATATTGTCACTTACTTCCTCAGCAATTCTGTGTGGTCTTATTTTGTGTTGCCCTTGTTTACTTGGCGTTGGAGCAGACTCTCAAGTTTTAAGCTGTTTCTGTATATTTTCCATCTTCATTCTTCCAATTTGAAGTGAGCAAACAGCATCCTTACAGATGGTTATTTTTTATTTTTCGACAGTTATGGAATATACGAACAAATTTAACTTTTGTCATTTAACGCGAACTCTATGTCGTACAACTGGATTTATATCTATGCTTTTAAACAACAAACAATTTTTGGCATTAATATTCAATATAAAATTTTCTTAAAATTGATTCCATTGCTTCTATTTTCCTTGCATAATGTATCGCTTTTATTACTACTACTAAATTGTGACATAACACCATTATCCACTCAAATGTTTGCCGTACATGTGCGACATAGCGCCTTTATCAACTCGCAGTTTCTTTAAATAGTTAAGATTCTTGTGTTTTGGATCATTACGGGTTAGATTAGTACTCGGGAAGCTTAAAAAACTCATAAACTCGTTTTTCAAAAAATGTGACATAACACCTTTATCCACTTAGGTCTTAATTTAAGTAGTAGTAGTTTAAGGAGCGCCTGGCCAAGGTGGGCCCTTTTTGAAAATTACTTTTGATTATTTTCCGAAAAGAAAATTAAAAACTATTGTGGCTTAGATTCTTTTTCTTCAAGTTTTTTCAGTAATTTATTAAAATATTAATGTAACTTTCATATACAGGGTGTTCCTTAATGACGTCCTAATATTTCAGGATGTGATTCCTTAGATCATTTTATAAACAAAAGTGCATATGAACATATGTAACAACAAATTCATATTGACACTCTTTATTATTAACATTGATAAAATAATTAATGATAAATTTTGTTTTATAAAAATTGTTGGAGTGGGTAATTCGACGCGAAGACGGGTGGAAGCATGCCTTTTAAGTAAAGGTGGCCATTTCCAACAATTTTTATGAAACAAAATTTTTCATTAATTATTTTATCAATGTTAATAATAATGGGTTTCAATATAAATTTAATTGTTTTAATCAAGAACGGTGCGTCTGACGAGAAAAACTTAAGAGACCGTTTTCATGTAGAATTGACCAGGCTAATCAGAAAAATATCCACATGGAAAAATATCAGTGGCGTACCATCTTTTTTGTAAGAAATATCAGAGGATATGTTTGTAGGGGCGCCACTGGTGGAACAATTGAATAACTTTTCTAACTCAAATTTGTGGTTCTATATTCTATTAACGCATGCTAAAATTGAAAACAAGATCTAAAGTACTTTCGGAGATATTAAAAAATAACCATTTAAAAAATAAAAATTCAACACCCTGTAGCAAAAAATTTAAGCCGTTGCGGACATATGTTCATATGAACTTTTCTTTATAAAATGACCTAAGGAATCACACCCTGAAATATTAGCACGTCATTAGGGAACACCCTGTTTAAACAATTTTTTTCATTTTCTGCTATAAAAAGTAAGATATTTTACACTTTTTTCTTCTACCTTAATTCTCTGAACTTTCAGTAAACCTTTTTAATGTTTCCAAAATCATTATTTTCTTATTTACATAAAAAATGCTTAATTATGTTTGTCCCCTTCTATAGTTTGCGTTAACAATGTCAAAACTTTCTGCTTATGTACAATTTTTTCACTGAAGATGAGGGTATGTGCCTTCGAAATATGTATGGAAATTAAAAACTGAATTGTTATTAAACTAGTGGAGCAGTCTACGAGTTTATTTTCCTCTTCGTCATCTTCTTACATCTTTACTAGTTTCCATTAAATGTTGAATTACATCATTGTTATCCAAGGACATCATTACAACCTTTTCAATTGCCATCAACATAAAACCTTCCAAATGGTATTGAGGCCTGTCCCAAGCTATTCGGCAGCCTGTTTAAAATATACAAAATGACCTCTCGCAATCAACCTGAGATACACGAACAGTCGCTCGCAATCAACCTGAGATACAGGAACATTCGAAATCTTTGTGTAATTGTCGATGCTTGCTGAATTTAATTTCAATAGAATTAACAACTTTGTCTAGTTACTGGAAAATTTTCCATGAAATCTTCAATTGTACCATCAAATTTATCGTCATGAAATTTTGTTTTTTTAATAATGCTCTTTGATGGAAGCTCCTGTTGTACTTCTAAGGGTATACAGTGTGCCCAAGATAAGGAGGGCCTCTACTGAACTGAAATTTTGAATTTAATTTTTTTTCGACGTTAATATTAAAGAGCAAAACTGACAAAACATTCTCAGAGCAACTTTTAGTGAACTCTAAGATCACATGACAATTTTTTTATACGATGTTCACGCTTTATCGTTTAATTACATTCCGAGTCTTTTTAATCATCTTCATGAAATTTTCAGTATCGCGTATTTTCCATAATTTTTTAAAACAGTACGACCTACTGCTACTAAAATGAATATTTTCAAAATTCTTTTATAATAATACATTACATAATAATCATAAACGAGATAATTAACAATAACAAAACAGTGAGTATGAAAAAAATAAACAACAAATAGGTACATCGACAAAAAAGAATTAATGAAAGTAAAACTAACAGTAGATCAGTAACTAGTTAGAAACTGATTTTCCAAAATGTGGTTGAAATTACTTCAGTTAGTCTCCAAACCAGGGGCGTATATAGGGGTCCTATTTTTTTATCAGAAATTTTAAAATTTAGGCAATTGATCCACTAAAACCGGTATTTCGGATAAAATTAAAAAACGAAATATTGATCAAAAAACGAAAAGGCGAAAGCGCCACTATATTTTTTTATTTACCCATCTTCTCTGGAAAATGACGGAAATCATTTCGTACACCTTCTGGAAAATTAATTTCTTATAATCTAGGGTTAGTTTTACTTTAATTAATGTTTTTTGCCGATGTAAAGATTGTTTCACGAAAAATGGATACGACTTAATGATTTCCTGGGTCGGTCCCATTGTGTAGACAAGAGCTTTTTAATAAACAAGTGAAGTATGAAGGGACGGACTAAGGAAAACAAGTAATGATATGATTATATTAATGTAATCAAATGAAATAACATTTTTTTTAAATATTACTAGTCATATTTATCTACATTTATAATGTCATTCGATAGATAGTTCTGTTTCGCTATCGCTATCCTCATCAAAATTAATTATAATTGGATTAATTATACGATCCTGACTAATATACGAATTTTCTACAGTTATTACGTGACGGACTGAATTTTTTCAACTACCTGGAGGAATATCATTAAAGCATTTTCGTATGAATTCTACAACACTAGAACTTAAAGTCGGAGAAATATTTTCAGACCTAACCAGTGATTTTAACTGGTGCCACATATGCTCTATGGGGTTAAAAATGCAATAATAGGGTGGGAGCCGTAGCACTGCATGTCCAATTTCTTCTGCCAATGTGTCACAAACATATACTTTTTTTATACAAAATGTCTTTAAAACTTCTAAAAGATCACTTTTTTATAACTTTCGTCAAAATATATATCATTCGCCGCCATGTAGATCTGAATCTCCAATTTTGTATCATTTGAGCTTGGAGCTTTATGTAATTGGCGACTGTGATAGCGCGCATTGTCCATTACTATCACGCTATTCTGAGGAATGTTTGGTAAAAGACAATTCTTGAACCATTCCACAAAAACTAACAAATTTTAACACAAAAAGATATTTAAATATAAATTAAGCAACCTAACCTACCTGATGTGCCTATATTTAATTATAATTATTACAATCCGGTCCTTTCCACATAATAATAACAAAAAATAATGGGATGGCCACAGGTACTTTTACTGCAGTTATTAAGTTATATCTATTTTTCGTGAAACAATCTTTACCTATTTGTTGTTTATTTTTTCATACTTAAGTACTGTTTTGTTATTGTTAATAAATTATCTTGTTTTATGGTTATTATGTAGTGCATTATTATAAAAGTATTTTAAAACTATTAATTTTAGTACTTACTGCGTTGAACGTTTTTTACAAAATTATGAAAAATACAGGTCTGTATCCTGAAAATTTTATGAAGATGATTAAAAAGACTCGAAACGTAATTAAACGATAATGTGTGATACATCATTTTAGAATATAAAAAGCCCTTAAAATTTGACATTATAAAATCAGGTCCGTATTAGAAAAAATGAAGTTGAAGATGATTACTTGAAAACGTAACGTTGTATAAAAACATTTGTTGTGTTCTTAGTCATACCCAATCGCCTGATAGGCCAGTCCACCCCTGTTAGAAACCATGACATATTCATTTACTTTTATTAAAAATTAAATTTTCTAAAAAATTTTAGGAACTAGAAAGTTTCCCATATGGTGTATACTTTTTTGGACACACTGAATATTAATCATATCAATGAAAACCAACAATTGACACTTAATTGTCACGAGATATAACTTCTGTTGATATATTTAACCGTGTCAAAATTAATCATTTTCTGTCTGCTGACTATTAAAATATTAACATAAAACTATTAATAAATTAGGTGTATGGTTATAAAGTGTTTTATGTAATTTGCGAATACAAAAAAATCATCGTATTTCCTCTCTCCTAGCGCGTGTTCAAATACGAGTGGTAAAAGATAACTTTTACGTCTAGATAGCACGGACGGTAGTAAGAAAAACGGATTCCTATAGATTAGATATTGTAGTACTGTACAAGTACAGGCCAGAGCTGTGCAAACCCTTTTCAGAAGGGCTTCGTGAGTTACAAGCACTTTAAAATAGCAATTAATTTTGAAAATCATATTAGTGTCCTCCAAAAAAAGTTTTGTAGCACTAGAAAAAAAATCAAAAAACAATCTAAAATATTTTTTTAAACAACAGCATTCGGTGAGATCTATGACAAGAGAATGAATCTAATAGAGCTTTTCTATTTTATATAGAGTGTTCATAATAAAGATTCAAAAAGGACACATTTGAAATACCTTGTATATTGTTTGGCCTTTTATGTAGAATTCAAAAGCAATATTGTATTGTAATAAATAGTGATCGGCCGATACCGATATAAATATCGGTACATTGGTATTTTATAGTAAAATTTTGCCGATATACAGGGTCTTATGGAAATGACGTATTATATTTAAATGGGTGACTCCTGGGGTGTCCTAGAGAAGCGCTACATATTTTTTTTAAATCGAACGTTTAAAAAGTGGAGTAATTCACCCCTTAACCCACCGGTAACTCCGCAGCACATTCATATATGATCATATTACATTGCCAAGCTGTGTAATCAACAGATGTTCAGGCACAATGTTGCCAACTGTGTAAAAATGTAAAACTTTAGATTCTTATAAAAATAATATTTAGTTTACCGAGTATCCAAATAGAAGTGAATCCAGGTGCCAGTACACTAGCAAGTAATCCAGGGCACAGACATCTTCAGGTTTTTGTTTTTTTTCTATGGGAAAAGCTTTATGCTCATCACGTACCCTGACGATAATGTGGAAGTGCATAATAAGCTTATACCCACTAAACCCCATTCGGCCTCTTATTTCCAATCTCTCAGAAGATTTGCACTAAATCACTTAAAGAAACACACAGACACCGACGAGTTTCAAATTAGTTTTGTTGAAGATATTCACTTATTATTAGATTACACAAAAGCAATAAATACTAACGCATAATTACACTTTACAATAACCTACCGTACACATAAAACAACAGCACTATAGGATACAAATTAGTTCGCAATAGAAATTCAGAAATAATAAAACCGCTAATTTCTAATGGGCTAATAAAACTTATTAATCCTTCACTGAAGAAGAATGATTAAATAATTATGTTGATAGACAGGACAACCCCTTCAAAATAAATAGTCTCGCCCAACTAGCGCGGCTGCCATTTCCGAGACTATCATTATACAGAAAAGTATTACAGAAGGAAATTCTGCAATTTATGAATATAACGTTATAAAACATCGAAAGTGGCAACGCTGTATTTTTAAATATTAACCCCAGCCGCTGCCGTAGCGAAAAGAATAGGCAACCCGCTAGATTTTCCAAGATCAGCTGTTTAAAGAAGCCGGCCGGTTTCCTACTGTTTTTTTAAGCAGATTTGTGTGTTAAACTGTGTGTTAATACTTAAACCCGAGTTTAAAGTTAAAGTTATTTGTTCTTTTCGCGACCGCAGTGCCCCAGTCCAGCAGTTCAATATCGATCGACGGAACTAACGTGTTATTTATTTTAAAATTTTTTAGATGTTAAATACATTATTTTCCAGACCACTCAGACAATAAGGGTGTATTTTTGTTTACACAGAAGCACTTTAAAATACTAATTCAGATTGAATTGTACTTAGATGTGTTCATGAGACGCGATTTTGTGAGATTATTGTGCCGGTTTGTTTTTGTTCGGGTTACCTAGGTTTTAAATAAGTCCGAAAAGCTAAATAAAATTGCATTTTTTTTCTAAAGAGTAAGTGGCATTTATAAACTTTTAAATTATCCAGATCTGACGGGTGACGGGTGTTATAATAATCCCTGAAAAATTAACAACTTGCAATCTGTCAAACGGTTATTGACTTTCTAAAGAATTTACCCTGAAGATATTACAACACTGTTCAAGATTCAGTGACGTTTTTCGCCATATGTTGCTTTGTTTACCTTCCTGACAGGGGCAACACGTGGTCATTTTTGGTTTGACATAAGGTCATGTACAGGGCATATTAAATTAAAGCGCCATTTTTGGATATTTTTTTTCAATTTGTTTTCATCTCAGGAATTGCCGATTTAAATATAATACGTCATTTCCATAACACCCTGTATATCGGCATTTTAAAGATGTATGCCGCTGTCCATTAGCATTTGAAAATTATTAATAATCATGCTAGGGCGCATAAATTATATGAACGTGTTTTTAAACGTGTTTGTTAATTATGGAGAATGAGACAAAGTAAGAATGAGAACTAGTGACATTTTTTTGCATGTAGCTGTTTTTCAACGCCGTCATAGCCAACTAGGAGTGACTGAACTTAAAATCCGCAGCAAAATCGGCATTTAAAAATATTAAGTTGGTAATATTTCGAAAACTATAAACTTTCGGAATAGACAACTTTATACAAACATACCCTTATTTTTAGTGCTAAATATAACATAATTATAAAATTTGGGGTTTCTATTTGAAAATGTAGATTTTTGCAGTTTTCTGTTTCATTTTTAAACTCATTGTCTGAACACCCTGTATTAACAGTGAAAAAATATTGTAAAAATTCTATTAAAGCAGGTCCCTTTCAACAAGAACTCCAACTCAAATTAAATAATAAATTTTAATAAAGAATGTCAAGTCGTGCCCTAACCAAAGTTTAAGTTGCGATGATTGTGTAAACAGATTATTACTAGAAATTACATGTGTCAAGGGCCTACATTAAAAACTAGGGTGATAAACTCTCACTCACTCAAATTGCTTTAGTTGAACTAGAAGTGCTTAATGACAGGTCACAAAAGGTGCTTCCAATTCCCTAAAGAGACCTTGCATGCACTTCGAAAGGGGTTCAACGTCATTAAAAAGAGTTGAGACTCTTCTCAAGGCCATAGACGTCCCTTTTCAACCACACTTGTATATAGTAATTCAATTCTAAAGCCCCAGTTACATCTTGTAAAATGGACTTTGAGCCCAGGCTTACAAGTCCTCAGTACTTCAATCAGTTTCTGGATATATACAAGAATATGGTAGTTGTAAAAATATTCTTTAGTATGATAGTTTAATGGTTACTGTTTTCGATATTTTTTATAAAATGTAAGAATTTTCTAGGGAGGTATTTACTATTTATAAATACTGCCTACTTAACGCGGCGGCCTGGTAGATATTTTCAACATTACATGACGGGTAGACCAAATAGAATAATTACATGTATCCGCCTAAAGTAGGTTAAATATTACGTAAAGTCCGAGTGTAACGAATATGGCACTTTCTCCAGGCCTTAAAGGCATGTTTGCTGATGCCTCACCTCGAAAGTGCGCGAAATAAAATAATAAAATGCAGTCTGCAAGGTCATTTTAATTTTTATTCGAAAGTGATTCCCTAAAGAAAATATTACAATATTATTCATTTCTTCTTAATCCGTGATAGATCGGTCTATACAGGGTGTCCCACCTGGAACTGCCTCGAAAACAATGCGTATATAGCGGAAAGTTTTGAAAATCGGACAGTATGGTGGGGACAACTCAGCTCAAATATTTTCAATATAGTGGCACTTCCGGTTATACCGGAAGTAGGTGTCAACTTGCTTATTTCAAAAACACCCGATATACAGTATGTCCACGGATAGGGTTTACAAGAGGACAAATGGACTAAAAATTGAAAGATATGAAAAAAAGTCACTCTTAATAAATGTTTTTGCTTGTCTAGAAAATACGATTCATCATAAGAAACTTCAATTTTTTATACAGGGTGGGTAAAAACTGCATAAGTGTTATTTTGCTTAAGAGTAAACATACTTTATTTTGAAAGATACGAAAAAAAGTCACTCTTAATAAATGTTTTTACTTGAATAATGAATAGGTGATACTTGTTGTCAATGTCTTTATTTAATGAAGTAATTATAATAATAATAATAATACGAACAATATTATTTACATGAAAAGAAAACGATAACGATTTCATAATTCAAAAACTCCACCCCCATACTCGACACATTTTTCTAATTGCTTTCTCAAATAAGTGAAAGAATTTCTGATTTCTTCCTGAGATATCGATTGGACAGCCTGAATAATTATGCCCTTCAGCACTTCAATATCATTTGGTATTGCGGTTGCAAAAACAATTTGTTTTAAACGGCCCCATAAAAACATATCGGCCAAGGTTAAGTCGGGAATTCTTGTGCATGGGCCATCTTGGACCAAATCTACGGTCAAGCCATTCTCTAACCTCACGAGCGAAATGGGTTGGACAACCATCTTGGTAGAGTTTCGAGTTCATCATTGAAAAATGTATCCAGCATTTCTAAATATGATAATCTATTCCACGTGTTATGTTTACTCTTAAGCAAAATAATATTTTTGCAGTTTTTACCCACCCTGTATAAAAACATTGAAGTTTCTTATGATGAATCGTATTTTCTAGTCAAGCAAAAACGTTTAATAAGAGTGACTTTTTTTCGTATCTTTCAATTTTTAGTCAATTTGTCCTCTTGTAAACCCTATCCGTGGACATACTGTATTATTAAATGGTTTCTGGGCATATTTCATAGGTCCTATATCTAAGTCAAGGCGTGTTTGACATATTTAAGTTCTTATGTCAAAAACTACGTTTGCAGGACCTAAAATAATTATTAATTTTTCCTATAGGAAGCCTTTATTGTTTAATTTGGATTGGAATCCCTGCTTTAATAGATTTTTGTAATATTTTGGTTATTAATACTTCAAAAAATAAGATTAAAAATGAAATTGAGAAAACAGCAAAACATCTATGTTCAAATGGAAACCCCAAAACTATCTAATTATTTTTTATTTAGGATTAAAAATAAGGGTAAGTTTGTATAAGGTTGTCTATTCTGGAAACTTGTGGTTATCGAAATATTACCAATTTAATATTTTTATATGGCCAATTTGATACGGATTTTAAGTTCAATTACTTCTAGTTGGCTATGACGGCGTTGAAAAACAGTCAAATGCCAAAGAACTAAATTTGTCACATGTTCTTGTTATTATTTTATTACATTTTCCATAAATAATAAACGTAACTAGTTACTATTTTTTTTTTAAATTCAAAATTCAAAAGTAATGTAGGTATCATGTGCTCTATATGGGTCAAGCTTAAAATGGTAAAATCAAAATTTGAAATTTTTCGCTCGCTTAAGAGATACGGGGGAAAATCAAAAAATTGGCAATTTCAAATTTACCCTATCTTAGTTAATAGAGATACAGAAAAACATTTTATACAGAAGTTTATTTATATTGATTGCTTTGAATAATTTGCAGCTTTGAGAATAAGTATACGGGGTCAGGTAAAAAAGTTATCGGATCTAACCTCATTTTTTTAAATGGGACACCCTGTATATTTTAATCTAAAAAGATACTATTTTAAGTTCTCTTTTCCAATATATAATACACATGGATGATATTAGTTTCCTAGGCGATTTATTAAACTTTATTACTTTAAACCACAGTAGACCACGAAACAAAAGCTAATATCCTAGAAGCCACTAACATTTAATGTCAATTTCATTTTTACATATTCATTTGCGAAAATTACCTATCAACATTTTGAAAATTTTTTATATTGAAAGTGGAAAAAACGAAGAAATGGCGCAAAATGTATATTTTGTTCGCTATCAGGAAAGACGGTAACCATTTAAGGACATATTCCGAACATTTGCGATGATTCCCGTTGTTTTTACCTTAATCTGAATATTTTATTTCGTTTCAAAGTAATAGTTTAAATAAATCGCCTAGGAAACGAATATTATTCATGATGTGTTATATATTGGAAAGGAGAACTTAAAATAGTATCTTTTTAGATTAAAATATACAGGGTGTATCATTTTAAAAAAATAAGGTTAGTTCCGATAACTTTTTTACCTGACCCCGTATACTTATTCTCAGAACTGCAAATTATTCAATAAACAATATAAATAATCTTCTGTACAAAATATTTTTCTGTATCTCTTTTAACTAAGAAAGTATAGGGTAATTTTTAAATTACCAAATTTTTTGATATTCCCCCGTATCTCTTAAGCGAGCGAAAATTTTCAAATTTTAATTTTACCATTTTAAGTTTGACCCAAATAGAGCACATGACACCTACAATACTTTTTTGATAGCACTAACAATTACGGAGATACCCTATAAAAGTGGAGAAAATGGAACACCCGTGCTAGGGGTATTTTAATAAAGATGTTTAATTTAAGGAGCAAAACGTCGGTAAACCAGTCAGTATTGCATACCACTGAACGTAGATTTCGGTCCTCTTTCATAATTTAAATAAAAATATCCAAACCTGTATTTAAAAAAATTAAGTTGATGATGGTGACCCAAAAACGAAACGTCGCATGAAAGATCTGAAAATGCTGTCTTGTGGAGAATAAAAAAATAGCAATGAGAAAGTGAAATTTATTTTTGGACATCTCTTCGATCAAAGTCAGGAAAAAGTAAGAACCGAAACGCAAAATTTTAGATGTCTCCAAATATTTTGAAAGCCCCTGCATGTATTATTGATTTTCTTGCGGCATATTATTGGGCCCATAATTACGCAACTTTGCCTCAATTTAACCGACTTCGTATCTCTTACCGTTTCCGAAATCTCAATGGCGAAGGCCGAATTTGTAACACCCTGTATAACGGTAATATTTTGTCGATGCCGATATAACGATAAAATAGCGATGTACCGATATTTATATCGGTATCGGCCCATCACTAGTTATATTAGTACTATTTATAAGATTTGGGGAAACCACAACTGTCCTAAAGTGCATCTGTCCTACTACTCGGACGTCACTTCGTGTTGAACCGGGAATCTTCGTTTCTGCAATTGCCCTACCCACCCTTACGACGCGGATGGAGCAGAAGTCGACAAACAAGGAGGGAATATACATACTTTCTTTGTTGTCTCGTGTGTGTTTCGTTATGGAAAAATTATTTGGTATAGTGTGTAAGTTTCGGGTTCGAGCATGATTCGAAATTTGTTCTTTGTCATAGACATGTTGGCCAATGAGATCGTGTAGGACAGATGAACATTAGGATATAAATAATAAATAAGTGTTATAGTTCTGTAATTTATTTATATGTAGAGTAGCTGTCGACCGGGTTGCGCTCGAATTTTGTTTTATCAAATTAAAATACAGTAGGAAATCGTCTCCAAAAGGTGTATCGGAACGGGTTTGCATTTGTTTCCCCAGGGCATCTATAAATATTATTACACATTAATTTTCTTTTTATATAAGAATAAAATTTCGATAATAAAATAACTACTACTAATGGCGTAGTCAGGTAGGGTGCAGGAAATCCCAAAAATATTACAGTTCTAATAGGAAAATAAATATGACATAACCATTCAATCGTTCGACGCTAAGAGCGACATTTTAAGTCTCTATCCAAAAATTACATTAAATGCATGTAAACAGGGGGAAAAGGCGTTCCCACCGGATTAGGTCATACGAGCTTAACCGAACATCACCCGAATACACTCGAGTTGTAGGACAGATGAACATTAGGATAGTTGAACTAGCGATGATACAAACTAGTATTTTTTAGTAACAGTACGTTATGTTCCTGTTACACGGCAGTAACTGTTACAAATACTAGTTATTTTGTAACAACTAGTATTTTCTAAATTTTGTCGGCGGCCTCTCCTGTTTGGATTACTTGGTTGTTGATTTACGCTGAATTACATATTTTTTGATGCGGCATATATCTTTTTGTTTAAATAGAAATTTTTGAGTTCTAATTCAAAATTTTTAAAAATAGTTATTTTTAACGAATTTAATATTTTAGGTTAGAAATACTTACAATAATATAAATAAATCACTCATGACACAAATACATCTAAAATTATTAAGAAACTATATAACAAACAGGAGGGGATGATGATCGGAGACCAATATAAGTTTAATAATTACCTAATACCTATTAATTTAATTTAATAAAACAGAACCCGTTCTGGCCAACAGTGTTGTTACTTGTTTGTCTCACGACGGCCATATCGTATATCGTATATACCAGAAATAACAGAATAATAGAAATAACAGCTGAAACTATTATTTTGGCAAAGAATAGGCCGGCGCCGCGCAACTCGTTGTAACAGTGTTGTCACACGTATACGGACCGATATAAAATAACAGCTGGAACTATTATTTTGCTGGCCCTAGTATTTTGCAACCTGTTGTGTGGTAACGGTGCTGTCACACGTATAAGAAATATCGGCTGGAACAGGGAACTAGTATTTTACATTACAAGTATCTGTTACGTTACGTTACACGCTCATAACTGTTACCAGATACGCGTTCCTAGTATTTTCTATCATCGCTAAGTTGAACAGTAGGACAGACGAAGCCATCTCATAAGATTTTATGAGATATATTTATACAGGGTGTTTTAATTTTACATTAGTCCATCCCACAAAAAAGAAATCGGACAAATGTATTCGTTAGCCAGTTACTCTTTACCTTTAAATCATCTTTTGTTAAAAGGTATATGGATGTTCATAGGAATTCATACACTTATATATGTATGTATCTACGACACCGTAAAATATTAAGACATCTAAATGATGTAAGTAGCACGCGAAAGTTAATAATCAGACAATATTACACATGTTTAATTTTACAAAACAATGAATACATAGAACCACATAGTTTGCAGTTAATTATAAAAAAAATAATTTGCATTCAATTGGAAAGTTTAGTTATTTTTTAAGAAACCGACAACAAAGTCTGTAATAGTAACCTTGATGCAGATACACCACTGCACCGTGTTAAACGAAGGTTTGGCCCATTGACATCGTAATACCATGAAACACAATATAAGAATACGAAAAACAGTCAACTCTTTCTCGCTCAGAGCTTTTATCATACTCTAATGGTAGAAAAATGGCTAACAAGAAAAAAAGGAACCACCTACTGACTATCTGGTTTATTATAAATACTTGTATATTTGGGTATACCTACCCAAAAACATTTAATTAATAAATAGACAGAATTGTTTTTGCTCTGTCAGAATCATATAACGTTTTAAACAGTAATCAATTAAGACAAGTCTGTACTGAGAGTCCTAAGTATAATATTATGCCAACATCAAATAGCAACGATTTAAGGAAATCACAGTGGCAACGTTGTATGCTCATTTGTACCTGCTAGTGTAAAAATGACCCTGAGGTTTAATAATTTCATTAATTTTCATCGGCAGTGTTGTTATCGGTTTACCGCTTCTGCTATTGTGATTGTTTGTGGTCTATTGTGTTTTTGGATTAGTTTTTAGTGTTTGTTCGAACTAAAACTATTTAGAGCTATTTATTAGCTATCTACAAATGTGAGAATAATGAGGTTATCTTTTTTAGGTAAATCAGTAGTGTAGTCTGTATTTTAACTAAATATTGCAAAAATATTGATTATTTCTTTATATTATCTGAATTTCTGTAAAAATAGCTACAACGATTACCTATTTATGACTAATATTAGATCGAAGTTATCTAAACGCGTACCTTATTACAGCGTTGCCATTTTTTAAAGCCATCTTCTACTAACTTATTTGAAACTGTAGAACCGCGCATGATTGTAAATAAATGGTGTTTTATGAATGGAATGTTTGTCTCCCCTTTTATACAGGGTGTTATAGAAATGAAGTATTATATTTAAATGGGTGACTCCTTGGATGTCCTAGAGAAGCGCTACATATTTTTTTCCGTGTAGATATGACAACATCGGCCGAAATACGCTGACGTCTTTTTACATTACAGACCTTTTATTTTATTGATTGCGACCGTCGTCAGTAGCGGCCATGTAATTTTTCAGATTTCATATAAAGTGTATAATTTCGCTTAATAATTCGAAGCGCCATTTATGGTTATTTTTCTTCAATTTATTTTTATCTCAGGATTTGCCGGTTTAAATATAATACTTCATTTCCATAACCTCATGTATGTTTATGGGTATAAGTACCTACTATTATTTATGTCGTATTCTTGCGGCAGGTGTAAAACAAAAGTTTGAGCCCCGATGCATTGTGACTTTCTGCAAAGAATATTAAGATTCCACCAGCAAAATCAAGAGCGGGAATTATCTTCTCTCTCTAGACGTTCAAAGTAGGACATAATACGAGGCCGCTACTTTGGAATACGACTGTATGGATTGAAGGTACAATTTACATGATAATATTCCGTCCCTATTTCAGACGCCTGTGACGTACAGTATATTGAAATACAACGTGTCCAAGATAAGGGAGGCCAGTACAGGGATCTCGGAAACAGTAAGAGATACGAAGTCGGTTAAATGAAGGTAAAGTTGAGCATTTACGTGCCTAATAATATGCCGTTTAGAAAGTTTTAAAATTCCGAGTAGTCCGGAGATATCCGGAAAAAAACGAAATTCTGAAAAATCGTTTTAATTTTTTCCTGGGTTTTTTTGAGATCGAATTCTAAAGTAAATTGCATTTTTGAATTGCCAATTTTTCCGCTCTATCTAACAGCGTTAATTGTTTTGTAATCCGATGAGTCGTCTTCGATTATCAACTTTATTTTTTAAATACGGTCCTGTTTTCCTGATATTGGAATTTGAGAGCTTTTTCTTCCGAATGCAACGATGCATGGCACATTGTGGTTTAATGGCGTTTCAAGGGTTTTTTGAACAACATCAGGATATTTTGGAATGCGGTCCTGTATTTATCCTAAGTTTATAAATAATATCTCATAAGTAAGCTCTAAATATTTACTTATGTTGGACTAGTTCAATAAATAACAAATAAGTGAACAAAATACAGAAACATTATTTCAAACTTCTGTTGATTCGGGATTTAAAACAAAAGTAAGCGTTTGAAACAAAAAAATTAAGATGGTGACGCGTGATTTGTTTCACTTGACATTCCCATTGTGATCGTTTGAAAGCGTTTTAAGAGGTTTTCTATTTTCTAGAAAATATGGAACATAATTTTACAAATGCTGAAAAGTGAAAATATTTTATCGTGTTTTATTTTATCTCAAGAAAACTGTTATGTGGCAGTTAGAAGGTGTTACTTGTGCTTAGAGAATAACGGAAATCATTTTGAACACCTGATTATGTAGTTCCTTACTTTTTTCGTGGTTCGTTTTATTACTGATTTGGAATGATTTTTGTTCACTTATTTGTGGTTTATTATTAAATTATTTGTTATTTATTGAACTAGTCCAACATAAGTAAAAAATTTAGAGCTTACATATGAGATATTATTTATAAAATTAGGAGAAATATAGGACCGCGTATCCCAAAATTTCCTGATGTTGTTCAAAAAATCCTCGAAACGTCATTAAACCACAATGTGTCATACATCGTTGCATTCGGAAGAAAAAAGCTTTCAAATTCCAATATCAGGAAAACAGGACCGTATTTAAAAAAAGAAAGTTGATAATGGCCCTTCGAAGACGACTCGTCGGTTTACAAAACAATTAACGCTGTTAGATAGAGCGGAAAAAGCAATGTAAAAATGCAATTTACTTTAGAATTCGATCTCAAAAAAATCCAGGAAAACGATAAAACGATTTTGCAGAATTTCGTTTTTTTCCGGATATCTCCGGAACTACTCGGAATTTTAAAACTTTCTAAACGGCACGTAAATGCGCAACTTTCCCTCCATTTAACCGACTTCGTATATCTTACGGTTTCCGATATCCCTGTACTGGCCCTCCTTATCTTGTACACGTTGTATAGCAAAATTTTAGGATCTTATTTATAATAATATGTCGGACATACGACAGTAGTCTCGGGAGTTTTTCACAGTACGATGATGATTGATATTTAGTAACTATTTCTGGTGATTTCTATTTTTTCACCTGGCAACACTGCAGTCTAACTTGAATACCGAAAACGTCAGGTAAGACGTCAGGTAAAACCTTCTGTGTGGACGCCGCTTAAAAATGTATTTTTTTAAATAATAATCCAAGAAAACATAAATCTCAGTGCAGGGAATAATTAGGGTTTTATGGCAGTCAAATAATCAACGGTATAATTTAAACTACTATAAACAAAGATCTCTCTAATATTACGTTGGAAACTGTACATTTTGAATCTGAAAACTGGTGCAGAATTAGCATATTCCGTGACCCTATTACGGAATAATATTATTCAGTAACAGGTAGTCAAAAGCAAGTAATTTGAAATTTAGTACCCGTTTAAAATAAATACACGGAAAATCCAATTGTTTTTAAATCAACGCAGCTTTCCGGTGTCGTCGATTAGCGTGTAAATACACGATTTGCGTGTATGTACACGCGTATGTATGTGAGGAAGAATTGGAGTACCCCCATGATATGTAAGTTTGGTAGCACAGCAGCATAAACCCTATTCCAAGATCTGTCAGTGTTCCAAAAAATTTTGCTTAATTAAAAATGTATCGTAAAAATTACCTAATAATATTTAATATATCTACCTTCACTACAGTAATTATTTTTAGGAATCAAAATGTTTCTCCTGCAAATCAGTTACTGATATTCTTCTTCCTTAGAAAAAAAGTGTAATTTAATATTAGGTAGGTTAAAAATCAAAAATTAACTGTCAAGTGTCCGTCTAAATCAACCTAAAGTTAGCTAAGAGGGCAAATAGTTCATATGTTCTGAACAAATCTACAAAGGTTGGTTTATTACAGCCTAGCTTAATTTGAGAAGGTGGTGGAAGTGTATCGAAGATAAACTCGACCTAAATTTTAACTGTCGCTTGGTCAAGCGAAGCTTTATTTTTAATTGGTGGAATCGGCCATCAGTGTTACTTTCAGGTTTGTTGCTTGTTTGTTTCTAGAGATATTTACTAGTCAAAGCCCGAAATAATTACAGTTGCTGATCTTTTTCTTTTTGGGGACTAGTGGACAATTAGTCGGAGGCGGAAATAATTTCAGTTGGTGACCTATATTATTGCGGTAAGTCGAGTATTTCTGTGACTAAAAGTGTGCAAAAACGTGTAATTTTTTCAGCCAATTGTGTAATTTCACAGATTCAGATTGCCAACACTGCTTTGTATATTTTGTGTAGAACCTTTAATTTAAACACCTCCATTTTAATAAATAAATAGAAAAGTATTTTTTTAATAGTGTTAGAGAACGTATAGGCTTTCAATAAAATGGAATATACTAATTTGATAGGTTATATCCCAGACAGAGAATTACGACAAGCGTCTGGTGAGACGCCCATTGCGCCGGCGTGGTTGTTCGGCGATGTCCAATATGCTTCATCCAGTTGCGTAGTGATAAGAAGGGCAAGAGTTCTTGTGTTTTTTAAAAAGTGTTCGTTGTTTTAAAACTGTGATAATGAATGAATATACAAGTGGCAAAACCCTTCACAATCAAACCCGTGAAGTGATTGCCAACGTGTACAGGGTGTGTGAAGAGGACTCGCAAATTAATGCATTTAAATTGTGACAATTTAAATGCATTAATTTGCGAGTGGCTTAAGCGAAAGCTACAAAGAGGATAAATCATGATCCAGCATCTAGGAACTTTGAATTGTTTGTACTTGTCCAGCGTCACAAACCTCTCAATAATGACAAAAATTAACGACCTTCTAGTGTAAACTAAAAATCCTATATTTAGCTTTGCAGGCGATAGCACACTTATCTCATCTTTCTCTTTGAATGCGCAAACATCGGCTGCCGACGCACATCTTCGCAGACAGCATTAAGTATCACGGCTCAACAAAGACCTGGATGAAATTTTGACTTGGGGTGACAGTAACCAAGTCGAATTTAACGCTAAAAAGGTTAACATTACAGAACCGGATATAGTCATGGACGGACACGCAATCCCACTGGCTTCATCTATTAATTTGCTGGGCGTCAATCTGGGAGGAAATATGTCTTGGCATAACCACGGTGTGGCAATCGCCAAGATAACTTCTCGAAAACTTGGTGTACTCTTCCAAACCAGAAAGATGTACACACCTCAACAACTTTTGATACTATACAAAGCCCAGATTCGACCATCACTAGAGTACTGCTCTCATGTCTGGAGCTCTGCACCCAAACATACTCTTCGGCTACTGGATTCCATCGAAAGGAGGGCCATTCGTTTGATTGGAGACCACGAGCTGACGAAGAACCTCGACAGCCTAGAACATCGAAGACAGGTTGGCGATTTGACTCTCTTTTACAGATATTTTCGTGGGAACCTCTGCCGCTCATCCATATGTGGTTAAGCTTAGTACTCCTCGAACTTCCAGAATTCTTTCATCTGGAGGACTTCGTCCTTATGGAGAGACCTTCCCGAGGTCGTTTTTCCCAATGAATATCACCTCCAACGATTTTGCTCACACGCACCACTCCCAGAGTGCCCTAAAGGATTTTTCCTATAGTGCTTGGGTTTGATCATAAAAAAAATGATGTGGTGGACAACATTATCAGGCAATACGGCCACACTCCTTTAAAGGCACCCCGATATGTGCGAATTAAACCCTATCGAGATGTCTTGGGCTCAAATTAAACATTTCATTAGAGTTCGCAATACATCAGGGGATTTCAGTATCTCTAACTAAGAGAGCTTCTGGACGATGCAATTGCCTCAGTGACAGCAGTCGATTGGGAAGTTTTATCGATATGTCACCGATATAGAAAATAAGTTTTGGGAAACAGATTATATGATGGAGGAGATTGAACCCATTATAATACAAGATGGGACTGATACTAATGATAGTGATACTGAATAGTGACAGTGAAGACGAAGAAGATGTACTGATTTTTTTGTATATTTTGCTGATTTGTCGCAAAACTATATTTCATGTGTCTTTGACATTAATGCGACCAAAACTAAAAAATCGCCATTAATCGATTAACTATTTAGCAGTTTTTTTCCATGCTGAAAGAATGGCATCTTGTAAAACATAATTATTTAAATCTTGATAAAAATAATTCACTGCCTTCAAACATAAAATGCAATTATTGAAGAATTTCCTATTTTAATTACATTATTAAAATAATCATAGCACGCCCATGACTCGGCCATGTTTTAAAAGATATCGCCTTCCCCTTACCGATACGTCGGAGACATACAGGGTACACCAAGTAAAGTGGCCTATTAGAAGTATCTCGAGAACTAAATGAGATTTTGTTTTGAAAATTTGGCTGTGGCTATAAGAGATGGTTTTCTACGTTTTCTAAAATATTTTGGATGGTGCGGTGTTGCAGGATCATACCGAAAATGGTAGCAACTTCGGAATTTTGAACGCATTGCCCCATATATTATATTTTTTTTGGAATCTAGATAAAAATATAGAATATTTTTCTATATAATATCATATACCTACCTATCTTTAAGAGTTTTTGAATTATAAATAATCCCGTATCGGGACCTGAAAAGAAAACCATATCTTTTAAGCGGTTACAGCTAGAAAGCTGAAATTTTGACAATAGTTTCAGACCATCGAAATTTTATAATGTTGAACATAATTTAATTAGTTTTATACAAGGCGTCTCCATAACAATATTTCTGAGGAAGATGAATTATTGCAAAAATCTTCATTTTTTAAATGGAACACCCTGTATTTGATATGTTTTGCTAATTGATGATCGGGTTTGTTTCTATCTAATGATATTAAGTGTTCCTATACCTATCTTCAATATTTTCGGACTAAAAATAAAATTATCTTATAAAAATATATTTTTTGGTAGTTTTCATATTACTTTTTTTTCTAAAAAAAAAGTGTTTGGTCGTTCCACCAAAATTTTTTTTTAATAATTTCACTCTACTAGTGAACCTCCCTATCATAGGTCATGAGCCGCCCCTGCCCATTGACAACAGTTGTCGAGTAAACACGTTAGACTGTCAATAGCGTTCAACGCATATGGTCAGATTGAAAGTATCTACCCAATTTTTTAAATGGTAGATTGGTGTGCTTGGCTAGGGCACCCAAGGAGTCACCCATTTAAATATTATAAATTATTTTCGTAACACCCTCTATATTCGCTTTGAAGAAAACCCGAACCGAAACCTTTTTAGCAGCGACACCTTTTTTGTTACACTCGCGCTACATCACTGACTAAATGGGATGTGCTCAGAATATGTCTTAATTCACTTGATCCATTTTTACTCGGTTCAACGCAAACGGCCATGTAATTAATTTAAAAAAAAAACAATAGAATGTGAATTATCCTTCTACATCTGGCTTGGAAATAACCCCCCACGCAAAGGTTGCAGTTGAAACGATTAGACAAATTGGCAGAACTGAATTGTCGTTTAATTGGGAGAGTTGTACATTAAATTAGTCACTTAACTTCACTTAAAAATAGTCATTATTAACTGATGGAAAACTAATAAAATAATAATATATTGTTTGTTCGGGTGCTTTCGAAAACTCTGCATTAGGCTTGATTATGTCGTATAATTTTGGCAAGGACGGGTTCTTCTAGTGCCTACTTCTCGAAAGCGGGAAGTAGTAATTTCTAATAGAAAAGGTTCAACGCTTCTCTGTCTAGTTAAACACTTTCTATTAGCAATCGGAAGAAACATCTCCCCAAATTTTTTTTTATGTAGGGGAGAGTGGGTATAGAATGGACACAAGGAGGCAATGCAACATCATATATTTCTTTTCGAAATAATCCAAGTGTGTAGGAAAATGCGACAACATCGATTGACAGTGCAACGTAATAATCTAAAGGTGCAGCCAGGTGTTCTTCGTACCGCAAAAATGAATTACTGTACTTGCCGATAACACTAGACAACAAATTTTAGGTTATTGGTTGTATATTGTATCAAAATGCATTTTTCTTGTTAATTTTGGGATGCTGAATACAAAAATGATAATGAAATTGAAAACTTGGTTGCCGTTTTCAAAAAAAAGTTTTTTATTTTATTTTTAACAAAATAATGAAAACTAAATAATTTTACACTTTTAGACTCACTAAATGCGCTGTCGTTTGGCTATTCTTTTGTGAATTGTTTCTGGAGCATATCTAACAAGAGTCCAACAGTAGTCGGCAAGCATGAAAGCATTCCAGTTCCCTGGTACCTGTTCTCCATTGTTGATATATCCTGATGGAAGCGTTCGCCGTGCTCATCACTTACAGCTCCGCAGTTGTCAGGAAAACAGTCCAGGTGAGAGTGTAGGAAATGGATCTTTAGAGACATATTGCAACCCATTTTTTTATAGGAGGACAGCATATTTTCAACAAGAGTAACGTAATTGTCAGCTTTTTTATTTCCCAAGAAATTAGTGACGACGAGGCGAAAGTTATTCCAAGCGTTTTTCTCAATATCTGTTAGAATGCTGTCAAAGTGTTCGTCTTTCAGAATATTTCGAATCTGTGGCTTAATAAAAATACCTTCTCTCTCTCCTATTCTGCAACCGAAATAAAGCTGATATGCCTTTTGTATCAATGGAGTCCTAGATTGCTTCTGAGACACAAAAGTCACCTCACGACAAACATAACAGAAGTGATCTGGATTGTTTACACACTTTCAAGGCATCTCGAATCTCAATCTTATCTATTGACTTGAATCACTTCGACTAACTAACCTCTCCACTTTGTACCGTTCTATATCCCCAAATATGGATTCTAGATTTTTAGAGAATATTTCATTGTTATTATAGTGTATTTACAATTTTAAGAAAGCAACATAATGAGTTTTATTTATTATTACCTAGATGTAGATAGAGGACACAATGCCGATTGACCAGGTATATACTATACTACTAGTTTATTGGCCTTTATTATAGTACCGTCCTCAGGTAAACAATAAAAATGGTGATAAACAAGGGTTCTTTTATCCGTTTAGTCCTTTATTTATTTAAAATATGGTAGTAAAACACTATTTATTTGCAGCTTAAATAAATAATTCAAAAATAATTCTGATACCATTCAATCTGGAATAGTATTTTACAGTGCTACTGTGTAGACTAAATACGCCCTTATTACAGGTATCATCGTCTGGGAAATAATACTTTTTCCATTCATTGGTATTAAATATTTCAATATTATCGCCTTTTTAGGGCGGTCTCGGATTAGTCGCTATTGTGTCAATATCTCTATTTAGGTAAATTTAATTAAAACTCATTACGTCGCTCTCTTATATTTGTGAACAGATTTTTATCATACGGGGACGTTCAGTACAAGGCAGACATGAACGTGGATTTACATGGATTTAAATGGCTATCGATCTTATTTTAAGCAATAGGGGGGTTATGACTTTGCATATAGTGGATCATCCTTGGGGACCCACCATGCGGTGCTGTCGTGGTAAATTTCCTTAACTTGGTGAAAATGTAGATTTGGCAATAAGATCCATATATTGTTATTACAATACAAATATACCACGTGCGTTCTTGCGATTACAGTGTTAATATATTAGGGGCACATGACGTCACGTATGTCTTAAACGTGAACTAATATTAAAAAAAAGTTTATCTTCGGTTTTAGCACACCTAAAATAGTAAGATTTAGTTGATTTTATTTTATATACATTTTCGTTGTTGTCCAGTGTAATTTAACGACTTTCAATTTGTGGAGCGAAATTTTAAAAAATATTGTAATTCGGGGAGAGAATGGACAATGTTCATTGTTAAGGGGACAACTAGAAAATATATGGCCATTGTTGCGAAAAAGATTTCTAAATGGATACGAAGTTCGTTTCTTAAAAAGAAACATTCCGTCTAATAGGTTTCCGTTTACTACTGCATGAGGAACCAGCATCAGTTCCTTACCGGGCGACAACTGAATCTGTGTCCCCGACGTATCGATAAGGGGAAAGCAATATCGTTTAAAACATGGTCTAGTCATGGGCGTGCTATTATTATTTTAAATAATGTAATAAAAATAGGAAATTCTTCAGTAATTGCATTTTATGTTTGAATGTGGGTGACTATTTTTATGAAGGTTTAAAAATTACTTTTTACAAGATTTTTCAACATGGAAAAAACCAGCTACATGATTAATTGATTAATGATAATTTTTCAGTTATGGTCGTATTATCCCAGTCTAGCTTTCGCTTAAGTGGCAATTTAAATATATTGATGTGTTATTCCTCTTCACTTACCCTATTAACATTTGCAATCACTTCACGGATCTGACTCTTAAGGTTTTTACCAGGAGTATACTCACTCATTCATTATCACAAAGTTCAAAATTTTAAAATGACACCCTAAAACACAATGAACACGTATTTATAAAAGATAATTTAACACAATACAATATATATTGCCCTTCCTATCACTAGGCAACTGGGTGGGTACATTCATTAAATATCGGACATCGCCGAACAAGCCCGATGGCCCATCTCACTAGATGCATGCGCTATCAACTGTTTGGGATATAACCAATCAAATTAGCGCCAGCTACCTGTAACCGTTGATATATGAATATTGAATAATAGAATATTGGTGTTTTATATACCTATTACAATTTATTTTAAAAGCGTAAATGTAATTCTAGGTTTTTCTCGGTTATAGATTATTAAATTAAAATTTAATGACAACATTGTTAATCCCAGAATTTATATGCCCGCATTCCTTTCGTAGCTACAGATAAACCAAAGATATTGCAAACTAAGATAAACTTATCGACCTGTACAAAGACGTTGTCACATTGCCAAGATTTCGCGGTATGATATATTTTATTGTAGATTTAAATATATTTTTGGTGTACAGTTGTAATAAACTTTTATAAGAATGATATGAACTACCTATTTAATATATATTTTTTATTGACAATAAGAAAATAAGTCTCCTCGACAAGAGGAGAGTACGGACAAATTCCACAACTACATACTATCAAATGTCAACTACATCATATGATAAACCTTCCCCAAATTGAATCAATAAATATATAAATGCATCAATATATAATAATAATACAATATGTTAGCTATCACTTATAATAGGAGTCAATTTTTCATATTAAAAAATAAAGTCACGTACAGCCTGTTGGCTGTTGGCATTTTTATCAAACTGTCCATCGTCTACCTACTCTCCCCTACCAGGAGAAACCAACTCTGAGAGAAACCATTGATATCTTTATATTCGCAAGTATTTTCTTAATATTAGTTGTCTTTGCGAATGTTTAAAAATGAGGCGCCTAAAAGCAAAACGATTAAAGTCCACTTTTGGCGTAAAATGAGTTGGTCAGTAAAAACTGTTGTTAAAGTTGTAGTCTATTGGTGCAACATATCGATAACCGACAAACCAGATAAAATCCTCTGCATTTTAGACCTTGAAATCATAGCTTGGAAGCAAAACAGATAAATTCCCTCGCGCTTAAAACCCTAAACAGGTAAAGTACACCGCGACCAATCACAGGCTTGGTGTAAGGAGTCAGCAGGTCTTGTCGGCGGCGTGATATTAAACGCCCAATATAGTAAAGATTGTCGTTTGTACACATTTGGTAAAGTTTACTAGTGATAATTGTTTTTAATGAAGAGTTATACCCGTTATTTTAATTGAAAAATGGAACAATCACCTTCAGTAGTATCTCCATCGAAGGCAAGGAAGAGAAACGTTAATCCTAGTGCCACTAAAAGAGCTGTTGCAAAGAAATTGCGGTATGTTGGCAATTCTCAATCCAAAATGTCTCGAGGCAATTGCTTCAGCTACGTATGGACTGAAGAAGCCTACCCAAAAGGCTCAAATGAGGTATCCTCGTGTATTTTCCATTGTTTGCAGAATTTAGATTTATTAGAGATTAAGCGTATTAGATTGTTCGCTGACGGATGTGGCGGGCAAAATAAAAATAAAACCATGATACAACGGTGGCTGATACAAGCTCCTAGGAATGTTGAAGAAATCGAGTTAATTTTTCTAGTACAACGCCATTCCTTTATACCACCCGATCGTTTATTTGGTCTTTGTGAAAAAGAGTTTAAGAAACAAGAAGTTATCCCGAATCCTCAGGGGTATATCAACATTATTGAAAAATATTCAACCATTAGACGACGAGGCGTCAAAGTGGCATTTCAAATTCAAACCTTCCAAGAGATTCCTCTTTAAGCGTTCAAGGAATTCGCGTCAAATGATTCTTGTCAAAGGAGAAGAGTTTTATTACCACAGCTGTGGAAGTTTCAAACCTCTAATGATGGGTAAAAAAAATATTTCGGTCATCAACCCTACAGTTATTGAGAAAGACAATGCTCCAGTAAACAATAAAAAAGTTTTGGATCAGAGTGGAGCAAGTACCCTTCTCTGAAATTTTACGTGCACTTTTTGGCTTCTTGTGAAGGTCGTCATATAGATGGCCCAGAAATCATGGAAGATATGTGTGGTCCGACAGAAGAAGCTCCTGAATTATATGTGTAAAATAAATTTTGCCATAATTATTGTCATTATAGCAAAATAAATATTATTTCGTTCTTGAAAAATAATTTTATTGATTTAGTTATAAAAAAAAGCAAAACGAATAAAATCCATATTATTCATATGCAAAACCGATAAAGTCCAGTTTTTAGAAGCAAAATCAATAAAATCCATTTTCAAAGTTTAATAAAGGCTGTTGGGATATAGTGGCCAAGTTCTGAATTTGTATCAATAATTTATTTACGTTTCCAACCATTATTAAGATAATTTGACAATGAAAACGATTAATCTGAAGCGACAACAGTTTTTTGCTCTTTTCTCGAAATGTACATCAGTGGACTTTACTTGTTTTGCTTTTAGGCCCCTCAAATATAACTTTTCTTATTATCATTAATTATAAAAATGTATTGTAATGTCAGTGACGTGCGCGTGTCACGCTTTATGTAAAAAAATTTCGGCATTTTGCATGGTCGCCACTGGTCGATCGATAGAATAAGTTTCTAAATAAAATATACGTAGTTTAACCTATTAACACATACGGGCGACGCGACGCAACACGAAGCGCGACGGTTTGGGGATGGTCTTCTTCACCTTGCCAAAACAATCAAACCGATGAGCTAAAAGGTGTGAATTCATCAGCTAACTTCTCTTGAATTATTTTAAAGATAATATTGGAATTCGGACATTCAGGCATTGTCCCCTCCCCCATCTACGGCGGTGCATAAAAATGACCTAAGGATCATACTCTTAAATATTAGCACGACATAACGAAAGATCGCAGGAGCATATTTTCTGTTAAAAATCATTAAGCATGAAATTATTACGATTATACAACTCCATGTATATTTTTCCCATATAGAAGGATGTGATTAATAAGTGATAATCATTTAAGTGATTATCACTTGGTGGTCACATTGTTGTAATTGTCATTTTTTGACAAATTACTTCAGAAGTAAGTTCTGTCAGTTCTTGTTACAAAATGGCAAAAGAAAGATTTGGTAAAATTTTGTTGTCTAAAGTCGACGATGCTATTTAAATAATTACTGTAATAAAAATGTTTAACTCAGAAAGATATATGTACTTTATTTCGTTGTATAATCCTTTGAATACAACTCGATGTTTCGGTATTACCTAATACTTTTACCTGACACGAAACGCGTTACCCGGCAACAACACTACGACTCCGAAGGAATGTAATCCCGACACATCTTGTGGTATTACATTCGATAATTTTCATAATGTTTTAATTTTGATAAACAAGTTAAAGACTCTTCATTTTCGATATAACTTTGTCTGCGGAGCTGTTTTCAACTTATTGTGGCCCTCGAGCCCAACGCGGAACAACCCCCAACCCCGAAATGCAACGGCTAAAATTTGTCGTCAGTTTAAATTGGCTTAACAAACCCGGTAGTATATAAATAAAAACACCGACGATCGATGTTGGTCCAGATTTAAACACTTTTTAGGACGAGCCGCTCCGCTTTTATCTATGCGGAGTGACTGGCGCGGCGGCGGCTTTGAAGCCAAGTCGGTAAAGATTAATAAAGCACTTTTTAGCATTCGTTTGTTTTTTTTTCTCTCGGAAATCATGGACGTAAATATAGGAATTGAAATCATTGTTAGCTGAGCATTATACTCGTTAAGTCTTTAAGTAAGCTAGAATAAGAAGGTGTTTAATATAAATTAGATTTTGTAAAATGTAACGCACATTTAGAACAAAATTAATTTTGTTTTCCAAGGTAAGAAATTTTAGTTTTGCTTTTAAACTTGCTTTCAATGCTTTCAACGTACAATTTTCTTAGTAACGAAATTCATATTTAGTTCAAAATCGTTTTGAATTAAAATTGCATTTTTAATGGTACGCCTTATATTTATTTTGTTTATGTACAAGGTGTTTCATTTTTCAGTGATGCTGTAAGTTGCGACATATAGTTTTTGTTTTGAAAATACCTGGGAAGGCCGTGTAAACATAAAAAATGTTGTTACTATACAGGGTGTTGTGGAAATGACGTATTATATTTAAATGGGTGACTCCTGGGGTGTCCTAGAGAAGCGCTACATATTTTTTTTTATTCGAACGTTTAAAAAGTGGGGTAATTCACCCCTAAACCCACACACAACTCCTCGGCACATTCATATATGAACATATTACATTGCACAGCTGGGTAATCAACAGATGTTCGGGCACAATGTTGCCAAAATGTTTAAAAGTGTAAAACTTTATTTGCTTATAAAAATAAACATTTAGCTTACTTAGAAAGTAAATCCAGGACGCGATTAAAGAATCCAGGGCACAGACACTTTCAGCTCTTTTTTCTATGGGAAAAACTTTATGCTCATCACATGTCCTGATGATAGTGTGGGAGTGCATAATAAGCTTATCACTAAACCCCAACACTAACGCATAATTACACTTTACAATAACACACATAGAATAATAATAATCATTTCGCAATAGAAATAATAAAAACGCTAATTTCTATGGGCCATTAACCCTTTACTAAAGATAAAATGAAACAATTAATGTTAACAATTGACAGGAACTACCCTTTGAAATAAATGGCCTAGTCCACCTTGGACTTTCTTTCCGAGAACTCTCCGCTACTAGAGCCAGCGCGGTTGCCATTTCCGAGACTATAATTATACAGGAAAGTAATATTATAGAAGTAAATTCGGCAATTTATGATAGTCGCCTATAAAACATCGAAAGTGGCAACGCTGTATTGATTGTCCACAATCAGCTGTTTAAAGAAGCCGGCCGATATCGATCGAGAGAACCAACGTGTTAGACAATAAGGGTGTATTTTTGTCTACACAATAGCACTACTAGTACTTAGATGTGGTACTAAAGTGATTTTGTGATGTGAGTGTTTTTTATAAATTAAGTTGGCTTTAAATAAGTCCGAAAAGGTAAATAAAATTGTATTTTTTTTTCTAAAGGGTAAGTGGCATTTATAAACTTTTAAGTTGTCCAGATCTGACGGGTGTCGTTCGAATTGGACAAATGAGAACATACCTGACCATTTATAAACGCGGCGGTTCGTTCGAGTCAGATCAAGTTTATAAATCAGAGATTGTTTCCCAGCGAACTGAACGTAAAAGTTTATAATAATGTACCCTGAAAAATAAACAACTTGAAATCTGTCAAACGGTTATTGACTTTCTAAAGAATTTACCCTGAAGATATGACAACACTGTTCAAGATTCACTGCCATATATTGCTGTGTTTACCTTCCTGACAGGGGTACCACGTGGTCATTTTTGGTTTAACATAAGGTCATGTACAGGGCATATTAAATTAAAGCACCATTTTAAATATTTTTCTTCAATTTCTTTTCATCTCGGGAATTGCCGGTTTAAATATAATACGTCATTTCCATAACACCCTGTATAATAATAAAACGTCAATGCTAAATTTCTATATACATAAGCATAACATCATAATATTTTGCTTTTATTAGTTGTGTCCTATGCTAATATAAAAGCGTGTAGTAAAAAACTGAAGAACTGTCACACCCGGGCAGCAAATTTTGACTTGCACCCGGACGGAACATGTGTCCGAGCCGGCCCTGGCAATGTTGCCAAAGGTTTATTGAACTAACTAAAAGAACTAATTTTGATCCCGTGCACAAGAACAGGACCTCGATTTACTAACTCTGGCTAACAAACATTTACTAACAATGAAAACCGTGCATACGGCTGTTAGTATATAATTTCTGTTCGAACTCTTAAGGGGATATAAATAGGAAATAAATGTCCTCTTCCCCTAGCTACGCCACTGCTTGACTTGAACTATTGACCACCAGATCAACATTTATACATAGACAATAGTACAGTACTTATTAACATCACCGAAATAATGTTACCAGTCCCCCCACAAAAAAAAAATATACCGAGAATACGCAATAAAGCGAACGTGTAACGGAATTTCCTTTCATTTTAAAAATGTTCCGCGTTTTAGAACATGTTTATTATTATATAGACATACGATGAATATTTTCCGTAATTAGTCGGCTTAAATACAATTGTCTAATGCTAATGCGGTTACCTTATTCCATTGGAGTTTCCCCAATTAAACACTTTTTTTAGTTGATCACGGTCGTTCTTCCCAACAGTTACGGAATTGCTAATATGATCGGCGGACATATTGTAAAACTTTGTGGTTTAATCCAATAAGGACACTTTTAATTTTAAGAGCACAAACTTTAATCCGTTAAACCATTATTAAACCGCCGCGGTTATAAATGTCATATATCACCACTTAGTTTATTTAAACCGTATGAGGGTTGCACCATAACTATTAGCACTACACTGCATACGAAGAAAATTGGGCGGAAGTCAAGAAGCTCGAGTTTTGAATCTGCAAGAAACAAAAGAAATTTCAACTTTTCTTCAAATTTTCTCAAAGGAAGCAACTCGATTTTAGATGTTTAAATGTAGAAAGCGAGCTCGGTAACCTTTCTATGTTTCTATTGGCTGGCAATGTCGCGAACGGAGTAGCGCAACATTTGATTATGGCGAAAAGAAAGTTCTTGTTATACCCGTTTGCGGCGAGGGAAATTACTTTTGGTTTCGTTTTAGTATTACTTATACGGTTGTCTGTTGTATAACTTTGCCTTTGCAGTTTTTATACATAGAATGGGCTCGCAATTAGGACATAACGTCACGGTGCTGCAGTATTGTTTTGGGTTGAAAAAATATGACGAATATTTCTAGTATTCACAAGATTCACACAATTATTAAATAAACTACTAAGAAGCCAAAAATACTTAAAAATGATTAAAAACATTAAATTATTTATTTTAGGTGTACCTACAGGGTGATTCATGGTGGATGGAACCAAAGATGGAACGTTATAGTACGGCAGCCAGTTACCAGGATTTCGGACTGATCACGATTTAAGGTTTTTTTGGTGATTTCGTAAGGACTTGATTAACAAGAACGGACATGAGCAACGTTGCGAAATCATTGAGAATCATCTGTACATATGTAAAAAAGAAGTGGTCGTAATAGTTATCGCGCCCCGTCCGTTCTTTTTATTTTTGACTCAGAGTGATGTTTTTGAGGAGATGAAATAAATAGTAACTGACATTTTCCGTGCGGTGAGTAGTTTTGGTTTGAGAAAAATCGAAATTTGTTTACAGCGGAGAATTCAACTTATCACGCCTCGTCCGTTTTACTTGTCGGATGTTATTTTTCGTTATTCGTGACAGAAAAAAATGAGAACGGACATTTCCATCGACGCGCAAGCGCATTGTTGGATCTTAGGTATGTCATTTTTTTTAACGCTGTTCGAGTTATCGCGCCTCGTCCGTTTTCAAGCAGAAATCGAGTATTGTGGCTGGGAAAATAGGGGGAAAATATGAACTGACATCTTTACACACGCATTTTTTAGCAAAACAGTTTTCAGTCAGCACAGCACGTGTACCAATAATAATGCAATATGGGAACATAGCTGATGCTGTGTTGTTATAGACAACCAAGCCACACAGCAAGCCGTCCCATGCACGCGCCGTGTACCGCGATCATGAATTATACAGATACGAGATCCGGCTCCGCTGCCCTCCCTGTAGCTGCGCAACACGGAAAATGTCCGTTGACTCGATTTCCTATTTTTTAGAGTGTTATCAACAATTAAAAAAAAAATTGACCCGGGCGCTCTAACTTTTTGATACCCCTTTTCTTTACATCTTTTATTTAAACTATCGAATTTTGCAACACTCAAAACGTCCGTTGTCGATGAATTCGCGTTTTTTTTATATTTTTAATATGATTTCATCAAGAACGAACAAGGTGTAGTAAAAAAAAGACGATCTGCTCTATTACGGACTGAAATCACTCTGACGGGTAAGCGCAGCGTTTGCCGAACTTTTTCGCTCGAGTAAAGCTTTCTTATTTTTTATTAATCTAGCGATTAGTCATTGATTAGATGAAGGCGTGATAACAAGACATTTTGGTAACGGGCTGCCGTACTATTAGACGTTTGGAACACTGGTGGAAAGTGTGTTTTGAAAATTTGGTTATCCAAATAACCGACTATGATCATACAGCCGTTCTAAAATATTTCAGCAATGCGGCGTTGCCGCTACCACCTAAATCCGGTGGCAACTTCGTTATTTTAAATGGAACTCCCTATACAGGATTGGGCAAATGTTCCGCAACGGCTTAATTACAGAAGAATGAAAATTGATATCAGGATCGGGTTTTCGAAAATCGATAGGATCAAAATTTTACTATTTGACTGTGCATTCCGTATGTCACTAACGTCATCAATTATCAAGGGGTGACGTTAACACACTGTATGTTAATAGCTATTCTAAATCCTCAATATATTTAAAACATTTTTTTCTATAACACACCATATTCGGAAATATTGACAAATAAAAATGAAGATAACCAATAGATTTTATTTTAAAAAATTATTAACATTTTTTACAGAAACGAACGTTTAAAATAAAAGTTATTTAACTAAATGTTCAAAATGTCGTCCTTCAGCCACCTGACAGACGACAGTGTCTAAAGGCCGATATTTGACTGTCACCTTAAGTTAGACCTTAACTAAGGTAGTCTTATAAACGTTATGGTAAACCTTGAAAACTTATGTTAAGGATGACATATGTCATTCTGTACCTTAAGGTGACTGTGAAATATAGGCCCTTAGCCTCTTTGAAAATTGGGAAAGCATATTTTACAAATGTTGATGAGCATGTAAAATTTTGCATTTTGACAGCTAATACTTACATTTACCTCGAAATAGGATTATACCAAATTTAAATACTTTATACCATGCAATAGTTATAACTGTTTTCGCAAGATGGAGGGGGACCGAATGTTTTTAGTTTAGAGGAAACGTTTCCTGGAGGGTGGATAGGAAAGCGAGGGGACATTAAATGGCCTCCTAGATCTCCAGATCTAACACCTTTAGATTTCTACCTTTGTGATCATTTAAAGACTTGTCGTATATCGTACGAGAACTCTTTGGATGATCTGGAAATCAAAATTTTAAGTGCTGCTCAAGCTTGACATTTGCCAAACGTGCTTTCCCAGCTTTTAGGGAGGCTTGGACACTGTCAGGTCGCTGAAGGACGACATTTTTAACATGCAGTTAAATAACTTTTATTTTGAATTATCGTTTATGTCAAAATTGTTACTTATTTTTTAAAATAAAATATATAGTTAGTTATTAGCTTCACCATGTTATAGAAAAAAATGTGTTGAATTTATTGGGAATTTATAATAATATACAGGGGTTTCCATTATAAAAATATTAAAGTAACGTCACCCCTTGGCAGTTGATGACGTTGGGTTTGTTCGGCATATGGAATATACACTCAAATAGTAAAATTTAGTCTTATCGATTGTCGAAAACCCGGATATTGTTTTTTCATTTTATTAATTAATGCCAATGATTTGATAATGCATATGATTTAATAACCTTGAATAATGAATAAAAGTCAAATAAATTGCTGCAAATGTTCTCCATGAGCCAGTAAACACCCATGTACACGACGCGACGTGCTAAATTGTCTCTTACGTGTTGGAAATTTTCGGGACTGGTGCGAATCGTATTAAAACCATCAATAATACGCAGTCGAAGGTCTTCTTCAGTTTCAATAGGAGTATTATAAACGAGTATAGTGCTCTAGAATATCGTTTGGCATTAATTAATAAATACTATCTTTTTTAACATCCTGTATTTCACATTTTCGTCTTAAAATAAGGTGAGGATGCACCTTCTTCATTTTTTCAGTATACAGGGTGTTTTTTAATTGAGTGTCGATATTTAAGGTTGTGAATCCTTGGGCGATTTTAAGAAGAAAAGTTAATATTAACATATGTCCTAAAGCTCTTCATTTTTGAGCTAAATAATGTTAAAATTTAAACAATAACTTTTTTTATCATAATTATAATCACTCTTAGATATTTTTATGAAATTTTGTACACACCCTTTAATCATTAAGGAGCATTTTTGACTTAAAATATTTTTAAAATTGTTTACCAGTGACGTCCGTACGGGGTTTGAACTGAATATTTTTAAAGAAAAAAATGGTGCGCCACTGATTTTTCTTAAAACCTACTGCCTTTATGAAAAGAAACGTCAAAATTTATGAAGCTTTACCCAGCCTACTAATTTTTATTTTTATAATATGCTTACCGTTTTTTTCTACCATTGAAATATCAAAAATGCAAATTATTATTGAATGTAGAAAAATCTGAGTACGTCACTGGATTCTACGTAAAAAACTACAAAAGAAACATTTTATTTCTGTTCGATAATGGTGTGTACAAAATTTCATAAAAATATCTAAGAGTGATTATAATTATGATAAAAAAGTTATTGTTTAAATTTTAACATTCTGTAGCTCAAAAATGAAGAGCTTTAGGACATATTATGTTAATGTTAACTTTACTTAAAATCACCCAAGGACTCACAACCTTAAGTATCGGCACTCAATTAAAAAACACCCTACCCTTTATATAAAATACAGGGTGTCCCAAAATGTTTTCCTTTTTTCAATACAGTATAACTCGGCTAATGAAGAAGTTATTCATTTGAAATATATTTTATTTTACAACTAGAAAATAGGAAAAATAACGTTATCACGATGTCTTCCTTCGTGCCGCTGCAGCGCCTCAAGACAGAACCGGAAATGTCCAATGACTCGCCGACAGAGATCTGGAGTGATATTCTGAATCTCTTCACGGATTCTGTGTCTCAACTGATTTAAATTTCTTGGTGTCATGCTGCATACCCTTCCTTTAAGATAGCCCCACAGGAAAAAATCCATGGGGGTGAAATCGGGACTTCTGAGTGGCCAGTTAATATCCCCCAGTTAAGAGATCACTCGGCGAGTCGTTGGACATTTCCGGTTCTGTCTTGAGGCGGTGCAGCGGCACGAAGGAAGGCATCTTGATAATGTTATTTTCCATAAAAAAAATTCCTTTTTTCTAGTTGTAAAATAAAATATATTTCAAATGAATAACTTTTTCATTAGCCGAGTTATACCGTATTGAAAAAAGGAAAACATTTTGGGACACCCGGTATGAAATTCTCCAAACTCTAAAACATTGCTACGTTGAAATGTTACGGGCGGTTTAAAAATACCTTAAGGTATTTGATTTTTTGGTCATATCTTAGATTAAGCATACAGAAATAATTGTTTGTAGGTCTACTTGAAAAAATGCCCGAAAACGTTTTTTTGAAGGGGACACCCTGTATATCAATACTCTTATGGAAAGCTGATAAATGTAGCTTTTTAACAACTTGTACTTGCTTATATCTTAGTCTTCAAGTTTTCGATTTATAAGCAATTATTTGCTAAATTTCGTAAAACATGTAAAGTTCAACGACTTTAGTAGGTAGGAGGCTTAAAAATAGCTGTTAGACCACATGTCAATTATTTATGTAACAGAAGTGTCACTCTGTATGCTTCAACTAAGATATGACCAAAAAATCAAATACCTAAAAGCATTTTTAAACCCTACACAACATTTCAACTTTGGAAGGTTTTAGAGTTTGGAGAAAATCATTGTTAAGGTGACAATAGTGTGACCACCAGACAAAAAAAGAAGACAAGTCAAATGAAGTGACAGAAGAAACATATCCTTGTATCGGCTTCTCTTTAGATATCCCTTTACATAAGTAAATATACAGTCCACTAATTATAAACGTTTTATTTCGAAGGCCAAAACAATCATATTTATTAAAATTAATTAATAACTAAAAACAGCAACAGATAGTAGGTAGGGTTTAGAAAAGTTGCTCGGAAATAGATGTAGAATCTGAAAATTTTGTAAATATATACGTTCCATTTAAAATAACGATGTTGCCACCGATTTTAGGTAGAAGCGGCAACGCCGCATTGCTAAAAATATTTTAAAGCGATAGACCATGGTCAGTTATTTGGAAAACCAACTTTTTTTACACAGCGTGTATGAAAATATTGGCAACATATGAAAAACTTATTTTTTATCCGTGATTATCGAAAAAAAAACTTTATCTTCTTTTGCTTACCTTAAAACTCATAATCCAAGAAAATATAGCCTATAGAGTGGTCAAAAATGAAGAAAATGTGTTAAAATGCTAAGAGTGAACTAACAATAACTTATACAGGGTGTTCCTTAATGACGTGCTAATATTTCAGGGTGTGATTCATTAGATCATTTTATACAGAAAAGTTCATATGAACATATGTCTGCAACGGCTTAAATTGTTGTGTGTTGAATTTTTATTTTTTAAATGGTTATATTTTAATATCTCCGAAGGTACTTTAGATATTATTTTCAATTTTGGTATGTGTTAATAGGATATAGAACCACAAATTTTAGGTAGAAAAGCTATTCAATTGTTCCACCAGTGGCGTTGCTGCAAACATGTCCTCTGATATTTTCTACAAAAAAGATGGTACGCCACTGACATTTTTCCATGTGGATATTTTTTCTAATTAGCCTGGTCAATTCTACATGAAAACGGTCTCTTGAGTTTTTCTCGTCAGGCACCGTTCTTGATTAAAACCACTAAATTCGTATTGAAACTCATTATTAACATTGATAAAATAATTAATGATAAATTTGGTTTAATAAGGAATTGTTGGAAATGGCCACCTTCACTTAAAAGGCACCCTTCCGCCCTCTTCGCATCGAATTATCCACTCCACAATTTTTATAAAACAAAATCTATCATTAATAATTTTTTTCAATGTTAATAATAATGAGTTTCAATATGAATTTAGTGGTTTTAATCAAGAACGGTGCATCTGACGAAAACTACTCAAGAGACCGTTTTTATGTCGAATTGGCCAGGCTAATTAGAAAAAATATCTACATGGAAAAATGTGAGTGGCGTACCATCGTTTTTGTAGAAAATATCAGAGGACATGTTTACATTGGTGGAACAACTTTTCTAATTTTGTGGTTTTATATCCTATTGCAGATACCAAAATTGAAAATAATATCTAAAGTACTTTCGGAGATATTAAAAAATAACCATTTAAAAAATTCAACACCCTGTAGCTAAATATTTAAGCCGTTGCGGACATATGTTCATATGAACTTTTCTTTATAAAATGACCTAAGAAATCACACCCTGAAATATTAGCACGTCATTAAGGAACACCCTGTATATAGTACACAACAATTATTAGAGAAGAATCAAATTCAATGTTAGAATATAGAATAACAGCCATCTACGAAGAAAAAATATTGTTTTTCTTGTCTTATACAATATGGAAAACATCGGATATAAAAAAAAATTAAACAAAAATGTTTTTCTTCTTAGGTCTCAAGTGATCCACCAGCATTTTCAATGCATTTACCGAAGTATTTCTAAATTTTCGAACAGCATTTTCAATTTGAAATCATTGTACTTCGGTACAGGCTCCTCTGATTCCGTTTTTTCTTGATTAATAAGGAATTAAGTTTTAAAAATCACATTGACGTTTATTTTGACACCTGTTTCATATGCGACTTGATGTCTTGTACTTTCAAAAATACATTACTTCAGCTTTAGAAATAATTAAATTTTCCATATCTTGGGCAAGAAAGAGTAGATGAATGGCATTGAATTTGATTCTTAACAACTTTTTTCTAATATTTCTATTTCATGTAAACTAGTGTTATTTACTTTACTCTTAGCATTTTAGCACATTTACTTCTTCTGCTACTCTTTCTAGAAAATTTATGTTCTTTTTTTTGTCTGGTCGGTTTGCTCGAGTATTAAATTTGAATTTTAATCTTAAAATTACAATCATCCCAAAAAAAAAATATATCATCAATGATCACGATACCAAAGAGTGAATACTTGGCGAATTTTGGTCATGGCCCTGAAAAATTATCTTCTTTTTCACTTTTCCGCATAACGATAGCACACTTGTCTCATCTTTTTCTTTAAATGAACAAACATCGGTTGCCAATGCACATCTTCGCAGACAGCATGAAGTATCACGCCTCAACAAAGACCTGGAAGAAATTTTGGCTTGGAGTGACAGTAACCAAGTCGAATTTAGCGCTAAGAAAACCAAGGCAGCAGTTTTCTCTAAAAAGATTTAACATTTCAGAACCGGATATAGTCATGGCAGGACACGCAATTCCAATGGCTTCATCTATTAATTTGCTGGGCGTCAATCTGGGAGGAAATATGTCTTGGCATAACCACGTTGTGGCAATCGCCAAGGTAGCTTCACAGAAACTTGATGTACTCTTCCGGACCAAAAAGTTGTACACACCTCAACAACTTTTGCCACTATACAGAGCCCGGAATCGACCATCACTAGAGTACTGCTCTCATGTCTGGAGCTCTGCACCCAAACATACTCTTCGGCTACTGGACTCCATCCAAAGGAGAGCCATTCGTCTGATCGGAAAACACGAGCTGACAAAGACCATCGACAGCCTGGAACATCGAAGACGGGTTGGTGATTTGACTCTATTTTACAGATATTTCCATGGAAAAGGCTCGGCTGACCTTGCCCTCTTAATTCCGCCCAGAGCAGTGAATAGCAGAAATAGACGACGAACCGCTGCCGCACATCCATGTGCTTAAGCTCGAGCTTCATTATTTAAGAATTTTTTCATCTGGAGGACGTCAGCCTTTATGCGCACACGCACCACTCCCAGAGTGCCTTAAAGGATTTTCCTATAGTGCTTGTGTTTGATCATAAAAAGAACGGCGTTTATATGATTTATTGATTGAGCACGTCCCATAAAGTGTTATTTCGTTTTTGCCGTTAGAGAGAAGCGTTTAAAGTTTAATCTAAAAATGAACAAAACTAAAATATATTAAACTAATTTTATTAAAATTTAAATGTTGTGGGCCAAAAATGTTAAAGAAAGATATATTGTCTATTCTTTAGAATACTTATCTAGTATTTTTTTGGCCTTACAATCGAGTTTCTAGTAACTGAGATATAAACTAATAACGATAAATTACAAACTTCCATAACGTGATAAAACGAAATATTTTAACTAATGTAATTCCCTTAAAATTAAGAATGTTTCATTGGGATCTTAGTTAACTGATGTTTTTCGAATATAATTCTTTCCTGATGGTAAAGCTACAACTGTTAGTAAAGGAAATAAGGTTTTACAATCTTCATCGGACACTGTAGGTTGTACCATGACATCATCACCACTCTAAAAAAAATTATAATTAGGGATGGATGGAATAGTAAAATTCGGCCTATGGCCGGACCGAACCGCCGAAATGGGCTTATTACCTACCGATTATTTTGTTTCGCAGTTTTTTTTTTATGGCATCCATAGAATTCGATAATCTCGTAACATCGAAATTTTTTTTTACAGGGTATTATGGAAATGACGTATTATATTTAAATGGGTGACTCCTTGGGTGTCCTAGAGAAACGCTACATATTTTTTTTTCAAATAGACCGTTTTAAAAGTGGGGTCCAGCCCCATAAACCCACACCTCATGTGGTGGCATATCAGGAAACAGGTGTTTCGTCGGCGACATTCCATTTTTCTGTCAAGTCAAACGTCCAAAACAAACTACTCATTTTAACTGAGCAACTTAGGTTCGTCTATAAAAACAACGTCAAATAATATACAACCTTTGGGCGCGTAGCCCGAAAATACAACTATTATACGCGTATCTTCTGAAAACAAAGCGGATAGCCGAGAGTGTAAATGGTTATCAACAGAAGCGACCGCACCCTAACGCTGTTCCTCTATTACTGACACTTGTAAGTCGCACGCTTGTACGCATAGACCTACGTCGGCCCGGCGCCGAGTGGATTGTGTGAAAGAGATGGAGAGATGGCCGCGTGAGAAAGAAAATAAAATCTTCATCGGTCTTGTCATTTAGAGTAGTGCTGAGCTAATTTAATTTTTGAAGCTTCTCAAAAGAAAAAGTACAGTCGCAGTATTATCAGCTACCACTATCATTTTATTCAATTTGGTCGAAATTCCATTAATGCCATATCAATTAAACGCATTGCAAGAGATCTTGCGGTAAATAGCCAAGTAATAGAGAAGAATCTCGTGTAATATCAAACTGTCAAATATTGTTCATCTCTATTCCTAGTTTTGAAGGTATCTATTTCGTTCGTTCGTAGGTTAACTGTTTTATGGTTCGTAGATAAAATGTCATTTATAAATTGAAGGATTGCATTGTGTGTATTTAAAATGTGTGTGTTTTAAATTAGTTAAATAAATAAATCTATGCGAGAAAAGAAGGACCAAAATTAAAACAGCGTTCGCGTGTATTATTTCCATGTGAATAGCTGCTATTTTTAAGGTTATGTGAGAGGTTTTTCCTAAAACTTAGATTCTGTGTGGTTTGTGTGAAATTATGAAACTAACAATTGTATTTAAATAAGTAAAGGTAAGAAAGCATGTGTCTTAAATAAAATTGCATTTTTTTAAATAGTTTATAATTATAATTTAAAAGGTCAATGACGTTTGACCTATTTACTTTCCTGTGCTTGTAACGAATTTGAAATTTGTGTGTGATATTACCATTATTTGTTTTACAAACATCTTTCGCCGTCGGTTTTCTGGAATCATATTTGTTCAAAAATGATTGTTAAAATTATAAATTTTTTTCTAAAGAGTTTGCCGTGTAGATATGACAACACCGACCGAAATGCGCTGACATCTATTGACCCTGTAGACCTCAGTGTTGATTGTTTACATATTACGCCAGTGCCCACATGTGTTTGTCTGATTTGACATAAGGTGATATAATCCAGTCATTAATTGAAAGCGCCATTTATGGGTATTTTTCTTCAATTTATTTTCATCTCAGGATTTGCCGGTTTAAATATAATACGTCATTTCCATAACACCCTGTATATGTATTACTGCTACCACCAAAAAAACAATTCAGGAATGGAAGAAAAATGTTTATTGTACACCACAACAAATACAAAAATCATCTCTCAATAACATTATTTAACAATATTAACTTAAGTTATTAATTTAAATTAACCTAAACTAATAAATAAAAATGAGCTAATCTGCATCAGCCATAAACTTCCTTTAAAGAAGATTATTTTCATTTAGTCTGGAGGCAAGAAACTCGGCAGACTCTTTTGGGAGGTTTAAATCTTTGACAAGGTCACTTAGCTTCTCCTGAGTACAGCGTTCGGGCTTGTTAAATCTCCTGCAAAATCGCTGTCCTCTTTTTCAAATCGGTCACTCTGCAGCTCGTCAGATGACGTTTCGACTATATCCGCTGGTAACGTAGGCACGCTACTATATGTTGGAATTGGTATTTCTTCAGAATGTTGAATAGGTCTTCTTGCTGACTCCAGGTTAGAATAGTTCCACTTATGCCGATTGTTACGATTAATGCACTTTATCTTCAAAAGACAAAAATAACAATCATCAAAGTGGCTTTTTGTTCCCTCCATACCATCGGAACACCAAACTTTAAACATTTTCTTTGGCCTTTTGTTCATTGTCGCAGGTGTTCGACACAGATTTTGCATACAACATGCGGAGCCCAGGGTTTATCTTGGTCTCATAAGTGAACACCAAAATAGGCCAAATAAGCTTTTTTCACAGTCACAAATCACTCTTCTACTTTCTTTTAAAATGTACTCGCCACATATGTAGGAAAAAACATCCGGATGGTTTACGCAACTACGCCTACTTGTAGAGGCCATGTTTAAATACGATTTTTCAAAAAACACACTCTTGCAATGAAACTCAAGTTTCACCTAAATTTTGCATGCATTTGCAGGCAATATTCCTCATAAGGGGATTATATAGGTACTAATACCCTAGGACACAAGCCAAGTTAACGAATTAATTTATGAGGCTTACGGTATACAATTTAATTCTATTTTATTGCCTTCTAATGTATATTACGTGCTTATTGCGAATACGAAAATAAGAAATCTGCAGGTGCAAAAAAATTCAAGGAAAAATTATGTCTTATATGTAATAATTATATGGCCTTTTGCCAATATAAGATTAGGTATTTCCAGTGATTTATGAATAAATAGGTATAATTAAAAAGGTATTAGTCTTGGAATTAGTTAATTTCTTGATAAAATTTATGACCATTATAATAATTGTCAAATATATTATATTATATTATAATTTATTTTTGGAATCACCGCATTCAAAATAACTAAAATCAGTTATTTTTTCTTCGGCACCAAACATTTTTTTTTGTTAGGCTGTGTTGAGGTTCTGATTACATTGTGTTTGAACGTATTTTTATTTAATGGTGTATTATTAAATTTTGTATTGAGAGAATTTACTTATTATTTTCGGAACGGAACAGAAAGGTTTAATAAATAAAAACATAAAACGGCATTTACGGTTTTAATTAAATATTTCAAAATTGACGTTACGTATGCTAACTTTGACAACGTTCCTACTGTCTGGTAACCGGAGAAAAGCTATCACTATTAACAGCTAAAAAGTAATGATAAGACAGATTGTGAAGGGGGGGGGGAAACACGAATTTAAAATACCAAATGGATATTATTCACAAATTTACAATCACGTTCTTATTCTGCAAGTTTCTTGCAACTTGAAAAAAAACGGGTCTGTCCGATTTTTGTTGCTGTTTCTTGCAAGTCTGGTGGGAAGCGTAGTAATTTTTACATTATCAACCAAAAATAAAAGTTACTAAATATTAACCTTAAAATACGTCTTGTGCGTTTATTGTTGATCATGAATTCGTATTTATTTATATTCATTCAGTTTTTAGTTATGTTTTGCGTTTAAGCGTCGTATTTTGATAATGTAACGTAACTTTTTTTTGCTGGGTTGGCAGCCATCGCCGTTGAAACCGGAACTGTAATTGATTTTTCGACTGTAAAGCGATTGGCATGACATATTGCTTGCAACTCTCATGCCAAAAATTAACTTGCAATCAACAAAATTGCAAAAGTATTGCCGACTCTAATGCGGCCTTTATAAATTCATTCCGCAACATGTGTGAAAATTTCTCATAAAACTTTCTTAAGATCAATTACCTAATACCGGGTACTCGGTGGCAGCCGGTGGATCCCTAGGTCTATTTTTTTTATTGGATAATAAATATTGACAAATTGGCGGACAAGATGTCGCCCGTAACTTACTATCTTTCACTCGATATCCGCGCTTCGCTTGCCGCCGACGGAATTTTACCGCTGTAGCGTGATCGAATTAAAAAACTCCTCGTATATTCAAACAGTTTTTCGCTCGATAGGAAATACTCTAGTTAAAGATTCAGGCGAAAAACCGAAAAATATCAACTGTTATAATGACCTTCGTTTTACACGACGCGCGATCCGAAAGCTGGCTAGTTAGCGGCGTAGTTTAGGTCTCCGATTGTAAATATTAAAAAATTAAGGGATATAATTTGAAAATTTTTATTTACTATAAACTCGAGAAAAATTCTCAAAAATAACATAATAATAGAAATTCTTAATGAAAAATAACAAACGAACAAAATTGTTAACAACATATATAGAAAAATTCGTTGGTTATGTTATAGTAAACATTTTTAAATCGAAAGACTTCTTAAAAATAACATACACTATAGAAAATGTTAATGGAAAATAAGAAAACGAGCAAAATAGTTAACAAAACATAGGTATCGAGAAATTTTTTGGTAACCAAAAGTAAACATTCTTAAATTTAAACAGGAACTTTTAGGGTTTGTTCCATGAATTTAAAAAATAATCACATACTTTCTTATTTTGCCAGTCGAGTAACTAAGCCTAAATTTTTGAAGGGCACACAGTGGGCACCTGATAATTTAAAGTGGAAGAATTTGATGGCCATTTTAAATATCTATTTATTTTATGCTCGTAGATTGAGAAAGATGTACTCTTGGTAATACGTTTTGTTTTAAAAAAGCACAAGAATAAACCCGAGCAATAAATACATATTTGGGTGATTTTTTGCAGTTTTTTTGTTTGGTATCGAGACACGTGGTAAAAATTCATTATTCTCAAATAAATAAATTTCTGAAATTTTTTTGGTGACACTATAATTTTTTTAGCTAATCCTGTGCCCACCCGTAGTTACGTGCCTGCTAAATACCCTACCTGATCACATGTAAAGGGCTAGGTAGCCCGTTAAGCAGTCAGTGACGTCATCGCTTGGTAAATTGGAAATTCAGGCGATTCAATCGAGCGATTAACTCGATTATTAAAATCGCTCGAGTATCAAGTACTCGATTATTAAAATCATCGGTTTTTTCCAACACTAGTAAAAACCTTTTCAATCAGACCCATGAAGTGATTACAAATGATTATAGGGTATGTGAAGAGGAATTACAAATCAATATATTTAAATCGCCACTTAAGCGAAAACTAGAAAGAGACATTAATACAACCAAAACTGAAAAATCATCATTAATCAATTAATCATGTAAGTAGCTGTTTTTTGCCATGTTGAAAAATTTACATCTTGTAAAAAGTAATTTTTTAAACCTTCATAAAAAAAAATAGTTTCGTACCTTCAAACATAAAATGCAATTACTGAAGAATTTCCTATTTTTATTACATTATGTAAAATAGTAATAGCACGCCCATGACTAGACCATATTTTAAACGATATTGCTTTCCCCTTACCGATACGTCGGGGTCGGGGTCGGATCCACTTGTCGACCTGTACGGATAAAGGGGGTTCTACCTAAATATTTAGACATCCGATCTAGAAAAAAGAAGTATGTAGGTTTTCCCTAGGGCACCCAAGGAGTCGCCCATTTAAATATAAGCCATTTCCATAACACCCTGTATTCTGCGCCAAATTTTAAAAAAATATCTAAGTTAATAGGGTTGCTTTACATAATTTGAAGACCTTACCTGCCAATCAACTGGGGTTGCAACTTTATGTTTGTCACAGAGTTGAAGGGAATCAAGCACTCTAAGTATTTCGCTGAAATATAAAAATATATTTAATAATAATCTTATATTAAATTGTTATAGGTAAATTTCGTGGCCAAGAGAGCTGCATGTATTAGTGTGATATAAAGAATTTCGAAATGTGACCACCTATAGAAAAAGTGCTTACTGGGTTGTGCAAAATTTTTTATTGAACACAATCAAAGTTCATTGATTTTTTTTAAAAATCAAATTTTTTTTTAATCATCATTTTATTAAAATGGAATACAGTGGTGGTTATCACAAAGGTATGAGCCGGAATTCGCAAGGCAGCTGCCAATAATAAAACAGTTCCTGTGCGCAACTGCTTCCTTACCCTCAGTAGACCGAATATTCAGCAGTTTTGGCTTGTATACTCACATATTATTAGGAACAGAAATGGGTATAGAATGAGGAGGAAAGCTAGTATTTTTGTTTAAACTATATAACGAAAATGCAGAAACATAAAGTTTATATTTTGCACTTCCTTTTTATTGTTTAAAAGCATCGCGTTCTACTTTTCATTTTTGAGAATATTTTTATATTATGTTGTTATTTTGTTATGTTGCTCTGAATAAAAAAATTTAAAATAATCAAAAAAGTGTCATTAGAAAAAATCGTGTGATTTAAATTAGTATTGGTAACAACCGATGATTTTAATAATCGAGTATTGGATACTCGAGCGATTTTAATAATCGAGTGAATCGCTCGAGCGATTAATCACTTAAAATTTGTATGACTAAAAAGATTGAGTTGATAAAACACCAGGGGTTGTTTTCGTTAAGTTTTAGAAGTTTAGTCTAGAGTTTTTATTGATTCTGATTTTAAAAAAATTATATCCTTTAATTTTTAAAAAATCTACTATCGCCGCTGGCTAGCCAGTCACAACAAAACCCATGTCGCGATGAATCCGTGTCCACAGAGGCGCTCAGCCCCGCGCTCATCGCCTTGTACCATAGCAACGCACAGCCCTCGCTCTGAAAAATCGTTTTATTGTTTTCCTGGGTTTTTTTGAGATCGCATTTTAAAGTAAATTGCACTTTTACATTGCCACTTTTTCCGCTCTATATAGCAGCGTTAATTGTTTTGTAATCAGACGAGTCGTCTTCGAAGGGACATTATCTACTTAATTTTTTTAAATACGATCCTGTTTTTCTGATATTGGAATTTGAGAGCTTTTTTTCTTCCGAATGCGATGTATGACACATTGTGGTTTAATGACGTTTCGAGGGTTTTTGAACAACATCAGGAAATTTTGGGATACGGTCCTGTATTTCTCTTAATTTTATAAATAATATTTCATAAGTATATTACTTGTACTGTACTGTACTGTACTGTATTGTACTTATGTTGGACTAGTTCAATAAATAACAAATAATTTAATAATAAACCACAAATAAGTGAATACTTTTGTTATATGCACCTTCTCATTTATGTGCCAGCCTTCTGAGAGTCAAACTCGAACGTCGCCAATCGACACATTTTGAGTGGCGCGCGAATATCGGGTAGCAAGTGAAAGGCAACCCGATTTTTCGCTTGAATTTATAACTAGAGTAGCATTTCCTATCGAGCAAAAAACTGTAACTTTGTAGGTATCCCAAGATTGAACATTCATGCAATTCATATTCTGAGAATAAGCTTTAGATGTATTATGTAATATATTTGGGTAAAATTTAACGTACCTATAGTGATGCTAAAAATGTTGCTTTCTATCAAAATATTACAGTGGGGGCGTGGCGCATTCAGCAGACCCCATAGATTTGTAAAAGTCAATGTGCATCGCGACGTCACCCATTAAAAATCGCTTATAAATCAATGGGCTCTGCTGAATGTAGCCAGTAACTTCAGGAACCTAAGAGCATAAAATACATTAGCCTTACTTAAAATTTCTTCCTGTTGTAGCCGGATACAGAATAGAAAGTCTCATTTTCTTCTTGGGGTCGATAATATAAACTGCTCTAGCAGTGAGCGGCAGCCCCTTAGAATCGTTCTCATCTGGATCAATAATTTGTAACTTTATAGCAATTTCCCTATTTGCATCAGCAATAATGGGATATGGAAACTCTTCCACATCACTACCAGCATATATTTTAATATCTCTTGTCCATTTCAGGTGAGATTCTTTTGAATCACAGGATAAAGCTATTACCTTACAGTCTCGTTTGACAAACTCATCAAATAGCTGAACAACACGAGCTAATTCGGTTGTGCACACAGGTGTAAAATCAGCAGGATGTGAAAATAAAATACCCCAGCTAAAAAAAACAAGAATAAATAAGCTCTAAAACCGAAATCACTGTAAAAAAAACCAATAATATACCTAAAATAATTAGATTTGATTTATACTTACGAATCTTTAAACCAATCATGTAAATGCATGTCTCCATAAGTTGTTTCCACCAAAAAATTTGGGAAAGTATCGCCTAAATTCAACATTTTTGGGACAAATTACAGAATTTAATTTGAATACAAACAACTATAATCAAAGAAAATTTAAATGTTGTTTGGACTATTCGTTAGTGGGCAAATAAAACGGCACTCCACACAGTATCGGCAATCCGGCGTCCGGCATAAACAAAACAAGGTACAAGGTGCAAAAGTTAGGTTAGGTCATTCTCTAGAACTTAGAGGAGAGGCTAAAGATAGCCCAGTGGGCTGCAGCGTTGCCACATCTCCTAATGTCAAAACGTCTGTGTTCCTAGTTGATGGCGGGATTTTTAAGTGCGTTAAATTTAACATAAGTAGTATTATATCAATTATTTTAATAATCAAGTTAATTTGATATTTGGAAATCTATTGTAGATTTTAATAAGTCAAATGTTTGAAGGAAATCGAAAAAAATATTTTCCAATAAACATTTTTAGCCTATTTAACCCCTTTAGGGGTTTGCATTTTTGGAAAATGCCAATATACGCTTTTCACTAATTTTTTTTTGTAGAAGAATATGAGGTAAACTTTATTAATCCCTTCTTGGGTTATAAAATGAAACAACTAACCAATTTTTGTATATCTTCTATTATAATTATCGATTTATTTTTACATAATTCCTTGTTATCTAAACCCGTAACCATTACCTTAGCATACTACATTATACAGTTTATAAACAGTTGAAATCATCAAAATACTACCCCAATGGAATTCGAATACAGGAAATATAACTTATTCTTTAATTATACGTACAAGAAATAATATAACATTACACAGAGTAAATAAAATATTATATACTTCCTACTTTATTAATTTAAAAATCTCTACTTTGGATCTTAGACGGTGCAAATTATTGAATAAAGTTGGAAAAAACACTTAATAAAAGCCCATTAAAAACCTAATAAAAACATTGTCTATAAATTAAAAAAAATCTCTACTTTGGATTTTAGACGGTGTAAATTATTAAATGGAGTTGAACAGATTATTATTTTTAAATAGGTAGGTTAATTTCCATATTTTCAATTTTCATATTTAATATTCATATTTATTACATTTTATCATATGCCCTTTTTAGAGCTCTGAGCGTGAGAATTCTTTACAACAACTTTCACACTTGACCGATGCCATTTTGATACAGTAAAAGTGAAGAATTATATCATATATCGAATGTATTGATAAAGTAAAAGTGAAGAAAGTAATATAACCTCCAATACTTTACCGCTAAAAATATTTTGACGTTCAAGAGGGCAATATGACAACGCTGTAACCAATTGGGCTATCTTTAGCTTCTCCTCTTAATGATAAATTGCTAATTCAGTAACTATTATTTTAACTGTTATTTCGTCGAAGCAGCTATGAACTGCTAATAGCATTTAAAATACCTGCTACTTAAATTAGCAGTTCACATTCGTTATTGGTTATAAAACATTGTTCTTTTCCCTCAGAAAAGAATATATTGATGGTTTGGTATAATCCCCACAAGTTGCAGAAACCCGACACTACCTTGCAGCCGCGTCTGTAAGGTGTCTGTGTGCAGATTCTCATCGGCTGTCCAAAAAAAAAAAAAAAGCAGTGAGTCTTATCCGAACCTTTATTCTTTTTAAGTTTAATTTTAATTATGTTGCTAATATCTAATATCTGTATTTTAAGGGAGAGTGTTGGTTCAGCTTTATAATTCCGTGAACAAACCCGCAAGTCGGTAAAGGCATCCTGAAATATAAAAATTTATGTACGGATAATTCGTACCAGCATTATTTAACTCATTACGTTTTAAGTAGCAGTAGCTGCTTTAACTGCTAATCCAAATTAACATTTACTCATCTCTACTAGAAATGTACGAAATTACCGATACAGTTTTTAATGGTTTATTCGATGCAATTTTTCTGGAAGAGCAGCAAAGCGAATTATTTGATTCTATCTGATTCATTTCCTTTAGGTGGAGCTGGAGACCGAGATATAGCTGCTTACGAACAACCACCAGTGCTGCCAGAGCTACCGCTTTTACGGTAGATCTACCGCTTTGAGAGTCGTAAAAAATGAAAATACGGTAGTCTACCGCTTTTTGAGAGTCGTAAAAATGAGAAGCAGAAGCAAAACGACCGAAATTAAAATTGAATTTAGTAGGTTTTCCCTTTCAAAATTATCATTAGAATAATTTTTTTTTCTTTTAGTAACTTGCTAAACAAAGTTCTTTATGTGTACCGCCTACCGTTTTCTATTTGTGTTTAATTTTACCTTTTTTCTTAGTATTTTGTTTTAAAAAATCTATTTTATGTGGTACCGTGCACCGTCTACCGTAATCTACCGTTTTTTAAATGTCGAATCTACCGTTTTTGTCATTTTCGATCTGGCAGCACTGACAACCACTCGTCTTACCCATGGTACACGCATTACCTAAGTCGAAGTTAATTTTTGACCTGATCTAATAAGTGTGATAAGTGTATATTATGCACTTTCTTAATATTTTCCCCCAAGAATGGAATTCTCACGGAGACGGCATTCCCATTGGCTTATCCTATGATTTGATCTATCCATTTAAATACTACATTCATCTATAACTTTTTCCTTTCCTCTGATGGTTCTCTCTAGGGTCATAATTTATTCCATATTTAGTCTACACATCACGACTTTAAAGTTTTGTTAGAATATATCAATATTTTTTTTGTCGTCATATATTTTGTGTGGCCAACTGCTTCTCTCTATCATTCCATTCCTCTGTGTCCTAACCTTACATTTCGTAGTTCAAAAAAATTGACCTTCCTTGATCCGGAAGTAAACATTTTACAGCGACAAATTGCGTTTTTATATCGAAGTTGTGAAAGTAGTATGTTCCAACCAGGAAACTAAATTAGAAAAAGTGTCCAACCACCTGTAGTTTCGAATTAAGTGCTATAAAATGTCCACGCATATATTAAAAGTTTTGAAACAAGCAATCATTACATTTACTACTAAAAAAAGTAAGCCTGAATCGTTTGCAGCCAATTTGCAGGCTTTGATTACCTTACTAGACAAGACAACTACTGAGCATGTTAATTTTCCTCATCATTTTTTAAATCCTACATTATGGGAAAATCCTGGAAAGGCACCAGTAAGCTGTATTGAAATCTATGAAGATGGTCATCTTTCCATGGGTATTTTTATACTAAAACCTAACGGCAAGTTACCACTTCATAACCATCCTCATATGCATGGACTAATCAAGGTCATTGCCGGCCAAGTTAAAATAGTAAGTTATTCTTTAAATACAGAGAAGACGAAAGAAATTGACCAAAAAAGTTTTCAAGATAATCTTGGTGCCATGCCGGTTAAGCATAAATCACGCTTTGGTATAGTAACTGCCGAGATAAATGGTGTTACAATTGCTGATGCAAATAGCCCTGCTTGCACATTAGATCCTGACTTTAGGAATTTACATGAAATACAAAGTTTGGAAGGCCCTGCTGCATTTTTAGATATTTTAGCACCACCATATGATTACCCAGTTCCTGAATATGGTGCACGACAATGTTCCTATTACACACGGTTAAGTCAAGTGTCTCCCAGTGTTTTCCGGTTACAGGAAATTAGATCACCCACTTGGTATTGGACTGATTCTTATCCCTATACTGGTCCCGACTTATATGAAGCCGATCTTACCTCATAATGCTAAGTACATTTTACTTTTAAAGTACCTATTCAAATTGTTCAAATTTTTTTTAGTTTGTTGCTTAAAGCATACTTTGTTTCTTAATTTTAATTTGTTAGTTGGTTTTTATATTTATAGTTAAGATAAATATTACTTACATGTAAATAATATTAACAACACATATGTTGTTAATGGGAAATATTATGTGTCTTGTTGAAATGTACATATAAAAGTTGTATTTTGAGTCTGCTGAAACTAATAATTTCATGTAACTTTAAATAAAAATGTTGTGTATTCTTGTCATAGCCAGTAGAATTAACAGTATTCCATTATACACCAAATGATGTTTAATATTTGCCTATTTTTCCGGGTGTGAAATGTCACTTCACCTCTAGCCTTACTATTTTTAAAGACTTTTAAAGATTTGGTATACTCTTAAGTTAGTATTTTTATGTCCATAAATGCCAACATTGCCATATGATAAGGTTGTAGATAAATACAGTAATGAAAATGATTTTTGCCAAATCTTTAGAACATTTTGTGTTGTTCTAGTTTATATCTGCTGACTTAAGAATATATTTATTATTAAATAATAAATTATTGTAAGTTATTGTAGATTTGTTATACTGAATGTATTTGCTCAATAAATGTTAACCCTCTGTTATGCATTTTATTTAAATTTACAATATTAATAACCAGTGTCCTAATAAATTTACCATTAGTTTTAGTAGGCCTTTTAGAAATGCTATTTCAAACGGAATAGTGTTGCCCGTTTGATTCTTTTTCAACATTTACGATTTTGGTTATTCTATATAGCTAACTAGTGTTGTGATCGCGAAAATTCGCTTGAGTACTTGATTATTGAAATAACCGACATCGCTCGATTATTAAAAAAACTGCTCGAGTTATAAATTCAAGCGAATATCTTATTACCATTCACTCGATGCCCGAGCTTCGTTTGACGCCGACCGAAATGTGCTGCTTGGTAGTGTGACCGCTCGAGGTAAAAAACTGTTTCTATATTCAAGCAGTTTTTTACTCAATAGGAAATACTACTCTAGTTATAAATTCACTTGATATCCGACCTTCGATCGACGCGCCGCGCCACCCGAAATGTGCCGATTGGCGTCTTTGTTGAAGGCCCATAAACGAGAAGGTGGATACAAAAAAGTATGCCAAATCCCTTTGTGGATTCATCGCGACATGGGTTTTATTTTGACTGGAACTGGCTAGCCAGCGGCGATTGTAAATTATTAAATATATATTATTTTTTTAAATCAGAATCAACTGTTCTTCCTTAATAAAAACTCTAGACTAAACTTCTAAAATTTACAAAAACAACCCCTGGTGTTTTATCAACACATTCTTCTTAGTCATAAAAATTTCAAGTGATTAATCGCTCAAGCGATTCATTCGATTATTAAAATCGTCGGGTTTTTCCAACACTATTGCAACGGCATCTATGAAAATCAGGCGCGGAACTACTATGCAGCAAGACAATGCAACGCAGGGGGCCCCCAGCCCAAAGTGGCCTCCCATTACGGAATGCGAGGGCCTTCGCCACTTCAAAAAGTGTCTTTTTCTTACGTAATACTAATTTATTATGATTTTATACTATTATCAAGAAAAGCAGTTCCTACACATCAGTTGATCTCTTAAGAACCTTCAAATTTTTTTTGTAATAAAAAAGCATAGGTACCTATTCGTTTTGCAAATAAGTTAAGTTTTTGTCTTGTTTGTGATGAATAACTTAGTGTCGCGCAAGCCAAGTGCTGAGCTCCTCTGAAAGTGGGGCCCCAGGCCTAGCAGGAAAATAGGTCCTGGATAATGTTTATAGCAATAAGGAATTAACAACTACAACGTTTTAAAGTTTTCATGACACCGTAGGTATTTTTTATTGAATGTAAACTATTCCTAAACAAATAATTTAATGAATTTAAAATATCCCTAGCGCAACGAAATAGGTGCTCCGCAAATTTTGAAGTTTCGCCACTGATGAAAATGCAGCCGAATAAAAATATTGAATTAATGCATTAATAAAAAAGGTATGTATTTAAAAAGGTAAAATAAAACAATAGAATAAAAAATATAAACTTCAACTTTTATTCAATCATTTTAAACAGCAAAAATAATTTGTTTAAAGTTAACAATCGGCCTCCCATAATAAATTACAAAAAAATTACAATTAAAATTTTTAACACAACATGTTCAATAGTGTGGTGTATGCATATAAAGTGTTAGGCGTGCTTGGTCCCTTAAAACGCATTATATAGTAAAATTAATGTTATTAAAAATAAGCTATCACGAAATTCAATATTTTATCTCTGCCTTAGAGTTTATCTAAAGTGGGCAAAAATTCCAAGAAATATCAATTACTTTATTTTTATCTACCGTTTCAAGATCATAATGCTATGAACAAACCTGATACTAAAAAGAAAATTATGGAAAAATAACTAGTTCCTTGATAATTATTGTACACGGTGTTTCAAAAACCATATGCCATCGCTTGTGTGGTTATTCCGAAAAACGTATAAGGACGATGTTAACACGCGCCGTCCATATGGTGGCGCACAACGGCAGGGCAAGACATATAGAGTAAAGGCGCCCGTCAGTATTCCGAAGATGCTTAGTGCGTCTCTGCTTGTATGAATGAACGTATCAAAATTTGAACAATTTTTTTTTAAATTAAATTTGTCCTAAATGTAAATATCATGGTCGAGGGTAATGTATGATTGGTTTTGCACAAAACATCAATTTATAAAAGAAAAGATTCCTGCTGGAGTCAAAATAGGCACCAATATCCTTTTTCAATAGCTCTGGTGTCCTAGCTTTTTCAAATTGTGTGGTCCAGCTCAGGAAAGAAGATTTTATGATGCAAACCAGAAAATTTTTGGTCAATTCTAAAAGGTTTGAATCATAAGTGATAACGCGGGTCAAGGACGTCTGGTTGGCAAAAACTGATCACGTGCGTTTACAATTCTGTGTTGCAATAGGACAGCACCGTCTAAAATGCATTGACCTCTTTTGAGACTTGACCTGCCTCAATAAATTATTGATTGTGTACGTCGTCAGTAGAGGCCACGTGAATTTTCTGTTCACATAAAGTGTATATTTCGTTTATTAATTCAAAGCGCCATTTATGGTTATTTTTATTCAATTTGTTTTCATCTCAGGATTTGCCGGTTTAAATATGTAATTTCACACCCTGTATACAGTGGAAAAGTTGATTGTATTGTAATTTTTTGCACACATGCCTAATTTGAATCAGATATGATAATTCTTTGTTTTCTATCTATTTTCATTGAAAACCGAAGTCGGCCCTACCACCGTAAATCTATTAATTTATACAATATTCATCGTCTAAATTCATTCTTTCTACCGAAAATTCTAGAAAATTGTTCATTTTTAGTCTAATATATATAATAATAAATACGTTGAAAAAATGGACATATTAAAATAATAGCGCCGTTGTTTCTAATTAAGTCTTAAAATTCGATCAATAATGGGGGACATTGTTGGGACATTTGTGGAGAAAATGTCAAATTTTGCAGTTAACAAAATGCACCCATTAGCCTTTCTACAACCTATACAGGGTGTTACAAATTCGGCCTTCACCATTGAGATTTCGAAAACGGTAAGAGATACGAAGTCGGTTAAATTGGGGCAAAGTTGTATAATTATGGGCCCAATAATAGGCCGTAAAAAAATCAAAATTTTCGGAAAAATCTCAAATTTTGCGTTTTTTTTTTCCCGGCTTTATTCGAAGAGATGTCCACTTGACTTTCTCGTTGCTACTTTTTATTTTCCACAAAATTACATTATCAGATCATTCCTGCGACGTTTCGTCTTTGGGCCACCATCATCAACTTAATTTTTTTAAATACGGGACCGGATCTTTTTGTTTAAATTATGAAAGACGACAGAAATCTACGTTCAGTGGTATACAACACTTACTAGTTTTCCGACGTTTTGTTCCTTAAATTGACCATCTTCTTTAAAATATCCCTAGTACGTTCCGGTAATTTACCTTTTTTTTTAATTCAAGATATAGATCTGATAATGCCATCTTATAGAGAATGAGCAACGAGAAAATGAATTTTATTTTTGGAGATCTCTTCGAACAAAGTAAGGAAAAAATAAAAATCGAAACTTAGATTTTTCCAAAAATTTTGAAAGCCCCTGTATGATTTTTTGCGGCATATTATTGGGCCCATAATTACGCAACTTTTCCCCAATTTAACCGACTTCGTATCTCTTATCGTTTCCGTTTATTACAAAAAATTTTGCACGGATTTTTGTTGACAAAAATGCTGTCGATTGCAACATCTTAAATCGTATTTGTTCATTGTTTTACAATATGCTGTTTGTATATGTGTTAAAAGTGAAAATAATTAATCCATAACCAACCAAAAAGTTAGAAATTTAATAAATTCAAATGCAGACTCGAATAGGAAATACCGCAGAAGTTCCTAAAATAATTTATTCCCATTTTTGCACTCAAATTTTCTTACTTAAATGCTTACCTTCCTTTTTGAGGCTCGTCAAGTATAAGTGCTTTATTAAGTAGTCGGTTACAAAATGTGTTTTAAGAGACTCTTATTTATATATTTAAATATTTAATCATTCATCATTTTGCCTATTGTGCCTTACATATGTTGAAATATTTGATTCCGTATAATCTAATATTTTTCGTTGACACTGTCTAATATAGTTCTGTTGCTTGTGATATATTTTTAAGCAACCTTTTATCGCGATAAATGCTAACCCTCCTAATACTGTCCTGTGAAAATTCGATTTCACCGAATCAAAAAAGAATTTTCCGAAAAAAGTGGAAATTGTAGGCATCAAAAGTGCTCCACAAAGAACTCTCGTTGCGGAAACAGGACTAGTGAGCGGGGGAAGATCGTTTTCCGTTGTTGATTCCGGCCGTGTACTGGTCGCTATGTCAATCCTGAAAAAAAAAAGATTTATTTACAATAATACAGAGTGCCCAATAACTTATGGGCCATAGAACACTAAACATCAAACCAGACCGATTAAGTAATAAACAGGGTGATCCTAAATGTGATGTACGAACAGAAGGGAGCGATATTTATGACTAAAATTTGAAATAAACGCTTCGTTACCGATCTACAGGGTGCTTTAATTTTAATATTTTTTTAGTATTTTTTTTATAGCTCCTGCAATTTCTACGGTATTTAGCTAAAATTAGGACGCAATAGAGGTTACATGATTGCACACGAAAAAACGGTTGTCAGAATCTACAGGGTCATGCTGTTGGTTGGGAGATGCCAAATCGACTTGCTAACTCTTTGAATTAAACCCCCTATACATCCGTAATCCAATGAGTTAACTAACATTTTAACCAATAAAAAAGTGCCCCCTAGGAGCGTACATAACCACAACAAAATTCAAAATAACAAATTTAAACTTGTTTCCATTATATGTGGGACACTCTGTAGATTGTATTAACTTTTGTATATTTAAACGGCGATGTTCGAAATAACGAATAAGAAAACAGCGGTAATGAATAAGCGATGCATCAAAATGGTGTCGTGTTATAATAGCGACTGATAACTAGATAAACAAACGACAAATAAAATTGCGATATATCAAAATAGCAATCTCCAAAGTAGCGGTATATCAAAAAAATGTTGTAACAAAATAGCGTTAAAAATAGCAATATAATAAAAATCGCCATACGAAAGAGCGATGTGGTAAATAAGGAACAAATAAAATAGCGTGCTAATGTTACCTGAAGATATACCATTTAGAATAATAATTTACCATATATAGTCGTTGCATTGAACCCTCTCGCAAGATATGTCTAGTGCCACGTGACATTAATGACTTGCCTGCTTATTTATTTTCCGTAGGTTGGTATGAAATTCCAGGACCGTACGTATGTTTATTTTTAAAATGAAACGAGTCTATTTATATTTTTAAATGCATTTTTTATTTATTATAGGGAAAAAACACGCAAACACATTGTATTTTTTTGTTATTTATTTATTCAAATATATAAAATAAAGTCATTATCTAATTACATGTCTAGTAGGTACCTCTATCTTCACAAAAAGATAGGAAGTACGCATCTACATGCATGTCCATCTTTACCTACTGTAAACTTTATACAGTGTGTCTACACATGGACTTAACTATACCTGTAAAAAATTGTATCTTCAATTTTTCGAAAAAATCATCCTTGATCATTTCTTTTCCCTGTTATATAAATACAAATCACTTGGAAAAATTTCCATGTTTTTTTACCGGATGCACAAAAAACCATTTCTGAAAATAGCTATGGACCTTTTCTAAGGAAAGGAAGAAAGGAAAAATATGATGCAGGAAAGTAGAAAATATTACTTTCCCAGCTAGCCAAACTGTCTACATTCAAGTCGTCACACAAAGTATGATATTTAACTGAAATAAATCTCAACTCACTCAGGAAGAAATAGAACATCTAGAAATTTTTTTATTAATATTAAAATTCACCTTAGTTTCTCTAACGGTGGCATCAGCTGAGGTAGAAGGCAGACAATAATTATGCTCCATAATTATTATTTTCGCTTAAAAACAGATAAATAAAATATTAACCTATAAATTTTTCGTTACGTGATGAGTACTTACTGTGGTTTACCAGATACACAAACAACTCAATATGTAGTTAATAAATAAAATAAAATAAACTATACTAAAACGACGGAAATACACTTTTAAAACTTATTAGCACCAATCAAACTGGAAAAATATAACAACACAACACGCTCAATGCGGTTCATATAAACTGGGGTATTTGATTAAGTCCCCAAACAGCTGATCGATGACATATTGCTGATGTCAACTGTGGAAAAAGCTTGAGGGTTCGCTGCAAAGGCTATACAAGGTGTCAGTGGAGCAAACCAGAAATATTTTTCGGGGGATTTCGTTAACATTTCGGGGGGTGGGGGTGGGTATTGAATTTGTGGGTTATTAATATACAGGGTCTCCCAGAATATGACAATCTCCCGGCTACTGATACAACTCTTTAAAATAATAGGAGAAGTTCCTATAAAATTGTTCTTCCTACGAAGATACGGGCCCATAACAGACGTCCCTGGAAATCGTTGTTTTTTAAATAATTTTTTAGTATAATGCTTACTAGATGAGTCTTCTAAAAATTCGCCCTTTTAAGCCCATTTGGCTTATTTAGATTGCCAGGGACGGACTAAACGTAACACAAAAATGTTTTTCTTTTATACCCTGTATGATGAAAGAACGACAATAATATTTTTGGATACTCTAAACCTTAAGCTGAAGAAAAGGCACTCATGATCAATACCGATAAAATGAACTGTTTTCGAGAAAAATTTTTTTTGTCTATACATTAAATGCATGTCGGCATTATTCAGTATACGTAAATTCCATTACTAAGTTAGGTTAGTTACTAATAAGACAAAGGAGAAAAACCGCAAATTTCAAGACACTACCATAAACTGACACTGGCATAAATATTCTTATTTAAATCGGTACCTACATGTGAAAAAATCCATAGCAATAATGAGGGAATTTTATGGACATAAAACAACAACTAATATTGAACAAAAATATATTTTTTTCGAAAACAGTTAACTTTATCGACATTGATCAAGAGTAGCTTTTTTTCAGCTTAAGGCTTAGAGTATCCAAAAGTATTATTGTCGTTCCTTCATCATACAGGGTGTTGTTAGTTCTAGTCCGTCCCTGGCAAACTAAATAAGCCAAATGTGTTTAAAAGGGAGAATTTTAAGGAGACTCATCTAGTAACTATTATACTAAAAAATTATTAAATTACACCTAGTACTTAAAAATTATTTAAAAAACAACGATTTCCAGGGACGTCCGTTATGGGCCCGTATCGCCGTAGGAAAAAAAATTTATAGGAACCTCTCCTGTTATTTTTAAGTGTTCTATCTGAACCCGGGAGATTGCCACATGTTCTGGGACACCCTGTATAGTTATGTTACATTTACTTTAAAAGTCTATGACAAAGAATTGGGGGGGGGTCCAACTCCAAAATCCCCCCTCATTGCAGGGACATTAAAAATTGCTTACTACTATTTAGGTAAGCCCTTTAGTATGTGTTCATATGCAAAAGGGACACGTCGCGTCGGCCGCGCCTTTCCCTTGATTCCCACGTGTTGCATACGAATTTTAAAATTATTTGCGGCTTTAGGTGGGTGCTAAATTTCCCACGTGAGATATTTTGACCAACTCTGTAGATGCGAATTGCATGAATCCATATCTCAATCATCGACTATTAAAAAAATATTAGGTACTAAAAATATCACCAATAAAAAGATTGTTTTGATTTACAAATAATTTTTTTCTTATCACATCATACATATTAAAATTAAAAGTAGTGTACGTGACACCTAATTCTTAACCTTGATAAACAAAATCTTATCATTTTCGCAAAACCAAAGACAGAATCATTATGAAATGAAATGAGAGGGTTCAGGGGTTATCAGCAAAGTACCTGGGCCATCCCATTATTTATGACCATTTGTTATTATTATGTGGAAAGGACCGGATTGTAATAATTATAATTAAATATAGGCACATCAGGTAGGTTAGGTTGCTTAATTTATATTTAAATATCTTTTTGTGGTAAAATTTGTTAGTTTTTGAGGAATGGTTCAAGAATTGTCTTTTACCAAACATTCCTCAGAATAGCGTGATAGTAATGGACAATGCGAGCTATCACAGTCGCCAATTACATAAAGCTCCAAGCTCAAATAATACAAAATTGGAGATTCAGAACTACATGGCGGCGAATGATATATATTTTGAAGAAAGTTATAAAAAAAATGATCTTTTAGAAGTTTTAAAGACATTTTGTATAAAAAAAGTATATGTTTGTGACACATTGGCAGAAGAAATTGGACATACAGTGCTACGGCTTCCACCCTATTATTGCATTTTTAACCCCATAGAGCATATGTGGCACCAGTTAAAATCACTGGTTAGGTCTGAAAATATTTCTCCGACTTTAAGTTCTAGTGTTGTAGAATTAATACGAAAATGCTTTAATGATATTCCCACAGGTAGTTGGAAAAATTCAGTCCGTCACGTAATAACTGTAGAAAATTCGTATATTAGTCTGGATCGTATTAATCCAATTATAACTAATTTTGATGAGGATAGCGATAGCGAAACAGAACTATCTATAGAATGACATTATAAATGTAAATAAATACGACTAGTAATATTTAAAAAAAAATTTATTTCATTTGATTACCTTAATATAATCATATCATTACTTGTTTTCCTTAGTCCGTCCCTTCATACTTCACTTGTTTATTGCCAAGCTCTTGTCTACACAATGGGACCGACCCAGGAAATCATTAAGTCGTATCCAAATATCGTGAAACGAACTGTACCTAGGTAACTTGAACGAAAACAAACCGGCACAATAAAATCACATAACACATCTAAGTACTATTTAAAGTGCTACTGTGTAGACAAAAATACGCCCTTATTGTCTGAGTGGTCTGGGAAATAATGTATTTAACATCTAAAAATTTTTAAAATAAATAACACGTTGGTTCCGTCGATCGATATTGAACTGCTGGGCTGGGGCACTGCCGTCGCGAAAAGAACAAATAACTTAATAATTTAAACTCGGGTTTAAGTATTAACACACAAATCTACTTGAAACTTGGTAAAAACAGTAGGAAACCGATAACGCGTGTGAAAATCGGCCGGCTTCTTTAAACAGCTGATTATGGACAATAAAGCGGGTTGCCTGTTCTTTTAGCCGGCTGGGGTTAATATTTAAAAATACAGCGGAAATTGCGGAATTTCCTTCTATAATATTACTTTCTTGTGTAATTATAGTCTCGGAAATGGCAACCGCGCTAGCTCAAGTTAGTTATCTGAATGTGCACAAAGAAAGCACCATGGACGAGTCTATTTATTTCAAAGGGTAGTTCCTGTCAACATAATTGCTTCATTTTATCTTTAGTAAAGGGTTAATGGCCCATAGAAATTAGCCTTTTTATTATTTCTATTGCGAAATAATTAAGTGCTGTTTAGTGTTTGCATGTAATCTGATAATAGCTACATATCTTCAAAAAAACTAATTTGAAACTCGTGGGTGTCTGTGTGTTTCTTTAAGTGATTTAGTGCAAATGTTCCGAGAGATTGGAAATAAGAGGCCGAATGGGGTTTAGTGGGTATGGGTATAAGCTTATTATGCAGTTCCACATTATCATCAGGGTACGTGATGAGCATAAAGCTTTTCCCATAGAAAAAAAACCTGAAGATGTATGTGCCCTGGATTACTTGCTAGTGTACTGGTACCTGGATTCACTTCTATTTGGATACTAGGTAAACTAAATATTATTTTTATAAGAATCAAAAGTTTTACATTTTTTACACAGTTGGAAACATTGTTCCTGAACATCTGTTGATTACACAGCTTGGCAATGTAATATGATCATATATGAATGTGCCGAGTAGTGACCGGTGGGTTTATGGGTGAATTACCCCACTTTTTAAACGTTCGATTCAAAAAAAAATATATAGCGCTTCGCTAGGACACCCCATGAGTCACCCATTTAAATATAATACGTAATTTCCATAACACCCTCTATATCGGGATCATTTTAAAAATATTGAAAAATCCTCAGAAAGAGGAAAACTCTTCTTGACAAAAAATTACTTTTGTTCGTCTGCTGTAACTTAAGTAAAAATGTCGCCCTTTTTAAAATGAGTATAATGAGAACACCGTACTGACCTTACCGCTCGGTTTTTCTAGTATTTACTATATATCATGGACTAAATTTAGATGTGTATTTTGGGTTTGCTCGTGGGTAGTGGTCCATAAATAATTTTGCCTGCGGCGCTTTTGTTCGCAGCGACCTTTTTCCCCTTGTTGCTACCGCTGGTGTCCTGGTTTTTAAGTTTATAAAATTATTCATTTTATCATTGCCAACTACTTAGTTACTAGAACTACTTAGTTAGTAGGTATGTTTTTGCTATTTACGGTAGTGGTAGTAGATAAAATAAACAAACAGTTATAAAAATAATTAAAGAATCAATTACTTGATAATATGGCGAACAAATAAATTATATCTATTCTTCGCTGACAAGACAGAGACTAGACTTGTCAAAACAGATTATATCGGTCACGTCAAAAAGTGGGCCTTGCATGTAATTTCGGGGGACAAGTTTCACTATTAATTTCATCCCTGTAAACTCAACCCCCCTAGCGGGGGCGGCTACTGCCCTTGGCTTTTCAAATGGGAATGGGTATGTTGTGATACATCTTTTTAAGGGCATTAAATTCTCTTTAAAATGGCGCTTTGTTTTGTAAATTTATGCGCCGCCGAGAAATTGCGTTTTAAAAATTGTTATTTTATTGAGTAATACTTACATGTTATCTTATTAAATGTTGAAAATATCCGCCATTCACCTTCATACAATAGTACAACAACTGTTCATACTTATTACTTTAAAAAAAATTGTTTACGCACAAACCTGTGTACTTGATAAGAGGTGCAGTGAAATGTTTCAAATTCCGTTACTCGGCGGCGCGTAGCTCAAATTTACAAAACGAAGCGCCATTTTAAAGAGAATTTAATGCCCTTTAAAAAGATGTACATACATACAACATACCCATTCCCATTTGAAAAAACAAGGGCAGTAGCCGCCCCCGCTAGGGGGGTTTAGGTTACAGGGATGAAATTAATAGTGAAACGTGTCCCCCTGAAAACACAAGTTTACGGGTCCGAGGTTTTTTTAATTTTCACGTACACAGCCGTAAACCTTGCTGGACTGTTTTCGATGGGCCACCCTGTATATTAATGGCCATATATTTACATGTACGCGATGAAAATGCATATGCGCTTCCCACCGTCGTAACCGAAAAAGCGTCAAAACGTGGATAGGTGCAGCACATCACATCGAAAGACGTGTGGATGACATCCTTGTCATACGCGTTTGCCTAGCATATCCTCCTACATTCGGATTTCATTTCTTGAATCACAATGATTACAACCGATTTAACAGAGCTGGGTCCAAGTCAATGTTGATTAAGAAGTGGTGATATTAAAGTTTGTTTTTTAGTGTGCAAGGACATGCCATTTTAAAGGCAAACATATATAGTTGTTGCAGAATTATACCGTTGATTCTTACTGCCATAAATAAACTACCTGATTAAACCCTATTGTATACGCCTGAACCTCTTCAAAGCTCAATAAATGGGTCAGGGCCGGCTTGAAAATGTATACCACACCACATGATTTATTTTTATAATTTAAAATAAATAGATAGGTATTTTTAGTTTTAGGTACCTATAATAAATGTAAAATAACGTACAATACAAATTAATTAAATTCTAAGAAATTATTGATAATTTATTCAAAATTTAACTCTGTATCACTATCACTATCTTCATCTAAGCCTAAACTTGTAATTAAGGGTTGAACATTTGTAATCATACAATTGTAAGAATTTTCCACCTTAAGTACATGCTGTACAGAGTTTTTCCAGCTGTCTGCAGAAATTTTTCTTACTTCGTTTTTAATTAATTCTACTACAGATGCATTTAATGTAGGAGAAATATTATTTATTTAATATTGGATTTTAATTGGTGCCATATTAGCTCAATAGGATTGAATATACAATAGTACGGAGGAAGATGCAACACTGTATGTCCATTTTCTGCTGCAAGTTTGTCACACTTATATTCCTTATTTATTTTAAAAGCTTTTAATACTTCTAGCAGTTCTCGTTTTTCGTAAGTTTCTTCAAAATATAAATCATTTTCAATCAAAAAATTTTGAATTTCTGCTCTAGAATTGGGAATGATTTTTGCTTGCCGACTATGATAACTAGCATTGTCCATTACAATGACGCTATTTTCAGGTATATTTTTAAGGAGTTTATGTTTAAACCAATCTTCAAAAAGTTGTGCGTCGGTATCTTGATGGTAATCTAAAGAAGAATCTGCTATGTTTTTAGCTGAAAGCAACAGACAATTTGGAACAAACCCGTTCTCTGAACCAGCATTTAATATTGTGATAATTTGGCCTTTATTTGATGGTGCCTTGGTTTGACATTTTTTGGAAGAATCATGTGTCATGGGTAGAGATGTAAAATTACCGGTAATTTAAAAATCGGTAATATTACGCAATATTACGGTAACATTGGTAATTTATAAAAAAAAACAGCTTTTTAAGTAATACAAGATTTTTTTATTTCAAAACTGTAAAAACATTACGAAAACCAATAAGAACGTTTTTTTAAACTAGTCAGAGTCAGAATGGACTACGTAATAGAGTGGATAATGGTAAATCATCCTCATCATCATCCCCAACATCGTCATCTGATTCTTCTTTCTCTTTCGTTAATTGAGTCAAGTCTATAACTTCGAAACCGATATCTTCTTTTTCTATTTCTTCCTCAGTATCTTCTACTATTCTCGAATGAAACCCGATAAATGAGAGTATGGAGGAGCGGAAAAAAAACAATATTTCCAATGTTACCGATCTTGAGGTAATATTACGTAATATTACCAAAATTACGGTAACATTACCTCGGTAATATTACCCTTTACATCTCTAGTCATGGGTATCGAACCATGTTTCATCAAGGTAAATAATTGGACGATTTTCTTCTCTAAGTCTCCATTCCCGACATTTGAAGATGCCCCGCTATCAGCACAATTCCAAGGACGCCACATTCTACCACTAATAAGCCTAACTAAAAATTACTCGCCGGAAAACCACTAAAGATTAAAATTATTAAAAATCACTTTGTATTTATATATGCATCAGGCATAGGTATAAATTGAATTTGGATAACTGGTCCGGCTCTGCTCGAAAAGGTTTTAAAATTTGAGATTTCCTTATTTATTTGATGGTCGAATAGATAATGAGGTTTTATTGCAGTCAAGAGATCAACGATATAATTCTGCAAAAACTATACCAATAAAAAAAAGGTACTCTTTATTAGCGTTGACCACGATGAAAACCATCTTTTATTTCGTTATAGCATAAAAATTAAAATTCACAAAGCTAATAGTAAGGTAGCAGCATTACCGCTATAACTATAGGTATATACAACTTATGGGGTGCGCAGTAAAAAGTTAAATTTTATGATTAAAAAAATGGGTTAGTGCGCATGGTTTTCCGATCACATTTTTAAAGGTTGCTCGTCGGTTGTCATGTGCACAATGTTGTCGCCGTCATATAGGCAACCCCGCCTTATTGGTGCCGTTTTGGTTGCCAACCAACGACGTGAAGCAACGACGACCGTCCAGAACCGAAATTAGTCGTAGCAATGTAACGCGCTATTAAAAATCTATCGATATGTGTACAGGGTGGCCAACTAAGCGAGGTAAGCGGCTATATCTCGGAAACCGTTCACAGTACAGCTTTCGGAAAAAAATATTTATAATAAAAGTTGCTGGAAATTATTTGCAAGTTTATAGGCCGGCCGCTAGGGGGCGTAACACGAATATTAATTTGTTGCCAGTCGATTTATCTACAATTGGCATAGGTACGATATATTGATAATACTTATAAATAAATCTCACTTGTATCGTGAACAACTTTGCTTAAACACTTTTTTCTCTAGCCCTGCAAATAAAGTGGTGGGGGTAATGCAAACATGGATTTGCAAAAAATGCAATATCTCAGGAACGCCTTATCTGAAAATATTCAAATTGGTCTTATTTAAAACAGCTCTTCTTGCTTTATTCGCTACACTACAAGCGATGTCTATGTAATTTTTACTGTAGTCGCTAGATGGCGCTTTCAACAGATTTAACATATTTATCGTTTCTCTCGAAAAACTTAAATGCAATGGTAAATATGTTATTACACCAGTACAGAGACGAATAAAGGCCAGAGCAAACGGTGAAAACCGCAAGTTCCTATCTTTTTTCTAACCGGAGATATCAATGAAAAATTAATTTATATCCTACTAAATCTCCCGCCCCGGTACTTACATGTTGCAAAAATTAAGAAGGCTTTGGAAACAAAATACATATTATATATAATAGGAGTATTGGGAAGAAACGTTCATTTTATAAACCAATGGAAACGTATTCTAGTACTTCCTTAAATGCTCAAACTGTCTGCCATCCTGGCCCACACATTGTCTGAGCTTTCCTTGCTTGGAATACAATATCTTTTAATCGTCACCATAAATAAAAGTCCAAACAAGTCAAATCAGGTGACCTGGCTGGCCACGGAAAAAGGCTTCCTCTTCTTATCCATCGGTCTGGATATGTCTCATTCAGGTATTCTCGCACATTAATTTAAAAATGTGCTGGACAGCCATCGAGCTGCGGGAACATATTTTGCCTGGTTTCAAGAGGCACATCTTCTAATAAAACACATAATTCATTCCTAAGGAACTCCAAAAACAGGTTCCCATTTAGTGATTGGTCAAAGAAATAGGGTCCAATAATTTTACCCCCTATTATGCCACACCATACGTTGACACTCCAACGTCCTTGCTGCCGAACTTCTCGCATCCAGTGAGGGTTTTCTGTAGCCCAATAATGCGTGTTATGCAAATTTACCCTTCCGTCGCTATTAAAAGTAGCCTCGTCTGTCCAAAGAATTTCGGATACAAATTGAGGGTTGTCATTGATCATGCCTAAAAGCCAGCATGGTACTTCGTGATATTCCCAAATCGGAAGACAATGTCCTAGTACTAAGATGGGGATTAAACTCTATATATGCTAAAACATTGATAACATTTTCTTCAGTTCTGCCAATACGACGTCTCCGAAATGTCAGTGAGCGAAAACTTCCAGTGGTACGTAAGCGTTGTACCAAGCGCGGAAAAATCTTCTGCCATAATGACGGCGATTTGGATATCGCAATGCATAACTCCTTTCAGCGATTGCTGCATTTTGAAAGCACTCGAAGTAAACAGCAATCATATCAACTGCTTCTTCATTAGTAAACGGCATTTTTTAAATTCAAAAATTAAATGGAAACGGATCTCAAAATGAATAATTTGACGTTTCTTCCCAATACTCCTATTATATATAATATGTATTTTGTTTCCAAAGCCATCTTATTTTTTGCAACATATGTAAGTACCGGGGCGGGAGATTTAGTAGGATATAAATTAATTTTTCATTGATATCTTCGGTTAGAAAAAAGATAGGAAATTGCGGTTTTCACCATTTGCTCTGACCTCTCTGTACTAGTGTAATAACATATTTACCATTGCATTTAAGTTTTTCGAGAAAAACGATAAATATGTTAAATCTGTTGAAAGCGCCATCTAGCGACTACACTAAAAATGACATAGACATCGCTTGCAGTGTAGCTAATAAAGCAAGAACAGCTCTTTTAAATAACACCAATTTGAATATTTTCAGATAAGGCGTTCCTGAGATATTGCATTTTTTGCAAATCGATGTTTGCGTTACCCCCACCACTTTATTTGCAGGGCTAGAGAAAAAAGTGTTTAAGCAAAGTTGTTCACGATACAAGTGAGATTTATTTGTAAGTATTATCGATATACCTTACCTATGCCAATTGTAGAGAAATCGACTGGCAACAAATTACTATTCATGTTACGCCCCCTAGCGGCCGGCCTATAAACTTGCAAATAATTTCCAGCAACTTTTATTATAAATATTTTTTTCCGAAAGCTGTACTGTGAACGGTTTCCGAGATATAGCCGCTTACCTCGCTTAGTTGGCCACCCTGTACAATGGATATCAAAATTAATTCTAAAAGTGGCTTTTCGATAGATTGTTTATTCCCCAGTAAAGAACGTCTTGATGTGCCAAAATATTGCCGTGTAATCAGTTTAATTAAGGGTGAAGTACGGTTGTTCGTCGGTTAAGGTCAATAGTTTATCAGGCGGCATTGCGCATGACATCTGACGAGCAGCTTTGTTTACATGTGCGAGGCCATAAATTTGTCACTTTTGCGTTAAGAGTTTGGCTATCCATAGATATAGGTCAGTGAGCAGCATGCAGTTTTTTAAAGTTTGATTACAGAAGTGTCCAGGCTTATCTCCTCAAAATTCTGCCGCGGCATGGCGACATCCTAAGAGATTTCTTAATCTTAAGTAGCAGATGTACAGTTGTGTTCATTAAAAACCCGTACAAGTAGTAAAGGAAAGGTGACATGACATATGAAAAAATATATGACAAATGGCACCTCTCATTTTAATGTTGTACGGGTTTTTTATGACTATAAGTAAAACTGTCCACGTAAAATTCTCCAAAATCAATTAAACTTACCTAAAAGGTGGAATACTCCTAATTATAGGAATTTTATTAATATTTTTTCTCATAAAATTCAGTACCGCATCTTCCCACCGTATCATCTTTCCCAAAAGTAATGCCACTGGAATAGCGGGGAGGCCAATAAGCAAAATGAGAGGGTCTGCCTGTTCCATTATAGATAAACCTTCTTTTTGTCCAATCACCTAAAAAACAATTAATTGTAAACAAACCTTAAACTGTATAAAAAGTATGTACAGGGTCTCCCATTTTCGACACTTATAGGATATCTCCGTAATTGTTAGGGCTATCAAAAAAGTAATGTAGGTGTCATGTAATCTTTTTGGGTCAAGCTTAAAATGGTAAAATCAAAATTTGAAAATTTTCGCTCGCTTAAGAGAGATGGGGGAAAATCAAAAAATGTACAATTTCAAAATTACCCTATATTTTCTTAGTTAAAAGAGATACAGAAAAATGTTTTATACAGAGGTTTCTTTATATTGATTGTTGAGTAATCTGCCGTTTTCAGAATAAGTATACGGGGTCAGGTAAAAAAAGTTATCGGACCTAACCTCATTTTTTTAAATGGAACACCCTGTATATTTTATTCTAAAAAGATATTATTTTAAATTCTCCTTTCAAATATATAACACACCATGGATGATATTGGTTTCCTAGGCGATTTATTTAAACCCACTTTGAAATGGAATAAAAGATTCAGATTAAGGTAAAAAATAACGGGTTTGTTCATTTCTTCCTTTTTTTCCACTTTCAATATACACTGATATCATATCAAAATGTTGATAGGTCATTTTCGCAAATCAATATGTAAGAATGAAATTGTTAATAGTCAACATAGTTGTTTCTTGGATATAGCTTTTGTTTCATGGTCTACTGTGGTTTAAAGTAATAAAATTTAATAAATCGCCTAGGAAACCAATATTATCCATGGTGTGTTATATATTTGAAAGGAGAATTTAAAATAATATCTTTTTAGATTAAAATATACAGGGTGTTCCATTTTAAAAAAAATGAGGTTAGGTGCAATAACTTTTTTACCTGACCTCGTATACCTATTCTGAAAACGGCAGTTTATTCAACAATCAATTTAAAGAAACTTCTGTATAAAACATTTTTCTGTATCTCTTTTAACTAAGAAAATATAGGGTAATTTTGAAATTGTCAATTTTATGATTTCCCCCCCGTATCTCTTAAGCGAGCGAAAATTTTCAAATTTCGATTTTACCTTCTTAAGTTTGACCCAAAAAGAGCACATAACACCTGCATTACTTTTTTGATAGCACTAACAATTACGGAGATATCCTATAAAAGTGTTGAGAATGGGACACCCTGTACAGTGTAGAAACAATAAATAAAATAAACACTAAGAAGAGAATTAAGATTTTTTTTGGTTATTTTTCAACACATCCTTTAACTGCAACACACTGCGCCACGTAACGGAAATACGAGGGGTGTCTAAAAAGCGAAGATTTTCAAAATCATCCCGTAGACAAAAACATTTGACTCCGGAATCTTTCGTTTCGTTAAAAATTGGGCACTAAAGTGAAAACCGCAACATTCTATCTTTGATAATAACAATTTTTATTGTAATTAAAACAATTACAAAAGGCAACGTGGACAGAAAATATCAGTTTAAATAATTTACAATACCTGCATAACTGTAATAGCGCCATAGGTAACTGCACACCAATACACAGCGCCAACTACAATCCCAGCTGCCATGAAAGGACATCCTTTATAAATAAAACTGTCAACTGTGTCAAGGATAAGGACTAGGACACCCATATTTGGAAAGACGATTATGTATTCGGTCTGGCATTGAGGGCATGTTACTTTGCCCATATTACCGCCTTTCTGTTTCTCGTCCACCCATCTTTGAAGACATGTCTGATGAACCTTTAAAAAAGAGAACGTAATTATCAAGCCGTTCTTACTAACAGTTAAATTGTCAGTTTCCCATCAGAGTGTATACTATTTGCATTTTTCTCAGTGATTTGATTGAATATGATTTTTTTTAATTTTTGGTTATTTACCTGTAGTTTACCTGTGTTAGTGAGTAGGTTTTAGTGGTTCAATGGTAAAGTAACTTAATAGTCTTTTTTCGTGATAAATGAGGAGATTATGTTTATTTTAGGTAAGTTATATTTATATGTTTTTCAGTTCTGCCTAGTATAGTGACAGCTCCCACAAGCGACCAGTCACGGTTCCAGCTTTTGTGCCCTCTTATGGGAGGTGCCCGCTTAAGAGAAAACTTTAGTGAATAGGAATCTGTTTTTTTTTTTATTGGCAAATGAGCTAATATGATATAGAATAAAGTCTGGCACAAATTGATTTAAAATTCAGGGATTTGTTTTTTTTAAATTATGAATTGTACAAGTAGTGGAGTCGTTCCGGTATTCGAAAATCCCTCGACGAAATCGAGTTATTTTTTTCCCCAATCGATACAGTAGGATCCCCTCGACATTCTGAAATGATTTGTGCAGGCGCCGCATGGGCATCTTTTTTGTAAAAAATATCAAAGGACATGTTTGCAGCGACGCCACTGGTGGAACAATTGAATAACTTTTCTAACTAAAATTTCTGGTTCTATATCCTATTAACACATACCAAAATTAAACATATCTAAAGAATTTTCGGAGATGGCCATTTCTTGTATGCCGCGCCCAGCGCGCATTTGGGAAAATAAAATTTTTTCGCTAATCCCACCTCGTAGCTGATAAAAAAAAATGAACAAATTGAATCCGGCCTGATCCCCGTAGCTCGATTAATAAACTACTTATTAGCATTTATGTAAAAAAATTTCCAATCCCAATTACTCCCCTCCTAATTGCCCCACCAACCCCCAGCCTTCGGCCCATCAAAGTACTCGGTATCACCCGTTAAGTCGCGAAAAATTGATGCCCCAACTCCGCCCCTTCTCGAGATATTTTTGCAGTTAAAAATCGTGTTAATTCACGAACTCATTGAGATATCGGGATCGGGTTTTGGAGCTTACGCGCTCTGTTAAGCTCTTCAATTGTGCTTTTCACATTTTTTTGTAGCATCAAAACCGGCTAAGTTATTTTCAATTTCCCGTTGTAGGTTAGATTTACGGGGCGTGCATTTTATTCACTATTTCCATCTTTTATTTTAGTGTTAACATTTCGCAAAATTTTGTTTATAATCCATCTTGGTAAAATTTTCCCCTAGAGTATGGAGTCGCTATTTAAAAGGCGGCTTAGCTTCAAACAATCGAACTGTGGTGTAAAGTTGTTGGTTTTTTAATAGAACACCTTGTATATTGTTGTAATGAGATATCTTTCTTTCCTGATTCCAAAAATATACAGGTTGTCTATATTAGCTCAAACAGTTTCTAAGATATGAGCGATCATAACTTACTTGTACACAAAACTGTAAATTAGTGGGTACATTTTTGGGTCTTTTTTTTTTTTTTTTTTTAAATTCTCTTTATTCATGTTTACATACAGTATTTGTATTTACATTTGTCAGTCATATTTAATTAAAATTTAATATAAGATACTTATTTATAGTTTACATTGAAAGTCATATGTTCTAGTCTAATAGGTTTCCTAAAGTGATAATTAGGTTGGGATCTAACTTATTTAATCTATTATACTTTGTTTTTATTAACTCTTTGTAATCGCTAAGGGTGGCATTAACTCCATTGCTTAAAATATATTCTATGGTTTCTATTGCAAGATACAGAGTTCGATGGTTTTGTCTTTTGGTGTTATATTTAAATGCTAGGTTTAATATTGTAGATAGTCTACTCTGCGTTTCCGTTATTCGATTGACCATTTTTATGAGGAGAATCGAGATTAATCGTGATTGCTGTGTGCATAAGAATCTGTGCATTAAGTTATCCCTATTCATGTTACAATTTTGACATATATCTGATGGCGCTTTGTTTATTTTTTTGAGATTTGTAAGAAATGGGTATGCTTGATGTATTAATTTAAATATTAGGCTTCGTTGTTCATGGTCTAGTACTTTGTTATCTAAGTGTTCGCATATATTTTTTACAAGGGCCGTATCGTTAATTTTTTTAAAAGCACTGGGAATTTCTCTATTTTGTTTAAGGAGGGACAAATATATATGTCTGGCCTTAGTATCACCGTCCTGTAGCATATGTTTTGGCATATACGCAGCTTCTTGTACAAATCTTCTAATATGTGGATATTCGCAAGGGTAGAGGAAAGGGTTAGGAGGGTTTAATACCTGTGAAATATTAACATTTTGAATTGTTCCATTTTTGACATTTAGAACTATATTTTTGATTAATAAAGTGTTACGGATCAGTCAGAGCCAGACCACCTTCGTTCTTTGGCCGTATCAAGGTTGTTCTTGCGATCCTTAAACAGCTACCCCGCCACAAAATCCACCCGCATATTGAGTTTAGCCTCTTAGTGACCCCTACGGGAATCGGTAAAATTTGCGCCAAAAACCAAATTCTTGACAGTGCATAGGTATTTACAAAAGCCACGCGCTGTAACAAACTTAAGTCCCTGTCTATATTCGTCATAATAATATTACGCACTTCGTTAACCTTATTATACCAATTGTTTTTGACCATTGTATGCACTGTTGAATAAAAATGTATTCCCAAAATTTTAATGCTTTCTTCAATTTTGAACCATTCATATTCTAATTGTTTGAATTTATGTTTCTCTTTTGGCCCTAACTCTATCGCTTTACATTTACCTGTGTTTAAGACTGATCCGCTGTATCTGCAATATATATCTATTTGAGCTTTACTTCTGTGTAAACCGGTATTCGATGTTATAATAAGAGTTAGATCATCGGCGTAGGCGTTAACATTGATATTGTTATTGTTTAGAAGACATATGAGGGTTTCTATACACAAAACAAACAAAATCATAGACATAGGGCAGCCTTGGCGTACCCCTCTTTCTATATTAATTACATTATTGTATTTATTGTTTACCTGAACTATTGATTGAGCACCGTTGTATAAAGACTTGAGGTTATTTACAATTTGTATGTCAAATCCAAATTTATTCATAACGAACCAGAGGAAATCATGAGAGACTCTATCGAACGCATGATCAAAATCAAGACTAAGAAGGAGGTTGTTGGTTTTATTGACTATAGCGCTGGCAACATTATCTCTATGTTTACTTAGTGATACAAAGATATTGTTGTTTTTGGTAACACACGTTTGACTCTCTGATATTAGCTGTTCAAGATGGGGACTTATTCTTGTTTTAAGAATTCGCATGTATAATTTGTAGTCACAGTTTAGTAAAGAAATTGGTCGGTAGTCGTTAAGCTTGTTTGGTTCCTTAGTCTTAGGTACCATTACGATAACGCCTTTTTTAAAAACTGCGGGTACTTGTCCACCCTTATGAATTTCATTTACAATTTGCAAAAGTTCGGCTTTAATTGTGTTCCAAAAGAATATATAAAATTCTGGAGTGATGCCATCTGGTCCCGGGGATTTGTTTCTGGGGAGGGTTTTTATTACATTTTTAAGCTGTTCCTCTAGAATGCTGGTTTTAAGATATGTATTGGTTTCGTTTGAAATGGTATTTTGAAAAATATGTGGAAAATCTGCATAATTTGGTAACTCATTTGTTTTCTGATATAGATTTTTGAAATACTTGTGTACTTCCTCGCCAATTGTTTTTTTATCCGTGATAATTTCGTTATTTATGTAAATTTTATCTATTGTTTTTTTCTTAATTAATTGTTTTTCTTTAATTAAATGAAATAGTGAGAAGTTCTCATTTCCGATTTGTTCGTAGTATCTACCCCTGATTTTAATTCCCTCTAACTGCCCCTTTTGTTCCTTTAGTATAAGCGCCTTGAATTTTTTAATATCTTTATAAGTATTTACGTCAAAATTTTCAGAGTCCATCAGTTCTTTTAGGCATTGAGTAAAAAATTCTATTTTTCTTTTTTTGTTTTTGTTTATCACTCCCGCCCTCCATTTATAGAATTTCTCGATTCTAGGCTTGACGTAGTTACACCACCACTCCACAACCGAGGGGTAACGTGTTTTAGTTTTTATCCAGTTGTTCCAGTTTATTTTAAATAGATCTGTGGATTCCCTGTCTGCGAGTATTGAATTATTTAGTTTCCACAGTCCTCGATTCCTAAAAAAATTTGTGTTGTCCCCGTAAGGAAATTTATGGGTAAAGAGTAATGCCCTATGATCTGAAAAAGCTACTGAAATTACTTTAGCTTCGCTTATTACGTTGCTATTATTTTTTGGTATGTAAAATCTATCTAGTCTAGAGGCAGAGTTATTGTGAAAATAAGTATATCCCTTTGCGTTGCCGTGTTTCAAGGACCAAACGTCTAGTAGGTCAATAATTTTTTTAAGTGCTTTCGATGTGTTAAAATATTGACTGTTAGAGTCGTTTTCAGACAATGTGCAGTTAAAATCTCCACCCATTATAAGCTTTTCTCCTACCTTAATTAGTAAACAGACTTGTGTGTTAAAGAAGTTTTCCCTATCCGCCCTGTTTTGGGAACCGCTGCAGCGGTTTATGCTCCCAGCGCGCTGGGAGCATAAACGTTAGCAAACCTTACGTTGTTAATTTTAAGCGATATTCCCCTAGATGATTCCAATAAAATAACATCATCGTAGAACAGACCATCCCGAATTAAAATCGCTGTTCCGCGTTTATTATCGTTTACATTTAAAATCGCGTTATATCCTCCAATAAAGGATAAATTTGTCACTGCCACCTCTTGCAAAAACAAGATATCTACATTATTACTATATACAAAATTCTTAAGTAAATGTAATTTTAAATCAGATGAAATTGCACAGATATTAATCGTAGCGATCGAATATGATACCGAGGAGGTCGCACTTATAGAGTTCGTGCTATTGTCATTCATACCTTGATTATCGAAAGTTAAGTTGAATCCATTGACTGCTCGCGGTCTGTTTCCTCTGTCCATGCTATATTTGGTTTTTTTGTTGGTTGTCTCTTTACCAGTTCGTCTCCGGATGTTTCACTTGATGCTGGATCGTATTTCCTTAGCCTTTTAACTTGCTGTGAGTTTCTCATTTTCTCTACATATATGCTTGCCTCATTTTGGGTTGTCTTGTCAAATCCAAAACACCTGTCATCAGGATTTTCGTCCTGCTGTTCGTTACTTGTAGTATCTTGTGGTGTTACCTCTGTCGTAGTTTTTGTTTGCTCTGTGTTGTGGTTATTTCCATCTCCTAATTCCCTCTCTGTAGTATTGCAGATGTCGTTTTCTACCGTTGGTGGTTCAATATTGGATGTGACAGAGGCGTAACTCCTTAATCGGTGGATAGGAGCCTTATCACACTTTATGATCTCATGTTCTGTAGACCCACACCTTCTACAGGTTCGTGTTTGTCCCACGTATGTGATCCAGTATAGTTTCCCGGCGATCGTAACATAAGAAGGTATGGGCTTTTTAATATCCATCTTCAAAATTTTGGTGTCGTTGTAGCATTTATATGGTAGGTCTCGCCAAAAGTCATTCTTGATCGATTCAATGTTTCCAAAATATGCGAGGGCTGCTTTGATATCTTGCTCTGGTACTTCTATTGGTATCCTATGAATTTTAACTGTGTTTTTCGCACTTTCATTTTCCAGATGAACAGGATAAATACTTTGATCTTTCGACTTAAATGAGAGCTTGCCATCATATGATTCGAATATTTTTTCAAATACTTCTGTGGACGTTACCTTTATTACTATCTTTTTTCCATATAGTCCAAGAGATATTACCTCTTCATATTTCAGTTGCAATTGTTTTTGCACGTACGTGTGATACTCTAAAGCTGAAAGTTTTTCAGGCACATCTGCGAAACTAATACTGAATGTGTTGACTCTACTCATAGTTCTCGTTGGTCAAGTGAAAAAAACAACAATAATGAATACACTACTTTCCTCGCAAAAAATTAATTTCACTTGCTTAGACGACTTGCCTGTGCGGATACCGCACGGCGACTGGATCTAGAACCTGTCAGTATCCCAAATCGTAAATAAATAAATAAATAAGTAATAGTAGACAGCGGCGGCTCCTCCATTAGGTCATTGGGTCAATGACCTCCCTATAAAAATTTAGGAAATAAAACTTTTTTTTAAATTAGAATTTACTACAAATGTACCTACTATAATAATTTACCTATAATATTTGAAACGCCCCCGTAAACGCAAACGTGTAGTGCGATTCAAAACGGGCTGGAGCCACTAATTGACCACGATAGCTTAAATGGAAACGAATTTAGCCGAGCTCTGACGATTCCGGCAAGCGGGAGAAACATACGCGAAGTTTACCGCCGCTGGGTCAACAGCCCGGTTTATTGAAAATCTGAATAAGATGTACCTATGAACCTATGTCGTCTCATCATTAGTAATTATTAAATGCTTGGAAAAGAGATGGCAGGTTCCAGGTTGGACGTAGGTCGTAGGTCGCGCAACATTTAGTCTACATTAATTTTGGTTGTAATAATTTGTCTTAATACGAATAGAAAAACCATTTATAAATAGTATTGCTAATTTTAATGAGCGTGTTATAACTCATTTTGCAAATGTTAAAGACCGAAGGGTTGATCTAAAATTTAAAATAGTTTAAAAAAATAATTTTTTCTATATTGTTATCAACTCCAAGCTAATTCGATGCCGTTTTTAGTATCGAACTAAGCTTGTCTCGAAATCATTTTTTTTCTTTTTTAAAGGTTGGTAATTTGAGGTCATATATTTTATGTTTGTTTGCAGAAATAATTTCTAAAGTAACGTCACACATGTCAAGTTTACTTTCTTTGTAAAGCTGAACACAGCACTACAATATTTTACAAATTTAAAGCTTTGCAATTTCCGTTAACTCAGGAGGATTAAAATCATCTTGGTTCATATTGTTTAATTATTTAAGAAAATTTTCAGTTTTGCGAAAAAATGATAGACATGGATAATTTATCAAATGCTATAAAATCATAATTTGATAGTACATATTACCAACATAAAATTTTCACATAAATATTTACGAAAGTTATATAAGTATAGCATGTATTTTTTTAATATGGATTTTTCTTATTAAGAAAACTTAAAATAGAAAAAATAGTACCTATAAAGTACTTGTACTTTAATATACTATTCTTGTATCGCATATAGCGTAATGACCCCCCAATGAGATTGACCACGAGCCGCCACTGATAGTAGACAGTCCAGTGCAGTAGTTTTAATAATTATTTCCTATTAAATTCTCTATAGTATCGAAATGAGGAGAAATTTGCGGGTAATTAAAAGTCCATATGACAGTACAAATTTATTTTATTTTTCAACAAAAAGTTATCCTTTCTTTTTATATTATTGATAAAAAAAAGTCCAGTTTAAAGAACGATTTGTGTTTTTTACACAGGGAATCCCAAACCTTAAAAATATAAAACCCTATTCATTAGAATTTTAAATTTAAAACAATCCTAATTTGACAATTTGCCGACTTCTCACACTTGTCATTTTAAATCATCAATACATATTTTTCATAAGGGTCTATATTTGAAAGTCACCTTAAGGTACAGAATGACATAAGTCACCTTTAACACAAGTTTGACAGTACATTAAAGTTATAGTTTTTTAAGGTTTACCACAACGCTAAGGGTACCTTAGCTAAGGGTAGCATTCTGGGGCATATATTGTTTATAATTTTTATAAATCTGTAATTGAAAATAATGTTTCCTTAACAAACTATTGTGATGATACCAACATGCTTATTGGTGGTTTAGATTTTACAGAACTGATTCATGAAGCTGAGGTAGCCTTTGTGGAGATAAACGATTGGTTCAGTAAAAATAAATTAATCTTAAATAAGGATAAAAATAATATAATCATTTTTAGAACTAAGCAAAATAAAATAGATCTGCCAAATAGTCTTAAACTTTATGAAACGGAGCTCAATAGGGAAACAGAAACTTAGTTTCTTGTCATGGGAGTTACATGTGAGTCGACTGTGTTTGAGGGTTAGCTCCGTTCCTTATGGTATAAGGATTGTGTCATCTTATATGAATTTTCAAAAAATTAAGACTTTGTATCATGCAAATTTCGAGTCGGGTTTAAGATACGGCATACTTTTTTTGGAGAAGTAGTTTGGGAGAACAAAGAGTATTTGTAATGCAAAGAAGAGTAGTGAGGTTGATGCAGGGATTACAGTACCACATAACCTGTAGAGGCGTTTTTGAAAAGCTAAGTATAATGACAATACATGCACTTTACATTTATGAATGTTTAATGTTATTCCTTAAAAACAAAGAAATTTTCCATGAACTTAATGAGCATAACTACGATACTCAAACTTTGAAGTTTCTGTATCCACTTCACCATTTAACAATGTCTGAAAAAAGCCCATATTACATGTGCGTTAAATTATACAATAGATTGCCTATTAACATTAAAGGGATTAGTAATATAAGAGTGTGGAAAATGTCAATTAAGAGGTTATTAATTGAAATGGAACCATATACTGTGAGAGACATTTTTTGATTGGGATTGAACTTTTATGAAGAATTAGTCAAAGGGTCGCGTTGAAAATTTGATAGCTCATACGAGTGCACATGCACTCTCTTTCAAAAATATTTTCAGTCGTGAAGTGCTGCCAGTTCTACTAAAAAGTATTAGCAACTATCGTTCTCAAGATAATAATTAATTTCATTTTTTCTTTTTGGAAAACATGTTCCTCAAAAAGGGCTGATATATTTTAACTCTGTTGCCAATATTTTATAATAGTACAGGGTGTTTCAAAATACAAATAATATGAGACTTCTTACAAAATTATTAAAAGTTCGTAAAAAAATGCAAAAAATATCTAATTATTCTGTAATTAATTTGCTAAATAAATGTTCAAAAACTGTTTGAGATAGTGATAGCAACATTACACATAGAAAGATAAACAATTTCAAGAGCTTTTATGACCAAATATAAAATACAGTGCGTCTCGAAATATTTGTATTTTGAAACACCCTGTACTATATTTTGAAATAGAGTGAGATGCCTCTGGGTATTATCTGACTCCGCTCTAAAAAAAATAATCACAGGGTGTTCCATTTAAATTATCAAAGTTGCTAATACTGTCTAGTTGAAGCTGCAGCACTGCACGGGTTGTCGCTGGATCTGATCAGGTCATAGGGACAATCCATGGGCGTGCTACTATTACTTTAAAATTAAATATAAAAATACTAAAATCTATAAAACAAAGTCGTTTCTAAACAAACTTTTTATAAAGAATGCGTTTTGGTCGTAAAATCAATAATAAAAAATTTTCCCCTTGACACACTGTAATGGAGTCATTACTGGTAAGGTTGAATCACGGGTCCATTCCTGTCACTAACAATGTGAAATTTCTGGGCATTACATTGGATTCGTGTTTGTCGTGGGAGGACCACATTGACAAATTGTGTTCTAAACTAAGTAGTGCTTGTGCTGTAATTCGCAGGTTGAGAAATATAATTTCCCTACACGGAATGCGTATATACTATTTTGCACATGTGCAATCAGTTGTGAGTTATGGTATCTGTTTCTGGGGTTCGTCAGGACATGCCATTAGAGTATTTATTGCGCAAAAGAGAATAATCAGATGTATATTGGGACTGCATCCTCGGACATCCTGTAGAGACTACTTCCGGGAACTAGATATTATAACTGTTCCCTCTCTTTATTTTTTATCTCTAGTGATGTTAGTAAGAAAAAACCCTGGAAATTTTGCATTGAATCGTGATCTATATACTGCTGACCTGGATATTCTTACTAGAGGCAGAAATGAGTTAAGCTCACTCTTCTTCCTTTTACCGGGGTGGTCCTTTGTTTATGGCCATTCGAGCCTACCGCTCGCTGCCGGATACTGTTAAGAACTTGAGAAACATTAAAGCCTTTAGAAAGGGAGTTATTGAATTCATAAAAAATAAAAATTACTATAATTTTGATTTCTCAGGATAACAACTACGTTCAATGTATCACGAATTTTAATGTGTTTAAAATGTAAATGTTTTTTTCTTTTAATATGTAATGTAATGTACCTGTAAATTTTATCAGTTTTATATATAACATTTTAACAGTTTAAATATTTGTGTTATCGCTGATAATTGTAATTTATATTTTCAACTTTTTATATATATTACTGTTTATACAGATAATTAAGATATAATTGAATTATTGGTCCACTGTGGTCAAATTACTCTTGTTGACGTTGCTATTGTTCCATTTTTATGTAATTTTGCTGGCAATAAAGGATATTATAAATAAAAAAAAAAGTAATATTTGACGATAGACCTTAATAATTTCCTGTTTTCTTCATAATTCGGTATTTAATTTCATAATCGTAACTATTATTATTTTTGCAAGCAGTACCAAAGTATTTAAATATTTATGTATTAATTAAATTTACATACCTTTTTAAACTCTAGATAGAACTTTCCGATAATGCGTCTTATTACACTAAAGTCAAATTTTAATTTGTCTATAACTGATAAATGAGGCCTTTTATTGTCGGGAGACGATAAAAACTTTTCAGGATTATTTGCTTTCAGGTCCCCGTCTTCTTTGTGAATTTCTTCAATCACGCTAATACTAGCTCCTGTATACATCGAGACCCTGTCCAATTTTCGATTTAACGGCAAATTAAATGCATTATTTCTGGCTTCCTCATCACAAGCATTATAAAAATTAGCAATAATTTTCCGGGATTGGCCATGCAAAGTTTTTCTACGAATATATGCTATTGCAATAGTTTTGAATACAAAAAAACGGAAAGAATTTTTTTTTTACTATTTGCCCTATTAATTATATAATACACATAACCTGCACTGCTCGCTGCCGCTGGTCAAAAATCATAGCGTGTCTGGCGCATAGCAGTGCCATGTGTCTGGCGTATATCTGCGAACGCGTGTCCAAATCAATCGCATATTATATTTTTGTCTCTGTTTAATGCCGTGAAACAAAATAGAGGCGGAAGTGATCCTATTAATCGACTAAATGTTTGGAGTAAATGCATATTCACATGTTTTGCGATTTGCTAGTAAATAGATAATTCAATTAATATATTAATTTTGTCCGGTAAGTAATAAATTAAAAAAAGTCAGGTGTGAACATATTAATTAAAACTCAAAATACCCCTTAGTTTTTCAGTCTGAATAATAATGTTTTCTAACTTTTTAACTATTAGGTTAAATTCTGTATTCATAAAAGGTATAAATAATAAATTTCATAAATCTTATTAGATTTTTGGTAGGTAAGTAATTTGACAACATCGATAATATTTCGTCTGCGTTCTTTAAATAGTTTTGGTAGCCACAGAACGAAATGAACATCCATCCTGTATATAAATTCAAATATGATTTACTGTTTAAAATGTAATATTTCTTGGCAAAGGTAACCAATTGCTTACAATATATTCCAAGAAAATATTTTGGTTTACTTTATAAACCATTTTACTGTTGTGTTATTTAAAGGTCAATATATGAAATTGTAAGATTCAGTTCTAATTGACTAATTATATGTTTCAGTATAGATAATAAATAGTACAAATTCCTTTCACACAGTGTGACTAATTATACATTATATTACACATAATAAACAGTATGGATTCCTTACAAATATTATTGGATAATAATTAATGACATATCTTTAAATTTATGTATGATTGGAATAACTAAGGAATGTAGGGATTACTTTTGATGTTACATAGTCTGTAAAGTGTATTGTTTAATGTAAACTTGTGCTGGTTTCCTCATATACAGGGTCGTCAGTAAAGTTTGTTATAAATGGAAAACATATAATAATAATAATAATAATAATAGACGTTTATTTAGCCATATCTCGGCTAGTTAAGATCAACACTTTATGTACTATCAAATACTAAAGACTACGTAACATTATGCTACACACACACTTATTTATTTATTTACCTAACAGATGCTTAGTCAGAAGTTTGCCAAACGAACGAATGTTTGGCGCACTCCTGACCACGTTCGGCAGAGCGTTAAAAAGGCACACACCCTCATAAAATAATGTTTTTTGAAGTTTAGTAGTCTTAACAGATGAAACATTATAATTTTCCTTGGAACGAATATTATAAGAATGTAACTCAGACCTTTTTTCCAAAAATGACTTCAAATATGTTGGAAGCAGACCATGCTCCATCCTATAAATTAATGTTATGTTCGCCTTCTTAACGCACTGCTCCACCGACAACCACCCTAACGATTCCAACATAATGTCTATAGGCATGTATCGATCACACCCCAACAGAATACGCATTGCCTTGTTCTGCTGTATCTGAAGTCTACTTATGCTATCTTTGTTACATGAAATTAGTAATGATATGCAATAATTGAAATGAGGAAAAATAATGGTACTATTGTATATAAGCTTTTTAGACCAGTGAGATAGATTTAAAGATATTCGATAAAGAAATCCTACTTTCTTTCCTATTTTTCTACATAAATAATCAACATGCTTATTAAAACTCAACTGTGGATCCAAAAAAACTCCTAGATATTTAATTTCATTAACAAAATCTACTGGTGACGTGTTTATATACAATGTCAAACCCAATTCACTGAATTTATTACAATTTGTTGTAGAGCCTATGACCATACATTTAGTTTTTGCCGCGTTTAATTTTAATTTATTTTTACATAACCAACTATATAAAATTGCGAGCTCCTTATTTAAAATATTAACAAGCTCATAGAAGTCAGTACCAGAAACAGAGATTAGCGTATCATCAGCAAAAAGACTAACAAAACAATTTTTTAAGGCTTTATAAATATCATTAATATATATTACAAACAATAGGGGGCCTAATACGCTACCCTGTGGCACTGCCCAGACACACTCTCTTTTTGTTGACATACCATGTAAAATCTTGGTCATTTGATACCTTTCTCTCAGATAATCCACAATCCAATCCACAGCTTTGTCGCTTACACCATATAACTTTAATTTTTTTATCAATATTTCGCGATCGACGGTCTCGAACGCACGCTTTAAGTCCACAAAAACGCTTAGTATTGTTTTTCCTTCATTCATTTCATTTCGCCACTTGGCACTGACATATTGAATTGCAGACTCACATGAGTGTTTGGCCCTAAAGGCCGATTGCCCCACATACAAGAGATTATTGGTTTCAAAATATGATTTTAACTGCGCACAAACTATAGATTCCAATATTTTATCGACCACCGGCAGTAAGTTAATCGGTCTAAACTCACCAGGACTCGCAGGCTTTGGTACCTTAGGAATAGGTACAATAACACTGGTCTTCAGGTCTTTTGGAAAAAGATATATGCTATATGTCAGAAAATGTTGTAACTAATCATAATTTTTTGCTGATTCTCAATATGATACAATGGAAACATCCCAGAAAAAAAAAATCAACACTGATTAACTTTCGGTGTAACCGAAAGTGACAGAAACAACAGTTAAAACATATCTCTCAAAGGGTTAAAAGTAAACCACCCAGTGTCGAAGTTCCAAGTCTACTAGTTTCCGATATTTTTAATAAATTATGTCATTGTAAATATTGTAACTCCTTGGATGAGGCAAATATTTCTTATATTAAATTTGGTCAATGAGATATCATGCTCTATTTGAAAGATTTGAATAAATTATTTTATTGGTATTGGCCAAAAAAAACATACTGGTCAATCCCTCCTTGTTCAATTCAGTTTATCCATTCACAAATCATGACTTTGTAAAACAAATTGTCTTAATGAATATTGCATTTTATATAAGTCAACATAGGGTTTGTTAAAACAGTACCTCCTAAGTAACAGGTAACAGGGTATAAGACTGCATATTATGTTATGAGAATTATGTTGTAATGTGCATTGCAGAGGGCCCTAAAGAAGGTGAGAGAGTCGGCAAGTAACAACAAATAAATTTATTTCAGATTTTGAATGTTTGCAGCAAGTTATTTAATTCTTTAAAAAAATTATTGATATTGGCATAACCTACATGTAATAGATAATTAGATGCTGCACTTTTATCCCATAGTGTCATTTCATGGCAAGAGATAATTGTGTTTACCTATTTTAATTCATTTAGGTATAGCATTTTGAATTGAGTGGAGACACATTTGTAGTGTTTAATTATTTAGAAACTATTTTTGTATTTTAAATAGTTTATAGATATTTTACTGTTACATGTTACAATATATCTGTATACCTAAGTGATCAATAAATATTCAAAAAATTACTTAGTACCTAGTAATAATTGATGGTATTAAGGCTCCAGATAGGCTTACCCATTTTGTAGTTCCTCTACAGTTACATGGTTGCACCCAAGCAGCTTCTCTATCCTCTTCTTCTGAAGCAAAGCAAACCCAGCAGTACCGTCCAGATTCCTTATTATTCACCGGGATCCCTTTGGAGTCATCCAGGGAAGAATTCTGACTGTCTTGAGGGACATCCATGTTCATTGAAGATCTTTATTTCATAACAAATAATTTAGCTTGAAATTAGATGAAATTTAAAAGTTAAATGAGGATCAAGTATTTAATGAATTTAAATTAAGGTGACATTTTTTTATTTTGTACAAATATGCAATATTTACCTTTTCCAGGAACGTCAGTTCCTTGCTGTCACTTTGTATGGATCACCAACCAGGCTAACAACAACAAGGTAGAAAATAACAAAATTTCCCTGGAAGTAAGAAGACCTTTTGGATTTCCACAGTTTTTCTTTAACAAAATTCGAGTTTGCGGTTTTATTAATTCTTTCAATATTTGCTCTTCGGTCAAAGAGGAATGGTAGATTTTCGCAAGGTGCAATCACTTCTCTTGTTAACTTATTTTAGTGGCCACCAAGCAACAGCACAAAGGATTGATAGGTCGCCGACATCGCCAATAACCAATTTATGCAATTTACGATATTTTTTCAATGTGGCACAAAGAAATTTTACCGAGAATAAACATTCCGATTGATTAGGTGAGATTCTATTTATACTGCGAATTGCGAAATAGCATAGCAGTGATAACGGAAATCACCTAACCTGACAATCCGCTCGGTCCGCGACAGTTCACATTACTTCACAGTAAATATTAGGTGCTAAAAATTAGCAGCTAATTTTTAAGCTCGTAGCCTTTAGCATTATACCGAATCAAATAGCAGTTTAAAAAAGCAGGCTGCTATTTAGCAACCCAACTACGTCTGACATATCACGGATTTTATGGAATTTCTTGTAAACAAATTTAATGTGGAATAATAATACATTAATTAATTAATAGCAAATTTGTTATAATTTTATGGCTTGACATTTCAGGGGCCTGATACATAGTCTATCGAGACATATTAGAATACTTAAATATCCCAATAAAATAAAGAAGTCATTCCAAATTGAAACGAGGGCTCATGCATCAATGCATTGTAATCTATTTCTGCTCTGTGACCAGTAGTGATGGGAGTAACGATTGTAATTCGATAACGTTACAGATTGGAACGCTATTGAAGAATAACGTTCCAAAATAACGTTTTATAATATAATAAGGTTATTATGGATACTGCGCAAATAAATATCAAAAGGGGGTAATTGTTTCGTATACCCATTTCTGCCAATTTTGAGAAGTCAAAAAAACTGCTTTCACTAACCTGTTACGACGTTAATTATGAACACAAAACCAGTGTACCAAATTGAAAATAACGTTTCGTTAGTTTATTAATAAATAACAACCATTCTTAACCCTTGTACCGGGTGGGGTATGAGACATAGTGAAAAACTATAAACAAAAAAGATAATAAAAGTACACGTTTGTACTTAAAATTTCCTATTATTCAACAATATTTCACACAAAAATCGAAAAATTTAAATTTAATAATCTCAATTTGAAAAGTAGATGATAAACGTCAAATTGTTGTAGAAAACATCGATGTAACTCGGTAACACTGAGCAAAAAATATCGACATGAAAAGACAAACTATACATTCTCGCCTGGTTCTCTAGGACAATTTTTAAAAATTTTGGTTCCTGACAGCAGTATTAGAAAAATAAACAATTCATTAGTTTAGGCAATGTTGCCGGATTTCCGTTTTATTACCTGTTTATTAGATAAATAATTAAAATTAATTATTAATAATTTAAGGAACGTTATTTTTAATTGGCTATAATACTGATTTTGTGTTCATAATTAATGTCGTAACAGGTTAGTAAATTCCATTTTTAAATTTCTCAAAATTGGCCGAAATGAGTAAATGAAACAATTACCAAAAAAGATAATATAAGATATTTGATAACGTTGTACACGTCAAGTGGATAACCTTCCGTTACGTTAAAATAAAATAACGTTATTGGAATAACGACCCATCACTAGCCATTCAAAGCCAGGTACAATGGAATTCCCCGAGTAATTTTTCATACCGTCATTCAACGATTACTTATTATAACCGTCAATCGTCATTTAATAAGTGTCACATTTCAATTTTTAAAAAGCGGGGAAGAAGTTAGTACGAAATATGAATTATAAAATTCCAAAATATCTTCGCAAACGAAAAATTGATCTTTTGCGACAAAAAATAATTTGTCGAAAATATGGCTATCTATTTTACAGGAAAGCAGTTTCTAAAGTTCTACCATCAGAAGCGCGAAAATTTTATGTTAAAAAATTAATAAGAAAATATTTCGGAAAATGGTTCTCGTATTGGTATGAGATTACAGTCGGTTGGAAATATCTATTAAGAGCCGAGATTCACTATAACTTAAATATACAGCAAAAATATTTTAGGAAATGGCAAACATATTTCACAGGTCGAAGAACTTATTTGATAAAGCAGCAAATAGCAATAGTTCATTGTGAAAAAATATGGGAAAAATTTCTACTAAGAATGGGGTTTCAGAAGTGGAAATTATACGTGAGACATAAAAATGAAAAGAAGGAAAATTTACATCTTGCATGGAACTATTTTAAGTCGAAAAATTACCCCCAGATTCTTCATCCATATTTATATAGATGGATAGCATTAGTTAACGTGGCACGTAAAGAGAACAATAAAATAATTAAGGCTAGAAAAATATATGAATTGCAATTAACTAAAAAATCTTTTAAAGCCATCTTAGAGTATAAGAATATAAGAATGGGGAAGCGGCAACAACTAAACTTTGTTCAGAACTATTATAATAGAAAGCTATCGCAACATACTTTAGGAAATTGGAAAATTTACTTGAAACATAGAAACAAATCTAAAGAAAACAAACTTTTAGCTGCTGCTAATTATTCATGTACCTTACAGAGAAACTGTTTCAAAAGAATACATAGAAATCTACAAAGAGCTCGTTATTTACAAGCCATCGTTAAAAAAATTAATATTTATATTCTAAAAAAGTCTTTTGTGAAATGGACATTATATATCAGGACAAGACGAACAAAAATAGTTATAAATAAATCCATGGATCAGTTTAGAGCACGCAAATTAAAAGAAAACGCTTTAAATAAATTTAGAAAATACATCGCGTACAGAAAAGATAAAAAAGCCAACACCGATTTAAAAATTAGGCAATCTATAATTTACCTTCAGTCGAAAAAGGTAGAATTTTGTTTCCAAAAGTGGACAAAACATTCTAAATATGAAGGTATAAAAAATATGAAACAGATTCAGTCGTTTCGATTTTGCCTTCACCTGGTTTTAAAGAAAACAATAACAGCATGGAAAACTTTTACATATTACAAAAAAGAGAGGAAACGGTTGTATTGCAGAGCGATAAAACATTACAATATCTGTTTACTTAAGATCTATTTCAAAAGATGTTTTTATTTTATGGTAAACTCTAAGGAATTTAAAAAGAAAATCGAACAAGCAAAGAATTTTTATAGAAATAATTTAATTCAGGAAGCAATTAAAGTAATTGTTTTGGCAGGAATAAAGAAGAAAGAACAAATTTTAAAGGAAAGAGCTGAAACGGCGCATCATGAACTTTTTATAGCACAAAAGTATTTGTCAATATGGAAACGGAAAACTGTTTATAAGAAGACAATGATCGATAAAGAAAATATAAAGACAGAAAAATTTGTTGAAACTAAAGAAAATTTTTCACCAAACACAGAATGGTTTCAAATGTGCTTTCTAGCTCCTCGAATGTTGAGCGATAATTTACAATTTTAAAGTTGTGTTTGTTTGGTAATTAAAAGAAATTGTTTAATCAAAATAATAGATCTATTTATTTTGTTGCTTAAGCTAATAAATACATACTTATGTATTTTATTTCGTTTTTTTCTTCCTATCGAAAGCGTTGAGCTCGCTTTGTTGTGTGGCGGCCTCTGCAAATATCCTGTTAACCCTTTCTCTTCGTTCCTTGTCACTGAAAATAATTTTATGAAAAATGTTAGGAACATTTCATACATTAAGGTGTTGCGAAAAATGTTAATACGTGGACAATAGATATCAAAATTAATTCTAAAAGTGGCTTTTGAATGATGGCCACAAGGCCTTCTTTTATATGAGAAAATAAATTGTTTATTTCCCAGTAAAGAAGGTCGTGATGTGGCAAAATATTGCCGTGCAATTATATTCATTAAGGGCGAAGCACGGTCCTGTTCGCCGGTTAAGGTAACTAGTTTATCAGTCGGCATTGCGCATGTCATCTGACAATCAGCTTTGTTTACATGCGCAAATTCATAAATTTGTAATTTTTGCTTTTAGAGTTCGGCTATTCATAGATATAGGTCGGTGGCATACTCGCATAACAACAATTTTTTTAGCGCTGTAGTGCTAAAACGTTAGTACTATATTGAATAGTATTAAAAAAATATATCACTGCAAAAAAATTTTTTTTCATAATTTTTCAAGAATTTGTTTAAGTTTGTTCGCCATACGTTTAGTTGTTCGGGTTTTGATGATTCATAATATTTATTTTTATATAGTTAAGATAAATTACCTTTTAATCCTCTGGTTAATTTGAAGTCTACCCAAGAACGCTTTGTCTCGTCGAATTTCCCTCAGAGCTCCTTTAGTTTCTTTCTTGAGCTTATGCAGCAGTTTTGCGTTTTCCGCTTTTTCTTTAGATTGGACTTTATGACGTTTTCCATCATACCTATATATTTTTAATTGGTCATTAGTCACAGAGCAATACAAACCACTAGAAGGAATACATGCACAGGGTTCGGCAAATGTTCCAGAACGGCTCAATTACAGGAGAACGAAAAGATATATGAAATCCGGGTTTTCGGCAATCGACAGAAATAAAATTTTACTATTGACTGTACATTCCATATGTCAGTACCGTCATCAACTGTCGAGGGGTGCCGATACAATTATTCTTTTTAAATGAATCACCCTATATATTATTAGTTATCACCCAACCTATTTTATTTTAAACAATAAGTAACGATTGTTGCATCAACGAAAATTTAAAATAAAAATCATTTGACTAACCGTTCAAAATGTCATCCTTCAGCCACCTGACATTGTCCAAAGCTTCTTTAAAAACTGGGAAAGCATGTTTTGCAAATGTTGATGAGCATGTAAAATTTTTATTTTTTGCCAGCTAATTCTTACTTACATTTAGGTACATCGAAGAAGATTTATACCAAATTTAATTTAATTACTTTATGCCATGATCAAATCTATTAAAACGAACAAATATTACCGGATGACATTTCGTTTCAGCAAGATGGAGGGCCACCGAATTTTGGTATACATATCCGAAACTATTCGGATGAAACGTTTCCTGGAAGGTGGGTAAGAAGGCGAGCAGGCATTAAAAGGTCTCCTAGATCTCCAGATCCAACACCTTTAGATTTCTGCCTTTCTGGTCATTTAAAGGCAGTCGTGTATCTATCATACTTTTAACAATTTTTCATTCATTCATCATTTATGAACAAATATGATTTCAGAAAACCAACGCCGAAAAATGTTTTCCAACAGAAATAATAGTAATATCACACACAAATTTCAAATTCGTCACAAGCACAGGAAAGTAAATAGGTCAAACGTCATTGATCTTTCAAACTCTTTAAAAAAAATCAATTTTATTTAAGACACGTGCTCTCTTACCTTTACTTATTTTAAAACAATTATTGGTTTCATAATTTCTATAAAAAAAAACCACACAGAATCTAAGTTTTAGGAAAAAACCTCTCACATAACCTCACAAATAGCTGCTTTTTACATGGAAAGAATACACGGGAACGCTGTTTTAATTTTGATCCTTTTTTTTCTCGCTTAGATTTATTTGTTTAACTAATTAAAAAACACACGATTTAAGTACGATTCCTTAAATTTTATCTATTCATTGAAAACGAACGAACGAAACAGGAACGTTCAAAACTCGGAATAGAGATGGGCAATATTTCAGTTTGATATTTTTTCAGTGATTCAGAAATCAGAATCACAACCCTTAACACAGACATGAAACATTCGAGTATGATTTTTGTATTGGAAACTTTTTTGGCATTTTATTATTTATACGATTTTTGTTAGGGTTACGGTATTTGAATCCTAATAATAGGCGATACGGGACGGACGAAGGTCGCTTAAATGGCGTCTTTTTCTTATGGTGTTAAACGCGATTCTTCCCCATTACTTGGCTATTTACCATAAGGCGCGAGATCTCTTGCAAGATGTGTAATTTATATGGCGTTAATGAAAATTGGTTCAAAGTGCATAAAATGATAGTAGTAGCTGATACCGCCGAGCCTCCGCTGGCGTGTTCTAACCCATCAATTAAGGTAAGGGATAATACTGCGACTATACTTTTTAATTTGAGAAACTTAAAAAATTATTTCACATCTCAGCGCTACTCCAAATTACAAGCGCGAACGAAGACTGATGTTAGCATGATTTCATTTTCTTTCTCACAGCGAATAAGCATAAGCACGGCACAATATCTCCATCTTTTTTCACACAATCGGCTGACAGCGGCGGGGCAACGTAGGTCTAGGCGTACAAGCGTGCGGCTTGCAAATCTTGCGTCAGTATAAGATGAGCGTTAGAATACAGTCGATTTTGTTAATAACCATTTACACTCTCGGCCATCCGCTGTTTTCAGAAGGTACTCGTATAATAGTTATTTTGTAATCATTTTCGGGCCACGCGTCCAAACTTTGTTTATTATTTGACATTGTTCTTATTGACGTTTGACTTGACAGAAAAGATGGAATGTCAACGAACAAGTCAAATTTCGTCGCGTCGCGTGTAATAAAATTTAATAATCTGATAAATTTATTAATAAATCGCCTAGGAAACCAACATCCATGGTGTGTTATATATTTGAAAAGAGAATTTAAAATGTTATCTTTTTAGATTAAAATATATAGGGTGTTCCATTTAAAAAAAAAGGTTAGGTCTGAAAACTTTTTTACCTAACCCTGTATATTTATTCTGAAAACGGAAGATTATTCAACAATCATTATAAAAAAAACTACTATATAGAACATTTTTCTGTATCTCTTTCAACTAAGAAAATATAGGGTAATTTTGAATTTGCCAATTTTTTTATTTTCCCTCGTATCTCTTATAAAATTTTCAAATTTTGATTTTATCATTTTAAGTTTGACCCAAAACGAGCACATGACACCTACTTTACTTTTTTGATAGTACTGACAATTACGGAGATACTCTATAAAAGTGTCGAAAATGGGACTGTACATCTAATCAACTCATAAATGAAAGCTTTTCAAATATAGTTTCTTTGATAAAAATAGGCATTCGAATAACATTTTTTTCGTCCTTATATTTTGCGTCTTTATGAAGCAAATTCCAATTTTTGCAAAAAGATCGTTTCAAAATGAGGCAGTAGTAACTCGATATTACCTTTAATAATCCTATTAAAACTACATCATCCTTCTGAACATGTAAAAAACTTAAAGAAAGGAAATATCAATAGTTACAGATAATTTAGCATTTCGGGTATATTTTTTTGAAAAGGCTCTTTACTTTTGTTAGTAAAGGTTGATCAGAAGCAATTACATTTTCGATAAAAGGCCCTCAAGTTTTGTTATTTAATTAAGTACTACTTTTTATTTACACAAATTTTGTAGTTTTTTTACCATATTTTTTATCGGCCGGACTTAACTTATCGTCATTCAGTGCCTTTGAAATTCGGCCCTTCGGCCAGTATATTAAAGTTATTTTTAACTTTTATCTAAAGGAATAGATCTTTAATGTAATCTTAGACTTAACGCGTCAATTGACCCTCAAATTAATTTAAAACATAGTTTTTTAAGATTTACCCTCATGTTAAGGCTAGCATAGCTAAGGCCTAACTTAAGGCACTATTCAAAAATCGGCCCCAAGATATCCAAAACACAATTTGAGACTTGGAGTTTTTTTGCTGCAATCGACATATTTTCCAATTTGAAGATAAAAATATTTTCTATTTGTCGTATCTATACTTACACTTCAACAATCTTTGGCTCATAAAGCCTCAAAGCCTTAGGTCTTATCTCCTCCATAATTAAATATTGCAACTTCCTATTAGATTCAAGTTTCGCCAAATTATCACAGACTTCTTTATGCTCCGTTTTTACGTCCTCTGGATAAAATTCCATCGGTATCTGATGGAGGTATTTTTCTACCACCTCAAATATCTCTACGTTACTGGAGAGGTTTTCAAATTTTTCCGTAAATTCTTTTAAAAGTTTCAATGTCACATGTAATACTGTAACCTTCAACTCGTCTGTCGTTTCTTTTTCAACTAAACTGGAAATGGGTAATTTTTGATTAATTTTCATAGTAGAGAAGTTTTTTGTCAAGACCAAGTCGCTCGAAAGTGGCTTGAAAGGTGGCAGGACTTTGATTACTCGAACGCTAGTTTTCGGGATAGTCATATGTAAAATTCCTGCAAGGAAATTCACTGCTGCTGGAAAGTATCTGTTTGAAAGCGACGTGTACTAAAAATTACAAATAGTTTTAAATTTAAAAGGGTCACCTAAGGTTAATATTACAATTACATTTTTTGGATACCCTTCAAATTTATAAAGAAAAAATAATTTCAGGATGTGCTGTCATTGAAAAATTATTTTAGCAAAAATATCCGGGTAAAAGTATTCACCAGAAAAATTAATTAGCTGCAAAATTAAATTTAAACATTAAATTTAATATAACGCCATATGGCACTAAAGACAATGCCATGGCGACACAACGGCATGATACAATAACTCAAGGTAAGATATCTAACAGTTCCAAGTTCGTCTGCCGCGCGCACTGACGTCAGAGGGAGAGTGATTTTTAAATTTCTTATGAAGATTTATACGGTGTCAGCGTTTTTAATTCTATTTTAAAGGTATTAAAAGGTTTTAAGCATTTCATGGTATGTGAAATGAAATAATATTATATGACAAGTATTTACATATATTAATTTCATAGAAATATAACACACATTACAGCTAAAATACCACTAAAATAAAAAAGATTCCGACAAACTTTTTAAACCAACCGCCGCGCCATCGGACCCGGTCGACGATAGCCGAAGCTGCTCGGCAACCCCTGCTGTTGACACCAGCGTTGTCAGTCTTTTACAATTGTAAGACATCTGTCGCAGCCTTTTCATGAAAAGTCTGCTCTTTTCATGAAACGCTGCCAAACACTGAAATAAATAACTATTGCGCCAAAAGGCTATAAATTGTAGACGTTACATGAAACGTTCGACTGTTTCGACCTCTTGATGAAAACGAGCAAAATTACATTAAGTGACTGACTTTACTGGACTTTTCATGTAACGCTCCGAATCTATTTTGCACTTACTGAATTAATAACGAAATAACTTTTACTACAAAAGAAAATAACTTTTATTACAAATAAGGTAGCATAGCGGCTAGCTACAGTACAGGATCAACAAAAATACGACTGAAAGTAGAATCCTCAATTATTAAAAAAAATAAACAAACGATATGTTACTTATTAAAGCACGGCAAGCTATTATGGCAACGGCTATTACAAAGTATGTACGCTATTTATTTTACAGATACACTTATTCCTAGTACACTGTTGTTTGCTAGGTTTACATGAACATTTCAGTATGCCTTGACCACCTGATTCCAATGACACAGCTTCTCTTAAGCCGAGTGATTTTTCCAAGGGGATTTCCTTTTATTAAGAAATACTAAGACTTTCAGCACCAAACCATCCCTTTATAGTACCGTGCTTACCAGCAATCTGATTAACGCCATTTTTCTGATCTTTTATCAAACAAATCATATTCCATGCCAGGCCTGCCGTCGCCATTTTCAGGTTTACAATAGGTACTCATTTTATTACATCAAATGCAAAGTAGATTCGGTGCGTTACATGAAAAGTCCAGTAATTTTGCTCGTTTTCATCAAGAGGCCGAAACAGGCAGACGTTTCATACAACGTCTACAATTTATAGCCTTTTGGCGTAATAGTTATTTGTTTCAGTGTTTGGCAGTGTTTCATGAAAAGAACAGACTTTTCATGAAACGGCTGATTACACTAAAAGGCTGCGAGATATCCATTACTATGTCAACAATTTTTTAGATGTTCGTTCTTGTTATGAGGCTCCCCATATGAAATTTATATTCAATCTGGAGGTGGCCCCCAATATCATAGGAAAGTAACGTTCTTAATTACCATCTTTCTTACTCTGAGGCCGTGTTTTATTATTCTATTAGGTTTCGAACTGTCAACCTATTACTTTTGATCAAGGATTTCTGGCAATACTGTTCGCCACGTAGTGCCGTTTGCCGTAGTTTCCCATTTTTAAAGTTCACCAAAATTTTTCTTATTACTTTAGTCGTGTGTGTTTATTAAAATAAATATCTGAATTTTCATAAAATGGGGCGTGCTGTGTTCGGTTGTGATATGGATAACCAGGCAAAGAAATCTAAGGTGTTTCCGCTTTCCTAAGGATAAAAACGAAATATTAGAATGGATACAGTTTTATTTATTTTGTTAGCATTTACTTCTTAAGTATTTTCCACTGAAGCTGATGAGGATATATGCGTTCGAAACATGTATGGAAATTAAAATATTGTTTATTTAACTACTGAAGCACATTATGAGTTTTTTACCTCTTCATAATTTCACTCCACTGAGACTGTTTAGGTCGTATTTTAGCTTTAATGTTTGTTGTATGTTCATGAAATAAATATACCTAAATATCCATATTATTCTTTCATTTCACATACCATTAAATGCGTAAAACCTTTTAATACCTTTAAAAATAGTTAAAAACACAGACAACAATATAAATCTCCATAAGAGATTTAAAAATCCCTCACCCTCTGATCTCACAAGCCACGCCTTCATCGACGTGGAATCATACATCTTAGTTATTTATACCATGACACAACTGGGCGACTACTAACCATGGAAGTAAAAACTGTTGGTAGAAAAGTGTGTTTTGTCCATGTCATTGATATCGGTATGTTACAATACACCCACACTTACCTCTAACACCAACATGCACAGAAATTGTCCATATGCAATATCTACAATATTCCTAACCGCACAATTCCGAAGCATCTGCTCCATGAAAATAAAACAAGGCGTCACAACCTGATTTCTGAAATCTGATGTAGGAAACACTAGGCTGACTAATTTGAGAAACGCTAAAACTTCAAAACTTGGATATTTTTTCTTCTTTTTTCTGAACTCCTCGTGCTTTTCTTTCATAACGGCTCGTACTGAATTGTGAGCAGTCTCTTTGTTCAATTGAGCTAAATCATAAATATGAGGCATAAGAGCTTTAAAAGTTTGAAAACTTTCCTTTAAAGTTTTTGAATCCTCGATATCGGAAAAGAGATCGTTTAAATACTGTAAAAGAAATTGAAAGACTAAACCTAAACCCTCCTTGTTGCCCTGAGATAAGCTGGGGTGATTACATTTAATCATTCGTTCTAAAATAATTTTTTGGTGGTTAATGGAACGGTCAGTAAGAGTTTCCATAAAGTTTTCATAAGATTCTGGTAAACTAAAGGTAAAAGGCAGTTCATTTCCTGCCTTTTCTAATTCCTTTTTTTCGGCTTCTGCAAGTTCGTTATCTACTTTTTTGGATTCCTTGTTTTTATTTTGTACAGGTGTAGTATCATCTAATTTGATTTTCTTCTCTTCATTCTTGTTAACATCATCAGCACTGCGTTTAGTTCCAGTTGTACTTTGTTTAGTTTCCTCTGCAGAGGCTACTGATTCAATTTCACTATCTTCACCGCTTCCATCATCTTTTAGATCAGCCAAGGAGTCTTCAGAATCTGATTCATCAGCGTCTTCATCATCTTCTTCTTCTTCCTCTTTAGCGTCTTCATCCTCCGAATCTTTTTCAAGATTACCTTGTTTCTTCTATAACAAAAAAATTTCATCTGAAGACGAATAGAGATGTTTACCAGTTGAAACGTTGTGATTTAAATAACTATATGAAGACAATGGAAGTCCAAAATACGTCTATTACTCAAAAAAATATAAATTAATATCGCATTAGAAAAACACAATCCTAAAATTAATTGATCATCTTTACTTGCGATAAACTTTAATGTTCGTTATTTACAGGTATTATTCAATATCACATACTTTATTTGTATTGAAGAACATTGAACATTATCTACCACAGTGATGGGCTCTTCCGCTTTGTTCGTTGTGGGTCGGAGCCCGAGTGGACAGTGCCGCTAGAAACCCCGTGAGAGCAACGACTACTACACGCAGGTTGATGCCCTTTAATTCACCAATGTATTAGTTGTAAAAGTTAAGATGCTCTTGCTCAATAAATATAGTGTCAAATTTTATGCTGTTATGCAGCAAATACAAAATATAGCCGCGTAGCCTGAAGAAGGTAGTTCATCACTTAGACCCCGCAAAAAGGGACAAAGTAAAACACATAAGAACAGCGTCCCGACCAGTTTTAGATACCTACAGAGTAAAATAATGTAAGAATGATAATACATCATAAATAAATCGTTAAATAAAGTTTAGGGAGCAGTTACAATAATTTGATTGGTCTGTTGTAACAAGTGAAAGAAAAAGCAGGCTACAAGTATAGTATATTTTAAAATTCCTTTAAAAGTTTAATAGATAATGCAGTGATTCTTATGAGTTGAACATAACATGATACAAAAAATTAAAAACGGGATTACTAATGGAATGATTGCATTTATTAAATTAAGAGACAAAAGAAATTATTATCTAATCACAGCCATCAGTTTGAGAATTTCAAACATGACTGTAAATAATTTGATATAAAGAATATCATAATATGCTAATACAAATACAAGCCAATATATAAGCAAACGATTATTATAGAGACCAAATTGAAAATCACAAAGACATGAAAAAACTTACGAAATTATTAAAGATGCAACTTATGAAAAAGTAATAAGATATTAACAAAATACTTCCGATTCTTTGAAGATGGTCAATTTTTGCAATGAATACTTTGTTAATGTTGGAATTGATATGGCAAGAGCTATCCCTCCTCCACTAACGGGGTGCCAGAGAAATAAGCCAATACCAAAATCTATTTTTTAAATCCTATTCCCAAAAAAAAAACATATAGCTTCTCTAAAGAATACATTTACAAACCAATAGATACAAGGAACTTGTATTTCTGTAATTTGTATTCATTTAACTACATATATGTAAACTAAGTTTTCTTACCTCCACACTCTCTTGTGTATCACCCACAATTTTCCCATTAAATTCAGCATGTACTTGTACATTTGATTGCCCCTCTTGATCATAAGACAACATATTTTCTTCTGTATCAGACTCATATACAAAATCGTCGTCCAAATCATCAGCACTTCTGTGATTTTGCTACAAAACAAGTTTAATACCATCATAAAATGATTATAGATTCTAAAGATTTTATTTTAAGTTATCTATTTCAATTGTAAATTTTATTATTAGGTACATAATAAATCTTGTTTTATTCTATTCTTTTGTATTCTATTTTTAATAAGTATTACGCAGATAGTTTAAATGAAATTACAGAAACAATAGAGAATCGAACCTGGAAATTTAAGAATGATGAACTTCACGAATTAAGTTTAACTAAGTTTGCCCTGTAACACTTTCAGGACAAAAAAAGATCGTTATCGCACTAAAAAATGAAAGTACTGGAGATGAGTTACTAAATATTAAATTAGTAAAACAATTATTTTGCGTTAGGATATCCTCTATTGTATTTGATTAACATGTCTTTGGCTGAAGGAAAAGTGCCAAGTGAATTGAAGACTAACATCATGCATAGTCCCAGTATAGTTGTTGCAGCATTATACTGTTGATTCTTACTGCCATAAATAAACTACCTGATTAAACGCTATTGTATACGCATGAACCTCTTCAAAGCTCAATAAATGGGATCAGGGCCGGCTTGAAAATATATACCACACCAAATAATTTATTTTTATAATTTAAAATAAATAGATAGGTATTTTTAGTTTTAGGTACCTATAATAAATGTAAAATAATGATAACAATTAATGATAATTGAAAATAATATAATTTAAAAGTATAACTATTAGGATAACAAGTACAATAAAAATTAATTAAATTCTAAGAAACTATTGATAATTTATTCAAAATTTAACTCTGTATCACTATCACTATCTTCATCGAAGCCTAAACTTATAATTAAGGGTTGAACATTTGTAATCATACAATTGTAAGAATTTTCCACCTTAAGTACATGCTGTCCACAGTTTTTCCAGCTGTCTGCAGAAATTTTTCTTACTTCGTTTTTAATTAATTCTACTACAGATGCATTTAATGTAGGAGAAATATTATTTATTTAATATTGGATTTAAATTGGTGCCATATTAGCTCAATAGGATTGAATATACAATAGTACGGAGGAAGACGCAACACTGTATGTCCATTTTGTGCTGCATTTGTCACACTCGTATTCCTTATTTATTTTAAAAGCTTTTAATACTTCTAGCAGTTCTCGTTTTTTGTAAGTTTCTTCAAAATATAAATCATTTTCAATCATAAAATTTTGAATTTCTGCTTTTATTATTAGAATTGGGAATGATTTTTCCTTGCCGACTATGATAACTAACATTGTCCATTACAATGACGCTATTTTCAGGTATATTTTTAAGGAGTTTATGTTTAAACCAATCTTCAAAAAGTTGTGCGTCGGTATCTTGATGGTAATCTAAAGAAGAATGTGCTATGTTTTTAGTGTCATGGGTATCGAACCATGTTTCGCCAAGGTAAATAATTGGACGATTTTCTTCTCTAAATTGTTTAACAGCTGTTAAATAGTCTCCATTCCCGACACTTGAAGATGCCCCCCTATCAGCACAATTCCAAGGCGCCACATACTACCACTAATAAGCCTAACTAATAAAAATTACTCGCCGGAAAACCACTAAAGATTAAAATTATTAAAAATCACTTTGTATTTATATATGCATCAGGCATAGGTATAAATTGAATTTGTATACCTGGTCCGGCTCTGCTCGAAAAGGTCTTATTTATTTTATGGTCGAATGGATAATGAGGTTTTATTGCAGTCAAAAGATCAACGATATAATTGTGCAAAAACTATACCGAAAGTTACAAAGCCTGAAACACCTGCGAAATTTAGGTCAATCAACTGTCGATAAAATTCTTGAAACCATTGTATGTGATCAATTAAGAAACTATTTTGAAAATAATAATTTATTGTATGTCGGACAATCTGGATTCAGAAGTAAGCATTCGTGTGAGTCAGCTCTTCAGTACGTGTGTGCAACATGGAGGAAAGATATAAATAATGACAAGGTGGTACTCAGAGTGTTCGTTGACTTGAAGCGGGCGTTTGAGACCATCGATCGAAAAATCCTTGTAAAAAAATTTAAATAATATGGTGTTGGTGACACACTACTTTGGATTTAGGACTATTTAAAAGACAGGTATCATAGAACTAAGATAAATAACAGAGTATCAGGAAAAATAGAAAGTAAATTGGGTGTCCCACAGGGTAGTGTGTTGGGTCCCCTATTATTTATAATTTATGTTAATGATATTTACAGTTCTTTGAAACAATCCCTTGTTAATTTATTTGCTGATGATACACTGATTTCTATTTCTGGGAAGAATTTTCGTGAATTAATCATTAAATTGAATGCCCAACTGGCTATATTATATGACTGGTTATGTCAGAATAAATTAAAACTTAACTCATCAAAAACCAAATGTATAGTAATAGGGTCAGAAACAAACTGTAAAATTTTTTATTAAAATAAATATCTGAATTTTCATAAAATGAGGTGCGCTGTGTTCGGTTGTGATATGGATAACCAGGCAAAGAAATTTGGTAGAAATATAAGGTGTTTCCGCTTTCCTAAGGATAAAAACAAAAAATTAGAATGGATATGGTTCTATTTATTTTGTTAACATTTACTTCTTAGGTATTTTCCACTGAAGCTGACTAGGGTATATCACTGATCTGTATCTATGGATACTTACATACAGCTTATGGGATGCGCAGTAAAAAAGTTAAATTTTATGAGTGAAAAATGGGTTGGTGCGCACGGTTCACGAGTCATATCTTTAAAGGCTCGTCGTCCATTGTCTTGCGCACAATGTTCTCGCTGTCATATGCTGTTCGTTAAGCAACTCCGCCTGCATCCGTGTCGGTCAACCAAAGATCATCGTACGGGACCGAAATCAGTCGTAGGGATGTAACAATATTAAAAATCTATCGATACATGGACAATAGATATCAAAATTAATTCTAAAAGTGGCTTTTCAGTGATGGCCACTTATGCGCGAAAATAGATTGTTTATTTCCCAGTAAAGAAGGTCTTGATGCGCCAAAATATTGCCATGTAATCATTTTCATAAATACAGGTCAGTGGGTATATGCATTCGAAACATGTATGCAAATTAAAATATTGTTTATTTAACTACTGAAGCAGACTATTTCTTTACCTCTTCATAATTTCACTCCACTGAGAGACGGACTATTTAAAAATAATAGTTTAATTTGTTTTCTACATCTAGGTACCTTACGCTACACTTGTAGAATATACAGGGAACTAGATCTAGGCTAATTTATATATTATATAAAACTTAGGTCATATTTTAGCTTTAATCTTTGTTGTATGTTCATGAAATAAATATACCTAAATACCATGATATTATTCTTTCATTTCACATACTATTAAATGCGTAAAACCTTTTAATACGTTTAAATGAAGTTAAAAACGCTGACAGCAATATAAGTCTCCACGAGATTTAAAAATCACTCTCCTGGTGACGTCACAAGCCACGCCTCAATCGGCCCGGAATCGTACCTCTTTAGTTATTTATACCATGGTAAGCAGCTACATAAAATTAGATCAAAGAAAAAAGAAGAAAAAAATTTAGACGAAAGGATCATATTTATTTAAAAAAATACTGTAAATAATTTGAACAAAAAATATCACTCCGACTTGTTACTTCTTATATGTATTGGGAAGTTTTTTTTAAATCAGGTAATGGGTTCCTGGCTGCCAAGTAATAAGAACCTAATACATACCTTAGGGACATCATTTGTAACAAGACCTCCCATTCTTTCTAGGCGTTCCTGCTCTAATTTTTCTAGTTTTTCTTTTTCCTCCTTTGCAATTTCATCTTCAGTTTTTAATCTGTCAGATACGGTACCCCTAGCTTCAAATCTTAATTCTCTCATAACTTTATCATACTCATCCAGCTTTGCTTTTTCTTCCTTTGCCTCTTCCTTTTTACTATTTTTACTTACAAGTTGTACCAAATCTTTCCACTCACTGTCCAATTTCTCTGTCAGTTCCACAGTAGCCTCTTTAGTTTTCTGTTTCTCAGCTTTGCGTTTTTTCGATTCCTCAATTAACTGTTCAATCAGTTGTTTGTGTGTTTTAGCTCCTTCACGTCCACTGTTCTTAAATAAGTCACCACCAAAATGTGCATCTCTTACAAAACTAGAATCTAATCGTCCAGTTTTATGTTCGTCAGCACTTCCTTCATCATCAGAGTGAATGTCATCATACTCAAACTTTTCGATTTCACTGAGAGACTGGTTTTTATGAGTCAAACTAAAATCATCCTCAGGGTCATTAATATTTTTTCTACTATGAGCTTTTAATCTCACTGCTGCAAATCTAGCAATAGTTTTGTCTTCTTGAGACATTAGACTTTTCTCTCTAATACGTTTATCAATAAATTTATTTGACTTATGTTGTTGTTTATATTCATGTAACAAAGTTTGTTTCCTCTTTTGGATAGCTTTGGCCCTAGAGACACCTGGCAAACCCCTTTCATTTTTATATTTTTGACCTAAAACTCTCATTTTTTCCTTGTTGATATGTACTTCAAAGGGATTTAAAGGCTTTTTCATATTGCGATTTTGCCTCTTTTTTTGTATTTGATCCACAGACACTCTTTTTCGATTTTTAACTTTTGCCATATTTAAAATTTTCCTTCTTTTTAAATAAAATTTAGATATATCGTGACTGAAAACCGATTCAACACAGCTTTTTAGCATGTGAATAAATTGAGGTTACGTTAATAATAAGGCTGTTCGGTAAGATCGAATTCGGTATCGATTTTCTTTATCGTGATCCTAGAGCACAGAGGAATAGGTCGACGCTAATTATCAAATTATTAGTAGATTCTGGGACAAAACAAGCGGCCGACAAACCTACCTAGTATAGAGCGCCGGCAGAAAATTTTGCAAGGGGGTGCAAAAGTGCAAGCAGTGTATGTAAATAAGTGTTTTTAATGCGCCCCCTTCTCGGCTCCCATGAAACCTATACCTATATAAATAATTATAATATACCCTACTTCCTACTTTTTTGATCATATTATTATGTTGAAACATTCTTATTCACGGCCTACACAGGTCACTCGACTTTGCATAAAATCTATTGGAAATATTACGGTTTTGGCATATCACGGGAAATGTTTGTGGAACTCGTAATATAAAGGTATAAACAACAGATCCCATAATCCATTCATAAAACTCTTGGAAAGTGAAGCTGTGATTGCGTGAAATGTTATTGAAAATCAGTAATGGGTGAATGAGAGAACTACATGTTTGTTGGCTGAATGGCAACAATGTTGAAGTCTGGTTATATCAGATGGTTAAATATTAAAACATAGCCATACTTACCGGTGAAAAGATAAATCCTTATTTAAATGAACCACTCTTTTACAAACTACACATGAATGCACCATGATTGTTTATAATAAGACGATTTTTCACCAATAATCACAAAAAAAAACACAAATTAACCAAAATATACAGGGTGTTATTGAAATGACGTATTATATTTAAATGGGTGACTCCTGGGGTGTCCTAGAGAAGCGCTACATATATTTTTTTAAATCAAAGTTTAAAAAGTGGGGTAATTCACCCATAATTACTGGCGTAACAATGCAGCCCCGGGCCTGCGTGCAAAAGTTTAGCCGGGCCCCTGCACACATATTTAATAAAATATCCAGTACATGACAAGGGTGGATCCAGGATTTAATTTTTGAGGGGGAGGGGCTAAATATTTTGGGAACACGAGACAGCAGCGATGCCGAATCCAGTTAATATGGAATATGGGTCCATGGGCCATGGCTTGGCCATGGCTTACTGATACAAAATGTAATTCTTGGGGATATGTGAGGTTCTTGGTTCTTGTTTAGAGAGTCTACAGCCACCCGCCCTAGCACAAAGCACAACATTTTTTTTTAATTTATATTTTTACAAAACATAAAAAAACATAAAATAAACTAGCCAAACAAAATATGTATAATATAATTAACATAAATCAGAAAATAAGAACACAATATAAATAAATACATAATATTATGTATGTATCTAATGTAACTATATCTAATAAACAAGAGCATGGAGAAAATCAATCAATCATCAAACATTGAGTAAAGTAGAGTTAAAACTTCTTTTTTCTTGCTTTAGACTGTGCAAAAGTTTACACTAAATTATCAATGTCCAATGATTGAGCAACTTCATTTTCAATAGAAATAATTGCCAATGCCGATGATCTTTCCTCACCCATAGTGCTTCTTAAATAATTTTTAATTAACTTTAATTTCGAAAATGATCTTTCAGCTGAGGCCACAGTAACAGGTATAGTAAGAAATATGTTGCATGCAGTCAAAATTTCGCTAAAACTACAGCAGGAAGAAAATTTTTTAATCAAAATGAATTCATTTAATTCAAAAACTCATTTTATCTAAATTAGTTCGAAAACATTCCCTAAAAGAACGTAATTGGGAAGAAATTGTATTTGAAATTTCTTCGGGATAGGTCATGTATAGGGCCTGGCCCATTTCATATAATTGCTTATCATTAAGAGAAGGATTACATAATACTTCTGGGGATAACGCACGAAATTTTGAGTAAACCCCATTTAGTCCTATAAGTATATCTAACGTTTTAAAAAATACTTTTATTTTAAACCAATCTTTATTTGTTTGTATTAGGTAATAGTTACTTATTTCATCAAAGAATATTTTTGGACGAAATATTCTTTTTTTTGTAAATTCAGTGGTAGTACCCCATTCTCCCGCTAAATTAGTTGCTTCCGTGATAATTAAATTAAAATCATCACGCATTTTTTTTAAATTTTCGTACGAAGTTGTGAACAGTTTTGATGCCTGCTCAATATTTTGCTCTTTATTTTGCAAAACCTTAGACACAGTGTCAATATTTTTCAAAATTTTTGTTTGAAAAACAATCAGAAAAGCCGTTTCAAATTTTTCTAATTGATTTTTTAAAGAAGTTGCATTTTTTTTGGGTAATACCTATAATAAAATCAGGCCTCCTCGCCGCCGGGCCCCTATGGGGCCCAGGCTCGTGTGCATGGCACACATTGCACACCGCTAGTTACGCCAGTGCATAATTAAACCCACAGGTCACTCCTCGGCACAATCATATATGATCATATTACACATGCCCAGCTGTGTAATCAACAGATGTTCAGGCACAATGTTGCCAAACTGTGTAAAAAATGTAAAACTTTAGATTCTTATAAAAATAATATTTAGTTTAGCTAGTATCCAAATAGAAGTGAATCCAGGTGCCAGTACACTAGCAAGTAATCCAGGGCACAGACATCTTCAGGTTTTTTTTTTTATGGGAAAAGCTTTATGCTCATCACGTACCCTGATGATAATGTGGAATAGCATAATAAGCTTATACCCACTAAACCCCATTCGGCGTCTTATTTCCAATCTCTTGGAACATTTGCACTAAATTACTTAAAGAAACACACCTACGAGTTTCAAATTAGTTTTTTTGAAGATATGCACCTATTATCAGATTACACGAAAGCACTAAACAGGACTTAATTATTTCGCAATAGAAATAATAAAAACGCTAATTTCTATGGGCCATTAACCCTTTACTAAACATAAAATGAAGCAATTATGTTGACATATAGGAACTACCCTTTGAAATAAATGGTCGCGTCCAAGGTGTTTTCTTTGTGCACATTCCGAGAACTAACTTGAGCTAGCGCGGTTGCCATTTCCGAGACTATAATTACACAGGAAAGTAATATTATAGAAGGAAATTCCGCAATTTATGAATAAAACCTTATAAAACATCGAAAGTGGCAACGCTGTATTTTTTAAATATTAACCCCAGAAGCTGCCGTCGCGAACCCTGAAGATATGACAACACTGTTCAAGATTCAGTGACGTTTTTCGCCATATGTTGCTTTGTTTACCTTCCTGATAGGGGCACCACGTGGTCATTTTTGGTTTGACATAAGGTCATGTCGTACAGGGCATATTAAATTAAAGCGCCATTTTTGGATATTTTTCCTCAATTTATTTTCATCTCAGGAATTGCCGGTTTAAATATAATACGTCATTTCCATAACACCCTGTATAACAATCCGTCAGATCAAAGGACAAACATCGCAATGTAAACGAGATTAGTATTCATTCATCTTCTTATTGCTTATGTTTTGGGTCCGAATCGTAGTAAAATAGAAATAGATGTTCCAAGAGTGCAGTTGGACTTTTGTATAATAATATTTTTTTAAAGAATCTCTGATCGCCTTTTCAGTTATAGTAAAATTATTGGGAAATAAATTTATTTTAAGAGCAATTGCGGATTAAGCTTATTTGTATTTGCCAAATTAACAAATATTTAATTCGGATTTTGCAAGATATAACCTTTGCGATAAATATGTCAATCTGGCTATGCTGCAATAATAACCGACAGGATGGTAAAGACTGTTTGCAGTCGTTGCGTAGGCTAGAAATGTACATTTTTCCATCTGTAGCTTGTTCTATTAAAAAAATCTTGGCATTTCTAAAATGAAAATTAAAATTATTTAAGTTATCTGTGACGTTTTCACACAATTTTTTCATAACCATGTATATTTTCGAAAAACACTCGGACACGTCGATTTTATTTTCCACTTTTACAAATTTTGAGAATTTTTAGTCTTTTACAGGATTGTTCAAAATGAACGGAGTTTGTTCGGGTTTGTTCGGGTTTGGCCTATTTCGATCTTTAGCTATTTTCGAGTTATCACAATTATTATAACTAAACAAAAAAATCCAGGCCCGTATTTCAAAAAATTAAGGTAACCCAGAGACGAAACGTCGCATTAAAGATCTGATGATGCCATCTTATAGAGAATAAAAAGTAGCAATGAGAGAATGTAATTTATTTATGAACACCTCTTCGACCAAAGTCAGGAAAAAATAAAAACCGAAACACAAAATTTTAGATTTCTCCAAATATTCTAAAATAAGCACCTGTATTTAATTTTAATAATAAGAAATAAACTTTTATAAAACAGTTTTATAATTTGGTAGTAAAAGAATTATTCTTAATCAGCAGGGGAATCAGTAATATTTGACTGTAAAAATAAAAAATTTGCAAATCTATAAGAGTCTTATAAAACAATTATAGAAGTCTGCTAGTTGGGTCGAGGATGATGTGGATTACACCGAAACGTTTGCACCGAGTTAACTAAAAATGTCCAAACAACTGGAATCCGACCTTTCATTTAATGTACCTTTAATAATTAAAAACTTTCTGTAGGTTAATAATGTGAACAGAGTCTATTTAATTTCCGAATTCAGTAGACCAAAACAAATACACGCGACGAGGTGAACAGCACACAGGGTCGAATTAAGAACAATACAACAGTACAAAATAATACAATACCTGAAATAATAGCCTACACTGAACTACGACCATGTTACAAATGCACCTCTCCAGCAATGGAAGCTTTATCGCTGGTTGACCAATAGCAATGAGCTTATGCATCGAGCACATGGCTATCATGCGCTGACGTTTGTTTATGCTTCTGAATTGTTAAATGAATTTAGTATAGGAATATACATATAGCCTAATTATCCAGTTAGCGGAGGGGCTTAAAAAGTAAAACTACTTTTCAAGGAATTAAGTGACAACTTTTATTACAAAAAATATTAAATATTATTTTTGAAACCTATTCATAACATGTTCGTTTCATAATAGATTTTAATTTAAATGATTAAAACTCCACCATTCTAAATATATTCTAAAAATATAACCCCCAACAAGGCATTTACTATAATATAGTTCAGGGGTTCTCAAACTTTTTTCGTCGTGGCATCAGACGTACAATTGTAGGGCTAAAAGAAATTTGCGGTAAACCTCACTTAAGAGGTAGACCTAGTGAGGCTTTCGCTTTTTGATTAATATTTTGTTGTTTCTTAATTTTATCCAAAAGCCAGCGATAAATATCCGTTTTAGGGGCACGATTTCCTAAAGTTTGGACAAATTGACAGAATTCCGTCTCTACTTCATCCATTATTTTAATAAGAATAAAAAAAATTTTCAACCCTAAACTCCAGGTCATTTTGCCCCAAAACGGGTATTTGATAAAATGAAATATCGATAAAACAAAATGGCGGATGGGTCACTAGCCCTTTGAATACCTAGGAAAAAAGAAAAACATGTAAAGTTATTTTAAATGTGATGAATGAAACTCTTTGGATCAATTTTCCATGATTTTCTTTATGTTTAGGGGAAGTTTAGTTCATCATTTAGCTGTAGATGTCATCAGAGTCAATGTAGGGAAAATAATCAACTACCTATCCTTCCTTTGTAAGTTGGCAATAATAAGAAAGTGGATTTATAGGTTGATCTTATGCAATATGAAATATGTCTGGGGACAACAACTTAAATTTGAAGTTATAAGTATCCTCATACCTTCTTTAAACTGCTGAATTTTTCCTGGACTTTCACGGCACCCCTGACATATGCTCCAGTTTGAAAACCCCTGAATAGTTCAAAGTTTCATTATTAAATAAATCTTATTCTTCTTTCTATATTTTACAAAACATATTACTTTTATACTATATTACCCATTTTGCATACTTACAGCATCTATTTTTAATTAAATCCAATTTGTGACAATGAACTATGGTCTCTATATTATACCTGCTGATAGATATTTTTGAAAAATCATACTTCAGAGGGGAATTAAATTAGATAAATAAATATTTTCTCACATTCTTATTATATTTGTATAAAGTGGAAGGTAAGAAATAAACAATATATTATTTATTTTTTCTTGTAATGATCATTCGCCATTGTAATTTTTAGAGGACTTTTATGATCCAGTGCTAACCTCCTTTTATCAAATCCGGGCCTTTCTGGATTTCTTGAAGGTTTCTTAGAAGATTCTGTTGAGGAATCACTGTCGTCATCTGATTCCTCGGACTCTGATTCACTACCGCTGCTACTGCTACTATTGCTGCTACTTCCCGATTCATCAGATTGTTCACTAGAGCTATGCTCACTGTCACTGGATTTCTTTACTTTTGACCAAATAGTTGAGGCCACTGCCGGTTTCTTTGGAGTCCTAATAACCACAGCTACTTTACTTCTGGGTTTGTGTCCATATTTTCTTTCTGGAGAGTAACTCCTTCTTCTCCTTCTTAGATCAGTAGATTTTCTAGAATCTATTCGATCACTATGTAAGGTTCTTTCTGGTGAACGCCTTCTGCTAGACCTATGAGACCTTTCTGGACTCTTTCGTCTTCTTTCAGGAGATAACTTTTGTTCTCTCTGTCGGAGAAGTACGGATCTAGATACCAATGGTGACCGTTCTCTTTCAGTAAATCTGAGGCGATTTCTCTCCATCAATTCTGTTCGAACATCTGGATGGGTTTCCCTTGTTGAATATTCCTCATGTAGGGCTTCACGATCAAATAAATCCCTTTCAATAGCAAATACCATTTTTTGGCTTCTATTTTTAAGTTTTGTTCCTAAGTCTACAGCGGGCTCAGGCTCTGGTATATCTTTTTTGATTACCAATCTACTTGTAGGACCTAGCATATTCCTGAGGTCATTTTCCGATTCATTTTTATCAATTTTTTCAGTTTGTCTCTTGATTGACTGTAGTAGTTTTCGTCTTTTCATATTTTCTTCTTCTTCATCAGCATACATTTTCATTCTAGGCATTTTAGTTTTCTTCTTTTCTGACGTCCAATTTTGATTATTGTCATTTTCTTCTTTGTCTTCCGAATTTTGATCTTCTGGCTGAATTTCAGACTCTGTGTTTAGTTTTCTTTTAGTGCCCAAACGTGCCATGAGTTTTGGATTTTTAATTTCAACCACTGGAAAATCATCTTCATCATCAATTTTGTAAATTACCGGCTCCCTCTCTCTGAATTTAGCATCATGATCCCAATTTTTGGCTAATGATCCCCATGGATTTTTACTTTGATTTAAATCTCTATTCCTTTCAAAAATGCTTCTAAGTTCTTTCTTTTTTCTTTCGGAAATAACATTTTTTTGACCAGGATTTGTCAGTTTTTTAAAGTATTTACTACATTTCTCTGATTTAAATGGAAGTTTGTCAGACAGAAGTCCATATCTAGTAAGTAGGCATTTGCTTTTCGAATGCGAATTGCCTAAACGCCAATAACCTGGCGGAATAGGTATAGTAATTTCAGAAATATCAGCAGAGTTTTTTAGGTAATTTTTTTTCTTTGGTAAAATTACCTCTCCGATTTCATTTTGTAGTTCGACTTCCCGATTTTTGTTCTTAATTAAAATGCTTTGGCCTGTTTCCGATTCCGGTTCTTCAACATCATCCAAAAATTCTTTGGGAAATATCTCTTTAGGTTGTCTGGCAGGCATTCCCTTAACAGCTCTCGATTTAAAGTATAACCCCCTCGCAGCAGAAAGATCATCTAACCATACTATATTACAACTGTTTCCATCAATCCATTCAATACCTTCTGGAGCATAGCTTGCAAAATAATCTACCACATCCTCAGCACTCATTTCATCTAATCCGATCACATGAACAGTTTTAAATTTTACTTCACTTTCATTGTCGGGACATATTCCTAAACTATCATAAAGGTCTTGCAAATCATTGTCAGTAAAACTGTTTATTTCTTCTGGCCTTAAAGAGAATCTCTTTGCCCGTTCTTGCAACTTTTCTTGTTCCTTTTTATCAAAAATATTAATTCCTGTAGTGAATATTCCAGTGATAGCCTGAAATAAATTAAATAATACAAAAATCAGCATGTCATACACTTTTAGAACAGATATGTCAGTAAGTAGTTAAGTTATTGCATGTTCTGTGACTTGAGTAAAGAGTCTGCCAGTCTTTCAGTGAAAACAAGGATATACACATTTCAGTTTAGTTGTTTGTAAAGTATTTAAGTACATCCTAACTTAAGTTTTTAATATTTTCTATTCTTTTATTATTTCTTTTCCTGCTTGAGTATTTTGGTGTCATAATTACTTAGTGATGTGACACATTTTTCCTAATCCAAGATCACAATAATATATATTCATACAATATATGTAGATGAGGTTATCAGACAGGTACGAAAAACCAAAATGGGAATTCTTTTTCAAAAAACAATTTATAAAAACCTTGAACTCACCTTAGGAAATACTACAGGTGCTCCTCTTTTAAATAATGTAGAATTTAATGATCAAATGAAACAACTGGATTATATATTGGACAACTAAACCGGAAAAAGCACATAAGATCACTGAAGAATAAAAATAATCGAACCGAATTAAGAAGGGAAAGATTTTCAAATACTATAGGATCTCATACAAATAAAGGTATAGTTGTTGCAGAATTATACCGTTGACTCTTACTGCCATAAATAAACTACCTGATTAAACCCTATTGTATACGCCTGAACCTCTTCAAAGCTCAATAAATGTGATCAGGGCCGGCTTGAAAATGTATACCACACCACATGATTTATTATTTTTATAATTTAAAATAAATATATAGGTATTTTTAGTTTTAGGTACCTATAATAAATGTAAAATAATGATAACAATTAATGATAATTGAAAATAATATAATTTAAAAGTATAACTATTAGGATAACAAGTACAATAAAAATTAATTAAAGTCTAAGAAACTATTGATAATTTATTCAAAATTTAACTCTGTATCACTATCTTCATCTAAGCCTAAACTTATAATATTAAGGGTTAAACATTTGTAATCATACAATTGTAAGAATTTTCCACCTTAAGTACATGCTGTACACAGTTTTTCCAGCTGTCTGCAGAAATTTTTCTTACTTCGTTTTTAATTAATTCTACTACAGATGCATTTAATGTAGGAGAAATATTATTTCTCCTAATATTGGATTTTAATTGGTGCCATATTAGCTCAGTAGGATTGAATATACAATAGTACGGAGGAAGGCGCAACACTGTATGTCTATTTTCTGCTGCAAGTTTGTCACACTCGTATTCCTTATATATTGTAAAAGCTTTTAATACTTCTAGCAGTTCTCGTTTTTTGTAAGTTTCTTCAAAATATAAATCATTTTCAATCATAAAATTTTGTATTATTAGAATTGGGAATGATTTTTGCTTGCCGACTATGATAACTAGCATTGTCCATTACAATGACGCTATTTCAGGTATATTTTTAAGGAGTTTATGTTTAAACCAATCTTCAAAAAGTTGTGCGTCCGTATCTTGATGGTAATCTAAAGAAGAATCTGCTAGGTTTTTAGCCGAAAGCAATAGACAATTTGGAACAAACCCGTTCTCTGAACCAGCATGTAATATTGTGATTCTTTTGCCTTTATTTGATGGTATCTTGGTTTGACATTTTTTGGAAGAATCATCTCAACCTTTTCTTGGAGTGTCATGGGTATCGAACCATGTTTCGTCAATGTAAATAATTGGACGATTTTCTTCTCTAAATTGTTTAACAGCTGTTAAATATTTAAGTCTCCATTCCCGACACTTGAAGATGCCCCCCTATCAGCACAATTCCCAGGACGCCACATTAGCTAACTAAAAATTACTCGCCGGAAAACCACTAAAGATTAAAATTATTAAAAATCACTTTGTATTTATATATGCATCAGGCATAGCTATAAATTGAATTTGTATACCTGGTCCGGCTCTGCTCGAAAAGTTTTTGAAATTTGGGATTTCCTTATTTATTTTATGGTCGAATGGATAAGGAGGTTTTATTGCAGTCAAGAGATCAACGATATAATTCTGCAAAAACTATACTTGAATGTCATTTACATGTACAAAAACATAAAAATTACTTTCCAACACAAAATAATAATTTGCTAATTAATAGGCTACGCATTGATCAACATGGTTTCTAAAAATTTTAGTTACATAGAGGTCTAAGAATATTATTATTGTTGATAAAAAAAGCCTATTGCCTACCTATTCTGTAAGTTAATTTCTAGAAGATAGATTTTAGGTATTTAGTAAGAATAGGTATGTTGTTGATTAGTTTTAAGTCTATCTATTAGATCATCTAATTTAGATGAATATTATTATTACTGGCATATTGATCAATACCATGAAGGTTTAATGTACGAGTATGTATATGTTTGTATTTGTATTAAATAAATTTATTGTATTATATTGACACGTGTAAATGCAGTAGGTATTGCATGATAACAGGAATACAAAAAAAATAGTGATAGTTCCTGCCTACTTCTAATTGGGTACTATATGGTCAGCTTAATTAGTAAATAAATAGAAAACTTTACAGTATAATATTACTGTAATAATAATGAAGAGAGGCTGAAAACTAAATCTGGAGATATAAGGCCAAGACGGGAAAATATACCCATAAAGAATAAAAATGTATTTTTTGGAAAAAAATCAATCATACAATTTACTAATTAAGCTGGCGATATGTATATAATAGCCTTTGTCTAAAAGAGGAAATTTATATCAACTCCCACATACATAACCCGATATTGAGAAAATATATAGTGTATTTTTAAGATTTGATTCGGATTTTAAAATCAGCTTGATCTGTCATCTACTGTACCTTTAGTATACTAAAAGGTAATTGACTTAACTATTTCACATAGTTAAGGGTCATAGTTAAAATGACAAAAGTATTTTACCTCTTTTGCTGCAGCGGTAGATTCCACGTTAGGGCTATCAAGATCTTTTTCGTTGTCATCACTTATTTCACCTTCTTCATTCTCATTTTTCTCTGGATCTACGTCCATTTTTTCTTCTGCATCCTCAGACATGGTATTCTTGATTTGTATTCTAATATTTGGACGTCCAGTATCAACTTCCGTGCTCATATTTTGTTTACCAAAATAACAACAACCTTATAACGAGAACCGATGGACGAAACAAGAAGCCATCAATGCGTGACAAAACTGACAAATAAAATTACAATTTGACAGTTCAATAATTAGGTTAGGACACAAGCATACACCAAGTCCCAACTATTCTGTGCTATAATTTTAGGCAGTTGCTAGTGTTGCTATATAGTTGCAGTAGGAGAAAAAACCCTAATCAACACCTATATCTTCTGTGGAAAATAGGTTATGTTTGATTTGGCGGTTGAAGTTCTCAGCATAACAATACAAAAAAAGCTAATGATTAGTCGTTTTTCCAGTTAATAAAGAGAAAAATGTTAAAGAATTATTGTGCTTGATCATATACTTAAGTCTAAAAATGTTTTCAAAAGAATATGACAATTTTATGGTAAGATAAGCAGACCTGCGAATCCGGATCCTGATATGGATAGCAGAACATTACCAATATTTAGTTTTTTAATACAATTTTATTTTAGTTGGGCGTACAACATTCGTTAAATCTACCTATTCGCACGAGATGTGCAGAACTAACAGTGTTACTTGATCGAGCGAGTTTACTTGAACTTCATAATTTCTTCCCTGTTCTTATAGACAATATATTTGGTGCACAAGGAACTGTTTGCTGGGGTTTAAGAACAACTACTGAAGCACAGTGTGAAGACTTCAGGCAGCTTCATCATTTTCTTTCTCCCTGTGGACCTTTATTCAAACTTCTTTATATGTTGCTAAAAGATCCCAACATTAAGTATGAATTTCCTTTGGTGTATTTACCGGTAAGTTCCTTATATTGATACTAAGCAAATGCTTACGAGTAATTATCTTTGTTATTATAAGATTTAAACACTATTATTCACATTGGTTTGCAGCATTCAAGTCTGATAGGGGGGACTTAATCCTTTAGGTGAACTTTCCTCATATTTTAAAATTTTTTAATGCAATTATTTTTATTTTAGATAAAGATTAAGCAGCTGCTTGAACATTCGGCTGGACATCCTTTTTATTCAGAGTTGGTTAATATTAATCCACAAACTAATCAAGTGACATCATTATTGTTAAGTAAGTAGTACACCTAAGTAAACTTCACATGACTAGAACAAAAAATAAGTGAAGTCACAAGTAGAAATACAGCTTGTGATTGGTTTATCTAATGTATGCTACAGATGTAAAAATTTGTTATTCTTACCTTTGATGTTGTCATCAAGTACAGTTGAAATGTTACAATTAAATGAGACAATACCTATATTTGACGGAAATCAATATTAGATCCAACTCCATAGATATCTTACTCAGCAGTATGATTAACATAGAGAAAGAGAAGGAAGTATCACAACTGTACATAGTTGGAAAATTCAAGAAAATCAGAAATTATGTAGGTAAGAGAAACGACCCTTCTTTTTGAAAACTTTACCAGAAAAAGTTTCTTAGAAATTAATAAATTGAAATATGAATTCTGTATAAATATTTATCTCAGTATAGTTTCTTGAAAATAAGGGGGTTCGCCCGTACCTACATGATTTAATATTTTTTAATTTTGTGTCTATTTATTTTGTTTATTTATTGCCATATACAGTTCTTTAAATTTCCAGTAATAATGTTGTAGTATTCATTGGTGCCCACATCATAAAAAAAATAACAATAAGAATTTTACTTGATTTTTAAACTTCTTAATCTAAGGGGTTTTATGGATTTGTAAGTCACAAAAGCAAAATACCTTTTTCGATAAGAGGATCTTATTGATGTACTAGGGAATTTAGATAACTGCCCTAAAAAATTAATATACTAGGCAACATAAAAATTTCACAGTGCCAAAAATTATTTTTGTAAAACTGAAGTGTATTTAAGGAGTTAATTTTATGAATTATTCTAATAGAGAAAGATATCTCTTGATTGGAAAAAATTTACATTTATACAGGATGTGAATTATTATTATTAAATTCTTTAGTTAACATATAACAGCTAATTTATAAATAATACAAATAGTAAATCATAAATAAATACTTTGAAGTTTGTTTATATCATATACAGGGTGCCCCAGATAAGGAGGGCCCTAAGGGGATCTCGTTTATGGTAACAGATACAACTTCGATTAAATAAGGGAAAAGTATCACAACCAAAGCCCTAACAATAGGCCATACAAGAAGTTTTGTTTTTTAAGTTTTGAGTTATTTAAAAAAAACTGAAATTTTCAATGTTACTTATGGTGTTATTTTTTTCCGGCGTTAATATTAACGTTGACTGACTGACATTCTCACAAATGATAATATGTAGTATGAGAATAAAGAAGGCTCTTAAAATTTGTTATTATTTTTTCATGATTTCTTCAAAATGGAACGTCGTATAAAAAAAATTGTGGTGTAATCTTTGGGTTCTTCACAAGTTGCCTTGAGAATGTTTTGGCAGTTTTGCTCTAGCGTTAATATTAATCGAAGTTGTATCTGTTACCATTAACGAGATCCCCACAGAGGCCTTCCTTATCTTGGACACCCTGTATAGTAGGTGAAATTATACATAAACATTCTAAAACTAGATTTGAAAAACAAAACAAGAATGTTTGGTTGAACATTGAGATCCATAAACATAACAAATTATTCTAAATTCTGATTAAATTATATGAAAAAACATACTAATTTTTAAAACTAATTAGATAGCTGCAATCAATTCAATTCCATTAATCTTTTTTATATACCGGGTGGTGCGTAGGGTTAGGACACATAGGATATTCTTCATAAATTGTAAGATGATCAAATATTAGTTCCCCTATTTATTTTAGCCCAAAAATGTACTTGAACTTTTTAAAGACTACAATGTAGTCTTTGTTCAATTTAAAGTGTATTTTTCTAAGAATTTAAGTATCTAAACAGATTTTTCAAATAACTTTTTTTTGATATCTTGTCACCCAATAGCAGGTTTCAATGACAAAATATATTTTTCCCAATTTTCGAGCTAACCGAGCCATGTGACAAATGTCAAAATAAGTTTTTAGGTTACCAATACAGAGGAAATCGGCGTAAAAAGTTTTTTAATATTTCAATAATAAAAAAGGTTTCCATATTGTGCCAACTTTTTGCCAATCACTGTAGAAAAGATTGCAAACTTCTGGCCCTATTTACGAAAATACGATTTTGTAGAAAAAGGCTAAATTTATTTGCAATTTTTAGATAAGTTGTTTAAAATGTTTATAATTTTTTATAAATTTTAATTTTGACTTCGAGCTCATGTCCTATCATGAGGATAAATACCTTCCCAAAAAAATAGCAAATCTCTCTCTCTCCTTTAAAAAAAATTATGAGTAAATCAGAATGCAATTATAATATTTCGCGATTGCAACTTTCCAAATTTGTTTAATAAATTTAATACAGTTTTAATTTGGAATATTGAATTATACATTATAAAGTTTTGACCACCGACCTAAAACCGTAAAACTTGTCAATTGCTGGAGAGTATTAAAAAATGTATATGTATACAGGCTGTTACAAATTCGGCATTCACCATTGAGATTTCGGTAACGGTACGAGATACGAAGTCGGTATGCCGCAAAAAATCAAAAATAAATACAGGGGCTTTCAAAATATTTGGAAAAATGTAAAATTTTGCGTTTCGGTTCTTATTTTTGCCTGACTTTGTTCGAAGAGACGTCCAAAAATAAATTTCACTTTCTCATTGCTTTTTTATTCTCCACAAGATTAAGCATTATCAGATCTTTCATGCGTTTCATCTTTGGGTCACCATCATCAACTTATTTTTTTTAAATTCCGGACTTTTTTTATTCTGAAAGAGGACCGAGAAATCTACGTTCAGAGTGGTATACCTTACTCGTTTTCCGGCGGTTTGTTCCTTAAATTGACCATCTTCAGTAAAATACCCCTAGTATCTACGTTTCTGTAATTTGCTTTTTTTTTTTTAATTCGGTATAATTCGAAAATGTAAAACCGAATGCCTCTTTAAAAAGTCTTAAGAAAGTGCTGGCTTTAAGAGTAAAATTTTATTTATATTATTAAAATAAATTACTTGAACTTACACTAAGTAGAAATTTGATACAACTATTAGTTTGAAATTAAAAGAAAACAGTAGTAGTACGTAATAACAGTAACAATTAAAGACAGAAGTAGCAATAATATGATATAAATATATAGGTATAAAAACTAAATATATTATGTATAAACATAGTTTGTTTGAACACAAAAGTAATGGAGGTATATATACAAGAAGTAAAGAACGTAGGTTTAGAAAAAGTTGAAATTATTCTGAACATGATAAAACACAGTTATAAAACTCTCGATTTTCTATTAAACATAGGTAGTGAAAAACTTTTGCGCAGATTTGACACTGAATACCATATTTAAAAACTGATATATTGAAGGTATATAGAAAATCTTCAGTTTCTTCGAAACAAGCTAAATTACAGGAACGTAATAGGGATATTTTAATGAATATGGTCAATTTAAGGAACAAAACGGCGGAAAACCAGTAAGTGTTGTATACCACTGAACGTAGATTTCGATCCTTTTTCATAATTTAAACAAAAAAATTCAGGCCCCTGTTTAAAAAAATGAATTTGATGATGGTGACTTAAAGACGAAACGTCGCATGAAAGATCTGATGATGCCATCTTATGGAGAATAAAGAGTAGCAATGAGAAAGTCAAATTTATTTTTGGACATCTCTTCGAACAAAGTCAGGAAAAAATAAAAACCTAAACGCAAAATTTTAGATATTTCCAAATATTTTGGAAGCCCCTATATTTATTTTAGATTTTTTTGGGACATATTATTGGGCCCATAATTACGCAACTTTACCCAAATTTAACCGACTTCCTATCTCTTACCGTTTTCGAAATCTCAATGGTGAGGGTCGAATTTATAAAACTGTATAAACTGGGCAACGAAAAGATCGGCAAACGGGGGTTTTACCCTTCTATAGCTCAAAAGAGGCTCAATCGATTGGAACAAAGTTTACTGATTTCTAAACGTGATTTTGTGCGAATTGAGAACGCTTTTTATCAGGAACGACTTTCAATAATGTACAGAGCGAAAAAGAAAGAGATGTAAAAAAAAGAAAAAAATTCACGTAAAAGTAAAACAGCCTTTTAAAGCTTAGATATCTCAAAACATGTTTGGCAGTTTTTTGTTTAATGCGTTGCGAAAGAAAAGAGAGAAAGAATTTCCAAAAAAAAATAGAAACTTTTTTAAATTTCAAAAATAGAAAGTCTATGCCCTTGTACAGCCAGATTTGCATTCTAAACATTACTCATGGTTTAATATTAAATAATTTCTTTTAGAAATATCCATTGACTTGATACCGGGTGTTCCAAAATATGCACTCTAAAGCAGAATACGTTGTTCATGAAAAAATAGGCCACACTATTTTATTATAACTGTAAGTTTAATGAAAAGTAAAACAAAACAAAATTTTATTAACTTTTAAATTATATGGGACAAGTCGGAACAAATTTATGTTTTCAAAATTTAAAAAAATGAACATGTATGTAATATTTTTGTTATATAGTTATATAGCAAGTAAATACGGCATTTCTAATATGCCCTATCATGATTTAAACTAAATTTAGTCTACAAATGTTTTTTATTAAATAAGTTTTTTCCCATGAAAAACGTATTCTGCGTTTTGGTCATATTTTGTTACAGTACGTTTCACGAAAATTGGATACGATTTAATGATTTCCTGGGTCGGTCCCATTGTGTCGACAAGAGCTTGGCAATAAACAAGTGAAGTATGAAGGGACGGACTAAGTAATGATGTGATTATATTAATGTAATCAAATGAAATAACATTTTTTTTTAAATATTACTAGTCATATTTATTTACATTTATAATGTCATTCTATAGATAGTTTTGTTTCGCTATCGCTATCCTCATTAAAATTAATTATAATTGGATTAATTATACGATCCAAACTAATATACAAATTTTCTACAGTTATTACATGACAGACTGAATTTTTTCAACTACCTGGGGGAATATCATTAAAGCATTTTCGTATTAATTCTGCAACACTAGAACTTTAAGTCGGAGAAATATTTTCAGACCTAACCAGTGATTTTAACTGGTGCCACATATGCTCTATGGGGTTAAAAATGCAATAATAGGGTGGGAGCCGTAGCACTGTATGTCCAATTTCTTCTGCCAATGTGTCACAAACATATACTTTTTTATAAAAAATGTCTTTAAAACTTCTAAAAGATCATTTTTTTTATAACTTTCTTCAAAATATATATCATTCGCCGCCATGTAGTTCTGAATATCCAATTTTGTATTATTTGAGCTTGGAGCTTTATGTAATTGGCGACTGTGATAGCATTGTATTGTCCATTACTATCACGCTATTCTGAGGAATGTTTGGTAAAAGACAATTCTTGAACCATTCCTCAAAAACTAACAAATTTTACCACAAAAAGATATTTAAATATAAATTAAGCAACTTAACCTACCTGATGTGCCTATATTTAATTATAATTATTACAATCCGGTCCTTTCCACATAATAATAAGAAACGGTCATAAATAATGGGATGGCCCAGGTACTTTTATTGCAGGCATTAAGTTATATCCAGTTTTCGTGAAACAATCTTTACACCCGGTATTTCTAAAATACATTATTCAATAATAAACCATGAACAATGTCTAGAATACAAATATGGCTGTACCAGGGCATATATTGAAACTTTCTAACTTTGAAATTAAAAAAAGCTTAATTTTTTTATGAATTCGAACTTTTGCCACAACTCATTAAACAAAAAACGGCCAAACTTGTTTTAAGATATTTACCTAAGCTTTAAAATGCTGTTTTGCTTGAATGCGTGAATTTTTAGTCGAATTTTTTGTTTTTTACATAATTTTTTTTTTGCCCTGTATAATATTGAAAAGCCGCCCTTGCTCAATAGCGTTCCCGGCCACTGAATTCGCACAAAACCGTGTTTAAGAATCCGAAAATTTTATTCAAATCGGTTGCTTCTTTCAAGCTATGGAGTTTTAAAAATTAGGGTAAAAAACCCGTTTGCCGATTTTTTTGTTGGCCAGTTTATTAGAAATAAATAAAAACCTTTCTTTTCAATTTCAGTCCAATTTTATGACGGGCCTTTTACTATTCTTGTGCAAAATTGACTTGGTTTTGAGGTTTTGGGCTAAAACTTTAGAAATGCTTTTTCCATTATGTCCATTAAAATGTTTTTAGATCCATTTGATTACTACTTTTTCCATTTTGCCTACCACTTAATTAATCCATGGCAGCAAAGGGTAGGTTCTTCCGTCACTTCATGGAACACTGTTTATTATGTATTGTGTTGCGACTACATAATGCATTTTTTACCGACGGATCCCATCACCAGAATTTTGCCTGAAATTTATTACAATGGAAAGAATCCGAATAAGCAGATATCTCCCTCATCTAGTTCCCAGTAAGTAGAAATACATGATACAATAAACACAAGGTATGATATGAAGCCGTTCGAATTTCGTTTTGGCGCGAGCAGTTACGTCATGATGTGAGCTATTTTCAAATTCCTTATGGAGATTTACGTTGTTGTTGGAATTTATAATTCTATTTTAAAGATATTAGAAGGTTTTACGCATTTGATAGTATGTGAAATGAATGAATAGTATCATAGTATTTAGGTGTATGTATTTCATAATAATACAATATAAATTAAAGCTAAAATACTACCTAGTTAATAAATAAAAGTGTGACGAAGCTTACATTGTGGGGCCGTTGCCAAATTGAGTAAGAGCAATTTCTCAAGTATTTAGTATTGAGCCAAAAATTATTTTTCTGGTTATCCACACTACACCCGAATAAAGCACACCTAATGTTATGAATATTAGAATATTTATTTTAATAAATACATTCGGCCGACACCGATATTTTAGTTACCGATACCGAATAATAACCGCATCGGCACCCCATTTTGAAATAACTATTCCATATAAGTTGATATACGTGAAAATTGTTAACATTGCCAACGTTGTAAATCATATTTACGACGCAGACGTGACGTGAACAAATTTCGGTTATTTCCCAATAGTCCGACCGACCGGACCGAGTCCAAATACCAGCGGTGATTACCCGTTTTTCTTATTAGTATTGCTTTCAATATCGAATGTTAAAGAGAAAAGGTTCTGTGTGAAAATCTAACAACTTATATTGGGAGACAAACGCCTGATTTACACGGATTTAGGCCTATCTCAGACATGCCGCGTTGGATATTCATGCGCTACAAAAAACGCCCGCGATTTGGGAGTTCATCTCATTATGAATTGGTCATATCTATCCGTCTTTCTTATATACCTATTTTTTAAACCAAAAAAATAAAATAGTTCACAATTACCAGATAAAGAAGTCACTCCCAAAGCCGCTGGAAATTATTAAAAATGAGTTTCTTTTCTTATAATGATCTATAAGGCACTGGTTGAACCACTTCTAAATTACGCAATTGTGGTGTGGGGAGGGGCATATAATATACATTTAGAACAACTTAAAAGAATTCAAAATCATATTGCTAAAATCATATTTAAAAAATCATATTTAAAAAATCCAGAATGTATCCTACTAATTTGTTATATTCCAATGAAATAAATAACTTGCAAAGTTTATATATTATAGCTGCTTGCAACTTTATACATAACAATGAAAAGTATGACCCGAGGTATAGAGTGCATATGTATTGTACAAGAGGAGTTGAAAATAAACTTTTAAACACAACCCTTTGTAACAACAGTTTGGGTCAACACTTTTTATCATATCTCGGTCCTAAATTGTACAACAAGATACCATTGGAAATACGAAATATAAAAGATGAAAATCATTTTAAAACTCAGTTTAAAAAATTCTTTTCGACTAATTTAAATATTTTCAATGATATATTGTGATAGCGGTATTGTTTAGACTGTTGCACTCCCTGTAGGTTTTGTTGTTTTCGCTGTTTGAATGTGTTGTTGTTACACTAGTAGTGCTTTGACTTAATTTTTAATTTTTTTTTTCACTAAGCATTTTATTGAGGTTTATACAGATTAATTTTAATGCGAGAAACACTTAGTGATAGTTAAAAAATGTTAAATTCTAAAAATAGGCACATACAGGTATTTGATACCTAGGTGCCATATATAACTGTTTTAAATTTTATAAAACTACATGTTTATTTAATTTGTATTATATGTAAAGACTGAATAAATAAATTTGAACGCTGGAGCGAGGTCTTCTTCTTCAAGTTTTCCCTTACAAATTAATAAAATAGTTAATCTTCAATATGCCGATACGATACCGATGTACCGATTTTTATATCCGTATCGGCCGATCACCAAAATACACAAATACCTTAGGAAATATCACCAAAATAAGAAAAATTCTGGTAAACTTTCAAAACATCCGTTGAAATCGCATGGGAACCGCAGAAGCGTGCACATAATGACGTCACTAAGCCACGAATCTTGCACGATACCTTACCTTGTGTTTATTGTATCACGGTAAAAACATTATCCGGGCAAGTTTCATGTTTGTTTTTTTAATCTTGTTATTGCCAAAACCGTATATACAGGGTGTTAGGGAATTGCCTTATTATATTTAAACCCGCAAATCCCGAGATTAAATCAAGTTGTAAAAAAAACATAAATGCCATTGTCATAAAAAGCCGCGTGCATTACTGAGAATTTGTAAACAACGGCAAATGATTAGTCAAGAGAGCTCAATCGTCGGCGATGTTGACAATTTTACCCGTTCATGTTCAAACTCTAGGTTGGTTAAAGGAGGGGGTCGGTTTAGAGGCCCGAACTTCAATCACTGCAGCCTTTCGGCTTATTGTGTGCCCCGATCTTGTTAGAAGATATTTGTTCCTCTTATGAGGTCCAGTAACCTTCTACCAAGCTTATCATGTGGGAGGTTGTCACCACGCTGTATGTTCCCGAAGATATTTTGTGTTCTACGAGACAGTGCTACGCAGCGGTATATCAAGCTCTAGAAACTGTATGCTTCAAACTGACTACAAAATGAATAAGTTATTTCCCCAATAATTACACAAGGATGACAAAAAAAATATTTTTTTGCAAATGAGATAAGCAATAATTTCATATCACACCCACATGAAAGCAAATTATTTCAACGATCACACGACATATAGTTCTTACGATAGTGATAGAAATAATTCGGTTGAATTTTATATCTGCGTTGTTGCAATAATAACAACTGGTAAAGTTTATAATTTATTGAGCAAGACACCTTAAACGTTCAGAACTGATATACGTACGTCGCTTTCACGCAAATTCTAACGATACTGTCCCTCGGATCAGTGGCGGTTCTTCCACAGGAGCACATGCGCACGTGCACCCCCAAAACGAACAAAAAACTATTAATTTATACTCATTGAATATTATTTATCGTATAAAGTCCGACCCTCCCTAATATTTTATCGTACCGTCAATTATCGTATAAAGTCCGACCCTCCCTAATATTTTATCGTACCGTCAACCAAACTGTATATTATGCGCTCGATCCGGCAACCGTGCCTCGGTCGAGGTTAATGACGATTATGACGAGACTTGCTCGCATGTGCGATTAAGTAGGCGGGGCATAATGCCGTTTCTCTGTAGTAACAGGTGGCGGGAGACAGCGGGGCTATGGCGATTTAACATGGAAAAGGCGCACAATTTCAGTGTGCGCCGCGTCATTGTCTGTTCGTGCATCTAGTTAGAAATTCGAACGTGTATGTTTTAATATTTTAATATTATATATTTAGTAAGTTAAAATGAATAGTTTGACGCTGGACTATTTAAAAAATAACTTTAGCTCTTTGAGGTTGGAGCAAAAAATTGAAGTGAAGAATGCGGGAAGACCTAAACCCGAAATTAATTTAACGCAGACCACAAAAGGATAAATCTAGGGACTTTATTAGAAAGTTCCTTGTGTAAAATTAAAAAATAAATAAAAATATGTTTTCTTATTACATTTAAAACGCCTCGAAAGTAATTGTTTGGTCGTTATACGAAAATTCAGTTCAGGTTTGCAGGTAGTGCGAATAGAGTTCATGCGTTCATGCGAAAAAAAAATTATCAGAAAAATCGTTAGACTTTTGTGTTTTAGAGTGAAAATTTCCTAATGCCTAATTATTAAAAAAATTTATTTTAGGCCATCACCAAGAGGTATAAGTCCAACAGGATTAGTAAGTCCAATTTCATTCAACAAAACTGTAGATAAAAATAGTTTAGTAAATTTAGATAGACATCATCCCAGAAACGAAATTTGGCGTAGCGAAACAGTGTTGACAGTTTTAACGGACATGTGGTTGCATAATGATTCCGTCAGTCAGTCGATTACTTCAAGTGATATGAACGATTCTTTCAATAAGTCGTTGTCTATGGTAAGTTAAAGTACAGTGCAACTTTGGTAATTAAGCTTTAAAATAGAACAAGTAATTGGCCCACTATGTACATATCTTTATTATGTAATTATCTAAGAGAAATCGATTTTGTTCTAACTACATTTCATCGGCGATTTATTTGGGTTGTGTTACCTGCAGGCAGCGACAATTATCCATTTATTTTTTACACCTGTGAACCAAAGCAACTTGCCATTATTTAGATTTTGTGCTTGGTTAGAGATTTTTTGACTTCAATTACGTTTTTTTTGTATTTTATACGTTGATTTATTGAGATTAAGTAAATTCTATTCGCTATTAAACTTTAAAAGCTGACAGTAATCACAGAGGAAATATATAAAATTAATGACATTAAAACCATCTACTTGAAACAAACATGGACCCGAGATTTCTATCTGCTTTATACACGTCAAGGTGACGCCTGTTATTTTCAGAAATAAATTCAACTTCTGTAGCTAGAATCTCCGTCTTTTTATATCTTCAGGCTGTTTCGTTCTCGTTCTCTGCCATCGGTGTGATGGCAAATCAAATAATGGACTAACGTGGCACAATTGGATTTAAATTATCGAGTTTACGGCACATTTAGCACAGTCATACCATATTGACTTAATAAATACTCTTTTTCTACGAACAATACCTAAAAAATTTGATTCAACGACAAATGACAGTTCTTAATCCGGTACTGTCAAAGTAGGTAAGAAAGACGGGCGTTCCAATAAGAGCTTTATAAAAAGTACGTTCCGAACGGTCGAAGGCGACTTAGGACCGATATTTGAATTTTAGCTTAAGTTTGGGCCAATATTTGAATGTTACCATAAGTTAGACCTTAGCTAAGGAAGCCTTGACGATAAGGTAAACCTTAAAAAAACATGTTTTAAATTAATTTGAGGGCGTTAAGTGGAAGATTACCGCGTCCTTAAAGATATATTCCTTTAGATGAGAGTTAAAGAGAACATTAATATACTGTCAAACTTGTGTTAAGGATGACTTAAGTCATTCTGTACCTTAAGGTGACTTTGAAATATCGGCCCTTAGGTCTTAGCGAAGATAGCCTTAACGTTCTAGTAAACCTTAAAAAATGTTTTATATTAATTTGATACTTAATTGACGAGTTAAGTGGAAGATTACCACGTCCTTAAAGATATATTCCTTTAGATGAGAGTTAAAGAGAACATTAATATACTGTCAAACAATCAAATAAAAGGATAAGTTATGTAATTCTGTACCTTAAGGTGACTGAAATATCGGCCTTCGGACCGATATTTGAATGTTACCTTAAGTTAGACCTAGAGTTAGAGCTACGGTAATCTTAACCTTAAAAAAAATAATAATAATAATAATAATAATATCTTTATTTGCCAGCAAAATCAATAAATTGACATAGCAACGTCAACAACAGGACGATTTGATCGTCCAAAAGCATCTTAATATATTCCATTCAAATAAAAAAAGAAAAGCTTACATCTAAATATTTTCCATTTAAGGAAACCCATAAAAAAAAAAAAATAAATAAAATTTTTAAATTATAAGTAAATTATATAGGAGTACAAAATAGCATACAAACAATCCTACACACGCCACTAACAAAGAGACACAATGATCACAATAACTTTAAAACCTAAAATCGAAATCATAAAAACACTTACTATGAAGGAAATTTAGTGTGGCACTTTTAAATGACGTCAATGTCCCTCTACCCCTAATATCTGCGGGGAGCATATTCTAGGCCTTAATCGCCATATAGTGTGGACCCCTTTCAAAGAACGTCGAACTATGGGCTGGTATGTGAAGGCCACTCCTTCCCCGTGTTACAGTAGTCATTGAATTAGCATAATCAAAACAAAAATCATGTTTTAAATTAATTTGAGGGTCAATTTACGCGTTAAGTCTGAGGACCGATATTTCAAATTCACCTTAAGTTACAGAATGAAGTAAGTCATCCTTTAAGCCGGCGACTTACTTGTAACAAAACGGCGTAAGGTAACATGAACATTCGCAGCGAGCTTCGTAAAAGCCGGCGACTGACTTGTAACAAAATGGCGAGCCGAGCTATTCGGGGCTCGCGGCCGCTGCTCCATCGGGTTGTAGGTTTTTTCGCGAATCCCTTTGAAGTGTTCGGCTCTAGTCAGACGCTGGATTAGTTTGTTCGTTGCGAGCGTATGAGAAAGTCGCGTTTCTGCTCATTTCATTATTTAAATAAAATTAATTTTCTGAGGTTTTGTATTTTTTGTGTGAATCGGGATGCAGTGGGATCGTGAGCAAACCCTGCTACTTATTGAGAAGTATAGACAGAAAGAAAATCTTTGGGATCCTCGTCATAAGGATTAGTTTAACAAATTTAAAAAAAAAGAAAGGAATGGAAAGTTATTTACAACCTAGCTAAGAATGTGAGTTGTTTATGTCTCAAAAATTGTGAACCAAAGCTGTACCCTCATTGGTTTAAGATCCTTGGTTAAAACGATAAATACAATGTAGATTAAAAGCAGAAAAAAAAACAGGATAGGCATGTTACAAGTGGGTCAACTAAAACTGACAACAGACTTTTTGTCACCTGATTATGTAGCAAAAAAGTACCTTACTAATTATAATTTACTTATTTCTCTTTTAGCGGCTTCATTATAATGAACTTCCAACCGGTGAATACATGAGAATTGTTAGGGTTCTAATTAAACAGCTACACGCGTTTTCTGATAGTGCAAAATGTGATGATACTAATTTATCAGAATTGAAAAAAATAGCCATTCCCATGATCCAAGGAAAATTTTATGTATTTTTACGAAATTTAATCCACAGATGGCCGTTAGACGGTTCTTTTAGGCTGGTTTTGGAGTTGTGGTTGACTTACATTCAGCCATGGAGATATCCTGCAAATAATTTAATAAAGAGACTGTAAGTAGATAGAAGTTTTAATTTTCGTTGAATTTCGTTTGTAATTATTTATGGTGTGGCATGACGATAAAAATGTTTTTATAATTTTGTTCTTTAGTTTTTGTGCTTTTTTATTATGTAACCGAAATGTTGTGTTATTATTATTATTAATTAACTCTTTAGTATTTAAACCTAATTTGTGAAATCTATTTAAGAAATGAAAAGTCTATGCTTGTCAGGTGATATTAATATCAAATACCAATATACCACCCCCAGACCCCACATCGGGTGGTCTGGGAAATAATAATTTTCCATATTGGTATTTGATAATTTGTGAAAGTTAAATTTTAGTGAATTCTTGATTTTTTACTTTTTGACCTGGCCTCGGTAAGCAAGAGCCGATTGCAGGATTTCCCTTAGTCAGCCCGGAACACATGACCGCGTGACCCACCGACCTATATCTATGGATAGCCAAACTCTAAAAGCAAAAATGGCAAATTTATGGCCTCGCGCGTGTAAACAAAGCTTATCGTCATATATCAAGCGCAATGCCCATGCTAAACTATTTACCTTAACTGGCGTACAGGATCGTACGTCGCCCTTAATTAAAATGCTTTCACTGCAATATTTTGGCACATCAAGACCTTCTTTAGTGGGAAATAAAAAAATCTGTTTTCTCGCATAAAAGAAGCCATCACTGAAAAGCCACTTTTAGAATTCATTTTGATATTTATTGTTCACGTATCGATAGACTTTTAATATCGTTACATCACTACGACTGATTTCGATTCTGGTTGGTTCACGTCGTTGGTTGGCAACCAAATCGGCACCAATACGGCGGGGTTGCCTATAGGACGGCGACAACATTGTGCGAAAGAACCGACGAGCAAACTTTAAAAATATGACCGATAAATTTCACTTTCTCATTGCTACATTTGATTCGTCACAAGATGGCATCAGCAGATCTTTAATGCAACGTTTCGTTTTTGAGTCACCATCGTCAACTAAATTTTTTCGTCGGGCCTAGATATTTTTGCTTAAATTATGAAAGAGGATCTAAATTTACATTCAGCGGTATACAATAAATACAAATATACTGGTTTTCCGAAGTTTTGTTCCGTCTTCATTAAAATACCCCTACTACAGGGTGTCCCATTTTCGACACTTTTATAGGGTATCTCCGTAATTGTTAGTGCTATCAAAAAAGTAATGTAGGTGTCATGGGCTCTTTTTGGGTCAAAATAAAATGGTAAAATCAAAAAAATGTTTTATATATAAGTTTCTTTATATTGATTGTTGAATAATCTGCCGTTTTCACAATAAGTATACGGGGTCAGGTAAAAAAGTTATCGTACCTAACCTCATTTTTTAAAATGGAACACCCTGTATATTTTAATCTAAAAAGATACTATTTTAAATTCTCCTTTCAAATTTATACCACCATACACCATGGATGATATTGTTTTCCTAGGCGATTTATTTGAACTTTATTACTATGAAGGGTAAAAAATAACGGGAATCATCGCAAATATTCGGAATATGTCCTTACCGTCTTTCCGGATAGCGAACAAAATATACATTTTGCGCCATTTCTTCGTTTTTTCCACTTTCAATATAAACTGATATCATATCAATTTTTTTAAATTGACGTTAAATGTTAATAGTCAACATAGTTGTTTCTAGGATATTACTTTTGTTTCTTGGTCTACTGTGGTTTAAAGTAATAAAGTTTAATAAATCGCCTAGGAAACCAATTAAAATTGATTTTAGTGTTCAACCAGACGCTAACCCAGATGTAGAGGATATAACTGTTGGCCCCGAAAAACAACAACTAAATCCTTCCAGGGAAAACTTGCAGTTTTTAGCCGAAAATCTGCTGTGTTACGTTGTTATTTTTGAACAACTTCTACCAAGATTTGGCAGAGTTGACTTGGTTAGCCCCAAAATGTCGCTTATGCTGTATAGAATAACAAAGGTATGTAGCTTAATAGTTTAGTAACATATTTAAATTAATACGTGAGAATGCGACTGCTGATAACATATCGGTTTAGTAAGTAACTTTTCTGATATATTTTCAGAATACTTAATAAATACAGGGTGTTATGGAAATGACGTATTATATTTAAATGGGTGACTCCTGGGGTGTCCTAGAGAAGCACTACATATTTTTTTTTTTTCAAATCGAACGTTTAAAAAGTGGGGTAATTCACCCATAAACCCACACACAACTCCTCGGCATAGTCACATTACACTGAGCAGCTGTGTAATAAACAGATGTTCTAGCGCAATGTTGCCAAATTGTTCGTGTAAAACTTTAGATTCTTATAAAAATAAATATTTAGCTACCTAGTATCCAAATAGAAGTGAATCCAGGTGCCAGTATACTAGCAAGTAATCCAGGGCACATAAATCTTCAGTTTTTTTGGTTTTATTGGGTAAAGCTTATAACCCACTAAAACCCCTTCGGCGGTTTTCTTCCAATCTCAGAACATGACCCTGTATATCGTCAGGGACACAGAACAAATAGTGAAACACTGAACAAATTACCATAAATCACTTAAATAAACACACATGTTTCAAATTAGTTTTTTTAAGATAGGCCCTTGTCACACAAAATCGCTACATACGTTACATTCTTTAACAAACACACAAATAGGACATAGGACACAATTGGCACTTTATAAACTAAAACGTTCAGCAATTATGTTATCTTCGACTTTATCAACTATTTCTTTATTCATCGTACCCCATAGAAAAAATTGCATGATGTAAGATCCGGTGACCTTGCGATTTCCAGTCTCTTACTAAAGGAACATTTTCTAATATGCCTTCGACTTGATTTTACTCTATGTACTAAACATTTTCCCACTTATTCGCACTGTACAGTTGATTAAATATCCCGAAAAAACTCTTTCGCGCGAAGCCGCTTGTTGTCAAGCAAATGTCAACTTTTAACCTGTCGATTTATGCTAGAGATGTGCTAATCTTGGGTTTTAAAATCCCGCTGTGAAACGATCGATTTAATTTTTTTAAGCTTTTCGAATGAAATAAAGCACCAGAGCAGCGATTAACAAGTTTTTTAATCTTTATTGGTATCTACAGCAGTGAAGGAAAACAATAAATAAATGCTGTAGATTTGTAGATTATTATAATTATTTATTTCAACCTTTTTTGGTGAATGCGCAGGAATCTACCGGAAAACATGCATTGCATTATAATACATTTCTAGTTTTTGACAGTTCGTGTTTTTATTTCAGGTCAGATGTTATTTACATTTTACAATGTGTTTTTTAATTAAAAGCAAAAGTTCATGCAAACCTAAGCGAGACAAGCCAATGTTTATAAAAACGATGTCTCCAAGTGAATTTTGTGCAGTTTTATGGCGGCCAATGTTCATGTGTAGTTTAGTTTTGCATAACCAGGTTATGTGATGTGCCGGTTTCTTTACTAAAACGCTGTATAAGTTTTTGTTGACATTAATTTTTAAATAAGACCGACAAGGTAAGTGTATGTGTGTGGCCTAAATAAAATTACATTAAAAAATCAGCCAATCAAAAGTCAAAAGGTCATTGACATTTGACCTAGTTACGTAGTTGGGTATTTCAAACTTAAATAGTATAACGTGTAATTCTGACAACACCGGTGTGAATTCGGATGTGCCGCAGTGCGGTACAGAGGTATTCCTGGTTTGACGTCAGGTCATTTTTACCGCTAAATGAATTGAAAGCGCCATTTAAGGATATTTTTCTTCAATTTGTATTCATCTCAGGAATTGCCGGTTTAAATAAAATACGTCATTTCCATAACACCCTGTATATAGGAAGTAAACTACAAGTCACTGTCCCACGAAGAAACACTATCTTTTCTTAATTTTTTTAAAATTTAGTTTGTATCATACAGGAGCATTCAAGGTGAGTGGCCTATTAAAAGATCGTTGGGAACTAAAAAATATATTTATTTGAAATATTGGTACTCGCACTGTGCGTTTCGAGAAAGAGCGCCTACATCCCCAAATACCACTAATGCTCTCGTTGCGATCTCCAAGGTCGCTTTAAAACTATACAATAAAATTTCGAAAAACCCCAAATGAAATTCAATTCAATTACCTTGAGAATCATTATAATTAATCCTGAAAGAGTTTTAGTTTTTCATCTAAATGCATTTTTTTTTATTAAATTGCATGTTTGGACACACCATTCTACAGTTGTTTAAGAGGATGTAATGCACATATATTTCAATAATAATTTTTTTTTCGGCTATTGAAAATGACCATCACGGCTGAGTGTCTGTATTTTATATACATGGCGCGATCTAGATTAAAATTGATTCCAAGTTTATAGAATATTTTAAATCTTACAAGACTTCAAATATGTTTTATTTACCATAAGTACAGCTACGGAGATGTCTATTACGCTTCATTTTAAAACCGAAGTTGCTTTAATATCATGATACAATAACTAAAGGTAAGATATCTAACCGTCTCAATTTCGTCTGGCGCGCGCAGTGAAGTCAAAGGGAGAGCGAACGATTTTTAAATTTCTAATGGGGATTTATATTGCTGTCAGCGTTTTAAATTCTATTTTAAAGGTATTAAAAGGTTTTATGCATGTAATGGTATATGGAATGGAAGAATATTAGATGACAAGTATTTACGTATATTAATTTCATAGAAATATAACACACATTACAGCTAAAATGCCACTAAAATAAGGAAAGATTCCGACAAATTTGTAAAACATCCGCCGCGCCATTCGAACCGGTCGACGATAGCCGAAGCTAGGCAGGCCACCCCTGCTTGTTGCCACCAGCGTTGTCAGTCTTTTACAATTGTAATATATCCATTACTATTTTAACAATTTTTAAGATGTTCATTCTTGTTGTGGGGCTCCCCATATGAAATTTATGTTTAATCTAGAGGTGGCCCCCATATCATAGGAAAGTAACGACCTTTTTTTTCGTACTCTTCTTACACCGTTTTTTACTATTGTATTAGGTTTCGAACCGTCAACATATTACTTTTGATCAAATATTTCTGGCAACACTGGTCGCCACGTAGTGTCGTTTGCCGTAGTTTTCCAAAAAAATTTAAAGTTGTCACCAGCGTTGTCAGTCTTTTACAATTGTAATATATCCATTACTATTTTAACAATTTTTGAGATGTTCATTATTGTTGTGGGGCTCCCCATATGAAATGTATGGTCAATCTGGAGGTGGCCCCCATATCATAGGAAAGTAACGACCTTTTTTCGTACTCTTCTTACACCGTTTTTTAGTACTCTTCTTACACCGTTTTTTACTATAGTATTAGGTTTCGAACCGTCAACATATTTCTTTTGATCAAATATTTCTGGCAACACTGGTCGCCACGTAGTGCCGTTTGTCGTAATTCCCCCAAAAAATTTTAAGTTCATCGGCATTTTTTCTTATTTAGTCGTGTGTGCTTATTAAAATAAATATCTGAATTTTCATAAAATGAGGTGCGCCGTGTTCGGTTGTGATATGGATAATCAGGCAAAGAAGTAAGGTGTTTCCGCTTTCCTAAGGATAAAAACAAAAAATTAGAATGGATACGGTTTTAGTTATTTTATTAACATTTACTTTTTAAATATTTTCCACTGAAGCCGATGAGGGCATATGCCTTCGAAACATGTATGGAAATTAAAATATTGTTTATTTCACTTCTGAAGCAGACTAAGAGTTTCATTACCTCTTCATAACCTCACTCCACTGAGAGATGGACTGTTTAAAAAATTGTTTAATTTGTTTATAACTGGGTTGTATTTTAGCTTTAATCTTTGTTGTATGTTCATGAAATAAATATACCTAAATAACATGATATTATTAATTCATTTCACATACTATTAAATGCGTAAAACGTTTTAATACCTTTAAAATAGAGTTAAAATCGCTGACAGCAGTATACATCTCTAAAGAGATTTAAAAATCACTCGCCCGTTGGCGTCACAAGCCACGCCTCCATCGGCGTGGAATCATACCTCTTAGATCTTTATACCATGCTTTAATATGTTCACGCTGGTGCACTTATTGATTTAAAGTGGTTTGGCGCGCGAATGAAATCTTAACCTTACAAATTGTGCCAGTTTTTGGTGGTTTTGTGATTGCTGCATTTTTTTAAATTACCACTTTTTTTATTTAAGATACTTGTCGCTAACATTTTCCATTTCAAATATGTATTCTAAGTTTCTTTCACGCATAAAATAGGTACACGGACTGCACTGGTTCACTAAATTAGCTTATTGAGAAGATGGCGTTTTCTCCGAATGTGGAGGGAGTAGTATTGGTTCTAATAAAGCCGTCAAAAATTCAACAGTAATTTCTTTTAACAAAATTGGCTAAATTAAAACCTTTGAGTTTTAAAATAGTCTTAAAAAGTAAAAATTATATTTTTGAATTTAATGTGAAATTTTATTGAGTACTTATATCTTAAGATGAATTAGTTTTCGTAATGGGTTTTAATGAGTACATCAAGGGTACTTCATAAAACTGCATTAACACTATTTGTTCCAAAATTGATTGTTTTAAATTCAACTTGCTAATTGCTAATTAATCCTTTAAAAAGGCAAATTAGTTTTAAAATAGTCAATGTCACGAGTAATTATAAAACCAGTATAAGATCAATAGGGCATTAACAGATAATAGTTTTTTATTTTAATGTAGAGAGTGTATTAAATTTTGTGCGTTTTAAGAACTTTTAGTTTATTTTAAGGCTACCTTAAAACCAACATCTTTTTATTGAGCATTAAAGCACCTTTAAGCCAAAAATAAATCAAAAGTGTCACAATTGTTACTTGGGTCATCTCTCCGCCGGCACCTATGCCATTGTATTTTACATGATTGGCGCCAACTCTACCTCGCCGACCTTAGTGGCACAACCTGTACATATTTTTTAGTTACTATTATTAACTCATGATGACATAATCATCTAATCCTATCCCTATAACATTGACTTATTATTTATAAAAATTAAATTTCCCAGCTGAGCAATCGAGACATATTATAAATACAGGGTGTCCCTCTCAAAAATACAACGCCATATACTCCGCCGTACAGTCCTGTTAAATTTTTCTTTATACATTTTTTTATGCTTCCAACCACAACGGAATTATTTCCCACTATTATCCGGCATAGTTAAGGACATCTGGAATTGTTTTAGGTATTCGATCAACCCAATCTTCCAGAATTTTTGAGGGAAATAGAACAATGTGTTGAGCATCGTCAACCTTCGCCAACACATCAACAATATTCTGGGTGGTCAAGCACGCATTCAATGTTGCCAAACAATAATTGGTCGAGTACTGTGCCAACGTCGCCATCATCGACCAGTAAGTAGTTGAACAAACCCCTTATTATTTTCTGTAAACACTTCTATTCGGTATTTGGATGCAAATTATGCGGCAACGGCTGAACAAAATATTCGGTTCGCTGAAAAGATATACCGGGTGATGCATCATTGAGTTCAACGTAGGAAATCCCATGTAATTTTTGAGGTTGCTGAATATTGGCTCCCCTGTAGATTTTATAGAAACACTGCATAATAACTTCCGTGTGTGCCGAGTTGGAATACATTTTGGTACGCCAACCATAAGATATTCAATTAAACGGTGATGGCAAAGCCACAAAACTCTCATAATTAAGGTAATACAGCAAACGCCAGCAAATTAAATTTTGACATTGATAAAATGAAAATTAGTGTCAATGACGATATTTTCATTATTCATGTTCAGTTTTACGTATATTTTTCGCAATAGCGTCATAGAAATTATATGCTGGTATTATTACCTGAACTGTGAGAGTGTCATGCTTTTTCCATCACTGCTAATTATATCATTGAATAGCTTAGTATTGGCTCACCAAAATGTATTCAAACTCGGCACATGGGTTTACCATGTCGGCATCTTCATCAAGTTATAATGCAGTTTTTCTATATAATGTACATGGGAACAAATATTCAGCCACATCAAAAATTACATGGAATTTCCTATGTTCAAATCAACGATTCAAGGCCCGGTAGAAAAAAATCAATGAAGAAAAATCGAATACTCTGTTGTAGTATAGCGGGACAATTATGAGACATTATTCAAATCTTTTGACTTGTCAACTATTAATAACAATTTTAACAACGTTTTTAGATTCAGAATCATTTACAGAATACTCTCAGTTAGTCAAACTGGAAAAAAACAACAGTTTTTTTTAAGGCAGCGTGTTATGGAATTTCTTTATTATATTTTAATGGGTGACTTCTTGGGTGTCCTAGAGAAAGCCTACATACTTTTTTTAAATCGAATATCTAAATACTAAGGTAAACACCCTTTTCGCCTACATGCTGTCGCGCTGCTCTATCTGGTTTCAGTTAGCAACTGCATGTAGGTCACTAGAGTAAACTACAGTGATGCCAGATCACTCCGCGTGTCTCGCCCTTGCTTGGATAACCGTCGCGCGCGGACGTCGCCGAGGGTTCCACGTGCTTGATGTATACGAATTTTAGTTTTGTTGTTAGTTTACTCGATTTTTTTTTCTGTTGGGAAATAATTCATAATAATACATGTTTTAATAAATGTGATTTGAAATTTGTGTGATATTATCTACTATTGGTTCTGTTGCAAAACATACTTTTTGTGTTTTATTTCTATATGCAATTTAATTATAAAACTGATTATTTAAAAATAAGATCGAAAGTAAGAGAACCTTATCTTACCTACCTTCAAATTGTTGTTTTTTTTTTCTAAAAAGTTTGAAAAAGAAGTGATAACGCGGGTCAAAGACGTCTTCTTGTTGCCAAAAACTGAACACGTGCGTTGACAATTCTGTGTTGCAATACGACAACACCGCCTACAATGCGCTGACCTATTTTGAGACTTGAGACTGTCTCAATAAATTATTGATTGTGTACGTCGCCAGTAGCGGTCATGTGTATTTTCAGATTTTGTATATTTCGCTTATTAATTCAAGGCGCCATTTATGGTTATTTTTCTTCCATTTATTTTCATCTGAGGATTTGCCGGTTTAAATCTAATAAGTAATTTCCATAACATCCTGTATAATATTTTTATGTTATTTTGAGACACCTCAGGAAAATAATGAGACACATTGAAAATGCTTATTATTAAAGGTTAGGGTTAATAAAATTCGATCGAGTCGAAGTGATACATTAGAGCAGCGTTACTCAAAGTGTGCTCCGCGGAGCCCTGGGGCTCCGCCGGCAGTCATCATAAAATGAATACATGTATTAAAGTGGAACCTATAAGAATAAAGTTACATAAGATAAGAATAAAGTTACCTAAGATAAACTACCAAAACGAAACTCCTACTTATAGGTTTTAAGGGTACATATACGTAAATTTAATATATTGTTAATTAAGCGCCCGACCTATTACATGGAAATGTTGCTAGCTTAGGTTTAGGCCGTTTAGGGTTTAGGGCTCCGTTAAAAATTTAGTATTTTAAAAGGGCTCCGTTACCAAAACAGTTTGAGAACCGCTGCATTAGAGTACAAAAGCAGTGCATATTTTTATTAAACAAGCATAAACTAGTATCTATATTTTGAAATTTGTAAATTAAATCTGATTGCGGGTTTCAATTGTGTATTAGAAGATATTAAGTTAAGTTTAAAAAATTAAATTAAAATTCGTGATTTTTCTTTGAAAAGAATGACTGTCTTACTTTTGCACTACTTTTTCCTGTGTCTCACATTTACACCGTTTAACCCTGCCTAAACTATGGAAATTAAGGAGAAGGGGAAGAAAGAAGTTTTTTAAATTTGTAATTAGTGTTGCACCCTCTAGCTGCCAAAAATTACATATTAAATTATACATTATACATAATACAGCACTGGTTATTATAGGTTATTCAAACAAAATACAATTTTTTGTAACCAAATATACGGTGCGGTTCTTTAATGTCCGCACCGGAATGGTCGACTGTTGCTTCTGTCAGGCCAGTGGCGTGGAGCTTTAAAGTTTGATAAAAACTTAAAATTTTAGAAAATCACAAAATTATATATTTCAGTTAACATTAAAGGAGTAAATAGAAAATAAATTATATAAGTCGGATGTCCTGAATTAATAAAACCTTACTAGATAAGCCAGGTAATTTTAACTTTTACATAAAATGAAATTTAAAAATAAAATAATTGGATTTGATTTGATTTGAAAATTTTTTTAAAATGTCACCATTTTGTTTTGGGTACGAATAGAGGAGTAATATTCTAGCATCGTAAAGTACTCGATTGGACCTTCAAAATGATGTATCACAAGACCGCTCTTCCTATTTAAATTTATTTACCAAGATGGCGCCTATCCGCCAGTTTGAAGTTAGAACTGGCATTCTTTCGTCACAAGGAAGTTTATCTTCCCCTATTGGCCCCACCCAAATTTTGTAAACGTTAACAGGGGGGGGGGGGATATATTAAAGAACCACATTGTATAATATTTCACACTACTTACCGAAATAAACACAAAATATAAATGTCAATATGTAATTACGCCATTTTCGTCTAATACACTGGAATTGTATTTCCTTTTCACTTAAAAACGTTGTTTTATCCTTTTTCATTAACTGATAAAACAAAAAGACATTAAAAATATCAGGTCTGTGATATTAATGTAAAATTATGACTCACGTTTATTTATTTCGTCGGCCCGACTGTATCTGTATATCTGTGAATTTTTAGTTAGGAACGGTGGAATTCAGACGCAGCCGAGTAATGTGTCATTTTTAAGCAGTACTATGGCACAACCTGACAAGAAATGGTTGGCAATTACGAGACAAAAAATATTTGAACTGGAGGGACCGCATTTTTGTTATAAGCCTTTATTTTCAAATCCACCAGCACAAGAAGTAAGTCGAAAAATTTCATAACGAGCTACAACTCATTTTTGCTTCCTATGTCTTTTTCCAATTTCTGATTAAAAGAAGTCGAACAGAGTTCAGGTGGTCTAGGTCAAAAACTTGCACTCGCAAAGATGGGTTGTGTTGGCTCTTTTGTGAACTTGTGCATTGCCGTGAATAATGGATGGCATTTTTATAATTATAATTGTTAGAGAGAAATTTTTTTAGTACCCCCCTGTATCTAATAATATTAATTTGATAACTTGATATTTATAGGTCTCTGAATTAATTCATCAAATTAAATTATCAATGAGATATGCTCAAGAACTGATAAAGATGAAAGAACAAGAAGAAAAGGAACTTTATTCGGGGTTTTGGGGTTCGATAAAGTACTTCTTACAGTCACCAGTGTCGAATGATGAGTTTAGCCTCAATGACAGAAGAAAAGTGCCCATTTATTTAGAAGTTGCTTTGAATAATTTAAAGGACATGTTTAATGTTACAGAACTTGTAAGTATATGATAGAAAGTTGACTTTGATCAAGAGATTTTAATTTAAATAAAATATTTGAAATAATCTTCTATTTCACTAATTTTGCCATGTGTTGAATTTGGTGCAATTTGCACATTTGCTCAACGTCTTTATTTTTAAATATTTTAATAGGATACAGTAGGAAACATAACCTATATCTGCAATTTAATTATGCCTGTTTTAATTCAGCTGTTGCAATGTTTTCTATTTTTGTTCGAATTAACTTATGGGAGTTTTTGCATTGGGGGCCGTCATAGCTATAACTGTTGGCAATACGCTGAGCGAAGTTTAAAAACCTGTGATCAACCCATTCTAATTGGAGACTGAATATACAATGTGTCTACTTAAGTTGATGACATATGGGAAACCTTTTTATTATAAATTTTATGAGAAAAGGTATTCTTTAAAAAAAGTTCTGCATGCTCCAAAACCTAAGATGCAACTATCAGATGTTAATTTTTTTGTCAGTCGTATACGAGGTTTGTCAAATGATATAAATTTGGCTCAAGAGTAAAGTACTTTTATATGTGACAATATCGATAACTCTAATTATGAAAAACTATGTTCTAATATACAACATCTTTCTACACTGACTTTTTTAATTTTTTTAAATTTTTCTCAAACTACCGATACCGAACATTTATGTTCTTTACTTATTAAAAACGTGATAACTTTTCTGTTCCGTTCCGAAACTAATAAGTAAATTTTTATTACTAAAAAATTAAATAAAAATACGTTCTGTAAAAATAATCGACCGTCTAGGAACCCATAAAGTCATCCCACATGAGACGACGTCGGTAAACATTGGTGATGCGATGTTGTCTAACCACTGCGGGCGCTTTGACCTTCGGTCGTTCGTTACCATGATATGGCGCTCGTTATGGCTGCAAGGCTGTACTCGGCAGTTCTATTCGAGACATTAAGATGCCTGTAAGTCGCTCGCATTGGGTTTGAACTTGTAAGGATGCTGTTTCTCAATACATACGAGGTTCGAAAGTTCGTAGACTGATTTTTTTCTGGAAATCTGGCAACTCTGGAGCCAATGTTTCCATTGGAGGTCGTGCGCTCACGTCTCGTGCGCATTCAGTTAAAATTTGGGCCTTGTCGAAGCAATAGGTTTTTTTTGGCGTCGTTTCTCGTGCGAGCGTTTTGAAAAGAAGGTCAGGGATTGCAAGGATTGGAAAAACACGGCAGAGGCTTCAAATTTCTTGTAAAAAGTGGTAACTGGTGATGAATCGTGGATCTACGAATACGATTCGGAAACCAAAAGACAAAGCGAAGAGTGGAAATTCCTGGACGAGCCTCTCGAAGATCTAAGACCATGCTCATCACTTTTTTCGATATTCGTGCTCGTGCTTAAGGCTCGTCCAGAGATTTCCACTCTTCGGCTTGCCTTTTGGTTTCCGGATCGGATTTGTAGATCCACGATTCATTACCAGTTACCACTTTTACAAGAAATTTGAAGCCTCTGCCGGGTTTTTTCAATCTTTGCAATATTTTAACCGCGTCGTCTCATTCTATTGTGTTGTAAAATAATTGCTGCCATATGCCTGTTTTTTAAATCTCCTTTGCACAAAATACATTTTTTGTAAATATTTTTATGGAAATTTTGGAAAGAATATTGAATCAAATGTATAAATTTTTTTCAAGAGTTTGAACGGGGTAAAATTGACAACATCGCCGACGACTGACTTTTCTTGAGTAACAATCATATGTGTTTGTATTTTAATTGTAATTAGATAAGACGATTATTAGCTCAAATTTATGGCTAGTTTGCTGCAGTTTTAATCTCAGGATTTGCTGGTTTAATAAGGGAATAATAAGACAGTTCCATAATACACATGTAGTTAGGTCTAAATTTTGATGATATTTCAGATTTTCGACGACGAACCTGAACCTGTATTAACATCAAATGGCAGTGCTTTTGAAATTTCATCCGATTTCAAATTTCTAACGCCGGAAAAGGTCAGAAGTCGTCTTAAAACTATAAAGTATGATGGGGATCCAGATTTATTGCCGATAAGGTCCGACGAATGTGCATTTTTAGTCAGAGCCTTATACCAGTTTGCACTAAAAGTTAACGAAAACGTAAGTAATTCTATCTTATATAAAAAACAAATTAAATACACTCGCAGCAAAAATAATCGATCCACGCAATATTTGGATGGATTTTGATCGTAAATAGTCTTATGTTAACATTTAACATTTATTTTTTCTAACAGTTCTTACCAAATGGGAAACTTTTTAATTATTAACGAAAAAAAGTGCCTCTTCCTAAAAAGTCCTGCTTGGTGAGAAAATAAATTTGCACAAGAATATTTGTATATTGGACATACAGGGTGGCTTCAAAAAGTACCGGGTTTAAAATTTATACAAGCCGTCGTCTATATTTACAAAACTAAAAACTTGGAGATTGCATGTTTAAAGGCTAACAGACTATAACAATTACACTCTACTTAAGAGAACTACTTTTATGACGGATAAAAATTAGTTCACTAATTTCTATGAGGTGGCCAATTTCTAATTTCCCAATAACAAATAAAACTAAATGACTCCAAAAATAATCTAAGTCTCCACATGGCCCCCGTCTTTTTGCATACAAATGATTGTTCTTCCAGAAAACTCCGACACAGCGTTTCTGATCATATGAGGAGTAACTAGCCTGAAACACTGCCTTATAGTTTCTTCTAGGTATCACGGAATGGTCTGTGTTTGTACACCAATTACTTAAAATGATCCCACAGGAAAAAATCTAGGGGTGTAATGTCCGGTGACCTAGGTGGCCAACGTACTTCTGAACGGCTTCCTATCCATCTTTGTGGAAAAGTTCTATCCAAATATTCGTTGACCCTGGCTGCGCTGTGACAAGGAGCTCCATCATGCCGATACCAAACAGCCTGTCGCGCGTTTAATGGCAGGCCGTTAATAAATATAAAAATTTCGGTTCTTAGGAAATTTAAGTAAATCTCACTATTAATATTTTGATGAAAAAAATATTGACCCACTATTTGATTATTTAAAATACCGCACCAAATATTCGTTTTGAAATACGTTTCGTCACCGGCATTCGAGTAGGAAATTTTGGTTCACATCGCTCCACCAACGACAATTCTGGGAACATACGACACCATTGGAAGTAAATGTTGCCACGTCACTGAATAAAATTCTCCTTGAAAAGAAAATGTCGTCTTCAACTTCTCCTTGAAACCAAGCACAGAACATGAAACGCGATTCCATATCTCCAGGTTTGAGCGTGTGTACAAATTTTGACTTATACGGATAAAATTTATTTATTCTAAGTATCTTACTAGCAGAAGCTCTTGAAACGTTATCTTGAACTGTCTTCTTTATTCATTCCAATGAATTTTTTGCATTTTTCACAACCGCTTGCAATACTTGTAATTGATTTTCTTCAGTAAGTGTTCGAACTGCATGTTTATTCTTGAAATTATTTTCGACAGAGCCAGTATTTTTAAATTTATTGACGACATTGCCGACAGTAACGTGGCTAATATGTTTATTTGGGTGTCTAGTATTAAAAATGTCGGCAACAATAAGAACTATTTCAATTTTTTCATTAACAGTCAGTTTAATCATCACTATTGTTGTTTAAAGTAACTAAGAAACGGAAAAACCTTTTTTTAACAAGAAGTTCACGTTTTGAAACAGAAATTATAATTGCCAAACTGTCACTGCTAAAACGCCTATTCTGTTACCAACAACAATCAATTGTTCAAAGCCTACTTATCCAGAAATACTTATTACCAAATCTTTACGACTATTAGTTTTGTACATATAGCCGACGTCTTTTATAAATTTTAAACCCGGTACTTTTTGAAGCCACCCTGTATGTCCAACATACAAATATTCTTGTGCAAATTTATTTTCTCGCCAAGCAGGACTTTTTAGGAAGAGGCACTTTTTTTCGTAGACTTAATAATTAAAAAGTTTCCCATTTGGTAAGCAAAAACCAATAATAGACACCTAGGTGCAAAACACCCGTATGTGTCGAAATCTAAAATTAGACATTTATGTATACTATTATTTTGAATTTTTATTTATATTATCTGTATTATAATTCTATGTGACGCACGTTCCTGAAACATGCCCACAATCCTTATTGATTTAGTGAATTACTGAAAAAGTATTTAAAAACTTTTCTGTATTCCGATAAACATACTGCTTACTCTTTTTACTAAAAGTTTTTATATTTTTAATTGATTTTATATTATCTGGGAGTAAATTTAATGATTTTGGTAAGTAATCCATAAACTTTTTATTAGCGGTTATTAAATTTTTTGGTAATTTAAATTTGTTATTAGATTTAGCCCTTCCTTGTTTCGGTAGAGTGATCTACATAGTTTAGCTTGGTCTTACACAGATAAAATTTATTTTTCTTTTAATATAATTTGAAGAATATATTTTTGTGTTATATTTAACTTATTAAGTACTGTGCCATAGTCACCACCCCAGATAATTATTCCGTATCGTATTAACGACTCCACAAATTCTTTATAAACCATCACCAATGTTTTCTCATTTAGAAATTCCCTTAATAAACTCCTGGACAAAATTAACGCAACATTATAAATTTGCCATATTTTTTATGCTATTTTTTTTCTGAATTTATGATCCGATTTGAATGATTTTTTTTTGCATTGTATATTGGTTCCTTGATAATGTCATAGTTTTTGCTGTTTGTGATAAAAATTTCATTTTCGATTTATACTGGGTGTAATAAAAATGCTATGTTTTTTCCGAAAATTCGTATCACCCTGTGGAGTATACGAACAACCGAACCTTATAGCAGTTGACATTAACCGGTAGGTCCATCTTTCCCCAACATTTTTTTATTTTGGTTTACTTCATTATCTCTGTTATTAAAGGAGATACACCGTTTTATAGCGTAACATGTTTTTATAGACTTTATTATTCAACACATTCGTGGTTAAATTGCTATGGACCTTTTCTGACATTGCAAGCGATGTGTCAATATCGAATACATAATTTGTTATCTGTATAACTGGATAATTTCTGCTGGCTTTGATAAATGAAAACAAAATTAACGAGTTACTTTATTTAATAAAGTAATTACAATATTAAGATTAGGTTTATTAAACAATTTTTTTTTTGGAAACGAGTGAAACATGAAAAGAACAAAAATCAAAAACAATAAAACTAGCCGTGAGTATTATTGGACGAGGCGTCAGCCGAGTCTAATAAGACGGCGTTACCATAAAGATTGTTTATGATCCGAATTTCATACAATATTTTATATTTCGACGATTTTTGTGTTTTTTTTTGATGAATTTTAAGTTTTCGGCAGTAAACTAATAGCTTGATTTTAATAAAACCAGGTAACTATAGAAATATTTGTTTGTATTGTCATTGTCAGAATTGAATTTTTAATTTTAACGTTTATATAATATAATATGGATAATTTGCCATCAGAAATCGAAGAATTGGCCAATAAAGCAGTTGTTGGTTTGTTGCCCGAAAAGTCTAAATGCATATATGAAAAAACTTATGCCAATTACAAAACTTGGTGTTCCCAGAAAAAGGTTGTCAATATCGTACACGAAAAGGTACTTTTGGCATATTTCAAGGAAGAATTTTTGCGCCTATTTTTCATTATAGTACTCAGTCCTATAATAAAATCATTATAGTACTCAGTCCTATAAAGTATGTCATTTTGACACTGAAAATGAAATCCATAATAATGTCATTATGACACGTCGGAATATAAATCATATTATATCCTTGTACCCGCCTTACGTGACTATTGTTGCTTCAGTATGTTTCGAGACTCGCGGATGGAATGACGCTGTCGAGGGTTCCACGTGCTTGACGTTCCGAATTTTAAACGTTATGTTAGTTGTAGCATTACCTGATTTTTTTTTCTGTTGTGAAATAATTCATAATAATAAATGTTGTGATGTGATTTCAAATTTGTGTGACATCTCCTATTGGTTCTGTTGCAAAACACACAAAAAGTGTGTTATTTTTTTATGAAATTTAATTATAAAACGAATTATTTTAAAATAAGATCGAAGTTAAGAGATTATATACCTTAAAATTGTAGTTTTTTTTTCTAAAAAGTTTGAAAAGGAAGTGATAACGCGCGTCAAAGACGTCTTGATGTCAAGAACTAAACATGTGCGTTTACAATTCTGTGTTGCAATATGACAACACCGCCTATAATGCACTGACCTCTTTTGAGACTCGAGACTGCCTCAATAAGCTATTGATTGCGAACGTCCTCGGTAGCGCCCACGTAAATTTTGAGATTTCATATAAAGTGTATATTTATTTCGCTTAATAATTCACAGCGCCATTTATGTTTATTTTTCTTCAATTTATTTTCATCTCGGGATTTGCCGGTTTAAATATAATAAGTCATTTCCATAACGCCCTGTATAACGATCGTAGAAGAAATAATATGTTCAATGGTCTCAAATAATTTTTAATAACACTTTCCCCAGTTTGAAATCGCCGACGCTTCGAAACACGAATTCAGTGTCCGTACCGCGGTCGACCGACAAACAGAAGGGTTTCATTCCTAGCGAAGCTTTAAACTTTTTCTAATTTTAAGAACTGTCTACACGCGACTAAACATTTTTCAGTTATAATTAACAAATGTGTTTTAGTTTGGTCAAACTTTTTACCAGCTGTATCATAGTTCATCGTTTTGGGGACGCTTCTCTCGCCAGCTGCTATGTCCTCCCATAACGGTCTACAAATATGACAAATCGATTGTGGGATCTCCAAGAGTCAACATACATCTACCCCCAAGAGTCAGTTTTCGAAACTGTGCCAGTTATAAGTTTTTAGGTTATCTATTTTTTGGTGTATTTATATCGTGGCTTTTAAACTATAGAATAGATACGTATTTATTGTTTTTATTATTAATCTTCTTGTTTTACAAAGCTTTGCGGGCTCTGCCTAGAGATAGCCCTTCTATTCGGCATATTTACCCCACTCAAGGCTTTGGAAATATTAGTTTTAATGATTCCTTTTAGTACGTGTGTAATATTATTGATTTTGTACGATTAATAAGGATACTTGTGAATTTATTTTATACTTGTTTACATTTGCATTTCGATAATATATACATTTGCTATAAACTATGTAAATAAAGTTTTTGTTTCGAAAACATCCCTTTCAAGCTTTTTTCACAACGCTGTTATTTTCCATATCATTATTATTTTTAAATAGATCACATGCATATATTTTTCTTAAATGTTATTTAAAACGGTTCAATACAGGGTGTCCGAGTGGGATCCTCTTGGATCTACAACGTGTCCAAGATATGGAGGGCCAGTACAGGGATCTCGAAAACCATAAGAGATACGAAGTCGGTTAAATGGAGGTAAAGTTGTCGGTGACGTCACGATGCCGTTCGGGTTGTCAGGGCTAGGATCCCTTCTACATATTTTCATCAAATTTTATATTTTTTTCTGTACGAGATGTATAATTTTTTTTAATGTTCCTCTTCACTAGCGGAGATCGTGTATAATATGTTTTTATAATTATAGTTCACTTCTTTCGTCATTTTTTATAAATTTTACCCCTCAACCTGACGAAGATAACTGACATAAATCGCTTTTTAAATTCGATGGAAAAAATGGCGTCCGAAATCGATTTTTTTTAGTGCATTCGCTTACAAATCGATGGGTTTTGCTGAATGTGCCGATTTTTTCCATCGAATTTAAAATGCGATTTGACAGGGATTTATGTAATTTCTGTTGTGTCCGCTTGAGGAGTGAAATTATAATTATAAAAACATATTATATACGAATGATAGAAAAGTTTTGGACTTGCATTGTCTTTATTTGTTATATATCACAACGTTTCAACTGGTAAGTATCCCAGTCGTCTTCAGGTGAATACTAAATAAGAAAAGTAACTACAGTTCTATTTATACTAGCTATGTGCACTGAAGCATAATTGAGATGGGTGCAATCGTGCGTTCAGTTTTGCGTGATATTAGTAATTATAAGCTTACATCTACTTAACAAAGGTTTCCAGATATTTCTTAAATCTAATGAAGGTTTACTAAAACAGCCAGGATTCTGGTGTATGGTAGCAGCTTCCTTGAACTTCCTCCAGTGTGGTTCTTTGAGCAGGATTTCGGCTTCTGTCCACCTGATGTGATGGCCGTCTGTCCAGGAATGGTCAGCTGCACCTGATTTTTCCGTTTCTCCTTTTGAACTGAACGCACGACTGCACCCATCTCAATTATGCTTCAGTGCACATAGCTAGTATAAATAGAACTGTAGTTACTTTTCTTATTTAGTATTCACCTGAAGACTACTGGAGATACCAGTTGAAACGTTGTAATATACAGGGTGAGTTTTTTAAAATGTTACAAGGCGATATCTCGCAAACGGTTTAAAATATTTTCTTGAAATTTTAATGAGGTAATAGTGAGATGGGGGGACATATTTAAACATATTTTTGTTATCTACCCCCTTTCCCCATTTTGAGGGGTGAGGGGTAACTTTGAAATTTTAAATGGGAATATGTACTTTTGTTTATTAAATTCGGATCTACGTAAAAAACTACGTATTTGTAAAAAAAAAATTTTTGGTTAGCTCCACTGGTTACCGAATTATAATTAATTTATTATTAAATTTCTATTGGATTTAAAAACTAACTAAATTTAAAATAAATCAAGTTCACTTATTTCAAAATTATTATTCGTTTACGTGGAAATGCGTTGTTTTGACTTCAGTCAGTTGAGAATTTTTACATATCAACGATTATTTCTCAGCTTGGTCAATTGAACATGGAAGCGAATTTTAGTGTGCAAGTTGATATGTTGTTAATGTTGGGGGAGTGCAGAAGAAACTACAGACAAGCTTCACTAAGGTGGGCGGAAAGGTTTCCTAACAACCTGAAATCTCACATGGCAATACAGGCCCGTAATCATTTAAACGAATTGTTTGAAAACAGGTGGATTGGTCGAGCTGGTCCGGTTTAACGAATTGTTTGAAAACAGGTGGATTGGTCGAGCTGGTCCGGTCAATTAGCCTGCTAGGTCTCCGGATTTGACCCCTCTTGACTTTTTCTTCTGGGGATTTATAAAAGACAAAGTGATGGCGACTGCACCTACAACTATAGACAATATAAAAGACCGAATCCGCTTTGCCTGCTTATTAGTGACACCTGAAATGTTAGAGCGGGTACGAAATTCGTTTAAAAAAAGAGTGAGAAAGTGTTTGGAAGTTGAAGGGAGACATTTCGAACATCTTCTGAAACATGACAGGCGATGAAGGGTAAATAATATTTTTTAAATTTTTATAACCTAATTAATTATAATTCGGTAACCAGTGGAGCTAACCAAATTTTTTTTTGTACAAATACGTAGTTTTTTACGTAGATCCGAATTTAATAAACAAAAGTACATATTCCCATTTAAAATTTCAAAGTTACCCCCCACCCCTCAAAATGGGGAAAGGGGGTAGATAACAAAAATATGTTTAAATATGTCCCCCCATCTCACTATTACCTCATTAAAATTTCAAGAAAATATTTTAAACCGTTTGCGAGATATCGCCTTGTAACACTTTAAAAAACTCACCCTGTATAACAAATAAAGACAATGCAAGTCCAAAACTTTTCTATCATTCAAGAAACACCATTGTCTACAACCTTCAAACAAACAATATTATCGATCTCCGCTAATGAAGAGGAGCATTAAAAATAAAATTATCCATTTCGTACAGAAAAAATGTAATATTTAATGAAAATATTTAGGAGGGATCATAACCAAGCAAAAAACCGACAAGAAAATGCATTCAGCAGAACTACAAATCGATTAGCATCGTGACGTTACCGATTAAAAATCCCTTATAAACCGATGGGCTCTGCTGAAAGCAGCCATTATTGTGACCAGTATAGTTGTTGCAGAATTATACCGTTGACTCTTACTGCATGTAATATTGTGATTATTTTGCCTTTATTTGATGGTGCCTTGGTTTGACATTTTTTGGAAGAATCATCCCAACCTTCTCTTGGAGTGTCATGGGTATCGAACCATGTTTCGTCAAGGTAAATAATTGGACGATTTTCTTCTCTAAATTGTTTAACAGCTGTTAAATATTTAAGTCTCCATTCCCGTAAACGTTGAGATTCCATTAATGTTTGTCTTTTATCAATGCTTCGGTATTTAAAAACCATTTTACGCAATATTTTCCTAAGGCTTGAAAGGCTACAAGAGATATTTGTTTCGTCTTTAATCAGCCGCTCTTTGAGGGAAATCAAAGTGGGTACAGTTTGTGCCTCATACATTTGGTAAATCTTTCTTCTTAATAAATCCATGTCATTTTCGTCAATGCTTCTAAATGTGCCAGAATCACTCCGATTTTTTCTAGGATTAACAGGTTTAAGTACTATGTCTCTTACCGAAGATAAAGGAGTTTTTATCAAGACGTCTCTGCTAAAGCATCCATCGAATTAAAATTTCTACTCAATAACGATTGATACACATTTTGAATTATTAGTTTGGCATCGGTAGATAAATGCTTTCTTTTAAAAATTACAGTTGAATATGCCCCCCTATCAGCACAATTCCAAGGACGCCACATTCTACCACTAATAAGCCTAACCAAAAATTACTCGCCGGAAAACCACTAAAGATTAAAATTATTAAAAATCACTTTGTATTTTTATATGCATCAGACATAGGTATAAATTGAATTTGTATACCTGGTCCGGCTCTGCTCGAAAAGGTTTTAAAATTTGGGATTTCCTTATATATTTTATGGTCGAAGGGATAATGAGGTTTTATTGCAGTCAAAAGATCAACGGTATAATTCTGCAAGTACTATAACATCAAATTTGGTTTTATATAAATATAGTTAAATGTTACATTTACTTCAAAATGTCAATGACAAACAAATATAAATAATTCAGGGGGGAGGGGGTTTCGACCTACCCCTCCTTGGGTGCGCTACTGGTTGTGACCAATTTTGCCTTATTTCGCAAAAAATATTGGAGGTTACAGGCTGCAATTTTGAATCACGGCTGAATCAACTGATATTATATGATTTTTAATGTATTATAACATGAGATGTCCATATTTATGATTTTTTTTTAAATTTGATTTTTGGTAATTTTTTGTTTTAATGTTGGTGCAATATTGGTCCTATAAGTGCAGTGACGGAGTCTGCTCCAGATAAATCATCCCGTTCTTGTAACCATATTCAAGTTGGCAATCCACAAAAGCAGCAGGAAAACTGATGGATGGAAGGCATGCGCATTAAGAAACCAGCTGATTTATTTATGCAATATTCTTGCAACTTGCCAAAAAACGGGTCTGCTCGATTTTTATTGCAGGTTCTGCTACAAGTTTGGTGGAAAACATAATGATTTTTACATTACCAACCAAAAATAAAAGTTACTAAACATCAACCTTAAAATACGTCTCGTGTATTTATTGTCGATCGTGTATTCGTGTTGATTTATATTCTTATTCAGTTTTTAGTTGTGTTTTCCTGAGTTTCACGGTACTTTTTTTTGCTGGGTTGGCAGCCCTCGCCGTTGAAACCGCAACTGCAATAGAATTGCCGACTGTAAAACGATTTGCATGATATATTGCTTGCCACTCTCATGCCAAAAATTAACTTGCAGCAACAAAATTGCAAAAGTATTGCAGACTCTAATGCGATCTTTATGTGAATCCAAAATTGCATGCAATTTTAACGCAGGGTTAAAAATGCAGGGTGAACATGCATAGTTGTAGATCGGCCTTACCATGTTTATGATGACAAACTCGATGGGAAAGTTCACTCAATAAATGCCTTTCGTAAAGATTGTACCTAAAAATTTTGCCTTCCTATACGCACACTTAATTAAACAACTGCTTACTGCACTGTTGTGAATTGGTCCTTTTGCTGTGAACTTTTGTAATATACTCATTGTATAGACTTGACGGGAAAGCTTTGTGGTGGGTAATTTTTCATAGTTCCCATTCCAGTTGACGGTTTTTCCAGTTACTCCATTATTCGGCGGCCCATTGACGTCTGGAAAGTCGGAAGGCCGAGTGACGTGTTAACCTCAAATAATCAACATAACGCAATCCGTGTGATTGGTCGGAAATTGACCAGACAGAGCTGGTTATGCGTTCCTAGATAGATAGACAATTTCAAATAGACGGCATATATGGGGTTAATAATGTTTGCTTCCGGGGATTAATTAAATATATAGAGGGTGTTATGGAAATGACGTATTATATTTAAATGGGTGACTCCTTGGGTATCCTAGAGAAGCCCTTTTTTTTTTAAATCGACCGTTTTAAAAGTGGAGTAACAAACACTCTTACTCACAGGTCAGTCCGCGCTACTGTACAATATTTCACCCAGACACAATGGCAATGTTGCTAAACTTAATGTAAAACTAAAATTCCATATACCTAAAGAGCGAGGAAATCCAGGCACAAATACAATCAGTTTTTTCTTTTTCATGGGAACACTCCTGGAAACACTTTATGTACACACAGTAATAGTGAAACAGAACCGATAGTTAGCTTTTGAAAATACAATAATACAGATTATTCGATTTTAAACGCGACGAAATTTGACGTCCAGAATAAACGTTTCAATAAAAACAATATTCAAAGATTATTTATGGACGGGCAAGAGCGGATTGCTGAGAGTGTGTTGGTGATCGACGAGACACATCGTATCCGGTTGGTCTTCAACTAACAGACCGCAAGCGTGCGGCGCTATATGAAACTACGTCTCTCATGCAATGTAAGGCGTCAAGAGGTCATTGGCATTAGACCTAGTGACGTACGTGCCTTAAAACTTATTTAATACGTACTATTCCATTTTTTTTCGGGTTGTTTAAAACATAGTCCGTCGTAAATGTTCTTCAGTTAATTGTACAAAAAGGTATTACAGAATGGAAAAGTGTTTAAATTATTTTATTTTGTCTAAAGAGTTTAAGGTGTACATATGACAACACCGGCCGGAATTCCTTGATTGCTTACCTGTATCGCAGTACCACACATGTGTTTTTCTGGTTTGACGTCAGGTCACTTTTATCGCTGAATGAATTAAAAGCGCCATGTATTTTTCTTCAATTTGTCTTTATCTCAGGAATTGCCGGTTTAAATATAATACCATTTCCATAACACCCTGTATACTGGTTCGACTCGCTATATGCTGTGGTGTCCTTAAATCAAGGAGGGGAGGGTACGGCTTTGGTTCACAGTCTTTTAAGAATAAACAATTCACATTCTTAGGTAGGTTGTAAAAAACTTTCCAGAAAAATAATCGGGAAGCTCTGGAAATTAGTATAATTTTTCTTTGTCGTTTTCTGTTAATTAGACAGACATTAGGTTGCGCGCCCTCGAGCTTTCGGAATGGACTTTTTATATAGCCCTTATTGGAATGGCCGTCTTTCATACCTGCTGTCACGTTTAACACTACCAGATTAGCAACTGTCATATTTGTCGTTATTGTTAAATAAAATTCTTTATTGTTCTTCAATGTTTGTGTGTTAAATTTAAGTATTGTTTGTGGAAAAAATAGTAATTTTTATCTCAAAGACTATGTCAAGTACTTTTGAGTCCCGTCCGTCGATTGTTTGGTTTTCCTAACCAAGACATCAAACCGATCAGCTGATACAATTAAAACAGAAACAGACAGCACACCCATTTCTTTTTTGTTGTGTTTATTTTCGTAATAACGAGCGTCACATTGACGTGTACAGTTCGTTTCACGATATTTGGATACGACTTAATGATTTCCTGGGTCGGTCCCATTGTGTAGACAAGAGCTTGGCAATAAACAAGTGAAGTATGAAGGGACGGACTAAGGAAAACAAGTAATGATATGATTATATTAATGTAATCAAATGAAATAACATTTTTTTTAAATATTACTAGTCATATTTATTTACATTTATAATGTCATTCTATAGATAGTTCTGTTCCGCTATCGCTATCCTCATCAAAATTAATTATAATTGGATTAATTATACGGTCCAGACTAATATACGAATGTTCTACAGTTATTACGTGACGGACTGAATTTTTCCAACTACCTTTTTTTAAATATTACTAGTCATATTTATTTACATTTATAATGTCATTCTATAGATAGTTCTGTTTCGCTATCGCTATCCTCATCAAAATTAATTATAATTGGATTAATTATACGATCCAGACTAATATACGAATGTTCTACAGTTATTACGTGACGGACTGAATTTTTCCAACTACCTGGGGGAATATCATTAAAGCATTTTCGTATTAATTCTACAACACTAAAACTTAAAGTCGGAGAAATATTTTCAGACCTAACCAGTGATTTTAACTGGTGCCACATATGCTCTATGGGGTTAAAAATGCAATAATAGGGTGGGAGCCGTATCACTGTATGTCCAATTTCTTCTGCCAATGTGTCACAAACATATACTTTTTTTATACAAAATGTCTTTAAAACTTCTAAAAGATCACTTTTTTTATAACTTTCTTCAAAATATATATCATTCGCCGCCATGTAGTTCTGAATCTCCAATTTTGTATTATTTGAGCTTGGAGCTTTATGTAATTGGCGACTGTGATAGTTCGCATTGTCCATTACTATCACGCTATTCTGAGGAATGTTTGGTAAAAGACAATTCTTGCGCCATTCCTCAAAAAGTTCGGCCGTTGTATCTTCATGGTAGTCCACACAAGAGTCTTTAATGTTTTTTGCAGAAAGCCACAAGGCATTTGGAACCCAACCGTTTTCTGACCCAACATGTAAAATGCTTATTCTTTTTCCTTTATTTGACGGAGCTTTTGTTTTACTGCAACACTAGAAGAAGCACCACCAATGTTTTTCCATGGACGCCACATACTGTTTTTTATACGTTTGGTAAAATAATATCGGTAATACAACTAAACTCTTCCAGCAAGAAATAAAAACTAACAAATTTTACCACAAAAAGATATTTAAATATAAATTAAGCAACCTAACCTACCTGATGTGCCTATATTTAATTATAATTATTACAATCCGGTCCTTTCCACATAATAATAACAAATGGTCATAAATAATGGGATCGCCGCAGGTACTTTTACTGCAGTCAATAAGTTATATCCATTTTTCGTGAAACAATCTTTACAAAGCGGATAGAAATATCGGGTCCATATTTGGTTCAAGGCAATGGCCTCTACTATCATGATAGTTTCTTTTGTTAACCTTGTATAAATCAGGTAAGATTAAATAGTTTTTGAAGTCTATCAAAATGATTAATGTAACAATTTAGACCGTCAAGAGCTAAAATTACAATGTCTCCAGAAGAAATAAACCCGAACCCAAACAAAATGGAGAATTTTGATAGTTACATTCTTAAACAAGCCCTTTTGATGACTGAAGTAGCGATGGATCTCAAAGATCGTTACGTTGCGGGGGAAAAATATACAAATTATTTAAAAACCATGCTAAATGGTAAGTAGTCAGTTCTATCGTAAAGAAGTGGTTTAGGTAATTACGTTTAGCCATCGGATTTATGTTAGAAATGATGTTCAGTAGAGTTGTGCGTCCTGCTGTGTTGCTTTTAGGCCAGCAACTTTCACACAAATAAAAAGGATGATGATTCCTATGCTGACAATAGGGAAGGTAAAGAACTGACCAACAAGCAAATAATCCGAATTCTTCTTTGTGGACTATGTTGCTCTGCTCAGCCGTTTCTGAACATCGGAAGGAATGCGAGCAAAAAATTAGGCTTAGCGTGCCGTTAGTTGCGTTATAAAAGTCGTTAAAAAAGAACCATGTAATTTCCAATTCCAATTCAAATAATCAAACTTACCAGTAATATAATAAACTTTAATATAATGTTATGCATAGCGTTTATCTACCCATAGATTCAAAAGTTTTGCATCACTCTGATTTTGGCATGGTAAGATAATTTCAGGAATGATTTTTTTTAAAAAACGTTTATTTATGTTAAACGATACCATTTTTGGTGGCAAAAAAAATATTATCAAACCATTTGTTTAAGATGACATATTACCCCATATTCAATGTTGTATTTTGTTGGCGCTGGCCAGTTAAATTTTTCGGTTCAGTGTGTAAAAATGAATCGCCGAGTAATATCTGAAATTGATCGTGCAAGAATAGTAGCTTTAGTTGAAGAAGGTCATTCCCAAAGATTTGTTGCTGAAATAATAGGGTTTTTTCAAAGCGACGTCTCTGATACTGACTATTGTGTATCAAGTTGCAAAATCTAAACTAGAATAACAAAAGAAAAAAATATTAAATATTATTTTTTTAAAATCCGCGGTTTTGTTTTGGTTACGAATATAGATATAATATTCTGGAATCGTAAAGTACTCTGTATTACCTTTAAAATGATATGTATCGCAAGGCAGTACTGTTCTTATTCAATTTTTTAAACAAGATGACGCCCATCCGCCATTTTGAATTTCAGCATCATGAAATATGCAAGAAGGGTTCCTACCACACTGCCAAATTTTTCTAAAATACGGTAAATGAAATAAAGGATAATAAAAAAGTAATAACTATGCAGTTGTTTTTAAAACGCCGCCATTTTGTTTTGGGTGCGAATAGAGAAATAATATTCTGGCATCGTAAAGTACTCGATAGAACCTTCAAAATGATGTATCGCAAGACCCCTTCCTATTAATTTGCTTTACCGATATGGCGCCCATTCGCCATTTTGACAGTTAGAGCTGTATTGCAGCCAAACGCAAATTTTGTAAAAAAAAATTATCTGTTCAAAAGTTAGCATGGTGAGGGGACATTAAAGAACCGCACTGCATAATACATAATATGATACTACATATCTCAAAAGTAAATTCAAACCAATTTACTGATTTTGATGTTTTAAAAATTATTTCTCTTGACATTTGCACGCGGGTAGTCATCACTCTAGGATCGCCCCTGGTGTTTAGGTACAGCACTTATTGTGATTGTTTTTAGGAGCAGAAAAGGCTATATCAGCACTACAAATAACTTCAAAGTCTTCGTTCAATTTGGCACACAAATGTTTACAGTCGAATATGTCGAATTTGCCAGAACAATTAAGGCAGGAGTATGAAAACTTACAAGGTACAGTAAATGTCACATTGATTCGGCGCGGCATTCAGACAATATTGAAAAAGTTGTTAGATGAATTTTGTATGCAAGCCGCTAAATATACATTTCTCTAAGAAATTAACTCACCACCAATATTAGTAAAAAATTTTAACGTTATTTTTTATTAAAACCAAATCAAGCGCGAATCCAGGGGGGTCATGACCCCTCCCAAACCAACAATGGAACACGGAAAATGACATATTTTCCGGCTTGACTACCGCGATAGCGTATTACTTTTCGTTAGTTGCTTATATGACCCTCCGCAAAACGAAGTTTGACCCCCCCACAAAAAAAACTGGTCCGCCCTTGTTTCAAATTCCGTTATATTTATTATAAATACCCTGTGTTACAATTAGGTATTAAAACTTATTTTCGCGAATAACTTCTTGACCCATACTTGAAATAAACGACAGTCCAGTTTTTCCCGTGTTTGAATCATGTGGGATAAGACGATTTTAGTTTGGTTCTTGTTTATTATTAAAAACGCCAAAGGAAGATCCAATTCGCCTCGTGCCAACAAAGCGCGAAATGAGCACGAGTCAAATCGAAGATTTCGACTGACTCCGGCATCCTCTTAAAAGTTAAGACATCTTAGTCTTATTTTCGTATTCCCCGTAGCACTTAAGCTAGCTTAACCTTAAGCCAACAATATATTAGGGTTAATTATGTAGCTTAGTATCTGCACACTACTGTGAAGTTAATGAAAATAACTGTCGTGGAGGCATTCGTTTTACAAACATACAAAATTTTCATTTGTATAATAATATGGAGATGAACAATTTATTGAGGACGATAGGGATATATTAGATATATTATAAACGATTTTATTATAGATCTTGAATTTCCCAGGAGTTCGAGAGGTTTTGCCTGCTAGTGTTTTAGAGCATAATCTAAAATTTGATAATAGTGATAAATTTTTTATAAAACTCAATTTAATTTTTGGTATAATATTTGTCACCGGAAATAGTCACAATAACCATGTTTTAGGAACAACAGGGTTTTCTGCATAAGATCTCTTTGTAGTAGCATCCATAACAGTGGAGAAAAATACTTATATCTTGTAAGAATAAATTCAAATTCGACACACAACTCAACAAATTGTCCGAACCCTAAGGTCAGATATTAGAGAATGTTCTTAAATGCAGCAGCCATTACCTTATGAAAAAATAGGTTAGAAAACGCAACGATGCTTAGATAAGCCCGCAAATATTACCTACGGTGTATACCATGTTCTATTTAAGACAGCTTAAAGAAATAGGGCTTAAGTTAAGCTGGCTTTTGGGCAAAACGGAGAATACGGGCCTTAAAGATTCTTCTTAACCTGTGATCATTTTCTTTTACATTTTCTTTCTTTTTAGGTATAATTCAACGACAACTAAATACTTTTGAAATAAAAACCTCAGAGGATAATGTATTTTGCGACGGTTTAAACTTAGATCAATTATCTGATAAAATCAAATCTTTGGAGGCCAGACACAGAAATTCGGATAATATGCTTCCTATGAATCCATCAAGTAGCAGAAGTTCTAAGGTTTGTATAAGAATCAGTAATTATGTTTTTCATTACTTCAATAGGGCGCCTCACCATGTCGGATGTAACTGTTTGGAATGCATTGATTATACCTGGCTGAAGCTCGTGGATATTATTACATAGGGTGTAATATATTTTGTCCTGGAGATTTCTCTACAAACAAATAGCCCAGCGGATGAAGACAGGCCTGTTCCGTGGCCACCTCGATCACCATTTCTGAATGGTGCTACCAAGAAACGGAAGCTTTTTCGATTGGTAAGATGTGAATGACCAGAGAATAGCTGATTAACATTAATGATTTCCTTTTATATTCATATGATATTTTCCTAACTGTATTTTATCTCGATCGCTTTGCAAGCGAGGGTAAGGAAATTTGTAACTTATTTGCAGATTATTTTCAGGAGGCATATGTTCCTGGGCAGCACGGTACTCAATCAATATTTTCTGATAATAGTGGTAATAATCGACTTTTAATTACAGAAAAGCAAATATGTGAAACCATTGCTACTCTAGATCACACAAAGTGTCCCGGTCTAGATAATATTCCTGGCATATTTATTAAAAAATGTAGTCCTTATCTTGTTAAACCTCTTTTGCACATATATAACATCTCATTACTACAGGGTCTTTTTCCTACAATGTGGAAAATATCTCATATAACTCCTTTGCCCAAGAGAGTTAATAAACATAACGTAAAAAACTATAGACCCATAAGTAAATTATGCATTTTGGGGAAAATATGCAACAACACGGATTTTTTCTACGTATGTCCATTGAAATAAATCTGGTGGAATTTATAGATTTTATTTTGAGAAATATGGATGATCGGAAGCAGATTGACGTTGTGTACGCGTACTTCAGTAAGGCATTTGACAAAATTAGTCATTCCATCCTGATGAAGCGTCTTGCTGATGTCGGTGTGCATAGCAGCTTGCTGAGATGGACTTGGTACTATCTTAGTGATAGACGACAGATGGTTTTCGTTGGTGGTTTTTATTCTAAACCTTTTAACGTGCCGTCTGGTGTGCCTCAGGGCAGTAACATTGGTCCCCTGTTTTTTATCATATACATTAATAACATACAACAATGCTTTAAATTTTCTACATTTTACATTTTTGATGTACGCAGATGACCTCAAATTTTTTCGAATAATCAGGGTGCCAGGCGATTGCCCTTTGCTGCAAGGTGATCTTAATGTCTTGGTAAGATTCTGTGAAAGTCAGAGTTTATTTCTTAATCTAGAGAAGTGTGTATCGATTACGTTTACCAGAAACAAAAATGTACACAATTTTCGTTATACTCTTAATGATAGTGATCTCAGATCAGTTAATGAAATACGAGATTCGGGTGTTATAATGGACACTAAGTTAATTTTTAGCTCTCACATTGAACATATTATAAATAAGTGTAATCGATCGATTTTTAGGATTTATTATAAGAAATAGTTTAAATTTTAATAATCCTCAAACGGTTCTAAACGTGTATTATGCGTTTATATTTAGTGTACGTAGTTTTGCATTCGTTGTTTGGAACCCAGTTCTTGTCACGAAAATCAGACATAGCTACAGTCAATAGCAACTATAAACCTATAATGGAAAAGTTTTCAGTAATGCCACTTACTGAAAGACGAATGGTTTCCGATGTAGTTATGATGTACAAGTTGGTGAACGGCCTTGTTGATTCGCCAACAGGTCAAAGTTAAGCTTTAATGTACCGTTTAGAGACTTGAGGCTTCCAAATACCTTTAATATTCCACTAAGAAATACAAATTCTGGAAAAAATTCTCCTCTCTGTAGAGCGACTCGGGCGTGTAATAGGCTTTCTTTAAGAATGGAAATGTTCGAATGTTCGATATGTCTATAATAAGAGAGAACAATGCTGTAAATTAGTGTTGTGATCGCTCGAGCGAAAAACCGCTTGAGTACTCGATTATTGAAATAACCAACATCGCCAGATTATTGAAAAAAACTGCTCGAGTTGTATATTGAAGCGAAAATCGTCGCTTGTTACTTATTACCTTTCACTCGATACCCGAGCGTCGCTACTTGACGCCGACCGAATTATGCTGCTTGGTAGTGTGATCGCTCGATAGGAAATACTACCCAAGTTATAAATTCAAGCGAAAAACCGATAATCATTGCTTTTCACTTGATACCCAACCGAAATACCGTAATGTGCCGATTGGCGACGTTCGAGTTTGACGCTCAGAAGGCTGATACGAGATACGTCTTTGTTAAAGGCACATACAAAGAAGTATGCCAAATCCCTTAGTGGATTCATCGCGACATGGGTTTTGACTGGCTAGTCAGCGGCGATTGTAAATTTAAGAAAATTAAAGGATATAATTTTTTAAAAAATCAGAATCCCTTAATAAAAACTCTAGACTAAACTTCTAAAACTTACAGAAACAACCCCTGGTGTTTTATCAACATATTCTTCTTAGTCATAAAAATTTCAAGTGATTAATCGCTCGAGCGATTCACTCGATTATTAAAATCGCTCGAGTATCAAGTACTCGATTATTAAAATCATCGGTTTTTCCCAACACTACTGTATATATTCCTAAATTTTAGGTTAACATCAATTAATGTATACATATACTTAATTTAAACATTAATAACTCGCACTAGCCAATACCACAACGTGGATGCTATATTAGGCTCAGTGCCTGTTATGTCCCTATTTTGTAAATGAATAAATAAATAAATATCCTACTAACTGACAAGCAAGTACACTTGCTGAATTGGTATTTTGGCTCTAACTTTGTTAGACAACGTACAGCAGATTTTGCTCTGTAGTTCCAGCTGATCGGGGACTACAGCCCGAAGAATAGCTGTTCTAGAATTATTTGTTTTCAATATCATATGAGACATCTCCAGGTGGCTGAAAAATAATTTTTCTTGTATATTTCTGTTAGTTCCACCAGTCCAGCAAGTAGACTATTCTTTCATTATTCTAATAGTATTTTTATATTTTCTTTTAGTTAGACATTAATGAAAAATATCCAGAAAACCTATCACGAGAATCCTTGATAGACGTGAACGTAATAAATCTGCCTCCAGTTCCGGAAGATATTTTCACCAGTTTTTCTAACAATAAACCAATACGAACTTCGAGCCTGTCTTCCTTAAAAAGTATGAGGAAGATTAAATTGTTTCTTCAAAAGGCGGAAAGCTCTGACGACGAAGACAGTTCAGATAATGATGATCATGATTATTCCCGACTAGTATATGTAAGTATTTTAAAGCCAAAGTTCAAGGATATTTTTCTATTATTTGAGGGTGAATGTGGGTATCGATTTTTGCGGAACATGTTGCGTAAAGTGTTCGTCTCCCTTGTTGTTGTTCAGTTTGTGTTATGTTTAGTTCTTATGTTTTAAATATTTAAAGTGGGGTTAAGTATTTACCAAATTTTTGGTTTGGTTTCGGAAATTTTTGCTTAAGTTTGCTATATATTTTCAACGAATCACGTTGATTGTAATTATTGTTAAACGACAATAAAACAAAATTAAAACTAAAATAAAAAGTCTATTTACTTTTCAGGTGATATTAATATCAAATACCAATGTATGGAAAAATTATTATTTCCCAGACCACCCGATGATACCTTATACAATAAGGGCGTGTTTTTATCTACACAGTAGCACTTTAAAATACTAATTCAGATTGAATGGTACTTCCGATTGCATGATACAATAAACTAAAGGTAGGATATCTAACCGTCCCAATTTCGTCTGCCGTGCGCAGTGACGTCACTGGCGAGTAAGTTTTAAATCTCTTATGGAGGTTTACATTGCTGTCATCGTTTTTAACTCTTTTTTGAATGTATTAAAACGTTTTAAGCATGTAATGATATATTTGTAATGAAAGAATAATATATGACAAGTATTTACGTATATTAATTTCATAGAAATATGACACACAAATACCACTAAAAAAAGAAAAGATATTAGACAAATTCTTCGCGCCATTTAAGCCGGCGACGATAGCCGAAGCATGCCGAAAGTTGCTCGCCGACCACTGCTGATTTTGAAACAGTGTTGCCAGACTTTTACAATTGTAATAGATCCACTACTATTTAACATTCTTGTTGTGGGGCTCCCCATATGAAATTTATGTTCAATCTGGAGATGGTCCCCCATCTAATAGGAAAGTAACGACCTTTTTTTCGTACTATTATTACTCTGACGCCGTTTTAATTAAAAGTTTTTACGTTTAGTGGTATGTGAAATGAAAGAATAATATCATGGTATTTAGGAATATTTATTTCATGTAGATACAACAAAGATTAAAGCTAAAATACGACCTAATTATCTTTCCGCTTACACAACTGTATCCATTTTAATTGTTTGTTTTTATCTTTAGGAAAGCGGAAAAACCTTATATTTCTATTAAATGTCTTTGCCTGGTTATCCATATCACAACCGAACATAGCGCACCTCATTTTATGAAAATTCAGATATTTTTTTTAATAAACACAACACTATTAGAAAACGTTCTGGTAAACTTACAAAATGTCCACCAAAAACTACGGCAACCGTACAGCAGTGTTGCCAGAAATCCGTGATCGAAAGAAATAGAGTGCCGGTTCGAAACCTAATAGGAATAGTAAAAAACGGTGTCAGAGTAAAACGAGTACGAAAAAAAAGGGTCGTTACTTTCCTATTAGATGAAATTTATGTTCAATCTGGAGGTGGTCCCTCCAGATTGAACATAAATTTCATATGGGGAGCCCCACAACAAGAATGTTAAAATAGTAGTGGATCTATTACAATTGTAAAAGTTTGGCAACACTGTTTCAAAACCAGCAGTGGTCGGCGAGCAGCTTTCGGCATGCTTCGGCTATTGTCGCCGGCTCAAATGGCGCGAAAAATTTGTCTGATATCTTTTCTTTTTTTAGTGGTATTTGTGTGTTATATTTCTATGAAATTAATATACGTAAACACTCGTCATATATTATTCTTTCATTTCATATACCATTACATGCTTAAAACGTTTTAATACATTAAAAAAAGAGTTAAAAACGATGACAGCAATGTAAAGCTCCATAAGAGATTTAAAACTTACTCGCCAGTGACGTCACAAGCCACGTGATCATCGGCGTGCAATCATACCTATAGTTACTTATACCATGTTCCGATTGTGTGGGACTGCTAAGAGATGGCATTACGCGTTGTATTTTCTCGACTACCGTTGATAATACAGCGTGAAGTATAGAGTCTTCTCTGATGATAGATATGGACACCTACCCTGTACTGACGAGAACAAAAGAGTTCGAAACCGGACTGCAGGTGCTGACATCCTATCAATGGAAAATGCTTCCTTTTCTTGGTAGTACCATTCAATCTGAATTAGTATTTTGAAGTGCTACTGTATAGACAAAAATACGTATATAGGTATCATCGGGTGGTCTGGGAAAAAATAATTTTTCCATACATTGGTATTTAAAATTAAGACTGTTTAAAGCGTTTCTGGGGTGAGCTTATGTAAATATTTTGTTACATTTGATTTTAAATATACTACACAGGGATTCCTTTTTTTTAACGCTCGGACACGCCAATTCAAGTACCTATTTTAAATCAAGGAGGATACGGCATTGGCTGACAGTGTTTGCAGTATAAACAATTCACATTCTTAGGTAGGTTGTAAACAACTTCCCTGAAACTTGGTATAATTTTTCTTTGTCGTTTTATGTTAATTACGACATTTCGTCGACTTCGAGTGTTCGGAATATACTTTTTATAAAGCCCTTATTAGAACGGCCGTCTTACATACCTGCTTTAACGCTTGACACTATGGGATTAACAACTCCCATATTTGTCATTACTATTAAATAAAATTCTTTGTTGTTTTTCAGTGTTTGTGTGTATTGTTTATTGAAAAACTAGTAATTCTTAACTCAATATGTCAAGACAATTTCAAGTTTGCCGTAAGCGGGATAAACATACATGGTGTTATGGAAATGACGTATTATATTTAAATCGGCAATCCCTGAGATGAAAACAAATTGAAGAAAAATATCCAAAAATGGCGCTTTAATTTAATATACCCTGTACATGACCTTATGTCAAACCAAAAATGACCACGTGCTGCCCCTGTCAGGAAGGTAAACAAAGCAACATATGTCAACAGTGTTGTCATATTTTCAGGGTAAACTCTTTAGAAAGTCAATAACCGTTTGACAGATTGCAAGTTGTTTATTTTTCAGGGTACATTATTATAAACTTTTACGTTCAGTTCAGTTCGCTAGGAAACAATCTCTGATTTATAAACTTGAACTGACTCGAACGAACCGCCGCGGAGTTTTTAAATGGTCAGGTATGTTCTCATTTGTTCAATTCGAACGACACCCGTCAGATCTCGACAACTTAAAAGTTTATAAATGCCACTTACCCTTTAGAAAAAAAATGCAATTTTATTTAGCTTTTCGAACTTATTTAACACCAACTTAATTTATAAAAAACACCAAGTACCTAGGTAACTTGAACAAAAACAAACCGGCACAATAAAATCACATAACACATCTAAGTACCATTCAATCTGAATTAGTATTTTAAAGTGCTACTGTGTAGACAAAAATACGCCTTTATTGTCTAAGGGGTCTGGGAAATAATGTATTTAACATCTAAAAATTTTAAAAATAAATAACACGTTGTTTCTCTCATCGATATCGGCCTGCTTCTTTAAACAGCTGATTGTGGGCATGGGACTAATATTTAAAAATACAGCGTTGCCGCTTTCGATGTTTTATAAGCGACTATCATAAATTGCCGAATTTCCTTATAATATTACTTTCCTGTATAATTATAGTCTCGGAAATGGCTCTAGAGAGAAAGTGTGAGACGACTGGTCGGAAGACAGACTAGACCATTATTTCAGAGGGTAGTTCCTGTCAATTGTTAACATAATTGTTTAATTTTATCTTTAGCAAGGGGTTAATGGCCCATAGAAATTAGCGTTTTTATCTATTGCGAGATGATTAAGTGCTCTTGTTCTATGTGTGTTATTGTAAAGTGTAATTATGCGTTAGTGTTGAGTGTTGGGGTTTAGTGATAAGCTTATTATGCACTCCCACACTATCATCAGGACACGTGGATGAGCATAAAGTTTTTCCTATAGAAAAAAGAACTGAAAGTGTCTGTGCCCTGGATTCCTTAATCGCGTCCTGGATTTACTTTCTAAGTAAGCTAAATATTTATTTTTATAAGAAACTAAAGTTTTACACTTTTAAACATTTTGGCAACATTCGGCTTGAACATCTGTTGACTAATCAGCTGGGCAATGTAATATCTTCATATATGAATGTGCCGAGGAGTTGTGTGTGGGTTTAGGGGTGAATTACCCCACTTTTTAAACGTTCGATTTAAAAAAAAAATATGTAGCGCTTCTCTAGGACACCCCAGGAGTCACCCATTTAAATATAATACGTCATTTCCATAACACCCTGTATACATATACTTTTTAGTCACATTCGTCGATTGTTTGTTTTTCCTACCCAAGACAGAAACAGACAAAAGATAGAAGGAGATGGGGATTCTACACATAGAATTTAGATGTTTGTTTCAAATTAATGCGTTAGTATTTTTAGTTGCGCATTCTGTAACGTATATCATTGGTATATAGGGTGTCCCAGGTGGTAGGTATGACGCAATCTAAGATATTTAAAATGGCACACACCGAAATATTGAAAATTAAATTTGAAATTAATTATTTATTCAATTGCATTAAAATGAATGTGGCACTAGATTAAAAAATACAACAACTCAACAAAAATATATTAAGATTATTTAATTAAATGCTGAAATTGCCGAAACCAGAGGTATGGTTGGTTATACAAATAGTTTTAAGTATTTATCCTAGAATTGATACAATATTCTATTTAAAGAAGTCCTAGATGACGTCGCTACTATAATGCCATAACGTCGTATGGTCAAATAAGTAGTTTTGAGGTTAAAGGGCATTATTATATTGGAAAATTTCAAAGTATAATATTTTTTGCTTTATGCGCAATATAACTATTTTGATTTTCGATTTATTATCAAGGGTTATATTTTTAACATTACGCTTATCAAAAAAAATTGTTTTATGAATATCTTTTGGAAACATAATGCAAATACGACGTTTTATAAATAAAAGTGAAAGCTTGTTATTTACGATTTTGTGCAAAACATATATTTTTTATAAAAGGCGTGTGTTTATTACAAGAAATCATAGAAATTGGATATTAAAATAAGAGAAATAGTATATTACATAACGAGGTGGAAAGTGGTTCATTTTTGTCGAGAGAAAGGGATAGTTTACCGAGGCGCCGAGGTGAATCATTTCTCGAGACAGGACTGAAACTTCTCACCGAGGTTTGTATATTATCTTATTTACAACTTATGTTCCTTATCACAAGGGTCAAAGTTTTTTTACAGGCAACTTTCAGTAAATCGGAATTTAAAAATAAATCATCTCAAAAGCACCTGTAAATTTTTTAATAGGCTTCTTATAGTATCTAATTAGAGGAATTATATATGTCCACGCAAAAGATCATCATGACAAAAAGTTTTGTATAGCATCGATTTTTTTTAATAATTTAATGCCCGTCACATCGCTAATTTTACTCTTCTGAATCATATAACGACAATATTTGGAACTGAGTTATTTTAATCAGTCACTATAACCATTTTTCTATTATTTATAATAGCCTGTCTTATATTGGCTTAAAGTTTTGGAATGTTCCTTATAGAATGTTAAAATACTAAGAAAATTAGTAATATGTATTTTTAATCTACCTAGGTGTAAACAAAACTTGCACATCAAAATATACTTTTCCTTAATGGTTTATAAATGGTTAATATATTGTATATAGCTTCGGATAACAAACCGTCACATCAATGTATCTCCGGTAACATTTTCATGCGTGACCGGTGCCACTGTGACCGGCGATACAAAAATGCACAAATTCGTGGATAACAGCTAATACTAGCTGTGACCGGCGATACAACATAAAAACATACGCCTGGTAAAAAGTAGGCAATGTTCTAGTTTATACCTAAATAAACATAATAAGGAACTTACCTAAACAGGAGCACGCTTTACACAAATTCAAACACATACCGTCATATTTGTAAAACTATTCGGTCGACCTCTAGTGGCGTTATTTATAAGCAATTTCTGCCGTGACCGTCGATACATGCAGCTGCGAGGACGGAACTTCTGGTTAATAATTTCGTTAGAGAAACTAAACTGTTGATCTTTGAACATTATTTTTTCAATACAAATTGTAGTAGGAGTGTAAATTATTTATATATAAAAGTAACTTTAGTAAAATGACGTGAAATATAAAAGGGTAAAGTAAGAGATTATTGACTGGGGACACGTGACCGGCGATACATTTTTAAATTCAAATTTGAATACTGCAGCTGTAATCTAAAAAAAAGTTTTAAAATTGCTTTCTCATGCAGGAAGTAACATATAGTCAAGTTGTCAAGTCATTGGTTATTCAATGAATGTTGACATTTACCTGGATGGAAAATACCATTTACCCAGGTGGAAAGTGATCACTTTCTACCTGGGTAAATGTCACTCTCCATCTAGATAAATATCAAAGTTAAGAATACGTTTCTTTCAAGCTTTTAAAAAGTCTGGAATGTCACCATACATGTAAATAAATATATCAGCGAACCTTAGAGAGCATACATAATATTTTTAATATAAAAAGACAGTTTATTTTAACTTTTTTTCAATAATTCCTTTACAGGGCCTTGAATAAACCTATAATGATAAGCTTTAAGTATCTTTTTGAGACAAGGTTGTAAGTGGATACAGGCGACTTTATGTCAATAATTTCTTCAAATTATACAGGCGTAAGTATAATATAAATGCACATGCTACTTTATGTGATGCTCATATTATTAATTTGTGCCTAATTATGGGATATTACCTTGAACTTGCTATACATACGACCTTTTTTGGTATTGTAAAAATCATTTTCACGCATACGCCTTTTGAATATTTGCAATTCTTAGATATTTTTTCGTTAAAAATCATTTACAACCTTCTGTTGTATTGTGAAAGAGACAAATTTTACATACGATGATGTTAATATCTCAAAACATCAAAATTTTCACATACGACCTTATGAAATTATGGTAACGACGTCATACCTCTCACTTGTGACACCCTATATACCAACGTTTTACTTTTAAAAAATACTTTTTGACGTCTTTGAGCGTTAAAAAAAAAACAACTCCCTTACATTTAAATCAATTTGTGCAAGACTTTATCGACTATAGTATGCCTTTTTTATGATTTAAAAAAAGATACTTTTATTTAAATATGGACTCGCTTCTCATTTGTATTTTCAGTGGCAACAATAAGGGGGCAAATAGGAGTAAACATTCATTACTAATTCTTAATTTTGTAGGGAGATAGTGATGACAGTAAAACTTCTAGTTGCCATAGCCCTTCTACTAAAAAGTTGCATTTAGGGTATATTCAAGAAGAAACGCAAGACTAAATGACTGTTTAAGCGATTTATAAGCGATACTGTTGAATGATATTTTTATGAAATAAATATTCTTTACTATGCAACATAACAGAGAAATATAAAAAAATATTTTATGTAACTATTTAGCAAATTTTATTATAAAACTAATAACATATTCAAAAAATACTTTTCTCGAGCTGTTGCATACCATTTTGTATAGGATGTTGTTTTGCAAATACGTCGAATGATTTTAAAGTTTTACTGCATGAAGTATTTTATACCACAGCGTGCCGCTATTTTGTCGCGATATTTTCAATATCATCGTGTCTCGGTATTTAGGTTCGGAGTGGATATGGTCCTTAACAGAATTTTTCTTCAAGATGTATATTTTGTATAGGTAGGTTTACATTAAGGTATTTTATATTTTCAATAGGCGGTTCTAAAAAAAAAAGAAAAAGGTCATTCAGGCGCACTGGTAAGTAGTAGTGGGTATTTTTTGTCCCTAACGGTATTTTCCTTCAAGGTATATAAGTATTTTCTACCTAACGGTATTTTTCTTCAAGGTATATAAGTATTTTCGGAGGTAATTACACTAGTGCCTAAAAATTTTCGATAATTTTGCATGAAAGCGTATTGCCTAAAAACAACAAGAGTTCATTTTCATATTTTGGCGAAATAGCCCGACTCCGAAGGAGGAGGGCTATTACAAAATTTGAAAATGAACGAATGTTGTTTTTCAAAGGAAATACGCTTAAATGCAAAATTATCTGAGAATTTTTATGCACGAGTGTAATTTAGGGAGAAAATTACTCGAATAATGGTTAAAACAACTTTATATTACAACTTTTAAATAAAAAACTAAAAAAATTAGTAATTATTAATAACGCAATTGTAATAATATTTAATATTTGAGTTATTTTTTTAAACTTCAAAAAGTGGCATTATCTTTGTCAATAAACAATAAAAACTTACCGGGTTGTTTTCGATAGCTAGAGGGGTTGTTTTCGATGTAATCAATCGAAAACAACACCTCTAGCTTAATGCATTAGTGTAATTTTCAACCTAACGGTATTTTCCTTCAAGGTATATAATATTTTCTACCTAACGGTATTTCCCTTCAAGGTAAACGAGTATAATAGGTATTTGCTACCTGACGGTATTTTTCTTTAAGGTATATAAGTATTTTCTATCTAATGGTATTTTCCTGCAACGTATATAAGTATTTTCTACCTAACGGTATTTTCCTTCTTTTCTACCTAACGATATTTTCCGTCTTTTCTACCTAACGGTATTTCCCTTCAAGGTATATAATAGGTATTTTCTACCTAACGGTATTTCCCTTCTTTTCTACTTAATGATATTTTCCTTCTTTTCTACCTAACGATATTTTCCGTCTTTTCTACCTAACGGTATTTCCCTTCAAGGTATATAATAGGTATTTTCTACCTAACGGTATTTCCCTTCTTTTCTACTTAATGATATTTTCCTTCTTTTCTACCTAACGATATTTTCCGTCTTTTCTACCTAACGGTATTTCCCTTCAAGGTATATAATAGGTATTTTCTACCTAACGGTATTTTCCTTTAAGGTATTTTCTACCTAACGGTATTTTCCTTTAAGGTATTTTCTACCTAACGGTATTTTCCTTTAAGGTATATAAGTATTTTCTACCTAACGGTATTTTCCTTCAAGGTATATTGAATAGGAACTTCAAAAAAGAAAAGGTCATTCAGTGTGAAGAACGCCGCTAGTTAAGGTGCTTATTTTTTATCCCTAACTGTATTTTTAGTAGCGATATTTTTGGTAGCGCCACGGTGCATACCGCGACAAGCGGTTGACGGTATGTCCCATCTCTATAGCCTACACTAAACTACGACCCTGTAGACATGCAGCGCGACGCGCATCGAACGTTTTATTGCCGATTGACCAATAGCAATAAGTTTATGTATCGACCACATGGCTATCATGCGCTGAAGTTTGTTTATGTTTCTGAATTGGTAAAATGGATAGATTATAGCACTCGTAGTTTGTAATATTATTGAAAAAGCATCCAAATATCGCTAATCGCACCATCGTATCTGTACGAGGGAGCACGAGTCTCCACGATGAGTCGCGAAGCCCGTTGCTTATGATTGGTCGGGTTTGTCATCGTAGGTCACCTTGGTATTTAGGTATTATGACAGTTTAAAAAATTTGACGCACAACTGTTAAATTGTTAGTGACCTTTTCTAAAAAAAAAAACTTCTGACGAAAATAGTTACACAAATTAAGTTCATATGAAATTATAATTTATTTTCCAAAAAACTGCTATAATCTTCCATAGACCGTGAATTATCCAATATTTAAACCCGCAAATCTTTAAAGGGAAACAAATTACAGAAAAATAACCATAAATGACGCTTTGAATGTTTGGGTAAAATGGATAGATTATAGCACTCGTAGTTTGTAATATTATTGAAAAAGCATCCAAATATCGCTAATCGCACCATCGTATCTGTACGAGGGAGCACGAGTCTCCACGATGAGTCGCGAAGCCCGTTGCTTATGATTGGTCGGGTTTGTCATCGTAGGTCACCTTGGTATTTAGGTATTATGACAGTTTAAAAAATTTGACGCACAACTGTTAAATTGTTAGTGACCTTTTCTAAAAAAAAAAACTTCTGACGAAAATAGTTACACAAATTAAGTTCATATGAAATTATAATTTATTTTCCAAAAAACTGCTATAATCTTCCATAGACCGTGAATTATCCAATATTTAAACCCGCAAATCTTTAAAGGGAAACAAATTACAGAAAAATAACCATAAATGACGCTTTGAATGTTTGGGTCCATATTGTCTCCCACCCTCTTCTTACTCTACATTAACGACCTTCTAGTGAAAACGAAAAATCCGATATTTAGCTTTGGTGACGATATCACACTTGTCTCATCTTTCTCTTTGATTGCACAAACATCGTCTGCCGACGCACATCTTCACAGACAGGAAGAAGTATCACGTCTCAACAAAGACATGGAAGAAATTTTGGCTTGGGGTGACAGTAACCAAGTCGAATTTAACGCTAAGTAACCCCAGGCAGCAGTTTTCTCTAAAAAGGTTAACATTACAGAACCGGATATAGTCATGGCAGGACACGCAATTCCATTAGCTTCATCTATTAATTTGCTGGGCGTCAATCTGGAAGGAAATATGTTGCCACGTTGTGGCAATCGCCAAGATAGCTTCGCAGAAAAATGGTGTACTCTTCCGAACCAAAAAGTTGTACACACCTCAACAACTTTTGATACTATACAAAGCCCAGATTCGACCATCACTAGAATACTGCTCTCATGTCTGGAGCTCTGCACCCAAATATACTCTTCAGCTACTGGATTCCATCGAAAGGATGGTCATTCGTCTGATCGGAGCTGACAAAGAGCCGCCCCGACAGCCTTGAACATTGAATACAGGCTGGTGATTTGATTCTCTTGTACAGATATTTCCATGGAAAATGCTGACCTGACCTATTTATTTTGCCTAGAGCGGCAAATCTCAGAAATACACGACGAACCACTGCCGCCCATATATGGTTCAGCTTAGTACTCCTCGAACTTTATAATTTAAGAATTCTTTCTCTGGAGGACTCCATCCTTATGGAATGACTTTCCCGAGGTCGTGCGTTTCTCAACGAATATAACTAACGATTCAAATCCAACGCTTTATTCGCCTATAGTGCTTGTCTGTGACCACAAAACCACAAAAAAAAATAAGCGAGGAAAACACCTTATGTCATTTTCACAGGAAGACGCGGGAACCACCTTTTAAGTTCCCTCCTCTACGGCGGCCAATTTTACCCATTCAAAGTTCAAATTCTTTAGAACAACCCCGAACAAATCCTAACTTCCAATATTTAACGAATTCTTACCTTTCATACTTTAAAGATAAATTGTTTCCACAATTTCATTAAATATTTCTAGGGGACTGTTTTTGTTTCGGGCTTCGGTCGATGTCAAATAATTGTTGAAGATGGTGGGGACCTCGATCGCGCATCATCGTGGAAGCGAACGGTAAATAGTCGGTGAATGTGCTTTTAACACTTAAGTATTTATGAAGCACCCGAACGCTCCAAAGTTCTACTTTACTGGGTTTGATGTGATGCCATCTTCACATATTCATCAATTGCCAGAACTCCGTACAGTTTATAGATCGGTCAACAGTTGAAACTGTTGAGAGATTCTGGCATTTTTAACAGAGCTCATATTGGCAGAGGACGGTGATTTCAAGATAATTTTCAAGATTTTTCCGAAACGGCTTTAGTAATTGTATCAAACTCTGTTAAATATCAAGCTTAAAATAAATAAATAAATAAATATAGTATGCTATTCATATTTCATTATTAAAATTACTAAACTGTCTTATTTTTGGATAAGGAATCACCAAACGAGCTATAGCATATATTTTTTCTAAACATTCTGTATAAGAAGCTATGTTAATTAATTCATTCTATTATAAAATTCACGCAGTATTTTGGAAATCTTGCCTCGTGTTTTAATGAAACCTGTTTAATTAGATCGGTTGGAAACATCTTTTTCTGCTTTAATAGCTTCCGAATACAGGGTGATTGCTGATGGATGGCCTATTAGACGTTTATGAAGAACTAATCAACCGATCACTTTGAAAATTTGTTAACTTTTACAAGTGGTCATGCTCTCTCTTTTAAAAATTCAGCCGAAGCTGCTCGGCGACCTCTGCTCGTTGCCACCAGCGTTGTCAGTTTTTACAATAATTGTAATATATTTATTACTATTTTAACATATTTTTGAGATGTTCATTCTTGTCGTGGGACTCCCCATATAAAATTTATGTTCAATCTGGAGGTGGCCCCCATATCATAGGAGAGTAACGATCTTTTTTTTCGCACTCATGTTACTCTGACACCGTTGTTTATTATTCTATTAGGTTTCGAACCCTCAACCTATTACTTTTGATCAAAGATTTCTGGCAACACTGATTGCCACGTAGTGCCGTTTGCCGTAGTTTTCCATGGAAAGTTCACCAGAATTTTTTCTTATTTAGTCGTGTGTGTTTATTAAAATAAATATCTGCATTTTCATAAAATGAGGTGCGCTGTGATATGGATAACCATCAAAGAAATTTGATAGAAATATAGTAGAGTAATTTTTTTCCCCAATCGATACAGTAGGATCCCCTCGACATTCTGACATGATTTGTAGGGGGCGCCGCATGCGGGGGATGGGGCACACCCCGTAAATCTAACCTACAACGGGAAATGGAAAATAACTCAGCCGGTTTTGATGCTACACAAAAAATATGAAAAGCAAAATTGTTTGTACCTTTACAATTCGGTTTGGGAATTCCTATATTATTGGTGCCATCAGTTCCTTTTATGATGATAAAAATTTACATTTAGTTTGATGTAATTATATTATTGTACAATAATATAATTACATCAAATTAATATAGGAATTCCCAAACCCTATTGTAGGTATAAACAGGCCAAAAACTCAAAATGTAAATTATTTAAATATGCATACCTTCTATTTTAATGTAACTAAATATTAACCTGCCCTACTGCTAAAATAGTTTAGTTGACATCCATTAAACAACGTGACAAAATGTTTATAATTTCAATGCTATCTAAGCGTAAGTGGGTGAGAATTGTACAAGGTATGTATATTCTGTCATTTATATATTATCTTTTTTTCATTCTAAATATGACTAACTCTAACATAAAATAGTAATTTTGCTTTTAACACCATCAAAAAATGTTGCTTCTTTCTAATTTTGTTTATATGCCTTTTTTATTTATGTTCAAATAGTTCTGGCGTTGGTTTAAATAAAATGAACCGAAACGTTAACTGAAAATTGGATTTTCATTTCAAAACTGACCGAGACCCAGAAACAAACTACCTATAAATTATTATTAACATTGATAAAATAATTAATGATAAATTTTGTTTCATAAAAATTGTTGGATTGGGTAATTGGATGCAAAGAGCATGCCTTTTAAGCGAAGGTGGCCATTTCACAATTTTATGAAACAAAATTTATAATTAATTATTTTATCAATGTTAATAATGATGAGTTTCAATATGAATTTAGTGGTTTTATCAAGAACGAGAAAAAATATCCACATGGAAAAATATCAGTGGCGTACCATCTTTTTTGTAAAAAATATCAAAGGACATGTTTGCAGGGACGCCACTGGTGGAACAATTGAATAACTTTTGTACCCAAAATTTGTGGGTTTGTTCCTATTAACACATACCAAAATTGAACATAATATCTAAAGTATTTTCGAAGATATTAAAAAGTGACCATTTCTTGTATGCCGCGCCAAGCGCGCATTTGGGAAATAAAAAAATTTTCGCCAATCCCCCTTAGTAGCTGATAAAAAAATGAACAAATTGAATCTGGGCTGATCCCCGTAGCTCGATTAATAAACTACTTATTAGCATTTATGTAATATTTTTCCCCCCAATTACTCCCCACCTAATTGCCCCACTAACCCCAGCCTCCGGTCCATCAAAGTACTCGGTGTCACCCTAATTTTTAGGGTTTGTTCGAGCTTACGCGCTCTGTCAAGCTCTTCAATTTTGCCCTTCACATTCTTTTTGTAGCATCAAAACCGGCTGAATTATTTTCCATTTCCCGTTGTAGGTTAGATATACGGGGCGTGCCCCCTTCCCCCGCATGCGGCGCCCCCTACAAACCATATCAGAATGTCGAGGGGATCCGACTGTACCGATTGGGAAAAAAATTACTCGATTTCGTCAAGAGATTTTCGAGCCTTTGATTTTGCTAGAACGACTCCACTATGGATACGCTTTTATTTATTTTATTAACATTTACTTCTTAAGTATTTTCCACTGAAGCTGATGAGGGTATATGCCTTCGAAGCATATGTATGGAAATTAAAATATTGTTTATTTAACTATTGAAGCAGACTATGAGTTTCTTCTCTTCATAATTTCACTCCAATGAGAGATGGACTATTTAAAAAAAAAAAGTTTAATGTGTTTATACCTACTTAGGTCGTATTTTAGCTTTAAGCTTTGTTGTATGTTCATGAAATAAATAGGTATACCTAAATAGCATGATATTATTCTTTCATTTCACATACTATTAAATGCGCAAAACCTGATAATACCTTTAAAAGAGAGTTTAAAACGCCGACAGCAATATAAATCTCCATTAGAGATTTAAAAATCACTGTCCTGGTGACGTCACAAGCCACGCCTCCATCGGCGTGGAATCATACCTCTCAGTTATGCGTATCATGTACCATGAGAGTGATGGCAGTGAAAGGGAGTGGGTGGCATTTTTCAGTTCTCGCCAAGGGTGACATAACACCTAGAAACGTCCCTGAACAGGACATCCACCGCCAATCACCCTGTATAATGTATATTTAGTATCGTGAATCATAGTTTCATTATTAATTCGCACAGTTTGTCCGATCTTTAACACCATAATAATATAAATAAAAAATAACGACACCTATTAGTTATCAGCAGACGCGCGTTGCGCAACAAGCGATCGGCATAAAGTAAAAAAGAGCGCGCGAAGAAGATCGCAAGTCGGCGAGCGTTTAAAACGCATTTTCGAGTATGACACCAGCGTCCGCGGAAGGACACGTAGGGCGTCGCAGGATATGATGTTGCGGAAGTTTGCGCGCTATATAAGTTGTTTCTAGTTTGTGCTAAGAATTTTGGATTTTAAAAGAACATAAATAAAGTTTCGTACAGTTCATATAAATGTATGTTATAATTTAAGGTAAGTTTTAGTTCTACGTCTTAAAGAAATATTATTTGTTATCAAGAGTAAGTAGGTAAGAAGGCTCAAGGGCGTAAAAAAAAACTTATGATGTGATATAATAATAAATTATGTTATTATTTCGAAAGAGTTTTAAATAACGTTTATCTATTCGCGTGCGGTAAATAACTACTTACCGCACTGATTTGAGTGCGGTAAAAGTAGGTAGCACTTTACCGCACTAATGCCGTAAGTAATTATATACTATAGATACAAGTTTTTATATTAGTAGATGCTGGCGGGGATATCATGAATTTAAAAAGACATGGTGGATGGAAGTCTTCCAGTGTTGCGGAAGACTATGTTGAGAATTCTGTACAAAATAAAATAAGAATTGCAAAGCAAATAAATGGTTTAGAACAATATGCAGAGAGAACCTCCAGTTTTATTAAAACTGTAACTTTAAATTCTTGTGTCTCGTCGGATAGCAAAATACTTCCTTCATTGATATCGTTTAGAAATGTTACACAAATTCTACAATTAATATTAATATTTCTTAAATTAAAACAAGTTTTAATAGTTTTTAATATTGGTGCCCTAAAACACGCTTGCAGATAAAATATCGTACAATACACTTACGGTAGGTGTCTTTACCGCATTTGCGTGATTTACCAAACTCGCCTTCGGCTCGTTTAGTTACACATCACGCACCTACGGTAAAGACGTACCCACCGTACTTGTATTGTAATATACTATATGTCATACCAGTGCGGGCATAAAGTACACATTATGGCCCGCGCTGGCATTAAGACGCAAAAAACAGTTTTCGATTAACTTATTCTTTATTAACAAAATATAAGTTTACGTTTATATATTATTTGGTTGTATTTACATAGAACTGGCAATTCTGGAAGGTTCCGCTGATAGCTACATTTCTTGCAGCAAAGGTTGACTCATGGTTCATTGTCTGGGTCTCTAGTTTCTGTAAGGAAATGCGAGATCCAGATGGTACGCCTGCCAACATCCTTGAAACCTCATTTTTTGAGGATATGCTATCCTCTAAATATCCTTCAGCAACTGTGGTATGAGTCACTGTATTTTCTCGGTAACAGGTTTTGCGTTGCCTTTCAGCCTTTTTTTTCAATTTCGTCGGGAATTTCAAAACCTTGTTCCATTTTTGATTTTTGACTTTGACACATTAAACATTTGAATACTTATCTCCCTAGCAACAAAACGCAGGCTATAATGTCAAGGTAATGTCGCAGGTAAATAATTGGTAAATCAAATTAAATTAAAAAAAAAAAATTATTATTTAAAACGAACTGTTATGACATTGTATGCACCACGGGTACTAATAGATATATACACTCGGGCGACTTACGAACCCTCGGGCTATTGGCCCTCGGCTTTATAAGACTGTCGCCTTCAGGGCATAATCATCTACTTAGTACCCTTGATACATAAATAACTATTAAAATGATGTAAGTAAAATAGGTATAGTGTTGTTCAAAATATACCGTTCACCTTTACTGTAATCAGGGGATCTAGAGGGGGGCAAGCCGGGGCCCCCGCCCGGGCGGCAACTTCAGTGGGCTGCAAATTTAAGTGTGGCCGTACCCGATTATCAATCGATTAGAAACTTTGATCAGTGGCAAACTATTCATAATATAACCCAAATTGCTGTTTTGCTAAAAAATCTTATAGAGGATGTCCCAAAACTAATAGTATTATAGTAAAACTGCAGATTCTTTGGGTAAAAATATTGCGATTTGGCCAACTTTACACAACGTTCTAAAGTTGATAATAACCGAGACATGTATTTTCTAATTTCCTAATTAACTTACTTTATAACGAATATTTTAGAATACAATATTTGGTATGGTGGTTTTTTTTGGGGCTAGAAATTTGAATCTGTTAATAATTTGGATGTAGATTGTTGAAGGCGCTCGCTGAGGCATTTCGAGTACATAGCAACAAGTGCAACTCTTTTGCGCATTAGTGTATGTTTTTATCAACAATATCAATGTCGCTCCGAGCAATCGCTTTCGAGATTTTTGCATTTATAGTGCCCAGTGTAGTCTGGATTTTTTAGAATTTTTAAAATATTAGGTATTAAATATTATTGTCCACTCCAACAATTTTTATGAAACAAAATTTATCATTAATAATTATTTTATCAATATTAATAATAATGAGTTTCAATATGAATTTAGTGGTTTTAATCAAGAACGGTGCGCCTGACGAGAAAAACTCAAGAGGCCGTTTTTATGTAGAATTGACCAGGCTCACATGGAAAAATGTCAGTGGCGTACCATATTTTTTGTAAAAAATATCATAGGACATGTTTGCAGGGACGCCACTAGTGGAACAATTGATTAACTTTTATAACTAAAATGTGTGGTTCTATATCCTATTAACACATACCAAAATTGAAAATAATATCTAAAGTGTTTTCGGAGATATTAAATAGTGACCATTTCTTGCATGCCGCGATAAGCGCGCATTTGCGAAAATAAAAACTTTTTGCCAATCCCCCCTCGTAGCTGATAAAAAAATGAACAAATTGAATCCGGCCTCGATTAATAAACTACTTATTAGCATTTATGTAATATTTTTCCCCCCATAACTCTCCTCCTCATTGCCCCACCACACCCAGCCTCCGGCCCATCAAAGTACTCGGTGTCACCCGTTGATTCGCGAAAAATTGATGCCCCAACTCCGCCCCTTCTCGAGATATAATTAATTACAATTTATTGTTTTTGCAGTTAAAAATCGCGACAATTTGTGAACTCATTGAGATATTTTGTAGCATCAGAACCGGCTGAGTTATCTAGGAAAATCCGTTGGGACAGGATCCGACAGGATCCTACTGTATCGATTAGGAAACACAAATTACTCGATTTCGCCAAGGGATTTTCGTAAACCGGATCGACTCCACTATTAGGGTACCAATATTAAAAACTAACAGAACATTGTTTTAATTTACCCCGTAGGTGCCTCGTAAGTCGTTATCAACAATGAATTAATATCAGGTTGCTAGGGAAATAAATTATAAAAATTTATTGACTAATATAAAAACTTGTTTTTATAGTATGTAATTACTTACGGCATTAGTGCGGAAAGTTCTACTTACCGCACTCAAATCAGTGCGGTAAGTAGTTACTTACCGCACGCGAATAGATAAATTAGGTTACATAATCGAACCATTCGTTTTTTATTCACTATCCAAAAATTATGATTTTATTATGTATAAAAAATATGTCAGATGCGATAAGGAAAGGAAATTGTAACATTTTTATAAAAATAATTTTGCGTTACCTCTTACATTGTTATTAGTACATTAGAAATTATGGAAAAAATTAAATTATTGATAACCAACATCATCTTGTATTTTCTTAAAATTGTAACGTTTTATGACCAACTTTACACCTTAATATACAGCGTGTATCAGCCAAACGGAATAAATTCTATAATAAATAAACAGGGACGGTGCGAAAAAACGCTCGGATACGTCGATTGGTATTTCTAGTTGCGCATTTTTTTCAATAAAAACTTTTCATACAGGATGTGTCATGTAACAGTTTCCAATACCAACTTTCTTATTTTAAATTCAACACCCTGTATCATAACCTCATTATTCTCACTTACGGACGAAATATTAATCCACGGTTAGAATAGTCGAATTTCTGACACACCACTGACGAACTATTGTAGATAGCTAATAAATAGCTCTAAATAGTTTTAGTTCGAAAAAACACTAAAAATTAATCCAAAACACAATAGATCACAATAGCACCAGCGATAAACCGGTAACAACACCGCCGGCAATAATGAATGAAAGTAGTAAACTTCAGGGTCATTTTTACACTAGCAGGTAAAAATGAGTATACAGCGTTGCCACTGTGATTTCCTTAAAACATTGTAGTTTGATGTTTTTGGGATATATACAGGGTGATTCACGACGAGTGTGCATTAGAACTTTAGGGAGAACTACTGAATATATGTTCCTGAAACTTTGGGGATTTGGGTTTATCGATATGCTCTCTTTAACTAAAATATTGACATGTTTCTGTCATTTCCGGTTATACCGGAAGTAGCTGCCAACTTTCGTTTTTTAAATACAACATGGTAATTTTTATTACATTTTTCGATTAAGCATTAAATACTAAGCACATTTTATAGAAAATGTTTTTGTCAGACTCTATTAGTTTTTGAGATATCTGGACTTTTTGTAATTATTTGGCAAATGCATGACGATGAAATAATCCATATAATTTTTTGACCTTAGCGCTTGGACTAAAAAATTTTTCTCACCGAATAGCTAGACGATCATCAAGTCTCAAAAACATTTCAAATTCCGCATAAAATAATAATACCCTGTATATTTTTATTTAATTTGATGTCAAATTAGTTGTTCTTTATAAATAGTATTTACTGTCCTATACCTATATCAAAGCGTTTTCTCAAAAAATACAATTTTATATCCAAATTTTAAACAATTATTATTTAGTCTTCTAATAATACGAGATGTGGGAATTGGCCTATTCGGATATTTATCCCGATATATTCGACAAGCTCTTAGCTTAATTTTGCCACATTCAATGTAAACCGTAAATATCTGTCCTATACCTATATCAAAGCGTTTTCTTAAAAAATCCAATTTTATATCCAAATTTTAAACAATTATTATTTAGTCTTCTAATAATACCAGATGTGGGAATTGGCCTATTTGAATATTTATCCCGATATATTCGACAAGCTCTTAGCTTAATTTTGCCACATTCAATGTAAACCGTAAATAAATTTAAAAAACTTCACTTGAAAATCCGGAGCGTAACATTTTTTAGTAACAGAGTAATTGACAGTTTGAAAATACGCCAAGAAATATCAGATAATTGTTTTTCTTGTCAAAGCACACAAGAAAATATTGCCGTCATTATTAATTTTCCTCCGTATAGACATCAGTACCCTAAGTACAATAATTGTTTTCATAGCACACTTGAACAAATAGTATTTTCGGAATAAAATTGGATTTTTTGAGAAAACGCTTTGATATAGGTATAGGATAGTAAATACTATTTATAAAGAACAACTAATTTGCCATCAAATTAAATAAAAATATACAGGGTATTCCATTTAAAATAAGAAAGTTTTTAATGGTTGAATTCTTTCACAATGAGGCTTGAATTGTGACCACCCTGTACATTTTATGCCGAATTTGAAATGTTTTTGAGACTTGATGATCTTCTAGCTATTCGGTGAGAAAAAATTTTTAGTCCAAGCGCTAAGGTAAAAAAATTATATGGATTATTTCATCGTCATGCATTTGCCAAATAATTACAAAAAGTCCAGATATCTTAAAAACTAATAGAGTCTGACAAAAACATTTTCTATAAAATGTGCTTAGTATTTAATGCTTAATCGAAAAATGTAATAAAAATTACCATGTTGTATTTAAAAAACGAAAGTTGGCAGCTACTTCCGGTATAACCGGAAATGACAGGAACATGTCAATATTTTAGTTAAAGAGAGCATATCGATAAACCCAAATCCCCAAAGTTTCAGGAACATATATTCAGTAGTTCTCCATAAAGTTCTAATGCACGCTCGTGGTGAATCACCCTGTATAGAAATAACTTTATAGTAAAAAAAGTATAAAATTTGAAAATACACACATATTTCAATATTTTTATTTAATAGGTAATTACACATGAGAACTGCATTCAATATAATTAACATTATACCTTTTGTCTTCAAACGCAGGCGGTAGATTTATGACTCTCAGTACAGGCTTGGCATCATTGATGACTGTTTAAAACTTTGTATGATTCTGTCTATTTATTAATTAAATGTTTTTGATACACATTCATAATTATTTCTTTATCATAAATGCTTTCTTTTGAAAGCGACACTACAAGATGCCGCGCTCACAGCACAAGCTCATGGGCGCCACATTCTAACACTAATTCAACAAAAACTATTACGCGCCGACAATGATATAATTTGTACTCCGGATCTGGTTTCTTCGAAAAGATGTAATCCGGACCGGCCCGAAAAGATGTAAATGTTATGGTATTTTGGTCAGAGGGATAATTAAATTTAATGGGAATCAAAATATCAACGGTATATTTTGAACTATACTATAACATCTATCCCTTCCAGGGGTTGAACCGCGAAGGCTGCAAAAATTATTTAGAAGTGTCCCAGTTCACAATAAAATTGACGCGTCTTTCCTCTTTTGAATATTATTCACTGGAAGAGAGATATTAAGGGCGTGAAGTTTTCAAATTCACACTTTGAAAAAGAGAGCAAACAAGAAAATTTCCTATTAATATTAGACTAATTTTTAAATGTAAGATGGGGAACAACTGATTTCTTCGGATCTTGCTGTAGCCAACTGCGAGCTTAAATACTGTAATAAAATAATAAACATTAACATTTGGCAATTTTTTGCGTTTTAATCGCATTTGCACTGTATAAGGTACAGGGTTATCAATCTAGTTTGTCCCACTTTTAAGAGCCTGTAACTTTTTTGTATTTTGAGTTCACTCAAAAAAGAAAATGTAGCATTTTTAGGCAAGTTTTTATGAGTGTTGCCAAAAATGACAGTAGGTGCCATATGTCACACCGAAAAGCAAACATTTTTTTTTTTTAAACGGGATACTATATATCAGAAGCGCATTAGATGGCCCTTTTCTTCCGATCTCAAAAATATAACACATATGCATTCTTTTCTTCATTCCATCAAACATTGACAAAATAAGTAAAAATATATTATTGTTAAAAAGCATCAATATAGCTATGAAACTGTTTTGGTTGCTATGGATTTTATCTTTATTTATATTTCAGTCTGTCATTCTCAGCAGCATTATTAATCGTTTCGAATTGTCTAGAAAAGTTATTTTGTATGTAAAAACCAACTAATATGAGATATTATTATTCAGTGGGAGAAAAGTGTTTTATGTTTTACATTTTTCATCAAGTCAGTGCAGTTTCCCATAAATCCATAAATGTGTTCCTTAAAAAAATATATTTTATCGGCTGAAGAAGACATTTTTCGAGACTGGGGATTTTTTGAAAAAAACTAATAATTTGCGAAAATCGAATGGAAATTAATGTACTAGCCTATTTTCGGGCATTTCCTTACAAATCTATAACCGATATACTACGAGAGCTGCTTATATCGTATGGTTAGTAGAAACGATTTAAAAAAATATAAGTTCCGTCCATACAAGCCTACAAGAGTGTAAAAATTAACGCTTGGGCAAATGGAAAATAGGCTGCATTTTTGTAGATATATAATGGACGAAATAAGAAGAAAACCCTAACTTTTTAAATTCTATATTATGGACGTATGAGTCAAATTTTTCGACTAGTAGGGGCTGCCACCGCCGAAATACGCATCATTGGTCAGACGAAAATCCTTTCAATATTCAGGAAATTCAGTTTCAAGGGCGACAAAGTATATCGTTTGGTGCGGATTAATTGGTGATCGGGTTATGTACCCAATAATTTTCGAAGGTTCCTTAACTGGCCCACGGTATTTGAATATGCTGCAGGAGGAAATTGAAGATCACTTAGATAATTTACGCATATTAACCGTAAGAAATTTAATATGGCTCAAGATGGCGCGCCGTCACACAATGTCGCTCCAGTAACTGCATATTTAAACGCAAAATATGTCCAATGGATTGGAAAATCGGGTACTATAAAATGGCCGCCGAACAGCCCAGACCTAACACCCTGTGACTTTTTCTTTTGGGGTTATATTAAAAATATTGTTTGTAATACACTGTGTTATTCGTTGAATGAACTGTATATTAGAATTGAAAACGCCATCCTTCAGATTCTACTAATAGAGAAGTTTTATTAAAAATTAATAGTCACATTGTAAAAGTGTTTTGTAAATGTATCGAAAATGGAGGTGGTCATGTAGGCAATATAGATTATGAAATAATTATTATATAATTCTAGTTTTTTTTTTTTTTTTTTTTTTTTTTATGATCAAACACAAGCACTATAGGAAAAATCCTTTAGGGCACTCTGGGAGTGGTGCGTGTGCGCAAAAAGCGATTCACGTTGGTTTTGAATCGTTGGAGGTTATATTCGTTGGGAAAAACGACCTCGGGAAGGTCGTTCCACAAGGATGAAGTCCTCCAGATGAAAGAGTTCTTAAATAGTGAAGTTCGAGGAGTACTAAGCTTAACCACATATGGATGGGCGGCAGTGGTTCGTCGTGTATTTCTGCTATTCGTCGCTCTGGGCGGAATTAAGAGGGCAAGGTCAGCCGAGCACCTTCCATGAAAATATCTGTAAAAGAGAGTCAAATCCCCAACCTGTCTTCGATGTTCTAGGCTGTCGAGGTTCTTCGTCAGCTCGTGGTCTCCGATCAGACGAATAGCCCTCCTTTCGATGGAATCCAGTAGCCGAAGAGTATGTTTGGGTGCAGAGCTCCAGACATGAGAGCAGTATTCTAGTGATGGTCGAATCTGGGCTTTGTATAGTGTCAAAAGTTGTTGAGGTGTGTACAACTTTCTGGTTCGGAAGAGTACGCCAAGCTTCTGAGAAGCTATCTTGGCGATTGCCACAACGTGGTTATGCCAAGACATATTTCCTCCCAGATTGACACCCAGCAAATTAATAGATGAAGCCAGTGGGATTGCGTGTCCGGCCATGACTATTTCCAGTTCTGTAATGTTAACCTTTTTAGAGAAAACTGCTGCCTGGGTTTTCTTAGTGTTAAATTCGACTTGGTTACTGTCACCCCAAGCCAAAATTTCTTCCAGGTCTTTGTTGAGGCGTGATACTTCATGCTGTCTGCGAAGATGTGCGTCGGCAGCCGATGTTAGCGCATTCAAAGAGAAAGATGAGATAAGTGTGCTATCGTTATTATCGTGCTATTAGTTATAATAATAATAATAATATATTTCTTTATTTAGCACTTGGCTAATCATATACACAGTATTCACAATACATATTATTAACCATCAGTTAAATAACCAAACAGTCTTCGCTTAAAAATATTCAAACTAGGTGCACCCTTGATTTCGCCAGGCAAAGCATTGTACAGGCAAATGCCCTCATAAAAAAGTGTTTTTTGTAAGCTCGTTGTTTTAACGGAAGGTATATGATAGTTCTGTCTGGAACGAATATTATGTCCATGAAACTCTGATCTCCTTTCCAAAAAAAGATTTAAATATGCAGGTAACTGATTATGCTCTATTTTGTATATTAATATTAAATTTGGCTGTCTAATGCATTGCTCAACGGATAGCCAATTTAATGCTGCTAACATGTCTCTTATTGGAGTATACCTATCACAGTTTAACACAATTCTCATTGCTTTATTTTCTTGCACTTGTAGCCTCTCTAAATTTTCTTTGGTACATGAAATCATCAATGAAGAGCAGTAATTAAAATGTGGCAAGACAATTGTGTTAAATACAATCATTTTTGTCCACTGAGACAGGCAAGGAGACACTCGACGAAAAAAAACTATTTTTTTACCTAATTTTTTACATAAAAAATCTACATGATTATTAAAATTTAGTTGTGGATCCAAATATACTTCTAAGTATTTAATTTCAGTTACAAAATCAATAGGTTATCCATTTATGTTTAGAAATTCATCCAAAGCTAGAAATTTTTTACAGTTTATTTTTGACCCTATTACCATACATTTGGTTTTTGATGAGTTAAGTTTTAATTTATTCCGACATAACCAGTCATATAATATAGCCAGTTGGGCATTCAATTTAATGATTAATTCACGAAAATTCTTCCCAGAGATAGAAATCAGTGTATCATCAGCAAGTAAATTAACAAAACAATGTTTCAAAGAACTGTAAATATCATTAACATAAATTATAAATAATAGGGGACCCAACACACTACCCTGTGGGACACCCAATTTACTTTCAATTTTTCCTGATACTCTGTTATTTTTATTTATCTTAGTTCTATGATACCTGTCCTTTAAATAATACTGAATCCAATGTAGTGCACTATCGCCAACACCAGATGATTTTAATTTTTTTACAAGGATTTCCCGGTCTATGGTCTCGAACGCCCGCTTCAAGTCAACGAACACACTGAGTACCACCTTGTCATCGTTTATATCTTTCCTCCATGTTGCACACACGTACTGAATAGCTGATTCACACGAATGTTTACTTCTGAATCCCGATTGTCCGACATACAATAAATTATTATTTTCAAAATAGTGTCTTAATTGATCACATACAATGGTTTCAAGAATTTTATCGACAACGGGCAATAAGTTGATTGGCCTAAATTCCGCAGGAATTTCAAGCTTTGTAACTTTCGGTACTGGAACTATGATGCTAGTCTTCAATTCACTTGGCACTTTTCCTTCAGCCAAAGACATGTTAATCAAATACAATAGAGGATATCCTATAACGCAAAATAATTGTTTTACTAATTTAATATTTAGTAACTCATCTCCGGTACTTTTATTTTTTAGTGTAATAACGATCTTTTTTAGTCTTGAAAGTGTTACAGGGGCAAATTTAGTTAAACTTAATTCGTGAAATTCATCATTCTTAAATTTCCAGGTTCGATTCTCTATTGTTTCTGCAATTTCGTTTAAACTATCTGCGTAATACTTATTAAAGTTTTCTTCCGCAGTATCATTATACTTGCCATAGTCAATAGCTCCAAAATTAATCTGTTGTTTTTTGTTTCCTGTTAAATCCTTTATTATTCTCCACATTCATCTTCCGTTACCCTTACACTTATCAATATTCTCATTGTAATATTTGGTTTTTTCACTACGAATCATAGATATCACCCTATTTCTCTGCACTCTATATTCCTCCCAATCAACGTGATGTCTTGTGAGACAAAATTTTTTATATGCCTTATCTCTTCCACGCTGTGCAGCATATATTCTGTGGTTCATCCAGGGGTATTTTTTTGGAATATATACTTTTACCGGAGCAATCTCATCGATAGCATCTTGAATATTTTGCACGAACTCAGAATACAGCCTATCTACCTCTACAGAGGTATAGTTCCAGTTTTTTTCTATCATTTTTGGAATAATGTCCGAGACTACTTCATCACTCAAGTATCTGTGGCAAATATTCTGTTCTTTGTGCATGATACCATCAAATAGTAACTCTACACCAATAATCTCATGGTCACTAATTATTGGAAAATTTCTGGAAATCTCTCGGGCATTAAAGTCGTTGGTAATGACGTGATCAATCAGCGTAGAAGATAAATTTGTGATTCTAGTATCTTTTGTTATAATTTGGTTGAAACCTGCTGCATATACAATCTGCTTTAATTTTTTTGTATCTGTGCTATCACACCTTGACCAGTTGATATTCAGGTCACCCAAAAGCACTGCCCTTTGCTGTTGAAAAACATCATCACTGAGTTTGTCTTCCAAATAGTTTAAAAAAACACCATAGCAACATTTGGTGATCTATACAGGGCTCCAATAACAAGAGCTTCATTTTGTACCTTCGTTTTTATTATCAATCCCCAGTAATTGAAATCCACTGCATCATTAAAAAGTACAGTAAACCCGAGGAACTCTTTAATGTAAATGACAATTCCTCCGGTATGCCTGCTGTTTGAATAGCACAAGATGGTATCATATCCAATTATACCTATTTCACTTTCTTCTATTTCTGTTGTAATATGTGTCTCCCTACACAAACAATCCATGGACTCCTTTCCAGTATAAATTGACTAAGCTCATCAAAATGTGATGTAAGTCCCTGTATATTTATATGAATGATAGTAAACCTAGAGGCACTTAAAGAACATGCAGTTTTCTTTTTTAGTTGCTATATATATTGAGTCCTAGATTTTACCCTATCTTTGGCTCTTTTGTAACTAAGACACTTTATGTCGAATACAGTATGATTAAATTGGATGTCTGATATCTTCAGAATGTCATGTGCATATTTACAGTTTGCACACTCGTGTGTCTCAGATTGGCATTCATTACTGGTATGATTTTTGTTACACAGAGGGCAAACAATACTTTCTTTACGACAATCTATGGCTTTATGACCATATTTCCAGCACTTGTAGCACCTCAATACGCCAACATATTCATATACTGGAAAGCAGTTCCAATCCATAAAAACCTTCTTACTTCCCATGATGCACTTGAAAACTTGTGGTGATACTTCCAAAATAACATTGTTCAGCCGTTTATTTCTAGGGATGTACTTCCTAACTATTTTTATATCAGGATTATCCAGCTCCTGTAAACACCCTTGACTTTTCATTCGTAAAATAAAGTCAGCCTCATTATCCAGATACTCCAAATGTACTCCAATAACAATTATCTTCGGGCTTGCCTTTTTTGGGACTTCAATGTCATAGTTTTCTGCAAGTTCAGTAACCGCCCTGTCTTGTAACTTTTTTAGGGATTCACCATCATTACATTCAATAACAACACAACCTTGACCCACCTGCTTGAGTTTGTTTATGTTTACTGATATTTCTGACGGATTTATTTTTTGCACGACCACATTTTTTGTGGTACTGCTATCTTGGCCAGCCTTTTTTGGTTTTATTAATAAAGGCGGAAATTTATTCTTTTTAACTATATTGCTCCATTGTTCTTTAATTTTTGGTTGATCGTTTCCACTGTGGATACTTTTTAATATCTTCTCTGTATTTAGTTTACATTCTTCAGCCATATGCTCCAACTTGTCCAATTTTCCAGTCACATTCAAATTATCCCTCACCAAAAGCACACACCTATCACAATACCAAAATAAATTATCACAATCATTTATTGCTTTATGCAATTGATCTTTAATGTTAACGCAATGCAGATGATAACCCTGCTGACAAATTTGGCAAATAATCGACTTTGAATTTACTATAAAATTATCGGCACAGCGCGCACACACATGCGGTCTGGCCGGAACCATGACTCTGACAGTTATTAAATGAATGTTATAAACTTTTGTTATTTTCTAGTTATGCCAATATTAATAAAATTGTTTCTCTACTACTCACTTGAAAAGAAAAAAGAATGCATATGTCTATTATATTTTTGAGATCGGAAGGAAATGCGCCATCTAATGCGCTTCTAATATACAATGTGTCCACGGATAGAGTTCGGAAGAGGAAAAATTCTTTTATTTGTAGATTTAGAAGAAAAAGTCATTCTTCATAAAACCGTCTGCTTGTGTCGAAACTACAATTTCTAATACCAAATTTACGATTACTATACAGGGTTAGTCAGAAATAACATTTTCAGTTTTTTCAATTTCGATTTTTTTTTCAAATTTTATGAAAATATTTTCAAACCCGTGATTTATTTCACCAATTGTGCAAAAAACCTAATAAACATTTTTTCAAAGTGGTTAATTTCACAGCTAATAATAAATACCAAGTAGCCTGTTCTAAATAAATGAAATGTTTAGTTTCTTTGTATGTTTCAAATTATTGACAGTTGTGTCATACTTTTCTCATAAATCTGCATAATAGTGAAAACAGAAAATGCTTACGTTAGAACAAAGAATTTATATTGTCCGAAGTTATGGTTTAGGACATGAAAAAGCTATATGGCAGTTCTCCGACAATTCCATGAGATATGGCCTGATGTTCCTCTCACGGACGCGGGATAAAAAAAAATTGTAATGAAATTAATGAGAACTGGTAATGTTCTGAATAAAAAAAGGGAGAAGAAAGATTATGATGAAGATGATGCTGTAACTGTAATGATAATGGATTCGGTTAGAAATTTTCCCAAACTGTCTTTAATAAAAAGATCTTCTCAAATTGGTAATTGGAAGAGATATTAAAATTCAATAAAATTCCTCCTTACAAACCTAAATTTATTCATTTTCTGGAAGAAAATGACGACATGAAGCGTTTGGATTCTTGTTTGTGGATAGGGGAAAATATCCTTAGACAAAGAAGTTTTGTTAATAATATTATTTTCTCGTAACACAAACGGGGTAGTCAGTTCGCAAAACTGTCGCTATTGGAGCCGTGACAACTCTAATTTTCGTATTCGCTCTAGAAGACAGTATTCAAAAAAAGTTAACGTGTGGTGTGCTATTTCTTACAAATCTTACAATGGCATAATTTGACCATATTTTATTGAAAACAATTTAAATCAACACACTTATTTGCCTCTTCTGAACACTTTTTTTATGATCATTTGCAAGATATACCTTTAGCTGATGGAATAAAATTACACTTTCAACAAGACGGCTGTCATTCCACGATAATTGTTCGTCATTGGCTAAATCATCAGTTTGGGAATAAATAGATTAGAAGGTATGGTCCAAATGAGTGGCCACCTAGGAGTCCCGATCTCACAATTATGGAGTTTCATTTGTGGGGATATCTGAAGCAACATGTGTATAAAACCAATTTCAATAATCTCTCTTGAAAAAAATAAGAAAAGTAATAGTAAATATCCCAATACAGCAAATTAGGAACTGTTATCGGGAATTCAAATATCGAGTTGAACTATGCGCTGAACTCGGTGGTACCACGTTTGAATAGAACTTTATTTATTTTAATATTTTATAATTTATAATTGAATGAATTAAATAAATATGACATGTAATAATAAAAAAATAAATAAAAAATAGTTTTCTTACAACAAAATCGTTATTCGGCCAGACATAAAATTATATTTTAATAAGAAAGCAACAATACTTGTTTGTTTCTACGTAAATCTGTTTTAAACAAAATTCAATTCATGTTATTTCTGACTAACCCTGTATAGTAATCGTAAATTTGGTATTAGAAATTGTAGTTTCGACACAAGCAGACGTTTTTATGAAGAATGACTTTTTCTTCTAAATCTACAAATAAAAATGTTTTTCCTCTTCCGAACTCTATCCGTGGACACATTGTACCGGGTGTCCCGCTAACGTCGACGAGCGGCTGTATCTCGATAACTGCTTGTCCTACGGCTTCCGGGAAAAAAATTTTATTACAAAAGTGACTCCTAGAAGTATACTAAAATTATTTTTAGCTTTGAAATTTTACCGCTAGATGGCGTATTTTGAATTCAAAATCAAGAAATGATAATATCTCTTAAAATCGATAGTGAAGGTATGTAATGTGGAACTGTTTTGGACTCTCCAATTAACACTGTACAAATAATTTATTAAAATATTTATTTTGGTCTATCTCCTAAAATAAGGGGTGGGGGGAGGTTTGAATCGTGTTGCAGAAAAAGTTCGATAACTCCCGAATACGTTAACCGATTTCATCGAACTTGGTCTTGTTTTAAAGCCCCTTGACAGTCGAATTATAGTCTATTATAATACTTAAGTTTTAGTTTAAGCAAGAATCACCAGATGGCGTTTTTTGACCGCCTTAGTAATTTACTCAACTTTCCATGAAAAGTTAAATGGAAGGCTAACATTTTAATTCATTAGTTGTATTACTCGTAAAATTATTTAAAAAGTGGCATAAACCGGAAGTCGATACCATTTTTCTAACTTAAGTTATGAGCAAAAATATATTTCTTTAATATTTAAATTAAAACATGAAATGTTCATTAATAACAAGTAAGCCATGACAATCGAAACAATAAAATTCACACTTAATACTAATTACTAATTACTTATCACCTTGCAAAGATCAATACTTTTTACATTTTTTAAGTAAACAATTTGAAAGTTATGTTTTATTCTATTGCTGAAGCATATGACATGCTGGAAGTGTTTTGAAAATACATTTATTGCCTCGCGGGAATATGCTGTAAGATATCCCGAACGACAAAATTTTTCGCAGATGGTATTTAAGCGCTTAGCAAGACGCTTGCTTGAGTCTGGACAAGTGTTATCAATGCAAGCTCAATTCAGGATTCGCAGAACTCGAAATGAAGACAATATTATAAATGTTCTTGCATATATTGAAGCTTATCCTAAACGCAGTATTAGGGATATAGAAAGAGATCTTGTAGTTCCTCGATCGGTTATTCATAGAATTCTAAAAGATGAAAAATTACACGCATATCATGTTGAACTTAGAAGGTTAGATTTCAGCAACTGGATGCTTGAAATGACCAGAGAAAATCCAAATTTTGTTCATCAAATTTTATGAACAGATGAGGCTACCTTTACTATATTTAGAATTTTTAAGGAACCATTTGCCACCTCTTTTGGATGAAATGCCTTTAGAAACCCGTTTAAACATGTGGTTTCAACAGGACGGTTGCCCTGCGCATTATGCTCTCAGAGAGAATATTTAGATACCGAGTTCCTCAACAAATGGATAGGAAGGGGTAGTTTATTTCCCTGGCCACCCAGATCCCCTGATTTAACAGTTTTGGACTTTTATTTATGGGGAAGACTTAAAGATATTGTCTATCAGAACCGGCCAACCACACGATAAAACATGATTCTTAGAATCCGAAATGCGATATCGTCTATTTCTGTCATTTCTGTGGCAGAGATCGAAACTGCTGTTGATGTCACACGTCAAAGAGTTCAAAGTTGCATCGACAATAACGGCGGCCATTTTGTGCATTTACTGAAAAAAATGTAAAAAGTATTGATCTTTGCAAGGTGATAAGTAATTAGTAATTAGTATTAAGTGTGAATTTTATTGTTTCGATTGTCATGGCTTACTTGTTATTAATGAACATTTCATGTTTTAATTTAAATATTAAAAAAATATATTTTTGCTCATAACTTAAGTTAGAAAAATGGTATCGACTTCCGGTTTATGCCACTTTTTAAATAATTTTACGAGTAATACAACTAATGAATTAAAATGTTAGCCTTCCATTTAACTTTTCATGGAAAGTTGAGTAAATTACTAAGGCGGTCAAAAAACGCCATCTGGTGATTCTTGCTTAAACTAAAACTTAAGTATTATAATAGACTATAATTCGACTGTCAAGAGGCTTTAAAACAAGACCAAGTTCGATGAAATCGGTTAACGTATTCGGGAGTTATCGAACTTTTTCTGCAACACGATTCAAACCTCCCCCCCACCCCTTATTTTAGGAGATAGACCAAAATGTCAAATACATTATTTGTACAGTGTTAATTGGAGAGTAAAAAACAGTTCCACATGACATACCTTCACTATCGATTTTAAGAGATATTATCATTTCTTGATTTTGAATTCAAAATACGCCATCTAGCGGTAAAATTTCAAAGCTAAAAATAATTTTAGTATACTTCTAGGAGTCACTTTTGTAATAAATTTTTTTTCCCGGAAGCCGTAGGACAAACAGTTATCGAGATACAGCCGCTCGTCGACCTTAGCGGGACACCCGGTATAGTGTCCCATTTAAAAAAAATTAAAATTACTTTTCGGTATGACATATAACACCTACTGTCATTTTTGACAACACTCATACAAACTTGGCTAAAAATGCTGCATCTTGTTTTTTGAATGAACGCGCTAACTCAAAATACAAAAAAATTACAGGCTCTTAAAAATGGAACAAACTAAATTGATAACCCTGTACAGGGAGCTAATTTGCATGCCCAAATATCGCTCTTGTTTTTTAATGAGTTAATAAAAACTTATAATATTTCGTGCGAACAAATTGCCCTCTACCATTATGATATATTTACATTTCAAACTTACCGTTTAGTGACCTTACATGAGCAATGACATTACAACAGCATACACTACTAATCGCAATGAAAAATTTAATGTAATTATGTAATTATATTTAATGATGGCTATAATAATAATAAATAATATAAAATATTGATATAGAGACGTATAAGCAAACGATGAACCACCTACACCTGGACACAATAGATTATTTTCTTATGACCACCTATAAAAATGAGAAAAAAATCACGGCATCTTATCTAGAAAGAGCTGTAAATGAAAGAATAAATAAATTTGTTTTTTATGGATATAAATCGCAAACATTGAATAGTAATACTATTTCTAGCAAGTTTTACCAGTCACTATCAGTTTTGGTCCCTGGGTGGGGTCGTTTTACCATCTGGTAATTGGAAAAGCAATTTTAAATTGCGTGTTGGGTTCAGATATATTAACAAATACGATACACAATCCATTAGTTCTCGTTTTGCTAAATATAATTCTTCGTCGTATTTTAGCATTATTAGGTATAGTTTTTACAGGGTGATCCTCTTCGTAGGCATATACATGGAACGAAAGACTTAAAGTCAGCATGGTATATGAAGTCCGCTAAACAATAAAACCTATTGAGCGGGATAGTCGGTGGCTCTCGAACAATAAATTATATTTTAAGTATTTTCTAAATAAAATAATCTAATCTAATCTCAAAACTTGATGTCCATATTTGAGGGCTAATTCGTCAACAACATATTTTTTTTAAATGACTGTCCTTTACACTTGCTTAAAACATCATTTTTTAAAAATAAATCTTCTTGGTTTATGTTTTTCTTTGACAACCACTCTCTTAATTCTTCCTTTTTCCAGCTGCTTGTAGGAAATTTCTCTTCGAATCTCGTATGATAAGAGGCATTATCTAAAACAATTAAGGAAGGGTTTGCTAAACTTTTTAAAAGTGTTTCCTCGAACCAATACTCAAAAGTTTCAGCATCCATATTGCCGTGATAATAGTAAGTTTTTTTTTGTTGATGAAAATATGACACTGACATTTCAAACAACCCCTTCTTTATTGCCAGCATGTATTATTATATACCCTTTTCCATTACTTTCACGGGTACTGGAATAGCAGTGTTTCGAATCATCCTGCCAAGACGATTTTGTTGAAGTTCCGTTTGCATATATACATGTTTCTTCAAGAAAAACAACTTGGCTTGACAATTAATTCCCTCGGGATAAATCAAAGGTTTTAGAATTGAGTCGAACCCTTTTATATGGTCTGTCCAATTCCTCTTCACTCTTTTTTCAAAGTCTCCTTAAGGTCTTAGCTGAAATGCCGCAAGCATCAGACGTTCGTTTTTGCACTGCCAAAACAGACACTAACGGGCCCGAGATATTTTTTCTAAAGTAAAATAACGTTCCACTTGTAATACCAAACGACGTTCACCTGGAGATAAACACCTTCTAAGCTTTATGTCACCTTGCTGAACATTTTCCATAACTTTGCTTTATAACTGCTTTTAATTCACACACAATGAGAAACAAACTAAAAGCAAAAAGCATAACTACTTATTTAAAATAGAACTTACCATCCTGCACCGGAGCAAATTTTAATTATTTCTTGGAAAATAGTGATTATTATATAGATTTAACTATAATGATCCCAAAATAAAAAGTACATGAGAAAATCTTATTGACGCAAAATGTTTTTCATTTGATAAATAGAAAAAACTATGAGAGAAAAATAAACAAAATAAAAATATTTATCGTGGTACATAATTCTAAGATATTTTTGTTTTGGAACCACTGATTTCGCCCAGTAACATTTAGCCGAATACAGTGAACCAGTGGAATATTCGGTACGATAACATCCTTTAATGATTTAATCCGATATCGCACTTCATAAAACGAACCGACTTTTAAATAGGAAGAGGGGTCTTGCGATCTTTGACTATAAAACGAACAAGAAAGAGCGTATGGTCAGATAAGTGGGACCGGAATGGAGGTTGCAAATGGCCGACTGCTGCTTCTATAGTGGTTGCAGCGAATCCTCGCGCCAGATATGTCAAGTGTCACGTGACATTAATGACTTGCCTGCTTATTTGTGGTTATTTATTTTGCCTAGGTTTGTATGACATTCCAGGACCTTCCAGGACCGTACTACAATAGTACGTTCATTTATTTTAAAAATGAAACGACTCTATTTATATTTCTAAATACATCTTTTATTATTTATTATAGGGAATAAAACACAACACATATTTATTTATTCAAATATATAAAATAACGTCATTATTTTATAATTACATGTCTAGTAGGTACCTCTATCTTCACAAAAAGATAGGAAGTACGCATCTACATGCATGTCCATCTTTACCTAATGTAAACTTTATACAGTGTGTCTACACATGGACTTAACTATACCTGTAAAAAATTGTATCTTTAATTTTTCGAAAAAGTCATCCTTGATCATTTCTTTTCCCTGTTATGTAAATACAAATCACTTGGGAAAAATTTCCATGTTTTTGTACCGGATGCCCAAAAAAACAATATTTGCCTGCCATTTGCTTAATTATTTTTCTTTTCGTAAAGTTAATAATGTTTGAAAATTAATACAGGTAATATCTCTCATATTATGCTTTAACAGATGAATAAGAAATGTAAGGAGAGTCGAGTGTGTAAATTTAATTAAAAATAATAAATGTAGCTATATACACATATATAAAAACATTTTAAAATGTCTCACCTGAACAGCACTTAAGTGAGCATGGCATTCTTTAAAGTAGCTATAAACATTTTGAACGAACTGCTGGGCTAGCTCATTGCCATGTAAATATGAATACGCCTTTGCCTAAGAAAATAGGAGCAACCCATTAATATTGGAACAAACAACCATAAACAAAAATGTATTTATCTTTCACTTGAAACCGTTTTATATTTTTGTAATTTGGGTTTACATTATATCTCATTCAGGCTTATTGGGACTACCACGGGCCTGTGACCCCTCACCCCTAAAAAGACTTAAAAACCATTCGACATTTTTTACGTGGAATCTTATTGTGCAACCACTCGTGCCAAGAACTGAAATTTCAACATCCACTTTAATAAACAATATATTTAGTATTCTCTGCAAAAAAATGTGCAGATATTTTCTACTTTCCCAGCTAACCAAACTGTCTACATTCAAGTCGCCACACAAAAGTATTACCTGATATTTAACTGAAACAAATCTCAACTCGATCAGAAAAAAATGAAACATCTAGAATTTTTTTTTTTAATATTAAAATTCACCTTAGTTTCTCTAACGGTGGCATCAGCTGAGGTAGAAGGCAGACAATAATTATGCTCCATAATTATTATTTTCGCCTAAAATGAAAATATTAACCTATAAATTTTTCATAACGTGACAAGTACTTACTGTGGTTTACCAGATACACAAACAACTCAATATGTAATTAATCAAAGTTTTCAACACAAAATAAACACTTCTAAAACGACGGAAATACACTTCTAAACGTATTAGCACTAATCAAACTCGAAAAATATAAAAGCAAAACACGCTCAATACGGTTCCTATAAAACTGGGGTATTTGGTTAAGTCCCCAAACAGCTGATCGATGACATATTAATGATGTCAACTGTCGAAAAAGCTTGAGGATTCGCTGCAAATACTATATCAGGTCAACTCAAAATTTTAGAAGAAAACAAAAAATTATAAATTTCAGTTTTTTATGATTTTGTAAAATTTCCTAAAAACTTTTGTAAAAATTATCATTCCCAGCGGTCTCGCCGGTCTCCCATACAAATACTAAACGTGCCCATGACGTATTATATTTAAACAGGCAATTCCTGAGATGAAAACAAATTGAAGAAAAATATCCAAAAATGGCGCTTTAATTTAATGTACATGACCTGGCGTCAAACCAAAATTAAGCACGTGGTGACACTGGAAGAAAGATAAACAAAACAACATATGGCGGAAAACGTCAATGAATTTTGAGCAGTGTTGTCACTCTTTAGAAAGTCAATAACCTTTTGACAGATTGAAAATTGTTTATTTTTCAGGGTACATTATTATAAACTTTTACGTTCAGTTCAGTTCGCTGGGAAACAATCTCTGATTTATAAACTTGAACTGACTCGAACCAACCGCCGCGGCATTTATAAATGGTCAGGTATGTTCTCATTTGTTCAATTCGAACGACACCCGCAGTGCCGGACTTACTGCGGGGCACCAGGGGCACGGCCCCGGGGCATCCACAGGCCGACATTTTCTGGGGGCATCCACATTCCTTCAAAAAGTTTTTGATTTTTTTTTCTAAACGACTCGACTGTTCATAATCTAATCATATGTACCAAAAATGTATAATATCTTATAATACGTCTTATAATATATACATATATATATATATATATAAATATATATCATATAAAAAAATTCGTTATATATATTGCCATATATATACGTTAATAAATTCATAGATTTTGTAAAAATGTTTGATGATCTTTGACTCGTCTTTCCCCAAAACATCCGATTTCCCTGCCCTTACAGGGGCATCCCATGATTAGTGCCCCGGGTCCGATTGGAATCAAGTCCGGCACTGGACACCCGTCGGAACTGAACAACTTAAATGCCACTTTACCCTTTAGAAAAAAACTGCAATTTTATTTACCTTTTCGGCCTTATTTAAAACCAACTTAATCTATAAAAAAACACCAAGTAGGTTATCCAAACAAAAATCGGCACAATAACCTCACAAAACACAAAAACAAAAGCACAAATTCACATTAGTTTTCGCGTAAATTTGTATGCATCTCATTAACACATCTAAGTACCATTCAATCTGAATTAGTATTTTAAAGTGCTACCGTGTAGACAAAAATACGCCCTTATTGTATAAAGTTTCATCCGGTGGCCTGGGAAATAATATAATTTTTTTATACATTGGTATTTAACATCTAAAAATTTCTAGTAACTACACGTTTCAGTCTGTTTTGGGTTTATTCGGTCGATTTATATTACGTTATTTGGAAATATCTAAAAATACAGTGTTGCCACTTTCGATGTTCTATAAGATTCTATTCATAAATTGCGGAATTTTCTTCTGTAATATTACTTTCCTATATAATTATTGTCTCGGAAATGGCAACCGCGCTATTTTTCCGAATATGTACGAAGCACTCGACCCTTGGTTGGACTCGTCTAAATTAAGGCTGAAGGGGAGGTCCTGTTGTTGTAAACATAATTATTTCATCATTCTTCATTAAAGGATTAAAAATTGTTTAGGCCCATTAGAAATTAGCGTTTTTATTACTTCTGACTTTCTATTGCGAAATAATTTGTATCCTATCTTCTGTGTGTGCTGTTGTTCTATGTGTACGATAGTATAATTATGCGTTAGTGTTTAGCGCTTTTCTGTAATCTGATAATAGGTGCATATCTTCAAAAAAACTAATTTGAAACTCGTGGGTGTTTTCAACTGATTTAGTGTAATTTGTTCTGTTTCACTATGTATTTTTTTCTCTCGAAGATATGCCGGTTATGTTCCGAGATTGGAAATAAGAGGCCGAATGGGGTTTAGTGGGTATAAGCTTATTATGCAGTCACACACTATCATCAGGGCACGTGATGAGCATAAACCTCTTCCCATAGAAAAAAGAACTGAAGGTGTCTAGATTTATTACTCTTGTTAGCGTGGATTTACTTTCTAAGTAAGCTAAATATTTATTTTTATAAGAATCTAAAGTTTTATACTTTTCCACAGTTTGGCAACATTTCGCCAGAACATGTGTTTATTACACAGCTGGCCAGTGTAATATGATTGTGCCGAGGAGTGACCTGTGGGTTTATGGGTGAATTACCCCACTTTTTAAACGATCGATTTAAAAAAAAATATGTAGCGCTTCTCTAGGACATCCCAGGAGTCACCCATTTAAATATAATACGTCATTTCCATAACACCCTGTAGATATATATGTCAAAATTTCTTCATTAAAAAAATCAGCATCTTTTATACCGAGTGAATACATTTTGCTGAGCCAATCCTAAGCTATTCAATTAAACGTGATGTCAAAAACACGAAACTCTCATAGTTCAGGAAATACAGCAAGCACCAGCAAATCATTTCTATAACGCTATTGCCAAAAATTGACGTTAAACTGAACATAACGAATAATGAAAATACTAAAGTAGAAATGAGAAAATAAAATTTATTTTTGACATCTCTTCGAACAAAGCCAGGACAAAATATAAATAATAAAATTTTAGATTTTTAAAAATATTTTGAAAGCCGCTGTATTTATTTTTGCGGCATATTATTGGGCCCATAATTAGGCAACTTTGCCCCAATTTAACCGTTCCCGATATCTCAATGGTAATGGACGAATTTGTTACACCCTGTATACGTTATATAAGAAAAGATTTCTGTATTTCTTAAATTGTACTGGGAGACTAAACTCCGAATAGACGAAATGACCTTCAACTCATAATAAAAGGTAAAATTTGGTCAAAGTTAGCCTTTTGTTTAATAATGGAAAAACAGTGTTAAGTGGTAATTGCTATTCTGGGATTCAAAAATTAAAATCGGACCAACAAGAGGGAGAATAAAAGCATTAGTAAGGGTTTTAATGAGTTTCAAAATATAAAGTGTTTTGTTCCTATCGGGTTTATTTCTTTATTGGTTTAATCATAAATTTATACGAGATTGGGCTTCAAAAAGTTTAGTTGTCAGACAAATTGCAACGGTTGCATTGCGATGCTATACAGGGTGATAATTTAAAAACTTGAAATGGCCATATATTAGAAACGAAAAACTGAAGAAAAAAACGCAAAAAACAGTTTCTATAAAACGAAGGGGGAACAAAAACAACAAGCGTATTAGCCCACCCCTATCTGCAACCCCTTGGACAGGGTGAGATAAACCCTTAAAATCTTAAATAGAAAGGGGGTCGAGTGATACATCATTTTGAAGCTCTTGAAAAATGCTTTCCAATGGTACATTTCAGGAAATTCTTCTCTGTTTATTAAGGAAAACAATAAATGAAAAGACAATTTTGAAATTTTTAATTATTAGTTAATTAAATGTTCAAAATGATTGCTACCAATATCCTGGCATATTAAGAGATATCTCCATAGGCGTAACTAGAGGGGGGCCAGGTGGGCTATGCCCACCCCAGACTGCTCTGATGCCCACCCCAGAATTTCCGAAGTTCTAAGCCATACATACGTCATAGTGACACTTCCCATTAAAATCCTACGCGACTAAGGGCCAGCCCCCCCCCCCCCCCCCCCCCCCCCCCCCCCCCCCCCCCCCCCCCCCCCCCCCCCCCCCCCCCTACAAAATCATTCTAGTTACGCCAATGGATATCTCTTAAGAATTCTAAACAGTTTAAGCCTTGGTATTTCGTTTTGGTTTATTTGCTATTTTTTTTTTTGTCGAAAAAAAAAATTTGTTTATAAATATTCGCATTTTATTATCACAGAATTTACCTTAAAGGTAACTTCTACTAGTATTATTATTTTAAGAACAGTGAACTTTCGGTTCAGTTTAAACGAAAAGCAGCACTTCTTATCTTTAACAATGGTGTACACCACAGCTGAACGGGTAGAAATTATTTTCATTTATGGTTCCCAGGATCAATGTTTTTTAAGAACAGCTCAACGTTATAACGAAGGGCATCCAGGTCAAAATGTAAGCCCGGAGTATGTTCGCCACCTAGTAGCCAAATTTAAAGAAACTGGTTCTGTCGCGAATATAAAGAGAAATCAACCGAGACTAGCCGACGAAGCAGCGCAAATTGAAATTCTGGGGCAGTTTGCAATGAATTCAACTTTATCAACTCAAGGTAAATTCTGTGATAATAAAATGCGAATATTTATAAACAATTATTTTTTTCGACAAAAAAAAATAGAAACGAAATACCGAGGCTTAAACTGTTTAGAATTCTTAACAGATATCTCTTAATATGCCAGGATATTGGTAGCAATCATTTTGAACATTTAATTAACTAATAATAAAAAATTTCAAAATTGTCTTTTCATTTATTGTTTTCCTTAATAAACAGAGAAGAATTTCCTGAAATGTACTTTTCTATGGTACCATTGGAAATCATTTTTCAAGAGCTTCAAAATGATGTATCACTCGACCCCCCCTTTCTATTTAAGATTTTAAGGGTTTATCTCACCCTGTCCAAGGGGTTGCAGATAGGGGTGGGCTAATACGCTTGTTTTTGTTCCCCCTTCGTTTTATAGAAATTGTTTTTTGCGTTTTTTTCTTCAGTTTTTCGTTTCTAATATATGGCCATTTCAAGTTTTTAAATTGTCACCCTGTATGTAATAAATTCCGTGTAATGCCGTCCGCCCGGTTCCGAAGTATGTGCGCTAACCTTAAGTACTAAATCTAAAGTACGTGTCACACTCTTTCGTCCCCTTTCAGCAAAATGGTAATTTCCTGGATAAATATAAAATGTTCCAAGATTCTTAAAAGGCGCCAGTGTCTTAAATTCGAAATAATGGTTGAAAATATAATCTTGTTAAATTACGTATGATTAAAACTGTTCATTGATTAATGTCATTGGAAATAAAAATGATTACATGAATTTTGTTACTGATTAACACAATAATAAATATTTATCTGTAGATTCCCCATCTCTTTTTATCTTCTCTCTCTCTCTGTTTCTGTTTTCATTGGTTAGAAAAAACAAGCAATCCACGGACGTGCCTCTAAGGCTATTTATCCAGTATATGGCACAGTGTTACCATATTGACTTAAGAATTACTATTTTTTCCACAAGCAATACTTAAATTTAACACACAAACACTGAAAAACAACAAAGAATTTTATGTAACAATAACGACAAATATAGTACAGTTCGTAATCCGTTAGTGTCAATTGTGACAGCAGGTATGTAAGATGGTCGTTCCAATACGGGCTTAATAAAAAGAACATTCCGAACGTAATGATCATCATCCTCAACTAGCCCCTCTGCGTCCACTGCTGCACATAGGCCTCCCCTCTCTCTGCCCACTCTTCTCTGTTTTGAGCCTTCTGGATCCAGTTGGTCTTGATTCTCTTTATATCATCTGTCCAGCGCGTTGAAGGTCTTCCCCTGATTCGTTTGTCAGCTCGAGGTCTCCACTCCAGCATCCTTTTCGTCCATCTTCCGTCTGCCATTCGGGCCAAGTGTCCAGCCCAGTTCCACTTGAGTCTGGCGATACATGCAGTAACGACTGTGACGCCCGTTCTTCGGCGTATGTCCTCATTTCTAACATGATCTCTCAGCCACACGCCCACCATTGATCTTTCCATTTTACACTGTGCTGTTTTAAGTCTGTTGGCGGATGCGATGGTCAAGTTTAGTGTCTCGGCTCCATTGGTCATGACCGCCAACACGCACTGATTGAAAACCTTCCTCTTCAAACATACTGGTAGGTCTCCCTTCAACACGTCTCCGAGCTTTCCAAGAGCTGCCCATGCCAGGTTTGTCCTCCTCTTTAGTTCGCATGTTTGGTTGTCTCTGGAGATTCGGATTTCATGGCCAAGGTATGTGTACTTTTCTACCAATTCTATCTTTGTCCCCCACTATAATATTTCCACTGGGAACCAAGTTGGCCATAAATTCTATTTTTGAGACATTGATATTTAGGCCCACCTTAGCGTATACCTGCTGGAGTAGAATCGACTCGACGTCCCCTAGATTATCGGCCGTCAGTACAATGTTATCCGCAAAACGTAAGTTCATTAGTCTCTTACCTCTCCCAATTGAGCTTCTTGAATGCCTATTCTAGGACTGCAGTAAGCAGTTTTGGAGACATCGTGTCTCCCTGCCCTACTCCTCTACCAATTCGGTACTCTCGAATTGCTTTACAACTATGGTCGCGTTTTTGTAGATATTGTAGAGTAAATTTTTATATCGATAATCGACGCGGCATTCTTGTAGTATTTGCGGTTTAACCGTATCGAAAGCTTTGTGGAAGTCTACAAACGCCAGAGCTAGCGGTCGATTGTGCTATATGGACTTCTGCATCAGTACCTTCACAGCTTGCAGATGGTTATTTGTTCCGATACCGGCACGGAAACCTGCCTGTTCCAGTGGCTGGTAGAAGTTTAGTTTGTTCTCTAGTCTAGTGGTTATTATCTTTGTGAAGAGTTTATACAGATGATTTAACAGACTATTGGTCTGTAGTTCTCCATCTCAGTTATATCCCCTTTTTTGTGTAGTATTATGACAGTAGCGTTGTACCATTTCTCCGGTATTGTATTGTTGTTTAAGCAGAGGTTAAATAGGACCTTTATCTTAAGCAAACAAGGACCCCCATTCTTAATTGCACTGCAGGCGACGTAATGTCGAATTAACAAAAAACGGCAAAGAAAAATACTAATTTTCCGAGCTCTCCGATTGTTTTTCTGTGAACTTGTTTACAATCTACCTAAGAATGTGAATTGTTTATTCTTCAAAGATTGTAAATCAAAGCCGTATCCTTTTTGTTTTAAAATTCTTGGATTCTATTCGGTCTCGCTGTCACCGTCATTATTATAAAATGATAACTGAGAATCTTCGACTTTAAATGGTGGTAAATCGAATTTTTCCAACTTTCTATAGGACTGCTATCCCTAAATTTTATGATCTAAGGGCCGATATCTGAATGTTACTTCAAGTTTAACCCTAAGGTACAGTAAGTTTCACGAAATTTGGATACGACTTAATGATTTCCTGGGTCGGTCCCATTGTGTCGACAAGAGCTTGGCAATAAACAAGTGAAGTATGAAGGGACGGACTAAGGAAAACAAGTAATGATATGATTATATTAATGTAATCAAATGAAATAACATTTTTTAAAAATATTACTAGTCATATTTATTTACATTTATAATGTCATTCTATAGATAGTTCTGTTTCACTATCGCTATCCTCATCAAAATTAATTATAATTGGATTAATTATACGATCCAAACTAATATACGAATTTTCTACAGTTATTACGTGACGGACTGATATTTTCCAACTACCTGGGGGAATATCATTAAAGCATTTTCGTATTAATTCTACAACACTAGAACTTAAAGTCGGAGAAATATTTTCAGACCTAACCAGTGATTTTAACTGGTGCCACATATGCTCTATGGGGTTAAAAGTGCAATAATAGGGTGGGATTTCTGCCAATGTGTCACAAACATATACTTTTTTATACAAAATGTCTTTAAAACTTCTAAAAGACCACATTTTTATAACTTTCTTCAAAATATATATCATTCGCCGCCATGTAGTTCTGAATCTCCAATTTTGTATTATTTGAGCTTGGAGCTTTATGTAATTGGCGACTGTGATAGCTCGCATTGTCCATTACGCTATTCTGAGGAATGTTTGGTAAAAGACAATTCTTGAACCATTCCTCAAAAACTAACAAATTTTACCACAAAAAGATATTTAAATATAAATTATTAAGCAACCTAACCTACCTGATGTGCCTATATTTCATTATAATTATTACAATCCGGTCCTTTCCACATAATAATAACAAACGGTCATAAATAATGGGATGGCCACAGGTACTTTTACTGCAGTCATTAAGTTATATCCATTTTTCGTGAAACAATCTTTACCCTTAACGTTAATGTAAACCTTAAAAATACTATATTATTTTTATTTTATTTAAGGGTTGCTAGACGCGTAAAGTTACTACGTCCTTTAAGGTCCGATATTTGAATGATACCTTAAGGAAGACTCCAGCTAAGATGAACCTTAAAAAAATCTATTCCTTTAGATATGAGTTAAAAAGGGACTTAGATATACCGTCAAACTTGTGGTAAGGATGACTTAACACTCTGTACCTTTTCCTTAATTAATATCACTTGAAATACCGGCCCTAAAATACTCATTTAAACGCACTTAAAGTCAGAGAACTGTTTTCTGCTGTAACGTTTAATTGCCACAAAATATTGTAACAGAGGGGAAGGCTTAAAACCATATGCCCTATATCAGTCAAGTGAGAAATGTTGGTTTTATCTGTAATTAGTCGCTGCTCTACTGAAATGAAGGTTGGCCCTATTTGCTCTTCGCACGTAGAAATTATTCTACGAATTAAGTCTTTGTCATTTTCGTCATAACACTTGATGCTTTCACCACACTTTACTTACTTTTTTGTCTTTAATTTGTCTTTAACTTTATAAAGGAGTTTTCGTCAACGTAGACGTTCCTGCTGTTGCTGCCGCTGCAGCTGCATTACGGTAAAACAACAAACACATTTTTAACAATATACAACGTGTCCAAGATAAGGAGGGCCAGTACAGGGATCTCGGAAACCGTAAGAGATACGAAGTCGGTTAAATGGATGTAAAGTTGCACATTTACATGCCTAATAATATGCCGTTTAGAAAGTTTTAAAATTCCGAGTAGTTCCGGAGATATCCGGAAAAAAACGAAATTTTGAAAAATCGTTCTATTGTTTTCCTGGGTTTTTTTGAGATCGAATTCTAAAGTAAATTGCACGACGAGTCGTCTTCGAAGGGCCATTTTTAAATACGGTCCTGTTTTTCTGTCATTGGAATTTGAGAGCTTTTTTTCTTCCGAATGCAACGATGTATGACACATTGTGGTTTAATGTTGAAAAAAATTTCGAGGGTTTTTTGAACATCAGGAAATTTGATTATCCTGCAACACTATGTTTTGGTAACTGCAACTGGAAAGTGTAGGTATTCCCCTGAATACCAAATAAGTGTTGCGTATTGCGGTCTCAGATTCATTAAATACACTAATTTAGCCCAGAACTTCCATATATTTTTTACTGCTATTTTGGTACCTGAAAACCCCTTTACGGGATACGTGATACGTCGACTTATGAGATTTATGACAAATAATATTAAGCAGGTCTACATTTTTGAAAATAAACGAGCAATTTGTGAACACACCATTACTTGCAAATTGTTTCCTTCATAAGGAAAATCGACATATTTGTTATAAGGGTCGTGCCGAGGTGCATTCTATTGGAGGGGGCTCAAATTTCATTTCCTGTTTATATTCGTTGTATAATTAAAAATGTTTATAGTTTAAACTGTAGATAAAATGGGTATTCTTCCTCTTTTATGATTAAGTAATGAAATATTGATCAAGAAACGAAATGTAGAATGTCAATCGGGATTGCTCTTACCATGTATTCTTTTATTGAACGAGTTTGTAAAAAACTTGTTTCGCATTAGACGATATTAAGAACATTTACATATTTATTTTTCTAAAAGTTACTAGAGATGGGATATACCGTCAATTGCATGTCGCGGTACCTACATACCGTCGCGCTACACAAGAATACCGCTACGAAATGCCGCTACTAGATACCGTATACTGTCAAATTTATTTGGCATGTCACATATAGCGAAAGGGTAGCGCCATCTATCCCCTCATGTAAGAATCCAGTCTAAGTACTTTTCTTCCTAATAGGACCACAATATCAAAAGCGATTATTGAAGCCCACCGGTAGGAGAACAAGGCTCAGTTATGCAAAAGTACGCAAAATATTGTTCTCTTTAAAATGTTATTTTGTTTGAGATGCGTTTAGTTTTTTATATGTAAAATTTTTTATAAGTTAAATAGCATCGTATTTATCGTTATCAGGCAAGGGTTAAAAAATCCAGATTAAACACTTTTTTGCGGTACCTGGAAATTTTAAAATTAAAATCATTAACTATGATACGAAAGAAAAGCAATATATTTTTTTAACTTTAATATAGTCAGTAACAAATAACGAATAATTATAGAACCGCGACAATGCTCGCTACCCGATACACCATTAAAACGGTGCGAACCAGGGCCGGCTAAACCCGGGTGCAGCGGGTTCAAAGCACCCGGGCGGCAAAACATGAGGGGCGGCAAAACGAAGCTGAACTCGATTATGGGCATCAATCAGTAAAAGTAAAAAATCAGTACACCATGCCTTCAACCTCCAGTATTCTATTTGTTGATTGCAATTTCTTATTTAAATATACCTAATATAGTATGCCGGGCGCGCGGCGTGGTGTATAAAGAATAAAAACACCGACGATCGCTGTTGGTCCAGATTTAAACGCTTTTTAGGACGAGCCGCTTCCCTTTTATCTATGCGATGTGACTGGGGCGGCGGCGGCTGCTTTGAAGCCAAGTCGGTAAAGATTAATAAAGCACTTTTTAGCAATCGTTTTTTTTTCTTGGAAATCATGGACTTAAATATATGGAATTGAAATCATTGTTGGCTTAGCATTCTACTCGTTAAGACGTTAAGTAAGCTAGAATAAGATAAGGTTGTTTAATATAAATTAGATTTTGTGAAATAAGTAACGCACATTTAGAAAAAAATTAATTTTGTTTCCAAGGTAAGAAATTTTAGTTTTGCTTTTAAACTTGCTTTCAAATGCTTTCAACGTGCAATTTTCTTCGTAACGAAATTCATATTTAATTCAAAACAGTCATCGTTTTGAATTAAAATCGCATTTTTAACGGTACCTCTTATATTTGTTTATGTACAAAGCGTTTTATTTTTCAGTCATGCTGTAAGTTGCGACATCTATTTTTTGAAAATACCTGGGAAGGCCAGGAAAACAAAAACATATGTTGTTACTATAATAATAAAACGTCAATGCTAAATTTCAATATTCATAAGCATAACATCATAACAATTGATTTTATTAGTTGTGTCCTATGCTAATATAAAAGCGTGTTGTAAAAAACTGACAAACTCTGTCACACCCGGGCGGAAAATATGTCCTAGCCGGCCCTGGTGCGGGCACACATACCGGTATGGCTTCTTGATCCACGAAACCATTCGCTGCTGCATGCGGCGGATAATCGATCGTCTCAATAGTGTATACCGTCAACAAAGCAAAAATATAATTGCTCTTACTACGTATTTTCTTACGTTTCCTACATTTGCTACTTTCACGTTTCATTTTTAGAATATTTTTATTTAGATCAAACCATAAGCAGAAAGCAACAGAAGAACAATAACCAAAAACTACTATTTTCTGCTTTTCCACTCGAACTTTTAACATCAAATTTATAATAAGAAAGTTGAGGTTATGTTGTCTTTTTGACACTTTCAGCCAATCAAAACAATAATTACATTTATTACATTTACTACATTTGCGACCCAACTGTAAGAATGTAATAAATTCAATTTTTCTGCGACATTAACAACCCTGCTCACGACCCGATTGGGGCGCCAAAGAAAATGCCCACTACTTCGAACCAGCGTACCTCTAAGCGACGGTATGGAAAAATACCGCGACAATTTAGCTGTACGCGAATACCGTCTCTCTTCTACAAGTTACTGTAAATTTCAATTACAAAAAGCTGCGTCTCCAAATCGGGTGTGAGATGTGGGGTTTTGTTTCAACACCCAAAATCTTCCTATAACCAGTGGCGGCTCGTGACCTATGATAGAGGGGGTTCACAAGTATCGTGAAATTCTTTTTAAAATTTCTTTTTTGTCAACGACCAAACCTCCTCAACGTTTCGACCAAACAACAAACAGGAAAAACAAAACAAACGGTTAGTTATGCTGCATCCACAAATCCAGTTATTTTTTTCATACAGGGTCCGCAAACGAAGCGTGGACGGTAGATTAAATCGTTATCGAAGAACTTATCAACAATACTGAAACAGCTTGAGATATTGGATTAAAAGCGGCATGTTTTAAAAATATTTTACATTATACAGGGTGGCCCAAAAAAGTGTGACAGCATAAAGTTATATTTTTTTAAATAGGATACCCAGTATTTTACTGCATATTTAGGTTCGTATTACTATCGTTTATATGTGCCTCAAATTTTATTTAATTTGGTTTCGTAGTTTCGGAGAAATAAATTAAAAACTAAAAAAAAAGTTGTGCAGTCCTGAATAAAAAAATCAAAAAAAAACAATCCAGAACTATTTTTTAACCTCGGCATTGAGTGAGATTTATGACAAGATGGTGTTCATAATAAGCTTTCAAAAACCCCACATTTTAAAATAATTTTTCTCAAGTTTTTCAAATGGAACACCCTGTATATTATTTGGCTATTTGACGTAGAATTCATAGACAATTTTTTTTGTAATACAAGCATATAAGTTATATTCAGACGTTTTCGAAATAATTATAAATATCATAAATTATGTTGTTTAAATAGTTTTTATTGGGAAATTTTGTTATAGGCGACTAGACTAATAATTGTAAACTAAAGTAAAAGTTCAAAATAGCTTCCTTTTACTCTTAGAGTTTACCGTATTTTAGTTATTTCGATATAAATTTTAAAAGCATACATTTTTGCTACTTTTATTATTTAATTTTATTTTTTATTCTTAATCGAGTTGCCATGATTTCTTTTTGTTTAGATTGTCACTATGACAGCCAAATAAAATTATTTACATTTGTTCAGTCGTCGAAATTAAGTACTAACTTACACAAAATGTCGAATTTTACAACTTTAGAAATGGTAAATATGATTTTTATACTGGGTTAATGTGCAAGAAATTGCCTCCTCGCGAGCCGAGTGTATGCTGAAAGATATCCAGATATTAAGAGAAAGCCGAGACCAAAAACCTTCGAGAAGTTGTTGCAAAGATTTGTAGCAACAGGAAGCACTGCGTATACAAAAAGGATGATAATCAATAAACCCGTTATTAATGAAGAAAATGAATTAAGAGTTCTGTTGGCAGTAGAGGAAAATAATTAAATTAAGAAAAAGGAAGCTATTTTGAACATTTACTTTAGTTTACAATTATTAGTCTAGTCGCATATAACAAAATTTCCCAATAAAAACTATTTAAACAACATAATTTATGATATTTACAATTATTTCGAAAACGGCTGGATTAAACTTATATGCTTGTATTATAAAAAAAAATTGTCTATGAACTCTACGTCAAATAGCCAAATAATATACAGGGTGTTCCATTTGAAAAACTTGAGAAAAATTATTTCAAAATGTGGGGTTTTTGAAAGCTTATTATGACCACCCTGTATAAAATAAATAAACGCAATTACATTCATAGTATCTCTAGACCTCTTGTCATAAATTTCACTCAATGCCGAGGTTAAAAAAATAGTTCTGGATTGTTTTTTTTTGATTTTTTTATTCAGGACTGCAAAACTTTTTTTTTTAGTTTTTAATTTATTTCTCCGAAACTACACAACCAAATTAAATAAAATTTGAGGCACTTATAAACGATAGTAATACGAATCTAAATATGCAATAAAATACTGGGTGTCCCATTTAAAAAAATATAACTTTATGCTGTCACACTTTTTTGGGCCACCCTGTATAATGTAAAATATTTTTAAAACATGCCGCTTTTAATCCAATATCTCAAGCTGTTTCAGTATTGTTGATAAGTTCTTCGATAACGATTTAATCTTCCGTCCACGCTTCGTTTGCGGACCCTGTATATTTCATTTTTAAATTTTCTAAAAAAGTTCCTAGATTTACCCTTTGTGGTCTGCGTTAAATTAGTTTTTGTTTAGGTCTTCCCGCATTCTTCACTTCAATTTTTTTCTGCAAACTCAAAGAGCTAAAGTTATTTTTTAGATAGTCCACCGTCAAACTATTAATTTTAACTTAATAAATATATAATATTAAAATATTTAAACATACACTCTCGAATTTCTAAATACATGCACGAACAGACAACTGCGCGGCGCACACTAAAAGGGTGCGACTTTTCCATGTTAAATCGCCATAGGCCCGCTATCCCCGCCACCTGTTACTACAGAGAAACTGCATTATGCACCGCCTACTTATTCGCATATGTATATCGCGTCATTCGCGTCATTATCCTTGCTGAAAGCTGAGTTGCCGGATGAATCGAGAGCTTATAATATACAGTTTGGTTTGACGGTACGATAAAATTAGGGAGGGTGTTCTATTGTCGTGTTTGCCAGCTACCGGTCAATATTTCTTATCGGTTTTTGGTAAAACATATTCACAAATTACGATAATCTCTGACAGACATTAAATATTGAATATATTATGTGTTATCTACGTAATTACTATATTTATGTACTCCGCCACTAAAAAGTCTCAATTGTAAATTAAATATTTATTAACTTGGGTAAATTTTCCGAAATTTTATGTTCGAAATCCTAATTCATTTTTGCAAAATGATTGTCTATGAAAAATAATTTATTGCTCATCGAGTGGTAATAAGAGTTATAATTTACGAGGAGTAAATAGTCATTATTGCCACGAGTAGGAATATACTGGTTTTATGACAAACTTCATAAAATATCTAGATAATCCGTCCTATGTGCATATTTGATAATTACAGTCGCATTATTAGTACGCCGCCAGAAAGAATTAAAGATAATTTAATATAGAACAACATAACCAATAACTAATGACTTACCTATACAATATACATAACGGGTGATGGATCGTCGAGTTGAATATATGAAATCCCATATAATTTTTGATATGGCTAAATATTGGCTCCCCTGTACATCAGCCCGGTGAGACCGCTTATGGCGGGGATCGAAGCATATAAGTAGGCCGTGCAAGTGACGTAACAGCCAGGCAGGTTACTCCATACGTTTATCCTTTTGTGTCCATCGTTCTGTGTCAATATCAGACTTACGTAGCTATATCTGAAGGTCAAAAACGTGAGTGTATTTGTTCGGCTTTGTTCGATTTGATCTAGGCCATATTTGTCTCCCTTTAATGAATCGGAGAAGGTTGATGCAGACAGAGACAGACATAGAATGCGAGCAGCACAAGTTCTTAAATTATTTCACAATCGAACATCCGTCGTCTGGAATGGAATAAAATCAAGTAACATATGATTTATAATGTGTGATTGAAAATGGTGGAGGAAGCGTCATTAAATTCTAAAATAATTTTATTTTCTATTTTTTTCACGAAAACGGACCTTTTCGTTTTGTTGCAGATAAGTAATTTATGATTGAAATATTTTTATTCGTTATTGTTATTTTACATTATAAAATTGTCCCATTATGTCCCAAACTTGTCACGCAAACTAGCAACAAACACATTTTTAAAGAATTTTACTTAAATTTTACAATCTACAAGTCAAAATAAGCTACAACATAATATTTACAGCTTAGTTATATTAACCCGTAGTCAGAATTTTGATTAGTCCGGTAATATATTATTATAATAATTCTTTATTTTCATAGTTTAATTGAGACTCCCATAATGACTGAACATTAAAGAGGACTTCGATCACTAATGTTGCCAGGAGTATGCTACGAAACAAACAAATTGGAAGCCCATAATCATAATAATGTTGCATATATTTACTTGGTTATTAGCTGTACATATAGTATTGTATTTACCTTGATTTGTTTGAAGTTGAAGATGGTAAAATATTTTATGTAAATTATGATTTATTTCCTATTTTTTAATAAAACTAATTACAACCTTCAATCTCTGAATTCTTTATTTCTAGTTTCGTTACTAGTTCAATAATAATATAAAAGTATGTAAGGACAATTTTAAAGCGATATTTACAGCTGAAAACCTATGTCAAAATCCTAATATTTGATTTTCTCTACTTAGCAAATGAAAGGGGTTTGACGCTTTCTTTGCTGAAATGTCACTTTAAAATATTGACATTAATAAAAAAAGTGACATTTGAAAAGCACGTGCGCGCCAGGCATAATGGATGTCGCCGTATCATGCCTGCTTCGATTATTTAACACGGCAGTTTGTCTTCTTCCTGGTTATAAGTATTCGTTGCTGTACATTTTATGGAGAAACTGTATTATAACTTCTTAAAGAGGTCGATATGGTAAGCCCATGTGCTCAGTTTGAATACATTTTGGTGAGCCAATCCTAAGATATTCAATTAAATGTGATGGAAACCCCACTTTCATAGTTCAAGTAATACAGCAAATACCAGCAAATAATTTCTATGACGCTATTGCCAAAAAATGACATAAAGCCGAACATAACGAATAATGGAATTATTGTCACTGACACTAATTTTCGTTTTGTCAATGTCAAAATTTAATATGCTGGTGTTTGCTGTATCACCTGAACTATGAGAGTTTCGTCGTTTTGCCATCACGTTTAATTGAATAGCTTAGGCTCACCAAAATGTATTCATACTCGGCACATGGGTTTACCATGTCTGTCTCTTCAAAAAGTTATAATACAGATTTTCTATAAAATGTACAGGGAAGCCAATTATCAGCTACCTCACAAATGACATGCATCTCGCGATATACGTTAAAAGGAACTTTTCACGCATATCGATTTGGCCTTGCTCTGGTTCTTGAAAATTTAATTATTTGATTATCTGATTGGCTTTAAAACCTTAAGCAATAAAAGGCTTTTATTTAATTGGCTAACGCCCAGGAATATAGGGTAATTTCTCACACTCACCACCAGTGAATAATGATTATTTTAACTACTTTGTTCGAGTTTTTACTTGTTTATTTACATGTAATTTTCCTTATATACGAGTGTTTAAAATAATATTGATTGAGTAGAACATATTCAGTATTTACTGATTTCCGATAGCGTCTGAGTACAGGGTGTCCAGTTTTCGGTGGTTTTTCAGGGTATCTGCGTTATTAGTAAAGATAGAAGGATGCGGTTTTTGCAGCAATGTGCCACTTTCTTGGGAAACAAAAGATGCCCCAATTAAAATTTTCCTAGGCCTTCTAGTTTTGATATACGGGATGTTATTGAGAATTAAATTATGGGAACCCGAACAAACCCCCCATCAGTGGCGGAACTTCAAAATTTGCCCCCCCCCCCTATAAAATGATTTAAAAATGACCACACTATTCTTTTCTGAATAACTTTATTGTTTAAAATTACTTTTAAACCAAATTTCCAGGAAATATTTACAAAAGTATAAGTTCTCGTAAAATTAATTTAAAAATACATAATAATCGAATAATTAGAATATCATACAGGGCAGGTTAAAATTAGAAGTTACTTTAAACAAGTCGCAAAAAAAGTTTTTTCTTTCCCCAAATAATTTAGACTCACAAGAGACTCACGCAAAAAAAGTTTTTTCTTTCCCCAAATAATTTAGACTCACAAGCCCCCCCCCAAGCATCAATTTAACACGAAAAATACCATAACACGACAGGGTATTACTTTTCGTAACTTTTCCTTGTATGGCCCCCCAAAACGAAGTTTGACCCCCAAACCGAAGTTTGACCCCCAAACCGAAGTTCTGGATCCACCCTTGTGTTAAATCTTCTTATATTCTGACCAAAAAAATATGTTAAAAGATTTTTTGGTATTTCACTCGATTAACCATTTATAACTTATTTTCTGACCAAATGTTTCTAAGCAGTTAATAACTGAATATCACAATGTTTAGTCATCAGTTAGCCATAGAAACAATAATTGTATAAAATGAACCATAAATTATATTTGAATAAAAGGAATGTATTTCAGCTTACTAATAATAATAATCTACAAGAAAAATTGTTCAATGCTTTTCTGTAAATGTATTTTCCCTAAATTGAACCATTGACCAACTTTTCAATTAATTTTGTTTGTAGATTAGTATATTACCAGTAAGTTATTCTTTTGATGTTAATAATTCTCAGTAAGAAATAATTCTTTGAAAACTTAGCACCGCCATACCGCCAAATAAGTATAAAAAATATTATTTATTAATAACAAGTGCTGTATTTAGACCAGTTTGCTGTCGCTCCGGAGCACCTATTTCGTTGTGCTAGGGATATTTTATATTTTAAATTCAATTTCCTTAAATTATTTGTTTAGGAATAGGAAGTTTGCATTCAATTAAAAATACCTACGGTGTCATAAAAACTTTAAAACGTTGTAGTTGTTAATTCCTTGTTACTATAAACATTATCCGGGACCTATTTTACTGCTAGGCCCGATGGGTCTGGGCCTGGGGCCCCACTTTCAGATGAGCTCAGCACTTGGCTTGCGCGACACTAACTTATTCAACAGAAACAAGACAAAAACTTAACTTATTTGCAAAACGAATAGGTAGCTATGCTTTTTTATTACAAAAAAAATTGTAAAGGTTCTTAAAATCTAAGGCGATCGACAGATGTGTAGGAACTCCTTTTCTTGATGATAGTATAAAATCGTAATAAATTAGTGTTGCGTAAGAAAAATACACTTTTTGAAGTGGCGAAGGGCCTCGCATTCCGTAACGGGAGGCTACTTTGGGCCGATGCCCCCCTGGACGCCTGGGCCCCCTGCTTTGCATGGTCTTGCTGCATAGTATAGTTCCGCGCCTACCCCCCATACTTCGGTTATCCGGTAGCTTATCAAAAAGAAATAAAATGTCCTCTTTGCAGTTATTTACGTAGAATCCAGTAACGTACTTAGATTTTTTCTACGTTCAAAAAGTTTGAAGAAAAAACAAATTTGCTTTTTTTTAAATGGGTTATCCTATATATTCTTTAATAATATAACTCAGTTTTTAATAAGCTTCATATATAATACTGTATTTTTAGGCTTAATATTATATAAGCATTTTTGTAAATTACTTGTAGATATCTCGAAAGATAAAAACAAATTTAATTGAACAAGGTTCATTTTCTAAACCTCGGCCTAAAATCAACCACAAGGAAAATGGCGAGATTCGCGCTGGACTGATACAATAAATGTACTTTTGCTTTAAGTGAAAGAAATTCTATTATAATAATAAATAATAACTATGTGTGGAACATGTCTAAGTAACGGAGGACAATTTGAGAAATATTTATTAGAATGTTCCATAAACGTTCAATTTTTGTTTCTTATAATTAATCCCACCAGTAATTCGTTTTTTAAATATCCTTCATGGCCGACTCAAGAAAATTGTATATTTTTTAAAAAAGGTGGAGACAATGGAGGTCCAAAATATGTCTATCACTCATGATACAGCATTGTCTCTAACCTTCAAACAAACCTAAAATATAAAGTATTATACAGGGTGGCCCATCGAAAACAGTCCAGTAAGGTTTACGGCTGTGTACGTTAAAATTAAAAAAAAACCTCGGACCCGTAAACTTGTGTTTTCAATGGGACACGTTTCACTATTAATATCATCCCTGTAACCTCAACCCCCCTAGCGGGGCGGCTACTGCCCTTGTTTTTTCAAATGGGAATAGTTATGTTGTGATACATCTTTTTACAGGGCATTAAATTCTATTTAAAATGGCGCTTCGTTTTGTAAATTTCAGCTACGCGCCGCCGACCAACGGAATTTGAAACATTTCACTGCACCTCTTATCAAGTACACAGGTGGCCACCATGGTGGCCACCCAACCCGAATCCTTAGAAGATTTACGGCACCGCATTACTAATGAATGTCAACAAATTACACCAGATGTTCTTCACAATGTCCGAGAACACTTTGGACAGTTATTGTATACTATTGTATCGAGGTGAATCGCGGACATTTTCAACATTTAATAAGATAACATATAAGTATTACTCAATAAAATTACATTTTTTAAAACGCAATTTCTCGGCGGCGCGTAGCTCAAACTTACAAAACAAAGCGCCATTTTAAAGCGAATTTAATGCCCTTTAAAAAGATGTGTCCCCATTTGAAAAAACAAGGGCAGTAGCCGGCCCCGCTAGGGTGGTTGAGGTTACAGGGATGAAATTAATAGTGAAACGTGTCCCCCTGAAAACACAAGTTTACGGGTCCGAGTTCTTTTTTAAATTTTCACGTACATAGCCGTAACCCTTGCTGGACTGTTTTCGATGGGCCACCCTGTATATTTCTGAGAAGCTTGTTATAAACTGAATGACATTATTAAAAATATACAGGGTTGTGATTTAATAACGGATAAATTCAATACAAATTAAATGGGGACATTTTCGGAACAACGCTCGAACCTGTCGATTTTGTATTTAGATTGCGCATATCTTGACATAAAATGTAGGTATACAGGATGTCCCAAAAATATTTTTTCCTTAAATGGAAACCCCTGTATATTATTGCATTTTCGGATTCTCCGGAAAATTCGACTTATGTGTCATGTCTAATGTCCTAAACCTATCTTCAGCTGTTCACGAAACATTTACGTTCAAATATTAAAATATTACTTTATTGCAACATAAATTGATTCCTAAATTACATTTTTTAAAAACTAAAATTATTTCAGCAAATGTTGGCCATTAATAGCTCTGCAGTACCCCAGACAATAAATTCCTGCTGTACCTTTTCTACGGTTTCTGGGGAAATATTCCTAATTACATTACGAATGCGCTCTTTGAAAATATCAAGCGTGAGTGGCTTCAACTGTTCACGAACGTTGTTACCGGTTTATCGCTGCTGCTTTTGTAATTGTTTGTGATCTATTGTGTTTTTGGGTTATTTTTAGTGTTTTTTCGTACTAAAACAATTTGGAGCTATTTATTTGCCATCTACAATGGTTCGTCAGTGCGTGGAGTGTAAAAAATCGACTATTCTAACCCCGGATTAATATTTCATCGGTCCTAAGTGAGAATAATGAGGTTATTTTTTAGGTAAAGCAGTGGTGTAGCTAATTCTATATTTTAAATATATATTGCAAAAATATGTATTTGAATTTCTGCAAAAAATACCTACAACGATTAGTTATGACTAATGTTAGAACGAAATTATCTAAACCCGTACTTTACTACAGCGTTGCCATTTTTTAAAGCCATTTTCTTCTAACTTATTTGAAACTGCAGAACTGTGCATGATTGTAAATAAATGGAATGTTTTATCTCCCCTTTTATATAGTGTTGTGATCGCTCGAGCGAAAAACCGCTTGATCACTCGATTATTGAAATATCCAACATCTCGATTATTAAAAAAACCGCTCGAGTTATCTATTCAGGCGAAAACCGTCGCCCGTCACTTATTATCTTTCACTCCATATCCGAGCTTCGCTTGACGCCGACGGAAATATACCGCTGTAGTGTAATCGAGTTAAAAAACTGCTCGTATATTCGAACAGTTTTTCGCTCGATAGGAAATACTCTAGTTATAAATTCAGGCGAAAAACCGAAAAATATCGCCGGTTACCTGATAGACGACCTCCGGTCTAAGCGCCGCGCGAACCGATTGGCGACGTTCGAGATTGACGCTGAGCAAGTACACGACATACGTCTTTCTTAAAGGCACATAAACGAGAAGGTGCATATAAAAAAAGTATGCTGAATCCCTTAGCGGAGTCATCGCGACATGATTTGGTAAAGTTTTGTTTTAACTGGCTAGCCAGCGGAGTAGTTTAGGTCTCCAATTGTCAATATTAAAAAATTAAAGGATATAATTTTTAATTACTATAAAGACGAGAAAACTTCTCAAAAATAACATAATAATAGAAATTGTTAATGAAAAATAACAAAACGAACAAAATGGTTAACAAAATATATAGAAAAATTCGTTGGTAATCTTATAGTAAACATTTTTAAATCTAAACAGGAACTTTTTATTATTAAACTCAAGAAGACTTCTTAAAAATAACATACATTATAGAAAATGTTAATGGAAAATAAGAAAACGAGCAAAATAGTTAACAAAACATAGGTATCGACAAATTTTTTGGTAATTAAAAGTAAGCATTCTTAAATTTAAACAGGAACTTTTAGATAACATGAATTTAAAAAAATAATAACCAATTTTCTTATTTTGCCAGTCGCGTAACTAAGCCTAAATTTTTGAAGTGCATATAGTGGGCACCTGATAATTTAAAGTGGAAGAATTTGACAAGCTATTTTAAATATCTACTTATTTTATGCTCGTAGATTGAGGAAGATGTGAAGAAAAATAACTCTTGGTAATACTTTTTGTTCGGGTTAAAAACGCACAATAATAAACCTAACAATAAATACATATTTGGGTAATTTTTTGCAGTTGACACGTGGTAAAAATTCATTATTCACAAATAAATAAATTTCTGGAATTTTTTTGGTGGCTACTACAATTTTTTAGCTAAACCTGTGCCCACCCGTAGTTACGTGCCTGTTAAATACCCTACCTGATCACATGTAAACGGCTAGGCTGTCGGTCATGCAGTCGGTGACGTCATCGCTTGGTGAAGCGGAATTTCAGGCGATTCACTCGAGCGATTCACCCGATTATTACAATCGCTCGAGTATCAAGTACTCGATTATTAAAATCATCGGTTTTTCCCAACACTACTTTTATATGATATGTTTATGGTCATAACTTATACCACTAAAATCCACCTGGTGCGAATCGGTTTACCGGCCGCGGGGTTTGAACCCACGAACTCTTATCCTAGAGTTCCCAGTTACTACCGCTTTCACCCCGGAGACGTTATTTTTATCTTAATGATAATGAAATATCTAGAAGCGGTCCTTATAGGTCGAAGCACTCTGCTACCGATATACACACCCTACAATTAACGACGTAAATTCATTATCCACACTGGATACAAAATATAGATTACCCTCCCTTAACTTTCAGGGGTGGTTAATTGACCTCACTGTATTGCAATGACAAAAGAAACGCGCTAACATTTGCGGCTGCTATTAAACTTGGTGAAACTAATAACAAAGTTTATATGACCAATAACGAGAAAGTCCGGGAAGAAATAAGAAAAGCGCATTTTGCTTTAAAGATTGCCCGAAACTGTTTTATTAAAGAAAAAAAACTTTATTATTTTGAAAACTTCATATTCATGTGTAATTTGTACCCCCCAGGGTAAGAAGGGCGTGCTAATATTAATGTGATTCATCGGGATATTTTATGAAGAATAATTCACATGAACAAGAACATAATAATTAGTGTTGGAAAAATCCGATGATATTAATAATCGAGTACTTAATACTCGAGCGATTTTAATAATCGAACGAATCGCTCGAGCGATTAATCACTTGAAATTTTTAATACTAAGAAAAATGTGTTGATAAAACACCAGGGGTTGTTTTTGTAAGTTTTAGAAATTTTTTTAAGGAATAATAGTTGATTCTTATTTTTTTTTAAAATTACATTCTTTAATTTAAAAAAAAAATTACAATCGCCACTGGCTAGCCAGTCGAAACAAAACCCATGTCGCGACGAATCCACAAAGAATTTGGCATACTTTTTTGTATGCACCTTCTCGTTTATGTGCCTTTAACAAATCAGCCTTCTGAGCGTCAAACTCGAACGTCACCAATCGGCACATTTCGGGTGACGCGCGGCGTCGAGCGAAAATAGGGTATCAAGTGAAAGGCAACGATTTTCGATTTTTCGCTTGAATTTATAACTAGAATAGTATTCCTATCAAGCGAAAAACTGCTCGAATACACGAGCAGTTTTTTACCTCGAGCGTTCACACTACCAAGCAGCACATTTCGGTCGGCGTCAAGCGAAGCTCGGGTATCGAGTAAAAGGTGATAAGTAACAAGAGTTGATTTTCGCTTGAATTTATAAGTCGAACAGTTTTTTTAATAATCGAGCGAAGTCGGTTATTTCAATAATCGAGTACTCAAATGCTCGCTCGAGCGATTCACAATACTAATAACAGTGTTGATTCCGCGTTTGGTTATTTATGAAACAATTTTTAAATATTTGTAATTAAAACACTTATTGCTTTATAATGTTTCAAGTTATATTATAGATTTATAAATAAAAAAAAAACAGAGGGAGCTATTACGCAGTGTCCTCTTATCCATAAGGCTGAGTAGGCTGAAGCCTAGAGGCCCACAAAAATTAGGGGCCCACAAAAATTAGGGGCCCACGTGGCCAGTGAGTAATTTTCATAGTAGATTACCGTTTTTTTTTGTATTCACTTCCAACACACAAATCGGGTCGAGGGCCTAAAGAAGCTCGAAGCTTATGGGCCTTGCCATGGGTTAAGAGGGCACTGGTACTACGAAGAGAATTTTATAGTGTTAGTCCTCCAAAAAATAATAATTTTAAATTCATAAATTATACCTTCAACTTAAGCAACATGATAAGTACTAAATTGAATAACTTAGGATGTAGAACAATATGTGTAAATAAACAAAATTTAGGCAGAACAAAATAAAGACAAAACGGACATATTTGACAAATCAGGAGTGTACAAAATTAATTGTGCAGATTGTAATGCTATATATGTAGGTCAAAGCGGCAGAAGTATTAAGACCAAAGGCGGAGCCAGAACTTCGGTTTGGGGGGGGGGTCAAATTTCGCTTTTTGGGGGTGGGGGGGGTCATGCATGGGAAAAGTTACGAAAAGCAATACCCTGCCGCGTTAGTCAAACTGGTATATATGGTATTTTTCATGTTAAATTGATGGTTTGGGGGGGGGGGGGGGGGGGGTCATGGCCCCCACGACCTCCCCCTGGACACAAAACAGCTATTTTAAACAATATATAAAACTCAGGGATGTCCGCTCACTGTATAGAGAACAATCACTTTGTAAATTAAAATAACATTCAATTGGTACACGCTGAAAACAAGGGTAAAACATTGGATTTATTAAACAACTTGAAATCAAAAAATCCACGAGAAATAATGACCAACAATAATTCGCCAACACCCCAATAATTGATAAATACTTAGAATCTTTACAGTAAAACCTTTAGCATGATATAAATTTAAATTAGGTTTATGATAGACTAGGAAATAAAACAGACACTATCAATATTGTAAACGAAATGCAAACTTTAATCTACAAATAATACTCTTGAAAAAGCCCTAATAAGGCGAAATATATTTATGTAGAGATAACTCTAATATATCTTGAGGTATTAAAAAGCAATAAGTGTTTTAATTATAAATACTAATAACAAGACTAAGTATCGATATTCAAAAATTAATAGTTGTTATTTCGTTAATAATGAACCTTTTTAACTGGTAAAAAATAGATTCTAGAGTTTAGGGCAGAGCAGTTGACGTCCTGATACTTCTAATTGTACGGGGTAGCGTAAAAACTCTTGAGTCATGTAATTTCCTAAAATTTTGGACATACAGGGTGTCCGGAAAAATGTGGGAAATCTCCGGATATGAAAAAAGCAAGTGAAAATGGTAGTACAAGTTCATATAAACTTTCTTCGTATAGGCCTCCTTTTCGGAAATATGGTCTCACAAAGAGCCCCAATGGAATCAAGTTTTTTACACCGAGTCCCCTAACTTCTCACGGATTAAATATGAAAAAGCGGAATTTTGAGGTTCAACATTTGATAGCAACAAAGATGTATCTCTTACCGAGATACGCCAAATAACACGATGTAATTAAAATGACGTTCTCTCGAAAACGGTTAGGATTAGCGACATGAATGAAGAGTACTAGTTTAAGTTTTAGTCAATAGTTAAGGATATGTAAAAAACGTTGTCCAAAGTTCTTATCATATAAGGCGTTAATAAAAAGGGCCCATGAGTGTCAGCAGCTGTGAGTAATTCACAACACTTTCTTGGATACTAGTTTGTCTTACCTGGTATACATCATATTTAAAAAAAAATTAAATATATCTGGTTCAATAATGATGTGTTAAAAAATTGGTGTCCATTGCAGCTTTTTGGGAACCCATATCTCCAAAGACGAGGCTATCCAAACAAAAGTTTACATGAACTTGTAGTAGGTACTCTTTTCACTTAATTTCTTCATATTCGGGAGATTTTCCGCATTTTCCCGGCCACCCTGTATAACTATTCAATTTAATTTATTTTTTAAACTAAATCAATTTGAGATATATCTGAGTTAGACACTGTCCCAAAAGTATCGCCATGCCACTCACATCACTTTTGGCTTCTGCTAAATTAAAATTAAAACACGTTTCAACAAATAAAGTATATAATTCAGAGTGTTACACAATTCGATTTATTTTTAATTTAGCTAAATCCAAAAATGATAAAACCATTGATTCCGAAACGTTTTTTCAACAATATATCGTATTTAGATGGAAAGGTAATTTTTTTTGTTAGTTAGTGACATGGCAATACTTTTTGGCCAGTGTCGAACCCATTTAACTTATTTACAAACACCCTATATATTATTACATTTTTGGATTCTACGTAAGATTCTTGGAATATGTCCTTCCTATACCCGAGTCTAAACATGTTTGACATACTTAAGGTAGTATCTCTATAAAATGACGTTTCCAGAGCTTAAATTAATTATTAATTTTTCGCATTAGGAAGCATTTATTATTTATTTGTGTTGGATTTATTATTGAAATGGACCTGCTTTAATAGATTTTTATAATATTTTTAAACCTATTAATACAGGGTGTTCAAACAATAAGATTGACAATGAAATATTAAAGTTATAGCAAAACTGACAAAGCATTCTCACAGCAACTTTTAGTAAACTCAAAGAATACGAGACAAATTTTTTTATACGACGTTTCGTTTTTGATCTTGATGATTGCTTGAAAACGAAACGAAGTTGTATCTGTTACCATTAACGAGATCCCTCGAGGCGTTGAAGTTGTTGAAGTCTGGTTATTACAGATAGTTAAATATTAAAACATAACCATTCTTACCGATGAGAAAGTACATCCTTGTTTAAATGATCCACTCTTTTACAAACTACACATGAATGCACCATGATTGTGCATAATAAAGACGATTTTTCACCAATAATCACAAAGAAAACTCAAATCAACCAAAATATATAAACAATCCGCCAACGTGTAATGTTTACAAGATTAGTATTCATTCATATTTTGCGTCCGAATCGTAGCGCACTTGTAGCGCAGTTGTAAAATAGAAATAGATTAGTTTACGATTCGTTTGATACTTTTAAGTATAATAATATTTTTTTTATAGAATCTCTCTCGCCTTTTCACAGTTTATTTATAGTAAAATTATTGGGACATTTTAAGAGCAATTGCGGATTGACCTTAAACCAGTTGTAATTGTCAAATTAACAAATTTTTAATTGGGATTTTACCTTTGCGATAAATATGTCCTGGCTATTTTTTTTTTTTTATGATCAAACACAAGCACTATAGGAAAAATCCTTTAGGGCACTCTAGGAGTGGTGCGTGTGCGCAAAAAGCGATTCACGTTGGTTTTGAATCGTTGGAGGTTATATTCGTTAGGAAAAACGACCTCGGGAAGGTCGTTCCACAAAGATGTAGTCCTCCAGATGAAAGAATTCTTAAATAATGAAGTTCGAGGAGTACTAAGCTTAACCACATATGGATGGGCGGCAGTGGTTCGTCGTGTATTTCTGCTAATCGTCGCTCTGGGCGGAATTAAGAGGGCAAGGTCAGCCGAGCACCTTCCATGAAAATATCTGTAAAAGAGAGTCAAATCCCCAACCTGTCCTCGATGTTCTAGGCTGTCGAGGTTCTTCGTCATCTCGTGGTCTCCGATCAGACGAATAGCCCTCCTTTCGATGGAATCCAGCAGCCGAAGAGTATGTTTGGGTGCAGAGCTCCAGACATGAGAGCAGTATTCTAGTGATGGTCGGGTGTATAGTGTCAAAAGTTGTTGAGGTGTGTACAACTTTCTGGTTCGGAAGAGTACCCCAAGCTTCTGAGAAGCTACCTTGGCGATTTCCACAACGTGGTTATGCCAAGACATATTTCCTCCGAGATTGACGCCCAGCAAATTAATAGATGAAGCCAGTGGGATTGCGTGTCCGGCCATGACTATTTCCGGTTCTGTAATGTTAACCTTTTTAGAGAAAACTGCTGCCTGGGTTTTTTAGCGTTAAATTCGACTTGGTTACTGTCACCCCAAGCCAAAATTTCTTCCAGGTATTTGTTGAGGCATGATACTTCATGCTGTCTGCGAAGATTTGCGTCGGCAGCCGATGTTTGCGCATTCAAAGAGAAAGATGAGATAAGTGTGCTATCGTCAGCAAAACTATATATCGGATTTTGAGTTTTCACTAGAAGGTCGTTAATGTAGAGTAAGAAGAGAGTGGGAGACAATATGGACCCTTGAGGAACACCGGCATTGATGGTGAAGGTGTCTGAGAGAAATCCGTCAATCGCCACTTGCAGAGAGCGGTCCTTAAGAAAGCTAGACAACCATGCACAGAATCGACTGGGCACACCATAGGATCGCAGTTTACTTAGAAGCCCCTCATGCCAAACACGATCAAAAGCTTTAGAAATATCCAGTGCAACAACCCGAGACTCCCCATGATGTTCGATTGCGTTGTTCCAAATATGGGTGATATGCTGCAATAATAACCGAAAGAGGTGGGAAAGAATGTTTGTATTCATTGCGTCGGCTAGAATTGTACATATTTCTATCTGTAGTTTGTAATATCTTTGGTTCTAGCAGTATGTATTCAATTTAGGCACATTTGTAATCAGTAATTTAATTTCCGCAAAAAGTTATTTCCAAAGTAAACTTGATGAATTTTAAAAAGGTTCTTTGAGACACATGCAAAAATATGCTTGGTAAGACTTTGTAATCTCATGTAAAAAATTTATAAATAGCGTGTCTAATGTAATTATGCAAAAAAGTTAATAATTGATGCTGATTGCGAACAAACCCGAAAGTTAATTAAACTTTCCCTTATATGTAGTAAAATTATCCGCCGAATATTCCTTTGATCGCAACAAAAATTGTTAATTAATATCGGCATCAAGGGCAAAATTTAAGAAGCGTAGATGATTTTCATGCGTAATTCACCTTTACGGCGTAAAACGTCGGATTGAATTCTTATTATCTATTTCATATCGTATTTTCTCGGGAGCATACAGAAAAGGTCAAAATTAACCTAATTTTTAATAGAAAACAATTCCTAAACTGTCCTTTAAGGAAGATACAGAGCCAGAAAGGGGTACCTAGCGATTTACTTTTTTGGCTATAACTTTTGAATCGACATGTATAATTTAATGATATTTTAATATTTTTTCTATTTGGGTTTCATAATGGCTACATTATGAAATGCAATAAAATTGAATAACCTGCCACTTTATGAAACTGAAATTTTTTTATGTTGGCAGCAAGTAGGGTTCGAATTTTAGGCTTACTTTGATTTCGTTGAAATTAGTTTTCTTGGCATTATGGATTCGACAAAAATTTTTATAGAAAACTTTAAAATACTAACCTTTAACCTTGCAAATAGATCATTTATACTAGTTATTTATCTGAAATACCTATACTCGGAAATATATAGCATACTGACTGTGCCCGTCAACTAATTTCTAGTCACAACTATAAAACAACATAACCTAAAAATAATAGAAATATCTTCCAGTTATGCTCTATTTCTAAAGTTTTATTCAATAAAGTACTATTTTTATTTTTAATTCAATATAGTATTATACATATTACTTTATATATAGGGTGTTATGGAAATGACTTATTATATTCAAATGGATGACTCCTAAGGAGTCCTAGAGAAAGTCTACATACTTTTAAATCGAATATCTAAATACTAAGGTAAAAACCATTTTTACCCACGCGCCGTTCCATCTGGATTCACTTAGCAATAATGTAGGCCACTGGAGTATACTAATAGTGTTGTCAGATCACACCGCGTGTCTCGCCCTTGGTTGAATACTGGCGGCGCGCCCTTCATACTTCAGTATGTTTCGAGACTGGGGAGTGGAACGACGTCGTGTCGAGGGCTCCACGTGCTTAACGTATACGAATTTTAAACGTTTTCTTAGTTGTATTGCCCGATTTTTTGTTGTTGTGAAATAATTCATAATAAGAAATGTTGATGTGATTTCAAATTTGTGTGATATTATCTATTGTTGATTCTGTTGAAAAACATACCTTTTGTGTTTTATTATGTTATGGAATTTAATTATAAAACGGATTATTTTAAAATAAGATCTAAGGTAAGAGAGCATGTACCTTAAAATTGTAGTTTTATTTGTCTAAAAAGTTTGAAAAAGAAGCGATAACGCGCGTCAAAGACGTCTTGTTGTCAAAAACTGAACACGTGCGTTTAGAATTCTGTGTTGCAATATGACAACATCGAACCTCGAGACTGCCTCATAAAATATTGATTGCAAAGGGCCTCAGGAGCGGCCACGTAAATTTTGAATTTTCATATAAAGTGTATATTTCGCTTAATAATTCAAAGCGCCATTTATGGTTATTTTTCTTCAATTTATTTTCATCTCAGGATTTGCCGGTTTAAATAATAATACGTAATTTTCATAACACCCTGTATACATATTTATAGTTACTGTAGACATTTCCTGGGCATTAATTGTTATTCCTGTCAGATTCTGTGTCGACTCAACATTTTGTCCAATAATATTATTTATTATTTTCTTTAATATTTTGCACTTTGTTCTGCTCGCACCATAACTCAAAGATTTGCATATCCTTTTAAAGTTCTCTAAATTATTTTCTGCAATTTCTCGTATTTCTGACGGAGTACAAATTTCATTGATCGGGTTTGTTCGTCATTTGTTCGTCATTATTTTTTAAAATTACTTGTCAAATTTTACAATTTTAAGACACCATGCTAAGTTTTATTTTCACCTGTTGGCCTTCAGCATTAGTAACTTTTGAGTGTTTCACTTTTGAGTGTGTAATTTTTGAGATGGCTGAATATTGGCTCCCCTGTACATTTTATAGAAATATTTCTTGAAGAGGCCGACATGTTAAACCCACGTGTTTGTTCGTGATGACGAAACCACGAAAGTCTCATAGTTCAGGTAATACAGGAAACACCAGCAAATAATTTCTATAACGCTATTGCCAAAAATTGATGTAAAGCTGAACATAGCGAATAATGAAAATATTGTCACTGATACTAATTTTCGTTCTGTCAATGTCAAAATTTAAATTGCTGGTATTTGCTGCATTACCGGAACTATGAGAGTTTCGTGGTTTTGCCATTAAGTTTAATTGAACCAAAATGTATTGAAACTCGGCACATGGGTTTACCATGTCCATGAAGAGCCTCGGCAGCCTAGAACATCGAAGACAGGTTGGGGATTTGACTCCCTTTTACAGATATTTTCATGGAAAGTGCTCGGCTGACCTTGCCCTCTTAATTCCGCCCAGAGCGGCGAATAGCAGAAATACACGACGAACACCACTGCCGCCTATCCATATGTGGTTAAGCTTAGTACTCCTCGAACTTAATTATTTAAGACTTCTTTCATCTGGAGAATGGAACGACCTTCCCGAAGTCGTTTTTTCCAACGAATATAACCACCACCGATTCAAAACCAACGTGAATCGCTTTATTTGCACACGCACCACTCCCAGAATGCCTTAAAGGATTCTTCCTATTGTGCTAATTGATCATAAAAAAAATGTCCTCTTCAAGATGTTATAATGCAGATTTCATATAAAATGTACAGAGGAGCAAATATTCAGCCACCTCAGAAATTACATTGGATTTCCCATCTTCAACTCAATGATGCACCACCGTGCATAGATCGGCGGTTCCCGACGTGGGACACCCTGTATACTAAGTTACCGACTCAGATGATACCAAATTATTGTTCAAGAATGATTAAATCAAAATATTATGACCTCTCAAAAAGCGTTGAAAATAAATTATAAAAACCAGTATAAGCTGTTACTAACCATAACTTAATGTGAGATTTAACAATTAAGAAAATAATAAAAAGGTTACTCTCAACACATCATACACCATTATCCACATCCTGTCTTTACTAAAGATAATTTTATTCCAAATTAGACTATAATAGTCTCTTAAGTTGACAGTGAAATTTACTATTAAATAATAATAGGTTTTATGATCTTGTTTTGCCTTCAATGACACGGCACGTACTGAGTCGCAGAGTGTGGTCACATAATCGCACCAAAAAGAAAGGCTGAAATATTGAGTAATTTTTTAAGTTTCGCATAATCCGTTTTTGTAAACAGGTTTATCGATTTTTCAGTTATAATGACGGGTCCACAGCAACCAATGTTTTTTAACAATTTAGAAACAAATCAGAAACATTTTAACAACTTTTACGTTTTGTTTTGGTTTTTAGCAACTTAGTATCTTTTGCCGAGCCCACAACACACCAACAAAAGAATAACAAAACAGCAACACAATGTTTTCAACAATTCAGAAACAAATCGGAATCAGGACAGGGCTATAAACCTGACTAAGGGTATGGCCACAACGGCGCACCGCACAGAGCCCTCGCCCATAGCCTGGTACCATAGCACCGCACAGTAGTGGCCACAACGGCGCACCGCACAGAGCCCTCGCCCATAGCCTGGTACCATAGCTCCGCACAGTAGTGGCCATAACGGCGCACGGACCCTCGCTTATTGCCTTGCCTGTCGATCAGTTTGTCTCTCGACATCGAGATATAAACATTTACATGGTCATCTTCCGATGAAGAAGATATTATTGTAGACGCTAATATAACAAAATGCTATACGTTTAAACAGAAATTAAGATTACCAGTGCATCCTATTAACGCAAAGCGAGAATGCATATAATAGTACATTACGTATCAAGGGCCGAAAAGCCTCCGACGGCCCGAGATATGTACCGTATTTTTTTTTACAAGTGCTCCGAAGCTTTGATGCCAAATAAATCAAGGAATTCTTCAGACAGTTTTTCTGTCTACATAACATGAAAACACTCGCGCATGGAGAATGTAAATATTTATTTATTATTTTTGACAAATAGGCTCGGTGGCCTAGTGGTATAGCGTACGCCTTGTGATCTGAGAGTCGCGGGTTCAAATCCCGCACTCGGCATATCTGGTTTTATTTATTTTTTTACAAGTGCCCGAGTTTTTGAGGCCATATAAATAAAGAAATTCTTCAAACATTTTTCTAAAACATCTTTGAAAAATTAACTGCCAATTTAATTTATGTATAATCCGCTATTTATTATCGCTTGTAGTATGGCTCGGTGGGTAGAGTGTCCGCCTGGCGATCTAAGGGTCGCGGGTTCAAATCCCGCACCGATAATTCTGGTTTTATTTAATTATGAGCACATGGCGGCTCGAAGCGGGAGGGAAAAATCTTTCCCGCCCGCTTCGATACTTGCCCGCTCTCTTGGAAAACGCCACTTTCGGTGAAGAGAACATGCATGAAAAGAGGCACTTTGTGGGCACATGTAAAAAAATACCTTTAATTATATCGTAAGCAACAGTGAAAGGGGAATAAATAAAAATTGGAAGAACTGCCATTCTCAACCTATATCAGTAGAAGAAAGAGTAATGGTAATTCTCATATATTCAAAAAAGCGTTGGGAATTTTTCCTTAGATCATTATAAAGCTGATAAAATTCTCCATTGAATCTTCGCTTTACGTTAATGGGATGAACTGGTAATTTTGATTTTTGTTTAAGCATATACATAAGTACCACTTTGTTATATTAGAGTCTAAAACAATATTTTCTTCATCGGAAGAAGATAACAACGCACAGTCCATGTTTATATCTCGATGTCGACGGACTACTATGCGAAGCTCAAGCGTCGAGGCTGTGCGGTACTATGTACAAGGCTATGTGCGAATGGCGGTGCGCCATTATAGCCATCGACTGGCAATATCTTTGTCCGGAAATTCTTGTCGGGGAGTGTATTAAAGTTTTGCGAACTATGACTGTAAACTGTCATAATTAAAACTAATAATTATGATTTAGATTTTTTAAATTTCAATCTAAATATACGTTCGTAGAAAAAATATACTTTGCAACACTTGCGTGAAGCCAACTTTTAGACACTCGTTCAGTTTGCATACAAGTCGTATTGCGCCGGCAATGGCAATTATAATTGCACGTATTCATGCGCACTAACTGTTCTCGATCAGCTGGCTCAATACTGCCCGCATTGCCGGCGCAATGCGAGAATGGAATCCGTATTACAGTCGGCAAATCTAGTTCTCTGGCGATTAAAATTGCACGAATTCATGCGCAGTACACCGTTCTCAATCAGCTGTCTCGCATCATTGCCATTGCCGGTGCAAGTCTGGGTAGAGATGCACTATTCTGTTATTTTTAAATGTTTATTAGTTGGTCGAAGCACCTATGAACATCTAATGGCTATTTAAACTAACTGGTACTTAAATTAACAGTTCACATTATTTATTAAGCATATGTACTGCTAATTGGTAGCAACTTTCTTGAACTGCCATTTGTAAGTAGCAGTAGCTGCTTTAACTGCTAATCAAAACGAACAGGTTTGCCCATCTCTAATTCTGGGGGTATTTTAGGGATTTCGACACTACCGACTACTGTTCTAACTGTTGGCAATGCACCAGCTGATCGAGAACGGTTTACTGCGCATGAATTCGTGCAATTATAATTGCCATTGCACTGGAAATTTTTATTGCCGACTCTAATACGGCTTTAACTCGCTTACGCACGTATCGTAAACTCCTCACTTGTATATAAATCCTGTTTTCACCCACTCATTACACAATGTTCTATTTAATACACTCATCTCGCAAATTTTGTAATTTCCGATCTATTTATCATTATAAAATGCCTAAAATCCACCGTATTAACTTAAAATGCATAAATAATTATTTTCGTGTGACAGAAAGAAGAAAAATAAATCCGCGCTGAAAACTGAAATTGAAAAAATTATTAATGGATTTTTAAACGCACTATTTAATTCTGAATTATCAATTTAGTCACGGCTTTTTTATTTAATATTGTAGCATTCGACGACTTAATGGAATTCTTTTCACATACTTATATTAAAAATCCCCTGCAAAATTCACACGACATTCTTTCGTATACTTCTTTTTTTTTATGATCAAACACAAGCACTATAGGAAAAATCCTTTAGGGCACTCTGGGAGTGGTGCGTGTGTGCAAAAAGCGATTCACGTTGGATTTGAATCGTTGGAGGTTATATTCGTTGGGAAAAACGACCTCGGGAAGGTCGTTCCACAAGGATGTGGTCCTCCAGATGAAAGAATTCTTATATAATGAAGTTCGAGGAGTATTAAGCTTAACCACATATGGATGGGCGGCAGTGGTTCGTCGTGTATTTCTGCTATTCGTCGCTCTGGGCGGAATTAAGAGGGCAAGGTCAGCCGAGCACCTTCCATGAAAATATCTGTAAAAGAGAGTCAAATCCCCAACCTGTCTTCGATGTTCTAGGCTGTCGAGGTTCTTCGTCAGCTCGTGGTCTCCGATCAGACGAATAGCCCTCCTTTCGATGGAATCCAGTAGCCGAAGAGTATGTTTGGGTGCAGAGCTCCAGACATGAGAGCAGTATTCTAGTGATGGTCGACTCTGGGCTTTGTATAGTGTCAAAAGTTGTTGAGGTGTGTACAACTTTCTGGTTCGGAAGAGTACCCCAAGCTTCTGAGAAGCTATCTTGGCGATTGCCACAACGTGGTTATGCCAAGACATATTTCCTCCCAGATTGACGCCCAGCAAATTTTTAATATAATTTATAATTATATAACTTTTCTTTTAAATTATAATTTTGAAATTATAAGCTTTCTGGTTACTGTTGATATAGTCGAGTTCCATTTATCTAGGCGCGTTATGAAATTATTATACAACGTGTCCAAGATCAGGAGGGACAGTACAGGGATCTCGGAAACCGTAAGAGATACGAAGTCGGTTAAATGGAGGTAAAGTTGCGAATTTACGTGCCTAATAATATGCCGTTTAGAAAGTTTTAAAATTCCGAGTTGTTCTGGAGATATCCGGAAGAAAACGAAAATCCGAAAAATCGTTTTATTGTTTCCCTGGGTTTTTTTCAGATCGAATTCTAAAGTAAATTTCACTTTTACATTGCCACTTTTTCCGCTCTATCTAACAGCGTTAATTGTTTTGTAATCCGATGAGTCGTCTTCGAAGTACCATTATCAACTTTGTTTTTTAAATACGGTCCTGTTTTTCTAATATTGGAATTTGAGAGCTTTTTTTCTCCCGAATGCAACGATGTATGACACATTGTGGTTTAATGATGTTTCGATGGTTTGTTCGGATGAACAACATCAGGAAAATTTGGGATACGGTCCTGTATTTCTCCTAATTTTATAAATAATATCTCATAAGTAAGCTATAAATGTTTTACTTATGTTGAGATAAAATAAAACATGCGATAGAATTTCAAACTTTCCAGTCATCAAATTTATGTTCCATATTTTCTGGAAAATATAAAACCTCTTAAAACGCCCTCAATCGATCACAATGGGAATGTCAAGTAAAATAAATCACGCGTCACCATCTTAATTTTTTTGTTTCAAGCGCCTACTTTTCTTTTAAATCCCGAATCAACAGAAGTTTGAAATAATGTTTCTGTATTTTGTTCACTTATTTGTTATTTATTGAACTAGTACAACATAAGTAAAAATTCAGAGCTTACTTAGGAGATATTATTTATAAAATTAGGAGAAATACAGGACCGTATCCCAAAATTTCCTGATGTTGTTCAAAAAACCTTCTAAACGTCATTAAACGTGTCATACATCGTTGTATTCGGAAGAAAATACGCTATCAAATTCCAATATTAGAAAAACAGGACCGTATTTAAAAAAATAAAGTTGATAATGGCCCTTCGAAGACGACTCGTCGGATTACAAAACAATTAACGCTGTTAGATAGAGCGAAAAAAGTGGCAATGCAAAAGTGAAATTTACTTTTGAATTCGATCTCAAAAAGACCCAGGAAAACAATAAAACGATTTTTCAGAATTTCGTTTTTTCCGGATATCTCCAGAACTACTCGGAATTTTAAAACTTTCTAAACGGCATATTATTAGGCACGTAAATGCCACTTAATGGTTCGCAGTTTGAGAAACGCCGCTCTAGGACACCCAACGAGTCAACCATTTAAATATAATAAACCATTTTCATAACACCCTGTATACTGAATTAGTAGCCTTGAAAGTTCCAAATTTTTATCTCACTAAAATAATTTCCTACTCCGTGCGACTAGTCTGGTTTATTAGTAATTAATGACGCGGCGTAAAACCCTAGAAAGCCATATTAAACTTATCGCAAAAATCTCTCTGTTATAAGTAGACTAAATTACCCCTTTACTAATAACGCCGCGCTCTTCTGTTGATTTATTGTCATGTACGAAAATGTATTATCTCCTTATGAAAATTAATATAGTATAGTATAGAAGATACACCATATTTTAATATCTATTTTGTTTGGATTTTGATAAGCGTTTTAGTCAATATCTATTGTTGAACTGCAATAGTTTCGGTGTGTAGGTCGTTATTATACAAGGAAAAAGGACTATAGTAAAGTTATTATAGTAAAGATTTTATGGTACGATTTTCTATACAGGGTGTTCATTTGAAAACTTCCCACCACGGATTTATCGAAAACCACTGATTAAAAGAAAAAACGCCGAGACACGTCAAAAGATTTGCCAAAGGGGACAACTTTTTAACCAAAAACTACTTCACCCCCTTTTACCCTCTGGCCCCCGGGGTCATCCCCTTAAAAATTTTAAATGATAAGGGGTAGCAATTAATAGCTTGTTTGAAAGGTCTTTCAAAGTGCTTTATTTTGACGTTTGATTTTTTAAAATCGATCGATTCGTTTTCGAGAAAATTAGAAAAATCTTGATTTATCTTAATTTGTTCAGATAGAAAAAAAAGCACACGAAAATATCACTTTTTATTTCCATAAGTGTTCAAAATTTTGCCCGTTATTGGCCAAACAATGATATAGGCGATTTTCAAATTCCTGACGGATATTTTCAAAAACATGTTGTGGGAGATCATGGCAGCTTTCGGTGATCCGTTGACGAAGTTCATCCAAACTGTTAGGTTGGGGAGTGAACACAATAGTTTTCAAATGGCCCCATGGAAAAAAAACTCGTCGTCTAGCCATTGCCGAACCGGAAGAACATAGTGAGGAGGAGCGCCGTCTTGCTGGAAATATATTTCAGCCTCATCAAGTATAGGGTTTCCATCGTCTTCGATTTGGGTTTCAATGATTTCAGTGATAAGCGGATTGATGGTATTTTCCAACATATCTAAATAAATCCCTCCATTTAAATTCCCATTAATAAACAATGGCCCAATCACTTTGTTTCCTAAAATGCCTGCCCATACATTAATTTTTTGGGGGTACTGAGTATGCCCTTCTACAAAAGCATGAGGATTTTCATTGCGCCAATACCTGCAGTTATGCTTATTAACAAATCCATTTAGATAAAATGTGCATTCATCACTGAAGCAGATATTCTTTACATGAATTGTATTATCATTAATCGCTGCAGTCATTTGTTCACAAAACTCAACTCGCCTTTCGAAATCATCTTCGGTTAACTCTTGCAATATTTTCATTTTGAATGGATGAAATTTATGTAATTTAGTAACTGCGTGTACAGAGCCTAATGAAATACCAGTCGCATCAACAATTTTGCGTAATGAAGTATTAAGATTTATGGCAAAATGACCCAAAGCTTCATCTTGAGCGGCTTCACCCAAAACTCTACGATGATTACGTTTTTTATTTGCAACAGATCCAGTTTGAGTAAATTTAGTAACAAGGTCCAAAACATACCTATGCGAAGTTATCTTTTCCGGATGTCTGGCGTTAAATGTAACGACAGTTTGCCGAGCACATTGATGTTGGGCACCATAAATTAGAATCATTTCCACTCTTTCCGCTAGTGTGTAAACCATTTTGGAAGTAAAATCTGAATCAATAAATTAATTTTCACTATCCCAAGATTGTCACAAAGGTAACTGACAGCAAATTAAATTGTTTCTTTCCCTTAGCAACTATAAAAAACTAAACAGGTATAAAAAACTAAACAGTTATAAGAATAAAAACAGTTCGCCCATGTTATCTGTGTTGATAAAAAGAAGGCGGTAAAAAATTTATTTTCTAATTTTCTCGAAAACGAATAGACCGATTTAAAAAAAATCAAACGTCAAAATAAAGCACTTTGAAAGACCTTTCAAACAAGCTATTACTTGCTACCCCTTTTCATTTAAAATTTTTAAATGGATGACCCCGGGGCCAGAGGGTAAAAGGGGTGAAGTAGTTTTTGGTTAAAAAGTTGTCCTCTTTGGCAAATCTTTTGACGTATCTCGGCATTTTTTCCTTTAATCAGTGGTTTTCGATAAATCCGTGGTGGGAAGTTTTCAAATGAATACCCTGTATGTGTATTATAGTAGACACTCGATAGTGTGAACCGGAAAAACAACGTCCGTTCACATTATCGATTTATTCACGTTAACGGAGGTTATATTTAATATGTTAGAACTTTTTATAACCAACATAATAAACATATAAATTAGTAATACTCATTAAAACAAACAGTAACAAATTTAAAAAAAGGGTTAAAAAAGTCAGAAATTTTTGTTTGTTTTCGGGAATTTTTAATTTTCTGCATAATGGCTTTGTCTCTTAGCCTTTTTATAACTACAAGATCATTAATATCAATGTCGGTGGGGAAATACCGCATATACCGGGGATTTACAGCACCGCGGAACAACGACAGCCACATAATGTAAATTTTTAGGGTCAATGACTTTGTTTCCATTAGCGAAGGTTTAGTTTGTTCACGGTATACGGTGGTCTTGTATAATTAGTATCTTGTTCACACTATGCGAGGTTTCCGTTAGGCGATGTCCACACTATCGAGTGTCTACTGTAATTACATTATGTATTAATAATCCGTACCAAAATTTATGAAATACTATAGGTATTTTTATTCAATTTAGTAAAATCAAATAAATACTAAAATATATTTTAAATTTTACAACGAATGTAGGTAATCTTCCTATTCGAAAAGTATAAACCGTATAGCAAAATTTTGTGAACAAGAAAGTTGTAGCCTGATACCATCTACAAGTTATTAAAATAAACGTTCCACTATGTCTTATAGTTTTTGAGATATTGACCAAATCATGGTTTTTATAAAATTGCAAATATTTCGAGAACGGTTAATTTCAGAAAAAAAAGTTTCAAACACAAAACGCACAATTAAATTCTCTATAAATATCTCTAGTAATCAGGTAAATATCAAAATATATTTTACATTTTACAACGAATGTAAGTTCAAGGAACAAACGTTATAGTAAAATTATTATAGTAAAGATTTTATTGTATGATTTCCTATAAAATATAGTAATAATTACATTGTTCATTAATAATCCGCACCAAAATAATATTATACATACACATAAAAAATAGTTAGTATTTCTAATAAGTTTAGTACAATCAAGTAAATACTTAAATATATTTTAAATTTTACAACGAATGTATGTGAAAATAACTTATTTATAACGCCAGTAGTTAAATATTTTTAAATGTATGATACATTTTACTGACGACTATTATTATACCTTAAGTATCTTTTATTGCACCTAATAATGACCAAGTTTAAAAGAAGTATTGTAAAAATGCCTTTTACAAGAATGAAAGGCTTAAATCAGATGCAACGGACCCCTGGGATTTCGATCTTCGTAACAAACAACGTGGAGAACATATACAACCATCGATCGAAGAAGTCAAGCGACGCAACGCGAGGTTATCACTTGGATGAGAGACCGCTTGTGAGACCGCGTATGTCAAAATGTTTACAAAATATTTTAGTAAATTTAACAAAAGATTTTACTACAGTTTAAAAAAGATTTCAGTAAATTTTACAAAAGATTTCAGTAAATTTTACAAAAAGTTTTCATATATGATGTATCGCAAGGACCCACTTCTTATTCAATTTTCTTAGCAAGATGACGCCCATTTACCATTTTGAATTTCAGCACCATTAAATATGCATGAATGTGTAGATCTCTGATACCTACTAGGCTATGCCAAGTTGTATTTATTTTTCTAAGATGGTAAAAGAAATAAAGGATAATAAATAACTGTGCAGGTTTTAAGATGCGGCCATCTTGTTTTGGGTGCGAATAGAGAGTAATATGCTGATATCGTAAAGTACTCGATAGGACCTTCAAAATGATGTATCGCAAGACCCCTTTTCGTATTCAATTTTTTTACCAAGATGGCTCACATCTGCCATTTTGATAGTGAGAACTGTCATTCTAGCGTCAAAAGGTAGTTTGCCTTCCCCTATTTTTTGTAAAATAAAAATTAGCTGGTTAAAAGATAGCATGGGGGGGGGGGGGGGGCATTAAAGAACCGCACTGTATGTCCTCATGAAATTTATATGCATCTAGATTTTATGCTCCACCCCATATAATTAGACGAATCAGGACGTAAACTACTCTAAATTACTGGTTTTAAGAAATTATGGTTTATCACGAATTATTATTTATATTTATCACATACTGATTAAAAAAAAAGAAGATCTAGATTAATGTTAGCATATTAATTTTAACATAAAAATTACCTTTCATTTATATCATGTTGCTGTAATCAAACCCTAAAAGCGACACGATTACCAGTACCCCAAACAGATTTAAAAAAGCTTCAGATTTTTTTAAAGTGGCCTCCATCAACAAGCGCGTAAAAAAAGTAATTAGGTTATTTTATTACACTTACTAAAAGAATCCGATATTATTTCGCATAATTTGTTAATTGGATACTCCCTGGAACGTAATTAAAGACAATTTAAACTTTTGTACACACAAAAAACAGTTACTTATTTTAAAAATAAAATACTCAGCTTGAATAAATTTTAGCTTTGTATACAGGGTGTTATGGAAATGACGTATTATATTTAAATGGGTGACTCCTTGGGTGTCCTAGAGAAACGCTACATATATTTTTTTTTTCAAATCGACCGTTTTAAAAGTGGGGTCCAGCCCCCATACACCCACACCTGGCGTTTGTTCGGGTTTGCTCGTCATGTCACCCTGTGGTGGCATATCAGGAAACAGGCACAAGTTTTTTAAAAATACACTCATCATTAGATTTTATTACACGCGACGCGACGAAATTTGACTTATTCGTCGGCGACATTCCATTTTTCTGTCAAGTCAAACGTCCAAAACAAACTACTCGTTTTAACTGAGCAACTTAGGTTCGTCTATAAAAACAATGTCAAATAATATACAAAGTTTGGACGCGTAGCCCAAAAATCATTACAGCTATTATACGCGTACTTTCTGAAAATAAAGCAGATAGCCGAGAGTGTAAAATGGGTTATCAACAGAAGCGACCGCACCTTAACGCTGTTCTTCTATTACTGACACTTGCAAGTCGTACGCTCGTACCCATAGACCTACGTCGGCCCGGCGCCGAGGGATTGTGTGAAAGAGATGGAGAGATGGCCGCGTGAGAAAGAAAATAAAATCTTCGTCGGTTTTGTCATTTGGAGTAGAGCTGAGCTAATTTAATTTTTTAAACTTCTCCAAAGAAAAACTACAGTCGCAGTATTATCAGCTACCACTATCATTTTATTCAATTTGGTCGAAATTCCATTAACGTAATATCAATTAAACGCCTTGCAAGAGATCTCGCGGTAAATGGCCAAGTAATAGAGAAGAATCTCGTGAAACATCAAACTGTCAAATATTGCCCATCTCTATTCCGTGCTTTGAAGGTATCTATTTCGTTCGTTCGTAGGTTAACTGTTTTATGGTTCGTAGATAAAATGTCATTTTTAAATTGAAAGATTGCATTTGTGTGTATTTAAAATGTGTGTGTTTTAAATTAGTTAAATAAATAAAGCTACCCGAGAAAAAAAGGACAAAATTAAAACAGCGTTGGCGTGTATTTTTTTCATGTGAATAGCTGCTATTTTTGAGGTTATTTGAGAGGTGTTTCCTAAAACTTAGATTCTAAGTGGTTTGTGTGAAATTATGAAACTACAATTGTATTTAAATAAGTAAAGGTAAGAAAGCATGTGTCTTAAATAAAATTACATTTTTTTTCAAAGAGTTTGAACGATAATTATTATTTAAAAGGTGAATGACGTTTGACCTATTTACTTTACTGTGCTTATAACGAGTTTGAAATTTGTGTGTTATATTACCATTATTTGTTTTGCAAAACATCTTTCGCCGTCGGTTTCTGGAATCATATTTGTTCATAAATGAACTTGTTAAAATTGTTAAAATTATAAAAAAAATTCTAAAGAGTTTGCCGTGTAGATATGACAACACCGGCCGAAATGCGCTGACGCCTTTTGACCCTGCAGACCTCAGTGTTGATTGTTTACATATTACGCCATTGCTCCACATGTGTTTGTCTGATTTGACATAAGGTGATATAATCCGGTCATTAATTGAAAGCGCCATTTATGGGTATTTACAGTAGGAGACCAAAAGATTAATCAATTAATTTTCAAAATCAAGAAATGATATCACATTTTGAGAATATTTATTTGAGTCTTGATCCTGTTAATTAAAATCATTCTTTGTTTCAAATAGAAAATAGCTATAACTCTGGCCAAGACCAAGTTTTTATGATACTCAAAATAAAAATATTTTATAGTTTAAATTAAAACAAAAATATGAGTATTTTAAATATTACTGTTGCATCGCATCGCTTCCCCACTAGAAAACAGTCACAACTCAAAAAATGGCAATGGTGAGTTAATCCAGATGAACAGAGTTTCCTTACAAATATATTATATTATATAAAATTATAAGTATTACTGTCACGGTTAAAATCAAACAAAGTATAATATGTAATATTTTGCTATGGTTACCGCAAAATTGAAACCCAGAGTTATATGAATACTTTAAAACCTCATCTCAAAACAGGTTTCTTGAGTTGTGACTGTTTTCTAGCGGGGGTGCGAAATGGTTTTATTTGAACGAAATAATATAAAATAATATAATAATAATAAAGAATTATAGTGTAGAATATGGCAAAGAAGTTATTATGGTCCCATTGCGCTATTTTCAGTGGTGTAGCCACGGGGGTCGATGAATATCCCCCCCCCCCCCCTTGTCCTGGCGCCCCTTCACCTCTTTACTATCAAAAAATCGCAATGCCGGTTATTGCTGGTTTTAAAATAAAAGAGTTCTTTTTAAATTTCTTAATTGTTGACTGAATGTGGAATAAAAAAACAATATGACAAAAATTTAGTATTTAAGATTATAGGCATCCCAAAAGGATTTTGCCCCCATACTACGCCACTAGCTATTTTCTTAGGATATTTAAACCTCCCAAGTTACTATGTTTGGACTCTCGGGAAAATCCTAGGAATGGAAATTTGGGTACACAGAGACCTTTCATTAAACCCTTCTTACTTTGTTGACGTGATAAGCATACAAGCAATATATACAATGTGCAAAAATAATATTTAAAGTATTTCTAAAACATGTCTTGCTCTTAGGTAAAGTACCAAAAGTTGCCGATCATAACCGGAAACATGTTGAAAAAATATGTAATTGTTCGTGCAAAATTTTCCGTGTTTCCAACAAACAGGTATAGAAAAACAACTGAATAATTAACAGAACTGGTAATTATTCAGAATTCAAAATGAAATTTTAATAATTAAAGAAAAATTATTTTATATCAGCCTATTGTAGAAAAGTAGTCCAATATAGTCTGTTTCCAATATCCTATCTAATCGACCGTCTAAATACGTATGTAAATACTCAGGCAATTATCCCATATGCGACGACCCCATAGGCATCTGTTTTCACTTAACTACTGTAAGTAGGTCTATTAACCAAGGTTTTGCAGTGTTGTCAATCACTATTCGCTGCCAATTGAAATTTGAGCGCGCCAGCCAGTCCCCCAGTAGAAAAGCGAAAGTAACCAGGTCGACGTCGCGTAGTTTCCTTGAATTCGTACATGCTAGTACGAGTTTGACACGTTTAAGGCATTCGTTGCTTAATAAATATGGTATATAATATACCAGTTGTTAGCACTATCGTTTTTCTGTTTTGAAATACTCTGCTATCATGTGATTGTGATGCGAATGAAACTTTATTTCATTGTACTCAACTGCCGACTAATATTCAGGATGGTATGGTAAGACCTGAGTAAGAGCGGATCCAGGGGGGCATAGGGGGTATGTCCCCCTAAATGATTAAAGGTATTCTCCTTATAATACAATATACAGGGTACACCAAGTAAAGTGGCATATTAGAAGTATCTCGAGAACTAAATAAGATTTCATTTTGAAAATTTGGCTTATAAAATATTTTGGCTTATAAAATATATTGGATGGTGCGGTGTTGCCGGATCATACCGAAAGTGGCAACAACTTCGGAATTTTAAATGAATTACTCTATATGTATATTAATGTAAATATCTAGAACAGTTTTCTGTAGTATATCATATACCTATCTTTAATAGTTTTTGAATTATAAATAATCGTGTGATTTTTTAACGCCGTATCGGGACCTGAGAAGAAAATCATATATTTTTAGCTGTTACAGCTAGAAAGCTGAAATTTTGACAAGATCATCGAAAGTTTATAATTTTGAATAGTATTTAATTAGTTTTATACAGGGCGTCTCCATAACAATATTTTTGAGAGAGATGAATTATTCCAAAAATCGTCTTTTTTTGAAATTTGATATGTTTTGCTAATAGAGGAGTTATTAATATCATCCCTTTTTGAAAGATGTTTCAAAAAAAAAGTTAATTATTTACTATCTCGAGAATGAGAACAGATATACACGGAGTTGAAAAAATGTCGGTACCCCGGAATAACTCCGGTGCATCGGAAAATGTCTGTTGAAAAAGTTGTTTAGTTTTGAAGGAGGAATAGTTTGTAATTTAAACCACCCCCTCAACCACCGGTCGCGGGTGGGGGTAAGTTAAGATTTTCAAATGAAATCCCATAATTTTTATTGGCGTATCGTGTTCTCCGACCAAAAATAAACATCTTTTGTCCGAAAAATTTTTTTTTATTCGGGCCCATCCTTCACCAATAATCACCATGAGAAAGACAAAATCAGAACCGTGCGAAAATCAAGTTTTATCACGGAAATACTCTTTTTCTCTGCTTGTACTAAAAAATGCCCGTGGAAAAAGTTGTGTATTTTTTTTAGAATCCGTATTAACTTCTTAATAACTTTCCTTAACATTTTACTATATAAGGTGTTGAAAAAAAGCCGGTACCCCGGAATAACTCCGGTGCATCGCATTGCAGCGGAAAATGTCTAGGGAAAAAGTTGTTTGGTTTTGAAGGAGGAATAGTTTGCAATTTAAACCGTGCGAAAATCAAGTTTTATCCCGGAAATACTCTTTTTCTCTGTCTTGTATTAAAAAAAATGCCCGAGGAATACAAACAACTTTTTCCAGCATTTTTTAGAAACAGAGAAAAACAGTATTTCCAGGATAAAACTTGATTTTCGCGGTTCTGATATTGTCTTTCTCATGGTGATTATTGGTGAAGGATGGGCCCGAATAAAAAAAATTTCCGGATAAAAGATGTTTATTTTTGGTCGGAGAACACGATACGCTAATAAAAAATATGGGGTTCCATTTGAAAATGAAAGAAAAAAAAAACTTTTTCCCCAGACATTTTCCGCTGCAATGCGATGCACCGGAGTTATTCCGGGGTACCGACCATTTTTCAACACCCTATATAATAAAATTAAGAAATTAAGATTAAGAAATTAATACGGATTGTATTTAAATTACCAAAGTTGCTAATACTTTTTAGTAGAAGCGGCAGCACGGTACGGCTCAAAAGAGCATTTCCACTTATATAAGCTAATAAACTTATTCAAGGTGATCCGTTGACTAGTTCTTTATAATCGTCCTCCATCAATCACCCTGTATACGATTGTAACTATACATAAATAAAACGTTTTTACGTCGGCATCGTTCACTGCAAATACCAACATGATTGTAATATTACGTGAATCGCACTAAAAAGCTTTCCTTTTTATTACAGATGGAATACGACGCCATCGGCAAGAGTAAACAGAAAATGGAATTCGGCTAAAGAACACTATAAATCCTTTAAATCCGAGATGGAAACAAAATAGGGAATTTGCCTCGTGTAGTATACGAAACCCTTCCGACGTCGTTGACGGGAGGGCGATCCCTACTGAACTTCCCGAACGATTGGTTTGAAAATGAACGACACACCGATTCAACAAATAACAAATAATACCACCCACGATTACCAAACCAGAGAACTGAATTTGTCTTACGTTATTTGTGAAACTATTGTGGCTGTTCTTGCAGTGGCGGGAAACGCCCTTGTCATATATGTGTTTAAAAAGGAAAGACGTTTAAGGCGCAGGACGAACTATTATATCATATCGTTAGCGACAGCTGATTTTTTAGTGGGATTGCTTGGAATTCCTTTTGCCATTTTATCGTCAGTGGGGTTGCCGAACAATCTACATGCATGTCTGTTTACTGTATCGTTATTAGTTGTGTTGTGCACAATTTCTATATTTTGCCTAGTGGCTGTGTCGGTGGACAGATATTGGGCTATACTACATCCCATGGGATATTCTAGAAACGTGCGAACTAAAACTGCTTTGGGTAAGTTTCATTTTTCTATTTTAATTCACGATAAACATACACAGGGTGTCCAGGTTAAGAATCTACTTTGCAGTAGTGATGGGAATAACGGTTGTAATTCGATAACGTTACAGATAGGAACGTTATTATAATAATAATAATAATCATCTTTATTTCAACTTGTTACACTTCAAACAGAGCAAAACAATGAAATGACGTCACACCAAAACAAAAAAAGAAAAGAAAAAATCCATTGTACCATGTCCACAGTTCACAAGCTTCCACAAAATTCTCTAAGACTGTAAGGCTCTAAATCTATCAGACATTTTCTTAGTTCTCTCTTAAATACTTTTTGTGTGTCAATTTTTTTTACATTTTTTGGCAAAGCATTATACAGGGTGTTATGGAAATTACTTATTATATTTAAATGGGTGACTCCTACGGAGTCCAAGAGAAAGTATACATACTTTTTTTTTAAATCGAATATCTAAATACTAAAGCAAAAACCCTTTTTACCCACATACTGTCGCGCCGTTACATCTGGATTCACTTAGCAACAATGTGGGTCACTAGAGTATACTAACACTGTTGTCAGATCACACCGCGTATCTCGCCCTTACTTGAATACTGGCGGCGCGCCCTTCATACTTCAGTAGCCTTCGCGACTCTGGACTGGAACGACGGCGAGCGTCGAGCGTTCCACGTGCTTGACGTATACGAATTTTAAACGTTTTGTTAGTTGTATTGCCCGATTTTTTTTGTGTTATGAAATAATTCATAATAAGAAATGTTGTGATGTGATTTAAAATATGTGTGATATTATCTACTGTTAGTTCTGTTGAAAAGCATACTTTTTGTGTTTTATTTTTTTATGGAATTTAATTATAAAACGGATTATTTTAAAATAAGATCGAAGGTAAGAAAGCATGTACCTTAAAATTGTAGTTTTCTTTGTCTAAAAAGTTTGAAAAAAATGTGATAACGCGCGCCAAGACGTCTTGTTGTCAAAAACTGAACACGTGCGTTTAGAATTACAATGACAACATCGCCTACAATGCGCTCACCTCTTTTGAGACTGCCTCAATAAAATATTGATTGCGAAGGGCCTCAGGAGCGGTCACGTAAATTTTCAGATTTCATATAAAGTGTATATTTCGATTACTAATTCAAAGCGCCATTTATGATTATTTTTCTTCAATTTATTTTCATCTCGGGATTTGCCGGTTTAAATATAATACGTCATTTCCATAACACCCTGTATAGCTTAAGGCACATATACTGTATAGATTTCTCCATGTCAGTCTATGTATAGGATACCTAACATATGTTGATCTTGTACCGTACTTATGCCCAAAATCTACCTCAAAATAATCTCTGTGTTTAAAAAAGAACATTAAACATTCGAATATATAAACAGCGTATGCTGTCATAACACCCATTTTCTTAAAAACACTTCTACAACTTTCCAAGTAATTCATTTTTTTTTATTATCCTAATTAATCTTTTCTGGACTACAAATACTCTCTGCATTTTACTGTCTCCACCCCAGAAAATAACGCCATATTTGAGTATCGACTCAAAGCTGGAAGAGTACATTATTTTAAGCGTTTCCTCATTCATATACCTACATACTACTCGAATACCATAACAGACTGAATTCAGTCTTCCGACTAAACTATCTATGTGCTGTGCCCAGTCAAGATGTTCATTGATGGAAATTCCCACGAGCCTTACATTATCCGAGATGCCTACTTCTTTGGTGCCAAATGTAATATCCATGGGTTTTACAGTGTTGGACTGTTTTATTCTGAACAATACTTTCCCTCTTCAATATTAACCTGTTTTTACTGTACCAATCTGTAACCGTATTAAAAAACGCCTGGGACCTTTCCATCAACTCTTCCATAGTTTTGCAGCCAGTAATTAGGTTAGCGTAGCTGACAATAATATGTTGCTGAGGTAAGTTCAAGAGCAGTGACAGGTCAGTGGTCCTAATATACTGCCCTGTGCAATTCCTATGTTATTTTCTCGCATCTCTGCCTTATAAGTTTTTCCCTGACTGGTCACATACACACATTGCATCCTATTATTCAAATATGATAAGATCCATTTCCTTATGTTGCCCCTAACACCATACATTTCCAATTTCCTTATTACTAATTCCCTGTCCAGACAATCATAGGCCTTTGACAAGTCCAACAGCATTCCCAATCATAATTCACCCTGTTCCAGGTGTTCCAACACATATTGAATAAACCTCGTTCCAAAATAACATTATTTTGGAACGAGATTTTTAAGATTAATGTGCAAATAAAAGAGGTAATTGTTTGATATACCCATTTCTGACAATTTTGAGAACAATAAACAACTGCTTTTACTAAAATTTAAAATTTTAAAATCCTGGAACGCCGCTCCGCAAGATTCCCTGTAACCTAATGATGAGAAGATACGTACCGTATATTCTGCAACAAGAACATTATATTTACTTGTGAGCTGGAACCCCAATTTATTATACCATAACGAATATGAGAGTGAATATTTGAGTAGTATAGTGCTAGTAAAACAGGTTGGCTACACTCCTTCGAGAGAACGTTAAGAGCATAACACCCACTGCGAAGCCTGACACATAGTATTTCTATATGACAAACTCACTTTACGCCCTGTTCAAAAACAACCCCCAGCATTTTTGCATCCGAATATGACGTCAGACAGTCGACACTGTTCTCAAACAGGACGACGCTCTCATCTCTGGCATTCACGTATTTAGGTTAAGTTGATTTTTTCTAGCCTAGAGAACCAGATTTCTATACATGGCCTCTGCTACTTTTTCTAGATAACTTTCATTATTTTCAATTACCAAAACATTTGTGTCATCTGCATAGCAAACTACGAGAATATAGGAAGACATAATTAAAAAAAAACAATCAAATCATTAGCAAAAATTAAGTATAAGAATGACCCTAAAATTGAACCCTGTGGAACGCCTCTTTCGATAGTGCATAGATTACTCTGTGTGCCTTTAATTCTTACAAACTGAGACCGATTATGTAGATAGGATTGAAGTTGAAAAGGACTCCGTATCTATTTAATTTAGCAACATATACTGAACATAATCTCCGACTACGAAGTAAGAAAAATAAACTACGTCGTTGCTCGTTTAGACGTTATAATAAGATTTGTTTAAAAAGTGATCCAAACACAGCCAAATAAGTAGACTTTTTATTTAAGAAATTTAGCTAACTCTTGTAGTATGTTCTTATTGTGAATCAGTATTTTCCTACATTTACTATACTTTAGTCATAGAACGTTAGAAAATAATGTAGGATGATAATGCCATTTTAACAATCATTAATCACACACTGTTATTTCGTTAGTTAAGTTAGTCTCTGTTGAATGATTTGCTTCGAATATTTTATTATTCAGTATATAGTAATAGTAGTTACTATTTGCTAGGATGATATTTGTGACATAAGCAGCAGGTCATTGTTGTAAAATCATTCGACTAAGGAATTGTCAAGAATTGAATAATTTTACTTACCGTTCTCTTAGCCTTGGCAACAAGTAAAAATAACTGAAGAATATTAAGTATCGAAAACAGTAAGGAACGTTTACCGATCGAAGACAATTATTGTTTTTGTTTTATATGAGATCGGTACATTTTTAAATGCCTTTGCTATATTTTGCTCGATTGGAATAAGAGTAATTAGAAAATAGACATTTTCATCAACAATTAATTGATCGAGGTAATCCTAGAATTGCTTTAAAATGATTTTAACACGCGTAACTTTTGTTCAGGTTTGTTACACTTACACAATAGTCACTCACAAACTCACACAATAATTACGTAGAAAATTTCGCCCAATCATTTTCTGACCAATCAGAAGATTTCAATTTGAGTCATAACTGTTAGAGTTAACTTCAGGAAGCTCTAATAGTTATAGAACTCTTTAAGAGCCTTTTTCGCTATTTTAATTGCCCTTGCCGGCGCAATTGGGTAGACATGGATTATTCTGTAATTTTTAACTGTTTATTATTTGGCCGAACAGGTAATGGCTATTTAAATCCACTGGTACTTAAATTAGCAGTTTACATTCTTTATTAAACTTATAGACTGCTAATTCAGCAACTTTTTGCACCTCCTATTTGTAAATAGCAGTAGCTGCTTTAACTGGTAATCAAAACGAACAGGTTTGCACATTTCTAATTCTGGGGATATTTTAGGGATTTCGACAGTACCCACTGCTGTTCTGACCGTTGACAATGCTCCAGCTGATCGAAAACGGTTTACTGCGCATGAATACGTGCCATTATAATTGCCGGCGCAAGAGAAAAAATTGCCTAGTCTAATACGGCCTTAATGGAAATTTATTTAAAAAATCAGTAGTCAGTCAATTTTTTTGAACAAAAGCATTTATGCATAGCGCCAAGGAAAAGATCCCACGCTCTGCGGGGTCGGTTTATTTCATTCATGCTTTTGTTCAAAACATGGTTTCAGCTAAAATTTTCGAAAATTTTTATGCACAAGTTATATTTCTAGTGCAAATTTTTTAAACGTTAAAATAATTACGGGAATTGGAATAATTTATAGATGCAAAGAAGCATATTTGGAACACAATAATATTAATGTTAATATTCAAATTGATAAAATACGAAAATATATCCAAAGTTGGCATTCTATTTGACTAAGAAATTTTGCATGTTATTTATACCCTTTGAATAACTGAAATTTTCTTACCGAATACCCCACCAGCATAAATTAATTTCAGAAAATTTTTCCCCGTTTACGAATATTTTGAGAACATTTTCGTGACCTCGGAAAAAGTTCTGCAGCAGGGGTATTACTACTGAAAATTTGTTTTAACAATTAAGAATGGAATACGACAAAGTTAGGTTTTTTTATTGCTATATAAATATACAAAGAACTCACTCAGTATTAGTGCATTACGTCAATTAATTATTGAATATTCAAAAATTAATTTAAATTAATTTAATTTAATAAGCTGTTGTTTCTTTAATAATGAACCAGTTTTAATAATTTCTTTTAACTGATAGTCATATTGCCAAAAAATCGTTTCGTAAACAATCAAAGTAAAAAATATCACTTTTGACTTTTGCTACATTAAAAATAAAAATAATTTCAATCAATAAAATCTATAATACAGGGTGGTACGTAATTATCTTTCCACTTAATTAACTTTAAAAATTCGAAAATAATGATAAAACTACAAAGTTTATCTATCAAATTAAGTAGGTAACCATTGATAATGTAATTACGATAATTAAAAATTACACAAGTCAACAAGTTTAAATTTTTGTAAAGTAACATTGATGAAAATAGGTTTGTCTGAAGTATTTTAGAGTCCTAAATCCGAAAATGATAAGCTAATTACTGTAACACGTACAGTTTTTTTGTTATATGTGGTGGGTGGTGGAGAAAAAAGATGAGACGACATATTTTTACAATCTAATATATTTATTAAATATAAACATATAAAACATGTGGCATCTATGCAAAAACTTTACTGAGGATTGGTTGTTATGTTAATAAAAAATATATTGCACAAGATATGATACAGCGACAAAAACTTTTTCCTTTTGTGTTCTGTAGCATCATCCCTTTTTAAAACCCAACAGTAGTCGCCCAACGTAGATGGGTTCCAGCGTCCCTGGTATCTTGTTTCCATCGTCCTGATGTCCTGGTGAAACCTCTCTCCTTGTTCATCGCTTACTGCACCCAAATTTTCCGGGAAAAAATTCAAATGGGAGTGCAAAAAATGTATTTTTAGCGACATGCGACACCCTGGTAATTCATAGGTTTTCAACAGTCTATAAGTCCTTTATAGTCTTCATCTTTCTTGTTGCCCAGAAATCCTTTCACTTCTCGTACAAAACACGTCCAAGCTGTTAATTCCTTTTCATTTAATTGTTCTGGAAAATGGAGATTATCTTCCTTATCTGAGGTCCAATAAATATGCCTTCTTTTAATTTTGCATCACTTAGGTGAGGAAATATTTCTCTTAGGTACTGGAAACCACTACCTTCTTTGTCCATGACTTTGACAAAGTCTTTCATTAGTCCAAGCTTAATATGGAGAGGCGGTAGCAGTACCCTTTTTGGGTTAACAAGGGGGGCATATTTAATGTTTGAAGTACCAGGTTCAAAAGAAGTTCTATGAGGCCAATCCTTTTTACTGTAGTGTTCTTTTGTTGCCTTACTGTCCCACAGACAGAAAAACAGCAATACTTTGTAAAACCCCTTGAAGTCCTAGCAATATATCACTTTTAAATCTCAACAGATATCCCACTCTTCATATTTAACACGATTTAATATGGTTGCTAAGTTGTCATACGTTTCTATCATTGTCACTGAATGGGCTAAAGGAATGGATGGTTTTTGTTTCCATTATGAAGCAGGAGTGCTTTTAGGCTGTATTTCGACGAATCTATGAATAAACGCCACTCGCTAGGATCATGTTCCATATTAAACTCATTCATTAAACCATCAATATCACATCAGATACATAGCAACCCTTCCATTCTAAAAAAAAAATATGATAATGTTACATTCCGTTTTCGGTAAAGTGAAACACTTGCCTTTTTATCTAACAAGTTCCACTGTCTGGAACCAAGAAGTTCCGATCTCAGGAAGTTGTGGATCAGATTCGGATTAAGAATTGGAAACACGATGTCCAGGTTTAAAGGCGCTATCGGTGCCGGTGGTTCCTGGCAATGAGGAACTGACCTTAGCGCAGAAAGCAAATTTGGATACTCTATTTTGTCTCTATGCTTCCTTCTGTTTTAGTTATGCAAAAGTAGCAATCACTTACATGGTCAGTAGGTTCTCTCCACACCATAGGAACAGCAAACGGCATAGAATTTTTCTTGCGATACATCCACTGCACTAAATTTACGTGACAACTCACACAACAAACATGAGGAGCCCAACTTTTATCTTGATCCCCAATTTGACACTTAAAATATAAAAAATAGGCTTTTTTGACTTCCTCAGATATATGTAGATCTAGCTTGGGACTTTATAATAAATCGTCCACATATATAACAAAACTTATCGGCTGGGTTTTTGCAACATCGACGACTCGAACCTGGCATTTTATATCAAAATCGACTTAAACACTTGACTCTACTGTAAACGAGACAGAAACCAACTAAACTGCAGAAAACAATAAAACTCTTAAAGGTTCGTACAATACTGTGAAAATAACCCCTCTGCGGTCTTGTTGTACTTTCCGGTTCTAAGGTAGGTAAAAATGATTTCAAAGATCCCATTATATAAAAGAGAAGCTGGTACTTGAAAATGAGACGTGCTAGGCCATTTCTGGGAAAAAGTATTTTAATAGCTTCCTAAATGAGACGCAAAATAAGCATTCTCATCGATGTTACAAAAATTATGTCGACTTGTGTTATTAAAAGCTTACAATACTAAAGCGGGCCACTCACTGGGGAGCATGTTGGGCAACATATTGGCCAACGAAGTTGCCGTCAACAAGTTTCCTAGTGTATGTTGATTGCTCAGCATGCTGCCAAGTTGCAGGCTTGCAGGGCGAGACCGGAAAGCCACGATGTGAGCCGAACATGTTGCCTGGGTGTGTGATTGACGCACAAGTTGACGAGCTGCTTATTCGCTTTAACCTCAATTAGCAACGTCTTATGGTTTATGTTTTGAGCTCACGACCCACTCTTTAGCTCGCGTTTTTTCAACTGAAGTTGCTCAACGTGATTCCCTGACGTGTGAGCTCGGTGGTTTTGTTGACAAATATGTTGAGAAGCATATTGCTCAACATGCTCCCTAGTGACTGGCCCGCTTTAGCAATGATGAATGCGGTTTTTAACACCAGAACTATGATCTTATTCTAGAGTGTTGTATGAATTTTGTATGTTGTATTTGTATTGTTATTTTCTAATTTTTAATGTTAACTAAACGAATTATAACGAAATAACAGCTCATTAATTAAGACGTGAATTTTTGAATATTCGATAATTAATTGGCATAGTGTATATATCCAATTGCAACAATTGTTTATTTAATTTTACTATTAATAAATAGTACTCAGAATCTTCATGGGTATTTCACCAAATTATGAATTCATTTATTCACTTAAAATTCACTTATCGTCCACTGAAAGGCAAGTAATTTACTTACCATTCTGTTAGGTCCAGCGACCAGTAATTAATGTCACATACTATCGTGGAAACAATAAGTAAATAAAAACGACCGATCGAGCAAAAAGAACTTTAATGTATTTTTTTGTATACAGGGTGTTATGGAAATGACGTAATATATTTAAACCGGCAATTTGAAGAAAAATATCCATAAATGGCGCGCGCTTTCAATTCATTCAGCGGTAAAAGTTACCTGAGGTCAAATCTGAAAAACACATGTGGGAAACTGCGACACATGTAAACAATCAACGAATTCTGACCGGTGTTATCATATTTACACCTAGTTTGAAATAAGCACGTACGTAACTAGGTCAAATGCCAATGACCTTTCGAGTGATTCCTTATTGTCTATTTTTATTCTAGAAAAAAAATGCAATTTTATTTAAGCCACATACACACACTTACCTTGTCGGCCTTATTTAAAAATTAGTGTCACAATTTCAAAAAATTACACACCATAACCTTTTAGTAAAAAACCGGCACATAACCATATATAATCGAAAAAATTCACATGAACGCCTGGCCGCACTGCAAAAATTCACATAACGACGTTATTAATCTTGGCTGGTCTCTTTTTTTCTCGCGTAGGGGGCTGTTAGTTGAAGACTGACAGCGTGGGGATATGGTGTATTTTGCCAATAACCATTACACCCGTTGTGTTGTAATATTTTGTCGGTCTACGCGTCTATCTTGCCAGTCCATAAATAAACTTTAAATATTGTTTTATTCGGTCTTAAACTAAATTGCTCAGTTTAAGACAGGTTGTTCCTTCTGAACATTTGACAAAAAAGATGGAATGTTACTGACGAACAAGTCAAATTTCGTCGCGTATAATAAAATCTAATAATTTGTATTATAATCTGTATTATTGTATTTTCAAAAGCTAACTATCGGTTCTGTTTCACTATTCTGTGTTCCGTGTTGCTGTTAAGATCTAAGATGTTTCGAGCAAAAAGTGTTTCCAGGAGTGTTCCCATGAAAAAGAAGAAAGGAACTAATTATGTTTGTGCCTGGATTTCCTCGCTCTTTAGGTATAAAGATAAATACAAGTAGGTAGATAAATCATTTATTTTTATAATTTTATATGGAATTTCAGTTTTACGCTAAGTTTGGCAACATTGCCATTGGGCCTGGGTGATATGTTTACAGTAGCGCGGACTGACCTGTGAGTAAGAGGGTTTTTACCCCACTTAAAACGGTCGATTTAAAAAAAAATATGTAGCGCTTCTCTAAGACACCCAAGGAGTCACCCATTTAAATATAATAAGTTATTTCCATAACACCCTGTATTATTATTTATGGATTTTGTAATTTCCTTGCATCGGTATTCTTTTGAATAATGATTATTTTTATACTCACATAAGGTTCATATAAAAGCCTAACAAATTAATTGATTCAGACGTTATACTTGTCGCATTTCCACTATATTTTATAAAAATATGACATGTTTCGCTACCACTGTAGCTTGCTAAGATGATAATGAATGAACCCTAACATGTTCTTACTCTTCTGCTAATGTTTCATAACATATCGTTAAATACTTCCTCCTAAATATAACCAGAACACCCTTTATCATGTTTACTTTTAGAAACATTCTATTTGATATGGTTTCCTTTCCTTCTAAGTTTAAAGTTTGCTGTTTTGATTCAATATTTTCCTACGTTTTGCTTGCTTCGTCATACTCCATTATGAGAAAGTTAGTCAAGTGGGATGATGTTATTGTGACAAAACTGTTATTGAAACCTTTTGCAGAAAATGTTTTTCGTATTTAAAAATAGTAAACAAAAATCTTTTCTGATGCATATAATATAAAGTTATTCTAATTGTGTGGATGGATATCAATCGTTTTGCTCATCCGACATACCGGGTGTTTCAGAAGGAACGCTCACCCCTATAACTTTTTATTGTTTAAATTATAGAAATAAAATTTGTTAGGTTTGTATGTGATATTATTTATAACATGACGGACTCTGACCTCAACTTTGGACTTTTACATGAAACACCCAATATATTTTGGGCTATATCGATTCAAAATACCATTCCAAATTCAATGACACCCAACACATCACTTTTTGACACTTTAAATAATTTTTCTTCCCATTTTTATTTTTTCATCTAGATTGCTATGAACTCCCTAAAATGGTTCACTTCGAAGCCAAATTCTTGATAGAACATTTTCCAAGTTTTATTGTGATTTAATATTTTTACATACTTTTTAACTTTCTAAGAAGGCTTTTCCCATAAAACTTATTTTTTTCAAATGGAAACATATTGGCTTACTCGGGCAAAAAGATAGGAAGATAAATTATACATACATACCTTTATGTCAAGTTAAAAAGGAGCGATATTTTTTTAAAAATACCAATCCATAAAAATACGACAAGCTTTGCATTTATCTAGGTACCCATAACGCCATGATGCTGACAAACAAATGAACATAATTACAAATTTAAAATCATTTAGAAGTAAGTAAACCATTTTCGGGAGTTCATAGCAATCTAGATAGAAAATAAAAAGAAGAAGAGAAATGACTTAAAGTGTCAAAAAGTGATGTATGGGGTTTCGTTGAATTTCGAATGGTGTTCTGAATCAATAAAACCAAAAATATATTGGGGTTCCATTGTTTCTTTTAAAATATATTTTTTTAATATTTTTATATTTTTATTAATAAATAAAATATGATCTGTAACAATTATAATGCTAATCTAATTTATACCGTAATTAAGTTTTAATCTATTTCAGAGGTTATGGATATTGTTTTGATAAGTATAAAATTTCAAAAATCGTTTTTTATTACTCTACACTATTAGGGTTGAAACTATTTTTATATACAGGGTGTTATGGAAATGACGTATTATATTTAAACCGGAAATTCCTGAGATGAAAACAAATTGAAGAAAAATATCCTTAAATGGCGCTTTCAATTCATTCAGCGGTAAAAATGACCTGACGTCAAACCAGGAAAACATCTGTGCGGCACTGCGACACATACGAATTCTCACCTGTGTTGTCAGAATTACACCTTACACTCTTTAAGTTTGAAATACGCAACCACGTAACTAGGTCAAATGTCAATGACCTTTTGACTTTTAGTGATTGGCTGACTGATTTTTTAATGTAATTTTATTTAGGCCACACACATACACTTACCTTGTCGGTCTTATTTAAAAATTAGTGTCAATTTCTATAAAAACTTATACAGCGTTTTAGTAAATAAACCGACACATCACATAACCCATAACCATAATCGCAAAACTTCACATGAACAATGGCCGCCATAATGCACAAAATTCACTTGGAGACATCATTTTTATTGACATTGGCTTGTCTCGCCTAGATTTGTATGGACTTTTGTTTTTAATTAACAAACATATTGTGAAATGTAAATAATATTTCTTCGAATTAAAAATGACATCTGAACTGAAACATTTAAAACACGAACTGTCAAAAACTAGAGATGCAATGAGTGTTTTTCCGGTAGATTCCAGCGCATTCACCAAAAAAGGGTTGAAATAAACAATTATAATAATCTACAGCACTTATTTATTGTTTTCCTTCACTGCTGTAGATACCAATAAAGATTAAAAAACTTGTTAATCGCTGCTCTGGTGCTCTTTTTCATTCGAAAAGGTTAAAAAAATTAAATCGATCGTTTCACAGCGGGATTTTAAAACCAAAGATTAGCCATCTCTATAAATCGACAGAAGGTTAGAAGTTGACATTTGCTTGCAACAAGATGTTCCTCTGCGGCTTCACGCGAAAAAGTTTTTTCGGGATATTTAATCAACTGTAACAGTGCGAATAAGTGTGAAAATGTTTAGTACATACAGAAAAATCAAGTCGGAGGCATATTAGAAAATGTTCCTTTAGTAAGAGACTGAAAATCGCAAGGTCACCGGATCTTACCCCATGCAATTTTTTTCTATGGGGTACTATGAATAAAGAAATAGTTTATAAAGTCAAAGATATGGATCAGTTGCGATATAAGATATTGGATCCAGCAGATAAAATAATTGCTGAACGTTTTAGTTTATAAAGGGCCAATTTGTATCTCTCTCCTATTTGTGTTTGTTAAAGAATGCATTAGTGTGTAGCGATTTTGTGTGACAAGGGCCTATCTTCAAAAAACGTTTTTATAACATGCGTGTGTTTCTTTAAGTGATTTATGGTAATTTGTTCAGTGTTTCACTATGTGTTCTGTGTCTCTGACGATATACAGGGTCATGTTCTGAGATTGGAAGAAAAACGCCGAAGGGGTTTTAGTGGGGTATAAGCTTTACCCACTAAAACCAAAAAAACTGAAGATGTATGTTCCCTGGATTACTTGCTAGTGTACTGGCACCTGGATTCACTTCTATTTGGATACTAGGTAGCTAAATATTTATTTTTATAAGAATCTAAAGTTTTACACTAACAGTTTGGCAACAGCGCCAGAACATCTGATTATTACACTACTGCTCAGTGTAATATGACTGTGCCGAGGAGTTGTGTGTGGGTTTATGGGTGAATTACCCCACTTTTTAAACGTTCGATTTGAAAAAAAATATATGTAGCGCTTCTCTAGAACACCCCAGGAATCACCCATTTAAATATAATACGTCATTTCCATAACATCCTGTATTTGTATTAGAAAGTGATCTAAGATAATAAGGGAAGATTTCGTTCAAACGAACGAATCATTCCAGGCGGCGAGGCTGCAATATTCTTCAGTAATAATCGAGACGTGGACGCGGCTGTACGTCGACCTCAAGTACTACAAGAGAATGTTCCAGTAAACATCAGAATGTAACCGTGTTATTAGTACAATGAAGCACATTTGACGAAAAGTTTCTAGGGCTTTGGATTGGTCGCGGTGATCCTATTAGGTAGGCCTCCAATATCTCCATACCTCACACCGCTAGACTTTTGTTTATGGGCTATTTTTAAAATAAAAGTCGACACTCGAGTGCACTAATTCTACATATTAAAAATTCTGCAGCCGATATTAAAGATAGACATGAAACAATCAGGAGAACAATAGGCGCCCTTCAAAGACAAAGCGGAAAATGTTTAGAAAAAAGTCAAAGATCAATTTTGTCCGTTTCTCCCATATATAAACAGTATATTGCCAATACGAACGTTCCAAAATACAAAAAGTGTCCCCGCTATGGGTATGTACATATATACGAAAATATTTTGCTTATTACATTATCCGATCTTCGGAACCGAATTTCACTAAAAAGCTTGTAAAAAAAGAAGAGAGTGTCACTCGTATACAATATAATGTATATGTGGTCACTACCTAACCTTAAAATTAATGAATTTTTAATTTGGTGCATTAGTAGCTGATAATAATTCCCAAAATAATCAATAATAGTCATTCAGTCTTAATTTTTGGTTTAGAAAAAAGTGAGGTTAAGAAACATACGACGTCGGATGAAAGTTAAAATAAAGCTCATCGAGTCGATTGTTACAAATATTCGGCAGGAATTTGGCACCAAAAGTTTACACCAAATAGGGCACCGTCGTATATCGTCAGAAATCGTATGCACTTAATTCGAACTAATCGAAATTTTGATTACAATATTTTTCCTAACTAACCAGTGAAATTTACATTAAAAAAGTTGAAATCCGCTCCTGTCGAATGTTTACTTTCACAAGAAAATTTCCGAACTGCCCATAGCGGGGACATAATTGCAGATGGCAATATACTGTTTATATTTATGTGGCTTCTCCCGTCTCATGGTTAGGACAACGTAAGGTTTTCTACTTTCTTTGACTTTTTAGATGGTTGCGACTCTAAAAAGGTTCTGCAACGATGATCTAGAATTTAAATAAAAATGTGATACTAGAAAGATATTTAAAACATTTATAACGAAGAAAAGCGTTGTCCATTAGGAGTTAGCTAATGAAATTGAAAATTTATAGATACATACGGCAAATTTAATTACTTAATTAAACTACACTGAATATATTTTCTATTTAAGCTGTAAAACTTGATATAAGGCACTTAACTTAAATTATCCATTAATTTTAGCACGACACAAAGAAACGGTGAATCATGATCTGTCATGACAATTCGCGTGCGCTCATAAAATTAACAAAATTTAGTAGTTACTTTCTGAACGTAGGGGTTAATAAAGATTAGAGTTAAGAAATACGTTTCATACATACTATTCAAGAACATATTATAGCCGTAAAGCCCAAATTTATGCAACGGCTTAAATTTTTTATTTAGACAGGGTCCTGAATTTTTTTCTATTTACAACGATGCATGTAATAATGACATTGCATCTATCTTTGAAAGGTGGAAAGTTGACGTTTTTTTACTTTTTCTTTCCACCCGGGTGGGAAGTGAATTTTTTTAGAAATTTTTTTAAAAATCGATATCTCAAAATAATATACGAACACACTTTTTTAAAAATGCTAACAGCTTTGCGTATTTAGATATGTCTACTTTTTCTCTAATTGATAGAGTAGTCCTCAGCATTGAATATTGTGACCAAATCGTTGATATCTCCTTTGTCTTGGCATTTCCATTGAAATAAGCTAGTGGCGCCGACTCAGAACCAGGCTTTTGAACTTTGTTTCCCGTACACCATTCTTGGAAACAGTTATATGCCTTGTGATATCTCGGGCGGCTTTTAGTTGGCAGAATCTCTTCTACTATTTTTGCTGCTTCTCGAATTTCTGGTGGAGTACCAGCAAAATGAAATTCCTCATCTCATTTTTCTGTTGTTAAAATAATGTATTGTTTAGTGACATGGAAACCATATTCAAAAAATTATATTTGCCATCTTGATGTATATTATTACCTACGTTATTTTACCACCCGCGGCTATTTGAAATTTCTGTCTAATTTTTCCATGGAAAACTCAAAATGACATTTATCTTTTATTAATCATTTTAATTCAAAATAATAAGAAGTGGATGTTAGATGTGGTTGTAAATAAAATAGTATACAAACCTCGGTGAAAAGTTTCATTACTGTCTCGAGATTTAGTTAACCTTCGTCTTCCCGGGTGGGGTACAAATGTACCCCAGAAGCGTTTTTTTTTGCATATTTTCCCCAAAAGTGCATATTTTTTGTGACTAATTTTATTTTGTGTCAGTAAGGGCTTTGTAAATAATTACGGCCCGTCAAACAAGATTTTTTTTAAAATTTCTTAAAAATAATACATTTTGAATAGCGTGGGGTGCATTTGTACCCCACCTGGGAATCCGCGGCTACTATATTAAGTAGTGACCCGTTCGGACATTTGCACGTTGGAAATCTAAACGGGTCACATTATACTTCATTATAACCATACAAAGGGTGCTGTAGACACTACAGATAAAATGGTAAAGCAATACTCTGCTCGCAGAATATGCAATCGATGGCCGATGGCAATTTTTGGCCAATTATTAGATATTGCGTCCCTAAAAACGCTTACATTTTATGGGGCATCAAATATCCAAAAAATTCTGAAACTAAGGATGGCCGACGGTATTTTTTACTTCAGTTAGGAGAAGCTCTTATGAAACAAAATATTATACGGAGATATAATGCACAAGGACGATTGAGAAACACACTAAAGCAGTTTATGCGGGATGTTGTTCCAGACTTGGCATCGGCCCCAGTTGAAACACCAAGAGAAAGACTTGCAAGTGGACGTTGTTATCTATGTCCACGAAATAAAGACCGCAAATCTAGGCAATTTTGCAAAGAGTGTCAAAACTTCGTATGTGCAGAACACTTTGTAAAGGAAGTCAAGTGTTTTCGATGCAAAGAAGATTAAGACATTTTTTTTTAAACCTTATTTGATTTTATAAAAAAATTGTTAACTATACTTTGTTCTAAGTTTAATTTACCTATTATTACCTTTTAGTATAATTAAACACATGTTTAATTATTAGAAGTATCATTTTCATCATGGGGTACAAATATACCCCACGTGGGAATCTACGTAATTTTTCTGACGTGGGAAGTCGAAGGTTAACCTCTACCGACTCTCTCGATAGGAATGAAATACTGTCCACCTCGGTACGTAATATGCTAATTTAAATCGTTAATTTTTAATAACCTCGAAAGTACTTTACATATTATTTTCAATTTTGGTATGTTTTTAATGGGCCAGTATCGATCAAGGGTAACTTTCTAAGTGTCACGTGATTTATTCCAAGAACTCTAGAGTATCTACAGTAGGGGTGCTCAAACAGTCGATCGTGAGAGTTTTTTCGGTCGATCGCGATAAGTTCTATAAAAACTACGAGCTGCCACTTCATAAACTCGTGTACATTACAACTGATGGAGCACCATCCATGACTGGTAGTGCAAATGGATTTGTTGCATTCTGTCGAGCTAATGAAGATTTTCCGTTTTTTATTCATTTTATTGTATTATTCACCAGCAAGTTTTATGTTCCAAAATACTAAACATAGGAGATGTTATGAACATTGCTATGAAGATCGTGAACTGCATACGAGCCCGAAGCTTGCAACGATGCCTCTTTAAAGTACAATTGGAGGCTAGCGAATCGGAGAACACCGATTTACTTCTCCATACAGATATAAGGTGGCTGAGTTCCAAGAATTACTACTTGAAATAATTTCTTTTTTAGATGAATGAAATGAAATGAAATGAAATGAAAATTTATTAATCCAAGCGATCACTAAAAATAGGATATAGGACATGTCAACTTATGACTAACTTAAAAAAAAAATAACAATTCAGAAATTACATAAATTAATAGATATAAAAGAAAAATTAAAATAACGACTAAAACTCATGGTGCAAAAATTCCTCAATTGAGTAAAAAGCATTAATTGCTAAGAAAACTCTAATTCTAGATATATTCATATTTGGATTTCTGTAGCAAGAAGGAAGTTTATTATATCAAACTGCGCCCATATAATACGGATTTTGTTTATATAACTCTAATTTGTAATGAACATATTGAAGGTCATTTCCAAATCTAGTACCATAACTGTGAAATGCGTTTTGTAATTTAAAACTATTATAATTTGATTTGACAAACTTTAAAATTTCAAAAATATAAAGACTGGGCAATGTTAGTATCGTTTCATTAATAAACATGTCTTTACACGATTCCCTAAAATTAATACCAAACATACATCTAATTGCTCGCTTTTGCATTATAAAGACTCTACGGGCAGCCGACGAACTTCCCCAAAGGATGATGCCATATCGGATAAATGATTCAAAATTTCAGAAATAGTAAGTCTTTACTACCTCCTTGCTCAAAATTTGCCTTAAGCGGCGCAAAGCATAACAGTTACTTGCACATCTTTTGCAAACAAAGTCAACATGATTTCTAAAATTCAAGGACATATCTATATGAATGCCAAGTAGTTTTAATGAAGTAACTTGAGCAATTGATCGACCATTCAATCTCAGTAACTGACTCTTTGTGTAGTGTGCTCCGTAGGGATGAAATTGTAAGGAAAAAGTTATTTTGATTTAGGGTAAGGCGGTTAGTGGTAAAGTAACTCTGCAGAATATTAAGATTTTGTTCTATTGAACTGACTACAGTAGATTCATTTGTGTTAGAATCAAGCACTGTAATATCATATAACTCAATCAATCAATCAATAACTCACAATGGTTGGAAATCAGAAAGTTTGAAATATCATTTGTGTATAGTAGAAAAAGCAACGGTCCCAATACACTGCCCTGCGGGACGCCGACCTCAACCCCCAACCGAGCGGACTGCTGACTCTCAAATAAAACGTACTGACTGCGATTTTGTAAATATGACTTTAATAGAGAATTGCAATTCCCGCGAATACCAAAAATTTGTATTTTCTGTAATAACAGAATGTGGTGATAACACTGAAAAACTTAAAGACGAAAGATGGCTCTGTGATTTTGCTTTCCTAACAGATGTGACCAATCATTTGAATACCATTAACTTGGAGCTACAAGGGAAAGATAAAACCATTGTCGACATGATTAGCTCAATAAACGCATTCAAAAGTAAATTGGAATCATTGTAAATAAAAAGGATTTCAAAAATTTTCCGACATTAAAAGCAAGAACTTCCTCAAATTATGAGAAGTACGAAACAGAATTGAGAAATATTCTCCATGAGTTTGAATGATTTTAAAAAATTGACGCCTATTGTCACTTTTATGACTTATCCATTTTTTGTCAGGACGTTAAAACAACTGCTTCTGAAATATCAAATATGTTCGATTTAGACGTGTCTTCTATCAAAAACGAGGTACCTATTGCACATTATTTGAGATATACATCTCAAAGCCATAGCAGGAGATACAAATTTTTGGTCTTTTTTACATGAAGAAAAATATCCATATTTGAAACAAATCGCTCTGCAGTTAACAGCATTGTTTCGATCCATCTATTTGTGCGAATCTGTGTTTTCCGAAATGAAAATAATAAAGTCAATATATCGAAATCGATTAACTGACGAACATATGTCTTCATGCTTGCGTTTAAACCTCAGTAAATACGTACCATCCTATGAGAAGTATGCAGAAGATATGCAGTGTCATGCATCGACATCTAACGACTAAGTTAGATCCAGAAATAATAAAGTAATTTTTTGTGTTCAAATTATACTTTTCATATGCTATAACTTATCTTTAATAGAATATGTATTTTTCCTGCCTAGTCGATCGCTTGCCGTATAATTTCTTCCCTGTAGATCGCATATAGTAAAAGTTAGAGCACCCCTGATCTACAATGTCGCAATGAGAGTTGGAACCGTATGTAGAAAATATTTATTTTTTGATTTAGATATAATTTTAATTTACCATAAGTTTTTGCTGCAATAAAAACCAAAAATGACATAATTAAATGGGACCATGCGGGTTTTGTTAACTGTCACATTTGACATTTTCTCCACAACTGTTGACAGATAGCAAAATGTCACTTTTTTTCTCGGGACAAAAATGATGAGAATTACTTTTTTCCCGGATATGTATACACACAAGTAAAGGTAGATATTTCAGTTTAGAATATTTTAATATACAAAAGTTGTATTTTCTTTATATCAAAAATATAATTATTAAATGTGCATTGCATGAATGACCTGTTCGTTTTACTATTCGGTACAATAGTCGACTTTTCTGGTGTTATATATTGTTCTGCCATGGACACAACTGCCGTTGATGTACCTTATCGCAAATCGGGTGTTATTTCAGTACTGCCACACGTTATTGGCTATTTCAACTAAAAGTGTAGCAGACGATCTTCGAAATGAATGACCCGTATATAAGTTAACATTTTCAAGATGAAGAAAATTAGCTACTGTTTGAGGTACCTTATAAATTTTTACCCACAAACTGATTAATACCTTTTCCATTGTGATATGCATAAAATAGGAGGCAATCCCTTGCTACTGTTGGACGAAGGGCTATGTGCATTCGGTAAAATTTAATATATTTTTCATAAATCTCCTGTTTACATAATTCTTAGTTTGCTCAATTTTCATAATTAATAATGTTCCCGAATTCTAATGTTACCTGGCTGATTTCACAAATTCGACAAGCTCCTGCAATCGCAAATAAAACAATAACATTGGCAATTAAATAACTTCATCGGGAGCATTATTTAAAAAATCACTAATATCTGTAATCGTAAAGATAGCAGCTTCCTTCGGCGTGTAATTTTTCCCATTTTGTTTCAGAAATGTAATTAGTTTGAAATATTTTGAAATGTCTACATTATTATTGGATTGTAACATACTTTAAATTATTGAATAATTCGACCACATTGTTGATGGCTTTTGTTGTTGTGCCAATTCCGGAGAATAGGCCAATAACACTCTCTCCGACAAAGAACTGCATGTCTTCTTCCTGTTCCATTCCATAAATCTTGAATCTGCCGTTTCGTAAATATTGCGCGATTATAACACTGGCCAACACACATTTTGGTGCCGGCGATTTTTTAATTGTTCCTGGGTAATTTTTGGGTGGAGAATCCGAAATAGCCATCAGATTTTGTCTATCAGATCTAGTTTTTAAAATAGGAATTATTTACTTTTTTTAACCTCTATTATATATTTTACGTTACAACTATGACTATTGCCAGTAACAAAACAAAAACATATATAATTAAATATTTATTATGAAAAGTAGCTTAACATACATTCATACTCATATTAGTCACTATCACCTACAAATTTTCTTTTATACGACTTTCTAGCATGGAGTTTACCGGTGTAGTCTCGCTGAAGGCTCCAACAGAAGTCGGCCATCATGTGGCTATCCCATCGTCCTTGATATCGATCTTCCATAGTTTTAATATCCTGATGGAATCTTTCTCCCTGTTCTTCACTACAGTCACCTACATTTTCTGGAAAGCGACCTAAGTGGCTATGGAGGTAGTGAACTTTTATACTCATGTTACAACCGAGAATATGAAAATTTGCAAGCATAGTTTCCACTAATTCTAAGTAATTGTTTGCTTTGTGATTTCCAAGAAAATTTTTAACTACTTGAACAAATGAAACCCAAGCGTTAGCTTCAGCCTCATTCATTGATGTGGTGAACTGTGGGTCTTTCATAAGTTGCCTTATTTGAGGACCATCAAATATACCAGCTTTTAGTTTTTCCGTGCGAATCCTAGAAAACTTACTTGACAAGTACTCAAAACAATTTCCATCTCGATCGAACGCTTTCACAAACTGCTTCATAAGCCCCAACTTGATATGCAAGGGTGGTAGTAAGATTTTTTCTCTCGTAACCAAAGGTTCATTCCCTACGTTTTGTTTTCCTTGAACGATAGTATCTCTTAAATGCCATTTTCTCTTAACTCAGTGCTGATCTTTAGCTCTGCTGTCCCAAAGATATAAAAAACAGGGGTATTTTGTATATCCACTTTGCTGCCCAAGGAGAAAGTTCACCATTTTTAAATCAACACAAATTGCCCACTGATGTTCTTCGTATTTAATTTGTTTCAAAACTTGTGATATTGTTTTATACTCCTCTTTCATGGTAGTAGAATATCCAATAGGAATTGAGGCATATTTGTTACCGTTATGTAAAAGGACACATTTTAAACTACGATTTGAACTGTCAATGAAAAGGCGCCAATCGTCTGAAGTGTATTCTGGCAAACCCATTTTTGTAGGAGTCCTTTTATATCGTTACAGAATACCAGCTTATTTTCCTGAGTGAAAAAAGGCAGCAAATCCTTTTCTCTCTTACGATAAAATGTAACATTAGTGCCTGGATAAAGAAGGTTCTTTTCTTTTAATCTGGATGCAAGTAATTCAGCACACGCCTTTGAGAGGTATAGGTCTCTCACGAGATCGTTCAGTTCATTAAAACACTCAGGAGTTGTTAAATCTGCTTCAAATTCGCTGTCGTTTTCTGATTGCATTCTTTGAACTTCATCAGACGTTGATGTTTCTGTATCATCTTCCGGGATTTCAGGAAGACTGCTGAAGGTTGGAATGGGTATTTCCTTAGAGTGCGGTACAGGTCTTCTTGCAGAATCTAGATCAGGATATGTCCATTTATGTCGATTGTTCCTATTTATGCCTTTAATATTAACGAGACAAAAATAGCAGTCATCATAATGGTTATGTGGTTCCCTCCAAACCATTGGTACACCAAATTTCAGGCACTTTCTGTTTCCAATTGTCCACTGTCGCAAATGTTCAACACATGTTTTACACACCACATGTGGAGCCCAGGATTTATTTTGATCTCCTAAATGAACGCCAAAATAGGCAAGATAAGACCTTTTCACAAATTCAAAAATAGTTTTTCTACTTTCTTTCAAAGTGTATTCGCCACATACATAACAAAAAACATCTGGATGGTTTACACAGCTACGCCTGCTGGAGGATGCCATTGTTTCAGTTTTAACACTATAAAACGACGAAAATGTACATAAAATTATGACGCAACTTTATTTGCAAAAACTACACAATATACTAAGTCGAGAAGGATAAAGGTAGACAAAAGGTACTATGTTTCCAAAACCAATTAGTCGGGGTTGAGCAGGTATGGGGAGATCGGATCATAGGGAATTCCAAATATAAAATAGGTAATAAAATTAATAGGATTAAGTAGGAATATTGGTTTACTGACAATTTCAGGTATATTTGGCTAATTAGATCCTAGTGTTGAATACCAAATTTCTATTTTGAATTTTAAAGAGATGTAGATTTATTTATTTTTGCCTTTTATTAGAACTAAATTCAATTAGTCTCTATCTCAAAAACTAGAGCTGATAGAAAATATCTGATGCCAGTTTTAGAATCAGCACATTAAGTATATCTAAAATCAGTTCTCACATCTCAGGCACCAAAAATTTTTTTTTATTTTGTTGGCCTGTGTAATGCAACCTTATACAGGGTGGCCCATCGAAAACGAAACAGAGACATTTACTGGCAGCTCAGTTCTTTTTTGGAAAAACGCTCAGACCCGTCGATTTTGTTCTCGAGGGGGACACAAAATCGGAACAAAATCACGTCAACAAGTGCAGCCCCCTTGGCGGGGGTGGCACCACCCCTAAAATTTTAAATGGAAAGGGGGGTCGAGTGATACCTTATTTTAAAGGTCTTTCAATTCCCTTTATAATGATCTAAAATTCATAATACTTCAGTTCAGTAGTTTTGGAGATTTATTGATTTTAAACTTAAATAAAACTTTAATACATCATTAGTGGAAATCAATACATTTGGTAGCAAAGTACTTTAAAAATTAAGAATGAACTGACCCGTCAGCCAAGTAAATGTTGGAAATGACCACCATGACTCTCCATGCAGTAATAAAGATTTTGCTCAAAACGTTGCCGCACATTTTGCAATATTTGAGGAGTAATTTGAAGGCACTTATTCACAATTCTTTGTCGCAAATCTTCTAACGATGTTGGTTGAGTAGCATAGATTTTGCTTTTTAAGTGACCCCACAGAAAGAAATCCAAAGGTGATAAGTCTGGCGATCTTGGGGCCATTCAATGGCACCTCTTCTACCAATCCATCGACCTGGAAACGTCTGATCTAAATATTGTCGAACACGTAATGCGTAATGTGGTGGGGCACCATCCTGTTGGAACATCAACCTATTCGCAATGTACCGCCGATCATTCCCATTTTCAATTATGGCTGTTAATGCAGGATCTATGGCGTCTTGCAGTAATTCCAAATACATTTCACCGGTTAAATTTTCAGGCAAGAAAAAAGGACCAACTAAATGATCGCCAAAAATACCAGCCCAAACAATTTTTGTGGCTGCTGTGTGTGTACCTCATGATAAACTCTGGGATTAGAATCTGACCAATATCGGCAGTTATGACGGTTTACTAGGCCATGTAAGAAAAATGAACATTCGTCGGAAAAGCAAGTGTTGAATAGAAAATGTTCATCGTTTATAATTCGTTCACTCATATCTTCACAAAATTGTAATCGCCGATCAAAATCGTCTTCATTAAGTTCTTGTACAAGGTGAATTTTATACGGATGAAAACTATGGGCCTTCAGAATCCGTTGGATACTACTTCGACTAACACCACACACAGTATCCAATTTGCGGGTACTTAACGTAGGATCTACATAAACTTGCCCTAAAACCCCCACTTCTATTGCTTCGTTCCTTATGGGTTTTTCAATGTTGCGTTTTTTATTGGCGACTGATCCAGTGTCCCGAAATTTAGCTATAAGTTCTAGGACATATTTTCGATGCACGTTACTGTTCTCATGTCGCTCATTAAATATGTGTGCTGTTCTATTAGCGCACTGATTATTTCCGAAAAATATTTCGATAATTTCAATCCTTTCTGCCGTGGAATATACCATGGTTAATTTATGAATAAAGCGGTAAAATGTATTTTAACAACAAAGTTGGGTCGAATCAATCGCAAACTATGTACAAATTCCTATTTAAAATAAGTACGAGACATTCCCTGCTTATCTTTCTTCAATAAACCACTTTTTTCGCGACAAAAACCGCTCCAATCGCAATTTTGAACACCAAAATGATAAACAAACCATGGGCGTAGTGAAGAAAAGCATTAAATTAATAAGTAACTGCCTTTACTCAAATTTCTTCTGAAAGTAGTACAAACTAATCAGATGTACCTATTAAAGTGTACTGTAAGCTTAAAATCAATAAATCTCCAAAACTACTGAACTGAAGTATTGTGAATTTTACATCATTATAAAGGGAATTGAAAGACCTTTAAAATAAGGTATCACTCGACCCCCCTTTCCATTTAAGATTTTAGGGGTGGTGCCACCCCCGTCCAGGGGGCTGCACTTGTTGACGTGATTTTTTTCCAATTTTGTGTCCCCCTCGAAAACAAAATCGACGGGTCTGAGCGTTTTTCCAAAAATGAACTGAGCTGCCAGTAAACGTCTCTGTTTCGTTTTCGATGGGCCACCCTGTATATATATATTTTTTTATATGATAAAACACAAGCACTATAGGAGAAATCCTTTAGGGCACTCTGGGAGTGGCGCGTGTGCGCAAAAATCGATTCACGTTGGTTTTGAATCGTTGGAGGTTATATTCGTTGGGAAAAACGACCTCGGTAACAGAACATCTCGTAACTAACTAAACATTATAGGTATAGCTCAAGACAAAAAACCAGGGAATTAACTACGAGTATAAGGATTCTTCGGAGAAAAACAGGACGCCTTGCGCATATGCCGGATATAAATGACTTTTTATTTTTATAAATTATATATATGTTATTAATTATACGTAAAAAGTAAAAAATATAAACACGAAGGTAGAAAAAAGCATAAAACCTCAACAACTATCTCAATCTACTTAGTTTTGCGTAGTTTGTGTAAGTTAAATAATCTCATGGTTGCTTATAAAGTTCATCAATAAGCATAATGCGTAAAATCCGGTCTCTAGTGATCACAAAATTCACGATAGTCTAAAAATATGTTAGTTACTTTCTATGTTGTAGCTATTTTTGAAAACAATAATCTACGTGTTTTTTTGTCATAAACCTATAAACCCCAGCATAATATTAAACGCATTTTAAGATATCCTAAGGGCGAAATAACAGGCAGACGCTATAAAAACAAAATACGTAAAAAGGGCATATACCTGTTTCATGTCATTATTTGATATTCTTTTCATGTTTCATTTTTTTATGTTCACTTTTCTAGGGGTGCGAAGAAGAAATATACGAGACAAAGAATTATGGATAAAGTAGATATTTATATTACCATAATTTTTATGAGGTCATCGTTAAAAAAAAATAGGATGGACCATTGTTTTTAGTACCGTGTTGCAGTTAAAACCATAATCAGAACAATCATCTCCAATCAGATTGGTTGAATTTTGATTTTTTGTGAACGCGAGCATTCTCGTGAAGAAGGTCATTATGGCCGATTCTCACTATCGCGCAAGGTACGTGCTCGGCAACGGCAAGGCATCGGCCCGGCAAAATAGGTTAATCATTGCGTCTTATGAATTTTGACGGCCCGTCGCTTGCCGAGACGTTGCACGCATAATGTAAATTTACACCTGCACGAGATTCAATGATAAACATATTTTGCCGTGTCTTGCACGATTAGCCTTTATTATTAATTACAAATTAGTATTGAGGAAAATCGATGATTTTAATAATCGAGTACTTGATACTCGAGCCATTTTAATAATCGCGTGAATCGCTAGAGTGATTTCACTCGAAATTCATATTCATCAAATGATGTTCGTCCAAGCTTGATCTGATAAGCGAAATGTGCAGGAGCTTCATCCTGTTGATAATAGAGTTGCATTCTTTACAGGAACATCCTCTAGTAGTCATTTGGCTAAAAATTTAAGTAGTACTCTTCCTTGAGGCGATTCCCCAAAATGAACTAGCCAATTATACAACTATAAACCATACCACACCACACGTTTACTGAAAATTTGGGATAAAAATTTCGCACCGCCATTTTTCGACCAATCAGAAGATTTCATTTTGAGTCATAACTAGTGTTGTGATCGCTCGAGCGAAAAACCGCTTGATCACTCGATTATTGAAATAACAGACATCGCTCGATTATTAAAAAAACCGCTCGAGTTATCTATTCAGGCGAAAAACGTCGCCCGTCACTTATTATCTTTCACTCGATACCCGAGCTTCGCTTGACGCCGGCGGAAATATACCGCTGTAGTGTGATCAAGTTAAAAAAGTGCTCGTATATTCGAACAGTTTTTCGCTCAGTAGGAAATACTCTAGTTATAAATTCAGGCGAAAAACCGAAAATATCGCCGGTTACTTGATAGACGACGTTCGGTCTACGCGCCGCGCCATCCGATTGGCGACATTCGAGTTTGACGCTGAGCAAGTACACGACATACGTCTTTCTTAAAGGCACATAAACGAGAAGGTGCATATAAAAAAGTATGCCGAATCCCTTAGCGGAGTCATCGCGGCATGCATTTTGTAAAGTTTTGTTTTAACTGGCTAGCCAGCGGAGTAGTTTAGGTCTCCGATTGTAAATATTAAAAAAGTAAAGGAAATAATTTTAAAATTTAATTACTATAAAGACGAGAAATCTTCTCAAAAATAACATAATAATAGAAATTGTTAATAAGAAATAACAAAACGAACAAAATGATTAACACAATATATAGAAAAATTCGTTGGTAATCTTGTAAACATTTTTAAATCTAAACAGGAACTTTTTATTATTAAACTCAAGAAGACTTCTTAAAAATAACATACATTATAGAAAATGTTAATGGAAAATAAGAAAACGAGCAAAATAGTTAACAAAACATAGATATCGACAAATTTTTTGGTAATTAAAAGTAAGCTTTCTTAAATTTAAACAGGAACTTTTAGGTAACTATGAATACATGAGTACATGAATTTAAAAAAATAATAACCAATTTTCTTATTTTGCCAGTCGCGTAACTAAGCCTAAATTTTTGAAGTGCATACAGTGGGCACCTGATAATTTAAAGTGGAAGAATTTGACAAGCTATTTTAAATATCTACTTATTTTATGCTCGTAGATTGAGGAAGATGTGAAGAAAAATAACTCTTGGTAATACTTTTTGTTCGGGTTAAAAACGCACAATAATAATCCTAACAATAAATACATATTTGGATGATTTTTTGCAGTTAACACGTGGTAAAAATTCATTATTCACAAATAAATAAATTTCTGGAATTTTTTTGGTGGCTACTACAATTTTTTAGCTAAACCTGTGCCCACCCGTAGTTACCTGCCTGTTAAATACCCTACCTGATCACATGTAAACAGCTAGGCTGCCGGTGGAGTACTCGGTGACGTCATCGCTTGGTGAATTGGAATTTCAAGCGATTCACTCGAGTGATTCACTCGATTATTAAAATCGCTCGAGTATCAAGTACTTGATTATTAAAATCATCGGTTTTTCCCATCACAAAAAATATGGAAATATTTATCCTCCTAGCAGTTATGCCGAAATTGCAGTGACTTTTTTTCATTTCAGACCTCAAAATAACGATGCGGGAATTATAGATATTTTATCTAACCTCGAATTTAAGTCATATTATTATTATTATTAAAATTATCAGATAAAGGTCATCAAGGAAGGACGTACAAATTGTTTTGAAAATTTATTGGAAAAGCTTTCGTATAACTAAAGTTGAAATTTTACAGAAGTAGTCCATGTCACAGTGGAGTGAAATTATAGGAAGGAAAGTAACAAAAAAACGAACTGCCTGCCGAGACACCTATTTTGGATGCTGGCGACAAAGTATTGGGTTGGACTAGAATGTTTCCCAGATAGTTTTTAAAAGGCAGATTAATTCAACACGTCTGTTTAAAAAAAATGTTTCATTTTTGAGTTTATCCTAAGTTAAGTAACAATGCCGAAACATAATAATCAACAAACAAATAACAACATGGAGGTTTCATAGGAACTGTATCTCTAAATTTCATTTGTTTCCTCATAGGTTACTTTTAAAAAAAATTTGTTTGCAAATTAATAATAGGCACTAAACAATATAAATGCATATATCTCCGAGACGGTAACTCTGGGCGACCTGAAATTAGTGTACCTTTTTTAAGTAATAAATATGAGGAAAGTATTATTTTCATTAAAAACTTAAATACACGGAGGCACAAAAAGTTATGACCTAATAAATGTGCAAAAATTGCCTCATGCAGCGCCCTGGCCCCTACATTGTACATTAAAATTTCACCAAAAAATCAGTTCCTCATCCTAAAAAACCATAATTGCCAAATTTTGTAAAAAAACGTTGGTTTCTGCCAAAGTTATTAGAGAATAACAAAAATGAAGTTTTAACTTTAACACCCTGTATCTCAGTTAATATCAACTTTCGGATATAGGTAACTTCGGTTTGGGAGGGGGTCAAACTTGGTTGGGGGGGTTATAATTAAATCCTAATATTTTTCCGTAAGGAATCTGTGGTTTTTCCATGTCCCATTACTTAGCGGACACCCTTTATATAATGAATATTAATGGTCCCAAATGGGAACCCTGAGGAACATCTGATTTGTCAGAGAAAGTGTTAGAAATTAACCCATTTATGAGTACATTAAATTTGCTGTTTCTGAGATAGGAATGAATCCAAGTTTAAAAAAGGGACATCTACACCGACGGCTCTAAGTTTATTCAAAATAATTAGATGATTAAGTTTATCAAACGAATAACTGAAATCGGTGTAGATTGAATCTATTTGAATGCGTTTATGAAGATTCACAATACGGTCGGTTTTAAATGTAAAATGTGGTGTTTTTACGGCTGTTAAGTTTTAACAGCAATTTAATACTTTGTTTCATTTCACCTTCTCTTACATACTGCAATGCGTACTAAAACATTTTTATGCTACTACTTTGCATAACCCTTGCCTTGATATTCGATGAAGTGAAGTTCTCATATTCTAATGAGACATTTTTACGAACATAATATTTTTGCCGGCTTAATGTTCCCCTGCTTTAATTTATAATCATTAAAATTAAGTGACTTTATTTTCAGCTCTTTAAATTACTTGTAGGGGAAAAATATATCGTTTCATTAATTTAACAAGGGTTTTACTGTTTTATAGTCCTTACATGTGGCAAAGTCATAAATCTTACATATTTTAGCCACATAGTTTGAAAATGAAGTGAGGGAGCCAGTTAAAATGAGTTGCGCGTACGATAATGGGTATGTACAGTTGTATTCATAGAAAATGGGGACAAGTCTTATGACTAGTTTTGCCCTATTTGCGTAAATTAGGCTTTTCTAATTGCTTTACTGTTTTTAAGGTTATGAGTAATAAGCATTGACATCGCTAAATAAAATTAAATAATCTAATTAAATGTGATAAATGTATAACGTAACATAACTAATAACGTATAGGTATCCGAATTTATTACCTATATTTAGATTGAAAAACCTTTTCGTCAGTCAACACTGCCGCATTCCACAACTGACAGTCGCGGAATATATTTGTATTTTGTTCACTTATTTGTGGTTTATTATTAAATTATTTGTTATTTATTGAACTAATCCAACATACGTAAAAAAAATTAGAACTTACTTATGAGATATTATTTATAAAATTAGGAAAAATACAGGACCGTATCCGAAAATTTCCTGATCTTGTTCAAAAAACCCTCGAAACGTCATTAAACCACAATGTGCCACACATCGTTGCATTCGGAAGAAAAAAGCTCTCAAATTCCAATATCAGGAAAACAGAACCGTATTTAAAAAAAGAAAGTTAATAATGGCCCTTCGAAGACGACTAGTCGGATTACAAAACAATTAACGCTGTTAGATAGAGCGAAAAAAGTGGCAATGCAAAAGTGCAAATACTTTATCTCAAAAAAACACAGGAAAACAATATAAAATAATTTTTCAGAATTTCGTTTTTTTTCGGATATCTCCGGAATTACTCGTAATTTTAACACTTTCTAAACGGCATATTATTAGGCACGTAAATGCGCAACTTTACCTCCATTTAACCGACTTCGTATCTCTTACGGTTTCCGAGATCCCTGTACTGACCCTCCTTATCTTGGACACGTTGTATACTATTGTTTAAGCGTTGTAAAATTGTAATAAGTTGTAATGAGTGTTGAAAAATGACAAAATGAGAAGAAATATTATTAAAGACATCCATTCTTGCTTCCCACATTATATCATGCTCTTGTTGAACGAACGCGCCTTCTAAAATATTTCGTAATAACTTTTATCTCTTATCATGTTTCCGCAGTGAAATTCATTAGTTTAATGCACTCTTAAAAGCTCTTGATTCGAATTACAATGTCGGATGGATTAGTTATGATTACCACACATTGGAAAATGAAAAGAAATGATGATTAATCAAACAATGGCTACTCGTAAAGCGTAATGATACGAACATAATACCTGGAGGAATGGCAGCTATAAATTCTCACATTATTCAATGAGACGACAAGGACACTACAAATTTTTCGATATATTTGTGGAGTCGTTCTGGCGAAATCAACGGCTCGAAAATCCCTTGACGAAATCGAGTATTTTTTTTCCCCCAATCGATACAGTAGGATTCCCTTGACATTCTGACATGATTTGTTGGGGGCGCCGCATGCGGGGGGACAGGGGCACACCCCGTACATCTAACCGACAACGGGAAATGGAAAATAACTCAGCCGGTTTTGATGCTACAAAAAAAATGTGAAGAGTAAAATTGAAGAGCTTGACAGAGCGCGTAATCTCGAACAAACCTGATCCCGATATCCCAATGAGTTCGCGAATTATCGCGATTTTCAACTGCAAAAAACAATAAAATTTAATTAATTATATCTCGAGAAGGGGCGGAGTTGGGGCATCAATTTTTCGCGAATCAACGCGTGACACCGAGTACTTTGATGGGCCGGAGGCTGGGGTTGGTGGGGCAATTAGGAGGAGAGTAATTCAGAGGAAAAAATATTACATAAATGCTAATAAATAGTTTATTAATAGAACTACGGTGACTAGGCCGGATTCAATTTGTTGATTTTTTTATCAGCTTCGAGGGACGATTGGTGAGGACATTTTATTTTCCCAAATGCGCGCTTGGCGCATGGCCACTTTTTAATATCTCCGAAAATACTTTAGATATTATGTTCAATTTTGGTATGTGTTAATAGGATATAGAACCACGCATTTTAGTTATAAAAGTTAATCAATTGTTCCCCACCAGTGGCCTCCCTGCAAACATGTCTCATTTTTCTCGTCAAAATTGAGATATCGGGATCAGGTTTGTTCGAGCTTACGCGCTCTGTCAAGCTCTTCAATTTTGCCCTTCACATTTTTTTGTAGCATCAGAACCGGCTGAGTTATTTAGGAAAATCCGTTGTAGCGGCGCCCCCTGCAAATCATATCAGAATGTCGAGAGGATCCTACTGTATCGATTGGGGAAAAAAATTACCCGATTTCGTCAAGGGATTTTCGAGCCGTTTATTTCGCCAGAACGACTCAACTAATAATAAATTATTAGAGTATACCGAACATAAATGACAACTAATGACAGGTATAACTTTATTACCATGGTTACCATATCGTTTCAAAATCATATCGCTCTTATTGGAAAACCCTTTAGTAGCATTTGTCTGCTGATTAAACCTGGAATAAATGAGGAAAATGCAGTTTTTTTTAAATGGAATACCCTGTATATTTTTGACTGTAAGGTTTGCAAAATCATTTACGGAACAAAAAAGTCCTAAAATTGAAAATAATCTACTACCATATTTGGCTGTATTTTTAAAATAAAAGTTGTCAGTAGATTATTCTGTTATCAGTAGAAACAAGCCTTTTTTTGTAATTTTACATAGGTATTGAATGTGGTTTTAGATTTTTGGGTATTGATCTTACAAAATGAAAATTTTTAAAATCCGATTTACTGAAAGTTGCCTGTAAAAAATTTTTGACCCGCTAGCTGTTTAGTGACGAAGGGAAACAACGAATTAAATAGCTTAATTTTTTTGATAGTATTATTATTTAACATAATTTCATCACTTGCACACTTGAACCACCATCTACAGTATGTTCACGGATTGGGTTTACAAGAGGACAAATGGACTAAAAATTGAAAGTTACGAAAAAAAGTCACTCTTAATAAACGTTTTCGCTTGTCTAGAAAATACGATTCATCATAAGAAACTTCAATTTTTTTATACAGGGTGGGTAAAAACTGCAAAAATGTTATTTTGCTTAAGAGTAAACATACTTTATTTTGAAAGATGCGAAAAAAAGTCACTCTTAATGAACGTGTTTTCTACACAACAAACCGAAGTAGAACAATTCATTAAAAGGTTTATTTCCCAAAAAGTATTCTCTGACAGAAATGCTATCTACTAATCAAAGAGTTTTTATAATACAATGTTATGGGGATGGTCAAGTTTCATACCGCTACGTCATGGAACAATTTACCGAGAAATTTGTAGGAATCCCAATAACTAGGATGGCAATCTGCAAGTTAATAAAAAAGTTCAAGAGAACTGGACCTCAAAAAAAAAGAAAAAATACGACCATGATGATGCTTCTACAGTCTTAGTTCTTCATTCTGTTGAAGAAAATCCTATGATGTCCCTTAGAAATCGTGTTACTCAGTTGGAAGTTGTGAAAAAAGTAAAATTCAGAAGATCCTTATAGCAAATAAATTGTATCCGTATAAACCGCACTTTAATCAAAGATTGGAAGTGGGAGACGACGCGAAGCGACTTGATTTTTGCCTGTGGATAGGAGACAAAATTTTAAGTGGAAATGTTGATCTTTATAATTATGTATCATGTTTTCTGATGAAAGTACATTTTCAACAAATGGAACCGTTGCAACCCAGCACGTTAGGTACTGGTCTTTAGAAAATCCCGAATTCAGAATTATGACGAGAAGACAATATTTCACAAAAGTGAACGTGTGGTGTGCGATATCCATCCATGGCATTATAGGGCCATATTTTTTTGATAACACGTCATATCATATCTATCTATCATATTTAGAAATGCTGGATACATTTTTCAATGATGAACTCGAAAATCTACCATTAAATTTTTGGACAAAATATGTATTTTCAGCAAGATGGTTGTCCAGCCCATTTCGCTCGTGAGGTTAGAGAATGGCTTGACCGCAGATTTGGTCCAAGGTGGATTGGCAGGAATGGCCCAGTTTTGTTGCCCCCAAGAAGTCTCGACTTAACCTTGGCCGATATGTTTTTATGGGGCCGTTTAAAACAAATTGTTTTTGCAACCGCAATACCAAATGATATTGAAGTGCTGAAGGGCAGAATTATCCAGGCTGTCCAATCGATATCTCAGGAAGAAATCAAAAATTCTTTCACTTATTTGAGAAAGCAATTAGAAAAATGTGTCGAGTATGGGGGTGGAGTTTTTGAATTATGTAATCGTTATCGTATTCTTTTCATGTTAATAAAAATGTTCGTATTATGATAATTACTTCATTAAAAAAGACATTGACAACAAGTATCACCTATTCATTATTCAAGTAAAAACGTTTATTAAGAGTGACTTTTTTTCGTATCTTTCAAAATAAAGTATGTTTACTCTTAAGCAAAATAACATTCTTGCAGTTTTTACCCACCCTGTATAAAAAAATTGAAGTTTCTTATGATGAATCGTATTTTCTAGACAAGCAAAAACGTTTATTAAGAGTGACTTTTTTTCGTATCTTCCAATTTTTAGTCCATTTGTCCTCTTGTAAACCCCATCCGTGGACATACTGTATGTAAATATTGTTGCACATTATTTCCTTTATTCAGACATTATATTTGAACGAAGTTACATTGTAGCGAAACATATCGAGTTCTTATCAATATAGTGGAAATTTACTAAGTTAAAATTCAGTTTTTCTTCCTAACCCATTAGTTATGGATTTCGGCTGGTTCAATTAAGTTAAAACATGAAGCCAGTATGAAGTTATTTATTTTATTTTATTTGTTAAACCGAAAAATTCCGGAATGTGGGTATTCATTTGACCTCATGTCCATGCTAATTAATTAATCTGGAAATGAATACACTTGTTCCTCTCTATAGAAGATTAATATTCAGTCTAATTAGGCCTTCGGCTGATTTTATGGTATACAGTATATAATTAATTATATTAGTACTGTTTTTATTTGGTTTATCAGTAATTTACGTTATTATTTGAGGGCGCTGTAAAAAAAAACTCTTCATAAAAATGATTTTCGATAGCACGCAAACAAACAGTGACGTATAAAATAAATTATTTGCGTTTTTAAAAAATAATTATTCAATTAAAGTTCTATGAGATCCAAAAGGATACTTATCTTATTATTTTTATTTTTTGGAGCTTCGCAAATAATTGCAGCAACTACCGTCCAAGATCTGGGATAGACTTTATGGCAAAGATCATTGATTCTATGGATGTTGACCAGCTTCTCCTAACCTTCCATAGTACCATCTCCACGCGTCAACACGGTTTCTTGCATCATCGTTCTTGCCAAACTAACTTAAGTATTTATTCCCAATATTTACGCTTTACTGTGGATTCGGGCTCGTAAGTAAATTCAAGCTATTTGGATTTCAGAAGAGCCTTCGACATGGTGAACCACCACATTCTTGTTGAGAGGCTGTGGTTTTTTGGCGTTAAAGATCCTTTGCTTTCTTGGATTTCTTCTTACTTCTGCAATCGTATACAATTCGTCAAAATTCATGGTGACCTGTCAAAAAACTTACTTACTCCCGTAACATCAGGAGTACCTCAAGGGTTGCATTTGGGTCCGATTTTACTTCTCAAACATTTTCATTATGTCCTATCAAAATCTTTCAAACTCGCAGGATTTATAATGAGACGCTTGCCAATGTTGAAGTCCTAAACGTTCTATATTACTTCCTTGTTCCAAGCCATCTGGAATACTGTTATGTTGTCTGGTCGCCATAAGACAAAATGCATATTAATCAAATTCAGTCAAAGTTCGCGAATTTCTTGTTGTGTAAATTTAGTGTATACAAGAGTTCTTTAGCACATCCACATCGGTTGCCAATCTTAAATCTAGATTGCCTGGAGAATCGAAGAATCTTCGTAACTATTTTATTCGGGTTTAAAATTGTAACTAATGACATAGATCTTTTAGAGCTTATTGATTACCGTGTACCCGCACGAGATAGGCTGATTATTGATATTTTCTTAATTAACAGAAGTCCGACTTTACTCGTTATGAATCGTATAATGCGATACTTAAATCCATATATTTCTTTAAGCCGCTGAGTTTAATTGTTCCGTGGTAACATTTAGAAAGAACTTGAGGCTGATTTTACCCTCTAAAATCTAAACTAAAAATTTGTAGTTTAATATCCTGTTAGGTTTAACAGTCAATATAAATAAAACAAGATATCTATGTATAGGGACCCAGGGCGGGAATTTGGAAGTGGATAATGGTCAGGAAGTTCTAAAATGTCAGGAGTATGAATACCTGGGAATTACATTCGACAATACGGGACAGATGTAAGAGAAAAAGAAAAACGAATAGTGAAAGCCAAAAGAATGATCGGATGCCTGAATGTAATCTTATGGAGCAAGGATATAACAAAAAAGAGGAAAGTCAATATATACGAGACAATGATAAAGAGCTATACGGAGCAGAAACTTGGAGAATTACAGGTAAGCAAAAGAAGAAAATGGAAGCAGTGGAAATGAACGCCATTAGATGATCGAAGCGAATCTCACAAAGAGAAAGAATAAGAAACGACCACAGAAAACAGCGAATGGGAATAGAAGGCACGATAACTGAGGACATCGAAAGGAAACAACTTACCTGGTACGGACACATAGAACGAATGCCAAATGACCGGTAGCCAAAAAGAATACTACATTGGCAACCAATAGGAAACAGAAGACGAGGAAGACCAAGACTAGAATGGCAAAAGTCCAGTGAGTGAGTGAAAGAAACATAACACCAGAGGACTGCGATGATAGAAGAGGATGGTAGTTGGGTGTCGGACAACGAAGAAAGAGGTTCTAAACCGGCATATATATGGCTCAGTGGATCACGCCTATATGCAGCGCACTAATTTGTTATTTGATGATTTTTTTTTTACTTACATGTATTACATAGTTAGGAGCTATTAAGTAATAGGTTTACAAGTGTTTAAATGTACAGGGTTGTCCGTTTTTGACTCTTTTGATGAGTATCTCGCTAATTATTGAACAATAAACTGATGTACATGTCATGAGATGTATTTGGGAGAAACTAAGAATTATAGAAGCAGAACTTAAAAATATTCGCTGGTTTAAAAGATGCGAGGGTAAATTAAAAAATTGTCGATTTTAGACATGTCCTCTATATCTTTCATTACTAATAATATAAGAAAATGTTTCATATAAAAGTTTCATAGTGTGCTAAGTAGATGCCACCTAAGAATCGCATCTACCGGGTTAGGTCAAAAAGTTATTGGATGTAACTTTCTTATTTTAAATGGGACACCCTGTATATTTTCAGCCAAAGAATATGCATTTGTATTTCTCTTTATAAATATATAACACATAATATATTTTAGTAGTACAGATTGAATAGAAAATTTGATTTATTTATTTTACAGTGTGTCCCATTTAAAATATGAAAGGTATATCCGATAACTTTTTGACCTAACCCGGTAGATGCGATTTTTAAGTGGCATCCTATTCTACTTATAACACTATTAAACTTTTATATGAAACATTTTCTTGTATTATTAGTAATAAGATCTAAATCGACAATTTTCAATTTACCCTCGTATCCTTTAATAATAATAATAATAATAATAATAATCTTTATTTAGCACTTGGCTAGTTATTACTAAAAAATACAAGTTACAAAACAGTGTTTATATGTCAGTTACAAAAATGATAAATCCTACTCTACTCTACATATCCTTCAAATAAAGAAACAATCTTCTTTTAAAAACATTTAACCCATTTGCCTCCTTAATGCCCTCAGGGAGGTCATTAAAAAGACGAACTCCCTCGAAAAATAGCGATTTTTGTAGAGATGTGGTTTTAACTGACTCAATGTTATAATGTTGCCCAGAGCGAATGTCATAACTATGAAAATTTGATCTTTTTTTAAGAAAAGCATTAAAATATATTGGTAGCTGCTCATGTTCAATTTTATATATTAAAACCAAGTTCGCCTTTCTAATGTTCTGTTCCACAGACAGCCAGTTCAACCTCTGTAACATAGTTCTTACCGGGATATACCTGTTGCATTTAAGAATAATTCGCATAACCTTATTTTGCTGAACCTGCAGCCTGTGTATATTTTCCTGAGTACAAGATATTAATAAAGAACAACAATAATTAAAGTGAGGCAAGATGATTGTATTATAAACCAGTGTCTGCTTTTGTCATTTTTAGTTTCTCCCAGATACATCTCATAACATGTACATCAGTTTTTTGATAAGTTACGAAGATACCCAGGAAAAGGGAAAAAAATAGATAACCCTGTAACTAAACTGCTGGCCATTTGCTTTCGAGCAAGAAAAATTTCGCCTAAATTTAAAAGTTAATATTTTCTGAACCAGATATGACATCGATCTCCGGTTATTAATGGTTGATAGATTTGTCCCTTAGGAAACAATTGCCTAAGTTGGATTGTCTTAAACTGTCAGAAAATTTTATATACAGGGTGTTAAAGAGGACGATGATTTTTGCTCTAATTTCAATAGTATGTAACTTTCACAATAATATTTTTAAATTTTATCACTGTACGTCAATTGAATCACTGGTTCATAGCAAAGAAAGTAGTCTGTCAAATTTTTGATATCTGCTATATTTTAAGAGATACCGATTTTTTTGAAAAACTTTGCTTTTTTTCAACTTTTTGTTAGCTAGATCCCACTGTGCGTTGTATCGTGCAAACTTTGCAAGTGATTATTATACCTTATGAAAAGCTTGTTTCTGTTCAATAACAACAATTGTACCTAAATGTTGTGATGTGCAGTGGCGTACTTATAATCACTTATATGTCTATACTTTATGAGTATCTCACAATTTTTTGTATTGGAAAGTACTCGCCCCTAGATTAGGCAAGTTTTTCCTTATTTTTTAGTTTTTCATATCGCGCTGCAGGTATATTATACAGTGTCTACAAAATTTTAAAAAATATATTTTTTTTATTTAATTGTTTGAAAAATTTTATTTATTAATTTCTAACTTTCTAACACGACACTATTCCTAAAATTAAACTTACATTGAAAGGCACTTTAATATTAAATAACGCTAGTTTGATTATGATGGGATTAATACCTTGTAGGCCCTCCTCGTACATTAACGACCTCTTCATCGCCGTGGCATACTGAGGACTAACAGGTTGATAAATGCCCTAGATATATTTTAGCTTTTCATAAGGTATAATATTCACTTGCAAAGTTTGCACGTTACAAAGAACAGTGGGATCTAGCTAACAAAAAGTTGAAAAAAAGCAAAGTTTTTCAAAAAAAATCGGTATCTCTTAAAATATAGCAGATATCAAAAATTTGACAGATTACTTTCTTTGCTATGAACCATTGATTCAATTGACGTACAGTGATACAATTTAAAAATATTATTGTGAAAGTTACATGCTATTGAAATTGGAGCAAAAAACATCGTCTTCTTTAACACCCTGTATATAAAAGTTTCTGACAGTTTAAGACAATACAACTTTGGCAATTGTTTCCTAAGGGACTAATCTATCAACCATTAAAAATCGGAGATCGATGTCATATCTGGTTAAGAAAATATTAACTTTTAAATTTAGGCGAAATTTTTCTTGCTCGAAAGCAAATGGCCAGCAGTTTATATGGATATTTTGTGTAATGTACTAGTTAAAATAAATAAATTTAAAAAGAAATCAACTGAAACTGATATCGACTGAATCCTGCTCTACAGCCCCAAGTTAGTTAAAAAAGGATCGAAAACTGTAAAAATTAAAATAATGTTCCTTTGTATGTATTGAGAAAGGGTTATATTATATAATATTATAACTTAGCAAAAACCACGGTAATAACTATATTGGAAGCTAATACAAGTCAAGAAGTGGATCTATAAAAAAGTTACTTTTTACTGTTAGTTGATAAAAAAAATTGCTGCGAGATGTGAGGTGAAAAACTATTAAACCCTAGATGCAAATAACAAATTTGCAATATCAAATATTCTGTTTCGAGAAGAAGGTCAATTGTACAGCTCTTAGCAAATCAATTAACTAACCGGACCACGTTGATTGTAAGAAAACTATTTCTGGCAATCTTATTGATGTCACAAATAAAGTTGTCTGGTAAGTTAATTGTTGATTACAATCCTTCTGCAACTTGACAATATTGACTTTCGAATTTCTTCGGGCTTGTTCTCAATCCACTCCAGTTTTGAAAGATAACAATTCCTGCGTCCAATCAGGATGAATCAATTGACAATAGTATGCTTCACATTGATGCATATATGATCTATTATGCCTTTCATAAACGTTATTTTTATAGATAATTTAATATTCGTCATCATCATCTTCATCACTATCATTGCGGTCATCACGATTAACTTGAAACTGCTGATATTCGGAAATTAGATCGTTCATGTTCGACTCCGCATCTGTAAATTCGTTTTCTTCCATTCCTTCACCAGTATACCAATGAAGAAAAGCTTTTCTTCTAAACATAGCCGAAAATGCTTCTCCTGTTCTTTTAAATAGCTCTTGGATTGCAGTGCTGTTGCCTGAAATTAGGAAATAATTCAACACATAGTATACAACGTGTCCAAGATAAGGAGGTCCAGTACAGGGATCTCGGAAACCGTAAGAGATACGAAGTCGGTTAAATGAAGGTAAAGTTGCGCATTTACACGCCTAATAGAGATATCCGGAAAAAATTCTGAAAAATCGTTTTATTGTCTTCCTAGGTTTTTTTGAGATCGAATTCTAAAGTAAATTGCACTTTTGCATTGCCACTTTTTCCGCTCTATCTAACAGCGTTAATTGTTTTGTAATCCGACGAGTCGTCTTCGAAGGGCCATTATCAACCTTCTTTTTTTAAATACGGTCCTGTTTTTCTGATATTGTAATTTGAGAGCTTTTTTTCTCCCGAATCCAACGATGTATGACACATTGTGGTTTAAGGACGTTTCGAGGGTTTCAGGAAATTTTGGGATACGGTCTTGTATTTCTCCTAATTTTATAAATAATATCTCATAAGTAAGCTCTAAATTTTTTACTTATGTTGGACTAGTTCAATAAATAACAAGTAATTTAATAAAAACCACAAATAAGTGAACAAAAATCATTCCAAAACACTAATAAAACGAACAACGAAAAAACTAAGGAACTACATAATCAGATGTTCTTGATTTCCGTTATTCTCTAAGCACAAATAACATCTTCTAACTGCCACATATCAGTTTTTTTGAGATAAAATAAAACATGCGATAGAATATCAAACTTTTCAGCATTTGAAAATTTATGTTCCATATTTTCTGGAAAATACAAAAACCTCTTAAAACGCTCTCAAACGATCACGATGGGAATGTGAAGTGAAACAAATCACGCGTCACCATCTTAATTTTTTTGTTTCACTTTTAAATCCCGAATCAACAGAAGTTTGAAATAATGTTTCTGTATTTTGTTCACTTATTTGTGGTTTATTATTAAATTATTTGTTATTTATTGAACTAGTCTAACATAAATAAAAATTTAGAGCTTACTTATGAGATATTATTTATAAAATTAGGAGAAATACAGGACCGTATCCCAAAATTTCCTGATGTTGTTCATTAAACCCTCGAAACGTCATTAAACCACAATGTGTCATACATCGTTGCATTCGGAAGAAAAAAAGCTATCAAATTCCAATATCAGAAAAACAGGACCGTATTTAAAAAAAGAAAGTTGATAATGGCCCTTCGAAGACGACTGGTCGGATTACAAAACAATTAACGCTTAGATAGAGCGGAAAAAGTGGCAATGCAAAAGTGCAATTGACTTTAGAATTCGATCTCAAATAAACCCAGGAAGAAATTAAACGATTTTTCAGAATTTCGGTTCTTCCGGATATCTCCGGAACTACTCGAAATTTTAAAACTTTCTAAACGGCATATTATTAGGTACGTAAATGCGCAACTTTACCTCCATTTAACCGACTTCGTATCTCTTACGGTTTCCAAGATCCCTGTACTGGCCCTCCTTATCTTGGACACGTTGTAGTTCAAAATGTACCTTTGATCTTCTGACTAGTGTTGGGAAAAAACGATGATTTTAATAATCGAGTACTTGATACTCGACCGATTTTAATAATCGAGTGAATCGCTCGAGTGAATCGCTTGACATTCCAATTCACCAAGCGATGACGTCACCGACTGCTCGACGGCAGCCTAGCCGTTTACATGTGACCAGGTAGGGTATTTAGCAGGCACGTAACTACGGGTGGGCACAGGTTTAGCTAAAAAATTGTAGTAGCCACCAAAAAAATTCCAGAAATTTATTTATTTGTGAATAATCACGTGTCTCGATACCAAACAAAAAATCACCCAAATATGTATTTATTATTCGGATTTATTCTTGTGCCTTTTTAAAACAAAAAGTATTACCAAGAGTTATTTTTCTTCACATATTTCTCAATCTACGAGCATAAAATAAGTAGATATTTAAAATACCTTGTCAAATTCTTCCACTTTAAATTGTCAGGTGCCCACTGTGTTCACTTCAAAAATTTAGGCTTAGTTACGCGACTGGCAAAATAAGAAAATTGGTTATTATTTTTTTAATTCATGTACTCATGTATTCGTAGTTACCTAAAAGTTCCTGTTTAAATTTAAGAATGCTTACTTTTAATTACCAAAAAATTTGTCGATACCTATGTTTTGTTAACTATTTTGCTCGTTTTCTTATTTTCCATTAACATTTTCTATAATGTATGTTATTTTTAAGAAGTCTTCTTGAGTTTAATAATAAAAAGTTCCTGTTTAGATTTTAAAATGTTTACTATAAGATTACCAACGAATTTTTCTATATATTTTGTTAACCATTTGGTTCGTTTTGTTATTTTTCATTAACAATTTCTATTATTATGATATTTTTGAGAAGTTTTCTCGTGTTTAAAATAATTAAAAATTGGATGGCGCGGCGCGTAGACCGAAGGTCGTCTATCAAGTGACCGGCGATATTTTTCGCCTGAATTTATAACTAGGGTATTTCCTATCGAGCGAAAAACTGTTCGAATATACGTGCAGTTTTTTAACTGGATCACACTACAGCGGTATATTTCCGTCGGCGTCAAGTGAAGCGCTGGTATCTAGTGAAAGATAATAAGTGACAAGCGACGGTTTTCGCCTGAATAGATAACTCGAGCGGTTTTTTTAATAATCGAGTGATCAAGCGGTTTTTCGCTCGAGCGATCACAACACTAGTTCTGACCTGTGATCATAAAATACCATTTTTGCATCTTTTCGGGCCGAGCCGGAGTATAAATTTTATTTACGTGCATTTCTAATTATTATACTATTTTAAGTATACAGGGTGTTATGGAAATGACTTATTATCTTTATCTAAAATGTAAAAATTCACTTTGCCACTACTGGCGACGTACACAATCAATAATTTATTGCGTAGGTCATTATTCCCACTAACATATTATTTTATTTGTTACCAGAATAAAACTATCCCCTTTCCCAGTAGATCCAGGAAATCAGAAGTCGGATTTACGAAAATACGATAGGATTAATGTATGTCGTACGAATTTATTTGTCTTATGAGTTATGTGTACATAAACCCTTTCTCTTTTAAACGAAAGATATTGATTCCACTTTTTTGGTCGTCTCTTATTTGGTTTTTTATCAATGAAAGGCTAAATAAATCAAAAGTTTGCTTACCAATAAAGGTTGCACACATTTTAAGCCCTCTGGGTGGAATGTCACAAACGGCAGTTTTAACATTATTTGGTATCCATTCTACAAAATAGCTACTGTTTTTATTTTGGACATTGACCATTTGCTCTTCAACTTGCCTAGTAGACATGCGTCCTCTAAATATAGATGCCACTGTTAGGTACCGGCCTTTTCTCGGATCGCAGGCACACATAAGATTTTTTGCGTCAAACAGTTGCAAAACTAGCTCAGGTACTGTGTAAGCTTTGTATGGCCTGTTGCCTATAAAATATAATTATTATTTGTTCGATTCATTCTCGTTTCGTACACTCGCGTTTGGTACACGTCATAAATTTACCTGAAATATGCTCGCCTTGTACACTGAATTAATTAACCCATTTTTGGCTTCTCGCATCGTACACCGTCCGTTGCGATGGTTTTAGTACGGCAGCCCGTTACCAAAATGCGCTGTTATCGCGCCTTCATCTAGTCAATGACTAATCGCTAGATTAATAAAACATAAGAAAGTTTTACTCGAGCGAAAAAGTTCGGCAACGCTGCGCTTACCCGTCAGAGTGATTTCAGTCCGTAGGAAAGCAGATCGTCTTTTTGTTACTACACCTTGTCCGTTCTTGATGAAATCATATTAAAAATATAAAAAAAAACGTGAATTCATCGACAACGGACGTTGTGAGTGTTTCATAGTTTAATTAAAAGATGTGAAGAAAAGGGGTGTAAAAAAGTTACAGCGCCCGGGTCAATTTTTTTTAATGTTAATAATACTCTAAAAAATAGTAAATCGAGTCGAACGGACATTTTCCGTGTTGCGCAGCTACAGGGAAGGCAACGGAGTCGGATCTCGTATCTGTATAATTCATGATCGTGGTACACGGTGCGTGCATGGGACGGCTTGCCGTGTGGCTTGGTTGTCTATAACAACTCAGCATCAGCTATGTACCCATATGCATTATTATTGATGCACGTGCTGTGTTGACTGAAAACGGGTTTGCTAAAAAATGCGTGTGTAAAAATGTCAGTTCATATTTTTCTCCCATTTTCCGAGCCAAAATACACGATTTCTGCTTGAAAACCGACGAGGCGCGATAACTCGAACAGCGTTAAAAAAAATTACGTACCTAAGATCCAACACTACGGTTGTGCGTCGATGAAAGTGTCCGTTCTCATTTTTTTCAGGTCACGTATAACGAAAAATAAGATCCGACAAGTAAAACGGACGAGGCGTGATAACTATTACGACCACTTTTTTTACATATATAAAGATGATTCTCAATGATTTCGCAACGTTGCAAATGTCTGTTCTTGTTAATTTCCTTCTCAAGTTCTTATTAAATCACCAAAAAATTCAAAAAACTTTAGGTCGTGATCAGTCTGAAATCCTGGTAACGGGCTGCGGTACTTTTTTCCAAATATTTTGAAAACCCCTGTCAAATCAGATTTTTACATTGATCTGTTTATCTTGGATCTTCGAATTTCAAAGGTCATATCAATATACACAGTATATCCCTATTTTAAGGAGCGCGACTATTTATAGAAACTAAGTCTGCATTTTTATAACTAAATAAGTCGACTAAATCTTTACTTGACCATTTTTGCATTTTAGGAGAACTACCACTCTTGTAGAAAAGTAGAAATTTATTCGGAAAATCGAGTTTGGAGTAAAGATTGCAGGCATGAGAATAAGAAGCTACAGAACATATTGAAAACTAGAAAAATATTTAAATTGTTCATATAATTGAAATTGAAAGCTTCATTCTGTCATCGCAATGGATAGGTTTACTATAGCACCTAGCATTATATTTCCACATACCGGGTGAAGCATCGTATAAGTTGAACATCATGAAATCCCATGATATTTTTGAGGTCGCCGAATATTGACTCCCCTGTACATTTTATAGAAAAACTGCATTATAACTTATTGAAGACGGCGACATGATAAACCCATATTTCGAGTTTGAATACACTTTGGTGAAACAATCATAAGCTATTCAATTAAATGTGATGGCAAAAGAACGAAACACCCATGTTTAGGTAATACAGCAAATACTAGCAAATAAATTTTGACATTGATAAAACCAGAAGTTAGTGTCAGCGACAATAATTTCATTATTCGCCATGTTTAGGTTTACGTCAATTTTTGGTTATAGCGTCATAGAAATGACTTGCTGGTGTTTACTGTATTATCTGAACTATGAGAGTTTCGATGATTCTACCATCACGTTTAACTAATTGAATAGCTTAGGATTAGCTCACCAAAATGTATTCAAACAGGGTTTATAATGTGTGCATCTTTAAGAAGTTATAATGCAGTTTTTCTATAAAATATACAAGGGAGCTAATATTCAGCCACCTCAAAACTCATATGGGATTTCCTGTATTCAACTCAACGATGCATCACCCGGCATATACAGGGTGTTATGGAAATGACGTATTATATTTAAACCGGCAATTCCTGAGATAAAGACAAATTGAGGAAAAATAGCCATAAATAGCGCTTTCAATTCATTCAGCGGTAAAAGTGACCTGACGTCAAACCAGAAAAACACCTGTGTGGCACTGCGATACATGTAAGCAATCAAGGAATTCGGGTCGGTGTTGCCATATGTACACCTTTTCCATTCTGTAATACCTTTTTGTACAATTAATTAAAGAACATTTACGACGGACTATGTTTTAAACAACCTGAAAAAACATATGGAATAGTAATAGCCACGTACGTCACTAGGTCAAATGCAATTGACCTGCCTTACATCGGCTGAGCGAAGTAGTTTCATATAGCGCCGCACGCTTGCGTCTGTTAGTTGAAGACCAACCAGTGGCCGGATACGTTGCACTCTCAGCAATCCGCTCTGTGTTTTTGGTTTACGCGTGTATCTTGCCCGTCCATAAATAATCTTTGAATATTGTTTTTATTGACGCGTTTCTTCTGGACGTCAAATTTCGTCGCGTGTAATACAATCTAATAATCTGTAGTATAATCTGTATTAATGTATTTTCAAAAGCTAACTATCGGTTCTGTTTCACTATTATTGTGTGTACATAAAGTGTTTCCAGGAGTGTTCGCATGAAAAAGAAAAAAACTGTTTGTGTTTGTGCCTGGATTTCCTCGCTCTTTAGGTATAAGGATAAATACAAGTAGGTAGAAAATAATTTATTTTTATAATTTTATATGGAATTTCAGTTTTACATTAAGTTTGGCAACAATGCCATTGGCTCTGGGTGAAATTTTGTGCAGTAGCGCGGATTGACCTGTGAGTTAGAGTGTTTGTTACCCCACTTTTAAAACGGTCGATTTAAAAAGAATAAAATATGTAGCGCTTCTCTAGGACACCCGAGGGAGTCACCCATTTAAATATAATACGTCATTTCCATAACACCCTGTATAAGTGAAGTAAAATATATATCTTATATATATATACACTTAGCAGCCAAAATAACGCACAACCAAAAAGTATGCTCAATTTCAAACTTGATTTTTTCGCGAGCTGATAAATCGATTTCGCTAATTTTTTTTTGAACTGTAACTTTTTTCTATGGTAATTGCACTGTGATAGAATTTGTTATTATTAAATGTGAATAGTTTCTTATGTTAAATTCGAGACACCCTGTAGGGAGCATTAGCAACAAGGGCGTATGATGAAATCATACTGTAGCCTCATGTTTTCTAAACATTTTGTTCCTTTAATTTCTCTGATATATGTAATATTAAAGAAAATACATAGTTTTATACCAGAACATGTTCTGCACGGTGCAACATACATGAAACAGCTTTATTTAATGGAGGCTCTGTGATGTTTTGAGCTGAAATTTCCTTAAGAGCACGGACGGATATCGTACCTTCACGTGGGGGTTCTTTAAATAGCGATCAGTGACGTTGTTCCTTTCTCTCCGTATATTGGGAATAATTTTTTACTAATGCACGATAACGCAAGACCTCATATTGTGCGCTTCGTCTATGAAGTAAATAATCGAACTCTAAATTGGCCACCGCGCAGTCCGGATTTGAATCCTATAGAGCACTTATGGGATCTTATTGGTAGGGCACTGAGACAGCATCAACTCCCTCCTGCCAACCTGCAAGATGTCCAAATAATGGTTACCGATATTTGGAATGGACTTGACCTAAATAAAATATCCAATTTAATATCGAGTATGCCGACGCAATGTGAAGCAGTCAATAGAAGTAGACGTGGGAACACTTTTTTTGCTATTTATTGTTAATTATTGTTAGTGTTATTCTTAGTTTAGTGTTGTCAAAATGTTATTTTAATTAAAAAAAAACATGTTCTGGTATAAAACTGTGTATTTTCTTTGATATTACGGATATCAGAGAAATTTATGAAACAATATGTTTAGATAACATGAGGCTACAGTATGATTTCATCATACACTCATATTTGCACCCTGTATAAGTATATAACTGAAATCTGAATAAAGAATTCTATCACAGTTCAATTACCAAAGGAAAAAGCTACAGTTCAGGAGAAAAATTTGCGAAATCAATTTATCGGTTCGCGAAAAAATCAAGTTTGAAATTGAATATAATGTTTGTTGTGCGTTATTTTTGCTGCTCAGTGTACTTTACTCAACTATCAAAATAAGATGTGCAAGAAAAAGTTAGTTACCTCTAGAGAAAAGAGGAGCAAATCCCGGTATAAAGAAATGTAGTCTCGGAAAAGGTACCATATTAACTTGAATTTTTCGTAAATCGGCATTTTGCTGTCCTGGAAATCTCATACAGGTAGTCACTCCGGCCATTACAGCTGAAATCAAATGGTTTAGATCCGCCAGACTTGGCGAAGCTAACTTTAATGTTCGAAAACAAATATCGTGAAGAGCTTCGTTATCTGTAAAAGAAAAAGGGAAGAAAGTTAAAAAATTAATTTTGACTTTCTCATGCCATTTTGTCTCGTCTATTATGCGTTTTTTCGCAACCATCATCAAGTTGTTTTTTTTAAATAGTAGTAATATTTTATTGTATGCTTTAAGAAATTCACTTTATATTCTGAATCCCCAAAATGCTACTCTGAGCTATGCCCATGGTATTCTCTCTAACTCAGACTTAATTAATCTATTTTTTTCTTCTATTATAACTCTCTGTATTAGGTCTGAGAGGTATGATCGCATCCATTCATATGCAAATCATCTCCGTATTTGTTTAACTTCTTTTTAACTAGAATTCTTCATGAAGAATTTTTCATGAAGTCTATACACAACATCCTCAAATGAGCTGGCATACGTAACTACACCAACACTGGCATATTTATGGCAACTTACACTCCCCGACGATAAATCCCGGACAAATATAATATTAGTCATTTTTATAGTCCTGTAAAACTTCTCTAATTGTTGTCCGATCTTGGTGAAACTTTTAGCAACGTCTAGACTTGTGTCTTGGGAGGATATCCTGAATTTTAGTTTTAAAAAAATAATCATGTATTGATCATTATACAAGCAGAAACAAAAGTAACTTTATTACCTTTAATTTCTTAACGCCCTGTGGAAAAATTGAGCTGTAGAATTTAGCAACATTGTATTTTGTTTTGAAGTGTGACCATTTCTTAACTCAATGTTTTTTGGTTGACGTCATTATCTGCTTTTTAAAAGAAGATACAAATTTTTAAAGAGAGTACTGCAGTTTTTCAATTTTAATCACAATTCATCCTGAAACTTTTTTTGATTGTTGTCCGATCTTGGTGAAATTTTTGGCAAAGTGTCTTGGGTTGATATCCTGGATTAGTTTTTAAAAAATAATCATTTATTGATCATTATACAGGCAGAAACAAATGTAACTTTTTTACGCTTAATTTCTTCCCTGTGGAAAAATTGAACGGTAGAATTTAGCGTCATTATATTTTGTTTTGAAGTGTGACCTTTTCTTAACACAATATTTTTGGTTCACGTCATTATCTATTTTTTAAAAGAAAATATTGCAGTTTTTCAATTTTATTCACAATTGAGAACATCACATTGTTTTATCGAGTAGCATAAACAAATATCCATTAATAGTCAATAGTCGATAGTAACATTGATAGTCCGTATTGTATTGAAGCATACCTCGTGACACGGTAGAAGTGATGGCAATACGCGCTATTAATTTTTGGATATTTGTTTATGCTACTCCATAAAATAATGTAATGTTCTGAATTGAAATGAAATTGAAAAACTGCAATACGTTCTTTAAAAATTTGTATCTTCTTTTACAAAGCAGTTAATGATGTGAACCAAAAAACATTGGGGTAAGAAAGGATCACACTTCAAACCAAAACATAATTCAGCTAAATTCTATCGATCAATGTTTCCACAGATCGTTAAGAAATTAAGGGTAAAAAGTAACTTTTATTTCTGACAAGACATCAGTATTTTTTGAAAACTAAATTCAGGATATCATTCCAACACACAAATCTATACTTTGTCAAAAATTTCACCAAGATCGGACAACAATTTTAAAAAGATACAGGAATATAAACCTGATTAACATTATCTTTGTCCGGGTTTTATTGTCAGGGAGTGTATTATTGATGAGTGGCATCACTTACTACAGAAACACTTTACAATCTATGACAGCGTTTTGAACAAAACCTTTACTAGCTATAGAAGCAGTTGGTTACCACTTTCAGCATTCACTTAACTAACGGGAATTTGCTATTTTTAACATTTTATCTAATTTTCGGTGACCAAAATTAAAAAGTGTTGCCCTTGCTGTAAATGGAATTAAAAGGGCATTAAAACGAGGTACTACTTGGCCCCCTCATCATTTTAAATTTTAGGGGTTATTCCATTCCTGCTCAGAAGAAATATTATCAGAACAAACATACATAGAAAAGAACATCATAATCGAAATTCGATATAAAAAAATAGTGTTGGGCAAACCGATGATTTTAATAGTCGAGTACTTGATACTGAAGCGATTTTAATAATCGAGTGAATCGCTCGAGCGATTAATCACTTGAAATTTTTATAACTGAGAAGAATGTGTTGATAAAACACCAGGGGTTGTTTTTAAGTTTTAGAAGTTTAGTCTAGAGTTTTTATTAAGGAAGGACAGTTGATTCTGATTAAAAAAAAAATATATATCCATTCATTTAACAAAAAATTACAATCGCCGCTGGCTAGCCGGTCAAAACAAAACACATGTCGCGATGACTCCACTAAGGGATTTGGCACACTTCTTTGTATGCACCTTCTCGTTTATCTGCCTTTAATAAAGACGTACATATGTCATATTAGCCTTCTGAGCATCAAACTCGAACATCGCCGCCAATCGGAATATTTCGGGTGGCGTGGTGCGTAGATCGAAGGTCGGGTATCAAGTTAAAGCCGATGATTTTCGGCTTTTCGCCTGAATTTATAACTAGAGTATTATTTCCTATCGAGCGAAATACTGTTCGAATATACGAGCAATTTTTACCTCGAGCGATCACACTATCAAGCAGCACATTTCGGTCAGCGTGAAGCGAAACTCGGGTATCGAGTGAAAGATAATAAGTAACAAGCGACGATTTTCGCTTGAATTTATAACTCGAGCAGTTTTTTTATTAATCGAGCGATGTCGGTTATTTCAATAATCGAGTACTCAAGCGGCTTTTCGCTACGTTTGTTTTTTCTATCTGTTTATACCCTCCAATTAGGAGTCATCATCAATCCTTGCCTATTATATAAGTTTCGTCAGAATTTTCCACCAGGTGAGTTATCGATAGTGTTGCGTTGTACGGCTCTACAACGGTATCCGACACCTTCGGGCTCGGAATAATAGTGAACGTACTGATTATCCGATCTGGATACTCTTCCCGTACTTTGTCCAATAACAGGCATCCGAAACCACCACCTGTGCCGCCTCCAATTGAATGTACTATTTGGAAACCCTAGAAAAAAACGTTATTATTATTGGATCTAAATAATTTATTTAAGAAATAAAGAGTCTATGTTTGTCAGGTGGTATTAATATCAAATACCAATATGGAAAATTATTATTTCCCAGACCACCCGATGATCCTTATACAATAAGGGCGTATTCTTGTCTACACAGTAGCACTTTAAAATACTATTTCAGATTGAATGGTACTACCAAGAAAATGAAGCCCTCTCCATTAATAGAATGCAACCACCTGCAGGCCGGTTTCGAACTTATTTGTTCTCGTCAATACAGGGTAGGCACCCTTACCCATCATCAGGTCTGGGAAATAATAATTTTCCATATTGGTAGTTGATTTTAATACAAACTGACAAGCATAGACTTTTTATTTCTTAAATAGATTTTTAAAATTTGATTTGATCAAATAACGTCTGTTGAAATTGTGTGGGACTACTAAGAGATGGCGCTGCGCGCTGTATTTTGTCGACTACCGTCGATAGTACGGCGTTAAGTTAAAATCCTCTCTGATGATGGGTATGTACCTACACCTACCCTGTACTGACGAGAACAAATAAGTTCGAACCCGAACAAACCCTAAATTTTTAGTAATAATTGCAAAAATATTTAGTAAACCATTTATATAAAAAGCAGCCCGGTGAGACCGCTTATGGCGGGGATCGAAGCATATAAGTAGGCCGTGTAAGTGACGTCACAGCCAGGCAGGTTACTCCATACGTTTATCCTTTTGTGTCGATCGTTCTGTGTCAATATCAGACTTTGGGTTTGTTCGATTTAATCAAGGCCATATTTGTACCTCGATACACACGGAACGACATTATACACAGAGACCTCGAAATTGCTACAATTTCGGAGTTTCTAGACAAAACCATCACCAAATACCATACTAAGGCTAACATTGCCAACAATAGCACGATCGCTGCTTCACACATACATTCACGACCTAACGCTACATACAAATTACCGAAAGACTGGCTCACGCGCAACCGCGTCTGAGTCCAAAACAATCAAAATACAAAAAACAACAAAGATTGCCTTGCTTTGCACAACCTGCAAAAACCAGGTGTAACATGACGACTACGCCTACCCTACTACCCACTACCTTATACGTTCGGAGCTCTCGAAATTTGTTCACTCGATTAACTTCGAGTGAAAAAATCTCTAGAGCTGGCACCCAACATAAATGTATAGCATAGCTAAATCAAAATCAGAATATGCAGTTAACCAGTCATATAGCGAAATCGAGTTATAGGTATGATACCTAATTCAGACGGTGAGTTTTAGTCAGTCGGCTCGTCTACCTCGTAGGCGAAACTTACACTCTGTAAGTTGACATTGGTCTGGTCTTTCCCCGCAATGTTGCTAACCTGACACTACCTGGCCCCCGCGAGGGTCAGGTGTCTGTAAGCAGATTTCTCATCGTGTGTCCAAAAAAAAAAAAAAAAGGCCATATTTGTCTCCCTTTATTGAATCGGAGAAGGTTGATGCAGACAGAGCTAGACATAGAATGCGAGCAGCACACGTTCTTAAATTATTTCACAACCGAACATCCTTCATCTGGAAGGGGATAAAATCAAGTAACATATGATTTATAATGTGATTGAAAATGGTGGAGGAAGCGTCATTAAATTCTAAAATAATTTTTAATTTTCTATTTTTTTATATTAACCCGTAGCCAGAATTTTGATAAGTCCGGTAATATATTATTATAATAATTCTTTCTTTTCATGGTTTAATTGAGAATCCCATAATGACTGAACATTAAAGAGGACTTCGATCACTAATGTTGCCAGGAGTATGCTACGAAACAAACAAATTGGAAGCCCATAATCATAATGATGGTGCATATATTTACTTGGTTAGTAGCTGTACATATAGTATTGTATTTACCTTGATTTGTTTGAAGTTGAAGATGGTAAAATATTTTATGTAAATTATGATTTATTTCCTGTTTTTTAATAAAACTAATTACAACCTTCAATCTCTGAATTCTTTATTTCTAGTTTCGTTACTAGTTCAATACTAATATAAAAGTATGTAAGGACAATTTTAAAGCAATATTTACAGCTGAAAACCTATGTCAAAATCCTAATATTTAATTTTCTCTACTTAGTAAACCAAATAAAAGGGTTTTGATGTTTTCTTTGCTTGAATGTTACTTTAAAATATTGACAGTAATAAAAATTTGGACAAAAGTGACATTTCAAAAGCATGTGCACGCCAGGCATAATGGATGTCGCCGTATCATGCCTGCTTCGATTATTTAATACGGCAGTTTGTCTTCTTCCTGGTTATAAGTATTCGTTGATAAAAAGTTTTTGTAAAATTTACTCAAATCTTCTGTAAAATTTACTAAAATCTTTTGTAAAATTTACTAAAATATTTTGTATTTTTACAACACTTCTTTTGAACTTGGTCATTTTTACAATAAAAAAATATTGTATAATAATAGTCGTTAGAAAAATATACCATATATTTAAAAATATTTAACTACTGGAGTTATAAATAAATTATTTTCACTTACATTCGTTGTAATTTTTAGAATATATTTTAGTATTGTACTAAATTGATTAGAAATACTATCTATAGTTTCTTATAAATTACACAGCCCAACAAAAAAAAATTGTCTTGGTGCCGAAGAAAAAACAACTTATTTTAGTTATTTTGAATGCTGTGATTCCAAGAACATTTAGCTTCTCTTCTCATCAGCTCAAGTTTTTGAGATAGAGCCTACTCGTAATAATTTGTAATATTAATATATTCGACAATTATAATGGTCATAAATTTTATCAAACATTTAACTAATTCCAATACTAATGTCTTTTTAATTATGTCTATATAGGCCATATAATAATTATTACAGATAAGAAATAATTTTTCCTTGTCTTTTTTGCACCTGCAGATTTCTTATTTTCGTATTTGCAATTAACACAAAATATACATTGGAACGCAATAAAAGAGAATGAAATTATATCCGTAAGCCTCATAAATTAATTCGTTAACTTGGCTTGTGTCCTGGGGTATTAGTACTTATATAATCCCCATATGCGGAATATTGCCTGCATTCATTTGCAAAATTTAGTTGAAACTTGAGTTTCATTGCAAGAGTGTGTTTTTTGAAAAATCGTATTTAAACGTGACTTCTACAAGTAGGCGTAGTTGCGTAAACCATCCGGACGTTTTTTGCTACATATATGGCAAGTACATTTTAAAAGAAAGTAGAAGAGTGTGTCTTTATGAAAAAGGCGTATTTAGCCTATTTTGGTTCACAGTTCACTCCGCATGTTGTATGCAAAACCTGTGTCGAAAACTTGCGACAATGGACAAAGGGACAAAGAAAGTGTTTAAAGTTTGGTGTTCCGATGGTATGGAGGGAACAAAAAGCCACTTTGACGATTGTTATTTTTGTCTTGTGAAGATAAAGGACATTAATCGTAACAATCGGCATAAGTGGAACTATCCTAACCTGGAGTCAGTAAGAAGACCTGTGTAGCATTCTGAGGAAACACCAATTCCAACATATAGCAGCCTGCCTATGTTACAGGATACAGTCGAAACGTCATCTGATGAGCTGCAGAGTGACCGATTTGAAAAAGAGGACAGCGATTTTGCAGGAGATTTAACAAGTCCCGAACGCTTTACTCAGGTGGAGCTAAGTGGCCTTGTCCGAGAATTAAACCTGCCAAAAGAGTTTGCCGAGTTACTACTTGCCTCCAGACTAAATGAGAAGAATCTTCTTTATCCAGGTACCAAAAGAAAATCTTTGCGACCGACGATTCCACCGGGATATAAAACTATGGAAGAGAGATATCAGGGTAGATGGGACATTCACATGATGGCCGATTACTGCTGGGGTCTTCAACGAGACTGTCCTTTTCAATCTAATGCGAGAATATCTTATAAAAGGAAGTTTTTGGCTTATGCAGATTAGCTAATTTTTATTTATGAGTTTAGGTTAATTTAAATTAATAACTTAAGTTAATATATGTTAATTTATATATATTATGAGTTGTTTTTTTGGTGGTAGAAGTAATACATATATAATTATGCTATATAAAATACCCTTGATCTCGAAAATATAGCTTATGGTCCTAGTTTTGAAAGCGATCAGATGGAGCAGATTTGAGGTTATTTTTAGGATTAGCAAACCCAAATTACCTAGAAACAGTAACAAAATTGCCGGCAGCAAATTGTGTGTTAACCAGTGTTAAGTTTATTTTGGTACGGATCATTAATAAGAAATGTAATTAAAACTATAATTTATAGGAAATCGTCCAATAAAATCTGTACTATAATAATTTTACTACATAGAATTATGATTGTACGAAGACTGTGACCTAGGATCATATGAATCAGCTAATTTAGTAATCTGAATGGTTAAGTCCATTTTCCTGAATAATCCATCAGGTTGGAATCAAGACGACATGATAACCTAACATTTCGGAATTACTTATTTTAATTTTTTTTATTTGATTTTATTTTTAGAATGCTCTTCTGGCATCTTTAATATCCGATTTTAGCGTTTATCTTCATATAAAGCAGGGTTAATGAAATAACATAGGACAGGATTGTTTTGCGGATAGGATTTATAATGGTATACTACCTTTGGTACTTTGTTCATGTCCTTTGCGAAGAAATATATTTTTCGCTATCATTTGTATGGAAATTGTGGAAAGAATTGTTGACGCAAAGGATATTTTCCAGATTTTAAACTTATTGGAAAAATAAGGGGTAGAATTGACCGCATTGCTGACTTCTGGCATTTCTTGACTAATCGTATGAGCTTTATGTGACAATGACATAAGGTGATTTTTCTTCCTTATTAACTGCAGGCGGCTTTATATGACAATGACATAAGATGATTTTTCTCCCTTATTAACTCAAAGCACCATTTATGGTTATTTTTCTGCAATTTGCTCTCGTCTCAGGATTTCCAGGTTTAAATATAGTAAGACAATTCCATAACGCCCTGTATACGACTGACATAAAAATTGAATACAATTCTATGCCTAAAGAAAAATCCGAAAAACGGTAGTTTTGGGTTCGATTCTGATCGGATTCATAAAAAAAAATTTTAATCCAGAACAACGTCCTCTCATCGCCAAAAATATTAATTTATATTTCTACATTAATATTTTTTACTTCATCAAATCTTATTAACTCCTACGTAAAAGTTATAATGGAAGAAGAAGAAAAATAAAATTGATCTGTGAGAGCAAATGTCAATCGGAATTACACAAAGCAGAAGAAAAATATATGCCATGTCTGCCCTAAAAAGTAATGTAGGATGAAAAGCTATTAAAATAGGTATCGATCAATCGTGTCAATCACTTTTGAACTAAATACGCGTTATATTATTTCCTACTTGGTGTGCCCCATGTTTAACTTGCAACTTTTTTGCAACAATATTTTTCTATACTATTTTATTATATTTTAATACAGAGTGTTACAGAAATGGTTATATATGAATGGACGACTCCTTCGATGTGAGAGAGAAAGCCTTTAGTGGTATGTAAATCAATCATTTAGAGGCGATCGAATCAGCCATTGACTGATTTAAAAAAAAAATATTTTCAATCAATCAATTATGCATGCATAGCATACAAGTCTTAAATACTTATCGTTCTGTTTATCGCGTCTGTTTAGCGAACAATTGTATCATGCCGAACTATTGATTGCGAATTCTGTTCTGATATTTTTATAATATAATATAATGCGATCGGTTGAGATTATTTTAGAATATAGTTGTCCTTATTCAATACAAAAACGTATGCTTTATATTTCCTTGGCGAGTGCCGAGTGTTCGACGCCGCCCGACAGCATAGACAGCAATGGATTGTTTGCCTCTGTTGCTTCCAGTTTGGCTGTTATTCTTTATTTCGTCGAAACACTCTGCACTCTCGAAAGAAATTTAATGCATAAGTTTGTGTATTGAATAAGGACGACTATATTATAAAATAATTCTAACCGATCCCCATTATATTAAATTATAAAAAAATTTAGATGAGAATTCTTAATCAATCGTTTGACATGATCCATCGTTCGCTAAACGGAAGCGGTGAACAGATTGATAAGTATTTAAACTAGTGCTGGTGTGCTATGTATGCGTAATACAAAAGATCAATTAAATGATTATTGAAAAGATTCGATCATTTTTGAAATCGGTTAGTGACTGATTCGATCTCCTCTAAATGATTGATTTACCACTTCCCACTAATGTATATTACGATTGAAATAAATGATTCATTGATATTAACCGGTAAGGATTCGGTCATTCAATACTTTCTACTGAAACAATCTTTGTGATCGAATCATTCATAATCGACAAGCCTCTTGAAGCCTTTATACATTTTTTTAAATCGACCGTCTATAACCTTTGGTAAAACCCTAAAATCATACCACATGCTCAAAGGGCATATACATACAGTGTGTCCCAGGATAAGCGAACTTCAAACATTTTGAATGTTTAAGGAAGGAAATACATTTCATTCATTCAAATATCATTTCTGTTTCATTTTATAACATTGTTTCCACGGCCAAATTACTAAAAATAGTGATATTCCGTTATTAACTGCTTTGAAACAATTGATCAGAAAATTAGTCATAGATGCCGAACAAAATGAAATATCAAAAATTCTCTAGCAATATTTTTGAGAATATAAGACGCTTTAAAATGTAGGTCCTAGTTATTTGAGAAAAGAAAAAAAAAGTTATTTTAGCGACTTGTTTAAAGTAATTTCTTCTTTTAACCTTCCCTGTATGTTCTAATTCGATCTGATTACTTTTAAATTCATTTTACGAGAACTTATACTTTTGTAGATAGTTTCTGCTAATTTGGTTTTAAAATGATTTTAAGCAATATTCAGTTATTCATAAAAGAAAAATATGGTCATTTTTTTTAGTAAGCATAAATACGTGAAGTCCATAATAATAAGTAAGTAGCCCGTGGTAAGTTATCTTAAACCTCTATCTGAAATATTTCGTAACTTTTTTGGTTAATAAATTTATCGTGGCTTCTTTGGCCCCTTCTAAAACTTCCAAAGAAAATATCGCATTACATTTCACTCCGGAAGCCGGGCATTTTAAATGCTGTTAAAATACACGTCAAGGGTATTTTATCGCAATAATTTCTAAGGAAATTGTTTTTATTTGCTTGCTATGGTATTTTGAGAATGGTGTGGTGCTGACCCTTAGATGATTAATAAAATAAATGATGAAATAATAAAATTGCTACGAGGGAATTAAAGGAAATCCGTGAGTAATGAACTTACAGATACAAACTGCCAGTGAATAATAATTATAATAATTGCATAATCAAGCAAGCAAAAGAAAAAATGTGAGTCGTTTGTTACAATATGATGTAGAATATAAATTTATTAATATCGGCCAATCGTACTTTGTACAATTAAGACATACGCTGATTTTCCATTTGCGGTGCTTGCCGGCAAGATAGAATATAATATTCCCATAATTTTTAAAACATATTTTGACTAATAAAATACAATAAATATTGCATTAAACCCCTGAAAATTACTAAAACATTTTTTAGAAACAAATAGTTATTTTTAAAAATAAATGAACCGAAATAGGATATTAGATTTACGTTTCAGATTAGGCCGTCAAATCTTATCTACTCTGACGTACAGGCCACTGTGGAAAACGCCGCAAGATTGATATATGGCAGAGCTGTCAATCAGAATTACACATTTTTGATTATTGACCTATATCTAGGGCAGAAGAAAAAATGTGGGTCGTGCCTTACAAAGTAATGTAAGTAGGTTGAAAACTCATTAATATTGGTCAATCATACTTCGTACAATTGAAACAGATATGATATTCTATCTTTTAGTTGCTGTGGATTTGCTTGTAAATATATTAAATATCGAGAGTGGATTGTTCGTGGTGGTGGTGGTGGTGGTGGTGGGGTCCTGTTTTCCAACGAATATAACCTCCAACGTGAATCGCTTTATTTACACACGCACCACTCCCAGAGTTCCTTAAAGGATTGTTCCTGTGCTAGTGTTTGACCATAGAAAAAATTCAATTTTTTAGTACCGCGTAGTACACGGTTATACATTAGCCTTGACCTTAGTGTCTTAGAGGCAATGTATTGATCTCCATGTCCAGAAGTTATAGCCAGTAATGGATATGTTATATAGAATTGTTAAACTCATCAATAATTTTAAATGTCATTTTTGTTACTTCAGAGTGTTTAGTACAGCTCGACAAGCGAGTCTATAGCTACGACGTATCGGCAAGGGGAAAGCAATATCTTTTAAAACATGGCCGACTCATGGGCGTGCTATTATTATCTTAATAATGAAATAATATATTTTTTTCACGGCATGAATATATTTGTATCACCAGTGCAATATATTTGGCCTTTCCATTAATATTTTTCGCTTATTTTGGCATTTTCGCCAATGAAATCCATTTGATTTCAACATGCACCTCAAGATTTCACGGGAAAAACGGAAAGTTTATGTCAGTTCTCAGCTATTGTAGCAACTTTTTTAAGGTTGAAACCACTTTTAGTTCCAAATAAAACTTTTATAATGTTCTCTTAACAATACCAAAGTTGAAGCCTTCGATTTTTTCGACAGCAGAGAGACGGGCCCTTTTTTGACAGGAGATGACAACAATTGATCCGGGTTATTTTCTTTCCTTTCAGTATCTTCTGTAGTAGTAGTAGTTTCAGTATGTTTTTTTACTGCACCCACGCTTACTCCCGTATACATTGCGACCCTTTCTAGCTTTCGCTTAAGTGGCAATTTAAATGTATTAATTTGTGATTCCTCTTCACACACCCTGTACATATTGCCAATCACTTCACGGGTTTGACTATGAAGGATTTGACCAGGGTATATTCATACATTACACAGTTTTAAAACAAACCCTACCACTACGCAACTGGATGAAGCATATTGGACATCGCCGAACAACCACGCCTGCACAATTGGCGTATAATCAGACGCGTGTCGTCATCCTCTGTCTGGGATATAACCTATCAAATTAGCTCTAGCCACCGGTTACCCATGGTTACCGTTGGTATTGCACCATGTTGCCCTATTTTTAGATTAGAAGTACTTTGATAAAAAAAAAAACATTTTATTTTCCATTTAAATATTAAAATAAATAGTATGAAAAGAAAGTTTTGAGAACATTGAAACTATAATAGAATATTAGTTTCTTATATACTTAGGAAAATTTACTTTAAATGGGTAAATTTAAATTTAGGGTTTACTTGGTAACATGTTATTAAATTAAAATTTAATATATGTGACAACATTGTAAACCCAAGAAATTTTCTTGCCCGCATTCCTTTTGTAGCTACAGATAAAGTTGTCGATCTGTAATTGTTCGCTCTTTGTTTATTCAATTAAATGACCTAAATAAAAAAAATTGCGCATGTTACTTTTGTTGCGACCATTCTATTCCATTATCCATATGGATTTGTTCTTGTACACAATAAAGTGATAAGATATGTCACTTTTACAAAGTATCAAGTTATATTAGTTTTAAGATATCGGCTATATAAATAAATGGGTTACCAGCTATTCTTAACAAAATTAATGTGTAGTAATAAAAGTAACTACTTCTGCAGACACGCTCCTGCTATAAAAATGACAAATATATGGGCAATTAGGTTAGTAAACTAGTACACCAGTATACATTCTTATTAAAATTATTTTATCATATCTTCGGCGTCAACCCGTTCGCCACTCGTCTTACTACGGAAATTTAACAGTAATAACTCCACTGGTTTGGACGAAATATTAAAGTTATAAAAGTTGCTATCTTGACTAAACGTTTGAATCTTTCGCTGAATTCTGGAATATTTCCAATTCAATTAAGCGTGCTTTGGCTGTTGTGCAACATGTAATATCAAAGATTGTTGCCAAAGAAAAAATATCTCTCTACAATCTTTTCTTTGATCTAACTCGAGCTTTCGATGTTGTAGATAAAGCCTTTGTTTGTATCTGAAAAGCATAATATGTCACCATATGTACTGTTAATAATTTTTTATTATATAAATACAGTGTGTCCCAGGATAATCGAATTTATAGGTGTAAGAAATTTTCTAGTTGAAATTTGACAATTTGGGGCCTAGGCCTGCTTGGTAGTAGACAATAAAATGTTACAGATTTGGATTTTTAATAATTCAAATAGGTCTTGACCGAAGCATTATTTTTATTTTCTGTCTACGTGCCTCTTCTTCACAATACAGTGAAACCTCTCTTAGGCCTATGGGACTGTCTAAATGTGTCCGCCTAATAGAGGTGTCCGCGCATGGAAAATTTGTTATTAGGTAATATGTAAATACACAATTATTAATATGTATGTACAAATAAACATAACATAACTAAAATACATTAGTTTTAGTTATGATATAGTAGTAAAAAAATCTAATAACGTAGTTTGACGTGTTTGCGTTTTAAACTTGCAATCTAGAAAATGTAATTCCAAGTCTGATAACAATTCCATCGCTGTAGAGTCACCTCTGTTCTTTGCATACTCTTGTAATTGCCTTACCATACGGATGGCTTGTTGATAATTGGTAACATTTGTTTGATTACTGCATTCAACTTCATCGTCAGTGTCATCAGCTATTGATGTGGTTTTAGTTTGGGCTACATAATCGGTAGGAATGGGGTCACTATCATATAATAGCACATTGCTATCAATGTTAATGAACTCGCCCAAATCATTGTTATCAAATTAAAAACTTCCACATCAATATTCTCTTTCAGACTCAAAACGTGACATTTTTCTGCCATTGTTTACGATTTTAACCTTACAACTCACAAATAAACGGCGGACTGCTATCGGAGAATCACACATACTTTCATTCGAGTCCTTTTGCGCTGCCACGCATACGCGATCGGTCGCCGGTCTATCTTCAGAGAGTTTTTACGTACTTATTCATCTCCAAAATACTTTTTAAAAATTTTTGTCCGTTTAAAAGAGGGTTTTTGCACTCTTTGTATGAAATCAGCCTGTCCGCGTCCGCCCAAGAGAGGTTGATTTTCATGGAATTTCATATACCTAGTTCCGGATTATGAAAAAATGTCCGCTTAATAGAGATGTTCGCTTATCAGCGGTGTCCGTTAGGAGAGGTTTCACTGTATATCGAAAAATTTTACTAAGAAAAGTTATTAATTTTTATATTTTTTGAAAACCTCTAAATAGGAAGTTTTTCATTGAATGGCATTGAATACATTCTAATTAGTATTAGCATTAACTCATTTGGAATACAGATTGCAGAAACGCAGAAAACGATGTGAAAATTGTAGAAATTAGAAATTCCTAACTCGAAAATATTGTATGAAATAAAAAAAAAACAATGTATGATGGATATTAAATTAGGTACGCTTGCATGATTTTGAAGTATTAGCAATTTTTCTGCCGATCAAGGGTTGCTTGATTTATTAAAAGTCAACATATGTTATTTTTATTATCCAATGGTCAAATTTCCATTTGAAAATATTTTGTCATTTACACCTATAAGTTCGCCTATCCTGGGGACACCCTGTAGATCAGTGATCCAGGATACTAACTTTGGTCGGATTACTATTAAAAATGTATTCTATTTTTTTTATACAATATTTAAGAAACTTCTGACTACGAAACCACACATGCTGTCGGCTCGGTAATTTAAGAGCACGTTGAAATTCGAGCATTACATGTTAACAGGGTGCGGTATAAGGAAAAGTTTACATAATAAATGGTATTAACGAAACATATGCGGCTATTAACTAAATATTTTTTCTTCAAAACTCCAAAACTTTCGTATCCAAAGTTTTTTAATAGTAACTGTAACCTCAAATGGAAGGCGTATTTACATACTACGTAACATATGAACTATAAAAATGTACATTATCTCAGAAAGTTTTACCACGGCTAAAGCTGACGCCTAGGGGTAATATAGTAAGTAAAATATAAAGCAACAACAATACGCTGATCTTTAAAATCGCCTCATAAAAAGTCTGTAAAATGCACATTGTACAGGCTGTCCCTACTATCATCGTTACATGTACATATGTTAGAAGGATCGAAAATATCAATTTTAAATACAATCCCAACTGCGAATAAATTTACCAACTCTGGCGCAAGTTTGTGATCGTACAGGGATTGATCGTACAGGGATTTCTGAGAGCGCTGCCATAATATTAACTAGTTCAGGATTTTGGGTTAATATCAGATGAAGATGGAGAAAAAGTAATAGATAGGAACAAGGTTAAATGTGAGAGAAAATTAGCTAGTAATATTTTTTTCAAAAGTCAGGGAATGGGAGAAGAAGAATTGGTCGGAATTTACTTTGATGGTCGGAAAGATCAAACCGTGTTCAACATAACGAAGAAAACACTATGGTGAGAAGAGGTGTTATCGAGAAAAACATTGTATTAGTGTCGGAGTCGAGTTCCAAATATTTTGGATATCTAAGTATTTCATCTGGCACATCAAAAGATATCTCACAAAGCCTACAACAAACCATCAAATACATATGACATTCACAATGGAATTATACGTTCACTAGAGATCAAGATTGACCGACCATCGTAATGATTTTTATTTTTGTTTCACGCCAATGAACTGTCACTTCGAAACCTTATGAAGAACTCGAATGTACAGGAGATATCGGGAAGCAACTAGAAACTGCAAACGATAACAAAATTTAAGAATATTCCGACAAAATAACTTCTAATGCCTATTTGCACGGGTTCCACATAATACGTTTTAGGTGGACTTTAACTTCAAGTGTCTCTTAAACTATTATTTTTTGGTACCTTTCTGTTGAAAATGGATTTATTTCGAAGGAATATTTTAATAGATTGATGAAATAAATCTAGTAATATACGAATTCCTAGAAGGATATATAATCTGAGCGAATATCAATTCATTTGATGAATTTACTTTTTTTCAAAGGTTTCGTGTTACAAAAACAGCAGTATTTATTTTAAATGAAATTGAAGGTGAAATATATATGATATAATTTCCTAAGAGATTCCTTTGTCTTGATGATTTTCTGGTATTTGACGCAAAGTTACCGCATCCATTTTTTTTTCTGATTACGCCTGTATTACGTCATTATAATGTGTAATAAAACTGATAGCTCTTTTTTCTAGTAACCTCGCTAATTTCTTCTTTCTAACAATAATAATTAGGAACAATAACAAAACCATCCAACAAAACTAATCTTTCCAGTTTCTTCACTTGACAATCTTGACATGACATAAAAATTACCATGGAAATATACATCGTTAGTTACTATATTTTGCCCCGTTGCCACTTTTGCCTATAATTTAGTTAAACCTTAGATAAGTGAATCCTCAGCAAGCGAAAAGTACCTACGGTAAATAATTCGAGTTGTAATGCAAGTACGCACGAATCGTTCGTAAGTACGTAAGTAATATGCCATAATCAACTCTTATTACGCAATGAACTAATTTGCGTTTAACAAAAAATCAAGATTAGTAAGTAAAATGCTGACGTAACATGGACGTTTATAAAATCTACGATCTAGATTTTTTTGCTAAATGCAAATAATTACATACAACTAGTATTATAATTTACTGACCTGTAACAAATCGCATCCCTCCGCTTCTTTTCTAATAACATCCAATACAGAGTCGGCCAATTCTGCGCCCTCGGTATACATTCCCTTCGCCCAATTATTTCCTGCACCTCCTTGTCCGAAAACAAAAGTATCTGGACTAAAAAGTCTACAAAATATTTTTATAGTGGTACAATCAACGTAAAAACTAGGTACCTACTTCCTCTATATCAATAGAAAGCTAAACCGAGTGAATGTGTATATCGTTGGGCGTTACGGCTCGCCCTTGTTCCCTCGGGAACAGTCACGCTTGGTCTCAATGTCGGCCTTGCGGTCATACGCATCGTATGTGCTGCTTCCGGGAGAATATCACACGTGTACACGGCGGTACTTGATCAATGAGCATGCTCGTTAGAATTTTCCCCAAGGTCGCCAAAACTACTAACCTTTACTTTTTCTAAAATACGGGTGTTACACTGTTACAGGCCCTAGCGCGATCTTGTTATATTGTCAAAGACCGTGGAGAGTACCTACTACGTACAGTATTTCCGCTCTCCACATCCTTGCGAGGTGGCACGGCTCCACAGCTTCTGACATCTGTATCTAAACAATTGACATACAATCGGAGGGGTTCTGCCTTGCTCCAGGAATATTCCAGGGCACCCCCATGACGCCGACCTTGCGTCCAGTTGTGCGTTTCTTGTCCCCCTTAGCGATTTTCGTCGGAAAGACGCCACGGGTAAAACCGTTTTGTATGAATTTACACATTGTGCTCTTTTTCGCATTAATCTAAATCTCTTAAATTTCGTATTACTGCTGCTGGTCCCTTTTTCATAAAAAAGACTTCCCTCAGGATCAGCGGCGGATAATTGAGTGACATGGACGTCGAACAGCGACATTCATCATTCCCCTTTTGAAACCACTGCAATTCTGGATTTCAACACATGTCTACTTACAAATCTACTTTTCCATAAATATATTGACCCAAAGAAGACAGACTTTAAAAATTTACGAACTACTAGTGTGTTGAAAAAAGGTCGGTACCCCGGAATAACTCCGGTACATCGCATTGCAGCGGAAAATGTCTAGGGAAAAAGTTGTTTGGTTTTGAAGGAGTAATAGTTTACAATTTAAATCACCCCCCACCCCCTCAACCCCCGGGCGCAGGTGGGGGTAAGTTAAGATTTTCAAATGGAACTCCATATTTTTTATTGGCGTATCGTGTTCTTCGACTAATAACAAACATCTTTTGTCCGAAATTTTTCCTCCTTCACCAATAATCACCATGAGAAAGACAAAATCAGAACCGTGCGAAAATCAAGTTTGATCCCTGAAATACTCTTTTTCTCTGTCTTGTACTAAAAAATGCCCGTGGAATACAATCAACTTTTTCCACGGGCATTTTTAGCACAAGACAGAGAAAAAGAGTATTTGGGATAAAACTTGATTTTCGCACGGTTCTGATTTTGTCTTTCTCATGGTGATTATTGGTGAAGGATGGATCCGAATATAAAAATTTTTCGGACATAAGATGTTTATTTTTGGTCGGAGAACACGATACGCCAATAAAAAAATATGGGGTTCCATTTTAAAATCTTAACTTAACCCCACCCGCGCCCGCGGTTGAGGGTTTAAATTGAAAACTATTGCTCCTTCAAAACCAAATAACATTTTCTCCAGACGTTTTCCGCTGCCATGCGATGCACCGGAGTTATTCCGGGGTACCGACCTTCTTTCAACACGGTGTATAACTAACTTTACTCTATCGACTCACGTCACTGTTGGATTACTATTGATCCAGAAATCCCAACCTGACTAAAAACATCGGATCTAAAAATCCCCTTAACTTTACTATAAAACCCCGATTTATCCCAAACTTTTGTTGGTGGCCACGCGGCCGGCGTAAAATTCCCTTGAAATGGCATATGGGATCGGGACGTCTTCACCACGAAACAAAGGATCATTTATAAAAATATGTTACGCATCTGCGGTAGGCGATAGTTAATGTGAAGTTATAATATCTATTTTGGCCCCTCTTTATGTAATTTGATTATTTTTGAAATAGAATCACTAAAAGAGCCACGCCAGATAGACACGTTTTTTAAATGATCCTGGAAGTTCTATATTCTTATTCCATTGTTTCTGCCCCCTTTCCTGCTTTGAACCTTTAGTACCTCTGTCAAAAAATATACACAATAATTCAAATTAGTGTTGGGGAAAACCGATGATTTTAATAATCGAGTACTTGATACTCGAGCGATTTTAATAATCGAGTGAATCGCTCGAGCGATTAATAACTTGAAATTTTTATGACTAAGAAGAATGTGTTGATACAACACCAGGGGTTGTTTTTGTAAGCTTTAGACGTTTAGTCTAGAGTTTTTATTAAAGAACAGTTGATTCTGATTTTCTTTTTAATTATCTTTAATTTTTTCAAAATTTACAATCGCCGCTGGTTAGCAAGTAAAAACATGTCGCGATGGATCCACTAAGGGATTTTGCATACTTTTTTGTATGCACCTTCTCGTTTATGCGACTTTAAGAAAGACGTATGTCGTGTTAGCCTTCTGAGCGTCAAACTCGAACGTCCCCAATCGGCACCTCGAGCGACACTATCAAGAAGCACATTTCGGTCGGCGTCAAGCGAAGCTCGAGTATCGAGTGAAAGGTACAAGCTACGATTTTCGCTTGAATTTATAACTCGAACAGTTTTTTTAATAATCGAGGGATGTTGGCTAATTCAATAATCGAGTACTCAAGCGATTTTTCGCTCGAGAGATCACAATACTAATTCAAATGTGTTCAATAAAAATTTTATTAACCAGTAATAAATAGTACATTATATACCTAGGAGGAAAACATTCCCAGATAACCGTAAATATTAGTCCGGGGGTCCCCCCTCACCCACAATATCTTCCATAAGGATATATAATGGGAATGAGGAGGTTAAAGTAGTTTCAATGAGCACCTTCCTAGATATGGCCGCTGTCCATTATTAATTCAAGACGCTGTATGTATTTGCGGTTAAGGATGGATGTTCCGTGTTTTTTCTCAGTATTCTTCGAGGGGTTTTCGTAATTGAACAGGAAATTAAAAAACATTAACCAGTTACAGAACATTAATTTTTAAACGAAATAACTTTTCCAGCTTGATGAGAGAATGCCACGAAAGCGGGACCTAAAGATAATGTCCTTTTACTAAGAGTCATAAAAGAGGCGAGAAATGAGACGAACAAGAAAGTGTTTTTTAACATTCCCTGACTTTAGGATAAGTTAAGGCCGATATTTCAAAGTCACCTTAAGGTATAGAATGACATAAGTCATCCTTAACACAAGTTTGACAGTATATTAAAGTTCTTTTAACTCCCATCTGAAGAAATAGACTTTTAAGAACGTGGTATTCTTAGGCTTAACGCGTGAATTGGCCCTCAAATTAATTTAGAACATAGATTCTTTAAGGTTTAACTTAACGTTAAGGTTACCTTAGCTAAGGTCAAACTTAAGGTAACATTCAAATATCGGCCCTTAGATTCATCGTGACCTCGAATGCAGTTTGATTGCAACGAAATATATTCAAAATCTGCTCCACTAGTTTAATAACGATATTTAACAAATATAGTCATTCCATATATATTTGGAGGCATAAACCTTCATCTTCGGTGGAATTCATAAGGAACTGATGACATTGTCAAAATTAAAACTGCGAAAAAAGGAGAAAATCATACAAAAAAAAATTATGATTAAAGGTACAGTACGTTTCACGAAAATTGGATACGACTTAATGATTTCCTGGGTCGGTCCCATTGTGTCGATAAGAGCTTGGCAATAAACAAGTAATGATATGATTATATTAATGTAATCAAATAAAATAACATTTTTTTTTAAATATTACTAGTCATACGTATTTATTTACATTTATAATGTTATTCTATAGATAGTTCTGTTTCGCTATCGCTATCCTCATCAAAATTAATTATAATTGGATTAATTATATGATCCAGACTAATATACGAATGTTCTACAGTTATTACGTGACGGACTGAATTTTTCCAACTACCTGGGGGAATATCATTAAAGCATTTTCGTATTAATTCTACAACACTAGAACTTAAAGTCGGAGAAATATTTTCAGACCTAACCAGTGATTTTAACTGGTGCCACATATGCTCTATGGGGTTAAAAATGCAATAATAGGGTGGGAGCCGTAGCATTGTATGTCTGTGATAGCTCGCATTGTCCATTACTATCACGCTATTCTAAGGAATGTTTGGTAAAAGACAATTCTTGAACCATTCCTCAAAAACTAACAAATTTTATCACAAAAAGATATTTAAATATAAATTAAGCAACCTAACTTACCTGATGTGCCTATATGTAATTATAATTATTACAATCCGGTCCTTTCCACATAATAATAACAAACTGTCATAAATAATGGGATGGCCCAGGTACTTTTACCGCAGTCATTAAGTTACATCCATTTTTCATGAAACAATCTTTAACAGTTGGTTTTTAGTGGATGATACATGAGAAACGGAATTTCTTACCTTTTGCAGCAGAAATAAGAAGAAATTTTTTTTTTAATGAAAAAATCTTTGAAATCAGTTAATTGATTAATTAGAAAAATAAAAAATGTTGTAAATTAGTAAATAAGAAAACATTTTAATTATTTAACTCCAGTTTTTGGACAAAACGTGTTTTTTAAAAAACAAAAATGATTAGAAGAGCACACATGGTCTGTGGTATGAACCCAAAATGAAAGAAATTTTCAAGTGGTAAGATGAAAGAAAGGTCAATGCCAAAACGTAATAGACTCGGTGAAAGGATTAACAATAAAAGAGTGAAAAACCAATTATAAAGTGTAAAGAAAAGAGACAGAGTATAACAGGTTATGACTTGTAGGAAGAAATTTTCAAGTTGCAAGATGGAAGGAAGGTCAATGCCAAAAGTTAACAGACTCGTTGAAAGTATTAACAATAACAGAGTGAAAAAACAGTTATAAAGTGTAAAGAAAAGAGACAGAGTTATACTCTGGCGGACCTTAGGTTATGACTTCGTAGGTTTAAGGTGAGGTAGGTACGCCACCTGAAATTTATTATTCTTGTTTGAAGAGTGTTTGTGATGTTTATGCTGAAGTTTAAATTTCCCTGTCTGTATCTTGTCCATATCTGTGGTACCTAATGAGAAGCACCGAGAAACTATAAAGGGATACTTTGAGTGCTTTCCAGAAATGGCTACTGTGAATTGTAGTAGTCCTCACGAAAAAAGAAAGCCTAAATTGGACGAGTCCATTGTTATCGAGTAAATTTACCGTGTCGTCGATTTTTCGCATATCGTGTTCGATGTTTAAACATTTCGATAGAAAATGACAAATCGATCAATCAAGTTTCGTGATCCACCTGCTGATATTTACAGGAATATCCTATAGTAATCCTCTTGTAATTCATTCGTATTGTGATTCTCCAAAATAAATGACTATTTACCATACCACATGTTTACCAAAAATTTGTTTCTTAAAATTACACTACACACTTACACCTTGTAAACAAAGGAAAATCGGACAAGGACATATGAGTTTTTTTATATTATTTTCACTTGTACAGTCGGTACACTACTGCAGTTTGGTCTGTTCTTTCCGACTCATCGTGTATATTATTAAAACAGTTTATTCATTCATTTACCTCCCAAATGGTCCAGATCTTACATTATCCATAGTGCTTGCCTCTAAATCGACAAGAACGGCCCGTGGAACAAACCTGCCTCCGCTGGCTTCATTATAGTATACATTGATTCTTTCCAGTTGAAGATCGGTGTCTCCATGCCAGTGACCGGTGGGATCTATTCCGTGCTCATCGGAAACTACCTCCCAAAACTAAATCAAATAGAAATATTTTTCTAATTAATTCTAATTTCAGATTACAAGTTATAATGAAAAATAATACTTTCCTAGTCAAGATTCAAGAAGTAGTCCCTCTCACAGTGTTTAATTAGTACAAATAAAAGTTTGTCTGTCCGACAAATAAATTTAATTAATGTTACATCTCATTTTAAGTTGAATTTATTTTCAATTATTTTAGAGGAATTACGTTGAAAGAGGCGTTAGATCTCGCTTGTGAAGAAACTGAGAGTGGGGTGGAATTCTCGGCTATTTATATTGAACCTCCAGATAGCAATGTATTGACCGATGAAGATTCAGCGAATGAAGACGACGCTGTCTTAGTAGATAATCTAAATAGGCGTCAACTATGTTCAGGTGCAGAAATTGTGATATCTGAATTGGTATTGAGGAAGATCTAATTACTGTAGTAGATAAACCTAGTACAAGCGCATCACCAACTTTTAACATGGTACTTACCACTAGCGCAGAGCCCACTAGTAGTACAGCGCCTCTAGCCAATTCAAGTCTAACAATCACAACGCGACCACAAAATTTAAATTTTCTCCAGTTAGGAGATTTGGAACCTGACCATACCGAATTTCCAGAGGGAAACTATAGTAAATATGCTTCTTTGAGCTGCGTGGATCTCTTTGAATTATTTTTCTCTGATGAGCTGTTGCAAGAAATAATACGACAAACGAGCAATTAGGCCAGTGGCGGTTAGTGACCTATGATAGAGGGGGTTCACAAGTATGGTGAAATTATTTTAAAATTTTTATTTTTGTGTAACGACCAAACAATTACTTTCTAGGCGTTCTAAATGTAGAAAGAAAAGAAGTAATAAGAAAATGCGTTAGGTAAAACATATTTTTATTTATTTTTTAATTTTACACAAGGAAATACAACTTTTGGAAAATAAGAATGGTTTTCTTAGTGTCTATAGCTGTCGGATCTTAACGTCGTCGCATGTAACCCTCGTAACAATATTTATACAGTTCACTACTAATACTACTAAATTAATCTACGAGCTATCAAGAAAAGTGAATGATGTCTCATACCACTACGCCATCTACGGCTACGTCATTAGGCGCAACCAAGACGAGAACAATAGTTAACTGTTTTATGACGAGAACGAATCGAGCCACGAGACTGACAAGTTGGCATTCTTCATATTTTCAGTGTTTTTTAGTTTAAATCCTTAAATAAAATGGTTTAAAATCATATCGAGTATCATTTATCGAAATACACAACATTTATCGACCCTACACAATAGTGCTTAAACGTAAAGTTCATTCTTCGGTTCTTAATTGTAGAAAATTGATTAATACCAGCCTCATTAAGTTTGGAATACCCTCTATAAATTTGTTTTCATATATTTCATTTTTAAACTTTCTAATAAAGTCCCTAGATTTACCCTTTGTGGTCTTCTGCGTTAAATTAATTTCGGGTTTAGGTGTTCTCGCATGCTTCACTTCAATTTTTTGCTCCAAACTCAAAGAGCTAAAGTTATTTCTTAAATAGTCCACCGTCAACTATTCATTTTAACTTAATAAATATATAATATTAAAATATTAAAACATACACGCTCGAATTTCTAACTAGATGCACACAAAAACTGTGCGCCTTTTCCATGTTAAATCGTCATAGCCCCGCTATCCCCCGCTGCTACCCGCCACCTGTTACTACAGAGAAACTGCACTACTTAATCGCACGTGCGAGCAAGTCTCGTCATAATCGTCATTTACCTCGACCGAGGCACGGTTGCCGGATCTATACAGTTTGGTCTGACGGGATGATAAAATATTAGGGAGGGTCGGACTTTTTTAGTTTGACGGTACGATAAAATATTAGGGAGGGTCGGACTTTATACGATAAATAATATTCAATGAATATAAATAAATATTTTTTATTCGTTTTGTTTTGAGGGTGCACGTGCGCATGTGCTCCTGTGCAAAAACGTCCACTGAATTAGGCGCTGTTTAAAAATAGCGCATCTCCAGAGGTATCAATCGAGGAACTGAAAGTTTTCCTTGGAATTCTTATTTTGAGTGGGTATAATAACTTACCGTCCAAGAGAAGCTATTGGGAAGCTGCGAATGATTTGCGAAATGTCCTGGTCGTAGAAGCAATTATTAGAAACCAGCATATGTTAATAATTTTTATTTCCAGATGTATCTTACACGGTACAAGAATCCACCAAAAGCTTCTAGAAGACTCCCCAAAGACTCAGCAAGCGATTTTCGCGTAAGAGACGATGTTAGAAATGATTATTTACATCATTTTGTGATTCCGGTACCCGATGGGAAAAGAATAAGATGCGCTGAAAGCAGATGTTCAAGTCGGGGGAGAATAATGTGCAGCAAGTGCGATGGGGGACTCTGTATTGTGTGTTTTCGGGGCTTTCACAACAAATAATATTTGAATTATTTGAAATTTCTATCGAACCGAAAAATATGTAGAAAGCGCTTATGGGAACGGCCTTTTGCGCAATTATTTTTGATTTTAAACATAAATTTTCTAAGGCATTTTCAAAGAAAGTGTTTTTTCTTTCATGTTTTGTAATAAAATATATCAATATATAAAAATATTTATTATCGGCGTTAATAGGTTTTAAAGTAAAATAAACGTCAAGTTAAATTGAAGTGCATATAAATACTATACAGGGTATTATATTTAAATCGGCAATTCCTGAGATGAAAACAAATTGAAGAAACATATCCAAAAATGGCGCTTTAATTTACTATGCCCTGTACATGACCTTATGTCAAACCAAAAATGGCCACGTGCTGCCCCTGTCAGGACGGTAAACAAATCAACATATGTCAACAGTGTTGTCATATTTTCAGGGTAAACTCTGTAGAAAGTCAATAACCGTTTGACAGATTGCAAGTTGTTTATTTTTCAGGGTACATTATTATAAACTTTTACGTTCAGTTCAGTTCGCTAGGAAACAATCTGTGATTTATAAACTCGATCGAACCGCCGCGGAGTTTTTAAAAGGTCAGGTATGTTCTCATTTATTCAATTCGAACGACACCCGTCAGATCTGGACAACTTAAAAGTGTATAAATGACACTTACCCTTTAGAAAAAAAAAATGCAATTTTATTTAGCTTTTCGAACTTATTTAAGACCAACTTAATTTATAAAAAACACCAAGTACCTAGGTAACTTGAACAAAAACAAACCGGCCCAATAAAATCACATAACACATCTAAGTACCATTCAATCTGAATTAGTATTTTAAAGTGCTACTGTGTAGACAAAAATACGCCCTTATTGTCTAAGCGGTCTGGGAAATAATGTATTTAACATCTAAAAATTTTTAAAATAAATAACAAGTTGTTTCTCTCATCGATATCGGCCTGCTTCTTTAAACAGCTGATTGTGGACATCGTGCTAATGTTTAAAAATACAGCGTTGCCGCTTTCGATGTTTTATAAGCGACTATCATAAATTGCCGAATTTCCTTATAATATTACTTTCCTGTATAATTATAGTCTCGGAAATGGCAACCGCGCTGGCTCTAGAGAGAAAGTTTGAGACGACTGGTCGGAAGACAGACTAGACCATTATTTCAGAGGGTAGTTTCTGTCAATTGTTAACATAATTGTTTCATTTTATCTTTAGTAAGGGGTCCATAGAAATTAGCGTTTCTATTATTTCTATTGCAAGATGATTAAGTGCTCTTGTTCTATGTGTGTTATTGTAAAGTGTAATTATGCGTTAGTGTTGGGGTTTAGTGATAAGCTTATTATGCACTCCCACACTATCATCAGGACACGTGATGAGCATAAAGTTTTTCCTATAGAAAAAAGAACTGAAAGTGTCTGTGCCCTGGATTCCTTAATCGCGTCCTGGATTTACTTTCTAAGTAAGCTAAATATTTATTTTTATAAGAAACTAAAGTTTTACACTTTTAAACATTTTGGCAACATTCTGCTTGAACATGTGTTGATTAATCAGCTGGGCAATGTAATATCTTCATATATGAATGTGCCGAGGAGTTGTGTGTGGGTTTAGGGGTGAATTACCCCACTTTTTAAACGTTCGATTTTTAAAAAAATATGTGTAGCGCTTCTCTAGGACACCCCAGGAGTCACCCATTTAAATATAATACGTCATTTCCATAACACCCTGTATATCACCTAGAAATAAGAATCCCTATGGCAAAATTTAAAAAGCCAAGAAATTACGAAATTCTAGAAAGTTTTATCTTGACTCTACGGACATCTAGTATATTCCTACGTTACTTTTTGTCCTAATAGTGTTCAAAATTTCCTATAAAGGAATTTAGGAAGCCACACAAACAAGCTCAAAAACTTCCAACATAGCTCCCAGACCGAAGTTTGTGGGACAATTAGCCTGATCTGGACAAAGCTAAACCCGTATTTTGTATCCTTAGTATTCAATTATGTTTAAATTTTAAAACTATTTTTCCATACCTTAATTTAAGCCACTTAGGTTCCAAAACATTTTTTTTTTCACATTACTTACTTTATTTCCAATATTATTTCCGGCTTGCCCGACTTGGATATGAACTATTTCCCTCATATTAGAGTGTTATTTTACTAGAATTTTGATATTAGGACATAAAAATTTAAGCAGCTCTTTTTTAATATTTATTTCAGTTTGACGTTGACATACTGACTGACATAAAATCTTATTGTGTTGGCATTAATGAAAACGGACGAACTCCGTCTGGATACAAAATATACAGTCATATTTTAACCTTTGCTTAAATATAGCATTGAATGTGGCCTAACTTGTATACAATAATGGCAATAATGTTAACACTTGAATGTTACCTTAACTTAAAAATTACTTAAGATAGTATGAACATATACAGTAAGGACGTAAAATAAGGAATAAATTCATTATCTCGAAAACTACAATTTTTTTTAAAAATCACTCGGACCCATCGATTTTGTTTTTCGAACGCGCATATTCTGACATAAAATGTAGATATACAGGGTGTTGCAAATAAGAGTTACACGAAAATTTTTTTTCTTAAATAGAACCCACTGTATATTATTGCATGTACGGATTCTTCGGAAAATCCTAAACATTTTTCATGTAGCATGTGCTATACCTTAGCCCAAGCGTCTTGGAGTTGTGACGTCACTTGCATGGCCTTCTTACGTGTTTCGATCTCCCCCATAAGCAGTCTCACCGGGCTGAGCGACAGGACGCAAGGTCTGGCCATAACATAATATCGTCTCCAGCATGTTCTTCTTCAATAAAATTAACCCGTTTCGTAAGACAATTATCGCTATACCTTTGACTATCCAGGGCTTCACCTCTTACTCCACATAAGGCCTGGATACACCCCTAGTGGAAATAGCGCACCATACTAACACCTTATCAGCGAGTTTGGCCTTTTGTTTAAATTAAACATTATCAGGGACCTCTTCAATATTGTCAGTATAAAAACCATCATTTCCCGTCATTTCGGAGTTGCTTAGTGTGAAATACTTTTCGTCATCCATAATTATCACCCGGCTGTTAGCAAGATATATTCTTCTATTATAGTATTCTGGATAGTTCGTTGGCTGTATAGTTCGGAGCCTTTCTTCTTTTTCGGTATTTCTGGCCATTCCCCGATAGTTCTCGCGCTATGATGTTCTTAGATGTTCGATATTGTCGTGCTAGTTTTCTTGTTGATATACCAAGTGTGTTTTTCGCCATTCTTACCAGTCTTTCTGATCCTACTCTGGTAAAAATTCTAACAAGGAATACCTTGCTCATATTATTTCTGATTTAAGAACCCGTCCAACTAAATTATAAATACTTTCCTGAATTTCTAATTTATAAGCCATATCGACTTAATCAATTTAAAAACTGAACTGTCAACGTTAAGTGAAGGTGTCAAACAGGGGCTTCTAAGTAAACTGCGATCCTATGGTATGCCCAGTCGATTCTGTGCATGGTTGTCTAGCTTTCTTAAGGACCGCTCTCTGCAAGTGGCGATTGACGGATTTCTCTGAGATACCTTCACCATCAATGCCGGTATTCCTCAAGGGTCCATATTGTCTCCCACTCTCTTCTTACTCTACATTAACGACCTTCTAGTGAAAACTGAAAATCCGATATTTAGTTTTGCTGACGATAGCACACTTATCTCCTCTTTCTCTTTGAATGCGCAAACATCGGCTCCCGACGCACCTCTTCGCAGACAGCATGAAGTATCAGGCTTCAACAAAGACCTGAAAGAAATGTTGGCTTGGGGTGACAGTAACCAAACCGAATTTAACGCTATAAAAACTCAGGCAGCAGTTTTCTCTAAAAAGGTTAATGTTACAGAACCGGAAATAGTCATGGCCGGACACGCAATCCCACTGGCTTCATCAATTAATTTACTGGGCGTCAATCTGGGAGGAAATATGTCTTGGCATAACCACGTTGTGGCAATCGCCAAGATAGCTTCTCAGAAGCTTAGGTTACTCTTCCGAACCAGAAAGTTGTACACACCTCAACAACTTTTGACACTATACAAAGCCCAGATTCGACCATCACTAGAGTACTGCTCTCATGTCTGGATCTCTGCACCCAAACATACTCTTCGGCTACTGGATTCCATCGAAAGGATGGCTATTCATCTGATCGGAGACCTCGAGCTGACGAAGAACCTCGCCAGCCTAGAACATCGAAGACACGTTGGGGATTTGACTCTCTTTTACAGATATTTTCATGGAAGGTGCTCTGCTGACCTTGCCCTCTTAATTCCGCCCACAGCGACGAATAGCAGAAATACACGGCGAACCACTGCCGCCCATCCATATGTGGTTAAGCTTAGTACTCCTCGAACTTCATTATTTAAGAATTCTTTCATCTGGAGGACTTGATCCTTGTGGAACGACCTTCCCGAGGTCGTTTTTCCCTACGAATATAACCTCCAACGATTCAAAACCAACGTGAATCGCTTTTTGCGCACACGCACCACTCCCAGAATGCCCTAAAGGATTTTTCCTATAGTGCTTGTGTTTGATCATAAAAAAAACAAGCTTCTCTTACCAGGGCAACTTGATATTTTCTTCTTATTACCAATTTTATGGCATCTGAAATGTGTGCCAAAACTTATGGGATATACATTATTATAGAAATAATATATTATTGGAAAGTTATTTAAACTACCTTTAGAATGATACATTTGACGCAAATGCGTTGGGAGAATATGTTGCAAAATAATATTTGTTTATCATCATTATTTTAATATTATGTATACTTTTTTCAGTTATCATCAGTATTTGCTGGTTCGCCGGTTCGGTGGTGGGCTTCCTTCCTTTGATGGGCTGGCACCAGAATCGACCGAGCAGTGTAGACTGCTTCTTTCTAAGCGTTATGGACTACAACTATCTGGTGTTTTTGTATTTCGGAACTATTATAACACCAGCCCTTCTTCTAGCTGCATTTTATGCTCACATCTACAGGGTTGTCTTAAAACAGGTTAGTAAGAAAATTAATGTAATTGTAAAATTAAAGAAAAAGTTTTTTCCAATATACTCGACTGATTCCGCGGTTGGTTCTTTATGAAACTTTTTTAAATAATTTGCTTTTAAATGTTTCAATATATTGAGAGGAATTACTCTACATGTTTCGGCTTTTTAGGCCTTTTTCAAGAGCATTGCAAGATGAATACTAAACTTAAAAATTATTTTACGGGTTTGTCTTTATACAGTCACTAATAAACTTTTTTATTGCCTAAGAATTAGGGTTTTTCCCCAGATTAGTATAGGTAGACTTCAGAAAGCTATCTATCACGGGCATGTTTACGAAATTTTGTTGATCATTAGCTGTGAGGGGATTATTTTTTATAGACTTTTTAATTTCGTACTGTTCTAGAAGATCTAAACGTTGGCTCTTCCTTTCGATATGTAATAGTTTAATGTTGTCCGTATCTGTCCAATATAATATATACAGGAAACCTACCACCACAGATACGGTCATTCATATCAATTCTCAGCAGTCATGGAAAATAAAAATGTCACCATTCCATAGCCTCAAGCACAGGCTGTTAAATTTCCCTTTAAACTCCCTATAAACAGGAATTATATATAATCAAACAGATAGCTAAAAATAACGGCTATAGGGAGTCTATAATAGATAACATGATTAAAAATAAAAAACGTAAAATACTTAAGAAAATTTTTTACAGTGTTAATGACCAAACACCAAAACATTATAGATTTATAAATTATGTACCTACATTAAGTAATAAAGTCTCAAAACACTCAATAGCCTAGGTTGCAATACAGTGGTGGCGAATAAATGTAGTTTAGGATCTATGTTGGTGAATAATATAGACAAAATAGATAATCAGAACAAATCTGGGGTATATAGGATTAAATGTGAAGATTGTGAAGCTTTCTATGTTGGGCAAACCGGTAGAAACATCAAGACAAGATTAACGTAATTCTATTTTGAATAACATAAAAAATTCCGGAATCTCCACACATTGTATAGAAAATAACCATTTTATAGATACGGGCAACATTAAACTATTACATAACGAAAGAAAGGGCCAACGTTTAGATCTTCTAGAACAGTACGAAATTAAAAAATCTATAAAAAATAATCCCCTCACAACTAATGATCAACAAAATTTCGTAAACACGCCCTTGATAGACAGCTTTCTCAAGTCTACCTACCCTAATCTGGGGAAAAATCCTAATTCTTAGGCAATTAAAAAAGTTTATTAGTGACTGTATAAAGACCCATAAAATAATTTTTAAGTTTAGTATTCATCTTGCAATGCTCTTGAAAAAGGCCTAAAAAGTCGAAACATGTAGAGTAATCCTCTCAATATATTGAAACATTGAAAAGCAAATTTCTTCTTTCTTTACATTAAATCATAGAAAAGTTATACCTAGTATAGGACAATAGACCGGTAGAAATATGAAACATGTTTTTTATTATCTATAGATCCTAAAACGTCAAAATCACATCTCAAAAAGTTAGAAATCCTATTCATTTTTCAAGAAGAATGCCAGAAGTATTTTTAAAAATATTACACCTTTCAAAATTTTAACTCGCCCAGTTCTATATGCTGGCGAAATATTGCCCTATACTTACCGAATTCCCTGTATAATATACACGGATTGAATAATACTGTATAATAAATAAATAGTTATATTCTAAAACATTATAACAAAAGAACAGTGACCTTATAAAACTCAGACTTATACGACACACTTCTGCACTGACAATATGGTGAGCTTATAAAATTCCATAGTATGTTTCTTAAATCAGGTTTACAAGCGATTTTTCTTATGCTGTCACTTCCAGATCGATTATTTGAGAAAAAAGAAAAATCTCGAACTTCTTGGACAACCTTTTTATCGCTATTATTTCATATTATTTTTTATCCGACGTCTCGCTAGTTTGGTTTCTATCTTTTTCAGGGCTGAATCAAGCATTATCATAGTCGTAGTAAATATTCCTTTAAAACCTATAAAAGGACAGCTAACAACAATCAAAATGATCTATCAACAGAAAATAGTTTTAAAGAAGGAAAAAATGGGACCTTACCACCGTTGCTTACTATTTCAACATACCAACTTTGAAATTAAAATTGTATGCAACGGTTTTAATGCCTCCTTTGGAAATATGTAATTTTGATTGTTTGTTGTCGTAAGGTAGAAACCAAACTACTGAAACGTAGGCAAAGAAATGAATGCTATTTAATTAATAAAAATATCTTAAAAGAAACTAGAGTATTTTTGCCTTAAATATAAAACTAAAAGACATTGTGATAAATTTAGAGCAAATAGAATGCCATATTCATGTTTAGATAGATAGATAGATAAGACAGATATTATTTATTTGTTCAAAGTGCTTTACAATAGACAATGTAAACCCTTAAGGGCGTTGAACAGTGTCAAATGATCAACAATTTCCACAGACAAATTTAACATCTTTGAAATGAATCATATTCTACAACAAAACTCATAATTAAAAGTAACAGTGTATGGCTTACAAATATAAAATAATTCAACTTACTCAAAATTCAAACAACACAATAAACATAATGACAACAATAATCCGTGAAGAAGACGGACAATAAAACACCTACAGTATACTTGACATGTTTAAAATTCAGCACTGAATTTTTGTTTATCAGCATCATGAAAAAATTCACTGATACTATAAAATGCCTTACTATCTAGATATAATTTTAAAACATATTTAAGTTTATTATTTGTTAAAGTGCTTATTCTATCTGGAAAGCAATTAAATATCTTCATTATATAGTATTTAACATTTTTTTGCAGGTAGGTAAAGTTGTATTTTTCAGGTACTAAATTACTTTTATTACGAGTATCATAATCATGTTTTACATCACAGTCACTAAAGATATCGAAACAAACATCGCAGAATCCAAAATATACATCCCTATCACAGTTAAAATATTATTTTCAATAAGAATAGGTTTACAACTTTCCTGCTGTTTCATTTTAAAAATACTTCAAATACACCTTTTTGCATGACCATAATTCTGTGCCTATCAGATGAACCACCCCAGAATATTACACCATATCTCAACCTGAACTGGATAATGCATAAAAAGCGCTAATGGCAGCCTCAGTACTCACTCGATCAGACACCACACGTAAAGCATAGCAGTATCTAGATACACTGTGAGCCAAACCCTCAATGAGGGAGCACATCCTCCCTTATTATTACTGCGTTTATTTAGGTAAAACAACTATTACAAATACAAAAAAAGTTTATGGATTCACAGATATTTATAGATGACGTTCACTACTACGAAGCTAATTTTTTAGTACTTGTCTTCCCACATAATAATATTTTGTATTTTTTCAGCTACGACAAATCGTCGTCATGAACCCAGGCAGTGGTTGCAAAAAGAACAAAAACCTTTCCTCCGGCGGAATGATCAGAATGCTGGGCGTCCAACAGAGAAACGAAGTCAAATCGACCCAAAACCTAGCCATCATCGTCCTATTTTTTATGATTTGCTGGATTCCCCTGTACACCATCAATTGTATCATCGCATTTTACAAAGATTTCAAAGTCAATTCGACATTTATGTTATCGTGCATAATATTGTCCCATTTAAATTCAGCAGGCAATCCTCTTCTTTACGCATATCATCTGAAAGACTTCCGCGCGGCTTTGAAGAATTTTTTTTGCAATTTATTCCATATTCACCAGCCTGAAGGCGACCAACTCGCACCCAGGTATTATTCAAATTATAGTCAAAGCCGAGCTCCGTATCGAAATTCAAGCTCAAATATAGACTTCCGAAAGAAAATGATCGCCGAATCTAAAGTTAGCTCGATAATAAAAAATTCGGCCATTCTTGCGGCTGCTCCTACGGGTAATATCGATAGGACCATCTGGAATATTGCCGAAGATTCTGGAAGGGACTCGGGGTCCTCCCAGGATTCTCTTAGAGATGTAGATTTTAATTATCCCAATAAGCTTTTAATCAGTAGGCCGGCAACTCCGTACAAATTGAAACTTATGCAAGAGATGAATCAGGCTTACATAGATGCATCCAGTCTGGATGATTCGGACGATGTGTTTATAAACGATTATCTTCCATGCTGCAAAGACACGAAAGAGACTTCTCTGAGTAGTAAAGTTAAATTGTGTGAAAATACAGCGAACCACTTACACATCATATCAAAATCTTCCCCCCAATTATCAAAGAGCCTTTTTCTCGTTGATAGCGATCCTACAAGACAAGCTAAAAGTAGCGAGGAACAAGGAAACTGCCTAAATGTAGAACCCAATTCCCCGAAACAAACTCGTAGGCTCAGTCCATACCGAATTGTAAGTAATTTATTTAAAAACAGAATTAAATTAAATCGTAGTTTAAGTGATGGCGGTAATCATTCGAATGGTTTGAAGAACCTGAAGGATTCCATTGCAAATGATCTGTATTCTGTACCAATGTAATTTTAAATGAAAATCTTTGTGTGTAAGTGTAAGTGGTGCAGCGAGTTGCGGATTGGCACAAATAATCCGCATATTTATTTAGAAGGAGTATGTATTGACGGGCAGCTATACAGTGCGGTTCTTTAATATCCCCTTTTTTTTCTACTACAGATGCATTTAATGTAGGAGAAATATTATTTCTCCTAATATTGGATTTTAATTGGTGCCATATTAGCTCAATAGGATTGAATATACAATATTACGGAGGAAGACGCAACACTGTATGTCCATTTTCTGCTGCAAGTTTGTCACACTCGTATCCCTTATTTATTTTAAAAGCTTTTAATACTTCTAGCAGTTCTCGTTTTTTGTAAGATTCTTCAAAATATAAATCATTTTCAATCATAAAATTTTGAATTTCTGCTTTTGTATTATTAGAATTGGGAATGATTTTTGCTTGCCGACTATGATAACTAGCATTGTCCATTACAATGACGCTATTTTCAGGTATATTTTTAAGGAGTTTATGTTTAAACCAATCTTCAAAAAGTTGTGCGTCGGTATCTTGATGGTAATCTAAAGAAGAATCTGCTATGTTTTTAGCTGAAAGCAACAGACGATTTGGAACAAACCCGTTCTTGAACCAGCATGTAATATTGTGATTCTTTTGCCTTTATTTGATGGTCCCTTAGCTTGACATTTTTTGGAAGAATCATCCCAACCTTTCCTTGGAGTGTCATAGGTATCGAACCATGTTTCGTCAAGGTAAATAATTGTACGATTTTCTTCTCTAAATTGTTTAACAGCTGTTAAATATTTAAGTCTCCATTCCCGTAAACATTGAGATTCCATTAATGTTTGTCTCTTATCAATGCTTCGGTATTTAAAACCCATTTTACGCAATATTTTCCTAAGGATTGAAAGGCTAAAAGAGATATTTGTTTCGTCTTTAATCAGCCGCTCTTTGAGGGAAATCAAAGTGGGTACAGTTTGTGCCTCATACATTTGGTAAACCTTTCTTCTTAATAAATCCATGTAATTTTCGTCAATGTTTCTAAATATGCCAGAATAACTCCGATTTTTTTCTAGGATTAACAGCTTTAAGTACTATGTCTCTTACCGAAGATAAAGGAGTTTTTGTCAAAGTAGACGTCTCTGCTAAAGCATCCATCGAATTAAAATTTCTACTCAACAACGATTGATACACATTTTTAATTATTAGTTTGGCATCGGTTTCTTTTAAAAATGACACTTGAAGATGCCCCTATGAGCACAATTCCAAGGACGCCACATTCTACCACTAATAAGCCTAACTAAAAATTACTCGCCGGAAAACCACTAAAGATTAAAATAATTAAAAATCAAAATCACTTTGTATTTATATATGCATCAGGCATAGGTATAAATTGAATTTGTATACCTGATCCGGCTCTGCTCGAAAAGGTTTTAAAATTTGTGATTTCCTTACTTATTTTATGGCCGAAATGAGATTTTATTGCAGTCAAAGGATCAACGGTATAATTCAGCAAATACTATACTCTACAATGTCAGAATATTACTTCTCTATTCGCACCCAAAATAAAATGGCGGCGTTTTAAAAACTGCACATTTATTATTTTTTATTATCCTTTATTTCATGGCATAGTGTAGTAGAGAGACATTTTATGGTGCTCAATTTCAAAATGGCGGATGGGCGTCATCTTAATAAAAAAACTGAATAGGAAGTGGGATACATAATTTTAAAGGTCCTATACTTTATACGATCTCAGAATATTGTAGCCCTAGTCGCATCCAAAACAAAACGGCTGCTTTTTAAAAAATAATATTTACTATTTTTTTCTTTTATTATTTTAGTTTAGATTTTACAATTTCTCATAAAATAGTGAGTATTAGTCAGCTGTTTTGGCTGCTTTATGCCTAGTTGTAAAATTTAAATTAAAAAAATAGTAAATAAATTTTTTTACAAAGCCGCCATTTTGGGTGCGAATAGGGACACAATAATATGGGATCGTAAAGTACTCGATAGGACCTTTAAAATAATGTATCGCAAGACCCCACTTTTTAATGAAGATGGCGCCCATCCGCCATTTCGAATTTGAGCGCCATGAAATATGCAAGAAAGTGCGGCTCTCTGATTGCTACTACACTATGCCAAGTTGTATTTATTTTTCTACGACGGTAAATGAAATAAACGCCGGGGTAATAAAAAATAATAACTGGGTATGCAGTTTTAAAACGCCGCCATTTTGTTATGGGTGGGAATAGAGATTCTGGCATCGTAAAGTACTCGATAGGACCTTCAAAATGTATCTCAAGACCCCTCTTCCTATTTAATTTCCTTTACCAAGCCAGCGCCTATCCGCCATTTTGACAGTTAGAACTATCATTCTTACGTAAGGTGGATTACCTTCCTCATATGAGCCGCACCTAAATTTTGTGAAAAAAAATTTAGCGGGTCAAAAGTTTAAACGTTAGCACGGTAGGCGGGCATTAAAGAACCGCACTGTATAACATATTTTGGCATTATCCGTATCGAGGATAATGTTCTGGCTTTAATAAGAAACAACTATACCTACTCGATACAGGGCGAACTAGATATAACTGTCCGTGGCGGATTTGGAATTCTTTGGTAACTGAAGAGAAATGACGGTAACGCTGGATGAAGTTTTCCGTAACCTTCCTCCGTTCTTTTCCGAAAATAAAATCGCAATATTTTTTCTTTGTGCTCGACTGAAACGTGAAAAGATTATTCCGCAATTTTACTAGAGTTTATTAAGTGTTCGACAATTTTCGCATGTGCGTTGCTCTCTTTTAAATACCTTTAAGCCACCTTCCCCTTCAGTGAACCTAGTATAAGTGACAAACGAATTTACTAAAATATACAGGTTGCAAAGGTTCCCTTATTCCTCATAGTAACATAATTATTATTAATTGGTAATTATTATTACTGACATGTAAAATTATATACGAAACAAAATCCTTCGTTCACAAAGTGCGTCATAATTTAGTTTTCTGGGCAGCAACGTGTAGGTACTTTTATTGAATATAAACATAAACAGGGCGGTCGGTCTTGTTTACCGTGCGTAAAGTTTAACTTAGTAGGTAGCATATTTTTTGCCATTAACGGAATTTTAGCGGAAGTCAATAAAATGATATTAATAAACGCAATTTAGACTTTAAAATGGTTATTTGCGGAGACAAAGATGCAAGTGTGAAATTTTTTTTGAGAGCTAGCCCGGCTAATTCTATAGAGGAAGCAGTTAGATACATTATGTATGTTTCTAACTGCTTCCTCTATAGAATATAAGTTATTTTAGATTCAAAATTATTTAGAATCAAACAGTGTCGGACCATGCTACTTCCAATCATCCGCTTCCGTAATCACTTTGTTTCCTCAAATAAACATTTTAGTCAAATCAGTGGCGGATATACTGGGGGGGGGGGGGGCTAGAGGGGATATAGCCCCCCATAGCCCCCCCTCCATGACTAATATTTAGAAGAGGTGAGGTAAGGCTGAATTGCTTAGCACCCGCTAAGCCTCGCCGTCTAGAAACGTCACTATTTTCCAAAAATTATTAATTAAGCAGTTGCGGCTATTCGGAGGAAGTAGGGGAAGCGCCACTCCCTCGCCCTGGGCGTGAATTAGCGTGAATTATATTGACGCTTAACGATAATCTGTGTCTATAAGAATATTTTTCCTTTGCTCTTTCTCTAGATTTTCACCCATGAGCGAATTAAGCGATATTTGGGTGTGGTCCGAAAAATTTTTATCGGCCTTTTCTTATCCCCCCGCCAAGTCTAATCCTAGATCCGCCACTGGTAAAAATTGTGTTTATTAATAATAAGTTTCCATTAAGCGTATTTATCAGTGGACCGCGTGGACCGATTTGGGATTTTGCCGCGGAACAGCATAAGTCATTGTTATTGAACAATAAGACAACATCGCCATTCCAAGACATGACGAGCCAGCGTGCTGGCCGGCTGTGTCGAGGGAATAGGAGATGTTTCTCTTATTCTTCCGCCTTTGATCACCCGAAGCGTTGCCAAATCACTTTAGATAGTTGCGATTTTAGATGTATTTTCTGAAAACCTCGGTGTGACATTTTTTTGCATTAAGACTAAGCTATAAAATTAATTGAGATTATTGATAATGCATGCAATTCTTTCAAAAATGACTGCATAACCATATTTTTTCAATTTAAACGTTATTTACCGTTTTTAAATTCTTTTTCGAAAAATTCAAGATAATGTAGTCATGTATTACCATATTTCGAAGCTAAATTTAAAAATCCAATAGTTTTCTTGTAGTTTGTCACACCTTTTTATCTTAATGGAGGTCATGCTCTTAACTTCCGCGAAATATCTCCATTGAGTTTCCCTTGAATTTTCTCCACTTTTAAAGATGTGATCGTTCTTCGAGGGAAGATTTCATTTTAATTTATAAAAACGCTAGACTGATATTTTATTATTTATAGTTCTGTTTTCCAATGAATACAGCCTTTTGAACATTGGATTGCTCATATCTTAAAAATGGTTCCAGTTAATATAGAGAAACTTATATTTTTGGAATCAGGAAAAGACGATAATATCATAAAAAATACATAATATTAAAAAAAAACTTTACGCCACAGTTCTCTTGTTTAATCTAAGCCGCCGTTTAAATGTCAATTTCATACTCTATGGGAAAACTTAAACAATATGGCTATATTGGTTTTAAAAAAAATACAAGTCAAAAATAGATACTGTTCAGTCTAGGTTAAATATTTTCCCGCTATAGCTGCGCTTACAAAATCCTACATTTGGGGGTTTCTAGGCATGCGGAATTGAACAATGTTGCCAGATTTCCCAGTTTTGCGCTACCCGTAAATATTTTGTTATTTTACAAGGAATGCCCCATTTATTTTTACTGCAATGAATGAATTTTAAGAATCTAAGAAATATTTTTTAAGTGATAAACAGTTTATAGTACATATACGCAATAGAATAGTAATTTTAACGACACTAGTTTTTAATTAAATGTCCAAAGCGGGCTCCATTCTTTGTCAGACAGTGCCCAAGTCGATCATAAAGGCCAATTTATAAACTCGACGATGACGATTGACGGTGCAGTTTGACGGTGCTGTTTGACGGTGCCGTAAAAAGCTGGATTTATAAACTTGACGATGGCGACGATAACCTATAACCTGTTTTTCTCGGCTTTTCTGTATTTTTATGTGATTATATTAATTTTGGTGTTTATGTGATCTGAATGATACTATCAACACTTATCAACAGTACACTTTAAAATGGTTAATAAGATGGTATAAAATAAAATAATATTTACAAAATATCACGTGACATGTAAACACGATTTTTATTGGCTGTGTAAACTTGCTACGAACGTTGCTACGGCCGTCCACCGTCAAAAGATAAAATTGGTTCATGTCGGCCGTCACCCACCGTCAAACTGCACCGTCATCGTCAAATATAAATGGTCTTATGCATTTCAATATGTTTAAGCTGTACCGTCACCGTCGAACAGCACCGTCAATCGTCAACGTCGAGTTTATAAATTCAGCTTTAAACTCTCGCAGTGGATTACTTAACATATTCGGTCTTACAAGTGCAACTTCGGTGCGGATTCTTTGGTAGAGTCCGTCCAAATTTTCTAGACGAATTTTGTATACTCGATTCTTCAAATGACCCCACAAGAAGAAGTCTAGTGGGGTCATATCAGGGGATCGAGGTGGCCATTCTAATGCATCACGTTTTCGAATCAACCTCCCTGGGAATTGGTTGTTTAGACACTGCACGGCTTCCCTTGACGAATGGGCCGGGTAGCACCATCATGTTAATGGATCTTACTAAATTTAAGAAACAATAAATTGGACTTTCCGATTAAGATAACAACACCACTATGTGTAGCACAAAACTGGGAAATGTGGCAACAGCAACGATATCATTGTTCAATTCTGTAAACTGCCCAGAAACCAGTGGCGGTTCTTCCACAGGAGCACATGCGCACGTGCACCCCCAAAACGAATAAAAAAATATTAATTTATATTCATTGAATATTATTTATCATATAAAGTCCGACCCTCCCTAATATTTTATCGTACCGTCAACCAAACTGTATTTTATAGGCTCTCCGGCAACCGTGCCTCGGTCGAGGTTAATGACGATTATGACGAGACTTGCTCGCATGTGCGAATAAGTAGGCGGGCATAATGCAGTTTCTCTGTAGTAACAGGAGACAGCGGGCGATAGCGAGGCTATGGCGATTTAACATGGGAAAGGCGCACAATTTTAGTGTGCGCCGCGCCGTTGTCTGTTCGTGCATCTAATTAGAAATTCGAGCGTGTATGTTTTAATATTTTAATATTATTTGTTTATTAAGTTAAAATGAATAGTTTGACGGTGGACTATTTAAAAAATAACTTTAGTTCTTTGAGTTTGGAGGAAAAAATTGAAGTGAAGAATGCGGGAAGACGTAAACCCGAAATTAATTTAACGCAGACCACAAAGGGTAAATCTAGAGACTTTATTAGAAAGTTTAAAAATTTAATATATGAATAAAAATTTATAGAGGGTATTCCAAACTTTAATGAGGCTGTTATTGATCAATTTACTACAATTAAGAACCGAAGAACGGACTTTACGTTTAAGCTCTATACACACTAAGAAAACCTTCCTTATTTTCCAAAAGTTATATTTCCTTGTGTAAAATTAAAAAATAAATAAAAATATGATTTACATAACGCATTTTCCTTTTCTTTCTACATTTAAAACGCCTAGAAATTAATTGTTTGGTCGTTACACAAAAATAAAATTAAAAAAAAAATTCACCATACTTGTGAACCCCCTCTATCATAGGTCACGAGCCGCCACTGCCACAAACTCCCAAATGACGAATTTTGTAAGCACATCTTTAGCAGTTTTGAAGATGTTTAAGCGTTCCGATACTTTTTACTAGCACATTATGTTTGATGATGTTTCATGGATAATAAATATGTGATTTTGTGTTCAATCGCCATTATTTGTTTAATATTCTCTACTTTCTAGTCGCCTATAAGTGAAAACATAGCATGTTTGGGTATGCAAGCTTGTAGTAGTTGGGGAGACTAAAGTATTAGTAGAGGGGCTTAACGCCAAATAATTTTAAGTAAGTCAACGGGACCCCTTTTTGTGGACCCCATTTTCCTGACACCTAAGTATTCCTGTACATCAGTGGATAATGTCGTCCGAATCCCTACTAAAAGGTTTAAGTCCCGCCTAATTTTATTCAGATGCCACTATATCTGATATAAATTAAAAAAGTACATAAATGAGGTCCAAATCGAATTTCGACAAGTGGACTATAGAATAGATGTGAATTTAAATTTCCTTCGCTATGTCAACTAAAATACAATTTTTAGAATGGGTCAGGAAAATTAAATTCAGATTTGAATATTCGATCAAGACAAATTATTTTTATAGAAGAACTAGAGACATTTTTGTATATACTTCATATGCCTGATCATGTCAGTGAATAAGGCTCTAAAAATGCGGGTGTTAGTACCTAATTAGTCCAGTTGGCAACGATTATCATGTTACTATAATTGTCACTGTTGTCAAATAAATTATATTGTTATAAATATTGTGTTATTTATTTATCATATCCTTATTTCTACATTTTTTTTTTTTTGATCAAACACAAGCACTATAGGAAAAATAATCCTTTAGGGCAGCGTTTCTCAAACTTTTTTGACCACGGACCCCTTTTGGTACTAGAACTTTGTTGTGGGCCCCCAGCCGCTCACTACATTAGTACAGAATTAATTCTGGGATAGGAAGTCATGCCTCTCTAATTACCTTTAGTTAAAAATAATTTTTATTCGAATCTTATTATTTTTCACAAATCAAAAAGAATTAATAAGCCATAATCTGAATAATATATCACTGGCTGCAGCAAATGTACTTTGTGAGATGGATAGTTCTGCTTTCTTCTTCCATGCAGCTATGTTATGTTGGGCTTAATTTGAAGAAAGCTGCAGCCTGATATATTTGGTTCGGCATTAAGTCGATTATGATATTTTGTTTTTGTGACATTCCCACTTAGCTATTCGTGGACCCCTAAGTAACTGCTCGCGGACCCCAGTTTGAAAAACGCTGCTTTAGGGCATTCTAGGAGTGGTGCGTGTGCGCAAAAAGCCATTCACGTGGGTTTTGAATCGTTGGAGGTTATATTCGTTGGGAAAAACGACCTCGGGAAGGTCGTTCCATAAGGATGAAGTCCCCGAGTACTAAGTAAGCTTAACTCACATATGGATGGGCGGCAGTGGTTCGTCGTGTATTTCTGCTATTCGCCGCTCTGGGCAGAATTAACAGGGCAAGGTCAGCCGAGCACTTTACATGAAAATCCCCAACCTGTCTTCGATGTTCTAGGCTGTCGAGGTTCTTCGTCAGTTCGTAATCTTCAATCAAAAGAATTTGAAATATGTATTGTTAAATACAATTTTTTTCCAAAATTTTAAACCACTTTTGTACTTTTAGATGAAAAACATAGATACCTACTACATACATAGATCCCAACCAGGGATCCCAGCCTATGCATCGCGACGCCGTGTAGGGTAAGCAGGGGCGTCGTGAGCAGAGCTTTTTTGATTTGATCTTCAATCTGGTGGAGATGGTCCCCATATGAAAGTAACAATTTTTTTTAAGTAGGACTCCCTGACAAAATACTAAACCTCTAAGTGCGCCGCGAACTGAAAAAGGATGGGAACCACTGACATAGATAAAACACTTCATGATTGCACTGGCGGCTCGCCAGGGGAAGGACAGCCGCCTTAGGAGGGAGCGAGAAGCAATCAATTTGTATTTATTCAATAAATTGAATTAACCAATAATTATTGAATAAGAATGGATTGTTTTTTTTTTCGCTTTTTCTTCTTTGTTGAGCTGCATTATTGCCAATTATAATTTGCCTCGTTCAAATTTAAAAAGGCAGCTTGTGGGCAATAGGAATAAACTTCTTAACACACCATGACAAAACTAGTGACTTTTTAAAGTGAAAGGTCTAGTAGACTTTTAAAGGGAATAGAATATAGTAACAGTCGATTTCTCTACAATTTGCTTAGATGAAGTATAGTGATAACAATTACAAATAAATCTCACATGTATCATGAACAATTTTGCTTCTATACTTTTTCTCTGACCCTTCAAATAAAGTAGTGGGGGTAACGCAAACATTGATTTGAAAAAAATTCAATATCTCAGGAACGCCTTATCGGAAAATATTAAAGTTGTAGTCATTTAAGAAGAATAGTTCCTCAAGCTCTATTAGCTATACCAGCGTTACTCAAAGTGTGCTCCGCAAAGCCTCCAGTAGGGCTCCGCCGGCAGTCATAATAAAATGAGTACATGTATTAAAGTGGAACCTATAAGAATAAAGTTACCTAACCTACCAACGCCTACTTATAGGTTTTACAGGTACATATACGTAAATTTAATATATTGTTAAGTAAGCGTATTACATCGAAATGTTACTAGCTTCGGTTTAGGCCGTTTAGGGCTCCGTTAAAAATTTAGTTTCCGTCACCAAAAAACTTTGAGAACTGCTGAGCTACACTATAAGCGATTTCTATGTCATTTTTACTGTAGTCGCTAGATGGCGCTTTTTACAGATTTAACATATTTTCTGTTTTTTTTTTTTCGAAAAACTTAACCGCGATGGTAAAGATGTTATTACACAGCAAATAAAAGACTTATATTTAATAATAATATTGGGAAGAAACGTCAAATTATTCCTTTTGAGATCCACTGGAAGCTTTCGTCCACTTATTTTTCAGGGATGTCGTTCTGCAGATAGAACTGAATCAATGTTTTAGCGTATATAGGCTTTAATTCCCATGTTACTACTCGGACATTGTCTTTTGATTCGGGAATGTCACGAAATACTATTTAAAAGTGCATTTTTAATATTCAAATTAGAAGAAATCTGATCTCAAAATGAATAATTTGACGTATCTTCCCAATATTATTATTAAATATAAGTCTCTTGTTTCCAAAGGCTTCTTATTTTTACAATATATGTAATTATCGGGGCGATTAATAAATAGTAATTAGCTAAATTAATTTTTGATCGATATCTCCTGTTAGAAAAAAGATACAAACTTGCGGTTTACACCGTTTGCTCTGCCCTTATTCCTATTTGTAATGGTGTAATAACATCTTTACCGTCGCATTTGTTTTTGGAGAAAAAACATAAAATATGTTAAATGTGTAGAAATGACATAGAAATCGCTTATAGTGTATCTGATAGAACAAGAAGAGCGCTTTTAAATGATACAACTTTAATAATTTCCCATAAGGGGTCTCTGAGATATTGAATTTCTTCCAAATCAATGTTTGCGTTACCCCCACTACTTTATTTGAAGGGTTAGAGAAAAACTATACAGGGTGTCCCAGAATATGTGGGCAATCTCCCGGGTTCAGACTTAAAAATAACAGGAGAAGTTCCTATACATTTTTCATCCTACGGCCACGGAGATACGGGTCCATAACGGACGTCCCTGAAAATAGTTGTTTTTTTAAGTACTAAGTGTAATTTCTTAATTTTTTAGTATAATGGTTACTAGATGAGGCTTTGTTAAAATTCGCCCTTTTAAACACATTTGGCTTATTTAGTTTGCCAGGGACGGACTAGACGTACCACAAAAATGCTTTTTGTACACCTTGTATGATGAAGGAACGACAATAATATTTTTAAATACATCACGGGGAGAGGGGCATCTTGGAGGTCATGACCCCCCCCCCCCCCCCAACCACTCTAAAACTTAAGCTGAAAAAAAGGTACTCTTGATCAATGTGGATAAAATTAACTGTTTTCGAAAAAAATATATTTTTTTGCATTGGTTGTTGTTTTATGTTCATAAAATTCCCTCATTGTTGCCATGGTTTTTTTCACTGTACCGATTTAAACAAGAATATTTATGCCAGTGTCAGTTTATGGTAGTGTCTTGAAATTTGCGGTTTTTCTTCTTTGTCTTATTAGTTAGTAACTTAGTAATGGAATTTACGTACTGAATATAAATCATGTTGAACAAAAATATTATTTTTTTCGAAAATAGTTCATTTTATCGACATTGATCAAGAGTACCTTTTTTCAGCTTAAGGTTTAGAATATCTAAAAATATTATTGTCGTTACTTCATCATACAAGGTGTGCAAAAAAAAAGTATTTTTGTGATACGTCTAGTCCGTCCCTGGCAAACTAAATAAGCCAAATGTGTTTAAAAGGGCGAATTTTAAGGAGCCTCATCTAGTAACCATTATACTAAAAAATTAATAAATTACACCTAATACTTTATAATTTAAAAAATAACAATTTCCAGGGACGTCCGTTATGGGCCCGTATCTCCATAGGGGAGGCCTTAGGAAGAAAAATGTATAAGTGCTCTGAACCCGGGAGATTGCCCACATATTCTGGGACATCCTGTATAAGGAAAGTTGTTCATGATATATAGGAGATTTATTTGTACGTATTTTCAATATTTATCTAAGAAAATTGTAGAGAAATCGACTGTTAACAAATGACTACTAGTGTTACGGTCCCTAGAGGCCGTCCTACAAATTTGAAAATAATTTGCAGCAATTTCTCTTGGCAACTTTTCCCATAAATATTTTTTTGCAGGAACTGTATGGTGAACGGTTTCCGAGATACAACCGGCGTCCTCTCCTAGTGGCCACCCGGTACTTTGAGGCCCTGATTGGTCATAGTGTCCCGTGATGCTCTATAAATTGGCTCGAAATAAATAAACCCTAATAAAGTTATTGTTAAAATAGCATTATTTAAAAAATTTCAAATCTAACAATGTCCAAACAGCATTAAACAAAGGTGAAAACATACTAAAATGTAGGGTCCCACGGAGATAATTTTCAAAATTTTTATTTAAATTCCCAAAAATTGCCCGCACACGGGTATAAAAATATTACACTTACAATAAATCGAGGTGAGTCACCGATTTTTTTTTCTATACTTTCGAATGCGAGATTTTTATTCTCCGTGTTTTTGAATGGTGCATTATATCATGGTGTTTTTGCATCGAATTTTGCTTCCTTTTGTTAGTTTATTTGCAGTGGTCCGTTCGAAAGGAGTTCGCGTTCTTCGCGGGTCTTTTTTTTTGAGGAAATAATCCCGCGAGATTATTACGTCCTCCAAAACAGAATACTCCTCACTGCATTAAAGTCAGAATTTCGGGTATTCGGGCTGTAAAGTCATCCTAAAAAAAAGTTTTGCTCTGTTCCCTGAATGGTAAGTTTATTAAAATTCCTTTTTCTGAGCATGTTTAGCAACATTTAGTTACATATAATAATAAATTGATTTATGATAGAGATGGAAGAAAGTTTTTGATATATGTTTCAATTATAGAATAATACAAAAACCGTAAAAAATCCTTTATTATGTGACGAGATGAAGTTAAACATATTTTAAAAATATATTAGGGTAATGATAGTTTCTACTTTTAAAAGTTCTTATATAAATACAGCGTTGCCATTTGTCCGTTTACGTAACTGAGTTCTCCGTGTATAGTGGAGACGGGCAGAGCCATATTCGACCAAGCTGGCAATGAAATCCAAACAAAAAAAGGCAAAGTTTTTATCGTGAGTTTTCTGACGTTTTGGAATATATGGGTTATTTTATTTTTTAGTCGTATTTGAGACTTTCAACGCAACCTCCTTTTTTGAAATCGTTGGACATAGGGAGCTGAAATTTGGCATTTGTTTAAAAAAAAATGTAATTTAGGGGATTAAGAGTAGTCACCAAAAATTTTATGATATGGTATAAGTAAAAGTTATAAGGAGATAGAAACCCTTTTTATAAATAAATATCATTTTTAAAATAATTGCTTATTTACGTTTTAATTTTCAAAACACACATTACTCCGAAGGGGTCAACAACTGTTTGGTTTTCAGAAGGTTGCATTTTGTATTGCCAATATAATTTTTTTAAATAGGTAAAGACGTTTGATTGTTCTCATAATTCACAGTCTAAACTCCTATTGGGCGACTTCTTTATGTTTATGTCGATTATACTGTGAGTTTGTAATAATCTTTGGCAGTCGAACTTACGTGTTAAGGGTTCCATACTAAAATTCTTTTTGTTTCATTTTGTTTCAAGAATAGTTCCGTTGTTATCTAGAGTATACAAAAAATTTTGAAACAAAATTAGTAGGAGATCTACACTGTGAAATTATTTTTAACTCTACAAAGTGACTAATCGGAAAAAATATTGACATTGTCAAAAATATCAGAAGTCATGTTTGCAAGGACTAAATCATGTGGTTTTGTATCCTATTAACACATACCAAATTTGAAAATAATATCTAGTATCTAGTAAGTAGTGTTGGGAAAACCCCAACATTTTAATAATCGAGTGTATCGCTCGAGCGAATAATCACTTGAAATTAAGAAGAATGTGTTTAAAACAACAGGGGTTGTTTTTGTAAGTTTTAGAAGTCCAGCCTGATTTTTTTTTAAATTGCATCCTTTAATTTTTTAAGAATTTACAATAGCCTCTGGCTAGCCAGTGAAAACAAAACCCATGTCGCGAAAAGAGATATTTGTTTGAAATTTGGTACCCGCTATAAATGATGGCGATCTTTTTAAGGGTGATATTTTGACGTATCTCTCATCGGTTATACCGGAAGTTAGGCTGAATATTATTATTTTAAATAGAATGGACTAAATATTTTATTATTTTTCGATTCTATGTAAAAAGGCAACTTTTATTAATAATTTCTTATACCCATATCCAACCGTTTCTGAAATAAAATTATTTAAAGGATTTTTTATATAAAAAAATTTGATCATACTTTGTAACTAATAAAGATATAAAAATTTGAGAAAATTTATTTAATAAAAACACTAGACATTTTTTACACAGGGTATTTTAAAAATATACCTGTCTGGTATAATGTACTGTAATACCTGTCTGTATAATAAATACTCATCAAGAATTTTTATTTTAAATTAAAAACTACTTATGATGGAAACATGTATGTACTGAACAATTAGTTACAATACAATTGACTTATGAGTAAACAGGGTGTCCGATAATTAATGGTATATGGAACGACATGAACTCCTTACGTAAAAATATTAGGATTTAATTATACTTACCTATATCCGAAAGTTGATATTAACTGAGATACAGGGTGTTAAAGTTAAAACTTCATTTTTGTTCTTCTGTAATAACTTTGAGAGACAATACGCCCTTATTGTATAAGGTTTCATCGGGTGGTCTGGGAAATAATAATTTTCCCATACATTGGTATTTGATAGTATGAATATACCTGAAAAGTATAGACTTTTTATTTTTGAAACATTTTCTGTTCCATAGCAACTGCATCTCTAAATTTTATTTGTTTTCTCATAGGTTACTTTAGGAAAAAAATTTTGCTTCTAAATGAATAATAATTGGGCAGGGTGCACTAAACAATTTCAAATTTAAATGCAAATATCTCCGAAACGGCAACTCTGGGCGACCTAAACTTAGTATACCTTTTTTTCGTAAAAGTATTATTTTCGTTAATAACTTCAATACACTGAGGCACAAAAAAGTTATGACCTAATAAATGTACAAATAACACCGCAGACAGCGCCCCATACATTGTACAGTATAGTAGACCATGAGACAAAAGCTAATATCCTAGAAACAACTATGTTGACTATTAACATTTAACGTCAATTTCATTTTTACATATTCATTTGCGAAAATGACGTATCAACATTTTGAAAAATTTGATTTGATATCAGTTTACATTGAAAGTGGAAAAACCGTAGAAATGGCGCTAAATGTATATTTTGTTCGCTATCCGGAAAGACGGTAACCATTTAGGAACATATTCCGAGCATTTGCGATGATTCCCGTTATTTTTTACCTTAATCTGAATCTTTTATTTCGTTTCATCCAAAATAATCCATGGTGTGTTATATATTTGAAAGGAGAATTTAAAATAGTATCTCTTTAGATTAAAATATACAGAGTGTTCCATTTAACAGAATGAGCTTAGGTCCGATAACTTTTTTACCTGACCCCCGTATATTTATTCTGAAAACAACAGATTATTCAGCAATTAATATAAAGAAACTTCTGTATAAAACATTTTTCTGTATATCTTTTAAGTGAGAAAATATAGGGTAATTTTGAAATTGTTAATTTTTTGATTTTCCCCCGTATCTCTTAAGCGAGCAAAAATTTTCAAATTTTGATTTTACTATTTTAAGTTTGACCCAAAAAGAGCACATGACACCTACATTATTTTTTTGATAGCACTAACAATTACGGAGATGCCCTATAAAATTATCGAAAATGGGACACCCTGTAATTTTATAAAAAAATCAATTTCTCGTCCTAAAAAACCATAATTGCCAAACTTTGTAATAAAACGTTGGTTTCCTGCAAAGTTATTAGAGAAAAACAAAAAAAAAAGTTTTAACTTTAACACCCTGTATCTCAGTAATTAGCGGACACCATGTATATTATCTTATTATACCAGAAAAGTATACTTTTTTAAATATAAAAAATGTCTAGTATTTTTATGAATGACACATAACTTTTCTAAATTTTCTCAAATGTTGAAATCTTTATCTTCACTAGTTACAAAGGAAGGTCAAATTACCTTTGACATGTTTTTTTGTATGAAAAATTATTTTAATGAATTATACCTCAGGAACGTTGGAGATGGGTGTCGGAGAAACAAAAGCTAATTGAATTTTTACATATAATCTAAAAATGCCAGGAAAATATTATAAAGAAATTAATTGTTCGAAATTAACAATTGCAGCCTCCTATTCTTAAAAGAATACTATTTTATACATTTTAAATTACTCCTGTATAGTATTTTTTAATGCGTATTCGACTTGACCACAATAAGCTTAATTTGGCTTAACGTTTTCGTGTATATTCCGAAATAAGGTACCTATTTGACCCTCGTACCTCCCCTGTATGTTGTTGATGACTTAAAGTCATTCTACATACACTTAATATGGTAATAAACATCCACCAACTTTTATATTTTAATTGTGAAACAAATTGTAAAGAAAGTCCCATTTGTTGCACAATTAATGTACCACACTGTCTATTGATGTTTGGATTATTAGTCAATTTTATGTCATGTTATAATTTTACTAAGTCATATCACAAAAAATCGAAAATTCAGTACCTACTTTTTTCGAGTAGTATATCTTGCGACTAGTTTTTAAACTATCAAGTTGATATTTTGGCGCACAAGAACTATGCTTATACTTCTATCTCAACATAAAAATCTTTCTCTACTGTGACACCAGAGGACACTTTACCTGAAATTCAAATTTCATTTTTGACATATCGTTTTTACCGTTATTGGAAAAAATGGCATGTCATTTTAAAGACAAAACCATACGTGGGTCAAAATTTTTTTTACAGGCAACTTTTAGTAAATTGGAATTTAAAAATAAATAATCTAAAAACACCTGTTAATTTTTTAATAGGTTTCTTATAGTATCTAAAATTATATATGTCCGGGAAAAAAATCATCGTCACAAAAATCTTGGTCTATTTTTGTATAGCACGAACAAACCCGATTTTTTAATAACTTAATGCCGGTCACATAACTAATTTCCTTATACTCTACACGTCAATATTTGGAACTGAGTTATTTTAATCAGTCACTATAACCATTTTCCTATTATTTATAACAGCCCTATCTTATATTGGCTTAAAGTTTTGGAATAGAATGTTAAAATATTAAGAAAATAGTCATATTTTTAATCTACCTAAGGTGTAAACAAAACTTGCACATCAAAATATATTTTTCCTTAATGATATCTATGTTGCCAATATCCTAAAATAGTAAAAATAAATCTATGACCGCTGTGGCTACTAGCAATACAAATATATTAAGTGTGACCGGTGTTACAATAATTAAATAGTTCCATTGTTACTTGGAGTTAAACTTTAAAAATCAAGCTATTGGAGCTTAAAATGCTTTAATGTGAAAATAATTAACAATTTAAACTTACTTTTATATTATTTTTTGTTTTAAAACCTAAATTAACATAATAAGAACCTTACCTAAACAGGAGCACGCTTTACACAAACTCAAACACATACCGTCACATTTGTAAAGCTATATTAGGCCGACCTCAAGTGGCGTTATTTATAAGCAATTTCTGCCGTGACCGGCGATACATACGGCTGCGGAGACGGAACTTCCGGTTAATAATTGCGTTAGAGAAACTAAACTTTGAACATTATTTTTTTAATACAAATTGTACTAGGAGTGTAAATTATTTATATGTAAAAGTAACTTTAGTAAAATGACGTGAAATATAAAAGGGTAAAGTTAGAAATTATTGACTGGAGACACGCGACCGGCGTTATATTTTTAAATTCAAATTAGAATACTGCAGCTATAATCTAAAAAAAACTTTTAAAATTGCTTTCTAACGCAGGAAGTAACATACATTTTGCAAATTATAATCGCTCCTATAGGCAAATAGTTTATTTTAGTAAGTTATATGCTAAGGACTGAAAGTGACCTATAAAAAGGCACTCTTTATTCGAGTAGATAAACCATGCCATTTAGGCGCAAAACTGGAATTACAGTTTTTGTTAGCAATAAAATCAGTTTTTCAAAAGGAAAAAGAACAAAAAGTATTGAGTTTCAGACTTTTTATTATATTATACTACATGTATTTTAGCATGTAGAATCACCTCTCCAAGTTTCCTGATGCATTATCCGAACACCACGGTATTTGTATTATTTTTACTGTTTTTTTCTTTCAGATAATTTTTCACACACACAAACACACAATCATGTATCACGGAACGGGACGCGGTCATCTCCAGGCCATAAGCATGCACTAGGCCTAAATCCGGTGATTGTTGTCTTGGGGTTTCAGATGTGTTAATGGCAGCAGCAAACTGGTATGTCCACGGAACTCGGGCATACCGGTGCCAGCTCACTTCACAGTGGTTGGGCAGAGTGTGTGTGACGGATCTGCCCTCCCGATGGTCGTTGTGAGAGCAGAACATTCAAGAATCTAGAAAGACGGAGCGTAGATCCTGTGAGTTTTGGAGAAGGCACGACAACGGGCTTTCAAAATTTGCGGTGTGTTTAAATCTTTCATTAGATGTCGTTATTATAAAATTAAATATTTATTTACGTTATAAAATACCATTAACGGACTTTACGGATTGGCAACAGAGCAGTCTCATCGTTGGACAAGATCAGCAACCTCATCGTTAAGGTCTCCACCTAAAAATAATCTGATAAGTACGATGTAAAATTTGAATATTGAATATCGTTTTAAAACTGCTTTTTTTTAAACATTATTTCTCGAGTACGGCAGAGGACGGTTCTAAAAACTAGAATGTTATGCATTCTGATACCGTAATTATTTATTTTTATTTTAACAAACAAATTTATTTATAAAAAATCAAATTATTTCACCAATGAATTTGAGGTTTGTAAAACAAGAAAAAAATATTTTTTGAAATATTCTCTGTTCTCTGGACTGTTAAGAAATTATTTTTCAGGTGTTTGCATAAAAATTCGAAAGAAAGTAGCACTTAGGACTCTTAGTCTGTCTTATTGTCTGTGTTATTTAGAACTGTATATTTTTCTATTAATTAAAATTACCCCTTCGAACAAACCCGATTTAAAAATATACGTTCTTAATTCTTACAATTATTATAAAAGGTAAATTCTAAAAGTTGTAGCAAAGGTAACCACGCAGCTAATATGTATTTTTTAAATCCAGACCAAAAAAAATGTCTATTATTTAAAATAAAAATAGAAAAGGTAATGATCAAAATCCAATCAATAATTATTTTTATTTATTTCAGGTACTTAAGTCTAAAACAACGTGCGGTACCGCGTGTGAGGGTTCTGCTCTTCAAGGGTTTGCCTAAACATCGTCGCAGTTTAGAGCGTGGTAGAATTAACCATTGAAGACCCATGCACGTCTGAAAAAGGTGATGGGCAACCTGGTCGGGCCAGGGCGATGTCCTTCTTGTCGTCCCTTGGAGAGCGGACCTGGAAGAATGAAGATGATGACGTCGGGCAAATGGGAATATATAAGGAGGTAACTATTTATTTTATTATTTAAGTTTAAAAGTACCCCAATTATTTAATTAATAAAAATAAAATATGCAAAATTAATAAAAAAATATTATTACTATAATTTTAATTAAGTCAGGTGGTATTAAAACAAGAATTTAAGGTACAAGACTAATATTAATAATACGCCGCCTATTTTTAAACAATGATAATTCAAAATTTGGAGAACACTCAATAATTAGCTGAGAAGAAAGTGATATTCAGGAGATTTTATATTTTAATTTTTATGCTGCTAGGTGTATCCATTTATTTTATCGATACGTTTTGTCAATAAAATTTTTCGTTTTTATGTGTAAGAAATCTATTTAACTACCTAATTTGAAGTTTTAGCGTCCTTAGTTTGTAAACGCATTCGCAAAACGGCAAGAAAAATATTTAAAGAATTTTAAAATTAGTTTTTTTCCGCATATACTACTTTTTGATACATCGCTGAAGGTAGATGGTGCATTCCATTTAGAATATATCTCTCCTAACCCACTGCCCGACGACGACGTTCAACCAATAACTCCTTCAACATATAATCTATCGGTGTCTACTTATAACATCCAAGCAAAATCCTCACGACTTCATTCTGCTGTACTTGCAATCTACCAATCTCCTCCCCTATACATGAAATTAACAAACATGCACAGTAATTAAAATGCGGCAAAATATTTAAAAGTGTTATTTTGTGGAAACAATATGGTGTTGAATTTTTATTTTTTAATATCTCCGAAAGTACTATAGATAGATATTACTTTCAATTTTGGTATGTGTTAATAGGATATAGAGCTACAAATTTTACTTGAAAACTTGAAACAATTGAATAACTTTTTTCAATTGTTTAACCAGTGGCGTCCCTGCAAACATGTCCTCGGATATTTTTTACAAAAAAGATGATACGCCACTGACATTTTTCCATGTTGTTTTTCTGATTAGCCTGGTCAATTCTACATGAAAACGGTCTCTGGAGCTTTTCTCGTCAGATGCACGGTTCTTGATGGAAACCACTAAATTCATATTGAAACTCATTATTATTAACATTGATAAAATAATTAATGATAAACTTTGTTTCATAAAAATTGTTGGTTGGAGTGAGCAATTCGATGCGAAGACGGGCGGAAGCATGCCTTTTAAGTGAAGGTAGCCATTTCCAACAATTTTTATGAATCAAAATTTATCATTAATTATTTTATCAATGTTAATAATAATGACTTTCAATATGAATTTAGTGGTTTTAATCAACAACGGGTGCGTTTGACGAGGAAAACTCAAGAGACCATTTTCATGTAGAATTGACCAGGCTAATCAGAAAAATATCCACATGGAAAAATGTTAGTGGCGTACCATTTTTTTGGAAAAAATATCAGAGGACATGTTTGCATGGACGCCACTGGTGGAACGATTGAATAACTTTTCTAACTAAAATGTGTGGTTCTATATCCTATTAACACATACCAATATTGAAAATAATATCTAAAGTACTTTCGGAGATATTAAAAAATAAACATTTAAAAAATAAAAAACAAACCCGAACAAACACCCTGTAGCAAAAAATTGAAGCCGTTGCGGAGATATGTTCATATGAACTTTTCTTTATAAAATGACCTAAGGAATCACACCCTGAAATATTAGCACGTCATTATGGAACACCCTGCATAGCATATTATGGCACTAGTGGGATACCGCGATTTTCGACCTCGGCGTGTCTGTAATAATTCTCAAACTATACATATTATTATTTTCATAAATTGAAGAATGGAAATTCAAAAAGTGACAAAATTTATATTTTGAGATAATAAAGAGGAACAAGATAATTTGCCTTCAAAATACAACAATAAAAGTTATACCGTCTTGTAACCGGAGAATAGCACTCGTAGTACTACGTACTACGTAGTTTATTTTATGATCTTTTAATTTTTGTATCCCAAATTTTAAAAATCGTGGGGGATCAGTTGTCGATCCGTTGTAAGATTGTTTAGTGTATACCATTTGCAATGGCACAATAATGACATAGAGTGTGAGTGACAAAGGGTATACATATAGCAAAAATGAGTTAAATAAGTTAATTAAGATAATTTTAGTTAGTGAATTTATTATAGCTAGTTGTGATTAAAACTAGGATTTTTTCAAGAGAACATTTTTACCTCCAATAAATTGGAAATATTTTTTTTCTCTTAGGCTTCCCCTAGTTTTCTTCCCTAAAGGGGTATTTCTTAATTTATTATTATTTGATTATGCTCATTAACATTGACCTAACATTTCTTATTAGTCACTTTTTCCGTTCAATATGTAAAATGTCTTATGTCGAATGTGACTAGCTATACTTTCCTGTTTAATCTAATCATTTTAATAACGTACATATTGCGGAAAATACAGAGTATATTTTACTCAAATTTGCCTATTTATCTTAAAGGCTAAACGCATTTTCCTTTGTTTCAGGATCATGGGCACTATAGGAAATTTATAAAATTCGGGACGCGAATTTTTCAGGGTAGCAGAAGACACAGTACCTACCCCCTCGCGCGGTAAAATCAATCCGATCTTTTTAGTCTAACGTACAGAAAAAATCTGATTGTAAATCAATCCGGTCTTTCCTAGTCTAACGTACAGGCAGGATCGGACTGATCGACGTATTAAAATTTTCAAAATGTCTGAATTATTAAACAAAATTAACTTATTAAGACATTATCATGAATATAATATATAGTATTTGAAGTAGATTCACCTGATCAAACTTCGTTGGTTTCTGTGTCTGTTTAATTGTCGCTTCCCTAAGGACAAGTTGTTGCAAAAAATTGTTGTTTTTTGGATCTGTCTGAGGGGCTTCAATTGACTGCGACCATGAAAACTTAGACCTGGAAGCTAAATGTTTGAGACACAAGCTGGATTAGAGCTGATTGCAAGAGTTTATTAAGGTTGTGGTGGACACGAAAAACTATACAAAAACGCGAAAGAAAAATATTTAAAATAGAGAAAAACTTTATAAAATTTTATTGAAAATTGGGATAAACCGATCAGCTGATATTGTCAAAATATTTTATAAAAAAATTTAAAAATATAAAGAACTAAAAATAAATTAATTAAGTATTTATTTGAAAAAATTTAGCAATTATAAATAAAATATTATCTGAGTCCAAATAATATTTCAAAAAAAAAATTAAATTAAAATTTAATTTTTATCAAAAATTTGCTAAGTCCTCAATCAGGAAAAAATAAATAAATAATTTAATAAAAATAAAATTTAATATTCAAAAATTGTACAAAATTAAATTAATGACAAATAATATTGGAAAAACTTTTAAAAACGACTTAATAAGGAATTAAAATTTTTTTTATCTATTTACCAGAATTTTCTAAGTCCATAAGAGCCAAAATTAAATAAAATAAAATAAATTCAAATAAATTGTAGAAAATTATTAAAAACTTACGTTTTATAGATAATCCAAAGAGTAATTTCACAGAAGAAAATAAAATTACTATAATTTTATTTTATTTTCACAAAATAACTTAGAACATTGCACTCTATACGTATAATTCCCTTCTTTCTCAACTTCGGAAAACAATTGAAATTCGGACCGGCCGCGACGGAAAATTTAATATTACTAAACGCGCGGAAAGCGATATGGCAATCGGGTAAACTTTACCCCTACTACCTCTGGAAAACATGACTAAACAAATAAGAGGGGTGCTCTCAATGACAGGATTTACGACGTGGGCATATTGGGAGTCAGGGATTTCGGGGACTAATGCTCGATTTTGAACCTTATACGCCGATAAATCGTCAATTCTGTCAGTATTCCAAGAAAAAACAATAAAACTGTCGAAGGGGAACCCTTCTTTTGGCCACCCAGAGGGCGGAAAAGCCTTATTTAAGCGGAAAATTCCGCTCGTTTCAGCAGTCCATCCAACGAACTGGTCGCGAAATCTACAGAAAACTCTGCCGGTTTTCCGGGAAAATAAGTCAATCCAACGAACTGGTCGCGAAGTCTACCGAAAACTCTGCCCGTTTTCCGGGAAAATAAGTAAAAAGTATTTGATCCAGAACGAATCTCTGTCCGACAAAAAGTGGAACGCGAATATATGTCATCGGGTTTTCCTAAATCGATTAGGACGTGGAAGGTTAGCGCTCAAGAAACCGATTAATTTACGCTATCCAGAACAAAGTTATTTTGTGAGTTATTGTGACGGAAAGATATTACACGGAAATACGTGAGTTTTATGACCTTTTGAGAGTTTTGTAGATTCAGTTCGTAACAACTTGGGTGACTCCACAATTTTAGTAAATTGTGTTAAATTTAGTAGTTTTGTTAAAAAGTTAATATTGTCTATTAAACTAGAAAGCCAACATAAATAAAAAGGAAGTGACTTTTAGCAAGTAAATAATTTCTTAAGGAATGACAATTATGTAAGAAGCTGAATGATTTTGCAAGATAATAAAACAAGTGTATGTAAAAGCTAATTTGTGTCTAATTGCCTAAGTTTAGAGCAGACATACAGTTAAAACAACAGGAATTCAGGTGTGATATCAATTAAAGCTAATCGAGGGTGTCTTTTCCAACCCCTCTGAATTACTAACATCAGATAACAAAAATAAGGGTCATTCGATACTAACACAGGAATCTTCCGAACCCTGCGAAAGTGTTTTATATAGCCCACCTTGTAAAATAAATCAAGCCGCTCGGATTTTACCAACAGAATATACAGGGTGGTTGCTATAACTGGTGTCCGTTGTGTGGGGTTTTTGTTTTGGCTAGTTTTTTTAACTTTCGGGAAAGAATAGAAGATTCTTACTTGTGGATACCCCCATATAAAGTGTTAGCATCAAAATTCCACCAAAGAAGAAAATGGCCACAACGACAAATATCACGCCTACGACAGCAGGAACGACAACAACAAGCCCTGGAATTGCGACAAGTTATGGGAACATCGTAATAGGATTGGATTCCTTGCCAACATATGATGGAACGACACCAATTGACGACTTCCTAACGATTGTAGAAGGAACAGGAATACTTGCAGCCTGGACCGAAACGCAACTGGTAGCTATAACATTATTAAAATTAAGAAATAAAGCTAAACAATTCATAGATTCTGAGCCAGCATTAAGAAATACAAAAAGCTGGGTAATTTTAAAAGAAGGCTTGAAAGACCAGTTTAAAAGACAATATGTAAAAGGAGCCGCAGTTAAAAATTTCATAGAATGTAAACAGAGAACAGGCGAGACTTGCAGACAATTTTTAACTAGGTTAAAGTTATTAGGAAATAGGACAATTAATTTGACAGGAGACCCAGCGAAAGACGATCCTATAAAAGAAAAATTGGAAGAGGACATTACTACACAGTTTACGCTAGGATTAAATATGCCAATAAAACAACGAGTATTGTCAGGAGATCCAAAAACCCTGGATGACGCTTTATCAACAGCTGAACGGGAGGAAAGTATCGAGAATTTAATTCACCCACTGAGAGGTAGAGAATGCAGATTAGTAACAAGCACATCAACTACCGACTCAAGAAGATATCACGATAGAAAAAATAGCGAATTAAAATGTACAAAATGTCTAAAAATGGGTCACACAGCGAATTATTGCTGGGGAAGAGATTTAAATTACCCTGCAGGAAATTATACAGGTCAAACAAGTAGAGCACAAGGTCAAGCAAGTAGGACACGTCAAGAAAACATTTTCATGAGGAAAATGCCGGATAGAAGATGTTATTCGTGCAATGAGATTGGACACTTTGCGAGAAATTGTCCAAGAAATGGAAAGAATACAGGTCAGCAGAGAACAGGGTTAAACGACAAAGCGGTCGAGTTTCAACCTCTGACTTCTTGCGCTGTAGTCCAAGCAAACTGGGAGTAAAATTAACATCAAAAATAGGGATATTTACGTGCACAAAAGAGAAAAAATATAAAACCATGCAGCGTCATCAAGGTAAGAATCGATGGTAAGCCACGCCTTGCTTTGATTGATTGTGGAGCAGTTATATCCCTAATAAAACCTGAGATTGCCGAAGGGGTTGTAGAAAGTAATTTAAATATTAATTTAGTAGGAAATAGCATATCTACCTTAGGAGTAACAAAGGTATCAATGGAGTTTCCTGGAAATATGAAAATTCAGCAGGAATTTATGGTTACAGAAACTTATAGTTTTGAGGCAGATAACCTTTTAGGAATGGATTTTCTAAGAAAATTTGGAGTGAAATTAGACTGGAGCTGTAACCGCATGTATTTGTTTGGAAAAGAGTTAACTTTACAAGAAGAAAAAGCAGTGTAGTGTCATTAAAGCTGGACTTGATGGTAAGCCATACCTAGTTTTAGCAGCTAACTGAGGAGAAGAAAAATTTGGAGAAATAATTGCACGTATGTATTGGAAAGTGTAGTCCAATGTTGTAGGAGAAATATACAGAGAAGTATATTTGATGAGAGGCTTGCCTAAAATGGAAGCGGAGATAAGTATGTAATGAAGAGTTTGTGAATTCATCTAGGAAGGATGACGAAGGGTACCCTAAAGGACCAAAGAATTGGTTGAGGAATGTTTTTTTAAAAGGACCAAAGAATTGGTTGAAGAAGTTTTTTTGAAGATATTTTCATTAAGTGGATGAAAATGGTGCAATTACCTCCAATGACAGTTTTTTCAACTTAAAAGGAATAATGAAAGGTTCCACACCATTTATTGTTTACGAACAAAACGAGAATACACCGACAGGGTCCTATTTTCTAAAGGGTTGTGCAAAACAGAAAATTGTTCCTGTAAAAGTTGCGAAAATAACAGAAATCGAAATGAAAATAAGAATACGTATGAGATTGGAAGGTTACGAGAGAGAGCTCACAGGAAAAGGAAAATTTTTAAGGAAAATCTGCCTATTAACAAAATAAGTGGAAAAGAGGTAGATAACATTTTAAGAATATTATAATTAGAAAAAAATATGTCGGCAGAAAATTAAATTAAGAGAATTGATTACGGAATATATTGACATATTTAAAAGTAGACAGGTCCGTACCGAATTTTACAAAAGAAAGGTCCTGTTACGTTTAACATAAAAACACCCAGAAAAAAGAAAGAATTTATGGTCCATGCAGACAGATTAAAAAAAATATGTAAAGAAAATGACATATTTCAAGAAAATGTGAAGTTTAATAAAAGAAAAGAAAGCATAGAAGAAGAAAATATGGAAGAAGTAAATAGTCTAGCAGAGAATGAGCTAATTCAGGATAATATCGAAGAATTTATAAATTTTGGAGGCAGACAAGAGCCTATAAATATAGCAGAAGCCGAGGATGAGTTAGAATTAAGTGATGAAAACGCTGAATCAGAAAATTCAGACAGTAAACCAGAAGTCGAAGTGCCAGTGTTTCAGCGCACCAAGAAGGTTCCTAGATTAGGATATGGATTAGATAAGATTAATTGGAGTCACCTAAAAATAGAGTATAAGTAGTAAAATTTAGATAAGTGTAACATGGTGTTTGTTACAAGAAAATAAACCGACAGCACCAGAGAGGAGAGTCAATACGCCACCTGCGGTAAGAAATAAGAAGCCTACCAAGAATTAAATTCAGCCTATTTGGAAAAGAGAAAGAAGATATGGTATAAAGATAAAATCAATAAAAAACTACTCACTACCGACACCTAGGTTAGAAAAATAAGACAGTATATAAATTTCAGCTTCTACACTAAAAATCAATACCAGAGGCATGTTAGAAAAGAATAAAAGATACCATTAGCGCCACCTAGTTAAACTTAACCGAAGCATATTAGTAAGATAAAGAAGGAAGGAAAAAGGGAAATAAAATGGCAGATGTATAGAACAAATGTTCCAGTAAGTGCTGCCCTCTCTGAAATCAATAAAGTTCGGAGAATTTGAACCATGTAGAAAATTTAGACCACATGTTACGGAAGGTATGGACCCTTCTAATTAGACACCCTATGTAAACCATAGACAAAGGGATTACAGGAAACTAATGAAGCGTAAAACATAAGTAGTTACTATTTAGGGAATAAAAATAGATTAAGATAAAACTTTTTAAAATAATGGAAGCTTTTAAAAACAATTAAGAATAAATACGGAAATTTAACAGTTCCAGGTGTATGACTAAAACTTTTTAAACAAGGGAATTCTCATGGGAAAAATAAAAGTAGCTCGCACCCTATAAGGATATAAAAGCAAATTGAACCAGTGAAAAACTTTAAATCCATTATAAAATTTCAAACAGTGCGTGATAGCCGAAGACTGCGTGAGTGCCGCGAAAAGACTTCGCAAAGAAAACTTAAAGTGGACGTGGATTTAGTGAAGTGACGGAGAATAACTTTCAATAAATAAAAATTAAAAACTTTCTATAACAATGGAGTGGATGATCCTGTTTTCAACCTATTCAAGAATGATTGAACAAAACCAACCTCTACGAAATCAACTACTCAGGCTAGAGCGTACAATCAACACTATAGGTCCGACTGGTGTGACTGTCCCATCTGTCGACCAGTACCCATGGAAAGGAACCTTTTCCAACTCTCAGGATTCTGGCACCTACTCCGGCAGCATGGCATGACCCAGTGCCCTTGTCAGGAGTGTAATCAACAGATACTGCCACCAACTCCAGTCAGCCAAATTACCGACGAGGCCAGTGCGCAGACGGAACAAGAAAGCAGAGAGAGCCAAAGCCCACCAGTATCCAATCTCCAGAACTCGGAAACATCAGATGACGTCCAACCCCCACCAGAACCTAGTAGCATGTACCCAGAGGACAATTTACGAGATCGCTACGTCGCCGCTACAGAAGCGTGGGTCCAATCCACAACGGAACCACAGCCGTCTACGTCTACGTCCAGAAATGCAGAACACGAGGATCAGGAAGAATACGACATCCTGCACCTGGAAAACCTCAAAATGATCTTGAAACGAAAATACCCGGAACCTATTAAAAGTGAGAAAGATTACAAATAAACAGTTGAATAAGTAAATAGATCTAAGTGAGGAATTTTTAGTATAAAATTTAAGGTAAATTTTAATTAAGGAATTTATTAAATGGAACGTAGCTAAAATTTTTTTTTAGGATTGGAAATAAAATTTGTAGATATATGGATAAAAGATTTTGTATTGATAATGAAATAAATTTCACAGCTCTAAATCCATATATCTATAAAAATAACGTAAGCTATTAATTATAGAATGTATTACGAATTTAAGTGTTAGGGGTTGAACCCTCTTTTAAAAAGAAGGTTGATAATCAAAAGGCCATAAAATTTTCAACGACACGTGTTCCGATAACGTTCACCTTATTGAACTCGAGGTACAAAACTTGACCTATTAATTAATTCATTTTGACTACCGGTTTATAAAATACTTGTTAAAATACCTTTTGTAAATGTTAAGGTATTTTAAAGTAGAGGAGGAAGGGATGTGGTGGACACGAAAAACTATACAAAAACGCGAAAGAAAAATATTTAAAATAGAGAAAAACTTTATAAAATTTTATTGAAAATTGGGATAAACCGATCAGCTGATATTGTCAAAATATTTTATAAAAAAATTTAAAAATATAAAGAACTAAAAATAAATTAATTAAGTATTTATTTGAAAAAATTTAGCAATTATAAATAAAATATTATCTGAGTCCAAATAATATTTCAAAAAAAAAATTAAATTAAAATTTAATTTTTATCAAAAATTTGCTAAGTCCTCAATCAGGAAAAAATAAATAAATAATTTAATAAAAATAAAATTTAATATTCAAAAATTGTACAAAATTAAATTAATGACAAATAATATTGGAAAAACTTTTAAAAACGACTTAATAAGGAATTAAAATTTTTTTTATCTATTTACCAGAATTTTCTAAGTCCATAAGAGCCAAAATTAAATAAAATAAAATAAATTCAAATAAATTGTAGAAAATTATTAAAAACTTACGTTTTATAGATAATCCAAAGAGTAATTTCACAGAAGAAAATAAAATTACTATAATTTTATTTTATTTTCACAAAATAACTTAGAACATTGCACTCTATACGTATAATTCCCTTCTTTCTCAACTTCGGAAAACAATTGAAATTCGGACCGGCCGCGACGGAAAATTTAATATTACTAAACGCGCGGAAAGCGATATGGCAATCGGGTAAACTTTACCCCTACTACCTCTGGAAAACATGACTAAACAAATAAGAGGGGTGCTCTCAATGACAGGATTTACGACGTGGGCATATTGGGAGTCAGGGATTTCGGGGACTAATGCTCGATTTTGAACCTTATACGCCGATAAATCGTCAATTCTGTCAGTATTCCAAGAAAAAACAATAAAACTGTCGAAGGGGAACCCTTCTTTTGGCCACCCAGAGGGCGGAAAAGCCTTATTTAAGCGGAAAATTCCGCTCGTTTCAGCAGTCCATCCAACGAACTGGTCGCGAAATCTACAGAAAACTCTGCCGGTTTTCCGGGAAAATAAGTCAATCCAACGAACTGGTCGCGAAGTCTACCGAAAACTCTGCCCGTTTTCCGGGAAAATAAGTAAAAAGTATTTGATCCAGAACGAATCTCTGTCCGACAAAAAGTGGAACGCGAATATATGTCATCGGGTTTTCCTAAATCGATTAGGACGTGGAAGGTTAGCGCTCAAGAAACCGATTAATTTACGCTATCCAGAACAAAGTTATTTTGTGAGTTATTGTGACGGAAAGATATTACACGGAAATACGTGAGTTTTATGACCTTTTGAGAGTTTTGTAGATTCAGTTCGTAACAACTTGGGTGACTCCACAATTTTAGTAAATTGTGTTAAATTTAGTAGTTTTGTTAAAAAGTTAATATTGTCTATTAAACTAGAAAGCCAACATAAATAAAAAGGAAGTGACTTTTAGCAAGTAAATAATTTCTTAAGGAATGACAATTATGTAAGAAGCTGAATGATTTTGCAAGATAATAAAACAAGTGTATGTAAAAGCTAATTTGTGTCTAATTGCCTAAGTTTAGAGCAGACATACAGTTAAAACAACAGGAATTCAGGTGTGATATCAATTAAAGCTAATCGAGGGTGTCTTTTCCAACCCCTCTGAATTACTAACATCAGATAACAAAAATAAGGGTCATTCGATACTAACACAGGAATCTTCCGAACCCTGCGAAAGTGTTTTATATAGCCCACCTTGTAAAATAAATCAAGCCGCTCGGATTTTACCAACAGAATATACAGGGTGGTTGCTATAAGGTAATATTGAGTTATATTTTCTGTTCTTTTCTCGAAAATAAATAAGTGGATTCTGGCTAGTTGCCAATATTTTAAATGTACATTTATTTGGTTTTCTGCTTTCTAGGTTTCTCAACCAACATAAATTTTACAGGGGAAGCTCGAACCTATTAATTCTTTATCGTTATGCAATGCAGTGCGAATTGAAACTTCATCTTCTGATGAAACGACATCTTTCAACACAAAGTACCTAGTACTGTTCTAGTTAAAAATTTATATTCGTTAGACTTTCATAATTATGTATGTATAAAAAAGAGTAGGTACTAATCATAACACACGAAATGACCGAAATCGTGTTCCGTCAGCGTCCCGTCAAACGAATCCTGAAAGGACTCGACGTCAAAAAAGCTACTGGTCCAGACGAAATTCCTATTATAGTTCTCAAGACATGCGCCGATGAACTAACACCAGTATTTTGTAGACTTTTCAACTTATCCTACAAAAAAGGAATATTTCCATCTTGCTGGAAGACGGCGCGAGTCCAGCCTATTCCAAAGAAAGGTAAGAGAACCCTGCCTAACAACTATCGACCAGTCGCATTGCTTTCAGTTATATCAAAAGTAATGGAGAAAGCTATTAACCAACATCTTCTAAAGTACCTGGAAGGCTTCAGCATCATCAGCGATCATCAATATGGTTTTCGGAAGTCCAGATCAACTGGAGATCTTCTAGCCTATGTCACCCATATTTGGAACAACGCAATCGAACATCATGGGGAGTCTCGGGTTGTTGCGCTGGATATTTCTAAAGCTTTTGATCGTGTTTGGCATGAGGGGCTTCTAAGTAAACTGCGATCCTATGGTATGCCCAGTCGATTCTGTGCATGGTTATCTAGCTTTCTTAAGGACCGCTCTCTGCAAGTGGGGATTGACGGATTTCTCTCAGACACCTTCACCATCAATGCCGGTGTTCCTCAAGGGTCCATATTGTCTCCCACTCTCTTCTTACTCTACATTAACGACCTTCTAGTGAAAACTAAAAATCCGATATTTAGTTTTGCTGATGATAGCACACTTTTCTCATCTTTCTCTTTGAATGCGCAAACATCGGCTGCCGACGCACATCTTCGCAGACAGCATGAAGTATCACGCCTCAACAAAGACCTGGAAGAAATTTTGGCTTGGGGTGACAGTAACCAAGTCGAATTTAACGCTAAAAAAACCCAGGCAGCAGTTTTCTCTAAAAAGGTTAACATTACAGAACCGGAAATAGTCATGGCCGGACACGCAATCCCACTGGCTTCATCTATTAATTTGCTGGGTGTCAATCTGGGAGGAAATATGTCTTGGCATAACCACGTTGTGGCAATCGCCAAGATAGCTTCTCAGAAGCTTGGCGTACTCTTCCGAACCAGAAAGTTGTATACACCTCAACAACTTTTGACACTATACAAAGCCCAGATTCGACCATCACTAGAATACTGCTCTCATGTCTGGAGCTCTGCACCCAAACATACTCTTCGGCTACTGGATTCCATCGAAAGGAGGGCTATTCGTCTGATCGGAGACCACGAGCTGACGAAGAGCCTCGACGGCCTGGAACATCGAAGACAGGTTGGGGATTTGACTCTCTTTTACAGATATTTTCATGGAAGGTGCTCGGCTGACCTTGCCCTCTTAATTCCGCCGAGAGCGACGAATAGCAGAAATACACGACGAACCACTGCCGCCCATCCGTATGTGGTTAAGCTTAGTACTCCTCGAACTTCATTATTTAAAAATTCTTTCATCTGGAGGACTTCATCCTTGTGGAACGACCTTCCCGAGGTCGTTTTTCCCAACGAATATAACCTCCAACGATTCAAATCCAACGTGAATCGCTTTCTGCGCACACGCACCACTCCCAGAGTGCCCTAAAGGATTTTTCCTATAGTGCTTGTGTTTGATCATAAAAAAAAAAAAAAAAAAAAAAACAATTTAATTTAGATCAACAAATTCGATTTTAGAGCTAGAGGTGACGCATTCGCCATAACATTATTTAATTTATAAATTAATAAGAGCAAAATCGAAATTCTATCAAACCTAGCTTGATTTGAACTTTTATTGATCTAAACTGTGTAACTAATAATTATTTTCTATGTTGTTTCAGGTAAGTGAGCATGATTGGTGTTGGTAAGCGTCCGTTTCGCGTCGTCAGCAAACAAGTCCGGCGTGATGATGTTACAACTTGAAGTATGTGTAATCAGTGAACAGTGACCTTAGTGTAACGCTTGACCGTGGATTGATCTATCTTACTGCAATGGGCACCATTGCAACCTTAACTTCTAGCATGATTGAAAGGTAAGGTAGTTTTCTTTACTTTTCTGTTACTACAGGTGAAAGAATGGAGGATTAAGAGCAATAACAATATACATATAGTTCCGCACCATTATGTGTTTTCTTCCGTTGTCATCCATTAAATTTTGGACAATGTTAAGAGAGATGTTGCCCATTCTAGTAAGTTAGTGAAGTGAGTGAAAACAAACCTATTAAATTCTGGTGGAAGGCTTTCTGGTATGTACAAATTTCGGGCAAGTAATAATGCTCGTGTAGCACTGCTGTATTTTATAAAATATATTATGTAAATATAGATACTTAAATTAATTTAAGATAAATCAATCAGCTGTCTGCTAATACATTATTTTTTAGGCACATTTCAGGCACATGATACTGGCCAATATAAAACGAAGGGAATCTATAATGTATGGATAATAAAAGCCAAAAAAAGGAACAAATGTAATTGAATTGATTTTAATGCATTAGCAACATTTGCTGATGCCTTAGAGCAGGGGTGCTCAAACAGTCGATCGCTATAAGTTCTGACAAGTTTGGTAGCTAAACAACAGTCACATCCAGCCACAGTTTTTATTTCGTCGAAAGACGCCCTCCGAACAAACCCGAAAGACGCCCTCCATAAGTTTGAAAGGCGTTTTTCCGATTTTAAAATATTGAAGCGTATTGTCACTTTTAATGACTTAGGTGTCCATTTTTTTGTCAGGACGTTGAAACAACTGCTTCTGAAATATCAAATATGTTCGATTTAGACGTATCTTCTATGGAAAACGAGGTATTGCACATTATTTCATATATTCATCTCAAAGCCATAACAGGAGATACAAATTTTTGATCTTTTTTATATGAAGAAAAATATCCATATTTGAAACAAATCGCTCGGCAGTTAACAGCATTGTTTGGATCCATCTATTTGTGCGAATCTGCGTTTTCCGAAATGAAAATAATAAAGTCAAAATCCGAGCATCTGTCTTTATGTTTGCGTTTAATACTATGAGAAGTATGCAGAAGATATGGAGTGCCATGCATCGGCATCTAAAGACTAAGTTACATCCAAAAATAATAAAGTAATTTTTTGTGTTCAAATTATACTTTTCATACGTTATAACGGCGATCGCTTGCCGCATAGTTTCTTCCCTGTAGATCTCATATAGTAAAAGTTAGAGCACCTCTGCCTTAGAGGATGTGAATACAAGATATGAATGTAAAATAATTGCTCTAATAAGAATTTTTGTATATTAACAGTACCGGGTGAGTGCCTTGAAGATAATGAGCTCTTGTGTCAAGGTATGGTTGCATATTCTGCACATTTTAAAATTATTTTTAATTATACAGGGCGCGTTCAAAAAATAGGGTGTCAGAAAGTTATCTTTGAGATAGTTACCCTGTATTTTATTACATTAGGTTCGTATTATTGTCCTCTATAAATATCTAAAATGTTATTTAATTTGCTTGGGTAGTTTAAGAGCAATAAATTAAAAACTGAAAAAAAAATTTAATCCATAAATACTAAAATTATTTTTTTAACAGCAGGATTGGGTGAGTTTTAGGGTCTGTTCGGGTTTGTTCGTGTACAAACACCCTGTATATTATTTGGCTGTTCGATGTTGAATTCGAAAGTAATCTTTATTCTAATACGAATATATGTTATTTCCAGCCATTTTCGAAATAATTCCAAAGTTGATATGTTGTTTAAATAACCTAAGCGACTTGCCTGATGTTAGCTAATATAATATATAATATAAATAGCTTTAGTTTTTTCTAGTTCTTAGTTGTAGGCTTTCTTACTTGTTAATATTGCCTTTTGTGTGTTTGTAAGAGAATAAATAAATAAATAAAAATATCGATGGCAATGGCAGTTATAGTTCTTATTAAATTAGTCCATATCTTCCAGGAAGCAGTTCCAAATCACGTTATATCCCCAACATTGCCAAACAGATACGATTAATGCGAGTCCATACCAAGGGCGGATCCAGAACTTTGGTTTGGGAGGGGTCTAACTTCGTTTTGGAGGGGGGTCATACAAGGAAAAGTTACGAAAAGTAATATCCTGCCGCGTTAGTCAAACCGGTATATATGGTATTTTTCGTGTTAAATTGTCCGATGACCAGGGTTGCACAAAAACATGTATTTTTAATTTTAAACAAAATAAGTGTTTTTTGGTTTTAAACGGTTTGTTTTAAACATGTTTTTTTTGCTTTTAAAGTTCATGTTTTAAACAAATAAAACCCTGGTTATGGACCTGTTTTGTTACCGTTGACGACCTTTTTTTATTTTAAATAGAATGCTATTCTTAGGGCCGATATTTCAAAGTCACCTTAAGGTACAGAATTACTTAAGTCATCCTTAACACAAGTCTCACAGATGGTTCCTTTTGACTCTCATCTAAAGGAATATATCTTAAGGACGTGGTAATCTTAAACTTATCGTATCAATTAACCCTCAAATTAATTTAAAACCTAGTTTTTTAAGGTTTACTTTAACGTTATGATAAACCTTAAAAATTTTGGTGGGGGTCATATAAAATATTATATTACTGTTCTATTAGGGTAACGCCCGGGGCCCGGCAACACCAAGAACCGCCACTGTGTTAGGGACTTAGCCAGTAGAAATTTTACACTGTTGACGAGAAATGCTTACATTCACTAAGGAAACGGGAAGTTCCAATAAACCAACAATACGTATGTCAAAACACACCTTTATTGCCTCTACCAGATTTTATTAACAAGTTTAAATATTAAAACAAATAATAAACCAAGTAATTTTTAAGTGCTTATAATGATTTAACCAATCAATATAAGCTGTAAAAACTAAGTACTTCTAAAATACTTATTGAACAATACTCAGTCATAAACATCTCACTAACCTTAAAGCAAATTGCTGTTACTATAATATATTTACATCCACATATCTGTTTTCCCCATTTTACTCTTTCTTAAAGTCAAAATACTTATTATATCGGAGAAAAATATTGTGAAAAAACTTCTTTTATTTTTTTTATAAGTTCGTGTGTGTGCCTCATGAATATCTTAAAAGTTGCTCCTTATATCTTCGAGAAAAGACTTGTTAAAGAACGCAACTGGGGCGACTAAGGAATTAAAACTATAGTTGTGAAACATAACATGTAATAATTCTATTTCCTCAAAATACATATAAGGTTTCGCGAAGAATATAGCCCAACACAGGGTTATGATAAAGAAACGGATCATGCTTTTATATAGAATACCGTCCACTTAATCAAGCTCGCTCGGATCGGGCAAATACTATACAGTATGGATCATAAAAGTGCTAGTTGTTATAACTTTAATTTTTTAAACATATTGTATATTTGACATTTTTAAATTCTACAATGAATTCTAGACATTATTCATAAATCAGGTCCTATACCGATCTTCAGCCGTTTACGAAACATTAATATTTTAATGCTGGTAGTATGCACCATCGATATGTTTGTCGACATAGCAACGTTCTGAACTCAAATCACCATTTTGAAGGCAATGACAATGACAAATTGCTATTTAAGTTTGAGACGTCAAAAAATGTCCGTAAATGTTAATCAAATTGCAAAATTGCTATGTCAAGAAACATTTCAATGGTGCATACCTGCTTTAAAATACATCATGGGCGTCGTTAGAAAGTTTTGTAGGGGGTGGCAATGATAAAATGAGTAATTTTATAAACTTAAAACCCAAGACGCCAGTGGTAGCAAAAAGGGAAAAAAGCTCGCTGCAGGCGAAAGCGCAGCAGACGGAATTTTTATGGACCACGTCCCACAAAAATCGCGAACAAACCCAAAATACACACCTAAATTTGGTCAATAATTTATAGTAAATACTAGAAAAACCGATGCGTTAAGGTATGAATTCAGATAAATTGACAGAAATTTTGACAAATTCTCGTTATACTTAATTTAAAAAGCGCGATATTTTTATTTAAGTCACAACAGACGAACAAAAATAATTTTTTTTTTGAGATGAGTTTTCCATTTTCTGAAGATTTTTCATGATTTTTAAAACGATCCCGGTTTTACCACCTATATGTATACAAAAAGAAATAGCCGAAGACAAACCAAAAAATATCTCCTATTTATTTTAAGACACATTGATTAGTATGCTTATTTGTATTTTAATGGTATTCTACGGTTGTAATGCCAAATATGACATAATTTCACCGTAAAAAAGTTAATTGTTTGTTAATAATACAACTAGATTTCGTGAGCGTCCTGGCCAGTTGTATTTCGTATTTCCCGCATAAGTTTTGATTTACTTTAAATCAAAAAAGCTTCTCTCGACTGAGACAAGCTTAGGCAAGTGCCACATCTTGCCCCTTCTAAACGACACCCTTGAAGTATAGGGTGTTATGGAAATGACTTATTATATTTAAAATAAATTGAAGAAAAATAAACATAATTAATTTATTAAGCGAAATATACACTTTATATGAAATCTCAAAATTTACGTGGCCGCTACTGAGGACGTTCGCAATCAATAGTTTATTGAGGCAGTGTTGTCATATACGCAGAATTATAAACACACGTGCTCAGTTTTTGACAACAAGACGTCTTTAACCCGCATTATCACTTCTTTTTCAAACTTTTTAGAAAAAAAACTAAATCCGTTTTATAACTAAATTCCAAAAAAAAAGAACACAACACAAAAAGTAGATAATATCACATAAATTTGAAATCACATCACAGCATTTGTTATTATGAATTATTTCACACCAGAAAAAAAAATCGGGCAAAGCTACAACTAAAAAAACGTTTAAAATTCGTATACATCAAGCACGACGTGGAACCCTCGACATTCTATCCGCGCATCTCCAAACATACTGAAGAACGATAGTCGCGTGCGGCGGGTATCTAAGCAAGGGCGAGACACGCCGGGTGATCACCGTTAGTATACTCTAGTGGCTCACATTATTGCTAACTGAATCCAGATGGAACGGCGCGACAGTATGTGGGTAAAAAGGGTTTTTACCTTAGTATTTAGATTTAAAAACAAAAGTATGTAGACTTTCCTAGGACACCCTAGGAGTCACCCATTTAGATATCATAAGTCATTTCCATAACACCCTGTATATTAATATTTCGGAAACGGTTGAAGATAGGGTGATTTATGAAAAATGTCTAGAATTGATTGTAGAATGTGAAAATGAAAAATATATAATATTGAAAAAATTGAAGTTGATACAAAAGTAACATATTTACGGTCCACCCTGGGTCCGAGCGATTCTTGATTAAGTTGGCGGTAGTCTGTATATAAGGCGGATCCGTTTCTTTATCATAAGCCTGTATATTCACAATGTTTAATCAGCACTAATCATTATTATAATGAATGTCATTTTCGCCTTTATGTCATGATTATTATCGTCATCCCCCAGGTTTATTTGACATTGATATTACTAGCTAGGAAAATTACTACATAACTAACAAAGTAGCAAAACGTTCAAAGAATTTTGGTAACACAAGCTTAGTATCCGAAAAAAATTACTAACGCGGGAACCACCTGGAGACGTAAGTAACACATCAACTACAACTTTTAGTTTTTACAGATAAATTTGTCCCGTTTGTTTAACATATTTTATGTATTAATAGAGGAATACAAATTAAGTGACCTAAACAGGTACATGCCTAAAGTTTCCACTCAATAATCGTCGATAAGGGCAATTGCAGTCGCGCCCTTAGAAAACACCACTTTAAAAGAAAATATTGAGCAAAATGAGCCATTTTTTATACAGAACAAAAAAAAATCATGAATTATTAGTTCCCCAAAAATATAACTGTGATTTATTAAATTATAATGAGAATGGGTAATATTTATTCAAGGTATGACCCTTTCGCACTAACGCACAAAAAAGTGGTATATTACTCAAACAAACAAACCTAATCGAATTTTTAGGTCATTTCTTATTTATTTATTATACATCTGTCGATAATTTTTTTTAAATAAGGTAAGTGCCTATTCGTGGCACTGGACGAATATTTTAACATTATTCAGTAAAATCGGTTGCGTCATTGGGACTGTACCTAAGCATATGTTGTATGTATGTGTCGGACGCAAAGCTCGAGAACGGCCAATGGTCGATTCAATTTCGGAATTTGGACGTCTCCAAACAGCCAAACCTTCAATTGTGCAATTACGAAACCCGCAAATCTTAAAAAATTCTTTAGTTGTTAACTTTAGTTATCGCAGTGTTTTGTATATTTTTTACTTCTATGTGTACTGTTACTCTACTGATAGCTTATTTTGTAATTCGTCCCCTTAATGCAAAACTAGCCTAAGTCCATATTTGTCAAATTTGAGATTATGAGAATGATGCATTAGGACCCTGCGGATTTCATACAGAACTAACTTATTTCAATATCCTTATAATAAGCAAGACTTGGGTTTGTTCTGCCTAGCTCAGGTATGTTATGGTTTGGAACATTAGTCTGAAACAGTGAAAAGTATGCGGACAAAAATAAAAAACCTAAACCGAGATTGTCAGGTTGTCTTATTAAATTTATTCAAAAATTTTCATTCGTATTTATTAGTAAAATACCGAATTTAAATTACCTTATAAATGAAGATTATGATCACAATGAATATTTTATATTCATATTAATTTTTCTATTGTAAAATTATTATAAATGTTGAATATTTGGTAGAATTAAATTCATGTCAACGCCAGAGGAAAAAGATATATATAGGGTGTTGAAAAAAGGTCGGTACCCCGGAATAACTCCGGTGCATCGCATTGCAGCTGAAAATGTCTGGGGAAAAAGTTGTTGGGTTTTGCAGGAGGAATAGTTTGCAATTTAAACCACCCCCACCCCCTCAACCCCCGGGCGCGGGTGGGGGTAAGTTAAGATTTTCAAATGGAACCCCATATTTTTTATTAACTTATCGTGTTCTCCGACCAAAAGTAAACATCTTTTGTCCGAAATTTTTTTTTATTCGGGCCCATCCTTCACCAATAATCACCATGAGAAAGACAAAATCAGAACCGTGCGAAAATCAAGTTTTATCCGGGAAATACTCTTTTTCTCCGTCTTGTACTAAAAAATGCCCGTGGAAAAAGTTGCTTGTATTCCAGATATCTCGAAAACAAATGAATATATTTTATATCTTAAAAACCGTTGTGAGGTAGGATCAATTAGCATTTTTTAAAGATAACATCAATGAGATGCCTTGAGCGTCGCGACGCTTCAAAAATATAAATCGATTGCAGGTACTTCAAATGTCGGTACATTTAAAAGTATTTTAAGTTTTAAGACTTTTTTGTCATTTACCCTAATTCGATGACTTCGCTCGTTTTTAAGTAATACAAGGTCTTATTTAAATCCCGCTCATACACAACTCATGTTTAGGGCCATTTGGACAGTCACAGAAATAACACCCTTAGAAAAAACATAAGTCGCTGATGGTGAATCTTCTCTTCAAAACGGTGAAAGTTTGGTTATTGGTTTATGTTTTGGAGGAAGGAAATAATTCAAAAAGTTACATTTAAATTTCAGGTCCGAATTTAATAATATTGACCTGATGGTGATCTGAAAACCGAACCGTCCTTTTTTAAATTAGAAACTATCTTCACATGCATCGTAAAAATGTGACAAAAATGTTCGAGCACAGGGACGAATTTTGAACAAAATTGACTGAATTGTTATTTTAGTTCTACTGCTGATTCATTTCCAAAATTAATAAAAATATTTAAATAAATTGTATTACTTTAAAGAGTGAATTAATCGAATTAGGGTAAATGGCAAGTCTTCAAATTTGAAGCAATTTCAAGTGTACAGTGAAACCTTTCTTAGGCGGACATCTACGGGACCGTCTAAATGTGTCCGCCTAATAGAGGTGTCCGCCCATGGGAAATTTGTTATTAGGTAATATGTAAATGCAAAATTATTACTATGTATATGTATGTACAAATAAACATAACGTAACAAAAATACACTAGTTTTAGTTAGGATGTAGTACTAAAAAAATCTAATAACGTAGTTTGACGTGTTTGCGTTTTAAACTTGCAATCTAGAAAATGTAATTCCAAGTCTGATAACAATTCCATTGCTGTAGAGTCACCTCTATTCTTTGCATACTCTTGTAATTCCTTTACCATACTAATGGCTTGTTGATAATTGGTGACATTTGTTTGATTACTGCATTCAATTCAGAGTCGTCAGATACTGATATGGTTTCAGTTTGGGCTACATAATCGGTAGGATCATCTAATAGTACATTGCTATCAATGTTAATAAACTCGCCCAAATCATTGTTATCAAATTACAAACTTCCACAACATCTATATTCTCTTTCAGACTCAAAACGCGACATTTTTGTGCCATTGTTTACGATTTTAACCTTACAACTCACAAATAAACGGCGGACTACTGTCGGGGAATCACACATACTTCGGCGAAGTCCTTTCGCTCTGCCGCGCATACGCGATTGGTTGCCGGTCTGTCTTCAGAGAGTTTTTGCACCGTACTTATTCGTCTCCCAAATACTTTAAAAAAAAATTTTTGTCCGTTTAAAGGAGGGTTTTCGCACTCTTTGTATGAAAACACCCTGTCCGCGTCCACCCAAAGCAGAGTCCGCCCAAGAGAGGTTGATTTTCATGGAATTTCATATACCTAGTTCCGGACTATGAAAAAATGTCCGCTTAATAGAGATGGCCGCTTATTAGAGGTGTCCGTTATGAGAGGTTTCACTATATCTATTTGCGAAATCCGTGCAATCGATTTATATTTTTGGGACCCAAGGCGTTAAGGCGTCGCAGTAATGTTGTCTTTAAAATATGCTTATTGACCCAACCTAACAACGGCTTTTTATGAAATCAAAATATGTATATCCATTCGTTTTCGAGATATAGGCCCTCTGAGTTTTAAATGAAGACCCCTATACAGGGGTCTTACGTTTTTTATATACATAAAAAACGTAATTTTTATAGACTACATTAAGAGATAAGGCCACTAGCCCAAATTAAACCAGCCACACTATACATACATACACTTTCCCCCCACCGGTGCTTGATTAAGTAAAATGCCAAATAATTTGTATACTATTTTAAAACGCAAAATTATAAAAATAAATCACAAGAGAATAAAAGGGAGCCTAATAGAATTTTGTGATTTTTCAACGGGAATTTCCTAGTAACAAAGTATTTTAGACTTTTTTCTCTTTACATTTCAATTTTCAATTGCTGTTTATAAAAATTATTTTAACTTCCTATCACAATTTGCACAAAAAGAATAAAATGGGTATAAAAGCTCCAATTACTATAAATACCGGCAACATAATCGAAGATTCTTCGGGTTCATAGGTTTCTGGTACTTTTGGTATAATTCTAGGCCTCTTTTGGGGTTTTTCCTCCTCTTCTATTTCCTCTATATCTAAATGGGGCGGCCGCTCTGGAACACGAGCCTCAGCATTGATTAAAGGAGGTAATTTTGGCACATCATCCATCGTTCCTTTCATCAAATAAAACGCATTAATTTTAGGGTTGTCTTTGTAGCCCTTTATGAATTCCACTCGCACTTTTCGCCCTTGAATTTCTGATTCCTCCCCATTAACAATTATTCTTCCTAAAAAGAGAAAAATGTCAACTTCAGAATGGTAGAGAATTAACAATTTGGCAATTTTGGTTCCTTTATAGGCCCTTAGACATGTACCAGAGTTGCACAAAATCATGTATTTTTTAATTTTAAACAAAACAAGTGTTTTTTTGTTTTAAACGGTTTTTTTTGTTTTAAACATGTATTTTTTTATGCTTTTAAAGTTAATGTTTTAAACACATAAAACCTTATTAAAAACATAGTTTAAAACATGTTTTGAATGTTTTTAGTACAATTTAAAAGATAACTTAAACTCCTTTCCCAGTGGACATCTCAGAATGTTTTCTATTCATAGAGTTTTACGACATTTAGGATTTTTGCCGAGAATCATGACATTCTCAAGATGCTTAGTTTGTTAGATGATAGAACGCTGTGGATCTCTCAAAATCGTCTACTTCTACTGGTTCAGTATCAAGTAGCAGCATGTCAAGTTTTATTATTCGAACGATCGAATCAGACAAGAAAATGATGGACATACAAATAGCCAGATATTTATATGGAACGAACACACCATTTCGTGTAGTGGAATATCGTGAGTTTAAACTGTTGATTAATTTGTTATGTCTTGGATATTCACCACAACAGAAATGTTGTTTCCAACAATTTGCTCGATAGTTTATAACTCAGTACAAACAACAATGAAAGATAGTTTGTATCAGAAGAAAGCTTGTCTAGCCCTTGACGGTTGGAGTGCCGTCCATAATGAACCTATAATGGGCATATGTGTCACAGATATAAAAAGTGAACGGGTGCATCTAATAGAGTCTGTAGCCACACAACAGAGTATTTATTACAACTACTGAAAAAAGCTATACAAAAATGCGAAGAAGAGTATGAATGTCAAGTTACCAGTGTAGTAACAGACAATGCTTCGAATATCACTAAAATGAGGAAAAACCTTTTTCTTGAATTAGACCGAAAGAATAGAATAACTCATGGTTATTCAGCTCATATATTCAACTTACTTGCTCATGTTTTAGAAGTACTGGGAGTCGAGAGTAACGTAAATAAAGTTTGTAAATACTTTAGAAATGTGCATTTCGCTAGCGCAAAATTTAAAGAAGCTGGTGGCTCCGCTCTCGTATTACTTCAGGATATTCGCTAGAACACTTCATCAGACTGCTTGGAGAGTTATTTGAAAAACTGGCCAATATTATTTGATGTGTGTACTTATTGAGAACGACATCATAAAATTAGTTACTGACGTTAATTTAAAAGTTAATGCACAGGAGTATCACAAAAAATTAAAATGCATTGGTGTGGCTCTATATTAAGTTCAAAAAACACTTGCACGATAGGAGAAGCGACAGAAATATGGCTCAAACTATTGGAGGCGTTTGAAAACAAAAAATCAAATGGGGAATTTTCAAGCAAAGTTGCTTGATCATCGTTTTAGGGGAGATAGACTAACTCAAAGGCAATTAGAAATTGCCATGGAATATGTAGGAACCTACCATTCAGAGGCAATGCCAACGATTGTTAATTTTCAGGCTAGGTGTGCACCATTTATGCGATATGTTATCTCAACAGATATTTGAAAATGTAAAACCATTAGCATGGTGGCGGTCTATTAAACATTTAAATACAAGAGCAATAGAGACTTTTTTCGTCTTATAGTTTAGTTCATTCCAAACTCCTCAATAAGCTAGGCAATGTCAGAGTAGCTAAGTTGGTTACAATTTTTAAAGAACTAAATTCTAATGAACCCACTTATGGCGCTAACTGATGTCACTTCCGATCAGTGATTATTATACATTTTTACCTTATTCCTTTTTTTTTTCTTTCGGGTTAAACACTTATTTGTAGTTTTTTTGAACATACCAAAGTTCTGCGCACGATATTCATTAGGTACCTAACTTTTATTATTTTGTTAATTTGAATGAAAATTACTGTTTTAGTAAGTAGTTTTATTACTATTTATCAATAAATATTTTTCACACCAAGTTGTTGCATAAATTGAGTATACTCCTGCTAAATAATCAATTTACTAAAAAAAACAATGTGTGTTTAATTTACCTGTTTTAAACATTTTTAACAAAACATTGTTTTAAACTCAAACGATTGTTTAAAACATGTTTAAAACAATTGTTTTATACAAAATGTTTAAAAATAATGGACGCCGGCCATAGCTCAGGAACCGTCCGTCATAAAGTTTTGAAATAAAAAAATCTATTACAAAATCAACCAAGAGAAATTGCTGGAAATTATTTTCAAGTTCCTAAATTTACCGCTAGAGGGCAGGGCGTTCAACCTATGACTTAAGAAGATTATCGGGTATTTATCGATAATAAAAATCGCCAACTAAAGTTACATCAAAAATTAAGTGTTGTATTTGTTGATTTAATACAATTGCTCGCAAAATAGAGTGAGGGGAGGATGGGGAACGTCTATGGAAAGAAACGCTCATAACTCCCCTTTGCCTTAACCAAATTTGACCAACTTGGTTTCGTTTAAAAGAGCTTATCCTATAGTGGGGATGCGCAAAATCTTGAAAACATCGATGTTTTGACATCAAATAATACCTCGAATATGCACAATCGATGTTGTAAAAACATTGAATTGAAAATATCGATGTTTCGAAAAATATTGTATTGTTATGGTAAGAAAAAATTAAACTGTTAATAAGTAGAACATCGTTTCAATTCAATTTACTTATGTAATATAATTATACACTTAATAATTATATAAAAAAAAGTACATTCAAACAGCAAACGAAGATAGTTAAACAAATTTCTACCCCTGGTCAGGTGAGGGGGTGGTTTAGGGAGGGTAATTTTTTCATAATATTGTATTGTCATCGAACTTACTTAAATAGTGTACCAAATTTTAGCCAGCCAGACCCTTTGAAGTTAAATAAAATCATTTTTATAAATAGAAAAATACATCAAAAAAACATCGCAAAAAATATCGATGTTCCCTAATAATATCGAATAAATAAACATCGATATAAACATCGAACATTAAAATAAAAAAATCGATGTTTTTAAAACATTGATACATCGTGCGCATCCCTATGCTATAGTAACATTTAAAATTTTGTGTATGACAAATTTTTGTTATATCTGTCGCCGCTAGACGGGGCTATGGGCAACTATCAGATTTTTCCAAAAATTTCAAATGGAACCATACAGGAGGTTCAGAGAGAGTGATTCAAATAGATGGTTGTGACAAAATGAAAGTACAATGTGGCATGGGTTATACATCCACACTGGGTTCTTGGAATATATGATGTAGAAGCAAAAACAGTATTTATTGTATTCATTCCTAATCTATCATGAGGTACTTTAAATGAACTCATCGGAAAATACGTTTTGCCTGGGTCCGAAATCTGGAATGATTGTTGAAAGGGCTATGTCTGATTACACAAGGAATAACATTTTTACAACGTAATATACATAACGTAATATATATTCCAATTTGCTGCACGATAATTTTAAAAAATGGAACTATAACATACCTCTATGGACTTGGAATGGAACATATTCATCATGTGCTACTCCCCTGTCAACCTTTGCGAAGATATCTAAATCAGCCACAACTGTATGCTCCCCATTAAGTACAACATCAAAAACTTTTTGATCAGGAGCCTCAAAGTATACCTCAGAAAATTTAAGTACTAATACATAGTCTCCATCAACAGGAATACTAAGGTCATATCTAAAAATGTAAGGTATGGTAAGAATGAAATAATTTAAACATTAATAATAATAATAATATTACTTCCTTATTTTAAATTATGCTGTACAAAGTAGAATAAAATGGAATTACATCATCTAAGAAGTTCGCTAATGTATAGGGTTCAAAGTTTATTAAGAGTATTTTTTTAAAATTTTTCCACTCTGACATACTAGTAAAAGATTTTAAATTATTTGGCAGTTTTTTGTAAAGTTTGATACATATTATAATAAGGATTAGTTTTTATGTAATTACTATAGATATTTACAGTCTCAATCTTGTTCTTATTCCTAAAAAAAACATCAGAAATTCAAAAATATAAAATTCATACATACACTATTAGTACATTCATTCCTTTCAATTTTCCCCTACAAGAAAGTTGTATTTGTCTATCTTAGCATACAGCTTATATTTATTTTGCTACTAAATCAATAGATTATGACAAATTAAATGCAGGGATAAGTTGGAAAAAATACAGCAGTTAAAAGCAGTGTACCTACCACTCTTGTAAGGTATCTGATTAAGTTCAAATCACACGTAGGCATGATTTGTACTATGAAAGTACAGAACAGTTAAATATCATCAATAATAATTTTTAACGTTTTCTTATGACTGAAAAAGGAAAATAATTTAAATAGATTTATTTTGTTAAATTCTGTTAACTAAATATAAAGGATAAGAGAGCGGTAGCAGTATATATATTTAAACCGTATTACCATTACTAACCCAAATGTGCTTGTGTGATATCTTTCAGTTTGATATAAAATATGGTCGTTGGGTGGGACTCGCCCTATAAGCAATCGCTTCCCATAATCTGAAGCAGTGCCTATACGACCAATTAAGGGGTCACGTTCATATCTAATACCATTAATATCTGTATGTGCATCACCACCTGCGTTGACTGCATAAATAACTTGGCCCACACTTTGTACTTCTTGAAAATAGCATAAACTAAATATTAAAAATCCTAAACTTTTGAATTTGCTAAATTTTGCAACCATTTTTATTCAGTGAAAAGAAAAGTAACACGTAGCAAAACTTTAGAAATAATTTTTATATCTTATCACCGCAACATATTTCGGTTGATTTTTCTGTAAGGTTAGGTGCAAAAGGCATAAATTGTCAAATATGGCAAATGGCTTTCTCTGATTGGTCAGCGATATAGGTAGAATTTTTATATATTTGTGTCTTTGTCATTATCGTAGACAATATGAGACGCACTCCGAGCGTTCTACTGAACTCGGCATAACGTCACCGACTTATTTTTATTCTGTGTTATAACGTTTTCCATTTATAACCCTCCGTGCTTAGGAACACATAATAATGAACCAATGAAATAGCAAGAAATAAGGTTATTAATAATAATATATATTTAGGAGGAAATTTTGTATAAATAAACCACATAAGTTGACATGTCAATAATTTAGATTATAGAAATGCATGACACATGAAATTGTCTGAAACCGCAGCAAAATAATATATTTATAATGGAAATTATCTCTGAATTGATGACAACTGTTAAAATATGTTAACACAACATATCTGGTAAATTTACAAAGCTAAACAAAAAATAAATAAAAATCAAATTTAAACCCTCAAATAAATATTAATTTTTCCTATAAGGAAGCCTTTATTGTTTAATTTGGGTTGGAACCACTGAAAAGGACCTGCTCTAGTAGATTTTTCATAATATTTTAATAACTATTAATACAGGGTGTCCAAAAAATAAAGATTAAAAATGACATTGAGAAAACTTCAAAAAATCTACATTTTCAAATGGAGACACCCAAATTTTATAATTATTTTCTATTTATCATTAAAAATAAGGGTAAGTTTGTATAAGGTTACCTAGATTCCGAAATTTTATAGTTTTCTGAAAATTGAGGGATTCATATTTTTATATGGCAAGTTATTACGATTTGTTCGTTCGTGTCAAATGCTAAAGAAATAAATGTTCTTGATTAATTTATTATATTCTCCATAAATAATAAACAAGTTTAAATAATCTTCGTTTGTATAATTTAAGCGCCCCGGCATGAAAATTGATAATTTTAAAACGGTACCTAATTGATTAAGATTTCAGCTTCATACATTTCTTTAGCATAAAAATATGAAATCCTCAATATTCCGATAAAAAATTTCGGAATAGACAACCTTATACAAACTTACGCTTATTTTTAATGCCAAATAAAAATAATTATAATATTTGGGTTGAAAATGTAGACTTTGCAGTTTTCTCAATTTCATTTTAATCCTATTTTTTTAACACCTTAGATCAGTGGCGGCTCACACAAGTATCGTGAAATTATTTTAAACAACAGCTGTATCTCCAACTGAGCATATTGATATGAGCTTTGAGTGTTTTCATTTTTTAAAATTTTTTATGTGCCCCAAGTCGGCTATTCCATTTTTTGTCCAGGCAGGTTCCGCAACGCCGCGGCCAAACAACAAAAAAAAACGGTTAGTTGTGCTGCATCCACAAATCCAGTTATTTTTTTCGTATATTTCCTTTTTAAACTTTCTAATAAAGTCCGTAGATTTACCCTTTGTGGTCTGCGTTAAATTAATTTCGAGTTTAGGTCTTCCCGCATTCTTCACTTTTTTTCTCCAAACTCAAAGAGCTAAAGTTTTTTAAATAGTCCACCGTGAAACTATTCATTTTAACTTAATAAATATATAATATTAAAACATACACGCTCGAATTTCTAAATAAATGCACGAACAGACAACAGCGCGGCGCACACTAAAATTGTGCGCCCTTTCCATGTTAAATCGCCATAGCCCCGCTATCCCCCGCCACAAGGCATTTTTTAACGTACTTTTGAGTATCCATTTGGATACGCGGGCCTTTATTTGGATACCCAGTAAACATCAAATGGATCCAGAATTTTTTTAATTACTTAGTAATTTAAAAACTACTGAACTGATACCAGTGATGACTGATACAGAAAAAATATCAAAAAATAAGGGCTGTTTAAAAGACATGGATACGCAGCAAAAAGTCACTAAAGACATGGATACGCAGTAAAAAATCAGTAAAATATCTTATAATAAACAGTTTGGTTTGACGGTACGATGAAATTAGGGAGGGTCGGACTTTATACGATAAATAATATTCAATGAATATAAATTAATATTTTTTTGTTCGTTTTGTGGGGTGCACGTCCGCATGTGCTCCTGTGGAAGAACCTCCACTGCCCTAGATCAATAGTTATCAAAATATTTAAAGCGTCCTTTTCAACAGAGAATTCAACCCAAATGAAACAATAAAAAATAGGTAAGGTAATTTTTGACATAAAAACGTAAATATGTCAAACACGCTTAGATTTATGTATGGAACATGATATACGAAATCTACCTAGAATCTTGCGTAGAATCCAAAAATATTATGATATATAGGGTGTTCCATTTAAAATAAGCAAAACGATACCGATTTCCTGTATAACCGGAGGTGACACCATATGGAAAATATTTTAGCCGGGTTGCCCCCATCAACATTAGCATACTGTCTAATTTTCAAAAATTTCCTATGTATAGTTTTTCATATATCGATCGCGGCGATTCCCAGTGGGACACCTTTATAGGCTTTAACCGTTTTACATTCAATTTTCTCCCTTGAAGTTTTAAATTATTGATTACCGGTACCCTTCAAATTCCAACTCCTAGATTTCGCCGTTGTAAAGTATAATAAAAAATATGTTATATATAGGTAAATTTATTAATATAGTTACACATAAAAGAATTACAATGATGTGGGAACTACTATTGTAACAGTATAATATGTAACAACATTTATAGACAAAAAGTTTAGGCCATTAACAACTATTATTTTATACCTCAATTTATAGTTAACTAATTTGAAAGGAACATCTTCTTGTTTTTAATTGTTACCTTTTATGAAATTGACCTAGTACATGTACATGATACCGTTTAAAAAAATATTTCGTTTCTATCAACTAAGGACTAAGGTCTATGTGTTCATCCAATATCGTGAGTAACATTAACATTAATTACTTATCCATAATTTTTGGATTGCATTGATGGATTTGCTTACAAAAATAATAGGTTCGGTCGCAGATGTCAAAAATCGTCCGCAAACTGACGATGCATGCGCATTTGTTTAAAAGCGTTCGCACACGACAAATCCCAAACCGCCGATAGAAAATCCGACGTTTGCAGAGGCCAAACTATTGATTACAGCTCGGTCGCTAACAGTCAGAATAATCCACCGACTGGAAGCGAATTTTTAGTTGGAGTCTTGCGCAGTTTACTTTTACAACCTGTCATGACGTTTTGTTTGTAGTTGTATGATAAATGAACCTCAATCTTGGGATTTCAGGAAAGAAAGTCCTTTCTTGACCATATTTTTTGCTACCAAAGTAAGTGCAATGAAAATTATTTATGCTTTGCATTGCACTGCGGTACTATTAGTAAATGTAATTTAAGAAATAACGTTAAACCTACCTTCAGTAACTTGCATATTGCAGATTTTATACGCTTATTTCCACAAAATTTATATAATAATAGTTCTAATCTTAATCTTGCTAAAAATAATTTTTTTATTAGGTTCGGTTTCACTTATGTCAGTTGGGGATGTGTTGGCAGAGCAGCAAATATCCAACCAGTTCCCAATCAGTTATAAACCACGCATGCGCAGAGACAAATTGGCAAATTGCTTGTGCAAACGAAGCAAGCTAATATTTGTTTATGTTTGATCACAATGTCGTACTTTTTTTCGAAAGGATGGCATTTTTAGGATATCAGGGCAATTGGCCAACGTGCAATATGTGAACAGGATTAAACTTTTTCTGTGATCCAGGTTTTGAGATAAAGTTACAGTATAAGTTAACAGATATATTCAAATATTGACTCGATGGTGTACAGGGTGTCCATTTTTCGGTGGTTTTACGGAGTATCTCCGTTATTATTAAAGGTAGAAGGATGCGATTTTCGCAGCACTGTGTTACTTTTTCGTGAAACAAAAGATTCCCTATTGGAATTTTTCTAGGCCTCCTATTTTTGATGTACGGGATGCTTTTGAGAATTTTGGGACACCCCCATCTTTAGGTTGTTTAACACTCTGTATCTCAAAAGTTAAGATGTTTAGGACATATGTTCATATGAAGTATTTTCTGAAAATGGACCTAAAAATAACCTCTTGAAAAATTAGCATGTTATTAAATAACACGCCGTATACTTCATCAATTACGTTTAATTTATATGTTTGTGGGATTTTAGCGTAATTTTTTAAAACAAATATTCAAAATAAACAAAGTGGGACACGAAGGTTAATAAACCTAAACTTATTTCCAGATCGCTCACAGTCGTCGGTCCAAACGATTCGAGCAAATCGAGCTTGATCTGTTAAGTCTGGATTTCAATAAAAGAATTATCCATATTACCTCTTCTAGATCCCCAATAATCAATAAAAGAACGGTTCAGCTTGATTGGAGCAGTCCGACATAAATAAAGAACGCGACTAATGTCGGAAAAGTGTACAGTTGCAATTTTTGCCGTAGTGTACGCTCTCTTAGTCGCACTTGTTGCAATTCTTAATTGTAGATATCATTGATTTCTTTCTTTTCCAAGCCCATGCTTCCTCCCAAATGGGTAATCTGGACTACGAGTTCTCGAAGTACGCCCACCAGTGGTGCAAGATTATTTCGAAAGAAAATCGTAAAATCGGTCGCCAAAAATGGTAAGAAAGTGGGAATTTTTCAGAATATTTTAATTGAATTAGTGACAATATTTAAATATAGAAATAAGAGAAAAATAAACTCCACAATTTGTATACAGGGTGGTCCGTAATGAATATGCCATAGAGTAACCATATAGATTCTACACGTGAAAATAATAGGTTTGAGCTAAACATGTCTTCATAAAAATGTTGGTCGTCAATGAGGTACAGTTTGTAAAGTTAAATTAGAAATGTAGTAAAATGAATTTAGAAATTAAACTTTAACTCTGTATCTCATTAAAGCCTAACATTTTTACTAAACCTATTATTTGTAAGTGTATAATATGTGGTTACTCTATGGCGCGTTCATTACCTACCACCCTGTATACATATTTCAATATTTTTTTTATCTTAATTAAGGCTTTATTTGTTATTAGAAGACGAATACTCTAGGGGTGTTTTTAGAGTATCAAAAATCGTGAGTTCATGTACAAATATCGTGAGAATCGATACGTAGGTAATCGTCAAATCTCACCATAAATAGTCAAATCTTGCACCCCTGGCGCCCACGATCCTATGTACATTATTAGAAACCTTAGGCAAGATCAGAAGCATATGTATGAGGATTTTACAACGTTAGATTTCTGTTGTAACAAGTTCCCTTTTAGTGCCTATTTTCCATTTTTGTCGCGCATCCAAAAGATAATAATGAACATCGTATACTTTTAATGTTAATGAGCCTTCTAAAATGATTCTTGAAACTATACATGATTGAAGTAAAAAAATTTCTAGCAGCAACATACCGTGTAATCGGAGCTATTTTAAATAAAATAAATCCATTGTAATCAACTATGTGTTACGTGTACTAACAAAAACAGAACGGATTTCAGAAAATTTCACTTTAAAAATTATAAATAGCATTTTCCGGGCATAAAACCGTATCTCCCGTGTTTAATTTTTGTGCAGCTATCTAATCAATACTACAACCATCGGATATTAAAATGTACGAGGCAAATGTATATGTTCATCTCTTCAAAGGAACACACTAAGTTATCTTTACCCAGCATACAGTTTAAGTTGATCCGACTTTATTGCCAGCTCGTTTAATTTGCTATAAAATATAACTAAATCGATTGTAATCCCTTTTGCAGTTTTTTTCGTTATGCATCTACATACAACATTTTAAATAAGTCACTTTTTAGTCACTGGTAAGAATTATGATAAAAGTGCATTCTTAATTTATTCGCTTAGCCTGTTTTTCCGAATAACTACAAATCAGTTGAAATTAGAAAATTTGAGGTAAAGTATTAACACCTACAGACATACATACATATATTAAAAAGTAGACATAGTAAACATTTAGAAGTAAATTTATGTAGACATCAATAGATCAAAAGTAGATTTATTAAAAGTGAATTACTTTATTATAAAGAAATGTTTGAAATTTTTTATTTAGGATAGGATAAAGAGAAATCCCCTCTTTTTACACGAAAGTGAAATATAAAAACCAAATAGGGACGCGAACTCTCAACAAAAGTTAAATAATCAATATAATTCACAAATTGTGCATATTTTCTCCATTGAAGTAAAATGCCTTTATAATTGAGGGGCATTCCACATCCCGTGGGAAATTTGATGATGAAATTGTGGGGCCAATTTCAGTACTTTTCTTACGCCCTCCATAATCATGTCTTACCACGTGTTTTGCTTGATTTTATTGCATCCAGTATACAAGGTGCCTTAAATACGGTGGGCCACTATTGTTATATCCGAAACGGTAAGAGTTACGAGATCGTTTAAATTAGAGAAAAGTTGCCTTCTTTAGTGATCATTTATAATGTGGTTACAGTGTTGCCAAATAGTTTTTAGTTTTAGAGATATTAAAGGAAATCTGATAATTTATCAAACATTTTTCCCCAAATACCTCGAAAACCACCGATTTGATCAAAAATTGTTTCATACAAAAAAGTTATGGCTTTTCATTCTCTACCAAACGCAGTTAACGTTTTCTTAAAATGAACTCTTGAAGTTTAAGTTCATATCTCGGAAGAGGATCCAATTTGCAATTCAACGGTATATCACCCAAGTATATTTTCTGATGTTTCGATTCCTAAATGCATCAGAAACATATTTTCTTGTAAATGTCCTTAATACCGTTCTGCTTCTTAGTTATAGTCGGAACATATCAAATTTCAACTATCGTATAAGGTAAGGCATGATTATGGACGGCATAAGGAACGTATTAAACTTACTCCCACAAATTCATTACAACAAGTATGCCCCTCAACTATTAAAGTTTGTTATTTATCTAAATAACCACTATAAAAAAAGGAAACTAAAATCTGCCCTATACAGGGTGTTATGGAAATAGTTTATTATTTTAAATGGCGACTCCTTAAGTGTCATAGAGAAAACCTGTATACTTTTTTTTTAAATCGACGTACTAAATACTTAGGTAGACACCTTATATTGTCCCACATCCGACGACCCCACAGACATATTATGTGTTCACTCACTATCGAACTTCACCCCGTCCCCGAACGAAAAGCGAGAGATAGGCAGTCTCGTTTGAAGCGATTGCACGTCGATGTGTGGCTTCCTTGAATTAGCGAGTACGAATTTTAAACTTCTAAGTCGTTTGTTCGGGCTTTAACCGTTTAAGGTGTTTATTTTTTGTTTAATCCAGGGGATAACCTTTTTTTAGGGCCGCAGTGACAAAATACTAAATCTCTAAGTGCGCCGTGAACTTAAAGAGATTATGAAACCACATATTTAAGCAATGCGGTGTAAAAGTTACCAGTTGTAGCATTGGCGCTTTTCTGTTCTGAAATATTTTTTTTTCACGTGCTTGTGATGTAGTTCGATATGTGAATAATTTTGTTTATGGAAATTGTAGAAGGAATTATTGATGTACCTCATAAATGTATTTCCTAGAGTTTGAACATACGGATAAAATTGGCAACATCGCTGACGAATCTCGAATAACAATCATGTGTTTGTTTACAAAATTTCAGTAGTGCACGTGGCTTTTTATGACGATGAGATTTTTCTCGTTATTAACTCAAAACGCCATTTATGGCTATTTCTCTGCAATTTGTTTTCCTCTCAGATTTAAATACAATTAAAGTAATTTCCATAACCCCCTGTTGTACATGCCTGCTTGTCTTTTTTTTTCAGAATGAACCATGACAAATTTATCATATACCTTCTATAAAATTAATACTTAACAGGCCTGTACGTTCACTAATTTTACAGAAGGCATAGGCAGAAAATTATGATGTAAATAAGTTATCGAAACTAATATGCCCATTCACTATATACATCAGATTTTTTTCCTACCTGTTAGTTCATATACCTCCTTAGTTTCTTATTTTAATACAAACAATATGGGTGAATTGTTGCAATTGCATTTTAACCTTAAGCTAAAACACAATTAATCTGTATTCAGCTGAATAGCACATAGTCTAATATGTATTGGCTATTAAATACCGTTTGTCAAATGTTCAGAATGCAATCAACTTTAAAGGGAAAGGTATTTAAAATAATACTAATATAAAATAATTTTCACAAATACAAAGATAAAACTAGTTTAATAGGATAATTTATTAAAATATTTTATTTCGTTGAATCAAGCCAAGATGATTTGATAACAGTTTTAAGCGTTCGTCCACACATAAGGTTTTAGCTGACGTGTTAGGTCTTCACGTGACACTGTCAGGCAAAACGGTAATAATAGCCCGGTCTACACATGACGTTTTAGGTCTTTAAGTAGGACTGTCAGGCAAAACGGTAATAATAGCCTGGTCTACACATGAGGTTTTACCTGACGTTTTAGGTCTTCAACTAAGACTGTCAGGCAAAACGGTTATAATAGCCTGGTCTACACATGAGGTTTTACCTGACGTTTTAGGTCTTCAAGTAAGACCGTCAGGCAAAACGGTTATAATAACCCGGTCTACACATGAGGTTTTACCTGACGTTTTAGTGCATCAAGTAAAACTTTAAGGCAAAACGGTTTTAAAACCCGTATCTACACACACAGTTTAGTGTTCATATTTCAGATCAGTTTTGGAAGGTCGCTATGGAGGAAACATTGCTTTAGGTTTTTATTTTTGTCCGCATTCTCTCTATCAAGACATTCGTAATAAGACGGACGTCTTGCCTGAACAAGTAAAACGAGGAAAAAACCGTATGTTAGACCCTGCCCTAATCTTTTTACTGATACGTCTTATTTGAGCAAGTAAAACGTCAGGAAAATCTTATGTGTGGGCGGCGCTTTAAGTGACTTTATTTGAATATATAAAATAAAGATTAAAAAAACAAGCTACATTCCGACAGAATAACAATTACATATATAACCTTTTTAGGAAATACTATTTATGTTATCCGTACCAAATAGTATCTAAATGTTTATTATACAATTATACAATGATGTGAATGACAAAAAATTCCACAAAATAACCTTATTAGAGTAACGTTGTACATATTTTTGTTCCATTGCCAATTATTAAAACTTTATAATAATTTGGCAAAAGAAGTAAAAACCTTCTGTTTTGTGTTCGGGTTTGTTCAGAGTACAAATCCCCATTTATAACCTACTTGTAAATATTAGAATGATAATTACAATACGATTTGACATGTATAATGTATATATTTATTTGCCTGATTTAGAATTTTATTTGCAGTATCTCAAGAGGTTTCTTGTGTCCCAACAATGCGATAAAATAAATCTCGCCGGGCTGAGCTTCGTAGAATGCTTACCCTGTAAAGTTGATGATGAATTAAATTATCTTATGGAGGAGAAAAAGTGGCAATGATATATGCAAACAGGGTGTTATGGAAATGACTTATTATATTTAAATGGGTGACTCCTTGGGTGTCCTAGAGAAAGTCTACATACTTTTTTTTTAAATCGAATATCTAAATACTAAGGTAAAAACCCTTTTTACCCACATACTGTCGCGCCGTTCCATCTCGATTCACTTAGCGACAATGTGAGTCACTAGAGTATACTAACAGTGTTGTCGGATCACACCGCGTGTCTCGCCCTTGCTACCGGCTTCGCGCCACTATCGTTACTTCAGTATGTTTCGAGACTCGAGAGTGGGATAACGCTGTCGAGGGTTCCACGTGCTTAACGTATACGAATTTTAAACGTTTTGTTAGTTGTATTGCCCAATTTTTTTTCTGTTGTGAAATAATTCATAATAATAAATGTTGTGATGTGATTTCAAATTTGTGTGATATTATCTACTGTTGGTTCTGTTGCAAAACATACTTTTTGTGTTTTATTTTTGTATGGATTTTAATGATAAAACGGCGTATTTTAAAGTAAGATCGAAGGTAAGAGAGTATGTACCTTAAAATTGTAGTTTTTTTTTAAAAGAAGAGATAAACGCGCGTCAAAGACGTCTTGTTGTCAAAAACTGAACACGTGCGTTTAGAACTATGTGTTGCAATATGACAACATCGCCTATAATGCGCTAACCTCTTTTGAACCTCGAGACTGCCTCAATAAACTATTAATTGCGAAGGTCCTCAGGAGCGGCCACGTAAATTTTGAGATTTCATATAAAGTGTATATTTCGCTTAATAATTCAAAGCGCCACTTATGGTTATTGTTCTTCAATTTATTTTCCTCTCGGGATTTGCCGGTTTAAATATAATACGTCATTTCCATAACACCCTGTATGTAATATATTCTATCTGTTAGGATTGGCTGGATTTCTTGCAGGAAAGAGTAGATTCAAATATTTACTTTTTTTCTAAAGGTTCATTTTCTCAGTTGTAGATACTTATAGTTGATAAATGGTCTGGTTATTGTTCGAAAAAAATGATATGGTCTTGATCTGGGTAATTATTCGTAAATGTCACTGTACTCTTAAAGCAAACGGAATATAGAGATTAGATGAAAGAAATATTATAACTATTTTTAATAAAAAATATTCAGAATAGTTTAATAGATAAAATTTATAGGTCTTGTGCTATAATATATGATATTTTTCTACGGATGCTATGGAATGTTCCACTTCTCTCATCGCTTCCATACTTTCAAAACGGAGAATTTCTCACGTAGTGAGAAATAATTTCTCACTGTTATCATAACCCAAGGCAGCCATGAATTGTTACATGGCCAATTGATACGGCACGTTTTCCATGTTGACAACGCAACATCGACGATTAGCGCGCAATATCTCCTTACGCCATGAAAATATTTGCCGGCGTTTCCATAACAACACAACCGAAACACTGCACAATTATTATTGATGTCAACTTGCCAAACGGGTGTTGTACTTGTTGGACAATATACTATGAGTTCTGAACCTCGTTTTAAACACGTAAAAAGAACGCATCCGTAGAAAAAGTACAGTGTACGACACGTGAGAATATGACATATTTGTCCTTCGTTTGATTTGCGAAAACCTTCTGCGCTCGGGAGAAATATGTAATTTTATCACTTGTTGTACAATATATTATTTTATGTCGATGTTGAAAAAAAAATTACTTTATCGCACTGTTAGGATACCCCGTATATATATATCTATCTAATGAATTAAAATTAACTATAATTTTATAATTCTAAATGGATATTCAAAGCATCATGCAAAATTCACGTACTTTCAACACACTTATTTTTGTTGATATAGTATATCCTTACCTAGCTACTTGCTTACAAATGCTACGGAAATATATTTTAGCCATTTTAACAGGTTCATTAAATTGTTTTACGAATTTAAACATTGAATTTTATTCAATCGCAAATAACGGGTAACAACAAATTTATTACAGATTGTTGGCATACAAAATCAATACCAGCTTAATTTTAATAAAATTACATGTTATTATGTTTTGTCTGATATTGCTGTATAATGCAAACACTCATATCAAACAGATGTAACAATTGAATATTATAAACAGAAAACTCTACTATTATTTTAAACACAGTAATCCTGTGCGTATTTGACACAACCACAGTTAATGATTTACAAAACCTATATTTCAAAAATAGATTGTTTTTCATTGCTCTTAATATACTAAATGTACCTACACGAAACTGATTTAAAAAATTTGTACATTTAACGAAACAAACGAAATTTAAGTAATAAAATAACCGATATACATACAAATATACAATCAAATTAAAATAGTTTGAATATCTTACTTAGTTTTTATACAGGGTCGCCGTTAAAGTTGGAACCATATGGGGAAAAAAATTATCATTCCATTTAGGTAAAATTTGACTTCACCATAAGTTTTTGCTTCAATAAAGACCAAAAATTACATAATTAAATGGGACCATGCGGGCTTTTGTTAACTGTCAAATTTTACATTTTCTTCACAAAATGTCGAAAAATGGCATTTATTGATCCAATTTAAAAAAAAATTGTTTGGAAAAGTTGCTTGTTGTAATTTTATACCCACGTACCAAATTTGAATCACTTATGATAATTTTTGTTCTCTATCTATTTTTGACCAATATCTATATTGTAAATAAATGTATTCATTTATACAATCTAAATTAATTCTTCAAACGTGTCCAAGTACAGTACAGGGATCTCGGAAATAGTAAGAGATACGAAGTCGGTAAAATGGAGGTAAAGTTGCGCATTTACGTGCCTAATAATAAATAAACTCTATCTAACAGCGTTAATTGTTTTGTAATCCGATGAGTCGTCTTCGAAGGGCCATTATCAACTTTCTTTTTTTAAATACGGTCCTGTTTTTCTAATATTGGAATTTGATAGCTTTTTTTCTTCCGAATGCAACGATGTATGACACATTGTGGTTTAATGACGTTTCGATGTTGTTGAAAAAACCCTCGAAACGTCATAAAACAACAATGTGTCATACATCGTTGCATTCGGGAGAAAAAAGCTCTCAAATTCCAATATCAGGAAAACAGAACCGTATTTAAAAAAATAAAGTTGATAATGGCCCTTTTAAGACGACTCGTCGGATTACAAAACAATTAACGCTGTTAGATAGAGCGGAAAAAGTGACAATGCAAAAGTGTAATTTACTTTAGAATTCGATCTACAAAAAAACCCAGGAAAACAATAAAACGATTTTTCAGAATTTTAAAACTTTCTAAACGGTATATTATTAGGCACGTAAATGCGCAACTTTACCTCCATTTAACCGACTTCGTATCTCTTACGGTTTCCGAGATCCCTGTACTGGCCCTCCTTATCTTGGACACGTTGTATAAAAAAATTCTACCAAAATATTCATTTTCCTCAAAAAATTAAATTTCAGTTTAAAAATGTGGCCATCTGTGGAGTAAACTCTCCATAACTTTACAGATTTAACCAACTAAGAGGAGAGTCTTCTTCTCTAACTAATAAATACATTGAAAAAAATGGACATATTAGAATATAGCCCCGTTGTTTATAATTACGGTGGTAGTGTCGAGTTAGACAGGAAACAAAAATTATCATAAGTGATTCAAATTTGGTATGTGGGCATAAAATTACAATACAAACAACTTTTCCAAATCTTCTTTTTAATTCGATTAGTAAATGCCATTTTTCGATTGATAATGTCAAATTTGACAGTTAACAAAAGCCACATGGTCCCATTTAATTACGTAATTTTTGGTCTTTATTGGAGCAAAAACTTATGGTAAATTTAAATTTTACCTAAATCGAAAAATACATATTTTCCCCATATGGTTCCAACTTTAATGATGACACCTGTATATAGGTACAAAAATGATAAAACATTTTTTATACAGGGTGTCTCGGATAAGAATGCACTCTACAGGGATCTCGTAAATCATAGGACATACAGAAATGCTCAAATTTTAAAAAAAATTCGTAAGAAATTTGGGCAAAACCGAATTTTTACGATTTCGTTCTTTTAGTTTCTCATTCTATTTGAAGATAAATTTTACGTTCTCATTACCACTTTTTCTAATCTATGTTTTAATTAAATTTTTAACCCGACGTTTCGTTTCTTCGCAGCCATCATCAACTTGGTTGTTTTAAATAGTATTAACATTTTATATCGTGCTTTATGAACTTGTGATTCCAACGATATATCATTCGAATTATTTATTAGGTGTTTTGGACTAAAAAAATGATCTTCAATGTAAATAAGTACTTTATTGAAAATACTTTTGTTTTTATTGTTGTATTTATACTTTAGTTGCCATTAAAAACACAAAAATAATAATAATAAGTGTGATATATCGTTATATTCATAATATAAAGTGGAGTTCTTAAAGCATAAAATAAGATGTTAATACTATTTAAAAAATCAAAGTTGATGATGGTTGCGAAAAAACGAAACGTCGGATATCTCTAATATCGGGGAGAAAAAATGACAATTCGGAAATATTAGGTATTTTTCAAATTTGAAACATGACGTTGGACTGTGCTCTATGGTTAACGAGATCCATGTAGAGTGCCCTTATTCTGGACCTCCTGTATATTTGAGGGAATTGAAACGTCGTTATTAAGCCGGGCTCAGACGACTGGTATACGTAGCCAATACTTGTTAATAGCGTATACGTGCCACGTCGTGTACAATAATTGACAATTCAGCCATTCACACCACACTTGGCAAGTATACGCCATTATTACACATAATACGGGTCATTTGTTGACACGTATTACAGAATTTTTCTGAAAAAATTTTTTTTTCTCAAAAATATTCACACATAAATTTTCTCCAATCTTCTCATATTTGAAATTTAATATCTCAAGTTGTACTGATCGGATCAATATCTCTTCGCGTGCTGGTTGACTTGCGATCGAAAATATTTAATAACTTCCGAACTAAAAAAGGTACCACTTTTTCGTAAAATGGGTTTTGTAGATAAGAGGATGAGGAACAAAATGGTATTTTTTTAAAATCTAATTTAAGGTGGGTTAAGAGCATGTTAAAACTGTTTAAACAATCAAATTGGTATTATTTTTCGTTTGTTCACAATGACAATTTTTTTTAATACACTTCGAAAGCTAACGTGACAAAGTGTAAAATAAAAAACGATCGATATTGATCCGATCAGTACAACTGGAGATATTAAATTTCAAACATGAGAAGATTGGAGAAAATCCAGCAAATTAACAAATATTTGTGTGGATATTTTCGGAAATTTTTTTTTTACAAAATCCTGAAATACGTAACAACACTAATGTTATGTACATAAGCTGTAAAAAAAATTCTGACGATTGATTTTCAAACTTTTAATTATTAATGTTTTTCAAAAAATATCGATAAAACTTTCTCGAGACCACATTTTTGAACGAACAATGGTAATTAGTCAATGGTGGAGAATTAACTGTTTTGGAAATTTGTAAGTTCCGATCTTTTTAGGCTTCCTTTTTACTTTGAAAATTTGTTTTTATAATTTTTTTCGGGTAAACGGTAAAATTGGCTGGATACCTTGTGATATTGGGAGCCAGGTAGATAGATCCCTAGTTTATTCCTAATCGGAGTGTAAGAAACTGTTAAAACTACAATTTGAAGTGACAATTCAATAATATTTTAAAAACAATAAATTATTTGGATCATTTTTGTACCTATGCCATTAGTAACATAACTTAGATTTAAAAACATTAAAAAAAATTCTGCAAACGTTAACGCTACAATATAAATTGACCACACAAAAACTATCGTCCTCTATCCTCCACCAAAACGATATACAGTGTGTCGAAAAACTATACAACATTTGGGAAATTTTTTTAATTGCGACTTTGTGATATAAAAATGGGTAAAACTTTAAAGCAGTAAATAAATTATTAATTTAATAAGGCAAATTGAAAATTTAAACCAAATATGAAAATTGAGTGATCTGAACTATTTTTTGTGTCGAATTTTTCTTAAACAGGATGCTACTTACTGGTAATTATAGTAAATTTACAAAGTAACTTAAATATGTGTTTTGTTTTAAATAAATTGTGATAAAAGTCAGTTTAAATGTCGGTGTTATATTACAAAAAAAATTCAAAAAGATATGTTGGACTTGCAAAGTAAAAATGACAAATAAATTATTAGTTCTTTCACATAGCATGGATTCTTTTAAGGTTTTAGCATAATTTTATTGTAAGTATTATAAGAATACAAGAAAATATCGAGAAAAACAATAATGTAATATTTTGTCATATTTTCGACACTTTTATAGGGTATCTCCGTTATTGTCAGTGCTATCAAAAAAGTAATGTAGGTGTCATGTGGTCTTTTTGGGTCAAACGTAAAATGGTAAAGTCAAAATTCGAAAATTTTCTAATCAACTAATTGACAATTTCTAAATTACCCTATATTTTCTTAGTTAAAAGAGATACAGAAAAATATTTTATACAGAAGCTTATTTATAATGATTGTTGAAAAACCTGTCGTTTTCAGAATAAGTATATACGGGGTCAGGTAAGAAAGTTATTGGACCTAACCTCATTTTTTAAATGGAACACCCTGTATATTTTAATCTAAAAGAAGATTTTAAACTCTCTTTTCAAATTTATAACACACCATGGATGATAGATATCATATCAAATTTTTCAAAATGTTGATAAGTCATTTTCACAAATGAATATGTAAAAATTAAATTGACGTTAAATGTTAATAACAACTAGAATGTCAAAATAGTTGTCTCTAGGATGTTAGCTTTTGTTTCATGGCCTACTGTGGTTTAAAGTAATAAAGTTTAAATAAATATTATTCAAAAATCATTATAAAGAAACTTTTGCATAAAACATTTTTCTGTGTTTCCTTTAACTAAAATAATTAATTTTGAAATTGTCAATTTTTTGAATTTTCAAATTTTGATTTTATCATTTCAAGTTTGAGCCAAAAAGAGTACATGACACCTACATAACTTGTTTGATAGCACTAACAGTTACGGAGAGACCCTATAAAAGTGTCGAAAATGGGACATCCTGTACATTACTCGCGATTTCGTAAAAATGACATTTACTGCCTTTTATTACATAAAATCTTAAATCTTTATTGACTTCTTAGCAATTTCTTAAGCAAGCACCAACTTGCATCAAAAAAAATCCGGAAAAATCATTATAAAAATATTTCCCATTATATCGCATACTTTTTTGGTTACACTATAGAATTCCTGCAACTCGATTTAATACATTATAAAAGGCAAACGTCTCCGAAACAAAATTGGCGCGAATACATAATATTATTTCTATTTATGTGAAACATATTTTTCTTTAATGTAATCTTCATTTCAAGAGCAGGTTTTCCGGAGATATTCGCGTTTTAAAAATCAATCAACGTAATCTGCAAAAAGTTCCCAATGTTTCGAACTTTGTAAATACACAACGTAACAATAAATAACGTATATTGTTTATCGCAAAAAGGCCAAAGTATTGTACTGTACCTTATTCTACGATTCGGCGGAAATATGTTTATTTTCAACCACCACACTGAATGTGCCTATCGAATTAAATCTATGTGAGCCTATAATATGTACTCTAATGATCAATGCTCGGCAACGGCAAGATACCGGCTCGGCAAAATAGGTTAATCATTGCCTCTCTTATGAATTTTGACGGGCTATCGCTTGCAGAGACATTGCGTGCATAGTTTATACCCGCAAATCCATAAGATTCAATGATAAATATATTTTGCCGAGCCCGTGCCTTGGCGTTGCCGAGCACGTGCCTTCGATAATGAGAATCAGCCCTTAACGTAAATTTTTTATAATATATCAATCTACCGGGTAAGTTAGGTAAAACGAACTAGCGATGTCAAAATGGAAGAGAAAATTGTTTCTTTTAGTTGGTTCATCAACTATAAGAGCAATTTAAACAATTCGCGTGCGTAACAAAATACGAGTTGAAAATTAAAACGTAATTTAAAAAATTAATTAGTATTTTTAAGAGAATTAATTTACAAAATATCATCCATGTTGAATCTATAATATCTTGATATTTCTCGATTCCTGTAAATGGGCCATTCTTTTACAAACCGCACACTTTTTAACCTTGACATTATATAATTAGTTCACATGTATTTCAGGATTTTACAGAAAAAAATTAATTTTCCAAAATATCCACTCAATGAATTTTTGATATTTTTCTGAATTTTCTCCAATCTTCTCATGGTTGGATTTTAATATCTCCAGTTGTACTGATCGGATCAATGTCGGTCTTTTCTTATTTAACACATGTAAGCTTTCGAAATGTCATTGTGAACAGAAGCAAAATAATAACAATTTTATAGTTTTAACATGCTCTTAACCAATCTTAAATTAATTTAAAAAAATACCGTTTTGTTTCTTATCCTTTTATCTGCAAAACCAAATTCCAGTAGTTCTGGCACTTCTCGATCAGTCGCGTGCGCGCTTGGTGACTTGTGATCGAACAAATTTAATAACTTCCGAACTAAAAGAGGTACCAATTTTTCATAAAATGGGTTTTGTGGATGAGAAGATAAAGAACAAAATGGTATTTTTTTAAATTAATTTAAGATGGGTTAAGAGTCTCTTATTTTTTTTTATTATATCAACTAAAACTATTTAAACAATTAAGTTGTTATTATTTTTCATTTGTTCACAATGACAATTTCTTTTCAATGTCAAGGTTAAAAAGTATGCGGTTTGTAAAATAAGGACCCAAATGTAAGAACGACTGTACAAATTTATAAGTTGTGTACATTTTATTCCTACTAAAAAAAAAATTGTTTAACTAGTATAGTTGATATTTTATTCTCTAATCGAATTCCTATAGAAATAAAAATATAAAGAATATTTTATTATTTATTAATTCAGTTGCTGAGCCGGCGACTGCTTCTTTAGAGTCCGATCAAGCCCAACACCGCCACGGCGGCATCAGTCCCATTATGATATAATTTTCTTTTGTAGTTTATGTTGCGATCGTCAATTGAATATGTTTCAAATGTTATGTATTCTAATGTTCGAATGTTACTAACTAGTTCTAAAACTTTGTACTTTGTTAAATAGATAAGTAATTAATTGTAAAATTATACAATGGGGTATCCCGTAGATTTAATAAATAAATATTATTTTAGGAGACGGAATCGGTTTCTTTATGTTTACTCGCAAAAAATAATATAAGTATAGATAATATTAAGAGAGAATGTTTATTTGGATTGGAATTCGATCAGAGAATAAAATATCAACTATAACACGTAATCCACGCTGCTCAGTAATGAGACTGGGCGAAACCATTACAGATTCGCCCAGCAGCATTAATGAGCAACTACCATGTGCCCTTCGTGCTTTACTTACAAGATCGATATCTTGTCGAAGTTTTTTTGGAAATAAAGGCGCTAAACAACTCAAAATCGAAAGAGGATAAATGGGAAAATGTAAAATAAGTAGAAAATATTTTAACGATAAGCTGTAAAATATAATTTGACGATACTAACAATACTTTAGGCCTTCTCGACGTTTTTTTAACTTTCGTCTTACACATTTATCTCAAATGACTATGAGGTATTCATTGCTTGTTGCTCATGTGCCCGCTTCTGCTCTTCGTTAATCTGTTTTTGCTTAAAGAGCAGCGTTTCTTCGAAAATGAGCTTCTTCAGATGATCCTTTGGTAGATCATCCAACTCTGTATCGAATCTAAACGGCTGTTCTGCCACAGGCTAAAAAAGGTATTGAATTATTTGGTCGTGATAGTGAATTAGTAAACGTTAAAAAAAATACCTATGACTATAATTGCTTTCATTGTCAACAACATTGTCAGTACTTGACATATATATTTGATCGTTCAAGCAGCCCATCGATTTATAAGCGATTTTCAATCGCTGACGTTACGATGCCCATCGATTTGTAGTTCTGCTGAATGCATTTTGTTTAGTGTTGGGAAAAGCCGATGATTTTAATAATCGAGTACTTGATACTCGAGCGATTTTAATAATCGAGTGAATCGCTTGAAATTCCAATTCACCAAGCGATGACGTCACCGACTGCTCGACCGTCTGCCTAGCCGTTTACATGTGATCAGGTAGAGTATTTAGCAGGCACGTAACTACGGGTGGGCACAGGTTTAGCTAAAAAATTGTAGTAGCCACCAAAAAAATTCCAGAAATTTATTTATTTGTGAATAATGAATTTTTACCACGTGTCTCGATACCAAACAAAAAAACAGCAAAAAATTACCCAAATATGTATTTATTGTTCGGGCTTATTCTTGTGCTTTTTTAAAACAAAAAGTATTACCAAGAGTTATTTTTCTTCACATCTTTCTCAATCTACGAGCATAAAATAAGTAGATATTTAAAATGGCTTGTCAAATTATTCCATTTTAAATTATCAGGTGCCCACTGTGTGCCCTTCAAAAATGTAGACTTAGTTACGCGACTGGCAAAGTACGAAAATAGGTGATTATTTTTTAAAATTCATGTTTATATTTTAAAAAGTGGAAATTTAAGTAAAAAAGTGTTTTACTTACAATAATATAACCAAATGTTTATATTTACCTAAAAGTTCCTGTTTAAATTTAAGAATGTTTACTTTTGTTTACCAAAAAAATTGTCGATACCTATGTTTTGTTAACTATTTTGCTCGTTTCCTTATTTTCCATTTACATTTTCTATAATGTATGTTATTTTTAAGAAGTCTTCTCGAGTTTAATAATATAAAGTTCCTGTTTAGATTTTAAAATGTTTACTATAAAATTACCAACGAATTTTTCTATATATTTTGTTAACCATTTTGTTCGTTTTGTTATTTTTATTTACAATTTCTATTATTATGTTATTTTTGAGAAGTTTTCTCGAGTTTATAGTAAATAAAAATTTAAAAATTATATCCTTTAATCTTTTAATATTTACAATCGGAGACTTAAACTACGCTGCTGGCTAGCCAAAACAAAACTTTACAAAACCCATGTCGCGATAACTCCGCTAAGGGATTTTGGCATACTTTTTTTTATATGCACCTTCTCGTTTATGTGCCTTTAAGAAAGACGTATGTCTTGTACCTGCTCAGCGTCAAACTCGAATGTCGCCAATCGGGTTTGTTCGGTCGTGTATCAAGCGACAGGCGATATTTTTCGTTTTTTCGCCTGAATTTATAACTAGAGTATTTCCTATCGAGCGAAAAACTGTTCGAATATACGAGCAGTTTTTTTAACTCGATCACACTACAGCGGTACAATTCCGTCGGCGTCATGCGAAGCTCGGGTATCGAGTGAAAGATAATACGTGACGAGCGACGGTTTTCGCTTGAATAGATAACTCGAGCGGTTTTTTTAATAATCGAGCGATGTCGGTTATAGTTTTTCGCTCGAGCGATCACAACACTAACTTTGTTGTCCGAAATATTTTTATCAAATATAACATTTTTCTCTGTACGAAATGGATAATTTTATTTTTATTGCTTCTCTTCACTAGCGGAGATCGTGTATATATTTTTATAATTCACTTCTTTCGTCATTTTTTATAATTTTCACTCCTCAACCTGACAAACAAAACGGACATAAAACGCTGACAAATCACAAATCGCTTTTTAAATTTGATGGTCCGATTTTCCATCGATTTTTTTTAGTGAAGTCACCAGATGATTATTAATCGCTTACAAATCGATGGGATCTGCTGAATGAGTCCATTGACATTTTTGTTGCGTTTAGTTCGGTTGTGGACAGTCGTCGTTGGTTGGCAACCAAACCGGCACTAATAAGACGGGGTTGCCTATATGATTTCGACAACATTGTGCGCAAGACAACCGACGAGCAACCTTTAAAAATATGACCGGTAAACCTTGCGCATCAACCCATTTTTTTCATTCATATTTACAAACTATTAAATTCGGATAAAAATAAGAGTCATTATGATTTAACAAGAAACTAGTTTAATATAGCCAACAGTGTATAACTTAAACAGTACTAAAAAAATGTAAGCGTTTTAAAAGACTTACCTCATCAGAAGGTTCATAATACTGTTCTAAATAAGGGTGAGCTAATGACTCCTCGACCCCTATTCTCTTGTGTGGGTTAAACGTAAGCATTCTATCGAGCAAATCTAATGCTCTGGGATCTGCATTCGGATAGAGTCTCGCCCAAGGAACTTTGGGTTTGTAAGGTAATGACTGTAAGTAACTTCTTGCCTAAGACGGAAAAAGTTAAATATAATCATGACTACTAATACTTATTTCCATTAAAGCTCATGGCACATCCTTGGGGATAAAGAATTATTTGTACACTACCCCAATTAATTATCGAATATTCAAAAATTCACGTCCCAATTAATAATTTGTTATTTCCTTACTAATTAACCAATTTTAATAATTTTTGTTTAAACTGACAGAAAACAGATTCTAGAGTTTAGGGCAGAGTAGTTTACGTTCTGATACAAATGCCTATTACTATAACAAAAATTAATATTTTTTTATTAATGATACTTTTTCTGAAAAGTAATTTACTATTGGTGCACCACAAAGTAGTATTTGGGACCATTATTATTTATTATTTATATTAATGATGCCAAATATTTTGAAAAATTGTTTCATTCAAATGTTTGCCGACTTTTAATATACAGGGTCCTGCAATAGTGCGTCAGGCTTTCATAGCCCCTATACGAATTAATTAGGAAATTCAGGGACACCCAGTATTTTATTGCATATTTGGTATGAATTAGTGTCTTCTATAATTACTTAAAATGTTATTTGAGTTGCTCGGGTAGTTTAGCAGCAATAAATTGGACACTGGAAAGAAAAATCAAAAAGACATTCTAAAAATATTTTTTTAACCACAGCATTGGGTGAGATTTATGGTAATGGGTCTAAAGATAGTATGTCTAATAATGTTTATCTATTTTATGACAGGTGTTCATAATAAGGTTCTAAAAACGACACATTTATACGCCCTGTATATTATTTGGCTATTGGAAAGCAATTATTTTTGTAATACCAACATATAAGTTATTTCCAGCCGTTTTCGAAATAATTCCAAATTTCATGCATTGTGATGTTTAAACACCATAGGCGCCTTGACTAATAATTGTAAACTACAGTAAATGTTCAAAATGTATTCCATTTTGATGTGTGCGCTGTCAATGGTTACAGGTAGCTAGAGCTAATTTGATAGGTTATATCCCAGACAGTTGATAACGCATACGTCTCGTGAGACACCGGATGGGTCATCGGGCTGGTACGGCGATGTCCGATATTTGATGGATGTACCCACCCAGTTGCGTAGTGATAGAAATGCAGTAGTTGCTGTATTGTGTTTTATTAATTAGGGTTCATTGTGTCGTATTTTAGGGTTTGTTTAGGGTGTTATTTTAAAATTTTGAACTTGTTTATTTTGACGGCAACTATATCCAAAGCACTTTTGGCGGCGAGGAAAGGTAAGTACTTAGTAGAACACTACAGGGTATGCTTACCTTTTCATTTATAATACAATTTAGATCGTCTTGAGACGGTGACCCAAGAACTCCTAAGATATGGTTCAACTGATCTAAGTAATGCTTCCCAGGGAAGATTGGCCTATTTGCTAACATTTCTGCCAGTATACAACCCACTGACCATATATCAATAGACTTGGTATATCCCTAAAGGTAAAACAAAAAGTTAAGTGCGTCTTTAAAATCACATATTTACTTATGGGATTTAATTTTGCAACCGATTCTTGCTCTGCATAGATCATTGAATCGATTTCAAAAATGTTCATTTTCAAATTCAGAGTGTTGATAATGATAAACTGTACATATAATAGTAGAAGCGAATAAAGGAAATATGGGATAGAAAAGTTATTTAAAACCATAAAAAATCCCTATATCGGATGATGCATCGTTAAGTTGAACACAGGAATTCCCATGTAATTTTTGAGGTGGCTGAATATTATCGCCCCTGTACATTTTACATAAAAACTGCATTATAACTGCATAACTTCAGAAGTGCATCAACGTTGATCTCGCCAAGGTAAAGGAGTGGACTGATGCAATTTTTTTTTTATCTCTTAATGTTTCTAAGACGAATATAATTTCTTTTAAATACTCTCTCGATGACGTTAGATTAGGAGACCAGTCAGTGGTCAGGGAGAGTATAAATAGATTTTTAGGCTTATACAGGGTGTCCCAGAATATGTGGACAATCTCCCGGGTTCAGATAGAACACTTAAAAATAACAGGAGAAGCTCCTATAAATTTTTCTTCCTACGGCCTCCCTTACGGAGATACGGGCCCATAACGGATGTCCCTGGAATCGTTGTTTTTTAAATAATTTTTTAAGTTCTAGGTGTAATTTAATAATTTTTTAGTATAGTGGTTACTAGACGAGTCTCCTTAAAATTCGCCCTTTTAAACACATTTAGCTTATTTAGTTTGCCAGGGCCGGACTGGACGTAACACAAAAATGCTTTTTTACACCCTGTATGACTCATCTAGTAACCATTATACTAAAAAATTATTAAATTACATCTAGTACTTAAAAAATTATTTAAAAAACAACGATTTCCAGGGACGTCCGTTCTGGACCCGTATCTCCGCAGGGGAGGCCATAGGAAGAAAAATTTATAGGAGCTTCTCCTGTTATTTTTAAGTGTTCTATCTGAACCCGGGAGATTGCTCACATATTCTGGGACACCCTGTATATAGACAATAAGTTGAAGTTTGAGGTACACATAACTAAATTGGCATCCAATTATTATGCGATCTGGATTATAGCAGATTGTTTGCTCACGTTATCTATTTAATATGTTGTTTATTCTGCAAAAGAGAGCCCTAAAATATATGTTTAGAGCCAGATCTAGAAACTCAAGCAGACCATTGTTTATTTGACATAAGATCTTAACCTTGCCTGGCCTTGCCTATTTTTGCTGGAGTCATTATGTCTGGTATATAAAAAATTCCGGAATGACGTTAATATACCTATACAAACTTCTAGCCAAACCAGGAACTTACAAGAGTAAACAAATTTGTAATCATCTTCCCTTATGTATTCAAAGGGTTAATAGTTTTAAGCGATTTAGAAGGGAAGTAAAAGCTCTGCTATGCTTAAAAGCATATTATTCTGTAGATAATTTATTATTGATAACCTTAGCGGTCTTTGAGCTTCTGATATTTGATATGCTTGATTTATACGAAAGTATCAGAGTTAAAAAAAATTGCTAGATAGTGAGTTCATTATGGTGTATACAAGTTTTACTGTAATAAATTTTAGTATAAGTGTATGCATTCTATATTTTGTTTATTGTACTATTTTTATATGTTTGCTATTTTTAATTGGTTATGCTCTGTATATTATATTTTTACTTTTAACTGCTTTGCCGAGGAGACAAAAATGCCTTATGATAATAAAGTTTATTTTGACTTTCACTTTTAACTTCTTGAAGAGGCCGACATGGTAAACCCATGTGCATAGTTTGAATACATTTTGGAGAGCCAATCCTTAGTTATTCAATTAAATGTGATGGCAAAATCACGAAACTGTCACAGTTCAGATAATACTGCATTAGTGTCAGTGACAATACTTTCATTATTCGTTATGCTTTACGTCAATTTTTCGCAATAGCGCCATGACCGTATTTGCAGGTGTTTGCTGTATTGCCGAACTGTATTATCTGACAAATGAGAGTTTCGCGATTCTGGCATCACATTTAATTGCATAACTAAGGATTGGCTCTCCAAAATGTATTCAAACTTGGCACATGGGTTTACCGTGTCGCTTCTCCAATAAGTTATGATGCAGTTTTCCTATAAAATCTACAGGGGAGCCAATATTCAGCCCCCTCATAAGTGCATGAGATTTCCTATGTTTAACACAATTGTGCTTCCACCGATATACAGCGTGTCTTCGGAAGTTCTTACCAAATTGGAAACTTTTTAATTATTAACTCTACGAAAAAAAGTGCCTCTTCCTAAAAAGCCCTGCTTGGTGAGAAAATAAATTTGCACAAGAATATTTGTATGTTGGACATACAGGGTGGCTTCAAAAAGTACCGGGTTTAAAATTTATAAAAGACGTAGGCAATATTTAGAACAGTCACAAAGATTTGGTAATAAGTATTTCTGGATAAGTAGGCTTTGAACAATTGATTATTGTTGGTAACAGAATAGGCGTTTTAGCAGTGACAGTTTGGCAATTATAATTTCTGTTTCAAAACGTGAACTTCTTGTTAAAAAAAGGTTTTTCCGTTTCTTAGTTACTTTAAACAACAATAGTGATGATTAAACTGACTGTTAATGAAAAAATTGAAATAGTTCTTATTGTTGGCGATAATTATAAGACGCATTATCCGTATAAGCCAAAATTTGTACACACGCTCAAACCTGGACATATGGAATCGCGTTTCATATTCTGTGCTTGGTTTCAAGGAGAAGTTGAAGACGACATTTTCTTTTCAAGGAGAATTTTATTCAGTGACGAGGCAACATGTACTTCCAATGGTGTTGTATGTTCCCAGAATTGTCGTTGGTGGAGCGATGTGAACCCCAATTTCGTAATCGAATGCCGTGACCAAACGTATTTCAAAACGATTATTCAAACGATGGTGCGGTATTTTAAATAATCAAATAGTGGGTCCATATTTTTTTCATCAAAATATTAATAGTGAGATTTACTTAAATTTCCTAAGAACCGAAATTTTTATATTTATTAACGGCCTGCCATTAAACGCGCGACAGGCTGTTTGGTATCAGCATGATAGAGCTCCTTGTCACAGCGCAGCCAGGGTCAACGAATATTTGGATAGAACTTTTCCACACAGATGGATAGGACGCCGTTCAGAAGTACAATGGCCACCTAGGTCACCGGACATTACACCCCTAGATTTTTTCTTGTGAGGTCATTTGAAGCAATTGGTGTACAAGCACAGACCATTCCGTGATATTGATCACCTAGAAGAAACTATAAGGCAGTGTATCCGGCTAGTTACTCCTCATATGATCAGAAACGCTGTGTCAGAGTTTTCAAGACGTTGGCCATGTGGAGACCTAGATTATTTTTGGAGTCATTTAGTTTTATTTGTTATTGGGAAATTAGAAATTGGCCACCTCATAGAAATTAGTGAAGTAATTCTCACTCTCCAAGTTTTTAGTTTTGTAAATATAGCCGACGTCTTTTATAAATTTTAAACCCGGTACTTTTTGAAGCCACCCTGTATGTCCAACATACAAATATTCTTGTGCAAATTTATTTTCTCACCAAGCAGGACTTTTTAGGAAGAGGTACTTTTTTTCGTAGAGTTAATAATTAAAAAGTTTCCCATTTGGTAAGAACTTCCGAAGACACGCTGTATATATATATTTAGAGATGGGGAATTGCTGACCCTAAAAACGTTTTCCAATTGTATTTCTATATATTTCGCAGGAATCCAACCAAATTTATTATTGATTTTGTGCAATTTATCTATAAAATTTTGGGATTTTACGTTGGAAATTATTGATGAAAAACTATACAAACGTAAGTTCCATATGTTACAATTTTTTAAATTATACCTTGGAATTAAGCATAATTTCTGGCGCTCTGTACCATCTAGTTGCTACATACTCTGTAAGAAACCCTGTATGATCGTGGTCTGGATCCGCTACCCTCGCCAAACCAAAATCACAAATCTGAAAAAGAATGGTTTAAATTATCTTGAGATAAAGCCAAAGTTTAAAAAAAAAAAAACATGTGAACGAATCTTCTAGTTAACATTCATTTCTATGATGAAGATTTACCGACTTTACCCTTTGTCAGAACGTCAGGAGACAGCAGGAAAATCGGTAGATGGCGGCCAACACTATACAATTATTGGTGCTTTCTCACCAGTCTGAAAGAAGCACCAAATGCGTTTTATTTTTCGAGTTCGGGTTTGTATTTCAAGTTACCTACCCTCGACTATGAAATTATGAATTATTACTGAATTATTACTGAATTATTACTGAATTATTACTGAATTATTACTGAATTATTACTGAATTATTACTGAATTATTAAAGAATACGATTTATACACTATCCGAAGAAACGGAGGCGACGAAGCTTGTTCGATTTATGCGTGAAGAGTTTTTGGATAGATAGCGGATTATGAATTATACAGGATGTCACTTAATGATATGTATTTATTTTATGCCCGCTTTCCTAACTCATCGCTTAAGTATGGAATGACTAAGAAAAGCGTAAATTTTAAGTTTACCTTAAAATGCATTTGCTTGCACCAGCTGCAAATTTTCAAAACTTAACAAAGTATAACATTGGCTGCATTACCCCACCAGCATTTTTTTGCGAAATAGAACAAAAAAATATCAGAAAAAGAGGTACAAAATATACGGCGTAGTGTTGGGAAAAATCGATAATTTTAATAATCGAGTACTAGATACTCGAGCGATTTTAATAATCGAGTACTTGATACTCGAGCGATTTTAATAATCGAGTGAATCGCTCACTCTCTCGCTTGACATTTGTATGACTAAGAAGAATGTGTTGATAAAACATCAGAGGTTGTTTTTGTAAGTTTAGAAGTTTCTAAAGCTTTTATTAAGAAAGCTGATTTTTTCAAAAATGATATCCTTTAGTTTTGTAAAAATTTACAATCGCCGCTGGCTAGCCAGTCCCAGTCAAAACAAAACCCATGTCGCGATGAATCCACTAAGCGATTTGGCATACTTTTTGTATGCACTTTCTCGTTTATGTGCCTTTAAGAAAGAGGTATGTCGTGTCAGCCTTCTGAGCGTCAAACTCGAACGTCGCTAATCGGTACACTTCGAGTGGAGCGGCGAAGATCGGGTATCAAGTGAAACGCAACAATTCGATTTTTCGCCTAAATTTATAACTAGAGTATTTCCTATCGAGCGAAAAACTGCTCGAATATACGTCGGCGTCAAGCGAAGCTTGGGTATCGAGTGAAAGGTAATAAGTAACAAGCGACGATTTTAGCTTGAAGTTATAACTCGATTGTTTTAATAATCGAGCGATGTCGGTTATTTCAATAATCGAGTACTCAAACGATTTTTCGCTCGAGCGAGCACAACACTAATACGGCAAATCATCATCAGATGTTTTAAACAACCGTTTGAGTTTAAATCAATGTTTTGTTAAAAATGTTTAAAAGAGGTAAATTAACAAAATAATAAAAGTTAGGTACTTAATGAACATCATGCATAGAACTTTGGTATGTTCAAAAAACTCAAACTCGGAAGTGACATCAGTTAGCGCCATAAGTGGGTGCATTGGAATTTAGTTCTTTAAAAATTGTAACCAACTCTCTGACATTGCCTAGCTTATTGCGGAGTTTGGAATGAACTAAACCATAAGACGAAAAAAGTATTTCTATGTTGGCGGACGAAGCAATAGCTGTATGTAGTAGCTGTTGGACAAGTTCCATTGCTTTTGTACTTAAATGTTTAATAGACCGCCACCATGCTAATGGTTTTACATTTTCAAGTATCTGTTGAGAAAACATATATGGCATAAATGGTGGACACCTAGCCTGAAAATTAACAATCGTTGGCATTGCCTCTGAATGGTAGGTTTCTACATATTCCATGGCAATTTCTAATTGCCTTTGAGTTAGTCTATCTCCCCTAAAACGATGATCAAGCAAGTTTGCTAAAAAATGAACTGGAGTTAGGGCCATCTCCAAACGTTCTATAGCCTTATTTACGTTACTCATTGAAAATTCCCCATTTGATTTTTTGTTTTCCAACGTCTCCGATAGTTCGAGCCATATTTCTATCGTGCAAGTGCAAGTCTAAGCATCTTCAGAATGTCATGATTCTCGTCAAAAATCCTAAATAATCGTAAAACTCTATGAATTGAAAACATTCTGAGATGTCCACTGGGAAAGGAGTTTAAGTTATCTTTTAAATTTAGAGTTTAAATTAAATTCTACTAAAAACATCGAAAACATGTTTTAAACTATGTTTTTAATAAGGTTTTATTTGTTTAAAACATGAACTTTAAAAACAAAAAAACACTTGTTTTTTTGCAACCCTGACAGGGCGTTATAACTTTTATATAAAGACCCCCAAAGTAATTTAAAAAAATTAGACCTACAGTAAATTTGCGTGGCAATGCCTTTTATTCGTCCCCTGTTAATTATAGGCTTGTACAGGGTGTTCGGATAATGCATTAGGATACTTGCAGAGGTGATTCTACATGTTAAAATAAAGATTATAAAGAAAGTCGAGAACTCAAAGCGGTCTATCTTGCGGTTAGTTTTTAAACTTTCGTTGATATTTGGCACAGGGACTTAACTGAACGACTTCTATCATTCTGTTATACAAATATCTCTTTCTTTAATGAGCCCCCAGGCCACTTTATCTGTTATAGTTGCCATTCAATTCTGTGATCGAATTCCCACGGAAATAAATTTTCTCTCTCGAATTATTTACTTAATAAATATTATTTTTTGCGGGCAGATATAACGAAGCCGACGACGCCTCCTGAACGAATTGCCGATTTCGGCCTATAGCAGTGTCGGACATGAAACAAGCCGTCCGCCAGCAAAAAATAACATTTAAAATAAATAATTTTTATTTCGGTGGGAATTCGATCGCATAATAGAATATCGACTATACCTGTTATTTTAAAGACAAAATAGTTTCTAATAAAAAAAGGTACTCTTTATCCGAATCGATAAACTTCACCGTTTCGGCGCAAAACTGGAATTAAAGTTTTTGTTAACAGTAAATACAGTATTTCAACTGGAAGCAAAAAAAGTATGGCTTTCTGTTATAATATTACTTACTACCATTATTTTGACATGTGGAATCACCTCTTCAATTATAACACCCTGTATTTAAAAGCTATATATCACATCACCGTGGGCGAAAATAACTTTTATAAAAATTATTATTAAAACAAATAAATTAGCACAAAGAAATATTTCATAATTATATCACCTTCACGGCAAATGCACGAGTGCAATTTTCACAGCCTCAGCTTTATTATCTCGGTGTTCTAATATGAAACTAATGCCCTAGACTTACATATTTGAGCAAGTACTTACTTTGAGGTCGCAGGTCGTGTTAAGGAGTAGGTTGCTCGGTTTTAAGTCCCTGTGAAGTACATTGGCGGAGTGTATGTACTTTAATCCTCGAAGAATCTGATATAGGAAGTAACATATATGGTCGTTACTCAGTCTCTGAAAGAAATTTAAAAAAATTCGTTTAGGATTTAAAAGTATCAAACGATTTTAAGTAAATAAAGCAAAACACTTTGAGCCACATTCTCAATATAGATATGTACATGGAAACAAGGCTATAGTAAAATTATTATAGTAAAAATTTTATTGTAAAATTTCCTATAAAATATGTGTTATAGTATTAATTACATTTTTTTATTAGTAATCCATACCAAAATAATATTGTAAACATAATTTACAAAAAAACTATAGTTAGGATTTAGTTCAAGTAAATACTAAAATATATTATAAATTTTATAACGAATGTATGTACAGGGTGTCATATTTTCGACACTTTTATAGGGTATCTCCGTAATTGTTAGTGCTATCAAAAAAGTAATGTAGGTGTCATGTGCTCTTTTTGGGTCAAATTTAAAATGGTAAAATCAAAATTAGAAAATTTTCGCTCGCTTAAGAGATACGAGGAAAAATCACAAAATTGACAATTTCAAAATTACCCTATATTTTCTTAGTTAAAAGAGATACAGAAAAATGTTTTATACAGAAGTTTTTTTATATTGATTGTTGAATAATCTGCCGTTTTCAGAATAAGTATACGGGGCCAGGTAAAAAAGTTATCGGACCTAACCTCATTTTTTAAATTGAACACCCAGTATATTTCAATCTAAAAAGATACTATTTTAAATTCTCCGTTTCTTCGTTTTTTCCACTTTCAATTGATAGTCGACATAGTTCTTTCTAGGATATTAGCTTTTGTTTCATGGTCTACTGTTGTTTAAAGTAATAAAAGTTAATAAATCGCCTAGGAAACCAATATCATCCATGGTGTGTTATACAGGGTGTCCGGGAACATGTGGGAAATCTCCCGGATATGAAGAAAACACGTGAAAAGAATACTATAGGTTCATATAAACTTCTTTCGTATCGGCCTCCTCTTCGGAGATATGGGCTCCCAAAGAGCACCAATGGAATCAAGTTTTTTACACATAATTATTGAACCACCTGGTATATTTCAATTATTTTTTAATATGATGTATACCAGGTAAGACCCGTCAAATTACTACCCAAGAAACTGTTGTGAATTACTCACAGCTGCAGGGACGGACTAGCTGTAACACTCATGGGCCCATTTTTTTTACGCCCTGTATGATGAGAACTTTGGACTATGTTTTTTACATACCTTTAACTATTGGCTAAAAATTAAGTACTCTTCATTCATGACGCTAATCCTAACCGTTTTCGAGAAAACGTCATTCTATTTACACTGGAGTCCCCTAACTGCTCATGGGCTAAATATGAAAAAGCGGAATCTTGAGGGTTGAACATTGGATCGGAACAAAGATGTATCTTTTATTGAAATACCCGAAGCACATGATGTATATGAAATGCCGTTTTTTCGAAAACGGTTAGGATTAGCGACATGAATGAAGAGTACTTAATTTTTAGCCAATAGTTAAAGGTATGTAAAAAACATTGTCCAAAGTTCTCATCATACAGGGCGTAAAAAAAATGGGCCCATGAGTGTTACAGCTAGTCCGTCCCTGCAGCTGTGAGTAATTCACAGCAGTTTCTTGGGTAGTAACTTGACGGGTCTTACCTGGTATACATCATATTAAAAAATAATTGAAATATACCAGGTGGTTCAATAATTATGTGTAAAAAACTTGATTCCAATGGTGCTCTTTGGGAGCCCATATCTCCGAAGTTTATATGAACCTATAGTATTCTTTTCACGTGTTTCCTTCACATCCGGGAGATTTCCCACATGTTCCCGGACACCCTGTATATTTGAAAGGAGAATTTAAAATAGTATCTTTTTAGATTAAAATATACAGGGTGTTCCATTTAAAAAAATGAGGTTAGGTCCGAAAACTTTTTTACCTGACCCCGTATACTTATTCTGAAAACGGCAGATTATTCAACAATCATTATAAAGAAACTTATGTATTAAACCTGTTTCTGTATCTCGTTTAACTAAGAAAATATAGGATAATTTTGAAATTGTCAATTTTTTGATTTTCCCCCGTATCTCTTAACCGAGCGAACATTTTCAAATTTTGATTTTACCATTTAAGTTTGACCCAAAAAGAGCACATGAGACCTGCATTACTTTTTTGATTGCACTAACAATTACGGAGATACCCTACAAAAGTGTCGAAAATGGGACACCCTGTACCTTAAAGCCCAATTCAAAACTAAGAACCCAAAAAGGAGGAAAGCCAAGACCAGAAGTCCAAAAAAGGGGGGAACCGCCACTGACGTGCATGACCGCTGAACTTTTCACAGATTCCGAGGGCATATTCAATGACGATAGAGAGCACACCCTTTGTTTGTTTAGCATGTGTATTTAAATTTCAATTTAGATGCTCCTGTTGCCGGGACTGTTATTCCGAGAGAACGTTTATTTAAATTGCTTCCCATTACCATTATTAATGTTAAACAGGTAGAACTCCCTTTTACTATTTTTCGGTAAATTAAATTGCAAATATCGTGCTGCCGTTATTTTAAAGGCTACAATAACACAATTCTTTAATTTACTTGGGAGTTTTGAATCCACTGAAATTTGTTTGGTTTACGGCTGGATTGTTAAGGTGCGTATACATGTGCGAGCCGAACGGTTCGCGAGTCGCTCGTGAGCCACTAGCTCGTATATTTAGACGGGGTTTGCGAACCGCTTCTGAACCGTTCGTTCGTGGCGAACCGCATTCGTATAAATGTGCGAGCCGAACGGTTCGCCAGCTTCTCGTGAGCCACTAGTTCGTATATTGGGATGGGGTGTGCGAACCGCTTCTGAACCTCTCGGGCGAATCGTATACATGTGCGAGCCGAACGGCTCGCGAGCCGCTCGTGATTCACTAGTTCGTATATTGGGGCAAGGTTTGCCAACCGCTTCTGAACCGCTCGTGCTGTAAGTTTTTCGACGAACACAAAGGCGACTTACATTGAGACGGCCTCGTGTATAGGATTTTATTAAATTTTTTTATAAACAATTACATTCTGTCGAGGAATGAAAAATTAAATCAATTTATGGTATAGGCAGTGGCGGCTCGTGACCTATGATAGAGGTATGGTGAAATTATTTTTAAAATTTTATTTTTGTTAATTACTTTCTAGGCGTTTTAAATGTAGAAAGAAAAAAAGTAATAAGAAAATGCGTTAGGTAAAACATATTTTTATTTAATTTTTAATTTTACACAAGGAAATACAACTTTTGGAAAATAAGAAAGATTTTCTTAGTTTGTATAGCTGTCGGATCTTAACGTCGTCGTATGCAACCCTCGTAACAATATTTATACAGTCCACTACTAATACTAGTAAAGCCATCTACGAGCTATCAAGAAAACCGAATGATGTTCAATACTACTACCGCCATCTACGAGTTATCAAGAAAACCGAATGATGTCTAATACCACTACGCCATCTACGGCTACGTCATTAGGCGCTTCCAAGACGAGAACAATAGTTAACTGTTTTATGACGACAACGAATCGAGCCACGAGACCGACAATTTGTCATTCTTCATATTTTCAGTGTTTTTTTAGTTTAAATCCTTAAATAAAATGGTTTAAAATCATATCGAGTATCATTTATCAAAATAGACAACATTTATCGACCCTACACAATAGTGCTTAAACGTAAAGTCCATTCTTCGGTTCTTAATTGTAGAAAATTGATCAATAACAGCCTCATTAAGTTTGGAATACCCTCTATAATTTTTTTTTCATATATTTAATTTTTTTTGTAAACTTTCTAATAAAGTCTCTAGATTTACCCTTTGTGGTCTGCGTTAAATTAATTTCGGGTTTAGGTGTTCCCGCATTCTTCACTTCAATTTTTTGCTCCAAACTCAAAGAGCTAAAGTTATTTCTTAAATAGTCCACAGTCGACTATCCATTTTAACTTAATAAATATATAATATTAAAATATTAAAACATATACGCTCGAATTTCTAACTAGATGCACGAACAGACAACAGCGCGGTGCACACAAAAACTGTGCGCCTTTTCCATGTTAAATCGCCATAGCCCCGCTATCCTCCGCTGCTAAACGCCACCTGTTACTACAGAGAAACTGGTAGCACCGGGGCACGGTTGCCGGATCTATACAGTTTGGTCTGACGGGATGATAAAATATTAGGGAGGGTCGGACTTTATACGATAAATAATATTCAATGAATATAAATCAATATTTTTTATTCGTTTTGTTTTCGGGGTGCACATGCGCATGTGCTCCTGTGGCCTGTGGAAGAACCGCCACTGGGTATAGGTAACCCCGTCGCAAATGTAGGATTTGAACCCCCCCCCCCCCCCCCCCCCCCACACACACACACACACACATTTTGCCTTTGCCAAGGGAGTTTTAATTTGGAATTAGCGTGGGACCCTTCCCGAACAGGGGCCTCCCCGCATGGCAGGCCACTCTGCCATCTCGTTTATGACCTCTCTAGCCGATAATTAAACTTTATGCGATTGTTGGTAATCCCAGAGTAAAAATTAGTACCCATTAACCGTAATGGATTTAAGTAATAAACGTAATCGTAAAAAAATTATACATACATACTCTTGGGTTTTCAGATCCTCTCAAACTTCATAATTTGAAACATGAGAGATATTATAGTTAATGTAGAGCCCAAAGTCAGACATGAAAGAAAATACTTACGATTTATTTTGGAACTATCTAATACCCCTTAACTTTAACGAAGTGGCTCCTTGAGACTTTAAGGAAAGTTGGGGCCCTAGGAATAAGGATATTTTTCCAATGAATTCATCATATCGACAAAATAACATACAGTGTGTCTACGTAAGTTGGCGGCATATGGGAAACTTTTTTATTATTAATTTTACGAAAAAAAATTATTCTTCATAAAAAGTTCTGCATGGTCCAAAACCTAAAATGCAACCATCAGATGTTAAATTTTTTCAGTCGTATACGAGGTTTATCAAAAAATGTGATTTTTGCTCTAGAGTAAAGTACCTTTATTTTTGGCAATGTCGAAAATTGTTATAAGGAAGAGATGTTTAGAATTAAAAATAGCTTTCAAATATTCAACATTGTTTATTTCTCTGCGATACGTTGGAAATTTAAGTTTGCACATTAATGCATTACATTTAATAAATATAAATTTGATAAAACAATTCTAAATAAACTTTTAAAAACAATTATCTTTTAATTTTTATTGAACACTGATAACCTTTAAGTTGCTTAATCACTAGTTTGTAACGTTCTAACGATGCATTTAAATGAATAACAAATTTTATGTATAATTTACTTTATTACAATAAAGAACAATCTCTATCTTCAATTTACTAATGCCTCCACATATCCTCCATTTCTGTTCATACATGTAACAGTTCTATTACAAAATTCTCTTAAGACATTGCTAACCATATGGGGAGTTATATTACGAACCGCTTCTGCAATTATTCTCTCTAAATGGTCAACATTTTGAAATGGCCTTTGAAGATAAACCTATTGCTTTAAGTAACCCCACAAGAAAAATCGAGTGGGGTTAAATCTGGAAACCGCGGAGGCCAAGGAATTTCCGAAAAACGATAAAAAAAACTCTTCCATTGAAAATATTTTCAATGTATTGACGTACATCTAATCTGCTGTGACATGGGGCACCATCCTGCTGGAACCATATCTGCTGACGTTCAAGTAAGGGAAGATTGTCAAGAAAATCATTTATTTTATTGTTTAAAAAGCACAAATAACGATCCGCATTTAAGGTTTCTCGGAAAAGAAAAGGTCCAATTATTTGATTTTTATACATTCCGCACCACACGTCTGTTTTGAACGAATATTGGTCCCGAGTTTTCAACGTAAGATGTGGATTTGTATCACTCCACCAACGACAGTTTTGGCTAGAAACTTACCCATTTGATGAGAATGTTGCTTCATCCGAAAAAATAATACACCTTGACATAAATGGGTTATCTACTAAGATTCCCTGTATGTCAAAACAGAATTCAAATCATCTATCATTATCTCCTGGTCTTAAAGTATGAATTTTTTCAGGTTTGTAAGGGTGATATTTGTATTTTTTTAGAATCTTTGAAACTGTATCTTTTTTATATCCTTTAGCAATGAAGATGCCCTTTTTCGCAAAGGATATTTAGGATGCTCAGTTGCAGAGAGCATTACTTGCAACGCAATGTCATTATTTTCTACCATGCTTTGGCGCTTTTTGCCAAATTTATTATGTACATCTCCACAAGTCTTAAATTTATTAAATATTTTTCTTACAGACTTAATGTTGGTGGTGGCATGTCTAACTTTTCATAAACAAATACGTATGTCAAACATAAAACTGTATAATACGGATCTCTAAAAGCTATGAAAAACACTGTTAGACTGCCTAAAATAAGATTGTTGACGTTTTTTCGAATTTTCGATATTTAGACAGTACGCAAAGCCTACTTTAAATATCACTTTTAAAAAATGCCACTGCATCCTAGATTAATTATGCATTAATGTGCAAACTTAATTTTCCAACGGAATCGCAGAGAAAATGTAGGAAAATATATTTTTTTAATGTAAATAAACAATGTTGAATATTTGAAAGCTATTTTTAATTCTATACATCTTTTCTTTATAACAATTTTCGATATTGTCAAAATAAAGGTACTTTACCCTACAGCAAAAATCACATTTTTTGACAAACCTCGTATACGACTGAAAAAATTTAACATCTGATGGTGGCATTTTAGGTTTTGGACCATACAGAACTTTTAATGAAGAATAATTTTTTCTCGTAAAATTAATCATAAAAAAGTTTTCCATATGACGCCAACTTACGTAGACACACTGTATAAAAACAAGAAAGTTTAAATTCTTAAGACTCCTTATGTTATTCGTTTTGTCGGCAACTCTACTCTTGCGACAATAAAAGTTAAAGGAGGAATGCGCAGTATTGTTTGCCAATGCCTGTAACAGTAGAAATAATGTGGGCAAGAAATAAGGTTGTGTGTAAAGTGTAATTAGGTGTGCGCCTGCACCGGGCGCAACCACCAGCGTCGCAGCCAAATCCTTTTGCTGTTAGTAGTTGAGAAGGACGGAATTGTTAGCACTCTCGTATGATTTGATTACTTTTTGACCTTGCTTTCCCTTCCGTCCCTGTTTCGGATTCCAGTGTCGTCCGTTATACCAGAATAAAGGCAGTATTACAGTCGGCAATATTACTCCTGCGGCAAGAAAACTGAAATGGAGGCATGCGCATTAAACCATTCGCGATCAGCTGACCTGATACGTCTTGCATTGCCAGAATGGAAATCGTATTACTGTTGGCACTTCTACTCTTGCGCTAATAAAAGTTGAAAGGAAGCATGCGAACTAAATCGTTAGCGATCAGCTGGCAAAATACGTCTTGCATTAGCAGAATGGAGGCCGTATTAGTCGGCAACAAAACTGAAAAGGGGGCATGCGCATTAAATGAGAATGATAGCCGTATTGCAGTCGGCAATTCTACTCTTGCGGCAAAAAAGGAGGCATCCGCAGTAAACGGACGTAAAATTACTTCTCCTGGATTTTGCAAATTTCTAAATAAAAAAAAAGTCAGACGAAGGTAAATCCGAACTATATGGCGGTGGGTGGTTCATGTCGCGAATAAAGTTCTCTTTCAACGTTTTATTTTATAAAAGTTATATTGCGTATTTAAACTGATTTGCTTTAAAGAAGATGAAGTATAAACATGAACGGAAGGAATATTTAAGTTGAATATACATTAAAAGCTTTTATATTTTTTAGCTCTACATAAAACAACGTTGTACATTTTGTTTTAAGGTATAATCAAAAAATTACATCCGGAAAAAGAAAATTAAAAAATTTATTGTTGTTACTTTACTTTCAGTTTTATTTTTTGTTTTTGTAAATGCCGACAAAGGTCACCTTTGTAACATGTTTTAATGAACATACAAACTCAAAGGGCAAGTTGTTCCTTTTACTTTTGATGAAATGTCAGCTGCACGAGCTTTATTTTATTATGTACCTACCGCTGATAAATTGAAAGACATTAAGCGAGAAAATTGAAATGGGAGGATTTACAAAAAGGTAAACGATGGAAATAAATCTGTGTAGGGTACTTAATTTCCATTAAAAATGCATTTAGCAGTATTATTGCGTAAAATTATTATTATTATTCACTGGCAATATGGAAATGTGAAACATTTTTTTTACGACCGTCTAGAAATATACAGTTTCCGAAGATTTTTCTGCCAGAAGGATTCACACTCCACGATTAATGATTAAATTAACATTTCGACTGTTTTTTCATACTGTACAGGGTCGACACTTTTAGACATTTTTATAGGGTATCTCCGTAGTTGTTAGTAGGTAGGTGGCATGTGCTCTTTTGGGTCAAACTTAAAATGGTAAAATCAAAATTTGAAAATTTTCGCTCGTTTAAGAAATACGGAGGAAAATCAAAAAATTTACAATTTCAAAATTACCATATATTTTCTTAGTTAAAAGAGATACAGAAAAATGTTTTATACAGAAGTTTATTTATAATGATTGTTGAATAATCTGCCGTTTTCAGAATAAGTATATGGGGTTAGGTAAAAAAGTTATCGGACCTAACCTCATTTTTTTTAACTGTAACAAACCCTGTATATTCTAATAAAGATAGCATTTTAAACTCTCTTTTCAAATTTACAACACACCATGGATGATAGATATCATATCAAATTTTTCAAAATGTTGACAAGTCATTTTTACAAATGAATATGTAAAAATTAAATTGACGTTAAATGTTAATAACAACTAGAATGTCAACATAGTTGTCTCTAGGATATTAGCTTTTGTTTCATGGCCTACTGTGGTTTAAAGTAATAAAGTTTAAATAAATCGCCATGAAAACCAATATTCTCCATGGTGTGTTATATATTTGAAAATATAATTTAAAATGCAATCTTCTTAGATTAAAATATACAGGGTGCTCCATTTTAAAAAATGGGATTAGGTCCGATAACTTTTTTTCCTGACCGCGTATACTTATTCTAAATATGGCAGATTATTCAAAAATCATTATAAAGAAACTTTTGTATAAAACATTTTTCTGTATCTCTTTTAACTACGAAAATATAGCGAAATTTTGAAATTGTCAATTTTTTGATTTTCCCCCGTATCTCTTAAGCGAGCGAAAATTTTCAAATTTTGATTTTATTATTTTAAGTTTGACCCAAAAAGAGTACATGTACATTACTTTTGGGATGGCACTAACAGTTACGGAGATACCCTATAAGTGTCGAAAATGGGACACCCTGTACAGGGTGTTCATTTTTCGGTGGATTTAAGGGGTTTTTAGTAAAGATAGAATGATGCGGTTTACGCAGAACTTTACTACTTTTTTTGTGAAACAAATGATGCCCCAATTAGAATTTTTCTAGGCCTCCACGTTTTTCATATATACGGGATGTTTTTGAGAATTTTACATTTTGGGACATCCTCTATATTTCGGTTCTGTAACTTATCAGGAAAAAATAAAATGTTATCTTTATAGTTTTTTACATACAATCCAGTGACGTACTCAGATTTTTTTACGTTCAATAGTTTTCAAGAAAAGAAAAACAAATTTCATATATATTTTTTAATAATGTAATTCAGTTTTTAACAGATTTCTCAGGAATATAGAATACTTTATTTTTAGTCTTAACATGTCTAAGGCTTAATAGAGAACAAGTTCCATAAACGATCAATGTTTGTTTTCTTGTATTTAATCGCACCAGCAATTGTTTTTTTTTAAATATTCGTCATGCCCTACTAAAAATATTGTATATTTTTTTATAAACGTAAGTTTTGGGCAATATTAAGACTAAAATAAAGTATTATATGACAAGCTTGTTAAAAAATGAATTACATTATTCAAAAATATATAGTGTGATCCATTTAAAAAGAAAGAATTTTTTAAACCTGTTGAACGTACAAAATTTGATGATGGTGATCCAAAAGCGAAACGTCGCATGAAAAAATCTGATAATGCCATATCGTGGATAATAAAAAGAAGCAATGAGAAAGTGATATTTTTGGACATCTCTTCGAACAAACTCAGGAAAAGATAAAAAACGAAACCAAAATTTTAGATTTTTCCAAATATTTTGAAAGCCCCTGTATTTATTTTAGATTTTTTGCGGCATATTATAAGTACGCAACTTTGCCCCAATTTAACCGAGTAACAAGCGACGATTTTCGTTTGAATTTAGAACTAGAGTAGTATTTCCTATCGAGCGAAAAACTGCTCGAATATATGAACAGTTTTTTACCTCGAGCGATCACACCACCAAGCAGCACATTTCGGTCGACGTCAAGCGAAGGTCGGGTATCGAGTGAAAGGCAATAAGTAACAAGCGACGATTTTCGCTTCAATTTATAACTCGAGCAGTTGTCTTAATAATCGAGCGATGTCGGTTATTTCAATAATCGAGTACTCAAGCGGTTTTTCGCTCGAGCGATCACCGTCAGCTATTTATACCCTGGATACGATTTTCATTTCCGATTCCGACGCAACTTCGGCGTATGTATTTTTATTCGAGATGATCTCTGCTGCCAACGAGAACCTACACTTGAACCGAAAAACTTTGATGTAATGTGGTTTAAAATATCAACGCCGAAAATCACCAAGTTTATCTGCTGCCTTTACCGTCCTCCAAGTGATACCCATTACAGAGACCTTTTCTCATCACTAGCCAATACAATCGACTTCTTACAAACCAACCATCCAAATGCCGAGATTGCTATCTTTGGCGACTTTAACGTCCACAATGTCAACTGGCTTAAATACTCAAATACAGACGATGAGCAAGGCCGCGAGGCCGAATCCTTGGCGATCAGTTCTGGTCTAACTCAACTCGTAGAAGAACCAACGCGGATTCCAGACCGAGCTGGAGATTTTGCTAGTCTTTTGGATCTTTTCTTGACGTCAAATCCTGATCTATATACAGTCACCGTACATCCCCCGTTAGGATCTTCCGATCACAAACTTATTTCAACTCTAAGCGAACTACCAATTAATTCTGAACAACCTCCTAAACCTCGCAGGATATGGCATTACAGATCGGCCAAATGGGAAGACCTGAAAGACCATTTTCGCACTTTTCCTTGGATGAGCGTATGTTTCTCTTCTGATGATCCATCCGTCTGTGCTGGGGAAGTCTCCGACGTCATTCTAACGAGCATGGAAGCATTTATCCCCTCCTCCCAAAAACGCCCTTCCAACGGCAAGCCCTGGTTTAGCAAGGATTGTGAGTGTGCTGTCAGATCAAAAAATCTGGCTTACCGACAGTGGCGTAAAAACCCTACCACTGAGAATCGTACCATCTTTGTTACCGCTCGAAACCAATGTAAGCTAACAATAGATCAAAGCAAAGAAGCCCATAACGTGAGGATCAAAAACAAACTTCTCGACAGTCCAAACGGATCAAGGTCCTTTTGGTCAGTCGCTAAGGCCGTCAGCCAAAATTTCACAAAATCAACTATCCCACCTTTAACACGTCCCGATGGTACAATAGCATCCACAGCCGGAGACAAAGCAAACTTACTTGCTGAACTATTTTCTTCGCATTCCACTGTAGATTTCCAGGGAAGAACACCACCCGACATTCCTGCAGTTCAATCAGAAATGACCGAAATCGTGTTCCGTCAGCGTCCCGTCAAACGAATCCTGAAAGGACTCGACGTCAAAAAAGCTTCTGGTCCAGACGAAATTCCTGTTATAGTTCTCAAGAGATGCGCCGATGAACTAACACCAGTATTTTGTAGACTTTTCAACTTATCCTACAAACAAGGAATATTTCCATCCAGCTGGAAGACGGCGCGAGTCCAGCCTATTCCAAAGAAAGGTAAGAGAACCCTGCCTAACAACTATCGACCAGTCGCATTGCTTTCAGTAATATCAAAAGTAATGGAGAAAGCTATTAACCAACATCTTCTAAAGTACCTGGAAGGCTTCAACATTATCAGCGATCATCAATATGGTTTTCGGAAGTCCAGATCAACTGGAGATCTTCTAGCCTATGTCACCCATATTTGGAACAACGCAATCGAACATCATGGGGAGTCTCGGGCTGTTGCACTGGATATTTCTAAAGCTTTTGATCGTGTTTGGCATGAGGGGCTTCTAAGTAAACTGCGATCCTATGGTATGCCCAGTCGATTCTGTGCATGGTTGTCTAGCTTTCTTAAGGACCGCTCTCTGCAAGTGGCGATTGACGGATTTCTCTCAGACACCTTCACCATCAATGCCGGTGTTCCTCAAGGGTCCATATTGTCTCCCACTCTCTTCTTACTCTATATTAACGACCTTCTAGAGAAAACGAAAAACCCGATAGTTAGTTTTGCTGATGATAGCACACTTTTATCATCGTTCTCTTTGAATGCACAAACATCGGCTGCCGACGCACATCTTCGCAGACAGCATGAAGTATCACGCCTCAACAAAGACCTGGAAGAAATTTTGGCTTGGGGTGACAGTAACCAAGTCGAATTTAACGCTAAAAAAACCCAGGCGGCAGTTTTCTCTAAAAAGGTTAACATTACAGAACCGGATATAGTCATGGACGGACACGCAATTCCACTGGCTTCATCTATTAGTTTGCTGGGCGTCAATCTGGGAGGAAATATGTCTTGGCATAACCACGTTGTGGCAATCGCCAAGATAGCTTCTCAGAAACTTGGTGTACTGTTCCGAACCAGGAAGTTGTACACACCTCAACAACTTTTGACACTGTACAAGGCCCAGATTCGACCATCACTGGAGTACTGCTCTCATGTCTGGAGCTCTGCACCCAAACATACTCTTCGGCTTCTCGATTCCATCGAAAGGAGGGCCATTCGTCTGATTGGAGACCACGAGCTGACCAAGAATCTCGACAGCCTAGAACATCGAAGGCAAGTTGGTGATTTGACTCTCTTTTACAGATATTTTCATGGAAAGTGCTCAGCTGACCTTGCCCTCTTAATTCCGCCCAGAGCGGCGAATATCAGAAATACACGACGAACCACTGCCGCCCATCCATATGTGGTTAAGCTTAGTACTCCTCGAACTTCATTATTTAAGAACTCTTTCATCTGGAGGACTTCATCCTTGTGGAACGATCTTCCCGAGGTCGTTTTTCCTAACGAATATAACCTCCAACGATTCAAGTCCAACGTGAATCGCTTTTTGCGCACACGCACCACTCCCAGAGTGCCCTAAAGGATTTTTCCTATAGTGCTTGTGTTTGACCATAAAAAAAAAAAAAAAAAAAAAAAAAAAAAAAAAAAAAAAAAAAAAAAAAAAACACTGGTAATAATACACATAGATTCAAAAGTTTTGCATCACTCTGATTTTGGCATGTTAAGATAATTTCAGGAATGAATTTTTTTTCTAAATGTTGATTTATATTTATCAGTTAAAACGATACCATTTTTTGTAGCAAAAAAAAATATTATCAAGACATTTGTTTAAGATAACATTTTCAGTGTTGTATTTTGTTGGCGCTGGCCAGTTAAATTTTTCGGTTCAGTGTGTAAAAATGAATCGCCGAGTAATATCTCAAATTGATCGTGCAAGAATAGTAGGTTTAGTCGAGGAAGGTCATTCTCAAAGATTTGTTGCTGAAAGAATAGGGGGTTTTCAAAGTGATGTATCTCGCATAATATGGAATCGCTATCTAGAAACCAATTCTGCGCGAAACAGACCAGGAAGTGATAGAAGGCGTGTTACTAACGAACAGCAGAACCGCTATATTACGTTAACAATTCGGAGAAATCGTACCATGCCAGTCCCACAACTGCAGAGAGATGTTAAAAAATGCAATTGGAGTTCGCGTATCATCCGTCTCTACACTAAGAAGAAGCATTCTTGAAGATGTCGGCGGCCAGTAAGAGTTCCCCAACTACAATATGACCACCGAGTTCGTCGACTACAGTGGGCTGAAACGCACGTTCGCTTACCCGAATAATTTTGGAATTCTGTCCTATTTTTCGACGAGACCAGGATTTGTCTGGTAAACGATAGTGGTAGTGGTAGAGAGCCAACAAAAGCCGCCCAACTTGCCCATGCTCGTCCCTTGCCTCCATTCGCGGGAGGAAGCGCCATGATTTGGGCACGTATTATGTCTGACGGGCGTACGGAGTTAGTCCACGTTCAAGGCACAATGACTGGCGACAGGCATATTAGGGATATTCTACACTTTCCTTATGTTACAATTTTATATTTATGGACGACAATGCCCGGCCCCATCGTACTAGAGCTGTGGATGAATACCTAGAAAGTGAGGGAATCAATCGCTTGGAGTGGCCTGCTTTGTCCCCTGACATGAACCCGATAGACCATGCTTGGGATACGCTCTCTAGGGCAGTTCGCGTTAGAAGAAATCCTCCTAGAACTCTCCAGGAGCTTGTCGTCGCTGCTACCGAGGAATGGCAGGCTATTCCACAAGAACGGATTGCTAACCTTACGCACAGCATGCGGCGTCGTCTTCAAGCTTGCATTGAGACCAGATGAGGAAATACACTTTATTAGAAGCCATATTTTTTTAAATTTCACAAATTATACAATATAAATAAATTTTACTTTTGTTAAGTTTTTTCTTTGGAAGGTTTAAAATGTTGTGGTAAAATAAAAAAATTTAAAACTCATTGATTTTATTTTAAACTTATCAATGAACTAATATTTAGTCTATTTTCGCAATTACTTATTCGAGAATCAGAGTGATGCAAAACTTTTGAATCTATGTGTATAATTATCTAGTTTTAGTTTACCATAAATATTTCGAGTCTATGTTGGAAGTACAGGGATTCAGTTCTCTAGATGCAAAACTTAAGACGATTTTAGCAATAGCATTATCCTATATTAATTACCATATTAACTATTATATACCTTTGTTCTAGCTATACGTAATATATTTTATTATTGATCTTGACTTAATCTCGACAAAACTAGTTCGGTCATATTCATATTCTCTTCAACCACCTAAGCATAATAAAGTAAAACCTTACCTGTGTTTTCAGCAGTTTATAAAGATCAGTTTCCATAAGACACTGCACGATATAGACATCTTTCATCTGATCTATTGTTACAGCTCGGAGTATGTCCCTAATATCTATTATCTGCAACGAAAAAAATTATTTTAGAATTTCATGAAGGTCAGAGACATCCCATAATAGGGAGATCAGGACGCCCTTATTTTGGCTAGTTGCTATAACATAAGTTTTGTCACTTCCGGCTATAACCGATATTAAGGCTAACTTTAAATTTTCAAATGGAAAAAAGCAGTTTTTATTTTTACTCAAGAATCTCAATACATTTTGTCATAAGTAGGTACAGTAAATGTATTCATTGAAAATGGGGACAAGTTTTATGACTAGTTTTTGCCATATTTGAGTAAATTATACTTTTCTGATTGGTTTATTATTTTTAAGGTTATGAGCAAAAAGCATGGGCGTCGCTAAACAAAATAAAATGATCTAATTAAATGTGAGTTAAGTGTATACAAATATTTCTGCAATAACACATATTTTTTTAACTCAACGTAACATAACTAATAACGGTGTACAGTACGTTTCACGAAAATTGGATACGACTTAATGATTTCCTGGGTCGGTGCCATTGTGTCGACAAGAGCTTGGGAATATACAAGTGAAGTATGAAGGGACGGACTAAGGAAAACAAGTAATGATATGATTATATTAATGTAATCAAATAAAATAACATTTTTTTTAAATATTACTAGTCATATTTATTTACATTTATAATGTCATTCTATAGATAGTTCTGTTTCGCTATCGCTATCCTCATCAAAATTAATTATAATTGGATTAATTATACGATCCATCCTAATATACGAATTTTCTACAGTTATTACGGGACGGACTGAATTTTTCCAACTACCTGGGGGAATATCATTATTAAAGCATTTTCGTATTAATTCTACAACACTAGAACTTAAAGTCGGAGAAATATTTTCAGACCTAACCAGTGATTTTAACTGGTGCCACATATGCTCTATGGGGTTAAAAATGCAATAATAGGGTGGGAGCCGTAGCACTGTATGTCCAATTTCTTCTGCCAATGTGTCACAAACATATACTTTTTTTATACAAAATGTTTTTAAAACTTCATCATCATTCGCCGCCATGTAGTTCTGAATCTCCAATTTTGTATTATTTGAGCTTGGAGCTTTATGTAATTGGCGACTGTGATAGCTCGCATTGTCCATTACTATCACGCTATTCTGAGGAATGTTTGGTAAAAGACAATTCTTGAACCATTCCTCAAAAACTAACAAATTTTACCACAAAAAGATATTTAAATATAAATTAAGCGACCTAACCTACCTGATGTGCCTATATTTAATTATAATTATTACAATCCGGTCCTTTCCACATAATAATAACAAACGGTCATAAATAATGGGATGGCCCAGGTACTTTTACGGCAGTCATTAAGTTATATCCATTTTTCTTGAAACAATCTTACCCGAATTTATTACCTATATTGAGATTGAAAAACCTTTTTGTCAGTGACCACTGCCGTGTTCTAAAACTGATAGTCGCGGAATATATAATTAAGGTGAATATTATCCGAGACTGTCTACGTTCATCTGTGAGTATTATTTTTTTACGCAGCTACGCAGTTTTTTAACTCCGATTCTTTTGGCTCGGAAATGTGGGTCTCGCCAGTACCAGTTTAAAACTTTGTGTGATTCTGACAGATATAAATACTTCTGCCTCTTTATTATATTAAATATTTTTGATAAAAACAAGCTTGACCGTGCTTGTCCATAAAAATAAAATTGTAATTGATTTGTGCTGAGTAAAATAATTTAAAATAAATGTCAAAATTAGATTTGAACAAGAAATTTCTTTTCATTTTCTGGCATTTTAAAACCGGAGCTTTGTGAGGAGTTCAAAATACCGATTTGCAGAAGCCGTCGTAACCGTTTATAGTTAATAAAGTTAACCATAACACCGCCTTATAATGGCATGTTAACTGTTCCAGAATATCTTTATTGCCCATTGAAAATAACTTTATGTCTACTATTACAAGAGCTAAACTAAAACATTACTAAAATGTACATTTTCAAGTCATACTCGATGAAAGACGACACTCATGCATGCACATTATAGCATCCTGCAGATTCCTGCATGCGGCTTCACATTTTTTGTATTTCACCAAAATGATAAAATTTCTAAGTATTAAGTTACCTACATTATAACACATTAATTCAAGTAAACAGCCTTTAATATTAAATTTCATACCCCTATTTATCATGCAAAAAATAATTAATGATTTTTGTCCCAGATAGAATCCGATCCGATGAAAATAAAGATGGATGTTTAATGTGGTTTTCATCCTCTAAAAATGGGTGTTCTAAAGCTAGCTTCAGACGGTGCCCTTTTCGTGCATCTTGATGCATGCGTCGTAGCCACATATCTATAACCATTATATTGCCAATACGAACATTCCAAAATACAAAAAGTGTCCCCGCTATGGGAGATGGCGTGGTACTATTGAGTTTGCGCAGTAGGGTGGAAATTTTAGCGAGCGCGTCAAAGCCGGCCCGACATTATATGTTTGTTGTTATTCGTCGGCACCTTTTGTTCACGATGCCTTTTCAAATTACAGAACAAAAAGTGGTTCATCCACATTGTTGTCGGTATATTAGTGCTTATAAACTTTCATTACCTAACAACAATTTTTGTGAAGGAGTTTTTAATTTGTGCTGATTCGCTGTTTGATAGGTTAGTGGCTTGTTTTGTTTAAGATGAAAGGACACAAGTGCATGGTGCTTTTTTGCAAAAGTCTTGAATCAAAACCAGGTATAAAGTATTTCAGGTATGTACATATATCGATACATGCATCGAATAACATTGTAAGTGACAAATCGTATTCTTAGGGGAGAAGACATAAAAGTTTCGGTATATTATTTTTCCATGATACTACAGGCAAAATACCAAAATAATCTGAACCAACTTTTAGGTTTTAAACATTGAAATTTATTTTGAACTCTGAGATTGGTCAAAATGTCACTTACAATGTTATTCGATGCATGTATCGATATACGAAAATATTTTGCTTATCACATTATCCGATCTTCCGAACCTAATTTCACTAAAAGCTTGTAAGAAAGAAAGAGTGTCACTCGTATACAATATAATATATATGTGGTCACTACCTAACCTTAAAATTAATGTATTTTTAATTTCGTGCATTAGTAGCTGATAATAATTCCCAAAATAGTCGTTCATTCTTAATTTTTGGTTTAGAAAAAAGTGAGGTTAAGAAACATACGACGTCTGATGAAAGTTAAAATAAAGCTCATCGTGTCGATTGTTACAAATATTCGGACGGAATTTAGCACCAAAAGTTTACAGCAATCAGTGCACCGTTGGATCATCATATCGGCAGAAATCGTATGCATGGAACGCTGTCTTAAATAGAACTAATCGAAATTTTGATAGCAATATTTTTCCTAACTAACCAGTGAAACTTACATTAAAAAGTTGAAATCCGGTCCTGTCGAATGTTTACTTTCACAAGGAAATTTCCGAACTGCGCAAACTCACTATTACCCCTTCGATGCCCATAGCGGGGACATAATTGCAGATGGTATTAGCAATATAATGGTTCCATATGTGGCCGTAGCGCAACTATGGCGCACGCGTCTCTGCATGCGCTTTTTAGAGTCATTGTTGGGCAGCTTTTACTTATATCTACGTCAGGGGTTGCCAACCTTTTTCAGTTCGTGCTTTTAAAAAAGAAAATGGACAGGTGCTGGCTGGATAGTACGGTGGACTGATCAACAGTAAAAATAAGACCAACTGCAATGTATATAGATTTAAACTAATTTTAGTATTAATCATATTTTAAGTTATTAATCGTTATTTAATTCGTAATGAATGTTTCAATCCCATTACCGGTAACGTTAAAGCGAGATTTTAATGATATGTGCTTATTTTAATGGGCGATTTATGGATGCAGTCGAAAAGTTAATATACACCATACACATATGTCCTAAATTGCTTTGCGATATACAGGTTGCTAAAGTTTATTGTTTTTATCAAAAATCTTTTATTAAATTATTTTCTTAAATTAAAATATGAGAAAACAAATGAAATTTAAAGATGCAGCTGTTATGAAACCTCCATGTTGTTATTTGTTCGGGTTTATTCATAGGTTACTCTAAGAAAAAAAACGTGTTTGCAAACTAATAATATTTGGGCAGGGTGCACTAAACAATTCAAATGCATATATCCGAAACGATAATTCTGGGCGACCTCAACTTAGTATACCTTTTATACGTAATAAATATGATAAAAGTAGTATTTTTATTAAAAACTTAAATAGACTAAGGAACAAAAAAGTTATGACCTAATAAATGTGCGAAAAACGCCGCAGACAGCGCCCCCTGCATTGTACATTAAAATTTCACAAAAAAACAATTTCTCGTCCTAAAAAAACCACAGTTGCCAAATTTTGTAAAAACCGTTGGTTCCTCTCAAAGTTATTAGAGAGAAACAAAAATGAAGTTTTAACACCCTGTTTCTCAGTTAATATCAACTTTCAGATATAGGTAAGTATAATTAAATCCTAATATTTTTATGTAAGGAGTCTGTTTTTTCATGTAGAGTTCGTTTCACGAAATTTGGATACGACTTAATGATTTCCTGGGTCGGTCCCATTGTGTCGACAAGAGCTTGGCAATAAACAAGTGAAGTATGAAGGGACGGACTAAGGAAAACAAATAATGATACGATTATATTAATGTAATCAAATGAAATAACATTTTTTTAAATATTACTAGTCATATTTATTTACATTTATAATGTCATTCTATAGATAGTGTTGAGTAAAGAAGTATATACTCTTTTTACAATTTCCCTAGCATCGAGAGATAAATGCATTTTCTTCACTGCAACACTAGAAGAAGCACCATCAATGTTTTTCCATGGACGCCACATACTGTTTTTTTATACGTTTGGTAAAATAATATCGGTAATACAACTAAACTCTTCCAGCAAGAAATAAAAACTAACAAATTTTACCACAAAAAGATATTTAAATATAAATTAAGCAATCTAACCTACCTGATGTGCCTATATTTAATTATAATTATTACAATCCGGTCCTTTCCACATAATAATAACAAACGGTCATAATAATGAGATCGCCACAGGTACTTTTACTGCAGTCATTAAGTTATATCCACTTTTCGTGAAACAATCTTTACCATTAATTAGCGGAGACCCTGTATACCTATACCACAAAAAGTTTTTTTATCTTAAACCAGTGGCGCAGGCACAGCCACAGCTATTTATTTAAGTGGTAAACACCAGATACCACCAACAAACGTTAATAAAAAAAAAATAATCAACAAAGTTAGGGATGTGAAACTTTTTAATTTGCAATTTGATTATCAAGTTCTTCTACTATTCGTAACATTTTCGTTTTTCGTTCATTTCAATACTTTAATTTTTATAACAGATGCGAAACATCACAATTTCCATTTCTTTTTCTGTAGAAAAAGAACTAAAATGATAACAGCGGATAGGTACATTAGAGCCACAGGTTGTTCCTTTCGTGTTACTTATTGGAGCAAACTTTATGTTGATGCGGGATTATGCCCGACCATATATTGCAAGAATTGTTAACGAGTATTTAGATCAGGTCGAAATCCCAAAAAATGAATTTGTCCCCACGTAGCCCCGTCCTAAATCTTACCGAACATGTCTGCGAGACACTGGGCAAAAAAAAACAATCGATATCTGCTCCTGCAATTTTACACGACCTCAGTGCAGCTCTTGTTGAAGAAAGCAAATTAACTCGAATTACATACGGAACCTTATTGAAGGTATGTCGAGGCCTTTCGCAGCTGTCATTCGTGGTCGTGGGGGAAACACCCGTTACTGAGGTCGATGTTATCTTTTAAGTTGGTTTTCATTTAATTCACGCCATTCTCGTAATTTTATTTTATTTTGTTTTATTTTACACCATTTCACAGTTACAAAATAACCAATTAACAAATGGGTATTACAGATATACAATATAAAATAAGTAATCATATTAATACAACAAAAAAATATTTGATAGAAAGAAATATTAAAGGTATTATATTAATATACAGTGAGGACGTAAAGTAAGGAATAAATTCATTATCTCGCAAACTACAATTTTTTTAAAAAATCGCTCGGACCCTTCGATTTTGTTTTTCGAACGCGCATATTCTGACATAAAATGTAGATATACAGGGTGTTGCACATAAGAGTGACACAAAAAATTTTTTTGTCTTAAATAGAACCCACTGTATATTATTGCATGTACGGATTCTTCGGAAAATCCTAAACATTTTTCATGTAGCATGTGCTATACCTTAGCCCAAGCGTTTTGGAGTTATTCTCATTCAAAATTTGAAAAGTGGAAAAAGTCATGGAGAAAACAAAGAATACAATTATTTTAAAAATATCTTATTTATCGAAAAAACAGTTAGGTGAACTTAAAAATAATTTTTCTAAAGTAAATGTTCGAAGTGTCTTCCGTTGGTCAACTGACAATAGCCTAACCGATCTACAAATTCTCGCTGAACATTTCGAACCATTTGGGGTGTAATTTGCCGAATTTCTTGCCGGATGCGATCTTTTAAATCATCTAAATTTGCAGGCTGGCTTTTGAATACTTTTCCCTTAAGGTATCCCCATAAAAAAAAGTCGAGTGGTGTTAAATCGGGTGACCTTGGCGGCCACTCAATAAAACCACCTCTTCCAATCCACCTGTTTGGAAAAGTATCGTCCAAATATGTACGAACTCCCACAGCGAAATGTGGGGGAGCACCATCTTGTTGCAACCAGATATTATGATGTGGCAAATCGGGACGTTCTAACTCAGGAAAAAGGGTGGCCAGGGCTGGAACAAGTTATTGTTCTAAAAAACTCAAGTATCTCTCGCCTGTTAAATTTCCGTCAAAAAAGAAAGGCCCTATAACAATGTCATCGACAACGCCAGCCCACACATTGATCTTTTGATTAAATTGTGTGTGTCCTTCCCTCATCCAGTGTGGATTTACATCGGACCAATATCGATAATTTTGGGTATTTACGTCACCATTCAAGCAAAATGTGGACTCATCGGAAAAAATTATATTTTTTACAAAATTTCTGTTTACGAAACACATATCCTGTAAACGCTCACAAAATTCAAGGCGCCTCTCAAAGTCCCTTTCCAAAAGTTCTTGGAGAACTTGCATTTTATAAGGATGGTATTTATTTGTATGCAGTATTTTAAGAACTGTTGTTTTTCCAATATCCACGTCACTTGCTACCTGCCTAGACACCACATGCTGGTTATCTTGAACTGCCAACTTGAGGACGACCAAATCTAGGGACATCTCTTACATGACCGAATTGCCTAAACTTGTACTCAATTTTGCTTACTGTTGATTGTGATATTGGCGGACGATTGGGGTATTTTTGATTAAATAACTCACAAGTTTCTTGCTGTGTTCTAACCCTATCACCGTAGCCCATCATCATCAAAACCTCTATGCGCTGTTTCTCAGTGAGCCGCATTTTAATTTAAAAACGTTAGGAAAATACACATAAAACTGACAATAACAGTAACTATTGACATTAATTCTTTTGGTTCTTGCATCATAACTCCAAAGCCTACTTGACTTTTCTTGCGCTTCACGCATGCTGACTACAGGTTTTCCTCAGCGTGCACGAATCAATGCAAGTCTTGATTGATTGCGAAATATCTGATTTTTAAATTTTAAATGCGAATAACTTCAAAACGCTTGTGCTAAGGTATAGCACATGCTACATGAAAAATGTTTAGGATTTTCCGAAGAATCCGTACATGCAATAATATACAGTGGAAATTGCAAAATTTTTTTGTGTCACTCTTATTTGCAACACCCTGTATATCTACATTTTATGTCAGAATATGCGCGTTCGAAAAACAAAATCGAAGGGTCCGAGCGATTTTTTTTTAAAATTGTAGTTTGCGAGATAATGAATTTATTCCTTACTTTACGTCCTCACTGTATGTGCACATATTGAGGAGAGTAATTAGATGCCCAAAGAAAACACTAATTTAATCTTATACTGGAAAGTTACAGCTGAAAATGTCAAATTTATGTTGGTGCAGACTGTAAGTATTGCACAATCGATAAATGGGGGAATATTTAGATATTGGTACGCGCTGTTGGTAAATAAAAATTCTGGGAATAACGTGTTCTAGGAATTTTTAGTGTATTTAAAAAATCACGAGAATTTCTTATTATGAAACCTAGGGACCTATAACAAGCTGCAATAAGCTCATTTATGTGAGAAACAAAAGATAGTTTACTGTCAAATAACACAGCCAAATCGTGAAAAGTCTCAGCTCTGTTCACTGTTACGTTGTTAATTTTGTAATCGTACAAAAGGGTATGTTGTTTTAAAGCAAAGGTCATTTACTTATATTTAACGGTAGTTTATTTTGAAGACACCAGCTTTATATCATGTCAATAGATACCTGAAGCCTTTCACAGTCCGCCAGGTTACGGATGCGAGCATAGATTTTATTATCAGCATAAAACAAACTCTTAATGTCCAGAGAATTAACTATGACATTAAGGAATATAACAAACAGTAAAGGACCCAAAATGGACCCCTGAGGTACTGATGTAGCATCTGCCCAGATGACTGACCACCACACTCCACTACTTGTTGTCGTTCATGTAAGTAAGAATGAAAAAATGTTATAAGACCATCTGAAACTCCAAACGAACTGAGTTTATTAAGTAAAATTTTATTTAAATAATTTTAGGGTTAGGTTTTGTTATGGCTTGGAAATTAATATGATTTTCTTCAATAAACCCGAACAAACCCGACCTCGGGAAGGTCGTTCCACAAGGATGTAGTCCTACAGATGAAAGAATTCTTAAATAATGAAGTTCGAGGAGTACTAAGCTTAACCACATATGGATGGGCGGCAGTGGTTCGTCGTGTATTTCTGCTAATCGTCGCTCTGGGCGGAATTAAGAGGGAAAGGTCAGCCGAGCACCTTCCATGAAAATATCTGTAAAAGAGAATCAAATCCCCAACCTGTCTTCGATGTTCTAGGCTGTCGAGGTTCTTCGTCAGCTCGTGGTCTCCGATCAGACTAATAGCCCTCCTTTCGATGGAATCCAGCAGCCGAAGAGTATGTTTGGGTGCAGAGCTCCAGACATGAGAGCAGTATTCTAGTGATGGTCGAATCTGGGCTTTGTATAGTGTCAAAAGTTGTTGAGGTGTGTACAACTTTCTGGTTCGGAAGAGTACCCCAAGCTTCTGAGAAGCTATCTTGGCGATTGCCACAACGTGGTTATGCCAAGACATATTTCCTCCAAAATTTGTTGATAATTAAATGACAAAATAAAAAGTTTGTTCGGGTTTGTTCTCCATAACTCTACAGAGTGTTTTAAAGTACGAGTCAAAAACGGATCTTGCTTCAACCTGTATATTATGGACGTAACTTTCTTAAAATGTCACACATGTGCGAGATTCTAGATAAACTTACCTACAATATAAAAAACAATCATAAAAATCGGACTTCAAATAAGACAATTATTCAGGATCAAAATCCATCAAAATATTGCGTGGATCGATTATTTCGACTGTGAGTGTATAAATGTCAATAATGACATGTCAATATTTTAAAGTTGCCATTTTCATCTCATACCCTGGGATCGTATTTCGTTTCCAAAGGAATACGTTGTCTGCTTTATCATTTTTCATTCACTGATAAAACAAAGACATTGAAAATAACAAGGCCTTGATATTACTCTAAAGTTATGTTCGGGCATTCATTCTCTTCCCGCTCCAACTGTATGTCTATTTATTGTCAAATAAGGACAATCCTAAAACTAAAACCACTTTGTGAGGCTGTCTAAATTTAACTTAAACTTACATTTTCATGCTTAAACCTCGTGAGGATCTTAATTTCTCGAAGCGTCCGTTGACAGTAAGTTTGATGTTCAAAAGGGGATATTTTCTTTATGGCCACTTTGGTATTCGTTAGTGCATCAGTTGCCGACCTGTAACAAATATAAACAATAATGCATATCGAGTTTGTTAAAATAACGTATACTAAACGCAACATCAAACTTGGGTAACTTTAAAGACACATTTTCTTATAAGTTTAATATACCGGGTGGTGTGTCCGAACAGGACACATGGGATTCGCTCCCGCATTGATTTTAAAGAAAACATTTATTAATACTTTTTAAAGAGAATATTGAGAATAAAGAGTCCATCAAATTTGAACTTCTTTCCACAAACCGTTTTTAAGATATTAAGAAAAGTCTGTCTTCAAACCAGCTTAAATCTGGAGTACGATTCTGTTTAATTTTAATTCAGGTTAAAATGAAAATATCAGTAATCATCTTTATAGTCATGTTTACAATTTTGTCAATATTTGACAGCGTTTTTAGTTTTTCTCAAATAATTTTCCCGTTGAGTATTTCTAATCGCCATGAGCCATTCGGTCGAGGAAAAAGTTACAATGATTAAATGGTACTACGGCAGAAATACTCCTGAACAAAATTAACGCAACATTTTAAATTTGCCATATTTTTTATGCTTTTTTTTCTGAATTTATGATCTGATTTGAATGATTTTTTTTTTGCATTGTTCCTTGACAATGTCATAGTTTTAGCTGTTTATGATAAAAATTTAATTTCCGATTTATACTGGGTGTAATAAAAATGCTATGTTTTTTTTCTTCCGAAAATTCGTATCACCCTGTGGAGTATATTAGCAACCGAAACACATAGCAGTTGACATTAAACGGTAGGTCCATCTTTCCCCAACATTTTCTTTTTTGGTTTACTTCATTATCTCTGTTATTAAAGGAGATACACCGTTTTATAACGTAACATATTTTTATAGACTTTATTATTCAACACATTCATTGTTAAATGGTTTCAAGTAGGCTATGCCATTTCTGACATTGCAACAGACAACACAAGATACAATTAAAAATTTAATTTCCAGTATGCCGAGATCAATTAATTTTATTGTTTTTGATTTTTGTTCTTTTCGTGTTTCACTAGTTTCCAAAAAAAAATTGTTTAATAAACGTAATCTTCATATTGTAATTACTTTATTAAATAAAGTAACTCGTTAATTTTGTTTTCATTTATCAAAGCGAGAAGAAATTATAGTTATACAGATAACAAATAATTTTTCCCAACACTAAAATAAACAGATTTTTCTAAATCTTTTTAAATTTTTAAATCTTTATCTGCATTAGTTACAAAGGAAGATCAAATTACCTTCGACGTATTTTTTTTTATAAAAAAAAATTTATATCAGGAACAGTTGGAGATGGGTATAGGAAATTGTTGAAAAATGCAAATCCTAAAATATACAGGGCATTCTATTTAAAATAACAATGTTAAAGATAACTTCCGGTATAACCGGAAGTGATAGATGTGTTAAAATATCTTCCTTAACACGATCGGCATCTTTTATAGCGAGTATCAATATTTCAAACAAATATATTTTTTCAGTTCCCCAGATCTCTTAAAACGCCACTCAGTGGGCGAGGCATCGTTAAGTTGAACATGATAAATCCCATGTAATTTTTGAGGTGGCTGAATATTGACTCCCCTGTACATTTTATACAACAACTGCATTATAACTTCTTGAAGAGGCTGACATGGTAAACCCATGTGCCGAATTTGAATACATTTTGGTAAAGTACGTTTCACGAAATTTGGATACGACTTAATGATGTCCTGGGTCGGTCCCATTGTGTCGACAAGAGCTTGGCAATAAACAAGTGAAGTATGAAGGGACGGACTAAGGAAAACAAGTAATGATATGATTATATTAATGTAATCAAATGAAATAACATTTTTTTTTAAATATTACTAGTCATATTTATTTACATTTATAATGTCATTCTATAGATAGTTCTGTTTCGCTATCGCTATCCTCATCAAAATTAATTATAATTGGATTAATTATACGACCCAGACTAATATACGAATTTTCTACAGTTATTACGTGACGGACTGAATCTCTCAAACTACCTGGGGGAATATCATTAAAGCATTTTCGTATTAATTCTACAACACTAGAACTTAAAGTCGGAGAAATATTTTCATACCTAACCAGTGATTTTAACTGGTGCCACATATGCTCTATGGGGTTAAAAATGCAATAATAGGGTGGGAGCCGTAGCACTGTATGTCCAATTTCTTCTGCCAATGTGTCACAAACATATACTTTTGGTAAAATAATATCGGTAATACAACTAAACTCTTCCAGCAAGAAATAAAAACTAACAAATTTTACCACAAAAAGATATTTAAATATAAATTAAGCAACCTAACCTACCTGATGTGCCTATATTTAATTATCATTATTATAATCCGGTCCTTTCCACATAATAATAACAAACGGTCATAAATAATGAGATCGCCCCAGGTACTTTTACTGCAGTCATTAAGTTATATCTATTTTTCGTGGAACAATCTTTAAGCCAATCCTAAGCTATCCAATTAAATGTGATGACAAAACCACGAAACTCTCATAGTTCAGGTGATACAGCAAACACCAGCAAATCAAATTTTGACATTGACGAAACGAAAATTGGTGTGCGAACATCTTCATTATTCGTTTTGGTCAGTTTTATGTCCATTTTTGGCAATGACGCCATAAAAGTTTTTTGCTGGCGTTTGCTGTATTACCTGAACTATGAGAGTTTCGTTGTTTTGGCATCACGGTTAATCGAATAGCTTAGTATTGGCTCGGCAAAATGTATTCAAACTCGGCACATGGGTTTACTTTTTTTGCATCATCCGGTATGGGTGAAAATTTTTTTACATGCAACTTTCAGTCCTTGGCATATAACTTACTAAAATAAACTATTTGCCTGTAGAAACGATTATAATTTGCGAAATATATGCTACTTCCTGCATTAGAAAGCAATTTTAAAAGTTTCTTAGATTATAGCTGCAGTATTCAAATTTGAATTTAAAAATGTATCGCCGGTCACGTGTCCCTAGTCAATAATTTCTTACTTTACCCTTTTATATTTCACGTCATTTTACTAAAGTTACTTTTATATATAAATAATTTACACTCCTACTACAATTTGTATTGAAAAAATAATGTTCAAAGGATCGACAGTTTAGTTTCTCTAACGCAATTATTAACCAGAAGTTCCGTCCCCGCAGCTGCATGTATAGCCGGTCACGGCAGAAATTGCTTATAAATAACGCCACTAGAGGTCGGCCTAATAGTTTTACAAATATGACGGTATGTATTTGAATTTGTGTAAAGCGTGCTCCTGTTTAGGTAAGTTCCTTAATATGTTTTTTAGGTATAAACTAGAACAGTGCCTACTTTTACCAGGCGTATGTTTTTATGTTGTATCAAGGCATCTTTTATCGTATTTTTGAGTATCCATTTGGATACGCAGGCCTTTTATTTGGATACCCAGTAAACATCAAATGGATCTAGAAAATTTTTAATTACTTAGTAATTTAAAAACTACTGAACTGATACCTAAAAATGCTTTAAATTAAATGTAAATTAAATTATAAATTTAATTCAACAGAACCATAAAGAAAGAAACAGCAAATAGAATATACTAAGGCAAATCTGGGGCCCTTTAAAAGACATGGATACGCAGTAAAAAATTCTTTTTAAAAGACATGGATATGCAGTAAAAAATCACTAAAAGATGCCTTGTGTTGTATCGCCGGTCACAGGGTAAACTCAGACCTAGCAGTCTTAATTAATGGAAAAATACTACACGAAGCCATTCTCTTGAGTACAGATACTCATTTCAGTCTAACAAAGTTTAAGAAATAGCTTGCATTAGCTGTTATCTACGAATTTGTGTATCGCCGGTCACGCATGAAAATGTTACCGGAGATACATTGATGTGACGGTGTGTTATCCGAAGCTATATACAATATTTTTTTATTAACCATTTATAAATCGTTAAGGAAAAATATATTTTGATGTTCAAGTTTCGTTTACACCTTGGGTAGATTAAAAATATGCCTAATTTTCTTAGTTTTAACATTCTATAAGGAACGTTCCAAAACTTTAAGCCAATATAAGACAGGGCTGTTATAAATAATAGGAAAATGGTTACAGTGACTGATTAAAATAACTCAGTTCCAAATATTGGCGTTATATGATTCAGAAGAGTAAAACTGGCCATGTGAAGGGCGTTAAATTATTAAAAAATCAATGCTATACAAAAATAGACTAAGATCTTTGTGACGATGATCTCTTGCGAGGACATATATAATTCCTCTAATTAGATACTATAAGAAACCTATTAAAAAATTAACAGATGTTTTTGAGATTATTTATTTTTAAATTCCGATTTACTGAAAGTTGCCTGTAAATTTTTTTTGACTCGTATAACATAAGCAATACGGCAGTAACAAATATTGGTCAAGTACACCACCCGGTTTAATAGAAATTTCAAAATATTTAAAAAAAAATGGAGAGTCGTTTTATAAAAATACAATAATATCTGGTGTGAAAAGTGAAAACTATACCTATTTACATTCAGCAATAAACTTTTATATTGACTGCATAGTTTGTAATTATCCAGTAATCAATTATTTTTCGGATTTCGTGTAATTCGATTTAAAAACACTTGGGCGCAAATTGAATTACCAGTGTCCCACAAATTTGGCGCTCCGAAAACTTTGATAACAAACACAAGAAATGTAATTATAAAGTAATTAATCATTTCCGGAGGTTTCATTAATATAATGAACTCGTGTTTGGGCAATAATTGAATGACAACCGACTGCTTAACCGGGGGGGGGGGGGGGGGGGGGGGACAAGGGACGCCCCCTCGAAAACAAGGAAAGAGATAAGTAGTTTCCTAATAGTGCATTGTGTAAAAAATGCGTGACGACAGGTTTTTATGTACGAGTGAGGAGGGTACAACTCGCGCTTTAGGCAAGTGTTGCAAACCGAACGAGTGTATAGAAGTTGGCTTCACGCAAGTGTGTGTGCGTGAAATAAACTTTCACTTTTACTAATGCGACCCTCTGACGGTCATATTTGCTCGCGAGCATGCATAAATAGCAAAACTTACAAGCAAATGTGAAATGCCATATGATCCACTGACTATTTAGGTAGACTGAGCAATCCTGTTATTTTAATAGAAGCCGTAAATCAGCAGCAGCAGCAACATTTTCTGACGATCCACGTAGTCCTTTGGATTAGGAAATAATTCTTTTATAAAGTCGAATGTTGTTGGACGCACTATCTTGGTTAAAGTATAGAAAAATACTGAAACTGGCACTTTCTTGCCACGCCCTGTGTCACGCCAGTCGGCAAGCATGCCAAAATTCCAGCAGTAACAGATCATTTCACATCGCGCCAGCGACATGAAAGCCTTGTAAGAGGTTGTAAGAATATTCATCACGCACTTGTTGCACAATGTACTATTTTCTACGACCGTATATTTAGCAAAAATTTTAAAAAACGAAGTAATAATTAGTATGTTTAATAATGACAGTTGTCATACATACAAAATGGTAATAAAAATGGATTAAGTATAGCCACCTATCATGGTATAAATAACTAAACGGGTAAGATTCCACGCCGATGGAGGCGTGGCTTTTGTGACATCACCGGGTGAGTGATTTTTAAATCTCTTATGGAGATTTATATTGCTGGCTGGCGTTTTTAACTCTCTTTTAAAGGTGTTAAAAGGTTTTACGGATTTAATAGTATGTGAAATGAAAGAATAATATCATGGGATTTTGGTATATTTATTTCATGAACATACAACAAAGATTAAAACTAAAATACGACCTAAGTCGTTATAAACAAATTAGACTATTTATTTAAAGTAGTCCATCTCTCAGTGGAGTGAAATTATGAAGAGGTAAAAAAACTAATAGTCTGCTTCAGTAGTTAAATAAACAATATTTTAATTTCCATACATGCTTCGAAGGCATCTCATCAGCTTCAGTGGAAAATACTTATGAAGTAAATGTTAATAAAATAAAACCGAATCCATTCTAATTTTTTGTCTTTATCTTTAGGAAAGCGGAAACACCTTATATTTCTGTAAAATTTCTGTGCCTCGCACCTCCTTTTATGAAAATTCAGATATTTATTTTAATAAACAAACACGACTAAATAAGAAAACATTCTGATGAATTTTCACTGAAAACTACGGCAAACGGCACTACGTGGCGACCACTGTGCCATAAATATTTGATCGAAAGTAATAGTTGACGATTCAAAACCTAATAGAATAAAAAACGGTGTCAGAGTAAGAGTACGAAAAAAAGGTCGTTATTTTCCTATGATTGGCCATCTCCAGATTGAACATAAATTTCATATGGGGAGCCCCACAACAAGAATGAACATCTAAAAAATTGTTAAAATAGTAATGGATAGATTATAATTGTAAAAGACTGACAACGCTGGCCGCAACGAGCAGGGGTCGCCGAGCAGCTTTGGCTATTGTCGACCGGTTCCAATGATGCGTATTTTAGTGGTATTTTAGCTGTAATGTGTGTTCTATAAAATTAATATACGTAAATACTTGTCATATATTATTCTTTCATTTCACATACCATTAAATGCGTAAAAACTTTTAATTTTAAAATAGAATTAAAAACGTTAACACCGTATAAATCTCCATAAGAAATTTCAAAATCCCTCTCCCTGTGACATCACTGCGCGCGGCAGACAAAAATGGTAACGGTTAGCTATCTTATCTTTAGTTATGTGTATATCATGGCCACCTATTCATTCTGAATACATTGGCTCTTATGGAAGTATGCGGGTTTGTTCGTAAGGAATAATATGTTGGTGATCAGGGTTGCCAGCAGGTACTTTTTTTTCGTAATAAATTGGATTGAAATTTCGTTTCAGATTAAGGATTTTTGTAATAAAGATCAGCAATATTTATAATATTGGTCAGCAGCAAGTAAATTACTTGAAATGAAATGAGGGACCTGACTCAAAGTGATTGACACAACTCATTCCGCCATATTTACATTAAATTATTTATCATTTCAAATTTAGTTTAGTGTCATTATTAAGCTATAATAATACTTATATCATCAATTTATTTCCTTCTGCTTTAATTTTATACCAATTTCCTTACACACAACAATATGCAAATTTTGCATAATTTTCCGCCTGTTATCCTTATTATAACAACAATCAATATATAGGATGACGATACAATGTTAATATCTGAAAAATTACTGAAAATATTTGATTTAAATTTAAGGACGCCAATGAGTTGGCTAGGGGGCAAATTTTAAAACATTTTTGATATTTATCCCCCTGCAGATTTATCTGGCTGGTGACGAATTTAAAATGTGAAATGGAAAGGTATTTATTTTTTTTCGATAATTCAATTCTCCGTCAGCACGAATCAGTAGAACAAACCCAATTTACCCAATCAAACTCGTAACTATTATAGCAAGTAAATGAGTAAAGATACAGTAGTGGTTGTAAACCCCGTTTTCATATAACAATGCGTATAGATATACAGTGCGTCCCAGGATAAGCGAACTTATAGGTGTATATGACAAAAAATTTCCAAATTGAAATTTGACCATTTGCGGTCTAGGCCGGCTTGATTAGATAATAAAATTTTACATGTTTTGATTTTTAATAAATCAAGCAGGCCTTGACCGGAGCATTATTTTTATTTTCTGTCTTCTTCAATATCGAAAATTTTTATTAAGAATAGTTGCTCGAAATTCAAAATCATGCAAGTGTACCGAATTTAATAATCATCAGAATACTTTTTTTTTTTCATTTCATACAATATTTTCCATGGTTAGGAATTTCTAATTTCTCCAATTTCCTCGTCGTTTGTCATATTAGCCTGGGAAATTAAATTTGGTAACCAAATGTTATTTTCGGAATAATATTCTCTAATAAATGTATTTAATACCGTGAAGGATTTTTTTTCTCATAGGAGGTTTAAAAAAATGCAAAAAATTTATTTATGATGGTTATTAATTATGATACGCTTGGGCATTAAGTATTAAGTAAGCCTTGAAGACTAATTTATCATACGGCATTAAATTCATTTACTGTATAAAAATGGGAAATGGAAATGTGTTGACGTCCTTATACGTTTATTTGACACATATAACATGCTGTCACATATTCAGAGAGATAACGGACGGGCAAAGTGCTCGGTATGATGTATTATGTACTTACTTACAATAAACCTAATATCACGTTATTTGAAATATTATTATGCTAAACAATTTAGAGTTCATTAAATATAAATCCTACTATAAAGTTCTTTAATTAATGTTTATATTATAAATTATGCATAGAGATATAGACATTTGGGAACAACAAAGATATTACAAACTACAAATAGAAAAATGCACATTTCTAGCCTACGCAACGAATACAACCAGTATTTCCCACCTCTTTCAGTCGTTATTGCAGCATAGCCAGATTGTCATATTTATCACAAAGGTATCTTGCGAAATCCCAATTAACAATTTGTTAATTTGACAATTACAACTGGTTTAAGGTTAATCCGCAATTGCTCTTAAAATAAATTAATTTCCCAATAATTTTACTATAAACTGTGAAAAGGCGATGAGAGATTCATTAAAAAAATATTATACTTAAAGGTATCAAATGAATCTTGAACTAATCCAACTGCACTCTGCCAACATCTATTTCTACTTTACTACTGCGCTACGACCCAGGAGCCAAATTATGAATGAATACTAATCTCGTAAACACTACGTTGGCGCTGTGATCTAACGGATTGTTTATATATTTTGGTTGATTTGTTTTTTTTGGCGATTATTGATGAAAAATCGTCTATATTATGCACAATCATAACCTGGAACGACCTTCCCGAGGTCGTTTTTCCAAACGAATATAACCTCCAACGATTCAAAACCAACGTGAATAGCTTTTTGAGCAAACGCACCACTCCCAGAGTGCCCTAAAGGATATTTCCTATAGTGCTTGTGTTTGACCATAAAAAAAAATCATGGTGCATTCATGTGTAGTTTGTAAAAGAGTGGATCATTTAAATAAGGATTTATCTTTTCATCGGCAAGTATGTTTATGTTTTAATATTTAACCATCTGATATAACCATATTTCAACATTGTTGCCATTCAGCCAACAAACATGTAGTTCTCTCTTCCACCCATTACTGATTTTCAATAACATTTCACACAATCACAGCTTTACTTTCCAAGAGTTTTATGAATGTGATCTGTAGTTAACAAACCCCATTTATTATTGAAATATTAAAAAAAAATTTTAACGGAGATTGCCTTTGCATGATTGGTAACCTAAGACATTTATCACGTGACTACTCGTTTAGCTGGAAAATTGGAAAAACCACATTTTGTCATGGAAAAACTGGTAATAGTTGACGAGGTATCGAAAAGTTATTGGGGCCAAAATTACAGGAAATATATTTTTCAGAAAAATATCCAGTATTAGTTTCATATAGAAATTTCATATTCTCAAGAATATAAAGAAATTAATTAATGTAAATGTGAAAAATTAGAAAATAATCAAACAGGCAAATAAGAACATTTGAATCAGTTGGCCATGTAAACAAAATATTATTTACAAGTCAACATGTCCTGTGTACAAAATTTAATTTTATAGCAGAAAATACAGTACGCCACTGCTTTTAATGTATAATATAATAATTTTTAGATGAAGCTGTTCGTATTTGGTCATTTTGAGGGATGCGAGACCACATATATATATAAACAGTATACTGCTAATACCACCTGCAATAATTATGTCCCCGCTATGGGCATCGAAGGGGGCGTTGTGAGTTTGCGCAGTTCGGAAATTTCCTTGTGAAAGTAAACATTCGACAAGACCGGATTTCAACTTTTTTAATGTAAATTTCACTGGTTAGTTAGGAAAAATAGCTTTATTTTAACCGACGTCATATGTTTCTTCTTTTTTCTAAACCAAAAATTAAGAATGAATGACTATATTGACTATTTTGGGAATTATTATCAGCTACTAATGCACCAAATTAGAAATACATTAATTTTACGGTTAGGTAGTGATCACATATATATTATATTGTATACGAGTGACACTCTCTTCTTTTTTTACAAGCTTCTTAGCGAAATTCAGTTCCGAAGAGCGGATAATGTGATAAGCAAAATATTTTCGTATATATGTACATTCCTGAAATACTTTATACCTGGTATTGATCCACGACTTTTGCAAAAAAGCACCATGCACTTTTGTCCTTTCAACTTAAACAAAACAAGCCACTAACCAACCAAACAGCGAATCGACTCACCACAAATAAACTCCTTTACAAAAATTGTTGTTAGGTAATGAAAGTTTATAAGCACTAATATACCGACAACAATGTGAATGAACCACTTTTTATTTTGTAATTTGAAAAAGCATCCAGAACCAGAGATGGAGACGAATAACAATAAACAAATAATGTCGGGCCGGCTCTGACGCGATCGATACAATTTCCACCATACTGCAAAAACTCAATAGGCCCGCGCCATCTCCCATGGCGGGGACACTTTTTGTATTTTGGAACGTTCGTATTGGCAATATACTGTTTATATATAGATATATGTGTGCGAGGCCGACTTCTGACATCAGTTTTGAAATAAAATAATCACTAAAGGTACTTTACTTTTATGGTTATTATTTTAAAACCCCTATAAATCTTTACGCCAATGACAACTACAATTTTAAGCAGGTGAAAATGCGGCCTTAGGATTATGCGTAACCACACCAAAATCCAAAACAATCAATTCAGAAATACCGACAATATAAGCTCGTTTCCATTATAAATGCGATATCCTGTATAAACATTAACCTCAGTTCCATTCCAAGAGGAAACATGACATTTTTTCAATACGCTCGCCTCTACTCATTAACAAATTTTCGATAATAATTGTAGAATAGTATTTTTTTCAGAAAAAGTATATATTCATCACTTTTGATATATGCAACTAATGGAAATATCTAGAGTAAAAAATGTCTCGTCGCTATCGATTTTAGTCAGCATAGCTGCGAGGTTTCAATTTAACTAATGGTCAATTAATTTGTCAGATGCCCTGCGTAATATCGCCATTATTTGATACAGCGAATCAGATATGCTAACAATTTATTGGTCTAAATATCTTTATTAAATTAATGGTTGACAATATAGGACTGTCTAACGTCCGGTTATAGATTAGGGCGTATTACATTTTAGGAAACGAACTTGGCAGAACCGTAGGTAGGTATTATTTAAGTTTTCCAGTAAATATGACAAATTTAGGCCAAATTAAATAAGTAGTTTTCAAGTTAGAGAGAGAGAGAGAACAGATTTAACAGATTTTGTTAGGCGGATGTAGTCGCGGGCCCGGTGAGACTGCTTATGGGGTGGATCGAAACACGTAAGAAGGCCATGGAAGTGATGCTAAGCCTACTCTGCTCCATACGCTCACAAGTAAACTACGTTAATCTTATATATTAGTATGCATTAAGTGTCAATATCAGACTTACGTAGTTATATCTGGAAGCCATAAAGTGGGCGTGTTTAATGAAGGCGATTTGATCTTGGCCATATTTGTCTCACTTTACCGAATCGGGGAAGGTTGATGCAGACAGAGACGGACATAAAATGCGAACAGGCCGAGTTGTTAAATAATTTTACAAGTCAATTTTCTTGGTCTGGCATGGAATATAATCAAGCAACATATGAATGATATGTAAAGTGAATGAAAATGGCGAAAGCGAAGCGTCCTTAAATTCTAAAATAATTTTTAATTTTCTAATCTTTTCACGAGAAACGTCGTTTCCTTTTTATGCAAGTGTGATTGAAATATTCGTTTAGTCATCTTTACTGCGAGTAATCATCAATAATAATTTCTTTCATAAATCATATGGGGCCCAAAAATATGCTCGGACTTGAAGCCTGAAATATTTGCTAGGAAGTTGAAGATGGTAAAATATTTTATGTAAATTATGATTTACTTCCTATTTTTTAATAAAACTACTTAAAAACTTATTTCTGAAGTTTAATTTTTCATTTGTAGTTACGTTACTAGTTCAATAAATTATATAAGAGTGTGTAAGGATTATTTTAAAGTGATATTTGCAGTAAATTAGTAAATCAAATAAAAGAGTTTTTAATGTTTTTTGTTGGTTAAATGTCACTTTAAAATATTGACAGTAATAAAAATCTAGACAAAAAAGACATTTAAAAAGCACGTGCGTTTGTCAGCTGATGCCATACTTAATGGATGCCGGGTTTGTTCGTTTGTTCATGCCTGCTTCGATTTCTTAACACGGCTGTTTGTCTTCTCTGTTAGAATATTTTTACGTACAAAAATTAAGCTCTACATCTACACTGGTTAATGATGCATATTTAAATTTCATTATAATTGCTGGATCTATTTCAAAATCGGAATCTTCCCCACCGCTCAATATAGTAGATATTTCTTGCAATGTTTTGAACCCCTTATCTTTGAGATAGTCTAATAATGCATGGCAGCATTTAGCCAAGCGTCTTAAAATAGGTTTTGCAGGTAGATGGAGCTTTTATAAATATTTTCTCATCATATTTTATTAATTTGTTGACCCAACGGATAATGGAACCTTATATAACTCGATAACAGAACACCTCGTAACTAACTAAACATTATAGGCATGACATGACCCGAACAAACCCGAAAAACCGGGGAATTACCTACGAGTATACGGATTCTTCGGAGAGCCATACGACGCTTTGCGTGGTAGCCGGATGTAGAATGACCTTTTTTCCCGTATAGTGTTTTGTATTATTTTGAAAAATTATATACAGGATGTTATGGAAATGACGTATTATATTTAAACCGGCAATTCCTGAGATGAAAACAAATTGAAGAAAAATAACCAAAAATGACGCTTTCAATTAATAACCGAATTATATCACCTTATCTCAAACCAAACAAACACACCTGGTACCACTGACACAAAGGTAAACAAACTGTCGCCACATGTGAACCATATGTAAACAAAGCAATATTGAGATAGGTTATGGCCGAAAACGTCAGTGAATTTTGAGCGAGGTTGTCATATTTAGTCGTTAAACTCTTTAGCCGGTTGACAGAAGATGTTTATTTTTCAAGGTACATTTCTAAACTTTTACGTTCAGTTCAGTTCGTTGGGAAACAATTTCTGAGTAATAAACTTGAACTGACTCGAACGAACCGCCGCGGAGTTTATAAATGGTCAGGTTTACATTTCTTCAATTCGAACAGCACTCGTCGGATTTGAACAACTTATTGATTATACGTAAAAAAGTAAAAATAAGCACACGAAGGGAGAAAAAAGCATAAAACAACTATCTCTATATACCGAGTTTTGCGTAATTCGTGTTCACCAGTAAGCATAATGCTTAAAATCCGGTCTTTAGTCATCACCTGTAAGAGTATAGTTATGGATATAAAAAACTTCTTTGTTATACTAAAGTCAAGCATTACATTTTAAAATGATAGTAACCGTCGACGCATTATACGTATTTTAAATTCCAAATCTGATTTATCGTTGTATGTATTTATTGTAGAATGTAAAAAATAATTTTATTTACAATCATGCATGTAATAATGACATTTCATCTATCTTTGAAAGGTGGAAAGTTGATATTTTTTTACTTTTACTTTCCACCCGGGTGGAAAGTAAATTATTTTTTTTATAGCTTTGCGTGTTTAGATATGTCTACTTTTTCCCTAATTGATAGAGTGGTCCTCAGCATTGAATATTGTGACCAAATCCTTGATATCTTCTGTATCTTGGCATTTTCACTGAAATAAGCTAGTAGCGCCGACTAATGACCAGGATTTTTAACTTTGTTTCCCGTACACCATTCTTGGAAACAGTTATATGCCTTGTGATATCTCGGGCGGCTTTTAGTTGGCAGAATCTCTTCTACTATTTTTGCTGCTTCTCGAATTTCTGGTGGAGTACCAGCAAAATGAAATTCCTCATCTCATTTTTCTGTTGTTAAAATAATGTATTGTTTAGTGACATGGAAACCATATCCAAAAAATGATATTTGCCATCTTGATGTGTATTATTACCTACATTATTTTACCATCTGCGGTTATTTGAAATTTCTGTCTAATTTTTCAATGGGAAAGTCAAAATGACATGTATCTTTTATTAATAATTTTAATTCAAAATAATAAGAAGTGGCTGTTAGATGTGGTTGTAAATAAAATAGTATACAAACCTCGGTGAAAAGTTTCATTACTGTCTCGAGATTTACTACCGACTCTCTCGGCAGGAATGAAACACTTTCCACCTCGGTACGTAATCTACTATTACGTTATAACTCACTTACTGCCCTTCAACTTTTGTATTAACACTTTTGATGTATTTGAAATAGTAACGGAGCTATCGGTCCTTTGCCACACTAAACGTCCACCCTGTATATTTCAAAGCGCGTAAGTTGCGTACACTCATGTACATCCCTAATACTATATCATGTTGAATTATGGGCCATGATAAATCTCTTACCGCTTTTGTCACCAGCTCTGGGGCTATAAATTTATCGAAAATCTCGCACACGTGTGAGATATTCAGAAAGTCAAGAATATGTCCATAATATACATGTTGAAGCAAGTTTTTCGACTCAAACTTAAAACACTCTGATGTTTCAATATTATCACAAGTTTGCTTCTTAGGCCGGTATTAGACTATCAAATATATTTGACAAAGATCTTTTATAAAATATTTTGTAGCATATCTTTGATAATATTTCTTTTATAAAAGTTTTTACTAGTATTACACTGTCAAAGAACTTTGACATTTTTGAAGGAACTTGTCACGTTTTTACAATTAAAAATGAACGACAGACGTGCATTAGCTTGTCTAGCGTTAAGTGCTGCCGTGATTACAATGTGTTTAGTATTAAAAAACAAAAAAAAAAGAGCCAGGCGCCTTTGGGTAAGGCCCTGGGTGGCAAGACGTAATTTAAGGGGTGTCCACCACAATATCCTTCGGAAGTTACGAGTTGAAGGTATTAGGAGTTATAAAAACTATTTAAGAATTGACGGGGGCACATTTAACTTTATTGTTTTAAAGATATCACCATTGATAGCCCGACAGAATACACATTTAAGGAATTGTATCAGCGTTGAGGAACGCCTTATGGTTACCCTTCGGTTTATGGCAACAGGAGAGAGTTATGCTAGTTTACAGTACAGCAGTCGTATACCTCAATGTACCCTTTCAGGCATAATCCCAGAAACTTGCAAGGCAAAAAATGAAAATAAATAAATAAATATATCCAGTCTCTTATTTCGGTTTTTGTAATCCGGGTGTTGATGGTTGTACAATATTTGGAACCTTTCATATTCCGAAATTAGCAATTTTGTTGTTGAAATGTACCAGACAAACTTATTTTCCGCCATGGTATTATATACCAATACCAGTCGCAGTCAATGTCAAATTTATGTCTTATTGTCAGAAAATGAGGTTAGCACCGTTACCAATCAACTATAAAATCTTTTATCAAAGATAATCGTCTGTTGTTATCTTTTATAAAATATCTTTTATAAAATAAATATTTTATAAAAGAACTGATATTACACTTCAAATATTTTATAAAATTTCTTTTATAAAATATCTTTGTCAAATATATTTGATAGTCTAATACCGGCCTTAAAGAAAATCGTATCTGTTAAAGTATTGAAATGAACCAAAAACGAAAATGTTAAAAATATAGTGTGTCCGCGGATGAGGGTACCCAATAGGGAAAAATCTTTATTAGTCATTTTACGACCAAAAGTCATTATTTATAAAAAGTTCTGCTTGTTGAGAAAATGAATTGACGATAAAATTTTTTTAGATCCGATGTACAGGGTGTTAATAAATTAGGAAAATATGAAAATGCTTCAAGAGAGATCTACCACTATTTATTATTTTTTACAAAAATTTTATAAAACAAAGTTGTTTATAAACTAACGTAAAGTCTAAATACAAATTTTGAAATAAAAATTCGTATTTTTAAAAATTCCGCTAACTTAATAAATTTACCGTACACTTTACGAATGGTTCGCGGCACATTCAGATCATGGATTGCTTCTTCTATGCGTTGTTTTAATATTTCCCTATCATGTGGAAGATTATCTGAATAAACCTTTTGTTTTAAGGCACCACACAAAAAGAAATTTAATAATGAGAGGTCAGGCGATCTAGCTGGGTAATGGTTTGGGCCAAACCTCCCTATCCACCTTGTGCCAAAATGATCATGTAACCATTGTCTGACCAAGGCTGTGAAATGAGCAGGGCAGCCGTCTTGTTGCCAAAACATATTATTACGTACTTCTGGTTCTAACGTATTAAGAAATGATAAGACAATAATAATATCGTATTTCATATTTTCCTAATTTATTGACACCCTGTACATCGAATCTAAAATTTTTTTATCGTCAATTCATTTTCTCAACAAGCAGAACTTTTTATAAAGAATGACTTTTGGTCGTAAAATGACTAATAAAGATTTTTTCCCTATTGGTTACCCTCATCCGCGGACATACTGTATGTCACTTGATAATTAAATGTAGCGATAGGTCATTATTCCAATAATGTTAATTTATTATAACGTAATGGAACGTTATCAATTTGACATGTAACGCGTTATTAAATAACGTTTATATCACTTTCAAAATAACGTTATTTTGGAACGATATTCTTCTATAACGTTCCTATCTGTAACGTTATCGAATTACAACTGTTGTTCCCATAACTAATTAAGTGAATTCCGGAGTACCTCTAAACGAGTTTTCTCCCCAAGCGTTCATTTCTGTTTTAAGAACAAAATGTTTAAGGAAAAAAGCTTTGTAATACAATTAAAATTGGAGGAAAGTATATATTTTTTGTTTCGGAAGATTTTTAGATTTAATTTTATTTACTGTTCATTGTAAAAAGAAATTATGGACTTTCCTCCAATTATTAATTAAATGTAGACATCTATTTTTGAACATTTAAAAAAAATGCAGCGTTTTCATAAAAAGTGAAAACTCCACGTTTCATTCCTAAAAATTGAAGTCTAGACCCCGATCACGTTCGGTCTCTCTCGTCCGATTATCGTTGTTTCTATCGGCGTACCGACGCTCGACGTATTGAATGAAGATCCTATTCGACTCCGGCATTCTCTTAAATGACAAAATAAAAAGTTTTACTGAGTATTTTAAAGTTTGAGTCCAAAAACAGTTCTTGTTTCAACCTGTATATTATGGACATACTCTAAAGATATGGTTTGGTAGAACTGCTGGCAGTAACGTCTTAACTGTCGAGCGTTTTCTCTGCAACTGCAGACGTACTGTGATGTCTGTGTATATATATCCAAATATTTTCTCGTATTTTTTTCCTTAATTTGCTGACTTCTGAAATGAGCATTTCATCATCCTCCACTAAAAAAATGTCGCTACTCATGGCAGAACTGAAACTTTTTCATACACAATCGAATAACATTAAAGGCTTTTAGACGCAAATTTGGTTATAAAATTTACATGCAAGCAGTCGGGCAGTCACGTCTAGACTGGTCTCGGAGCAGTAAGTACACAGCAGTCGACCGCCAACCGTTGAACCGTGACGTCTCAGACGCTCTAGGGGAAATACATATTTTATTTTCCTAAAGACCAGTGCTCGTCTGCCAGACGTCACGGCCAGACGTTACTGCCAGCAGTTCTACCGAAACCATACCCTTACTTTCTTAAAATCTCACAAATGTGCGAGATTTTCGATAAATTTACCTACAATATCAAAAAAGAATAAAAAAATAATACAAGTATTTACGATCAAAGAGCATCTAAAATTGCATGGATCGATTATTTTGACTGCGAGTGTATTTAGTTACATCAGTTTCTGCAATTTTTCGATAAAATATCTAATTTCCAAAGAACCTGAACGTCGCATTTAATCCGTAATCATCCGTGAATGGTTTACCTACAAGATTTGCGATATAAGTCATATTTTCTTAATATCTCTGCAACTTAAGATAAATCGTTTCCGGTATTTTCCTGCGACAAAGGCTATTCACGCCAACCCTTTGTCGTTTGTAGCTAAGATCTTCCACTTCCTGGTTTCCTAAAAATTTTAACATCATTTTATATATGCGCATTAATGTACGTTTACACGAGAATGATGTTGTTGTATTTCGACGTATTTGCTGCAGATGTCAATAATAATTAATTAAATAGGAAACGTATTCAATATACTAGAGAAAAGTAGGTTTTGAAGCAATGTAAATGCTCTAAAAATATTGAACAAATGCTCGACACAGGCAAAGCATCGGCTCGGCAAAATAGTTATCATTGAATCTTATGCATTTTGCGGACTAGGCAAAATCCACAAGATATAGATAACATATTTTGCCGAAGCCGAGCATGTGCCTTGGACGATAGTGAAAATCGGCCTTTAGTCCTAAACTAATAAATACAGTGAAACCTCTCATAACGGGCACCTCTAATAAGCGGACATCTCTATTAAGCGGACACTTTTTCACAGTCCGGCATTAGGTATATAAAAATTAACCTCTCTTGGGCGGCCTCTCCTTTGGGCGGACGCGGACAGGCTGTTTTCATACAAAGTATTTGGGAGACGAATAAATACGGTGCAAAAACTCTCTCAAGACAGACCGGCAACCAATCGCGTATGCGTGACAGAGCGAACGGACTTCGCCGAATGAAAGTATGTGTGATTCCCCGACAGCAGTCCGCCGTTTATTTGTGAGTTAAAATCGTAAATAATGGCACAAAAATGTCGCGTTTTGAGTCTGAAAGAGAATATTGATGTTGTGGAAGTTTGTAATTTGATAACAATGATTTGGGCGAGTTCATTAACATTGATAGCAATGTGCTATTAGAAGATGATAGTGACCCCATTCCTACCGATTATGTAGTCCAAACTGAAACCACATCACTATCTGACGACTCTGATGAAGAAGCTGAATGCAGTAATCAAACACATGTCACCAGTTATCAACAAGCCATTAGTATGGTAAAGGAATTATAAGAGTATGCAAAGAATAGAGGTAACTCTACAGCAATGGAATTGTTATCAGACTTGGAATTACATTTTCTAGATTGCAAGTATAACGCAAACACGTCAAACTACGTTATTAGATTTTTTTTGTACTACATGCTAACTAAAACTAGTGTATTTTTGATATGTTATGTTTATTTGTACATACATATACATAATAATTTTGCATTTACATATTACTTAATAACAAAATTCCCATGGGCGCACACCTCTATTAGGCGGGCACATTGAGACGTGTTACCTGATAAGTTTTAGTTTTGTATTTTTCTACCGAACACAAACTGTGTTATTTTAACCTATTGCCAAGTTTTAGTTTTGTTTAGGTACTGTATACATCTCTATATGGAGGAAAATTGATTGCGGCAATTTGAAAATTCTCGATTCACAAAAAAATAATCAAAAAATATTCTAATTTTTAATTTCACTAAGGTTTATAACTTATTTCCACCTTCTTATAAAATTAATATTTATCCCATTAATTAAAAAAATTTTTTAAATCAATCAACTGCAAGAGCTAAGGTAAAAAAATTATATGGATTATTCATCACCATGCATTTGCCAAAATAATTACAAAAAGCCCAGATATCTCGAAACTGAAACCGAAAAACATGATGAAAATTACCATGTAGTATTTAAAGAACGAAAGTTGGCAGCTACTTCCGGTATAACCGGAAATAAGAGAAACATGTCATTATTTTAGTTAAAGAGATAGACCACAATCGCGAAAGTTTCAGAAAGATATGTTCAGTAGTTCGCCATAAAGCTCTAATACAAGCTCGTCGTGAATCACCCTGTATAATACCTGTCTTCACGCACTAGTTCCACTATCAAAAGTCTACGCAGAACGTGATAATTTGTTTTAATAAAACTTAAATAAAATTCTTACATCGGAAAGCAGTAAACACTGCCTAAGCCAACCAAAAAAAAAAAGCATAAACATTTTGAAAAACGAAAAGAAATAAATTCTCCGTATTAAAATGTTAAAAATAATATTTTCTCGGGGAATACATCATCTAAATTAATAAACTGCCAATTTTTAACCTCCCTGAATTGCTACATTGTCACAAAATGTGATAGATTGTTATGCTTTTATTAAAATGTATTAAATTGAATTTCTCACCCTTGATCAATGTTACTTAAACTGGGACACAGGTGACGCCAGTCAGAATATTTCACAGTGTACTGAAAGTTAACATTTTTGGACAGAAGATTAAAAATTTAAATCGACTAGTACACGTGGTTAGATGCTAAAAAGTTTATAGGATATAAATATACATATGTATGTAATGCCCATTATAATTTTAAATACTACACTTAGGCCCCTTTTTCTAAACAGGTTATTCTATAAGGCACCTTTTATGCACGCGTAGATTACGTTTCACGAAATTTGGATACGACTTAATGATTTTCTGGGTCGGTCCCATTGTGTCGACAAGAGCTTAAACAGCAATAAACAAGTGAAGTATGAAGGGACGGACTAAGGAAACCAAGTAATGATATGATTATATTAATGTAATCAAATGAAATAACATTTTTTTTAAATATTACTAGTCATATTTATTTACATTTATAATGTCATTCTATAGATAGTTCTGTTTCGCTATCGCTATCCTCATCAAAATTAATTATAATTGGATTAATTATACGATCCAGAATAATATACGAATTTTCTACAGTTATTACGTGACGGACTGAATTTCTCCAACTACCTGGGGGAATATCATTAAAGCATTTTCGTATTAATTCTACAACACTAGAACTTAAAGTCGGAGAAATATTTTCAGACCTAACCAGTGATTTTAACTGGTGCCACATATTATGCTCTATGGGGTTACAAATGCAATAATAGGGTGGGAGCCGTAGCACTGTATGTCTAATTTCTTCCGCCAATGTGTCACAAACATATACTTTTTTATACAAAATGTCTTTAAAACTTCTAAAAGATCACTTTTTTATAACTTTCTTCAAAATATATATCATTCGCCGCCATGTAGTTCTGAATCTCCAATTTTGTATTATTTGAGCTTGAAGCTTTATGTAATTGGCGACTGTGATAGCTCGCATTGTCCATTACTATCACGCTATTCTGAGGAATGTTTGGTAAAAGACAATTCTTGAACCATTCCTCAAAAAGTTCGGCCGTTGTATCTTCATGGTAGTCCACACAAGAGTCTTTAATGTCTTTTTGCAGAAAGCCACAAGGCATTTGGAACCCAACACCGTTTTCTGACCCAGCATGTAAAATGCTTATTCTTTTTCCTTTATTTGACGGAGCTTTTGTTTTACACTTATCGGAAGAATCAGACCAGCCTTTGGATGGTGTTTCATGCGTGTCAAACCAAGTCTCGTCGAGGTAAATTATAGGACGGTTTTCAGAACGGGATTTCCTTACAGAAGTTATATACTCATGACGCCATTTTTGTAAACGGTGGATTCCATGAGTACTTGCCTTTTGTGAATCTTGCGGTATCTGAATCCCATTTCTGACAAAACTCTCCAAAGGCTAGTGCGGCTACAACTTATTTGGGTTTCATCATTGGTGAGCCGTTGCTTCAGAGAATCTAATGTAGGTACGCGTTGCTCTTCGTACATGGTGTAGATTTTTCGCCTTATCAAGTCCTTGTCGCTTTCGTCGGAATATTTGGTGAAACCGGCATTTGTACGCTTCTTTCTAGATTTAATGGGATTTGAAGCGATTCTTTTCACTGTAGTCAGAGATATCTTAGTCAAATCAGACGTTTCAGTCGCAGCAGCACTAGCATAAAGTCCTCTGTTGAGTAAAGAAGTATGTACTCTTTTTACAATTTCCCTAGCATCGAGAGATAAATGCATTTTCTTCACTGCAACACTAGAAGAAGCACCATCAAAGTTTTTCCATGGACGCCACATACTGTTTTTTTTTATACGTTTGGTAAAATTATATCGGTAATACAACTAAACTCTTCCAGCAAGAAATAAAAACTAAGAAATTTTACCACAAAAAGATATTTAAATATAAATTAAGCAACCTAACCTACCTGATGTGCCTATATTTAATTATAATTATTACAATCCGGTCTTTTCTACATAACAATAACAAACGGTCATAAATAATGGGATCGCCCCAGGTACTTTTACTGCAGTCATTAAGTTATATCCATTTTTCGTGGTATAATCTTTACCTTTACACGGTACGTGCCAATCCCGCGTGCCAGCGACGCTCCAAGTACATGGAGTTCTATTTTCATGCGCGATTTGAATGGCTTGTAGTAAAACTACGGGAAAGAATGTAAGTGTAAAGGTACCTTTCATGATACAATAACTAAAGGTAAGATATCTAACGGTTCCAATTTCGTCTGCCGCGCACAGTGATGTCACAGGGAGAGTTATATTTAAATTTCTTATGGAGATTTTACGGTGTTAGCGTTTTTAATTATATTTTGGCCGCTACTGAAGTCTCAAAAGACGTCTTTGATCCGCGATATCACTTATTTTCTTTTTAGAAAAAAAAACTACAAATTTAAGGTACATGCTCGCTTACCTTTCGATCTTATTTTCAAATAATCCGTTTTATAATTAAATACATAAAAAAATAAAACACAAAAGTATTTTTTGCAACAGAACCAACAGTAGATAATCTCACACAAATTTGAAATCACATCACAACATTTAATATTATGAATTATTTTACAACAGAACAAGAAACGTGAAAACTGATAGTTCTCTAAAAAAATAATTAATATTGGACTAAAAATAACAAAATTATTAAGCCAATATCATTTTGTAATGGCCGTTTTCTTTGGATATAAGTGTATTATTAATATAATTTTGTACTCATAATAGCATGAGCAAGTGTTGCATTTGTCTGGGTCGCTACATGTTTTGAGTGGCACTTATTAAAAACAAATATTATCTCATAAAATTTAGGAGATTATCTAACTAACCTGTCCGAATTTAACTTTGTGATAAGGGTTCGGTTATTACTTAAGAAAATGATAAGCTGGATGCCTATATTTCAGCATATAATTTCCGCATAATACCCGGTTATGCGTCGTTTAACTTAGGTAGTGGGTGTCATCTTAGTGTAATAGATTACCGCACGATGTCGCTCTATATGCCATTACCCAGCGGTGTTCTAAAATAAAAGTCTATTTTCTTTTTTGTCGTTATTTAAAACTCTGGACAAGTTTTCCTGTTATGCGGTGCTGATCTGATTTCAGTTCACAAAAAGCAGATGACCTTGATGTTCTTAAAGCCGTATTAGAGTCGGCACTTTTTTCTCTTGCGTCTGCAATGGCAATTATAATTGCACGTATGCATGCGCACTAAACCGTTCTCGATCAGCTGGCACAATATTTCTTGCATTGCGAGTGTAATCCGAGAATGGAATCCGTATTACAGTCGGCAATTCTACTCTTGCGGCCATTAAAATTACACGGAATCATGCGCAGTACACCGTTCCCGATCAGCTGGCGCAATTAGATTGCATTGCCAGAAATGGGTCGTGCGCCATTTTAATTGCCTTGCGGCTGCAAGTCTGGGTAGAGATGGTTATTCTGTTATTTTTAACTGTTTTTTTGGTCGAAGCAGCTATGAACAGCTAATGGCTATTTAAACTAACTGATACTTAAATTAGCAGTTTACATTCTTTATTAAGCATATGTACTCCTAATTCGTAACAACTTTTTTGAGCTGATATGTGTAAGTAGCAGTAGCTGCTTTAACTGGTAATCAAAACCAACCGGTTTGCCCATGTCTAATTATGGGGGTATTTTAGGGATTTCGACAGTACCAACTGCTGTTCTGACTGTTGGCAACGCGCCAGCTGATCGAGAACGGTTTACTGCGCATGAATACTTGCAATTATAATTGCATTGCAGGCGCAAGAGAAGAATTACCGACTCTAATACGGCTTTTAGAAATATATTTCCTAAGATCCATCATACTCTCTCAATAAATGACATATAACTCTAGAAATATATTATTCGTAAAGTGTCGGTTAATTTCCTCACTATACAGGGTGTACACAAATCACTTCATCATTACTTTTAAATACACTTTATTACATGTACATACAGGGTGTTATGGAAAAAACGTATTACATTTAAATCGGCAATTCCTGAGATGAAAACAAATTGAAGAAAAATATCCAAAAATGGCGCTTTAATTTAATATGCCCTGGACATGACTTTATGTCAAACCAAAAATGACCATGTGATGCCCCTGTCAGGAAGGTAAACAAAGCAACATGTCAACAGTGTTTTCATATCTTCAGGGTAAACTCTTTAGAAAGTCAATAACCGTTTGACAGATTGCAAGTTGTTTATTTTTCAGGGTACATTATTATAAACTTTTACGTTCAGTTCAGATCGCTAGGAAACAATCTCTGATTTATAAACTTAAACTGACTCGAACGAACCGCCGCGGAGTTTTTAAATGGTCAGGTATGTTCTCATTTGTTCAATTCGAACGACACCCGTTCTGGACAACTTAAAAGTTTATAAATGCCACGAAAACCAACTTAATTTATAAAAAACACCAAGTACTCACATCACAAAATCACATAGTTTTCGCGTCACAACACAACTAACTACCATTCAATCTGAAATAGTATTTTAAAGTGCTACTGTGTAGACAAAAGTACGCCCTTATTGTCTAAATAACACGTTGGTTCCGTCGATCAATATTGGACTGGGGCACTGCCGTCGCGAAAAGAACAAATAACTTAATAATTTAAACTCGGATTTAAGTATTAACATACAATTTAACACACAAATCTGCTTGAAACAGCAGTAGAAACCGGCCGGCTAATTTCGGAAGAACAGCTGATGTTTGGAGAAACGGGTTGCATATTTACGCGACTGGGGTTGATACTTAAAAATGCAGCGTTGCCACTTTCGATATTTTGTAAGGTTATATTCATAAAATGAAGAATTTCCTTCTGTAATACTTTTCTTTATAATGATAGTCTCGCGCTAAATAGACGAGACTATTTATTTTAAAGGAATGGAAGGGTCTATCAACATAATTATTTCATCATTCTTCTTCAGTAAAGGATTAATAAATTTGATTAGCCCATTAGAAATTAGCGTTTTTATTATTTCTGAATTTCTATTGCGAAATAATTTGTATCCTATAGTGCTGTTGTTTTATGTGTACGGTAGGTTATTATAAAGTGTAATTATGCGTTAGTATTTATTGCTTTTGTGTAATCTAATAAGTGCATCTCTTCAAAAAAAAAATAATTGGAAACTCGTGGGTGTCTGTGTGTTTCTTTAAGTGATTTAGTGCAAATGTTCCGAAAGATTGGAAATAAGAGGCCGAATGGGGTTTAGTGGGTATAAGCTTATTATGCAGTTCCACATTATCATCAGGGTACGTGATGAGCATAAAGCTTTTCCCATAGAAAAAGAAACAAAAACCTGAAGATGTCTGTGCTCTGGATTACTTGCTAGTGTACTGGTACCTGGATTCACTTCTATTTGGATACTAGGTAAACTAAATATTTATTTTTATAAGAATCTAAAGTTATATTATTTTCTACACAGTTGGCAACATTGGGTTTGAACATCTTTTGATTACACAGCTTGGCAATGTAATATGATCAAATATGCATGTGCCGAGGAGTAACCGGGTGGGTTTAGGGGTGAATTACCCCACTTTTTAAACGTTCGATTTAAAAAAAAAATATGTAGCGCTTCTCTAGGACACCCCAGGAGTCACCCATTTAAATATAATACCATATCATTTCCATAACACCCTGTATACAGGGTCATTCGCGGTGGTCTATTAAAAGATCTCGGAAACTAAAAAAGATATTTGTGTGTGAAATATTGGTACTCGCTATAAAAGATGCTGATATTTTTAATGAAGATATCGTGACGTAACTATTACTTACGGTTATACCGGAAGTAGGTGTCAACTTGCTTATTTTAAATGGAACACCCTACGTAATATTACATTTTTGGATTCTACGTAAGATTCTAGACAGATTTCATATATCATATCATATACCTGTGTACCATGTTTGACATATTATGTCTATTTTATGTCAAAAATGAGAGATGAGGACCTTAAAATAATTATTAATTTTTTCCTATAAGGAAGCTTTTTTTATTTAATTTGGGTCGGATTCCTTGTTAAAATTTTTTATAATTTAAACAATTAATACTAAAAAAAATTAGATTAAAACTAAAATTGAGAAATCTACAAAAATCAACATTTGCAAATTGAAACACTCAAATTCTATGATTATTTTCTATTTAGAATTAAAAATACGGGTAAGTTTGTGAAAGGTTGTCTATTCCGAAAATATTTAGTTTTCGAAATATTGCCAATTTAATATTTTTATATATCGATTTTGCTCCAGATTTTAAGGTCAGTTACTCCTAGTTGGCTATGATGGCGTTAAAAAAATAGTCAAATGCTAAGGAAATGTATGAACCTATCCCTGGCCATTTCAAAATAACTAACATGCCGAGGCGCTTAAATTATACAAAGGAAAACTTGTTTATTATTTATGGAGATTGTAATAAAGTAATTACAAGAAGATGTGACAAATTTATTTCTTTGGGATTTGACTATTTTTCAGCGCCGTCATAGCCAACTAGGAGTAACTGAACTTAAAATCCGCAGCCAAATCGCTATATGCATGAATTGATGTTTATAATTGTATTTTAAAAACTGAAATCAATGTATAAAAAATAAAATCATCAATTTTACACAATCATAATATGGAGTGACGCAGGGATCAGTCCTTTCTAAATTACATTACCATAATTTGTTTACTGTTAAGTAAGCCAAATTATGCTGACCGAAACATAGATTCATAAATGCCCTAACAACATAAGCCGTAAGACGTAGTGCATAAAAATTAACCAGTAAGAAGTAAGAAATGGTCCAATTCCATTTCTTACGTTACGGCTTACGGAATCGGTTGGGATCTGTCATACTCGTGCATAACCGCCATGTCGACCAAATCACCAAAATGTATGTTTTTTTAAATGTTTTTTTTTTGCTAATATTAACAGCCCACCATTGCTCTCGCTATTATAACGACGTCTTCATCGCTTGTAATCATATTTTACAGTTATAAATAAACAAATATGATGTGTCATATGAGAAACCATAATCTACAATCATAACCTACAAATCCTTAACGAATCTATAAGTATATGACTTATGCCCGCTGGTCGGGAGAAGAGGCACCCGAAGGAAATAATGTAAATACTAAATTTTTCTATATTATATTTTGAAACCAACGCTTATTTTTTAATTGATTATTTTTTAATTTACGTTCCCTCTAAAATCCATCCTGGAGATTTCTAAGAGGAGTCTCAGTCACAACAAAAACACGGTTGTGACAATATCACAAGCACACGAAAGCAATTAGTTCCCAAAACAGAAATACGATAGTGTTAGTTTTTACTAAATTTTACAGTTTCTTTTTTTATGATCAAACACAAGCACTATAGGAAAAATCCTTTAGGGCACTCTGGGAGTGGTGCGTGTGCGCAAAAAGCGATTCACGTTGGTTTTGAATCGTTGGAGGTTATATTCGTTGGGAAAAACGACCTCGGGAAGGTCGTTCCATAAGAATGAAGTCCTCCAGATGAAATAATTCTTAAATAATGAAGTTCGAGGAGTACTAAGCTTAACCACATATGGATGGGCGGCAGTGGTTCGTCGCGTATTTCTGCTATTCGCCGCTCTGGGCGGAATTCAGAGGGCAAGGTCAGCCGAGCACTTTCCATGAAAATATCTGTAAAAGAGAGTCAAATCCCCAACCTGTCTTCGATGTTCTAGGCTGTCGAGGTTCTACGTCAGCTCGTGGTCTCCAATCAGACGAATGGCCCTCCTTTCAATGGAATCCAGCAGCCGAAGAGTATGTTTGGGTGGAGAGCTCCAGACATGAGAGCAGTACTCTAATGATGGTCGAATCTGGGCTTTGTATAGTGTCAAAAGTTGTTGAGGTGTGTACAACTTTCTGGTTCGGAAGAGTACACCAAGTTTCTAACAAGCCATCTTGCTGATTGCCACAACGTGGTTATGCCAAGACATATTTCCTCCCAGATTGACGCCCAGCAAATTAATTGATGAAGCCAGGGGGATTGCGTGCCCGTCCATGACTATATCCGGTTCTGTAATGTTAACCTTTTTAGAGAAAACTGCTGCCTGGGTTTTTTTAGCGTTAAATTCGACTTGGTTACTGTCACCCCAAGCCAAAATTTCTTCCAGGTCTTTGTTGAAGCGTGATACTTCATGCTGTCTGCGACGATGTGCGTCGGCAGCCGATGTTTGTGCATTCAAAGAGAAAGATGAGATAAGTGTGCTATCCTCGGCAAAACTAAATATAGGATTTTTCGTTTTCAATAGAAGGTCGTAAGGAGTAAGAAGAGAGTGGAAGACAATATGGACCCTTGAGGAACACCGGCATTGATGGTGAAGGTGTCTGAGAGAAATCCGTCAATTGCCACTTGCAGAGTGGTCCTTAAGAAAGCTAGACAACCATGCACAGAATCGACTGGGCATACCATAGGATCGCAGTTTACTTAGAAGTCCCTCATGCCAAACACGATCAAAGGCTTTAGAAATATCCAGTGCAACTGTATTTATTAAGTAAGAAACACCCTAAACGCGAACACGCAGGTGCGAATTCAAGGGAAACTTGCATCTACGACCTAATCTGTCTCGTGCATCAAGCGAAACTGACCAGTGGCGTCGGGAAACGGGAAGAATGAAATGGAACTTTACCAACGAACCGTAACCCTTCTTAAAACCTGAATGCTCATATGAAAAGTCCAGGGAATATTTACTTTCAAAATGTTTATGATATGAATAGGGCTTCTGTGAAGTAAAACTGGGGTGTTAAATAAAGATCGGCTATTCGAGAAAACAGTGATTTGAATAAAGGTTTCCGAGTGTCTATCCCAGTTGATTGTTTTAAATTTAAAACAACATATTGCTATGCCCTAAGAAAACAATCCTTTTCCGTAGGAAGCACTTTATTTTAGATGTAAGGTTTCTATTGCCTTGTCAGTGACGTGAATTTTTTTTATTTAAAGATTTACACCCTTTATTAGTATTTCAGATAGCATCAATTGATTTTCAGATATGTCACTGGTATATCAACAATAATCAAATGTACAGCTGTGTCCCCACACATTGACTTGAACAAGTAACAAAACTTTACTTGTACCGGGTGGTCATATAAGCGAGGAAGCCGGCTATATCTCGGTAACCATCAATCGTACAGTTTTCAAAAAATATTTTTTTATAGGAAAAGTGGTTAAGAGAAATCGCTGGAAATAATTTTTAAGTTTACCAGTTGGCCGCTAGAGGGCGTAATACCAATACCCAACTGGGAAATCGAGGTTTTCTCTTTAATACGCCCACTTATGCCTTATTAAAAATATATGTGTAGTAATCCCGGGGGAAGTATGAGCAACTTCGGTTTTATACTTATTGCTTCAACTCATCAAATAAAGTGGTGAGGGAAGGACAAACATTTATTTGCAAGAAACTAAGTAACTCCGGTTAAGGTAAACGAAATTTGTCAAACATAGTCTCGTTAGATAGAGATTTTATTGCTTTATCAATTGCATTATAAATTACGCCCTTTTAGTTTTAGCGGTAACCGCTAGAGAGCGGTTTTGGGAATGTCAACGAAATTTGCTGTTTTTCTTCAAAATTGTTGGAAGCATATGTTGGTTTTCACATAGTTAAAAGGAGAACTAAATTTTCAAGAACTCAGTGAAAACCGCTAGTTACTATGTTGCTATTGCTGATTTAACAGCAGTAACAGTTAGTAGCATAGATCGATATTACGTACTTCAGGGTTGCCACAATGTAAATTGTATTTGTTCAGGTTGTATCAACAGGTTGCTATGATTTTTAAATCGTACCTACCCTTAAAAATGTCAGTAAAACATTAATTATTTGACAACGCTGCATTTCAGTTCAAAAACTTAAATACGGCCGTAAACTCTTGTTCTACTAAATCAAATTCTGGAAAAACATACCGGGTGTGCAACATACAGGTCGCTATGATTTTTAAATCGTATCCTTAAAAATTTCAGAAAAAAATTAATTACTTGCCAACGCTGCATTTCAGTTCAAAAACTTAAATACGACTATAAAGCTCTTGTTCTACTAAATCAAATTCTGCAAAAACATACCGGGTGTCCGTGTAAAAAAAATAAGTTTTATTCAGTTCCACTTTTTAGGAGCAACCCTGTAGGTTGTAAAATATTTTTGGGTTGTGCATCTTAGTAAACCCTTAAAGTTGTGTATTGAGGAATAGTTTAGGCGCTATCGAAGCCAGACCTCACTGACACACCCCGTATAAACCATGTTTATTTTAGCATCGTATTCGGAAATTTTACGATTTTACGGGAAAAACGACGATCTCTTTTTCTTGTAAACAGTTGTCATGTTAAATAAACTCGATAATAAATCAGGCCCACAGCTTAAGAATGGAATTGTTTTGAGGGCAAATCGGAAGCATACTCGTCGTCTTTTGCCCTTTTAGCTCGGAGAGTTTATCGAGCGGCAAAACCGCATTGCGACGAGTTATAAACCATATAAAGCGTTACGTACTTTTAACAAAAGTTTAATGATGGCATTCCTTTTTATGTAAAGGGGAAACTGATGCGTAAATGGGCGGTTATCTCGCAAGGGACAATGTGATATAATAGGCTTAGTAGGAATCATAAATTATGTATTAAGATATTATTTGAAAATAATTATGTCCGTCACTATAAAAATAGTATATTACGTACCGAGGTGGAAAGTGCATTCCTGTCGAGAGAGTCGGGTAGTTAACCGAGGCGCGGTAACTAAATCTCGAGACAGTAATGATACTCTTTCACCGGGGTTTGTATACTATTTTATTTACAACCACTTCTTATTATTTTGAATTAAAATTATTAATAGAAGATAAATGTCATTTTGACTTTTCCATTGAAAAATTAGACAGAAATTTCAAATAACCGCAGATGGTAAAATAACGTAGGTAATAATACACATCAAGATGGCAAATATCACTTTTTGAATATGGGTTCCATGTCACTATATATTATTTTAACAACAGAAAAATGAGGAACTTGATTTTACTGCTACTCCACCAGAAATTCGAGAAGCAGCAAAAATAGTAGAAGATATTCTGCCAACTAAAAGCCGCCCGAGATATGACGAGGCATCCTGGGTCTGAGTCGGCGCTACTAGCTTATTTATTTGTATAATTTTGTAAATTTGTGTAATGAGTTGTATGTTGGAGTGTTCGTAATTATTTTGAGATATCGATTTTTTTTTTAATTAAAAAAAAATTTACTTTACACCCGGGTGGAAAGTAAAAGTAAAATATACAAACTTTCCATCTTTCAAAGATAGATGAAATGTCATTATTACATGCAAGGTTGTAAATAAAAATGTGTTTCTATGCTCATAAGCAAATTACGGTCTTGCGTTTCCTAGAGAGAAGACAAAATTACTATTTTCCTACGACCACTTACAAAAATCAGAAAAAAGGCTAGCTTCGCTGAAAAGTGAAAGAATAACTCTAGAGTTGAAATTATTATATTGCAACTCGTGTAATACCCGAACAACCTGTCGGAGTCGGAGTGAATTGGGATGTTGGATAGGGTAAAGGGCACTGGAGCAATACTGAACATTAAAAAAAAAATTGTTACTAACTACAGCTCGACAAGCGAGTCTATAGCTACGACGTATCGGTAAGGGGAAAGCAATATCTGTTAAAACATGGCCGGCTTATTTTAATAATGTAATAAAAATAGGAAATTCTTCCATAATTGTATTTTAAGTTTGAAGGTAGGTAATTATTTTTATCAAGGTTTAATTTTAAAAGATTCTTTCAGCATGAAAAAAACAGCTACATAGTTAATCGATTAATGACGATTTTCCATTTTCATCCATTTGATTTCAACATGCACCTCAAAGTTTAACAGGAAAACGGAAAGCAGGTCACTTCTTAGGTGTTGGTAACAACTTTTTTAAGGTTGGAACAACTTTTAGTTCACAATAAAACTTTTGTATTGTTTTCCTAACAATGCTAAAGTCGAAGACGGACCCTTCTTTTTCCAGGAGATGACAACAATTGATCCGGATTGTTTTCTTTCCTTTCAGAATATTCTTTATGAATGTTTTTTACTGCGCCCCCACGCTTATTCAAGCATAAATTGCAACCCTCTATAGTTTTCGGTTAAGTGGCAATTTAAATACTATAATTTGTGATTCCTCTTCACACACCCTGTACACATTGGCAATCACTTCACGGATTTGCCTATGAAGGGTTTGACTATGAAGGGTTTTACCACGAGTATATTCAATCACTATCATATCACTACGCAGCATATCGGACATCGCCGAACAACCACGCCGGCACAATGGGCGTGTCACCAGACGCGTGTCGTCATCCTCTGTCTGGGATATAACCTATCAAGTTAGCCCTAGCCACCTGTTATCCATGGTTACCGTTGATATTGCACTATGTTGCCTTTTTTTAGATTAGAAGTACTTTAACAAAAAAATATTTTATTTTGCATTTAAATATTAAAATACATAGTATGAAAAGAAAGTTTTAAGAACATTGAAACAATAATAGAATATTAGTTTCTTATACAGTGAGGACGTAAAGTAAGGAATAAATTCATTATCTCGCAAACTACAATTTTTTTAAAAAATCGCTCGGACCCTTCGATTTTGTTTTTCGAACGCGCATATTCTGACATAAAATGTAGATATACAGGGTGTTGCAAATAAGAGTGACACAACATTTTTTTTCTTAAATAGAACCCACTGTATATTATTGCATGTACGGATTCTTCGGAAAATCCTAAACATTTTTCATGTAGCATGTGCTATACCTTAGCCCAAGCGTTTTGGAGATATTCTCATTCAAAATTTCGCAATCAATCAAGACTTGCATTGATTCATGCACGCTGACGAAAACCTGTAGTCAGCATGCGTGAAGCGCAAGAAAAGTCAAGTAGGCTTTGGAGTTATGATGCAAGAACCAAAAGAATTAATGTCGATAGTTACTGTTATTGTCAGTTTTATGTGTACTTTCCTAACGTTTTACTAGTTTTCAAAAGACTCATTTCGTTTTTTCATAACTAAATTAAATTAAAATGCGGCTCACTGAGAAACAGCGCATAGAGGTTTTGATGATGATGGGCTACGGTGATAGGGTTAGAACACAGCAAGAAACTTGTGAGTTATTTAATCAAAAATACCCCAATCGTCCGCCAATATCACAATCAACAGTAAGCAAAATTGAGTACAAGTTTAGGCAATTCGGTCATATAAGAGATGTCCCTAGATTTGGTCGTCCTCAAGTTGATGAAAATCAACAATTAGAAGTCTTACTGGCAGTTCAAGATAACCAGCATGTGGTGTCTAGGCAGGTAGCAAGTGACGTGGATATTGGAAAAACAACAGTTCTTAAAATACTGCATACAAATAAATACCATCCTTATAAAATGCAAGTTCTCCAAGAACTTTTGGAAAGGGACTTTGAGAGGCGCCTTGAATTTTGTGAGCGTTTACAGGATATGTGTTTCGTAAACAGAAATTTTGTAAAAAATATAATTTTTTCCGATGAGTCCACATTTTGCCTGAATGGTGACGTAAATACCCAGAATTATTGGTCCGATGTAAATCCACACTGGATGAGGGAAGGACACACACAATTTAATCAAAAGATCAATGTGTGGGCTGGCGTTGTCGATTACATTGTTATAGGGCCTTTCTTTTTTGACGGAAATTTAACAGGCGAGAGATAGAGTTTTTTAGAACAAGAACTTGTTCCAGCCCTGGCAACCCTTTTTCCTGAGTTAGAACGTCCCGATTTGCCACATCATAATATCTGGTTGCAACAAGATGGTGCTCCCCCACATTTCGCTGTGGGAGTTCGTACATATTTGGACGATACTTTTCCAAACAGGTGGATTGGAAGAGGTGGTTTTATTGAGTGGCCGCCAAGGTCACCCGATTTAACACCACTCGACTTTTTTTATGGGGATACCTTAAGGGAAAAGTATTCAAAAGCCAGCCTGCAAATTTAGATGATTTAAAAGATCGCATCCGGCAAGAAATTCGGGAAATTACATCCCAAATGGTTCGAAATGTTCAGCGAGAATTTGTAGATCGGTTAGGCTATTGTCAGTTGACCAACGGAAGACACTTCGAACATTTACTTTAGAAAAATTATTTTTAAGTTCATCTAACTGTTTTTTCGATAAATAAGACATTTTTAAAATAATTTTATTCTTTGTTTTCTCCATGACTTTTTCCCTTTTCAAATTTTGAATGAGAATAACTCCAAAACGCTTGGGCTAAGGTATAGCACATGCTACATGAAAAATGTTTAGGATTTTCCGAAGAATCCGTACATGCAATAATATACAGTGGGTTCTATTTAAGAAAAAAAAATTTTTGTGTCACTCTTATTTGCAACACCATGTATATCTACATTTTATGTCAGAATATGCGCGTTCGAAAAACAAAATCGAAGGGTCCGAGCGATTTTTTAAAAAAATTGTAGTTTGCGAGATAATGAATTTATTCCTTACTTTACGTCCTCACTGTATTACTTATGACAATTTATTTTAAATGGGTAAATTTATTTTAGGGTTTACATGGTAACATATTATTAAATTAAAATTTCATATATGTGACAACATTGTTAACCCAAGAAATTTTCTTGCCCGCATTCCTTTTGTAGCTATAGATAAACTTATCGACCTGTATTAGGGCCGATATTTCAAAGTCACATTAAGGTAGAGGATAGCATAAGTCATAATTAACAAGTTTGAGAGTAAATTAAAATTCTTTTTAATTCTCATCTAAAAGCATATACCTAAGGTAATCTTCCACTTAACGCGTCAATTAACCCTTAAATTAATTTAAAACATAGTTTTTAAGGTTTACCATAACGTTAACGCTACCTCAGCTGAGGTCTAACTTAAGGTAACATTCAAATATCGGCCCTTACACATTGTTAACTTTAACCAGGGGCGTGCGAACCTCGACTTGTACTCCGTAACTCAAATAGGGATAGAGATTCCTTTCCTTTCGTTATTTCATAACCTGTAACTACGTTTGAACTAACCGAATATGCCCGAAATCAAGATATAGACCGACCGAGCTCCGAGCATAGTTACAAGGAGATGGCTTCATCTGTTCTACTGTACTACAACTCGAGTATATTCGGGTGATGTTCGGTTAAGCTCGTATGACCTAATCCGTTAGGAACGCCTTTTCCCCTTGTTCACATGCATTTATACTGACGTGCTGTAAATTATTTTTTGGATAGAGACTTAAAATGTCGCTCTTAGCGTCGAACGATTGAATGGTATGTTATATTTATTTTCATATTAGAACTGTCATATTTTTGCGATTTCCTGCACCCTACCTGACTACGCCATTAGTAGTAGTTATTTTATTATCGAAATTTTATTGTTACATAAGAAGCAAATTAATGTGTAATAATATTTATATAAGCCCTGGGGAAACAAGTGCCAACCCGCGCAGATACACCTTTTGAAGACGATTTCCTATTGTATTTAAAATTGAAAAACAAAATTCGACCGCAAACCGGCCGACAGGTACTCTACATATAAAAAAATTAGAGAACTATAAACAAGTATTATTTCTATCCTAATGTTCATCTGTCCTACACGATCTCATTGGCCAACATGTCTATTCCAATCCAAAGAACAAATTTCGAATAATGCTCGAACCCGAAACTTACACACTATACCAAATCATTTTTCCATAACGAAACGCACACGAAACAACAAAGAAAGTATGCATATTTCATCCTTGTTGAACGAAAATTCCCGGTTCAACACGAAGTGACGTCCGAGTGGTAGGGCAGATGCACTTTAGGACAGATGTGGTTTCCCCGTTATAGGTTACGAAATAGCGAATGGAAAGAAATCACTATACCCATTTAATTTACGGAGTGCCAGTCCAGTGGAGCATTTGGGTAAATTTAGTTCCGTATCCACATAGTATATTACATACCAAGAGTGTGTAATAGGCTTACCACTAGAGCTTACTATACCTTTTCTACGACTTCATATTTACTTTTATGTTAAATTATCGAAATATGTTAATAAAACATTGCGATGGCTTAGGCGCAATAGGTCGTATGCCCAAAATAGTAAATTTTACAGGAGACATAAAAAACTTCACAGATAGATTATTCATGACAATGTTTGATAATATATTGGTCAATTATTTTAACTAAAACAACCAGAAAAATATTTTATGGATGTATTTTTGAATTACCTTTCGTATTATTGTTTTTTGTGGGATACGCTCTATTGCAATCTCTCCTTTTGTCAGTTACGTCATATTTACATATTTAAATTAAAGGATTTAGCACAAATGTATGGCTTACGACCAATTAGTATACTAAGACAATGTTGAATAAAACATTTTATCTTAGAAAATCATTATAAAAATATTTATTTAAAAAAATTAAATACAACTGAACACTTATTTCTTAGGCTATTTCATTATAATGTCAAAGGATATTTATTGTAACATTATAAAGAACATGAAAAATATGTTTTTAAAACAACATTTTAACATAAATTATTTTGAAAAAATCAAACTTAAAAAAAACTTATTTAAACAAAATAAAACGCCTCTGAACACATACTTTGAAAGTTATTTTGTTATAACGTCAAAAGAGATTATTATCTGTAAGGTAAAATCATTTGTTTCGCCCCTTCGACTGCCGCTTTTTCTCTCCTTTTGTAGAGTTTGACATTGTAGTTTTCTTTTTGGTACTGATTTTTTCGCTGTTTATTTTTTGTGTTGTCGTGGCTTTATCTTTTGTTTCTTGTGTAAACTTTTTTGATCGATTTGTAGAATTTGGCTTTGTGGTTTTCTTTTTTGTACTGGGATTTCCGCTATTTATTTTTTGTGTTGTCGTTGCTTCATCGTTTGTTTCTTGTGTACACTCTAGCGTAGACGCATGTTCCTGAATCTCATCAAAATCATCTTCCGAATTATATGGTAAATTTGAGTAAAAGGCCTTTACTTCTTGTGGCAATACTGAAGTAAGTTCTAGTAAGTCCTTAAATTTTGTCTTTGTTATTTTAATTCTGTCGTTGTATAACCTAGATGGAGGATCATTGCTGATATTTTGTGTGTTTGAGCGGCATGGCAATTCAACGTAATCATCATTATAGTTTAATTTGTAAAATATTTTTCCTTCTGGAGAATATTTAAAAGTTTTTACTTCAGATACTTTTGCATCATTTACGATTCGTCCAGGTCGTATTGATTGGTAAGTATATTTATTTTTATCGTCATATTTCATAAAAAAATCATGTGTGACGTAATGAACATCGAGAGGAAATGGCTTCCGTCTGGCTTCTTTTATTGCTAGGGAGTATTGACTGGGTATGTGAATTTCTTTGTTCTTCAACTTTCGCTCGATAAGTGCATGAGTAGAGTCACACTCCATTTGAGTGTGACCCTTCTCTAAGTACTTCTGATATATCATTATACCGTTTCGTACGGAAAAGGATAATAGTGCATTTGCCAGTGTTACATTTTTATTTTGGTATCCGCAATTATCGGAATAAATAATTATTGGCCTTCGCTCTTCTAGGCAATGTTGATTCAGATAATCCATAATACATGTTGTAAACACTGATGAAACTAGCTGTCCCTCACTTTCATTCCAGCAGTAGTTGTCAGATTTGTGTGTCGCAATATTATATATTGTAAAATTATGAACCTGAAGCTTCCTTTTAAAGTACAACTTACTAGCAAATAATTTAGGGCATAACTGAACCGCTTGAACGTCCATCGTCATAGTGTAACATCGTTCTTCCAGCGCATCAGCCTTGTCTCTTTCTTTCTCTGCTCGCGCTTTATCTTTATCAATTAAGTGATTCTTGTATATCTCATCATTAACTTGTCCGACTTTATTTGAACAACACAGATCGCATTGATCCTTTTTGGGTTGATGTATGGATACGTTATTATCTTGTAGAATTTTATTAAACGTAAATATTGACAATTGTAACTTATTATTTTTAATGCATTCCTCTGTGTAAACGTTATATATATCTGTCTTGTTATTAAAACGTTCTTCAAGGTAAAGTTTATTTGAATATTTTCGGCAGTAATGAGACGGTAGCTTTGGCAAACGGTTAATAATATCTGTTGCAAATTTAATTCTGTCTGCATCATCTATTTGTTTTTTGGTTTTATCCTTTTTATTCTTTGGCAACGGCATTCCATGCTGTACTGTTTCAGTGAGCCAATTCCTTATCATTCTTTCGCCAATTCCAAGAGTAGACATAAACATACGCTTGCAAACTGGCAATTTGTTTATATCAAGCTGCAGATTATAAAGAATGGTCCCTGTTCGTCTAGAAATATCAGCAGTATAGCTTCTTTTCTTCTCGATGTATTGAGCTAAATTTCTTACATACATTTTCTTTTGTTCCCATGTTAAAGTCCAAAATCTGTCAAAAATTTCCTGTCTATTGTTGTCCAAAAAACTTTTACATTTATATTTACTGTTACACATGCATGGATCACCCATCTTGCGAGCAGGCCTTTCAATGTCGTGTTCTATAACTCCTGTGTTGGTTCTGGTGTAGCCCATATACTTCTCTCCACTCATTCTGAATTTTTTATTTTTGTTTCTATCCCAATTATTTGGATCCCCGATTTTCCTCCTTTTGGCTTTGTGTTGCTTTTCTTCTTCTATACCATTATCGCCAAGCATACTTTGAGAAGCGTTGTCTATATTTATTTCAGTTAAATTTAACTCTTGACTTAAAGAAATATCTCCTGTGAATTCGTTGTGTTTAGAGGCGTTGTCTGTATTTAAGGCAGTTAAATTTGACTCTTGAGTTAAATAAATATCATCTGTGAATTCGTTCTGTAATTGAATCTGCTCCAAATTTACCAATTCATGATTTGGGGGTATTTCTTCTTGGGGTTTGTTGCCGAAATGAATTGTCTCTACTGGTTTTAGTGGTTCTAAATTTACGGAATCTGAATACTGAGGAATTTCATTATTTATACATATAACTTCTACTTGCTGATCTACTGGGAGGTTGTCATCAGTGTGAACGCTAATATAAGGTACTACATCTTGTCTTTGTGATAAATTATTAAAATAATCAACTTTAACTGGTTCCAGTGGTGTAAGGCAATTATTATGTAAAATGCCTGTATCAGAAACCAAAAATTCGTAGGAGGTATTTGGTTGAAGATCAGCGAAAAGCTGAATGTTATTATTATCCGCTACAGATAGGCTATTGTTACTAGTATCTGTCTGTATGGATTTTTTTTCTGTTGCCATAGAAACTATACGGGCACATCGTTGGGACATCCTGCAACGCAAAGACTTAAATGAGAATGATAATTTAAGAATAATTAAACCATTAATTTGAAAATCATTACATCTTTGCCTAAATAATTATTGTCATTATCACTATAAGAATTGACTGGTCAAAGTGGGTTACGACCTATTAAACAGTAGTGCAATAGGTCGTAACCCATAAAATAAAACTGAGGTTATGTTACGATTTCGCGGTTTTTTACAACAGATAAATCAATAATATATTGATTTAGATAGTATACCTCGTGATATCTATTATGTCAACGATAAAAATATACACTTACCTCCGATTATATTAACAAGTAGGCCAAAAAAACACCAAATAGCTACTTATTTGGAGCAACTTCTGGTAGAGCGCTAATCACAGAAAACAGGTGGTTCGGGTTACGACTTATTGCACCAGAAGTAATTTTAGTGGCTTCCGACCTATTGCGTTTAGGTTTTACATTCGCTGGGCATACGACCTTTTGAAATAACAAAAAAAGAGCGTTTTATACAGTAATAAGGGTTACGATCTATTGAAGGTACATTAGTATTGACGTCTATTATCGAATTGCGCTAAAAACGCAAAACCGAATTTTTTGAGGGTTACGACCTATTGCGCCTAAGCCATCGATTTTCTGACTCTCACATAATTATCAGTACACTAGTCAACACATTTTTGATACACTTTTTCATAACGTTCCCTGGATCTTTCTAGCAATAAATCCTTTGCTGCGGAAGCAGCTTTTATTGTAATTGCATGTGGCGTTCCCTAAATCTTAATATCGTAGTCAGTCATACTTTACTAATATGCCCAAAAATAAAATCCAAATAAAAAATGTTGACGTTTAAAATTTCTTGACATTTATCTATCTATCTATTGGAAACATTGACGGTTTTGGCATATCACGAGTAATATATATTACGTAACAGTCATTACGTAATATATATATTACGTAACAGTCATTACGTAACAGTAGACAGTGCGTAGGTAGGTTCTTACTAATATAGGAGTAGAAAAAATTGATTTCTGTATCTTGACTTATTTTTAGCCAATTTCCGAAGAAACGATGAGATTTAACGACTTTTACAGAGAGTACTCTTTATATGTAAAAGGCATAGGAAAATTATAATGTGATGTTAAAACGGCAAAAAATTAAAGTCTTAGAGTATTGGGATCGAATTTACCCAAATGCTCCCATGGTTCGCCCATAGTTAAAGGTTAACATTGTCCACTAGGCTCAAATAGATGAACTTACTAACAGTAATTTACTTCAAAATTTGCCAATTTTAGTTGCTCTCAGTAGGTATTGCCGTTTCCACGACGGTGTCCGTTAAACTCGATAAATGATTAATAGAACGACGAAGATTTTGGTCTTGTCTAGAATCCTACCGACTGCGCCTGTTCACGCAACAGCTACTTTTAAAAATTATCTTTAATTACAGTAATAAATAATTTATAACACTAACTTTATAGATTAATATTATATTCTAAAAGCTTAAGATTTATAAATATTCTGCTGATTTCAGCTGATAAGTCAAGTGATGAGTTATTGACGCAACTGCTTATTATAGGCATTATTATACATGGTGTCCGGAAAAAGGAGGTCAATCCGTTAACCATATATTCCTTGAGAAAAAATAATATTACTTTTATAATGCCATTTTTCATTCTTGACCCTCATGTGCGATATACAGGGTGTTAAAAAGTTTGAAATTAAAAACTGATTTTTTGAATAATTTGAGTATTATATATTAATTTCAAATTTGGTACATTGCGTCAGCCTAAAAAGCTACATCTTTTGAGATGAACAAAACAAGAAACTTTTGTCAAATACTCAAAATAGGGGGGGGGGGTCCAGTTCTCGCTGACCACCCCTATTTTTTAGTGTGTGCGCCAGTGACTTCTAAACTATATTTTTTTAGGTAATCATTTATTTTTGATTATTTTTTCTCCCTTATAAAATTTCGATCAAATCATGTGTTTTTGGAGATAATTTGAGAAGCATGGATCCTTACCAGATGCCAGCGCGGCTGACGGTAATCCAATAATTTTCAAATGCTAAATCAAGTTAGCCGTTGTAGCATTACCATGGATACGGCATCGTTGTTTTATTTGCTGTCAAATTAAATATTACTTTTCACTGTGTTTTAAGATTTAAAAGGTCATATCGAGCAATTCCTTTAGACTATTTTTTTTGTTTGTTTTTTGTTACTAACGTTAATTTAAAAAAATAATATTTGAATATAGAAATTTGTTTCCATTTTCCTTCGTCAGACGCGTTTCGCCGTTTTTATGTACCACCGCGAGATGTGGCGACGATTATTATACTCCTTTCGCAAATAATATGTTTTGTTATCTTGTTATGATGTTTCAAATTTATTTAATAAGTAATAGTAAATTATTGTCTTAAGAACGAATAACAATGGTGTTTACTGTTATATGAAGATTAGCAATAGTAAGTTCTTAGTAGGTCAATAAACTAATTTCATTTAACTGAATTAGTACTACAGGTTTTTATCTGTACGCCACTGTCCTTATTTTTGGTTAGTCATTTGTTTTCGGTATTGTCACTTATTGCAAAGTTTTACTTAATTATATCTTGTATCCATGGTAATGCCACAACGGCTGACTTGATTTAGCATTTGAAAATTATCTCCAAAACACATGATTTGATCGAAATTTTATAAGGGAGAAAAAATAATCAAAAATAAATGATTACCTAAAAAAATATAGTTTAGAAGTCACTGGCGCACACACTAAAAAATAGGGGTGGTCAGCGGGAACTGGACCCCCCCTATTTTGAGTATTTGACAAAAGTTTCTTGTTTTGTTCCTCTCAAAAGATGTAGCTTTTTAGGCTGACGCAATGTACCAAATTTGAAATTAATATCTCATTAAATACTCGAACTATTCAAAAAAATCAGTTTTTAATTTCAAACTTATATCGCACATGAGGGTCAAGAATGAAAAATGGCATTATAAAAGTAATATTATTTTTGCTCAAGGAATATATGGTTAATGGATTGACCTCCTTTTCCCGGACACCCTGTATGTGCAGGAGGAATATTTTCTCTTATAGTTTGCTATCAAAACTGATGCCAGTGACGTAACAGTCGAAACCATGGAAACTTCCAAAATGCTGTGTTGTCATTGGTGGTTTGCATTGGTGTTTCCATGGTTTCGATTGCTACGTCACTGCCATTTGGTCGCGAACTAACATCAATCAAAGGGGACCGAGAACGATAGTTTTAAATGAAATAATTAGACATGGAAGAGAATTTAAAATCAATCAATATACAATGGAAACATAATAAGGAATGGAACAAAATATTACAACGGGAACAAGTATCTGTTAAGCAAATGGGAAAAGTTTTTCTGACACTTTACGGCAGAATTTAAGTTTGCTTCTTATAAAATTGTTTTAACATTTTCGTTTGTGAACTATCAAAACTGACGAATCAGACGAGCAGTGTTCAAAAGTTAAAATATGCGAGAATTTTAAATGGCTCTAAATTAAAATCAGTTTGAGGCACGGAATACTAAATTCCGTTTAAAAAATATGTTGTTAAATGGAATCGGCTTTTGCGTTATGTAAATGTTTACATTCTTTTCACGCATTTTAATTAACTGAACGGGAAAGCTTTCCGATTGCAGTAAATGAAGTAATTACGATTATACATATTTCATGACGATCGACCGGCATGATTTTAAAGAAGAATAAAACGTCCTTGTAGGGTTTGACAAAGAGTTACACGTTACAATCTCAAAACATTAGTCGTCTTCCTTTTATTTAGATTTTAATTCATATATATTTACCACCCTTTTCCAATATACATAGCTAATTATAACAATGGCAAGAAAACAGGTATTTTCTTTCATTCCTTCGAACACAAAACACAATTATTTTTATCGGAGACGACACATTCTGACTGAGTTTGGCCCCTGACAATTTTCCAGAAATTTTAGTAGCTAGCAATACATTATGAATACAGTGCGGTTCTTTAATGCGCGCCCATACCCCATGATAACTTTTGATCCGCTAATATTTGTTTTACAAAATTTGGGGAACGGTAAACTATCTTTTGACGCAGGAATGACAGTTCTAACTGTCAAAATGGCGAATGGGCGCCATCTTGTTGAAGAAACTTAAATAGGAAGAGTGGTCCTGCGATACATCATTTTGAAGATCCTATCGAGTACTTTACGATGCCATAATATTACTTCTATATTCACACCCAAAACAAAATGGCGGCGTTTTAAAAACTGCATAGTTTTCATGGTGCTGAAATTGAAAATGGCAGATGGGCTACATCTTGTTAAAAAATATTAATAGGAAGTGGGGCCTTGCAATACATCATTTTAAAGATCCTATCGAGTACGTTACGATCCCTGAATACTGTGTCCCTATTCACACCCAAAACAAAATGGCGGCTTTTTAAAACTATTTTTTTCTTTTGCTATTTTGGTTAAAATTTTACAACTTGGCATAAAGCAGCCAAAATAGATACTCACTGCTTTATATCACGTTGTAAAATCCTAAACTAAAATTACAAGAAAAAAATATTAAATATTATCCGCCATTTTTTTTTTTTGGGTACGAACATTAAAAATGCCTTTCTCTCGATCGATTTCTCTCAACCAATTTATCTCAATCAATAACAGACTAATTCCATGGGCACAAAATTCCTAGGCTACAGGGTGTATCAAAACTACCACGTAAATAAAGTCATATTTACTGTGAAAACTTTTACGCTACATTTGGCACGTTTTCAGTAATCACGTTAACAGCCCGAAAAAACATATGAACTAGTAATAGCCACGTACGTCACTAGGTCAAATGCCAATGACCTCTTGACGCCTTACATCGGCTGAGCGAAGTAGTTTCATATAGCGCCGCACGCTTGCGGTCTGTTAGTTGAAGACAACCAGCGGCCGGATACGTTGTGTCTCGTCGATCACCAACACACTCTCAGCAATCCGCTCTGTTTTTTCGGTTTACGCGTGTATCTTGCCCGTCCATAAATAATCTTTTTGAATATTGTTTTTATTGACGCGTTTCTTCTGGACGTCAAATTTCGTCGCGTGTAGTATAATCTGTATTATTGTATTTTCAAAAGCTAACTATCGGTTCTGTTTCACTATTACTGTGTGTACATAAAGTGGTTCCAGGAGTGTTCCCATGAAAAAGAAAAAAAACTGATTGTGTTTGTGTCTGGATTTCCTCGCTTTTTAAGTATAAAGATAAATACAAGTAGGTAGAAAATAATTTATTTTTATAATTTTATATGGAATTTCAGTTTTACATTCAGTTTGGCAACATTGCCATTGGTTCTGGGTGAAATGTTGTACAGTAGCGCGGACTGACCTGTGAGTAAGAGTGTTTGTTACCCCACTTTTAAAACGGTCGATTTAAAAAAAATAAAATATGTAGCGCTTCTCTAGGACACCCAAGGAGTCATCCATTTAAATATAATACGTCATTTCCATAACACCCTGTATGATCTACATATATTTATTTTGGATACAACAAGACATAGAAAATTATACGTACATAAAAACCATGAAGAACGGAAAAATCATACTTAAGCCAAAAGTAGTACCAAGGTTTTTTGATTGTAAAAAAATAGAGTTACGACCCACAGATCGAAACTATCGTCACGATTTTTACAAAAGAAAGAACAGCAATCTTTGATTAACAACTTGTTACTTTCTGAAACTTCAGAAATTTATATTGAGAATGACGACGTCGAGCTTGAAAATGGGATAAAAATGTTTAAAGATATGGTTGTTCAAGTGTTATTTAAGGCTGAAGTTCGCAGTAAAGGAGTCCCGTGTACAAGTAAAGATTTGGGAAAATGGGAAAAAAGAGAGATTGTCCTTTTAAGGAAAGGGTTCCGAAGAAAATGCGGTTAGAAGGAAACAATAACGATTCAGTTTCCAGTAGCGACTCTACATCAACATTTATTTTAACAGATTTAAGCCTGTCTGATTCAGATTCCGATACTAGAAAATATATCGATATTCGAGAAGAAATACAAAAGAGAACATTTTTATTGATAGAAAAAAATCCAAAACTTTATTTAGGTATACCTAGCCATAAATAGTGCAAGTAATAATAATGTAAATTGGAAACCAAAGTTTTCAAACGGATTGTAATGAACTGACTACTTATAGACTATACCAAACTTATACCTTGGCGGACGGAGACCATCGCGTGTATAGCTTGTCGTTTGGATCTGCGGCTACGCGGTATCCGTAAGGGGAAGGGAAGGTTATCAGGCCGCAAGGACAATCCATGGTCGTGCTTATATTGTAAAATTAAATATAAAAATATTAAAATGTTAATTTTTTTGTGAATATAAAGGAGTAAGTAGGTACTAAATGTTAAAATAATAAGAACGAAACGTATTGGGAGAAACAGGAATGCAACAATTTATTTCTGAGAAACTCCCAAATTTCAACGTCATAAAGTAGGTATAAAATAACAAAAAAAAACGATATAATCATTGATCTCTACTCTATGTCGTTATCGTCTTCACTATTAGACTCACTATCTTCAGAGTCGGACTCAATGTCATCATTGCCGAGTGTAATTATGATGGGTTCTATTTCTTCCATCATGTAATCTGTCTCCCAAAATTTATTTTCAATACTAATAACATGCTGGCAAAATTTCTCCCAGTCAGATGGTGTAACTGACCTTATGGCCTCATCTAAGACCTCTTTCAGCTTGGTTAAACTGAAATCCCCTGATGTGTTTAGGTTCCGTATGTACCTTTTGACTTGAGCCCATGCCAACTCAATTGGGTTTAGCTCACACATGTAGGGTGGAGTTATAAGGGGCCTAGCCTGTTTTATGATATTGTCAATGACATAGCTTTTTTATCACCTCGAGGCTTGTGCAATTTTACAAGTTCAAAGAGGTCAAATTTCCTAATACCACATACCTATATCTCATATGTAAAATATTTGGTTTTTCAACCAACAATTTTCGTTTATTTTGGCATTTGCGAAAATAAAACCCTTGGCTTTTAAAAGTTTATGCAAAGCGTCTTTTCCATATGGAAAATCATTTTTTTACTATTTGCCCTATTAATTATACTATACGTGTAACATCCACAACGCGCTGTCGCTGGTCAAAAATCAAAGTGTGTCTGGAGCATGGCAGTGCCATGTGTCTGGCGAATGTCTGCGGAGGCGTGTCCAAATCAATCGCATATTATATTTTCATCTCTGTTTAATGCCGTGAAACAAAATAGAGGCGGAAGTGATCCTATTAATCGACTAAATGTTTGGAGTAAATGGATATTCGCATGTTGTCAGATTTGCTAGGAAATAGATAATTCAATTAATATTTTAATTTTGTCCGGCAATTAAAATTAAGCAGGTGTGAACATATTACTTAAAACTCAAAATACCTCTCAATTTTTCAGTCTGAATAATAATATTTTCTAACTTTTTAACGATTAGGTTAAATTCTGTATTCAAAGGAGGTATAAATAATAAATTTCATAAAACCTACTAGATTTTTGGTAAGTAATTTGACAACATCGATAATATTTCGTCTGCATTCTTTAAATATTTTTGGTAGCCGCAGAACGAAACGACAAGCTGTATAGGGTATGACGTTAAAGCCGTATTACAGTCGGGAATTTTTGTGGCGCCAGCAATGGCAATTATAATTCAAGGATTCATGCGCAGTACACCGTTCTCCGTACTACAGTCGGAAATTCTACTCGTCTGACAATTAAAATGACACGGATTCATGCGCAGTACACCGTTCCCGATCAGCTGTCTCTCATTACCAGAAATAGGGCACGCGCCATTTTAATTGCCATTGCCGGCGCAATTGGGTAGACATGGATTATTCTGTTATTTTTAACTGTTTATTATTTGGTCGAAGCAGGTATGAACAGCTAATGGCCATTTAAACCCACTGGTACTTAAATTAGCAGTTTACATTTTTTATTAAACTGATGGACTGCTAATTCAGCAACTTTTTGCACCTCCTATTTGTAAATAGCAGTAGCTGCTTTAACTGGTAATCAAAACGAACAGGTTTGCACATCTCTAATTCGGGGGGTATTTTAGGGATTTCGACAGTACCAACTGCTGTTCTGACCGTTGACAATGCTCCAGCTGATCGAGAACGGTTTACTGCGCATGAATACGTGCCATTATAATTGCCGGCGCAAGAGAAAAAACTTCCGACTCTAATACGGCCTTTACGAATCGGCGAGGCGCTTTGTACTGAAACCCAATCTTTAACATTGAATATCTGAGGATTGGATAAACCTATCGAGCTGAAATTTTAAAAGCTTATTTAGATGATTGAATTCTATTGAATAACATAAAAAAAAATACGAAACAAAAGTATTGGTAATAAGCCTATACAGTGTGTCCGCGGATGAGGGTACCCAATAGGGAAAAATCTTTATTAGTAATTTTACGACCAAAAGTCATTCTTTATAAAAAGTTCTGCTTGTTGAGAAAATCAATTCACATTAAAAAAATTTTAGATCCGATGTACAGGGTGTTAATAAATTAGGAAAATATGAAAATGCTTCAAAAGAGAACTGCCATTATTTATTATTTTTTACAAAAATTTTATAAAACAAAGTTATTTATATACTAACGTAAAGTCTAAATGCAAATTTTGAAATAAAAATTCGAATTTTTAAAAATAAAATAATAACAGTGGTGTTTATGTAATTATTTGCATTTTACAAAAAAATCAAGATACGTTCATGTTACGTCAGCATCTTATTTACATCCGTCAGTATTCTGATTTCGTGAACGCATTTTCGAAAATGTTAACCAAAGAAGAGCGTATTTGCAATTTCCAATACCGTAACATTGTATTAAATAAATACGCTCTTCTTTGGTTAGCATTTTCGAAAATGCCTTCAGGTAATCAGAATACTGATGGATGTAAATAAGATGCTGACGTAACATGAACGTATCTTGATTTTAATTACATAAACACCACTGTTATTATTTTATTTTTAAAAATTCGAATTTTTATTTCAAAATTTGTATTTACACTTTACGTTAGTTTATCAACAACTTTGTTTTATAATTTTTTTGTAAAAAATAATAAATAATGGTAGTTCTCTTGAAGCTTTTTCATATTTTCCTAATTTATTAACACCCTGTACATCGGATCTAAAAAATTTTTATCGTCAATTCATTTTCTCAACAAGCAGAACTTTTTATAAAGAATGACTTTTGGTCGTAAAATGACTAATAAAGATTTTTTCCCTATTGGGTACCCTCATCCGCGGACACACTGTATATAATATATATTGTTATTATCAATCTGCAGAAACAGAAAAAAAATGGGGTAATAAATAGATTCAATACAGTAAAATGTGAAAGCCATAATAATATTATATTGGCCAGTTGGCCTTGAGTAACTGGAAAGCTGGAATATATATTAACAATTTACAAAATAATACCAGAAATCATGTACATACTTTAAATATTATTATGCCATATACTTTAAATATTACACGGAAAAAAGGCTATAGTAAAATTTTTATAGTAAATGTCCTATAAAATATAGTATTAGTTACATTTTTTATTAGTAATCAGTACTAAAATAACACTGTAAATATTATTTACAAAAAACTGTGGTAGAATTTCTAATAAATTTAGTAAAATCAAGTAACTACTAAAATATATCGTAAATTTTACACCAAATGAATGTGCACAGAACCAACACTATAGTAAAATTATTATAAAGTCTGTTCGTTTTAGGAAGTCCGATATCGGATTAAATCATTAAATGTTGTTAAACAGTAAGCCGGTTAAGTTAACAATACCTTCGCTGTACTTGATCGTACCGAACATTCCACTGGTTCATTGTAGTCGGCTTGGCAAAATCAGCGGTTCCAAAACAAAATTATTTTAGAATTATGTACCGCGATAAATATTTTTAACTTGTTTATTTTTCACTCATAGTTTTTTTTATTTATCAAATTAAAAACATTTTGCGTCAATAAGTTAAAGATTTTCTCAGGTACTTTTTCCCAGAATTTAGTTATTTTGGGATCATTATAGTTAAATCTATATAATATTCACTATTTTCTAAGAATTAATTAAAATTTGCTGAAGTGCAAGATGGTATGTTCTATTTTAAATAAGTAGTTATACTTTTTGCTAAATTATTTTATTTAGAAAATACCAAAAATATAATTTATTGTTCGAGTTTTACTATTTTTATAGTAAATATTAGTGTTGTGATTACTCGAGCGAAAAACCGCTCGAGTACTCGATTATTGAAATAACCGACATCGTTCGTTTATTAAAAAAAACGCCTGCGTTATAAATTCAAGCGAAAATCGTCGCTTGTTACTTATTACCTTTCACTTGATATGCGAGCTTCCCTTGACGCCGATGTATATTCGAGCAGTTTTTCGCTTGATAGATAATACTCTAGTTATAAATTCAGTCGAAAAATCGTATCATTGCCTTTCACGTGATACCCGATCTTCGCGCGCCACCCGAAATGTGCCGATTGGCGACGTTCGAGTTTGACGCTCAGAAGGCCGACACGACATACGTCTTTCTTAAAGGCCCATAAACGAGAAGGTGCATATAAAAAAGTAAGCCAAATCCCTTAGTGGAGTCATCGCGACATGGGTTTTGTTTTGACTGGGACTGGCTAGCCAGTGGCGATTGTAAATTCTTAAAAAATTAAAGGATATCATTTTAAAAAAAATCAGAATCAACTGTTCTTCCTTAATAAAAACTCTAGACTAAACTTTTAAAACTTACAAAAACAACCCCTGGTGTTTTATCAACACATTCTTCTTAGTCATAAAAATTTCAAGTGATTAATCGCTCGAGCGATTCACTCGATTATTAAAATCAACGGGTTTTCCCAACACTGGTAAATTTAACTAAGTTTTTCTTTCCATGTTTGTAATCTATTTTTATGCGTGCGTATGCACAGAAATAACATGATAAATCACATGTTAAGATTAAGAAATTAGGTATGGCAGTATGTGTATGAGCATATATAAGTAAATATTTGTCATATGGGATGGAAAAACAGGACAAGATGATAAATTTTCTTGAAAATGAGTCAAATAATTTATTATTACACATCTAGTGTGAGCTATCAAGTATAATACTGGCGAACAAATCATAAAAATCGTTAAGTACGTTGAAATGCTCAATAAGAAAATACTTTTAGTGTATTTATGAGTTTGCTATACATAACATAAAAAAAAAATTTATTTAAAATTTCGGTGCGTCCCACCTAGGATTAACAGGGGATCTATTCTTGAGTTTCCCCGTATTTGTTTTTTTAGTTTTTAGTTAAGGGTATTAATTGCCATTTAAAAGACGGCTTAGCTTAAAACAAAAGAACTCTGGCGTAAAAGTGTTGTTTTTTTTAAGGAACACCCTTGTAATTTTATGATAGGTCTTTCTGTTCCGAATCCAAAAATACACGACGCCAATTAATTATCGAATATTTAAAAATTCACGTCCAATTAACCATTATTATTACCAATTTTAATAAATTTTAATAATTCATTACTTAAAATTAAAAATTCGAAAATAAAGATCTATAAAATAAGGTCGGTAGCAACATAAATGATATTCCAGTTTATGTGTTGGAATACCTCTGGGAGCAGATTAAACAACCCTTGTGTATTATATTGCAAAGTTCCATCACGGCTTAAACGAGGGTATATCACGCCATTTTATAAAAAGGGGGATACTACCTCCTGTAATTATAGATCAATCACGGGATAAAACTCATAAAATTGTAATGCTTCCTTATGTCCACATCTTAAGCTGGGTACTGACTTGAGCAAATTGACTCGCACGAATTGTGTACGCAAAAAAAAAATGTACGCGCAAAGATGTTTGTTCGCCAAAATTATTTGTTTAATTAAATTCGTGCGCGCAAATTGTTGTTCAGCATTTGTTGAGCATGTTATGCACACGAAAACTCTTTGATCGGAACCTGTTTGTGCGGGTAAAAAATTTACACGCACAAACATTCGTGGCAGGTCGCGCCGTACTCAACTGATCATTTTTACGCGCAAACCGTTCGTGTGAGTAAACTTGCTCAAGTCAGTACCCAGCTTTAGCGAGCGGAGCGTCCACACATAAAGCTGGGTATTGACTTGAGCAAATTTACTCACACGAACGGTTTGCGCGTAAAGATGATCAGATGAGTACGGCGCGACCTGCGAACAAACCCAGCTTTAAGCTCGGTACTGACTTGAGCAAATTGACTCGCACAAAAAAGATGTACGCGCAAAGATGTTTGTTCGCGAAAATTATTTGTTTCATTAAATTCGTGCGCGCATATTGTTGTTCAGTATTTGTTGAGCATTACCCAGCGGTACCCAGCTTAAGATGTTGTTTAACAAATATCAAAGCTTCGAACAAATGGACATAAGAAAGCATTACAATTTTATGAGTTTTATCCCGTGATTGATCTATAATTACAGGAGGTAGTATCCCCCTTTTTATAAAGGGGCGTGATATACCCTCGTTTAAGCCGTGATGGAAATTTGCAATATAATACACAAGGGTTGTTTAACCTGTTCCCAGCGGTATTCCAACACATAAACTGGAATATCATCTATGTTGCTACCAGCCTTATTTTTTTAGATCCATTTTTTTCGAAATTTTAATTTTAAGTAGGTAAAGAATTATTAAAACTTATTAAAATTGGTTCATTATTAACGAACTAACAGCTTATTAATTAGGACGTGAATATTAAAATATTCGATAATTAACTGACGTAGTGTATTTTTGGATTCGGAACAGAAAGACCTCTCATAAAATTACAAGGGTGTTCCTTTAAAAAAAACAACACCTTTACGCCAGAGTTCTTTTGATTCAAGCTAAGCCGCCTTTTAAATGGTAATTAATACTCGTAACTAAAAACTAAAAAAGAATAGGGGGAAACTCAAGAATAGATCCCCTGCCTAGGTGGGACGCACCGAAATTTTAAATACAAGAAGTCTTTTATGTCATGTATATTGTATAGCAAACTCATAAACTTCTACATGGTCGATAAATACACTAAAAGTATTTTCTTATTGAGCATTTCAATGTACTTAAAGATTTTTATGATTTGTTCGCCAGTATTATACTTGATAGCTCACCATAGATGTGTAATAATAAATTATTTGACTCATTTTCAAGAAAATTTATCATCTTGTCCTGTTTTTCCATCCCATATGACAAATATTTACTTATATATGCTCATACACATACTGCCATACCTAATTTCTTAATCTTAACATGTGATTTATCATGTTATTTCTGTGCATACATACACGCATAAAAATAGATTACAAACATGGAAAGAAAAACTTAGTTAAATTTACCAGTGTTGGGAAAACCCGTTGATTTTAATAATCGAGTGAATCGCTCGAGCGATTAATCACTTGAAATTTTTATGACTAAGAAGAATGTGTTGATAAAACACCAGGGGTTGTTTTTGTAAGTTTTAAAAGTTTAGTCTAGACTCTAGAGTTTTTATTAAGGAAGAACAGTTGATTCTAATTTGTAGAAAAAATTATATCCTTTAATTTTTTAAGAATTTACAACCGCCGCTGGCTTGCCAGTCCCAGTCAAAACAAAACCCATGTCGCGATGACTCCACTAAGGGATTTGGCATAATTTTTTATATGCACCTTCTCGTTTATGGGCCTTTAAGAAAGACGTATGTCGTGACGGCGTTCTGAGCGTCAAACTCGAACGTCGCCAATCGGCATATTTCGGGTGGCGCGCGAAGATGGGATATCACGTGAAAGGCAATGATTCGATTTTTCGCCTGAATTTATAACTAGAATATTTTCTATCGAGCGAAAAACTGCTCGAATATAAGTCGGCGTCGAGCGAAGCTCGGATATCTAGTGAAAGTTAATAAGTAACAAGCGACGATTTTCGCTTGAATTTATAACTCGAGCGGTTTTTTTAACAATCGAGCGATGCCGGTTATTTCCATAATCGAGTATTCAAGCGGTTTTTCGTTCGAGCGATCACAACACTAAAATTTACTATTAAAATACGTAAAACTAACCATAATTTATGACTCTATCTGTGACTGGAGAAACTTTTATTAAGAATTGCCCAAAAATTATAGCAAAATTTTAACAGAATTTTTTGTCAAATTTAATAAAATCTTTTGTAAAAATTAAAAATTACAAGTACTAACGGTGCCCAATGTCGCTTGACTTCATCGAAGGATGTATGTTCCCTATTCAGTTCTCCTCCTATTATTTGTTAGGGAAAACGAAATTCTAGGAGTCCGTTCATGCCTTTTATTCTTGTAAAAATATTTTTACAACACTACATTTAAACATCTTTTTTTCTGCGTACGAAATTCGTGCGAGTCAATTTGCTCAAGTCAGTACCCAGCTTAAGGTTGTACCTGACGTCTTAATAGCGGCTGTCCACACATAAGGTTTTACCTGACAGTCTAATAGTGTAACCAAGTCTGGTGAAATTTTACCAGATACCTGGTAATTTTATGAATAATCTGGTGATTGGTGAAAACCCTCGTCAAAAATCCCGATTTCTGATGTCTGCAGTCTAACTTGAATACCTAAACGTCAGGTAAAACGTCAGCTTAGACGTCAGGTAAAACCTTGTGTGGACGCTCCTTCAAGGAGCGAGCCTACTGAATGCGCTCAGCCCGGTTCGGCACGGCACGGCAGTCACTCGAATCGTCACTGGCCTGTGCGGGACATGTGATTAAAACTACCGCTCCTTTAGTCTGTTTTCAACAGTTGATAATTTCCACCGGTAATCTACACGGGACATTTCTAATTTTCGGCTGAGTATGTGCAAGGAAAACCCTTACTATTTTTGCAGTAAGATTTACAATTATTTTCCCATAGATTTAAGAACTGCGTTTAATCACAGGTTGCCAACCAGGCAGTATTTTATATGAAAGTTTAGCCAAATATACGTTATTTTTTTTCTAATCTATATGAAAAAATTGTGTTAAAGAAATATATTAATAATAACAATTTAAAATATGAACAATTTTCAAATTTTTGTCACCGATATTCCCGAAACTTGCTTGATACACCAATCAACATGTCAGAATGTAAATATCAATAAATTAACTAAAAAAACTTATTAACGGATAAAACTTAACGAAAATAAATATTAATCAGTTGATGAATCTCGTCTCTTTCTAACCTGCCAAGGACCGGCATATTTTTAATTGAATTGCTCAACTTAGATGACTCTGATTGCTAATTTGGGATCCTCGTCTTAACATCAATAACAGATACAAAGAGATTTAAATCAAAAGCAAAGTTACCGTACCGAGAGTGTACTGAGAGTTGCGATAATGATGCCTATAAACTATTGAATTGTGGAAAATCAACCTGGACAAAGAAATTTGGAAGTTAATACATTCTTTATGTAATGAATCTAAATATAATTATGAATCTTGTAGTACTCGGAAGCCATGTGGAAATTGGACAGATTCCTAACTATTAGAGGTGAGACGGTATGCGCGTACCGCAATATTTTCGAGGTATTTTTCAATACCGCGCGAAATTTAAACAAAATAACATTTTAAAGAGAACAATATTTTGCGGACTTTTGCAGAACTAAGCTTTGTGCTCCTACCATTGGACTTCGCTTGGAATCGCTTTTGATAGGGCTATCCTATTAGGTCGAAAAGTACTTATAGACGGGATTCTTACATGAGGCGATAGATGGCGCTACGCTTTCGCTATATCTGAGATCGCAAATAAATATGACAGTTTACGGTGTCTAGTAGCGGTATTTTTGTGTAGCGCGACGGTATGCACCGCAACAACCGATTGACGGTATATATCATCTTTACTAGGTATACAGGGTACCTACCTCCGGTTAAGTCGAAACTATTGCTAATTCCGTTATTATTATAGCTATGATGTTGGGTAAATTAGTAACCTACGATCATTTCTTCGGTTGATTAAAATGGCAAACACGGAAAAACAATAATTGAACATCAGCTGCCTACATTATTTAAAAATATTCACTTTTTTTAAATGGAAGTATACAGGTATATTTCTCTATACAGGGTGTCTCACCGAGAACCGCCCGATCTGTATATGGAAAACTATACATAAGAAAATTTAGAAAATTGGACATTATGCAATGTTGATGGGGGCAACTAGGCTAAAATATTTTCAATATCGTGGCACTTCCGGATATACCGGAAGTCGGCGACAACTTGCTCATTTTATTTATATTTTAAACCCTCTATATTATTCCATTTTTGGATTCTACGCAAGATTCTAGGCAGATTTCATATTTCTTATACCTAGGTCTAAACGTGTTTGACATATTTAAGTTTTTATGTCAAATATGACGTTTGCAGACCTTAAAATAATTATTAATTTTTCCTATAAGGAAGCATTTCGATTCCCTGTTAAAAAGGACCTGCTTTAATAGATTTTTTATAATATTATGATAACTATAAATAACACGGTGTCCAAAAAAATAAGATTAAAAATTAAATTGAGAAATCTGCAAAAAAATCTACATTTTCGAATGGAAACCCCCAAATTTTATAATTATTTCCATTAAAAATAAGTATAAGGTTGTCTATACCAAAAATTTTTAGTTTTCGAAATATTGTCAATTTAATAATCTATCACTTACCATTTGCAAATAATTCAGAGTGCTTTATACAAAGAAAAATTATTTAAACTTATTTATTATTTATGTAGAATGTGATAAAGTATACAACCGTACCCTTACCCTTTTATTATTATTATTATTTAATAGAAAATAATTATAAAATTTGGAGGTTTCGATTTGAAAATGTAGTTTTATGCGATTTGCAAATGTCATTTTTGACATAAAAACTTAAATAAGTATGTCAAACAAGCTTAGGTATAGGACATGATATATGAAATCTGCCTAGAATATTGCGTAGAATCCACAAATGTAATAATATATAGGTTGTTCCCTTTAAAATAACCAAGTTGACACCGACTTCCAGCATAACCGGAAGTGCCACCATATTGCTATGTTAGCGGAGTTGCCCCCATCAACATTAGCTTACTGTTCAAATTTCAAAACTTTCCTATGTATAGTTTTTCATATAAAAATCGAGGCGGTTCCTGGTGAGACACCCTCATCATAAATAAATTTGTGAACAATTATTTCTTCGCACTTGTCATTTTAATCAGTGGATAAATGCAACTAATTTGCATTTAACCAAGTTTGTGGCTTTAATAACAACAGAGTTAGCAATTGTGCCGATTTAACCGGAGGCACCCTGTATAATAAAAATAATTTGCTTCAAATGAAATAAAATACCATAAGACTACACTGCTTTGGCATCAAGCTAAAGTCTACACATGGAAACATATCTTCACATCTAAATATGTGGCATACACAAGGTGTGTACAAAGTTGTTCCATTACAAAATCTAAATAAAATATAACATGGTTGTAGTAAAATCTGGGGAAGTTATTATTAGTAGGTTATTATGTATGCATTAATATTATTATTCAGCAGTAGACCCGAACAAACCCAATGGAAACTTTTATGAATTTTTAGTCTATATTTTTACTGCTATAGGTTCTCTTTAAATTTTTGGCGTTTGGACTACTGCAATTCTATTCTATTATCATAACATATTTTTCTAACGTCACAGAAGTTTCGACTGATTAGCATCACGCTAACTAAAACAGTAAAAGAAAGTGTGAGAAAAGAATAACAGCCCATTGTAACAAAAAAAAACGTTCTTATGGCTTCACTTATTAATAGAATAAAATATGTATGCTTGTTCTGTTCATGTTCCTTTAGTAAGTAATCACTTCCTGAAAAACATAACCTTAATCTTAGACGGCTAGACAACCTATTATTTGAATTACAGTTGTTTTAGGTATAGCATTTTGTTGTTTGTACATGCAAATGTAAATGTAAATATAATAATGATCCTTTTATGTTCGACAAACATTTATTTCGTAGTTATTTTTTTACCTTGGTATTTTATGAAAATTAAACACAAATTTACAAAATAATTAAAATACTTACACGACCATTCCATAGGCACCTTCGCCGATGTAGGCTAGATTTGAGTAACGGGGCCCCACCTCAAAAACTTGTCCTCTGACGATCTCGGCGTTGGGGTTCACATTTGACACACCTGTAGCTTCCGCCATTTTCGAACGGGATCGAGACTTTCACAAAACGGCGCACCGACACGACAATCTCGTGGACACTACGAAGAGTGCAAAGACGAGAAGCGCCCAAAAGGGCCGGCTTTGCGGAGAAGTGAAAAAATCGATTTTTGATTATTTCCTAACGTTTGCCTTTTGTCACCTGCGTGCGGCTGCGTTTGTAAACAGAAAAGCCGCTATACTGTATTTAAATTTTATAAATGTAATAATGTGGTAACTGATTCATACTTATTTTAATTTATGAATTTTGCAGGTACTTTATCTTATCTCATCACATAAAAAATATTCTTTTTTTTTCTTTTCGCACAAATGACAATTGTGACAATTATGATGTCATATCATTTGACACGTGTGACATGGAATTGTCAAAACAATCATTCATGATTACGAAAGAGTAGAAATCTACTATAGAATTTAACAATTTGAACTATTCAGCCATAGATGGCGCAAAATATACAGAAAATGGAAAGGCCAGTGCCGATCAATAAATTTTCTATGAAGAAAGGACATTATAGAACATAGTAATGACATAAAAACATGAATATTAAACGAACCGCCCACGTTCGTTAGGGATCCCTATACAGGGTGTTCCGTAATAACGTGCTAATATTTCAGGGTCATTTTATAAAGAGAAGTTCATATGAACATAATTATGTCCGCAACGGCTTAAATTTTTTGCTACAGGGTGTTGAATTTTATTTTTTAAATGGTTATTTTTTAATATCTCCGAAAGTACTTTAGATATTATTTTCAATTTTGGTATGTGTTAATAAGATATAGGACCACAAATTGTAGTTAGAAAAGTGATTCAATTGTTCCAGCAGTGGCGTCCCTGCAAACATGTCCTTTGATATTTTTTACGAAAAAGATGGTACGCCACTGATATTTTTCCATGTTTTAAGATGGCTCCACAAAAATAAACTATTGAGATCGGGGGATCCTGCTGGCCATTGCTGCAGTCCTCCGCGACCTATCCAACGATTAAGATAAACGAATTACACTGAAATGAGCAGAAGCTTCATCGTGCATGTACCACATTAACGCAATCGGTAGGCACATCTTCAAGCAACACAGGTAGTTCTTCTTGGAGGAAATGTAGGTAAGGTGTCCTGGCAGAAAAAATGGACCGATAAGATATGATTACCAATAATTCCTGCCCATACGTTAACAGCTAATTATTAGTATGGAAATTTTCATTCCTAGAAAAATTTACTTCGTCTGTGAACATAATTTGTGACTCAAATTGCGGATTTAGTGTAACATTCTGAAGGTACCAGTGACAGAAGTTCACAAGCTGTGGAGAAAAGCAAAATATACCATCTTATTTCTCTATAAAGGTAAAAATAAATTAAAAATAGTATCTTTATTTGACTAGGTAATATACTAGACCATTTAATGCCCAGGCCGGCGTTTGTTCGTTATTTAAATTAAATCACATTGTACAGGTATTTAAGTAGGCCTTTTACTGACTAGGAGTAAAAACATTTTTTTAATAATTATGTCTTGTATTACTTATTAAAAGAAACTTTTATTGCCTAGGAAGCAAAAGTGCCAATGTGTGCATCTATCGGACAACAAAATTGCTCATTTAGTTTACCGATGATCGCAGGAAACAATATTTAAAATTTAAGGATAAATTGGCTCTGTCGCTGGACCACAAAGGAAATGGTAACTGACCTATTGGGGATTTTTCCTCTTTTGAACCCGCCCTTGGATTATCAAGAGAGATTGTTCTTTGTCGTGTTTGTCCGCACGCCTCATCCTTTCTCTGTCGTATCGCACTTTACAAGTAACGTTACTGTACTTACTGTTTATAAGTATTCGTTGTAACGTTAGTTAGGTTAGGTTAGGTTTGGTTTTTTGTGACGAAAAGCTTGATTCCTTATATATTTCAAAAAAATGAATGCCCCACCAACATTTGAATCATTCCTTTTATATGAGGGTGAGAAAAAGTAAGTTGTTATGCAACAATTTTCTTCTAAACTTATTTCTTTCTGTTCCCATTTTCACTAACCTTTATTTTAACTTTCAGAATTGTCCGAGAACAAGATACAAAGGTACCAAATGCCGCAATATTTACAATTAATAAGGAAGATCACACCTTAGGCAATATGATTAGAAAGTATGTTTTGAAAACTGTTTCCAGAAAAATAAACATTCCCTTGTAAGGTGTTATGCAGCGACAACATAAAAGAAATTCATTAATTACTGTGAATCCTATTTATCTCCAAAAGAACCGGTTCTGCACATTCATATATTGAAGACTTTTCCAAACAGAGTTACCAAGACTTAATTGCAATTTAAAATTATTAACCACCTTTTGTAAGGATACTTAAACAAAACTTTTTTTTTAGTCAACTTTTGAAAGATCCAAATGTACTATTTGCTGGCTATAAAGTACCACATCCCTTGGAACATAAGTTTGTATTACGTATCCAGACAACTTCTGATTACTCACCTCAGGATGCTTTGATGCACGCCATCACCGATTTAATCTCAGAATTATCCCTCTTTGAGGAACGATTTAAGGTAACACAGGAAACAAAGACATTTATTACACTTTGAGTGGTAAATCAGCATTATACAGGGTGTTATGGAAATTACATATTATATTTAAACCAGCAATTCCTGAGATAAAGACAAATTGAAGAAAAATACCCATAATTGGCGCTTTCAATTCATTCAGCGATAAAAGTGACCTGACGTCAAACCAGAAAAACACCTGTGTGGCACTGCGATACATGTAACCATACAAGGAATTCTGGCCAGTGTTGTCACATGTACACCTTAAACTCTTTAGACAAAATAAAACAATTTAAAAACACTTTTCCATTCTGTAATACCTTTTTGTACAATTAATTGAAGAACATTTACGACGGACTATGTTTTAAACAACCCCAAAAAACATATGGAATAGTAATAGCCACGTACGTCACTAGGTCAAATGCCAATGACCTCTTGACGCCTTACATCGTCTGAGCGAAGTAGTTTCATATAGCGCTGCACGCTTGCGGCCTGTTAGTTGAACACCAACCAGCGGCCGGATACGTTGTGTCACGTCGATCACCAACACACTCTCAGCAATCCGCTCTGTTTTTTCGGTTTACGCGTGTATCTTGCCCGTCGATAAATAATCTTTGAGTATTTGTTTTTATTGACGCGTTTCTTCTGGACGTCAAATTTCGTCGCGTGTAATAAAATCTAATTAATCTGTAGTATAATCTGTATTATTGTATTTTCAAAAGCTAACTATCCATTCTGTTTCACTATTACTGTGTGTACAAAGTATTTCCAGGAGTGTTCCCATGAAAAAGAAAAATAAATTATTGTGTTTGTACCTGGATTTCCTCGCTCTTTAGGTATAAAGATAATTACAAGTAGGTAGAAAATAATTTATTTTTATAATTTTATATGACATTTCAGTTTTACATTAAGTTTGGCAACATTGCCATTGGCTCTGGGTGAAATGTTGTACAGTAGCGCGGACCGACCTGTGAGTAACTTTTAAAACAGTCGATTTAAAAGAAAAAAATATGTAGCGCTTCTCTAGGACACCCAAGGAGTCGCCCATTTAAATATAATACGTCATTTCCATAACACCCTGTATATGATAAAATTCGAAAAAAAAGCATATTCTTATGTTGGTTTATACCTACCATGTACACATGAGGTTTTAAATTCAGTGTTGGTTTAGTTTCCTTATCCCGTGATTTAGCAACATGAACCATGTACAGGCAGTGTCAGTGAAACTTAGCTTAGTAGTATTTAGAACACATTATCACCCTACACAAATTGGAACAAAACATGAAAAAATCTCAATGTTTGGCTGTCTTGATCATGAACACTAAACACTATAAGAATTACGTGTGTTCCTTCTAGGATTCTGGAATATTAAAAACATAAATTAAATTGCAAACATCCAACACTTAATAAAAATACATAAAATAACAGTCATTGTGATATGTGTATGGTGCGGCACCCTTGGCGTTATTCCATGATTCCAGATGTGGCAATCCGGCAAGGCCAATTAAAATATGTACTGCCAATTCGTAGCAGCTTTTTAACTGATATTTCTAAGTAGCAGTAGTTGCTTTAACTGCTAATCAAAAACAGCAAAACTAAGGGCCTATATTTCAAAGTCACCTTAAGGTACAGAATGACAAGTCATCATCAAGTTTGACAGTTCTAACACTCGTCCACTCAACGCATCAATTGACCCTCAAATTAATTTAAAACACAGTTTTTTAAGGTTTAAAATAACATTAAGGCTACCTTAGCTAAGGTCTAACTTAAGGTAATATTCAAATATTGGCCCTAAATCTTACTTCTATTTTTGTAGGAAGCCATAAAGGAGAAAAAGGAAGGTTTGGATTAAATATCAAAAGTATAACCTATAATAATATGATGAGTGTACTGTGGGAAACAAAATTTGTGTTAAATATTAAGTTATTTTATTATATCTAAATCCCGACCTATAATTTATTTTTCATATATTGTATTATGTAAGTCCTGATGAAAGTTATTCATTTAAGTGATTCTAAAAATAAAAATACAGATTTTTAGGAAAATAGATGTATTTTTGTACATAACATTACACAAACATAACAATATGGGCCTGCTTGGTTAACAAGGTTAATAAATTAAAATTAAATAATAAAATTAGTTCTACCTAAAATTCCTGGTCGTCTGTGCAATTAGCTGTATCGTGACCAAAAACTGTAAAAAGTAAAAGGGTTTTTTAAAAATTTATTCACATGGCATGATCGATCATAAAAGTTGAGTACATTTTTCCATATTAGCGAATCTAAGTAAAAATAATACTAATAATGTATAAGCACACTTAATGAATACAGAGAATTACATGATAGTGTAGAGACTGTAGAGAACCTCGATCGTCAGCAGGATCTTGGTCGTTTTCGAGACGGGGCGAAAACTTAAAACTGCCGCCCTCGCTTACCCTCCAACCCTTGTTGTTTTTAGTAGTTGTATTTGAAAAAAACTTCGCTCCCGCGCGTTTCGACCAGATTAGGCTATATACAGAATGTCTAGAAACTAATAGTACACCGTAAAACTGCATCTTCTATGGGTAAAAATATTGCGATTTGGTCAAACATTGTTTGCTCAAAAGTTGATAATAACCAAGTTGTTGTCGCCTAATGGAGAAAACAGACACGAAGGATTTTTTTCAAGCGGAACGTACGTACATTATACCATGATATGAGTGGAGTACGTAGCCAGAAACGTCCGTCCGTTTTGCGCTTAATATATGATAGGTAACTCTAAACGTTCTCCTTATCTGCGCGTTTCACGTAAGACGTTTTTTGATAACCCCCGTATAACCAAGTTTCCCCTTAAGTTTTATTTGAATTTAATTTAATCAGATTATTAAGTAGACGGGTATTTTTTGGAAATTTAATTTTGTCCCCATTTTTGAATTCTATCCAGAGGTGAATTCCCCACCCAGGAATTATTTATTTAGAGCCAATCTAACTTTCTTAATCATCAAATTTTGAATATACAGTGTGGCCGTTTAAGTGTGCAACATATGGGAAAGTTTTTTAATACCGATTTCTCAGAAAATTTTATTCTTGATAAAAGTTGGTGAATGTTCGATAATCGTATTTGGTGCACTTGGAATGGTTGCAAGTCAAATGACGTACAGGGTACGAGAAAAAATATAAAACTTGTACAAGAATAAAGTACCCCTATTTCAGAAAATTCAGCGAAATGTTTTTAAGAAAAGGTGTTTAGAATTAAAAGTTATGCATATGTTTGAAAACGTGGCCTCATAAAATAAAAAACAAAATTTTTTTAAAAATATTAATTATTTCACAAAAAATTTTTTTATTATCACCCTAAAAACCTTGATAAATTAAACAAAATCAAATCAATTTCACACATCTTTGTTCAAATTCAAGCATATTTGTAAAATTAACTTAGCTTTTTAATTTATTAAGGAATCACAAACTCCATGTTTGTTGCAAGGACATTAAACACAACTTTAAAATACCGTAAAAATTATTTTTAACAAGATAAAACTTTAGTAATGATAATTTTCAAATTAAAAACTCGCATTTAAAGTGCAAAATTTTCATTTTAAATGTTTATTAGAAAATTGTACAAAATAATCGACAAACATGAAATTCTACTAAAAAAATGGCGTTGTGTGGCATTATTAACAAATTATCAACGCGTCTCCGTATGTCCACCTTCACGTTCAATGCATTTAATTGTCCGATCATAAAATTCACTAAGCGTGGATCGCAAAACACTTGCTGGAATATTTCTGCAATGAAATCGTATCGAAATTTCAAGCCCCCCAACATTATTAAAGGGTCGATCCTTGTACACTTTTTGCTTTAAATATCCCCATAAAAAAAAATCTAGTGGAGTGAGATCTGGCGAACGAGGAGGCCACCGTGGATCGGTATTTCGTCCTAACCATTTATCACCAAATTCTCCATTTAACCATTCAGAAACAATTCTAGCAGAATGAGCGGGACAACCATCATGTACAAACCATAATTTACGTCGTTCTTGTATACTCATATTATCCAAAAAATCTGTTAGTTCGTTTTCGAAAAAATGTAAATAGGTAGCACCAGTTAGGTTTTGGCGAAAAAAGAACGGCCCTATTAATTTGTCGTTAATAATACCGCACCAAACGTTTGTTTTTTGGTAATACTGGTTTTTGTTGTCAATGACAAAATTTGGATTTTCGTCCGACCACCACCTACAATTTTGGGAAGAAACAACGCCATTTGTAGTGAACGTGGATTCATCCCCAAAAAGCATGTGTCTATGGAAATCACGTTGATTTTCTATTTCTCCTTGAATCCACATGCAGAAATCATACCGCAAGTCATAGTCTCGTCTTTGAAACGTGCACATAAACATTGGCTTATAGGCGGGATATTTATGTTTTTTCTTAATAGAGGTTTTTTTTATACCCGTATAAGCATGCACTTCATGGGTGGATCTTCTAGGGTGTTCAACAACTGCTTGAATTACTTCTAATTGATTTTCTTCAGTACATACAGTTTTGGTACGTTCATTTTTATATTTATACTCTAAAGACCCTGTCTGTTTAAAATTATTTAAAATTCTGCTTATGGTTGAATAATGGACTTGTTTATCTGGATGTCGTTCATTGAATATAACTCCTGCTTCACTCACTGTTTTATAGTTATCTCCACATATTAGCACTAATTCTGCCTTTTCGGCTAACGTTAACTGTACTGGAGGAGGCATCAGCTAATAACAATAATTATTTAAGAATGAATAATGCCACCAAACTGTCATAATGTTTACTTTTTAACCCTTATTTGTTTTTTTCGATTATTTTGTACAATTTTCTAATAAACATTTAAAATAAAAATTTTTGCACTTTAAATGGGAGTTTTTAATTTGAAAATTATCATTACTAATGTTTTATCTTGTTAAAAATCATTTTTACGGTATTTTAAAGTTGTGTTTAATGTCCTTGCAACAAACATGAAGTTTGTGATTCCTTAATAAATTAAAAAGCTAAGTTAATTTTACAAATATGCTTGAATTTGAACAAAGATGTGTGAAATTGATTTGATTTTGTTTAATATATCAAGGTTTTTAGGGTGATAATAAAAACAAAATTTTTTTGGGAAATAATTAATATTTTTAAAAATTTTTTGTTTTTTATTTTATGAGGCCACGTTTTCAAACATATGCATAACTTTTAATTCTAAACACCTTTTCTTAATAACATTTCGCTGAATTTTCTGAAATAGGGGTACTTTATTCTTGTACAAGTTTTATATTTTTTGTCGTATCCTGTACGTCATTTAACTTGCAACCATTCCAAGTGCACCAAATACGATTATCGAACATGCACCAACTTTTATCAAGAATAAAATTTTTTGAGAAATCGGTAATAAAAAACTTTCCCATATGTTGCACACTTAAACGGACACACTGTATATGTGAGTGCAAGCAAAACTTTTGATGAAGAATAGATTTTTCGTAAAATCAGATAAAAAAATTTTCCATATGGGTGCCACTGTTATCACACACGCAGTAGACATTGTCGTCACTAAAATTCGGCATTTTAGATTTGTATATCCTACATTTTCAAATTGGCCAACAAAGCCCGTCTCGTTGATATGGTGTATCAAACCTGAAGTTATGAAAAGTTAAGGGAGGTTAAGATTTGAAACACACGAGGCATATCGTTACGCATAAATGATAATAATTGAAAATAGGTACTATACCCACCTCCACAAATATCACAATAAGGTCGAGGAGGTGGTTTCTCTTTTTTCTCCTTTCCTAACTGAGAATTACTAATGGGCTCATCTGAAGATTGTGTTGGACAGTCTTCAGTTTCATGAAGATCAAATTCTTCACATATATCACAGTACATTCGAGGGGTCGGTTGCTTCTCCGAATCCAACTTGAAACCAAGTCTGAAACATGAAAGATCAATAGACATACTTGTCAGTGGATGGCGGCTCGTCAGGGGCGCAGGGTTGGCTGGGCCGACTCAGGCTAGCTGGCAACTAAATAAGCAATTAATTAATAAGTTATTTAAATTTTTATATTTTATTCGATTACAATATTTAATAAATTATCCTATATAGCGGGAAAGTTCAGAAAAAATAATTATTTCGGTCGTAACGGTTGTTCGCTTTGTTTTCGATTTTTAAAGAGATATTCGGACTGTTTGCGAAATATTATTAATTAAGAGCATATACTAAATAAACCTACTGAACTAAGTGCCTGTTTTCAGGGCCGTTTCTAGCCTGTTGGCCGCCCGTGTGCTACATATGAACTGGCCGCCTGTATATTTGAAAACTTTTTTTTCTGTCAAACTACAGGCGGCTTTCGCCGCCCTATAATTTTCGCCGCCCTTGTGCGGGGGCACTCCCAGCACACCACTCAGAAACGGCCCTGCCTGTTTTCACCGAAGCAACTGGCAACCGCAACGCAACATCAACGCGACACAGCACTAATGTTTAAATAGGGGTGTTCCCACTGACTCAACTGCAACGCAACTAGTTGCTTATGAGTTGCCCGGCATACCGCGTCGCCGCTGTCCAATCGCGGTGTCATGGCTGACAACCCAAAATTGTCGCTCAGTTTTTATTTTTTAAGCTGTTTAACGAGAAAGGATGTAGAGGTTATATCTTCCTCTGACGAAGACGACATTTTGCTCACGTCGAAAGAGATTTCAAACCAGTTGATTCCAGTGGGAACGCAAGAGCAACTCAACTGAAGTTGCGGTCGCGTTGTAGTTACGTTGCTTGCCAGTTGCTTTTGTGAGAACAAGCGAGCAACTCAACTGAAGTTGCGGTCGGGTTACGTTGCGGTTGCCAGTTGCTTTGGTGAGAACAGGCACTTACTGTTCAATGCGATTTAATGTCGTGGGCTTCATTTATGCTTAGATATTGGCGATTTTCGCCAGACCACGTCACCAACACTTAGAAATTTTTCTGGCAATATAACGTTTAACACTGGCTGGAAAAGAATTTCGCATCAGTTTCTGGAGGTCGCCACGGCTAGGTTCCATAAACAACCTTTGACGGCATGTAACGATAGCCCATTTTTCGCTTGGTGGTCATTCTAGGTTTAGTTATTTCTATGTTATGGGTTAAAGTTACTTGACTTGTGGTTTGTATTTTATGTATTGCTTGTTTACAATTTTTAGTAAAATAGAAAAGAGGGTAGGTTTGAATGTTTTTTAATAATTTGATTTATGTGTAAAATAATTTAAACCAATTTAATTTATGAAAGATAGTACAGGGTGTTATGGAAACGACTTATTATATTTAAATGGGGGACTCCTTGAGTGTCATAGAGAAAGTCTACATACTTTATTTAATCAAATATCTAAACACTAAGGTAAAAACCCTTTTTGTCTACATGCTGTCGCGCCGCTCCATCTGGTTTCAGTTAGCAACAATATAGGTCATTAGAGTAAACTACACTGATGCCAGATCACACCGCGTGTCTCGCCCTTGCTTGGATAACCGCCGCGAGCGTATTGATATTTTTAACCTTCAGTATCGTTGCTTGAGTATGTTTCTATACTCGGTGTTGGAATGACGTTGCCAGCGTGATTGATGTATACGAATTTTAAACGTTTTATTAGTTGTAGCATTACCTTTCTGTTGTGAAATAATTCATAATTATATGTTGTGATGTGATTTCAGATTTGTGTGATATTATCTACTGTTGGTTCTGTTGCAAAATATACTTTTTGTGTTTTACTTTTTTATGGAATTTAATTATAAAACGGATTATTTTAAAATAAGATCGAAGGTAAGAGAATAGGTATGTAGAGGTACCTTAAAATTGTAGTTTTTTTTCCCAAAAAGTTTGAAAAAGAAGTGATAATGGTCAAAGACGTCTTGTTGTCAAAAACTGAACACGTGCGTTTACAATTCTGTGTTGTAATATGACAACACCGCATACAATGCGCTGACCTCTTTTGAGACTGCTTCAATAAATTATTGATTGGGAACGTCGTCAGTAGCGGCCACGTAAATTTTCAGATTTCATATAAAGCGTATATCTCGCTTATTAATTCAAAGCGCCATTTATAGTTGTTCTCTTTAATTTATTTTCATCTCAGGATTTGCCGGTTTAAATATAATTAAATCATTTCCATAACACCCTGTATGTCTTGTGTTCCCAATTATAAATATTTTAAGAAGCTATAGTGTAAGAATAGATATCAGTATATGTTGGATTTTCATATGGAACAAGAAAAAAAGAATTTAAGAAGAAAAACTCACTGTTTCAATTCCTCCGCAGCTGCAGGGCTGAATCCCATTTCCAAAATTTCGATCCGATGCTTTTGTTCCTCGTTCTTTCTTTGCATGTCCACGATAATGGAATTCAGGAAGGCCACCTGGTTCTCGGCGAATATTTTTTCTTCGAGGAGCTGTTTGTAATCAGTGGGACCGTTAAACTTTGCCTAATTAATAAGAAAACTCATGCAAAGCAAACCTTATTGTATGTTAAGTTAGATAAATGTCAAACCGATGGATATTTTACCAAATATGCCCTAAATATTATTATATTCATGCCATAATAATTAAGCTTAAACATACGACCGTTACTTTTTTTCTATTTCAACGTATCAACATGCTTTAATTGAAAATAAATCAAAAAAATAGTCCAAATAAGTTGCTGTACAGGGTGTCCCATTTTTTAGGGCATCTCCATAATTGTTAGTGCTATCACTTTTTTGATGTAAGTGTCATGTGCTCTTTTTGGGTCAAACTTAAAATGGTAAAATCAAAATTTGAAAATTTTCGCTCGCTTAAGAGATACGGGGGAAAATCAAAAATTTGACAATTTCTAAATTACCCTATATTTTCTTAGTTAAAAGAATATAGAGTATATATACTTAGTACTCCTCGAACTTCATTATTTAAGAATTCTTTCATCTGGAGGACTTCATCCTTATGGAATGACCTTCCCGAGATCGTTTTCCCCAACGAATATAACCTCCAACGATTCAAAACCAACGTGAATCGATTTTTGCGCACACGCACCACTCCGAGAGTGCCCTAAAGAATATTTCCTATAGTGTATGTGTTTGATCATAAAAAAAAATGTTTTATACAAAAGTATCTTTATATTAATTGTTGAATAACCTGCATTTTCAAAATAAGTATACGGGGGTCAGGTAAAAAGTTATCGGACCGAACCCAATTTTTTAAAATGGAACATCCTGTATATTTTAATCCAAAAATATAGCATTTTAATTTCACTTCAACAACCCCTATAACCCTCATACGAACAAACCCTATAAAAGTGTCGAAAATGGGACACCGTGTACAGTAACTTGTTTAAACAATTTTTTAAATTTCTTTTCAATTAAAGCATGTTCACGCGTTTAAATAGGAAAAAAAGTAACGGTAGTATGTTTAAGCGAACAAACCCTATAAAAGTGTCGAAAATGGGACACCCTGTACTGGTAGAATCCAAAAAGAAGCATATATCAATTTCAATCAGATCGTGAAATACGTTATATTTTAGCGTTGGTCAATAAAGCCCGGAACAAAGATATCAGGCAAAAATAAGCATACATGTACATAGGTTGTAAATTTTAATATTGAAATACTGAAAATACGTTAAATTCTGAGGAATTAGATATGGCATCAATAGAAAGAGTATGAAAAATGCTTCCTAAAAATCTAAAAATTTACAGGGTGTTTAAAAATAAACAGATTTGAAAGGATAGGCAAGTTACTACAAATGTGTTATTTAGTTTTATATTTGAATCTGTTGTAACAGCACATTCCAGTCAATTTTTTATTATTTGCGCTCGAGACAATCTCTCAAATCAATCTACGACTGCAAGTGACGAAATATCTGCCCATAGACGACTTTGAAATATTTTAACAATTTTTATTTAAAATTATAAAAAGACTGCGAAAGAATATCAAAAAGCAGCTTCCCGCAGAATTGTTTCAATTAGAAAATATTAATTTTACGAAGCATTATATTCTCGAGTTGTTATCCGGTTATTCCACCCAGTGGCGTACACAGACTTCGTATATATTTCGGAACAAATAATGATGCGTAAAAAATGATTGTGTAGGCGCCATGCCTGAAAAAAAAGTTCTTCATTATCAGCAAATGGGGGAGGGGCCCGACCCCCCCGGTGTTTACACCACTGTTTCTATCTCATAAACACATATCTACTGCGGAAAATATGAGGTTACTCGATGAGTCTCTTCCGTGTCGATCAAAGCCGCGAGGCGATACATATCGGAGCGATTTGCTGTCAATGAAAGATACATTTCGTAACGTGGCTGTTCTATAAGCAATCGGAGAGCAAAAAGAGCAACGACTGGAACATATTAATAATACTTTTGCTACTCCTGTGTGATATAAGATTCACCGATTCATCGGGCGTTTTCACATTTACCGACACGATACCGATACCTGGGGTGACAAATAGATGACACCGACAAGTCAGTCCCGTTTTTTACATGAGATTAGCCGTCCATCGGTGCCGTGTCGGTGTGGTGGTAAGTGTGAAAACGCCTATCCTAGGGAAAACGTTCTTTTAGGCTTGCGCATCTAAAAACTTTCCGGTTTACCAATACACAAACATATACAGGGTGTAACAAATTCATCCTTCACGATGCTACTTTTTTATTCTCTCTGTCTCTTTTCTATCTTTAATGCGACGTCTTTTGGTCACCATCATCAACTTAATTTTTTGAAATACGGGCCTGGATTTATTTCTTTAAATTATGAAGGAGGCACTTAATCTACGTTCAGCGGTATATATCACTAACTGGTTTTTAGACGTTTTGTTTCTTAAATTGACCATATAAAATACACCTAGTACATTCCTGTACCTTCTTGTTTCGAAGAAACCGAAAATTTTAAAATTATTATTGCTAGTTCTGTCTTTAATTATTATTATTACGTACTACTACTGTTTTTTTTTTGTTTAATAGTTCTATCAAATTTCTACTTAACTTAATGCACGTTCTATCAACATAAAATAAGAAAGCACTACACATGATCATTAGCTACCTTCATAAAAATAATATTAAGTTGTAGTCTCATTTTATCCAGAGGGATATTACTATAATAAATTCTCTTTTGCTCTCTTCTTTGTTAGAATAGGTATTAGTTAGTATGATGTTCCTATTGTGATCCGAATGTTTTATCACTCCCATTGGCCTACCTGTTTGTTCTCAATGTTCTGATCGGTCCAGAACGAGAAGAGTCTACTTTCCTTTTCTAGGTATCCATAGTTTAGGACTATTTTAGGCTTGCTTCAGAAACTTTTTGGCACAAGGCGAATTATATAATATAACTGTCTATAAGTGACTGGCTAAATAACTGAACAGCTGAAGCCAAAAAGAAAATTCTACGTAGTGTAAGTACCCACAAGTAATTTATTTTATTAATACAAATAATATTTGACTCTTAAAGCTAGCACAAAAAAGGCATCGAGTTTTATAGTTTCGAATTAAATTGATTTTTTTGAAACTAAACTAAATTACGTGCTAGGGGCATTTTAATGAAGATGGTCAATTTAAGGAACAAACGTCACAATACCAGTGTTATATACCGATGAAAGTTCCTCTTTCATAATTTAAACAAAAAATCCTCACTTAAAAAAATTAAGCTGAAGATGAAACGTCGCATTACAGATCTGATGATGCCATCTTGTGCAGTATAAAAAGTAAACTTTATGTTTGGACATCTCTTCGAACAAATTCAGGAAAAAATATAAACCGAAACAAAATTTTTTAGATTTTTACAAATATTTTGAAAGCCATGTATTTATTTTTGATTTTTTTGCGGCATATTATTGGGCCCATAATTATGCAACTTTGGCTAAACTTAACCGACTTCGTATGTCTTACCGCTCCCGAAATCTCAATGGTGAAGAACGAATTTGTTACACTCTGTATTACAGCATAAGCGAAAAATGTAAGAGAAAACCATCAATAAAATAATTGTAATTTTTAAACTTACAGCGTTATCACTACTTCCTCCATTCACTGACGAACCGATCTGAGCCTAAAAACGAATTTTTTTAAATACATTATTGCCTTTTTAACATTTAGGTCTATTCTATTCACACATTTGCAATGACCTTTTGCATTTCAGTCTTCAGTCTCATACTACTAACTTCACCCGGGTCAGCACGCTAATTCAGAGTCCAAGTTATATTAGATCCCTGATTTTGATAATTTCTAAACTGATACACACAGCACACTCGTCTCATCTTTCACTCTGAATTCTAGAACATTGGCCGCCGACGCACACATTCGCAGGCAGCATGGAGTATCACGCCTCAACAAATTCCTGGAAGAAATTTTATCTTGGAATGACAGTAACCAAGTGGAATTTAGTGTTAAGAAAATTCAGGCAGCAGTTTGCATTGCAGAACCGGATATAGTCATGGCTGGATACGTAATTCCCACCGGCTTCATCTATTAATTTGCTGGGCGTCAATCTGGGAGGAAATATGTTTTGGCATAACCACGTTGTGACAATCGCCAAGATAGCTTCTCAGAAACTTGGTGTAAATATGTCTTTCCGGACCAAAAAGTTGTACACACCTCAACAACTTTTAACACTATACAAAGCCCAGATTTGACTATCACTGCTCTCATGTCTGGAGCTCTGCACCCAAGTGTATTTGTCGGATACTGGATTACATCGAAAGGAAAGCCATTCGTCTGATTGAAGACCATGAGCTGAGCAAGAACCTCGGCAGTCTCGAGCATCGAAGACAGGTTGGCGATATGACTTTTTCATGGCATATCTTTAAGAGACATTGCCCGCTTAATTCCACCTAGAGCGACGAATAGCAGAAATACATGACGAACCACTGCCAGTAATCTTCTAACTTTGTCTCGTCTTCATTGTTTAAGAATGTCTTGCATCTGGAGGACGCCATCCTTGTGGAACGACCTTTCTGAGGTCGTGTTTCGCAACGAATATAACCTCCAACGAATTCATAACCAATATGAATTGCTTTATTCGCACACGCACCACTTCTAGAATGCCTTAACCTTAAAGGGTTTTTCGTATAGTGGTTTGTGTTTGGTCATAAAACCAATTTTATCTGTAATATGAATTTGTCAGGGACTGTTGAGTTTGGAGTTCACGCCATGTATCTGGTGGGGATTGTCGTCTATCAATTTTTCTTCCAGCGCTCGACATCGAGGTCTGTTTAGATTTGGACAATTTGAGTAGAAAAAAAAATTGAGCGCATTCAGGGAAATTTTACAAATCTAGGGCAGTCGCTGGTGTTGGCTAAAGGTACGGTTCCCTCCAGGAGGAGGCCGATGCATCAGTCATTTCGTCAAACGTTTGCGTCCATGCGGCCGATTCGATTTGATTCTTGTAAAGTGCATTTGAGTCACACAGAGACGGATGTGTAAGTCATTCCCAAGGGTTATGGGGACTCTGACAAAACGACGGGCCGGGTGATGAGCTGACCAACTATTTAATTTGGATGAGGATAATTTACAGGTTCACCTCCTGAAAGTGACAGCAAAAACTCTGTGAAACATCAAATCATGGGTACCGTGCTGAAATGATTAATAGAGCCGATAATGCAAAGGAGTAAAATTAATAAATTAATAACTACAATGCAAGATGTTGCAAATGTATTAGTAGTGGAAAAAATATTAAATATTAACAGAGGTTTAGAAAGCTATTATTGCAATCTCGTCTTAATTCCCTCGGCGCTTCACACCTCATGATTTAATATTGACGGTAGGGCAATAATAGCCTACTTCTAAACCTTGCTTAATAATAATACTATTTCGTGTTGGAAAAAACCCGATGATTTTAATAATCGAGTACTTGATGCTCGAGCGATTTTAATAATCGAGTGAATTGCTCGCGCGATTAATCACTTGAAATTCCATTTCACCAAGCGATGACGCCACCGACAGTCTAGCTGTTTACAGGTGATCAGGCGGGTATTTAGCAAAAAAATCACCCAAATATGTATTTATTGTTCGGGTTTACTCTTGTGATATTTTTAAACAAAAAGCTTTACCAAGAGTTATTTTTTTCACATCTTTCTCAATCTACGAGCATAAAATAAGTAGGTATTCAAAACTGTTTCTCAAATTCTGCCACTTTAAATTGTCAGATGCCCACTGTGTGCCCCTTAGGCTTAGTTACGCGACTGGTAAAATAAGCAAATAGGCGTTGGCGGTGATTGACACATTTTTAAAGAGGTAGGTACTTGTTATATCTGTTATGTTAACTTATATTAGTATTTTTAAGTCGAGCGATAATAAATAATCAAAGGAATGCCGTCCTAATGTAAACAAATAACTAAAGAATATCAATGCCCCGAAGATATTAGATATGATAGGTTGGTGAATCATTTTTATGACTAAGAAGACTGTGTTGATAAAACACCAGGGGTTGTTTTTGTAAGTTTTAGAAGTTTAGTCTAGAGTTTTTATTAAGGAAGAACATTTTATTCTGATTTTTAAAAAAATTATATCCTTTAATTTTTTAATATTTACAATCGGAGACCTAAACTACGCCGCTGGCTAGCCAATCAAAACAAAACCCATGTCGCGATGAATCCACTAAGGGATTGAGCACACTTTTTTGTATGCACCTTGTCGTTTATGTGTCTTTAACAAAGGCTTATGTCGTGTCAGCCTTCTGAGCGTCAAACTCGAACACGCCAATCGGCATATTTCACGTAGCGCGCGGCGTCGAGCGAAGATCGGGTATAAAGTGAAATGCGCCGATTTTCGATTTTTCGCTTGAATTTCGAGCGAAAAACTGCTCGAATATACGAGCAGTTTTTCACTCGAACGACTACCAAGCGGCACATTTCAGTCGGTGCCAAGTAAAGCTCGGGTATCGAGTGAAACGTAATAAGTAACGAGTAGTTATTTTTAATAATCGAGCGATGTCGGTTATTTCAATCAGCGGTTTTTAGCTCGAGCGGTCACAACACTAATACTATTATGACACACCCGTGTTTTCTACCTTATATTTATGTTTCAGGTTGGAATAATATTCAGATATCTCAATTGTTTGTGCTATTTTGCAATTTACATCGCTCATATATGACTCAGTTGTACGAGAATACCGATTACTAAACACTCGTTACTGGTATGCGACCATTTCTCTAGCGTATTATTCCTCTTAAAACATTGTTTAGTTGTAAAACATTATATAACCATAGCCTATGTGAAATCGTATACCAAAAATACTAATACTAACCTGAGTTAAAAGGTCCTTAAGTTTTCGTATCTCACTATCTCGGCTGACAATTTCTATATCCTTTTGAGCAAGTCCTTCCTTCATCTTGTCTAATTCCGCTTTTAGATTAGAGGCCTCTTTCAGTTCATTTTTCATCTCAGCTACCATATTCTTCAACAAACTTTCCGAGTATTCCGTTGCTCGAGCTTTTGCTTTTTGTTCATCTAGTACTTTTTCATTGTCTAATTTGACTTTTTCTAAATCGAACTTGATTGCTTCTATAAGACGATCCTTTTCTGTTAGTATTTTTTGAAGTTTGTCTAGCTCAATGACGTTACTATGTGCATGGCTTTGAAGTTCTACCGATAAACTTTCCTTTTCCGCTGTAACTTTTGACAGGTGACTTTCTAGTTGCTCTATTATTATTTTATAGTGTTCTTTCTCTTTTTCTATTTCTTCAATCACCCCTTTTGTTTCTGAAACATGTAGGCTTGATTCATCATTATTCTTCTTAAGGCTTAATACCTGTTGGTTCAGTTTTGTAATTTCATAATCCTTATTTTTTAACGAAGATTCTAGCTGTTGTATACTCTCGTTCAGTTTAGACGATTCTTCATTTTTGCTTGTTATTACATTCTGCAAATTAACTATCGTCATAGAGTTTTGCGATATTTTAATTTTATGATCATCTATTATTTCTGCTAAGAATTTCTTCTGATCCTCAGTAAGTTGAATGAGCTCATCCTCCTTTTTACAAATATACTCGGTCTTCTGAGCTATAGCATTATAGGCTTCGTTAAGTTTTGTTTCTAGATCCTTAACAACTTGAGAGAGGTCTTCTTTCACCTTCTCAAATTCGTTATTTTTCAAATTGAGTTGCGACTTAAGAGTCTCTATTTCTTTCATCAAATTACCTTCATCGGTAAGTTTACCTTCCAAATTCTTATTTATTTGTAATAGTTCATTTCTCGTTCTGCCCAATTCACTATTTTTTTCTTCAAGTTCCAGGTCTATTGCATCTTTTTCCTGACGTAAGATATTTGCTTCATCGAATGTTTTTGTGTAATCTGCGGTCACTTCGGATAGTTTATCCTTTATATTCTGTAATTCACTAGTTATTACATCTAGCTCCAGTTTAACCGCATCTCTTTCTTGCCTTAACCTATTTTCAGCATCAGATAAATTGCTTTGGTATTGATCCATTTCTTGGGATAAGTTGTCGTATTTCATCTTGGTGCTTGCTAACTCTACATTTAACTCATTTATATTAGAATCCTTAGCTGTTATTTTTTCTATTGCGTCCTTTATTTCATTATCTTTGGCATGTAAATCTTTTTCGTAATTTTTTTGGTTAACTTCTAATACCTGTTTTAATTGTTGTATAATGTTGTAGCTGCCCTCTAAATCGGTTTTTAGTTGACCGAGTTTACTGATTTCCTCGTTTAGATCCTGTATTGAACTAGAATCACTATTCGCTTGCTCTTTTAAAGCTATCAGTTCAGATTTTAAACTTTCCAACTTGGTAGTCTTTTCACTGTTTGCGGTTTCCAAGGCTAATTTTTCTTCGTTTAACTGTTTAATTTCTTCTTGCATATGTTCCACTTTCATAGAAACTTGTGAAACTTTGTCATGTCTTTCTTTTACTTGGATATCTTGCTCTTCAATAAGATCTTTAATTCTGCTCTCTAAACTTTCTTTTTGTTGAACCAAATCATTTTTCAGTTTTTCAATTTCCAAAGATTTATCTTTAATGTTATTATCCAGTTCTACAAGATTTTTGTCTTTTTGGGTAATAGTATCAGACATTTCTTTCCGTAAATTATCTAATTCCGTCATTTTTAATTTTACAGTTTCATGTAAAGTATCCCGTTCTTTTATTAGTTTAGCCTCAACATCGTTAAGGTTGGTTTGATATTGTGACAGATCGTTGGATACCGTTTCTAAATCAAGTTTCATAGTTTGCAATTCAGTTTCCAAGGAATGTACACGATTTTTTTTCTCTTCTATTTCCTCAGAAGCCTTCTTAAGATCTACTGTTCCTCTTTTTAATTCTTCCTCCAATTTAATTTTCTCTGTCTTATAATTTGTACTAAGAGCTTCAGACTCTTTGATGTTTTGTTCTAGACTGGCCTTAGTTGTATTTAAATCTTCCAAAATTTTATTATTTTGGTCGGCTACATTCTTAATTTCCAGAGTTAATTGATTGATCGTGGTATTTTTGGTTTCAATTTCCTGACGAAGCTTACTTTCTAGTTCTTTCCTATCATGGTTCGAATCTTCTTGTGTGTTTTTCAATTGTTTTGTTAACTCCTCAATTTTAATTCCACTCTCCGACAGCTTTGTATTAAGTTCTGCTATTATCTTATCAGTGTCCTCGGTTTTGGTCAATAAATTAGATTGAAATTGTGTATTTTCAGTCAATAACTTTTCTGCTTCTTCTTTAAGCAGCTTAATTTCTTTTTCATGTTTTTCTTGAACCTCTGTCATCGTTGTCTTAAAACTATTGTTTAGATGTTCAATAGTTAAGTTCAAGTCATTTATAGTATGTATACTATCCTCGTTCAATTTTATAAACTCGGCTAGTTTCGCTTCATTTTTTGTAATTTTCGTACCAAGATCTTCTTTCATAGTCTCTTCTTGTTGTATTCGATTTTGTAGTTCAGATTTGGCTTGTTCCAATTCAGCTTTTAGTTTTGATTCCAAATCCACTAAATTACTTTGATACTGCACGAGTTCCTGATTCTTTAATTCTAGATTCGAGCTAGTAATTTCAAATTTCTTCCTAAGATCTTCAAATGTTGTTTCAGTACTAACTACTTTATCGTTTAAAAGTTCTAAGTCGCTAATTTTTGCACTAAGTTCCATTTTCAATTTATCCTGGCCTTTCTTCAATGTACTTTCTATATTCAGATTATCCGCTTGTAGCTTTTCTATAATTTGATTTCTTTCAGCTACAACCTTGTTCACATTTTCCAATTCCAATTTTAAAACTTCCATATCTTTATCTTTTTGGAGGCATTGTTCTTCTACTTTAGATACAGACCTTTCACTGGATTCAATTTTGTTTCTGAAAGATTCTTGTTCTGATATTCGATTGGAAATTTCTTGTTTTAAAACATTTATTACTTCGGTTTTTTCCTCGCAGTCTTTTCTAGTTTGATCCAGATCATTTTGTAATGATTTGATTAACACTGAAAAGATAAAATAACTAGCTTTAATAAGTCTGTGTTTGAATTGCATACAGCGTGTATCAGCCAATTGGAATAAATTCTATAATGAATAAATGGGGGCGGGGCGTGTGCAAAAAAACGCTCGGACACGTCGATTGGTATTTCTAGTTGCGCATTTTTTTCAATAAAAACTTTTTTACAGTGTGTTTCATGTAAGAGTGGCCAATGCCAATTTTCTTATTTTAAAAGCAACACTATGTATATTATTCAATTTTTGGATCCCTCAGAAAATTTTAGACATATTTAATATCAATATCTATCTTCAACTGTTTCGGAAATATTAAGTGTTTCCAGATTTATTGCAAAAATTAACAACACACTCCAAAACGAATAAGTAATAGTGTTTATTACTTGATAATGTAAAAAACAAAAAACACATTAATATAGGAGTTCTGAAACAGCTCCCCGCGAACGTCTTGGCAACATCCTAATCTTAAATGGAAATTTCTTCTAACGTTACTGAACATCTCAGACGTGATCGATCTAATTGCAAGCGTTATTCGTATTCTTAAGTCAGCTAAATCCAGGGGTTTAGTTTTGTATACAATATTTTTGACATAACCCCATAATAAGACATCTAATGACGTTAGATCAGGGGATCGTGCTGGCCATTCCATCGATCCACGCCTCCCTATCAACCGATTTGGAAACATTCGGTTGAGATAGTGCCGAACATTTATTTGGTAATGCTCCATCTTGCTGAAACCATATCATATTCGCTGGAAGTTGTGGTTTTGCTGGATCAGGGTATAAGATGGTTAAAGTTGGCAAGACATTATTTAGCAGCAGTGCTAAATAATTATCATCATTTAAATTGTCATTAATGAAAAAAGGACCTTTGATATAATCTATGATTACCTATGATATTGCGTATGTTCTTCTCTAATCCAGTGAGGATTTTCCCAAGACCAATAAACGCAATTCTGACAATTAGTATGACCGTAAGTGTAAAGGTGCATTCATCAGAAAACAAAACATGTTCTAATCGGATCACATTGTTCTCTAACATTGCCATCATTTGTTCACAAAAATACATTCTCCTATCAAAATTGTCTTCCATGAGCTCATGAGTAGGTATCATTTTATAGGGATTCATTTTATTTTCTTGTAATGTTCGAATAATCGATGAATGGCTAACATCGGATATTGGGGCTGCTTCTCGACTAGACGTATGTGGGTTTTCCTCAAACTCAAGCATAATATCTAATTTTGTATCATCACTTATTGCATTCGTAGCTAATTTTTTTATCTGTTTTTCTATTTTATTAATTCTCCCTCGAGTTATAGGCGGCCAATTTGAAATTTTTTCAAGAAAACGAGCGAGCAACTTCCATTTGTGCCCGTATTTTATCTCCATAACCAATCATCTATAGAATTGTTATTTTGTGCATTTCTGTTAAGTAAACCATTTTTCTGATATGCAGTTGACGAAATTCAAACGACTATAACACTGACAACTACTGTCATGCAGAAAGACAACAATTTGCTATAGTCACGCGTTTTAAACATAAGTAAATAAAACTATTTATACCTTTTTTTTTAACTTCATATCAGTAAAAAGAACCGCTGAAATGCAATAAATCTGAAAACACTTAATATGTCTAAAATTTTCTGAGTGATCCAAAAATTGAATAATAATATACAGGGTATTGCGTTTAAAATAAGAAAGTTGGTATTGGTCACACACCCTGTATGAAAAGTTTTTATTGAAAAAAATGCGCAACTAGAAATACCAATCGACGTGTCCGAGCGTTTTTTTGCACACGTCCCCATCTATTTATTATAGAATTTATTCCATTTGGCTGATACACGCTGTATAATAGTGGAATGTGCAATTTCTTCCTAAATTAAAATTACAAATTTTTATGGGTATGAATTAAAATGCCTGTATATTGTCTGAACCAAAAATATTACATACAGTTGAATTGTGGATAGAACGAACATGCATCATCACCGGTAATAGCATGATTCAAATCGCGATTATACAGATCAAAAAAGACAAAACCGCCAATGGCCGTGATTAACATTATGACGGATGTGTGATACACGTTTCATCTAGAGAAATACGTTCATGACTACTATTGCGATTTTAAAAATATTTTCTGAAGAATCAAGCTCTAGCGATAAAATGTTTGTCCTTACCGATGGGACATTAACTAAAACCAACGCAAGAAAGGGGGGCGTCAAAACAAATATCACGTAATGTTTGTGCAGAGTTGCATTAAAGGTTGTTTATTAAATTTTTGAAAATGTATAATCTGCATAATTGATTCTATAACTTTTATGCATTTTTATAAAAATGCAAGTATGTAAAAATTAAGGAAAGTTTAAGTCACGAATAAGAAAATAAAAGACTTTTTATATATAACGTGTCCAAGATAAGGAGGGCCAGTACAGGGATCTCGGAAACCGTAAGAGATACGAAGTCGGTTAAATGGAGGTAAAGTTGCGCATTAACGTACCTAATAATATGCCATTTAGAAAGTTTTAAAATTCCGAGTACTTCCGGAGATATCCGGAAAAAAACGAAATTCTGAAAAATCGTTTTATTGTTTTCTTGGTTTTTTTTTTGAGACCGTAAATTGCGCTTTTATATTGCCACTTTTTCCGCTTTATCTAACAGCGTTAATTGTTTTGTAATCCGACGAATCGTCTTCGAAGGGCTATTATCAACTTTCTTTTTTTAAATACGGTCATGTTTTTCTGATATTAGAATTTGAGAGCTTATTTTCTCCCGAATGCAACGATGTATGACACATTGTGGTATGACACATTGTGGTTTAATGGCGTTTCGAGGGTATTTTGCACGGTCCTGTATTTCTCCTAATTTTATAAATACTATCTCATAAGTAAGCTCTAAATTTTTTACTTATGTTGGACTAGTTCAATAAATAACAAATAATTTAATAATAAGTGAACAAAAATACCAAAACAGTAATAAAACGAACAACGATAAAAGTAAGAAACTACATAATCAGGTGTTCAAAATGATTTCCGATATTCTCTAAGCACAAATAACATCTTCTAACTGCCACATAACAGTTTTTTTGAGATAAAATAAAACACGATAGAATATCAAACTTTTCAGCATTTGTAAAATTATGTTCCATATTTTCTGGAAAATAGAAAACCTCTTAAAACGCTTTCAAACGATCACAATGGGAATGTCAAGTGAAACAAATCACGCGTCACCATCTTAATTTTTTTGTTTCAAACGTTTACTTTTCTTTTAAATCCCGAATCAACAGAAGTTTGAAATAATGTTTCTGTATTTTGTTCACTTATTTGTGGTTTATTATTAAATTATTTGTTATTTATTGAACTAGTCCAACATAAGTAAAAATTTAGAGCTTACTTATGAGATATTATTTATAAAATTATGAGAAATACAGGACAGTGTCCCAAAATTTCCTGATATTGTTCAAAAAACCCTCGAAACGTCATTAAACCACAATGTGTTCACGTTCCAATATCAGAAAGACAGGACCGTATTTAAAAAAAGAAAGTAGATAATGGCCTTTTGAAGACGACTCGTCGGATTACAAAACAATTAACGCTGTTAGATAGAGCGGAAAAAGTGGCAATGCAAAAGTGCAATTTACTTTAGAATTCGATCTCAAAAAAACCCAGGGAAACAATAAAACGATTTTTCAGAATTTCGTTTTTTTCCGGATGTCTCCTGAACTACTCGGAATTTTAAAACTTTCTAAACGGCATATTATTAGGCACGTAAATGCGCAACTTTACCTCCATTTAACCGACTTCGAATCTCTTACGGTTTCCGAGATCCCTGTACTGGCCCTCCTTATCTTGGACACGTCGTATAGAGAAGAGCCGCACATCTTCTGTGCATTACAGGAGCGGCATTTAGATAGGGTTGAATGCTACCGACGTAAAAGTCGTTTGTTCTCTGATTCGTGACTCAAATTTTCATTAATTTTTAAATACTTGCATGTCGTATATGTTGCTATTTTTTTAAAATGCACAACACTTATGCACTTTATACATTTTCAAAAATTTAATAAAGTTCCGGTCGACCCTTAATGCACTGCACAAACATTTTAATTTTTATAGGTTATGTAATATTGTTGACCTCCGTTCGTGTTTGTTCGTACATATCAAGTAATACCCTATCTATGTATCGATATTGAAACACTTGTCAAGTGAATACGCGTACCTATGGCGTACGTGGTCTAAGTTTAGCGGTATTAACTTATGTTTTTAGGCGATTTATGTAAAGAAACGCTCTATGCCACCCAAGGAGTCAACCATTTCCATAACACCCTGTATTGCTGCAACCCGACATAATCGTAAAAATAGTGGAGAAATCGGAGTAGGACCTTAACAAGGTTTATTCAAGTTTATTAGGGTTTGTTAAACATATTAGACTGGTTTATCAGTGGAGTGTTATCTCTGCGTGTTAATTAGCTAGCCTAGGGTTTGTGAAAGGTTGGCCATACAGGAGTCAGTGTTGATACATTTTGTTGAATTATTACTGACTAAATAAGTCACGGGATCAAGGAGGACACGGCTTTGGTTCACAGTCTTTGAAGAATAAACAAATCACATTCTCAGGTAGGCTGTAAACAACTTCCCAGAAAAACAATCGGGAGCTCTGAAGATTAGTATAATTTCTCTTTGTCGTTTTCTGTTGATTAGACAAAGACATTACGTCGCCTTCGAGCGTTCGGCATGTACTTTTTATAAAGCCCTTATTGGGACGGCCGTCTTACATACCAGCTTCCATATTTGACACTATCGGATTGACAACTGTCATATTTGTCGTTATTGTTAAATAAGATTCTTTGTTGTATTTCAATGTTTGTGTGTTAAATGTAAGTATTGTTTGTGGAAAAATGGTAATTCTTGACTCAATATGACAAGACAATGCCACATCTGCCGTAAACTGGATAAAAATATATACTTTGAGTCACGTCCGTCGATTGTTTGTTTTTATTAACCAAGCCAGAAACAGGGAGAAGATAAAAAGAGTTGAGGATTCTACACATAGCGTCCCCATCTCATTTTTGTTGTGTTTATTTTCGTAGTCACATTAACGTACGAAGCAGATAGAAATACCGGGTTTGTTCAAGTCAATTAAAAACCAACAAATTTTCTTTGACAAACGACAGAGTCTAAATTTGCATTTTGGCAAAGAATTAATATTACCAGTAAACGGAATCTGTTCATTACTCTATGTTAATATGGCTAAAGATAAAAAGACATATAAATTTTACGAATACATGTTGATAAGTCCCTTTTGATAAAACCAGGCAACACTCTTAAAAGTACAATTGAAAATAAAACTCCAAAATATGAAAAGACAATGAAGAACTGATTGAAACGCAAAAAAATTTAGGCAAATCAAAATGTACACAAGATGAAAAAGAACACGAGCTGCAAATGGAGTTTTTACGACACGAAATAGCCAATAAAAAATTGTTTTTGAGTTTTAAAATATTTATTTTAATGCAAAAAACGACCAATCTCAAAGAATATTAAAAAAATGAAAATATTGTAATTCATATACGGGGTGTCGGGAAGTTTAGGGGATAATTGTAGACCGAAAACAAATGCTACCTCTTCCTATAACATTTTTTCGAAAATTGATTATTAATGGACTTACAGAGGGGGTGTTAAAGTTAACTTTTATGTGCAGTTTTTGCAATACCTTTTGCCACGCTCATAATATTTAACGAAATTTCGTATATGGGGCTTCTTTCGGATGAGGAATACAAATTTGCCCACCGTTTTTTCGAATTTGTAGACGGCGCCACATACGAACCTATACTTTAATTTGAATGGTCCCAACTTTTTTGTGCTACCCTGTACTCGCATTTTGACTGAATATTTTTATTCTCCTAACCTTTTGACATAAAGAAGATATACTACTTTTGTTTCGATAAATCTAACCGTTTTCGAGAAAAACGCTAAAATAACATTGGTTGCATGTGATGAATACGAAATCATTTCTAGCAAATTTTGTAATGAAATTACTTGGATTAACAATAAACGTATTATTATTATTATTACACGGGCATGGATAAACAGTTTTAGCTTAGAGTTATAGTTTAGCTTTATGCTAAGCGACCTTAACACTCCAATGATAAGCCAGCCCTATATACACAATTTTACAAATATTATTGTACCTACCCTATAATGTGATAATTTTGTTTTGTCCTTTAGATCTTTGGTGGACTAGAAAATTATATTCAGTTGAAATTTGAATTGCCTTGATTATTTATGAAAATTAACTTAAATACAGGGTGCTGATAAAGTCTGGAATAATCGATTTTTCTTGAAAACGCAAAACTTTTTCGAAAAACGCTCGTACCCGTCGATTTTATTTTATTCTTTGAAATTTTTTGGCGTTCTTCAATATTATACCGGATGCGCCAAAAACGCTAGGCAAGTGTCAACTTCACTTTTTCAAATAGAACACCCCTTTTTTTCTCCAATATTCAGATTCCTCTCTAAACTCTAGACAAGTTTCATATAACATATTGTATGGCTAAAGTCAACAGTAATTGAAATACAGGGCCCACAATAAAAATCAAGGTATAATTTTAAAGCTTGTTTTCCATGACAAATACTTAGGCTAAAAAAAAAATTCTAACAGGAAATTGGTAATACAGTGAACAATCTAAAAAATTATTTGAGTAAGTGTTGAAATTGGTGTCCATTTACGGCTCTACAATGTCCCAATCTCTTAACAAATTCTAACTGTACATTATGTACAATTTCTGGGGTAATTTGTCTTATGGTTGTTGTTATACGCGTTTTGAGAACATCAATATCTTCTGGTTTATTTTTGTAAACCCTTTCCTTAATATAGCCCCACAGAAAGAAGTCCGATGGCGTTAAGTCGGGGGACCTCGCAGGCCACTCTATTTCACCCCGTCGACCTATCCAATGATGATGAAATAACTCATTCAGGTATCTACGGACTTCGACCGAATAGTGGGCTGGTGCACCATCCTGCTGAAACCACATAGTTGTATCATGTGAGTCAGGAATGTTCCGATCGGGAAATAGGGCAATCAACGCTGGAGCGAGGTCTTCTTCAAGAAACTGCAAATATCTTTGGCCAGTCAAATTTTCCTCAAAAAAATAGGGTCCTATAACAGTATCCCGAATTATTCCTGCCCATACATTAATTTTTCTCGGCCGCTGGGTATGAATTTCTCGGAACCAATGGGGATTTTCGCTGGACCAATACCGGCAATTTTGACGATTTACCATGCCATCCAAGAAAAAGTAGCCTCATCGGAAAAAATTATGTTACTCGGAAATAATGCATCGTTAATCAAGTAATTATCCATGAAAATTTCGCAGAACTCATTCCTTCTGTCAGGGTCGCCTTCCAAAAGTTCCTGTACTCCTTGACATTTATATGCATGCCATTTTTCCTTTTTCAGGAACTTTGCCACCGTTGAATCGTGGATATTTTGAACATTTTGAGAAATGCTTCTTGTGCTCGAATGTGGTCTCTCTTCCAACGAAACTAGAATATCAAGTTTGACATCGTCGGAAATTTTAGGTCGTCCACTTCTAGGTTTATCCTTAATGTGACCAACTTCATTATACTTCTTAACAATTTTGGAAACAGTTGCCTGATTTATGTGTTCTCTATTTGGATATTTATCATTAAAATACTCACAAACTTCTATTTGTGTTCTCTTTCGATCTCCACATCCTACTATTATTAATATTTCGATTCTCTCAGCTTCCGTTAGAAACATTTTTATGGGTAAAAGTGACAACTTTGGAGTAAATATTAAATGTTTTGACATTTACGTAACTAAGTTATTATGTAGAAACCGGTATGAAGGTAAATATTACCCCAGAAATTGTACATAATGTACAGTTAGAATTTGTTGAGAGATTGGGACATTGTAGAGCCGTAAATGGACACCATTATCAACACTTACTCAAATAATTTTTTAGATTGTTCACTGTATTACCAATTTCCTGTTAGAATTTTTTTTTTAGCCTAAGTATTTGTCATGGAAAACAAGCTTTAAAATTATACCTTGATTTTTTTTGTGGGCCCTGTATTTCAATTACTGTCGACTTTAGCCATACAATATGTTATATGAAACTTGTCTAGAGTTTAGAGAGGAATCTGAATATTGGAGAAAAAAAGGGGTGTTCTATTTGAAAAAGTGAAGTTGACACTTGCCTAGCGTTTTTGGCGCATCCGGTATAATATTGAAGAACGCCAAAAAATTTCAAAGAATAAAATAAAATCGACGGGTACGAGCGTTTTTCGAAAAAGTTTTGCGTTTTCAAGAAAAATCGATTATTCCAGACTTTATCAGCACCCTGTATATGTAAAAGAAATATAAATAAATTAATAAGACATTAAATTGTATCAATGAGATCTCGTATCATCAAAGAAAATTTATGTTTGTAAAATCATATGCAAAATAGTTTCTGAGCATCCAAAAGACTTTCACCAGCTAGTGAATTAAATTATAATAGGGGTTTAAAATTACATCTACAAATAAATTTAAAACTTGCAATAGGCCAGTTAGTTGTGCTTTAAATGTGTCAAAGTTAGCATAAGTCCCGTCAAGATTGCCAAGTTTTCTCACCTACTATTTAAAAAAGCCGTAGTGTGAGTTGTAGGTATTGTATTTAAATTTAAGATATTTCGGCCGATGTAAAATACAATGCCCTCTTTTATAAATGGTATTATTGAAAAGGGTTTCAAAGGACCTTAAAATTATGTGCCAGTTGACCCCCCATTCCCATTAAAGATTTTAAGGGTAACATCTACCCCTTTAGAGGGTTAAACCACGAAGGCTGCAAATATTCTTTAAAAGTGTGTTTTATAGTTCGTTACCAATTTTTGTTACTTTTGCTGGGTATCTCGGTAATTATTGAACTTATCAAAAAACTGACGTACATGTCATGAGAACCCGAACAAACCCGACAATAAATCGTGGACAAAGATAGTGTTAGAAGTAAAAATTCTAAGAAACCGGCAATGTCTGTTTTGGAAGCGCAAAAATGTAATTTGCTTATAATTGTAAATTAAATTATAAATGTTTATTTATTACTTATAAAAACTGTTCAAAACTTTAAAATAATCACCTGTGGTAGTTACCGTGTCTCCTTCTAATGCGATATGTTTACTGTTGGCTTCTTGAAGGTTCCTTTTAAGATTCTCAATTTCCTCCCTGGCCCTCATCAGGTTTTCATCTGATTCAAATAGCTTATTAGCGTCAGCTTCTAGATGTTCCACCTTTTGCTTCTCTGCAGCTAACAGGGCAGCAAATTCCTTAATTCTTAAGGCATTTGTATCGTTCAGCACCTACAAAAAGATTTTTTTTCAAAAAATGATAAATTTATAGAAATAAATATTAATAAAACGGTACATATGCGAGTTAAAATATCACAAAGATTATTACTTATTAGCAATTTACGATTCCATTAGGAAACGCAACACATACATACATAAGAACCGGATATTTTGAAGGTTTAACATAACAATATTTTTGCTTGAATAAAGTCGCTCTATAAACTAAACTTAATAAGCAAACCCAAAACCTGAATAGCAAAAATAAGAAAATAGCAACTAAATTTTTATTCAAATTCTGTCACACAAACTAAATAAACTACAAGAATTTCGGAAACGGTAAGAGTTCCGTTTAATTTGGGAAAAATTGGCGTAATTATGGGCCAATAAAATGCAAAAAGAAAACAAAAATAAAAACAGGGGCTTTCAAAATATTTGTAAAAATCCAAAATGTTGCGTCTCGGTTTTCATTTTGTCAACTTTGTTCGAAGAGATGTTCAAAAATAAGTTTTAGTTATTTTTTTAAATACGGGACTGGATTTTTTATTTAAATTATGAAAGAGGACCTAAATCTACGTTCAGCAGTATACAACAATTACTGGTTTTCCGACGTATTGTTCCTTATATTGACAATCTTCATTAAAATACCCCTAGTAATTTACTTTTGTTTCGAAGAAACTGGAGATTTTTCAATTGGTATTATTGGTCCTTAATTATAAATATTAAGTACTACTACTGTTCTTATTTAAATTCAATTCACATTTCTACTTAGTGTAAGTAAAAGTAATTTATTTTATTCATACAAATAAAGTTTGTCTCTTCAATCCAGCACTTCTTTAAGACTTTTAGAAAAGGCATTTTCGAATTACAGTGAAACCTCTCTTAACGGCCCATAATTACGCAACTTTGGTGAAGAACGAATTTGTTACACCCCGTATTATTAATGGGTATAAAAATTATAATTTTAACGGAAAAAGCGTTATAAATGTTCTCTGGCATGCAATTAAGCAATGATTATATTTTTTTATAACTAGAAACTGTGGTATGTATTATATACAGGGTGAGTCGGGATGAGCATTTCGTCCGTCTCTCCCGACCCAGCATGTATAAGTTAGAAATTTAAATCTGCTGCATATTGCTATTTAAGTCACTAATAATCCTCAGAAATGTAATTAAAAGAAAATTCTATTTTAGTTTTTGTTAAATTCACACCACAACGGTCAAACCCAAGAACTTACGCGTTGTGACTCTATGCCTCTCTGAAATAATATCCATCAGTTAGAAACTTTATTTTGGTACGATAATTGACGGTAATAATTTTAATAAGCTTCCAGCTTATTATAAAATAAAATAAAAATAATAATATCTTATCAGGGTGATTAAACACCCTTGTTACAAAATTATTATAAATTAATTTAGTTATTGGACTTTATTCGCACTGTGATGCGGCTACCCGCAAACCGGAGCGGTCGTTTGGCAAGCAGCGGCTACTTCTCCGGCCTGCCGCGCGGTTGCTCGCACTGGACGGTTTGTGGATAGCCGTTGTCGTGTAAAGGGCTACTTGTATTTTGATGGACGGGACAGCTTCTTCCGAGGCCGCTATCCACAACGGTATTTCAACCGGATATCATGACGCCTGGCCGGGTTTGTTCGGTTACCCGCCTAGTGCGTCTACGCTCTTAAGGTACGGTTCCCTCCATGCGGCCCGGCCGTACGACTTGATTCTTGTAAAGAGCATTTTAGTCACACAGAGACGGATGTTTTGAAACCATTTCAACTAATAATTCATCGTCTCATAAAATAGATAATACCATGTAGTCCTTGGAGCTCATTTTACATTGCATTTTGCTAGTTAAATAAAAATAACCATCAAAATGACACATGCTGACATCAATACCTGCTGCGGCTGCGACAGGACTGTTTCTAGAGCAGACGATCGGCAACCAAGATACAAATAACTAAAGGTAAGATACCTAACGGTTCCAATTGTGGTCTGCGGCGCGCAGTGACGTCACAAGGCGAGTGATTTTTAAATTTCTTATGGAGATTTATACGGTGTTAGTGTTTTTAGCAATTTAAAGGTATTAAAACGTTTTACGCATTTAATGGTATGTGAAATGAAAAATGAAAATATATGACGAGCATTTACATATATTAATTTCTTAGAAATATAACACACATTACAGCTAAAATACCATTAAAATAAGAAAAGTTTCCGGCAAACTTTTACAACAACCGCCGCGCCATTGGAACCGGTCGACGATAGCCGAAGCTGCTCGGCAAACCCGAACAAACCAGAGCGGCGTTGTCAGTCTTCTACAGTAATATATCCATTACTATTTTAACAATTTTTGAGATGTTCACTCTTGTTGTGGGGCTCCCCATATGAAATTTGTTCAATCTGGAGGTGGCCCCCATATGATAGAAAAGTAACGATCTTTTTTTTCGTACTCTTCTTATTCTGAAACCGTTTTTTATTATTCTATTAGGTTTCGAACCGTCAACCTATTACTCTTGATCAAAGATTTCTGGCAACGCTGGTCGTCACGTAGTGTCATTTGCCATAATTTTCCATGGAAATTTAATTCACTAGAATTCGTTCTTATTTAGTAGTGTGTGTTTATTTAAATAAATATCTGAATTTTTATAAAATGAGATGGGCTGTGTTCGGTTGTGATATGGATAACCTGGCAAAGAAATCTGAGATAGAAATAGGCGTTTCCGCTCTACTAAGGATATAAACAAAAAATTAAAATGGATACGATGAGGGTATTTGCCTTTGAAACATGTATGGAAATTAAAATATTGTTTATTTAACTACTGAAGTAGACTATGAGTTTCTTTACCTACCTCTCCGTAATTTCACTATACTGAGAGATGGACTATTTAAAAAAAATAGTTTAATTTGTTTATAACTAGGTCGTATTTTAGCTTTAATCTTTGTTGTATGTTCATGAAATAAATATACCTAAATACCATTATATAATTCTTTCATTTCACATACTAATAAATGCGTAAAACCTTTTAATACCTATAAAAGAGAGTTAAAAACGCCGACAGCAATATAAATCTCCATAACAGATTCAAAAACCACTCGCCTGGTGACGTCACAAGCCACGCCTCTAATCGGTGTGGAATCTTACCTGGTAGTTATTTCTCAACGACCGCAGTTGTACACGGCCGACGCGTACCGCGGCTGCGTGGAGAGAAACGGATACATAAAGGAACATGGACAACAGTAGGCTGCGGCCGCCGTATTGCGGCAGACGCAGCCGCGGGCCGCGTGGAGATAACCGTACCTTCAGTTTGATAAGCAAGCCAGGGCCGAGCCGTGCCGGGGGTGCAAGGGGTGCATGGCTCCCGGGCGGCACTAACACGGGGCGGCAAAATAAAAAAATAACAAACAGAACCCCATCAAAAATATTTAGCCGCAAAGTGCCTTTCTTTGATAGCGGCATTTCTCCGAAATATTGTTTTCTTATTATTACAACAATACCAAAATAGTGCGTTGACGTTGAGCGTTCGGGCGAATCGGGCGGCGTAAAAAAGATAATAAATAGGTAATAATAAAGAATAGACGCTTGCCGCAAAAACGACAGAATATATTAATAGATTACTTGAATAAAGGGATCGCGGCTCGCGGCTTTTCTTTTGGCTTTTGACTCTTTACCGACTTTGAGAATGTGGGATTTTTTTATTTTTAAAATGCCGTGTTTTCGTGTTTATCTAAGTTTGCGTTTGCGTAGCCTTTTTTTAACTTTTTTAATTTAAGTTGATTAGTTGAAAACCAAAGAGCAAAGAGTAAAGATTACGATATTACGAATTAGGGAACGAGCCGAACGAGATCAGTGTCTATTTGATTTATTTTTATTTAGTGATTGTGAACGGTAGGTTTTAATTATTTTATATTAGTTCAATTCTTATGAATTTTTTTAATGAAAAAAATAATGTTTTAAATTTTTGCCAAAATTTTTAATCATAGTTTAATTATTTAGATGTCTGTGTCTGATGGTCGAAAGAGACTTTCTGGTTCACAATACCGAAAAAGAAAGTTAGAAAAAGAGGAAGACAAAAAACGATTAGCTGGATCATTAAAAAAGTTTTTTGTGTCCATGAGCAATAAAGAACCACAACCTTCATGTAGCCAAGACCCACATGTTCAATATTTTGAGTCAAACGAGGACAAAGAAGAACGACTGGAAAAATTGCAAGAAAATAAATCGTACGCCGAAGCGCCCGAAGTATCGGAAAAGGACACGCTGGATCAGGCTACAACGAACACGCCAGCAAATACACAAACTGAAGTTAGTGAAGATATTCTTAAGGTAAATAAGGAATTATTAAATGATCCAGCCTGTTGGCCGCAGGTATTAACAGATAATATTAGAATATCAATTTTAGATTTAGGACCAGTACAACTAAAAAATATTGTATATCCAGTAAATGATTCAAATAGATCTTTTAGCGCCACCTATTTCGAAAAAAAATTAACTAATAATGAAAAAGTTCCTAGAACCTGGCTTGTTTATTCAAAATCAAAAAATTCAGTATACTGTTTTTGTTGTAAATTATTTAAACTATCTGTTAATAGTTTTAACGATGATAATGGCTACAGTGACTGGCAACATTTGTCTCGGAATTTAGAAAGGCATGAAACAAGTAAGGGGCATTTTGAGAGTGTTAGAAAATGGGTTAATTTGAAGAAATCAATTGAGAAAGGCTTTACTGTCGACTCTTTTAATCAAAATTTAATTCAAATGGAAAAGAAAAGATGGACTTGTATTTTAGAAAGAATTATATCTGTCATACAGTTTTTAGCAGGACAAAATTTAGCTTTTAGGGGCAACACTCAAAACACTTTTCGAAAAAGGTAACGGCAATTTTTTGAAACTTATTGAGACAATTGCAAAATTTGATAACGTAATGGCCGAACATATTGATAAGGTTCAAAAAGATAGCAAAAAAATGGCACACTATTTGGGCGATAAAATACAAAATGAATTAATTTTCTTAATAGGAGAAAGAGTAAAGAGAACTATTATTGAAACCTTAAAATGTTGCAAATATTTTTCAATTATTCTTGATTGTACACCTGACATTAGCCACCAAGAACAGATAACGATTATTGTTAGATTCGTTTTCATTAATGACAATTCAAAAAGTATAGAGATTCGAGAACATTTTTTAGGATTTTGCCCAGTTACAAATACTACTGGCCAGGGATTATCTGATTTTTTATTGAATTATTTAAAAGAAATGGATATTGATATTGCTGATATGAGAGGTCAGGGTTATGATAACGGTGCCAATATGAAAGGCAAACACAATGGTCTACAAAAAAAAATTTTAGATATTAATCCTAGAGCCTTTTTCGTACCTTGTGCGGCACATAGCCTTAATTTAGTCGTTAATGATGCGGCAAAAAGCTCTCTTGAAGTAACAAATTTTTTTAACATTATTCAGGAAATATATGTCTTTTTTTCGGCCTCAACCTATCGTCGAATTGATGCTATCAAAACCCTTAGATTTGAATTAGAAAAAGTGTATGATGCTTTGTTTGCCCTCTATAGTGATGATTCTAGAGATAATGACACAAAAAATCTTGCAATGTCCCTAATTAATAAAATAAAATCTTTTAAATTTATATGTTCCTTAGTTGTCTGGTACAATATTTTGGCAAAAATAAACGTAGTAAGTAAGATAATGCAAAAGTCTAGCGTTATTTTGCCAGAAGCTCTGCGAATGTTGAAAGAAATTAAAATATTTTTAACCGAAATTAGATCTGAAAATGGTTTTATAGACATGCTTAATGAGGCCAAAAAAATTGTCGAAGAAATAGACTGCGAAATTTGTTTCTCAGCTGTTCAGTTAGTTAGACCAAGAAAAAAAAAGATTTTTTTTGAATATGAACATGAAGATGAACCCATTCAATCTCCAGAGCTAAATTTCAAAGTAAATTTTTATTTTTTTATTCTCGATATTGCAATTTCAAAATTAGATGAAAGATTTAAAGATTTCGAAAAACATAATGACTCTTTTGGCTTTTTAAATAATTTAGGTGCAATAACTAAAAATGAAATAATGGGATATTGTAAGAACTTACAAATTAAATTAACTGATTCAGAAACAGGAAATATCGATATAAGTGCAATTGATCTTTGCAACGAAATTATTGATACACTGTCAATTCATATTATTGATAAAAATAATATGTCGGCCAAAGAAGTATTAACATATCTCGTCATTAACGATTTAAAAGGAATATTCCCTAATTTATTTGTAGCCCTACGAATATTTTTAACCATGCCGGTCACTGTGGCACATGGGGAGCGATCATTTTCGAAACTGAAACTTATTAAAACCTACTTAAGATCAAATATGAGCCAATCGAGGCTTACAAATTTAGCAGTAATTAGTATCGAGGAAGATATTTGTTCCAGTATAGATGTTACAGATTTAATTAAAGAATTTGCTTTAAAGAAGGCAAGAAAAGTAGATTTTAACATTTAAACCCATCTAGGAATTGTAATATATTTTTGTTATTTTTTCGTTTTGTTTTAATTTTTTCTTTTCTTTTACTACCTTAAGAATGTAAATTTTATTTTCATTACGTTTTTATATATTTGTCAATAAATAATGTTGAAAAATGTGTTTTTATTAATTTTCCCAATCTAAAATGCAAACAGTAGGTGCGTCATACATACACCTCAAAATCGGCATTGAATTATCCAATTACTCCTATCTCCAATAAGATCTAGACACATTTGCTAGATAGAGACGATTTTTACTAATGAATATTTTCCGGGGGAAGGTAGGTACTTTTCTATCCGACTAGACTAGAAATTTACCTCATATCTCGCCTCACTAATCAAATTTCGCTAGGTACGCTAATAGGGCGGCATATTTTGTTCTTGCACCCGGGCGGCGGATACCCTAGGCTCGGCCCTGAAGCAAGCCAATAAGATGATAACAAATATTTTCCCTGCAAAACTATATTATACTTTGAAGTAAGGAAAGTATACATACTTCAAGGTCAGCCTTAGTAATCTCAGCTTCTTCAAATTTAAACTGCCAATCTTCATTTTTCTTCTTTTCATCTTCTAGCTGTGCAATAAGTTCATTTCTACTTTCCTTAAGTTTATTAAGAAGATCCATGTGCTCTCGTAGTTGGACTTCACATTCTGCTCGATACTAAAAAGAGAAACGATGTATAATGGTGGTTAGATACCAAACCTACCTTAGAAAGACGTACATTTTTACATACCGGATGATACAGGAGACATGGGGAAACGATAATTTATATATATAATTTTATAGAATAAATAAAAGTTGACAGTTTTTAATTTCATTTTGATGGCTCGTCACCTTTAATCCGACTGGTAATTGAAACGTGCTCTAAGACCTGGTTATTCGATAATAACTTACCAGTCAATAGTATCTGAATGGTAAATTACGGCAATATACTAAACGTTTCTTTACCGTATTCGGATTTAACTGGATAAAAATCGGGATGTTCATACGATACATTTTCATTCCGGTAAAAAAACGAATAACCGTAGTTTTCATCCAGCGATCACCTAGACTCTAGACGTGTGTACGATGGATACACGCGTTGTTGTCCATATAGTACGGCAGCCCGTTACCAGGATTTCAGACTGATCACGACCTAATTTTTTTTGATTTTTTTGGTGATTTAATAAAGACTTGAGAAGGAAATTAACAAGCACGGACATTGGCAACGTTGCGAAATCATTAAGAATCATCTTTACATATTAGTGGCGTCTGTGAGTCGGAAAAAAACCCGAAAAATCGAAATATTTTCAGCCGGAACAACCACCCCCAGAGGGGTTAAGCGCGCTTCAAGAGGTTTCCCTGCAAAGAAACACACTTTCCCCCCGTTTTCGAGGATTCTAAGCACGGTGGTGGTGTTGGATATCGCGGCAAATATATATTCCCCCGCGTTTTCGAGGATGCTCAGTACGTTGGTGGTGTTGGATATCGCGTCCGACCCCGTCCAACCCCTCCACCGACCAATACTCGCCCCCATTATGGAACGACATTACCTTTTAATAAAAAAAAATTACAAGTGTTTGAAAAAATTTTTTTAATTACTCTTCCTGTTTTATGATTTTTTTATTTAATTGAAATTAAAAATTTTTTTTTATTATTTCTAAAAAATTAAAAATAAACTGACTACGCCTTGGCGTTTTTTTCGCGCAAACTATTTAATTATATTTTTTCAGTTGGACCGGAATGAGAGACCATTACAACCAAAAAGAGAAGTACAACTATTTTCCCCATTCTCAACATCCTCGAAAACCGGGGGAGAGGAGGGCGGTGGGGGTCGGGCGCGATATCCAACACCATCAACGTGCTCAGCATCCTCGAAAACGGGGGAGGGGGGGATATATATTTGCCGCTGATACTTGAAAAAAAAATCACCCCTTTCAGGGGCGAGTATTGGCCGAACAAACCCCCAAAGAAAAATTCTGACGCCGCTATCGTGTTCAGCATCCTCGAAAACGGGGAGGGAGGTATTCTTGTTCCGGCTGAAAATATTTCGATGTTCGTCCGCCTCACAGACTCCACTATATGTAAAAAAGAAGTGGTCGTAACAGTTACCGCGCCTAGTCCGTTCTTTTTATTTTTTGACTGAGTTTTTGATGAGATGAAAACTGACATTTTCCGTGCGGTGAATAGTTTTGGTCTGAGAAAAATCGAAAATTGTTTACAGCGGAGAATTCAACTTATCACGCATCGTCCGTTTTACTTGGCGCATGTTAGTTTTCGTTATTCGTGACCGGAAAAAAAGGAGAACAGACATTTTCATCGACGCGCAAGCGCAGTGTGGGATCTTAGGTATGTCATTTTTTTAACGCTGTTCGAGTTATCGCGTCTCGTCCGTTTTCAAGCAGAAATCGTGTATTGTGGCTCGGAAAATGGGGGAAAATATGAACTGGCATTTTTACACACGCATTTTTTAGCAAAATCGTTTTCAGTCAAGAAAAAATTTGTATCAATAATAATGCAATATGGGGACATAGCTGATGCCGAGTTGTTATAGACAATCAAGCCACACAGCAAGCCGTCCCATGCGCGTGCCTTGTACCGCGATCATGAATTATACAGATATGAGATCCGACTCCGCTGCCCTACCTGCAGCTGCGCAACACGGAAAACGATCTGCTTTCTTACGGACTGAAATCACTCTGACGGGTAAGCGCAGCGTTCGAGTAAAACGTTCTAATTTTTTAAAAATCTAGCGATTAGTCATTGACTACATGAAGGCGTGATAACAGAACATTTTGGTAAAGGGCTGCCGGACTATCAGTCAAGGCGATATGAGTGTTAAACAACTGGTAATTTATATAAATAATTTTAGAGGCAGAAAACAAAGTAAACATTTTTTTTATAAATTGAGACAAAGGACACTTACTTTGTCATATTCTTCACGCAACAGTGCATATTTTTGTTCGGCTTCATCTGCCTGACTAGCTGCCCTGGTAATTTCTGCTCGTTCTAGATCCCGTTCCTTCAACAGTTGCTCGATGTGTTGTTGTTTTTCTTTTAAGACGTCCTGTACGAATAAAATAATTCAATCATCTCTATAAATCGTTGGCCCTATTGCAACACCACAGGCTTTGTATGCTATTTAAAAATATAAAAATACACTAGTACTGAAAAACATATTCATTATTAAACTAAAATATATACAAGAAGTTTGCAATAATACAATTTAAAGTATAATCATTATGGTAAAATGGAATTGAAAATGCATTCAAGGCTAATATGAATATGTTAGTGCTACCTGCTTAAATTAGCCAGAAAAAATATTACAGGGGAACAAAGATTTTTACTGCTATACTGGGTGTCCCAGAATATGTGGGCAATCCCGGGTTCAGATAGAACACTTAAAAATAACAGGAGAAGTTCTTATAAATTTTCCTTCCTACGGCCTCCCCTACGGAGATACGGGCCCATAACGGACGTCCCTGGAAATCGTTGTTTTTTAAATATTTTTTTAAGTATTATGTGTAATTTAATAATTTTTTAATATAATGGTTAGTAGATGAGTCTCCTTAAAATTCGCCATTTTAAACACATGAACTGAACTGAAACTGAAAAAAAGTACTTGATCAATGTCTATAAAGTGAACTGTTTTCGAAAAAAAAAATTGTTCAAGATGGTTTTTTGCATTAGTTGTTGTTTTATGTTCATAATATTCCCTCATTGTTGTTATGTTTTTTTTTTCACATGTAGCAATTTAAATAAGAATATTTATGCCAGTATCAGTTTATGGTAGTGTCTTGAAATTTGCGGGTTTTCTCCTTTGTCTTATTAGTTACTAACTTAGTAATGTAATTTACGTAATATAAATCATATTAAACAAAAATGTGTTTTTATCGACATTGATCAAGAGTACCTTTTTTTCAGCTTAAGGTTTAGAATATCCAAAAATATTATTGTCGCTCCTTCATCATACAAGGTGTACAAAAAAAAAGGATTTTTGTGTTACGTCTCGTCCGTCCCTGGCAAACTAAATAAGCCAAATGTGTTTAAAAGGGCGAATTTTAAGGAGACTCTTCTAATAACCATTATACTAAAAAATTATTAAATTTCACCTAGTACTTAAAAAATTATTTAAAAAACCACGATTTCCAGGAACGTCCGTTATGGGCCAGTATCTCTGTGGGCGAGGCCGTAGGAAGAAAAAATTATAAGTACTTCTCCTGTTATTTTTAAGTGTTCTATCTGAATCCGGGAAGATTGCCCACATATTCTGGGACACCCTGTATAAACTTATGGTGCACTTTTCTCCTTCGATGTAGACTTATCAGTGGCGTATTAAACGCTCGAAGCCCTTTAAAATTTTGCGCCCCCGAAACAGGTGATTTGTATTTAAGCTCCTGCCTGTCTTCATGCCCCTTTACGCTATATACATATTACGCCAGAAGGACGGACTTTTAGGCTTCTGCGATAATACGCAGCTGAGGCTTATAGCGGTGTATATTACATTATTTGAAGAATAAGGGGGAAAACAAACGATGTCACAACACTGACCTACAGAGAAAACTGAATTTATATTACTGAATCTCGTGTAACAAAATAAAAAGACACGTGAATGTTTAACGTAATTTACTGTTTAGTTAACTTTTTAAGTAAATAATTTTAAAGTAAGTTTTATAATACATTTATTTTTAATGATTCAATAATTAATATATTTTAGTTTTTTCCCAGTACTTACCGCGCGGACAATGTCGTTTTAACCATTATGGGTATCTTTTTAAAGCTTGTTATTATTATTCGGACATCGTTTGTTACAGCACGCGTTTGGGTCCTGACATTACCAACATTACAGGGTAATTATTTACAAATTCCACAAAATGGACATTGTTTGTTTTTTCTCCTTACTCTTCATTTATACCTGTCCAAACATATTTTGCCTGATAAAATAAATATACAAGTCAGATAGAATTTAAATACGATCTATGTATAACCTAGTTAGTACATAATAAATAATTATTAATTAAATTACTAGTCATAATATCCGAATTGTAAGATTTATAATAGAATTTCGCTACTTTTTGATAAGGTCTTAGAATATGGTCTCGCTTAAAATCGCATGCCTTTCTGAACGTAAAGAAAAATGGGCGTTACAACATGTCGACCCCGTTAAATATGCTCCCTTCCCTTCCTTTCCTATATTCTAACCTTTTCGGTGATGCCTAAAACGGTTTTTGTGATAGAATACCGTATTGCATGCACTGTTTTGTGGCTCTAGCGTACGAGTCAATAATTGTAAACCTTAGTTCTCTTAGGAGGGAGGTACAGAATTCGTATTTTAACGTTAAAAATGGTTCTGTCATTCCTAATGATGTTGATAGATATCATTATGTGTATAATCAGATTCGTCCCAATGACATCCCGATCCAGATCTACTCCCTACTACGCCAAATGTCAACGTCTGTCAATCCATACGCAACCAATTTTAATTTCTTCATGTGAAAATCTTTTTATCGGATATTTTAGCGCTTTTTCCGCCGATCTATGCATTTTTCAAGTGACTCAAACTAAGTTTTTTGACACCATGTATCTCTCTGAAAGAAAGCATTTCTGGACCTCTACATGACTTTTTCTCTTAATTGGCCTGCAGAATACATCATTAAAATATTTCCCTTTCCTCCTTAATCACCCTGTATATTTTCTAATTCGTAAACTGCAGATTTCCGTATATACATGGTGTTATAGAAATGACTTATTATATTTAAACCGGCAAATCCTGAGACGAAAATAAATTGACGAAAAATAACCTTAAATGGCGCTTTGAATTATTGTACGAAATATACACTTTATATGAAATCTGAAAATTTACGTGGCCGCTACTGAGGACGTTCGCAATCAATAGTTTATTGAGGCGGTGTTGTCATGTATTGCAACACAGAATTTGCAAACAAGACGTCTTTGACTCGCGTAATCGCTTCTTTTTCAAAAAAAAAATACTACAATTTTAAGGTACCTCTTTTACCTTCGATCTTATAACCCGTTTTATAATTAAATTCCATAAAAAATAAAACACAAAAAGTATGTTTTGCAACAGAACGTACAATCACAATATTTCTTATTATGAAATAAATTTCACAACAGAAAAAAAAATCGGGTAATGCTACAACTAACAAAACGTTTAAAATTCGTATACATCAAGCACGTGGAACCCTCGACAGCGTCATTCCACCATCGAGTCTCGAAACATACTGAAGCAACGATAGTCGCGCGCGGCAGGTATCCAAGCAAGGGCGAAACATGCGGTGTGATCTGACAACACTGTTAGTATACTCTAGTGGCCCACATTATGGCTAACTGTATCCATATGGAACGGCGCGACAGCATGTTGGTAAAAAGGGATTTTACCTTAGTATTTAGATATTCGATTAAAAAAAAAGTATGCAGACTTTCTCCAGGACACCAATTTAAATATAATAAGTAATTTCCATAACACCCTGTATACACGTGTATATTTTTAAAACTTTCGGGTTTTAGAAATTTTGTAGAGGTGTAATGAAAATGGCTTATTATAATTCTTCTCGATTTGGTTCCGTGATACAAAACACAAAGTATGATATCACGCAAGGAGGCATAGTCAAATAACTCTCCAGTTATACCACTTGGCTCTCCAGAGGAATATATTTTACGTGAGATCGTACAAGGTTGGTAATGTCAACTTTGCGTCACTGCGTGGACCAGACAAACTTGGAGCGGCTAGATATCTTACCTTGTGTTTACTGTATCATGATACGGTTCAATACAGTAGCGAGCCTTCACACGGCTTCAGTTCTGTTCGAGACGTCGAGGTGGCTTTACGTCGACCACGGATCCCTTAAAATGGCTAGCGGTAGGTTTTAAACGTGTGTAAATAAGGTGTTATTTTAACAAAGTGGATACAAAATGTAAAAGCGTCGTCTTGTTTACTACTTACATAAAGTTCGGCTGTATTTACATAGATTTATTTCCTATAATTTAAACTTACTAGTAAACTTGACAACATCGCACACGATTGATGTCTCCTAAGTAACAATCATAAGGCGTTTATTTGCTTTGAGTAGTACACGCTGATTTTTATGATAATGATATATAATAAGGTGATTTTTCTCACTTAGTAACTCAAAGCGCAATTCATGGTTTTCTGCAAGTTGTTTTCATCTAAGGATTTGCGGGTTTAAATATAATAAGTCATTTCCGTAACACCCTGTATAAATATTACCTGATTGCCAAAAAAGTGACGGGCGAATTCGCTCCCAGATGATTTTTACTATTATTAGAAGTATACCTTAAATTATCAACACTGTTGCCAAATCGTACTTATTTTTCAGATTGATAGTATTTTCGTCAAAGTCGTTGCATTTCTTAGAATAAAATAGTTTTATATAAAATTTTATTTAATATTTTTAAAAAATTCCGATAAAAAAGGCAATACATAGTTTAAACTTTATAAAATATTACGCATTTTGCAGTTTATTTTTTAATTTTAATAGTAATATTTACATTGTACATATTTGTACAATTAAATTCTGAATTTAACTCTCCTACAAAATTGTACCACCCTTTCATCTTCTGGCTGAAGTGCAACGATATCTAAAGCAAAGCAATCTCCAACGCCAACGTTTTCTGCTTAAAGAAAGGGTAAGCCAACTATGCAAGAAAGATATTAAGAGCCGAAATTTGAATGTTTCCTTAAGTTAGCTAAGGTAGCCTTAACATTAGGGTAATCCTTAATAAAACTGTTCTAAATTAATTTGAGGGTTAATTGACGTGTTAGGTCTAAGAGTACCACGTACTTAAAGATCTATTCCTTTAGATGAGAGTTAAAGAGAACATTAATATACTGTCCAACTTTTGTTAAGGATGACTTACGTCATTCTGTATCTTAAGGTGACTTGGAAATATCGGCGCTTAATGACTTGAATATATATAATAATATAAATAATATCGCAATTTCTTTACATATAGGAGCAGCTTCAAAATGCGCGGTCATGGCTTAAATTCCTGTGATTTTAATTTTTCTAAATTTGAAATCAGTAATCTTACATAGACATTTCTTATTTTATATTCCAAGAAGAAATTTCACGGTGCTTTTAATGAGAAGATATTTGGCAACAATGATCTGATAATACTCTTTAATTGAAATTCTCTTCGGAGTGAATTCGGCATATGTTAGGAGTAAAAAAACCTACATGCTTGACGGGAGTGAATTAGATTCCGCCTTCTTGTTGCCCAAGGATGCCCAAGACAAGGAGGCCCTATATGGGGCTCTCGTTAGTGGTAACAGATACAACTTCTAATAAATGGGAAAAAATTATCGCAATCAAAGCACGAGCAACTTATTTGGTAAGATTTTTAAGTTTTGAGTTATTTAAAAAAAAACTATTCAATTTTATTTTTTCCAGCGTTAATATTAACGTTAGAGCAAAACTGACAAAATATTCTCACAACAACTTTTAGTGAACTCGAAGATTACATAACACATTTTTATAAGACATTTTTCAACCAATCATCAACTTCGTTTTTCTAATACGGTCCTGATTTTAGAATTTTAACATCGTTTTTATTCTAAATTCAAGGATGTACCACACATTATCGTTTAATTACGTTTCGGGTCTTTTTAATCAACTTCATGAAATTTTCAGGATACGGACCTGTATTTTTCATAATCTTGTAAAAACAGTTCAATGCAGTAGGTATTAAAATGAATATTTTAAAAATAATAAATATAATAATGCACTACATAATAATCATAAAACACGATAATTTATTAACAATAACAAAACAGTGAGCATAAAAAAATAAACACAAGTAGGTACATGGGTAAAAAACAAAGTAAAACTAACAATGGATTATTAGAAACGAATTTTCCAAACGGTGTACGAAATGATTTCCGTCATTTTCCAGAGACCCTGGATACAAATGCTAACAACAGTTTTAAAAAAAAATTAAGTTGATGATGATTTTTTGAAAACAAAACGTCGTATACAAAAATTTGTTATGTAATCTACGAGGTCACTAAAAGTTGATGTACGAATGTTTTTGCAGTTTTGCTCTAACTTTAATATTAACGTCGAAAAAAAATTAAATTCAAAATTTCAGTTTTTCTTAAATAACTCAAAACTTTAAAATCTTACCAAAACTTTTTGTACGCCATATTGTTCGTGCTTTGATTGCCATACTTTTTCCCCATTTAATCGAAGTTGTATCTGTTACCGTTAACGAGATTCCCATAGAGGCCCTCCTTATCGTGGACACCCTGTATAAACAATTTTTTTTGCAGCAGAAAAATGAATTTTATGAAAAATATAACTAATAATTTACATAATGTGAAAATAGAAAATTAACTAGTAAATAAAAAGGAAATTCCTAGTTTATTCAATTTATTAGTAAATTTTTCACTCCACATTATGTAAATTAGTTAAATATTTTACTTTTCATAATAATTATTTTCAATTTTTTCTTTTTCTGCTTCAAAAATTATAATTTGGCAACATCATAATCTCGGTTAACTTTCTACTGTAGATGAAGGTATACAGGGTGTTACAAATTCGGCCTTCGCCATTGGGATTTCGGAAACGGTACGAGATACGAAGCCAGCTAAATTGAGGCAAAGTTGCATAATTATAGTATATATTATTATATAATAAAAATATTTGAAAATTCTATAATATTGCGTTTCGGTTTTTAGTTTTTCCAGACTTTGTTCGCAGAAATGTCCTAAAAATTTGACTTTCTCATTGCTATTATTTATTCTCCACAAGATGGCATCATCAGATCTTCCATGAAACGTTTGTTTTTAGGTCATCAACATAACTAAATATTTTTTAATGCGGTCCTGGATTTTTGTTTAAATTATGAAAGAATACCGAAATCTACGTTCAGTGGTATACAACACTTGATCATCTTCATTAAAATATCCCTAGTACGTTCCTCTAATTTACTTTTGTTTCGAAGAAACTGAAAATTTTAAAATTATTATTGCTATTTCTGTCTTTAATTGTTATTGTTATTGTGTACTACTACTGTTTTATTTTTTAATTTAAACTAATAGTTATATCACGTATCCCTTAGCGTAATACAAGTAATTTATTTTATTAATACAAATAAAATTTGACTCTTAAAGGCACTTTCTTAAGACTTTTAAAAGAGGCATCGAGTTTTAAATTTTCACATTATACCGAATTTAACAAAAAAAGGTAAATTATAGGAAGGTACTCGGGGGTATTTTAATGAAGATGGCCAATTTAAGGAACAAAACGTCAGAAAACCAGTAAGTGTTGTACATCACTGAACGTAGATGTCGGCCCTCTTTCATAATTTAAATAAAAATAAGTCGATGATGGTGACCCAAAGACGAAACGTTGCATGCAAATCTGATGAAATAAAAGTAAAATTTACTTAAGGACATCTCTCGAACAAATCCCGGAAAAAATAAGAACCGAAACGCAAAATTTTAGAATTTTCCAAATATTTTGAAAGCCGCTGTATTTATTTTTGCCGTTGTTCGGCATATATATTGAAATCCCAATGGTAAAGGCCGAATTTGTAACGCTCTGTGTATACAGGGTGTCCGGGAACATGTGGGAAATCTCCCGGATATGAAGAAAACACGTGAAAAGAATACTATAGGTTCATATAAACTTCTTTCGTATCGGCCTCCTCTTCGGAGATATGGGCTCCCAAAGAGCACCAATGGAATCAAGTTTTTTACACATAATTATTGAACCACCTGGTATATTTCAATTATTTTGTAATATGATGTATACCAGGTAAGACCCGTCAAATTACTACCCAAGAAACTGTTGTGAATTACTCACAGCTGCAAGGACGGACTAGCTGTAACACTCATGGGCCCATTTTTTTTACGCATTGTATGACGAGAACTTTGGACAATTTTTTTTACATACCTTTAACTATTGGCTAAAAATTAAGTACTCTTCATTCATGTCGCTAATCCCAACCGTTTTCGAAAAAACGACATTTCATATACATACATATTTCAATAAAAGATACATCTTTGTTCCGATCCAATGTTCAACCTTCAAGATTCCGCTTTTTCATATTTAGCCCATGAGCAGTTAGGGGACTCAGTGTAAATAAAATGACGTTTTCTCGAAAACGGTTAGGATTAGCGACATGAATGAAGAGTACTTAATTTTTAGCCAATAGTTAAAGGTATGTAAAAAACATTGTCCAAAGTTCTCATCATACAGGGCGTAAAAAAAATGGGCCCATGAGTGTTACAGCTAGTCCGTCCCTGCAGCTGTGAGTAATTCACAACAGTTTCTTGGGTAGTAATTTGACGGGTCTTACCTGGTATACATCATATTACAAAATAATTGAAATATACCAGGTGGTTCAATAATTATGTGTAAAAAACTTGATTCCATTGGTGCTCTTTGGGAGCCCATATCTCCGAAGAGGAGGCCGATACGAAAGAAGTTTATATGAACCTATAGTATTCTTTTCACGTGTTCTCTTCATATCCGGGAGATTTCCCACATGTTCCCGGACACCCTGTATATGCCTTCGAAACATTTTGAGCGTCTTTCCCCGTACATATAAACTAATCGACCATATTGAAGAAGAAAGTACATCTCAAAATTTGTCATTTTTGTGTCCTTTACATAATATAAATAAACAAAATACTAATTGTCTAATTGTAAGGGAAATATTAAAATTGAAGCGCAAATGTATGTAGCACAAGGGACAGTAATTTGACATAATATATATATTTTGGTAATACAAATATACATATTTACAGAGTACAGAGTGAAACCCCGACATATTAAACAACATTTTTAAGAACTTGTAACTTTATTTTTAGAGGCAAAATTTGTTTTTCGACAATGGTAAATGTAATCTATACGCTAAGCCTGAAACGTTTTAAAATAGTTATATATTAAATATACATAATACCTAATCTGGCTAGGGAGAAAATAAAAGAAAACTAAGATCAGTAATATTTATTAATAAATTTAACAAAAAACAGTTAAATAAAATATAAACTAAATTAAAAAGAAAATAAAACAGAAAATAAGGTTAAAGTAAATTAAACATAGTTCGATTAGGAATGTATCAAACACTAATATTAATGTTGTAGCTAGCCTTATATTTAGCAACGTTTTTGATATCACATTGATTGTTTCTGAATAATTTTCAAGTTGCCAACTAGTTTTTTGATATTACCGAGGCGCACATTCAGCAAATTAGCTATTATACAACTAGTGCGACAAGTTGACGTGACATAAAAATTGTCCAGTCAGAAGCTAAAAAAAATCTTTCGCACTCGTACATGAAAAAAACATTTTATTCGATGCCTGCAACTGTTCTCTAACGTTGGCTGAAATTGTTAAAATATTTTTTCAAATTCAATAATTAATAATAGTAAAACGCCTTAAACTAAAGAAAATTATTTTTACATGTTTTATGCGTGAATAGAAAAAGTTAGTTTCTCTACTTACTAGGCATTGTGCAGTCGCCTGTTGACACCAAAAAATTGTACAGGATGTCTCATTTTCGACACTTTCCGAGGGTATTAGAGTTATTATTAAAGATAAAATATTGTGACTTCCCCTTTTCTACTTTTCAACGAAACGAAAAATTCCGGTCAAATTTGTCGTGGCTCTCTTAGTTTTTAATCTACAGGGTGATTTTGAAAATCTTCGCTTTTTAAACACTCCTCGTATTTCCGTTATGTGTTAACTTATCAACAAGGTAAAAGTGATCTTCTTAGAGAGATGTGTGCGTAAAGTTCAGCGTCGTAACCGTTTTCCTCTTCTTTTTGAGATATTAACAAAATTTAAAAATTTTAAATATTACTATTGTAATTAATTAGGAATACATTCTTTTGGATTGGAAAATGTATAGTTGCTTATATTAAAAATAATCTAAAAATGCTATATTTTTAATAATTTACTTATAACGGTAGGTCAGGCCAATTTATTAGAATGGTGGAAACAAGATCTATCATATTTTTATTACTAATGAAATACATATTACGTAAGTTTTTATAATATACTTTTAATTTAATTATTCTTAACAATGGCCGTTTATGATGAGAATAATGAAAAGTACATGTTGGCATGTTTTATACAGGGTGTTATGGAAATGGCTTATTATATTTAAATGGGTGACTCCATGGGTGTCCTAGAGAAAGTCTACATAAATCGAATATCTAAATACTAAGCCTTAGGTAGGCTTTTTGCCTACATGCTGTCGCGGATCTGGTTTCAGTTAGCAACAATTTAGGTCGCGCGTGTATTGATATGTTTAACCTTCAGTACCGTTGCTTCGGTATGTTTCGATACTCGGTGTTGGAACGACATTGCCGAGGGTTCATCGTGCTTGATGTAAACGAATTTTAAACGTTTTGTTAGTTACAAACCCGAACAAACCCGATTTTTTTTCTGTTGTGAAATAATTCATAATAATAAATGTTGTGATGTGATTTCAAACTTGTGTGATATTATCTACTGTTGGTTCTGTTGCAAAACATACTTTTTATGTTTTATTTTCTTATGGAATTTAATTATAAAACGGATTATTTTAAAATAAAATCGAAGGTAAGAGAGTATGTACTTTAAAATTGTAGTTTTTTTTCTAAAAAGTTTGAAAAATAAGTGATAACGAGGGTCAAAAGCGTCATGTTGTCAAAAACTGAACACGTGCATTTACAATTCTGTGTCGCACTATGACACCACCGCCTACAATGCGCTGACCTCTTTTGAGCCTTGAGATTGCCTCAATAAATTATTGATTGCGAACGTCGTCAGTAGCGGCCACGTGAATTTTCAGATTTCATATAAACTGTATATTTCGCTTAAAAATTCAAATGCTTATTTTTTTTTTAAATTTATTTTCATATCAGGATTTGCCGGTTTAAATATAATAAGTCATTTCCATAACACCCTGTTTCAATTTAATATTTAGAATAGCTGTAATAACATTTTGAATTTGTTTCTAATAAATTGACCATGGCCTACTATTATAACTACAGTAAATTATTAAAATTTTTAGGTTATTTTTGAATATAAATAGAAATAACTATACATTTTTGTAAACCCCAAAGTATGCTAAATTAATTTAAAAAAAAGGGTGTTCCATTAAAAAAGTTTTACTTCTGTTAATAACTGAAAAAATAAACTTTTTAGAGAAAAACTGGTTACACTACTGACCTTTACGTAAAAATCTCTAACAAGTTCATATTTTACCTTTTTGATAAATTCACGCGTAATACGAGAGCTGTCTAAAAAGCGAAGATTTTCAACCCTGTAGATTAAAAACTAGAGAGCCATGACAAATTTGAGACTGGAATCTTTTGCTTCGTAAAGTAGGATAGGAAAGTGAAAACCGCAACATTATCTCTTTGATAATAACTCTAATACCTCCAGAATGTGTAGAAAATGGGACACCCTGTACAGTCCATGTTATTTCATTGACATCCACATCGGTTATTATAGAACTACGTGGCGAGAACCATAAACAAGGTCAATTCTAATAAAATAATTTTAAATGAAATGTAATGTAATTTTCATTAAATCTCAAAACAATCGACACAATGCAGACGATAAAAATAATCGCACATACTAACTTCTTCTATCCACTCTATTAAAAAGGTAATAAACGCAAAACAAAATCAACGGATACCTTAATAAAGCATATTGCCTAAAGCTAGTAAAGCCTGTGGTGTTTCTACATCTATATTGCGACATATCGAGTTCAGTATGTTACCTGTAGAGCTGTTCTGGTCGGAACTGGAGTGGCACTGCTTTTTAACGGTACCTTCTAACAAAAAAAGTCCAAAACATTCCTGTATTAGTATCAAAAGAAAACAAAACAAGTTAAGTTGCACTACTGATTAAAACGAATGTTACACCGAATAGATTATAAGGTTAACTTTTAGGTTTACTAAACAAAAGTTTAAGATATTGACTAGTTTGAATTATACCGTAGTATACAAGGTCATTCACGATGAGTGACATAGAATGGCCTGTATGTTTTCGCATTTTTCGATTCTATATAAAAAGTAACTTTTGTTAACAATTTCCTATACCCATTTGTAACAGTTTCCGAGATAAAATTCATTAAAGGATTTTTTTTTTAGAAAAACGCATGTCAAAGATAATTTGACCTTATTTGTAACTAATGCAGTTAAAGATTTAAAAATTTGAGAAAATTTAGAATTTTTCATTTCATAAAAATACTAGACACTTTTTGTACAGTACTTTCAAAATTATACTTTTCAGATATAATAATAATATGGTTCTTGTCTTTTTCTAATGGAACACCCTGTATTTTAATTCACCAGTACATATAGAATTACATTTTCTAACTGCTGAGTATATGCATGTTTCTACCTTCAGTAGTTGTTAAATTATTAAAAAATTGACTAATGAGTATTTATTATTATACAGGACGGTGTAACTTTTAAAATACCCTGTATAAAATTTATGAAATAAAGACCGATACATTTACTAAATTTTTTGAAAATTTTTGAATTCTTAACTGCGTCAGTTACAAAGTAAGGTCAAATTACCATTGATATTGTTGTTCATAAGGAATTAATTAATGCATATTCGTACTTTTCTCTTCATTTCTTTGGCAATAATTCTAATGAAGCAGTATTCACTGCCTCAGCCAGCTCTGGAGGAGTCCCAGAAATGGAAAATTCATCATCACTTATCATTTTATACTGTTTTGCTTTCGGAAACAGTAACAATTAAATTTATAAATTTATATGCGTCAAGTTTGACAATTCAACATTAATACGTTTCAATAGTAATGCAAGCAATTTTATTACGAATTTCAAAGCACCATTTATTTGTGAATAAAATTATTCGCAATTTTTTCAAAATTAATCAATATCTGTCGATATTTAAACGATTTTTGGAAAAATAGTATGTTTACCTCGTAGGAAAAGCCACATTCCTGGACTTTGGGTTGCTAAGTCTCGGCTTGCGCCTCGACATAGCAACCTTAGGCATTTCCTACTCGGTAAGCAATGTACTATTAATGAATTTTATCTCAAAAACGGGATATAGGAAAGTGTTAACAAAAGTTACTTGCATTTTTACAAAGAATCGAAAAATGCTAAAATATACAGAGGGTCTTTTTAAAATAAAAAAGTTAAGCCTAACTTCCGGTATAACCGGAAGTGATAGATACGCCAAAATAACTTCATTAACAAGATCGTTATCTTTTACAACGAGTACCCTTATTCAAATAAATATATTTTTTAGTTCCCGAGATCTTTTAAGAGCTGCGTTTAATCACAGGTTACCAAGCAGGCATTATTTTATGTGAACGTTTAGCCAAATATACTTAATTTTTTTTCTAATCTAAAACTGTAAACTCGTAAAGTTAAAAGATTGGAAAACGGTATGAAAAAATTGCGTTAAAATATATAATGTTATAAGAATAATAGCAATTTCAAATGTGAACAATTTTTCATGAAACTTGTTGATACCCCAATCAACATGTCAGACAATCTAAATATCAATAAATTAACTTAAATAACTTTATTATTAACGGCTACAACTTCACGAAAATAAATAGTGATCAACTGATGGTTCCCGTCTCTTTCTAACCTGCCAAAAAGCGGCATATTTTTTAATTAAATCGATGCAACTTATATGGCTCCGATTGCTAATTTGGGATTGTTTGGGATCCTCATCTGAATAAGCCACTCACCGTGAATATACATATTAAATTATATGCCATTTACTGAGAGTACAGTGTCGGATAGGTTTGAATCCAATATTCGTTACTGGCGTGTATTTGCCACGTCGTGTGTATAATTTACTAGTATAATAATTGACAATTCTACCATTCACACAACACTTGGCAAGTATACGCCATTACAAATATTGACCAAGTACACCAGTCGCCATGTTGCTCTAACAAAAAGCGATCGCCCAGAGCCGGAGGATTCACGATATTCAAAATTTATCGATCCATCGAAAATAGATATATGAATTGATTAAATCAGTAGCTAAAAAGCATCGGCTTATATCCATAGACGTAAATAAAGAAAATAATATTATTTTGTATATAACGAAATCTTAAACCTTTTTAGTAAATTATTTATGTGCACATATGAAACTTTTCAGCTAAGTAAACACAAACCAACAATATTAAACAAAATAAATTATGCATGCATAAAAAATAATAAATTAAGGATTTGGGACTTTAGTTCAAAATGTAACTGCCAGTATCGTAAATGAACATAAGCTTTGCGCTAGGTTCACACGGCAACACACCGCACGTTTTATTGCAGGATAAAGCTTACCGAGTGGCACATTACACCGACTTACACTGACATAGAATTGTTCACACATCGTTTGCACTGCAAATAAACGCATGAGTTCACCGCATACTCACCGGACTTGTCAAGCAATCCGAATGAATTGAAACGTATTCGGTTGGCGTAGCGCATTGTAACACACCATCTCCTTCATACTAATTTTCAAAACTTTCTATGAACATCCGAAAGTAATTAAAAAACTTTCTTTCATCGTTTCTCAATTTCTCGCATAAACTTTCAAATATTTTATCGAGGATTGCTTCTTGATTTATAGGGTGAACCCAAAATCTTCATACCGCGATACTAATATCATACATATAAGTACTACTAAGTGTGGACGAAGACTACAGTTATTCGATTCTTAGAGGAATGAAAATGTATCGTGTGAATCTACAGTCGTTTATTCGGTTAAAACCGAATACTGTAAAAAACGTGCGGAATATTGCCGTGTGAACCGAGCGAATAAACTTTAAGCACTCAGCACCGCAATTCTGATTGCCAAACGATAGGATAAACTTCGATTTATAACTTTACAGAGCAACATACGGTACACCCGATCGAATATTTTTGGACTTGCCCGCTTTGAACACGAGAAACAATTAGAGCCAAAATTCCATCAATGTCGTTACCGTTATTTACTGATAATGAATTTTTCTTTCCGTTTTGAACCAAAAGTGTACAAGTTTAGTAGTGTGGTAAGCTTTTCTAACATTTTTTCTTTTAATCAATTTCGACCATCGTGGCGGGTACCGGATTGTTGAAATATTCAATAGAAAAAAAACTAGCATGGTAATTCACAGATTAGTATTTACCTAAGAAGAATATTATACTCGTATGGAAAGAAAACCAGTTATAGATAATAAATATCTTTTATTATTGTTTGCATGGAAAAAAATAATAAAAACCCGATTCTTCAATTTACATCAGGAATCAGGACAATTACCGAACAAACCTGAAGACAATTTATAAATTGTTAACATTAATATGAGTAATATATATATTTTTCGCGGATCCCGGATTGCTGTGTAAAACCCGAACAAACCCGAAATTTGATGATGATGTTACCGAGCGCTCGAACGACAGCGGCCGCGAGTATCGCTTGAATTGAATTTAATCGAGGGATGTCGGTTATTTCAATAATCGAGTACTCGAGCGATCCCAACACTATACATAACTGGAGAGGGCTCGAAAAAATGTATTCTATATGTGAGGGAAGTGTCATATTCAACATATCGATCTAACTACTCTTAAGAAAATATTTCCCGGTAGTATTTTCTCCTACGAATAGAGCATAACAAAGATACATTCAGTGAAATCAAGCCAATGTATGAAAAGCTCATTTTCAATATCTTTCGGTATCCAGAGAGGCAGGTTTTCATCGGTAAACTTTCCAATATCGATAAAAAAATGTTAGATACGGCATTTCGCGACAAGAACTTTTTTAATGACGTCATTCTCACATATGTTAGACAACCAGTAAGATAGTCTTACCGAGAAAATGCCGAGTTGGCTCCCTGTCAACGGTAGGGGCTCGATTACTTGTTATTAACTACTTAATGAATTTGTATATATTCAGCACTTTTGGCTTTGTACACTAAAATATTAGGAACAGAATGAATATAGGAAGAGTAGAGAGTAAGAGAAAGTTTATATTTTGTACTTCCTTTTTATTTTTTAAAAGCGTTCTACTTTTCATTTTTGAGAATATTTTTATATTATGTTGCTCTGAATAAAAAAATTTAAAATAATCAAAAAAGTTTCGTTCAAAATAATCGTGATTTAAATCACTTGATATAAATCAGCGCAACCCTGCTACAAACATTACTACAAAACACATTTACAAAACGTACTAACAACAAACAGATATAAAAGCAACTATTCATACATATAGTGTCAGTAGTTATTTTTTAGAAAAAACCATGCATAGTATTAATATTGTTACAAAAATATTTGGTTGGTTGGTGTTTCCTGTATTATAACCCTATAAATTATAAAATGTTCTACGATTGAACAAACCAAGATGTATCAAGGAAACGTATTGCTTCATTATAGAACATACTAATTTAGGATTTTCTTTCATATGTCAATTTTATTTATTTTTGCTACGTTCTTCGCCTATGGCTTTCATCTTTTACCTTCTAAATAGTGTTTAGTTGTGAAAGTAAAAATAATCATACAGGGTGTTACAAATTCGGCCTTCATCATTGGGAATTCGAAGACGGTTAAATTGGGTATAATTCGAAAATGTAAAACTCAATGCCTCTTTTAAAATAAAAGTCTTAAGAGAAGTGCTGGCTTTAAGAGTCAAATTGTATTTGTATTAATAAAATAAATTACTTGTACTTACGCTAAGTAGAAATTTGACTTAGTAGTAGTACGTAATAACAATAACAATGAAAGACAGAAATAGCAATAATAATGTAAAAATCTTCAGTTTCTTCGAAACAAAAGCAAATTACAGGAACGTACTAGTGGTATTTTAATGAAGATGGTCAGTTTAAGGAACAAAACGTCGGAAAACCACTAAGTGTTGTATACCACCGAACGTAGATTTCGGTCCTCTTTCATACGTTAAACAAAAAAATCCAGGCCCGTATTTAAAAAAATTAAGTTGATGATGGTGATCTAAAGACAAAACGTCGCATGAAAGATTTGATGATGCCATCTTGTGGAGAATTGAGAGTAGCGATGAGGAAGTAAAATTTATTTTTGGACATTTCTTTGAACAAAGTCGGGAAAAAATAAAAACCGAAAAGCAAAATTTCAGATTTCTCCAAATATTTTGAAAGGCCCTGTATTTATTTACGCATAATTACGCAATTTTGCCCCAATTTAACCGAGTTCGTATCTATTGCTGTTTCCGAAATCCCCATGGCGAAGGCCGAAATTGTAACACCATGATGGGCGGCTAGCCCTCAACGAATGATTGGATAAAATTAAAAGAATAATTTCTATTTAATATTTTTTTCATTTTTTCCTCTTTGTTCGCGCCAAATCCCCAAAGACGAACGTCACTGTTTCGCATTATTCGGTTTGTTTCCGATGATGCAGGAACGATTGCCAACATCGGGTTTGTTGAAATTTACCATTAAAAATTTCCCCATATTTTTCGTGAACTCTGCCTGGCACTGTATAACAATTTCTTCTTAGTATCATCATCCTACCCCGATCTCCCCTACATTATTTCTAAGAGGGCCACACGCTTATAGTGTGGTAAACTCGATTATAGTGTCGCACTATTAACGTTTTAAGCTGTCAAATTACAATATAATGAACTTTTTTTAAATGGTGATATCTCAAAAACTATCCACTTAGAATCTAAGTCTTAGATTAATGAAGGAGCAGAAGCAAGTCTAACTTCTGTCCACAACTTGTCGGTTACACTTTTATTTTTAAAATGTTTGCTAGCATCCTGCTATAGGCCTACTTTGAACTTCTGATATCAAAATTTCCTTTTGATAAGACATCGTGACATGATCCTTGTGACAAAATAGGTGGTACGGATGGCAACACATACAAATCGCTCAAAATCAGTGACCGGTGCCGCCACGCTTGCGAGCGATTTGTCGCCATTAGAGTGGCCATAGTAAAAAATCGCTTAGCAATAAATCGCTTGGAGGAGTATTGTTTAATTTCTTGAACAATTTTTATTTAGTGTTGTGTTGGAACCGTACCACCTATTTTGTCGAAACGATCATGTCACGATGTCTTGTCAAAAGGAAATTTTGACATCGAAGTTCAAAGTTGACATATGGTAGGATGTTAACAAACATTTAAAAAATAATGTGTATCCGACAAGCTGCGGACAGAAATTGGATTTGCTTCTGCTGAAGAATAATCCGACGCGTTCGTAACAGAGGCATGACGAAAACTAATGTCGCTTGATTATTTATCCGCGATTTATCTCTAGCGACAAATCGCTCGCAAGCATCCTTTAGATGTGCTCATACTATATTCCTCATTCAACATATAAAATATTTTGAAAAAATGTGAAAAAAAGCACCTTATTTTCTTTGTTTTATTCAATACATCTTGGCTTATTAATCATCCAACTTTCAACACCATCCAACCTACCTTTGGGGTCAATGAATTTATGCCCAGCCTTACCCTTCGAGCAGCAGTAGACGCTGAGCTCATCATCGACAGATTCGACGTCAGCGATTCCTTTGAATTGACTCTTTTTATTCGGCTCGGAGGTAAACCTCCGGCTGTACCTGGTGAATGGACTTGGCATTGGTTCGGTTTTATTTTCGAAGGTGATTTGCTCACTTTGGAGACGGGTGAAAAGAGGCCGAAATTTTGTGGACATTCGAAGTACCTAAAAATATTATGAAATTAAATTATTCTTTTTGCCGTTCGAAATAGGCATCAATATCTGTTTTTAATAGGTTTTAACAGGTTACCACCAGCAAGCAAACATACTTGTTCTTGACGTAAGATATTTGTGGTAATTTTATTTTTTCCACATTATCTCCCTTATCTGTAACCCACTTGCGCTTTCTCAGTGCCGCAACACACAAGCCTTAAACCCATGTTAATAGAACCTTTTGGTCTTATTTTTGGGTAAGAAATCACCACACGATGTTTTTGAACCACCTTGTATTTCTAATAACATGCTAATATTTAAGGAGGTTATTCTTCGGTCCCTTTTCAGAAAAAGTCTTTATATGGACATGTCCTAAACGTCTTAACCTTTGAGATATAGGGTGTTAAAGATTTTCAAAAAATCTCCTTTTTGATTAATATCTGTGATACTGCTCTATATAGTTTTGTGAAATTTGGCACACACTTTTTATTCATCAAGAGGCATTTTATGACGTATAACATGTTTTTTTTATTCCGACCAGTAGCGTTCGTGGGGGAATTGTGGGGTTTTCTTTAAGAAAAGAATGGTACTTACTGTTCTTGCGAACTGTTCTTTTGAAATAAAAATTATTTTTGAACTTGCTGAGCAAATGTCGCCTCTTGATTTTTTGTCGTTTGACGTACAGTTTTCGTATAAAAAATTAAATTAATTTATTTTTACTGTTAAATGTGAATGAAATTAGGTATTAACAAAGATTAAAAAGGATCTAGTAGGTAAGAAGCAGATTTTGTCTTGTAAACATAAACAGTTTTGGCAGTTGCCTACCTAGTCTAGTTGTCACGTATTTAAGTCATTAACCTTAACAAATCATTGCTTTTTAAGCAGTGGAGTACTTCAAAAATACCGAGGGCAATTCCATTACGAAGTCCACTTATCGGAATAAAAAAAATATGTTATACATCATAAAATGCCTCTTGATGAATACAAAGTGTGTACCAAGTTTCGCAAAAATATCTAGAGCAGTATAACAGATATTAATAAAAAAGGAGATTTTTTGAAAATCTTTAACACCCTGTATCTCGAAAGTTAAGACGTTTAGTACATATGTTCATATGAAGTTTTTTTCTGAAAAGCACCCAAGAATATTCTTTTTAAATATTAGCATGTTATTAAGAAACACCATATGTATATTTTAATATAAAATCTTATGTTTAGTTGCTAAGGAGAACGTTTTCCGAGTGCCCTTCCTACTATAAAATTATTTTTTAGACTACAAACAAAAAATATAGTTTCCGTTCCTTACCTTATTCCATTTACAGATCCATCATTCTTCCCTCGAGGTTCATCCAACTCAACGCCCACCCATTCGCCTGGTGCAAATTCTGTTATTCCCATAAATCTAACCGTACCTACTTTAGAACCTTGGCTACTCTTAATTATTACCCTGTCGCCAACTTTGTAGTCCACGTGTGCCGAAGACAGACTTGTATTTGAACCAGCTAAAAGACACAATATTATACACGATTAGTCATGTTTTCCTATACACCGTGTCCAAGATAAGGAGGGCCAGTGCAGGGATCTCGGAAACCGTAAGAGATACGAAGTTGGTTAAATGGAGGTAAAGTTGCGCACTTATGTGCCTAATAATATGCCGTTTAGGAAGTTTTAATATTCCGAGTAGTTCCGGAGATATCAGGAAAAAAACGAAATTCTGAAAAATCGTTTTATTGTTTTCCTGGGTTTTTTTGAGATCGAATTCTAAAGTAAATTGCGCTTTTGCAGTGACACTTTTTCCGCTCTATCTAACAGCGTTAATTGTTTTGTAATCCGACGAGTCGTCTTCAAAGGGCCATATCAACTTTCTTTTTTTAAATACGGTCCTGTTTTTCTGATATTGGAATTTGATAGTTTTTCTTCCGAATGCAACGATGTATGGCACATTGTGGTTTAATGACGTTTCGAGGGTTTTTTGAACACCATCAGGAAATTTTGGGATACGGTCCTGTATTTCTCCTAATTTTATAAATAATATATCATAAGTAAGCTCTAAATTTTTACTTATGTTGGACTATGTACGGGTTTGTTCAATAAATAACAAATAATTTAATAATAAACCACAAATAAGTGACCAAAATACAAAAACATTATTTCAAACTTCTGTTGATTCGGGATTTAAAAGAAAAGTAGGCGCTTGAAACAAAAAAAATAAAATGGTGACGTGTGATTTGTTTCACTTGACACTCCCATTGTGATCATTTGAGAGCGTTTTAAGAGGTTTCCTATTTTCCAGAAAATATGGAACATAAATTTACTAATGCTGAAAAGTTTGATATTCTATCGCATGTTTTATTTTATCTCAAAAAACTGTTATGTGACAGTTAGAAGATGTTATTTGTGCTTAGAGAATAACGGAAATCATTTTGAACACCTGATTATGTAGTTCCTTACTTTTTTCGTTGTTCGTTTTATTACTGTTTTGGAATGATTTTTGTTCATTTATTTGTGGTTTATTATTAAATTATTTGTTATTTATTGAACTAGTCCAACATAAGTAAAAAATTTAGAGCTTACTTAAAACTTTCTAAACGGCATATTATTAGGTACGTAAATGCGCAACTTTACCTCCATTTAACCGACTTCGTATCTCTTACGGTTTCCGAGATCTCTGTACTGGCCCTCCTTATCTTGGACACGTTGTATATCTGTAAGAAAATGCGATTCATGTAAAAAAAAGTAACAAACACAGGGTTTATACTCTGGAAACGCATAAAAATTCACTGAGATTCTCTGCATGTCCCTGACATTCTTCAATATCGTTCAAATATTGAAAATAAATATAAAAAATTAAAAATAGCCTTTTTGAAAACAAGTATGAGAACGTTTAACATTTCATATTTGTGAACCGGAAGTGACAAAGTGGAGTCCGTCATATCATGAAATGCAAAATAATATCACATACAAACCCATCAAATTTTATTTCTGTAATTCACACAATAAAAAAGTTATAGGAATGAGCGGTTCCTACTGAAACATCCTGTATGTATGAACAAAATACTAATAATAAGTCTATTTTAGTGATTCATAATCCTTAAAAAGTTTATTGAACATTTAATATAGTCGTCAAACAAGACGGATTCTAACTATATTAAATACACTCAGTGTTAAAATTAGTGTTCTTGTCATTGAACACATTATATGCAAGCAGACTTAATAATTTTTTATACAGGGTGTTATGGAAATGACTTATTATATTTAAATAGGTGACGACTCCTAGGGTGGCATAGAGAAAGTCTACATACTTTTTTTTAAAATCGAATATCTAAATACTAAGGTAAAAATCCTTTTTACCCACATACTGTCGCGCCGTTCCATCTGGATTCACTTAGCAACAATGTGGGTCACTAGAGTATACTAACAGTGATGTCAGATCACACCGCGTGTCTCCCCTTGCTTGAATACCCTCCGCGCGTCACTATTGTTGCTTCAGTATGTTTCGAGACTCGGGGATGGATTAGTGCTCGACGTATACGAATTTTAAACGTTTTGTTAGTTGTAGCATTACCCGATTTTTTTTCGGTTGTGAAATAATTCATAATAATAAATGTTGCGATGTGATTCAGCTTTGTGTGATCTTCGCTACTGTTGGTTCTGTTGCAAAATATACTGTTTGTGTTTTATTTTTTATGGAATTTAATTATAAAACGGATTATTCTAAAATAATATCGAAGGTAAGAGAGTATGTACCTTAAATTGTAGTTCTTTTTTCTAAAAAGTTTGAAAAAGAAGTGATAACAACGCGCGTCAAAGACGTCTTGTTGTCAAAAACTGAACACGTGCGTTTACAATTCTGTGGTGCAATATGACAATACCTCTGACCTCTTTTGAACCTCGAGACTGCCTCAATAAACTATTGGTTGCGATGGTCCTCAGTAGCGGCCACGTAAATTTTGAGATTTCATATAAAGTGTGTATTTCGCTTAATAATTCAAACCATTTATGGTTATTTTTCTTCAATTTATTTTCATCTCAGGATATGCTGATTTACATATAATAAGTCGTTTCCATAACACCCTGTAGTAATCAAATAGTACTTACAAACGGATACAGGCGATTTTACATTACTTCTGTGGCTATCAGTTGGTGACGGCGAAAGCGGACTTTTTCTAAAGCTACCATTTTGTGGTGGTGGTGAAGTATATGTAAACGTATCGCCAGAACCTCCATGATCTTGTACCAATGGTACCCTAGTTAATCTAGTAAGGCGGGAGAAAACTCCCTTTTTCGGTTCGCATTGAAAATAATGAATACCACCAACAGATCCGTCATTTTTACCTAAAATTATTTAATAGTATAGTATAAATGATTCATAAACAACACATAAACAACTTAAATTAAGACTATATTTTAGTTTTTCATACATACTTAAGAGTATTTATCAGTGGACCGCGTGGTCCGATTAGGGATTTTGCCGCAGAACAGCATAAGTCATTGTTATTAAACAATGAGACAACATCGCCAACCCAAGCCACGACGGGCCAGTGCTGTGGCCGGCTGTATCGAGGGAGTAGGAAATGTTTTTCTTACTTCCTCTACCAAATAACTTTAAATAGATTAGAAACCACGGTGTGACATTTGTTTGCATTACAACTAAGTTATGAAATTAATTGAGATAATTGATAGTGTATGCAATACTTTCAAAATTGACTGTATAACCATATTTTTTCAATTTGAACGTTAATTACTGTTTTGGAAATAATTAAATTCTTTTTTGAATATACAATGCGTCCAAGATAAGGAGGGCCAGTATAGGAATCTAGGAATCTCGGAAACCGTAAGAGATGCGAAGTAGGTAAAATTGAGGTAAAGTTGCGCATTTAAAAATCGTTCTATTGTTTTCCTGGCTTTTTTTGAGATCGAATTCTAAAGTAAATTGCACTTTTGCATTGACATTTTTTCCACTCTATCTAACAGAGTTAATTGTTTTGTAATCCGACGGGTCATCTTCGAAGGGCCATTATCAACTTTCTTTTTTTAAATACTGTCCTGTTTTTCTGATATTGGAATTCGATAGCTTTTTTTCTTCCGAATGCAACGATGTATGACACATTGTGGTTTAATGACGTTTACGGTTTTTTTTTAACAAGGAAATTTTGGGATACGGTCCTGTATTTTTCCTAATTTTATAAATAATATCTCATAAGTAAGCTCTAAATATTTACTTTTATAAACTACAAATAAGTGAACAAAATACAGAAACATTATTTCAAACTTCTATTGATTCGGGATTTAAAAGAAAAGCAATTTAAAAGAAAATTAGGCGCTTGAAACAAAAAAATTAAGATAGTGACGCGTGATTTGTTTCACTTGACACTCCCATTGTGATCGTTTGAGAGCGTTTTAAGAGGTTTTCTATTTTCCAGAAAATATGAAACATAAATTTACAAATGCTGAAAAGTTTGATCTTCTATCGCATGTTATATTTTATCTCAATATCTCAATATATGTGGCAGTTAGAAGATGTTATTTGTGCTTAGAGAATAACGGAAATCATTTTGAACACCTGATTATGTAGTTCCTTACTTTTTTCGTTGTTCCTTTTATTACTGTTTTGGAATGATTTTTGTTCACTTACACGTGGTTTATTATTAAATTATTTGTTATTTATTGAACTAGTCCAACATAAGTAAAAAATTTAGAGCTTACTTATGAGATAGTATTTATAAAATTAGTAGAAATACAGGACCGTATCCCTAAATTTCCTGATGTTGTTCAAAAAACCCTCGAAACGTCATTAAACCACAATGTGTCGTCATACATTGTTGCATTCGGGAGAAAATAAGCTCTCAAATTCCAATATCAGGAAAACAAGATCGGATTTAAAAAAAAGTTGATAATGGCTCTTCGAAGACGACTCGTCGGATCACAAAACAATTAACGCTGTTAGATAGAGCGGAAAAAGTGGCAATGCAAAAGTGCAATTTACTTTAGAATTCGATCTCAAAAAAACCCAGGAAAACAATAAAACGATTTTTCAGAATTTCGATTTTAAAACGATCTAAACGGCATATTATTAGGCACGTAAATGCGCAACTTTACCTCCATTTAACCGACTTCGTATCTCTTAAGGTTTCCGAGATCCCTGGACTGGCTCTCCTTATCTTGGACACGTTGTACCACATTTTGAAGCTAAATTCAAAATTTGATTTTGAACTATCCAATAGTTTTCTTGTAGTTTGTCACACCTTTTTACCTTAATCGAGGTGACAGATAAATGCTCTTAAGGGTAAAGTTAGTCTATATCGTGGGTTTAGAATTAAAAGGCCCGAAGTGTTTAACAGTCATAATCCTATAACAGGAAAAACTGATTAAGTGTATAAAGCTATTTGGAATGTACCAGAATAGCTTTAGACACTTAATGAATTTTTCCTGTTATATGATTATGACTGTTAGACACTTCGGCCTTTTAACTTATTTTTATTAAAAATTGCAGTTAATGGCTTTTACCTCTAAACCCACGATATGTTCATTTATGGCAAAGGAACAATTCCTGTCGATCTAGTTTAAGATTATTCCGATTAATGTCGCCAATAATCAAATGCGTAGTTAGTCTCTTCCACAAAGAAGGAATCGGATTAGCTAGTTATTACCCCCCTTCGACAGTCTTGCGTCACGGCTATTAGATAAAATAAAGATTTTTCATTAGGACTTTACCGGCAAAAAATAAATTGGCTGGTACGGTATGAACTCTTTTACGAATATTTATATTCACCGATAGTTCGTCTTAAACGAGCCATATTCAAAATCTTACCAATTGGTTCGTCTAAAGCTATTCCAGCCCATTCTCCAGGAGCAAATTGTGTTTCACCAATAAAAGCGATATGTCCTGGTTTCGATCCGCCGACCCATACCCTCTGGCCTATTATAAAACTGTCCGTGTCTTCTGTTAAAATTGCACTGGAATCTAACAATATACATTATTAGGTAATTTCATATGGCCTGTACCTTAAATTAAATTAGACGTTGTTATCTGTACACATTAAAGAATATACCAAAACCCGTGGGAGGTCATAAAGCTAGTTAAGATGATATATATTGTCATTATCATAATTAAATTTGTGCGTAAGTTATTATAAGCATAGATTAGGATATTCCAGGACTGCATCCAGGAAAGCATTTCCGGTTATATATATATACAGGGTGTCAGCTAATTAATGGGACATGGAAAAAACACAGACTCCTTACGTAAAAATATTAGGATTTAATTATACTTACCTATATCCGAAAGTTGATATTAATTGAGTTACAGGGTGGTAAAATTAAAACTTCATTTTTGTTTTTTCTAATAACCTTGACAGAAACCAATGGTTTTTTTTAGGATAAGAAACTGATTTTTTGGTGAAATTTTAATGTACAATGTAGAAGGCGCTGTCTGCGGCATTCTTTGCACATTTATTAGGTCATAACTTTTTTGTGCCTCAGTGTATTTAAGTTTTTAATGAAAATAATACTTTTCTCATATTTATTACGTAATTTCAGGTCGCCCAGAGTTACCGTTTCGGAGATATTTGCATGCAATTGGGCAGCAATTACTATTAATGTCCAAACAAAATTTTTTTCTGAAAGTAACCTATGAGAAAACAAATGAAATTTAGAGATGAAGTTGCTACGGAATAGAAAATGTTTCATTTTTGAGTTTATCGTAAGTTTGTGTTTTCATTGCTGTTGGTTTCTTTCGACACGATATTTTCTAGGGTCAAAGTTATTTTAATTAAAGTAAGTTAAAGGACAATCCGATTGTTGTATTTATTATTCCCAATTACCATTACTAGAACATTAAATATCATGTAAAAGTTAATTGGTAAGAAGTCACAAAATATTATTTGCGTGCCTGAGCTAACGCACTAAGCAATTTAAATGCAAATATCTCCGAAACGGTAACTCTGGGCGACCTGAAATTAGTAAACCTTTTTTACGTAATAAATATGAGAAAAGTATTATTTTCATTAAAAACTTAAATACACCGAGGCACAAAAAAGTTATGACCTAATAAATGTGCAAAAAATGCCGCAGACAACGCCCTCTACATTGCACAGTAAAATTTCACCAAAAAATGAGTTTCTCATTCTTAAAAAGACCATAATTGCCAAATTTTGAAAAAAACCGTTGGTTTCTGTCAAAGTTATTAGAGAAAACAAAAATGAAATTTAAACTTTAACACCCTGTATCTTAGTTAATATCAACTTTCGGATATAGGTAAGTATAATTAGATCCTAATATTTTCACGTAAGGAGTCTGTGGTTTTTCCATGTCTCATTAATTAGCGGACACCCTGTATATATGTGGTTTAGACTTAGGTATCGGACATATTATCTTAAATCTGCCCAGGAATCTTCCGTAGAATCGAATAATGTAATAGCATATAAGGCGTTCCATTTAAAATAGGCTAGTCGACACCGACTTCCGGTAAAACCGGAAGTGTTATATACATAGCGGGTACTAATATTTCAGACAAATATCTTGTTTAGTTCCTTAGATGTTTTAATAGGCCACTCACCGTGAATGTCCCTGTATATTGTAAAGGATTACGATTCCTTTAAAATCGATGGCTGACCAATGAATACAAGAACCCTTATGTTCTCGTAAAGAGAATAACATTTTGGCATCTGGTATGTAAAAAAACAAAATCGTTTGTTGTTAATTAATAATGACAACTGAATTAAATAATACTTTCATTTTCTATGCCGAGTTCTATTGTATAATAAGAAAAAACAATTTTATAAAATGTTTTCTTTCCAGTCGAATGCCAAGGTCAGATTATAATTGGGAGGCTCCGACATTAGGATATTTAGTAATTTAATTAGTAATAAATAATTTGCTAGAAGTTTAATATATTTTTTATTGAAACCACAACCAATAAATAATTACTATTTTAGTAAACGATTATATAAATGTTATTTTTTACATTTTCTTTGTATTCTCAGTAAATACCTGAATGGCGACTAAGGCCAGCTTCGCTGAGTCGATGAGGGTGCAGATCCCACAGAGCATCCAAAGAAGAAAAGGGACTACCTAATGTGCAAGCAACACAAAAAGCAATAGATAAAAAATAAATCAAGCTGGCTTGGTGCAAAGGGCAGATTTAAATAGTGATTTATATGCTAGTAAAGAAAAATGCAAAGATTTAATATTCAATTCAATTTGTGCGTTGGCGCCGCGGCGCGGCGTCGTCTTGGATGCAAAGTGTCCAGAGACCATAATATGGTAAATTTATTTATTTTTGACTTGACTTGATTAATTTCAATTGCAAAGGATGAAATTTAACAAAATAACTTTATGGTCCAGTGTACAGGGTGATCACATAATCGGTCCCGACAAAACAATGGCACAACTGCAAAAAAGACAGTTTTAGTTAGCATTGTGATTCGTTTCTAAATTAACTACTTTATATGGTAAAACAACGACGAAAGTGTATAATCACTCGCGGCCCAATCAATAATTCCAATACGCTCAATATATACCGGGTGTTTCATGAGGAACCAAAAACATTTATTTAATAAATAGACAGAATTGTTTTTATGCTGTCAGAATCATACAAAGTTTTAAACAGTAATCAATGATGGCAAGTCTGTACTGAGAGTCCTAAATCTACCGCCTGCGTTTGAAACCGAAAAGTATAATATTCATTAATGCATTTCTCATGTAAGTAAAATAATATAGTAAATATGTGTGTATTTTTTACATTTTCTACTTGTAATAGTACATTACGTATAAAGGGCCGAAAAGAGGCTTTTACGGACGAGATGCGGAGATGGCCGACCGAGCCGAGGGTGAGGAAGGCCACCGCACGAGTCCGGTAAAGCCTCCAACGGCCCGAGATATGTACCGTATTTTTTTTACAAGTGCTCCGAAGGTTTGATGCCAAATAAATAAAGAAATTCTTCAGACAGTTCTCCTGTCTACATGACATGAAAACACTCGCGCATGGAGAATGTAAATATCTATTTATTATTTTTGACAAATAGGCTCGGTGGCCTAGTGGTATAGCGTACGCCTTGTGATCTGAGAGTCGCGGGTTCAAATCCCGCACTCGGCATCTCTGGTTTTATTTATTTTTTTACCCGAGTCTTTGAGGCCATATAAATAAAGAAATTCTTCAGACATTTTCCTAAAACATCTTTGAAAAATTAACTGCTAATTTAATTTATATATAATCCGCTATTTATTATCGCTTGTAGTATGGCTCGGTGGGTAGAGTGAACAAACCCGAACAAACCCGACAATTCTGGTTTTATTTATTTATGAGCACATGGTGACTCGACTCGACATGGCGACTCGAAGCGGGCGGGAAAAATCTTTCTCGCCCGCTTCGATACTTTCCCGCCCGCTTTCTTGGAAAACGCCACTTTCGGTGAAGTGAACATGCATGAAAAGAGGCACTTTCAGGGCACTTGTAAAAAAAGTTATTCATGTCGCAAATCCTACCCGTTTTCGAGAAAACGTCATTTTATTTACACCAGTCCCCTAAATTCTCACGGGTTAAATATGAAAAAGCGGAATCTTGAAGGTTGAACATTGGATCGGAACAAAGATGTATCTTTTATTGAAATACCCGAAGCACATGATGTATATGAAATGCCGTTTTTTCGAAAACGGTTAGGATTAGCGACATGAATGAAGAGTACTTAATTTTTAGCCAATAGTTAAAGTTATGTAAAAAACATTGTCCAAAGTTCTCATTATACAGGGCGTAAAAAAAATGGGCCCATGAGTGTTACAGCTAGTCCGTCCCTGCAGCTGTGAGTAATTCACAACAGTTTCTTGGGTAGTAATTTGACGGGTCTTACCTGGTATACATGATATTAAAAAATAATTGAAATATACCAGGTGGTTCAATAATTATGTGTAAAAAACTTGATTCCATTGGTGCTCTTTGGGAGCCCATATCTCCGAAGAGGAGGCCGATACGAAAGAAGTTTATATGAACCTATAGTATTCTTTTTACGTGTTTTCTTCATATCCGGGAGATTTCCCATGACACCCTGTATATCCTAAGAATATCAAATTGCAATGTTCTTAGAAAATCACAGTAGCAACGTTGTATGCTCATTTTTACCTGCTAGTGTAAAAATGGCCCAAAAGTTTACTATTTTCTATCATTTTCGCCGGCGGTGTTGTTACCGATTTATCGCTGCTGCTTTTGTGATTGTTTGTGTTTTTGGATTCATTTTTAGTATTTTTCGAACTAAAACTATTTAGAGCTATTTATTAGCCATCTACAATGGTTCGTCAGTGCGTGATGTGAAGAAATTCGACTATTCTAACCCCGGATTAACAGTCGTCGGTAAGTCAGAATAATGAGGTTTTTTTTTTAGGTAAAGCAGTGGTGTAGCTAATTCTATATTTTAAGTAAATATTGCAAAAATATGAATGTTTTTCTTTATATTATCTGAATTTTTGTAAAAAACACCTACAACAATTACCTATTTATAACTAATGTTAGATCGAAATTATCTAAACGCGTACCTTATTACATCGTTGCCATTTTTGAAGCCATCTTCTTCTAACTTATTTGAAACTGTAGAACTGCGCATGATTGTAAATAAATGATGTTTTATGAATGGAATGTTTTGTCTCCCTTTTTATACAGGGTCCGCAAGCGAAGCGGGGACGGAAGAATAAATCGTTATCGAAGAACTTATAAACAATTCTAAAACATCTTGAGATATTGGATTAAAAGCGGCATGTTTTAAAAATATTTTACATTATATAGGGTGGCCCAAAAAAGTGTGACAGCATAAAGTTATATTTTTTTAAATGGGACACAAAGTATTTTATTGCATATTAAGGTTCGTATTGGTATCGTTTATAAGTGCCTCAAATTTTATTTAATTTGGTTTCGTAGTTTCGGAGAAATAAATTAAAAACTAAAAAAAAATGTTTCGCAGTCCTGAATAAAAAAATCCAAAAGGAAATCCAGGACTATTTTTTTAACCTCGGCATTGGGTGAAATTTATGACAAGAGGTCTAGAGATACTATGAATCTAATTGCGTTTATCTATTTTATACAGGGTGTTCATAATAAGCTTTCAAAAACGCCACATTTTAAAATAATTTTTCTCAAGTTTTTCAAATTTATAAATATTTGGCTATTGACGTAGAATTCATAGACAAATTATTTATGTAATACAAGCATATAAGTAATATCCCGCCGTTTTCGAAATAATTGTAAATATCATATGTTGTTTAAATAGAGTTTTTATTGGGAAAATTTGTTATAGACGACTAGACTAATAATTGTAAACTAAAGTAAATGTTCAAAATAGCTTCCTTTTACTCTTAGTTAGAGTTTATCGTATTTTAGTTATTTCGATATAAATCTTAAAAGCTACTTTTATTTATTTAATTTTATTTTTTATTCTAAATCGAGTTGCCATGATTTTCCATGGTAGAAAGTGTTGGAACTTGGAAACTTTTTTATCCTTAATTTTATCAAAAAAGCCAGTCATGCTAAAAAGTTTTGCTTGGTTGAAAACCTCCTTAGACATAGTCGAATATCCTAAATATTATACAGAGTAGCCAAAAAAATGTGAAATTGATCTAAGAATAAAATACCCTTATTTCTAAAAATACATCACAATGTCGATTTGTAGCATTAGAATTACACTTTCTACCACACACACTGTATATTTATATTAATTCTGCATATAAATTCTTAATTTATTTGACAGATAAATCATAAACTGGATGATGGATACGTGTATGGGTAAATTAATAGAAATATACATATTTCCATCAGTTTTAATGACACCCAAAAAATAGTTTTTACTAACTTATTATTAAACTATCATCAGATTTGTTCATAAAAATGAGCAAAATCAATAAAAAGTAAGCATTATCAATTATTATTTTTAGGTCTGTAAATTATTTTTGGTTTTCTTCAATAGTTTCTTGTTTTGATCCACCTTGTATCATATCGATTAAATGTCATTACGATATTTATTTTCATAATTATTGTAAATGTTTGATATTGTCCGACTGCAAATGATAGCAAAGGACGTGTCAGAAGATGATATCGGTTACATCAAAAAGATAACCTTGTATGTATGTATGTATGTTCGCGTTTGTTCGTTTATCGTCAAATTATTAAGTCTCCAATATTTTAGATGTAAAAGTTTTCGAAAAACTACCTACGTGAAGTTTACGTGGTATAGTTATTGCAGAATTATATCGTTGATCTCTTGACTGCAATAAACCTCATTACCTATTCGACCATAAAATAAATAAGGAAATCCCAAATTTTAAAACCTTTTCGAGCAGAGCCGCACCAGGTATACAAATTCCATTTATACCTATGCCTGATGCATATATAAATACAAAGTGATTTTTAATAATTTTAATCTTTAGTGGTTTTCCGGCGGGTAATTTTTAGTTAGGCTTATTAGTGGTAGAATGTGGCGTCCTTGGAATTGTGCTGATAGGGGGCATCTTCAAGTGTCGGGAATGGAGACTTAAATATTTAACAGCTGTTAAACAATTTAGAGAAGAAAATCGTCCAATTATTTACCTTGACGAAACAAGGTTCGGTACCCATGACACTCCAAGAAAAGGTTCGGATGATTCTTCCAAAAAATGTCAAACCAAGGCACCATCAAATAAAGGCAAAAGAATCACAATATTACATGCTGGTTCAGAGAACGGGTTTGTTCCAAATTGTCTCTTGCTTTCAGCTAAAAACATAGCAGGTTCTTCTTTAGATTACTATCAAGATACCGACGCACAACTTATTGAAGATTGGTTTAAACATAAACTCCTTAAAAATATACCTGAAAATAGCGTCATTGTAATGGACAATGCTAGTTATCATAGTCGGCAAGCAAAAATCATTCCCAGTTCTAATAATACAAAAGCAGAAATTCAAAATTTTATGATTGAAAATGATTTATATTTTGACGAAACTTACAAAAAACGAGAACTGCTAGAAGTATTAAAAGCTTTTAAAATAAATAAGGAATACGAGTGTGACAAACTTGCAGCAGAAAATGGACATACAGTGTTGCGCCTTCCTCCGTACTATTGTATATTCAATCCTATTGAGCTAATATGGCACCAATTAAAATCCAATATTAGGAGAAATAATATTTCTCCTACATTAAATGCATCTGTAGTAGAATTAATTAAAAAGGAAGTAAGAAAAATTTCTGCAGGCAGCTGGAAAAACTGTACAGCATGTACTTAAGGTGGAAAATTCTTACAATTGTATGATTACAAATATTCAAGCCTTAATTATAAGTTTAGGCTTAGATGAAGATAGTGATAGTGATACAGAGTTAAATTTTGAATAAATTATCAATAGTTTCTTAGAATTTAATTAATTTTTATTGTACTTGTTATCCTAATAGTTATACTTTTAAATTATATTATTTTCAATTATCATTAATTGTTATCATTATTTTACATTTATTATAGGTACCTAAAACTAAAAATATCTATCTATTTATTTTAACTTCTAAAAATAAATCATGTGGTGTGGTATACGTTTTCAAGCCGGCCCTGATCCCATTTATTGAGCTTTGAAGAGGTTGAGGCGTATACAATAGGGTTTAATCAGGTAGTTTATTTATGGCAGTAAGAATCAATGGTATAATTCTGCAACAACTATAACAGTCATTTTGTTTTGCTCAGGTCAATTATAAAATAAATTCTACGTTTTTAAATGGTAATATAAGCTTGTTTCCATTATAAGTGGGACACCCGGTATAACACAATGTCATCGAGAACCGGAATTAGCTGATCTCCAAACATACTCATGATGCTCCACTATTTTATTAGCATAAATTCATTTATAAAAAATAATGAATACAGCATTAACAAATAATAACAAATTATAAAAACGGTGACGATGCGATGACTATATTATTAACATCAACATGTAGGCGATGAAAACACTTACTTGACGAATATCTTTTGCGATTTATAAAACCGTTCCAAGGACGGCCAAACTGGTCTTCTTCGTAGTCCTCTTCCAAAACATCTAGTGCAATAGGACAGAAAAAGCACAAATAAAAATACGAAAAATACATGCAGTAAGTCACAAACAATAAAAATACAGTGACATAGAACATGGAAATAAAAGTTAAATACAACACAAAAAATTAGTAAAAATAATTATTTTGCTGTATCTTATAAATAAATACAATTTGATTTTGATTACACTCCCCGACAATAAAACCCGGATAAAGATAATGTTAGTCTGGTTTATAGTCCTGCAACTTTCTCAGTTGTTGTCCAATCTTGGTGAAAAAGTGTAGACTTGTGTCTTGGGATCATATCCTGATTTTTAGTTTTCAAAAAATACTGATCTTTTGATCATTATACAGGCAGAAACAAAAGTTACTTTTTACCCTTAATTTCTTAACGCCCTGTGGAAAAATTGAGCGATAAAATTTAGCTGAATTATGTTTTGTTTTGAAGTGTGATCTTTTCTTAACCCAATGTTCTTTGCTTCACGTCATTAACTGCTTTGTAAAAGAAGATACAAAATTTTTAAAGAAAGTATTGCAGTTTTTCAATTTTATTCACAATTCAGAATATTACATTCAGTGGCGGCTCGTGACCTATGATAGAGGGGGTTCACAAGTATCGTGAAATTATTTTAAATAACAGCTGTATCTCAAACTGAGCTCGAGTGTTTTCAGTTTTTAAAATTTTTTGTGTTAATTGCCCATTCCATTTTTTGTTCAGGCAGGTTCCGCAACGCCGCGACCAAACAACAAGTAGGAAAAAAACCGGTTAGTTGTGCTGCATCCACAAATCCAGTTATTTTTTTCGTATAATTCATTTTTAAACTTCCCTAGATTTACCCTTTGTGGTCTTTGTGTTCATTTTAACTTAATAAATATATAATATTAAAACATACACGCTCGAATTTCTAAATACATGCACGAACAGACAACAGCGCGGCGCACATTAAAATTGTGCGCCTTTTCCATGTTAAATCGCCATAGCCCCGCTATCCCCCGCCACTTGTTACTACAGAGAAACTGCATTATGCCCCGCCCACTTATTCGCATATGAGAGTATATCGCGTCATTCGCGTCACTGTCCATGCTCAGTTGCCGGATGAAACGAGAGGTTATAATATACAGTTTGTTTTGACGGTACGATAAAATATTAGGGAGGGTCAGACTTTATACGATAAATAATATTCAATTAATATTTTTTTATTCGTTTTGGGGGTGCACGTGCGCATGTGCTCCTGTGGAAGAACCGCCACTGCTTGGGATCATATCCTGAATTCTAGTTATTAAAAAATACTGATGTCTTATTATACAGGCAGAAACAAAAATTACTTTTTTACCCTTAAATTCTTAACGTCCTGTGGATAAATTGAGTGGTAGAATTTAGCTGAATTATGTTTTGTTTTGAAGTGTGATCTTTTCTTAACCCAATGTTGTTTGGTTCACGTCATTAACTGCTTTGTAAAAGAAGATACAAAAATTTTAAAGAAAGTATTGCAGTTTTTCAATTTTATTCACAATTCAGAACATTACATTATTTTATGGAGTAGCATAAACAAATATTCAAAAATTAATAGCGCGCATTTCCACCTCATGTTCTTATCACTTCTACCATATGACGAGGCATGCTTCAATACAATACGGGCTATTAATTTTTGGATATTTGTTTATGCTACTCGATAAAACAATGTGATGTTCTGAATTGTGAATAGATTTGAAAAACTGCGATCGATATTTTCTTTTAAAAAATAGATAATGCCGTGAACAAAAAACACTGTGTTAAGAAAATGCCAAACAAAGCACAATGCAGCTAAATTGTACCGCTCAATTTTTCCACATAGCGTTAAGAAATTAAGGGTAAAAAAGTAACTTTTCTTTCTGCCTGTATAATGATCGGGATATCAGTATTTTTTGAAAACTAAAATTCTGGATATCATTCCAAGGCACAAGTCTACACTTTGCTAAAAATTTCACCAAGATCGGAAAACAATTAAAAAAAGTTACAGGACTCTAAAAAAGACCAACATTATCTTTGTACGGGATTTATTGTCGAGGAGTATAGTTAGTTAGAACTAAGGGTGAGCAACAAAATTTCTTCCTAGTTTTAGAATTTCCATGTATTCCACGCGTTTGCCTTCTGTTTGAGTTTGTTTGAACAAACACATAAGACGGTGGTCATTTGGCTTTCAAGCTAACAAACACCACCAATTGAATGAGGATAAGTATTTAATTCGTATTTGGAGGGCAGACAGGAATATTTCTATCGAAAAATCGATAAGAAATATTGACATTTTTGAACATATTTTAAATAAAAAGCCAATATACAGTATGTTCACGGATTAAGGTAACAAGAGGAAAAACATTTTTATTTTGCATTTTTCGAGAAAATGTTCTTCATAACATTTTTTGCTTATAATAAAAATAGGAATGGCGTCGACTAATTTAAGTTTCAACATACAGGGTGTCTCGAAAAAAGGGAAAACCGAAGAAATACTTTTTTATTTTGCATTTTTCGAGAAAATGCTGTTCTTCATGGCATCTTTTGCTTGCAATAAAAATAGGAATGGCGCCAACCAATTTATATTTCGACATAAAGGGAACAAATCCCAAAGAGGAAAATTCGAGTAAAGACTTTTTATTTTGCATCGTTTGAGAAAATGTTCTTCTTCATAACATCTTTGCTTGTACCTAATAAAAATAGGAATGGAGTCGACTAAGTTCTAACATACAGGGTGTCTAAAACATGCATAAATCCAAAAAATCATAATTTTAGAGAAAAACGGTAACAAGTAGTATTTTTATTACAAGCAAAAAAATGTATGAAGAACATTTTTTCGAAAAATGCAAAATAAAAAAGTTTTTCCTCGGCTTTTCCTTTTCTTGTATGTTGACGCCAGTCCTATTTTATTACAAGAAAAAAATGTTATGAAGTGTGCACTTAGATAGATTAGTGAAAATACTTTATATTTAAGTGCTAATTAAATTTTTATTTTTAATTTATTAGCAGAGCGCTTTTAGCCTTTCGGTCATCCTCAGTGCTTCATTGTCAGGAATCCAAGACTTCTCTGTTAGTCAAACAGGCACTACAGAAAAACATATAAGCTCAAAGTAGTGTTCACGACATTTACAAATCTTAAAATCACACAGTAGAAGGCTTCTTCCTATAGATATCAAGAAGCTTAAAAACCAATGTCACAATAATTTATAAAATTTTTTAAAAGTTTAAGTTTCTTAAAAGCTGTTATACATGTTTTTCTGTAGTGCCTGTTTGAATAACGGAGAATTCCTGGATTCCTGAGAATGAAGCACTGAGGATGACTTACTAATAAATTTAAAATAAAAATTTTGCACTTAAAGTGAACACGTTTCGGGCATTCCCATTTCGGGCAAAAAGTACTAATAGGAAATATTATTTCCTTACAGATATTCGTCAACGAAACAAATTTTCGAAAACAAATTTTATTTTTAAGAATTTGGACACAAAATATTTTTAAATAGTTCATGGGATTTATATGCGAATAAAATGAATAATGTTTATTTCAAAATTTTAATCAGTTGATTGTAATAATTTATGTCCACGACATAAATAAAATCTACAAAAAAATCGTAAAATCTTTTACTTCATACTGGAGCAAATTTTTCTAGCGACCCTCGTAATAAAAACTACAATTCATTTGAATAATTAAATTTGACAGCTACTTCCGGTATAACCGGAAGTGACAGAAAAGCGCCAATAATTAGTTGCGTTAATATAATCATATTTAAAATAAGATTAATTTAATGAAGAACCGCACAAGAAGATACATTATGTATGCAACGTAAGTATAGCTTACTCAGTTTAAATTTAACTGAGCTTGCATTTACATACCAGTGTTTCCACCGAAAGTGGAAATATTTACGTTGATCATAATAAACTGAGATTGGTCCGTCCACACAAGCGTGTGTCGTCCAAGTTAATTTAGTTTGTGTGTTAATTAATTTTCTCTAATTGCATTTAAGTTTACTTTATATTTTTTATTTATTAATTCATATTTTCTTTCTAATTCAACATCAAACCTTCAATACTTCAATACCTAAAAATTTTGTTTCATATCTCCGCGTGCATGGACGCCTTTAAGGTTCCGTACTACACTACGGCGATGCATGCAGAGAGTCGAGTTAATTCCGTGAATCCGACCGGACTGTTTTCGGGAGTGAACGAATATAATTTTCATTTTTATCACCCGCATCCGCAACTAACGAAACCAGGAGATACCCCAAGCAGGCCTGCTGAAACCCTTCTCCGAGTATACAAGGTAAGGAATTTTAAAGGCCCGTTTTTAACATCATTATAATTTGGAGAGTCCATTTTTCTCTCCAGCTGAGCATCGAAGGTATTTATTTTTATTACATCCGCACAAGTCATTTTGGTCACTTTCGAGACCGGATATAGACTAAATATTTTCTGGTTTTAAAAGTTATTTTTATAAATTAATAATTTTCATCAATCAATAATTATTTCATTACGCTTTTTAAAAAATTAAACTAATACAGTTCCGTTTCCACGCATTGGAATTAGATTTGCTTGGCGACGAACGTACCGGTTTTTTATCAAATTCCTTAATACATTTTTTAGGTTTGTAGGAGACAGAGTTTAAAGGTGTTCAGATACGTACAAATTTGTTGCACGTGAACTAGTTTGCATTGTTAATTATAAGTAAATACGGTTTTATTGGAGTAAAAATGTCCGATAAACTTAAAAAATATCAAGCGTTACGCAAAATAGAACTTTCTCAATTACGAGAAATGTATGAGGTCGCAAAGCAGGTTGAAGGAGGTGATACCACTCAGGTTGCGAGGTTTAAATGTATGCTGGAGAATATCGAAAAAAGGCATTCAGGCTTCTATGAAAGCCACCAGTGTATTATTTGTTTAGTGGCCGATGATGGGGAGAAGTTTGAGGCTGAAGATGCGATTCGAAAAGAATTTGATTTGTTCTATTATGGTATTAAAGCAATTAAATTTAAATTACCGTCTGATTCAGCATCAGCTTCTCAGTCGTCAGCGGGTACTTCGCACCCTAGTGGAAATATAACTTCAAATCAATTACCCAAAATTAGTTTGCCTAGTTTTACAGGTGATATAACTTTATTTCAATCCTTTATTGACATGTATGATGCTTTAATACATAATAATGCCACTTTGGCTAATTGTGAGAAATTTACTTATTTGCTTTCTACACTTAAAGGTTCAGCTTTATCTGTTATTCAACATCTTCCTGTAACTTCTACAAATTATACTATTGCGTATGATACACTTTGCAAACGTTACAAAAACGTTCGTTTAATGGCTGCCACACTGTGGAATAATTTAGAAAATGCTCCAAAAGTAGCTTGTGATAATTCAAATGACCTTCGAAATTTATTAGATATTTTTGCTGAAAATATAGCAGCGTTAAAAAACTTAGGACTACCAACTGATCATTGGGACTTTATTTTAGTCCAAATGATACTGAAACGTGTCGATATTGCAATTGTTACAAGATTTGAGCTATTCTATGATAATTCCATGGCGTTACCTACGTATAAAATATTATCAGATTTTTTGATGAAGAATTGTATGGCTCTGGATAATGTTAATTTTCCTCTTAAAAAATACAAGCCTACATTTCGAAAGCCTGTGCATCCTAAATCTCAATCGCCTTATCATACTGCCTTACTAGTTCAAACGCAAAATTCCGATCCTCAATGCCCAGTGTGCAATAAAGCGGATCATACAATTTTTAAATGTTCGAATTTTTTGGGTAAAACAGCCTATGATCGTTATCAATTCGCAAAAACACATAAATTTTGTATTAATTGCTTAAGCCATACCCATCGCTTTGCTACTTGTCGTTCCGAAAGTAGTTGTCATACATGTGGTCAGAGACATCACACGTTATTACATTTTTCAAAAAATACCTCTCCACCGCACCCAACAGCTTTATCGCCAATACCGGTTACTGTTCAAACCACTCATCAAGGAAATTCTACACCCGCATCACATTCTACACAAAGTTGTTTTACTTCCTCAAAATCTAGTGTTTTACTTTCCACCGCCCGCATCGAACTCTTAGATAACCGAGGTACTTATCAACCCGTCCGATGTCTTTTGGATTCTGGAAGCATGACCTCGTTTATAACTTCAAAATGTGTTAAACGCCTCGGACTTCACCCTGTACAAAGTTCAGTCAATTTAAATGGCTTAGGACCCATGAATACATTGGTAAATCAAGGAGTAACTATTTCATTTCGTCCATTTCAACAAACGAATCCTATATTCTCTATTGATGCGCTTATCCTTAATAAAATATGTGATAATTTACCAACTTATAAACTTCCAATTGAAACTTGGCCCCATGTTTCAAACATTCGCCTGGCCGATAATCAGGTTCATGTTCCTGGTTCTGTCGACTTATTACTAGGCGCTGATGTATTTTCTAAGGTTTTACTAGATGGGCGTATCCCAGGACGCGTAGGAGCCCCTGATGCTCTAAATACCATTTTTGGATATATCTTAATGGGAACCGTTCAAAAGCCCTGTCCCACTACCTCGATTACTACGATGTTTTGTCATATTGAAGATTCTGCCTCTTTGGAGAATCAAGTTAAATTATTTTGGGAGTTAGAGGAAGTTCCACAGGTTAAATGCTTATCTCCTGACGAAATTCAATGCGAAAAATTATTCATAGACACTTATAGGCGTGATAAGTCCGGACGATTTATATTAAATCTTCCTTTTAAAGACGATAATCCCTCTTTTCCAGAAATTCGTCCTCTTGCCCTTAACCGCTTTTATTCATTAGAGCGCAGGCTCCTTAAAAACCCGCAAACTTATGATCAGTATCGTAATTTTATTCAAGAATATCTTGATCTTGGCCATATGGAACCCGCCTCTGGTTTTTCTCACAACTCATTTTATCTTCCGCACCATTGTGTTATCAAACCAGATAGTTTGACTACTAAATTGAGGGTGGTTTTCAATGGTTCAGCTCATTTACCAAATCAACCCTCTCTCAATGATCAACTTTATATTGGTCCAAAACTTCAAAATGACATTTTTACAATTTTGCTTAATTTCCGCATCCACAAAATTGTTTTAACTGCGGACATTACCAAAATGTACCGTCAGATTGTTATCACTCCTGAGCATCAGGACTATCAACGCATTTTATGGCGTTTTTCTCCCACTGACCCCGTTCAGGAATTTCGCATCAACCGCCTTGTTTATGGCCTTACTTGTTCACCTTATCTTGCCATCCGCACTCTTCTGCAATTAGCAGAGGAAGATGGAACGTCTTATCCCTTAGCTGCTGAAGCTTTACGCACTAGCACCTACGTTGACGATATAGTCACAGGTGACTCCTCGCTTGAGCGTGCTTTAATTCTTCAAAACGAACTAACTTCTTTGCTACATAAGGGAGGTTTTGAACTTCAGAAATGGTCAAGCAACCATCCTAAACTTTTAAGTCACTTACCCTCTTCCCTTGTAGCAATAGATCCAGTAAGTTTTGACTCTTCTCCTTTAAATGAAACTTCCTTAAAGGTGTTGGGCTTAGAATGGAATGCTTCTTCTGATAGTTTTCGCTTCTGTGTGAAGTTTCCAGATCGACCTTGCACTAAAAGGAACCTTTTATCTAATCTTGCTCGAATATTTGATCCTTTAGGCCTAGCCTCGCCGATAACTTTTCTCCTCAAACATCTTATTCAACGACTTTGGACTTTAAAGTTAGATTGGGATCAAACACCTCCCGAAGAAATTGTAAGGCTTTGGGACCGTTACCTGAACGATGTGTCCTGTTTAAGTTCATTTAATTTGCCCCGTCTGCTCTTTCCGGAGGGAACATCTCATTATGAACTACATTGTTTTGGAGATGCAAGTGAAAAGGGATTTTGTAGTTGTTTATATATTCGATGCTTTTCACCTTCCAATAATATTTCAGTGCATTTTGTTTGTTCTAAAGCAAAGATTGCACCACTCAAACGAGTCTCATTGCCTAGACTTGAGCTTTGTGCTTCGGTTCTAGCTGCTCGATTGGTTTCTTTCGTTTTAACCGCTTTTGAAGGAAAATTACACTTTCAAAAGGTTCACTGTTATTCTGATTCCACTGTTGCTCTCAGTTGGATCAAATCATCACCGCACAAATGGCGTACCTTCGTCGGGAATAGAGTTTCTGCTATTCACGAGAAGGTACCTCCTTCGAATTGGTTTTATATTTCGTCTTCGGATAATCCTGCTGATGTGGGTTCCCGGGGAATGCTACCATCCGAGTTACTTGATTGTTCCTTATGGTGGGCGGCACCCGTTCTTTCTAATCATAACTTCCCCACTATGGATTATCCTGACATTCCGCTTACTCCAGAAGTTACTGTGGAAGAGCGTCCTTTAGTGTGCGCTGCCTTTATTTCACCTAACTTTCTTGATTCCTTAGTTGAATCCCATTCTTCGGTTAATACTTTATCCCGCATCTTAGCATATGTACTACGATTTATTCATAATTGCCAAATTAAAATCCGCAACCATCCCCCCCTTACAGGTGCTCTTACTCCCCTTGAAATTCACAAGGCACTGTTGTTATTTGTCAAACGCACTCAGGAATTAAAATTTTCACTTGAAATTCACGCTCTTGGTCAAGGGCAACCACTTCCTAAAGTTTTACGTAAACTTTCACCCTTTCTGGATGACCAAGGAATTTTGAGAGTGGGAGGTCGACTAAGACACGCTCCCATTGACTATGATCGTAAATTTCCCGCACTTCTTCCTAGTCGCAGTATTCTAACTGACTTGATTATTGAATCTATTCATCTGCAGTATCTCCATGCGGGGATACAAACTGTTCATTTTTTACTTTTACAAAAGTTTTGGATATTATCCGCTAAACGTTCCATCAGACGTGTTTTGTCACGCTGTGTAAGATGCTTTAAGACTCACCCTACTGCTACGGCTCCTCCAATGGGCGATTTGCCTTTAGCAAGGGTTTCCCGTTTTAAACCCTTTCTTCACGTTGGTATTGATTACGCAGGCCCATTTACTATCACCATGTCTAAAACTCGTGGTGCCAAAACATTAAAAGCTTACCTTTGTCTTTTTATTTGTTTATCCGTTAAGGCTGTTCATCTAGAACTCGTTTCCGAGTTATCGGCCGACGCCTTTCTTGCTGCATTTAAGCGTTTTATTGGTCGTCGTGGTCGATGTTCGCATGTCTATTCCGATAACGGAACAAATTTTGTCAAGGCTCGTAAACTGCTGGATCAATACGCCGAGGCAGCTGCGGTGAAGGAGACTATTAGTTGGCATTTTAATCCACCTTCGTCTCCCCATTTTGGAGGCCTTTGGGAGGCCAATATCAAATCTATCAAAACCCATTTACTCCGTGTTGTTGGAGATCTGATTCTTACTTTTGAAGAGCTTTCAACAGTTTTTATTCAGGTTGAGGCTATCATGAATTCGCGACCGCTCACTCCAGTTAGTAATGACCCCAGCGATTTAAGTGCCCTTACCCCAGGTCATTTTTTGACCTTAGAGCCTCTGACCGCCCCCCCGGAACCTGACCTTCTCGATCTTCCCCTAAATAGGCTTTCGAGATGGCAAGTTGTTACCCGCATCCATCAGCATATTTGGGCTCGATGGTCTAATGAATATTTGCACACGTTACATCAACGAGCCAAGTGGACCTCACCTTCCTTCAATCTTCAACCAGGTACCCTTGTTATTATTAAACAGGATACTACTTCACCACTTAAATGGCCTCTGGGGCGTATAGTGGAGACCTATCCTGGCCCCGACGGTATTGTCAGAGTCGCTAAGGTTCAGACGGCCAATGGTAGTTTTAAACGACCGGCGCTAAAACTCTGTCCTCTACCTACCTAATTAAAATACTACGTATTTTGGTGGGCGGAAATGGTCCGTCCACACAAGCGTGTGTCGTCCAAGTTAATTTAGTTTGTGTGTTAATTAATTTTCTCTAATTGCATTTAAGTTTACTTTATATTTTTTATTTATTAATTCATATTTTCTTTCTAATTCAACATCAAACCTTCAATACTTCAATACCTAAAAATTTTGTTTCATATCTCCGCGTGCATGGACGCCTTTAAGGTTCCGTACTACACTACGGCGATGCATGCAGAGAGTCGAGTTAATTCCGTGAATCCGACCGGACTGTTTTCGGGAGTGAACGAATATAATTTTCATTTTTATCACCCGCATCCGCAACTAACGAAACCAGGAGATACCCCAAGCAGGCCTGCTGAAACCCTTCTCCGAGTATACAAGGTAAGGAATTTTAAAGGCCCGTTTTTAACATCATTATAATTTGGAGAGTCCATTTTACATCCGCACAAGTCAGAGATTATTTATATAAAGCAATGAACTTTATTTTGTATACCAAGCAAATAATTATGACGCTTTTGAAAATATTATTCTTGGAAATTGTTTAAAAAGTATATAATAGTTGAGAATGTAAAATAAAATTAACATAGATTTAAAGTAATTGTCGGAGTGCCTGTGTAAAAGGCATTCGTCATGTCTTGTTTATTTTATAAACTAAAATCAACTTAATTTTTGTTTAAAAAAACATGGAGCCGAACCTCTACGTTTTCCTAAAACACAACACTACGATTGTTTACATATCTCCGAATGGGAGGCATATACGAAAAAGTTTATACACTTAGCAGCAAAAGTAACGCACAACCAAAAATTATGCTCAATTTCAAACTTGATTTTCTCGCGAACCGATATATCGATTTCGCTAATTTTTCTTCTGAACTGTAGCTTTTTTCTTTGGTAATTGCACTGTGATAGAATGTTTTATTAAGATTTTAGTTTTAGACTTATACAGGGTGCAAAAATGAGAATAGTTTTTTTACATTAAATTTGAGACACCCTGTAGGGAGCATTAGCAGCAACAACGAGTGTATGATGAAATCATACTATAGCCTCATGTTTCCTAAACATTTTGTTTCTTTAATTTCTCTGATATCTATAATATCAAAGAAAATACAGTTTTATACCAGAACATGTTTTTTTTAATTAAAATAACATTTTGACATTAACCTAAGAATAAAACTAACAATAAAAAGCAAAAAAGTACATTAGTAGCGCGTACCTCTGCTTCTAATGACTGCTGCACATTGCCTCGGCATGCTCGGTATTAAATTGGATATTTTATCTTGGTGAAGTCCATTCCAAATATCGGTAACCATTATTTGGGCATCTTGCAAGTTGGTAGGAGGAAGTTGATGCTGTCTCAGTGCCCTACCAATAATATCCCATAAGTGCTCTATAGGATTCAAATCGGGACTGCGCGGTGGCCAATTTAGAGTTCGAATATTTACTTCGTGTAAATATTCATTGACGATGGGCGCAACATGAGGTATTGTGTTATCGAGCATTAGTAAAAAATTATTCCCAATGTACGGAGCTCAGACAAAATGTCACTGATCCTCTCGCTATTTAAAGAACCCCCACGTGAGGCTCCGATATCCGTCCGTGCTGTTAAGGAAATTTCAGCTCAAAACATCACAGAGCTTCAATTAAATAAAGTTGTTTCACGTATGTGTGCATTACATATTCGGGTATAAAACTGTGTATTTTCTTTCATATTACAGATATCAGAGAAATTAAAGAAAGAAAATGTTTAGAAAACATGCGGCTACAGTATGATTACATCATACACCCGTTGTTGTTGCTAATGCTCCATACAGGGTGTCTCAAATTTAACCTAAAAAGCTATTCTCATTTTTGCACCCTGTATACGCCTGAAACTGGAATATGAATAAAAATTGCCATCACAGTGCAACTACCAAAGAAAAAACAGTCGAAAAGAAAAATTAGCGATTCGATTCATCGGTTCGCGAGAAAATCAAGTTTGAAATTAAGCATAATTCATGGTTGTGCGTTACTTTTGCTGCTAAGTGTATGAACTTGTAGTACTCATTTCGCTTCTTCATATTCGGGAGATTTCTCATATGTTATTAATTCAATTTTTGCGTAAAGAAATTTTGTTGCATACCATTTAGTAAAAGTCCCTTATTACATTGAAGAATATTCCAAAGGACAAAATTGTATAAATAAATAAAACATTTTATGTTGATTTGCACTTACCTGTTAATCGATGACGCCCATATTCGTCTATCATTTTTTTAAGCGGATCATCTAATTCATCTATACGACAAAAAATAATTCTTTACCGATTTAGCAAACTATAGAAGGGCCAATTAACGTTAAACTTTTAAAAATCAACAGTTAAGTAGCGATATTTTGTGTATTTTCCTTAGTTTCGAAATAAAATTGAGCCTCGTAATGGTAACATTCTAAACACAATAATTTAACAGTCAAATAAATAAAATACTTCAAATTTGCTATTTTACTACAATATTATGAGGATTAAGACGAGGTTATTTTTACTATTCAAAACCGTAGGTTTTAAACCAAATTGTATCCCATTTAAAATATTTCAAATATTTATTTGATGATGTTATGTTCTGACCGTAAATTACAGAGTGAAAAAAAACAACTAATTTTTTTATCCAGAAAGCACCATACAGTTTGGTACACCGATGGATCAAAAACCGCCAACGGTGTGGACGCAGGTATATTTTGGGGAAAGGCCCAGGATGGACATGAGCATTCCTCTGGGGACCTACGCCACAGTATACCAAGCGGAAGTTCATGCCATACAAGCATGTGTACTACAAAATCTTGAAAGGGGCTACCACAACCAAAATATTTACATCCTTTCGGACAGCCAAGCTGCTCTTAAGGCTCTGAACTCCAATCGGTTACTTCAAAACTTACACTGGAGTGTCATACCAACCTAAAAGTACTGGCGGCCAGGGGGAACAAGGTGGAACTCTTGTGGGCCCCTGGTCACTCCGAGATATTAGGAAATGAAAAAGCGGATGAACTAGCGAGAGCCGGATCTGCCCAAAGTCTCAGGGGCCCCGAACCGGCCTTTGGAATATCAAAACAGGCAACAAAAACAACATTAGATAGATGGTCGAAAAACAACACCTATCTCGATGGCAAGAGTTACCTGGTCGAATACACGCACGGGCCGTAATTGGAAAACCATCGAAAATACTATCGAATGGGATGCTAACCCTGACGCGGTCCCAGTTGAAACAAGTGATGGGTCTGCTAATAGGCCACTGCCACTTGCGAAAACACCTTCAACGGATAGGGATAAACAACGGATCCATTGAATGTAGACTCTGCGGCGAAGAGCATGAAACCGCCTCACACATAATATACCGCTGCGTAGCGCTGTCCCGTAGAATACAAAATATCTTCGGGAACATACAACGTGGTGACAACCTCCCACATGACAAGCTTGGTAGAAGGTTACTGGACCTCATAGAAGGAACAAACATCTTCTAACAAGACCGGGGTACACAATAAGCCGAAAGGCTGCAGTGATTTGAAGTTCGGGCCTTTAAACCGATCCCCGCCTTTAACTAACCAACCAATCAACCAACCACCATACAGTGTACCCATAAAGTCTTGCAAACATTGATTTAATGGTTTTTAAACGCTCAGACATGTCAATTAATTGTGCATTTTTTAAGCTAAAACGTCGGTATACAGGGTGTCCCAGGTGGGAGCTATGACGTCATCATATGATAAATACTTTTTGTATAACCGACCATGCGGTTCGGTTTCCGAAATATTGACGTTTGCAAATTATAATAATTATGATGTCAGCATTTAATTAAATAATCTAAATAATAAATATTTTTTGTTGTGTTGAGTTCCATGTTTCAATCTTGTTTTGCCTTCATTTTAATGTAACTGAAATAAATTAGCATCGTTGCAATAATTAATTGTTGTTACACCTTCAAATTAAATTTTCAAACGTCAATATTTCGGAAATCGCTAGTTCCAGAGGTGTGGTGGATTATACATTAGTTTTAAGTTTTTATCATAGAACTCGAAATTTGACATGCTAGAGTGGGTGTTCAATTTAAAAAAATCTATACAGAGTGTAACAAATTCGTCCGGAAACGCTAACAGACGTCGATTAAAATGGGGTAAAGTTGCGTACCTATAGGCCCAATAATATGGCAAAAAAAACTAAAATAAATACAGGGGGCTTTCAAAATATTTGGAAAAATCTAAAATTTTGCATTTGATTTTTATTTTTTACTGAATCTGTTAGAAGAGATGTCCAAAAATAAATTTCACTTTCTCATTGCTACTTATTATTCTACATAAGATGACATCATCAAATCTTTAATGGGACGTTTCGTCTTTTGAGTCACCATCATCAACTTAATTGTTTTAAATGCTGGCCTGGATCTTTTGTTTAAATTATGAAAGAGGAATTAAATCTACGTTCAGTGGTATACAACACTTAGTGGTTTTCCGACGTTTTGTTCCTTAAATTGACAATCTTCATTAAAATATCCCTAATACGTTCCTGTAATTTACTTTTGTTTCAAAAAATTCCATTTAATCTGAAGCTGTGAAACTCAATGCCTTTTTTAAAAAGTCTTAAAGAAGTCCTGGCTTTAAGGGTCAAATTTTAATTGTATTAATAAAATAAATTACTTGTAGGCACTTACACCTAAGTAAAAATTTGATAAATCTATTAGTTTGAAATAAAAAAAAACAGTAATAATAATAATTAAGGACATAAATAGCAATAATAATTTTAAAATCTTCAGTTTCTTGGAAACAAAAGTAAATTACAGGAACGTACTAGGGGTATTTTATTGAAGATGACCAATTTAAGGAACAAAACGTCGGAAAACCAGTATACAGGGTGTTCCTTAATGACTTGCTAATATTTCAGGGTGTGATTCCTTAGGCCATTTTATAAAGAAAAGTTCATATGAACATATGTTCGCAACGGCTTAATTTTTTTGATAAAGGGTGTTGAATTTTAATTTTTTAACTGGTTATTTTTGAATATCTCAGAAAATACTCGAGATATTATTTTCATTTTTGGTAGGTGTTAATAGGATATAGAACCCCAAATTTTAGTTAGTAAAGTTATTAAGTTGTTCCACCAGTGGCGTCCCTGCAAACATGTCCTCTGATATTTATTACAAAAAAGATGGTACGCCACTGACATTTTTCCATGTGGACATTTTTTCTCAATAGACCAGGCCAATTCTACATGAAAACGGTCTCTTGAACCACTAAATTCATATTGAAACTCATTATTAACATTGATAAAATAATTAATGATAAATTTTGTTTTATAAAAATTGTTGGAAATGGCCATCTCTACTTAAAAGGCATGCTTCCGCCCATCTTCGCATCGAATTGCTCACTCCAACAATTTTTATAAAACAAAATTTATCAGTAATTATTTTATCAATGTTAATAATAATGTGTTTTAATATGAATTTAGTGCTTTCAATCAACAAGTCTGACGAGAAAAACTCAAGAGACCGTTTTCATGTAGAATTTACCAGGCTAATCAGAAGCAATATCCACATGGAAAAATGTCAGTGGCGACATGTTTGCAGGGACGCCACTGGTGGAACAATTGAATAACTTTTCTAACTAAAATTTGTGGTTCTATATTCTATTAACACATACCAAAATTGAAAATAATATCTAAAGTACTTTCGGAGATATTAAAAAATTAAAATTCAACACCCTGTAGCAAAAAATTTAAGACGTTGCGGACGTTCATATGAACTTTTCTTTATAAAATGACCTAAAGAATCACACCCTGAAATACTAGCACGCCATTAAGGAACACCCTGTATATTGTATACCACTGAACGTAGATTTCGATCCTCTTTCATAATTTAAACAAAAAAGCCAAGGCCCGTATACGTTTAAAAAAGGGTAACTGAAGATAATTGACGTGTACGATGGCTCAAAAAAAATCCTGAATATTTTTATCAATTTGTGCAAGACGTTATGGGCTGTAATTGTTCAAAGTAAGTTCGGTGGATGTAGTTCTTAACAGCCTAAATCGTCAAATTCCTGGACCGTTAATAAACCACATAAAAATATTTGCGATGGTTATGTTTATACAGTGATGGGCTAAAATATGGAACAAATTCATTTAAAAATCAGGTTTTATTTTTTTGTGAAAACGCTCGGACACGTCGATTATAATTTTTTCTTCCGGATTTTTTGCTTCAAAAAGAAATTATACTGGGTGTGTCAAAAAGTAGATGTTGTAAATTTTTTTTGTATTTTAAATAGAACCACCCTATTTTTATTTATCACATAAATTCTACGTTAAATTCTGAGCATAATTCATGTAGCATACTCTATCCTTATCTCTAATGGTTTTAGAGAAAAATTACATCTTAAAAAAGAAATTTCTTTAAAAAAAGGTACATGTACCTACTTAAAGGTAAACAGGTAAATTTAAATTAATTGTTACTACGATAACAAGTAATGTGTCAATCAAAAAGAATTTTAAGTATAATTTTGAAAAAACGGTGATCATGGTGCATTTAAATGAAACTCAAAGAATCGAAATTTTAATTTTAATTGGATGTGGAGACAAAACAAGAAGTCAAGAAGAAGTTTGTAACTTGTTTAGCGCTAAGTATCCAGAACGACGGATTACAAGATCTACAGTGAGTAAAATTGAGAAAAAATTCAGGGAAACAGGGAATGTAAAGGATCGTCTACGGCCAGGTCGTCCAAAAATTAGTGAAAACACAAAATTGAACATTTTGTTAGAAGTTGAAGATAATCCCCATAGTGCATCCACTGAAGTAGCCCTTAATAATGATGTTAGCCGACGATATGTTTTGCAGGTATTGAAACAAGAAAAGTACCATCAGTATAAAATTAGGTTGCTGCACGAGCTAAACGAAGGTGATCCCGACCGCCGACTACAGTTTTGTGAAACTATGATGGAAATTTGCAACTTAAATCTATTTTTCCATCGCAGCGTACTTTTTAGCGATGAAGCCACGTTTTGTTTGAATGGTTCGGTAAACAGACAAAATTTTCGGTATTGGAGTACAAATAATCCCCGTTGGATGAGAGAACAGCATACGCAATACTCACAAAAAGTAAATGTTTGGGCAGGGATATTAAATGATAGAATTATTGGACCTTTTTTCTTCGATGGAAATCTTACAGGAGACCGGTATTTACAATTTCTTCAAAATGAATTAATTCCCATACTAGCAGCGGATTTTCCAAATCCGAATCAGCCTAATCTACCAGAAGCGTCTATTTGGTTTTAGCAGGATGGTGCTCCGCCTCATTTTGCTCGACAAGTACGAGAGTATTTGAATACTATTTTTCCCGAACGATGGATAGGTAGAAGAGGACCCATAGAATGTCCTGCAAGATCTCCCGATTTTACACTAATGGATTTCTGGATTTCTTTCTTTGGGGTTATTTGAAATCAAAAGTGTATAAGGATAAACCACAAAATTTGGAAGACTTAAAATTTAAAATTAGATATGAAATTAGGCAAATTAATGAAAATACTGTAAATAATGTTTTAGAAGGGTTTTTAAGTAGATTGGCATATTGTCAAGAAGTTAATGGTTTGCATTTTCAACACTTAATAAAATAATTTTTCAAAATTATACCATCTACTTTTTGACACACCCAGTATAATTTCTTTTTGAGGCAAAAAATCCGGAAGAAAAAATTATAATCGACGTGTCCGAGCGTTTTTACAAAAAATTAATACCTGATTTTTAAATGAATTTGTTCCATATTTTAGCCCATCACTGTACAATTACAGCTTACAGGTGTTGTTAGGTGTTACAAAAACTAACAATATTAATTAAGTATGTAGGTGGTAGGTCGTAGGAGAGTTCTATTAGTTTCATTAGGCTGATACACGATTTTTAATACATAAAATACCGATTATTAAAATATTTTACAGTCAAAAATTTGGGAGGTTATAGATAATTTATATGTCTATTTACTTATAAGACATAAAACCAATGTTGTTTAAAACTGTAAAAGTTATCGGAAATAATTTATGTGACATCTAAAGGAGGATGAGATAAAACATAGCTTCTCTCGGCCGTAACAAGATTGCTTGTTGGACATCTTAGTCGGCATAGATTGATGAAATAATAACGTTAAGATAATAACCGTTTCTCGAGCTGTTTATGATACTGCCCACATATAATAATTTCATTACCATTTTTTACAATTTATGTAGGTTATATTTTTTTAAGAATCTTTGTGAATATGTTAGATTTGTATTTGCTTTCAAGGCATAATATGAAAATGACTGCGGACTACAACAGGCGGTAAGACGAGTAACCCGCACTAAATAAAATTGATTTTAATTCAAAAATATTAATTTCGGAGTACTATAAATTCAAATCCCAGTGCAGGTAAGTTCTAACTAGTGTTGGGAAAAACTGATGATGTTAATAATCGAGTAGTTGAAACTCGAGCGATTTTAATAATCGAGTGAATCGCTCGAGCGATTAATCACTTGAAATTTTTATGACTAAGAAGAATGTGTTGATAAAACACCAGGGGTTGTTCTTGTAAGTTTTAGAAGTTTAGTCTAGAGTTTTTAATAAGGAAGAATAGTTGATCCGACTTTAAAAACAATTATATCTTTTAATTTTTTAAAATTTACAATCGCCGCTGGCTAGCCAGTCCCAGTAAATACAAAACCCATGTCGCGATGAATCCACTAAGGGATTTGGCATACTTTTTTGTATGCACCTTCTCGTTAATGTGCCTTTAACAAAGACGTATGTCGTGTCAGCCTTCTGAACATCAAACTCGAACGTCGCCAATCGGCACATTTCGGGTGGAGCGCGGCGTCGAGCGAAGATCGGGTATCAAGTGAAAGTCAACGATTTTCTATTTTTCGCTTGAATTGAGTAGTATTTCCTATCGAGCAAAAAACTGCTCGAATATCAGAGCAGTTTTTTACCTCGAGCGATCACACTACCAAGCAGCCAATTCCGGTCGGCGTCAAGCGAAGCTTGGGTAGCGAGTTCAAGGTAATAAGTAACAAGCGACGATTTTCGCTTGAATTTATAACTCGAACAGTTTTCTTAATAATCGAGCGATGTCGGTTATTTCAATAATCGAGTACTCAAGCGGTTGTTGCTCGAGCGATCACAACACTATGCCTATTATCTAGAAGATACAACAAAATATTATTAAGAAAAGATGTCCAGAAAGAAAAACTGAGTAGAACATTTTAAAGCCCTATGCCTACTTTGATATTTTGCATTATTTTCATTCCGCCCTTCCTATTGAAGATATTTAAACAAATTTCTTTAAGGGTTATACAAAATACTTAATTAAACATAGTCGGTTTAGTTTCGTACGTCTCTAAATACATTTAGATAATTTAAAAGTTTTAAATATCTTCAATACAGGACTTTAAAATTTTGTACTCATAATCAGCTTTTCTTTCTGAACATCTTTTCTTAATAACATTCTGTCGTATCTCCTAGGTAAAATACACTTTACTAGCGCTAAAACAGTTATTTTTGTATCTAGGGTGCTACTAAGTACTACTTTGGTCATCGAGAACGAAAAACTAAAAAATTTCTCACACGAGTTGCAAACAATATTTTTTCTGCGATTTCAATTTCATTAAACTAAAACCATAAAACGATATTTTGTATTATAATATTTAATGCAAATTACTTTTTATAAACATAGTAGTGGAATCAGTCCCAGGTATAAATATAGAAACCAATATATTTGACAACATTTTTCACTGACGTTACGACTTTTGTTCCTTAAATTAACCATCTTCATTAAATACCGCTAGTACGTTCCTGTAATTTATTATTGTTTGGAAGAAACTGAAGATTTAAAAATTAGTATTGCTATTTCTGTCCTTAATTATTATTTTTGTTTTTTGTATTTCAAACTAATAATTGTATCAAATTTCTACTTAGCGTCAGTACAAGTAAATCATTTCAATAATACAAATAAAATTTGACTCTTTAAGCACTTTCCTAAGACTTTTAAAAAGGCTTTGAGTTTAACATTTTCCAATTGTACCGAATTTTAAAGTAAGTAAACTACAGGACCGTACTAGGGTATTCTAGTGAACATGGTCAATTTCAGGAATAAAACGTCGGAATCAGTAAGTGTTGTATACCGCTGAACGTAGATTTAGTTCATCTTTCATAATTTAAACAACAAAATCCAGGCCCGTATTTAAGAAAATTAAGTTGATGATGGTGATCCAAAGACGAAACGTCGCATTAAAGAACTGATGATGCCATCTTATGGAGAATAAAAAGTAGCAATGAGAAAGTGCAATATATATTTTTACATCTCTTCGAATAAAGTTAATAAAAAATACAAACCGAAACGCAAAATTTTAGAATTTTCCTAATATTTTGAAGCCCCTGTATTTATTTTTGTGGCACGCTATTGAGTTAATAATTACGCAACTTTGTTTTAATTTAACCGACTTCGTATCTCTTATCGTTTCCACAATCCCAATGGTGAAGGACGAATTTGTTACACCCTGTATAACTAGGTTAGTAAATTTTGGGCATTGCATTTGTGGTCGTAGGAAATATTATGTAGTGTTAAGATCGCTCGAGCGAAAAACCGCTCGAGTACTCGATTATTGAAATAACCGACATCGCTCAATTATTGAAAAAACTCCTCGAGTTATAAATTCAAGCGATAACGACAACTTATAACTTTTCAAAAACAAAAACAAATTTTGTTTTTATTGGGAATTGAGGATGATGTCCGGGATTTCTAACAGAGTATTATAATTTAGGAAAAAAAGTGAAAGAAAATAAAAAGGCAATAAATTCCGGGATTATATACAGCAATCCAGGACCCGCGAAAAATTGCGGGAATATCCCGGATACCTGACAACCCTAGCTATAATACCTGTAAACGTTATCGCTTGATGAATACGAATCTCGAGTGAAATCGCTCGATTATTGAAATCGCGCGAGTATCAAGTACTCGATTATTAAAATCATCGGAATTTCCCAACACTAATTTATGTACATTGCTTGTGTGAAAGTGATTGTCTCAAACTGTCAATACTCGTTACATAATATACTATTGTTATAGTGACGTCTGTGAGTCGGAAAAAAACCAGAAAAATCGAAATATTTTCAGCCGGAAAAAAAAAATTTAGCTTCGAAAAAAAAAAATTTTAAAAATTTAAAATAAACTGACAACGGACCGGAATGAGAGACCATTATAACCAAAAAGAGAAGTACAACTATTTTCCCCATTCTCAACATCCTCGGAAACGGGGGAGGAGAGGGGGGGGAATATATATTTGCCGCTGATACTTGAAAAAAGAAATTCACCCCTTTCGGGGGCTAGTATTGCCCGGTGGAGGGGTTGGAAGGGGTAGGACGCGATACCGTGCTCAGCATCCTCGAAAATGGGAGGAAAGAGGGAAACCTCTTGAAGCGCGTTTAACCCCTCTGGAGGGTGGTTTTTAGCCGTATTGAGAGACAAGAGGTGGTACTCTTGTTCCGGCTGAAAATAATTCTATGTTCGTCCGACTCACAGACGCCACACGCCATATCAAATATTACAATCTAGAGCGACCAGTTCTGTCGGTTTCCTTCCAAGATTTATATTTAAGCGGCTTTTTACTTTTAGTACATTTTTTAGAATTCGCTTAATAACATTTAATGGAACCTTACCAATTAGGAATATATCAACTCTATTACAGTCAAGTATCGGTTTAAATATGACGAAAGGTATTTATTACAATAAATTAATGTAGCAAATCAAATTATGTATGTATAAATAAGGTGACAGCTAATGTAAAAGCAGCCAGTAAATAATCATTCTATAAATCATAAATCACAACTTAGCAATGATAGAATGTTAAAAGCTCACAATGGCCATTATAACTAAGGTCGTGACTTATTTAAATTATTTTTATATTTCGTGTTCTCGAAACCGAACATTCTATTTTCAGTAAAATAAAATGTCAAATCCCGCTCCCAGAATAAAAAAATTTATACATATTTATGATGTAAAGAAAGTATAAAAATAAGTAGAATAGTATAACAGATTAAGGTTAACTTAGTTAAACGCCCACATAGGTAGGATATGCAAAGTCTCAATCGGAAAACATAACGGGAAACTTATCACGCTAAATCAACTTTTTTTTTAATTATGTAGTGCGTTTTTATAAAATAATTTTAAAATGTTCATTTTAGTACCTACTGCACTGAACTGTATTTACAAAATTATGGAAAATACAGCTCCGTATCCTGAAGATGATTAAAAGGACTCGAAACGTAATTAAACAGTACATCATGGAATTTAGATTAAAAAAGTCTTACATTATAAAATAAAGGCCGTATTAGAAAAAATGAAGTTGATGATGATTGCTTGAAAACGAAACGTATAAAAACATTTGATATGTAATCGTTGAGTTCAGTAAAAGTTGTTGTGATAATGTGTTGTCAGTTTTCTCTAAATATTAACGTCGAAAAAAAATTAAATTAAAAAGTCAAAATTTCAGTTTTTTTTTAAATAACTCAAAACTTAAAAATTTGACCAAAACTATTTCTACAGCAAATTGTTCGTGCTGTGATTGCGATACTTTTTTCCTATTTAATCGAAGTTGTATCTGTTGCCATTAACGATATCCCCATAGAGGTCCTCCTTATCTTGGACACCCTGTATACTTGTATGGTATAATGATTAGGGATGCAGGTAAATACAATTTGAACTCGGGCTCTGACCGAAAACATGTAAAATTTATGATATTTTATGGTCACAGTGATAATTAGGCGCTTTTATGGCACTCAAAAGCTCAACGGTATACAGGGTGTTTTTTAATAGAGTGCCGATACTTAAGGTTGTGAATCCTTGGGTGATTTTAAGAAGAAAAGTTAACATTAATATATGTCCTTTAATTTTTTAGATATTTTTATGAAATTTTGTACACACCCTTTAATCATTAAGGAGCATATTTTGACTTAAAACATTTTTTAAAATTTTTACCAGTGACGTTCGTACGGGGTTTGAACTGAAGAATTTACCATTTTTTAATCAGATTTTACGTCTTACTCTAATAATAATAATTTAATAATGAAAAATCAATGCCAACCCAATTGTCTTAATGAAAAGAAACGTCAAAATGCATGAAGCTTTACCCAGCCTACTAATTTTTATTTTTATAATATGCTTACCGTTTTTTTCTATTCAACCAAAATGCTCCTTAATGATTATTATTGAAAGTAGAAAAAATCTGAGTACGTCACTGGATTCTATGTAAAAAACTACAAAAGAAACATTTTATTTCTGTTTGATAATGGTGTGCACAAAATTTCATAAAAATATATATGAGGGATTATAATAATGATAAAAAAACAATTATTTTAACATTCTGTAGCTCAAAAATGAAGAGCTTTAGGACATATGTAAATATTAACTTTTCTTCTTAAAATCACCCAAGGATTCACAACCTTTAAGTGTCGGCATTCAATTAAAAAAACACCCTGTATATTGAACTAAACTGTAAAAGTCGTTTCTGATGGTCAGGCATGAACATCTAACCCGTACTGATGAGAATAAAAGTTCGGAACCTGTATACAGGTGGTGGCATCCTACCAATAGATAATGCTTCTGTTCCTTGTTAGTATAGTTGTTGCAGAATTATACCGTTGACTCTTACTGCCATAAATAAACTACCTGATTAAACCCTATTGTATACGCCTCAACCTTTTCAAAGCTCAATAAATGGGATCAGGGCCGGCTTGAAAATGTATACCACACCACATGATTTATTTTTATAATTTAAACTAATTTTAATTAATTCTACTACAGATGCATTTAATGTAGGAGAAATATTATTTCTCCTAATATTGGATTTTAATTGGTGCCATATTAGCTCAATAGGATTGAATATACAATAGTACGGAGGAAGACGCAACACTGTATGTCCATTTTCTGCTGCAAGTTTGTCACACTCGTATTCCTTATTTATTTTAAACGCTTTTAATACTTACTTCTAGCAGTTCTCGTTTTTTGTACAAAAAGTTTCTTCAAAATATAAATCATTTTCAATCATAAAATTTTGAATTTATGCTTTTGTATTATTAGAATTGGGAATGATTTTTGCTTGCCGACTATGATAACTAGCATTGTCAGGTCGCTATTTTCAGGTATATTTTTAAGGAGTTTATGTTTAAACCAATCTTCAAAAAGTTGTGCGTCGGTATCTTAATGGTAATCTAAAGAAGAATCTGCTATGATTTTAGCTGAAAGCAACACACAATTTGGAACAAACCCGTTCTCTGAACCAGCATGTAATATTGTGATTCTTTTGCCATTATTTGATGGTGCCTTGGTTTGACATTTTTTGGAAGACAAACCCAACCTTTTCTTGGAGTGTCATGGGTATCGAACCATGTTTCGTAAAGGTAAATAATTGGACGATTTTCTTCTCTAAATTGTTTAACAGCTGTTAAATATTTAAGTCTCCATTCTTCCAGTCTTTAATCAGCCGCTCTTTGAGGGAAATCAAAGTGGGTACAGTTTGTGCCTCACACATTTGGTAAATCTTTCTTCTTATAAATCCATGTCATTTTCGTCAATGCTTCTAAATATGCCAGAATCACTCCCATTTTTTCTAGGATTAACAGGTTTAAGTACTATGTCTCTTACCGAAGATAAAGGAGTTTTTGTCAAAGTAGACGTCTCTGCTAAAGCATCCATCGAATTAAAATTTCTACTCTACAACGATTGATACACATCTTTAATTATTAGTTTGGCATCGGTAGATTAATGGTTTCTTTTAAAAATGACACTTGAAGATGCCCCCTATCAGCACAATTCCAAGGACGCCACATTCTACCACTAATAAGCCTAACTAAAAATTACTCGCCGGAAAACCACTAAAGATTAAAATTATTAAAAATCACTTTGTATTTATATGTGCATCAGGCATAGGTATAAATTGAATTTGTATACCTGGTCCGGCTCTGCTCGAAAAGGTTTTAAAATTTGGAATTTCCTTAGTTATTTTATGATCGAAGGGATAATGATGCTTTATTGCAGTCAAAAGATCAACGGTATAATTCTGCAAATACTATACCATTCAATTTGAACTAGTAGGAAATAATTTTCCATACATGAAATATGGTTACGTCAAGAAAATAAATGTCCGATCTATTGAACAAAATTTCAAACATCTTATGCTCTTCATTTTACGAGATCGAATGTGTTTTAAATAAAATCGATTTATAAAGAACGACATTAGGACACAAACATGAACTTATCGAAGCCCACTTTTCATCCAACCAAAAATGGCAACCAGCAGATTTAAATTAATATGAGGTACGTGCATGTCTAAACGATTGTAATGAATATTATCAAATTGGCTGATCAAAAATTGAAAAGCATTGTTTGTTTTAATAATTAGGTTCCTGCAAATAAGGCAATCGTTAATTTTAAACTTGCAAGAACAATTTCGTTGCTATTGGTAAAGGTAAAGATTGTTTCATGAAAAATGGATATAACTTATTGACTGCAGTAAAAGTACCTGCGGCAATCCCATTATTTGTGACCATTTGTTATTATTATGTGGAAAGGATCGGATTGTAATAATTATAATTAAATATAGGCACATCAGGTAGGTTAGGTTGCTTAATTTATATTTAAATATCTTTTTGTGGTAAAATTTGTTAGTTTGCATTTCTTGCTGGAAGAGTTTAGTTGTATTACCGATACTATTTTACCAAACGTATAAAAAAACAGTATGTGGCGTCCATGGAAAAACATTGATGGTGCTTCTTCTAGTGTTGCAGTAAAACAAAAGCTCCCCGTCAAATAAAGGAAAAAGAATAAGCATTTTACAGGCTGGGTCAGAAAACGGTTGGGTTCCAAATGCCTTGTGGCTTTCTGCAAAAAACATTAAAAACTCTTGTGTGGACTACCATGAAGATACAACGGCCGAACTTTTTGAGGAATGGTTCAAGAATTGTCTTTTACCAAACATTCCTCAGAATAGCGTGATAGTAATGGACAATGCGAGCTATCACAGTCGCCAATTACATAAAGCTCCAAGCTCAAATAATACAAAATTGGAGATTCAGAACTACATGGCGGCGAATGATATATATTTTGAAGAAAGTTATAAAAAAAGTGATCTTTTAGAAGTTTTAAAGACATTTTGTATAAAAAAAGTATATGTTTGTGACACATTGGCAGAAGAAATTGGACTACAGTACTACGGCTCCCACCCTATTATTGCATTTTTAACCCCATAGAGCATATGTGGCACCAGTTAAAATCACTGGTTAGGTCTGAAAATATTTCTCCGACTTTAAGTTCTAGTATTGTAGAATTAATACGAAAATGCTTTAATGATATTCCCCCAGGTAGTTGGAAAAATTAAGTCCGTCACGTAATAACTGTAGAAAATTCGTATATTAGTCTGGATCGTATAATTAATCCAATTATAATTAATTTTGATGAGAATATCGATAGCGAAACAGAACTATCTATAGAATGACATTATAAATGTAAATAAATATGACTAGTAATATTTTTAAAAAATGTTATTTCATTTGATTACAATAATATAATCATAATATCATTACTTGTTTTCCTTAGTCCGTCCCTTCATACTTCACTTGTTTATTGCCAAGCTCTTGTCTACACAATGGGACAGACTCAGGAAATCATTAAGTCGTACCCAAATATCGTGAAACGAACTGTAAATGTTATGAGAATCAAAATATTTGTCTAACAATATTGAATATTTTGTCTATTGAATAGCCGAATAGGATTGTTTATTTTAGGTTTTGGTTCACAGAAGGACATTTTTCGATTCGTTTACCTGTTTTCGTATTCCCCGTAGCAATACAGCGACTTAAGCTAGCTTAAGCCTACAATGTTTTAGGCTGAACAACGTGGCTTAGCACCTGCGCACTACGGTGAAGTTTGAAAATAACAGTCATAAAAGCATCCGTTTCATTTCTATAATAATATGGAAGAGTTAGAAAATGAAATATTTATTGAGGACGATGGGGATCCATTAGATCCAAGGATCTATAATCGAGAGAATGCGTTTTGATTCTCTTCATGAATGAATTATCGTTTTTCAGAAGCTTTCGCCTACACAAGCCTACTGTTTTACGTGTTCGACAACAAATAGATCATACTCTTGAATATGGTAATGATCTGTTTAAGTTTGTTTTTTTTAATAAAAATCAATATATTTTTCGGTATAATATTTGTCACAGGAAATAGTCACGACCATGTTTTAGGAACAAAATCGTTTTCTGCATAAGTAGAATTGCAGGATCTCTTTTTAGTAGCATCCATAAGAAAGTGCAGAAAAAGATCTTTTTAAATGATGGACAAACTGGTAGTTCCAATATCGCAAATCTTTCTTCTTTATCTTTTCAAAAATAGCTTTGAGGGTAACATACTCCTTGACTTTATACATATCATAAACAATATTCCTAATCGGTAGTTTTATCCCTTGGGATAACTCAAAGGTTTTAGAATGGAGTCGAACCCTGTCCAATTCCTCTTCACTCTTTTTTCGAAGTCTTCTTAAGGTCTTATCTGAAATGCCGCATGCATCAGACATTCGTTTTTCCACTGCCAAAACAGCCACTAACAGGCCCGAGTTATCTTTTCCTAAAGTAAAATAACGTTCAACTTGTAATACCAAACGGCGCTCACCTGGAGATAAACCCCTTCTAAGCGTTGTGTCACCTTGCTGAACATTTTCCATAACTTTGCTTTATAACTGCTTTTAATTCACACACAATGAGAAAGAAACTAAAAGCAAAAACCATAACTACTTATTTAAAATAGAACATACCATCCTGCACTTGAGCAAATTTTAATTATTTCTTGGAAAATAGTGATTATTCTATAGATTTAACTATAATGATCCCAAAATAACTAAATTCTAGGAAAAAGTACCTGAGAAAATCTTTAACTTATTGACGCAAAATGTTTTTCATTTGATAAATAAAAAAAACTATGAGTGAAAAATAAACAAGATAAAAATATTTATCGCGGTACATAATTCTAACATAATTTTGTTTTGGAACCGCTGATTTTGCCCAGCCGACTACATTGAACCAGTGGAATGTTCGGTACGATCAAGTAGAGCGAAGTTATTGTTAACTTAACCGTCTTACTGTTTAACAACCTTTAATGATTTAATCCGATATCGGACTTCATAAAACGAACCGACTTTACAAAGAACACGTGCTCTTCTCTGCTAAGCGTACTGAAAGCGACTAGCGTAGCTAGCTTGTCTGCTTTGACGGATCCGCGCCTCTGACGCCTCGTATGCAGTTCGCTAGCTATTGAAACCTAAAGGTGCAGCACAAAAGCGTACACCTTCCGTATGTCGCATCTAGTACGCGTCTATGACGAGACGCTCCGTGTGCAGAAAGACTAAATTCAATGAAAAAAAATGGCGTCCGATTTCCCATCGATTTGTAAAATCGATTTTTTTTGTGCATTCAGCAGATGACACTTACAAATCGATGGGCTCTGCTGAAAGCGTCCATTATAACTGAAAACTGCGAATATAACATACCAAACTATCTCAGAAACTCTTTATTTGAACACACACACATCACTAAATGCGGCGTCTCAAGTTCTAAACATCTATCAAGTACATTTCCGCATTGTTATATTAATCGAAAGCTTAGTACCCGCATGAGTGGCTTAAATGATCAAAATTATTATTGTTATAGTGACTTCTCAACGCCCACCTTGATAGGCTTAATAAGATAATCCGTAAACAAACCATGAATTATAAAAACATATTTTTTGTAGCTTTTGACAGTATTTCTGCTTGTTGCGCACGTGATTTTAATCCTAATTGTTCCTAAACTTAACATGGAGATCGTGAGTCACAACGCGAAATAAAGTGCAGAATATAATAAAAATCGTAAAAACTGGTTTTGCTGTTTGAATAATATGAGCAAATATACCGGCCGGTTTGGTTTAGTAAAAACGAATGAACGAGAATACTAAAGAAAGAAAAAATTAAATTAATATGTCAAGAGATATCAGAAAAACAAAAAATTAGCAAATTTGTAGTTTTGTTTTTGGCTTTTACAGATTCCTCATTATTGTCAGACGCAAATTGGTACTGGTTAAACTCCACTAGTAGATTCTGACCATTGGAATTCCAAATATGAATGCATATAATAAAACATAATAAAATTCACTTTGTCACAGTAACTTTCAAATAGTTGAATGCACAATAATTTAATAAAAACACGAGATCGGGAAGCGGCCTAGGGTTCTTATTTTAAAATCACTGTGCATTAAACTATTTGCTAAAAAGCAGAATCATTCAAAAAAGATTTGGATAGTTTAATCCATTTAAATTAGGTCGAGTTGTATACGGCTAGATTATTTCCTGAATATACAGTGCGCGTCTAAAGTCACTTCCCCCCCTGTTAACTTTTGATTAACAAATGTGAGAATAATGAGATTTTGGCACGTTCAATAATTACTGAAATACTACTTTTTGGCATAAATTCTTTACTTATTCTTAAAAGATGGCTGCTGGGCGCCATTTTGAATAAGATTTTTAAATGGCAGGTGGGGTCGTGTGACACCTCATTCGAAAGGTATTTTAAATCTACAAACAGTCCCCCAAGTTTGAGAAAATTTTATCGATTTCGGGGGTTGTGAGGATCTTAAGCCTGTATTTTGTTAATCAACATCAAAACATTGCAAGAAGTCGAAACATACTTCTAGCCGCCAGTTATCTTGAGTACAATAGACCACATTTTTTTATGTAAATGCAAAGTAGGCTTTGCCAAAAATTAATTTGTTTCGGCCTGTCAAATAAATAAGTATTTGTCATTAAGTTATATCGCTTATTCTGTCACCTGTGGTCTTAAAATACAAAGATTTGATTAATAATTCATTTAAAATGTTTCGTCCTATGGAAGAAAAAACAGAGGCCGTTTTAATTTTTGGGGAAGCGCAACGTTGTTACCATGCTGCTGAGCGCATTTTTAATGAACGTTATCCCGATCGTCCAATTTCAAGGCAATATTTCCGGCATAATCCAAGTGTGCGCATCAATTAGTCATGAAATGTTTCATAATGTTCGCGAAGAATTTCACGATAGGCTATACATCTGCCAAGAAGTGAATGGCGGACATTTTGAGCATCTGATTAAGTAGTTGCCAACTTTTGAGCATTATAAAGTACTACTAAAAATGTAATTATATTAAGAAAAATGGTCGCCTTTTTGAAATGAATCGATAAAATTTTCTCAAACTTGGGGACTGTTTGTAGATTGAAAATACCTTTCGAATGAGGTGTCACACGACCCCACCTGCCATTTAAAAATCTTATTCAAAATGGCGCCCAGCAGCCATCTTTTAAGAATAAGTAAAGAATTTATGCCAAAAAAGTAGTATTTCAGTAATTATTGAACGTGCCAAAATCTCATTATTCTCACATTTGTTAATCAAAAGTTAAACAGGGGGGGAAGTGACTTTAGACGCGCACTGTATATATCCGATTTAAAACGTCCTCCGACGTCTTCCGATTCCCAATCTCCATTGTTCCCTGTCATTCTACAGGTCCTCGTCTAGTCCCCTCTCTCTGATCTCGTTATCGATGCCTTCTCTCCAACTCCTCCTAGGTCTTCCCCTCTTCCTTCTTCCGGTGTCCAGGTGAGTATTTGTTTAGGTTGTTCCTCCATCCTTTGAATATACCCGAACCATCTTAGTTGTTTTGTTCTTATTTCGTCGGTTATTGTGTGGCCCACTTTCATGGTTGTGCGGATTGTTTCATTGCGAACTCTTTCCATTTTTGATTTCCCTGCGCTCTTCTCCAGAAGTCCATCTCCGTTGCCTCCAGCATTCTTATGGTCTTTTCTTTTAGTTGCCAAGCTTCGCAACTATATGGTATTATGCTTTTTATGATAGTATTGTATATTAGGTGTTTGTTTTGGTTTGTGATTATTTGATCCCATAAGATACTATTTAGCATAGCAATAGCCTTTCTGCCTTGGTTATTCCTGTCTTTAATGGTATAATCTAGCGTTCCACTGTCTGAAATATTTATTCCCAAGTACTTGTAGGTTTGGCATGATTTGATGATTTGTCCGTCCTCCAAGAGCAGATCCTGCTGTATTCCGCCCACACACATGTATTTCTGTCTTTGAGAGGTTCACTTCCATCCCCCATTTCTTGTACTCTTTGATGAGTTTTCGAGCCATGTATTCTACGTCTTCGTATTCTTGCGCCATTATGATCTGGTCATCTGCAAAACTAAGGGTGTATAAGTTTGCATTGTTAAGGGGTATGCCCCTGTTGCCGCATTTTCTAATCCATATCTTTAGTGCTTGTTCGAGGTCTATCTTAAACAGTGTCGGCGATAGGCAGCATCCTTGTTTGAGGCCCTTATTAGGTGTAAATCCATGTGACATTAAGTTGCCTGTTTTGACTTTAATGCGGCAATTTCTGTTCTGCGTAACCCAGCTATTTGAAAAAATGTCAGCCTTTAACCGGGAGGTACACCTCCTATTCGTGGATCTGAAGAAAGCGTACGACAGTATCCCATTATCAAAACTTTGGGAAGCATTGGATGGGATCAATCTGAACGTCAGTCTAATAAGGTCAGTATTTCCTGAATAACTTAGATTAAAGTCAACAACAAAGAATTTTATTGATAATAATATGACATTTTGACATTTATTCGCGGTTAAACGGGTCTTGGGATTCAACAAGGATCTTAAATCAAGGAGGATACGGCTTTGGTTCACAGTCTTTGAAGAATGAACAATTCACATTCTTAGGTAGGTTGTAAACAATATTTTCCAGAAAAATAAGCGAGGAGCTCTGAAAATTAGTATCATTTTTCTTTGTCACTTTCTGTTAATTAGACACAGACATGCGGAACGTACTTTTTATAAAGCCTTATTGGAATGGCCGTCTTTCATACCTGCTTTCACGTTTAACGCTATCGGATTAACGACTGTCATATTTGTCGTTATTGTTAAATAGAATTCTTTGTTGTTTTTGTGCGTTAAATTTAAGTCTTGTTTCTGGAAAAAATAGTCATTCTTAACTTAATATGGCAAGACAGTGCCAAGTCTGCCGTAAACTGGATAAAAATATACACATTTGAGTCACGTCCGTCAATTGTTTGCTTTTCCTAACCAAGACATATCAAACCGATCAGCTGTTACAATGAAAACAGAAACATACAGAAGATAAAAAGAGATGGGGATTCAACACCGGGTTCATGTTTGTTTCAAGTCGATGGGTTTAATCACTCACAAATTGTATTCAAAAAACGGGTGGTGTCTGATTGGTCTCTTCACAATTAGGGAAATAATCTATTGTAAATAATTTTTTTCCTACGAGTGTGCTAGTTAAAAAGATGAGAATTAACATTCCAAGACAATCGACATGACAACACAATAACTAAAAAAATGTAGCAAATTACTACGTCATTGTCAAATTAATTACAAAATAAGTAAACATTGTTACACAACAATGACCAAGCCTTCGAGAGTAGGATAAGCTTGAACACAAGTCGTGAAAATAAATAACAGCAAATCCTTTACCGCAACAATGACTGCCTGGGAATAACAATTTATTTACACACATAGAAAAATAATGATCCTTTACAGAATAAGTCACCTTGAGACGTATTTAAAACATCATGCTTAGCCAAGAAAAAATCACACTATTATTTTCGCGGAATTTCACTTTATCCATATAGACTGATATTATTATTAACAATACAAAAGAATACGTAAAAAAATTAAACAGATTTATGTTCAAAAACAAAATAATGAGAAGAGAAGCTCCTACTGTAAAATTTGGAGCATATCGCTTTTTTAAAGGCACTCTGTGCGAATAAAGCGATTCACGTTGGTTTTGAATCGTTGGAGGTTATATTGGTGGGGAAACACGACCTCGAGAAGGTCGTTCCATAAAGATGAAGTCCTCCAGATGAAAGAATTCTTTAATAATGAAGTTCGAGGAGTACTAAGCTTAATCACATATGGATAGGCGGCAGTGGTTCGTCGTGTATTTCTGCTGCTCGCCGCTTTGAGCGGAATTAAGAGGGCTAGTTCAGCCGAGCACTTTCCATGAAAATATCTGTAAAAGAGAGTCAAATCCCCAACCTGTCTTCGATGTTATAGGGTTTGTTCGGGTTTGTGGACGAAGAGCCTCGACAGGCTCTTCGTCAGCTCGTGGTCTCCGATCAGACGAATGACCATCCTTTCGATGGAATCCAGTAGCCGAAGAGTATGTTTGGGTGCAGAGCTCCAGATATCAGAGTAGTACTCTAGTGACGGTCGAATCTGGGCTTTGTATAGTACCAAAAGTTGTTGAGGTGTGTACAACTTTTTGGATGGGAAGAGTACACCAAGTTTCTGTGAAGCTACTTTGCCACAACGTGGTTATGCGAAGACATATTTCCTCCCAGATTGACGCTCAGCAAATGAATCGATGAAGCCAGTGGAATTGCGTGTCCTGCCATGACTATATCCGGTTCTGTGATGTTAACCTTGTTAGAGAAAACTGCTGCCTGGGTTTTCTTAGCGTTAAATTCGACTTGGTTACGAACAAACCCGAACAAACCCAAGTCAAAATTTCTTCCAGGTGTTTGTTGAGGCGTGATACATGCTGTCTGCGAAGATGTGAGTCGGCAGCCGATGTTTGTGCACTCAAAGAGAAAGATGAGACAAGTGTGCTATTGTCAGCAAAGCTAAATATCGGATTTTTAATTTTCACTAGAAGGTCGTTAATGTAGAGTAAGAAGAGGGTGGGAGACAATATGGACCCTTGAGGAACACCGGCATTGATGAAGGTGTCTGGGAGAAATCCCTCAATATCGCATACCATGTTTTGTCAAAAACCTATCGATTTCTTCACCTATTAATTTTATTAGTTTTAATTTATTAATTTAATAACATTTATAACGATGCGGGCAGAGAAAAGTGATTCTTAATCTCCTCCATTCGCCGCAAATAATATCAAATCAATCAAAATATGGGTAATGTCCAATAATATAGGTTACATGATGTTATTAGATTTTTTTTAATACTGCATCCTAACTAAAACTAGTGTATTTTTGTTATGTTTATTTGTTCCGGTTTATGCTTAGTGTATTTTTGTTATATTTATTTGTACATACATATACATGGTAATAATTTTGCATTTACATATTACCTAATAACAAATTTCCCATGGGCGGGCACCTCTATTGGGCGAACACATTTAGACAGTCCCGTAGGTGTCCGCCTAAGAGAGGTTTTACTGTATTATAGTTTTTCAAATGGAAAAAAGTATAGCGCTCGACTTTTAGTTGTATGACTTACTATCTTTATTTTAACATGTAGAATCACCCCTCCAAGTATTCTGATGGATTATCCCAACACCCTGTATAGGACATAATCCAAACACATTTGAATTACCTAGTAGACGACTGGACAAAACATCTTCCACTAAAATTTCTGCTGTGGCGGGGTCCGAGTGGTTCAAAAAAGTGCTAATAAGATAATTATACATCGACTAGGAAATTAGCATAACAAACATAATTCTGCTTAGCAACTACCTAACCTTGAACTTGTGAAAATGGGAAATAACAGAAATAAAATATAATCGCCTAATTATTTTAATAGCGAAACTAGTGTGGAAAGTGCCTGTTTCAAAGGGTGCTTATAAGAAATCACGAATCACATCACGATCTTGAAGCATTACGATTTCTAGATAACGAAACACTTATTTTCATAAGTCTGTTGTCTGAGTTTGTGCAAAAACTACTTGAAAAAAACGAATAGTGAAACTTTGCATGTTTGTATTAGGCATTAACCCTGCTATAAACTCATAACAGAATATACACGGTGGGCCAATAAAAGTGACCACATTATTAGTTTCTGAATAACTTTTATTTTTCAATCAAATTTAAAAGTAATAATAATATTGAATTTCATACAGGGCAGGTTAAAATAAGAAGTTAATTTAAATCAGTCGCAAAAATAAGTTCTTTCTTTTATTTACAACCATGCATGTAATAATGCCATTTCATCTATCTTTGAAAGGTGGAAAGTTGACGTTTTTTTACTTTTACTTTTCGCCCGGGTGGAAAGTAAATTTTTTTTTATAATGGCATTTTCACTGAAATAAGCTAGTAGCGCGGACTCAGAACCAGGATTTTGAACTTTGTTTCCCGTACACCATTCTTTGAAACAGTTATATGCCTTGTCACATCTCAGGCGGCTTTTAGTTGGCAGAAGATCTACTATTTTTTCTGCTTCTCGAATTTCTGGTGGAGCAGCAGCAAATTCAAATTCCTCATCTGATAGGATTTTTCTGTTGTTAAAATAATATATTGTTTAGTGACATGGAAACCATATTCAAAAAATGATATTTGCTATCTTGATGTGTATTATTACCTACGTATTTTACCACCTGCGGTATTTCAAATTTCTGTCTAATTTTTCAATGGAAAAGTCAAAATGACATTTATCTTTTATTAATAATTTTAATTCAAAATAATAAGAAGTGGATGTTAGATGTGGTTGTAAATAACATAGTGTATAAACCTCGGTGAAAAGTTTCATTACTGTCTCGAGATTTACAAACCGACAAACTCGCGACTCTCTCGAAACAAGGTTTCAACCAAATTATAACAAAAGATACTAGAATCACAAATTTATCTTCTACGCTGATTGATCACGTCATTACCAACGACTTTAATGCCCGAGAGATTTCCAGAAATTTTCCAATAATTAGTTACCATGAGATTATTGGTGTAGAGTTACTATTTGATGGTATCATGGGGTCCGTTACACTATTCGGACACACGAATTTTAAATTTTTACTATCTTTTTCTAAAAGTATACATTTTTAGTAGTAATATTCAATAAAAAAATTTGCGGAATACTCAGTAATTTTTAAGAAATTAATTAATAAAAATCCTAATTTTATGGTTTTTGAGTGATTTGACAAGGTTCTGACCCCAACATTTTTAGCGATGTTGCCGGATTTATAATTTTATAACAAAAATAAAAAGTAAAGGTTCTGTGTAATGACTACACTTGAGCACCCACGGAATTTAACAATTTTTGAAAATGTAATGGAAAGATATGGTTGTAGAAAAAGAAAACATAAGAAAGTTAGGGTAAGTTACATAAATTGACACTGCCCTGGGAAAACCACTGAAAACCCGCCCCCGCTACACCTTTTGTAGCCGATTTGTTTTTGTATTCGGCAAAAAAACACACGAAAGTTACATAAATTGACACTGCCCTGGGAAAACCACTGAAAACCCGCCCCCGCTACACCTTTTGTAGCCGATTTGTTTTTGTATTCGGCAAAAAAACACACGAAAGTTACATAAATTGACAGTACCCTGAGAAAACAAGTGAAAACCCGCCCCCGCTACACCTTTTGTACCCTTTCCTTCTGTACTCGGAAAAAGAAAACATAAGAAAGTCACATAAATTGACAGTGCCCTGGGAAAACAAGTGAGAACCCGCCCCCGCGACACCTTTTGTAGCCGATTTCCTATTCGGAAACAGGAAACATAAGAATGTTACATAAATTGACAGTGCCCTGGGAAAACAAGTGAAAACCCGCCCCCGCTACACCTTTTGTAGCCGATTTGTTTGTGTATTCGACTAAAGAAAACACAAGAAAGTTACAAAAATTGACAGTGCCCTGGGAAAACAAGTGAAAACCCGCCCCCGCTACACCGTTTGTAGCCGATTTATTTTTGTATTCGGCAAAAGAAAACATAAGAAAGTTACATAAGTTGACAGTGCCCTGGGAAAACCGCTGAAAACCCGCCCCCGCTACACCTTTTGTAGCCGATTTCCTTCTGTATTCGGGAAAAGAAAACACAAGAAAGTTACATAAATTGATAATGTCCTAACAAGTGAAAATCCGCCCCGCTACAGCTTTTGGAGTCTTATTCCGCCACGCGCCTCTTATGGACTCAGTGCAGCTCAACCGAGCCACTGAAAACGCCATCCCTCGGCCCATAAGAACTGTGTACAACATAGTGCCCGCAGCGTGTAGCGGCCACCGGCGGAGTGGCTGTGTTTGCGACCAGCAAGGCTGGTCGCAAACACAACCACTTTGTGGTCGCCACCGGTGTAGTTTAAATATCTGCCTAACAGGAATATTCATATTTTGAAAAAAAGATCCCGAAAACAAAGGATAATCTTTCCGGCATTTGCAACAATAAAAGCAGGAATTCAAGGCATTTGCATTAACTTCCTGCCTAATAGTGCATACGAGACGACAATTTCTGGTTTTGTATCTGAAATTATCTCTAATCAATCCTATGTATTGTATTGTATTGTAAATATTTTGCAAAATCCACATCATGCTTGTTTGTAATTGCGTCAACATTATCTATATTTGCTATTTCCATTTTATTTTGATTTGTTCTTTCCTTTTCCTTGAACGCCAAAGTATAACTGCTCTTGGCAACAGTGTTATGTAATGTCAAATTTGTGTTCGACTTAAAAGTGACATCTTCAACAGAGTTGCCAGTTGTCTTTTATTAGCTACATAGGAAAAAAATATTGCACAAAAACGGATATTTTTGGGCCTTTCTATCGCAGCTAACCCTCTTAAAAGATATTGCTTAGTCGTGACATAACTACATTGACAATAAACTGCGGTCTTATATCGATATAAACAAACCCGAACAACCTAAAAACTGTATTATTGCAGAAAGCTTTTCTATGTGGCAACACTGTTAAAATACCGAATTTTGCAAATATGACATGTTCGCAGCGTAAATTTTAAGAATCAACAATTTTACGACCATTTTTGCATTTAAACTCAAATTTTATGAATTAATGTGTGTTTTCCGCATCTAATTTTACTTAAAAGTATTCATATTACACAATTTAACAAAAAAAACGTTAAAAATACAAGTAATTAGTGTGTCCGAATAGTGTAACGAAACCGTATATATTCCAAAAAAATACCCCTGGATGAACCACAGAATATATGCTGCACAGCGTGGAAGAGATAAGGCATATAAAAAATTTTGTCTCACAAGACATCATGTTGATTGGGAGGAATATAGAGTGCAGAGAAATAGGGTGATATCTATGATTCGTAGTGAAAAAACCAAATATTACAATGAGAATATTGATAAGTGTAAGGGTAACGGAAGACGAATGTGGAGAATAATAAAGGATTTAACAGGAAACAAAAAACAACAGATTAATTTTGGAGCTATTGACTATGGCAAGTATAATGATACTGCGGAAGAAAACTTTAATAAGTATTACGCAGATAGTTTAAATGAAATTGCAGAAACAATAGAGAATCGAACCTGGAAATTTAAGACTGATGAACTTCACGAATTAAGTTTAACTAAATTTGCCCCTGTAACACTTTCAAGACTAAAAAAGATCGTTATTACACTAAAAAATAAAAGTACCGGAGATGAGTTACTAAATATTAAATTAGTAAAACAATTATTTTACGTTATAGGATATCCTCTATTGTATTTGATTAACACGTCTTTGGCTGAAGGAAAAGTGCCAAGTGAATTGAAGACTAGCATCATAGTCCCAGTACCGAAAGTTACAAAGCCTGAAATTCCTGCGGAATTTAGGCCAATCAACTTATTGCCCGTTGTCGATAAAATTCTTGAAACCATTGTATGTGATCAATTAAGACACTATTTTGAAAATAATAATTTATTGTATGTCGGACAATCGGGATTCAGAAGTAAACATTCGTGTGAGTCAGCTCTTCAGTACGTGTGTGCAACATGGAGGAAAGATATAAACGATGACAAGGTGGTACTCAGTGTGTTCGTTGACTTGAAGCGGGCGTTCGAGACCATAGATCGGGAAATCCTTGTAAAAAAATTAAAATCATATGGTGTTGGTGATAGTGCACTACTTTGGATTCAGGATTATTTAAAGGACAGGTATCATAGAACTAAGATAAATAACAGAGTATCAGGAAAAATTGAAAGTAAATTGGGTGTCCCACAGGGTAGTGTGTTGGGTCCCCTATTATTTATAATTTATGTTAATGATATTTACAGTTCTTTGAAACATTGTTTTGTTAATTTATTTGCTGATGATACACTGATTTCTATTTCTGGGAAGAATTTTCGTGAATTAATCATTAAATTGAATGCCCAACTGGCTATATTATATGACTGGTTATGTCAGAATAAATTAAAACTTAACTCATCAAAAACCAAATGTATGGTAATAGGGTCAAAAACAAACTGTAAAAAATGTCTAGCTTTGGATGAATTTCTAAACATAAATGGATCACCTATTGATTTTGTAACTGAAATTAAATACTTAGGAGTATATTTGGATCCACAACTAAATTTTAATAATCATGTAGATTTTTTATGTAAAAAATTAGGTAAAAAAATAGGTTTTTTTCGTCGAGTGTCTCCTTGCCTGTCTCAGTGGACAAAAATGCTTGTATTTAACACAATTGTCTTGCCACATTTTAGTTACTGCTCTTCTTTGATGATTTCATGTACCAAAGAAAATTTAGAAAGGCTACAAGTGCAACAAAATAAAGCAATGAGAATTGTGTTAAACTGTGATAGGTATACTCCAATAAGAGACATGTTAGCAGCATTAAAATGGCTATCCGTTGAGCAATGCATTAGACAGGCAAATTTAATATTAATATACAAAATAGAGCATAATCAGTTACCTGCATATTTAAATCTTTTTTTGGAAAGGAGATCAGAGTTTCATGGACATAATATTCGTTCCAGACAGAACTATCATATACCTTCCGTTAAAACAACGAGCTTACAAAAAACACTTTTTTATGAGGGCATTTGCCTGTACAATGCTTTGCCTGGCGAAATCAAGGGTGCACCTAGTTTGAATATTTTTAAGCGAAGACTGTTTGGTTATTTAACTGATGGTTAATAATATGTATTGTGAATACTGTGTATATGTATATGATTAGCCAAGTGCTAAATAAAGAAATATATTATTATTATTACAAGAATGGAACACTTTCCACCTCGGTACGTAATATACTATTTCTGAACAATATATGTGATTTTTTTGATATTTCAATCGGTTAAGCATTTATGACCAATTTTCTGACGAAATCTTTTAATTAATAACTAAATAACATTTCCTTGTCACTTGGCATGGAAACAATGCTATAAAATGAAACAAATGATATTTGAACGAAAGAAAAGTATTTCATCTCTAATTAGTCAGAAAAATATGTGAACAACATTATTAACATCTACAAGAAAATTATTTGAAAAACTGTTCAAAGGCGCAATTAATCAATGGAAAAGACGTTTACAAAATGCATTGAACAAACCAGAGGTCATATTGAACAAATGCCCCCGGAACACCCCCCCCCCCCCCCCGTGCATACGCCACTGGGCTGAACTGAATATTAAAAACGATGGCCGAATTCACCGAAATCAGATTCGGTTCCGGCCATATCACTATAGTATTTATAGCGAATCCTCAAGCTTTTTCGACAGTTGACATCATTAATATGTCATCGATCAGCTGTTTGGGGACTTAACCAAATACCCCAGTTTTATAGGAACCGTATTGAGCTTGTTTGGTTTTTATATTTTTCGAGTTTGATTAGTGCTAATACGTTTAAAAGTGTATTTCCGTCGTTTTAGAAGTGTTTATTTTGTGTTGAAAACTTTGATTAATTACATATTGAGTTGTTTGTATATCTGGTAAACCACAGTAAGTACTTGTCACGTTATGAAAAATTTATAGGTTAATATTTTCATTTATCTGTTTTTAGGCGAAAATAATAATTATGGAGCATAATTATTGTCTGCCTTCTACCTCAGCTTATGCCACCGTTAGAGAAACTAAGGTGAATTTAATATTAATAAAAAAATTTCTAGATGTTTCATTTCTTTCTGATCGAGTTGAGATTTGTTTCAGTTAAATATCAGGTAATACTTTTGTGTGGCGACTTGAATGTAGACAGTAATGGGTAATAACGACCATGCTCATATTGTTCATTCCTTCATAAAATGCCATCTTGGGGAGGATGAAAAGTGGCAATGAGAAAGTTAAATTTATTTTTGGACATCTCTTCGAACAAAGTCAGAAAAAACTAAAAACCGAATCGCAAAATTGTCCCAATTTAACCGACTTCGTATCTCTTTACTCTTACCTTTCCCGAAATCCCAATGGGAAAGGCCGAAATACCCATTTTATTAGTTTTTTGCATATATGACTTACGTAACCTACATATTTGCAGTATACGTAGCCTACGTATACAAAAGAAGGGTGCATATAGAATTTGCTTGTTATGATACTATACGCTTATAAGTTACTAGTGAACATTAAAGTTAAAACAGAGGTAACAAGAGTGAACAATCTTTAAGCAAACCGTATATTTAGTCCATAGTTATTTTCAAAAATGTTTTTTTGTGCATCCGGTACAAAACATGGAAATTTTTCCAAGTGATTTGTATTTACATAACAGGGAAAAGAAATGATCAAGGATGACTTTTTCGAAAAATTGAAGATACAATTTTTTACAGGTATAGTTAAGTCCATGTGTAGACACACTGTATACAGTTTACAGTAGGTAAAGATGGACATGCATGTAGATGCGTACTTCCTATCTTTTTGTGAAGATAGAGGTACCTACTAGACATGTAATTATAAAATAATGACTTTATTTTATATATTTGAATAAATAAATAACAAAAAATACAATGTGTTATGTTTTATTCCCTATAATAAATAATAAAAGATGTATTTAAAAATATAAATAGACTCGTTTCATTTTTAAAATAAACGTACGTACTATTGTAGTACGGTCCTGGAAAGTCCTGGAATGTCATACAAACCTAGGCAAAATAAATAACCAGAAATAAGCAGGCAAGTCATTATGTCACGTGACACTTGACATATCTGGCGCGAGGATTCGCTAGAACCACTATACAACTTAAGACATTAGTAATTTTGATAAATTGCGCTAAGGAGAATTACACCAGAATATACTTGCATATTCAGTTCCTTTATTGTCAACAAAGGCACAAAATTTATACATTTTTTCTATGTTTTATGGTATGTAAATAAGTGTACATCCACATCAGTACCTTGTCATATTCACAAGATATTACCTCATTGAATACCCACGAAAATGTGCCATCCTACGCGGTTTTTCCGCTTTTGATATTCGACGTTAAAGATAACAAAATTGCTAACGTATAGGTAAAATGTAAATTTTTAAAGTTACAGATTGTTACTGTACACCGATGACATCACTCAGGTTATTTAAAACATCATTTCCATTTAGTTTACATATAAAATAACAAAATCTACGCCATTTCTATAACTTTACTAATAAAACATCATTGTCTTCGAATAGGCTTGTAAAAATTTATTTCATTATTCAATCTTAAACCGAACTGTTTTTTAGCGAATTTGCACCGAGAAATGGAAACAACTAGTGGGACCCGCATGAAATGACACTGCGTATCTAATAATTATTATAGAATGTAAAATATCTGCAAAAATTGAAAAAAACCGGAAATTTTGGGAAAAATCAATCTTTTAATATAAACTAGAAAAAAATGTTTTAATTGCTAGACTGTCGTTATATTATTAAATATAAGTATTTCAAGTAATATTTATTAATTATTTTGATTTAAAAGAGCATGTTAAAAACAGTTAATTCACCGGTGAATCCCCGAAAAAAATCATCAGCCACATAACATGGTCCCCGCGACACCATTCTCTTTAAACTAAGGATATACGATTTTTTTTTGTGGTTGTGTTGATTTTCTTATAAGTTGTTCTTATTTCCTTTTTCTTGGGAGTATTTATCAGTGGACCGCGTCTCCGATTTGGGATGCTGCGGAACAGCAACATCAGTCATTGTTATTGAACAATTTCAATTTCAATTTATTTCAGATTAATAATAAAGATTTAAAATACTTATTGATTCACAATTTTCTTAAATATATCGCAAAAATATATCTGCACTTAGGTATGATATACAGTACGCACAGGGGATCTTTACCCTGACGTCATCGCTTACACGTCATAAAAATCGTATGAATCAAATCAAAATTACGTGGAAGAAAAGTTGTCAAAACAAAAACTAATTTCATAACATTTTAATTGACGTAAATAACGTTCCCATATACGGATTTTTAAAAATTTCTTTAAAACTCCGAATCAAAATTTTAAGTCGGTCTTACATAAAATAGATTGTTAGGAATATGTAGGTATAAATCTGATATTCTTTAATTTTTACTGGCAGTTATGTACCTACTTCTTATTTGACAAAATGATAAACTCGGTTTGAATGTGACATTTTGATTACACAGATTAAAAAAACATCAAAGAAAGTTTAATTTTTGATTTGACCAACAGAGATCATTTGAATTAATTTATTAAAAAGTGCAACACCGTGCAATTAGATTTACAATGAACACATCTTAGAAAATACACTTTGCAGATACTATGAGCAATAATGATCATGCACTGTCTTGGACAAGACTCAGTACAATTATTAGAATTACAATGCGCCGGCGGGTTAATCCGTGTACAAAAATTCCTTAAATTTTTATTTTATTTATTTAAATCAAAGTTAGAGTTGACAAAATTAACAAAGAATAGGTACAATAAGTTCTACAGTTTTTAATTAAACATAAGGGCCCCTAGGTGCATGCATCTGTATGTGCTAAATGATTTATTTACTCTCAATGTAACACAATTTTTCCTTTTTTTTTAAACCTATGAAGGTAGTAAATAATATGAGCCAAATTTATGGAATATCATCTAAATTTAAACAAATTTCCAGTAGGTATCCCAGTTTATGTCAACAAAGAAAGGACACTATTTGGGAGTGGTTTTGCAAATAATTTCTTAGCATTTTATTAAATTGTTTTTTACTGACTATTGACGTTATGCTTTTTCATTAGAATTGAAGATAAATGGTAATTTATGTCGTAAAACATTTAAATAAATTATTTTATTGAACTATCATATTTGTATTTTTCGACCAATTTTTACCACATTTTGAGACGAGATTGTGATCTTAATTTGGCGATTTCAGATTTGATTTTGCCCGAAATACGTTCTGTGAACCTTCTAGTGTCGATACATATACAGAGTGTTTGGAAATTCGGGCGATTTTACTTATTTTTTTCGAAACTAAAAAGACGTGTTTTTACGTTTTTGGAATGGCAAAATAGCGGAGCGGAGACTTATCCACAATTTTTAGGGTTAGGAATACTTTATTACAATAAATAAATAACAATAAATATCAATATGTACTTACCACTAACACAAAAAAGCGATACCAAAAGCTCTGAAAAGAACTGTTTGCAGGAGTAAATGAAGTTTTAATGCACAAAAATGTATAAAAACGAAAAAATTGTGAATCAATTGTCACAATGACGTTTTTGTAATTTGTAGTACTGCGTAAGTCAAAATAATTATTTGGCAACTCTTCTTTATAATTCTTTCTCTGTCTAACACGTTTAATTCCGGACGACGTATAATATACAATTTTTATTCGCCTTTATGTCTGTACCAAACAAAGATGCAGAGATATGAAATATGTCGGGATATCTATTTGTTAGCGATGACGTCAGGGTAAAGATCCCCTGTGCGTACTTTACCTGTATGTGCAAGATTTGTATCACAGTTTTATATATGTTTCAAGATAGTTTATCATAACTTATCCGAAAATCAATCACATCAACGATCACAATATCACTGCGCGAAATGATACCTTAATAAGCAATACAAGAAGTCTAGGCCTAAAACCATCCGAAAAGCTGTTGATTTTGAAAATAACATTTTTTGTATAGTCTTTGCAGCGAACCCTCAAGCTTTTTCGACAGTTGACATCAGCAATATGTCATCGATCAGCTGTTTGTGGACTTAATCAAATACCCCAGTTTTATAGGCACGGCATTGAGCGTGTTGTGTTTTTATATTTTTCCAATTTGATTGGTGCTAATAAGTTTTAAAAGTGTATTTCCGTCGTTTTAGTATAGTTTATTTTGTTTTGAAAGCTTTGATTAACTACATATTGAGTTGCTTGTGTATCTGGTAAACCACAGTAAATACGAGTCACGTAACGAAAAAATTATAGGTTAATATTTTATTTATCTGTTTTTAGGCGAAAATAATAATTATGGAGCATAATTATTGTCTGCCTTCTACCTCAGCTGATGCCACCGTTAGAGAAACTAAGGTGAATTTTAATATTAATAAAAAAATTTCTAGATGTTTTATTTCTTTCCGAATAAGTTCAGATTTATTTCAGTTAAATATCAGGTAATACTTTTGTGTGGCGACTTGAATGTAGACAGTTTGGTTAGCTGAGAAAGTAAGAAATATCTGCATGATATTTTTAATAGTTTTGGTCAGAATTCAAGTGCAATTATTGATCATGTAGTGTGTAATAATACAATGTGTTTGTGTTTTTTATTCCCTATAATAAATAATAAAAAATGTATTTAAAAAGATAAATAGACTCGTTTCATTTTTAAAATAAACGTAAGTACTATTGTAGTACGGTCCTGGAATGTCATACAAACCTAAGCAAAATAAATAACCAGAAATATGCAGGCAAGTCAATAATGTCACGTGACACGTGACATATCTGGCGCGAGGGTTCGCTGACACGACTATACAAGACATTGAAACGTTTTTTGTTTTTTACCTTTTTTATGTTATCAGGAATAAGATTTTTTCTGCTAACAAAGAGTAATTTTTTGTTTTTATTACCTTAAATTAAAATATTATGTTTATTTAGTATTTGTTTTTAATTTAAATTAACTTAAAGATACTGCGAAATTATATTTATGTAATTTTCGCTTTTATAGTATTACACTAATTTCTAAAAAAAGAATTTAAAAAAATCAGTGCTGTTTCTATACTTAACCCTCAAAATGAGGAAAACATACAAATAAAAAACATTTAATCCCTAAGGGTTAAAAGCAATTTAATCCTTTTAGTCCCTCATAAGTAAAATTGTTGGCCATTTTGAAAATAATTTTTTTTTTCAATTTATTTTAAGACAATTTTAGGGCCGATATCTCAAAGTCACCTGCTCATTCGGCGTCAAGCAAAGCTCGGGTATCGAGTGAAAGGTAATAAGTAACAAGCGACGATTTTCGCTTGAATTTATAACTCTCGAGCGGTTTTTTTTTAATAATCGAGGGATGTCGGTTATTTCAATAATCGAGTACTCAAGCGGTTTTTCGCTCGAGCGATCACAACACTAAAAAAATATTATTTTTCTTGGCGGTATAGTATAGTGTTGTCAATTTTAAAAAGACAAGGATTTTTAAAAATTAATTCTTTTGTGGCGTCTAGAAATAAATAAATCTAAACTACTGTCCAAATTTCAAGAATCCCCGTCAAGTAAATTGTAAGTAATAACTCTGTGACAGACAGCTAAGTGATTTTACAAGGGTTCCGACACTATAGTATTAGAAAAACACTTAAGAATAAAATTTTACTGAGAAATAGTTATGATAAGAATAGAAAAATAATATTATTCAAACAATATTGTTTGTCAATAATCTGTGGGTATGTTATCATGGTCAATCATATTTTACACCTGTTCGTGTGTCCTGTTACTGCGTTTTTAAAATCTATCGGATTTTTTCAACATTTTTTTTACAATTTTATTATTAACAGCGGTTGTAAAATAAATCCATAAAACAACCACGCCGAGCTGTTTTGCGCATATGCCAATTGGAATTTAAATAAAACTAACTAAACTTATTGCTGTCATGGAATTTTTACTATTACGACTCTCCTTATGTTATAAATAATTAACACCTTCACGTTTAATAGTACACCGAGCGAGCGGTAATGAAATTTATTATTTACTAGGATAACATTTATGACACAATTATTCCTCTGTGCATAACTGGTAGTTAAAGTCGCACGCTTAGGGTGGATATTATAAAAATGGCAAAAGTTAACTTTGATTTTAACGGTCAAGTTAACTACCCTATAAAAAATTATGGTTTTATAAAATCTTCAAAAGAATTAAAAAAGGAAGAATTTTTAACAACCTAACCTCAAGGATTTCATCATTCAAAAGGGTTTAACGTGTTGAAGAATTGTTGATTTTTTTTTTACGCTTTGCAGTCATGGTCAATTTTTCAGATGATGAAATTAGTATTCTTCCATCCAGCGTGGAATTATAGGTTATGTCAACAAAAGCCTTCAAAAACCGTAATTTCTCTGCAGTTAACGTGAGGCTTAACTTTAATTGATACCCGTTCCACCCAATAAAGTTAAAATGCAGGCTGTTAACTTGTGACGTCAAACCACAAGTTAACCTTCGTTCATCTGTCAATAAAGCTTTATAATTCCCACCCTAGTACGTCACCAAAAAAGAAATAATACAATTTAGTATACAGGGTGAGTCGGGATGAACGGGCCAAACTCCAGGAGTGCATTGCACAAGAACTATATATAGCAAGGATTTCTAATAAATTAGTAAATTCAAGTAAAATCAAGTAACTACTAAAATATAGGTCGTTGCTTAATAACATGCTCATATATAAGGAGGTTATTCTCGGGTCCATTTTCAGAAAAAACTCCATATGAACATATGTCCTAAACGTCTTAACTTTTGAGATACAGGATATTAAAGATTTTCCAAAAATTATAAAATCGTGGCCCTATTAGAAAAAATGAAGTTGATGATGATTGCTTGAAAACGAAACGTCGTATAAAAAAATTGTTATGTAATTCTTCACTTCACTAAAAGTTGCTGTGAGAATGTTTTATCAGTTTTGGTCTAACTTTAATATTAACGTCGAGAAAAAAATTGAAAATTCTAAATTTCAGTTTTTAAATAACTCAAAACTTAAAAATCTTATCAAAACTTTTTGTACGGCATATTGTTCGTGCTTTGATTGCGATACTTTTTCCCCATTTAATCGAAGTTGTATATGTTACCATTAACGAGAGGACCTCCTTATCTTGTTTGCTATTACAGTCAAATAAAACTAGGAAAAATATTCCAGCAAGTAAAAAAAAATATTTAACTTAAAAAATCTCATTAAATTTATTTTTAAAGGAGGATTAGTTCTACTTAAATCATAAAAATATAATTTTTATGTGGCATCTCCTTGCTCGAAAATGCAGGTAAAATCGGAAAACTTAAAAAGTAATTGTTTGTCGTTTCATTTGTAATTTAGGTAAAAAAAAATCTGTATGAACATACGCACTGTTTAAATTGCATTCTGATGTTTACAGGGGAACATCGTCTAGATATCATTGTAATTCATTTTGTGAAAAATTCAATTAGTGCTCTCCCGTGCACTGGCGAAATTGTAAATAAATATTTCCGAGCATAGACGTTTGTTTAATTAATTTTCTGAACCTTCCTGTATGTTATGTTCACAGATCACCGAACCTAAGTATAGTATTATAGTTAATAACAAATAAATAATAAATTTAAACAGGGTTATCGCAATTTTTTATTTAAACTTCTAAAGAAAAATCCGAATCCTAAATACATAAACCTCAACACACTAACAAAATATTACCAATTAACTGTTGATTATCAAAAAACATTATAATAAAACCAACGCTAAAATATAAAAATGTTCAAAACTTACCGTAAAAATAACTCATTTTATCCGTTTTTAGATTCACAACCCGGCTTTAAGCAGGATTCGCAACTGCAGGAAAACTCAAAAGCTCCGGCTCGAAGACGGACCAGCAAAGATAAACAACAACACACCGAACACCTGACGGAGAATGGTGTAATCGCCGACCTAACAAAGCTCGCAGCAGGAACAAATAAAACGAATAAACATAATACAGTGTGCACGAAAGATACGGCACTTAAATTTACACAACAAAGGGACCAGCGAGACTTGCGACTTATTATTAGAGAAATATTTAATAAGATTATGTTACACAATATACTGTTTATTCCACGCCCGTTCAGTTAGTATGGCATTCATTATCATTTATCTGTATTTATTAAACAATAATTTCATTCATTACTGAATATTGAGGTAAACAAAAAAGTGGCTTGGCCACTATCAATGCCAATGTCGTCACCGACAATGGCGACAATATGAGGATTCACCCTGGTGCATTAAAAGAGTAGTCACTCAAAGAATCGTAGAGTTTGGCTTTAATTGACAATGAACTGTACAAATCTACATCGCTTTTTTCATGACTTTGTTCGGGTTTGCACCATGCACCATATACAGAGTGCTCAGGCACCATATACAGGTTGCCCAAGATAAGGAGGGCCTCTATGGGAATCTCATTAATGGTAACAGAACGGTGCCGAACAATATGCCGTACAAAAAGTTTTGGTAAGATTTTTAAGTTTTGAGTTATTTAAAAAAAACTGAAATATTGAATATTCGATTTAATTTTTTTTCGATGATAATATTGTCAAGGGCGCTACATGAGCAAGGGGAAACATTTTGATTTTCATTTCAATTAGGGCAAAATTATTTAAATTCGTTTTACATTGAATAAGCATCAGCATTTTACGATGGCGACATCGAAGTATAATTATAATATCCGTTAATTAAATGTAGTCAGCAGTTTCGAAAAATAGAAATAAAGTAGGACGTATGGGGACGTTCAACCAAAAAAGAAAAAGGTTGGGGCTTTTTGCGTTGGTCACGACGAGAGGCGGACGAGGCCCGCTAGTGAGGTACCAGGGCTGTGTTTTTATTTTTGTCATTTTGTTTGGGGGTTCAATCAGTTTTTTCTTGGTGAAGTTAGTGGTAGCCAACTCCTGAAGAAGAGTCCTCGCCCCAGTCATGTGGGCTGTTATGTAAGTACTAACCATTGTAATTTTTATTGAAAGTTAAGCGGGTTTGGCAGCGGCCAACTCGCCCCTCTGTGTGCGTTACAATAGTACTCCCGTATTGTACCAAAGAGTACTCTAAACGTAAATAAATACTTTGTGTCTGGTGTTCCTTTTAAAATCTCTCTCTTTTATTTACAAAGACACCCCATCCCCTTTTCAGGTTGGAGAATAGTTAAGGGTGGCAGACTGTTGCACGTTACTGTGGAACTAGTTCCACAGGGCGAGCTAGCGCGGGGATCCTGTACCCCTCAGCACAGGGCGAATCCTGCCGCGTGACAGGATAAAGGCGCGAGGATTTATATATTTTCGAGAATCTCTAAGACATCTCGTGTGACCACGAGTACCCTCAAAGGTATCGAGTGTGACATGGTGGAGTACTCAAAGTTAACAAGTGTGACATGGTGGAGGCGCCAAACCGCCTAGGTAGCAACAGTTGTATCCCTTAAAATTTTCAAACGTTTTCATTTGTTTGGGGTTGTGGGAGTTATACCGCGAAGGGAAGAGGTTATTTTTGGAAGTACAGACCGGCATAGAGGCTTATTTATGTTGTCATTCAGTAGTTTCAATGGTAATTCCCAATTCATAATCTAAAGAGATTTTTTTTTACTGGGAGGTACAGTGAAAGGCACACACAGGGTAAATAGATTTTTGTAAAATCCTGGTTAGAAATCAGGAGAAAAGCCATTGAACGGCAGAATCTTATACAAGAGTTTTGCATTCTTAAAATTTTTTTTGTGTTTTTGTATATATATTTGTATATGATTGCGAAAAGTGTACCTAGTACAGTTGCATTCTTAATATTTTATCTTAAAATCAGACAGAGAAATAGTTAAATTTTTTTTGTGTTTTTGTGTATATATTTGTATATGATTGCGAAAAGTGTACCCAGTACATATATTTTTTTTTCTTTCAAGATTTAGCCCTAGTACGTATTCGACGTATCGTTAACATTTTAATAATTTCGGTTCTTAAAACTGTTAGTGCTGACTGAAGACATGTCAGAAGAGCATGTCAGAAGGTTTTAAAAAATTTGACCTTAATATCACCCCATCGACACCTTTTACCCCTAAACTAAGCAGTACAAGAGCCCCGCCAATAGAAACAAATTTCGATTCACCTATAGTGGATGAGAAAGACGTGTTCAGAAGAGCCCCAAAACTAACGCGTAGTCCATCTAGGACTCCGAACCCATACAGCACCCCCCTCGCAAGGGAATGCAGGAAAGAAAGGCCACATTCGACTGGAGGATCAACTGATAGAAGAGTAACCAGATCCCAGTCAAAAGTCCTTTTCACACGTAGTGAGTCAGCGCCAAACACGGAAATCGCTAATAAGACGATCGATAAAGACGCCGAGTCAAGCGAAAGCGAACAGGAATCAGAACTAGAAACCACCCTACTAAAGGCCCCCCAGACACCTAGAACTGTCCTACAGCAAATCCCCTACCGCCACATAGACACGCCAATTCCAAATACAAATAAAAATCTACAAGAGCAAGAAAGCCAACAAGTGGAGGAAAATTCGCCAGAGGGTAGCAGTGACGCACCCCCATACCAAGAGACGGACACGGTAGGAAACGCAAGACCCCCAGGAGCCGGGACGGTCCAGAAAGAAATTGGAAATCAACCCCCAATACAGACCACGATGAACGTCACAATGGCTGACGCTTTAAATGCAAACAAGGCACCTGCAATACCAACATTTATCAGCCCACAAACCTTCCACCCTAGTAAAGGGTCGGCAAGCAATTTTATTAATAACTATGAACGGACGGCAATTGCAAATGGATGGGACAACACCCTAAAAATAACTTATTTCGGATCATATCTGGAAGGCGGTGCTAACTTATGGTACAGAATGTATTTTGGGAACCAAGCTAATCAACAAAAAGGCTGGTGCGACATTAAAGAGGACTTTATGACAGAGTTCGAGGATGCGGACATTCATAGGGACACCCAACGGCGGCTGGAAAACAGGATACAGGACGAAAACGAGAGTGTCAAAGATTACCTTTACGAACTAAAATCCTTATACTATGACCACGATAACCGGATGGATCCAGCAGGGTTCATGAAATTTTTCGAGAAAGAACTTACTAGGTCAGCGAGTTACCATTACTACTGGTTAACTCATCCCCCAAATAAGAAACCCGCAACGTTTGAGGAGATAAAGGAGCTAGCGATTACAATCGACAAAGCACCCCGAAAAGAAGAACGAACCCCATCGCCAGAAAGAAAAGTTCAAAGGGAAAATAACCGGTCGTGGACCGAATGGCGCGAACCCAGAACGGAACAAGAATATAAGGGTCGAAGCTATAAAAGAGGAGGGGGTTATAGCCAACAAGGTTATAGACAAACTGCACCTATAAACCCAAGGAGAAATAACTATGGTTACAGGGAGAACTATAACTATAGAGGGCAACCGTCAAGGGAATACAACAAAGGGTACCGACAAGGAAATAGGCTAGGACAAAATTATAGGGAAGATAATGCAAATATAAGAAACTACGACGGGGAAGAATTTAGAAGACTAAATCGTGGTGGAGAAAGGAATTATAGGGAACAGGAGCCACACATCACAAGTTGGCATAATAAAATAGATAATACAAGAAAAAGCAACCCCCCTAACATTCCCAATACAAGAAACAGCGACAACCGCCCCAAGTGTTATAATTGTAACCGGGTAGGTCATTTTGCCTCGAGTTGCCCAAATGGGATAGGGCGGAGAAATTAAAACCCTCTCAAACCGTCCTAACTACCAATAGAGGGGTAACACATTACACAAACGACAAGTCTTTAAGTGTACTAATAGTAGAAGCTCGCGTAAATAACACTAAAACCATAGCGATTCTTGATACGGGAAGTGTTAAAAATATCATCCGCGCAGATGTGTTTCAAAATTTTAAATCACAGAAAAGTGACAAAAATCTCGTCACTGCAGGAGGTCACAAAGTCCCCGTTCTAGGAAAAATTTCATTTAATCTAGGCATAGAAGATCTCGAAACGACATGCGAAGCAGAGGTTATAAGGACATCCCCATACCCCTTAATATTAGGTATGGATTTTTTGAACAATGGCAACGCAGTTATTAATATCAATAAAGGAAAAATTACGCTTACAATTAAAAATAAAAGGTACGCACTTATGCTAAAAAAGAAAGCAAGGAGCAACGATATAGGTATATTACAGGATAAGATTTCAAAACAAACATGCAATATCACACCTAGTTATAAAAAACAATACCATCGGGAATGCCTATCAAGTATAAAAAACGTAGTCAGCCAAATTAAACAACAAAACCATGTTAGGATAGGTAATGGCACAACGTCAGTAAAACAGGAAACCCATTATACAGGACCGGCTAAAAAGATTAGGGAATCTCATATGAATAACAAAAAATCGCAAAAGAGCGAATCACAAAATTTATGGAGTTTATTAACAGAATATACGAGGGAAAAGGAAGAAGATATCTATTCAAAATTAAAAGTAACATATGACACACGCTTAAAGCCATTCGAAGAAGTGCCCGTCGAAATCAGTCTGAAAAATACGGAGGAAGAAAAAGGGGAAGCTAGCTACTTACATTTTATTATTAATGAAAAACTATTTATATCAAGAAGGCTACTTCCAACATCAATACCATATTACGTAGGCCCAAAAATGTTTATAAATATTAAGTCAAAAACTACAGTACCAGTACAATTGTACAAGCAATCTACCGTAGGGTTCCTTTCAAGAACAACAGAATTAGAAGAAAACCAAGAAATGGTTATCCTAAACCTCACAGAAAAAATAGATGACGACGACATGGTCACAAGCAAAGACCACACATTAGACCACATTACAGACCAAGAAACAAGAAGCAAACTGAGTCAACTTTTGGAGCAATACAATGACGTATTTGCTAAAAGCCCAAAATACATGGGACGTACGTCAATGGTAAAACATAAAATAGAACTACTCGACACAACACCTATAAAAATTCCGCCATACAGGGTCAGCCAAAAAGAAAGAGAAATAATTTCGGAACCAATAGGAGAGATGCTGAAGTACGACATAATTAAGCCATGTCACAGCCCCTACTCATCCCCTATAGTACTGGTTAAAAAAAAAGACAATTCCATACGATTCTGCGCAGACTACAGGCGTTTGAACGAGGTGACCCGGAAGTCAAACTACCCCCTGCCTAATATCGATGACGTCTTGACATACTTAGGCGATAGTAAATTCTTTTCATCCCTTGATCTTTATAGTGGGTACTGGCAGGTCGAGCTGGATGAAGAAAGTAAAGATAAAACGGCATTTACAGCATATGGGGATGGACAATATCGGTTTGAAGTCCTCCCATTCGGATTGACAACAGCGCCATCTACATTTCAGGCACTAACAGATCACGTCTTTCAGGGAATGAAATGGAAGGATGTACTAATCTATCTTGATGACGTCATAATATTTTCGAAGACACGAGAAGAGCACTTGGAAAAAATGGAAAAAGTTTTCAAAAGGCTTCGAGAGGCCGGATTGACGCTAAAACCTAGCAAATGCGATTATTTAAAAGAAGAAATAAAAATATTGGGTTATAAAGTTAATGAAAAGGGTATATTTCCCGAAGATGACAAAATAAAAAGTATTACAAATTTCCCAACCCCTAAGAAGGTAAAAGACGTCCAAAGCTTCCTAGGATTATGCAATTTTTATAGAAAGTTTGTGTTAAATTATTCCACAATAGCAAGACCGCTACACGAGTTAACTAGAAAGGCGATTAAATTTGTTTGGGGAACAGACCAACAAAAAGCATTCGAGTCATTAAAAGAAAAACTAATCACAGCACCCGTCTTAGCACATTTTAATCCGAACAAAGAAACAATAATCCATATAGACGGCAGTAAAACAGGTATAGGCGGAGTAATTCTCCAGGAGGACGAGAATGGAGTCCCACATCCTATAGCATACTGTAGTCGCACCCTGAACAAACACGAGAAAAATTATAGTATTTCAGAAATAGAAGGACTGACAGTAGTATGGATCGTAAGCTATATGAGACACCTAATTTACGGTAGAAAGACTACCATCATAACCGATCACAGCGCCCTTTGCTGGTTTAAAAATATTAAGAATAATGCCCGACTAACTAGGTGGGCAATCCGATTATCCGAATTTGACTATACAATTAAACATAGGCGAGGTTGTGAAAACAAAGATGCTGACTGCTTGTCAAGGTATCCACTGAACATCGAAGATGAATCAAATAAGTTCGACGATATAGAAGACATCCCCACATTTGTCTTGGACGAAGAGGACTTAGAAAGGCCTGATAAAATATGGGAAAATTACACAAATTTATTGCTGACACCAGAAAACGTAAGGGATCTACAGAAAAAGGACAAGAAATTAGGAAAAATAATACAAGAAATTATAAAAAATAAAGGAAGCGTACCACCGCACCTAAGAGATTTTGTTCTGCAAAAGGGGGTATTATACAAAATCAATAAGACACATGAGGGTTTAAAAGAGTTACTAGTCATTCCAAAACAGATAGTACCAGAGGTCCTATTTCAACTACACAGCGAACCACTATCAGGACATTTAGGGCTAACTAAAACACTGCATAAAATCAAAAACCGTTTTTATTGGGACTCCATAGGTAAAGACATAACAGGATTCGTAAAATCCTGTACAGATTGTCAAGCACGGAAAGGCAGACAAGGCACAAAGCCAGCAGGTGTGTTACAACCCATCGAAATAGGTCTTCCATTCCAGAAAATAGGAATCGACATTATTGGACCCTTCCCGAGATCTACCGATTCAAAGAAAGTTATCGTAGTCGCGACCGACTATGCAACCCGATACGTAGAGGCGGCGGCCCTACCGAGTGGAAAAGCCGGCCCTGTCGCCGAATTTTTGCTAAACAATATCATTTCTCGACACGGGGCACCGCAATATATTATAAGCGATAGGGGAAAAACATTTCAATCGGAGCTAGTAAAGGACCTAACAACCCTTATGGGGGGAGTGAACCGATATACAACAGCGTACAAACCCTCAACTAATGGTCTTACAGAAAGGTTTAATAAAACGCTGGCAGATATGTTAGCTATCTATACCAATACCTGCCAAACGGACTGGTCGAAATACCTGTCTATGGTAGTATTCGCCTATAATACATCACGGCAAGAGACCACGAAATACAGCCCGTTCGAGCTAGTATACGGAAGGCCGCCAGTCTTGCCGACAGAGGCAAGCCTTAAAGAAATGGAGGATAAAACGTCGGTAGAAGACATAAGAAAACAGGCACTATTAATAAGAAACTTAGCGGTAGAAAATATATGGAAAAAGCAAAGGATTGACAAGAGAATCTATGACAGCAAACATCGGCCATTGAACTTTGAGGTAGGGCAGGCAGTCAAAGTATTTGTCCCAATCAGAAAGAAAGGCAGAAGTGAGAAATTACTACTAAGACACTTTGGACCATATTATATTACGGAAAAGGTCAGCGAGGTAAACTATAAAATAAGAAAAGGAAAGGCAGCAAATGCACCAGTAGACGTAGTGCATATAAGTCGTATTCTGCCTTACCACGATAAATGGGCACAATATGACAGTAACGAAGAAAATGACACAGAGGGAAGTGACGCAGAAAGTATAGAGGATAAGTTCGACGAGGAGCACAAAAAAGCCGACATAAAGAAAAAAGTAGACAATGAAGGGAATAACAGAATAAGAAGAAATAAAGAAGGGCACAAGAATGCTGAACAAGCAAAAATAGAAATATTTAGTAATGCACCCGGAATGGTTACGAGGGCAAGAAAAAAATTATTACTAGAAAATAACGCAAACTTGGCACTAGAAATTAATAAAGAAAATAAAAATATTGAAAAAGAAATATATTGTACATCAGAAACAGAAGATGAAGTAGGTACCAATGAATATATTTACTGCAAGGATCTGAGCAAAGGAGATGAATATGACTCATCTCAGGTATCAGAAGAAAACGCGCTGTGGCAAAGATTTAAAATTCTAACGTCAAGCTATAGCACGTACAAACATTAGATGATTCTGCCCGCACAGACTTCAAAACTTTAATCTACCTTAATAATTTAAAATTATTATATATAAATAGAGATATTAACATTTAATTAGCGTGTAAATAGATATATTATGTAAATAGCTACAAATGACTTAATTTGCATTCACAAAGGGAGATACACCATAGTAGCTAAGTAATTTTAAAAAATATATATATATATATATCAAAACCCAAAAAAGAGGAATACTAGTTAAAATTTAAGATTAATTTAAGAACATTATATTATCAAGTAACATTAAATAATATATATTGTCAATTCTGAGTCTTAACGAAGGGCTATTCGAAATAGCGCATGCTCCACGCGCAACGTGGCAAAGAAGTAGCTATATTTTCTTTTATATAGGAGAAAATTATTAAGGATGCAAAACATTGCGAAAGAGTAAAAGCAGCAGAACCAAAACAAGTAACAGGTCCCGACCTGCAATATTTTACATAGAAAAAATTGTGTAATTATTTGTTGTAATTTTATTTTTATATTAACCAATTTTTTATTTGTTTTTAAGGAAACCAGGGAAATGGAAACTAAACGTTTTTAAAAAATAAAATTAAAATTTTTTTTGTTTCAAGAATGGGATGGTGGTACACCACCAGAAAAATTATTAATACAATGCTCAAAATCAAGTGTACAAAGTTCAAATTCGATTTTTTTTTCTCTTCATTTTTTTTTTGACAATGAACAAGGAGGAAGTCATTGTCTAATAAATAAATAACAAATTTTCTTCTATCTTACTTGCTGTCCTATTGGAACGTTTTAATATTTACGAGCATAAGAAACCATCTCATGCAAAATTACAATTATTTTTCTTATTGTCACCGAGTACAAACTAAATACTGCGCTTAGCATAAACATGGGTACACCCCAAAATAATAACAGATATTCAGTTGACCAACAGATACTAACACTTTGTTTTTCTTCTTTGCATGTCCTACAAAACCAAAAATACACGACTACTACTGAGACCCAGTACTGAAGCACACTTACGATGACGATGCTAACGACGATGGCATAAAATGGAGCCAAGTAAAGCCAATTTCAAGGAGGGCGAAAACCAAGCCAATGCAGCCAATCATCAGGGTGCTAGTAGAGTAAACCCACAAAACACTACAGCCCACACCAAACATGATGTGCAACCAGCAAGATATGGAGTCCGGAGCAGAAGCAGCCGCCAGGTGCGACTAAATAAGCTGCCACATTGGAACTCTATATTCACAGAAAACTTTAAATACAAATTTTCAAATAGACTGGTTAGCAACATCAAACTCCAGTAGGGATGCTGCTAGTATTTCCGGACACAGTACTGTGTCCCAAGAAACGCAACATTGACGTAGAAACGTTGCGCTTAAGGTTTTCACCACCCCTCCATCGGGCAGACATTATCAGGTTGCCTGACCCCTTGTGTTATTCGTTAGCCAGAAAACACTATACAGATGACGACAAACTTTAAAAACATTTCCAGAAAAGTGGTGCTTCAAAAACAAAAATATCGGGTCGCGCAGTGTCGTAGTAAGTCCAGTTTCTTCTGTCAAAATTTACAAATGTACATGTAAAGGACTTGCAAAGAATATTACTCGCTTATTTTTTCAGGGAATTTTTGTATTATTATAGTATTATCCCTCCATGTGAATTGTCGCCTATTTTAGGTAATATTATGTAATGTTTTTTGGTGTAACTTTAAGTAAATTTTTTTAGATTATAAGATAAATGTTAAGAGGAACAGATCTTTGGAAGTTGGCTGGAATGCACCACGATACCATTCGTAAGAATAAATTTTAAAATGGGGACCATTTTTCTCAGGGTGCGGGTATGTCAAGGGCGCTACATGAGCAAGGGGAAACATTTTGATTTTCATTTCAATTAGGGCAAAATTATTTAAATTCGTTTTACATTGAATAAGCATCAGCATTTTACGATGGCGACATCGAAGTATAATTATAATATCCGTTAATTAAATGTAGTCAGCAGTTTCGAAAAATAGAAATAAAGTAGGACGTATGGGGACGTTCAACCAAAAAAGAAAAAGGTTGGGGCTTTTTGCGTTGGTCACGACGAGAGGCGGACGAGGCCCGCTAGTGAGGTACCAGGGCTGTGTTTTTATTTTTGTCATTTTGTTTGGGGGTTCAATCAGTTTTTTCTTGGTGAAGTTAGTGGTAGCCAACTCCTGAAGAAGAGTCCTCGCCCCAGTCATGTGGGCTGTTATGTAAGTACTAACCATTGTAATTTTTATTGAAAGTTAAGCGGGTTTGGCAGCGGCCAACTCGCCCCTCTGTGTGCGTTACAATAGTACTCCCGTATTGTACCAAAGAGTACTCTAAACGTAAATAAATACTTTGTGTCTGGTGTTCCTTTTAAAATCTCTCTCTTTTATTTACAAAGACACCCCATCCCCTTTTCAGGTTGGAGAATAGTTAAGGGTGGCAGACTGTTGCACGTTACTGTGGAACTAGTTCCACAGGGCGAGCTAGCGCGGGGATCCTGTACCCCTCAGCACAGGGCGAATCCTGCCGCGTGACAGGATAAAGGCGCGAGGATTTATATATTTTCGAGAATCTCTAAGACATCTCGTGTGACCACGAGTACCCTCAAAGGTATCGAGTGTGACATGGTGGAGTACTCAAAGTTAACAAGTGTGACAATATTAAAGGTACATCAAAACTGACAAAACATTCCCACAGCAACTTTTAGTGAACTCAAAGAATATATAACAAATTTTCTTATACGATGTTTCGTTTTCAAGCAATCATCACCAACTTCATTTTTCCTAACACGGCCCTGATTCTATAATGTCAAATTCTAAGACCTAAATTCAATTATGTACGTTTATTACGTTTCGAGTCGTTTTCCTCATCTTGATGAAATTTTCGGGATTCGGACCTGATTTTTCATAATTTTGTAAAAACAGTTCAATGTAGTATAAGTACTAAAATGAATATTTTTAAACTACTTTTATAATAATGCACTACATAATAACCATAAAACATGATAATTCATTAACAATAACAGTAAGTATGAAAAAATAAACAACAAATGGGTACATCGGCAAAAAACATTAATTAAAGTAAAAGGGTATCATTTAACTGGTTAGCAAAATATTCTTATTTTTGCGAACAGAAAAATGTAATCGGTTAGCCAAAATGGCTAGATGGTCAGCAACTTATGGACAGCAAACATTTCTGAATCGTGACAGTGCCCTGGGAAAACAAGTGAAAACCCGCCCCCGCTACACCTTTTGTAGCCGATTTCCTTCTGTATTCGGCAAAAGAAAACACAAGAAAGTTACATATATTGACAGTGCCCTGGGGCCTCTGAAGTAAACTGCTTCTAGACATGTTTTTTTCTACTGACCAATTTTAAACTCTTGCTGACCAAGTAATCATTTCGCAGCTCGACTGTTAATAACGGCAAACCATTTAATTACTTCTCAAAGTAAAACTAACAGTAGATTATTAGAAATTAATTTTCCTTAAGGTGTACTAAATGATTTCCGTCATTTTCCAGAGACCTTAGACGACTAGTAGAGTTATTGAAGCCTTTCAAAGCGTAAGGCCACGTGCTAATGAATGTTTCAAATTATTCAATTTTAAGATGCTATTTGTTTGGAGACTGACGGAAATCAATTCGACCACCTTTTGGAAAATTAATTTCTAATAATCTACTGTTAATTTTACTTTAATTAATGTTTTTTGAAGATGTACTTTAATTAATGTTTTTTGAAGATGTACCTATTTGTTGTTTATTTTTTCATACTTACTGTTTTGTTATTGTTAATGTTAATTATCTTGTTTTGTGATTATTATGTAGTGCATTATTATAAAATAATTTTAGTACCTACTGTATTGAACTGTTTTTACAAAATTATGAAAACTACAGGTCCGTATCCTGAAAATTTCATGAAAATGATTAAAAAAACTAGAATCGTAATTAAACGATAATGTGTGTTACATCACTGAATTTAGAAAAGAGGTCTTAGAATTTGACATTATAAAACCAGGACCGTATTAGAAAAAATTATGTTGATGATGATTGCTTGAAAGCAAAACGTCGTATAAAAAAAATTTGTTATGTATTCTGAGAGTTTACTAAAAGTTGCTGTGAGAATGCTTTGTCAGTTTTGCTCTAACTTAAAAAATTAAATTAAAAATTTCAGTTTTTCTTAAAAAACTCAAAACTTTAAAATCTTACCATAACTTTTTGTGCTGCATATTGTTAGGGCTTTGATTGTGATACTTTATTGGCCATTTAATCGAAGTTGTATCTGTTACCATTAACGACATCTCCATAGAGGCCCTCCTTATCTTGAGCACCCTGTATATATATTCCAGCAAACCTTCTCGTTTTTCGACAGTTGAAACCAACACAATGTCATCGATCAGGTGTATGGGAAATTCAATAAAATTCCCCAGTTTAGTGGTAAGCTGGACTAAGCTCATGTGCTGTGTTGTTAAAGTTTAAAGCTTTAAAAGTATATTTCCATCGTTTTAAAATAGTTTATTTTGTTTTTAAAAGTTTCATTAACTACATATTGAGTTGTCTGTGTATCTAGTAAATCAGTAGTAAGTACTAATCACTTGACGAAATTTTTTTTGATAATCTTGTAAGAAGTCAAAAAAATATATTTATTTATCGTCTTGTATGCTACAACTTATTTGGTACGAATTGATTGTTATCGGTAATAATTAATTTTGCTAAATAAGTCAAAAACTTTAAGATAGACAATTTCAATAGCTTTTAAAAAAAATAACACACAGGTTGTTACATTTAAAATATCATCCTAATACTTTTTAGTAGAAGCGGCAGCAATGCACGGCTGAAAATATTTTTAAAAGAGAGAGCAATATCCACTTATATAAGGTGCCAATTTTCAAAGTGATCCGTTGACTGGTTCTTCATAGGCGTCTGATAGGCCATACGACATTAATCACCCTGTACTATGTAGGTTCTTGTTTTGCATAAAATTATCGGAATGTGTTTAAGAATTTCAACATTTAATTAATTAAAATAATTCAAACTGGTTCAAATGTTTGAAAGTGCTTTAATAGTACATTACGTATCAAGAGCCGAAAGGAGGCTTTTACGGACGAGATGCGGAGATGTCTGGAAAAGCCTCCGACGGCCCGAGATATGTACCATATTTTTTTTTACAAGTGCTCCGAAGCTTTGATGCCAAATAAATAAAGAAATTCTTCAGACAGTTTTCCTGTCTAAATGACATGAAAACACTCGCGCATGGAGAATGTAAATATCTATTTATTATTTTTGACAAATAGGCTCGGTGGCCTAGTGGTATAGCGTTCGCCTTGTGATCTGGGAGTCGCGGGTTCAAATCCTGCACTCGGCATCTCTGGTTTTATTTATTTTTTTACAAGTGCCCGAGTCTTTGAGGCCACATAAATAAAGAAATTTTTCAGACATTTTTCTAAAACATATTTGAAAAATTAACTGCCAATTTAAATTATATATAATCCGCTATTTATTATCGCTTCTCGGTGGGTAGAGTGTCCGCCTGGCGATCTGAGGGTCCCGGATTCAAATCCCGTACCGACAATTCTGGTTTTATTTATTTATGAGCACATGGTGACTCGAAGCGGGCGGGAAAAATCTTTCCCGCCCGCTTCGATACTTTCCCGCCCGCTCTCTTGGAAAACGCCACTTTCGGTGAAGTGAACATGCATGAATAGAGGCACTTTCGGGACACTTGTAAAAAATACTTTTATGAGTTTCAAATACTTCACAGTTCTAAACATACTTTTCAAAGCATTTCAAATTGAATAGAAATTGAATAAGCAAATATAAAACTCGAATACAAATATTGGCAAGCACAAATTACTAAGGATTGAAAATGCTCCAAGAACTTAAAGCATTTGAATACCTTTTCACTTACCTACTTTATTTGAATTGCTGCTCTGCACGAAACCCACGAATTTCTACTATCAATGTATTTTTTGGGAATTTCAAAAAATATTACAAAAAAATTCATTCTGATAGTATTACCAATTACTCGAAACAATAAGTTGGCCCCTGGTGTCTCTTCCCCAAACGTTATATAGATCTAGATAGTATGATGTCATAATATGATGAATATGAATAACGTATGATCTAATTTACAAGTCGCTTGTTACAATGAAACAATATTATTTTGTTACACAATATACAGGGTGTCCGGAAAAAGGAGGTCAATCCGTTAACCATATATTCCTTGAGCAAAAATAATATTACTTTTATAATGCCATTTTTCATTCTTGACCCTCATGTGCGATATACAGGGTGTTAAAGTTTGAAATTAAAAACTGATTTTTTTGAATAATTCGACTATTTAATGAGATATTAATTTAAAATTTGGTACATTACGTCAGCACAAAATGTTACATCTTTTGAGAGGAACAAAACAAGAAATGTTTGTCATATACTCAAAATAGGGGGGTCCAGTTCCCGCTGACCACCCCTATTTTTTAATGTGTGCGCCAGTGACTTCTAAACTAAGTATATTTTTTTAGGTAATCATTTATTTTTGATTATTTTTTCTACCGTATAAAATTTCGATCAAATCATGTGTTTTGGAGATAATTTGAAAAGCATGGATCTTTACCAGATGCCAGCGCGGCTGACGGTAATCCAATAATTTTCAAATGCTAAATCAAGTCTTTACAAAATTATGGAAAATACAGGTCCGTATCCTAAAAAGTAGCTTTTTAGACTGACGCAATGTACCAAATTTTAAATTAATATCTCATTAAATACTCGAACTATTCAAAAAAATCAGTTTTTAATTTCAAACTTTAACACCCTGTATATCGCACATGAGGGTCAAGAATGAAAAATGGCATTATAAAAGTAATATTATTTTTGCTCAAGGAATATATGGTTAATGGATTGACCTCCTTTTCCCGGACACCCTGTATACAGTATAATTAGTATTATTTCCAAAGAAAACGTAATGCATCTGATCAGGCATAATCAAAGCAAAGATACTAGCAATTTATGTATAGTATAATTCTCATTATTAAACCACTAATAATAATAATTAATGCTCATAGTATACAGGGTGTTATGGAAATAGTTTATTATATTTAAATAGGCCTTGAGTGTCAGAGGAAGCTACATACCTACCACGTCTGTTTTTAGTTAGCAAGTGAATGTTGGTCAGTATTTTCAGTTAACAAGGGAATGTAGGTCAGTAGGGTAACAGTGATGCCAGATCACAACGCGTGCCGTGTTGGAAACAGTTGCTCAAACGCGGCTTCGGTAGGTCGTCTGTTTTGATATACGAAAAGGACACGTCGTCGCGCCAATCTTTCTCTGGAAATCCCATTTGTTCGGGTTTGTTCGGATTTTACATAATAATGTATGTCTGGCTTAATAACTAAGATGTTAAATTTGCCAGTTGTAGCATTCTCATTTTTCTTGTTCTCTCGTGAAATAATTTATAATAAATGTTGTGATAGGATTTCAAATTTTTCAGATTTTTTCAAATTCAAAAACATACATTTTTGCCGTCATTTCAAATTGTCGATGGGTGTGTTAAATTTTTTATCTGTGTGGTTGTGTGTAAATATGACAACACCGGTCAAATTCACAGACGTCTTTGGAGACTTGACCTACGACAAATATCGATTGTTCGGATTTGTTCGGGTACGATGTACTCGCCAGTGGCTACCGCGTGGTTTTTCGGGTTTGACATAAGAAGGAAATCTTTTTCATCCTAGGATTTGCGGGTATAAATATAATAAGTAATTTCCATAATACCCTGTATAAATGATAAAATGAGTAGGTCATGCCTTGTTAAAGAGAAGTTTTACCTTCCACAATAATTGAATTCAATTTTATTTAATTTGTAACTATACATTCCTGTAATTAACAGGATTGCACCAGTCTTAATTGGTGCAACTATTGATTGAACAATTAAGGCAAACAATGGAACTTGTAAACGGCAAATCGCAATCGCATCGAGTTAAGTCAAAGTCGCATATTTCTGATAAAGTACTCGAAGAAAAATTTAATCACGGAAAAAACAGAATTGCTCGAAACAATTTTTTTCAATGTCACTACCAGAACAAAGCCCATACAGAACTAGTCGCGTAGAAGAAATTAAAGTCATAAAATCCGAGGAATGTCAAAATTTGTAGTATAGTAATTACTTCTATAAGAAAAATTCGGTAAAGTAACGACGTCACAAAGTTGACAAAAACGAGGGAAAATCAAAAAAGTGAGATGTACGTATTGTAGATAATTGAGAAACAAAAATAAATTATTATGACATTAGTTGTCAGTGTCAAAATTTGACACTTGTCATAACACTAACTTTTTTATTGGTAAAGATATTGAAAATCTGACAACGGGATGAGGACCCTCGCGGTCAATAATGACACTGGATGTGAAAATTTCTTATACAGAGTGTGTAAAAAATTAGTAATCTCACAAAACGGAAAAATTCAACGATATCGAAAAACCGAGATGACAGTTTTTTAGGGAAAGAAAAAGAATAAAAGTGACCAGCGACATTACCTGTGAATGTCAAAATTGACAACTGTCATCCTAATAAACTAAACATGACGTTACCACCCCTCAGAGATCAAAATTAGTAATCTCACAAAACGGAAAAATTTAACGATATCGAAAAACCGAGATGACAGTTTTGTAGGGAATGAAAAAGAATAAAAGTGACCAGCGACATTACCTGTGAATGTCAAAATTGACAACTGTCATCCTAATAAACTAAACATGACGTTACCACCCCTCAGATATAACCACATATTAATACCAAAAACACAGGGTGGGCCATTACAGATATACATATAAGACACCGAAGGTTTTCCAAGGTTCATTAGGTCAAATATCGCGGTCGGTAGTCATCGGGAAGAAGGGAAATTATAGTGACATATATGATATCACATTCTAAACAACCTTTGCTGGAAACATTTTTATATAGGGTGTATCATAAAAAATTGTACATTGTACAATATGTGCGGGTTCTGCCATATACTACATACAGGGTGATTGATGGTGAATGGATTATTAGACGTTTATGAAGAACTCGTCAACGGATCAACGCAAAATTTGGCGGCTTATACAACGTGTCAAAGAGAAGGAGGCTAGTACAGGGATCTCGGAAACCGTAAGAGATACGAAGTCGGTTAAATGGAGGTAAAGTTGCGGATTTACGTGCCTAACAATATGCCGTTTAGAAAGTTTTAAAATTCCTAGTAGTTCAGGAGATATCCGGAAAAAAACGAAATTCTGAATAATAGTTTTATTGTTTTCCTGTTTTTTTTTAGATCGAATTCTAAAGTAAATTGCACTTTTACATTGCCACTTTTTTCGCTCTATTTAACAGTGTTAAATTGTTTTGTAATCCGACGAGTCGTCTTCGAAGGGCCATTATCAACTTCCTTTTTTTAAATATTCTAATTATGTAGTTCCTTACTTTTTTCGTTATTCGTTTTATTACTGTTTTGGTATGATTTTTGTTCACTTATTTGTGGTTTATTATTAAATTGTTTGTTATTTACTGAACTAGTCCAACATAAGTAAAAATGTAGAGCTTACTTATGAGATATTATTTATAAAATTAGGAGAAATAGAGGACCACATCCCAAAATTTCCTGATGTTGTTCAAAAAACCCTCGAAACGTCATTAAACCACAATGTGTCAAACATCGTTGCATTCGGAAGAAAAAGCTCTGAAATTCCAATATCAGGAAAACAGGACCGTATTTAAAAAAAAGGAAGTTGATAATGGCCATTCGAAGACGACTCGTCGGATTACAAAACAATTAACGCTGTTAGATAGAGCGGAAAAAGTGGCAATGTAAAAGTGCAATTTACTTAGACTTCGATCTCAAAAATACCCAGGAAAAGAATAAAACGATTTTTCAGAATTTCGGTTTATTCCGGATATCTCCGGAACTACACGGAATTTTAAAACTTTCTAATTGGCATATTATTAAGCACGTAAATGCGCAACTTTACCTCTATTTAACCGACTTCGTATCTCTTACGGTTTGCGAGATCCCTGTATTGGCCCTCCTTATCTTGGACACGTTGTATAGGTGGACATGCTCTCTCTTGAAAAAATATTTTCAGCCGTGCAGTGCTACCTGCGTCTTCTAGAAAGTATTGGCAACTTTGATAATTTAAATGGAACACCCTGCGTATTATTTAATTATTTTAACTTAGAAAAATATGTGTATTTGTAAACCATTCTCAACTTTAAACAATAACTTTAAATTTTTTTTCAACAGTTGCTTAGTTCTACTTAAATCATAAAAATCTAATTTTTATGTGGCATGTCATCTTCTTGCCTCGATAATGCATGTAAAATAGAAAAAGTTCCACTATCTTGACAATAAATTATTTGAGGAAAAATCGAATTTTACGTGGACAAATCTTAAGATAGAATGAAAAATAAACTAATTAATTTTCCATGTTATTTTACCTGTAAAGGGCGACAAGATTCATTTCTTCTTATTGGGACTCTTTAGTTACTTAGAGTCTTATTAAGATAGGTAGGTAGCTATTATTTTAAATTTTAAAATTAATATTGCCAGCAAACAAATTTGATTAGCCATCGATTTGTAAGCGATTAGTAATAGTCTGCAGAAGAAACTAAAAAAAAAAGATTTCACTAATCGATGACCAATGACACCATCTTCTCCATCGAATTCAAAAAGCGATTTTTGATTTGTAAGCGATTTGCTTCATCGGTTTTTACGGTTAGGAAACAATTTTTTCTTGACTGACTTGAAATTTTTGTGCCCTATATTTTTAATTTGTAACCAGATTATCTCTCTCGAACAAACCCGAACAAGCTGTTCCACGGAGGGATTCTAACCAAACTAAAAAACTGACAATAAATTGAAACTCAAATATCAAAAATATGCATTCAGCAGAACTACAAATATCGATCGTTACATCACCGATTAAAAATCGCTTACAAATCGGTGGGCTCTGCTGAACGTAGCCAAACGCACTGATTTCAACTGTTCTGGATGTTTTCATAAGACGATTAAAGTACCGACATGATGTACAAATATGATACAAGGTGGATAAAAAGTAGAAAAAAAATTACGTCAACTTTTCTTATCAATTGGAAAAATTTCAAGATGTTCCTGATTGTAAAAATTCCTAATTACATGAAACCGATTGATACAAGGTACACTATATGCCCATTGCCAAAAATAATTTATTCGTTAACCACCTTTGACTATGCTTATACTCTCAGCACATGGAAGGCTATTTGTCAAATATAACCCCGAACAAACATCAAAATTGAGGTCGATGGTTGTGTTTGGACATTTTTGCATATGCATTCTTTTAAAAACCACATACTTTTTAACCTTGACATTTTAGAATCGTCCGAAAATTTGTTTACAACATACAATTAGTTAACACGTATTTCAGGATTTTGCTGAAAAAAAACATATTTTCCAAAATCTCCACATGATCGTATCATTGTCGGTATTTTTTTTATTTAACACTTTGTTATGTTAGCTTTCGAAGTGCATTAAAAAAAATTGTCATTGTGAACAAATGCAAAATAATAACAATTTAATTGTGTAAATAGTTTCAACAAGCTGCCAAATAAGATACTCAAATCAAATGTTAAAATTGTATTCCATAATAATATTCATGTACATAATACAAGGTTCTGTGATAATATATATCTTGATAATGTAAGAACTAATATAGGCCTATGTAATCCTATTGCGAAAGCATCCGATGTACCCAATCAGCTACCGGCTCACGTAAAAATAGAAAATATTAAAACTAATCATATTTATGTCAGGGCATTAAAATAGCATCTTGAGATGTGAGAGAATTGTTTTGTTTTCTCTTTGGGAGTGCCGAGTACTTTTTTTATTTTTTATTTTTTTGTGATGGATCTTGTGATCATTGATTGATATTTACTTATTATAAGATAGTATTGTTTAAGCTGTTGCTATTATGTGGTAGATATTCCCGAGACCAGTGCTCCATGTACTGTTTAGGGAATTAAACAAATTGTAACAGTGTATTGTAATTTGTTTTTTCTAAACAAATTATTTCAAAAAAAAACATGCTCGCCCCCACCTTAAATTAATTTTAAGAAATACAGTTTTTATCCTCTTATCTACAAAACCTATTTTACGAAAAATGGCACCTCCATTAGATTGTTGTAAAACTACCTTTTTCCAATTAAAGAAAATTATTGGTTCCTTATCTCTCTAGCCGCAACGGGCATGGCGTTACCGGTAGATTAAATCGGTCAGGATGACGCAATGTAACGTTAAAACAGACAGATACAGAAATTCTGCAGGAGGCAGTAATTTTAGTCGGTTTCTGGCATCCACAGAAACGCACTCGCCAGCGATTCGATCTTTTTAAAACGGGTGCCGCAATGGTGGCTACAGGTTTTAGAGTGTTTTTACGCCAAATAATTCCGAGAATAGCCAACCGCGGACTTTCCCTGAAAAAATTTTCATCGTCGCATACTCGTGATTGTGATATAAGAACATTCTGAGTCCGGAATAAGTAGTAAGTGTGAAATAAAATATTTTAAGTTAGTATTAGTATTCAATACCGCGTTTTCTAAATATTTTGGAAATGACAGGATAGTTGAGATCCCTTGAGTTGGGAAAATACTAGCTTAGGATAATTTTCTAATGTATATAAATAAATACCAAAATTTAAGTTGCAAGTTCGTGATAGGATGAATGTTAGGATGGTTGGATTCTCTATGAGAGAAAATATGTTAGTATAGGTTAAATTATTATTGTACATAAAAATAATTAACCCCAGAGGTTTCCGGTTCGCGAGACTCGACTAACGAAAGGACTAACCCCTTCATTAGCCTCAATGACAACAGACATTAAAATTAAATAAAGAAAAGCCCTCCGTGTACAATATAATAACTTGCATTGTTATTGTATCCATTGGACATGCCCGAGCCAATACCAAAATACAAAGTATAGTTTGAACAAAAAGTTAGGCCTCGTCCTACGTTCAAACAACTATACTTCAAATTAAAATCAGTCATTTTACATTCTTAGACAAAATTCTTGCCTTCATCTTCTTCAATTGCGCTGGTGGACTGCTGACAGCTTCCAGTTAGCGGGAATAGGTGGTGGGCCTACCCAAGACCGACTGACACGTGCGTGTCAAGTCGGCAATGGCATTATGCCTGGCATCCCTGACCAATAAACAACGAGAAATCGTAATCGACCAAGATAAGCGTCCGTAAAACTAATTAAGTAGGAACGTCTTCGGTTGCGATGACTTTTTCATTAATTATCAAGACTGGCGACATAACTGATAGTGTCGACCAGCAATCGTACATTTTCAAAATTTAACAAGATTAAGAAAGTAGATTGGCTCTAAATACATAATTCCTGGGTGGGGAATTCACCGCTGGATAGAATTAAAAAATGGGGACAAAATTAAATTTCCAAAAATAGCCGTCTACTAAATAATCTGATTAAATTAAATTCAAATAAAACTTAAGGGGAAACTTGGTTATACGGGGGTTATCAAAAAACGTCTTACGTGAAATGCGCAGATAAGGAGAACGTTTAGAGTTACCTATCATTTATTAAGCGCACAACGGACGGACGTTTCGGGCTACGTACTCCACTCATATCATGGTATAATGTACGTACGTTCCGCTTGAAAAAACTCCTTCGTGTTTTTTTTTGTCTCAATTCGGCGACAAGATCGGTAGTTATTAAACATTCTCGATCGCAACTCACGCAGTGCGCGGGGAATGCACCAGCGCGACGGGTGAGGCATCTACAATCGAGCTCGGTGCAGTGTAGTTGTGCCAAACTTCGACCCATCGCGCGCTTGGTGATTTGCGAACGAAAATATTTAATAACTACCCATCTAATAGAGGTGCTACTTTTTCGTAAAATGGGTTTTGCAGATAAGAAGATAAAGAACAAACCTACATTTTTTTATATTAATTTAGTGTGGGGGCAAGGATGTTAAAACTATTTAGGCAATTAAATTGTTATTATTTTGCATTTGTTCACAATCACAATTTTTTTTAGTACACTTCGAAAGCTAACATAACAAAGTGTTAAATAAAAAAAGATCGACATTGATACGATCAGTACAACTGGAGATATTAAATTTCTAGTATGAGAAAATTGAAGAAAATCCAGCAAATTATCAAAAATTAATGTGGATATTTGAGAAAATACAAATTTTTCAGCAAAATCCTGAAATACGTGTCAAATATATATGTTGTAAAATTTTTCAGACGATTCTAAAATATCATGGTTACAAAGTATGCGGCTTGTAAAAAATGGCCCATATAAAAGGTATTATAGCAGTCTTCTAGCCATTCCAATTTGTCACCTTTGATTGGATTTTAATAATTTTTAGTTTTATTAATTAGTTTCCTTACGTATATTTATAAAAACAATTTACTATAAAATATCAACCTTTATAAAGTAAACTAAACTGAGCTAACCTTTACTTGGTGTGGCCTAAAGTAATAGAGAACTGTAAATATCAACGTGACATTTTCCACATGCATTGGTATTTAAGTAAAAGAATAAAGCTATTATTCAAAAGTAAATCACTCCAACTATCGGGGTCTATATGTTGGCGTCAATTAGTGAAATCCGTCATTCCCAGAAATGCCAAGTCATTTCACGTATTGCCGGCAAACACTAACTCTACGTTTGGCACACCGTTTGCCTAAGAGTATCAGGTCAGCCCGGTGAGACTGCTTATGGGGAGGATCGAAACACGTAAGAAGGCCTTGGAAGTATTTGCTAAGCCTACTCTGCTCCATACGCTCACAAGTAACCTACTTTTATCTATCTGTTTCACTCAGCGTCAAGCGTCAATATCAGACTTACGTAGAGTTAATATGAAATGCCAAAAAGTGATTGTTTATGCAGGCGACTTGATCCTGGTCATATTTGTCTCACTTTACTGAATTAGGGAAGGTTGCTGCAGACAGAGACAGGCATAGAATGCGAACAGCACGAATTGTTAAACAAGCTAACTTCCTTCGTCTGGCGGGAATGAAAATCAAGCAACATCTGATGTGATTTAAAATGGTGGAGAAGACGCATGCAGCATCTTTAAATTTTAAAATGATTTTTCTAATCTTTTCACGAAAAACGTTTCCTTTTTGGTGCAAGTAAGTAATTTGTAATTGAAATATTCATTTAGTCATCTTTACTGAGAGTAAGCATCAATAATAATTTCTTTTTCTAAATCATATGGGGCCCAAAAATATGCTTGGACTTGAAGCTTGAAATATTTGCTAGGACCTAGAGCCCACTTGAAGATGGTAAAATATTTTATGTAAATTATGATTTACTTCCTATTTTTTAATAAAACTACTTACAAGCTTATTTCTGAAGTTTAATTTTTCATTTGTAGTTACGTTATTAGTTAAAAAAAAATGATATAAGAGTGTGTAAGGATTATTTTAAAGTGATATTTACAGCTTAAAACATGTCAGAATCCTAATATTTGATTTTCACTACTTAAGTAAATCAAATAAAAGGGTTTGAATGTTTTTTGTTGGTTAAATGTCACTTTAAAATATTGGCAGTAATAAAAATTTTGACAAAAGTGACATTTGAAAAGCACGTGCGTTTGTCAGCTGATTCCAGATGGAATGGATGCCTGGTTTGTTCGTTTGTTCATACTTGCTTCGATGTGTTAACACGGCTGTTTGTCTTCTTCCTGTTTATAAGTATTCGTTGCCTGATACTCTTAGGCAAACGGTGTACCAAACGTAGAGTTACACTATTTGCCGGCAATACTTGAAATGACTAGGCATTTCATATATATTTGGAAACGCGCATTTTCGAAAAAGCTAGAAAACTGCGTAATATTATTAAATATATATCTTTAAAGTATCATCAGAGCATCACTCATCACAACCATGAGTAGGTTATAAAATAAATTCAATAAATACTTGACCTTTCCTTTGTCCTTTAGATTAGGTCATGTGAAGGAATTTTAAATTTCATAATCGTTAGTAATTTAGCAACAACACAATTTTATTGCGGAAAAACAAATGTATTTTAGTGTTGTGGTAGGTCAGTTTGCATCTAACATTATTTTATAGCAGACTAGCCTTTTTGTGCAATAACTGATTTGCATGTATTTTCGTGAGCAGGTTTATAATTTAGAAATATTTTGATTTATTTTAAAGGTAATTTTCAGTAATAATAACTATTTGGCAACTCCTTTAAAGGGAGTTTATAATGTCCTTCAATGTTTCGGTTCATTATCCTGTATTTTTAGCTTGACAATATATCCGGCCTTTAATTGTTTGTTCAATGTGGACGTTTAGGTGATGACTCCGAACGTAAGTATCATTAAAACTGATTTATCACGTTGTATAAAGGTTGATCGGGTTTGTTCCGAATTTTAATGATATATCAATAAACTAACAAACACCTGATGTGGTTAATACAAAATTGAGAGCCTTCAAAAATCACATTGTGCTGTATTAATTATATTTATCACTGCCATTGACATACTTGAGCAACCGCTAAAATATTGCTCTCTAAAAATTTCCCAACCCAGCTCCAAATTGATATTAATTTTCTATTGTATCTTTAAATCTATAAATTTTCTAATTAATGTTACAACCCCTGTACTTAAAGGAGACCTGCTCTAAGTTTGTTTCGTCAGGAACGATATCCTCAACTGAAGACAAAGGAGTCTTAGTTAATTAAGACGCTGCATCTGCAATTAAGCTAGTTGATTCAATAAAAGAACATACTACACTCGCGGACAAAAATATTGCATGTTTTATTTTAGGTTTAATTTTTTATTTTTTAACACTTTTGTATCTGTCACATTGGAGTGTTTTATGTATATTGCAATATATTAATAACAGTAATATATTACAGACAGGGTTTAAACTTAAATAAACGATAATGTTAACTGAATCAGTAGAAAATTATAAACAAAGCAGAGTGTGCTTTGACGACTGAAACAATGTCTTCTCTTTATTTGACGCTGTCAGAAGTGAGTTGCCACATTTAAGTCACTTAGTTCCTGATAAAATTGTTTGTTTAGACAATGAAGGGTACAGACAAGGTGATATTGACAATGATATTGGAGAATACAAAAGGCGTAATAGATGTACAACGCCAAGAGATGAATATTTGAGATTTCAATCTTTGCGAAATCGTACACTTACAGCTCCGCATCTGCAAAATCAATTACTGAATGCAAGACAAGTCAATGTCTCCATCAAAACAGTAATAAGGAGACTTAAGGAGGTGGGTTATCCAAGACGTCCTGCTAGAGTTCATGCGCTTCCCCAGACCACAAAATCGAACGGGTCCAATTTGCAAGGGCACATGCTAACTGGAATGGATATCAATGAGGAAAAGTTGTTTTTAGACGAAATAAGAACACAATTATGGAAGCCTGATGGATGTAGTCGTGTATACAGAAGGTCAATGGAACATTGCGCAGAATGTAATCTTGCACGTAATCTTAGCTTTGGTTGCGGTTCCGTTAGAGAGTAGGACGGACCTTATCGAGGTGAATTTAAGGATATATTCTTACAGGTACATACGCAGCATCCTCGCAGAGCATGTTTTACCATATGCCGGCTTTATTGGGTATGATAACTTTGTGCCCAACCTAATGCCCATGCCCGTGTCCATGCCGCAAGACCAGTAATTCAGTACGTTGAGGATGTCGAGATTGTGAAGCTAGCACAGGAAGAATGCAAATCGAATTCCACAAGAAACCATCAAAGATCTTTTGCGCAGTATGCATAGGAGAAGGCAGGCTTTCGCTGGAGCTAGAGGAGGAAATACTAAGTACTAAATTATTACTATGTTACCTTAACGTTGTGTATCTTGTCGTTATTGTTGTTCTTTCCCAATTAAATGTTATAACAACATCAGGCTACACTAATCTGTTGTAAAGCTTCAATATGTAATCTATTTGATATTAATAACGTAAAACAAATATAGCAACCGAAATCACAAAAGTGTTATAGCAATAAAAATAAAGACTTAAAATATCAGATGCAATATATTTGTCCGTGATTGTATAATATAGATAGTATAATCAAATTATTATGCTTATAGCGGTATGGTGTTCAGTTTCAGCATTTTTTGTAATTTTTATTATTTTGATGTCATTACGTTTTTAATTTAAATACACTTTCACTACTAGTGCATGAAGTACGACTTCACACAGTCTGGTACGTATTCCTTATGGAATTTGTTACACGCATACTACGTTCTTATTATATCTTTATTAAAGTCTCTTGAGCTACGACAACTGTCATTATTAAAAATAGTTTAGGATTTAGGCCTACAGCCCGTGTTGTAAACTTCTCACAACTCAATCTTCACGCACCCGTACACAATGTACTATTGATCGCACGGTAGAATCTACTTCATGCTTTTGAACTTCTATTGGTTTCTGTCAAATACTTATGTGACATGTATACGAAGGTAGTTTGACATATAATAAAACTATGTCAAAAATACATGCGTTTTCATTTAAACGAACAATCGAGCAACCTCCTGTTAAATTCTATCGGGTGTTGGCAAAACGTTGCATGAAAAAATTAAACAACAAAGCTTGTTGTCACTATTCTCATTCAGGCTAAACATCAATCTAGACCAGGGGTCGGCAACCTGTAGCTCGCGAGCCTCATGCAGCTCTTTGGATGTGAAGCTGCGGCTCTTTAGCTCAGGGGTCGGCAGCGGCTCTTTCGATGTCAAGTTGTGTCTCTTTCGGTATCAAATTGCGGCCGTTACTGGCTCTTTAAAAACTGAGAAATTGTGTAAATTATAACTTTTGGCTCTTCCGTCTCAAAAGGTTGCCGACCCCTGATCTAGACCAATTAAGGGCCGATATTTCAAAGTTACCTTAAGGTACAGAATGACATAAGTCATCCTTAACACAAGTTTGACAGTATATTAAAGTTCTTTTTAACTCTCATCTAAAGGAACAAATGTTTAAGGACGTGGTAATCTACTTAACGCGTCAATTGACCCTCAAATCGATTTAAAACATAGTTGTTTAAAGATTTACCATAGAGTTAAGGCTATCTTAGCTAAGGTCTAACTTAAGGTAACATTTAAATACAGGATGTTGAAAAAAGCCATCATTTGATGAAAACGGTTCAATGTATCGGATTGAAAGTTGGCGGTATTATATTTTTATGAGTAAGAAATGAGAATTTGTAAAAATTCTTAAGTTTCACATTAGAGCGCGCTAGCTACATACGATAGTGCGATACATTGAACGGGTTTTCCCCTGTATTTCAAGAACGGGAATATTGCGAAACTTATTTTGATGTTTAGTATCTCCAATTGCTCTATGGTCCATAAGTTATGGGACAGCAGATATATTTCTATATTATTATTGGTGTTTGGTATACCTCATTAATGTGTTATTTTACAGGAAAAAAAAATATAAATTACATCTACTTACCTCACGAAATATCACTTTACACTATTTCATATATTCTTTGTCATCTCGAAAATCACTGATTTGTCATTAATACTTCGCCGCTCTTATAATTGGTCGCTTAACACAATTTAACTTCAATCGGTCGGAAACTGGGCGGCATTTTATCCATACAGACGGTGGGCATTACCGATGTGAAGTTAAATGGTGGTAAGCGCCCAAATATATTGGACAGGTCTTGCCAAGCACGCTCATCAAATCTTTGAACGGTCCCAAAAAAATTGCGTTGAAATAATCGATCAGCGTATTTGCCAAAATCTCCATGTACTGTTTACCATTCGCAAAGTAATTTCGTAGCAAAGGGAAAGGTTGGTCCTAGTTTTTATTCCAAATATAGCAATTTTGTATTGTAGGGCGTATTATATGGAAAATATAATGAACTTCGGTACGTCTGAAAGATGGTGTGCAGCGAAACGTCAAGTTAGTACCAGAGCTTTCAACTTAGTAACAGTAGTGTCCAAGTTGCGTTTTATCTAGTTGATAAGACTACAACGTTTGGTTTCCAGTGGGTCACGAAGATAAACTAGCTTTTAAAAGAGGTTTGCTACGAGGCCTACAACCCGTTTCAATCTAAAGCATGGGCGGCTATCTTTGAGTGATAAATAATTCAAAAATGTTGTAGAAATAGATAGCCACCCAAACCAGAACCGCGACCCGTCACTCTACCAAGTGAAATTTCTGAACGATAGTCATTTCATACATTGTATGCCAATAGCATGTGGGTAGACGAGCACCGAAATACTATCAAAAAGGTAAAGTTAGCGGACCTAAACTAATTTAAACGAATTTAGTAGTTTATGCAAATCTTTATTGACTTGGCCTAATAAATATCCAATAAATGTAGCTGAATTTATTCCATTCGCAAAAAATAAAGTATTACTAATGATTTTATTTTCCTTTATACAGGGTGTTCCTTAATGACGTGCGTATTTCAGGGTGTGATTCCTTAGGTTATTTTATAAAGAAAAGTTCATATGAACATATGTCCGCAACGGCTTAAATTTTTTGCTACAGGGTGTTGAATTTTTATTTTTAAATGGTTATTGTTTAATATCTCCGAAAGTATTTTAGATATTATTTTCAATTTTGGTATGCGTTAATAGGATATAGAACCACACATTTTAGTTAGAAAAGTTATTCAGTTGTTCCACCAGTGGCGTCCCTGCAAACATGTCCTCTGATATTTTTTACAAAAAGAATGGTACGTCACTGACATTTTTCCATGTGGATTTTTTTCTGATTAGCCTGGTCAATTCTACATGAGAACGGCCTCTTAAATTTCTCTCATCAGACGCACCGTTCTTGATTAAAACCACTAAATTCATATTGAAACTCATTATTATTAACATTGATAAAATAATTAATGATAAGTTTTATAAAAATTGTTGGAAATGGCCACCTTCACCTCGCCTCTCGCATCGAATTGTTCACTCCAACAATTTTTATAAAACAAAAATTATCATTAATTATTTTATCAATGTTAATAATAATGAGTTTCAATATGAATTTAGTGGTTTTACTCAAGAAAAAAAAACGAGAAAAACTTAAGAGACCGTGTTCATGTAGAATTGACCAGGCTAATCAGAAAAATATCCACATGGAAAAATGTCAGTGGCGTACCATCTTTTTTGTAAAAAAATATCATGGGACATGTTTGCAGGGACGCCACTGGTCGAACAATTGAATAACTTTTCTGACTAAAATTTGTGGTTCTATATCCTATTAACACATACCAAAATTGAAAATAATATCTAAAGTACTTTCGGAGATATTAAAAAAAACATTTAAAAAATAAAAATTGAACACTCTAGCAAAAAATTTAAGCCGTTGCGGACATGGGAATTTTCTTTATAAAATGACCTAAGAAATCACACCCTGAAATATTAGCACGTCATTAAGGAACACCCTGTATATTTCTTATAGTATATTATGTCCTCCTTATTTTTGACGTTTTAGGTTTTATCTTGACGAATGCAATTTTATTCGACGTAACGAAGTTTATTATCCTTTTTCGCCATAATACGGGCGAATATTTAATAACATGGATATTATACCCTCGATAACAAATAACTTCTCATTTAATGCCGATTTACGTTAAAATATTTTGTGGCGATAGAAAAAATTCCATTATGGATTTGCTAGAATTTAAACTTTACATTGGCAAATCGCTTGCTCTTGGTGGTCGTGCCAAAATTGATTTAGAAATTGCAAATTTAAATGAGCAATCTGATGAGGAAGTTATTCCAGCAAAACGAAATATTTTGTGGGGACACCGATGAAAACAGTAATAAAAAGTCGGCATTATCCCACAAAATAACCTAAGTAATTTCTTGACTGTATGGTGAACACAAATAGATAACGGATGCTTTGATTGTGACATGATTCATTATATAACGCTGGCACAGATAACTCTAAATTACAAACGTATTATGCAACTGAAGCTTAGATGTTTTGACCATAGACTAGACCGATTAATTTTGAGAACTTTCCTGTTTTCTATCTATTAAGTGTTTTGAAATAAACTAGGACCAACGATTTATTATTTAGAGTGATAATCTGAAAATGTATTTTACAATACTAATGCAATAAGATTGAAAGGAAGTCAGATCTTGAATCTATTATTTATATTCCGAGCAACACAGGGTGATTCACGACGGCGTATAACTTTTCAGATTTTTTTAAATACTTATCAAAGTTTTCCATGTGCCATAATTAACTAAATAGTGATGACTTTCTATCACTTCCGATGACATCGGAATTAAAGTAGCGGTAGACTTTATTTAAATGGAAAATAATAATACACTACGCCAGATAATTATCGAATATTCAAAAATTCACGTCCTAATTAGCAAGTTATTAGCAAGTTATTTCGTTAATAATGAACCAATTTTAATAACTTAACTGATAGATTCTAGAGTTTAGGGCATAGTAGTGTTTACGTCCTAATACGTCTAGTGGTACGGGGAAGCGCCACCGACCTGTATCTATGGACAGCCAAACTCTAAAAACAAAAGTGGCAAATTTATAGCCTCGCGCGATAACTAACCGTCCCAATTTCGTCTGCCGCGCGCAATGGCGTCAAAGGGAGAGCGATATTTAAATTACTTATGGGGATTTATATTGCTGTCAGCGTTTTAAATTCTATTTTAAAGGTATTAAAAGGTTTTATGCATGTAATGGTATATGAAATGAAAGAATAACATATGACAAGTATTTACGTATATAATTTCATAGAAATATAACACACATTACAGCTAAAATACCACTAAAATAAGGAGATTCCGACAAACTTTTAAAACATCCGCCGCGCCATTCGAACCGGTCGACGATAGCCAAAGCTGCTCGGCCACCTCTCCTTGTTGCCACCAGCGTTGTCAGTCTTTTACAATTATAATATATCCATTACTACTTTAACAATTTTTGAGACGTTCATTCTTGTTGTGGGCTCCCCATATGAAATTAATGTTCAATCTGGAGGTGCCCCCCATATCATAGGAAAGTAACGATCATTTTTTTCGCACTCTTCTTACTCTGACACCGTTTCTTACTATTCTATTAAGTTTCGAACCGTCAACCTATTACTTTTGATCAAAGATTTTTGGCAACACTGGTCGTCACGTAGTGAGTGCCGTTTGCCGTAGTTTTCCATGGAAATTTTGAAAGTTCACCAGAGCTGTTTCTTATTTAGTCGTGTGTATTTATTAAATAAAATCTGAATTTTCAATAATGACGTGCGCTGTGTTCGGTTGTAATATGGATAACCAGGCAAAGAAATTTGCCAGAAATATAAAATATAAGGTGTTTCCGCTTTCCTAAGGATAAAAACAAAAGATAAGAATGGATACGGTTTTATTTATTTTCTTAACATTTACTTCTTAAGTATTTTCCACTGAAGCTGATGAGGGCCTTCGAAACAAGTATGGAAATTAAAATATTGTTTATTTAACTACTGACTGACTAGTTTCATTTGTTTATAACTAGGTCGTATTTTAGCTTTAAACTTTGTTGTATGTTCATGTATACAAATATACCTAAATACCATGATTTTATTCTTTCATTTCACATACCATTAAATGCGTAAAACCTTTTAATACCTTTAAAAGAGAGTTAAAAACGCTGACAGCAGTAAAAATCTCCATAAGAGATTTAAAAATCACTCGCCCGTTGACGTCGCAGGACACGCCTCCATCGGCGTGGAATCATACCTCTTAGATCTTTAAACCATGGGTCATGCGCAATGCCGACTGATAAACTATTGATCTTAACGGTGAACATATACTTCGCCCTTAAAGAAAATAATTACACGACAATATTTTGGCACATTAAGACCTTCTTTACTGGGTATTTCTCGCATAAAAGAAGGCCATCACTGAAAAGACACTTTTAGAATTGATTTTAATATCTATTGTCCACGTAGCGATATATTTTTAATATCGTTACATCGCTACGACTGATTTCGGTTCTGGATGGTCGCCGTTGGTTGGCAACCAAAGCCGGCACCAATACCGGTGGGGTTGCCTATATGACAGCGACAACATTTTGCGCAAGACAAACGAAGAGCAACCCTTAAAAATATGACCGTAAACCGTGCGCCCCAACCCATTTTTTCACTCATAAAATTTAACTTTAACGACAAACCCGAACAAACCCCATAAGTTGCACGTATCCATAGCTATATAGTACCGCAGCCCGTTACCAGGATTTCAGACTGATCGCGATCTAAAGTTTTTGGGGTTTTTGGTGATTTAATAAGGACTTGAGAAGGAAATTAACAAGAACGGACATTGGCAAAGTTGCGAAATCATTGCGAATCATCTTTACATATGTAAAAAAAAGCGGTCGTAAAAGTTATCGCGCCTCGTCCGTTCTTTTTATTTTTTGACTCAGAGTGATGTTTTTGAGGAGATGAAAATAGTAACTGACATTTTCCATGCGGTGAATAGTTTTGGTTTGAGAAAAATCGAAATTTGTTTACAGCGGAGAATTCAACGTATCGCGCCTCGTCCGTTTTACTTGTCGAATGTTATTTGTGGCCGGAAAAAAATGAGAACGGACATTTTCATCGACGCGCAACCGCAGTATTGGATCTTAGGTATGTTATTTTTACGCTGTTCGAGTTATCGCGCCTCGTCCGTTTTCAAGCAGAAATCGTGTATTGTGGCTCGGCAAATGGGGGAAAAATATGAACTGACATTTTTACACACGCATTTTTTACAAACCCGTTTTTAGTCAACACAGCACGTGTATCAATAATAATGCAATATGGAGACATAGCTGATACTGGGTTGTTATAGACAACCAAGCCACACAGCAAGCCGTCCCATGCGCGCGCCGCATACCGCGATCATAAATTTTACACATTTTACGGAATCCGACTCCGCTGCCCTCCCTGCAGCTGCGCAACACGGAAAATGTCCGTTCGACTCGATTTACTATTTTTTAGAGTGTTATCGACAACAATAAAAAAAAAATTGACTCGGGCGCTGTAACTTTTTGATACCCCTTTTCTTTATATATTTTATTTAAACTATGGAATTTTTGCAACACTCAAAACGTCCGTTGTTGATGAATTCACGATTTTTGTTTATATTTTTAATATGATTTCATCAAGAACGGACAAGGTGTAGTAACAAAAAGACGATCTGCTTTCTTACGGACTGTAATCACTCTGGCGGGTAAGCGCAGAGTTGCCGAACTTTTTCGCTCCAGTAAAACTTTCTTAGTTTTTATTAATCTACCAATTAGTCATTGACTAGATGAAGGCGTGATAACAGGACATTTTGTTAACGGGCTGCCGTAGTAACAGGTCGGTGGGTAGCGTATACAATCTAGATGCATGTAAATTTCCTAAAATTTTAATATAACATATCTTACATAAAAATAGAATTTAATTTAATTTTTAAACTAAGCCAATTGGAGATATATCTGGGTTAGATACTGGCTGAAAAGAATCGCCAAGTTACCATTTCTTCTAAAAAGGTTATATTGTCAAAACAACGACATTTTATCAGTTTTGGCTTTTGATAAATTTAAAAAAAAATCAATATCAACAAATAAAGGCTATAAGACGGAGTGCTATTTGACATTAAAAATTCGAAAATAACGATACAAATAGTTCAACAAATTTTCAATAATGTTAAGTAAATGAATTAAATGAAAAGATAATTGCGTAGCACTCTGTATTATAGACTTTATTTGTTGACATGATTTTTATTTTTGCAAAAGCCAAAAGTCGTAAAATGTCCCATTGATTGTTTACGAAACGTTTTTTCGACAATATAAAATATTTAGAAGAAATGGTAATTTTTGTTATCTGACGATATTTTTGGGCCAATGTATAAGTCAGATATATCTCTAATTGGTTTAGTTAAAAAATTAATTACATTCAATTTTTATGTAAGATATGTCAAATTTTAATTTTTGGAAATTTACATGCATCTAGATTTTATCCTCCACCCCATACAATGAGACATATCAGAACGTAAACTGCTGTGCCTGAAACTCTAGAATTTTCTATCAGTTACAAAAAAATTATTAAAATTGGTTCGTTATTAATGAAATAACAGCTTATTAATTAGGACGTGAATTTTTCAATATTCGATAATTAAATGGCGTAGTGCATTAATTTCAATTTGAAATTTTACATTTTACATACATAATCTTTAAATGTTTTGTATAAAAGACTGTAAATCTAAACCGAGTAGATTTTGAGATATTGGAATTGAAAATTGGCTTGCATATTCACATTGGTTTCCCTAAAAGTTCTAACGGTCGATCGTCGTGAATCACTTTAAGCATTGTAATTTTAATTTACTTTCATTATAATTATAATAATATAAAGGGTGTTATGGAAATGACTTATTATATTTAAACCGGCAAATCCTGAAATGAAAATAAATTGAAGAAAAATACCATAAATGGCGCTTTGAATTATTATGCGAAATATACACTATGTGTAATCTGAAAATTTACGTGGCCGCTACTGACGATGCTCGCAATCAATAATTTATTGAGGCAGTCTCAAGTCTGAAAAAAGGTCAGCGCATTGTAAGCGGTGTTGTCATATTGCAACACAGAATTGTAAACGCACGTGTTCAGTTTTAGACAACAAGACGTCTTTGATCCGCGTTATCGCTTCTTTTTCAACTTAAAAAAAATAATTTTAAGGTACTACATACTCTCTTACCTTCGATCATATTTTAAAATAACCTTTATAATTAAATTCCATAAAAAATAAAACACAAAAGTATGTTTTGCAACAGAACCAACTGTAGATTATATCACACAAATCTGAAATCACATCACAGCATTTATTAATATGAATTATTTTACAACAGAAAAACAATCGGGTAATGCTACAACTAACAAAGGGTTTAAAATTCGTATAAATCAAGCACGTGCAACCCTCGGTAACGTCGTTCCAACACCGAGTATCGAAACATACTGAAACAACGATACTGAAGGTTAAACATATCAATACGCGCGCGGCGGTTATCCAAGCAAGGGCGAGACACGCGGTGTGATCTGGCATCACTGTAGCTTACTCTAGTGACCTATATTGTTGCTAACTGAAACTAGATGGAGCTGCGCGACAGCATGTAGGCAAAAAGGGTTTTTACCTTAGTATTTAGATATTCAATCTAAAATATATATATATATATGTAGCGCTTCTCTAGGACACCCCAGGAGTCACCCATTTAAATATAATAAGTCATTTCCACAACACCCTGTAGAATGTAAAATATTTCTTCAGATTATTAAATCCGCGAAAAAAACAAAAATAAAGCAAAACATTCCACCGCCAGCTAAAAGTCACAAAGGTACTTACTACTTCTCGGCGGCGAAGCTGGTACAGGAGGCTTATGTGCATCTCCACACGGTCGCCCTATTTTACTGGGCGGCCTGATGCCGCTTTTTGTTGTGGAAACACTAGCTTTCGATGAGGCAACACTAGCTAACGACGATGTACTGGCACTGAGCTGCGATGATAGTTGCAGATTAGAGGGTGGTTGAGGTCTTTTTTCTGTGTTGGCGTCAGCTGCCGGGGTCGACGGTGCAGGAGGCTGCTCCGAAGGGGCGTCTGGTTGAGGATCACTCATGGTATTGATTCAATACACTACATAAAAATAGTTCTCTATAACTATGTTTGTGGTAATACAGTATAACAAGAACACTGTGCTAAATAAATAATTTAATAATAAGTAACAGTAAATCAAATCAGTAGCAAAAAATATACACATTATTTAAATACTATACAGAGTGTACCAGATAAGAATGCACTCTGCAGAGATCTACTTAATCATAGGACATACAGAAACAATCAAATTAGACAAAAGTTCAACATTAGTGAATTGTGCAATGTCACGTTTTAAAATTTAAAAAATTCAGAATATTTCCGAACATAAGTATTTGGGAAAACCGAATTTTTACGATTTTGTTATGGTTGTTTTCTGATTCTATTTGAGAGATATGTGAAAATATATTTTATATGATAATTTAATTAAATTGTCAATCCGACGTTTAGTTTTTCGCAACCATCATCAAGTTTAAAATAGTAGTAACATTTTATTTCTGACAAAGTGGTTGATAACAAGTAATTTTTGTCTCCACACACTCATACATATACACGCGTTTATGTCAATGTGTACATGAATATGTGGTGCGTAGCCCTAATTTAAAATAAAAATATTTTTTATTTGCAAAAATATTTTGAAGTCTCAATATGAATTTTATTTTTCAAAAATATTTTGAAGTCTCAAAATAAATTTATTTTTCAAAAATATTTTGAAGTCTCAATATGAATTTTATTTTTCAAAAATATTTTGAAGTCTCAAAATAAATTTATTTTTCAAAAATATTTTGAAGTCTCAATATAAATTTTATTTTTCAAAAATATTTTGAAGTCTCAAAATAAATTTTATTTTTCAAAAATATTTTGAAGTCTCGACATAAATTTTATTTTTCAAAAATATTTTGAAGTCTCAAAATAAATTTTATTTTTCAAAAATATTTTGAAGTTTCAAGACAAAGAGTTAGTTTCCAAAAATATTTTGAAAAGTTTCTAAATAAATTAAATTTGTTGTATCATAAATTAAAATAACATATTTTATTCAAAGCAAAATAAAATAAAGTAAGATTTTCTAAAAAGGTTTAAGAAAATATTTAGATTAAATTTATTTAAAAAAATTAATTGTAAGATTTTATTCATTGTAAAATAAAATAAAAAAAATAAATTAATTTAAATTCATATCTTGATCAATGATAATAAAAAAGTTGTACCTTATTTTGGAATGAAAGTAAAAATTTTTCAAAATCATTTTTAAAAAAAAAGTTCTAGAATCAAGTCGAACCAAGACTTTCGCACGTAGGCAATTGGGATTTTATTTACTTATTTCTATTTACAGAAATTGGAAAAGTACTATCAAGGCTAGATCATGAAAATATGGGTTGTTTTTAACCTTTCTATGACATTTTAAGAACTGCGAAATATTCTAGAACCAAAGTTGACCCAAGTCTTTTCTCACGTAGGCAGTTGAGATTTTATTTACTTATTTCTATTTACGGAATCTGGAAAAATACTTTCATTTAAGAACTGCGACTATATTTTCCCTTATTGACTTCGGATAAAAATAAGTACCCGCGTACCCATAGGACACGTCACTCTAATGCGTTTTGTTTATAGGAAAGTTTTAAAACTCTGGAAAAAATCGTAGAAGGATTCGAGAAAGATCTTGCTTTGACAAACAAAATACGTCATGTTTAGCGTTATTATAAGTACCTCCCGCGAACCATTTTGGAGTCAGTTTTATCTCAGTTTTTACTCAGTTTTATATCAGTTTTTCAGAAGTTAGTCTTCAGTTTTCAGTTCTAAGATATAAGTTTTTTTCAGAAATCAGTCATGAGAAACAAATTATAGTTAGTACCGCGCGCCGCGCCTCGGATGAAATTAAAGTCAATTCAAAAGTTTATTAAAAGAAAATATTTTTTTTATAAAAGTGAGTGTTTCGTTTCAAAAGACAATGAATTTAAAAACGGTATTTGCTAATAATTGACTATGAATTTGGATGACTTGGAAATTTTGTAAATTAACTGTATGAGTTAAAAAGTGGAATAAAATTTCAAAAGGATTGAAGCGTGTTTTCATAGCAAACAAGGAATAACTCAACAGCAGCAACAAATAAGGTAATAGAAAAATTAATCCAACTTGATCTGCAGTGATTTGCCCTAACAAACTTTTGGGGGTTGCGTTTGTTCGATAGAGATAAATATAGAGATAGGGCAAGCCACTACAAATAATTCAAGCAGGAAGAGTAAACATGTGCATCGGTCATTTAAGGGCAAATACGTTGTTGAAGATTCAGAAAAAGCCCTGCTCCACAGCATAACGCTCTCTTACCTACCTGTATTAGGTAATAGGTAGCGCCGTCGTTGCTAGGTAATTAATAATTAATTGTGGGGACGAAAAAACAAAGATATAAGATTGACAAGGTGTCAAAAATATTAATATAAGTTTTGTCAGTTCAGGGCGATTTTCGTGCCATATAAATCATAGTTGTAGTTTTGTTGATATTGTAAAAAATAAACCACATTGAAGAAAAGGATGGAGTTTTAGTTATATGGATCTGAAGCTCCATAAATCAGATACAGTCCACAGAAGGGAACCATAGGCGGCTCGAGGAGGAATAGGAGTAAATACCAGCAAGGGCTCCTACATACGTCTATTTAATTTTCCTGTTGTAAATCATTAACGAAGTTTTTTTTATGTCTCCCTGTATAACCATCTTAGCTATCTCTATCTCCGGTTCTGAGTAGTTAGATGAAATCTAGTACTAACTACTGTCTTAATATTCTTAATATCATAAAGGTATTAATAAAAGGAGAAGTAATTAAATGGTTTGCCGTTATTAACAGTCGAGCTGCGAAATAATTACTTGGTCAGCAAGAGTTTAAAAGTGTAGAAACAAACATGTCTAGAAGCAGTTTACTTCAGAGGTCTCAGGGCACTGTCAATTTATGTAAGTGTTTTCTTTTGCCGAATACAGAAGGAAATCGGGTACAAAAGGTGTAGCGGGGGCGGGTTTTCACTTGTTTTCCCAGGGCACTGTCGCGATTCAGAAATGTTTGCTGTCCATAAGTTGCTGACCAACTAGCCATTTTGGCTGACCGATTACATTTTTCTGTTCGCAAAAATAAGAATATTTTGCTAACCAGTTACATGATACCCATAATAAAAATATGTGCTTAAAGGACCGCGATCATCCTGAGAATGCTTGGTGTAAACGGGTACATTTAAATAACGTTAGAAAGATCTCCACTAAGCGCGGGCCTTGTCAGCACGCTCCGTGATGCGACGGGATCGCGAACGCCTAATACGTTTGCAGATTTAAGGTGCAGACAATATTCGCGAGCATGCATGAACACATCGAGACATGCATGCACGCTGTGTGGTCAACAACTGACGACTTTTCATGCTTCTGGCAAGATGTAAGATGATCTGCCGCTGGTTGAATTTTGACTGGCATGACTATGTGTGTGGCAAAAAACGTGCCAGTTATCATTATTTTGCTACTTTACCAACGTAGTGCATGCGACACCATTCTACTTTATTAAAGAATCATTTTATACTTATATTAAAAAGTTGGAAGCTGTGTTAACACACTTTATCTATAGATATACCGGGTGATGCATCGTTAAGTTGAACATAGGAAATCCCATGTAATTTGTGAGGTGACTGAATATTGGCTCCCCTGTACATTTTATAGAAAAATTGCATTATAATTTCTTCAAGAGAGGCCGACATGGTAAACTAATGTTTAAATACATTTTGTTATTCAATTATGTCAAAACCATGAACTCTCTTGGTTCAGGTAATATCTAATTTTAGGTAAATTCATTAAGGTGATCAAGAAAGTGATGAAATAAATTGTTATGCTAACATATAATTATTACCATTACTATTGCTACAGAAAATAGTAAGGTGGAGCTGTTGCTGGACAAGAGGTAAAACTCTGGTTACATTTTGTCCTACAGTCTTCTTGTTATGGTTTGCTTTAATAAACACTTTAAGGTTGCCTTATAACATATTTGATCCAAAATACAAACCCGAACAAACCCTAATCCAAATGAATGTAAATACAATAAATATTTTGATAAATAGACATAGCTGCATGCATAAAGTAGTTAATTACAAAGTTACTATTCATGAATGTTATACCTAGTCATATCTTCATTACATGAAAAATAAATACTAATGTATAACGGCACTACTTTGTCAGGGTATTTAATGAATACAAGTTTCATTATAATGCTGGTATTTACAATGTTACTTGAATATTTTCTACTTTGTTTACAATTTCCTTATAAGGTCAACTACCTGCTGCAACATAACCTTACACAGTAATGATAATAGGTCATTAAATCATTGAAGTTCAATTATTAATTAAATTAAGACTCCTAAAATTGTCTATTTCATCTTTACCTTATTAAAAAGTTATTTATAGAATTTAGTTTAACATTATGAAGGTTTTAGGAACTGGGAATATTATTATTATTAAAATATATGTTTGTGATTATTTTATTACAATATCATATCGTGAAAATTAATTTATTCTTACCATAAAATAGAGCAGAAAAAGAACAATAAATTAAGGGAAAAAACACAAATATTTTTCAGTTTACAAAAGCTCAACTAAACAGCAATAATAATCCACAAACTAATTAACCGTCCGTCAGTCACGTAATGAGGGAACGTGTCAAAAGCAGCTGTTCTCTACCTAGTCCAATCGTTTATTTGGTAAATGGTCCATTTAGGTATTAATGCACGCAGCTCATTTGTTTTTATATGACACGTGACCTGATCCAGCTCGGTTCGATCTCCTACTTTTCTCAATGAATATCATCCATTTCTTGGCGGGAAATCTCGACACAGAGGAGAGATAGATGACAATATCGCTTCACAATGGCTTCGTTCAAAAAACCATACGGACAAAATTTAGGCAGGTACAAAGAGATTGTCTTTATTATTTTCTATGAGGGACTACGCGTGAAATCTACATTGCATTGCTGGGAACACTGCTCGCCAGGTCCCAGGTCTACCATTTGAAGAGTTTCAGCTCAGCTAGCGCGTACCACCGACCTATATAGCTATGGATAGCCAAACTCTAAAAGCAAAAGTGGCAAATTTATGGCCTCGCGCATGTTAACAAAGCTGATCGTCAGATGTTATGCGTAATCAAGACCTTCTTGACTGGGAAATAAACAATCTAGTTCCGCGCATTCAACGAAGGCCTTGTGGCCATTACTGTAATCCACTTTTAGAATTAATTTTGATATATGTATATTGTACACGTAGTGATAGATTTTTAATATCATTACATTCCTACGGCTGATTTTGGTTCTGGGCGGTCGTCGTTGGTTGACAACCAAACCGACACCAATACGGCGGGGTCGCCTAAGCTATATTATGACGGCGACAACATTGTGTGCAAGACAACCGACGAGCAACCTTTAAAAATATGACCGGTAAACTGTGCGAACTAACCCATTTTTTCACTCATAAAATTGAACTTTTTACTGCGCAAGCCATAAGTTGTACGTATCCATAGTTATAGGTCGGTGGCGCCTACCGTAAAAATGAAAGCGATAAGACTGGTATAAAAATTGAATTTAGTAGGTTTGCGTTTGAAATTATTACTGACCTTTTTTTTGGTTTCGTTTTTAGTAATTCGAACATGTTTATATGTGGTACCAGGAAACCGTGTACCCCGTAATCTACCGTTTTCTGCTTAGAGTTTTCTGCATGTCAAAGCTACCGTCTTTGTCATTTTCGCCCTGGTAACACTGCTCCCCGCAGCTTCAAATTAATATAATTAGGCGTTTCGGACTAAAACACGTATCTTCAATGCAAATAAGCACCTTATTAAAAATATTTTTGTTTTGATTGTACCTATTTATATCCACCTGGCGTTAAAGTTAAAAATATATGTCTTTCAAACTTTTAAAAAGTTTGAAATGTCAACATTGCATACATATATACAGGGTGCCCCAAGTAAAGTGGCCTATTAGAAGTATCTCGAGAACTAAATGAGATTTTATTTTGAAAATTTATCTGTGGCTATAAGAGATGGTTTTCTACGTTTATAAAATATTTTCGATGGTGCGGTGTTGCCGAATCGCACCGAAAGTGGTAGCAACTTCGGAATTTTAAGTGAATTATCCTATATATTATATTTTTTTTTGGACTCTAGGTAAAAATCTAGAACAGTTTTCTGTATAATATCATACACCTATCTTTAAGAGTTTTTGAATTATAAATAATTTAGTGATTTTTTAACGCCGTATCGGGATCTCAAAAGAAAATCGTATCTTTTTAGCGGTTACAGCTAGAAAGCTGAAATTTTGACAATAGTCTCACAAGACCATCGAAATTTTATAATTTTGAACAGTATTTAATTAGTTGTATACAGGGCGTCTCCATAACAATATTTCTGAGGCAGATGAATTATTGCAAAAATCTTCTTTTTTTTAAATGGAACACCCTGTATTTGATATATTTTGCTAATGGAGGATCGAATTTTCTATCTAATGATATTAAGTGTTCCTATACCTATCTTCAGTATTTTCAGAGTTATAGCGAAATTAAAAAATTATCTTATAAAAATATATTTTTTTAGTGTTGGCTTTCGATTCATAGAAACAAAATAATGAAAAATCCATGTGACGTTATGTCTGTGTTGTTGTAAAAAAATGGTTATCCAATAAGGAATTTATTAATAAATAAATAAACAAAATGAAAATTACGCAACAACACCAATAAAATTACTAATAACTAAATTGTTTAAAATGCTTGGCTCTTAAACATCATAAATTGTGGTTATAACATTTTTCTCTTTGTTGTGACGGGTGTCTTGTATACTATATCTTTAATCCTACCCCATAGATATAAATCTAGGGGGTAAGATCCGGAGACTTTGGGGCCATTTCTATGGACCTCCTCGGCCAATCAAATTTTTGGGAGTCATAGGGGCTGGATCAGGATGAAGTTCTAGATAAAACTCTACCACACTCCCCATGAACATAAAATAAACTTAAAATATCTAAGCTCGAATAATGTGAATGAGCCATTTTTATTACAATAACACAGACATTTTCATTTTCATTATTTTGTTTCTATGAATCCACAGCCAACTACCAAAAAATATATTTTTTATAAGATAATTTTTAAATTTCGCTATACTTAAGTCCGAAAATACTGAAGATAGGTATAGGAACACTTAATATCATTAGATAGAAAATTCGATCCTCCATTAGCAAAACATATCAAATACAGGGTGTCCCATTTAAAAATTCATCTGCCACAGAAATATTGTTATGGAGACGCCCTTTATAAAACTAATTAAATACTGTTCAAAATTATAAAATTGCGATATTCTTGTGACACTATTGTCAAATTTTCAACTTTCTAGCTATAACTGCTAAAAAGATAAAAGATACGATTTTCTTTTCAGCTCCTGATACGGCGTTAAAAAATCACAAAATTATTTATAATTCAAAAACTCTTAAAGATAGGTATATGATATTATACAGAAAACTGTTCTAGATTTTTACCTAGATTCCAAAAACTATATAATATATAGGGTAATTCATTTAAAATTCGGAAGTTGCTACCACTTTCGGTATGATCCGGCAACACCGCACCATCGAAAATATTTTATAAACGTAGGAAACCATCTCTTATAGCCACAGTCAAATTTTTAAAATATAATCTCATTTAGTTCTCGAGATACTTCTAATAGGCCACTTGACTTGGGGTACTCTGTATGATTGTAAATTAAAACGATTTCCAATAATAATGAAACATAACTCTTTCTCATTTTCAAAACGCATCATTTTCGAACACAAAAATAATAATCAATAAATAATAACAGATGTGATATTATCGTTGGATTTCAAATGTAAAACGTAGTTCATTAAGCATAAAATAAAATGTTACTATCTATTTAAAAAAAGTTTTCTTAAAACTTCTAAATTACGCTCGTCGTGAACCACATTGTAATAGTACGATATACAATTAGTAGGTACTACACTAAATTGATTAAAAGACAATTTATTTTCATGCTTTTATTAAAAACAAGTTTAAATTTGCATTGAAACCATAATCAACACGTATAAAAAAACATAAAATATAAAGAGAGGGAGGTCTTTTTTTATACATTAAAAAATAGTGTTTTTCAAATATTAATGGAAGCATTCTTAAAGAAAGCTTTAAACGGGTATCATGTAACTGGTTAGCAAAATATTCTTATTTTTGCGAACAGAAAAATGTAATCGGTCAGCCAAAATGGCTAGTTGGTCAGCAACTTATGGGCAGCAAACATTTCTGAATCGTAACAGTGCCCTGGGGAAACAAGTGAAAACCCGCCCCCGCTACACCTTTTGTAGCCGATTTCCTTCTGTATTCGGCAAAAGAAAACACTTACATAAATTGACAGTGCCCTGGGACCTCTAAAGTAAACTGCTTCTAGACACGTTTTCTTCTACTGACCAATTGTAAAATCTTGCTGACCAAGTAATCATTTCGCAGCTCGACTGTTAATAACGGCAAACCATTTAATTACTTCTCGCTTTAAACCTTACAAGTTTACAACAGCTAGTTGAGTATATTTGAATGTTTTCATTACGTCATATCAAGTCTTATAGAATAGATTTACTGCCTGCGCCTGTAAGATTAAGTACCAGAATACAACCATTAACAATTTTATTCCGTATTTCAACTACAATACAACTCGAACTTGGCTGTTGGTAAAAATAAGTTATAAATAATTATTTTAAAACTAGAACTTACGGAGAGAGAAATAGGAAAAAATTTTACTTAGCCTCAATTCTAATACAACAAATTTGTTATGAAGTGAGGCAACTTAGTCAAATAAAGGAAACAACAATTTTTCAATACACAGATAATAAAACAATGCTTTACTAAAATATGCATTTGTTATTGCATAATGACAGGTTTTAGTATAACAACAGAGTAATTTGCCAAATACTTAGTGCTACCACTTTACAAGTAAGTAACCTATGATAAACACAATACATTCAATGGGACTTGCAGTTATCATAGAAAAGTTCCCCGTTTACTTGCTATAGGGAGATATTATGTAATCATATTGACTTTGGTAGAATTGGTACCTATATGCGTTCCCAGTTCTGTCAATTTTAGCTTTACGATTAATTTACAGCAAGAAAAGAAAAAGAAATAGAAATATGCAGATAAAGTTACCTTATTTTAAAGAATTTATAAGAACTGAGAGCTGCCATTTTATACCGTTGATCTTAGATAGTCTGGTCACTAGACTGTTTTGCTAATGGCATAAACAGGAATTTTATTATATTAAAAAAAATATAAAATTTATTACATCCACAAATTGAAGAACTATTTTGATAATAATTATGAAAATATATAGAGGTGGGTGAAAATCAGCTAGAAATACGGTAAATATTATTAGAACACATAAAATGAATGACATAATATATTCTGATGTTATATCGATTGGCATAAAATACAGACAGGAGGCTGTGAAGACAAAGAATCGAGACACAAGTCCAGACAACTAGGGCCATAACAATTGCCGTCCTCCAAAGAAGACTTGGTACTCATAATAAAATGTCAGAAGCATTAATGTGTTCAAAAAATTAAGAAACCCCGTTTTTTTTTCAATTTGTGGCCAAGTTATTTGTCTTAGCTGCTTGGAGAGGATATAAGGAACAGAAAATTAACAAAACATTTTAGTGGTCATAGTGTAGATAATTTTGACCAAAGAATCCAACTACGTTACAACGAAAACATCAAAATAACCGAATGTATTTTTTGATAATTTACTATATTTCTATAATCAAAACCCTAAAAAAAGAAAACCCAAGACTTATGCTGTGAATTCAAACAAGAAAACCCAAAGAGGAATCACCGTTGTAATTATTGCTATTTTCAATAGTAATATCACAACAGCTGGTTTACTTATCAATACGATTTTGATGGTTTTAAACGATAAGCTGTCAGAGGCTGTATTTTATAAATTGCCAAACTAATCGAATGTGATAGCCAATGACTAATATTTTTGAATAAAACTATATAAGCTTACATAAAAAAAAAACGAGCACGTGTGATATCGGGTAGGTTATTTCCTGAACCCACTTAAATAAACGCCATTTACCAAATTGAAATTGTTTAAAATATAAGAAATGTAATAATTTTATTTTTATATGCGCATTTGTTGCGTTATATGCATGATATGATGTAAGTTTTGAGTGTTAAAAATATTTGTTTGGTGTAGTATTTTGCAAATAGATTTCATCGGTGTATGATGCTGGGACACCAAACAGTGTGGTAGCATTCGTTATGCCCATCCCTCCGTACATATAAGTTCTTATGTCACAGACAGACCTATGCCAATCGAGGAAGTTCAAAATAAATATTCTACATCCTTATGTTAGGACGTGTAGAGGGACTGTTGGTAACAATTTTGTGTTTGGAGTGGCCTGCTTTGTCCCCCGACATGAACCCGATAGAACATGCTTGGGATATGCTCTCTAGGGCAGTTCCCGTTAGAAGAAATCCCCCCAGAACTCTCCAGGAGCTTGTCGTCGCTGCTACCGAGGTATGGCAGGCTATTCCACAAGAACGGATTGCTAATCTTACACACAGCATGCGGCGTCATCTTCAAGCTTGAATTGAGGCCAGAGGAGGAAATACACTTTATTAGAAGCTATATTTTTAAATTTCACAAATTATACAATATAAAATTTTTCACTTTTGTTAAGTTTTTTTTGGAGGTTTAAAATGTTGTGGTAAAATAGAAAAGTTAAAAACTCATTGATTTTTATTTTAAACTTATCAATGAACTATTATTTAGTCTATTTCTAAAGTGATGCCAAACTTTTGAATCTATGTGTATAAAATCATTCAATTCAATTTTCTATGTGATTTTGATAAAATGTATATCAGAAATATAGAGGCTCTAAAAAATACTAATTAAAACTATAAATATTTTTAAATCTTTGAACAATTGGCAGTAATTAAAATTATATGCACAGAATCAATGCTTTTAAATTAACAAATGTATGTTATTCTACTATCATAACTGTGATAGAATTTATGAGGATACATTTAAAAAATCAGAGAAAATCTTTTTCTCGACGACCGACCATTTGCAAAAAATTCGACGCTGGAAAAAACAAACGGATAATACGCCAATGGCGTATTAGGCGTTTCTAATTTCTTGCGGCGATATATTTTTTAAATAATTTATATTATAAATTTATTTTTACAGCGAGTATAGACTGACACCTAATGAAGGAAATGCGAGGCATAATGTAGATATAATGGCATGAACCGTAGAACTCACGGGTCATCTGCAATAGAATCTATAAAAGGCAAGAAAATTCATAACTTCAATTCAATAGATTTGCCCAGTTCCAGCTAAGCGCCATACCAGGCGGTGAGCTGGCCCAATCATCCACGTTGTCGAGGACCATTATCAGAGATGACGATACTGATAAATGTTTACTACCGACATGGATTGGAGCTGGCATATTGCATCAAAGCGGAGGCGGAAGTTTGGGATCCTCGCACTACCTTTCGCCGTGATAACAGCTCGTTAGTAAGAGTACAAAGTTTTGTTCTTGATGGGCCACTTATGAAGTAATGGAATATATATAGAGAGAGATGCCTATTGAGAAGGGCTCCAAAATAAGAGAGGGTAAATACAGAGTCCTAGAAGACTACAACCCTCTTTCAATTGATGATTTTTCTGTCCTACACGCGGAAAGGACAGGCGGACGAACTTTTTCGGTTGTGTAATTATGGGCCCAATAATATGCAGCAAAAAAAAAATCGAAAATAAATACAGGGGCTTCTAAAATATTTCGGGTTTAACGTAAATTGGATGGCTTCAAACCCAAAATTGCCCGAGAAATTCCAGGCTGAGGCCATTTTGGGGAAACCACAACTGCCCTAAAGTGCATCTGCTCTACTCCTCGGAGGTCACTTCGTGTTGAACCGGGAATCTTCGTATCTGCAATTGCCCTACCCACCATTACGAAGCAGAGGGAGCGGAAGTCGACTAACAAGGATGGAATATGCATACTTTCTTTGTTGTTTCGTGTGTGTTTCGTTATGAAAAAATTATTTGGTAGTGTGTAAGTTTCGGGTTCGAGCGTGATTCGAAATTTGTTCTTTGGAATAGACATGTTGGCCAATGAGATAGTGTAGGACAGATGAACACTAGGATAGAAATAATAAATACTTGTTATAGTTCTCTAATTTATTGATATGTAGAGTAACTGTCGGCCGATTTGCGCTCGAATTTTGTTTTTCAAATTAAAATACAATAGGAAATCGTCTCCAAAAGGTGTATCTGGGCGGGTTTGCACTTGTTTCCCCAGGGCATCTATAAATATTATTACACATTAATTTTCTTCTATGTAAGAATAAAATTTCGATAATGAAATAACTACAACTAATGGCGTAGTCAGGTAGGGTGCAAGAAATCCCAAAAATATTACAGTTCTAATATGAAAATAAATATGACATAACCATTCAATCGTTCGACGCTAAGAGCAATATTTTAAGGCTCTGTCCAATAATAATTCACAGCATGTCAGTAAAAATGCATGAAAACAGGGGGAAAAGGCGTTCCCAACGGATTAGATCATACGAGCTTAACCGAACATCACCCGAATACACTCGACTGGTAGTTCAGATGAACATTAAGGTAGTTGAACAGTAGGACAGATGAAGCCATCTCGCCATTTTTATGTACCGAACAAAACCCGAACTATCTGTGAAAAATTCTTCGAGATGTTTTTATTTTGGTGAATATTTATAAAATGGAGCTGCAGATGGAGGGTAAGTACACCATTTTAAATTATGAATAATTTTGTTTAAATTAGAAAGTGTCTGTTCTGCGACGCTTAAAAAGGTGTGAATTTTTTTTTATTAAAGTTTCAACAACTTTCCCCCACGATTCCCCACTTAATATCTATACAGATGTGTAGCTGAGAGCCCCTCCTATGGGGTTATCTAGGAAAATGATTTTAAAAATATTTTATGCCCCCCTTTTTTGTAGAAGCAGAGTACATGGTAGGCAGGTAGGCTATCACGGAGAAGATTTAGTTCCAATTACTCGAGACTAATGACCTGGTCAATAACTTTTTTCCCCAAATCCAAGCGTAGCGCTGAACCGAGTGCTTGGCTGAAAACCAAAAGGTCACGGCAAATGTCTGAATAGAATTGTCGTAATTCGTTACAGAGCTCGACTAGGAATCAAAATTATGAGAGAGAAAATTCCTACGCTTCTCTAGTTTTAAATTTGAATAAAATGACGCTATTTTCGGGCTCTAGTAATTCGGAGTGCAAAATAGTACGTGGCAAGTGTGAAAAGGCGATTTAAACATTGTTCAAAATAATCTAAGTCCTAATATCTTATTTGAAAAATGTTTACAAGTAGTATTTGTAACGGTGGTTGAAACATGTTTAAAACAAACTTTTAACATGCCGACCCTGTTTTCGTTGCTGAAACTTTTTATTCGTATGGTTCTTGATTGATTGCGGCACAACATAAAGTACAAAAACCTAACACTTCTAAAAAGATAAATGCAAGTTCTTGTATAAAGGTCACTTAAACTCATTTAATGTATAAAATGTACCTTAAAGTTATCTATTGCTTGTTTACCCTTGGGACATAAAAAATCATGTTTCTTGCAATACAGGGTGTAACAAGTTCGTACCTCACCATTGGGATTTCGAGAACGGTAAGAGATACGAAGTCGGTTAAATTAGGGCAAAGTTACGTAATTATGGGCCCAATAATATGCAGCAAAATCAAAAATAAATACAGTGGCTTCTAAATTATTTGGAAAAATCAAAAATTTTGTGTTTCGATTTTTATTCTTTCCTGACTTTGTTTGAAGAGATGTCCAAAAACAAATTTCACTTCCTCATTGCTACTTTTTATTCTCCACAAGATAGTATCATCAGATCTTTAATTAGACGTTTCGTGTTTTGGTCACCGTCGTCAAATATTTTTTTAAATACAGGCCTGGATTTTTGTGGTCAAATTATGAAAGAGGAACTAAATCTACGTTCAGCCGTTTGCAAGACTTACTGATTTTCAGACGTTTTGTTCCTTAAATTGACCATCTTAATTAAAATACCCCTAGCACTCCTGTATTTTACTTTTCTTTGGAAGAAACTAAAGATTTTAAAATTATTATTGTTATTTCTGTCCTTAATTATTATTATTACGTACTGTTTGTTTTTTTTAATTTCAAACTAATACTTTTATCAAATTTCTAATTAGTGTAAGTACCTACAAGTAATTTATTTTATTAATTCAAATAAAATTTGACTCTTCAAGCCAGCCAGCACTTTTTAAGACTTTTAAAAAAGTCAATTTCGAATTAATCCGAATTTTTTGATACAAAAGTCAATTACAGGAACGTACTAGGAGTAAGAAGAAAATCGTTAGCAATACCACAGAACATATACAGGGTGCCCCAAGTAAAGTGGCCTATTAGAAGTATCTCGAGAACTAAATGAGATTTTATTTTGAAAATTTGGCTGTGGCTATAAGAGATGGTTTTCTACGTTTATAAAATATTTTGGATGATGCGGTGTTGCCGGATCATACCGAAAGTGGTAGCAACTTCGGAATTTTAAATGAATTACCCTATATATTATATTTTTTTTGGAATCTAGGTAAAAATATAGAACAGTTTTCTGTATAATATCATATACCTATCTTTAAGACTTTTTGAATTATAAATAACTTTGTGATTTTTTAACGCCGTATCGTTACCTGAAAAGAAAATCGTATCTTTTTAGCGGTTACAGCTAGAAAGCTGAAAATTTTACAATAGTTTCACAAGACCATCGCAATTTTATAATTTTGAACAGTATTGAATTCGTTTTATACAGGGCGTCTCCATAACAATATTTCTGAGGCAGATGAATTATTGCAAAAATCTTATTTTTTTTAAATGGGACACCCTGTATTTGATATGTTTTGCTAATAGAGGATCAAATTTTCTATCTAATGATATTATGTGTTCCTATACCTATCTTCACTATTTTCGGACTTATAGCGAAATTTAAAAATTATCTTATAAAAATATATTTTTTGGTAGTTGGCTGTGGATTCATAGAAACAAAATAATGAAAAATCCATGTGACGTTATGTCTGTGTTGTTGTAAAAAAAATGGCTAATTCACATTATTCGAGCTTAGATATTTTAAGTTTATTTTATATTCATGGGGAGTGTTGTAGAGTTTTATCTAGAACTTGCAGAAAATTTAATGAACTGCATCCTGATGCAGCTCCTATGACTCCCTAAAAGTTGATTGGCCGAGGCGGTCCATGGAAATGGCCCCAAGGTCTCCGGTTCTTACCCCCTAGAATTATATCTATGAAATAGGATTAAAGAAATAGTATACAAGACACCCGTCACAACAAGGGAAGATTTAGAAAATCGAGTACGAACAGCTTTGGGGTCTCTAGAAGAGAAAGAAATGAAAGAGGTGACAAATGAACATGTTATAACCACAATTTATGAATGTTTAAGAGCGAATGGAGGGCATTTTAAAGAATTTAGTTATTAGTTATTTTATTGATGTAATTTTCATTTTGTTTATTTATTTATTAATAAATTCCTTATTGGTTAACTATTTTTTTTTACAACAACACAGACATAACGTCACATGGATTTTTCATTATTTTGTTTCTATGAATCCACAGCCAACTACCAAAAATTATATTTTCATAAGATACTTTATAAATTTCGCTATAAGTCCGAAAATAGTGAAGATAGGTATAGGAACACAAATATCATTAGATAGAAAATTTGATCCTCTATTAGCAAAACATATCAAATACAGGGTGTCCCATTTAAAAAAAATAAGATTTTTGCAATAATTCATCTGCCTCAGAAATATTGTTATGGAGACGCCCTGTATAAAACGAATTCAATACTGTTCAAAATTATAAAATTGCGATGGTCTTGTGAAACTATTGTAAAATTTTCAGCTTTCTAGCTGTAACCGCTAAAAAGATACGATTTTCTTTTCAGGTAACGATACGGCGTTAAAAAATCACCAAATTATTTATAATTCAAAAAGTCTTAAAGATAGGTATATGATATTATACAGAAAACTGTTCTATATTTTTACCTAGATTCCAAAAAAAATATAATATATAGGGTAATTCATTTAAAATTCCGAAGTTGCTACCACTTTCGGTATGATCCGGCAACACCGCATCATCCAAAATATTTTAGAAACGTAGAAAACCATCTCTTATAGCCACAGCCAAATTTTCAAAATAAAATCTCATTTAGTTCTCGAGATACTTCTAATAGGCCACTTTACATGGGGCACCCTGTAGATATAGATGGTACGAAATTGGAAAACGTAGAAGAGTATGTTTATTTGGGACATACAATAAAGATAGGCAAGGAAAACCAAACAGTGGAGATGACAAGAAGAATAAGACTAACTTGGATAGCTTTTGGGAAGATGAATTACATATTCAAGAGTGGTGACATCCCTATAAACCTCAAGAGGAGAGTTATTGACACAACAAAAAAAGATCGCCAATCAGTTAAGGGTAATGCAGAGAGCGATGGAACGGACGATGCTTAACATCAGTCTTAGAGACAAAAAAAGAACGGATACATTCGGCAAAGAACCAAAGTCGTGGATATAAGGTTCGTTCCAACCACCCTAAAAATCGTACAATGTACGGTCACGCACATGCGTAGTAGTCGAAAGCCATTCCAACCGACACAAAACGGTGTATCCGGCGATTCCGTTTGTGTTCCAACCAAATTTGTGATCGTTCGCACGCCAGTTTCTGAACGATGAAAACGATACATGGACAAGAGCAGGAACCGTTTGTACTGACTTGCGCCGTAAGAATTTTAATAGTTGTTTTTGTATTCCTGGCATTCGTGCAGTTCTTTTAGGTTGTTGCTTTATATATTAATTGTTTAATTTATTCTTATTAAATTTATATAATCCGGTTCCCAAACCTACAAGATATTCTTACCATTAAACACGTTATTCTCTTCCATAATTATCAAATACAACAAAAAGTAACGACAAAAGATAATACTCAAGCGTAGACGAAGAAATTAAGAAACAAAAGTAGGGTTATGATTTATGATAATTAACTAATCTTCTTTCCTAGTCTAAGATCTAATCAGACAGGCGATCAGGATCAGCTGTGATTTTTACAGATAATGGTCATAAAAACGTACCAACCTAGCGTCCCTTGTGCATCGGCAACAAACAGTGCAAAATTAACGCCTGCGCACAAAATCGATTTCGACAGTTTCGTGACGGTTCTAGAACGGTACAAAAATAGGGTGTTGGAACAAACCTATAATAACACGCACAGCTGAATTGAAATGGCAATGGGTGGGACACGTGGCTCGACAAGACCAATCAAGATGGACGTCTAAGCTAACATACTGGCGACCAAGACAGACAAAACGTAGCGTGGGAAGACCACAAAGAAGAGTGCTTGATGATTTATTTATTTATTATAACGTATCAACAATAATATATTACCAATAACAGACACACCAATCTTATACTACTATAGGCAAATAACAAGGTATATTCATATAAATAGTACTAATTTTCAATTAACTTACTGTCTATAAGCTTACCAAACTGTCTTAAACTGACCATAGCTAAATCAACATCTGACGCAAACTCATTATACAAATTACACATACGATACACAGGGGAATTTTTATAAAGTTCTGTTTTTGGGAACTCCAAATAAAAAACTGTCCTACTACGAGTACTTACACTATTAACAGCAAAAGGCAGTTGGGCCAGGATCTCCGGGCAATCAATGCCTATCCTTTAGAATTTTAAAAATAGTGAGCAGACATGTCTTAATCCTTCTCTTTTCCAATGATAGTCTGTTAAATATTTTAAGCAAATTTCTATGATCATATCCCTGCACAGGGTAATAACCAAACCTTTTAAAATACATGTATTTGAGAAACTTACGATGCACTCGCTCAATCGACTTAGACCACCATGATATTAAACAACTAGCAGGAAATAGGTGGTTTTAGATAGCACAAGACAGAACGGCATGGAGAAATATGAAAGATGCCTATGTCCAGGAGTGGACAACAGGAAATGGCCGAGGGAGAGAGACTAGGGGTATTTTAATGAAGATGGTCAATTTAAGGAGCACAACCAGTATTGTATACCGCTGAAAGTAGATTTAGTTCCTCTTTCATAATTTAAACAAAAAAATCCAGGGTCGTATTTAAACCAATTAAGTTAATGATGCTGACCCAAAGACGAAACGTTGCATTAAAGATCTGATGACGCCATCTTATGGAGAATAAAAAGTAGCAATGAGAAAGTGAAATTTATTTTTGGATATTTCTTCGAACAAAATGAGGAAAAAATAAAAACCGAAACACAAAATTTTTGACATTTCCAAAGACTTTGTAAGTCCCTATATTTATTTTTGATTTTTTTGCGGCATATTAGTGGGTCCATAATTAAGCAACTTTGCCCCGATTTAACCGAGTTCGTATCTGCTACCGTTTCCGAAATCCCAACGGCGAAGGAAAAAAAAACTACTAATCCTCAATTTGTGTGGCTACTAGTTGTCCATTTTTGGGGATAAAGAAATTACATGTTCCTTAATCATTTATTCATAAGTTTCTTAAACCCATTGAGAAAAATGATTTATTCTTGTTTTCAAGAATGAAGCCGGAGGTGGCCACATAGATTGGTAGAAGCCCCATTTTAAAATTGTTATTTTAGTTACAAAAATATGGTCAAAAAACTGAGTTTTTATGCACCGCGGGCACATCGGCGACAGAATCCCCTTTAATATGAAAATTACAATTTCCACGATAAAATGAAATCTTATAATACAAAATGTACATTTCCTAATATTACACATTATGGAAGGAAATAGTTTACAAACGAAAAACTAACTAAATAGGTAAGTACATGTTTTAATTTAAATTGCTTTTGAGCTTACCTATTTATAAACCCAATAAAAAGTTTTAAAATCAAAAATACTTTCTAATTTGTTTGTAAGCAAATCAATTTGAAGAACAAAAAAAACATATTCTAAGTGGATGAATAATAAATGTGTTTGGGTAAATTTTACCAACCTGCCGACTATTCGTTAAGGAAGCACAATTTATCAATCATGGAGCTTATTTACAGCAACATTAGAGATATTACAATGTCGCTCATTTGCAAGAATACCGGCTTAACTAAAAAATGGCACAATGACACGAAAGCATTTCCGTAGTTATAGTGGTTTTCGAGAGATGGCGCTACTGCCGTTGGGTCATCGCAGGATTCAGCCTGCCGAATTTATCAAATAGTGTCACATCTCAGTTGTGTTGAGTGCCTTGGGGTAAATGTTCTGCTTTTTGTCAGAAAGAGTGACATCTCCAAAAATTAATTTTTTTGTTCAGGATTTTTTTCACAAATACTGAAATATTTTCTGATGATACGCTGATATTAGTACATATAACATTACAAATAACGACACAACTTAAAATTACAATTAAAAAACCCATGTAACTTTTTTCCTTTAAAAAATTAGTTTATTATAATAATTATAGTATCTTTTTTATCATATTAGAAAGTGAAATAAGAACTTTTGCTGTTATATATTTTAAATTGTGGATCCAAAACACAATATTAAAACTATTCATTTTTAAACCTAATTATTTCAAATTGAAGTTTTTGAGTTGTTCCGGTATTCTCGCAAATGAACGATGTGATTTCACGTGAATAAATGTTAAATATATTTTTTCTGCAGCATAGAGGAGAACCTGAGCCGGAATTTTTAAGGATAAAATAATCAAAAATAAAGCCACAAATTTCGTGTGATGACATCTGTAAATAAGCCCCACAACTTATATCATATTAAAATTGACTCTATCGTTTCCAAGTATGTTTAATTCAAGAATAGACATTTAACAGAAAAATTTAAAAAACTCAATTTAAGTTGATTATACACGGTGTTGAAAAAAGATCGGTACCCCGGAATAACTCCGGCGCATCGCATTGCAGCGGAAATCTCTGGGGTAAAAGTTGTTTGGTTTTGAAGGAGGAATAGTTTGCAATTTAAACCACCCCCTACCCCCTCATTCCCGGGCGCGGGTGGGGGTAAGTTAATATTTTCAAATGGAACCCCATATTTTTTATTGGCGTATCGTGTTCTCCGACCAAAAATAAACATCTTTTGTCCGAAATTTTTTTTATTCGGGCCCATCCTTCACGAATAATCACCATGAGGAAGAGAAAATCAGAACCGTGCGAGAATCAAGTTTTCTCCCGGAAATACTCTTTTTCTTTGTTTTGTACTAAAAAAAGTCCGTGGAAAAAGTTGTTTGTATTCCACTTCAAAACCAAACAACTTTCTCCCCAGACATTTTCCGCTGCAATGTGATGACCCGAGTTATTCCGGAGTATCGACCTTTTTTCAACACCCTATATACCTTCCCGTCTTATTTTTGCAACGTTACCCAATTAGCTGAGGGGCACACTTATATATTCCGTGGGAAATATAATGATGAATTTGTGGGATTAAGTTTAATACGTTCCTCCATAATCATGCCATTCCAGGTGTTTTGCTTGATTTTAGTGCAGACAGCCTCCTATACAGTATACGGTGGGTCACTTTTGCTATATCCGAAACGGTAACAGTCACGAGGTCGTTTAAATTAGAGAAAAGTTGCCTTCTCTAGTGATATTTTGTGTTTACAGTGTTGCCAAATAGTTTTTATTAAAGGAAATCTGAAAATTCGTTAAAAAATTTTCTCCAAATACCTCGAAAACCACTGATTTCAGGTCCGTATTGAAAATATCCGACTGGGTAATAAGAACTTAAATGTTAAGGGTCATTTTAAGAAAACGTTAAGTGCGTTTGGTAGAGAATGAAAACCCATAACTTTTTCCGTACGAAACGATCTTTGATTAAATCAGTGGATTTCGAAGTATTTGAACAATAAATGTCTATGAATTTTCAGATTTCCTTTAATATCTCTAAAACTAAAAACTATTTGGCAACACTGTAACCACATTATAAATGATCACTAACGAAGGCAACTTTTCTCAAATTTTAACGACCACGTAACTCTGGCCGTTTCGGATATACAGGTCGACAAGTTTATCTGTAGCAACGAAAGGAATGCGGGCGTAAAAATTTCTGGGGTTAACAATGTTGTCACATACTTTAAATTTTAATTTAATAATCTTTCTGAGAACACCCGATGGGCTATCGGGCTTGTTCAGCCATGTCCACTTGTTACTCAGGTGGAAATTTATCTCTCTCAAATAAAGAAACGTCAGTCATTGATTTTAAAGACCATAAGAAAAATCAAAGCAATATCCAATGGGAATTCGAGTTTTTATCTAATCTTTCTGCTATCTGCACTATTCATTGAATAATTTACCCAAATAGTTTTAGACGTAAAGCAGAGCTATATTCTTGAAGTTACTTACCAAGTACCGCTGTACGTCTAAAACACCAATTAGAGATGTTATAAATAAAATGAACTAACTAAAATAAATATTTTTTTAAGTATAGCATAACACGCAACATTATTTACGTTTTATCCTGAGATATCATGATACTATAATTAGATTATTCTTTTCGATATTATTGCAAACTATTAGAAAACGACGATAAATTATATATAGCTTTCACTAATCTCGAGTGATCCAAGAGTGTATGCTTATAGTTTATTAATAATATGCAACTTTGTTGCCAATGGCCAATGAGACCGTTTCGGTCAGTTTGTTCGGGTTTAACCTAACCTAGAAATCGAATCTTGTGTGATTCTCACACACTTCCGACACTATGCTTTACAAAATTCGATTTGTTAAATTTATATATTATTTCTTATCGTGTACACGTAAACGTACCATATATTTTTCATAAAAATCAAAATAATCCAAATTTTTAATTTTTTTAATAAGAATTATTGATGTTATTTTTTTTAAATCATGATTTTTTCGAAATGCGATCGATTCCCAAATCTGAATTTACCGGACTGTAGTAATGAAGTGCAATGTCGTTGACTATATTACTTGTAGCGCACTGTTTAGTGTATATTTTGCTTACATTTTTAGTGAATTGCCTTTTGCATTGCAAATGTCTAATAGATGGGGATCCGACACGGCAGTCTCTATATTGTAGATATATTTTAGTGGGCAAGTCTGTCCCCGGGAAAGGTTCATTATAAATGTACGAATAACATTAAACCTTTATACGTATATATAGAGGTACAGGGTTATTCAATTTTGACACTTTTGCTGTGTAAAAGCAAAACTTAAAAATTTTCGCTGGTTTAAAAGATCGAGGGTAAATTAAAAAATTGTGGATTTTAAATTGTCCTCTATATTTTTTATAATTAATAATAAAAGAAGAAAATGTTCCATATAAAAGTTTGATAGTAGTTAAAAAGTTATCGGGTTTGTTCGGATCTAACTTTCTTATTTTAAATGAGATTTGCATTGCAATTGCATTTTTATTTCTCCTTTTAAATATATAACACACAATATATTTTATTAATTAAATAAGTGAAAAATTAAAAATTTTTATATTAAATCTGTAGTAGGCCATTATAACGTAAGAAACTGAAATAAATATTCCCATTTTTCATTGAAGGGTCAGAGTAATAGGGAAATCACTAGTTTAAAGCGTTTTCTTAATTTTCTGCATTATCATAGGCATGCATAAAAATACTTATTTAAACAGTTTAGTGGATGAAATTTAGTCGACATGAAAACAAAACATTATAATCAATTTTATTTACTGACAGATTGCAACATGTTTCGAGTTCTCTGTTTAACTATTAGATAAGATGGTTTGGGAAAACTATGAAAAATATGATATGTTAGGCGCATATATTGAATGCCAAAAAAAAACAAATAAAATGCCTAAACCTGTATTTTCAACGTTCAATAATAAAAAATATTGTGTGTTATATACAGGGTGATTCTTAATAGCATGCTTATATTTAGGGATGTTATTCTTGGGTCCATTTTCAGAAAAAAAATTCATATGAATATAGGTCCTAAACGTCTTAACTTTTCAGATACAGGGTGTTAAAGATTTTCATGTTTATATATAATTTGTTAAAGCCATCTATGTGGCATCAATTTAACTAAAAAAAATGTATCTTTTTGGCAGGTTAGAAAAAGACGAGCGTCATCAGCTGATCAATATTTCTTTTCGCGAAGTTTTAGCCGTTAATAATAAAGTTTTTTAGTTAACTTATTGATATTTAGATTGTCTGACATGTCGATTGGGGTATCAACAAGTTTCAGGAAGATCTGTGACAAAAATTTGAAAATTGTTCATATTTGAAATTGTTATTATTATAACATTATCTTCTTTAACGCAATTTTTTCATAGCGTTTTCCAATCCTTTAACTTTACGCATCCAGTTTTAGATTAGAAAAAAACTAAGTATATTTTGCTAAACGTTTACTTAAAATAGTGCCTGCTTGGCAACTTGTGATTAAACGCAGCTCTTAAGACGTTTAGGACATATGTTTATATGAAGTTTTTTTCTGAAAATGGACCCAAGAATAACCTCCTTAAATATTAGCATGTTATTAAAAGACACCCTGTATTTAGAAACAGAAATAAAAAATTTTTTTACTAAAAATACTCGAGGTGCCCCATTTAAAATAAAAAAGTTAGATCCGGTAACTCTTAGATGGCATCATTCTCTGCTTCGCGCACTATCAAACTTTTATATGAAACATTTCTTCTATATTATCTAGTAATAAAAAATATAAGGGACAATTTTAAAATCGACAATTTTTTAATTTACCCTCGTACCTATTAAACCACCGAATATGGTTAATTTCCGATTTTATCATTTTCAATTTCTCTCAAATACATCTCATGACATGTATGGATAACCCTGTACAATAAAAAATGGATAACCCTGTACAATAAAAAATGGATAACCCTGTACAATAAAAAAAATATCTTAGAGTTAAACATGCAAACCCTTAAATAAATATTGAAATTTAATTAAAAACTATAATGTTGCGTGTCACACTTTAGCTTGAGTCTTTTTTCAAGTAAACAATTCATTGCAAAGAACAATATACTAATGTTACCATCTAACCACGACATATGCTATTGTACTCTAACAGAAATATTAGCATTTCTTCGCAAGAATATATCACTCTAAACAAAATAAAAAAATAAGCTTTTGGCAGTAAAAATTTGAAACGAACTAGAACCCTTTTAGTTTCATGCATTTAAAATTCCCAACATTCACGATTCTAAAATAAATTGTCATGACCAACAAATGCACGAGACTATTTGGCGAGGATTCCCCAAAGACATACACGTTTTTGTTAGAAGGAATTTTTAAAAAATTTTGTAATTCGATCTAACCATTATCACAAAAAATAAAGTAAATAAAACTTAAAAAAATATTGAAAAACCTAAAAAAGGGAAAAATGAACTAGATTTTTAATGTATGAAGCAAATTGTCAAACTTTGCGTTTTTTTAGTTTTTCCAATGCTTCTTTAAGAAGTTGGTCGTAGGAATCTCCTGACGATTGAGACTGGTAATAAGCATCGTCTCTCATATTATCTGTAAAAGAAAATTCAATTTTAAATTAATAAGTAGTTATAGAAGTTGAAACTTTATTTCATTACTTAATCGAGAACAGTAAGGAATATTTACCGATCGAAAACACCAATTGAGTCTGAGATCGGTAAATGCCTCGATGTTATAGATTAGTTGTTCCCAAATGGTGATCAATGTACCCCAAGGGGTACTGACAAAAATGATATCATTTGACAAAATTAAATACTGCTACAAGAAACTATGTTATCAATCAGTAGAGTAGAGTGGTCCTGTATAGTTTCAATGAAGCCGAGAAAAATGAGAAAAATTAAGGGGCTCGGTGAAGATCACGGCCCCTAGGCCAGGGTTGTTAATGTCGCAGAAAAATGGAATTTACTACAATATTACATTTGTTACGTCTCAAACGAGTAAATGTAATAAATGCAATCATTGTTTTGATTGGCTGAAAGTGTCAAAAACACAACATAACTTCAACTTTATTATAAATTTGATGTTAAAAGAAATTCGAAAGTAGAATATAGAGTTTTTGGTTATTGTTCTTCAGTTGCTTCTTGCTTTACGATTTCATCTAAACAAAAATGTGCAAACAGCCTTTCCCACCTCTTTCGGTCATTATTGCAGCATAGCCAGATGGACATATTTATCGCAAAGGTATATTGCAATATCCCAATTAAAAATATGTTAATTCGACAATTACAACTGGTTTAAGGTTAATCCGCAATTATTGCTCTGAAGATAAATTTATTTCCCAATAATTTTACTATAAACTGTGATTTTTTTGTGATTATTGGTGAAAAATCGTCTTTATTATAAGCAATCATGATGCATTCATGTCTAGTTCGTAAAAGAGTGGATCAGTTAAATAAGGATTTATCTTTTCATCGGTAAGTATGGTTATGTTTTAATAGTTAACCATTTGATATAACCAGACTACACACATTGTTGCCTTTTAGCGCACATACATGTAGTCCTCACTTCCACCCATTACTGATTTTACAACTAGGCTAAAATATTTTCAATATGATGAAACTCCCGGTTATACCAGTTACCGGAAGTCTGTGTCAACTTGCTTATTTTAAACGGAATACCCTATATAGTGGTACCTCGAGATACGACAGCCCTAACATACGAGTTATTTCAGATAAGAGCTGTCGAGCGAGCAAAGTTTTCTTTTGAAATACGAGCGACATTTGAGATACAAGGAACGGTCAGCTGCGACGCGATCTCTACACGTGAGATAAAATATATCTTGGGAATGTGGGAGAGTTTCACAGTTCGTGGAAAAGAAACACCCCGAAAAAGTTGCAACTGGTCGTGCATCGGAGCTATTTAGTGACACTTGCCAACTCATTTCCGCAGCATTCTGAAAGAGAGGAAGAAACAAATCTCCTTGGACAGTTCTTTTTTGAATCCGACGAAAAAGGCAAAGAACAGTGAAGAAAAAAGCATTGACTAAAATTAAGTATACAGTAGCATTTAAGTTGTGTTTAAGTTATTATGTTTTTATACAATATTTGTCATTTATAAATACATTTTTCTTATTCAGAAACACGCAACAAAAACAATTGGGGGTACCATTTTTGAGGCTGGAACGGATTTATAGCATTTCAATTAATTTCAATTAGTGTTGTGATCGCTCGGGCGAGAAACCGCTTGATCGCTCGATTATTGAAATAACCGACATCGCTCCATTATTTAAAAAAACCCTTGAGTTATCTATTCAGGTGAAACCGTCGCTCGTCACTTGTTATCTTTCACTCGATACCCGAGCTTCGCTTGACGCCGACGGAATTGTACCGCTGTAGTGTGATCGAATTGAAAAACTGCTCGTATATTCGAACAGTTTTTCGCTCGAAATGCATGGTATCATGCCCGAAATGTGCCGAATGGCAACGTTAGAGTTTGACGCTGAGAAGGTCACACACGACATACGTCTTTCTTAAAGGCACATGAACGAGAACGTGCATACAAAAAAGTATGCCAAATCCCTTAGTGGAGTCATCGCGACATGGGTTTTGTTTGACTGGCTAGCCAGCAGCGATTGTAAATTCTTAAAAAATTAAAACATGTATTTTTTTTTAAATCAGAATGAACTGTTCTTACTTAATAAAAACTCTAGACTAAACTTCTGAAACTTACAAACCCTGGTGTTTTATCAACACATTCTCTTTGTCATAAATATTTCAGGTTTGTTCGGTTTTGTTCGCTCGAGCGAGTCACTCGATTATTAAAATCGCTCGAGTATCAAGTACTCGATTATTAAAATCATCGGTTTGTCCCAACACTAATTTCAATGGGGAAAATTGCTTTGAGATACAAGCAAATTGATATACGAACAAGGTTACGGAACGAATTAAACTCGTATCTCGAGGTATCACTGTATATTATTACATTTGTGGATTCTATACAAGATTCTAGGTAGATTTCATATATCATGTCTTATACCTAAGTCTAAGCATATAGGATATATTTAAGGTTTCATGTCTAAAATGACGGTTGCAAAACTGAATGAATTATTCCTTTTTGCTATATTAGAAAGCCTTTAATATCTAATTTCAGTTGGATTTCTGTTGAAAAGGACCCGTTTTAAGACATTTTTTATAATATTATTAAATTGTTAATTATTTAATTATTAAGTAAAGTAATAAACACAAAATTATTATTGGTGTTCCACAGGGGACCGTAATCGGGCCACTTTTGTTCATTGTTTACATAAATTCTTTGTTGAAACTGAATATTGATTGTTTGACGATTTAATATGCTGATGATACAGCCATTGTATTTTCTGGTGATACTTGGGAATGCGTGAAGAATAGAACAATGATTCGTTTGAACAAAGTAAAAGACTGGCTTCAAGAATACAAACTGACACTAAACTTAATGAAAACAAATTATATAGCATTTTCACTAACTAAAGCTGACAGACCAACACTTAATAACATTTTTATAGGAAACCACCTTCTGCAAGAAACATCACAGACTAAGTATCTCGGAATCATTATTGACCAGCACATAAATTCACAAATTCTATTTGCTAAGGGAATTCCTTGATAAAAAAAACCCTAATAATGATATATAAGGCATTCGTTGAATCAATCCTTGGATACAGAATCTTGGTATGGGGGGGACTTTACAGTAACGGTTTGTATAAGTTAGATATTGTCCAAAGATACATTTTAAAAATAATTTAAAAAAAAATAGACTTTATCCTACCAGAATGTTATTTACACCCGAGATATGTAACTATATATATATGCAATCAATTTGATCTTATATTCGTCAGAGAGAAAAGTTGCAGAATTTTATAAATCATGGTTATGTTACACGTGGTTATGTGAATAAAAAATTGCAAATACCTATAAGTAACAATAATCTAAACTTGAGATATGTAAATTATATTGGACTTAAAGTTTATAATTTGTGTCCAATGCATGTTAAAGAGATTAACAACAGGAAAAAGTTTGCAAGTTCCTGCAGGGAGTTTGTTTGTAGAAATTTTGAACAATTTGAGAGGTTGTTTTTATTCTTTCGTTTTTCTGTATTTTTTTTGTGTGTTTTGAGTTTGTTTTTCTTCTTGTATAAGATTGCTGTTGCATTGATACTGTACATTATTATTAACCGAAATATATTGATAGTTGTTGCTATATATAAACCTATTTAAGAACATTATGACGCATACAGCTATTTGATTAGCTATGCGTCTTTAATTAAGACTATTTTGAATTGTATTATATAGTTTAATTATTTGTCTATAAGTTAGAACAGAAGAAATGCAGAAATAAATATTATATTATAAATTGTTCAAACAATAAGATTAAAAATGAAACTGAGATAACTGCAAAAAATCTACATTTTCAAATGGAACGGTACCCCTCAAATTTTATAATTATTATCTATTTAGCACTAAAAATAAGGATACGGTTGTATAATGTAAGGTTGTCTTTTCCAAAAATTTGTAGTTTTCGAAACATTGCCAATTTAATATTTTATATGGCGATTTTGCAGCGGATTTTAATTTCAGTTACTCCTAGTTGGCTATGACGGCGTTGAAAAACAGTCAAATGCCAAAGAAATAAATTTGTCACATGTGCTTGTTATTACTTGGTCACATTCTCCATAAATAATAAACACATTTAAATAACCTTCGTTTGTATAATTTAAGCGCCCTAGCATGATTATTAATTATTTTCAAATGGTAAGTGAATTCATACATCTTAAAAATGCTGATACATATCGGCAAGACTTTGCCGATACCATCGGCAAAAATTTGCCGATATGCCGATAAAATACCGATGTACCGATATTTATATCGGTATCGGCCGATCACTAATTAAAACCGAAGTTTAGCTGTATTAGCTGCTAAAAAAAGTCATTGTAAAATCGTGAAACATACCAAGATCCGAATAGGCAGCTTTACAAAATTCTCTGCGTCCTCCAAAGCTAATTTTGTAATAGGAATGGGACTTGTCGTCATTGCCGTGCTCATATGCTTCATGAGCATCCTCCTTATATTTGAACGTCACAAATCCATAGTTCTCCCTATAAAAAAAGTTATATTCAGTTTTTGTTTTTAGATACACAGGGTTTTAAAATGCGGCAGGAAACTAGCTAGACATTTCTAAAAAAAAAAAACGCTAATAATTTTCAAATGAAACAAGTTCTATTTTTTTGCCAGATTCGAGGCATACCGGTAACAGGTCGTCGAACAAACCCCAATTTTTTCGGTCATTAGTATTAAGTCGTGATGCAACGATTATTGTATACGATTATGATTGATGACCCAAATCTCAAAACTATCAAAATTTAAGAAAAAACACTTACATTTTTATCATCTATACAGTGCGATTCTTTAATGTTCCTCCCTCTGCTAACTTTCGACCCGGTAATTTATTTTTACAAAATTTGAGTGTAGCCAATAGGAGAGAAGGTAAACTACATATTAACGCAAGAATGACAGTTCTAACTGTCAAAATGGCGGATGGGCGCCATATTGGTAAAGAAAATTAAATAGGAACAAGGGTCTTGCGATACATCATTTTGAAGGTCTTATCGAGTACTTTACGATGCCATAATATTACTTCGCGCCCAAAACAAAATGGCGGCATTTTAAAAATTGCATAGTTATTAGTTTTTTTATTATCCTTTATTTCATTTATCATCTTAGAAAAACAAATACAACTTGGCATAGTGTAATAGGAGTCAGAGAGCTACACTTTCTTGCATATTCATGGTGTTAAAATTGAAAATGGCAGATGGGCGCCATCTTGTTATAAAAATTGAATATGAAGCGGGGCCTTGCGATACATAATTAAAGGTCCTATCGAGTACTTTACGATCCCAGAATATTGTGTACTTATTCGTATCCAAAACAAAATGGCGGCATTTAAAAAAATATAGTTACTATTTTTTTCGATTTACAACTTGGTATACAGGGTGTTCCTTAATGACGTGCTAATATTTCATTCTGTGATTCCTTAGGACATTTTATAAAGAAAAGTTCGTATCAACATATGTCCGCAACGGCTTACATTTTTTGCTACAGGGTGTTGAATTTTTATTTTTTAAATTGTTATTTTTATTATATTTTTTCTGATTAGCTTGGTCAATTCTACATGAAAACGGTCTCTTGAATTTTTCTCGTCAGATGCACCGTTCTTGATTAAAACCACTAAATTCATATTGAAACTCATTATTATTAACATTGATTAAATAATTAATCATAAATTTTGTTTTATAAAAATTGTTGGAAATGGCCACTTTCACTTAAAAGGCATGCTCCCGCCCGTCTTCGCATCGAATTGCCCACTCCAACAATTTTTATAAAAAAAAATTATCATTAATTATTTTATCAATGTTAATAATAATGAGTTTCAATATGAATTTAGTGGTTTTAATAAAGAACGGTGTGTCTGACGAGAAAAATTCAAGAGACCGTTTTCATGTAGAATTGACCAGGCTAATATATATATTCACATGGAAAAATGTCAGTGGCGTACTATATTTTTTGTAAAAAATGAACATAATATCTAAAGTATTTTCGAAGATATTAAATAGTGGCCATTTCTTGTATGCCGCGACAAGCGCGCATTTGCGAAAATAAATTTTTCGCCAATCCCCCCTCGTAGCTGATAAAAAAATGAACAAATTGAAACCGGCCTGATCCCCGTAGCTCAATTAATAAACGACTTATTAGCATTTATGTAATATCCTCCACCCCATAACTCTCCTCCTCAATGCCCCACCACACCCAGCCTCCGGCCCATCAAAGTACCCGGTGTCACCCGTTGATTCGCGAAAAATTGGTGCCCCAACTCCGCCCCTTCTCGAGATATGATTAATTAAATTTTATTGTTTTTGCAGTGAAAAATCGCGATAATTCGCGAACTCATTGAGATATCGGGATCAGGTTTGTTCGAGCTTGCTCTGTCAAGCTCTTCAATTTTGCCACATTTTTTTTGTAGCATCAGAACCGACCGAGTTATTCCGTTGTAGGTTAGATTTACGGGGCATCATTGATATGCAGGGTGAGGTTTTTAAAGTGTTAAGAGGCGATATCTCGCCTTACACTTACCCCCTCTCTCTATTTTGAGGAGTCGGGGTACTTTGAAATTATAAATAGGATTATGTACTTTACAAAACTCGAATCTACGTAGTTCTCTTTTGGTTCTTGCACGTAAAATTCGCTTCCATGTTTCATTGAGCAACAAACTGAGATATAATCGTTAAAACGTCAAAATTCTTAACCGACTTAACTGAAAATAACGCATTGCCATGGAAACGAATAATAATTGATAAGTATCGATGCATTTCCACAATTAACAGACATTTTTTTTGAAAACACATATTTTGCTGTTTCAAATTCGAATTTTTTCATGATCATACGTATATCGCGAGCATCTATAAACTAAATTAAACAAAGCCAAGCCAACGAAAGCGTACAAGTGCAAGTACCCAATATCGCGGAAATGTAAGCTGATTTTGTTTATTGGTCCGAATTTGTGAAATTTCTTCCTCAAATCTTCTTTTGTAGTTGCGGTCGATATTCTACCGACGTAAATTATACGACGCTCTTCTACTGCGCTGAGATGTTCACGTTCTGCGTTGCTATTATCGCGTCTCTTGGTGTAACGTGGGGATCTTGATCTGGAGTAAGATAATCTGAAAGGATGAACATAACCAAAAATTAATACATTTATTTTGTACCCTTTTTGAGAGGATAGTACAGTATAATTATTTGTTTATGCCTTATTGTATATAAAGTCTATATCTTAGTTTTAATGGTGACACTTGACATATGTCAAATACAGGGTGTTATGGAAATGACAAATTATATTTAAACCCGCAAATCCTAAGGTGAAAATAAATTGAAGAAAAATAATCATAAATGGCGCTTTGATTTATTAAGCGAAATATACACTTTATATGAAATCTCAAAATTTACGTGGCCGCTACTGAGGACGTTCGCAATCAATAGTTTATTGAGGCAGTGTTGTCATATACGCAGAATTGTAAACGCACGTGTTCAGTTTTTGACAACAAGACGTCTTTGACCCGCGTTATCACTTCTTTTTCAAACTTTTTAGAAAAAAAAACTTCAATATCAAGTTACATACTCTCTTACCTTCGATATTATTTTAAAATAATCCGTTTTATTATTTTATTATTAATTAAATTCCATAAAAAAATAACACAACACAAAAAGTATGTTTTGCAACAGAAACAACAGTAGATAATATCACACAAATTTGAAATCACATCACAACATTTGTTATGAATTATTTCACAACAGAAAAAAAATCGGGTAATGCTACAACTAACAAAACGTTTAAAATTCGTATATATCAAGCACGTGTAACCCTCGACATTCCATCCCCGCATCTCCAAACACACTGAAGAACGATAGTCGCGTGCGGCGGGTATCTAAGCAAGGGCGAGACACGCGGTGTGATCTGACATCACCGTTAGTATACTCTAGTGACTTACATTGTGGCTAACTGAATCCAGATAGAACGGCGCGACAGTATGTGGGTAAAAAGGGGTTTTACCTTAGTACTTAGATATTCGATTAAAAAAAGTATGTAGACTTTCTCAAGGACACCCTAGGAGTGATCCATTTAAATATAATAAGTAATTTCCACCCTATATATTGAAAAGTAGCTAATCACTTGAATTCAGTTATTTTCATAAAATATAAATATATTAATGGACATGTACGCGACGAATATACATATGCGCTTTCGATGGTCTCCGAAAAGTGTTAAAACGTTGAATAGGTGCAGCACAGCCAATCGAAAGAAGTGTGGATGACATCCTTGCGTTTGCACTAGCATCACTTTCTGGTAGTTCTGCATTTGGATTTGTTCGATAGAGGCACAATGTGTTATAGCTGATATCACAGAGCCGATCCGTTTTTGATTAAACACGTGTGTGATATCACAGTTTGTTTTTTAGTGGGGTTTAGTGTTTTCGGGAAGGATTTTTTTCATTATTTTCTGTTTATTAGACATTTTGGTAGTATTGTTGGACTTTTGTGTAAAGCGTATTTCTTTATTAAACAGTCAGTAAACTTATTTCATTTGCTCAACAGTTTCAATTACACAAACATGTAACCCCAAAGTTGAATAGTTTTATAGGAATGATATGTTTTGCGTTGTATATTACGAATCTTAACAATTTTTTCAGTGGAAAAGCTTATAAGTTATAAAATATTCCTTTTTAATATATAATATTTTTTATAGGTTATGGTAATTTTGACTTGGTCCCTCTTTATTCCTTTGTCTGTTTTAAAAAAATTGCCAATACCTTATGAATAAAATCAAATAAAATGAAAATGTTTTCCTATACCGTCTATCATCTTTTCAAAATCTGCGTGTGCGGTTTGGTTTAAACTATCATGCACTTAAATTTGTTTATACAGGGTGTTATGGAAATTACTTATTATATTTAAATGGGTGACTCCTTGGATGTAATAGAGAAAGTCTACATACTTTATTTTTTTAAATCGAATATCTAAATACTAACGTAAAAACCCTTTTTACCCACATACTGTCGCGCCGTTCCATCTGGATTCACTTAGCAACAATGTGGGTCACTAGAGTATACTAACATTCATGTCAGATCACACCGCGTATCTCGCCCTTGCTTGGATACCAGCCGCGCGCCACTATCGTTTCTTCGGTATGATTCGAGACTCGCGGGTGGAATGACGCTGTGGAGGGTTCCACGGGCTTGACGTATACGAACGTTTTGTTAGTTTAGCATTACCCGATTTTTTTTTCTGTTGTGACATAATTCATAATAATAAATGTTCTGATGTCATTTCAAATTTGTGTGATATTATCTACTGTTGGTTCTGTTGCAAAACGTACTTTTTGTGTTTTATTTTTTTGTGGAATTTAATTATACAACGGATTATTTTAAAATAAGACCGAAAGTAAGAGTATGTAGTTTTTTTTTTAAGTTTGAAAGAGAAGTGATAACGCGCGTCAAAGATGTTGTCAAAAACTGAACACGTGCGTTTAGAATTTTGTGTTGCAATATGACAACATCGCCTATAATGCACTAACCTTTTTTGAACCTCGAGACTGACTCAATGAACTATTTATTGCGAAGGTCCTCAGGAGCGGCCACGTAAATTTTGAGATTTCCATAAAGTGTATATTTCGCTTAATAATTCAAAGCGCCATTTATGGTTATTTTTCTTCAATTTATTTTCATCTCAGGATTTGCCGGTTTAAATATAATAAGTCATTTCCATAACATCCTGTATTTATACTATAATAATTATTTTTTCATACGTCTATACATACATACTTTATCAGCAGTTAAGTTCAGGAAAATGTTTTATTACTATTAAAACTAATAAATTTTAATAAAGAATGTGTAGTCCGGCCCTGACCAAAGTTGTCTAAACAGAATATTACTAGACACGCCATTAAAAACTAAAATGATATAGACTATACTATATTGTATGTTTTTCAACTGGTGCAGGTGGTTAGAAAATTATTTTTGTATATATAAATATCGACCCGGTACTTACCTAGAAGAGTAATCTGAGGAACCGGATGATGTTGATCTACAAGAGCTGTTGGACCTTCTAGAACTTGAACTTGAAGAAGAATCGGAGCAGTTTCTACTCCTACAAATAACATATTTAATTAGCAATGCACAATGACTTACTGTTTATAAACTAACCTTCTAGAACTTTTGCTTCGGTAGGATGAACACGAGCTACTCGAGGAAACTCTTCTTCTCATTCTTCCCCTTTTGGATTGTTCTATTAAAGATATATTAGTCTGTGTTTCGGCGTCCTCTGTTTTACATCTAAGCCTGTCTTTTTCTAAGTATAATACTTGTTTATTTTCACCATGCTCGTAATGCCCTTGTTCACAGGTGGCTTTTGAATTATTAGTTTTGTCATTTTTACCCATAACTTTGGGGATATTTTCTATTACAGAAGCGATGAGTGAATTTTCGTTAATTCTGTCACTGACTTGTTCCAGTAGGGGTTTGATTTCTTCTAGTTTTTCAACTGGTGCTAATAGATCTTCATCTCTAGCAGTATTACAATCGGTATTCATTCCAAAACTCACTAAAACTTTTCTCTCCAAGTTTGACGGTATCTTATGAGTATCTATGTTATTTGTTATGTCGACTCTAGCTGCTACCTCTATGAGAGCTGGAGTCGCAGCACTGACTAAGTTCTCGGATTTCCCCGAAATCTCAACGTTACTTAAAACTTCCGTCTTACCGGTTGGAGAAGCTGACTGAGAAGACGTGGTCGACGCAACAGGACTAAGAGGAATTATGATTGGTACTTGCATAAGAGAAGCAACCAATTCAACTTTCTTTTCGGATTTTGGAGCTGCATTCAGTACTTCTTCTGCCATTTTGCGTAGTTTTTCTTGATGCTTAAGCATTTTTTGATGATCATCCTCTGGCAGAGGTGAGCTGCAAGTACTAGTATTTGGAGAACAACTTTGCGAGTTGCTGTTCGGGGTGAGGAAGCCATTCCTGCGTTTCTTGTACTCTTCTAAATTGAGTTTTTTCTTTTGGGTCATGGTGGGTTCGACGTGACGAATAGTATTAGCCTATAAAAAATTAATAGTAATGATGATGACCTAACCATCCATACTATGTGTATGTAAATCAACTATGCAATGTTGCCGACATATAGAGAAATATACCATTTAAAAAAGTGAATTTTTGGAAATAATGTAGAAACTAGATAATCCGTTTTTTAAAATTTTAATCAATGGAAAAAATGCCACTAGTATACTAATTAATAGTAGAGGACAAATATAAAAATGGTATTTATTTAACAAAACAGTAGCGTATGATTTTTTGATTAAAAATATTGCAGGGCATGTTAACAATATGTTCTTATAAAGAATTTTTCTTAAAATCATCCAAGTATTATCACTCTTTAGGATCAGGATTCAATTACAAAACGTATACCTACAGGTCAGTGGGGTACGATATTATGGAATCCATAAGTCTTATGTCTGGAAAAAAATTCATTGTCTAAATCGACCAAGAAAAATTGATGGAAAGTATTTTAACGTTTCCAAAATGAAAGCTTTAGGGCCCATATTTGAATGTTACCTTAAGTTAGACCTTAGCTAAGGTAGCCATAACGTTATGGTAAACCTTAAAAAAAAACTACGTTTTAAATTAATTTGAGGGTAAATTGACGCGTTAAGTGGAAGATTACCATGTACTATGTATTTCTTTAGATAAGAGTAAAAGAGAACTTTAATATACTGTCAAACGTGTGTTCTCTTTCACTGTGTTGTTCTGTGTTGCCGTGAAAATCTAAGATGTTCCGGGCATAAATAAATTAAAAAGAAAACAACTGATTATGTATGTACCTGGATGTCACGCAATAAATACAAGTAAGTAATTAATTTTTATCATTTATATGCAATTTCAGTTTTACATTAAGTTTGGCAACATTGCCATTGGGTCTGGGTGATATGTTTACAGTAGCGCGGACTGACCTGTGAGTAAGAGGGTTTGTTACTCCACTTTTAAAAAGGTCGATTAAAAAAAAAAATTAGCGCTTCTCTAGGACACAAGGAGTTGCCCATTTAAATATAATAAGTCATTTCCATTACACCCTCGTAATTGGACCCCTAGCGGTCATTTTGGCAACATGAAAATATTTTCCATCAATTTTTCTTGGTCGATCAAGTCAATGAAATTTTTTCCCCAAAGACATAAGGTTTATGGCTTCTATAATATCGTACCTCGCCGACCTTAGTGGAACTTTGTGTTACAATAACAGTTAAAAATATTTTCATGAAATTTTGGTGCTCTCTCATATTAAAAACAATTTTAAATAATAATGAATTTTCTAATTTTTTTCTTGTGGATTCTATAATCAAAATGTACCATCGTGCCGATAAAAAACTAGGACATCAAAATCTCAAAACTGGGAACGGAAATACATATCTCATAGACTATAAAAGGTGCTCGACAGCTGTAAAGGTAAAAACACCTAACTTTTAGAAAGTAACCTAGGTTACATAAATTAAGGTTTGTATTGTAGTCATAGAACATTCCTGTTTATTAGTTCTTGATAAAATTAGTATTCTTTATTTTCATATTTAGCAAACATTCTAGGGGAACCTAAAACTGTTCCTAATAATAGTTCGATGCCTTGCTATTTTTTGTTTTGCCAACAACACGGTATTTCTGTTTACTCCCAGTTCGCCTGTAATATCCCAAATAAAAGCACCATCTCGCAACCGACTGTAGATAATACCCTTTTGCTGGGGGTCAATTGTGGCATATTTCAAAATAAATGTGTTTGACAAGTTAATGATAAAGTGACAATCATAGAATGGTGACAATCTATGTCGACATGTAAAATTTGTATATGACATTTTACTGGTACCAGACTCAACAGTAAATAATTCCTAATAGTCAAGGAAAAAATAAGAAATTTTGCTGTCCTAGTTTATTAACGGCATATGGTACATTGACTAGACTAGCATCGCTCACCTTCAACAATGAAACCATTAATGTTCCATCAGCATTCTTCACCGTCGGCTGTCTACTAATAATTGTTCGATCATCTTCTTCAGAAGACACAAACCCTGAATCTTTTTTGTTAACCTGGTTTATACTAACACTTGTACTACAATAATTATGATCTAAATGTACAGTATTCGAACCGTTGGGAGTATGGGGTTTGTTGAGTTCTTGAATTTTGCTACGTTTTCTATTATTGGGTATCGCTTGTATCACAGTTATAGGCTTACGTTTACCGGATTCTTTTATCCGATTTATAAGCTCTTGTGGTAGGGAATCTATTATGTGCCTGTTATTGGAGATAGGTATCTTGGAAGAGGTAGTTGCTTCTTGAGATTTGACAATTCGTTCCAAATGAACTTTTGGATTGTTCGTTATTGGTCGGTCTTGGCAAGCTTTAGGAAGATCTATTTTTGCATTAGGCTGATTTATTATACCTAAAATGACATCATTTAAAAATAACACTGAATTCTTATCCTAAACATTTGTTAACTAAAATTTGCATGTTTCTATTCATTATTAACTCAAATAACAAAAATCTGAGCAAAATACAGAGTGTTCCTTAATGACGTCCTAATATTTCAGGGTGTGATTCCTTGGGTAATTTTATAAAGAAAAGTTCATATAAACATATGTCCGCAACGGCTTCATTTACATTTTTTGCTACAGGCTGTTGAATTTTTGTTTTTTAAATGGTTATTTTTTAAGATCTCCGAAAGTACTTTAGATATTATTTTCAATTTTGGTATGTGTTAATAGGATATAGAACCACAAATTTTAGTTAGAAAAGTTATTCAATTGTTACACCAGTGGCGTCCCTGCAAACGTATCCTCTGATATTTTTTACAAAAAAGATGGTACGCCACTGACATTTTTCCATGTGGATATTTTTTCTGATTAGTCTGGTCAATTCTACATAAAAACGGTCTCTTGAGTTTTTCTCGTCATTAAAAAAACCACTAAATTCATATTGAAACTCATTATTATTAACATTGATAAAATAATTAATGATACATTTTGTTTTAAAAAAATTGTTGGAGTGGGCAATTCGATGCGAAGACGGGCGGAAGGTGGCTATTTCCAACAATTTTTATAAAAAAAAATTTATCATTGATTATTTTATCAATGTTAATAATAATACGTTTCAATATTAATTTAGTGATTTTAATCAAGAACGGTGCGTCTGACGAGAAAAACTCAAGAGACCATTTTCATGTAGAATTGACCAGGCCAATTAGAAAAAATATCCACATGAAAAAATGTCAGTGACGTACCATGTTTTTGTAAAAAATATAAGAGGACATGCTTGCAGGGACGCCACTGGTGGAACAATTGAATAACTTTTCTAACTAAAATTTGTGGTTCTATATCCTATTAACACATACCAAAATTGAAAATAATATATAAAGTACTTTCGGAGATATTAAAAAATAACCATTTATAAAATAAAAATTCAACACCCTATAGCAAAACATTTAAGCCGCTGCGGACATTTTTCCATATGAACTTTTCTTTATAAAATGACCTAAGCAATCACACCCTGAAATATTAGCACGTCATTAAGGAACACCCTGTATACGGTTTTTACAGATTGGAACATATAATTTATGTGGGTGTGAAAAATATATTTTCATTAAGAAAATGAAAAAAAATATCATCAAATAAAAATCCGTTATAAGTCCATTTATCGCAAATTCATCAATTTTTAAAATAAACATATCCATTTTTTTGGTCTCTAAAATTATTACTTATTTTTTTGTTTTCTTAACAGTTTTTTTTTCAAATTAATGGGGTTTGATAACATTGGATCGAAATTCAAGGGATTCAGTTTACGTTTTGGTCTTTTTTGTACTAAACCATCACCAGAACTTACTAAACTTTTGCTTTATTTAATTGATGTTAAGTTTAAGAATAAGGCGAGTTCAGCAAGTGCAAATAGGATTTTAAATAAAATAGATATTTTTTGAAATTATGTTTATCTTTTCTTCTCACGCAAGGTCATTTTTAAATAGATTTAACTCGAAAACGATATATTAAATCATATCTAACTAAGAATACCTTTTTTCGTAAAATGCGTTGAATTTCTTTAGCTTAACATAAAAAAAAAAGTGCAAAATTCAGTGTGGCAAAACACCTTTTGCCGATACCTTTTAGGTGCCGACATTTTAAAGATACATTCGCCGGCACAAAATTCCGCCACCCTGAAATTTTGGTCAAGTTTTATATTTTATAACTTGTTTATTTTTTATGCGATTTTCATGATTTTGTTATCAGTTTGTAGATCCATTTATTGTGTTTTTCGTGAATTATTTTATAAAGTAACATTTCTTGATTAGGCTCTATTATACAGGAGTAAATCAAACTGTTGTTTATGTCGTAATTTCACACACACTCTGTAGGAAAATTGAGGTGGTTAATTTTATTTTCATACTGTTTCTGGTAATCTTTGATGTATTCTAAACATTTCGTTTTTGATTCATTGCATTATCTCCTTTCAGCTGCGAGCTGCAAAATTTTACATGAAACGCTGATTTGAAGTCTATTTTTATTAAGAAAAACAAACACTAGGTATATCATAGAGTTAATTAACAAAACAATTTTAATATCGTGTATTTAATCCTATCATAGTAATGACAGCTTGGAGCCTTCGTGGCATCGAATGATATTCTCCGGTCAGCGCCAGTTGCAAGGTTTGTGTTGTGGTTGTACAGGAGAGTGTTTTGAAATTAAGACAAAAAACAACAGTTTTATTTAGTCCTGTATAATATAGCTTAATCAAAAAATGTTACTTTATAAAATAATTCTGGAAAACACAATAAATGGATCTACGAACTGATAACAAAATCATGAAAATCGCATAAAAAATAAAAAAGTTATAAAATATTAAACTTGACCAAAATTTCAGGGTGGCGGAATTTTGTGCAGGCGAGTGTAGAATATCGTCTAGTTTACCAAAGTCAGTTTTTTTACTAAAATTACCAAATATAATCTTTTTATCTTTGATAGTTTCGAAAATAATTAGTGGCCCCCTTCAGGGGGCTGTAGCTTGGCTTTGAATATCGAGGGTTAAAGAAAAACGGGTCAATGTAAAAATCTAACAACACAGGGTTATGATGAAGAAACGGCTCAGGCTTTTATATAAAATATCATCCACTTAATTAAAGAATCGCTCAGAGTAATTTTTTTGAAATTTTTTTTTTTAGAAAAAAGTTATTATACAAGGTGGATCATAAAAATGCTACTTGTATCAACTTTAATTCTTTAAATGGAACACATTGTATGTTCTTACAATCAATTCTAGACATTTTTCATAAATCATGTCCTATACCAATCGTCAACTGTTTAAGAAATATCAATACTTTAATGCTGGTATGCATCATTGATATGTTTCTCGACATAGCAACGTTCCGAACTCAAATCGCAATCTTGAAGGCATTGACAATGGCAATTTGCTATTTAAATTTGAGATGTCAAAATTTGCAAAAATGTCTAGAGTAGATTGTAGAATGTGGAAATGTAAAAATATATAATATGTTCCATTAAAACAAATTGAAGTTGATACAAGTAGCATATTATGAGCCACCCTGTATAATATATTTTTTCAAAAAAAAAAGTTTGACGGGTCCGAGCGATTCTTGATTAAGTGGGCGGTAGTCTATATAAAAAGTTGATCCATTTATTTATCATAACCCTGTATAAGCAGGATTCAGAAGACGATTTGGTACCACCGATCACCTGCAAACAATCCGTAGTCTAATAGAGAAGTGCGCCGAATATAACGTACCCCTACATCTAGCGTTTGTCGACTACGAGGAGGCTTTCGACTCAGTCGAAACCTGGGCCATCCTAAGTGCGATGGATGATGCAAGAATAGATTCAAGATACTCTAACCTCATAAATATATCTATGATAACGCTACACTACAAGTTATCATTGACGAAAATATAACCACGAATAAGATCAAAATAGAGAGGGGAGTTAGACAAGGTGATACCATATCTCCCAAGCTATTTATATTGGCATTGGAGAAAGCTTTTAAAAATTTACAATGGGGAAAATCAGGGTATCAACAGAGACGGAACCCGTCTGAGTCATCTTCGTTTCGCGGACGATTTGGATTTAAGATGAACTTAAACAAGACCAAGGTAGTGACCGATGAAGACACGAAAAGCTCAGAATAACTCAGAGAGCCATGGATTCAAACGGCTCTGGATAGAAACACATGGAGGACACTGGAAGAGGCCTACATTCAGGAGTGGATGGACATGGACTGATGAAGAATAAGAAAAACCCTGTATTTGGAGAGAAACGCCTGGTTTAAATGGAAATATCTCGAAAACGGTTAGAGATTTAAGATCGAGCAAGTATACCTTCTTAGTTTAGAAATTGCTCTTATTAAATTCTTATTTCTTACTCATAAAAGCATCATACAGCCAACTTTCAATACGATACATTGAACCGTTTTCAATTTGTAGCTTATTTTCGAAATAAACCTTCACTATTTCTAGACCAAGAAATATTTCCAAAAAACTTATATGACTTAATCGGTCTAGTTTGATATTCAGTATTTCCCATAAATTATGGGACGCTCTGTATAATAAATCATGTTTATCTATAAACCTAAAATAGTTAAAGCAAAAATTTAATATTTTTTATTGGAAATAATTTTATTTACCTGGGTTACTTTTCTCTGGAGCCGCATTTAAAGGCTTTTCCACTTTAATTTTCACTTTATGCGCCGTTTCATCTTGTTGCTTGCTATCCGGCTTATTTTTAACATCCGGCTTGACGACCTTAGGAATTAACATTTCTTTTTCACTTTGGAATTCAACTTTAACTTTTATATTTAAGTTTTGTGGTTGATTAGCACCCAAATTCAATATTTGTTCCTGATTTTTTACTTCATTAGCTTCAAACTGCTCCAGTAGATCGGTAAGATCTCCAGCCTCCAAAACTGGTGCACCTTCTTCTTCAGATACTGTTTCAATATCTACATCACCTTCATCTTCAGAAAAGGATCTTTTTAAGCTTTTTTGATCTATAATGTATTTTTGTGCTTTAAGGTCAATCTTCTTTACAGCAGCTTTTACAGCTCTTTTTACCATTCCGGGTTTAGCAAGCAGCTCTTCTTCACTAACAGGCTCTTGTTTAATTTTCACAGATTCCAATGCAGACATGCTTTGCTTGGACTGTTTATTCTCTTCAAAAATATATTCAGCTATGTCAAAATTTGTTATATCACTATTATTAAAGCTGGGGTTTAATATATCTGAAGATTCAGATACTCGCGTTCTATTGCTATTGCATTCTGTTAGATTACTATCTAAATATTCAGATATTCTATTGTCATAGTTAGCCTCTATTTTAATATTAGCTGTGCTACCTTTTGGAGGATTTAAACTGTTTACTATTTCAGGAAGATCCAAGATTTCTTGTAAAGAAACATTACTTCTGTGATTAACTACGGCCATTTCTTCGTCATTTGGAGTTAACTCGTCGCCAATTGGTAGATGGTTCACTTTTGACTAAAATAACAGAAAATATATTTCAGCGTTCTAAAATAACATAGTTCAAGGCGGAAAGGGGCCAGCAAATTTCGCTATTTTTAGGAATAAAAAAAACATTCACAATCCTCCAATCAGGAACATGCATTTTTAAAAATGTATCCGTAAGAACTAGATTATAGAATTGCATGACATTTGGTTTACGTAAAAGTACTGATATGTTCAAATTTCTTCGTGTTTTTTTTCATTCTACAAAGTTTTTGGTTCTACAGGGTGTTATGGAAATGACTTATTATATTTAAATGGGTGACTCCTGGGGTGTCCTACAGAAAGCCTAAATACTTTTTTTTAATTGAATATCTAAATACCAGGTAAAAACCATTTTTACCTGCATACTGTCGCGCCGTTCCATCTGGATTCAGTTAGCAACAATGTGGGTCACTAGAGTATACTAACAGTGTTGTCAGATCACACCGCATGTTTCGCCTTTGCTTGGATACGGGCCGCGCGCGACTATCGTTACTTCAGTATGTTTCGAGACTAGGGAGTGGAATGACGCTGTCTAGGGTTCTACGTGCTTGATGTATACGAATTTTAAACGTTTTGTTAGTTGTAACATTACCCGATTTTTTTCTGTTGTGAAATAATAATAAGAAATATTGTGATGTGATTTCAAATTTGTGTGATATTACCTATTGTTGGTTCTGTTGCCAAACATACTTTTTGTGTTTTATTTTTTTATGGAATTTAATTATAAAACGGATTATAAGATCGAAGGTAAGAGAGTATGTGCCTTAAAATTGTAGTACTTTTTTTCTAAAAAGTTTGAAAATGTGATAACGCGGGTCAAGGACGTCTTGTTGTCAAAAACTGAACACGTGCGTTTGCAATTCTGTGTTGCAATATATGACAACACCGCCTCAATAAACTAGTGATTGCGAACGTCCTCAGTAGCGGCCACGTAAATTTTCAGATTTCATATAAAGTGTATATTTCGTACAATAATTCAAAGCGCCATTTAAGGTTAATTTTCTTCAATTTATTTTCATCACAGGATTTACCGGTTTAAATATAATAAGTCATTTCCGTACCACCCTGTATATTTCAATAAGCCTTGATTTATAGAGAACCAAAACATTTTAGGTTTGCACGCTAATGTGAATTAGAGGTTATATGGTATGTAAATTAAAAATATTCCGGGCAAAACGACATACATAACATAACCCATAGCATCTTTTTTGACGAGCCCTTAACTACCATGTAAAATAAACAGACAGGATGATATCTCGCCGTTCCAATTTCGTTTAGAGCGCAGAGTGACGTCATGGTGTGAGTTAATTTTAAATTGCTTATGGAGATTCACAGTATTGTTAGAGTTTTTAATTTCTAAGATGTTATACGTTTAATAGTAGGTAATCAAAACCTTCATCTTTTTATAAATGGCTACTCAACTTTCAATGGCAACTCGCGTCTGTACACTGATAGTCTTGGGTGGTTTTGTTTGTCACTGTTGTTAGTTTTAGGTATTACATAAATGTACTATGCAAATTGGGCTTGGCTTGCCCGTAAATAGATAAATAAATGTTTTATTTCATAATAATACAACATACAGTGTGTCCACGGATTGACTCCCGAAGAGGGACAACTTTTTCATTTGTGGGTTTATGAAAAAAAGTTATTCTTCATAGAAACTCCTGCTTGAGCTCAAACGCCCGAAAAGCGCAATATCTTTTCAAATTTATACCTGGTGTTCAGAATTTAGAAAAATATGAAAAAAGCTAAAATCAAAGAACTCTTATGAGTAAAGATATGATAAAAAGTAACTAGTAAAAGTTTTTGGGGGTGTACAGGGGCTGGCAAAAAGTTCCACCCCCTTATAAAATATGATTTTTTTAAAATTAACTTACATTTTTGTCATTACAGGTATTATTGAAAATGAACATAATTGGTAAATTGGTATTTGAATTAAAAAATTTGTGGAGGGAGTCAGCAGATGGAAGAGAGGATGAAACCTAACAGTTCGCGAGGGAACATGGAAGTTCATGCGGGATACTAGCATTGGGCAAGATGAGCGACTGGCACACTTTGAACAAAAAATGCATGAACATGTAGTATCTGCGATTTAGAAGCGATGCTATCTGGAATCCGGATAAAAGAGCATTTTGGTCAGTGTATCTGACCCTCCCTAAATGCAATGTGAACTTTATTTGGACGTTTTCTAATAGAATAATATATTTATGGAAGATACGATGCCATATAACACCGCCATATTCCACTTTAGATCGCACAAAACTGTAATAAAGGGTTTTCAGTGTTGGTATTTGTGAAATCAGCCGAATGCCGTATAATAAATCCCAATATATTGTATAGCCATAAATGTTACTGATGTGAAAACTATAATACGCGACAGAGGGAACATCTGCAGCCAAATTTCTGTCGCCTAAAGAGAACTCAAGATGGCCATAATCTTCTTGGTCGAAATTTTTTTAATAAGCTTCCCATCAAGGCATCTTTTAACGTACTTTTGAGTATCCATTTGGATATGCAGGCCTCTTATTTGGATACCCAGTAAACGTCAAATGGATCCAGAAATTTTTTAATTACTTAGTAATTTAAAAACTACTGAACTGATACCAGTGATGACTGATACCTAAAAATGCTTTAAAATATTAAACAAATAGGGCTGTTTAAAAGACATGGATACGCAGCAAAAATTCACTAAAAGATGCCTTGCTTCCCATGGCTGTGAGAGACCTGGAGCAATTCAAGTGTTATGTAGTAAAACTTTTAGTAGAGAGATCAATCTATAATTTCATTGAATTCTTATCCATAGAATTCCAATAATTTTTAACATGTCTGTATCGGTCAATCATTTCTAGATTAGATTATGTTTTATATTATTTTTTATATAAATGTTGATGTGTGTAAAAACTAATTTTGTGTATATTCGCACCAAATAAACTATTAAACTTTCAAAACATCCATTGAAATTATATGGGAACAGCAGAAGCATGCACATAATGACGTCACTAAGCCAGGCATTTTCCTGCGTGAAATCATCATCATTATTCGTTTATTGTATCATGCTTGACTATCATCTTGTAATTTTTTGTTTTTTGTTGTTTGTTTGCATTAAAGCATGAACCACAGATATAACTTTTCCGTTACTTACGTTTAAAACTGGCTTCCATATGGGTTGAAAGTTCTGTAAGCCGAGCATTTTGTGTAACTCTTCTTTTGATTGTGAAGGAATGCATAGTGTTTCTTCAATAAGATATTCATGTGTTAAGGAGTCCACATCCATGTCATTAGACCTAGAAAATTAACTTAGACTTAGTAGCTTTCCTACATGATCTCTATGTTCTAGATCAGTGTTTCTCAAAGTGGGGTCCACGGACCCCTTGGGGGTCCGCGAGCAACTACTTAGGGGTCCGCGAACCACTAAGTGGAAATAAAATGCCACAAGAACAAAATATCGTAATCGACTTAATGCTGAACTAGATATATAAGGCTTCCTTTAAATCAAGCCCAACATAAAGTAGCCGTGTGGAAGCAGAAAGCAGTACCATCCATCTCACTAAGGCCCCTTTTATGCACGGGTTTTGTGTTGCGGCATAAAAATCGCTGCATTTTCTCAAGACATTGTTATTAAATTGGGGTTTTATGCAATGATGTCGTTCATCCGCTCGGCCAACATGAACGCGCACATTTAGAACAATGGCTTTAGAAAACTCCGCGATTTTTATCGCGCGACACAGGGCCGGCTAAACCCGGGTGCAGTGGGTTCAAGGCAAAACGAAGCTGAACGCGAAAATGGGCAACAATCAGTAAAAGTAAAAAATTAGCACACCATGCCTTGAACCTCCACTATTCTATTTGTTGATTGCAATTCCTTATTTAAATATAATATATGTCGGGCGCGCGGCGTACTTTTTAAAGAATAAAAACACCGACGATCGATGTTTGTCCAGACTTAAACACTTTTTAGAACGAGCCGCTCCGCTTTTATCTATGCGGTGTGACTGGCGCGGCGACGGCTTTGAAGCAAACTCGGTAAAGATTAATAAAGCTCTTTTTAGCAATCTTTTTTTTTCTTGGAAATCATGGCCGAATTGAAATCATGTGGGCTCATTAAGAATTTAAGTAAGCTAGAATAACATAAGTTCGTGTCCACAACGGCGCTCCGACCCTCGCTCATCGCCTTGTACCACACATCCCTCGCTTGAGCTTCGCACACTAGTCTCTCGACATCGAGATATTAACATGGACTGTGCGTATATGAGAATGCATATAGATATTTTTGATTATATCATTACTTGGATTTTATGTAGGACAACAACACTATTTAAAATAACAATTAAAATGTTAAAAATAATTCCGGTATACCTTATTTGTTTCTAATTAATTAATTAGGACCCTGTTTAAACACATTTTTTAATATGACATCCTGTATATTAACTGATGTTCCAATTTCACGTCAAATCCTGAACATATAGTACCTACCACTTTGTTATATTAGCGTCTAAAATAATATCTTCTTCATCGGAAGAAGATGACAACGCACAGTCCATGTTTATATCTCGATATCAAGAGACAAACTGATCGACAGGCAAGGCAATGAGTGTTCTTACTATAATAATAAAACGTCAATGCTATATTTATATACAGGGTGTCCCATAACTAATGGTACACAGGAAAACTGCAGATTCCTTGGGTAAAAATACTGCGATTTGGCTGTACTTAGTTGAGTTCAATAGCTGGTAATAACCGAGATACAGGGTGTCCAAGTAAAAATTTAATTTTCAATTTTCCTAAATAACTATTTCTGAATCAATATTTTTGCACAAAATTTTGTGGCTAGGGTTTTTTTTGTAGAAAGGAATTTGAATTTGTTAATAATTTTGATGTAGATTGTAGGGGGCGCTCTCTGCGGTACTCTGGATACATAAAAAGAAGTGTAACTTTCTTAGGCCTTAGTATAATTATGTGTTTATTAAAAATATCAGTTTTTCCGCCATTTCTAAGCAATAAAGGTATACTTTGTAAATGTCGCTCCGACTAACCGTTTTCGAGATATTTTCAATTACAATTTCTAATGCGCCCGTATATATTTTGATTTGTAAATGTTAAATTTGTCACAGTAGGCTTTGGTAAAAACAAATACAATAAAAGCACTTTGAAACCTCATTTTTGTCAAAGTTTATTTTCATTTGTCAGCATTGTGGGTGTTTTAAAGGAGTTTTTGAAGATACTGTTATCAAAAATTAAACTAAAAATGCCGCGACATAACTGTTTTCTAACGGAGAAATGCGAGACATGGTATGTTTATACGCACAAGAAAATGTTAACAGTGGTTAATCGGTGGTATTTGGAAATGTATCCAAATAGAAGACAGCCAGATTTTAAAATTTTTAGAAGCCTATACGACAGACTGGGAGAAACAGGATCCTTGCGTCCAAAACATAATAGTGGAGGATCCTGTTTCTCCCAGTCTGTCGTATAGGCTTCTAAAAATTTTAAAATCTGGCTGTCTTCTATTTGGATACATTTCCAAATACCACCGATTAACCACTGTTAACATTTTCTTGTGCGTATAAACATACCATGTCTCGCATTTCTCCGTTAGAAAACAGTTATGTCGCGGCATTTTTAGTTTAATTTTTGATAACAGTATCTTAAAAAACTCATTAAAAACACCCACAATGCTGACAAATGAAAATAAACTTTGACAGAAATGAGGTTTCAAAGTGCTTTCATTGTATTTGTTTTTACCAAAGCCTACTGTGACAAATTTCACATTTACAAATCAAAATTTAAACGGCGCATTAGAAATTGTAATTGAAAATATCTTGAAAACGGTTAGTCGGAGCGACATTTACAAAGTATACCTTTATTGCTTAAAAATGACGGAAAAACTGGTATTTTTAATAAAAACATAATTATACTAAGACCCAAGAAAGTTACACTTCTTTTTATGTATCCACAGTACCGCAGAGAGCGCCCCCTATAATCTACATCAAAATTATTAACAAATTCAAATTCCTTTCCGAAAAAAACCCTAGTCACAAAATTTTGTGCAAAAATATTGATTCAGAAATAAGTTATTTAGGAAAATTGAAAATTAAATTTTTACTTGGACACCCTGTATCTCGGTTATTACCAGCTGTTGAACTAAACTAAGTATGGCCAAATCGCACTATTTTTACCCAATGAATCTGCAGTTTTCCTGTGTACCATTAGTTATGGGGTTTTGGGACACCCTGTATACATAAGCATAACATCATAATACTTTGCTTTTATTAGTTGTGTCCTATGCTAATATAAACGCGTGTAGTAAAAAACTGTCACACCCGGGCGGCCAATTTTGACTTGCACCCGGGCGGCAAATGTGTCCGAGCCGGCCCTGGAGCGACACATAACGTGTGCATAAAAGGCGCCTAAGTACCTACATTTGCTGCAGCCTGTGATATATTATTCAGCTTATTGCTTAATAATGCTTTTTGATTTGTTAAAAACAATAACATTCGAATAAGAATTATTGTTAACTAAAGGTAATTAACAGCGGCGGCTCCTCCATTAGGTCATTGGGTCAATGACCTCCCTATAAAAATTTAGGAAATAAAACTTTTTTTTAAATTAGAATTTACTACAAATGTACCTACTATAATAATTTACCTATAATATTTGAAACGCCCCCGTAAACACAAGCGTGTAGTGCGATTCAAAATCGGGCTGGACCCAGTAATTGACCACGATAGCTTAAATGGAAACGAATTTATCCGAGCTCTGACGATTCCGGCAAGCGGGAGAAAAATACGCGAACTTAACCGCCGCTGGGTCAACAGCCCGGTTTATTGAAAATCTGAATAAGATGTACCTATGAACCTATGTCGTCTCATCATTAGTAATTATTAAATGCTTGGAAAAGAGATGACAGGTTCCAGGTTGGACGTAGGTCGTAGGTCGCGCAACATTTTCATTTAGTCTACTTTAATTTTGGTTGTAATAATTTGTCTTAATACGAATAGAAAAACCATTTATAAATAGTATTGCTAATTTTAATGAGCGTGTTATAACTCATTTTGCAAATGTTAAAGACCGAAGGGTTGATCTAAAATTTAAAATAGTTTAAAAAAATAATTTTTTTTATATTGGTATCAACTCCAAGCTAATTCGTCTGTTGTCTCGAAACAATTTCTTTTCTTTTTTAAAGGTTGGTAATTTAAGGTCATATATTTTATGTTTGTTTGCAGAAATAATTTCTAAAGTAACGTCACACCTGTCAAGTTTACTTTCTTTGTAAAGCTGAACACAGCACTACAATATTTTACAAATTTAAAGCTTTGCAATTTCCGTTAACTCAGGAGGATTAAAATCATCTTGGTTCATATTATTTAATTATTTAAGAAAATTTTCAGTTTTGCGAAAAAATGATAGACTCTTTTTAAAAGGTTGGTAATTTAAGGTCATATATTTTATGTTTGTTTGCAGAAATAATTTCTAAAGTAACGTCACACCTGTCAAGTTTACTTTCTTTGTAAAGCTGAACACAGCACTACAATATTTTACAAATTTAAAGCTTTGCAATTTCCGTTAACTCAGGAGGATTAAAATCATCTTGGTTCATATTATTTAATTATTTAAGAAAATTTTCAGTTTTGCGAAAAAATGATAGACTCTTTTTAAAAGGTTGGTAATTTAAGGTCATATATTTTATGTTTGTTTGCAGAAATAATTTCTAAAGTACGTCACACCTGTCAAGTTTACTTTCTTTGTAAAGCTGAACACAGCACTACAATATTTTACAAATTTAAAGCTTTGCAATTTCCGTTAACTCAGGAGGATTAAAATCATCTTGGTTCATATTGTTTAATTATTTAAGAAAATTTTCAGTTTTGCGAAAAAATGATAGACTCTTTTTAAAAGGTTGGTAATTTAAGGTCATATATTTTATGTTTGTTTGCAGAAATAATTTCTAAAGTAACGTCACACCTGTCAAGTTTATTTTCTTTGTAAAGCTGAACACAGCACTACAATATTTTACAAATTTAAAGCTTTGCAATTTCCGTTAACTCAGGAGGATTAAAATCATCTTTGTTCATATTATTTAATTATTTAAGAAAATTTTCAGTTTTGCGAAAAAATGATAGACTCTTTTTAAAAGGTTGGTAATTTAAGGTCATATATTTTATGTTTGTTTGCAGAAATAATTTCTAAAGTAACGTCACACCTGTCAAGTTTACTTTCTTTGTAAAGCTGAACACAGCACTACAATATTTTACAAATTTAAAGCTTTGCAATTTCCGTTAACTCAGGAGGATTAAAATCATCTTGGTTCATATTGTTTAATTATTTAAGAAAATTTTCAGTTTTGCGAAAAAATGATAGACATGGATAATTTATCAAATGCTATAAAATCATAATTTGATAGTACATATTACCAACATAAAATTTTCACATAAATATTTACGAAAGTTATATAAGTATAGCATGTATTTTTTTAATATGGATTTTTCTTATTAAGAAAACGTAAAATAGAAAAAATAGTACCTATAAAGTACTTGTACTTTAATATACTATTCTTGTATCGCATATAGCGTAATGACCCCCCAATGAGATTGACCACGAGCCGCCACTGGTAATTAATTAGGCATGGCATCTTGTCCTAGAATTAACTCTTTACTAATGTCCACAACAAAATTCTAAAATCAAAAGGGGTTCGTGGTCAAAAAAGTTTGAGGAACGCTGTTCTAGATACAGGAATGATAAGATGAACAAGCATTTTATTTTAATTCAAAAAGACTATGTTCTTCCATTATAAATTCAGTTAAAACTATGCAAAACTAATTACTTACTTAACTCGGAAATTAATAAATTTTAGATAACAATTACTTATAGAAACAGTTTTCGAGAATGATTTTTTTTTAAATAGAGACCTACTTTTCGTATCTATTCTTTTTGAAAGTGCCGTCTGGGATCGACAAAATCTGCCGAGATGAACAAACCTAATCATTGTTTTGCACATATTATCATTTCATCAGTATTCCCCTGATGTAGAAAATTTTATTTTTGGAATCTATGAAAAACTTAATGCTGTATTCATTCAGACTGATGCCATTTCTTTTTCTGTCGTTATATTTTTGTGGTTGGTGCAGAGTATGTGTATAACATAACTAGAAATATAGATTATTAGTATTATTGTACAGGGTGTCCCATTTTCGACACTTTTATAGGGTATCTCCGTAATTGTTAGTGCTATCAAAAAAGTAATGTAGGTGTCATGTGCTCTTTTTGGGTCAAACTTAAAATGGTAGAATCAAAATTTGAAAATTTTCGATCGCTTAAGAGATACGGGGAAAATAAAAAAATTGACAATTTCAAAATTACCCTATATTTTCTTAGTTAAAAGATATACAGAAAAATGTTTTTTATATTGATTGTTGAATAATGTGACGTTTTCATAATAAGTATACGGGGTCAGGTAAAAAAGTTATCGGATATAACCTCTTTTTTTTAAATGGAACATCCTGTATATTTTTATCTAAAAAGATACTATTTTAAATTCTCCTTTCAAATATATAACACAATATGGATGTTTATTGGTTGCTACGCGATTTATTTAAACTTTATTACTTTGAAACGAAATAAAAGATTCAGATTAAGGTAAAAAATAAAAGGAATCATCGCAAATGTTCGGAATATGTCCTTAAATGGTCACCGTCTTTCCGGATAGCGAACAAAATATACATTTTGCGCCATTTCTTCGTTTTTTCCACTTTCAATATAAAATGATATCATATCAAATTTTTCAAAATGTTGATAGGTCATTTTCATGAATTGACGTTAAATGTTAATAGTCAACATAGTTGTTTCTAGGATATTAGCTTTTGTTTCATGGTCTACTGTGGTTTAAAGTATTAAAGTTTAATAAATCGTCTGGTGTGTTATATATTTGAAAGAAGAATTTAAAATAGTATATTTTTAGATTAAAATATACAGGGTGTTCCGTTTAAAAAAAATGAGGTTAGGTCTGATAACTTTTTTACCTGACCCCATATACTTATTCTGAAAACGGCAGATTATTCAACAATCAATATAAAGAAACTTCTGTATAAAACATTTTTCTGTATCTCTTTTAACTAAAAAAATATAGGGCAATTTTGAAATTTTAAATTTTTTTTATTTTTCTCAAGTATCTCTTAAGCGAGCGAAAATTTTCAAATTTTGATTTTACCATTTTAAGTTTGACCAAAAAGAGCACATGACACCTACATACTTTTTTGATAGCACTAACAATTACGGATATACCCTATAAAAGTATCGAAAATGGGATACCCTGTACGCCCAGCAGTTTCTGAACATCGAAAGGAATGCGAGCAAAAAATTAAACTTAGCTTGCCGTTAGTTTTGCTTGTAAAAATCGTTAACAGAAAAGAATCATGTAATTCCCAGAACAACTAAACGTACCAGTAATATTTTAATATAATGTTATGCATAATGTTATCAAATCCATCTAAACAATCACGAACAAATATGTAAAAATGTAATAAATTCAAGATAATTTGTTATATCGACTGCTTATAAGGTTCATAAAATATGTCATTAAATGTGTTTTATCACATTTGACATTCTACACTAAAACGAATAAGTCATTACTTTAAATGTTATTTCTTATATAGTTCCGCTCTTCATATCGTCGGTAAAACGAACAGAAATTTGTCTTTACAGTGGCGTGAAACGTGGGGAGGCAATTTTGTGTTTCTTTATTATACCGGCTTGGCGTTTTGCTTAAATTTTTTTTCTATCAATTACGTGCTGGAAAAGGCAATAATTAGAAATAAATATTTCAACAGTCAAGCGAAATAAATCATGACAAATATTTATAATGTATGCAAAGAAGAGGGGACTAATAATTAAATAATAATAACCATCAGAAGGACATTTTGAGAAAAAAAAACATAAATATCAGGAAGGATTAAACTGCGGAATCAACAACAGTGTATTTATTTATTTTCCACTTAATAAATTATTGTTTTGTGCACGCCTATGGTAACACGCTTTCTAGCATGGTTTTTATACATTTTCTCCCCTAGCTCTTCATTCGGAAACGTTCAAATAAAACTGGCAAACAACATGCAATAGTATCGTTTATATGCTGTATACAGGGTGTTATGGAAATGACGTATTAGATTTAAATGGGTGACTTCTACTAGGGTGTCCTAGAGAAAGTTTACATATATATTTTTCCGACGTTCCATCTGGATTCAGTTAGCAACAATGTGGGTTACTAGAGTAATACTAAAAGTGTTGTCAGGTCATACCACATGTTTCGCCCTTACTTGGATAACTGCCGCGCGCGACTATCGTTGCTTTAGTATGTTTCGAGACTCGGGGGTGGAATCACGCTGTCGGCGGTTCCACGTGCTTGATGTATACGAATTTTAAACGTTTTGTTAGTTGTAGCATTACCCGATTTTTTTTCTGTTGTGAAATAATTCATAATAAGAATATTGTGATGTGATTCCAAATTTGTGTGGTACTACCTATTGTTGGTTCTATTGCAAAACATACTTTTGTGTTTTATTTTTTTATGGAGTTTAATTAAAAAACGGATTATAAGATCGAAGGTATGTACCTTAAGATTGTAGTATTTTTTTCCTAAAAACTTTGAAAAAGAAGTGATAACGCGGGTCAAAAACTGAACACGTGCGTTTACAATTAATTCTGTGTTGCAATATAATATGTACACCGCCTCAATAAACTATTGATTGCGAACGTCCTCAGTAGCGGCCACGTCATTTTCAGATTTCATATAAAGTGTATATTTCGTACAATAATTCAAGCGCCATTTAAGGTTATTTTTCTTCAATTTATTTCCATCTCAGGATTTGCCGGTTTTAATATAATAAGTCATTTCCATAACACCCTGTAAATTTTTGGATCAGCGTCGAATACCAATTTACATACATACATCAGAGCGTGGTCCATTCTAATTGACTTTAAAAGTGAATGTGTCTTAATAAACTTGTCTGACTTTTTTTTATAAATGGCGACGGAATATTAAATTTTTAGATTAAGAATGAATTTACATACTTTTTAATGGGTCACCCTGTTGATGTTGAAGTTTTTTTTAATTTTGACTAAACTAGAAATCATTTTATTTGTGATGTTTTTTAAGTATTTTTATTACGAACTTATTTTCACTTGCTTATTAAGTTTTAGAAACACTGTAATTGGATTTAAACAATAAATATTTTAAGGAATTTGGCGCATGTTGGAAAACCAACAATCGTCTTCTTTTTGCTTCATCTTTTTATTTATTACTTTTTCGTTCTTCTCTGTATAAATAAGTATTTCATCTCTTAGTTGCACAAACCAATTGCATTTATCTATCCTCATATATTTTGCCCGTAAACAAAACTATAATTTATAGTCATCAAATCAAAAACATATTTTTTTTATATCAAAATGCCTTGTGTACATACGTCTTTTAACAAATTCCCCACAAACTGTATGTTCTCTGTCATCCTCGTAAACGTAGACAGTAGTTGTCTCTCTCACGTTACTTTCCACCTCAACACGTGTCATCAAGATTCACCAAAAAAATGTTGTCTTTGTCTCCAAACCTTTAACTATCTAATGTATCCCCATCTCTATCTTATCCTCGTACAATGCACAGTTTCTCACTCGTTCATTCCCCACGTGCTGGACGTCACACCGTCCTGTGTTCTTCCCAACCAATCAGAACGATTTATAACATGTCGGATAATATGTTCTCGTGACGACAGAGCAGGTTCGCAAACAGCACACGAAGACGACCCGCGTCATACAGTGCCACAGACAATTCACTGGAGGCAAGTTCTAGTCCAAAATTTAGCGCCAATATATAGTTTAATTCTTGTGACCTCAACAAGACTACTTCTCCACAATTAAATAATAATACCCTCAAATTATGTGTGTAATAAATCCCGTTATTTCAAGACAAATTACAGCCCTGATCGTTTGTTCTCTAAATAAGTAACTAAGACGTCCCGAAGTCTGGAAAGACAGACCAGTAAGAAACCAAGATTGGCAATTTAGAAAACAAAGATATTTTTGAATTATGGGCAGGGAAATGTTTCGATACCAAATGAAACTACATAACCACTTTATAGCCTTTTTTATCGACGCTACAAGATCAAGGTAATCTGTAACATACATTTTCTTGCCAGATAAGACATTTTTTTACCTGTGACATTGTGTTTATTTTACCGTCAGTCATACAGGACTTATCGCTGTATACACAGTAGTGATTTCTTTAACTTAGTAACGTCCACCCCATCATTTTTGTTTTAGAAGAAAACCCCCTTTTTTGTACACATCATCTTTTAGTGTAGGTATTAATACACAAATGTAAATATCAATAGTAACTTATAGTTTTTGTGTGAATTTTCATAAATCTTTATTGTCATCTAAAGAGAAATGTAATGTTGTAATGTAACAAAGATACACCCACACCCCTTTTTGTTTTTAGTTTAACAAAACCAGTTTACACAGATTAAATTAATTTCAAATGAACAACTAATCATTTTATTTAACCGTAGTAACCACCCCCGATAACTTACAGTCCAAACAACCTGACCGATTACTAAATAAGTTGGTCGCTCTATTTTTAATGGTATAGAATGCTTTAGTTCTACTACAGAACACATGAGATAATCAAGTTTTATTCAAGAAATAAACTTGAATAAATCTTGATTAACGCATGCGCGCCAAAGGGTATCATTTAACTGGTTAGCAAAATATTCTTATTTTTGCGACCAGAAAAATGTAATCGGTCAGCCAAAATGGATAGTTGGTCAGCAAACATTTCTGAATCGGTCAGTAATTAATGTCATACTAGAGTGCTCTAAATTATTTTGGTATGCAAATTAAATATAATAAGCTGCTATGAGCGATCCACTTTTAATCAGATATTAGTAAACCCGCCCCCGCTGCACCTTTTGTAGCCGATTTCCTTCTGTATTCGGCAAAAGAAAACACAAGAAAGTTACATAAATTGACAGTGCCCTGGGAAAACAAGTGAAAACCCGCCCCCGCTGCAGCCTTATTTATTGCAAGCAAAATCTTTTTATGCTGATCAAAAATGATTTAATGGCTATTTTTGCTGCGAACCAATTTTAATAACGGCAAACCATTTAATTACTTCTCTGCGCCAAATTGCTTGATAATGCTTAAAAAATATGAAAGATACTGTTGCATGTTCAGGAAATGGATTTTTAAACAAATATTTTTAATTCCTTTAGCGTGCACAAAAAATGCATACAAATCTAATGTAGATGTTAAGAAATGAGGTAATTGCCCTATGACCAGTACCCATTACCTTTTAAAAAAATTCTTCATGGTACAACCCTACTGGTTATTATAGTAGGTATTTAAATACCTTTACAGATATTTTAAAATATGAATATCATGTGGGGGATTAAAGCTTCCGTTAATTATTTTTGTTAATTTAATTGTCCAGTACATTTTAAAAAAGCTGGCTAAAATGAGAATTGGTTGGATACCTCCATTGCCCAAGAAATGAATTCGAGGTTAATATTCACCAAACCATTGTAGGTTATCACAAAAATAACTTAATATATCCAGTCTGCACTAAAAATGTTCATTCCTGGTTTTGTCAGGCATTTGTGGAAGCCTAATATTTTTTTATTTATTAACAGATACAGCGCTGCTGTTACCAAAAAACAGGTGTTTGTGCATTTAAAATTATGATAACACCAGTTTATTGATATTTATGGAAATAGTTTAGATTATGCCATTCAGGCTAATATTATAAAGCAAACATATCAAGAAATAATGAACCTCCTACTTTACATATTTAATTTAATTCTTAAAAATGGAATAGTACCTTCTGAATTCAAAATTTCTATAATAACATCTATCCATAAGTCTGGTTCTAAAACTTCTATAATAACTATCGGCCAATAAGTTTGATTACTAATTTTGCAAAGCTTCTAGAAGAATGTATTAAGGATAGGTTAGTTAACTTCTTGAAGAACGAAAGAGTTTTATCAGCAAATCAATTGGATTTCTTGAGGGGTGCAGTACAGCGGACGCCATGCACACTTTAGTAACAGAAATTGTTAATAACTTAAATAAAAACAAGGCATTCGATACTGTACCACACAACAAACTTCTGATTATTCTTCAAAACTATGGAATCATGGGAATAGCGACAAAGTTATTTCGAAGCTATTCGACAGGAAGATACCAAATAGTTAGACTAAACAATATTTTAAGCGATAAACAACAAATAAAAATTGGCATATCGCAGGGAACAGTTTTCGGACCGATTCTCTTTATAATCTATATAAACTCATTGTTACACTTGCCTATTGAAGGTTTAACTATTTCATATGCTGATGACACAGCCATAGTTATCTCGGGAGATAGCTGGGAAGAGGTGAAGAATAAAACAATAACTAGTTTAATGAGAGCAAGAAACTGGCTACAGACGTACTAATTAACTTTAAACCTGTCAAAGACAAACTATATAGCTTTCTCACTTACCAGTGCTAACAGACCAGAATAGCACTATTGTTGATGATCATACACTAAAGGAAGCAACTTCCATAAAATACCTTGGCTTGTCATCGACAAATTTCTTAAATGGCAACCACATATCGATTATATGTCAAATAAATTATGTAAACTCATTCATAAGTTCTACTTGTTAAGAAGAATTTAAGACAGAAAAACACTAATTTTAGAATATAAATCAATTTTAAGATACAGATTTTTCATGTGGGGTGGACTATATAACAATAACTTATACAAATTGAATAAAATTCAGAAATATATCCTGACAATCATGTATAGACAGAACAGACAATATCCTACACATCTACTATTTGACAAAGATATTTACGATATAAGATCAAGCCACATATTGAAAATTTGGACATACTTTCATACTCGTTCAAATTTAAAACCTCTTGGTAATCATAATTACGATACACGAGTCAGACTGGTACACAAATTTTAATAACACTACCATTAAGTCACAGTAACCTTAATCATAGATATATAAATTATTTTGGCCCTAAATTATACAACTTGCTACCTGGCGAAGTAAGGAGTTGTAAAAATATAAATTGCATTAAGACACTCAGTAAAAATGTAATTTTTCAAGATCAACATACATTTAAACGGTTTTTCAACCAAGTAAATTTATGCGAGTATATTATCTATATTGGTTTATATTAGTGCATCTATATTGGTTTATAATTATGGTTTTATGTAATTGGCTGTACAAATAATTTAGTCTGATATTTACTATATTTTATTGTGCACTTGGTACATACAGATGTTTTCTACATCTAGGTACCTTATGCTGCACTTGTAGATTATGAACTAGATCTAGGCTAATTTATATATTATATAAGTGATAATGTAATGAATAACATTATTATTATTCAAATGTAGTCGAATGACAACTATAGATTAATATTTTGTTCCGTACTGTTTATAACTTTATAAAAATAAAAATAATTTATAGTTATACTACAATATCTTACTCTTTGCCTGTGCCATCGCGCCATTCAAATATATCGCTGGGTGGTTGAGGCATTGGACGGATTTCTTCAAAAAGATCATTTTCATTTTGTTCTATGGTCTCGAAGCTTGCTGAATCACTTGAGTAGGATTCCTATAATTTTTGGGGTTATAGCATAAAAAAATTTAGATAATGAGGTAATGCAAAATATTACCATATTATAAGCAGAGGAGAACGAAAATTGCTCGTCCTCTCTGTAAAGACCGATGTCCATCTTGAGTGGCGGACAATAACACTTCCGAAACTTGCCGTATATTTACACAGTACCACTTGTTGGAGTCTACTCAGGCATCGTAATAGATAAATTAAACTTAAATTTACCTAAAAACGATCAAATTAAAGCGGATTATACTGTTTTTTACGTAATAAAACACTTTGTTTAGACCGACACGTTTTAGAGGTTATGGCGCTGAATGGTACAGATTTCCTTTAAATACAAGTTAAAGACACGAAACTAAATGATGATATTTATTTTCACTGCTGTATTTACATGGAGTTAGGTGTTTACAACCACTATAAAGCACTTTATTAAATACTTTATTACTTATTTGTTATTAAACCGAAAATTGTCACACGTGAGTCAACTACCTCTCCAAACACCACATTTTCCTAATATTTCGTTCTCTTTTTTTGTTATCTACCTTCCTTGTACATTCACAAAGGAATAATAGGTCGTGCGTCGCACCTTCATATGTCAGAAGTAGAAATCTACAATTGGCCCCGTGATAAATATATTGTGCGGCTCTCCTAGTAGAGGCCGCTGATTATATTAATTTATTACATTTACTTAATAGCGGCAGTAATTACATCATTGGTGCAGCAATAGAATTGTCAACGTTTTTAAAAAAAAATATTCTAAAACCTTGCTATTACTGAATTTAAATAATTAATTAATAAAATAAAATAAAAATAAATAAAATAATTTACTACTAGCCAAGAAGAGTGAAAATATATCTTTGTAACTAATACCAGTAAGATTAGTATAAAGTAAAGTGCAAATACTAATAACTAAAAGGTACGTTATTATTTAGATTGTAATAATAGTTTTAATCAATAGTTATTTTTTGTATCAAATGTCAATTATGTTATATTATAATCAACTTTTCCTTTTATATTGGAGTCTGATGATGGTTTAAAAACAATTTTTCTTTAAAACAACAATATACATTCACCTGAATACTTCTCTAATCAGTGCCTAATAGCACTGGCCTCTTTTTTAAATACTGTCGTGTTTTTCTGATATTGGAATTTGAGAGATTTTTTTCTTCCGAATGCAACGCTGTATGACACATTGTGGTTTAATGACGTTTCGAGGGTTTTTTGAACAACATTAGGAAATTTTGGGATACGGTCTCCTAATTTTATAAATAATATCCCATAAGTAAGCTACTTATGTTGGATTAGTTCAATAAATAACAAATAATTTAATAATAAACCACAAATAAGTGAAGAAAATACAGAAACATTATTTCAAACTTCTGTCGATTCGCAATTTAAAAGAAAAGTAGGCGTTTGAAACAAAAAAAATTAAGATGGTGACGCGTGATTTGTTTCACTTGACATTCCCATTGTGATCGTTGTCAACATTTGAAAGCGTTTTAATAGGTTTTCTATTTTCCAGAAAATATGGAACATAATTTTACAAATGCTGAAAAGTTTGATATTCTATGGCATGCATATTTTATTTTATCTCAAAAAAACTGTTATGTGGCAGTTAGAAGATGTTACCTTTTTACCTTACTTTTTTCGTTGTTCGTTTTATTACTGTTTTGGTATGATTTTTGTTCACTTATTTGTGGTTTATTATTAAATTATTTGTTATTTATTGAACTAATCCAACATAAGTAAAAAATTTAGTGCTTACTTATGAGATATTAGCTTTGTTTTGGTTCAAACTTAGAACCGTTCTACAGGGTCCGGCAAAATGATCTCCCACATTTTGCAACGCCACTGTGCGCGAATCACTGAAGAGAGGGGGAGCTTAACGTAGTCCATGGTATAAGTTTATTGTATCATGAGTTTATTGTATCATGAACGTAGTCGGTTGATAGCGCGAGCCTAGCCATTTCAGTTGTAGTCATGAATTGGACGGGCGAGCATCGTGCCTTCGCTATCGAAACATTTCTGAAAAGTAACGAATCTGTGATTACGACGCAAAGAACTTTTCGTACTCACTTCGAGCTTGGTAGACATGCTCCGGTTCCAGATCGCGAAACAATACTGTTGTGGGTTTCAAATTTTAGAGCCACAGGTTCAGCCTTAAAAAGAAAATCTACTGGTAGACCCAGAAGTGTTCGGACACCTCAAAATATTGAAGCTGTAAGAGAAGCAGTTGAACGATCTCCTAGCCGTTCAGCTGTTAAACATGCCTCTGCTTTGCGTTTGTCAGATCGTTCTGTGAGAAGAATTTTACACGCCGATCTGAAGTTCCATCCATACAAAATGATGATCGTGCAGGAACTTAGTGAACGGGACTGGGAAAATCGCGTAGCATGTTCCAACGATATTCTTCAAAACGTCCCACAAAATGCAATTTTAATAACGAGTGACGAAGCTCATTTCCATTTGTCTGGCTGTGTCAACAAGCAGAATTTTCGCTACTGGGCACCAGAAAATCCGCGACAGCTCCATGAAAGTCCACTTCACAGCCCACGTGTTACCGTTTGGTGTGCTGTTGGATCTTTTGGTGTTTGGGGTCCGTATATTTTTGAAGAGGGAGGCGTGACGGTGACCGTAAATGCCGATCGATATGTCGACATGTTACGCCATTTTTTGGAACCAAAACTTAGAGAACTTGAACATCCGGATGTGTGGTTTCAACAGGATGGGGCTACGGCTCATACGGCAAGAAGGACAATGGACGTTTTAAGGGAAATGTTTCCAGGACACGTAATCTCGTTACGTGGAGACGTTGGGTGGCCTGCGCGTTCACCCGATCTTGCCCCATGCGACTTTTTCCTTTGGGGCTACTTGAAAGCGAAGGTTTTTCAACACCATCCCCGAACCATTGACGAATTAAAAGCAGCAATACGCCAAGAAATTACAGGAATATCGCCTCAAATTACTACTCGAGTGATGGAAACTTTCAGAAATCAGCTTCGAATGTGTATCGAAAAAAATGGTCGCCATTTGGACTCTGTAATTTTCAAAACTTAATAAAAACAAATGGCATAGCATACATTTTCAGTTAATAAAAATAAAATCTAAATAGCATTTAAAATGACGTTTTTATTAAAGATTAAAATGTGGGAGATCATTTTGCCGGACCCTGTAGAACAGTCCGCACATGCGCAGTGACATATTTCTGTTTTGGTTTAGTTAGAACCGATTCCGAACTTAAAATTTAAACGTTTTGGTTATATTTCGAACCGGTTCGTAACCGTTCTTGAACTGTCAATGCAGTTCTAGCTTTTTGTGTTGTGTAAAAAGTCTATTTTTAAACAAATCATAATATTGTCGTGGAAAATTCCTAAAAGATTGCATCATCTTCACGGGAAATCACACTAACGAAAAATAAAATAAGCGAACTAGTTTTGTTAAACCGAAAACGACTCTCATTGGCCAACGTCGCCCCGCCTGACGTTCAGTTTCCCAAAAGATCCGTCCGCGTGGACCTTGGCTAGCAATTTTTGTCAGTCGCGCGAGCGGAGAACACCGAGAGTATATCGAAGGGGGCGGAGCCAAGTCACTGCTGCGGCGTTTAGCTATGCAAGGATGCATAATTAATTTAATTATTTAATTTAAAATAGTTAGGATAATCAGGGGCGAAAACCGCAGACAGCGTTCAATAGGGAATTTAATCCGCCACCTCATACTATAATTTCAGATTTTTCGAATGAAGAACTTTCGCGCAAATTCAATTTTCATATAATGATGCATTCCTGAGATCTCGGGGAAGCCCCGAAATCCTGCGATCTGCAGCGGCAGGATGCATCACGGAAGGGTTAACCAATCAGATTAATCTCTCTCGCGGGCCGCGGATTATAAATACCGTGTGTAGCGCCGTTTCTCGCCAGAGCGATTTGAGATCATCTTGCGTGCTTTGAGTATCTTCTACCACAGGACAGGGTTCCACTAGAAGTATCAAGCGAAAAAGCGTCCCCCTAACACCAGGAGCATCGGTCAGGAGACCCCTCCAGTTAGCATCGGGATTGCATAGGCGAGATCTCACTTCCTCGAATTTCACTTTGTTTTTCAAGTACTTAGCACTTGCACAAAGCTAACGAAAGAAAAAGAAAGGCAAGTCCTGAAGTCGAGTAGCGGGATTTCCAATTAAAATCACGAAATCCTGGGACCTCGGCCAAAGGTGAATAAGTTAAGCTACAAGCTACGACTCGACCGCGAATATTAGTTCCAGTTGCACGGCATTGTTCGTTAGTGGCATTTTGGAGTGGAATACTATCTGCATACGAAGGTTCCACGTAAGTAACAGTGGGCTGTCACCCATTGGGGTAAAAAACTGCTATAGAAAATTCGTAAAGCCACTAGCGACAATCGCCATTCTTGTAAAACCCGCAGACAGCAGAAATCTATCCGGGTCAGTTAAAGTTCTGCCAGGAAGAAAGTAACTGTGTAGAAGCCTACCTTAAAAACTCTAACAAATACTTTTTCAACTAAAGACACTTCGGTGAAAGTTCGAAAAAACTGTGAACGTCCGCGTTGTTAAAAACAAACACTCTGTGAATAACTTTAAAAAAGACATTAGTAGAACACTCCGTGACTACGCCGCGAGTCAAATTAATTTTATTTTGGGAAAAAATAATTTTTAATTTTAATTATTTAAAGTTAGTTTTTAAACGCAAATTTGTAAACTTTTCGTTTCAACCAAAACTTGGAAAAATTGCGAATACTAAAAAATCGAACTCAGAAACAGGGATTTTCTCGGGATTCAGATTTACAAAGTTTCATTGTAAACTTCGTGATTTTTTCAAAGTATAAACAAAAGTTTGTTACCTTAACTTTTCTTGTAAGAAAGAACTCAGGGGAGTTATCTTTTCTTCGGGAATAAATAAGGGTTAGAGCTTTAAAATAAGTAAGGGCTTCGCACGTAAAATTTAAGGCAAGTAGGGACTTGCAAGTTTGATAAAAAACAATTTTTTTTCGAGACTTGTTGGGAAAAGTTCAAAAATATTAACCAGGGTGTTAATATTTTAGTTCTGACTCTTTAATAATAAACTTGTAGGGACAAGTTTGAAATATTAAAACCGGGATTTTAATATTTTATTTTAAGTAACAAACAGGGCTTTGTAACTTTAGGGATAAGTTAGAATTAGGGTTCTAGGACGAATTCGAATTCGGACAACTTTGTAAGAGCAAAAACTTTGAGAGTAACGCGAAAGGCATTTCAGGGGAAATTCCTTTTGCTAAAAAAATCTGTGAGTTTGGAAAAGCTTAGTAAGGCGAAAGTTAAGCCATTAAAAGATAATCACCAATCAGGGATTATTTTTATTTGAGAAATAGAGACTTTGATTTTTAAATCAATTAATTACCCAAGTAGCAATGTACCGTAAAAATGACGTCATTTTAAAGGGATATTTCGTCATCGGACGTCATGTGACCAAATTGGTACGTAATAAAGACGTAATTATAATGCCGTACTATTGACGTTACCAAAGAGACGACATTTTAAACGTCATATTTTGGTCGTTACAGATTTAAGACAACACAATGACGTGATATACACGACCTTAATGTGACATAAAACTTTAAATAATTTTAAAAAAAAGAATCCAAAACTGAAAATTTAGTTTTAATACTTTTGAAACTCATCCTTATTTTATAAACTTTGTGAGTAATACCTATTATTGTTAATATACCTATATATACCTACTTTGACTACGTATATTTTTAATAAAGATGTAGGTACGACAGCGCTACCTATAAGTTTAGTTATAAAAAACAAGAATATTCAATCCATATATTTCCAAATATTTAAAAGCATGGCCATGGATTCGATTTCTTTAGTCTAAGATTCGAGCACTAGAGAACAGATTGATCATCATGCTGTCCTTGTTTAGATGGTTTGGTTCGAAAAGGATAGCATTTTAATTCTATCCCACTTTACTACTCGTATGCTCTCGGGGACCATCGTGCGTTGCAGGTTGCTATTGGCGGTTTGAATTGGCGCGCATTTATATTTTACTACGCCGGCCGGCACGAGCCGCACGAGGTGACGATGAGTACACGGCGGTGCCCATCCATTTTGTTTTGCCTTTCCTTGTTCGGATTGTTCCCGTGCAGTGATTTTTTTGATCAGATGTTTAATGTAATTGAATTCAACGCGGAAGCTGGTGGTGGTTTGGCCTTAGTGCATAAAAACTGGGTTACACCCCGTAAACAAGAGGTTTTTTGTTATAAGGATCAAAAAGTGTTTACTCGGGCATTGCAATTTGGTGAGGAAGTAGATTCTAAATGGAAGCTGTATGGCATTGAAAAAACATATTACGAAACTGGTAAGTTTAATCAGGAGTAATGATGTTAGGACTTTAGAAAATACGAAACTAAGTAAATATTTTTGGCAAAACAGCAAAGATTTTAAGGTATTTCTTTCTTTGAGGTTATATTTTAACCTTATTTTCTCGAACAATCCCGTTAAGCATTTCTCGAAAAAATCATAAGTTTTTGCATGACACGTTACGTAGTATAGTATAGCCTGTTGAACTTTTGTCTTATATTTATCATACCTACGAAACCTATGGCCTCGAACTATGCTTTTACGGGGGCTAATTTAGTGATTGGAGTTTGCTGCTTTGAGGAGCTAGCTTATTTGTTTGTTTCCTCCCTTGGATACAACAAAAAAGGTAGATATAGGTACCCATTAGTACAATTTTATGTTTACTTTTGTGTAGCAAACAAACATAAGTATTATGTATAACATATAGGTATGATTTAAATAATATAATAAATAATGCAAATTATTATTGCTATAGACATTAAAGATTTAAAAAAAAAATTAAAAATAATACATAGGTACTACTTCTACTTAGATCTCTTTATTTTTTTGCCAGATCTATTTTACTGTGCCATACTCTGTTTTCAATGATATGATTACTCACACAATGTGGCTCGGGTTCTAGATACAATAAGTAATAAGTAACATCATAATATGATAAAAATAGTGACCTTGCTTTTATTTTGTAGTAGGTTGTTTCCATGTACCTTGTCTTTTTAGTAATGTTAACATGATTTTTTTTCAGCAGATTTCACTTTTATAGATATTAAGTAACTGTAAAACTTTTTATTCAAAAAAATTTGTGGGGTGCTGCTTTGTTGACTAGGCCTGTATACCTTAGAGTCTTGGAGTATACTAATGTTGCTGTAAAACAACCTATTAGCCAATTATTTATTCTTAAACTTTTTTTGTTGTCTGTGCATGTCACTTCTTTAAATATTATAATTGTAATTCTATTTATTTTAATTGGCATTCCTACTTTTCGGTTTAGGTATTTAAAAAAAATAATTTTTAGATGATTTAGAACAAGCAAATCGCAAACTTGCCTTAGCTGAGAATACTAGTGATCTAAACACTGACATAGAAAATAATTGTCAGCCATCTAAACGAATAAGAAAACCAACCAACCAGTAGCTGTGATGTTCATTCGGGCAAGTAACATTATATTACTCCTTTATTCCTAGTTACTAATAAATAAATCTGTTGTTTAATAATTGTGTTGCTTATTTTTTGTTTTAGGGCCTGTCAGTTCCAATACAGGCAATTATTTTACTTCAAAAGTTGAAGTATATACACCTCCAGTACATAATAAAAAAGCATCGGAAGAAAATGGAATAAATGTTACCCCTCAAAATCAATCTTCTTCACTTATCAGCAATTTTGGTAAGTATTGTGAAACTTTTTAAGTTTCAGTTCTTACAGCCTTGTATTATATCATTAAGTTAACTAACCATTTACGTACTGCTGCAATCGGTCTTAGGTTTTATTATATTTTATTATTATAATTTCAATTTGTTTTAGGTTTTCAAAAAAAAGTTATTGATATTTTAGTAACTATTAAAAAACAAAATGAAGAAATTCTAAGCGTCTTTAAAGATTTTAAACAGCAATCACAGCCCATGACAATTCAACCAGGTGTTCCTGAAAATATTCCGGTACAGTTTCCTCTTAAGGATAACGAAGACATTGATAATCTGGAATCATTTTTAAGAGAGAAAACTAATTTAAAGGCTGTGGTAAGCAAATATTCTATTACTTTATTTTCTTTATAATTCCCTTTATTGGGTCAGCTGGGTTTGTAATTACTTTTCAAATTTTTTTTAGAGTTTTTACTTGGCTTCTCTTGGAGGAAGCACGATTGCTTCAAAAATAAATCGAATGCTAAAGCTGGTTGTGACAAATGAACTTGCATCAAAATATAACTTAATATATCTTAAAATTTACATACTTTAAGTAAGTTTAGTGATGTTTATTTTCTTTTAAGAGGAGTTATCATATCAGCTGATCAAAAATATTACCGACATATTTGATTTTTCATATATTCTCCGACTGATTGTTTTAAGTAGAAAAGACTTACAGTCATGTAGTCATATAAAATACACAATATTTTTAAAGAAAATAGTTTCCTGTTATCGTTTTTCCTTAAAATGTTGTCACAAATAATAAAACTATCTAATTTCCGAAAATATCATTTTAAGAAAAAATGATTTTCTTTAAAAATACTGACTACATACATGACTGTAAGTCATTGATTTTCTATTTAAAAGTCTGAAAATGTATAAAAACAAATATTTCGGTAATATTTTTGATCAGCTGATGATTACTCCTCTTAACAATTGTTAAGTGTAACAAAAAATACCAATTTTAGTTCTATTTTTAATGTATATTCTCACTGTTTCTACTAAAGAAATAAAGATATCTTCTTTAAATTTATATATTTCGACTTGTTTTTGTTAGTTGGGATCATACCAATTAAAATTAAATTATTGTTTTTGCGAAATAATCAGAAAAGTTGAAAATCCGTCTGCGTTTAATCTAGAACTGTACTACACTGTGCTACACACAGATTATAAAAGTTATAAGACCGAACAACTACATAATTTTACGGTATTGTAAACCCTGCACAAGGCTAGATATTTACGACATTAAAACGTCATATTTACGTCACCAATGACGTATAAATGTCATTTTTACTACACAAAATCTTGACGTAAAAAGGTCATTTTCACGTTGCAGTTGACGTACCTAACTGCTGTAAAATTGACGTCGTAATATGACGTCAACGGTCTATGACTTAGGTATGTCTTTTTAACGTCATTTTTAAGTAATCTGATGAACGTGAAAATGACGACAGCTTGCTACCTGGGTACATTTGGTAATTAATTGCGTCAGTGAAAATTTAAATAAAATTTAAGATTTCTTTTACAATCGTAAAAGGAAAATTTCTTGTTGGAAAAGAAATACTTTTTGGAAACTTAAAAAATTTGGAAAACATGTCAGACTCTTCTAGTCATTTGAACTTTGAGGCGTCAGACGTGACAACTCTGGCGGGTGGAAAGGTGGGTCCTCACAGGCCCCCTTCAGGGGCCGTTCCAGGCATTTTGACAATTTTCGACGATATTATTAGTACCCCAAATTACGCTTGGGATAACGTCGGCAATTTTGCAACTTGGAAGGCGGAAAGACACGCTGCTGATGACCAGACGTCGTCCAGCAGCCATAGTGTGTCTTTCCATCCCTTAATGCCCGCTAGGCTTTTTCCAAATGACATGGAATCAGGTAGCGACCGTTGATCGGCGCAATGATCTAATCGACCTGAGCGACGCCAGGGACCTAGGTTCCGAACGCCGCCCGGACGTCCGGCCATCCAGGGACGGAGATTCGACCGGATTGTTGCGTCGAAACATTACGTTTACGCGAAATTTGATGGAACCGATTCGGGATTTTTAGTTGCCGCATGCGCATCGTAATAAAAACAAGGCATTTCCCCAGCTGATCACCATTTTAAATTGTTTTTGCGTTGTTTGTGTCCCTTTTGTGCTCGTATCTCGTATCTTGCGTTTTGAATCTTAGTTCAGCTTTTTTTTTGTTAAAAGTAAAATACTATAGAAGGGAGGATAATAATCCCATAGTTATGGTAGGTAGAAGTTTCTGTACTAAATGCAACATATAATTTCATTTTTCAAGAGTATTGGAAAATTATTTGAGTATTTTTTGTAGGATCAGCTTTTAAATAGTGCAGCTTAGAATTATTGGTATCATATAATATACACTTAAATATCTGTATTTTCTCTACATAAATAAGGAAAATTAACAACTGCGTCAATTTTTAAAATTTTGAGGTTATGGTTAATCCTCTTCTTCTTTTTCAATAAGCTGTTTTGGTTTCTTCTACTGGGAACCGATTCTAAAACAGTTCGAGGATTTATTTTATTGCACATAGAGTTCTGCGCAGTTCTCGAACTGTCTAGAATCAATCCTTATTTTACAACCAAAACAAACCTTATATTTATAAAATTAGGAGAAATACAGGACCGTATCCCAAAATTTCCTGATATTGTTCAAAAAACCATCGAAACGTCATTAAACCACAATGTGCCATACATCATTTCATTCGGAAGAAAAATAGCTCTCAAATTCCAATATCATGAAGACAGGACCGTATTTAAAAAAAGAAAGTTGATAATGACCCTTCGAAGACGACTCGTCAAAACAATTAACGCTGTTAGATAGAGCAGAAAAAGTGGCAATGTAAAAGTGCAATTTACTTTAGAATTCGATCTAAAAAAAAAACAGGAAAACAATAAAACGATTTTTCAGAATTTCGGTTTTTTCCGGATATCTCCGATACTCCAATACTCGGAATTTTTACACTTTCTAAACGGCATATCATTAGGCACGTAAATGCGCAACTTTACCTCCTTCTAACCGATTTCGTATCTCTTATGGTTTCCGAGATCCCTGTACTGGCCCTCCTTATCTTGGACACGTTGTATATAAAGTTTCTAAGCTTGTCAACCAATCATATTTAAAGAGAATTTTTAATACTTTATTTTGGAGTACTTGGACCAAGGGCGGATCCAGAACTTCGGGGGTCAAAATTCGTTTGGGGGGGTTCATACAAGGAAAAGTTACGAAAATAATACGCTGTCGCATTAGTCAAGATGGTATATATTTAATTTCTCGTGTTCTATTGTTGATTTGGTTGGGTTATGACCCCCATGACCCCCTCCCTGGATCCGCGCTGGACTTTGACTGCTTTAAAATTAGTTTTCCCACATGTTCTCCATATTGGAGTGTGACAGGAAGAAGGCATTGTACACATTCAATTTGGTTTTATTGGTAAGATAGTTTCGACATAGGTACCTACTATTTTGTTTGAAAGACGACCGAAATCTACGTTCAGTCGTATACAACACTTACTGGTTTTCCGACGTTTTGTTCCTTAAATTGACCATCTTCATTAAAATATCCCTAGTACGTTCCAGTAAATCTATTTAACATTTAGATTTTAATTGTTATTGTTATTACGTACTACTACTGTATTTTATTATTTCAAACTAATAGTTTTTTTAAAATTTCTACTTAGCGTAAGTAGGTACAAGTAATTTATTTTAATAATAAAAATAAAATTTCACCTTAAAGCCAGTACTTTTTTAAGACTTCTAAAAGAGGCATTGAGTTTTACTCGAATTATATCGAATCTTAAAGGAACCAAAATATAGGAACGTACTAGCGGTATTTATTTTTCTTATTTTATGATTAAACACATGCACTATAGGAAAAATCCTTTAAGGCACTCTGGATTTGAATCGTTGGAGGTTATATTCTAAGGATGAAGTCCTCCATGGGAAACAATTCTTAAATAATGAAGTTCAAGGAGTACTAAGCTTAACCACATATGGATGGGCGTCAATGGTTCATCGTCTATTTCTGCTCTTCGCAGCTCTGGGCGGAATTAAAAGGGCAAGGTCAGCCGAGCACTTTCCATGGAAATATCTGTAAAAGAGAGTCAAATCCCCAACCTGTCTTCGATGGACATCTCTTCGAGTAAAGTCAGGAAAAAATAAGAACCGAAACGACTTCGTATCTTTTACCGTTTCCGAAATCCCAATGGTGAAGGCCGAATTTGTAACACCCTCTATAGTCAATAGTATACGTTCCTGTAATTTAATATTTAATTAAAATAAATTACTTGTAGGTACTTACACTAAGTAGAAATTTGAGAAAACTATTAGATTGAAATAAAAAGAAAACAGTAGTACGTAATAATAATAATTAAGAACATACAGGGTGTTATGGAAATGACGTATTATATTTAAATGGGTGAGTCCTTGGGTGTCCTAGAAAAGCGATACAATTTTTTTTTAATCGACCGTTTTAAAAGTGGGGTAACAAATACTGTTACTCACAGGTCAGTCCGCGCTACTGTACAACATTTCACCCAGAGCCAATGGCAATGTTGTCAAACTTAATGTAAAACTGAAATTCCATATAAAATTATAAAAATAAATCATTTTCTACCTACTTGTACTTATCCTTATACTTAAAGAACGAGGAAATCCAGGCACAAAAACACAATCAGTTTTTTTCTTTTTCATGGGAACACTTAGTAATAGTGAAACAGTACCGATAGTTAGTTTTTGAAAATACAATAATACAGATTATACTACAGATTATTAGATTTTATTACACGCGACGAAATTTGACGTCCAGAAGAAACGCGTCAATAAAAACAATATTCAAAGATTATTTATGGACGGGCAAGATCCACGCGTAAACCGAAAAAACAGAGCGTATTGCTGAGAGTGTGTTGGTGATCGACGAGACACAACGTATCCGGCCGCTGGTTGATCTTCAACTAACAGACGCAAGCGTGCGGCGCTATATGAAACTGCTTCGCTCAGCCGATGCAAGGCGTGAAGAGGTCATTGGCATTTGACCTAGTGACGTACATGGCTATTACTATTCCATATGTTTTTTCGGGTTGTTTAAAACATAGTCCGTCGTAACTTTATTCAATTAATTGTACAATAAGGTATTACAGAATGGAAAGTGTTTAAATTATTTTATTTTGTCTAAAGAGTTTAAGGTGTATATATGACAACACCGGCCAGAATTCCTTGATTGCTTACATGTATCGCAGTGCCACACAGGTACTTTCTGGTTTGACGTCAGATCACTTTTACCGCTGAAGGAATTGAAAGCGCCATTTATGGGAATTTTTCTTCAATTTGTCTTTATCTCAGGAATTGCCGATTTAAATATGATACGTCATTTCCATAACACCTTGTAGATAGTGATAATAATTTTAAAATCTTCAGTTTCTCCGAAATAAAAGTAAATTACAGAAACGTACCAGGGGTATTTTAATGATTCAGGCACGAAACGTCGGAAAACCAGTAAGTGTTCTACAGGGTCCGCAAACGAAGCGTGGACGGAAGATTAAATCGTTATCGAAGAACTTATCAACAATACTAAAACAGCTTGAGATATTGGATTAAAAGCGGCATGTTTTAAAAATATTTTACATTATACAGGGTGGCCCAAAAAAGTGTGACAGCATAAAGTTATATTTTTTTAAATGGGACACCCAGTATTTTATTGCATATTTAGGTTCGTATTACTATCGTTTATAAGTGCCACATATTTTATTTAATTTGGTTTTGTAGTTTCTGAGAAATAAATTAAAAACTAAAAAAAAAAGTTTTGCAGTCCGGAATAAAAAAATCAACAAAAAACAATCCAGAACTATTTTTTTAACCTCGGCATTGAGTGAAATTTATGACAAGAGGTCTAGGATACTATGAGTGTAATTGCGTATATTTATTTTATACAGGGTGTTCATAATAAGCTTTCAAAAACCCCACATATTAAAATAATTTTTCTCAAGTTTTTCAAATGGAACACCGTGTATATTATTTGGCTATTTGACATAGAATTCATAGACAATTTTTTTTTGTAATGCAAGCATATAAGTTATATCCAGCCGTTTTCGAAATAATTGTAAATATCATAAATTATGTTGTTTAAATAGAGTTTTTATTGGGAAATTTTGTTATATGCGACTAGACTAATAATTGTAAACTAAAGTAAATATTCAAAATAGCTTCCTTTTACTTAATTTAATGATTTTCCTCTACTGCCAACAGAACCCTTAATTCATTTTCTTCATTAATAACGGGTTTATTGATTATCATCCTTTTTGTGTATGCAGTGCTTCCTGTTGCTACAAATCTTTACAACAACTTCTGGAAGGTTTCTGGTCTCGGCTTTCTTTCAATATCTGGATATATTTCAGCATACACTCAGCTCGCGAGTAGGCAATTTCTTGCACATTTACCCAGTATAAAAATCATATTTACCATTTCTAAAGTTGTAAAATTCGACATTTTGCATAAGTTAGTACTTAATTTCGACGACTGAACAAATGTAAATAATTTTATTTGGCTGTCATAGTGACAATCTAAACAAAAAAAAATCATGGCAACTCGATTAAGAATAAAAAATAAAATTAAATAAAGAAAAGTAGCAAAAATGTAGGCTTTTAAAATTTATATCGAAAAAACTAAAATAAGGTAAACTCTAATAGTAAAAGGAAGCTATTTTGAACATTTACTTTAGTTTACAATTATTAGTCTAGTCGCCTATAACAAAATTTCCCAATAAAAACTCTATTTAAACAACATAATTTATGATATTTATAATTATTTCAAAAACGGCGGGATATAACTTATATGCTTGTATTACAAAAAAAAATTGTCTATGAATTCTACGTCATATTACCAAATAATATACAGTGTGTTCCATTTGAAAAACTTGAGAAAAATTATTTTAAAATGTGGGGTTTTTGAAAGGTTATTATGAACACCCTGTATAAGATAAATAAACGCAATTACATTCATAGTATCTCTAAACCTCTTGTCATAAATTTCACTCAATGCCGAGGTTAAAAAAATAGTTCTGGATTGTTTTCTTTGATTTTTTTATTCCGGACTGCAAAACTTTTTTTTTTAGTTTTTAATTTATTTCTCCGAAACTACAGAACCAAATTAAATAAAATTTGAGGCACTTATAAACGATAGTAATACGAACCTAAATATGCAATAAAATACTGGGTGTCCCATTTAAAAAAATATAACTTTATACTGTCACACTTTTTTGGGACACCCTGTATAATGTAAAATATTTTTAAAACATGCCGCTTTTAATCCAATATCTCAAGCTGTTTTAGTATTGTTGATAACTTATTCGATAACGATTTAATCTTCCGTCCACGCTTCGTTTGCGGACCCTGTATACCGCTGAACGTAGATTTAGTTCCTTTGTCATAATTTAAACAAAAAAGTCCAGGCCCGTATTTAAAAATATTAAGTTGATGATGATGACCCAAAGTGGAAACGTCGCATTAAATATCTGATGATGCCATCTTGTGGAGAATGGAAATTAGCAGATGGTAAAGTGAAATTTACTTTAATAATAAAAACCGAGACGCAATATTTTAGATTTTTTCAAATATTTTGGAAGCCCTTGTATTTGTTTGTGATTTTTTGCGGCATATTATTGGGCACATAATTATGCAACTTTTTCCCAATTTAGTCGACTTCGTATCTCTTACCATTTGTGAAATCCGATAATACCTAAATATTTATTTCTTCGAAATGTTTACAATAAATAATATAAACCGAGGGGTGTTGAACAGTGGCAAAGGGTGTTCAACAATTTTTATCAGTAGATATAACATCTCTGATATGTTCACATTCTATAACCAAACTCACAATTAAAAGAATCAGTGTATGGCACGCAAATTTCAAACAAGACAATATTTAACAATTTATAACAAGAAATCTCTGAAGAAGACGGACAATAAAGGCATACTTGAGATGTTTAGAATTCAGCACTGAATTATTTGTTTATGAGGATCATCAAAAAATGCATTGAAATTACAAAATCCCTTACTGAATAGATATTTTTTTAAAACACATTTAGGTTTATTCTTTGTTAAAGTTCTTATTCTATCTGAAAAGCAATTAAATATCTTCATAATACAGTATTGAACATTTTATTGCAGGTACGTAAAGTTGTATTTTTCAGGTACTAACAGATTTATGACATTTTTATACAATGTATTTTAAAGATTATACCTGTCTTGTATAATATAATAAATACTCCTTAAATGGGATGGGGGTCAAGTTGCACATGATACATCATTTTAAAGGTCGTTCTCTTTTCAATAATAACTGTCTGATGCAGGTAGTAAAGATTGTTTCACGAAAAATGGATATAACTTAATGACTGCAGTAAAAGTACCTGGGGGTGATCCCATTATTTATGACCGTTTGTTATTATTATGTGGAAAGGACCGGATTTTAATAATTATAATTTAATTTTAATATTTAAATATAGGCACATCAGGTAGGTTAGGTTGCTTAATTTATATTTAAATATCTTTCTGTGGTAAAATTTGTTAGTTTTTGAGGAATGGTTCAAGAATTGTCTTTTACCAAACATTCCTCAGAATAGCGTGATAGTAATGGACAATGCGAGCTATCACAGTCGCCAATTACATAAAGCTCCAAGCTCAAATAATACAAAATTGGAGATTCAGAACTACATGGCGGCGAATGATATATATTTTGAAGAAAGTTATAAAAAAAGTGATCTTTTAGAAGTTTTAAAGACATTTTGTATAAAAAAAGTATATGTTTGTGACACATTGGCAGAAGAAATTGGACATACAGTGTTACGGCTCCCACCCTATTATTGCATTTTTAACCCCATAGAGCATATGTGGCACCAGTTAAAATCATTGGTTAGGTCTGAAAATATTTCTCCGACTTTAAGTTCTAGTGTTGTAGAATTAATACGAAAATGCTTTAATGATATTCCCCCAGGTAGTTGGAAAAATTCAGTCCGTCACGTAATAACTGTAGAAAATTCGTATATTAGTCTGGATGGTATAATTAATCCAATTATAATTAATTTTGATGAGGATAACGATAGCGAAACAGAACTATCTATTGAATGACATTATAAATGTAAATAAATATGACTAGTAATATTTTTTTTAAATGTTATTTCATTTGATTACATTAATATAATCATATCATTACTTGTTTTCCTTAGTCCGTCCCTTCATACTTCACTTGTTTATTGCCAAGCTCTTGTCGACACAATGAGACCGACCCAGGAAATCATTAAGTCGTATCCATTTTTCGTGAAACAATCTTTACCATCCAATCTGAATTAGTATTTTAAAGTGCTACTGTGTAGACAAAAATACGCCCTTATTGTATAAGGTATCATCGGGTGATCTGGGAAATAATACTTTTCCATACATTGGTATGTAATATTCTAATATATTACTTTTTGTTTATTCTTCTTCAAAAATGTAAGTAATTAAAACTTTTCTTTAAGTGGCGACTTTACCCCTGGCAAAGAATTGGAAAGAGTGTCACCCGGAGTGACTGCCTAAGGACCACTAATCATTATACTAAAAGAGTCAACACAATAATGTTTTTTAAATAATAATATAAACACTATAAATCTCAGTGCAGGTAAGGTACGTATAATTTCTATTACTAAAGCGATTTGTTGGAAAATGCTATTCAAAAGTAATAAATTGGGATATTATTGGACGAAACGACCTTTCAAATGCAAGGCAGCAAATGTTATTTATAAAAGCGTCCCTATGGACAATAGAATTGCCCAGTGTCGTTCCGAATTTTTACTGGAAGCGAGATAGTAAAGGTGGGAAATTTTCAAATTGACACCCTGTATACAGGGTACACCAAGTAAAGTGACCTATTAGAAGTATCTCGAGAATTAAATGAAATTTTATTTTGAAAATTTGGCTGTGGCTATAAGAGATGCCTTTCTACGTTTATGAATTATTTTGGATGGTGCGGTGTTGCCGGATCATACCGAAACTGATAGCAACTTCGGAATTTTAAATGAATTACCCTATATGTTATATTTTTTTTGGAATCTAGGTAAAAATCTAGAACAGTTTTCTGTATAATATTATATATCTATCTTTAAGAGTTTTTGAATTATAAATAATTTTGTGATTTATTAACGCCGTATCGGGACCTGAAAAGACAATCGTATCTTTTTAGCGGTTACAGCTAGAAAGCTGTAAATTTGACAATAGTTTCACAAGACCATCGCAATTTTATAATTTTGAACAGTATTTAATTAGTTTTATACAGGGCGTCTCCACAACAATATTTCTGAGGGAGATAAATTATTGCAAAAATCTTCTTTTTTTAAATTAAATATTTGATACGTTTTGCTAATGGAGGATCGAATTTTCTCTCTAATGATAATAAGTGTTCCTATACCTATCTTCAATATTTTCGGACTTATAGCGAAATTTAAAAATTATCTTATAAAAATATATCTTTTGGTAGTTGGCTGTGTACTGGAATCATAGAAACAAAACACTGAAAAATCCATTTGACGTTATGTCTGTGTTGTAAAAAAAAATAGTTAACAAATTAGCAATTTATTAATAAATAAATAAACAAAATTAAAAGTACGCAACAACACCAATAAAATAACTAATAATTAAATTGCTGACTCTTAAACATTTATGAATTATGGTGACAACATGTTCATTTGTCACCTTTTTCATTTCTTCCCCTTCTAGAGACCCCCAGAGCTGTTCTTACTCGATTTTTTAAATCTTTCCTTGTTGTGACGGGTGTCTTGTATACTTAGTATACTATTTTTTTAATCCTACCCCATAGATAAAAATCTAGGGGGTAAGATCCGGAGACCTTGGGGCCATTTCTATGGACCTCCTCGGCCATACAATTTTTTGGGAGTCATAGGGGCTGGATCAGGATGAAGTTCTAGATAAAACTCTACCACACTCCCCATGAACATAAAATAAACTTAAAATATCTAAGCTCGAATAATGTGAATGAGCCATTTTTATTACAATTACACAGATATAACGTCAAATGGATTTTTCATTATTTTGTTTCTATGAATCCATTCCACAGTCAACTACCAAAAATATATTTTTATAAGATAATTTTTAAATTTATTGGGTGTCCCATTTAAAGAAAAGAAGATTTTTGCTCAAAAATATTGTTATGGAGACGTCCTGTATAAAATAATTAAATACTGTTCAAAATTATAAAATTTCGATGGTCTTGTGAAACTATTATCAAAATTTCACCTTTCTAGCTATAACCGCAAAAAAGATATCATTTTCTTTTCAGGTCCCGATACGGCGTTAAAAAATCACAAGATTATTTATAATTCAAAAACTCTTGAAGATAGGTATATGATATTATACAGAAAACTATTCTAGATTTTACCTAGATTCCCCAAAAAAAATATAACATATAGGGTAATTCATTTAAAATTCCGAAGTTGCTACCATTTTCGGTATGATCCGGCAACACCGCACTATCTAAAATATTTTATAAACGTAGAAAACAATTTCTTATAGCCACAGCCAAATTTTCAAAATAAAATCTCATTTAGTTCTCGAGATACTTCTAATAGGCCACTTTACTTGGTGTACCCTGTATGCATTATGCAGCATTGAACTTTAAATAAGATCGATTATCCATTATTTCATTAGTAAACCACTAGACTTTATAAATAGTAATTTTATTAAAATGAGTCTAAAGAATCACCAAAAAAAAGTAATGGTCATTGTTAAGGACATTTGATAAATTAATCTACTGCTAATCGTTGCTATTATTTTTGTCATTTCTTCTATGTGTCGTCATCAAGGTGAGTTGTGTCAGGAGTTGCACCGGTCAGCGGTCACGTGATCAAGGTAAATTAAATACTAGCAAATTTTTCCCACTGCAAAGTTGACCTGCAACTCAAAACTGCGACGTATAGATAGTAGGACGACACCGTCCGCCGAAAAACGTAAAGTCGTGGTATCGTCAAAAGCGAACGAGAGCTTTTGAATAGTCCGTGCCGCGTCTTGTGTCTTCGAGTGCGCGAATATACATACATATAAATAAAGTGTCTTGTTAGGGTAACCTGATATTTCTTGCTGATTTACGATATCGATAAAGGTAAGAAAAATATTTATTAATTTTAATATTAGTGAAATTACACAACTTTTAATAATAATTAGATTAATTAAATAATTTAGAGTTAGGGAGTGATGCTTCCTGTATTATTTTTTTATCGATATTTCCTTACTTTTCTATATTATCCTATAAGCCCCAATAGCATATTTTTATTCCCAATTACCTTAATTATAAAGTTTTAAATACTTTAATTTATAAATTAAGCAGACTCCAAAATTTAGCCAAATTTAATCAAATTTAGATATTTTATTGGTTTCATTAGATTATAAAGTATAGTTCTTGAAGATTTAAAATAACGATAACGATTTTAGTGTTTCAAATCACAATTGAATATGCGATGTGTATCCAATCTATCTGTGTGTTTGTTTTCTTCTTATTATCATCATCATCAGGTTCAGGATTCACGAAAAGAACTATAATAAAAATTTTATTTATTCCCATATTTTTCTGTGTCTCGCTGTATTTCTGTTTTAACCATTATTCAGCACCTTGAAAAGGCTTCAAGCACTCAATGCTTTAAGCTTTCGTATTTATTGATATTTACCACTAACTTTGAACTATGACAGTTATTACAACTATTTAAATTTCCAAAATGAAATAAAAAAGCGCAGAAACGCGAACAAACCCGAACTTACCAACTATAATATTAATATGAATCTTATTTTTGTCAAAAATTAAGCAAACTGAAACTTTAGATCGACAATATAATGACTCCATCTAAGAGAGTACAAAATGATAAAAGCGGAAAAATAAACGAATTTTCAGTTTTTCCCAAAAAATCTCTAAAGCAAGGAACTGCACGCCCATAAATAGGGCCTCGCAAGAACTTTAAAAGGGCTTGAAGCGCATCAAAAGGATCTCAGGTTATTTTAAAATTCAATTGCAAAATCTCAAGAGAACCAGTACTGGCAAGCGATCAAAGGGCTTGAAACACCAATAAGGCTTGGAAGCACTCAAATCCTGCCCAGCACTATTCCCAATAAAGAATGTTGTCACAAATAATTACTATGCCCAGATAACTAACTTTAGACAACCTAAGCTTATTTTTTTCTTTATTTACATAGGATTTGATAGTATCTACATTGGATTCATTGAACTATTGATTTTACAACAATGCTATAGTATACTGCATTCATTATTAATAAGAAAATCCTTGTCTATTATTCATTAGTCCTATTAAAAGTTAATAATCAATTATTTTAGTCCATTCCTGACGTCGTTCGTCTTTTTACTCTGGTAAATCCAATTTCGGTAATTTGGATCGATATAATTATATTCTATAACTTATGTTGTTTTATATAAACACATTCCAATATTGAAATGAATATCTAAGGTACAGTACGTTTCACGAAAATTGGATACGACTTAATGATTTCCTGGGTCGGTCCCATTGTGTCGACAAGAGCTTGGCAATAAACAAGTGAAGTATGAAGGGACGGACTAAGGAAAACAAGTAATGATATGATTATATTATTGTAATCAAATGAAATAACATTTTTTTAAATATTACTAATCATATTTATTTACATTTATAATGTCATTCTGTAGATAGCTCTGTTTCTCTATCGCTATCCTCATCAAAATTAATTATAATTGGATTAATTATACGATCCAGGCTAATATACGTCCAGTCCAGTTATTACGTGACGGACTGAATTTTTCCAACTACCTGGGGGGATATCATTAAAGCATTTTCGTATTAATTCTACAACACTAGAAGTTAAAGTCGGAGAAATATTTTCAGACCTAACCAGTGATTTTAACTGGTGCCACATATGCTCTATGGGGTTAAACATGCAATAATAGAGTGGGAGCCGTAGCACTATAGTCCAATTTCTTCTGCCAATGTGTCACAAACATATACTTTTTTATACAAAATGTCTTTAAAACTTCTAAAAGATCAGTTTTTTTATAACTTTCTTCAAAATATATATCATTCGCCGCCATGTAGTTCTGAATCTCCAATTTTGTATTATTTGAGCTTGGAGCTTTATGTAATTGGCGACTGTGATAGCTCGCATTGTCCATTACTATCACGCTATTCTGAGGAATGTTTGGTAAAAGACAATTCTTGAACCATTCCTCAAAAACTAACAAATTTTACCACAAAAAGATATTTAAATATAAATTAAGCAACCTAACCTACCTGATGTGCCTATATATAATTATAATTATTACAATCCGGTCCTTTCCACATAATAATAACAAACGGTCATAAATAATGGGATGGCCCAGGTACTTTTATTGCAGTCAATAAGTTATATCCATTTTTCGTGAAACAATCTTTACTTTCGGAGGTCTTAAATGATAACCATTAAAAAAAAGCAAACCCATGTCGTATTACCACGTCATTAATTAAGGAATACGCGGTATACTCGTTGCTCTTTTCAGGTCCTTAATATTATAAAAGCAATGACAGGGCCATGCCAAGCCTTTCTGCCGCCCTCGGGCAAGTCACTTTTATGCATCTCCCCTCACAATGATTGACAATTCAAAAGTTTATACAGGGTGTCCATTTTTCGGTTTTTTTCGGGGTGCAGCTACTTTTTTGTGAAACAAAAGATTCCCCAATTAGAATTTTTCTAGGAACCTCGTTTTTGATACAGGGTGGCAACTATTTAATTGAACACTATGGGTATCTTTTGAACGGTAATATTTACGAAGTTGGTTAAATTAGAGAAAATGTGCAGTTTTTAAAGCTTCCTTAGAATCCCCTATCGACGTTGTCGAATTGTTTTTGATTCGTGAGATACAGGGCGATTTGTTAAAAACGTCTAAAACTAATTTCTTTAATAACTCGAAAGCTTTTGATTTTAGAAAAACGCTCTTTAAATAAAAGCTTTATATTTTTTCTTTCCTATAAAATGGCGTTATCAGTTTCTTTATGTCATTTTTTATAACTTAGATATCATGGTCAACTTCATTTTTTTAAATAGGGACCTGGATTTTTTATTTTATTTTTTGATTGTATTTTTTACCCCAAATACAATGATGTATCGCTCAATGGCATTTACCTTAGTTTCGGCACAAATTATACATCGTCAGGAAAGTTTTGAGAATTTTCTCTGTACGAATCTGATTTTTTGAAATAATAAATACATGATATTTTCATTTGATTTAGCTATAATTCAGATAAAATTATGACTAGTAAAAATCTTTCCTTCTTAAAAGTAATATTGACCAGATTTCACCTAAGATCGACGAAACTAAAAATAGGTACAAATTCAAATATTCAACCGCTTATGAATAATAACTAAATTTTGCTTTAATAATATCATTTCATTAAATGCTTGAAATGGCCTCCTTGATTTTCAATACAACGGTTGGTTCTTTTCTCTATTTGTTCAATAGCGTGTCTCACCATGTCGGATGTAACGGGGCATCGATTATACGTCTCTGAAGTTCGTGGATATTATTACATGGGGGTGTAATATACTTTGTTCTGCAATATTCCCCACAAAAAATAATCTAGCGGATTAATGCATGGGGATCGAGGTGGCTACGGAGCAGGCCCGTTGGTTCCGATCCAGTTTCCAGGAAACCGTCCATTTAAATAATCACGGATGATTAAAGCATTATGAGCTGCACATCCGTCTTGCTGGAACCATTTTATTTTTCTTAAAACCGCTAATGGCACTTCATCTAAACAATGTTCTAAATCTTGTTGTAGTAAATTTAAATATCTTATGCTATTTAAATTGTTTTCGAGAAAAATTGGCCCGATTACCCTATCCGCAACTAGCCCACACCATAGATGTATTTTAAATCGCACCTGAGGTTTAATTTCTAGAACCAAATGGGGATTTTCGGTCGCCCAATAATGCTTATTTTTTCGATTAAATATACCGCAGTTGGTGAAGGTAGTCTCGTCACTCTATAGAATTGATTGATACAATTCTGGATTAGCATTTTGAGTCCGAAAACACTCGCAAAATCTACGTCGCCTTTCGGGGTCCCCTGCATGAAGCTGCTGTACAGGATGAAATTTATGGTCATGGAACTTGTGTTTTTTCAGGATTTTCTTTACTCCTACAGAAGTTATACAACATTCTCTTGCTATAGGTACCGACGAGTTTTCAGGATTAATATTAATTTGAGCCAGCACATTAATCTCGTTTGTATTCGGTTCTAAATGATATTTATTTCTTTTCTTTAAAACACTACCTTCTTCTACCATGCATTTGCTAATTCGTTGAAATATCAGTCTCGAAGGTTGAATTCTCTCGGGATATGAAATAGAATAGTTTCTCTGCGTTAAGAACGAATTTCGAAAATTTCTAATGTAAACTTCGTACATATCACGTTTTACCTCAACTGAAAACCTTTTTTAGTTAAAAGCCGAGCTAGGGGTTTGACAGAAATGACAAAATTTGTTTTACTTTCTGACTGTGTCAACTTGATTTAAAGTAAATAAAAATATGTTCATTCATTTTGCTAAACTTTCATAAAATCAAGGAGGCCATTTCGAGCATTTAATGAAATAATATTAATAAAGTAAAATTTAGTTATTATTCATTCGGCGCGGCGGTTGAATATTTGAATTTGTACCTTTGTCGATCTTAGGTGAAATCTGGTCAATATTAGTTTTAAGAAGGAAAGATTTTTACTAGTTATAATTTTATCTCAATTATAGGTAAATCAAATGAAAATATCATGGATTTATTATTTCAAAAAATCAGGTCCGTACTGAGAAAATTCTCAAAATGTTCCTGATGATGTATAATTTGTGCCGAAACTAAGGTAAATGCCATTGAGTGATACATCATTGTATTTGTGGTAAAAAATACAATCAAAAAATAAAATAAAAAATCCAGTTCCGTAAAAAAAAAATTAAGTTGACCATGATATCTAAGTTATAAAAAATGACATAAAGAAACTGATAACGCCATTTTAAAGGAAAGAAAAAAATATAAAGCTTTTATTTAAAGAGCGTTTTTCTAAAATCAAAAGCTTTCGAGTTTTTAAAGAAATTAGTTTTAGACGTTTTAACAAATCACCCTGGTTCTCAACAATTCGGCAACGTCGATAGGGGAGTCTAAGGAAGCTTTAAAAACTGCACATTTTCTCTAATTTAACCAACTTCGTAAATATTACCGTTCAAAAGATACCCATAGTGTTCAATTATTCAATTCAGTTCTTAACAAGCTTCTCACAAATATATAATACTTTATTTTTAGTTAAGGAGGGTTGTCGTTTCGCTGTACAAATGGTACGTTTTGGTCTGCTAATCAATTTTGGGTTTGCCTTGCATAGAGACAGGATGCAAGGTCTGGCCAGAACATAAATCGTCTCCAGCATGTTTTTCTTTAATACAATTAACCAGGTTCGTAAGACAATTATCGATATACCTTTGACTATCCAGGGCTTCACCTCTGACCCGACCCACATAAGGCCTGGATACACCCCTGGTGAAAATAGCGCACTATTCTTATCAGGGAATTTTGCCTTTTGGTTAAATTTTACATTTTATCAGGGACCTCTACAATATTGTCAATATAAAAACGATTCCGCGATAGTTCCCGCGCTATGGTCTTCTTAGATGTTCGATATTGTTGTGTTAGTTTCCTTGTTAATGTACCAAGTGTGTTATTCACCCTTCTTACCAGTCTTTCTGATCTTACTCTGGTAAAAATTCTAGGCCTTCCACTTTTTGGAAGGTTCATACAAGGAATACCTTGCTCACATTCAGCAATTGACCGATAAATGGTTATAAGCGATATAGTTTGATTTTCAAAAATGCGTATTATTTCGGATTTAGGGACCCGTCCAACTAAATTATAAATACTTTCCGAATTTCTAATTTCTAAGCCATATCGATTTAATCAATTTAAAAACAGACCTGTCAACGTTAAGTGAAGGTGTCAAACTAGTTTTGGATACCAGGGCAACTTGATATTTTCTTCTTATTAACACTTTTATTGCATCTGAAATTTCTGCCGAAACTTATGGAACATACGGTATTTCGTAAAACTTAACTAATTATACTATACAGTTCAAGTACATATTATACTACCAAAAAAAATTACATTTATTCCTCGAATCACTTTTTCGTTACTATTTTTACCCAATAATATAATAAGATATGCATCGTTTGCAGAAATGGTAAATATTATACAAACAAATTGTGTCATAGTTATAAGACCTACTTTTTTTATAATTACTTACTATTGTAATAAAATTAATTAGGTAGTTATTACCGTTTTCTTCATATTATGTATATTAAAGAAGTGCAGCGAATAGCTAAATATTTTGGTTTATTAAATGAAAGCGTAGAGTACGCGAAGCACTATTAGGGCCGGTTGTATAAACACTTTGAACTGTAGTTCACTCTTGAACTCTAGTTCAAAGTAAAAAAGTTGTTGTACAGACAATATTTTACACTGATCTCAGTTCAAATCAGGAGTTCACGTGAACGTCCACTTTTGGCGGTTCAGAAGTTGAACTGTCGATCCAAGCACTTTCTAACCTCAAATATATTTCTTGTGTCAGGTCAGTGTCATATTATACAATACAGTAAATTATCGTTATCTTGTTATCGTTATCTTAAATGTAGGAGTTTAATGAAATTATAACTGATGATGAAGATTTTTGGATTTTGTGGATACAGTCAATGCTGTGAACACGGATATACCGGAAAAATCCTGATCAATTTGCTAAATGAACAGACAATGAATATTTCCAAAGATTACGCTTAACAAAAAACACAGCTGTTTGTTTTTATTTATTTTAACGTACGTATCTAATAATATATATATTTTTTTTATGGAATCAATAAGCTCTATTCGCTTTAGAAATGTATCGCCAGTCTGCAAATACAATTTTAAATATTTAAGTTCTTATTTTTAACAATATTTTATAAGTACACCGAATAGAAAAGCTTGGAAAGCAAGCCCGCCAAACGCCAAATCAAATAAAAGGTTATATTTTATGTCAAAAATCTAAAATAAAATAAAAGTAACTAAATAATAGTCATGCCAACATAAATTGATCTTAGTTCAGCTGAACTAAGGTTCAATTTATATTGAACAACGTAATATTGAATGAACGTAGTTCATAGGTTGATCGGCGTTCCGTTGAACCTAAGTTCAGAGTTGTTTTATACAACCGGCCCTAAATAATCCTGAGGAGCGAACTAATATGCAGGTAGGATCCTGCAATAGTGCGTGAGGCTTTCATAGCTTCATATGAATTAAGTTAAGAATTTTATTCATATCCTGATTTATACTGTGTATGTGTATGGGTTTGTTGTAATAAAATATTTTCCCATATACAGGGTTTTATTTTATTAAATTGAACTTCCAGTATTTTATTGCATATTTAGATCGGATAAGTATCTTTTATAGTTGCCTAACATTTTACGTAATTTGCTTCTTATAAATAAAAGTAAAAGAAAGTTTTGCGATGCTGAAAAAAAAATCAAAAGACAAATCACTGGTTCGGATTTATGATAAGGGATCATAGATATTATGCATCTATGTATTAGGATTTATCAATTTTATACAAGGTGTTCATAATAAGGTTTCAAAAACGATACATTTTAAAATAACTGTTCTGAAAAAACTACATGTTTATTATTTTTTGTAATACATCATATAAGTTATTTCCAGTCGTTTTTTAAATAATTGAAATTTTCATAAATTATGAACTACAGTAAATGTTGAAAAAACCCGGACGGAAAAAGCCACACGAAGCAAATTCTTAAAAAAGGAGGAAATTTCTGGCTTTCCGGAGGTCTGGCAGCCCTACTATTGCATTGAAAGCATGCCACGTCACAAGTGATAAGAACACGAGGTGACAATATGCTCTATTAATTTGTTTATGTTACTCGATAAGATAATGTAATGTTCTGAATTGTGAATAAAATTGAAAAATTGCAATACTTTTTTTCCAATACCAATATGCAAAATTATTATTTCCCAGACCACCCGATGATCCTTATACAGGGTCCGCAAACGAAGCGTGGACGGAAGGTTAAATCGTTATCGAAGAACTTATCAACAATACTAAAACAGCTTGAGATATTGGATTAAAAGCGGTATGTTTCAAAAATATTTTACATTATACAGGGTGGCCCAAAAAAGTGTGACAGCATAAAGTTATATTTTTTTAAATGGGACACCCAGTATTTTATTATATAGCAACCACCCTGTATATTCTGTTGGTAAAATCCGAGCGGCTTGATTTATTTTACAAGGTGGGCTATAAAAACACTTTCGCAGGGTTCGGAAGATTCCTGTGTTAGTATCGAATGACCCTAATTTTTGTTATCTGATGTTATTAATTCAGAGGGGTTGAAAAGACACCCTCGAATAGTTTTAATTGATATCACACCTAAATTCCTGTAGTTTTAACTATATGTCTGCTCCAAAGTTAGGCAATTAGACACGAATTAGCTTTGACATACACTTGTTTTATTATCTTGTAAAAATCATTCAGCTTCTTACATAATTGTCATTCCTTAAGAAATATTTTTACTTGCTATTACAAATGTCACTTCCCATTTTATTTATGCTGGCTTTCTAGTTTAATAGACAATATAACTTTTGACAAAACTTCTAAATTTAACACAATTTACTAAAATTGTGGAGTCACCCAAGTTGTTACGAACTGAATCTACAAAACTCTCAAAAGGTCATAAAACTCACGTATTTCCGATTTAATATCTTTTAGTCACAATAACTCACAAAATAACTTTGTTCTGGATAGCGTAAATTAATCGGTTTCTTGAGCGCTAACCTTCCACGTCCTAATCGATTTAGGAAAACCCGATGACATATATTCGCGTTCCACTTTTTGTTTCGGACAGAGATTCGTTCTGGATCAAATACTTTTTACTTATTTTCCGGAAAACGGGCAGAGTTTTCTGTAGACTTCGCGACCAGTTCGTTGGATGGACTGCTGAAACGAGCGAAATTTTCCGCTTAAATAAGGCTTTTCCGCCCTCTGGGTGGCCAAAAGAAGGGTTCCCCTTCGACAGTTTTATTGTTTTTTCTTGGAATACTGACAGAATTGACGATTTATCGGCGTATAAGGTTCAAAATCGAGCATTAGTCCCCGAAATCCCTGACTCCCAATATGCCCACGTCGTAAATCCTGTCATTGAGAGCACCCCTCTTATTTGTTTAGTCATGTTTTCCAGAGGTAGTAGGGGTAAAGTTTACCCGATTGCCATATCGCTTTCCGCGCGTTTAGTAATATTAAATTTTCCGTCGCGGCCGGTCCGAATTTCAATTGTTTTCCGAAGTTGAGAAAGAAGGGAATTATACGTATAGAGTGCAATGTTCTAAGTTATTTTGTGAAAATAAAAAAATAAAATTATAGTAATTTTTTTTTTGTGAAATTACTCTTTGGATTATCTATAAAAACGTAAGTTTTTTTTTTAATAATTTTCTACAATTTATTTGAATTTATTTTATTTTATTTAATTTTGGCTCTTATGGACTTAGAAAATTCTGGTAAATAGATAAAAAAAATTTTAATTCCTTATTAAGTCGTTTTTAAAAGTTTTTCCAATATTATTTGTCATTAATTTAATTTTGTACAATTTTTGAATATTAAATTTTATTTTTATTAAATTATTTATTTATTTTTTCCTGATTGAGGACTTAGCAAATTTTTGATAAAAATTAAATTTTAATTTAATTTTTTTTTGAAATATTATTTGGACTCAGATAATATTTTATTTATAATTGCTAAATTTTTTCAAATAAATACTTAATTAATTTATTTTTAGTTCTTTATATTTTTAAATTTTTTTATAAAATATTTTGACAATATCAGCTGATCGGTTTATCCCAATTTTCAATAAAAATTTTATAAAGTTTTTCTCTATTTTAAATATTTTTCTTTCGCGTTTTTGTATAGTTTTTCGTGTCCACCACATCCCTTCCTCCTCTACTTTAAAATACCTTAACATTTACAAAAGGTATTTTAACAAGTATTTTATAAACCGGTAGTCAAAATGAATTAATTAATAGGTCAAGTTTTATACCTCGAGTTCAATAAGGTGAACGTTATCGGAACACGTGTCGTTGAAAATTTTATGGCCTTTTGATTATCAACCTTCTTTTTAAAAGAGGGTTCAACCCCTAACACTTAAATTCGTAATACATTCTATAATTAATAGCTTACGTTATTTTTATAGATATATGGATTTAGAGCTGTGAAATTTACTTCATTATCATTACAAAAAAATCTTTTATCCATATATCTACAATTTTATTTACAATCCTAAAAAAAATTTTAGCTACGTTTCATTTAATAAATTCCTTAATTAAAATTTACCTTAAATTTTATACTAAAATTCCTCACTTAGATCTATTTACTTATTCAACTGTTTATTCGTAATCTTTTTCGTTTCAAGGTCATTTTGAGGTTTTCCAGGTGCAGGATGTCGTATTCTTCCTGATCCTCGTGTTCTGCATTTCTGGACGTAGACGTAGACGGCTGTGGTTCCGTTGTGGATTGGACCCACGCTTCTGTAGCGGCGACGTAGCGATCTCGTAAATTGTCCTCTGGGTACATGCTGTTAGGTTCTGGTGGGGGTTGGACGTCATCTGATGTTTCCGAGTTCTGGAGATCGGATACTGGTGGGCTTTGGCTCTCTCTGCTTTCTTGTTCCGTCTGCGCACTGGCCTCGTCGGTAATTTGGCTGACTGGAGTTGGTGGTAGTATCTGTTGATTACACTCCTGACAAGGGCACTGGGTCATGCCATGCTGCCGGAGTAGGTGCCAGAATCCTGAGAGTTGGAAAAGGTTCCTTTCCATGGGTACTGGTCGACAGATGGGACAGTCACACCAGTCGGACCTATAGTGTTGATTGTACGCTCTAGCCCAGTCCGTCCTAAAGGCTTGATACTCTATATGGAGCAAAGACATCCATAAAGCAACCGTTGCCCTTAAAGGAATATATTCCTCGCTTATTGGCGTATTTCCTCCGATTTGCCAGTACAAGTCGTAGACATGGTGTAGCGCTAGCCTGAGTAGTTGATTTCGTAGAGGTTGGTTTTGTTCAATCATTCTTGAATAGGTTAAAAACAGGATCATCCACTCCATTGTTATAGAAAGTTTTTAATTTTTATTTATTGAAAGTTATTCTCCGTCACTTCACTAAGTCCACGTCCACTTTAAGTTTTCTTTGCGAAGTCTTTTCGCGGCACTCACGCAGTCTTCGGCTATCACGCACTGTTTGAAATTTTATAATGGATTAAAAGTTTTTCACTGGTTCAATTTGCTTTTATATCCTTATAGGGTGCGAGCTACTTTTATTTTTCCCATGAGAATTCCCTTGTTTAAAAAGTTTTAGTCATACACCTGGAACTGTTAAATTCTCGTATTTATTCTTAATTGTTTTTAAAAGCTTTCATTATTTTAAAAGTCTTATCTTAATCTATTTTTATTCCCTAAATAGTAACTACTTATGTTTTACGCTTCATTAGTTTCCTGTAATCCCCTTTTCTGTGGTTTACATAGGGTGTCTAATTAGAAGGGTCCATACCTTCCGTAACATGTGGTCTAAATTTTCTTCATGGTGCAAATTCTCCGAACTTTATTGATTTTTAGAGAGGGCAGCACTTACTGGAACATTTGTTCTATACATCTGCCATTTTATTTCCCTTTTACCTTCCTTCTTTATCTTACTAATATGCTTCATTTAAGTTTAACTAGGTGGCGCTAATGGTATCTTTTATTCTTTTCTAACATGCCTCTGGTATTGATTTTTAGTGTAGAAGCTGAAATTTATATACTGTCTTATTTTTCTAACCTAGGTGTCGGTAGTGAGTAGTTTTTTATTGATTTTATCTTTATACCATATCTTCTTTCTCTTTTCCAAATAGGCTGAATTTAATTCTTGGTAGGCTTCTTATTTCTTACCGCAGGTGGCGTATTGACTCTCCTCTCTGGTGCTGTCGGTTTATTTTCTTGTAACAAACACCATGTTGCATCTAAATTTTTTTAACTTCTTATATTCTATTTTTAGGTGACTCCAATTAATCTTATCTAATCCATATCATAATCTAGGAACCTTCTTGGGGTCGGAATCTCTCTTGTGCGCGTGCGCTGAAACACTGGCATTTCGACTTCTGGTTCACTATCTGAATTTTCTGATTCAGCGTTTTCATCACTTAATTCTAACTCATCCTCGGCTTCTGCTATATTTATAGGCTCTTGTCTGCCTCCAAAATTTATAAATTCTTCGATATTATCCTGAATTAGCTCATTCTCTGCTAGACTATTTACTTCTTCCATGTTTTCTTCTTCTATGCTTTCTAACTTTTCTTTTATTTAACTTCACATTTCCTTGAAATATGTCATTTTCTTTACATATTTTTAATCTGTCAGCATGGATCATTAATTCTTGCTTTTCTCTGGGTGCTTTTATTTTAAACGTAACAGGATCTTTTAACATTCAGTACGGACCTGTCTACTTTTAAATATGTCAATATATTCCATAATCAGTTCTCTTAATCTAATTTTCTGCCGACATATTTTTCTAATTATAATATTCTTAAAATGTTATCTACCTCTTTTCCACTTATTTTGTTAATAGGCAGATTTTCCTTAAAAATTTTCCTTTTCCTGTGAGCTCTCTCTCGTAACCTTCTAAATCTCATACGTATTCTTATTTTTATTTCGATTTCTGTTATTTTCGCAACTTTTACAGGAACAATCTTCTGTTTTGCACAACCCTTTAGAAAATAGGACCCTGTCGGTGTATTCTCGTTTTGTTCGTAAACAATAAATGGTGTGGAAACTTTCATTATTCCTTTTAAGTTGAAAAAACTGTCATTGGAGGTAATTGCACCATTTTCATCCTCTTAATGAAAATATCTTCAAAAACTTCTTCAACCAATTCTTTGGTCCTTTTTAAAAAACATTCCTCAACCAATTCTTTGGTCCTTTTGGGTACCCTTCGTCATCCTTCCTAGATGAATACACAAATTCTTCATTACATACTTATCTCCGCTTCCATTTTAGGCAAGCCTCTCATCAAATATACTTCTCTGTATATTTCTCCTACAACATTGGACTACACTTTCCAATACATACGTGCAATTATTTCTCCAAATTTTTCTTCTCCTCAGTTAGCTGCTAAAACTAGGTATGGCTTACCATCAAGTCCAGCTTTAATGACACTACACTGTTTTTTTCCTCTTGTAAAGTTAACTCTTTTCCAAACAAATACATGCGGTTACAGCTCCAGTCTAATTTCACTCCAAATTTTCTTAGAAAATCCATTCCTAAAAGGATATCTGCCTCAAAACTATAAGTTTTTGTAACCATAAATTCCTGCTGAATTTTTATATTTCCAGGAAACTCCATTGATACCTTTGTTACTCCTAAGGTAGATATGCTATTTCCTTGTATAGCTACTAAATTAATATTTAAATTATTTTCTACAACCCCTTCGGCAATCTCAGGTTTTATTAGGGATATAACTGCTCCACAATCAATCAAAGCAAGGCGTGGCTTACCATCGATTCTTACCTTGATGACGCTGCATGGTTTGATATTTTCTCTTTTGTGCACGTAAATATCCCTATTTTTGATGTTCCTTTTACTCCCAGTTTGCTTGGACTACAGCGGACGAAGTCAGACGTTGAAACTCGACCGCTTTGTCGTTTAACCCTGTTCTCGGCTGACCTGTATTCTTTTCATTTCTTGGACGATTTCTTGCAAAGTGTCCAATCTCGTTGTACGAATAACATCTTCTATCCGGCATTTTCCTCATGAAAATGTTTCCTTGACGTGTCCTACTTGCTTGACCTTGTGCTCTACTTGTTTGACCTGTATAATTTCCTGCAGGGTAATTTAAATCTCTTCCCCAGCAATAATTCGCTGTGTGACCCATTTTTAGACATTTCGTACATTTCAATTCGCTATTTTTTCTATCGTGATATCTTCTTGAGTCGGTAGTTGACGTGCTTGTTACTAATCTGCATTCTCTACCTCTCAGTGGGTGAATTAAATTCTCGATACTTTCCTCCCGTTCAGCTATTGATAAAGCGTCATCCAGGGTTTTTGGATCTCCTGACAATACTCGTTGTTTTATTGGCATATTTAATCCTAGCGTAAACTGTGTAGTAATGTCCTCTTCCAATTTTTCTTTTATAGGATCGTCTTTCGCTGGGTCTCCTGTCAAATTAATTATCCTATTTCCTAATAACTTTAACCTAGTTAAAAATTGTCTGCAAGTCTCGCCTGTTCTCTGTTTACATTCTATGAAATTTTTAACTGCGGCTCCTTTTACATATTGTCTTTTAAACTGGTCTTTCAAGCCTTCTTTTAAAATTACCCAGCTTTTTGTATTTCTTAATGCTGGTTCAGAATCTATGAATTGTTTAGCTTTATTTCTTAATTTTAATAATGTTATAGCTACCAGTTGCGTTTCGATCCAGGCTGCAAGTATTCCAGTTCCTTCTACAATCGTTAGGAAGTCGTCAATTGGTGTCGTTCCATCATATGTTGGCAAGGAATCCAATCCTATTACGATGTTCCCATAACTTGTCGGAATTCCAGGGCTTGTTGTTGTCGTTCCTGCTGTCGTAGGCGTGATATTTGTCGTTGTGGCCATTTTCTTCTTTGGTGGAATTTTGATGCTAACACTTTATATGGGGGTATCCACAAGTAAGAATCTTCTATTCTTTCCCGAAAGTTAAAAAACTAGCCAAAACAAAAACCCCACACAACGGACACCAGTTATAGCAACCACCCTGTATATTCTGTTGGTAAAATCCGAGCGGCTTGATTTATTTTACAAGGTGGGCTATAAAAACACTTTCGCAGGGTTCGGAAGATTCCTGTGTTAGTATCGAATGACCCTAATTTTTGTTATCTGATGTTATTAATTCAGAGGGGTTGAAAAGACACCCTCGAATAGTTTTAATTGATATCACACCTAAATTCCTGTAGTTTTAACTATATGTCTGCTCCAAAGTTAGGCAATTAGACACGAATTAGCTTTGACATACACTTGTTTTATTATCTTGTAAAAATCATTCAGCTTCTTACATAATTGTCATTCCTTAAGAAATATTTTTACTTGCTATTACAAATGTCACTTCCCATTTTATTTATGCTGGCTTTCTAGTTTAATAGACAATATAACTTTTGACAAAACTTCTAAATTTAACACAATTTACTAAAATTGTGGAGTCACCCAAGTTGTTACGAACTGAATCTACAAAACTCTCAAAAGGTCATAAAACTCACGTATTTCCGATTTAATATCTTTTAGTCACAATAACTCACAAAATAACTTTGTTCTGGATAGCGTAAATTAATCGGTTTCTTGAGCGCTAACCTTCCACGTCCTAATCGATTTAGGAAAACCCGATGACATATATTCGCGTTCCACTTTTTGTTTCGGACAGAGATTCGTTCTGGATCAAATACTTTTTACTTATTTTCCGGAAAACGGGCAGAGTTTTCTGTAGACTTCGCGACCAGTTCGTTGGATGGACTGCTGAAACGAGCGAAATTTTCCGCTTAAATAAGGCTTTTCCGCCCTCTGGGTGGCCAAAAGAAGGGTTCCCCTTCGACAGTTTTATTGTTTTTTCTTGGAATACTGACAGAATTGACGATTTATCGGCGTATAAGGTTCAAAATCGAGCATTAGTCCCCGAAATCCCTGACTCCCAATATGCCCACGTCGTAAATCCTGTCATTGAGAGCACCCCTCTTATTTGTTTAGTCATGTTTTCCAGAGGTAGTAGGGGTAAAGTTTACCCGATTGCCATATCGCTTTCCGCGCGTTTAGTAATATTAAATTTTCCGTCGCGGCCGGTCCGAATTTCAATTGTTTTCCGAAGTTGAGAAAGAAGGGAATTATACGTATAGAGTGCAATGTTCTAAGTTATTTTGTGAAAATAAAAAAATAAAATTATAGTAATTTTTTTTTTGTGAAATTACTCTTTGGATTATCTATAAAAACGTAAGTTTTTTTTTTAATAATTTTCTACAATTTATTTGAATTTATTTTATTTTATTTAATTTTGGCTCTTATGGACTTAGAAAATTCTGGTAAATAGATAAAAAAAATTTTAATTCCTTATTAAGTCGTTTTTAAAAGTTTTTCCAATATTATTTGTCATTAATTTAATTTTGTACAATTTTTGAATATTAAATTTTATTTTTATTAAATTATTTATTTATTTTTTCCTGATTGAGGACTTAGCAAATTTTTGATAAAAATTAAATTTTAATTTAATTTTTTTTTGAAATATTATTTGGACTCAGATAATATTTTATTTATAATTGCTAAATTTTTTCAAATAAATACTTAATTAATTTATTTTTAGTTCTTTATATTTTTAAATTTTTTTATAAAATATTTTGACAATATCAGCTGATCGGTTTATCCCAATTTTCAATAAAAATTTTATAAAGTTTTTCTCTATTTTAAATATTTTTCTTTCGCGTTTTTGTATAGTTTTTCGTGTCCACCACAATTACATATTTAGGTTCGTATTACTATCGTTTATAAGTGCCTCAAATTTTATTTAATTTGGTTTTGTAGTTTCGGAGAAATAAAATAAAAACTAAAAAGAAAGTTTTGCAGTCCTGAATAAAAAAATCAAAAAAACAATACAGAACTATTTTTTTAACCTCGGCATTGAGTGAAATTTATGACAGGGGGTCTAGAGATACTATGAATGTAATTGCGTTTATTTATTTTATAAAGGGTGTTCATAATAAGCTTTCAAAAACCCCACATTTTAAAATAATTTTTCTCAAGTTTTTCAAATGGAATGGCTTGTATTACAAAAAAAATTGTTTTTTTTTGTAATACAAGCATATAAGTTATATCCAGCCGTTTTCGAAATAATTATAAATATCATAAATTATGTTGTTTAAATAGAGTTTTTATTGGGAAATTTTGTTATAGACGACTAGACTAATAATTGTAAAATAAAAAAAATAAATGTTCAAAATAGCTTCCTTTTACTTAATTTAATGATTTTCCTCTACTGCCAACAGAACTCTTAATTCATTTTCTTCATTAATAACGGGTTTATTGATTATCATCCTTTTTGTGTACGCAACGCTTCCTGTTGCTACAAATCTTTGCAACAACTTCTCGAAGGTTTCTGGTCTCAGCTTTCTCGCAATATCTGGATATCTTTCAGCATACAGTCGGCTCGCGAGGAGGAAATTTCTTGCACATTTATCCAGTATAAAAATCATATGTACCATTTCTAAAGTTGTAAAATTCGACATTTTGTGTAAGTTAGTACTTAATTTCGACGACTGAACAAGTGTAAATAATTTTATTTGGCTGTCATAGTGACAATCTAAACAAAAAAAATCATGGCAACTCGATTAAAAATAAAAAATAAAATTAATTAAATAAAAGTAGCAAAAATGTAGGCTTTTAAAATTTATATCGAAATAACTAAAATACGGTAAACTCTAAGAGTAAAAGGAAGCTATTTTGAACATTTACTTTAGTTTACAATTATTAGTCTAGTCGCTTATAACAAAATTTCCCAATAAAAACTCTATTTAAACAACATAATTTATGATATTTATAATTATTTCAAAAACGGCTGGATATAACATATATGCTTGTATTACAAAAAAAAATTGTCTATGATTTGTATATGAAATAGCCAAATAATATACAGGGTGTTCCATTTGAAAAACTTGAGAAAAATTATTTTGAAATGTGGGGTTTTTGAAAGCTTATTATCAACACCCTGTATAAAATAAATAAACGCAATTACATTCATAGTATCTCTAGACCTCTTGTCATAAATTTCACTCAATGCCGAGGTTAAAAAAATAGTTCTGGATTGTTTTTTTTTTGATTTTTTTTATTCAGGACTGCAAAACTTTTTTTTTTAGTTTTTAATTTATTTCTCCGAAACTACGAAACCAAATTAAATAAAATTTGAGGCACTTATAAACGATAGTAATACGAACCTAAATATGCAATAAAATACTGGGTGTTCTATTTAAAAAAATATAACTTTATGCTGTCACACTTTTTTGGGCGACCCTGTATAATGTAAAATATTTTTGAAACATGCCGCTTTTAATCCAATATCTCATGCTGTTTCAGTATTGTTGATAAGTTCTTCGATAATGATTTAATCTTCCGTCCACGCTTCGTTTTCGGACCCTGTATAATAAGGGCGTATTTTTGTCTACACAGTAGAACTTTAAAATACTAATTCAGATTGAATGGTACTACCAAGAAAAGTAAGCGACGAGAACAAATGAGTTCGAAACCGATCTGCAGGTGGTTGCATCCTATCAATGGAGAGGGCTTCCTTTTCTTGGTAGTACCATTCAATCTGAATTAGTATTTTAAAGTGCTACTGTGTAGACAAAACACGCCCTTATTGTATAAGGATCATCGGGTGGTCTGGGAAATAATAATTTTCCATATTGGTATTTGATATTAATACCACCTGAAAAGCATAGACTTTTTATTTCTGAAATAAATACTTTTTTTATAAATTTGTATCCTCTTTTAAAAGGCAGACAATTGAACCAAAATCCATGGCGTTAAGGAAAGGTCCCTCATCGCAACAAACTATAATAAAGCTATATTCTACCACTAATTTTTTCCACAGGGCGTTAAGAAATTAAGAAAAAAAAAGTTACTTTAGTTCTAGCAAGTCTACACTTTACTAAAAATTTGACCAAGATCGTACAACAATTCAAAAAGTTACAGGACTTACTTGCCTAACATTATCTTTGTCCGGAATCTATTGTGGGGGAGATTTACAAAATTACATTTTACCGTTGCTTAAATAATAATTACCTTAGTTAATTAAATAGTATTCGATATCTAATTTATTACCTAATGATAAGACATACCTGTTTTAAAGGTACTATAGTTAATTGATGTTTATTGTAAAAGTTTTAATTACCCATGACGAAAAATTTGCCTAAGTTTTTCAAAGTACTTATTTGTCACTATTTATAATAATTAATAATTTGTAGACCTTGAACATGATGGTACGTTATGGGTATAAGGTCGGAATATTTTCACTAAAAAAAAACCATAAAATAAATTACAAACGTATGCGTTACAAGGTTTTTTAGGAAATGACAATCTTTGGCTGTTTGTCTTCTGCTAACCAGTTTTACTTATACTTGGTAGGTGTAAAGTGTAAATTCTTGAAAATATTTAGATTGTTTGTTTGAATAGTATACTAAGGTTTTATTGTTTTAATAATTAACAATTAACATCGAATTGTATTTCTAAATAATAACAACGTTAACCACCCAAAAATACCCCGTTGTTGCAAAATATTTATACAGGGTGTCTCAAAAACATGTGCCATCGCTCTTGTGGTGATTCCTTATCCAAAAATAAGACATATCAAGATGCTTTGTTTGAAAGATACATGATACATTTTAAAAAATATTTCGGTATTTTCAAGATATTTCCGAATCGGCTTTAGTAACATTGGTAGTGTTGTGATCGCTCGAGCAAAAAACCGCTTGAGTACTCGATTATTGAAATAACCGACATTGCCCGATTATTAAAAAAACTGCTCGAGTTATAAATTCAATCGAAAATCGTCGCTTGTTACTTATTATCTTTCACTCGATAATAATAATAATAATAATAATACTTCTTTATTTCAAATTATATTCTACAAAGTAGCATGAAAGTGAAATGACGTCATGCAATGGAAAAGATTTACCATTCCTTGTCTAAAAAGTCTACTAATGTATAGGGTTCAATATCTATTAACACTTTTTTTAATGTTTTTTTCCACTTTGACACACTCTTTTACGAAGACGAGGATATAATAAGTTTTTTGTTCTTGCATAGTTAATATCGACATTTACAGTTTCAAACTTGTTCTTATTCCTAAACAAAAACATCAGACATTCAAAAATATAAAGCCCATAGACTGTTAGAATATTCATTTGTTTAAATATTCCCCTACACGAATCTAAAAGGTTCATTTTATTAATTATCATTATTGCTCTCTTTTGTATTATAAAACCCCTTTGTAGTTCAGAGCTACTTCCCCAGAACAGTATGCCATATCTCAGGACGGACTCAATTTGCATTGTATAGAATTTTTAAGGTTCATATATTTAGCCACTACTTTTATTCCATAACCTATACTACTCAGTTTCAAACACAAACCATTAATATGATTAACCCATGATAAAAATTTTGTGTTATTATCTAAAATTATCTGTTTGTCACCTAGAGTGATTTTATCAGGTTTATTCAATTTATTCTGCTTAATCCTGAAAAGAAGTAATTTAGTTTTCTAGTCATTTAAACTTAATTTATTTTGTGAAAACCAGTTGCTTATCATAACAAAAGCATTTTCTGCATTGTTAATAAGATCCTCAATATTTTATCCTGATACAAGGAGATTCGTGTCTTCTGCATAGTTTGTTGTTCAACAACTATTTTCGATACTACTGAGGTCATTTAAAAAGATAATGAATAGTATAGGCCCGAATATACTCCCCTGACCTATGCCAATACTGTTTCTTTGTAAATCAGATTTTACTTCGTTGTTACAATCGTGAAACACCACTCTTTGCATTCTATCCGACAGATAAGACTTTATCCGCTCATGTGCATTTCCTCTAATTCCATATTTATTCAGTTTATACAATAATAAATTCCTATCGATGCAGTCATACGCTTTGCTTAAGTCCATAAACATACCTAGAGCCAGGTTTTTATTTTCCAACTGATCTAATATGGCCTTCGTAAATTGAAAAATTGTAGTAGTGGTGGACCTTCCTGTCAAATAGCCATGCTGTGTTTGAGAGAAAAACCTACATTTATTCATAAAATTAATCAATCGAGAACACATTACTAGTTCAAAAATCTTAGAAAAACTAGGAAGTAAGCTTATAGGCGAGCTTCGCTTGACGCCGACCGAAATGTGCTGCTTGGTAGTGTGACCGCTCGATAGGAAATACTACTCTAGTTACAAATTCAAGCGATAAATCGAAAGTCGTTGCCTTTCACTTGATACCCGATCTTCGCTCGTCGCCGCGCGTCAACCGAAATGTGCCGATTGGCGACGTTCGAGTTTGACGCTCAGAAGGCTGACACGACATACGTCTTTGTTGAAAGCACATAAACGAGAAGGTGCATACAAAAAAATATTCCAAATCCCTTAGCGGATTCATCGCGACATGGGTTTTGTTTTAACTGGGACTGGCTAGCCAGCGGCGATTGTAAATTTTTTAAAAATTAAAGGATATAATTTTTTGAAATCAGAATCAACTGTTCTTCCTTAATAAAAACTCTAGCTAAAATTCTAAAACTTACAAAAACAACCCCTGGTGTTTTATCAACACATTCTCCATAGTCATAAAAAAAGTGATTAATCGCTCGAGAGATTCACTTGATTATTAAATCGCTCGAGTATCAAGTACTCGATTATTAAAATCATCGGTTCTTCCCAACACTAAATTTTGGTGAATTTTGTTTTATGGAAAATACTTAAAACAACACACATTCTAGCAATAAAAGTGTGTGAATAGCATATTAGATTCTTATTTATTTAAATCTTGATATTTAACAAAGTTTAATAAAATTGCATTTATATTGTAAACTAAGCTATTTTAGGTACATAACCCAAATTTTACTAAAATTATTAAATCCCTTTCGAAAATATCTTGAAAACACAAACACAACAAATTTTAAAATTTTAACACCCTTATCTTTCAAACAAAGCTCTTGTTGTTAGAAACTATTTATCTTATTTTTGGTAATGAATCGCCACACTAGCGATGTCACGTTTTTTGAAACACCTTGTATACCTGTGTTGTAGCACAACGCTTTACATATTAGGTATGTGTGCCAAAATTAATCGATTTAGCAATTATAGTTAGACGGCGGGCTATCAGTATGGAAATATACAGAGTCCTAAAAAATATATGTAAAACTTGTATTCAAAAATTTCCTATACGCCATTGACCTGTTGATGCGGATAGGGAGAATCAAGACAGGTTTGATCAAAAAATTCCGAACTTCTTTGGTAGCTCCAATGAGTACATCTAATGACTGGTAATGAATGAGTTGTATAATTTCTATTATTATAAATGTAATTACCCGCATTATTGTCATTACTTGCAATCACAGTTGTCCTAATGCTTAAATATTAGCTAATAATAATCATTCGGTACCATGCGGTATACGCAATCGCAACCGCAGCATCCGGTTGCACAAAAAGGGATCATTTCGAAGATGCACTCGGAAGAAGTCCACCAAAAATCAAGGACAACGGTTATCCGCAAACAGCGTTGTTCCAAAGCGTCAAAATTGTAGCAAATGTGGTGAAAATGTAAAGATTGTTCCACGAAAAATGGATATAACTTAATGACTGCAGTAAAATTACCTGGGGCGATCCCATTATTTATGACCGCTTGTTATTATTATGTGGAAAGGACCGGATTGTAATAATTATAATTAAATATAGGCACATCAGGTAAGTTGGGTGGCTTAATTTATATTTAAATATCTTTTTGTGGTAAAATTTGTTAGTTTTTATTTCTTGCTGGAAGAGTTTAGTTGTATTACCGATATTATTTTACCAAACGTATAAAAAAACAGTATGTGGCGTCCATGGAAAAACATTGATGGTGCTTCTTCTAGTGTTGCAGTGAAGAAAATGCATTTATCTCTCGATGCTAGGGAAATTGTAAAAAGAGTATATACTTCTTTACTCAACAGAGGACTTTATGCTAGTGCTGCTGCGACTGAAACGTCTGATTTGACTAAGATACCTCTGACTACAGTGAAAAGAATAGCGTCAAATCCCATTAAATCTAGAAAGAAGCGTAAAGATGCCGGTTTCACCAAATGTTCCGACGAAAGCGACAAGGACTTGATAAGGCGAAAAATCTACACCATGTACCTGCGTACCAACATTAGATTCTCTGAAGCAACGGCTCACCAATGATGAAACCCAAATAAGTTGGGATTCAGATACCGCAAAATTGACAAAAGGCAAGTACTCATGGAATCCCACCGTTTACAAAAATGGCGTCATGAGTATATAACTTCTGTAAGGAAATCCCGTTCTGAAAACCGTCCTATAATTTACCTCGACGAGACTTGGTTTGACACGCATGAAACACCATCCAAAGGCTGGTCCGATTCTTCCGATAAGTGTAAAACAAAAGCTCTGGAAAAAGAGTAAGCGTTTTACATGCTGGGTCAGAAAACGGTTGGGTTCCAAATGCCTTGTGGCTTTCTGCAAAAAACGTTAGACTCTTGTGTGGACTACCATGAAGATACAACGGTCGAACTTTTTGAGGAATGGTTCAAGAATTGTCTTTTACCAAACATTCCTCAGAATAGCGTGATAGTAATGGACAAATCGAGCTATCACAGTCGCCAATTACATAAAGCTCCAAGCTCAAATAATACAAAATTGGAGATTCAGAACTACATGGCGGCGAATGATATATATTTTGAAGAAAGTTATTAAAAAGTGATCTTTTAGAAGTTTTAAAGACATTTTGTATAAAGAAGTATATGTTTGTGACACATTGGCAAAAGCAATTGGACATACAGTGCTACGGCTCCCACCCTATTATTGCATTTTTAACCCCATAGACTGCCATAGAGCATATGTGGCACCAGTTAAAATCACTGGTTAGGTCTGAAAATATTTCTCCGACTTTAAGTTCTAGTGCTGTAGAATTAATACGAAAATGCTTTAATGATATTCCCCCAGATAGTTGGAAAAATTCAGTCCGTCACGTAATAACTGTAGAAAATTCGTATATTAGTCTGGATCGTATAATTAATCCAATTATAATTAATTTTGATGAGGATAGCGATAGCGAAACAGAACTATCTATAGAATGACATTATAAATGTAAATAAATATGACTAGTAATATTTAAAAAAAATGTTATTTCATTTGATTACATTAATATAATCATATCATTACTTGTTTTCCTTAGTCCGTCCCTTCATACTTCACTTGTTTATTGCCAAGCTCTTGTCGACACAATGGGACCGACCCAGGAAATCATTAAGTCGTATCCAAATTTCGTGAAACGTACTTTACTAACATTCATCAAAACAGTGAACAACTAAAAAAAAGAGGCAGACAGTACAGACAACGTTGTTCCAATTGTACTAAATTATAAAAAAAAATATCAAAAGTGTGATAATAATTTGTAAAGTGTACCGAATTCGGTACAAAAGTACGTTGTGGAACAACTTTGCAGCAAAATAAACCGCGCATTGCGAATAGCAACAGCGACGCTGGCCGTTTAATTCCACCAGTGACGTTCGTTCAGGAATTGCTCTCGGTATTTTTGAGGAAAAGAATGTAGGTACGCCACTTTTTTTTTGAATAAAAATTATTTTTTAATTCTTATTCCTTGCTGAGCAATCTCTCGATTTTTGTCGTTTAGCGTACAGTTTTCGTATAAAGAAATGAAATTCATTCATTTGCACTCTGTTATGAAATTATTAGGAATTAACAAAGATCTAGTAGGTAAGAAGCAGAACATAAAACAGTTTTAGTTGTCTATCTAGTCTAGTTGTCACGTATTTAAGCCATTAATCTTAACAAATTATTTAAAAAATATGAAAATCTCCCGTATCTCAAAAGTTAAGACGTTTAGGACATACGTTCATATGAACATTTTTCTGAAAATGAACTCAAGAATAACCTCCTTAAATATTAGCATGTTATTAAGAAACACCCTATTTTTAAGCCGACCCTGCACCCGTTAATTGCGGTTTAAAGATTTAGGGGTATACAAGGGATAAATCAGGTAGTTGATTAATTGCAGTAAAGGTCAACGGTATATTTTAAACTACAGTATGGTCAGCTCAGTGCTGTTTCCGTAACAACAGATATCGCTACTGAAGCTCCTGGGCTATTACAATAAAGTTCTTATAGCGTGTCCATTATTACTGTGCATCCGAAAATGATTTCTAAAATAACCCATGCATTTCATCTCTGCACATATCTAAAGCGTGGTGGTACATATTACAGTGGGCGATTACATAATATTAACAGCGAATTTCTTACTAAATTATTACGCTTTTGTGGATCAAGGTTAACTCATTATTAAATATTTAGCAAAGTTCTTTGATTAGTGGATAAAGATGGTGTTTAAACTTTTACTTTTTAAGAACGTTGATGTATGTGATTCGTGTTCTGTATAGTATAGTATAGGACGGACCAAAAACATTTAATTAATAAATATACAGAATTGTTTTCGTGCTGTCAGAATCATACAAAGTTTTAAACAGTAATCAATGATGCCAAGTCTGCCTGAGAATATTAAATCTACCGCCTGCGTCTGAAACGGAAAAGTATAATATTAATTATATTGAATGCATTTCTCATGTGTACTTACCTATTAACTAGAAATATTGTACTAAATATGTGTGTATTTTTTATATTTTCTACTTGTAAAGTTATTTATATACAGGGTGGCCAATTAGTGCGACAAAGCTCAATATCCCTTTTACCGCTAAGGATAGCGGAAAACTTATTTCATGAAAAAAATTAAGCGTTAAGAGGTGCAGCTTTTAAAATTATTTTCGACCATACAGGGTGCTCCAAAAGGGCGGTGTTATAAAAATTTCATATTTTTTTAAATGGGACACTATGTATATTTTTACATATTTGAATTCACCGTAAAATTCTGTACATAACACCGTAATTATTTGTACACATTTCTGCAACGTTGCCAAATAGATTGGAAAATTCCTAAAATTTGTGCACAAACATGGTCCAAGGAAATGTGTAATATTTCTTAACGTATAATAATTTGAAATAAAATATTTTTATGTCGGAAAGAGGAATGTTGACAGAAGTCCCCTATGATAACACATATCAATATTTTTATACAGGGTATTTTCTATTGATATGTCAACATTACGAACTTGAAACCTGAGTTTCGTAAGTTTTTTAAATGAAACACCCTGTATGTGATTACTTTATCTTGTAGATATTTTAATCCTCTCTAATTTTTATTAAGGTCTTTCTATGCCTATCTCTACCAATCTTGGTGGTATCTTAATTTTTATTTAAACTCGAGCAAAAAAAAGTTGATGTATTTTACCATAGTCCTTTTTCTAATCACCTATGACAAAATAAAAACAAAATGTTGTAATTTAAAATAAAATATTTATTCATACGGGAGGATACGACACAAAAATATTTGAGCGATTCAAGCTTGTGGACAATTTCTAAAGTAAATCATTACCTAATTATTTGTTCATATAGTGACCCCCATTAACTTGAACACATTTCTAAATGTGTAGAAACATGACTCATTCTTTTGAAAAACGTATTGAATTATGTGTTCAAGTTAATGGGAGTCACTATATGAACAAATAATTAGGTAATAATTTGCTTTAGAAATTGCCCACAAGCTTGAATCGCTAAAATATTTTTGTGTCGTATCCTCCCGTATGAATAAATATATTTTTTTAAATTACAACATTTTGTTTTTATTTTGTCATAGGTGACTACTAAAATACATCCACTTTTTTTTGCTCGAGTTTAAATAAAAATTGACATACCACCAGGATTGGTTGAGATAGGCATAGAAAGACCTTAATAAAAATTAGAGAGGATTAAAATATCTACAAGATAAATTAATCATATACAGGGTGTTTCATTTAAAAAACTTACGAAACTCAGGTTTCAAGTTCTTAATGTTGACATATCCATAGAAAATACCCTGTATAAAAATATTGATATGTGTTATCATAGGGGACTTCTCTCAACATTCCTCTTTCCGACATAAAATTATTTTATTTCAAATTATTATAAGTTAAGAAATATTACACATTTCCTTGAACCATATTTTTGCACAAATTTTAGGAATTTTCCAATCTATTTGGCAACGTTGCAAAAATGTGTACAAATAATTACGGTGTTATGTGCAGAATTTTACGGTGAATTCAAATATGTAAAAATATACATAGTGTCCCATTTAAAAAATATTAAATTTTTATCACACCGGCCTTTTGGAGCACCCTGTATAGTTGAAAATAATTTTAGAAGCTGCACCTCTTTACGCTTAATAACTTTCGTGAAAAAGGTTTTCCGCTATCCCTCGCGGTAAAAGAGATATTGAGATTTGTCGCACTAATTGGCCACCCTGTATATGCTAAGAACATCAAATTGCAATGTTTTAAGGAAATCACAGTAGCAACGCTGTATGCTCATTTTACCTGCTAGTGTAAAAATGACCCTGAAGTTTACTAATTTCATTCATTTTCACTGGCGGTGTTGTTATCGGTTTATCGCTACTGCTTTTGTAATTACTTGTGATCCATTTTGTTTTTGGATTAATTTTTTCGAACTAAAACTATTTAGAGCCATTTATTAGCCATCTACAATGGTGTCAGTGTGTGGTGTGTAAGAAATTCGACTATTCAAACCTAATATTTTGTCGGCAAGTGAGAATAATAAGGTTATGTTTTTCTTCCGGTAAAGCAGTGGTGTAGCTATTAATGACTAATGTTAGATCGAAATTATCTAAACCTATACCTTTTTACAGCGTTGCCATTTTTTTAAGCCATCTTCTTCTAACTTATTTGAAACTGTAGAACTATGCATGATTGCTTATAAATGGTGTGTTATGAATGGAATGTTTTGTCTCCCCTTTTATATTATATGTTTATGAGACGGACCCGATTTATCTTACATGCATTTTTGCAACAATTAAAATGGTCCAATATAGCTAAACAATTCAGATTTAAAATAGAATAGAAAGATATTTAATATGTAGTAATAATAAAACCCGAACAAACAAATTTCTAACCACATTAGAACCCATTTTGTTAGGATTTAGTCCATGGTATAAAACAGGACTTTTTATATAGATATATCTTGGCAGACTACACTGCGGTTGGTCGCATGTTAAAATTCTGTAAATATGTATCCTGCTATAAATTTATCGTGGGGTTGGGAAAACGCATGTATTCACTTATAAAAGTACTAATATACCAAAGAATGAATAAAAACGCTTTTACATACCTAATTAAAGTATTAATGCAGTGTTACACTGTCCCGTAAAAAGAGGCCCGCAAACCGGGAGCCGTTCGGAGGGATGGTAAATATACATTATATCTTATCACTACTATCACATCTTTCCCGCATTATTTTCACCATTGCACTGCAAAACAGGACAGTGTGACTTCGCACATCCCGCCGAACGGCTTCGGTTTTACGGGAATCGTTTTGCGGAACAGTGTAACGCCGCACTAAGAGTTGTTCATGATATGAAAAATAAAATGCATTTTTGCACAAAATTCATTAAATAACTTATTTTCTTGCGTGCTTTAGGAAGAGGGACATGCCTGCTCCTCATGACTTTGCTCTGGTTATCTTCGCTCTACAGTATTCTGTATGATCAATTTCAATTTAATTTCAATTTCAATTTATTCAAACAAAACATGTATAAAATTTATAGTACAATTTGAAATTAATTACTACAATACTTATACCTAATTTGTCTCTAGTCTGAGCTTAGATAGCACCTAGGTATAGGATACCTGTATGCGCTTATTTTAACCCTGCATAAATATCAAATGCTGTCATATTTAGTACATGGTAGTTAGAAGAAAAATTTGGCTTAACAAAATATACCTTACCTTACACCCCATAAACAGACACAACCCACAACCAGCGTTGATAAAATCCCAAGAGCCGATCAACAAGATCAACCGAGCTTACCAGGAAAAATTTTTTTAAAGCCGATTTAAAATGTTTTATTAATATTTAGTGGTATTTTATTGTACAATTTTAAGGTTAAAGATTTCTAAATACAATAAATGAGTTGGATACATTCGCGGCTTCCCAAAAACAATCCTAACAAACAATGTAATTCTGCATTTTCTTCCACTGCTCGAGATGCACACCACAATCACGACGGTACGTCGACAGAAAGAACGATAATCGGAAGAAAGAGACCGAATGTGATAGGGGTTAAGACTTAAATTTTTAACACTGAAAAACGGAGTGTTCTCTTTTTATGATGGCGCTGCATTAAAAAAAAATATCGAAAAAAAGATGTTTAAAATTTATTAATAATTGGAGGAAAGTCCATAATTTCTTTCTACATCCAAAAATCTTCCGAAACAAAAAAATATATACTTTCCTCCAATTTTAGTTGCATTACAAAGGTTTTTCCTTGATTTTTTTTTTCCTAAAACGCTTGGGAAGATAACTAGTTTAGAGGTACTCCGGAATCCACTTAAAAAATATCGTCAAGTTTAATTTTCCATCTAAATACATATTTTTATTAAATTGCATGTTTGGACACACAGTTATTTAAGAGGATGTTATGCACATATATAATTCAGTAATAATATTTTTTCTCTATAAAAGATGACGCGGTCTAGATTAAAACTGATTGCAAGTTTATAGAACATTTTAAATCTTGCTAAACTTAAATTTGTTTTATTTGCCACTTTAAAATACGTTTTATTTACCACTTTAAGTACAACTACTCTCGCAAACGTCTATTTACTCTTCATTTTAAATTTTTAATATGTTCAAGCTGGCCTCTAATTGATTTTAACCTTACAAATTGTGCCGGTTTTGTGATTGCAGCATATCTTAAAATTATCACTAAAGACTTGTCGTTAACATTTTCCATTTTAAATATGTGTTCTAATTTTCTCTCACGCATAAAGTAGGTGCACGGACTGCACTAGTTCACTTGGCTTATTAGAAGATGGCGTTCTCACCGAATGTGGAGGGAGTAGAGAATTAGTTTTAATAAAGTCGTCAAAAATTCAACAAGCATTTCTTTTACCTAAATTGTCTAAATTAAAACTTTTGAGTTTTAAAATATTCTTAACAAATTATATTTTTGAATTTAATGTAGAATTTTATTGAGCATATAGGCTTAATATGAAATAGGTTTCTAATGAGTACATCAAGGGTACTTCATAAAACTACATTAAAAATATTTGTTCCAAAATTGATTGTTTCAAAACCGACTTGTTAAGTAATCCTTTTAAAAAACAAATTAGTTTTAAAATAGCAAATGTAAGGAGTATTATAAAAATAGTGTGAGGGCAATAAGACATAGTTTTTTTATTTTAATTTAAAGAGTGTATTAAATTCTTTGCATAAGAACCAAGTGGTCTTTAAGAACTTTTAGTTTATTTTAAGGTAACTTTAAAACCAACATCTTTTTAATGAACATATTAAAGCACTTTTAAACCATAAATAAATCAAAAGTGTCTTACAGTTGTTACTTGGGAAGTCAAATTATACCTCTAAACTTCAAGCGGTAACATAAAAGCTATTGCTCACATATAATTTGAAGTTATATTTTGATTTTGAGGTATCTTGTCACATTTGATCACTTTGCAACCACATTGAGAAACTCGACCTTAAACAGCATATTTTTACATACACGATTTCTTAAGTTGATTTTATTTGTCATCAAAATTAAAAGTTAATCTTGGTTCTTAGTTTTTGTTTAAGTCAAATTAATTAAAAACCTGAATCATGACCTTAAAACCAAATTTTAGGTAATACGTACGTAACAAGATTTTTGTGAGGTCACTTGATTACAAAATAATAGGCCGTCTTATTGGATATTTTATTCAAATGACTTTCCTGTTCCGTTCGTAATTCTTTATAGATATAGCAAAACTTGACTTTGGTTAGGTACAAAATTACGCGGATATCTTCATTCAAAATCCATTGCATGATGCGATTTTTGTAATGATAAAATCGGTTCAAAGAAATCCAGTTGTCCTTTGCGTACTACTATCTATTTGTAGTTATACATTGAAGGACATACGAAGCGTCAGTATAATTTTAAGCACTTTTTGTGACGTCATATTTTTGATCCGCTTTTTAAAATGGCTCGAGTATCAAGTACTCGATTATTAAAATGATTAAAATCATCGGTTTTTCAAAACACTAGTCATAGCTGGTCATAAGTTGGAGCTGTGTTCATTGGCGTAACTAGAATGATTTTGTAGGGGGGGCCTGGCCCCTAGTCTAGTAGGATGTTAATGGCAAGTGTCACTATGACGTATGTATGGCTTCGAACTTCGGAAATTCTGGGGTGGGCACAGTGGCGGCTATAAAATGATTTATTTAGTTAAGCTAGAATAACGCAAATTGCTAAATTATAGATATAGATGTTACTCCATAAGAATTTAAAATAGAAAACTGATGATTCCTATGAGAGAACATTTTTTAATGCTTTTTAGAAACTAAGGTTTATGCTAAAAATCACATTTATTATATAATATTATTATTCCAGAACCCATAAACAGTGCCCACACTATTCTTTTCTGAATAACTTTATTGTTTAAAATCAATTTTAAAATTTCAAATTTCCAGGAAATATTTACAAAAGTATAAGTTCTTTTAAAATTAATATCATACAGGGCAGGTTAAAATTAGAAGTCACTTTAAACAAGTCGCAAAAATAGGTTCTTTCTTTCCTCAAATAATTTAGACTTACATGTTAAATCTTCTTATATTCTGAACAAAAAATATGTTAAGAGATTTTTTCATATTTCACTCGATTAACCATTTATAACTAATTTTCTGTTAATAACTGAATATCACAATGTTTAGTCATCAGTTAGCCATGGAAACAGTTATTGTATAAAATGAAACATAAATGATATTTGAATGAAAGAAATGTGTTTCAGCTTACTAATAATAATAATCTACAAAAAAAATTATTTGAAAAATTGTTCAATATGACTTCTGGTTTATTCAATGCATTTCTATAAACGTATTTTCACTAAATTGAACCATTGAACAACTTTTCAATTAGTTTTGTTTGTAGATTAATATATCACTAATAAGATATTGTTAAAATCTAAGGCGATTGACAGATGTGTAGGAACTCCTTTTCTTGATGATATTATTAAATCATAATAAATTAGTGTTGCGTAAGAAAAAAACACTTTTTGAAGTAGCGAGGGGCCTCGCATTGCGTAACGGGAGGCCACTTTGGGCCTTGGGCCCCCTGGACGCCAGGGCCCCCCCGCGTTGCATGGTCTTGCTGCATAGTAGTTCCGCGTCTGGGTGGACAACAGAGCAATCTGGGGTGGGCATAGCCCACCTGCCCCCCTTCCAGTTAAGCCTATGGCTGTGCCCATGCATGGACAAAATTGCGCATATACTACTTTTTACTTTGATTACATTTCACCAGGGGCCAGTAAGTGCAAATACCTTCATAAAAAAGTATGTCGCCTGCGGCGCTATATTGATTCCTCTGCCCATTTTTTTTTAAAGTTCGCCTTCACCACACCTAAAAGCGACTATAAAAACCTCACTTCAACACAGTTGTAATGCTCAAACTAAACAATTTTGTATAAATAATAATGTCATTGAAAACCAAATATTTCTATTAATTACAAATAAAAGTAATATTGTTTTGGTAATTCTTCCTTCCTTAATTAATTCTAGATATTACTGTGCTATGTCAGGTTATGTAAATGATGTTTTTTTAAGTTACGTAAACTATTTGAAAAACTTGAAGTTATAAATAATAATTCATAATAAAACTAGGTTATTTTTGTATAGTACTGTATATCATAATTATATTTTGGACGTAGTCTCGTCAAGAAAAAAGAAATATTTTCCAAACAGGTCTGTAACCTGTTTCTATACAGCGAATGACGTCATTTAGTTCAATCAATCAACTTTTTTATCCAATACGTGATTCACATTAAGTAAGTTCTATTATTGACAGCGGAGCATACTAAAAGATGTTTTTTAATTTTCTGATAAACCTTTAAATTCATTTGCAATACAAAAAATAGGTTGCTTATTCTTACAGTGACAAGTCCTAGTCGGGTTTTAAAAATAAAACTCCAGTACTAATTAATATTTCCAACTTTTTTCTCCATGTGAACCCCTTCTAAAAAACGGAATAAATTGGGGAACCCAATAGTAGTCATTAGGAAGAGGAACCCCAGGTCTAAAGCACTGTGCACATAGAAAATAAGAAAAAAGCTGGACAGTGCGTAAAGCCAGTAACCCACAGAAATTTCGACCCAAACAATTTCCAACATTAAAAGAATAACAAGGAGGGTAACAAACCCGAACAAACCCCTCAAATGTCGTGTAAAAGAAATTTTGTTGAATGTGTTTCTTACTGCAGAACCTAACAAGGAAAACAGTTCGAACATTTAAAAAAAATAATAATTTTGTTACTATTGCTCAGGCATAAATAATATTGGAAAATAAATTTAGTCTAGTCACTATTAGCTCGTAAATCGCCACTCTAATCAAACACTTACACTCTTTTTGTTTTGTCTAGAATCTCTAGATGTATCAAAATTTATTAAAAAATGTGTGTTGCCATTTAAGAAAATAAGTATTTCTTAAATAGCACTCAATCTGGCAACGATGCGTTTATTTTTCACACATTTTACTTAGTTGAACTAATTCCTAAAACTTTGCTTCAGGAACTATAGGTCTATCTTTTCTATGTCAAGTTTAAAAAAAAATAATCCTGTATAGTACAGGGTTATCCATTTTGACCTTTTGCTGGGTAATTCGGTTATTATTGAACTTATCAAAAAACTGATGTACATGTCATGAGATGTATTTGGGAGAAAGTAAAAATGTAGTTACTTCGGTTTTTACCCGTTCCAACCAATGACTGTTTGACTAGCACCAAAGTAGATTTTTCTTATAATTGTATTTTTTTTTGTTAATAATGTATTTTACGAAATATTTAAATTGTTTTTATAATTATTTTATACACTTTTATATGTTTGTTAGTCAATTTTGTGGTAGGTTTTGTAAAACTTCTCGGGAATAGAAGCATAACTCAAAAATATTCTCTGGTTTAAAGATACGAGGGTAAGTTGAAAAATTGTCGAAGAAAATGTTTCATATAAAAGTTTCATAGTGTGCTAAGTAGAATAGGATGCTACCTAAAAAGGATATCTACCGGGTCAGGTGAGAAGGTTATAACTTTCTTATTTTAAATGGGACACCCTGTATATTTTTAGCCAAAAAGATACTTTTTCTCGTTATAAATATATAACATATTTTATTATTCAAATAATTGAATAATTTCGATTTTTCTATTAAAACTGTAGTAGGCCGTGCATTAAGACGTAAGAAACCGACATAAATATGCCCATTTTGCACTGAAGGGTTTATGCCTCTCTGACTAATAGGCAAATCGCAAATTTATTATATAGTTTCCTTTATTTTCTTTAAAATATTCATGAGGTTTTGGTTTACTAAATGTACCATGATTCTTCAGATTGCTTTCTAGTATTTTGAAAAAATCACTGAAGGGTTGCTGCCTCTCTGGGTAACGTTTAAAATACAAGTTTAAGACATTTTATTCGTTTCTTTGACAATCATAATATGCGAATAACATATCATATTTTCCATAATTTTCGTAAACCATCTTATCTAACTCTTAAACACAGAGCTCGAAACACGTTACGATTTGTCATTAATGCAGAAACATTAAGAAAATGCATTAAACTTGTAATTTGCCTATTACTCTAAGAGGCAGTAACCGTTCAGTGAAAAAGATGAATATTTATTTCTGCACTTACGTCACAATGCACGGCCTACTACAGATTTAACAGAAAAATTGAAATTGTTCAATTATTTGAATAATAAAATATATTGTGTGCTATATATATTTATAAAGAAAAATACAAATGTAATATTTTTGGATAAAAATATACAGGGTGTCCCATTTAAAATAAGAAAGTTAGATCCGATACCATTTTGATCTGACCCGGTAGATGCGATTTTTAGGTGGCATCTAATGTACTTAGCACACTGTTATACTTTTATATCAGGGGCCGGCAACCTACGGCTCGCGAGCCACATGCGGCTCTTTCGATGTCAAGTTGAGTCTCTTTCGATATCAAATTGCGGTCGTTAGTGGCTCTTTAAAAACTGAGAAATTGTGTAAATTATAACTTTTGGCTCTTCCGTCTCAAAAGGTTGCCGACCCCTGTTTTATATGAAACATTTTATTGTATTATTATTTGAGTTTCAACATGCAGAGGGTCCCAAAAAGGAAAAACCGAGGAAAAACTGTTTTTTTCGAGAAAAGTTGCTCTTCACAACATTTTTGCGTTTAATAAAAATAGGAATGGCATCGACTAATTTCTGTTTCAACATACAGAGTATCCCAAAAAAGAAAAAAAACGAGAAAATGCTGTTCTTCATAATATAAAAATAGGAATGGCGCAAACCAATTTGTGTTTCAAGACATCCTATATATTGAAACTCAAATTAGTCGACGCCATTCCTATTTTTATTGCAACCAAAATAGGTTATGAAGAACAACATTTTCTCGAAAAATGTAAAATAAAAAAAGTTTTTTTTTTGTTGACTCAATCCGTGGACATACTATATATAAAAACAAGTTCGGGTGGTGATAAGTAACGTTACAATGTAATGCAACGAAAATTTATAAATTTTAAGACATTTATGATAGTTACCACCCCACCTGCCTGGTGACAAATTTGAACTGTGAATACCTAGTTTACATTTAACAAAATTATATTTATTTACAGTATCATATTAATTCGTGTGGTGACATATTAAAGAAAAACGGCTTTCACGTCGCAATCTTACTTACTATTCCAGTCTCTACCCTCCAGTGAACTTTTTTCATTTATACGTAAGTGAACAATTTCTGACTTCCAGTTAAACCGGAAATTGAAATCTGCAAGCCCTTTCTCCAATTGCAAGTTTCTTTAAACTACTAATTAACTTGTACTTACATAAACTGATTCAAATGATTAATTGATCATAATTTATCTCCCTTAAAGAATCTAACCCAGACACCATAAATATTATTTTAACTTAAACTTTCTAATTACTTCCAGACTTTAAGATGACAGAGGGTCCAAGCGACCTCGAACTGCGGCGAAGGCAGTTCAAGGCCCAGCAATCGACGGTACAAACAAGAAGGCAACAGGCTGTATGCGTCCGAAGGGCATACAAAAGATATGGTACTAAAAACCATCCAAACGTCATTCTGGATGGGCTTAATATGACTGTTCCCAAGGGATGTATGTAAGTGCATCAACTTCTGTATTAAAATATTTCCATAACTGTACAACGTGCCTGAGATAAGGAGGGCCAGTACAGGGATCTCGGAAACCGTAAGAGATATGAAGTCAGTTAAATGAAGGTAAAGTTGCGCATTTACGTGCCTAACAATATGCCGTTTGGAAAGTTTTAAAATTTCGAGTAGTTCCGGAGATATTCGGAAAAAAACCGAAATTCTGAGAACTCGTTTTATTGTTTTCCTGGGTTTTTTAGATCGAATTCTAAAGTAAATTGCACTTTTACATTGCCACTTTTTCCGCTCTATCTAATAGCGTTAATTGTTTTGTAATCCCGACGAGTCGTCTTCGAAGGGCCATTATCAACTAACAAGGCTGTTAGATAGAGCGGAAAAAGTGGCAATGCAAAAGTGCAATTTACTTTAGAATTCGATCTCAAAAAAACTAAGGAAAACAATAAAACGATTTTTTAGAATTCGGTTATTGCCGGATATCTCCGGAACTACTTGGAATTTTAAAACTTTCTAAACGGCATATTATTAGGTACGTAAATGCGCAACTTTACCTCCATTTAACCGACTTCATATCTAAAAAAATCATTGATAAAGCGGCCATGAGAATTTGGACAATTCTGTATTATTTTGGTTTAAGCATCATTGGCGTACCGACCTTGATCAAAGGGGGGGGGGGGCACATTGTGTATAAAGAAAGATTTATTAATTAATTATTAATTAGTTAGCAAGATTATTTCATTATTAACCCGATACATATTTTCTTGATAGATATGGATTATTAGGTGCTAGTGGATGTGGTAAAACTACATTGCTCAATTGTATAGTAGGAAGAAAAAGACTGAACTCAGGAGAAATATGGGTATTAGGAGGAACACCTGGATCCAAAGGGAGTGGCGTTCCTGGACCTAGAATAGGATATATGCCGCAGGTTTGTTTGCTCTACGTAGTTATTTATTAAAGTTCATTCATATACAACGTGTTCAAAAAAGTTATACATAAATGGGAAACTGTTTTATAATGCGTTCAATCATAGAATAATGTTTTGGCTTTGGCATTAATTTTTTTGGCACGCACTGTCAACAAAAAAACAAAACCGAGAATTTTTTTCTCTAATATCTACAGATTCTGACTACCGAGATATCAATAATGAGCATTGAATTCGGGATACACTGTATATTTAGATACTTTTAAATAAAGTTGTCAATTAGTCCTTGCTAAGTTTTTAGAAGACTATCTTTATAATTAATTATTAATTTCAAATCGTCAAACTGGACAAAGGCTTATTGTACAGGATGTTCCATTTTCAACACTTTATAGGGTATATCTGTAATTATTAGTGCTATCAAAAAAGTAATGTAGGTGTCATGTGTTCTTTTTGGGTCAAACTTAAAATGGTGAAATCAAAATTTGAAAAATTTCGCTCGCTTAAGAGATACGGGGGAAAATCAAAAATTGACAATTTCAAAATTAGCCTATATTTTCTTAGTTCAAAGAGATACAGAAAATTGTTATAAAAAAAGTTTCTTTGTTGAATAATCTGCCGTTTTCAGAATAAGTATACGGGGGTCAGATAAAAAAGTTATCGGACCTAACCTCATTTTTTTTAATGGAACACCCACCACTTTAATCTAAAAGGATACTGTTTTAAATTATCCTTTCAAATATATAACACACCATGGAAAATATTGGTTTCCTAGGCGGTTTATTTAAACTTTATCACCTTGAAACGAAATAAAAGATTCACATTAAGGTAAAAAATAATGGGAATCATCGCAAATATTCGGAATATGTCCTTAAATGGTTACCGTCTTTCCGGATAGCGAGCAAAATATACAATATGCGCCATTTCTTCGTTTTTTCCACTTTCAATATAAACTGATATCATATCAAATTTTTCGAAATGTTGAAGGTCATTTTCGCAAATGAATATGTAAAAATGAAATTGACGTTAAATGTTAACAGTTAACATAGTTGTTTCTAGGATATTAGCTTTTATTTCATGGTCTACTGTGGTTTAAAGTAATAAAGTTTAATAAATCGCCTAGGAAACCAATATCATCCATGGTGTGCTATACATTGAAAGGATAATTTAAAATAGTATCTTTTTAGATTAAAATATACAGGGTGTTCTATTTAAAAAAAATGAGGTTAGATCCGATAACTTTCTTACCTGACCCTGTATACTTATTCTGAAAACGGAAGATCATTCAGCAATCATTATAAAGAAACTTCTGTATAAAACATTGTTCTGTATCTCTCTTAACTAAGAAAATATAGGGTAATTTTGAAAAATTTTTTGATTTTCCCCCGTATCTCTTTAGCGAGCGAATATTTTCAAATTTTAATTTTACCATTTTAAGTTTGACCCAAAAAAGCACATGACACCTACATTACTTTTTTGATAGCCCTAAGAATTACGGAGATACCCTATAAAATTGTCGAAAATGGGGCACCCTGTACATAATATTATGTCAAATAAACACAATTGAATGTAAATGTTGATTCGAGCCTTAACCTAAACACTTTTGATGAATATTGTGATTAAGTTTTTTTTGTTAAAGTTATATTTCTTTATTTTCCACAGACAAATTAAATAAGATCAATAAAATAACAAAATTCTTATATAGGGTGCCTCCGAATAAATCGGCACTCACCTCATTATTATTATTAGAGCTGGTTAAATTAGTAAAATTTTTCCCAATTATTGAACATCGTATCTGTCCCCACTGGATGACGTACCTAACGTAAGCTTACATTTACTTAACAGGGGTGTCCAAATATTCCTAATATCTAAAGAAGGTTTTGAGTTATGACGGCTGCTTCCTTGAATTTTCTTTTTCTCCAATGTTCCTCTTTGAGTATGATTTGTGACTGTTCCCATTCCAAGTGGTGGTCGTGGGTACAAGCGTGGTCTGTTGCACCTGATCTGTTTTTGTCTCCTTTTCATGTATGGTTCTGATGTTATTTGATCCTTGTTTCACGTGGTCGTAGAGTTTCACCAACATAGGATTGTCCGCACTCGCAGGATGTTCTATAAACACAATTATTCATGTCTTTCTGGTTGGTTGGTTTTGTCTTCATCAGGTGGCTTCTTAAAAGCCGTATTAAAGTCGGCAATAAAAATTTCCAGTGCAATGGCAATTATAATTGCACGAATTCATGCGCAGTAAACCGTTCTCGATCGGCTGGCGCATTGCCAACAGTCAGAACAGCAGTTGGTAGTGTCGAAATCCCTAAAATACCCACAGAATTAGAGATGGGCAAACCTGTTCGTTTTGATTAGCAGTTAAAGTAGCTACTGCTACTTACAAGTGGCAGTTCGAAAAAGTTGCTACGAATTAGCAGTACATATGCTTAATAAAGAATGTGAACTGTTAATTTAAGTACTAGTTAGTCTAAATAGAAATAGCCATTAGCTGTTCATAGCTGCTTCGACCAAATAATAAACAGTTAAAAATAACAGAATAATCCATCTCTACCCATACTTGCACCTGATCGTGCAATTTTAATCGCCAGAAGACTAGAATTGCCGACTGTAATACGGATGCCATTCTCGTATTGCACCGGCAATGAGAGCAGTATTATGCCGGCTGATCGAGAACGGTTTAGTGCACAGGAATACGTGCAATTATAATTGCCACTGCCGGCGCAAGAGACAGAAATTGCCGACTCTAATACGGCTTTAAGGCATCTTTGAAGCTAAATACTATTCGGATGTTGTATTGCTGTCTTATCCTTTGAATCTTCTCAGAAATACCCTTGACATAAGGTATGCTAATGGTGGGTCCAGCCTCAGTATATTCCTTCGTTCTATGTTTGTGGTTTTCACGTTTTTTGACTTGATCTACTAGACGTGTGGATAACCATTCATACCAAGGTCCTTCATGATGTTGTTGAGCTCTTGTGTTATAGCCTCCTGTGAAATGCACAGTGTGAACGCTCTGTCAACCAGTGTTTTAACTATCCCATGTTTGGTTCCTATTTGAATGGTTTGAGGTATAATTAAGGTATTGAATTGTATGAATTGTTTTCTGTATCCAAACATCGCTATAACTGCCCCACTCCCCAGGTTGTATAAATATTCTCGTAGTTTAGTAACTTATTTATTTTTCACCTGATGACGACTAGAGATGTTTACCAGTTGAAACGTTGTAATATTAAGTAAATAAAGACCTTCAATTGTTTTTCCGCTTAATCAACGGAAAAATGCTACTAGTTTACTAATTTAACCAACATCGCTCTAATAATAACGGAGTTAGCGATAGCACCGACTTAATCGGAGGCAGCCTGTACGTAGTTTTATTTAAATTTGATCCAATTTAAATTATTCCGTAATTAAATTCCACTATTTTCTTTGTGGTTTAACTTGAATAAAAGTAATTAAAATATTTGAACTTGTTTTTTGACCTATTGGACGATTACCAGCTATAGTTAGTCACTTAATAGAATTAGAAATTAATTAGTTGAATAGTAAAATTCAGTTCATGGTAGAGCTATACAACAAAATGCAAAGAGCCAAAAATAACAAAAAATAAATATGCTATCGCTAGCAAAGCATATCATGCAAATAAAATAATGCAACTTGTTAGCAAGACAGAGGCAATTCCAATAGGTATATTTATACAGTATGTCCCAAGATTGACCTAACTAGGTATACGTGTTAACCTTTCTTATTTCGGAGTTTATGGGAAAAATAAGTCTTAACGTTTGTATCCAATTAGTTTAATTATGAAAAGCGATATTTAAGCATATTTTGCTTAGCTGAATGACATCCATCTAATATAGCGACAGAAAAGTTGTCATTTACGGTCAATAGTGGAATTTGTGATAATAATTTTTAAATCGTTTATCTCGTTAGCGGAAAAGATAGTATGTTTTTTCTATTTTTTTTTTAATTTGGTACATATTTTTAAAGTGTAAAGTAAATTCGCCATTCGCGGCGGTGCATGGTGGGATAGTATTTTCGAAAATATTTCTCGTAATCGAAGCGATCCAAACGGAGAAAAAACTAAACTAATATAGCGGATCCGAAGCTGCTATACAAATAAATTTATAAAGAATCAATGAATTAAATTTTCTCGATTTATTGACCAAAAATTATTTTTAATCCTATTCAAAATTGCTTCCGTAAGAACGATTTGACAGTTTATTGAAGCAATGTAAAATATTTGATTCTGTTCAACTGAAAAATGAACTTAAAAACCCATTACTTCGATTTCAGTCGAGAGAAGCTTTATTGGTTTAAAATGAATCAAAACTTATAAGGAAAATACGAAATACAATTGGCCAGGGCACTCAGGAGATCTCGTTGTAGTATTAACAAGCAATAAACTTTTTTACGATGAAATTATTGCATATTTGGCATATCTACTTATCAATGTTCCTTAAAATAAATATGGAGTTATTTTTTGGTTTATTTTCCGCTGTCTATTTCTGTATATAGGTTGTAAAACCGGAATCGTTTTAAAAGTGCTGAAAAATCTTCAGAAAATGGAAAACTCTCCTCGAAAAAAAAAATTTACTTTTATTTACAACCATGCATCTAATAATGACATTTCATCTATCTTTGAAAGGTGGAAAGTTTACGTTTTTTTATTTTCACTTTCCACGCGGGTGGAAAGTAAATTATTTTTTAATAGCTTTGCGTGTTTAGATATGTCTACTTTTCCCTAATTGATAGAGTGGTCCTCAGCATTGATTATTGTGACCAAATCGTTGATATCTTCTTTGTTTGACATTTTCACTAAAATAAGCTAGTAGCGTCGACTCAGAACCAAAAGTTCAAAATCTTTGTTTTCCGTACACCATTCATTGAAACAGTTATATGCCTTCACATATCTCGGGCGGCTTCTGGTTGGTAGAAGATCTTCTACTATTTTTGCTGCTTCTCGAATTTCTGGTGGAATAGCAGCAAAATCAAATTCCTCATCTGACAGCATTTTTCTGTTGTTAAAATAATATATTGTTTAGTGACATGGAAACCATATTCAAAAACTGACATTTGCCATCTTGATTATGTGTATTAACCTACGGTATTTTACCACCTGCGGTTATTTGAAATTTCTGTCTAATTTTTCAATGGAAAAGTCAAAATGACATTTATCTTTTATTAATAATTTTAATTAAAAAAAAATTAAGTGGATGTTAGATTCGTGGTTGTAAATAAAATAGTATACAAACCTCGGTGAAAAGTTTCATTGCTGTCTCGAGGTTTAGTTCCGTTAGCCGATTCGCGCCTCGGTTAACTACCGACTCTCTCGACAGGAATGAAACACTTTCCACCTCGGTACGTAATATACTATTGTTCGTCTGTCGTGACTTAAGTAAACATGTCGCCCTTTTTAAATTAAATATAACGAGAAATTTCTGTCACGTTATCTGAATTCATACCTTACCGCATCGGTGTTTCTAGTATTTGCTATAAAGTATTGACCAAATTTAGGTGTGTATTTTGGATTTGTTCGTGATTCGTGGTCCATAAAAAATTTAACCTGCGGCGCTTTTTCCCTTTTTTACTACCACTAGCGTCCTGGTTTTTAAGCTTATAAAATTACTCATTTTATCATTGCCACCCCCTACAAAACTTTCTAACGACGCCCATGTTTTCATATACAGAGTGACAATTTAAATACTTGAAATGGCCATATATTAGGAATGAAAAACTGAAGAAAAAAACGCAAAAAACAGTTTCTATAAAACGAAGGGGGAACAAAAACAAGCGTATTAGCCCACCCCTATCTGCAACCCCTTGGACAGGGTGAGATAAACCCTTAAAATCTTAAATAGAAAGGGGGTCGAGTGATACATCATTTTGAAGCTCTTGAAAAATGCTTTCCAATAGTACCATAGAAAGGTACATTTCAGGAAATTCTTCTCTGTTTATTAAGGAAAACAATAAATGAAAAGACAATTTTGAAATTTTTTATTATTAGTTAATTAAATGTTCAAAATGATTGCTACCAATATCCTGGCATATTAAGAGATATCTCTTAAGAATTCTAAACAGTTTAAGCCTCGGTATTTCGTTTTGGTTTATTTGCTATTTTTTTTTGTCGAAAAAAAAAATTTGTTTATAAATATTCGCATTTTACTATCACAGAATTTACCTTAAAGGTAACTTCTACTAGTATTATTATTTTAAGAACAGTTAACTTTCGGTTCAGTTTAAACGAAAAGCAGCACTTCTTATCTTTAACAATGGTGTACAGCACAGCTGAACGGGTAGAAATTATTTTCATTTATGGTTCCCAGGATCAGTGTTTTTTAAGAACAGCTCAACGTTTTAACGAAAGGCATCCAGGTCAAAATGTAAGCCCGGAGTATGTTCGCCAACTAGTAGCCAAATTTAAAGAAACTGGTTCTGTCGCGAATATAAAGAGAAATCAACCGAGACTAGCCGACGAAGCAGTGCAAATTGAAATTCTGGGGCAGTTTGCAATGAATTCAACTTTATCAACTTGTCAAGCAGCTGTAGCAACTGGATTATCTCGTGAATCAATAAGAAAGGTAGAACTTGGTGACGACGACCCTGACAGAAGAATACAGTTTTGTGAAATAATGACAGATAGAATTACGGCAGAACCTCGACTAGTTAAAAATATTTGCTTCAGTGATGAGTGTACCTTTTATTTAAATGGGCATATTAATAAGCAAAACTGTCGTCACTGGAAAGACGAGAACCCCCACGTATTTAGAGAAGGGCATACCCAGTACCCCCAGAAAATTAATGTTTGGGCTGGTATATTGGGAGATGGTATAATCGGCCCAATATTTATACAAGGAAATTTAAATGGCGACAGGTATGCTGAAATGCTACAGAGGTCTATCGAACCACTAATAGTGCGAGAATTAGAAAATCAGAGGGACATACTCGGAAATTTATCTTTAGAAGAACGCTTACTACATTTCCAACAGGATGGAGCACCTCCGCATTATGTTGTTCCCGTTAGGCAGTGGTTGGATGATAATTATCCCAACCAGTGGATTGGAAGAAGAGGTCCTGTTGAATGGCCACCTAGATCCCCGGACCTAACACTTCTTGACATCTTTTTGTGGGGTCACCTAAAATCTGTGGTTTTTAAAACGCAACCTGAGTCACTAGAGCAACTTCAGCATAGAATAGTTCAGGAATGCCGTGCTATATCCAGAGAAACCTTTGCAAATGTACGTGAAGAATTTGAAAGTAGGCTTTATTATTGTCTTCAAAACAACGGAAATCATTTTGAACATTTAATTAACTAATAATAAAAAATTTCAAAATTGTCTTTTCATTTATTGTTTTCCTTAATAAACAGAGAAGAATTTCCTGAAATGTACCTTTCTATGGTACCTACCATTGGAAAGCATTTTTCAAGAGCTTCAAAATGATGTATCACTCGACCCCCTTTCTATTTAAGATTTTAAGGGTTTATCTCACCCTGTCCAAGGGGTTGCAGATAGGGGTGGGCTAATACGCTTGTTTTTGTTCCCCCTTCGTTTTATAGAAACTGTTTTTTGCGTTTTTTTCTTCAGTTTTTCGTTTCTAATATATGGCCATTTCAAGTTTTTAAATTGTCACCCTGTATGTTAACAGGTTATAAAACCACATGTTTTATTTAGGAAATTTATATTAAAACAATTAAATTCAAATTGAAACTTTTATTGGGAACTATTAACATTGATAATGATAATTATAAGAACCTTTGGAAATGGCCACCCTCACTTAATAAGCATAATAATATTTCAATTTATATTTAATTGTTTTAATCAAGAACGGTACGCCTGACGAGAAAACGCAAAATGTCATTTTCATGTAGAATTGAGCAGACTAATCAGAGAAATATTCATGGAAAAATATGGCTTGCCACTTTTTTAAAAAAAAATATATCAGAGAACATGTTTGAATTTTACAAAATTCTATTTGGAAAAGTTGTTTGTATTGTAATTTTATGACCATATTTGACCGAATTTGAATCACTTGTGAAAATTTTTTACCAATATCTATTTTCATTGAAAACGGAAGTCTACCACCGTAATTATAAACAACGGTCCATTTTTCCAACGTATTTATTGTTTAAAAAACAAGACTCTCCTTTCTGGTTAAATATTTAAAGTTGTGAGGACAGATGGCAACATTTTCAAACTGCAATTTAATTTCTTGATGAACATTTTGCAGAATCTTTGGTATAAAGAAAGGCGTCTTTTAACGTACTTTTGAATATCCATTTGGATACGCAAGCCTTTTATTTGGATACCCAGTAAACATCAAATGGATCCAGATTTTTTAAAATTATTTAGTAATTTAGAAACTACTGAACTGATACCAGTGATCTGATGCCTAAAAATGCTTTAAAATGATCAGAGTCCGAAAGACTATTAAAAAATAGGGCTGTTTAAAAGACATGGATATGCAGCAAAAATTCACTGAAGACATGGATACGCAGTAAAAAATCACTAAAAGATGCCTTGGTATAAAGAATGAATATAGACGATGAGTATTATACAGGGTGTCCGGGAAAATGTGAGAAATCTCCCTAATATGAAGAAAACAAGTTAAATGAGTAGGTACTACAAGTTCATATAAACTTCTTTCGTATCGGCCTCCTCTTCGGAGATGTGGGCTCCCAAAGAGCTCCAATGGGATCAAGTTTTTTACATATAGTTATTGAACCACCAGGTATATTTAATTTTTTTTTAATATGATGTGTATCAGGTAAAACCTTTCAAATTACTATCCAAGAAAATGTTGTGAATTAATCACATCTGTAGGGACGGACTAGCTGTGACACTCATGGCCTCTTTTTTTAACTCCATATATGATAATAACTTTGGATAAACGGTTTTTACATACCTTTAACTATTGACTAAAAATTAAGTACTCTTCATTCACGTCGCTAATCCTAACCGGTTTCGAAAGAACGTCATTTTATTTACACTGAGTCCCCTTCTCACGGGTTAAATATGAAAAAGCGGAATTTTGAGGTTCAACATTTGATACGAACAAAGATTTATCTCTCGAGATACGCCAAATACATGATGTAGGATTAGCGACATGAATGAAGAGTATTTAATTTTTAGTCAATAGTTAAATGTATTGTAAAACCGTTTGTTCAAAGCTCTCATCATACAGGGCGTTAAAAAATAGGGGTCATGAGTATCACAGCTAGTCCGTACCTGCAGCTGTGAGTATTCACAACTCTTTCTTGGATAGTAATTTGTCTGGTCTCACCTGATGAGGCATCATATTAAAAAATAATTAAAATATACCTGGTGGTTCAATAATTATGTGTAAAAAACGTAATTCCATTGGAGCTCTTTGGGAGCCCATATCTCTTGTAGTACCCTTTTCATTTGTTTTTTCATATCCGGGACATTTCCCATATTTTCCCGGGCACCCTGTATAAATAAATAGATTTACGGTGGCAGGTTCGACTTCCGTTTTTAATGAGAATTGATATTGGCCAAAAATAAATATAAAACAAAAATTATCATAAGAGATTCAAATTCAGTATGTAAGCATAAAGTTACAATACAAACAACTTTTTCAAATATTGATATTTCGACATTTTGCGGATTCAAATTCAGTATGTAAGCATAAAGTTACAATACAAACAACTTTTTCAAATATCGATATTTCGACATTTTGCGGAGAAAATGTCAAATTTGGCAGTTAACAAAAGCCGCATGACCCCTTTTAATTATGTCATATTTGGGCTTTATTGAAGCAAAAATTTATGATAAATTTAAATTTTTCCTAAATCGAGAACGATATTTTCTCCCCATATGGTTCCAATTTTAACGTTTACACTGTATTGTGTCAATATGAACCTTTCTTCATAAAATTACCTAAGAAATTACCCTATGAATTATTAGCCCGTCATTAAGGATAGCCCTGTATAAAACGGGTCCATGCTAATTAGATATTTTGTTTTACAGGAAATTGCCTTATACGGAGAATTCAGCATCCGGGAGACCCTAAAATATTTCGGATGGATATCGAATCTGACAACAGATCAGGTCGATGCCAAGTTGGATTTCTTAGTCAATTTGCTAATGTTACCCGATGCGGACAGGTGAGTACGATGCCCTTATACTCAAGTTAGTTTAATCGGTTTATTTAATACTGGGAATCCCAATGCCTATGTCAGCAAAACCACCATCTTAACGAAAACTGGTTTTGATTTGGTTTATATAAAAACCAGTTAAATGGTATCTTTTATAGCGCCTTAAGTAATGCCCGGGACAGTCCCGGATCTAGGGGGCGGGGGGCAAGCCGGTGTCCATGCCCCGGGCGGCAACTTCAGTGGGCGGCAAAATTCAAGTGTGGCAGTTGTAGCATCCCGAGGCGTCGCACTGTACCCGATTATTAATCGATTAGAAACTTTTATCAGTGTCTCAAAATTAATAGTACATAGTAAAACTGCAGATTCTAAGGGTAAAAATATTGCAATTTAGCCAAACTTTACTGAGATAAGCTAGATACGGGGTGTCCATGTGAAAATTGTATTTTCTAATTTTATAATTAACTTACTTTTTAAATAATATTTTAGCATAAAATTTTTGGTTTTAGGGGCGAGAAATTTGAATTTGTTAATTATTTTATTTTTATGTAAATTTCTAAATGTAAATCGCCCCTAAAAACCTCCAATCACATAATTGTATGTAAAAACGTTGGTAAAAAGTAAGTTAATCAGGAAATTATAGAAATTAAAATTTTCACTTGTATATACACAACACGGTTATTATAATTTTTTGAGCAAGCAATGTTTGACCAACTTGCAATATTTTTACCCAAAGAATGTGCAGCTGCTGTGAAATTAAATGCATTTTTTTCGAAAACGGTTAGGATTAGCGACATAAATGAAGAGTACTTAATTTTTAGTCAATAGTTAAAGGTATGTAAAAACCGTTTGTCCAAAGCTCTTATCATACAGGGCGTTAAAAAAAAGGGGTCATGAGTATCACAGCTAGTCCGTACCTGCAGCTGTGAGTATTTACAACACTTTCTTGGATAGTAATTTGAAGGGTCTTACCTGGTATACATCATAAAAAAAAAAAATTAAAATACCTGGTGGTTCAATAATTATGATTCCATTGGAGCTCTTTGGGAGCTCATATCTGCGAAGAGGAGCCCTATACGAAAAAAGTTAATATGAACTTGTAGTACTTTTTTCACTTGTTTTCTTCATATCTGAGAGATTTCCCTCATTTTACCGGTATGTATGTGTTTACATGAAGTGACTAAAATTGATCATCATTTTAGATGGATCCACCCTGTTTTATTTATCGCTTATTGTTATACTCGAGGAGTTATCAATGTTATATGTTCTTGAAATTTTATTTACATGTTATATTTTTAAGATATCAATAAACAGATAAAAGAAATTGTTAAAAAAATAAATAACAATAATACCTAATAATAAGTATACAGGGTGGTCCTTAAGTAATGGGACACAGAGATGAGAAATATATTTTCCCCTTCATACCGTAACGATTTATCGCAATTTCGATATTCCGAAAACTGATATTAAGAAAGATACAGGGTGTTAAAGTTTCAAAAATAATTTCGAGGTTTTTATATATTTTCGAGTTTTTGGATCATCCGGTTAAAATTTAAAGTAGGGTGTTTTTGGGATGGGAAATATATAATGGGAATAATATGGACTAATTTTTGTTTTACTGTACAGCCCTTTCTTTCCTTTTAAAGTGCCAATAACTTCTTGTCACCAGGTATAATTGAGAACTATATACAGGGTGTTCCTTAATGACGTGCTAATATTTCAGGGTGTGATTCCTTAGGTCATTTTCTAAAGAAAAGTTCATATGAACATATATCCGCAACGGCTTAAATTATTTGCTACAGGGTGTTGAATTTTTATTTTTTAAATAGTTATTTTTTAATATCTCCGAAAGTACTTTAGATATTATTTTCAATTTTGGTATGTGTTAATAGGATATAGAACCACAAATTTTAGTTAGAAAAGTTATTCAATTGTTCCATCAGTGGCATCCCTGCATACATGTATTCTGATATATTTTACAAAAAAGATGGTACTACGCCACTGCCATTGTTCCAAGTGTTTTTCTGGTTAGCCTGGTCAATTCTAGATGAAAACGGTCTCTTGAGTTTTTATCATCAGATGCACCCGTTCTTGATTAAAACCACTAAATTCATATTGAAACTCATTATAATTAACATTGATAAAATAATTAATGATAAATTTTGTTTTATAAAAATTGTTGGAAATTGCCACCTTCACTTAAAAGGCATGCTTCCGCCCGTCTTCGCATCGAATTGCCCACTCCAACAATTTTTATAAAACTTATCATTCATTATTTTATCAATGTCATCAATCATCATCAATCAATAATAATAAGTTTCAATATGAATTTAGTAGTTTTAATCAAGAATGGTGCGTCTGACGAGAAAAACTCAAGAGACCGTTTTCATGTAGAATTGCCAGGCTAATCAGAAAAAATATCCACATGGAAAAATGGCATTGGCGTACCATCTTTTTTGTAAAAAACATCAGAGGACATGTTTGCAGGGACGCCACTGGTGGAACAATTTAATAATTTACTAACTAAAATTTATGGTTCTATATCCTATTAACACATATCAAAATTGATAGTAATATCTAAGTACTTTCGGAGATATTAAAAAATAACCATTCAAAAAATAAAAATTCAACACCCTGTAGCCAAAAATTAAGCCGTTGCGGACATATATTCATATGAACTTTTCTTTATAAAATTACCTAAGGAATCACACCCTGAAATATTAGCACGTCATTAAGGATCACCCTGTATATCTATTATTAAAATATTATGGATTGCATTTTAGTTGCATATTATTTTTTTCGTTTCCTTGCAGACCAGTCAAAAATCTCAGTGGAGGGCAACAGAGAAGAGTATCATTAGCTGCGGCATTAGTGCATGATCCAGAACTTTTAATTCTGGATGAACCTACTGTCGGTGTCGACCCAGTTTTAAGACAAAATATTTGGGATCATCTGGTAGAAATTACTAAACATGGAAGGAATACGGTCATTATAACAACCCATTATATTGACGAGACGAGACAAGCGCATCTGGTAAGTAGCTAAAAAGATTTTTTAATATACTAAAAAGTCATATAGTATATGTTGGACATTTGGGCCGAGGAAAGAACGAATTTTATAACTTTACAGTAGTATCAAACCTGTTATTTTTAATATCTTTGTTTTTGCACAATGTGCAAGTGTTTGTAGTGTGGTGTTGATTTTATTTTAAAGGTCTGACGATGCCCAGTTGGGCGAAACATGTAACCTCCTTAGAACATCTTTAAATACTTATATGTAATTCGTGAGACCGTGACTTTGAGTTTACTTCTTAATAGTTATTAAACTGGTCTCTTGGAGAAAATGGACTATTTCTTTGATTTTATTTTATCAGTTAGTGAAAAAGAATGAAACAGACAACGTTTTTCTCTGGAAACGAAATACAATTCCATTGTATTAGACAGAAATGGCAAAATTAAAATTTTGATATGTCATTATTGACATATATACAGTGAAACCTCTCATAACGGACACCTCTAATAAGCGGACATCTCTATTAAGCGGACATTTTTTCATAGTCCGGAACTAGGTATATGAAATTCCATGAAAATCAACCTCTCTTGGGCGGACTCTCCTTTGGGCGGACGCGGACAGGCTGTTTTCATACAAAGAGTGCGAAAACCCTCCTTTAAGCGGACAAAAAAATTTTTAAAATATTTGGGAGACGAATAAGTACGGTGCAAAGATTCTCTGAAGACAGACCGAAAACCAATCGCGTATGTATGGCAGCGCAAATGGACTTAGCCGAATGAAAGTATGTGTGATTCCCCGACAGCAGTCCACGTTTATTTGTGAGTTGTAAGGTTAAAATCGCAAACAATGGCACAAAAATGTCTCGTTTTGAGCCTGAAAGAGAATATTGATGTTGTGGAAGTTTGTAATTTGATAACAATGATTTGGGCGAGTTCATTAACATTGATAGCAATGTGCTATTAGAAGATGATAGTGGCCCCATTCCTACCGATTATGTAGTCCAAACTGAAACCACATCACTATATGACGACTATGATGAAGAAGTTGAATGCAGTAATCAAACAAATGTCACCAATTATCAACAAACCATTAGTATGGTAAAGGAATTATAAGAGTATGCAAAGAATAGAGGTGACTCTACAGCAATGGAATTGTTATCAGACTTGGAATTACATTTTCTAGATTGCAAGTATAAAACGAAAACACGTCAAACTACGTTATTAGATTTTTTTAGTACTATATCCTAACTAAAACTAGTGCATTTTTGTTATGTTATGTATATTTGTACATATATATATATAGTAAGTTACATATTACTTAATAACATATTTGCCATGGGCGGACACCTCTATTAGGCGGACACATTTAGACGGTCCCGTAGGTGTCCGCCTAAGAGAGGTTTCACTGTACTACTGTGGTTCACAAACTTTTCAAGTTTCTCTGTAATTTTTTAAGCCGCTCTGCAAGTTAAAATACTATCTACATAATAACACAGATTTATATCTTGCTTGTCACGTGGTACTATAATTCAGCGCTGGACGGGTCTCAAAGCCCATTAATTATTATTATATTAATTAATTACCACAGAAGGGATTCAGCTTCAGAAAAACAAAACCAATAAATAAAATGAAAGGTTAAATTGTGGCAAAGTTGTATAATTTGGAGCTTGAGCTAACGCCGATGAGAATTTTTTTATTCTAATATTTATTATGTTTTATTTTAATATTTATTATTTTTTATTCTAATATTTATTATTTTTTATTCTAATATTTATTATTTTTTATTCTAATATTTATTATTTTTCATTTTAATATTTATTATTTATTAATCTAATATTTATTATTTTTTATTCTAATATTTATTATTTTTTATTTTAATATTTATTATTTTTTATTAATATTTTTAAGAAGAAAATTCCGACTTCTTCGGGAGATATCTGAAAAAAACGAAAATTTAATTTTATTTTGTAACGTTATTTATAAGCATATTGACAGTTGGAAAGTACTTTCTACACGCACTTTCTTAGGTTGTATTTAAAGATAGTTTCTAATTTAAAAAGGACGTTTCGATTTTCAGATATCAGCAACAGGTAAAAATTTTTAAATAGGTACCGATCTGAAATTTAAATATTACTTTTTGAATTATTTTGTTTCCCCAAAACATAAACCAATACTATTTTACCAAAATTTCACCATTTTGTGGCACCGAAGATTCATCATCAGCAGCTTAATTTCTTTTTGCAATCTTTGATTATTATTATGTTTGAAAAAGATGCTACTCTAACCAAAAAGAAAAATATTTAATAAATAATGTTTTGGGTAACAAAGGAATTTGACAGTAAGTTTCTAAAATATTGAGACTAACAAAGAAACAATATAAGTGAGATTTTGGTAACAAAAAATTCAAACTCAATGCTTCAAATACATTTTAGTCAAATTTTATAAATTGCACGTTGAATAATTATTGCTCATGCATGAACAGCCCTGCCCCCTCTAATTAAATTTTGCCGCAAAACATCTATATCTGGCATATTGTAAAAATACGACTTGGAAGAGATTCTCAAAGGAAAGTAGACGGAATTTTATTAAATTCTCACTCATTAACTGAACCTCCAAAGTTAGCAACTTTGCGTCAATTTCACATTTCATGTAGGTATCTTCTATAGTTTCCGAGGTCCCAATGGTGAGCATTGAATGTGGGACACCCTGTACATATGTATTCGTAAATACATAAGTTATATGTAATAATTAAGTTGCACCAGTTTAAAAGTATTTAAAAGAATTATAAATACGTAATCGTCTTCACTATCAATAACATTGTGATTCTCTGATATGGCTAACTGATTACCGTAATAAAAATTATAAAAAGATTTACATTTTTAGCGTGCTGAGCTAGTGAAAAAAATTAATTGCGAATAAACCTTAAAGATATATTTTATGTAATAGCATTATTGTATATAAATTTTATTTTGCGAGAGAGATGATACTTATAATGTCCTTGCCATTTCGAGGCGTTTCTTGCGATGTAAACGATAGAAAAAATTATTTTACCGAACCAAAAAAATAAGATCCAAGGTACTCGCCAATTGACATGCTAAAGGTTAGCGGTAACTAACACGATAAACAAAAAGAGGTCTTTAAAAAAACTGTTACATTATAATATATTCTATTATGTTACCTTGAGGTACTAATTAAAATATACGAACATCAATTAATTATTCTTTTAGAGCTATTCTAGATTTTGTTAGTTTAGCATATTTATTTTTAGAGGAACATATTATCATGTATATCTACGTCAAAGAAGAAAAAACGAATTCTCGTGTCCTAGAAGGTATACATAGGCAGTGGCGGCTCGTGACCAATGATAGAGGGGGTTATCGTGAAATTATTTTTTAAAATTTTATTTTTGTGTAACGACCAAATAATTACTTTCTAGGGTTTTTAAACATAGAAAGAAAAAAAGTAATAAGAAAATACGTTAGGTAAAACATATTTTTATTTATTTTTTAATTTTACACAAGGAAATACAACTTTTTTTTCATATATTTCATTTATAAACTTTCTAATAAAATCCCTAGATTTACCCTTTGTGGTCTGCCTTAAATTAATTTCGGGTTTAGGTCTTCCCGCATTCTTAACTTCAATTTTATGCTCCAAACTCAAAGAGCTAAAGCTATTTTTTAAATAGTCCACCGTCAAACTATTCATTTTAACTTAATAAATATATAATATTAAAACATACACGCTCGAATTTCTACATACATGCACGAACAAACAGACAACGGCGCACACTAACATTGTGCGACTTTTCCATGTTAAATCGCCATAGCCCCGCTGTTGAATTAAGTTTTTTACACATAATTATTGAACCACCACGTATGTTTAAATTTTTTTTTAATATGATGTATACCAGATAAAACCCTTCAAATTACTATCCAAGAAAATGTTGTGAATTACTCACAGCTGCGGGGACGGACTGGCAGTGACACTCATGGTCCCTTTTTTTAACGCTCTGTATGATAAAAACTTTGGACAACGGTTTTTACATACCTTTAACTATTGACTCAAAAATAAGTACTCTTCATTCATGTCGCTAATCCTCACCGTTTTCGAGAAAACGTCATTTTATTTACTCTGAGTCCCCTAACTTCTGCCTGGTTAAATATGAAAAAGCGGAATTTTGAGATTCAACATTTGATAGGAACAAAGATGGATCTCTTACCGAGATATGCCAAATACATGATGTAATTAGAATGTAGTTTTTTCGAAAACGGTTAGCGATTAGAGACATAAATGAAGAGTATTTAATTTTTAGTCAATTGTTAAACGTATGTAAAAGCGTTGTCCAAAGTTCTCATCAACATAATAAAACGGGGCCATGAGTGTCAGGGCTATTCCGTCCATGCAGCTGTGAGTAATTCACAACACTTTCTTGGATAGTAATTTGAAGGGTCTTACCACATCATATTAAAAAAAATTAAATATACCTGGTGGTTCAATAATTATGTGTAAAAAACTTGATTCCATTGGAGCTCTTGGGGAGCCCATATATTTTATGGTTATCGTTATTCTAAATACGGAAATAGTAACTTTCTATAAACCCGCTATTTGATCAAAATACACTATGCCAATTTTATCGACTATTTCACGTCTTATAATCAGCTGTTATTTCGTTAACAATGAACCAATTTTAATATATTTTTTTAACTGACAGAAAATCGATTCTAAAGTTTAGGGCAGAACAAAGTTAAGGTCCTGATACGTCTAATTGTACGGGGTAGTATATAGAATCTAGATGCAATCTTCAAAAATTTAGATTTGCCATATCTTACATAAAAATTGAATATAATTTATGTTTTAAACTAAACCAATTAGAGCTATATCTGGATTAGATATTAACCAAAAGTATCGCCATGCCACTCGAGGAAAAACACATAATTTCTTCTAAATTATATTGCCGAAAAAACGTTTCGTAAGCAATGCGACAAAATTAAGTTTGAAATTCGTAATATCGACGTATTCATAGAAAACACCCTATACAAAATTTTAAATCTGCGTTACCTTAGGGGACTTCTGTCAACATTCCTGAAGAAAGTTTTCAGCTATATTTAATGGTACAGGATATAGGCCTTTGCCGCACTAATTGACCATCCTATACTTAAGTCTTTATCCGATTTTCATTTGTTTCCAAGTTATAGCGTAATTACAAATAAACTGTGTAGGATTTGTGATACGTTGAAATGAGTGCATCCCGAGTGTCAACTTTTTATACTTTATAAACTTGATCTCTGAACAAACAAAAGTCTAGTGGTGTGAGGTCTGGCGATCTTGGAGGCCAACTTATAGAACCACCGCGATCAATCCAAAGCCCTGGAAACACTTCGTCCCAATGTTGCTTTACCTGATGAGCGCCATCGTCCTGATGTTTATAGGAGCATTCTCTAGTAATCCTTGTAATTAATTTTGTACAAAATATAGAGTATACTATATCCGTTGAACTTTGAATATAAAACGTTTATATTCAAAGAATATATCCAGCGAACGAACGTAGGACGTCAAAACAAATATCACGTGATCTATCAAAGTCGGAATGTTTGTGCAGAGTTGCATTAAGGATCCACCGGAGCTATATTAAATTTTTGAAAATGTATAAACTGCATAATTATTGATTATAGTATAACTTTTTTGCATTTTTATAAAAATAGGAACATAAACGACATGCAAGTATGTAAAAATTAATGAAAATTTGAGTCGCGAGTAAGAAAACAAGCGACTTTTACATTTGTAGCATTAAACCCTGTCTAAATGCCTCTTCTGTACTGTAGAGAAGAGAATAAACCCATCTTCTTACATTACAGGAGCGGCATGTAAAGAGGTTTGAATGGTACCGACATAAATGTCGCTTATTTTCTTATTCTTGACTGAAATTTTCATTAATTTTTAGATACATGCATGAAGTTCCATTCAACCCTTATATTTATTTTGACGCCTTCCGTTCTTTCGTTAGATTTAGTATAGTGCTCTCCCGTGAGGCAAATCTCCAAAATAGTACGGCAGCCCGTTACCAGGATTTCAGACTGATCACGACCTAAATTTTTTTGAGTTTTTTGGTGATTTATTAATAAGGATTTGGAAGGAAATTAACAAGAACGGACATTGGCAACGTTGCGAAATCATTGAGAATCATCTTTACATATAATAAGTTATAAGCTGCTAAATAATGGTGGTCGCATTAAACGTGCTCCGTAAATAATCGCCGTTATTTCGGGGTTTTTAAAGCTATTGAGTCGGTTTTTTCGCGAAAATAGTAAAGTAAATTACCTAATTTTTGAATAAAATATCGGTTTATACAACGGTCTTGAAATAAAGTCATAATTGTAGAAGATAGTTTTCACAATGGAACTAAATGAATAAATTTCAACAAAGGTGATTAAAAAGGGAATGTAAACAAACTGATACTGATAAGAAATCTGCAAGGTATTGTTAGCAGAATCGGACTAGGAACTTTGTTATGATGGTGAATAATAAAAATAAACAACGAAATATAAAGTGTAATTGCGGAAAATTAATCACAAAGACCCAAGAGAAAATCCAGTGTGCCGGAAAATGCGAAGGTTGGTACCATAAAGAATGTAGTGGCCTAACAGATAGGGAATTTAGAGAACAACAATCAAAACGGGCACAAAGGAAATGGATTTGTAACAATTGTAACGAATTCATAGGAAGCGACTCTGAAGTTGAAGAAGAGGAATTCGAGGAAGAGGATGAAGTTGAACTGGTTAAACCTAAAACCGCCAAATCCAGAAAATCATACCATCTTGACTTTGAGGAAGTTCTGGATCATCCGAATCCAAGCAACAGAGAGATTCTTGGGGCTTTGAAAGGTATGTTTCGAGAACTGAAGAGCTCTCTGTCTTTTAATAGCAAGATGATTGAAGATCTTACGACCAATCTGGACAAAATAAACAAGGAAAATAAGAAACTAAAAAAGGAGCAGTCACAGTTAAATGACAGAATTGTGGAATTAGAGAAGGAAATTGTCTATCTTAAGGCCTCTCCCGGCATTGAGAAAATGGAAGAGAGATCGAAAAACATTATAATTGTTGGACTTAATAACGACCAGAATGTAAAAAATAATGTGGGAAAAATTATCACCAAACTGGATCTTAAGATATCACAGGAAAATTATGAGGTAAAAACGCTCCCAGGGCAAGGAGAGAGAAAACCATTACTAGTAAGCTTTTCCCAAAAGGTAGATAGAGACAGAATTTTCGAAAAACGAAAAACAATGGCTCTGGATACAGTAAGCTGTGGTATAGTTTCGAAAGAACCAGTTAGAATTTTCCTTAATGAGGACCTGTCCAAGCACACAAGAGAACTATTTAAAAAAGCAAGAGAACTAAAGAAGAGTGGTTTCAAGTATGTTTGGTGTAAGGATGGGAAAATATTTGTAAGAAAGAGTGATAATGACTCCATAAAAAATATTGTAACAGCGGCACAAATAACGGCTCTCATCAAGTAATACTGGTTGATTTTTTTTTTGTGGTTTTCTATTATTGGACAATTATTGATTTCACTGTTAAAATGGCTAATAAAATAAATATTGCTCACATTAATGTGAGATCTTTACTCCCTAAATTTAATTTGTTTAAAGATTATGTATTGGAAAAAAAACTAGATATTATAGGAGTAACGGAAACTTGGTTAAGCAACAATATATTAAATGAATTGATACAAATAAATGGTTATAGAATTATTAGAAGGGATCGTATGCTGGGACGAGGAGGAGGCGTTATGCTTTATATAAGAAACAATATTAAGTTTTCTGAAATAATAGATATTAAGTCTTTAAAGGCTGAACAAGTTTGGATTAAATTTAGCATTAATAATATTCAAAATATTCTTGGAGTTTTATACAGAACCCCTCCACTCGCAGAAATTTCAGATTTTTGTCTGGAATTTGAAGATAATATTAGTGTTCTTATACCAGAGTGTGATAGTTTTGTATGCATGGGGGATTTCAATATTAATTTTTTAGTCATGGGGTGTAGACACGTCGACAGATTCTTATCTATTGTCAGTGATTTTGGATTGAAGCAACTGGTAAGTGAACCCACCAGAATTGGACCAAATGGTGGGACTCTTTTGGATGTAATATTGACGTCAAATTCAAATTTGTTGGTTGATGCTTTTGTTGATCACAATATTAATGTATCCGATCATGCTCTCACAAAGTGTAGCCTAAAGCTAAAAATAAGTAAACCTAAGCCTTTTTACTACACCTACAGGGTTTACCGTTATTTCAACAAAGAATTTTTTAATGCAGATCTCTCTCTTGTCCCTTTCGGTGATATATATCGTTTAGGAAATATTAATGAGAAGGTTGATTTATTTAACAAATTAATTTTAGATCTTTTTGATGTTCATGCGCCTGTTCGTACAAGTCGTATAACGAAAAAGAAAGCACCTTGGATTACCCAAAATGTAAAATACATGATATCACTTAGAAATAAAGCTCTTGCAAAATATAAAACGAATCGAACGGCACAAAACTGGGAGTCTTATCGTCAATTGCGTAATTATGTTACGGGAGCAATTAATAGGGAAAAGAAGGCATATCTTGAGAACAAAATTAGGTTGAACGGGCCAAGGGAAAACTGGAGGATATTGAGGGATATGGATGTGTATGGGAAGAGGGTTGGTATGGTGCCGTCAGGGTTGGGAAGCGCTGATGAGATTAATGACTATTTTGTTAATGTTCCACAGGTAGATCCAGATCCGGATCTTTTAAATTTTTATTTAACCAATAAAAGAGAAAATGTTAATAACTTTGAATTTGTATTGGCTACACTGGAAGAAATAAAACAGGCTATACTATCAATAAAGTCGAATGCTGTTGGTGATGATCGCATAGGAATTCGGATGATATTGCACTGCTATCCTGTTATAATCCCAGTTATTGCTCATCTGGTAAACTACAGTATCGAGACGCTAACATTTCCGGACACATGGAAACTATCTCACGTTGTGCCTTTACCCAAAGTTCATGAACCTGTGGATTTGAAGGATCTACGCCCGGTAAGTATCTTGCCAGTTTTGTCCAAAATAATAGAAAAGGTACTGAACACTCAAATTAATAATTATTGCAGTCAGTGCTCTATTTTGCCGGGTGAGCAATCGGGATTTCGAAGGGATTACAGTTGCACTACAGCCTTATTAAAGGTAACAAATGATATATTTGAGGCAACGGAAAGAGGAGAACTTACACTGTTAGTATTGTTAGACTACACCAAAGCATTTGACAAACTTAATCACACTCTTTTTTTAGCCATTCTTAAATATTTGGGTTTTCAGGATGATGCATGTAATCTCATCAGGAGCTATTTATCAGGTAGGAAACAGGTGGTTGTTTTAAACGGTGGTAGGTCGGAAGAAAGATACCTTCGATATGGGGTTCCACAGGGGTCAATTCTGGGGCCTCTGTTTTTTACTATATACACTTCCCAACTTGTGACATACCTTAGACATTGCAAGGCACACTTTTATGCGGATGATACTCAGATCTACATATGTTTTAAACCTAGTGATATTGATAATGCCGTTGAGAAGATCAATGCGGATCTGAGGATTCTTCTGCAGGTGTCTAACTTCCACTGTCTTGGTATAAATCCAAGCAAATCCCAGGGACTTCTTTTTGGTAGGAAAAAGGATCAGTCATTTTATCAAGATCGGGTAAGAGTTTTAATAAATAATGAGCAACTTAAACTGGTTAGTGCGGCAAGAAACCTGGGTCTGGTCATTGATACCGGCCTCAGATTCTCTGAGCACGTCAGTATGTGTATTAAGAGGGCTTTTGCGAATCTTAAGTTAATATACGCTCAACGAAATATTTTAAATGAGAAACTTAAAAAAATGCTCTGTGATTCCATCGTATTGTCACATTTTAACTATGCTGATGTTGTGTACAGCCCATGTCTATTGGATGCTGATGCCCGAAGAATTCAGTTAATTCAAAATTGTTGTGTACGTTTAATAGGGGGTATAAGGAAGCGTGAAAGGGGAGTGTCTGCAAAGCTGAGAGAAATAAAATGGTTAAGAATGAATGAACGTAGGGTGCTCCATTCCTTAGTTCTTTTTAATAAAATTATTAGTAAAAAATGTCCGGACTACCTATATAGGAGTATTAAATTCCGTAGTGATGAGCACAATTTAGATCTCCGTCATAAATGTATTTTAACGACCCCAGCACATACATCTTCTTACTTTGAAAGATCATTTATTTTTAATATCGCTAAACTATACAATATGGTTCCCTTCGATATCAGATGCCTTTCTGGTTTGCAATTTAAATTATCAATTCAACATATATTACCTGTTTTTGTTTGAATCTGTCTTATTGCTTTAATGAAAATGTACTTCTAAATGAAAATTATTAAATTGAGTAACTAATGTAAATTATATTTTTTTATATAATGTTAGATATTGTGTAGGTTAAGTGAGGAAGCGTAGTCTTCAACTTCGCCCTTTGTAGCTTTTAAATGTTACAATAAAGACATAATTTATTTATTTATTTATTTATTTATATGTAAAAAAGAAGTGGTCGTAATAGTTGTCGCGCCTCGTCCGTTCTCTTAATTTTTTGACTGAGAGTGAGTGATGTTTTTGATGAGATGAAAATAGTAACTGACATTTTCCGTGCGGTGAATAGTTTTGGTTTGAGAAAAATTACAGCGGAGAATTAAGCTTAACACGCCTCGTCCGTTTTACTTGTCGGATGTTATTTTTCGTTATTCGTGACCGGAAAAAAATGAGAACGGATATTTTCATAGACGCGCCACCGAAGTGTTGGATCTTCAAGCAGAAGTCGTGTATTGTGGCTCGGAAAATGGGGGAAAAATATGAACTAACATTTTTACACACGTATTTTTTATAAAAACCGTTTTCAGTCAAGAAAAAATTAATTTTTTTCGTTGTTATTTGTTGGTTTGTGCACTTCTGAAGCGAAGCCATTATTCCGATATTTGAAATAACACCGACTAACTAACACCAGTTAACCAGATAAAAATGAATTAAAATATCGATACTACACATCCGAACACAGCACGTGTATCAATAATAATGCAATAAGGGGATATAGCTGATGCTGACAACCAAGCCACACAGCAAGCCGTCCCGTGTACCGCAATCATGAATATACAGATACGAGATCCGACTCCGCTGCCCTCCCTGCAGCTGCTCAATACGGAAAATGTCCGTTCGACTCGATTTTTTTGAGTGTTATCAACAATTAAAAAAAAATTACCCGCGCGCTGTAACTTTTTTATACCCCTTTTCTTTACATCTTTTATTTAAACTATGGAATTTTCGCTACACTCAAAACATCCGTTGTCGATGAATTCACATTTTTTTTTATGTTTTTAATATGATTTCATCAAGAACGGACAAGGCGTATTAACAAAAAGACAATCTGCTTTCTTACGGACTGAAATATCACTCTGACCGGTAAGCGCAGCGTTGCCGAAGTTTTTCGCTCGAGTAAAACTTTCTTATTTTTCTAGCGATTAGTCATCGACTATTTGATTGATTAGATGAAGGCGTGATAACAGGACATTTTGGTAACGGGCTGCCGGACTAAAATAAACTGGCCAATTAAATAACTACGGACCATAACAAGCCGCACGTTTACCGAAAATTTGTTTTTTAATTATGCTATAACTTGTTTTTGGTTAATTTATTTCGCATCTTTAAATAATATATACCAATATTGCATAATTTTTTTTTGAATAAAATAAAACTTGTCGTAATTAATCGTAGATAATAGCTATTAATTGATGGGTAACGAGTGACTATTTTTGTATGGGTCAAAAGTACCTTAATATGAACATAAACATTTGCCATCGACCTAAATCATATATTTAAGTAATTTATTATGTACAGGCAGCAAACGAGCTACCAGTCAACGATTAACGTTTCAATCGATGTACTACATTATTACCGTCCATCCATTTACTAAGTAATTGAGTAATTATACTAATTTTGATATTGCTATCCTTGAGTTAGACATAAACATTATTGAGTAGCCGTTTTTCTTGATGAATATGCATTACAAAACCAAGTAAATACTTTCATAATGTGTTTTCTGGGGTTTTTTCGTCGTTTTCACCATTCGAAGAAGACACTATGTATTGAATCAAACACGTTTAGTATTTAGTTAAAATTTAGGCAGATGTTTGCCATGACCTCTTGCTTCTCAGTCTTCACAAACTTCACCCGTTTCCGCTGTTAGTCAGAGCCCTAGATATCCTTGGAGATGAGTTACTCGTTCTCTGATTTGGGTGACGTTTGCATTTACTTTTCCAACCTCATCTCGTAACACATTACCAGTGACGAATGACCGCACAGGCGCATAAGGCGCGTGCCTATCACTATGTAACGAACAAAAACAAGCATTTTAAGGAGGGTCAAGATCAGGTTGTGCCCGGTGCCTCAGAAAGTCAAGACCCGCCACTGCACATCGTCACCTGATTGTAAGAACTATTGGTATAGTAGATATTCTATCCTGTGATCGAATTCCCATGGAATTAAAATTCTCTCTTAAATTATTTATTAAAGAAATATAGTTTTTTGCGATCAACTTCAAAGTGCTGAAGCCGCCGATGCCTTTAAAAAAGAAAATGGACAAGTGCTGGCTGGATAGTACAATGGACTGATCTACTTTAAAGATAAGGCCAAGCGCAATATATACAGATTTAAACTAATTTTATCATCCGAAACAATAAAATATATAGATTTTTTGAGATTTATTGTAAGTCAATTATTTATTCCAAAATATCTACAAATAAAATCTATTCATTTGTAGTGTTGGCTCTGTCTAATAAAACTGTTGGAAGTGGAAAGATATGAATATTACAGCTCTCAGGAAATGAATAACGACATTTTGGATCTAATTTTGCATGATAAAGCAACTCAATTAAAAGTGAACCTGTCTGGGTTAAAATAATAATTAATTTTTATACATATTTATATTATAACAGCATTTTACACCACCAGTTTAAAGTGTTAAGAAATGGTATTAGTATATTTTTATGACACCACAGCGTTTTAAATTAAGATCTAATCGTACTTATTAATAATTTGAAATTTAAAATATATATCTTTAGTACCATACCTTTAGTACTTAGTACTAAGATCGTGCAATAAGGATGACGTCCTTCAGATGAAAGAATTATTAAATAATGAAGTTTGAGGAGTACTAAGCGTAACCACATATGGATGGGCGGCAGTGGTTCGTCGGGTATTTCTGCTATTCACCGCTCTGGTCGGATTTAAGAGGGCTAGGTCAGCCGAGCACTTTCCATGGAAATATCTGTAAAAGAGAGTCAAATCACCAACCCCTGTCTTCGATGTTCCAGGCTGTCGAGGCTCTTTGTCAGCTCGTGGTCTCCGATCAGACGAATGGCTCTCCTTTCGATGGAATCCAGAAGCCGAAGTGTATGTTTGGGTGCAGAGCTCCAGACATGAGAGCAGTACTCTAGTGATGTTCGAATCTGGGCTTTCTATAGTGTCAAAAGTTGTTGAAGTGGCGATTGCCACAACGCGGTTATGCCAAGACATATTTCCTCCCAGATTGACGCCCAGCAAATTAATAGATAAGGCCAGTGGAATTGCGTGACTTATATCCGGTTCTATAATGTTATCCTTTTTAGAGAAAACTGCTGCCTAGGATTTCTTAGCATTAAATTCGACTTGGTTCTGTCATCCCAAGCCAAAATTTCCGCCAGGTCTTTGTTGACCTGTGATACTTCATGCTCTCTGCGAAGATGTCGGTCCGTAGCCGATGTTTGTGCATTCAAAGAGAAAGTTGAGACAAGTGTGCTATCGTCAGCAAAGCTAAATATCCGATTTTTAGTTTTCACTAGAGGTCGTTAATGTATTGTAAGTAGAGGGTGCGAGACAATATGGACCCTCGAGGAACACCGGCATTGATGGTGAAGGTATCTGAGAGAAATCCGTCAATCGCAACTTGCAGAGAACGGTCCTTAAGAAAGCTAGACAACCATGCACAGAATCGATTGGTTATACCATAAGATAGCAGTTTACTTAGAAGCCCTCACAATGAAAGGCTTTAGAAACACGATCAAAGGCTTTAGAAATATCCAGTGTAATAGCCCGATGGGTGACATCTTTGGTGGATAGAAGGTCTCCCGTTGATCTGGACTTCCGAAAATCATATTGATGATCGCTGATAATGTTGAGGCCTTCCAGGTACTTCAGACGTTGTTTGTTAATAGCTTTCTTCATCATTTTTGATATAACTGAAAGCAATGCGACTGGTCGATAGTTGTTAGGCAGGATGCTCTTACCTTCCTTTGGTAGAGGCTGGACTCACGCCGTCTTCCAACACGATGGAAATATTCCTTTTTTGTAGGATAAGTTGAAAAGTACAAAATACGGGTGTTAGTTTATCGGCGCATCTCTTGAGAACTATAACAGGGATTTCGTCTGGACCAGAAACTTTTTTGACGTCGATCCCCCCCTAGGATTCGTTTGACGGGACGCTGACGGAACACGATTTCCGTCATCTCCGATTGAACTGCAGGCATGTTGGATGGTGTTCTATCACTTCATACTCGAATATTTTCCATCGTATTCTGTTACGAGTTATTTATTATTTCCTGTGATGGAAATATCCTTAGAAATTAAATAATAGTAAATAAATATTTAATAACTGTGATAATTTCGCATAAAGTCGGTAACTTTAGAAATAACTAGAGGCATCTATTGATAAATGTAAAAAGTAGATGACAAAAAATAGACTGATTTTCTTTGGTGAAATAAATTAGTAAAGTAATAATAAAGATCTTGTTGATTTTTGAGTTACCTAGTTCTTACAATCAGGTGACGACATTGTAACAGCAGGAAATGTCTTAGCATGTAAACCTTTTTACTTAGTGATGATGCAACCGGGTCCACTCTTTGATAGTTCCGGATAGCGGAACCAAAGGAACCAGCAGCAACATTTTCGACCGGATCCCCGGAACTTAGATAATTCCCCGAAATCACCGACCGACGTCAACAGTGATTCCCAAATATTTAGATTTAGTAATTAATGAGTTGCTCTCAGTCAAAAAATACATTTTTATCAGTAAAGCCAAAAAAATATACTCTCTACAACCAACAGGGAAAAATTAATTTTTCTGTACCATAATCGGCCCATTATTATTAATAGCAAATATTACTATTATTTATTAGTTAGGTCATTTATTCCAGAGTTTGTGTTTTGTTTTTATCTTACATTTGTTAAATAAAACAGCTCTACTGTGTCACTGTGGTTCTCTTCAAAATTTCTGCAGCACATTTTTTGAAACTAAGTTCCTGCCAGATCCGATACAAAATCCGGCCAAACCGGATATTAAGAAAGAAGGTCGGATTCCCCGGATTTCAGAGATTCTCTAATAGGCCACTAACCCTGTAAATTTGCAAAATTCATTTCATGATATTCAAACACGGCAAATATAAATGTTCAGGTTTATTTCGGTATAGTGCAAATTTGGCATTTTTTTGCTATTTAATCTAAATTTAATAATATAGCTTATTTTTAAATACCTACATATAATTTAAGTTCTTATTTTTAATATGCATAAAAAATACACGTTTGCCCTTGATCTCTATATTTTTAAAATTCTAATAACCATACCATTTAAAAATAACCAATCAAATTACCATATTATTTCTTAATGATTATTAAATTAAATTATAATTTAGCCCCCAGCAATTAGTCATCATATGTTACCCCTAAAAATAGAAGGTTTCGCCATCATCAATTAAATTTAAAAAAATATGCATTTTTGAAATGAAACTATTTTGACGATTTGGAGAAAAACGCGGGCGATGAGGAAACTATTTTTAAGAGGATGCCGGAAGTCAGTCGAAACCTCCGATTTGACTCCTGTTCATTTCGCGCTGTGTAATCACGAGGCGAACTGGATCTTTCCTTGCCGTTAGAACAATACGTCGAGCTTCCGCCCGTAATCGATACGCCAACAGAAACAACGATAATCGGAAGAAAGAGAACGAACGTGATCGGGGTCTAGACTTTAACTTTTAGCACTGAAAAACGGAATTTTCTCTTTTTATGAAAACGCTGCTTTTTTTTAAACTGTTGAACAAAAGATGTCTAAATTTTATTAATAATTGGTAGAAAGACCATCATTTCTTTCTACATGAAACAGTAAATAAAATTAAATCTAAAAATCTTCCGATTCCGAAACAAGAAAATATATACTTTCCTCCAATTTTAGTGGCATTACAAAGTATTTTCTCCTTAAACGTTTTTTTCCTAAAACAGAAATAAACGCTTGGGGAGAAAACTCGTTTAGAGCTGCTCCGGAATTCACTTAAAAGTAAAACAAAAAAAAATGTTTGAACAGCTAGACTAAGTTTATTTTTAAAATTAAAAATGGAATATTAAAGCATAATTATGTGGAACTTAAATGAAGTAGAGACTTTCATAAACATGAATTAACAACAAACACCTGTCAAAGAACAAAAAAGTCACAAGACTCACTCGCCAATATACAGGGTGTTTCCTAACCTCTCTGAAAAAATGAAGGAGGTGAATCCTTGCCTTATTTTAAGACGAAAATTTGATATAAAAGTTTTTCGCATGTCGCTTCGTTTACGAAATACAGGATATTAAAAAAATATTGTATTGTTTAGTTTATTAATTAATGCCAATGATTTGATAATGCATATGATTTAAAGACTTTGAATAATGAACTCATATAAACAAAAGTCAAATAAATTGCTCAAAATGTCCTCCATGAGCCAGTAAACAACCATGTACAGGGTTGTCAATTTAGTTTGTCCCACTTTTAAGAGCCTGTAACTATTTTGTATTTTGAGTTAGCGCGTTCATTCAAAAAGAAAGATGTAGCATTTTTAGCCAAGTTTTTATGAGTGTTGTCAAGAATGACAGTAGGTGTCATGTCACACCGAAAAGAAATTATTATTTTTTAAAAAATGGGACACTCTATTTATCAGAAGCGCATTAGATGGCGCCTTTTCTTCCGATCTCAAATATATAACACACATATGCATTTTTTTCTTCATTCCATCAAACATTGACAAAAATATGTAAAAATATATGATTGTTAAAAAGCATCAAGATTGCTATGAAACTGTTTTGGTTGCTATGGATTTTATCCAGTAACTGCATATTTAACCGCAAGGTATGTCCAATGGATTGGAAAATCGGGTACTATAAAATGGCCGCCGAATAGCCCAGACTTAACACCCTGTGATTTTTTCTTTTGGGGTTATATTAAAAATGTTGTTTATAATACACCGTGTTATTCATTGAATGAACTGTATATTAGAAACTGAAAACGCTATCCTTTAGAATCAAACTAATAGAGAAGTTTTATTAAAAATTAATAGTCACATTGTAAAAGTGTTTCGTAAATGTATCGAAAATGGAGGTGGTCGTGTAGAGCAATATAGATTATGAAATAATTATTATATAATTATAGTTATTAAATTAATGTTATAAACTTATGTTATTTTCTAGTTATGCCAATATTAATAAAATTGTTTTTCTACTACTCACTTGAAGAAAATAATGCATACCTATGTGTGTTATATTTTTGAGATCGGAAGAAAAGGCGCCATCAAATGCGCTTCTGATATATAGTGTCCCATTTAAAAAAAAAGTTATTGCTTTTCGGTGTGACATATGACCCCTACTTTCATATTTGACAACACTCATAAAAACTTGGCTAAAAATGCTACATCTTGTTTTTTGAATGAACGCGCTAACTCAAAATGCAAAAAGTTACAGGCTCTTAAAAGTGGGATAAACTAAATTGATAACCCTGTACACGACGTGCCAACCCTACTCGTATAATTTGACAATAAAAATAACTAAGATATTAAGGTACTCTTTACGCAAATGAATTTATTGTAAAATTTAAAATTGACCCAAAGTAAAGTTCTCTAATCCTTTATGTTTAACAAACATCATTAGAATATCGTTTGGCATTAATTAATACTATGGAAAATACAATATTTTTTTAACACCCTGTATTTTGAAAACGAAGCGACATGCGAAAAACTTTTATACCACATTTTCATCTTAATCACCTAAATTTTTTCAGAGGGGTTAGGAAACACCAAGTATCAAAGCCAGAAATAAACGCTTGGGGAGTAAACTCGTTTAGAGGTACACCGGAGAGCTTCTCCCAAGTTTAACTACTAAAAAGGTTATATATTTCTAGTTATTTCAAGTGGTATTATATCTCTCAAATTTTGAATTAAAATATTAATTATTTTTGTTGTTTTTCTTTCCTAATAAAATTCCACTGAAAAAATTAAAAATCATAAAAGCAAATATTAACATCAATTAGCGTCTCATATTTTATATTTTCCTGGCATTTTTAATGACGTTACAAATATAAATTTACAAGGGGTCTTACTACTAAAAATTATTTATTTATTTTTTTCGTCTTTTGGTTTTGTAATTTACAACCTGATTACTTTATATATTAGATTTATATTTTCTTCCTTAAAAAAATACGACACGGAAGCAATTATATTTTAAAAATATATGTTACTTAATGTTTTAGTATGACGTTTTAATGGATAACTTTAAGTTTCTGGTTAAATGACGTCCCTGTTATTAAGAAAATCTCGGAAAAATTGAAAATAAGCAACAATTAGCAAGCAAGCAATTTGTTTTAGTGCGCACGGTTTTCCGATCATATTTTTAAAGGTTGCTCGTCGGTTGTCTTGCGCATAATGTTGTCGCCGTCATATAGGCAACCCCGCCATATTGGTGCTGGTTTGGTTGCCAACCAATGACGTAAATCAACGACGACCGTCCAAAATCTATTTATACGTGGACAATAGATATCTAAATTCCTTCTAAAAGAGGCTAGTGATGACCACGAGGTCCTCAGTCGGCATTGCGCATGACATCTAACGAGCAGCTTTGTTTACATGCGCGAGGCCATAAATTTGCCACACTGCTTTTAAAGTTTGGGTATCCATAGATATAGGTCGGTGGTTGGATAATCATCAGAATCAAGGGTATATTCCTGAGGTGGATTAGGTACAGGTAGGTAATTATCATAATTATCCTCGATCAATAAAACCGGAGTGAACCGAGACTTTTGCAAGATAAAATAAGTCAGATTTTTTGCTAGCTTTTTTGGTCTTGGAAACATTTTTGCTGTTCCCCAGTGTAATTTATCTTACCTAAAAATAATGAATCTATTCCTTTCTTTACAGATTGGTTTAATGAGGGGCGGATACTTCTTGGCCGAAGAATCCCCGGAACAACTTATAACCCAGTATGGAGCGCAGAGCCTGGAGGAGGTGTTCCTCAAACTTAGTGTTATCCAAAATGTGGGAAAACGGAGACGATCGAGTATACTTCAAGGAGTTACGGATTCCATACCAATTCCGGAAGGGGCGGTAAACGATGGTGCAGTATTGGATGATGAAATGGGGGAAATTTCTGGTGAATTTGGCGATAATATTTCGATGACCAGTAGGACGGCAAGTATGTAATTTGACTACAGGGTGTTCTTGATATAGTTTATTATACGAGCAAACCCGCAAATCCTAAAGGAAACAATAACCGAGAAAATCAGCAAAATATGTATTTTCCCTATCCCTAAATACACTACACCAATTAATAGTGTTGTGATCGCTCGAGCGAAAAACCACTTGGCTACTCGATTATTGAATTAATCGACATCGCTCAATTATTAAAAAAAACCGCTCGAGTTATATATTCATGCGAAAACCGTCGGATGTCACTTATTACCTTTCACTCGGTACCCGACGGGAATGTACCGCTGTAGTGTGATCGAGTTAAAAAACTGCTCGTATATTCGAACAGTTTTTCGCTCGACGTTCGAGTTTGACGCTCGGAAGGCTGATACGACATACGTCTTCGTTAAAGGCACATAAACGAGAAGGTACATATATAAAAAAGTATGTAAAAATCCCTTAGTGAATTCAGGATCCCGTGGATTCATCGCGACATGGATTTTGTAAAGTTTTGTTTTAACTGGCTAGCCAGCGGCGTAGTTTAGAAGGATGTAATTTTTTAATTTTTTTTTACTATAAACTCAATAAAACTGCTCAAAAATAATAACTTACAAAAACAACCCCTGGTGGTGTATCAACACATTCTTCTTAGTCATAAAAATGATTCACCAATCTATCATATCTAGTATCTTCGGGGCATTGATGTTCTTTAGTTGTTTGTTTACATTAGGTCGGCATTCGTTTGATTATTTGTTATCGCTCGACTTAAAAAATTAATAATACTAAGCGAATAAAAAAATATTAATTTATATTCATTGAGTATTATTTTTTATCGTACCGTCAAAACAAACTGTATATTATAAGCTCTCGATTCATCCGGTAACTCAACAAGGATAATGACGCGAATGACGCGGTATACTCGCATATGCGAATAAGTAGGCGGGGCATAATGCAATTTCTCTGTAGTAACAGGTGGCGGGGGATAGCGGGGCTATGGCGATTTAACATGGAAAAGGCGCACAATTTTAGTGTGCGCCGCACTGTTGTCTGTTCGTGTATGTATTTAGAAATTCGAGCGTGTATGTTTTAATATTTTAATATTATATATTTATTAAGTTAAAATGAATAGCTTCACGGTTAAAAAATAACTTTAGCTCTTTGAGTTTGGAGAAAAAAATTGAAGTGAAGGATGCGGGAAGACCTAAACCCGAAATTAATTTAATGCAGACCACGAAGGGCAAATCTAGGGACTTTATTAGAATCATAGGTCACGAGCCGCCACTGAACAAGTACCTACCTCTTTAAAAATGCGTCATTCACCGCTAACGCCTATTTGCTTATTTTGCCAGTCGCGTAACCAAGCCTAAATTTTTGAAGGGCACACAGTGGGCATCTGACAATTTAAAGTGGAAGAAGTTGACGAGCCATTTTAAATATCTACTTATTTTATGCTCCTAGATTGAGAAAGATGTGAAGAAAAATAACTCTTGGTAACCTAATACTTTTTGTTCTAAAAAATCACAAGAATAAACCCGAACAATAAATACATATCTTGTGCAGTTTTTTTGTTTGGTACAGAGACACGTGGTAAAAATTCATTATTCACAAATAAATAAATTTCTGGAATTTTTTTTTGTGGCTACTATAATTTTTTTTAGCTATACCTGTAGCCCACCCGTAGTTTATCCTGATCACATGTAAACGGCTAGGCTGCCGGTCGAGCAATCGGTGAATCGAAATGATTAATCGCTCGAGCGATTCACTCGATTATTAATATCGCTCGAGTATCAAGTACTCGATTATTAAAATCATCGGCTTTTCCCAACACTACCAATTTAACTATCGAATATTAACAAAAATTAATAAGTTGTTATTTAGTTAATAATGAACCAATTTTAATAACTTTTTACGTCATAGAAAATAGATTCTAGAGTTTAGGACAGAGCAGTTTACGTCCTGATATTTCTAATTGTACGGGGTAACGCATAAAATATAGGTGCTTTTCTATAATTTAAATTTGACATATCTTACATAAAAATTGAATTTTATTTATTTTTTAAAGTAAACCAATAAGATATATATCTGGGTTAGACGCTGGCACAAAAGCATCGCCATGCCACTGGAGGTAACAAAAAATTACCATTTATTCTAAATACGTTATACTCAGTGGCGGTTCGTTCATAGGAGCACATGAGCGCGCGCACCCCCAATAATAATAAAACAATTAATAAAATATTAATTTATTTTCATTATTTATCGAATGAAGTCCGAACCTTCCTAATATTTTATCGTACCGTCAAACTAAACATACGTAGTAGCTCTCACCGTGGCGTGATCCGCGCGCCGGTCGTTAGATTGATGCCGAGGAATGGTCGCATATACGCTCATGTAGATAGGACCGAATGCATTTTGCGATTTAGAATGGAAAAGGCGCACACTTTTGGAGTGCGCCTTTGCCCGCGCGTTGACTTCGTATCTCTTGTTATTTCCGATATCCCAGTGGTGATTCGAACGACGACTCTGTTACACCGTGTATAACTTCTACTATGTACTTTTACTCTCTATGTCACTGGGTATACCCGTTAAATATGGCCATTTATAAAGTTAATAAAACCTTTTTTACGCATTTCCTAATATGCCATACTACAAAACGACTTTTTGTCTAACATTTGCAGGAAGAGTATCGATTGCACCAGATGCAACTATCGAAACTATTCCACCAGAACTACCTGAAGACGAAATACCTCCGAGTCGGTTCAGTGACTACTTTAGAGTGGTCAAATGGACGCATATGCACGCACTAATTTGGAAGAACTTTTTATGGATGTGGAGAAATATATCCATTATGGCTTTTATTATAGGTGAGACCAAACGTTTTTACTAATTATGAATACATTTTTACATGAGCTAATAAGATGTCATATGCAGTCCTTTAAGAAAATGATTCCCCTTTTACCTCTAACAAAAGGCTTATAATTTATTAAAATTATGCCAGTTTAAAAATAAAAAAAATAAACTTTATATTGTATAAAGGTTAAAACTAAAACCAAGGTTTTAAACAAAAAAATAAGGAAAATTTAGATAATAACTATGGAAATGTTTGGAAGAAGAAACAGTTAATCATACAGCTTTGGGGAAAAAAGTTCAAGGAAATGTGGACAAGCGAAATAGCTGGAAATAATATTTAAGTTGCTAAGTTGGCCGCTAGATGGCGTAACGGTTTTTAAAGTTAAAACCCTTTAAGGAATACGGCTATAAATGTTTATCATTGTCCTTATTTTCAGGTTTACCCGTTGGACAAACTATTCTTTTTTGCCTCTCAATTGGACATGACCCTAAAGACATTATTGTCTCAGTCGTCAACCATGAAATCAACTATCCTATGGAACATTGCGAATATAAAGGTGGATGTAATGCGACGTATCTCAGTTGTAACTATCTGGATTATGTGGAGCATAATTATTCGCTAATTGTGGTACGTTACTTGTTTTTAACATACTAAATTTACAGATGTTACAGGAAACAAAAAGTTTAGGTCGGTCTGCTGCAAGATTTAATTATTCATTAATTAATCAACAATTAACCAGACAACTTGGACTGTTGCTTAAATGCAGTGACGGTTTAAGGTTTCACCGGGCCCTAGGCGGCCGAGACGATAAAGCTTTCCGCAAAAAATTCGTCAATAATTTAGCATAGTAACTACTAGAAAAACCGATGCGGTAAGGTGTGTTTCATATAACTGGACAGACTATAAAGTGAGGTTGTTGTTCACCTAATTATGAAAGAGAGATATACAGGGTGTAACAAATTCGTCCTTCGCCATTGGGATTCCAGGAACGGTAAGAGATACTGAGTCAGTTAAATTGGGTTAAAAGGGAGTAATTATGGGCCCAATAATATGCCGCATGGAAAAATCTATAATAATGGCTTTCAAAATATTTAGAAACATATAAAATTTAGCGTTTTGGTTATTTTTTTTTTCCTGACTTTGTTCGAAGAGATGTTTAAAAATAAATGTCACTTTCTCATTGCTTCTTTGTATTCTCCACAAGATGGCATTATCAGAAACTTAATTTTAGATTTTTCCAAATATTTTGAAAGCCCCTGTATTTATATTTGATTTATTTGCAGCATATTATTATGGGGCCCACCATTACGCCTTTGCCCCAATTTAACCGACTTCGTATCTCTTACTGTTCCCGAACTTTCAATGGTGAAGGCCGAATTTGCAACACCCTGTATATTCCATAACCAACAAAAAATCTTCTAAATTTAACAATAAAACAAGTAAAACCTATAACGACCATATATACGAAATATCACAAATTACAGGAACGAATACTTTGGACCCTGAAACTTCAGGTTAAGGTACATTTATACATGAATGGATTTAGTGGCGCCAATAAAAACTGGCGCGCCAGTAAATAAAATTAGCAAGCAGAACTGACAATCAAATTTCTTGAAATTCGAAGATGGTTCTCTGCTGCGAGTTCTACTAGAAGTTTTGCAGAAGCACCCAAAGCAGGTCGCCCATCAATCCATGGTTTAATCCAGACACGGCCTTTACGTCGTTTCTTTTTCTGTTATTTTTTTTTTCCATTAAAAGTTCAACGACTATTTTACAGGCTTCGGAAAGTTCACTCGACATAGTATGCACAGTGAAAAACATTTTAAAAATGAAGCTGGCGTGCCACTTATTTTTGTTTTCTCAACAAAGTGTAAACATTTACTGGCGTGCATGTGTAAATGCACCTTTATTCAAGAGTATACAAATATAACTAAATTCCAAAAGATATTCTTAATGCAGAGACAGTGAGGAGACTCGTCTATAACCTAAAGGCTTATTTGCAATCAATTTAAATCTGTAATTTTTTAGAATAACAATGGTTCATAGTATTATGAGATATGATTTTGATAACAATGTAATATTTTTGTGAAAAGTAAGCCGGTAGTCCCCGATACCAGTGAAGCATAACTTACTGTTTTTGGGTCATGAATAAATACATTATTATTATTAATAATGATTTTTAGAATTACTATGCGACAGAAGACGAAGCTCGTAAGACGGTAGAAGATGGTAAGTCATGGGCAATGATGGTAGTACCTCATAACTTCTCGGAATCGTTAAGGTCACGACTCGAAAATGGAAAAGATACTCCTATATCGCACCTTAAAAGCAGCGTCATTGATGTGTTCGCAGACAAATCCAGTAAGTGCTCTTACATTAAAATATATTAGTATATACAGGGTGTCCAAGATAAAGAGGGTCTGTATGATGATCTAATTAGTAGTAACAGTATACAACTTATTATTTTACGGCCCTAAATTGAATTAAACTTCGGATGTTGGTCATTTTAAAACGTCCAAATGTAAGATTGAGAAAAATTTCGTTATTTATTTTGTCCAAAAATAAACCTCCAACACGATATTGCGAATCCAATGAGCCCAAAATGTTTATAAAATAATAAAAATGTAAAACGATATGTTATTATTATTATGTATAGTTTCAGTCGGACTATGAATAATGAAAACAAAATGACTGTAAGTAACAATATGTATACTGCGTCAGGCTTCCATAGCTCCTATACTAGTTAAGTTAGGAATTTCATTCATATGCTGACTTATACTGCATAATGACGTGCATTTCAGGAAAATATTTTTCCATATACAGGGTGATAACATAAAGTTTTTTTTTTTTTTTAAATGGGACACCCAATATTTTATTGTATATTTGGGTTCGTATTAGTGTTCTCTATAATTATCAGAAATATTATTTAGTTTGATTGGGTAGTTTAAGATCAATAAACTAAAAACAAAAAAATAATTTTGAAGTCCTGGAATGAAAAATCGAAAAAACATTCTGAAATAACTTCTTTACCCACAGAATTGGGTGAGCATTATAAAACAGGGTCTAGAGATACTACGAATCTGATAGTGTTTACATCTTTTATACAGGATGTTCATAACATGGCTCCGAAAACGACACATTTCAAAATCATTTTTTTCAAGATTTTCAAATGGAACATGCTGTATATTATTTGGCCATTAGATGTAGAATTTATAAGAATTTTTTTTGTGATACAAACATATATAATAATAATTCCAAATTTCATAAATTATGTTGTTTAAATAGCATAGGCGCCTAGACTTCTAATTGTCAACTACGGTAAATCTTCAATATGTCTTTCATTTTGGTCTGTGCACAAGTAAATACGTTCTTGAAAAGATCTGTTTAGATCCCTTGACATTTGAGATGAAAAACTAGCAAACACGTGTCTTATTCTTTGCTGTATATAATAGCAGTTGTAGGCGGATATTCATAAACAATTTGGTTACATGTTTGTCCGAGTCAAGTTCTAAATAACGTGACGTAAAATAACTCCTTGCTAACAATCAATTTTTTTCTCTCCCACCAAGTACAAAGATCATGGCAACCAACCAATAAAATCCCTTTTAATTTCTTATTATAATTTATCGGCCCTAAATAACAATTTAGTTAAAGAACTAGTCAAACTATAATAAACAAACGAATTCATATTTTATTTCAAAGCCTAACACGGTTTTTAGAATTAACCACTACTAATGAACCGTTGTGATAGTATTTCACTTCAATTGTTAAGGGATGTAAACAGATCTCTTCAAGAACGTGTTTAACTGTGCACAGATCCGTGTCCACAACGGCGCTCCGACCCTCGCTCATTGCCTTGTACCATAGCACCGCACAGTCTCGCTTGAGCTTCGCACACTAATCCCTCGACATCGAGATATAAACATGGACTGTGCGTATATAAAATGCATATGCAGGGTGCACCAAGTAAAGTGGCCTATTAGAAGTATCTCGAGAACTGAATGAGATTTTATTTTCAAAATTTGGTTGTAGCTATAAGAGATGGTTTTCTACGTTTCTAAAATATTTTGGGTGATGCGGTGTTGCCGGATCATACCGAAAGTGGTAGCAATAGTGCTATCTTGTGATTTTTTATCGGGACCTGAAAAGAAAATCATATCTTTTTAGCGGTTACAGCTAGAAAGCTGAAATTTTGACAATAGTTTCACAAGACCATCGAAATTTTATAATTTTGAAAGGTATTTAATTAGTTTTATACAGGGCGTCTCCATAACAATTCTGAAGGAGATGAATTATTGCAAAAATCTTCCTTTTTTAAATGGATTTGTTCGGGTTGTATTTGATATGTTTTGCTAATGGAGGATCGAATTTTCTATCTAATGATATTAAGTGTTCCTATACCTATCTTCGGACTTATAGCGAAATTTAAAAATTATCTTATAAAAATATATTTGTTGGTAGTTGGCTGTGGAATGGATTCAGAAACAAAATAATGAAAAATCCATTTGACGTTATGTCTGTGTTGTTGTTAAAAAAATAGTTAACAAATGAGCAGTTTATTAATAAATAAATAAACAAAATTAAAATTAGGCATCAACACCAATCAAATAACTAATAACTAAATTCTTAAACATTCATGAATTGTGGTGATAACATGTTCATTTGTCACCTTTTTCATTTCTTCTTCTTCTATAGACCCCAGAGCTGTTCTTAGTCGATTTTCTAAATCTTTACTTGTTGTGACTGGTGTCTTGTTTGTATACTATTTCTTTAATCCTACCCATAGATATGGGAGGGGGGGTAAGATCAGGAGACCTTAGGGCGATTTCCAGGGACCTCCTCGGCCAATCAACAATCATAGGAGCTGCATCAGGATGAAGTTCATTAAATTTTCTGCAAGATCTAGATAAAACTCTACCACACTCCCCATTAATATAAAATAAACTCTAAGCTCGAATATTTTGTTCCTATAAATCCATTTCACAGCCTACTACCAAAAAATATATTTTTTTAAGATAAATTTTAAATTTCGCTATAAGTCCGAAAATATTGACTTAATATCATTAGATAGAACATTCGATCCTCCATTAGCAAAACATATCAAATATAGGGTGTCCCATTTAAAGAAAAGAAGATTTTTGCAATAATTCATCTCCCTAAGAAATATTGTTATGGAGACGCCCTGTATAAAACTAATTAAATACTGTTCAAAATTATAAAATTTCGATGGTCTTGTGAAACTATTGTCAAAATTTCAGCATTCTAGCTGTAACCGCTAACAAGATATGATTTTCTTTTCAAGTCCCGATACGGCGTTAAAAAATCACAAGATTATTTATAATTCAAAAAGTCTTAAAGATAGGTATATGATATTATACAGAAAACTGTTCTACATTTTTACCTAGATTCCAAAAAATATATAATATATAGGATAATTCAATTAAAATTCCGAAGTTGCTACCACTTTCGGTATGATCCGGCAACACCGCATCATCAAAAATATTTTAGAAACGTAGAAAACCATCTCTTATAGCTACAACCACATTTTCATAATAAAATCTCATTCAGTTCTCGTGATACTTCTAATAGGCCACTTTACTTGGTGCCCCCTGTATATATTTTTGATTATATCATTACTTGGATTTTATGTAGGACAACACTATTTAAAATAACAATTAAAATGTTAAAAATTATTCCAGTATACCTTATTTTTTCCTAATTAATTAATTACGACCCTTTTTAAACATATTTTTTAATGTGACATCCTGTATATTAACGGATTTTCCAATTTTACGTCAAATTCTGAACATATACCATTTTGTTATATTAGCGTCTAAAATAATATCTTCTTCATCGGAAGAAAAATGTTTATATCTCCATGTCGAGAGACAAACTGATTGACAGGCAAGGCAATGAGCGAGGGTCGGAGCGCCGTTATGGCTACTACTGTGCGATGCTATGGTACCAGGCTATGAGCGAGGGCGATGGTCGGCGCTCCGTTGTGGGCATACACTTAGGCTAACCTAATTCCATGGCTAAAAAAGTTATTTTAGAATGTTTTTCGGATTTTTCTTTCCATGACTACAAAACAATTTTTTTAGGTTTTAATTTATTGCTCTTAAACTAGCTAATCAAACTAAATAGGATTTCAGATAATTATAGAGAACACTAATACGAACCTAAGTATGTAATAAAATACCGGGTGTCCGATTTAAAAAAAAATAAAACTTTATGTTATCACAATTCTTTAGGGTCATCCTGTATATGGAAACATATTTTCCTAAAATACACCCCATGATACAGTAGACTATAAGTCAGCGGGTGTAGCCGAGTTGCTAGACGTATGCAGGTAAAATAAATTGAGATTCCTAGACCGACATACACTAATTGCTAGACGGGGGGATGGTCGAGTTCCTAGACGCGACCTTCATTACAGAGAGGTAATAAAAATCATTAGAGCCTGGAAAATTATATTTATGCTATTAAAATTTAGTTAAACAGCCCATTGACCCATTCCAATAATGATACAATAGGGTAATTCCAATAATTTATTATTATTATATTAAGGGATTATTGTTGCACCTAAATGATCATTCAGTTTTGTTATAAATTTGGTAATTCAGTCCTTCCTTAGCTTAAATCAAGTGAACCTGCATGCTGCAATGGCGTTACAATTCATTTTAAGTGAAAAGTGTAAAACTTTGCTAGTAGTCAACAGTTACAAGTTCAATCGTAATCACGTTTCTAAAAATAATACAATAACTTGGTGTTGTACTAATAAAAAGTGTAAAGCTAAAATTTATACCGAAGGCGAAACACTGGACATTATACCAACTTAGAAAAAGTTAATTTAACGCATAACCACGACACAGATGTTAACCTGAAAAGACAGGAAGTAAATAATGCTTGTAAAAGGAAGGCAGAAAATCACCGTCATGAAAAACCACCTAAGATCATTCGAAAGGAACTTGCCACTTTCGACCAAGAAAATGGGCTAACTACGTTGGACATTTCGCGCATTCGAAAGAACTTGAATTACAAAAAAGTCAGCAAATACTCTAAATTACCAAAATCACGAGTAGAGCTACATGATTCTGTGCTGCGTCAAGAGGTAAAAACCAACAGAAACGAGCCATTTCTTTATGAAAATGACGTAGAAAATGGAATAATAATATTCACCTGTGAAAGCAATATACAGTGTTTAAGGAAAGCAACTTGTGTTTATATGGACGGGACGTTTCAGTATTGCCCTAAATATTTTTATCAGTTATACACTCTACATGGTTTGGTTAATAATATATACATACCTTTGATATTTGCGCTCCTTCCTAATAAATCATACGACATCTACGTACTCCTGCTGGAAAAAGTAAAACTGAAAATGAACATTAATCCTGCAAAATTTCTTCTTGACTTTGAACAATCTGTGCATAAAGCTATTTCCATCGTTTATCCTGAAGCAATCATTCGAGGCTGTAACTTTCACCTAGGACAGTCCTGGTACCGAAAAATACAGCAGTTAGGACTGTCTGTTTTTTATAATAAGGCAGAAGAAGAAGTTGGAAAGTGGCTGGTATATGTATTCGGCCTTTGCTTTTTACCACCAGATGAGGTGAGTGAATGTTTTGTAGAAGATTTAATGGCAATCCAACCAAAAAATAGTAAACTGGAAAAATTTTCCGATTATTTGGTCGAAAACTATATTTCTGAAGATTGTTTACATCCACCATCTGTATGGGCACAGGCCACCTCGGATTTGCATAGAACAACGAATGCATGTGAGTCGTACCATTCAGACTTAAATGCTAACTTTTATCATCACCACCCAAATATATTCAATTTTATTGAGGTTTTGATTCAAATTCAGACAAATACCTATATCAAAATTAGAAGCGCCGAGTTAAACATTGTTCAAAGACATAACCCAAAATCAGTAATAAAAAAACAGTTTATACATTCTAAAATACAAGCTTATTCCAATGGGGAAATTGGCAGATTAGAATTTGTAAAAAGTGTGGCATATAGAAATAAGATAGTAAAAAGTTAATACAAATTATATAATGTTATGTAACTCAAAATATATAATTTTAATGTAAGCGATAGCTTATAATGTTTTCTTTATAATTATAATATAGTATACTACTAACATAGTCTCTTTTGTTTTTGTAACGAATTTTCTAATAAAATGTAAATATTGATTGTGTTATTTCATTGAAGTTATTTCAAAAAATAATTTTTAATGGCTACGATATTTGGTCAATAACAGGACGATGTAATTTTTGCCGTCTAGGAACTCGACAATGTTTTTCTAGCAATTCGTACATCTTCGTCTAGCAACTCGACGATTCCAAATTCATAATTTTGTTACCTACTCTCCACCGTCTAGCAACTCGGATACACCGAAGTCAGCATATGAATTAAATTACCTAGCTTAATTCGTATAGGAGCTAGGGAAGCCTGACGCACTATTGCAGGACACTGCATATCTATAGATAATAAAGCTTAAACACTAAACATAATACGTTATATAAATATTTGCTCGTTTTTAGATGAAAATATTGCCACTTACCTCACAAGAGACTTCATATTTGCAATTGAAAGTTATGCCAAGGACTTTTTGAGAGATTGCGATATTAATCCTAAAGTATTTGGAAGACCAATTAGGGTAAGTGTTTTATGCATAAATTACAAATAAAATAGTTATGATTTATTTTATTTTAGATGGAGACACCCATTTATGGTTATGAAAATACCGATTTTACCGATTTTGCTGCACCAGGAGTTATACTGACGTAAGTTTATTTTTGTTTTCAATCATATCACTGCTAGAGGTGGTGGTACAGAATAAGTGACATCTAATAAATAAAAATTGCTATTCATAATTCTGAATTGATGATTGTTGGTATTGATTTTGGTCAGATTTTTAGATGTAAAAAAGTTGTGATGTGTACCTCCTTCGATATTCGGCTCGAATTCCATGTTATACCTGTAAACGTCAATCTATTTGACAATGGAAACTAAGTCGAGTCCATTGACTTGAAACAAAGATGGAACCGGTATTTCTATCTGCGTTGTACACGTCAATATGATGCCTGTTATTCTGAAAATAAACGCAACAACGAAAGAGATGGGATAGTTAATTATTTTTAAAAATTAAGTACATTTTTGCAAATTTTTAAAAATTTAACTGAACCCGGAGCAGTGTTGCCAATCTGAATTTGTGAAATTATACAATTAGCTGGACAAATTACATATTTTTTCACGTTTTTAGTCACAGAAATACACGTTTTTTTACACACCATTTATAACACAGTCAATTTGTGATCATTAAGGCCCCTAGCGGAAAAGTTCTGGGGTAGTTTTGATTTCTGGGGTTTGCTAACAAAATTTCGTGACGCAACATTAAAAAAAAATGCAAAAAAAGCTTATTTCTTGGCTTTTCTTGATTATAACTCGGAAACTGTCAGCTTTTCATAAATAACCTTATTATTTAAAAAGAAAGTACAAATTTCATTATTCTAGTTTTGGAGCGAAAAAGTGGGTTTTAGACGAGATATCCGAAATGCGTCCATTTTCAATTATAGTTTGAGCAAGAATGGTTGGTCAGAGAAAAAACTTAGAAAATATAATTTGTAGGGAATTGTATTTACTATCATTATGACTAGGAAGGTTATTTACAAGAAGTTCATAGTTTCCGAGGTACAAGCAAAAAAAAACACCAAAAAATTAGATTTTTACTTTTTTTGGATTTTTTCAATGATGAGCCACGAAACTCAAATTTGGATTCAGCACTCCCCACAAAACATGTAGCATGGAAAAAATCAAAACTACCCCACAACTTTTCTGGTAAAAACACAATTTAACTATTGTGAAACGATATTTTTTTAAGTAAACTTTAAAAAATCGACAACATTGAACTCACTTTAATATAAACGTTTTAGCATCATATTCTTTATGGCTGTCGCTTTGACCTCTGGTGCTATGTTGCTGGAAAGAAACGAAGGCATTTTGGAACGATCCCTGGTCAACGGCATTACTGGAACGGAAATTCTGTTCTCCCAAGTCATAACTCAGTTTGTGGTAATGTTCGGCCAAACGGTGATGGTATTGTTGTTTGCCTTTTGGGTCTTCCAACTGACGCAGAACGGAAGCTGGGTGTTGCTCTTTACGATGACGATATTAGCTGGAGTATGCGGAATGTGTTTTGGTAACTATATGAATAATTCGTTAAAATTTTAAGATATCTACTGTAAATAGCTTAATATAAACATGCGTATTAATAACATGCTAATATTTAAGGAGGTTATTCTTGAGTCCATTTTCAGAAAATAACTTCATATGAACATATATCCCAAACGTGTTAACTTTTGAGATACAGGGTGATTTTCACCAATTTCGACCATGTTTTTTTAATAATTTGTTAAGGTTAATGACTTAAATACGTAAAAACTAGACTAGGTAGACAACTGTCAAAACTATTTATGTTTACAAAACAAAATTTGCTTCTTACCTAATAGATCCTTTGTAATCTTTGTTAATACCTAATTTCATAACAGAGTGCAAATGAATGAATTTAATTTTTTTATGCGAATACTATACGTCAAACGACAAAAAATCAAGAGCCGACATTTGCTCAGCAAGGAATGACAATTTCAAAAATAATTTTTATTTAAAAAAAAGTAGCGTGCCTTTCTTTTCTTCAAAAATACCGAGGGCAATTCCCGCACGAACGCCACTGGTCGGAATAAAAAAACATGTTATATATCATAAAATGCCTCTTGATGAATAGAAAATGTGTATCAAATTTCACAAAAATATTTAGAGCAGTACCACAGATATTAATAAAAAAGGAGATTTTTTTGAAAATCTTTAACACCATATATCTCAAAAGTTAAGACGTTTACGACAAATGTTCACATGTGCATCGTTAGAAAGTTTTATAGGGGGTGGCAATGATAAAATGAGTAATTTTATTAACTTAAAAACCAGGACGCTAGTGGTAGCAAAAACAGGAAAAAGCCCGTTGCAGGCGAAATTTTTTATGGACCACACCCCACGAACAAATTCAAAATACACACCTAAATTTGGTCAATAATTTATAGTAAATACTAGAAATACCGATGAGACTCAGATAACTTGACAGAAATTTTGACGAATTCTCGTTATATTTAATTTAAGAAGCGCGACATTTTTACTTAAGTCACAACAGACGAACAAAAGTACTTTTTTTTTCGAGGAGAATTTTCCATTTTCTGAAGATTTTTCAGAATTTTTAAAACTATCCCGGTTTTACGACCTATATACAAAAAGAGATAGCCGAAAACAAACCAAAAAATATCTCCATATTTATTTTAAGAAACAATGCGTAGTATGCTTAATTGTAGTTTAATGATATTCTACGATTGTAATGCCAAATATGCAAAAATTTCATCGTAAAAAACTCCAGTGTTTGAGATCTTTTGAGTGTCCTGGCTTGTTGTATTTCATATTTCCCGTATAAGTTTTGATTCATTTTAAACCCAAAAAAGCTTCTCTCGACTGAAACGGAAGTAATGGGTTTCTTAAGTTCATTTTTCAGTTAAACAGAATCGAACATTTTATATTGCTTCAATAAGTTCTTGCGGAAACAATTTTGAATAGGATTAATAATTATTTTTGGTAAATAAATCGAAAAAATTTAATTCACTGATGTCCGAAAATCTAGATTTAATTTAATTAACAACGGTGCCTAAAATTTCCTTATTTATTAATCTTTATTTCATAATTACATTGATACATAGGTACAAGTAAAAAGAAATGTCGTCAAAAAGAAAACAAAAAAACAAATGAATAAACCACACTAATCATTACAATTCACAATTCACAATTCTTAACTGTCTAAGTAGTCGCTTAGCTTATAAGGTTCTAAATTAACGAGAACATTTTTCAGCTCCTTTTTAAATACGCGATCGTTTGGCGCATCCTTAATTCCAACATTCAATTTATTTTATACATCCTAATATACATATAGTATGGATTTTTTTCAGACAATGTCAATCTATGTTCTGGATAATTAATGTCTGTTGTTCTGGTATTATAATTATGATACCTAATGGTATCAAACTTGTCCTTGTTTTTATACAAAAATAAAATAGTTTCGTAGATGTACAATGCATAAACTGTTAAAACTTTTTATGACCTAAAAAATACTTCTACATGATTGTAAATAATACATTATTCGCAAAATTCGTTTCTGAATAACAAATGTATATTCTTATGAAATTTTTATTTTAAAGTGGACCGAAGAATAATAACCTACTTAAATATTAGCATGTTATTAAAAAACACCCGGTATACCCAAGAACTTTCAACTTTTTAGGTTTTGTGATTGCCTGCACATGTGAAAACGAAAGATCAGCAACGTACTTAGCTCTTGGTAGTTTTCTGCCTATCGTAATGCTATGTGGAATCATCTGGCCGATTGAAGCTATGAGTCCATATTTAAAATGGGCATCAGATATCTTGCCATTGACACAAGCTACTGAAAGTTTAAGGTAAGAATGATATTTTAATCCGCTGTGTTGTTTCCGCAGTTGGTTCTTTATGAAACATTATTCAATATTTATAATTAAAGCAGTTATTGCTTTTTAATGCTTTAAGTATATTAGAAGAGTTATCTCTACATATGTTTATCCTACTTAGAGCTGTTTCAAAAGTATGTTATTTGGATACAAACAGTATTATTGAAAACGTCCTAAGAAGGAGAAACATATGTTAGAGATAACTCTAATAATATTTGATTGTCTAAATCTAAATTATCGGATACTATATATAACTTTCCTATATTTTTGGGGGGGGAGGGGGCTAAGAAAAGCCCGCCGCAGGCAAAATAGCCGAAGACCCAAGCCCAAATATCGAAAAAATATTCTTAAACACACAGACTATCGTTAGACGTCAATATAATTCACACCAAAGGCGAGGAAGTGGCACTTCCTCTGAATAGCTACTCACAGCTTAATTAATGATTTTTGGAAAATGGAAGAGATAATCTTTAAAAAATCGGAAACAAATGAGCAACTAAAGTCCGAAATTTCCCGCTTACGATAAAATAATTAAAGGGAAAAACATATCTAGTCCCAGTTTGGCGCTTCTAGGCGAGGAGGCTGCATTTTGCAAAAAGTATTAACCACTTCATGGAAGTCAATCTCCCGCGACGAATTTATATTAGAGAGTGCTAAGCCATTCAACCTTACCTCACTCATTTTAAATGTTAGTCTAGAGCCCCTCTAGCCCCCTCCCAACCTGTAGATCCGCCACTGTACATAATCATAATCACATATTATTAATCATCATTATTTTTCTCTCTTAAATTGTTCACAGTTTTTTATTATAAGTATTTCCCCAGTCATAGCGAGCTAAATAAAGTTTATGCAAAATCCACTGACTTACGAAAAGCTCAATACAAAATTACTCGCAAATCGCTGATATACAGGGTCCGCAAACGAAGCGTGGACGGAAGATTAAATCTTTATCGAAGAACTTATCAACAATACTAAAATAGCTTGACATATTGGATTAAAAGCGGCATGTTTTAAAGATATTTTACATTATACAGGGTGGCCCAAAAAAGTGTGACAGCATAAAGTTATATTTTTTTAAATGGGACACCCAGTATTTTATTGCATATTTAGGTTCGTACTACTATCGTTTATAAGTGCCTCAAATTTTATTTAATTTGGTTTTGTAGTTTCGGAGAAATAAATTAAAAACTAAAAAATAAATGTTTGCAGTCCTGAATAAAAAAATCAAAAAAAAACAATCCAGAACTATTTTTTAACCTCGGCATTCAGTGAAATTTATGAAAAGAGGTCTAGAGATACTATGAATGTAATTGCGTTTATTTATTTTATACAGGGTGTTCATAATAAGCTTTCAAAAACCCCACATTTTAAAATAATTTTTCTCAAGTTTTTCAAATGGAACACCCTGTATATTATTTGGCTATTTGACATAGAATTCATAGACAATTTTTTTTTGTAATACAAGCATATAAGTTATATCCAGCCGTTTTCGAAATAATTATAAATATCATAAATTATGTTGTTTAAATAGAGTTTTTATTGGGAAATTTTTTTATAGGCGACTAGACTAATAATTGTAAACTAATAGCTTCCTTTTACTTAATTTAATGATTTTCCTCTACTGCCAACGGAACTCTTAATTCATTTTCTTCATTAATAACGGGTTTATTGATTATCATCCTTTTTGTGTACGCAACGCTTCCTGTTGCTACAAATCTTTGCAACAACTTCTCGAAGGTTTCTCGGCTTACTCGCAATATCTGGATATCTTTCAGCATACACTCGGCTCGCGAGGAGGCAATTTCTTGCACATTCACCCAGTATAAAAATCATATTTACCATTTCTAAAGTTGTAAAATTCGACATTTTGTGTAAGTTAGTAATTAATTTCGATGACTGAACAAATGTAAATAATTTTATTTGGCTGTCATAGTGACAATTTAAACAAAACAAAATCATGGCAACTCGATTAAGAACAAAAAATAAAATTAAATAAATAAAAATAGCAAAAATGTAGACTTTTAAAATTTATATCGAAATAACTAAAATACGGTAAACTCTAAGAGTAATAGGAAGCTATTTTGAACATTTACTTTAGTTTACAATTATTAGTCTAGTCGCCTATAACAAAATTTCCCAATAAAAACTCTATTTAAACAACATAATTTATGATATTTATAATTATTTCGAAAACGACTCGATATAACTTATATGCTTGTATTACAAAAAAAATTGTCTATGAATTCTACGTCAAATAGCCAAATAATATACAGGGTGTTCCATTTGAAAAACTTGAGCAAAATTATTTTAAAATGTGAGGTTTTTGAAAGCTTATTATGAACACCCTGTATAAAACTAGGGGGCATAGCCCCCTAGGCGCTCCGCGCGGGGCTCCGCGGACCCTCTTTTTGCGACAGATTCGCCTATATGTGTTTTGTTATTACCTAGATATGACCGCCGATTTGCGTGGATGCACCGAGAAGCTTGAATGCAGGTTGATGCTTTAATTGGTTGGCCACACTCCTGCGGACTGTGATGGGGGTACATAGCACCCAAATTTGTTAATTATAACATATGTGACCGTTTCACATTTTAAGGAACCAGCTATAACCGATTGCGAAAAATCCGTTCACTATATTACGTATCGAATAGAGAAAAATATGTCAAGAATGACAGCTCTCAAAAAATAAACAACATTTTCGGATTCCTTGCATTCGAATTACATAAAAACGATACCAAACTTGCGAAATTCCGTTGACCTTGTACCTATTACTGACTTAAGAAACGTCAATTTGACAGCTGTCAAAAAATAGATAAAAATTTCGGATTCCTCATACTCAAATTATATAGAAACGATACCAAACTTGTTAAAACATGTCAACAAAAAAATGTCAAAAATGACAGCTGTCAAAAAATAAATACATTTTTCGGATAACTTATACTCAAATTATATAGAATCGACACAAAATTTTTGAAATTTTGTTAACCTTTTCTTTCTTTACTAAAGAATCATCAATTTGACAGCTGTCAAAAAATAAATTTAATTTTCGGACTCCTTGCATTTGAATTACATAGACACGATACTAAACTTGCGTTATTTTGTTCACCTTGCACATATTACTAACCTAAGAAACGTCAATTTGACAGCTGTCAAAAAATATATAAAATTTTCGAATTCCTCATACTCAAATTATATAGAAGCGATACCAAACTCGTGAATTTTTGTTAACATTGCAACTATTACCAACGTAATATACGTCAATTTGACAGCTGTCAAAAAATTTAAAAAATTTTCGGATTGCCTGCATTAGAATTATACGAAATCGACACCAACTTTGCGAAATTATGTTACCATTACGCCTATGATCGACAGTTAACCGAAATCAAAGAATTGTTAAAAATGACAGCTGTCAAAATATGAATTAAATTTTCGGATTCCTTGCCCTCGAATTATACGAAAACGACACCAACTTTGTGAAATTCTATTAATCTTGCACTTTATACTAACCAAGGAAACGTCAATTTGACAGGTGTCAAAAAATTTAAAATATTTTTTAAATCCTTTTAGCAATATTAACATAACGTACTAGTTGAATTTTCTTCAAATTGCCAATTTATCAAATTAAGCGTATTTTTCCAGACGGTGTGCATGATTTATTCAAATCTGATGAATTTAAACACTTGCCCTTGTCTAATTTTCACCAAATACTGTAAAAGCCACGCCTTTCATGCATTTCGAGCGAAAGTTGGAAATTTTGCTGTCACCGTTACGAATTTTCTTAATTTTCTCCAAGTTCGAACATCTTTATGATAACTTTATATATATCAAAATGTTCGGAAAAGATGAGGGAATCAGATAAACCTAGAAAGAAATCTCCAAAAGGAAAGTTATAGAAGATATAGCAGAATAAACTTGACTTTTAATAAAAAAAATTTCGAAAAAATTTATAAAATATTTTTTTTATCCGCCAAAGGATATTTTGGGGTCACGCAGTCGATGTGGAACGTAAAGGTAATTTATTCCTTTAAACGATAGGCTAAAGAACGATTGAAAAAGTTACATACACTAGCGTACAGATGGGTTTTAGTAAGAGGATGTCATAATTAGTGATTATTGCTAAATCGATTGTAGTTATTTTTGTATAATAAATTAAGAAACTAAATTATGGTTTATAATCGTGTTTTGATGTGCTCTTTCTGATGACATATATAACATTTCGATGAAATATTATTTTACCCCTTAAAAAGGAAAAAGAAATTTTTACGAAATCATCAAGTTCAGTCTCTCGCAAATTTCTCCATTTTATAGGTCTTTTAGCATCATATGATGTATTGTGAAATATTAGTATTTGAGATGACCTATCCACCGGTTCGAACCCGGTGCCAATCTATAAGACAGAAATCGAATAATTCATTATCGAAAATGACCCTGCATTTTCATGTTTTCCAACTTTAAAAAAATCAAAAAATTGACTTCCCGACATTTTATTGAAAAAATCTCGCGACGAGTTTTTCTAAATAAATTTCTTGATAACATACTAAAATATAAACTGAATCGGTTAAGTTTTACGAGACGGCAAGTCGTAGAAAGAAATATTTAATTTTTTGCACATTTTCTGACTATTTCGTTTAATAACTTATTAACGGGACACCCTGTATAATGTCGTACATCGGCTAAGTATACGCCATATATACCAAAGTATACACCAAAAGTTTCATTGCTCCAACGTGAGCCGTTTAGAAGAAATCGAATAACTGGTTTCAAGATGCACCCTGTTTCGGCGCTCCCATAAGAGCAATGTAAATATGTCGTTGCAGACCATTTTGGAAATCGGGAAAATGGTAGGAAATTTTCGATTTTGGGCAACGATAGGGATCATTATCGAAAGCCGAAATCCCATAGAATCTTTTCCATACCATTTCCATTCTCAAATCGGTCAATTAACTTCAGGATCTCGCTAAGAAAAAGGCTATTTTGGCCCATTTCGGCCGAATTTTGACAGTCAACAAATTGGGTTAATTTTATTCCAAGGCATGCTGAATAAAATCGACGAAGTGTGCAGATTTGCAAAAATTGGCCGTCCCAGCTCGGAAAAACGTCGTTTTTCTCCCGATTGAAAGGAAATTTCAAAAATTTTGAAAAATAATAAAGTTGAGAGAAAAGATGGACGGAAAGAATACGCCTATAAAGAACTCTCCGAGATGATATTTGTAGGAGTTATTCGTGACTAAACAGAACTTTTAGTGAAAAATGGTTGAAAATGGTTATATTTAATTTTTTTTAACCCTTTAGATCGTAATTCGAAACGCGCTCTTGGTATGAATCTTAAAGTACCATCATTCCGCTTGACGAAAAAGCAAAAAGATATGGAAAATGTTAATTAGGAAAGCGTATAGACGAAATTCAGTGTAGCGGTGACAAAAAAAACATTTCCAAATTTTTAAAATTCAATCGTTAATAGTAATTTCGGTATTTAAATCGAAGAAACGAAAATATACGTATCGGATGTGATTTACCTCGAACTTTCCGGTAAAGGAAACTAAATTTCGATCAAAAGCCGTTTTTACCTCGAAAAAAATCAAAAACCGTCCATTTTTACCCCGAAATATCAACTTGTTCAGTATTTTCAATTTTTTTCCATCTTCTAATAACTTTAGGTATAGATAGATGTATTGATGGCACCTAGTTTTTGAGATGGGAACGCTAAAATTTAAAATTGCGTGACGCTCGGACCCACCCAGTTCGAGCTGTTAGGTACCCGAAATGACCCTTTTTTGTCAAATTTCGACTTTCAAAAATTCTTTTAAATTACTTCTAATCGTCGTACGTTACCCAGTTTCAATAGGGTTCTGTAGCGACCGGTCCACTCTACGCTCCGAAAATTTAAATCGAAAAAATTGAGTTTTGCGACTTGAAATGGATTCCAACGGGAATCGCCGAAAAGTCGACTTTGACGCTTAATAACTTCGAAACGGTTCACCCTGTATATTTTAAAATTTGAGACAACACGCGTGCACTATCCGAAATTAAAACCAAAAAGTTTCGTCGTTTCGACTCTGATAGTTTCTTCGCAAATAATTCGCAACTGCAAAAATGTCAAAAGATACGACGACGACAACGGACGTTCAAGGTCACCCACTGGCCGTAATACATAGCATCCGAAGGGTGCTATGTAACTAGGGGGGCATAGCCCCCCTAGGCGCTACCCGCGCAGGGGCCTCCGGCATCCACCTACATGTGTTTTTTTGTTATTACCTAGCCGCTCCGCGGCGGGGCTCCGCCGTTCCCCTGCATGCGACAGATTCCCACTAGGCGCTACCCGCGCAGGGGCCTCCGGCATCCACCTACATGTGTTTTTTGTTATTAGCTAGCCGCTCCGCGGCGGGGCTTCGCCGTTCACCTGCATACGACAGATTCCCACTAGGCGCTACCCGCGCAGGGGCCTCCGGCATCAACCTACATGCGTTTTTGTTATAACCTAGCCGCTCCGCGGCAGGGCTCCGCCGTTCACCTGTATGCGACAGATTCGCCTACATGTGATTTTGTTATTATTACCTAGATTTGACCACCGATTTGGGTGGATGCACCGAGAAGCTTGAATGTAGGTTGATGCTTTAATTCGTTGGCCACACTCCTGCGGACTGTGATGGGGGTACATAGCACCCAAATTCGTTCATTATAACATATGTGAAAGTGTCACATTTTAAGAGACCAGCTATACCCGATTGCGAGTGATTCGCTTACGATATTACGTATCGAATTGAAAAAAATATGTCAAAAATTACAGCTGTAAAAAAAATAAACAACATTTTACATAGAAACGATACCAAACTGTTGAAGTTATGTTCACCTAGCCGCTCCGCGGTGGGGCTCCACTGTCCACCTATATGCAATAGATACGAAACTTTTGAAGTTCTGTTAACCTAGCCGCTCCGAGGCGGGGCTCCGCCGTCCACCTATATGCAATAGATACCAAACTTTTGAAGTTCTGTTAACCTAGCCGCTACGCGGCGGGGCTCCGCCGTCCACCTATATGCGACAGATGCCAAACTTTTGAAGTTCTGTTAACCTAGCCACTCAGCGGAAGGGCTCCGTCATCCACCTGCATGTGACAGATTCGCCTACATGTGTTGTTGTTATTATTATTTAGATTTGACCACCGATTTAGGTTGAGCCTGAATGTAGGTTGATGCATTAATTGCTTGGCCACACTCCTGCGGACTGTGATTGGGGTACATAGCACCCAAATTCGTTCATTATAATATATATCCGTTCACTATATAACTAACTTATCAAACCTCAAAAATATATCAAAAATGAAAATAAATAAAATTTTCAGATCCCTTATACTCCAATTAAACTTCGACATCGTTTAAATTTTTTATTTCTAAACAAATTTAAAAATTTATTATAATTACTAAAAGCGTTAAGTTTTTTAAAAAAAGTTGTCATATATTTAACAGTTTAAAAAGCAACAATGATATAGAAAGAATCATAAGTATATAATTAAATTATTAAATAATAATAAAATATTTTATTTCAATACAGTATAAATAATATATATAGTTTTACCACACAAATAATGTAATTATAAAAATGACCCCTACCAAGGCAGCCGGATGAGAGAATGTCTGAAAAATGTAATAAGTACTGAGTACTGATTAATAAAAAAAAAATCGTAACATTTTTTTGACAATCTCCTGGATGAGGTTTGGCTATAATTATTCTGTAATATCAGTGTTAACAAATGAACAATATCCAGTTAACTAGTAATCATAGTTATCTTTAAATTAGTTACTAGGAAATATCATTAATATTTGGAATACAGTCTTACAAGATGCTATCTAAATTAACATATAAGAGAACAAAATATTTTCATTTTGACCGAAAACATTTTATATATGAAATGTACCGGAACAAAACCAAACCTAAAATATCTCAAAAATTACAGTTGTTAAAAAAAAATTATATTCGGATTCCTTACACTCCAAATTTACAAATTTCGGCATATTTTCAATTTTTTTTTTAAGTTTCGAAACTTAAAAATTTATTATAATTATATTAATTACAAAAGAAGTTGAAAGTTTTTAACAGTTTTTAAAGGCAACAATAGTATATGAATCATATATATATATAATGAAATTAGTTATTAAGTAATAATAAAAAATTGAATTTAAATATAGTATCAATACAAATATTTAGTTTTACCACATAAATAATTTCATTATAAAAATGACCCCTACCAAAGGAGCCGGATTAGAGAATGTCTGAAAAATGTAATAAGTGCTGAGTACTGATTAATAAAAAATAGTAACATTTTCTTGACAATCTCCTGGATGGGGTTTGACTCGAATTAATATGTAACATCAGTGTTAACAAATATGAACAATATCCAATTAATCGTTAATGATATTTTTAAATTAACTACTAGGAGAAATCATCAATATTTAGAACAAGATGTTATCTAAATTAACATATAAAGGAACAAAATGTTGTCATTTCGACCGAAGAACATTTTATATATGAAATATAATTGGAAAATTAAGTCATTGAGTAACAGTAAAAGTTTTCATTAACAATGGCTTCATCTCAAAAAATCTAAAAGAATAAAAATCATTATTATAGTAATTAGATATTGCAATTATTAATTACATAAACGTACTTGGATGTTTATATTGGAATTCAAATTAATGATGATATATTTCATGTTGCATCTCTACAGAAATCATCGCTTACACCTTAATTGAGTTTTAGCATCGACATGTAACTAAAAAAAATATATAAAGAATAATCTTATTAATATAAATCTTTAAAAAAAAAGTAAACATAGTATTGATTAATCCTAATAGGCTAATATACTATGCTCAGACCAGTTTAAATTTTTAAATTAAAAAAATGTAACTTAGTTTATAAGATTTATATTAATTAATTTTATTTCATTTACCCAATCTTTTTGGAGCAGTAGTTCAATTTACTATTATTATCATATGTACCAAGTCAATAATAAATGATGGCATTGCTTCCCAGGGTTGAATATCGAGGCTTAATAGTTGATATTCGTATTTTGAAATAGTAATTTCATACTTCTACTCTTGAAATAATTATATTGGCTATATTTTTCAATCAACATTATACTATCGAATATGTTTTGATTAGAGGAATGGTACTTGCATGCTTCTATCTATAAGTAAAAAAATATATAATAAAGAAAAATTAGTGTTAATATGAAGTTAAATGAAAAATAATGTTGTTAATATTCTCCAAAATATGAAAATTGCCTAAATGTGTTCTTGCATTTAACTTTATTTAAAATACTTTTATGGGTACGTTAGATTTGATCCTTAAATAATCATACTTATTAACGATTTCTAATTCATTAAATAGAGAGTTTTCTATCATCCACTGATCTAATATGGAACATGTTCGACTCCAACCATCCAATGTTTCTTTAGATAACATGTATCTGCATGTGCAAACCTATAACCAAATGTACATATATGTATGTTAGTGGTAGGCATGGAGAGAATTTAATTTTTGTTATTCTAGAGTAAACTTAACTTATAATCAAATTATGATCTTCTTATTTACTAATCTTTATAAATAAATATCTTACTAATCAATATTTTACGTACTTATAATTAGATACAACCCGTATATTATGATGTTACTGTCCAATCTCAACGTAAATGATCTATTACGTCACAATGGTTGTAGTGTTTGTAGTAACTGAAATATAATATAGTATAAAGTATTGACATTTTTTTGATTATGAAGTATAAAATGAAGTGATTTAGGTTTTAATATTCATTAGTTCTTCGGGTTTAGGCGTGTAAATTTCCTGCAAAAGACTAATGATCATAATAAAGTATTAAAGAAATATTTATTTGCAATTAACTTACCCATAAGTCTAAAATGAAATAGAATTGGTCCAGTAGTTATCCAGATTATTTCAATATGTAACCAAAATTATGCCTTATAACTATACTTTTGTGAATTCATAGTCAAATAAACGTGATAGGTTAATATTCAATATCCCATGAATCTAAACAAATTATATACATTTCTTCTTTAATATGCTTAATAACTAATTTTCTTATCACTTCAAAAGCGTATAATTAATAATTATTTGTTTGAACTCATTATATAAAATTAACACAATAAAACATTAGTTTTATCAAAATAATAGGAGGGAAACATTATGAGCTCATTTATTTAAATTAAATTAATTTAGAAATAGATATTTAAATTTCACAATAACCGAATTTATTGTATAAATTTCGAATTTAGAATATAAATGGTATCAAAATTATTTAAAGTTTATTTTTTTTTTAAATAAAAATAATATTTTAATAGTTTCATTACAATTATTTATATTGAATGTTGTTCATATTTGTTGGTATATATATATCTAACTTATTATTGACTAAGGATTATTAATTAAGTATTAAGTTATTGTCAATAGTTAAATCGAATTTAAAAAATACACGTCAGTTGATAATATAGGGATCTCAGTGAAAAAAAAACATATTCCATATATTAGTTTAATTAAAATTTTGCACTAAAATTACACCAGTAGTTGAAATGTTTATACATTCAAATCAAATTCTTCAATGTACTGTACAGATACATAATTATAACGAATTGATTATATTATTTACTCATAATTCTATAATTTAGTACATTTTGTAATTCAAATATTTATTTTGAAAGGAAGTACAGGTTGAAATATTAATAAATACTTACTTAATTACAAGTTATTAATAATATTTTTGTAGAAATGTTCGCAAAAGTCACATTTTTGTCATTCAATATTTGGAAAATGTTCTACAAACGGTAATTTGAATCGTAATTTAACGTATTATGTAAGTAAGATGAAAATAATATCTTCCTCAGTTTATAGTAAAGAGCATATTATTTACATATACATATATCATTTGTATTTCCAGTTATTATTTTTCTGTTTAGCTTAAGATTTACCATTGATAATTTCTTTTATTTAACTAACTTTAATTAAACTAACAATTAAAAATGAATGTACCAAACGTTAACTAAACCATCAAATTACCGTTTATGCTTTAATTCTGAGTCCCTATATTATTGCACACATACAAACACAAATACACACACACACACACACTCACGCACACAGCATACATACAGAAGTAAACCCTCCTCTGGAGAAATAATATTTGTTATGTTATGTACCCACATCCAATTAGGACCTATGTTAGCCTACTGGCCGGGAGTTAATCAGCATATTGTACGAGTTTTAATGTAAAGACATGTGTACTGCATACATTGGAACTGCAGCACATCATGTTGTAGCCGACGATTTCTATGTGTACTGTATACATTGGAGCTACAGTACATCATGCGCGATCAATGGATTAAGTACATTCAATGCACCTATTATACGCGGATTAATAGTATGTGTACTGCATACATTGAAACTGCAGTACATCATACGAGACGGATATCAAAAAATATTGTATTAAGAAAATGTGTACTGCATACATTGAAACTGTAGTACATCATTCGCGGCTGATTTATATCTTTATAGTACAGGACTGTGTGACCCGGGCACATCATGTCGACCTCCCTTGCTAGGTTCAACTTCAACCGCCTGAACCTAGTGGCCAGGATCCCCTGGAGTTTATTATCAGCGGCAGCATCGGAATATACGGAAGATATTTTAATAATAAATGTATGTACATGTGTACTGCATACATTGAAACTGCAGCACAGCACGTTTTATCCGACGATTCCTATGTGTACTGTATACATTGAAACTACAGCACATCATGCGCGGTTGATTCTCTAAGTTTACTACGAGACGAAAATAAATTTAGATTAAAATTGTACAAGTGTACAACATACAGTGGAACTGTAGCACATCATGTGTTAACGCGGCTGATTATTGACCATGTGACTGCAGATCATCATGTCTACTCCAACTTCAATTGCTTCATGGGGATACCGGAGCTAAGTTCAATTATCAGTATAGATGGTGCGAATATTGAATAAAGTATATCTTGTGTACTGCATACATTGGAACTACAGCACAGCAAGTCTTAGCCGACGATTTCTATGTGTACTATATACAGTGGAACTATAGTACATCATACGCGATCGAGTGTATACTGTATACAGTATATTATACACGTGTTAAATATATGTGTACTGCATACATTGGAACTACAGTACATCATACGAGACGGGTATCAAAAATGTATAATAGAAACATGTGCACTGCATACATTGAAACTGCAGCACATCATGTTTACGCGACTGATAAGAATGTCGTGACTGTGTGACTGCAGCACATGGAGTCTGCTCCGGCAAGGGGTTACAATAACTGAATCGGCAACCTCTTGTTGTATGAATCGCGTTGCGGCCATAATTTTGCCGTTGGTTGCCGATCGCTATAACAAATATTTGAAGCGGCTTCGTAATATGTAGAAATTGAGGAGGGTTTGTGATTAGTTCCATAAAATTTACGTCGAATTATATTGAAGAAAACTATCTGGATACTGTCTTCAATTTTTTTATCTTGTTGATAGTTCAACTTATATAAGTGGTTGAAGTCTATAATACTTCAATAATAGGGCTGCAAATATGTGATTACCCAATCCGCTCCAATATCATCACGGTTACATTCCGTAAGGATTTATCAAAGGACGTTGGCCTGACAACAGAGTCGTTAAATTCCAGCCAACCGTTATTATACCTAACTCGGGCGATATAATGACCTCCTTTAGTGGTATCGTTAGGGTCGTTCGATATATGGATGATAACGGCTTTACATCGAAATCGGATCGAATCGATTGTAATTAAATCTTCGTCAAATTGGTTAAATGTAGTTTGAATTTTAATCGAATTACCGTTAACAATCTGTATTCGTATTAAACAAATTATTAAATAATTGGTAACGGTCACCAATTTCGATCTAGATGTCAAATTATCGTGACACCTCCCACATTGTTCATCGGTGGGTCGCGGACCGTACATCGAACCGAAGTTCATTGTTTGCGGTGGGTTTTCTGGGAAGTACAGCGTGTACGATCGAGATTCCATTCCATTGCCCATATTTTCGTAACCACAATTTGCGCAATGTTTCAAGTTGGGAATAAACGAGAAACGAATGTGCTGTAAAAGCGAATGGTCTCCTAATCGATGGAGCAAATCGATCAGAAACAAATGTGCATCCTGCTCTTCACGAATAGCATATTCAGGGCCCACAAGAATTCTAACTAGAAGACAATTCGTACTACTACTACGAATGGCGATGTCGTGCAAGCTCTGTTTAAGTTTATCCTGATCACTAACAGGGGGTCGATTATAATTAGCGATACGACGCTGAAATTCTACAATGGACAATAAACATTGAATGGACGCATTAGCATAACAACTTACACCGTCGGCATTTGTTAAGCCGAACTGCAATGTGTTATTCACCGCGGCAGTAGTAGCAGCAGCAGCAGTAGCGGTGGTCAAATCTACCATTTGCACATCATCATCGGACGCATTACTGTCACTGTCCTCTGATTCCGAATCGTCTAACCTAATGTGTAACCTATTTAAAGATTTCGACGTATCTACTTGTTTTTGATGAATTAAGAAACGAGCATCTGTCACGGGACTGTCGTATATATTCATCGATACTGCTCGGTGGTGACTGTATATTGTTGGAAATATATGCGTTTTAATACGATTTATATTAGAAAAAACCCAGTCAATGTGCGTACCTGCATTGGTTGTCGATTGATTCGTGTCAAGCTGCGAGGTAAATTGTTTCGATATTAAAAATTGCTTTAAACAGTTTGATTTTTTGTTCGACAAATCTTGGTTGAAATCACCTACGATAATAGTGGGTACGTCATAAGTGACTATTTCTTTCAAGCACGTTAAAGCATCTTCTATAGGCATTTTCGGTGGAATATATAATGCAATTACAGTAATTTTATCGCAAGTAAAAATTACAGCTTGGAAGGTGAGAAATGACACGATTTTGCAATATTTACGTACGTTCGTACATAGATTAACACTATTTTTGCGGGTATAGCATGAAATGCCGTATGGTTTTCTATGCGCGCTAGCATTCGGGTTGCACAGCGTAACAAAACAGTCGAAATTTTCGAAATCGACTACATCTCCATCGTTCAGCCACGTTTCTACAAATATGAGAATGTCCGCGCTTATAAATAACGGATTATTTTTGATCATCTCGAAATGTTTGCAAAGGCTTTGTACATTTTGGTAAATCATGGTTTGCTTTTTACTGGAATCAAAGTATTGCCTACTGTATGTACTACTTAGATATCTGTTCGCCCGTAAATTTTGCAATTCACAGAATGCCTTATCTTTTTCGGTAGGTTTCCTAGGCGGAACAAAATCCCCGAAGATAAAGAGACCTTCAAGGTTAGTTGCTCGGCTGCAAGCTACATAGATAGCGTTTCTTGGAATGCCCTTTTTTAAGTGAACCGCGACTTGTTGATACGTAGCGCCCTGCGATTTGTGAATTGTTAGACCCTCGCTGACAAGCAAGGGGAATTGTGCCCGTTCGACCATAACGTTGCTGCCTTTTCGAATAATTAAGGCACGGGCAACAGGTTCAATTGGCGTCCACGTAACGGGAATGTTATTGTTTCGCATGTAACCGGAATGTTTTTGTCTACTGGACTTGCCCGATCGTTCGTCGAAAAATTGCAACCAACAACGTTTGGCAGTTTGGTCGTCGTTGTACTCCAGTTTCATTAGAACGCCGGTAGCGCCGTTTACTATACCATCGCTTGTGTCTTGATTTAACGAAACCATATATTTGGCCCCAATTTGTAACCGAATTTCTAGCCTTAACCCGAACGTGTCGGCCTTTTTCAAGCTTTTGGCCTCCCTTAAAAATTGCTGGTTCAATCGTTCACTGCAACTGCCCTTGACGACATCTTTCGCGACACTAATTGTAAATTCGGTAACTAAAGTTGCCAGTTTACGATCGTTAAATTCATCGACTTCCAGATTACTGCGAAATAAATGAATAATATTGTCTGGTAAGGGATCGTTGTCCGATACACAGCGACCCTTAATTAAACGAATATCTTCCGGTGTCATGGCACCGCTAGCCATGTTATTTAAGGCCAAGGCGAAGGCCTTGTCATCCCTCTGTCTCATGATTTCGGTCAGTTCAAAGAAACTGAATAAATCCCATAAAAATGTACCGCATATTTGGTGATACGGGTTAGCTTTTGACGCGTCAAATATCCATCTATCGCCGACAGGAGGTAATTGACGTAAATCACCTAACAAAAGAATCGAGATTCCGCCGAAGCTAGCCCTCGTTTTGAAGAGTTGCTGTAAGCGCTGATTTATCTGGTCTAGCATGCGGCTACCGACCATAGAATATTCATCGATTATAACCAATTTTAAATCGCACAGGCGAGTTAAAATCGTGTTTTCAGAATCGCTAGAGATGGGTACCAGTTGCGGTTCGTAACCATGGTTAACAGGTAGTACAAACGCCGAATGTAAAGTTATTCCTTCGATAGCAAAGGCCGCTTTGCCAGTTGGAGCGGTCAGCAAAACCTTAACAGTATCAGGGTTGTTTCCCGGTAACGAATTGTAATATCTTAAAAGCGACTGATATATCGCATTTATCAGCCTAGATTTGCCTACGCCGGCACTTCCTCCAATTATGTTATAGATTTTTTCTTCCCTATGCGTACAATCCAAAATATGGTTTAAATATTCGTGTTGTTTCAAGTTCAGAGAGGCAATGATCGCATCGTATTCTTGGTCGGGAATTTGAAACGGTGTAGGGTAGGTGTATTTTGCCGTGTCTGCGTTGGGCTGATCTAATATAGAAAATGGATCGAATGCAGGATCGTCGATAGCATAAGGAATGAATTCCTCATCGAGGGAACCTAATAACCGTTCACCGATTTCCTCCTCTCTCACTTCAGCCAAAGCCAAAGCTTCGTCTAGTATTTTCGAATCTAGAACATCATATTTAGCCCTATTCAATTTGATGAGTTCAATTTGAGCCGAATATATGATCTGATGGTCGACGTTTTCAATGTCGTTCAATTCATTGCGCCACGGCACGTAAAGCATTAATTGTTCCCTATAAAAATTAATCGGGTCCTCTTTCAATCCGTATCTAGTGTAAGCGATAATATTCGAGTGATTTTTACGGAAAACGAAACCGCTTCCGTCTTTTAATGCGAATTCGTTCGGCGATTTTGACGATTTCGAACGGAAAACGTAATGCGCCGCGAATTCAGCTAGACATATATCGTTTAATTCGTCGGCTCTTTGAATATAATGTTCAATAGTACCCGCTACATATATATCCGTATCGTTGGCGTTCATTAATTTCAATTGCTTTGAATTCTTAAGCATGCGTACCCGCTTATTCACCGGTTTGGTATTAATATATATGTAACCGGTGCAAGTTTCATGAAAACGTAATCCCATAACGTGATACGCTGCCTCTTGGGCACTAATTTCGGACGCGTTAAGGAAGGCCCAGCCAATTTTTTTAAGTTTTTCCTTCAAGCTGAAATTACCCTTTTTAATTTCGTCCATTGCTGCGCGCATCATGTCTGATACACCACGGTCGGATTTATTAATATACGACACTATATACTTACAACACGCATAAGGGTCTAATATGAACTGAATATCCATATTAGCTTTTTGCATCGAGAATATTTCTTCATTGAAATGATTGACGAAACAATCGTCCGGCGTGCGTGTTATAAACATTGTCGGTTTACGAATATTGTGTTGAATTATTAATAAATAATCTTCCTTTTTAAGATTTAACTGTAAAAGAAATTGATCGAACGAAATCGGAAGTTTCTTATTTAATAATTCAGTAATTTTCGTATATTTTTCCTTCATTTCAGCGATAATATCCTTATCTTCGCATTCCAGCGGTTCTAATACGGTCGTAAAATCCATCGGCAAATAGGGTATACCGTACCGACAAATATATTTCCCTCGGACTTCGCGCCTACACGATTTTGAGTGTTTGTGAACATTATAACTGATCACGTCTTGAATACTCTGTAATTTACTATCACAAGTTATATATCGGTTAGCAAACTCGGCACAAATCTTACCGCTGTTCGGAACATCTTTACTGTACCGTGGTGCTCCAGTTAGCCAAAGCAAGCAATGCACATGCGGAGATCCACGATGCTGAAATTCTATCCTGTAGTAATAGTGTGCAATCGGATTTTGTTTGAATGGTCCATCATCACTCTTCAAATGTTTAAACAACAGACGAAATCGGTGGTCAAAGTATCGGGCAGTCGTGACGGGATCCTTTCTAGAATTCAGAGCCAAAAAAGTATATTAGTCGTTTTATTAGATGAAGGTATATTGAGGTATCGTCATCAGATTCAAATCAGACTTATGTTAGTAATAATTTTTAAAAATACAATTTTTTTTTTAACAATAATAATAATAGACGACTAAATCACTTTGTCAATTAAGTAATTAAGTTATGTATAAAATTAATAATTGTAAATGATATTGTGGAAAGAGCCGTTAACATATGTTTATATTATCACAAGTACTTATGTTTAAACAAAACACAGAGTACTTACCGAATTAATCGGACGGTTTCGCCATAGGGCAGTTTTATGGCTTCGTCCTCACTGATTTCCCTATCATCGATTAGTCTCACCAATATTACTAACAATTCCGGCCACCTGCTCTCAGCAGCCGAAATTGTCAAGAAAATGGTAGGAATGTTATATTGGCGTACCATAGCTAACAGTTTACGTTCCTGGTTTTTCCAATATGCGGGTGAATTGGTGATTCCTTTCAGGAACATGTATCCCGCGTCACTCTTAATCAATTCTTCCAATACTGTTGGATTTAAAACGTCGCCAGCAGTATAAGTTTCTGCTCCGTCCAATCGTTTTCGTAACGCTGTTAATACCGCTTTAACTATATAAATCAGCTGCAGTTTTTTCGCCATATATAGTACAAAGTCGGTTCTAGCGAAGCGTCTATCCTGTGCCTGGGCTTGCACTTTTGTTTGTTTGCCGTAGCTGAAGTTCTCAGCAAACTCCTTTTTCTGACCGCAAAATAAGGTCGGAAAACTCATTTCTTCTGACTGAAGATCCATCATGAGATGGATGGGGGTCTTACCTTCTCCAGGGGCCAGACATATATTCTGTAATGCATCTTTATCCAATAAGGTTTCTTGGCCACCTGGATTAATAGGTTCTTTATCATCAATGAGATTTGCATCGGCGAAAACATCTTCCTCGGGTACCTTGTTGTCAGGAACAACAGCTGGAAGAGTTTGTATGTCGTTTAATGACATGTTATTTAACGAATTGTTAATATCCGTTTTATCATTCTTCATAATATCTGCATCACTATTGTTAATCCCCATTTTTGTTTCAACGTCAGAGGGTTTCGAATGTAGCAGATCACCGAGACCGAAAGCTTCTAAATCTACCATTTCACTAATGGCTTTCCGTTCTGAAATTAATTAAATATAATATATTAATTAATATGACCGGCTGTTAATATGATATGAGCATCATCAAATGTGTCAATATTTAAAATGTAACAACTTATAATTTGAAGATCAATCTTTAAATAGCCGATAATTAATTGAGACAGTGTATAGTACGATTTAAACAAAGGTTTTTAACTTACCATCTTCTGTTTTTTTAATGCCCTCTGGAATATCAATATTTGCCGACTGAGAGTCTATATAATTTTGTATATTTGCTTCCCAGTGTGTAGCCTCCATAACGTTAAATTCTTGATATAACGGTTGTTCTTTTAGATAGTCGAACGCTTTGCGTATTACGCCCGGCCGAACGGTCTCATGTATATAAGAATGTTTATATTCCATTTTTCGCTTTAGTTTTATCTGAATAGTGAATGTTTCCTCGATATTTCGAGGTAAAATCCTCAACGTAGAATCGACATTCATTGGAACGTTTACGATTTGTCCAGTAATAGAACACTGCTTCATAACCCCACTAGTTATCTTCATGAAAGGAATCCTCAAGGCTATCATACGTTCCTCGAGAACGCTGAGATTTTTCAGCTCGTCTGGTATGGGGAAAATAATTTTGTAATTATTGGCACAGAATGTTGGAATTTCCTTTTTGCGAATGGAGTATGTACATGAACTGCAAAAGAGTTCAGAAGCACCATTTAGAAAAACAGCATTCGTAAGTTCCAAGCCAAATTTTTGCTCAAGTTTTAGACGATCAATTCGTTCACATGAAGAACTGAACCATAAACGCTTGCAGCAAGAACATACTCGATCCGGCCCTGAAAGTATATAATGAATTACATCAATAAGAAGTAATATTTACTTTGAAGGTAGTTAAAGAATTTATTATAAAATAATGAATTTCATTAGTAATTTCAAAAGAGAATTAATTCTGAAACATAATAAATTATATTTTAAAGGTGATTAAAAGCACAACGTACCCTCTCGAATGTCTTCCCTAAACTTTTCAATTGCAGTTAGCGGTTTTAGTTTTTTACAGGGAATGCCAAGAGATTCCATTTTCCGTTTAATTGCCATTCTTTCTCTAGCCACTTCATTTTCTTGTTGCATAAATTCAGGATCTGATCGCTTATTTATCTTTCTTATCATGTCGGCTTGTTTAGTCTGTTCATACAATTCTTTATTTTGAGAGTAAAGAGATTTGCGTTTTTGAACTATATTTTCTTTTTCAACATTATAAATTAATGGGTCCTGACGTTTGACAGCCTTCTGATCCTTCTCTATTTTTAAATATTCAGGATCTTGACGTTTAACAGCCTTCTGCTCCTTCTCTATCTTTAAATATTCAGGGTCCTGCCGTTTGATAGCCTTCTGTTCCTTCTCTATCTTTAAGTAATCAGGGTCCTGACGTTTGATAGCCTTCTGTTCCTTCTCTAACTTTAAGTAATCAGGGTCCTGACGTTTGACAGCTATCTTTTCCTTTTCGGCGTTTAAAAGCTCCTGATCTTTCCGCGCATTAATTTGCTTATTTTTGATTTTTTCCTTTTTTTCTAAAATAAGCTTAGCAAGCTGTTCTTTACGTTTTTCTTTTTTATCTTTGCGCCTTTTATCAGCTGATGATTTCTTTGTTCGTGGCATTATTCAACTAAAACAATTTGTAATAATATAGGGTTAAAAATATATCAAAAATGACAGCTGTAAAAAAACTCGAATTATGCAGAAAAGATACAAAACTTGTGAAAAAGTGCTAATAATAAGTAAATGTCAAAAATGACAGCTGTCAAAGAATAAATAAAATTTTCGAATTTCTCATACCCGAATTATTATGTAAAAATGACATCCAACTTGCGAAAATGTACCAATTAAAAAATATGTCAAAAATGACAGCTGTCAAAGAATAAATAAAATTTTCGAATTTCTCATACCCGAATTGTGTAAAAATGACATCAAACTTGTAAAAATATACTAATTAAAAAAATATGTCAAAAATGACAGCTGTCAAAGAATAAATAAAATAAAATAAAATAAAGCAATAAAATATCGAAAACGTTAAATAGGAAAGCGTATAGTCGAAATTAGGTGCAGCGGTGACATTATACTTGATCATTTTTTTTTATAAAACGTTCGTTAGCGATTTTCTTCTATACCGGAGGGTTGAAACTTTTTTAGAATTATGATGGTACATCTGATATTTCTTTAGTAGCAATATTTCATTATACAGGGTGTCCAGCTATTAAGGTATTAATCGTAAATTCCAATAATTTATAGTTTTGCTTAATTAATTTTGCAGAATTGCAAAAATCGTCGTTTTTCTCTCGACTGAAAGATTATTTTGAAAATTTTTAAATATAAAAATGTGTAAAGAAAGGATGAACGAAGAAAATACGTCTATAAAGAACTGTCCGACATGATATTTGTAGGAGTTATTCATGATCAAATAAAACTTTTAGTGAAAAATGGATGAAAATAGTTGTATTTAATATTTTTAACCCTCTATATATTATTTCGAAAAGCTCGCTTGCTATGAAACTTCAAGTTCCATTATTCTAAGTGACGATAAAGCAATAAAATATCGAAAACGTTAAATAGGAAAGCGTATAGTCGAAATTTGATGTAGCGGTGACAGATGCATGTGTTTCCTAGGTCCAAAATTCAATCGTTAATAGTATTTTGGATATTTAAATCGAAGAAAGCAATCTATGGTTTATGGGTTATGATCTGCTCTTTCCGATGACGTATATAACAATTCGATGAAATAATATTTTACCACATAAGAAGCAACAAAAATAATTTTGATGAAATCATCAACTTCAATTATTTCGCAAATTTCTCCCTTCTCTATTGCCTTTTTGTATGGTATGATGTATTGTGAAATATTAGTATTTGAAATAACCTATCCAACGGTTCAATCTCAGAGCTGATCTATCCGACCCACGTCGAATAATTCGTTATCGAAAATAACACTGCATTTACATGTTTTTCAACTTTAAAAAATCAAAAACATCACTTCCCGACATTTTATTAAAAAACTCTCGCGACGAGTTTTTCTAAATAAGTTTCTTAATAACATCCTAGAATATGAACTGAATCGTTTAAGTTTTACGAGACCGGCAAGTCGTAGAAAGGAAATAATTAATTTTTTTACATTTTTTCCCTTTCTTGCTTCATAGCTTATTACCGGGACACCCTGTATAATGACGTACATCAGATAAAGGTACCCCATATATACACCAAAATATACCCCAAAAGTTTCTTTGCTCCAACGTGGACGGTTTAGAAGAAATTCAATAAACGGTTTCAATGTTTTTCGGCCCTCCCATAAAAGCAATGTAAATGGGACTTTGCAGACCATTTTGAAAAACGAGAAAATGGTAGGAAATTTTCCATTTTGGGGACCGATAGGGGTCATTATCGAAAGACGAGATCCCATACAATGTGTTCCATGTCATATCCAACTTCAAATCGGTAAATTAATTTCAGGATCTCGCTAAGAAAACGGCTATTTTGGGCCATTTTCAGCCATTTTGGACATTTCACCAACATACACTGGATATCTTTTCCTGATACACTATCTTAATATACTATTCAACAAAATATGACTAGAATTTCCCTATTACAATGTGATGAAAGTTTACACTTTTCATTATTTAAACCAGCCGAGATATTTAGATTTTGCTTGAATAAACAAATTGAAATAATGGTGGGTCTAATATGATGCTCATAGTACTTACAGGTTATTTATCCACTATATTCAATGAATTTTAACTAGATCTGGTACTATATAGTTCCAGCTACACAAAACACAATAAGTAATCACTTCAAATTTAAATGTTTCTGGGAAAAAACACTTAACTTTATGAATTTTCCACAAAACAATGTCACTTCAATCGAATTAAAATGACAATTAACTTGTCCGTACCCGACTGTTTCCCTAGAAATCGATCCATGGCCTACTTGAACTTTTTTTTTTATAAAACGTTCGTTAGCGATTTTCTTCTATACCGGAGGGTTGAAACTTTTTTAGAATTATGATGGTACATCTGATATTTCTTTAGTAGCAATATTTCATTATACAGGGTGTCCAGCTATTAAGGTATTAATCGTAAATTCCAATAATTTATAATTTTGCTTAATTAATTTTGCAGAATTGCAAAAATCGTCGTTTTTCTCTCGACTGAAAGATTATTTTGAAAATTTTTAAATATAAAAATGTGTAAAGAAATGACGAACGAAGAAAATACGTCTATAAAGGACTGTCCGACATGATATTTGTAGGAGTTATTCATGACCAAATAAAACTTTTAGTGAAAAATGGGTGAAAATACTTGTATTTAATTTTTTTTAACCCTCTATATATTAATTCGAAAAGCTCGCTTGCTATGAAACTTCAAGTCCCATTATTCTTCGGGCCGATAAAGCAATAAAATATCAAAAACGTTAAATAGGAAAGCATATAGTCGAAATTAGGTGCAGCGGTGACATTATACTTGATCAATTTTTTTTTATAAAACGTTCGTTAGCGATTTTCTTCTATACCGGAGGGTTGAAACTTTTTTAGAATTATGATGGTACATCTGATATTTCTTTAGTAGCAATATTACATTATACAGGGTGTTCAGCTATTAAGGTATTAATCGTAAATTCCAATAATTTATAATTTTGCTTAATTAATTTTGCAGAATTGCAAAAATCGTCGTTTTTCTCTCGACTGAAAGATTATTTTGAAAATTTTTAAATATAAAAATGTGTAAAGAAAGGATGAACGAAGAAAATACGTCTATAAAGAACTGTCCGACATGATATTTGTAGGAGTTATTCATGACCAAATAAAACTTTTAGTGAAAAATGGGTGAAAATAGTTGTATTTAATTTTTTTTAACCCTCTATATATTATTTCGAAAAGCTCGCTTGCTATGAAACTTCAAGTCCCATTATTCTTCGGGCCGATAAAGCAATAAAATATCAAAAACGTTAAATAGGAAAGCATATAGTCGAAATTAGGTGCAGCGGTGACATTATACTTGATCAATTTTTTTTTATAAAACGTTCGTTAGCGATTTTCTTCTATACCGGAGGGTTAAAACTTTTTTAGAATTATGATGGTACATCTGATATTTCTTTAATAGCAATATTTCATTATACAGGGTGTCCAGCTATTAAGGTATTAATCGTAAATTCCAATAATTTATAATTTTGCTTAATTAATTTTGCAGAATTGCAAAAATCGTCGTTTTTCTCTCGACTGAAAGATTATTTTGAAAATTTTTAAATATAAAAATGTGTAAAGAAATGACGAACGAAGAAAATACGTCTATAAAGGACTGTCCGACATGATATTTGTAGGAGTTATTCATGACCAAATAAAACTTTTAGTGAAAAATGGGTGAAAATACTTGTATTTAATTTTTTTTAACCCTCTATATATTAATTCGAAAAGCTCGCTTGCTATGAAACTTCAAGTCCCATTATTCTTCGTGCCGATAAAGCAATAAAATATCGAAAACGTTAAATAGGAAAGCGTATAGTCGAAATTAGGTGCAGCGGTGACATTATACTTGATCATTTTTTTTTATAAAACGTTCGTTAGCGATTTTCTTCTATACCGGAGGGTTGAAACTTTTTTAGAATTATGATGGTACATCTGATATTTCTTTAATAACAATATTTCATTATACAGGGTGTCCAGCTATTAAGGTATTAATCGTAAATTCCAATAATTTATAGTTTTGCTTAAAGAATTTTGCAGAATTGCAAAAATCGTCGTTTTTCTCTCGACTGAAAGATTATTTTGAAAATTTTTAAATATAAAAATGTGTAAAGAAAGGATGAACGAAGAAAATACGTCTATAAGGAACTGTCCGACATGATATTTGTACGAGTTATTCATGACCAAATAAAACTTTTAGTGAAAAATGGGTGAAAATAGTTGTATTTAATTTTTTTTAACCCTCTATATATTAATTCGAAAAGCTCGCTTGCTATGAAACTTCAAGTTCCATTATTCTAAGTGACGATAAAGCAATAAAATATCGAAAACGTTAAATAGGAAAGCGTATAGTCGAAATTTGATGTAGCGGTGACAGATGCATGTGTTTCCTAGGTCCAAAATTCAATCGTTAATAGTATTTTGGATATTTAAATCGACGAAAGCAATCTATGGTTTATGGGTTATGATCTGCTCTTTCCGATGACGTATATAACAATTCGATGAAATAATATTTTACCACATAAGAAGCAACAAAAATAATTTTGATGAAATCATCAACTTCAATTATTTCGCAAATTTCTCCCTTCTCTATTGCCTTTTTGTATGGTATGATGTATTGTGAAATATTAGTATTTGAAATAACCTATCCAACGGTTCAATCTCAGAGCTGATCTATCCGATCCACGTCGAATAATTCGTTATCGAAAATAACACTGCATTTACATGTTTTTCAACTTTTAAAAAATCAAAAACATCACTTCCCGACATTTTATTAAAAAACTCTCGCGACGAGTTTTTCTAAATAAGTTTCTTAATAACATCCTAGAATATGAACTAAATCGCTTAAGTTTTACGAGACCGGCAAGTCGTAGAAAGAAAATAATTAATTTTTTTACATTTTTTCCCTTTCTTGCTTCATAGCTTATTACCGGGACACCCTGTATAATGACGTACATCAGTTAAAGGTACCCCATATATACACCAAAATATACCCCAAAAGTTTCTTTGCTCCAACGTGGACGGTTTAGAAGAAATTCAATAAACGGTTTCAATGTTTTTCGGCCCTCCCATAAAAGCAATGTAAATGGGACTTTGCAGACCATTTTGAAAAACGAGAAAATGGTAGGAAATTTTCCATTTTGGGGACCGATAGGGGTCATTATCGAAAGACGAGATCCCATACAATGTGTTCCATGTCATATCCAACTTCAAATCGGTAAATTAATTTCAGGATCTCGCTAAGAAAACGGCTATTTTGGGCCATTTTCAGCCATTTTGGACATTTCACCAACATACACTGGATATCTTTTCCTGATACACTATCTTAATATATTATTCAACAAAATATGACTAGAATTTCCCTATTACAATGTGATGAAAGTTTACACTTTTCATTATTTAAACCAGCCGAGATATTTAGATTTTGCTTGAATAAACAAATTGAAATAATGGTGGGTCTAATATGATGCTCATAGTACTTACAGGTTATTTATCCACTATATTCAATGAATTTTAACTAGATCTGGTACTTTATAGTTCCAGCTACACAAAACACAATAAGTAATCACTTCAAATTTAAATGTTTCTGGGAAAAAACACTTAACTTTATGAATTTTCCACAAAACAATGTCACTTCAATCGAATTAAAATGACAATTAACTTGTCCGTACCCGACTGTTTCCCTAGAAATCGATCCATGGCCTACTTGAACTTTTTTTTTTATAAAACGTTCGTTAGCGATTTTCTTCTATACCGGACGGTTGAAACTTTTATAGAATTATGATGGTACATCTGGTATTTCTTTAGTAGCAATATTTCATTATACAGGGTGTCCAGCTATTAAGGTATTAATCGTAAATTCCAATAATTTATAGTTTTGCTTAAAGAATTTTGCAGAATTGCAAAAATTGTCGTTTTTCTCTCGACTGAAAGATTATTTCGAAAATTTTTAAATATAAAAATGTGTAAAGAAATGACGAACAAAGAAAATACGTCTATAAAGAACTGTCCGACATGATATTTGTAGGAGTTATTCATGACCAAATAAAACTTTTAGTGAAAAATGGGTGAAAATAGTTGTATTTAATTTTTTTTAACCCTCTATATATTAATTCGAAAAGCTCGCTTGCTATGAAACTTCAAGTCCCATTATTCTGCGTGCCGATAAAGCAATAAAATATCGAAAACGTTAAATAGGAAAGCGTATAGTCGAAATTAGGTGCAGCGGTGACATTATACTTGATCATTTTTTTTTATAAAACGTTCGTTAGCGATTTTCTTCTATACCGGAGGGTTGAAACTTTTTTAGAATTATGATGGTACATCTGATATTTCTTTAATAACAATATTTCATTATACAGGGTGTCCAGCTATTAAGGTATTAATCGTAAATTCCAATAATTTATAATTTTGCTTAAAGAATTTTGCAGAATTGCAAAAATCGTCGTTTTTCTCTCGACTGAAAGATTATTTTGAAAATTTTTAAATATAAAAATATGTAAAGAAAGGATAAACGAAGAAAATACGTCTATAAAGAACTGTCCGACATGATATTTGTAAGAGTTATTCATGACCAAAAAAAAACTTTTAGTGAAAAATGGGTGAAAATAGTTGTATTTAATTTTTTTTAACCCTCTATATATTATTTCGAAAAGCTCGCTTGCTATGAAACTTCAAGTCCCATTATTCTTCGTGCCGATAAAGCAATAAAATATCGAAAACGTTAAATAGGAAAGCGTATAGTCGAAATTAGGTGCAGCGGTGACATTATACTTGATCATTTTTTTTTATAAAACGTTCGTTAGCGATTTTCTTCTATATCGGAGGGTTGAAACTTTTTTAGAATTATGATGGTACATCTGATATTTCTTTAATAGCAATATTTCATTATACAGGGTGTCCAGCTATTAAGGTATTAATCGTAAATTCCAATAATTTATAGTTTTGCTTAATTAATTTTGCAGAATTGCAAAAATCGTCGTTTTTCTCTCGACTGAAAGATTATTTTGAAAATTTTTAAATATAAAAATGTGTAAAGAAAGGATGAACGAAGAAAATACGTCTATAAAGAACTGTCCGACATGATATTTGTAGGAGTTATTCATGACCAAATAAAACTTTTAGTGAAAAATGGATGAAAATAGTTGTATTTAATTTTTTTAACCCTCTATATATTATTTCGAGAAGCTCGCTTGCTATGAAACTTCAAGTCCCATTATTCTTCGTGCCGATAATGCAATAAAATATCGAAAACGTTAAATAGGAAAGCGTATAGTCGAAATTAGGTGCAGCGGTGACATTATACTTGATCATTTTTTTTTATAAAACGTTCGTTAGCGATTTTCTTCTATACCGGAGGGTTGAAACTTTTTTAGAATTATGATGGTACATCTGATATTTCTTTAGTAGCAATATTTCATTATACAGGGTGTCCAGCTATTAAGGTATTAATCGTAAATTCCAATAATTGATAGTTTTGCTTAAAGAATTTTGCAGAATTGCAAAAATCGTCGTTTTTCTCTCGACTGAAAGATTATTTTGAAAATTTTTAAATATAAAAATGTGTAAAGAAAGGATGAACGAAGAAAATACGTCTATAATGAACTGTCCGACATGATATTTGTAGGAGTTATTCATGACCAAATAAAACTTTTAGTGAAAAATGGGTGAAAATAGTTGTATTTAATTTTTTTTAACCCTCTATATATTAATTCGAAAAGCTCGCTTGCTATGAAACTTCAAGTTCCATTATTCTAAGTGACGATAAAGCAATAAAATATCGAAAACGTTAAATAGGAAAGCGTATAGTCGAAATTTGATGTAGCGGTGACAGATGCATGTGTTTCCTAGGTCCAAAATTCAATCGTTAATAGTATTTTGGATATTTAAATCGAAGAAAGCAATCTATGGTTTATGGGTTATGATCTGCTCTTTCCGATGACGTATATAACAATTCGATGAAATAATATTTTACCACATAAGAAGCAACAAAAATAATTTTGATGAAATCATCAACTTCAATTATTTCGCAAATTTCTCCCTTCTCTATTGCCTTTTTGTATGGTATGATGTATTGTGAAATATTAGTATTTGAAATAACCTATCCAACTGTTCAATCTCAGAGCTGATCTATCCGACCCACGTCGAATAATTCGTTATCGAAAATAACACTGCATTTACATGTTTTTCAACTTTTAAAAAATCAAAAACATCACTTCCCGACATTTTATTAAAAAACTCTCGCGACGAGTTTTTCTAAATAAGTTTCTTAATAACATCCTAGAATATGAACTGAATCGCTTAAGTTTTACGAGACCGGCAAGTCGTAGAAAAAAAATAATTAATTTTTTTACATTTTTTCCCTTTCTTGCTTCATAGCTTATTACCGGGACACCCTGTATAATGACGTACATCAGATAAAGGTACCCCATATATACACCAAAATATACCCCAAAAGTTTCTTTGCTCCAACGTGGACGGTTTAGAAGAAATTCAATAAACGGTTTCAATGTTTTTCGGCCCTCCCATAAAAGCAATGTAAATGGGACTTTGCAGACCATTTTGAAAAACGAGAAAATTGTAGGAAATTTTCCATTTTGGGGACCGATAGGGATCATTATCGAAAGACGAGATCCCATACAATGTGTTCCATGTCATATCCAACTTCAAATCGGTAAATTAATTTCAGGATCTCGCTAAGAAACCGGCTATTTTGGGCCATTTTCAGCCATTTTGGACATTTCACCAACATACACTGGATATCTTTTCCTGATACACTACCTTAATATATTATTCAACAAAATATGACTAGAATTTCCCTATTACAATGTGATGAAAGTTTACACTTTTCATTATTTAAACCAGCCGAGATATTTAGATTTTGCTTGAATAAACAAATTGAAATAATGGTGGGTCTAATATGATGCTCATAGTACTTACAGGTTATTTATCCACTATATTCAATGAATTTTAACTAGATCTGGTACTTTATAGTTCCAGCTACACAAAACACAATAAGTTATCACTTCAAATTTAAATGTTTCTGGGAAAAAACACTTAACTTTATGAATTTTCCACAAAACAATGTCACTTCAATCGAATTAAAATGACAATTAACTTGTCCGTACCCGACTGTTTCCCTAGAAATCGATCCATGGCCTACTTGAATTTTTTTTTTTATAAAACGTTCGTTAGCGATTTTCTTCTATACCGGAGGGTTGAAACTTTTTTAGAATTATGATGGTACATCTGATATTTCTTTAGTAGCAATATTTCATTATACAGGGTGTCCAGCTATTAAGGTATTAATCGTAAATTCCAATAATTTATAGTTTTGCTTAAAGAATTTTGCAGAATTGCAAAAATTGTCGTTTTTCTCTCGACTGAAAGATTATTTCGAAAATTTTTAAATATAAAAATGTGTAAAGAAATGACGAACAAAGAAAATACGTCTATAAAGAACTGTCCGACATGATATTTGTAGGAGTTATTCATGACCAAATAAAACTTTTAGTGAAAAATGGGTGAAAATAGTTGTATTTAATTTTTTTTAACCCTCTATATATTAATTCGAAAAGCTCGCTTGCTATGAAACTTCAAGTCCCATTATTCTGCGTGCCGATAAAGCAATAAAATATCGAAAACGTTAAATAGGAAAGCGTATAGTCGAAATTAGGTGCAGCGGTGACATTATACTTGATCATTTTTTTTTATAAAACGTTCGTTAGCGATTTTCTTCTATACCGGAGGGTTGAAACTTTTTTAGAATTATGATGGTACATCTGATATTTCTTTAATAACAATATTTCATTATACAGGGTGTCCAGCTATTAAGGTATTAATCGTAAATTCCAATAATTTATAATTTTGCTTAAAGAATTTTGCAGAATTGCAAAAATCGTCGTTTTTCTCTCGACTGAAAGATTATTTTGAAAATTTTTAAATATAAAAATGTGTAAAGAAAGGATGAACGAAGAAAATACGTCTATAAAGAACTGTCCGACATGATATTTGTAGGAGTTATTCATGACCAAATAAAACTTTTAGTGAAAAATGGATGAAAATAGTTGTATTTAATTTTTTTAACCCTCTCTATATATTATTTCGAGAAGCTCGCTTGCTATGAAACTTCAAGTCCCATTATTCTTCGTGCCGATAATGCAATAAAATATCGAAAACGTTAAATAGGAAAGCGTATAGTCGAAATTAGGTGCAGCGGTGACATTATACTTGATCATTTTTTTTTATAAAACGTTCGTTAGCGATTTTCTTCTATACCGGAGGGTTGAAACTTTTTTAGAATTATGATGGTACATCTGATATTTCTTTAGTAGCAATATTACATTATACAGGGTGTTCAGCTATTAAGGTATTAATCGTAAATTCCAATAATTTATAATTTTGCTTAATTAATTTTGCAGAATTGCAAAAATCGTCGTTTTTCTCTCGACTGAAAGATTATTTTGAAAATTTTTAAATATAAAAATGTGTAAAGAAAGGATGAACGAAGAAAATACGTCTATAAAGAACTGTCCGACATGATATTTGTAGGAGTTATTCATGACCAAATAAAACTTTTAGTGAAAAATGGGTGAAAATAGTTGTATTTAATTTTTTTTAACCCTCTATATATTATTTCGAAAAGCTCGCTTGCTATGAAACTTCAAGTCCCATTATTCTTCGGGCCGATAAAGCAATAAAATATCAAAAACGTTAAATAGGAAAGCATATAGTCGAAATTAGGTGCAGCGGTGACATTATACTTGATCAATTTTTTTTTATAAAACGTTCGTTAGCGATTTTCTTCTATACCGGAGGGTTAAAACTTTTTTAGAATTATGATGGTACATCTGATATTTCTTTAATAGCAATATTTCATTATACAGGGTGTCCAGCTATTAAGGTATTAATCGTAAATTCCAATAATTTATAATTTTGCTTAATTAATTTTGCAGAATTGCAAAAATCGTCGTTTTTCTCTCGACTGAAAGATTATTTTGAAAATTTTTAAATATAAAAATGTGTAAAGAAATGACGAACGAAGAAAATACGTCTATAAAGGACTGTCCGACATGATATTTGTAGGAGTTATTCATGACCAAATAAAACTTTTAGTGAAAAATGGGTGAAAATACTTGTATTTAATTTTTTTTAACCCTCTATATATTAATTCGAAAAGCTCGCTTGCTATGAAACTTCAAGTCCCATTATTCTTCGTGCCGATAAAGCAATAAAATATCGAAAACGTTAAATAGGAAAGCGTATAGTCGAAATTAGGTGCAGCGGTGACATTATACTTGATCATTTTTTTTTATAAAACGTTCGTTAGCGATTTTCTTCTATACCGGAGGGTTGAAACTTTTTTAGAATTATGATGGTACATCTGATATTTCTTTAATAACAATATTTCATTATACAGGGTGTCCAGCTATTAAGGTATTAATCGTAAATTCCAATAATTTATAGTTTTGCTTAAAGAATTTTGCAGAATTGCAAAAATCGTCGTTTTTCTCTCGACTGAAAGATTATTTTGAAAATTTTTAAATATAAAAATGTGTAAAGAAAGGATGAACGAAGAAAATACGTCTATAAGGAACTGTCCGACATGATATTTGTACGAGTTATTCATGACCAAATAAAACTTTTAGTGAAAAATGGGTGAAAATAGTTGTATTTAATTTTTTTTAACCCTCTATATATTAATTCGAAAAGCTCGCTTGCTATGAAACTTCAAGTTCCATTATTCTAAGTGACGATAAAGCAATAAAATATCGAAAACGTTAAATAGGAAAGCGTATAGTCGAAATTTGATGTAGCGGTGACAGATGCATGTGTTTCCTAGGTCCAAAATTCAATCGTTAATAGTATTTTGGATATTTAAATCGACGAAAGCAATCTATGGTTTATGGGTTATGATCTGCTCTTTCCGATGACGTATATAACAATTCGATGAAATAATATTTTACCACATAAGAAGCAACAAAAATAATTTTGATGAAATCATCAACTTCAATTATTTCGCAAATTTCTCCCTTCTCTATTGCCTTTTTGTATGGTATGATGTATTGTGAAATATTAGTATTTGAAATAACCTATCCAACGGTTCAATCTCAGAGCTGATCTATCCGATCCACGTCGAATAATTCGTTATCGAAAATAACACTGCATTTACATGTTTTTCAACTTTTAAAAAATCAAAAACATCACTTCCCGACATTTTATTAAAAAACTCTCGCGACGAGTTTTTCTAAATAAGTTTCTTAATAACATCCTAGAATATGAACTAAATCGCTTAAGTTTTACGAGACCGGCAAGTCGTAGAAAGAAAATAATTAATTTTTTTACATTTTTTCCCTTTCTTGCTTCATAGCTTATTACCGGGACACCCTGTATAATGACGTACATCAGTTAAAGGTACCCCATATATACACCAAAATATACCCCAAAAGTTTCTTTGCTCCAACGTGGACGGTTTAGAAGAAATTCAATAAACGGTTTCAATGTTTTTCGGCCCTCCCATAAAAGCAATGTAAATGGGACTTTGCAGACCATTTTGAAAAACGAGAAAATGGTAGGAAATTTTCCATTTTGGGGACCGATAGGGGTCATTATCGAAAGACGAGATCCCATACAATGTGTTCCATGTCATATCCAACTTCAAATCGGTAAATTAATTTCAGGATCTCGCTAAGAAAACGGCTATTTTGGGCCATTTTCAGCCATTTTGGACATTTCACCAACATACACTGGATATCTTTTCCTGATACACTATCTTAATATATTATTCAACAAAATATGACTAGAATTTCCCTATTACAATGTGATGAAAGTTTACACTTTTCATTATTTAAACCAGCCGAGATATTTAGATTTTGCTTGAATAAACAAATTGAAATAATGGTGGGTCTAATATGATGCTCATAGTACTTACAGGTTATTTATCCACTATATTCAATGAATTTTAACTAGATCTGGTACTTTATAGTTCCAGCTACACAAAACACAATAAGTAATCACTTCAAATTTAAATGTTTCTGGGAAAAAACACTTAACTTTATGAATTTTCCACAAAACAATGTCACTTCAATCGAATTAAAATGACAATTAACTTGTCCGTACCCGACTGTTTCCCTAGAAATCGATCCATGGCCTACTTGAACTTTTTTTTTTATAAAACGTTCGTTAGCGATTTTCTTCTATACCGGACGGTTGAAACTTTTATAGAATTATGATGGTACATCTGGTATTTCTTTAGTAGCAATATTTCATTATACAGGGTGTCCAGCTATTAAGGTATTAATCGTAAATTCCAATAATTTATAGTTTTGCTTAAAGAATTTTGCAGAATTGCAAAAATTGTCGTTTTTCTCTCGACTGAAAGATTATTTCGAAAATTTTTAAATATAAAAATGTGTAAAGAAATGACGAACAAAGAAAATACGTCTATAAAGAACTGTCCGACATGATATTTGTAGGAGTTATTCATGACCAAATAAAACTTTTAGTGAAAAATGGGTGAAAATAGTTGTATTTAATTTTTTTTAACCCTCTATATATTAATTCGAAAAGCTCGCTTGCTATGAAACTTCAAGTCCCATTATTCTGCGTGCCGATAAAGCAATAAAATATCGAAAACGTTAAATAGGAAAGCGTATAGTCGAAATTAGGTGCAGCGGTGACATTATACTTGATCATTTTTTTTTATAAAACGTTCGTTAGCGATTTTCTTCTATACCGGAGGGTTGAAACTTTTTTAGAATTATGATGGTACATCTGATATTTCTTTAATAACAATATTTCATTATACAGGGTGTCCAGCTATTAAGGTATTAATCGTAAATTCCAATAATTTATAATTTTGCTTAAAGAATTTTGCAGAATTGCAAAAATCGTCGTTTTTCTCTCGACTGAAAGATTATTTTGAAAATTTTTAAATATAAAAATATGTAAAGAAAGGATAAACGAAGAAAATACGTCTATAAAGAACTGTCCGACATGATATTTGTAAGAGTTATTCATGACCAAAAAAAAACTTTTAGTGAAAAATGGGTGAAAATAGTTGTATTTAATTTTTTTTAACCCTCTATATATTATTTCGAAAAGCTCGCTTGCTATGAAACTTCAAGTCCCATTATTCTTCGTGCCGATAAAGCAATAAAATATCGAAAACGTTAAATAGGAAAGCGTATAGTCGAAATTAGGTGCAGCGGTGACATTATACTTGATCATTTTTTTTTATAAAACGTTCGTTAGCGATTTTCTTCTATATCGGAGGGTTGAAACTTTTTTAGAATTATGATGGTACATCTGATATTTCTTTAATAGCAATATTTCATTATACAGGGTGTCCAGCTATTAAGGTATTAATCGTAAATTCCAATAATTTATAGTTTTGCTTAATTAATTTTGCAGAATTGCAAAAATCGTCGTTTTTCTCTCGACTGAAAGATTATTTTGAAAATTTTTAAATATAAAAATGTGTAAAGAAAGGATGAACGAAGAAAATACGTCTATAAAGAACTGTCCGACATGATATTTGTAGGAGTTATTCATGACCAAATAAAACTTTTAGTGAAAAATGGATGAAAATAGTTGTATTTAATTTTTTTAACCCTCTATATATTATTTCGAGAAGCTCGCTTGCTATGAAACTTCAAGTCCCATTATTCTTCGTGCCGATAATGCAATAAAATATCGAAAACGTTAAATAGGAAAGCGTATAGTCGAAATTAGGTGCAGCGGTGACATTATACTTGATCATTTTTTTTTATAAAACGTTCGTTAGCGATTTTCTTCTATACCGGAGGGTTGAAACTTTTTTAGAATTATGATGGTACATCTGATATTTCTTTAGTAGCAATATTTCATTATACAGGGTGTCCAGCTATTAAGGTATTAATCGTAAATTCCAATAATTGATAGTTTTGCTTAAAGAATTTTGCAGAATTGCAAAAATCGTCGTTTTTCTCTCGACTGAAAGATTATTTTGAAAATTTTTAAATATAAAAATGTGTAAAGAAAGGATGAACGAAGAAAATACGTCTATAATGAACTGTCCGACATGATATTTGTAGGAGTTATTCATGACCAAATAAAACTTTTAGTGAAAAATGGGTGAAAATAGTTGTATTTAATTTTTTTTAACCCTCTATATATTAATTCGAAAAGCTCGCTTGCTATGAAACTTCAAGTTCCATTATTCTAAGTGACGATAAAGCAATAAAATATCGAAAACGTTAAATAGGAAAGCGTATAGTCGAAATTTGATGTAGCGGTGACAGATGCATGTGTTTCCTAGGTCCAAAATTCAATCGTTAATAGTATTTTGGATATTTAAATCGAAGAAAGCAATCTATGGTTTATGGGTTATGATCTGCTCTTTCCGATGACGTATATAACAATTCGATGAAATAATATTTTACCACATAAGAAGCAACAAAAATAATTTTGATGAAATCATCAACTTCAATTATTTCGCAAATTTCTCCCTTCTCTATTGCCTTATTGTATGGTATGATGTATTGTGAAATATTAGTATTTGAAATAACCTATCCAACTGTTCAATCTCAGAGCTGATCTATCCGACCCACGTCGAATAATTCGTTATCGAAAATAACACTGCATTTACATGTTTTTCAACTTTTAAAAAATCAAAAACATCACTTCCCGACATTTTATTAAAAAACTCTCGCGACGAGTTTTTCTAAATAAGTTTCTTAATAACATCCTAGAATATGAACTGAATCGCTTAAGTTTTACGAGACCGGCAAGTCGTAGAAAAAAAATAATTAATTTTTTTACATTTTTTCCCTTTCTTGCTTCATAGCTTATTACCGGGACACCCTGTATAATGACGTACATCAGATAAAGGTACCCCATATATACACCAAAATATACCCCAAAAGTTTCTTTGCTCCAACGTGGACGGTTTAGAAGAAATTCAATAAACGGTTTCAATGTTTTTCGGCCCTCCCATAAAAGCAATGTAAATGGGACTTTGCAGACCATTTTGAAAAACGAGAAAATTGTAGGAAATTTTCCATTTTGGGGACCGATAGGGATCATTATCGAAAGACGAGATCCCATACAATGTGTTCCATGTCATATCCAACTTCAAATCGGTAAATTAATTTCAGGATCTCGCTAAGAAACCGGCTATTTTGGGCCATTTTCAGCCATTTTGGACATTTCACCAACATACACTGGATATCTTTTCCTGATACACTACCTTAATATATTATTCAACAAAATATGACTAGAATTTCCCTATTACAATGTGATGAAAGTTTACACTTTTCATTATTTAAACCAGCCGAGATATTTAGATTTTGCTTGAATAAACAAATTGAAATAATGGTGGGTCTAATATGATGCTCATAGTACTTACAGGTTATTTATCCACTATATTCAATGAATTTTAACTAGATCTGGTACTTTATAGTTCCAGCTACACAAAACACAATAAGTTATCACTTCAAATTTAAATGTTTCTGGGAAAAAACACTTAACTTTATGAATTTTCCACAAAACAATGTCACTTCAATCGAATTAAAATGACAATTAACTTGTCCGTACCCGACTGTTTCCCTAGAAATCGATCCATGGCCTACTTGAATTTTTTTTTTTATAAAACGTTCGTTAGCGATTTTCTTCTATACCGGAGGGTTGAAACTTTTTTAGAATTATGATGGTACATCTGATATTTCTTTAGTAGCAATATTTCATTATACAGGGTGTCCAGCTATTAAGGTATTAATCGTAAATTCCAATAATTTATAGTTTTGCTTAAAGAATTTTGCAGAATTGCAAAAATTGTCGTTTTTCTCTCGACTGAAAGATTATTTCGAAAATTTTTAAATATAAAAATGTGTAAAGAAATGACGAACAAAGAAAATACGTCTATAAAGAACTGTCCGACATGATATTTGTAGGAGTTATTCATGACCAAATAAAACTTTTAGTGAAAAATGGGTGAAAATAGTTGTATTTAATTTTTTTTAACCCTCTATATATTAATTCGAAAAGCTCGCTTGCTATGAAACTTCAAGTCCCATTATTCTGCGTGCCGATAAAGCAATAAAATATCGAAAACGTTAAATAGGAAAGCGTATAGTCGAAATTAGGTGCAGCGGTGACATTATACTTGATCATTTTTTTTTATAAAACGTTCGTTAGCGATTTTCTTCTATACCGGAGGGTTGAAACTTTTTTAGAATTATGATGGTACATCTGATATTTCTTTAATAACAATATTTCATTATACAGGGTGTCCAGCTATTAAGGTATTAATCGTAAATTCCAATAATTTATAATTTTGCTTAAAGAATTTTGCAGAATTGCAAAAATCGTCGTTTTTCTCTCGACTGAAAGATTATTTTGAAAATTTTTAAATATAAAAATATGTAAAGAAAGGATAAACGAAGAAAATACGTCTATAAAGAACTGTCCGACATGATATTTGTAAGAGTTATTCATGACCAAATAAAACTTTTAGTGAAAAATGGGTGAAAATAGTTGTATTTAATTTTTTTTTAACCCTCTATATATTATTTCGAAAAGCTCGCTTGCTATGAAACTTCAAGTCCCATTATTCTTCGTGCCGATAAAGCAATAAAATATCGAAAACGTTAAATAGGAAAGCGTATAGTCGAAATTAGGTGCAGCGGTGACATTATACTTGATCATTTTTTTTTATAAAACGTTCGTTAGCGATTTTCTTCTATATCGGAGGGTTGAAACTTTTTTAGAATTATGATGGTACATCTGATATTTCTTTAATAGCAATATTTCATTATACAGGGTGTCCAGCTATTAAGGTATTAATCGTAAATTCCAATAATTTATGGTTTTGCTTAATTAATTTTGCAGAATTGCAAAAATCGTCGTTTTTCTCTCGACTGAAAGATTATTTTGAAAATTTTTAAATATAAAAATGTGTAAAGAAAGGATGAACGAAGAAAATACGTCTATAAAGAACTGTCCGACATGATATTTGTAGGAGTTATTCATGACCAAATAAAACTTTTAGTGAAAAATGGATGAAAATAGTTGTATTTAATTTTTTTAACCCTCTCTATATATTATTTCGAGAAGCTCGCTTGCTATGAAACTTCAAGTCCCATTATTCTTCGTGCCGATAATGCAATAAAATATCGAAAACGTTAAATAGGAAAGCGTATAGTCGAAATTAGGTGCAGCGGTGACATTATACTTGATCATTTTTTTTTATAAAACGTTCGTTAGCGATTTTCTTCTATACCGGAGGGTTGAAACTTTTTTAGAATTATGATGGTACATCTGATATTTCTTTAGTAGCAATATTTCATTATACAGGGTGTCCAGCTATTAAGGTATTAATCGTAAATTCCAATAATTGATAGTTTTGCTTAAAGAATTTTGCAGAATTGCAAAAATCGTCGTTTTTCTCTCGACTGAAAGATTATTTTGAAAATTTTTAAATATAAAAATGTGTAAAGAAAGGATGAACGAAGAAAATACGTCTATAAAGAACTGTCCGACATGATATTTGTAGGAGTTATTCATGACCAAATAAAACTTTTAGTGAAAAATGGGTGAAAATAGTTGTATTTAATTTTTTTTAACCCTCTATATATTAATTCGAAAAGCTCGCTTGCTATGAAACTTCAAGTTCCATTATTCTAAGTGACGATAAAGCAATAAAATATCGAAAACGTTAAATAGGAAAGCGTATAGTCGAAATTTGATGTAGCGGTGACAGATGCATGTGTTTCCTAGGTCCAAAATTCAATCGTTAATAGTATTTTGGATATTTAAATCGAAGAAAGCAATCTATGGTTTATGGGTTATGATCTGCTCTTTCCGATGACGTATATAACAATTCGATGAAATAATATTTTACCACATAAGAAGCAACAAAAATAATTTTGATGAAATCATCAACTTCAATTATTTCGCAAATTTCTCCCTTCTCTATTGCCTTTTTGTATGGTATGATGTATTGTGAATTATTAGTATTTGAAATAACCTATCCAACGGTTCAATCTCAGAGCTGATCTATCCGACCCACGTCGAATAATTCGTTATCGAAAATAACACTGCATTTACATGTTTTTCAACTTTTAAAAAATCAAAAACATCACTTCCCGACATTTTATTAAAAAACTCTCGCGACGAGTTTTTCTAAATAAGTTTCCTAATAACATCCTAGAATATGAACTGAATCGCTTAAGTTTTACGAGACCGGCAAGTCGTAGAAAAAAAATAATTAATTTTTTTACATTTTTTCCCTTTCTTGCTTCATAGCTTATTACCGGGACACCCTGTATAATGACGTACATCAGTTAAAGGTACCCCATATATACACCAAAATATACCCCAAAAGTTTCTTTGCTCCAACGTGGACGGTTTAGAAGAAATTCAATAAACGGTTTCAATGTTTTTCGGCCCTCCCATAAAAGCAATGTAAATGGGACTTTGCAGACCATTTTGAAAAACGAGAAAATGGTAGGAAATTTTCCATTTTGGGGACCGATAGGGGTCATTATCGAAAGACGAGATCCCATACAATGTGTTCCATGTCATATCCAACTTCAAATCGGTAAATTAATTTCAGGATCTCGCTAAGAAAACGGCTATTTTGGGCCATTTTCAGCCATTTTGGACATTTCACCAACATACACTGGATATCTTTTCCTGATACACTATCTTAATATATTATTCAACAAAATATGACTAGAATTTCCCTATTACAATGTGATGAAAGTTTACACTTTTCATTATTTAAACCAGCCGAGATATTTAGATTTTGCTTGAATAAACAAATTGAAATAATGGTGGGTCTAATATGATGCTCATAGTACTTACAGGTTATTTATCCACTATATTCAATGAATTTTAACTAGATCTGGTACTTTATAGTTCCAGCTACACAAAACACAATAAGTAATCACTTCAAATTTAAATGTTTCTGGGAAAAAACACTTAACTTTATGAATTTTCCACAAAACAATGTCACTTCAATCGAATTAAAATGACAATTAACTTGTCCGTACCCGACTGTTTCCCTAGAAATCGATCCATGGCCTACTTGAACTTTTTTTTTTATAAAACGTTCGTTAGCGATTTTCTTCTATACCGGACGGTTGAAACTTTTATAGAATTATGATGGTACATCTGGTATTTCTTTAGTAGCAATATTTCATTATACAGGGTGTCCAGCTATTAAGGTATTAATCGTAAATTCCAATAATTTATAGTTTTGCTTAAAGAATTTTGCAGAATTGCAAAAATTGTCGTTTTTCTCTCGACTGAAAGATTATTTCGAAAATTTTTAAATATAAAAATGTGTAAAGAAATGACGAACAAAGAAAATACGTCTATAAAGAACTGTCCGACATGATATTTGTAGGAGTTATTCATGACCAAATAAAACTTTTAGTGAAAAATGGGTGAAAATAGTTGTATTTAATTTTTTTTAACCCTCTATATATTAATTCGAAAAGCTCGCTTGCTATGAAACTTCAAGTCCCATTATTCTGCGTGCCGATAAAGCAATAAAATATCGAAAACGTTAAATAGGAAAGCGTATAGTCGAAATTAGGTGCAGCGGTGACATTATACTTGATCATTTTTTTTTATAAAACGTTCGTTAGCGATTTTCTTCTATACCGGAGGGTTGAAACTTTTTTAGAATTATGATGGTACATCTGATATTTCTTTAATAACAATATTTCATTATACAGGGTGTCCAGCTATTAAGGTATTAATCGTAAATTCCAATAATTTATAATTTTGCTTAAAGAATTTTGCAGAATTGCAAAAATCGTCGTTTTTCTCTCGACTGAAAGATTATTTTGAAAATTTTTAAATATAAAAATATGTAAAGAAAGGATAAACGAAGAAAATACGTCTATAAAGAACTGTCCGACATGATATTTGTAAGAGTTATTCATGACCAAAAAAAAACTTTTAGTGAAAAATGGGTGAAAATAGTTGTATTTAATTTTTTTTAACCCTCTATATATTATTTCGAAAAGCTCGCTTGCTATGAAACTTCAAGTCCCATTATTCTTCGTGCCGATAAAGCAATAAAATATCGAAAACGTTAAATAGGAAAGCGTATAGTCGAAATTAGGTGCAGCGGTGACATTATACTTGATCATTTTTTTTTATAAAACGTTCGTTAGCGATTTTCTTCTATATCGGAGGGTTGAAACTTTTTTAGAATTATGATGGTACATCTGATATTTCTTTAATAGCAATATTTCATTATACAGGGTGTCCAGCTATTAAGGTATTAATCGTAAATTCCAATAATTTATAGTTTTGCTTAATTAATTTTGCAGAATTGCAAAAATCGTCGTTTTTCTCTCGACTGAAAGATTATTTTGAAAATTTTTAAATATAAAAATGTGTAAAGAAAGGATGAACGAAGAAAATACGTCTATAAAGAACTGTCCGACATGATATTTGTAGGAGTTATTCATGACCAAATAAAACTTTTAGTGAAAAATGGATGAAAATAGTTGTATTTAATTTTTTTAACCCTCTATATATTATTTCGAGAAGCTCGCTTGCTATGAAACTTCAAGTCCCATTATTCTTCGTGCCGATAATGCAATAAAATATCGAAAACGTTAAATAGGAAAGCGTATAGTCGAAATTAGGTGCAGCGGTGACATTATACTTGATCATTTTTTTTTATAAAACGTTCGTTAGCGATTTTCTTCTATACCGGAGGGTTGAAACTTTTTTAGAATTATGATGGTACATCTGATATTTCTTTAGTAGCAATATTTCATTATACAGGGTGTCCAGCTATTAAGGTATTAATCGTAAATTCCAATAATTGATAGTTTTGCTTAAAGAATTTTGCAGAATTGCAAAAATCGTCGTTTTTCTCTCGACTGAAAGATTATTTTGAAAATTTTTAAATATAAAAATGTGTAAAGAAAGGATGAACGAAGAAAATACGTCTATAATGAACTGTCCGACATGATATTTGTAGGAGTTATTCATGACCAAATAAAACTTTTAGTGAAAAATGGGTGAAAATAGTTGTATTTAATTTTTTTTAACCCTCTATATATTAATTCGAAAAGCTCGCTTGCTATGAAACTTCAAGTTCCATTATTCTAAGTGACGATAAAGCAATAAAATATCGAAAACGTTAAATAGGAAAGCGTATAGTCGAAATTTGATGTAGCGGTGACAGATGCATGTGTTTCCTAGGTCCAAAATTCAATCGTTAATAGTATTTTGGATATTTAAATCGAAGAAAGCAATCTATGGTTTATGGGTTATGATCTGCTCTTTCCGATGACGTATATAACAATTCGATGAAATAATATTTTACCACATAAGAAGCAACAAAAATAATTTTGATGAAATCATCAACTTCAATTATTTCGCAAATTTCTCCCTTCTCTATTGCCTTTTTGTATGGTATGATGTATTGTGAAATATTAGTATTTGAAATAACCTATCCAACTGTTCAATCTCAGAGCTGATCTATCCGACCCACGTCGAATAATTCGTTATCGAAAATAACACTGCATTTACATGTTTTTCAACTTTTAAAAAATCAAAAACATCACTTCCCGACATTTTATTAAAAAACTCTCGCGACGAGTTTTTCTAAATAAGTTTCTTAATAACATCCTAGAATATGAACTGAATCGCTTAAGTTTTACGAGACCGGCAAGTCGTAGAAAAAAAATAATTAATTTTTTTACATTTTTTCCCTTTCTTGCTTCATAGCTTATTACCGGGACACCCTGTATAATGACGTACATCAGATAAAGGTACCCCATATATACACCAAAATATACCCCAAAAGTTTCTTTGCTCCAACGTGGACGGTTTAGAAGAAATTCAATAAACGGTTTCAATGTTTTTCGGCCCTCCCATAAAAGCAATGTAAATGGGACTTTGCAGACCATTTTGAAAAACGAGAAAATTGTAGGAAATTTTCCATTTTGGGGACCGATAGGGATCATTATCGAAAGACGAGATCCCATACAATGTGTTCCATGTCATATCCAACTTCAAATCGGTAAATTAATTTCAGGATCTCGCTAAGAAACCGGCTATTTTGGGCCATTTTCAGCCATTTTGGACATTTCACCAACATACACTGGATATCTTTTCCTGATACACTACCTTAATATATTATTCAACAAAATATGACTAGAATTTCCCTATTACAATGTGATGAAAGTTTACACTTTTCATTATTTAAACCAGCCGAGATATTTAGATTTTGCTTGAATAAACAAATTGAAATAATGGTGGGTCTAATATGATGCTCATAGTACTTACAGGTTATTTATCCACTATATTCAATGAATTTTAACTAGATCTGGTACTTTATAGTTCCAGCTACACAAAACACAATAAGTTATCACTTCAAATTTAAATGTTTCTGGGAAAAAACACTTAACTTTATGAATTTTCCACAAAACAATGTCACTTCAATCGAATTAAAATGACAATTAACTTGTCCGTACCCGACTGTTTCCCTAGAAATCGATCCATGGCCTACTTGAATTTTTTTTTTTATAAAACGTTCGTTAGCGATTTTCTTCTATACCGGAGGGTTGAAACTTTTTTAGAATTATGATGGTACATCTGATATTTCTTTAGTAGCAATATTTCATTATACAGGGTGTCCAGCTATTAAGGTATTAATCGTAAATTCCAATAATTTATAGTTTTGCTTAAAGAATTTTGCAGAATTGCAAAAATTGTCGTTTTTCTCTCGACTGAAAGATTATTTCGAAAATTTTTAAATATAAAAATGTGTAAAGAAATGACGAACAAAGAAAATACGTCTATAAAGAACTGTCCGACATGATATTTGTAGGAGTTATTCATGACCAAATAAAACTTTTAGTGAAAAATGGGTGAAAATAGTTGTATTTAATTTTTTTTAACCCTCTATATATTAATTCGAAAAGCTCGCTTGCTATGAAACTTCAAGTCCCATTATTCTGCGTGCCGATAAAGCAATAAAATATCGAAAACGTTAAATAGGAAAGCGTATAGTCGAAATTAGGTGCAGCGGTGACATTATACTTGATCATTTTTTTTTATAAAACGTTCGTTAGCGATTTTCTTCTATACCGGAGGGTTGAAACTTTTTTAGAATTATGATGGTACATCTGATATTTCTTTAATAACAATATTTCATTATACAGGGTGTCCAGCTATTAAGGTATTAATCGTAAATTCCAATAATTTATAATTTTGCTTAAAGAATTTTGCGGAATTGCAAAAATCGTCGTTTTTCTCTCGACTGAAAGATTATTTTGAAAATTTTTAAATATAAAAATGTGTAAAGAAAGGATGAACGAAGAAAATACGTCTATAAAGAACTGTCCGACATGATATTTGTAGGAGTTATTCATGACCAAATAAAACTTTTAGTGAAAAATGGATGAAAATAGTTGTATTTAATTTTTTTAACCCTCTCTATATATTATTTCGAGAAGCTCGCTTGCTATGAAACTTCAAGTCCCATTATTCTTCGTGCCGATAATGCAATAAAATATCGAAAACGTTAAATAGGAAAGCGTATAGTCGAAATTAGGTGCAGCGGTGACATTATACTTGATCATTTTTTTTTATAAAACGTTCGTTAGCGATTTTCTTCTATACCGGAGGGTTGAAACTTTTTTAGAATTATGATGGTACATCTGATATTTCTTTAGTAGCAATATTACATTATACAGGGTGTTCAGCTATTAAGGTATTAATCGTAAATTCCAATAATTTATAATTTTGCTTAATTAATTTTGCAGAATTGCAAAAATCGTCGTTTTTCTCTCGACTGAAAGATTATTTTGAAAATTTTTAAATATAAAAATGTGTAAAGAAAGGATGAACGAAGAAAATACGTCTATAAAGAACTGTCCGACATGATATTTGTAGGAGTTATTCATGACCAAATAAAACTTTTAGTGAAAAATGGGTGAAAATAGTTGTATTTAATTTTTTTTAACCCTCTATATATTATTTCGAAAAGCTCGCTTGCTATGAAACTTCAAGTCCCATTATTCTTCGGGCCGATAAAGCAATAAAATATCAAAAACGTTAAATAGGAAAGCATATAGTCGAAATTAGGTGCAGCGGTGACATTATACTTGATCAATTTTTTTTTATAAAACGTTCGTTAGCGATTTTCTTCTATACCGGAGGGTTAAAACTTTTTTAGAATTATGATGGTACATCTGATATTTCTTTAATAGCAATATTTCATTATACAGGGTGTCCAGCTATTAAGGTATTAATCGTAAATTCCAATAATTTATAATTTTGCTTAATTAATTTTGCAGAATTGCAAAAATCGTCGTTTTTCTCTCGACTGAAAGATTATTTTGAAAATTTTTAAATATAAAAATGTGTAAAGAAATGACGAACGAAGAAAATACGTCTATAAAGGACTGTCCGACATGATATTTGTAGGAGTTATTCATGACCAAATAAAACTTTTAGTGAAAAATGGGTGAAAATACTTGTATTTAATTTTTTTTAACCCTCTATATATTAATTCGAAAAGCTCGCTTGCTATGAAACTTCAAGTCCCATTATTCTTCGTGCCGATAAAGCAATAAAATATCGAAAACGTTAAATAGGAAAGCGTATAGTCGAAATTAGGTGCAGCGGTGACATTATACTTGATCATTTTTTTTTATAAAACGTTCGTTAGCGATTTTCTTCTATACCGGAGGGTTGAAACTTTTTTAGAATTATGATGGTACATCTGATATTTCTTTAATAACAATATTTCATTATACAGGGTGTCCAGCTATTAAGGTATTAATCGTAAATTCCAATAATTTATAGTTTTGCTTAAAGAATTTTGCAGAATTGCAAAAATCGTCGTTTTTCTCTCGACTGAAAGATTATTTTGAAAATTTTTAAATATAAAAATGTGTAAAGAAAGGATGAACGAAGAAAATACGTCTATAAGGAACTGTCCGACATGATATTTGTACGAGTTATTCATGACCAAATAAAACTTTTAGTGAAAAATGGGTGAAAATAGTTGTATTTAATTTTTTTTAACCCTCTATATATTAATTCGAAAAGCTCGCTTGCTATGAAACTTCAAGTTCCATTATTCTAAGTGACGATAAAGCAATAAAATATCGAAAACGTTAAATAGGAAAGCGTATAGTCGAAATTTGATGTAGCGGTGACAGATGCATGTGTTTCCTAGGTCCAAAATTCAATCGTTAATAGTATTTTGGATATTTAAATCGACGAAAGCAATCTATGGTTTATGGGTTATGATCTGCTCTTTCCGATGACGTATATAACAATTCGATGAAATAATATTTTACCACATAAGAAGCAACAAAAATAATTTTGATGAAATCATCAACTTCAATTATTTCGCAAATTTCTCCCTTCTCTATTGCCTTTTTGTATGGTATGATGTATTGTGAAATATTAGTATTTGAAATAACCTATCCAACGGTTCAATCTCAGAGCTGATCTATCCGATCCACGTCGAATAATTCGTTATCGAAAATAACACTGCATTTACATGTTTTTCAACTTTTAAAAAATCAAAAACATCACTTCCCGACATTTTATTAAAAAACTCTCGCGACGAGTTTTTCTAAATAAGTTTCTTAATAACATCCTAGAATATGAACTAAATCGCTTAAGTTTTACGAGACCGGCAAGTCGTAGAAAGAAAATAATTAATTTTTTTACATTTTTTCCCTTTCTTGCTTCATAGCTTATTACCGGGACACCCTGTATAATGACGTACATCAGTTAAAGGTACCCCATATATACACCAAAATATACCCCAAAAGTTTCTTTGCTCCAACGTGGACGGTTTAGAAGAAATTCAATAAACGGTTTCAATGTTTTTCGGCCCTCCCATAAAAGCAATGTAAATGGGACTTTGCAGACCATTTTGAAAAACGAGAAAATGGTAGGAAATTTTCCATTTTGGGGACCGATAGGGGTCATTATCGAAAGACGAGATCCCATACAATGTGTTCCATGTCATATCCAACTTCAAATCGGTAAATTAATTTCAGGATCTCGCTAAGAAAACGGCTATTTTGGGCCATTTTCAGCCATTTTGGACATTTCACCAACATACACTGGATATCTTTTCCTGATACACTATCTTAATATATTATTCAACAAAATATGACTAGAATTTCCCTATTACAATGTGATGAAAGTTTACACTTTTCATTATTTAAACCAGCCGAGATATTTAGATTTTGCTTGAATAAACAAATTGAAATAATGGTGGGTCTAATATGATGCTCATAGTACTTACAGGTTATTTATCCACTATATTCAATGAATTTTAACTAGATCTGGTACTTTATAGTTCCAGCTACACAAAACACAATAAGTAATCACTTCAAATTTAAATGTTTCTGGGAAAAAACACTTAACTTTATGAATTTTCCACAAAACAATGTCACTTCAATCGAATTAAAATGACAATTAACTTGTCCGTACCCGACTGTTTCCCTAGAAATCGATCCATGGCCTACTTGAACTTTTTTTTTTATAAAACGTTCGTTAGCGATTTTCTTCTATACCGGACGGTTGAAACTTTTATAGAATTATGATGGTACATCTGGTATTTCTTTAGTAGCAATATTTCATTATACAGGGTGTCCAGCTATTAAGGTATTAATCGTAAATTCCAATAATTTATAGTTTTGCTTAAAGAATTTTGCAGAATTGCAAAAATTGTCGTTTTTCTCTCGACTGAAAGATTATTTCGAAAATTTTTAAATATAAAAATGTGTAAAGAAATGACGAACAAAGAAAATACGTCTATAAAGAACTGTCCGACATGATATTTGTAGGAGTTATTCATGACCAAATAAAACTTTTAGTGAAAAATGGGTGAAAATAGTTGTATTTAATTTTTTTTAACCCTCTATATATTAATTCGAAAAGCTCGCTTGCTATGAAACTTCAAGTCCCATTATTCTGCGTGCCGATAAAGCAATAAAATATCGAAAACGTTAAATAGGAAAGCGTATAGTCGAAATTAGGTGCAGCGGTGACATTATACTTGATCATTTTTTTTTATAAAACGTTCGTTAGCGATTTTCTTCTATACCGGAGGGTTGAAACTTTTTTAGAATTATGATGGTACATCTGATATTTCTTTAATAACAATATTTCATTATACAGGGTGTCCAGCTATTAAGGTATTAATCGTAAATTCCAATAATTTATAATTTTGCTTAAAGAATTTTGCAGAATTGCAAAAATCGTCGTTTTTCTCTCGACTGAAAGATTATTTTGAAAATTTTTAAATATAAAAATATGTAAAGAAAGGATAAACGAAGAAAATACGTCTATAAAGAACTGTCCGACATGATATTTGTAAGAGTTATTCATGACCAAAAAAAAACTTTTAGTGAAAAATGGGTGAAAATAGTTGTATTTAATTTTTTTTAACCCTCTATATATTATTTCGAAAAGCTCGCTTGCTATGAAACTTCAAGTCCCATTATTCTTCGTGCCGATAAAGCAATAAAATATCGAAAACGTTAAATAGGAAAGCGTATAGTCGAAATTAGGTGCAGCGGTGACATTATACTTGATCATTTTTTTTTATAAAACGTTCGTTAGCGATTTTCTTCTATATCGGAGGGTTGAAACTTTTTTAGAATTATGATGGTACATCTGATATTTCTTTAATAGCAATATTTCATTATACAGGGTGTCCAGCTATTAAGGTATTAATCGTAAATTCCAATAATTTATAGTTTTGCTTAATTAATTTTGCAGAATTGCAAAAATCGTCGTTTTTCTCTCGACTGAAAGATTATTTTGAAAATTTTTAAATATAAAAATGTGTAAAGAAAGGATGAACGAAGAAAATACGTCTATAAAGAACTGTCCGACATGATATTTGTAGGAGTTATTCATGACCAAATAAAACTTTTAGTGAAAAATGGATGAAAATAGTTGTATTTAATTTTTTTAACCCTCTATATATTATTTCGAGAAGCTCGCTTGCTATGAAACTTCAAGTCCCATTATTCTTCGTGCCGATAATGCAATAAAATATCGAAAACGTTAAATAGGAAAGCGTATAGTCGAAATTAGGTGCAGCGGTGACATTATACTTGATCATTTTTTTTTATAAAACGTTCGTTAGCGATTTTCTTCTATACCGGAGGGTTGAAACTTTTTTAGAATTATGATGGTACATCTGATATTTCTTTAGTAGCAATATTTCATTATACAGGGTGTCCAGCTATTAAGGTATTAATCGTAAATTCCAATAATTGATAGTTTTGCTTAAAGAATTTTGCAGAATTGCAAAAATCGTCGTTTTTCTCTCGACTGAAAGATTATTTTGAAAATTTTTAAATATAAAAATGTGTAAAGAAAGGATGAACGAAGAAAATACGTCTATAATGAACTGTCCGACATGATATTTGTAGGAGTTATTCATGACCAAATAAAACTTTTAGTGAAAAATGGGTGAAAATAGTTGTATTTAATTTTTTTTAACCCTCTATATATTAATTCGAAAAGCTCGCTTGCTATGAAACTTCAAGTTCCATTATTCTAAGTGACGATAAAGCAATAAAATATCGAAAACGTTAAATAGGAAAGCGTATAGTCGAAATTTGATGTAGCGGTGACAGATGCATGTGTTTCCTAGGTCCAAAATTCAATCGTTAATAGTATTTTGGATATTTAAATCGAAGAAAGCAATCTATGGTTTATGGGTTATGATCTGCTCTTTCCGATGACGTATATAACAATTCGATGAAATAATATTTTACCACATAAGAAGCAACAAAAATAATTTTGATGAAATCATCAACTTCAATTATTTCGCAAATTTCTCCCTTCTCTATTGCCTTATTGTATGGTATGATGTATTGTGAAATATTAGTATTTGAAATAACCTATCCAACTGTTCAATCTCAGAGCTGATCTATCCGACCCACGTCGAATAATTCGTTATCGAAAATAACACTGCATTTACATGTTTTTCAACTTTTAAAAAATCAAAAACATCACTTCCCGACATTTTATTAAAAAACTCTCGCGACGAGTTTTTCTAAATAAGTTTCTTAATAACATCCTAGAATATGAACTGAATCGCTTAAGTTTTACGAGACCGGCAAGTCGTAGAAAAAAAATAATTAATTTTTTTACATTTTTTCCCTTTCTTGCTTCATAGCTTATTACCGGGACACCCTGTATAATGACGTACATCAGATAAAGGTACCCCATATATACACCAAAATATACCCCAAAAGTTTCTTTGCTCCAACGTGGACGGTTTAGAAGAAATTCAATAAACGGTTTCAATGTTTTTCGGCCCTCCCATAAAAGCAATGTAAATGGGACTTTGCAGACCATTTTGAAAAACGAGAAAATTGTAGGAAATTTTCCATTTTGGGGACCGATAGGGATCATTATCGAAAGACGAGATCCCATACAATGTGTTCCATGTCATATCCAACTTCAAATCGGTAAATTAATTTCAGGATCTCGCTAAGAAACCGGCTATTTTGGGCCATTTTCAGCCATTTTGGACATTTCACCAACATACACTGGATATCTTTTCCTGATACACTACCTTAATATATTATTCAACAAAATATGACTAGAATTTCCCTATTACAATGTGATGAAAGTTTACACTTTTCATTATTTAAACCAGCCGAGATATTTAGATTTTGCTTGAATAAACAAATTGAAATAATGGTGGGTCTAATATGATGCTCATAGTACTTACAGGTTATTTATCCACTATATTCAATGAATTTTAACTAGATCTGGTACTTTATAGTTCCAGCTACACAAAACACAATAAGTTATCACTTCAAATTTAAATGTTTCTGGGAAAAAACACTTAACTTTATGAATTTTCCACAAAACAATGTCACTTCAATCGAATTAAAATGACAATTAACTTGTCCGTACCCGACTGTTTCCCTAGAAATCGATCCATGGCCTACTTGAATTTTTTTTTTTATAAAACGTTCGTTAGCGATTTTCTTCTATACCGGAGGGTTGAAACTTTTTTAGAATTATGATGGTACATCTGATATTTCTTTAGTAGCAATATTTCATTATACAGGGTGTCCAGCTATTAAGGTATTAATCGTAAATTCCAATAATTTATAGTTTTGCTTAAAGAATTTTGCAGAATTGCAAAAATTGTCGTTTTTCTCTCGACTGAAAGATTATTTCGAAAATTTTTAAATATAAAAATGTGTAAAGAAATGACGAACAAAGAAAATACGTCTATAAAGAACTGTCCGACATGATATTTGTAGGAGTTATTCATGACCAAATAAAACTTTTAGTGAAAAATGGGTGAAAATAGTTGTATTTAATTTTTTTTAACCCTCTATATATTAATTCGAAAAGCTCGCTTGCTATGAAACTTCAAGTCCCATTATTCTGCGTGCCGATAAAGCAATAAAATATCGAAAACGTTAAATAGGAAAGCGTATAGTCGAAATTAGGTGCAGCGGTGACATTATACTTGATCATTTTTTTTTATAAAACGTTCGTTAGCGATTTTCTTCTATACCGGAGGGTTGAAACTTTTTTAGAATTATGATGGTACATCTGATATTTCTTTAATAACAATATTTCATTATACAGGGTGTCCAGCTATTAAGGTATTAATCGTAAATTCCAATAATTTATAATTTTGCTTAAAGAATTTTGCAGAATAGCAAAAATCGTCGTTTTTCTCTCGACTGAAAGATTATTTTGAAAATTTTTAAATATAAAAATATGTAAAGAAAGGATAAACGAAGAAAATACGTCTATAAAGAACTGTCCGACATGATATTTGTAAGAGTTATTCATGACCAAATAAAACTTTTAGTGAAAAATGGGTGAAAATAGTTGTATTTAATTTTTTTTTAACCCTCTATATATTATTTCGAAAAGCTCGCTTGCTATGAAACTTCAAGTCCCATTATTCTTCGTGCCGATAAAGCAATAAAATATCGAAAACGTTAAATAGGAAAGCGTATAGTCGAAATTAGGTGCAGCGGTGACATTATACTTGATCATTTTTTTTTATAAAACGTTCGTTAGCGATTTTCTTCTATATCGGAGGGTTGAAACTTTTTTAGAATTATGATGGTACATCTGATATTTCTTTAATAGCAATATTTCATTATACAGGGTGTCCAGCTATTAAGGTATTAATCGTAAATTCCAATAATTTATGGTTTTGCTTAATTAATTTTGCAGAATTGCAAAAATCGTCGTTTTTCTCTCGACTGAAAGATTATTTTGAAAATTTTTAAATATAAAAATGTGTAAAGAAAGGATGAACGAAGAAAATACGTCTATAAAGAACTGTCCGACATGATATTTGTAGGAGTTATTCATGACCAAATAAAACTTTTAGTGAAAAATGGATGAAAATAGTTGTATTTAATTTTTTTAACCCTCTCTATATATTATTTCGAGAAGCTCGCTTGCTATGAAACTTCAAGTCCCATTATTCTTCGTGCCGATAATGCAATAAAATATCGAAAACGTTAAATAGGAAAGCGTATAGTCGAAATTAGGTGCAGCGGTGACATTATACTTGATCATTTTTTTTTATAAAACGTTCGTTAGCGATTTTCTTCTATACCGGAGGGTTGAAACTTTTTTAGAATTATGATGGTACATCTGATATTTCTTTAGTAGCAATATTTCATTATACAGGGTGTCCAGCTATTAAGGTATTAATCGTAAATTCCAATAATTGATAGTTTTGCTTAAAGAATTTTGCAGAATTGCAAAAATCGTCGTTTTTCTCTCGACTGAAAGATTATTTTGAAAATTTTTAAATATAAAAATGTGTAAAGAAAGGATGAACGAAGAAAATACGTCTATAAAGAACTGTCCGACATGATATTTGTAGGAGTTATTCATGACCAAATAAAACTTTTAGTGAAAAATGGGTGAAAATAGTTGTATTTAATTTTTTTTAACCCTCTATATATTAATTCGAAAAGCTCGCTTGCTATGAAACTTCAAGTTCCATTATTCTAAGTGACGATAAAGCAATAAAATATCGAAAACGTTAAATAGGAAAGCGTATAGTCGAAATTTGATGTAGCGGTGACAGATGCATGTGTTTCCTAGGTCCAAAATTCAATCGTTAATAGTATTTTGGATATTTAAATCGAAGAAAGCAATCTATGGTTTATGGGTTATGATCTGCTCTTTCCGATGACGTATATAACAATTCGATGAAATAATATTTTACCACATAAGAAGCAACAAAAATAATTTTGATGAAATCATCAACTTCAATTATTTCGCAAATTTCTCCCTTCTCTATTGCCTTTTTGTATGGTATGATGTATTGTGAATTATTAGTATTTGAAATAACCTATCCAACGGTTCAATCTCAGAGCTGATCTATCCGACCCACGTCGAATAATTCGTTATCGAAAATAACACTGCATTTACATGTTTTTCAACTTTTAAAAAATCAAAAACATCACTTCCCGACATTTTATTAAAAAACTCTCGCGACGAGTTTTTCTAAATAAGTTTCCTAATAACATCCTAGAATATGAACTGAATCGCTTAAGTTTTACGAGACCGGCAAGTCGTAGAAAAAAAATAATTAATTTTTTTACATTTTTTCCCTTTCTTGCTTCATAGCTTATTACCGGGACACCCTGTATAATGACGTACATCAGATAAAGATACCCCATATATACACCAAAATATACCCCAAAAGTTTCTTTGCTCCAACGTGGACGGTTTAGAAGAAATTCAATAAACGGTTTCAATGTTTTTCGGCCCTCCCATAAAAGCAATGTAAATGGGACTTTGCAGACCATTTTGAAAAACGAGAAAATTGTAGGAAATTTTCCATTTTGGGGACCGATAGGGATCATTATCGAAAGACGAGATCCCATACAATGTGTTCCATGTCATATCCAACTTCAAATCGGTAAATTAATTTCACAATCTCGCTAAGAAAATGGCTATTTTGGGCCATTTTCAGCCATTTTGGACATTTCACCAACATACACTGGATATCTTTTCCTGATACACTATCTTAATATATTATTCAACAAAATATGACTAGAATTTCCCTATTACAATGTGATGAAAGTTTAAACTTTTCATTATTTAAACCAGCCGAGATATTTAGATTTTGCTTGAATAAACAAATTGAAATAATGGTGGGTCTAATATGATGCTCATAGTACTTACAGGTTATTGATCGACTATATCCAATGAATTTTAACTAGATCTGGTACTTTATAGTTCCAGCTACACAAAACACAATAAGTAATCACTTCAAATTTAAATGTTTCTGGGAAAAAACACTTAACTTTATGAATTTTCCACAAAACAATGTCACTTCAATCGAATTAAAATGACAATTAACTTGTCCGTACCCGACTGTTTCCCTAGAAATCGATCCATGGCCTACTTGAACTTTTTTTTTTATAAAACGTTCGTTAGCGATTTTCTTCTATACCGGACGGTTGAAACTTTTATAGAATTATGATGGTACATCTGGTATTTCTTTAGTAGCAATATTTCATTATACAGGGTGTCCAGCTATTAAGGTATTAATCGTAAATTCCAATAATTTATAGTTTTGCTTAAAGAATTTTGCAGAATTGCAAAAATTGTCGTTCTTCTCTCGACTGAAAGATTATTTTGAAAATTTTTAAATATAAAAAGGGGTAAAGAAAGGATGAACGAAGAAAATACGTCTATAAAGAACTGTCCGACATGATATTTGTAGAAGTTATTCATGACCAAATAAAGCTTTTAGTGAAAATTGGGTGAAAATAGTTGTATTTAATTTTTTTTAACCCTCTATATATTAATTCAAAGAGCTCGCTTGCTATGAAACTTCAAGTCCCATTATTCTGCGTGCCGATAAAGCAATAAAATATCGAAAACGTTAAATAGGAAAGCGTATAGTCGAAATTTGGTGTAGGGGTGACAGATGCATGTGTTTCCTAGATCCAAAATTCAATCGTTAATAGTATTTTGGATATTTAAATCGAAGAAAGCAACCTATGGTTTATGGGTTATGATGTGCTCTTTCCGATGACCTATATAATATTTCGATGAAATAATATTTTACCCCATGAAAAGAAAAAAAAAATTTTGACGAAATTATCAAGTTCAGTTTTTCGCAAATTTTTCCATTTTATAGGCCTTTCAGCATGATATTTTATGATGTATTGTGAAATATTAGTATTTGAGATGACCTATTCACCGGTTCAAACCCGGAGCCAATCTATGCTACTCAAGTCGATTAATTCATTATCGAAAATGACCCTGCATTGCCCATGATTTACAACATTAAAAAAATCAAAAAATTGACTTCCCGACATTTTATCAAAAAACTCTCGCGACGAGTTTTTCTAAATAAGTTTCTTGATAACATACTAGAATATAAACTGAATCGCTTAAGTTTTGCGAGACCGGCAAGTCGTAGAAAAAAATATTTAATTTTTTGCACATTTTCTGATTATTTCGTTTAATAATTTATGAACGGAACACCCTGTATAATGACGTACATCGGCTAAGGATCCGCCATATATACCAAAATATACCCAAAAAGTTTCATTGCTCCAACGTGGACGGTTTAGAAGAAATGAAATAAATTGTGTCAAGATCCACCATTTTTGCATGCTCCCATAAGCCCAATGTAAATAGGCCGTTGCAGACCATTTTGGAAATCGGGAAAATTGTAGGAAATTTTCCATTTTGGGCAACGATAGGGGTCATTATCGAAAGCCGAAATCCCATAGAATCTTTTCCATTCCATTTCCATCCTCGAATCGGTCAATTAACTTCAGGATCTCGCTAAGAAAAAGGCTATTTTTGCCCATTTCGGCCGAATTTTGACAGTCAACAAATTGGGTTAATTTTATTCCAAGGCATGCTCATTAACATCGACCAAGTGTGCAGATTTGCAAAAATTGGCCGTCCCAGCTCAGAAAAACGTCATTTTTCTCCCGATTGAAAGGAAATTTCAAAAATTTTGAAAAATAATAATATTTAGTGAAAATACGGACGGAAAGAATACGCCTATAAAGACCTCTCCGAAATGATATTTGTAGGAGTTATTCGTGACTAAACAGAACTTTTAATAAAAAAAAATTTGAGAAAATTTATAAAATATTATTTTTATCCGCCAAAGGATATTTTTGAATCAGGCAGTCGATGTGGAACGTAAAGGTAATTTATTCTTTTAAAGGATAGGCTAAAGAACGATCGAAAAAGTTACATACACTAGCGTACAGCCGGCTTTTAGTAAGAGGATGTCAAAATTAGTGATTATTGCTTAATCGATTATAGTCATTTTTGTATAAGAAATGAAGAAACTAAACTATGATTTCTAATCGTGTTCTGATGTGCTCCTTCCGATGACGTACATAACATTTCGATCAAATATTATTTTACCCAATAAAAAGCAAAAAAAAATTTTTACGAAATCATCAAGTTCAGTTTTTCGCAAATTTCTCCATTTTATAGGCCTTTTAGCATAATATGATGTATTGTTAAATATTAGTATTGAGATCAGCTATACACGGGTTCAAACCCGCATTCGATATATGCGACCCAAGTCGAATAATTCATTATCGAAAATGACCCTGCATTGCCCATGATTTACAACATTAAAAAAATCAAAAAATTGACTTCCCGACATTTTATTGAAAAAATCTCGCGACGAGTTTTTCTAAATAAGTTTCTTGATAACATACTAGAATATAAACTGAATCGCTTAAGTTTTACGAGACCGGCAAGTCGTAGAAAAAAATATTTAATTTTTTGCACATTTTCTGATTATTTCGTTTAATAACTTATGAACGGAACACCCTGTATAATGAAGTACATCGGCTAAAGATACGCCATATATACCAAAGTATACCCCAAAAGTTTCATTGCTCCAACGTGAGCCGTTTAGAAGAAATCGAATAACTGGTTTCAAGATGCACCCTGTTTCGGCTCTCCCATAAGAGCAATGTAAATATGTCGTTGCAGACCATTTTGGAAATCGGGAAAATGGTAGGAAATTTTCCATTTTGGGCAACGATAGGGGTCATTATCGAAAGCCGAAATCCCATAGAATCTTTTCCATACCATTTCCATCCTCAAATCGTTCAATTAACTTCAGGATCTCGCTAAGAAAATGGCTATTTTGGCCCATTTCAGCCGAATTTTGACAGTCAACAAATTGGGTTAATTTTATTCCAAGGCATGCTGATTAAAATGGACGAAGTGTGCAGATTTGCAAAAATTGGCCGTCCCAGCTCGGAAAAACGTCATTTTTCTCCCGATTGAAAGGAAATTTCAAAAATTTTTAAAAATAATAATGTTGAGAGAAAAGATGGACGGAAAGAATACACCTATAAAGAACTCTCCTAAATGATATTTGTAGGAGTTATTCGTGACTAAACAGAACTTTTAGTGAAAAATGGTTGAAAATGGATATACTTAATTTTTTTTTACCCTTTAGATCGTAATTCGAAACGCGCTCTTGGTATGAATCTTAAAGTACCATCATTCCGCGTGACGAAAAAGTAATAAAATATTGAAAATGTTAAATAGGAAAGCGTATAGACGAAATTAAGTGTAGCGGTGACAAATTTTTACTTTTCCAAAAAACTAAAATTCAGTCGTTAATAGTAATTTCGGTATTTAAATCGAAGAAACGAAAATATACGTTTCTAATGTGGTCTACCTAGATCTTTCAGGTAACGTAAACTAAAATTCGATCAAAGGCCGTTTTTACCTTGAAAAAAATGAAAAACCGTCCATTTTTACCCCGAAATATCAACTTGTTCAGTATTTTCAAATTTTTCCCATCTTCTAATAACTTTAGGTATAGATAGATGTATTGATGGCACCTAGTTTTTGAGATGGGAAATCGAGAATTTAAAACCGCGAGACGCTCGGACGCACCCAGTTCGAGCTATTAGGTACCAAAAATGACCCTTTTTTGTCAAATTTCGACTTTCAAAAATTCTTTTAAATTACTTCTAATCGTCGTACGATACCCAATTTCAATAGGGTTCTGTAGCGACCGGTCCACTCCACACTCCGAAAATTTAAATCGAAAAAATTGAGTTTTGCGACTTGAAATGTGTCCCAACGGGAATCGCCGAAAAGTCGACTTTGACGCTTAATAACTTCGAAACGGTTCACCCTGTATATTTTAAAATTTGAGACAACACGCGCGCACTATCCAAAATTAAAACCAAAAAGTTTCATCGTTTCAACTCTGATAGTTTTCTCGCAAAAAAATCACAACCTCAAAAATGTCAAAAGATACGACGACGACGACGACAACGGACGAACTCAAGGTCACACGTAAGCCGTAATACATAGCATCCGAAGGGTGCTATGTAACTAGGGGGGCATAGCCCCCCTAGGCGCTCCGCGCGGGGCTCCGCGGACCCTCTATATGTGACAGATTCGCCTATATGTGTTTTGTTATTACCTAGATTTATCAACCGATTTGCGTGGATACACCGAGAAGTTTGAATGCAGGTTGATGCTTTAATTGGTTGGCCACACTCCTGCGGACTGTGTTGGGGGTACATAGCACCCAAATTCGTTCATTATAACATATGTTACCGTTTCACATTTTAAGGGACCAGCTATAACCGATTGCGAACAATCCGTTCACTATTTTACGTATCGAATAGAAAAAAATATTTAAAAAATGACAGCTGTCAAAAATAAACAAAATTTTCGGATTCCTTGCATTCGAATTACATAAAAACGATACCAAACTTGCGAAATTCCGTTGACCTTGTACATACTACTGACTTAGGAAACGTCAATTTGACAGCTGTCAAAAAATAGATAAAAATTTCGGATTCCTCATACTCAAATTATATCGAATCGACACCAAACTTTTGAAATTCTGTTAACCTTGCACTTATTCTTTACTAAGGAATCCTCAATTTGACAGCTGTCAAAAAATATATAAAATTTTCGAATTAGGTATTCCCCAAATTATATTAATTCCCAAGTATTTTCATTTTTAATTTTTTTTTAATTTCTAAATAATTCATGCAAATGCCTTAAAAATTTGAAGAAATCGATATATTTCGATTTTATTCGAAAAGTATTATCTCTACGGTAAAATTGTATATATCCTAAAGATGCACTTTGATAAGGTCTACAAGAAAGTAGTCTATAAAATTTTCTGTATCTACTATAGTTGTTGAGTTATTGAGCAAATCATGATTTCTATATTCTTGCAAATATCTCAAAAACGATTACATTTGAGAAAAAAAGTTTCGAACAAACAAAATATACTATTAAATTCTCTATCAGAAAGGAAATATACAAATTTTTCCTATTGGTTTAGATTACGGAGATATTTAAGAAAAACTGAAAAATATCAAGAAATTTTGAAATTCTTAAAAATTCAAAAAAAAATTATTAAATATTCTTACATTTTATATAATATTTGATGTATACTGATAGAATAAATATATTATGTTTAGAAGGAAACCATTAATGAGTTACAAAATGCTACAGATTCTCACTAGGCGCTAAACGCGCAGGGGCCTCCGGCATCCACCTACATGCGTTTTTGTTATTAACTAGCCGCTCCGCGGCAGGGCTCCGCCGTTCACCTGTATGCGACAGATTCGCCTACGTGTGTTTTTGTTATTATTACATAGAATTGACCACCGATTTGGGTGGATGCATCGAGAAGTTTGAATGCAGGTTGATGCTTTAATTGGTTGGCCACACTCCTGCGGACTGTGATGGGGGTACATAGCACCCAAATTCGTTAATTATAACATATGTGGTTTAAGGTACCAGCTATAACCGATTGCGAACAATCCGTTCACTATTTTACGTATCGAATAGAAAAAAATATGTCAAAAAGACAGCTGTCAAAAAATAAACACCATTTTCGGATTCCTTGCATTCGAATTACATAAAAACGATACCAAACTTGCAAAATTCTGTTAACCTTGTACCTATTATTCACCTAAGAAACGTTAATTTGACAGCTGTCAAAAAATAGATAAAAATTTCGGATTCCTCATACTCAAATTATATAGAAACGATACCAAACTTGTGAAAATATGTTAACAAAAAAATGTCAAAAATGACAGCTGTCAAAAAATAAATACATTTTTCGGATAACTTATACTCAAATTATATAGAATCGATACAAAATTTTTGAAATTTTGTTAACCTTGCACTTATTCTTTACTAAAGAATCACCAATTTGACAGCTGTCAAAAAATAAATTTAATTTTCGGACTCCTTGCATTTAAATTACATAGAAACGATACTATACTTGCGATATTTTGTTCACCTTGCACATATTACTAACCTAAGAAACGTCAATTTGACAGCTGTCAAAAAATGTATAAAATTTTCGAATTCCTCATACTCAAATTATATAGAAGCGATACCAAACTCGTGAATTTTTGTTAACTTTGGAACTATTACCAACGTAATATACGTCAATTTGACAGCTGTCAAAAAATTAATAAAATTTTCGGATTGCCTACATTCGAGTTATACGAAATCGACACCAACTTTGGGAAATTATGTTACCATTACGCCTATGATCGACAATTAACCGAAATCAAAGAATTGTTAAAATGACAGCTGTCAAAATATGAATTAAATTTTCGGATTCCTTGCCCTCTAATTATACGAAAACGACACCAACTTTGTGAAATTCTATTAATCTTGCAATTTTTACTAACAAAGAAAACGTCAATTTGACAGGTGTCAAAAAATAAATAAAATTTTTTAATTTCCTTTAATATTACTAACATAACGTGCTACTTGAATTTTCTTCAAATTGACCATTTACTAAATTATTCCTATTTTTCCACAAAATGCGAAACGACCCTATTAAAAATTTGCTAAACATCCCATGTATTTTCACGAATTACGGTAAAAGCCACGCCTTTCATACATTTCGAGCGAAAGTTAGAAATTTTGCTGTCACCGTTACGAATTTTCTTAATTTTCTCCAAGTTCGAACATCTTTATGATAACTTTATATACATCAAAATGTTCGGAAAAGATGAGGGAATCAGATAAACCTAGAAAGAAATCTCTAAACGAAAAGTTATAGAAGATATAGCAGAGTAAACTGAACTTTTGAAAAAAAAATTTTCGAAAAAATTTATAAAATATTTTTTTTATCCGCCAAAGGATATTTTTGGATCACACAGTCGATGTGGAACGTAAAGGTTATTTATTCCTTTAAACGATAGGCTAAAGAATCGTTGAAAAAGTTACATACACTAGCGTACAGCCGGCTTTCAGTAAGAGGATGTCAAAATTTGTCATTATTGCTTAATTGATTGTAGTTATTTTTGTATAAGAAATTAAGAAACTAAATTATGGTTTATAATCGTGTTCTGATGTGCTCTTTCCGATGACATATATAACATTTCGATGAAATATTATTTTACCCCATAAAAAGGAAAAAAAAATTTTGACGAAATCATCAAGTTCAGTTTTTCGCAAATTTCTCCATTTTATAGGTCTTTTAGCATGATATGATGTATTGTGAAATATTAGTATTTGAGATGACCTATCCACCGGTTCAAACCCGGTGCCAATCTATAAGACAGAAATCGAATAATTCATTATCGAAAATGACCCTGCATTTTAATGCTTCCCAACTTTAAAAAAATCAAAAAATTGACTTCCCGACATTTTATTGAAAAAATCTCGCGACGAGTTTTTCTAAATAAGTTTCTTGATAACATACTAGAATATAAACTGAATCGCTTAAGTTTTACGAGGCCGGCAAGTCGTAGAAAAAAATATTTAATTTTTTGCACATTTTCTGCTTATTTCGTTTAATAACTTACGAACGGAACACCCTGTATAATGACGTACATCGGCTAAGGATACGCCATATATACCAAAGTATACCCCAAAAGTTTCATTGCTCCAACGTGAGCCGTTTAGAAGAAATCGAATAACTGGTTTCAAGATGCACCCGGTTTCGGCTCTCCCATAAGAGCAATGTAAATTGGTCGTTGCAGACCATTTTGGAAATCGGGAAAATGGTAGGAAATTTTCGATTTTGGGCAACGATAGGGGTCATTATCGAAAGCCGAAATCCCATAGAATCTTTTCCATACCATTTCCATTCTCAAATCGGTCAATTAACTTCAGGATCTCGCTAAGAAAAAGGCTATTTTGGCCCATTTCGGCCGAATTTTGACAGTCAACAAATTGGGTTAATTTTATTCCAAGGCATGCTGATTAAAATCGACGAAGTGTGCAGATTTGCAAAAATTGGCCGTTCCAGCTCGGAAAAACGTCGTTTTTCTCCCGATTGAAAGGAAATTTCAAAAATTTTGAAAAATAATAATGTTGAGAGAAAAGATGGACGGAAAGAATACGCCTATAAAGAACTCTCCGAGATGATATTTGTAGGAGTTATTCGTGACTAAACAGAACTTTTAGTGAAAAATGGTTGAAAATGGTTATATTTAATTTTTTTTAACCCTTTAGATCGTAATTCGAAACGCGCTCTTGGTATGAATCTTAAAGTACCATCATTCCGCTTGACGAAAAAGCAAAAAGATATGGAAAATGTTAAATAGGAAAGCGTATAGACGAAATTAAGTGTAGCGGTGACAAATTTTTACTTTTCCAAAAAACTAAAATTCAGTCGTTAATAGTAATTTCGGTATTTAAATCGAAGAAACGAAAATATACGTATCGAATGTGATTTACCTCGAACTTTCCGGTAACGTAAACTAAAATTCGATCAAAAGCCGTTTTTACCTCGAAAAAAATTAAAATCCGTCCATTTTTACCCCGAAATATCAACTTGTTCAGTATTTTCAAATTTTTCCCATCTTCTAATAACTTTAGGTATAGATAGATGTATTGATGGCACCTAGTTTTTGAGATGGGAAATCTTAAATTTTAAACCGCGAGACGCTCGGACGCACCCAGTTCGAGCTATTAGGTACCAAAAATGACCCTTTTTTGTCAAATTTCGACTTTCAAAAATTCTTTTAAATTACTTCTAATCATCGTACGTTGCCCAGTTTCAATAGGGTTCTGTAGCGACCGGTCCACTCCACACTCTGAAAATTTAAATCGAAAAAATTGAGTTTTGCGACTTGAAATGTGTCCCAACGGGAATCGCCGAAAAGTCGACTTTGACGCTTAATAACTTTGAAACGGTTCACCCTGTATATTTTAAAATTTGAGACAACACGCGCGCACTATCCAAAATTAAAACCAGAAAGTTTCGTCGTTTCAACGTTGACAGTTTCATCGCAAAAAATTCGCAACCTCAAAAATGTCAAAAGATACGACGACGACAACGGACGAACTCAAGGTCATCGGAAGGCCGTAATACATAGCGTCCGAAGGGCGCTATGTAACTAGGGGGGCATAGCCCCCCTAGGCGCTCCGCGCGGGGCTCCGCGGACCCTCTGTATGCGACAGATTCGCCTATATGTGTTTTGTTATTACCTAGATATGACCGCCGATTTGGGTGGATGCATCGATAAGCTTGAATGCAGATTGATGCTTTAATTGGTTGGCCACACTCCTGCGGACTGTGATGGGGGTACATAGCACCCAAATTTGTTAATTATAACATATGTTACCGTTTCACATTTTAAGGTACCAGCTATAACCGATTGTGAACAATCCGTTCACTATTTTACATATCGAATAGAAAAAAATATGTCAAAAATGACAACTGTTAAAAAATAAACAAAATTTTCGGATTCCTTGCATTCGAATTACACAGAAACGATACCAAACTTGCGAAATTCCGTTGACCTTGTACATACTACTGACTTAGGAAACGTCAATTTGACAGCTGTCAAAAAATAGATAAAAATTTCGGATACCTCATTCTCAAATTATATCGAATCGACACCAAACTTTTGAAATTCTGTTAACCTTGCACTTATTCTTTACTAAGGAATCCTCAATTTGACAGCTGTCAAAAAATATATAAAATTTTCGAATTAGGTATTCCCCAAATTATACTAATCCCCAAGTATTTTCATTTTTAATTTTTTTTTAATTTCTAAATAATTCATGCAAATGCCTTAAAAATTTGAAGAAATCGATATATTTCGATTTTATTCAAAAAGTATTATCTCTACGGTAAAATTGTATATATCGTAAAGATGCACTTTGATAAGGTCTACAAGAAAGTAGTCTATAAAATTTTCTGTATCTACTATAGTTGTTGAGTTATTGAGGAAATCATGATTTCTATATTCTTGCAAATATCTCAAAAACGATTACATTTGAGAAAAAAAGTTTCGAACAAACAAAATATACTATTAAATTCTCTATCAGAAAGGAAATATACAAATTTTTCCTATTGGTTTAGGTTACGGAGATATTTAAGAAAAACTGAAAAATATCAAGAAATTTTGAAATTCTTAAAAATTCAAAAAAAATTATTAAATATTCTTACATTTCATATAATATTTGATGTATACTGATAGAATAAATATATTATGTTTAGAAGGAAACCATTAATGAGTTACAGAATGCGACAGATTCTCACTAGGCGCTAACCGCGCAGGGGCCTCCGGCATCCACCTACATGCGTTTTTGTTATTACCTAGCCGCTCCGCGGCAGGGCTCCGCCGTTCACCTGTATGCGACAGATTCGCCTACGTGTGTTTTTGTTATTATTACCTAAATTTGACCACCGATTAGGGTGGATGCACCGAGAAGCTTGAATGTAGGTTGATGCATTAATTGGTTGGCCACACTCCTGCGGACTGTGATGGGGGTACATAGCACCCAAATTTGTTAATTATAACCGTAATGTGACCGTTTCACATTTTAAGGTACCAGCTATAACCGATTGCGAACAATCCGTTCACTATTTTACGTATCGAATAGAAAAAAATATGTAAAAAATTACAGCTGTCAAAAAATAAACAAAATTTTCGGATTCCTTGCATTCGAATTACATAAAAACGATACCAAACTTGCGAAATTCAGTTGACCTTGTACCTATTACTGACTTAAGAAACGTCAATTTGACAGCTGTCAAAAAATAGATAAAAATTTCGGATTCCTCATACTCAAATTATATAGAAACGATACCAAACTTGTTAAAACATGTCAACAAAAAAATGTCAAAAATGACAGCTGTCAAAAAATAAATACATTTTTCGGATAACTTATACTCAAATTATATAGAATCGATACAAAATTTTTGAAATTTTGTTAACCTTGCACTTATTCTTTACTAAAGAATCACCAATTTGACAGCTGTCAAAAAATAATTTTAATTTTCGGACTCCTTGCATTTGAATTACATAGAAACGATACTAAACTTGCGATAGTTTGTTCACCTTGCACATATTACTTACCTAAGAAACGTCAATTTGACAGCTGTCAAAAAATATATAAAATTTTCGAATTCCTCATACTCAAATTATATAGAAGCGATACCAAACTCGTGAATTTTTGTTAACATTGCAACTATTACCAACGTAATATACGTTAATTTGACAGCTGTCAAAAAATTTAAAAAATTTTCGGATTGCCTGCATTCGAGTTATACGAAATCGACACAAACTTTGCGAAATTATATTACCATTAAGCCTATGATCGACAGTTAACCGAAATCAAAGAATTGTTAAAAATTACAGCTGTCAAAATATGAATTAAATTTTCGGATTCCTTGCCCTCGAATTATACGAAAACGACACCAACTTTGTGAAATTCTATTAATCTTGCACTTTTTACTAACCAAGGAAACGTCAATTTGACAGGTGTCAAAAAATAAATAAAATTTTTTAAATTCCTTTAATATTACTAACATAATGTGCTACTTGATTTTTCTTCAAATTGACAATTTACTAAATTATTCCTATTTTTCCATAATATGCGAACCGGCCCTATTAAAAATTTGCTAACATTCCATGTATTTTCACGAATTACGGTAAAAGCCACGCCTTTCATGCATTTCCAGCGAAATTTAGAAATTTTGCTGTCACCGTTACGAATTTTATTAATTTTCTCCAAGATCGAACATCTTTATGGTAACTTTATATATATCAAAATGTTCGGAAAAGATGACGGAATCAGATAAAAATAGAAAGAAATCTCCAAAAGGAAAGCTATGGAAGATATAGCAGAGTAAACTGAACTTTTGAAAAAAAATTTTTTGACAAAATTTATAAAATATTTTTTTTATCCGCCAAAGGATATTTTTGGATCACGCAGTCGATGTTGAACGTAAAGGTAATTTATTCCTTTAAATGATAGGCTAAAGAACGATTGAAAAAGTTACATACACTAGCGTACAGATGGGTTTTAGTAAGAGGATGTCAAAATTAGTGCTTATTGCTTAATCGATTGTAGTTATTTTTGTATAAGAAATTAAGAAACTAAATTATGGTTTATAATCCTGTTTTGATGTGCTCTTTCTGATGACATATATAACATTTCGATCAAATATTATTTTACCCCATAAAAAGCAAAAAAAAAATTTGACGAAATCATCAAGTTCAGTTTTTCGCAAATTTCTCCATTTTATAGGCCTTTTAGCATGATATGATGTATTGTGAAATATTAGTATTTGAGATGACCTATCCACCGGTTCTAACCCGGAGCAAATCTATGCGACCCAAGTCGAATAATTAATTATCGAAAATGACCCTGCATTTCCATGCTTTCCAACTTTAAAAAAATCAAAAAATTGACTTCCCGACATTTTATTGAAAGAATCTCGCGACGACTTTTTCTAAATAAGTTTCTTGATAACATACTAGAATATAAACTGAATCGCTTAAGTTTTACGAGACCGGCAAGTCGTAGAAAAAAATATTTAATTTTTTGCACATTTTCTGCTTATTTCGTTTAATAACTTATGAACGGAACACCCTGTATAATAAAGTACATCGGCTAAGGATACGCCATATATACTAAAATATACCCAAAAAGTTTCATTGCTCCAACGTGAGCCGTTTAGAAGAAATCGAATAACTGGTTTCAAGATGCACCCTGTTTCGGCTCTCCCATAAGAGCAATGTAAATTGGTCGTTGCAGACCATTTTGGAAATCGGGAAAATGGTAGGAAATTTTCCATTTTGGGCAACGGTAGGGGTCATTATCGAAAGCCGAAATCCCATAGAATCTTTTCCATACCATTTCCATCCTCAAATCGGTCAATTAACTTCAGGATTTCGCTAAGAAAATGGCTATTTTTGGCCTATTTCGACCGAATTTGACAGCCAAAATATTTAGTAAAATTTCATCCGTCCGTCCGTTAAAATCCGAGTAAAGTTCAAGTCCAGTCGGCAGATTTGCAAAAATTGGCCGTCCCAGCTCGGTAAATTGTCGTTTTTCTCCCGATTGGAAGGAAATTTCGAAAATTTTGAAAAATAATAATGTGGTGAGAAATGATGGACGATGAAAATACGCTTATAGAGAACTCTCCGAAATAATATTTGTAGGAGTTATTCGTGACTAAACACGACTTTTAGTGAAAAATGGGTGAAAATGGTTATATTTAATTTCGTTTAACCCTTTAGATCGTCATTCGAAGCGCGCTCTTGGTATGAATCTTCAAGTACCATCATTCCGCGTGACGAAAAAGCAATAAAATATGAAAAATGTTAAATACGAGAGCGTATAGAAGAATTTAAGTGTGGTGGTGACAAAAACACAATTTCAAAATTTTTAAAATTCAATCGTTAATAGTATTTTCGGTATTTAAATCGAAGAAACGAAAATATACGTATCGAATGTGATTTACCTCGAACTTTCCGGTAAAGTAAACTAAATTTCGATCAAAAGCCGTTTTTACCTCGAAAAAAATGAAAAACCGTCCATTTTTACCCTGAAATTTCAACTTGTTCAGTATTTTCAAATTTCTCCCATCTTCTAATAACTTTAGGTATAGATAGATGTACTGATGGCACCTAGTTTTTGAGATGGGAAATCAAAAATTTTAAGCCGCGTGTCGCTAGGACCCACCCAGTTCGAGCTATTAGGTACCAAAAATGACCCTGTTTTGTCAAATTTCGACTTTCAAAAATTCTTTTAAATTACTTCTAATCGTCGTACGTTACCCAGTTTCAATAGGGTTCTGTAGCGACCGGTCCACTCCACGTTCCGAAAATTTAAATCGAAAAAATTGAGTTTTGCGACTTGAAATGGATTTCAACGGGAATCGCGGAAAAGTCGACTTTGACGCTTAATAACTTCGAAACGGCACACCCTGTATACTCGAAAATTTGAGACAATACGCGCGCACTATCCAAAAGTAAAACCAGAAAGTTTCGTCGTTTCGACTCTGACAGTTTTTTCTCCAGAAATTCGCAACCTCGAAAATGTCAAAATCCACGACAACGGACGAACTCAAGGTCACTCTCAAGATGTAATACATAGCGACCGGGACGGGCGCTATGTAGTACTAGGGGGCATAGCCCCCCTAGGCGCTCCGCGCGGGGCTCCGCGGACCCTCTGTATGCGACAGATTCGCCTATATGTGTTTTGTTAGTACCTAGATATGACCACCGATTTGGGTGGATACACCGAGAAGCTTGAATGCAGGTTGATGCTTTAATTGGTCGGCCACACTCCTGCGGACTGTGATGGGGGTACATAGCACCCAAATTTGTTAATTATAACATATGTGACCGTTTCACATTTTAAGGTACCAGCTATAACCGATTGCGAACAATCCGTTCACTATTTTACGTATCGAATAGAGAAAAATATGTAAAAAATTACAGCTGTCAAAAAATAAATAACATATTCGGATTCCTTGCATTCGAATTACATAAAAACGATACCAAACTTGCGAAATTCCGTTGACCTTGTACCTATTACTGACTTAAGAAACGTCAATTTGACAGCTGTCAAAAAATAGATAAAAATTTCGGATTCCTCATACTCAAATTATATAGAAACGATACCAAACTTGTTAAAACATGTCAACAAAAAAATGTCAAAAATGACAGCTGTCAAAAAATAAATACATTTTTCGGATAACTTATACTCAAATTATATAGAATCGATACAAAATTTTTGAAATTTTGTTAATCTTGCACTTATTTTTTACTAAAGAATCATCAATTTGACAGCTGTCAAAAAATAAATTTAATTTTCGGACTCCCTGCATTTGAATTACATAGAGACGATACTAAACTTGCGTTATTTTGTTCACCTTGCACATATTACTAACCTAAGAAACGTCAATTTGACAGCTGTCAAAAAATATATAAAATTTTCGAATTCCTCATACTCAAATTATATAGAGGCGATACCAAACTCGTGAATTTTTGTTAACATTGCAACTATTAGCAACGTAATATACGTCAATTTGACAGCTGTCAAAAAATTAATAAATTTTTTGGATTGCCTGCATTCGAGTTATACGAAATCGACACCAACTTTGCGAAATTCTGTTACGATTACGCCTATGATCGACAGTTAACCGAAATCAAAGAATTGTTAAAAATGACAGCTGTCAAAATATGAATTAAATTTTCGGATTCCTTGCCCTCGAATTATACGAAAACGACACCAACTTTGTGAAATTCTATTAATCTTGCACTTTATACTAACCAAGGAAACGTCAATTTGACAGGTGTCAAAAATTTAAAATATTTTTTAAATCCTTTTAGCAATATTAACATAACTTACTAGTTGAATTTTCTTCAAATTGCCAATTTATCAAATTAAGCCTATTTTTCCAGACGGTGTGCATGATTTATTCAAATCTGATGAATTTAAACACTTGCCCTTGTCTAATTTTCACTAAATACTGTAAAAGCCACGCCATTCATGCATTTCGAGCGAAAGTTGGAAATTTTGCTGTCACCGTTACGAATTTTCTTAATTTTCTCCAAGTTCGAACATCTTTATGATAACTTTATATATATCAAAATGTTCGGAAAAGATGAGGGAATCAGATAAACCTAGAAAGAAATCTCCAACAGGAAAGTTATAGAAGATATAGCAGAATAAACTTGACTTTTAATAAAAAAAATTTCGAAAAAATTTATAAAATATTTTTTTTATCCGCCAAAGGATATTTTGGGGTCACGCAGTCGATGTGGAACGTAAAGGTAATTTATTCCTTTAAACGATAGGCTAAAGAACGATTGAAAAAGTTACATACACTAGCGTACAGATGGGTTTTAGTAAGAGGATGTCATAATTAGTGATTATTGCTTAATCGATTGTAGTTATTTTTGTATAAGAAATTAAGAAACTAAATTATGGTTTATAATCGTGCTCTGATGTGCTCTTCCTGATGACATATATAACATTTCGATGAATTATTATTTTACCCCTTAAAAAGGAAAAAGAAATTTTTACGAAATCATCAAGTTCAGTCTCTCGCAAATGCCTCCATTTTATAGGTCTTTTAGCATGATATGATGTATTGTGAAATATTAGTATTTGAGATGACCTATCCACCGGTTCGAACCCGGTGCCAATCTATAAGACAGAAATCGAATAATTCATTATCGAAAATGACCCTGCATTTTCATGTTTTCCAACTTTAAAAAAATCAAAAAATTGACTTCCCGACATTTTATTAAAAAAATCTCGCGACAAGTTTTTCTAAATAAGTTTCTTGATAACATACTAAAATATAAACTGAATCGTTTAAGTTTTACGAGACCGGCAAGTCGTAGAAAGAAATATTTAATTTTTTGCACATTTTCTGACTATTTCGTTTAATAACTTATTAACGGGACACCCTGTATAATGTCGTACATCGGCTAAGTATACGCCATATATACCAAAGTGTACCCCAAAAGTTTCATTGCTCCAACGTGAGCCGTTTAGAAGAAATCGAATAACTGGTTTCAAGATGCACCCTGTTTCGGCGCTCCCATAAGAGCAATGTAAATATGTCGTTGCAGACCATTTTGGAAATCGGGAAAATGGTAGGAAATTTTCGATTTTGGGCAACGATAGGGGTCATTATCGAAAGTCGAAATCCCATAGAATCTTTTCCATACCATTTCCATTCTCAAATCGGTCAATTAACTTCAGGATCTCGCTAAGAAAATGGCTATTTTGGCCCATTTCGGCCGAATTTTGACAGTCAACAAATTGGGTTAATTTTATTCCAAGGCATGCTGATTAAAATCGACGAAGTGTGCAGATTTGCAAAAATTGGCCGTCCCAGCTCGGAAAAACGTCATTTTTCTCCCGATTGAAAGGAAATTTCAAAAATTTTGAAAAATAATAATGTTTAGAGAAAAGATGGACGAAAAGAATACGCATATAAAGAACTCTCCGAAATGATATTTGTAGTAGTTATTCGTGACTAAACAGAACTTTTAGTAAAAAATGGTTGAAAATGGTTATATTTAATTTTTTTTAACCCTTTAGATCGTAATTCGAAACGCGCTCTTGGTATGAATCTTAAAGTGCCATCATTCCGCTTGACGAAAAAGTAATAAAATATTGAAAATGTTAAATAGGAAAGCGTATAGACGAAATTAAGTGTAGCGGTGACAAATTTTTGCATTTCCAAAAAACTAAAATTCATTCTTTAATAGTAATTTCGGTATTTAAATCGAAGAAACGAAAATATACGTATCGAATGTGATTTACCTAGATCTTTCCGGTAACGTAAACTAAAATTCGATCAAAAGCCGTTTTGACCTCGAAAAAAATCAAAAACCGTCCATTTTTACCCCGAAATATCAACTTGTTCAGTTTTTTCAAATTTTTCCCATCTTCTAATAACTTTAGGTATAGATAGATGTATTGATTGCAGCTAGTTTTTGAGATGGGAACGCTAAAATTTTAAACCGCGTGACCCTCGGACTCACCCAGTTCGAGCTATTAGGTACCAAAAATGACCCTTTTTTGTCAAATTTCGACTTTCAAAAATTCTTTTAAATTACTTCTAATCGTCGTACGTTACCCAGTTTCAATAGGGTTCTGTAGCGTCCGGTCCACTCCACACTCCGAAAATTTAAATCGAAAAAATTGAGTTTTGCGACTTGAAATGTGTCCCAACGGGAATCGCCGAAAAGTCGACTTTGACGCTTAATAACTTTGAAACTGTTCACCCTGTATATTTTAAATTTTGAGACAACACGCGCGAACTATCCGAAATTAAAACCAAAAAGTTTGATGGTTTCAACGCTGATAGTTTTCTCGCAAAAAATTCGCAACCTCAAAAATGTCAAAAGATACGACGACGACGACGACGACGACGACGACAACGGACGAACTCAAGGTCACCCACTGGCCGTAATACATAGCATCCGAAGGGTGCTATGTAACGAGGGGGCATAGCCCCCTCGGCGCTCCGCGCGGGGCTCCGCGGACCCTCTTTTTGCGACAGATTCGCCTATATGCAGTGGCGGCTCGTGGTCAATCTCATTGGGGGGTCATTACGCTATATGCGATACAAGAATAGTATATTAAAGTACAAGTACTTTATAGGTACTATTTTTTCTATTTTAAGTTTTCTTAATAATAAAAATCCATATTAAAAAAATACATGCTATACTTATATAACTTTCGTAAATATTTATGTGAAAATTTTATGTTGGTAATATGTACTATCAAATTATGATTTTATAGCATTTGATAAATTATCCATGTCTATCATTTTTTCGCAAAACTGAAAATTTTCTTAAATAATTAAACAATATGAACCAAGATGATTTTAATCCTCTTGAGTTAACGGAAATTGCAAAGCTTTAAATTTGTAAAATATTGTAGTGCTGTGTTCAGCTTTACAAAGAAAGTAAACTTGACAGGTGTGACGTTACTTTAGAAATTATTTCTGCAAACAAACATAAAATATATGACCTCAAATTACCAACCTTTAAAAAAGAAAAAAAATGATTTCGAGACAAGCTCAGTTCGATACTAAAAACGGCATCGAATTAGCTTGGAGTTGATAACAATATAGAAAAAATTATTTTTTTAAACTATTTTAAATTTTAGATCAACCCTTCGGTCTTTAACATTTGCAAAATGAGTTATAACACGCTCATTAAAATTAGCAATACTATTTATAAATGGTTTTTCTATTCGTATTAAGACAAATTATTACAACCAAAATTAATGTAGACTAAATGTTGCGCGACCTACGACCTACGTCCAACCTGGAACCTGCCATCTCTTTTCCAAGCATTTAATAATTACTAATGATGAGACGACATAGGTTCATAGGTCATCTTATTCAGATTTTCAATAAACCGGGCTGTTGACCCAGCGGCGGTAAACTTCGCGTATGTTTCTCCCGCTTGCCGGAATCGTCAGAGCTCGGCTAAATTCGTTTCCATTTAAGCCATCGTGGTCAATTAGTGGCTCCAGCCCGTTTTGAATCGCACTACACGTTTGCGTTTACGGGGGCGTTTCAAATATTATAGGTAAATTATTATAGTAGGTACATTTGTAGTAAATTCTAATTTAAAAAAAAGTTTTATTTCCTAAATTTTTATAGGGAGGTCATTGACCCAATGACCTAATGGAGGAGCCGCCGCTGCCTATATGTGTTTTGTTATTATTACCTAGATTTATCAACCGATTTGCGTGGATGCATCGAGAAGTTTGAATGCAGGTTGATGCTTTAATTGGTCGGCCACACTCCTGCGGACTGTGATGGGGGTACATAGCACCCAAATTCGTTCATTATAACATATGTTACCGTTTCGCATTTTAAGGAACCAGCTATAACCGATTGCGAAAAATCCGTTCACTATATTACGTATCGAATAGAGAAAAATATGTCAATAATGACAGCTCTCAAAAAATAAACAACATTTTCGGATTCCTTGCATTCGAATTACATAAAAACGATACCAAACTTGTGAAATTCCGTTGACCTTGTACCTATTACTGACTTAAGAAACGTCAATTTGACAGCTGTCAAAAAATTGATAAAAATTTCTGATTCCTCATACTCAAATTATATAGACACGATACCAAACTTATTAAAACATGTCAACAAAAAAAATGTCAAAAATGACAGCTGTCAAAAAATAAATATATTTTTCGGATAACTTATACTCAAATTATATAGAATCGATACAAAATTTTTGAAATTTTGTTAACCTTGCACTTATTCTTTACTAAAGAATCACCAATTTGACAGCTGTCAAAAAATAAATTTAATTTTCGGACTCCTTGCATTTGAATTACATAGAGACGATACTAAACTTGCGTTATTTTGTTCACCTTGCACATATTACTAACCTAAGAAACGTCAATTTGACAGCTGTCAATAAATATATAACATTTTCGAATTCCTCATACTCAAATTATATAGAGGCGATACCAAACTCGTGAATTTTTGTTAACATTGCAACTATTACCAACGTAATATACGTCAATTTGACAGCTGTCAAAAAATTAATAAATTTTTTGGATTGCCTGCATTCGAGTTATACGAAATCGACACCAACTTTGCGAAATTCTGTTACGATTACGCCTATGATCGACAGTTAACCGAAATCAAAGAATTGTTAAAAATGACAGCTGTCAAAATATGAATTAAATTTTCGGATTCCTTGCCCTCGAATTATACGAAAACGACACCAACTTTGTGAAATTCTATTAATCTTGCACTTTTTACTAACCAAGGAGACGTCAATTTGACAGGTGTCAAAAAATTTAAAATATTTTTTAAATCCTTTTAGCAATATTAACATAACGTACTAGTTGAATTTTCTTCAAATGGCCAAATTATCAAATTAAGCCTATTTTTCCAGACGGCGTGCATGATTTATTCAAATCTGATGAATTTAAACACTTGCCCTTGTCTAATTTTTACTAAATACGGCAAATGCCACGCCTTTGATGCATTTCGAGCGAAAGTTGGAAATTTTGCTGTCACCGTTACGAATTTTCTTAATTTTCTCCAAGATCGAACCTGTTTCTGCTAACTTTATATATATCAAAATGTTCGGAAAAGATGAGGGAATCAGATAAACCTAGAAAGAAATCTCCAAAAGGAAAGTTATAGAAGATATAGCAGAATAAACTTGACTTTTAATAAAAAAAATTTCGAAAAAATTTATAAAATATTTTTTTTATCCGCCAAAGGATATTTTTGGGTAACGCAGTCGATGTGGAACGTAAAGGTAATTTATTCCTTTAAACGATAGGCTAAAGAACGATCGAAAAAGTTACATACACTAGCGTACAGATGGGTTTTAGTAAGAGGATGTCATAATTAGTGATTATTGCTTAATCGATTGTAGTTATTTTTGTATAAGAAATTAAGAAACTAAATTATGGTTTATAATCGTGCTCTGATGTGCTCTTTCTGATGACATATATAACATTTCGATGAAATATTATTTTACCCCTTAAAAAGGAAAAAGAAATTTTTACGAAATCATCAAGTTCAGTCTCTCGCAAATTTCTCCATTTTATAGGTCTTTTAGCATGATATGATGTATTGTGAAATATTAGTATTTGAGATGACCTATCCACCGGTTCGAATCCGGTGCCAATCTATAAGACAGAAATCGAATAATTCATTTTCGAAAATGACCCTGCATTTTAATGTTTTCCAACTTTAAAAAAATCAAAAAATTGACTTCCCGACATTTTATTGAAAAAATCTCGCGACGAGTTTTTCTAAATAAGTTTCTTGATAACATACTAAAATATAAACTGAATCGTTTAAGTTTTACGAGACCGGCAAGTCGTAGAAAGAAATATTTAATTTTTTGCACATTTTCTGACTACTTCGTTTAATAACTTATTAACGGGACACCCTGTATAATGTCGTACATCGGCTAAGTATACGCCATATATACCAAAGTATACCCCAAAAGTTTCATTGCTCCAACGTGAGCCGTTTAGAAGAAATCGAATAACAGGTTTCAAGATGCACCCTGTTTCGGCGCTCCCATAAGAGCAATGTAAATATGTCGTTGCAGACCATTTTGGAAATCGGGAAAATGGTAGGAAATTTTCGATTTTGGGCAACGATAGGAGTCATTATCGAAAGCCGAAATCCCATAGAATCTTTTCCATACCATTTCCATTCTCAAATCGGTCAATTAACTTCAGGATCTCGCTAAGAAAAAGGCTATTTTGGCCCATTTCGGCCGAATTTTGACAGTCAACAAATTGGGTTAATTTTATTCCAAGGCATGCTGATTAAAATCGACGAAGTGTGCAGATTTGCAAAAATTGGCCGTCCCAGCTCGGAAAAACGTCGTTTTTCTCCCGATTGCAAGGAAATTTCAAAAATTTTGAAAAATAATAATGTTGAGAGAAAAGATGGACGGAAAGAATACGCCTATAAAGAACTCTCCGAGATGATATTTGTAGGAGTTATTCGTGACTAAACAGAACTTTTAGTGAAAAATGGGTGAAAATGGATATACTCAATTTTTTTTAACCCTTTAGATCGTAATTCGAAACGCGCTCTTGGTATGAATCTTAAAGTACCATCATTCCGCTTGACGAAAAAGCAAAAAAATATGGAAAATGTTAAATAGGAAAGCGTATAGACGAAATTAAGTGTAGCGGTGACAAAAAAAACCAGTTCCAAATTTCTAAAATTCAATCGTTAATAGTAATTTCGGTATTTAACTCGAAGAAATCAAATTATACGTTTCCAATGTGGTCTACCTAGATCTTTCCGGTAAAGTAAACTAAATTTCGATCAAAAGCCGTTTTTACCTCGAAAAAAATCAAAAACCGTCCATTTTTACCCCGAAATATCAACTTGTTCAGTATTTTCAATTTTTTCCCATCTTCTAATAACTTTAGGTATAGATAGATGTATTGATGGCACCTAGTTTTTGAGATGGGAAATCTTAAATTTTAAACCGCGAGACGCTCGGACGCACCCAGTTCGAGCTATTAGGTACCAAAAATGACCATTTTTTGTCAAATTTCGACTTTCAAAAATTCTTTTAAATTACTTCTAATCGTCGTACGTTACCCAGTTTCAATAGGGTTCTGTAGCGACCGGTCCACTCCACACTCTGAAAATTTAAATCGAAAAAATTGAGTTTTGCGACTTGAAATGTGTCCCAACGGGAATCGCCGAAAAGTCGACTTTGACGCTTAATAACTTTGAAACGGTTCACCCTGTATATTTTAAAATTTGAGACAACACGCGCGCACTATCCGAAATTAAAACCAAAAAGTTTCGTCGTTTCAACGTTGACAGTTTCATTACAAAAAATTCGCAACTTCAAAAATGTCAAAAGATACGACGACGACGACGACGACAACGGACGAACTCAAGGTCATCGGAAGGCCGTAATACATAGCGTCCGAAGGGCGCTATGTAACTAGGGGGCATAGCCCCCTAGGCGCTCCGCGCGGGGCTCCGCGGACCCTCTTTTTGCGACAGATTCGCCTATATGTGTTTTGTTATTACCTAGATTTATCAACCGATTTGCGTGGATACACCGAGAAGTTTGAATGCAGGTTGATGCTTTAATTGGTTGGCCACACTCCTGCGGACTGTGTTGGGGGTACATAGCACCCAAATTCGTTCATTATAACATATGTTACCGTTTCACATTTTAAGGGACCAGCTATAACCGATTGCGAACAATCCGTTCACTATTTTACGTATCGAATAGAAAAAAATATTTAAAAAATGACAGCTGTCAAAAATAAACAAAATTTTCGGATTCCTTGCATTCGAATTACATAAAAACGATACCAAACTTGCGAAATTCCGTTGACCTTGTACATACTACTGACTTAGGAAACGTCAATTTGACAGCTGTCAAAAAATTTTAAAAAATTTCGGATTGCCTGTATTCGAATTATACGAAATCGACACCAACTTTGCGAAATTATGTTACCATTACGCCTATGATCGACAGTTAACCGAAATCAAAGAATTGTTAAAAATTACAGCTGTCAAAATATGAATTAAATTTTCGGATTCCTTGCCCTCGAATTATACGAAAACGACACCAACTTTGTGAAATTCTATTAATCTTGCACTTTTTACTAACCAAGGAAACGTCAATTTGACAGGTGTCAAAAAATAAATAAAATTTTTTAAATTCCTTTAATATTACTAACATAATGTGCTACTTGATTTTTCTTCAAATTGACAATTTACTAAATTATTCCTATTTTTCCACAAAATGCGAAACGACCCTATTAAAAATTTGCTAAACGTCCCATGTATTTTCACCAATTACGGTAAAAGCCACGCCTTTCATGCATTTCCAGCGAAATTTAGAAATTTTGCTGTCACCGTTACGAATTTTATTAATTTTCTCCAAGATCGAACATCTTTATGATAACTTTATATATATCAAAATGTTCGGAAAAGATGACGGAATCAGATAAACCTAGAAAGAAATCTCCAAAAGGAAAGTTGTCGGAGATATAGCAGAGTAAACTGAACTTTTGAAAAAAAAAATTTTGAGAAAATTTATAAAATATTTTTTTTATCCGCCAAAGGATATTTTTGGGTCACGCAGTCGATGTGGAACGTAAAGGTAATTTATTCCTTTAAACGATAGGCTAAAGAACGATCGAAAAAGTTACATACACTAGCGTACAGATGGGTTTTAGTAAGAGGATGTCAAAATTAGTGCTTATTGCTTAATCGATTGTAGTTATTTTTGTATAAGAAATTAAGAAACTAAATTATGGTTTATAATCGTGTTTTGATGTGCTCTTTCTGATGACATATATAACATTTCGATGAAATATTATTTTACCCCATAAAAAGGAAAAAAAAATTTTGACGAAATCATCAAGTTCAGTTTCACGCAAATTTCTCCATTTTATAGGTCTTTTAGCATGATATGACGTATTGTGAAATATTAGTATTTGAGATGACCTATCCACCGGTTCAAACCCGGAGCCAATCTATGCTACTCAAGTCGATTAATTCATTATCGAAAATGACCCTGCATTTTAATGCTTCCCAACTTTAAAAAAATCAAAAAATTGACTTCCCGACATTTTATTGAAAAAATCTCGCGACGAGTTTTTCTAAATAAGTTTCTTGATAACATACTAGAATATAAACTGAATCGCTTAAGTTTTACGAGACCGGCAAGTCGTAGAAAAAAATATTTAATTTTTTCACATTTTCTGATTATTTCATTTAATAACTTATGAACGGAACACCCTGTATAATGTCGTACGTCGGCTAAAGATACGCCATATATACCAAAGTATACCCAAAAAGTTGCATTGCTCCAACGTGAGCCGTTTAGAAGAAATGAAATAAATTGTGTCAAGATGCACCATTTTTGCATGCTCCCATAAGCCCAATGTAAATTGGTCGTTGCAGACCATTTTGGAAATCGGGAAAATGGTAGGAAATTTTCCATTTTGGGCAACGATAGGGGTCATTATCGAAAGCCGAAATCCCATAGAATCTTTTCCATACCATTTCCATGCTCAAATCGGTCAATTATCTGCAGCATCTTGCTAAGAAAATGGCTATTTTTGGCCTATTTCGACCGAATTTTGACAGTCAACAAATTGGGTTAATTTTATTCCAAGGCATGCTGAATAAAATCGACGAAGTGTGCAGATTTGCAAAAATTGGCCGTCCCAGCTCGGAAAAACGTCGTTTTTCTCCCGATTGAAAGGAAATTTCGAAAATTTTGAAAAATAATAATGTGGTGAGAAATGATGGACGATGCAAATGCGCTTATAGAGAACTCTCCGAAATGATATTTGTAGGAGTTATTCGTGACTAAACAGAACTTTTAGTGAAAAATGGTTGAAAATGGATATACTTAATTTTTTTTAACCCTTTAGATCGTAATTCGAAACGCGCTCTTGGTATGAATCTGAAAGTGCCATCATTCCGCTTGACGAAAAAGCAAAAAAATATGGAAAATGTTAAATAGGAAAGCGTATAGACGAAATTAAGTGTAGCGGTGACAAAAGTACAATTTCCAAATTTTTAAAATTCAATCGTTAATAGTATTTTCGGTTTTTAAATCGAAGAAACGAAATTATACGTATCGAATGTGATTTACCTCGAACTTTCCGGTAACGTAAACTAAAATTCGATCAAAAGCCGTTTTTACCTTGAAAAAAATGAAAAACCGTCCATTTTTACACCGAAATATCAACTTGTTCAGTATTTTCAATTTTTTCCCATTTTCTAATAACTTTAGGTATAGATAGATGTATTGATGGCACCTAGTTTTTGAGATGGGAAATCGAAAATTTGAAACTGCGTGACCCTCGGACCCACCCAGTTCGAGCTATTAGGTACCAAAAATGACCATTTTTTGTCAAATTTCGACTTTCAAAAATTCTTTTAAATTACTTCTAATCGTCGTACGTTACCCAGTTTCAATAGGGTTCTGTAGCGACCGGTCCACTCCACGTTCCGAAAATTTAAATCGAAAAAATTGAGTTTTGCGACTTGAAATGTGTTTCAACGGGAATCGCCGAAAAGTCGACTTTGACGCTTAATAACTTCGAAACGGTTCACCCTGTATATTTTAAATTTTGAGACAATACGCGCGCACTATCCAAAATTAAAACCAAAAAGTTTCGTCGTTTCGACTCTGATAGTTTTTTCTCCAGAAATTCGCAACCTCGAAAATGTCGAAAAAGACGACAACGGACGAACTCAAGGTCACCCACTGGACGTAATACATAGCGACCGGGACGGGCGCTATGTAATAAAAAATAAACACAATTACATTCATAGTATCTCTAGACCTCTTTCATAAATTTCACTCAATGCCGAGGTTAAAAAAATAGTTCTGGATTGTTTTTTTTGATTTTTTGATTCAGGACTGCAAAACTTTTTTTTAGTTTTTAATTTATTTCTCCGAAACTACAAAACCAAATTAAATAAAATTTGAGGCACTTATAAACGATAGTTATATGAACCTAAATATGCAATAAAATACTGGGTATCCCATTTAAAAAAATATAATTTTATGCTCTCACACTTTTTTGGGCCACCCTGTATAATGTCAAATATTTTTAAAACATGCCGCATTTAATCCAATATCTCAAACTGTTTTAGTATTGTTGATAAGTTCTTCGATAACAATTTAATCTTCCGTCCACGCTTCGTCTGCGGACCCTGTATATAGAAATACTAAATAATTTTGTTGTAGAGCATTATAAATTCTGTTCCTAAGACAATTTTCAGCTTTCGTATTCCCACAGACTTACTAAATTATAATGTATTAGGATCTTATCTTTTCGCATAATATTGCCCAGAAATATCGCATCAAATTAATTTTCACGTACCCCCAAGAATGTTGAGGGAGAAGCGAATGTTTGAGTCACAGCAACATCGCATTCGATCTGTATATGGACACAATTCTGCGGAGAAGGAACACAAAAATAATTTTTAATATTTTTAATGACCTTTTCGTAGGAAAGAAAATTTTGTGATAAGGAAGTTTTACTGTTCTGTATTCTTATATTTAAAGTGTTTTTGAAACATATTTGTTTATATTGGTTATTTGTATACTTTGTGTTGATTGAGCATGTCCCGTAAAGAGGTAGATCCATGGACTATAGATAGACACTTAAGGTGCCGGATTAAGGACCGATATTTCAAAGTCACTTTAAAGTACAGAATGACATAAGTCATCCTTAACACAAGTTTGACAAGTATATTGAAGTACTATTTAACTCTTATCTAAAGGAATAGACGTGCTAATCTTAGACTTAACGCGTCATGAACCTCAAATTAATTTCAAACATAGATTTTTTAAGGTTTAGCTTAACGTTAAGGCTACCTTAGCTAAGGTCTAACTTAAGGTAACATTCAAATATCGGCCCTAAATCAATTTGCCGTTCTAGCAGGCTACATGTTCTGTCATCTCTAATTTCTGCCGATAGCCAGTTAGTGTCAGTTAGTGTCGAAATCCTTTGACGCAAGACCCATTCCTGGCAATACAAGACATATTGCGCCAGAAAGAGTAGGCCGACTGTAATTCGGCCTTTAAACAAAACAAATCAAAGATAGATTTTTAGTATATCCGGTGTTTCAGGAGGAGCGCTCACGCTGTATGTAATATTATCTTGCATATTATGACATGTCTACATTTTGTCACTTCTGGTTTAACAGGAAATTACCCCAACTTTGGATTTTCAAATCGTGCACACGTATATTTAGCCTAGGTATATCAATTCAAAACACCATTCCAAATTTAAAGACACCGACATACGTCACTTTTTGACACTTTAAATCATTTTTCTTTTCCATCTAGATTTCTATGAACTCCCTAAAATGGTTTACTTCCAAGCCAAATTATGGTGGATTTTATATTTGTAATTATGTTCATTTGTTTGTTAGCATTATGGCGTCATGGGTACCTAGATAACTGCAAAGCCGCTTGCGCTTCTTGTGTTTTTGTCATGAATTGGCATTTTTAATAAATTATCTCTCCTTTTCTAACTTGACTAAGGGTGTGTTATATCAAATTATTGAAAAAAAAGTGCTCCATTATTTTACCCGAGTGAGCCAATAGGTTTCCATTTGAAAAAAATTGAGTTTTCTGGACAAAATCCTTCTTAAAAGGTTAAATAGTGTGTAAAAAATTTAAAACACAATAAAACTTGAAAATTGCATTTTTATCAAGAATTTGACTTAGATATAAGCCATTTTTGGATGTTCATAGCAATCTAGATGGAAAAGTAAAAATAAAAGCATGTCATAAAGTGTGTCCGTATGGGGTGTCGTTGAATGTCGATGGGATTCTCAATCGATATAGCCAAAAATATACTCGGTATTCTATTTAAAAATCCAAAGTTGAGGTAATTTCCGGTTAAACCTGAAGTGACAAAATGGAGTGCGACATGTCATAAAATCAAAAATAATATCACATACAAACCCCACCAAATTTTATTTCTGTAATTTAAACTATAAAAAAGTGATAGGGTTGAGCGTTCCTACTGAAACACCCGGTATACACACACAACACCACACCTCGCTGAACCACTTATGCGTTTTATGTTTTTTATTATTAATTACCAATACCCATCAAAATAAAAGAATCCCCGCTTCTTCTACAATGAATGCAACTAGATACATATAGGCACGGCCATTAATGTTTTTTTCATTCCAGGTGTATTATTGCCAGAGGCTGGGGAATTCACGTACCAGTTGTTTACTATGGATTTCTATCAATATCTTTATGGATATTAATATTCCTTGTTAGTAGCATATTGGTACTTAAGTTTAAGAAGGGTTAAAAGTGTTTATTTCAAGGTATATTTGTTAGCACCAACCCTAACCTTAAAGTGGTCATTAGTGTAGACATTTTTTGTACCTATAACGGAGAATTCTGAAAAATACAAAACCTGTTACATTACACTATACAGTTAATAACAAACATACCTTATATTTATTAGTATTAGTGTCTAGTGTGTGATATGTTCTTGCTTGCCCTAATTTTTAAGTGTATGCTTAATTTATCAATTGTGTAAATTTTATTTAGAGTAGGTTTTTTAGAGTTCTGTGCCTTTGGATAAATCTAATAAAGTAATATATAAAAAATATTGACTTTAAATTCCTTAAATATATTGTTTATTCAAAGAATTGATTGACTCGTCCGTTATTTTGTGACAATACATTTTAAATATATAAAATGAAACAAAAGTTTACATTGTTAATTATTTGTATAGTGTCACTATAATATGGGTGACAAATACCAAAGTAAACTTTTGTTTCATTTTATATATTTATATTGTTTACTATTTTTAAGTCTAATATTGAAGGCACAAACATAAGAGTTGAAAGAATTGGGCAGTAATAATTTTTCTACTACTATTATAATATGACTACTAGACAATATGTAGACATTTACTTCCTGTGCTTTATAATAAATAATGTGTAAAGCAGCAATTAACATTATAAAAAAAAGTTATGAAGAATATTTTGTATAGATATACAAAATAATTACACCAGAAACCAAAAGGAGGTAATTCCTACTCGGGTTTAATTACTTTCAATAGGAAATGTTGTTTCCATATGTCTGCCTATAAATTATTCTAGTCCTTTTTTATGGGATCTAAGGTGGGGTAAAACAAAGTTTAATAATTAATTCTGTGATTGATTCCATGCATATAGACATCTTAATTGATTAATTAGACGTAAATCCTATGAAATTCATTTATGTAAAGACTAAAGAATAACTTATAAAATCTAAATAAACAAAGATATCACTCTATACTGGGTGGCCCAGAAATCCGAAAAAAATTTATATAGCCTTAACCTGTCACTTTTGGAGAAAACGCTCGGACACGTCAATTTAGTTTTATATATGCTCACATTTTGACGTTATTCGTTTGTTTTTTTATAGACATTTGTCAAAGATATGACGACATCGATCTTTTTTTTAAATAGAAACATACAGCTTGTGATACATTATTTGAAAGCTAATATCTCGTACAGTATTCATAAATTTTAGCGCGATTCTGTCAAACTATTTCAAAATGGCGACTGTTAAAAGTTTTTAAATAAGCGGAAATTATAAATCATTGATGGTTTTTTTAACTTTCAAGGTAAGAAATATTCATTGTGTCGCGTTCAGAAGACTTCTTACTTGAAATGTAAAAAAACATCAATGATTTATAATTTCCGCTTATTTAAATAGAGTTATTTTAAAAATTTCAACAGTCGTCATTTTGAAATAGCTTGACAGAATCGCTCTAAAATTTATGAGCATACTGTGCGAGATACTATTAGCTTCCAAATGATGTATGATGTATCACAAGCTGTATGTTTCTATTTAAAAAAAATATCGATGTCGTCATATATTTGACAAATGCCTATAAAAAAAACAAACGAATAACGTCAAAATGTGAGCATATATAAAACTAAATTGACGAATCCGAGCGTTTTCCCCAAAAGTTACAGGTTAAGGCTATATTAATTTTATTCCGGACTTCTGGGCAACCCCGTATATACCTAACACTGAACGGATTAACAGTGGATTTTCCTCATATCTGATATTTCACAATTATTAGCTAACCAATACTAAACGCGATAAAAGTCAAATACTTCATAAAATTAAATAGAATTTAGAAACTGATGATTTTATGAACAGGCAAATATTCAAACTCGTACCCTTTTCCATTTCAAAAACTTGTGCGTCTATTACCACAGAGAAACAGAGAAAAACTTTTCCGGTAAGTTTCAACCAGAACGTTCTCCTTCTAGGATAGATGGTGTTAGGAAAAGAAATTCGTTTTCCCTCAGTCCTTTTTACATCATGTGGAAATTTTATCGAGGTCGCTTTATACTATGATTTTATCAGATATGCCAATGGAATATGAAATTGTTTTGTGGACAATGGATTGAATTGTTGATTACATTTTTACTGTCAATATAATCATCTCATATGTAGGAGAAATTTAATCCATAAAATCAGCGGAATGTCCGATATTATACACCAGACTTCCTTTTTTTTTTTTTTTTTTTTTTTGGACAGCCGATGAAGAATCTGCACACAGACACCTTACAGACGGCTGCAAGGTAGTGTCGGGTTTCTGCAACTTGTGGGGATTATACCAAACCATCAATATCTTCTTTTCTGAGGGAAAAGAACCGCCTCTGAAGGAGGACGGGCCGACCGACTAAACTCACCGTGTGAGCCAGGCTAGAAACCTTTGACTCCTTTTCACTAGAGTGTGTTATTTTTGCATCATGTATGAGTGATTAGATTTAGCTTTTAAGCTATACATTTATGTTGGGTGCCCGCTCTTGAATCTTTCCCAATCGAACTTAATCGAATGAGCAAAATTTAAGAGCTGCTTTTAACTCGAGAAATATAATATCACCAGCCTGATGAGAAAGGCCTTACTTTAGTTGAAATTTCCGTCATAATATTTCAAGAATATTCTCAAGATCACTATTCCTGATACTATGCAATACAGGTCATTGTAGAATATAGAGTGGTCATAATAATTATCTACAATTTAACTTTACTTTCATTTTACTTGTTTGAAACGGTGGTAACCCGGGGCCATCGTATGAATAACACCATCAGGCAACGAATACTTATAACCAGGAAGAAGACAAACTGCCGTGTTAAATAATCGAAGCAGGCATGATACGGCGACATCCATTATGCCTGGCGCGCACGTGCTTCTCAAATGTCACTTTTGTCCAAATTTTTATTACTGTCAATATTTTAAAGTGACATTTAAGCAAAGAAAACATCGAAACCCTTTTATTTGATTTACTAAGTAGAGAAAATCAAATATTAGGATTCTGACATAGGTTTTCAGCTGTAAATATCACTTTAAAATTGTCCTTACATACTTTTATATTATTATTGAACTAGTAACGAAACTAGAAATAAAGAATTCAGAGATTGAAGGTTGTAATTAGTTTTATTAAAAAATAGGAAATAAATCATAATTTACATAAAATATTTTACCATCTTCAACTGCAAACAAATCAAGGTAAATACAATACTATATGTACAGCTACTAACCAAGTAAATATATGCACCATCATTATGATTATGGGCTTCCAATTTGTTTGTTACATAGCACCAATTCTGGTGCTATGTATTACGGCTTGAGAGTGACCTTGAACGTCCGTTGTCGTCGTCGTCGTCGTCGTATCTTTTGACATTTTTGAGGTTGCGAATTTTTTGCGAGAAATCTGTCATAGTCGGAGCGACGAAACTTTTTGGTTTTAATTTTGGATAGTGCGCGCGTGTTGTATCAAAATTTAAAATATACAGGATCAACCGTTTCGTAGTTATTAAGCGTCAAAGTCGAAATTTCCGCGATTCCCGTTGAAACACATTTCAAGTTGCAAAACTCAATTTTTTCGATTTAAATTTTCGGAGTGTGGCGTAGACCGGTCGCTACAGAACCCTATTGAAACTGGGCAACGTACGATGATTAGAAGTAATTTAAAAGAATTTTTGAAAGTCGAAATTTGACAAAACAGGGTCATTTTTGGTACCGAATAGCTCGAACTGGGTGCGTCCGAGCGTCATGCGATTTAAAATTTACAATTTCCCATCTCAAAAACTAGGTGCCATCAATACATCTGTCTATACCTAAAGTTATTAGAAAATGGGAAAAATTTGAAAATACTGAACAAGTTGATATTTCTGGGTAAAAATGGACGGATTTTAATTTTTTTCGAGGTAAAAACGGCTTTTGATCGAATTTTAGTTTACGTTACCGGAAAGATCTAGCTAGATCACATTCGATGCGTATGTTTTCGTTTCTTCGATTTAAATACCGAAATTACTATTAAAGAATGAATTTTAGTTTTTTGGAAATGCAAAAATTTGTCACCGCTACACTTAATTTTGTCTATACGCTTTTATATTTAACATATTCCGTATTTTATTGCTTTTTCGTTATGGGAAATGATGATACTTGCAGATTCACACCAAGAGCGCTCTTCGAATTAATATCTAAAGGGTTAAAAGAAATTAAATATAACCATTTTCACCCATTTTTCACTAAAAGTTGTGTTCAGTCACGAATAACTCTTACAAATATCATTTCGGAGAGTTCTTTATAGGCGTATTCTTTCCATCCATCTTTTCTCTAAACATTATTATTTTTCAAAATTTTCGAAATTTCCTTTCAATCGGGAGAAAAACGACGTTTTTCCGAGCTGGGACGGCCAATTTTTGCAAATCTGCACACTTGGTCGATTTTAATCAGCATGCCTTGGAATAAAATTAACCCAATTTGTTGACTGTCAAAATTCGGCCGAAATGGGCCAAAATAGACTTTTTCTTAGCGAGATCCTGAAGTTAATTGAACGATATGAGGTTGGAAATGGTATGGAAAAGATTATATGGGATTTCGGCTTTCGATAATGATCCCTATCGTTGCCCAAAATGGAAAATTTCCTACCATTTTCCCGATTTCCAAAATGGTCTGCAACGACCTATTTACATTGGGCTTATGGGAGGGTCCAAAAACGGTGCATCTTGACACAATTTATTTTATTTCTTCTAATCGGTCCACGTTGGAGCAATACAACTTTTTGGGTATATTTTGGTATATATGGCGTATCCTTTGCAGATGTACGTCATTATACAGGGTGTTCCGTTCATAAGTTATTAAACGAAATAATCAGAAAATGTGAAAAAATTAAATATTTTTTTCTACGACCTGCCGGTCTCGTAAAACTTAAGCGATTCAGTTTATATTCTAGTATGTTATCAAGAAACTTATTTAGAAAAAGTCGTCGCGAGATTTTTTTAATAAAATATCGGTAAGTAAATTTTTTGATCTTTTTAAAGTTGGAAAGCATGGAAACGCAGGGTCATTTTCGATAATGAATTATTCGACTTGGGTCGCATAGATTTGCTCCGGGTTTGAACCGGTGCATAGGTCATCTCAAATACTAATATTTCACAATACATCATATCATGCTAAAAGGCCTATAAAATGGAGAAATTTGTGAAAAACTGAACTTGATGATATCGTAAAAATTTTTATTTTGCTTTTCATGGGGTAAAATATTATTTGATCGAAATGTTATGTACGTCATCGGAAAGAGCACATCAGAACACGATTATAAACCATAGTTTAGTTCCTTAATTTCTTATACAAGAATAGCTATAATCGATTAAGCAATAATCACTAATTTTGACATCCTCTTACTAAAAGCCGGCTGTACGCTAGTGTATGTAACTTTTTCAATCGTTCTTTAGCCTATCGTTTAAAGGAATAAATTACCTTTACGTTCCACATCGACTGTGTAATCCAAAAATATCCTTTGGCGGATAAAAAAAATATTTTATAAATTTTCTCAAAATTTTTTTTTTCAAAAGTCTAGTTTACTCTGCTATATCTTCTATAACTTTCCTTTTGAAGATTTCTTTCTAGGTTTATCTGATTCCCTCATCTTTTCCGAACATTTCGCTATATATAAAGTTTTTACAGTATTTAGGGAAAATTAGACAAGGGCAAGTGTTTAAATTCATCAGATTTGAATAAATCATGCACACCGTGTGGAAAAATAGGCTTAATTTGATAACTAGGCAATTTGAAAAAAATTCAAGTAGTACGTTATGTTAATTTTGCTAAAAGGATTTAAAAAATATTTTAAATTTTTTGACACCTGTCAAATTGACGTTTCCTTGGTTAGTAAAAAGTGCGATATTAATAAAATTTCACAAAGTTGGTGTCGTTTTCGTATAGTTCGAGGGCAAGGAATCCGAAAATTTAAATCATATTTTGACAGCTGTCATTTTTAACAATTATTTGATTTCGATTATCTATCGATCATAGGCGTAATGGTAACAGAATTTCGCAAAGTTGGTGTCGATTTCGTATAATTCGAATGCAGGCAATTCGAAAATTTTATTAATATTTTGACAGCTGTCAAATTGACGTATATTACGTTGGTAATAGTTGCAATGTTAACAAAAATTCACGAGTTTAGTATCGTTTCTATATAATTTGAGTATGAGGAATTCGAAAATTTTGTATATTTTTTGACAGCTGTCAAATCAACATTTCATAAATTAGTAATAAATGCAAGGTTAACAAAATATCACAGGTTTAGTATCGTCTCTATGTAATTCAAATCAAGGAATCCGAAAATTGAATTTATTTATTGACAGCTGTCAAATTGATGATTCTTTAGTAAAAAATAAGTGAAAGGTTAACCAAATTTCAAAAATTTTATATCGATTCTATATAATTTGAGTATGAGGTATCCGAAAAATGGATTTACTTTTTGACAGCTATCATTTTTGACATATTTTCACAAGTTTGGTAACATTTCTATACAATTTTAATATGAGGAATTCGAAATCTTTATCTATTTTTTGACAGCTGTTAAATTGACGTTTCTTAAGTCAATAATAGGTACAAGGTTAACGGAATTTCTAAAGCTTGGTATCATTTTTATGTAATTCGAATGCAAGGAATCCGAAAATGTTATTTATTTTTTGACAGCTCTCATTTTTAACATATTTTTTTCTATTCTATACATAATATAGTGAACGGATTGTTCGCAATCGGTTATAGCTGGTAACTTGTGAAACGGTAACATATGTTATAATGAACGAATTTGGGTGCTTTGAACCCCCATCACAGTCCGCAGGAGTGTGGCCAACCAATTAAAGCATCAACCTGCATTCAAGCTTCTCGGTGCATCCACCCAAATCGGTGGTCATATCTAGGTAATAACAAAACACATATAGGCGAATCTGTCGCATATAGAGGGTCAGCGGAGCCCCGCGCGGAGCGCCGAGGGGGCTAGACCCCCTCGTATAGCGAACGAATTGCTCGAGATCAGGTATAGCTGGGGTCTCAATATGTGAACCGGTAACATATGTTATAATGAACGAATTTGGGTGCTATGTACCCCCATCACAGTCCGCAGGAGTGTGGCCAACGAATTAAAGCATCAATCTATATTCAAGCTTCTCGGTGCATCCACCCAAATCGGTGGTCAAATCTAGGTAATAATAAAAAAACACGTGTAGGCGAATCTGTCGCATACAGGTGAACGGCGGAGCCCTGCCGCGGAGCGGCTAGGTAATAACAAAAACGCATGTAGATGGATGCCGGAGGCCCCTGCGCGTTTAGCGCCTAGTGGGAATCTGTCGCATGCAGGTGAACGGCGGAGCCCCGCCGCGGAGCGGCTACGTAATAACAAAAAAACACATGTAGGTGGATGCCGGAGGCCCCTGCGCGGGTAGCGCCTAGGGGGGCTATGCCCCCCTAGTTTCGTAGCATACTCCTGGCAACATTAGTGATCGAAGTCCTCTTTAATGTTCAGTCATTATAGGATTCTCAATTAAACTATGAAAAGAAAGAATTATTATAATAATATATTGCCGGACTTATCAAAATTCTGGCTACGGGTTAATATAACTAACCTGTAATTATTATGTTGTAGCTTTGGACTTGTAGATTGTAAAATTTAAGTAAAATTCTTTAAAAATGTGTTTGTTGTTAGTTTGCGTGACAAGTTTGGGACATAATGGGACAATTTTATAATGTAAAGTAACAATAACGAATAAAAATTGGTAAAAAATATTTCAATCATAAATTACTTACCTGCGACAAAACTAAAAGGTCCGTTTTCGTGAAAAGAATAGAAAATTAAAAATTATTTTAGAATTTAATGACGCTTCCTCCACCATTTTCAATCACACTATAAATCAACGAATACTTATAACCAGGAAGAAGAAAAACTGCCGTGTTAAATAATCGAAGCAGGCATGATACGATGTCACTTTTGTCCAAATTTTTATTACTGTCGATATTTTAAAGTGACATTTAAGCAAAGAAAACATCGAAACCCTTTTATTTGATTTACTAAGTAGAGAAAATCAAATATTAGGATTCTGACATAGGTTTTCAGCTGTAAATATCACTTTAAAATTGTCCTTACATACTTTTATATTATTATTGAACTAGTAACGAAACTAGAAATAAAGAATTCAGAGATTGAAGGTTGTAATTAGTTTTATTAAAAAATAGGAAATAAATCATAATTTACATAAAATATTTTACCATCTTCAACTTCAAACAAATCCAGATAAATACGATACTATATGTACACAGCTACTAACCAAGTAAATATATGCACCATCATTATGATTATGGGCTTCCAATTTATTTGTTTCGTAGCATACTCCTGGCAACATTAGTGATCGAAGTCCTCTTTAATGTTCAGTCATTATGGGATTCTCAATTAAACTATGAAAAGAAAGAATTATTATAATAATATATTACCGGACTTATCAAAATTCTGGCTACGGGTTAATATAACTAAGCTATAATTATTATGTTGTAGCTTTTGACTTCTCCTGCAACAAAACGAGAAGGTCCGTTTTCGTGACAAGAATAGAAAATTAAAAATTATTTTAGAATTTAATGACGCTTCCTCCACCATTTTCAATCACATTATAAATCATATGTTGCTTGATTTTATCCCCTTCCAGACGAAGGATGTTCGGTTGTGAAATAATTTAAGAACGTGTGCTGCTCGCATTCGATGTCTGTCTCTGTCTGCATCAACCTTCTCCGATTCAATAAAGGGAGACAAATATGGCCTAGATTAAATCGAACAAACCCAAAGTCTGATATTGACACAGAACGATCGACACAAAAGGATAAACGTATGGAGTAACCTGCCTGGCTGTGACGTCACTTGCACGGCCTACTTATATGCTTCGATCCCCGCCATAAGCGGTCTCACCGGGCTGTTATAAATCATATGTTACTTGATTTTATCCCCTTCCAGACGAAGGATGTTCGGTTGTGAAATAATATAAGAACGTGTGCTGCTCGCATTCTATGTCTGTCTCTATCAGCATCAACCTTCCTCGCTTCATTAAAGGGAAACAAATATAGCCTAGATCAAATCGAACAAACCCGAACAAATACACTCACGTTCTTGGCTTTCAGATATAGCTACGTAAGTCTGATATTGACACAGAACGATTGACACAAATGGATAAACGTATGGAGTAACCTGCCTGGATGTGACGTCACTTGCACGGCCTACTTATATGCTTCGATCCCCGCCATAAGCGGTCTCACCGGGCTGCCATCAGGTATGATTTCCGTCATAAAATTTCAAGAATATCCTCAAGATAGTGGTCGGATACTATCGATAGCACTATCGATTATCGATAGTATGTTACTATCGAGAAATATCGATTGTTTTAAGTAATCATCGATAGTTTAAATTCGCATGTTATTAGTATTTTTAAAATTTAAGTTCACGGAATCGATTTAATAAACTAAAATTAAAAATAAACCAAATTCAGCACTAGATCATAAATCTGTTTTAAAGGTTGTCTGACTATTTTTTTATCACATACGCATTCCACCGCAAGTGTCTTTGCTTACTGTTGGTCCTGCCATCTATTGCTTTATGAACAAATTAAAGAAAAATCCTCGGATGCAATCATACGGAATTCCAGGCCCGGATCTATTAATTCAGTATTATGTGTGCTTTTTTGTTGTAGTGTACTAGTGTAGTTCTAGTTTTCTGTCACGTGTCGTGTCTTGAGTTTCGCTGTCTTGCATTTGAAGGCTTAATGATCTTAGTCAAAAAGTATGGATGTATTCCAGCTACCTCAGTTCCACCGGAACGGCTATTCTCAACTGCGGAAGAGATATTATCGGAGAAACCGTCTAAAAGCAGAAAATTTGGACATGCCTTTTGCAGCATAATAAATATTTATTTTAAATTTTTAAAGTTTTCTCCCTTTTTATTTTGTGTTTATTCGCTTATTAATTAATCTTGTTTGATCATTTATACAGGGTGCTGATAAAGTCTGGAATAATCGATTTTTCTTGAAAACGCAAAACTTTTTCGAAAAACGCTCGTACCCGTCGATTTTATTTTATTCTTTGAAATTTTTTGGCGTTCTTCAATATTATACCGGATGCGCCAAAAACGCTAGGCAAGTGTCAACTTCACTTTTTCAAATAGAACACCCCTTTTTTTCTCCAATATTCAGATTCCTCTCTAAACTCTAGACAAGTTTCATATAACATATTGTATGGCTAAAGTCAACAGTAATTGAAATACAGGGCCCACAATAAAAATCAAGGTATAATTTTAAAGCTTGTTTTCCATGACAAATACTTAGGCTAGAAAAAAAATTCTAACAGGAAATTGGTAATACAGTGAACAATCTAAAAAATTATTTGAATAAGTGTTGAAAATGGTGTCCATTTACGGCTCTACAATGTCCCAATCTCTCAACAAATTCTAACTGTACATTATGTACAATTTCTGGGGTAATTTGTCTTATGGTTGTTGTTATACGCGTTTTGAGAACATCAATATCTTCTGGTTTATTTTTGTAAACCCTTTCCTTAATATAGCCCCACAGAAAGAAGTCCAATGGCGTTAAGTCGGGGGACCTCGCAGGCCACTCTATTTCACCCCGTCGACCTATCCAATGATGATGAAATAACTCATTCAGGTATCTACGGACTTCGACCGAATAGTGGGCTGGTGAAACCACATAGTTGTATCATGTGAGTCAGGAATGTTCCGATCGGAAAATAGGGCAATCAACGCTGGAGCGAGGTCTTCTTCAAGAAACTGCAAATATCTTTGGCCAGTCGAATTTTCCTCAAAAGAATAGGGTCCTATAACAGTATCCCGAATTATTCCTGCCCATACATTAATTTTTCTCGGCCGCTGGGTATGAATTTCTCGGAACCAATGGGGATTTTCGCTGGACCAATACCGGCAATTTTGACGATTTACCATGCCATCCAAGAAAAAAGTAGCCTCATCGGAAAAAATTATGTTACTCGGAAATAATGCATCGTTAATCAAGTAATTATCCATGAGAATTTCGCAGAACTCATTCCTTGTGTCAGGGTCGCCTTCCAAAAGTTTCTGTACTCCTTGACATTTATATGCATGCCATTTTTCCTTTTTCAGGAACTTTGCCACCGTTGAATCGTGGATATTTTGAACATTTTGAGAAATGCTTCTTGTGCTCGAATGTGGTCTCTCTTCCAACGAAACTAGAATATCAAGTTTGACATCGTCGGAAATTTTAGGTCGTCCACTTCTAGGTTTATCCTTAACGTGACCAACTTCATTATACTTCTTAACAATTTTGGAAACAGTTGCCTGATTTATGTGTTCTCTATTTGGATATTTATCATTAAAATACTCACAAACTTCTATTTGTGTTCTCTTTCGATCTCCACATCCTACTATTATTAATATTTCGATTCTCTCAGCTTCCGTTAGAAACATTTTTATGGGTAAAAGTGACAACTTTGGAGTAAATATTAAATGTTTTGACATTTACGTAACTAAGTTATTATGTAGAAACCGGTAAGAAGGTAAATACCTAGACCTTAAAATTATACCTTGATTTTTATTGTGGGCCCTGTATTTCAATTACTGTTGACTTTAGCCATACAATATGTTATATGAAACTTGTCTAGAGTTTAGAGAGGAATCTGAATATTGGAGAAAAAAAGGGGTGTTCTATTTGAAAAAGTGAAGTTGACACTTGCCTAGCGTTTTTGGCGCATCCGGTATAATATTGAAGAACGCCAAAAAATTTCAAAGAATGAAACAAAATCGACGGGTACGAGCGTTTTTCGAAAAAGTTTTGCGTTTTCAAGAAAAATCGATTATTCCAGACTTTATCAGCACCCTGTATACTTATATAAGTGTTTTTGTTCATTTATTCCTGATAATATATAATTATTTGTTTTTTTTATATACCTATGTATATTTTTTATTTCAAATATGTTTTTTTTTTCAATAAAAAGTGGGTACTTAATATGTCAACCAGAAGTATAATGTATTACTCAATAACTCTACTACGTATCAAGGTTGATATATAGTTTCGATAGTACTATCGGTACTTTCGATAGTAGGTATACTATCAGCTTCTTGTGGAATGTAGAGTGGTCATAGTTATCTACAATTTAACTTCACTTTCACTTCACTTTTGTTTGATATGGTTTAAATGACACCAGGTATAATTTCACGAAAGGAAGCTTGGGTTATCTCTTTCAAAGACGTCACAGACGGCAATGCGGCAGCGAGCAGCTCGACCACCCTCCCGTTTGTCTTGTTTTAGTAGTATTTTAGCTGTAATGTGTGTTATTATGAAATTAATATACCTAAATACTATGATGTTATTCTTTCATGGCACCTACCTTTCAATACATACATTTAGAAGAGAACGAGGAACGCTAACAACAATGTAAAGCTCCATAAGCAATATGAAATGACGAAATTGCTACGATAAGATATCTTACCCACATATATCTGTTTATATATGTGTGATCTTTCCTGCTGTTTTTTGTGCCATGGTGGTAACCTAATCGAAGGGAATAGTAAGAAGAATTATATATTTTCTTTGGTGAGAAGGGTGATCTCTCTGGTCAAGCGACAATTTGACCTATCATTCCTCTGTGTGGGCATCCTATCAACTTAGGAGAACGATGATATCGAGAGAATTGATTATTTCTTCTTTTTCCCTGCGTTCCTTAGAGTGTTGAATATAAAACCTTAGAGCGAGGAGTAATCACTTCCCTCGATATGATTGTTCTCCTAAATCAAGATTAGACATATTATCGAGGTGTCTATAATCCAGCAACAAAGCCTCCTACCGACCTATCATTCCTTTGTGTAGGGGGTTTTTGTTGCGTACGGCCATAGAATATGATACGGTCAATGGAGAATGGATTTGTTCTTTCCTGTTCGTTTCATATTCAAATATTCTATCATCCCTCTGTGCTGTCGTTCTGAAATAGCTTCCGCTTCTTAAATATTTTTTCTGTGTTAAAATGTGGTTAGCTGACCAAAACTTTTAAGTGGCACCAATCAGCTGTTTTCAAATGTATGGCGTTTTCCATCGGTAAAATCAATACTCACTAAAACTATTTCTGTCTTTTGCTAATCATATAGGAAAGTATAGAACACCAATGCTCCTAATATTCACCATCTAGTCCAGTTGATGCTATTCATTTCAATAATTGTCACTCAGTTTGTCAAAAAAGGGACGAAGAAGAGAGGTGGTATTGATTTTACAAGATTTTCAGGAGGTCCGCACTGCAGTATAGCAGCTATTTGCCGTTTTGAAATAAAATATTTGCTATGGTACTATTTTTCTATTTAAAGATGCAGAAAATCGTATTTAACCAATTTCTTTTTTAGGCTGTCTTTAAAGTTACCAAGTGCCCCACAGATGAATTATCCCTTACAAACTGTGCTATAACAAACGACAATGATTTCCCAGGAGTAAAGTAATATTTGAATTTCCAATACTTATACGTTTCTGATTTATTTAATAAAATCCATTTTTAGGCATGTTCGTATAAACACTGGAGGTGGTCAAACTTTTGTGTTCTCTATAAAAGCGCACCCTGGAGTTCCAAGATATCATGTTGGTTTCAGTTTGCCACAGAGAAAGTGGGCAGTCCTGTCTTTAAATCAAGAAATTGGTGTTGAGCCTTATACTCCTGATGATTACTTGGCTTCTATTAGTATTGAAGTTGATTTCATGCAAAAAAAGACGTAAGCAAGAATGTTTTCTTTTAAATTTTTATATGTAGGTGCTATGGTGATGTAAGTGAAAGTAAGATCAAGATAATACATTTGGTGCTATGATGTGTCAATACCTAATTTTTGCAAATTTTTCATAAGACAATTTTAAATTATTTTAATTATAGTACTGGTGCAATTGTGTTTTTAATTAGCTACTCTGAATCTGACCCAATCCTGATATTGCTTTTCTCCTACTTCACACACTAGTAAATTTTATCCTGTGAAAATTACTTCGTCTATTATTTTACTTAATTCCTTATTTGGTTGTTTCATATAGTATTACATATAATAAGACCTGTAAACAGTGTGAATCATGTCATCAACATGAATAACAGAGTATAAATAGTTTAAGTTTAAAATCATACATAATTTAAAATTGATGATATAATAGTGCTTAATATATTGCAGAATATAAAATTGAGAAATAACTAATCACAATCAGACAACTTTGACTGTGAGTACCTAACCTAAATAATTTCTTCCACTACCATTGATGTCACAATCAGTGGCGCATCCAGACATTTTTTGCAGAGGGAGGTTTTATTAAAATTTCGTGGGGCGTTTATTAAATTTGAGGTTTATACGAATATATATTTATTTACTTAAAAATGTCTATGACAAAGATTGGGAGGGGGGTCGAACCCCAAACCACCCCCCCTGGCCTGTGACACTGGTTGCAATCAAAATAAATTATTTCTGCAACGCAACAAAATTAAAATTAAATATTTGAATTAGCATAAAATGTTACTATACTGATAAAAAAAATTTAAATTCACTTATCTTACTTTTTTCCCCAGCCAATCGCAAGAACAATATGATACTGACGAAATGGCCAAGGAGTTCATATTGTCATTCCCAAATCAGATTTTCACTGTTGGACAACAGCTTGCGTTTGCTTTTAAGGACAAGAAATTATTACTTCTCGCAGTTAAGGAGTTGGAAGGTAAATTTATTTATTTATTTAAACTCCTACAAACACATATGCATGTACTTAAATGTAAGAGTATAGATAGAGAAAAAACATAACAATATACTAAAAACTATAAATTTTAAAATAAGAACGTACAAAAACAAAAAGTGTATTACACACAGTACAACAACTATTACTATAGGATGTTCACTACAAAAAATTGACCGTAATAAATTATTCTCTAAAATCATTCAAAATCACAGACTTCATTTGACCTACCGTTGTACAGAACAGATCGATACATGCATCAAATAACATTGTAAGTGACATTTTGACCAATTTCACTTTTTTATACAGTCAGAATAAGTTCAAAATAAATTTCAATATTTCAAACCCAAAATTTGTTTTTTTAGCTTATTTTCTTTTTAAAATGCGTCTTTCATTTCATTGTATTTGCATATTTTGGTATTTTACCTGTAGTATCATGGTAAAGTAATATAGTAAAAAAATATTTCTCTATATCATTGCAATATATTTTACAACAGTAAATGTGTTTACAATATTTTTTCACCAAATATTTAATATATAACACAATATTCTAATGGTAATATACTTTACAATGATATATCATGTATTTCTTTAGGTTTATGATATTTACAATGTTATTGGCGGAAAACAGAAAACATTGTATGATCAGTTATTTTATTATATATTTGGTATGTGTTATACTGTTTGTTTTGACGTTTAGTTAGTTGTTTTTATATTTCAAAAACATTAAAGAATCATTTAATAAATTTTATTGTTTTGAACAAACCTAAAATAATGATAAATGAGGTTACAATGTTACTGCTAATAAAAATTACATTTTTGGGGGGGGGGTTAAACATTGAAAAACTTTGTTATTTCTTATTCTCAAGTTAATTTTAGGAACTACAAAAGTTATATTTTCTTATACTTTAGGCTGTTAATTATATTGTAAATAAATTTTCATAAGTATACAGGGTGTTATGGAAATGACTTATTATATTTAATCCTTGGGTGTCCTAGAGAAAGTCTACATACTTTTTTTTTTTTTTTTATCGAATATCTAAACACTAAGATAAAAACCCTTTTTACCCACATACTGTCGCCCCGTTCCATCTGGATTCACTTAGCAACAATGTGGGTCACTAGACTATACTAACAGTGTTGTCAGATCACACCGCGTGTCTCGCCGTAGCTTGAATACCGGCCGCGCGCCGCTTCATACTTCAGTATCTTTCGAGACTCGGGACTGGAACGACGTTGGTTCCACGACGTTGAGGGTGCCACGTGCTTGACGTATTCGAATTTTAAACGTTTTGTTAGTTGTATTGCCCGATTTTTTTTTGTTGTGAAATAATTCATAGTAATAAATGTTGTGATGTGATTTCAAATTTGTGTGATATTATCTACTGTTGGTTCTGTTGAAAAACATACTTTTTGTGTTTTATTTTTTTATGGAATTTAATTATAAAACGGATTATTTTAAAATACGATCGAAGGTAAGAGAGTATGTACCTTAAAATTGTAGTTTTCTTTGTCAAAAAAGTTTGAAAAAGAAGTGATAGCGCGCGTCAAAGACGTCTTGTTGTCAAAAACTGAACACGTGCGTTTAGAATTATGTGTTGCAATATGACAACATCGCATATAATGCGCTAACCTTTTTTGAACCTGGAGACTGCCTCAATAAAATATTGATTGCGAAGGGCCTCAGGAGCGGCCACGTAAATTTTGAGATTTCATATAAAGTGTATATTTTGCTTAATAATTCAAAGCGCCATTTATAGTTATTTTTCTTCAATTTATTTTCATCTCGGGATTTGCCGATATAAATATAATACGTCATTTCCATAACACCCTGTATAAGAAACTAATATTCTATTATAGTTTCAATGTTCTTAAAACTTTCTATTCATACTATTTATTTTAATATTTAAATGCAAAATAAAATATTTTTTTATTAAAGTACTTATAATCTAAAAATAGGGCAACATGGTGCAATATCAACGATCACCATTGCTAACCGGTGGCTTGAACTAATTTGATAGGTTATATCCTAGACAGAGAATATAACATGCGTCTGGTGACACGCCTATTGTGCCGGCGTTGTAATTCGGCGATGTCCAATATGCTTCATGCAGTTGCGTAGTGATAGGGTTTGTTGTAAAACTGTGATAATGAATGAATATACCCTGGTAAAATCTTTCATAGTCAAACCCGTGAAGTGATTGCCAATGTGTACAGGGTGTGTGAAGAGGAATCACAAATTAATACATTTAAATTGCCACTTAAGCGAAAGCTAGAAAGGGTCGCAATGTATATGGGAGTAAGCGTGGGTGTAGTAAAAAACATTCACAAAGAAGATACTTAAAGGAAAGAAAATAACCCGGGTCAATTGTGGTCATCTCCTGTCAAAAAAATGGCCCGTCTCTCTGCTGTCGCAAAAATCGAAGGCTTCGACTTTGGCATTGTTAGGAGAACAATACAAAAGTTTTATTTGGAACTAAAAGTGGTTCCAACCTGAAAAAAGTTGCTACAACAGCTGAGAAGTGACATAAACTCTCCGTTTTCTCGTGAAACTTTGAAGTGCATGTTGAAATCAAATGGATTTTATTGGCGAAAATGCCAAAATAAGCGAAAAATATTAATGGAAAGGCCTAATATATTGCACTGGTGATACAAATATATTCATGCCATGAAAAAATATATATTATTACATTATTAAGATAATAATAGCACGCCCATGACTCGGCCATGTTTTAAAAGATATTGCTCGCTTGTTGAGCTGTAAGTTTTTAGATTTTTACATTTAACCCTTTTTTCGTTGACCGTTCGATATTCAGAGGTTTAAGTTATGTCTTTATCTTTAATACTAACCAAAAAACATTGTGTTAAGAAAAGGCCACACAAACAAAACCCAATGCAGCTAAATTCTACCGCTCAATTTTTCCACAGGGCGTTAAGAAATTAAAGGTGCAAAAGTAACTTTTGTTTCTGCCTGTATAATGATCAATACATTTATTTTTGGAAACTAGTAGTTCATCCCAAAACACAAGTCTACACTTTGCTAAAAATTTCACCAAAATCGAACAACAATTAAAAAAGTTAGGACTATAAAAAAGACTAACATTGTCGGGTAGTGTATGGTTGGTTGGTTGATTAAAGGCGGGGGTCGGTTTAAAGGCCCAAACTTCAAATCACTGCAGCCTTTCGGCTTATTGTGTACCCCGATCTTGTTAGAAGATGTTTGTTCCTTCTATGAGGTCCAGTAACCTTCTACCTAGCTTGTCATGTGGGAGGTTGTCACCACGTTGTATGTTCCCGAAAATATTTTGTCTTCTACGAAACGGCGCCACGCAGCGGTATGTATGAGGCGGTTTTATCCTCTTCGCCGCAGAGTCTACATTCAATGGATCCGTTGTTTATACCCATCCGTTGAAGGTGTTTTCGCAAGTGGCAGTGGCCTGTTAGCAGACCCATCACTTGTTTCAACTGGGGGTAGTATATAAGATAACTGGAATTATTATTATTTAATTGTTTAGTACAAACGTATTTAATTTTGGAATATTGGTCTGGGGAAGCATAAATAGAAATATGAAAATTATTCGAAAATATACTGGGTATTATAAATTTATTATTTTTTAATGGGTGACTCCTTGGATGTCCTAAAGAAATCCTATTATTGAAATAAAGTGTTTTAGTCCTATTTACAACATTTTCTATCGCATAAAAGGAGTGGGGAAAAGTGCTATAATAATAATTTATACAGAATGTAACTCGCGTGCCTCAACCTTGATCATTGAAAGCCATTGAACGCTTCAGTCTCGCTTCATGCCAGAGGCAAACACGTCTTCGGCGCGGGTTAAGGTATTTCTGACTTAAAGAGTTTGACGTCATATTACTACACCAGATAACTTTAAACTCTTTTCGAGAGCGTAACTGACCTACCACATTGATGATTTAAGCCGCGTTCTCACGAGCGGATTTTATTTGAACGATTTTTATCGATCAAGCAAAATCGAACAAAACAGGGTGTTATCGAAATGACGTATTATATCTCAACCGGCAATTCCTGAGATGAAAACAAATTGAAGAAAAATATGCAAAAATGCCGCTTTAATTTAACATGCCCTGTACATGACCTTATGTCAAACCAAAATTAAGCACGTGATGACACTGGAACGAAGGTAAACAAAGCAACATATGGCGAAAAGGTCAGTGAATTCTGAGCAGTGTTGTCACATTTTCAGGTTAAACTCTTTGGAAAGTCAATAATAAACGGTTTGACAGATTCGAAGTTGTTTATTTTTCAGGGTACATTATTATAAACTTTTACGCTCAGTTCAGTTGGCTGGGAAAAAAATCTATGATTTATAAACTTGAATTGACTCGAACGAACCGCTGCGGAGTTTATAGATGGCCAGGTATGTTCTCATTTGTTCAATTCGAACGACACCCGTCGGATCTGGAACAATTTAAAAGTTTATAATTGCCACTTTACCCTTTAGAAGAAAAAAATCAATTTTATTTAGCTTTTGATTTGTATTTGACATCTAAAAATTTTGAAAATAAATAACACGTTGGTTCTGTTTAAGTCTGTCGATCGATATTCAGCTGCTGGGCTGGGGTTCATATTTAAAAAATACAGCGTTGCCACTTTCGATGTTTTATAAGATTATATTCTCTGAAATGGCAACCGCGCTAGTTCCCGTTAGTTTTCCGATTATGCATGAAGTCGAGCATTGGACGAGCCTATATGAAGGGATGTCCTGTCTGTCAACATAATTATTTCATCATCTTTCAGTAAAAGATTAATAAATTTGATGTTTTAGGCCCATGTTTTTATTATTTCTGAATATTGCGAGATAATTTGCATCCTATCTGTGCTGTTGTTCTATGTGTACGGTAGTCGGTAGTGTTATTGTAAAGTGTAATTATGCGTTAGTGTTTAGTGCTTTCGTGTAATCTGATAATAGGTGCATATCTCCAAAAAAACTAATTTGAAACTCGTGGGTGTCTGTGTGTTTCTTTAAGTGATTTAGTGCAATTTGTTGCAAGCTTTTCCCATAGAAAAAAGAACTGAAAATGTCTGGATTTCTTACTCCTGTCAGAGTGGATTTACTTTCTAAGTAAGCTAAATATTTATTTTTATAAGAAAGTAAAGTTTTACATGTTTACACAGTTTGGCAGCATTGCGCGTAACAGGTGGTTGTGATCCACTGCCTCAGGGTGTTATGATTCATGACCGCGGAGTCACCTGTGAATAAGAGGGTTTGTTACCCCACTTTTAAAACGGTCGATTTGAAAAAAATATATGTAGCGCTTCTCTAGGACACCCAAGGAGTCACGCATTTAAATATAATACGTTATTTCCATAACACCCTGTATACTTGTGAACCGTGAACCGTGTTTTCGATTTTTATTGATTAGTTGAATCGAAAAAGTTTGATCCATTCAAAAATTATCGACCAACTAAATGAGTCATAAGCGATTTTCATACAAATTGAAACTGATTTGAAGCGTCTGAACTGTAGTAGGTTTTATAAAGACTGATATGGTGTTTTTAGGGACACGATGCATGAACGCCAATGTGTTAAAGGAATCTCCGGTTCTTCTCATAATGGTATATTTTATTGTAGTTTGCTTTTTGTCTTGAAAAGAAGTCCTTCAAATTGTTCTTTGGACATTCTCAAATGATTTTTGTAGGCATCCTTGTCCTCTAATGCCAGCTCCTTAAGCAGGGTTCCTGAAACCCCCAATTTATTTCTTCGCAATATCCAATTCTTGACCTAAAACCGACGTTTTATACACTTTTTGTCAACTTTTGAAAAATTATCTCTCATTTCTTCGTTTAATAGTTCACAAATAGCTGCTATGCCTGCTTGGACAACATCGTTCGCATCTATTTTAAAAACCACTACCGAATCAATTTTTTTCATTATGTGTGAACAAACATTCGTTTCGATTTTAGTTCAACAACTGAAAAGTTGATCAACTAAAATCGACTCGTTAGAACGCGGCTTTACATCTCTCGCCAGTGCCTATCACGTGGTTTTTCGGGCTTGATATAAGGTGACTTATCTCGCGTATTAATTCAAACCGCCATTGATGGTGATTTTTTTACAATTTGTTTTCATCTCATGATTTTCGGATTGAAATATAATAAGTAATTTCCCTAACACTTTGTATTGATGCCTATTATGAAGGCCAGGAGGAATCTTTTTTATTTATTACAATAGCAACAGGTATTATGTTGAAATGAAATTAAAAACTATAAAATTTTCAATTAAAACATTTTTACTTCAGCTGCCAATATTGCCGCTATTAAAGAAGGAAGAGATGCTAAACCCAAAAAGGCGAGGATTGGACAAGTTATGCCGAATACAACAGTGCAGTTCGAAAAGGCCGACGTTTCCGCTATTAATCTTGTAGGAAAATCGAAAGGGTTTGTATTATTTTTGAGTAATTTTTAAATATCTAAAGCCAGGATCAGAGCCAAGTTTGTATAACTCTACCTGTGACTTTACACTGTCACTTTTATTTTTCGGGTTTGTATTCCTTATTACAAAGGATAACGGCATATTATAGGGACTTCAATTTTAATCAAGATAGGACGAGTTAATGATTGATTGCGCGGAGCCATTTTATACCTTGAAGAAAAGATTTGTCAATAATGAGCTTCTGCTCTCAAAAGGTAGGGTGGCAGAAAATTATATTTTTTTAAATGGGACACTCAGTATTTTATTGCATATTTAAGTTCATTCTAGGATTCTCTATGAATATCTAAAATGTTATTTAATTTGCTTGGGTAGTTTAGGAAAGAAAAATCAAGGAAACATTCTAAAATTATTTTTTCAACAACAGACAATTTTTTGCGCTCCCGCCAAGAACAAAGATTATTTCAACCAACCAATAAAATACATTTCAATTTCTTATTGTAATTTATTGCCCCTAAATAACAATTTAAGGAACTAGTCAAATTATAATAATCAAATTAATCCCTATTTTATTTTAAAGCCTGGCATGGGTTTTAGGCTTAAACACTAATAATGAACCATGGTGCTTGTATTTCACCTCAAATGTTTACTTATCCACAGATCAAAATGTCTTCCATTTTTCCATAACTACACTAAATGTTCAAAATGTCTTCCATTTTGAACATTTACTCTAGTTGACAATTATTAGTCAAGGCGTCTATAGTATTTAACAACATAATTTTGAAAATTTGGAATTATTTCGAAAGCGGATGGTATTTCCATCCGCTTTTTCTTACAAAAAAATAGCTTATGAATTCGACGTTCAATAAACAAATAATATACAGGGTGTTCCATTTGAAAAATATTGAGAAAAATCATTTTGAAATGTGTCGTTTTTGGAACCTTATTATGAACACCCTGTATAAAATAGATAAACACTATTGGATTCATAGTATCCCCAGACCCTCGTTATAAAGCTCACCCAATCCAGTGATTGAAAAAATAATTTTAGAATGTTTTTTTAAATTCTCTTTCATGGACTACAATTTTTTTTTTGTTTTTAACTTATTGCTCTTAAACTACCCAAGCAAATTAAATAACATTTTAGACGTTTTTAGAGGACACTAATATTAACTTAAGTATGCAATAAATTACGGTGTGTCCCATTTAAAAAAATATAACTTTCTACCTACTTTTTGAACGCACCCTGTATATTTCAAAATACTTTTAGAATGTCGCATGCCTCAACACGAAATCGAAAAATCTTATCTTCAAGGCATGAATTTATTCCGCGCAATCGTTGAATCACCCTGTACAAAATCTTAATTTTTAAACATAAATTACTTGGATTAATTTAAGTTCGTAAAAGTCAGCGAGATAATAAATTCGTTACATTAAAAAGATAACAGTGTTGTGGACCGTTAAGTTCTCAGGAGAACTGTCAAGTTAGTAAAGGTACTACTAAAGTTAGGTAAAGCTAATGTCATAAAATTGAAGTTGCCGAACCTGTAGTACTTTAAACAGGCTGTAATATAAAAACTTCTTAGGCACATTTTTATTGATGTGTGGCCAACAAAGCTTTAGTAGCGTAAATAAAATTTATTCCAAGATTAAGGCCTTGAAGGAACATAAACATTTATGTCTGATAAACTTATTTTTCTTTATATTACGGTCTGGACGAAAGTGTTAGTTTTTGACGTTTTAGATGTCATCGTGACGTAAAAGTTTCCATTTTTTTACATTGCGCAACGCTGTCTTTTTTTACATAACGAATCTTATTATTTACCTATCTAAAATAACCAATATGCTCTTCATAACAGGTTACAATTAAGACAGTCAATTATCAATCCAGACTGGGACTTCCAGACTATGGGCATTGGTGGCTTGAGCGACGAGTTCAACGCCATATTTAGAAGAGCCTTTGCTTCACGTGTTTTCCCCCCAGAAATTGTAGAGCAGTTAGGTTGTAAACATGTGAAAGGTAACCTCCTATGAAGATATTGTTAACAATATTTAAGTTTACACTATTTTTATTTACTCTAATATTTTTTAACAGAAAATAGGCACTCCACTGACTTTTTCATATTTTATATATTATCGTTAGAGAAATTTAAATGACTAAAAAAATACGGTTTGGTTCAGAGTCGCCGAAGAGTAAACAATTTACATTCTTTTTAGGTAGATGGTTAACAACTTTACAGAAAAACAAACGGGAACTCTGAAAATTACAATTTTTCTTTATCGTTTTGCGTTAATTAGACAAAGACATTACGTCGCCTCCGAGCGTTCGGAACGTGCTTTTTATAACCCTTATTGGAACGGCCTTCTTTCATACCTGTTTTCGCTTTTGACAGTGCCGGATTAACAACTGTCATATTTGTCATTATTGTTGAACAAAATTCTTTGTGGTTTTTCAGTGTTTGTGTCTTAAATTTAAGTATTGTTTGTGGAAAAAATAATATCAATATGGTAAGACTGTACCAAGTCTGTCATGAACTGGATAGAAATATAGACTTCTGAGTCACGTCCGTAAATTGTTTATTTTCCCTAACCAATACATATCAAACTGATCAGCTGTTAGAACGAGAACATAAACAGACTGAATATTAAAAAGAAACGGAGATTCTAGTTATAAAATGTTGTTGTGTTTATTTTCGTAATAACGGGCCATTGATGTGTACAAAGCAGATAGAAATACAGAGCCCATGTTTGTTTCAAGTCTATGGCATACTAGATATTTTTAATTATTTATTTTATGCTTAATATTTAACAAAATTTGATAATATTGCATTTATCCTGTAAACGAAGCTGATTTCAAATATTAAGAGATATTTTGAATCCTTTAAATTTCCCTAAGAAATTGGCTATCAAAATGTGAAAAAGTCATTGGCGTACCTATTTTTTGTTAAAAATTATTAGAGCGTCTGATCGCACGGACGCCTCTGGTTCTGTTCACGCATTTTTATCGCTAAAATATGTGCTATTTTATAATCGAAATTTTACTTATACTTCTAAAGCCATCTCGGAAATATTTTGAAAACACCGACAAAATTCTAAAATTTTAACACCCTGCATGTTTCAAACTGCGGACTCAGTTGTCTTGGATGGCAGATGTTTTTTGAAACACCCTGTATAATCTAATCTAATGTCTGATAAATTTTTTTTACCACTATTTATTAAGATAATGGAGAATATCAATAAATATTATTTTAAACGAGCATTCTATCTTTGTGAGTAATTCTGTATTGATGTATGGGTTATTTAAAAATTTAGTTACATAGTCTATATCATTTTAAAGATACTACTACTACAAATTTGATTTATTTGAACTCGGAACTATTTATTTTGTAGGAATATTATTATTTGGCCCACCTGGGACCGGTAAAACTTTGATGGCTAGACAAATTGGTAAAATGTTAAATGCAAGAGAACCAAAAATTGTAAACGGACCTCAAATCTTGGACAAGTATGTTGGTGAGTCCGAAGCCAATGTGCGAAGACTCTTTGCCGATGCGGAAGAGGAAGAAAAAAGGGTAAAATTACAAATTGTTTTAGTATCAAAATTGTACAGATGGTGTCCTAGATAAGAATGCACTCTACAGGGTTTTCGCAACCATCATCAACTTTGTTTCTTTAAATAATAATCATTTTATTTTATGCTTTATGAAATACACTTTATATTCTGAATCCAATGATATATCACATCTATTATTTATTTATTAGACGTTTCGGACTAAAAACACTTATCTGCAATGCATCATATTGAAAATATTTTTGCTCTTATTGTTATATTCATACTCTACACCAGTGGTGCGCAAACTTTTTTCATTTGCGACCCCTTATTTTGTGTAAAATTTTGTCACGACCCCTGGATGGACAGTAGACGTGAATTTCTTTGAATGTGGCGACCCCCAAAAATTTTCTCGCGACCCTTCCGGGGGTCGCGACCCCCAGTTTGCGCACCACTGCTCTACACTACTGGGTGTTACAAATTCGGCCTTCACCATTGAGATTTCGGAAACGGTATAAGTTCATTTTAAAATATGCATAATAATAAAAGTAATTTGATCATTTCCGTATGTCCTATGGTGAACGACATCACTGCAAGTGTATTCGTATCTGGGACACCTTTTAGAATGGTATCTGTCCCCATCTATTGTCGATAACAAATTTTCTCTTAAAGACCATTTAACGTACAGGGTGTCCACTTTTAGTTAGAAGTAGTGTGATCACTCGAGATAAAAACCGCGTGAGTACTCGATTATTGAAATAACCGACATCGCTCGATTATTAAAAAAACCGCTCGAGTTATAAATTGAAGCGAAAATCGTCGCTTGTTACTTATTACCTTGCACTCGATACCCGAGCTTCGCTTCAAGTGATTAATCGCTCGAGCGATTCACTCGATTCTTAAAATGGCGAGTATCAAGTACTCGATTATTAAAATCATCGGTTTTTCCCAACACTAGATAGAAGGATGCGCTTTTCGCAGCTGGGCTACTTTTCTGTGAAACAAATGATGCAATAATTAGAATTTTTCTATTGTTGTTTTTGATATACTGGATGTTGTTGAGGGTTTTACATTTTCCATACTTCGGCTACCCTGTTATATACAGGGTGTTATGGAAATGACTTATTATATTTAAATGGGATAGTTTGTCCTAGAGAAAGTCTATATACTTTTTTATTTTAATCGAATATTTAAATACTACTAAATACATCTGGATTCAATTAGCAACAATGTGGGTCACTAGAGTATACTAACGGTGTTGTCAGATCACACCTCATGTCTCGCCCTTGGCTTGGATACTTGCCGCGCTCGACTATCGTTGCTTCAGTATGTTTCGAGACTCGGGAATGGAATGACGCTGTCGAGGGTTCCACTTGCTTGATGTATACGAATTTTTTTTTAGTTGTAGCATTACCCGATTTTTTTTTGTTGTGAAATAATTCATAATAAGAAATATTGTGATGTGATTTCAAATTTGTGTGATATTACCTACTGTTGGTTCGGTTGCAAGACATACTTTTTGTGTTTTTTTTTTTATGGAATTTAATTATAGACGGATTATAAGATCGAAGGTAAGACAGTATGTACCTTAAAATTGTAGTATTTTTTTTTCAAAAAAGTTTGAAAAAGAAGTTATAACGCGGATCAAAGACGTCTTGTTGTCTACAACTGAACACGTGCTTTTATAATCCGTGTTGCAATATAACAACACCGCCTCAATAAACTATTAATTGCGAACATCCTCAGTAGCGGCCACGTAAATTTTAATATTTCATATAAAATGTATATTTCGTAAAATAATTCAAAGCGCCATTTATGGTTATTTTTCTTCAATTTATTTTCATCTCAAGATTTGCCGGTTTAAGTATCATAAGTCATTTCCATAACACCCTGTATATGGGTATGTTATAAATTTTTTAATAAGGTAATTCAGTTTTTAAAAGCTTCTCAGAAATATATCATACTATATATTTTTGCTTAATATTATGCCCGAAATTTACGTTTTTAAAAATATATACAGTTTTTTTGAGCAGGTCATGACGGATATTTAGCAAAAAACATTTGCTGGTGCGATTAAATATAAGAAACAAAAATTGAACATTTATCTTCTCTTCTTCTTCCAGTGCCTATCCGTTACCGAATGTTGGCAATCATTCTAGCAATGATAACTTTATTTGCCGCAGCTCTAAATAGTCCTGTGGTGGATGCCTCAAACCAGGTTCTCAAGTTCTTTAGCCAGGATATTCGTCTTCTGCCGATGCTTCTCTTACCCTGAACTTTCCCTTGCAGAATGCATTTCTGTAACTCATATTTGGTTTCGTTCCTCATGATATGACCTAGATATTCCAATTTTCTACGTTTTACTGTGAACATTATTTCTTTTTCTTTATTAAGTCTTTGGAGTACTTTGGTGTTTGATACTTTGTCCTTCCATGATATTTTGAGGATTCTTATATATGTCCACAACTCGAATGCTTCTAGTCTCTTTGTTGTTGCCTCAGTCAAGGTCCAAGACTCTACTCCATATAACAAGATGGAAAATATGTAGCATCGGAGCAGTCTGAGTTTTAATTTTAAGTTCAGATTATGTGTTTTGAACAATTTGGACATTTGAATGAAAGCTGCTCTTGCTTTCTCAATTCTTGACTTTATTTCTTGGGAATGGTCCCACTGTTCATTTAGTACTGTGCCAAGATATGTGTAAGTTGACACTCGTTCTACCACTTTTTCGTTGATGGTAAACTGCATTCCTCCAATTCTTTCTTTGCTAATTATCATGACTTTTGTTTTACTGGTGTTTACTTCTAAGCCATATTTCTTACTACTTTCAACTACCCTGTTCATTAAAAGCTGTAGTCCCTCTGCCGTGTCGGCAAAAATAACGGTGTCATCAGCATATCTAAAATTGTTCATTCGTTCGCCATTTAATAGTACTCCTGCTTCCGTGTATTCTAGGGCTTCTTGGAAGATTGCCTCTGAGTACATATTGAATATAAGAGGTGACAGTATACATCCTTGCCGTACTCCTCGTAAAATTTTCACTTCGTCTGTTTTCTCATTGTTGATTCTAACAGAAGCTGACTGATTCCAGTATAAGTTCTTGATTATGCGTAAGTCTTTGCCATCGACTCCATTATCTTGCAGGACTTCCATCATTTTGTTGTATTGAACTTTATCAAATGCCTTTTGATAACACTGGGAAACAAATTTCAACTTTTTTTTTGTTTCCTGAACAAAACCTATTTTTTTGGATTCAACTGTACCCAAGTAACTAAAAAATACCTATTAAAGATTTTAGTTGGCTCGCAAAAAAAAAAATCTCAATTATTTGTTACAAAATTTTAATTCATAGGCATATACAATGGACATACAAAATACAGATAACAATATATTGTTGGTTCAACAAAAGCAACTAAATAGCACATTTTTATCATTGAATCCAAAGTTTAGACACTCATTTTGCGCTCCTTAGCTTGCCTTTTGAAAGCAGCCTCTGGGGCATCTCTCGTAATAGTCCAGCAGTAGTCGGCTAACATCTCACAGTTCCATTTTCCCTGATATCTTCTTTCCATGTTCGAAATATCCTGGTGGAACCTCTCACCGTGTTCGTCACTTACAGCACCACAATTTTCCGGAAAGTAATCCAGATGAGAATCCAGGAAATGAATTTTCAACGACATATTACACCCTAGGTTTTGGTAACACAAAAGAAGTTGGGCAACCAGGTCTTTATAATTTTCTGCTTTTATGTTTCCCAAGAAATTTTTTGCAACCATTTTAAAGGCATCCCAAGCGTCTTTTTCCTTGCCTTCAAGTATGGAATCGAATTGCGCATCTCCGAAAAGTTTCCTAATCTGGGGACCCACAAATATTCCCTCTTTAATTTTAGCGTCACTGATTCTAGGGAACTTTTCTTTTAAATAACTAAAAGCACGGCCTTCTTTGTCCATTGCCTTCACAAAATTTTTCATAAGTCCCAATTTTATATGAAGTGGCGGTAGTAAAATCTTTTCTGGGGCAACTAATGGCGCGCTGGTCACATTTTTCTTTCCTGGCTCAAAAGACTCTCGGTGGCCAAATTTTCTTTCTGTAGTGATCCGATCGTGCTCGACTGTCCCATTCGCAGAGGAAGCAGCAGTATTTGGTATAACCTAGCTGCATTCCAAGCAAGATCGCCACAACTTTTAAATCCCCACAAATTTGCCATTTATATCTTTCATATTGTATGGTCTCAAGTAACAATTTCAAATTGCTATATGTTTCTTTCATATGGACTGCATGACCAATTGGGACTGAAGGCAATTTGTTTCCATTATGGAGTAACACAGCTTTAAGACTTACTTTTGAGGAATCAATGAAAAGTCTCCAGTCTTTTGGATCATAGTCCAGATTTAAAGCTGCCATTAATCCCTCAATGTCCCTACAGGCTACCAAATTGTTATCCATGTTAAAAAATGGTGTTAGGTTTTTCTGACGGCTTCGGTACACAGAAACTTTTACTTCATCTTCAAGTAAATTCCATTGTTGCAATCGAGAGGCCAATAGTTCTGCTTTTGTCTTGGGCAGTTCCAAATCCCTTATAAGGTCACTTAATTCACTTTGACTTATTTTGTGAGGCTTTTTACTTGGAAGTTCACAGACAAAATCGGAGTCTTGCGAGGTTGATGGGCCGGCGACATTTTCCGGTACACTACCGTTTGAATCCTCTTGATCATCATCAGAATGAAGGGTATATTCCTGAGGTGGATTAGGTATAGGCAACTCGTCACTATGAGGCACCGGGCGTATGGCGGATTGTAAATTTGGATACTGTATCGCAGACCTTTTTTTCTCTGAAAAGCCTTTTTTGATGGGAGGTGTCAAACAAAAGTAACAGTCAGTAACGTGGTCTTTCGGTTCTCGCCAGATCATAGGAACAGCGAAGGGCATCTTACGGTTTTTTCCACTTAGCCAGCCGCGAATGTTGGACGCACATTTGTAGCAGCAGATATGGGGAGCCCAATTTTTATCCTGGTTTCCAACTTTGCAGCCAAAATACAAGTGGTAAGCCTTTTTTATTAAAGGGCTAAGCGTACGTTTTTGTTTCACAAAAGTCATTTCACCACATATATAACAAAAATGATCCGGCTTATTTACACAAACTCGCGACATGTTGCTCAAAACTCTCTAATTTCTCAAATACGAACAGCTCTCGATCAACTGGTGGTTGAAATACAACTAACTAACAATTTAGGATTTATATTATATGTATTTAAACCCCTTATAAAGTACACCTGTTATAATAAATCCAGGTATTTCTCATTTAATGGTGAAATTTTCCCATATATTAAGGGCAGGTAGGTAAATTATCATAATTGGGATGGATCTATAAAACCGGAGCCAACTGAGCCTTTTGCAAGACAGATTGTTAATTAGTATAATAAAATAAGTAAGATTTTGCTATTTTGGTCTCGGAAACATTTTTGCTGTTCCCCAGTGTAATCAATGAAACAGGCATATGTATTACAATTCATATCTCTGCAACGTTGGAAAAGCACCTGTACACTGAACAACGCATCTCTCGTTCCAAGACCCCTCATAAAACCAAACTGTGTTGGTGATACTTGTTCTTCACAGAGTTTGTACAGCCTCCGATGCATGATCTTTAAAAATATTTTCAACAAGTGACTCATGAGGCTTATTGTTCTGTAATCACTGCACCTTTTGGCTCCCTGCTTTTTTGGCAGAACTATAAACTCCGATCTCAACCATTCTTTGGGTATTTTTCCGCTGTTGTATATTTCATTGAAAATGACAGTTAATTCTTTCTTGAAATCTTCATCGAAGCATTTAATGATCTCTGACTGTACTTCATCTGGACCAGCAGCTTTTCCATCTTTGAGTGACAGTATTGCTGCCTCAACTTCATCTAAAAGGATGTCCGGTCCTGTTATGTCGCTCGGTATTTGTTGTTCTGCTCTTATGTCTGAGAACAGTTCTTTTACATAATTTGACCATGTTAATTTTATTTGTTCGATGTCTACAATTATTTCTCCTTGGTCATTTTCCATTTTTCCTATTGATTTCTTTTTGAACTTTCCTGTTATTTCCTTGACCTTCTTATATACCCCAAATGTGTCGTGCTTTGCTTGTGATATTTCAATCTCTATGCATTTGTTTTTGAGTTCTTGTTCTTTTGCTTCTCTGATTTTTCTCCTGATCTGGTTGTTGATGGACCTATATCTGCTCATGTCATTATTTATTTTGTTCTTTCTTCTTTCCTCCATCAATCTCAGGATCTCTTCTGTCATCCAGGGTTTCTTCTTGTCTACATTTGCTGTTAGTATTTCTTTCTTTACTGTTTTCGTGACCTCGACTATTTTATTTATTTTTTCCTCAACTTCTGAGCTATTTTTTACATCACGTAAAGCGTTACTTAGCATGTCCATGACTTGATTTCTCACCTCTGGTTCATTGATTTTTCTTCTATCATAACTAGTTGTATTTTGTTTCATTTTCAGTTTCTTCCATTGTTTGATCCATTGTACAGCAAGATTTTGTAAATGTATGGAAAAATAATATATTAACCTCGGTTTAGGAAGCTGTTATTGGCTCTCACGTCTTAAATCATGAGGCGCGAATTCTACTTTTAAACCTTGGTTAATAATATACTATTTAATCATAGTGTTCTTTAAATACATGTTCAAAAATATCGCCATTGATCTCTACACAGCTTCGGCTTCGTCTACGAAGGTCGCCAGCTGCCCCCCAGTATTTCTAAAGTCGAATTAGTCCTCCCCGAGTGTCGACTTCTATTTTGTAAACTTCATTGAGCCAGCCCCATAAACAAAAGTCTAGTGGTGTGAGGTCTGGAGATCTTGGAGCCGATCTAAGAGGACCACCGGGACCAATCCAAAGCCCCGCATGGAAACATTTCGTCCTAATGTTGCTTGCTGTGTGCTCATAATACAGTTGCATTGCACCTTGACATTTTAGAATCGTCTGAAAAAATTTTTACAACTCATATACATGAAATTAGTTGACACGTATTTCAGGATTTTGCTGAAAAAGATTTTTTTTCGAAAATATCCACATAAATTTTTGATAATATGCTGGATTTTCTCCGATCTTCTTGAAATATGTCTCCAGTTGTACTGATCGGATCAATGTCGGTATTTTTTATTTTATACTTTGTTACGTTAGGTTTCGAAGTGTATTAAAAAAAATTGTCATTGTGAACAAAATAAAAATGATAACATTTATTGTTTAAATAGTTTTAACATGCTGTTTAACCCATCTTAAATTAATTTTAAGAAATACCATTTTGTTCTTTATCCTCTTATCTACAAAACCCATTTTACGAGAAAGTGGCACCTCTTTTAGTTCGGAAGTTATTAAATGTGTTCGAGCTCCAGTCACGCACTGAATGTAATTTTACCTAAGCTTCTCCTTGAAATAGTAAGGTTCCTTCGGATGGGATATGTTTGATTCCTCTTGACTAAGTACCTATAAAATTTTAATTCTCTATTTCGGTTTCACAATTTTATTCATTTCCTGACTAAAAAAGTCAACAGTTAAATTTATGAATGATCTGCTTCTGTTCTTTTTGTAATTCCGTCAAGGGAATGTTATAAACTAATATTTTAATGTGGTTTTTAAATTTGAATTTTAAGTTTTAAATCATTTTATTGTATGTTTAATTATAAAAGGTACAATACTTGATTATTGTGTTTTGACACATTTTATATGCCAGATTGACATCTTAAGGAAACTAATATCTATCTATCTATCAATTATACATATTTTATAAATATTTGAATAAACCTTTTATTATTTTATTATTATTATGCATATTTTAGAATGAACCATTAATATAAAAATAATCATATTTTTTCAGGCTGGACCGAATAGTGGCCTTCACATAATTATCTTTGACGAAATCGACGCCATATGTAAGCAGAGAGGATCTGTGGCTGGAAACACGGGGGTGCATGATACTGTAGTTAACCAACTTTTGTCCAAAATTGATGGTGTAGAACAACTGAATAACATTTTAGTTATTGGTAAGTATTTTAAATATTTCTATACTAATAATTACACTGGGAAACAAATTTCAACTTTTTTTTTGTTTCCTGAACAAAACCTATTTTTTTGGATTCAACTGTACCCAAGTAACTAAAAAATACCTATTAAAGATTTTAGTTGGCTCGCAAAAAAAAAAATCTCAATTATTTGTTACAAAATTTTAATTCATAGGCATATACAATGGACATACAAAATACAGATAACAATATATTGTTGGTTCAACAAAAGCAACTAAATAGCACATTTTTATCATTGAATCCAAAGTTTAGACACTCATTTTGCGCTTCTTAGCTTGCCTTTTGAAAGCAGCCTCTGGGGCATCTCTCGTAATAGTCCAGCAGTAGTCGGCTAACATCTCACAGTTCCATTTTCCCTGATATCTTCTTTCCATGTTCGAAATATCCTGGTGGAACCTCTCACCGTGTTCGTCACTTACAGCACCACAATTTTCCGGAAAGTAATCCAGATGAGAATCCAGGAAATGAATTTTCAACGACATATTACACCCTAGGTTTTGGTAACATAAAAGAAGTTGGGCAACCAGGTCTTTATAATTTTCTGCTTTTATGTTTCCCAAGAAATTTTTTGCAACCATTTTAAAGGCATCCCAAGCGTCTTTTTCCTTGCCTTCAAGTATGTAATCGAATTGCGCATCTCCGAAAAGTTTCCTAATCTGGGGACCCACAAATATTCCCTCTTTAATTTTAGCGTCACTGATTCTAGGGAACTTTTCTTTTAAATAACTAAAAGCACGGCCTTCTTTGTCCATTGCCTTCACAAAATTTTTCATAAGTCCCAATTTTATATGAAGTGGCGGTAGTAAAATCTTTTCTGGGGCAACTAATGGCGCGCTGGTCACATTTTTCTTTCCTGGCTCAAAAGACTCTCTCGGTGGCCAAATTTTCTTTCTGTAGTGATCCGATCGTGCTCGACTGTCCCATTCGCAGAGGAAGCAGCAGTATTTGGTATAACCTAGCTGCATTCCAAGCAAGATCGCCACAACTTTTAAATCCCCACAAATTTGCCATTTATATCTTTCATATTGTATGGTCTCAAGTAACAATTTCAAATTGCTATATGTTTCTTTCATATGGACTGCATGACCAATTGGGACTGAAGGCAATTTGTTTCCATTATGGAGTAACACAGCTTTAAGACTTACTTTTGAGGAATCAATGAAAAGTCTCCAGTCTTTTGGATCATAGTCCAGATTTAAAGCTGCCATTAATCCCTCAATGTCCCTACATGCTACCAAATTGTTATCCATGTTAAAAAATGGTGTTAGGTTTTTCTGACGGCTTCGGTACACAGAAACTTTTACTTCATCTTCAAGTAAATTCCATTGTTGCAATCGAGAGGCCAATAGTTCTGCTTTTGTCTTGGGCAGTTCCAAATCCCTTATAAGGTCACTTAATTCACTTTGACTTATTTTGTGAGGCTTTTTACTTGGAAGTTCACAGACAAAATCGGAGTCTTGCGAGGTTGATGGGCCGGCGACATTTTCCGGTACACTACCGTTTGAATCCTCTTGATCATCATCAGAATGAAGGGTATATTCCTGAGGTGGATTAGGTATAGGCAACTCGTCACTATGAGGCACCGGGCGTATGGCGGATTGTAAATTTGGATACTGTATCGCAGACCTTTTTTTCTCTGAAAAGCCTTTTTTGATGGGAGGTGTCAAACAAAAGTAACAGTCAGTAACGTGGTCTTTCGGTTCTCGCCAGATCATAGGAACAGCGAAGGGCATCTTACGGTTTTTTCCACTTAGCCAGCCGCGAATGTTGGACGCACATTTGTAGCAGCAGATATGGGGAGCCCAATTTTTATCCTGGTCTCCAACTTTGCAGCCAAAATACAAGTGGTAAGCCTTTTTTATTAAAGGGCTAAGCGTACGTTTTTGTTTCACAAAAGTCATTTCACCACATATATAACAAAAATGATCCGGCTTATTTACACAAACTCGCGACATGTTGCTCAAAACTCTCTAATTTCTCAAATACGAACAGCTCTCGATCAACTGGTGGTTGAAATACAACTAACTAACAATTTAGGATTTATATTATATGTATTTAAACCCCTTATAAAGTACACCTGTTATAATAAATCCAGGTATTTCTCATTTAATGGTGAAATTTTCCCATATATTAAGGGCAGGTAGGTAAATTATCATAATTGGGATGGATCTATAAAACCGGAGCCAACTGAGCCTTTTGCAAGACAGATTGTTAATTAGTATAATAAAATAAGTAAGATTTTGCTATTTTGGTCTCGGAAACATTTTTGCTGTTCCCCAGTGTTATCATTTTAAATCAGAAACGATCCGTTTGTGTCACAAGGGTCTGCGCCTTCTTGTAATAACTAAGCTTTCATGGTGTAAAGTTTAAGAATACAACTAACTGTAGTACATATTGGCTGCAACTATAAGTCGTGTCCGAGAAATATCGCATAATACAACTACTGACAGCGGCGTCAGATAACGATTACCTCGTAAATCTCATAGTATCCTTTGAAAGTTTTTACGGATTGAATAAAAACAATATAGTTTATAATACTTCTTTGATGGTATGTAGGTATGACAAATAGGAAAGATATGATTGATGAAGCTCTTATGCGACCTGGTAGATTAGAAGTTCAGGTAGAAATTAGCTTACCCAACGAGGAAGGAAGAATACAAATCTTTAATATCCATACGGCAAGAATGAGACAGTATAAGAAAATCAGTCCAGATGTAGACATTAAGGTAACGTATGAAAATATTTAAAGAAATTTTCGTATTATGAGGTATTTATTATTATTATACGAACATGTGCAAAAAAAACACAAAAATTACAAAATTTTGATTAAGTTTTAGGCTTAACAACTTTTTTATTTTGGGTCCGATATTACTAAATTTTTTAGAGAACGTAGATACAACTATCAGTTTTAACGTGTCTTACAAATTTTATCTCCTCCTTCCCTCCTCCTTGTCAAAGAAAATACTGAAATCATATTGCATTGCATTAGAAAATATGGAAAAATTTAAATTATTGATAACCAAGATCATTTTGCATTTGTTTGAACATAAATGCGTATATTGACATGAACCAAGAAACAAAACGTAAAGAATAGATGAATCTAAATTAAAATTGGTATTTTGCTACTTGATTATTATTCCACAGGGTGAAAAGACACGTTAAAACTGATAGTTATACCTACAGTTCGCTAAAAAAAAATCAGCAATATCGAACTAAAAATAAAAAAGTTATGTTGGGGACACACTACCGATATCCCTTGCTCAGCTAAATATTCGTATGTTATAATTTAAATTCCATAAACATATTTCTGCAACTCTCGTTTCTGCACGTCGTCATGCCAATATTCTAATAATACAATATTTGAGGCTAAAACCAACTTATTTGTTGTTGTTGTTGTTGTTCCACGCTGTCTTCCAAAAAGTGCAACTTGTGACAACACTGTGAATGCATTCCACAAACGAAACATCTCTTTTACCAAGTGTTCCTACGCGACAACCAACAATTACCCATAATGCACCAATTTATAATAATCCTTTGTTTTCATTATTTGCAACTACAACAAGTGAGAAAACAATACCTCTTCTCTCTCGCACTCGCATAATACAATTTATTTAGATCTAATTTTGTGCGTATTTAAAATGTCAAATTCAATATTCCTCTAACCTATATGGCACACTTCTTTGAAATGACCTCTTCACTTCCCTCGTGCCCCCTTGCCATGCAACGGCGCGTTGCAGGGCTCTGATTGGTCAATCGCCGTTACCACGGAAGGATCTCTCTGGGCACGACGCGAGATTCAAGGAGTTAAAAATGCATTACTGAAATTCCGGCCGATAGACTAACACGGCGAGTTTTGGTAGCCATTAAGGTAGTTGTGAAAACCTCTTATACATTAAACTTTCTGACGATTATACCCGTTTAACTAAAAACGTACAAATAAGATAAATACATGGCAGGCAGTGCAACAGTCAGTAGATAAGTTTGTCTGTAATGTCACCATATAGTTGAAGGAAATAGAAGTACTTTTTTACCACGAAACTAAAGTGTATTTTTTGACTTCCCGAATGCTCTGAACCAGCATCCACCTACGACGTACAGTACTACCAACCCGGTGAACCAGAGGGAAACTAACCCTGGGCACATCAAGTTATTAAGCCTAGAACTTAATAAAAATTTTGTAATGACCTTTTTTTGCACATGAATGTATTATTTTAGCAAAACATGCATATGTGTCAAGCCCGTTGGGATATTATTAAAAATTGCAACAATTATTAAACATTTCGATGAGCAGCTTGAAAACTTACCAAATTTAGACATGTCCTTGAATCTGATAATAATTGAGATCATGATGGTGTGAAACATTGACTTGAAACAAGCATGGACCCGGTATTTCTATCTGCTTTGTACACGTCAATGTGACGACTGTTATTACGAAAATACACACAACAAAAAGAGATGGGAATTCTATCTGTAGAATCCCGATTTATTTTTATCTTCTGTCTATTTCCGTTTTCATTCTAACAGCTGATCGGTTTGATATGTCTAGGCTAGGAAAAGCAAACAATTGACGGACGTGACTAAAGTCTATATTTTTATCCAGTTTACCGCAGACTTGGCACAGTCTTACCATATTGAGTTAAGAAGTACTATTTTTTCCACAAACAGTACTTAAATTTAACACACAAACTTTAAAAAGCAACAAAGAATTGTATTTAACAAAACGACATATCTAACAGTTGTTAATCCCGTCAAACGTGAAAGCAGGTATGAAAGACGGCCGTTCCGATAAGGGCTTTATAAAAAGTACGTTTCAAAAGCTTGAAGGCGACTTAATGTCTTTGTCTAATTAACAGAAAACGACAAGGAAAAATTATACTCATTTTCAAACCTCTCCGATTGTTTTTCTGGAAAGTTGTTTACAACCTACCTAAGAATGTGAATCGTTCATTCTTCAAAGACTGTAAACCAACGCCGTATCCTCCTTGATTTAAGATCCTCGGTGTGAATCGTTTTTGGGGCTCACTATATCCATATAAATCAAATACATAGTACAGGTGTTTATTTGTAAACGATTGCTTAATCTAAGCTTAATGTTATAGTATTATTCTTGCAGGAATTAGCCACTATGACAAAAAATTTCTCAGGTGCAGAAATAGAAGGTTTAGTACGTGCTGCCCAATCCACTGCCATGAATCGGCTAATTAAAGCAGCTAACAAGGTAGAAGTTGACCCTGAAGCTATGGAGAAGCTCATGGTAACACATGGTGACTTTATGCACGCTTTGGCACACGATATAAAACCGGTAAGTACAAAAAGAAACTTTTAAAAAAATTAAGGGACATGAAGAAAGGCTGAATATCCAAAATTTATAACTTCACACATCACATATTACTAAGATACTGTAAGACTAGTAAGACTCTCCTAGAGTTCGAATAAAGCTGTAAATAGTAACACAGTCTAAACCCTTATTAAACTGTTTTTTATAATAATGTCACTATGACTGAGTTGGATGGAACTTATTTTTAGCTGTCACTAAAGTAACCTACAGTGATGCCAGATCACACCGCTTGAATATCCGCCGCGTGCGTATTGATATGTTTAACCTTCAGAATCGTTGCTTTAGTATGTTTTGATTCTCGGTGTTGGAACGACTTCGCCGAGGGCTCCACGTACTTGATGTATACGAATTTTAATCGTTTTGTTAGTTGTAGCAACACCCGATTTTTTTCTGTTGTGTATTGTTGTCAAAAACTGAATACGCGCGTTTACAATTCTGTGTTGCAATATGACAACACCGCGTATAATGTACTGACCTCTTTTGAGACTGCCTCAATAGATTATTGATTGTGAGCCATTAGCGGCCACGTAAATTTCCAGATTTCATATAAAGTGTATATTTATTTTTCGTCAATTTATTTTCTTTTCAGGGTTTATCGGTTTAACTATAATAAGTAATTTCCATATCACTCTGTATACTTCATAAATATTTGCGATATATTTCAGAACTGAGAATATAAGTTTAAAATTGTATATTTTAAAAATTATTGTTTAATTAAGTCAAGTTAGAATGATACATTTTTCTATTAATATCTTAGGCATTTGGTACTGCAGAAGAAATTTTGAATCAATATCTTCTACGTGGAATTATAAATTGGGGATCTCCCGTGACCCATATATTGGAGGATGGAAATCTGTTCGCTCAACAAGCCAGAGCTGTAGATACGTCAGGTTAGTACCTTGTTCTATATTATTTTTCTCGTCATAATGTTGTTAGCTTCCGTTTGGTAGTCCACACTAGGATTAGGAACGAAAACTTTTTTGGTTACTTGTTTGATTCTCAACGAAACATAATTTATTATTATTTATTGTTGTCTGTATTAAATATAACTAAAAATTGTTTAGCAGCGTGCAGACCAAGTTTTTAAAATTGACTATGGCCGAAGTTGGTTGAGAAAAAACTTTATAATCGCCATCGCGCATTTCTCAAGTGACACTTAATTTAATAATTGGTAGTAGTCGAGTTTTTGCTCGAACACCTCTGAAGACATGTGACCTAAACATCGTTGTTCTCACATATCGAGGTATTTGGCGTACTTAGCTGAAACTATAACCAAGCCAAATCTCAGACCTTTATTTGAAATCGTCTCAGAAAAAAGATAGTAACCGAGACGGACAGACAGTAACTGACGATTTCTATATGAAACATAAGTTCCAGACATGAGACGCACAGGCAGTAACTGACGAATTCTATATGAAACATAGTGCCAGCCATGAGACGGACAGCAGTAACTGACTACTTCCATATGAAATATAGTGCCAGTCATGAGACGGACAGCAGTAACTGACTACTTCTATTTGAAACATAGTGCCAGCCATAAGACGGACAGCAGTAACTGACTACTTCTATATGAAACATAGTGCCAGCCTTGAGACGGATAGCAGTAACTGACTACTTCTATATGAAATAGTGCCAGCCATGAGACGGACAGCAGTAACTGACTACTTCTATATGAAACATAGTTCCAGTCATGGGACGGACAGGCAATAACTGACTACTTCTATATGAAACATAGTGCCAGCCATGGGACGGACAGACAGAAATTGACGACTTCTCTATGAAACATAGTTCCAGCCATGAGACGCACAGGCAGTAACTAACGATTTCTATTTGAAACATAGTGCCAGCCATGAGACGGACAGGCAGCAACTGACGATTTCTATATGAAACATAGTTCGAGCCATGAGACGGACAGACAATAAGTGACTACTTCTATGTGAATCATAGTTCCAGCCATGCTCAACATGTTTTGATAAACATGGTTTGAAAATACGCTGCAAACACACGTCATACGAATTCATTTTACTCAAAGCTTAACATGGCTTGTTAATCTCTTTTTGTTTATTTCAGGTATTGTGTCAGTATTAATTGAAGGGCCACCAAATTCGGGAAAGACAGCGTTGGCTGCCCAAATCGCGAAAAATTCCGACTTTCCATTTGTCAAAGTTTGTTCTCCCGAGGAAATGGTTGGTTTTACAGAGACTGCTAAATGTTTAAGCATTAGGAAGGTTAGTATCTATAAATTAAACATAATCCTTATACAGTCTGCTTTTGTCACTCATTTACTAACCTCAGTATATTTTCACAATATTACACGATTATACTAGAGGTAGAAAGCTGAATGGGCTTGTTACCGATAATTTTGTTTCATAACTTTTTTTATCGTATTCAATAGAATTCGATCATCTACATAAGCTTTTAAAATTTCAGCTCGATAAGTTTATCCAATCCTCAGATATTCAATGTTAAAGATAGGACTTCAGTAGCAAGCGCCTCGCCGACTCGTGACGTCATACCACATACACGCGCGGGTCGCCGTCCGCGAGGGTATAAGTTTGCTATAAGTAGTCTGTAAATCGTCAGTTCATTACAATCCGTTTGTGTTAAAAATGGGAAAAAAGAGAATATCCTTTTAAGGAAAGGGTTCCGAAGAAAATGCGGCTAGAAGGAAATAATACCGATTCAGTTTCCAGTAGCGACTCTCCATCAACATTTATTTTAAAAGATTTAAGCTTGCCGAATTCAGATTCCGATAGTAGAAAATACATACAATACAATATACAAACCCGAACAAACCCAAAACTTTGGTTTTCAATTTACATTATTATTACTTGGCATATTTATGGCTAGGTATACCTAAATAAAGTTTTGGATTTTTTTCTATCAATAAAAATGTTCTCTTTTGTATTTCTTCTGGAATATCTATATACACTTGTACACTGAATTCCTTTGTTGCGAACTTCAGCTTTAAATAACACTTGAACACCCGTAACTCTATTTTTTTGACAATCAAAAAACCTTGATACTACTTTTGGCTTAAGTCTGATTTTTTCCGTTCTTCATTATTTTTATGTACATATAGTTTTCTGTTTTCTAAGTACATATATGTATATCATATATTTTGTAGTCTGCTTTCACGTTGGCTTATTTAAACTTACGTTAAAGTATCGGGTTTTCTAATATTTACTGTAAATTATTGACCAAATTTACCAATATTTGGGCGTGGTCCTAAAAAAATGTATCCTTCGATTTCTCCTGCGGGGGACTTTTTTTCTCAACTCTTCCCACCTCTCAACTAAAACCTGTATCCGCGCCTGCATGGCACACTAATAAACAGTTTTTCTGGGGCATTTCTGGCCACTCAGGAACCAAATAATATGTATTACGAGCTTTCTTCTCATTCATTTTAATCCAGCAAGAAGATAAAAAGATATTATTTAACGATCAAACGGGCTATGCGCTTTTAAATCGCAACAGTCTTCAAGTCGGAATAAAAGTCTAAAAATTTGGAAATTGGCTTAAAAAGTGTTCTACTTTCGATTTCTAAAATAAAAAAATGCTGAACCCATTTGCTTCAAAAAATGTGAAATAAAGAATTCCCGGTTTCAAAGATATTTTTTATTTATTTACGCGACGTCTTCGTTTTCGACTCAGTTTTTTTTTTTAAGTTTAGTAGTCAACCAACTGACTTCGTTTCGGGTATAATGTTAGTCTAGCTATGTTGCGTCGTTTGTCTTATCTTTAATTTTTAAATCGGGAAAATTTCAATGTTTTAAGATATTTTATTTAATTTATATTATTTGCTTGTAGTGTATATTTTAATTAGGTTCTATAGGTCTGACGATACTCGCATAGAGCGAAACATGTAACCGTAAAAACACTAAATTAATTTTGAGACCGATACTTAGGGCCGATATTTGAATGTTACCTTAAGTTAGACCTTAGCTAAGGTAGCCTTAACGTTAAGCTAAACCTTTAAACAAAATGATGTTTGACGTTTTAAGCGGAATATTACCACGTCCTTACAGATCTATCCCTTTAGATGAGAGTTAAAAATATCTTTATTATACTGTCAAACTTGTGTTAAGGATGACTTATGTCATTTTGTACCTTAAGGTAACTTTGAAATATCGGCCCTTAGTGTATTTTATCAATTATCATAATCTTATGATATTGACAATGAGTAAGTCAAAATTATAAAAAATAAATATCCTTTTATAGTAAATACAGGGTCTTATACAGAATGGCAACTATTTAATTGACCACTTTGGGTATCTTTTGAACGGCAATTTCTACGAAGTTGGTTAAATGTACAGTTTTTAAAGCTTTTTTAGATTCTAGTATCGACGTTGCCGCATTGTTTTGATTTATGAGATACAGAGCGATTTGTTAAAAACGTCTAAAATTAATTTCTTTAATAACTCGGTTTTGATTGAAAAAAATAACGCCCTTTAAATAAAAACTTCGTATTTTTTCTTTTCTATAAAATAGCGTTATCATTTTTTATGTTATTTTTATAATTTAGATATCACGGTCAACTCCAATTTTTATTAAATAAGGACCTGTTATTTTTTATTTTTTGAGTGTATTTTTTCTCTTAAATACAATGATGAATCACTAAATTCTACTTGCCTTCCCAAGTAGCATTTTTAGACACAAATTGGACACACATTCTTTGCTGAGAAACGTTTCGATATATTTTCGATTAAAATTATAAAGTTGTATTGAGACGTAGGTGTTACGAAACTTTTGCGACACATTTTCGAATCCAGTTACTAGAAACACGTAAAGACGTGCTTGTTTCGAAATATTTTACAAACCATAATGTCGATACATTAACGACTCGCAAGATAAATATTTTTCGAAAAAATTTTATTTAAAATTTTTAAAGTTTTGGTAAGACACAAGATTGGATTGAATTCCCCATAAGAGATTTTTTATAGCATCGGTGTACGTTTATTAGCGATAAATAAGCAAGTTATTGTTTAGCGAGATTTCAATTGTTATTTTTCGGTAAAGAAAAGCTTACTGTACTGTATTTATCAACATAAAGTATGGCTATAGGGTATCCTAATTGTTTTGCGCATGGTTTAACATAGCCCTATCCCTTTATACTGTCATTTTTGAATAAACATAAGTAAAGTTTAGAAATATTTTCGAACATTTTCGATAAAAGTTTCGATTGTGCATCGAAACAGCGAAAGTCACAGCTAGTACCAACCACTTGGAAACACGTGTAAATATCCCATTTAAATTGTATACTTTTCGAAAATATTTCCATTTTTGTTGCCAGCAGTTTCCAATTTTGATCGGAAACAGAAACGATAGTTACGATACATGTACCATAATGTGTCTAAAAATGCTACTTGGGTTAGTTTCCTCACAAATTATACATCACGTGGATTGTGAGAATTTTGTCAGTACGATCCTGATTTTTTAAAATAATACGTACATGATATTTTCATAAGAATAACGAAGCTAAAAATATGTACAAATTCAAACATTCAACCGCGTATAAAAAATGGTGATCGAGGTTTGGTAAAGAATATGCCCCACCAGCCCGACTAAAAATGGATATATTTACATATCAGTCAGTTGTAAAAAGACTTGTGAAATTAAAAAGTTCAAATAAATCTTTATTGAAGAACACGGAAGATGATTTTGCTAAATTTAATAATGGTTTGTTTAAATTTCATTATTATATTTAAATCATACGATAAATGTAGACAGCTTTTCATCAAAGTATTCCATGGTGATATCATTTGCAAAAAGAAGTGGATCCTCGTGGAACTCGACATTAAATGTAATCTATTTTCCATTTGTATAAACTTTGGTTACTTTAATAAGCTTATCGTGTGTAATGCAATATTTAATTGATTTATTTATTTCATTATTATTATTTTAGATCTTTGACGATGCCTACCGTTCGACGTTAAGTTGTATATTGGTGGATAACATTGAAAGATTGTTAGATTACGGTTCCATTGGTCCCCGCTATTCCAACTTAACTTTACAAGCATTATTGGTATTGTTGAAGAAGGAACCACCACCAGGAAAGAAATTATTGGTATTATGTACTAGCAGTAGAAGGTGCGTATATATTTTAAATCTAAGAGTATTCAGGTGGTATTATGAGGGGAACTCTCTGCCGCCAATCAAATTTGAGGATTTGTCAAGTGTCGCTGTATTTTTAGCTTAATATAAGAGGAATTTGCGCAAGACAGTCTTATGACTTTTATGTAATAGGTTTGTTAAAAAGAGCCTGGTGCTTGCGTATGTTAATCGTATATAAATTTTAAATCCCCTCTGATTTTCAACAACATAAGTAAGTAACTTAGGGTTTGTTTCCGTTCCTAAAACGTTACTTCTACTATTTATTATTATTATTTTGTGTTCGAAAATGATGCATTTTTGAAAATGAACAATAATTTATGTTACATTATTATTATTATTATTGTAAATAATGTCAAATAAAAAATAGCTTCTAATGCCAACTAGAGTAGAAAAAACAAAACTATTTTCAACAAGATGCTTATTTGCATTGAAGAAAAGTGTTTTTGTCCGATACGTCTTAGTTGTGATATATCGTTGGATTGAGAATATAAAGTAAATTTAATGAAGCATACAATAAAATATTACTTCTATTAAAAAAAGCAAAAATCATGATTGTTGTGAAAAAACGAAACGTCGGATTGAAAGTTTAATTTAATTATCTTAAGGTATGGTTTCGGTAGAACTGCTGGCAGTAACGTCTGGCCGCGACGTCTGGCAGTCATGACCTGCCGTTAACTGTCGAGTGTTTTCCCTGCACCTGCTGGAAGCCATCGGTAGTGAATTATCCCCGTTGAGAAAAGCAGACGTACTGTGGTATCTGTGTATATATCCAAATATTTTCTCGTATTTCTAAATTTTTATAATCCTTATCTTGATGTTGATGAAATTCGCTTTTCTTTGCTTCTGAAATGGGCATTTGATCATCCCCCGCTAAAAAAATTTTGCTACTCATGGCAGAATTGAAACTTTTTCATACACAATCGAATAACAACATTGAAGGCTTTTAGAAGCAAATGTGGTTATAAAATTTACATGCAAGCAGTCGGGCAGTCAGTAGACCGGTTGAACCGTGACATCTAGGACTTTCTAGGGGACATATTTTATTTTCCTAAAGACCAATTCTCGACTCCCAGACGTTAATGCCAGCAGTTCTACCGAAATTCCATACCTCATAGAGAAATAATTGCAATGAGATCGTAAAATTTACTTTCACATATCTCTTTAAATACAATCAGAAAACAAAAAGAACGAAATCGTCAAAATTCGGTTTTGCCCAAATATCTTTCTAAAACTTTAATATACAACATTTTATTCTTAAACGATTAATAAATCCGTGGAAATCTCATTTTAAAATATCTACATAGTCCTCTTAAGAATCTTTATAGCTCTAGGCTATTGTATTTTTTCCAATTCAGAAGAATAAAACAAACGCACGCGACGAGCATGTGAACAGCACACAGGGTCGCATTAACAACAATATAACAATACAATGTCAAACCACGCATATCCTACACTGAACAACGACCCTGTCAGAAATGCAGCGCGCCGGAATCTGAAGTTTATGCATCGAGCACGTAACTATCACGCGCTCATGTTTTTTAAACCTAAGTATCCGGTATATTAAACCAGAAGCTGAACAAGATAGTTTCGCGGTGACTAATTATCGTTCATTGAATACTCCATAAAAACGATACTACTTTTTGTGCAGGCAAGTTTTGGAGGATATGGAGATGTTATCGGCGTTCACGGCAGTTCTCCACGTTCCTAATTTATCTAAAGCAGAACATTTGTTAAATGTGTTGGAAGCCTCAGAAGTATTTTCAAATGCGGAATTGAAACAAGTTACACATCAAGTTCATGGGAAACGGTAAGTGGTCATTTTTATATCCAAAAACCTATCTATCTGGTATTTTCCAAACGGCGAACCTATTTGTTCTAATCAGTACCGCATGCTTGGCTCTATCAACAGGCAAACTAACCAGCTACGAAGTAACAATGCGTTACTAACCCTCTATTATCCCTACGTATTCGCCTCAACTCAGTTTGGAATCCACTAATATCTGTATACAGAGGCTTGAGCGTGTGCAAAATAATTTTCTCACAACTATTGCGCGAAACCTTCAATATCTTAAGTTTAGAAAATGACAGGGCATTAAACGATATATTATTTTTATATAAGACTATTAACTCGAAGTCTGACTCTATGGCCTTTAATGTCAATACCAGTGACTGTGCCACCAAGGACTTTAAGACTTGTGCGATAGACCATTGCAATCATGCAAAATTTCTCGCGCTATGCAATAAAATTAGCCTTTTACAATCAGCTGATGCAAGGTTTTTTCGTGGCATGAAATTAGAACACGCGCTAATTTTTTTGCACATTTTACCTACTACCAACAAAAGAGAATTAAAACCATAACCTCAAAATTTGAAAGGTTTGTTTATCTGTGTTTGATATCAGGTTTGTGTAGTATAAAATAGCTTTTACTTTTTCTCGCTCCATTTTTTACCAGAAAGCAGAACGACAAATATATTAAACTAATAAAATACTTCAATGTTGCTGCGTCTGCCGCGCGTAGTGACGTCACCGCGAGAGGGATTTTTAAATTGCCTATGGAGATTTACAGTGCTGTTAGCGTTTTTGTTCTCTTTTAAAGGTAGTAGGAGGTTTAACGTGTTTGATAGTAGGTGAAATGAAAGACTAATATCATGGTATTTATATATTTATTTATTTATCAAATTAAATCTCACATGACATATGTATACAATACACACGCCACTGAGGTTACGTCATTAATCACAAAGTTACAATTCCTACATTAATAAGTTATACCTCGCAACATTTAATTTCAGAACTATTCAAAACCAAAACCCTACATGTCCAGAAACTCGTCCACACTATATGGTTCCAGACTAATCAATAAATTTTTTATTTTTTGCTTGAACTTCTTCTCGGTCTGTATTATCTTTAGATTATCGGGAAGCTTATTAAATAATCTCAAACACATATAGTGTGGGCTTCTCTCACTTAATGTTAGACGATGCCTAGGGTAATTTACATTTTGGGTTCTTGTATTATACTTATGTTCAGATGAGATACCAAATAGCTGTCTGTTTTTAAAGAAAAATAATAGGCATTCGTAAATGTATAGGCCATACACCGTTAGGATTCCATTGTTCTTAAAAGTCGTTCTACAAGTCTCTAGGTACTTCATTTTTTTGATAATCCTAATTACTCTTTTTTGTATTACAAATAAATTCTGAGCGTGGGAGTGTGCCCCCCAAAAAATTATTCCGTAACTCATAAGGGACTGAAAATTGGCGAAATACAGTATTCTAAGTGTGTTTTCATTCATGTACTTGCTGGTTAATCTTATGCCATAACATACGGAATTGAGTTTCCCGGAAACAGTATTAATATGGTATGACCAGTCCAAATGCTCATCAATGTAAACCCCCAGAAACTTAGTTTGTTTGGAAAAGGGTAGTGACACTTCACCAACTTCAAAATTTTCTGGTTTTTCGACTCTTGATAGCTTAGTTCTAAATAGTACAATATCAGTTTTTTTTTCATTCAGGAATAAGCCATTTTGTCTAAACCATAACTTTACTTCATTGAAGAACATTTCACTAGCATCCAATAATTCGGGAAGATTAGTTTTTCCTGTCAATAAAGAAGTATCATCGGCATACTTTAAGATCCTTTTCGAGGGATCCATCAAATTAATTAAATCATTTACAAAAATAACAAAAATGAGGGGCCCCAATATACCTCCCTGTGCAATTCCGTATTTTGATCCCAGCGGCTCTGACCTACACGTAAACCCCTCCTTTTCAACACTTATATACTGTATTCTATCATTTAAATATGATTGTAACCATTTTAGAGCATTTCCCCTAATACCATAGAGGTTTAATTTTTTTACAAGTATTTCCCTATCTAAACAGTCATACGCCTTTGATAGGTCTAGAAACATACCAATAGCCAGGCATCCATCCTCTAAATATTGCAACACGGTTCTGATTAGTTCGAAAATAGCTGTTTGAGTAGACTTTCCACTCAGAAATCCATGTTGATTTTCAGATAGTAAACTTGAGTTTTTCATGAAGTACAGAATTCGCACATGCATTACCATTTCGAAAAGCTTTGAGAAGCCCGGGAGCAGACTAATCGGTCTATAATTTTCAAATAATTTAGGATTTCCTTTTTTATAGAGCGGCTTTATTGACGCTATTTTTAGCTGGTCCGGGAAGACTCCATATTTTAATGAGTTATTTATTATATATGATAAAACGTTTTTACATTCGCCTATCGAGATTTTAACTATACTAGTGGGAATTTCATCGATTCCAAAACTGTTCTTATTTTTTATTTTTTTGGCTATTTCACATATTTCCCTTGGCGTTGTTGGTTTTAAGTACATGGAATTATTGTTATATATAATGTCAGTACTAAAATTGACCTGTTGTATATCTTTAAAGAGTTTTGGTATGGCTGAAATTAGATGATCATTATAACCCCTCGCTATCTGCTCCGGGGTTCCCTCAATAGCAATGTCACCACTTGACAGCTTCCCATTTTTGCCAGTAATTTCATTACAAATTGACCACATAGATTTCATTTTGTTATCCGAATTATAAATTTTGTTCTCATAAAAATGTTTGCGTGATTGAGCTAATAAATCATCATATTCTTTTTTGGTTTGTTTGTACTGATTTTGAAATTCCTGGTTAAGCCTGGACATATTCAACAAGATGTCCAATCGGTTCTTACATTCTGTTATGCGAGGGTCCCTATACATCTTTTGTTTACTTTTATTATACTTTTTATTGACCAACTTAAGTGGAAAACGTTGCTCAAAAATATTTTTGAACGTTCTCATAAATTCAGACCATTGATCATTTACCCCATCTTTCTTTTTAGCGTAGACCCTTTCCCCATCTTGATTTGCCAAGTTGCGCAAAAAGTCCCTCTTGTTTTGTTCTGAGTAGAAACGTTTCTAATGTGGTGAAGGTTTGGAGAGATCCCCCGACTCAAAAGTGACTCTTTGCGCCATATGGTCATATACAAAATTCTCAAATACTCCTGTATCCCGGATATTACAATTCACAAAAATGTTGTCTATACAACTGTTGGAATTAAAAGTCATTCTTGTGTTTTGATGAATAGTTGGTTCTAAGTTAAATGATTTCATAAGTGAAAAGAAATTAGATGTATCCCTATTTTCTTTTATGAGCTCTATATTAAAATCTCCTGCCACAAGAATAGCTTTATTTTCCTCAAAAATGTTTGTCAGAAACTCTTCCATTTTAGCCAAAAATATATTTATGTCTCCAGATGGGGGTCTATACACACATGCTACTATTGCCCGTAAATTACCCAAGTTACATTCAGTTACTGCACATTCAAAGATCCCACATATAGATAATTTATTTAACTCGGGTCTCAAGATACACTTCACATTTTCTTGTGCATAGATAGCAGCTCCACCATGGTGGCCCATTTCCCTGCAAAACTTGGCTCTTAGTTTGAAATTGTTGATTGAATATAGTTTTAGTTGGTCCTCAGATTTCCAGTGTTCTGATGTGCAGAGAATTTTACATTCAGGATGGTTTTGTAGCATTTTGTTTAGCTTATCTAGTGAATTTCCCAAAGATTGTACATTCTGGTGGATCAAGGTTATGTTTTTACCCTTAGTAAATTTTACTTGTTTGTTTTTATAAGCATTACTTGTTTTTATAAAAAAGACTCTGTATAGTGAACTTGATGGCTCCTGAATCTCTCAATTTGTCTTTTGTAAACCGGGCAGTTCACATCCCGTGCTGAGTGCTGGCTGTCTATTTTACTGAAATTCATTTTTATGCAATTTGGGCAATTTAATTGAAGGCTGAGGCACTCTTTTGAATCATGTTCTTCTCCACATTTCAGGCAACATACTTTTTGTTTACAATATTTGGCAACATGTCCGAAACCGCAACAGTGGAAGCACATTGCCAAATTAATATGTTCCTCTACGTATACTTGTAAAAAATCAAAATTGATCATTTTCCTTTTCAAAAACCATTTTGTGATGTCAGGGGATGCCTGTAGGATCCAATTTTCTTTATGCACGTTTCTGCATTGTCTTTTAGTTATTATTTTAATTTTTTCTTTGACACTATATCCAAGTTGTACTTCAATTTCGCTGTTAAGTCTAATTAGTTCTTCCAAGAATTCCTCATCTGTGTATCCTTTTTCAATGCCTGTTATCATGATCATTGGCTCATTTGGTTGAATTGTTTTTGTTTCTATATGTTTCTTAAGTACCTTATGTTTTTAAAAGCACCATTTGTCTGGTTAATGTCAATGTCTATTTTTAGTTGTTTTAATATATATAGTATATTAATTTCATAAAAATATATCGTACATTACACCTAAATACCATTAAAATTAGACAAAATTCCGGCAAACTTTTAAAACGTCCGTTGAAAACACCCGGGAAATGGGCGACCTGCTCGCCGTCTGTGACGTCATCGCGACAGTGATGAGCCACGGCTTCCTGCGTGGAATCATACTTGGTGTTTTTGTACCTGGTAGGTGGTGACATCCTACCGATAGAATAAGTTCTCTTTTGGTAGTATCATACAACCTGAATTAATATTTTAATATCTAACTATGGTAGACACAACGCGGCAGATTATGCTGTAATTCAACGCTCGGCGTAGCTTATAGCCCAGATAATGCCAAATTGTGGGGAAAAGGCTACCAAATATTTGTTGGATTGCAGAAAGATTTTAAGCAACAATTAATTAACCAGGCAACTTTTACATTAATAATAGTGGCAGAAATAATATAGTAACAATCAAGATAAAGTTATCTGGTTGGTAAATTAAGAATTAAGCTCACTAGGGCACTTTCATTATGATCCCATGATCCATTCATAAGACTCTTGGAAAGTGATGCAGTGATTGTGTGAATGTGAAAATCAGTAATGGGTGGAAGAGAGAACTTCCTAATTTTTTTTAATGTACTCAATAAGTTATTGTACAATTGTGTACGATCATAATAATTCGACTTCATTGTTGTGTTAGATTTACTCATGGTAGGTCAAAGTTCATTTTAGAATTTTGTATTTGCAAACAATATTTCTAAATATGTACTGTACCTCTTTTGTTTTTTGCAATCCGTTAGAGCACAGCGCCAACGTCGCAATATTTACGAGATTAGTTCATTCATCTTTTGGGTTCGAATCGTAACGCAGTTGTAAAATACAAATATATTTTGTCAGACTGTTGGATTAGATTCGTTTGTTACTTTTAAGTATAATGTATTTTTAAACGAATCTCATCGCATTTTCTCATTTTATATTAAAATTATTGGGAAATAAATCTATTTTAAGAACAGTTGCGGATTAATCTTAAACCAGTTGTAATTGCCAAATTAACAAATTTTTAATTGTGATTTTGCAAGATACGTTTACGATAAATATGTCAATCTGGCTATGCTGCAGTAATGACCGAAAGAGGTGGGAAGGACTGTTTGCATTCGTTGCATTGGCTATATACGTAAATTTCTGTAGTTTACAATATCTTGGGCAGAAATGATGTTTTCGCAAAGTTTTCTGGTTAGCTAATTCTCGCTTAAAATATTTCTGCAACCCGGTCTTGCATTGATCGTAGTATATTACTAATTTTAGACTAAATCCATTTTGACTTTAAAATACTTTTGTATACAGGGTGGTCAAGAGATTTTGCACGAACGGAATACTTCTGGATCAATTTCTGAGCAATCCTTTTTAATGGCTTTATGTTTCATGCTTTCTGGTTCCATGAGTTTAAACTTTGAATATCGAGGATTAAAGAAAAATGGATCATTGTAAAATCTGACAACTTATATTTGAAACGCCCGCTGTCATGTCATGTCGATTCAGGAGCTCAACGCATGATGAATTTGAATTGGTCTTTCTTATAGTTCGAAATTCAAAGTAAAGTAAATTATTATATTTTTGTTATTTGTTTACAGAATATTTATTGGAATCAAGAAATTGTTAGGGCTAATCGATATGACCCGACAGACAGACGAACGACAGAGAGTTATCAAGTTAATATCAAAGTTAGAAGAGGATGGCGCATTAGAAGATCCAGGCATGGCCTAAGTCTCCAAAGAGTAGATATGTAAGCGTTAAGTACTTAAAGCTAGCAATATTATATTTATAGTCAATTATGCTTAGGCAGAACGTGTAAAAAAAGAAAAATTGCGTGTTGCAGTGAGATTTCTTTGGTGGTAATTACAATTTTTCATAATTTGTTCATCTGTGACTATTGGAGCTGATAAAATACTACCACGGCGAATTACCAGGAAATAAAATACCTGTAATTTAAGAGCACTTATCAGTGACATCCATTAAGATAAAAAGGTATGCCAAACTACAAGAAAACTATTGGACAGAATTTGTTAAGAATTTAAATTTAGCTTCGAAATATGGTACTACATGACTATATTATTTTTCGAAACAATTTTTCAAAACGGTAAATAACGTTTAAATAGAAAAAATATGGTTATACAGTCATTTTTGAAAGTTTTGCATGCACTATCAATAATCTCAATTAATTTCGTAGCTTAGTTTTAATGCAAACAAATGTCAAACCGAGGTTTTCAGAAAAAATATCTAAAATCAGGCAGAAGAATAAGAAAAACATCTCCTACTCCCTCGATACAGCCGGCCAGCGCGCTGCTGGCTTATGCTGTTCCGCGGCGAAATCCTAAACCGAGCCACGCGGTCCATTGATAAATGCTCTTAAGAGTAATAAGAAGTGAGAAATTTGCTATTTGTCAGATTTTTGCTGAATGCTGCCAAAGAAGTTTCAGTTCAAAAATAAAAAGTTGGTATTGGCGATTCTTGTTAAACATAAACATATTTTTACACTCAATGTTGAACTTTTAAAACTTCTTTTTTTGTTATGAACATTTAAGAATTGGCATCAGGTGCGGTTATACAGGGTGATCGAGTGGTGAGCGGCTTATTAAAATAATGTTATTGAAACGTTGGCACCGGGGTTGGTTAGAACACTGTTAGAAAAATGTTGTGTGTTACACCGAAATTTAAGGTCAATTTTGATTTTCAAATATGATATACTTGTTATTATATTTTTGGATTAAGATTTGAAAAATCTTTGGTATAATTTATTTTCCGTGTGAATAGTTTTTGAGATACAAATAATAGAAAAAACTTATTGTCGTTTGACAGACTGTAGCATTTTAACATCTTAAGTTTGCTTATTCATATCTTTTTTATTTTTCTACACATTTTATAACTACCTGTTTAGTGTTGTGATCGCTCCAGCGAAAAACCGCTCGAGTACTCGATTATTGAAATAACCGATATCGCTCGATTATTAAAAAACCGATCGTGTTATAAATTCAAGCGAAAATCGTCGCTTGTCACTTATTACCTTTCACTCGATACCCGATCTTCGTGCCCCTCCCGAAATGTGCCGATTGGCGACGTTCGAGTTTGACGCTCAGAAGGCTGACACGGCATACATAGTTAAAGGCACATAAACGAGAAGGTGCATGCAAAAAAGTATGACAAATCTCTTCGTGGATTCATCGCCTACATGTGTTATGTTTTGACTGGCTACCCAGCGGCGATTGTAAATTTTTTAAAAAATTAAAGCATATATTTTTTTTAAATCAGAATCCACTGTTCTTCCTTAATAAGAACTCTAGACTAAACTTCTAAAACTTACAAAAACAGCCCCTGGTGTTTTTTCAACACATTCTTCTTAGTCATAAAAATTTCAAGTGATTAATCGCTCGAGCGATTCACTCGATTATTAAAATCGCTCGAGCGATTCACTCGATTATTAAAATCGCTCGAGCGATTCACTCGATTATTAAAATCGCTCGAGCGATTCACTCGATTATTAAAATCGCTCGAGTATCAAGTACTCGATTATTAAAATCATCGGTTTTTCCCAACACTATTCCTGTTTAATCGAAAATTCTGAAGTTAACCGACAGTGGACCATTTCGGTAGAGAATGGAAAACCCAAGATATAAATGTGCAATCCCTTACCCAAGATATAAATGTGCAATCCCTTTTTCTCTGAGATGCACCATTGAGATTCTACAGCTTGTGATTGTGCAATAAATCAAAAACTGTTAATTTTAGATGGATAACCTGTTATACAAAATGTATATTAAGTAAAATCCAAAAATGTAATAAAAACTGCCCATTCTATTTAGAGGCGCCATTTATGGGTATTTTTCTTCAATTTATATTCATCTCAGGATTTACCGGTTTAAATATAATAAGTCATTTCCATAACACCCTGTATTATTTATTGGAAGCGAGATATTAAGGGTGGGAAGTTTTCAAATTCTTTTCTAAAAAGTTTCACAGCCACTTACCACGTATCATCCTGTAGAGGTTCCTCATAATTTCAATATATTAGTTCTTCAAGAATACGTATTAATATTTTTTGTAACTTATCTGTATAGTGCATTCCACTTAATATAAAATGAGGATATTTTTTCTGTGCTCAGCTTAGACGTGTTTCTATTTAAAGTTGGGAATGGTGTACACCAGGGGTTCCCAACCTGTGCGCCCTGAGCCGATGGGCTGTTTTCTGGCGGAGGTGCGGCCTTTTTTTGCACACTGTGTACCATCGGCGATCTTTTTTTGTTTTTATGTTCAATCTGGTGGTGGGAATCTCCAAATGAAAGTAGAAAGTAACGACCTTCTTTTTTTGCTACTCAAGTAGGGGCCGTGACAAAATATACCAAACCTCCAAGTGCGCCGCGAACTGAAAAATGTTGGTGTCTACACAAAGAATATTTCGTAACGGATCATAAACAGCAACTAGTTTCAATGTCTAATTGGAAAATTCTGCCGTACATTTTCATAAATCATATCTAACTTGTTTTCGCCCAGATCGTCTGAAAATAAACCGTTTTATACATTCCATTTTTGTGATACGTCTGTGATAATGTTTGAATGTTTACCACATGGGTTTACCATGTCCGGCTCTTCAAGAAGTTATAATGCAGTTTTTCTATAAACTTACAGGGGAGCTAATATTTAGCCACCTCAAAAATTACATGCGATTTCCTATGTTCAACTAGAAACCTATAATTCCAAGCAAGCGAGTAGTTTACTCGTTCAAACATAAGGGCGAAGATCTACGCGACGGAGTTCGGTTCGTGGTTTTGTTTCAAGTCTGTATGGAGAAAGCTATTAACCAATATCTTCTAAAGTACCTCGAAGGCTTCAACATTATCAGCGATCATCAATATGGTTTTCGGAAGTCCAGATCAACTGGAGATCTTCTAGCCTATGTCACCCATCTTTGGAACAACGCAATCGAACATCATGGGGAGTCTCGGGCTGTTGCACTGGATATTTCTAAAGCCTTTGATCGTGTTTGGCATGAGGGACTTCTAAGTAAACTGCGATCCTATGGTATGCCCAGTCTATTCTGTGCATGGTTTCTTAAGGACCGCTCTCTGCAAGTGGCGATTGACGGATTTCTCTCAGACACCTTCACCATCAATGCGGCGTTCCTCAAGGGTCCATATTGTCCCCCACTCTCTCATGTCTGGAGTTCTGCACCCAAACATACTCTTCGGCTACTGGAATCCATCGAAAGGCGGGCCATTCGTCTGATTGAAGACCACGAGCTGACGAAGAACCTCGACAGCCTAGAACATCGAAGACAGGGTAGGAATTTGACTCTCTTTTACAGATATTTTCATGGAAATTGCTCGGCTGACCTTGCACCTTTAGATTGTTTACTTTTGATTAATAAGAACCATTTAATGTAAAAAGTTGATGGGGCTTTGATGAAAGATACAGAAAGTGCTCACCAAATAGTATTTTTTTCATCTTTTTCAAATAGGAACCATCATAAATTATTTTGGCAAAAAAAAATCGTGAAATAATGCCACAATATGACGATTTTGTATTTCCTGCTTCCGTTACTTCGCTTCATAATCATGCACCGATGAACTAACGCGTTCACTACAACTATTATTAGTATTAGACAGTGTCTTACATAAGGGATGGGATGCGAGGGATGCGAAAATGAGGGCTCGATGAAGAGAGGAACGTCTCATTCACTTTATATTTATCGCTCGCGTCGCGTCGCTTACGCAGGACACGGCGTGAGATGTAAGCTTAATTTAAAAAAGTTTAGTTTATACTGATCATATTCGATTTCTCTAAGAGTATATAAATATTGGGTGTAAAATTATGTTACTAAAAGTCTAGTTATGTACATTATTGTGTAAAGTTTGTAGATTGTTGGAACATTCCAAATAGTCCTGATTAACCAAAATCCATTCATGTCATGAGTAAGGTGGTCATTGGGCAGATTTGGCCGCCCCAAATTAGAATTGTCATATAATCTTTATATGCTTTTAGTAGTTAAAACTAGTTCTTACTAAGATAAATCAGTTAAGACTGTCCTAGAAGAGATTCAAGGTTATGGCTTCTCTTGCTCGAAAAGACGAAACAGGTTGGCCCGGGTTTTGACTAAAATATGTTTAGTCAAAATTAGAATTAACTAAGAAAGTTTATTACTAGTTAAAATGTGTTTAGGAAAAACTAGAATTAATTAACTGATAATGATTGTTAATTCTAGTTTGAACTAGTTAACTAGAATTGACTAGGGAGGATAGTTAAAACTAGTTTATCCTTGGGTTTTAACTGAAATTGGGGTTTTACGGTAACATACAACGTGTCCAAGATAAGGAGGGCCAGTACAGGGATCTCGGATACCGTAAGAGATACGAAGTCGGGGTTAAATGGAGATAGAATTGCGCATTTACGTGCCTAATAATATGCCGTTTAGAAAGTTTTAAAATTCCGGTAGTTCCGGAGATATCCGGAAAAACTAAATTCTGAAAAATCGTTTTATTGTTTTCCTGGGGTTTTTGAGATCGAATTCTAAAGTAAATTGCACTTTTGTATTGCCGCTTTTTCCGCTCTATCTAACAGCGTTAATTGTTTTGTAATCCAACGAGTCCTCTTCGAAGGGCCATTATCAACTTTCTCTTTTTTAAATACGGTCCTGTTTTCCTGATATTGGAATTTGAGAGCTTTTTTCTCCCGAATGCAACGATGTATGACACATTGTGGTTTAATGACGTTTCGAGGGTTTTTTGAACATCAGGAAATCTTGGGATACGGTCCTGTATTTCTCCTAATTTTATAAATAATATCTCATAAGTAAGCTCTAAATTTTTTACTTATATTGGACTAGTTCAATAAATAACAAATAATTTAATAATAAACCACAAATAACGCTGTTAGACATAGCGGAAACAGTGGCAATGCAAAGGTGCAATTTACTTTACAATTCGATCTCAAAAAAAAAAAAAAAAAAAAAAAAAAAAAAAACGATTTTTCAGAATTTAGGTTTTTCCGGATGTCTCCGGAACTACTCGGAATTTTAAAAGTTTCTAAACGGCATATTATTAGGCACGTATATGCGCAACTTTACCTCCATTTAACCGACTTCGCATCTCTTAGGGTTTCCGAGATCCCTGTACTGGCCCTCCTTATCGTGGGCACGTTGTATACATAAAAGGAGGTGAGACGTCGTCAATTTTTGATATTCTTTAATGGACTTCAATTGAAAAACGAACTAGTATAAGGAGATGGGTACTTTAAATGGTAAAAATCCTACTACTTTTAATCTACCACTGAGATCTTAACCTGAATGGACTTTAACATGTTACAGAGCTAAAAAAATGTATTTGATAAAGTTTATATGTAAATCATAGAGGCTAGGCTCAGATATTTTTGTCTTGGATCAAAATATTCTGAATCAACCTATTAATTTATAAGGGCCGATATTTTAAAGTCGCCTTAAGGTACAGAATCACATAAGTCATCCTTAACACAAGTTTGACAGTATATTAAAATTCTCTTTAACTCTAATCTAAATGAATATATCTTTAAGGACGTGGTAATCCTCAGATTTAAAACATAGTTTTTAAAGGTTTACCTTGACGTTAAGGCTACCTTGGGTAAGATCTAACTTAAGGTAACATTGAAATATTGGCCCTAACTTGCCCAAACTGAAAAAACATATTTTGGGATTTACTAAATTCGACACAAGCGGAATTCCCATGCTTTTAATGTGATACGGCTGGGTGAGGTGGCTGGTGTTCGGTTCTACGTGGATGTCCTCTTTTTTCTGTTTATAGCATTTAGTATGGTCAACTTCCATTTAACTAGGCGCGGGTATGGTCCACGAATCAATCAATAGAACCACAGAGATCGCAAAAAATATGTCAAAAATGAAAAACAATATGGCGGTACATGAACAGCTGATATTCCATAAAAATATTTATAATAGGTTAACAATTTATTGAAAAGTGACGGGCATAATGACGGACACCGGTCGATTGAAATGTATCGTTCCGAAATTCATATCAATTTTAAGTATTTTTTATTATTTATAATTTAAAGAAAGAAATTAAATATATCAAATTTTAATATGTTTCAGATATCATTGTCTAGCACAATTTGGAAATGTTCATAAAAATTTGGTATAAGTTTTTCTGTGAAAAAGCTCACAATCCATGTTATCGTGATAGCGCTCTTTGATTTAGAGAAAAAATATGAATTCGCTTCATCTATGAAACCAGTAGATGAGCCAGCATTTATAATATATCTTTTTCTCGAACCGTAACCTGCTTTTCGTTCCAGGGATTTGACCGAGTCGTCTTGCCATGATTTGGACCTCTCTTCCATTCGAAAATACCCAAGTTTCATCTAAGAAAATCACTTTTCTTAACCTCGAGTTATAATTTTCAAGATATTTTTTCAAAAATTTGACTCGTTCACTCGATATTCTTAGTATCTTCTATTTCAGTACTCTCTATAACGAAATCCTATTTTTTTTTATCAGCGCTGACAATAACCTTTACCGATGTTGAATAATAATACCTCCTTGGTAACAGGGATAAATAGTTTTGATTGATTCTATTCCTATTCAGGAATGACCAATAGGTTTATCGCGTTTATATTACGGACATTTTTTTAATACTGTTTTATCTTTAACATGAGCAAGAGCAACACCATAGATGTTTCTCTATAATAAGTTCATAACGCGCCTAGATAAATGTAAGTCGACTAAAGTCGTACAATTGAATTCATAATCTTAATTTATCCAAAAAATGTTTTTTCTATCGGGCATAGGCACCGACCTGTAACTATGGATGCGTACAACTTATGGGATGCGCAGTAAAAAGAAAAATTTTATGAGTGAAAGAATGGGTTGGTGCGCACCGTTTAACGGCTATATTTTTAAAGGTTGCTCGTCGGTTGTCTTGCGCACAATGTTGTCGCCGTCATATAGGCGATCCCGCCGGCTTGGTTGCCAACCAACGACGACCGTCCAGAATCGAAATCAGTCGTATCAAAATTAATTCTAAAAGTGGCTTTCAGTGATGGCCACAAGGCTTTCTTTTATGCGAGAAAATAGATTGTTTATTTCCCAGTAAAAAAGGTCTCGATGTGCCAAAATATTGCCGTGTAATCATTTTCATTAAGGGCGAAGTACGGTCCTGCTCGTCGGTTAAGGTAAATAGTTTATCAGTCGGCATTGCGCATGACATCTGACGATCAGCTTTGTTTACATGCGCGAGGCCCCGCGAGATTTGCCACTTTTGCTTTTAGAGTTTGGCGATCCATAGATATAGGTCAGTGGGCATAGGTCACTTGCCTAGAAAAGCTGAATAAATAATATTTTTCGATAGTCAGGCACAATTTTAAAAACTTGAAAAATGCTTTATGGCTCCTCTGGAAATCGAGCCCATAAATTTCAATTTTCTCGACTATTTTTTTATCAAAGTTATAACATTACGCTTCCATTTAAAAGAACATAAGTTTGACTATATTTTCATTCTGTAATTTTTCCTAAACAGTGAGCGTTACTGCGCTTTGCAGTAATCTGGTCGCAGACTTGTTGAGTTCTTATAGATTTAAAAAATATTCCTGTATTTTGATCCAAAATACTAAACTACCATATTGCTCCGTAGCATCGTGTCGTGCTTTTAACATTACCGATATAGAGATAATCAACCTATGATGACTTTCTGTTAAAATAACGGATCTGTTACGTTTGACTTTATTGGGCAGAAAATATGCAATCCTTTGAATATCACTTAATCACAATTTGTGTTTCATATTGTTCTCTGTATATAGATAGAGATCAAGTGTTTGCTTAGATTTATTTGTAGGGGAGACTGGGGTAATAAGAAATGGGCGTAACAAGAACTGTCTCCTTTTTTTCCAGTTTAAATGGCATTTTACTAATTAGTCATGCAGCCAGTCGCAAAGTAAAAAAACGGATTTTAAAACATATAAAAACAGGATCACACGCTTCACGCCACTGGGGTCTGTCGGGGCGACGTTATTTTATGACACAAGGAATGGCGACCACGGTAAAAAGGGAATACATATAAGGAGAAACTAGGATGGTAAACTATTTTACGCGTATTGAAAGGGCTTAGAGATTTAAATAACTATCTCATAAGTACACTACAGTACAAGTGTAAATTTTAACGTTTTCTAATGATAAAAGGTTTAGGATATTATAAGGATATTCGATTTTACACTCTTCAATTAATTGTTGAATTAATGTGATTGTAATACTTTTTGCACTCGAAGAATATGTGCTCGAAATCACATTTGACGTGGTAGTAATCACATTTATCAGATGAACTGGATAACAGGCATGTCCCGAATAAAGTCGAATAATGGTTATAATAAAACGTCTTGAAACTATTAGATCTTTACCAGTACTTTTTAGGTATATTTTCAACAAGAAATGAATATCTTGTTGGAGAGGTGCTTCCATCTTACATTCCATTTATTCAACATCGCTGATTTAAGGACATCACCGGCATCACTGAGGGTAAGACCAGAGCAAAACTTAAACGTCTTACCAAACCTTGGGCACTCTGTATATCATTTCCATAACACCCTGTATACTAAAACGAGAAGCATTGATAAGATCTGGAAATATTTTTTTCCATTACATTAATTTCCTTCTTGCGTAGAAATTAATTATTGAAAATGTGTCAAATATGTAATAGATTTGTTTAAAATAACAGAAGGGTACCTATCATAGGGCAGATTATCTGTAAATAAATATCTTGCCCCGTTATTCACTAAAGGGGTTTAAATCAAGTCCATCAAAATATTTAGATCTTAGTTGGGTTTCTACCGTGCCATTGTTTTTACATGTCGTATGACTTTTCCGTTTAAATTTAATAGTTTTTAGTTGGTTTTTTCGATTAATATTAACGGAATGTTGTTGCAAAAATACAGGGTCATTTACTGTGAGTTGTCTATTAAAAGATTGCGGGAACTAAAATAGATATTTGTTTGAAACATTGGCACTCGCTATAAAAGATGCCGATCTTCTTAAAGAAGATATTTTGATGTCTCTATCATATCCAGTTATACTGAAAGAATCTATATATTATTATGGATTCTACGCAAGATTCTAGGCAGCTTTTGTATATCATGTCCTATACCTAAGTATAAGCGTATTTGACATATTTAAGGTGCTATGTCTAAAATTTTTGAAATATTGACAAATTAATACTTTTAATGGCGATTTTGCTGCTGATTTCAGTTAGTCCTAGTTGGCTATGACGGCGATTAAAAATAGTCGAACGCTAAAGAAATGTATGAAGTTGTCACGTTACCATTTGAAAATCATTAATAATCATATTCCACAAACCCGAACAAATCAAATCAATCAGCAAAAAACCTTTATCAAAATATGAAATTGGCAATATTTCGAAAACTATAAGTTTTCGGAATAGACCTTATACAAACTAACTCTTATTTTTAATGCTAAATAGAAAATAATTATAAAATTCGTGGATTTCCATTTGAAAATGTAATTTTTTGACATTTTTCAATTTAATTTTTAATCTTATTGTTTAAACAATCTGTATTAATAGTTGCCAAAATTTTATAAATCATCTATTAATGTGGGTCCTTTTCTAGCAGGAACCAAAAAGTCAAATTAAATAATAATGCCTTATAGCAGTGTTCTTCAACCTTTTTGCACCTGCGGACGAGTGAAAATAGGATAAATATTTCGCGGACCAACTGAAGGCTAAGACAAATAAAAACCAATATACTTCTAGATATTTTTTATTATAGAATATGTTATGCAATTACATTTTTTAGTGCGATATCTGCCGCTGCTTCTTTAATATAAGAGTTGATATTCGAGGCTGCAGCGTTATTTCTGAGAGACGAAGCGCTGCATTAACATCTATTCTGTTTTCTGTTTGGTTTTTATTACAGACCTGGCTGAAAAAGTCTTTTTACATAAATGGGAAGTCGAAAAATTTACTAATAATTTGATAGCTTTATAACTGAAACTAACAAGGGGGAACTCACAAATTTGTGAGACCGTGACTTTGAGTTCACCCCATGTTAGTTACCAAACAGGTCTCTTGGAGAAAATGGACTTTTTATTTGAATTTATAACTCGAAAGTTCGATATTCTTTTTCTAGCGATATCCAAAATTGAGGCAATGAATGCACTTTATGTCAGAAGACAACTCGATCAGCTTTTCTTTTTCATGAAGATCAAGTGCACATGAGTCTATATCTTCCAATAATGGATTATTAATCCAGAGGTTACCTTTACGAGGATCTTCATTTTCGGGGAAATACTTATTCAAATTTTCAGCTAATGCTCTTAAATGTTGCTTTATTACGTTAAATATAACTTTCGTGTTCACATCAGCAGCAATCAAAAATGCATCCAAAAGAGAAATCATTTCTACATATTCCTCTTGTAAGCGACTATTCCAAAGAGCTAGACTTGGTTCCATTAGAGAAGAGCAGGCTGTCATAATTGGCAGTAACCTATTTTTATAGACGAGCGGTCGTTGCTTAGCGGCCGTTTCAGTAGTGGCGTCCATAGTTTCTGCTATGTTTTGTTAATAACTTCTTTATACAGTATTTTTCTAATTTATAGTTTTATCACTATTTGGTAAGCAATACATTAATTTTCGATATTATATTGTTATTATACATTGTATTTGTATAGTTTTATACATGATTTACGATTTTACCGAAATTTTTCGCGGACCGGCAGGAAATTTCTACGGCCCGGTACCGCGCCTCGGAGCGGCGGTTGAAGAATACTGCCTTATAGGAAACATTTCTTAATTATTATAAGGTAATTTTAGTCATAAAACCTTAAATATGTCAAACACACTTAAACTTACTTATATGACATGGTATACGAAATCTGTCTAGAATCTTGCATAGAATCCAAAATTGTAATAATATATAGGGTGTTCTATTTAAAATAAGCCAGTTGTCACTGACTTCCGATATAACTGGAAGTGATACGTCAAAATATATTCATTAAAAAGATCAGCATATTTTATACCGAGTACCAATATTTCAAATAAATATATTTTTTTGTTCCCGAGATCTTTTACTAAGCCACACACCGTAAATGACCCTGTAGTGTTCTACTAATGACAATCATCCCGAAATACTTCTTTCTTTATCAAAGGTATTGTAAACTATAGATCCCATAATCCATTCATAAAACTCTTGGAAAGCTGCGATTGTTTGAAATGTTATTGAAAATCAGTAATGGGTGGAAGAGAGAACTACATGTTTGTTGGCTGAATGACAACAATGTTAAAGTCTGGTTATATCAGATGGTTAAATATTAAAAGATAACCATACTTAACGATGAAAAGATAAATCTTAATCATTCACTCTTTTACAAACTACACATGACTGCACCAGGATTGTTTATAATAAAGACGATTTTTCACCAATAATCACAAAAAAAAACCAAATCAACCAAAATATCGCAATGTTTCAGTCATTCATCTTGCTTATCTTTGGGGTCCGAATCGTAGTAAAATAGAACTTGATGTTGCCAGAGTGCACTTGAATTAGTCCAAGATTCGATTAATACTTTTAAGTATAATAATATTTTTTAAAGAATCTCTCATCGCCTTTTCACAGTTTATAGTAAAATTATTGAGAATTAAATTTATTTTAAGAGTAATTGCGGATTAATCTTAAACCAGTTGTATTTGCCAAATTAACAAATATTTAATTGGGATTTTGCAACATAGCTTTGCGATAAATATGGCTATGCTGCAATAATGACCGAAAGATGTGGAAAAGACGGTTTACAGTCGTTGCGTAGGCTAGAACTGTACATTTTTCCATCTATAGTTTGTAGTATCTTTGTTCTTTATACATTATTTGGAGAAACATTTAAAAATTTAATAATACGAAACCTTGAGTTGTCCATTTTAAACCTCCAACTGTCAATTTAGAATGGTTTTAAATTAAAATCCCTTTGGTGAGATGCAAGATATTTTACTTAGTATAGCTTTATTTTTAATACCCCATAGGAAATAAATAATTTACCAACTAGGTAAATTTGTAGCTAAATGTGTAGGCAAATTTTCTAATAAAAATGTTCTGTTTTTACCTAATTTATTTTAAATAATTTTGTTAATAAGCTTGTTAATATGTAGGTACATACTAAGTTGTATATGTATAAAAATCTCACTTTAAATATTGTGAATGTTTTATATTTTTTACTATTTATTTGTTATTGTTAATAAAATTTTAATAAATTTGTTAATTTCAGTACTTCCAAATTACTTTCTGATTCTTTGAAGTATTATAAATACACAAAATATTTTTTTTTACATATTTTGAATTTTGGTGTAATAAATCACACATTACCTAGAATCCTGTGAATACATGGCGGTCAGTGTTGAATTATTTTTTGAGCTTTTAAGACAAACCCGAAAGTTATTATTTTCATCTGCGTCATCTCTATATCCTAACCCTTCCATAGAGAAAAGTTTCAGGTGGGCCAAATGACGCCCAGTCTGACAGTGGTTATACTGTTAAAAAGAAAATATCTACAGGGTGTCCCAAATTCGATGCTCACCATTGCGATCTCGGAAACTATAAAATATACACGAAAGGTTAAATTGTGGCAAGGTTACAGATATTTGGAGTTTAAGTTAATGCCGGTGAGAAATTAAGAAAATTCCGACTACTTCCGGTCCGAAAAAAAAACGAAAATTTCGTTTTTCTTGACGTCACTTTCTGCAGGCTTTTTTACGCTTTTCAGATATCACCATCAGGTCAAGATTTTTTAAATACGGACCTGAAATTTAAATATTACCTTTTGAATTATTTCGTTCCCCCAAGACATAAACCAAAAACAATTGACCAAAGTTTAATTTTTGTTCCAATATAGGGTCCTGATATTATTATGTTTGAAAAATATGCTACTCAAACCAGAAAAAAATATATTTAATAAGCAATATTACAAACGAATTTTACAGTATAATTAAAATATAAAATTTCTAAAATATTTACTCCAACAAAGATAAAATATTTTTAAAAAGTGAGATTTGCAAGAACAATTAATTATTCAACGTTCAATTTAAAAAAAACTGGACGGTTAACAGAAAAATGTATTGAAGCAGAAGGATTGCAGTTTGAATTCTTTGTTATCAAAATATTACTTTTTGAAAATATTTCTTCATTGTTAGTGCCTGTTCTCACCAAAGCAACTGGCAACCGCAATGCAACATATGGTTCTGTAATCGAAAATCCTTATATCGGTCAAAACCAAATTGCCCACAATATCAACATTAGCCAAGCAAGTGTCTCAAGGATTCTTCAGAAACATAGTTTCCATCCCTATAAAATTCAGCGTCGCCAAGAACTTTCTGCAAACAATTTTGATAAACGAGTGGAATTTTGTATGTGGTGTTAGACAAAGTGGCAGTTAATGAAAACTTTTTTAATTTTGTTATGTTTAGTGACGAATGTACATTTCATAATAATGGATCTGTGAATAGACATAATTTTCATTATTATTCTGATTCCAATCCACATCAATTTAGAATAGTAAATATTCAACACAGATGGTCAGTGAATGTTTGTGGCGGAATAATGGGTCGATATTTAATCGGTTCTTACTTTTTTTAAATGGGGAATTGTTTTTAGATTTTTTGATAAATCAATTGCCAATATTGTTGCAAGACATTCCCATCGCCATCAGAGAAATGATGTGGCTTCAAATGGATGGAGCACCAGCACATTTCTATCTTAGGGTCCGTGAATTTTTAAATTTCCAATTTCAAAATCTATGGATTGGAAGAAATGGACCTCAGAATTGGCCACCAAGATCACCCGACTTGACTTCACCTGATTTCTTTTTATGGGGATATGTAAAAGGAATCGTTTACAACGCAGCTCCAACAACACCGGATAATATGAATGAGCGTATTAAGAAGCTTTCCGAAGCATAAGCCCAGAAATGCTCTCAAATGTTGCTGAAGGTTTTAAAAAGAGGCTACGTTTATGTTTAAAGAGTCGGATGGTCGCCATTTTGAACACTTGTTATAAATATAAACAATTGTTTGTTGTAGGTATGTCCAGCAATATTTTCTGTCGTTACCTTTACTACTAAGTGCATTTTCCCTCTGTTTCGGGTTTGTTTATAATTAGCCTGCTTTGTGAATATTTGTATTTTTCATGAAAATGCGAGTAATTAGCTATGGGAGAGGTTAATACTTTTGGATAAACAATTGAATTCTACATCTGCTAGTGACATAAAATACAGGGTGTTATATTTAAATTAAGCAAGTTATTACCATTTCAAACTTGTAATTATTTAGTAGTACTTTTTGGACACCGTGTATAAGTTAGTGAATTTTGCATAACTGATACACAAAACTTAATCAGTGAGTAGAGTCCATTGAGAAATTGGGTTTTAAAAACAAAATACATGTTGAGAATTTAATCATTAAAATTGCTACTACATTTTGACAAAATATGAAATATTTCACAAACCGTAATTTGATCGTAGGAACCGAAAATGAAATAATATACTGGGCATTCCATTTAAAAAAATGCAACTTTGATACGTTTCGTGTTTTTGAGACAACCTGTACACTGAACTCAACTGAAGTTGCGGTCGCATTGCAGTTGCGTTGCTTGCCAGTTGCTTTGGTGAGAACAAGCGACCAACTCAACTGAAGTTGCGGTCGCGTTGCGGTTGCCAGTCGCTTTGGTGAGAACAGACACTTAGACTAAATATTGTAGTTACTTCATTTTAATTAAAATAAATACTGTAAAATTCCTTTGTTGTCCAAAATTTTGACCTGATCGTGATATCTGAAAACCGAAATGTTCCTTATTAGCTGCTATCTTTAAATGCCGCGTAAAAAAGTGGATGTAGAAAGTGCTTTCCGTTTTTCAATTTGTTTATAAATAACGTCATAAATAAAAAAAAATCGGAAAATGAAATTTTCTTTTTTTTCGGATATTCTCGGAAGTAATCGGAATTTTCTTAATTTCTCACCGGCATTAACTTGAACTCCAAATTCTGCAACTTTGCCATAATGTAACCTTTTGTCGTTTCCGAGATCCCAATGGTGAGAATCGAATTTGGGACACCCTGTACTTAAATAAAATAAACATAAATAGAACATTAGTTCTTCTGATAGACTCTGTGAGAGCCGGTGAGAGTTAATAACTCTTATAAAAATATTATACGATCGAATTTATTCATATACAGCGCGTGTGGTAAAAAGAGTAACAAATGGGAAACTTTTTTATCCTTCATTTTACTGAAAAAAGTTACTCTTAAAAAGTTTTACTTGATTGAAAACATCTTTAGCCATAATGGAATATCCGAAATATCAGAGTGGCCAAGAAATGTGAAATTATACCCTGTGTAAAAATACCCTTATTTCTAAACAGCCACAATATTGTGTCTGTATTTGTACAAAAAAAAAAACGAACAAACCAAAATGGAGGCTTCTTAAAAAATAGCATTTACTAATTTTTTCTTTTACTATTTTAGATTAGATTTTCCACGGAAGTCAATTTCTCATCTTGCTTATACTCACTGCTTTATGTCAAGTTGAAAAATCTAACTAAAATAGCAAAAAAATTACAGTAAATATTGTTTCTTAAGAAGCCGCCAGCTTGTTCCAGGTACGAATAGGGATCTAATATTCTGGGATTGTAAAGTATAGTTGTTGCAGAATTATACCGTTGACTCTTACTGCCATAAATAAACTACCTGATTAAACCCTACTGTATACGCCTCAACCTTTTCAAAGCTCAATAAATGGGATTAGGGCCGGCTTGAAAATGTATACCACACCACATGATTTATTTTTATAATTTAAAAATTTTTTAATTAATTCTACTACAGATGCATTTAATGTAGGAGAAATATTATTTCTCCTAATATTGGATTTTAATTGGTGCCACATTAGCTCAATAGGATTGAATATACAATAGTACGGAGGAAGACGCAACACTGTATGTCCATTTTCTGCTGCAAGTTTGTCACACTCGTATTCCTTATTTATTTTAAAAGCTTTTAATACTTCTAGCAGTTCTCGATTTTTTGTAAGTTTCTTCAAAATATAAATCATTTTCAATCATAAAATTTTGAATTTCTGCTTTTGTATTATTAGAATTGGGAATGATTTTTGCTTGCCGACTATGATAACTAGCATTGTCCAATTTACATACACTTCTATAGTATAAATGGCATAAATGGAGTGCAACCTGCAATTCATGCATGCCCATTAACAGTTTTAACGACATAAGAATCTCGAAAACTTTTTAAACTGACTTGGAAAGGAGTATATCTCGTCGCGACATCTCGCCGTGCATTTGCCTACCCAAAATCGCATCTTATAGAAGACCAATGCAGAAGGTATGTTCTGTAAGAATAGAAAAACATAGCAAATGCATCTCTTAATGTCCCGTAATAGAGAATAAATAGAATTTGTTTCTTTTTCGATTTTTTTTTAACTAAGTTTTCTGCCGCCTAAATAAACACTATTTGTGTATTTAGATTTCCGTATACGTATAACGTTTATAAAGCACTCTGGCGGTTCCGGGAACATGTATCTTATAATATGGGAAGTTCTGAATAAATAATTTAATAAAGATTGCCTTAGACCAAAAAATAAATAATTTTCTTTAATGCAGTTGTCATTTATTAAATTAGTTTTCGCTTGCGTCCAAAACACAAACAGTTCCTCTTTTGAAAAATTCACATTTTTCTATATTCAACTCTAAGCAGTAATAAAGTATAAAACTTTAGAAAACTAATTTAATAATGACGGGTGCGTTAATAATATATTTTTTGTTCCAACGCAATCTTGACTAACTTATTTATTCAGAACTAACAAAAAAGGAAGATATTCGGAAGATAAATCCATGTGTAAGTATATACAGCCTGTTCAAAATGAAGTCGGCACTATTGCTAACTTCCTTATTATAAAAGCTACGAATTCGATTAAATTAGCAAAGTAGTGTAGTTTTTCACGCCGATTATTATGTTCATATGAAAAAAACAATTGAACATCAGATGCACGTGATATTTATAAAAATGTATTTTTTTTAAATGGAATGCCCTATATATATATCTATAACCGTTTGATAGAGAGTGAAATTCTAAACAAAATTCATCCTTTACTACATATCGCTAAAATTAATAATAACGGAAATATGTGGATTTTAATTATCAATTTCCTATCGCAGGCGGCTGTGAATCGCACTGACATGAACAAACCCTTTCAAATGTAATTATCCATTTCCTATCACAGGCGGCTGTGAATCGCACTAACAGAAACAAAACCTTTGACCGATCTGTCATGTTCAACATTTTATTTTGTAATTTTTCTTTGCGGTTGGTAAACGTGCTTTAGAACATTATCGTACACTGTTTCCTGAAATAAATTTTCCAGACCGGAGATATTTTTTGATATTATACAGTAAGTTTCGATCCAATGGAAAACTGTTTGAGAAATCGATGCCGAAGAAAACATTTATAATCAATGAAGAGATTTAAATAAATGTCTTGGCGTATTTTGAATCATTCCGCGAAAACTCCACACTGTGTGCGAGATCTTGGACTATGTTTGGGAACTATTCATAATGTATTAAAAACGCACAAGTATACCCTATAAGTATAGACCAACGCAATATTTAATCCAGAGTGACTTAGAAAGACGCATGGAATTTTATCAGTGGTTTATTAATATGGTTAATAATAATCCAAATATGTTGCGCCTAGTTTTGTGGAGTGATGAATCTAATTTCAGTAATAGAGGTATGTTTAACAGAAAAAATACGCATTACTGGAGTCGCGAAAACCGTATGCGTCACCGCCCTTGTAATATCCGCAGAGACGTTTTAGCCTAAACGTATGGTGTGGCCTTATAGGTTCAAAAATAGTTGGGCCAGTTTTTTATGAAGGTACTTTTTCAGAAGATACTCTGAATGTCACACGGTATGTAGAATTATTAAAAAACATATTGGAGGAATTTTTAGACAATGTTAATTTAGCAGATCGGGAAGAAATATTTTTTCAACAGGATGGTGCGCCGCCTTACAATACCTATGTTGTTGCCCATCTACTTACCAATTTTTTTGGACACCGTTGGTTAGCTACACGCGGACCAATTTTATGGCCTCCACGTTCACCAGACATTACTCCCCTTGAGTTTTATTTTTGGGGATTCTTAAAAAATAGGAAATAGTAGGAGGAGATGTGTTTGAACAGTTGATGTAAGTTAATAAGTAAGTAATAATAATTAAGTAATAGATCTTTTAATTCTTGTTATCTGTTCACAGCCGCCCGTGATAGGAAATGGATAATAAATCAAGATATTTCCGTTATTATTAATTTTAGCAATATGTTAAAGGATGAATTTTATTTAGAATTTCACTCTCTATCAAGCGGTTATAGCAGATATAGGGCATTCCATTTAAAAAAATACATTTTTGTAAATATCAAGTGCATCTGATGTTCAATTGTTTTTTTCATATGAGCATAATAATCAGCGTGAAAAACTACACTACTTTGCTAATTTAATCGAATTCGTAGCTTCTATAATAAAAAAGTTGGCAATAGTGTCGACTTCATTTTGAACAATAAATTGAATAGGGTATCCTATTTAAAAAAATTAAATTAAAGGATATTTAAAATGGCTGACGCTAACGAACGCTATATTGTATACCATCGTACGTGTAGCTTGTAAAATATTTTAGGGTTATGCATCTTAGTGAACCCTTTATCTTTTGAATGGGACTTTTTTCTCTATTCCTATTTCATATTCGAACTGAACGACATACATACATACATCTCCATCCTTAAGAAACTAACTGGACACTCTTGAAATGGTTTTAATCGAAAAACAGCAACTCCGCTGGAAATATCATTGTTATTTGAGCGGCAAATAACCATAAATCGAGTATGTCGCGCCAATAAATCAAGTAATCGAATGCTTACATTATAAGCAGGGCCGAAACTACAATGGGGCAACCGGGGCAGTGCCCCGGGGCCCCCGACTCGGGGGCCCCCTGGCAGGGGATGGAAAAAAATTTTTTTAACCCGTTCAAAACATTGCAAAAAAAATTTTTTCTTATTATCTGAATGTCAATATTTTTTGTACCAAAAAAATGCTGCCAGCTGCGAGATATTGAAAATAATTATATTTTATAATATACGATGCATGTACATTTTATTCATTCGATTATCACATACCTTGAATCAACTCTATATATGTATACACCTAGTCTAAAAGATTTGAATTTCCCGCACTAATGGTACCTACCTGGTATTACCTGTTAAGCCCTGTAGCGCTGTTTGTAAAAGTTAGTGTAAGATGTGAATAAAAATTTTTAATTGACAAAATACTTTTATTTTTACTTTGAATTTGCACAATATTATTGTGACGAGTAATTTTTAGGTGGGGCCCCCAAATTTGGTTTTGCCCCGGGGCCCCTTCAGCTCTACTTTCGGCCCTGAATTTATAAGACCCTCTAATTGGAAAAAAGCACGTACTTTTTCATCGATAATTATTTTACAATGATGTGTGAGTTCGGCAGTAAAACCGGGTAAGTGTGATTTAAATTTTTTATAGTTATATCTATAGTAATTTTATGTTTTTAATCAGGAATAATTTAAAACCTTGGATTACAGGTCACAGCGTTACTTTAATAGGTAGTTTAGGTGCTATCGGAGCCATACGTACACCTTTGCACACCCTGTATAGTTGGAGGATTCCCCTCCAAATAAACTTCCTTTGGAAACCAAAAATAACATTTTTGGCAAATATTTAAATCAAAGATATACCTATAATCAACAGTTTATTATAAATACGAAATTATATAAAAACAAACCTTAAGGTTGTAAACATAGGTAATTAATTAATAATAGGAGGCATTAAATTATTTTGCCCAACACGTAACAATCTCGATCAACATATTGTATCCTTAGAGGGCGGAGCAACGATAAAGCGCTCTCTGCTCAAGCGCCTAAAATGGAAACCGGTACCTTTAATGGTAGGTACCTATACGTCCAAATTTTGGAGTTTATCGTACGTATAATATATTTAATTCATTTAGTCTATTTTTAAACCAAGTTATACTTAGGAAATACATAACGTAACATTAAGGATTTTCGCAACCAAATTAAGGGTATAACGAAACAGAAAATGCAAATGATCATCAAATTTCAGGGCCCCAACGAAACCAGAAGAGCGCGCGCGCATCCTTTGTACGCTTGTTCAAATACGTCTACCCTGTCGCAACACGGAAAACCAAACCCGTGTGTGGCCGCTCGCCGAGTGTTGCGCTGCTAACGAGAAGTGCGTGAAAAAGCCGCTCTTATTACAGTGTTTTCTGGCAAATTTATGTGACGGACAAACCTAAAAAGTGGTTCTAATAATTCACAACGTATTTGTCGTTCGATTGTGCTAAAAATTAAAACGTTACAACTCAGATAAACACTTTAGAACAGGTAAAAATCAAGCCGCAAGGTAGTTTTGCATGCCTTCTTGTGTTCTGCGCGCCTACCGTCTTTCGTCTTTATTTGTTGCAGTGCCTGCGACATTCTCGTGCGTGCAAAGTTTTCTGATGTGGGAGCAAAATGCTTTGTTAAATATTTAAATTCATTAAGCTTATAAATAGTGTAAGGAGAATTACTTTGATTAATAAACTAGAAGTTTGATAAGATTAAATTATTTCGTTACAGGAAAGCGCTCGCGCAACGCGTCAGCTGGGAACCCATTATCGTTTTTTTATTATTTATTAGTTTAAATTTTTAACTTTTAATCTTTGATAAAGCGGGCATGTGCTTTATAAAATATTGGGCGTCATATTTGCATGTTTAATTCACAGTTAGATGCTTTGATGAGTTATAATTTTATTTTATTTCTCACAGAATAATAAAATGAATTCCCCGACGGCACGGAACCGGGAGAGGATTCTCGAGGCGATTGACCAGCTACGAAAGCGTAAAGCGCGGCCCGATATTCAGAGAATTTGCAGTTATTTATTTCGGCGATTTCATGTAAATTCCGCAGAAGCTAAGGCCGATTTGGACTGGTGCGTAGCTAATAGTATTGTTTTAAAAGTAGAATACAAAGGCAGCATAAGTTACCGAAATGCCGCTAAAAAATGGGCTCAAATGCGACACCGAGAATCTCAAGGTTATCATTCGAATAATCCGAATGTTATGAACAAATTAGCTGCCAGTAAAAATTTTATGGAACTGCTAACAAACGTTTTTGGAGAATTGGTAGTAGACGAACCCGACTATTTAGAAATGGGAGTTCCACCGCGAGAGATAATCGAAAATATTCTATCAAAAGATAGCGTGAGATACACGAGAAATTACATAGCCATTTTGTTGATAAAAGAGGTCGAGAGAGGTAATTTGATAAAATTAGAAAACGGGCATTTTTTGCTGGGCCCTTATGCCGACGATAAGCGACAGGAATGGATCACAAAAGAAAATGAGGACAAAATTAGTGTCCACCATCAAGAAGTACAAACAAGGCACATTCATAATAATCAAAGAGCTGAAAGTAGCAATGCACATGTTCAGACAGACGCAGAAGTTGATGGAGAAAAACATCATGTTGGCATTGTCAAACCCAAAAAAAGGATGATCGCCAAAGTTCAGGCGGCAGCCCAAAGGCAAGAAAAATTAGAAAGACAAGAAAATATGGACTCGGGAGACGAAAAACGGTCGGAAACGAGATCCGAAACCGGAAATGTTCGGTCGGGAGGCCGACGCAAGGTTAGTCGTTTTTAACCTATTTAATTCAGCTGTCAAATTTTGTAAACAGTTAAATATTTTATTTGTAAACGGGAGTACCTATGGCCAAATATAAATTGGTTAGTATAGTTATAAAAATTTGATTAAAACAATTTAAATGTGTACAACAGAATTTTTGTGTCTTGTCTTGAATTTATTCCGTTTTTGTTATTTTTATTAAGTGATAACCTAGAAAAGTGATTTTTCATTAAATGTAAATATCATTACTTTATTACATAAAACTTTTCTTCTCAAAAACTACTTAATTTTGATATAAACTATTTATATACTTAGGTATGGGGAGTTGTAGATTAAAATTTCATTTGAAATCAAATCGAGAAAAAACTAATTATTGATTAATTTTCTTAAGTATTCCTGGCTATTAAATCATGTTTCCCTGCAACATAGCAGTATAATTTAGAATTATATACATATTAGCTATGTAATAAAATAAATGGTATACATGTACCTACTTGAGTAAATTATTATTTTAATGCGATGGTGGTGGTGGTGGTCGTGGTACATAAGCCCCTAAAGGATAGGTTAAGGACATTATAAAAAGTAATAGGTATTTCTTACCATACATAGGTATCATCTTACTACATGGAAGAATATTCTTATAACCAACAATCATATTATTAAGGTCAATGTGCTTGTTAGTGGCAGTAATTTTTAACACTTTATTACTATTGGATGTTATTACAGAGGAAACAATTGTTGAATTATTAGGTAGGAGGAATATGGAGTTGAAAATCTAATTATTTTTTCAAAATTTTTGGGTAGGCAACCCCATTTTTACAAAGTAGGTGTACTATTTTTATTACAATGAGGTTGTGGATTATAACAAAATATATATCAATAGACGTTAGAAAATTATACCTACATGAGTAATACAATAAAAAATCACAATCTTAACTTTCCTACTAATGCCACAAATACAAGAATTAAAAATGTCAATATGACCTTAATAGATTCAAAATTCTATTGCCTGGAAATTTATTCTATATTTTGAGAGAAAGGAAATGTACAAATTTGCATGCACGATAAGCCAGGCTCAGATGACAGGACTGGCACTCCGTAAATCAAATAGGGATAGAGATACCTATCACTTTTGCTATTTCATAACCTGTAACTAACTATATCATGACTTCGGGCATATCCAGTTAGTATAGTTTCAGATTATGAAACAGTGAAGGAATAGGTGTCTCTATTCCTATTTAGCTTATGGAGTGTCAGTCCTGGAGTAGTTGGCCAGTATTTAAAATGGAGTATACTTGCGAAGTATCGTGTGAATAGTATTCATGGTCATAAAAATATGCAACTTTTCATAGATCACGATTACAATACCCGTGCAATCTTAAAGAAAAATTCATCTTCCAGTTAGTAACAATAGTTTGAATCTAAAATATATAAATTATCTTCCACCAAAGATTTATAATTTGTTGCCTTCTAATGTAAGAAATAATAACGAGAAAGAATTTAAATATTTATGTAAACTATTTATTAAAATAATAGACAGCTTGAAGGGTTTTTTAGATAAGTTTAAACATTTTTTTTTTAAATAACTTAATTCAAATTTTGTGATTTTCACACAATTAAAATTATTATTGTTGATATTGTTTGTATTGTATGTTGAATGAATTGTAAATAAATAAATGAACAATTATTGTACAGTTAACAATTCTTACGACGTGGCAAGTAGGTATACGCCAGTAACAAACATTGGCTAAGTACATCGTTCCCCTAAGCTCGGCTTTAGGAAAATTTATAGGACAGTAGCCGGAAAGAATTAGATAATCCAGTAATTAACAGGAAACCCTAATTAATTAAGATGTCAGGCATGTGAGAATTTCCCATCCGAAAGTTCAATTTATGTTCATTTGTACTGGATTCTTCTTGGTGGACAGGGTCAGGGTGTATGAAATTTTCAAAGAAATATTCAATATTTAGAATACTCCTTGTTCTTGATCCAGGACATTGACAATTTATTGTTAGGAATATGACCTGTGGCTTAAGCTCTCTTAAGAATCTGAGAAATTTTCTTGGAATCGTTGCATTTTTTTTTGAGGTTAAGAAAATGTTATTATTTTTTGCACCAAGCCTCAAATGCTACATACTTTTCAATAAGTATTAGGTATGTCATCAAGGTGTATCATAACCATTGCTCACATCGTAGAACAAAAAGTCATGTGCAAATTTATGCTAATTGCAAAAAAAATACAACAAATGTTTTGAATGCTATATAAAATACATGCAACTAGCAAAATAAAGGTGTTAATTTCCATAGTTACCAAACCTATTTTGTGAAGAGCGATGGTAATTTTTAAATCAAAGTTAATTGCATTTTTTAATTATGACGATTTTAAAATATCGATACATGCATCAAATAACATTGTTAAGTGACATTTTGACCAATTTCAGAGTTCCAAATAAATTTCAATGTTTCAAACCTAAAATTTGGTTTTTTAGTTTAATTTTTTTTTAAATGCCTCTTTCATCCCATTTGTATCTGATTATTTTGGTATTTTGCCTGTAGTATCATGGTAAAGTAATATATCCGAACCTGCTTTGTCTTCTCCTGTAAGAACACAATTTGTCACTTACAATGTTATTCGATGCATGTATCGATATTCACAATTCACAACCTAAAAATGTATTTTCTACAAGTTTACATCTGTGGCGTTCTGAAGGCGCATAAAAGAAAAATATGGCTTAGTTTTTTATGGTCCACCCAAAAATATCAATGAATGTACTTTAATTTCCTTTGAATTTCGAACTATATGACCAACCAATTCATGATACAGTGAATTCCAGAATCGCCATGACTTCAGCGGGCGTTTCGTTTTGTAGCGCACGGATAACCAACGCGGTATGTCTGAGAGAAACCGAAATCCCTGTAAACCAGGCTTTCGTCTCCAAATATAAGCTGCCAGATTTTTACATTGATCCGTTTTTCTTTAACGTTCAATATTCGAAGTAGGTAGATATTATGCAGTAACGTGCATATAAAAGAAGCAACCCAGGGGCGTGCGAACCGGGGGGATATTTGGGTAAATATGACCCCATTCCTCTAAGACTTCAATTTTTTGCCGTTTTGCCATCACATTATGATTTTCTTATGCCTTTTACATAAAAAGAGTACCCTCTGTAAAAGTCGTTAAATGTCATCGTTTCTTTGGGAACTGGGTAAAAACAAATTAAGATACAGATCAATTTTTTTGTAGCTTCGGAAAAAATTACCTAATTTGTTTAAGACTTGCTGCATCCAGTGGCGGTTCGTCCATAGGAGCACATGACCTGTGCACCCCCAAAAATAATAAAACAATAAAATATTAATTTTTTTTTTACATGTGCCCCGAAAGTGCCTCTTTTCTTGCATGTTCTCCTCACCGAAAGTGGCGTTTTCCAAGAGAGCGGGCGGGAAAGTATCGAAGCGGGCGGGAAAGATTTTTCCCGTCCGCTTCGAGTCACCATGTGCTCATAATAAATAAAACCAGAATTGTGGGTGCCGGATTTGAACCCGCGACCCTCAGATCGCCAGGCGGACACTCTACCCACTGAGCCATACTACAAGCGGATTATATATAAATTAAATTGGCAGTTAATTTTTCAAAGATGTTTTAGAAAAATGTCTGAAGAATTTCTTTATTTATATGGCCTCAAAGACTCGGGCACTTGTAAAAAAATAAATAAAACCAGAGATGCCGAGGGCGGGATTTGAACCCGCGACTCTCAGACACAAGGCGTACGCTATACGACTAGGCCACCGAGCCTATTTGTCAAAAATAATAAATAGATATTTACATTCTCCATGCGCGAGTGTTTTCATGTCATGTAGACAGGAAAACTGTCTGAAGAATTTCTTTATTTATTTGGCATCAAAGCTTGTAAAAAAAATACGGTACATATCTCGGGCCGCCGGCCTCGTTTCGGCCCTTGATACGTAATGTACTATTCATTTTATCGTACCGTCAAACCAAACTTATATGTAGTAGCTCACCATGACGTGATCCGCCCGCCGGTCGTTAGATTGATGACGAGGAATGGTCGCATATGCGCTCATGTAAACGAAACGTAATGCAGTTTCCGTTTATTATCAGGCGGCGGTGGACAACGGGGATATCGCGATTTTGAATAGAAAAGGCGCACACTTTTGGAGTACCAATATTTGAATAAATTATTTCGGTAAAATGAATAATTTGATGGTGGAATATTTAAAAAATAACTTTAGCTCTTTTAAATTGGGAGCAAAATATTGAAGTAAAAAAAGGCTGATATTGGGTACATTTTCTGCAAATAAGAACAGAATAATGAACTTTATATTTAAACACTGCACACACAAAAAAAAGTTTTTGTTATGTAAAATTAAAAAATAAATAAAAATATGTTTTACCTGACGCTTTGTCTTTTACTTTTAGTTTCTTTCTACGTTTAGAATGTTTAATAAAAAAGTGTTTGGTCGTTACACCAAGATTTTTTTTGTGACCCTCCTCTATCATAGGTCACGAGCCGGCTGCATCTTAACTTGTTTTTAGCATAGGAAAATCATAATGTGATCATCAAAACGGCAACAAATTGAAATCTTAGAGGAATGGGGTCAACTTTACCCAAATGCCCCACTGGTTCCCACGCCCCTGGTTAAAGTTAACATTATCCCGTCCCAAATTAGGTTGCGATTGCTGAAGTAGTTCCATCTACACAAGGAAAACTAGTTTATAATGGCCATCTTCAAAGGACTCCAGCTTCCTGAGGAAGCGTTTCCAAAGCAATATTCATATTAACTTTTTTTTTCATGTTATACTATCCCCATCCCCTTCAATTTTCGTGTAGAATGCCGACTTGCACCACATTTAATAAAAACACTTCCGAACGCCTTTATGAAGTAGGGAATAAATTGCCTTTTTGCATTACACCGACACGTAAATACCATGTGCGTCTCATACATTAAATAACCAAAGCCAAATTTCTGTACTTAAAATTTTAAGTTATAGTTTATAACCTACAATTCATTTTAACGTAAACTTAAATATTACGCGTTCCTTAGTAATTCCATACTTAAGCGATGACTTGGGAAAGCGAGCATTAAATCCTTGTAAAACTGTGCCATTCCCTCTGAACATAACCTTTATATTTCAGAAAGCCAGAAAAGTATTTGATCCATCTGACACACACGTTCCAAAGAAAAGAGGCCGTCCCGCCGGATCCCTCAACAAATCAACTGTAGAAAAACACATTCCGAAAAGAGATGAAGAATCGAGGCCCGATTCCCGTACATCCAGCGGTAGCCGAGAACAAGGTGGTGTGTGCTCTGTGTGCCACACTCAGAGTAAAAGAGGACCCAGTGATAGAATGGTTGGGTGTCGAGAGTGTAGTAATAAAGGTAATATAAATTATATAGTGTTTGAAACGAACCCTGTCACCAGATAATGACAGTCTGACGTGACATTAATAACCTGCATGCCATAGAATAATAGTTAGGTTTGTACTAGAATGGACACTTCCATGTTAACAAACCTGATAATATTGGTAAGCCATCTATCGGCGACGGCACACCTTTTCCATATTAGAAACCTGTAGTTCAAATTCAATTTAAGAAGCTCTCTACAAGATGGCGCTGATTTTGAGGCTATTTTACTAGCGCATTCACTATATTCTTGGAATAATATGCACCCTTGATTTTATTTATAAACCCATTTTAAAAGCAAGAAAAAAAAAGCAGGAAACAAAATCTAAAACTTGGATTTCCTATTATATGGATAAAAATATGCTTTGCTTGATTTTAAAAAGAAAAAGCATGCAATGGTTTATAAATTTGCCAATATTAATATATTTTTATGGCCGAGTCACAAACTGACCCCTCAGATTATGTTAAAATGTCTTTAAAGCTAAGTGCTATAGCTAATAATAAATCAAATAAATACATTTTTGACAAGAAGCGATATGCGACCCACTCTGCTTATAGAGGGCCAGTGCAAGAACCTTGTCCTCAAGGGTATATCGTCGTTTTTTTTTTATGATCAAACACAAGCACTAAAAAATCCTTTGGGGCACTCTGAGAGTGGTGCGTGTGCGCAAAAAAGCGATGCACGTTGGCTTTGAATCGTTGGAGATTATATTCGTTGGGAAAAACGACCTCGGGAAGGTCGTTCCACAAGGATGAAGTCCTCCAGATGAAAGAATTCTTAAATAATTCGAGGAGTACTAAGCTTAACCAGCTTCTTCTCGATATTTTCTAACTGATTCTGAAAAACCTAGCTTTAATTCTATTCATGCTTGAAAGAACTTTCCGAAGTACTGCAGGACTGGTTAATTTTTCAGTTTTCGAAGTTTTCGTCTTGTCAATACACCACTTTTGTTTAATCTTTCTGCATGCCTCATAAACTGGATAGCCCTTTGATGTTTTTACTTTAGGACTTAAGTCTTTAATTTGGCCCACATTCACTTCTGCAAACAGCGAAGATCGTTCTAAAAAATATATATTCTAAAATGCAAATAACAAAAATGATTTCATTCTGTTCTGTCTTCAACAATATTCTCATATGTTATTGGTAAAAGCTCTTTAATTTATATGAGGGACGTAAATACATACATATACTTATTTAATTTCTATAAGTTGGTATGAATTCAAGGACCGTATTTAAAAATAGTACATTAGTAAGCATATTTTAAAATTAAATTAGTTACAAAAATTTATTATCTTTCAGTTGAATTTGTTTTGTATTTTTTATTTAGTACTTTACTAGTTTACATTATATCTCGTTCACTTAGTGGGACTAGCACTGGCCTGCGACCACCCTCCCACCCCGAAAAAGACTTTAATAAATCTCTGCAAAGCTCCAAGTTCTAGAAATAGGGAACTTAGATAAACATTTTATTACATACTACATAATCAATTGCACTTGGATTCAGACCTGTTGTATGTTAATTTGGTATGATCGATTTTAAACTAAAACTATTAAAAATATCATGCAGATACAGTGCAACCTCAATAATCCGGACTAATTAAAACTGCGGTCATCCGGATTAGTAAATAATCCGGATTATTGAAGCGAGACAGTTTTTTTATTCAAAAACGAAACATTTAATACAAAACAACTAGAAAATAGTACATAAACAAAAATTATTTAAAACAGATGCATACTTATTAAGTTTTATATGATTCCGTGAAGTAATTTGTAATTTTTCTTTGCTTGAATTACCGACGAGCAAACCTTAAAAATATGACCGGTAAACCGTGCGCACCAATCCATTTTTTCACTCATAAAATAATACTTTTTGCTGCGCACCCCAGAAGTTGTCCGTATTTATAGTTATAGGTCGGTGCCTATGTGTGCTTACTTAAAACACTAAATAATCGACTTGCTTTCCCTTTCAGCTCATCAAAGTTGCCTTAATGGAGATGATATGATGTTGAGAATGTATCCTGACAACACGTGGCAGTGCCCACATTGCAAAACATGTGTTATTTGCTACGAAACATCTGATGCTGTAGGTATTTATTAATTGAAATTAATTTCTTTGCATTAGTTTTTTTTGTGTGGCGAGATGATAATAATAATAATAGTTATTTTTGTATTAAGAGTCATTGGTATATATTCTTCAGGTATAAGATTATAGTAAAGAAATTGGAAAATGGAAATTTTCTACGCCAACTAATTATCGAACTGTAAAAAAAATCACGTCCTAAGTAATAAGCTGTTATTAAGTTTAATAATTTTTATTTTAACTAAGATAATGCAGATTCTAGAGTTTAGGGCAGAGTAGTTTACGTCCTGCTCCTGATAGTCTAGTTGTACAGGGTGTCCTATTCTCGACACTTTTATAGGGTATCTCCGTAATTGTTAGTGCTATCAAAAAAGTAATGTAGGTGGCATGTGCTCTTTTTGGGTCAAACTTAAAATGGTAAAATCAAAATTTGAAAATTTTCGCTCGCTTAAGAGATACGGAAGAAAATCAAAAAATTCACAATTTCAAAATTATCCTGTATTTTCTTAGTTAAAAGAGATACAGAAAAATGTTTTATACAGAAGTTTCTTTATATTGATTGTTGAATAATCTGCCGTTTTCAGAATAAGTATACGGGGTCAGGTAAAAAAGTTATCGGACCTAACCTCATTTTTTTAAATGGAACACCCTGTATATTTTAATCTAAAAAGATACTATTTTAAATTCTCCGTTCAAATATATGAATGATATTGGTTTCCTAGGCGATTTATTAAAACTTTATTACTTTAAACCACAGTAGACCATGAAACAGAAGCTAATATCCTAGAAACAACTATGTTGACTATTAACACTTAACGTCAATTTCATTTTTACATGTTCATTTCCGAAAATGACCTATTAACATTTTGAAAAACTGAATGAAGAATATGATATCAGAAATGTATATTTTGTTCGCTATCCGGAAAGACGGTAACCATTTAAGGACATATTCCGAACATTTGCAATGATTCCAGTTATTTTTTACCTTAATCTGAATCTTTTATTTCGTTTCAAAGTAATAAAGTTTAAATAAATCGCCTAGGAAAACAATATCATATATTTGAAAGGAAAATTTAAAATAGTATCTTTTTAGATTAAAATATACAGGGTGTTCCATTTAAAAAATGAGGTTAGGTCCGATAACTTTCTTACCTGACTCCGTATACTTATTCTGAAAGCGGCAGATTATTCAACAATCAATATAAAGACACTTCTGTATAAAACATTTTTCTGTATCTTTTTTAACTAAGAAAATATAGGGTAATTTAGAAATTATCAATTTTTTGATTTTCCCCTTTTATCTCTTAAGAGAGCCATAATTTTGATTTTATCATTTTAAGTTTGACCCAAAAAGAGCACATGACACCTACATTACTTTTTTGATCGCACTAACAATTATGGAGAAGAAAAACAGTGTCGAAAATGGGACACCCTGTACAAGCCCATAACTAGCCCTGGATAATATTGATTTCCTAGTTGATTTATTTATACTTTATAACTTTAAACCACAGTAGACAATAAAACATTTTTCTGTATCTTTTTTAACTAAGAAAATATAGGGTAATTTTGATATTGTCAATTTTTTGAGTTTCTCCCGTATCTCTTAAGCGAGCGAAATTTTCAAATTTTGATTTTACCATTTTAAGTTTGACCCAAAAAGAGCCCATACATTACTTTTTTGATAGCACTAATAATTACGGTGATACCCTATAAAAGTGTCGAAAATGGGACACCCTGTACAGGGTAGTGCATAAAATGTAGCTACATGTAAATTTCCTAAAATTTAAATTTGACATAATAATATCTTACATAAAAATTTAATTTAATTTAGATAGACACTGACCCAAAAGTATCGCCATGAAACTGTAGGTAACAGAAAAATTTCCACTTTTCTTTTAAATAAGTTATATTGTCGAAAAAACGTTTCATAAATATTCAATGCGACATTTCATCCCTTTTGGCTTGTACTAAATTAAAAAAGAATCATTTCAACAAATAAAGTCTATAATACAGAGTGCTACAAAATCATTAGATACAGCCATATCTTTATTTATATATGTTAAGTAAATAAATTAAACGCATAGCACTAGAGTTTATTTGTTGACATGATTTTTATTTTTTATTTAGCAAAAGCCGAAAGTGATCACATGTCGCATTGACTGTTGAACTGACAAAACGTTTTTTCGACAATATAACCTATTTAGAAGAAATAGTGTTAAAAAGTGGAATACTAACAGTGGATCACTCGCTGCCAGTGCCGTAGATAGCTTTGTTTCTGGAAGGATACTGACCCCCCCCCCCCCCCCCCCCCCCCCCGTCTACAGCGGTGCTCGCTCATTATTCATTTTCCCTTCTCCCAAAAAATAAAACGACTTTTAACACTAGCATCATAAAACATCTATTAAATACAAAATGGTTCATTGACGTTAATTAATTTAAATCAAATTTATTTCATGCCATAATTCTTACGCATTTACATACGTCATCAAAATTGATACCAAAAACATTTATATCTCTATGATTGATACAATGCATTTAAAACTATAGATAAGAAATATTTGCCTTGTTAAGGTGAATATATGCGGAATTTTAAGGTTGTGTTAAATATTGTTACAATAAACATAAAGTTTGTTCGGGTTCGTTACCTACCTAAAAATTATATAAATGTGTAAGTTTTTCAAATTTGTTTGAATTTGAAAACGTTCTGCCAAATTGGTTTTAATGTGGTTCATTTTTAATATTCGTACATATCTTTTAATTGTTCACAGTTGTTCTTTAAATCGTTTTTCTGTATTTTTCGTAATAAGGGTACATTACTCTCGAGTGAATTTAATATATTTTTTTGTCCTCTCCTGTATGTTGTTTGACTTGAAGCCATTCTAAACACACATAATATGGGTATTGAACGTGCACAAAGGGCTTGCGGGACATATTCCTATTTCGATTGTGCAAGTAATCATAAAAAAATCCATTTTTTGCAGACTAAAGGTATGGATGGTTTCGGTAGAACTGCTGACAGTAACGTCTGGCCGCGAGGTCAGGCAGTAACGACCAGCCGTTAACTGCCGCGTGTTTTCCCTGCATCTGCTAGACGCCTTCGGTAGTCAATTATCTCCGTTGAGAAAAGCAGACGTACGGTGATATCTGTATATATGTCTAAATATTTTCTCGTATTTCTAAATTTTTATAATCCTTATCTTGATGGTCGTATAATTGATGAAATTTGCTGATTTCTGAAATGAGCATTTCATCCTCCTACGCTAAAAAAATTTTGCTACTCAGCAGTTGACTGCCAACCGTTGAACCATGGCCAACTTCAGGAAGGTAATGGTTGAACCGTGACTTCTCGGGGGTTCTAGGGGAACCACATATTTTATTTTCCTAAAGAGCAATGCTCGACTGCCGGACGTCGCGGCCAGACGTTACTGCCGGCAGTTCTACCGAAACCATACCTTAAGGGCCGGTTGTATAAAACAATTGCGAACTTTGGTTCAACGGAACGCCGATCAACCCGTGAACTACGTTTATTCAATATTACGTTGCTCAATATAAATTGAACTTAAGTTCAGCTAAACTAAGATCAGCTTATCTTGGCGTTACTTCTATTTAGTTACTTTTATTTTTTTTTTAGATTTTTGACTAAAGTATAACCTTTTATTTGATTTGGCGTTTGGCGGGCTTGCTTTTTTACTCGGTGTACCTACTTATAAAATAATGTTAAAAATATCCACTAAAATATTTCAATTTTATTTGCAGGGTTGGTGATATATTTCTAATGCAGATTATTGATTCGATAAAAAATAAATCTGTTATTAGGTACGTTATAATAAATAAAAAAAAACAAACAGCTATGTTTTTGGTTAAGCGTAGTTTTTGCAAATATTCATAATTTGTTCATTTAGTAAATTGATCAGGATTTTCCGGTATGTCCATGTTCAAGTATCCACAAGACCCAAAAATCTTCATCATCAGTTATAATTTCATTAAATTCCTACATTTTTAAAACGATAAAATAACGATAATTTACTGTATAATATGACACGGACCTGACCCAAACAAATATATTTAAGGTTAGAAAGTGGCTTGGATTGACAGTTCAACTTCTGAATCGCCAAAAATAAACGTTCACGTGAACTCCTGATTTAAACTGAGATCAGTGTAGAATACTGTTTGTACAACAACTTTGTTACTTTGAACTAAATTCAGAGTTCAAGAGTGAACTATAGTTCAATAGTAGTTTGTACAACGAGAGTGGATATGATGTCCATATCGCACGATAACGTAAGTTGAGTTAGAGGGCGATATGGACATTCCACTCGAGTCGTACAGTATACTTTTTCTACGACCAACTTTACACTGGTAACATTTTAAAAATATTTTATTTAAATAGGTACAAATAATTTTTACAATACTTAAATAAAGATATTGATTAAGATTTATTTTAATTTACATATATATTAAACTATTATAACTAAATTATATAATAAAAAGATTACCTACCTACTTATTTTCTACAACACTACAAATAATGTACAATTGTTGAATGTACAGTTAGTATATGCAATAGTTTCTTTTTTTGAATGTGCAACATTGTTTTCTGTAACACTATTATATGTTGAGGTAGATGGTAAAATATTCGTGCTATTCTCCACTTGCGTATTGTGCACTGATCTTACAATAGCATTACCAATCTCCTTTTTTTTTGCTTAAAGAATTTTCAATGTAGGTTTCCATCACTGGAGTTGATTTCCAGCCACCGTAGTTCTTAACGGTTAAGGTGTTACCACCTGCATCGGCCAGGATAGTGGCCCCCGAGCGACGGAAACAGTGCCCTGTATAAAGTTCTGAGTTGGGTAATTTTAAAAATTCAGCATTTATTTTCGGCTGATTACCAATTTTGTTGATGCCGACTACTTGTGTAGAGCATTTACCCTTTTGGTAATAAAAAAAAATGCTCTGTGTTTGGTGGTCTAAGCAGCATGTATTTTATAGAAACCTCGTAAAACATGCCCGGGATTACAAATAAACGATCTATTCTTGTTTTTGTATCGATTAATCTGACTTGAATTTCATTTCCCAAGTCTCGAATATGGTTGATTTTCAAATTTTTTAATTCTTGTCGACGGCACCCACCAGAAATTCCAAAAATCAATACCACCTAAAATTTAAATAATATATATTCAAAATAATTATATTATACCTATCAGTAGTAAATAGAAAAAATAACAAATTTAAAAAAAAATTTATCTCCCGTCGGGATTTGAACCACGGACCTTGTTGGTGAAACAAGTGATATGTTTTTGATTTTATATTGCAGCGTCCAATCCATAAATCTTTTATAAGTAAATTCATATTTACTACTTGAAATTTCTGGTAACAATGCTGCGTACGTTTCATTTGCTGCTAAACGGATATTTGGCGGAGTGCCGTTTATTGATTCTTCATCAGAATCACTCATTTTTTATTACTTTTAGATTTAAATTACTCAATAATTTATGAAATAATGACAATAATTACGATCGACAGAATTATGCACTATTAATTGACATTTCAAAAACGAATAGTTACCTGGGTACGTAACTCTTAACTGTGATTGGTCATTTTCATATCTCACGATCGTGCGATATGAAATCATATCCGTTCAGTTAACCGGAATAGCCATCATATCAATTCTGTAAACTGTGAAGGAAACAGCAAATATACATGTGGGAGTAGAAAAAGTGTTTATACAACCGGCCCGTAATGGACCACACTATATTGTATTAAATACCTTTTATATCAATAAAAGAATTTATGCTTAAAATTTGCAGTGATACAATTTTAAAATTTTAAAAATTACACCGTAAATGACGTTTGGTTACAATCTTTTATAAAAAAAAACCATCAACAACAAACAAGATAATGTGACCTTTTTTTTGCTTTGGCAGGTTCATTCGGCCAGTCGCATAATTTGACCTTATTTTGTAACTAATGCAGTTAACGGCTTAAAAAGTTGAGAAAATTTAGAAAAGGTATTGTTTTTATTTCATAAAAATACTAGACTTTTTTATACATGGCATTTTAAAAATTATTCGTTTTTGGTATAATACTCGTGTAGTCATTTTAAAAAAAAATGGAATACGCTATATTTTATTCATCATTACGTGTAGGATTACATTCTTTATCTAATTACTCAGTATGTACAATATGTTTCTATCGAAAGTAAGCGATTAGATGTCCATTAGGGTGACCCATCTTTTTCAACTTTTGATTTTAATTCGGGGCACCATCTACGTTTGGTCTACCCTCAAAAATAATTACCTGTGCCAAATTTTATTTTAATTTCAACAAACTTAAACCACGCCGACCGAACAAACCCGAACAAACCCGACTGAAAGATATAATTTACCATATTTAGATTTTTCAATATACAAAATAAAATATCAACATATGAAGATATTTTTAAATTTATTTTTTGTCATACACATAAATATTATATAGTATATTTAATTCTAAAAAAAATTATATTGCATTTATATTTTAATCTGTTGAAAGGAGTAAGCAAGGATAACTACTACATTGGTTTTAATACTGTTGAATTTGTTGAGCCTGGAAAACGATGACGATAATCTGTCTTTTCTTCATCTTGTTAAAATATTACAGTATTCTGTAATTAACTTAATGCCTCTTTCAGCTGCATCGTGAACGACCTTTAAATCATTCACATTATATTGTCATTATTCCAAGACTCGAGATCTTCCTATAAAAAATCTATATTAACTGAAGTTTTCGAAAAAAGTTATTGGTATTACCATCAAAACATCCCTTAAGTGTTATGTCAAATATATGATGTCTGTCTGGAAAATGCAAAAGTTAATTTCTTAAATTTCGCTCCAATAAAGAGATATTCTGATAGGAAGATGTTGTATCACAAGATAAAGCTTTCACTACATCTTGTAGATCTAGTTACATAAGTAACTAAAAAACGGCATTTGCTGAGGAAATCGAGGTAAAAAGTTTACAAAGTTACATACTGAATATTAACATTTCCTGCTGCATTTTTCCAACTCATACTATCTTATTTTCCGTGTTTCCACTCGACATTCTTCCTCCCTCGAGTAGAATTTATACCCAGCATTGGCGCCCTTCCTTATCTTTATTTTCGTCAATCTTTATTATATTTAGTGCATCCGCGATGTTAAAAAGATGATCCCGATTTTCTATAAAAATATCTTCTTTTGCCTAAAATGATCCCCTGCCTTTTTAGAACTTTACTGCAGTGCTTTCCATTCTGTAGATCCACAAGTTTCTTAATGCAATGTTTTTTGTCCTGTACATACTGAAATATGTCCTTTGTTCCAAAATATCACAGTTTTACATTCGTAAAACTGACGGTTCAGAATCCTAGCGAATTAGGGCCAAATACCCTTACAAATCCATTAAGAACTTTATTATTTCGCATAATAAGTCAGGTACTCAAAAAGTTTTATTTAGCAGAGGAAAAAAAAACATCTTCATTAAAAAGATCTGCATCATAGCGGGTACCAATATTTCAAACAAATATATCTTTTAATAGGGCGCTCATCGTGAATAATAAAAAGTGATCATATCATAAAATCTCTAATTTAAATTTACTTGTATGGTTGTCACTAGTGTGTTGTTTTATTTTAGGGTAACCTAATAGTCTGTTCAGTTTGTGCTGACGGATATCACGCCGGTTGTCATCAGCCAAGAATCACTGAGAAGATCAAGAATGGCCAACGATGGCTTTGTGTTAATTGTCAAGTGACCGATGAAATGAAGATAAACGATATTCAGTCCAATATTGGGGACTCAATTAGCCACAAGATCACCTCATATCGTGATAAAGAAACTGGTAAGCTAACTTTCTAAAACTCTACGCTACGCGCCTCGGTAAACCATCCTTTTCTCTCCACAAAAATGAAACACTTTCCACCTCGGGTTTATTGTATATATGCTACAGTCCCCGACAATAAATCCCGTACAAAGTGTTGTAACTATTTTAATTGCTCTCCGATCTTGGTGGAATTTTTAGCAAAGTGTAAACTTGTGTCTTGGGATGATATTCTGAGTTTTCAAAAAATACCGATGTCTTGATCATTATACAGGCAGAAACAAAAAACATTGCACTCGTCTGAATACATATAACCCCCCCCCCCCCCTTTCCGAGGATGTTGAGAATGGGGAAAATAGTTGTACTTCTCTTTTTGGTTGTAATGGTCTTTCATTCCGGTCCAACTGAAAAAATATATAGTTTGCGCGAAAAAACGCGAAGGCGTGGTCAGTTTATTTTTAATTTTTTAGAAAAATTTTTTTTTTTCTAAGTTAATTTTTTTTAAAATTTCAATTAAATAAAAAAATCATAAAACAGAAAGTAATTAAAAAAAAATTTTTAAACACTTAATTTTTTTTTGGAAATTTTTTTTTATTAGAAGGTAATATTGTTCCATAATGGGGGCGAGTATTGGTCGGTGGAGGGGTTGGAAGTGGTCGGACGCGATATCCAATATATACCACCGTGCTCAGCATCCTCGAAAACGGAGGGAAAGTGTGACCTCTTGAAGCGCGTTTAACCCCTCTGGGAGGTGATTTTTGGTCATTTTGAGGGGTTGCGCAACCCAAATGAGAAATTCTGACGCCGCCATCGTGTTCAGCATCCTCGAAAACGGGGGGGGGGGGGGGGGGGGGGGGGGGGGGGGGCTCTTGTTCCGGCTGAAAATATTTCGATTTTTCGGGCTTTTTCCCGACTCACAGACGCCACTACTAATAGTTCAGCTACATTCTAGCGCTCAAACCGATATCTTGATCATTATACAGGCAGAAACAAAAGTTAGTTTTTTACCCTTAATTTCTTATCGCCCTATGAATGAAAAATTGAGCGGTAGAATTTAGCTAGCTTGTGTTTTATTTTGAAGAGGTGACCTTTTCTTAACACAATGTTTTTGGGTTCGCGTCATTATCTATTTTTTAAAATAAAATATTGCAGTTTTTCAATTTTATTCACAATTGAGAACATCACATTGTTTTATTGAGTAGCATAAACAAATATTCAAACATTAATAGCCCGAGAATTAATATTAATTTATAATCATTTAATATTATTTTAATAGTATACCCTCCCTAATATTTTATCGTCAAACCAAACTATATAGAGGCGGCTCTCCCCGTGACGTGAGAGTCGTTAGATTGATGACGAGAAATGCTCGCATAAATGCTCGCATATGCGAGCGAGTATCAGGTGGCGGTGATACAACAATTTTACATGAAAAAGGCGCACAATTTTGTTCGCGCATGTATGTAGTAATTCGAGCGTGGATGTTTCAATATTTCAATATTACATATTTATTAAGTTAAAATGAATAGTTTGACGGTGGACTATTTAAAAAATAACTTTAGCTCTTTAAGTTTGGAGCAAGAAATTGAAGTGAAGAATGCGGGAAGACCTAAACCCGAAATTAATTTAACGCGGACGTAATCTAGGGACTTTATTAGAAAGTTTAAAAATTAAATATACGAAAAAATAACTGGATATGTGGATGCAGCACAACTAACGGTTTGTTTTGTTTTTCCTGTTTGTTGTTTGGTCGCGGCGTTGCGGAGCTTGCCTGGACAAAAAATGGAATAGAAAATAATCTTCAGAGCATATTTTCTGCCACCTTTATACTTTTACAAATAATTGTTACCATACCAATGACCACGGCCGAGGGTGAACGATGTTTTTCAACATTAAAACGAATAAAAACATTTTTGAGAAATTCTATGACTGAAGAAATGCTAACAGTCCTAGCAATGATATCTATTGAAAAAAAATGTATAGAGGGTATTCCAAACTTTAATGAGGCTGTTATTGATAAATTTTCTACAATTAAGAATCGAAGAATGGACTTTACGTTTGAGCACTATACACTAAAAAAACCTTTCTTATTTTCCAAAAATTGTATTTCCTTGTGTGAAATTAAAAAAATTAATAAAATTATGTTTTACCTAACGCATTTTCTTATCGCTTTTTTCTTCCTGCGTTTAAAACGCCGAAGAACCTAATTATTTGGTCGTTACAGAAAAATAAAATTTTTAAAATAATTTCATAATACTTGTGAATCCCCTCTATCATAGGTCACGAGCCGCCACTGTACAGTACTATAAACCTGACCAACATTATCTTTTTCCGGGTTTTATTGTCGGAGAGTGTATTTTTACATTTTGATAAGTTACAGCATCTACAACTTACAGGCGAAGAACGGCTTACACTTTCCTGCCTTAGGTTTCCATTCAACCACAGGGCCAACACTCCATTCATAAATCTGTTGGAAAGTGAGTTTGTGATTGTTTGAAATGTTATTGAAAATCAGTAATGGGTGGAAGAGTGACAAAACATGTCGGTCTCCTTAATGGCAACAATGTTGAAGTCTGGTTAAATCAAAGATCTTACAAGGTTAAATCCAATAACGTTTAAAAGGTTATGGAGCGCTCTTCATTGTGTCGGAGCGGAGCTAGTCTGGGCAAAAAGCCCAACAAGGTCGTATAATTTACTTTGAGATTCTTTACGTTTAACTATATTATCTATTCAAAAAGTGTAGTTTCGAATATTGGATATTTATAAAAAAGATAGAAATATTGATCCAGTTTTTATATACAGTGTATCCAAGGATGCATTTAACTATTTATGCTTAGCATCAATATTTTTGGTGTATTCATTACTGGATGATACTCTCCAGATATAAAAGTGTATATTTCTAGCCAGATTGTTATATTTATCACTAAGACATCTTGCAAAATCCCAATTAAAAATTTGTAAATTCTACAATTACAACTGGTTTAAGGCCACTAAGGCATATTGTACACTAAAGTGATTAATTAAATAAGTAAATTAAAATAATATGTACCTAAACAAGTTAGATCAAATATATAAAAATAAATAAATAAATTATATAAAACCTGTCTTCACGTACTTGTTACACTGCAAACGTTGTTTAAATATAGAAAAATAAAGATGTAAAATATTTTGATGGGACTGTTCCTTTCTTCAGTATTTTATTCCCATGTACATTACCTACATAATCTTCTTTTGTGAAGTATTTCTCACAAATAACTGTTGTATCACCTGGACTATAATTATTCCTTCTAAGGGCATGTATCCAAATTTGCCGTAGGCTACGGCCCTTTAGTATCATAACGAAGTGGATAAACATTTGGTACATTCTTAAACAAACCGAATTTTCATAGTGATGCAAACTCAAAATCAAATTTCTAAATATATTTACTAACCTGTGAAATTTTAATTTAACACCATTGCATCTTCTAGTGAAGTATTTTATGGCCGCACAAGACTCAACCATCTTGTAAATGCAAGATTTATATTAAGAAATAAACCAACTCGACTGCTTTTTGCCCGGACTAGCACCACGGACCGGTCCATAACCTTTTAAACGTCAATTGTGAGTCAGACCATACTTACCGAAGAAAAGATAAATCCTTGCTTAAATGATCCACTCTTTTACAAACTATACATGAATGCACCATCATTGTTTATAATAAAGACGATTTTTCACCAATACTCACAAAAAAATAAAATAAAAACAACCAAGTATATAAACACTCCCTTAAAAGCGGTTAGTAGCGAGGTAGCGAGTAGCAACAGTGTATTCTTCTTCCATTGATAAAGTTTGACCGTTTGCCGCCGAGCGTACTATCTTTCAACTTGATGTTGTCAGAGTGCAGTCGGTTTATTTCAAACTTTTATGTATAATAATAATATTTTTTTTCTAAATCTCAAGGCCTATTCACAATTTATATTAAAATTATTGGGAAATAAATTTATTTTAAAAGCAATTGCGGATTAACCTTAAACCAGTTGCAATTGTCAAATTAACAAATTTTTAATTGGGATTTTGCAGATACCTTAGCGATAAATAGGACAATCTGGCTATGCTGCAAGCATAACAGCAAGGTGGGGAGTGCACGTTTACAATCCTTACGTCGACTTCAAATGTAAACATTTCTATCTGGAGTTTGTAAGATCTTTGCATTCAACACGCAAAAATGCCAACTTCCAGTTCGACTGTTAACCGGTTTTATGGCATTTTTCAAATTATAAGTCTTATATTGAAAATTTGATTACAGACAAAGAAGTATCTTCTCGTCCAAATTCCGTATCCGGTCGATCGTCGCCGTACGACTCGCTTCCAGTAAGTCCGTCCCCGCCCGACTTAAGCCCACAACCAAAAATCGGATGCGAGACTCCAGATCGCGACGCTCAGTCCGATTCGAACAGCACCAAAGATTCCGAACCGGAGGATCCGAATATCGATCCGTCAATCCCGGATGCGACTCACTGGACCCCGGATGAGGTTTATCAGTATTTTGCGCAGTTTTTCCCCGAGGAGGCCAAAGTTTTTAAGGAACAGGTAAGAATGATCCTCCAGTCCCCATGATACAGGGTGTTATGGAACTGGTTTATTATATTTAAACCTGCAAACCCTGATATGAAAATAAATTTGAAAAATTTTACTTTCAGATAATAAATTACCATCAGTGGCGGTTCGTCCATAGGAGCACGTGCACGCCCAAAAATAATAAATAAATTAATAAAATATTATTTCATTTTCATTTAATATCATTTATCGTATGAAGTCCGAACCTTTCTAATATTTTATCGTACCGTCAAACCAGACTTTAGCTCTCACCGTGGCGTGATCCGCGCACCGGTCGTTATATTGATGACGAGGAATGGTCGCATATGCGCTCATGTAGACGGGACGTAATGCAGTTTCCGTTTTCTATCAGGCGGTGGGGGTAGCGGGAATATCTCGATTTTGATTGGAAAAGGCGCACACTTTTGGAGTGCGCCTTTGTTCGTTTGCATGTGTATATAATATGCAGTAATTCGAGGTGCGTTTATTTCTACCAATATTTTAATAAGTTATTTCGTTAAAATGAATAGTTGACGGTGAAATATTTAAAAAATAACTTTAGTTCTTTTGAGTTTGGAGCAAATTATTGAAGTAAAAAGGCTGTTATTGATACATTTTCTGCAAATAAAAACAGAAGAATGAACTTTACATTTAAGCACTGTACACACTAAAAAACCTTTTTGATTTTCAAAAGTTTTTCTTATCTAAAATTAAAAAATAAATTAAAATGTTTTACCTGATGCTTTTTCTTATTACTTTTTTTTTCTTTCTAAGTTTAGAATGCCTAAGAAATAAAATGTTTGGACGTTACACCAAAAAATTTTTTTAAAATAATTTCACGCTACTACTGAACCTGCTCTATCATATGTCACGAGCCGCCACTGATGACCATGTTGTTTTTTTCATTAGCATCCATACACGCCCCTGCTGGATTAGTAAACATCCCGCGTTGACAGCACAGACAATGGTCTGATTTTAGGGGCCGGTACCCGATTTTAAAAAATATTGAGTGATTTTTTTAGAACGCTCATTTAAATATAAAATACATTAATATTTCCCTAACACCCTGTATTTTGAGGTTGCAATATGACTTATTAGTTATACTTAATTATTTCGTGTTTTAATCGATTTTGAGCTAAAAATATTATTTTTGTTTAAATTTAGTTATAGTGTTATTTTTAAATTTACCAAAGTGAGAAATGAAGTACGTATTTTTCAAAAACTGTATACAAATGAATGGCACCTAGATATTTAAGTGAGTGATAGTGCTTGTCAAAATATGAAAAAAAAATACTTATAAACATGCGGTGCTTTATTTTTGAAAACATGTTTTCATGCACGCATAAGCGGAAAATGTTTAAGAAACGAACAGTAAAAATTACAATTTACCCTGTATGTCAAAAATGAACCATTCTTGACCGCAATTTTCTTAAATTTAACTATTTTCCACATTTTCAAGTTCGCGATGCACCTCCGCGTAATGGCTTATGGGTTAAGAAGAAATGGAGAACTGGTGGTAGTATTTTAAAGGAAATTTTTAAATAGAAATTTTCGACATGTTATGACATGACTTTACGAAACAAGGTTATGCGCTAGCTGATCGAGAACGATTTAGTGCTCAAGGCCGTATTACAGTCGGAAATTTTTATGGCGCCAGCAATGGCAATTATAATTCAAGGATTCATGCACAGTACACCGTTCTCCGTACTACAGTCAGAAATTCTTCTCTTCTGACAATTAAAATGACACGGATTCATGCGCAGTACACCGTTCCCGATCAGCTGTCTCTCATTACCAGAAATGGGGCAGGCGCCATTTGAATTGCCCTTGCCGGCGCAATTGGGTAGACATGGATTATTCTGTTATTTTTAACTGTTTATTATTTGGCCGAACCAGGTATGAACAGGTAATGGCCATTTAAACCCACTGGTACTTAAATTAGCAGTTTACATTCTTTATTAAACTTATGGACTGCTAATTCAGCAACTTTTTGCACCTACTATTTGTAAATAGCAGTAGCTGCTTTCACTGGTAATCAAAACGAACAGGTTTGCCCATCTCTAATTCTGGGGATATTTTAGGGATTTCGACAGTACCCACTGCTGTTCTGACCGTTGACAATGCTCCAGCTGATCGAAAACGGTTTACTGCGCATGAATACGTGCCATTATAATTGCCGGCGCAAGAGAAAAAATTGCCGAGTCTAATACGGCCTTCATGAATACGTGCAATTATAATTGCCATTGCAGGCGCAAGAGAAGAATTGCCGTCTCTAATACGGCCTTAACTTCAGATTAAAAAATCGAACCTTACTGCAAAACTAATAATGAATGTTTGTTACAGGAAATAGATGGGCGTTCCTTACTTCTGCTAAAAAGAATGGACGTATTGACTAATTTGAATTTAAAACTTGGTCCAGCCTTAAAAATTTATCGTCATGTCACTATGCTTCAAGTGCGAAGAGACGATAGAAGTCTGTACTGGCTTTAAAGGGAACGTTACGTTTTATGCCCATTTGCGTTTACAGAATTGAAACCTTATTCCTTAAGGTAACTAATTTAATACAGAGTAGACATGAAATTAACTACCAAGAACTTTAAAAAAATATTTTAGTTGTTTCAATGAGCAATTAGTGGTCGAAAATGTTGAATCAAGCCGTAAAATAGTAATTATTTTTATTCTAAATTGAATGTATTGCAAGTAAAAATGTAGCATTATATTTACTTATTGTTTATCCAAACCAAATAAAACTGATTTAAATATAAATTTTCAGCATTTAAACGGTATCATAAGCCAAGAGCTCAGATTGAATACACCAGTGATTCCTAACCTTTTCGAGTTCACGGCGCACTTAGTTGGTTGGCTTTCTGTTACGGCGCCGCGCCGTACGTTAGTAGCAAAAAAAATGTCGTTACTTGCTACTTTCATTGAAGACTCCCACCACCAGATTGAGCATAAAACCCAAAAAAAAGGTCGCCGTTGCTACACAGACTGATGACAAAAAAAGGTCGTTACTTTTATATGGGGCCGTACCTCCGCCACATTGGCTCATCTCGCCCCTAATCACAGGTTGGGAACCACTGGTATACACAATTGTCAATTATATTGACCCGGTACATTTATAGGTAGAAAACCCGGGCTGTGTCTTTTTTCCACTTGAGCTAAACATAATATCATCGCATGTACTAAATGAGACATAAAAATATGAAATAGGATTTTATAATAGTGGTATTGCGGCTTTTCTTTATATTTTTTGTAATTGCCATTTAGGGAGGAAAATAAATTATATTTGGTTTGGATAAAGTGTACCGTTTTAACTAGCCTAACAATACTTGCACATTATAGTTGATATTCTATTCTGCGATCGAATTCAAATACAAATAAAAATGCTCTGTTAATATTTTATGTTATTTTTTGCGAGAAGATATAACGAAGCCGACGACGCCTCCTGAACTAAAAAATAATATTTAAAATAATTAACTTCAAAGATAATTTTTATTTCCGTGGGAATTCGATCGGAGAATCAAATGTCAACTATACATATTTCTCAACTTAAAGATTCAGTAGACTTTAAAGTAGTTTTTGCACAAGAACAATTATTTGTATTATCAGTAAGTGCAATAATCAAAATGTAATTTTAAAAAGAAACCTAGTTTCCCCCAATGCGATGTAAAGTGATCCGGATAAGAATGGACTCTACAGGGATCTGGTTAACCAGGAAATGATTTGATATGGCAGATCTTCTCGCATGCTAATATGGTTAGGAATTTAATAATAATATACAGGGTATCCTGCATTAGTGAGTTCTGCAGAGTCATATGTTCAAATTTAAAAAATGTCGAACATTTGGGCAAAACCAAATTCTTGATTTCGTTCTTTTTGATTTCTGATTCTATTTAAAGAGATATATGAAATAAATTTTACATTCTCGTATGCCACTTTTTCTCGTCTATAACATAACTGAATTAAATTTTTAATCTGACGTTTCGTTTTTCGCAACCGTCATCAACCTTGTTTTTTTAAATAGTATTTTATTTTATGCTTTCTGAACGGCAGTTTATATTCTGAATCCAACGATATAGCACACCTATTATCACTGGGGAACAGCAAAAATGTTTCCGAGACCAAAATAGCAAAATCTTACTTATTTTATTATACTAATTAACAATCTGTCTTGCAAAAGGCTCAGTTGGCTCCGGTTTTATAGATCCATCCCAATTATGATAATTTACCTACCTGCCCTTAATATATGGGAAAATTTCACCATTAAATGAGAAATACCTGGATTTATTATAACAGGTGTACTTTATAAGGGGTTTAAATACATATAATATAAATCCTAAATTGTTAGTTAGTTGTATTTCAACCACCAGTTGATCGAGAGCTGTTCGTATTTGAGAAATTAGAGAGTTTTGAGCAACATGTCGCGAGTTTGTGTAAATAAGCCGGATCATTTTTGTTATATATGTGGTGAAATGACTTTTGTGAAACAAAAACGTACGCTTAGCCCTTTAATAAAAAAGGCTTACCACTTGTATTTTGGCTGCAAAGTTGGAGACCAGGATAAAAATTGGGCTCCCCATATCTGCTGCTACAAATGTGCGTCCAACATTCGCGGCTGGCTAAGTGGAAAAAACCGTAAGATGCCCTTCGCTGTTCCTATGATCTGGCGAGAACCGAAAGACCACGTTACTGACTGTTACTTTTGTTTGACACCTCCCATCAAAAAAGGCTTTTCAGAGAAAAAAAGGTTGCGATACAGTATCCAAATTTACAATCCGCCATACGCCCGGTGCCTCATAGTGACGAGTTGCCTATACCTAATCCACCTCAGGAATATACCCTTCATTCTGATGATGATCAAGAGGATTCAAACGGTAGTGTACCGGAAAATGTCGCCGGCCCATCAACCTCGCAAGACTCCGATTTTGTCTGTGAACTTCCAAGTAAAAAGCCTCACAAAATAAGTCAAAGTGAATTAAGTGACCTTATAAGGGATTTGGAACTGCCCAAGACAAAAGCAGAACTATTGGCCTCTCGATTGCAACAATGGAATTTACTTGAAGATGAAGTAAAAGTTTCTGTGTACCGAAGCCGTCAGAAAAACCTAACACCATTTTTTAACATGGATAACAATTTGGTAGCCTGTAGGGACATTGAGGGATTAATGGCAGCTTTAAATCTGGACTATGATCCAAAAGACTAGAGACTTTTCATTGATTCCTCAAAAGTAAGTCTTAAAGCTGTGTTACTCCATAATGGAAACAAATTGCCTTCAGTCCCAATTGGTCATGCAGTCCATATGAAAGAAACATATAGCAATTTGAAATTGTTACTTGAGACCATACAATATGAAAGATATAAATGGCAAATTTGTGGGGATTTAAAAGTTGTGGCGATCTTGCTTGGAATGCAGCTAGGTTATACCAAATACTGCTGCTTCCTCTGCGAATGGGACAGTCGAGCACGATCGGATCACTACAGAAAGAAAATTTGGCCACCGAGAGAGTCTTTTGAGCCAGGAAAGAAAAATGTGACCAGCGCGCCATTAGTTGCCCCAGAAAAGATTTTACTACCGCCACTTCATATAAAATTGGGACTTATGAAAAATTTTGTGAAGGCAATGGACAAAGAAGGCCGTGCTTTTAGTTATTTAAAAGAAAAGTTCCCTAGAATCAGTGACGCTAAAATTAAAGAGGGAATATTTGTGGGTCCCCAGATTAGGAAACTTTTCGGAGATGCGCAATTCGATTCCATACTTGAAGGCAAGGAAAAAGACGCTTGGGATGCCTTTAAAATGGTTGCAAAAAATTTCTTGGGAAACATAAAAGCAGAAAATTATAAAGACCTGGTTGCCCAACTTCTTTTGTGTTACCAAAACCTAGGGTGTAATATGTCGTTGAAAATTCATTTCCTGGATTCTCATCTGGATTACTTTCCGGAAAATTGTGGTGCTGTAAGTGACGAACACGGTGAGAGGTTCCACCAGGATATTTCGAACATGGAAAGAAGATATCAGGGAAAATGGAACTGTGAGATGTTAGCCGACTACTGCTGGACTATTACGAGAGATGCCCCAGAGGCTGCTTTCAAAAGGCAAGCTAAGAAGCGCAAAATGAGTGTCTAAACTTTGGATTCAATGATAAAAATGTGCTATTTAGTTGCTTTTGTTGAACCAACAATATATTGTTATCTGTATTTTGTATGTCCATTGTATATGCCTATGAATTAAAATTTTGTAACAAATAATTGAGATTTTTTTTTTGCGAGCCAACTAAAATCTTTAATAGGTATTTTTTAGTTACTTGGGTACAGTTGAATCCAAAAAAATAGGTTTTGTTCAGGAAACAAAAAAAAAGTTGAAATTTGTTTCCCAGTGTTATTAGTGTTTGGAAAAACCGATGATTTTAATAATTGAGTACTTGATACTCGAGCGATTTTCATAATCGAGTGACTCGCTCGAGCGATTAATCACTTGAAATTTTTATGACTAAGAAGAATATGCTGATAAAACACCCGGGGCTGTTTTTCTTTAGAAGTTTAGTCTAGAGGTTTTATTAAGGAAAACAGTTGATTCTGATTTTCAAAAAAATTATATCCTTCGATTTTTAAAATTTACAATCGCCGCTGGCTAGCCAGTTAAAAATCCACTTGGCATACCTTTTTGTATGCACTTTCTCGTTTATGTGCCTTTAATAAAGATGTATGTCGTGTCAGCCTTCTGAACGCCAATCAGCAGATTTCGGGTGGCGCGCGGCGAGGCGAAGATCGGGTATCGAGTGAAAGGTAATAAGTGACAAGCGACGGTTTTCGCCTGAATATTTAACTCAAGCGGTTTTTCGCTCGAGCGATCACAACACTACCTATTATTTATTATTATTATTTTTGCCTTCGAAAATGATACGTTTTCGGAAATTAAAAATAATTTATATTTCATTATTGTTAATAGTTTTCAATGCTAACCAGAGTAGGAATACAAGAATAAAAACAAAACGATTTTCAATAAGGTGCTTATTTGCATTTAAGATAAGTTTTTAGTCTAAAACGCCTAATCAATAACAGGTGCGATATATCGTTTGGATTCAGAATATAAAGTGGACTTCGTAAAGCATAAAATAGAATGTTACTCCTATTTTAAAAAATTGATGATGGTTGCGAAAAAACGAAACGTCTGATTGAAAATTTAATTAAACTATGCTATCGAAGAGAAAAAACGGCAATGAGAATGTAAAATGTACTTTCACATATCTGTTCAAGTAGAATCGGAAATCGAAATCGTAAAAATTCGGTTTTGCCAAAATTTTCGGAATTCTTTAAATTTTGAAAACATGACGTTAACGAGTTCCCTAGCTTTCTTATTCGGGACACCCTGTAGAGCCAAACCCGTCTGTACTAGTGTTGTGATCGCTCGAGCGAAAAAACGCTTGAGTACTCGATTATTGAAATAACCGACATCGCTCGATTATTAAAAAAACCGCTCGAGTTATAAATTTAAGCGAAAATCGTCGCTCGTTACTTATTACCTCGATATCCGAGCTTCGCTTGACGCCGATGTACATTCGAGCAATTTTTTCTCTCGATAGGAAATACTCTAGTTATAAATTCAGGCGAAAAATCGAATCATTGCCTTTCACTTGATACCCGATCTGCGCCGATGACACTTAGAAGGCTGACACGACATACGTCTTTCTTAAAGGCACATAACCGAGAAGGTGCATATAAAAAAATATGCCAAACCCTTAGTGGATTCATCGCGACATGGATTTTGTTTTGACTGTCTAGTCAGTGGCGATTGTAAATTCTTGAAAAATGAAAGATATAATTTTTGTTAAAATCAGAATCAACTGTTCTTCCTTAATAAAAACTCTAGACTAAACTTCTAAAACTTACCAAAACAACTTCTGGTGTTTTATCAACACATTCTTCTCAGTCATAAAGATCGCAAGTGATTAATCGCTCGAGCGATTCACTCGATTATTCAAATCGCTCGAGTATCAAGTACTCGATTATTGAAATCATCGATTTTTTCCAACACTAGCTTTATTAATTTTAGCTTCTAGTATATTTAAGATTTTTGCCAAACATGGATTATTTCCTTGTACTTTCATGAATTTTAAAACTTCGATTTAAATGTACAAATTCCAGTTTTGTTTGAGAATGGTTAGTATTGTTAACATAACGCGGGCAGTTTGATCATTCGTCCCAGGATTTTTTTCTTTCCAAGAACTGCGCGCGCGACACTTCTTTTCAATATCATTTTCGTTCTTTACATAAAGCTTAGTCTGAAACATTGTATTTGGAAAACTATTTCTTCGCGAACTGGAGGGTAGATATTCCGAATAGTAAAAAAGTAAACGTTTGAGGAGCTAGTAAACCTCGAGTTTAATTTCTCCTGAAATTTAGGATGTTCATGTCTGCTCAACTAAGTTATTCCTGTATTTATTTCACTAATTTATTTATTTTGCAAAGGATTTTATGATGACTCTCTGTGATTGTTATGATTTATATTTAGTATTATTGTTGTTATGCACTGTATAATATACTGCGAGTAAAATAAAATGTAAGAAATGTAATGTGTCGCTTTTATTTGCGATCGTCGGTGAACAGTGCGCCCGAATCGCGACGAATTTTTTTTAAGCCGGTGCCACATCGGAAATTTGAAAAGCAACGATTGGTTAATATTTATTGAACTATATGTGTGATGAACAGACGGAACAACGGGTGTTCAGGTCATAATATAGTAAAAAATATTGTCAAGATAACGTGCAAAGTTTTATAAAAATCAACAGTTTGATGGAATTGAATGGAATATTTAAAAATAACTTCTTTCGAGTTTGGAGCAAAAAATTGAAGTAAGAAGGTCTGTTATTGATAAATGTTCTGGAGATAAGAACAGAAGAATGGACTTTACATTTAAACACTGTACAGGGTAGGGTGTCCCATTCTCGACACTTTCAGGCGGCATTAGAGTTATTATCAAAGAGAGAATGTTGCGGTTTTCACTTTCCTATCCTACTTTTAACGAAACGAAAGATTCTCCAGTGTCAAATTTGTCGAACTCGACACTCTGCGAACCAAAACATTTTGTTTCAAGGCGGCTTGCGTTTAAAGAATCAGTGAAACTGGGACAAAAACTGTCTAATATGTTCTTGTTAATTGCTATAGAAATGTTTATAAGGTTTTTTTACATCACAGTATTCCTTCCTCAGCATACCGGATGCTGGGATTTCGGAAACGGTAAGAGATACGAAGTCAGTTAAATTGGGGCAAAGTTGCGTAAATATGGGCCCAATAATATGCCGCAAAAAAATCAAAAATAAATACAGGGGTTTTTAAAATATTTGGAAAAAAATTTTGCGTTTCGGTTTTTAATTTTTCCCGACTGAAGAGATATCCAAAAATAAATTTCACTTTCTCATTGCTACTTTTCATTCTCCACAAGATGGCATGGCCATGCGATGTTTCGTCTTTAGGTCACCATCATCAACTTAATTTTTTTAAATACTGGTCTGGATTTTTTTTGTATATTATGTTCTCAATCGGCGAAACGGTCACTGCCCGAAATTTATACCCACAAGGCGATGTGGATTTCACTAATTTTCAACATCGCGCTGCGGGTATATTCCATATACTTAAATCGCGCTGTGGGTAAATTAGAAAGATCCATGACACGAAGTCACGATTATAATCGAAGACACACGGCGGTTTTCATGTTATGGATAATAATAAATACCCACAACGCGAAAATACATAACCTTACTTAATTGTTTTGTTTAGTATGTTGGGGTTCCAATTTTTAAGTGAAATTTAAATGACTTTAATTCAGATATCACAAAGGGATAAAAGAATTTTGAATCAAAGAGAGAAATCACATAAACTGATGAAAATGCAAGCAAGAAAATGATACGTGAATCAAATAAAAGATATGCTCCTTTAGAAATTGGAGCAAATGTTTCGATTCGAGTGCCAGATGTTGACGGAGGACGACTAACTCCAAGAAATGTATTAGCTATTGTTTCAGAAATTAATCATGATGGCTTGTACAAACTAAGTACTGAGAATGGGCCACTGGACAGATTATTTTCAAGGAATGAACTTCTTCAAGTAGACTCGCAGTTCATGTCAATTGATAATAATATCAAAAAAATATCCTTGCGAACTGTGCAACTGTAAAAGATTTTGTGGTGATAATAATGTTCCTGTAAACAACGGAACAAAAAAAAGTGTAACTCAAAATGTTATGGATCATTAACATGCAAGAATAAATAAATAATAAATATTTAATTCATAAATAGATCTTTAAAACGTGTCGGTATTTTTATTTTACATATTTTTTGACTGATTTTTTCACCTTATGTATTTTTCCCTTTATGGGTGTTTATTATTATCCATAACACGAAAACCGTCGTGTACCTTCGATTAATATCGTGATTTCGCGTCATGGATTTTTCTAATTTACCCACAACGCGTTTGGGGTATATGGAATATACCCGCAACGCGATTTTTTTTATGCACTATAGGAAAAATCCTTTAGGGCACTCCGGGAGTGGTGCGTGTGCGCAAAAAGCGATTCACGTTCGTTGGAGGTTATATTCGTTGGGAAAAACGACCTCGGGAAGGTCGTTCCATAAGGATTAAGTCCTCCAGATGAAAGAATTCTTAAATAATGAAGTTCGAGGAGTACTAAGCTTAACCACATATGGATGGGCGGCAGTGGTTCGTCGTTTATTTCTGCTATTCGCCGCTCTGGGCGGAATTAAGAGGGCAAGGTGAGCCGAGCACTTTCTATGAAAATATTTGCAAAAGAGAGTCAAATCCCCAACCTGTCTTCGATGTTCTAAGCTGTCGAGGTTCTTCGTCAGCTCGTGGTCTCCAATCAGACGAATGGCTTCCTTTCGTTGGAATCCAGTAGCCGAAGAGTATGTTTGGGTGCATAGCTCCGGACATGAGAGCAGTACTCTAGTGATGGTCGAATCTGGGCTTTGTTGATGCTGATGGATTTGTGAAATCCACATCGCGTTGTGGGTATAAATTTCGGGCAGTGGCCATTTTCGGCAATTGAGTACAACATATACATTATGAAAGAGCACCGAAATCTACGTTCAGTGGTGTACAACACTTACTGGTTTTCTAATCTAATAATGTCATCTTGTGGAGAATAAAACGTAGCAATGGAATAGTGAAGTCTCCTCGAACAAAGTCAGGAAAAAATAAAAATCGAAACGCAGAATTTAAGATTTTTCCAAATATTTTGAAAGCCGTTGTATTTATTTTTGATTTCTTTGCGGAATAATATTGGCCCCATAATTACGCAACATTGCCCCAATTTAACCAACTTCGTATCTATTATTTGTAGCACCCTGTATATCATTTAAATTCCGCAAATTCTATCCATATCAAAAATTAAGCCGCACTACATGTAAACATATAGAATCAACTAAAAACAAAAAATTTATTGTACTCTATGTTAGTTAATACAAACACACGCTTAAACAGTAAAAACAAAATATTTATGAGCCTCGCAGGGCTCCAATGAGATAAGCCCCTATTAGGAATGTGATTTTTTGTTCGTCAAATTATACACATCCTACTTCATAAACTTATCCTTGTTCTCGGACAAAATTTTTGCTGATTGCTTGGCGTCTAAGAATAGAGAAGCGACTTCTACTACATCTGACTGTGTAATATTAGACCTTCCATTAATTTTGGCTGCTAAGTGAGCTGGCGTCAGAAGCTGTACTGCATACCTAAAAGATGTTTGATACGGATGAGCGTTAACAAAAAGTAAGTTTTCTTTGGCGCAATGAAGAAATTCAAAAAAATATGTTAGCTAATATGATTATACAGGGTGTTATGGAAATGACGTATTATATTTAAACCGGCAATTCCTGAGATAAAGACAAATTGAAGAAAAATAGCCATAAATGGCGCTTTCAATTCATTCAGCGGTAAAAGTGACCTGACGTCAAACCATAAAAACACCTGTGTGGCACTGCGATACATGTAAGCAATCAAGGAATTCTGGCCGGTGTCATATGTACACCTTAAACTCTTTAGACAAAATAAAATAATTTAAACACTTTTCCATTCTGTAATACCTTTTTGTACAATTAATTGAAGAACATTTACGACGGACTATGTTTTAAACAACCCAAAAAAACATATGGAATAGTAATAGCCACGTACGTCACTAGGTCAAATGCCAATGACCTCTTGACGCCTTACATCGGCTGAGCGAAGTAGTTTCATATAGCGCCGACCGCTTGCGTCTGTTAGTTGAAGACCAACCAGGGGCCGGATACGTTTTGTCTCGTCGATCACCAACACACTCTCAGCAATCCGCCCTTTTTTTCGGTTTACGCGTATATCTTGCCCGTCCATAAATAATCTTTGAATATTGTTTTTATTGACGCGTTTCTTCTGGACGTCAAATTTATCGCGTGTAATAAAGTCTAATAATCTGTAGTATAATCTGTATTATTTTATTTTCAAAAGCTAACTATCGGTTCTGTTTCACTATCACTGTGTGTACATAAAGTGTTTCCAGGAGTGTTCCCATGAAAAGAAAAAAAAACTGATTGTGTTTGTGCCTGGATTTCCTCGCTCTTTAGGTATAAGGATAAATACAAGTAGGTAGAAAATAATTTATTTTTATAATTTTATATGGAATTTCAGTTTTACATTAAGTTTGGCAACATTACCATCGGCTCTGGGTGAAATGTTGTGCAGTAGCGCGGACTGACCTGTGAGTAAGAGTGTTTATTACCCCACTTTTAAAAAGTCGAACCCAAGGAGTCACCCATTTAAATATAATATGTCATTTCCATAACACCCTGTATTTAGCGATGGAATCGCACAAAATTTCCGGAAACCTTGCTTTTTTATTTTATTTTTTATTGCATATTTGAATTGGTTATGTCAAGGGCTTTCTAAAAACACCAAATAGTACACTTTTTTGGTAAGAAAACTGATGATTATGATAAAGCGGCGAAAAGAAGATATTTTAATTTATGTTACCTATTCTTCAGGTTAAAATGATACTAACGAATATATTTTTTTTTGTTTTATTATCCAGGATGTTCAGGATACTTGGAGAGGTGTTTCTATATGTTAAAATAAAGATAGAAAGTCGTAATCATAGGCGTAACTAGAGGGGGGGCCAGGTGGGCCGTGCCCACCCCAGATTGGTCTGGTGCCCACCCCAGTGTTTCCGAAGTTCAAAGCCATACATACGTCATAGTGACACTTGCCATTAAAATCCTACTAGACTAGGGGCCAGGCCCCCCCTACAACGACATATCAAAAAGTCAAAAACTCGCTACTTTTCGAGTTTCAATTTTTTAACATTTTATAAACTCGATATCTGGCAACGTTTGGTACGGTACTACGCTTAATAACTTCTATGATTCTATTCCTAAAATGTTTCTCTGCTGTGCCCAGAAAGTGTCCCCGTTATGGGAGATGGTGTGGTACTATTGAGTTTGCGCAGTAGGGTGGAAATTTTATCGATCGCGTCAGAGCCGGCCCGACATTATTTGTTTGTTGTTATTCGTCGCCATCTTTGGTATATATAATATGTGGTCACTACCTAACCTTAAAATTAATGTATTTTTAATTTGGTGCATTAGTAGCTGAAAATAATTCCCAAAATATTCAATATAGTAATTAATTATTAATTAATTTGGTTTAGAAAAAAGTGAGGTTAAGAAACATACGACGTCGGATGAAAGTTAGAATAAAGCTCATCGTGTCGATTGTTACAAATATTCGGACGGAATTTAGCACCAAAAGTTTGCACCAATCAGGGCACCGTCGGATCATCATATCGTCAGAAATCGTGTGCATGGAACGCCGTCTTAATTCGTACTGAACGAAATTTTGATTGCAATATTTTTCCTAACTAACCAGTGAAATTTACATTAAAAAAGTTGAAATCCGGTCCTGTCGAATGTTTACTTTCACAAGGAAATTTCCGAACTGCGCAAACTCACTATTGCCCCTTCGATGCCCATAGCGGGGACATAATTGCAGATGGTATTAGCAATATAATCGTTATATATATGTCGCTGTGCCACCAGAAGCCACCACCACCACAAGAATTTTTTTGTACACTAACACTAAAAAATAATACACACCTTAAGGTCGCTGATACGCCAACTTCTCCCAATCCTGTCAAAGCCTCGTCATCAATTTCCAGTCCTTCTGTTTTTGCCCTCAATTTTAAAATTTGTTCCATGTCTGGACGGCCATATGGAACCGTTCTAATAATCAGAAGTCGATCTAACAGATCTAGTGGAACTCCATGTGGGGAGAAAATATCATCAGTGCCTAAAAATGTTATAATTTATTATTCTCATAAAGCTTTTCAGACAGTCACTTGTCGAAAAATATATGACATGTATTTTAGTAGTAACCGTTGGCATATACAAGGTGTCCCACTTAAGCTACAGGGATATCCTAAACAATAGAGAGATGATGTGGGATAAATTAGGAGACTCGTGGTGAGTAATTAATTGCAGTCTTAAAATTTGTCAATTGCTTAAAATATCTTTAGAAACACCATAAATTTGAGATTTTTTTGGAAATTTTACTCAATGATCGTTTGGGCATGTTTATTCATAGATTAACCAGAATAAACATGCCAACGATATTTCGTAACATTTTCAAACCAAAACTTATCGTGAACATGAAAAATTTTATAGTCTATTAATTAATCCATTCTTTAATCTATTAATTTTGCCAATTCAGTAGACCAAAACAATCCGCAATATTTTCGGGATTATTACCTCTTATAAGACATCTCCCTCTGTTGGTGGCAAATATAACTATAGGTGCAATGGCACTTTCCAACGCCCTATGCAAATAAGTAAATGTTTCAATATCCAGCATATGGACCTCATCAATAAAGAGAACTCCTGGAACCAATTCGGCGATGCCTTGATCGATGTATTTGTCCACAACCTTGTTAATTTCTTTTCGTAATTTATCGGTGATTTCTGTCTTTTTTGGCTTTAACAACTGACCCATCATGGATAAAACATCTTGACCACCTTGAGGTTTGGCATTTGCGGCGTCTAAGTCGTGTAGAGTAACGTCCTAAATTTTAAAAAAATTATTACAAATCTTTCTCGCTGTAGCTGCTACTATTTAAAAACGACGGTATTGTTTTCTATATATAGTTTAAATAACTTTTAACTTCAAGAAGATAGAAGGATGGATCTCTTTGACTTGTGTCCAGTTAAACAGGAAATAATACTATGTCAAATAAAAACATTTTTAATCTAAATCATTGGTAATAAATCTATTTTAATATATATACAGGGTGCCCTAGATAAGGAGGGCCTCTATGGGGATCTCGTTAATGGCAACAGATAGAACATCGATTAAATGGTGAAAAAGTATCGCAATCGCAATAGATTTTTAAGTTTTGAGTTATTTAAGAAAAACTGAAATTCTTAATTTAATTTTTTTTCGACGTTAACATTAAAGTTAGAGCAAAACCGACAAAAGCACAGCAACTTTTAGGGAACTCTAATAAAACAGAACAAATTTTTTTATACGACCTGTCATTTTCAGCAATTTTCATCAACTTAGTTTTTCTAATATTGCCCTGATTTTATAATGTCACATGTTTAATTACGTTTCAAGTATTTTTAATCAACTTCAAACAAACATTAATTAAAGGAAAACTAACAGTAGATTATGACAAATTAATTTTCCAAAAGGTGGTCAAAATGATTTCCATCACACTACACACAAATAGCATCGTAAAATTGCAGAATTTAAAAAAGCGTCAATAACTTTACTAGTTGTCTAAGATCTCCGGAGAATGACAAAAATTATTTCGTACACCTTTTGGAAAATTAATTTCTATTGTTAGTTTTACTTTACTTAATGTTTTTTTGCCGATGACCTATTTCTTGTTTATTTTTTCAAACTTACTGTTTTGTTATTTTTAAAAAATTATCCTGTTTTATGATTAGTTTGTAGTGCATTATTATAAAAGTATTTTAAAATTATTTTAGTGCTTACTGCATTGAACTGTTTTACAAAATTATGGAAAATACTGGTCCGTATCTTGAAAATTTCATGAAGATGATTAAAAAGACTCGAAACGTAATTAAACGATAATGTGTGGTACATCATTGAATTTAGAATAAAAGAAGGTCTTAAAATTTGACATTATAACATACAGGGCCATATTAGAAAAAAAAGTTGATGATGATTGCTTGAAAACGAAACACTTAAAAATGTTACCAAAACTTTGTTCGTGTTTTGATACTTTTTTTTCCCCCGTTTAATCGAAGTTGTATCTGTTACCATTAACGAGATCCCCCTCCTTATCTTGGGCATCCTGTATAATAGCAAAGACAAAATAACTATAGCAATTTTTGTATAAACCAACAAATAATATTTTTCAAATTTCTAACTGTTGTTGGTGTCAAAAACATTTTTAAAATCGTTGTTTTCAAAGTATACAGGGTGGGGATTTTAAAGATATATCCGAAAAACGGCTAGAAATATTTTATTAAAATTTTAGGACACACACACAATAGGGAGGTTGGGCGACAAATTTTAACATTTTTGTGATTTACGCTTCTCCGCCCTCCGGATTATATCTGGCTAGTTCTAATTTGTCACATGCCAAATAAAATTTGGAGGAGGGGGGGAGGGGTAACTTTACCTCCCAACCGCCCTGTAGGTGCCATAAAGTTTAAATAAAATATCTTCATCCGATTTTCGGATATTGCATTGTTACACGTTAAAATCATCATACAGCAACGCAAACACGAAACAGCACAACAAGGAAACATTATTATATTACATTATTACAGTTTTGGCAATTAATAATGATCAGAAAGTCAATTCATGTCAATAAAAAATATCATTTTTAAAGAGGTTTTTACTAAATTACTAGATTGAAAAAGTCACTAGATCTAGCAGTGGCGTACCTAGCGGCGCTTTCGCCATTTCGTTATTAAAAAAATCAATATTCGTTGCTTTTTAGGTTTATCCGAAAATACCCGTTTTAGGGGATCAATTACCTACAGTTTTAAAATTTCTGATTAAAAAATTAATTGAAGCAGGAAACGAAATTTATGGAAATTGACATTTCTTGCTTCCATTAATTTATTAATTAAAAAAATTTCAACCCTCAACTCCAGGTAATTGGTCCCTAAAAACGAGTAATTGCTTTTAGGATAAAACGAAAAAGTATCGAAATTTTGATCAAAAAACAAAATTGGTGAATGCGTCACTAGCTCTGGCTTAATTATTAACTGAACAAAAATATACTGGGCGATAAACAACAACGAACAAAACAATCATCTACTAAAAACAAACATCACAAAACATCAGTAAGATCACATTTCGGTTTTGTCCCTATATACGCCACAAATATCTAGTGAAAATTTACTAAACCTGGCAACACTATCGACTGTTTGCCTGGTAAAGTTTGCGTGAGCAGTACGAAAATCCCCCGCCGTGGTAGAAGGGAAAAGCAAGTGCATTAGGAAACAACAAGGAAATCTGTTTCCTCTTTATTTAATTTATAGCTGGTACAGTACGACAAAGCAGTCTGAAACAGGGACGGAAGGGAAAACAAGGTCAAAACGTAAACAAATTTTCTTCAAAGCATCGGCGTGCCAAAATTTATAAAACTCATTTCGAATCACCGTTCCCCGTTAAATGTTTTCGTTACACCACTGGTGGTGGTTGAAACAAGTCGTTTCCGGTGCCGGCGTACGTCTAATTACTGTGTACACTTAATATATTTTTCCACTGGCGTTGACCTATCAGAACTCAGTTAGGCAGCGGTGTCGTCACTTTCGACGGCGAATTATCGCTGTGGTGTTAGATTTACAATTTAAAAAAACTGTTTCAAATAATTCTCCCAAATATTCATTATCTATAGTAATTTTGCAATAAATTAATATGAATATAAAATATACATTGTGATACTTTTCATTTATAAGGTAATTTAAAGTCGATATTTTACTAATAAATACGAATGAAATTTTTTTGATAAATTTAATAAGAGAACCTGATAATCTCATTTCAAGGTTTCTATTTTTCGCCCGCATTCCTTTTACTGTTTCAGGCTAATGTGCCAAACAATATGTTACGTTCTCTTTCCTATCAGTTGGCGTCTGATTGTAATAGTTGTGTCAAACAGTGAAATCTCTCATAACGAACACCTCTAATAAGCGAACATCTCTATTAAGCGGACATTTTCTCTAAGTCCAGAACTAGGTATACGAAATTCCATGAAAATCAACATCTCTTGGGCTCCTTTGGGCGGACGCGGACAGGCTGTTTTCATATAAAGAGTGCGAAAACCCTCCTTTAAATGGACAAAAAAATTTTTTAAGAATTCGGGAGACGAATAAGTACGGTGCAAAAACTCTCTGAAGACGGACCAGCAAACAATCGCGTATGCGTGGCAGAGCGAAAGGACTTCGCCGAATAAAAGTATGTGTGATTCCCCGACAGCAGTCCGCCGTTTATTTGTGAGTTGTAAGGTTAAAATCGTTTACGATAAACAATGGCACAAAAATGTCGCGTTTTGAGTCTGAAACAGAATATTGATGTTGTGGAAGTTTGTAATTTGATAACAATGATTTGGGCGAGTTCATTGTGCAATGTGCAATAGCAATGTGCTATTAGAAGATGATAGTGATCCCAGTCCTACCGATTATGTAGTCCAAATTGAAACCGCATCACTATCTGACGACTTTGATGAAAGCAGTAATCAAACAAATGTCACCAATAAATCAATAAGCCATTAGCATAGTAAAGGAATTATAAGAGTATGCAAAGAATAGAGGTGAATCTACAGCATGGAATGGAATTGTTATCAGACTTGGAATTACATTTTTGTTGTTACTGTGCTTATTTTTAACTTGTTTGGCTATTTCGGAGACTTCCGTTGCTATTACGGGCCTCAAAAAAATTGATCTTATGTTTTTATTGACTGCACAATCAACCGGGACAAGTAATTTAATAAGACAATATTATTTTACGTGAACTAGTATTTCCCCACCTGAACAACTTCTTTCTTCTTATGAACATCGCCCTTAGGTAAAGGAACGTATTCTTCCGCTTCTAAATCAAATTCGGTGGCATATGCATCAGATCTTCCTTGACGTTTGACCGCCCCACTAGTAGCTTCAATATAAATGACATCGCCGACTTCCACTTTTTCTTTTTGTAAGGCTTCATAGATACTAGGATCGAGTTTCAATTGTTTGCTACCTTTGGCTGTTCTGAGTCCAATTATAACGTGACTTACAGTTTTACCATAACCTGTAAGATAAAGCAATTTACAATGGTATACTTTTAGGCTCAATTTTTTTTATATAGGGCTGCTAGATTAACAGCTGGATATATTATTACAAGAGCCTCCAAGGATCTTAAAACAAGGAGAATACGGCTTTGGTTCACAGTCTTAGGTATAATAAACAATTCACTTTCCAGAAAAATAATGAGAGAACTCTGAAAATTAGTATCATTTTTCTTTGTCGTTTTGCGTTAATTAGACAAAGAGATTACGTCGCCCTCGAGCGTTTGGAACGTGCTTTTTATAGATCCCTTATTGGAACGGCCGTCTTTCATACCAGCTTTCACGTTTGACAGTACCGGATTAACAACCGTCATATTTGTAATTATTGTTGAATAAAATTCTTTGTGGTATTTTAGTGTTAAATTTAAGTTTGTGTTATTTTAATATTTCGACAGGATAAGCTCTAAAAGATCCTGGAAAGTCAAAACCTCTTTGGATTTGTTCAATTTTCTATCTATCGCCCCATGTATAGCATCAGCCTTCATGTAAGAATGGCCTGATTCAGAAATTTAATCGTTATCTGGACCCCAATTTTCATTGACAAAAATACCGAAAGTGCTAAATAAAGTCCAATTCTTATTTTGTGCAGCGCAATTGTCTGCTCAAAAAATAACTTTTTTTACATTTTCTGGCATATTTTTAAGAATGTTAAAAAATGTAGACACTACATTGACATAGACACATATGTCAATTTGCTAATCTGAAGTGAACTAGTATTTTGAGTTACCTGTTTTCACTTTAGGATATCATACCATGCCTGTTTGTTCGATTGAAAATACAAGCAAATTTGCATCAATTTATAATTCTTGTAAGTTTTAAATTTATTTGTTAATAAAAATAAATGATTTTTTGGAAAATGAAACTATTTAACAAGAGCTTACTGTGTATAAAATTTTAGAACAATAAATTAAATATTAAAGAAGTTGTGCAATTTTTAAATATTTTTTTTTCTAAAAATTGAATTTCTTAAAAATTACTTTTACGACTTACTAGGTTCTTGTATGCACGAGAGATCTCTCGCCATTACCTATCGCTTAGTTTTTCGAGTTTCACAGGTGGATATCTCGCTTATTAATACACAGCCCCATTTATAGTTATTTTTCTTTAACTTGTTTTCATCTCAGGATTTGCGGGTTTAAGTATTAAAAGTCATTTCCATAACACCCTGTATATTAATTGCCTTTTGACTAATCACCGCTAAAGTGTGCAATAGAGGCTTTAAAGAAGCAAAATATTGTGTACACTTCAAAATTTTACATTATTTTTATGTTACTAAAATATCCAATCAACTTTTTCTTTGGTGTTTAGTTCTGCATGGACTAAAGTTAATTATTTTGAAAATGCGACATAAGACCGTTTTCTTTACGAACATACATACTTCATATAGAGCCATATTTATTTACAACTCCTTTACAATCTATACAAACCTATTGATAAAAGTTTTTGTCTTACCTCCAGCAGGATTTTCTGTTTCAACTGGCGTAAGTTCGCTCACCTCACCTTCATACACTTCTTTTGTCTCCCTTATTCGTAACCCTATAGCCCTTCTAAAATTTTCCATTAATACTTCTGTTTTCTTTATTTCTGAGCTGTATACTTCTGAACCAACCATTGGGCAAAATGGAACCTAAAAACGGTAGTTGTTGAAACTCAAGATCCTTAAAATAACAAGGTAGTCTCATACAGCAGCACTCGGGTAAGGGGTCTGCGCGGGAAGGCGAAAGGCGTGACGTCGACCGGAAAAGCAGCTGTCTTTTACTTACTTTACTTTAAAATCCTTTATTGTCTAAAGAACTTATTCTTATTGACAAAAGATACTCACTTTATATACATAATAATATAATATATAGTATTATAAGTATATATACTATACAGGGTGTCCGGGAACATGTGGGAAATCTCCCGGATATGAAGAAAACACGTGAAAAGAATACTATAGGTTCATATAAACTTCTTTCGTATCGGCCTCCTCTTCGGAGATATGGGCTCCCAAAGAGCACCAATGGAATCAAGTTTTTTACACATAATTATTGAACCACCTGGTATATTTCAATTATTTTTTAATATGATGTATACCAGGTAAGACCCGTCAAATTACTACCCAAGAAATTGTTGTGAATTACTCACAGCTGCAGGGACTAGCTGTAACACTCATGGGCCCATTTTTTTAACGCCCTGTATGATGAGAAGTTTGGACAATGTTTTTACATACCTTTAACTATTGGCTAAAAATTAAGTACTCTTCATTCATGTCGCTAATCCTAACCGTTTTCGAAAAAACGTCATTTTATTTACACTGAGTCCCCTAACTCCTCATGGGCTAAATATGAAAAAGCGGAATCTTGAAGGTTGAACAATGGATCGGAACAAAGATGTATCGTTTATTGAAATACTCGAAGCACATGATGTATATGAAATGCCGTTTTTTCGAAAACGGTTAGGATTAGCGACATGAATGAAGAGTACTTAATTTTTAGCCAATAGTTAAAGGTATGTATAAAACATTGTCCAAAGTTCTCATCATACAGATCATCATCATCATATGAACCTATAGTATTATTTTCACGTGTTTTCTTCATATCCGGGAGATTTCCCACATGTTCCCGGACACCCTGTATAGTATTATAAAACAAAAATAAAATCTTGAATAAAAATAACTGTGCATACATGCACCCACAACAGTCGAGCGTTATTCAAAAACATAAATGAAGAAATTCACATTTAAAACTTAACATAATAATAAAACTTAGTGACAAATTTAAATTTTTTTAAAACAATAGCTTTGAAAGAAAAGAACAAAAAGAAAAATATATGACAACATTCCAATTCACAGTACAAGGGTTCCCAAAGATCTTATACGTGCTGGGAAATGATTAAATATTTTTCTACCATTATAAAAGATGGAACTCTTTACCAGAGCAGAATGAGGCACGGGCATAACTCCTACTTGTCTAGTGTTGTAATGTAACACGTACGCCATCTTGACTCTGAAGCTTCTTGTACATTAAGCAAACCGTCTCTAAGATGCAAGTGTTAATAATTTATTTTGTATAAACAGTGGTCTACATGGTTCCCTTGCTCTTTCCCTGGTCACATACCTCACTGTCCGTTTTTGAAGGACAAAAACTGAATTCATAAGATAACTGAAGCTTCCCCAGAAACAGACACCATACCCCAAATAAGACTCAATAATAGCTGAATATACAGATCGGATGATACTTACATGTAATTATCTCAATATAGCCCTTAGTGAAAAGCATCCTGAAAGATAATCTATTACACAACTTTGAAAGATAACACCTAAAAGTTAGGTTACTATCTATATTTACGCCGAGAAACCTTACATCTGCACAGAGAACCTAAGGTATTATTTAGAAAGATGTCACCAATAACACAGTTAAAGTTAAGAATGTCTTTGAGACGTTAAAAGTAAGCAAATTAGTATCACACCAGTCCCAAATCCGCCTAATATCCTCCAGATATTATGTTCGTGAGTTCTTCCGAATTTCCACCGTGCCATAGAATTGTGGTATCGTCTGCAAAGACAGTAAACCTCTTTTAGAGACGCCATGTCATTAATGTAAATTAAAAACAAATGTCCTAAAACTGAACCCTGCAGTACCCCAGTCTCTATTTTACTCCTATTAGAATTTCTTCCCCCTAAACTAACAACCTGATTCCTTCCAGACAGGTATGACTGGAACCACCTAAGAGAGGTACCTCTGTGAGTTTAATAGCTTCCTTCAAAGTTATTTTCGTTGCAATATGGAACTTTTTCCAAGCTTTTCTCAACAAAATCTTTATACAAAGTGTTTTATAAGATCTAGACAGAGAATATTGGTTTTCTAACAATTTATTTTGTTCACTTTACAGCTTTATAATAAATGGAAATATTATTACAAATTAGTAGAAAGAATTTAGATATTAGGTTTTAAAATTGCCGTTAGTTCTAGGTTCCCTATAACTGATATTAAATACATACATACAGGGTGTCCGGGAAAAGGAGGTCAATCCATTAACCATATATTCCTTGAGCAAAAATAATATTACTTTTATAATGCCAGGGTGTTAAAGTTTGAAATTGAAAACTGATATTTGTGAATAGTTCGAGTATTTAATGAGATATTAATTTCAAATTTGGTACATTGCGTCAGCCTAAAAAGCTACATCTTTTGAGAGGAACGAAACAAGAAATGTTTGTCAAATACTCAAAATAGGGGGGTCCAGTTCCCGCTGACCACCCCTATTTTTTAGTGTGTGCGCCAGTGACTTCTAAACAAGATTTTTTTAGGCAATTATTTATTTTTGATTATTTTTTCTCCCTTATAAAATTTCGATCAAATCATGTTTTGGAGATAATTTGAAAAGCATGGATCCTTACCAGATGCCAGCGCGGCTGACGGTAATCCAATAATTTTCAAATGCTAAATCAAGTCAGCCGTTGTGGCATTACCATGGATACAAGATATAATTAAGTAAAACTTTGCAATAAGTGACAATACCGAAAACAAAAGACTAACCAAAAATAAGGACAGTGGCGTACAGATAAAAACCTGTAGTACTAATTAAGTTAAATGAAATTAGTTTATTGACCTACTAAGAACTTACTATTGCTAATCTTCATATAACAGTAAACACCATTGTTATCATTCGTTCTTAAGACAATAATTTACTATTACTTATTAAATAAATTTGAAACATCATAACAAGATAACAAATACTCAAAACATATTATTTTCGAAAGGAGTATAATAATCGTCGCGTCATCTCGCGGTGGTACATAAAAACGGCGAAACGCGTCTGGGTATTAGTCTGACGAAGGAAAATGGAAACAAATTTCTATATTCAAATATTATTTTTTTAAATTAACGTTAGTAACAAAAAACAAACAAAAAAAATAGTCTAAAGGAATTGCTCGATATGACCTCCATTTTTTTGAATACACATGCGAGCTCTCTTTATTAAAGAAAATCTTAACCTTTGAAAAATATGTGGTTTTAACCTGAACTGCTGTCCAGCTTGAAGTATTCTTTCACTTAAATGATTCTCGCTCAAAATCGGAACCATATACACAAAATCTTTCATACACCCTAACATCTAACGTCTAACATCCATATTGTTTCTTTTTTACTTGAAAGAAGACTTATTAATTAAAAAACTTTTAAATCTTAAAACACAGTGAAAAGTAATATTTAATTTGACAGCAAATAAAACAACGTAATGGTAATGCTACAACGGCTAACTTGATTTAGCATTTGAAAATTATTGGATTACCGTCAGCCGCGCTGGCATCTGGTAAGGATCCATGCTTTTCAAAATATCTCCAAAACACATGATTTGATCGAAATTTTATAAGGGAGAAAAAATAATCAAAAATAAATGATTACCTAAAAAAATATAGTTTAGAAGTCTAAAAAATAGGGGTGGTCAGCGGGAACTGGACCTCCCCTATTTTGAGTATTTGACAAACATTTCTTGTTTTGTTTCTCTCAAAAGATGTAACATTTTGTGCTGATGTAATGTACCAAATTTTAAATTAATATCTCATTAAATAGTCGAATTATTCAAAAAAATCAGTTTTTAGTTTCAAACTTTAACACCTTGTATATCGCACATGAGGGTCAAAAATGAAAAATGGCATTATAAAAGTAATATTATTTTTGCTCAAGGAATATATGGTTAACGGATTGACCTCCTTTTTCCGGACACCCTGTATATTATTTTGAATTTGGTTATATAAATTACAGACATTGGTGAGTCTGTGGCGATTGTTACGGACCACATATGGAATATAAAAAGCGAAGGGATTACAAATAATTATAGGTTGGGACAGTCTTCTGGGTTAAAGCGACCAGATCTTGAATATCAAAAAGCGGGTTTATTCGGTTCGGTATTGTAATATTCTGGTTCCTACTTAAGGACAAAACTTTACATTAATAATTGGTTTACGATATTGTTGCCTATAAGCCAAAATGTTCATACATTCTTTATTTTAGATACATGTATCGTATCATAAAAAAGTTGGAGTAATGGCATTCTGGATCATACCCGTAATACTATTAATGGAGAGTAAAAACAATAGCAGTAATACTTTGGAACTCTTATTCTGGAATTGGAGATAAAATATTTCATCATTTATCATGTGATCCTTAATGTTCACTATGTGTTCGCGGTTGTAGAGATATACCTTTATCATGTGACCCTTAATATTGACCATGTGTTCAGTTTGTTCGAGTTTAAAAAAAAAATCGCCACTAAATTTCCACCACTTTTACTCCTCTCCTTACAAAATTCCGAAAATACTCCTCAAGTTCTGTAAATGATTTTCCACTAGGTAATTACCTTATTTCCCAATTCCTGCGCGATTGCTAAAGCTATTGCTGTTTTTCCAGTGCCAGGAGGTCCTGCCAATAATACTGCTCTGCCTGCCATTTTTTTACTTCTTATCATGTCAACAACAACCCCAGCAGCCTAAAAAATAAATATTCTATTGTAAACTGTGCAACTGACTGGAACCTAACAGCTATTAAAACCAGCACATTAAATTTCTAGAAATGACAACAACTTTGAATAGCCTTAGAACCCTCAAAAGGGACGTTGCATCTTTGCTAAGTGCCGCTTTATGCAGTTTCACAATTTCAAGTAAACGCGTGATACTGATTTATTGTGATATTCAGATTCTTGATTGTGATCAAAGATGTTTGGTATATTGTTATTTGTTTTTAGTTTTACATTTACTATAAAATAACACACACACATGCACACAGTTTGATCATCAATAAATCAAATCAAAATATGATTTATTGTTTTGAAGAACATGTTGTCATAAACAAAGCTTTTACTAATTCTAGTATATTCGATAAAAATCAAATGAGGATATAGACAATAACAATAAAATACTTAAATTTAAATATAAAAAATATTTTTCAAAATATTTACTGTGCCAGTAAAAAATTTTATAAAGAAATTTTTATTAATAATATTATAAAGAAAGGTTTTTTAAATTACAGTAAAGCGCATTCCTTCCCCAGCATATATAAAGATTAATGATAGAAAATAGTATTTTTAAGAGAGAAAGAGAGACAAATTTAATTGTCACTACTTATGAAGTAAATATTTGTAAAACAGCAAAGTTTCTTCTAACAAGAATAAAGAATGTCCAGGAAAATGGTTTGTACTGTTCAAGAAATCAATTTTGCTGTTACAGTCAGTTGGTTTAAGGCATTTTTCAAATATTAAATTATACTAGGTCTATAGTTTCCCATAATGTGTTTGTCTAGTGCTTAATATAATATAGGTGTAACTATTGATGTTTTAAAATGTGATGGAACCATACCTGTTTTAAAAATTAAATTGACAATATGAACAAGAGGATTTAATAGGTAACGGTGAAGGAGTTTTATTGTTTTAGATGATATTTTATCGTAACCCGGAGAACAATTATTTTTTAAACTGGCTATATGTATACTGCGTCACTTCATTTGTGTTTATTAGTCTGAGGTACATTGAATAAGACGAGTCAATCAAGTCAATTTTAAATGGATTCATAGTGTACGTCCATAAAGTCAAAGTGTCAAAGATACAATTTAAAATTACCCAAATAGACCATAACTAAACACTAAAAAAAGACAAGGTCTAGCGCTATGATGCGACAAATAAATTAATGAAACCAACAGGTTTTTCAGGGATAATGTTTGGATAATGCCTGAAAACATGTGGTATGGAATATGGATAACATATAAGAGCAAACAATATTTCTGAAATATCCAATGTAATATTAATTACGAGAACTATAATCATCCTAACCTCTCTTGCTTGTTCTTGGCCCACCAAGCCGGCCGCCTGTTGTATTGCGAAACCATTTTCATCCAACCCAAGTCCTTTAATATGGCTGTGAGCACTTATTCTTTGAGTTTTAACAGTACTTTTTACTTCTTCAACCTTCATCGTTATAGAATGAAATAAAACGTTTGTTTTTACAAATTTCACTAATAACACACATGCACACCACAAATGTATCGGGTTTGTTCGTTAAAAATGTCATTGTTGGTTGGCATGGAAACACAGTGATTTTATACGATGAGGGTCAACGCGTAGGGTGCGTCCAGATTAATTAAAGTCCGGTTTTCCTAGTGACTGCTTCTTTCCGCCGCCTGTAACCACAAACGTATAAATTTCCTGTTTTTCTAGGGTCCGTATTTAAAGAATAAAATTTCGGGAGGATGAGTCGTTTCTGAAATAATAAAAACAAGTAGTAGCTTTTTGCTAATTAGGCAACATCTGGCTAATAATGATAAAAAAAAATATTGCAAACTTACGTAAATAGAAAACCTATCAGTAAGGTGTTTTGAAAGAGACGAGACGCTTTTAATATATTAATTAATATTTGGTACACGAAGAACAGAAGTTTAAGATATTTCAGATTTACCCGTGAGCAATTTAATTTTATCTTGACCACAACAAATAATTATCTACGCGGCGTAAGACGCAATATCACGCCCGACGTATAAAGGTCAATTTATAAACTTTTCAGTTCAGTTCAGTTGCGCTGCGCTCGCAAGTGCAGTTCACTGGGAAATAATTTCTGATTTATAACATGAACTATAAAAATATAAATGATCAGCTATGTTTTCATTTGTTCAGACCGAACAACAACCAGCGGAACTAACTAAACTGCGCGTAATTTAACTGAACTGTAGTAATAAAGTTTTTAAATGCCACTTTACGCTGGAATGAAACGTGTTGCGGTATATAGGAAAACAGTAAAGCCAATCTTTTGCATTGCAGAGTAGGCACTAATGTTTAGTATTTATCTAAATTAGAGAATATGTAACTCATCCCAAAGGGTTTCTAAGGCTGTGACTAAACGCTGGACCTAATAAAGTTTGGTAAAAGGCTGAAAGGCAATGGATCATAATAAATGACTGAATCCTCTGTGGCTTGTGAAATCTTATCAATTCTCTGTGCATCTCTAAGTCCAAAAGGCGATAAAATTTTTGTACTTTGTTCGGTGATTTGTGATTTTTGTCGAACTGTATTGCAACTTGAGCAGAGGAAACATAAAAAAAAATTAAAGAGTTTACGAACAAATTTTATAGCGATAATTTTTATTTTCTCCCTAAAACTTCTAAAATAACAATCTATTTTACGACTCTGCAGGTAAAATAATGACCATTAAATAATTTTTATGGAAAGGAGAAATCTCTGCCACCAATATAAACTTTCATCTAGCGACGTACCAATTACCTCTCTGTGTATCGCATATAATCAAATCATTTGAATTAAAGGACAGTCTATATCATTATTAATAAAACTTTGAACAAAGTTTAAGTAGGAACATAAATTTGAACTTGTCTGTCTTTGCTCATTAATTGTTATGCCAAGTCATAGTGTAAAAAATAATCAAGTTTAATTGGAAGAAATCGTATTATGTGTTAGTGATGGCCCCAAATTTCAGTAAATATGTAACTAGGAATAACGCCCTTGTGGGTGCTGGAGCAGTTGCAGCAGCATGGTTGCTGTTGTCTCGAAGGCAACAAAAAAGTTTAAAAGTTGAAAGGTAAATTTATACACATTCTTATTTTTTTATAGTTTCTAGTCATTTTAACAGAAATATGAGTTTTTAAAGCAAAATCATCCATTTCTTGGTCTGTCCCAGAAGTCTACTAAAGTAAATTACCCTTGAATACCTACATAGTTGTAGGGTACTTAATTACTCTTGGTCTTTTGATAAAATCCCTAAGTCGGTATTTATTAACTGACAAAAGGCTAAATACCTATCATCCAACTTACCTATTCAATATTAGCCAAGGGTTATTTACACCAATAATTTACATTACTTACATAAAAAATAAGGAAAAATACTACCTCTGAGGTGTCAAAATTGCATAACTATAATAGATTCTATTTGTAAAACCCTTATATCCCAAAATTTTACATTTTTGTTCAGAGACTTTAAACTAAGATAGAAAAATTTAAGACATTTTCTCACGGCACCGTTATAAGCTGCAGCCGGTCAAATTTCAAAGTGCAACAAATGTAATTTTCCACATGTCAATGGCTTGATAGCCATCAAGTGCAAATTATACATACACACATATGGTTTGTTTTACAATACAAGGCTAGAATTTTGATTCTAATTAGTATTATGTACAGAGTGGCCCACTCTTAACTCTGAATTTCATAGAATGAAAAGACCTATTAAATATGTCACTTCCCATAAAGTGGTAGTTTCAAGTAGATCATTTTTAAACCCTTTAAGTAGCACTTTTTCAGGGCTTTGAGCACTTACATGTATTTAAATGTTTGGAAACAATACATTAAAAGCCCTTTAACAAAAGAAAATAATTTGTAGCAAAATGTAAGCACTCTAGCTAGAAGCTCTTTCATTAGCGCTTTTCCTAGCACTCTATGGTGGATATGTATTTGCTAAAACAAATATTTATGAATTTTGTTACTTTTATATACCAATTGAATGAGAAGTGTAGCGACAAGAAACCACAATGTATGTATAGGTACTTTAATGGGATTATAAACTTTTATATTTGTTATTATGTAGGTAGGTACCTATTAAGATATTTTATGTCATACCAGTGCATTATTGTGTTTTTATACCTTAGATACCTACATAATGGATTACTTTATGCCCGTATGGGCATTAAGTAATCCAAAGGACATTATGGCCCTTGCTGGCATTAAGATGCAAAAAACAGTTTTCGATTAACTTTTATATATTATTTGGTTGTATTTACATAGAACTGGCAATTCTGGAAGGTTCCGCTAGATTTCCTGCAGCAAAGGAGGATTCATTGTCTGGGTTTCTAGTTTCTATAAGGAAATGCGAGATCCAGATGGTACGCCTGCCAACATCCTTAATGTTTCCTACAGCATTTTATGACATCCACTTCAAAAATTGGTCATATTCTTTGTCGTATGAGTCTCTGGATTTTCTCGGTAACAGGTTTTTGCGTTGCCTTTTCAGCCTTTGTTTCAATTTCGTCGGGAATTTCAAAACCTTGTTCCATTTTTGATTTTTGACTTTGACACATTAAACATTTGAATACTTATCTCCCTAGCAACAAAAACGCAGGCTATAATAATGTCAAGGTAAAAATAAAAAATTGGTAAATCGAATTAAATTTTAAAAAAATATTATTATTTAAAACGAACTGGTATGACAAAAGTTTGTTAACTGTACTAATAGATATAATACCCTCGGGCGACTTACGAACCCTCGGCCAGAGGCCCTCAGCTTTGTAAGACTGTCGCCCTTAGGGCATAATCATCTACTTAGTACCCTTGATACTACATAAATAACTATTATTAGTGCTTACATACACTGATTACTTAAACATAGAGACACTTATTAGAGGTTGCATTACATTTTTACTTTTTAAATTCAATAAAACTTGTGCCTCATTTGAATCCTATAATAACCACAATAAAGTCTGTACGTTATATCTTATCCTGTGCGTCATCACTTATACATTAAAATCCTGTGAATCAATCAAAATTTGGCGTTAGCAAAATATCAAAACAAAAACTGCTTCCATAAATATTATAATAGACATGCCTAGTGTTCTGATTGATACACATAATTATTACAAAAAATAATTTATAATTTTGAAAAAAAAATTAGCGGCGAAAAACTGGCATTCTATATTTTATCATAAAAGTATTATAATCAAATCGCAATTAGGATAAATAATCGGATGCCATTTTTTGTGTCATTATTATTTTATTTTATTCAAAAATATATTTTATAAAAAGTAATTAAAATATAGATGCTCCATCTTTGAATATGAATAACCTAACCTGAATAAATTAAATGTATCTACATTTTCGTTACTCTGGATAAAGCAAAACAACATGTAATATTTTAGTTTCATTGGCTGTAATAATTAGGACAAATTTATTTTTTACTATTAATTAGAAATTATAAAATAGCTTAGAGAACAGGAGAATTTTTCATTATTGCACAACTGACTGTATTGTTATGTTTTTTTTTAATATGGTCTACTCCAAAAATGTTATATTTTTAAAAAATCGTAAATGTCCGGCAGAATATTAAAACTAAAAATATTGTGTTTATATTTCTGAGAAGCTTGTTAAAAACTAAATTACATTATTAAAAAATATACGTATAGTGGCCCATTTAAAAAGAAGCAAATTTGTTTTTGCCTTGAAAATTATAGAATGTAGAAAATATCTCGATATGTCACTGAAGTCTAGGTAAAAAACAACAAAAAGGACATTTTTTTTTATAAGTTAGAGTAATCAAAATATGAGGAAGGGTGTAACAAAATATAAAATTCTCAAAAACGTATATCAAAAACCAGGAGGACCAGAAATGCGGCATCTTTTTTCCACAAAAAAGCAGCATACTGCTGCGATAACCGCATCCTTCTATCTTTACTAATAACAGAGATACACCGTAAAACCATTGAAAAATTTACACCCTGTATATCGGGTGTTACAAATTACAAAACACCATTGGAAATTCGGAAACGGTAAGAGATACGAAGTCGGTTAAATTGGGGCAAAGGCGTAATTATGGACCTGGCAAAAAATCGGAAATAAATACAAAATATGTATTTGGAAAGATTCTAAAATTTTGCGTTTCGGTTTTTATTTTTTCCTGACATTGTTCAAAGAGATGTGCAAAAATAAATTTCACTTTCTCATTGCTACTCTTTATTCTCCACAAGATCGGCATCATGAGATGTTTCATGAGACGTTTCGTCTTTAGGTCACCATCATTAACTAAATTTTTTTAAATACGGGCCTGGATTTTTTTCCGGCGAATGAGACAGATCTTAAGATAGGCACCCGGGGGCGTTGTCGAGCAAACTACAAGGATGAATCCTACGTAACAAAAAAGTTACAAAAAACTAGCCGGGTCCGAGGCTGTGCCGCCACAATTTAAGTTTAAACAGCAGATGCGCTTACGAAACTGGCAAGGGCTATAAAAATGGGACCAACGTAACAAAAAAGCTAGAAAAAAGTTACGAAAAACCAGTTGGGTCCGAACCTGTGCCACTACCATTGAGGTTCAAGCTAGCAGTTCCGCGGTTTTCTCGGACCTTGCTCAAGCTACATAGACCGGCGTAACAAAAAAGCTACAAACGAGCTACAAAAGATCCACGGGGTCTTTTGTAGTGCCGCTATATAGTAGTCGCGCGAGCTTTTATTTTTGGACATCTCTTCAAACAAAGTCGGGAAAAAAATAAAAACCGTAACGCAAAATTTTAGATTTTTCCAAATATTTTGAATATTTTGAGTATTTGTTTTTGATTTTTTTTTTTGCGGCATATTATTTGGCCTATAATTACGCAACTTCGTCCCAATTTAACCGACTTCGTATCTCTTACCCTTTTCCGAAATCCCTATGGTGAAGGCCGACGAATTTGTAACACCCTGTAGAAACTCTTCCCTCGAAAAAAACTGTAAACTTTTTTTTGTAATACTTGTTTTAAAAGGAAACGCTGAAAAAAGCCAGTAAAATAGATATTTTATAATTCCTTTATTGGCTACTGCTCCTAAGCCTAAATAAACTTAAAAGAGGAGTAAGTGATGATGCTAACAAAACATTATACACATTATGTTTATTTAATTTTAGGAAAAAAATACAAAAGGAAGTAGAGGAAGAACTGAAGTATCTGATAACCGAGAAGAAAGAGGCGAAAACAAAGGTTCATGTCGATAGAAAATTATTTATTCAGCTCTGTCAACTGTTTAAAATTGTAGTACCGGGATGGACTACGCCAGAGTGTGGAATGTTCTTCCTGATAGCCACCAGCCTCGTCGCTCGGTCTGTTTGTGATTTGTGGATGATTAATCATGGAACAATGATTGAAAGGTAATATTAATTTTTTTTTGTCTTGCGTTAATAGAACCAAATATATTTTTAGAATATCCGTGTAAAAATTATAGTATTCAAGATAAACTAAATTGAACCTTTGAATTTTGAACTATAAGAAAGATGGATATACCGTGTCACCATTAAAGTTGGAACCATATGGGGAAAATATGTATTTGTCGATTTATGTAAAATTTTAATTTACCATAAGATTTTGCCTCAATAATTACATAATTAAATGCGACCATGCGGCGTTTGTTAACTGTCAAATTTGACATTTTCTCTTCAAAATGACGAAAAATGGCATTTATTGCTCGAATTTTACAGGAAGAGTTGTTTATATTGAGTGAATCAGATGATTTTTTGCTTTTTTTTGCCGTTACGCCTTTACTTATCAAAAAAGTAAAAACTGGTCTTGTCAGAGATTTTTACGGAAAGTTCAGTGGCGTAGCCAGTTTTTCTCGGAATAGTTTATTTTTGGAGATATTAACAAAAGTATAAAATTTTAAATGAGAAACCCTATATATTATTTTTTTTATTAAGCATACTTTGGGCTTTAAAAATATATAGGTGCTTATATTTATATACAAAAATGACGTAAAAATGTGATGTTTTTAATAATTTACGTTACTGATAACAGTAGACCATCAATTTAGTAGCAACAAATTCAAAATTTTGTTACAGCTATTCTAAATATTAAATTGAATTATATACACGGGGTCCGCTAATTAATGGTACATGGAAACACCACAGACTCCTTACTTTAAAATATTAGGATTTAATTATACTTACCTATATCCGAAAGTTGATATTAACTGAGATACAGGGTGTTAAAGTTAAAACTTCATTTTTGTTTTTCTCTAATAACGACGAGAAATTGATTTTTTTATGAATTTTTAATGTACAATTTAGGGGGCGCTGTCTGCGGCATTTTTCGCACATTCATACGGTCGCAACTTTTTCGTGCCTCAGTGTATTTAAGTTTTTAATAAAAATAAAACTTTTGTCATATTTATCACGTAAAAAAGGTATACTAAGTTCGCCCGGAGTTACCGTTTCGGAGATATTTGCATTTAAATTGTTTAGTGCACCGTTCCCAATTATAACTGTAATTTCCAAACACAATTTTTTCTTAAAGTAACCAATGAGGAAGCAAATAAAATTTTGAGAGATGCAGTTCCTATGGAACAGAAAATATTTCATTTTTGAGTTTATCGTAACTTTGTGTTTTCATTGATGTTGTTTTCCTTCGACACGATATTTTCTAGGGTCAAAGTTATTTAAATTATTAAAATAAGTTAAAGAACAATCCAATTGTTGTATTTATTATTCCCAATTACCATTACTAGACTATTAATTATCATGTAAAAGTAAGTAAGTAAGAAGTAACAAAATATTATTTGCTAGCCTGAGCTGACGCACAAAACAATTTAAATGCAAATATCTCCGAAATGGTAACTCTGGGCGAACTGAACTTAGTGTACCTTTTTTACGTAATAAATATGAGAAAAGTATTATTTTTATTAAAAACTTAAATACACTGAGGCACAGAAAAGTTATGGCCATATGAATTTGCGAAATATGCCGCAGAAAATTTCACGAAGAAATCAATTTCTCGTCGTAAAAAAACCATAATTGCCAAATTTTGTCAAAAAACGTTAGTTTCTCTTAAACTTATTAGAGAAAAACAAAAATGAAGTTTTAACTCTAACACCCTGTATCTCAGTTAAAACTTTCGGATATAGGTAAGTATAATTAAATCCTAATATTTCTACGTAAGGAGTCTGTGGTTTTTCCATGTACCATTAATTAGCGGAAACCCTTGTATATAAAACATTCCAACATATCATACTTTTCATAATTCTTAGCATAAATGGCCTACTTTTATAAATTACGTAAATTATTAAAAATATCCCATTTTTAGGTTCTTTCTGAATATCAATAAAAACAACTATACATTTGTGTAAAGCCCAAAGTAACTTAATTAATTAAAAAAATAATATATAATTTTTTTTTATTTTGTTAATATCTCAAAAACGAAACTTTTTAGAGAAAACTGACTACGCCACTGAACTTTACGTAAAAATCTCTAACAAGATCAGTTTTTACCTTTTTGATAAGTTAACGCATAGCGACGATTTTCACAATAACCCTGTAGATTAAAAACTGAGAGCGCAATGACAAATTTGTCACCAGAATCTTTCGTTTCGTTAAAAAGTGAAAACCGCAATATTATAATCTATAATAACTGTAATATCCCCCAAACGCGTCGAAAATGGGATACCCTCTACATATAATATTTTTTTAACTCGGCGAGTTCCGAGGGGTAAACCACCACCTAAAATATATACAATAAAATACCTTTTTTTTTTAAATTACCTTTAAATACCTTCAAAGATATGCATTGAATGAATACCTCAAAATACCCATAAATACACCAAAAAAATATACCTACCAAAAAACAACATTTTTAAGATAAATTCCCAAAAAATACTCACTGGTACAATAAAGCACCCCAGTGGTTCACCCCTCGGCGAGTTCTAATCAATAATAAAAAATTATGAATAGAATGAAATAACTTAAATTCTTTTAAACATATACCGGCTCCTGTATTAGTGCGTCGGGCATCCATAGCGTCCTTATTTACAACAGTAGAAAAAAAGTTTAATACAAAAGTTGTAGGATGTGGGTTGATGCATATTTTAAAAATATTTGTAAATATACAGGGTGGTCCAAAAAAGTGTGACGTCATAAAATATATATATTTTTTAAATGGCACACCCTGTATTTTTTGGCACATTTAAGTTCCTTTTGGTGTTCTCTCTGGTGTGTAAAAATATTTTTTTATTTTCTTCGATATTTTAGGAGCAATAAATAAAAAAAGATAAAAAATTTGGTTAAGTTGGGCGACCTCGGAGGCCATCGAACTGGCCCTCCTCTTCCATAAAAATAGAGGACCGATCACATTACCACCAATCACTCCTCCCCAATCATTTATCGACCAACGATGTTGGTAGTCCATTTCACGAAAGATGCGTGGATTTTCGGAGGCATAATAATAAAAATTGTGTTTGTTTACGCATCCGTTGTTCTAAAATGTCGCCTCATCAGTAAATAACACCGACATAAAAAACGTGGAATTTCTTGAAGACGTGTTCGAGCCCACTCGCAAAATTGTACCCTGCACTGAAAGTCATTTTCACTCATAGCCTGGTGTAGCTGATGATGCATGATAACGATGCATTTTTAAAATTCGCTGAACTGACCGTTCACTAATTTCAACCTCTTCTCCAACGCGTGCCTGACTTATGTTTGGATTTTCCGTAACTCTTAACAAGTCTGCTAGTTGATTTTCCTCATTTGTATCCGGTTTTGTTCTTTCTTCATTTTTATAGTCGACACTCCCTGTCTCGATAAAATGCTCGAGCAATCTAGTAAAGCTTAGGGGATCTGGATTACGCCTTTCCGGAAACTTAGTCGCGTAAACTCTACTGGCCAGTAAACAATTTTTGTCACAATTCCCCAACACAACTACCATATCAATTAACTCTTCCCATTTTTAAAAAACTAATACTCCAGAAAAGAACTATATGAGATAAAAAAATTATTACAAGGAACTAGAAATGTCAAAATCATTTGTGGTTGAAAAGTACCAATTGTTTTTCCATAGCTTGCTGGGATAATATTTCAATTCTGGGGCATTCATGGCTGTCTATGATAATTTCCCAATACACTGCACTAGTTTAATGAGGATATTTATGGTTTTTGGTAAATATCTCTAAAACCATTGAGAATTTTAATACATTCGTTATAACAAAATATGCTTGTAATTAAATTCTGCATTAAATAATGATACAGGGTGTGCCATTTAAAAATACTAAGAAAAACTGATTTGAAAGTTGCCATTTTTTAAACCAAATTTTGAACACCCTGTATAAAATAAGAGAAACCTGTTTATTGTCGGATTATTATTAGACCTCTAGCATTACTGTTCACACTATTTAGCTGGAACAAAACAGATCTAACAAGATTTTTATTCTAATTTTTCCAAGTGTGCAAAACGATCTTTTTATCTTTTTTTATTTATTGCTCCTAAAATATCGAAGCAAATAAAAAATACAGGGTGTGCCATAAAAAAATATATGTTATGACGTCACACTTTTTGGACCACCCTGTATATTTACAAATATTTTTAAAATATGCATCAACCCACGTCCTACAACTTTTGTATTAAACTTTTTTTCTACTGTTGTAAATAAGGACGCTATGGATGCCCGACGCACTAATGCAGGACCGGGTATTAAGTGCGTTTAACGTTATTTTGTAAAGGTTATTTAGTAATAAATTTTTGAATCACATGTTTAATAACATGAGTGAATGACCAGTCTATGATTATAATTTTAAATTTTGCTACGCTTAATGGCAATGGAACAATAAACATCCTTGCTAAAAATAACATCTAGATATAATATGGTAAAGTATACATAGGATTTTTTTTAAATTGGACAGTATGTTAATGGATTCTACGCAAGATTCTAGGCAGATTTCTTATCATCATATCCTATACCTAAATCTAAGCATATTTATGTATGTATTTGTCTAAAATGACGTTTGCAAGACCTTGAATTATTAATTTTTCCTCTAAGGAAGCCTTTATTATTTAATTCGGGCTATTTTAAAAGGGCTTGCTTTACTAGATTTTTTTATAATATTTTGATAACTATTGATACATGGTGTTCAAACAATAATCTACATTTTAAAATGGAAACCCTCAAATTTTATAATTATTTTCAATTTAGTATTAAAAATAAGGGTAAGTTTGTATGAGATTGTCTCCGAAAATTTTCGAAATATTGCCAGAACTTTTCGAAATATTGACAATTTAATATTTTTATATAGCGATTTTACTGCGGATTCGAAGTTCACTTACTGCTAGTTGACTATGACGGCGTTGAACAACAGTCAAATGCTAAAGAAATAAATTTGTCACAGTTCTTGTTGTTACTTTATTACATTCTCGATAAATAATAAACATGTTTAAATAATTTTCGTTTATGTTTGTTTCGTTTTAAACATTTTGTATAAAACAATTGTTTTAAACAATCGTTTGAGTTTAAAACAATGTTTTGTTAAAAATGTTTAAAACAGGTAAATTAAACACACGGTTTTTTTTTTAGTAAATTGATTATTTAACAGGAGTATACTTAATTTATGCAACTACTACTAAAACAGTAATTTCCATTCAAATTAACAAAATAATAAAAGTTAGGTACTTAATGAACATCATGCACAAAACTTTAGTATGTTCAAAAACCTACAAATTAGTGTATAACCCGTAAGAAAATAAAAGGAATAAGATAAAGATGTATAATAATCACTGATCGGAAGTGACATCAGTTAGCGCCGTAAGTGGGTGCATTAGAATTTAGTTCTTTAAAAATTGTAACTAACTTAGCTGCTCTGACATTGCCTAGCTTATTGCGGAGTTTGGAATAAATTAAACCATAATACGAAAAAAGTATTTCTATGTTCTTGTAGTTAAATGTTTAATAGACCGCTACCATGCTAATGGTTTTACATTTTCAAGTATCTGTTGAGAAAACATATATGGCATAAATTGTGCACACCTAGCCTGAAAATTAACAATCATTGACATTGCCTCTGAATGGTAGATTTCTACATATTCCATGGCAATTTCTAATTGCCTTTGAGTTAGTCTATCTCCCCTAAAACGATGATCAAGCAAGTTTGCTAAAAAATGAACTGGAGTTAGGGCCATCTCCAAACGTTCTATAACCTTATTTACGTCACTCATAGACAATTCTCCATTTGATTTTTTGTTTTCAAACATCTCCAATAGTTCGAGTCATATTTCTGTCGCTTTTCCTATCGTGCAAGTGTTTTTTTGAACTTTATCTAGAGCCACCAAGCATCTTGAGAATGTCATGATTCTCGGCAAAAATCCTACTGTCGTAAAACTCTATGATTAGAAAACATTCTGAGATGTCCACTGGGAAAGAAGTTTAAGTTATCTTTTAATTTCTACTAAAAACATTGAAAACATGTTTTAAACTATGTTTTTAAAATAAGGTTTTATTTGTTTAAAACATGAACTTTAAGAGCAAAAAAACATATTTAAAGCAAAAAAAAAACGTTTAAAACAAAAAAAACACTTGTTTTGTTTAAAATTAAAAAATACATGTTTTTTCGCAACCATGGCCGGCATGATTATTAATAATTTTCAAAAGGTGGCAGCTTCATACATTTCTTTAATTTGACTATTTTTCAACGCCGTCATATCCAACTATGAGTAAAATACGCCGTATAAAAATTGGCAATATTTCGAAATCTACAAATTTTCGGAAATAGACAACCTTACACAAACTTACCTTTATTTTTAATGGAAGATCATTTTTAAATTTTGGGGATTTTCATTTGAAAACATATATTTTTACAGTTTTCTCAATTTGTTTTTTACATTACAATTTATAATTAATTATTGTTTTGTTTTCTTGGCCGTTTTTTCAAGTTATAGGTAGTTTGGATTTCGGTCACTTTGAAATGAAATGCAAGTACTATGTCTCTTACCAAAGATAAATGAGTTTTTCTCAAAGTAGACGTCTCTGCTAAAGCATGTTTTAAACAAATAAAACCTTATTTTAAAAACATAGTTTAAAACATGTTTTCAATGTTTTTAGTAGAAATTAAAAGATAACTTAAACTTCTTTCCCAGTGGACATCTCAGAATGTTTTCTATTCATAGAGTTTTACGACAGTAGGATTTTTGCCGAGAATCATGACATTCTCAAGATGCTTAGTGGCTCTAGATAAAGTTCAAAAAAACACTTGCACGATAGGAGAAGCGACAGAAATATGGCTCGAACTATTGGAGACGTTTGAAAACAAAAAATCAAGTGGAGAATTTTCAATGAGTGACGTAAATAAGGTTATAGAACGTTTGGAGATGGCCCTAACTCCAGTTCATTTTTTAGCGAACTTGCTTGATCATCGTTTTAGGGAAGATAGACTAACTCAAAGGCATTAGAAATTGCCATGCATCCATCGAATTAAAATTTCTACTCAACAACGATTGATACACATTTTTAATTATTAGTTTGGCATCGGTAGATAAATGCTTTCTTTTAAAAATGACACTTGAAGATGCCCCCCTATCAGCACAATTCCAAGGACGCCACATTCTACCACTAATAAGCCTAATTAAAAATTACTCGCCGGAAAACCACTAAAGATTAAAATTATTAAAAATCACTTTGTATTTATACAGGGTCCGCAAACAAAGCGTGGACGGAAGATTAAATCGTTATCGAAGAACTTATCAACAATACTAAAACAGCTTGAGATATTGGATTAAAATCGGCATGTTTTAAAAATATTTTACATTATACAGGGTGGCCCAAAAAAGTGTGACAGCATAAAGTTATATTTTTTTAAAAGGGATGCTCAGTATTTTATTGCATATTTAGGTTCGTATTACTATCGTTTATAAGTGCCTCAAATTTTATTTAATTTGGTTTTGTAGTTTCGGAGAAATAAATGATAAACTAAAAAAAAGTTTTGCAGTCCTGAATAAAAAAATTAAAAAAAAACAATCCAGAACTATTTTTTTAACCTCGGCATTGAGTGAAATTTATGACAAAAGGTCTAGAGATACTATGAATGTAATTGCGTTTATTCATTTTATACAGGGTGTTCGTAATAAGCTTTCAAAAACCCCACATTTTAAAATAATTTTTCTCAAGTTTTTCAAATGGAACACCCTGTATATTATTTGGCTATTTGACGTAGAATTCATAGACAATTTTTTTTTGTAATACAAGCATATAAGTTATATCCAGCCGTTTTCGAAATAATTAAAAATATCATAAATTATGTTGTTTAAATAGAGTTTTTGTTGGGAAATTTTGTTATAGACGACTACACTAATAATTGTAAACTAAAGTAAATGTTCAAAATAGCTTCCTTTTACTATTAGAGTTTGCAGTATTTTAGTTATTTCGATATAAATTTTAAAAGCCTACATTTTTGCTACTCTTATTTATTTAATTTTATTTTTTATTCTTAATCGAGTTCCCATGTTTTTTTTTGTTTAGATTGTCACTATGACAGCCAAATAAAATTATTTCATTTGTTCAGTCGTCGAAATTAAGTACTAACTTACACAAAATGTCGAATTTTACAACTTTAGAAATGGTAAATATGATTTTCATACTGGGTGAATGTGCAAGAAATTGCCTCCTCGCGAGTCGAGTATATGCTGAAAGATATCCAGATATTGAGAGAAAGCCGAGACCAGAAACCTTCTAGAAGTTGTTGCAAATGAACTAATGCATAACAAATGTAAACAAAAGTAAGAAAAAGTTACCGCTAGATTCTAAGAAAAAGTAGCAAAAATGTAGGCTTTTAAAATTTATATCGAAATAACTAAAATACGGTAAACTCTAAGAGTAAAAGGAAGCTATTTTGAACATTTACTTTAGTTTACAATTATTAGTCTAGTGGCCTAAAATTTCCCAATAAATACTCTATTTAAACAACATAATTTATGATATTTATAATTATTTAGAAAACGGCTGGATATAAGTTATATGCTTGTATTACAAAAAAAAATTGTCTATAAATTCTGCGTCAAATTGCCGAATAATATACAGGGTGTTCCATTTGAAAAACTTGAGAAAAATTATTTTAAAATGTGGGGTTTTTGAAGGCTTATTATGACCACCCTGTATAAAATGAATAAACGCAATTACATTCATAGTATCTTTAGACCTCTTGTCATAAATTTCACACAATTTTGAGGTTAAAAAAATAGTTCTGGATTGTTTTTTGGATTTTTTTATTCAGGACTGCAAAACTTTTTTTTAGTTTTTAATTTATTTCTCCGAAACTACAATACCAAATTAAATAAAATTTGAGGCACTTATAACCAATAGTAATACGAACCTAAATATGCAATAAAATACTGGGTGTCCCATTTAAAAAAATATAACTTTATGCTGTCACACTTTTTTGGGCCACCCTGTATAATGTAAAATATTTTTAAAACATGCCGATTTTAATCCAATATCTCAAGCTGTTTCAGTATTGTTGATAAGTTCTTCGATAACGATTTAATCTTCCGTCCACGCTTCGTTTGCGGACCCTGTATATGCATCAGGCATAGGTAAAAATTGAATTTGTATACCTGGTCCGGCTCTGCTCGAAAATGTTTTAAAATTTGGGATTTCCTTATTTATTTTATGGTCGAAGGTATAATGGGCTTTATTGCAGTCAAAAGATCAACGGTATAATTCTGCAAATACTATACATATTTGGTTTTTACGTTGACGTATATTGTACTAAACCATCGTCAGAACTATTTGCTAGAAAAAAGAAAACAAAAAGTGGATAAATAAAATAGAACGAAACAACACTTTTGACGGTGTTAGTGACAACTTTCTTAATATATATTAATATTAGTTATGTATCGAATGAAATGAAAAAATATATAAATGAACATATTTTTATTCATTGATTGGTGAAAAAAATACTGTCCTATTAATCTGTCCTTGTAAATACTACACCACACGTTCGTTTTAAATGAATATTGGTCACGAGACATTATTGTAAAATTGGGATTTTCCTCAGAACACCAGCGACAATGTTGTGACGAGACAGTTCCATTTGAACAAAATGTTGCCTCATCGGAAAAAATTATACGTCTCGGAAAAAAACGGTCCTCTTCTAACTCTCCTTGGATGAGAGAGCAAAAATCAAAGCGCCTATCTTAATTAATTTCTTTCAATGTGTGAACGATTTTTGGTTTGAATGGTCTGAATTTATTTCGTTTTAAAATTCTTCCCACTGTATCTTTACTTACATTTAGTTGTATTAACGACTTCCTTTTGCGCAATGACACTTTTGGATATTCTACAACAGACAGCATTACTTCTAACTGTGTGTTCTCATTGACAACCAGTTTTCGGCGTTGTCCATTAAAATTATTGTTTAAACTTCCACTAGTCTTAAATTTATTCATTATTTTTGTAACAGTTGAATGATTAATATTTTTATTGGGATGTCTACCATTAAAAATAATTGCTGCTTCTCTATGCGTTTTATAGTTTTTTCCCACAATCAAAACAATTTCAATTTTTCTTCACACCTTAATAACACCATTATTATATACTTCATAAATTTTAACGCGTTTTGACGGTCGCTGTCAAACATTTCCTGCTATCAACCATTCATTTGTATATCAGAGCATCCTACATTACATATTACTACAGTTAAATTTGCGTTGTTACTGTACACACACGTTTCAAAAAGAAATAATAATTTTTTCATCGTAAATGGGTGTAACTGTATATTTAAACGTAGTTTTTAGTTCTGATCAACTTTTTTTAATAACAATTTTCGATATTGTCAAAAATAAAGGTACTTTGCTCTTGGGCAAAATTCATATTTTTGGACAAACCTCGTATACGCCTAGAAGAATATAATATCTGATAGTTGCATTTTAGGTTTTAGACCATGCATAACTTTTTATGAAGAATAACAGTTTTTCGTAAAATTAATAATAAAGAAGTTTTCCATATGGTTCCAACTGACTGAGTTATTTTTAAAACTAAAAAAATCGCAATACCTGATGTTTAGTTTCTTTTAAAAAAATATATTTTAAGTACCATATCTTTAGTAGTATATTTTTAAACCCTGTATGTGAAAATGTGTCAAAATTAGTACAATATGTCTATATTTTATTTTGATCTAGTTTAGAAGTAAAAAAATATTAAAAAAAATATTATTAGTTTAAAATCGTGAGAAAATATGCTCAGTCTATTTAAAGTCTATTTAATAAAATGTGATGCGATCGTGCAAATAATCATAAAATAGACATACATACCAAGGTTATTATTAGTTACCTCATCATAATATTATCTAATTTGGTCAAAATACTTAAAGATATGAATATTAATTTTTTGAATGACATTAGATTACAACACTAATAGTTAACAATTGTATACACTGCCGTGCTAAAAGTTGTCCTAATTGCTTAAAAGTAGTTTTGAGAAATTACGCATTTTGTTATTATTACATGCACTTTTCTCTAAATTCAGTTAGAAGAGTGCTATTTTTGAAAATATATCTTCAAGTCCAAGCACAAGCTTCGTGCTTACCTCTAAAGTAACCAATGAATCTATAGGTAGTTGTAGCTTTTATTTACCAATGCTTTTTGCATTTATTTTAAGTTGTCTGTAATATATTTTGAAGCTGACCAAATTCAGAATGTGGTTGAGTAAGAGTAGCCTGGCTAGACTTCGCCACGCTGGGTTTGTAGCTTCCTCAGAAAATTCTTTTATTTCTACATTTGTTGTTAATTTTTTTCGGCGTTGTAATTGTAAAGGATTTATATTAATAATAATAATAATATTATTATTATATACTAATGCTTTACTATATTATAAAAATATAAGAAATATAAATACACCTCAAAAAGTTAAAATGTGTAGATAGGACAACTAGTCTTAGCAGGGCAGTATACAGCTATAGTCGGCACTATTGCTTACTTTCTTATTATAAGAGCTAAAAATTTGATAAAATATCACATGATTCTGAAGTTCAATTGTTTTTTTTTTCGACATTAAAATAATCCACAACGTAAATAACTACACTACTTTGCTAATTTAGTCGAATTCATAGCTTTTATAATAAGAAAGTTACCATTGTCACACTTTATGGGCTACCCAGTATATGGAAAAATATTTTCCTGAAATACACCCTATGATACAGTAAAAATCAATATACACCGTGTCCAAGATAAGGAGGGCCAGTACAGGAATCTCGGAAACCGTAATAGATACGAAGTCGGTTACATAGAAGTAAAGTTCCGCATATACGTGCCTAATAATAGGCCGTTTAGAAAGTTTTAAAATTCCGAGTAGTTCCGGAGATATCCGAAAAAAAACGAAATTCTGAAAAATCTTTTATTTTTTTCCTGGGTTTTTTTGAGATCGAATTCTAAAGGAAAGCACTTTTACATTGCCACTTTTTCCGCTCTATCTAACAGCGTTAATTTTTTGTAATCCGACGAGTCAACATACCAAAACAGTAATAAAACGAACAACGAAAAAGTACATACTACATAATCAGGTATTCAAAATGATTTCCGTTAAGTTCTAAGCAATAACATCTTCTAACTGTCGTGTCGATTCTAAAACATTTGACAACATTTCTGGCGTAATACTTTGAAAGGCTTCAAGCACAACCTCCTAAGTTCGTCTTCTGTTGTGTTTATAAACATAATTTTCGACATACCCCAGAGGAAAAATCTAACGGTGTCATATCAGGCGAACGTGCTGGCCATGGTGTTTCAGAACACCTGATTATGTAATTCCTGACTTTTTTCGTTGTTCGTTTTATTTCTGCTTTAGTATGTTTTTTTGTTCACGTATTTGTGGTTTATTATTAAATTATTTGTTATTTATTGAACTATTCCAACATAAGTAAAAACTTAGAGCTTACTTATGAGATATTATTTATAAAATTAGGAGCAATACAGGACCGTATCCGAAAATTTCCTGATGTTCAAAAAACCCTCGAAACGTCATTAAACCACAATGTGTCATAGTTTCATTCGGAAGAAAAAAAGCCCAATATCAGGAAAACAGGACCGTATTTACAAAAAGAAAGTTGATAATGGCCCTTCGAAGACGACTCGTCGGATTATAAAACAATTAACGCTGTTAGATAGAGCGGATAAAGTGGCAATGTAAAAGTTCAATTTACTTTAGAATTCGATCTAAAAAAAAAACGATTTTTCAGAGTTTCGTGTTTTTCCGGATATCTCCGCAGCTACTCAGAATTTTAAAACTTTCTAAACGCATATTATTAGGCACATAAATGCGCAACTTTACCTCCATTTAGCCGACTTCGTATCTCTTACGGTTTCCGAGATCCCTGTACTGGTCCTTATCTTGGACACGGTGTATAAATGAAATTACTAACTTAATTCGTATAGGAGCTATGGTGCCTGACTCACTATTTCAGGACGTGTTCTCATTTTGTTGTTTTATACTCTAGGCATGAATTATCTTGATTTTTTAAGAAACTGCTATTTTAGGCGCAACTACTGAAATGTGTCCTTTGAAGCCTTTTTTATTCTAATCCACTCAAGGGCTAATTTCTCATTAAATAAAATAAATAACCGGGTGTTTCAAGTTATGATTAAATTGACTGGAATAATAAAACTGTAGAAGTTTAATCTAAGAGATTTTAGCTAGTAATAGTGTATTTTCTTAGATAACATCGTTGCTTTAATAGAAATATTGACCTAGCCCTGTACGCAGATTGCATATGGCTTCTAACTGATTAATTATTGGGAAATCCAGTCGATCAAGGTTTTTTCGTTCAGTTAACATTTGATATTCTTAAATCGATGATGGGATCTAATTTATACAGGGTGGTTCGAAAAACATATGCCATCGCTCGTGTGGAGATTCCATACCCAAAAATAAACAAAAAGTTCAACATGGGTCCGCAGATGCGTTGTTTCAAAGATACAGGGTGTTAACATTTTAAAATTTATATTTTCAAGATATTTCCGAAACGGTTTTAGAAATCTGAGTGATTATGAAAAATACCTAAAATACATACTTAAAAATGTGTCAACAGGTTTACCAGGGGCTTGCGCTTGCAGGCGCTCTAATAATTTTTAACAAAAAATAGGTACGCTACTGACGTTTCACATTTTGATAGTCCATTTGTTAGAGAAATTTAAATGGCTAAATAAAACATCTTAATATTTATTTGAAATCAGTTTCGTTTACAAAATAAATGCAATTTTACGTAAACTTTGTTTAATATCAAACTTAAAATAAATAAGTAAAAAAATCTATTGTCCGATTCTCAAATAGCACATATTTTAACAATTAAAATATGTGAACAGTTTCTTTAAATCATTTAAATTTCTCTAACAAATTGACTATCAAACAATAATAAAGCGCCTGACCCCTGGAAAACCTGTTCTCATATTTTTATTGCTAAAATATGTGCTATTTTAGATTCGGCCATAGCAACTACATAATTTATTTATTTAATTTAAACTTAATAGTTAACATAAAATTGCATTTATCTTGTAAACGAAGTTGATTTCAAAGAAATATTAAGAGATTTTTCTTTTAGTAATTCAAATTGGCTATCAAAATGTGAAAAAGTCAGGAGGTACTTTTTTTTTATTAAAAATTATTAGAGCGTCTGGTTCTGTTCACGCACCAGCTATGGCACATGGTTTTTGAAACACCCTGTATATCATCCCCTAAAAAGAGCCCTAAGCCGCAAACACACTATTATCACGTCACGTGAATTCACGTATTGTCATATCGGTAAAATAGCACATGCTGTCACGGCTTAGAAACAGACTCCGTACACTACAGATCATTTTTATTACATATTTTGTGTTTGTCAAGATCGCAAGTGAATCTTGTAGCCTTCTAGCGTTAAACTCTGACACAGTGTTATCACGTGTGCCGAATATGTAAATTTGCAGAAATAAAATTGTGCTCTCAAGTATGATTTGCCGTGAGCTGCATGAGGTGACTATAGTGTACTTCTAAACCTATTATAAGCACGCATAAACCGCCTTGCAGATATTTCGGGTATGCCGTGACATTGCGTGATAGCATGTGATCTCACGTGACGGGATAATATTGTGTTTGCGGCATTAATTAAATGAGCAGTCTTTTATCGTCTAAAATACTAGTAGAAAAAAAGCTGTGTACACTGTCGCCCACCTTAGCACAGTGGCGGCTCGTAACCTATGATCGAGGGTATTCACAAGTATTAAAATTTAATTTTTGTGTGACGACCAAACAATTGCTTTCTTAGGCGTTTTAAACGTAGTGTGTTCTGCGTTAAATTAATTTCGGGTTTAGGTCTTCCCGCATTCTTCACTTCAATTTTTTGCTCCAAACTCAAAGAGCTAAAGTTATTTTTTAAATAGTCCACCGTCAAACTATTCATTTTAACTTAATAAATATATAATATTAAAACATTGAAACATACACGCTCGAATTTCTACATATATGCACGAACAAACAATAAACAGACATAGGCGCACATCAAAATTGTGCGACTTTCCCATGTTAAATCTCCTTAACCCCGCTATCCCTCGCTGTCCATATGCGAGCATTTCTCGTAATAATCGGCATCAACCTCGACCGGCGTGTCTGCCAGATCGAGAGCCTATAATATCCAGTTTGGTTTGACGGTACGATAAAATATTAGGGAGGGTCGGACTTTATACGATAAATAATATTCAATGAATATAAATGAGAAGTAATTAAATAGTTTGCCGTTATTAAAATTGGTTCGCAGCAAAAAATAGCCATTAAATCATTTTATCAGCATAAAAAGATTTTGCTTGCAATAAATAAAAATCAGGCTGTTCTGCAAAAAATGCTACAAACTGTCAACACTTTAACCGATATCAGTCCGCTTGTAATATCATGTGTTCGCTTAATTAACAGTCGGGCTACGAAATGATTACTTGGTCAGCAAGATTTTACAATTGTTCAGTAGAAATAAACATGTCTAGAAGCAGTTTACTTCAGAGGTTTGCATATTAAAGAATGGTTATCAATATAAATCATTGGATTGCGTTTGTTTTGAATAATCGGCAAAGTTCGTTATTGTGGGCGGAGCGAAAGCAGTCGCGTGATTCGAGTAGCTAATTGCGTGCGTATGTTTTCATTCGGTGCAGCAATCAAGGCCTAAAAGGTGGCGGGGGCGGGTTTTCACTTGTTTTCCCAGGACACTGTCAATTTATGTAACTTTCTTGTGTTTTCTTTTACCGAATACAGAAGGAAATCGGCTACAAAAGGTGTAGCGAGGGCGGGTTTTTACTTGTTTTCCCAGGGCAATGTCACTATTTCACGTTTTATTGCTTTTTTTTGATGACCATGATTAAATATTTTGCCTATACGCTGATTGCTTACTAATATCTGATTAAAAGTGGATCGCTCATAGCAGCTTATATTTAATAATTTAGAGCACTCTAGTATGACATTAATTACTGACCGATTCAGAAATGTTTGCTGTCCATTATTTGCTGACCAACTAGCCATTATGGCTGACCGATTACATTTTTCTGTCGGCAAAAATAAGAATATTTTGCTAACCAGTTAAATGATACCCAATGTAAATTAATATTTTTTTATTCGTTGGGTGCACGTGTGCATGTGCTCCTGTGGGAGAACCGCCACTGCCTTAGCATCAAGAATATCCCAAATGCGAGGACAAAATGTCCCATGTCTGCCTGGTACAAAAATTGAATTTTATGGCAAATTACTAAAGAAAAATGGTCGTTTCAATACGATGGGAAACCAAGACATTATGATTTCCTAGTTGTTCCAATAATTGACCTAAATATCCCTTTGTCCCACAGAGGCCTCAAAATCCCACGAAATGGGAAATATTTCACGATTTGGCAACAGTGTTTGTTTATAATAAAATAATAACGTCCGCAATATTTTAAATCTTTTGTTGATTGAGCTGCCAGGGTCAACTAAAAAACAGTGCAAATGCACGCCAATGCGCGAAATTACAAAGTAGTTAAGTCGTTTAACTTTTTAATCATCAAGTTGAAAAAGCAAAATATTTTCATATACATCTGCACTACTTAGGTATGGGCAACCTTTTGGGCTGAAGGGCCACATAATAAATGTAAAATGGGTAGCGGGCCCACGGGATTATTTCTGTGGCACACCATACACCCTCCGCAGGCGAGCGAAGCGTGCCGTTTCCAATTAGCGCCATAGGCGAATTTTTTTGAAATTTTCAAGGTCAAGCGCTCTAATGAAAAGTTAGAAAATTGCGATACAAAAATATTTTCTCCGAAAAAGAGGTTTCATCCAGCAAACTTTCTGAAAAACATATTGTTATTACGAAAATGGGCTAGTCCCGTAAATAAATAAATTTAAAAAACCCCGAGATGAGTGAAAAAATTGCGATACAAAAATATTTAATTTTATTTATTAAAATAAATAGATAAATATAAAAGAAACATAAATATATTATAAAAAAATATATAATGTTAAATAGCGACACCGAAATCAATGAGACGCTTGAATTTGGGAAACTAATCCATCGATGTTTGGATTAATTCCACTGATACAAAGATGTAAGGAATTTTCCAAATTATCGTCAGTCAGCCTTGTACGATGTTTTGACTTATTACCTTTCATCATTGAAAAGAACTGTTCGCATTAATTTGTAAGTACTGCCAAAGGCACAAATCAATCTTCTTGCGAATTTTCTAAGCTGCGGAAAATGGTCTTCTTCGAGGTATTTTTTGTAGAAATCGCACAACTCCACGTCTTCAAATTTAGATTTTAGGAGTGAGTTTTCTTGAATCTCGATCAACTCCATTGGCAAGTGTATTGGAGCATTTTGTACATTACTTTTTGTTGGAGTAGCAAATAAATTGAAACAGTCTTCCATGTTTTTGAAATCGCTAAATCTGTTCGAAAATTGCTCCGACAGTAACTTGAGTTCTTCAGCGTATTGAGCATAAGCAATATTTTCATACGCAGAGAGCGTGGTGAAATGGTAACTGTTACCAGACAGCATCTGTGCCTCCCACTTTCAAATGGCTGTACGAATCATTTACTAACTGTCCTTGTTTTTGAAGTTTCAAATTTAAATCATTCAAATAGCCTGTAAGGTCGACCAGAAATGCTAAGTCACATATCCATTTTGGGTCACTCAATTCAGATAGTGGTTTATCTTTTATTTGCATAAAATCTGCTATCTCATTTCTAAGCTCGTAAAACCGTTTCAGCATTTTCCCTCTGCTTAGCCATCTGACTTCACAATAATATGTTACGTCGTCATATTCGGCTTTTTTTTCATCCAAAAACGCCTTGAACTGACGATGGTTAAGCCCTCGGGATCGAATAAAATTGATGGTTTTCACTACCACATTCATAACATTCTGGAGTCGAATGGACTTAGAACACAAGTTCTGTTGGTGGATAATACAATGAAGGACTATCAAATCATCTTTTTGCACATTTAATTCAGCTGCTTTTTCATTCAAAATTCCGATGAAACCTTTACGTAAGCCGACCATAGAAGGTGCACCATCTGTTCATACTCCAACTAATTTTGACCATGGCAAGCCAAAACTTGTGAATACCTTTTGAACTTCATTCAAAATGTCCTCTCCTGTAGTGGTTCCTTTTAGCGGCTGTAAAGCAAGCAATTCCTCAGTAACAGTGAACTCTTTATCAACACATCGAATAAATACAGCCAGTTGAGCTGTGTCAGACAAATCGGTGCTCTCGTCTAATGCTATGGAAAATGATTCAAAACCAGCCATACGGTCAGTCAATGTTGTTTTTATATCAAAAGCCATCATTTCTATACGTCGGACAACAGTTCGTCTTGACAAACTAATTTTTTCAAATTCATTTTTCTTTTCAGCACACAAAACACTGCAAACTTCTAACATACACTCCTTGATAAATTCTCCTTCGGCAAATGGTTTTGATGACTTTGCCAATTTAGAACTAACTATAAAACTAGCTTTCACAACATTATCAAGTTGTGTTCTTTGTTTATGAAACATTTGCTGCTGTTTTTCCAAATTTGCGGTAAGCTTCTGGATTTTGTCATTTCTTATTTGTCCTGTCAGTGAGTGCACCATAGGATGCTTAGTTAGCTTTATATTGCATTCTTTCATCACTGAAATGGATTCATTACACAGCAAACAAATAGGCTTACCATTGTGCAAGATAAAAAAGAATTCTTCAGTCCATTTTTCTTGAAACCGGCGACCCTCTGCATCTACTTTTCGTTTCTTTCCACCAGACATCATTTTCGTTTACTTTTCGTTCGATAAACTTAATAACAAAATATAATTAGTAAGCACTCAAGATGCACACAGTCTCAAAGCAAATTGACGTCACTAGCAGTTCGCTAGGATATCGCTTGTCGAAGTTATCACCTCGGTAGCTCAAATAGAACTGAACTTACTGAACTAAAGTTCGGGCCATCCACCCGCTTATATAGACAAAATGAAGGAATGATCTAGAATTGTCTAGTGTAGAACATTCTTTTGTTGCGCCGCCAGTGAGGCGGCAAACATCAAAGGCTTTGATGTTTGTTTGCCGCCTCACTCTTTGATGATCGCCGCCACTCGGCTTGCTCGTTCACTTGCTTCCGTGAGTATGAGTAAGTCGTGTAATATTTTTAATTTTATTTTTTAATTTTTTAATATAATTTTTAAGATTTTTCAAAATGTCTCGCGGGCCGGATCAAATCATACAGCGGGCCGGACGTTGCCCACCCATGACTTAGGCCAACCCACTACGGGCCCGATGTGGCGTCATTGGGTCATTATCTTGATAAAAGCGGAAACTGTCAGTAATACCCAATTTTTTAGCACTCGTTGCTGGATGCTGTCTTAATATATCCAAATACATGTACTGGTTCATATTCCCTTCAATAAAATGTATGTTGCCGACTCCAACAGATGACATACAGTCTCATAACATCACTCCACCTCCACCGTGTTTTAGAGTAGCTTTCATATTTTTTAAATTTCCGCACTTCATTTGGCTTTCTCCACACTACAATTTTGCACTGGAAACTGCAACCTTTGCGCCTATTTGTTTGGCTAATAAAGGGTTCATGTCTTGCAGTTCGGCGTCGAATGGTTTCGGGGTTACACCTTTTTGCCAAACTGTCTTAGCTGTCTTACCACTTCATCTCGTAGCAGCCCATGTAACGCATTTAAAATTGGGAATCTGTACAAAAAAACAACTGCAATAAGTAGACAGAGCGACGCTACGCCTACTTCGTAAATTTTAAGTTGATAACTTTTGGACTGTTCTGTATACATTATTTAAGCTGTGACATAATATTCGTCCATATTTAAAATTTTAATCCCTAATTATGTTATGTGGATAACTTTTTGGCAACATAAACTAATAATATTTGAAAGAAATATATACTTATGATATTTAAAGTCCCCTACAAATATATTTTTTAACTTGGCAGCATATACCTATTTAGTTTTAATTGCAACTACATCATTTATAAGCAGCGTTGCCACAGCTACCCCAAATGGGGTAGATCTACCCCGATTCATCATAATTTCACTTTCATGGGGTAGATCTACCCGGTTCATCATGATTTCTTTCTCGCTCACCTCAAGCAAATCTAACGCGTCCGAGCAAAAATACAGTAAACAATTGCTTCACGCTAGATGCCATAGCGGGTGCTAAAATATTTAATGAGGGAATATGACAAAATTTTAATATAACAGTATATTAATAACGTATCGGCATAAATTCTACCCCACTCCTTCCGGAAATCTACCCCCATAATAATACAGCGTGTGGCAACACTGTTTATAAGCTGTGAGTCACTGTATGTGAATTAGACACTGGCCCAAAAATATCGCCATGCCACTCGAGGAACAAAGAAGTTACTATTTCTTCTAAATACGTTAGTATCGGCTCGTGACCTAGAGGAGGATCACAAGTATCATGAAATTGTTTTAAAATTTTTATTTTTCTATAACGATCAAATAATTACATTCTTCGGCGTTTTAAACGTAGGAAGAAAAAAGCAATAAGAAAATGCGTTAAGTAAAACATTTTTATTAATTTTTTAAATTCTACACCAGGAAATGCAATTTTTGGAAAATAAGAAAGGTTTTTTTAGTGTATAGTGCTTAAACGTAAAGTCCATTCTTCGGTTCTTAATTGTTGAAAATTTATCAATAACAGCCTCATTAAAGTTTGAAATACCTGTTATTCATTCATAGAATCAGCTGGTAAGCAAAATATTTAATCTTGGTCATCAAAAAAATGCAATAAAACGTGACAGAGTGACAGTGCCCTGGAAAACAAGTGAAAACCCGCCCCCGCTACACCTGTTGTAGCCGATTTCCTTCTGTATTCGGCAAAGAAAACACAAGAAAGTTACATAAATTGACAGTGCCCTGGGAAAACAAGTCAAAACCCGCCCCCCGCCACTTTTTGGGCCTTGACTGCTACTCGAATCACGCGACTGCTTTCGCTCCGCCCACAATAACGAACTTTGCCGATTATTCAAACCAAACGCAATCCAATGATTTATATTGATAACCATTCTTTTAATATGCAAACCTCTGAAGTAAACTGCTTCTAGACATGTTTTTTTTCTACTGACCAATTGTAAAATCTTGCTGACCAAGTAATCATTTCGCAGCTCGACTGTTAATTAAGCGAACACATGATATTACAAACGGACTGATATCGGTTAAATTGTTGACAGTGTTGCAGCCCGATTTTTATTTATTGCAAGCAAAATCTTTTTATGCTGATCAAACGATTTAATGGCTATTTTTTGCTGCGAACCAATTTTAATACCGGCAAACCATTTAATACTTCTCTTAAATAATTCTCTCTTAACCTTAAATTACTAAAAATCAGTGCTCGAGTGCCAGACATTACTGCCCGGAGTTCTATCGAAACCATACCTTCAGACATCTTCTTTGATATCCGCAAGCAGTGAAACAAAACTTGCTTTCAAGTCATGTCGTTTATGGTTTTAAATCATGCGGCCGTGTTTTACGATAATTATTGTAACAAAATAACTTATGCCAACGACAAAATACTGTTCAAATATCCCAATTTAGAAATCCAAATGCAATCTCAGCGGTTTTAATGGTTCGCCGGTTTGTCCTATTATCTTAATTATATTCTACATTCACTGCTTCAGTTGTGCATTCAAAGGCGATGAACGTATTTTTTTTTTAGTGCAATTGTTTCAATGGATAAACATCTCTTCTACAAGAGGTTGGTGAAGTTCTGCATGACACTGCCACTAGTAGCCATAGTGAACAACGTCCTCAAATTTGCCATTGGCGATTTAAAAATTCGACTACGAACCAACCTGACGAGGAGATTATATGATGAGTATCTTAAAAACTTTACCTATTATAGAATCTCTAATTTAGATAACAGAATCGCTAATCCGGACCAACTCTTGACGACCGACATTGACAAATTTTGCGAAGCCATTACTGACTTATACTGCAACACAGCAAAGCCGCTGCTTGACATTGGAATATACGTTTATAAATTGTCCACGACGATGGGAGGAGGTACGCCAGGGTTAATGTTGGGTTATTTGCTGGTATCTGGCATGGTATTGACGAACTTACGCAAACCGACAGCTCGATTGACTGCCGGGGAACAGCGACTAGAAGGGGAGTTTAGACATATAAATTCACGTTTGATAACTCACTCTGAAGAAGTAGCATTTTACAATGGTAACCAAAGAGAGAAGGCCACATTACTTGCCAGTTATAAAAAATTACAAAATCACTTGAGGAAATTCCTTAAATTTAGAGTAATTATGGGTGTCATTGACAATCTTGTAGCAAAATATTTTGCTAGTATCGTTGGTTTTTGGGCGGTATCGCTACCATTTATATCTGGTAGAATTGCTAAAGATAGTCACGCGGAAAGGTCTCGATTATATTATACATACGGAAGAATGTTGGTTAAGTTAGCTGAAGCTATTGGGAGATTGGTTCTTGCGGGTCGTGACCTGACACGGCTCGCAGGCTTTACTGCTAGAGTTACTCAACTACGGTCGGTTCTGGATGAGTTGAACGCTGGGAAATATGAAAGGACGATGGTTGCCGGATCTGAAAATCTAAAACCGAATGGTGGAAAACTCATTTTCCAAAACAATTTAATACGGTTCGATAAAGTGCCCTTGGTGACTCCCAACGGCGACGTATTAATCCCGGAGTTAAGCTTCGAGATTAAGTCTGGAATGAATGTCCTTGTGTGTGGTCCAAATGGATCCGGCAAATCGTCGCTTTTCAGAATTCTGGGTGAGCTATGGCCGTTGTTCGGAGGGGAGCTAACGAAGCCTCCGCGTGGTAAGCTATTTTACATACCCCAACGGCCATATATGACCCTAGGCAGTCTAAGGGACCAGTTAACGTACCCTCACAGTACTGCTGAAGCCGCTAGGCGGGGCACAACGGACGAAAAGCTTATAGAACATTTAAATAGAGTCCAGTTAGGTTATATTTTAGAAAGAGAAGGTGGACTAGACGCTATAGCAGATTGGCTCGATGTCCTATCGGGCGGCGAGAAACAAAGGATCGCAATGGCAAGGTTGTTTTATCACAAACCCCAGTTTGCAATTCTGGATGAATGCACTAGTGCCGTTTCCGTCGACGTGGAAGGCAGTATGTATAAATTTTGTAGGGATGTTGGTATTACACTATTAACAGTGTCGCACAGAAAATCGCTATGGCAACATCATGAATACGTGTTACATTTAGACGGCAGAGGAAGTTATTCATTTAAACCGATAGAAAGTGAGACCGAACAGTTTGGTTCGTAAAAGTAATTCCAATAGAAATGTAAGTGTTATATAATTTTAAACTTAAGCTAAAACCAGCTAATTTTAATATGTTTTAATTAGCTAACTTTAATATGTTTTTAATAATCAAATTCAAACTACCTACATACATATGAAATATTGTTAAACCTGGCAGTGGCGACTCGCGGCCGTTAGAGGCGGTGAGGCGATATCTCGGATGCTATGTGATCAACATGACATATCTACTTTTATCTATTTTTTTAATTTATTTTGCAATTCATCATTGGTCATTGGTCGGCTTTTTCGGTATTTAAAAATGTTGGTTTTGAAAAAATTATTTCACAGCTCTACAAGAATTTTTAAATTCAACGTAGCCATCGGGAAGTCTACACTAGTAAGCAATAGTAAGCACGGCCAACATTTAAGAATGCTACCGCAAATTCAGGTCCAAATATTAGTTTCCAACCAAGAACTTGGAAAACTGCGAGTATTCTCGTCCGTCTTTTTCTTTTAAATCGTTTTTAAGAGTACTTATCTGAGGGGCAAGCTTCCCGCAGCAATTAACTTCCCGTCTTCCTCTTCATTGTTCCTTGAAAACTACTTTTTCATAATCATAAGGGACATTACAATATCATGTAACGGATTCTTCAGGGAGTCGAAAGAAAAATCGCGAAAATAATCAATTTACGACTAAAATCGATAATATTCTAAAATTAACCGCCAAAACAAACACTAATTTCATCTGAACTGTTAACTGTACTCTCACTAACCCTTGTTCTTCCTACGACCCAAATAAAGCAGTCAATTGTTTCAATCAAAACGCTCGAAAATTTCAATTTTGACGATTAATAAAAACACAGTACCATTATGAAATGTTGTTTACAACGATTAAAATATAAATATATGTTCAGGTTTGTTATATATAAAGTGAGTCCCAGAAGAAATGTCTAAATTCATTTAAAATTCAGCGGTAAGTTTTTTCAAAAAACGCTCGTACCCGTCGATTTTGATTTTTTAATTTTTTTTTTGTGGTAATTTCATGTATACAGGGTAGCTCAAAAATAAGTTACGACCATCAACTTCATTTTTTCAAATGAAAACATATATTTTTTATTTCATTTTTGAATTTTGCATTGAATTCTAAGCATGTTTCATGTACCATGTCCTATACATAAACTCAACAGTTATTAAAAAATTAGGATTGAACATATCTATAAGTAAGACCTGTTTATTAAAAAAAACACAACAAAATCAAATTAAATGTTGAAAATGTGCGCCATTTACGGCTTGACAATATCCAAGACGATCAATAAACTCTATTTGCACGTTTCCAACCATTTCCGGAGTTATGACACGCACTTCTCTTCGGATCCTTTCTTTCAACTCCTGCATATTGTTTGGCCTGTTAACAAATACTTTTGATTTGAGGTAACCCCTTCTGGCGACCTAGCAGGCCATTCGATAGGTCCTCTCCTTCCAATCCACCGATTGGGAAAGGTTTCATCCAAAAATGTGCGCACAGTGGCCGCATAGTGCGGAGGAGCACCATCTTGTTGGAATATCAGTTCTTCGTCAGGGGAGTCTGGATCCAATGGATTCGGAAATAAAGCCACTAATGCTGGAATTAATTCTAGTTGGAGAAATTCGAGATATACTTGTCCAGTTAAAGACTGTTCAAAGAAAAATGGACCAATTACTCTTTCGCGTACGATTCCACACCAAACATTTATTTTCTTAGGGTACTGGCTGTGAACCTCTATCATCCAATGCGGATTTTCTGTTGCCCAATATCGACAATTTTGTCTGTTCACATTACCATTCAAATAGAACGTAGCTTCATCCGAAAAATAATATTTTTTACTAAATTATTATCTAGATTGCACATATTTTGCATGCGTCCGCAAAACTCACTTCGCCTATCGAAATCATCTTCAAATAACTCATGCACTGGAATAACTTTGTATGGGTGATATTTGTGCTTTTGAACTACTCGGTGAACAACAGATTTCGGCATGTGTAAATCGGCCCCAATGTGCGACAGGGGAGTACATGGATTTTCTTCCAAGGAAAGCAAAACGTCAAGTTGTTCATTTTCATCTCGAGTAGGACGACCAGATTTAGGCAAATCTCTAACATGACCGAATTCTCTAAACTTAGCCTCTATTCTACTCACCATCTTTTGACATATGGGAGGACGATCAGGATGGATTTCATTAAATAATTGGGCTGTTTCTATTTGAGTACGTGTTTTATCACCAAACCCAACCATGCATAGAATTTCAATTTTTTCCCGTTCCGTTAACTTCACCATTATTGTGAAAACCGCAACTTTGAAACTACGCTTGACAATAATTATACTTATTTGAAATAAAATTGTCATACAGTTTCTATGGAAATAAACGGTGACAGTGAGACAGTACACTCTTACTTATTATGGAGCCCAAAATGCCATATTGCAAGAAGATTTGATAGATCGTTGGATTCCCTAAATGATATGTTCAATCCTAATTTTTTCAATAACTGTTGAGTTTATGTATAAGACATGGTACATGAAACATGCTTAGAATTCAATGCAAAATTCAAAAATGAAATAAAAAATATATGTTTTCATTTGAAAAAATGAAGTTGATGGTCGTAACTTATTTTTGAGCTACCCTGTATACATGAAATTACCACAAAAAAAAAATTAAAAAATCAAAATCGACGGGTACGAGCGTTTTTTGAAAAAACTTACCGCTGAATTTTAAATGAATTTAGACATTTCTTCTGGGACTCACTGTATATTTTTTCCCTACATTGCGAAAAATTGACAAAATATAATTTTATTATTTAACCTTGCCGAATATACAATAGTGCAGATTAAGAGGCGAAAGTATCGTCGCCTCAGCGAAGAAATAAAATGCGTGCATGCGATGGGAACGACCGTCGCGCCCCGTCTAAAAACGCATCATCGGCAATAGACTTTTGGAGGCGAAATGGCTGTCGCCGACGTGTGTCATTGCACTTACGACGTTAATTACACAAATACCGTTTTAATTACCATAACCAAGTATATGAATGTGCAATAATTTTCTGATTGAGCTAATGTTAAGGTTTTTCTTTTGTAAAGAAGATATAATTAATTATTTTTTAGAAGAATGAATAAAAAAATTCTTTGATTATTTTATAAAATACGTAGTGAGGCGCCGCCTCACTTGCCTCGCCTGACTAGCCGTAGTAAGTTTTAAAGTTCCGTAATTATATTAAAAATAAGCGTACTTTGTTGTGAGCCCTCTATTGTTTGGTCAGTATTTTTAAGTAAATATTAGATTAAATTATATTAAATACAATTATGTTCAAATCATGTTGTTATAATAATTTTAAGAAGTCAAAATTGGAGATGATGCCACTATTGTGCTATTGGTCCTCTTACAGGTACGCCATATTCGTTTTGCTTATAAAACTACATAGTCTTATGGCCGCTCAGTTTATTTTTCCTTCTCTTCCCCCACTGATATTAGAAATATCTTGTTCAATAATTGTTGTAGTTGTTGTTAAGAACTAGTAAAGGTAAGGGATAGTTCCTTTGTGTTAGATATTTTTGTATCCCGGCACTAAGTGCCTGGCCGTCACCCTTCTTCTTACTGCAAACGTAACTAATAATGTGCCTATAACTGATTTTGTACGGTGCACTTAAAATAAATGCGAACGTGACAAATGATGTCACATTCTTCCGTCGCCTTAGATGTATAGCGCTTTAAATTTTCATTACAGGATCGACCCATAAACTGGCAATGGCGATACCACCAAAAGTCAGCACACACCATAGGTGTCGTGACATTGACAGAACTATTTCCAATTGTTTTCGAATCTCGATGGTGAACAATTAAAAACCTCCAGCAAGAAAATGCAGGCCGTTTTTTCCGACATCAATGAAAAATCGTAGCCTATAAAATTGCGATAAATACCTAAACCATCAATATTCCAATTAATATCGAGAACCTCTTGCATCTTGTATATGAGAAATCTAAAGTAAAAACATTCGGTTATTTGTGTCTCTTTTCATACTTTATTTTAAATGAATACTGGAATTTTAATATCACTTTTGAATTAAATAAACTAATTAATATTTGATTGGGGTAGCCGTTAGTCGATAAAATGTAACAAATGACGCACCAGAAAGGAAAAAAGATATTTTTACAGGTGTCTGTTATTTGCTAAATTTCAATATTTAATAATAAATAAGTATACATTTATACAAGCTAAAAAATATTAAAAATGACTGAACTGATCTCAGTTAGAAAGAAATACCAAAATTGTCACAGTTTGATGGGTAAACAAATCTGTTTATTATCAATGTCCATTTTGAACTAGAAAATACTGGCACCGAAAAACCGAATTGGAATTAATAAACCTCTGAGCAAGCAACATCTAAATAATGTCCAGTTCTAATTCACAGATGTAAACAATAAATAGGTACTCGCCGACAAAAAAATCAATGTATGTAGTATAATTTCGATGTTCCCCTTGATTTTTTTTCGTTTTATCAGTTATTTGGTTGCAAGTTGCAAGTTTTGGCAATGCAACTCGAAGATATTTGTTGATTTTTACCATTGTTTTGAACATTTTTGTATATTGGGACGTTCTACGTGGAACGGACAGCCAAGAAAAATGCAGTTTTCCAATTTCAATAATACATACAATACCCATACATACGACAGGCGATAATTTTCACATTCAATGCATAGTTATCGAGATATAGGCTAGCTGAAATTTGGTAAAAAATAGATTTTCGATCAGTTTTTATATTTTTAAAAAATTACGCAGCCCAGCATGCCCAATTTCATGATGGGACTAGTAATAATCTAGATGCCAGCGCTCTTGGAGTGCAATCACTCTGCACCACCGTATGTCACATATTATGGGCACAACATATCCAAAGGAAAGCAACAAAATTTTTTGCGTCCGCCCGCATGAAGTGTCCCTATTGTTAAACTTTGTTATATGAGTACACTACTTATTTCTTAATGGTAAAGGTATACAGTACTACTTGTTAAGTAATAAGATCACACTTAAATGTAAGAAAGAAAATTCGCTTTAGATAGATGTATCTAAAGAAGTGTATTACATATTTTTGTTAAAATTAATAAAATTTTAAACAGTGACGATTTTTTTTTAAATCCTTTTTTTTTTTCTAAAAACAGTACATAATGTCTTATGACTGGTAACAAGTCCTAATAATAAATATATTATATAATAATATTACAATTATGCTCTGAGATGAAAACTAATTAACTATTCTACACCCATACAGAACCATCAATCACCTTCGCAGCAAGGAAAAGCGAACAATATATAATTTGTCATAAAGCATTCAGTCTTCAATCCTAAAACTGCACTGAACTTTGTTGTATAAGCATTTGTTTTATTTTTTTTTGCAAAGACTTTAGCGTTTGTAGTATTCTTTATGTTTACTGGAAGCGAGTTATATGACTTCAGCATCTTTATTGTAATTTTGTTTTGATGAATGTTTGTTCTTGATCTCGGCACATATAAGTTGTCAAGGGCTCTCGTGTTGTGTTGATGCAGATCACTGTTTCTTATCGGACTTATGTTAGTTTTTATTTGCTTTTTTAGGATTTTATGAGCCAGTTTACATTCTTCTAGCAGCTTTATTATGTCACTAACATTAATCCGTTTATAGTTTTTATATATTTGTTTGGTTGGATATAGTCTCGGTAGTCTATGTAAACATTTAAGAACTCTATTTTGATATCGTTGGAGTTTTCGTATTATTGCATTGTTTGAAAATGTCCAAACAGCACACATATATTGTAGATGCGACTTGAACAAAGCCTCATAAATTGTCATTTTCATTATGTTTGGTATATAATTCACACATTTTCTTATAACAACACAGGCAGAAGCCAATTTCTTGGTGACATGGTCCATATGTTTTTTAAAATTTAACTCTGCATCTATATTTAGTCCTAGATATTTATAGCAGTTCACCATTTTTATTTGTTCCTTGTATATTTTTATATTGAATTGTGCACTTTTTTATTTTTATGTTTAAAGATCATAAACACAGTTTTTTTTATGTTGATCTTCAAATTATTTTTAAGTTTGCTTTAGATAAACTATGCACATATAAGAGATATAAAATGGGACCCAGAACAGACCCTTGAGGTACCCCTATTGTTGCTTTCTTCACTTCACTTTCTTTTTGGCTTACTGACACATACTGCTTTCTATTTGTAAGATATGAATTGATTAAGTTATATGCTGTACCTCGAACTTCCATTTCTTCTAGTTTCTTCATTAATATATTGATGTTCACTGTATCAAAGGCCTTTTGAAGATCGACAAATAAGGCTGCTACATACTTGTTATTGTCTAGCCCATTAGTTACAAAATCTATAAGGTCGATTACTGCTGACTGAGTGTTGCTATTTGGTTGAAATCCGTATTGTTGTTTGTCAAACTTAAAGGTGTTGTTAACAAAATTCACTAATCGTTCTTTGATCATTTTTTCTGCTATCTTGGAGAATGTTGATATTAATGCGATGGGTCTTTTGTTCCCAGGTTCAGAAAATGTACCTGTTTTATGTATTGAGATAATTTTAGAAATTTTTAGACATTCTGGGAAAGTACCTATTTCCAGCATAGCATTTATTAACCTTATAAGGATTGGTGCAAGTATTTCTTTCAGGAGTACAACATCATATGTGGTGATTCCATCTGCACCAGGCGCAGAGTATTTGTTAAGATTGTTTATTATTTCTGTAATTTCTTGCTTGGTTTTAAATAGATGGTTCTTTTTTCTCGCTCCTCTAAGAATTCCACATTTGCTGTTTTCCCCCTTTCCTCCTCCACTTGTCTTCCGATTTTATTTCCAATATTCAAAAAATGTTCATTTAGTTTGTTTGCGATTTCCTGATCATTCTCAATTTTACTGTCGTCTATTACCAGAAAATCTATGTAGTTGTCTTTGTTATAGTGACTTAAGAAGTCATTTTCGATTATTTGATTCACTGTTTGCCACGTCTTTCTCACATCACCTTTTGCATGTTCGAACTTTTTTGTTAAAAATTTCTTCTTGAGTTTATTTTTCAGATTATTACATTTATTTTTAAGTCTTATAAATTCTTCTTTAATGGCTACATTATGTAAATTCCTCTTATGTCTCACATATATTTTATCCCTTTCTTTAATTAAGTTCATACACTCATTATTCAACCAGTGCATATTTCTATCTGTAATTGTTTTCGTTTTGTTGATACTTGTTTTGATATTTTTAGTATGTCAATTAGTTGGTGAAATTCAGTAATATAATTTTTAATAAGTACCTTGATTAGCTAAACAACTACTAACAGGAAAACTGTTGAAATGTAAAAAAGGACCCAGTTTTTTTAAAAAATAGTTTTAAGAGTATATCATCTAAGAAGAGTGTGCATTAGATGCTTTACTTGCAGAGCGATAACTTGGAAGATAACCCAAGTAACACGGATTGTCCAAAATAAATTTTAAAGCTAATCATTGGCAGGGATAACGTTGCGACAACCCTCACATTGCTGTGATCCGGCTTTTAAAATCTGCAGCTCTTTGATTTTCATTTGCATCTGTAATAACGTTAAAGCGGCATAATTTTACAACTAAATTTTCGAACGTTACTAGTTTGCTTTCAAACTTTGCTAAATATTATATTTAAATGCTATTTTTATTGCCAAACTACAGTTGGAAGTGATGTCATAATTTTTTGTTGGATAGTACCCCATTATTTTGCCAAAAAAAAGCTATTTTATGGACAATGCCATTAGGTCATAATATTTAGCTGTAAAGTTGATTTTATTGCTAACAAATGGAAATCCAACAACACTATACAATAATGTAGTAAATTTTAGGCCAAAAAGTGGTAAATATTCCTTCAAAATAACTGGATAATTAACCACCATGCCATATGTTGACGGCCATTTATAGGGGCAGGAGAATAAAAAAGAACATCTGCCATTTTAAGAATATTGATAATTTTTATTTTTGCTTTTAAAAACAACAATATTAACGAATAAAAATTACCACATTTAACTTTTAATTAGACAAACTATGTTCAGGAATATTTTTAATGCAATTTTATTTCAAATATATCATTTTAAATTATTACAAAATTTATTGAATTTTCTAAAATATAGGAAATAAATGAAACCAGTGTAGAGAGAAGAGCTACGGTACCCATATTTAACGATAAAAGTACCTTCCCACATTCATTTTGTTGTCCGAGAAGTTCGAATAACACCCATAAATAATACCGCCTATAAATAACTAATACTATACCGCCCAACGAATACTTATAAACAGGAAGAAGACAAACAGCCGTGTTAACAAATCGAAGCAAGTATGAACAAACGAACAAACCCGGCATCCATTACGGCTGGCATCAGCTGACAAACGCACGTGCTTTTCAAATGTCTCTTTTGTCATGTATTACTGTCAATATTTTAAAGTGATATTTAACCAATAAAAAACATTCAAAACCCTTTTATATGATTTACTAAGTGGTGAAAATCAATATTAGGATTCTGACATGTTTTAAGCTGTAAATATCACTTTAAAATAATCCTTACACACTCTTATATCATTTTTTGAACTAGTAACTACAAATGAAAAATTAAACTTCAGAAATAAGCTTGTAAGTAGTTTTATTAAAAAATAGGAAGTAAATCATAATTTACATAAAATATTTTACCATCTTCAACTGGGCTCTAGGTCCTAGCAAATATTTCAAGTCCAAGCATATTTTTGGGCCCCATATGATTTAGGAAAAGAAATTATTATTGATGCTTACTCTCAGTACAGATGACTAAATTAATATTTCAATTACAAATTACTCACTTGCAGGAAACGACGTTTTTCGTGAAAAGATTAGAAAATTAAAAATTATTTATAAATTTAGAGAAGCTGTCTTCTCCACCATTTTAAATCACATCAGATGTTGCTTGATTTTCATTCCCGCTAGACGAAGGAAGTTAGCTTGTTTAACAATTCGTGCTGTTCGCATTCTATGCCTGTCTCTGTCTGCAGCAACCTTCCCTAATTCGGTAAAGCGAGACAAATATGACCAGGATCAAGTCGCCTGCATAAACAATCACTTTTGGCATTTCATATTAACTCTACGTAAGTCTGATATTGACGCTTAAATGATAGAGTGAAACAGATAGATAAAAGTAGGTTACTTGTGAGCGTATGGAGCAAAGTAGGCTTAGCATCACTTCCAAGGCCTTCTTACGTGTTTCGATCCTCCCCCATAAGCAGTCTAACCGGGCTGATACCGCCATCAGGTGGTGCATCAGCCCGGTGAGACTGCTTATGGTGGGGATCGAAGCATATAAGTAGGCCGTGCAAGTGACGTCACAGGCAGGTTACTCCATACGTTTATCCTTTTGGGTCAATCGTTCTGTGTCAATATCAGACTTACTTAGCTATATCTGAAAGTCAAAGACGTGAGTATATTTGTTCGGGTTTGTTCGATTTGATCTAGGCCATATTTGTCTCCCTTTAATGAATCGGAGAAGGTTGATGCAGACAGAGACAGACATAGAATGCGAGCTGCACAAGTTCTTAAATTATTTTACAACCGAACATCCTTCGTCTGGAATGGAATAAAAATCAAGTAACATATGATTTATAATGTGATTGAAAATGGTGAAGGAAGCGTCATTAAATTCTAAAATAATTTTTAATTTTCTATTCTTTTCACGAAAACGGACCTTTTCGTTTTGTTGCAGGTAAGTAATTTATGATTGAAATATTTTTTTACTAATTTTTATTCGTTATTGTTATTTTATATTATAAAATTGTCCCATTATGTCCCAAACTTCTCACGCAAACTAGCAACAAACACATTTTTATAGAATTTTACTTAAATTTTACAATCTACAAGTCAAAAGCTACAACATAATATTTACAGCTTAGTTATATTAACCCGTAGTCAGAATTTTGATAAGTTCGGTAATATATTATTATAATAATTCTTTCCTTTCATAGTTTAATTGAGAATCCCATAATGACTGAACATTAAAGAGGACTTCGATCACTAATGTTGCCAGGAGTATGCTACGAAACAAACAAATTGGAAGCCCATAATCATAATGATGGTGCATATATTTACTTGGTTAGTAGCTGTACATATAGTATTGTATTTACCTTGATTTGTTTGAAGTTGAAGATGATAAAATATTTTATGTAAATTATAATTTATTTCCTATTTTTTAATAAAACTAATTACAACCTTCAATCTTTGAATTCTTTATTTCTAGTTTCGTTACTAGTTCAATAATAATATAAAAGTATGTAAGTACAATTTTAAAGCGATATTTACAGCTGAAAACCTATGTCAAAATCCTAATATTTGATTTTCTCTATTTAGTAAATCAAATCAATTTCTCTATTTAGTAAATCAAATGAAAGGGTTTTGATGTTTTCTTTGCTTAAATGTCATTTTAAAATATTGACAGTAATAAAAATTTGGACAAAAGTGACATTTGAAAAGCACGTGCGCGCCAGGCATAATGGATGTCGCCGTATCATGCCTGCTTCGATTATTTAACACGGCAGTTTGTCTTCTTCCTGGTTATAAGTATTCGTTGACCGCCGTTATGCTTCGTCAGCCATCCAAATCTATAAATAGTAATCTAAATATTGACGTGCCCTAACCTAAAAAAATTCTGCAGCCATAAAGTCCATTTGAAAGCCGGAAAATGTTGTACCATATCGGTTGTCACAGCGTTTTAAGGACGTCATAAGAGTGTCTATAGGCAGCTTTCTGTAAAAGCTAAAATGCTCTAAATGTAGCTGGAATAACGTTGCCACAGCCTATTTGAAGCGGTTGGTGTTACTTGGGGGTCTTTGGCCCACTCTTAGATTTTCTGCTGACTTTTTTTGTTAATGTCAGGGTTTCCATATGTTATTACCGGTATTACGCATTGGTCATACACTTTTCTCTTCAGACATAGGGGTATATTACTTCTAAATACCTCTGTAACTTGCCAGAAGCAGCCCAACCTAAACCTATGCTACGCCGTATTTCGTATCTTTGATTGTTCTTTCCAATTTGTATTTCGTGTCCGAGGTATTTGTATACATATGCGTTTCTTTTATCTCGGAGTCCCCAACTTTTAAAAAGTATTTCCACTTTTACCGCATTTCTATCGTTGCAGTGTTGTCAATTAGCGTGTGTAAGTACACGCTTTGCGTGTATTTTCATTGCTTCGTGTGTAATTTGTGTGTAGTCCAACGAGTGTGTAATTTAGAAATGCGCACCACCTATAAGTGGTACTTTCAGGGTTGTTGCCCTTTTTTTGGGATAACTACTAGTCAAAACCCGAAATATTTCCAGCTTTGACCTTTTTAAGCAGGAAGGGGGAAATAATTTCTGTTGTTGACCTTATTTTTTTTTTAGAAATTGGTGCCCAATAACTCCTGTACACTTGCTTCTTACAAAATATTAAGGGTGTGTAAGAATCGTATATTTCTGTGACTAAAAGTGTGTAATTTTTTCTGATAATTGTGTAATTTCACAAATTCAGATTGGCAACACTCTATCTTTGCTACCTCACGTGGTGACTTTTGTAATTATGAAAAAATACACGAGCACACGATTTTAAAGAAAATGTAAAAATCGAAAAAAAAATGAAATGGATAGGAAAGGATACGAGACTGTGATAAAAAAAAAGCCAATATAATATAATATAATTCAAATCGTGCTATCAAAGACTTGAAAATGGGGCAGAAGTTTAATTTATTCTGAACTCAGAGAAATTCTCCGCTAATATACCTCATAGCAAAAAACTCTCATACAATTTTATAAATTAGATGTAGACTCTCTTGTTCCAGAGAGCAAAAAATCAGGTATTGAGAAGTATCAAATTTGCTTTAAAGAATTGACACCTGTTGCTGTGCAAAAAGTCTTCAATAAAACTCGCCTACCTAACGTTATAGAAAATCTTATTAAAAGTATAGTACCTACCTGGTAACCACATGCCCTAAGGCCTTTGCAGTTGTTTCGGCCTTCCTTGGCCATCGTCAGTGTTGTACGGCCATGGATTTGGGGAGCAACAACAGACAGCTGCTTACCTATTAGAAACAATAACCTAAAATGCAAACAGCTGCCAATAATACACAAGGATAATTAAAAAATGACTTTATAATATATTCTTCAATCCTAAATGAAAATGTTGGACAAAATCTTTTACTGCTAATAAAATTAATTATTAAACCTGAAAGAAAACGTTATTAGTGTAAGTAATTCCTAAAAAAAGTGTTGGGCAAAACCTTTTATTCCTATAAGAACCAACTAGTGCATAGTTTTAGTAAAATTATACATTCAGTTCCATTTGTTCCTTTATCTGGGTACTATTGAACCATGTTCCATTGGTATCAGTTCCATATTCGCCATTATCGGGAATTTTTGGGCAAAAAATATTAGATCACAGGATACAGATGAACTTAAATTAATATTAATTAATAGTAATCTAGTATCAGGTATGGAAAGTTGTTGCCCACCCATTTACATGCACGAAGCCATAAATTTTCCACTTTCCTTTTAGAGTTTGGCTATCCATAGATATAGGTTGGTGTCGTGAGCTCACATCGCCCTTACTCAGTGGCGGCTATTCTGAGTAGGGCACGTGCCACTTCCTCGACTTGGGCGTGAAGTATATTGACTCGTAACGATAGTCTGTGTGTTTAAGAAAATGTTTGCTTTGCTTTTCCTTTATATTTTCATCCACGATAGAGATAGGGACTTGACATCTTCCTTTCAGCGATGGACCGATGTATAACAATCGCCAAAAATTAAATTAGATGCTCAATTAAAAAATGTATTTTTTGTGATGATTAAAATACATTTTTTATAAGTTATTATCTGATTTATTAATTATATTATAGGTATATTGATTGGAAAGGCAAGTCATACTTCAAATCACTACGATAATCTTTTTATCATTAACCGAGCAATTTGTTAATCTTTTTTATTATAGTATTATGTCATTTTTCTTACACAATACTGATTCGTTCTAGTTTAAGTGGTCGCTTTTGTACAATATGGTAAAAATTCGTTGATTTGTTTTGTTTGGGAATATTATAAGCAGGGACGGCCACAAAAACTAAAATTGAGGGGATCAAAATTTAATTTTATCTATCTTTTCTTTGTAATCGTTTTAAAACATTCACTAATATTACCTCTTCACCTGAATCCTGAATGGCGTAGCTCTAGCAAGGGCGGATCCAGAAGTTCGGTTTGGGGAGGGTCAAACAAGGAAAGGCACGAAAAGTAATACCCTGTCGCGTTAGCCAAACCTGTATATATGATATTTTTCGTGTTAACTTGATGGATTGGGGGGGGGGGGGTCTTGACCCCCCTGGATCCGCGCTTGAGCTAAAGTACACTCACAAACTTAAAATATAACGCACCTATACCTCAGTAATGGGTGTTTCCGCTACGAGCACGGAATGACAGCTGCAATACCCCTTGGCATACCTTTAATAAGCCTCCGTATGTAATTCTGATTAATTTGCTGCCATTCTTCAGCAAGAGCTGCACTGACTTAATGTAAATTTGCAGTAGCAGGTATAAGAGATCGTATTTTTTTACCTTGTGTCCCAGACTTGTTCTATTAGGTGTACGTCGGGTCTGCGTGAGGGGCAATTCATTTTTGGGATGCATTATTATCCTGCATCAGCATAAAATGTGTTCCGATAAATGGCGCGAACTAGGTTGCTCTAAGCTCCTCCATTGTCCGTATGTGTAATTGTCTTTAAAAAAATCGTATCTGCCACAAAAATTAAAATATTGAAATGAACGAAAGACGAGAATCTTAAGAATAGATGTTACATGATAATTAAATGACAAAATAAAAAGTTTTAGATGGTCATCACTCTACAGAGTGTTTTAAAGTTTGAGTCAAAAAACAGTTCTTGTTTCAAAATGTATATTATATATATATGTTATTCGATAACTTTACCTACAATATAAAAAATTAATCAAAATCGGAATTGAATTGCAAGCATTCACAATCAAAATCGATTGATCGATTATTTTGACTGTGAGTGTAGAATCATTAGCACTTGAAAAACGATAGACACTTTTTTTCGTATTATGCCACGTCCTCATTCCTCACTGGTAAAAATGTGTGTTTTATTTTGCTTTCGTGGCAAATTTTAATGTGCGCCATATAGTGGCGTCTGTGAGTCGGACGAACATCGAAATATTTTCAGCCGGAACTAGAGTTCCTCTCTTTTTTAGAAACAATTTTTTTTTTCTTAGTTAAATTTTTTTAAAATTTCAATTAAATGAAAAATCATAAAATAGGAAGTTATAAAAAAAAATGTTTAAACACTTTTTTATTAAAAGGTAATATCGTTCCATAATGGGGGCGAGTATTGGTCGGTGGAGCGGTTGGAAGGGGTCGGACGCGATATCCAACACCCCCCACCGTGCTCAGCATCCTCGAAAACGGGGGGAAAGTGTGTTTCTCTGCAGGGAAACCTCTTGAAGCGCGTTTAACCCCTCTGGGGGCTTGGTTTTTGGCAGTTTTGAGGGGTTGTACAACTCAAATGTGAAATTCTGACGCCGCCATCGTGTTCAGCATCCTCCAAAACGGGGGGGGGGGGGGGGGGGGGGGGTTGTTCCGGTACTCTTGTTCCGGCTGAAAATATTTCGATTTTTCGGGTTTGTTAGGGTTTGTTCCACCACTAATAAATTTTTGCTAGTGGAACATATTTGCAGCATAGACAATTTTGGCGACATTCAACGTCGGTTTTTTGACAATTTATTATCGGTTTTTTTGAACACGTAAAAATATTGCACCGCTTTTGTAATACAACGCCACGTAAATTTTTACCAGTGAGGACTCGGTTTTATAAAATATAATTACTTTTATCTTAAATTTGAATATTTTAATTTTGTTGGCAATAAGTTTATTATTTTCTTACTCATACGATGTGGTTTTCGTATATTAATATCCATGAAACCGTAATTAGTTTTTGCTTGTGATATCGAACCGAACATTAGAAACTAAAATGATATATCCCGACTCCTGCATATTGTGTTTCAAGAACGTTTATTTTCAACATAGTTTCTTGTAAAAATTTAAGAATCGCCACGCTTTTATTTCTATTAAAAGTTCTTTTGGATACAAAAATCTCGTTCAATTTAATAAAATATTTTTTTCAGTACTTACTCATATCTTATCCATCCTAATTAAGGTCTAATCCCGCGTCCACACCAAACCAACAAAACAAAAACATCCAACAATACAGAAACACAACAAACTAGCAACTTTCTGGAAACAAAACGGAAACTTGCGTCCACACTGGCGAGACAAAATGTCAATGAAAGTAACTTTGTAGTTTTAGCAATAAAACAAAAACCTAACACCAACACAATGTTTTTCAACAATTTGGCAACAAATCGGAAACATTTTATCAACTTTTATGTTTCACCAAACCAAAACTATATAGCTGACAGTGGCATAGCCATAGGGGCATAGGTGGCGAAATGGGGCGATCTGTAAATGCCCGTTTTTAAATACTTAGATAATACTTAATACGACAAAATGTGTATTGAAAAATATAGGCATCCCAAAAGGACTTGACACTTATATTATATGATATTAATACCACCTGAAGCAAGCATACTTGTTCGTTTAATTACAAGGGGGGGGGGGGGGGGGGGTTGGTGGTTATGAATTAATTATTGATAAATATTGATAGTGGATCACGATCGATGGTGCGACTATCGATAGTTCTCAAACTGTACCTGTCAATGCTGTTGCTGTGTTTCGTTTTTGTATTTGTTTTACAGTACGTGCACACCGCACCGACAATGTTGCCGGAAATGGAAACACAACAGAAACCCTTTGATGTTTACCGCTTCGCGACGGGAAGACATTAAGTTGCTAAAAACCAAAATAAATATAAAAATAGGTAAACTGTTTCCGTTTTGTTTCTCAATTATTGAAATATATTGTGTTGTTTTATTGTGGACCCGGCAGAAGACAATATGTGGCTGAAAACTACAACAAATCATAAAGTTAATTAAATATCTGGCCAAACTTGTGTGTGTTGTTCCTTACTCATTTAACATAGGTCCTAAACGGCTGTTTGTGTTTTTATTATACAGTGTGTTGAAATGTTTCAAAAAAGGTGCTTTTCCTAAATAATTAGAATATGCAAATGAGTATGACATTGAAACTTGGTGAATTTTTAATGTATACAGAGGAATCGTTTAAGCTAAAAACTGTTTGGGACATTTTCCCAGTGGGTTGCACACTGCACAGGGATAATCATCTCATTTTTCTGATTCAGCAATTAAAACTACACGAAAGTCTCTCTCGAGTTTTCGGTAAATACGAAAAAATTAAAAATGATTCGTAACATTATTTATACAGTGTTTTGAAAGTACCTAACAGGCAAAGGCAAGAGTGCCCGAATGGAAGGAAAAACAATTTTTTAAACAATGACATGACCGGCGTAACATTTAATAGTTTTAAGTTGTAAAATTCGTTACTAATATTAGAAAATGGCGCTATTTACAAACACAAAAAAATATATTTCAACACGTTGTATAATAAAACAAAGCCGTTTCGAACCTATGTTTATACCGAGTGTTTCAGGAGGAACTCTCACCCCTATAAGTTTTTTATTGTGTAAATTACAGAAATAAAATGTGGTTTGTTCGCATGTTGCATGTAAAATTATTTTGTATTGTATGTGATGACGAACTCCATTTTGACACTTCCTGTTTAACCGGAAATTACTGCAACTTTCTAAATGGTACACCCAGTATATTTTTGACTATATCGATTCGGAACACCATTCCAAATTCAACGACACCCCATACATCACTTTTTGACACTTTAAATCGTTTTTCTTTTTATTTCTTCATCTAGATTGGTCTAACTAACTCCGTAAAATTGTTTACTTTTAAGCTAAATTATGGCCGATTTTAAATTTGTAATTATGTTCATTTGTTTGTTAGCATTATGGATGGCGTCATGGGTATCTAGATAAATGCAAAGCCGTTTGCCCTTCTAGTTGTATTTTTTGTCATGAATGGGTATTTTTAATAAATTATCTCTCCTGTTCTAACTTGACATAAGGATGTCTGATATCAAATTATTGGAAAAAGTGCTCTATCTTTTTGCCCGAGTGAGCCAATATGTTTCCATTTGAAAAAATTTGAGTTTTCTGGAAAAAATCTTTCTTAAAAAATTAAAAAGTGTGTAAAAAGTTTGAATCACAATAAAACTTGAAAATTGCAAGAATTTGGCTTAGAAGTAAGCCATTTTAGGGAGTTCATAGCAATCAACATGGAAAAATAAAAATAAAACTTATTTAAATTGTCAAAAAGTTATGTATGGGTTGTTGTTGAATTTGGAATGGCATTCTGAATCGATATAGCCAAAAATATGCTGGGTATTCCATTTAAAATCCAAAGTTAAAGGTCATTTCCGGTTAAACCGGAAGTGACAAAATGGACTCCGTCATCTCATAAAATGCAACATATTATCACATATAATCCCAAAAAATTTTATTTCTGTAATTTGAACAATAAAAAAGTTATAAGAGGTGAGCGTTCCTGCTGAAACATCCGGTATAACCTTCCTATTATAAATTTTAATCAGAATCCCAATAAAGGTACCCGCAAAAGGTTTTGTCCGTGATATAGTGGACTTGTAGGGTGTACAAGTTATTTGCCCTCAAACACTCCCAAGCACAAATTTTCATGTCTATATCTAAAACACAGCTTCAGCAGTGAATACAAATTTAGAAATTAAACTTTTACACCCTGTATCTCATTAACGACCAACATTTTACTAAGACATGTTTAGCTCAAACCTATTATTTTCTTGTGTAGAATCTGTGCTTACTCTATGGCGCATTCATTACAGACTACCCTGTATAAACGTGTGTTGAGAACTTCAGGGTTGGCATCGACCATATCTACGATGTCGTTCGTCAATACTCTTCGGGAAATAACCAAAAATGTACCCATATGTTTTTCAGGGTATGTTTATAAAAATTACATCTTATTTAAAAACGAGGTCTGCATGACTATTATATTGCAGGTTAACAATAAATATATGTATTATTCACCCACTATACAAATAGACAACCTTGTGGTAAATATTATGAGGTTGTCGAGTTTGTGAAGCAATATAGATATAATTAATATTAATATCAACTTTTTTTAGTTTAAATTTTCCTTGGTTTAGAAATATTTATATTTTCCATTGCGGATCACGCGTTGATTTTGAGTTCCGCAACAAAATTTATATAAAAAGAGTAAATACAGGGTGTAACAGAAAGGTTGGGAATAAATTTAGCAGTGATTTCCTTGGCAAAATTTTTTTTTTCTATAAATTTTTGCTCTACTGATTTTTGTTTGCAAACTACATGGTGTTAAAAGACTGTTAAAAATTTGTAATAAAATTCTAATAATTAATTAATTAACAATAATGAATATATCAACTACTAACTTACATTACGTCAAAAAGCTACTGGTCCAGACGAAATTTCCATTATAGTTCTCAAGAGATGCCTAACAACTATCGACCAGTTATATCAAAAGTAATGGAGAAAGCTATTAACCAACATCTTCTAAAGTATCTGGAAGGCTTCAATATTATCAGCGATCATCAATATAGTTTTCGGGTTTGTTCGTCAACTGGAGATCTTCTAGCCTATGTCACCCATATTTGGAACAACGCAATCGAACATCATGGGGAGTTTCGGGCTGTTGCACTGGATATTTCTAAAGCTTTTGATCGTGTTTGTCATGCGGGGCTTCTAAGTAAACTGCGATCCTATGGTATGCCCAGTCGATTCTGTGAATGGTTGTCTAGCTTTCTTAAGGACCGCTCTCTGCAAGTGGCGATTGACGGATTTCTCTCAGACACCTTCACCATCAATGCCGGTGTTCCTCAAGGGTCCATATTGTCTTCCACTCTCTTCTTACTCTACATTAATGACCTTCTAGTGAAAACTAAAAATCCGATATTTAGTTTTGCTGACGATAGCATACTTATCTCATCTTTCTCTTTGAATGCGCAAACATCGGCTGCCGACGCACATCTTCGCAGACAGCATGAAGAATCACGCCTCAACAAAGACCTGGAAGAAATTTTGGTTTGGGGTGACAATATAACCAAGTCGAATTTAACGCTAAAAACCCAGGCAGCAGTTTTCTCTAAAAAGGTTAACATTACAGAACCGGATATAGTCATGGCCGGACACGCAATCCCACTGGCTTCATCTATTAATTTGCTGGGCGTCAATCTGGGAGGGAATACGTCTTGGCATAACCACGTTGTGGCAATCGCCAAGATAGCTTCTCAGAAGCTTGGGGTACTCTTCCGAACCAGAAAGTTGAACACACCTCAACAACTTTTGACACTATAGAAAGCCCAGATTCGACCATCACTAGAGTACTTCTCTCATGTCTGGAGCTCTGCACCCAAACATACTCTTCGGCTACTGGATGCCATCGAAAGGAGGGCTATTCGTCTGATCGGAGACCACGAGCTGACGAAGAACCTCGACAGCCTAGAACATCGAAGACAGGTTGGGGATTTGACTCTCTTTTACAGATATTTTCATGGAAAGTGCTCGGCTGACGTTGCCCTCTTAATTCCGCCCAGAGCGACGAATAGCAGAAATACACGACGAACCACTGCCGCCTATCCATATGTCGTTAAGCTTAGTACTCCTCGAACTTCATTATTTAAGAATTCTTTCATCTGGAGGACTTCATCCTTGTGGAACGACCTTCCCGAGATCGTTTTTCCCAACGAATATAACCTCCAACGATTCAAAACCAACGTGAATCGCACCACTCCCAGAGTGCCCTAAAGGATTTTTCCTATAGTGCTTGTGTTTGATGATAAAAAAAAAATTAAATTAATTATTAATTAATAATCTTTAACAAAATAAAAAAAATATTACAAAAGATGCTGAAAATGTTGTCCCCTAGCTTCAATGCATTTTTAAATGAAAAACCTTATGGTAATATCCGTACACACGCCACTGAGTAATCTACGAATTCAATTTTTTTCATGTTATTAGGGCAATAAGCTACTGCTAAAATTTAATTTCATTATCTGCCATCGCTGAAAAGTTATTATGCAAAAACGATTATTAAATTTTTTAACACCCTGTAGTTTGGAAATAAAAATCAGCAGTTTATTGGAAAAAAATATTATTTTTTGCCAAGGAAATCACTGCTAAATTTACTCCCAACCATTCTGTTACACCCTTGTATCACGATAAAACAAATAAATCATTTTGCTTTTGGGGGTGGTTTATCCCTTGAATGTTACTCTGTGAATGTGAATCTATCGATTTTAGCAGACTGAAACCCAAGACTTTGATAATTTTATTTTTCAACACAAATCTTCCTTAACTGTAACGCACTTGCACCACCCCTGCTGAAACGACTTAATTCCATTAGAAAAAAAATATACGAATGGTATGAACCGATTCCTGTGCCTCAAAATATGCATGGTAGGTCTAGTCAATGACGTAACTTCACCGGGCCCAAATTTGTCCAAAAAAACAAAAAGGGCGTTAGTTTCATATGGGCCTCACCAATTGGAAGCATCTAAAAAAAGGTTGACAAAGGTGCCTATTTTCTTGGGGCCCCATACAAGGTCTCTTCTGCCTGTCAATATCACGAAGTATAGACCATTTTTAAAACAACTAAAATTGTACATAGATTCATACTAATCGGAAGAAGTAGTCAACAGATGCTTCTTGTTTTTGTTTCCTTACTCTCTTGTTTCCTGTTATATAATATGAATCAAAAAATAATTATGGACTGTTTATATTTGATAATAATTGATTCTTATACACTGATTGCTAATTATATGATTTATCCTTATTACCAGTGTTCTAAAATACTGCTTAGAGGATCATCAGATTATGTATAAGTTTGTAATAATGTATTGATAAATAAACTGTTTTAAAAAATGAACTTATTAAGTGACTTTTGCATTTAAGATATACTTGCAGCCTTGAGAATCATTATAATTATTCCTGAAAGAGTTTTATTGTGTTTACTGTAGTCGGACAACTCTTGTGTGAAATAGTTAACAGCTAGTGTAAGTGGTAATAATATGAAGTCATCATAAATAATGTTGAAATGCAAACTATTCTCGTAAAGAATTTACCAACGGAGGGTTATTTTTTCGGCTATTGAAAATGCCTATCATGGCTGAGTCTATAAACATGGCGCGATCTAGATTAAAACTGCAGATTGCAAATGTATAGAACATTTTAAATCATATTAGACTTAAAATGCGTTTTATTTACCACTTTAAGTACAACTACTCTCCCAGACCTCTGTTTACTCTTAATTTTAAAACCGATCTTAATATGTTCAAGCTCATGCCCATATTGATTTAAAGTGGTCTGGCGCGCAAATGAAATCTTAACCTTACTTTAATTTAAAATGCTTGGCGCTAACATTTTCAAATTCAACATTTCTTTTAACCATATTGACTAAATTATAATCTTCGAGTTTTAAAATATTCTTAATGTACTCTTTAAAAAGTAAAAATTGTATTTTTTAATTTAATATGGAATTTTATTGAGCATATAGGCTTAAGATGAAATAGTTTTGTTAATCGGTTTTAATGAGTACATCAAGGGTACTCCATAAAACTACATTAAAACTATTTGTTCCAAAATTGACTGTTTTAAAGGCAACTTGAAATTAGTTTTAAAATAGCCAATGTCACGAGTATTATAAAACCAGTATAAGATCAATAGAGGGCATTAAGAGCAAATCGTTTTTTTTTTTTATTTAAAGAGTGTATTCATATTAAAGCACTTTTAAACCGAAAATAAATCAAAAGTTTTACAATGATCTTTAGTTACAATTGTTACCTGAGCACCGATCATCCTGATATACAGGGTGTTCGCATAACATTTGACGAGCCTTTTATTTGTCACCCCTGCCTTTATTTTTTTAATTTCAGTTATATTCCTTATGGTAAAGAAAATCCTATAAATTGAAGGGAATCCACAGTTTTAGCACATTTTTCACATCCTTAAGAAGTTTCGGTCAATTTCCGTCTTTCCGGTTAAAAAAATCAAAATATCTTTCAATTAATTTTTATTTCAAGAACACATTTTTTTATTTCATACATAATATTAAAGGACTACACATCTAAAAAGCTACATAAAGTATAGAGATACACATCGATATTAGGAACAGGCATAAGACTTAAAGCTAAATCAAAAGCTAAAAATATCACGACAAAAACAATAATAATACTAATAAGTTATATTGTTTTTTATTTTTAACAACGTTAACATAAAAATAATTAAATAAGTAAAGTCGAAACAGAAATTTACATTTTCTGCGTCGATATTTAGTAATTTGTCGATAATGATCTTTTGTGTTGAGTGTTGAGCAGGGTTGTTAATGTCGCAGAAAAATTGAATTTACTACATTGTTACACTTGCTACGTCGCAAACGTAGTAAATGTAATAAATGTAATTATTGTTTTGATTCGCTGAAAGTGTCAAAAATACTATATAACCTCAACTTTATTATTACAAATTTGAGATTAAAGGCCAATTTATAAACTTGACGTTACGATTGACGGTGCAGTTTGACGGTGGCCGATTTATAAACTTGACGGTGGCGACAATAACATAACCTGTTTTTCTCGGCTTTTCTATATTTTTATGGGATTATATTAATTTTGGTGTTTATGTGATCTGAATGATACTATCAACAGTACACTTTAAAATGGTTAATAAGATGGTATAAAGTAAAATAATATATTTACTAAATACCACGTGACAGGCAAACACGATTTTGATTGGCTGTGTAAACTTGCTACGAACGTTGCTACGAGTGTAAACTTGCTACGAACGTTGCTACGACCGTCCACCGTCAAAATATAAAATTGGTTTATGTTGGCCGTCCAACAGCACCGTCACCGTCAAATATAAATGTCTTGTGCATTTCAATATGTTTAAGCTGTAACGGCACCGTCAATCGTAACGTCAAGTTTATAAATCCAGCTTTAAAAGTTGGAAATTCGAGTGGAAAAGTAGAAAATAATAGTTTTTGGTTATTGTTCTTCTGTAGCTTCACGATTTAGTTACAGGACATGTAGCAAATTACATTTAATACGGTAGTAAATTACGTAGGAAATGTTACATTAACTACTTTAACAACCCTGGTGTTGAGGTTATGGTTGTATATTCGGCACATTTCAAAAATATTTGGAATTATACAGATGGTGCGTTCAAAAAGTAGGGTGGCAGAGTTATATTTTTTTAATGGGACACCCAGTGTTTTATTGACTATTTAGGTTCGTATTAGTGTCCTCTATAAACATCTGAAATGTTAGTTAATTTGCTTTGGTAGTTTAAGAGCAATAAATTAAAAACTAAAAAAAAAAGATTTGTAGTCCAGGAAAGAAAAATCAAAAAAAACATTCTAAAATTATTTTGTAAACCACAGGATTGAGTGAGCTTTATAACAAGGGGTCCACAGATACTATGCATCTAATAGTGGTTATCTATTTTATACAGGGTGTTCTTAATTAGGTTCCAAACACGACGCATTTCAAAATCATTTTCAAATGGAACACCCTATATATTATTTGTTTATTAGATGTAGAATTCATATTTCATTTCATGATTTTGAAATGTATCGTTTTTTAAGCTTCTTATGAACACCCTGTATAAAATAGATAAACCCCTTGTTATGAAGCTCATCCAATCCTATGGGTGAAAAAATAATTTTAGAAAGATTGATTTTTTTGATTTTTCTTTCCAGGACTACAAATCTTTTTTTTGGTTTTAATTTATTGCTCCTAAACTACTCAGGCAAATTAAATAATATTTATTTTTGGATATTTATAGGGGACACTAATACGAACGTAAATATGAAATAAAATACTGGGTTTCCCATTAAGAAAAATATAACTTTCTGCCACCCTACTTTTTGAACGCACCCTGTATACTTCAAAATATTTTTTAAATGTGCAGAATGTACAACCATACCTCAACACAAAAGCTCATTATCGACAAATTTTATCTTCGAGGCATAAAATTACTCCGCGCAATCGTTAACTCACCCGGTACATGTTAGACTCATATGCCTATAACCCCCATTCGCCGAAACAAATAGGGTTAGTGTTTTGTATATTCGGATGATTTAGATATCCGGATCATACGGAATAGGATGAACAAGATACTCGGATTAAACACCCGAATTCAAATTCACGACTCACAGCCCAATGTCGGCATCGTTATCGAAGAACCGACCCGGCGAGCACGGAAGCATTGATTCAGAGATTCGACTGATTCTAGGCAGTTGGACGAGTTCGAACGCAGAATCGAATGACCATACTCGGATTAATCATCCGAATGAATTCACATTTTAACCTCAACAGGCAATGACCCTGTTTTTTGGGTATCGATTGTATTGTAATTTTTTCCTTAGGCCTTGTCTGGTGCGGGGCCAGAATCAACATAATGACTTTTTTTTAACGTAATGAGTAGGAATGCGGACGCCGAATTAATTTCGCCTCGGGTGTAATTGATCCGATTCGGTTTCGAATTCGCATGTAGATATTCGGATGCATCCTCGTATCTCAATACTCGGATTCAACGATTATAGGCACTCAGTTCGCGATATGAGCAATTGTTAAATATAGGTATTCGCTTGACGGACTGTCTTTAGGAGTTGGTTAGATTGGGTTAGTTAGGTTATGTTTCTGTTTTTTTTTGTTTTGTTAGTTTGGTAATGTATCAGTTATGTTCGGTGTGCTCAGGAGTCGAGGACTCGGGGCCCGGTAAGGGAGCGTGCAGCCCAAAGGGATGTAAAAGAAATTAAAATAATCTTTAAGTCCGTTTATAATAAATCTTGACTTAATTGTTCAACAATTGGTAACGAACATTCAAAATTATATAAATTGTAACGATAATAATCAAGTTGATCAATTTAAAAATTATAGAGATGATGTTTTCGAGGGAAAAATTGCTCAACTTGAAAAATGGCTGCCGCTCTTAATATAGAGCAAGATTTTCCTGCGTTAAATACTGCTAGATGAAACTATAAACCAATTATGAAAAGACAGGGATGAGACACCTCAAGATCCAAAAATCGCTTGAAAAATAAAATGCTTTATAAAAATAATTTATCAAACACTAAGTTCTTTAAATAATTGGAAGAAAATATAATAGCTCTACGATTGTTTTCATTACCTCTGGCGTCAAATCCTCTTGACATTCTACAACATATGTTTGAAAACAGCCGAATTGTATCTCTACAACAAATCACTTTCTCTACTCTCTCCTCAATCGCACCAAATTAAAAATAATTAACCTTTAATTACTCGCTTATTAAATATATGTTTAGTACTCGCTTGGTGTATTAAACAAGTGTTTATCAGTCAAAATCATAGGTTGATATCAATACATGGAAAATAATTCATTCTACGAACCGATCAACAATAATCGAACTACAGCAAGCTTGTCAATTAATATTCAGTCATTTCTAGTTATTTTGTCATAAAACTTACTCGTATTCAATAAAAATTAAAATGTAAATGTACTGCAACTCATACAAGCTCTAAATATTTAATTTCCTGTGCCGTCGTTTATCCAGAGTAGAAAATGTGTGTGATCTTGTTTTTTCGCTCCTGCTATGAGCAGTAACAAAAAATGCGAAAAATTCCGTTTCTACAGTGTCTTTTGCATCCCTGGGCACATCGTAATTGAAAAATGAAATTGAAAAGTATATTTACTAACTTAAAAATATTATTTATATGTGTCATTCTTTTAGAAACCGCACGCTTTTTAACCTTGACATTTTAGAATGTTCCGAAACATTTCTTTGCAACTCATATTCATAAATTATACGTATTTCAGGATTTTGCTGAAATTTTTTTTTTTTTTCGAAAATATCCACGCATAAATTTTTGATAATTTGCAGGACTTTCTCCAACTCTTACAACTTATATACATAGAAATAGTTGACCCGTATTTCAGGATTTAGCTGAAAAAAAATTAATTTCCAAAATATCCACACCACAAGAATTTTTGATAATTTGCTGGATTTTCGCCAATCTTCTCATATTTGAAATTTACTATCTCCAGTTGCACTGATTGGAAGTGTATTAAAAAAAATTGTCATTGTGAACAAATTAATTAATTTAAAAAAATACCATCTTGTCTTTATTCTCTTATCTATAAAACCCAGTTTACAAAAAAGTGGTACCTCTTTTAATTCGGAAGTTAGTAAATATTTGCAAACGCAAGTCACGCAGAGCGCGGGGAATACACCAGTACGACGGCCTCTATAATGGAGCTCAGTGCAGTGTCCGAAAGCGTAGTTCTGTCCGTCGGGCTTCGGTCTTCGCGCGAGGGTGACTTGCGATCAAAAATATTTAATAACTTCCGAACTAACGTCACTAGACGTACCACTTTTTCGTAAAATGGATTTTGTAGATAAGAGGATGAAGAACAAAATGGTATTTTAAAATTAATGATGGGTTAAGAGCATGATAAAACTATTTAAACAATTAAATTATTATTATTTTTCATTTGTCCACAATTGCATTTTTTTTTAATACACTTCGAAAGCTAACGTAAAAAAAAGACCGATATTGATCCGATCAGTACAACTGGAGAACATCCAGCAAATTATCAAACATTTCTGTGTAGATATTTTCGAAAAAAAAATTTTTTTCAGCAAAATCCTGAAATACGTGTCAATTAGTTTTTAAAAAAATTTCGCACGATTCTAAAATATCAAGGTTAAAAAGTGTGCGACTTCTAAAAGAATGACCCACATACTATATTAAAGGGACGCCAAAATATTTACGGCACTACTATAACTAAACCAATCAAGGATGAAATGAGATTGTATTTGTTGTTGGATTTGTCCATATTGCGAACTACGTATTTATTTCGGCGAATGTGCGATTTCGGCATATAAGTCTAACATACATAAATAATAACAATAATACAGAGTAGCCCAGAAGTCCGGAATAAAATTAATATAGCCTTACCCTGTAACTTTTGGGGAAAACTCTGGGACACGTCAATTTAGTTTTATATATGCTCACATTTTGACGTTATTCGTTTGCTTTTTTATAGACATTTGTCAAAGATATGACGACATCGATATTTTTTTTAAATAGAAACACAGCTTGTGATACATCATTTGAAAGCGAATATCTCGTACAGTATGCTCATAAATTTCAGCGCGATTCTGTCAAGCTATTTCAAAATGGCGACTGTTAAAAGTTTTTAAAAAATCTCTATGCAAATAAGCGGAAATGATAAATCGTTGATGGTTTTTTTACAATTTTTCACAATGTCACAAAATGTCAGAACGTGCAGCAATGAAGATTTCTTACCTTGAAAGGTAACAAAACCATCAATGATTTATCATTTCCTCTTTAAATAGAGATTTTTTTAAAAAACTGTTAACAGTCGCCATTTTGAAATAGCTTGACAGAATCGCGCTAAAATTTATGAGCACACTGTACGAGCTATTAGCTTTCAAATGATGTATCACAATCTGTATGTTTCTGTTTAAAAAAATATCGATGTCGTCATATCTTTGACAAATGTCTATAAAAAAACAAACGAATAACGTCAAAATGTGAGCATGTATAAAACTAAATTAAAAGTTACAGGTTAAGGCTATATTAATTTTATTCCGCACTTCGGGCCACCCTGTATAATCCACAACAATATAAAAGTTTTACAGGTTGCTAATGAATATTCTTTTTACATGACCCCAATGATCTTAAGATTTAGGAAAGAAACGCGTTTTTAGATGTTTCACAAGAACTATCAAGAGCTGTTTATTACCTCTGAGGGGTATTGCAAAATACGAAGGGATTGAATGGAGGAAGATGAGAATTTTTAAAATTTGGCACCTACTGCAGTCATATTAGGTATTTTAAAAGCTTAGTGGTTTACAAACTTTCTTCTGTGATTGCTGAATGCAATTGTCAACAATTCTAGAATTGTGGCAAATAAAAAATGCATATATCTCACGATCTAGGCAAAGTTACTATTTATTTTCTAATGCACAGGTGTTGAGACTATATGAATCAGATGCAACTTTTTTTGCCATGACTGTACTTCGGCACCAATATTTTTATGGTACTAATTTGAATAATATCTTGTAATTTCCCAACACCACTGTTCCCCTGTCCCACCCAAACTTTTACCTTCTACGGACATTGGAACGGCACTGACACCACAACATATACATGGTAATCGGTAATTAAGTACATGGTAATATTTCGCAAGCATACAGGCGACGCACCTAAATTTATATTTTCGATTTTAACTTAAGCATCCCTGTATATTTGAATGACCATATGGACTAAGACACGAATAATTCTTGTATACAGGGCGTTTCTTAATAACATTTTAATATTTAAGGGGGTTATTCTTGGGTCCATTTTCAGAAAAAAACTTCATATGAACATATGTCCTAAACGTCTTTACTTCTCACATACAGGGTGTTAAAGATTTTCATAAAATCTCTTTTTTTATTAATATCTGTGATCCTGCTCTAGATATCTTTGTGAAACTTTGTACACACTTTCTATTCATCAAGAGGCATTTTATGACGTATGACATGTGTTTCTATTCCGACCAGTAGCCTTCGTTCGGGAACTGCATTCGGTATTTTTGAAGAAAAGAATGGTACGCCACTTTTTTTTAAATAAAAATATTTTTTGAAATTCTCATTCCTTGCTGAACAAATATCGTCTCTTGCTTTTTTGTCGTTTGACGTACAGTTTTCGTATAAAAAAAATTCGATTCATTCATTTGCACTCTGTTATGAAATTAGGTATTAACAAAGATTAAAAATAATCTAGTCGGTAAGAAGCAGATTTTGTTTTGTTTTTGTCTACCTAGTCTAGTTGTCACGTGTATTTAAGTCATTAACCTTAACAAAATATTTAAAAAACTTGAAAATCTTTAACACCCTACCCTGTATCTCAAAAGTTAAGACGTTTTAGGACATATGTTCATATGAAGTTCATTTCTGAAAATGGACCCAAGAATAACCTCCTTAAATATTAGCATGTTATTAAGAAACACTCTGTATTATGACTCTTTTTTGATCAATTTTATGCTTTTTTTTTGGAACTTCTTGTTTAATATTTGTATGCTTTCTGAAGCACTTTCATTCAATTTGTTTGCACTTTTTTACCGATCTCTAGTCATAACACTTGTACCCATTTTCAATGAATACAACAATAAGTAAGACAACATTTATTATGAATAATTTAGAATTTAAAAATCTCGAAATAGTTGATTTTTTTAAGCAAATGAAGAGCATTTAATTAAAGAGAAATTCCAAAAGTATTTAAAAAACTTATTTTTAAATCTCCAAAAATTAGACCAATCAACATTTTGACGAGTGTGGTGTCTGTCTGCTTCTGGCTCCCCTGGCTATGTACAGGAATAATTTATATAAGTTTCTTCATCCATATGGGCTATACAAAGGTACAAACATTTATTAACATATACAGGGATGCTTAAAAGTTAAAATCGAAAATGTAAATCTTTGATATCTATATTAAGAGGGACATTACTACAAATTATTATATAAACTACAGGGTGCCCCAAGTAAAGTGGCCTATTAGAAGTATCTCGAGAACTAAATGAGATTTTATTTTGAAAATTTGGCTGTGGCTATAAGAGATGGTTTTCTACGTTTCTAAAATATTTTGGATGATGCGGTGTTGCCGGATCATACCGAAAGTGGTAGCAACTTCGGAATTTTAAATGAATTACCCTATATATTATATTTTTTTTGGAATCTAGGTAAAAATCTAGAACAATTTTCTGTATAATATCATATACCTATCTTTAAGACTTTTTGAATTATAAATAATTTTGTGATTTTTTAACGCCGTATCGTTACCTGAAAAGAAAATCGTATCTTTTTATCGGTTACAGCTAGAAAGCTGAAAATTTTACAATAGTTTCACAAGACCATCGCAATTTTATAATTTAGAACAGTATTGAATTAGTTTTATACAGGGCGTCTCCATAACAATATTTCTGAGGCAGATGAATTATTGCAAAAATCTTATTTTTTTTAAATGGGACACCCTGTATTTGATATGTTTTGCTAATAGAGGATCAAATTTTCTATCTAATGATATTATGTGTTCCTATACCTATCTTCACTATTTTCGGACTTATAGCGAAATTTAAAAATTATCTTATAAAAATATATTTTTTGATAGTGTGGTTGGCTGTGGAATGGATTCATAGGAACAAAATAATGAAAAATCTATTTGACGTTATGTCTGAGTATTTTGTTTCTATGAATCCACAGCCAACTACCAAAAAATATATTTTTATAAGATAACTTTAAATTTCGCTATAAGTCCGAAAATATTGAAGATAGGTATAGGAACACATAATATCATTAGATAGAAAATTTCATTCTCTATTAGCAAAACATATCAAATACAGGGTGTCCCATTTAAAAAAAATAAGATTTTTGCAATAATTCATCTGCCTCAGAAATATTGTTATGGAGACGCCCTGTATAAAACGAATTCAATACTGTTCAAAATTATAAAATTGCGATGGTCTTGTGAAACTATTGTAAAATTTTCAGCTTTCTAGCTGTAACCGATAAAAAGATACGATTTTCTTTTCAGGTAACGATACGGCGTTAAAAAATCACAAAATTATTTATAATTCAAAAAGTCTTAAAGATAGGTATATGATATTATACAGAAAATTGTTCTAGATTTTTACCTAGATTCCAAAAAAAATATAATATATAGGGTAATTCATTTAAAATTCCGAAGTTGCTACCACTTTCGGTATGATCCGGCAACACCGCATCATCCAAAATATTTTAGAAACGTAGAAAACCATCTCTTATAGCCACAGCCAAATTTTCAAAATAAAATCTCATTTAGTTCTCGAGATACTTCTAATAGGCCACTTTACTTGGGGCACCCTGTATACTTACTATAGTATTACTTTGACCTCCCCTGTACGCTGGCGAAATATTGCACTATACTTACTGAACACCTTGTATATGACTGCGCTAATAGTAAGCGTACTACAATCGCATCTATTCAAACTGGAGTCTTGTCCGTCTGCCTCTTTTTAAAGACTCTGAAACACTTGTTTCACCAAGTTTTAAAAAAAGTAAGGTATACTGTAGTAGAATGATCTTGGTGCTAAGTCTGTAGTTATCCTAGCTATCTGGATTGCTAGACTAATATAACGGTACTTCCGCTCTAACATAAACATAAAATTTGTTTTCAAGACCCATGTTTACGTACTAATACTATAAATTAAGGTAAATTTATATTCTGTTTCAACCTTACCAATAACACACCGCAGAAACCCGCAACAACTAGTGACCCCAACCTTTGGTTAATCGTTTCCACAAACTAGGTTTTTCAATATTTTCAGGTGGTGGTTGGTCGTTCTTAATTTGTTCCAAGAAGGCCGTATGTTGGCTCTGATTTTCCTGCGAAGCCGCGTCCCCTATTTCTCTTAAATCTCGCATCATCTTTTTCCTTATTGTTTTTTTCATACTAAGATGCCTCTCTAAGGTCTTGTATTTGTGCTTCGTTCTGTTTTCTACATTATTGTCCAATACTACTCGGGGGTTCTCTTTATCGGCTTCTCTACTGCTTACGTTCCAAATATCTCGCACATCCCCGATGCGTCTTTCGCTCATTGAAGCCATCTTTCATGCTTATAAGGGCTGGAAATGAAAATACGTAATGGTCATTTGAGCAATTTTTTTATACCTACTAATACAATTTATTGGTTTCGTATATTTATTTGTCAATATTTCCGCAAAAATTGAATTTGGAGATATAGTAGCTATTAAAAAATAAAAAAACTAATGATATACAGGGTGTTCCTTAATGAGGTGCTAATATTTCAGGGTATGATTCCTAAGGTCATTTTATAAAGAATAGTTCATATGAACATATGTCCGCAACTGCTTAAATTTTTTGCTACAGGGTGTTGAATTTCTATTTTTTAAAAGGTTATTTTTTAATATCTCCGAAAGTACTGTAGATATTATTTTCAATTTTGGTGTATGTAGGATATAGAACCACAAATTTTAGTTAGAAAAGTTGTTGAATTGTTCCACCAGTGGCGTATTTGCAATTATGTCCTCTGATATTTTTTACAAGGAAGATGGTACGCCACTGATATTTTTTCACGGATATTTTTTCTGATTAGCCTGGTCAATTCTACATGAAAACGGGCTCTTGAGTTTTTTTCGTCAGACGCACCGTTCTTGATTAAAACCACTAAATTCATATTGAAACTCATTATTATTAACATTGATAAAATAATTAATGATACATTTTGTTTTATAAAAATTGTTGGAGTGGGCAATTCGATGCGAAGACGGGTGGAAGCATGCATTTCAAGAAACAAAATTTATCATTAAATATTTTATCAAGTTTCAATATGAATTTAGTGGTTTTAATCAAGAACGTTGCGCCTGACGAGAAAAACTCAAGATACCGTTTTCATGTAGAATTGACCAGGCTAATCAGAAAAATATCCACATGGAAAAATGTCAGTGGCGTACCATCTTTTCTTGTAAAAAATATCAAAGGACATGGTTGCTGGGACGCCACTGGTGGAACAATTGAATAATTTTGCTAACTAAAATTTGTGGTTCTATATTCTATTAACATATACCAAAATTGAAAATAATATCTAAAGTACTTTCGGAGATATTAAAAAATAACCATTTAAAAAATAAAAATTCAACACCCTGTAGCAAAAGATTTAAGCCGTTGCGGACATATGTTCATATGAACTTTTCTTTATAAAATGACCTAAGAAATCACACCCTGAAATATTAGCACGTCATTAAGGAAGACCCTGTATAGTGTTCCATTTAATAAAATTAAAAGTAACATCTCATAATGACAGCTGATGACGTTAATTTTATCATTCAAATGGAACACCCTGTATATTATTTTTTTAGAATCCCTATTAATTTCTTAATAACTTCCTGTAATATTTTCCTATACGTATCTGTTATCATTCTCGAGAAATAATTACGTTAACTGTTTTTTTTTTTTTTTGGAAAACATGTACTTCAAAAAGGACTGATATTTTTGAACTCTGACCAATTAGCGCACTGAAATTTGGTTGGGAGTCAGGTAATATCCAGGGGCCATTTATAATTTGCCAGTAAAAAAAATTATATAGAAATTTTTATAAAGTTTTTTTTAAAATCATAGTATTCCTTCCCCAACATGCAGGATACAGGGTGTTACAAATTCGTCCTTCACCATTGGGATTTCGGAAACGGTAAGAGATACGAAGTCGGTTAAATTGGGGCAAATGCGTAATTTTGGGCCCAATAATATGCCGCAAAAAATCAGAAATAAATAGAGGGGCTTTCAAGAAACTGAAGATTTTTAAATTATTATTGTTATTTCTGTCTTTAATTGATATTGTTATTACGCACTATTACTGTTTCCTTTTTATTTCAAACTAATAGTTATATGAAATTTCTACTTAGTACAAGTAATTTATTTTATTAATACAAATACAAAAAACTAATAGTTATATGAAATTTCTACTTAGTACAAGTAATTTATTTTATTAATACAAATAAAATATGACTCTTAACTCACTTTCTTAAGGCTTTCATTTTAAAATGTAAATTTTTTGATTTTCCCCCATATCTCTTAAGAGAGCGAAAATTTTCAAATTTCGATTTTACCATTTTAAGTTTGACCCAAAAAGAGCTCAAGACACCTTTACTTTTTTGATAGCACTAACAATTACGGAGATACCCTATAAAAGTTTTAATGAAGATGGTCAATTTAAGGAACAAAACGTCGGAAAACCAGTAAGTGTTGTATATCACTGAACGTAGATTTCGGTCCTCTTTCATAACATGAACAAAAAGATCCAGGCCCGTATTAAAAAAAAATAAAACGTCTAATAATGCCCTCTTGTGGCGAATAAAAAGTAGCAATGATAAAGTGAAATTTATTTTTGGTCATCTCTTCGAACAAAGTCAGGAAAAAATAGAAATCGAAACGCAGATTTTTCCAAGTATTTTGAAAGCCCCTGTATTTATTTTTGATTTTTTTGCGTCATATATAATCACACAACTTTGCCTCAATTTAACCGACTCTTACCGTTCCCGAAATCCCAATGGTGAAGGCCGAGAGTTTATAACACCCTGTATATCCTAGCTATGATTTATGATCACTAGTTTCTGGACAGTATATTTTAGCCATCGTTTGAACAAAGCCCTGCAGCTCTTTGAACTTTATTATTTAATCGACAGTCGTATATATTACTAAAAGATTTTGAATTTAAAACCGTACTAAATTGACAGCTGCAGGTTTAAAATGACAACTGTAATAAAAGTTGTGTCTGTGTTTAATCAAGTTTTGTATTTGTTCAAATTTAACTGACTGGAAAAAAATGATGCAAATAAAACTCTTTTGGCAACGACCGGTAAAATATTAATCAGGAAAACGCATTAACTGCGAAAATATTAAATTTATTGACAAAAGAGTCATTTATTGACATAAAAATAATGGCACGATGAAAACAACTGTGCGACTACAATACTAAATATGGATTTATAAACTAAATTTAAACCTGTTTTTTATAAGGGGATAAATATCTAATTTTAGAGATTCGTACTCGATTTTAAAACCCACACAGTCCCGTAATTAATAAAAAGAAAAAGTCCAAGAACTTAGTTGTACACAAGAAAATCCGCGCGTTAGCGTGTCGAATCTTTTATTTAATTTCGGTTGTTTAATTAGGTATTTAATTTATTTGCTTCTGGCAATTATATAAACTTATTGACGTAATTCAGATGTCGATAAGTACGCTTGGCTAACACCCTTATTGTAACATGGTACAGGATTACATCAAATCAGTCAGTGGCGGGCAGTAGCGGAACTTCAAACTTTGGGCCCCCCCCCCAAAATTATTTATTAGGCCCTACAAAATGATTTATTTAGTTAAGCTAGAATAACGTAAATTGGTAAATTATAGATATAGATGTTACTCTATAAGCATTTAAAATAGAAAACTGATGATTCCTATGAGAGAAAATTTTTTAATGCTCTTTAGAAACTAAGGTTTATACTAAAAATCGCATTTATTATATAATATTATTATACTACTATTATTCCAGAACCCATAAACAGTGACCACCTATATACCTATTCTTTTCTGAATAAGTTTATTGTTTAAAATCAACTTTGAACCAAATTTCCAGGAAATATTTACAAAAGTATAAGTTCTCGTAAAATTAATATCATACAGGGCAGGTTAAAATTAGAATACTTTAAACAAGTCGCAAAAATAGGTTCTTTCTTGCCTCAAATAATTTAGACTTCTACATGTTAAATCTTCTTCTATTCTGAACAAAAAATATGTTAAGAGATTTTTTCATATTTCACTTGATTAACCATTTATAACTAATTTTCTGTTAATAACTGAATATCAGAATGTTTAGTCATCAGTTAGCCATGGAAACAATTATTGTATAAAATGAAACATAAATAATATTTGAATGAAAGAAATGTATTTCAGCTTACTAATAATAATAATCTACAAAATAAATTATTTGAAAAATTGTTCAATATGACCTCTGGCTTGTTCAATGCATTTCTGTAAACGTATTTTCCCTAAATTGAACCATTGAACAACTTTTCAATTAATTTTGTTTGTAGATTAATATATTACTAGTAAGTTAATCTTAAAATTTAAGGCGATTGACAGATGTGTAGGAACTCCTTTTCTTGATGATAGTATTAAATCATAATAAATTAGTGTTGCCTAAGAAAAACACACTTTTTGAAGTGGCGAGGGGCCTCGCATTGCGTAACGGGAGGCCACTTTGGGCCGTGGGCCCCCTTGACGACAGGGCCCCCCCGCGTTGCATGGTCTTGCTGCATAGCAGTTCCGCGCCTGGTGGCTGGTTGTGTCACAGGCAAAAAATTTTCAGGACCATAAATTAATCTTTCATGCCGAAAATGTATGACATTGTCATTGTGTGTGTGTGTGTGTGTGGGGGGGGGGGTTGTTCGGGGGGTTTGTTCGGGGGGGGTGACTTTTGAATCTAGTTATTATCAGTGGCGGTTTGCAGGTCCGCATATAGGTTTAGAAGAAAGACAGAAATTTTTCAGGGCCACTTCCAAAGTTTTTCAAAAATTCACTTAATTTAATCGTATTTCGTAAATTAAATTAGATAGTTTTTTTTCTTTGAATAAACTCGAATAGTACAGTAGAAGCTCCTATCTACTTATAAATTACATATTATGCAATTCTTCATCGTTTAGATAAAAAAAAATTAATAATAAACAAGAACCAAACTAAAACTATCATATCCCACTTCGCCCCAGGATTTAGAATTTTTCCCTAAGTTAAAAAAAACATTGCCAACAAAAAAGTATATTTTTGTTTCGCTTCCAGTATGCTACTTTGTAAATAGTTTGGACTGATTGGGTTTGTTCGTTGTGTTTTTTTGTTTCATGGTATGGGGGGGGGGGTAATTACTCCCAGTACTTCGTACCCCCCTTTTATACGCGCCTGCTGTCAAGGTGAATTTTAAAAGAGAAAAACTTATTGAGAGACTAATTCAAAAAAAAAAAAAAAAAGTTTTTTTAACGTTCTGGGGGATGGGTTTGTTCGTAACAACTAACAATTGTGAAAATAATAATCTGTTCCATCCATCCATCGTCATCAAAGTACGAACAATATGCCGTAAAAAAGTTTTGGTAAGATTTTAAAGTTTTGGGTTATTTAAGAAAAATTGAAATTTTGAATTTTTAATTTAATTTTTTTTTCGACGTTAATATTAAAGTTAGAGCAAAAATGACCAAACATTCTCACATCAACTTTTAGTAAACTCTAAGAATACATAACAAATTTTTTTATACGACATTCCGTTTTCAAGCAATCGTTCCAACTTCATTTTTCTAATACGGCCCTGATTTTATACTGTCAAATTGTAGACCTTTTTTATTCTAAACTTAAGGATGCACCCCACATTATCGTTTAATTACGTTTCGAGTCTTTTTAATCATCTGCATGAAATTTTCAGGATACGGACATGGATTTTCCATAATTTTGTAAACGCAGTTCAGTGTAGGAAGTACTAAAATGAATATTATTAAAATACTTTTATTATAATGCACTACTTAATAATCATAAAACAAGTAATTTATTAACAATAACAAAACAGTAAGTATGAAAAATAAACAACAAATAGGTATATCGGCAAAAAAAACATTAATTAAAGTAAAACTAACGATAGATTATTAGAAATTAATTTTCCATAAGGTGTAAAAAATGATTTCCGTCACTTTCCAGGGACCTTAGATGACTAGTAAAGTTATTAAAGCCTTTCCCCGCGTAAGACCACAAATGCTAATGAATATTTTAAATACTGCAATTTAAAGATGATAGGTATTTGTTTGGAGACTGACACAAATCATTTCGACCATCTTTCGGAAAATTAATTTCTAATAATTTACCGTTAGTTTTACTTTAATTAATTTTTTTTGTCGTTATACCTGTTTGTTGTTTAATACCTATTTCATACTTACTGTTTTATTATTGTTAATAAATTATCTTGTTTTATGATTAGTATACTATAGTGCATTATTATAAAAGAATTTTAAAAATATTTAATTTAGTACTTACTGCACTGAACTGTTTTTACAAAATTATGGAAAATACATGTCCCGTATCCTTAAAATTTCAAGAAGCTGATTAAAAAGATTCGAAACGAAATTAAACGATAATGTGTGGTACATCATTGAATTTAGAATAAAAAAGGTCTTAAAATTCAACATTATAAAATCAGGGTCGTATTAGAAAAAATAAATTTGATGACGATTGCTAGAAAACGAAACGTCGTATAAAAAAATTTGTTATGTATTCTTAGAGTTCACTAAAAGTTGCTGTGAGAATGTTTTGTCAGTTTTACTCTAACTGTAATATTAACGTCGAAAAAAAATTAAATTCAAAATTCCAGTTTTTCTTAAATTAGTCAAAACTTAAAAATCTTACCAACATTTTTTATGTGGCATATTGGTAGTGATTTGATTGCGATACTTTTTCCCCATTTAAGCGAAGTTGTATCTGTTACCATTAACGAGATCCCCATAGAGGCCCTCCTTATCTAGTGGACACCCTGTATATTAATCTAAAAGCTATATCTATAAATCTCATTTATAATACGTTCATTTTTGATATGCGATTTCTTCGAATAACTTATACTGATTAGAGATTACAGTGTATATTTTACCTATTACCTATAGCTATTTAATTAAATAAATTTGTTTCCAAGAAAGTATTATTAAGGATTAAGGTACTCAAAAAATAATAAATTATGGTATTATTGGAAAGAGATTTAATGAGCTATAAAATAATGTGCCATTTAACCCGCCTTCTCATTTAAGATTTTAAGGGTAACATCGCTACCCCTCCTAGGAGGTTCAACCACAAATGCTGCAAATATATATTCTTTAAAAGTGACACTTTCGCAATAAAATTGACGTTGTCTTTCCGATTTTTAATATACAGGGTGGCCAATTAGTGCGACAAAGCTCAATATCTCTTTTACCGCTAGGGATAGCGAAAAACTTTTTTCACGAAAGTTATTAAGCGTTAAGAGGTGCAGCTTCTAAAGTTATTTTCGATCGTACAGGGTGCTCCAAAAGGGCGGTGTGATAAAAATTTCATATTTTTTAAATGGGACACTATGTATATTTTTACATATTTGAATTCACCGTAAAATTGTGTACATAGCACCGCAATTATTTGTACACATTTTTGCAACGTTGCCAAATAAATTGGAAAATTCCTAAAATTTGTTCAAAAACATGGTTCAATGAAATGTGTAATATTTCTTACCTTATAATAATTTGAAACAAAATATTACTATGTCGAAAAGAGGAATGTTGACAGAAGTACCCTATGATAATATATATCAATATTTATCTACAGGGTATTTTCTATCGATGTATTTTGACCATTGTCCTTTTTCTAGCCACCTATGACAAACTAAAAACAAAATGTTGTAATTTTAAATATAACGTCAGTTCGGTGGTAATTTGGTGACAATTAAAGTGAGTTGGTGTAGGTACTGTTTGTTAAAAAATTATTAAAAATTAATTTCTCAAATGTCGAAATAGTGGAGATGGTTTTTTTTTGCTTATTGCAACCAGGATTTATCGAGAAAGGTATCGGCAACCTTATAGAAGGAATTTTCCAATCTATTTGCAACGTTGCAAAAATGTGTACAAATAATTACGGTGCTATATACAGAATTTTACGGTGAATTCAAATATGTACAAATATACATGGTGTTCCATTTAAAAAATATAAAATTTTTATTACACCACCCTTTTGGAGCACCCTGTATGATCGAAAATAATTTTAGAAGCTGCACCTCTTAACGCTCAATAACTTTCGAGAAAAAGTTTTCCGCTGCCCCTAGCGGTAAAAGAGATATTGGGCTTTGTCGCACTAATTGGCCACCCTGTATTTACTGGAAGCGAGATATATTAAGGGTACGAAGGTTGCAAATTGACACCCTATTATACTACGTGTGTATTTGTCGACTCGATAAAATATTTCACACATTCGAATTGTGGGGAATCGAAAATTAAAACTATAGCGGAAACTATACCTATTTAAATAAAACCGAACTTGCCTTATAATAAATAAAAAATAAATTCGCAACGATCACATAAAGAAAATTGCTCTCATAAAGTAAAAATTCAAAGAACTGTGCAAAATACCATTATTATTACTAAACTATCTATCAGTTTTGAATGTAAAGCTAAAGGTGGCCAAATAGGTACCTTGTGAAAGTCTTCCATAGCAAAATATTTTAACAATCGGAAGAAAAAGAATGCAAATGTTTCTTTGATTTAAATGCATGTTCTTTTGTTCGAAACCTGAAAGGAAATTTAAATTGAGCAAAATCCGTTTTAAGCTTAACAATTTTTTAGACGGTATCTTTGCCTTAGATTTATTCCACCTAAAACTCTTATTTATTAACTTTGCGCCCCCAAAACCTACCTGATAAAATTTATAAACAAACGAAACTGGAGGCTGCGTCATATTTTACTTTGTCTATACTTATAATCTTTAATATTAGTTCTGAACAGTTATGTTTCTTTCACACTAGCGCAGCGCCGTTGAACTTTACAACAAGATCTTGAAATACAACATGTAATACTCACCGTCAATGCACTAAACAGCAACTTCAAATTAACTCACACACCATGAACCAAACACCATTGCATTATAAATGTATTATACTTTTCATTTATGTCTTATACTTATTAAAATTTTGTCAATGCACTATATAAAGACGTAACATTGTACCTATGAAGTCAGCAGCTTCGCAGGAGTCAAGGTGAACAAGTTCTTGACCGATTTAATATAGGTACAGATAATAAAATAAAAAATTAAAATGTAAACTGTTGTCTTTACCGCGCTTAATGACTGTGATCTTAATTAAGGAAATGAAATGTAAATAAAGACTTTACCTTTTACCCCTGCCGTTCTACAAGATCTGATTCTTGTTTGTTACTTAGGAATACACTATTTTCGTTTAATCTTAAGCGTGACTGAGAACTTTTACTTTCAATTTTATAGGTAGGTAGGTAGGCGATCAACTTTGTTCTTTTGTATTCAAAGCTGTGCTTTTTTACTTTCCTTGGTTTAAAGTGGTTACTTTGAAACAAAATCTCCGCTGTGCATAAGAATAGTCGAAATTTAGTTCCAGATCAATTATTTTAAGGAGCGTGAGCATGTATTGACCAAAGGCCACAAAGACCTAATTAAATAGTAAATGGAACTTTTTCCATGCACATAATATCCATACTATAGCATATATTTGTTATTTTAAAGTAAATGTATAGCTTATTTTATGAGAATTAAATTCAATGCCCTTTAAAATAATTAACATCAAATTTTCTTGTCTGTATTGTTCATGCATTTTACCGGCAGTTATCATAATGCAAATACATTTGAATACGCGCCTTCGAAAACAACCGCTCAAATCGACCAATCAGCTTCCTCCAGCTGTAAAAGTCCTCGAAAAGAACACTCTTCACGTCGTGAATCCCGATTACAATAAGCTGTTGGTAGAAGTGAGTCGGCTAGCCACGTATGACAAATAATACGACGATTCTAGGTTTCTAACCAATCAGATCTTTCCATCTGTCGCGTCCGCTATAATGTGAAGACGTACGTCGTGCAGCTGATATGGTGTTATTCATATAAAAGAAAAAGATTTCCCAAGCGGGTCTAGTCTGTGATATATCCTGATTTAGATTTAGTATTCATTCTGTGAAGTGTTTTTTGGCACTTCGCTGGCAGTTGTGTCGGTAGTTTGACGTAAATCGGGGTACAATTTAGAATTAAACAAAAATGAAGTTATATTTACTATTTTCCGTAATTGCTCTGTGTGCCTATGCAACTTTAGCAGACGTATACCTTGAGGAAAAATTCAATGATGGTAAGTTTGATTTAACAATTATTGTTATAAATACCGGTATATTTGATGTGGGTGTTCTAGGATTTTCAATTTAAGGGCCGGAGGTGATTATTCCTTCCCCTTTCGCTGTGTTTGTTATATCCCTAGTACTTCCTAGGTGAATTGCGTTGCATGTATGCAGCATAATTAGTTTTATAATTGAAATTATTCACTAAATTTGAACTAGTTGTCATACCATACGTACTGCCTGAGGGTCTTTTAACGAAGGATTTCCATGTGTTACAGATTCCTGGGAGAAGAATTGGGCTTACAGCAAACACCCAGGAAAAGAATTTGGAAAGTTCGTAAGGACTGCTGGAAAGTTCTTTAACGATGAAGAAGAAGACAAAGGTGAGATATTAAAATTTTTTCCATATCCTGAGGCGAAATTCTATGTTAAAATATTCCAAGTGAACATTTTAAAAGCAATATCTACATAATATAAACTTAACAATATATAATAATGGTGTTATTATGTATTTAAGTTCAATCATTAAAAGCTATGGTGCTTTCATATAATTAATGAATGTGTCACAAAACGTGCACTAATTGTTACTTTTCTCCTTAGCTGTAGTGTTTGGCAGTGTAAATTTCATTACAGAATGGCACATGTTGAACAAAAGTGACATTATCTAAAATATAATAATATGAAAAAATCTTTGCATTAACCTTGAAATGTTAAAAATTCTCACAAATAATCTAGAGATTTCAAAGCAACTAATTCTGGTGGATTTTAATGAGTAGGCTACAACTAAAGTGTATGAAATGTTACTTTTCGCTTGAATTAGTCTGTTTTTCTAATAACATTTTGTTATTACTTGTGGTGTGGTGAAGTCTACTTTTTAAACTAAAAAAAAATGGTCTCAGGGCATATAGATGTCAATTATTGGTGTCATCAATTTGACAATTTGAAATGCTTATTTGTCAATAGCACACATGTGAAAAGAGGATATATTAAACTTACACCAAAGGTTCACTGTGGCTTAACTAGGTATAACAAATTCATATTTTTAAGAATGTTTTTTGATAAAAATACATGAGATATTAAAATGATTAAGTTCACTTTGTAAGGAAATATATTACATACTATACACATATTGAACAATAGTAGTGTTTAAGTGAATCAATTTGTTGATATTGATATAAATAATCATAGATTCATATTAATTTTTTTTTGTGACAACGATGTGTACTATTTTGTTTACTGATTGGTCCCCATAGAATAGTAACGATATAAATGATAACAAAACTAATATTAAACTAAAGAGAAATCGAGTGTGTACCTAGATCAAAGAAAATGTGTTGTCTAGACTCAACTATTATTTATTGCATATATAAATAATATATTCATTCATGTTTTTATTGTATTTGTTTACCTAATTATTATGATATAACAATGTTATTTGTTAATAGGTACTTAACTCTGTTAAATAATGCATTGAGCTAATTGTACAGCAAAACTAATTACCTACCGACGTCTAAGCGGACATTAACTTTCGAGACCTAAATTAGTCAAATAAATTATGTTACCTTACCAGTGAATATATATTTCTTATCTGAAAAGTGGTGCATAGATGTGACTGTAATCTATTCATCTCTACTAAGGATGAAAGTGATGAAACGAATACCGGGTCACCCAGTCAGTTTTTCCAGGTAGTAAAAAAACACAAAAATAAAAAATAATCTCCTGAATTGGCGGGTTCAGGCCAACATATTATTTCTTCGCCGACGTTTCGTTCATTTCCAGGTACATTGTACATTAAACTTCTTCAGGACTAATTATACAAATAGAGAAGTTAGGAATTATAAAATTGAACAGCAACCTTCTTTATACATGCAGTGTGTGCGACAAGAGGAAAAAAGTCTTTATTATTTATTTTACGACCAAAAGTCATTCTTTATTAAAAGTTCTGCTTGTTGAAAAAATAAATTTGCAATATAAATATTTTAGATCAAATGTACAGGATGTTAATAAATTAGGAAAATATGAAAATGCTTCACGAGAGAAATATCATTATTTATTACTTTTAACAGAAATTTTATGAAGGAGAGTTGTTTATAAGCTAATATAAAGTCTATTGTGGTTTCATGTGAGGACACGTACTTATTTGCATTTAACAAAATGGTAGATTTTGTACACCCTGTACATTAATTTTCTCAACAACGCAGAAATTTTTATAAAGAATGATTTGGTTGTAATACCAATAATAAAGATTTTTCTCCTCTTGGGGACTCCATTCGCGGACACACTGTATATACAACATCTAAAACATAAAAGGCTACACCACGCAACGGGGTTGAGGAGAACAATTTAAAAACACAAAACTGTAAAAACCTTCTTTAAAATATATTTTATATATTTTAAGTAAAAAGAAAACCTAAAGACATTTTCACACATTTTTCAAAAAAACGTATTTATAACAAAGTAATAAAAATACATTCCTGGAAATTATTTTTAGTGTTTCATTTTGTATCCTCCCCGCGAGCGGGGTAATTGTTATTACCATCACCAGTTTTCATAGGGGTGCGGGATTAAAAAAACAATTTTTCAGTGCCTCCCAAATACTTACCTACTAATACCTATCAGGGTTTATTTTTTTCAGTATAGGACTTCTGAATAATTTGTTAAAAAAGTTACTTAAAATTATAAGAGTATTGTTATTATTTGTTATAATACATGATGCAAATCAAGTGAAGGTTAAAGAATAAAAATCTCCATTGTATATATCGTCGCTGTCAGTACGAAGGGGCCTATCTCAATATTTGGCGAAAATGAGTTATTCCCATAAAAATACTTAAAATAACCATATCTATGTTGTGACGAACTGGCATATCTCCATAAGACACCGTGCGGCCATTATTCAGTTTTAACGGTGTGGCATATCTCATTTTAGACATAAAAATATTTTTGCGTACAGGCCAACGTTGAGATTTGTCACATCTAGTTATGCGGTTTTCCGGGCCAATCTCAACATATGCCTTTACGTTGTAATACTCTTGCAATCATATTCAAGTTAGGCCCACATACCTAATAATATTTATACTTAATCAATCATTGTAAAATAGTTTAAAATATTGCAACACCGCATTTTTTAACCCCACGCGGCACCACCAGAGCCACTAAGCTTGTCCAGACTTGTCTTAGAGTTATGTGCTGTGTTTTCCTATGCTAGGTTAAATTATAAGTTTTGTTGTGGTAGATAGACAGCTTAATTTAATTGTGAATCAGCAGAAACTTTTTTATTTTTGCAACTAGGTAAGTAGCAATTTGGCTAATTTAATACGCGTATGAAACTTAGGACGTATGTTTTTTTAGATTTTGCATTTCATGATGGATGTTCTTGTGGAGTGGGACGATAAAACAATTAACTGTGTGGATACTAGCAGCCTGAAAACTATTAAAAACAATGGTAAATTTAAAGTAGGGGAACGAGTAAAAATGTATTTTGAAAATAAATGGTACTATGGAAAAATTATAACTATTGAAGAGTCACTAACTACAGAAGATTCTTATGATTCGTCGGATAACGAACCTCTATCAAAAAAAATTGCTTTACGAAATTTTTTGGATGACAATAATTCTAATAAATTGTGTCAATTAGCTACTTTACATAGGTATGTACCTGCTGCTCAGAATGAAGCTGATAATAAGCCATTGCAATTAAGCATTGCAGAAGCTAGTAGGAATATGACAATGCAATCAAATTTAGAAGAGGCCGAGGCAGACAACTGTGAGTTTGAGGATCTTTATGATGTCAGTGACATCGAGGATCCGACATACAAACAAACTTGTGAGGTACCTCGATGCCGGGGAGAGGTATTTAGCGCATGCATTCGATGTCAAATACTTATGTGTTGGGACCACTTTGAAAAAGATGAACCAAACTGTGATTGGCATCAGTTAAATAGCGAAAGTAGTGACGATGAGAAAATCACAAGTTTAAAAGTACTAAAAAAGAAACCGCAAAGTAAGAAGGAAAAGCCGGAACATTTTTTAGTTGAAGGAGCGCCAAAAGAACATTTTGCAGTGAAGGTACCCAGAGTAAACAAGAAAAAAACTGCGAAAGCCTTGCGGAATAGCGGCCAAGAGTATATTTCTGTTGACACTAAAAAGTTAGTAGCGGAGCGTACTTTAGGACCAATTTGTAATAAAGCCTGGTGTGGAAAGGGTGGTCGAAAATGTGCTTCATTCAGTGAAGAACAGAGGTATAAAATATTTAAAGACTTTCATAATCTCGGCGAATTAAAGTTGCAGCGAGAATTTATTTCGCGGTTTGTAGAACGACAATTTAAAAAAAGTGCAAAGAACGTGAGTCGGCGTGTCTACACTAACTTCTTTTACCTATCTTTACTTGGTGAAAAACTTCAAGTATGCCGTCAAATGTTTGTTAATACACTTGGAATTAGTGATAAGATGATGCGTACCTCACTTGAAAAAATTGAAGAGTCTGGAGTATTAGCGGGAGAAAAACGCGGTGGTCGTACTCAAGCTACCTCCGAGAAAGATAAAATTTTCAGAGAGAGTATTGTTAAACACATTAACAGATTTCCACGTATAGAATCTCATTACTGTCGTGCAAATACTACAAGAGAATACTTAAACTCTGATTTGTCAATATCTAGAATGTACCAAATGTATATTGGTGATTTAGAACCCAATGCAAGTAAGCCATGTTTTTCACTATACAGATTGGTTTTTAGAAGCATGAATCTATCATTCCATAGGCCAAAAAAGGATATGTGTGGCTTATGTCGAATTCAGAATGATGGCACTGAAGAAGAAAAATTAAAAATTAAAGATACTTACCAAAAACACATTTTAGAAAAAACCGCAGTACGAAATATAAAAGAAAAATGTAAGGCTGAGGCTCAGAACAACTCAACGATTTTTAGTGGATGCTTTGATCTACAACAAGTTATTAATCTGCCTATTTGCAGTGATGGTTCCATGTTTCTACAAAAGAAGATTAAGCGTTTTCAATTTGACGGTTTATAATCTAGCCAGTAGAGATTGTTTTTGTTTTACCTGGCATGAAGGAGCAAGTGGTCGCGGTGCTTCTGAAATTGCAACTGCTGTATTTGAAGTTCTAAAAAATTACGACCAAGAAAATAAAGTTAAATCTGCCAACCTGTTCGCTGATGGCTGCGGAGGGCAAAATAAAAACTCTATAATGGCCGCTGCTCTTTTTTACGTAGTATTAAATAGTAAAAATTTAAAAGAGGTATCTCTTCGCTTCTTCTCTCCTAATCATGGCCAAAATGAAGGAGACTCGGCGCATAGTGCCATAGGTCATGCAGTTAAGAAAGCTGGCGACTTGTTTACACCAAGCCAACTAGTGCCTGTATTTCGCCTAGCCAGGCAAAAAAAGCCTTACTTAGTTAAAACTCTAAATTTTTACGATTTTTATGATTTTAAAAAATTTAGCGAGGATTACAGATTTAAAACAATCAAAACCGACGATGATGGCATTAATTTTAAATGGACCGACATCTTTGAGTTTTTAGTAAAAAAAGATAGTCCAAATAATTTATTTTTTAAAACGAGTCATTTAGACAATCAGTATCGATCCATAACCTTAAAACGAAAAACCGGAGGTACTATAACTCTTTTAAAGCTAAACAAAGAACCCAAGCCAATATCTTTGCTAAAATACAACGACCTGATGGCACTATGCACTGGTATCAAACCTGTCATTAGATGTCCCGAAGATGTTTTGTTTTATAGTTCTTTGCCACACACATCTGAGTAACGCATAATTAATTTAGCAATTAAGTTGTGTTTTATTTTTTTGTTGAACCTGGGTTATAGTAATTCCTTGGTGTAGAATTTTGTTTCATTTTTTCCTTATGTCGTTCTAAGTTTGAAATAATGTATAATAATGTTGTTTCTAAATAAAAATACGTGTTCAAGAAAATCTGATTTTTTTTTCCACAGAAGTATGTTGATTTAGTTTTTTTTAACAAAGAGGCATATCTGCTTTGTCAAACAGCCAAACATTTGTTTTTGTTATTACGAACGGGCCTATCTTCTTAATAATTTATTTACAGAAAAAGTCCAATCTTTTCTTTCAAAAACGATATGTCTCAATGTTCTAAGTATACTTTTGTGTTATATATGAAAAAACAAGTTCTGATAATGAATTATATCCAGTGCTACAGACAAAATGATCAGTAGAGTTTTCTTCAAAACGCTCTCCTGAAAACTTGTTAAATCAGAGATTGGCCACTTCGTAATGACAGCGACGATATATTTTTTAAATTATAATTATTTTAGTGTCAATATGTAATAATTAATGTAGGTATAAATAAGCTTTGCCATTCATTGTTTAACAATTCAATGGTTGTTATAGTTCTATCGTTTTCTCTAAACTGTAATAGTATAGTACATACCAAGAGTGGTGGTAAGAAGCCTATAAAGCTGCAAGCACACTATTATCACGTCACGTGAGATCACGCCATGTCACGGTATACCCGAAATATCTGCAAGGCGGTTTATGCGTGCTTATAAATAGGTTTGGAAGTACACTATAGTCACCTCATGCAGCTCACGGCAAGTCATACTTGACAGCACAACTTTATTGCTGCAAATTTACATATTCGGCACGCGTGATAACACTGTGTCAGAGTTTAACGCTAGAAGGCTACAAGATTCACTTGCCATCTTTACAAACACAAAATATGTAATAAAAATGATCTGCAGTGTACGTAGTCTGTTTCTAAGCCGTGACAGCATGTGCTATTTTGCCGATATGACAACACGTGAATTCACGTGACGTGATAATAGTGTGTTTGCGGCTTTACACACGATTTTGAAATTTACGGTAAGAGCGTAGCGAATACCGTACTTCGAAAAAGTATCTAATAGGCTTACCACTTGAGTTGTGTATTATACTTTTTCTACAACTTCATATTTATTTTTATGTTAAATTATCGAAATGCCAATAAAACATTTTCTGACTAGGTACTCATACATAGTCATCATCAGTACACCAGTCAATAAATTTTTTATACACTTATTTTTCGTACCTCCCTGGATTTTTCTAGCAATAAATTGTTTGCTGTAATTTCCGTGACGTCCCCTTAATCTGAATATCGTAGTAATTTTTAATTCTGTGGAAATTCTATCTCACAGAATTGAATATCAACAGAAGAAGTTAATTTGTTTTACAACCACTTACCTACTAGCATAGTTAATAAATGAATGTCTTTTTTCACAGGTCTTCAAACATCTGAAGACGCGCGCTTCTACGCCCTGAGCACAAAATTCAAACCTTTCGGAACGGAAGGAAAAGACTTGGTCGTCCAATTTACTGTCAAACACGAACAGAGCATCGACTGTGGCGGCGGATACGTTAAAGTATTCGACTGCTCGCTCGTGCCAGAAGAGATGCACGGTGAATCTCCCTACAGGCTCATGTTTGGGCCCGATATTTGCGGACCTGGTACCAAGAAAGTGCATGTTATCCTGAACCACAACGACAAGAACCATTTGATCAACAAGGAAATCAGATGCAAAGTAAGTTTCTTTTAAACTAATTAAGGTTACTAGTCCTATGGACTTTACATCAAACAAGAAAGAGTGAGATCAATCACAAAAACAATACATAGAAGAAGAAATGGTTTATTTCCTTTTTAATGTTTGATACATATTAAATACAACGTGCCCAAGGAAGGTCTACATAAATGGAACCTTTTTTTATTATGCGATTTCAAAAAATCTCTGCTTGGCAAGATTTACGAAGAAAGAAATGTAAAGAAAAATATGGGTAGTTCTCCCTTGGTATTCCGTGAAGTTGTCAGGTCGTTATTTGGTACTTGACTGTGACTTCTGAATCTTGAACTTGAAATCGTGAAATTAAAATGAGTAGTAATATTCGAAAAACTAGCGAGCTCTGGGCATTCTTTAAAGAAACAGGCTAAGTAATAAGAAAACTCAAATGATTAACGATTCTATTCTTAAATGATAATATACAATACTCGCAAAATGATTAAGAAACCATGTGTATTTGCACGAACAAATAGTTTGTTGTAAAGTACACAGTGTTTAATTCATCATAGTTATTTTTTAAAGGTATAATTCTACTTTAATCTAGGTAGAAATAACGTTTCCTTTTGTTTATTATCAATGTTGTGTAATATTTTTTACAGATTTTAGTTTTCTTTTGTTACAGTTCTTTTAGTGGTAAAGTAGTATACATAATAAATAATTTAAATCCATCGACCATCGCCCACTAATTATTTTACGATGCGCGCAATATTCTCTTATGTATATTATCTAGTTAATATCACGCTTAGCAGTGATAACAATTTATAAACCGTGATCACGTCACGCTTTAGTTTCACTGATATCAAAAATAACAATTACGTTTCACAACGTGATTGAAAAATCACGATATCGCTCACCACGACGTATATTTAACTTTACTAAAACTAGAACTTTTTGTAGTTAATAATTTGTTATAGATAATTATAATGTATTTTTAACGAGTTCTTTGTTACATACAGGCAAATAATTGATATGGGGCTGCAGCTTTCCAGGTTTTTAAAAAAAGTTTGTTGTTAAAACTCTTTGAGTATTATTTTATTGATAAATTTAGACCTTCTATTATTTAATGAGACATCATATTTATTATTCTTTGTAATTAACTGAAAGAAAATTATTTTAATTATGCATTTCTAAATTTTTGATGATTTCTTTAATACTTTGTTTAGCTTTTTGAATTTATCTGCCAAGTCACCTTTTTTTATTTGTTAAAGACGTATTTTAAAATTTTTACTTATCTATAAATAACCACAACTTTTTCTAAAAATACTTTTTATGTTTATTTAGTTTACCTACAGGTTGGCTGATGCGAGATGAAAGGCATGTTTTTAAAGTGTTTTGTTTTTTGGCTACACGCGGTCAATGTTTTCACACGGTTTGTTCAGTCAGACTTTGGTGCTTAAGTGCATTTAGGGGCCCCATCTTGCTATTTTCTGTTAGGGATACTGGGGAATTGCATAAAAATCACATAACAGAGAAACTCGAATTTTTAATTTTGTTCCAATAATACTTATGCTAAGGACTATTTCAAACAATGACACTGGGTTATATTTAAAAAAATATTTTCAAAGACAATTGTCATGGTACAAAAAATACTGAATATATGTGTTACAGTAGAAATAGGAAATCTAGCGATATTAACAATTACTAGTCAATGCTAACAATTACTCACTTCTTTACTCGGTAATAAACAATATATTTTCTCGCATAAAAGGAGGCCTTGTGGCCATCACTTTAAAGCCACTTTTAGAATTAATTTTGATATCTATTGTCCATGTATCAATAGATTTTTAATATCGTTACATCCCTACGACTGATTTCGGTTATGGACGGACGTCGTTAATTCATGTCGTTGGTTGGCAACCAAACCAGCACCAATACGGCGGGGTTGCTTATATGACGGCGACAATATTATGCGCAAGACAACCGACGAACAACCTTTAAAAATATGATCGGTAAACCGTGCGCACCAACTTACTGCGCATCCCATAAGTTGTACGTATCCATAGATATAGGTTGGGGCTTTCTTCCGATTATCGTTGTCTCTGTCGGCGTACCGATTACTTGCGGACGCTCGACGTATTGTTCTAACGGCAAGGGAAGATCCAATTCGCTTCGTGCCTACACAGCGCGAAATGAACAGGGGTCAAATCAGAGATTTCCCGGCATCCTCTTGAGGAGTATCCAAAAATAAAACAACCTACTAGTGTTTTAAAAGTCACAGTATTTATATATGTATAAGATTATTCAAAACAAACATTGAATTTTCGTGTTATTCCTACCGTGCTTCCTACTGGTGTTGTGTTCACAGAATATGTACTTTTACTAGTAATTTTTAATATTTACTGACTTCTTTCTCACTTCTCTCACATATTTATAGTGGCAGTGGCGGCTCGTGGTCAATCTCATTGGGGGGTCATTACGCTATATGCGATACAAGAATAGTATATTAAAGTACAAGTACTTTATAGGTACTATTTTTTCTATTTTAAGTTTTCTTAATAAGAAAAATCCATATTAAAAAAATACATGCTATACTTATATAACTTTCGTAAATATTTATGTGAAAATTTTATGTTGGTAATATGTACTATCAAATTATGATTTTATAGCATTTGATAAATTATCCATGTCTATCATTTTTTCGCAAAACTGAAAATTTTCTTAAATAATTAAACAATATGAACCAAGATGATTTTAATCCTCCTGAGTTAACGGAAATTGCAAAGCTTTAAATTTGTAAAATATTGTAGTGCTGTGTTCAGCTTTACAAAGAAAGTAAACTTGACAGGTGTGACGTTACTTTAGAAATTATTTCTGCAAACAAACATAAAATATATGACCTCAAATTACCAACCTTTAAAAAAGAAAAAAAATGATTTCGAGACAAGCTCAGTTCGATACTAAAAACGGCATCGAATTAGCTTGGAGTTGATAACAATATAGAAAAAATTATTTTTTTAAACTATTTTAAATTTTAGATCAACCCTTCGGTCTTTAACATTTGCAAAATGAGTTATAACACGCTCATTAAAATTAGCAATACTATTTATAAATGGTTTTTCTATTCGTATTAAGACAAATTATTACAACCAAAATTAATGTAGACTAAATGTTGCGCGACCTACGACCTACGTCCAACCTGGAACCTGCCATCTCTTTTCCAAGCATTTAATAATTACTAATGATGAGACGACATAGGTTCATAGGTACATCTTATTCAGATTTTCAATAAACCGGGCTGTTGACCCAGCGGCGGTAAACTTCGCGTATGTTTCTCCCGCTTGCCGGAATCGTCAGAGCTCGGCTAAATTCGTTTCCATTTAAGCTATCGTGGTCAATTACTGGCTCCAGCCCGTTTTGAATCGCACTACACGTTTGCGTTTACGGGGGCGTTTCAAATATTATAGGTAAATTATTATAGTAGGTACATTTGTAGTAAATTCTAATTTAAAAAAAAGTTTTATTTCCTAAATTTTTATAGGGAGGTCATTGACCCAATGACCTAATGGAGGAGCCGCCGCTGTATAGTGGTGCATTGAAAATGTAATCATTTTTTATTGCGTTTGTGTATAATGTTTTTCTACTTTTTTTTAGGATGATGAATATACCCACTCCTATACTCTTATCGTTCGCCCTGACAACACTTACCAAGTTCTTATTGACAATGAAGAGGTGCAAAAAGGTGAACTGGAATCTGACTGGGATATTCTTCCACCCAAGAAAATCAAGGTAAGATGGAAATTCTATTCATTTTTATGATTTTAGACCCAAATTAATGTATTATATTCCATTTACTAGGTTATCTCTGAATCCTATTTAAGTAAGCTGAATTTATTAGTTAGAAATCTTAGGGCCGATATTTGAATGTTACCTTACGTTAGACCACAGTTAAGATAGCCTTAACGATATGGCAAACCTTTAAAAAACTACGTTTTAAATTAATTTGAGGGTCAATGGACGGGTTAAGTGGAAGATTACCACGTCCTTAAAGATGTATTTCTTTACATGATAGTTAAAAAGAACTTTAATATACTGTCAAACTTGTATTATGGATGACTTATGCCATTCTGTACCTTAAGGTGACTTTAAAATATTGGCCCTTAGGTACAAAATGACATGTCATCCTTAACATAAATTTGTCAGTATATTAAAGCTCTTTTTAACTCTCATCTAAAGAAATAGATTTTTAAGGACATAGTCATTTGCTGTCATTTGATACTCTCCCTAGGGCCGATTTCCACCGATTTTACCACATTTTTATGATTATTTAAAGGTGTCCGTTCTCATTATAAAATTAATGAAAACGAAAAAGCAGAATAAACTTTTTTGTTATTGTTTGCTTAAAAAAATATATTATTCATAAAGGTTGACGAACAAATAAATATTATACCATTGGCAAATTTCAATTAAATTGTAACTAGTAAGCCAAACAACCGAGTCTGCAAAACTAAAAATAATTAACTTAAACTGGAAATTAAAGGCTCTAATTAACAAAACGTTTTTGCATATAAGGGCTAAAAAAAATTGTTTTTAATTTAAGAAATTAATAATTTACGTATTGAAGCTTCCGAGTTAAGTTAATTGTTAATTCCATTATAACATTTCGCTTTTCAACAATAGGATCCTGAAGCGTCGAAACCAGACGACTGGGATGACCGTGCGACCATCCCCGACCCAGACGACAAAAAACCAGAAGACTGGGACAAGCCAGAACACATCCCTGACCCAGCTGCAACCAAGCCCGACGACTGGGACGATGAAATGGACGGCGAATGGGAACCACCAATGATCGATAATCCTGAATACAAAGGTGAGATTTATTTACTTTGCTATTTTTTCATGTTCAGAATGTCCCATTTTCGACACTTTTATATGGTATCTCCGTACTTGCTAGTGCTATCAAAAAGTAATGTAGGTGTCATGTGCTCTTTTGGGTCAAACTTAAAATGGTAAAATCAAAATTTGGAAATTTTCGCTCGCTTAAGATGTACGGGGGAAAATCAAAAATTGACGATTTCAAAATTGCCCTATATTTTCTAAGTTAAAAGAGATACATCAAATGTTTTATACAGTAGCTTCTTTATAATGATTGTTGAATAATCTTCAGTGTCAGTGTGTCAGGTAAAAAAGTTATCGGACTAACCTCATTTTTTAAAATGGCACAATCTGTATATTTTAATCTAAAAAGATATCATTTTAAATTCTCCTTTCAAATATATAACACACCATGGATGATATTGGTTTCCTAGGCCATTTATTTAAACTTTATTACTTTGAAACGAACTAAAACATTCTGATTAAGGTAAAAAATAACGGGAATCATCTCAAATGTTCGGGATATGTCCTTAAATGGTTGCCGTCTTTCCGGATAGCGAACAAAATATAAATTTTGTGCCATTTCTTCGTTTTTTCCACTTTCAATATAAACTGATATCAATCAACTTTTTCAAAATGTTGAAATGAAATTGACTTTACATGTTAATAACAACTAGACTAGAACTACATAATTGTTTCTATGATATTAGCTTTTATTTCATGGCCTACTGTTTTTTGAAGTTATAAAGTTTAAATAATCGCCTAGGAAACCAATATGTGTGTGTTATATATTTGAAAAGATAATTTAAGATGCTATCTTTTCACTAAGAAAATATAAATTTAACTAAGAAAATTTTGAAGTTTGTTGAAGGGCAAATCCGACCTTGATTAGGAACCACAGTCACTAGATATGTATATTTTTTTTAGGTGAATGGAAACCAAAACAAATCGATAACCCAGCATACAAAGGCGCATGGGTCCATCCTGAAATTGATAACCCAGAATACGCCCCTGTTCCAGACCTATACAAACAGGACGAAATCTGTGGTATTGGTTTAGATTTGTGGCAGGTAAGAAACAATTTTTCAACGTCTAAATAATTTTTTACCCTTTTTTCTCAAATAAGATAAACGCGATAACTGCTCGTATTTTTTAGGTTAGGTTATTATTTAAACTTACTCGAAAGTCTTTCACAGTCGTATTCACTACAGGTTTTCGTATTCACTAAATTTAATTCCATTCTAAATTGACAGTTGAGTGATTAAAATGACAACTGTAATAATTTCAGTTTTCTTCAAACTTATTAAAAAAAAGTCTAATAGACCATCTACCATCAATGACATCATGTATAAAAAACAATTCCATGGTGAAAACAAAACTTGGAACTATAAGATCTAAATTCCAATCCTTTTTGTGCATTTTTTCATTCAATTAATTTATTTATTATTTATTAACAATCAAGGCACGCAAAATAATAGAAATCAAATAAAAATTAACCCAACTACAGTAGAAACCATTTTAGGCTAATTTAAAAAAAATCTATTTTAGGTTAAATCCGGTAGTATCTTCGACAACATCTTAATCACCGATGACGTTGAATACGCTAAAGAATCCCTTAAAGGTCTCAAAGAAACCCAAGAAGGCGAGAAGAAGGCGAAAGAAGCCAAAGACAAGGAAGAAGCGGAAGCCGCAAAGACTGAAGACAGCAGCAATAACGAAGTAGATGAAGATGGTGATGATGAAGATGCCGATGAAGATCATGAGCCACAAGTAGAGGTATGTAAAGTTTAAATGACTTAACGGGAAATCGGTTTCTTTTAGCAAAGGAAATCGATTTTTGTGAGATTTTTTATAAAATTTAAATATACCTAAACTTTTTTTATAATGTCAAAATGTATTTTCAAATAGAAGAATCCGAAATTGGAATTTGCAAAATAAAATTATTTACTTATTAATTAAACTCTCAGTGTCTACTGGTTTTTTGGAGCGCCAATGTTAAGAGGCGAAATTTTGGCTGAATGTTATTTATTTTAATGGCGTTTCCATTAGTGATAGGCCGATACCGATTTAAATATCGGTATCGTATCGGCGATTTTAAGATTAACTATTTTATTAATTTGTTCGGGTTTGTCGATACCGATTTTTAGGAATCTCCAGCGACTTTGGTAATAACTTCATTATCTAGTTATTGTGAACTATTCTGTTTTTTGGGTTAAAAATACAGATTTTTTTTACTGTTCTCGCTATTTTCTCCCATCGTATATTTACTTGTATTGCAATCGTTATCTGAAGTAGCAATGTACAGGGTGTCCCATTTTCAATACTTTTAAAGGGTATCTCCGTTATTGTTAGTGCTATCAAAAAAGTAATGTAGGTGTCATGTACTCTTTTTGGGTCAAATTTAAAATGATAAAATCTTGAAAATTTTCGCTCGTTTAAGAGATACGGGGGAAAATCAAAAAATTGACAAATTACTCTATATTTTCTTAGTTAAAAGAGATACGGAAAAATGTTTTATACAGAAGCTTCTTTATATTGATTGTTGAATAATATGCCGTTTTCAGAATAAGTGTACGGGGTCAGGTAAAAAAGTTATCGGACCTAGGTATCCTAATTTTTTTAAAATATACTATTTTAAATTCTCCTTTCAAATATATAACACACCATGGATGATATTGGTTTCCTAGGCTATGTATTTAAACTTTATACCTTAAAACCAAAGTAGGCAATGAAACAAAAACTAATATCCTAGAGACAACTATGTTGACATTCTAGTCGATATTAACATTTAACGTCAATTTAATTTTTTACATATTCATTTGTGAAAAGGACTTATCAACATATTGAAAAATTAGATGATATCTATCATCCATGGTGTGTTATAAATTTGAAAAGAGAATTTAAAATGTTATCTTTTTCGATTAAATTATACAGGGTGTTCCATTAAAAAAAAATGATGTTAGGTCCGATAACTTTCTTACCTGACCCCGTATACTTATTCTGAAAACGGTATATTATTCAACAATGATTATAAAGAAGCTTCTGTATAGAACATTTTTCTGTATCTCTTTTAACTAAGAAAATATAGGGTAATTTTAAAATTGTCAATTTTTTGATTTTCCTCCTGTATCTCTTAAGCGAGCGAAAATGTTCAAATTTTGATTTTACTATTTTAAGTTTGACCCAAAAAGAGCACATGACACATACATTACTTTTTTGATAGCACTAACAAGAACGGAGATACCCTATAAAAGTGTCGAAAATCTGACACCCGGTACTAATTCAATTTAAGAATCCAGTGCCGTAGATGGCCTTTTCTGGGTGTGGGGGGGGGGGGGGGGGGGGGGATGGGACTCCACAAATATTTAACGTAATTTTAGCAAGACCGTTTATTATTTTAAGATACAAAGAATATATATTTGAAAAAAATATATTACGATTGATCCTAAGTAAAACATTTTTTCAACTTTCAGGTGAAATCGTAATAATTGTGTTGTAATTAATTTTTTTTGTTTCAGGAAAATCACGATGAGTTGTAGATGGTTGTGTAATCAATAAGTATGAAAAAGACTTTTTTTATATTGTTGCAGTGTGCAGTGTTTCTTTATGGTGTGTACTGTTTTTTTGACTGATTTTTGTTGTTAGTTAATTATCGATGCTAGATCCTATTTTGTCAGTTTTGTCAAGGAAAAAATAAAAATCCAAACTATAAAGTTAATTTATAGTAAATAAACCTTTTTTTTAGTTGTACAAATTAAAAATAAATTATTGTATTATACTTTTTTAAACATAGTTTTATTTATAATTCAATAAAGTTTATATTAAACTTATACTTATTACTGTTTTAATACTTCAAGGAACGCCCTTTATTATTAGGAATGTCCAATCTGTTTATTTTTTTAAATGAATTGCGCAGATGTGACTTCTTTAGGGCCGCTTGGGTAACATTTTGATAAATTTAGGAAAGGTATGCTTCTATTATTTATCTCTATCTATATTTATTATACTAGGCATCTTGTATACATGATATTTTAAGAATTTTACCTTTCTGGTTTCCTTTAATAAACTCGAATAGTCTTTATAAAATCAATAGACCCATACCTTTTCTGAATTTTCTAATTTTAAATGTCTAACTGAGTTAGAAAGTAAAGTCAAATTACCTTTGATTGTTTTATTATCTCTGAAACAGTAGGAGATGGGTATAGGAGATTGTTCACACAACTACTAGGATTTTTACATAGAATCGAAAAATGCAAAAACATACAGGGCATATTCTGTTTAAGGTAACGATGTTCATAATAATTAATATACAGGGTGTTCCACTGGGAACCGCCTAGATCAGGGGTCTGCAACCTGCGGCTCTTTAGTTCCATACGCAAATATTATTTATTTTATCGAAAAAAGCATTTAAAATTCGTTCTGAATCGATTAACGAGGATTAGACACCGATTCTATCTCTCGGCCACTTGTACTCTCTTTTCACCGCACCCCTCCCCCGTAACGCGCGTCGTTACCGTCGTCAGTCCGTCGAAAGCTCTCGAATGACTCCGTCGTCGGATGTTTCTATGTAGGTTTTAATTCGTTTTCGATGCAAGACAATTTGGCGTCTTCACCGGTGCTTTGGCTATGACCAGGGGTCGGCAACCTACGGCTCGCGAGCCGCATGCGGCTCTTTCGATTTCAAATTGCGGCCGTTAGTGGCTCTTTAGAAACTGAGAAATTGTGTAAATTATAACTTTTGGCTCTTCCGTCTCAAAAGGTTGCCGACCCCTAGCCTAGATCGATATATGACAAACTATATCTAGGAACATTTTGAAAAGCGGACAGTATGCTAATGTTGATGGGGGGCAAACTCGGCTAAAATATTTTTAATATTCCGGAAGTCGGTGTCAACTTGCTTATTTTAAATGTAACACCCTATATATTATTACAATTCTACTCGAGATGCTAGACATATTTCATTTATCGTGTCCTATACCTAAATGTAAGCGTGTTCGACATATTTAAGTTTTTGTCAAAAATGATGGTTGCAGATAAGTATTCGTTGTAAGGAAGCCTTTATTGTTTAATTTGGGTTGGATTCGCTGTTCAAAAGGACCAGCTTTAATAGATATTTTATAATATTTCGATAACACAATAAGGTGTTAAAAAAATAAGATTAAAAATGAAATTGAGGAAACTGCAAAAAATCTACATTTTCAAATAGAAACCCCCAAAGGTTCTATTTATATAGCATTAAAAATAAAGTTATATAAGGTTGTATTTTTCGAAATATTAAGGATTTTATATGGTAATTTTCCTGCGTATTTTAAGTTCTCTTACTCTTAGTTGGCTATGACCAAGGGCGGGTCCAGAACTTCGTTTTTTGGAGGTGGTCATACAAGGAAAAGTTACGAAAATTAATAGCCTGCCGCGTTAGTCCAACCGGTATACTATATGATATTTTTCGTGTTAAATTATTTGTTTGAGGAGGGGGTCATGAACACCCTGTATATTTTTATCTAAAAATATACTATTTTAAATTCTCCTTTCAAATATATAACACACCATGGATGATATTGATTTCCTAGGCGATTTAGTCATGACCCTCCCCCTCCCCCCCTGCATCCGGCCTTGGCTATGACGGCGTTGAAAGTCAATTGTGCTAAAGAAATGTATGAAGCTGAAATTTTTATCATCATGAAAATTATTGATAATCATGCCGTGGGCGCTTAAATTATACAAATAAACAAAAAATTATTTAAACTATAATTTATTAGTATATGAATATAATAAAGTAATATCAAGAACATTTATTTCTTTTTAGCACCGTTTATCAAATCCGTCATAGCCAAACTAGCAGAGAGAGTACTACTACAGCAATGATATACCCTGCAAAATCAATTCTTAGTGTCCCAGCTATTTTTTGATTGCTCCCTATGTAGGTATTTTTGTTTGCTATCGTAGTTTTTTTCAAACGGTAGCAAAAATGTTCTCTCAGTGTAGAAAGAGCCGGACGGAGTTAGCAAATTCCCAAAAAAGGGGGGGACATATCCGTCAACGCTAAACAAATGCCTATTTCTAATCGGTGTTGCTTAAATAAGGTCACACACAGCTACTTTTGCAGCGATGCAACCTAGAAAGTTGCGCAGTTCAAGTGAATCTTCGTGTGAACTGTCGTGCAACCTTGCCTGAAGCGCCCGCAGTACGTTGCCTGGCTAAGAAAATACCGCCGCAGGCCAAAGTTCCGAAGGCGAACAATTTTTCGGTCCACGCCTAAATATCGCTAAATTTGATAAATATACTAGAAAAACAGACACTGTAAGATATGTGAATTCAGATAGAAATGTTGATGATATTTACAATGTCAAGTAACTTTAACACTTAATGACAGTGGGGACTCGTGGGCGAAAATAAAGAAATAATCTTTAACAAATCGACCGCTAACGTCCAAAATTTCCCGCCTACGATAAAATAATTAAAGGGAAGAGGGATAAAACATTCTAATCCCAGTTTGACGTTTCTAGGCGACGAGACTTCATTTTGCAAAAAGTATATATGCCTCGTCGCCTAGAAACGTCAAACTCGGATTAGAATGTTTTATCCCTCTTCCCTTTAATTATTTTATCGTATCGTATCGCAAATTTTGATTAACGTACTCATGCATGGACGTATTTAAGCCTTTCTTTCAGCCTTACCTCACCCATTTTACATGTTAGTCATGGGGGGCCTATAGTCCCTTGACAATGTTTTTCAGTGTAAAGAGCGGTTTTTGGCATTCCATGGTTCTTCTTATCTTCACCAACTGTTTACTCTTTTTACTAATTTCCCACGCATAGGTATATGTTATTTATAATCCATTTTGTTTTTATCAATTCAGCACCGATTGTTCATGATGCATAAAATAAATTGCTGGAATCGATACCGATATTTAAATATCTTCGCGCCTAACAAATAAACCAATCATATGCAGCCATTTGTACCCGGTGCAACTTCCTGGATAATAATTGGAGGTCCATAATTTTTTCACTACGTAAACAAGCGTGTTAAAATGTGATTGGTCACTCCTCAAGTTTAATTTACGTCAAAAGTTGACGTTTCTTCATTCATTTATTGGAGTTTGATTAGGGTTTTGTATTGTAGTCGTTTGGTTGAATCTCATTTTTTGTGTAATTCGAGACCGCAAAGTTTTTAATTTAATGCGTTAAGAAAGTTTTGAAAAAAACTGCGAACATGAAGCAGCTTATATTTGTTTGTGTAGTGGCTTTTGCTTTTGTCGGTAAGTACAAGTCGTGCTTTACAATTTCATAAAATAAACCGGTAATTTTTTACACGTTTTAAGTTAAAAAGGCTCCGATTTAAAGAGGCAATTTCTTTTCTTATGAGGATATTGAGTCATATTTATAATATTTTTAAGGTTAGGAAATTTTGAGCTTTTATGACGAAAGATAATTTACCAATAATTACAAAAAAACTAGGTATCGAACAATTAATTGTAATTACGTACACATACATACATTATCCCTTTTTTAGTTTCTTCTATGGAATGTCCTCTTCATCATCATTAATTTTATGTTCCCCTGGGTGTTTTCTGTTTTAAACAAAAGTAGCCATCTGCACCTAACCTTGTATTAGGTACCCCAATTAACAAACCTAAAGAACTACCATTGCCTCTTACTTGGGGCCTTTTTTTAAATGTACGAAATAAGTGGGTGGTATTTTAAATTACATACTTAAACTCTTAAATAAAAAATATGTTACTATTTTTAATTTTAGGATTAACAAGGGCAGAATTAGAACCTCTCGACACCCCAAAAGTTGAGGAAAATTTGGGAGCAAGCAAAGAAGGCTCACGAACTGGTATGTATATTTCATAATGAAAGTATCTCTCTAAAAATAATTATATTCGGTGTAAAGGCCGAATCAGAGTCCTCAATATTTTTGCAATTTTGTTGCTGCAAGTTAATTTTTGGCATGAGAGTTGCATGCAATATGTCATGCTTACAGTACTCAATTCTATTGTAGTTGTGGTTTCAACAGCGAGGGCTGCCAACCCAGCAAAAATATTGTACCATGAAACTATCAAAATATGATATGTAAACTCCTCAAAACACAACTAAAAACTGAATAAGAATATAAATAAACAAAATATGCAATTGACAATAACCATACTAGACATTATGTATTTAATAATAATAATAACTTTTATTTTTGGTTGGTAATGTATAAATCACTATGTTTTCCACCAGACTTGCAGCAGAAACTGCACCAAAAGTCGTGCAAACTCGTTTTTTGGCAAGTCTTGCAGGTTGCAAGAATATTGCAAAACGAAATCGGCTGGCTCCTTAATGCGCGTGCCTTCCTTCAAGTTTATTGCAATTGCAGGAAGACCAAGACTTGCCGACTGTAATGTGGCCTTAATAGTAAAAGCCTTGTTCAAAGAAATTTAAATGAGACTAAAGAGCTTTTTTCATTTGGACAGTATTGTAGTAGAAACAAACTGATGATATGACAAATTAGGACTTATATGTTTGCCTGCTAAGCTTGAACGCTAATTTCAGAGTTAGAAATGTCTATTACATAGACAAGACAACTTATAAATAAATACTGGTTATTTGTATCTTACTATTTATTTATTTCAATTATTACATTAGACACAAAAGTTTATAAATAGGTATTTAGAAATCTTGATTACAAACATCCAAAATTATAATTATAATTCTTGACAAGATGCAGATACCCTATAAAAGTGTCGAAAATGGTACACCCTGTACCTACATGTGGGTGTATATTATTATTTAATAATGTTACTCTCTTATTTTGGCATAGTTCATTAGATGTTCATAGATAAGTACATTAGTTCTTTTATGGAAATATAACCTCCTGTCTGTTCGTTCTGTATCAGTTAGTTGTACCTGATACCATCCATATCTACAAAACATAAGTCTGAATTAGTCTGCTTTTTCCTCAATGGGTTTTTTAATTGAGTCTAAAATCAAATTTAGTTCTTCTAGTATAGGCTAGTTGTGTTTTGATTATGTCCTAATTTTTAGTTTAATATTTTTGCTATTAGTTTCAATAATATTTTTAACCAGAAGGTTTTTATGAAAATCGGTTTATTCATGACAATAGTAGGTACTATGTTCCAAAATACTTTTACAATCCATTACTTAGTCGACTTATTTCTTACACATTATTGTGAACAGACTGGTAAACCGCTCCCCATACTTGGTACAATAAAATACCCCGTTAATTTTGAATAAATATCCATTAAATTTGATAAAAAAAAATTTAAGATACCCCTAATATCGACATAATAAAAATTCTCCTTGCTTGTACAATGAAGCTCCACAGTATAGTATAGTAGTCCTTGTTGTAAATCCCTGATTGTATATTGTTCGTATTGTCGCGCCCTTGCTTGTAACTGTTTGTTGCAGTTGCAGATGAAAAATTAATAATTAAATTTGCAAAATTTAGCTGGCAAAAATTTATGAACGGAAATTCGTTGTAATACAATCTATTATAATAATGATGAATGACATAAAAAGTATACACCCTATTACCCTAAAAATAATATCGTTGCCACTTTTTTATAATGCTGTCCAGTAACAGTAAGTTAAAGTTTAATCGCTGAATGTAAGTCTTACTTTTAATATTTTAATCCTTAACTATATTAACGACATATGGTTAAATTGTTTTGTAGAGTTACATAAAACCTTAGAGATACTAATATGATTAATACATTTAACTTACATCTACTATGTGGATAATCTATCTAAGTAGGATTTGGCTGTCTTTAATTTATAGTGGGTATTATGAATTTAATTTAAAGAAGATAAAGTTTTATTATGTTTTTTTTGCTGGTAAAAATACATATTTTACTTATAAAATGCATAATACTACTACTATAAAGGGACATTGCCAATAAATATTATACTAGAGGGTGTCTCTGGATGTTGTTACCTATACCACAAATGGACCAAATTTTTAATTTCTCAACAAAAAGTCATTTTTTATAAAGAAAAAATTGCCTGTAAAGAAATTAAGATTTGTCATTGAAAAATTTAGTTTTTGTATACAGGGTCATTCACGGTGAGTGGCCTATTAAAAGATCTAGGGAACCCGGGAACTAAAGAAGATATTTGTTTCAAATATTGTTACTCGCTATAAAGGATGCCGATCTTTTTAATGAAAATATGTTGGTTTGTTTATTTTTGTAATAAGAGGTGTCATTTGTTTCCAGTTGATGGTTAAATCAGTAAACTGGTAGTAATTTTTCTGCTGAATAAAATAGTAGAAGCAATTACATTACATTGAATATTAGAACATACCGAATAACTTTTAATAATTACAGTTTCCAATAATGTCACAAATGAAAGTACTTTACTCTCGAGCCAATCTTATATTTTTTGACAAACCTCATATACGACTGAAAAAATTTAACAGCTTATGGTTGCATATTAGGTTAAGGACCATGCAGAACTTTTTATCGTAAAATTAATAATAAAAAAAGTTTCCCATAGGGCGCCAACTAAAGTAGACACACTGTATGTATATAAACCACGTGACTACAGTGTCTTTTTAGTCTTTAGATTTGTAAAGCACTATTAAAAGGCCGAGACATTAATTAATTCTCTTTTTTTAGTGATCTCTAAAAATCGGCGCTAAAAAATTACGTTATTTTGTAAATTGTATTGTATTAGAAGCTATCCAAATATGTTGTCATGATATTGATTTTTTAATAAAAAATAATTTACAATAAATTGTTAGTTTTAACGTATATATTTAAAATAAGTTTATTTTTAATATGGTAATTTATATAATTTATCCCGGGATTTTCGAGACTGATTTAAATTACTTACCTCTGATTCTCTGTTCTGGGCAAGAATCTTCTGTCTACAGTTTGCTCGCCTGTTAATAATTTGTAGTATTTGTCGATAAGTTCTTGGCTTATTTTTTCGTTTCGAGGATCATAAAATTTCAACGGTACAATAGGAGCTAAAATTATATAGTATATTATGTTGTACCTATTTGTTCTACATGTGCTTTGATAGTTATATTATACAAAAAGTTATATAAATTAATACACATTAATTTTTTTTACCCATTGTCAACGGTTTTCCTATTTTTATATTCGATTGTCCCATAACATTTCTGTCGATAAAACACAGTTTAAATGGTTTATTTTTGTCCTGTATTTCCTTATTATCGTCTTCCCTAGTTGGTTGTGAAGTCTCCATGTTGTTGTAATCAATAAATACCTAGCAACCAAATAATCACTAGCTAACTTTTGTCCGTTTATTTAATGGTTGAAATTAACTTTTTTTTGCGAAAAATAATACTTTTAAGGCCGATTCAGACACAGCAGTGATGACACAGTGCCGTGGCTGGCACGTGATTTCACCGGCGACTAAGAAATTATTCTTGTAGGAACTTGTAAAGGCCTATTCATTTCGTACTTGTCCGACGCGCTACCATGACACTGCAAGCAGTGCTGCGACCGAGACGCGCTTGAGCCGCGCCAACAAGGAGCCTGGTTCGTCATGTTAGTACGGGCTGCGAGCCTCGGACGCGCCTACCACGAACTTCTCGATGAAGGCAGTCAGAGGCTCGCAGCGATCCATTTTCTGTCTGTTTTTCCCTCGAGCTCAAAGGGATTTGGCGCGTCTAGTAGAACGGGTTTCTGGCGGGCTCGCGAAGAAGTTCTGTTTGCAGGGAAACCGGCCACTTTTTATAGAATATAGGTGGTTCAAAGAATAAAAATCGCCATGTTCATTTGAAACCAATAATTGTTCTTTTTCTTAAATAATAAATAATTATTATTATTTAGTGGAGACCTACAAATTATTTTCTAATGTGTCATATATCGTTGCATTCGGAAGCATCAACGTCATTAAACCACAATGTGTCATACATCGATGCATTCGGAAGAAAAAACGCTATCAGATTCCAATATCAGAAAAACAGGACAATATTTAAAAAAAGAAAGTTGATAATGGCCCTTCGAAGACGACTCGTCGGATTAGAAAACAATTAACGCTGTTAGATAGAGCGGAAAAAGTGGCAATGCAAAAGTGCAATTTACTTTAGAATTCGATCTCAAAAAAACGCAGGAAAACAATAAAACGATTTTTCAGAATTTCGTTTTTCCTGATATCTCCGGAACTACTCGTAATTTTAAAACGTTCTAAACGGCATATTATTAGGCACGTAAATGCGCAACTTTATCTCCATTTAACAGACTTCGTATCTCTTACGGTTTCCGAGATCCCTGTACTGGCCCTCCTTATCTTGGACACGTTGTAATATGTAATTTAGTTAAAGATTGTTTCACGAAAAATGGATATAACTTAATGACTGCAGTAAAAGTACCTGTGGCCATCCCATTATTTATGACCGTTTGTTATTATTATGTGGAAAGGACCGGATTGTAATAATTATAATTAAATATAGGCACATCAGGTAGGTTAGGTTGCTTAATTTATATTTAAATATCTTTTTGTGGTAAAATTTGTTAGTTTTTGAGGAATGGTTCAAGAATTGTCTTTTACCAAACATTCCTCAGAATAGCGTGATAGTAATGGACAATGCGAGCTTTCACAGTCACCAATTACATAAAGCTCCAAGCTCAAATAATACAAAATTGGAGGTTCAGAACTACATGGCGGCGAATGATATATATTTTGAAGTAAGTTATAAAAAAAGTGATCTTTTAGAAGTTTTAAAGACATTTTGTATAAAAAAAGTATATGTTTGTGACACATTGGCAGAAGAAATTGGACATACAGTGCTACGGCTCCCACCCTATTATTGCATTTTTAACCCCATAGAGCATATGTGGCACCAGTTAAAATCACTGGTTAGGTCTGAAAATATTTCTCCGAAAATTCAGTCTGTCACATAACAACTGTAGAAAATTCGTATATTAGTCTGGATCGTATAATTAATTTTGATGAGGATAGCGATAGCGAAACAGAACTATCTATAGAATGACATTATAAATGTAAATAAATATGACTAGTAATATTTAAAAAAATGTTATTTCATTTGATTACATTAAAATAATCATATCATTACTTGTTTTCCTTAGTCCGCCCCTTCATACTTCACTTGTTTATTGCCAAGCTCTTGTCGACACAATGGGACCGACCCAGGAAATCATTAAGTCGTATCCATTTTTCGTGAAACAATCTTTACCAGAACCCATTTAGAACAAATGATTGTTGACTATTTATTTACACATTTTTAATAAATAATTTTTTCCGCAGATGATGAAGTTGTCAGAAGGGAGGAAGAAGCAATCAAACTCGATGGCCTCAATGTCGCCCAGCTTAAGGAAATTAGAGAAAAGGCAGAAAAGTTTGCTTTCCAAACTGAAGTTAATAGAATGATGAAACTTATTATTAATTCTTTATACAGGAACAAGGAGGTAAATAACTAATTATAGTATAGTTTACATTGTACCGTTGACCCCCCATTGACGGGTCCCAACCTCTTTAGACCGCAATAAATGGGTGCAGGGTCGGCTTTCAAATATAGCTATTTATTTATTTTTAATTAAAGTGACTTCGACTTAAAATGGTATAATAATTAGGGAGACGCAAATTTGGGGCATTTTATGGTCAGAATGATAATTAGATGGCAGTCAAAAGATCAACGGTATAATGTAAACTTTACTATACACTATATGGATAATGATCATTTCCATTGCGTATCATGGTGGTGGTTGCTTTATTTTTGCCGCTTATATCACTTTATCCAATTACCAACGTAAGAACAAATAAAATAACTAAGCCTACAAAGTATCTTAAAAGTAAACTTAAAACTCTTTTTTTTATTTAAACCTACACTCCCCAACAACAATAAAGTCCGGACAAAGATAATGTTAGTATTTTTTATTGTCCTGTAACTTTTTTAATCGTTTTCCGATCTTGGTGAAATTTTTTGGAAAATGTGGTGTTGTCTCAGAATGTTAGTTTTCAACAAATATTGATGTAGTAATAGTAGGTAGAATTTAGCTATATTGTGTTTTGTTTTGAGGTGTGATGTTTTCTTAACACAATGGTTTTTGGCTCACGTGATTATCTGCTTTTTAAAAGAGGAAAAGAAAGTACTGCATTTTTCTCATTCTTCAAGAATGGTTGCGCGCAGATCTGGCAATGTTTCTGGGGTTGTTAGATTGGGGACACGTCTACCTAGCATCTCCCATACGTGTTCAATAGTATCAGGACTACTCGGGGGCCACTCCAATCGCTGAATACCCACCTCGTGTAAATACTCTGTTACAACCCGCGGGGCCTGGCATTATCTTGCATTAAAATAAAGTGCTGTCCAACAAACTAAGCGAAGGACACCACATGATCAACTAAACATTGTTGGATATAACACACAGCAGTTAAAAAAGATCCATTTTCAATCAACACTAGGTCAGTACGGGCATCTAGTGATACTCCAGCCCACACCATGATACTACCGCCTCCAAAAGGCGTTCGAGGAGATATTCAACATTGAGCAAATCATTCACCTGGTCTCCAGACACGTTCAGGTCCGTCAGGTGAGCGCAGACAAAAGCGCGATTCATCCGTAAATAATACGTGCGCCCACTCTTCTGCTCCCCAGTTTCTGTATTCACGAGCAAAACTTAATCGTGCTGTACGGTGAGCTGGAAATATAGCGAAACAAATCTTCTGGACATCAATCCCCCTTCCTGTAACCTACCACGCACATCTTGAAGTATACCGCTAATAACGGTAGATGGTACGCTACGATTACTTAATGCAGTTAGATTAACGAAACGGTTATGACGTCGATTAGTAGCACGTGGTCTCTCTGATCCCCCACGTCGTACGCACTCACCAGTTTGACGAAAACGACTGATCGCATCTTCTGCAGTACTTTTTGCTTTGCCTAAGAATTCCGCAATGTATACAGGGTGTTGTGGAAATGACGTATCATATTTAAACCGGCAAATCCTGAGATGAAAATAAATTGAAGAAAAATACCCATAAATGGCGCTTTCAATTAATAACCGGATTATATCACCTTATGTCAAATCAGACAAACACATGTGGGGGCACTGGCGTAATGTAAACCATCAACACTGAGGCCTGCAGAGTCAAAAGACGTCAGCGCATTATGATTCCAGAAAACCGACGGCGAAAGATGTTTCGCAAAACAAATAATGGTAATATCACACACAAATTTCAAATCCGTTACAAGCACAGGAAAGTAAATAGGTCAAACGTCATTGACCTTTTAAATAATAATTATCGCTCAAACTCTTTAAAAAAAATGCAATTTTATTTAAGACACATGCTTTCTTTTCTTACCTTTACCTATTTAAATACCATTGTTAGTTTCATAATTTCACACAAACCACACAGAATCTAAGTTTTAGGAAAAAACCTCTCACATAACCTCAAAAATAGCAGCTATTCACATAGAAAGAATACACGCGAACGCTGTTTTAATTTTGGTCCTTTTTTTCTCGCGTAGATTTATTTAACTAATTTAAAACACACACATTTTAAATACACACAATGCAATCCTTCAATTTAAAAATGACAATTTATCTACGAACCATAAAACAGTTAACCTACGAACGAACGAAATAGATACCTTCAAAACTCGGAATAGAGATGGGCAATATTTGACAGTTTGATATTTCACGAGATTCTTCTCTATTGCTTGGCTATTTACCGCGAGATCTCTTGTAAGGTGTTTAATTAATATGACGTTAATGAAATTTCGACCAAATTGAATAAAATGATAGAAGTAGCTGATAATACTGCAATTATACTTTTTCTTTTGAGAAGCTTAAAAAATTAAATTAGCCAGCTCTACTCCAAATGACAAGACCGACGAAGATTTTATTTTCTTTCTCACGCAGCCATCTCTCTATCTCTTTCACACAATCCACTCGGCGCCGGGCCGACGTAGGTCTATAGGTACAATCGTGCGACTTGCAAGTGTCAGTAATAAAAGACCAGCGTTAGGGTGCGGTCGCTTCTGTAGATAACCATTTACACTCTCGGCTATCCGCTTTATTTTCAGAAGGTACGCGTATAATAGTTGTAATGATCTTCGGGCTACGCGTCCAAACTTTGTATATTATTTGACCTTGTTTTTATAGACGAACCTAAGTTGCTCAGTTAAAACGAGTAGTTTGTTTTGGACGTATGACTTGACAGAAAAATGGAATGTCGCCGACGAATAAGTCAAATTTCGTCGCATCGCGTTTAATAAAATCTAATGATCTGATCTGAGTATATTTTTAAAAAACTTGTGCCTGGAGGTATAAGATAAATACAAGTAAGTAGATAAATAATTTATTTTTATAATTTTATATGGAATTTCAATTTTGCATTAAGTTTGGCAACATTGCACGTAACACCTGTTTCCTGATATGCCACCACAGGGTGACATGACGAACAAACCCGAACAAACGCCGGATGAGGTGTGGGTTTATAGGGCTGGACCACACTTTTAAAACGGTCGTTTTGAAAAAAAATAGCGTTTCTCTAGGACACCCATATAACATAATACGTCATTTCCATAACACCCTGTATGTATATTGCGACAATCGTCATTTAATACAACAACACGTGCAACATCTTCTGGTCTCATTTTTTTTAAACGCAAAACTTTAAATAATTTATTCTGTAGTGAAACTTTGGTAAAGAAAAAAGGTTACTCGATTAAATAATGTAATGTTCTGAATTGTGAATAAAATTGAAAAACTGCTGTACTTTCTTTAAAAATTTGTATCTTCTTTTAAAAATCAGATAATGATGTGAACCAAGAAACATAGTGTTAAGAAAAGATCACACTTCAAAACGAAACATAATTTAGCGAAATTCTACCGCTCAATATTTCCACAGGGCGTTAAGAAATTAAGGGTAAAAAAGTAACTTTTGTTTCTGCCTGTATAATGATTAAGACATCAGTATTTTTTGAAAACTAAAATTCAGGCTAAAATTCCGAGACGCAAGTCTGTCTACACGTTGCTAAAAATTTCACCAAGATAACAATTTAAAAAGTAACAGGACTATAAATCTGATTAGCATTATCTTTGTCCGGAATTTATTGTCGGGGAGTGTAGTAATCAATCTTGGTAAGTTTAATTTCATATTGTTTAACTATAGAAATTGTTTTATGATAAACACATTACTTTTGCCATTAAAAAATTATTGTATGAACTTGATTATATGCACAATGTTTTTCTGTAAAATAAAATGTGAAAGCCGAACGAACTCGAACAAATAGCTGATTTTTTTGTTGATATAATTATAGTTTTTTTATATAATTTTATTTCGGTGGGTAGGTACAATTCTTTAGTAACATATAATATATTCTCCTGATGATAGTATTAAGTAAATTGTACAGTCAAGGTTTTATTCTGTATGGAATTTTGATGTTAGTTGTAATTTGAAACCTGAAACCGTGGTGTAGTTAATTGAACCCCCAGTATATGGGGCCATCGCCACTAACGGATGGTACCCTTATCCCCTCCGATCCCGGTACTGGATCATTTAAAATGTCGTTATACCAGGGCTGAATTCCTCCTTTCTCTTCTCTCTTTCTACGAGGGCGGTTTGATAAGTCAGTGACTTTTTGAATTTCCCGCGCCGATACTTTAAATTCATCACTGCTATCCTTAACTGTCATCTATTAATAGCCTACTGTCCAATTTTGGGCAAGCCGAGTCATTTAGTTTATGCTTGACAGCCATTGAAAGCAGACAACCTCTTGACTTTTAACAGAAATGGAAAAAGTGAATTTCCTGTGCTGATTAAGCATTATTTTTTGCGTAAAAAACCCATCACCGAAACCAAGGAAAGACTTCATAAATACTATGGGGACACTGCACCATCAATTTCAATGGTTAATAAGTAGTTTACTGAGTTCCGTTGTGGTCGTAGCAGCACAAGTGACGCCGAATGTTCAGGGCGCCCAAAAGAGGTCGTTACACCGGAAATCGCCGATAAAATCCATGGAATGATATTGGATGGCCGGAGAATGAAAGCGCGTGAGGTGGCTGAGGCGGTAGGCATCTCAACTGGGTACATCACATTTTACATGAAAAAGCTATCCGCGCGATGGGTGCCGCGATTGCTCACACTTGACCATAAGCGCAACCGTGTGACCAGTTCAAAGGATTGTTTGGCGATGTTCAGCCGCAATCCGAACGAGTTTTTGCACCGTTTCATAACCGTTGACGAAACATGGATATATCACAATACACCAGAGACCAAGGAACAATGAAAACAGTGGGCTTCTCAAAGTGAACGTGCACCAAAGAAGGCGAAATTGTGTTTGCCAGCCAACAAAGTCAAGGCTACAGTTTTTTGGGATGCCCGCGGTATAATTCATATCGATTACCTCGAAAAGGGTAAAACGATCACCGGTAAATATTATTCAGAGCTTTTGGACAGATTTGATATTGATTTGAAGCAAAAACGACCGCATTTGGCGAAGAAAAAGTGCCAGACCATGCACGGGTGCACACGTGTGTTGTCACCATGGCAAAAATCCATGAATTGGGCTACGAACTGGTACCCCAGCCCGCATATTCTCCAGATTTAGCCCCATGTGGCTATTTTCTATTTCCAAGCCGGAAGAAATGGCTGGGTGGTAATAGGTTTGGGTCAAATGAAGAGGTCATCACAGAAACAAACGCCTATTTTGAGAAATAAAAAAATTGAAAAAACGCTGGACTAAGTGTATAGAGTTAAAAGGAGATTATGTAGAAAAATAAAACGTTTTTTTGCCGAAAAAAATATATTTTATTCAAAAAGTCACTAATCGAACCGCCCTCGTATCAAAGATGGTTTAATCTGTCGTATATTTTTGGCATAAACATTAAAAAGGACGCCGGCAGAAAATTTTGCAAGGGGGTTTGTCGCTTAAGATAGACTTTACTCTTAAATACGTCGATGCAGGGTTACTACCGCCTAGGGTAAGTGACATTAGGATAAATGGTAGCCACACGAGTGTCGACGCATACAATGTTTTGTCAAGGACATATTGGTGCTTACGATATAAAGCCGTTTTGAAAAAAAAAACGTTAGAAGTTTACTGGCGGATACGATAACTTAACATATGTCGCGTCAGCCTTCTGAGCGTCAAACTCAGAACATCGCCGATCGACACATTTCGAGTGGCACGCGGCTTCGAGCGAAGAGCGGATATCTAGTGAAAGGCGACGATTTCGAATCGAATATACAAGCAGATTTTCACTCGAGCGATCACACTACCAAGCAGCACATTTCGGTCGGCGTCAAGCGAAGCTTGGGTATCGAGTGAAAGGTAATAAGTAACGAGGGACGATTTTCGCTTGAATTTATAACTGAGCAGTTTTTTTAATAATCGAGCGATGTCGGTTATTTCAATAATCGAGTACTCGAGCGATAACAATACTAACAAAAACCCATCGGTATGTTGATGATGTTAGTATAACAACATAGTTCGAAGATACGCCAATGTAAAAGGAATACAAAGCTGATGCAACGGCGCTCCACGGCACTTAGTAGGTACAGAAATCGATATTTTGCTTTAAGATTTTCGTCTGCAATTTTGCAATATTCCGTATGTAGATCGCATAGAATAACCCACCTGATGCGTGCTAAGCAGTTTTCATGGTCGTAATTTGGTGGCGTCTGTTTAATTTAATATGTTCTTTTTAGATTTTCTTAAGAGAACTAATTTCCAACGCTTCCGATGCCCTGGACAAGATCAGGTTGCTCGCTCTAACCGATAAGTCAGTGTTGGACGCAAATCCAGATTTAAATATTCGGATAAAAGCAGATAAAGACACTGGCATGTTGCATATTACGGACACGGGTATCGGAATGACTAAGCAGGATCTTGTTAATAACTTGGGGACCATTGCGAAATCTGGCACAGCAGAGTTTTTGGGTAAGTGTTGTTATGTATAGAAGTATGGGCGTAGCTACGGTGATATTGTTTCGACAATATAATATCTTCATCGGATGGGAATGAGAGTTATTAAGATTAAATTTCGTATTATATAAAATCTACTCGTAAAGCTTTTATATGCAGGGTGAGTCAACTATAGAGTAAAGTTAATTTTCTCCTTTACGTTAAGAATTAGATAAAAAATTCTAATTATAGTTGTAGAGGACTTTCAGATCCACATTCAAAAATTATATTTGAGTATACAGGGTAGCCCACAAAGACGTGGCGAATATATCTTAGGTTTTTTTTAATGGAACACCATGTATTTATATCACTTTTTGAATTGCACATAAAATTCTGAATATTTTTTTATATACAGGGTGTCCATTTTTGGGTAGTTTTACGGGGTATCTCCCTTATTGGTAAAGATAGAAGGATGCGGTTTTCGCAGCACTGTGCTACTTTTTTGTCAAACAGAAGATGCCGTAGTCAGAATTTTTCTAGGCCGCCTTGTTTTTGACATACGGGATGTTTTTGAGAACTGTGCATTTTGGGACACCCCCCATAGCTCGGTTACCCCGTAACGTCTCAAAAAGAATTAAAATGTTCTTTTTGTAGTTTTTTACGTAGAATCCAGTGACGTACTCAGATTTTTTTATACATTCAATACTTTTCAAGGAAAATAAACATATTTGCTTTTTTAAATGGGAACAAACCCGAACAAACCCTATATATTTTTTAATAATATAATTTGGTTTGTAACAAACTTCTCAAAAATATATAACACTTTATTTTTAGTCTTAGTATTATGCCCGAAATATACGTTTTTCAATAATATACAATTTTATTTAGTAGGCCATGACGGGTATTTAAAACAAACAAAAGAGCACAGTCCTATATGTCATAATAATAAAATCTTCTAATTCTATCGGAGCATTCAGGTTCTCTAAGTTGTTTTAAAATTTCTAATTAATCGTGAAAAATCAGTTTGTCCTGGTGATGCACAGCGCCGTATGAGTTTTGCAATTGGTATTTACAAACTCTGAACAGGGAAAACAATTTTGAAAAAACCGTTATATGGTCTGATGAGGCTCATTTTACCAGTGCCTGGCATGTTTAATCGACAGAATACGAGGTTTTGGTCTCAGGAGAATCGGCATGTAATATTTCCAATCGAACGGCAAGGCAGATTTGGCGTTAGCATTTCATGCTTTATACTGAATAGCAAAATAGTTTATAATATATTTGAAGGAAGCCTTAATGCAAATAAATGTTTGGAAATTCTGGAAAACGTTGTGCCAGAAATAATAGAAGATGTGCCCTTAGCTGGTCTCAATAACTTGCATCTTCAACAGGATGGAGCGCCCGCTCACAATGCCCAAATTGTAAGGGCCTACCTAGATAATAACTTCCCAGGTCGCTGGATTGGAACTAATGGACCTGTAAGAAGGCCACCAAGGTCACCCGACTTGTCGGTTTTGAATTTCTTCTTATGGGGATACCTTGAAAATAAAATTTATTCCATTCAGTACCAAACAATGGCAGATTTAAGAATTTCCATTGACAGAGCTTTAGGGAGTTACAAACGCGGCCGTTTATTATTTTTAATTCATTAAGGCGAATAAGAACCATGTGTGAAACATGTCTAAGGCATAATGGTGAACAATTTGAGCAATATTTATGAGGGAGTTCAATAAATTTTCAATTTTTGTGTCTAATATTTAATCACACCAGTATTTTTTTTAATATCCGTCTTGGCCTACTAAAAAAAAAATGGTATATTTTTGAAAAACGTAAGACTAAAAATAAAGTGTTATATATTTTTGAGAAGCTTGTTACTAAATTATATTATTAAAAAATATATAGGGTGACCCATTTAAAAAAGCAAATTTGTTTATTTTCCTTGAAAACTATTGAATGTAGAAAAAATCTGAGTACGTCACTGGATTCTACGTAAAAAAAACTACAAAAAGAACAGTTTATTTCTTTTTGATACGTTACGGGGTAACCGAGATATGGGAGGTGTCCTAAAATGCACAATTCTCAAAAACATCCCGTATATCGAAAACAAGGCGGCCTAGAAAAATTTTGATTACGAAAATCTTCTGTTTGACAAAAAAGTAGCACAGTGCTGTGTAAAACCGCATCATTCTATCTTTACTTTACCCAAAAATGGACAGGATTATTTTTTTTTAAACTTGACATACACTATCTTTTTTATTTGAAAAAATAGACCTATAGTTCCTGAAGCAAAGTTTTAGGAATTAGTCCAACTAAGTAAAATGTGTGGAAATAATAAATGCGTTGCTGCCAGATTGGACGCTATTTAAAAACTTATTTTCTTAAATGGCAACAACTAGATTAATCAAAAAGAGTGCAAGCTTTTGATTAGAGTGGCGGTTTACGAGCTAATAGTGCCAAAACTTAAATTCATTTTCCAACATTAAAAGAATAGCAATAGTAACAAAAATGAATTAATGGATGAATTAAAACATTAATCTTTTTAAAAAATGTTCGAGTTTTTCGCATGTCGCTTCGTTTTCGAATTACAGGGTGTTAAAAAAAATATTGTATTTTTCATTTTATTTATTAATGCATATGATTTAAAAACTTTGAATAATGAACTCATATGAACAAAAGTAAAATAAATTACTTCAAATGTTCTCCATGAGCCAGTAAACATCCATGTACACGACATGTTAAATTGTCTCTTACTTGTTGGAAAATTACGGTATTGGCGCGGATAGTATTAAAACCATCAATAATACGCAGTCGAAGGTCTTCTTCAGTTTCAATAGGAGTAGTATAAACGAGTAAAGTGCTCTAATCCTTTATGTTTAACAAATATCATTAGAATATCGTTTGGCATTAATTAATAAAATGAAAAATATAATATTTTTTTAACACCCTGTATTTCGAAAACGAATCGACATGCGAAAAACTTTTATATCACATTTTCGTCTTAAAATACGGTGAGGATTCACCTTATTCATTTTTTCAGAGAGATTAGGAAACACCCTGTATCTGTATACGACAAAAAAGGACTTTCCAATATTCTTTGTTTAATTTCTAAGAACTTTTATATACAATTTTTTTTCCTTAATCAATTAATAAACCCGTGGGAAGCAATCTCGTTTTCTAGGGTGTCGGAATTACCTTAAGTGTTATTTATGCATTTTCCATTTATTTATTCACTGTTATTTATTTGCAGGCAAGATGCAAAATGCTGATTCCACCCAGGACTTAAATGACATGATTGGTCAGTTTGGTGTCGGATTTTATTCGGCTTTTTTGGTCGCAGACAAAGTTATCGTCTCCACAAAGCATAAAGACGACAAACAATACATTTGGGAATCTGATTCTGCCAGTTTTAGCATTGCCGACGATCCCAGAGGAGATTCATTGAAGAGAGGTAAGCTAGGTTTGTCTTGTCTAGTTTTTAAAATTGCTGAAAGTAATTTTTGCACCCTATGTTGATCCGAGTTATTTTCTGGGTTTCAACTGACTAAAAGTAGGTTATACTTGAACGGTTACAAATAATATTTTGGGCCACATAATATACAGGTCGACAACTTTATCTGTAGCTACAAAAGGAATGCGGGCAAGAAAATATATTGGGTTAACAATGTTGTCACATATATTAAATTTGAATTTAATAACATGTTACCAAGTAAACCCTAAAATTAAATTTACCCATTTAAAGTAAATTGTCATAAGTATATAAGAAACTAATATTCTATTATAGTTTCAATGTTCTTAAAACTTTCTTTTCATTCTATTTATTTTAATATTAAAATGTAAAATAAAATATTTTTTTATTAAAGTACTTCTAATCTAAAAATAGGGCAACATGGTGCAATATCAACGGTAACCATGGGTAACCAGTGGCTAGAGCTAATTTGATAGGTTATATCCCAGACAGAGGATGACGACACGCGTCTGGTGACACGCCTATTGTGCCAGCGTTCTTGTTCGGCGATGTCCAATATGCTTCATCCAGTTGCGTAGTGATAGGGTTTGTTTTAAAACTGTGATATGGAATGAATATACCCTGGCAAAACCCTTCATAGTCAAACCCGTGAAGTGATTGCCAATGTGTACAGGGTGTGTGAAGAGGAATCACAAATTAATACATTTAAATTGCCACTTAAGCGAAAGCTAGAAAGGGTCGCAATGTATACGGGAGTAAGCGTGGATGCAGTAAAAAACATTCACAAAGAAGATACTGAAAGGAAAGAAAATAACCCGGATCAATTGTTATCATCTCCTGTCAAAAAAGGGCCCGTTTCTCTGCTGTCGAAAATATCGATTGCTTCGACTTTGGCATTGTTAGGAGAACAATACAAAAGTTTTCTTTGGAACTAAAAGTGGTTCCTACCTTAAAAAAGTTGCTAAAACAGCTGAGAAGTGACATAAACTCTCCGTTCTCCCGTGAAACTTTGAAGTGCATGTTGAAATCAAATTGATTTTATAAAACTATTAATGCAAAGGACTAATATATTGCACCGGTGATACAAATATATTCATGCCATAAAAAAATATATATTATTACATTATTAAGATAATAATAGCACGCCCATGACTCGGCCATGTTTTAAAAGATATTGCTTTCCCCTTACCGATACCGCGTAGCTCTTGTCGAGCTGTAGGGGTACTTGTCGTCACGGGTTTGTTCGGGAAAAGCATGATACAAATAACTAAAGATAAGGTATGTAACCGTTCCAATTTCGTCTGCCGCGCGTTGTCTCGTCAGGTCATAAAAGGGGTGTACTGTAAAAAATAACTCTTACTTTGAAAAATTAATTAATTAGGATTGGAGTAAAAATGCATTCTATTTTTTGCACCCTGTATGATGGCCCATATATTTCTCTATTTGAAACTATCTCCATTTTAGAAATTCCCTTAATAATTTTAATAATATGCCTTTCAATTTGACCTTAAATTTTCTTTGTAACGGTAAGTGTTGCCCCCTTATTTTTTATCTAAAAGAATTAATAAATGTTTTTAGAAAATAATATTCCTAAATAATTCTAACCTTGAACTTAAGTTTTACAATCTTTGACATAATTTTTTTTTGAATGATGGTATATCACCAGACTTTACTGTGGTTACTTTTACGCTAATAAAGAAATCTTTCATTACAGGAACGACTGTAAGTCTTGAACTAAAACCAGAGGCAAAAGACTTCCTGGAACACGAAACCGTAAAAAAATTAGTCAAAAAGTACTCCCAGTTTATTAACTTCCCCATTTACTTATGGACCAGTCACACCGAAGAAGTTGAAGAGCCTGTTGACGATGAACCATCTGAAGAATCCACACCCAAACCCGTCGAAGATGAAGACGATGCTGAAATTGAAGAGGAAAAGGAAGAAAAACCTAAAACAAAGAAAGTATCAAAGACAGTTTGGGATTGGGAGTTGCTTAACGACAGCAAACCGATCTGGACGAGAAAACCTTCCGAAGTTGAAGACAAGGAATACAGTGAATTCTATAGGTCTTTAACTAAGGATGACAAAGATCCTTTGTCCAAAATTCATTTTGTTGCGGAAGGCGAAGTAACATTTAAAGCGTTACTTTATGTTCCCGTACTACAACCCTCAGAGAGCTTTAACAGGTACGGAACTAAAACCGATAATATTAAATTATATGTCAGACGTGTCTTTATCACTGACGAATTTAATGATATGATGCCATCTTTCTTGAGCTTCATCAGAGGCGTTGTTGACTCTGATGATTTGCCTCTAAATGTTTCTCGTGAAACTTTGCAACAACACAAACTTATTAAGGTTATCAAGAAAAAATTAGTCAGAAAAGTATTAGATATGCTTAAGAAGGTTCCTGCTGATGAATACGAGAAATTCTGGAAGGAATTCTCGACGAACATTAAGCTTGGAGTAATTGAGGACCCAGCTAACAGAACCAGACTGGCTAAACTGTTGTTATTTTTGTCATCTAACAGCGACAAAATGACTTCCTTAGCGGATTATGTAAGTCGCATGAAGCCTAAACAAGAAAGAATCTTCTACATTGCCGGCACATCCAGGGATGAAGTAAGGAAGAGTCCGTTTGTCGAAAGATTATTGCGAAAAGGATACGAAGTTTTATACCTCACCGAAGCTGTCGATGAATATGCAATTTCTGCTATCCCCGAATTTGAAGGAAAGAAGTTCCAGAATGTCGCTAAAGAAGGATTTAGCTTAACCGACAGTGAAGGCGGAAAAGATCGCCTTGAGCAGCTTCAAAAATCGTTCGAGCCCCTCACTAAATGGCTCGCCGATGATGCTTTAAAAGAATCAATCGCGAAAGCTACAGTATCTGAAAGATTAAGCGACTCGCCCTGTGCATTGGTCGCCAGTATGTTCGGCTGGACTGGCAACATGGAAAGATTAGCGGTTTCAAATGCGCATCAAAAATCTGATGATCCACAGAGGTCATATTACCTCAACCAAAAGAAAACTCTCGAAATTAATCCGAGACATCCACTGATGAAGGAACTGTTAAAGAGAGTAAGTGATGATCCTAGCGACCCCAATGCAAAAGAAATGGCTGTGATGCTCTTTAGGACGGCCACGTTAAGGTCAGGATTTATGTTAAAAGAAACTGACGATTTTGCTCAGTCCATCGAGGTTATGATGAGAAAAACATTGGGGGTTTCTCTTGACGAGCAAGTCGAAGAGGAAGACGACATTCCAGAAGAAGGAGGGCCAGAAGAGGAATCTGAAAATGGCGACATAAAAGATGAGGATATGGAGCATGAAGAATTGTAAATTAGGTTTGAATGTGTATGATTGTGTGTGATAAACTTTTTATTTTGTTGTTTTGAACAACCCCAAAAGACTGTCTACATTTTGTATCTGTTGCTGTACAATAAAGTGTTCTATTTATTTTCCACAGTAGTATAATAATAAATTGTCCTTCATCCATCCAACTTTAGCAATATTTGACGCAACCGTTGCAAGTGAAACGGGAGATAATAATTTTTGAAATAAACAATTAATTAAAGTAAATGATCTTGCCGTTATACAGGGTGATCCAACGAAGACAAGATTTGTCGATAATGAGGTTTTGTGTTGAGGTATGGTTGCACATTCTGCACATTTTAAAAGTATTTTTAATTTTACACGGTGCGTTCAAAAATTGATTTTTCAACAACATGATTTTGTGACCTTTATAACAAGGGGTCTAAAGATACCATGAATCCAATCGCGTTTATCTATTTTATACAGGGTGTGCATAATAAGGTTCCAAAAAAACGACACATTTCAAAATAATTTTTCTCAATATTTTCAAACACCCTGTTATGCGAGTTATTTGTTTATTGGATGTAGAATTCATAAGAAATTTTTTTGTAACAAGTTATTTCCAAAAAAAAAAATTGTTTCGGTTCACACAAATTCCCGATGAGGCTCCTTCCGTCGAGGTTCTTGTGCAAAAAGTTATTGTTTAGTTGAGAACTTTAGTTATCGCAGTGTTTTGTATATTTATACCTGTCGGCAGAAGCAAATTGATCCGTTGGCAGAATACGTAGTTTATCTTATACAAATGCTAAAATATGACATATTTTCGGAGTATTGTATGTATATTCATTCATATCGCGAACTAAGTATCCATTATTTCGCCGAATACATGACTTCGGCATGAGTATAATACATAATAATATGGTTCCAATCAAAAGTTTGTTATACAAACCAGAGTACAGATGACACATTTAGACTAGAGAAAGAGCAAACGATCATTATGCTTGTAGGTAACGAGTGCTCGAAGGAGTACCTCAGGGCTCTGTTTTAAGACCTTATGTTTATCGTGACTTATAAAATCATATATCCGGTTGTCCTTTAGTCCCCAAATTGGTAACCGCACGATTTGTAAGATGAATTGCTTATTTTTATGAAAAGCATCTTGCGGTTGGGTTGAAGATGAACCGAAACAAACTGTCGTTAATATCAACTTATGACAATGTCGAAGACCACTTGTGCAAGAATTTTCTCTAAGATCTAGGAAGTTGGCTTCTCAATGAAAATTCCACAATCCTTATTTAACCCTCGACACTTTATTTATAAAAGAGCTGAACAATCTAAAATCATATATCCGCTTCAAAATCTGGTCGCCCCTTCGTCCCCAAGTTGGTAACCGCGTATAAACTTCCCGCCCCAGGCTGTTGTTCGATTTCTTTTGGCGTAAGCCATCTTTTCGACGTAGTTACGAATAGTACATCCATGTCATGTCCACCCCAAGCAACGGAGGTCGTATACTGGGCTGGTATGGGTATTCTTCTGAGCAAAGTTCCCGTGACAGGGTTGACCTGAATTACTGACCCGCCTCCATACAGCGCTATCCAGAGGTTATTATCTTCATCAATTGTCATGCCTGAAAAATAAAATTGCTGGTATAATGTGCATCATTCTATTAATTTTTTGTGACTTCTAAACTATCATTTTATAGTGTGGTTGATCATAAAATACTATCTCTTTAAAAAAAGGTCGGAAACGAACTGAATTCGAATATCTAACTTAATTTGTACTTGCTATAAATGATACCGATCTTTTTAATGAAGATATTTTGATGTATCTATCACTTCCGGTTATACCGGACATAACGTTGTTATTTTAAATTTAAAAAATTATATTTTACATTATATTTTGGCATTTTTCGATTCTCTGTAAAAATCTAAGTAACTTTCTTAACAATTTCCTATACTCATCCAACCGTTTCCGAGATAAAATTCAAACAAACGCGCGGCGGGCTCTGCCTTTGTTTTTGTTTTATAATTTGTAATAGTTTACTATTACTATTTCAACTGATTTTATAAATTATTTATAATTAGCGCTGGCCCTCAAAAAAGTTACCGAATAATAGAATTTTCTATTAACTGTTCCTAGTTAACTTTATTTTTTTTTTCGCACGGTTTACCGGTCATATTTTTAAAGGTTGCTCGTCGGTTGTCTTGCGCCCAATGTTGTCGCCATCATATAGGCAACCCCGCCGGTATTGGTGGCGGTTTGGTTGCCAACCAACCGCGTGAACCAACGACGGCCGTCCAGAACCGAAATCAGTCGTAGGAATGTAACGATATTAGAAATCCATCGATACGTGGAAAATAGATAACAAAATTAATTAAAGTGGCCATTCAGTGATTAGTGGAGTCGATCCGGTTTCCGAAAATTCCTTGACGAAATCGAATATTTTTTTCCCAATCGATACAGTAGGATCCCGTCGACATTCTGACATGATTTGTAGGGGGCGCCTCATGCGGGAGAAGGCGGGCACGCCCCGTAAATATAACCGATAACGGATTTTCCTAAATAACTCTCGGCCAGTTTTGATGCTACAAAAAAAAAGTCAAAATTGAAGAGCTTGACAGAGCGCGTAAGCTCGAACAAACCTGATCCCAATATCTCAATGAGTTTGCGAATTATCGCGATTTTCAACTGCAAAAAACAATCAAATTTAATTAATTATATCTCGAGAAGGTAAATAGTTTATCATTCGGCATTTTTTTTATAAATTGGCCACTTTTGCTTTTAGAGTTTGACTATAGGTCGGAGCACTGCACTCAGCGTGAATGACCCATGAACAAATTACTTTCCGTCTCAACTCTAACAATATTACGCAAATCTATTGACCATAAACGTCCTTCTTTTGCGCGACAATGCGCGAGTTTACAAGGTGACGAAAGTCCCATAACTCTTCAGCAGAACCACCCACTGTATTATTGTGGCTTCTCTTCCTATGAAAAAATTTTAGGAAGTAACAGGAAACCTCATTTTGCCTATTTTGCAAGTAGGCGGGAATCAATGGGCGCATTCAGCAGAAACCATCGATTTGTAAGCGATTAGTAATCATCATGAAAATTATAAAAAATGATGAAAGAAGTGGATTATGATTATAAAAATATATTATACATGATTTCCGCTAGTAAAGAGGAGCATTAAAAATAAAATTATCCATTTCATACAGAAAAAAATGTAATATTTCATAAAAATATTTAGGAGGGATCCTAACCAAACAAAAAACTGTCAACAAAATGCATTCAGCAGAACTACAAACCGATTCGCATCGTGACGTCATCGATTAAAAATCGATGGGCTCTGCAGCCATCATTTTTTGACGGAAATGTCGATGTCGATAAAGAAAATTATCACAAAAATCGTAGGTTTGGTAGCGATAAAACTTTTCTAGAGCCTCTTATTCTTACAATACTTCGGTACTTATATGTAAACCTCTTTGGCGATAACTGTTAATTCTTACCATCTGGGAATCCTAATCCTTTGCCCTTGGTGCTAAATGCCATCCTCCTGCTGGAAATATTTCCAGTTTCACCATGATAGTCGTATTCAGCAATTGCTTCAGTAACAGTATCTATATAATAAAATTTTGTACCCTCGCGGTTCCAAGTCAAACCATTACTTATATCAACTTGTGGGATCATTACGGTAGGGTTGGTGATGTTTTCCTTGGTAAATTTGAAGAGAGCGCCTGCCAGCGGATCCAGTAATTTGTTTGTTTCTTCATGACCCATAGTGCCTGCAATAATAATTTATGAAATCTGAAATGATGTTCTGAGTTATATTTTTCTTTTGAGTCATTGACATAATAATCGAGATGAAAAAGTATTATTGAATATTTTAATTTCGTGCTTTGATTGCCATACTTTTTCCTCATTTAATCGAAGTTGTATCTGTTATCGTTAACTAGATCCCATCGTCGTGTTAACTCAATCCGTGGACATATTGTATACAGTTATGGAAATGACTTATTTTTCAAACTTTTTAGAAAAACTACAGTTTTAAGATATATACCGGGTGATTCATTAAGGGTGACGAGCTACCGTATCTCAGGAACTAATAGTCGTACGAGTTTAAAAAAAAGCCCTTAAATGAAATCGGCCAAGAGAAATTGCTGGAAATATTTTCTAAATTCATATATCCACCGCTAGGAGGCGTAATTGCTTCGATCGTATAAAAAATGCAGTTTTCTTGAAAATTTTCCAAATAAGTTGAAAAAAAAATACTACTACAGTAATACTTCTATAAATGTCCATCTTTTTGGTTTAATACTTTTTATTGTGGAACGTAAAATAAGGGCGGGAAGGGATGGTGAACTTTTCCTTACTAAAGTGCCTATAGATTTGGTTAAACTTAACGGAATTTAGCAAACTAGGTCTCGTTTAAGAAACGAGGGTATATTGAACAAAATAAAAGACAACTACGTCATTCTGGTTCTTGCCGCCCTCGCTTGGGGGCGTGTTTTACAAGTTTAACTGTATTTTAAATTTTGCTCCGAAATATTAAATGGAACAGTATGATTATTTTATTAGATTCGAAAAGTAGACTAAATTTGCAACAAAATATGTTTAAGCCGCATGTCGATATCTTCATTCGTTTAAACGTTATCACTTAAAGAATATTGCATTAACAAATTTATTAAAGAAACAAAATAGATAATTCATAATCGAGCATACCATGGACAAATAAAAAAATAATTTAGCCCAAAATTAAATGCTCATCTTAGAAGGCCGTGAAAAGACTTGGAAGACATTTTTAACAAATGGATAGTTTATTCTTTGACATTTAAATTAAATTTTTAAAATATGCCGTATACGAATGAGGAGGCTTTTGATATGTTAGCAGTTTATTTTGAATGTTTGCAACATGATGTTATTGCCGAGAACGAATACGCATTTAGATATCCTGCACGACGTCATCATTCAAGAAATGTTTTCAAAAGATTAGCGAAACGATTGAAGGAGACCGGACATGTCCAGCCAGTCGCAGCTCCAAATAGAGTACGGAGAGCAGGAAACGAAGTTAATATAAAAAATGTGTTAGCTTATATTACTGCCAACCCTCATTTAAGCATTCGAGATTTGGTAAGAGATCTAGGATTGACATATTCCTTAATTCAACGTATATTAAAAAAACATAAATTACATCCGTCATCCGTACCATGTAATGTTACATCAACAATTAACGCCAGCCGATTTCGACCATCGACTGGACTTTTGTTATTGACTATTGGGGATGGTGAACGGAAACAGAAATTTTTTATCCCAAATATTGTGGACTGACGAGGCAACTTTTTCCAGTTCAGGGAAAGTTAATAATCACAACATGCACTATTGGTCAGAAACAAATCCTCACTGGTTAAGGGAAGTTCAATTTCAAAATCGATGGAGTGTAAATGTGTGGTGCGGGATTTTGGGTGGAAGAATTATTGGGCCATATTTTTTTGATCAGCATTTAAGTGGCGTAAATTATCTACAATTTTTGGAAGATGAGTTACCTATACTGTTAGAAGATGTTCCTTTGGAGGACAGAATGAACATGTGGTTCCAACAGGATGGATGCCCAGCCAATTATGCTCGAAACGTTCAAAAATTTTTAAATTTTCAGTTTAGGGATAAATGGATAGGTAGGAACAGCATTTTTCCTTGGCCAGCGAGGTCCCCCGACCTTACGGTACTGGATTTTTATTTATGGGGTAAGCTTAAAGACCTAGTTTATAAAGACCGTCCAACAACACCTCATGATATGAAAAACAGAATTCGGGAAGCCATTAGCAACATCTCCGCCGCCGAAATTGAAGTTAGTGTATTATCCACAACTGAAAGACTCAATTTATGCGTGGCCAATAACGGTGGACACTTTGAACATATAAAACGTTAAAAAAATTTCAATATTGTAATTGTTGTTTTCTTGCTTGTTATGTTATATCATTATTGTTGTGATTAAATTAAAATGAGAATGAAGTTTTAAATTGTTTTTTTATTTGTCCATGGCATGCTCGATTATGAATTATCTATTTTGTTTCTTTAATAAATTTGTTAATGCAATATTCTTTAAGTGATAACGTTTAAACGAATGAAGATATCGACATGCGGCTTAAACATATTTTGTTGCAAATTTAGTCTACTTTTCGAATCTAATAAAATAATAATACTGTTCAATTTAAGATTTCGGAGCAAAATTTAAAATGCGGTTAAACTTGTAAAACACACCCCCTAGCGAGGGCGGCAAGAACCAGAATGACGTAGTTGTCTTTTATTTTGTTCAATATACCCTCCTTTCTTAAACGAGACCTAGTTTGCTAAATTCCGTTAAGTTTAACCAAATCTATAGGCACTTTAGTAAGGAAAAGTTCACCATCCCCTCCCGCAATTATTTTACGTTCCACAATAAAAAGTGTTAAACCAAAAAGATGGACAATTATAGAAGTATTACTGTGGTAGTATTTTTTTTTCAACTTATTTGGAAAATTTTCAAGAAAACTGCATTTTTTATACGATCGAAGCAATTACGCCCCCTAGCGGTGGATATATGAATTTAAAAAATATTTCCAGCAATTTCTCTTGGCCGATTTCATTTAGGGGATTTTTTTTTAACTCGTATGACTATTAGTTCCTGAGATACGGTAGCTCGTCACCCTTAATGAATCACCCGGTACATACTCTCTTACCTTGATCTTATTTAAAAATAATCCGTTTTATAATTAAGTTCCATAAAAAATAAAACAATAAACAATAATTATGTTTTGCAACAGAACCAATAGTACTATCACACAAATTTGAAATCACATCACAATATTTGTTATTATGAATTATTTCATAACAAAAAAAAATTCGGTTAATGCTACAATTAACAAAACGTTTAAAATTTGTATACAAGCCCGTGAAACTTCAAGAGACCCTCGGCGACGTAGTATCATCACCGAAGCGCATTTCAATACACGCGCCGCGGTTATCCAAGCAACGGCGAGACGCGAGTTGTGATCTGGCAGCACTGTAGTTTATTCTAGTAACCTACTTACAGCTGCTACGTGAAACCAGATGGAGCGGCGCGACAACATATACGAAAAAAAAGGGTTTTTACCTTCGTATTTAGATATTTGATTAAAAGAAAAAAGTATGTGGGCTTTCCTAGGACACCCAAAGAGTCACCCATTTAAATATACTAAGTCATTTCCATAACACCCTGGATAACGGTGCATTTATGTTGGAGCGACAATACTATAGCGAAGCGGAAAAAATTATTATACAGGGTGTTATGAAAATTACTTATTATATTTAAATGGGTGACTCCTTGAGAGTACATACTTTTTTTTTAAATCGAATATCTAAATACTGGGTGGTGGGTCACTAGAGTATACTAACAGTGTTGTCAGATCACCCCGCGTGTCTCGCCGTAGCTTGAATACCGGCCACGCGCCGCTCCATACTTCAGTATGTTTCGAGATTCAGGAGTGGAACGACGTTGGTTTCACGAAGTCGAGGGTTCCACGTGCTTGACGTATATGAATTTTACACGTTTTGTTAGTTGTATTGCCTGATTTTTTTTTGTTGTGAAATAATTCATAATAATAAATGTTGTGATGTGATTTCAAATTTGTGTGATATTATCTACTGTTGGTTCTGTTGAAAAACAGACTTTTTGTGTTTTATTTTTTTATGGAATTTAATTATAAAACGGATTATTTTAAAATAAGATCGAAGGTAAGAGAGTATGTACCTTAAAATTATAGTTTTTTTGTTTCCAAAAAGTTTGAAAAAGAAGTGATACCGCGCGTTAAAGGCGTCTTGTTGTCAAAAACTGAACACGTGCGTTTATAATTATGTGCTATTTAGGATTCTGTGTTGCAATATGACAACATCGCCTATAATGCGCTAACCTCTTTTGAACCTGGAGACTGCCTCAATAAAATATTGATTGCGAAGGGCCTCAGGAGCGACCACGTAAATTTTGAGATTTCATATAAAGTGTATATAAGCGCCATTTATGGTTATTTTTCTTCAATTTATTTTCATCTCGGGATTTGCCGGTTTAAATATAATACGTCATTTCCATAACACCCTGTATAGTTTATAACGTAACTATTTGACAACCAACACATGCCAATAACCAGCGTGCATTGTTGTTAGTTACGGAAAAACTCGCCGTCAATAATTAACTCTATCAAAAGATCAATCCATCCGCTTTTAACACTAGTGTTACAAATGACATTTTAAACACGAGCCTTAAAAAGTCTATTTTGTTCTAGATAAAATATAATTTCTCACTCTCTTCTGTTGTCCTGTTGCGTTCAAACCACTTATTATTCTACCGTAGTAAGTAACTAATTTAATCTAGCTAAGATTGTAACATTTTATTGTATTATTTTAGCGAATCCATATATTAAATTTTCTAGTTTTTGAGGTTTGGAAAATTTACATTTTAGTCTTTCGAAGTGTATACTAAAAAAAACTTACCCATCCATAATCTTCCTCTATTATCAGCTTTCCCATCGTTAAATCGGTTCTTGGGTTTCTCATTTTGAACTGTATGTAGAACTACTGGCTCTGCATTTCCGCTATGCAGAGTTATTTTAGCAACGTCTCTATTTATTCCAGCGATTAAAACGTTTGGATCATTTTTGGTTAAAATAATTGGTGTTATATCGCTACCTAAAAAAATATGTCTATTTCTACAGGGTGCACCAAGTAAAGTGGCCTATTAGAAATATCTCGAGAACTGAATGAGATTTTATTTTGAAAATTTGGTTATAGCTATAATAGATGGTTTTCTAAGTTTTTAAAATATTTTCGATGATGCGGTGTTGCCGGATCATACCGAAAGTGGTAGCAACTTCGGAATTTTAAATGAATTACCCTATATATTATATTTTTTGGAATCTAGGTAAAATCTAGAACAGTTTTCTGTATAAATCATATACCTATCTTTAAGACTTTTTGAATTATCAATAATCTTGTGATTTTTTAACGCCGTATCGGGGCCTGAAAAGAAAATCAAATCTTTTTAGCGGTTACAGCTAGAAAGCTGAAATTTTGACAATAGTTTCACAAGACCATCAAAATTTTATTATTTTGAACGAATTTAATTAGCTTTTAGGGCGTCTCCATAACAATATTTCTGAGGGAGATGAATTATTGCAAAAATCTTCTTTTTTTTAAATGGGACACCCTGTATTTGATATGTTTTGCTAATGGAGGATCGAATTTTCTATCTAATGATATTAAGTGTTCCTATACATATCTTCAATATTTTCGCACTTATAGCGAAATTTAAAAATTATCTTATAAAAATATATTTTTTGGTAGTGGCTGTGGAATGGATTCAGAAACAAAATAATGAAAAATTCATTTGACGTTATGTCTGTGTTGTAAAAAAAATAATAAATAAATAAACAAAATTAAAATTACGCATCAACACCAATAAAATAACTAATAACTAAATTGTTGGCTGAATTGTGGTGATAACATGTTCATTTGTCACCTTTTTCATTTCTTCCCCTTCTAGAGACCCCAGAGCTGTTCTTAGTCGATTTTCTATATCTTTCCTTGTTGTGACTGGTGTCTTGTATACTATAACGTCAAATGGATTTTTCATTATTTTGTTTCTATGAATCCATTCCACAGCCTACTACCAAAAAATATATTTTTTTAAGATAAGTTTTAAATTTCGCTATAATTCCGAAAATATTGAAGATAGGTATAGGAACACTTAATATCATTAGATAGAAAATTCGATCCTCCATTAGCAAAACGTATGAAATACAAGGTCCCATTTAAAAAATAAGAAGATTTTTGCAATAATTCATCTCCCTCAGAAATATTGTTATGGAGACGCCCTGTATAAAATTAATTAATTACCGTTCAAAATTATAAAATTTCGATGGTCTTGTGAAACTATTGTCAAATTTTCAGCTTTCTAGCAGTAACCTCTAAAACGATATGATTTCTTTTCAGGTCCCGATGCGGCGTTAAAAAATCACAAGATTATTGATAATTCAAAAAGTCTTAAAGATAGGTATATGATATTATATAGAAAACTGTTCTACATTTTTACTAGATTCCAAAAAAAAATAATATATAGGGTAATTCATTTAAAATTCCGGAGTTGCTACCACTTTCGGTATGATCCGGCAATACCGCATCATCCAACATATTTTAGAAACGTAGAAAACCATCTCTGATAGCTACAACCAAATTTTCAAAACAAAATCTCATTCAGTTCTCGAGAGACATCTAATAGGCCTCTTTACTTGGTGCACCCTGTATAGTTAAATAGGAAATAATTCAGCTGATTGCATGTAATGTATTTATTGTTGATTTTTGCGTGGAACGCGCCATCAAGAATAATCCCACGGCGGCGCCATTTTAGTTCTCAACTTCACTGAGGCTGATTTATTAATACCAGCCACCAATAAGTGATCCTTAAACACCAACAACTCCAGCTTAAACTTCCTTTTGCAAAAACGAATGGATGCAGAATTTACTGAACTATAAATTTATAATTTATACAGTTGATACTAAAGTATAAAAAGTTTTACAGTACCAACCATAAATATTTACATTCATTCTTTTTTTAAAATACGGATATACACTGGCATGCAAAATTAACCGGACAAACAAAAAATTTTTCAAATTTAATCTTTAATAACTCTGTAACCTTCAACATCAATTTCGATCATAAGTTGTAGGTACTTTCGTTGTTATAAGTCTCCATGTAGATTTTGCAAAAAAATCGAGAAAATGTGTTGTTTTATACTGCTTATACCCAAAAAGTACATTTTGACATCAATTTCTGAACACGCTGTGAAAAAATTTGACTACGGCATGATGTGTCTTCGTACGAGATAGATATTTGAGGCTCATCTTTTTTCAACAGTTCTTTTGTTGATTCATATCAATCTATTCTTAAAGCAAAAAAAACCTTTTTGAACAAAAAAATGCGATTCATAACTACACTCCCCGACACTAAATCCCGGCTAAAGATAATGTTAGTCTTTTTTATAGTCCTGTAACTTTTTTAATTGTGGTCCGATCTTGGTGACATTTTTATCAAAGTGTAGAGTTGTGTCTTGGGATGATATTCTGAATTGTAGTCTTAAAAAAATACCGATGTCTTTTGATCATTATACAGGCAGAAACAAAAGTTACTTTTTTATCCTTAATTTCTTATCGCCCTATGGAAAAATTGAGCGGTAGAATTTAGCTACATTGTGTTTTGTCTTGGGATGATATCCTGAATTATAGTTTTAAAAAAATAATCATATTGATCATTATACAGGCTGAAACATAAGTAACTTTTTAAGCTAATTTCATAATGCCCTTTGGACAAATTGAGAGGTAGAATTTAGCTTCATTATGTTTTGTTTTGAAGTGTGACCTTTTCTTAACACAATGTTTTTTGGTTCACGTCATTATCAATTTTATTCACAATTGACATTGTTTTATCGAGTAGCATAAACAAAATAGCCCGGATTGTATGCCTGGTCACATGGTAGAAGTGATAAGAACATGAGGTGGCAATACGCGCTATTAATTTCTGGATATTTGTTTATGCTACTCCATAAAATAATATAATGTTCTGAATTGAAATAAAATTGAAACACTGCAGTACGTTCTTTCAAAATTTGTATCTTCTTTTACATAGCGGTACAGTGACACCATTGGTAAACGAGTGGGGGAAATACCGTAAAACGCAGTTGCCCGTGTGATTCAGTCTATGCCAGAAAGGATAAATCCTGGGGAGGAGTCAATACTGATACCAATTTTTAATTACCAGTGATGTCATTGTAGTTTTTTAAATCGCATAGTTTTCTTTCAAAATACGTTTTTTCTTTGAGAATAGATATTGATATGACCAAAAAAAGAAATGTTGAGAAAAAGTTTAAAAATCTCGTACGTACAAGAATCAATAGTTTTTCATGGTAGTGTAGCAGTGGCGGACCCTTCCTAATATTTTATGGTACCGTCAACCAAACTGTATATTATAGGCTCTCGATCCGGCAACCGTGCCTCGGTCGAGGTTAATGGCGATTATGACGAGACTTGCTCGCATGTGCGATTAAGTAGGCGGGGCATAATGCAGTTTCTCTGTAGTAACAAGTGGCGGGAGACAGCGGGGATAGCGGGGCTATGGCGATTTAACATGGGAAAGGCGCACAATTTTAGTGTGCGCCGCGCCGTTGTCTGTTCGTGCATCTAGTTAGAAATTCGAGCGTGTATGTTTTAATATTATTTATTTATTAAGTTAAAATGAATAGTTTGACGGTGGACTATTTAAAAAATATCTTTAGCTATTAGCTCTTTGAGTTTGGAGCAAAAAATTGAAGTGAAGAATGCGGGAAGACCTAAACCCGAAATTAATTTAACGCAGACAACAAAGGGTAAATCTAGGGACTTTATTAGAAAGTTTAAAAATTAAATATATGAAAAAAATTTTATAGAGGAGGGTATTCCAAACTTCTTTAATGAGGCTGTTATTGCTCAATTTTGTACAATTAAGAACCGAAGAACGAACTTTATAAAGGGTATTCCAAACTTTAATGAGGCTGTTATTGCTCAATTTTCTACAATTAAGAACCGAAGAACGAACTTTATAAAGAGTATTCCAAACTTTAATGAGGCTGTTATTGCTCAATTTTCTACAATTAAGAACTGAAGAACGGACTTTACGTTTAAGCACTATACACACTAAGAAAACCTTTCTTAGTTTCCAAAAGTTGTATTTCCTTCCTAAATAAAAATATGTTTTATCTAACGCATTTTCTTATTACTTCTTTTCTTTCTACATTTAAAACGCCTAGTCAAAAATAAAATTTAAAAAATAATTTCACCATACTTATACTCAATACTCATAGGTCACGAGCCGCCACTGAAGTGTAGTATAGATACGGTACTTTTAATAAGACTCCGCTTACCAGGATATTCAGCAACAACTTCTGTAGTTTCGTTCCTGTAATCATAAGCCAGTACTTTCCCATTGTGAATGTCCACATAATACAGTTTTCCTACTCGTCGATCCCATACCGGAGACTCTCCAATGTTAACAGGGTCAGCTACTTGGGTAACCGAAGGACGATTAAAGCTGTTGGCCATTTTTATCCTATTAAGTTATAAGAGCACCGTGTAATATATATGACAAATTTTTTTAATGGAGATAATAATATGATTCTATTAAATGGTTTCGATTTAAAAAATCTAATGAACTGTAAACCATAATTTCTTTCACTAATAAGTGAAAAAATATCAGATTATAATCTTATCAATTTACACTTCTATTTCAAAGTCAAAGTCAAAATAAGCTTTATTATCATAAGACATTTTTGTCTCCTCGACAAAGCAATTAAAGGTAAAAATATAATATACAGAGCATAACGAAAGTAGCAAACATATAAAAATAGAATAAATAGAAGAAACAAAATATAGAATACATACCGAATCTATTATATTAAAAATTATTGAAGCTAATATAACTAGAGCTCGTTTTTTTATCTGGTTTTCCGACGTTTTGTTTCTTAAATTGACAATCTTCGAGGGTAATTACACGAGTGCTCAACAATTTTCTCAAAATTTTTATGCAGGAGTGGTGTAATTTATGGGGAAAATTACTCGAATTAACAAAAGCTAAATGCAATAATGTATTATATATTTTACCTTTAATACTTAATACTGCTCGCCAACTCCCTGCTTGGCTAGTTTTGAAACAGCTGTTGCGTATAAATTTGTCAAAAAGACGTATAGGACAAATATCAGAATTCCTCGTGTTTGAAATTAACCACTTAGAGCTTGTACAGGGTTTATCTCCTACCTGTGCGGTTTTCGAAAAAATAGGATTGTACTCTATACTTCCTGTATTGCCCCACTACTGCTAGTTTCCCTTTTAAAGTATCATAATTGACAGCGAGCTACTTCACCTTATCTCCAAGCCAGCTCATAGGCTAGTATAGCAAATAGTTGTTTTTCTAGGCCATCGGGAGTACTTTCATCGCAACTATCAACAATTCTTTTAAATTCATCATATTTTAAGAAAGCTGAACTTACTGTTCTCTTTTCTGGTAGATACTGCACTTGCTTGCGTTTTGCGCTCTTCGCCTCACGAGCCATTTTAAACTCAATATTCGTAAATGGATCAAACCTGATTTGGCACTCGTCATAATACATTTGCTGAAGCATCTTCGCTGCTAAATTCCATATTGTTTTTATTGTAAAATCTTTGTATTCCTCACCGTTTTTTCATGTTGTAAGCTCAGTCTTGAAGTATGCCAGCAAGTCTAATTGCTAAAAACATACCTTCTCGCTTCACAAAACATCATGAATTGACGCCAGACATATTGCTTGCTATTTTTAGTGTTTTTTGGGACACTCTGAGCGATCTTTTCTTGAATTTCTTCGATTGATTCCTTTGCAAAACGTGACTTTTTTAAACTAAACTCGGAACAATGAGAATGTCATACTGACATATTATTCCAATAATGGCGTTGTAAGAAGGTTACTATGGTTTTGTGTTCAATAGAAGGGTTGTTTTCGATAGCTAGGGATATTGTTTTCGATGTAATAAATCGAAAACAACACCTCTAGTTTAATGTGTAGTGTATGAGGGTAATTTTCATTAAAATACCCCGGCTAGTACGGTCCATCATTTACTTTTTTTTTAAATTCGGTATGTTTCGAAAATGTAAAACTCAATGCCTTTTTAAAACTCTTAGCTTCTAAGAATCAAATTTTATTTGAATAAATTACTTTTGTACTTACACTAAATAGAAATTTGATTGAACCTTTAGTTTGAAATAAATGAAAACATTAGTAGTGCCTAATAAGAATAATTAAGACAGAAATAACAATAATAATTTGAAAATCTTCAGTTCCATCGAAACAAAAGTAAATTGCAGGAACGTATTAGGGGTATTTTAATGAAGATGGTAAATTTAACGAACAAAACGTCGGAAAATCAGTAATTGTTATATACTACTGAACGTAGATTTAGTTCATCTTTCAAAATTTAGACACAAAAATGCAGGCCCGTGTCACATCTCTTCGAACAAAGTCGGAAAAAAATTAAAACCGAAACGCAAAATTTTAGATTTTTCCAAATATTTTGAAAGCCCCTGTATTTATTTTTTTACAATATACAGGGTGTTATGGAAATTACGTATTATATTTAAACCGGCAATTCCTGAGATGAATTGAAGAAAAATATCCAAAAATGGTGTTTTAATTTAATATGCCCTGTACATGGCCTTATGTCAAACCAAAAATTACCACGTGGTGCCCCTGTTCGGAAGGTAAACACAGCAACATATGGCAGTGAATCTTGAACTGTGTTGTCATATCTTCAGGGTAAACTCTTTAGAAAGTCAATAACCGTTTGACAGATTTCAAGTTGTTTATTTTTCAGGGTACATTATTATAAACTTTTACGTTCAGTTCGCTGGGAAACAATCTCTGATTTATAAACTTGAACCACTTACCCTTTAGAAAAAAAAATGCAATTTTATTTACCTTTTCGGACTTATTTAAAACCAACTTAATTTATAAAAAACACCAAGTACTCACACACAAAATCACATTAGTTTTCGCGTCACAACACATCTAAGTACCGTTCAATCTTAATTAGTATTTTAAAGTGCTACTGTGTAGACAAAAATACGCCCTTATTGTCTGGGAAATAATGTATTTAACATCTAAAAAATTTTAAAATAAATAACACGTTGGTTCTCTCGATCGATATCGGCCGGCTTCTTTAAACAGCTGATTTTGGACAATCGGCCTAATGTTTAAAAATACAGCGTTGCCACTTTCGATGTTTTATAATCGACTATCATAAATTGCCGAATTTCCTTCTATAATATTACTTTCCTGCATAATTATAGTCTCGGAAATGGCAACCGCGCTGGCTGTAGTAGCGGAGAGTTCTCGGAAAAAAAGTTCGACTGGTCCGAAGATGGACTAGACCATTATTTTAAAGGGTAGTTCCTGTCAATTGTTAACATAATTGTTTCATTTTATCTTTAGTAAAGGGTTAATGGCCCATAGAAATTAGCGTTTTTATTATTTCTATTGCGAAATGATTAAGTGCTTTTGTTCTATGTGTGTTATTGTAAAGTGTAATTATGCGTTAGTGTTGGGGTTTAGTTGTAAGCTTATTATGCACTGCACTATCATCAGGACACGTGATGAGCATAAAGTTTTTCCCATAGAAAAAAGAACTGAAAGGGTCTGTGCCCTGGATTCCTTAATCGCGTCCTGGATTTACTTTCTAAGTAAGCTAAATATTTATTTTTATAAGAAACTAAAGTTTTACACTTTTAAACATTTTGGCAACATTGTGCTTGAACACTTTTTAAACGTTCGATTTAAAAAAAAAATATGTAGCGCTTCTCTAGGACACCCCAGGAGTCACCCATTTAAATATAATACGTCATTTCCATAACACCCTGTATTATTGGGCTCATAAATACGCAACTTTACCCCAATGTAACCGACTTCAGTCTTTTACCGTTCCCGAAATACCAAAGGCGAAGGGCGAATTTGTTACACCCTGTATACACTAAACTTTAAATTCATTTGCGCCACTCCGTACACTATAGCACAATTTTAAAAGCTTTAAAACAATACAAGTTATTAGGTCTTCGACCAATATTTGTTATCGTTATTTTGTTATGCTTGGATGAGTACTTATCTTTGCTTCCGCCGTATTGTATAATAATTGGTTGGTTAATTACTTATTTTATGTTAAACAACAGTTAAAATTAATTTCTTGTTAAAATTATGTTACGTTTAAGGCCAATTTATAAACTCGACGGTGACGATTGACGGTGCAGTTTGACGGTGCTGTTTGACGGTGCCGTAAAAAGCTGGATTTATAAACTTGGCGGTGGCGACGATAACATAACCTGTTTTTCTCGGCTTTTCTGTATTTTTATGTGATTATATTAATTTTGGTGTTTATGTGATCTGAATGATACTATCAACACTTATCAACAGTACACTTTAAAATGGTTTATAAGATGGTATAAAATAAAATAATATTTACTAAATATCACGTGACAGGCAAACACGATTTTGATTGGCTGTGTAAGCTGGCTACGAACGTTGCTACGGCCGTCCACCGTCAAAAGATAAAATTGGTTCATGTCGGCCGTCACCCGCCGTCAAACTGTACCGTCATCATCAAATATAAATGGTCTTATGCATTTCAATATGTTTAAGCTGTACCGTCACCGTCAAACAGCACCCATACAGCACCGTCAATCGTCAACGTCGAGTTTATAAATTCAGCTTTAATCTCATATAAAGGGTGGGATTTATTTCTTGTTAAAAGTATGTTACTTCTAATCTCATATACAGGGTGCGAAGAAAATGGATGACGTTCTTAGGTGTCCTAGAGGAAGCATACATCTTTTTTTTAATCGATCGCCTATAAACTTAACCTTAAATCAACTTACATGCTAGTACGATAAAAAATAGTATGTATTCAGTTTAATAAATTCTAATTGTGCAATGTATTGCGATGTTGCCAAACTATTGCGCGTGCGCCGAACTTCCGTCGTTCGCTATCACGATGGGAAGCGATGACACTTCCCTCGCGTCTCTTCCTCTCACTTGCGCGATATGCATCAAAGCGCGAGAAGAGGACTTTACTAGACCCTGCGTGAAATCAACTAAAGTCGGTTCGTTTTATGAAGTCCGATATCGGATTAAATCACTAAAGGATGTTATCGCATTTTAAACAGTAAGACGGTTAAGTTAATAATACCTTCGCTATGCTTGATCGTACCGAACATTCCACTGGTTCACTGTATTCGGCTAAATGTTACTGGGCGAAATCAGCGGTTCCAAAACAAAATTATCTTAGAATATTTTTATTTTGTTTATTTTTCGCTCATAGTTTTTTAAATTTATTAAATGAAAAACATTTTGGGACAGTAAGTTAGAGATTTTCTCAGGTACTTTTTGCTACAATTTAATTATTTTGGGATCATTACAGTTAAATCTATATAATAATCACTATTTTCCAAGAAATAATTAAAATTTGCTCAAGTGCAGGATGGTATGTTCTATTTTAAATAAGTAGTTACGCTTTTTGCTCTTGTTTCTCATTGTGTGTGAATTAAAAGCAGTTATAAAGCAAAGTTATGGACAATGTTCAGCAATGTGACACAACGCATAGAAGGTGTTTATCTCCAGGTGGCCGCCGTTTGGTATTACAAGTGGAACGTTATTTTCCTTTAGAAAAAGATAACTCGGGTTTGTTCGGGTTGAACGTCTGATGCTTGTGACATTTCAGATAAGACCTTAAGAAAACTTCTAAAAAAGAGCGAAGAGGAATTAGGTTTGTTCGAGTGAAGAGGAATTGGGCAGACCATATAAAAGGGTTCGACTCCATTCTAAAACCATTGATTTATCCCAACGGATAAAACCACCTATTAGGAATATTGTTTATGATATGTATAAAGCCAAGGAATATGTTACCCTCAAAGCTATTCTTAAAAAGATAAAGAAGTACTTTGCGATGTTGGAACTACCACTTTGCCCATCATTTTAAAACATATATATATATATGGGCTTCAAATATAAAAAACGAGGTAAGGCCGTTAATTATTAGGGACGATGATAATGATTCTGATGAGTCTGAAAACGTGGATGAAATTTCAAATGCAGAGGAAGACTGTTTATAGTAAAGTACGTATCTGCAAGCAGGTATACGTTCTGTCGCAATACTACAACATCGGTTCTTTTTAGAACCAAAACTTTATTAAAAAATAATTCGTAAAACTAATTTGCCTAAATACTACAAAAGCTAAAAAATAATTATTTTTCTTTACCTAAACTAATTTTTTAATTACTTTAAATTTTAAAATTTTATTTAGAAAATACCTAAAATAGAATTTATTGTTTGAGAGCCACCGACTACCCTGCTCAAGAGGGTTTATTGCTTAGCGGACTTCATATACCGTACTGACTTTACATGCCGATGCGGTAGACTGGTTCCCTTCAAATCACTATTACATTATTTCAACAACACAACACACTATCCTAAAGTTCTGTTGTGAAATAATGTGTTCCAATGTGTGAAATATGTTTACGTTTGTTTATCTCGTTTGCAAGAAAGACATTTTTTCGTAATTTTTATTGAAATTGGAGAAGAAACTGTTGAGATAAGAACTTTAAAATTGTGCAGGCATACATTTATTTTTAGAGTTTGAACTTACGGGTAAAATTGACAACATCGCTGACGACTGACGTCTCTTGACTAATCATTGTTCAATCATCAATCATCAGTTGGTTACAAACTTTTAGTAGTGCACACAGCTTTTTATGATAATTACATAAAATACTTTTTCTTGGTTCTTATATCGGAAGTCGGTGTCAACTCGCTTATTTCAAATACAACGCCTTATAGTGGAGTCGTTTTACGAAAATCCCTTGACAAAATCGAGTAATTTTTTTTCCCCAATCGATACAGTAGGATCCCTTCGACATTCTGACATTATTTGTAGGGGGCGCCGCTTGCGGGGGGAGGGGGCACGCCCCGTAAATCTAACCGACAACGGATTGCCATGGGAAATGGAAAGTAACTCGGCCGGTTTTGATGCTACAAAAAAAATTTGAAGGGCAAAATTGAAGAGCTTGACAGAGCGAATAAGCTCGAACAAACATAATCCCGATATCTCAATAAGTTCGCGAATTATCGCGATTTTCAATTGCAAAAAACAATAAAATTTAATTAATTATATCTCGAGAAGGAGCGGGAGTTGGGGCATCAATTTTTCGCGAATCAACGTGTGACACCGAGTACTTTGATAGGCCGGAGGCCGGTGATTGTGGAGCAATTAGGAGGAGAGTTTTCGTGGGGAAAAAAATATTACATAAATGCTAATAAGTAGTTTATTAATCGAGCTACGGGGATCAGGCCGGATTCAAGTTGTTCATTTTTTTATCAGCTACGAGGGGGAATTGGCGAAAAAATTTTTATTTCCCAAATGCGCGCTTGACGCGGCATACAAGAAATGGCCACTTTTTAATATCTCCGAAAATACTTTAGATATTATGTTCAATTTTGGTATGTGTTAATAGGATATAGAACCACAAATTTTAGTTAGAAAACGTATTCAATTGTTCCACCAGTGGCGTCCCAACAAACATGTCCTCTGATATTTTTTACAAAAAAGATGGTACGCCACTTATATTTTTCCATGTGGATATTTTTTCTGATTAGCCTAGTCAATTCTACATGAAAACGGTCTCTTGAGTTTTTATCGTCAGGCGCAACACTCTTGATTAAAACCACTAAATTCATATTGAAACTCATTATTATTAGCACTGATAAAATAATTAATGATAAATTTTCTTCTATTATTTATTATTATTAAAAAAAAGGTAAGTTTGTGTAAGGTTTGTCTATTCGAAACTTTCTAGTTTTGTTAGAATTAGAATATTTTTATATGGCGGTTTTGCTGCGGATTTTAAGTTCAGTTACTACTTACTACACTATGACGATGCGTTTGGGAAACAGTCAAATGCTAAATACATGTATGAAGTTGTCACTTGCCAATCGAAACTTATTAATAATCATGCCTTGGCGTTTCATATAAACGAAGATTATTTTGTTTATTAATTATGGATAATGTGATAAAATAATAATTAGAACATGTGACACATTTATTTGTTTTTCGGGTTTGTTCAACGCCGTCATAGCCAACTAGGAGTAACTGTACTTAAAATCCGCAGCAAAATCGCCATATAAAAATATTAAATTGGCAAGATTTCGAAAACTAAAAATTTTCAGAATAGACAACCTTACACAAACTTACCCTTATTTTTAATGCCAAATAAAAAATAATTATAAAATTTGGGGGGTTCCATTTGAAAATGTAGTTTTTTTTGCATTTTTTCTCGATTTCATTTCTAATCTTATTTTTTGAATACCCTGTATTAATAGTTATCAAAATATTATAAGGTATTTTAAAGTGTACTAATGGTATTTTATTCTTAGATCTATTTCACATTTTTTGGCCACTCTGTACATTATTTCGGATATTCGGCTACGGCTAAGGAGGTTTCCAAACAAGCAAAACTTTTTAGCACGAGCGACTTTTTTCGAAAAAATGACGGATAAAAAGTTTCCCATTTGTTACACTTTCTACCACACACGCAAATAGCTAAGTAATATTCCGGATTTGGAAACAAATATAACTAAAAAAAAAACAACCACGCCTAATCGGATTATAACAAATGCATCTTATAAGACTAAAGTAGTTACCCTTGAACCAAACTTAAGGTTATGCAAATCCAAATAAGACAATGATTCATGGTTCACGTACTATTAACAACTAACGAACAAAGAACTCCGATTACCTTTTTTTACTGTGAAATAATTTAAATGTCGAATGCTTAAGCAGTCAATATCAATACTCTCACTTATGCAATATGCAACAGATATAATTGTTTAGCGTGAGCAATCAAGATTTCTTTATTAACTTACAAGGGGATATACCGGGTGGCCCGCTGAGGTCGACGAGCGGCTGTATCTCGATAATTGTTTGTCTTACAGCTCTCGGGTCTGGTCTTGTTCTAAAGCTAATTGATAGATAGTCTAGATAGATAGATAGGCCCGAAATATACGTTTTTCCAAAAATATACCATTTTTTTTTAGTAAGCCATGACGGATATTAAAAACAAACAAAAGAACACAGTCCTATGTGTCATAATAATAAATTCTGTCAGAGCATTCAGGTTCTCTAAGTTGTTTTAAAAATTTCTAATTAATAGTGAAAAATCAGTTTGTCCTAATTATGGCAGAGCATGTAAACTTTGAAAAGTACGACATGCTCGTTTGTTATATCCCGTGTAACGAAAATGCAGATGGAGCCTTAGAAGTGTATTTGAATAGGTGACTATAAGCCCTTATGTAGTAATTCAATGAAATTTATAAATTTTCTTAAATTACTTGTAGATATCCCGAAAGACGACAACCGGATAAACGAATTTTTTCAAGAATAAAATCAAATTTAATTGAACACGGTTCATTTTCTAAACCTCGCCCTAAAATCTACCACAAGGATAATCGCGAGACTGATGAAATAAATGTGTTAGCTTCAATTGAAATAAATTCAAGTAGTTCTTGCAAAAAAGTGAAGGTTCGGTCGGAATAATTAAATCAGAGTGCAAACAATCCTAAAAAAACACAATTTTAAGCCATATAAATTACACCGTGTACAAAACTTACATTCTGGTGATGCACAGCGCCGTATAGAGTTTTGCAATTGGTATTTACAAAATCTGAACAGGGAAAACAATTTTGAAAAAACCGTTATATGGTCTGGTGAGGCTCATTTTACCAGTGCTGGCATGTTTAATCGACGGAATACGAGGTTTTGGTCTCAGGAAAATCATCATGTACCTAATATTTCCAATCGAACGGCAAGGCAGATTTGGCTTTAGCGTTTCATGCTTTATACTGAATAGCAAAATAGTTTATAATATATTTGAAGGAGGCCTTAATGCAAATAAATATTTGGAAATTCTGGAAAACGTTGTGCCAGAAATAATAGAAGATGTGCCCTTAGCTGGTCTCAATAACTTGCATCTTTAACAGGATGGAGCGCCCGCTCACAATGCCCAAATTGTAAGGGCCTACCTAGATAATAACTTCCCAGGTCGCCGGATTGGAACTAATGGACCTGTAAGATGGCCACCAAGGTCACCCGACTTGGTCGGTTTTGGATTTCTTCTTATGGGGATAGCTTCAAAATAAATTTATTCCATTCAGTACTAAACAATGGCAGATTTAAGAATTGCGATTGACAAAGGTTTTAGGGAGTTACAAACGCGGCTGTGTGAAACAGGTCTAAGGCATAATGGAGAACAATTTGAGCAATATTTATGAGGGAGTTCAATAAATTTTCAATTTTTGTGTCTAATATTTAATCACACCAGTATTTTTTTTAATATCCGTCATTGCCTGACGAGCTGACGAAGAACCTCGACAGCCTAGAACATCGAAGACAGGTTGGGGATTTGACTCTCTTTTACAGATATTTTCATGGAAGGTGCTCGGCTGACCTTGCCCTCTTAATTCCGCCCAGAGCGACGAATAGCAGAAATACACGACGAACCACTGCCGCCCATCCATATGTGGTTAAGCTTAGTACTCCTCGAACTTCATTATTTAAGAATTCTTTCATCTGGAGGACTCCTTGTGGAACGACCTTCCCGAGGTCGTTTTTCCAAACGAATATAACCTCCAACGATTCAAAACCAACGTGAATCGCTTTATTCGCACACGCACCACTCCCAGAGTGTCCTAAAGGATTTTTCCTATAGTGCTTGTGTTTGTTCATAAAAAAAAATGGCCTACTAAAAAAATGGTATATTTTTGAAAAACGTATCTTTCGGGCCTAATACTAAAACTAAAAATAAAGTGTTATATATTTTTGAGAAGCTTGTTACAAACTAAATTATATTACTAAAAAATATATAGGGTGAATATATAGGGTGATCCATTTTAAAAAAGAAAATTTGTTTATTTTCCTAGAAAACTATTGAATGTAGAAAAAATCGTCTAGTACGTCACTGGATTCTACGTAAAAAATTACAAAAAGAACATTTTATTTCTTTTTGATACATTACGGGGTAACCGAGATATGGGAGGTGTCCTAAAATGCAAAATTCTCACAAACATCCCGTATATCAAAAACAAGGCGGCCTAGAAAAATTCTGATTACGGCATCTTTTGTTTCACAAAAAAGTAGCACAGTGCTGCGAAAACCGCATCCTTCTATCTTTACTAATAACGGAGATACCCGGTAAAACTACCCAAAAATGGACACCCTGTACATGCCTAGAAATATTTGCTTGATCTACAAAATTCTTAATGGATTTATACAATTTTATTATTTTATGGCATATCTTCGGTATATTAGTGATTGAATGTATGTGCGGTCATGGGCGTCGTTAGAAAGTTTTGTAGGGGGTGGCAATGATAAAATGAGTAATTTTATAAACTTAATAACCAGGACGCTAGTGGTAGCAAAAGGGGAACTACGCCCTACGAACAAACCCAAAATACACACCTAACTTTGGTGAATAGTTTATAGTAAATACCAGAAAAACCGATGCGGAAGGTGTGAATTCATTTGACAGAAATTTTGGCCAATTCTCGTTATATTTAATTTTAAAAGTGCGACATTTTTACTTAAGTCACAACAGACGAACTAAAGCCATTTTTTTCGAGGAGTTTTCCATTTTCTGAAGGTTTTTCAGAACCTTTAAAACGATCCCGGTTTTACGCTATATTCAAAAAGAGGGGTTTGTTCGGGTTTGTTCCCGAAAACAAATCAAAAAATTACTCCATATTTATTTTAAGAAACAATGCGTAGTATGCTTATTTGTATTTTAATGGTATTCTACGGTTGTAATGCCAACTATGCAATAATTTCATCGTAAAAAAGTTTATTGTTTGGGTTTGTTCACGAGATCTCCCGAGTGTCATGGCCAGTTGTAATACGTATTTTCCGTATAAGTTTTGATTCAATTTAAACCAAAAAAAAGCTTCTCTCGACTGAGACGGGAGTAATGGGTTCATAAGTTCATTTTTCAGTTGAACAGAATCAAATGTTTTATATTGCTTCAATAAACTGTCAAATAGTTCTTGCGGAAACAATTTTGAATAGGATTAAAAATTATTTTTGGTCAATAAATCGAAAAAACTTAATTCACTTATGTTCGAAAATCTAGTTTTAATTTAATTAATAACAGTGGCTAAAATTTCTTTATAAATGTGTTTATAGAGCAGCTTCGGATCCGCTATATTTTCGATGACACTATCCCACCATGCACCTCCGCGAATGTCGAATTTACTTTACGACTTTAAAAATACGTACCAAATTTGAAAAAAAAATAGAAAAAACATACTATCCTTTCCGCTAACGAAATAAAAGATTATTGATGTATAAAGTTGACAACTTACAGGGAGGGGGGGGGGGGGGGGGGCGGGCAAACCCCGTCTTGCCCCTCCCAAACGACGCCCATGTGTGCGGATGATCAATATTGTGTGCATGTGCGAGTTTTATGTATTTGGGTACCTATACCAAAGTTTTATACTGTAGGTACCTATATTTGTATTTTATGTTATTTATTTATTTCTCTTTTTCTGGATTGTTCGGGGTTCAGTAGAGTACCCTCTGGCTAGACTGCACCTAGGATCGACTCCATATTGTATAATAAAAAAAAAATAAAAGATACTAAGTATTTTGTATTTTTTTGTATGTTTGTTCTAACAAAAACCATTTATTATTATTTATTAAAATAAAGCTATGATTAGAACAATATGAATGTATGAAACTTTGTGTATTTGTAAGTACGTTATAACTTGAAAACAAATGAAAATCGAATAAGGAATTTTGCAAACTTACAAATTACCAATTTTTTCCATAATAACAGTAAGTAAGGAAGTAAATAGTCTAAAACATTTTTCTTTGTGTGTAATCGATATACTTGGATATTTTTAGTTTCACGCTCCAGGCAGTGCCGTATTACCGTACGGGTTCACTGGCATATCCGTATCGTTGACGACGTTTGGTGCACAAAAATATTTAATTAATAAATAGACAGAATTGTTTTTATTCTGTCAGAATCATACAAGGTATTAAACAGTAATCAATGATGCGAAGTCTGTACTGAGATTCCTAAATCTACCGCCTGCGTTTGAAACCGAAAAGTATAATATTATCCCATCATAACATCACATTGTAATGTTTTAAGGAAATCACAGTGGCAACGCTGTACGCACGTGCAACCGATTATACTACGATTACTACGTGTGTGTGGTCCTGAAGTTTAGGTCTTTCATTCATTTTTCTACTGCGGTTGTGATCTATTGTATTTTTGAACTAATCTTTAGTGTTTTTTTTTCAACTAGAACTATTTAGAGTTATTTATTAGCTATCTACAATGGTTCTTCGGTGCGGGGTGTGTTAGAAATACAACTATTCTAACCCCGGATTAATATTTCGTCGGTAAGTGAGATTAATGAGTTTATGTTTTAGATTTTTTTCTTCATATTATTTGAATTTCTGTAAAAAATACCTACAACGATTACCTACTTATTTATGATTAATGCTGGATCGAAATTATCTAAACGCGTACCTTATTACAGCGTTGTCATTTTTTAAAACTGTAGAACTGTGCATGATTGTAAATAAATGGTGTTTTATCAATGGAATGTTTTGTCTTTCCTTTTATATTATTATTATATGTATATGGTGGCGCCTGTTCTATTAGGGTAATGCCCGGGGCCCGGCATCACCAAGAACCGCACTGCTCCAAGGATAGACTAACATATTTTATTCTGTTAAAAATATTTTATTCGTTCGTTAAAGTACTAAAATATATTTCTTATTGTATTTATCATGGCCATCCAGAATGCTGAAAAAAAAGAGAAGAAGAATTAGAACACGTACATTATTATTTAATTTCTGAAAAGCTATTGTCAAAGTGTATATTAGTTAGTAACTTTTTAAGGTTAGGGATAATTCTGTGTCATGAATGCCGTATTTTGGACTTCCATTGTCTTTATTTATTTTGTAACACAACGTTTCAACTGTAAACATCTCCAGTCGTCTTCAGGGTGAATACTGAATAAGTTACTTATAGGGGGGGCGGAAAGTTAGTTGAGCATGCCCGAGATGGGTGCGGCCATGGGTTACCACTGGATAACGTACTTAACCTAAGTTTACTTCTACTTAACAGGGGGTTTCCAAATGTTTCTTATATCTAAAGAAGGTTTACTAAAACAATCAGGAGTCTCAGTTATGACGGCTGCTTCTTTGCATTTCCTTTTTCGCCAATGTTCTTATTGGAGTATTATTTTTGACTGTTCCCATTAATTCCCATAAATTATGAGAAGATTGGAGAAAATCCAGCAAATTATCAAAAATTAATGTGTGGATATTTTCGAGAAAAACTTGTATATAAGTTGTAAAATTCAGACGATTCTAAAATGCCAAAGTTTAAAAGTGTGCGGTTTATAATAGAATATATGACATGTCAAAGCACCATGCAAAATATTTACTTACGAACTTCTTCTTGTCCTGTTGTTCTCTTCTTTTGCTGGTTATTCGGTTGGGGATAAGTCAATACATTTTCTGATGGCGGCGATGAAAATAATTCGTTTGTGTTCAAAAGAATTTCCGCTAAAAGATTCTAAAAGTAAAAATAAATGAATTCATCATATGAACCTGCTTCTGCCATATTCTAGTGAAAAAGATAACTTCCTTATGTCAAATAATAAATTATTATATCATTGTTATTTTTTGTAAAATATAGAGGGTGTTTCTTAATAACATTGGTTACAAGGTTATTCTTGGGTTTGTTTTCAGAAAAAAACTTCATATGAACATATGTCCTAAACGTCTTAACTTTTGAGATACAGGGTGTTAAAGATTGATATGTTTTTTTCAAAATTTGTTAAGGTTAATTACTTAAATACGTGACAACTAGACTAGGTACACAACTGTCAAAACTGCTTATGTTTACAAAACAAAATGAATTTAATTTTGTATATGAAACCTGTAAGTCAAACGACAAAAAATCAAGAGACGACATTTGCTCAGCAAGGAATGAGAATTTCAAAAATATTTTTTATTTAAAAAAAAAAGTGGTTTACCATTCTTTTCTTCAAAAATACCAAGGGCAATTCCTGCACGAACGCCACTGGTCAGAATAAAAACACATGATGAATAGAAAGTGTGTAGCATATTTCACAAAAATATCTAGAGCAGTATCACAGATATAAGACGATTAAGACATATGTTTTTTCTGAAAATGGACCCAAGAATATCCTCCTTAAATATTTTTTAAAATTTAATTAAATTAATTTTAAAAAATATCGTTTTGTTCTTTGTCCTCTTATCTACCGAACTCATTTTACGAAAAAGTGGCACCTCTATCGTCCTTCGTATAAGTACTTACTTGATGTATTGAGAAGTAAAATAGATTACGGACAGTAGATATGGATACTCAACTGGAGGCTGAAGTACTAACACGCTTGGAGGAGGATGATATGGAGGATTCTCAAATGGATAGTTGTCGGGAGTGTATAGATAGTGATGTTCTTAGAAGTAAAATAAATCTTAAGGGTAAATTCTTGAATTGAATTGATGACATTAATAACTATAGACCGATAAGTGTCATGAATAATTTTGGTAAGATATTTGAAAGAAGTCTTAAAGACCGACTTATGAAGTTCTTTAAAGATAATAATGTTTTAAACAAAAATCAATTTGGCTTCGTTGAGCGATGCGATGTGTGAGCTGGTGGGACAAATTACCACTAACCTTGACGCTGGAAGGAGAAGCATCGCGGTATTTTTGGATCTGGCTAAGGCGTTTGATACGGTACCTCATAATAAGCTACTAAATGTGCTTGAGCTCTATGGAGTTAGGGGTGCTGCGTTGAACGTCTTCGGTTCCTACTGATCGGATCGTAAACAATTTGTCAAGATCAGACAATCATTGAGCAATGCTATGACGGTTAAAATAGGTGTTCCACAGGGGACAGTTATTGGTCCAACCTTATTTATAACATACATAAACTCCCTTGCTAATTTGGACATAAATGGTACATCCATTTCATATGCCGATGACACTGTGCTCCTCTTTTCAGGGGAGAGTTGGGGTGAGGTTAGGGAACGGGCTGAGATGGGATTGGTTAGTGTAAAACAATGGTTAGATTACTATCAGTTAACCTTAAATGTAAATAAAACTAATTATATTGCCTTTTCTGCAACAGCTGTAAACCGCCCTGATTTTTCCACCATTTCAGTTCAGAACTTTGAAAATCATATAAAAGAGGTCCCTAGTACGAAATATTTAGGCATAGTTATAGATAGACACTTAAAATGGGAAGACCATATTATTAAAGTAAAAAATAGTATAAGGAAACTAATTCATAAATTTTATCAATTACGAGAAATGTTACCCGAAAATATCCTTATGTTGATATATAGATCACTAGTGGAATCTTTGATTAGGTATGGATGGCATAGTTGTGTGGGGGGGACTTTATGGTACTGCACTAAGACAACTTAACGTAACACAGAACTTTATCCTTAAAATCATATTTAAAAAACAAAAAAGATTCCCCACACACATGTTATATTTTGTAAAGAATTTTAATGTTAGATCATTGTATATATTGTCCGTATGTATTTATGTTCACAGTGAAAAATGTGTAAAAATGTATATCAGTCATCAGCATGAAACTAGAAACAAAATTCAAAGGAATATTCAAATTCCTAGTAGTAATACTAAATTAAATCAGAGATTCGTGGGTTACTTGGGCCCAAAATTTTATAAGATGTTGCCTCTAAATATTAGACAAATAAAAAACAGAACATTATTTTGTAGACGCTGTAGAGTTTATATTTTTGAGAATAATACTATATTTACAAATATTTTGTAATTTAATGATTCTCAATGCATGCTAAGTAAGTTGTTTTAAGTTTTAAGTCGTGTGTAGGGATGTAATTGTCATGTATATCATGCAAATGTTGGATATGGATAGATTTAATTCTTTTTCTTTTTGTATTGTACAGCTACAAACTTTCAGATTACTATTGACACATACAACTGTTAAATCAGTTAGGTGTCCTATATTTATATGAGGATTTATTGTTAAAGCTAGTGGTTAAATCTATATTGTAATGTATTACTTTTACAGAAGGTTTTGAATAAATTTTGATTTGATTTTTTTCTATTAGATCGGTAATTATGAAATATTTTCGATAGCAAGTTACGCAGAGCGCGGAAGTGTAACGCGAACGGGCCCGGTTGAGGCATCTATAATCGAGTTTCATGCAATGTGAATCATTGATATTTCTTATTTTGCGTCATTCGAAAGCGTAGCTCTGCCACGCTCTGACCTTCGTTCTTCGCTAGCTGGGTGACTTGCGATCGAAAATATTTAATAACTACCGATCTAATAGAGGTGCCACTTTTTCGTAAAATTGGTTTTGCAGATATGAGGATAAAGAACAGAACGGTATTTTTTTAAATTAATTTAAGGTGGGAGGCGAGCATGTTAAAACTATTTAAACAATTAACTTGTTATTAATTTGCATTCGTTCGCAATGACAATTTTTTTAATACAATTCGAAAGCTAAGCTAACATAACAAAGTGTTACATTAAAAAAATTGACACAATCGGTACAACTGGAGATATTAAATTTCAAGTATGAGAAGATTGGCGAAAATCCAGCAAATTATCAAAAATTCTTGTATGGATATTCTGGAAAATAAATTTTTTTCAGCAAAATCCTGAAATACGGGTGAACTAATTCTATGTATACAAGTTGTAAAAAAAATTTCGGACGATTCTAAAATGTCAAGGTTAAAAGACCCATGCGCAAGAAGTTTTTTATAAAGGATTCTGTCGGGCCGGATGTTATCTCAAACGGTTTCACTATAACTGATTTACCTTGTAACAGAGTTGTTTTACATTTTTACACAGTTTGGCAACATTCCGCCGTAACATGTGTTTATTGCACAGCTGGGCACTGTAATATGATTAATAACCGCGGAGTCACCTGTGAGTACGAGGGTATGTTACCCCAATTTTTAAACGTTCGATTTGGAAAAAAAATGTATAGCACTTCTCTAGGACACCCCAGGACTCAATATAATACGTCATTTCCATAACACCCTGTATAACGAAAATGCAGAAACATAAAGTTTATATTTTGTACTTGATTTGTATTTTTTAAAAGTGTCGCGTTCTACTTTTCATTTTTAAGAATATTATTTTCTGTTGTTATGTCGCTCTGAATAAATGAAATTTGAAAAATGAATAAAAGTTAATTAAATCATGAAAAAGAATCAAGTGATTAAATCATTTCAATCCTGATTTGAATCACTTGATATAAGCCAGCGCAACCCTGCCTTGTAATTATATTTTAATCACGAACAGACCATCAACTCATGTGATTTAAATTCTATGTATTAAAAATTTTTGATTTTTATATATAAATATAAAAATATAAAGTTACTTACCGCTCGTCTTACCGTATCCACCAAGTCAGCATAGTGTGCAGGAAATCCACTTGTCCTTACATTTGTTACTGCAAATATGCTTCCTGCTGCACGATACGTCTTTCTTAGATCTTCTGACAAAGATCTCCTGGATGTGGTTACGAAAAGAATATCGTGCTGTGGCCCACCCCATGCTACTGATGTTACATCTCTAGCAGGAATGGGGATTATCTTAAAAAAAATAAATAAAATTATATTGAGTAGAACAAATGTTATTTTTATAAACAAAGATTGTAGCAACCTTTTCAAATTCCTATCTGAAAAATATAAATATATGTCAGTTGAGACGGGGAAAGACTGAATGTCCATTTATTAACTTTTACGTTCAGTTCAGTTGCGCTCCGCTCGCAGTAGCCGTTCGCTGGAAAACAACTTCTGATTTACAAACTTTCATTTGTTCAAGTCGAACGTCAGGCGGCGGAACTGAACTCAACTGAACTGCAACGACAAAGTTTGTAAATGCCACTTTAATGTGCGTCATCACCTGTAACAGTATAATTCAAATGGAAATTATGTACATCAAATAAGACAAAACCACGTCAGCAGTGAGTGGACTTGATTAACATGATGAAGGCCGTATATATACAAAATCCTCAAATCATTATACGTATTTTAAATTTTATTTAATTACATACAGGGTGGTGAATTGTTGAGATCCAATGTAATTTTTGAGGTGGCTGAATATTGTTCTTGACCGTCTAAATGTGTCCGCCTAATAGAGATGTGCGCCCATGGGAAATTTGTTATTAGGTAATATGTAAATGCAAAATATTACTATGGATATGTATGTACAAATAAACATAACAAAAATACACTAGTTTTAGTTAGGATGTAGTACTAAAAAAATCTAATAACGTAGTTTGACGTGTTTGCATTTTATACTTCCAATCTAGAAAATGTAATTCCAAGTCTGATAACAATTCCATGGCTGTAGAGTCACCTCTATTCTTTGCATACTCTTATAATTCCTTTATCATACTAATGGCTTGTTGATAATTGGTGACATTTGTTTGATTACTGCATTCAACTTCTTCATCAGAGTCGTCAGATAGTGATATGGTTTCAGTTTGGACTACATAATCGATAGGAATGGGGTAACTATAATCTTCTAATAGCACATTGCTATCAATGTTAATGAACTCGCCCAATTCATTGTTATCAAATTACAAACTTCCACAACATCAATATTGTCTTTCAGACTCAAAACGAGACATTTTTATGCCATTGTTTACGATTTTAACCTTACAACTCACAAATAAACGGCGGACTGCTGTCGGGAAATCACACATAATTTCATTCGGCGAAGTTCTTTCGCTCTGCCGCGCATACGCGATATGTTGCCGGTCTGTCTTCAGAGAGTTTTTGCACCGTACTTATTCGTCTCCCAAATACTTTTAAAAAAATTTTGTCCGTTAAAAGGAGGGTTTTCGCACTCTTTGTATGAAAGCAGCCTGTTCGCGTCCGCCCAAAGGAGAGTCCGCCCAAGAGAGGTTGATTTTCATGGAATTTCATATTCCTAGTTCCGGACTATGAAAAATGTTCGCTTAATAGAGATGTGCGCTTATTAGAGGTGTCCGTTAGGAGAGGTCTCACTGTAAACCCGCGCGGGCATAAGTAATCCATTATGTAGATGGTATCTAAGGTATAAAAACACAATATTGCACTGGTATGACATAAAATCATTTTGATACTTCATTATTCCACAGGGCGCTTTGAAATTAGATAAAAAAAATCATTTCAATTATCTTTATATAATATGTCGAATAACCAATGTTAGAATTTGTAAAAGACACGTTTTTAACTGATAGTTGTACCTACAGTTCTCTAACAGAATCATTAATATCGGACTAAAAATAAACCTACCTACCTATAATACCTACAGTTATCTAACAGAATCATTAATATCGGACTAAAAATAAAAAGTTATTAAGCCTAAAAATTTATCAAAATTTTGTATAATGTTCATTCAGTAAATAGTTTTATTTAAAATCCCCATTAGCCGAGCGCAAGTTTTTGCATTAAAGATGGCAATATATATGAAATTTTGCTTCCAGATATTCCTCAATCGTTATTCGCTGGTAAACGATACCTTTAAAATTTAACAGGAAATAATAACTATAAGTATGATCTTCCTCAACAAGAATTTATTTCCATTATTTTTATATATGAGTTGTGGGTGGCTTCTTTAAAACATCTTATTTGGAATGCATTAAAAAATTTGCAGTATTCGCGTAATTTCCAAATTCTCAAATACTTTATATCGCTAGTCCATATTGTGGGCTTTCCTCAACGCTATTATAAATTATGTTAAATGAGCACACATTTCTGGTTTAGATTTACAATAATCATTTTACCTGGAGAAGTTGTCCATTCCTTGGATTGACCCTTATAATAGCACCGCCGCCATACAGTGCTACCCAAAGATTGTCTTCCTTATCGATAGTCATTCCATCAGGAACTCCCGTAATTTGTGGATATTTGGTTATATCAATTACAACTTTTGGATTGGAAATTTCACCTTTTTCTTCGTCATAGTCGTACTCAACCACCTGACAAAAAAAAAACATAGAGAAAGGAATACTCCTTTCAAAATATTATTGAAATATTATTCACAACAGTTTTAGATCGGGAGAAGGTTGGGTCATCTATTTTAGCACTGGATTCTTTAAACTTATCGATTCTGTTAAATTTCGAAAAACTATATTTGTTTTATTATTCAGCAACCTATACAGGGTGCCCCAAGTAAAGTGGCCTATTAGAAGTATCTCGAGAACTAAATGAGATTTTATTTTGAAAATTTGGCTGTGGCTATAAGAGATGGTTTTCTACGTTTCTAAAATATTTTGGATGATGCGGTGTTGCTGGATCATACCGAAAGTGGTAGCAACTTTTTATCTCTACACCTAATCCTTACGATGGTCGATATTATGAGAAATATTTACTGAAAAAAAATAACCAAAATAGAAAAAAATCATAAATCAATCAGGTAAAAATATAAGATTTGATTCAATAATTAAGCAGTTATTGGTCTTAAACATGTAGTCATAGCTCCATGTAGATTATTTTTTGCTGGTCTGCGGAAGATAAAATCTCGAAACTGATGACGATACATGGGATACAATAATGTACCTTCATTCTCCCAAAATTAGCTACTAATAATTTTTGTTATTATGTCGACGCACTTTTTTTTTGGTTCCGGCCAAAATACTCTTTAATTTATTTTTATAGGATATGGCGGACCATAAAAATAAAACTCTGATTGTAAGATTCAATACTTTCATCTAATCAATTTACATATTCCGTTTGTAAGTATGGGGGTACGTTATTCCCCAACTGTGGTTCATTCCCTGATTCCACCGGGGATTTTCAGGAATCGACCGGGTGATTTTCTCTCGAACCTGCATGGGCGCCGCTAACATGGGAATTTTAATTTGACGGTTTTATGAGAATGTCGTGACCATACGAGACCATACGATTTTTAGGTAAGAAAATATTAATTTTTTATTGTTTTCTATAGCGTACCCCCGGTTATAGATTTTTTGTCCCTAAAGGGTATCGGAGTGAGTGTTTATTGGTGAAAAATCGTCTTTATTATAAATAATCATGGTGTATTCATGTTGTAGTTTGTAAATTTAAATAAGGATATATCTTTTCATCGGTAAGTATGGTCATGTTTGAATATTTAACCATCTGATATAACCAAACTTTAACATTGTTGTCATTCAGCCAACACACATGTAGTTCTCTCTTCCACCCATTACTGATTTTCAATAACATTTCACACAATCACAGCTTCACTCTCCAAGAGTTTTACGAATGGATTATGGGATCTGTCGTTTACAATAACTTTGGGTGTCCCATTTAAAAAATATATCTTTATGTTATCACTCTTTTTGGGTCACCTTCTGTATTTATGGAAAAATATTTTCTTGAAATAAACCCCATGATACATTATAAGTCAGCATATGATTGAAATTTCTAACTTAATTCGTATAGGAGCTATGGAAGCCCGACGCACTATTGCAGGACCATTTATCTATACATAGATCCGTCACATGCTAACCTTACGTGTAGGCGAATCAATATAGTACATCTTGTTATTTGCCTTATTCCAACACAATCCATTGCTTATATTTACTGGAGATATTTCCACTTTGGGACTAATCAGTGTGTCTCTTGTTAGTTTATACAAGATTCCTTGATTGGACTCTAAAGCCCCGGTTTGAAGATTTTCGAAGCCCATTGTGCCTGTTGGAAGTGAAATACAATTATTATGACATCAGTTAATACACATTGAAAAAATTTTCAAAATATCGTCCTGCAGCCACCTGCAAGCCTCTTTGAAAACTGGGAAAGCATGTTTTACAAATGTTGATGAGCATGTAATTTTTTTCTTCTTGGAAGCTAATTCTTACTTACATTTTCATCGAAATAGAATTACACCAAATTTAATTACTTTATGCCATGATCAGCATAACGATCAAATATTAAGGAATGACGGATGGAGCGCCACCGAATTTTGGTAAACATATCCGAAACCATTTGGATGAAACGTTTCCTGGAAGATGGATAGAAAGGCGGGCGGGCATTGAATGACCTCCTAGATCTTCATATCTAATATCTTTAGATTTCTAGTTTCGTGGTCATTTAAAGACGTACGAAAACTCTTTCGAGGATCTTGAAAACGAAATTTTACATGCTGTTCAATCTATTTCTCTTCAACATTTGCAAAACGTGCTTTCCCAGTTTTTAGAATGGCTTGGGCACTGTCAGGTGGCTGAAGGACGATATTTTGCACCTTTAGTTAAATCATTCTTATTTTAAATTATCGTTTATGTAAAAATTGTTACTTATTTTTTTAAATAAAATATATTGGTTTCAGTGGCGGCTCGTGACCTATGATAGAATGTGTAACGACCAAACAATTACTTTCTAGGTGTTTTAAATGTAGAAAGAACAAGTAATAAGAAGATGCGTTAGGTAAAACATATTTTTATTTATTTTTTTATTTTATCCAAAGAAATGCAACTTTTGGAAAATAAGAAAAGATTTCTTAGTGTGTATAGCTGTCGGATCTTAACGTCGTCGCATGCAACCCTCGTAACAATATTTATACAGACTAATACTACTAAAGCAATCTACGAGCTATCAAGAAAACCGAATGATGTCTAATATATACCACTACGCCATCTACGGCTACGTCATTAGGCGCAACCAAGACGAGAACAATAGATAACTGTTTTATGACGAGAACGAATCGAGCCACGATACTGACAACTTTACATTCTTCATATATTTTCAGTGTTTTTTAGTTTAAATCCTTAAATAAAATGGTTTAAAATCATATCGAGTAACATTTATCGACCCTACACAATAGTGCTTAAACGTAAAGTCAATTCTTCGGTTCTTAATTGTAGAAAATTGATCAATAACAGCCTCATTAAGTTTGGAATACCCTCTATAAATTTTTTTTCATATATTTCATTTTTAAACTTTCTAATAAAGTCCCTACATTTACCCTTTGTGGTCTGCGTTAAATTAATTTCGGATTTAGGTGTTCCCGCATTCTTCACTTCAATTTTTTGCTTCAAACTCAAAGAGCTAAAGTTATTTCTTAAATAGAGTCCACCGTCAACTATTTATTTTAACTTAATATATAATATTAAAACATACACGCTCGAATTTCTAACTAGATGCACGAACAGACAACAGCGCGGTGCACACAAAAACTGTACGCCTTTTCCATGTTAAATCGCCATAGCCCCGTTATCCCCCGCTGCCACCCGCCACCTGTTACTACAAAGAAACTGCACTACTTAATCGCACGTGCGAGCAAGTCTCGTCATAATCGTCATTTACCTCGACCGAGGCACGGTTGCCGGATCTATACAGTTTGGTTTGACGGGATGATAAAATATTAGGGAGGGTCGGCCTTTATACGATAAATAATATTCAATGAATATAAATTAATATTTTTTATTCGTTTTGTTTTGGGGGTGCACGTGCGCATGTGCTCCTGTGGAAGAGCCGCCACTGATTGGTTTCTTCTTCACTTATTTGTTAATATTTCCGAAACAATTGAATTCTAAATTTATTGAGAATTTAGAATAATTAATAATATACAGGGTTGTCCATAAAAAAAATGAAATGTAATGTCACCCATTGACAGTTGATGACGTTACTGACATATGGAATGCAGTCAAATTATACATCTCTTATAGAACCAGTATTTAAAGATATTAATTTCGAATTTCACACAATGCTTTAGCATGAAGAGCCACGTCTCTTGAGAGAAACAAAACAAATACCAATCAAATAATCAAAATATGGGGGATCCAGTACCAATAGACTCCTCTAGTATCAGCGCCAGTGACTTCCAAGCTATCTATTTTTTGGTGCCTACAAGTATCTCTTTTCAATTCTGTCGTATCGACAGCGACTTAGTGTAACAGTAGCAAAAGGAAGGGCCTTTGCAGATTTTCGAACTAAACATCTAAAATTCTTACATTTTACTTACCAATCCATAGTCGACCAGTTTTATCTGCCTTTCCATCATTAAATCTGCTCTGTGGAAATTGTGATGATACAGTTGTCAGTACCTACAAACACAATAAAAAATGTTATTGAAATAATTCTTATCCATGTATGTGGTTTCTAAGTTAGAACAAAAAATTTAAGGGCATATTCCTAAGGAAATTCTAGAGAAAAACAAGTCCTATAATATACAGGGTGTCCCATAACTAATGGTACACAGGAAAATTGCAGATTCCTTGGGTAAAAATACTGCGATTTGGCCATACTTAGTTTAGTTCAATAGCTGGTAATAACCGAGATACAGGGTGTCCAAGTAAAAATTTAATTTTCAATTTTCCTAAATAATTTATTTCTGAATCAATATTTTTGTACAAAATTTTGTGACTAGGTTTTTTTTGAGGAAAGGAATTTGAATTTGTTAATAATTTTGATGTAGATTGTAAGGGGCGCTCTCTGCGGTACTCTGGATACATAAAAAGAAGTGGAACTTTCTGATGCCTTAGTATAATTATGTTTTTATTAAAAATATCAGTTTTTCCATAATTTTTAAGCAATATAAAGGTATACTTTGTAAATGTCGCCCCGACTAATCGTTTCAAGATAATTTCAATTACAATTTCTAATGCGCCCGTTTAAATTTTGATTTGTAAATGTGAAATTTGTCACAGTAGGCTTTGGTAAAAACAAATACAATGAAAGCACTTTGAAACCTCATTTATGTCAAAGTTTATTTTCATTTGTCAGCATTGTGGGTGTTTTTAAGGAGTTTTTGAAGATACTGGTATCAAAAATTAAACTAAAAATGCCGCGACATAACTGTTTTCTAACGTAGAAATGCGAGACATGGTATGTTTATACGCACAAGAAAATGTTAACAGACAATGTCCAATATATCGTTGTCTTCTAATTTCTTTTTTTTTGTAATATTTCTGTTGCAAGTGTCCCATCTTGCCCCTCCTAAACGACACCCATGCTTACGGCACATCGGCGGTATTTGGAAATGTACTATCCAAATAGAAGGGAGTCAGATTTAAAAATTTTTAGAAGCCTATACGACAGACTGGGAGAAACAGGATCCTCCACTATTACGTTTTGGACGCAAGGATCCTGTTTCTCCCAGTCTGTCGTATAGGCTTCTAAAAATTTTTAAATCTGACTCCCTTCTATTTGGATAGTACATTTCCAAATACCGCCGATGTGCCGTAAGCATGGGTGTCGTTTAGGAGGGGCAAGATGGGACACTTGCAACAGAAATATTACAAAGAAAAAGAAATTAGAAGACAACGATATATTGGACATTCTCTAGGTTTTGCCTTGGATTGCGTCTGTTAAAATTTTCTTGTGCGTATAAACATGCCATGTCTCGCATTTCTCCGTTAGAAAACAGTTATGTCGCGGCATTTTTACTTTAATTATTGATAACTCTTCAAAAACTCCTTAAAAACACCCACAATGCTGACAAATGAAAATAAACGTTGACAGAAGTGAGGTCTCAAAGTGCTTTCATTGTATTTGTTTTTACCAAAGCCTACTGTGACAAATTTCACATTTACAAATCAAAATTTAAACAGGCGCATTAGAAATTGTAATTGAAAATATCTCGAAAACGGTTAGTCGGAACGACATTTAAAAAGTATACCTGTCACAAGATTTTGTGGAAAAATATTGTTTCAGAAATAAGTTATTTGTGAAAATTGAAAATTAAATTTTATATATCTCGGATATTACCAAGTATGGCCAAATCGCAGTATTTTTACCCAAGGAATCTGCAGTTTTCCTGTGTACCATTAGTTATGGGACACCCTGTATATGTGGGGTATATGCTTCATGCTTCGTCGATGTGCCAGACCCTATTAATTTTAATTTTAAAAACATTGTAAGTGCAGTGTTTCTTTTTATAATTTTTTTCTTATACTTTAATTATACTCTACAAAAACGATTTATTGTATTTGTTGGTATTGATCAGTTGTTTCCATAATAAAATTACCTCAGGAATAATAGAGGAAACTTCATTTTCTCCTTTATGTTAAGAGTTAGATAAAAATTCGAAATACAAAAGTTGTAGAATCAGTCAGGTGCACATTATAAAATTTTATTGGAGTATACAGGGTGGCCCACCAACACGTGGAGATTAACTTAATTTTTTTTTTTAAATGGAACACCCTGTATTTATATCAATTTTTGGATTATGCATAAAATTATTAAACTTAGTTTGTCCAAAATTTAAATTTTTTCAGAAAAATTGTATGTATATACCAAATATATATCTATATTAAGAACTAGAGGTATAAATTCAAAAAACTTTTAGTATGCAAGATAGGAGTCTTATATTTTCTGCGCTCCTTGTACCCTTATTGAAATTGACCAATGGTACAATAGGTAATTTTTTTTACTAATTTATCAAGAACTTTTGCTCAATATCAAGTATATGTATTATAATTTTATTTTTCTTTGGACCAATATATACTGTTACAATTACATGTTTATTAACTAGTTTAAAATGTTTTGATAGAATGAGAACTATGGCCAACGACCTAATATATTATTATATCGTCGTTGAAGTACTAACACCTCGTAAGCCACAAATGAAAATTGATATTGTCTTACACATAATATGGGCATTTGCAATGCAAGGCATTAGAAATCTTAAATATTCAGTGAAGTGATCTTTTGTGGTATAAAATATATTAGCGAAGTTGTATAATTTGGCTTACACTACCCAATGCCACCAAAAACGCAATTTCGAGCATTTGTGGCTTACGAGGTGCTAGTACTTCAACGACGATATATTGGTCATATGCTGTATTTCAATAAACTTATTGTCTGTTAGTGATAAATATTTGCATTTGAGGTTTATAATATATCATTTTAAACCCAATCATAAACATCTGATTGTATATTGTTAGCTTTTGGCATTGAATGGACTTGTGACCCAAATATGTAGTAAAAACATAATATATATATATAGGTACATACCCTTTGATTGCCTACTTCTTTCTCTCCATCCCATTCGATGGCTACCAAGGATCTATCCACACCAACAATCAGAATGTTTTCATTATTTTTCGCTGGAATAACAGGAGTGACATCACCCTTAAGAGTGATAAAATTCACCTTCTTTGTATTGTAATTGTAACTTAGGACTCTTCCTGAATGAATGTCCAGATAATATAAAATATTTTTCCTGCCTAAAATTGAGCTATTTTATGATATATTCTAGCAGTGGTTTTAAATTTTGTTTATATTCCTACATAATATGTATTCGCCGGGTACCTATAGGATTGTACAATAGGTATACATATACCTAATCATCAGCTTGGCAAGATCTAAAATTAATATTTTTACACCTTACTGCTGTACCAGAATTAGTGATGACAAAAGAACACTTTGAGAAGTAATTCTATCTGGTTAATACTTGGGGTTATGCTGCTGACTAAAAATCAAACTAAAAATTTGTAAAAATGCTGTTAAGAATGAAAAATAAACCTTATATTATGTTCTCAGAATTGGAAAGTTCTTTGAACGGGTGTGCGTATGGCGTGCCATAGAGGAATGATAGGTCGACATTGTCGCTGGTTGAAGTGCACACTAATAGAAGTTTCCATGGGAACAACTAATGCGCTTTTATGAATTGGAAATAAACGAATATTTGGTCAGGACTCGGGATCATGAGTACTCATCCTTGTTACGTACGTTCGAATGAAAATGGGTTTATTTCATTCTAATTATAGAGTTGTTTATGTGAATGCTTGCTGGTAACTAATGGTATCTTGGGATGGTATCAAAATTAGTGAGGTGGATATATGATACTCACGTTCTCAACCAAAATCTGAATTCAGGCACACATTTTTGGGTGTTAAGATTTTTAGGTACACGCTCTCCACCAAACTCTGAATTCAGGCACACGTTTTTGGATGTTAAGATTTTTGTAATCTAATTCTCTCACAGGAAGTGCACAACACAACTGAGTGAAAAAGTGTGTATAAAGTCCATTGAAATGAATAGTAGTGTTACATTTCAGTGGTAAAGCCTTGTTCGTCTCTGAGGTAAGTCATGGTAGGCACTTCAAATATAGGGCTAGTATAGTCCCGCAATGTGCAGTGGCACAGAAGAATGGTAGGCCGACCATGTCGCTCAGAACATACGATCTTGAACAAACCCGGAGAAACCAACAGCGGAACACGAAAAATAACATATATTATACTGTTTTGACTAACGCGGCAGCATATTACTTTTCCTTATATGACCCCCGCTCCTCAGACAAAGTTAGAGCACCGCCCCAAAAACGATGTTCTGGATACGCCCTTGATGCGGACTGTGATCGCACAGAAGCCATTTTCATGCAGTATTTACACTTTTCCGGAGCTAATAAACATTAGTTACTGATCCTACTTACCATCCCATATTGGCCCTTCTGAATGATCAACTGGTTGGGTAACTTGGTAGACTGATGGTGAATCAAAGTTTGGCAAAGTCACTATATTGGCACAGAGTTTATCACTAGTGCTATTTTGTGCGTTAACGCTGCAAGTAATGAAAATACGTATGATATGTAATGAACGTATAAGTTTAATAACTATAAAATGAAACTATCCGCCGATTGCAATCGACCATCGACCATCCGTGAATAAGTCTAACAATTGCACGTCAGTAGATCATTTTTAATATTGGAGATATTTTTCAAAATATGTCGATCTCGACAAGAAGTCCATATATTCTCGAAATCCTATACATCAACCTTATTGATAATTTGCATTACCAATTCAGTACCATCCGTGAATAAGTTAATTAGTCAAAAATATATTTATTGCGCAAATTTGATATCATTCATGGTAACGCACTTGTCGTCAGTTGCAGTATCCGATATCTCAGGTTTATTAAGAAATATTTCGCGGGATTCGGAAGATTCCAATGTTAGGGAGCGGGCGACGTATTATTTATTTTTTAAAATATAGAACTATCACCCTGTAATTGCTTATTTGGCTGCTTAATAATTCAATACTTTTTTATTTCTGAACTTCCTGTCTAATTTTAAGTCAATAAGACCCCAATTCAACTTTATCATATACGGTTTCTTTTCGAAATAATGTTTTACGAAATATTAGAGGACATCTGGCGACCTTTGATTAAACGGCCGTTTTAAGACCGGGTTTTATAACTTATTTGTACGTATTATGTTTCCTGCATTGTTGGTTGCCGCGTTATTTCTCGTCGTTATTATTCTGTTTTCTTATAGATGGCGATAACATTAATGCTTCACCGCTTGGAAAATATAATAGTGCTTTAAGTATTTGAATTTTTGAATATTCTGTATCGCTTCTCGGCCTTTTGGCTAAGATCAAAGTGTAGTATCTGTTCTTATCAGCTTAATATCTGATACGCCCCGCATGCGGGGCCAGTATATTAAACTGATTTTTGGAAACTGATGGAGGTTAGGGGCTTGCTCCACCTCTATCACGGGTTGGCCCGGTATTGCAGTACCGCCGGGATCGGCCCATTTAATCTAATTAAATGATAATGTTCATCTACACAAGTGGAGTAAAATAATAAACTTGTGACTCGCCAGTGAGTGAGTAGTTTTGTAGCCAGTTTGAATAAGTTATTATTAATTATTAAACAATAAAATTTCTGTAACAATCATCATTAATGATGGATGATACTTCACGTTAGTAATTGCTGATTCATTACTCATAGGTTCGGTTTTACAATATTTATGTCGAACACTACTAAAATAATCATCATATACAGGGTGTCCCAGAATATATGGGCAATCTCCCGGATTCAGATTTAAAATATCAGGAGAAGTACCTCGGCCTCGCCTACGGAGATACGGGCCCATAACGTACGTCCCTGGAAATCGTTGTTTTTTAAGTTAGGTGTAATTTAAAATTTTTTTAGTGTAATGGTTACTAGATGAGTCTCCTTAAAATTCGCCCTTTTAAAAACATTTGGCTTATTTATTTTGTGAGGGACAGACTAGATGTAACACAAAAATGCTTTTTTTTTGTACACCTTGTGATGAAGGAACGACAATAATATTTTTGGTTACTCTAAACCTTAAGCTGAAAAAAGGTACTCTTGATCAATGTCGATAAAATGAATTGTTTTCGAAAAAAATACATTTTTGTTCGGCCAATCTTAAGCTATTCGATTAAATGTTTCGGTAATACCTACAGCAAATCATTTTTATGACGCTATTGCCAACAATTGACGTAAAGCTGACAATAACGAACAATTAAAATATTGTCAATGCATGACACTAATTTTCATTTCGTCCTTGTCATAATTTAATTTTCTGATGTTTGGTGTATTTCCTGAAGTATGAGTTTCGTAATTTTGCCATCACATGTAATTGAATAGCTTAGGATTGGCTCAGCAAAATGTATTCAAACTCGGTACATGGGTTTACCATGTGGGCCTCTTCAAGAAGTTATAATGTAGTTTTTCTGCAAATGCAGGGGAGCCAATATTTAGCCACCTCAAAAATGACATCGGATTTCCTATGTTCAACTTAACGATTCATCATCATCATCACCTGGTATAATACGTCATTTCCATAATACCCTGTATAAAGACGCGAAATTTTAAGAAAACGTCTCCAATAGTTTCCTTAAAAGTTCTAACGGAAACTTGTTGTGATTTTCCTTTGTGTCAGACATCAGATGAAGTAAAGAGCAAAGTTCAATTTTGAAGACAAAACGTTCTAAAAACCCGTTATGGATAATTGGCAAAAAATTAAATAACGAATGCACATTAACTCATTGATCCCTTCTTCCATCAGACCGTTCAGTTCCTTATTGTATAACATGTAACATAAATAAACGCCAAATAAAAAAATTAACATTTTTTATATTACCAAATTCAAACCGATTGGGAAGTTCAAATATTATTGCGAAAATGCATAAAAATTATGTTTATTGTGGTTATTAATATGCATAAGAAAAAGTGCAAGTAACTAAATAAAAATGTGACCTTCATACTACTTTTCATTATAGATTGCTAACTCTAATCAATCGTGAAACACGGCGACTATTTTTTATGGTCCCTTGATCTTTGTAAATATGGAGCAAATAATATTATAATTGATTAAATATATATTTTAAGATAGTAGAACCATTCGTAGAGCATGACCTGTATCATTTAGTGCAATTACCATTCGCGACATTGGTAAACTTGAATTTTTAAATTATTTGTCCGAATATAGAAAGATTCTCTACAGAAATAAAATTAGTAGGAACAATAAACCCGCTAAGAATTATTAGAAGCAGGCGTCCCAACTAGCTATTTTAGTAGTCGTTATACGTATTCGCCACTACTTAGTAAAGATCTTTGTAATTGTAAGTTCCCGCTACTAGTATCGGAAACCGTTCAGGCACCGTTTCTTCACCACGTTGTTACCGAAATAGGGAATAATTTTGTGGTAATGATTACGTGCCTGGTCGCGTACCTAGAACGTTCCAAAATCGTAAATATATGGTAATTCCGACCAAAATGGGACTTACTCCCATCATGCCTGCATATTTTGATATCTGTCTCTTTTAACTAAAATAATGTATATTTATTTCGTCTATTATATGGACCTCTATCCAAACAATATGTTAGTTCATATGGACTTAACCATAAAATAATATAAGTAGGTATACATAAAAATTTAAGACTTTGATTTCGGTATACCCAAGATGCTAAACCCCTATCGCGCTTAATTTTTCTGTGAGAAATAAGCACGTTAGCTCTAAAAATAGCAACGCGGCCTTAAAATAAATCCTTTTAAGGAATAAAATATTAGAAATTTGAAAAAAAATAGATATATTTGAGAAGGTAAAGCAATTTTGTAAATACCCTAATGCTTAATAACAAAAAAGAAGTTTTTTATTATCAAAGAATTAATAATAAAACAAATATTTCGTATTTTACAAAAAGATTTTTACTAAAATGGCGTAGCGATAGTAGGCATATCGGGCCAAGAATAGCGTCGAGAATGAAACGTTCAGTCCTCCGTCCGTCTGTAAGATAACGTAGAACGTAGAACTATTTTTATAGTCTCAACTGGTTTCGAGATTTTTTATAAAAAAATATGTATATAAATCAACACACTTTAGGACATGTGTGTACGTATATGAACTTTTCGACTTAAAATTGGTCCAAGAAACATCTATTAAAGTAATTAGATATTATTAAGAAATAGCCTGTTTAATTTGATTTAAAAATGACTTGCGCGAACTCTTAATCTTTTTTACGTGTTACTGTACGCACGTGCTATTGAATAGAGTTCGTGTGTAACCCTGAAGTTTAGGGCGTTCATTCATTTTTTCGGGCGCGGTGTTGTTTGTGTTTATTCTCCACGTCGATTGTGATCTATTGTATTTTTGAATTAATTTTTAGTATTTTTTTCAAACTAGAACTATTTAATGCTATTTATATTAGCTATTTCTACAATGGTTCTTCAGTGCGTGGTGTGTAAGAAATTATACTATTCTAACCCCGGATTAGTAAGGTTATATTTTTTAGGTTAAGCAATGGTGTAGCTAATTCTAAAAATATAGATTTTTTTGAATTTCTGTAAAAAATACCTACAACATTATCTATTTATGACTAATGCTAGATCGAAATAATCTAAACGCTTACCTTATTACATATATTTATGGATGTATCTACATATTTTAAAATACGATGGATTATTAATATCTTATCAGCAATTTACACACTTCAAACTTTCAAACTGTCCCTATTTCTATTTTTTTTAAATTAGAGGATTATAAAGACCAGCGACAGAGAAAAAAGGATCACCAAGAAGCTTAGGTAATTATATAAAAACTAACGATGCCGCCCAAACTAGACGGATTCGGTATCCGGCGAATCCGGCCTACTTTTTTAATATTCGGCAGGAACTGAATTTAAAAAAATGTGTTGTAGAAATTATGAACATAACCACAACGAAGCAGTAGAGCTGTTTTATGAAACTAAGATCAAAACAAAACCCAAACTTAGGAACAAATTACATGATTAAGAAATAATATTGTATAACTTTGTTTCCCCGCGTTGCTTCCAGAGAGTCTATTTCTAAACATTTGAATTTTTTGATTATTTTGATAAAAATGTGAAATTTTCTTTGCTTTTTTTCCTCCCAGACAAATTTTAGAACGTTTTATTAAATACGTTACGTAAACACAGGGTCCGGTTCCGGTCCGGGATTCGGCCAAATATGTTGGCGTTGGCGGTATCCGGCATTTTCAAAAAGTGGATTCAGGCGGTGGTATCACTAATAAAAACCATACTGTATATGAATTTGTTAATTTCTCAATCAATAGCACAATTTTTCCATGGCGCACTTTTTTGTCGTACCATCTACTATAATTTTCTTGATTTTGGCCAAATATAAGATAGAAAATTTTTAAAAAAATGTAATATATATTATCAGTGTATATTGTATTAAACATAAACATAAACAATATTTATTTTCAAATTTGTTACATTAACAAAGTGAAAAACGTCAAATAATAATTCTCAAAAACTCTGATGTTACATCAGTTACATAATTTACATAAATAATAATTAATATATTGTGTTAAATTTACTGTTTTCCTTTACTGTGAATATAGTGAATAGTGAATACCATATATAATATTGAATCTTGAAACAGGAAAATTTGTTCCTTTTTAATTAATTCGGCTTTGTGACAATATGTTAACATTTTTTAAATTTATCTAATAAATACTTTTTTAGTTAACATAATAATCTGCATTTTGAATTAATTTGCCTTTGTGTAAATTATCTGGTTAATTTTAAAGCACGATCGGTATTTAGGGAGAATATTTCACGAATCAAAAACATAAACTTTATTAAGAAAAAGTGACATTTGTATTCCGGCTCTGTCCGAAAAGTGGTAAATTTACACGTAATGAACTCTTTAATGAATGTTACGTAAAAGTTCCACAAATCACATTACCCGTGATATGCCAAAACCGTCAATGTTTCCAATAGATTTTATGCAAAGTCGGCTGTGATTTCCATGGTGTCGCCTTGACAACGTAAATGTCATGAAATTTTAAACGTCATCATTTTTAAATTGGATATTTTTGGGTAAAGTAGGTACTACGATAGGCACGGGAAATTACATTACAAGCTGCTTCCGCAACAAATAATTTATTAATGGAAAAATCCAGGGAGTATCATGAAAAAGTCTATCAAAAATGTATTGACTGATGTACTGATAACAATGTGAGTACTGACACAAAATATTTTAGTAGCATATTTCGATAATGTAACATAAAAGTAAATATGAAGTCGTAGAAAAAGGATATGTAGTACACAACTTGAGTGGTCAGCATATTACTCTTGGTATGTTACTATTAAGCGGTAAGAAACTGAATGCAGCTTGCATTTAATACTCCTGTCTAGCTAACGTACCGGTAAACAATATTTACATTTCAAAGAATACCAAAAGAGTAAAAAATATAACAATATAATAGCGCAACTAAATACAAATTACATAAATAATAATAAAAGGCCAATAGTGCTAATGGCACTTACCAAAAAGTAATTAAAAAACTAAAAACAACGAACCGCAACATTTCACTTTTAAAATAACAAGACGCGATCTTTTTTCTTGCAGTCCCCTTTATAAAACTTTCGGAATGAACAACACGGTGTTGTTCGCCAAGACAAAATAACCAGTCAATGCAACAAAATTATCGAAATTTGAGTCAGTACTGTTTTGCAAACCGACTTAAACATTATGTTATTCTAAATTTCTAAAGTGACTATTTTTTACGGTTGGATAATCAGCCTATTTTTTATTATATAAGTAATAGCAAATTATAGTAAAGTTTAAACAAAGAATTGCTGGTAATAAAGCGGGAAGTTATTCTTATGGCTCGATACTGCAAATTATAAATGTATTAGGTATTATTATCGAGGGGGAAGATAGTTTAGCGAAAGTTAATGTTCTTTCGCCATTTCTTCTTAGCATCTGCGTATCACAAGTGGAAGAACGGAAAACTTTTAACATAACTTCGGCGTCTGGACCTAGCCCCGAGAAGGGCCCACACAGTGGCGTATCTACCGGTGTTCCATATATTTGCGGAGAAGACGGACCAGGCCCCAAAAGGGACCCGGGAGCGCGGGTGCAAAACAATATTCTATTTTTTTCTTTTAAATAGTTCATCTTTCAGTAGAGTGATCTATACTAGTTTAATAGTCAGTTTTTAATATTCACACATGTTTCGAATAAGGCACCTCATCTTCAGTGGAAAAATTATACATAAGCCGAAACTTTGACATGGCAAACTGTGAAAGAGTTTTGTTGTTTTTTCTCTAGCATTATTTATGTAAAGAAGAAAATTATAATTTTACAAACATTGAAGGTTTACTGAAAGTTCAGAACATTAAGATTATTTTTATACATTACCCGGGAAAATGTGGGAAATCTCCCGGATGGGAAAAAAAGAGTGAAAATTTTAAAGGTACTACAAGTTCATATAAACTTTTTTTCGTATATGCCTCCTCTTCGGAGATATGGGCTCCCAAAGAGCTCCAATGGAATCAAGTTTTTTACACATAATTATTGAACCATTTAAATTTTTTTCTAATATATGATGTATAACAGGTGAGAACCTATTGTCTTTCCAATATTAGTGCTGGCAAAAACTGGAACAAGGCGAAACCGGTTTCATCAAAAACCGGTTTCGCATAAACGGTTATCCGAATAGTTGTTAAAACCGGTCATCCGAATAACCCAAAAGGTACCTACAGATCCCATAATCCATTCATAAAACTCTTAGTGAAGTGAAGCTGTGATTGTGTGAAATGTTATTGAATGAATGGATGGAAGAGAGAACTACATGTTTGTTGCCTGAATGCCAACAATGTTGAAGTCTGGTTATATCAGATGGTTAAATATTAGAACATAACCATACTTACCGATGAGAAGATTATTTAAATGATCCACTCTTTTACAAACTACACATGATTGTTTATAATAAAGAGGATTTTTCACCAATAATCACAAAAAGAAACACAAATTAACCAATATATATAACAATCCGTTAGATCAAAGGATTAACATCGCAATGTTTACGAAATTACTAGATATTCATTCATCTTTCGCTTATCGTATTTGTAAAATAGAAATAGATATTGCCAGAGTGCAGTTAGATTAGTTCAAGTTTCGTTTGATACTTTTAAGCCGCACTGTATAAAGCCCTATGACCAGCATGGAACGGTTTTATTTTTTAAAGAATCCTTATCGCCTTTTCACAGTTTATAGTAAAATTATTGAGAAATAAATTTATTTTAAGAGCAATTGCGGATTAGTCCTAAACCAGTTGTATTTGACAAATTTTTAATTAGGATTTTGCAATATAACTTTGCGATAAATATGTCAATCTGGCTATGCTGCAATAATGACCGAAAGAGGTGGGAAAGACTGTTTGCAGTCGTTGCGTAGGCTAGAAATGTATATTTTATCTGTAGTTTGTAATATCTTTGGAATAACCTGTTTCTGAGTAATATTCAAAGACTTTGAATTAGTAATTTACATTACAAATTAAGATTACAACATATGTATATAGAAATTAATGTTTTTCGGTAATTTTCAATCAATTAATTGTTAATTTCATAAATTCATATCACCAATAATTTTACCCCTGCTTTCTATTTTACCATTTTACTTATTTACTTTTTAGGTGATTCCACATAGTAGTCTAACTTGAATATGTTAATCTATAATAATCGGTTATCATAAATAACCGGTTTTCAATCAAATATGTGTGGGCGTGGGCGTAGCCAAAAAATGTTCTTAACTCACAGAATAAACTCCTATTGAGCGGATTTATGATAATGTCGTATAGATAGTGAGTTAGTAGAAGTTTTTTTGCCGTAACTCTGTATCTACGCGACTATAGTTTCTGTTTTGACACCCTTAAAGAAATAAGAAAAGTAATAATTACTTTTTACTCCCATTTGAAACATTCAATTTATTAGAGTTGCTTTCTTTTTAATAATTAACTAGGACATTCATTTGACTAAATAATAGCCACTATTATTTAGTTTGAATAAGAAGTGAAAAATTACAGCAATTATAGTAGGTGCATATACCTGTAATTTTAAAAATATTTCATGCATGCAATAAAATTATTATATCTAAAGACAGAGTACCAAAAATGAATGGAAGTTATATGAACGTAGGCGTTATCCTTCAAATTTTCTCATTCTAAGGTTTTCTCTTTAAATTATTTTTTACTGGAACAGTGTTATATCCTTAATCAGGGCCTTACGGTGGAATTCAACGAATACTTATAAACAGGAAGAAGACAAACAGCCGTGTTAACACATCGAAGCAAGTATGAACAAACGAACAAACCAGGCATCCATTACGTCTGGAATCAGCTGACAAACGCACGTGCTTTTCAAATGTCACTTTTGTCAAAATTTTTATTACTGTCAATATTTTAAAGTGACATTTAACCAACAAAAAACATTCAAACCCCTTTTATTTGATTTACTAAATAGTGAAAATCAAATATTAGGATTCTGACATGTTTTAAGCTGTAAATATCACTTTAAAATAATCCTTACACACTCTTATATCATTTTTTGAACTAGTAACGTAACTACAAATGAAAAATTAAACTTCAGAAATAAGCTTGTAAGTAGTTTTATTAAAAATAGGAAGTAAATCATAATTTACATAAAATATTTTACCATCTTCAACTGGGCTCTCGGGCTTAGCAAATATTTGAAGCTTCAAGTCAAAACATATTTTTGGGCCCCATGTGATTTAGGAAAAGAAATTATTATTGATGCTTACTCTCAGTAAAGATGACTAAATGAATATTTCAATTACAAATTACTCACTTGCATCAAAAAGGAAACGACGTTTTTCGTAAAAGATTAGAATATTAAAAATTATTTTAAAATTTAAAGATGCGTCTTCTCCAACATGTTAAATCATATCAGATGTTGCTTGATTTCCACGCCCGCCAGACGAAGGAAGTTAGCTTGTTTAACAATTCGTGCTGTTCGCATTCTATGCCTGTCTCTGTCTGCAGCAACATTCCCAAATTCAGTAAAGTGAGACAAATATGACCAGGATCAAGTCGCCTGCATAAACACTCACTTTTTGGCTTTCCATATTAACTCTACGTAAGTCTGATATTGACGCTTAAATGATAGAGTGAAACAGATAGATAAAAATAGGTTACTTGTGAGCGTATGGAGCAGAGTAGGCTTAGCATCACCTCGAAGGCCTTCTACGTGTTTTGATCCCCCCCATAAGCAGCAAAGAAAATATAAGCAGTCTCACCGGGCTGGTGGACTTCTTAGGTCAAAAGCATGTATGAACTAGAAGTACTCAGAATTAAGCAACCATCAGTGTTGCCAGAAAGCTTTGATTATAAGTAATGGTTCAAAACGTAATAGAATATTAAAAAACGGATGAAGCTAAAAATATTTATCACAATATCGCCATGTATATACAAAAGAAGGCTGTTACTTTGATATGGGGGCTCCCACCAGATTAAACATAAAAACGCAAAAGGTAGTTGTTTAGATTCCTTGATCCATGATCTGGATCCGCGCTCGTAATGGCACTTTATAAAGACAAGTTTGTATAAAATCAGATGTCAGAAATGACATATATTTTTATATCATACCACAGTTACCATTTTAAATCTAAACTCGATTAGTGAGATATTTTGAGTGAGTATCGGTGCTGTGCAGAAAACGGGTTTTTCCTTCCTATCTTAGTTTTTATTCTTTATCCCAAAATTCCAAAATAAACCCAGTTTAATACAGGGGAATAAATATTAAACTAAACTATATGTTAAAGAAAATTAGAACCACCCAGTCCATAGAATGTCGGAAGTTGTAGTAAAAATTTGCATATTTTAAACATTTTTTGAAAAAATATCCCTAAAGTTCCTGATTGGTCAAGAGCTCCTCTCCTTGTCCTCTCAACTTTCGCCATCGACGACCTATCAGTTCTCTGTGGTAAGCGGTTTTGAAACCGCCGTTCCGCTAGTGCAGGATCATATTATTGATTTATCTCGCAAATAGCGTACTGTAGCCACCCTTCATATACACTCAACATACAGTACAACGTTCCACCTATTCCTCTGTGTTCAAGACTTTATTTGATGTGTTCTTCTGTGATATAATATAACCTCAATTTTGAAAAAGTGTTAGGAAATAATTATTTAAAATGAATTTTAACGTTCAAGTAAGAAAATTAAGTTCTTTATCAGCTTCTATTACTAGACCACATAGACTCACCTATACAAGAACATACCCTACAGTTTTTGTACAACCTGATGGATCTACGTTCACTATTAGATATCCCGAACCCCGAAAAATTATTAAGGTATACTATTTATAAGTCATTATTTTATTAAGAAAATATTTGTTGGAGGCACTAGAGTACCTACTTTCTTACTGAGTTTCCCAATAAAAGTGCCTCCATTCTAAAGTTATGCTCTTTTAGTCTATATTTAGCCAATGGTAAGTTCTTATTTGTTTGGGTTTGCTATAATTCATAAAAAAATTTTACACTTTTGAGGGAGGAGACTCTCTGACATATAACCGAGGACTTAAGTACCTTTAAGAATTTAGAAAGTAAGGTGATTTACAATGGCTATAATTGAAGCTAAATTTATTCCAAACATTTAATGACGGTCCTATACATGCTAATCGATCACATTAATTTGATTCGGACCAAAAATGTGAGCATAACTAAGCTGGTTCAAACTATTATATACAGTATATCCATGGATGGACTTTGCAATAGGACCCAAAATTTCACATTTCGAAAAAAGTAAAAACTTGACAAATGGTTTGTTGGCCTAACAGAAAAGTACATATTTGACAAGATTCATTAAATTAGCCTCCAAAATCTGAACTTTCAGTGAAAAAATTTTTTTTTAAAACACATTTACATAATACCTACTACTTATGTTATCTAAACTTTTTATTGATTTTTTTACTGGGTAAAAACAACTCTGTGACTATACTCTCGGAACTATATTTTTTGTGCATATATTTCTTCTCTGCCACTTCAGGCGTCGCCAACATAGATCCATGGGGCCAACTATACAAACCCTCGTGAAATCCACTGCACTTAAGCAGATTAATAAGTTTTTTTTTTCAGTTGCCACTTAATATCTGGACCCTTAGTGAAACTGAGAGGAAAGAAAGAATTGAACAAAGGAAACCTAGAAAGAAAGTTGTCATTGAAGAAGACATTGAAGATTCCTTTGATTCCAGCAAATACCTCAAATATTTAAAGAAGAAATGAATTCTCATACAGACCAGGCTTGGGTTCCCTTCATATTGTATAACAATTAAGTAGAATTTTAAATTTCAAAGTCCAAGTGATTTCTTAAACTCCAACCGGTTGTAGTCCACCTACATAGAAAATATGGTAATAATATACAAATATAATCTTTTTAATTGAAACTGCATAAAAAAGTGTTTTTTTACTTGAAACTAGGTCTTACTGCAATGGCCAAAAGTTCAATTTTTCAGGTTTAGGGTGTGTGCAATTTCGATTTACAAAATAGTGTTACCAGTTTTTAGTTTATTAAAATAACTAAATTTGATTTGTCTTGTATTTAAATCGAATGATTTCTTGATATTCCTAAGTTAGTATTAAGCTCCGCCGTAGATAGGAGGGAGGGGGGGCTGAGGGACAGTACCCCCCTAAAGTGAAGGTTGCCGTACCAGTGTATTCTGAGAACAAACAAGATTAATCAATTACTAGTAAGGGATTTATGTGTAAAAATTATTGTGTTATTTCAATATATTTTTTACCAACCTTAGGAATTTTGGATATAAACTGTAAGAACCTTACTTCATGTTGTTATTTTTAAACAGAGAAAGCAATATTCGTTAATTTTGCCTATTTAAACTTTAATAAACTGCTTTATGATACCATTATGTTTCTTACGTTTTAAGATTTATAAAAAAATATAAATAAATCAACAACCCACCTTTTTGAAGACATTAAAACTTGTAATATATTATGTAAATTAAGGATATAAACCATAATTGCATGGCTCATCCTCGCATATTGCTAGAAAAATGTACTACGTCGCGATTTTTTGATGAGCGCAACTTCCGGATCTTTAACCTGTGCGCCTGTGATTTTTCTCTTAGAGAGTTGGCTCGTAGTGTTACGTTCCATTTAAGCCATATTTGATGATGCTGACAATAAAGGGGTGTTTTTGATTAACAATATATACATAAGCAACGTGCCACTGCAACAGTATCAGGTGGTAACCAAAGCTCATAAAAGTATACATAAAATTTTAAAACTGTTTCAGAGTTTGTATGAATGGAAAAAATAGGATCAAAACTCTAATTAATGCTTTCAAAAATAAGTACGAACAAAATACAACTATTTTAAAATGCAAAAGGAACAAAAGTCTTCTGGGCTATAAAAAAACAAAATTAAAACAATTATAGCTCAATATATTATTAGGAAAAATATGCATTCCTCTTCGGATTTCTGGAATGATAATAATAAAGTGGTTTTGGGTTGGGAACATCAAAGCGGGTAACAGCCTCCCCTAAGGATAAACGAAAATTATAACTTTGAAATTTTAATGGCTAGAAGGAGTATTTTTAAATCTAGATAACAAAATGATAATATCTTTTAAAATCAAAAATACATACAGGAGCTTCCAAAATATTTGGAAAAATTGTGTGTTCGGTTTTTATTTTTTCACTTTTTATTCTCTACAAGATGGCATCATCAGATCTTTAATGCGACGTTTCCTCTTCCGGTCAACATCATCAACTTAATTTTTTAAATACGGGCCTGGATTTTTATTAGAATACCCCTAGTACGTTCCTTTTTTAAAAAGGGCATTTTCGAATTAAATCGAAATTTTTGACATTAAGGTAAATTACAGGAACGTACTAGGGATATTTTAATGAAGATGGATTTTTAATGAACAAAACGTCGGAAAACCTCATTAGGAAAAAAATTTACGCCTAGCAGTTTCTTAAGATTTTCATATCATTGGTTTATTCATATAAAATTTGACATTGACAAGTAAATCTTAAAAAGAATCGATTGATTATAGGGACCAAGAATCTACAAAAGGGGATATTTTTTTTCTACCTACAAAATCTATCAAATTTATTTATATACATAATTTGTGTTGTATTCTTGATCACTCGTTATGATACGCTATTGCCCTTTTACCATAAATAATCATTTCTTTTGCCCTTTTGTAAACAATGTATGAATAAAAAATAAATCTAAATAAAATATGGGAGATTTTTGGTCATTTTAAATTCCCCGGTATCATGTTTCGCCCATGCGCCGCAACGATAGTTTTATATGATTTAAGAAATCGCATGATTTCTACAAAGTTATACCATCTGTTCAAGAGAAAGGATAAAAATAAACATAAGACGTATGTCGTAGATTATTGCTTTTAAAAATATGGCAGGTGATGATCGGAGAAAGCTTGTCGTATCGTATTTATTTATAAATTTTTACGAAGTTCTGGTGAAAAAAAATAGTTTTAAATAAGATTGTTAGGTTTGTGAATAGTGAGTTTATTTTCCAAAAGGCTTAACACCAAATAACGGCTCATAATTTGAGAAATAAGTCTGTATTTCTGCACCTGATTATCTGGGCTGATGACGGTCAAAAATTTCTAAATTTAATTATAAACCCACGAAAATATTGTTTACTTGGTCTCGAGAAATTATTTTTACACTTGCAAGCACAAAAATTGGCTTTTCTGCAAAAACAGGTAACAACAGTATTTGGCAACAAGAAAAATGGACTTGTGTTTGATTGTTATTTTTTGAAAGTTGTCCATTTTGAAAGTGATGTTTAAAATAAGAAGGTAAATTTTAAAGTATGTGCAACAAGAGGACTTATAGAACATCCATAAATCGTACAGAAATATGTACGAAATTGGTTAATGATACATAGTTTTTTTATCTGATATGATGTACCCCGTTAACAAAAATGATTCCGGCTCTAAAATTTCGTGTATATATGACACTCCATGTGACCCCAAAGATAGTGATTATGAGAAGTTGTTTTGTCCAAATAATGAACTTTCTGAAGCTCCCAAAGCAAGATCTGATCGACTAAAGACTGGCTCATCGTGTCAGGCACTTAAACATGCAGTGGCTGCACTTCATAGGCTTGATGATTTTCATAAGGAGAAAATCGGGTCTGGATTTTTTTCTGAAGTATTTAAGGTAAGTTTTTTACAGTAGTGATCTGTGGTTAGTAAATAGGTGAGGCCAAAGTTAGTTTTTTTATATAAATCATGTGATTCTTGAAAGGAGATATGGCTAAGCCATTTTAGTCATTTCTTGTTTCACACATGGACATACATAGTAAGTAATTGTTGATCCCCGGGGTTAATCACGAATGTTTCTGAAAGCGACAACATGCATTTAGGTACTGGGTTGAGTCTAGGTCCTTGTTTGGTGTATCCTATAGTTCAACCAAAAAAACTATATTATTGTAGACTTGACATTTTAATAGTTTTGTATGTGGACCATAACATTTATAAACTGCACTCGCAGTTGCAGTTCGCTGGGAAAAAATTTCTACTTGAACTGACTCTATCAAATCACTGCCGCGGTGGTTTACATTTTTCAAGTTGAACAACAGTCAGTGGAACTGAACTCAACTCCCACTTGCCACTTAATGGATTAGCTTAAGTAGTCTATCCTTAGGTATAGAGTAACAAGAACCCAACAAAGTTATTTAGCCTTTATATGATGATTTCCATTAAAATTTGTTGTATTTGGGAGACGTTATATCTTGATATAAAGAAGAAACAGAAGGTTAGACATGCTAAGGTTTCATGTTTAACTAGGTCTCATAAAAATGCCAAAAAATATGTTTGTAATATATAAGTTTAGCTTTACAGCTAATGTAATGTACCATCATGCCGATAAAAAACTAGGACAGCAAAATTTCTTATTTTCTCCTTGACTATTAGGAATTATTTACTGTCGAGCCTGGTACCACAATTAACCCCCCCAGCAAAAAGGCTATTATCTACAGTCGGTTGCGAGATGGTGCTTTTATAGGGATATTGCAGGCGAACTGGGAGTAAACAGAAATACCCTGTTGTTGGCAAAACAAAAATAGCAAAGATTATAATGTCAAAACTAATCTCTTTATTCTCTTTCGACCAGAAAATATTAATACTTTTCTCCACAACTTGTCAGTTGGTATATTGGAAAAGCAATGTTGTCAATTCAAAAAGTTATATTTTAATTATTTAGTGTCGTTTATAATGGAACGTATTTTTGAATTGATACGAATAATTTCTTTAAATGACCAGGATTTGGTAAACACTTTACAAAATGCGGTATTGTTGCATGAAAACTTAAGGGGTCGTCCCGACGATATTGTACTCTACAACAAAAAGAAGATGCGGTTTTTGAATATGTATTTTATTGTCTAGTTGTTTCAGGATCTTTTTCCGAAAATTCTAAATATTCCTATAAGGCATACATTGATTTTATTATGGGAATAATCATGTGAGATACGAAGCGAATGTGCGGCTATGTCACGGTCGGGTGTTCCTACAAAAATGTTATCCAACAGTATACATATACAGGTATTTTCATGATATTTGTTTCTGACAGTTGCTCCAAAACCAGCCCGGCTGGTCGCAAGCACAACCACGCAACTGGTGGCCGCTACACGCTGTGGGAACTATGTTGTACACAGTTCTTATGGGCTGAGGGCGACATGGCGCTTTCAGTGGCCCGGTTGAGCTGCGCTGGGCCCATAAGAAGCCATAGTAGCTGTATTTGCGACGAGCCTAACGGATTATTATAACTATTTTTTATATGGAAAATGGTAATCGGCTCCAAAAAGATATAGTGGGGTGGGTTTTCACTTGTTTTTCCAGGACAATGTCAATTTATGTAACTTTCTTGTGTTTTCTTTTGCCGAATACAGAAGGAAATCGGCTCCAAAAGGTGTACCATGGCGGGTTTTCTTGTTTTCCCAGGACAATGTCAATTTATGTAACTTTCTTGTGTTTTCTTCTGCCGAATACAGAAGGAAATCGGCTACAAAAGGTGTAGCGGGGAGGGTTTCCACTTGTTTTCCCAGGACAATGTCAATATATGTAGCTGTCTTGTGTTTTCTTTTGTCGAATACAGAAGGAAGTCGGCAAAAAAGGTAGCGGGGCGGGTTTTCACTTGTTTTCCCAGGACACTCTCAATTTATGTAACTTTCTTGTGTTGTCTTTTGCCGAATACAGAAGGAAATCGGAATCAAGGGTAGCGGAACGGTGTTGCACTTGTTTATTAAATAATTATTTGTGTTCTGTTAAATAAAATTTTTTGAAGTTGCTTTGTATTCCCAAAACAATGCCTTTTATTATGTTTCCTGTAAATTTGTATATGATAGTGAACGTGGCAACCATGTTTTCGAATGACTGACGTAACCCCGTAAACGGGGAGTTTTCGCATAAAAATTGTTGTTAAAGTCGAACTTTTTTCCAATTTTTCTTATAGAAAAACAGTACCATCCGCAAATTTTTTTGTTTTAAATTGTTCTATACAACCAGATCTTTACATTGCAATTTCAAAAATTGTTAAATTCCGTGGGTGCTAAAGTGCAAAAAAATCTATTCATTTACACAATACTCATCGTCTAAATTCATTCGTTCTTCCAAAAATGCTACCAAAATGTTTTTCCTTAAAAAATTAAATTACAGCTTAAAATGTTGCAATCTGTGGAGCAAACTACTCATAACTTTAAAAATTTAACCAACGAAAAGGAGAGTCTTCTTTCTTAAAATAATAAATACGTTGAAAAAAATGGACATATTAGAATAATAGCGCCGATGTTTATAATTATGGTGGTGAAAATAAATATAAGTAGAAAACAAAAATTATCATAAGTATCAAATTTGGTATGGGTCCAATTTAATTTAATCATTTTTGGTCTTTACCTATAGCAATTAAAGAGATATACTTAATCTGGTATAGGTAAATAAAGAAATACTGAAGTAAATAGTCTGGGCATTCTAAGCCATCAGGCGCTTTTTGCGAGAAAACCAAAAATTAGGCAACGAACAAATTTAATAAATATGAAATTTAAATAACTATTGAGATAATAGTAATAAAAATTGATTAAATTAACAAGTAACTAAGTAGTTAACTAATATTGAAATAAGGACTTAAAACTTTTATTTATAAGTTTAGAAACAACTACCCTATAAGTATAAGTTTATGTTAAAATAAAGCATAATGTTTACCTTTCAAGTTTAACTGAAAGTTGATGGGAAGTTTAATGTTACTTAAACAGTTGAGATACTAATAAATTTGAGAGTACAATAAGAATTTGATAGTTGGTGTAACATAGATTTGTTTCTTTTTTGCGTTTTTTTAATAATATACTTACATTACATGAGAAAACAAGAGTACATTATTATTTGGAACTATTTAAAGGTGGCATATTATGATTAGTGAGATTAGAACATCACATTGTTCTAAATTAGTTACTTCACATTATGTTGATTTTATTCACACCTTTATATAACTTTTAAAAAAATTTGAAGGTAAAATTTTAAAAACATATATGTGAATACATACTAAATATGCTCAGTTATGACATTTTGTAAATTAATTGAATCAGCCGTTACCCGGTACAAGTCCATAACTAATATGACAAACAGTAAAATTTTATGAGAAAAGTAAAACTTTACTATTTTATAAAAATATGAAAGAGTTGTAAGTGTTATAACCACATGGAAAACTTTTTATTACTTATTAATTTTAAGAAAAAAAGTGATTCTTCAAAAAAAGTTCTGCATGGTCTAAACTAGAACCTAAAATGTAACCATAGTTGTATACAAGGTTTCTCAAAAAATGTGAATTTGGCTCTAGAGTAGAGTACCTTTTTTTTGGCAATATCAGAAATTGTTATAACAAAAAATGGATCAAATTTGAAAACTACATTCAAATATGCAATTACATCCATCTACCGTGAAAACGCAATCCCTCTCTTTTGAGCAATGCAATTTTTGTATGATAAAGAAACGGATCAACTTTTTATATAGTAGAATGCCGCCTACTTAATCAAGAATCGCTCGGACACGTCAAACTTATTTTTTTGAAATGCATTTTTTTAGAAAAATATATTACAGGGTGGATCATATTCTATTTAATGTGAAAATGTAAAATCAATATATAATATGTTGCATTACAAAAAATGAAGCTGATACAAGTGGCACAATTATGATCCACCCTTTTTTTATGATCAAACACAAGCACTGTAGGAAAATCCTTTAGGGCACTCTGGGAGTGGTGCGTGTGGGAATAAAGCGATTCACGTTGGTTTTGAATCGTTGGAGGTTATATTCGTTGGGAAAAACGACCTCGGGAAGGTCATTCCATAATTATGAAGTCCTCCAGGTGAAAGAATTTTTAAATAATGAAGTTCGAGCAGTACTAAGCTTAACCACATATGGATGGGTGGCAGTGGTTCGTCGTGTATTTCTGCTATTCGCCGCTCTGGGCGGAATTAAGAAGGCAAGGTCAGCTCAGCACTTTGCATGAAAGTATCTGTAAAAGAGAGCCAAATCCCAACCTGTCTTCGATGTTCTAGGCTGTCGAGGTTCTTCGTCAACTCGTGGTCTCCGATCAGACCAATCGCTCTCCTTTCGATAGAATCCAGTAGCCGAAGAGTATGTTTGGGAGCAGTACTCTAGTGATGGTCGAATCTGGGCTTTGTATAGTGTCAAAAGTTGTTGAGGTGTGTACAACTTTTTGGTTCAGCAGAGTTCACCAAGTTTCTGAGAAGCTATCTTGGCGATTGCCAGACCTTGGTTATGCCAAGACATATTTCCTCCCAGATTGACGCCCAGTAAATTAATAGATGAAGCCAGTGGGATTTCGTGTCCTGCCATGACTATATCCGGTTCTGTAATGTAAATTCGACTTGGTTACTGTCACCCCAAGCCCAAATTTCTTCCAGGTCTTTGTCAAGGCATGATACTTCATGCTGTCTCCGAAGATGTGCGTCGGCAGCCGATGTTTGTGCATTCAAAGAGAAAGATGAGATAAGTGTGCTATCGTCAGCAAAGCTGAATATCGGATTTTTAGTTTTCACTAGAGGTCGTTAATGTAGAGCAAGAAGAGAGTGGGAGACAATATGGACCCTTGAGGAACGATCATAAAAAAAAAAACCTGCGTTGATGGTGAAGGTGTCTGAGAGAAATCCATCAATCGCCACTTGCAGAGAGCGGTCCTTAAGAAAGCTAGACATCCATGCACAGAATCGACTGGGCATACCATAGGATCGCAGTTTCTTAGAAGCCGCTCATGCCAAACACGATCACCCTGTATAATATCTTTTTTATAAAAAAAAATACAGTTTAGAAAAATAAGTTTGACGGGTCCGAGCGATTCTTGATTCAGTGGGCGGCTAGTCTATATAAAAGACTGATCCGTTTCTTTATCATAATCATGTATTTTACGACAGATGCTAGCATTACTTCTAACTCCATGTCCTCAGTGGCAACTAGATTATGTATTTAACAAATTCTAAATAATAAGTCGCTCCGGAGTTATTAAATTTTTTATTTGGGCCCATCCTTCACAAATAATCACCATCAGAAAGACAATCAAAACCGTGCGAAAATCAAGTTTTAATACTCTTTTTCTCTGTCTTGTACTATTTAAAAATGTAAAAAATAAAAAATATGTTGTTATATTTGAAAATCTTAACTTACCCCCACCCGCGCCCGGGGGGTGGGTTTTTCGGATAAAAGATGTTATTTTTGGTCGGAGAACACGATACGCCAATAAAAAAATATGGGGTTCCATTTGAAAATCTTAACTTACCCCCACCCACGCCCGGGGGTTGAGGGGGTGGGGGTGGTTTAAATTGCAAACTATTCCTCCTTCGAAACCAAACAACTTTTTCCTCAGACATTTTCCGCTGCAATGCGATGCACCGGAGTTTTTCCGGGGTACCAACCTTTTTTCAACACCCTATATACATATTCCAATTTTTAATCATGGTGTAATTTTCATTTCATCGAAACAAACATAACATTTTTGGTAATAATGTACTCTGATTCATTTCTATGTGGGTCAGACAGAGGGTCAAAGTTGTAGTAACCTCGAGTAATTCCTTATTTGTAAAGGTTAAGGCGGCTATATTTTTTGCGAATCTGTGGTCGGTGGACACTCTGAATATAAAGTGTAAATAAAGACTATAATATACACAGTGTCCTTCAATAAGTTCGCAACTTTTTTACTTTAGTTTTTAACTCAAATTTAACGTTTGCGCATTATCTTTGGCTTTAAAAATACTTTAAAATAATATCACGAGACATTGATTACCTGTAACTTTTTAAATATGTTTCCAATCTTGGTGAAATTTTTAGCAAAGTGTAGATTTGTGCCTTGGAATAATATCCTGAATTTTAGTTCTCAAAAAATACTTATGTCTTGATCATTATACAGGCAGACACAAAAGTTACTTTTTTACCCTTAATTTCTTAACGCCCTGTGGAAAAGTTGAGCGGTAGAATTGAGCTACATTGTGTTTTGTTTTGAAGTGTTACCTTTTCTTAACACAATGTTTTTTGGTTCACGTCATTATCTGCTTTTTGAAAGAAGATACAAATTTTGAAAGAAAGTCGTGTAGTTTTTCAATTTTATTCACAATTCAGAACATTTATTCTTATATCCAAAAATTAATTGCGCGTATTGAAACCTCGTGCTGTTATCACTTATACGAAGTACTGGGAGTGTATATTTCGTATCTGCTACAAAAATTTAACTATTGAAATGAACCAACAACGAAAATGTTAAGAATATATGCCACTTGATAATTAAATAACAAAATAAAAAGTTTGACATCTCCATGAGTTTACAGAGTGTTTTAAATCTGGAGTTAAAAAGCCTTTCTTGTTTCAACCTGTATATTATGGACATATCCTTAACTTTCTTACAATCTCACACATGTGCCAGAGTTTCGATAAATTTACCTACAATATAAAAAAAAAATAACAAAAATCGGACTTAAGATAAGAATGAAGAATGTTTCCATTATTAGTGTTCCTGTTGCCATATTGTTTGCCTATATCATTTATTAATTGATTTTGACATTTTCAACTGATTCTAACAAAAATTTAATGATGAATTATGTTCTCGTGAATTAGCAGAATTGATCAAAACTAGCCAACGTTTGACACCCGATATCCCTATCTGAAAGGTTTAGTTAGATATAAAAAAATATCAGTAATTTTTACAATAGAACTTTGAATATAATAGAATGATCTCACCGGTGACAGTATTTTTGTGTAAGTGTGCTTGGAATAATAAACTTTTATTTTGTTTTTTAATAATAAACGGAACTTATCTAGAACTGTTTGCCTTTAATTGAAAAATATTTTGTCGCGACCACACCTATGTATACAGGGTGTTTCTAAATAACATGCTAATATTTAAGGAGGTTATTCTTGGGTCCATTTTCAGAAAAATACTTCATATGAACATATGTCCTAAACGTCTTAACTTTTCAGATAAAGATTGTTTCACGAAAAATGGATATAACTTAATGACTGCAGTAAAAGTACCTGGGGCCATCCCATTATTTATGACCCTTTGTTATTATTATGTGGAAAGGACCGGATTGTAATAATTATAATTAAATATAGGCACATCATTCAGAATTACATGGCGGCGAATGATATATATTTTGAAGAAAGTTATAAAAAAAGTGATCTTTTAGAAGTTTTAAAGACATTTTGTATAAAAAAAAGTATACGTTTGTGACACATTGGCAGAAGAAATTGGACATACAGTGCTACAGCTCCCACCCTATTATTGCATTTTTAACCCCATAGAGCATATGTGGCACCAGTTAAAATCACTGGTTAGGTCTGAAAATATTTCTCCGACTTTAAGTTCTAGTGTTGTAGAATTAATACGAAAATGCTTTAATGATGTTCCCCCAGGTAGTTGAAAAAATTCAGTACGTCACGTAATAACTGTAGAAAATTCGTATATTAGTCTGGATCGTATAATTAATCCAATTATAACTAATTTTGATGAGGATAGCGATAGCGAAACAGAACTATTTATAGAATGACATTATAAATGTAAATAAATATGACTAGTAATATTTAAAAAAAATGTTATTTCATCTGATTACATTATATAATCATATCATTACTTGTTTTCCTTAGTCCGTCCCTTCATACTTCACTTGTTTATTGCCAAGCTCTTGTCGACACAATGGGACCGAGCCAGGAAATCATTAAGTCGTATCCATTTTTCGTGAAACAATCTTTACCTACAGGGTGATTTTCAAAAAATCTCCTTTTTTATTAATATCTGTGATATTGCTCTAGATATTTGGTACACACTTTCTATCCATCAAGAGGCATTTTATGATGTATAACATGTTTTATAATTCCGACCAGTGGCGTTCGTGCCTGAATTGCCCGGTATTTTTGAAGGAAAGAATGGTACGCCACTTCGCATAGTGTGAATTTACCCCGCAAAATCGATAAGATTCAATGATAACTATTTTGCCTGTGCAGAGTATCGGCCTCAATGCTTTTTTCTTACAATCTTCACACAAATAAGTAAAGTGTGGAGTTTTTTGAAGTACTTAAATAGGAGAAAAATAAAGCAATTTGTAATTTTTGGAAAAAGATCGTAAATCACCTGCAATAATTCGTTTAATACGAGATCATCCTTCTGAACATGTGAAATCTTTAAGAAAGATGACGAGGAAGTATCAAGAGTTATAGATAATTTAGCAGTTAGGGTATATTTTTTTGAAAGAGCTAATTTTCGTAAATCGCTTTGTAACTTTTCTAAAAAAAGGTTGACCAGAAGAAATTACATTTTCGATAAAGGGTAAAAGGTTCTCAATTTTTGTTATTTAATTAAGTACTACTTTTTATTTACACAAATTTTGTAGGTTTTGTACCTTATTTTTTATCAACAAAATTATGTTTTTAATAGTTTTAAAATTTTAGAATAGAGCCGGCCGAACTTAATCTTTGATCCGACCGGAGCAGTAGATCCGGTGTTAAGGCCGGATCGGCCACACTCAGTACTACTGCCGGATTTGCGTCCCATCCTTAATATCCTGTATACCCTCTAAAATGTCGGTCGCAAATAAATTTGTGAACAAAAAAGTTTCTATGCAGCATAGCCCTATTTTTTTGCCGATACATTTTAGTTGCCGATACCGATATAATATTCTTAAGATATGTAACTATTCAATATTGTCCTACCGGGAACCGGCTATTATGCCGGTGTTAACTTGCTTATTTTAAAAGGAACACCCTATATCTTAATACATTTTTGAATTCTACGCAAGAGTCTAGGAAGATTTCATATATGTCGTATACCTAAGTCTAAGCATGTTTGAGATATTTAAGGTTTCATGTGACGTTTGCAGAACTTAAATGAATTAAGAATTTTTCCTATAAGAAGCCTTTATTATTTAATTTGAGTTCGATTTCTTGTTGAAAAGGACCTGCTTTAATATATTTTTATAATACTTTTAAACCATTAATACAGGGTGCTTAAACAATAAGATTAAAATTGAAATTAATTAAACTGCAAAAAATGTACATTTTGAAAAGGAAACCTCAAAATTTTATAATTATTTTCATTTAGCATTATAAATATAGGATAAGTTTGTATAAGGTTGTCTATTCCTAAAATTTTTGGCTTCCCAAATATTGCCAATTTTGAAAAACAGTCAAACGCTAAGAAATCAAAAATAAAAAGTCTATACTAAAGAAATAGATTTGTCACATGCTCTTGTTATGATTTTGTCATTCTCTTCAAATATTCTGCGTTTGTATAATCTAGGATTAGCAATAATTTTCAAATGGTAAGTACATCTTAAAAAAGCCTGTATACAGGGTGTTCCTTAATGACGTGCTAATATTTCAGGGTGTGATTCCTTAGGTCATTTTATAAAGAAAAGTTCATATGTATGTCCGCAACGGCTTAAATTTGTTGCTACATGGTGTTGAATTTTTATTTTTTAAGTGGTTATATTTTAATATATCCGAAAGTACTTTAGATATTATTTTCAATTTTGGTATGTGTTAATAGAATATAGAACCACAAATTTTAGTTGTTTAATTGTCCTCTGATATTTTTTACAAGGAAGATTGTACGCCACTGACATTTTTCCGCGGATATTTTTTCTAATTAACCTGGTCAATTCTACATGTAAACGCTCTCTTGAGTTTTTCTCGTCAGACGCACCGTTCTTGATTAAAACCACTAAATTCATATTGAAACTCATTATTATTAACATTAAAATAATTAATGAAGAATTTTGTTTTATAAAAATTGTTGGAAATGGCAACCTTCACTTAAAAGCCATGCTTCCGCCCGTCTTCGCATCGAATTGCCCACTCGTTCAAATATTGAAATTTGTATAAAACAAAATTTGTCATTAATATTTTATCAATGTTAATAATAATCAGTTTCAATATGAATTTAGTGGTTTTAATCAAGAACTCAAGAGAGCGTTTTCATGTAGAATTGACCAGGCTAATCAGAAAAAATATCCGCATGGAAAAATGTTAGTGGCGTACCATCTTTCTTGTAAAAAATATCAGAGGACATGATTGCAGGGACGCCACTGGTGGAACAATTGAATAACTTTTCTAACTAAAATTTGTGGTTCTATATCCTATTAACACATACCAAAATTGAAAATAATATCTAAAGTACTTTCGGAGATATTAAAAAATAACCATTTAAAAAATACAAATTCAACACCCTGTAGCAAAGAATTCAAGCCGTTGCGGACATATGTTCATATGAGCTTTTCTTTATAACATGACCTAAGGAATCACACCCTGAAATATTAGCACGTCATTAAGGAACACCCTGTTTATCGACAAAATTTTGTCGATACCGATTACCGGCAAAATTATCCGATATGCCGATAAAATACGCTGTACAATTGTCGATGTACCGATATTTATACCGATCATTACAAACCATCATATAAAATTAAAAGCACGGTTTATTTGGCTGTAAACCGAACAAACCCACTACCAAGCGCGGATCCAGGGGGAGGGCATGATGGTCATGACCCTCAAACCTACAGTGGAAGACGAAAAATAACATACATACTGTGTTAACTAACGCGACGGCGTATTACTTTTCCTTGTTTCGCTTCTACCTTTTTATTCAGCGGAAAAAATGTAACCATCGACTTGAAACAAATAATGTGAAAGACTACAGAGGGAATCTTCATTCTAACAGCTGATCGGTTTGATATGTCTTGGTTAGGAAAAACAAACAATCGACGGACGTGACTAAAAGTCTATATTTTATCCAGGTTACAGCAGACTTGGCACAGTCCATATTGAGTTAAGAATTACTATTTTTTCCACAAACAATACTTAACTTTAATATACGCACACCGAAAAACCACAAAGAGCTTCATTCAACAATAACGACAAATATGACGGTTGTTAATCTGGTAGCGTCAAACGGGAAAGCAGGTATGACAGACGGCCTACAGATAGTATCCCTCTTTTTTGTTGTGTTTATTTTCGTAATAACAGGCGTTTGTTTCAAGTCAATGGTCTCTCCGCATTAGCAACTTTACTACAAACAAATAACGTAATTCTATATAATTTTTCGTACAGAATCCAAAATTTATATAAAAAATTCCGTTTTATTCCAGTATAATAATTAAAGTCATATTCAATTTCAATATTCGAAGTTGTCCTTAACTTCCGGTTTAACTGGAAGGGGCAAAATCAAACGTTAACACATATTTTTAGACAGCTTAGAGGTAATTACACCCCCTGTTAAAGTTTCAATAAGATAAGCCTACTACTTTTCAAAACCATATAAGAGGTACAATAATAATTAATTATTACTAAACAAATTATTATTTTTTTCTTTAGTTTTTATTTTTTTCTGTCGTTATTTTTATTTTTGTATGCGATTCACTGATTTTGGAAACTTATTGTCACAAAATCAGAAAGATTTTACTCATACCTATATGTATTGTTACAGGTGACTCATAAAGTTACAGGCCAAGTCATGGTCCTGAAGATGAACCAACTCCGTTCCAACCGTCGAAACATGCTAAAAGAAGTGCAATTAATGAATAGACTGTCCCATCCAAATATTCTTAGGTTAGTATTTATTCCGTCATTGACACATTCCTTTAATTCACAGTCCAAAGCCCTAATTAGCCGATTCCTTATGGTAGTGTCGCTTAGATTTTGAGTTAGATCGGTGATTTTTTTGACACAATATGTTTAAAATCAACCAATTGTTTTTCTAGGTTAATGGGTGTATGTGTTCATGAAGGTCAACTACATGCGCTTACAGAGTTTTTTAATGGAGGATCCCTAGATCAGCTGATACAAAATCAGTCTATTAATTTGCCGCAACAATTGCGGCTAATCCTCGCCAAAGATATGGCTTCTGGAATGGAATACTTGCACTCCAAAGGAATTTTTCATCGAGATTTGACCAGCAAGGTAAGCCAATAGTTAGCTTTTCAGGAGGAAATAGATAAAGCCTATTTGTTTCAAATCGCACATGTCTGATTATATTGCTAACAAGGAGATGGAGACGGCTGGTAGCTATCGACGCATAGTGCTATGTCTTTTACTAATGCTTAGCCAATCTTCCATTGTCTCGCTCAGTCGTATGAATACGAATTGTGTACTTACATGACAGATTTCTACAATTCTTTACTTACATGACAGTTCAACGGCTTGCTTTAGTGAAAAGATTTCGCAGCTTGGGGGGTTTAGATAGTGTCTAATAAAAACCGAATTTAATAAAAGCTAGTTGGAGTAGGTTAGGAAATATTTCACTAAATTACAGTCTAATTTAAAACTGGCACCACGCATTTTTCACATTAACTTATACCCAGCTGAGCCTGGGTGATCTGAGCAGACCATGTTCGCACGTGTTAAAAATCACACTCGTGATTGGTCAGAGGATGCCTTTCAATAGACGTTGCCAATTGTACTTACAAACTGACACTTCTCTCTTGACGATGCATTCAAGTCTTTGTAGACAATAATATTAAACATCATGATACAATAATGTATCATGACTAAACGTAGCGTAATATGGCGCCAAAATAGACAAAAGCCTCATGCACTGTTGTCAGATTATAATGAAAGTATTAGCAATAGAAGGATTAATATTAAAAATCAATTTAAAAATATATTGGCTGTTAATTAGAAGTTATTATTTCAGTAATGGGGAAAATTGCCGAAGAGGCATAGCCTCTCAATTGCCTCATTTAAGAAGTCGCCACTGCTTTTCTGCTTTAAATTAATTGTAGCAGTACTTGTAACATACATTTTATTTATGTTGGATTAACATATTTGTTTACAAAATTGAAAGTTGTAACATAATTCTTTGAATATCGAGGGTTAAAGAAAACGGATCAATGTAAAACTCTAATATTGGGAGATAAACGCCTGATTTACACTGATTTCGGTCTATCTCAGACATACCGCGTGGGATATTCATGCGTTATAAAACGAAACTCCCGCTTAAATCATGTCTATTGGGTAGTTCATCGCATTATGAATTGGCCATATCAATCCGTCTTTCTTGTAGTTCGAAATTCAAAGCATAATTCCATTTTATCCTATGTTTTGTCCACTGACATTTGAATAATAAGTAAATTCGCATCGATGTCATTAAACACAAAGTGATGAATAAAAAATGTAACTAGGTTGAAATTGGCAATATTTCTCTTGGTATCGGAAAAAACTTTGTAACTAAAAGTTAAATTTTGTACTTTGTGTAAATCCCTTTGGTACATTACTAACAAATATCCTCTTTATTGAAATTAGTAAATACAGGGTGTTATGGAAATGACGTATTATATTTAAATGGGTGACTCCTTGGATGCCCTAGAGAAGCGCTACATATTTTATTTTTTTAAATCAACCGTTTTAAAAGTGGGGTAACAAACCCTCTTATTCACAGAACAAACCCGAACAAACCCGCGCTACTGTAAACATATATCACCCAGGCCCAATGGCAATGTTGCTAAACTTAATGTAAAACTGAAATAAATTCCATATAAAATTATAAAAATAAATTATTTATCTACCTACTTGTATTTATCTTTATACCTAAAGAGCGAGGAAATCCAGGCACAAACACAATCAGTTTTTCTTCATTTTCATGGTAACACTCCTGGAAATACTTATGTATGTATTATTAGATTTTATTACACGGGACGAAATTTGACATCCAGAAGAAACAACCGGTCTTAAACTGAGCAAATTAGTTTCGTCAATAAAAACAATATTCAAAGATTATTTATGGACTGGCAAGATACACGCGTAAACCAAATTAATAGAGCGGATTGCCGCGCGGCGTTATACGAACACTTTGGCTCAGCCGTTGTAAGCCGTCAAGAGGTCATTGGCATTCGACCTAGTGACATACGTGCCTATTTCAAACTTATTTAATACTATTCTTTATGTTTGTTCTGGTTATTTAAAACATTTTTGTCGTAAAGTTTCTTAAATTAATTGTACAATAAGATATTACAGAATGGGAAATTGTTTAAATTATTTATTTTGTCTAAGGAGTTTAAGGTGTACATATGACAACACCGGTCAGAATTCGCTTTTTGTTTACATGTATCGCAGTTTTCTGGTTTCATGTCAGATCACTTTTACCGTTGAATGAATTGAAAGCGCCATTTATGGGTATTTTTCTTCAATTTGTCTTTATCTCAAGAATTGCCGGTTTAAATATAATGCGTTATTTCCATAACACCCTGTATATATATTTGTCATTACAGAACGTCCTTATTAAACGACACGAGAATGGCCACCGGCAGGCAGTAGTTGGCGATTTTGGCCTATCGACATCCATACCCGATCCTGTCAGCAAAACGAAACTCTGTACAGTTGGATCACCCTACTGGATGTCTCCAGAGTGCCTTAAGGTAATAATATAAATAATAATAATAATAATACTCGTATTCACTAAAGGGTTTTTAATTCGATACCGTCCTAAATTGATAGTTGGGAGCATTGGAAACGAAAGTGGCAAACTCTTAACTTAAAATAATTTAAATTAAATCTGTAATTTTCCACGTCAACTTTTTTTTAACGCAAAATGCCAAAAGTTATTTTTGCGCTATAAATTACTTTTAGCCTCATATTTGTATTCAGTTTTTATAGTTTTTTGCCGTTTTTTTTTCAAAACTATACAAGTGGAAGATTGCCACCCTTGATTTTATTCCCGTCATATATTTTATTAATACCAAAAAATTAAAATAAGTATCCCAGGAAAGGTAGGTCCCTTTGAAAAAAGAATGATAAAAAAATTAAAAGAGAAAGATAAAGGACTGTCTGAACCACAAAAACCCGAACAAAAATGTTTAATAATGAAGTAAAAGAGTGGGTAATATACTAAATTAAAGTAGGAGAGATGTTGACGAAGGACATATTTCGACCTTTGTAAAGTTGTAATCAACAAACGTAATATAAAATGATACAATATAAAGAAAGAAACAAACTCTAAAACATGCTACACCGACAGAGTGTAGAGGAAAACGACATCTGAAGTAACAATTTAAAAAATTTATTTCAAATTTAAAGAATTTAAAAAATATTAAAACATTGAAACTAAAACAATTTAAAATATAAAAAAGGGATAAAAAATCCATTTCATATTTTAGTTGAGTTGCTCCCATCAACATTAGCATACTCTCCAATTGTCAATATTTTCCTATGTATAGTTTTCCATATCGCTGTACCTGCAAAACAATGATGCAACTGCAAAATTTTGACATTGTGATTCGTTTCTAAATTAATTCCTTTATATGGCAAAATAACGACGAAAGTGTATAATCAATCGTGGCCCAACAATTAATTCCAATTAGCTTTCAATACCAATATATTTTCTTCACGTTATTCAAACTTAATAATAAAAAAAATGATATTTGTTTTACGTCTCTCTTGAACAATTAGCTTAGTATTTCTATAATTGCTTTACCGGACCAGCGATATATAGTGCGAATCGGAAAGAATTAAATTCTATTGCGACTACCTGTTGGAATTGGGAGAATGAAGTGTGTGTCACCGCCGTATGGGTTTGATTCCTCAAGAGATTCATTTTCGTCCACGCTTCGTTTTATGTCTGGTTTTATGTTTGAAGAGATTTTGTGTGTATTGAGCTCCTAAACCAATTCCCGAACAGGTTTACTTGCGCTTTTGTTTACTTTAACAGAAAACGGTCCCTACAAGTTTAGAATTACTACACAGCACTGTTATAATTTTATGGTTACTCAATCACATCTTCCCTTTCTCCATTGATTTTTATCAATAGGAATTAAGACGAGCCACTTACTGAAATTTTGATTCTTAAAATCATCAAAACTTTCCCACCGTGCATCATAGATTTCACAATTAGTTGCTTGAATTTGGTAGTAATTATAGTTGTCATCTTTACGTACTACCTCTTTGAGTATTTTTGCCCACTGGTAGGCATCTGTCCAGTCCTTGGTAGTTAAAGTATTTTAAAACGTAATTGTCTTCTGGATTAGTAATATATTTATTAGACCACTGGCTTATCATTACTTTTGCAACCACCAAAAATCTGGACAGAGGAAAACGTTCTCGAAGGGTATCGCTATCTTTTATTACTCTGTTAAAAGACGCTAGAGCGTTGTTGGTCGATGGAGAATTTGGAGCCGCGCTCAAAAACCAATTGCTATTTTGTGCTAACCACTGTGCTTTAAAATAAATGATAAATTCAGTCTGATCTTTATATTTTTCCAGAGGAGCCTCAGAAGTTGAATTAAATATATTCTTGTCTGTAATAGAATGTAATATATCAACATCATTTAGGATATCATTGCGCAGTTCTTTGTTTTTATCCTTTCTATCCATCTCTTTTGAATATTTCTCTTTGCGTGTGCCCAACACATGCGAACTACCACATTTTTTCTTCTGACCAATTGTAAAATCTTGCTGATCAAGTAATCATTTCGCAGCTCGACTGTTAATTAAGCGGACTGATATCGGTTAAATTCTTGACAGTTTGTAGCATTTTTGCAGAATAAGGGTTGCAGCCTGATTTTTTATTTATTGCAAGCAAAATATGTGTATGCTGTTCAAATGATTTAATGGCTATTTTTTGCTGCGAATCAATTTTAATAACGGCAAACCATTTTTTTCTCATTTTGTATTTTATTCTATAAAATTTATCAGATATTTCATAGATGTGATCTTGTATTCAAAGTTCATTTAATGTTACGTAACGCCCTGCGGACACGTTTGGAGACGTGCCATCTGAGTTTTACAGTTGGTCGTAAAAATTTGTTTGTATAACGTTAGTTTGTTCCTAGTGGAGACACGATTTTGACGATAGCAGAGGGTAGAGGCTCTGCATTGTTACACCTAAATATTTACTTTTGTTTGCTTAATCGATACATTATTAATTTTTATGGGCAAATTTGCATTAATATCTTTATACTTTTTTGTCAAAACGATACATTCGGTTTTTGATGTATCTATGTTTATTTTCCACTTGTCGGGCCAAGGCAGCAGCTTGAGGAGGTGGTATTTTATGTGTTTTGAAGCCACATTTGCGGAGGAAGAGTGCGCATAGATGAGTGCATCATCCGCAAATATGGCTTCTTTGGTTTGGGGATAGGTTTGGAAATCGGCTGTAAAAATATTATATAACTTAGGTGATAGGACCGCCCTTTAGAGGAGCGCTCCTATTAAATTTAAAAGTTCAATCATTCTATTTATGCAACAAATTGGGTTTGCAAGTGCAAAGGGTGGTGATATTTTACTAAAAAACTATACTAATCGATATTAAATTAAAATATTATAAGCTGTCAACAAAATTCACTGCATTTTGACATTAACATTTTAATGTAGAAAAAAAAGACAGATATTACACTTCATCCAAAGATAAATATTCTCCTCATTCAAATTGTATCCAATAATGACCACCATTACTGCTTATTAAATAATTTACTCTAATCAACAGGGCCTGTATTATGATGAACGCAGCGACGTCTTTAGTTATGGAATTGTGTTATGTGAACTGATTGCCCGGGTCGAGGCAGACCCTGATCAACTGCCAAGGACTGATAACTTTGGGCTGGATTACTTAGCTTTTACAGAGCTGTGTGGTCCCAATGTAGTACCTGACTTTTTAAAATTAACTTTTAGGTAAGAGATGATATTACGGTTATTTGTTAGTTATGGTCGCTAGCTTCAATTTATTAAAAAAACTAAACGTTTCATGCTGTTTTGCTTTACTTTGCAATATAATTACTTTACCCGTCGTGTCGGACACCTGGGGTATTAAAACATGAAAAAAACTGATTTATTGAGCGACCGAGGTACATTTGCTGTATCTAAAACCAGTCATTGAGAAAAAAAATGGAAACATATTACACTTTGGCAGGCTTGAGCATCTTTCTTGTAAGATGTAGAGAAATAAGGCTTTTGCTCTATCATGTTTTTTGTATACTCTAACCCGTGGGTTCCCGATCTGTGCCCTGCGACGCCCTGAGGCGCCGTGAGTTGATGAGCTGTTTTCTGGTGAAGGTGCGGGTTTGTTCGCACAATGCAAACCATTTTTTTCTCATTTTGTATTTTATAAAAGTAAGGACCCTTTTTTTGGTCATCACTGTACGATCAGCGAGCTTTTTTGTATTTTTATGTCAATCTGATAGTGAGAGTTTCCAATGATAGTAGAAAGTAACAACCTTTTTTGCTACTCAGTGACAAAATACCAAACCTCTAAGTGCTTCGCGAACTAAAAAAGGTTGGGAACCACTGCATTCTAACCAATATTAGTTTTACCGGTATTTTAAAATTTTTTAGAGAAAATCATGACAATAAAATACAATTTTTTTGGAATCAAATAAGTTAATCTTAACGGGTCAGTATAGCTAGGGAGTTATCTTAAAATGGATGTTACTATAATGCTGGCTTATATTACATATAACGACCTTATTTACAGATGTTGTACTATAGAACCAAAAAGTCGTCCCACCTTCAAAGAAATAAAGAACACCCTTAGTGAAATCCTGTCGGACATGCAAATAGCCACGGACAGAGAAGCTACCAAGACGAGTTGTGCGGCAGCTAAAAGCGAAGAGCAATTACCGATTGCAATTGTCCATCAGTCATCAGCGCCTCAACACAGAAAAAGTATGTACTATTCTAACAATTTTCAAGTATTTGGTGGTTGTTTTTTTCTTGTCGGCTTTTCTGCTAGTGATTCTGCTGCTAGTGGCGAGGGCAGTGCAGGACTCTTAAACTATAGATCTATTTTATGTAGAGATTAATAATTGTAATTAACTTTTTTGTTCCAAATACATGGCTATTTTAGTTTTACTAACATCGTTTTATTTTGCATGGAGTGAAGTTAGAAAGAACTTTTGAGAAACTGCTAAAAATATTTTTTTAACATTCTTCTTTAAATAAAATAGTAGGGAAGAGTTTTGTTACCATAGAGTAAAGTTATAGGGAACATCATTTTAAATACACTTCTGATATACGAGAATGACGATATTTGGTCCACTGTACAATTTAGATTCGTGAGTTCTCCAGTATTTTGTTGTAATGACATTAATTTATTTTGAAAATGATTATTTGTCTGGATAAACGAGTGTAGCTCGACATCAAGCTTTACAGCATTACTATATCACGCAGATTTCATACATTTTTGTCTTAAATCGCTCCTGTAAACTGTAAGTGCGATGTTGAGAAAATAAAAGTGTTTTTTCTTTATAAATTTAGCGAAAAATCTAAATTCACCTATACGACTTAGTTGTCATATTCCAATTTTAAACCTCTGAATTACCAAATTAATTCAATTTTAAACCTTATAATGAACCAAACCTGTTCATCACATTTTAACTTAAGTCCTGTCTCGTCAAGTTTTGCATGGTCTGTTTACACGTTATTATCAAAATAAATGCAGGTTTGTAAACGTAGCGCTGTGAGCGAAAGTGCAAGGTAATGTTTATGTATGGGTCATAGTCTCAGTCAGTGTTGCCAGGTCTACCGTTTTTACGGTAGATCCACCGTTTTGAGCAGTAAAAAAGAAAAAAATGAAAATCAGTATATCGTTTTCTATTGTTAATATTTAAATTACCTTTTTTTTAGTATTTTCCGTTTTCTGCCTGTCGAATCTACCCTCTTTGTCATTTTCGACCTGGCAACACTGGTCTCGGTCAGCAATAAAAATTCTAAACGTGAGGAGGAACTGCGTCGCCAACTTCCGTTCGTTTACGCACCAAGCGCTTGATGATGAGTGATGAATCATAGTTTAAATATGATTTGTTATTCTCAATCGTCGCAATACTAATGGCAATGAGCCAGATAATTGGCGTAGAAGAATTTGGTAAAAAAGTCTGACAAGCTATCTGCCAGAGTGCTTTTCACAGTAACTCGTTTTTTATAGACGGTACTGTAAATCGCGGTGTTTATATTACTAATGTTGTTGGGTTGCAGCAGGAATACAGGTTTGGCAAACAACTACTACAATCGGACGCATAACAAACGAGAAAGATAAGGAATATACCAGCATTATATACAGGTTTGGCAAAGAACTATTACAATCGGACGCCTAACGGGTAGAAAAAATATGTAATATACCAGCAATATATGCAAACAACTATTACAATTGGAGGCCTAACGTGCAGTACAGATAACTTAATATACCAGGTATAAATTAAAGAGGAAACAGGACTGCCATTCCTCTCTATCGCCATTTCGCTCACATGCGGACGATAGGTATCTCTAACTTTCGGAGCGCCAGTCCAGATTTCCTTCATCCTAATTCGCTCGCAGACTTTACGATGCGAGCAATCGATACAGTGTTGCCAGGTTTAGTATTTCGAGTGATTTTTTTCCTGTCTAGTGATTTAGTAAAAACTTTTTAAAAAATGCTATTTTCAATTGGTTTTTTATTTACATCGAAAATGTAATTATTATTTTAACATCTATTGCTTTACCATTTAATTTCCTTAAATACCTTTGTGTTGTACAATACCTAAATCAGTGACATAACCAGGAGCTGACCTAAATTTGGAACTTATTATTACGTTTTTTTATCCCTGTATGAACTTGGAAAGTAGGTTGGGAACATCGACTTGAAACAAACATGGACCCGGTATTTATATCTGCTTTGTTCACGTCAATGTGACGTCTGTTATTACGAAAATAAACACAACAAGAAAGAGTTGGGGTTCTATCTGTAGAATCTCCATCTATTTTTATCTTCTGTCTGTTTCTCTTTTCATTCTAACCGCTGATCGGTTAGGAAAATTAGGAAAAACAAACAATCGACGGACGTGACTCAAAAGTCTATATTTTTATACAGTTTACGAAACTTGGCGCAGTCTTACCATATTGAGTTTAAAATTACTATTTTTCATACAAGCAACACTTAAATTTAACACAAAAACACTGAAAACCAAAAAAGCATTTTATTTAACAATAACGACAAATATGACAGTTGCTAATCCGGTAGTGTAAAACGTGAAAGCAGATATGAAAGGCGACCGTTCCAATCAGAGCAATGTCTTTTTCTAATTAACAGAAAACGACAAAGAAAAATTGTACTAATTTTCAAAGCTCCTACTTAAGAATGTGAATTGTTTATTCTTTAAAGACTGTGAACCGTCGGTTGGGAATAAGGTTTATAGAAAATAAATATAAAAAATCATAAAACCAGGTTTGAAGTATATACAAAATCAAAGGTTTCTATAAGAGATTCTACATTTTCCCAGAACTCATTATAATATCCAAAATACTAAGAAAACCTTTTAATGTTAGTGGTTTATTTATAATGATGTTTTCTACAATCGTTTTATTCAGTGAATGTCGAAACCAGCTCGTCGTTTTCTACCTTCAGCATGGACCAACTTTATAGATATAATAAGATTTCGGGCAACAAATATATAAATATTTAATTAGTCTGTTTGATTGCATGCATAGACAAAAGCAAATGCTCGTTTCTACCTACAATTTGTGTATTTCAGTTGTCCATCGGCGATCGTTATCCGAAGACGTCTCCATGCTGGCCATCTCCATGTTTTCATCGCCTAGTGACAAAGCACGGCGGCACGCCCTTATCATGTGCCGACAGGATCCACATTATAAACCTCGCACCACCAATCCTTTTGCAGCTTTAACTCAGTTTCAAGGCGTAAAGAAGTTGCTGGGTAACTTCTCATCATGCTGTGAGTTGCTACCTTTTGTAGAATTATCCAACGAGGCTCCAAAATCATTACCAGGTTCACCAACAGCAGTACGTAAAACCCTAAAATCCAAGTCTTCCCTTTATGCTCATCCCTTGTACAAGGGTGGCTCTAGTTCAAACTTATCAGAAATAATAGGTAATAATGAAACTCCTATAGCAAATCTTCGAAGAAGAGGCTCGTGTGAATCAGGATTTTACTCCAGCGTTGGAGAATGCTTATCGCCTAGTAGTTTGTGGGGAGACAGCGGTACGGCTGTAAGCTCGTTAAGATCATTAGATGAGCTGGAACCGGAACTACAAGCCTTATGCAAAAGAGCCTCTTCAATCTATACCGATAGCAGTGAAGATATATCGAGTCTGACTGGTTCAGACTGTTTTGCAGATTTACAGCCTAACATTTCGACAATCGTAGAGTATTTTGAAAAGAAAGGGGCTACTTTACGGCACCCAGGCGGAGTAAGGGGAGGATTACAGCTAAATTCTAGAATTGCAGCTTTACGCCGATCTCTGGAAAAACATAATTCGTTCACTGCTTCGGGATCGGGTATGCATTTGACGCCACAAAGACCAAAGTGTTCGAGGTTAGTTATTTGTGAGGGTGCTGTTAGGTCCAAATTACCTCTTTTTGATAAAAAATAGCATTGGTTTCTCTAGTCACTTTATAATATACAGGTTTAAGTGCTCTATGGAGTTCCTCAAAGCCGGGCATGGTTACATTATGTAAAATATGTGCCTAATATGATTAGAAATAATGTGGCAGAGGTGAAAGGTGCACACTTACGCACAAGGGTTTTGTTCTGATATTTCTAGATCTCCTTGAGGGTATCCAATAGAAATCTAGCCTGTTGCTTTAACGATAGATTTTTAGATCAATAATATATTAAACTATTTGCCAATTCATAATATAAAAAATATTGAATTCAGTATTAATATTATTAGATTATTGTTTCGCCGTTTCCAAAGGGAATATATCAAACATTTTATTCTTGTAACCTGTATAGGGTATCCAATTTTCGACACGTTCTCGTGGTATTAGAGTTATTATTAAAGATAAAATGTTGGGATTTTCACTTTGGTAATTTTTTAACATGGTTCTCTTAGTTTTTAATCTACAGGGTGATTTTGAAAATTTTCGCTTTTTAGACAGTCTTTAGATCTTGTCTTGTAAAAAGTTTATTATGTGAGATAGTAACAAACATGAAAAAATTTAAATGGGGCACAATATATGTACATATATATACGGGGGGGGGGGGGGGGGTGTTGTTCGGGTTTGTTGCTTTACCATAATGTATAATTGTTTATTTTTATATTCAAAAAGAATAATTTTTATAACAGTATGCCATGGTCAATTTATTAGAAACAAATACAAAATTTTGACAGCTATCCTAAATATGAAAACATGAAACATGCCAATATACAGGGTGTTATGAAAATGACGTATTATATTTAAACCGGCAAATCCCGAGATGAAAATAAATTGAAGAAAAATAACCATAAATGGCGCTTTGAATTATTAAGCGAAATATACACTTTATATGAAATCTCAAAATTTACGTGGCCGCTCCTGAGGCCCTTCGCAATCAATATTTTATTGAGGCAGTCTCCAGGTTCAAAAGAGGTTAACGCATTAAACGCGATGTTGTCATATTGCAACACATTGCACGTGTTCAGTTTTTGACAACAAGACGTCTTCGACGCTCGCTATCACTTCTTTCTCAAACTTTTTAGACAAAGAAAACTACAATTTTAAGGGACATACTCTCTTACCTTCGATCTTATTTTAAAATAATCCGTTTTATAATTAAATTCCATAAAAAAATAAAACACAAAAAGTCTGCTTTTCACGAAAACCAACAGTAGATAATATCACACAAATTTGAAATCACATCACAACATTTATTATTATGAATTATTTCAGAACAACAAAAAATCGGGCAATACAACTAACCAAACGTTTAAAATTCGTATACGTCAAGCATGTGGCACCCTCGACGTCGTGGAACCAACGTCCTTTCACTCCCGAATCGCGAAGCCTACTGAATTATGAAGGGCGCGCCGCCAGTATTCAAGTAAGGGCGAGACACGCGGTGTGATCTGACAACACTGTTAGTATACTCTAGTGACCCACATTGTTGCTAAGTGAATCCAGATGTAACGGCGCGACAGTATGTGGGTAAAAAGGGTTTTTACCTTAGTATTTAGATATTTGATTTAAAAAAAAAAGTATGTATACTTTCTCTAGGACTCCCTAGGAGTCACCCATTTAAATATAATACGTCATTTCCATAACACCCTGTATATCATACTTTTCGTAATTATTGTCATAAACGGCCATTGTTAAGAATAATTAAAGAAAAAGCATATTATAAAAACTCTTACGTAATAGGTATTTCATAAATAATAAACATATGAGGTGTGCTCTGACTGTTTGTGCAATCTTGTATAATACTAAAAATTCTCAAAATTTGTAAAAGTGAAAAATAAAATCGACTGGTCCTATTTTTAACTGATCTGGATTATAACCAAATATTTGCCTGGAAAAATCATGAATTTTTCAGCTGTTGAAAAGTCCGATCCCTGTAATACATAAAATGTCGAAAATGGGACACCCTGTACATGTGTACACCTTTTCCATATTCATTCCAGATATTCATTATTTCAGGAAAGATAATAATTTGTATTTAAAATTTATCAATTGAAATATCAAATCTATTTCAAACCCGGTAATTATATATTTTATGTTTGTCAATGTCCCAGCGTTATGTTGGAGCATACAGTTTTACTTTTTTAAATAATAGCATAATCGAAAGATCTGATGGTTTTTGAGATGCAGTTGACAAATACATATACAGTACGCACAGGGGATCTTTACCCTGACGTCATCGCTTACACGTCATAAAAATCGTATGAATCAAATCAAAATTACGTGGAAGAAAAGTTGTCGAAACAAAAACTAATTTCATAACATTTTAATTGACGTAAATAACGTTCCCATATACGGATTTTTAAAAATTTCTTTAAAACTCCGAATCAAAATTTTGAGTCGGTCTTACATAAAATAGATTGTTAGGAATATGTAGGTATAAATCTGATATTCTTGAATTTTTACTGGCAGTTATGTACCTACTTCTTATTTGACAAAATGATAAACTCGGTTTGAATGTGACATTTTGATTACACAGATTAAAAAAACATCAAAGAAAGTTTAATTTTTGATTTGACTAACAGAGATCATTTGAATTAATTTATTAAAAAGTGCAACACCGTGCAATTAGATTTACAATGAACACATCTTAGAAAATACACCGTGCAGATACTATGAGCAATAATGATCATGCACTGTCTTGGACAAGACACAGTACAATTATTAGAATTACAATGCGCCGGCGGGTTAATCCGTTTACAAAAATTCCTTAAATTTTTATTTTATTTATTTAAATCAAAGTTAGAGTTGACAAAATTAACAAAGAATAGGTACAATAAGTTCTACAATTTACCTACCTATCATTGAAAAACTTAGTCTTAAAGCTGGTTTACTTATTTTAAATTTAAATTACAGGTCATCATCGCATTCGGAATCTGAACTTTCATCTACATTTATAATCAATGGTTCGACTTCAATATTTACTAAATGTTGTTCTTGATTGAACCATTCTTCAATTAACTTTTCAGTATGTTCTACACATTTTACCACATTTTGAGACGAGATTGTGAACTTAATTTGGCGATTTCAGATTTGATTTTGTCCGAAATACGTTCTGTGAACCTTCTAGTTTCGATACATATACAGAGCGTTTGGAAATTCGGGCGATTTTACTTATTTTTTTCGAAACTAAAAAGAGGTGTTTTTACGTTTTTGGGATGGCAAAATAGCGGAGCGGAGACTTATCCACAATTTTTAGGGTTAGGAATACTTTATTACAATAAATAAATAACAATAAATATCAATATGTACTTACCACTAACACAAAAAAGCGATACCAAAAGCTCTGAAAAGAACTGTTTGCAGGAGTAAATGAAGTTTTAATGCACAAAAATGTATAAAAACGAAAAAATTGTGAATCAATTGTCACAATGACGTTTTTGTAATTTTTAGTACTGCGTAAGTCAAAATAATTATTTGGCAACTCTTCTTTATAATTCTTTCTCTGTCTAACACGTTTAATTCCGGACGACGTATAATATACAATTTTTATTCACCTTTATGTCTGTACCAAACAAAGATGCAGAGATATGAAATATGTCGGGATATCTATTTGTTAGCGATGACGTCAGGGTAAAGATCCCCTGTGCGTACTTTATGTAACGCTTTCTAAAATAATAGTGGCAAATCTGAAAAACAGTTATTGACACGTTCTGAAATTAAACTGACAAATCTGAAATACCATTGGAAAAAGTGGAGTTTGCCCGTTTGCCTCTGGACTCTTAGATTATTTGTAGTATTATTGTAACCATTTTTTAAAAGCGGGGAATTCCATAAGTATCTTTCCAAATATCCTTAACGGGGTAGAAAATTGGTGCTTCCTAATATTTGTTATAATAATCGGAAAAATAATGTTTTGGCGAGTTTGTTAAACATAAAATTTTACTTTCGAACATGACAATATACAGGGTGTTTCCTAACCTCTCTGAAATATGAAGGAGGTGAGTAATCCTCACCTTATTTTAAGACGAAAATGTGCTATAAAAGTTTTTCGCATGTCGCTTTGTTTTTGAAATACAGTGTGTTAAAAAAAATGTAGTATTTTTCATTTTATTAATTAATGCATATGATTTAAAAACTTTGAATAATGAACTCATATGAACAAAAGTCAAATAAATTGCTGCAAATGTCCTCCATGAGCCAGTAAACACCCATGTACACAAAGTGCTAAATTGTCTCTTACGTATGTATGTGTTGGAAAATTTCGGGATTGGGGCGAATCATATTAAATCCATCAATAATACGCAGTCGATTGAATTAATTTTGACCCAAAGTAAAGTGCTCTAATCATTTATGTTTAACGACTATCATTAGAATATCATTAATTAATAAAATGAAAAATGCAATATTTTTTTAACACCCTGTATTTCGAAAACGAAGCGACATGCGAAAAACTTTTATACCACATTTTCGTCTTAAAATAAGGTGTGGATTACTCACCTCCTTCATATTTCAGAGAGGTTAGGAAACACCCTGTGTTGTAAAGTAGTTTGATCTTGTATTTTGAGCTGGTAAAGCCGAACTTCTTGGGAAACCACACAAATAAGAACCATCCTGAAATTTTTCGTGCTTATAATAAATACGAGGGCGGCATGATAAGCCTGGTAGAAATATAGGAAAATTTTTTCGGAAAGGGCAACTCGGAGCGTAATTCAAACGTGCCTCTTCAACTGGATCTGTCCTTACGATCATTGTGCGTGATCTACCTCTAATGGACTCACGGGTATCGTGATCCGACCCGTACGACCGCACCTTGAAACGCACCACCGAATTTTTTTTGGACTCTGGTCGGCGCGGACTTTTGTCTACTCTTAGGTTGTCACAGGTGTGCGGTTCTGGCCGATTGTAAGAAAACTCGGCACCCGTTATTTCTGATGTGGTATTCTCATTCGGGCCTTTTGGACGTTCGACGTGCTTGTACGACCACAAAGTCAGTAAACCGCTTGTGAGACATTTAATCGATGGTCAAGAGTTCCCATGTTTTTCAAGATTTGCGTAATGGGTTTTCCGCGGAAAGAATGTTTAATAACACACAAGTGAACCAAATGAAAGATCTCTTTTTCATCTCAATGTTCCTGTGTCCTAGTGAAAGACTGTAGTTAACAGGACAAGATGCCTTATATTAGAATTTTACCGGCCGTCTCTTCGCCCTTATATGTCATATATTCTTCCATTAAATATAATTTTCTCTTTGAATTATTTGGTTACCATTCGTTAAAATTTATCGAAGATAATATACCTATATAGAGCTCGGTTTTTTGTCGATACAATTTTTCATGTTCATGATACGTTTTCTTTTGGAAATTTTACGAAATGTCGTTGATTAAATCAGTCGAGCTTCGCTCTCGGGATTTAATCAGAATGAACATGCCCCAAAGGATCATTGAGTCAAATTTCCAAAAATTCAAAACTTTGAGTGTTAGAATGAAAAATTTAATCGATATTTAAAACGACGCTCGAGTTATATTTATTTGATAAGATTATTTCCAGAAGCTAAATTAAATATTATAATAATTCGAGGAATACTTTTAATATACAATATCGATAGTCGTCGAATCGATACTAGATTATTCTCTCTACTCTCTAGACTTCAGACCTTTTGGCGTTTCGTAAGTTTAAGGTTATGTGACTAAAATTTCAAAAGAAAACAAGTCGACAATATAAACAGGAACATATATTGCAAATAAACCGTAAGTACTTATTTTTTACTTAATTCCTACCTTTAAAGTAGTTTTCCGATTATCTTGGGTAAATAATAATGAAAATCGAAAAATCTGCATATACAGGGTGTTATGGAAATGACGTATTATATTTAAACCGGCAATTCCTGAGATAAAGACAAATTGAAGAAAAATACCCATAAATAGCGTTTTCAATTCATTCAGCGGTAAAAGTGACCTGACGTCAAACCAGAAAAACACCTGTGTGGCACTGCGATACATGCAAACAATCAAGGAATTCTGGCCGGTGTTGTCATATGTACACCTTAAACTCTTTAGACAAAATAAAATAATTTAAACACTTTTCCATTCTGTAATACCTTTTTGTACAATTAATTGAAGAACATTTACGACGGACTATGTTTTAAACAATCCGAAAAAACATATAGAATAGTATTAAATAAGTTTGAAATAGGCACGTACGTCACTAGGTCAAATACCAATGACATCTTGACCCCTTACATCGGCTGTGTTCATATAGCGCCGCACTGTTAGTTGAAAACCAACCAGCGGCCGGATACATTGTGTCTCGTCGATCACCAACATCCTCTCAGCAATCCGCTCTGTTTTTTCGGTTTACGCGTGTATCTTGCCCGTCCATAAATAATCTTTGAATATTGTTTTTATTGACGCGTTCCTTCTGGACGTCAAATTTCGTCGCGTGTAATAAAATCTAATAATCTGTAGTATAATCTGTATTATTTTATTTTCAAAAGCTAACTATCTGTTCTGTTTCACTATTACTGTGTGTATATAAAGTGTTTCCAGCAGTGTTCCCATGAAAAAGAAAAAAAAACTGATTGTGTTTGTGCCTGGATTTCCTCGCTCTTTAGGTATAAAGATAAATATATTATTTTTATAATTTTAAATGAAATTTCAGTTTTACATTAAGTTTGGCAACATTGCCATTGGCTCTGGGTGAAATGTTGTACAGTAGCGCGGACTGACCTGTGAGTAAAAGTGTTTGTTATCCCACTTTTAACACGGTCGATTTAAAAAAAAAATATGTTGCGCTTCTCTAGGACACCCAAGGAGTCACCCATTTAAATATAATACGTCATTTCCATAACACCCTGTATTAAAAGAAAAAGTAATTCAAACTTGACATTTAGTATAATGCCTTATCTAGTACTTCGCCTACTTAGAGACGCCCTTTAAAAATATAAGGGACCAATGAGACAGTTTTATCACTTGTGAGGAAATTTTATCAGTATAATCACATGTGGAAGGTGCACATGAAAGAATTTGATTGGTCGAAACAATATATTTGACAGGTGATGGAAATAATCAGAATGGTCTCCCTTCAATTTTTTGTTTCCCGTATTGAAAAAAGGAATTGTGGCTTTTTACAAGAATTTACTAACTAAATTTTACATTATTTCTGATATTAACAGAATCAGTGAGCACCAAATGATCGCCTTTTTAAGGAATAACACGCCTAAAACCACATTTAGGTCAAAGAACTAAATATTTGTGAATAGAGCCGAATAAAGTTACTATTTAAGAACCGATAAACGAAGTATACCTCCCATATTGTGGATCGTGTTATCTTTATTTTTTACCACAATGAAATTTGGTAAGTTGTTTCCATGTACCGGGTTTTCCACTACAGCGACAAAGTAAGATAACTTGTGAATAGAAGTCCCAAAAAAATTATAAAGAAGAGTTGTACGGGTCGCTAAGGTGCACATATCATATAGTATATTAGAGTTTTCTTTTAATCTCATCTAAATAAATAGTTCTTTAAGGACGTGGTAATCTTCCACTTAATGCGTCAATTGACCCTCAAATTAATTTAAAATATAGGTTTTTAAGGTTTACTATAACGTTAAGGATTCCTTGGCTGAGGTCTGACTTAAGTAACATTCAAATAAGGGCCGATATATTTCAAAGTCACATTAAGGTACAGAAGTCATCCTTAATACAAGTTTGACAGTATATTAAAGTTCCTTTTAACTCTCATCTAAACGAATAGATCTTTAAGGGCGTGGTAATCTTAGACTTAACGCGTCAATTGACCCTCAAATTAATTTAAAACATAGGTATTCTAAGGTTTACGTCAACCTAAAGGCCTTAGCGAAGGTCTAACTTAAGGTAACATTCAAAATATCAGCCCTAAGTCATATAAAGGCTGATTCTCACTATCGTGCAAGGTACGTACTCGGCAACGGCAAAGCACCGGCTCGGCAAATTAGATTTATCTTTGAATCTTATGGATTTTGCTGGTGTTAATTCATACTATGCGCGCGACGTCTCGGCCAGCGAGGGCCCGTCAAAATTCATAAGAGGCAATGATTAACCTATTTTGTGAAGCGAAAGTTTATTGTTGAAAATAAGAAATAATTTGAAAACCGTTCAAGGTATCGGATTGAAAGTTGGCGGTATGTTTTATGAGTAAAATTTGTAGAATTTTTTAAGTTTTACATTAGAGGGCGCTAATTACATACACAATCTAAAACGTTTAAATGAAAAAATACGTTAAGTTAATTAATTGTTATTAAGATATACTTTTTACCTTCTTATGCAGGTGTTCTTTTAAAGATGTAATTTGTTTTTGTAAAGATGTAATTTCTTTTAATACGAAATAATGTTCATAATAAGATACAATTAAATGGTGAACTGATACGCGACAAATGCAATAATAAGCGCGAAAATTCCCATTAAAACCGTGATGATTTGTAAATAAACTCGCATTGACAACACTTGCCAATGGCGTGCGGTGCATGTGGCCTGATTTTAAGGGTCTGTACCTAGGACACCCAAGGAGACACTTATATGACAGTAAAAATATAACTTTTCCCTGAATTGTAATTTTTGGACAACCTGTATATTTACACCAATTTTTAAATGTGCACTTTAGAGTCTCCTATAACTCTTCTATGACTTTTTGTCTTTATAAATACCAAGTTATTTTACCTTGTCGCAGTATTGAGCAACCCTGTATGTATGTAAATATAATTTGTTATGACTTGTGTGTTATCCAGTATCCTATACATATGTATTGTTTAGTAAAACTGATTATTTTTTGAAAATATTTTTTTGAACATCAATTTATTTTCCTGCGTCTGTTAGACCAATAAGTTTTATGAAGAAATGAATGTAATTTTATATACTTTGATGAATTTGTCTTAACATGCGTTGTGAAATATATACAGGGTGGCCGTTTAGAGTAGACAGTACAATAGTTCCGTTGTTGCTTAAAATATTCAAATAAAGTCGATTAACAAAAATGTAGCTCAAAAATACAAAAAAGAAACATATAATTTTTCGAAATAACGTTGTAAATCATACGCTTGAAATATTACATTTTATACACTACACACAAGAAATACTTCTGCACATTCCTATCGTCATTTTTCAATTTCTATTTGAAAATGTCAACTCTTAGCAGGGGCAAGGGGGAAGTCAGATTCTGACTTAGTCGTAACAAATCGTACGTGCAACTAAGTTACTTCTAAGTTTGGTTAGAATTTGTGCTGTACGTGAGTAGCTTAGGTTTGTCAGTCAATAAATTCTTGATACACTTATTTTTCGTACCTCTCCCTGGATTTTTTAGCAATAAATTAATTGCTGTAATTTCTGGTGGTGATCTGATTATTGTAGTTACTAATATACCCAAAAATAATATCCAAATTAATAATGTTGACGTTTTAAGATTGCAAATTGACATTTACGTTGTCAATGCGACGCGATGCTACACAACCATCTTTCAGCTGGAAACAATCACCGTTTTGACGCATTAATATATACAGGGTGTTACAAATTCTGCCTTCACCATGGGGATTTTGGAAACGGTAAGAGATATGAAGTCGGTTAAATTAGGGCAAAGTTGCGTAATTATGGGCCCAATGATATGCCGCAAAAGATCAAAAATAAATACAGGGGCTTTCAAAATATTTGGAAAAATCTAAAATTTTGCGTTCGATTGTTAGTTTTTTCCTAACGTTATTCGAAGAAATGTCCAAAAATAAATTTTACTTTCTCATGCGACGTTTCGACTTTAGGTCACCACCAACTTAATTTTTTTAAATACGGGCCTGGATTTTTTTTTGCAAATTATTATTTAAATTATGAAAGAGGACCGAAATCTACCTTCAGTGGCATACAACACTTTACTAGTTTTCCGACGTTTTGTTCCTTAACTTGACCATTTTCATTAAAATACCCCTAGTACGTTCCTGTAATTTACTTCCGATTCGAAGAAACTGAAGATTTTTACATTATTATTGCTATTTATGTCTTTAATTGACAACGTAAATGCCAATTTTCAGTTTTAAACGTCAACATTATTAATTTGGATATTATTTTTGGGTATATTAGCAAAGTATGAGTGGCTACGATATTCAGATTGAGGGAACGCCACCGGAAATTACAGCAAATAATTTATTTCTAGAAAAATCCAGGGAGAGGTATGAAAAATAAGCGTATCAAGAATTTATTGACTTTGACAAAATTTTTGGAAGTACGGTACGAACGTAGCGAGCAAGTTCAGAAATCGTGTGTAATCAGCTTCTTACCACTCTTACTATGTACTATACTATTACAGTATAGACCTAGATCCATCGTATGTACATAAATAACAACAGAGATATTGTACATCGTCACACTAAACGACCTCCTTGTATTTTATGTAGATACTGGCCTTTCATTTTGACTGAGGCGAAACTTATTAATTTGTAAAAATATACTTTATTATCGCTTGTTTATTAAAAATAGGTTAAAAGCACACCTTTAATTATAAACTATAATTTCCTTTTTGAAATATTTATATTAGCTTTGCTTTACACCAATGTTCAGTTTATTATAGCTACTGAAATACATAGGCTGAAAATTTAAAAGTCAAATTTACATAATGAACGAAAAAGCAATGCAAGTCGAAATTTGTCGTGCCGTTTAAAATTTGATACAAAATAGTTGTAATGTAAAAATGAAGGTTCTAAACTGACTACCAATGGAATAATTATTGGAAAATTCTATATAAATAAAAATTTTATTATGGTTAATTATAGATAGTAAAAATGTTATTAACAAAGTTACATTTTGAAACTAAAGCAATCGGGTAAGCATTTGTAAGCAAAGTAGGCACTACTAAAGTATGTCCGGTGAGAGTGATATAGTGGCCATACTTAAGAGGGTATAAAATGCTGCAAGATAAACTGCAAGACGCAAGTACTCTTACCCAGAGGCATACGCAGTTGCGAGAATAGATCAGCTGCATCGAAACTGCGCATGCCTCTGAGCAAGATCTCTTGCGTGTTGCAGTTTATCTTGGCGGCATGTGATACCCGCTTTAGGAACATCCGAGAAAATTATTATTTTTTCAGGCTTGTGAAAATGTCTTCTATACTGGGTGTAGCGAATTCGTTGCTAACCATTAGGATTTCGGAAACTGTAAGAGAGTTAAATTGGAGCAAAGTTGCGTAATTATGGGCCCAATAATATGCCGCAAAAGTGAATACAGGGGCTTCAAAATATTTGGAAAATCTGCAATTGTGTGTTTTGGTCTATATTTTTTCCTGACTTTGTTCAAAGAGATTTCCTCGTTCTACTTTTTATTCTCCACAAGGTGTCATCTTCAGATATTTATTGCGACGTTTCGTCTTTGGATCACCATCATAAACTTAATTTTTTGAAATACTGGCCTGGATTTGTTTGTCGTCCAGCAATATACAACAATTACTGGGTTTCCGAGGTTTTGTTATAATATAATATATATAATACCCCTATTACGTTCCTGTAATTTACTCGTGTTTAAAAAAATTCGGTACAATTCGAAAATGTAAAACTCATGCCTTGTTTTTAAAGTCTTAAAAAAGTCCTGGGCTTAAGAGCCAAATTTTATTTGCATTAATAAAATAAATTTCTTGTACTTACGCTAAGTAGAGATTTGATACAACTATTAGTTTGAAATAAAAAAAATCAGTAGTATCACGTAATAATAATAATAATAATTAAGGACAGAAATAGCAATATTAATTTTTAAATCTTCAGTTTCTTCGAAACAAAAGTAAATTCCAGGAACGTACTAGGGGTATTTTAAGGAAGATGGTCAAAACGTCTGATAAACCAGTAAGTGTTGTATACCGCTGAACGTAGATTTAGTTCCTCTTTCATAATTTAAACAAGAAAATCCAGGCCCGTGTTTAAAAAAATGAAGTTGACGATGTGACCCAAAGACGAAACGTCGCATTAAAGATCTGAAAATGCCATCTTGCGGAGAATAAAAAGTAACAACGAGGAAATAAAATTTATTTTGGACATCTCTTCGAACAGTCAGGAAAAAATAAAATCCGAAACACAAAATTTTACATTTTTCCTAATATTTTCAAAGCCCCTGTATTTATTTTTGATTTTTTGCAACATTCCCAATTTAACCGACTTCGTATCTCTTACCGTTTCTGAAATCCGAATAGTAAGCAACGAATTTCTTACAACCTGTATACAAGTCTTACAACTGCCTATTTTAAATACGTACTTTAAAAGTAAAGTTTTCATTTCCAGAAATCGGAACGGATCTATTTTAATATTATTTACCAATATATGTAAATGTTTGCAGGATATGTGTCTTCTTTTGTTAAATTAACATAAAGAAGGAATCATAGTAAAATTCTTGTCTAATTTTGTGTCTTCACGTCCAGTTGTTGTGTTGTGAAATTTGTATTAATATTATGTAAATATTTGTCGGTATTTTAAGAGCTCAGTTAGCAAGATTCATTAAGTATTGTATAATGTGGAATATTATCAGTAAGTGTACACATAAAAATGGGATGCTGGTTTTATTTAAAATTGGGACGTACTATAAATGAATATCATTCTGAAAACACTAGTCCAAAAACTACAAGTTTTAAACCAAAGCTTCTTTATATACAATTAACCTACTAGATATTTTATTTTCGTATTTTAAATTTACCTCGAACAGAAAATAGCTATACACGGTGTCCCGAAATTAACGCGCAATATTTTTAGGGTGTAATCTAGATAATATAAACATGCCCCGAATATGCCTCGTAAGGGAGCTAGAGCTCCTTAAAGATGGAACCCTGAAGATGGATTTTCCAAATATCTCCGAAACCCTCATTCGCACTGGATAGTTTATTTGTTATTTTCTCGGGGCGTCACACTTTTTACTTTAAATATGAATTTTTTATCTTTCATCAGACATTTTTATGAAAAATTACTATCTAGTCTTGTTAAACCCTCGATAAAATTCACTGTTTTCGAGTATAATGGATTTGAAAATAAATCACGCAGGCTTTTTAATACAAAACTATCAATTTTAATTATAACTGTAATATTTTTAAAAAAATGTAAACATTTTGGATTTAGTAATAAAAAGTCGGAATCTGACGCCTCTGAGAAAACCTATAAATAAACATATTTGGAATAATCCATCGGGTGTCTCCTTTAAGGGGATCTAGCTTCTCTACAATATATTTTCAGAGGACGTTTATATGAACTTGTAGGCTTATATAGATTAAACCCTAAAAATATTGCGCGCTTATTTGGGGACACCCTGTATTCTAACAATGTTAAATGTATCGGTAACATATTTATTTATATTCATGTTAAGTTTTTTATTAACGTTTTCTTTTCGACCCATATGCTGGCCACTGACGGTCACATTTACTCGCGAGCATGCATGAACACATCGAAGCATGCATGCAGATTTGACAATGTGTGGTCAAAAACTGACGACTTTTCGTGCCTCTGGCGCGATGTCCTTAGATTGGGAAATAATTCTTTGATAAAGTCGAATGTTGTTGCACGCACTATACCTTGGTAAAGAGCAGAATAATGATATTTTTTACCACACACGTGTCACGCCAGTCGGCACTCATGCCAAATTCAAACAGCTACAGATCATTTCACATGGCGCCAGAAACACGAAAGTCGCCAGTTTTTCACCACACATTGTCAAATTTGCATGCATGCCTCGATGTGTTCATGCATGCCCGCGAGTAAATGTGACCGTTAGTGGCCCGTGTTAGACATTTTGAATGAAGTGTCTTCCAATATTTTCATCAAAACCCCCGGGTAAAGTATGTCACACACTACATGGTGATCATTTTAAGTAATACCGGTTTGCTATCTTTGACTGAGGTTATAGATAGCAATTAGGTCAGTTAAATTATAAAAAATTTCTATTTGTAAAAGTTGTTCCAGTTTCGTTATGGTAAGATATAATCTAAAACGCTAAAAATAAGCGAGGGCATCCAGGCTGTAATGAAGAGTTAAAATATCAATAAGCCAGGTTTATTTTCTTCAAACACAATTATTTAGTAATAAATCCATCGGAAGTGAATTTATTGGCGACCAATAAATAAAAAGTTGCTTATGGATCTTTTATATTACGACCTGTTTAAAATCCAGCAATTTTTTTTTGTCGAGACATGTCATTGTTTTGGCATTAACTTTGACAGTACGTTTCGATCTCTATTGACGTAACGAACTTTATCTTATTTCATAATATAAAAATGTATGGGAATTTATTTTATAGTTAAACTCTCGCTTTTGTAACCTCAGAATCTAAAAATAGTTTGTCGACTATATCGATCATTGGCTCAAAAAATCGCATTTTTTTCAATTTAACTGACCCTCGTCGCTACATACAGGGTGTCTTCGATTAAGTCTGCACTATTGGTAGCTACGTTATTTTTAGAGCTACGCTGTAGGTTAAATTAGTAAACTAGTAGCATTTTTTCTGCCGATTAAAATGGCAAAAGCGAAAAAAGAATTGAGCATCGCGTTTCTGCATTATAAAAAATTAACTTTTTTAAAATGGGACACCAAATAATACCAAAGAAATTTCACATTGTATAGTAATTTAACTTGTTATATTAAAGTTACTAATTTAACCAATATCGTACCTCTAACGATAACCAAGTTAGCAATAGTGCCGACTGAATCAGAGGCACCCTGTATATGTTTATTTAGCTTCAGAGATAGCAATTAATGGATATATTAAGAAACTATATGCTTTAACACTTAAGGAGCTTTAAAAAACTGAGTTCTTATCAACATTTTTAATCCTATAGGAAATACTGAAGTCTGAAAATGGTTTTAAATGTAAATAGTTTAAGATTACAAGTTCCTTATCATAAAATCAAGAAGTCGGTTTTTTTATAAACCTCCTTTAGATAATCAATTGATTTCTTGAATGTATTGTTATATAATTTCTTGTATTTATAGTGGTAAATGGAGTTTGTCAATGAATAAAGCGATTATGCTAGAAGTATTTTTTTTATATAGTACCAAAGACCGCTCTGGATTTACGCATGTTGCCAAACTTCACAAACTAAAGATAAAGAGTGATCACCATCCTTGTCGTTAAAGCCGCAAATACACTATTATCGTCACGTGAATTCACTTGTTGTCATATCGGCAAAATAGCACGTGCTCTCACGACTTAGAAACAGGACTACATACACTGCAGATCATTTTTATTACATATTTTGTGTTTGTCAAGATCACAAGTGAATCTTATAGCCTTCTAGCGTTAAACTCTGACACAGTGTTATCAGGCGTGCCGAATATGTAAATTTACAGAAATAAAGTTGTGCTGTCAAGTATAACTTGCCGTGAGCTGCATGAGGTGACTATAGTGTACTTCTAAACCTAGCACGGATAAACCGCCTTGTAGATATTTCGGGTATGCCGTGAGATTGTGTGATCTCACGTGACGTGATAATAGTGTGTTTGCAGCTTTAATTTCTTCCTTTTGTTGCGGCAAAATAGAGATTCCAATGTCTTTGAAGCAAGCGTCTTAATTTGCATTAATAATTTAAATTGGTAATAGGAAACCCAAGCATGAAGAGTGCATTGAACAAAATAGCATTTTAAGTATGGCTCAAAAATATACTTAAAGATAATTTTCTTTAAGCCAAGGCGTTTTTTCTCGGAACTTTTATTTCAGCAGTCTGGTATCTTTACAATACTTACTCAATTATACATAAGGGATATGCTTAGTATTTTATTAGGAAATACAAGGCTATATTTCTGATTAATACTTATAAACTATAGATTTGAACTGTACTGTATTTGTTTTCGTCCTGAAGAACACACTAGAACGCACTGCTGCCTAACAAAGTTATTATTATTTTATCTTGTGTTCTCTTTTCGCCCTCCTCGACTTTTCGCCCCCGGCGATGGCTCAATCCTGCCTTATGTTTAATCCAGGGCCTGAAACTCTGAACAGGGTTATCAATTTAGTTTGTCCCACTTTCAAGAGCCTATAACTTCTTTGTATTTTGAGTTAGCGCGTTCATTCAAAAAACAAGATGTAGCATTTTTAGCCAAGTTTTTATGAGTGTTGTCAAAAATTACAGTAGGTGTCATATGTCACACTGAAAAGCAATTATTATTTTTTTTTAAATGGGACACTATATATCAGAAGCGCATTTTCTTGCGATCTCAAAAATATAACACACAATGTCATATGCATTTTTTTCTTCATTCCATCAAACATTGACAAAAATATGTAAAAATATATTGTTTTGGTTGCTATGGATTTTATCTTTATATATGTTTCAGTCTGTCATTCTCAGCATTTTTAGTCGTTTCGAATTTTGTATGTAAAAACCAAATAATACGACATTATTATTCAGTGGGGGGAAGTGTTTTATGTTTGATATATTTGGTCAAACGGGTAGTGCAATCTTAGCACTTAGGAGGTATATTATTCAGTTTCCCAATAGACGGGTTCCTTCCAATTATAATAATTTTCGAAGGTTCCTTGATGAGGTAAGAAATATTATTGATCAGCTTAAAAATAAAAGGGGCTCGGATGCCTTTGGCCTTAGCGTAAGGCTAATTAGGAATATAAAAAACATAATACTAGTTCCCCTAACTAAGTTACTAAACCTTTGCCTGAGGGAAAACATATTTCCATCCTGCCTAAAGGAGGCACTAATTACACCTATCTTTAAGAAGGGTGATCCGAACTTACCTGAAAACTATAGGCCAATCTCTCTGTTGCCTGTATTGTCTAAGATCTTGGAAAAGTGTATGGCTTTTCAGATAGTGGAGTATTTTAATCTCAACAACCTTTTTACTGAATGCCAATTTGGATTTCGAAAGGATAAGAGTACGACATTGGGCATCCTTGACCTGGTGTCCTATATTCTTACCTCTTTTGATGAAAAGCAGTTTACAGCTTCACTGTTCTGCGATTTGAGCAAGGCATTTGACTGTGTCTCGCATGACATTCTTCTGCGTAAGTTGGGAGCATACAATTTCAGCCCAAACAGTGTTGACCTGATAAGATCTTACCTCACCAATCGACTCCAGGCGGTGAGGGTGGATGGGGTGGCGTCTGCGATGAGGGAGATCACCATTGGTGTCCCGCAGGGATCCGTCTTGGGACCCCTTTTGTTTTTAATTTTTATTAACGACTTGCCAATGGTTGATGCCTTAGCTAAGTTTACACTCTTTGCCGATGACACCACAGTCTCGATTGCTGCTGGAGCCCTGGATGATGCAATCAGTGAATCTGTAAGACTGCAAAAAAGGGTAGAGGAATGGTTCAGTGCCAACAGGCTACTCCTAAACAAAGACAAGACTAGCAGAATGGTGTTTTCGCTGCGGGATATTGGCACAGTTAATGCTGGGACAGGGATGGTCGGGTTCTTGGGGGTCAGTCTCGACTCTGGTCTGCTGTGGGATGCGCATGTGGGGGTGGTTGCTGGGAGGCTGAGTAGTACTTTGTTTATGCTACGGGGCCTTGCTGGTTGTGTTTCCCGGGCGACTTTGAGAACTGCCTATTTCAGCGTTTTTCACAGTTCCTTGTCTTATGCTATTCTTGCGTGGGGACATACGGCTCAGGCTCAGAGAATCTTTGGACTACAAAGAAGAGCTGTAAGACTGGTTGCGGAGCTTGGCTATAGGGATGATTGTCGCCCTGCTTTTGGAACTCTTGGAATTTTGACCCTCCCTTGGGTCTACATTCTCGAAAGCCTTCTGTACGTAAAGAGAAATGAGGACCTGTATGTGACTCATGGGGATGTTCATGGGTACAATACTCGCAATGCGGGGAACGTGCTAACAAACTATTGTAGACTTAAAAGATCCCAGGATGGGCAGGGGTACTATGGGGCTAAATTTTTCAATAAGCTGCCTGTTGACATAAGAGTCTTACCGCTGAAGCAATTCAAAGGTCGTGTTAGCAGAATGCTGATTAAGAATGCCTTTTACAACATTCACGAATTTTTAAATTATGACTTTGTTGAACTAAATTAATTTTAATCTGTAACTGATGTATTGTATTCGCCATTAGGTTTATATTTTACTTTATTATAATAAGCGTTTTACTTATATATACATTTTGTGTTGTCCGTGTAAACGCTTTGTGTGTATGAACGTTGATATACTGTTTTATGAATGTTTGTATAGTATAGTAATGTTTGGCTCATATTTTTTTTTATTATAATAAGTATTTTACTTTTCTTTATATACATTGTATTTTGACCTGTGTAAACACTTGTGTTTTAACATTAATAAAACTATTAACTATTAACTGACCCACGGTGTTTGAATATGCTGCAGGAGGAAATTGAAGATCGCTTAGATAATTTACCCATTCTAACCCTAAGAAATTTAATATGGCATCAAGATGGAGCGCCGCCACACAGTGTAGCTGCATATTTAAACGCAAAATAAGTCCAAAGAATTGGAAAATCGGGTACTATAAAATGGCCGCCGAACAGCCCAGACCTAATACCCTGTGATTTTTTCTTTTAGTTATATTAAAAAATACACCGTGTACATTAGAATTGAAAACGCCATCATTCAGATTCAAACTAATAGAGCAGCTTTATTAAAAATTAATAGTCGCATTGTAAAAGTGTTTCGTAAATGTATCGAAAATGGAGGTGGTCATGTAGAACAATATAGATTATGAAATAATAATTATTATATAATTCTAGTTATTAAATTAATGTTATAAACTTCTTATTTTCTAGTTATGCCAATATTAATAAAATTGTTTTTCTACTACTCACTTAAAGAAAATAATGCATATGTGTGTTATATTTTTGAGATCGGAAGAAAAGGCGCCATCTAATGCGCTTCTGATATATAGAGTGTCCCATGTAAAAAGAAATAATAATTGCTTTTCGGTGTGATATATGACACCTACTGTCATTTTTGACAACACTCATAAAATCTCGTTTTTTGAATGAACGCGCCAACTCAAAATACAAAAAGGTACAGGCTCTTAAAAGTGGGACAAACTAAATTGATAACCCTGTACAGTAATGCAAAATTATTATTAAAATAAACACTCTATTACAAACTTCTTGCAGGCCGCGATTGGATTCTTTAAATGCAAAACCCTACTAACTACAAAATAATTTTGCGTATTACATACTAGAGGGTAAGGTAAGATATAGTAAAAATACATTAATTTTTAGTACCTTATTAGATTTATTCCCTTTCATATTTTAAATATATTAACCTATAATGCATACAGCTGGCGCATCAATTGGGCAATCCGAGTCCCTATAGTTGCACAACGTATTGCAACCAAAGGACTTTGTTCGAAACGGGTCCTGGCGGATCGACATCGAAGTTAATATGATAACCAAGTCATCAGATAAACAAAATCAAAAATATTGAGTAAAGAATAAACAATTTTTAACTACTGAAATTTCATTTTGCTTTTAGTGAAATATTTTAGCTTTAAAAGATTCACAACTGAAATTTGTATTTTAAATCTACATGGCACTCCTAGAAATATGATTCCCCCATCCTCCAAATAATTTAGTTGAACACACCCTGTAACTCTTAGTAATATTTATTGTTTAATAAAATTTAATCCACCAAGGCCCTTCTACCTTAAGAAATAATCAGTATAAAAAGTAAGTAAAAAATTCAAAAAACGAAACCATAATCCTAAGAAAAAAACTTTCTTTTTCAGTTCCCTATATACAAATAATACTTTTTTGAAAGATCATCCATCAGTTAAAACCTGATCAATAAGAATTTCAAAGTTACAAAATAATTAACATATATACACGCCTTCAGTCCGTCTTCAGTCTTTTCACAGACACCAACTGCTCACTACCCTGCGAATTTGAATCGTCAGAAAATGTCATATGCGATGAGGAAAAATCAGTCGGGCCTTGCGAATCACTAACAGTTGAAAAGCCTAAAAATAAATTCTAATCTAATTAAAATGGTTTACCTTATATTATTTCTATTATTATATCCATTCTCTGCTTACGATAGTCCAAATTAATAAGCTGTTATTTTGGTAACAATGAACTAATTTTAATAATTTTTGTTTTATCTGATAGAAAACAGATTCCAGAGTTTAGGGCAGAGTAGTTTACATCCTGATACGTTTAATTGTACAGGGTAGCGCATAAAATCTAGATGCATGTATATTTCCTAAAATTTAAATTTGACTTATCTTACATACAAATTACTTACTTAACATTAAAAATACAAATACAAAATTCAAAGACGTAAGAAGAACATTATCTGGGAAAATGTATACAACTTGAAGCTTAAAAAATTATAGTACGCATCCGAGTCATTGACTGCATTCAGCAGAGCCCATTGATTTATAAGCGATTTTAATCAGAATCAGATTGCATTGATTTGAAGTTCAGCTAAATGCATTTTGTTGTCAGTCCCCCCTAAATCTTTTCATCAAATATTACATTTATTTCTGTACGAAATGAATAATTTTATTTCCAATACTCCTCTTCACTATTTTCAGATTACTAATTGCTTACAAATCGATGGGCTCGTGCCCATTCATTTTGACTATCAGTGACATAAGTCTTTTATATTTTCTTACAAGTATTGGAATCCTCAGCTATGCTAAAATTTGAGTTGGAATTTGAAGTATCCAATACAGGACCCGCAATGCTCTTCCTTGCAAAGTTTTCTTTATTTTCTCTATGCTTTAATTTTTTTGTTTCACTGCTAGTAACAGGAACCCATTTATATATTTTCATGGTTGTATCGCCTATGGTAACCCATTTCTTTTCCCTACAATTAAATAAAATGAAGTTACATTTTGTTAAAGAAAACTTACTTTATATAATTTTTTTCTGAAACAGGTTTAAAAAAGTGTATCATAATTTATTTTTCATTCGCACCCCAAGATCAAAAACTTCAGTTATCAAGACACCTTAACAGGGTAATATGACAAAGAGCCTGAAATTATGAGAAAATTTAATAAACCCAGCAAATGATGGTGTTGGAATATAAAGGATCCAAGCATAGAATAATATGATCCAAGTGAGTGGACGGACACCTGGCATAAATAACATAAATTAAGTCATTGATTTAATCAAATGACTTTTTCACAATGTCAAGAATTAATTTATAAAGATAATAGGAATTTTTAGTCAACACAACAACATAAATCAATGATTGTAGACCATCAACAGTACTTAGTGGTTATTTAGCTGTTAACATAGAAAACGTCCCTAACTTGTGTACAAAACTTAAATATACAATATTCGGCATACTAGTTGCGGTAAATAATATTTAGAACGATCGAATTCTCTAAACAAAAATTACATTATTGATTTTGATTTTTTACAAATCTTACCATTGCCGGACTCTATCAATATTATTCATTACTTTCTTAATATCATCTTTGGCTCGGCTCCGAGTCTCGGCACGAATTGAACGTGACATGGTTAATGATCTATATTACTTTATCAATATAAAAAGAAATCCACTTTAAATTAAAAAATTATCAAAATTTTATAAATAACACCATCCACCATGTTTTAACCGACGTGTATATGGGTCGGATTATCGGACAAATATCTTTCATTTGAAAGCTGAAAGTACGAAGTTGAGATCTTGACAGAAGGCGTATTCCTTTTTGTTATACAAAAGCTGAGTGTATTACGAGTGTGCGTGTATTCTTATAAGCATCGACCAATAATCATTTTATTTCTTTTCCACGAGGCCTTGTAAGGTTCTAAAGTCTAACAAATCGAAAGCTCTCTACAAGAACGAAGTTAGAAAATCGATCAAATAATAATTTACTGCAAATTCATAATTTCAAATTAATAATTATATAATTATGTTCGAAAATATCTGATTCACAGATGTTAAAACCATGTCAACAATGCGATGTTTTCGAATTCGAAGTTTTTGTCACTTTTTTTGTATACTGATGCACTGTGTGACAAATGCTCAAAATCGGGTCGGCCACAAAAGGTAATTTTTATCTTCTTATGAATCATTGCTGAAAATTAGCAAAATGAATCAATAATTATTGTATTGACCATAAAATACTTACAGTACGCACAGGGGATCTTTACCCTGACGTCATCGCTTACACGTCATAAAAATCGTATGAATCAAATCAAAATTACGTGGAAGAAAAGTTGTCAAAACAAAAACTAATTTCATAACATTTTAATTGACGTAAATAACGTTCCCATATACGGATTTTTAAAAATTTCTTTAAAACTCCGAATCAAAATTTTGAGTCGGTCTTACATAAAATAGATTGTTAGGAATATGTAGGTATAAATCTGATATTCTTGAATTTTTACTGGCAGTTATGTACCTACTTCTTATTTGACAAAATGATAAACTCGGTTTGAATGTGACATTTTGATTACACAGATTAAAAAAACATCAAAGAAAGTTTAATTTTTGATTTGACTAACAGAGATCATTTGAATTAATTTATTAAAAAGTGCAACACCGTGCAATTAGATTTACAATGAACACATCTTAGAAAATACACCGTGCAGATACTATGAGCAATAATGATCATGCACTGTCTTGGACAAGACACAGTACAATTATTAGAATTACAATGCGCCGGCGGGTTAATCCGTTTACAAAAATTCCTTAAATTTTTATTTTATTTATTTAAATCAAAGTTAGAGTTGACAAAATTAACAAAGAATAGGTACAATAAGTTCTACAATTTACCTACCTATCATTGAAAAACTTAGTCTTAAAGCTGGTTTACTTATTTTAAATTTAAATTACAGGTCATCATCGCATTCGGAATCTGAACTTTCATCTACATTTATAATCAATGGTTCGACTTCAATATTTACTAAATGTTGTTCTTGATTGAACCATTCTTCAATTAACTTTTCAGTATGTTCTACACATTTTACCACATTTTGAGACGAGATTGTGAACTTAATTTGGCGATTTCAGATTTGATTTTGTCCGAAATACGTTCTGTGAACCTTCTAGTTTCGATACATTGTATACAGAGCGTTTGGAAATTCGGGCGATTTTACTTATTTTTTTCGAAACTAAAAAGAGGTGTTTTTACGTTTTTGGGATGGCAAAATAGCGGAGCGGAGACTTATCCACAATTTTTAGGGTTAGGAATACTTTATTACAATAAATAAATAACAATAAATATCAATATGTACTTACCACTAACACAAAAAAGCGATACCAAAAGCTCTGAAAAGAACTGTTTGCAGGAGTAAATGAAGTTTTAATGCACAAAAATGTATAAAAACGAAAAAATTGTGAATCAATTGTCACAATGACGTTTTTGTAATTTGTAGTACTGCGTAAGTCAAAATAATTATTTGGCAACTCTTCTTTATAATTCTTTCTCTGTCTAACACGTTTAATTCCGGACGACGTATAATATACAATTTTTATTCACCTTTATGTCTGTACCAAACAAAGATGCAGAGATATGAAATATGTCGGGATATCTATTTGTTAGCGATGACGTCAGGGTAAAGATCCCCTGTGCGTACTTTACATTTTACTTACAATCTTCGCCATAACCATGATGATGAAGCGTTGCTATAGTTTCTTGATAAAGACTAATTACTTTTTCCACTAGTGATTAAAGTATGGATTCTTTCATCGTTAATATATCAATAATTAAAATAAAACTTCTCTGGCTATTATATGCGAGCTATTTAGGTGCCTGATATACAGAGGCACTTTAACTGCCTAGATAATAAAAGTCTATTTTTACAGTACCTATAATCAGTAAAAACGCTACAGAGCACATCAATGCCTGTACAACTTGATCTTATTTAAATGAAATTACAAAAGAGCAATTTTGGAAGAAATGATTCATTTCGTTCAAATGCACTACGGGATAACAAAATTCTAGGGACCTAGTCAAAACTAAAATATACAAATGTAGAACGTAATGGAATATAACAAAAAAAAACAGATATACAACTCAACATTGAGCCTGAGGACAATAACGGTCTATTAAGTAACACCTGTTCGGCCGTGAAAAAAGCTTGGTGGAAGAGCTGCTCTGCTGCTGTCTTGGACGGCTTGCAGGAACCATGCAGCAGCACCAATTCTTGGTCCGGCATACTATTTGTAGTCATGCATGTCGGATATTGAAAAACTACGAGACACAACACGACCCTGATGATGACTTTATAAAATCGAATCGGGGGGAAAAATGTTTGTACAGCAAATATTTAATAAATTAATTTTGTACCCTCCATCTTCTTTTTATGGATAACGTAACTAGGAGTCCAGATTACTGATGAACTGTCTTTTAAAATCAAGCATTTATATTGCCTATGGTTTGTGCCTTTTCTATTTTACTGCCTATAGTTAAATAAATAACTATTTAATAAATGTTTTTATTTGTTGTACTAAAATATCCCATTAGATATTTTATTTTAGTTGCAGTGGACTTGCGCTTGACCGACTACGTAAATTTAATAAGTTTACTTTACTTTTTAACAAAATACAAAAATGCCAATATTTCACAAATTAATTTGTGTATAAAAATGTTGACTTAGTTTTGGACCATATCTGTCCCGCAGTGTGATTCATGCTTGCTTTGACCACGCACTAGACTTTTGTCCGTTCCGTTTGTCGTTCACTTACATTCCAAAAAGTTGGGGGTAGAAGAGAGTTTCGGTTACTTCCTTAGAAAAGTTTTCCCGCGTGAAAATTTTCGCCGTTTCCCCACTTACTATTGGAAGAAAAGTTAAATATACAGTTTCGGTCGTGATATAGTGCCTGCTCTGTTCCCCAGAATTGTAAGTTTCCTTCAGATTTAAAAATATATGTTTAGCTGCATCATTTTGAAAAAGTAAGCGCCTTATTTTTTAGATATTCTGGAATTTAAGTTTAACCCTTTCCTTGAAAATAACGATTGCATCTAAGCATTTTAAAGGTACCCATATATAAGTACCTATGTATAATATTTTTTGGTGTTTCGTCATGGTTACGACTTTTTTCAGGATATTAAATCTTTATATTATGATAAATGTTTCTTATTACCGTCATTCGACGGCCGGTGATCGGTGATCTGTTGGCGCAAAAGCTCAAGATTGTATTTGTTTCACAGTACACACCGCACCGACAGTGTTGCCGGAAATGAGATAATACAAGTTGCTAATAACCGAAACAAAACATGTTTAGTTTATCAAATGTTTAAAATTTGTTGCTAAATTGTTGAAAAAATTGTGTTGCTGTTTTGTTTTGTTGGTTTGTTGTGGATCCCGGCTTCAGGTGTGCTAAAAGTCTTTATTAACTGATTATATTCGCCATTTTATTTTTCACATAGATACTGGGTAGATTTTTTTTATTTGTAAAATATCTGCAAGAGGTGTAACCGTCATGACCAAGCTTAAAATTAAGATTTTCTTTGTGTTTTGAGCAATTGAGAGGTCTCGAAAATATTTGTATTTTAATCCTTACATAATATTTCCTAATTCTACGTCTTACACAAATTTTCCAATCTAGTAAAATAAAGTGGAGGGGAATTAAATTTTTTTGTGAAATAGAGGGTGATTGGTTGGTCTATTATACCACTGTTACAAAGGCGTTTATGAAAACCACTCTGAATATTTGGTAGCTTATAAGCAGTGGACATGATGCTCTCTCTTTTAAAAATATTTTTAGCCGTGCAGTAGGTAGGTACGTGCTGTCGCTTCTATTATAAAGTATTAGCAACATTGATAATTTAAATGGAACACCCTGTGTATTATTTTTCTTAGATTCCCTATTAATTTTCCTATATAGTATATCGTTGGAGATAATAGTTAATATAACTTTTTTTTTTGAAAAAATGTCCTGTCTTTTTTTAAAATTAAACATCCTTTTATGTGTGGTCCTAAAAGCTCTTGAAATCGTCTATTATTTCTATGCATAATCTTCCTATTCCTATCGTGAACAGTTTTTGACTTATGAGCATTTATTTAGCAAAATTAATGATTAGGGGGAGTTGGGGCACATTGATTCAAATTTTTTTGGCAGAGAAAAATGTGTCTTATACAGGTGAAAAAAGTAAAAGTAATATATTATATTTAAAGACTTGTTAGTCTGTTCTCATGTATTGATCATTCAAAAACATAATTATTACAAATTTTAAGAGAAAAGATTAACTTTAAAATTAAAAAGTGACGCCGTTCTGTTAGTACCCTTGGTAACGGTTGGCATTGGCAGCTGTAGGATCATGTCAGATATGTTAACCAAGGCTTCATCACTTACATTTGGAAATATAATGCTGCCAGGTATTGCTATTTTTAGTTCTGTTCTTTCTTATTCTCTTTTGTTCTTTTATTTTTGCGAATTCTTCAAGCCTTTCTTTTTCATGTGAATCAGGGTATTCTCGATTCTCGATTTTTCTTTTCTTTCTCTCTTTGAAACTATTTTAATAATTTTGGCAGCGGCCTAACAGATTCAGGTGTTATAGTGTTTGATGATGAGGGTCCTATTGGTTCAGGTTGTACAAGACTTCCAGCATCAATATCAATGCGGCGGTGGTGAGTTAGGGGGTTAAGTGTGATTCTGGCTCGATAGTATTCCTAGTTGAGATTTGTGCTTCAATCTGGCGTAGTATCTTGGGATTGCTCGTTAATGTAGGTACACATCGCAAGGTGCGAATTCATCATCCGAGAAGGTTAATTTACTGAAAGGCCAGATACCCGGCTTTGTAAAAGCACTTGTAATATTTTTAGGAGTAAATGACTCAAAGTATAAGCCCTTCCAGTCTTTTTCTTATACACGCGGACCATCTTCACTAAAACAAAACACTTTTATTATTATATTATACACCTCACGGGGCACATATATTCGTATCAACATGGATTGTATGAATCTGCCCCACATCGTCATATTTAATAAAACACACTGTCATCCGGAAAATAAAACAAACAAATTAGACATGTTTTAATAAAATATAAACAATTTCTTACCTTTGATATCAATTTAGGTAATATTTGTATGTTGCTTTGTATGCTACAACTTTATATAACTTTATATAACCTTATATAAGCATTTACATATTGTTTTCTGATTGTTATCTGTAATAAATAATTTTAAATAAATGCTCATATCAAAAACTGTTCTATATAGATATATAAACATTACACATAGAAATATAGGCAATTTCATGGACTTTTAGGGCCACAGATAAAATACAGGGTGTTTCATTTAAAAAACATACTTTTTATAATTTTTCGAAACAATCAAAATATTTGTAGGTATATAAAATTCCTCCGGTATGCCAGCTGTTTGAATAGAACAAGATGGTATCAAATCTAGTGTTGTGATCGCTCGAGCGAAAAACCGCTTGACTACTCGATTATTGAAATAACCGACATCGCTCGATTATTAAAAAAAACCGCTCGAGTTATCTATTCAGGCGAAAACCGTCGCTCGTCACTTATTATCTTTCACTCGATACCCGCGCTTCGCTTCACGCCGACGGAAATGTACCGCTGTAGTGTGATCGAGTTAAAAAACTGCTCGTATATTTACTACAGTTTTTCGCTCAATAGGAAATACTCTAGTTATAAATTCAGGCGAAAAACCGAAAAATATCGCCTGTCACTTGATAACCGACCTTCGTTATACGCGCCGCGCATATATATATAACCATTACATTGCCAATACGAACGTTCCAAATTACAAAAAGTGTCCCCGCTATGGGATATCGCTTGGCACCATTGAGTTTGCGCAGTAGGGTGGAAATTTTATCGATCGCGTCAGAGCCGGCCCTACATTATTTGTTTTTACAGAATAAAGTGGTTCATCCACATTGTGGTCGATATATTAGTGGTTATAAACTTTCATTACCTAACAACAATTTTTGTAAAGGAGTTTTTAATTTGTGGTGATTCGATTCGCTGTTTGTTAGGTTAGTAACTTGTTTTGTTTAAGATGAAAGGACACAAGTGCATGGTGCTTTTTTGCAAAAGTTGTGGATCAATACCAGGTATAGAGTATTTCAGGTATGTAGGTACATAATATATACGAAAATATCTTGCTTATCACATGATCCGATCTTCAGAACCGAATTTCACTAAAAAGCTTGTAAAACATATACAATATAATATAGTATACTATGTGGTCACTACCTAACCTTAAAATTAATGTATTTTTAATTTGTTGCATTAGTAGCTGATAATTCCCAATATAGTCATCATTCTTAATTTTTGGTTTAGAAAAAAGTGAGGTTAAGAAACATACGACGTCGGATGAAAGTTAAAATAAAGCTCATCGTGTCCATTGTTACAAATATTCGGACGGAATTTGGCACCAAAAGTTTACACCAATCAGGACACCGTCGGACATCATATCGTCAGAAATCGTATGCATGGAACGCTGTCTTAAATCGAACTAACCAATGAAATTTGCATTAAAAAAGTTAAAATCCGGTCCTGTCGAATGTTTATTTTCACAAGGAAATTTCCGAACTGCGCATATAGCAACCACCCTGTATATTCTGTTGGTACAATCCGAGCGGCTTGATTTATTTTACAAGGTGGGCTATAAAAACACTTTCGCAGGGTTCGGAAGATTCCTGTGTTAGTATCGAATGACCCTTATTTTTGTTATCTGATGTTATTAATTCAGAGGGGTTGAAAAGACACCCTCGAATAGTTTTAATTGATATCACGCCTGAATTCCTGTATTTTTTAACTGTATGTCTGCTCAAAACTTAGGCAATTAGACACAAATTAGCTTTTACATACACTTGTTTTATTATCTTGCAAAAATCATTCAGCTTCTCACATAATTGTCATTTCTTAAGAAATATTTACTTGCTAAAAGTCAAATGTCACTTCCCATTTTACTTATGCTGGCTTTCTAGTTTAATAGACAATATTAACTTTTTAACAAAACTACTAAATTTAACACAATTTACTAAAATTGTGGAGTCACCCAAGTTGTTACGAACTGAATCTACAAAACTCTCAAAAGGTCATAAAACTCACGTATTTCCGTGTAATATCTTTCCGTCACAATAACTCACAAAATAACTTTGTTCTGGATAGCGTAAATTAATCGGTTTCTTGGGCGCTAACCTTCCACGTCCTAATCGATTTAGGAAGACCCGATGACATATATTCGCGTTCCACTTTTTGTTTCGGACAGAGACTCGTTCTGGATCAAATACTTTTTACTTATTTTCCGGAAAACGGGCAGAGTTTTCTGTAGACTTCGCGACCAGTTCGTTGGATGGACTGCCGGAATGAGCGAAATTTTCCGCTTAAATAAGGCTTTTCCGCCCTCTGGGTGGCCAAAAGGAAGGGTTCCCCTTCGACAGTTTTATTGTTTTTTCTGGGAATCCTGACAGAATTCACGATTTATCGGCGTATAAGGTTCAAAATCGCGCATTAGTCCCCGAAATCCCTGACTCCCAATATGCCCACGTCGTAAATCCTGTCATTGAGGGCACCCCTCTTATTTGTTTAGTCATGTTTTCCAGAGGTAGTAGGGGTAAAGTTTTACCCGATTGCCGTATCGTTTTCCGCGCGTTTAGTAATATTAAATTTTCTGTCGCGGCCGGTCCGAATTTCAATTGTTTTCCGAAGTTGAGAAAGAAGGGAATTATACGTATAGAGTGCAATGTTCTAAGTTATTTTGTGAAAATAAAAATAAAATTATAGTAATTTTATTTTTTTTTCTGTGAAATTACTCTTTGGATTATCTATAAAAACGTAAGTTTTTTTTTAATAATTTTCTACAATTTATTTGAATTTATTTTATTTTATTTAATTTTGGCTCTTATGGACTTAGAATAGAAAAAAAAAATTTTTAATTCCTTATTAAGTCGTTTTTAAAAGTTTTTTCCAATATTATTTGTCATTAATTTAATTTTCTACAGTTTTGAATATTAAATTTTAATTTTATTAAATTATTTATTTATTTTTTCTGATTGAGGACTTAGCAAATTTTTGATAAAAATTAAATTTTTATTTTAATTTTTTTTGAAATATTATTTGGACTCAGATAATATTTTATTTATAATTGCTACATTTTTTCCAATTAAATAATTAATTAATTTATTTTTAGTTCTTTATATTTTTTTTTTTTTTAAATTTTTATAAAATATTTTGACAATATCAGCTGATCGGTTTATCCCAATTTTCAATAAAACTTTTATAAAGTTTTTCTCTATTTTTAAATATTTTTCTTTCGCGTTTTCGTATAGTTTTTCGTGTCCACCACATCCCTTCCTCCTCTACTTTAAAATACCTTAACATTTACAAAAGGTATTTTAACAAGTATTTTATAAACCGGTAGTCAAAATGAATTAATTAATAGGTCAAGTTTTGTACCTCGAGTTCAATAAGATGAACGTTATCGGAACACGTGTCGTTGAAAATTTTATGGCCTTTTGATTATCAACCTTCTTTTTAAAAGAGGGTTCAACCCCTAACACTTATAATATAATAGCTTACGTTATTTTTATAGATATATGGATTTAGAGCTGTGAAATTTATTTCATTATCAATACAAAAAAAAAATCTTTTATCCATATATCTACAAATTTTATTTCCAATCCTAAAAAAATTTTTAGCTACGTTCTATTTAATAAATTCCTTAATTATAATTTACCTTAAATTTTATACTAAAATTCCTCACTTAGATCTATTTACTTATTCAACTGTTTATTCATAATCTTTCTCACTTTTAATAGGTTCCGGGTATTTTCGTTTCAAGATCATTTTGAGGTTTTCCAGGTGCAGGATGTCGTATTCTTCCTGATCCTCGTGTTCTTCATTTCTGGATGTAGACGTAGACGGCTGTGGTTCCGTTGTGGATTGGACCCATGCTTCTGTGGCGGCGACGTAGCGATCTCGTAGATTGTCCTCTGGGTACATGCTAGTAGGTTCTGGTGGGGGTTGGACGTCATCTGATGTTTCCGAATTCTGGAGATTGGTTACTGGTGGGCTTTGGCTCTCTCTGCTTTCTTGTTCCGTCTGCGCACTGGCCTCGTCGGTAATTTGGCTGAATGGAGTTGGTGGCAGTATCTGTTGATTACACTCCTGACAAGGGCACTGGGTCATGCCATGCTGCCGGAGTAGGTGCCAGAATCCCGAGAGTTGGAACAGGTTCCTTTCCATGGGTACTGGTCGACAGATGGGACAGTCACACCAGTCGGACCTATAGTGTTGATTGTACGCTCTAGCCCAGTCCGTCCTAAAGGCTTGATACTCTATATGGAGCAAAGACATCCATAGAGCAACCGTTGCCCTTAAAGGAATATATTCCTCGCTTATTGGCGTATTCCCTCCGATTTGCCAGTACAAGTCGTAGACATGGTGTAGCGCTAGCCTGAGTAGTTGATTTCGTAGAGGTTGGTTTTGTTCAATCATTCTTGAATAGGTTAAAAACAGGATCATCCACTCCATTGTTATAGAAAGTTTTTAATTTTTATTTATTGAAAGTTATTCTCGTCACTTCACTAAGTCCACGTCCACTTTAAGTTTTCTTTTCGAAATATTTTCGCGGCACTCACGCAGTCTTCTCGCGGCTATCACGCACTGTTTGAAAATTTATAATGGATTAAAAGTTTTTCACTGGTTCAATTTGCTTTTATATCCCTATAGGGTGCGAGCTACTTTTATTTTTCCCATGAGAAATCCCTTGTTTTAAAAGTTTTTGTCATTCACCTGGAACTGTTAAATTCCCGTATTTATTCTTAATTGTTTTTAAAAGCTTTCATTATTTTAAAAGTCTTATCTGAATCTATTTTTATTCCCTAAATTGTAACTACTTATGTTTTACGCTTCATTAGTTTCCTGTAATCCCCTTTTCTGTGGTTTACATAGGGTGTCTAATTAGAAGGGTCCATACCTTCCGTAACATGTGGTCTAAATTTTCTTCGTGGTGCAAATTCTCCGAACTTTATTGATTTTTAGAGAGGGCAGCACTTACTGGAACATTTGTTCTATACATCTGCCATTTTATTTCCCTTTTACCTTCCTTCTTTATCTTACTAATATGCTTCATTTAAGTTTAACTAGGTGGCGCTAATGGTATCTTTTATTCTTTTCTAACATGCCTCTGGTATTGATTTTTAGTGTTGAAGCTGAAATTTATATACTGTCTTAATTTTCTAACCTAGGTGTCGGTAGTGAGTAGTTTTTTATTGATTTTATTTCGGTAGTGCGTAGTTTTTTATTGATTTTATCTTTATACCCTATCTTCTTTCTCTTTTCCAAATAGGCTGAATTTAATTCTTGGTAGGCTTCTTATTTCTTACCGCAGGTGGCGTATTGACTCTCCTCTCTGGTGCTGTCGGTTTATTTTCTTGTAACAAACACCATGTTACACTTATCTAAATTTTACTACTTATGTTCTATTTTTAGGTGACTCCAATTAATCTTATCTAATCCATATCCTAATCTAGGAACCTTCTTGGTGGTCGAATCTCTCTCTTGTGCGCGTGCGCTGAAACACTGGCACTTCGACTTCTGGTTCACTGCCTGAATTTTCTGATTCAGCGTTTTCATCACTTAATTCTAACTCATCCTCGGCTTCTGCTATATTTATAGGCTCTTGTCTGCCTCCAAAATTTATAAATTCTTCGATATTATCCTGAATTAGCTCATTCTCTGCTAGACTATTTACTTCTTCCATATTTTCTTCTTCTATGCTTTCTAACTTTTCTTTATTTAACTTCACATTTTCTTGAAATATGTCATTTTCTTTACATATTTTTTTTAATCTGTCTGCATGGACCATAAATTCTTTCTTTTTTCTGGGTGTTTTTATGTTAAACGTAACAGGACCTTTTAAAATTCAGTACGGACCTGTCTTCTTTTAAATATGTCAATATATTCCGTAATCAATTCTCTTAATCTAATTTTCTGCCGACATATTTTTTTCTAATTATAATATTCTTAAAATGTTATCTACCTCTTTTCCACTTATTTTGTTAATAGGCAGATTTTCCTTAAAAATTTTCCTTTTCCTGTGAGCTCTCTCTCGTAACCTTCCAATCTCATACGTATTCTTATTTTAATTTCGATTTCTGTTATTTTCGCAACTTTTACAGGAACAATTTTCTGTTTTGCACAACCCTTTAGAAAATAGTACCCTGTCGGTGTATTCTCGTTTTGTTCGTAAACAATAAATGGTGTGGAAACTTTCATTATTCCTTTTAAGTTGAAAAAACTGTCATTGGAGGTAATTGCACCATTTTCATCCACTTAATGAAAATATCTTCAAAAAAACTTCTTCAACCAATTCTTTGGTCCTTTTTAAAAAACATTCCTCAACCAATTCTTTGGTCCTTTTGGGTACCCTTCGTCATCCTTCCTAGATGAATTCACAAACTCTTCATTACATACTTATCTCCGCTTCCATTTTAGGCAAGCCTCTCATCAATATACTTCTCTGTATATTTCTCCTAAAACATTGGACTACACTTTCCAATACATACGTGCAATTATTTCTCCAAATTTTCTTCTCCTCAGTTAGCTGCTAAAACTAGGTATGGCTTACCATCAAGTCCAGCTTTAATGACACTACACTGCTTTTCCTCTTGTAAAGTTAACTCTTTTCCAAACAAATACATGCAGTTACAGCTCCAGTCTAATTTCACTCCAAATTTTCTTAGAAAATCCATTCCTAAAAGGATATCTGCCTCAAAACTATAAGTTTCGATAACCGCAAATTCCTGCTGAATTTTTATATTTCCAGGAAACTCCATTGATACCTTTGTTACTCCTAAGGTAGATATGCTATTTCCTACTAAATTAATATTTAAATTACTTTCTACAACCCCTTCGGCAATCTCAGGTTTTATTAGGGATATAACTGCTCCACAATCAATCAAAGCAAGGCGTGGCTTACCATCGATTCTTACCTTGATGACGCTGCATGGTTTTATATTTTCTCTTTTGTGCACGTAAATATCCCTATTTTTGATGTTCCTTTTACTCCCAGTTTGCTTGGACTACAGCGGAAGAAGTCAGAGGTTGAAACTCGACCGCTTTGTCGTTTAACCCTGTTCTCTGCTGACCTGTATTCTTTCCATTTCTTGGACAATTTCTCGCAAAGTGTCCAATCTCGTTGCACGAATAACATCTTCTATCCGGCATTTTCCTCATGAAAATGTTTCCTTGGCGTGTCCTACTTGCTTGACCTTGTGCTCTACTTGTTTGACCTGTATAATTTCCTGCAGGGTAATTTAAATCTCTTCCCCAGCAATAATTCGCTGTGTGACCCATTTTTAGACATTTCGTACATTTTAATTCGCTATTTTTTCTATCGTGATATCTTCTTGAGTCGGTAGTTGACGTGCTTGTTACTAATCTGCATTCTCTACCTCTCAGTGGGTGAATTAAATTCTCGATACTTTCCTCCCGTTCAGCTGTTGATAAAGCGTCATCCAGGGTTTTTGGATCTCCTGACAATACTCGTTGTTTTATTGGCATATTTAATCCTAGCGTAAACTGTGTAGTAATGTCCTCTTCCAATTTTTCTTTTATAGGATCGTCTTTCGCTGGGTCTCCTGTCAAATTAATTGTCCTATTTCCTAATAACTTTAACCTAGTTAAAAATTGTCTGCAAGTTTCGCCTGTTCTCTGTTTACATTCTATGAAATTTTTAACTGCGGCTCCTTTTACATATTGTCTTTTAAACTGGTCTTTCAAGCCTTCTTTTAAAATTACCCAGCTTTTTGTATTTCTTAATGCTGGCTCAGAATCTATGAATTGTTTAGCTTTATTTCTTAATTTTAATAATGTTATAGCTACCAGTTGCGTTTCGGTCCAGGCTGCAAGTATTCCTGTTCCTTCTACAATCGTTAGGAAGTCGTCAATTGGTGTCGTTCCATCATATGTTGGCAAGGAATCCAATCCTATTACGATGTTCCCATAACTTGTCGGAATTCCAGGGCTTGTTGTTGTCGTTCCTGCTGTCGTAGGCGTGATATTTGTCGTTGTGGCCATTTTCTTCTTTGGTGGAATTTTGATGCTAACACTTTATATGGGGGTATCCACAAGTAAGAATCTTCTATTCTTTCCCGAAAGTTAAACTTAGCCAAAACAAAACCCCACACAACGGACACCAGTTATAGCAACCACCCTGTATATTCTGTTGGTAAAATCCGAGCGGCTTGATTTATTTTACAAGGTGGGCTATAAAAACACTTTCGCAGGGTTCGGAAGATTCCTGTGTTAGTATCGAATGACCCTTATTTTTGTTATCTGATGTTATTAATTCAGAGGGGTTGAAAAGACACCCTCGAATAGTTTTAATTGATATCACGCCTGAATTCCTGTATTTTTTAACTGTATGTCTGCTCAAAACTTAGGCAATTAGACACAAATTAGCTTTTACATACACTTGTTTTATTATCTTGCAAAAATCATTCAGCTTCTCACATAATTGTCATTTCTTAAGAAATATTTACTTGCTAAAAGTCAAATGTCACTTCCCATTTTACTTATGCTGGCTTTCTAGTTTAATAGACAATATTAACTTTTTAACAAAACTACTAAATTTAACACAATTTACTAAAATTGTGGAGTCACCCAAGTTGTTACGAACTGAATCTACAAAACTCTCAAAAGGTCATAAAACTCACGTATTTCCGTGTAATATCTTTCCGTCACAATAACTCACAAAATAACTTTGTTCTGGATAGCGTAAATTAATCGGTTTCTTGGGCGCTAACCTTCCACGTCCTAATCGATTTAGGAAGACCCGATGACATATATTCGCGTTCCACTTTTTGTTTCGGACAGAGACTCGTTCTGGATCAAATACTTTTTACTTATTTTCCGGAAAACGGGCAGAGTTTTCTGTAGACTTCGCGACCAGTTCGTTGGATGGACTGCCGGAATGAGCGAAATTTTCCGCTTAAATAAGGCTTTTCCGCCCTCTGGGTGGCCAAAAGGAAGGGTTCCCCTTCGACAGTTTTATTGTTTTTTCTGGGAATCCTGACAGAATTCACGATTTATCGGCGTATAAGGTTCAAAATCGCGCATTAGTCCCCGAAATCCCTGACTCCCAATATGCCCACGTCGTAAATCCTGTCATTGAGGGCACCCCTCTTATTTGTTTAGTCATGTTTTCCAGAGGTAGTAGGGGTAAAGTTTTACCCGATTGCCGTATCGTTTTCCGCGCGTTTAGTAATATTAAATTTTCTGTCGCGGCCGGTCCGAATTTCAATTGTTTTCCGAAGTTGAGAAAGAAGGGAATTATACGTATAGAGTGCAATGTTCTAAGTTATTTTGTGAAAATAAAAATAAAATTATAGTAATTTTATTTTTTTTTCTGTGAAATTACTCTTTGGATTATCTATAAAAACGTAAGTTTTTTTTTAATAATTTTCTACAATTTATTTGAATTTATTTTATTTTATTTAATTTTGGCTCTTATGGACTTAGAATAGAAAAAAAAAATTTTTAATTCCTTATTAAGTCGTTTTTAAAAGTTTTTTCCAATATTATTTGTCATTAATTTAATTTTCTACAGTTTTGAATATTAAATTTTAATTTTATTAAATTATTTATTTATTTTTTCTGATTGAGGACTTAGCAAATTTTTGATAAAAATTAAATTTTTATTTTAATTTTTTTTGAAATATTATTTGGACTCAGATAATATTTTATTTATAATTGCTACATTTTTTCCAATTAAATAATTAATTAATTTATTTTTAGTTCTTTATATTTTTTTTTTTTTTAAATTTTTATAAAATATTTTGACAATATCAGCTGATCGGTTTATCCCAATTTTCAATAAAACTTTTATAAAGTTTTTCTCTATTTTTAAATATTTTTCTTTCGCGTTTTCGTATAGTTTTTCGTGTCCACCACACGCAAACTCACTATTACCCGTTCGATGTCCATAGCGGGGACATAATTGCAGATGGTATTAGCAATATAATGGTTATATATATATGGCGCCGCGCCATCCGATTGCCGACGTTCGAGTTTGACGTTGAGCAGGTAATACGACATACGTCTTTCTTAAAGGCACATAAACGAGAAGGTGCATATAAAAAAGTATGCCAAATCCCTTAGCAAAGTCATCGCGACATAGGTTTTGTAAAGTTTTGTTTTAACTGGGTAGCCAGCGGCGTAGTTTAGGTCTCCGATTGTAAATATTAAAAAATTAAAGGATATAATTTTAAAATTTTTATTTTCTATAAACTCGAGAAAACTTTTCAAAAATAACATAATAATAGAAATTGTTAATGAAAAATAGCAAAACGAACAAAATTGTTAACAAAATATATAGAAAAATTCGTTGGTAATCTTATAGTAAACATTTTTAAATCTAAACAGGAACTTTATTTTATTATTACACTCAATAAGACTTCTTAAAAATAACATTATAGAAAATGTTAATGGAAAATAAGAAAAGAGCAAAATAGTTAACAAAACATAGGTATCGACAAATTTTTTGACCAAAAGTAAACATTCTTAAATTTAAACAGGAACTTTTAGGTAACTATGAATACATGAGTACTTACATGAATTTAAAAAAATAATAACCAATTTTCATATTTTGCCAGTCGCGTAACTAAGCCTAAATTTTTTAAGGGCACATTGTGGATACCAGATAATTTAAAGTGGAAGAATTTGACAAGCTATTTTAAATATCTACTTATTTTATGATCGTAGATTGAGAAAGATGTGAAGAAAAATAACTCTTGGTATTACTTTTTGTTCGGGTTAAAAAAGCACAATAATAAACCCGAACAATAAATACATATTTGGGTGATTTTTTGCAGTTTTTTTGTTTGGTATCGAGACACGTGGTAAAAATTCATTATTCACAAATAAATAAATTTCTGGAATTTTTTTGGTGGCGACTACAATTTTTTAGCTAAATCTGTGTCCACCCGTAGTTACCTGCCTGCTAAATACACTAACTGATCACATGTAAACGGCTAAGCTGCCTGTGGAGCAGTCGGTGACGTCATCGCTTGTTGAATTGGAATTTCAAGCGACTCACTCGAGCGATTAACTCGATTATTAAAATCGCTCTAAAGTCCGTTTTGTTGCAGTTGATAGCTCATATCGAGGGTTGAAGCCATAAAACAACCGTAAACCATAGGCGTTGCCAATAGTAATTACCTTATTTAATAAGAAAATTGGCCTCTGTCCATTGTTAAGTAGGATTAGGGTTAAAGTAGGTACAACAGGGGTAATTAATTTACCTATTTTTGCCTGCTTTAGGATGTTATTACGCCATTTGATGTGCGTTTGTCAAACTATGTATTTAGTTGTATTTAGATACTGCATTATCTCAAAGTTGAATTATTTCCTATACTTGTAACAATGGCTTCAAGTTTTTCGCCAACGTGTCTTCGTCAAATTAGCAAGAGTGCATATTCTCTCCGAGAAAAGACATTAATATTAAACGTGCATGATGCTCTAGTGTACCAGAAACCTGCAAGTGATGTTCGTAGCATCATTGCAGAGTGTGCCAATATGGTAGGAGTTGGAGAGGCTACTATATATAGGTTCTTGCGTGAAAGAAAATCTAAGAACCTCAGTGAGCCAAAACCACTCCCAGGAAAGAAACCGTTAGAAATTGACAATTTCATTAAAAATGGTATTAGAAGAAAAGTACATAGTTTTTATTTTGCCAAGGAAATACCAACTATAGACAAAATTTTACAAGCCATTAACTACGACGAGGACTTACCACAGCTATCACGAACGAAACTATGGAAAATACTTCATGATATGAACTTTCGATGGGAGAAGCAAAACAGAAAATCTTTTCTTATTGATAGAGCAGATATTATTTGCTGGAGACGTCAATACTTAAGGTCCATCCGAAAATACCGCAGCGAAGGCAAAAACATTTTCTATTTGGATGAAACTTGGCTGAACGAAGGGCACACCGTATCTAAAGTTTGGCAAGATAAAAATGTCCTAAGTTCTCGACAAGCTGTCATGGAAGGCTGGTCAACAGGACTTAGACCACCATCTGGAAAGGGACGCAGACTTATTATAACTCATATAGGAAGTTCAAATGGCTTTTTGGATCAAGGATTATTACAATTCCAGTCGAATTCTACTAAAGACTATCATGAAGAAATGACTGCTGATGTTTTCGAGGAATATTTTAAGCAAATGATAGAATACATTCCCGCTAATTCTGTAATAGTGATGGATAATGCCAGCTATCACTCTAGGCTAAAAGAGAATCTTCCCACAACTTCATGGAAAAAGACGGAAATCGTAAACTGGTTACAAGGAAAGGAATTGAGTTACGATAATACCATGGTAAAAAAAGAACTTTTGGATATTATTAGGCTACATAAATCACAGTATAAAAAGTATGTTATTGACGAGATGGCAAGAGATCGAGGTATTATAGTGCTCCGTTTACCACCTTACCATTGTGAGCTAAATCCTATCGAATTAATATGGGCTCAAGTAAAAGGATATGTTGCTAGAAATAACAAAACTTTTAAAATGCAAGAAGTGCGACACCTCTTGCTTCATTCTTTAGCAAATGTGTCATCAGAAAATTGGCAAAACGCCATAAAACATGCTATAGTAGAGGAACAAAAAATGTGGAAACTTGACAACGTAATTGACACAACTATGGAAATTGAGCCTTTAGTAATAAGCGTAGGACATGATGACTCTTCAGATTCTTCTGAGGACCATTTTATCGAGTTATAATTATTGAAATTGTCAATATTTTTTGATCTGTAAATAAATTAGTTTTCTTGTAAATAAATTCATAAAATCATAAAATCTATTACATTTAAATAAAATAATAAGCGGTTACATTAAAAACCCAACTCTCCGACCATGATGGGCCGTTTTAATCATTATCCTTTCATTTCATTTTATGGCTCTATTGTTACTTTATCTGTTACCCGGTGGAATAGGTCAAAATTTCTTCATCTTTATGCTAGATGTACGTAAAAAGATCATTTTATAGGTAAAATATTTTAGGCCACCGGGCCCTTGTTTTGAATCTTTAATGAGGGTATCGAGCTATCAACGGCAACGAAACAGACTTTAGTATCAAGTACTCGATTATTAAAATCATCGGTTTTTTTCAACACTACTCATATCTAATTATATCAGTATATAATTATTGTTGCCAAAATACCTTAACCAGTAATACCATAATTTATTATTTTTGAGTAGTGCCTTCCAAAAAATCGCGTTCCCAAAATGGAAGTTATTAAAACTTTTCTTAGGCGGTGACTTTGCTCCTGGTAAAAAATGGGAAACGGTGTCGAACAAACCCAAACAAACCAGAGTGACTTCCTACAGACGTCTAGTCATTCTACTAAAAGATCAACTCATCAGATCAATCAACACAATATTGTGTTTTTAAATAATAACCTAAAAACCGTAAGTCTCAGTGTAGGCAAATTTTAATTACGTCCATTTTTGGAACGCGATTTCTTGGACTACTCTACTCAAAAATAATAAATTATGATATTAAACGATCTTTAAAATGATGTGCCACTTGATCTCCTTCCCATTTAAGTTTTTAAGGGTAACATCTGCCACTCCCAGGTGGTTAAACCACGCAGGCTGCAAATATTCTTTAAAAGCGTCCCCCTTCACAATAAAATTAACGTGTCTTTGTGTGTGATTTTTAATATTATTTATTGGAAGCGGGAAGTTTTCAAATTTGCATCCTGTATACTATTATTGCTCTTATTTTGTAAGAAACCAACTGTCAGAATTCGGGACATTGCATTGGTTTAAATTAAAATCTACCATTGCTGCATACCTATACCAGTTTTAAAAAAACAGTTTTATCACTATCGCTATTTTTCGTGGTTTAACTTGTATAAAATATAAATAAATAATTGAATTGCTTAACAATATATCTATAATATAAAGGAAATCTCCCAGCCGGCCCATCGGCCCCTGGTTCAGTGGCAGCTCGTGACCTATGATACAGAGGAGGGTTCACAAGTATCATGAAATTATTTTTAAAATTTTATTTTTCTGTAACGACCAAATAATTATATTCTTCGGCATTTTAAACGTAAGAAGAAAAAAAGCTATAAGATAATGCGTTAGGTAAAACATATTTTTATTAATTTTTTTAATTTCACACAAGGAAACATAATTTTTGGAAAATAAGAAAGGTTTTTTCAGTGTATAGTGCTTAAACGTAAAGTCCATTCTTCGGTTCTCAATTGTAGAAAATTTATCAATAACAGCCTCATTAAAGTTTGGAATAACCTCTATTCATTTATTTTTTTTAATAGAGAGCATTGCTAGGGCTGTTAGCCTCTCTCCTCATTCATAGAACTCCGCAAAAATGTTTTTATTCGTTTTAATGTTGAAAAACATCGTTCACATTCGGCCGTGGTAATTCGTATGGTAACAATTATTTGAAAAAGTGTAAAGGTGGCAGAAAATGTGCTTTGAAGATTATTTTCTATTCCATTTTTTGTCCAGCAGGCCAACAGGAAAAACAAACGGTTAGTTGTGCTACATCCACAAATCCAGTTATTTTTTTCGTATATTTCATTTGTAAACTTTCTAATAAAGTCCTTAGATTTACCCTTTGTGGTCTGCGTTAATTTAATTTTGGGTTTAGGTCTTCCCGCATTCTTCACTTCAATTTTTTGCTCTAAACTCAAAGAGCTAAAGTTATTTTTTAAATAGTCCACCGTCAAACTATTCATTTTAACTTAATAAATATGTAATATTAAAATATTGAAACATTCACGCTCGAATTACTACATACATGCGCCAACAAACAGACAAAGACGCACTCCAAAATTGTGCGACTTTTCCATGTAAGATCGCCATAACCCCGCTATCCCCCACCACCTGATATACAGAGAAACTGTTTATGTCCCGCATATTTGATCGCATATGCGAGCATTTCTCGTCATCATAAGGACTGGCGCGCCGGCCAGATTGCGCAACGGTGAGAGCCGCCTATATACAGTTTGGTTTGACGATACTATAAAATATTAGGAAGTGTCGGACTTTATACGATAAATAATATTAAATGAATATAAATTAATATTTTTTTATTCGTTTTGGGGGTGCACGTGCGTATGGGCTCCTGTTGAAGAACCGCCACTGCCCTGGTTGAAACTTAGCTATGAGTACTAAATAAGCTATCAACAAAATATTTTTTTTACTCTAGATGTCATTATTGAAAAGTTAAAGCAAAAATTAGTAGTTTGTTTTTAGTAGGTACCTACCTACTCTTCTTGGGTGAATGACAATATAAGCATTATATTCCTATTAATTTTGCTGTTTTTTTTTTCTAGACACACACAACCATCTATCGCGGAACGGGACGCGGTCAACTCCAGGCCACAAGCACGCACTATGTCCGAAGCCCGTGATCGTCTTGGGGTTTCAGATGTGTTCTGGTATGTCCACGGAACTCGGGCATATCGGTGCCAGCTCCCTTTAGTATGGCACTAGCATCTAGGGACAGGGAGTGCATCTGTCACTACGCATGCGTAAGAATATTTGAGAGTATTTAAGAATATTTATGTGAGTCAAGTGAGCGCATACGTTTCCTTTGTCTCGACCGCCGAAAATAAATAACATAACCTCAGTTATTCGTTAGGCAATCCAAACAACGGGGAGTTTAAACCATTTAAATTCTAAATATTTGTTAGTTCTGGCTAGTTCTTTTAAGACCATTTAATTGTGAAAACGTACCAGTGTATTTTATTATGCAGAGTTCACATTTGAACAAATTATTGCAAGAATGCTCAGACGTAGACAGAGGTATGTTTGTTTACATTTTGATTATACTTTCAATTTAAGATTCATAAGAATTTTTCTCATTTAAATAGTAAATTTCTATGCTTGAATATCATATTCAACTGATAGAAAATTATACTTTGTTGTAGATCTAATGAAGCTGCAATTAATAAAGAATTTGGATGTTTTTACCACGGCAGTTATTGATTTGGACTAACCATTAATGGGATCCTACCAGTGGCCTATCATCTATTATTTCCATTTTTGCAGCCTTAACATATAGTTTTTATACACATGAGCAGATGAAAGCCTACAAACTCCTTGAAGCTCATTAATATTTTTCAGCCAGTTCTGTTACAAATCTTGGAATGAAGGTTGTAAATGAGTTTTATGTCATGCTTGGAAAGGTAATTAATTTTGTTTGCTTCAAGTGGTTGATACCTAGTGCAGGAGTGACCAACCTTTCTATAAGATCTTTCACTTTTGAACTAAAAAAAATTAAGCCGTGTCATTCATTTTTCGGAATGCAATACTTTATGTTAATGTATATAATTTTCTTTTTCAGTTGAAGCATTCATAAAAAGCCAGTGCTAAACCAATTTTTGCTGTGGAATATATCCACAGAAATAAAGGTATGATTTTTTTGTACCGATGTACCTGCCATTATTGTCCACAGAACTGCCCATTATTCCAATTGCAAAAATGGACTTCGGCAGAGTTTCTGGTCCGTTAAGACAGAGGTGGCTTAATCTTCAGTGTCCAAAGAAGGGATGGTAAATTTATTCAAATATGAACTCAAAACCTTGTTTAACTTATTTTATTTAATAATAATTTCTTTCCATATTTTCCATTTGGTAAATATATTATTTATATTAAATGTGTTGTTTTATTTATACATACTTATATAATTCAGTGCGTATAAAACATTTAAATATAAGTACTTATACTAAATATCCTTATTTCACATCAATGAATGGTTTTTAAAAAAAATACCATTATAAAAATGGGTTTATCTACAAATATTATGTACTACTTATATATTCTACAAGATCGAAAATATATTTTTTAAAACTATGTAAGTATATTTTTAATTATTATAAAACTTAAGTAGATAAAGAGAGTAATTTACAAGTTTTGCTTTCATTGATAGGAAAAAATATTTTAAAGTTCTCTTCGAGTAGAACCATTTGACTAGATAACTACACACTCTCTGGTTTTCTTAAAATTGTTTCTGTAAGAGCTTCCCTCTTGATAGTTGCTCTGGCCTCTGTTAATCACCTTTTCTTTGATAAATCGTTTATTTCTGGGTAATGAATAGTCTTTTTACTGGGAATCCGAAAAAGGGAAATTATACACTTAAATGAATCTATTCGAATAATAAATTTGTCAACAAAATTAACGGCCTTTGTCCAGCTGGAATAAAATTCGATTTTACAAAAGATGATGGCAAATGTAGAGTAACATCATAATTAATGTATATTTATTAAAAAAAGACATAAATTTGAAATTAATTTTTTTTTTAAATTTCAATGCTATAATTCCTTGAAAATTTTGAAAAATCATAAAATTAATTATTATTCGAAAACTGTAAACCTAGAAGCAAAATGTTATTAACAAGAAAATTGCAGATGGATACCAACTACAAGTTAGTAAAATAAACGTTCCTCTAGCTCTTATAGGTTATGAGATATTGACCAAAATATGGAAATTAGTTATTTGCAAATATCGCAAAAAAAAAGTTTCAAATAAAGTCCATTGTCCATAATAATGGTCCTATAGGAAAATTCCATAATGATTAGAATATCGGAGAAAATTGAAGTAATGAAAAAAATTGCCAAAAACTGCGGCAATTTCATGTAAAATTTAAAAAGTCGAATGTTGATAAATTATCGGAAAAAATTGTATATTACCTAATAAATTATGTATATCCACTAAAAAATTGACAAAATTTAGGTTTTTGAACCTTCAAAGATTTACGCCATTTTGAATGCATTATTCTTGTGACGGTTGGTTAGCACTATAGTGGGCTAGCAATCTGGCCTGGATGTCGGTTTGTACGTAATAAGCCAAATATTACGTACGTCGACAATGCGTTCACTTGACTCACATGAATAAACCTTGAAAATTCTCACGCATGCGTAGTGACAGGATTCGTTGGTGACAGGTGCACTCCCTGTCCCTAGACGCTAGTGGTGACAAAATATTTTGACGAGCACAAAAAAATAAAAGGTCAAACTGCGCCGAAAGTATATTTTATTTCCTACTACAAAAAATATGCAATGAGCCAGAAAATCACCAGAATTCATCGACAACCAAAAAATCACCAGAAATCGGGACTTGTTTCTCACACCAGATTATTCAAAAAATTATCAGACCTTCTGAAATTTCACCATACTTGGCAACACTGTTAGACCGTTAGGTAAAACGTCAGGTAAGACTTCAGGTAAATCCTTATGTGTGGACGCTGCTTTACATTTCTTAAGGCCGCATTAGAGTCTGTAATACTATTGCAATTTTGTTGCTGTAAGTTATTTTTTGGTATTAGAGTTGCGAGCAATATATCTTGCAAATCGTTTTACAGTCGGCAATTCTATTGTAGTTTCGGTTTTAACGGCGAGGGCTGCCAACCCAGCAAAAAAAATTCCTTAAAACTATCAAAATACGACGCTTAAACTCCGCAAAACACAACTAAAACAGAATTAGAATAATATAAATACGAATGTCGCAAAAATCAAACTCGAGACGTATTTTAAGGTTAATATTTAGTAACTTTTTTTTTGGTTGGTGTTTTCTTTCCACCAGACTTGCAGCAGAAACTGCAACAAATATCGGCAGACCCGTTTTTTGGTAAGTCTTGCAAGCTGCAAGAATATTGCAAAAATAAATCAGCTGGGTCCGTAATACGCAAACCTTCCTTTAAGTTTATTGCAATTGCAGAAAGACTTGCAGACTGTAATGCTGCCTCTACGTTCTTTATTCCTTCAATCTCGCTGAATCAGTCATTCAGTCAAGTTGATCAGCCAGTACTCCGTAGATCAAGAATACGGCGCCAGTGGAGGATAGTGTTGTGTGTAAATCGATCAATAATTGTGTTAATTGAACTTACAACTCGCAGGGAAAGAATCGAAGAAATGACTATAATCAAAAAATAATTGTCATTTAGAGACCACTCTCAGCGCCCGATAGTAGTAAAGGGAAAACGCCATTAAGGGATCCGAAACTGTCAATGAAACAGGTGTGCCAATGTGACAACTGCCAACTGCGCACTAGGCAATTGTTAAATTTTACTAAAAGAGCAGCCATTTCTCAAATTCTATATCCACTTTTTTAAGTTAATGCATTCTTCTCTATACGTTAAAAAGGGTTTAAAAATACCGATAATTCGATAGTTAAAACCTTTCGTTTAATGGCAGAGTTTTTATTACTACAAAAGGGTATGTTTTAGTTATATTTTTCTTTTATTTTTCTTACCATGTTGGCAAAAATGTAATCTGTCTAGTGTTTGAAATTTCTCATGAAAGTTTTTACGGTTTTATTAAAAATGTGTTATTGTTTAGTGGCATAAACTATTATTTTAACTGTGAGAATCCTATCAAATAATTTATGTATAATTTAGGCTTGGTCTTTTCAAGTAAAAATTTGGTTTTGTCTAATTTATAAGCATGGCTGATTCTATTGAGTTGCGTGCAAGTGTAAACTCTATAAAAAGAGTAGATCCATATGTTAAGAACATCTTAGCTACTGCTACCCAAGTTGCTTTATATAAATTTAATATTGCCCAAAGTGAATGGGAAAAAACTGACAAAGAAGGTGCACTCTTCCTGTACAGTAGGAATGGGGAACCATACCATAGTATTATGATTTTAAACAGGCTTAACAAAGACAATTTCATTGAACCTATAGTCAAAGACTTCGACTACCAGATGCAATTACCTTTTTTACTGTATAGGAATTGCAAGAGTAAAATCTTTGGCATATGGTTTTTCAACAAAGACGAGTGCATTCGAGTAGCTTCACTTATTGAATCTCTAATGGATCATGAAGGAGAGAGGCCTCAGCGGCATGATAGGCGTCAAAATGGAGTAAGTAACATTTTAACCTATACCAATACATACAAAACTAATGATCTGTTGTACTTATGCAGTATCAGTATAGTATACACAACATGTCGACAATTTTTTCAGGGAGGTAATTTCTTCACACTTTAAAGAAATTTGGTTACTTAGAGTCTTAAACTGTGCCACTTTCAAAGCTTATTTAGACTTATGAGGCTTTAAAGTTTTGACCATTTCAGAACCGATTATTTTGGAAATGTCTTGAAATCTAAAAAAAACAGTAAAGTTAAAACGTTATTCTAATTTATAGGTACATACTTGAAAATGCTTGTAGCATAAGTACTATTTGTTTCACCAAAATAATGTTATTTTTTACTCCATCACATGCGTGGGGTAAACCACCACCTAACATTTGTACAATAAAATGCCCCGTTGAAAGTAGGTATAAAACACAAACTCAAACTCAAAAAGCTTTATTGTCCAAGGAGGTATTCTTGTTCACATAGCTAACAACCATAATATTTGAGTCAAAATACTAAATATAAAAATAAAAAATTAAAACTGTTCAATCTAAAAGCTAAAATACATTTAAAAAGTACCTAATAAATAAAGTGCAAAAAATATAAAAATCATCAAGAACATATAAAACCAAAGAAGAATATACAATAACACAGAATTAAAAACAGTAAAAATCAATATATATATATAAACACTATAAATACCCTGTAGATGGCGACAAATGACACAAATGGGGGGAATTCATTAAGGATAGTTAAGAAAAAATATGCACAGATATTTAAGTATCTTAAACCCCCCCATAAAATTTTATTATTATGTATTTTCTATTTAGCATTAAAAATAAGGGTAAGTTTCTATAAGATTGTCTATTTCGAAGATTTATAGTTTTCGAAATATTGCCAATTTAATATTTTTATATGGCGATTTTGCTGCGGATTTAAAGTTCAGTTTCTCCTACTTGTCTATGCCGGCGTTGAAAAACAGTCCAAATGCCAAAGAAATAAATTTGGCACATGTTCTTGTTATACTTTGTTACATTTTCCATAAATAATAAACATCTTTAAATATTTTTCGTTTGTATAATCAAAGCACCCTAGCATGATTATTAATAATTTTCAAATTGTGACAGCTTCATACATCTTAAAAATGGCGATATACATATCTCGGAAAATTCGTCAAAATATTTTCTCCAAATACCTCGAAAACCACTGATTTGATCAAAAATTGTTTTATACAAAAAAGTTATGGTTTTTCATTCTCTACCAAATCTTCATCTTAAAATTACGCTGGACGTTTAAGTTATTACTACCAACTATGGACCTGGAGTTATTTCCCATATATATATTTGGAGAAAAAATGTTGATGAATTTTCAGATTTCCTGTAATATCTCTACAACTAAAAACTATTTGGAAACACTGTGAGCACGTTATAATTGATCACTAAAGAAGGCAACATTTCTCTAATTTAAACGACCTTGTAACTTTTACCGTTTCGGATGTAGCAATAGTGGCCCACCGTATTTAAGGCACCCTTGTAAGGCATGATTATGGAGGGCATAATGAACGTATCCAACTTACTCCCACAGATTCATCATTAAATTTTTAAGTATGCCCCTCAACTAAATTAGCAGGTTTTGTGGGATCGTAGTACTAGGGGATCCTACAAAAAATAAAATAAAAAAAATTGCTTCTGCTACCAAGGACTGAATTTTTGAGACTGGAGCAAATTACTGAATTTGCCGTGTATACCTTCTTCACGAAAGTAAAATGACGTTAGTCGGGAAATTACTAGATTTATGGTACCACGAGCGTGTCTCACGTTCGTGATTCACGACCCAAACGCGGATTTATTTATTCGCTTTAGGTATAATTGTATGTACAGGGTGTTCATTTTTTGCTGGTTTTGCGGTGTATCTGTGTTATTAGTAAAGATAGAAGGATGCGGTTTTCGCAGCACTGTGCTACTTTTTTGTATACAGATAGTTTTTGAGAATTTTATATTTTGGGACATCCCCTATATTTCGGTTTCCTTGTAACTAAGAAATAAAATGTTCTCTTTGTAGTTTTTTACGTACAATCCAGTGACATACTTGGATTTTTCTATGTTCAATAGTTTTCAGGAAAAAAAACAAATTTCCTTTTTTAAAATGGGTCCCCTAAGTATACATTTTTAATAATGTAATTCAGTTTTTAACAAGCTTCTCAGAAATATATAATTCTTAATTTTGGACTTAATAATACGCATAAGTTGACGTTTTTAAAAAAATATATAATTTTTTTGAGTAAGCCATCATGGATATTTAAAAAAACAAACAAAAGTCAGTTGTGTCAAAATGAAAAATTCTGTTTCTGTCAGAATATGGTGACCCATTAAATTTTTTTTTTTGAAAACTATTGAACGTAGAAAAGATCTGAGTACGTCACTGAACTCTATGTAAAAAACTTTTTGATAAGTTACAGGGTAACCGAAATATGGGGAGGACGCCTAGAAAAATTCTAAATGGGGCATCTTTTGTTTCACAAAAAAGTAGCACAATGTTGCGAAAATCGCATCCTTCTATCTGCACTAATAACAGAGATACCCCGTAAAACCATTCAATAATGGATACCCTGTACATGCCTATTGAAGAATATTATCATTTTTAGCAAGGAAACGTCGATATATTCAGCATGCTTTCCAAGGCCCAGGAAGATTTCAGTAGGACACCAACTAAACAAGAGTCCAAACCGACATTTTCATCTACCCCGAGAGTCCCTGATATGGCGTCCCAGAGCGTAATGGACTTTTTTGCGAAAGCTAGCACGAAGACGACACAAAAGACTCCGGCTCCCGGAGAAAATGTTTTGCATCGTCTGATGTCTAACCCTGCACACAGCGTGGAGCATATCGAGAAGCAACAGCGTTCGATTACTCCACAAGAGCAGGTCAGTTATAGGACAGAAACAACCGGTGGGACGGATAGGAGAAGTGTACCTATTAATTTCGCTAGTACCAGTGGGACGCAGAAGAAGTTTGATAATTTTGAGGTTAGTATAATACTAATGTTCACAAAAACATAAAATCTTATTTAATGGTCATGATATAGTCAAATGTATTATTATAATTGTATCTGCAAAGTTTTACAAAAATCAACAGGATGGTTCTGTGGGAAAAACCCAAAATATCAATATTTGTTTGAATGCATGAAACGGGCTAAGCTCTCTTGCGGAACGCGCCGAAGCACGGGTCGGAGATTATAGTGGTTAAGTTTCACTGAGACAAGTCTGTGTTGACTGGCGTATAAGTTTTGTACAGGCTTCTTAGCACCGCTTTATACTACAGAAAGTATGCTGCCTTTCTAGCATTTCCCCATATATTAAACAAAATCAAATGCATATTAGTTGAACCTCCATAACTCGAATTTCAGGGGGGCCACCAATTTACTTCAAGTTAGGAAGAGTTTGAATTAAAGAATGACAATCAGTGTTGTCACACGCTGTATTATTATGGGGATAGATTTCTGGAAGGAGCGGGGTAGAATTGGGCCGATACGGGGTAGAATTTATGCCGATACGTTATTAATATACTGTTATATTAAAATTTTGTCATATTCCCTCGTTAAATATTTTAGCACCCGCTATGGCATCTAGCGTGAAGCAATTGTTTACTGAATTTTTGCTTGAACGGGGTAGATTTGATTGAGGGGAGCGAGAAAGTGAAATCATGATGAATTGGGGTAGATCTACCCCATGAAAGTGAAATCATGATGAATCGGGATAGATCTACCCCATTTGGGGTAGCTGTGGCAACGCTGATGACAATGAAAAAAATAAGACATATTTTGTACAATGTTTTTATTCAATTAAAAATAACAGAAACATTAACAAGCGTATTTTAAAATCTAATGCTGCAGTGAAATAAATTAAAACTTTATTCTAATAAAAAAAAACATAATTTTAAAACAAATGCGTTTTTTTGGTGCAATACTGGACCTGATATGGGCAAATTTTCATTACTAGCTGATCCCACTTTCCCAGTTTCTACTTTTTTCAATCATCTTATTTTAAACCGTCAAACTCTTTAAGTTTTCTTGGCGGTGACATTTTGCCAACGATGCACGCTGCTTTATAGAAAAATTATCAACACAACGAACGGTGATTCCCAAGAAATCACGCACATCTCGCGCGAGGAATCTCGACTAACACAGCACTAATGTTTTGATTTGTTACCACAATATTTTAATTTACCACAATATTGCGACTTATGGAGATTGCTGTACTGAAGCCGGATATTTTCTTTGAGTTACAGAGATTTTTGAGTTTATTGAGAAATTCAAGTTACAGGCATGGTAATTACACAAAATATACAGGGAACCACAGTAAATTTGCCCTTAGAGAAAATTTCGAGTTGTGGAGGTTTGAGTTATGGAAGTTTGACTGTATTTAAAAAAAATCAAATTAAATTTAAATTCAAACGAAAACTTGCATCAAGTAATTGAGAGTCTGGAAAATAATAAAAATTCAGCCACTATGCCTTAATTAAGTAACTATTCATTTACAACCTTGAACACAGACCTAAAATTTCATTTTAAATTGGAGAGTCAAATGAGGAATTACATATTTTGTCTCGAAGTCCATTGTAGAGGTATTATTTAGGACTCGTACTTGACCGATTTTCACCCAATAGGTTAACGGACTCAACATACCCGGTGTCTCGCCACCAAAGCAAGGAATAGCTTCGTCACCTCTGGCATATTTGATGCAAAACCAGAGTCTTTCGGCTGCCCAGGTAGAAGAAAGCATCGAGGAACTGGGGACGTCGCCGTTCCAGCAGTTTCTGGAAACTGCTCATAAACCTCTTCTCATGACGCCAATGATGTTTACCGCGCCGAATCCTTCCAAAGAAAATACTTCCGGATCTAGTGTAGTCAGTAACTGTGGTGATACAGTAGAACCGGTGGAAATGTTGACTGAAAAACAGTTAGCACAAGCTTTGATATATCTGCTGAAAAACAATTCCGACTTTATAAAGCAGATCCATCAGGCGTATACCAACTCCATATTGGAAAAAGTAGATAAGCCTAGGGATAGAACAAATCCTTAGCCCGGGTCTTGGTTTACGGTAGTTTAAGTAAGAAGTAAGTTATTTATTTGTTTTAAAATCTGACACACTCCCATTGGGGGGAATAATAATTGCATAATTATGTAGGCATTTAGAATTAGTTATAAGAACTGAATATGACTTATTACAAACCATTGTTACAGGTGTATATATATAATTCTTATAATTTACTTTGAGTGTAAATTATTGTGATAAAACTGATTTACTGTACATGTAAATTTATAGCTTTCGATGCTTGGTCATAATGAAGAGGGAACTCGCTCTTTGCCAATAAATTGTTTTTCTGCAAATCAAAAATGTATAAAAGTTGCAGCTATGTCAAGTGCAGCCCCAATATACAGGGTGTCGCATAACTTATGGGCCATTGAGCGACTGGAGATACTAAACATTAAACTAGGCTGATTAAATTATATAAGTTTTTTCAAAATGTTTCTCGTTTTAGAAAGTAAAAGTTTATTTTCGAAAATAAGCCATAATTTGGAAACGGTTCAATGTATCTGATCGAAAGTTGGCGGTATGATGTTTTTATGAGTAAGAAGAATTTGTAGAATTTTTTTTAAGTTTCACATTAGAGGGCGCTCATTACACACACATGGAATTTAGAATTGGTCATAAAAAAACTTGGAAAAGTCATGAAATTTCATAATTTTACCCAAGATCCCGGAAATTTAATATGGCAACCTGGAATCCTTTGATGTATTTTTTTTCGTTACCAAATTGAATTTTAAATACTTATTTACAGATTTGCGCTCTTTTTGTTTAGTTTTTAATTTTTGATAAACCATAATATATGGCGATCTACATAACAGACTAAAATATCAGTAGGAAAAATTAAGAAATAAAATATACTAAACTATTTTTATTTGACCTGGAGTATAACCAAATATTTACCTGGAAAAGTTATGGAATTTTACAGCTGTTGAAAAGTCCAAACCCTGTTACATGCACATAAATCTTTGATTTCTTTTCTTACCTATTATTAAGTATTTTTAAGACAAGAGGGAGGGAGCACAACACTATTAAAGATCGATCGAAAAACCGAGTACTCGATTATTGAAATAACCGATATCGCTCGATTATTAAAAAAACTTCTCTAGTTATAAATTCCAGCGTCGCTTGTTACTTATTACCTTTCACTCGATACCCGAGCTTCGCTTGACGCGGACCGAAATGTGCTGCTTGCTAGTGTGATCGCTCGAGGTAAAAACTGGTCGTATATTCTAACAGTTTTTCACTCTATAGGAAATACTACTTTAGTTATAAATTCAAGCGAAAAACCGAAAATCATCGCCTTTCACTCGATACGCGAACATACCCGAAATGTGCCGATTGGCAACGTTCGAGTTTGACGTGCAGAAGGCTGATACGACATACGTCTTTGTTAAAGGCATATAAACGAGAAGGTGCATACAAAGAAGTATGCCAAATCCCTTGGTGGATTCATCGCGATATGCGTTTTGTTTTGACTGGCTAGCCAGCGGCGATTGTAAATTCTTAAAAAATTAAAGGATGTAATTTTTTTAAAATCAGAATCAACTGTTCTTCCTTAATAAATACTCTAGACTAACTTCTAGAACTTACAAAAACAACCGCTGGTGTTTTATCAACACATTCTTCTTAGTCATAAAAATTTTAAGTGATTTATCGCTCGAGCGATTCACTTGATTATTAAAATCCCTCGAGTATCAAGTACTCGATTATTAAAATCATCGGTTTCTCCCAACACTATTCTTAAATCTCTAACCGTTTTCGAGATATTTCCATTTTCACTTAGATCTTTTTGATGCTTAAATGGAAATCTGGAAAATGGTTGGAGATATTAAAATCGAGCCAAGTATACCTTTTTAATTTAGAAATTGCCCTTCTTTGAGAATCTTGGAAAAAAATCATAGGTTTATTAAGCCTAGTGTATGTAACTAGCGCCATCTAATGTGAAACTTAAAAATTTCTACAAATTCTCATTTCTTACTCATAAAAAGCCAACTTTCAATCCGATACATTGAACCGTCTTCAAATTATGACTTATTTTCGAAAATAAGCTTCACTTCAACATTCTTTATTTCTAAAACGAGAAATATTTCGAAAAAACTTATATGAATTGATCTGTCTAGTTTGATGCTTAGTATCTCCAGTTGCTCTATGACCCATAAGTTATGCGACACCCTGAATTGACATTAAAATTTCACTATTTGTAGATATATATTGAATTATATGACGAGTTCCCGAGCTGTTCAAAATATTTAATAAGTATTAACGTATCCAAAACTAATTACGAGTACTCTATTCAATTGAAGCAAATGAACATTTATTTTATCAGTCTCGCGATTTTCCTTATGGAAGATTTTAGGCCGAGGTTTAGAAAATTAACTTTATTCAATTAAATTTGATTTTATCCTTGGAAAAATTATTTTATCCGGCTGTCTTGCGAAATATAAATTTTATGAATTTCATAGAATTACATACCACAAAAAGGCTTATATTTACGATTAAAATACACTTCTAATGCTCGATCTATATTTTCGTTATACTGGCAGTAAATGAGCATGTCATATTTTTCATTGGCTGTCATAATTAGGACAACCTGATTTTTTACTATTAAGTAGAACTTATAAAATAACTTGGTGAACCTGAATTACTTTGACAAACACAGAATAATGTTTCGTTATGACTGTTTTTCTGTTGATTTTTTTTTTCAATACCCGTCATGGCCGGGGACATCTTTGGTTTAGCAAAAAACCAGGACTGTGCTGCGACAGCCGCATCCTTCTATCTTTACTAATAACGGAGATAACCCGTAAACCCACCGAAATCATCTTCCGTCTTCTACAGATCAGTTATTAAGATCAGGATCCCAAATAATCCCAAATTAGCAATCAGAGCCATCTATGTTGCACCAATTTAATTAAAAAATATGCCGCTTTTTGACAGGTTAGAAAGAGACGAGAGTCATCAGCTAATCAATATTTCTTTTCGTGAAGTTTTAGCCGTTAATAATAAAGTTTTTTTTAGTTAGTTTATTGATATTTAGATTGTCTGACATGTCGATTGGGGTATCAACGAGTTTCAGGAAGATCTGTGACAAGAATTTGAAAATTGTTCATATTTAAAATTGTTATTATTATTATTATTATTACATTATATTTATTAACGCAATTTTTTCATACTCTTTTCCAATCCATTAACTTTACGAATCCAGTTTTAGATTAGAAAATGACTAAGTATATTTGGCTAAACGTTCGCATAAAATAGTGCCTGCTTGGCAACCTGTGATTAAACGCAGCTCGTAATTAAGTTAGGGTTTTGATATTTTGCAGACTTTACCGTTATCTGAGGGAGGGTTTCAGGAAAATATTTTCGTTTATACAGGGTGTCCCGAAAAAGTTTGACGTCATGATGATATATTTTTTTAGATTACATGCCATATATTTTGCTACTTCTTTGGATGCCTCTTGTTAGAATGTAGAATAGTTGATAAAATTAGTTTTCTGCAAATAACTCTGAATGTGTTACGAATTGTGATAGGGTTGTAATAAGGAAAAATGTTTGATTTTTAATTCCGTATCGAATGACATAAAAATATTGCCCCAATTGAAAATAAGAAGAATAAAGTGCCCTGTAAAATTCAAATTCAATCAATCAAACTTGGTTAACAACATTTTTGGACCGTATTTAATAAACACCTTGTATAATGTTATTAATGAGGCACTATTTCCATTTTTAATTAATTTTTAAAACTAGTGGTGCAAAACTAAGTTTCCTTGGTTTTTATTTTTTTTTTTCGTTGATATCACTAAACCGATTGCATAAAATTGTAGGGGTATGTACATAAGTAACCACAAGAGGCATCCAAAGAAGTAACAAAATATATAGCATGTAGTCTAAAAAAATATATCATCATGACGTAACACTTTTTTGGGACACCCTGTATAAACGGAAAATAACGCACCCTTAGATACGGGTAAAGTCTGCAAAGTATCAAAATCCTAACTTATTTGATAACTGAGCTGTAGAAGACGGGAGGTGAGATGCAGGACCCCGTAGAAAATATGAACATATTTAGTTAATCGAGTAAAATCCAAAAATTTAGTAACAAAAGCACGTTCCATTTAAAATATCTAGGATAAACGGAAATGAAGAAAAACGTCAATAATTTTTTTAAGAAAGCTACATCAAATAATAGAACTTGCAAAGTTTTGGGAAAAAATCTTTAGTAGTTTCCTTCAAAGTTGTATCGGACGCTTGTCGTGAATCACCGCATATAATGTTTAAATTAAGAATACACTGGTTTTTAACTTATTTTGATAGCATAAAATTGCAAGCCTCAGGGCGAGTCAAATACAGGCTACATTGTTGCAGATAAACACTACAATGTTTAAGATTTTTTCCTGGTTTTTTTTAATATTTTAACCTGTTTTAATTAACAAAATTCTTAACTTGAATCATATACAGGGTGTTCCTATGCCACAAATGGATCTAATTTGTTGTTGCTTGGAATAAAAATAGGAATGGCGTCAACTAATTTGAGTTTCAACATACAGGGTATCCCAAAAAAAAAAGAAGGAAAAACCGAGGAAGACATTTTCCGAGAGAACGTTATTCTTAACATTTTTTGCTTGTTGGCTTGACTAATTTAAATTTCTACATGGTGTCTAAAAGGTGCATAAATCCAAAAAATATAAGTTTAGAGAAAAACGGTAACAATAATTACAAGTTGGCGGCGATCTGTTCGAATAACTGTTCTTTTCAATTGTTAATAATATATTAAATAAAAAATATTTTATGTTTCCTATGTGTGTTTATTTTAGCAATTTTTGGGTTTTTCCTTTTTTTGGATGTTGAAAGTCAAATTAGTCGACTCCATTCCTATTTTTATTGCAAGCAAAAAATGTTATGAAGAACAACATTTTCTTGAAAAATGCAAAATAAAAATGTTTTTCCTCCTTGTTAACTCATCATCATCTGCGGACATACTGAATATAAAAAAAATTGCTTGTAAAAAAATATAATAACCAAAACATTGGTTTTACCTAAGAGTAAACTACCTTAATTTTTCGTTTTTAAGAAAAATGCCATTAGGATATTTTCGTTAGAATTACTTTTTCGTCATAATTTCAGATTTAAAAAAAAAATTATTTTTGTTTCTATTAAACATCTATTAACAAACTATTATTTTATTTAAAAATTTATTATTCAATGTGAAAGCACCCACACTTTTCTAGTCGCCTTCTAAATTTACTATAAACAGAATATAATCTCTTGATTTATTGAAAAAATTTTGTTTTTCTTTAAATCTTAAAAAGTAATTCTTCTATTATTATTATTATTGTATATTGGTAAAATCAATATTTTTTAAGATGTATACAAAAACTAAATTTTCTAATGACAAATCTTAATTTTTTGGAATTATTTTTTATATAGAATGACTTTTTGCCGAAAAATTAAAGATTAAGTCCATTTGTGATATAGGTAACCCCGTCCAGGGACAGCCGAAATATATTAAAATAGGTAAATTTTTACAAGTGTTACAAGGCGGTATTTCAAAAAAACTGGGTTTTCCCCATCTCCCTATTACTCCGCCGAAATATCATGAAAATATATTAAACCATTTTCGAGTATCGTCTTGTAACGCTTTTTAAAAACTCGTGGATTATCATTGCCTACTAGCGTGCGGTATTGCAGACGACCTTACGTTAGGCAGCATATTAATGATAAGATTTATTTGAAGTCTGTTTTATTAAATAGGTTGAAAGCAACGTATTTTCATTGTTGTAAAATACAGTAATGCAACAAATCCAATTTTACCACCAAACTAATTGATGCTCTAAAATAAAATCTGATTTTGACAGCTGCATGAATCCATAAACAATTATATATCAGTTTTAAAATTATGCATTGTTTTGACTAAAAACGTCGGATTTCACAGACACAGGGAAGAGAAGAATTGACTACGATTATGGCCAATAGCCCAGCTCTTAATTTCTATATAATAACATTTCAAAATCTCTCGCATATAAGCCGCATTAAAGTTATTCTTCAAGTAACCTCAGATTATTATATGAAAGGTTTTAATATATTGTTTATGCGGAAGAAGAGTGTTACATCTCAAAAAACATCAATTTTTATTTTATTGCACCTAAATTTGACTGTAATTTTATTGAAACTAAGGGTACAAGTAAGTTTGTACGTAAAAGCCACGAGATGTGGCGCCCATTAGTTTCTCACCGACTTTTGAAGGCTTCAAGTTTGATTATGAGGAAAGGTACAGTTTGTGTTGCAACAAAGCCCATGTATGCTTTCTGTCGGTACTTTGTTTTAAAAACTCTTAAAGTACTAATACAATTTCAATTACAAAATAGAAACATATTTTTAACCCTCTTCCGGATGAACGATTTTTACTTTGGTGACTATTAATTTGTGTTCACGTTTCCAATGAATTGATTTTTTTTATTGGAGTCGATTCTCGCTAGGCGACGACGATATGGCTAATTTAGCACATAATATTATTTAGAGTTATTACTGTCCGTAAAGCCTTAATAGGATAAACCTAGCCCAAGGAATGTCCATTTTTTAAAAACTTCCCTGGGTATTTCAATGCACTTGTCTGTTTAGACGTTATTTCTAATTTAAATACTTCCTTATTAAAGGGACTAGGGATTTACGAAATTAGTTCACATTACATTCACTCTTAATTAAAAATGACATGCTATTGGCCCTAGTTACCTTTGATTCAACAAGATCTATCTGTAGAGTGCTCTATACATAGACCTTGTTATTGTTTAGGTTTGCACACACTGTCGCGAATAATTCGGCGCGACGGGGATGTTGTATGAAATGCGGTTATTACTGCGGTGTACTAGATACACAAACAACTCAATATATAGTTAATCAAACTTTTAAAAACAAAATAAACTATACGGAAACGATCGAAATACACTAGTAACTTATTAGCACCAATTAAACTTTAATAACACAGCACACGGGCATTACGGCTTATGACTAAACTGTGGAATTTTATTGAATTTCCCAACAACGTGAGTGTTCGCTGGAATATCTATATCACAACGCTGACGCGAAGATTTCGCTGAGCGACATAGAAAGTTCCTTGAATACTTTTCACTCGTTTTCGTCGCGTAATAAATACGGCGTCAACCAAAGGTATTGTAAACTACAGATCCCATAATGCATTCATAAAACTCTTGGAAAGTGAAGCTGTGAGTGTGTGTGTGAAATGTTATTGAAAATCAGTAATGGGTGGAAGAGAGAACTACATGTTTGTTGGCTGAATGGCAACAATGGTGAAGTCTGGTTATATCAGATGGTTAAATATAAAACATAACCATACTTACCGATGAAAAGATCAATCCTTATTTAAATGATCCACTCTTTTACAAACTATACATGAATGCACCATGATTGTTTGTAATAAAGACGATTTTTCACCTATAATCACAAAAAAACAAATCAACCAAGATATATGTATAATCAATCCTTTAGATCAAAGCGCCAACGTCGTAATGTTTGTGAGATTAGTAATTCATTCATCTTTTGAGTCCGTGAAAAATAGATGTTGCCAGAGTGCAGTTGGATTAGTTCAAGATTCGTTTGATACCTTTAGTTATAATATTATTTTTTTAAAGAATCTTTTATCGCCTCGTCACAGTTTATAGTAAAATTATTGGGAAATAAATTTATTTCAAGAGCATTTACGGATTAATCTTAAACCAGTTGTAATTGTTAAATTAGCAAATTTTTAATTGGGATTTTGCAAGACACCTTTGCGATAAATATCTCAATTTGGCTATGCTGCAATAATGACCGAAAGAGGTGGGAAAGACTGTTTGCAGTCGTTGCGTAGGCTACAAATGTACATTTTTCTATCTGTAGTTTGTAGTATCTTTGGCGTCAACAGAGTTAACGGAATTAGTTAAGAAATATTCAATTTTGCACGATTTAAGCTACTAGGACTACAAAAATATTAGAATGAAAGATATGGATATGGGATGGAATAGAACGGGATGTTTTGTGAAATAGTAAAACGGAATAAAAAATTACTTGTGGCGAAGGATTCGCTGTTGATTTGCCGAGTGCGTAATCACATATAACGCGACTATTCGCTTCGCTGTCACGTCGAATAATTCGCGTCAGTGTGGGCAAAAGTTTAATTCTTCATTCGAAAATATTTCCTAAATAAATATTGTAATACATTTTTATTTATTACTTTAAACTATTTAGTGTTTATTGAAATTGTACAATCTTTTCGGTTCTTGGCCATTTGCTATAAAACAAACATTATTCATATATATATTCATTTTTAAGTGACATTAGCGCTGCAAATTTATAAGGCCAGTTTATACTACGTCCTAAAAACCTCACGATTGAAGTGTCACCTGTTAATGGTTAAAAAGTACAAAGCCGCTTAAGCGGATTTTTTTTTTCATGGCTAATAAATAAGTCAAAGTGCGTTATTTTATCAACTTTTTTGTCTCCCTGGTAGCGGTTATACCCCTTCAGATATACCATAAGATGTGTACATAGGTGCTCGCGAGTAGGAATGTGAGAGACGCGCAAAAGTACCGTTATTTGTGGATCGGCATGTATCGACTTTGAAGTACCGAGCTGTTACAATATAGTTAAGTAAAGAATGGCAGACTGTGAGTACCGGTAAATATACAACACACACGATTTGTGTTATAATTATTTTGTTATAGGGTTGCCTGATTAGAAAATATTGATAAATATCGATCAATAAATAATTATTTTGTTCGATTTGTGACAAATCTAACAAATAATCATTTATTCTATCACAACACCTATAAATTTAATCAATTAAATTATGTAACGTATTTTGAGCACGATCTTGTTGGGAAAACAGTTGAATGTATAATAATTTTTATTTTAAAATTATTGTGCATGAAATTATGTGGCAGAAAGCATATACGATAGGTACTGGGCAAAAACTTTGTGTATCGTACTGTAAAATACCGGTACAAAATATCGAGTATCGGTAAAAAATACCACTACACAAAAATATTGTATCTTACCTCACATCCCTACTCTAGAGGCATTTCTTTGACAACTTAGTTTACCCAAGATTTCGCTTGGTTGAACTAAGTAAGAAAGGAATCCCGCTATCATTGCGTATAATATACAACAAATTATGGTAAGGAATGTATAACATAATTTTAAATGTTTTAACTGTAAATTGCTATGTACAGTTCTGTTCATAATAAACCGTACAAGTCACAAAGAAGGGGTGACATGACATATCAACAGAAAGATGACAAATCGCACCTCTCATTTTAATGTTATACAACTTTTTAATGGACACGACTGTACCTAAATTAAATTTTTGTTGTAACATTTTCTCGATTACTAAACTCTGGTTTATTTGAACAGTACCGTGGAGAGCAAAATTGAAATAGTTGCCCTGCACCGGTCTTTTAAACTGCATCTCATCTTAGAAGATCTGGGCCAGAGTTTATAACCTAACTTTCCCGATCTCACATATGAAGTGGATCAGAATTAATGTTCGCAAAATTTAATTAGATATTTTTAAAGTTATTATAAAATTACTTTATGCAATTTTGATTTGATTGCCATTTTTTACCATGATCTGTATTTTTTAACACATTTTCGGCTAAGTAGAGGACATTGGTCGACATTTTTTTATATGCAACTGTACACATAGAATTATTTCTGTAATTATTATCTTGTATTATGAAAGCACTGTCCCTAAGTTCGCAACCGTTTTTAATATTTTTAAAGTTTTAAAAAAATGTATTTTCCTATATATTATGCATTGATCCATTTCGTATGAACCAGGATGTATTTGTGACCTTGCATGCATTACGATTGCATAAGTTACGATCTATTTTGTACTACAAGCAAGCAACCATAATTCTCTTTTCTACTAGGCCGATGTTTTTTAATTCAATAAAATCAACTTTGTTTTAAAAATGTGTTTTAATTTAATATGTTCCAAAAACAAATTCATACCGTCAATATACAATGTGTACATAAAGTAAGGAACAAATTCATTATCTATGAATCTAAAAATATTTCGGAAAAATCCTGGGACACGAGTATAATAATTATTAATGGCGCATTTTTTCCCATACAAACTTAATATACAAGGTGGCTCATGTAGTAGATATGACATTATCGACGATTTTTTTAAATGGGAACCCCTATATTTTAGTTCAGATCTGTAATCTCCAAGAACAGCTGATTTCAAAAACATAACACACTTAGGGCCTAAAATCATAGTTTCGTTACTACAGGGTAAAACAAATAATTTTATTTAAGATATTTTTTTTTGGCTTGGGAGGCATCAATTAATTACGTGAGGCGTTTTTAGCGATTTTTCAACCCCCCTTCCCCCAATAAAAGATTTCGTGACATTTGGCTCGATCCCCTCCGCCATCACCCAATTTTACCTGAAAGCCTTACGTAATTAATGGACGCACCATCATTTGCTGTTACTTATGTTTTTTCTCAAGTAGGCTTATTTGCTGTTATGTAACTATGGTATTTAGATAATGTCATTGTCATTACATTGTATTTTTCTAGTAAGTTTATTAGAAGTAATAAATTTTATTTTAAAACATATTGAGTTACTATGCGTTTATCTTTAACACAAAGAATAGAAATTCTTATGATGATTGGATATGGTGATAGGATCCGTACTCAACAAGAAGTTTGCATTTTGTTTAACACTAAGTATCCAGCAAGACCAATTAATAGATCAACAAACTGTGAGTAAACTTGAAATACAATTTCGGGAAACGGGTTCAGTGGAAGATATTCCCAGAAAAGGCCGTCCAACTATTCCGGATGATAAGAAATTAGATATTTTATTGGCTGCTATGGAAGAAGATCCCCACAACAGCGTCCGCCAGATTAGCATTGATCATGGGGCGGCTGCTATGACCGTTCATAACCTATTGACGGTAGAAAAATGGCACCCGTTTAAAATCCGATTGGTTCATGAGTTGAATGAAGATGATCCAGATCGTAGGATGGAGTTTTGTCAAATATTAATGGAAAGATGTAACTTAGATCCTTTGTTTGTTGAAAATATCCTATTTTCGGATGAATCTACCTTTAAATTAAATGGAGAAGTGAACCGGCAAAACTGTAGATACTGGGCAAAAGAAAATCCCAGGTGGATGCGTGAGCACCATACTCAATATCCTCAAAAAATTAATGTTTGGGCTGGTATTGTGAAAAACAAAATTATTGGGCCATATTTTTTTGACAACAATGTAAACGGGCTAAATTATCTTCATTTTCTTCAGAACTTTCTTATCCCTACGCTAGTTAACTTATACCCTAGTAGAAATAATCCAGGAATTCTAGATGAAAATTTGTGGTACCAACAAGACGGCGCACCTCCACATTATGCAGCAGTAGTCGCCATTACATAAACCAAGTTTTTCCGAACAAGTGGATTGGAAGACGTGGGCCTGTTGAATGGCCGCCTAGGTCTCCAGACCTTACACCACTGGACTTTTTCTTGTGGGGTCACCTGAAAAATGTTGTTTATAAAGTCAGACCTGCCAATATTGAAGATTTAAAAAATCGAATAACAACAGAATGCAGGAACATTTCAGAAGAAACCATAAGAAAAGTCCAACAAGAATTTATTGATCGCTTGGGGTACTGTCAGGCAGCAGAAGGAGGACAATTTCAACACGTAATTAAATAGCTTATTTATTTTTTTTACATTTTTTTAAATTAAAAATATCTTAAATAAAATTATTTGTTTTACCCTGTAGTAACGAAACAATGAATTTTAGGCCCTAAGTGTGTTATGTTTTTGAAATCAGCTATTCTTGGAGATCACAGATCTGAACTAAAATATAGGGGTTCCCATTTAAAAAAATCGTCGATAATGTCATATCTACTACATGAGCCACCTTGTATATTAAGTTTGTATGGAAAAAAAAATGCGCCATTAAAAATTATTATACACGTGTCCGAGGATTTTTCCGAAATATATTTAGATTCCTAGATAATAAATTTGTTCCTTACTTTATGTACACACTGTATACAGGGTGGCAACTATTTAATTTACCACTATGAGTATCTTTGAAAGGTAATTGCAACGGGGTTGGTTAAATTAAAGAAAATGGGCAGTTTTTAAAGCTTTTTTAGAATCCAGTATCGACGTTGCCGAATTGTTTATGATTCATGAGATACAGGGCGATTTGTTAAAAACGTGTAAAATTAATTTCTTTAATAACTCGAAAGGTTTTAATTTTAGAAAAACGCCCAACAAATAAAAATTTTATATTTTTTTTCATTTCTATAAAATCTCTAGAAACACAATTTTATTAAGTTTCCTACCTCAACAATTCCTTTCACAATTTCCATTAAGATGACAACGAAAATGTATTTTTTGCAAACGAGATGAGCAACATGCAAATGAAAGCAAATAATCTGACAACAGAATTACTACTGTAGTAAACGAGCCAAAGAGGTATATTTATTGTTTTAATGATGCTTGGTGATGAAATGGGTCTGTGTTTGTAAATACACATAGATTCAAAAGTTTTGCATCACTCTGATTCTCGAATAAGTAATTACGTCTTCGCGTAAATAGATTACATATTACTCATATTAGTTCATTGATGCGTTTAAAATAAAAATCAATGAGTTTTAAATTTTTTTATTTTATCACAACATTTTAAGCCTTCCAAAAAAAAAACTTTACAAAAGTCAAATTTATTTATATTGTATAATTTGTGAAATTAAAAAAAAAATATAGCTTCTAATAAAGTATATTTCCTCCTCTGACCTCAATGCAAGCTTGAAGACGACGCCGCATGCTGTGCGTAAGGTTAGTAATCCATTCTTGTGGAATAGCCTGCCATTCCTCGGTAGCAGCGATGACAAGCTGCTGGAGAGTTCTAGGGGGACTTATTATAACGCGAACTGCCCTAGAGAGCATGTTCTAGGGGGTTCATGTCAGGGGACAAAACAGGCCACTCCCAAGCGATTGATTCTCTCACTTTCTAGGTATTCATCCACAGCTCTAGTACGATGGGGCCGGGCATTGTCGCCCATAAACACAAAATTGTTACCAACAGCCCCTCTCCACGTCCTAATATAAGGATGTAGAATATCCCTAATGTACCTGTCGCCAGTCATTGTGCCTTGAACGTGGACTAACTCAGTACGCCCGTCAGACATAATACATGGCGCTTTATCCCGCGAATGGCGGCAAGGGGTCGAGCATGGACAAGTTGGGCGGCTGGTTCTCTCCAAACACGAATCCAGCGACTATCGTTTACCAGACAAATCCTGGTCTCGTCGGAAAATAGGTCAGAATTCCAAATTTCCTTCGGGTAAGCGAACGTGCGTTTCAGCCCACTGCAGTCGACGAACTTGGTGGTCATATTACTGGCCGCCGACATCTTAAACCGGATTCAAGAATACGTCTTCTTAGTGTAGATACAGATACGCGAACTCTAATTGCATGCGTAACATCTCTGAAGTTGTGGGACTGGCATAGTACGACTTCTCCGAATTGTTAACGTAATATAGCGATTCTGCTGTTCGTTAGTAACACGCCTTCTACCACTTCGTGGTCTGTCTCGCACAGAATTTGCCTCTAGATAGCGATTTCATATGTGAGATACATCACTTTGAAAAACCCCAATTCTTTCAGCAACAAATCTTTGGGAATGACCTTCTTCAACTAAAGCTACTATTCTTGCACGATCAATTTCAGATATTACTCGGCGATTCATTTTTATCTTAAACAAATGTCTTGGAATTTTTTTTTATTGCTACAAAAAATGGTCTAGTTTTAACTGATAAACATAAATAAACATTTAGAAAAAAAATTCATTGCTGACATTATCTTAACATGCCAAAATCAGAGTGATGCAAAACTTTTGAATCTATGTGTATATGACCTGTTTGTAAAAATATGTGGCAAGTATACGAATAGTGGCCAAGTACAACCGTCTGAGCCCAGGTTGAGATACGATGTTCTGGTTTGGTACACTGATAGACATTGCTTTAATAGAAGCACAATATGCAAAAATCAGAAAATCTGATATTTAGTTAGTTACGAACATCTGTCTAGCATGACAGTAGGATAGAAAATTAAGTCTATATTTTAATGAGATTGAAAGAAAAAAGTATTATTTAAATATAAAAAGCTTTTATTTTTAAATAACATAATATACAAGCCGACATTATTTCAGGAAACAATATATTTTAATAAATACGAATTAATATCTTAAGTACCTAATTACATATTTACAGTATTCAGGAACATGCTATTATTTATTATTAGTAAAACATCACATGGTATCTAATATTTCGTTAGTACAATTTGTAAGTCAATATTGCACGAACATATGCTGTCGATATGCGTGTACCTGCAAGTCATAACATCAGTCATTTTAAGGCTGTTCTTTTAGGCAAAACAATAAGAGTTTTTTGACGAATATGTCTGTTTAATCCAAGTCCATCTATGGAAATAAGAAAAACTTTTTCTCCGACCAATCAAAGGAACTTTACACAGAAATATTTAAATACAAAAAATAACAAAATTAAAAAAAATTTTACCACTAGGTAATTGACCCTTCGATATATTTAAATTTTGCAATAATTTATGAATTGACAATAATTATTTTGTATGCGTAACAATTGTCATTCAAAAGGATGGATATGAAATTCAGTTAACGGAAATAGCCTTCCTATCAACTCTGTAGATTGAAGGAAACAGAAAATATACATGTAGGAGGATTGTGAAGGAAACAGAAAATATACATGTGGGAGTAGAAAATGTAATTATTTTATAAAAAGATTGAGGTTATGGTGACCAATTTTTTGGATAACTTTAAGTAAAAAATTCGCCTTCTGTCTTATTAATTAATTTAAAGCTTCATCGGCGTCTGAGCTAAAATACCATAGACTTATAATATTGTATATTATATAAAAACATTATTTATACTGTTGTACAGCCCCGGATCTTGATTGTTTTCGACACGAGGCAAAAACTTAAAACTGCCACCCTTACATATTCTCCATCCTTTATTGTTCTAGGTTGATATATGACAATCTACAGTTTTTATGTTCCTATTAAAAAAAAACTCCGCGCCCGTGCTCCCACGCATTTCGACCAGATTGGGCTATACAGGGTGTTCCTTTATGACGTGCTAATATTTCAGAGTATGATTCCTTAGGTCCTTTTATAAAGAAAAGTTCATATGAACATATGTCCGCAACGGCTTAAATTTTTTGCTACAGGGTGTTGAATTTTTATTTTTTAAATGGTTATTTTTTAATATCTACTTTAGATATTATTTTCAATTTTGGTATGTGTTGATAGGATATAGAACCACAAATTTTAGTTAGAAAAGTTATTAAATTGTTCCACCAGTGGCGTCCCTGCAAACTTGTCCTATGATATTTTTTACAAATAAGATGGTACGCCACTTATATTTTTCCCTGTGGATATTTATCTGATTAGCCTGGTCAATTCTACATGAAAGCGGTCTCGAGGTTTTCTCGTTCTTGATTAAAACCACTAAGTTCATATTGAAACTCATTATTATTAACATTGATAAAATAATTAATGTAATAATTAATTTATGTAATGTAATTTCGTTTCATAAAAATTGTTGGAAATGGCCACCATCACTTAAAAGGCATGCTTCCGCCCATCTTCGCATCGAACTGCCCACTTCTTTTATAAAACAAAATTTATCATTAATTATTTTATCAATGTTAATAATAATGAGTTTCAATATGAATTTAGTAGTTTTAATCAAGAACTGATAAGAAAAACTCAAGAGGCCGTTTTCATGTAGAATTGACCAGGCTAATCAGAAAAATATCCACATGGAAAAATGTCAGTAGCGTGTACCATCTTTTTTTGTAAAAAATATCATAGGACAAGTTTGCAGGTGGAACAATTGAATAACTTTTCTAACTGAAATTTGTGGTTCTATATTCTATTAACACATATCAAAATTGAAAATAATATCTAAAGTACTTTGGAGATATTAAAAAATAACCATTTAAAAATAAAAATTCAACACCCTGTAGCAAAAAATTTAAACCCTTGCGGACATATCTCATATGAACTTTTCTTTTAAAATGACCTAAGGAATCACACCCTGACAAATTAGCACGTCATTAAGGAACACCCTGTATCCAGGATGTCCCAAAACTAATAGTACACAGTAAAACTGCAGATTCTTTGGGTAAAAATATTGCGATTTGGTAATGCTTGCTCAAAAGTTGATAATAACCGAGTTGTGTAGGTATGTATATACAAGTGAAAATTTTCTATAATATCCTGATAAACTTGCTTTTTTTACCAACGTTTCTGCATACAATTATGTGATTGGGGGTTTTTAGGGGCGACAAATTTGAATTTGTTAATTATTTTATTTTTATGTAGATTATAAAATATTAATAATTTATTAATATTTCAAATATTCTAAAAAGTCCAGACTACAAAGAAATAAAAGCCCAGTAATGAAAATATTTATAAGTTAGATACAAATTTTATTGTTACATAAATAAACTATCAAGAAAAGATCCGTTTTTGACGACAATTGTTGTAATATTTTTAAATGCGCACTGGGCACTATAAATGCATAAATATCGAAAACAATTGCTCGGAGAGACATTAACAAGACACACACACCATTTTTGGGTAAATGTGATGAGAAAATTGATATTTTTAATAAAAACATAAATACACTAAAGCGCAAAAGAGTTGCCTTGTTGCTATGTACCCAGAGTACATGAAAATTAAATAATTAGCAAATCAATCGAAATCAAATTTCTCGCATCTATAAACTCTCAATCCAAAAAGAGCAGGTCATGAAGGTCCGATTGGAATAAAATGAAGCTTTAAATCAATGAAGTATAGGCAATCAATTAATAGTATTTCTGTGTCTCGAACCTTTTCTGATTTTATCAGTTATTTATTGAACAATCTTGAACACTAACCCACATATCCACGTTTAAGAAACCTCATATCTCCAAGTTTTACAATATAAAAAACGTTCAAAAAATAACTATCTTGGACATTAGATTATTTAATTAATATCAAGCGCTCCCAAGTTTTAACCTCATGCAGGAGTAAAAAAGCGCAACGCGCATCTAAGATAGATGGGCAGGGTAGAAATCGAAATTTTTTTGAGTCAATTGCCTTAATTTTATTCAATCGAGGCATACAAAGAGCTGGCAGGAAACACATGTTTGTAATAATTGTGATTGTGAATTGGGTTTTAAATATTGCGAACGATTATTTCTTTAAGAAACAAATGTTAATAGTATATTGTTTAACAAGCACGAAATTATAGTAATTTCGTACGAGTTGAACACTATACTTTTTCGACGACTACACAGTCGTTAATAGTATACTATGTTATGTTATAAGGACGAAAAATGTAGTATTTCGGACTATTGCGGGGGATTACCGGCTAAGGAAAAGCCGAGGCCGGTAACCCGCATAGCCCGAAAAACATTTTTCGTCCGTATGACATACGTTATTTTTTTTTATCTGATTGCCAGTTATAAAATAATGTAAAAATAAAGTAAACAAATATACTTCATCTCCCACAGTAATTTGTCGCTCTTGTTAACAATGAAACCTGTAATGGGTGTTATTGTGTATTCGTTATTGATTTCACAATGTGGCTATTACTATGTGGTCAATTGCTTTGATTGGTATTGATTACGAGTTAAAAGAATCTAAACTAAAAATAAATTCAGTCCATTGCTTTGTCTGCAATAATCTTTCCAATTGCGTATTATAAACTCAATTATTAAAATATCAGTACTTTCTTCTGTACCTTTCTCGTTGTCACGATGGAATAAAATTCAGCCCATATCTCAATCATTGAAAGCATGTTCGTCGGTTAAAAATTCAGAATACAATCACTAAATGCTTTCTGCCGGTATGCAATGAAATCATATCCCTAGCGCCTTAAAAAATAAAATTAATTTCCAAATTGCTACTTTGGAGTGACGAGGTAAAATCTAAGCAATTGCTTTTTCTTAAGGTTTATTAGCAATGGGTTAATATTTAATGACAAAATCATTTAGCAAAATGTTTTATTCTCATAAAACGACATCGACAAGTGAAATTCAAGAAAAAGTAATTCTTAAGCGTCGATAGTTATATAAAATAATTTTTAAGTTACATGTAGTAAATGTTCCATGGGAAAAACAGAGGCAGAGTAAGGCACATCTAACAGGTTTATTCGGGTTCAATTATTTGAACCGTTCTAGAATAGTTATCGAAATATGCTGACTGCGCATAACTTTATGTGCCTGGTTTTGATACCATAGACTGTTCTATGACTGTCAACAGAGTAGTAAAACCCGAACGCATTCGAAAGATGTAAAATTGACAAATAACATAACCTAATATGTCAGATTTCGGATCTTTTCGTTTCCTTTGATTTTAAAGTTATATTTCCAACAAGCCATCTTCGTTATCAGATGCTGAGGAGGATGAACTAGATGATTCTATAATATTTATCAAATCCATACTAATTATTTGAAAATACAACAAATATAACCCTAAAACATACTCCTCCAAGACTGCACACCGTGCACACGTCAGAATACCAAAATCGATGAAAGATGGCAAGTGTATGCGAATGTATAACAAAAAATCAGAAAAAGGTACTGGCTCCAAAGCAGCGATCGATTCTGACTGTTCTAGGACTGTTCCAAAACAGTTCTGATATTAACCCAAACGCCAAACTTCTGATTCTAGGACTGTTCTAAATTAGAACTGTAAAACCCGAACAGATATATTTAAACTGTGCATACCTGAATAAAGCTATTGTCTGTCCTCAATATATTGATTTTGCAAATCAATTATCTATATTATTGTGAATACAATACCAAATAAACTGCAGCGGGATTCTATTGCGATTATAGTTCCACAAAATTGACTGTGTTGAGAAAACCTGAAGGTGTAGGTATAGGGATATAATATCGGATTGATGACAGCAAATTTACCTTTTTTTAGTTTTAAAGATAATATACAGGGGTTCAATTAAAAAACACAGCCATTGACCGCTTTTTAGAAATAACAGAGATAAATATAATTTTATTTTAACCTTGCCTGTATAATATCGAATCATTTTTTCTATGGGGATTGAATACATTGGGTTTCCTTAAGCTATCACTAAAATTTCAACTTTCCAGGAATTCCGATCACGAGTCTGCAGACAAGTGTTTAAATAAGGTCAGGTTTTGCGCGAATATTAGAGAGAAATGATTTTTTTATCTCGGAAACGGTAAGACATAGGGAAGTTATAAGAAAATATTAGGACTAAAAGGTAATTCCAAAAACTTAATAACATATGGGTTGTTAAAACGCTATAGTTGCTACAATTTTTCGGTAGAAACGGCAACACCGCAACGCTGAAAGTAATTTAGATCTAACCATATACCTACCTCTACCATATAGACCGTGAATCACCCTGTATATGATCGAGATCGAATCGACCGATATAAAATAGAATCCCGCTGTTGTACAAAACTTATACAGAAAAGTGATGTCTAACGTAAAATAATATTCTTCGGTTACAAGATTACAGTAACTCGTTATTGTATTTTATTCTAGGCAGAAATGTGTTACCATATAACATATCATTCGCACTATGGCATTTCTAAACGTGACAATGGTCACGTGATTTATGCTAGCTTCGACAAGGCTCCTACTATCTTGTAACATGGAGAATAGCCATCAGCCTGTCACCCAGACCCATAAAAGTACTTAGTTTAAACCGAAGTTTAATCACAGGAAAACTGTTCAGACCTATACAACTGTATCCATATAATTAAAATTTTTACATAGGAAAACTGATTTACTATAAACGCTCAGACATATAGGATGGCCTAATATGGTAAATAAAAATATATTTTATATTATACATAGTGATAAAAAATAATAATTGTACGGGACCCAAAGCTGCACATTTAAAAATTTTGAAATTGACAGGGTGTCCAAAAATTAAGATCCTAGATAAACCTATATTTATTAAAAAGGACATCTTATCATATATATATTATTTAGTTTTTCTAAATCTACTAAACATTCGACACGTATTTTAAATAACATATTATTCATGTCCAATTGTTGTTAGATATTGACGCTTGAAAAATTACATTTTTCGCACTCTGACAATCCATTTTTGTGTTTTCGATTTTAGACTGGCCTTATTTACTATTTTAAAATAATTTTTGAATGTGCACCTTGTAACGTAGAAATACCTCTATACAGGGCGTTTTTTAATATCATGCTAATCTTTAAGGAGGTTATAATTGGGCCCGTTTTCAGAAAAAACTTCAAACGTCTTAACTATTGAGATACAGGGTGTTAAAAAAGATTTTCAAAAAATCTCCTTTTTTATTAATATCTGTGATACTGCTCTAGATATTTTTGTGAAATTTGGTACACACTTTCTATTCATCAAGAGTTATTGTATGATGTAAAACATGTTTTTTTTTATTCCGACCAGTGGCGTTAGTGCGGGAATTGCCCTCGGTATTTTTGAAGAAAAGAATGGTAACCCACTATTTTTTGAAATAAAAATTATTTTTGAAATTCTCATTCCTTGCTGAGCAAATGTCGTCTTTTGATTTGTTGTCATTTGAGGTACAGTTTGCGTATAAAAAAATTAATTTCATTCATTTGCACTCTGTTATGAAATTAGGTTAACAAAGATTAAAAAGGATCTAGTAGGTAAAAACAGATTTTGTTTTGTAAACATAGACAGTTTTGACAGTTGCCTACCTAGTCCAGTTGCCACGTATTTGAGTCAATAACCTTAACAATTATTAACAAAACAATGACAATCTTCAACACCCTGTATCTCAAAAGTTAAGATGATTAAGATGTTTACGAAATATGTTCATATGAAGTATTATTCTGAAAATGGACCCAAGAATTACCTACTAAAATATTAGCATTTTATTAAGAAACACCCTGTATAATATTTCTTTACAAGTATATCTAGTAACTATTGGACCACCTTGTATTACGTTAAATTCAGGTGAACGTTATTCCTAAGGAATCATGAAAATAATTAATAACAATTTTTATAGGAAAAGAACAGTTCTTTTTTTAAAATATAAAGACGATTACAAATAATGCATGTAGAGATTCGCTGGGAAGTGTTTTTACCGGTGTTATATAATAATAGCCTTATTTTTTCAGAACTCGGCTTCCTGGTAATAAGTCTTATTTTTTCATACAGTCATATGATTTATAAAATAGACCTGTTCTTATCTTACCTAGTAAATTAAAAAATACTTTCTACAATCGCGTACAGGATTAGTTCTATTTCTAACCTCAACCAGATTTTCTTTGGTAAAAACATGTTAAGTAACGCAACATTAGAGGACTAAAGCATAACGTGTGCCAGTAATGGCTTATAAGGCACTAAGTTAATCTTCAAAAGGATTATTCGATATTTAGGTATAACAAGATTTTTGCATACAACAATGTATTATTGCAAAGATCTATTATTGTATATTATATTATTTCCTTAAGACCTTACGAGGCAAAATTTTTAGGTAGCTTTATAAAGCTATTACCCCGTATAGAAACATTACAATAAAATTAGCATTCTTTTACAAACCGCACACTTTTTAACTTTCGACTTTTAGAACCGTTCGAAATTTTTTTTTATAACTTTATACATAAAATTAGTATATCAGGGATTTTTTTGAAAAAAACTTATTTTCCAAAATATCCGCACATGAATTTTTGATACTTTGCTGGATTTTCTCCAATCTTCTCATACTAGAACTTTAAGTTGTACTGATCGTATAAATGTCGTATTTTTTTAAATTTATGTAATACTTCGTTGTTAGCTTTCGAGTGTATTAAAAAAAATTCATTATGCAAAATAATGACAGTTTAATTGTTTAAATAGTTTTAACATGCTCGCCCCCACCTTAAATTAATTTTAAAAATACCATTTTGTTCTTTATCCTATCTGCAAAAGCCATTTTACGAAAAAGTGGCACCTCTATTAGATCGGAAGTTATTAAATATTTTTTTGGATCGCAAGTCATCCAGCGCCCGACGTTTCGAAGCGTGCGCATGGCTTGCGGTCGAAAATATTTAATAACTACCAATCTAATAGAGGTGCCACTTGTTAGTAAAATAGGTTTTGCAGATAAGAGGATAAAGAACAAAACGGTATTTTTTTAATGCACTTCGAAAGATAACATAAAAAGTGTTAAACAAATTAAAAAAAAAAAACCGACATTGATACGATCAGTACAACTGGAGATATTAATATGAGAAGATTGAAGAAAATTCAGCCAATTACCAAAAATTCATGTGTGGAAATTTTGGAAAATATTTTCCTGAAATACATGTCAAGTAGTTGTATGTATACAGGGTGTTTCCTAACCTCTCTGAAAAAAATGAAGGAGGTGAACCCTCACCTTATTTTAAGACGCAAATGGGGCATAAAAGTTTTTCGCATTTCGCTTCGTTTTTAAAATACAGGGTGTTAAAAAAATATTGTATTTTTCATTTTATTAATTAATAATAATTTGATAATGCATATGATTTCAAAACTTTGATTAATGAACTCATATGAACAAAAGTCAAATAAATTGCTGGAAATGTCCTCCATGAGCCAGTAAACACCCATGGAACGAAGCAAAGCCTACTCGCATAATTTGACGATAAAAATACGAAAATAATTAAGGTACTCTTTTACCCAGATCCTCGCAAATGAATTAATTGTAAAATTTAAAATTGACCAAAAGTAAAGTGCTCTAATCCTTTATGTTTAAGAAATATCATTAGAATATCGTTTGGCATTAATTAATAAAATGAAAAACACAACACGAAGCGACATGCAAAAAACTTTTATACCACATTTTAGTCTTAAAATAAGGTGAGGATTCACCTCCTTTATTTTTTCAGAGAGGTTAGGACACCCTGTATAAGTAAAAAAATTCCGGACGATTCTAAAATGTCAAGGTTAAAAAGTGTGCAGTTTGTAAAAGCATGACCCATGTATGCTTTAATCCTCCATTTTTGCACCTAGAGCATTACAGTCTATCAAAATTGAGATTTTATCCGAAGTCTATCAATATGCTTAAAATATCATTATGATAAAAATGTTTTTTCACTTTTGTCAAACTTTTCTTCACTGTTCAAGTTTATATTTGCAGCCATCGAAAAGTTTGGCGAACTTTTTCCTATTTCTAATATCATAGATCTACTAGAATTTGATTCGCACTGCATAAGGTTAAGTTTTGCGTGTGCGTCGTTTTTACTTTCGTTAACGGCGTTACAAGAACCGTTTAAATTATTAACGTCTCTAATTTCCACTAACAGTGGAATTTCAAACGGCCTGTGCACATCATCTTCGTGTCTAACGTTAAAAGCATTAGGATGTGCTTGAGGATAGTAAGGCTTTTTGGATAAATACTGCTTGTAGTTTTGTTCGTTCCATTTATCTTGACAATGTTTTTGTTCTGACGGCACTACATACATTGTCGGTCTGAAAAAAAAAGAATTAAATTAATACTGAGCTACTGTTGGGCCACGAAATATTTCTATATTGATTATTTTAAAGAACCAGAAGCATTACAGCGCCGTTATACTATCTTAAATTACATACCTCTAAAAATTCGCATGCTTTAATTCAGTGAATTAATTGAAGAAAACAATCTAATTTTTTAAAAATTTTTAATTAATCCTAAAAATGATTGATGAAGCAAAATTTTCAATCAGTTTACTTTTACTATAAAATAGGTTTTCCAAAGGAGTGACTTTTGAAAATGAATGATCCTATACTCTATTCATTTTACCTTCAGGAGCATAAACAAACATCAGCGCGCGCGCGCCATATGCTCGATGCATAAACTCATTGCTATTGGTCAAACAACAATAAAAAGGCTATTATTTCAGATCTATTCATGCGTGGTTCGAGATTGTACTGTGTGCTGTTCACGTGCTCACCGCGAGTAGTTGATTTGGTCTACTGAATTGGGAAAATGAATAGACTATAATCATTGATATTTAGATATTTCTAATTATCAAGTTGTCCTCTTAAGAGGAACTTAGAAGATACTTCTGTTTTTGTCTTGTTTTATTTATAAATAGAAAATAAATACGTTTCTCTGTTATAAAAAAAATCGATCATCAAAGTTATATTTTTAAATGTAATTGAAGTTAACTTGTACCAACAATCAATGCTGAATATACAAAAATACCAATCCCGTTTTAAATTTAAGAATTGGCAGTTTCTCTCTGGGATATCATGATACAATAAACACAATGTATGATATCGCACAGGAAAAGGCGTGGCTTAGTGACGCCATCATGTGCACGCTTTCCATATGATTTCAACGGATGCTTTGAATGTTTACAAGCATTTTTTCATACTTTGATGGTAATGGCTCAGGTATTTGTGTATTTATTAAAATAAATATCCTAATATTCATAATATGAGGTTCCCTGTGTTCGGTTGTGGTGTGGATAACCAGAAAAATAATTTTGATATACCGGGTGAATTATGCATCGATGCAGACGATCGCAGTCGTGCACGGCCGACGTGTACAACGGCTACGTGAAGGGAAACGGATACAAAAAGAGACATGAACAGCTGTAGGTTGCGGCAGCAGCAGCCGCGGGCCTCGTGAAGGGAACTGTGCTTTTAGGATTGGCTCACCAAAATGTATTCAAACTCGGCACATTGGTTTACCATGTCGGCCTCTTCAAGCAGTTATAATTTTTTTTATGATCAAACAACACAAGCACTATAGGAAAAATTCTTTAGGGCACTCTGGGAGTGATGCGTGTGCGCAAAAAGCGATTCACGTTGGTTTTGAATCGTTGGAGGTTATATTCGATGAAGTCCTCCAGATGAAAGAATTCTTAAATAATGAAGTTTGAGGAGTACTAAGTTTAACCACATATGGATGGGCGGCAGTGGTTCGTCGTGTATTTCTGATATTCGCCGCTTTGGGCGGAATTAAGAGGGAAAGGTCAGCTGAGCACTTTCCGAAAATACCTGTAAAACCTCTTTTCCTAGAGATAAAAAAATTAGAATGGATATGTAATTTATAAACTTTCAATTAGCTCAAGACTAGATTTTAGTATAGCGCTTATAGTCTTGGAGATAGCATTACATAACATGGACACCCTGTATAACTTACCCTAACTTGTGGTGCTTAGAGTTCTGGTCTTCGCTTTTTAAAATTTTCACAGCCAAAGCAATTAGAACAAAAAGTATCACAGCACCGCATATTGGAACGGCTATCGTAGCAGCTCTGAACCATACTTCTGAGTTTGAATATAAAAAGCTTTCCTGATCTTGATGTTGAAATCTTCCATCTGTATCAGTATCTGAAAAATATAAGTAGTATTGTTTAGTATAAAGCCACAAGCGTTGGTTTGCGATTTGCGATAAAAAATCGAAGACATATTTTTTAAAAATAAATTTGTTTTGTCTGGATTCTGGTTAAAAACGGAACCCTTACATACCCGACCAACAATTCTTCCTTTGGTTCAGGTAAAATAGTTTAACTGAAATCCGTTAAATAATTTGAGTACAAACGCATATTTCCACCCTTACCTAATGTATTATTAAGCAAATTCTTAGTATGTGGATTATCTACATGGTTACACAAATCGTTCGTGCAGCACAACAGCAGAGATTTCGGATGCTCCTTGTTCTGTACATGCAGCTGGCCATCTTTGTCGCTAATTGGACAGCGAGACCTTTGAGATCTGTAATAAAATAAAATAAAATATTATTAGATATTTTTGCATGAACTTGAAAACTTTTAAAATAGGTAAAATATTGAACCGTCGAGTGGTAATATACGAGGATGATATTTGCTACACGAGCTGTCAGCGAATTAATACTAATCATTATCGTGAATAAAAAGTATTTCTACAACTCAATATACATAAATAAAATGCCGACAAATCATTCCTCTGTGTATAATTGGTAGTTAACTGGGGTCAATTAGTATGCCAACAAAACAGAAGAAAATATATGAACATAGTGAACATAACCAATAATTTATGACGTGTATGTATACTGTATATGCGTTAGAAGTAGTGTTGGGACATCGTTAGAAAACATCAATCATAATGGGTATATTCAGCAGATGTAAGCGATTTTTAATCGGTCGTAAATGTTCGATTTGTTGTCAGTTTTTTTGTTTGGCTAGGATCCCTCCCTGGAACAGTTCAATTTAATGAATTCGTCAAGATAATCTGGTTCTGTAAGGTACAAAACAGAAAATAAATGTTAAATAAGTTGAAAATATAGGGCACAAACATTTGGAAATAGAAACTCGAGAAAAAATTCTTTCCTAACCCAATAAACCGACGAACACGAATTGCTTTCTAAAATCGATGTGCTCTGCTGAACGCACCCATTATTAACATTGATGATTCTGTTTAATTATTTGTGGTAATTTTAAACCAACGTCCTACGATTCGCAATCGTCCATCATGGGCTCAGACTCTTTCATCGTATTTATTAATACTAATAATTAATTCCCCTTAAACTAAAGATCGCATGCCCTATACCAATGATATCGATGCTGCATTAATGACATAAGCTGACCATGATACAATAAACACAAGGTATGACATCTAGCCGTTCCAATTTCGTCTGCCGCGCACAGTGTCGTCAAGCTGTGAGATATTTTTAAATTGCTTATGGAGATTCGCATTGCTATTAGCGTTTTGATTATCTTTTAAAAGTAATTTAGAAATATGTAAAAAATATTTTTATTTATTTTTTTGTTCCAAGCTTCAACAGAAAATATCATCGATACATTTGAAATCTCAATATCGATGTTTTTGGAACATCGCCCAACGCTAGGCAGAAGAAGTAATCTTTACACAATTTAATTAGTAGGGAATTGTTATTAACGCTATGGTATTTTGAAAATTTTATAAGAATGACTACCTAAGAACCTTTAAAAACCAGAGACGATGACAATAGGGAGTCCGTGAACTGGAAGATCAGTAATTTGGTTTTTCGTGGAGTTTCTGATGAACTGCCGTAGAGCGTTGCTGAGAGGCGCTGTACCGCTTTAGATTATATCGAGCCATGTCTGAAAATGAATTTACAGCATCTGCGTGACCCCAAAGTCACGGGAAACACATTTTCTGACAAGTCAACCCTTGCATATACTTTTCCGAGCGTGTCAAAAAAAAAATTAAAATTAAAAAAAAAAAGAAAAAAGCGAAATTGTTGAAACTTTCAAGAATGGAACATTATATGTATGTTGAAGAATGATAACTGGTGATTAAGACAAGCAAGACACAACTCACCAAAGTTTTATCGTCCTCTGAATCGATGGGATGGATTTCAAACCCCATCCCCCATACCGTGTTATTGTAAAATTTAAGAAAATATTACAATTCTGAGGTTGTTTCGCGCACGGGAAGCAATTGGCGGGGAAATACCGCACTTTCGCAATATTCTTTTTATCAGAAAATTGTTTACGAGTCATCTCCATGAGAATACAAATCGATTAAGTCCACTTGGACCCATGTCACTTGAGACTTTATAATTTTTCCATTCATTTTTTTTTGACACGCTCGGAAAAGTATATGCAAGGGTTGACTTATCAGAAAATGTGTTTCTCGTGACTTTGGGGTCACGCAGATGCTTTAAATTCATTTTCAGACATGGCTCGATATAATTTTGAATTTATTGAGAAATTCCTATGTAAAGCGGTACAGCGCCTCTCAGCAACGCTCTACGGCATTTCATCAGATAAACTCCACGAGAAACCAAATTACTGATATTCCACTTCACGGACCTACTATTGTCACCGTCTCTCTAACTACCAGTAAGTAATAGAAACTTAATATTAGTACTTTACTTACGGACACAACTAATTGTGAATAATCATTATTTTAATTATTTAAAAATATCCTAATAACAATAATTTTACTAAAAGTATTAACGTATTCCATCTTACCAACTGTTGCACATTATACTTAATAAAGGTCAATTAAAAATCTCCCGGGTACCGCTAAGCCAAACCGGTCGTATTTTTCTCAACTACTCGCGATGAAGAGGAAAAATTTATCTGATTTATTTATGATAGGCAATTAATACTTGCCCCAAAACACGTTTTAACAGTAACGGCAGTATTAATAAACGAAGTTGGCCTATAAATATGCGAGATTGCAAATCAAAGAATGCAAAAATAAACTTTGAAATATGTTATGTGTAATTGGGCATAATTAAACATAAATATATCCTCAATTTAGTTGATTTAAGAGTTTCATCAGTTACCGTCGGTCGATTCTTTAGAGACAGGAATTCGGGTGCCTTTTCGTCGATTGTAAGTTTATCCAGTGTAGATTTGAAATTAATATTTACAACATACACATTAGGGTGGCCATTATTTTTCAAAGGTTGAATTTTTTTGCGCTACCCCCTGGTTTGTTGTCATGCATGAAAAACAAACTATCTAAAATTTGATAAAAGGAAAGGAAAGTCATTAAATAAGGGAACCTATTTTATTTATTTATCTTTCTAAATATCAATTATAAGCAAATAAGTGTTATATAAAAGTTATAGATCTATAAAAAAATTAATATAATATCATCTATCATTTTTTTATGATAGAACTAACGGTTTCCGGGAAAAAACGGGAAAAATTTGAAAATCTCTTTTTTTACTACAAATGACAGGTCTGACCAGAACATAATATCGTCTCCAGCATGCCCTTCTTTAATAAAATTAATCAGGTTCGTAAGACACTATTCGATATACCTTTGACTATCCACGGCTTCACCTCTTACTCCGCATAAGGCCTGGAGACACCCCTAGTGGAAATAGCGCACCATACCTTATCAGCAAATTTGGTTTGTTTAAATTTTACATTATCAGGGACCTCTGCAATATTGTCAGTATAAAGACAATCATTTCCCTTAATTTCGGAGTTGCTTAGTGTGAAATACATTTTTGTGATTCACAATAATTATCACCCGGCTGTTAGCAAAATATACTCTTCTTAATGCGCGGCAGCATCTCGGGATTCTGGCTAGTTGGTTGTCTGTATATTTCGGAGCCTTTCTTCTTTTTCGGTATTTCTGGCGATTCCGTGATAGTTCCCGCGCTATGGTGTTCTTAGATGTTCGATATTGTCGTGCTAGTTTCCTTGTTGATACCTTGTTGTATCAAGTATGTTTTTCGCCCTTACCAGTCTTTCTGATCTTCCTCTGGTAAAAATTCTAGGCCTTCCACTTTTTGGAAGGTTCATACAAGGAATACCTTGCTTACATTCAGCAATTGTCCGATAAATGGTTCTACGCGGTATATTTTGATTTTCAAAAATGTGTATTATTTCGGATTTACGGTCCCGTCCAACTAAATTATAAATACTTTTCCGAATTTCTAATTTGTAAGCCATATCGACTTAAGCAATTTAAAAACTCAACTGTCAACGTTAAGTGAAGGTGTCAAACAAGTTTTTGTTACCAGAGCAACTTGATATTTTCTTCTTATTGCCAATTTTATGGCATCTGAAATTTGTGCCAAATATGCGACATACGTTATAACACTGTTTTGCATATAATTAATATATCGCAAGATAAAAACATAAAATAGATATTTTCTGTGATTTTATGATTTTTTCGATTTCCAAGGCTCTTGGGGCACCCTTTTCCTTTATCCGATTGAGCGGAAATTGCACCAAACGGGAGGGTAGCGGAAAAAACTAAGGACCACCCTAATACACACCCGACCAGCGCCTTTGTCCAACCAACGAACATGGTTTAAAAAAAAATTTCTTCCAATACACAATCAATTTAATTAAAATCCTAATAATGGGTTTAAAATACACCTTTTAAAACTAAATAATTTATAATGTATAAACGCTGCAAAAAGTTGCGGTACCTTAATGCCATCCATAAGAAAATAAAATTAACTTTAAGAAGTAAACATTTTATGTGTTTTAATAGATAGTGCCTTAATATTTACATAATATGTACATAAAATGAATGTTACTTCATGCATCAAATTAGCAGAAAACGTATGTCCTCCGCCGGCTTATTGTCTTACAAATGCTAATTTGCGCTAAAATATAATTAAAAATAATTATAAAGTTATCGATTCTTAAAAATGTTCAATAAAAAAGTTGAATCTTTAGGAGCATTCCGACAAGACTATTAATTTTAGGAGTTAAAAAGAACGGGATCTTATCTAATCTAGCAAATATGTATTTAAAAATTTTCCCATTTGTATTGTAATGTATTAGTTTCCAGGCCATGTTTAAATTATAGCAGATGGGAAAAGAAGATTTTTAAAGGCTTAAGGCATTTCCAAATAATGAAATTGTTTTTTATGATACCACCTCAGTGTTATAATAAATAAAAGAATTGTTATTTTATTTCAAAGCCTACCATGGTTGTTATGCATACCAACAATCACTAATGAACCGTCTTGCTAGTATTTCATCTGAAATGTTGAGGAATGTAAATAGATCATTTGAAGAGCGTATTAACTTGTGCTCAGGTTAACATGGTAGGCATTTTGAACATTTACTGAAGTTTATAATTATTAATCTAGTCGCCTATGTTTAATTTTCATAATAAAAACTGTATTTAAACATAATTTATGAAATTTGCAATTATGAACACCCTGTATAAAATAGATAAATGCTATCATATTCACAGTATCTCTAGACCTCTTCTCTTAAATTCCACCCAATGTCTTGGTTAAAATAGTTATTTTAGGTAGTTTTTTTGAATTTTTTTCTAAAGGCCGTATTAATTACACTTGGGAATTTTTATGGCGCCAGCAATGGCAATTATAATTCAAGGATTCAGGCGCAGTACACCGTTCTCCGTACTACAGTCAGAAATTCTACTCTTCTGACAATTAAAATGACACGGATTCATGCGCATAGTACACTGTTCCCGATCAGCTGTCTCTCATTACCAGAAATGGGGCAGGCGCCATTTTAATTGCCCTTGCCGGCGCAATTGGGTAGACATGGATTATTCTGTTATTTTTAACTGTTTAATATTTGGCCGAACCAGGTATGAACAGGTAATGGCCATTTAAACCCACTGGTACTTAAATTAGCAGTTTACATTCTTTATTAAACTTATGGACTGTTAATTCAGCAACTTTTTGCACCTCCTATTTGTAAATAGCAGTAGCTGCTTTAACTGGTAATCAAAACGAACAGGTTTGCACATCTCTAATTCTGGGGATATTTTAGGGATTTCGACAGTACCCACTGTTGTTCTGACCGTTGACAATGCTCCAGCTGATCGAAAACCATTTACTGCGCATGAATACCATTATAATTGCCGGCGCAAGAGAAAAAATTGGCTAGTCTAATACGGCCTTAAGATTCCAAAACTTTTTTTTTAGTTTTTAATTTATTAGGTACTCTTAAACTACATAACCAAATGACATAACACTTTAAGAAATTATAAAGGACACTAATACGAACCTAAATATGCAATAAAATAGAGGGTGTCCCATTTAAAAAAAGACAGTATTTTGTTACCACAGAATTTTGGGCCATCCTGTAATATTTTCATGAAATGCACCCTATAATACAGTATAAATCGGCATATGAATGAAATTCCTAAGTTAATTCGTATAGAAGCTATGGAAGCCTGGCACACTATTGCATGGCCATGTATACTAAACGTTGACGTTTGGTCAAGTGTATAGACCTAACTTTTTAAATATTTTTACGATCTTTGTGAAATTTTTAGCAAAGTGTATCCTGAATTTTCGTTGTCAAAAAATACTTTTAGCTTCATTATATTTTGTTTTGCAATCTGACCTTTCCTTAATGCAATGTTTTTTGCTTCGCGTCATTATCTGCTTTTTCAAAGAAGATACAAATTTTGGAAGAAAGTCGTGCAGTTTTGTATTCATAATTCACAACACATGAGTTTATCGAGTAGCATGAATAAATATCCAAAAATTAATAGCGTGTATTGCAACCTCATGTTCTTATCACTTCTACCATGCGACGTGGCATGCTTCCAATGAAGGTTTGAATTGCTTCTTGAGGAATATTATCCTCTTCTTCAGGAATGGCTGTTGTATTTGTTTATTATTTATTTATTCCTGCCAACAGGGATACAAACAGGTAAAAGAAATACCCAAAAGAGTATCCACACAATGTTCATACATATTATCTAAACAAAATTGAAATACATAGGAAATTCTAAATATACAACAACACAAACAAAATATGAACATAAAAACATTCTTAGAATATTCAGCATTGCCATTATTGTACACATGACAGAGTGAAGTAGGCTACAAACAAATATTCAAAATATATTATTTATACATTTTTTAAAATCCTCTTCACTCTGCGACATTGAAAATAAATCTATATTAAAGGCCGTATTAGAGTCGGCAATTTTTTCTCTTTCGCCGGCAATTATAATTGCACGTATTCATGCGCAGTAAACTGTTCTCGATCAGCTGGAGCATTGTCAACGGTCAGAACAGCAGTTGGTACTGTCGAAATCCCTAAAATACCCCCAGAATTAGAGATGGGCAAATCTGTTCGTTTTGATTACCAGTTAAAGCAGCTACTGCTATTTACAAATGGGAGGTCAAAAAAGTTGCTACGAACTAGTAGTCCATAAGCTTAATAAATAATGTGAACTGCTAATTTAAGTACCAGTGAGTTTAAATGACCATTAGCTGTTCATACCGGTTTCGACCAAATAATAAACAGTTAAAAATAACAGAATAATCCATGTCTACCCAATTGCGCAATGGCAATTAAAATGGCGCGTGCCCCATTTCTGGTAATGAGAGACAGCTGATCGGGAACGGTGTACTGCGCATGAATCCGTGTCATTTTAATTGCCAGAAGAGTAGAATTTCCGACTGTAATATGGAGAACCGTGTACTGCGCATGAATCCGTGTCATTTTAATTGTCAGAAGAGTAGAATTTCCGACTGTAATATGGAGAACGGTGTACTGCGCATGAATCCTTGTATTATAATTGCCATTGCTGGCGCCACAAAAATTCCCGACTCTACTACGGCCTTAATCCTACACAATGGTGAGTTTTGAGCCGCATAAGTGTGCCTAAATGGCAATAAAAATAATTCATTCATCCTTAGATAATAATAATATAAAGCAAGTCTAGCAATTAAAACACCTTCTTTCTGGTTTACGGGTTGTAACTAGGTATTTTGACGAGGTGAATATTCAGATTTAAATGCAATTGAAAATGTATGGGATATGCTGTGTAGACGTAATCGGAATCGATTCCCAGATACATTGCCAGATCAGCGAACAGTCCTGAAGAATGAGAAAATATTCCTCAAGATGCAATTCAAACTACATTGAAAGTATTCCCCACCGTCGCATGGTAGAAGTATAAGCACACGAGGTTGCAATACACGCTATTAATTTTAGTTTTTTTTTTATGATCAAACACAAGCACTATAGGAAAAATCATTTAGGGCACTCTGGGAGTGGTGCGTGTGCGCAAAAAGCGATTCACGTTGGTTTTGAATCGTGGGAGGTTATATTCGGTGGGAAAAACGACCTCGGGAAGGTCGTTCCATAAGGATGAAGTCCTCCAGATGAAAGAATTCTTAAATAATGAAGTTCGAGGAGTACTAAGCTTAACCACATATGGATGGGCGGCAGTGGTCCGTCGTGTATTTTTGATATTCGCCGCTCTGGGCGGAATTAAGAGGGCAAGGCCAGCCGAGCACTTTCCATGAAAATATCTGCAAAAGAGAGTCAAATCCCCAACCTGTCTTCGATGTTCTAGACTGTCGAGGTTCTTCGTCAGCTCGTGGTCTCCAATCAGACGAATGGCCCTACTTTCGATGGAATCCAGTAGCCGAAGAGTATGTTTGGGTGCAGAGCTCCAGACATGAGAGCAGTACTCTAGTGATGGTCGAATCTGGGCTTTGTATAGTGTCCAAAGTTGTTGAGGTGTGTACAACTTTCTGGTTCGGAAGAGTATACCAAGTTTCTGAGATGCTATCTTGGCGCTTGCCACAACGTGGTTATGCCAAGACATATTTTCGTCCCAGATTGACGCCCAGCAAATTAATAGATGAAGCCAGTGGGATTGCGTGTCCGTCCATGACTATATCCGATTCTGTAATGTTAACCTTTTTAGAGAAAACTGCTGCCCGTTTTTTTAGCGTTAAATTCGACTTGGTTACTGTCACTCCAAGCCAAAATTTCTTCCAGGTCTTTGTTGAGGCGTGCTACTTCATGCTGTTGAGGAACACCGGCATTGATGGCGAAGGTGTCTGAAAGAAATCCGTCAATCGCCACTTGCAGAGAGCGGTCCTTAAGAAAGCTAGACAACCATGCACAGAATCGACTGGGCATACCATAGGATCGCAGTTTACTTAGAAGTCCCTCATGCCAAACACGATCAAAGGCTTTAGAAATATCCAGTGCAACAATCCGAGACTCTCCATGATGTTCGATTGCGTTGTTCCAAAGATGGATGACATAGGCTAGAAGATCTCCAGTTGATCTGGACTTCCGAAAACCATATTGATGATCGCTGATAATGTTGAAGCCTTCCAGGTACTTTAGAAGATGTTGGTTAATAGCTTTCTCCATTACTTTTGATATAACTGAAAGCAATGCGACTGGTCGATAGTTGCTAGGCAGGGTTCTCTTACCTTTCTTTGGTATAGGATTAGGCTGGACTCGCGCCGTCTTCCAGCAAGATGGAAATATTCCTTGTTTGTAGGATAAGTTAAAAAGTCTACAAAATACTAGTGTTAGTTCATCGGCGCATCTCTTGAGAACTATAACATGAATTTCGTCTGGACCAGAAGCTTTCTTGACGTCGAGACCTTTCAGGATTCGTTTGACGGGAAGCTGACGGATTAGTTCGAGATATTCAATAAAATAATGTTATGTTGTGAATTCTGAATAAAATTGAAAAACTGCACGACTTTCTTTCAAAATTTGTATCTTCTTGTAAAATTCAGGTAACGACGTGCACCAAAAAACATTGCGTTAATAAAAGATCATACTTCAAAACAAAAAGGAGGTTGCGGGGCAAAACCTCTTGAGGAGCCCTAGGTTAGGCAAAATGTTAAGAACTCAAAATGTAAACATACGATATAGGTACGTTCTTTAGAATGGCCATAACTATATTTTTGAGAGCAAGAAATACGTCAACGTATCAGTGTTATGTAGCGCTCGTAGGTTTACTTGTCGGTGTTGCCTTAAAGCTAGATTTATAAACTCGACGTTGGCATCGGTGTTCTTGATAAAATTAAACAATGGAATTAGAATATAGCGGTTTATAAACTTTGCTGGCGTTCACGTTGGCGCCGTCAGCCGTTCGATATATTAGGTTATTTAAGTTGGAAACAAACAGTAACGACGAACGGTCCAATTTTATAAATGCAGTCTACTAATGCCAACGACGAACGCTGACGCCAGCGCCGGCGTGAGTTTATAAATCCAGCTTAACTTTGCGGCACTGGCGTAAATAGCAAATCCGTAGCAGTGACGTTAGGCCAATAGTATTTTAGTATTTAGATAACGTGAAGTTACTAGCTGTTTATAGAAGGTCGAAAGTCGTCAGTCATCTTTTCATCAAATGTTTTATTGTCTTGGTATTGTATTATATTGTAGTGTTTTTTTGTTGCAAAACTTCTTTTGATATTGGCTAAACCATTTTTATTATCTAAACCACCCAGCTGCTGAAACACAAATATATTAGGTTATGTTAGTTCTAAACAAACGACGAACGACGCCAACTCCAAGTTTATAAATCCAGCTTTAATATCAGCTATAATAGCATATTTCTAAATGTTGGTTAATGTACTATATCTCTTTATCCTGCGCAAATTGTACGATAGGTTAAAAAAAAATCAACAGGTGAATGCTCGTTGTAAGTCGTAACCCATAGCAATGATGTCATATTGAGACATAGATGTATATCTCTTGATAAACGATCAAAATATAATTTCAAATGCGCATAAATTATTGTTGCACATTGCAAATAAATTAATTATCACAAATATATTTTTTTTAATTAACAATGCACACAAATGTAATTTATTAAGGCCAGTCAGAAAATACGTATTGCAGACAGTAGCTTCGTCCTTATTCTCTCACATTTTGCATTGTTTATTGTATTTCGGCGCCAACTTTTTTACGAGGCGCCACATCCTTTATTATTATTCGAGTCGTACATATTAATAGCACTTTTTATGCGCCACCATCAGATTGTAGCTCGTTTTAAAAGTTTACTTGTTCTAAAACTGGTATTTAGCAGCAAAAGTAACGGGATATTTCGCAAAAGAATTTGGTGCGCCAATTTGATCATTAGGCCACTTCATTATTATAAATGAGTTGCGAACATACAGGATATTAAAAAAATTGATTCACTCCTAAGGCTCTTCGCGCACTCCTTGTTGACTTTTATTTATTTATTTTCCAACAAAGGGGCAAGGTCTATCTTCCTTTATTTTATTAAAAAAGTTCCACCAACCGTGGGCGCACTTTTCCCTAAATATTGTGTTTTTATAGGTATAAAGTAAATTTTATTTATTTTATGAAGTCATATAGTAGATACTACATTTTAATAAATTTTTTACTTAATTTTCTCGTCTGGGAATCTTGTTTATTATTTACATATTAAAACAACTTTTGACGCTGATTGCGTCTGCATGATTGGTTACTTGAAAACTCATTTTGACATTTGTCAAGTCAGTCACGTGACTATTCGTTTGGCTGGAAAATTGAAAAAATATATTTTTTCCGAAAATCGTCCGGAAATATTGACATTTTTGAAGAAAGTCAATATTTCCCTACACTTAGTCGTTGCTAGGCAACGGAAAAATAACTGTTAGGAAATATTCATTTCCTTACTGTAAGGAAATGATATTTCCTTACAGTTATTAGTGTTCTACATAAATGATTGAAAACACGTTGTTCATAAGGAATTAATTCATATTTTGAAAACCTTAATCATTAAATTTTCTTTATCTGGAGCTTCCTGGATAAATTTGTCGATTTCTTCCTTCGTTAAAATCTTCTAATCTCTTCTTAAAAGATTTATTTGCCCTATAACCTTGAGCTTTGGAAAATTCATCTTCACTTATCATTTTATAGTGTTTTGCTTTCGGAAACACACACCAACAATTAATTTATATGCGTCAAGTTTGACAATTCAACATTACTACGTTTCCATAGTAACGCAACCAATTTTATTACGAATTTCAAAGCACCATTTATTTGTGAATAAAATTATTCGCGATTTTTTCAAAATTAATCAATATCTGTCGATTTTCAAACAATTTTCGGAAAAATAACATGTGTACCTCGTAGGAAAAGCCACATTCCTGGAGCCGAGACTCGTTAGGCATTTCCTACTCGGTAAACAATGTACTATTGTCATGGAAAACTGGTATTGAGGACGTGATATCGAAAAAAGTTGAAGTGTTTTTCTTATGCTCTTTTGTAAAGTTTGAATAAAAAAATCCCAAAAATTATAATTTTAAGAAAAATATCCTTTATTTTCAAGTTTCTTATTTTCAGTAGTATAATGAAAATGTGTTAATTGATTGAAAACCAAGGTAACTATTATTTAAACATTTTTGTTGTTTTTAAAAAGTATTATTTGTTCAAATTTAGCATTTTACCATGTAACTGGGTGTAGCCAGGCCCTGTATCTGGCAACCATATTTACGATGTATAGTTATATCTGGAACGACATGTACAAAAGGCCATTTTTTCTAATTTTGAACACGTTTTAACTTGTCTCCCAAAGTTACGAAAAATTCACGCTTAGTCCTATGAAAGTCCGTTGTTGTTCAAATTAGAAAGAATCCTTTCGTAAGCATATTGTTCCAGAAATAACTATACTTAAATGGTAAATATAGTTGCCAGATACAGGATCTGGCCTATAGATATATAAGGTAGGTGTATACAATATCGCCATGTTGACAATATCGCCAAAAGGTGTTATTTAGTCTAGTTTGACTACCAAATAATAGATTACACTAGGAGTATTACCTCGGCAATAAACCAAGCTTGTACCGACAAGTGGTATCGGCTATAACCTCAAATATTAGTTCTATGTTAGATTTACTGTTTTAATCACGTGCGCTACAAATTAAAATATCAATTAATTATTTTATTGCTCAGTCTACACTGCGGTAAGTATTTTTTGAAGTTAGTATATTGTTTTAGTGATTATTAAGGAGTAAGATGCAGCTACTATTTTTTCTAAATACCATTTTTTGTTAAAGTAAACAAATTCAAAAGTGGAAAATATGATTGTTTGCAATATCGCCAGCGCAACTGTTCGTTAACAGCAGAGCGCAAGTGATTACCAAAGATCAAAGATCTTTTCAAGAGCTCTGACTTAAAGGGAAATACGTCGACTCCCAAGGCAAATACTTCAAAAGCACCATTTACTGCTGGTAAAAAGGAATCTCAATCAAAAGTCGATAGTAGTAAAGGTGAAAGCTGGTACTGCAAAGCCTGCCACGAGGACAGAGTTGCAAACATGCCATTATGTGTCCTTTGCAAATGTTATTTGCATGATGACTGCTTAGGACTTACAAAGGAAGACAAAATTAATGTATACAGATGTCCTTACTGTTCGTAAAAACTACTCATATATATTTTGATCTTAATAAATGGTATTTATAGAATTTGAATTTTATTTTGAAATTTTATCGTAAAAAAATCTGGAGTAATACTAAAAATCTGCATTGGCGATATTGCTTACCCCCTGTTGACAATATCGCCAATTTGCAAAATTTTTAAAAAAATTAGAAACACCTTTTTAGCCTACTTAAAATGTTGCCAAACATTTTAAAACTATTAGTATATAGTCTAAATAATATGTTCCACATACATTTTTCGCAAAAAAATGTTACACTTTTCTAGGAAAAAAAAATTAAGCTTAGCATGGCGATATTGTATACACTTACCTTAATATAAAAGGGGAGACAATAAGACATTCCATTCATAAAACACCATTTATTTACAATCATTTACAGTTTCATATAAGTTAGTATATTAAGTATTAAGTCTAGGTATTATTTTCCAGAAATTCCGATAATTTAAAGAAATAAACCATATTTTTGCAATATTTACTTAAAATATAGAATTAGCTACACCACCTAAAAAACGTAACCTCATTATTCTCATTTACCGACGAAATATCCCGGGTTAGAATAATTTAATTTTGAATGTCAGCAAGACAATCTGCCTGAATTTGTGTAGTTCAATTGTAAGACAAAAAGTGGACTTAGAGACTCTCAACTGCTCAAATACTACCAAGTTCTTAAGTATTTACCTGTTTAGTAAAGTGGACTGCTCAGATTGACCATTGATGACTGAAAGTTAATAAGGGAGTGTACTCCATATATCGGCTAAAGCATACCGTAAACCAGGAGGCACTTATCACTATGTACTACTCTTTTATATATAGTCACCTTAGCTATAATACTCCACTTTGGGGAGGAACTGTGGAGTAGAGAGTCTTTATTTCCCAGAAAAAGGCAATTCGTTATATTTTTAGTGTAGACCTTAGGGCGAGCTGTAAACCAATATTTATTGCATATACATTATTGCATGTACATTTTCAAAACAAAATACGCATAGGCTTTTCGGACTATAATAGTTACCACACGGGAGGGGGTCCCCTCTTTACTATCGATAAACATAATTTAACAAAAGTTGAATAGTACTCGGTATACGCCGGAAAAAATTATTTAATAAATTACCAAATTATATTAAGGATGTTAAAAATATATTACTAAACAAGTGTTATTATTCAACTAAAGAATTTTTTATCGATAGTATATATGAACTTAATTTTATCTCTAGATATAACTCCCTTAAGAACGTTTTACGTGAAAAATATTTGTCTAGATTATTGCTGTTCTAGTCACATAATCGTCATTTTTTGTTTTTGATATTCTTAATATTGTGAATATTTGTTTAGTGTCTATTTTACTACTCTTAGAACCGAACGTACACTATGTATAGCCACAGTCTGAATGAAATGAGTATTATGACTATTAATCTCGGGGATTTCGATTTTTTCCTCGAGATCCCTGGATTGGCCCCGACTACATTTGGCCACAACTCTATTAATTTGTGTATGGCGTTTTCTTATACAGGGCATTGTTCTTGTGGCTCCCTTTCCTCGGTACCGATAATATATAATGAAGGTTTAACGCGGCGCCTGTACCAACAGCTGTTGTAAGGACAGGTGTGAGGACAATAACCTGTAGCAAATTTAGTGGGTCATATAAAACACACCGTTTTTATGGGGTGTTTCTTTTACAATTACAGTTGGGTAGCAAATTAACAGAACTTTCTATAGGTGTTTAACAATATAAAATTATACAGAAGAGTTGTATTCTTGTGCTATTCAATATTATTTATTATTGTTTGATTACTACCACTACTGCTACTGATTTTCAGTAATATTTTCGGGAAGCCTAATTTTTAATCGAGTGTATATCATCTCTTAAGAGGAAGCCCGAGTCAGTCGAAAACTCTGATTTGACCCCTGTTCATTTCGCGCTTTGTAGGTACGAGGCGAATTGGATCTTCTCTTTCCGTTGTAACTATTCAATATATGTATGTACATTGATATAAGTAAAAATTGTCAATAGTAGCAACGTTGTAAAGGATCTTTAAATACTGGTATCGACGCGAACGAGAAGTGAACAAATTTCGGTAATTCCCCGACTGTCTGAGTCCAAATACCAGCGGTGATTGTCCAATTGACTCACCGCGCGTAGATAAGCGGCGGTGTACTGGGGCCCCAGATCGAAATAAACGTAAAGCTTGAGCTTATGGGGACCATAAGAACAAATAATGCCAGACTGGAAGAATTCCAATATTATCTTTAAAATAATTTAAGTAATAAATTAAGACAATCTGAAATCACATCTTTAGGTCTAGGTCTGGTTGTTTTTGTATTGTTTGTAATGTATTTCTTAAATTCAGCAACATTTGCCGATATGCCGAATTTTACTATAAACTGTGAAAAGGCGGCGAGAGATTCTTTAAAAAAATATTATACTTAAAAGTATCAAACGAACCTTGAACTAATGCACTCTGGCAACATCTATTTTTATTTTACAACTGCGCTACGATTCGGACCCAAAAGATGAATGAATTACTAATCTCGTAAACATTGTAAACCATGTTGGCGCTTTGATCTAACGGACTGATTATATATTTTGGTTGATTTGTGTTTTTCTTTGTGATTATTGGTGAAAAATCGTCTTTGTTATAAACAATCATGGTGCATTCATGTGTAGTTTGTAAAAGAGTTGATCATTTAAATAAGGATTTATCTTTTCATCGGTAAGTATGGTTATATTTTAATATTTAACCATCTGATATAACCAGACTTCGACATTGTTGCCATTCAGCCAACAAACATGTAGTTCTCTCTTCCATCCATTACTGATTTTCAATAACATTTCACACAATCACAACTTCACTTTACAAGAGTTTTATGAATGGATTATGGGATATGTAGTTTACAATACCGTTGGGTATGATTTATGTACTTAACACATTTTTTAAAAAAATCTATTCATAACATGTGAAAATATCGTTTCAATCTGACAAGTTAGGTGGCAAAGTTGAACAGACGACGCGTCAAGCAGGATTGCTTTGATCTAAAACATAATATCGTTTCCCCATGTATTTTAAATGAGAAAATTGCCTAGTTGACTACCACTACCTGTTATGGAATGTACTAGAATATATTTTCACTTTATCAACCATCGTCTCTCCAACGCTGGAATCTACAAAATATGCGATTGATATTCAGAAATAATGATGATTGTCATCATCATACATTGCATACCGCTATTTTTAATGTTATAGCTTACATTCACCTGTCAATTGTTATTTAAGGTTGTCTTTTTGCTTATTAAAATTCTTAACCTGTTTTATCTGTCGTGTTGACTTACACGTAACCGTTGGATGCGCATAGTTTATTAGTATTAAATTTTACGGCTATCCTCAGTTTATATAACCTGTTCCATAACCACTATATCGAATGCATTTTAAATTGATTCGAAACAATACCAATGTCATTCTTTACAGTTTTGTAATAAGTTTTTTTTACACGTTTTAATGATCGCATTTACGACATATTAAAACCAGTAGGATCTAAACGGTATAATTTTAAAATTTTTAATTACTATAAAGACGAGGAAACTTCTCAAAAATAACATAATAATAGAAATTGTTAATGAAAAATATCAAAACGAACAAAATGGTTAACAAAATATATAGAAACATTCGTTGGTAAACTTATAGTAAACATTTTTAAATCTAAACAGGAACTTTTTATTATTAAACTCAAGAAGACTTCTCAAAAATAACATAAATTATAGAAAATGTTAATGGAAAATAAGAAAACGAGCAAAATAGTTAACAAAACATAGGTATCGACAAATTTTTTGGGAACCAAAAGTGAACATTCTTAAATTTAAACAGGAACTTTTAGGTAACTATGAACACACGAGTACATGAATTTAAAAAAAATAATAACCAATTTTCTTATTTTGCCAGTCGCGTAACTAAGCCTAAATTTTTGAAGTGCATACAGTGGGCACCTGATAATTTAAAGTGGAAGAATTTGACAAGCTATTTTAAATATCTACTTATTTTATGCTCGTAGATTGAGAAAGATGTGAAGAAAAATAACTCTTTGTAATACTTTTTGTTCGGGTTAAAAACGCACAATAATAAACCCGAACAATAAATACATATTTGTGTGATTTTTTCCAGTTTTTTGTTTGGTATCGAGACACGTGGTAAAAATTCATTATTCACAAATAAATAAATTTCTGGAATTTTTTTGGTGGCACTATAATTTTTAAGCTAAGCCTGTGCCCACCCGTAGTTACGTGCCTGCTAAATACCCGACCTGATCACATGTAAAGGGCTAGGCAGCCCGTTAAGCAGTCGGTGACGTCATCGCTTGGTAAATTGGAATTTCAGGCGATTCACTCGAGCGATTAACTCGATTATTAAAATCGCTCGAGTATCAAGTACTCGATTATTAAAATCATCGGTTTTTCCCAACACTAGTTTCGAGTACTTTTTAACATTCGATTAAGTACACGCAAAACCACTAAACAAATTTTCATTTCATTTTCACTTCATTGTGGTGTGGGAACGGAAACCGTGATCAAAGAAATTAGGAAAATTGCCTGAAGAATAACTGGTATAAATTTCGATGGGATGCGGATTCTGAACAAAGCAGGACTAAATAATGTGAAAATGAGCAATTTAGCGTAATTGGTATATTCCATTTCATTCACTGAAAGCTTCAACGATTTTATCAACGAATAAAATTAAGTTAAAAATGTATTTCTCTTCTTCTTTAGTGTTGGTAAAATGACATAGAACTTACTCAGAAAGATACTCTATACATCCGTGTCTTCCTCTATATGCTGAAGACCTCGATGAGTCTAGAAGATCAGAAAAGCATCCTCCACTGCTGGATTTACACATGTACCCTGTGGCGACGCATGGCGGGAGATTGCAAAAACATCGAACGTGATCTAAAAAAAAATATATAATAATGACTAAAGAAAAATTAATCTAGTACATAAGTTATAAAACCACATGTTCGAAAAGCCGTTGAAAGGACGTGAGTTCAAAAGGGACACGCTTTGGAACCATACATCTCTTTCAAATTTATTATATTCGAGCTGGTATATGAGTCGTCCAAATAAAGTGCTTCGAATATCGCAATGCAAACAAATAAGTTTTGGATGCTGATGCAACGATTGTTGTTATACGATTAATTATCCAAATAATTTTATTGTACGATTATCAAATTAAATCCCGAAAAAACTAGAAATTTTTATTTATACAGGGTGAATCGGGAGGAACGGACCAAATTTCAGGAGTGTATTATACACGCGAAAACAATGTAAAAAAACCCATATGTTCTTATCGGATATTCATTTGTTTTCAAGTTATAGCGCAATACCAAATAAAGAAAAGTTCATATATTAACGGTTTCCTAATCATAGCGTTCTTTTAATAAATGTTCAAAAATACCGCCATTGACTTCTAAACATTTTCTGCTTCGTCTACGAAGGTGGCCCGTTGTTCTTCTAATTGCTTCATTTCTTTCTTCTTTAAAATTGGCTGCAGTATTTCTAATACGTCGAATTAGTGCATCCCGAGTGTCCACTTTGTACACTTCATTTTTAAACCAACCCCATAAACAATAGTCTAGTGCTGTGAGGTCTGGAGATCTTGGAGGCCAATTAATAGGACCACCGCGACCAATCCAACGCCCTGGAAATGTTTCGTCTAAATGTTGCTTGACTTGTCGAGTAGCTCGTTCAGATGTAATGTTGGCACTGGGAAGATTACCATTCTCGCACAAATTACTAAACACTCTGATAAACACGTTTCTAGACATAAAATATTTTACCATCTTCAAGTGGGCTCTAGGTCCTAGCAAATATTTCAAGCTTCAAGTCCAAGCATATTTTTGGGCCCCATATGATTTAGGAAAAGAAATTATTATTGAAGCTTACTCTCAGTAAAGATGACTAAATGAATGTTTCAATTACAAATTACTCACTTGCACCAAAAAGGAAACGACGTTTTTCGTGAAAGATTAGAATATTAAAAATTATTTTAAAATTTAAAGATGCGTCTTCTCCACTTCTCCACCATTTTAAATCATATCAGATGTTGCTTGATTTCCATGCCCGCCAGACGAAGGAAGTTAGCTTGTTAAACTATTTAACAATTCGTGCTGTTCGCATTCTATGCCTATCTCTGTCTGCAGCAACCTTCCCTAATTCAGTAAAGTGAGACAAATATGACCAGGATCAAGTCGCCTGCATAAACACTCACTTTTGGGCTTTCCATATTAACTCTACGTAAGTCTGATATTGACCCTTAAATGATAGAGTGAAACAGATAGATAAAAGTAGGTTACATGTGAGCGTATGGAGCAGAGTAGGCTTAGCATCACTTCCAAGGCCTTCTTACGTGTTTCGACCTCCCCCATAAGCAGTCTCACCGGGCTGATGGGCACAATACAAATTCCTATTGTTCACATGTCAACGCAAAACTATTTGGGATGGCTCGAGTGACCGCGAACCGAGAAGACCATCGGTCAATTGGGCTGATGTAAACTACAAGGAAGACATGACCAATAGGGTGTGTGTTGTTTCTTCGGAAATTAATTAAGTTTTATTTAAGTTAATTTTGCGTTATTTAAAAATTAGGGGGTTATTTCCTTTTACCTGAAAAGTATTAGTTGTGGAATTCTCAAAAAATTCATTTATAAATTGTAAGCGTATTTTTCGTCCTTACAAGTGAATTTATCTCCTCAAATACAGAAAATTAATTACTTTTCATTAGCACTTGACTTATTAAATAATTTTTCATAAATTATTATTAACTATTATTATTATAAATTATTATAAACTATTTATTAATTTACCGGTTTTTTTTTGGAAAACATGTCCTTAAAAATGGCAGATATTTTTGAGCTCTCACAAACTAGCGCACTGAAATTTGGTTGGAAGTCTGGTAATATCCAGAGGTCGTTCACTCTGTTCAAAAATATAGTACACGGTGTTTCCAAATAGAAATATTTCGATTGTTTGGAAAAATGATAAAAAGTATGTTTTTAAAAATGAAACATCCTGTATTTTATTTGTGGTCCTAAAAGCTCTGGACATTGTCTATCTTCCTATGTGCAATGTTGCGCTATATTTACCTCGACTAGTTTTTGACTTATGAGCATTTATTTAGCAAAACTAATTATTACAGAATAGAAATTTTTTGCTTATTTTTTTACGACATTTTAATAATAAAGAAGCCAAAAAATAGTTTGTATGTCGCCAAATTTTTTTTTTTTTATGATCAAACACAAGCACTATAGGAAAAATCCTTTAGGGCACTCTGGGAGTGGTGCGTGTGCGCAAAAAGCGATTCACGTTGGTTTTGAATCGTTGGAGGTTATATTCGTTGGGAAAAACGACCTCGGGAAGATCGTTCCACAATGATGAAGTCCTCCAGATGAAAGAGTTCTTAAATAATGAAGTTCGAGGAGTACTAAGCTTAACCACATATGGATGGGCGGCAGTGGTTCGTCGTGTATTTCTGACATTCGCCGCTCTGGGCGGAATTAAGAGGGCAAGGTCAGCCGAGCACTTTCCATGAAAATATCTGTAAAAGAGAGTCAAATCACCAACTTGCCTTCGATGTTCTAGGCTGTCGAGGTTCTTCGTCAGCTCGTGGTCTCCAATCAGACGAATGGCCCTCCTTTCGATGGAATTCAGTAGCCGAAGAGTATGTTTGGGTGCAGAGCTCCAGACATGAGAGCAGTACTCTAGTGATGGTCGAATCTGGGCTTTGTATAGTGTCAAAAGTTGTTGAGGTGTGTACAACTTTCTGGTTCGGAAGAGTACACCAAGCTTTTGAGAGGCTATCTTGGCGATTGCCACAACGTGGTTATGCCAAGACATATTTCCTCCCAGATTGACGCCCAGCAAACTAATAGATGAAGCCAGCGGGATTGCGTGTCCGTCCATGACTATATCCGGTTCTGTAATGTTAACCTTTTTAGAGAAAACTGCTGCCTGGGTTATTTTAGCGTTAAATTCGACTTGGTTACTGTCACCCATAAGACAAAATTTCTTCCAGGTCTTTGTTGAGGCGTGATACTTCATGCTGTCTGCGAAGATGTGCGTCGGCAGCCGATGTTTGTGCATTCAAAGAGAAAGATGATAAAAAGTATACGATAACAGATAGATTTGGTTAATTAACCTTAAGCTTTTAAGAATTGATTAGTTATTGTTATCTGTAATAATTAATTTTGCTCATCAGTCAAAAACTGTTCGAGATAGGTATAGCAACATTACACATAAAAACATAGACAATTTCAAACGCTTTTAGGACCACAGATAAAATGCTGGTGTTTCCTTTAAAAAAAAACTTTTAATCATTTTTCCCAACAATTAAAATATTTGTATTTTGAAACACCCTATACTATCATAACTTATATGTGGAAACAGCATGAAAGGCCTCTGGGTATTACCCGACTCCTAACTAAATTTTAGTGCGCTAATTTGGCAGAATTAAAAAATATAAGCCTTTTTGAAGGAAAAAAAAGTTTAATTAATATTATCTTGAGAACGATAACAGATAGGTATTGGAAAATGTTAGAAAAACTTATTAACAAATTAAGAAGGATTCTAAAAAAAATAATATACATGGCGTTCCAGGTTAAAATTATAAAACTTGCTAATACTTTCTAGTAGACGCGACAGCACTGTACGGCTGAAAATATTTTTAAAAGAGAGCGCATGTCCACTTATATAGTGCGGATCTTTAATGTCCCCTCCCCTGATAACTTTTAAGCCGCTAATCTATTTTTTACAAAATTTGGGCGTGATCAATAAGGGAAGGTAAACTACCTCTTGACGCAAGAATGACAGCTCTAACTTTCAAAATGGCAGATGAGTAAATAAATTTAAATAGGAAGAGGGATCTTGCGATAAATCATTTTGAAGGTTTATCGAGAATATTAGACCTCTATTCATACCCAAAACAAAATGGCGACGTTTCAAAAATTGCAGAATTATTATTTTTTATTATCCTTTATTTCTTTTACCGTCTTAGAAAAATAAATACAACTAGGCATAGTGTAGTAGGAATCAGATTGCTACACTTTCTTGCGTACTTCATGTGCTTAAATTGAAAATGGCGGATGAGCGCCATGTTGGTAAAAAAATTGAATAAGCAGTGGGTCTTGCGATACATCATTTTAAAAACCCTATCGAGTTCTTTACGATCCCAGAATATTGTGTCGATATTCGTACCCAAAACAAAATGGCCGCTTTTTAAAAAATACTATTAACTATTTTTTTCTTTTGTTATGTCAGTTTACATTTTACAACTTGGCATAAGGCAGTGAATATCATCCAGATATTTTTGCTGCTTTATGCAAAGTTGTAAAATATAATTAAAATAACAAAAGAAAAAAAATCTGAACCACAGTATTTGTCTCTACATGATATTCTTCATTACATTAAAAGTTCAGTTTACTTTTTCAGTCAGTTTAGTATGTTTTTGTTACACAACATCTATGTATCTATATTTGCAATAAGTAATAAAAAATTGTTGGCTTTTAGTTTAATTATAGTTGTAGAAATGACCTATTCAAAAAATTCATTAGTACAGTAGTTTAACAGTAAATCATTAACAGTCAATGACAGAAATCAGCCACAATAAAAGTACAACCTACATAAGCACTAATTGTCCAGATTAAAATTGTTTTTAACGATATTGTTTTTTTGTATCAATAGGCCACTCATGTGTGTGTGTGTGTGTGTGTGTTGTGGATTATAATTGACTAACGAGAAAACATGTAAATATTCTTGAGAATACGAAAATGGGACAGATCGTGTGATTATCCGAAAATACCCATACATCATGATCACGTTATAAAACCGCTGGAATTTCGAATGAGAAACTTTCGAATAATTTTAACGATTGAGCAATAATCTTTACTGTGTGCCGTGTTCTCATAATTTAAAGTTATTTAATGTAAATAGAGAGGTTAGGGCAATATAAATAACGTTAAAGGGTATTTATCACTGAATGTTCACAATTTATAACATTTTAGGTAAGTTTCGACCCATTATGGCTTTGTTATAATATAAAAAATTAGAACTTGTCAGATATAGTCTGTTTTTAAAAGACGCGAAGTAATAAATCAATCAAAACCGTATTGTCCATGGGCATGCATATGATTTTTAGATATGCGGGTCATTCTTTTATAAACCGCACACTTCTTAACCTTGACATTTTTGAATCGTCTGAAAAAATTTTTACTGCTTATATATTTTATTAGTTGATACGTATTTCAGGATTTTGCTGAAAAAAATTATTTTCCAAAATATCCACGCATGAATTTTTGATAATTGGCTGGTTTTTCTCCAATCTTCTCATACTAGAAATTTAATATCTCCAGTTGTACTGATTTAACACTTTGTTATGTTAGCTTTCGAAGCGTATTAATAAAAAATTGTCAATGTAAACAAATGCAAAATAATAAAAATTTAATTGTTTAAATAGTTGTGTTCGCCCCCCACCTTAAATTAATTTTAAAAATACCATTTTGTTCTTTATATCTGAAAACCCCATTTTACGAAAAAGTGACACTCTTTAGACAACATAAAATAATTTAAACACTTTTCCATTCTGTAATACCTTTTTGTACAATTAATTGAAGAACATTTATGACGGACTATGTTTTAAACAACCCGAAAAAACATATGGAATAGTAATAGTAACGCCGCACGCTTGCGTCTGTTAGTTGAAGACCAACCAGCGGCCGGATACGTTGTGTCTCGTCGATGGCCAACACACTCTCTGCAATCCGCTCTGTTTTTTTTTCGGTTTACGCCGTGTATCTTGCCCGTCCATAAATAATCTTTGAATATTGTTTTTATTGACGCGTTTCTTCTGGACGTCAAATTTCGTCGCGTGTAATAAAATCTAATAATCTGTAGTATAATCTGTATTATTGTATTTTCAAAAGCTAACTATCGGTTCTGTTTCACTATTACTGTGTGTACATAAAGTGTTTCCAGGAGTGTTCCCATGAAAAAGAAAAAATACTGATTGTGTTTGTGCCTGGATTTCCTCGCTCTTTAGGTATAAGGATAAATACAAGTAGGTAGAAAATAATTTATTTTTATAATTTTATATGGAATTTTACATTAAGTTTGGCAACATTGCCATTGGCTTTGGGTGAAATGTTGTACAGTAGCGCGGACTGACCTGTGAGTAAGAGTGTTTATTACTCCACTTTTAAAACGGTCGATTTCAAAAATATAAAATATGTAGCGCTTCTCTAGGACACCCATTTAAATATAATACGTCATTTCCATAACACCCTGTATATTGTTTCATTTCATTCTATACATATCTAACATTAAGATAAAATAAGAAATTTGTCACTAACACCATCAAAAATGTTGATTCTTTCTATTTTAAATAAAATAGCGTATAAATATACGCTTTTTTTTATTTCTAATGAAAAAACGCTCTAGAAAACAAAACAGAAATTAATTTCTTACCCGTAAATGTGAATAAGGGCTGCTAATAAAGAACCATCCCTTATTTTCTGATGTTCTATTTATAGATCAATTAAATTTCATTACATTCCAAAAATAGATTGTCGGATTTTAACTGACCGTATTATAAATTCAAAGGAATTTAACATAATAAATATCTGTTCGCTAAGGTTCCGTTATTTCCTTTTGATCAGTATAAACTCTCTAACTTATCTTCATCGAGTTATTCCCTGTGATTCTTTAGACGATCAACTTAATAATTCCATTCCATGCACTGAATTCCTCGTAATTTTCCAGTGCGGAAATTATCTTGTCATATGCCATTAAACCGTAACGGTTGTTTTTGTTTTTCAATATTAATCTTGAAATAAATTGTTCTACTTTAATTTTTCTATAGATGGATAGATGTAGCTTACCGGGTGATGTATCGTTAAGTTGAACATTGGAAATCCTATGTAATTTTTGACGTGGTTGAATATTGGCTCCTTTGTACATTTTAACGAAAAACCTGCATTATAACTTCTTGAAGAGGCCGACATGGTAAACTCATGTGCCGAGGTTGACCGAATTTTTAACAGCCAATCCTAAGCTATTCAATTAAACTTGATGGTAAAACCACGAAACTCTCATAGTTCAGGTAATATACAGGGTGTTATGGAACTGACGTATTACATTTAAATTGGCAATTCCTGAGATGAAAACAAATTGAAGAAAAATATCCAAAAATGGTGCTATAATTTAATATGCCCTGTACATGACCTTATGTCAAACCAAAAATGACCACGTGGTGCCCCTGTCAGGAAGGTAAACAAAGCAACATATGTCAACAGCGTTGTCATATCTTCAGGGTAAACTCTTTAGAAAGTCAATAACCGTTTGACAGATTGCAAGTTGTTTATTTTTCAGGGTACATTATTATAAACTTTTACGTTCAGTTCGCTGGGAAACAATCTCTGATTTATAAACTTGAACTGACTCGAACGAACCGCCGCGGAGTTTATAAATGGTCAGGTATGTTCTTATTTGTTCAATTCGAACGACACCCGTCAGATTTGGACAACTTAAAAGTTTATAAATGCCAGTTACCCTTTAGAAAAAAAAATTAATTTTATTTAGCTTTTCGGGCTTATTTAAAACCAACTTAATTTATAAAAAAACACCAAGTACCTAGGTAACCCGAACAAAAACAAACCGCCACAATAATCTCACAAAATCGCGTCTCATGAACACATCTAAGTACCATTCAATCTGAATTAGTATTTTAAAGTGCTACTGTCTATACAAAAATACGCCCTTATTGTCTGAGTGGTCTGGGAAATAATGTATTTAACATCTAAAACTTTTAAAAATAAATAACACGTTGGTTCCGTCGATTGATATTGAACTGCTGGACTGGGGCACTGCCGTCGCGAAAAGAACAAATAACTTAATAATTTAAACTAGGTAACACACAAATCTGCTTGAAAAACAGTAGGAAACCGGCTTGCTTCTTTAAACAGCTGATCTTGGACAATCGGGTTGCCTATTCTTTACGCGACTGCAGCGGCTGGGGTTAACACTTAAAAATACAGCGTTGTCACTTTCGATGTTTTATAAGGTTATATTCATAAAATGCAGAATTTCCTTCTGTAATACTTTTCTTTATAATGATAAATCTCGGAAATGGCAACCGCGCTAGTTAGACGATACTATTTATTTTAAAGGGATGGAAGGATGGGAAGGAAGGGTCTATCAACATAATATCACGTTTAATTGAAAATCTTAGGATTGGCTCATCAAAATGTATTCAAACTCGGCATATGGGTTTGTTTCACCTCTTCAAGAATTTATAATGCATTTTTTTTTATAAAATATACAGGGGAGCCAATATTCATTCATCTCAAAAATTGCATGGGATTTCCTATGTTCAACTTAACGACGCATCATCCGGTATAGTAAGCGTACCATTTATTCTCTGTAAGAGAATTAACTAAATAAACGGTAAAACGGCACAGGTTAGAAATATTGTAAAGGTATTTATTGGAGAGCAGTTATCAACACGGAATCGTTTTATACTTTTCAAATACGAGCTCAACCAACTAAAGTGATATGCCAAATTCATGTTCTGACAAGTCAAATTTCTATATTTAGTGTAATCAACAGTGTTGTTTTACGTGCATAGTTCAGGAAGAGTTTATAGTAGAGTTGTACAGTGCTAAATTGACTAGTCAATTTGACTTTATACAGGATGTCCGCTAATTAATGGTACATGGAAAAACAACAGCCTTACGTAAAAATATTAGGATTTAATTATACTTACCTATATCCGAAAGTTGATATTAACTGAGATACAGGATGTTAAAGTTAAAACTTTATTTTTATTTTTCTCTACTGACCTTCTGAGAAATTAACGTTTTTACAAAATTTGGCAATTATGGTTTTTAGGACGATAAATTGATTTCTTTGTGAAATTTTAATGCACAATGTAGATATATCTGTCTGCGGCATTTTTCGCACATTCATACGGTCATAACTTTTTTGTGCCTCAGTGTATTTAAGTTTTTAATAAAAATAATACTTTTCTCATATTTATTACGTAAAAAAGGAATACTAAGGTCAGGTCGCCCAGAGTTACCGTTTCGGAGATATTTGCATTTAAATTGTTTAGTGCGTTAGCTCAGGCCAGCAAGTAATATTTTGTTACTTCTTACCAATTAACTTTTACATGATAATTAATGTTCTAGTAATGGTAATTCGGAATAATAAATACAACAATTGGATTGTTCTTTAACTTACTTTAATTAAAATAACTTTGACCTTAGAAAATATGGTGTCGAAAAAAACCAACAGTAATGAAAGCACAAACTTGCGATAAACTCAAAAATTAAACATTTTCTGTTCCATAGCAATTGCATCTCTAAATTTTATTTGTTTTCTCATAGGTTACTTTAAGAAAAACAAATTTTGTTTGCAATTGGACAGGGTGCACTAAACAATTTAAATGCAAATATCTCCGAAACGGTAACTCTGGGCGACCTGAACTTAGTATACCTTTTTTACGTAATAAATATGAGAAAAGTATTATTTTCATTAAAAACTTAAATACACTGAGGCACAAAAGAGTTATGGCCTAATAAATACGCAAATAATGCCGCATTGTACATTAAAATTTCATAAAAAAAATCAATTTCTCGTCCTAAAAAAAACATAATTGCCAAATTTTGTAAAAAAACGTTGGTTTCCTGCAAAGTTATTAGAGTAAAACAAAAATGAAGTTTTAACTTTAATACCCTGTATCTCAGTTAATATCAACTTTCGGATATAGGTAAGTATAATTAAATCCTAATATTTTTACGTAAGGAGTCTGTGGGTTTTCCATGTACCATTAATTAGCGGACCCCTTGTATATTTTAGGCGGAATATTTGAAATAAAGTTTATTTTACAAAAATATATAAATAAGAAAATTTTAAACACATTACACTAAATACATTTTGGAAGTGTGAGACGCCTTTATGGGATTTGGACACGCAAAACCAAGATTTGGAGAACTCCGCAGATGCCTGACCCTGGTACAACCTTTGTGCTTTTGGCAAATGTTCTTTGAGTTTGAGAACTATGTACTTCTTGAACCAACTAGATTAAAATCATAATCAAATTGGCTCTAGGACTACTTCGTCCAACCGATGAGATCCAAACAAAGATCGAAAGCTATGAGTTACCCCCAAAATTAAAAATTGTTTTGGGATTCGCCAATGCGTTTTCTTATTCAATAAGATGAGCCCAGTTTTGACTGAGACGCTCTCAAGCTTGTTTCGTCTTTGGTTCGATTCTTCAATAGTGGAAAGTACCACTAAATATGTATACAGCCTGTACCAAGTTAAGTGCGCACTATTGCTAACTTTTTTATTATTGTAGATACAAAGTCGCTTAAATTAGCAAAGTAGTAGCATTTTTTCTGCTGGTTAAGATGGTGAGAACAGAAAAACAATTGAACATAGGGTTTTCAAATAAATGAGGAAAATGCCATTTTTTTAAACGGAACACCCTGTATATTTTTGACTGCAAGGTTTGTAAATTATTTACAGAACAAAAAAGTTTACATGCACTATTGGCCTAAAACTGAAAATAACCGAATTATTACCATATTTATTTTTTAGACAAGTTGGCTGTGTCTTCTTGAAATAAAACTGAAATATCTCCTTATTATTTTATTTAAATGAAATAAATGAAAACACACAACCTACATTAAATGTGCAAAGACATTTCCGTTTTGTTCGATACATTTTCTGGCATTCTTTAATACACGTTTTGTTGCTTTTAAAACTGTTCTGCCATCGATGGATGCTATAATGCGTCTGATGCCATCTTGAAGTTCGTCCAGGTTCGCATATTTCCTGTTATAGATGTTGTCTTTGACATAACCCCAAAAGTAAAAGACTAATGGAGTTATGTCAGGAAATCTTGGGGGCCAACGTATAGGACCATTTGTTGCTATCCACATATCTTGGAAAAGTCTTTCTAACAACATTCTCACCTCGTGGAACTGATGGGAAGGAGCTCCATCTTGTTGAAAGTAGATTCGGTTTCGTGCCTCTAAGTTGACATGATGTAAATATTCTTCCAGTAATTCTGACAGCATATCAACATATCTTCGGCCTGTTAAAACGCCATCATAAAAAATAGGGACAATTATTTGGCTGCCTATTAGACCACACCAAACATTAATACTAAATCTTATTTGCGGATTTCTGGGATGAGCAATAAATAGATTTTCTCTAGACCAATAGTGCATGTTTTTACGATTAAACATACCCCTGTTTGAAAAATTCGCTTCATCGCTCCACAATATGTGCGTTAAAAAGTTGATATTTTGCCAACACATATCTACAAACAATTGGCAAAAAAATTAGTTTTCTTTCAGTGTCGCCAGGTAATAATGTTTGCACTACTCGGTACTTATACGGTACCTTATATTTTTTTTAAATTCTCCAAATTGTAAATAAACTTAAACCACTGTCCCTTGCCAAATCTCTGATAGAATTATTTTTGTACACTTCAAAATATAATGTACATGTACTTCTATCTGTTCACTTATTATAAACTGTTTTCTAGTTCTACCCTTTCCAAAAACGTCTTCATTATTTCTGAATTTTCTATAAAAATTTCAAAAATACCTTCTGTTTGGTTGATCACGTTCAGGATACGTTTGACCATATTGTTCTAGTGCTCGGAAACTATTTTTTATGCAAACAAGATATGCTTCTAACATATCGCATTTTTCTAAATGCGTGAACGCCATTTTATATTATTTTTATAACTAGAGAACATCCAATAACTATTACAACAATTACCAAAAATTCTTGGCTCTTATTGACAGCAGAATAATCTAATGACACATCGAATAAAGCTTTTATTTTGAAAATACACAGCCAACTTGTCTAAAAAATAAATATGGTAATAATTCGGTTATTTTCAGTTTTAGGCCAATAGTAGATATGAACTTTTTTGTTTTGTAAATAATTTACAAACCTTGCAGCCAAAAATATACAGGGTGTTCCGTTTTAAAAAATTGCATTTTTCTCATTTATTTGAAAACCCTATGTTCAATTGTTTTTCTGTTCTCACCATCTTAATCAGCAGAAAAAATGCTACTACTTTGCTAATTTAACCGACTTTGTATCTACAATAATAAAAAAGTTAGCAATAGTGCGCACTTAACTTGGTACAGACTGTATACTGGCAAGTATACGCCATTACAAAGTACACCTATTATATATTTATTAATTTGCTGGGCGTCAATCTGGGAGGAAATATGTCTTGGCATAACCACGTTGTGGCAATCGCCAAGACAGCTTCTCAGGAACTTGGTGTACTCTTCCGAATCAAAAAGTTGTACACACCGCAACAAGTTTTGATACTATACAAAGCCCAGATTCGACCATCACTAAAGTACTGCTCTCATGTCTGGAGCTTTGCACCCAAACATACTCTTCGGCTACTAGATTCCATCGAAAGGAGCGCCAATTGTATGATCGGAGACCCCGAGCTGACGAAGAACCTCGACAGCCTAGAACATCGAAGACAGGTTGGGGATTTGACTCTCTTTTACAGATATTTTCATGGAAAGTGCTCGGCTGACCTTGCCCTCTTAATTCCGCCCAGAGCGGCAAATAGCAGAAATACGCGACGAATCACTGGCGCAAATCCATGTGTGGTTAAGCTTAGTACTCCTCGAACTTTATTATCTAAGAATTCTTTCATCTGGAGGACTTCATCCTTATAGAACGACATTCCTGAGGTCGTTTTTCCCAACGAATATAACCTCTAACGATTCAAAACCAACGTGAATCGCTTTATTTGCACACGCACCACTCCCAGAGTGCCCTAAAGGATTTTTCCTATAGTGTCTGTGTTTGATCATAAAAAAAAATATAAAAAAAACGCCAGTCGTCTGAGCCCGGCTTAAGAGGAATTCACTCACCTATTACTTAAAAATGAAATGAGTTAGGCTATAAGTAGTAAGAAAATCCTTTACTGCTATATTTTAAAAACCTTCGCCTGGAGTTTTATTTTAGAAGGAATATCCTGCTGATATCAAAATATTCTTACCCAATTTAAATTAGTCCTGCGGTCCACACCTTCATAAAAACCATCTAAGTGTCATTCTAAGTGCTTTAGCTTGTAAGAGATAGCAAGTTTTTTACCTTATCTATCGTTTAACGAGAAGGCTCCTGTTATCTTATACCAACATACCTGACTGAATCGACCGATCGCGTTCTGCACTTATATGCGGTCTATCTTCCTTTTTTAATTTGAGGTTTATTAGTTGAACCATTGTATTGTGGGAACCCACGCAGCTGAGACAATGATAGGCATGGGTTGGTTGCATTTCAAGATTTTAAGACTGGTGGTATTTTGGATAATTAATTAATTAATTGGATAATTAAATCCGTCACGATGTAAAGAGAAAACTAATTTTTGCACGATCGATCCTTTTTGTTTAGTTACCCTCACTGTTTCCATGACAATATGTGATATTTACTAATTTGCTAGACCTAACAGAACGGTAAGTAACTTATTTTATACTCACCGGCACAAAATTCCGCCACCCTGAAATTTTGTTATCTTATAACTTTATTATTTTTTATATTCCGACGTGTCATAATGACATTATTATGGATTTCATTTTCAGTGTCAAAATGACATACTTTATAGGACTGAGTACTATAATGATTTCATTGTAGGACTGAGTACTATAATGAAAAATAGACGCAAAAATTCTTCCTTGAAATATGCCAAAAGTACCTTTTCGTGTACGATATTGACAACCTTTTTCTGGGAACACCAAGTTTTGTAATTGGCATAAGTTTTTTCATATATGCCTTTAGACTTTTCGGGCAACAAACCAACAACTGCTTTATTGACCAATTCTTCGATTTCTGATGGCAAATTATCCTCCTCAATTTTCCTACAGGGTATTTTGAAATTACGATAAAAAACAACAGTTTGATTTACTCCCGTATGATATAGCATAATCGAAAAATTGTACTTTATAAAATAATTAAGAAAAAACACAAAAACGGATCTATAAAACAAATGTTATTATGAAAATCGCATAAAAAATAAGAAAGTTATAAAATATCAAACTTGACCAAAATATCAGGGTGGCGGAATTTTGTGCCGGCGAGTGTATATCTTAGATGTATATCTTCTAATGTAACATAAACAACCATAATATATTTTCTGCCAGGAAAAAACACTGGTAACTGGATAAAGCCGGCTACGAAGCGGTATCGACCGGTTATACGCCCGCTCGCACCGGGACGCTTCTGCGTGAAGCACTCAGTTTCTGTATATGCTAAATGCCCTCATGGGTTCTGTATGCGAGAAAACATGTTGCTGTTTACTTGAAAACTGGGAGTTGGTATGGAATTATATTTTAATAAAAGCTAAATTATTAACAATAACTTCTTACTTTCTTAACTTTAGACAAGTCACTGCATCCTGTTCCCGAACGTTGGGTGCAACTAATGGGTACCTTCGAACTTTGTTTTATACCGACCGACTCGAGAAGACCCCACGGGCAGAATAACTTGTATAAGGCCCCTTTCTCGACTAGCGTCTTTGCCATGACGGTCGCAATATGGCGCGTTGTCAAGTTGTATTAAAAATACCGCAATCGCGTTTAAGCGAAGATAACAATACCATTCAATCGTAGTTTAGGCTGTGAGTTAGATGGCCCTGTACAATCAAATAGTATTGTGATCGCTCGAGCGAGAAACCGCTTGATCACTCGATTATTGAAATAACCGATATCGCTCGATTATTAAAAAAACCGCTCGAGTTATCTATTCAGGCGAAAACCGTCGCTCGTCACTTATTATCTTTCACTCGATACCCGAGCTACGCTTGACGCCGGCGGAAATATACCGTTGTAGTGTGATCGTGTTAATAAACTGTATATTCGAACAGTTTTTCGCTCGATAGGAAATACTCTAGTTATAAATTCAGGCGAAAAACGGAAAAATATCGCCTGTCACTTGATACACGACCTTCGGACTACGCGCCGCGCCATCCGATTGGCGACGTTCGAGTTTGACGCTGAGCAGGTACACGACATACGTCTTTCTCAAAGGCACATAAACGAGAAGGTGCATATAAAAAAGTATGCCGAATCCCTTAGCGGAGTCATCGCGACATGGATTTTGTAAAGTTTTGTTTTAACTAGCTAGCCAGCGGCGTAGTTTGGGTCTCCGATTGTAAATATTAAAAAATTAAAGGATATAATTTTAAAATCTTTAATTACTATAAACATGAGAAAACTCAAAAATAACATAATAATAGAAATGTTAATGAAAAATAACAAAACAAACAAAATGGTTAACAAAATATATAGAAAAATTCGTTGGTAATCTTATAGTAAACATTTTTAAATCTAAACAGGAACTGTTTATTATTAAACCCAAGAAGACTTCTTAAAAATAACATACATTATAGAAAATGTTAATGGAAAATAAGAAAACGAGCAAAATAGTTAACAAAACATAGGTATCGACAAAGTTTTTGGTAACCAAAAGTAAACATTCTTAAATTTAAACAGGAACTTTTAGGTAACTATGAATACATGAGTCCATGAATTTAAAAAAATAATAACCAATTTTCTTATTTTGCCAGTCGCGTAACTAAGCCTAAATTTTTGAAGTGCACACAGTGGGCACCTGATAATTTAAAGTGGAAGAATTTGACAAGCTATTTTAAATATCTATTTATTTTATGCTCGTAGATTGAGAAAGATGTAAAGAAAAATAACTCTTGGTAATACTTTTTGTTCGGTTTAAAAACGCACAATAATACATATTTGGGTGATTTTTTGCAGTTTTTTTGTTTGGTATCGAGACACGTGGTAAAAAATCATTATTCACAAATAAATAAATTTCTGGAATTTTTCTGGTGGCCACTATAACTTTTTAGCTAAACCTGTGCCGACCCGTAGTTACGTGCCTGCTAAATACCCTACCTGATCACATGTAAACGGCTAGGCTGTCGTCGAGCAGTCGGTGACGTCATCGCTTGGTGAATTGGAATTTCAAGCGATTCACTCGATTATTAAAATCGCTCGAGTATCAAGTACTCGATTATTAAAATCATCGGTTTTTTCCAACACTACAATCAAATGTAATTTGCTACATGCTCTTAATATGTATTTTGTTACATTTAATACATTTGATACATTTACTACTTTCACCTTTTATTTTTAGAATATTTTTAATTAGATTAAATCGTAAAGCAAAAAGCAACAGAAGAACAATAACCAAAAACTAATATTTTCTACTTTTCCACTCGAATTTCCAACTTTTAACATAAAACTTATAATAATAAAGTTGAGGTTATGTAGTATTTTTGACACTTTCACCCAATCAAAACAATAATAACTACATTTATTACATGTACTCGTTTGAGACGTAACAAATGTAACAATGAAGTAAATTAAATTCTTCTGAGACATTAGCAACCCTGATAATTAGTGAGAATAGATAGGCAGGTATTTAACTGATGAAATGGCATTTGACCTTGAAGATTTAGGAAATATTTATTGCAAAGGGGTTGTTCTAATCCTTTATTGCAGTAATAGTATATTACGTACCGAGGTGGAAAGAAGTGTTTCATTCCTGTCGAGAGAGTCGGTAGTTATCTAAATCTCGAGACAGTAATGAAACTTTTCACCGATGTTTGTATACTATTTTATTTACAACCACATCTAACATTTACTTCTTCTTATTTTGAATTAAAATTATTAATAAAAGATAAACGTCATTTTGACTTTTCCATTGAAAAATTAGACAGAAATTTAAAATAACCTCAGGTGGTAAAATAACGTAGGTAATAATACACATCAAGATGGCAAATATCATTTTTTGAATATGGTTTCCATGTGACTAAACAATATATTATTTAAACAACAGAAAAATTCTATCAGATGAGGAATTTGATTTTGCTGCTACTCCACCCACCAGAAATTCGAGAAGCAGCAAAAATAGTAGAAGAAGATCTTCTGCCAACTAAAAGCCGCCCGAGATATGACAAGGCATATACGGGTTTCAAAGAATGGTGTACGGGAAACAAAGTTCAAGATCCTGGTTATGAGTTGGCGCTACTAGCTTATTTCAGTGAAAATGCCAAGACAAAGAAGATAACAACGATTTGGTCACAATATTCAATGCTTTAACATATCAGTGACTGCCTACAATAATGCCAATGTAATATTTAATGAAAATAAGTAAAACAAAAACCATGTTAATTCTTTATTTTTTATAAATGTCATTAAGTTTATTTTTAAAAATAAAATAAAAATTCGTTGGTGTGTTCGTATATTATTTTGAGATATCGATTTTTTTAAATTACAAAACAATAATTTACTTTCCACCCGGGTGGAAAGGAAAAGTAAAAAAAGTAAACTTTCCACATTTCTAAGATAGATGAAATGTCATTATTACATGCACAAGCATGATTGTAAATAAAATATATTTTACATATTTTAAGATAACACTTTTACTTGATTTCCCGATTTCACTATGATAATGGATGCGGAGCTGGCAGGGTCGCGTGGTTCGTAGCACGGCAGATATATTTGTGACCGTCTTGTTTTAAACGAAATTTCTTCCTCGGATGTTTGTTTAGTTAGTTAATTATGAATTATGACGAGCATTTTTTCAAGCTTTTGATAGAGTCGGGGGGCCATTATTAAACAATAACTTATAAGTATTTTTATTATACCTGCAGGGAATTATATGCGCTCATAAACAATGGCTGTTTACTTTTCAATTTTATATATACAAACTTCCTGTTTGTTTTTTTGTGTTATTGGTAAGCTTGTGCAGTCGATTAGTGGAAGTTTGGAAACATATGAATCTACAATAATAAACATTTATGATCATACAAACAACTAACTAACTTTGAAAAGGAAACCTCTCTAATTACCCTAAGCGTGTGTCCACAACAGCACATCGCACTTTGCACAGGACCTCGCCCATAGCTTGGCTTAGGCGAAGTAACTAAATCCATTACTATGAATGCACGCGGCCACAATGACGCACCGCAAGTATAGCATTATTTACTTCGCCTAAGTGTGTCCCCAACGGCGCACCGCGCTGCACCTCGCAGCGCCCATAGCCACGCTTAGGCGAAGTAAAAAAATCCTTTACTTTAAATGCATGAGGCCACGACGACGCGCCGCGTATCGCCTCGCCCACAGCAATCATGGTCTTTTGCATACAAGTAATGAAACTATTTACTTCGCCTAAGCGAGGCTACGTTAGGGGCGAGGTGCGCTACGCGTGGGCACACACTGACTATGTGTCCACAACGGCGCACCGCCGTTCGCGCTTCACCATGCCTCGCTTAGGCGAAGTAAACAAATCCATTACTATAAATGCACGCGGACACAACGACGAACATCGCCTCGCTCATAGCCTGGTCTTTTGCATACAAGTAATGGAATTTTGTATATCGCTTAAGCGAGGCTAGGGGCGAGGCGAGATGCAGTGGGCCGTTGTGACCACACACTAATAGTCAAACTACTAGCATTTGCTTGTCTTTGAAGAAAGTCGGATAATAATCATGAGAAAAACACTTTTCTAGATCTTATCATATCTTAACGTTTTAGGAGGAACTCTGATCATAAAAAAATATACTTCCCATTTCCGTCGTTATGTGGCTGTCTGTTGGCTAGAAAAACGATGCTCAAAACCGGAAATTTTTTTTTTTTTTCAATTGAAATGCAACTGTTGGATTAAGGCTAAAACGAAACTAATAACTTTCCCCTTTGAGACAATTCTTATTTGTCAAGCGTCCTTTTAAAAGATGTTTATTATATAAAATTATTTTAAGTTTAAACACACAAAACCACCTAAGTTTGTCACCAACAAAGTAAATAACAGTTGTGAATAACGCAAACCTAACCTATTTTTTGGCTAAAAAAGTGACTTGTTACTCATAAAAACATCTACCGCCAAGTTTCAATCCGATACATTGAACCGTCTTCAAATTATGGATTATTTTCGAAAATAAACTTTCACTTTCAACACACTGTATTTCTAAAACGAGAAACATTTCGAAATAACTTATATGACTTAATTGATCTACAGGTCGACAAGTTTATCTGTAGCTACGAAAGGAATGCGGACAAGAAAATTTCTTGGGTTAACAATGTTGTCACATATATTAAATTTTAATTTAATAATATGTTACCAAGTAAACCCTCAAATTAAATTAAAGAATGACGGCACGAGTTTAGTGACACGCCCGTTGTGCCGGCGTGGTTGTTCGGCGATGTCCGATATGCTTCAGCCAGTTGTGCAGTGAAAGGAAGGGCAAGAGTTATTATATTGTGTTAAATTGTGTGTTTTAAAAAGTGTTCGTTGTTTTAAAACTGTGATAATGAATGAATATACTCGTGGTAAAACCCTTCATAGTCAGACCCGTGAAGTGATCGTCAATGTGTACAAGGTGTGTGAAGAGAAATCACAAATTAATGCATTTAAATTGCCACTTAAGCGAAAGCTAGAAAGGGTTGCAATGTATACGGGAGTAAGCATGGATGTAGTAAAACACATTCATAAGAAGATACTGAAAGGAAATAAAATAACTCGGAACAATTTTTGTCATCTCCTGGCAAAAAAAGGGTTTTGGGAAACTGATTATATGATGCAGGAAATTAGCATGTACAGTAAAGGCGAAGAAGATGAAGATGATGGACTATGTACTGACTTTTTTTGATGATGTGTCACAAAACTATATTTCATGTGTATTTGACATTAATACGACCAAAATTGAAAAATCTTCATTAATCGATTAACCATGTAGGTGTTTTTTCCAGGCCGAAAGAATGGCATCTTGTAAAACGTAATTATTTAAACATTGATAAAAATAATTGCCTACTTTCAAACATAAAATGCAATTATTGAAGAATTTCCTATTTTTATTACATTATTAAAATGTTTTCAAAGATGTTGCTTTCCTCTTACCGATACGTCGTAGATATAGACTCACTTGTCGACCTGTAGTTTGATGTTTATTATCTCCAGTCGCTCTATGGCCCGTAAGTTATGGGACACCTTGTATATTTATACCTATGTATTATATTTTTTTAGCAAATCTACTATAATGAGCTGAGCTCTCTATCAGCTGGCGACCCTGGCTGATGCTAGCAATTAATAAGTCTGGTAAATGTTCTACAAACAAGATAAAAATGTGTATACACACACACACTATAATCGTTTAGGTATTGTGGTAAATTTGAATACGCTTAAGCTCTTCAAACATAAATTTCTTTGCGGCTTTTTATTTACAGTTGTCTAAACAATAAGAACATTATACAGAAAGTTTTTTTTACAAATATATTTTTAATTACAGCAGGTACTAAATGGTTAATAAAACAATTTCACCTAGCACCCATGTAATCGCCACGGTACAGTCATTAGACGCGGTAATAATGATAATAATTGCACCAATAATGGTTGTGGCGCCAGGTTTTGTCTATACGGATAACCTTCGGCACGACTTTTTAAATTTATCTGTCCCGATTACCTGGTATCCTACAGATCTGATTGTGCAGTTTTACTATCTCTATTATGGGCCGGGTTTAAAGTTACGATGCATTTACGAGGTGAAAAAGTTTGCATCGAAATCTTACATCACGGTCGGGTTTAAAATGGCAGGTACACGTCATAGTTACAGCAACTTTTTTGACCTTGTTTTCTGCATTAGGTGGTTTCTTTAACTTTGACAACACGTTTTGATATCCATCATCTTTTTGAAGTAAGGTTTATTATTTATTTGTACCAGAATAATAATAAATAATATTATTTATTGGTTTGCTTCTGTACCCATAATTACTAACGGGTATCATTTAACTAGTTAGCAAAATATTCTTTTTTTTTTGCGAACATAAGGGGAATTTTGGGAAAACAAGTGAAAACCCGCACCCGCTACACCTTGTGTAGCCGATTTCTTTCTGTATTCGGCAAAAGGAAACACAATAAAGTTATATAAATTGACAGTGCCCTGGGACCTCTGAAGTAAACTGCTTCTAGAAATGTTCTTTTCTCCTGGCCAATTGTAAAATCTTGCTGACCAAGTAATCATTTCGCAGCTCGACTGTTAATTAAGCAAACACATGATATTACAAGCGGACTGATATCGGTTAAATTGTTGACAGTTTGTAGCATTTTTTGCAGAACAAGTGTTGCCGCCCGATTTTTATTTATTGCAAGCAAAATCTTTTTATGCTGATCGAATGATTTAATGGCTATTTTTTGCTGCGAAACAATTTTAATAACGGCAAACCATTTAATTACTTCTCATTGCTTACTATGGTTGTTTCATACCGAGTTGTTAGGAAACGTACAGTCGTTACGACTACCTAAGTAAGCTAAATACAGGGTTTAATGCGATCATGTTACAAAGTTCAAGGGTAGATAGAATACACGAAAAAGCAAAAACAAGTTCATATGAACAGAACATTGGTCCGGAAATGCTTCCTCAGGGAGCTAGAGTCGGTAAATAACGTTTTAATAGAAATATCATGGTTATTTCTCCACTATCTATAATCTCAATTAATTTCATAGTTTAGTTTTAATGCAAAAAAGAAAACACAGAATTTTTTAGAAAAATTACCTAAAATCGTAGCTGTCTAAAGCGATTTGGCAACTCTTCTGTTGATCAAAGGCAGAAGAATAAGAAAAACGTCTCCCTCGATAAACCCCGGCCAGCGTCGTGTCTTGGAAGGGCGATGTTGTCCGATTGTTCAATAACACCGACTTAAGCTCTTCCGATGCGAAATCCCACATCGGACCACGCGGTCCACTGATAAATACTCTTCAGACTTCAAAAATTAATTTCTGTATATATCTTAATTTGTATGTGATGTCAAAACTCCAAAAAATTGAATCCTCAGAGGAATTGGGCCAAATTTACCCAAACATAATAAATATATTATTATAATATAAAGAAATAATCTTATTTTGCAATATTTACTTAAAATATAGAATTAGCTACACCACTGCTTTACCTAAAAAAACATAACCTCATTATTCTCGCTTACCGACGAAATATTAATCCGGGATTAGAACAGTCGAATTTCTTACACACCACGCAGTGACGAACCATTGTAGATGGCTAATAAATATATCTAAATAGTTTTAGTTCGAAAAAACACTAAAAAAAACAGAAAAAATTAGCATACAGCGTTGCCACTATGATTTCCTTAAAACATTGCAATTTGATGTTCTTGAGATATATATAAATAACTTTTTACGAGTAGACAATTTAAAACATATTTAGTGCAATATTTTTACTTAAGAACACATGAGAAATGCATTCAATATAATTAATATTATACTTTTCGGTTTGTTCAATTCAGTATATTTAATAATTAAATGTTTTTGTGTCAGCCAATCCAAATATCAATAAATTAACTAAAAAAACTTTATTATTAACAACTAAACTTCACGAACGTAAATATTCATTAGCTGATGATTATTGTCTCTTTCTAACCTGCAAAGAAGCGGAATATTTTTTAATTGAATTGTTGCAACTTAGATGGCGCTGATTGCTAATTTGGGAGCCTCGTCTTAATGACTTGTTAAAAATGACCAGGTGTCTACAAAATCCACATCTTCCACTCGAAAAAATCCATTAGTTAAAAAATTATAGCAACATTCGCAAAAATTGTAACGTTCCTCTTGAAACTTTTAAACACTTAAATTGTTCATTAAGAGATTCCTATCGGACCCAATCCGATCCTGTAAACAGGTAGAAATGCAACTTGACTAACAGCATTACTGACCCTTTATTGTAGCCGACGCCTTATCTGGCAAATCGGCTTTGAAGCTATTTATTTTAAAAAGACACTTCTGTCAATAGGAAAGAGTACCAAGACAATCGATGGACTGTCTAACGATATTGATGTTATTTCAAGGTGGTCTAATTAATTACACAGGTCTGCATGAACTTTGTGATGACGTGATTTTTGTTTGTTAAGCTCAGTTTTTATATAGAAATAACTAATTAAAATACAATTGGTCTCTATCATCCAAAGAATTTTTTTTTGCAGAAAAAAAAAATAAAGAAAATTTTCTTATACATTTTATAATGAATGTAGTAATTCAAATTCTAGGCATTAACCCAAAAATGATTTTCTGTGGTGCTTTTCAGGATATTTATTAAGTGTGCGCTCATTACCTGAGCTAAACCATTTATTATGGCTGTCATATAATATGAAAATCACAACTGGAAAGTGTGTGGAGATCTTCTCTTGGGTCAGCAGTCTGGATTTACTAAATTTTGTGCTCCCTGTGTGGGTGGGATAGCAGTGGATAAAAAGAGACTGGCCTAGGGTTGTCAGGTGCCGATTTCGCAGGATGTCCTGGATTTGAGTCTCGAATATAAGCGTCCCGCGGAGACTTGTGGCAGGATGCCTAATATCCTGGATTTCATAAATACTCAAATTATAAATTGTTTTTAAGATATAACTCAACGCCATTTTTTATTTTCAGAAAATAATTTGTTTTCAAAATTATCTATTTTTTTTTCTAAAAATACAGTTTAAGTTTGATTCAGTCGTGGAAATTGTTACTAACTGGTCCATTGAAATAAACCTTGATAATTTATATGAAGAATGTTGTATAATGAAACCCACCTTTGAGGAAGCTTGCATTTTACCTGAAGGCTCTATTCACAAATGGAATCACATTTTCATAGTTAATCCCGAAATGAATAATTTATTGAAAATAATACAATTTGTTTTTTCAATTATGATTTAAGTGCTGACTCTGAAAGAAGTTTTTTCATTGTGCAATGCGGCCTGGAGCGACAACCGCAATAAGCTTGGTTGACCATATTAAAGCAGAGCTTTAGATTAAAACAAATTTTGGTTTAACTTGCGAAAAATTTTATAATATGGCAGTTAAAAATAATAAATTCTTGGAAGCCGTCAAGAGTGATAAGAAATATTCTTTTTTAACAAAATAATTCATTTTCTTAAAGCATTTTAAAGGCATTTTAAATAACTATTACACTTATGTTAGAAAATAACTTTTTTGATTATTTTTAAATAAAATAAATTGTGTTTTAGTTTAGTTAAAACTTTCCATCCTTATTTGAATATGTCCTTCCATTTTCAAACTTGTGTCCTGCGATTTCAAAATTTAAACCTGGCAACCCTAGACTGGCCACAAAGAGAGACTTTTACACCTGGAACCAAAATTGTAATTCGCGAAAGTCTTATTGACCTTCGAGAAGTTTTACTTCCACCACTTCACATAAAACTTGGATTTATGAAACAATTTGTTAAGGCATTAAACAACGAAGGAAATTGTTTTAAATATTTGTGTAAAACATTTCCGGCTATCAGAGGCAAAATTAAAGGAGGGAATCTTTGTAGCCGCAGATTAGGAGCTTGATGAAAGATACAGAATTTGAAAATGTAATGGAAGATAAGGAAAAACATGCATGGAATGCTTTTAGAGAAGTTGTACATAAATTTCTAGGGAATTATAAAGACAAATTATTGAAAATATGCTTGAAAAATTCAGGATTCTTGGTTGCAATACGATCATAAAAATTCACTTTTTACATTCCCATTTGGAGTATTTCCCGGAAAATTTTGGTAACGTGAAGGTGAAAGATTTCATCAAGATATTAAAGAGATGGACACAAAAATCATGGCCGATGACTGTTGGACATTGAGAAGAGATCTTCCTTTAGCTGAATATGACAGAAAAACAACCAAAAGAAGCTATTCTGAAAAAAGGAAACGTTTTTTTTAAGAAGCGCAAAGAATAAATATTTCTAATAGTTTCTATGTGTATATTTTTGTACTTGTTTCTTTAATATATTATAAAACTAGCTTATAAATGAAATAAATCGTGTTTTTTCTATATTCTTGGATTTTACTGGTTTGAAAAATAACCTTACGTGATACAAAAAACCCAAAAGCACATTTGAAATCAGCGCTACCCAATTACTAGAACAGTTAACATTTTTAAATCAACTTGTAAAGTGTTAAAAAATGCAGGCCTGTGTTATCTACCTATACAGGGTACACCAAGTAAAGTGGCCTATTAGAAGTATCTCGAGTACTAAATGAGATTTTATTTTCTACGTTTATAAGATATTTTGGATGGTGCGGTGTTGCCGGATCATACCGAAAGTGGTAGCAACTTCGGGTTTGTTCGGGTTTGTTCGGTTACTTATTTTATATCGTATATCTGTGATACCCATTTGTTAATTGGTTATTTTGTAACTGTGAATTGGTGTAAAATAAATAAAAATAATATCATATACCTATCTTTGAATTATAAATAATATTGTGATTTTTTAACATCGTATCGGGACCTGAAAAGAAAATCATATCTTTTTAGCGGTTACAGCTAGAAAGCTGAAATTTTGACAATAGTCTCACATGACCATCGAAATTTTATAATTTTGAACAGTATTTAATTAGTTTTATACAGGGCGTCTCCATACCAATATTTCTGAGTCAGATGAATTATTGCAAAAATCTTCTTTTTTTAAAAATTTTATTTGATATGTTTTGCTAATGGAGGATCGAATTTTCTATCTAATGATATTAAGTGTTCCTATACTTATCTTCAATATTTGGGTTTGTTCGTGTATCTTATAAAAATATATTTTTTGGTAGTTGGCTGGGAAATGGATTCATAGTAACAAAATAATGAAAAATCCAATTAAAAAAAGAATTTTGCATAAACATAATAATAATATTTTGTTCCTCCAGGCAGCCGGGCGGCGCCCGAAATGTGCCGATTGGTGACGTCCGAGTTTGACGCTCAGAAGGCTGACACGACCAAATCACTTACCCTAAAACTTACAAAAACAACCCTTGGTGATTTATAACATATTCTTCTTAGTCATAAAAATGATTCACCAATGGTGAATCTGAATTTCAAGTGATAATCGCTCGAGCGATTCACTCGATTATTAAAATCGCTCGAGTATGAAATACTTGATTATTAAAATCATCGGTTTTTCCCCGCACTAGTAGCAAGTTTCGAAAATTGACATTGTTTATAGCAAAAACTTCAATAATAACGTCTAGGTCATCATTAAAATAATTCTTGTTTTATTCCCGACATTCCATTAAAATACCCATGTTATTAAACGATCATCAACGAAGGAAAATTATTCTAAATGGTCGAAAATTATAACGTTAAATGCAGTCTATCTTTCATCAAATATTTATGAAATAAAAAAGAAAATGTATAATTAAGCTAGTAAGGGCATACATGGAATTATTATTAGAGCATTATTAAAATAGCATATTGAGCTAGAGCACAGTGGTGTCCAAGAAGGATTATTGATGTTTGATGTAACAGAAAAGTCACAAAATGTCTCATGAAGCAGGGGTGCAAGATTTCACGATTTATCGTGAGATGTCACGATTATGTATCGAATCTCATGATCTCACGATATGTGTATAGAAATTCACGATTTTTGAAACTAGAAATACCCCCAGTCTTCGTCTTCTGATGACGAATAAAGGGTACAAAGCGTTTAACATAATAGTTATTGAAATATGTATACAGGGTGGTAGATAATGAATGCGCACCATAGAGTAACCACAGGATTCAACACATGAAAATAATAGATTTGAGCTAAACATGCCTTAGTAAAAATGTTGGTCGGTAATGAGAGGTGTTTAATTTCTAAATTCAATTTTTCTTTATAGCTCAAGCTGTTTTTGAGATATAAATATAAAAATTGGTAATTGGAGGTTTTTGAGGGCCAGTAACATTACTCTATTCATGTTTTTTCAAATAACTTGTAAACCCTACACGCCCAATATTTTTCAGGGAACTTTATTGAGATTCTTATTAAACATAATGGCTGTTACTGTCAAAAAATGTACACTTCATTCGTTTTGCTAAATCAACCCGTTTCCATGATATTTGCATTTAATTCAAAATAAAAATAACTTCTTTTAAAGTAAGGCGCCATTTTCTAAAAGTTTTAAGGAAATTTTTCATATTTGAGTTTAATTCATAATTTTCATTACATTTACATGCAAATATCTCGGAAACGGATTTACATGCAAATATATCGGAAACGGATTGGTTTTACAAAACAATGAAATATACAATTTTTCTTTACAAATTACCATTCTGTTTTTTAATCAAAATCGAACTCTACAAGTTATTTAAAAAACATGCAATCAAACAAATAGATTCATGTTACCCGCCTTCGAAAATCCTCAATTACAAATTTCCATCTCTATATCTCAAAAACAGCTTGAGCTATAAAGAAAAATAAAGTTTAGAAATTATACTTCAACGCCATGTTTAGCTCAACCCTATTATTTTCGTGTGTAGAATCTGTGGTTACTTGGCGCATTCATTACCGACCACACTGTATAATTACGTGGCGCAAAAATTGAAATTTCAAGAACTTCAGATCAGAAGATTTTTATATCAAATTGAAATTTACCATGTTTTATCATAATCTTAGCCCTGTCTGACCTAGTTCAATCTGATACCGAAATGTGAAATGGAATTTATGAAATTTATCAATATTTAAAAAACGATCAATGCATGATAAAAATATTACCGCGTGAATTAACTAAATCTGATGCGGGATAAAGAAATCAATCGATAAGTAGCAGGGATTGTATAGGCTTTCGATTTATCCTTATCTTATCTGACAGGAGTCTTTGCGTTATTATTATTTGCCATCGGTATCAATAGTCAATAAAATAAATCTATAAAAGGCATAAAATCAGTAGTAGGCGCAATCGGGACAATTGGTATATATATGCATCTGTTTTATGCGAAATTACACAGGCCTATCGCTGCTAACTACATTAGGTTTGCTCGCAGAGCGAAATTTCAAACCGTTCAGACATGTTCGGTTGTGGACGAGTTTCTAACTGGTTGCTGCTTTGGACGGGTACAAATGCCAAACCTTCAACTGTAAAATCTGAACTTACAAGCATTCCTATTCTTGCTCATTTCTGCTTTGTTTGGAACAGATACTTAAAAAATAATGCTTAATGCACCCCGATCTTGTTAGAGAATATTTGTTACTTGTATGAGGTAAAATAGCTTCTACTAAGTTTGTCATGCTGGAGGTCACCACGTTGAATAGTTCCGAAGATATTGAGTCTTCTGCGAGACGCTGCTATATTGAGTCCATTGTAGATTCCTATATGTTGAAGGTACCTTCTTAAGTGAGGGTGGCCTGTTAGCAAGCCAGTCACCTGTTTCAACTGGGACCGATAGCTTCTTCCGAGGTTTTTCAATTCCGGTCAGTGCGTGTGTTTGATCAGTTGTTTTTGCGCCCATCTATCTAAGTTGTTCCCATTGCCTGTTTTGATATCCCGAAGGCGGCTTCAGGGCCCCTGAGATTTTGAGCAGATTCAGTTCTCGCTAGTTCGTCTGCTTTTTTCATTTCCTTTTATCCATGGGTGACCAGGAACCCACAAGAGTTCTACCTTGTTCTTCCTGGCTGCAAGTTCTTTCAGGTTATTAAGGTACTCCAGTGTGAGATTTGACGTAAACCGATTGGAGTTCAGAGCCTTAAGAGCAGCTTGGCTGTCCGATATGAAGTATATCTTTTGGTCCGGGTAGCTCCTTTCAAGATTCTCTTGTACTCACGAAGTTACCCAGTGGGATGCTTGTGTCCATCCTGGGCCTTTCCCCAAATACCCCTGCGCCCACACCGTTGGCAGTTTTTGATCCATCGGTATACCAAACTATATTAGGCCCTTGTTAACCGATGAAGGTTGCTCTAAGAATTTTTGGTCAGCGATCACAGATTTTGCTTCTATGAATACTTTACTCAGGCAGTTTGTAATTATTTCTGACTGCTCTGCGAAGGAACATCTTGTCACACTTAAACTTTTGGTTAGCTAATAATTGTTTTAAATCTGCCTTACATCTAGAATCTTGGCACACACACACACACACTATGTTGACAGGTAGGTATATGAACTGAGTAAGACATACATATATAATACGCCACTGACTTCCTGAAGACCAAAATCGTTTGTCTAATTATGTTTAACAAGTTACCCGAAGCAAGGAGCAACTTGACCGAAGTCAGGTAAATAATAACCATGCGAGATGCAGGCTGGTCTGTAAATTATAGGGCACACACACCCGCAAGAGCGGACGGTCTATTCATCCTCGATTTAATTTTTATGTGCTCTTCCACCGCAAAATTGCATTGTAATTCGAGAGTATGGGCTAATGGAGGCCCATTACGAGCCTTTTGTCCCATGGGAACAATCGGGCTTTATTGTTGACAATAAGACGATGCAGAGTTATAATTTTGATAATGTTTTGATATAATGTGGGGTTTCGCGTCCGGTCCAAGTTATTGAATAAATAAGGTAGGTATAATGGTTGATTATGAAATTTAGGTTTGATATAAATTTGGCTTTGTCTCAGATTACCTAGCATAGATCAAGTAGTCCAGTATAGTCACGCATTGCTGAGTTACAGAGTTGAGAACTGAGCTGCAGAACAATTTCTATTATCTCAAAGGCCCCAAGCCCAAGTCTATGTTTGGATATCCATAGACCACTCCAGGCTTTTCATCAACTATGCCAAGGACCTTGAAATGTCAAACTAGTGATGCAACTATTATTGTTGTACGATTAATGACCCAAATAATCGTACGATTACGATTATCACATTATTTAAAATAATAATGTAACATACTTAATTCTTTTTTATTTTCAAAATCGCATCATTTTCAAAGACAAAAATAATAATAATAATAAATAATAGATGTGTTATATCGTTGGATTCAGAATATAAGTGGAGTCCATAAAGCATAAAATAAAATGTTACTCCTATTTAAAAAGAACAAAGTTGATGATGGTCGCGAAAAAACGGAAGGTAAGATTGAAAATTTAATTAAATTATCTTAGAGGAGAAAAGTAGCAATTAATGAGAATGTAAAATATATTTTCACATATCTCTTCAAATAGAACAGAAAATAAAATTATAAAAACATGACGTTGCAGAACTCACAAATGCGCAAATCGCAAAAAACGATTTGTGAATGGCTAGAGATTTTTAAATCGATCTAAAACATCAAAAGATAATGTAAACAAATTTAGTAATAATTTTTTTTATACATATAAAGAATCGTAAAATAATTGTATAGATATTGAGGATTACGATTAATCGAATAAATCCAATAATCGGTGGTTAATCGTAATCGTTGCATCACTATGCCAATCCAATCAAATTATACCACGATTCCAATATGCTGTCAATTTATTTAAATGATTTTTAAACTATTTTTGTAGATATAGTTAATCAATGAATGAATGCTCCGACTCAAACTTTAACTATTGCAGAAGAAATTATAGCCATCAAATCAGCACAATGTTTATACAGTATGTCTCCGTAAGTTGGAACCAAATGGAAAACTTTTTTATTATTAATTTTACGAAAAAAAGTTATTCTTCATAAAAAGTTCTGCATAGTCTAAAACCTACAATGCAACTGTCAGATACAAATTTCTTCTAGGCGTATACGAGGTTTGTCAAAAAATATGAATTTTGCCCCAGAGCAAAGTTTATTATTGACAATATCGAAAATTGTATTAGTTGTTCAGAACTAAAAACCACGCATTTTCAATGAAAAAATAGGTTTTGTTCTTTTTTAGTAATTTCTCTGCATTATTAATTAATTATGAATGAACATTTATCTATTGTAATTCTTAAAAACATGATAACCTTTTCGTTTTTTAAGGCGGTATTAGACTCGGCAATTTTTTCTCTTGCGCCGGCAATTATAATGGCACGTATTCATGCGCAGTAAACCGTTTTCGATCAGCTGGAGCATTGTCAACGGTCAGAACAGCAGTGGGTACTGTCGAAATCCCTAAAATATCCCCAGAATTAGAGATGGGCAAACCAGTTCGTTTTGATTACCAGTTGAAGCAGCTACTGCTATTTACAAATAGGAGGTGCAAAAAGTTGCTGAAATAGCAGTCCATAAGTTTAATAAAGAATGTAAACTGCTAATTTAAGTGCCAGTGGGTTTAAATGGCCATTAGCTATTCATATATGCTTCGACCAAATATTAAACAGTTAAAAATAACAGAATAATCCATGTCTACCCAATTGCGCCGGCAATGGCAATTAAAATGGCGCGTGCTCCATTTCTGGTAATGAGAGACAGCTGATCGGGAACGGTGTATTGCGCATGAATCCGTGTCATTTTAATTGTCAGAAGAGTAGAATTTCCGACTGTAGTACGGAGAACGGTGTACTGCGCATGAATCCTTGAATTATAATTGCAATTGCTGGCGCCATAAAAATTCCCGACTGTAATATGGCTTTTAATTCTATCTAACAATGTTGCAATTTAAACACGTCCGTAATGAATGCATATGAATGCATTTTAACGCGTTTTGACGGTCGCTGTGTCAAACATTTCTTGCTATCAACAATTCATTTGTATGTCAAAGCATCCTAGATTACATGTAACTACAGTTAAATTTGCATTGTTATTGTACACATATGTTTCAAAAAAGAAAATAAATTTTTTCATCGTAAATGGGTGTAACTGCATATTTAATCGTGGTTTTTTAGTCCTGATCAACTTTTTTTAATAAATTTTCGATATTGTCAAAAATAAAAGTACTTTGCTCTTGGGCAGAATTCATATTTTTTGACAAACCTTGTATACGCCTAGAAGAATTTAATATCTGATAGTTGCATTGTTTTAGACCATGCAGAACTTTTTATCAAGAATAACTTTTTTCGTAAAATTAATAATAAAAAAGTTTTCTATATGGTTCCAACTTAAGAAGACATACTGTATAATACAAATTTTGGTGCCAAGCCGCTTTTATTCTAAACGTCTACATAAAATCTCACGAGGTCAATGGGAAAGCTCATTCCTGGTGAGATTTAGGCTATCTTAGAGAAATGTCAAAAAGTACCCAGTGTGGTCAGAAGCAACAACTGATATTGTTGTGTAGTAGTGTCCTTTGGCATAAATTCAACAAGGATATACAGTGTGTGTAAATAGTCTGGAAATGGCTTAATAACTTAACACCTTATTGGACGATTAAAATCAAATTTGGTGCAGTTGGCGAAGAGGATCTTATGTACCGAATCAGGATATTGGCGTTGTTGCTAGCTGTTTAGTTTGTCTGAAAATCAAACGAATTTTAAGTTTTTATACGTAATACCCTGTATATTTTTCATTTATAGATTCTACTTTAGATTTGTTACTCTTTTGATATAATATACTTTGTTCCTAAAATCAGTAGTTTTCGAAATAACGAAAGCTGTTATTTTCACATGAAATTGTGTTTTACTTATATTAAATAAAACACCAGTTCGCATTTGATGTAAAGTCATAATAGCTGTCATTTTTACATGTAAAAAAGAAGAAATATAATTCTTATGATGAGAGGATATGACGATAGGGCCAGGCCTTAAGAAGAGGGTAAAAAATGTATTTAATGACGCATTTCCAAAACGAAATCCAATTTCAAAAGACACTGTTGTAAAAACTGTCCGACGGTTCGAAGAAACTGGAAATTACAGATATAGACGACGATTATAATTAATAATTAAATTAAATTAATAATTAAATTATACTATATATTTTTATAAGATAATTTTTAAATTTCGCTATAAGTCCGAAAATACTAAATACAGGTATAGGAACACATAATATCATTAGATAGAAAATTCGATCCTCCATTAGCAAAACATATCAAATACAGGGTGTCCCATTTAAAAAAAGAAGATTTTTGCAATAATTCATCTGCCTCAGCAATATTGTTATGGAGAATCCCTGCCCTGTATAAAACTAATTAAATACTGTTCAAAATTATAAAATTGCGATGGTCTTGTGAATCTATTGTCAAATTTTTAGCTTTCTAGCTGTAACTGCTAAAAATATATGATTTTCTTTTCAGGTCCCGATACGGGGTTAAAAAATCACAAGATTATTTATAATTCAAAAACTCTTAAGGATAGGTATATAATATTATACAGAAAACTGTTCTATATTTTTACCTAGATTCCAAAAAATATATAATATATAGGGTAATTCATTTAAAATTCCGAAGTTGCTACCACTTTAGGTATGATCCGGCAACACCGCACCATCGAAAATATTTTATAAACGTAGAAAACCATCTCTTATAGCCACAGCCAAATTTTCACAATAAAATCTCATTTAGTTCTCGAGATACTTCCAATAGGCTTAAAATAAATGGGAAGATCACGAGTGAAATTTGAAATTGAACAATGGAAATAACTTTGTGCGGCATTGATGCCATAGTTTTATGCAATCAAAATTTCTTGTGCGATTAGAAAAATTAGGAATAATAAAACATCCACTTCGGTCTCCTTTTAGTCCCGATAGATAACGAAAAAGCCAAAGTAAATTGACTTAGTATCACTAAACATAAACAGACAGTCGCCAGACGCGATGGCAATTAAAAAATTGCCGTCTAGCTGGCCTATTTGAAAGACATTTTTTCCCGGAATAGAAGCACTTTAGATTTCCGATGGTCTTAGAACAGAACAGGCACGATAAAAATGGAACCGAACAAACCCGCATGAGACAACAACGGACGAGGATGGAGCTAGTGGCGCCAGTCAAAAGTCTGCTTTTAAGTACCCGTTCGTGTTTGGTTTAAAGTGACTTTATCCAAGGGCTGAGGGTCTTGCATTATATCCGGTGTAACTAACTGCCGTTAACGGTTTTAGTATCTTTTTAAATGACATGAAGCTTTTATACCAGGATATAAACTACTTTTTATAGATTTCTGTTTAAGTTAAGCTAGACAATAAAAAGCAATTACCATATACAATATACATACCATTTTCATGTAATGGGACATTAAAACAAGTGACAACATTTTTATGGGATATATTCTAATACCCTAAACGAACAGGATGTATATTTTCCTATTGTAAGAGGCCTAAAGGGAATCCTCAGGGCCCCCGCTAGCATATGTGCAAAGTGTGCAATGCACACGGGCGCCATCCTTTAGGGGCGCCAAAACCCAGGGTCAAAAATTGCAAAAATTTCCAAAAAAAAAAACAAACAAAAAACAAAAATTTATTTTAAAATAAAAGTTGAGAAATTAAATAGGATTATGTATAAATACACACGAAATTTTATTATTATATCATCAAGTTACTGCTGATTCCTGTCAGGCGATAGTTTCTTGATTTTTCCCGTTCAGACATGAACAATGCCCAAAATTATAGATCAAACATTAAGCTCTCTAAAAAACCGATTTGACTTATTAAATGAGTATGATAATATTTTCGGATTTTTTAGCGACATATTCAAATTAAGTGACAGCGATCTTTTAAAACATTGTTCTGTTCTTGAAGAACGACTGACAGATCAGGATAATAAGGATATAGACTCCAATGATTTGTTTAATAAAATTAAAGCGTTAAAGTTGTTTTCATTACCTGATGATACTGGCCCCTTCTTAAGTATTTTATAATATATATTTGAAAACAATTTAATCTCCACCTTTCCAAACGTAAGCATTTCACTAAGAATTCTTCTGACATTACCTGAATCTGTAGCTTCTGGCGAGCGATCTTTTTCAAAGTTAAAAATCATTAAAAATTATTTAAGATCGACAATGCTTCAAGAAAGATTGTCTGGGCTAGCGATATTAGCAATTGAACAAGAAATTTTTGATGGTATAAATTTTAGCGATGTATTTGCAGTAGCAAAGTCTCGGAAAATATCGCTGTACAATAGCTATTTTGTATTTTTCTATTGTACCTAGCTATCATTTTTGATTTTATAACGAAGTTACCTAGGTATTTTTTTATCAGAAGTATCTGCATATTGCATATTTTTTAAAATATCTAAGTATTAGTAGAAAATAGTACTTATATATATGTAGACATTAGGCATTATTTCTGTTATTTGTTCCTAAAAAAGATGTGATTTTTAGTTTTGGGTTATTTTCTAGTATTTATAAACAACGTGTGTCTGTGCCCCATTAGTTAAGTAAATGCTTTAACATGAGTGTGAACAAGAATTTATTTTAATTTATTTTGTTATGATTTTATTCTGTTTGTTTCATTTTGATATTTTAGTCTACAAATAAAAATGACTTCTAAAGTTCAGTTTTTTGCTTTAGTTCAAGCACCTACCTACCTACCTACCTTCAAAAAAAAAAATGAAAAAACATGATCCAAAATGCCTTAAGGAGCGCAAAAATCCTTTTTTGCACACAGGCGCCAGTAGCCCTTACGGGGGCCCTGGGAATCCTATCCGATTGAAAACTGCAAGGAAAGGAAAGACTGAGATTTTTCCTTGCAACACACAATTACATGTGGACATTTTTCTGATAGGCCCGATCAATTCTACATTAAACGTATATCTAGCGTTTTTTTAGTCAAACGCATCGTTCTTGATTAAAACAATTAAATTCAATATTATGAAAAACAATAAAACTACGTTATATATTTCTTTTCCACTATATTCTTAAATTTCTAAAATTCACATGTTTCGCTATCACTGTAGCTTCTTCAGATTGAGAATTATATTATTTTTCTATATCTAACAAAGTGTACAATCTTAAAATATTATTACAGGTATAAAGATGGTGTAGGTTTTTTTTATGATCAAACACAAGCACTATAGGAAAAATCCTTTAGGGCACTCTGGGAGTGGTGCGTGTGCGCAAAAAGCGAGTCACGTTGGTCTTGAATCGTTGGAGGTTATATTCGTTGAAAAAAACGACCTCGGGAAGGTCTTTCCATAAGGATGAAGTCCTCCAGATGAAAGTATTGTTAAATAGTGAAGTTCGAGGAGTACTAAGCTTAACCACATATGGATGGGCGGCAGTGTTTCGTCGTGTATTTCTGATATTCGCCGCTCTGGGCGGAATTAAGAGGGCAAGGTCAGCCGAACACTTTTCATGAAAATATCTGTTTAAAAGAGGCAAATCCCCAACCTGTCTTTCGATGTTCTAGGCTGTCGAGGTTCTTAGTCAGCTCGTGGTCTCCAATCAGACGAATGGCCCTCCTTTCGATAGAATCAAGTAGCTGAAGAGTATACTTGGGTGCAGAGCTCCAGACATGAGAGCAGTACTCTAGTGATGGTCGAATCTGGGCTTTGTATAGTGTCAAAAGTTGTTGAGGTGTGTACAACTTTCTGGTTCGGAAGAGTACACAAAGTTTCTGAGAAGCAATCTTGGCGATTGCCACAACGTGGTTATGCCAATACATCCTCCTAGATTGATGCCCAGCAAATTAATAGATGAAGCCAGTGGGATTGCGTGTCCGTCTATATCCGGTTCTGTAATGTTAACCTTTTTACAGAAAACTGCTGCCAGGGTTTTTTAGCGTTAAATTCGACTTGGTTACTATCACCCCCAGCCCAAAATTTCTTCCACGTCTTTGTTGAGGCGTGATACTTCATGCTGTCTGCGAAGATGTGCGTCGGCAGCCGATGTTTGTGCATTTAAAAAGAAAGATGAGATAAGTGTGCTATCATCAGCAAAACTAAATATCGAATTTTTCGTTTTCACTAGAAGGTCGTTAAAGTAGAATAAGAAGAGTGTGGGAGACAATATAGACCCTTGAGGAACACCGGCATTGTTGGTGAATGTGTCTGAGAGAAATCCGTCAATCGCCACTTGCAGAGAACGGTCCTTAAAAGAGCTAGTCAACCATGCACAGAATCGACTGGGCATACCATAGGATTGCAGTTTACTTAGAAGTCCCTCATGCCAAACACGATCAAAGGCTTTAGAAATATCCAGTGCAACAGCCCGAGACTCCCCATGATGTTCGATTGCGTTGTTCCAAAGATGGGTGACATAGGCTACAAGATCTACAGTTGATCTGGACTTCCGAAAACCATATTGATGATCGCTGATAATGTTGAAGCCTTCCAGGTACTTTAGAAGATGTTGGTTAGTAGCTTTCTCCATTACTTTTGATATAACTGAAAGCAATGCGACTGGTCGATAGATGCTAGGCTGGGTTCTCTTACCTTCCTTTGGTATAGGCTGGACCCACGCCAGCTCGGGTATAGGGAATATAATAGTAACAGTGGGATTTTCCAAATGGTCAGTAAAGTGATTATATACCTAAATTATTTTATAGATTTATTTATACATGTAATAGCGGATTAGTGAAATAAATTTAAGAAAGGAGAATTGTTAAGGTCTATTTGATCATTCAGTAAAACATCGGTATTTTTAAGTTTATTTATTTCCATGGGTTCTAACAGATTAAGTTTTATGCCTTTATTTTCAGTATGTAAGATTTTAAAATTTGAATCAAAATTATGTTGTTTTTCTTTTAAATGGTTGGAATAATTAGAATCTGTATTATCTTTTATGTAACTATTATAATGTTCTTGTATTCTTTTTCCAAAATGTCTCCCTGTTTGACCAATGTATGTTTTCGGACAATCTTTACATGTTAGTTTATACACCCCTGATTTTCTATTTTTATGATTTTTAGTTTTATTATTTTTTATATATTTCCCTAAAGTATTGTTAGTTTTGAAGCTACCCTTAGGTTGAGTTTATTAAGCACCTTACCCACATTTTTACTAGGTTTTCCAATGAAAGTAACAACTTTAAATTTATCTGCTGACGATTCACTATTTGGGAAAACTAAATCAATAGTTTTTTTGTAAGTCTTTTTCTTTAAGATTTTGTTTATAATTTTTCCCAGAAATCGTATTCGTACAGTAAGTTTCTAAATTTGAATTTGAAAAAAGAATAGGAGATTATAGATATAAAAATTACTTCTGGTTAAAGAAAAATCAAGTAGTTGGATGACGGAATTGATCGAAATTTCTGAAGGTCGTTTTACATGCGCATGCCTCTAAGATTTCTTGTGTCTTGCAGGTAATCCTGCAGCATGTAAAACGGCCTTAAGGTAAATTGTGTAGTATTCATTATCTTTCTATGCCATGATTACATTAAACCAATTAAATATTTACATGCGTCCCTTAATCACAATAAAAATGTCAAAAATACCATGTTTATTTGCTCTGCTTAATCCAAACCTTACAATCACTGCTTTATTAATGCCAATACTGATAATAATTCTGAGTTAAATCCTTAGATACGTGTTATTAATTTTAACTGGAACACTTTCGAGTAAATCTTTACCGAGTACAATTTAAAAACATCTATTATTTATGGACGTACCTATTATACAGGGTGTCCGCTAGTTAATGGTACATGGAAAAACCAGACTCCTTACGTAAAAATAGTAGGATTTAATTATACTTACCTATATTCTCCAATAATTTTGAGAGAAACTAACGTTTCTTTACAAAATTTTGCAATTATGGTTTTTTAAGATGAGAAATAGATTTTTTTGTGAAATTTTAATGATGCGGCATTTTTCGCATAACTTTTTTGTGCCTCAGTGTATTCAAGGTTTTAATGAAAATAATACTTTTCCCATATTTATTACTTAAAAAAGGTATACATACTAAGTTCAGGTCGCCTAGAGTTACCGTTTCGGAGATATTTGCATTTAAATTGTTTAGTTCACCCTGCTCAATTTTATTAATAATTTGCGAACAAAATTTTTTTCTTAAAGTAACCTATGAGAAAGCAAATAAAATTTAGAGATTCAGTTGCTATGGAATAGAAAATGGTTCATTTTTGAGTTTATCGTAAGTATGTGTTTTCATTGCTGTTGGTTTCTTCGACACGATATTTTCTAGGGTCAAAGTTATTTTAATTAAAGTAAGTTACAGAACAATCCAATTGTTGTATTTGTAATTCCCAATTACCATTAATTATCATGTAAAAGTTAATTGGAAAGAAGTATCAAAATATTATTTGCTTGTCTGAGCTAACGCACTAAACAATTTAAATGCAAATATCTCCGAAAGGGTAACTCTGGGCGACCTGAACTTAGTATACCTTTTTTACGTAATAAATATGAGAAAAGTAATATTTTTATTAAAAACTTAAATACACTGAGGCACAAAAAAGTTATGACATAATAAATGTGCGAAAATGCCGCAGACAGCGCTCCCTACATTGTACATTAAAATTTCACATCGAAATCAATTTCTCGTCCTAAAAAAACTATAATTGTCAAATTTTGTAAAAAAACGTTAGTTTCTCTCAAAGCTATTTGAGAAAAACAAAAATTAAGTTTTCACTTTAACTCTCTCTCAGTTAATATCAACTTTCGGATATAGGTAAGTATAATTAAATCGTAATATTTTTACGTAAAGAGTCTGTGGTTTTTCCATATACCATTAATTAGCGGACACCCTGTATAGTCCTATTACGCAGAGTGGCAAGATCATTTTATACTCGTCTTCATTTGTGCCTCCAAGGGAATGGAAGACATAGCGAACCTACATTCTAGTATGTTATTAATTTTAGTACTTTATTTATGGTTTTAATGTGATACACTTTAATGTCAATAAATTATTTTTCAAAGCCACCTACGATTTTTGTTCATTAAAATGGTATATGTAAAAATAAAATATGAACAAATTCCTTTTTCACTAAGCTTTCCAAAGGTGTCACAAGTGTTGTCTTCTAACAATAAAAAAGTTATAGGGGTGAGCGTTCCTCCTGAAACACCCGGTATAGTCACCATAAGAGAGATTTTTGACTGTATATTCTAGCCCAGGACTAAACTAGTTATTTACAGAATAATCATATATTATAATAATTATTCTAATATTTTAATTACATATATAAAAGCTAAAAATAACTAATAGTAATGCCAATAATAAAATTTCAATTGCGTCTAAAACATGACTCATTTCAATACAGTACAGTACCTCGAATTAACATGAAAACATTCAGATTTCACTTGATTTATTGTTTATTGCATATTAAATTGCTTTGCTTTTGTTTGTGTGACTTATCTGGAAAAAGATAAAAAATAATAATTACTTTTAACCATTTTAAATATAAGATTATAACTTGCTGTAACTTGTTGTCTTGACGTGCATTATATCATGCATATTCACGTCAACGTGACTTTTAAGTCTACAACAGCCAATAGATTCCAAAGAAATTCACAATACAATGAAAAATTTTAAACAATTTTTAGTTTTATGTGCTAAGTATTTATGGTGGTTGCAAAATAACTATAACATGGCTGAACTGAAAAGTTCCAATCCGGAAAGATACTTAACAAAAGGTTTCCGTCGAAATTATCCGAGCTTCTATTGATATGCGTATCTCGAATGCATTAGGTACCTCAAACTCAGTTCAGTTTAAATATTTTGTTAAGTGTTTAAACCAGGCTTGCACATTGTGCCCGCATGCCAAATTTTGGTCCATTAAGACTGTTGCGTTTTTTTTATGATCAAACACAAGCACTGTAGGAAAAATCCTTTAGGACACTCTGGGAGTGGTGCGTGTGCGCAAAAAGCGATTCACGTTGGTTTTGAATCGTTGGAGGTTATATTCGGTGGGAAAAAACGACCTCGGGAAGGTCGTTCCATAAGGATGAAAGAATTCTTAAATAATGAAGTTCGAGGAGTACTAAGCTTAACCACATATGGATGGGCGGCAGTGGTTCGTCGTGTATTTATGCTATTCGCCGCTCTGGGCGGAATTAAGAGGGCAAGGTCAGTCGAGCACTTTCCATGAAAATATCTGTAAAAGAAAGTAAAATCCCCAACCTGTCTTCGATGTTCTAGGCTGTCGAGGTTCTTCGACAGCTCGTGGTCTCCAATCAGACGAATGGCCCTCCATACCCAACAAATACAAAATAATCCAAGAAAAACATTTGGCAAAATTGTCATATTATTATATTCATCTTACAATCTCGGACCTATATTCGGTGTATGTATTAAGTTCGAGGCATGCTAATCTAACAGCCCATTATTTTACGTTTGCAGATGACACTGTACTACTGTATTTTGCTGATAATTGGAATGAGTTGCAAACTATGATTAATAATGGATCTGAATGTGTATTTTCGGTGGCTGTTATGTAATAGACTAGAAATTAATATAGATAAGACTAAATTTATGATTTTCAAATAAAAAAACAAAGTGTTACAAATGCCAAAGATACAAATTAAAGATATAGAGTTGCGATCGGTAGATAGTATTAAGTACCTGAGTTTAATAATTGATGTAAATTTAAATTGGAGTGAACATATTGAACAGGTGATTAATAAGATTACTTCCTTCTATGATTGGAGCACTTTATAAATGTAGCAATTACTTAACAAATAGTACTAAGACCGGCATTCATAATGCATATTTTGCTCCCTGTATGGGGAACATGCGGTACAGTCAACTTCAGAAAGGCAGAAATTGTACAAAATAAAATTTTAAAAATCTTATTCAATTTTGATGGACTTGTGCACACTAGTGAATTGTATAAAATAGTGAACGTTTTTAACCTATCCAAACTGTTAGAGTTAGAGCAATGTAATAGTACATTACGTATCAAGGGCCGAAAAGAGGCTTTTACGGACGAGATGCGGAGATGGCCGGCCGAGCCGAAAGGGAGGGAGGCCACCGCACGAGTCCGGAAAAGCCTCCGACGGCCCGAGATATGTACCGTATTTTTTTTTACAAGTGCTCCGAAGCTTTGATGCCAAATAAATAAAGAAATTCTTCAGACAGTTTTCCTGTCTACATGACATGAAAACACTCGCGCATGGAAAATGTAAATATCTATTTATTATTTTTGACAAATAGGCTCGGTGGCCTAGTGGTATAGCGTACGCCTTGTGATCTGAGAGTCGCGAGTTCAAATACCGCACCCGGTACTCTGGTTTTATTTTTTTTTTAAAGTGCCCGAGTCTTTGAGGCCATATAAATAAAAAAATTCTTCAGACATTTTTCTAAAACATCTTTGAAAAATTAACTGCCAATTTAATTTATATATAATCCGCTATTTATTATCGCTTGTAGTATGGCTCGGTGGGTAGAGTGTCCGCCTGGCGAGCTGAGGGTCGCGGGTTCAAATCCCGCACCGACAATTCTGGTTTTATTTATTTATGAGCACATGGTGACTCGAAGCGGGCGGGAAAAATCTTTCCCGCCCGCTTCGGTACTTTCCCGCCCGCTCTCTTGGAAAACGCCACTTTCGGTGAAGAGAACATGCACGAAAAGAGGCACTTTCGGGGCACATGTAAAAAAAACATATTTATATACAAAAATGTAATACGACAATTATATTTGCAAATAGTATGCATAGTTAAAATACTAGGCAATGTGATAATATCTATCAATGCACTATAAATAGCAATAGAGGGCTAAATAATCCTATATCGCAGGCTTGTGGTTCATACAATAATTTGTCTGATGTTTTCACAAATTGTAACAGTTTACCAACATTTGTAAGACTGCTGAAACTTCACTTGAAGAATAAGTAGTTGAATGTAATATTGGCGTTGTTTAATATGGAACAGTTCTCGTTACCAGTGTTTTAAGCACTGTTTATAGATTAATTATTATTGTTAATTGTATATTGAACTTTCGTAATATAAGTGTTATTATATTCTCAAAAATTCTGGTAACCTGACTTATTCTAGACGAGCTTGTTGAAACCCCCTTCACTGCTGATGCCAGTAACTTGCCTCATGAACTTCAATTAGAAGTCATCGACTCAATCATAATATGGGTAATTTTTTTACAAATCGAACACTTTTGAACCTTGACGATCTTTGACCTTGACATTTTAGAATCGTCACAATATTTTTTCACAACTTATACAGGGTGTCCTGGAAAATGTGGAAATCTCCCGGATACGAAGAAAACAAGTGAAAAGAGTACTACAAGTTCATATAAACTTTTTTCGTATAGGCCTCCTCTTCGGAGATATGGGATCCCAAAGAGCTCCAATGAAATTAAGTTTTTACACATAATTATTGAACCACCAGGTATATTTAATTTTTTTTTTATTATGATGTATACCAGGACCCTTCAAATTACTATCCAAGAAAGTGTTGTGAATTACTCACAGCTGCAGGGATTGACTCTGGCTTTTACACTCATGGTCCCTTTTTTTTGATGCCCTGTATGATAAGAACTTTGGACAACGATTTTTACATACCTGTGTCGTGGATCACGAAGCCATACTGGTATGTGTGCTCTGCACCGTTTTAATGGTTCAGCGGGTAGCGAGTTTTGTCGCGGTGCTATAACTATTCGTTATTTATTACTTTCTATAAATTAAAGTTTAAAAAAATAATATTACTTTTCTTTCGTATCATAGTTAACGATTTAAATTTTTCCAGGAACAAATTTATAACAAAAAAAAACATTGTCATACCGCAAAGGTAAAAATTGCATAGTATTTGATCTTGATTTTTTTACCCTTGACTGATATCGATAAATACAACGATAAAATCATTTATATCAACAAAATGACGTTTTAAAGAGAATAATATTTTGCGGACTTTTGCAGAACTAAGCCTTGTTCTCCTACCGTTGGACTTCAATAATCGTTGATAGGGCGATCATATTACGTCGAAAACTACTTAGACTGGATTCCTACATGAGGGGATAGATGAGGCTATGCTTTTACTATATTACAGTTTACGTTATCTAGTAGCGATATTTCGTAGCAGTAATTTTGTGTAGCGCGAAGGTATGTACCGCGACAAGCGATTGACGGTATTTCTCATCTCTATTGCTGAGTCTTTCCTTTTAACATTTGATATTTATTTCAATAAGTTCATGTTATTTTTACCTAATTTTTCAAGCTCCAGCTTGTTCGCTCGTACTATCTAGTACTTATCCTTAGATAATATTGTGCAAGATTTCAATTACATATTAAAATTAAACAGATAAACCGAATGCGAATCGAACTCGCGTGGTAAGTGTTCCATAACATGCTCTGCTGATTAGATTTAATTACACATTACAGGGAAGGATAAGGATTTTTATAACTTTTTTGCAAATTCTAAGGCAAACTATTTTTTAAAGAGCCAAACTAACTAATTTTGGAGTCGTAATACTGTTCGGGTTTTTTTCATCTCACACAATGAGATCGGTCACAACAAAACTTGATCACTGGTCGGGCACAAATTCAGAATTAAATTTTTTTAATTTAGTTTGTTTAGGTTTAAGCTACTATAATGACCGTGCGAAATTTTAGCTTCTTTTGTCAAATGCACGCAAAAGAGAAATACTTAGTTTAAAAATATAATACTCAAACAGAATAAATCTTACATAAAGAAATATATTCTCAAAACAAAAAAGTATTTAAATACAAATTATTATTTTGAAAAATTAATTTCTTGCAAGGAGATTAAGTACTAAATTTGTACAATATTATAGAATCATATAATTAATAAATAGGAACCAAAATGTAAGTTTGTGAGTGGTATCTGAAAAAACACATACCAAAGTAATTGGATAAGTGGTTACTTAGTAGTTTCATTTTATTTTTTTATTTCTTTCCAGAGACCTGATATTAGTAATAGGTAGGTAATTAAAAAGACACTAAGTATTGATCTCAAAATAATATACTATAATAAAATAAAAATAAAATAATAAATAATATTTTGACAGCGACAGTTAGTGCCTTTTTAATTATGTACCTACACTACCTACCTATGTATTTATTGAGGTTAATTTTATCTGAAGAATATAGGAAGGTATTTTTGAAAAAGCCGACTAACGGATACCAGACTGTTCTAGGCAACAATTTTATATAATTTGTTTTGATCCCTTTTCTTATAAAAAATTTTTCCACGAGAATAGTAATCGGTCGATACAGTTTTTTGCCGATATAATATATGTATATATACTATACATATACAGGGTGTTCATTTGAAAACTTCCCACCACGGATTTATCGAAAACCACTGATTAAAAGAAAAAAACGCCGAGAGACGTCAAACGATTTGCCAAAGGGGACAACTTTTTAACCAAAAACTACTTCACCCCCTTTTACCCTCTGGCCCCCGGGGTCATCACCTTAAAAATTTTAAATGACAAGGGGTAGCAAGTAATAGCTTGTTTGAAAGGTCTTTCAAAGTGCTTTATTTTGACGTTTGATTTTTTAAAATCGGTCGATTCGTTTTCGAGAAAATTAGAAAAATCATTATTTATCTTAATTTGTTCAGATAGAAAAAAAGCACACGAAAATATCACTTTTTATTTCAATAAGTGTTCAAAATGTTGCCCGTTATTGGCCAAACAGTGATATAGGCGATTTTCAAATTCCTGACGGATATTTTAAAAAACATGTTGTGGGAGATCATGACAGCTGTCAGTGATGCGTTGACAAAGTTCATCCAAACTGTTAGGTTGGGGAGTGAACACAATAGTTTTCAAATGGCCCCATAGGTTTAAATACTGGAATTTTATTTCAAAGTGACCCAAGCCCAAAAACTAACTACTCATAAATTAAGATTTATATTATAATTATTGTATTCTGGCACTACCCCACTGAAAATGGTCCTGAACCATATCTGTGCAGCCCTAATAAAAGCATAAATAGCCTTTCTATGCTCATTTCTGATGAAACCTTTAGCACATATCACACCCAGGGGTGCCAGATTGTTTCGAGAGAAAATCGCAAAATCGCTCGCAAAAATCATGAGAAATCGCGAGATGTCGGAAAACTGGAAATTTTATAGGATATTTTACTTGAATGAGTGGCATGATAATTAAAATTAAATAATAGAAAAAGAAACTCCACAATGTCCTTATTATTTTGAATATACTATGCAATATAATCTTCTTACTATCGAGTAAGTAAGGGTAAGTGTGATTAGACGGGACTGGGAGAAATGTAATCACTGTCACTACATTATTTTATTGCTTCAGTGTGTGCAGTACATTTGTAGAAAAGAGAGTTATATAAACTTTATTTTCATCAGCATCTCTAATCGCTTAGAATGTAAAACATAACATAAAAAATATTTTATTTAAATACTTCACTTACAATTTTTGTTAGGACGACGTTCTGTTTATTATTAATAAATATTTAATTTTCGTTACCTTATAACAAACTAACTAATAAAGCTAGAATTTTTTTTTTGTGAGAACAGAAATTTTGAAACTAACATGCCCAATGTGCACTTATAAAGTATATGGCCGTTGCAGAGGACATTATTAATTTACCCCAGTTTATGGGGCACGTGTAATAAAAGGGGGCATAATTGAAAATATTACTGTATTTTTTTATCCGAATCTAATAAAACAGCAAATTTAAAACGGCGGTTAAAAATGCAGAATTTCTACAAAAAAATTAAATTTGTACCCATTTTGGTTCTCTCAATATTAACGCTTAAATTGCACTTACCGTGGCACTTCCTCCCGACTTACCCTATAAGCATTACCAATCATAAAAATTTAAAAAATATATATTTAGCTCACAGTGACTACTGATAAATTTTTATAGAATTATAAAGGCTTTTGATAAGTGAAAAGAAAACTGGCAAACAGTTTCTAACAACAAAGTATCATACCTCAAGGAAAGTTAACTGCATATAATAGAAGGATATGTTTATGTGATATTGCAAATATCGGAATATCTAAATATGTCTATTTAAAACAAATATATTTATATTACAAAATTCAAATTATGAGACTCACCTGTATTTATTTGTACCCATGGTTGTTGCACCCTTGTTCTTGGTTTGTTTATGCTAACAAATTCTTCTTGAGCAACAACGGCAGAAATTATCACAGATAAGGAGCAAGCGATCAACATTGTTTTGTATTCCATATCAAGGCTATGGTGCATTACGTTAACACACTTCACTTCTGCAAGTAAAAAGTATCCAAATTCAAGTTTATTTTTAAACAATGTTCGATCTAATTCAGGCGCCGGTTATATCAAACAAACATAAATTAACTGAAAATTGCATTCGATCATGTTCTATATTGAAGTTAACACAAGTAGTTAAACAAATAGTTTTGACAATTTCTGTAATCAGGTAATTATAAACTGATAAACGTTCAAGCGGTACCGAATTTCTACATCGCGTATAATACTGGCGCTCTCGGCAGCAACCTCTCCGTATGGTTGTTCGTCGCAAACTAAATTGATTAGAGTTCACTTGCTGGCTCATAAGTGGGCCTGTTTAGCAAGCGCCTCTTGTTGGTTTTAACTTTCCTTCTCTTACAGAAGCCTAAAGGTGGTACTACACGCACTACCATCTAAAGAGTACATTCTGTTAACAATAATGGAACTATACATAGGGATAATTCTTTTACAAACGCACACCTTTTAACCTTGACATTTTAGAATCGTCCGAAAAAAATTTTTACAACAAAGAAAATTATTTCCCTCACCTGTCAAATTTACTGTTTCGACCAATCAAATTGTTTCATTGGTAATTGGTGCATTACGCGAAATTATATCGATACAATTTTCATCTTCCTTATAAGTGATGATTGGTCCACGATATTTTAAAAAGCGTTTCTCAAGTAAGCAGTGGACTAGGAAATATAAAGTTTGAATGACTTTTCTTTCAATATCCATGCAGGGTGTTCCTTAATGACGTGCTAATATTTTAGGGTGTGATTCCTTAGGTCATTTTATAAAGAAAAGTTCATATGCACATATGTCCGCAACGGCTTAAAATTTTTGCTACAGGGTGTTTAATTTTTTTTTTAAATGCTTATTTTTTAATATTTCCGAAACTACTTTACATATTATTGTCAATTTTGGTATGTGTTAATAGGATATAGGACCACAAATTTTAGTTAGAAAAGTCCACTGATATTTTTTCCAAAAAAGACGGTACGCCACTGACATTTTTCCATGTGGATATTTTTTCTGATTAGACTGATCAATTCGACATGAAAACGGTCTCTCGAGTTTTTCTCGTGAGATGCACCGTTCTTGATTAAAACCCCTAAATTCATATTGCAACTCATATTAATATCTATAAAATAATTAATAATAAATTTTGTTTTATAAAAATTGTTGGAACTGGCCACCTTCACTTAAAAAGCATGCTTCCGCCCATCTTCGCACCGAAGTGCCCACTCCAACAATTTTTATAATACAAAATTTATTATTAATTATTTTATCAATGTTAATAATAATGAGGTTCAATTTGCATTTAGTGGTTTTAATCAAGAACGGTGCGTCTGACGAGAAAAACTCAAGAGACCGTTTTTATATCGAATTGACCAGACTAATAAAAAAAAATATCCACATAGAAAAATGTCAGTGACGTAGTACCATCTTTTTTGTAGAAAATATCAGAGGACATGTTTGCAGACCGCGAACCCGAACAAACCCCACTGGTGGAACAATTGAATAACTTTTCTAATTAAAATTTGTGGTTCTATATCCTATTAACACATACCAAAATTGAAAATAATATCTAAAATACTTTCGGAGATATTAAAAAATAACCATTTAAAAAATAAAAATTCAACCCCCCAAAAATATCAGATTATCTGAATAAAAATAGATAAATAATAAAAAAAAGGTTATAAGCCTTACCAACATAAAAAACAAACATTTCTCTAAAACCACTTAATGAGCAGAATCCTAGGACTTATATTGTACAATAAATTTCATAAGTATAAAACAGACAACACTACAAATTATTTACCATCCCAACAATATTTTGTCTATTTATTGCACAAGAAATTGTTCAATTTATTGTACAAGATATTGGATAATGTAAAACAGCTTTTATAATCAGTGTTGCAAAATTTAAGGAGGGAATTTTTGTGGGTCCCACATCAACGACGCGACGTCAAATGCTTGAAGGTGATGAAAAGGGTGTTTAGAATTCCTTTAAAATGGTTGCCACATATTTTCTGGACAATCACCGAGCAGAAAACAACAGAAATCTTGTTCTTGTTACTAACAGAAGTTAGAATGCAATATGTCACTAGAAGTGCATTTCTTAGATTCACATCTAGATTACTTCCCGGAAAATTGCAGAGAAGTACGCCACGACCGCCGAAAAAGATTTCACAAATATAATTTAAATATGAAAAAAGAAACCAATGGAAACATAATATATGGTCTTCTGAATGTTGGTCGACTGCTGCTGTACTATTATAAAAGATTTTTTTTTGATAAACACAATGGGCGAATAAAACGATTCGCGTTGGTTTTGAATCGTTGGAAGATACTCCCAAAAGCAATTTATGAACAGAAACATTCCAAAAACTGTAAGAATGATGAATAATTTAGTAATAAAAATATAATGTAGGTATAGATAATGTTTTCTTGTAGTTATATCGATTGTTTCACTAAAATATTTTTGAATATACAGGAACTCCAAAAAAGTGGGACGTCATGATAGTATATTTTTTTTTAGATTACCGGCCATATATTTGATTGAAATCGGTTTATTGGAAAAAAACTAAAAACCAAAAAAAATCAGGTTTGTACCACTTGTTTTAAAAATTAATAAAAAATAGAAATAGTGCATCGTTAATAAACCTATACAAGGTATTTATTAAAAAAGGCTTAATAGTCTCGTTAACCAAGTTTGAAGGATATGCATGGATTGTACAGGGCGTCCAAAACTTAGTATTAAACTTTTCGAGCACTTGATCTTTCTTATTTTCAATCGTAGCTCCTATACTATATTTTTATGTCAATCCATGCGGAATTAAAAATGAAACACTTTCCTAATTACAACCCTATCGCAATCCCTAACTTTATACAAAAAACTAATTTTATCAACTATTTCCATAACCATTTCAATGAATGAATGGTTTTTCAAAGCCGCTATCGATTTTTTATACATATATAAACAGTATATTGCCAATACGAACGTTCCAAAATACAAAAAAGGGTCCCCGCTATGGGAGATAACAACCCGAACAAACCCGCTATGGGACATGGCTCGGGCCTATTGAGTGTAGTAGGGTGGAAATTTTATCGATCGCGTCAGAGCCGGCCCAACATTATTTATTTGTTATTATTCGTCGCCATCTTTGGTTCTGGATGCCTTTTCAAATTACAGAATAAAAAGTGGTTCATCCACATTGTTGTCGGTATATTAGTGCTTATAAACTTTCATTACCTAACAACAATTTTTGTAAAGGAGTTTTTAATTTGTGGTGATTTGATTCGCTGTTTGGTAGGTTAGTAGCTTGTTTTGTTTAAGATGAAAGGGCACAAGTGTATAGTGTTTTTTTTTGCAAATGTTGGATCAACACCAGGTATAAAGTATTTCAGGTATGTACATATATACGAAAATATTTTGCTTATCACATTATCCGATCTTCGGGACCGAATTTCACTAAAAGCTTGTAAAAAAAGAAGAGAGTGTCACTCGTATACAATATAATATATATGTGGTCACTACCTAACCTTAAAATTGATGTATGTTTAATTTGTTGCATTAGTAGCCGATAATAATTCCCAAAATAGTCAATATAGTCATTCATTCTTAATTTTTGGTTTAGAAAAAATAAAGCTCATCGTGTCGATTGTTACAAATATTCAGACGAAACTTGGCACCGAAAGTTGACACCAATCAGGGCACCGTCGGATCATCATATCGTCAGAAATCGTAAGCATGGAAAGCTGCCTTAAATCGAAATTTTGATTCCAATATTTTTCCTAACTAACCAGTGAAATTTCCATTAAGAGTTGAAATCCGGTAATATCGAATGTTTACTTTCACAAGGAAATTTCCGAACTGCGTAAACTCACAACGACCCCTTCGATGCCCATAGCGGGGTCATAATTGCAGATGGTATTAGCAATATACTGTTTATTTATATATATATATATGTGATTATTATTCATTCAAATTAGCATTGGAATAGATGCTAAAACTAGTTTTCTGCAAATAACTCATAACGAATTAGGAGTTGCAAGAGGTTAGTAACTTGGAAAATGTTTTCTTCTTCTTAATTCCGCAATTGAAAATAAGAACAATAAAATGCTTTAATACATATTCGAATGACACTAAATTTTGGACACCGTGTAAAATTCGTATCAATCAAACTTGGTTAACAAGACTGTTCCAACTTATTTATTAAGTATCTGTAAATACTTTGCAACCACAGTGCCACACTGAATTCAATTATTAATAATTATAATGTAACATAATTAGGAAATCTGAATCCATGACAATAACAAAAGCATTTAAAAAGAACGAACCCACATGAAATAACTTACTTTAGATTTAAAGTACAGAACCGTGTATGGCCACCTTTACCGATTTTCCAAGCCAAGGCTTATCGGCAAATAGACATAGGCACTTGAAAGTCTGAAGAACCAAGAGCGCCACCACCAGCCATCGTTGAGAAATCAAGCATGGATTCGGTATGCCGCGAGGCTACCCCTCGAGGCGATACTGTTGTTTTAAATGCAACGTGCTGGGTTTCAGAAGCGTACCGTACGAATGACCTAAAAATAAATAAAATTAATATCCGATTAACTTCACCCATATATTATATATATATGTAAGTATTATATCGACATATCTATCTGTATTTCCTCTTCATTATGGTTGTTCGCTTGACGTTTCATTTATATTTCCGGTCGCTGTAAGGATCATTACTTTTTTTTTTTAATTCATTAAGGCACTTTGGTGTGGTGCCTGTGTGAATCATCTATTAATTTGCTGGGCGTCAATCTGGGAGGAAATATGTCTTGGCATAACCACGTTGTGGCAATCGCCAAGATAGCGTCTCAGAAACTTGGTGTACTCTTCCGAACCAAAAAGTTGTACACACGTCAACAACTTTTAACACTATACAAAGCCCAGATTCGACCATCACTAGAGTACTGCTCTCATGTCTAGAGCTCTGCACCCAAACATACTCTTCGGCTACTGGATTCCATCGAAAGGAGGGCCATTCGTCTGATTGGAGACCACGAGCTTACGAAGAACCTCGACAGCCTAGAACATCGAAGACAATTGGGAATTTGACTCTCTTTTACAGGTATTTTCATGGAAAGTGTTCGGCTGATCTTGCCCTCTTAATTGAGCCCAGAGCGGCGAATAGCAGAAATACACGACGAACCACTGCCGCCCATCCATATGTGGTTAGCTTAGTACTCCTCGAACTTCATTATTTAAGAATATTTTCGTCTGGAGGACTTCATCCTTATGGAACGACCTTCCCGAGGTCGTTTTTCCCAACGAATATAACCGCCAACGATTCAAAACCAACGTGAATTGCTTTATTCGCACGCGCACCACTCCCAGAGTGCCATAAAGGATTTTTCCTATAGTGCTTGTATTTGATTATAAAAAAAAAGCGATTCACGTTGGTTCTGAATCATTGGAGGTTATACTCGTTGGGAAACACGACATCGGGAATGTCGTTCCACAAGTATGACGTCCTCCAAATGAATGAATTCTTAAACAATAAAGTGCGAGGAGTACTAAGCTGAACCACATACGGATGGGAGGCAGTGGTTCGTAGTGTATTTCTGATATTTGTTGTTCTAGCTGAAATTAAGCAGTCGAAGATTTGCCATAGAAATATCTGTAAAACACCAACATGACTGCGATGTTCAAGGCTGTCGAGGTTCTTGATCAGCTCGTGATCTATGCTCAGACGAATGAGCCTCCTTTCGATTGAATCCAGTAGGCGAAGAATATGCTTTGGTGCAGAGCTCCATACATTGACAGCAGTATTCTAATGATGGACGAATCTGAGCCTTGTAGAGGGTCAAAAGTTGTTGCCATTGTCATTGCCACAACGTGGTTATGCCAAGACATATGTCCTCCGAGATTGATGCCCAGTAAATTAATACCCGAAGCCGGTGGAACTGATGATATTGTCTTATTAGGACTGTAAAAACTATTTAAAAATCACGGCGAAAAATGACTACGCCTATGGTCCAGTCCCTTTCCTTGCTCGAATCTCCCGTAGAGTTCGGAGATGTTTATAATTACCATCGGCTACGAGAACACAAACTCATCGATATCTCTTTTTATCGAGTCATGCGATAAAGCTAAAACATCGGGTCCTGGGTACCTACATTCTTTTATAATGCATTTAGGGCTTAATTGATTTGATTGTCGGGTTTGTTGTTTTTAAAACAAACAATAAATCATAAGAGAGTCTATCGCAGAGTATTTATTATATTGTAGGAAGTAGAAAAAAATTGGGGTGGGTTTTTATTGTATGTATTATTATGGATTAAAACTGGTGTCAGCTCACAACTTGATTTTAGGCGTATACCAGAAACTGTTAGTTCGGTCGTACGGTGAACAAATTTCTCCCGCAGAAACTGTTTACCTTAAAGCAGCCCTCACTATATGTGGACCTCACACGTTCAATAATATTGTCAATATTTTATGCTATTAACAATAATATTGATCGTATAAGGCAACATATTGAAGTATTGTCAATATGTTGATGAATTTGTGGCGTTGTGAGGTCTCTATAGGGTGCACCAAGTAAAGTGGCCTATTAGAAGTATCTCGAGAACTGAATGAGATTTTATTTTGAAAATTTGGTTGAAGTTATAAGAGATGGTTTTCTACGTTTCTAAAATATTTTGGATGATGCGGTGTTGCCGGATCATACCGAAAGTGATAGCAACTTCGGAATTTTAAATGAATTACCCTATATATTATATTTTTTTTGAATCTAGGTAAAAATCTAGAACAGTTTTATGTATAATATCATATACCTATCTTTAAGAGTTTTTGATAAAACACCAGGGGCTGTTTTTGTAAGATTTAGAATTTTAGTTTGGAGTTTTTATTAAGGAAGAACAGTTGATTCTGATTTTAACAAAAATTATATCTTTTATTTTTATTTTAATTTACGATCGCTGCTGGCTACTCAGCAGAACAAAACCCATGTCGCGATGAATCCACTAAGGGATTTGGCATACTTTTTGTATGCGCCTTCTCGTTTATGTACCTTCAACAAAGACGTATGTCGTGTCCGCCTTTTGAGTGTCAAGCTCGAACGTCGCCAATTGACACCTTTCGGGTGGCGCGCGGCGTCAAGCGAAAATCGGGTATCAAGTGAAAGGCAACGATTTTCGATTTTTCGCTTGAATTTATAACCCTAGCAGTTTTTTTAATAATCGAGCGATGTCGGTTATTTCAATAATCGAGTAGCGATCACAACACTACTATTTACCATAAATTATTCAGCGATATGTGGGCGGGGCCCGAAAAACTTTTCGCGAAGCGATTTCGCCTGCGGTGGGGTTTTCTCCTTCCTACTCTCATATCGTTATTCCATTTATACAAAATTATAGACGATAATAATTTAGGGTCTGTGTCCTCACTCATTTTATCACATGTAACGCGCCTTCTCTTTTTTGCTTAAATCGACTTCCATTAGGAACATCAAGATTAAGAGTTTTGTTTGTCTGCATACATTTTCGAAGAACCATCAGCATCAACTACAAAAGGAACACATGCATAATAACTTAAAACAAACGCCCACGAACATCCGATTTGATTGCACTAAATTATTTTCTGGTCCTGTTTTAATGGATATGTGATGTTTCACATTTATTTTGCATATTTTTACTGATACTGGTGCCTTGTTTATACGAGACATGTAAGGATTCGTATTCATTTTATGTGCATCGTAATCTAACAACTTCGATAACTCTTAATTGATGTTAAATGTTGAAATGCATTTGGCTATCTTTATTTCAAACCGGTCTAGTTAATTTGGGATGAAAAATAAATTATTTAAAAAAAAATTACCTCCGTAGCTCCCAGCGGTTTTCATGATAAATTTCTAGCAATAAAGCAGGGCTGACGAGGGCTCATTATTTTTAACAAAAGATTAAAAGGCAATATATTGTTGCTATATTAAAAATAAATGATTTTAAAAAATATATAAGTAAGTATACATACAATGAGTCCATGGATTGACTCCCGAAGAGGGAAAACTTTTTTTATTTGTGGGTTTATGAAAAAAAGTATTCTTCATAAAAACTCCAGCTTCAGGTCAAGCGGCCCAAAAGCATATCCTTTTCTCATGATTTATATATCGGATGTTCAGAATTTAGAAAAATATGGAAAAAAGCTAAGGTTGAAAAACTACGTACCAATATTAAGTTTTCACTCATTGTCTAAATGTACAGGGCTTGGAAAAAGGTTCCATCCTTATAAAAATATGATTTCGTTATTTACATTTTTGCAAATAAGTTTAAACTCTGTTTATCGTTAAACGATATTACTTTGTAAACTCTTTATAATATACGAGGAATTGTCTAAAACTGCCCAGTAACTACCCATATTATTTTTATAATGTTTTTTTATAACATGGGTAGTTACTTGTCAGTTTTCGATAATTCCTCGCATATTACCCAGGTAGCAGAGTCACGTGAATTCACGTAATTTTGATGGCGATATGTGGTGATATTTGGTCGAAAATGATTTGGGGTTATTCAGTGACGAGTTTGTGACGTCATTTACATATCGTTTCATAACCAATTTTACGTGTTCTAAACACGTATATTTAACGTCATTGTGACGTGTGTTTTTTCTATAAGAAATGATGAAAAGGCTCGATACCTACGAACATAAAAAGTGATTTTGCAAAGAAATCCTTTGTTCAAATATGTAGAATAGGTTACGTTATTAAAAAAAGGGTATTTAGGGACTGGGATCAACAAAATAGCCATTTATCTTTTTCGTATTCTTTTATATGAGCAACCATATCATATTTGAACATTTGAATTACCCGCTGAGAAATTGACAGTCGCGACTTTGTTCGGGTTTGGTTATTCTGTCATTTCTTATTTTATTTTTGTCCCCAGTGTCATATTAACTAGTCTTTGCATCTTTTGGCGTCACCTTTTATTGTGCAAACTTTGTGGTTTTGAGAAAATATTATAACAAATATTAGGTAAGTCTCTTTTAAAACATAAAAAGGAATATATACTTAATTTTAAATATATTCTTAGATAAAACAAATGAAGACGATCAATTAAGTGAGAAACTCATCCCGAGTACAATAGATGTCATCATGTCAAATCGCTGTAACATATTGCCGTCATTATTACGTCAATTTCACGTCATAGTTTTAGTGATTTCGACGAGAATGATAACGTGTTTTCGACGTATAAAACACGTGTCATTGCTACATGGGATAAAGCTTTTACAGAGTAAGTTTAAAAACATACAGGGCATTAATTTATTTATAAAAAAGTGAATTTAAAGGAAAATCATACTTTGTTAGGAGGTGGAACTTTTTGTCAGTACATTTAGGCAATGAGTCAACATTTAGAATTGAAGCGTAACTTTTCAACCCCAACAACTTTTACTAATTATTTTGTATCGGGTCTTTTTTACAAGTAAGGGTACTTTGTTTATGGCTTCCTTCATATTTTTCCAAATTCTGAACACCCGGTATATGAATTTGAGAAAATAATATGTTTCTGGGTCGGATGAGCACAAGCAGGAATTTTTATGAACAATAACTATAAAAAAGTTTCGGTGTAAATCCCTGGACACACTGTATATGACAAAAGAAAAGGACTTTCCAGTATTCTATGTTTAATTTCTATAAACTTTTATATACAGCATTTTTATCTTAATCGATTAATAAGCCCAAGGGAAGAAATCTCGTTTTAAAGGGTGTACGGAGTAAACTTAATTGTTTTATTTCGTGTTTCTATGGGTAGTTAATTTTTTTCAAAAAAATACCAGAAAACCTTTACGACACATTTGTTTAATATTTAAGATATTATAATCTTTAAATAGTATTTCTGAATGATATATAAATATATTTTATATTAGAGTTCCCTCCAGTTTTTATAATTTCATGATAATCACCAAATATACCATGGGACCAAATAGATTCAAATACAGTATCTTGATTGTTAAAATTTATTTTTTTGTTTTTTCTTTCATGATCAAACACAAGCACTATAGGAAAAATCCTTTAGGGCACTCTGGGAGTGGTGCGTGTGCGCAAATAGCGATTCACGTTGGTTTTGAATCGTTGGAGGTTATATTCGTTGGGAAAAACGACCTCGGGAAGGTTGTTACATAAGGATGAAGTCCTTCAGATGAAAGAAGTCTTAAATAATGAAGTTCGAGGAGTACTAAGCTTAACCACATATGGATGGGCGGCAGTGGTTCGTCGTGTATTTCTGCTATTCGCCGCTCTGGGCGGAATTAAGAGGGCAAGATCAGCCGAGCACTTTCCATGAAAATATCTGTAAAAGAGAGGCAAAACCTGTCTACGATGTTCTAGGCTGTCGAGGTTCTTCGTCAGCTCGTGGGCTCCAATCAGACGAATGGCCCTCCTTTCGATGGAATCCAGTAGCCGAAGAGTATGTTTGGGTGCAGAGCTCCAGGCATGAGAACAGTACTCTAGTGATGGTCGAATCTGGGCTATGTATAGTGTCAAAAGTTGTTGAGGTGTGTACAACTTTCTGGTTCGGAAAAATACACTATCTACGCTATCTTGGCGATTGTGACAACGTGGTTATGCCAAGACATATTTCCTCCTAGATTGACGCCCAGCAAATTAATAGATGAAGCCAGTGGGATTGCGTGTCAATCCATGACTATAGCCGGTTCTGTAACTGTAAGTTTTTGAAGGGGAACACAGTGGGAATCTCACAATTTAAAGTAGCAGAATTTGACAAGCCATTTTGAATATTTACTTATTTTATGTCCGTAGAGTGAGAAAGATGTGAAAGAAAAAAACTCTTTGTTTAAAAAAAATAATTTTCTGGAATTTTTTTGGTGGGCTATACACTCGATTATTAAAATCGCTCGAGCATCAAGTACTCGATTATTAAAATCATCGGTTTTTCCCAACACTAATTTATAATACATTCTATTTTTTCAAATAATATCTGGACAACAAGAATTATGTAAACTATTTTTATTTAAACAATTTAAATTTTTGTATAATAATTTCATAGTGGTTGATTATGATTACAGCATGTAAAAGTAATAAAATTAGTTTTGCTTATATTTAAAGCTAAGAAGTCTAAATTGTTTTTTAAAATGGATATACCAGTTTCTGCTTTTTCTTTTGCTTCATCCCAAGAATTACCATAAACGATTAAAACTGTATAATCTGCATAAGAGATTTTCCGGTACTAATTTTAAAATGATCCTAAATTAAAACACAAATCCGATTCATTAAAGTTTTAAATTTATAAGTTGTCAAAAATATATGTTTTGTTTCCTAAAGGAATTTATTTATAGTTATTTCACAAAATACAGGGTACTTCACGGGGAGTGGCATAACCATCGACTTGGAGCCTTAATTTTAAAGTTTTGAACGCCGGTGATCTGTATCTAACGTAGGCGTATTGACTACAATATTTATTACTATAAGAAAACTAAGACAAGGTGCATGGTTACTCCCAAAAACATTTGATATAATAAAGAGACAGAATTTTTTATATTCTGTCAGAATCCTGCAAAGTTTCAATGATGCCAGGTATGTACCGAGTGTCCTAAATCTACCGACTGCGTTTGAAACCGAAAGATATAATTTTAATTATATTGAATGCATTGCTCATGTGTAGAGATTGTTCCACGAAAAATGGATATAACTTAATGACTGCAGTAAAAGTACCTGGGGCGATCCCATTATTTATGACCGTTTGTTATTATTATGTGGAAAGGACCGGATTGTAATAATTATAATTAAATATAGGCACATCAGGTAGGTTAGGTTGCTTAATTTATATTTAAATATCTTTTTGTGGTAAAATTTGTTAGTTTTTATTTCTTGCTGGAAGAGTTTAGTTGTATTACCGATATTATTTTACCAAACGTATAAAAAAACAGTATGTGGCGTCCATGGAAAAACATTAATGGTGCTTCTTCTAGTGTTGCAGTGAAAAAAATGCATTTATCTCTCGATGCTAGGGAAATTGTAAAAAGAGTATATACTTCTTTACTCAACAGAGGACTTTATGCTAGTGCTGCTGCGACTGAAACGTCTGATTTGACTAAGATACCTCTGACTACAGTGAAAAGAATCGCGTCAAATCTCATTAAATCTAGAAAGAAGCGTAAAGATGCCGGTTTCACCAAATGTTTCGACGAAAGCGACAAGGACTTGATAAGGCGAAAAATCTACATGTACGAAGAGCAACGCGTACCTACACTATAGATTCTCTGAAGCAACGGCTCACCAATGATGACACCCAAATAAGTTGTAGCCGCACTAGCCTTTGGAGAGTTTTGTCGGAAATGGGATTCAGATACCGCAAAATTGACAAAAGGCCAGTACTCATGGAATCCCACCGTTTACAAAAATGGCGTCATGAGTATATAACTTCTGGAAGGAAATTTCGTTCTGAAAACCGTCCTATAATTTACCTAACGGCCGAACTTTTTGAGGAATGGTTCAAGAATTGTCTTTTACCAATCATTCCTCAGAATAGCGTGATAGTAATGGACAATGCGAGCTATCACAGTCGCCAATTACATAAAGCTCCAAGCTCAAATAATACAAAATTGAAGATTCAGAACTACATGGCCGCGAATGATATAAATTTTGAAGAAAGTTATAAAAAAGTGATCTTTTTAAAGACATTTTGTATAAAAAAGTATATGTTTGTGACACATTGGCAGAAGAAATTGGACATACAGTGCTACGGCTCCCACCCTATTATTGCATTTTTAACCCAATATAATGTTATAAGAATAATAATAACAATTATAAAATTTTTGTCATAGATCTTCCTGAAACTTGTTGCTACCCCAATCGACATGTCAGACAATCTAAATATCAATAAATTAACTAAAAAACTTTATTATTAACGGCTAAAACTTCACGAAAAGAAATATTGATCAGCTGATGACTCCCGTCTCTTTCTAACCTGTCAAAAAGCGGCATATTTTTAAATTAAATTGATGCAACATAGATGGCTCTGAGTGCTAATTTGGGATTGTTTGGGATCCTCATCTTAATATATTAGTATTTTTAAAAAATTTTGAAAAACAGAATTTTTAGATATTAAACTTGTTTCTGACTTACCCCGCATAGTTTAAAGATTAATAGAAGGATTCAGATTAGGTCACGATGACTTTTTATTAAACTTATAATATTGTTGCCTATTATTCCATGAAGAACGTATTCATTCTCCTTTATGCATATTTTGGGACACCAGGTATCTACTGGATGGTTATTTCTAAAATAAATTATTCAATAATAAATCATGAATACTTTTTAGAATACAAATGTGACTATACAAGCGCATAAATTGCTACTTTCTGATTTTCAAATTTAAAAAAGCTTCTTTTTTTGTAAATTCGATAACTTTTGCCACAACGCATTAAACAATATTTACTTAAGCTTTAAAAGACGTTTTACTTTTACGTGAAATATTTTTTTTTAACACTTTGTTTTAGCCCTGAATAATATTGAAAAGCAATGCTTGGTCACAAGTGTTGCTGGCCACTCAATTCGCACAAAACAAAGTTTAAAAATAAGAGAACTTTAAATATGGAAAAATTATTATTTCCCAGACCACCCGATGATACCTTATACAATAAGGGCGTATTTAGTCACAGTAGCACTTAAAATACTATTTCAGATTGAATGGTACTACCAAGACCAGAGAGGCTTCTCTGGTGATAGGTATGTACACCTACCCTGTACTGACGAGAACAAAAGAGTTCGAAACCGGTCTACAGGTTCAATCTGAAATAGTATTTTAAGTGCTACTGTGTAGACTAAATACGCCCTTATTGTATAAGGTATCATCGGGTGGTCTGGGAAATAATATTTTTTCCCATACATTGGTATTTGGTATTAATACCACCTGAAAAGTATAGACGTTTTACTTTTGATTTAAGAAAACTTTAATCAAACCGGATAAGCTTCTTTCGAGATATAGTTTTAAAAATAAGAGTAAAAAAACAGTTTTCCGATCTTCCTATCGCTCATTATACAGTCAAATATCTAAAAAAATTCTAAATAAATGACGCCAATAAGGACGGTAGCCGCAGCTAATAAATAAGTACAATATGCACTTACAAGTTCAAATAAAAACTACTTAGGTATAAAAATATTTGTCTGTAAAATTTGGACTTAATGTATATTACCGTTTAAAAACCCATTAGTACTATTTGTATAGAAATTAGGGGATATTGCACATGATTACCACTTCGAATATAATGGAATGTTCTTGGTATACTAAAGAGACCTTATTTAAAGATTTGTTTTGTATTTACGTCTAATGTTACAATGTTAAGAATACATATTTTTATTATGGTTGGTTGTTGGTTGGTTGGTTAAAGGCTGGGTTCGGGTGTGTGGCCCGAACAATCACTGCAGCCTTCTGGCATTGTGCACCCCAATCTTGTTAGAAAATATTTGTTCCTTCTATGATGTGCAATATCCTTCTACCAAGTCTGCCATGCGGGAGGTTGTCGCCACGTTGGATGTTCCAGAAGATTTTAAGTTTTCTGCGAGTCGGCTGTATATTATGTATATGGGAGGCAGTTTCATCCTCTTCGCCGCAGAGTCTACATTAAATGAGTCCATTATAGATTCCTTTACGTTAAAGGTGTTTTCGTAAGTGACAGTGGCCTGTTAGCAAACCAGTCACCTGTTTTAACTGGGGCCGCATTAGGGTTTTCCATTCGATAGCATCTGCGATGGTTTTCCAATTGCGGCCCGTGCATGTATTTGATCAGGTAACCCTTGTCATCAAGATAGGTGTTTGTTTTTTCGACCATCTATCTAATGCTGTTTTTGTTGCCTGTTTCGATATCCCGAAGGCTGGTTCAGGGCCTCTGACATTTTGAGCGCATCCAGCTCTCGCTAGTTTGTCCGTTTTCTCATTACCTATTATCCCAGAGTGACCAGGAACCCACAAGAGTTCTATCTTGTTCCTTCTAGCCGCCGTTGTTTTAGGTTATTAAGGCACTTCAGTGTGAGTTTTGAAGTAAACCGATTGGAGTTCAGAGCCTTAACAGCAGCGTGGCTGTCCGATAGAATGTATATCTCTTCGTCGTGGTAGCCTCTTTCAGGATTCTGTCGTACGCACGCTTGTATGGCATGAACCTCCGCTTGATATATTGTGACGTAGTTGCCCATTGATATGATTATGTCCATCCTGGGCTTTTCCCCAAATACACCTGCGCTCACACCGTTGGAGAGATACCCGGTGTGATGTTGGCGCAGAGTTCACACTTCGATTAATTTTATTAACAGACTTCCGAAAAAGAGGTTTTCAATTCGTCGTGTATCATAAGTTTTGAAGTTATTAGTTCAAAAGCCAAATGTTCAAAAGTTCACGTCCAAATTAATAAGCTGTTATTTCGTTAATAATGATCCAATTTTAATATTTTTTTTAGCCGATAGGAAACAGATTCTGGAATTTAGGGCAGAGTAGTTTACGTCCTGCCGTCTAGAGGCATGTATATTTCTTAAAATTTTAATTTGACATAATATCTTGCATAAAAATTGAATTTAATTTATTTTTTAAACTAAATCAATTAGAGATCTAGAGACACTGTACACATTGTTATTGTGAACAAATGAAAAATAATAACAATTTAATTGTTTAAATAGTTTTAACATGCTATTAACCCCACTTAAATTCATATAAAAAATATTATTTTGTTCTTTATCCTCCTATCTACGAAACCCATTTTACGAGAAAGTGGCATCTTTTCTAGTTCGGAAGTTATTAAATATGATCAATCGCAGCGTGCCATGGCACGGATAGAAGCGTGTCAGAACTTACAATCGAGCTAGCTACAGTATGAAGCATTAATATTTCTATTATGTTGTTCGAAAGATCGAAAGCGTGCCATGCTCATCTCATTATTATAAGCATACTGTTTTCATATAAAGTTATACGTGGAGTTTTGATAAAATGCAAGAATCATCAAATTTTTCTAGTGGTTTGAAAATTCGAACAGATCGATGTTTTAATTCTTTCGATTTGTCTCGTCATCGAAAAGTAGGCGTTAGAAAAGTTTTGAAGCATCAGTTAGTAACTCTTAACGTACCAGTAACGGATGAATCCCTTAAACAAAGAATCTGTAGTCATTGCCGTACTAAAGTTTCTGAACACACAAAGATTGTGAGAAGAAGGTAAATTTTACTGTAAATAATGTTTTATAAGCAAATTAATGCATGGAGTGCAATAACCGTTTCGGCGAGGTTGCATAACATAATTTGTGCGTTTTTGAATGTTATATCGATTCATATTTTTGTCCTTTTTTTGGAATGAAAATATTAATAATTCACACTGCAGAGAGGTCGATTGTAAATCCTGATAAGCTTCGCCTCGTCGCACGCTGCGCGCTTGGACAATTCGAGCGCTGGGTGACTTGCGCTCGAAAACATTTAATAACTTCCGAACTAAAAGAGGTGCCATTTTCTCGTAAAATGGGTTTTGTAGATAAGAGGATAAAGAACAAAGTGGTATTTTTAAAATGAATTTAAGATGGGTTAACAGCATGTTAAAACTATTTAAAGAATTAGATTGTTATGGTTTGTTTGTTCACAATGACAATTTTTTTTAAATACATTTCGAAATCTAACAAAGTGTAAAATAAAAAAAGACAGATATTGATATCTCCAAAAACAAATATTTTCAGGAAAATCCTGAAATACGTGTCAACTAATTTTATGTATATAAATTGTAAAAAAAAATTTCGGACGATTCTAAAATGTCGTTAAAAAGTGTGCGGTTTTTATTGACACAGGTAACCAATTACTTGGAATAGATCCACGTTTCATTTAGAAAAGTAACTTCACCTTTATGAATACTATATTGCGATTTTCGAAGCTCTTAGAGATGAAATATTTGTCCTTAACGATGGGATATCAGACAATTATTCAAACAAAATATAAGTTTTTATACAATATTTAACACTACATACAGAACAAACCCGAACAAATGTTAGGTTGAAATTTACGTTTACCAAATGTCCTGAAATATAAATGTAAAGCTTTGTATGTGTATTTAAAATTAATATACAGTGAGCAAATGATGGTCTTTCAATTAATTCTTAAGTCAATTTTAAAAGAATGCATGTGAGAAGGTAAACTTTGTTAAGTCGCTATGGTCATCGACAAACAATTAATTATCCAGATGCGCTGCCTTTACCGCTCTTTTCAGTCTGTATTTAATCGACTCGAGAGCCACAAGCATTAAGGTCAGGCACGGGCAGTACGATGGAGCATAATAATACGGCGTGATAAATATTTTATCAAAATATAAACGGTTCAGCAATCAAACTTAGGAATTCGATTGTTTTTCTTAAAATTGAACGATATTATATACAGGGTGTCCGGGAACATGTGGGAAATCTCCCGGATATGAAGAAAACACGTGAAAAGAATACTATAGGTTCATATAAACTACTTTCGTATCGGCCTCCTCTTCGGAGATATGGGCTCCCAAAGAGCACCAATGGAATCGAGTTTTTTACACATAATTATTGAACCACCTGGTATATTTCAATTATTTTTTAATATGATGTATACCAGGTAAGACCCGTCAAATTACTACCCAAGAAACTGTTGTGAATTACTCACAGCTGCAGGGACGGACTAGCTGTAACACTCATGGGCCCATTTTTTTTACGCCCTGTATGATGAGAACTTTGGACAATGTTTTTTACATACCTTTAACTATTGGCTAAGAATTAAGTACTCTTCATTCATGTCGCTAATCCTAACCGTTTTCGGAAAAAAACGTTATTTTATTTACACCAGCCCCCTAAATTATCACGGGTTAAATATGAAAAAGCGGAATTTTGAAGGTTGAACATTTGATCGGAACAAAGATGTATCTTTTACTGAAATACGCCAAATACATACCAAAATGATGTATATGAAATGCCGTTTTCTCGAAAATCAAAGTAATAAAGTTTAAATAAATCGCCTAGGAAACAATATCATCCATGGTGTGTTATATATTTGAAAGGAGAATTTAAAATATTATCTTTTTAGACTAAGGGTATTCCATTTTAAAAAATTAGGTTAGGTCCGATAACTTTTTTACCTGGCCCCGTATACTTATTCTGAAAACGGCAGATTATTCAACAATCATTATAAATAAACTTCTGTATAAAACATTTTTCTGTATCTCATTTAACTAAGAAAATATAGGATAATTTTGAAATTGTCAATTCTTTGATTTTCCCTCGTATCTCTTAAGCGAGCGAAAATTTTCTAATTTTGATTTTACCATTTTAAGTTAGACCCAAGAAGAGCACATGGCACCTACATTACTTTTTTGATAGCAACAATTACGGAGATACCCCATAAAAGTGTCGAAAATGGGACACCCTGTACATGTGCATAAAATACTCACGACAAATTATTTTGGTTGTCCAGGTATCACTGTGTCAATATTTGCAGACTGCACATTATTGGAGCTGAGGAACCGCAAGATCAATCCTTAAGGTAGATCATATTGGAGTAGAACCGACAAAACTGAAAATCGAGTTCTTAGGTTAGTCAAAATTAACAATATATAGATTAAATGCATTCGTAATTAAAATAATTAAGAAGACAAAAATATTAACAACACTTGCAAAGAGAAATAATTAATACGCCATTTAAGTTAATGACGTATTAACCATTTGTTATTTTAAGCTTGGGAATATAAACACAATTAATATATTCTTTGATTTTTGACCGCTAAAGGACAATGAAACAGTGTAAAGACCTGACGCCCTACTTTTGGAGAACGCCAGATTTACTCGAGTTCGGAATTGTTATCCATCCGCTTTCTTATAGGGATTGGAATTCAAAGATGGCGCTATTTTATACTTTAGCAAAAGTAAATTTAAGCTCGCGTTATATAATTAATCTCCATATTAACTATAATATCGTCACCTGACTGTAAGAACTAGGTAACTCGAAATTTTGTTACTGTGAGTTATCTATCTGACTTTATTTATAAAACCGCAATAAACTAGAGACATCTATTGATAAATGTAAAAAGTAGATGACAAAAAATAGACAGATTTTCTTTGGTGGAATAAATTAGTAAAGTAATAATAAAGGTCTTGTTGATTTTTGAGTTACCTAGTTCTTACAATCAGGGGATGACATGGCATTTCATTTTTGCACCTTCTTTCCTGTACCTATACAGGGTGAGTCGGGTTTGTTCGTTATTTTGTTTTGTTGGTTTGGTGTGGCCGCGGCATTATAATTCATCTATATAAATTCTAAATTGTTGAAAAACATTGTGTTGCCGTTTTTGTTTTGGTAGTTTAGCGTGAACGCGGCATTATAATTCATCTATATAAATTCGATGGTCCATGTAAGCCGTGCGCGCTTTAAGATATTTGCTGACCGCTCTTTTTTAAACCCATTATTTTGAGTCCGACTAACCAAACATAAGTGGTCGTTTTTTTAATTTCGCCTCGTTTTGTTTTAGTCCAGCTTGCCGATGATGAGAACAGAGAAGGCACAAGTCATCCTGCAGTCCGCAGGAGTCTCTACCTACATGAAAGCATTTTTTGCATATGTGTATAAATTATGTCTCGAGGTTTTTTGTTCACGAATTTTAACATGGTCTTTTTCATCCCAAAGAATAATCGTAATTTTATTGAATCATTGGGATGTTATTTTGATGTCTTAATCTCATATTATGACTGGCCTTTAATTTAATTATCGTCTCGAATTTTTAAAAACAGGATGCAATACATAGATTATTTATTTATTAAAATGTATGTATCTTCTTTTGGCATATAGCGGTTATTCAAATAATGTGTGATTTAAAAGTTTATGATCATCAAATGTTAGTTCTTGATTATACAGGGTGTTATGGAAATGACGTATTATATTTAAATGGGTGACTCCTGGGGTGTCCTAGAGAAGCGCTACATATATATTTTTTTTTAAATCAAACGTTTAAAAAGTGGGGTAATTCAGGCCTAAACCCACACACAACTCCTCGGCACATTCATATATGAAGATATTACATTGAGCAGCTGATTAATCAACAGATGTTCAAGCATAATGTTGCCAAAATGTGTTAAACTTTAGTTTCTTATAAAAATAAATATTTAGCTTACTTAGAAAGTAAATCCAGGACGCGATTAAAGAATCCAGGGCACAGACACTTTCAGTTCTTTTTTCTATAGGAAAAACTTTATGCTCATCACCTGTCCTGATGATAGTGTGGGAGTGCATAATAAGCTTATCACTAAACACCAACACTAACGCATAATTACACTTTACAATAACACACATAGAACAAAAGCACTTAATAATTTCACAATGGAAATAATAAAAACGCTAATTTCTATGGGTCATTAACCCCTTACTAAAGATAAAATGAAACAATTATGTTAACAATTGACAGGAACTACCCTCTGAAATAATGGTCTAGTCTATCTTCGGACAAGTCGTCAAACTTTCCTTTTAGACAAATCTCCGCTCTCTAGAGCGCGGTTGCCATTTCCGTGACTATAATTATACAGGAAAGTAATATTATAAGGAAATTCGGCAATTTATGATACTCGCTTATAAAACATCGAAAGTGACAACGCTGTATTTTTAAATATTAGCACGATGTCAACAATCAGCTGTTTAAAGAAGCAGGCAGATATCGATGAGAGAAACAACGTGTTATTTATTTTTAAAATTTTTAGATGTTAAATACATTATTTCCCAGACCGCTCAGACAATAAGGGCGTATTTTGGTCTACATAGTAGCACTTTAAAATAGTAATTCAGATTGAATGGTACTTAGAGATGTGTTATGTGATTTTATTGTGCCGGTTTGTTTTTGTTCGAGTTACCTAGGTAGGTACTTGGTGTTTTTTATAAATTAAGTTGGTGTTAAATAAGTTCGAAAAGCTAAATAAAATTGCATTTTTTTTCTAAAGGGTAAGTGGCATTTATAAACTTTTAAGTTATCCAGATCTGACGGGTGTCGTTCGAATTGAACAAATGAGAACATACCGGACCATTCATAAACTCCGCGGCGGTTCGTTCGAGTCAGTTCAAGTTTATAAATCGGAGATTGTTTCCTAGCGAACTGAACTGAACGTAAAAGTTTATAATATTGTACCCTGAAAAATAAACAACTGTCACACGGTTATTGACTTTCTAAAGAGTTTACCCTGAAGATATGACAACACTGTTGACATATGTTGCTTTGTTTACCTTCCTGACAGGGGCAGCACGTGGTCATTTTTGGTGTGACATAAGGTCATGTACGACTCGAACCCAGAACTTCTTGCTTGCATGACGCACGCGGACGCCCTAACCAACTGCGCCACAACTAAATCAACTTCGGCCACATAACTTATACAATTTTTATGTTAATTAATATTGGGATCGCTCGAGTGAAAAACCGCTCGAATACTTGATTATTAAAATAACTGATATCGCTTGATTATTGAAAAAAACTGCTCGAGTTATAAATTCAAGCGATAATCGTCACATAACTTTTCACTCGATGCTCACCGTCGCACGTCCGACCGCTCGGTGACATCATCGCTCGATGAATCGGAGTTTCAAGTGGTGGTTGGTAAAAACCACTCGAATTAAGGCTACTCGAGTTATAAATTTAAGTGAAAATCATCGCCGAAGACGCCCGATAATTAGTTGTCAGGTTGTTTTCAGAGTTTTCGGGGACATATTTTGTTTTCATCGGGAATTGGGGATGATCTCCGGTATTTCTGGAATAGTATTATAATTTAGCAAAAAAAGTAAAAGAAAATAAAAAGGTAATAAATTCCGGGATTATACACAGCAATCCGGGGTCCACGAAAAATTTCGGGAATATCCCGGCCACCTGGCTACCCTACCTATAATACCTGTAAACGTCATCGCTTGATCAATATGAATTTCGATAGAAATCGCTCGAGCGATTCGCTCGATTATTGAACCGCTCGAGTATCAAGTACTCGATTATTAAAATCATCTTGGCAACACTGCAACAGATTGAAAGATAATAATTGGGATTACATAAGGATAAGGGATACTAATATCGAGTAAAAAGTATAGGGTGTTCCATTTAAAAATATTTAAATCTTAGTGGTCACGGTTTTGTGAAACACACCTGTATATTTAAAAATAGTTTTAAAATATACATCTTCAATAGTCCCCTAATTTTTATATTTAAAGTTTCCCTCTATCGATAATATTATATGAGATATAGAAGAATTACACACTAAATAGACAACCCTGTATATCAAATCGATGCCAGGAGAGCCAATGGGTATGTTTCCAATTATGTAAGCGATATGGTTCCTTCTAGTATGGTCCAAAAATACCCCTGGTAAAGAATTAGATGTCACCAGGAATGACTACCTACGGATTCCTAATCATTTTACTAAAAGAGCAGTCAACACAATATTGTTTTTTTAAATAATAACCTGAAAATCACAAATCTCAGTGCAGGTAAGTTCTAATTACGTCCATTTTTGGACAGCGATTTATTGGAAACTACTACTCAAAAAATAACAAATTATTAGTATTATGGGAAGATGTTTAAACGGCCTTTAAAATCATGGGGTTAAACCATGATGCTGCAAATATTCTTTAAAAAGTCCCCTTTCACAATATTGCAGTGTCTTTCTGATTTTTAATATGATTTACTGGCTATTAAGGGTGGGAAGTTCTCGAATGCAAAAATAATTTCATAATAAGCGAGACCATGTTATTGCTCAATTTGAAGCCTATCGTCAGAATTACATACTGTATATAGGTACATGGTACAAGGGCGGATCCAGAACTTCGGTTTGGGGAGGGTCAAACTTCGGTGGGTCATACAAGGAAATGTTACGAACGTAATATCCCTGCCTCGTTGGTCAAAAAGGTATATATGGTACTTTTCGTATTAAATTGGTAGGGTGTCCCCCTGGATCCGCGCGTGACATGGTATAAAGATCTAAGAGGTATGATACCACGCCGATGGAGGCGTGGCTTGTGACGTCAATGGGCGAGTGATTTTAAAATCTTTTATGGAGATATATACTGCTGTCAGCGACTTTAACTGTCTTTTAAAGGTATTAAAAGGTTTTACGCATTTAATGGTATGGGAAATGAAAGAATAATATCATAGTATTTGGGTATATGTATTTCATGAACATATCTAAGTAGTTATAAACACATTAAACTATTTCTTTTTAATAGTCTATCTCTCCGTGGAGTGCAAGTATGCAGAGGTAAAGAAACTCATAGTCTGCTTCAGTAGTTAAATAAACAATATTTTAATTCCCATACATGTTTCGAAGGCATATACCGTCATCAGCTTCAGTGGAAAATACTTAAGAAGTAAATGTTAACAAAATAAATAAAACCGTATCCATTTTGATTTTTTGTTTTTATCCTTAGGAAAGCGGAAACACCTTATATTTCTGTCAAATGTCTTTGCCTGGTTATCCATATCACAACCGAACACAGCGCACGCAATATTATGAAAATTCAGATATTCATTTTAATAAACACACCACGACTAAATAAGAAACAGTTCTGGTGAACTTTCACTTTCAAAATTTCCATGGAAAACTACGGCAAATGGCACTCACTACGTGACGACCAGTGTTGCCAGATATTTTTGATCAAAAGTAATAGGTTGACGGTTCGAAACTTAATAGAATAGTAAGAAACGGTGTCAGAGTAAGAACAGTACGAAAAAAAAGGTCGTTACTTTCCTATGATATGGGGGCCACCTACAGATTGAATACAACAAGAACGTCTCAAAAATTGTCAAAATAGTAATGGATATATTAAAATTGTAAAAGACGGACAACGCTAGTGGCAACCAGCAGGGGTCGCCGAGCAGCTTCGGCTATCGTCGACCGGTTCCGATGGCGCGGCGGTTGTTTTAAAAGTTTGTCGGAATCTTTTTTTATTTTAGCTGTAATGTGTGTTATATTTCTATGAAATTAATATACGTAAATACTTGTCATATATTATTCTTTCATTTCACATCCATTAATTGCGTGAAACCTTTTAATACCTTTAAATAGAATTAAAGACGCTAACACCGTATAAATCTCCATAAGAAATTTAAAAATCGCTTTTCTTGTGACGTCACTGTGCGTTGCAGACGTAATTGGAACGGTTCGATATCTTACCTTTAGTAATTGCATCATGATGCAATGATGTATTCCTTATAAATATCAACCAGTTAAAGCACTTTTCGCAGGGGATCCAGAGTTTGCAATTTTTGCCTAACTTTCAGTCATATTTTATGGACCGATGAAGTAAATTTCTCTAATTCTGAACCATAGAAAAAAAAACGTCACCATTGGTTAAGTGAAATGTTTTACTTAGTACATCCAAGAGCTCCACAAGTCCGTTTCAATTTTAATGTGCTGGTGGTGCAGTTTAATTAGTTCAAGATATTGATCTGTTTTTCTTATGAGGGCATCCTAATTGGTGAAAGGTGCGTGCAATTTATGACTGAATTTCTGAATACTTCTTTATACAAACTGGATCTTAATAACTACAGATTTTCTGCAGGATGGCACAACCTACCTTCAACTATAGAGGTACTTATCAACTTCTAATTACAATTTTGAATGAAAGATGAAATTCAGTAGTCTCCCCGATCACCATACCTAACCCAATTTGTTTTATTGTGGGGTTATTTTTGCGTACTAAATTCACAAGCAACGTACGATTACGTTAACGCATTAAAGACTACAGATAGGGAAAATATAGACTAGATAGATGGTAGGACCATACTAATCACAGTTTGAGCTGTTCAAAAAAGTGCACAAAAATGTATTGTGGTGGTACTTTTGAGAATATTTAAAAACAAGTTTATTTGTAAAAGAAAGTTTGTAAATCTGACTTATTTCTTTCAGTTTGGGATTCATATCTTCAGTGAAGCTTTTATGTTTAAAATTTGAAGATCTAACAGAAAAAAATATGTTTAATTTTTTATTTAAATATTATATTTTACTTCCAAACTCGAAAACATGTTGTTCAATTGCTTTTTACATACAAAGGTGTTAAAAATACTTTGCTAATTTAAACCATTCTGAATCGTTAAAAATAACAAAGTTACCAATGGTGGACGCTTAATTCGGATATCCCTATACAGGGTGTCCCACTAAAGGTCGGCGAGGAACGATATTATAAAAGCCATAACCCTCATGTCGTTGGGGAAAAAATTTCATCGACTAAATAAACCAAGAAAAATTGATATAAAATATTTTCACGCTTCCAAAATTACCGCTAAGGTGCGCAATTCTAATATACAGGGTGTTAATTAAGTATGTGCAGTAATTTTAAGAGACGATTCTTTGGGTGATTCTAAGACGAAAAGTTCATATAAACATGGGTCCGCACATGCTTCGTTTTCAAGATACAGGGTGTTAAAAAAATTATTTTTTCCCTGCTTCTCTTAGGTACCACAACAGTAATCAAAGAGATACTCTAGAATCTAAAGAAATGTCAACTCGCCCCAGACATCAGTAATCATCAGATTTTTCTTTCATAACTGGAATAAACTATTAATATTCAAAAAAGAATAAAAAAGGCAAACATTGATTAAAAAAGAAAATGTCCATGCATCTCCAGGGACATGCATCAAAGTGGTTCCTATTTTTTTCTAGAAAACAAGAAGATACGAAAAAAATTCAAGAGACAAAAGTGTTGTATTTTTAGTTGCTTAATCCGAGAAAAATATAAAAATGCCAAAAAAAGCCAGTGGCTTACTTTATTTCCCAATAATATTCCTTAAGGACACCACTGGACTCAATAAATATAATCTACTTAGGGCTAAACAGGCAACAAAAACATTAGATAGATGGTCGAAAAAAAAAACACCTATCTGGATGGCAAGGGTTACCTGGTCAAATACACGCACGGGCCGTAATTGGAAAACCATCGAAAATACTATCGAATGGGATGCTAACCCTGACGCAGCCTCAGTTGAAACAAGTGATGGGTCTGCTAACAGGCCACTGCCACTTGCGAGAACACATTCAACGAATAGGTATAAACAACGGATCCATTGAATGCAGACTCTGCGGCGAAGGGGATGAAACCATATATATTACATTATATTGCCAATACGAACGTTCCAAATTACAAAAAGTGTCCTTGGGATGGGAGATGGCTTGGCACCACAGAGTTTGCGCAGTAGGGTGGCAATTTTATGGATCGCGTCAGACCCGGCCCGACATTATTTGTTTGTTGTTATTCGTCGCCATCTTTGGTTCTGGATGCTTTTTCAAATTACAGAATAAAAAGTGGTTCATCCACATTGTTGTCGGTATATATATTAGTGCTTATAAACTTTCATTACTTAACAACAATTTTTGTAAAGGAGTTTTTAATTTGTGGTGATTCGATTCGCTGTTTGTAGGTTAGTGGTTTGTTTTGTTAAAGTTGAAAGGACACAAGTGCATGGTGCTTTTTTGCAAAAGTCGTGGATCAATACCAGGTATAAAGTATTTCAGGTATGTACATATATACGAAAATTTTTTGCTCATCACATTATCCAATCTTCACTAAAAAGCTTGTAAAAAAAAGAAGAGAGTGTCACTCGTATACAATATAATAGATATGTGGTCACTACCTAACCTTAAAATTAATGTATTTTTAATTTGGTGCAATTTGGTAGCTGATGATAATTCCCAAAATAGTCATTCTTAATTTTTGGGTTGGAAAAAAGTGAGGTTAAGAAACATACGACGTCGGATGAAAGGTAAAATAAAGCTCATCGTGTCGATTGTTATAAATATTCGGACGGATTTCGCACCAAAAGTTTACACCAATCAGGGCACCGTCGAATCATCATATCGTCAGAAATCGAAATTTTGATTGCAATATTTTTCCTAACTCACCAGTGAAATTTACATTAAAAACGATGAAATCCGGTCCTGTCGAATGTTTACTTTCACAAGGAAATTTCGGGTTTCTTCTGCGCAAACTCACTATTACCCGTTCGATGCCCATAGCGGGGACATAATTGCAGATGGTATTAGCAATATAATGGTTATATATATGTGGATGAAACCGCCTCACATAATATACCGCTGCGTAGCACTGTCTCGTAGAAGACAAAATATCTTCGGGAACATAAAACGAGGTGACAACCTCCCATATGATAAGCTTGGTAGAAGGTTACTGGACCTCATAGAAGGAACAAGCATCTTCTAACAAGATCGGGGTACACTATAAGCCGAAAGGCTGCAGTGATAGAAAGGCCTTTAAACCGACCCCCGCCTTTAACCAACCAACCAACGATAATTTATAGCGGATATAAAAAAGATCATTAATTTTTGCGACAGTTCGTTTTATACTTTTAAAAATGCGACTGTGGTCACGATCGCTAGTTTCAACTGAGTCTTCTAGAGAGCGCTTTTTACCAATGTTTCGGTTAAATATCATGACAATTTTTTTTATTATTGTGCTCAAAGAGCATAAAAATAGCTACATTTAACGGCTAAAAAAAATTAAATTGAAAATATTAAAGGCAATCAAAAGAAACTTTTTAAAAACGCGAATCATGGCTCCGAGGGAAAAAATTATATGAACTTAAGATATTATCACCACGTGATTTATATGAATCGGAGAGATTGCCCACATTTTCTGAAACACCCTGTACATCAGTTGCCATTGGGTAATCACAAAGAGGAACAAAACAACTTTGCTCATAGGGGTTCCCTCTTGATAAAACGCTAAGATTGTAATTACATTCTTTCACTAAACGAAATATAAAAACACTAAAAAAAAAAAATGCTAGAAAAAAATTTAAAACCCATATATTTAATCAAACATGCAACACCTACAATAAGCAAGACAATTGGGATACACAAGTCATAACATAATAAAATTATTACATATAAAAAACCCATCGCCGTAACGCTAGATGTTCAACAAATTAACAAAGGTTTAACATTTGAAGTACTTTATTAAAGCATTCGAAGTTATTGTTGAACAATTACCTTATATCTAAATACTTTTATAATTCTTTATGTAATGTTCTAAAATTACATTAAGAAAATATCTTAATAGTATTGGAGGAACGACAAGTATTCCTCAAAACAAAACACATTGTGCACATAAAACAAATAAGGCTACAGCCTTAGCAATGTTAGTCCATCAAAGATACATTATAGTATAAGTACTTTGAATGGACCCTTCTACTGTACAATAGTTACTGTAGTAAGAAGACTTGCTATTTTTTTTCACAATGTGAATTTTCACTAGAAACTAAATTTTGGCCGTATCAAGGCTATAATAATGAATAACATAATATAGTGTCGATTATAACCTAAGATTATTATAACCAAGTAACTCTGTATAATCTTTCGCTTATACTAATAAATTTAAGGAATCGTAACGATTCTTTTAAGATTCTTATGGTCAACCTAGAAACACAGACGTCAGACAACAGAATTCGTAATTCCATAGTACATTTGCTAAAAAAATAGTACTTTTCCAATAATTATAATACATGAAAAAAAAAGAGACAATTTTTGTATTAAACGGCTTTACTTTTTTGGATTGCGCTAAAATATTTTCAGATTGATGGAGATATTAGAAATATGCAGGTTGTCCCCCTTATAATGAAAAACGCTTGTATTTTCGGTATTTCTGAATTGTTTTGAATTCTAACGTGGTTAAGTATCATCCTAGTACGCACTTTCCTATTGCTTCTAATTTTAGTAAACTAATTGGCATACGGATTTATAGTGGTTTTAAAATAATAATTATAAGAGTAAAGTACCTTGAGCGATTATTTTATTTCGGAATTAATATCTGGCGTTTCAATGAAGTTTCGAGTGTTTTCTAACTTATCACATTGCAAATTTAATTTTATAGCAGGAAATATAGTACGCCACTGCTTTTAACGCATAGTATTTTTTTAGATGTAAATATTGTCGAATAGAAATAAAATTGGCCACGCGCACGCCACAGGTTGCGTTAATTTATTGAAATTTTATATTTGGAGGGATGCCAAATCGACTTCTGATATTAATTTTGAGATAAAATAATTGCCAAAGATACTTTACTCTTATCATTATTAATTTTTCCTCATCGGCACTTAAAGCTTTAGAAAGCTAAATGATTGGAAATACCCAACGTCACCCATTCTTCTTCAAATTAAAAAAACTCTACGAAAAATGCAATTGAACCAACAGTATGTTTCCTTTATGTGTATAAATAATGAACATGTAGACGGTTTGGCCAAAAAAGCCATACTTTTAGGAAGCGAACTAGATTACCCTCTACCCATTTTAGATTGATTTAATATCACACAAAATAAGATAAGGAAAAAATGGCAACAATGTTGGACTAACTATGGCAAAGCAACCAAGTTTGTTTCGTATAAGTCCACACATTCCAACAGTACTCGGGCATGATAGTTTTAATGTTTCCAGTAGATTTGTTACTACAGTAACTAGATTAAGATTTGAACATGCAAGTTTCAACTTTCATCTCCACAAAATTAAAGTTGTACAAACTAACTTGTGTGACCACTGCTACGTCGCAGCTGACCTAGATCATATATTCTTCGAATGTGCAAAATACACCAACTGTTTATACAGGGTGTTATGGAAATGACGTATTATATTTAAACCGGCAAATCCCGAGATGAAAATAAATTGCAGAAAAATAACCATAAATGGAGCTTTGAATTAGTAAGCGAAATATACACTTCATATGAAATCTCAAAATTTACGTGGCCGCTCCTGAGGCCCTTCGCAATCAATATTTTATTGAGGCAGTCTCAAGTTTCAAAAGAGGTCAGCGCATTGTAGGCGGTGTTGTCATTGTAATTCTAAACGCACGTGTTCAGTTTTTGACAACAAGACATCTTGGCGCGCGTTATCAGTTTTTTTCAAACTTTTTAGACAAAGAAAACTACAATTTTAAGGTACATACTTTCTTACCTTCGATCTTATTTTAAAATAATCCGTTTTATAATTAAATTCCATAAAAAAATAAAACACAAAAAGTATGCCTTTCAACAGAATTAACAGTAGATAATATCACAGATATTTTAAATCACATCACAACATTTCTTATTATGAATTATTTCACAACAAAAAAAAAATCGGGCAATACAACTAACAAAACGTTTAAAATTCGTATACGTCAAGCACGTGGAACGCTCGACGTCATTCCAGTCCAGAGTCGCGAAGGCTACTGAAGTATGAAGGGCGCGCCGCCAGTATTCAAGTAAGGGCGAGACACGCGGTGTGATCTGACAACACTGTTAGTATACTCTAGTGACCCACATTGGTGCTAAATGAATCCAGATGTAACGGGGCGACAGTATGTGGGTAAAAAGGATTTTTACCTTAGTATTTAGATATTCGATTTAAAAAAAAAGTATGTAGACTTTCTCTTGGACTCCGTAGGAGTCACCCATTTAAATATAATAAGTCATTTCCATAACACCCTGTATAGTACTTTACAGAACTTATACAAAAACCATACACCGCTAAACTGAATGTACGTTCTATCAACACAAAATAAGAAATCACTACAAATGATCATTAGCTACCTTCATAAAAATAATATTAAGTTGTACTCTCATTTTATCCATAGGGATATTACTATTGTAAAATCTCTTTTGCTCTATTCTTTGCTAGAATATGTATTAGATAGTATGATGTTCCTATTGTGATACCAATGTATCACTCCCACTGGCCTACCTGTTTGTTTCTCAATGTTCTGATCGGCCCAGAACGAGAAGAGTGTGACCTTGTCTACTTTCCTTTTCTAGATGTCGATAGTTTAGGACTATTTTAGGCCTGCTTCAGAAACTTTTTGGCACAAGGCGCATTGTATAATATAACTGGCTGAATAGCTGAACAGCTCAAGCCAAAAAAGATATACAATATGTCCCCGTAAGTTCGCACCATATGGAAAACTTTTTTATTATTAATTTTACGAAAAAAAGTTACTCTTTATAAAAAGCTCTGCATGGTCTAAAACCTAAAATGCCACTATCAGACATTAAATTTTCCCAGGCATATACGGGGTTTGTCAAAAAATATGAATTTTGCCAAAGAGTAAACTACCTTTATTTTTGACAATATCGAAAATTGTTATTTAAAAAAGTTGATCAAAACTAAAAACCACGTTTAAATATACCATTACACCCATTTACGATGAAAAAATCATTTTTCTTTTTTGAAACGTATGTCTACAATAACAATGCAAATTTAACTGTAGTTACATGTAATCTAGGATGCTCTGACATACAAATGAATTGTTGATAGCAATAAATGTTTGACGACGACCGTCAAAACGCGTTAAAATTTATTAAGTACATAAAAATGGTGTTATTAAGTTGTGAAGAAAAAATTGAAATTGTTTTGATTGTGAGAGAAAACTATAAAACGCATAGAGAAGCAGCAATTATTTTTAATGATAGACATCCCAATAAAAATATTAATCATTCAACTGTTACAAGAATAATGAATAAATTTAAGACTACTGGAAGTTTAAACAATAACTTTAATGGAAAACGTCAAAAACTGGTTGCTAATGAGAACACGCAGTTAGAAGTTATGCTGTCTGTTGTAGAACATCCAAAAGTGTCATTGCGCAAAAGAAAGTCGTTAATACAACAAAATGTAAGTAAAAATACAGTGGGAAGAATTTTAAAACGAAATAATTTCAGACCATTCAAACCAAAAATCGTTCACACATTGAAAGAAAGGGATTATGATAGGCGCTTTGAATTTTGCTCTCTCATCCAAGGAGAGTTAGAAGAGGACCGTTTTTTTCCGAGACGTATCATTTTTTCCGATGAGGCAACATTTTCTTCAAATGGAACTGTCTCGTCACAACATTGTCGCTGGTGGTCTGATAAAAATCCCAATTTTACAATAAAGTCTCGTGACCAATATTCATTTAAAACGAACGTGTGGTGTGGTATTTACAAGGACAGATTAATAGGACCGTATTTTTTTCACCAATCTATGAATGCCGAACGTTATTTACAATTTTTGCAAACTCATATCAGTGACTTCATGGACGAACTACCTTTACAAGAACGTCAATGTATTTGGTTCCAACAGGACGGTGCAACATGCCACAGTACATTGAATGTTAGGGCATATCTTGAACAGTTGTTCAATGGCAAAGTTATGCACAGATTTTCCCATATTTTTTGGCCTGCCAGATCCCCCGACCTAACTCCACTAGATTACTTCTTATGGGGTTACTTAAAACAAAAAGTTTACCAACAATGGCCTTTCCATGATGTTAATCATTTGGAGAGGATAATTACCCAATCATGCCGGGAAATTTCTTCAGAAATGATAAGGAAAGTATTAAGGAAATTTGCCACTAGAACGATGAAATGTATTGAACGAGAGGGTGGATACGTTGAGGCATTAGTTGAATGAGTGAAAATTTAATTTATATCTATTATTATTGTGTTACAATTTATTATTTGTATGTGTTTTCTTATTTGCAATATAAAAATTACAGAATAAAAAAATAACGAAACCTATTTTTTTCATCGTAAATGGGTGTAATGGTATATTTAAACGTGGTTTTTAGTTTTGATCAACTTTTTTAAATAACAATTTTCGATATTGTCAAAAATAAAGGTAGTTTACTCTTGGGCAAAATTCATATTTTTTGACAAACCCCGTATATGCCTGGGAAAATTTAATATCTGATAGTGGCATTTTAGGTTTTAGACCATGCAGAGCTTTTTATAAAGAGTAACTTTTTTTCGTAAAATTAATAATAAAAAAGTTTTCCATATGGTGCGATCTTACGGGGACATACTGTATATTAATTTAAAATCTGCATAAAACGCCAATGAGTTAAATGAAATTTTAACCAATAGAAAAGTGAGCCATAGGATCATAAGTAACCACACCAAAAGTCAACACAATCAATTCAGAAATACCGAAAATAAAGCTTATTGTTTCCATTATAAATGGGGCACCCTGTATAAGCAAAACTTTAAACATGATTTTTTTCCTTGAGTTTTTAACCACTGAATCTTATCCTAAGTTTTGTAAATGCGTTTTTATCAGTGACCAATTGGTATGATTTATCATTAGAATGTGCTATAATTTTCTGAAGTTCTTATAAAAAGATAAGTATTAAACATATTTTCTGTCAAGAATATATTTATATTATTTCGCATCCGGAAAATTATTTTATTTCAATCATTCGCGACATATTTGACAAATTAATTAAATTTGATATAATTAAATGGTATTATACCCTATTTTCCTTTTTATGGCGGTGTAACCTGGAAGATTTTAAACATAAATTTCAGAACAAGAACAGGTAATAAGTGACTATGTTGTAAAGAAGTACGTTCTGAAGTAAACTTCCATGACAAATCTTAAAACTGTTGTTTGATGTTGACCATAGAACCTAAATCGCATTGATCAACAAATATAATCACTTTGATCGGCAAATCTAATGGCTCCGATTGGCAAAAATATTCGCGATCTGAAAGTGTCACAATCGTCCAGCCAGACCTGTGCAGTACAATAAAAATCATTTAAGTACAACAATTCCAATTTGTTCTTACATAATGTACTTAAATTATAATTATTTTAAAAGTTAATATGTGTAAGCCAAGTACTTTCTTCAAGTATTGTGAACAGGTCTGTGGAAAATCAAAGGCCGATAATAATATATAACTTTTGTGAGAAAATATCTTATTTCGCCCTCAATTGGCAACTCCCTCTTTCGCAGTTCATATTTCCTCACACACCAAACAATGATGGGCTAACGCATATTGCAGCATTTTCCACCTCTTTGGCTGCGAGAAAACACCTCAATGGTATCTGCATTCCTTGCCGCTGACTTAAATAAATTCAATTCAACATTATAATAGTTCAGTCGCTGAAGGGCCATTTTGTATATCCAGGTTTACAAATATACAGGGTGATCTGTAATAAATGCGCTTTAGAGTAACTACATATTCTACACATGAAAATAATAGGTTTTAGCTACACGTGCCTCAGTAAAATGTTGGTCGTTAATGAGATACAGGGTGTTAAGTTTAATTTCTAAACTTTTTTTATAGCTCAAACTGTTTTTGAGGTATAGGCATGAAAATTTGTAATTTGGGGGTTGCAGACGAATAATATGGTTGTGGACATTTGTAACATTTGATGATAGGATTTTAATTCATAATTTTCTACATTGTTATCCAATTTTTTTGTCTAAACTGAATAATTATTTTTGTTGAAAGTGAAAACTTTCATGGAATGTTGTTGAGATGCAAATATCTCTGAAACGGATCGATTCTTTGAAATAAATGAAGTATACATTTGTTCTTTAGAAATTACAATTTTATTATAAATTTTAATCATAATCCCAATAAAGCTACCAAGGAAACATTTTTGGGTGTGATATAGTGGACGTATATGGTGAAACTAGCGCCCTCTACAAGTTATTTGAAAAATAATACAGTGCAACCTCGATAATCCGGAAGAGGGAGGTTCGCCATGATTTTTTTAGCTGAGTATGAAAATATTTTATTTATAAGAATATTGTGTGGGATAATATTTTTAGGAGGCAATTTGTATTTTATTTTATTTTTTTTAAGCTTGTTTTTTTATCTTTTTTTTGGTTGTGAGTTCGGGGGACTTTGCACCGGTATCGGTATGATAAATTAATATATTTAGCTTGAAAAAGTTAATACCAAGTCATCCGGATTAGTAAATAATCCGGATTATTGAAGCGAGACAGTTATTTTATTGAAAAACGAAACATTTAATAGAAAACAACTAGAAAGTAGTACATAAACAATAATTATTTAAAACAGAAGCATACTTATTACATTTTATATTGTTTTATGAAGTAATTTGTAATTTTTGTTTGCTTGAATTACCGAGTACTATCAAATCCTGATCATAAAGTACACAGCTGAAATATTTGGCCGGATTATTGAAGAATCCGGTGTAACGAGGGTTCGGATTATCGAGGTGGCACTGTAATAGATTCATGTTACTCGCCCTCAAAAACTCCCAAATACATATTTTCATGTCTTATAGGGTGTTTCCTAACCTCTCTGAAAAAATAAAGGAGGTGAATCCTCACCTTATTTTAAGACGAAAGTATGGTATAAAAGTTTTTCGCATGTTGCTTCGTTTTGGAAATAGAGAGTGTTAAATAAAATATTTTATTTTTAATTTTATTAATAATGCCAAACGATATTCTAACGATATTTCTTAAACATAAAGGATTAGAGCACTTTACTCGTCTATACTACTCCTATTGAAACTGAAGAATACCTTCGACTGCGTATTATTGATGGTTTTAATACGATTCGCGCCAGTCCCGACATTTTGCAAAACGTAAGAGACAATTTAGCACGTCCTGTACAAGGATAGTTGCTGGCTCATGGAGGACATTTGCAGCAATTTATTTGACTTTTTGTTCATATGAGTTCATTATTCAAAGTTTTTAAATCATATGCATTATCAAATCATTGGAATTAATTAATAAAATGAAAAATACAATATTTTTTTAACACGCTGTATTTCGACAACGAAGCGACACCCGAAAAACTTTTATACCACATTTTCGTCTTAAAATAAGGTAAGGATTCACCTCCTTCATTTTTCAGAGATGTTAGGAAACACCCTGTATACATTTTACTAAGGAATGTTTAGCTCAAAGCTATTATTTTCACTCGCTCACTACCGACCACCCTCTAAATGTTTAATAGAATTATTATAAATGTTTTCTCATACATAATAAATTAAAAATAACGCCATGAGAGAGACAATACAATCGACAAGCTTCATGCGGAGTGATCCCAAATACAGAACACATATTTCCTTATTTTTCTTAACGTCGAAGGCACTTAATTTCTTCTGGTTATTTGCAATACTGTCAGACTGTCATTGTCAGACTGAAACAGGGGCGATTTTGGAGATTGAGAAAATCGAAATCGTTAAACAGAACCTATGAACTTATAGTCAATTCAACTTAGGATGGCTAACAATGCCCCATTAAATGGTATGTTGGAGTGACACTGATATTAGCATTATACTTGGAGACCTGATTCCATATGTTAAAATAAAGGTATTAAGTCATGTAACAAAAAGTTCCATTTTGTTTTCTTGATACATCTTGCGGTTAGTTTTCAAACTATCAAGTTGACATTTGGCACATGGACTATGCCTAACGAGATCTATCATTCTGTTATAAAAATGTCGATCTACTGTGCGACCATAGGCATAGGCAACTTTACCTGAAATTCAAATTTAATTTTTGGCATATCGTTCTTGTTTCGACAGTTATTGAAAAAAAAAATACATGTAATTTTAAGATGAGGATCCCAAATGAGCAATCGGGGCCATCTAAGTTGCAACAATTCAGTTAAAAAGTACTATGCCGCTTCTTGGCAGGTTAGAAAGAGACGAGAGTCATCAGCTGATTAATATTTATTTTCGTGAAGTTTTAGCCGCTATTAATAAAGTTTTTTAGTTAATTTATCGATATTTAGATTGTCTGACATGTTGATTGAGGTATAATAAAAAACAAGTTTCGGGGATATCTGTGACAAAAATTTGAAAAGTGATCATATTTGGAATTGTTATTATTATTCTTATTATACTATATTTTTTAACGTAATTTCCTCGTACGGTTTTCCCATCCTTTCCTTTACGAAACAGTTTTAGATTAGAAAAAAATTAAGTATATTTTGCTAAACCTTTACAGAAAATAGTGAAAAAGGTACTCGTTATTCGAGTCGATAAACCATACCATACGAGCTTTTGTCAGCAGTAACAGCCTTTCAATTAGGGTTGCCATATTGACTTCCCGAGTTTTCCTGGGAAATTTTTTTTGCCGGGAACCGAGGATAATCTCCGGGATTTCTGGAATTTATAAAAAAAAAAGGTAGGCAGCGTTACCTATGCCACTGACAATATCAATGTCTAAAAAAAAATATATATAATTGGTACACAATTCCGGGACTATACAAAACAATCCGGAACCCGGGAATAATTCTGGGAAAATTCCGACCATTCCCCACCACCTGGCAACCTTACTTTCAATGGAAACAAAAAAATATATTGAGTTTCCGACTTTTTGTTATATGATTTATTACCTTAATTTGAACATGTAGAATAACCTCTCAAAGTATCCTGATGCATTATCCCAACACCCTGTATAGGTAGGAACAGACTGCACGGAAAGTCTAGAGAATTTTGTTTGTTCGGCTTTGGCCGATAAAACAGATGTACCACAACAAAGTTGAGTTGAGCCTCATGTTGTCACAAAATAAATGTCACTAAAAAATACCTTCTTATGAGACGAAAAGGGCTGGTAAGAATATCAACTGGTACTATTTCGCTACATGTACTTTTAAGAATCTTCATATAAATTTTCGTTGTTTTTATGGACACTTCAGTGAATAAATTATAAATGTCGTCTAAATTATCAGGGCTGCTTAATCTCCGCAAATGAATCGGAATCGGCAGATACCTATTTTACTGGCTTCGTACCAGTAACCGCGACGTAAATATAAAACGTATTCTTCATGTCATAAGTAAGTCCCACGGCTTATTTGAAAGTATGTACTAAACGCCGTTTATTACATGCGAACAGGACAGGACGTTTTGCATATGCTAACGCCATCTTATGACAACTGTACAGCTACCGACTATCTAAAGTTTCAGATCGCAATAATAAAATCGAACAAACCTGAAAGTTTAGAATGCCAGTAACCTTTTACTTAAATCTGATTTGTATATCCCAATATGAAAAATCCGATAAAATATAATCTATAACCAAGCACTACAGAAAAAAAAATAAAATAAGCCGCTATAAGCTACCTACATACAAAAAAAAAATAAAAAGTATACAGGGCGGTCAAGGCACTCACTGTAACCCAGTTATTTCTTGGACGAGGCAACGGAAGTATCGGAATCATCTCCACTGTTGGCATTAGCATTCGCGTTGTCTTGTTTCTTCCTGTATTTGCGATTTATACCACCCCTGTTGTTGTTTCCTAAAAATGTAGATATATGTTCAGCAATAGTGTAGTGAAATATAGCAGAAACACACATTTGTGTGACGAAACTATGACGTTTTTGGTCAATCATAATATCAACGAAATTTTATCGTGAATTAGTGCTTATTATTTTAATACTTTTAAGTCAAATTTAACGCTAAAAAAACCCAGGCAGCAGTTTTCTCTAAAAAGGTTAACATTACAGAACCGCATATAGTCATGGACGGACACGCAATCCCACTGGCTTCATCTATTAATTTGCTGGGCGTCAATCTGGGAGGAGATATGATTTAGCATAACCACGTTGTGGCAATCGCCAAGATAGCTTCTCAGAAACTTGGTGTACTCTTCCGAACCAGAAAGTTGTACACACCTCAACAACTTTTGACACTATACAAAGCCCAGATTCGACCACACTAGTACTGCTCTCATGTCTGGAGCTCTGCACCCAAACATACTCTTCGGCTACTGGATTCCATCGAAAGGAGGGCCATTCGTCTGATTGGAGACCACGAGCTGACGAAGAACCCCGACAGCCTAGAACATCGAAGACAGGTTGGGGATTTGACTCTCTTTTACAGATATTTTCATGGAAGGTGCTCCGCTGACCTTGCCCTCTTAATTCCGCCCAGAGCGGCGAATAGCAGAAATACACGGCGAACCACTACCGCCCATCCATATGTGGTTAAGCTTGGTACTCCTGGAACTTCATTACTTAAGAATTCTTTCAGCTGGAGGACTTCATCCTTACGGAATGACCTTCCCGAGGCCGTTTTTCCCAACGAATATAACCTCCAACGATTCAAAACTAACGTGAATCGCTTTTTGCGCACACGCAGCCCTCCCAGAGTGCTCTAAAGGATTTTTCCTATAGTGCTTTGATCATTAAAAAAAAATGCTCTTTCGAACGTATTCAACAGGAATAACTTCTCCTTGGCCATTAGCTTTCCAGCTTACGATAAACAAGTGACAGATGATATTGTTATTTATTTTAAAGATCAACAGATGATGATCTCTGGCCATAAGTAGAACGTTGATTTGAGCTGGTCAAAAAAAATTATTGACGTCAAACTTCATATCATGTAAAAATCGGAAATACACACACATAAAGTCTGTACATTTTATACGTGCGTCACAGATGCGGGGATCATGGGCCATCGTGACTAAAAACTCCCCATCTTTATTTATCACAGACTCAAAAGCGAATAAAAACATGAAGAGCGCCTGCGGAGTTCCGCAATACATTTTGAGTTCAATAACATGTTACACAAAGGCAAAAGTTACAATCGTAGTTGAATATTGTTTATAGCCATAAAATATATCATAGTTGATATTTTGATATGTCAATCTTTAGAAGTTTTTATGCCTTCAAGTTGAATTTAATCCTAAAAATAGTTCTTTTAGAGCTATTTGGTCGTGTTTTTGTGTGTTTCGGTAAGTTTTTATGAATATTTGTTACTAATATAACTTTGTTTGAGAAAGTCATATCGTAAAATGTCGAAAATTTAAAGGCCTGGCTAAACTCCGTCAAATGGATGTATTCATGATTCTAAGTCCAAACGAATTGACAACTCTAGGTTAGGAAGCTTCTCTGTATTTCAATGCAAGAGCAACTAATTATTTAGTCCGCGTGCCAAGAATTATTCCTCCTGATTTTATCCTTTACGGATAAAAATAGAACGCCAGTTTTTCGCCGTCATCATTTCAATTTTTTTTTTTAATTTATAAATTATTACGTATATCGGAACGCTAGGCACGACTATTATAATGTATATAAAATCGGTTCTTGTTTTGATATTTTTCTTCCGCGTAATTTTGATTGATTCGTATGATTCTTATGAGGTGTAAGTGATGACGCACTGGTAAACATATTTTACAAGTTACAGATAAAAAAATAGTTGCTAAAATTTGAAAGAGCAGAGTTTTCCAAAAATTAGCCCACACTTGAAATGCTTTATTATACAGGTAAAGTCGAAATTAAATTTTAATATAAACTTATACAATTTTGGTGGTTGGACGGATATATTTGCGAAGCAAAATGTTAAATTTAGCAACCCAGTCATAATTCTATAAATTTTAAAATTTAATTTCGAGCATATCTGTGTAATAAAGCCTTTAAGATTTCAATTTCAATAACGAGAGTTATATTGCTACGAGTTACTACTATCACCCAAATTTCAGGGTCGCTAAAAAACTACAATATCCAAAAAAGACTCTTCTAAGAAAATTAGCAACTTTGGTAATTTAAATAAAACACCCTGTGTATTATTTTCTTTTAGAATCCCTATTAACTTTTTAATAACTTTCCTTAACATTTTCCTATACCTATCGGTTATCATCCCCGAGATTATAATTAATTTAAGTTACTGATATTTTTGAACTCTGACAAATTAACGCACTGAAATTTAGTTGGGAGTCAAGTGATACCCAGAGGCTCTTAATCATGTTTCCAAATATTAGTTATAGTACAGGACGTTCCAAAATACAAAAAATTTGATTGTTTCAAAAAATTATAAAAAGTATGTTTTTTTTTTCAAAAACTGTCTAAAAATGTTCGAGATAGGTATAGCAACATTACACATAGAAAGATAGAGAATTTTAAGAACGTTTAATACTACAGATAAAATACAGAGTGCTTCATTTAAAAACACATACTTTTGTAATTTTTGCAAACAATGAAAATATTTGTATTTTGGTACAGGATGAAAAATATTTGGGTATACCTGACTCCCAACCAAATTTCAGTGCGTTAAAAGAGTTAAAAAATATCAACCCCTTTTTGAAGGACATATTTTCCAAAAAAAAGAAGTTAAATTAATTATTGAACAATAATAGATATTTTAAAGGAAAGTTATTAGGAAATTAATAGGGATTCTAAAAAAATAATGTTCCGTTTAAATTATCAAAGTTGCTAATACTTTTTGATAATAAATAGTTACTATTTTATTCTCTGATTGAATTACAATACAAATAAAAATCCTCTCTTAATATTAAACATTACTTTTTGCAAGCAGATGAAAGAAGCCGACGCCGCCTCGTAAAATTCGATCGGAATTCCATTAGAGAATAAAATATACACTATAATTGGACACGAGAACACATTAATTACCCCTGCCTCTAAAATTCCCTCCACGATTCTGATGGAAATTCTGTTGATAGTTTCCTTGTCGTTGGTTGTTCCTATTTGGGTCATGTGGTGGCGGATGATGAGATGAAGATGGTGGGTATCTGAAAATACAATATTAGCTTTAATATTTAACCCTACTTCCTATATTTTATTTCTGAGTGTTGAAATTTAACAAAAAAAAATCTGTTTTTCCCCAATATCTCTAAAACCGCTTTGTATTGATTTTTTTTGTTAAATTTCAACACACTGTATCTCAGAAATAAAGGGGTTGCGAACCTATGTTCATCAAATTATCAAAGCATTATCGCCTATACGCCTAATACTATACGATATTATGGAAGCCCTAAATCTTAGATCTGTGGAAAAAAAAATTTGATGGACTAAATCAACCAAGAAAAATACTACGATTTAACTAAAAATTCAAATTTATTCGAATAGGCTTCCATTTAATAAACGCATAAAAAAAATCATTAATTTTTGTGACAGTTTGTTCGTAAAGAAGTTTTAAATGCTCAAATATGAATTTATATCAAAGTTGCCTAGCAGCTATAGTGGTTCTAGCGAATCCTCGCGCCAGATATGTCAAGTGTCACGTGACATAATGACTTGCCTGCTTATTTCTGGTTATTTATTTTGCCTAGGTTTGTATGACATTCCAGGACCGTACTACAATAGTACGTACGTTTATTTTAAAAATGAAACGAGTCTATTTATATTTTTAAATACATCTTTTATTATTTATTATAGGGAATAAAACATAACACATTGTATTTTTTGTTATTTATTTATTCAAATATATAAAATAAAGTCATTATTTTATAATTACATGTCTAGTAGGTACCTCTATCTTCACAAAAAGATAGGAAGTACGCATCTACATGCATGTCCATCTTTACCTACTGTAAACTGTATACAGTGTGTCTACACATGGACTTAACTATACCTGTAATAAATTGTATCTTCAATTTTTCGAAAAAGTCATCCTTGATCATTTCTTTTCCCTGTTATGTAAATACAAATCACTTGGAAAAATTTCCATGTTTTGTACCGGATGCACAAAAAAACATTTTTGAAAATAACTATGGACTAAATATACGGTTTGCTTAAAGATTGTTCACTCTTGTTACCTCTGTTTTAACTTTAATGTTCACTAGTAACTTATAAGCGTATAGTATCATAACAAGCAAATTCTATATGCACCCTTCTTTTGTATACGTAGGCTACGTATACTGCAAATATGTAGGTTACGTAAGTCATATATGCAAAAAACTAATAAAATGGGTATTTCGGCCTTTCCCATTGGGATTTCGGGAAAGGTAAGAGTAAAGAGATACGAAGTCGGTTAAATTGGGACAATTTTGCGATTCGGTTTTTAGTTTTTTCTGACTTTGTTCGAAGAGATGTCCAAAAATAAATTTAACTTTCTCATTGCCACTTTTCATCCTCCCCAAGATGGCATTTTATGAAGGAATGAACAATATGAGCATGGTCGTTATTACCCATTACTGTCTACATTCAAGTCGCCACACAAAAGTATTACCTGATATTTAACTGAAACAAATCTCAACTCGATCAGAAAGAAATGAAACATCTAGAAATTTTTTTATTAATATTAAATTCACCTTAGTTTCTCTAACGGTGGCATCAGCTGAGGTAGAAGGCAGACAATAATTATGCTCCATAATTATTATTTTCGCCTAAAAACAGATAAATGAAAATATTAACCTATAAATTTTTCATAACGTGACAAGTACTTACTGTGGTTTACCAGATATACAAACAACTCAATATGTAATTAATCAAAGTTTTCAACACAAAATAAACACTTCTAAAACGACGGAAATACACTTTTAAACGTATTAGCACTAATCAAACTCGAAAAATATAAAAACCAAACAAGCTCAATACGGTTCCTATAAAACTGGGGTATTTGGTTAAGTCCCCAAACAGCTGATCGATGACATATTAATGATGTCAATTGTCGAAAAAGCTTGAGGATTCGCTATAAATACTATAGCAGGGTTGGCGAAAATTTGTTGTTATTTATAAATAACTCGAAAAGGAATTACGGTTTGCGCCAATATGTAGCTACTTTTTGGCTCTTAAGCCCATTAATAAAATAATGTGTCATGCTATTTAATTTTATTAAGAAAATTTTAAAAAACCGAATCATGGTTAAATAGCGTCCTCTAGAAGACGCAGTATAAACCAGTGGACATGACCCATAATCATACTTTTAATTGTACACTTAAGTGTAAAATTATCTTTAAAACTAGCCAAAGTTGAATAAATTTGGATGAAAGGTATGGAAGATACAGCAATTATAAAAATATTCTATTTACAAGCTTCCCTCACCTTTATTATCGACGAAAATAAATGAACAAACTATCGCAAAAATTAATGATCTTTTTATATCCGTTATTAAATGAAAGACTTAACAGCGATTATTTGAAAAAAAAATTGAATTTTTGAATCATAGTAATTGTGCCCCCTAGCGGTCAATTTGGAAACGTGAAAATATTTTACAATAATTTTTCTTGGTCAATTTAGTTAATGAAATTTTTTCCCAAAAACATAAAGTTGATGACTCTCATAATGTTTTAGTGGGACACCCTGTATATAGGAGTGTTTAATTAATTATTTATTAAATGGATCAGTTTTCAGTGACTTGTTGAAGAATTATGCCTTCTACTTTCCAATCTTTTATTAGATTTAAGAACTCACCTCGAATCGTAGTGTAAATCTCTTGGCGGATAATCGGTCCTGGGAGGATAATCGGCCCTGGGAGGATAATCGGCCCTGGGCGGATAATCGGTCCTGGGAGGATAATCGGCCCTGGGCGGATAATCGGTCCTGGGAGGATAATCGGCTCTGGGAGCATAATCGGCTCTGGGAGGATAATCGGGTCTGGGAGGATAATCGGCTCTGGGAGGATAATCGGCTCTGGGAGGATAATCGGCTCTGGGAGGATAATCGTCTCTGGGAGGATAATCGGCTCTGGGAGCATAATCGGCTCTGGGAGGATAATCGGCTCTGGGAGCATAATCGGCTCTGGGAGGATAATCGGCTCTGGGAGGATAATTGGCCCTAGGATCAGTTCTAGGAGGATAATGGGGATCTCTTGGTGGGTAGTGCGGGTCCCTTGGGGGATAATGGGGATCCCTGGGTGGATAGTCAGGACTTCTCGGAGGATAGTCATGGTAATCCCTCGGTGGATAGTCTCTAGAATAGTCAATAAAAAATTATTCAATGATGATTCGAATTTATATATGTATTTAGTAAAAAATTTTCATACAGTTTAAAGTGTAAAACAAGCCTCACTCTAGACTAGTCTAGACTATTATAAAAATTATGACAGTAATTCGTATTAACAATAAATACGTGTAAACATTAACTTTTATAATAGTGCAACTTCTATAGCAGTAACTTTTGTTATTGTACGAGTATATAAGCTTCTACGCATTCGCGAAGTAAAATTACGTTAAGCAATTCTTTAACTTAAACTTTCCTGCGATTCATCCAATTATATGTTACCAATAGAAAACTGTAGTACTTTTTTACTGTCTGAAGTTAATAAGTCCGTTAGCATCTTACTCTCAATGCAGTATTATAGATCACTTTTTAATAAAAAATTACTAACGACGACGACTCCTTTCACGTATTGCATTTTGATTTTCATATGTTCTTTTTTAAAAACATGTATGATCATCAACTAAGAAGAAATTGCACACTTTGTTCCTATTACACATTTTTGTTTAACATAACAGCTAATAGGTACATTATTCCATAAAAAGTTTATAATCTTTTCATCCATGATCAGGTAGAATTTAGAATCTTTTCAAGAACATGCTTTTACATTTTGAACATTTACTGTAGTTTACAATTATTAGTGGAGGCGCCCATGGTATTTAAACAACTTAATATATGAAATTTAGAATTATTTCGAAAACGGCTCGATATAACTTATATTTGTATTACAAGAAAAAACTGCATATAAATTCTACATCAAATACCCAAATAATACACAGGGTGTTTCATTTGAAAATCTTGAGAAAAATGATTTTGACACGTGTCGTTTTTGAAACCTTATTATGACCACCCTGTATAAAATATATAAACACTATTAGCTTCATACTATCTATAGGGCCGATATTGGAAGTGCAACCTTAAGTTAGACCTTAGCTAAGGTAGTCCTAACGTTATGGTAAACCTTTATTAAAACTATGTTTTAAATTAATTTGAGGGCAATTGATGCATATTCATATATTCAATATAATGTCAAACTTGTGTTAAGGATGACTTGTGTCATGTACATTATGGTGACTTTGAAATATCGGCCCTAATTGCCGATATTTGAATGTTACATTAAGTTAGACCTTAGCTAAGGTAATCTTAACGTTATGGTAAACCTAAAAAACTATGTTTTAAATTAAATTGAGGGTAATTGATGCATATTCATATATTCAATATAATGTCAAACTTGTGTTAAGGATGACTTGTGTCATGTACATTATGGTGACTTTGAAATATCGGCCCTAATTGCCGATATTTGAATGTTACATTAAGTTAGACCTTAGCTAAGGTAATCTTAACGTTATGGTAAACCTTTATTAAAACTATGTTTTAAATTAATTTGAGGGCAATTGATGCATATTCATATATTCAATATAATGTCAAACTTGTGTTAAGGATGACTTGTGTCATGTACATTATGGTGACTTTGAAATATCGGCCCTAATTGCCGATATTTGAATGTTACATTAAGTTAGACCTTAGCTAAGGTAATCTTAACGTTATGGTAAACCTTTATTAAAACTATGTTTTAAATTAATTTGAGGGCAATTGATGCATATTCATATATTCAATATAATGTCAAACTTGTGTTAAGGATGACTTGTGTCATGTACATTATGGTGACTTTGAAATATCGGCCCTAATTGACGATATTTGAATGTTACATTAAGTTAGACCTTAGCTAAGGTAGCCCAAGGTTAAGGTAAACCTAAAACGTTCCGTCGCGTTAGTGGCGATAGTCAGCCGAGTTATTATCGACGAATATTTCGATCACTTGCCAAATATACTGTTTCGACCAATCAAATTCTTTCATTTGCACCATTCACATGTAATTATACTGATAAAACTGTCTCATTGGGCTATAACATTTTTAAAAAGTGTTCCTAAGTAGGCTGAGTACTAGATAAGCTGCTTTAATAAATGTCAAGTTTGAATGACTTATATGTAGATTTTTTAAAGTTTCCTTATTATTTACCCAAGACCATCGGAAAACTACTTTAAAGATAGGATTTCGGTAAAAAAATACGTATTTACGGTTTATTTATAATATATTTTCCTATTTATATTGTTGATTTGTTTTCTTTCGAAAATTTAGTCGCATAACCTTAAACTTACGAAATTATTCTCGAATATTATAATATTTAATGTGCTGGAAATAATCTTATCAAATATACCGCGAATGTAACACTCAAAATTTTATTTTTTTTTGGAAATTTTACTCAATGATTGTTTGGGCATATTTATTCATAGATTAAATCACTCGAGCTTCGCTATCGGGATTTAATAAGAATAAACATGACAACGACATTTCGTAAAATTTCCAAAACAGAACAAAACTTATCGTGAATATCGTGAAAACTTTATCGATAAAAAAACAAACTGTAGTTATATTATCTTCAATAATTCAACCTTGACGTACAATGTTTGCGCAAGCAAGTTGTAATGCATGACGGAGCGTCTTTTTGGGCATTTACAGATTGCTTTATTCCAAAATTATTATTAAAAAATTAACAACAAAGTTATTTAAGATAACTTCTTCAACCAATAACGTTAAATCCGCCTAGTTTTTGTTCACCAATGCATACCTTGGAGGGTAATCTCTAGGGTAGTCCCTGTGCGGGTCTGGATAATCCCTGGGATCTCTCGGAGGATACTTAGTTGCATCTCCAGCAGAGGTAGGCAATGTTACATTTACCTGAATCGTTGATGCCTTTTCTTCTGGTTTACTTGCAGCTACAAAATAAAATATAAATATCTAACCTGCCAATAAAAAAAATGAAGTTATCTTAGAAATTCGACCCTAAAAACTATAGGCAAAATCAACTGGGTTAGTTCAAGCAGAAAGGTTCTCATAGAGGGTCTATGCTATGGAAATACATAAAAATTTCCCTAACATTTCCAGATTCCAGATTTTCCCCGTCACTTTTGAATATAACAACATTGCAAATAAATATGAAAAATTAAAATATTTTTTCTGAAAATTAACAACTCATATTTGCGAAGTCATTTGAAATAAAAAAACCTATAGAAACAAAACATATACAAAGAGATAATAGATTTATTTCAAACCTTACATTAAAAAGCACGTTATATTGAGATTAATAACTAATTCTTATATTAAAGAACGAAACCACATATATTTTTTTTAATTCAGTCACCATCGATGCGCATTTTATATGTTCTGTCATTTTCTAGCTCTGCTTTCTTTCTTCCAAGAGCCTTAATCTCTGACGTGGCTTCTCTTTTTTACTTTCATGGGAGAATAGAAGTACTATGAGTGCAATACATCAATTTAATTAACGAATATTCAAAAATTAAAGTCCTAGTTAATAAGCTTCATTTTGTAAACAATGAATGTATTTTAATAATTTTTGTTTTAACTTATAGAAAAAGACACTAGAGTTTAGGGCCGAGCAGTTTACGTCCTGATACATCTATTTGTACAGTGATGCTGATGATTCAAGTGAATACTGAATACCAGTATTACAATACAATTAGTTGACACGCATTTCAGGATTTTGCTGGAAAAAATGTATTTTACAAAATATCCACACATAAATTTTTAATAATATTCTGAATTTTCTCCGATCTTCTCATACTTGAAATTTAATATCTCCAGTTGTACTGATCGTATCAATGTAGGTCTTTTTTTATTCAACACTTTGTTATTTTAGCTTTCGAAGTGTATTAAAAAATTGTCATTGTGAACAAATGCAAAATAATAACAATTTAATTAACATGCTCTCCTCTCACCTTAAATTAATTTAAAAAAATACCGTTTTGTTCTTTATCATTTTATCTGCAAAACCCCTTTTACGTTAAAGTGGTACCTCTATTAGATCGGTAGTTATTTATTTTCGAATGCAAGTCACGCAGAGCGCGCGGAATGCACCAGCGTGACGGGTCGAAGCGTCTACAATCGAGCTTGGTGCAGGGTGAATCAATAATATTTCCATACTTTACTTACTATACTTACTAAAATTCGGTTGCAGATAAGAGGATAAAGAATAAAACGGTATTTTTAAAAATTAATTTAAGGTAGGGCGCTAGCATGTTAAAACTACTACTACTATTAATACTATATGAAATTCTTCGCTGAGAGTAGCTTTGTATGTACATGATTCAATGTGTGAATGTTTGTTTGAGGCTGTTTGACTCCCTTGTGCTGCCCAGACTTGAGTATGGAGGTGTAATTTGGTCTCCTCACTATATTGTGTGGTCTAAGTCGATTGAGTGAGTGCATCGTAAGTTTCTCAAATACATGTATTTTAAAAGGTTTGGTTATTACCCTGTGCAGGGATATGATCATAGAAATTTGCTTAAAATATTTAACAGACTATCATTGGAAAAGAGAAGGATTAAGACATGTCTGCTCACTATTTTTAAAATTCTAAAGGATAGCATTGATAGCCCGGAGATCCTGGCCCAACTGCCTTTGGCTGTTAATAGTGTAAATACTCGTAGTAGGACAGTTTTTTATTTGGAGTTCCCAAAAACAGAACTTTATAAAAATTCCCCCCTGTGTATCGTATGTGTAATTTGTATAATGAGTTTGCGTCAGATATTGATTTAGCTATGGTCAGTTTAAGGCAGTTTGGTAAGCTTATAGACAGTAATTTAATTGAAAATTAGTACTATTTATATGAATATACCTTGTTATTTGCCTATAGTAGTATAAGATTGGTGTGTCTGTTATTGGTAATATATTACTGTTGATACGTCATAATAAATAAATAAATAAATAAATAAAATGATCACAGGAAAAAATACTTAGTTACTGCAGAATCAAAAAAAACCTTACTTACCAGGAGGTGGATAGGGTTCATGCGGTGAATAAGGAGGTCGTGGATAATCGGGATATGCTCGAGGAGGACCAGCAGGAGGGTAGCCCGGATGTTGACGAGGAGCATTATGACTGCTGTCATATGGCGGTGGTGGGGTACGATCTCTAGGATTTCTATGATGGGGCCCAGCTGATCTACCTCGCTGGTTATTTTGATTGCCGCGATTAAACTGGCGACCTAAAATTCAAAAACAAATTCTGAATAAAAAGGTGGATGTTCACACAATACTTCGTCTACGATCGTATTTTTAGCTTAGAATAAAAAATCTAAATAATTACTATTTAAAATTTTGACAGTCGGTATAGTTCACAAAACTTTAATCAAAATAGAATATGCTCCCCTATTGATTTTGAATACATGGACTGTCACGGAAGCGTGCGTGAAGGAAATCCCACAAGGAACCCGTTGTACTTCACGCATCGGTTGTGACGTTGTACTTCACGCATTAGTAGTGATATTTTTCATACTTCCTATTTCGTCACCGATTAACAATATCACGTTATCGTATTGTAATCAGGGTTGTTAATGTCGCAGAAAAATTGAATTTACTACATGTAATTAATGTTTTGATTGGCTGAAAGTGTCAAAAACACAACATAAAAAAATGTTTACACTAAAAAAACAGATGGAAGTAGTTAAAATATTGAAAAACTATCGACTCCGATTATAGCATCGCGAAATCACATCGGAAAGATGGAAGCTACGATGATAGCAAAAAATAAAGAGGACATCAGACGTTTATGGTAGCCAAAAAAAAAGTTTTTTCAAAGTTAATTTTTAAACGTCAATATCTTAGAAACCCCTATTTCCAGGCGTATGGTTGGTTATACAAAAAGTTCAAAGTTTTTATCGTATAATTCTAAATTAACACAATATACTGGATGTTCAATTTACAAAAAATCTCCATTCTCATACCAAAATTTTACATTACAAATGCGCAACTGACCTTACTAATTGACATGTCCGGGCATTTAAAGAAACAAATCCTCGAATTTTAAACAAATTTGTACAATACATGTGATATTATGTGCATTCATCAATAAAAGAGTGATTTCTATTTAATAGTTTGCTCATAAGCGGGCACAAAAGCTGTAACCGTGACTGTGGCTTATGGGCGCTTTCACTGTAATTGCTAGTTTTGTATCCTTTTTTTTTTTAAATAAATATTATGTATACATACAGGGTGTTATGGAAATAACTTATTATATTTAAATGGGGGACTCCTCGGGTGTCCTAGAGAAAGTCTCAATACTTTTTTTTTTAAATCGAATATCTAAATACTAAGGTAAAAACCCTTTTTACCCACATACTGTCGCCCCGTTCCATCTGGATTCACTTAGCAACAATGTGGGTCACTAGAGTATACTAACAGTGTTGTCAGATCACAGCGCGTGTCTCGCCGTAGCTTGAATCCCGGCCACGCGTCGCTTCTTCAGTATGTTTCGAGACTCGGGAGTGGGACGACGGTGGTTCCACGTATGTCGTGTCAGCTTTCTGAAATTTCATCATTTCGGGTGGAGCGCGGCGTCAAATGATAATCGGGTATCAAGTGAAAAGCAACGATTTTCGATTTCTCGCTTGAATTTATAGCTAGAGTAGTATTTCTTATCGAGCGAAAAACTGCTTGAATATACGAGTAGTATTTTACTTCGAGCAGTACATTTCGGTCGCCGTCAAGCGAGGCTCGGGTATCGAGTGAAAGGTATTAAGTAACAAGCGACGATTTTCGCTTGAATTTATAACTCGAGCAGTTTTTTTAATAATCGAGCGATGTCGGTTATTTCAATAATCGAGTACTCGATCGGTTTTTCGCTTGAGCGACCACAACACTGCCAGATTAATCGAGTACTCGAGCGGTTTTTCGCTCGAGCGATCACAACACTGCTAGATATATGAATGGCTAGGGAATACATATTTCCTATAAGTTGGATCAGTCTAGAGTCTCCCGATAGTGTCTGTATCAATAAAAATTCAAAAAAAAATCAACATTTTCACTGAATTATTTCTGTGCTAAATTGGGTTTGCTTCAAATCTTGAATTAAAATTATACATTTCCTCGAGATACTTACCTCTCTGGAATTTTGTGGTTGGATTTGTAGCAGAAGATTTTCCTTTGTTCTGATCCTTCGATTGATCCTTATTTTGATCTTTGGATTTGCCTTTATTCTGATCCTTAGACGGGCTTGGACTAGCCTGCGCAAATATGCCCTTATGGACATATTCAGAGAACTTGTGCTCCTTATTAATCGACGTTTTTTGGGAGTTAAAAAGTTCCTTTATTTTTTTACCATTAAGATTCAATTTAAACAGTTCTTCCATGCTGTTGTTGATATCCTGCGGCGTGACATCGTCGGCCTTTCCCAATTTCCTCTGCATTTCCGCTGCTTCAGAAAATATTTTTTTCATTTCATTGTGTTCTCTTAGAAGTCTCTCCAAACCGGCCATCTTATTAAGATCAGCATTCATTCCTAATCCCTTCTCCCTAAAAATTACGAAAGTAAGTCATATTTTAGTAATCATAGTTTTAAATGCACGCGAAGATGCTCTCTATTGGCAATTTTTAAATACAAGAAGCATGTAGGCTAAATATTTCCCTATACAATAACATGAGCCATAAAGCAACTAGAGATAAGTCTTATAAGTTTTGTTTTATTTGGCTAAACCTGTAAAGATGCAGTTAAAATAAAGTTTAGCGAGATCGCTATAAAGAAGAATATCGGACTGTAGGCTTTGAGTTAGAGGTGACTTTTTTTTGCACACGGCTGTACAAATCGCTCGAAATAATTATTAGTTATACAGGGTGTTATACATGTCAACAGTTACAGCCTGTCAGAGTACAATTTTTTACTTCTACCCTTCACCTGCAATTAAAATTTATTGTTTGGCATAAGTTTTTTGTTTAGACAGTTATTGGAAAAAAGGACATGTCATTTTATAGATAAAAGAATATGTAATAAAAAAGGTACTCTTTATTCGAGTACGTAAACACCGCATAGACGAAAAACTTGAATTACAGTTTTTGTTAGCAGTAAAGATTTAATTTTTCGAATGGAAGAGTTTCCGACTTTTTGTATATGATTTACTACCTTTATTTTAACATGTAGAATCACCTCTACAAATATCCTGATGCATTATCTGAACCCCCTATACAGTATGTCCTAAAAAAGTAACATATGGGAAAATCTTATATTACCGATTCCTCAAAAAATTTTATACTTGATTTTTTCCATCACCTGTCAAATTTTTTTACCAATAAAATCCTTTCGTTTACACCAATACCCAAAATTATTTTGATAAATATTTCATCTGCCTTATAAGTGATACATCTGTGTCATTGGTTCAAAACATTTTAAAAAGCATTTCTAAGAAGTAGGCCAAGTACTCACAAATAACTTTAAAATATTTGTCACATAACCTTAAACTTACGAAACATCAACAGGTTTCACGTATAGAGTAGAGAGCACAAGCTAGTATCGATATCGATATCGATAACTATCGATATTGTATATTTAAAAGTATATCTCGAAATATTATATTTAATTTAGGTTCTGGAAATAATCTTATGAAATATAACTCGAGCGCCGTTATTACGAATAATCTTATTCATTGAAACACTCAAAAGTTTTGTTTTTTTGGAAATTTTAGTCAATGATCGTTTGGGCATGTTTATTCATAGATTAAATCCCTTGAGCTTCGCCCCCGTGATTTAATCAGAACCAGCGACATTTCGTAAAATTTCCAAAATAAAACGTTTCGTGAACACGAGAAATTTTATCGATAAAAATCTAGCTCTAGTTATATCACCTTTGATAAAAGTTGGTTCATGTCTTAAAACTATAAACCCATATTTGACATTTCAACGGCGGACGCAAATGCCATCAAAATTTAAAACTTAATCCAAATACGAAATTTGAGTTATGTATCTCAATATACAGGGTGTCCCATAACTAATGGTACACAGGAAAACTGCAGATTCCTTGGGTAAAAATACTGCGATTTGGCCATACTTAGTTCAGTTCAATAGTTGGTAATAACCGAGATACACGGTGTCCAAGTAAAAATTTAATTTTCAATTTTCCTAAATAACTTATTTCTGAACCGATATTTTTGCACAAAATTGTGTGACTAGGGTTTTTTTGAGGAAAGGAATTCGAATTTGTTAATAATTTTGATGTATATTGTTGGGGGCGCTCTCTGCGGTACTCTGGATACATAAAAAGAAGTGTAACTTTCTTAGGCCTTAGTATAATTATGTTTTTATTAAAAATATCAGTTCTTCCGTCATTTTTAAGCAATAATGGTATACTTTGTAAATATCGCTCCGACTAACCGTTTCCGAGATATTTTCAATTACAATTTCTAATGCGCCCGTTTAAAATTTGATTTGTAAATGTGAAATTTGTCACAGTAGGCTTTGGTAAAAACAAATACAATGAAATCACTTTGAAATCTCATTTCTGTCAAAGTTTATTTTCATTTGTCAGCATTGTGGGTGTTTTTAAGGAGTTTTTGAAGATACTGTAATCAAAAATTAAACTAAAAATGCCGCGACATAACTTGCGTCCAAAATAGTGGAGGATCCTGTTTCTCCCAGTCCGTCGTATAGGCTTCTAAAAATTTTAAAATCTGGCTGCCTTCTATTTGGATACATTTCCAAATACCGCCGAAGTGCCCCGCGTCTGTTAAAATTTTCTTGTGCGTATAAACATACCATGTCTCGCATTTCTCCGTTAGAAAACAGTTATGTCGCGGCATTTTTAGTTTAATTTTTGATTACAGTATCTTCAAAAACTCCTTAAAAACACCCACAATGCTGACAAATGAAAATAAACTTTGACATAAATGAGGTTTCAAAGTGCTTTCATTGTATTTGTTTTTACCAAAGCCTACTGTGACAAATTTCACATTTACAAATCAAAATTTAAACGGGCGCATTAGAAATTGTAATTGAAAATATCTCGAAAACGGTTAGTCGGAGCGACATTTACAAAGTATACCTTTATTGCTTAAAAATGACGGAAAAACTGATATTTTTAATAAAAACATAATTATACTAAGGCCTAAGAAAGTTACACTTCTTTTTATGTATCCAGAGTACCGCAGAGAGCGCCCCCAACAATATACATCAAAATTATTAACAAATTCAAATTCCTTTCCTCAAAAAAACCCTAGTCACAAATTTTGTGCAAAAATATTGATTTGCAGATATACTAACCTCATATATTTCAAATAGGCTCTTTAGAGTAAAACAGGAGGATGAATATTCTGACCTAAAAGAAATAAGAGCTGGGGTACCTCAAGGAAGTGTCCTAGGGCCCATTCTCTACTTATTATATACTAGTGATCTTCCAATCCAAGAAAATATAACCCTGGCTACATTTGCTGATGACACTGCTCTTCTTACAACTGATCATGAGCAGGAAAGAGCCACCAGAAGATTACAAATAGCTAGCAATTCTGTAGTAGAGTGGACAAAAAAATGGAAGATTAGGCTTAACGAATCGAAATTTGTACATATTAATTTTACTAACAAAAATATAACTCAGCCTCTTCCACTGGACATCAACGAAAAAATTGTCCCTTATGATCTTAAAGTAAAGTATCTAGGTATAACTCTTGATGCCAAGCTACGATGGAAAGAGCACGTTAAAAGAAAAAGGGCAGAACTTGACTTGAAATATAAAGAGTATTATTGGCTTATTGGTAGAAATTCTAAATTGTCGATATGTAATAAATTATTAATATATAACCAGATATTTAAACCAGTATGGCTTTATGGCATTCAGCTATGGGGCTGTACCAAAGTCAGTAATATAAAAACAATACAGACGTTCCAGAATAAAGTGCTGCGCAACATTGTAAATGCCCCTTGGTATGTGCGCAATGCGGATATTCATCGTGATTTAGAAATGTTCACTATTAAAGAAGAGATTAAGAGGTATGCTCTCAAACATGAGGCAAGACTACATCTTCACGACAACGTGGAAGCCATACAATTACTGGACAACCAACACCATGTCCGGAGGTTAAAGAGGACAAAACCATTTGACCTAGTATAGCGTGTCAGACAGGACAGTAATTGAGTGTAAATAGTTAATAGATAAACCTAAGGGATATCATTGGATTGACTTTAGATAAGTACCTAGTTTTAAGCCTTATTAGATTAAAATTAATGGTTAGTCTTCTAGAGTTTTAATATGTAAGCACAAGCGGTGCTGATTTAAAAAAAAAAAAAAAAAAAAAAAAAAATATTGATTCAGAAATAAGTTATTTAGGAAAATTGAAAATTAAATTTTTACTTGGACACCCTGTATCTCGGTTATTACCAGCTATTGAACTAAACTAAGTATGGTCAAATCGCAGTATTTTTACCCAAGGAATCTGCAGTTTTCCTATGTACCATTAGTTATGGGACACCCTGTATAATGTTTTTTTTCTTAAACTCATTTCTCCTTACGCCTGGTCAATTTTTTATTCACGAAATTTTTTTTTCTTCACGAAATTTAAATGTATTTATCAAATCACTTTAACATTTGTTTATTATAAAAATATGTATTAAGTAGTTCGCAAACCTTTTAGTTAGAACTTTTCAATCGATACGTTAAGATATTAGCGTGTATCACGCATATTTAAACATATTTTACCCAACTTGTGTTGTAATCAAAATTATGATGGAATCGAACATTATTCATATAATGGGAAATAACTAATAATTTATTTCGCATTTTCACCCAGTGCGCTCAAACCAAAAACCTATTTTTTTTTAAATGCATATAAAATAAAGTTTTGCTACTTTAAAGAGTGGGCCGTGAAAACAATTGAAATACAAATAAATAACAGAATACTTGTTATACATACGGCTTGTTATGTGGGCTTGCTTTTTGAATTATCGACCAGAGGCGTACCGTTAGGGAAAAATAGAGTTTAGAAATATAAAATTAAAATTGGGATACATAACTTCGTATTTGACTAAGTTTTTAATTTGCAACAAGATTTCCATATAACATTTTTTTGTATATGTATATCCCTTATAGTAGATCATTTAGGGTGTTTCTCAACTGTTTTTGATTAGCATACTCTAGATGCAAAAGCAAAGCCACAAACAAGCTTATCAATAATAAATAAATTCAAATTCTTACTTGAGGATAACATGGTGAATATATTCAGCGTAGGAATCACTAAATGGTGCAATGGCATTATTTTGCAGAAAATGGGCAAATTTAGCGTTGCATTTGACAATAACATTAAGTTCCTTTTCTAGGTGAATTTTACGCTGCTTTACATTCGCAATGATCTTTAGAACATTTTCTATAACGAGCTCTTTGGTATTAATACTCTTCAAAACGGTATCGTCCGTTTTCTCTATATGTTTCTTTTTGGTCATGTAATAAACATGCATGTGAACTCTGTAGCTATGGCCACACTTATTACATTTTTGGCTCGGACCCATGGAAGCACAATTGATGAGTTCTGGACTACCCATAATATCCTTGGGAACGTTCGTGAGGTAGCAAGGATCGTGACATCTTGTTTTGTAATGCCATTCATTTTTCTCGCCAACCTGAAAATCCAGAAAATATTCATCGTAAAAAAATGTAGAAATATTTCGGCAACAGGCTATGGTACAGGGTTAGTCAACAATAGCGTAAAGTTCATTTTCTCCTTTACGTTAAGAATAGTTTTCATGTAATATACCCGATTTCGATCTACAGCTGTTTTCGAGATATCACAATACAACCAACATGATAATGTTCATGGAAATAAATAAATGGTACTTAAAAAAAACAGTAGCTTCATAAGTATAATATGTGGTTTGTTATCAGGATACTACAATAAAGGTAATAATTTTCCTTTATTTTCTTCCTTATTAATTAATTCTGCCGTGCAATACAAGAACCTAGTAAGTCGTAAAAGTAAATTTTAAGACAACTTCTTTAATATTTAATTTATTGTTATAAAATTTTATACACAGTAAGCTCTTGTTACATAGTTTCATTTTCCAGAAAATCATTGATTTTTATTAACAAATAAACAGTTAAATAAATATTAAAAACTTACTACTCTATTTTAAGTAAGTCGACTTACTAGGTTCTTATATTGCACGGCAGAATTACCTGATGATCGCGTTTAGATTTAGAAAACAGCTGAAGATCAAAATTATTCAGAATTTCAAGTAGAACTCAAAATCGAATAACATTTGGACTATTCCATTTAAAAACTGAAATTACGTATGCCCCGACTTTTTGAGCAATCCTGTAGAATATAAAAAATTCTCAAAATTTGTAAAATTTGAAAATAAAATTGACGGGTCAGTGACAATTTAAAATTCCATGACTGTTACAAGTTTTCCAGGTCAGTCCGAACCATCTCCAAAAACAAAGTTCTAGAGATCATTCAGGTGCAAATTCTAAATTTATATTGGAATATACGGGGTGCCCCACAAACACTTGGCGAATATAGCTTAGGTTTTGTTAAAAAATAAAAAAATATTTTTTATATATAATGTTATACAGTATGTCTCCGTAAGTTGGTACCATATGGAAAACCTTTTTATTATTAATTTTACGAAAAAAGTTATTCTTCATGAAAATTCTGCATGGTCTAAAACCTAAAGCGGAACTATCAGATATTAAATTATTCTAGTCGTATAAGAGCTTTGTCAAAAATATGAATTTGTCCCAAGAGCAAAGTACCTTTCTTTTTAACAATATCGAAAATTGTTATTAAAAATGTTGATCAGATCTAAAAATCACGTTTAAATATGCAGTTACACCCATTTGTGATAAAAAAAATTTTGTTTTTTGAAACGTATGTACAATAACAATGCAAATTTAACTGTAGTTACGTTACATGTAATCTAGGATGCTCCGACATACAAATCAATTATTGATAGCAAGAAATGCTCGACAGCGACCGTCAAAACGCGTTAAAATTTATAAACTACATAAAAATGGTGTTATTAAGTTGCGAAGAAAGAATTGAAATTGTTTTGACTGTGGGAGAAAACTATAAAACTCATAGACAAGCAGCAATTATTTTTAATGATAGACATCTTAATAAAAATATTAATGATTAAATTGTTAGAAAAATAATGAATAAATTTAACACTAGTGGAAATTTAAACAATAAATTTAATGGAAAACGCCGAAAACTGGTTGCCAATGAGAACACAGAGTTAAAAATAATGCCGTCTGTTGTAGAACATCCAAAAGTGATATTGCACAAAAGTCGTTAATACAACAAAATGTAAGTAAAGTAGAGTGGGAAGAATTTTAAAACGAAATAAATTCAGACCATTCAAACCAAAAATCGTTCACACATTGAAAGAAAGGGATTATGATAGGCGCTTTGATTTTTGCTCTCTCATCCAAGCAGAGTTAGAAGAGGAGCGTTTTTTTCCGAGACGTATAATTTTTTCCGATGAGGCAATATTTTCTTCAAATGGAACTGTCTAGTCACAACAGTGTCGCTAGTGGTCTGAGGAAAATCACAATTTTACAATAATGTCTCGTGACCCAATATTAATTTAAAACGAACGTGTGGTATTTACAAGGACAGATTAATAGAACCGCGTATTTTTTTCACCAATCTATGAATGCCGAACGTTATTTACAATTTTTGCAAAATCAAATCAGTGACTTCATGGACGAACTACCTTTACAAAAACGTCAATGTATTTGGTTCCAACAAGACGGTGCAACATGCCACAGTACATTACACATTAGGACATATCTTGAACATTTGTTCAATGGAAAAGTTATGCACAGATATTTTTTGGCCTGCTCGATCCCATGGCTTAACCCCATTAGATTACTTCTTATGGGGTTACTTAAAACAAAAAGTTTACCAGCAATGGCCTTTTCATGATGTTGATCATTTGGAGAGGATAATAGAGGATAATAATGCCGGGAAATTTATCCAGAAACGATAAGGAAAGTATTAAGAAAATTTGCCAATAGAAATGAAATGTATTGAACGAGAGGGTGGATATGTCGAGGCATTAGTGGAATAAGTGAAAATTAAATTTCTATTTATTTCCAGTATTATTATTGTGTTAGTTACACAATTTATTATTTGTATGTGTTTTCTTATTTCCAATATAAATGCATATCCATTCATTACGGACGTGTTTAAATTGCAATATTGTTAGATAAAATTAATAAACGAAAAGGTTATCATGTTTTTAATAATTACAAGAGATAAATGTTCATTCATAATTAATTAATAATGCAGAAAAATTATAAAAAAACAACTTAATTTTTCATCCGTAAATGGGTGTAACTGGTTAAACGTGGTTTTTAGTTCTGGTTTCAACTTTTTTTAATAACAATTCTTGATATTGTCAAAAATAAAGGTACTTTGCTCTTGGGACAAAATTCATATTTCGTTGTAAAACTACCTTTTTCCAATTAAAGGAAATTATTAAGGATTTCCCGGTCAAATTATTTTTTAAAATAATTTACCAAATAAATGCATCGATAATTCAAGCATGCAACGTCAAACGACGAATTCTTGGAATTTGCAGCGTCGACAACCTTGAGTGCCCGCTCTCGGCGTAACGGCCATCGCCGGCCGGGTTGTCAAGGAGTTGGGAGAAGGGGTCAGTGGGTTTTCTGGTGTCCACGGAAACCGCACTCACCCGCGATTCAATTTTTTCAAAACGGGGGTCCGCAAATGTTGGGTACGGGTTTCAGAGTGTCTTTATACCAAGTAATTCCGAGAATAGCCAGTTTCGGACTTCCCCTGAGAAATTTTGATCTTCGAACACTCGTTTCTGGCGCGAGTATAAATAAGTTTTTACAGAAAAGTTACCTGATTGTGATATAAAAACATTCCGAGTTCGGAATGAAGTAGTAAGTCTTAAAACAATGAAATATCTTAAGTTAGTATTAGCAGTCACTACCGCGAGTTATAATTTTTCTTTTGGAAATTATTAGGGTAGTTGAGAGAGATCCCTTTAGTTGGGAATATAATGCTAGCTTAGGTTTATTTTATATTGTAAATAACAAAATAAAACTAAATTTAAAAATGAGAGTTCGTGATAGGATGAATGTTAGGATGGTTGGGTTCTCTATGAGAGAAAACATGTTAGTATAGGATAAATTATTATTGTACACGGTGATCATTTATAATGTGCTCCCCTCCTAACTTTTTTGTTTTTAGCATTAGATACAATTGTTAAATACAAAAGTTGTACAGAACAATGTAAGCTATTTGCAGAATAATATATTTATATACAGGGTATTGCAGAAATTAGTCACAGGTTAATTTTTTTTTTTAAATGGCACACCCTATATATTATTATTTTTTTTAGAATCTCCTAAAACTTCGAAACATTTATCTTATAACATGTCATATACCTAAATATAATAGTTTTCGAAATAATCGAATTTTAACTTAGCGCGGCTACATGCATTCAAAAATATATAATATTCTAGATTTCAGTTCTTAGGTGGCCGTGCTAATTGCCTAATGGCGGTGACGGAGAAACAAAAACGTTGTTTGTTACTGACATATTTAGTAAATATAACATTTTTGCGATAAAAATGCCTTATTCAGAAAGGGAAAACAATTAATTTTGCAAACATTTATTAAAGCAAACAATAGCGTGAAATTAGCTAAAAGGGAACTGCTCAGAATTAATCCCCGGATGCACGTTCCACACAAAAACACATTTCATCGAATCTATGAAAAGTTTCAAGAAACATCCAGCTTGGCGAGAAAGAAGAGAACAATGGAAAGAGACGAAAATAGTGATTTAAATATACTACTAAAAGTTGAAGAAAATCCAAATGTTTCTTTAAGAACAATATCGACAAGTTTAAAGGAAGAGCTTGATAATTCAAAAAATAGCTCTTATGGGAGAGTTCAAAACACTCTTAAAAGATTTGGATATAAACCTTTCAAAATTAGGTCTGTTACAAAATTAACGCAGAGACAACGAGAAAAAAGAGTTGAATTTTGCCAAACTATGTTGGAAAAAATTAATTTAAATCCTAGTTATTTCAAAAATATATTTTGGACCGACGAGTCATCATTTTCAACTAGTGGCATGATAAACAGAAAAAATACCAGACAGTGGGCAACAATAAATCCCCACTGCTACAGGGAATTTAAATTTCAAGGTCGTCAATCTGTCAATGTATGGTGTGCTATTTTAAACAACAAAATAATAGGCCCCCATTTCTTTAACGTTACTTTAAATGGAGAACGTTATCGGAATTTTCTTCAGCAAGAACTAGAGGACTATTTTGATGAGCTTCCGTTGGAACAAGAGAGAAACATCGTCTTCCAACAAGATGGCGCTCCACCCCACAGTGTAGTAGCTGTTACAAACTACCTTAATCAAAGGTTCAATGAATGGATTGGAAGGAATGCACCAATAAAATGGCCACCTAACAGTCCTGATTTGACGCCGATGGATGCATTTTTATGGGGAACACTAAAAGATCGAGTGAATGCAAATACCATTGAAAACACTGAACGTTTAAAAGAACTTATTAGAACAGAAATTCTAATTCTGAATGAAGATTACTCCCAATCTATCACTGCCGCATTACAAAGGTTACGAAGAACGTATAGGAAATGTATTCAACAAAACGGTGGCCCAGTTGAACAATTTAATTTGTAATTACCACAAGTTTACCTATTTTTCTACATGTAAAATATAAAACTTATTTACGATTTTGCATTTCACTTTAAAATAAGAGCATATATATTTATTTCATCGAAAAGTTCATAAATAGTGGTCTCGTATTATTGTAGTAGCTGGCTAATTAATTAGGTGGCTTAAGAACTGAAATCTAGAATATTATATATTTTTGAATGCATGTAGCCGCGCTAAGTTAAAATTCGATTATTTCGAAAACTATTATATTTAGGTATATGACATGTTATAAGATAAATGTTTCGAAGTTTTAGGAGATTCTAAAAAAATAATAATATATAGGGGGTGTGCCATTTAAAAAAAAAAAATTAACCTGACTAATTTCTGCAATACCCTGTATATAAATATATTATTCCGCAAATAGCTTACATTGTTCTGTACAACTTTTGTATTTAACAATTTTATCTAATGCTAAAAACAAAAAAGTTAGGAGGGGAGCACATTATAAATGATCACCGTGTACATAAAAATAATTAACCTCCGAGGTTTCCGGTTCGCGAGAGTCGGCTAACGAAAGGACTAACCCCTTCATTACCCTCAATGACAACAGACAATAAAATTAAATAAATAAAGCCTTCCGTGTTCTAATATAACAACTTGCATTGTGTGATATTATATTGGACGCGCCCGAGCCAATACAATCAAAAGTATAGTCTGAACATCGTGCTTTCTTCATGCGCTCTGGTGGACTGCTGACAACTTCCAGTTGGCGGGGAAAGGATGGTGTGCCCACCCAAGACCGACTGACACGTGCGTGTCAAGTGCCTGGCATCCCTGACCATAAACAACGAAAAATCGTAATCGACCAAGATAAGCGTCCGTAAAACTAATTAAGTATGAACGTCTTGGGTTCAGATGACTTTTTCATTAATTATCAAGACTGGCGACATAACTGATAGTGTCGACCAGCAATCATATATTTTCAAAATTTAAAAAGATTAAGAAGTTAGATTGGTTAAATAAATAATTCCTGGGTGGGGAATTCACCTTTTGGATGGAAGCCAAAAAGGGGAAAAATTAAAATTCTTAAATTGCCATCTAACTAATAATCGATTTAAATTAAATTCAAATAAAAACTTAAGGGGAAACTTGGTTATACGGAGGTTATCAAAAAAGTCTTACGTGAAACGCGCAGATAAGGAGAACGTTTAGAGTTACCTATCATTAATTAAGCGCAAAACGGACGAACGTTTCGGGCTACGCACTCCACTCATACCGTGGTATAATGTACGTACGTTCTGCTTGAAAAAATTCCTTCGTGTTCTCTTTTTCACAATTCGGCGACAATTTTTTGACAAACCTCGTATACACGCCTAGAAGAATTTAATATCTGATAGTTGTTTTTTAGGTTTTAGATCATGCAGAACTTTTTATGAAGAATTACTTTTTTTCGTTAAATTAATAATAAAAAAGTTTTTAATATGGTGTCAACTTACGGACACATACTGTATGTCGAAATCTTATAGTTTTCCCAATATTTTAGTTTTTTCAGAAAAATGCCAGTTTTCAGCGTTGGATTTAATTGTGAATACCTAGAATACCTTTACAAATTATAGATTCATATTTGGTGGAGATTACATGGAGCTATGCAAATTATTGAAACATATTTACCTTAGTTTTTACAGGGTATTCAAAATAAATTTCAGTATTTTTAAACAAAAAAATACCGTTTTTTTAAATAGCACACCCTGTATATTTTATTTTTCTCAGATATAATATGCAATTATCTTTTTTGTTTAGCATATCATATGCATTGTTTCAATTTTTGCGAATATCCCTTTGATGTCGCAATCAAAGTGCCTGGTTAGTTAATTATTGATTAAAATCAAAGATTTTAAATCAAGGAGGACACGGCTTTGGTTCACAGTTTTTAAAGAAAAAATGGTAAGTCTGCCGTAAACTGTATAAAAATATAAACTTTCGAGTCCCGTCCGTCGATTGTTTGTTTTTCATAACCAAGATATGTCAAACCGATCGGCTGTTGAATGAAAACAGAAACAGACAGATTCACCATCTCTTTTTTGTTATGTTTATTTTCGTAATAGCAGGTGTCACATTAACGTGTATAAAGCAGATAGAAATACCTGGTCCACGTTTATTTCAAGTCGATAATTAAAATATATCTGCAACCCAAAACAATAGTTTGAAAAGGTAGTAAGATTAACGAAGGGTTACTGAAAGATTTTAATTTACTAACCAGATAACTTTTATTGTGACATCAATAACATTGGTAGAAATTCTTTATTCACGAAGTTATTTCGTTAATAACTCTGGAATAAAGCTAACTAGGCCACTGATATATAAGAAATGGTACACTTACCTTGTACACCTCAGTACACTTTAGATCAGTACACACCGTTACCGGTTGTGTAAGGGTGGTAACTTCTAAATCAATAACTGGGATATATAACCGTTTCTTTAACTCGCCTAAGCTTTGTCTATCTATATCCAGATGGGATTCGTGGTTTTTCAAAACATAGATATTATCGTTTATTAATTGGGCAATGTCAGCCATGGGTTGTGCCAGCTGATAAATAACTCTACGTGCTTCATTTATAGCGGAAGTGTGCTTAACAAAATGTGGGCTTAAATCCACTATGTAGTCTATCATTCTGAAATAATAACATGTAACCATTAACAATTTATGAAGATGTGTTAAAAAGTATTAAGATTTTTTTATACCCGCAATACGAAAATTTTTTAATGACACGATTACTATCTCCTCCTGATTAATGGAAAATTACAAAATATTAACCAATTTAGGCTAGTGATGTACAGGATGTCCCATTTTCGACATATCGTATAGGGTATCTCCGTAATTGTTAGTGCTATCAAAAAAGTAATGTGGGTGTCATGTGCTCTTTTTGGGTCAAACTTAAAATGGTAAAATCAAAAAATTGACAGCTTCAAAATTACCCTATATTTTCTTAGTTAAAAGAGATACAGAAAAATGTTTTATACATAAGTTTCTTTATAATGATTGTTGAATAATCTGCCGTTCTGAGAATAAGTATACGGGGTCAGGTAAAAAAGTTATCGGACCTAACCCCATTTTTTTAAATGGAACACCCTGTATATATATATATGGATTTTTCCTATAGTGCTTGTGTTTGATCATAAAAAAAAATGGTTGCCGTCTTTCCGGATAGCGAACAAAATATAAATTTTGCGCTATTTCTTCGATTTTTCCACTTTCAATATAAACTGATATATCAAATTTTTCAAAATGTTGACAAGTAATTTCCACAAATGAATTTGTAAAAAATTAAATTGACGTTAAATGTTAATAACAACTAGAATGTCAATATAGTTGTTTCTGATATTAGCTCTTGTTTCATGGTCTAGTGTGGTTTAAAGTAATAAAGTGTAAATAAATCGCCTAGGGAACCAATATCATCCATGGTGTGTTATATATTTGAAAATAGAATTTAAAATGCTATATTTTTAGATTAAAATATATAGGGTGTTCCATTAAAAAAAAATAAGGTTAGGTCCGCTAACTTTTTTACCTGACCCCGGATACTTATTCTTAAAACGGCAGATTATTCAACAATCATTATAAAGAAACTTCTGTATAAAACATATTTCTGTATCTCATTTAACTAAGAAAATATAGGCTAATTTTGAAATTGTCAATTTTTTGATTTTCCCCCGTATCTCGTAAGCGAGCGAAAATTTTCAAATTTTGATTTTACCATTTTAAGTTTGACCCAAAAAGAGCACATGACACCTACATTACTTTTTTGATAGCACTAACAATTACGGAGATATCCTATAAAAGTGTCGAAAGTCTCGCGATCTTTCAGAAAATGTGTGTGGAAAAAACATATTTATATTAAAAGTGTTAGAAGGCCTGCAAATTGTTTTGAAGTTTTAGAGTTACCGTTAGTTAGAGGTCGTATTCTAGTCAAGCAGATAATCATTCCTGGTGCCAAAAATATGATAGTGTTGTGTAAAGGCAAGTTAGTGTAAGAACCGTTAAGGTATGTTTTCGGTAGAACTGCTGGCAGTAACGTCTGGCCGCGACGTCTGGGTCACGACCAGCCGTTAACTGTCGAGTGTTTTCCCTGCACCTGCTGGAAGCCATCGGTAGTCAATTATCCCCGTTGAGAAAAGCAGAAGTACGGTGGTATCTCTGTATATATCAAACTATTTTCTCGTATTTTTAAATTTTTATAATTCTTATCTTGATGACCGTATAATTGATGAAATTTGCTGATTTCTGAAATGAGTCATCATCCTCCGTTAAAAAATTTTTGCTACTCATGGCAGAACTGAAACATTTTCATACACAATCGAATAACAACTTTAAAGGCTTTTGGAAGCAAATTTGGTTATAAAATTTTCATGCAAGCAGTCGGGCAGTCACGTCTAGACTGATCTTGAAGCAGTAGGTCCACAGGAGTCGACTGCCAACCGTTGAACCGTAACGTCCCGGACGTTCTAGGGGAACCACATATTTTATTTTCCTAAAGACCAGTGCTCGACTGCCAGCAGTTCCACCGAAACCATACGTTTACATTGACAATACAATGGTAGGTCAAACTCGCTCACTTTCATTGATGAGGCAAACAGAGTGTAAAGCAAAGATGCACTTATACAACTATCAAAAAAAATCATGAATGTGGACATATCAAAACTTTTGATGCAAATACGTTAAAAATCATAATATCAGCTGATGCAGCCATGATTCAAAATTGCAGGGTGAGCACGCATAGTACGGGTCGGCCATTAAGGAAAAATTAATAAAACTAAGGTCTTGCAAACGTCATTTTAGACATGAAACCTTAACTATGTCGAACATGTTTTAGTTAGAGAGACGGTGACAATGGGGGGTCCGTGAAGTGGAATATCAGTAATTTGGTTTTTTGTGGAGTTTAGGACCCCCTCTACAACTTTGATATCTGGATGAAATGCCGTAGAGCGTTGCTGAGAGGCGCTGTACCACTTTAGATAGGAAATTCTCAATAAATCCAAAATTATATCGAGCCATGCCTGAAAATGAATTTACAGCATCTGCGTGACCCCAAAGTCACGGGAAACACATTTTCTGGCAAGTCAACCCTTGCATATACTTTTCCGAGCGTTAAAAAAATGAAAATAAAAAAAAAATTAAAAATGCGAATTTGAAGTTGAAACTTTCTAGAATGGAATGTTAAAGATTATGTGAAAAAAATTTACGGACCCCCTATTGTCAACGTCTCTCTAACTATAGATTTAGGCGGAATCAAAAAATGTAATACTATTGCACAGGTGTTCCATTTAAAATAAGAAAGTTGACACCTACTTCCGGTGTAACCGGTCGTTATTATTAGTGTTGTGATCCCTCGAGCGAAAAACCGCTTGAGTACTCGATTATTGAAATAACCGACATCGCTCGATTATTAAAAAAACTGCTCGTATATTCGCTCGATAGGAGATACTAATCTAGTTAAAGCTTAGCTAAAATAAATTTAAACGAAAAATCTAAAATCGTTGCCTTTCACTTGATACCCGATTTTCGCACGACGCCGCCGATTGGCGACGTTCGAGTTTGACACTCGTAAGGCTGACACGACATACATCTTTGTTTAAGGTACATAAACGAGAAGGCGCATACAAAAAAGTATGCTAATCCCTTAGTGGATTCATCGCGACATGGCTTTTGTTTTGACTGGCTAGCCAGCGGCGATTGTAAATTTTTAAAAAAATTAAAGGATATATTTTTTTTTAAAGCAGAATGAACTGCGCTTCCTTAATAAAAACTCTAGACTACAACTTACAAAAACAACCCGTGAGGTTTTATCAACATATTCTTCTTAGTCATAAAAATTTCAAGTGATTAATCACTCGAGCGATTCACTCGATTATTAAAATCGCTCGGGTAACACGTATTCGATTATTAAAATCGCTCGGGTAACAAGTACTCGATTATTAAAATCATCGGTTTTTCCCAACACTAGTTGTTATTTCATTTAAGAGCGTCTCCGAAACCTACTTATCCAAAATTGACGGATTCAAATCGCTTTTTTTGCGAAATATTCTAATGGGCGGTCACCGGGAGACACCCTATATAGATTGTTGCTAATTTTGTACGCCTATCTTAAAACAAACTTACTTCCAGCATTGATCCGTCGACTTTTTCCAACTTTCTATAACGGAACGTCTCGTATTCTTCTTCAGCTCCACCCCTTTCTTAATGGCCGCCAAATGTGTAAATGCTTCATTGTCGAAACAAAACTGGTTGTTAGCCAAAGGAATTTTAGCTTGGGCTGGGTTCTTACTAACTTCTTCAGATATTTGTTTCAAAAGTTGATAAGTCTCTCCGGGAGTACCTTGCGAATGGGTAAAGACGAATACGATGTTGTTACACGCAGACTTTTCCAGCCTGGACAATATCTGAGACACGCCATATTTAAAGAAAGCTGTAGCCCTGGAATGTTGGGGTTTGAATAAGTAACAAATTGCGTGGAGTTGATGAATGCGACTTATATAATTTAATATGTTCTCGCAGTTAATGTCGTCTTGTTCGGGGCCTCTGGTATCTCCTATTCCAGGCGTATCTATTAAGCGGACCATTGTTTTCCCATTATTAATGTGGAAAGTGTATGTTTTCACACTCTGGGTAGCTGAAGAACCCACATCTAACGATTCATTCTTGTCTTCCTTGGACCCAACTTCTATGAATGTAGGTTTATCGTCTTTGTCATAAACTGTAAAACCTGATGGAATTAACACGTTAAGACTTTCCTTTTCTGCCGTCTCAAAGGTTTGATACTGGAGATAGTTGAAAATGGAATTTATGAAGGTTGATTTTCCTACGCCAGTTTCGCCGAGTAAAAGTATATTTATATCTTTGTTTCCCTTTATGCTAAGCTGTTGCAATTTACTCTCGATGTCCCCTTTATCGGCCATCTTTGTATCGGCGGCACTACTTCCTGGACAATCTACAAAATATATGCAATGAAGATTTTTTAAAATAAAAATAACAGTTACAAAATGTAAAACATCACTACAAAAACGAGAAACAACAAAGACAAGGGAGCCATTCAACTAATACATAAGCAGGTTTTAGAGAGGGTAGGGTTACCAACATGTAAGTTTATAAATAAAACAATAGTAGTCCAGAGTTACACATAGTCAATTTTTGTCTCAAAAGTGATACGCCCTATAATGGGCACACTCATCGACACGACACGAGTTTTGTCTTTGCTTATTTCGCCCTTTTCCGGCATTTTTCAATTTTTGTAAATAGCACAACGAATTGACACCCGATCCTTTAAAATTTCCCGGTATGCTGTCGTCTGCCGGTATCGTGTCTGTGCCGTGTGATTGTCGGGTCGCGTCGGTAAGTGTGAACACGCCCAATATGGTGTCAACATCTACACTTCTAGTAATGTTTACGAGTTACATGGACCTTTCCTGTCGCGTTGCAGTAAAATATTAGTTCAACAGGCAAATTTGATTCTGATCAAAATGATTCTGAAACCCGGCTCTCAGGTCGTACAATTGTACAATGTTTATCAGTGCACTACATGTTTCAGTTTCATAGCTATCAGCTAATTCATAACAGTTGGACGTTAAGATGAGAGGTAGCTAACACTTGACCAACAGCTAAAGTACATAACCACGCACTGATAAACCCGTCCTCAACCATTCACACGACTTGCGAAGTATACGCCAAATATTGGTCAAGTACGCCGGTCGTCTGAGCCCGGCTTTATGTAAGGAGGTTTATTAATCACCATTACTTTTTGTTGTTGTTGGTGGTTGAAAGGCATGGTATAAATAACTAACAGGTAAGATTCCACGCCGATGGAGGCGTGGCTTGTGACGACACCAGGCGAGTGATTTTTAAATCTCTTATGGAGATTTATATTGCTGTCAGCGTTTTTAACTCTTTTTTAAAGGTATTAAAAGGTTTTACGCATTTAATAGTATGTGAAATGAAAGAATAATATCATGGTATTTAAGTATTTTTATTTCATGAACATACAACAAAGATTAAAGCTCAAATACGACCTAGTTATAAACAAATTTAACTATTTTCTTTTTAATAGTTTATCTCTCAGTGGAAATTATGAAGAGGTAAAGAAACTCATAATCTGCTTCAGTAGTTAAATAAACAATATTTTAATTTCCATACATGTTTCGAATGAATATACCCTCATCAGCTTCAGTGTAAAATACTTATACAAATAAATGTTAACAAAATAAATAAAACCGTATCCATTCTAATTTTTGTTTTTATCCTTAGGAAAGCGGAAACATCTTATATTTCTATCAAATTTCTTTGCCTGGTTATCCATATCACAACCGATCACAGCGCATCATTTTATGAAAATTCAGATATTTATTTTAATAAACACACACGGCTAAATAAGAAAAAAATCTGGTGAACGTTCAAAATTTCCATGGAAAACTACGGCAAATGGCACTACGTGGCGACCAGTGTTGTCAGAAATCTTTGATCAAAAGTAATAGGCAGACGGTTCAAAACCTAATAGAATAATGAAAAACGGTGTCAGAGTAAGAGTACGAAAAAAAGGTCGTTACTTTCCTGTGATATGGGGCCACCTCCAGATTGAACATAAATTTCATATGGGATTTGTTCACAATAAGAATGAACATCTAAAAAATTGTTGAAATAATAATGGATATATTACAATTGTAAAAGACTGACAATGCTGGTGGCAACGAGCAGGGGTCGCCGAGCAGCTTTGGCTATTGTCGACCGGTTCCAACGGAGCGGCGGATGTTTGAAAATTTTGTCGGAATCTGTTCTTTTAGTGGTATTTTAGCGTATTGTGCGTTATATTTCTATGAAATTAATATACGTACATGTCATATATTATTCTTTCATTTCACATATCATTAGAAGCGTAAAACTTTTAATACCTTTAAAATAGAATTAAAAACGCTAACACCGTATAAATCTCCACTGCGCGCGACAGACGAATTAGGAACGGTTTGTTAATGGTAGTTATTTGTATCATGATTAAAGGAGCTGTCATCTTTAGCTGCTTACGAACAGAACAAATTCTGACCTAACTTCAAGAAAAGTCGTAACTTAGTTGCGCGTACGATTTGTCATAACTAAGTCAGAATCTGACTCCCCCCTTGCCCCTGCTAAGACATCGGGATTTTCGACAGAAATATCTAAGTTGAGTAAAAAATTGACGTTTAATAATTTTTTAAACTAAGTTATATTTCATAAATTGCTTTGTTTATTTTTGATATCCGATTTTTTAAAATATCAGAGTTTTTAATTATGTATAATGTATAATTAAAAGTTAACTCCAAAATAAATGACAAATGATATTTACGAAGAAACAACTGATATCTGGTCAGAAACTAATAGTTAGAGAGACGGTGACAATAGGGGGTCCGTGAAGTGGAATATCAGTAATTTGGGTTTTCGTGGAGTTTAGGTCCCCCTCTACAATTTTTTATCTGATGAAATGCCGTAGAGCGTTGCTGAGAGGCGCTGTACCGCTTTAGATAGGAAATTCTCAATAAATTCCAAATTATATCGAGCCATGTCTGAAAATGAATTTTCTGACAAGTCAACCCTTGCATATACTTTTCCGAGCGTGTCAAAAAAAATTATAAAGTCTCAAGTGACATGGGTCCAAGTGGGCTTAATCGATTTGTATTCCCATGGAGATGAGTCGTAAACAATTTTCTGATAAAAAGAATATTGCGAAAGTGCGGTATTTGTTCTCAAATTTTTTTTTATTAAAAGTCTGGTTTATTCTGCTATATTTTCTAAAATATTCACCTTGGAGAATTATTTCTAGGTTTATCTGATTCCCTCATCTTTTCCGAACATTTTGATATATGTATATAAAGTTACACATGTTCTATCTTGGAGAAAATTAAGAGAATTCGTAACGGTGATAGCAAAATTTCTAAACTTCGCTCGAAATGCATGAAAGGCGTGGTTTTTACTGTAATTAGTGAGAAGTAGACAGGGGCAAATGTTTCAATTCATCAGATTTGAATAAATCATACACACCTTATGGAAAAATAGGCTTAATTTGGTAATATTGCGAATATAATATCCCGTCATACAACTGAACGATACCTGCCTTCCGGTATCTCTGCGTAATATTGTCAGAATTCCACCTGGCTAGGTGCGATTCGTCTGAATTTTTTTTTTCACAATATTTGGGTGTCAAGGAATGTAGTGTGACAATTTTCTAACATGTCACGATAGTTTTCTGAATTTCCTCCGAGGAGATTTTTAAAAAATTCCAATAATGAAATGGCGAGACCTGGATCGATAAAAAAAATTTTCAACATAATCTTTAACATATAATGTTCCATTCTAGAAAGTTTCAACTTCAAATTCGCATTTTTTATTTTTTTTTTATTTTCATTTTTTTTGACACGCTCGGAAAAGCATATGCAAGGGTTAACTTGTCAGAAAATGTGTTTCCCGTGACTTTGGGGGTCACGCAGATGCTGTAAATTCATTTTCAGACATGGCTCGATATAATTTTGAATTTATTGACAATTAATTTCCTATCTAAAGCGGTACAGCGCCTCTCAGCAACGCTCTACGGCATTTCATCAGATAAAAAAGTTGTAGAGGGGGAACTAAACTCCACGAAAAACCAAATTACTGATATTCCACTTCACGGACCCCCTATTGTCACCGTCTCTCTAACTATAACTAGAACTTAGGTAAGACGAGTGGTTGTGAGTAAGCAGCTCTTGTCGTTTAATATTGACATTAACAATAAACACATTTGATTGATTATTAAACTTAAAAGGAGAGAGTGACAGTAATCACAGAGGAAAACTAGGTTCGCGCAATATAAAATCTCTGCACAACGTGAACACAAGATATAAAAACTAGAAAAAATTACATACTGTTCTTATGAATTCTTTACCCACTTGTCACATTAGATTAATAAACTTTGCGGATAATTGCTAGACTTCTAAAGGCGTACATACTAACAGATAACGATTTTATCGCTTTGGTAATAAATAAAATTCACAATTGAATGTTTTTCCATATCTGTATAGATAAATGATATCCTAATCAAGCAATAAATGAAACATTATTTTTCAGACAAAACCACTTTAAATTCTAAATCCAAAAAAATCGTTTCAAGTGCATCAGCTACAAAATGTTGTTTTTATCTGCATTCATAATTAAACAAAGAACTGGAAACGAAAGTATTTAGGATTTAGTTAATTTTAAAGTTATCAATTTACAATCTACGTGACGCATAAAGCAAAAAGTACACAGATTTTTGTTATCAAAAATTACAAACTGCCAGTTTTCGTATTTGTTTTATGAATATAACTGTTATCATCATTACCGATATCGATAATACAGGGTGTCCCATTTTCGGCACTTTTATAGGGTATCTCCGTTATTGTTAGTGCTATCAAAAAAGTAATGTGGGTGTCATGTGCTCTTTTTGGGTCAAACTTAAAATGGTAAAATCGAAATTTGAAAATTTTCGCTCGCTTAAGAGATACGGGGGAAAAACGAAAAATTGACAATTTCAAAATTACCCTATATTTCCATAGTTAAAAGATATACAGAAAAATGTTTTATACAGAAGTTTCTTCATATTGATTGTTGAATATTTCTGCCGTTTTCAGAATAAGTATACGAGGTAAGGTAAAAAAGTTGGCGGACCTAACCTCATTTTTTTAAATGGAACACCATGTATATTTTAATCTAAAAATATACTATTTTAAATTCTCCTTTCAAATATATAACACACCATGGATGATATTGGTTTCCTAGGCGATTTATTAAACTTAATTACTTTAAACCACAGTAGACCATGAAACAAAAGCTAATATCCTAGAAACAACTATGTTGACTATTAACATTTAACGTCATTTTCATTTTTACATATTCACTTGCGAAAATGGTCCATCAACGTTTAGAAAAATTTGATATGATATCAGTTTATATTGAAAGTGGAAAAAAATTAAGAAATGGCATAAAATGTATATTTTGTTCGCTATCCGGAAAGACGGTAACCATTTGGACATATTCCGAACATTTGCGATGATTCCCTTTATTTTTTACCTTAATCTGAATCTTTTATTTCGTTTCAAAGTAATAAAGTTTAAATAAATCGCCTAGGAAACCAATATCATCCGTGGTGTGTTATATATTTGAAAGGAGACTTAAAAATTTTAGATTAAAATATACTGGGTGTTCCATGTTAGTTTTTACCTGACCCCGTATACTTATTCTGAAAACAGCAGATTATTTAACAATCAATATAATGAAACTTCTGTATAAAAAATTTTCTGTATCTCTTTTAACTAAGAAAATATAGGGTAATTTTGAAATTGTCAATTTTTTTCTCCCCGTACCTCTTAAGCGAGCGAAAATTTTCAAATTTTGATTTTACCATTTTAAGTTTGACCCAAAAAGAGCAAATGACACCTACATTACTTTTTTGATAGCAACAATTACGGAGATACCCTATAAAAGTGTCGAAAATGGGAGACCCTGTATATCTTAATTGATATATTTTATACCGGGTGTTTCAGGGGGAACGCTCACCTCCATAACTTTATTGATTCAATAACAGAAATAAAATTTGATGGGTTTGTATGTGATATTATTTTGCTTTTTATGACATGACGGACTTCATCTTGTCACTTCCGGTTTAACCGGAAATTATCCCAACAGTATATTTTTGGCTATATCGATTCAGAATACCATTTCAAACTCGACGACACCCCATACGTCACTTCTGGATATTTTTAAATAATTTTTCTTTTTTATTTTTTCATTTAGATTGTCATGAACTCCCTAAAATGGTTTACTTCTAGTCAAATTCTTGATCCAAGTTTTATTGCGTTTTAAATTTTTCACACACTTTTAACATTTTAAGAAGGCCTTTTCCCAGAAATCTCAATTTTTTCAAATGGAAACATATTGGCTCTCTCGGGCAACAAGATAGAGTACTTTTTTTCCAACAATTTGTTATCACACACCCTCATGTCAAGTTAAAATGGCATCGATAATTTATTAAAAACACAAACTCATTACAAAAAATACAACAAGAAGTGCAAACGGCTTTGCATTTCTATACCCATGGCGCCATGATGGTAACAAACAAATGAACATAATTACCAATTTAAAATGATTTAAGGTGCATTTACACATGCATGGATTTAGTGGCGCCAATAAAAACTGGCGCACCAGTAAATAAAATTAGCAAGTGTAAACATCGACTTGCATAAAAATTTATTTTTGCATGCATACACCATAAAAGTTTGCATTCTTCTGAAATCACTGGCGCCAGTGATGACAAATTCGTACAGAAAATCAAGACTTGCAAGTGTAAAAAGAGCATTTACACATGCATGGATTTAGTGGCACCAGAGGTCGCACCATTTCTATTTGCACGCCAGTAAAGGTTTACACTATGTTGAGAAAACAAAAATAAGTGGCACGCCAGTTAAATTTTTAAAGTGTTTTTCACAGTGAGCACTATTTCGAGTGAACTTTCCGAAGCCTGTAAAATAGTCGCTGAACTTTTAGTGGAAAAAAAGATAAAAAGAAATACCGAAAAAGAAACGACGAAAAGGCCGTGTCTGGGTTAAACTATGGATTGATCGTCAACCTGAAATCGGTAAAAAAGTGGTCAGCAGAACTGACAATCAAATTTCTTCTAGGGTATGAATCTTATCCGTGTTTATGGGATGTGCACCCAAAGCAGGTCGACGATCAATCCATGGTTTAACCCAGACTCGGCCTTGTCGTCTTTTCCCTTTTTCTGTATTTCTTTTATCTCATTTTTTTTTTCACTAAAAGTTCAGCGACTATTTTACAGGCTTCGGAAAGTTCCCGCGACATAGTTCGCACTGCGAAAAACATTTTAAGAATGAAACTGGCGTGCCACTTATTCTTGTTTTCTCAACAAAGTGTAAACATTTACTGGCGTGCAAATAGAACTGGCGCGACCACTGGCGCCACTAAATCCATGCATGTGTAAATGCACCTTATTAGTGTCAAAAAATGACGTATGGGATGTCGTTGAATTTGAAATGATATTCTGAATCTACATTCCATTAAAAAATCCAAAGTATACGTCATTTCCGGTTAAACCGGAAGAATATTTGCAACCTTCGTGGTTTGACCCCCTGGCAGGGATAGTTAAACTTAAAATCATAAATGGGAAGGGGAGTCAAGTGGCGTGGTCGTTTAGTATTTAGAGATTTATGGTTTAAAAAAATATGTTGCCTCCTCTTTTAGTGGAATGATGTGAATATAGTCACATCCATTAAAATTCTTAACCAGGGGCACAGTCCACCGCCTAAAAAGTTTTAATGACTTTTAGAACACGATCTCTTCTTCCTTTTTTCGTACTACAGGGTGCACCAAGTAAAGTGACCAATTAGAAGTATCTCGAGAACTGAATGAGATTTTATTTTTAAAATTGGGTTGTAGCTATAAGAGATGGTTTTCTACGTTTCTCAAATATTTTGGATGGTGCGGTATTGCCGGATCATACCGAAAGTGGTAGCAACTTCGGAATTTTAAATGACTATAAATATAGAAAATACCAACAACCAATGTATTATGAGATTTTGTAAAAATTTTTTAAGTAATATATTATTATTATTATTATTATATATTATATACTTTTTGGAATCTAGGTAAAATTGTAGAACAGTTTTCTATAAAATATCATATATCTATCTTTAAGAGTTTTTAAATTATAAATAACCTTGTGATTTTTTAACGCCGTATCGGGACCTGAAAAGAAAATCATATCTTTTTAGCGGTTACAGCTAGAAAGCTAAAATTTTGACAATAGTTTCACAAGAAAATTTTATAATTTTGAACGGTATTTAATTAGTTTTATACAGGGCGTCTCCATAACAATATTTCTGAGGGAGATGAATTATTGAAAAAATCTTCTTTTTTTTAAATGGGAAATTTGATACGTTTTGCTAATGGAGGATCGAATGTTCTATCTAATGATATTAAGTCAATATTTTCGGACTTATAGCGAAATTTAAAACTTATCTTAAAAAAATATATTTTTTGGTAGTAGGCTGTGGATCTATGGGGTAGGATTAACGAAATAGTATACAAGACACCAGTCACAACAAGGAAAGATCTAGAAAATCGACTAAGAACAGCTCTGGGGTCTCTAGAAGGGGAAGAAATGAAAAAGGTGACAAATGAACATGTTATCACCACAATTCATGAATGTTTAAGAGCCAACAATTTAGTTATTAGTTATTTTATTGGTGTTGAAGCGTAATTTTAATTTTGTTTATTTATTTATTAATAAATTGCTCATTTGTTAACTATTTTTTTTACAACAAAACAAACATAACGTCAAATGAATTTGTCATTAATTTGTTTCTGAATCCATTCCCCAGCCATCTACCAAAAAATATATTTTTATAAGATAATTTTTAAATTTTGCTATAAGTCCGAAAATATTGAAGATAGGTATAGGAACACTTAATATCATTAGATAGAAAATTCGATCCTCCATTAGCAAAACATATCAAATACCCATTTAAAAAAAAGAAGATTTTTGCAATAATTCATCTCTCTCAGAAAAATTGTTATGGAGACGCCCTGTATAAAGCCAATTCAATACTGTTCAAAATAATAAAATTTTGATGCTCTTCTGAAACTATTGTCAAAATTTCAGCTTTCTAGCTGTAACCGCTAAAAAGATTTGATTTTCTTTTCAGGTCCCGATACGGCGTTAAAAAATCACAAGATTATTTGTAATTCAAAAAGTCTTAAAGATAGGTATATGATATTATACAGAAAACTGTTCTAGATATTTACCTAGATTCCAAAAAAATATAATATATAGGGTAATTCGTTTAAAATTCCGAAGTTGCTACCACTTTCGGTATGATCCGGTAATACCGCGTCATCTAAAATATTTTAGAAACGTAGAAAACCATCTCTTATAGCTACAACCAAATTTTCAAAATAATATCTCATTCAGTTCTCGAGATACTTCTAATAGGCCACTTTACTTGGTGCACCCGGTATTCTCAAAACATAATTTGGTAAAAAATTATGGTATTTGAAAGAGATTTAGACGACCTATAAAATGATGTGCCTCTTCCAATTTAAGATTTTAAGTAGTGATCGGCAGACACTGATATAAATATCGGTACATCGGCATATAATTGGTATCGGCATTTTAAAGATTAACTACTTATTTGTAAGTGAAAACCCACTTTTAAGAATCTCCAGTGGCTTTAGGAAAAACTTCTTAATTGTGAACTGTCTTGTTCCTTTGGTTTAAAAAAATATAGATATGTATTTTTTTTTTACTATTATCGCTATTTTCTCCCATCGTATTTTTACTTGTATTGGAAGAAATGAAAATATTGCACAACATAACCGATATCTGAGCAGCAATGTACTAATACTAATTAGATTCCAGAACTGAGCCAGCGCAGTAGATAGCTTTATTTCTAGGGGGGGTACTGGGATTGGCGTCCTCCACCTTATTATGACATTAAGAGCTCACCGTCATGCCGTTACATCTGACGCTTTTTCCGGTTTTTCCTGAAAACACGCGTCCTTCTGGAATCAACTGATTTAAGATAAGATCCAGAGATTCCAGGGTTTTTTAAAATTACTTCGTAACACAGGGTAATATACAGGGTGTTAGAGAAATTACTTCTTATATTTAAACCGGCAATTCCCGAGATGACAACAAGTTTAAGAAAAATATCCATAAATCAATCAATAAATTTAGAGAAAATATAATTACACTTATGTAATCAGATGACGACAAAGAGAATAATGAAAGAAGAAAAAAGGAACAGATTGATGTTGAAAGCCCAAGCCCTATCTTTACAGACGTTGTTGATGGTAAAGAATAAAAGGATCCGTAATTTCAAATAATGTTTTATTATTATACTGGTGGTATTAGTAATCTCAATATGATCTCGGTTAAAGGCAATCGATAATATTGCCGCTACTTTGCGTTATGCTCATTTTACAGGGTTACATAACGTGCATTCACTCTAGTTATTTTCGTTGCTGTTTAAAAAAGTAAAAAAAAATTAATTTTTAATTAATTAAATTCAAATATTCGTACGTTACATTAAACAAAATATTACGAGAAACGGAAGTAGCTAAACTTCTTTTTTTTAAATTATTCTTATAAAACATTATTAATGAATATATATACAGGGTGTTATGGAAATGACGTATTATATTTAAACCGGCAATTCCTGAGATGAATACAAATTGAAGAAAAATATCCTTAAATGGCGCTTTCAATTCATTCAGCGGTAAAAATGACCTAACGTCAAACCAGGAATACATCTGTACGCCACTATGGCACATCCCAATTCTCACCAGTGTTGTCAGAGTTACACCTTACACTCTTTAAGTTTGAAATACGCAACTACGTAACTAGGTCAAACGTCAATGACCTTTTGACTTTTGATTGGCTGATTGATTTTTTAATGTAATTTTATTTAGGCCACACACATACACTTACCTTGTCGGTCTTATTTAAAAATTAATGTCAATTTCTATAAAAACTTATACGGCGTTTTAGTAAAGAAACCGGCACATCACATAACCCATAACCATAATCGGAAAACTTCACATGAACACTGGCCAAAACACACACAAAATTCACTTGGAGACATCGTTTTTTATTAACATTGGCTTGTCTCGCCTAGATTTGTATGAACTTTTGTTTTTATTTAAAAAACACATTGTAAAATGTAAATAACATTTATTTGAATTAAAAATGACATCTGAACTGAAACATTTAAAACACGAACTGTCAAAAACTAGAAATGTATTAATGCAATGCATGTTTTCCGGTAGATTCCAGCGCATTCACCAAAAAAGGTTGAAATAAATAATTATAATAATCTACAGCACTTATTTATTGTTTTCCTTCACTGCTGTAGATACCAATAAAGATTAAAAAACTTGTTAATCGCTGCTCTGGTGCTTTATTTCATTCGAAAAGCTTAAAAAAATTAAATCGATCGTTTCACAGCGGGATTTTAAAACCAAAGATTAGCCACATCTCTAGTATAAATTGACAGAAGGTTAGAAGTTTACATTTGCTTGACAACAAGATATTCCTCTGCGGAAAGAGTTTTTTCGGGATATTTAATCAACTGTACAGTGCGAATAAGAAGTGTGAAAATGTTTAGTACATACAGAAAAATCAAGTCGAAGGCATATTAGAAAATGTTCCTTTAGTAAGAGAATGGAAATTGCAAGGTCACCGGATCTTACATCACGCAATTTTTTTCTATGGGGTACGATGAATAAAGAAATAGTTTATAAAGTCGAAGATATGGATCAGTTGCGATATAAGATATTGGATGCAGCAGATAAAATAATTGCTGAACGTTTTAGTTTATAAAGTGCCAATTTGTGTCCTATCTCCTATTTGTGTGTTTGTTAAAGAATGCATTAGTGTGTAGCGATTTTGTGTGAAACATGTGTGTGTTTCTTTAAGTGATTTATGGTAATTTGTTCAGTGTTTCACTATGTGTTCTGTGTCTCTGACGATATACAGGGTCATGTTCTGATTTTGGAAGAACAACGCCGAAGGGGGTTTAGTAGGGTATAAGCTTTACCCACTAAAACCAAAAAAACTGAAGATTTATGTGCCCTGGATTACTTTCTAGTATACTGGCACCTGGATTCACTTCTATTTGGATAATAGGTAGCTAAATATTTATTTTCATAAGAATCTAAAGTTTTACACAAACAATTTGGCAACATTGTGCCAGAACATCTGTTTATTACACAGCTGTTCAGTGTAATGTGACTGTGCCGAGGAGTTGTGTGTGGGTTTATGGGTGAATTACCCCACTTTTTAACGTTCGATTTGAAAAAAAAAATATGTAGCGCTTCTCTAGGACACCCCAGGAGTCACCCATTTAAATATAATATGTCATTTCCATAACACCCTGTATACAGGGTGGTGCCTCGTTGAGTTGAACATACGAAATCCCATGTAATTTTTGGGGTGGCTGAATATTGGCTCCCCTGTACATTTGATAGAAAAACTGCATTATAAATTCTTGAAGAGGTCGATATGGTAAACCTATGTGCCAAGTTTGAATACATCTTCGTGAGTCAATCTTAAGCTATTTAATTAAACGTGAAGGCAAAATCACGAAACCCACAGTTCAGGTAAAACAGCAATCACAAGAATTAAATGTTGACATTGACGAAACAAAACTTAGAGAAAGTGACAATATTTTCATTATTTACGTTTAGCCTTATATCAATTTTTGACAATAGCGTCATAGAAATTATTTGCTGCTTTTTGCAGTATTACCTGAACTATGAGAGTTTCGGGGTTTGCCATTACGGTTAAGTGAATAGCTTAGGATTGGCTCACCAAAATGTATTCAAGCCCGGTACATGGGTTCACCATATTGGTCTCTTCAAGACATTATAATGAAGTTTTGCTATAAAATGTACAGGGGAGCCAATATTCAGCCACCTCAAAAATTACATTAGATTTCTTATGTTCATTTCAACCATGCACCACCCTGTAGGTATTACTTAAGAGGCACTATATTGTATTAAAAAAAAAACAATATATTTTTCAAAGTTTAGATATAAATATGATTCAATTCAAATTTACTGATGGGATGGGATTAGAGATGATGTAAACAATTGTGCTCTATCTGCGCTTAAACATTTATCCCTTTTAAAATACAGGTTGTTATGGAAATGACGTATTATATTTAAATGGGTGACTCCTTGGGTGTCCTAGAGAAAGTCTACATATATTTTCTTTTAAATCGAATACCTAAATACTAAGTAAAAACCCTTTTTACCCACATACTCATGCGCCGTTCCATCTGGATTCTTAGCAACTTGTGGGCAACAATGTGGGTCACTAGAGTATACTAACCGTGTTGTCAGATCACACCGCGTGTCTCGCCCTTGCTTGGATACCGGCCGCGCGCCACTATCGTTGCTTCAGTATGTTTCGAGACTCGGGAGCGGAGTGACGCTGTCGAGGGTTCCACGGGCTTGACGTATACGAATTTTAAACGTTTTGTTAGTTGTAGCAGTACCCGATTTTTTTTCTGTTATGAAATAATTCATAATAATAAATGTTGTGATGTGATTTCAAATTTGTGATATTATCTACTGTTGAAAAACATACTTTTTGTGTTTTATTTTTTTATGGAATTTAATTATAAAACGGGTTATTTTAAAATAAGATCGAAGGTAAGAGAGTATGTACCTTAAAATTGTAGTTTTTTTTTCTAAAAAGTTTGAAAAAGAAGTGATCAATACGCGTGTCAAATACGTCTTATCGTAAAAAAAATGTATATTTCGCTTAATAATTCAAAGCGGCATTTATGGTTATTTTTCTTCAATTTATTTTCATCTCAGGATTTGCAGGTTTAAATATAATAACTGATTTCCATAACACCCTGTATAACCTAATGTGCGGAAAAAAAAGATTTACACACATCATACCTAGAACTTCCCGAGGTACCTCTGCTGTTGAATGATTAGTATTGCTGCTGATCGCACTTGTGCCAACGTCGGAAGAAGTCGCCTCACCTTTGGAAAGGTTAGAAAAAGAAAGCTGACTTCTTGAAGTGTTAGAAAAAGTAGTCTCGCTTCTGGAAGTAGTGACTGTCTTAGACCTAAGTGCAGAACTAGTGTGATTCCCAGATTTATTGGTACCTCCGGTTTTCGAATCCGAATTCCCCATCAAAGATAATAAAAAGTCCTACAAAAAAAATTTTAATGATAAGTTCCTTTCCTTTAATATATTGGATGACCAGTAACAGCCCGTGGAGCAACAGAGCCTTGGCCATAGTTATAAGTAACTACTAGTGGTTATAAGACGTTAGGCTATGTTAATATCAGTCGACTCATGTTATAGGAATCATATTTCCATGGTAGGTTCGTCTTAAGATATGCAAGGCTGTATGAAAGAAATATAGACCCGTTTTGATGTGATTTAATTATTGATAATAAACATGGTCGTAACAGGAAATTGATAGCATATTAGGAAAAAATTTAAATCAATATCAAAAAATGTTGCTGAATATCAGTTGCATATTTTTTAAAGGTGAATAACAAAAACAACTCTGTCAGGGGGTTGAAGGAAGTTGAGTGTGACAATAAAACTATTTTGCACATGACTATTGTGTCAAACTTCTTTACACATGTATTTCTCTATAAATTTAAATAATATCCATTAACTACTCTAAACCTATTTCAAAGTAATCTTAAGGTACAGAATGACATAAGTCATTCTTAACACAAGCTGGACAGTATATGTATTAAAGATGTTTTTAACTCTCATCTAAAGGAATAGACCTATAAGAATGTGGTAATCTTCTACTTAACGCGTCAATTGACCCCAAAATTAATTAAAACATAGTTTTTTTAAGGTTTACCATAATGTTAAGGCTACTTTAGCTAAGGTCTAACTGAAGGTAATATTCAAATACCGTCTACCGGCCCTAAGGGCCAGTATTTCAAAATCACCTTAAGGTACAGAATGACACATCCTTAACACAAGTTTGACAGTATATTAAAGGTCTTTTTAACTCTCATCTAAAGGAATAGACCCTTAAGAACGTGGTAATCTTAGACTTAAGGCATCAATTGACCCTCAAAATTAATTTAAAACATAGTTTGTTTAAGGTTTTCCATATCGTCAAGGCTACCTTAGCTAAGCTAAGGTAAAATTAAAATAATGTGACATACTAGAAGGGGAGCTATATTTATTTGAGTAAATTATTGAAATAAATTTAGGTCATTTTTTAACAAGGCTGCACTTTTCAGTCTTAATGTGACACACATCTCAGTAATGCTAACTTTAGATTCAACACGTGTACCCCACCCTTAAACTAGTTATGTGAGTAAACCAAGGCTCACTTTCGCGAGTTTACCTGATGGAATGAATTAGGTATAATAAAGTTGTGTTTACAAATAATTTGTTAAAAGTTACTGCTTTGACTGACTTAAAAGGATTGAATCGACCTATAGTACCAGCATTCCTGCATAAATATAGTCCTGTCCTATGCATAACATCAAGGACTTATGCAGATGTTCCAGTTTGTATGATTATGCTCAGTCTATGGACATGCGATACTCCCAAAAGTACCTGTATTTGTGGATCGATATGTATCGACTTGGAAGTACCGGTTTGCTACAATATCGTTAAGTAAAGTACCGGTACTGCGAGTACCGAGATATATCGAATTATTCTATAATGATATAGGATATCAAAAATGAACAAAAATATTTCTTGAAATTGTTTTTGGTGATAATTTCTGAAAAGCTCCCGACAATTTTTAGTCAGCGGGGGCTCGTGGGCGAAAATATAGAGGACGAGCCAAACTGGTCCAATTTCCCAATCCAATAATTGTCCACGAATTAAAATTAGTAAATAGTTTAAATGAGCATGACATCTTGCTTGGAAAATAGTTGAATGCACAATAATTTTAATTTTATAAGATTATTGTGCATGAAATTATGTGTGGTAAAAACTTCGTACTATAAAATACCAGTACATAATATTGAGTACTGGCAAACAAAATATTGGTAAAGATTGTTTCACGAAAAATGGCTATAACTTAATGGCTGCAGTAAAAGTACCTGGGGCCATCCCATTATTTATGACCCTTTGTTATTATTATGTGGAAAGGACCGGATTGTTATAATTATAATTAAATATAGGCACATCAGGTAGGTTAGGTTGCTTAATTTATATTTAAATATCTTTTTGTGGTAAAATTTATTAGTTTTTGAGGAATGGTTCAAGAATTGTCTTTTACCAAACATTCCTCAGAATAGCGTGATAGTAATGGACAATGCGAGCTATCACAGTCGCCAATTACATAAAGCTCCAAGCTCAAATAATACAAAATTGGAGATTCAGAACTACATGGCGGCGAATGATATATATTTTGAAGAAAGATATAAAAAAATGTGATCTTTTAGAAGTTTTAAAGACATTTTGTATAAAAAAAGTATATGTTTGTGCAGGGCCGTTTCTGAGTGGTGTGCTGGGAGTGCCCCCGCACAAGGGCGGCAAAAATTATAGGGCGGCGAAAGCCGCCTGTAGTTGGACAGAAAAAAAAAGTTTTCAAATATACAGGCGGCCAGTTCATATGTAGCACAAGGGCGGCCAACAGGCTAGAAACGGCCCTGTGTTTGTGACACATTGGCAGAAGAAATTGGACATACAGTGCTACGGCTCCCACCCTATTATTGCATTTTTAACCCCATAGAGCATATGTGGCACCAGTTAAAATCACTGGTTAGGTCTGAAAATATTTCTCCGACTTTAAGTTCTAGTGTTGTAGAATTAATACAAAAATGCTTTAATGATATTCCCCCAGGTAGTTGGAAAATTCAGTCCGTCACGTAATAACTGTAGAAAATTCGTATATTAGTCTGGATCCAATTAATTTAATTAATCCAATTATAATTCATTTTGATGAGGATAGCGATAGCGAAACAAAACTATCTATAGAATGACATTATAAATGTAAATAAATATGACTAGTAATATTTTTAAAAATGTTATTTCCTTTGATTACATTAATATAATCATATCATTACTTGTTTTCCTTAGTCCGTCCCTTCATACTTCACTTGTTTATTGCCAAGCTCTTGTTGACACAATGGGACCGACCCAGGAAATCATTAAGTCGTATCCATTTTTCGTGAAACAATCTTTACCCAAAAATATTGTATTGTCATGCACATCTCTAGCTCAGTCTGTAGTTTAACTAGTGCTTTTAAACTAACTGGGCAATGTCATGAGATACATTTTAAAAAATGATAATCTGGGTGTATCTTTTTTCATACAATTTTCTCTTGCACCACTTATTAAAACTTAAATCTTAGGGTTTGTGATGCCCGGTAACTTGCTTAGCCTGTAGTTTTGTACAGGCCAAAGTCTGTTGGTGTCTGAATTTATTAGAAAAGCTCATAGCCTGTCTATCCGTATGAAAATAGAGAATATTAAGACTTAATTACTAACCACAAACTTACAGTGACATCATTCGTAAGCAGCCCTCACAAGATTAATAATATTGTCAATATTTGATGATATTGCCTATAATATTGATCCTGTGGGGCAACATATTGAAGTATTATCAATATATTGATGAATTTGTCGCCGTGTGAGGTCTCTATATTGAAAATATTATTGAACATGTGAGGGCTCTATGAAATAAAATTTTGAAATTGTACTTAATTGAAGAAATTAGAAATATGTAATTTTACAGTTCTGTATCAACTGTATCAGGTAGGTATAAGTATCTACAATAATTACATAAATGACTTATAACTTACTAAATAGCACAATCTGGCGCATGTACCTGTAATATATATCCATTCGTGTGATTCAAATTATTTGAAATAGGTAGGTTTATATAACATTACATTGTAATCTTACATAGGTATATATAGGTATTATTACATGAATAAAACTGGACATTGCGTACATCCTTTGCAACAAATATTTAAGATTATTTGTTTAAAAACAAATACTTTAAAAAATTACCCAACGACATAACCCAAAATCACCAAGAAAAGTACACAATATTATGCTTACCCAGACAAGTTTTTTATGTTCTGGCTAAATAATTATAGGAAGTACATAACAAACACTTATTTAATAAAACTACAGAACGAACGGAGAACTTTCAACTTATGATAAGAACAGGTAAGTTTCCTACTTTTATCACTTTTGTTGATGGACCACATGCATGGAAAGGAGAACGGGTTTGTACCGAAAATGAAAATATAAATTAAAATTGTACGAAGTTGTACATAAATGTACAGTATTGCGGTTGGATATGAAGCAAATCATTTTAACATAATAAAATAGATGACTCGAGCAAGTTTGAAACAAATAGAAATAAATTACGGTGATATGCATTGCACTAATATATGTATGTATATTACTAGAGTGTAATAAGTAATACAAAGTTGTAAAACACAACCCAAATGTGAGTTGTAGTCAAAATCAGTTTTATTTAGGCCCATCTAAAGGTCGTATGCATCAAAGTTAAGAGCCTAGGGTTTACCAAAATGTTGCAGTTGTTTGCCTATATATTTTTCGGTGAACGAACATTATCTTCTTCATTCCTCGCCAAGTTTCGGAAATTCAAATGGTAGCAAATATAACCATGGGCAGTGTTGCCAAGTTGATGGAACAATGAATGGCCTTTTTCTGTTTTTGTTAGGTGTCGATTGATATTTTTCCTTCCTCAACCCCGATTTTGACTTATTGGCGATTTACCGTGAGGAATATGACCTCTGGTGGCAGACTTAGAAGCTTTCTGGGCTGTAAGAAATTTTCTCGGAATTTTTAACGCTATTACAGTTATTTGAGGTTTAAAATGTTAAAGGTTATTGATACATTGATAACTACTATTTGTATGCAGCTAGCGCAGCTAGTGCAGTAGCTCAACATTTGACTTACCTAGCGAGTTATACTGGCAGTTGACAGAACAGGTAGTACTGTAGGACTAGGGCAGCCGAATTCACTCCTTAATAATTAACCATTGGCAGCAACAAAAACAACGTCAAACAAGCGCTCGTTTTCTTGTGGGGGGGATCCATCCATTACTTGTATTTGTTATTTTAAAGTAGATGTGACATTATATTATATTTAATAAAAAAAACAAATTTTGGAACAAAAAGTACAAACAACCGAACATGTGATCAAATATAGTACTTAAAGATTACATATTTAAAGAATTAAAAAGAATTGTCGGTGTTCCTTTATTTTAACTGAACATCATACCTTAAAGATTTGTACAAATGTACAGATTCTGTACAAATGTAATGCCTGAAACAACCCTACTAGACAGAAAACGGCAAATATGGCGACTTCGCACGAACTAAACGCGTGATAAACAACCGCTCGGGGAATCCGATATTAAACGACGCGAGGTAAAAAGCTGTTGAATAGTTTCGGGGAAGTACAGAACAAAGTTCTAATATTTTATTATTTGTTACTGGCACCTGGCATCGTGGCGCTGATTACTATTTTGACCTAAATGCACCCGGCCATAAAAAAAATTGCATGGTAATTAATCCCTCTGGGCTGCGTTGTCCATCATAGGAAAACGGTTGGGTTCCAATAAACTAAAAAAACTATGGACTTTCAGAAAAATTTCTGGATAATTTTAGAAATTGCCATAATTTTTCTGGAGGTGACGTATTCTTTTTAATGATCGTCATGTAATATGGCATTGAAAAAAGGTTCCTCACGTGTTGGTGAATGGCTGATAGTCTGACAGTGACCAGCCTCTGATGGTATAACAATAGTCTGGCATAACATAAGTAATATTATATGAAAACCAAAAAATAATTCGAAAACGTCAGAATACAGATGCCGCTGGTCTGCAGTATTTCCGGACGATGACGTTTTTAGTTTTTGCAGCTATAATAGTGGAAGCTCTGCCCCTCTAAAACCTCAAAAGGTTGCGGATACTGCATGACTGAATGAAATATTTGGGGCCGGTCCGACGTCCTTTTGGGGCGCCTTAATCTTAAAATACACATTTTGTCATATTAAGTATCATTTCAGCGTTTAAAATGAACGTTTTTTTATTTTAAAACCGGCATTTACAGGTTGTGATTGGTCTTTTTGGTAGTACTTATGTACTTTTTGTTAGCTATTTAAGGAGTGAAAGGGCGCCAGAAGGGGCGCCCCTCTTGGGCGCCACTGCTTATGACCCGATAGTGTCGCCGAATTGAGAAAAAAACACAAAAGGAATTTTTTCAAGCGGAACGTACGTACATTATACCATGATATGAGTACGTAACCCGAAACGTCCGTCCGTCTTGCGCTTAATAAATGATAGGTAAGGATAATTTTTGAATTCTATCCAGAAGTGAATTCCCCACCCATGAATTATTTATTTAGAGCCAATATAACTATTAGAATCATTTTAAATTTTGAAAATGTATGATTGCTGGTTGACACTATCAGTTATGTCGCCAGTCTTGATATTTGAATGAAAAATTCATCATAATTTAAAGACGGTATTATTTAAATACTTTTCGAACGCTTATCTTTGTCGATTACGATTTTTCGTGGTTTAGTGCCAGGCATAATGCCATTGCTGACTTGACACGCACGTGTCAGTCGGTCCTGGGTGGGCCCACCATCCTTTCCCCGCCAACTGGAAGCTGTCAGCAGTCCGCCAGAGCGCAATTGAAGAGATGAGGGCCAATTTTATGTCTTAGAAGTAAAATGACTGATTTTAATTTGAAGTATAGTTATTTGAACGTAGGACGAGGCCTAACTCTTGTTCAGACTATACTTTTGATTGTGTTGGCTCGGGCGCGTCCAATGTAATATAACACAAATCAAGTTGTTATATTAGAACACGGAGGGCTTTATTTATTTTATTTTATTGTCTGTTGTCATTGAGGGTAATGAAGGGGTTAGTCCTTTCGTTAGTCGAGTCTCGCGAACCGGAAACCTCGGGGGTTATAATTATTTTTATGTACAATAATAATTTATCCTATACTAACATGTTTTCTCTCATAGAGAATCCAACCATCCTAACATTCATCCTATCACGAACTTGCAACTTAAATTTTGGTATTTATTTATATACATTAGAAAATTATCCTAAGCAGCTTTTTCCCAACTAAGGGGATCTCAACTATCCTGTCATTTCCAAAATATTTAGAAAACGCGGTAGTGAATACTAATACTAACTTAAGATATTTTATTTCACACTTACTACTTATTCCGGACTCAGAATGGCTTTTGTCACAACCGGGTAAATTTGATAATCGCGGGTGGACCGTTACTGGGGGTACGCACCAGTCTGCTTTCTCCAACGAAGATGATAAACGTCAAAACGATGGTGTTTATACTTTGTATTAAAAAATACAGAGTGTCTCTCCCACGTTGCATTAACGAAATTTCTTAATGTTTGAACTTATTTATACTCGCACCAAAACGAGTGTTTGAAGGTTTCTCAGCATTATTTATACTCGTACGGAAGGCTAGGAGTTTTCGAGGATCAATTTCAGGTTTTTATTTATACTCGCCCCAAAATACACGAGTGTTCAAATATATGTAGGTTTTTATTTATACTCGCACCAAATACACGAGTGTTTGAAGACGAGTCACCGTTATTTATACTCGCACTGAAACATACGAGTTTTTGAAAATAAAATTTGCTGAGTGAAAGATCCGCGGAAATACGGATTCCCCTTCTTACGTAAAAATTAATAAAAAACTAAATCGCATTTGAGTACGACCCTGGGAATCCCCAATCGACGGTATACCGCGTACTTGAAGAATCCAAAATCGACTAAACTTACTGCCTCCTGCAGAATTTCTTTATCCGTCTGTTTTAACGTTACATTGCGTCATCCTGACCGATTTAATCTATCGGTGACGCAATGCCCGTTGCGGCAAGAGAGAGAAGGAACCAAATACTGCCGACACGGCAAAACTATAAAAGCCCGTCTAATTTTGCATGTGGAATTATTTAGAATAATTTAACGGAAAAAATAAATTCATTAACTTTCTGAAACTGGAAAAAAAGTATTTTTACAACAATAGGTACCTGGTGACTAGGGAAGAAAGTCGGGTATCGGGCACCCACTACCCGGCTATCAAAAAACTGTTCCCGGTACCCGGTTAATAAATTTAATAAGCCATCTTTTTTCAGACGATCATTAATTATTACCCTTTCTAGCGGCAGAAACTTGAGAACAATTTCTTTTGACCGCTTTTATTGTAGATACTGCCTAAGCATTATATGCTTTTTCGAAATCTATGTGAAAATCCGGCCGGGTTGATAACGATGCATCCAAGAAAATTGATGGATTTCATATAGACTTGGTAGTCTATTATCGGTCTGGTATTAATAATATAAACAATTTACACTTATCTATGCCTCAGTCAGTCTCTTATGATGGTGGCGAAAAAGTTACCAAGCTATAAAATACTACAATCGGTACTTATTACTATAATAAAATCTTATTGTTAATGTTAAAATGCAGTTTTTGCAACCATGCCTATCAATTCTTGAAACTTAAATATCTCCGAATCCATGCACGCAATTTGCTCAACATATATTTCCTATTCATGGAAATACCTTTCTCTTTCCATAAAATCGAAAATCTCGTTCCTGTCTGCCAGCAGTTTCTGAGAAAATTGCATTTAAAGAATCGACTGGCTTATTTGCAAAAACTATCAATTAAGAAAATTAATCATATCGTTAAAATACGGTATGTATTCCGGTGGAAAATTGAGAAATATTATATACAGTGTGTCTACTAAAAGTTGGGAAACTTTCTGTTATTAATTTTACGAAAAAAAGTTATTCTTTATAAAAAGTTTTGCATGGTTCAAAACCTAAAATGTAACCATCAGATGTTAAGTTCCTTCAGTCGTATATGAGGTTTGTCGAAAAATATAAATTTGGCTCAAGAGTAACGCCCCAGGCCTAAGCGTTAATCCGACACAGAGTAAAGTACTGTTTTTGCAGAATTATATCGTTGATCTCTTGACTGCAATAAAACCTCATTATCTATTCGACCATAAAATAAATAAGGAAATCCCAAATTTTAAAACCTGTTCGAGCAGAGCCGAACCAGGTATACAAATTCAATTTATACCTATGCCTGATGCATATATAAATACAAAGTGATTTTTAATAATTTTAATCTTTAGTGGTTTTCCGGCGACTAATTTTTAGTTAGGCTTATTAGTGGTAGAATGTGGCGTCCTTGGAATTGTGCTGATAGGGGGGCATCTTCAAGTGTCGGGAATGGAGACTTAAATATTTAACAGCTGTTAAACAATTTAAAGAAGAAAATCGTCCAATTATTTACCTTGACGAAACATGGTTCGATACCCATGACACTCCAAGAAAAGGTTGGGATGATTCTTCCAAAAAAATGGCAAACCAAGGCGCCATCAAATAAAGGCAAAAGAATCATAATATTACATGCTGGTTCAGAGAACGGGTTTATTCCAAATTGTCTGTTGCTTTTAGCTAAAAACAGCAGATTCTTCTTTAGGTTCAAGATACCGACGCACAACTTTTTGAAGATTGGTTTAAACATAAACTCCTTAAAAATATACCTGAAAATAGCGTCATTGTAAAGGACAATGCTAGTTATCATAGTCGGCAAGCAAAAATCATTCCCAATTCTAATAATACAAAAGCAGAAATTCAAAATTTTATGATTGAAAATGATTTATATTTTGAAGAAACTTACAAAAAACGAAAACTGCTAGAAGTATTAAAAGCTTTTAAAATAAATAAGGAATACGAATGTGACAAACTTGTAGCAGAAAATGGACATACAGTGTTGCGTCTTCCTCAGTAGTACTATTGTATATTCAATCCTATTGAGCTAATATGGCACCAATTAAAATCCAATATTAGGAGAAATAATATTTCTCCTACATTAAATGCATCTGTACTAGAATTAATTAAAAACGAAGTAAGAAAAATTTCTGCAGACAGCTGGAAAAATTGTGTACAGCATGTACTTAAGGTGGAAAATTCTTACAATTGTATGATTCCAAATGTTCAACCCTTAATTATAAGTTTAGGCTTAGATGAGGATAGTGATAGTGATATAGAGTTAAATTTTGAATATCAATAGTTTCTTAGAATTTAATTAATTTTTATTGTACTTGTTATCCTAATAGTTATACTTTTAAATTATATTATTTTCAATTATCATTAATTGTTATCATTATTTTACATTTATTATAGGTACCTAAAACTAAAAATACCTGTCTATTTATTTTAAATTATAAAAATAAATCATGTGGTGTGGTATACATTTTCAAGCCGGCCCTGATCCCATTTATTGAGCTTTGAAAAGGTTGAGGCGTATACAATAGGGTTTAATTAGGTGGTTTATTTATGGCAGTAAGAATCAACGGTATAATTCTGCAACAACTACTTACTTGTGACAATTTCGAAAACAGTAATAATTAAAATTTGTTCGGTATGAAAAATTATGTTCTATAGTCTGTTTCGTTGCCGTTGATAGCTCGATACCCTCATTAAAGATTCAAAACAAGGGCCCGGTGGCCTAAAATATTTTACCTATAAAATGGTCTTTTTACGTACATCTAGCATAAAGATGAAGAAATTTTGACCTATTCCACCGGGTAACAGATAAAGTAACAATAGAGCCATAAAATGAAATGAAAGGATAATGATTAAAACGGCCCATCATGGTCGGAGAGTTGGGTTTTTAATGTAACCGCTTATTATTTTATTTAAATGTAATAGATTTTATGATTTTATGAATTTATTTACAAGAAAACTAATTTATTTACAGATCAAAAAATATTGACAATTTCAATAATTATAACTCGATAAAATGGTCCTCAGAAGAATCTGAAGAGTCATCATGTCCTACGCTTATTACTAAAGGCTCAATTTCCATAGTTGTGTCAATTACGTTGTCAAGTTCCCACATTTTTTGTTCCTCTACTATAGCATGTTTTATGGCGTTTTGCCAATTTTCTGATGACACATTTGCTAAAGAATGAAGCAAGAGGTGTCGCACTTCTTGCATTTTAAAAGTTTTGTTATTTCTAGCAACATATCCTTTTACTTGAGCCCATATTAATTCGATAGGATTTAGCTCACAATGGTAAGGTGGTAAACGGAGCACTATAATACCTCGATCTCTTGCCATCTCGTCAATAACATACTTTTTATACTGTGATTTATGTAGCCTAACAATATCCAAAAGTTCTTTTTTTACCATGGTATTATCGTAACTCAATTCCTTTCGTTGTAACCAGTTTACGATTTCCGCCTTTTTCCATGAAGTTGTGGGAAGATTCTCTTTTAGCCTAGAGTGATAGCTGGCATTATCCATCACTATTACAGAATTAGCGGGAATGTATTCTATCATTTGCTTAAAATATTCCTCGAAAACATCTTTCTTCATGATAGTCTTTAGTAGAATTCGACTGGAATTGTAATAATCCTTGATCCAAAAAGCCATTTGAACTTCCTATATGAGTTATAATAAGTCTGCGTCCCTTTCCAGATGGTGGTCTAAGTCCTGTTGACCAGCCTTCCATGACAGCTTGTCGAGAACTTAGGACATTTTTATCTTGCCAAACTTTAGATACGGTGTGCCCTTCGTTCAGCCAAGTTTCATCCAAATAGAAAATGTTTTTGCCTTCGCTGCGGTATTTTCGGATGGACCTTAAGTATTGACGTATCCAGCAAATAATATCTGCTCTATCAATAAGAAAAGATTTTCTGTTTTGCTTCTCCCATCGAAAGTTCATATCATGAAGTATTTTCCATAGTTTCGTTCGTGATAGCTGTGGTAAGTCCTCGTCGTAGTTAATGGCTTGTAAAATTTTGTCTATAGTTGGTATTTCCTTGGCAAAATAAAAACTATGTACTTTTCTTCTAATACCATTTTTAATGAAATTGTCAATTTCTAACGGTTTCTTTCCTGGGAGTGGTTTTGGCTCACTGAGGTTCTTAGATTTTCTTTCACGCAAGAACCTATATATAGTAGCCTCTCCAACTCCTACCATATTGGCACACTCTGCAATGATGCTACGAACATCACTTGCAGGTTTCTGGTACACTAGAGCATCATGCACGTTTAATATTAATGTCTTTTCTCGGAGAGAATATGCACTCTTGCTAATTTGACGAAGACACGTTGGCGAAAAACTTGAAGCCATTGTTACAAGTATAGGAAATAATTCAACTTTGAGATAATGCAGTATCTAAATACAACTAAATACATAGTTTGACAAACGCACATCAAATGGCGTAATAACATCCTAAAGCAGGCAAAAATAGGTAAATTAATTACCCCTGTTGTACCTACTTTAACCCTAATCCTACTTAACAATGGACAGAGGCCAATTTTCTTATTAAATAAGGTAATTACTATTGGCAACGCCTATGGTTTACGGTTGTTTTATGGCTTCAACCCTCGATATACGGATAACGGACTTTAATAACCTTCTACATTGAATACCTTTTTATTTTTTGAAATTTTTCTCAAATTACCGTTCAATTATTTTATTATTTATTAAAAACATACAGGGTGTCGAAGCTAAGGACGGCCTCTATGGGCATCACGTTAATGGTAACAGATACAACCTCAATAAAATGGGGAAAAAGTTTCGCAATCAAAGCACGAACAATACAAATAAGTTTTGAGTTATTTAAAAACTGATATTTTGACTGTTTATTTTAATATTTTTTTCGAGGTTAATATTAAAACCAGAGCAAAACTGACCAAATATTCTCCGCATAACTGTTTTTACAAAATTATGGAAAAAACACGTCCGTGTCCTGAAGATTTCATGAAGATGATTAAAAGACTCGAAACGTAATTAAACGATAATGATTGCTTGAATTTAGAATAAAAAAACATCTTAAAATTTGACATTATAAAATCAGGGCCGTATTAGAAGAAATGTTGTTGTTGATGATTGCTTGAAAACGCAACGTCGTATAAAATTATTTGTTATGTATACTTTGAGGTCACTAAAAGTTGCTGCGAGATTATTTTGCAGTTGTGCTCTAGCTTTAACATTAACGTCGACAAAAATTTAATCAAAAATTCAAAATTTCAGTTTCTCTTTAAATAACTCTAAACTTAAAAATCTTACCAAAACTTATTGTATTGATCGCGATACTTTTTCCCCATTTAATTGAAGTTGTATCTGTTACCAGAGATCCCCCCATAGAGGCCCTCCTTATCTTGGGCACCCTGTATATGATAACCTCCGTCCGTTCCGAAAATACAAGTACCTACTTAAATTCTCTTAGAACAAAATTTATTTCTAAAGATTTGAATAATACGAATCCCGGAATAAAACGCACAGGAAATCAGCGCTCAGGAAATATCCGCGAAGAAAAAAGCGCACAGTCATATAAACGCACGAAACGCACACGGACAAAACCTCACGTGTATAAAAGCGCATTTGGAAAAAAACGCAAAAGCAATGATTAGGAGATCGAGAAAACACTTCTCCTACACTTAGTACTTCTTAATTAAAAAATCTGTAACGAAATGGAGTATTCAACTAGTCAGAATATGGGTTTCGGGGGGTCGTTTCTAAATTAAACAGTGCTCTAAGATAATGTCTTATGAAACTTGTATCTTAATATACTATTATTTTCTTATTTTAAAATTTATTAATGCTTAATTTTGCTCATATGTATTTTTCCACTGAAGATGTGAATGAACCTTCGAAACATGTTTGGATTTGTAATTTAATTGTTGTTTATTAAAGTAGTGGAGCAGACTAAGAGTTTCTTTACATCTTCAAGATATTATGGAGGAGATGGCTTCATCTGTCCTACTCTTCAACTACCCTAATGTTCATCTGACCAACTACTCGAGTGTATTCGGGTGATGTTCGGTTAAGCTCGTATGACCTAATCCGTTGGGAACGCCTTTTCCCCCTGTTTACATGCATTTTTACTGACGTGCTGTAAATTATTTTTGGATGGAGACTTAAAATGTTGCTCTTAGCACCGAACGATTGAATGGTTATGTCACATTTATTTTCATATTAGAACTGTAATATTTTTGGGATTTCCTGCACCCTACCTGACTACGCCATTAGTTGTAGTTATTTCATTATCGAAATTTAATTCTTACATAAGAAGATAATTAAGGCCGTACTTTGTAGAGAAAGAAATTTATTAGCGACTGAAACTCCCGCGAGCTAGACAGACTAGCGATATCACGACGTGGTGTAAAATACTCCGTGAACAGCGGCACACACTGAAATAAAAGACCATCGAATTAGGCCAATCGGGGAATCTTCCGTCTCGTCACATCGGTATATTTCAAACCCCTTACCTCACCACCCCGGCGCGCATAAAATATAATTTATTTTATTGAATCTGTGTTGAGTATGGAGAGTTTTCGCGTTACCTACTTAACATAATGAGAAATAGTGTCACATCAAAAATCGAAACTACATGCATAATATTATTATATATGTGCTCAAAAACCCTAAATAGGTTTAAATTAAAACAATCGAGATACATAATATTACACAAACGATCAATAATTATTCTAATTATTATAAATTCACAATAAAAGGATGACGCTGCGAAAACGGCCAAAGAAATGTCGATTTGCTTGCCGTATGCCGGTACTTCCATCGAAAGCTACCACATCGCGTTCGCGAAATCAGAGAGCAATAGATATTTAGGCTTTTATAGGGCTCTTCAAACGCATATAATTACGTTATTATTTAAAAAATGTCAAATAAAAAATATTTATGATTTTTAATTCTGCGTACGTCGATGAGTTTAGAAAATCGATATTTTCGGTTTGAATTAAACAAAAAAATTCATTTTGCCAAGGAATTATACACAAACTACACAAAAAATAAAAAAATTTATTAAAATCGTACTAAAAATGATAAAGGATTATTGGTTTGTTTGAAAAGGTGGTTTTAGACGAGCGGTAGATCAGCCTTAAAATTTTGCTATGAAAATATCTGCCAAATGTGGCATAATATTACAGAATCAACCTGCAATTGGGTTCTACATAGAGGGTGTCCCGTTTTCGACACTTTTATATGGTATCTCCGTAACTGTTAGCGCTATCAAAAAAGTAATGTCATATACGCTTTTACAAATATATACACACCATGCATGATATTGGTTTCCTAGCATACTTTGTGCAGAAAGGAATTTATTAGCGACTGAAAGATCTCGCGAGATGAACATACACACGAATTCGGCCAATCGGGGAATCTTTCGTCTCGTCTCTTCGGTTTATTTCAAAGACATTGTTTATTTGTATGCTATGATAGTAGTCATAGTTTTTAGTTTATTTTATTTCGGAGGAGAATTTTACTTTATGGAAAATACCTACTTGAAAAATTAGTTAATGTAATATATACTATAGTCATTATATGGATATATTTTTTATGTTTTATCTTATTCTATTATTGAAACTAAAGAAATGATTCATTTCTGGAAAATATGAAAGTTTTGGAAGTTAAAATCTGTTCACATAATATTAACGTTAGTTGTAAAGTTGGTTCTATAGTGCTACTATTATAATCCCTCGTATAGTACATTTAATTATTTTTTTCTATAGTTTTATTACTTTAGGAGACAGACAAGAGCCTGTGTAGTATTCTAAATATCTTAATTGCACTTTCTTTGCAATTTGTTAATGAGACCATAAACTACCTACATATTTAAGAAGTGACCATATTACCATCATCCCTCCATAAAATGTAATTAAATTGTATTCTGCAAACTGTAGGTATTTTTAATAATAATTTGTTTATAGCCACTCTAAAAATTTCCAACTTAGGTAAATTATATTATCTTGTACCGCCCACATTTGGTGGTGGTAACCAGTACGGGCCCTTTTTCATGTTAATGAATATTTTTCAAATATGGGAGTCTAGAATATAAAAAGGGCTAGTTGTCAATAGTTAAGACACACTATTTTTTAAGATCTAGAAAGTGAGTTTTGGTTTCTTAAGAACTAGTATTTCCAAAGTTTGATTTTACTCTACAATATGCCGCGAAAGTATACTGTGACAAATCGTCCTCCATGTGGTCGCCGACAAAGTGTTAAACAAAGACTTAAATTATTCAGTTGAGTACCTACCTGCTTATATATTAATTTGAAAAATAATTGGAAAGTGTTATACTAATTTTGCTGTTGTTTTCATGTGATGTGGAAATAGAAATAGATAACAATTATTTTAAACGTGCATTATTTTTTATTACACACGGCGGGCCAAAAAGATGACCACATTATTATTTTCTGAATAACTTTATTGTTTAATATCGTTTTTAAACCAAATTTGCAGGAAATATTTACAAATGTTTAAGTAAAACAGATTTAAAAATATGTAGTTAGATCGAATTCGAATTTCATAGAAGGCGGGTTAAAATAGGAACTTACTTTAAACATGTCGCAAAAATACGTTTTGTGTTTTCTTCTTTTTCGTCTTTACGTTTTCAAGTGATTGGAACCTACGTGTTAAAGCGTATATTTGGAAAAAAAGGTATTTACAGATTTTTTGATATTTCAGTCTGTTAAGCATTCACCAGTATTTTTCTGACCAAATGTTTCTAAGCAGTTAATGACTGAACATTATTGTTTTTAGTCAGTTGGTCATGGGAACAATTTTATAAAATGAAACAAATGGTAATTGGAAAGCAATGTATCTCTTCAATATGTGAAAAACATAATTAACATGATTACTTTCTTGTTGTATTTTTCGTCTGGCACATTCGCAAAAACTACTATGGTTCCATAATCCTGATGAATTAACTCCTGCATTGGCTGACTGTGGTACGGATGCATTGTAAAATGCTCTGAATTGATGGCAATGTTATTTTGTTGTAAAACTTGTACAACTCTGTATAAGTTGTGGCCACTTTTCCCTATTAATATCACTATGTTATCCCTTGGGGTACGAAAACCGTAACCCCGTATTATTAAATTTAAATCAGGTAATATTTTGAATACATATTAAATAGGTCGTTTATCCTGGATTTTCTTGTAAATTATATATACCATAGCAACACCGCAACGAACATCAAATTAAAATGCGGCAGAATACGTAAAATTTTATGCCGAATTTAATTCCGTAATAAAAAATGTGGGTGGCCATTTAAAAAAATATACTTTTTTGCCCCTCTACTTTTGTGGGAACCCTGTATACTATAAAATATTTTTAAAATATGCAACTCTCCGGATCCTATAGCTTATGTATTTAATATTTCTTTGTATTTCTGTTAACAACTGAGATATTGGACTTCCTTGCACTAATAGGCCACCCTGTATACATATTTTTTGTATTTTTTGTTTCAATATTTTTAATGTTTGTATAGTGTAGATAAGTATTATATTAAGATAAACCTTATTTCCTCCTTCTTAAAATAATATTTTTAATAAAAATTGAAGATAACATTACTGTTCCTTATTTATGGTAACCTACCTAAAATACTACCTAAATGAAATATTCAAGAAAGTAACCTCTCTAATTCCTATTAGACTACGCCAAGTTGTATTTATTTCTCGAGGCCGGTAAATCCCGACATTTTTTTTTCGAAAATAAAACTTTCATCTATACAGCTATCACTACTTGACATTTCACAGGTATGAACATTTTTTTCCCATTTTTTCGACCCGGCACATCCGATGGTGAAAACCGCATCGCGATCCTACCCTTAATAAAGATTTTAATTTTGACAGGTGTCAAAATTTTTAAAGTGTCTCGTGCACTATCCCGCCATGCCCTATCGATCTGCGGGAACTTTTCCCGATACTTTTTATTGAAATGCTTCACTTTTCGTGTATCTGTCACTTTGACAGGTGTCAAATGTAATTTTTTATTTTCACACTTTTCTTCGGTCATCCTCCCTCTATAGTTTACCGACCCTAACTTTGGCCTATCGAACAATTTTTTTTAAGCTGTCATCTTTGACAGATCCAAAAAAAAATTGTTCTCTTATAACTTTAGTCCTACTAATCATCTCACCCAAGTTTCAGTAAAATCCGTCACTAATTAAACGAGATATCGTTGACAGCTGTCCAATTTCGACAGCTCAAGGTCAACTTTTTTAAGGTTTTTTCGCTTTTGGCCTATGCTGTCAACGTTTCCATAATAATTTTTAACTTATTTGCTTAATTAACAATATTCTATATGACACCTGTCAAATATTGACGGGTAAGTGTCAACTTTTTTTACCAATCTTATCCTCCATTGATGTGTTATATATTTCCGAAATCACCAAATTTTTATCTCAACAAATAAGATTGTTTTATTTGACAGCTCTCACTTTTTGACAGATTAAGGTATCACTTTTTCGAACCTATTTTTATATTAAAAATTCACCAATTACATTCCACTACTTTTTTTTTAATTTCGATTTTAAGACCCAACTCATGTTTCCAGACTATATACACACACTGTATATATAAAATTATTTAAGTGTAAAAAAGTGACGTATGGGGTGTGGTTGAATTTCGAATGATGTTCTAAATCGATATAGCCAAAATTCTACTGGGTGTTCTATTTAAAAATCCAAAGTTGGCGGCATTTCCGGTTAAACCGGAAGTGACAAATTTTAGTCCGACATGTCAAAAATGCAAATTAAATAAAAAAATTATAGAGGTGAGCGTTCCGGCTAAAACACCCGGTATACACACCCAAGTATAAGTAACACTTAATTATAGTAACACACACACTCTCGCACACGAACTTACTCAACCTAACAGGTACGATTTCAAAGATCAACTGACCTATACCACTTACTGTACCTAAATTAAGATGCATACACTGTAGCAGAAAAATAATATGAAACTTACTAAATATCGGACGACCGCACCACAGACACGGAAAATCAAGGTCCGAAAATTCGTACGTCAGTAGCGATAGGGTTACTATTTCTTTAGGCAATCACAACAACCAATCTGAAGTTAAATAAGAAAAGAAAAAAATTGTAAATATTCTTTTTAACAAGCCGCCATTTTGTTTTGGGTATACAATATTCTGTGATCGTAAAGTGCTCAATAGGACCTTTAAAATCACGAGCAACACCTCACTTCCTATTCAATTTTGTTTATCAAGATGTCGCTCCGCGGCCATTTTGAATTTGAGCACCATGACATATGCACAAAAGAGTCTCTCATTCCTATTACACTATGCCAAGCTGTTTTTATTTTCCTAAGTCGATAAATGAAATGAAGGATAATAAAAAAAACAACTATGCAATTTTTACAATGACGCCATTTTGTTTTCGGTGGGCAGACAGAAGTAACGTTCTGGGATCGTAAAGTACTCGATAGTATCTTCTAAATGATGTATCGCAAGACCCCCCTTCCTATTTAATTTTCTTCCCAAAAATGGCGCCCATCCGCCATTTTGACAGTTAGTACTGTCATTATTCCTTCAAAAAGAAGTTTACATTCCCCTATAACCCACTCCCAAATTTTGTAAAAAACAAATTAGCAGCTCAAAAGTTATTAAGCCGCACACACTGTATATGTTAAAATGTGTTTTTAGATCTAAAAGTTAAAAGTAAAACTAATAGTACCGCTTTCTAAAATTAATACAGATATTATGTAATTGGCACTGACAATACACAAAAACACATACAATTTAGCAATATTTACTAACCTAGATGTTTTTCTCAGTGTAGCATAATCCTGTACCGTGATAGCTTGTTTCACGTCTACCGACAATAAATAATGCTGGACATAGGCAACTTCTAATACATTTCTCCAAAATTTACCTAAAACATGCTTCGCGCGCTGCAAGATTACTCGCTTAGAACGAAATTGTAATATCTGAATTTTTGGAATTGTAAAGATAAGACATGAAACTTCTAAGGTACATCGCCGCTTTTTTCTAAAAAAAATATCAGCGACAATATTAGCCTTGAAAAATGCATAAAAATATGCACTTTTTGTCCGACTTTTAAAAATTTTTGACTTACTTTTTTCAAAAAAGGGCCCTGTACCTTAGAAATAGAAACATTTCTTTACCAAAATTTAACTTGTCCCGGCAGGTAGTTTAAATAGCCTTTCCAGAATCCTGCAGTAGCGAAACGTTGTTAATCATCCTATAAATTTGCGCATTGTACGCCCTTAATGTGTAATAATATTGATAGATACCATGGGGAAACGAGTGCAAACCCGCCGCAATACACCTTTTGGAGACGATGTCCTATTGTATTTTAATATGAAAAAACAAAATTCGAGCGCAAACCAGCCGACAGCTACTCTACATATAAATAAATTAGAGAACTATAATAAGTATTTATTATTTCCGTCCTAATGTTCATCTGTCCTACACGATCTCATTGGCCAACATGTCTATTCCAAAAAACAAATTTCGAATCGTGCTCGAACCCGAAACTTACACACTATACCAAATAATTTCCATAACGAAACACACACGAAACAACAAAGAAAGTATGCATATTCCATCCTTGTTTGTCGACTTTCGCTCCCTCCACTTCGTAAGGGTGGTGGGTAGGGCAATTGCAGAAACGAAGACTCCCGGTTCAACACGAAGTGACGTCCGAGAGGTAGGGCAGATGCACTTTAGGCGAGTTGTGGTTTCCCCGACTGGATGAGTAAAAAGTGCCCGTTCGTTTCAAAATCGGGCAGGTCCGGTGATGGTTTCCTGGGCCGACTATAGGGTATCCGGTAAGTACCTCCTAATTTCTCGGGAGGTTAAGATGAACCTAATTTGCGGAAGGATCCATTTTGTATCAGAAGAAAATTGTTTTTAGGCGATGTATTGCATTTTATAATTATTGTGATGAAATAGATTTTAAATTAACTGGAAAGAATTTTATTATAGATTGAGGACACTTGATAACTAAATGATCTTTCATATAAAGTGGTTTTGTGTAATCACGTTGATAAATCCATCCATCGATTAAAATTAACATTTTATCAACAATATACCAGTATTGTTTGTTTATTTTTAGAAATTACTCGTCAAAGTTTAGAAATTACACCGGTCAAAATTTTGGTCCGTGGAATATGGTGGCCAGTCCGTTCCTGACTTCCTTAACGATGTAAAACATCTACTGTAGTATGGTTTAATGACTCTTTATGGCCTCTATAAAATATTAAAATCTCATTAAATTAGAGCCAAAAAAGTAAATCGTTGGGTAATCGGTATATAAATTTGAGAAAGCAATATGCTTCTGGTTCGTTTGAACAGAAGAAGGAGTTTTTATGAAGAATTACTTTTTTCGTAAATCCACAAATAAAAAAGTTTTCCTTCTTCGTGAGTCAATCCGTAGACACAGCGTATAATAAAAAATAAATTTAAAAAAATTACATAGCTCGCCTGCTTTAGTTAGTTTCTTTCAGCTCGTATAGTAGTTGTAATTACGACTAAATGGAACTTAACAGGCAAGCAAGCTATGTAATACTATCATGCTACAATAAATATTATTAAGTACTTAAATCATATCGGCAAACGAGGGTAAGAAAATACGGTATGCACATTAAACATATCTGTAAAAACCCTAAATCCATCTATAATAAATATGCTGCACATTTGATAAGAAATATACGATTATTTACATGAGCTTAAAAACAGTTATCTTTCGGGGATTATTACTGTTTGTGCTATTCGGGTTTGTAGGGGATTTTAGATCTTTTATCTTAAAAGAGTGACTGTAAGGTGGAGCCACCTTTCTCATATAAACTAAAATATTTGATCTTTTGAGAAATATTGACCACATTAAAAAAAAATTAGTTAATCATATGTTCCTAAATATGTACAATTGAATGAAATAAAATATACTGTATATAATTCGGTAGAATAATAAAATATAATTTAGTACCATTATAAATAATGTTATAAAAATTTAAGAAATCCCAAAAAATGACTTACTTCTACTATTACTTACTTGCTTTAGCTAGTTTCTTTCAGCTCGTATATTCTAACTACAACTAACACGCAAGAGAGCTACAATGAAACCTCTCATAACGGACACTCTAATAAGCCGACATCTCTATTAAGCGGACATTTTTTCATAGTCCGGAACTAGGTATATGAAATTTCATGAAAATCAACCCCTCTTGGCGGACTCTCCTTTGGGCAGATGCGGACAGGCTGTTTTCATACAAAGAGTGCGAAAACCCTACCATAAACGAACAAAAATTTTTTAAAAGTATTTGGGAGACGAATAAGTACGGTGCAAAACTCTCTGAAGACAGACCGTCAACCTATCGCGTATGCGTGGCAGCGCGAAAGGACTTCGCCGAATGACAGTATGTGTGATTCCTCGAGTTGTAAGGTTAAACTCGTAAACAATGGCACAAAAATGTCCGTTTTGAGTCTGAAAGAGAATATTGATGTTGTGGAAGTTTGTAATTTGATAACAATGATTTGGACGAGTTCATTAACATTGATAGCAATGTACACGTGCTATTAGAAGATGATAGTGACCCCATTCCTACCGATTATGTAGCCCAAACTGAAACCACATCACTATCTGACGACTCTGATGAAGAAGTTGAATGCAGTAATCGAACAAATGTCACCAATTATCAACAAGCCATTAGTATGGTAATGGAATTACAAGAGTATGCAAAGAATAGAGGTGACTCTACAGCAATGGAATTGTTATCAGACTTGGAATTACATTTTCTAGATTGCAAGTTTAAAACGCAAACACGTCAAACTACGTTACTAGATTTTTTTTAGTACTACATCCTAACTAAAACTAGTGTATTTGTACATACATATACATAGTAATAATTTTGTATTTAAATATTACCTAATAACAAATTTCTCATGGGCGGACACCTCTATTAGGCGGACACATTTAGACGATCACGTAGGTGTCCGCTTAAGGGAGGTTTCACTGTATATGCATACAGTTTCATCATTAAAGTTGGAACTATATGGGGAAAAATATTATTGTTCGATTTACGTGAAATTTAACTTCACTATAAGTTTTTGCTTCAACAATGACCAAAAATGGTTTGTTAACTGTCAAACTTAACATTTTCTCCACAAAATGTCGAAAAAATGGCTTTTTGTTACTGATCGAATTTAAAAAAAAAAATTATTTGGAATAGTTGTTTGTATTGTAATTTTATGCCCACATACCAAATTTGAGTCACTTATAATAATTTTTGGTTTCAATTTATTTTTGGCCAATATCTATTTTCATTGCAAACGGAAGTCGACCGTAAATTTATTTATTTATACAATACTCATCGTCTAAATTCATTCTTTATACGAAAAATTCTACTAAAATATTCATCTTCCTCAAAAAATTAAATTTCAGTTTAAAATGTTGCCATATGTGGAGCAAACTCCTCATAACTTTAACCAATGAAGAGGAGAGTCTTGTTTTTTAAACAATAAATACGTTGAAAAAATGGAAATATTAGAATAAAAGAATAAACGCCGTTTATAATTATGTAAATAAATAGATTTATGGTGTTGAATGAAAATAGAATTGGCCAAAAATAGACAGAAAACAAAAATTATCACAAAAACTTGGTATGCTGGCATAAAAATATAATACAAGCAGCTTTTCCAAATTCCTACATTTTTTTAAAAATCGATAAATAAATGCCGTTTTTCGACATTTTGTGGACGAAATGTCAAATTTCATAGTTAACACGAGACGCATGGTCCCATTTAATTATGTAATTTTTGATCTTTATTGAAGCAAAAACTTATGGTAAATTAAAATTTTACCTATCTCGAAAAATAAATATTTTTCCCATATGGTCCCAATTTTAGTGGTGACATTGTATGTTATAATAATTTTAAAGATCCAAAAAATTACTTAACCTGCTTTGCTTTAGTTCGCTTGTTTCAGCTCATAGATTCTAACTACGACTAAACGGAACAGACAAGCAAGTTAAGTAATACATCAATCATGCTACAATAAATGCTATTAAGTACTTAAATCATATCGGCAAACGAAGGTAAGAAAATACGACATGCACGTTAAACGTAGCTGTAAAAACCCTAAATCCATCTATAATAAATATACATCAGCACTTTTGATAAGATAATAATGAGCTTAAAAATAGCTATCTACCGGGGATTATTATGGTCCTTGCTATTCGGGTTTATAGGGGGATTTCAGATAATCTTAAAAGAGCGAGTGTCAGGTGGAGCCACCGTCTCTAATATAAACTAAAATATTTATTTTGGGTGTATTCGGGTTTGTCCATAAATGGAAATTTATGGGTTCGTGTTCTTGTAAATTTTTAAAAGTGAAATTTGTTAGCTTCCTGGAGAAGAGCAGTTGCGCTAGAAACCGCGTCAAAGCAGGTACACGTCGACGCGAACGCTGGTGGCATTGAGTGTATGTAAAGTGTTCTTCTGTTATGAAATGATTCGTTTCCAGGTACATTTGATTTGAAATTAGTGTACCTTCGTTTATATCGTTAGCAAAAAACTGTATTGTTTTGAAATTATAACATATTATTTTTTTAGAGTTTTTACGGGAAAATAGCGGGTGTAATTGGCAACATCGCCGACGAATGCATGGGGGCAAGAAAAACTTTTAATTAAATTTACTATAAAAATAATAAAGCAAAGATGCAAAGATAAAAATTAAGAAGAATCTATATTGGTTTACAGTTAACAAACACTAAATAACATTTTACAATAAATAATAACGAATAACAATAACTATTAAAAGTAAATAATATTATAATAGATTTTATCGAAATATCTTAAAACTAATGGGTTTAACAAATACAGAAAAAGATGTAAAGATCAACAAATAAAATATTCCTAAATTAATATGTAATATTTGACACTTGGTTTCTAAATTCTCACTAGTAAATATTATAAGGTAAAAGTATTGCACATTCTTAGTTACTGTGTTGATCCCTAAAACAAAAAATAAACCATCCTTACTCCGTGTCGTCGGTATTGTTCAAGTGCATTTCAAAATCATATAGTGAATGTATGTAGTGGACTACAAACCAATGATAGCCATTCTTCGTTTACAAGATGATGGTCAAGAGCTTGTTAAAAAAAAGTTATCGTCGGTTACGTCCGACAGGGGTCCTTGTGTTTCATTTAAACCAGAATATGTTAAATTCAAAGTTAGTTACGCTAACTTTGACTGGCTGAAAGGGCACCCCTGTATGAGAACCAACCGGGTACGAGGTATCCGACCATCGGGTAATAGCCCCGCTTTTTTAGACGGTCATAAATTTTACCCCCTCTAGCGACAAGTCTAGAAACTTGAAAAAAAAGAATTCCAATGTCAATGTCATGACAATGATCTGGCCCTATTGCATGACTCTATACTTGATTTTTGCAATTTCTTTTGAAAGTACAGAAGAATTTCCCATAATTTTGCATAGAATATATTTCCATGTCATTACAAGAATGGAAGTAATTTTTTCAGGAGGTAACTTTGGCCCTGGTAAAGAATTGGAAATTTTTTCTCAATAACCTTAAAACCATTGATTTGAAACGAACATGGATCAGGGATTTCTATCTGCTTTGTACACGTCAATGTGACGCCTATTATTAAGAAAATAAACACAACAAAAAAGAGATAGGGATTCTATCTATAGAATCCCCATCTCTTTTTATCTCCTATCTCTTTCTGTCTTCATTCGAACCTCTGATCTGTTTGATGATATGTCTTGGTTAGGAAAAACAAACAATCTACGAACGTGACTCAAAGTATATATTTTTATCCAGTTTACGGCAGACATGGCACAGTCTTACCATATTGAGTTAAGAATTACTATTTTTTCCATAAACAATACTTAAATTTAACAAACAAACATTGAAAGACAACTAAGAATTTTATTTAATAATAACGACAAATATGCCGGTTCTTAATTCGATAGTGTTAAACGTGAAAGCTCGTATGAAAGATGGCCCTTCCAATAATGTGCCATGTCTGCCGTAAACTGGATAAAAATATAGACTTTGAGTCACGTTCGTCGATTGTTTGTTTTTCCTAACCAAGACATATCATCAAACAGATCAGAGGTTCGAATGAAGACAGAAAGAGATAGGAGATAAAAAGAGATGAGGATTCTATAGATAGAATCCCTATCTCTTTTTTGTTGTGTTTATTTTCTTAATAACAGGCGTCACATTGACGTCTACAAAGCAGATAGAAATCCCTGATCCATGTTCGTTTCAAATCAATGGTTTTAAGGTTATTGAGAAAAAATTTCCAATTCTTTACCAGGGCCAAAGTTACCTCCTGAAAAAATTACTTCCATTCTTACAGTCGCCGTGCGGTATCCGCACAGGCAAGTCGCCTAAGCAAGTGAAATTTATTTTTTGCGAGGAAAGTAGTGTATTCATTATTGTTGTTTTTTTCACTTGACCAACGAGAACTATGAGTAGAGTCAACACATTCAGTATTAGTTTCGCAGATGTGCCTGAAAAACTTTCAGCTTTAGAGTATCACACGTACGTGCAAAAACAATTGCAACTGAAATATGAAGAGGTAATATCTCTTGGACTATATGGAAAAAAGATAGTAATAAAGGTAACGTCCACAGAAGTATTTGAAAAAATATTCGCATCATACGATGGCAAGCTCTCATTTAAGTCGAAAGATCAATGTATTTATCCTGTTCATCTGGAAAATGAGAGTGCGAAAAACACAGTTAAAATTCATAGGATACCAATAGAAGTACCAGAGCAAGATATCAAAGCAGCACTTACATATTTTGGAAACATTGAATCGATCAAGAACGACTTTTGGCGAGACCTACCATATAAATGCTACAACGACACCAAAATTTTGAAGATGGATATTAAAAAGCCCATACCTTCTTATGTTACGATCGCAGGGAAACTATACTGGATCATATACGTGGGACAAACACGAACCTGTAGAAGGTGTGGGTCTACAGAACATGAGATCATAAAGTGTGATAAGGCTCCTATCCACCGATTAAGGAGTTACGCCTCTGTCACATCCAATATTGAACCACCAACGGTAGAAAACGACATCTGCAATACTACAGAGAGGGAATTAGGAGATGGAAATAACCACAACACAGAGCAAACAAAAACTACGACAGAGGTAACACCACAAGATACTACAAGTAACGAACAGCAGGACGAAAATCCTGAGGACAGGTGTTTTGGATTTGACAAGACAACCCAAAATGAGGCAAGCATATATGTAGAGAAAATGAGGAACTCACAGCAAGTTAAAAGGCTACGGAAATACGATCCAGCATCAAGTGAAACATCCGGAGAGGAACTGCTAAAGAGACAACCAACAAAAAAATAAGGGTTTTATAAAAAGTACGTTCCGAACGCTCGAAGGCGATGTAAGTCTTTGTCTAATTAACTGGAAATGTCAAAGAAAAACTATACTAATTTTCAGGGCTCCCTGATTGATTTTCTGGGAAGTTGTTCGGGTTTGCTCGTACCTAAGAATCTGAATTGTTTATTCTTCAAAGACCGTGAACAACAGCCGTATACTCCTTGATTTACTTATTACGTTAAGGGTAACTTCCCAGGGGATTAAACCACGAAGGTTATAAATACTCTTTAATAAATTTGCCGTCTTCCTGAATTTTAATATTATTTACCGAAAGCGGGTTATGAAGGGAACTTTCCAAATTAACACCCCGTATTACTCACCCATGTCCATAGTATCGCACTGCCTTCATCTTGAAAGCCGTAGAGTTCTCTTTGCACTTATAAGCTAGAACCTGTTTAATTCGACTGATCTCTACCATGGGAAATCTTGCAGCTACGTATGCTGTAAAATAAATAAACGTGTGACCACGAAAGCATACCGTAAACCAGGAAACACTTATCAATATATATTTTTCTTTTATTTACAGTCAGCTATAACACTCCTCTTTGGAGAGTCTTTATTTATCCAAAAAAGCAATTCGCTGTATGTTTAATTTAAACTTTAGAGCGAACTGTAAGCTAAATATTTATTGCACATCTTTTCCATCCAACTTTCTTATTTCTTAAACAAAATGGATTAATTTTATTTTAACTCTAGATATAGCTTAGCTTAAGATCGTTTTCGGGATAATGCATCAGGATGTTCATAAAAAAATACACTGTGATAAAAAACAACAACTTTTTTGACACACTGTACCTCTGAAAGAAATCATTTTCGGATCCACATTTATAGGATTTTGTTTATATTGACCTCTAGAATACCTCATTAAAGTATTTCCCTTTCCACCCGAAACACCCTGTATATTATTATTATTATGTACAGGGTGTCCCATTTTCGACATTTTATAGGGCATCTCCGTAATTGTTAGTGCTATCAAATGAGTAATGTACGTGTTATGTGCTCTTTTTGGGCCAAACTTAAAATGGTAAAATCAAAATTAGAAAATTTTCGCTTGCTTAAGAGATACGGGGGAAAATCAAAAAATTTATTATTTATTAATTATATTTTCTTAGTTAAAAGAGATACGGAAAAATGTTATACAGGGTCCGCAAACGAAGCGTGGACGGAAGATTAAATCGTTATCGAAGAACTTATTAACAATACTGAAACAGCTTGAGATATTGGATTAAAAGCGGCATCTTTTAAAAATATTTTATATTATACAGGGTGGCCCAAAAAAGTGTGACAGCATAAAGTTATATTTTTTTAAATGGGACACCCAGTATTTTATTGCATATTTAGGTTCGTATTACTATCGTTTATAAGTGCCTCAAATTTTATTTAATTTGGTTTTGTAGTTTCGGAGAAATAAATTAAAAACTAAAAAAAAAAGTTTTGCAGTCCTGAATAAAAACATCAAAAAAAAAACAATCCAGAACTATTTTTTAACCTCGGCATTGAGTGAAATTTATGAAAAGAGGTCTAGAGATACTATGAATGTAATTGCGTTTATTTATTTTATATAGGATGTTCATAATAAGCTTTCAAAAACCCCACATTTTAAAATAATTTTTCTCAAGTTTTTCAAATGGAACACCCTGTATATTATTTGGCTATTTGACGTAGAATTCATAGACAATTTTTTTTTGTAATACAAGCATATAAGTTATATCCAGCCGTTTTCGAAATAATTATAAATATCATAAATTATGTTGTTTAAATAGAGTTTTTATTGGGAAATTTTGTTATAGGCGACTAGACTAATAATTGTAAACTAAAGTAAAAGTTTAAAATAGCTTCCTTTTACTTAATTTAATCATTTCCCCCTACTGCCAACAGAACTCTTAATTCATTTTCTTCATTAATAACGGGTTTATTGATTATCATCCTTTTTGTGTACGCAGTGCTTCCTGTTGCTACAAATCTTTGCAACAACTTCTCGAAGGTTTTTGGTCTCTGCTTTCTCTCAATATATGGATATCCTTCAGCATACACTCGGCTCGCGAGGAGGCAATTTCTTGCACATTCACCCAGTATAAAAATCATATTTACCATTTCTAAAGTTGTAAAATTCGACATTTTGTGTAAGTTAGTACTTAAATTTCGACGACTGAACAAATGTAAATAATTTTATTTGGCTGTCATAGTGACAATCTAAACAAAAAGAAATCATGGCAACTCGATTAAGAATAAAAAATAAAATTTAATAATAAAAGTAGCAAAAATGTAGGCTTTTAAAATTTAAGTCGAAATAACTAAATTACGGTAAACTCAAAGAGTAAAAGGAAGCTATTTTGAACATTTACTTTAGTTCACAATTATTAGTCTAGTCGCCTATAACAAAATTTCCCAATAAAAATTATGATATTCATAATTATTTCGAAAACGGCTGGATATAACTTATATGCTTGTATTATAAAAAAAAATTGTCTATACGTCAAATAGCCAAATAATGTGTTTTGTTCCATTGTTCCATTTGAAAAACTTGAGAAAAATTATTTCAAAATGTGGGGTTTTTGAAAGCTTATTATGAACACCCTGTATAAAATAAATAAACGCAATTACATTCATAGTATCTCTAGACCTCTTGTCATAAATTTCACTCAATGCCGAGGTTAAAAAAATAGTTCTGGATTGTTTTTTTTGATTTTTTTATTCAGGACTGCAAAACTTTTTTTTTAGTTTTTAACTTCTTTCTCCGAAACTACAAACCCAAATTAAATAAAATTTGAGGCACTTATAAACAATAGTAATACGAACCTAAATATGCAATAAAATACTGGGTGTCCCATTTAAAAAAATATAACTCTATGCTGTCACACTTTGTTGGGCCACCCTGTATAATGTAAAATATTTTTAAAACATGCCGCTTTTAATCCAATATCTCAAGCTGTTTTAGTATTGTTGATAAGTTCTTCGATAACGATTTAATCTTCCGTCCACGCTTCGTTTGCGGACCCTGTATACAAAAGTTTATTTATAATGATTGTTGAGCAATCTGCCGTTTTCAGAATAAGTATACGGGGTCAGGTAAAAAGTTATTGGACCTATTTTTTTAAATGGATCACTCTATATATTTTAATCCAAAGATATAACATTTTAAATTCTCTTCTCAAATATATAACATACCATATTGGTTTCCTAGGCGATTTATATAAACTTTATTACTTTAAACCACAGTAGACCATGACACACAAGCTAATATCCTAGAAACAAATATGTTAACATTCTAGTTGTTATTAACATTTAACGTCAATTTCATTTTTACATATTCATTTGTATAAATACAATTTTGAAAAATTTGATATCATATCAGTTTATATTGAAAGTGGAAAAAACGATGAAATGGCGCAAAATTTATATTTTGTTCGCTATCCGGAAAGACGGCAACCATTTAAGGACATATTCCGAACATTTACGATGATTCCCGTTATTTTTTACCTTAATCTGAATCTTTTATTTCGTTTCAAAGTAATAACGTTTAAATAAAACGCTTAGGAAACCAATGTAATCCATGGTGTGTTATATATTTGAAAAGATAATTTAAAATGCTATCTTTTTAGATTAAAATATATAGGATGTTCCATTTAAAAAAATGAGGTTAGGCCTGATAACTTTTTTACCTGACCCCGTATACTTATTCTGAAAACGGCAGATTACTCAACAATCATTATAAAGAAACTTCTGTATAAAACATTTTCCGTATCTCTTTTAACTAAAAAAATATAGGGTAATTTTGATATTGTCTATTTTTTATTTTCCCCTGAAGCGAAAATTTTCGAATTTTGATTTTACCATTTAAGTTTAACCCAAAAAGAGCACATGACATCTACATTACTTTTTTGAGCACTAATAATTACGGAGATACCCTATAAAAGTGTCGAAAATGGGACACCCTGCACAGGGTGTCCCATTTTCCCCGTTATTAGTAAAGATAGAAGGATGCGATTTTCGCAGCACTTTGCTACTTTTCTGTGAAATCAAAAATGCCTCAATTAGAATTTTTCGAAGCCTCCTCGTTTTTGATATACAGGATGTTTTTGAGAATTTTACATTTTGGGATACTCCCACATATTTCGGTTACCCTGTAACTTATCAAAAAGAAATAAAATGTCCTTTTTGTTGTTGTTTTTAACGTAGAATCCAGTGACGTACTCAGATTTTTTCTAGGTTCAATAGTTTTCAAGAAAAAAAACACACTCTAGGTACTTTTTCTAAATGAGACACCCTATATATTTTTGTAATAATCTAATTCAGTTTTTAACAAGCTTCTTAGAAATAATAATACTTTATTTTTAGGCCTAATATTATATCCAAAATGTACGTTTCTTAAAAAACAAAAAAAATTTGAGTAGGCCATGACGGATGTTAAAAAAAAATAAAATAATGAAAAATTTCTGTTTCTGTCAGAATATTCAGGTTTACCAAGTTGTTTTATTTTTAATTAGTAAAAAAAAATCAGTTTGTCCTAATTATTTCAGCAAACTGAAATATGACATGGTCGTTTGCTATATCCAGTGTAACGAAATTGCAGATGGAGTATTAGTATATTTCAATAGTAAATTAAGTCATTTTGTAGTATGTAATTCTATGAAATTTCTTGAATTACTTACCGGATAAAATAATTTTTCCAAGGATCAAATCAAAGGAACCCCTCACAAATCAAATGGAAATTGGCTATCGGTGAAATTAGCCAAATTTTGGATATGTTGTTCTTTTCGGTGTCCAGATCAAAAGTCTCCACGGGCACAAAGCTCGAAAATCTTCCCTGCGAGCAGTACCCAGCTCTGAAGGGGCAAAATTCAGTCGGCTGGCCGAGAGCATCACGAGGGGATCAGAAATTTTTTGGTAGCAAGAAAGATAAATATCTTCATATATATCCCGAAAATGCAAGGGGAGAAGAGGTAAAATCAGCGCAATCGGGGATTACCGGTCTCTAACCTTCAGAGCTGGGTACTGCTCGCAGGGAAGATTTTCGAGCTTTGTGCCCGTGGAGACTTTTGATCTGGACATCGAAAGGAACAATTTCCATTTGATTTGTGAGGGATCCTTTAGTTGAGCAAGGTTCATTTTCAAAACCTTGGCCTAAAATCTACCATAAGGAAAATTAAGAGACTGCTGAAATAGATGTGTTTCTGCTTCAATAATAAATAATAATTATGTGTGAAATATGTCTATATTTAATGGCGAGCAATTTGAAAAATATTTATGAGAAAGTTCCATAAACGTTCAATTTTTGTTTCTTATATTTAATCGCACCAATAATTGTTTTTTACATATCCCTCATGGCCTGCTCAAAAAAATAGTATATTTTTAAAAAATGTAAATTCGGGCATAATATTACGATTAAAAATAAAGTATATTTTTGTGAGGAGCTTGTTAAAAACTGAATTACATTATTAAAAAATATACAGGGTACCCCATTTAAAAAAAGGAAGTCTTTTTTTTCTTGAAAACTATTGAACGTAGAAAAAATCTGGATTCTACGTAAAAGCTACAAAGAGAATATGTTATTTCTTCTTGATAAGTAGATAAAATGTAAAATTCGCAAAAACATTCCGTATATCAAAAACGAGGACGCCTAGAAAAATTTTAATTAGTTGTTGTTTTTTGTTTCACAAAAAAGTAGCACAGTGCTGTGTAAAACCGCATCATTCTATCTTTACTAATAACGGAGATACTCCGTAAAACCACCGAAAAATTACCACCCACGTTCTTAACATATTTGGTTTTACTTTATTAATACATACTCACATATGATTGCTTGCACTTTCGCCCTTTCCAGGGCAGGTTTAACGGGCCTCTCTCCATTTCCTGCACGGCTCCATCTTTGACCAGTAACAGAGCAAGTCGCCAATTCCGCAGGACTAAATAAAATCGTTGCCAATCCTCTGGTTAGTTTCCTGTAATCGCTCCACTTTATACTTCGTAACTGGTCTTCGTAGATTTCGATTCCTTCACCAAGTTTAACCTTACAAGAAAAAAGTATTATTAATGGATCATTATTGCTCATCGTTGATCTTCTTGACTGTCATAAAATTCTAATTATACTTCTGACCATAACATGCTCTATATTTGCATCTTTTCGTGCAGAGCCGAAGTACACATTTTATTTACCTGCATCCCTAATTATTATAGCATTTTAAGCAGGAGTCTCTTTAATTCAAAATAAATTAAATCAATATGTAGATAGCCGACCCTGTCCCCATTTATTGCAGTAGAGGTAAACAGTAAGTAATGTAAACAATACTATAGTCAACTTCCATTTAACTAGGCGGCGATGGTCTACGAATCAATCAATAGAACCAGAGATCCCAAAAATATCTCCAAAAGTAAAAAACAATATGGCGGTACATCAACAGCTGATATGCCATAAAATTGTATTATAATAGGTTAACAACTTAGTTGACAGCAGCCCGGTGAGACTGCTTATGGGGGAGGTCGAAACACGTAAGAAGGCCTTGGAAGTGATGCTAAGCCTACTCTGCTCCATACGCTCACATGTAACCTACTTTTATCTAGCAAGCCCAAAAGTGAGTGTTTATGCAGGCGACTTGATCCTGGTCATATTTGTCTCACTTTACTGAATTAGGGAAGGTTGCTGCAGACAGAGACAGGCATAGAATGCGAACAGCACGAATTGTTAAATAGTTTAACAAGCTAACTTCCTTCGTCTGGCGGGCATGGAAATCAAGCAACATCTGATATGATTTAAAATGGTGGAGAAGTGGAGAGACGCATCTTTAAATTTTAAAATAATTTTTAATATTCTAATCTTTCACGAAAAACGTCGTTTCCTTTTTGGTGCAAGTGAGTAATTTGTAATTGAAACATTCATTTAGTCATCTTTACTGAGAGTAAGCTTCAATAATAATTTCTTTTCCTAAATCATATGGGGCCCAAAAATATGCTTGGACTTGAAGCTTGAAATATTTGCTAGGACCTAGAGCCCACTTGAAGAAGGTAAAATATTTTATGTAAATTATGATTTACTTCCTATTTTTTAATAAAACTACTTACAAGCTTATTTCTGAAGTTTAATTTTTCATTTGTAGTTACGTTATTAGTTAAAAAAAATGATATAAGAGTGTGTAAGGATTATTTTAAAGTGATATTTACAGCTTAAAACATGTCAGAATCCTAATATTTGATTTTCACTACTTAAGTAAATCAAATAAAAGGGTTTGAATGTTTTTTGTTGGTTAAATGTCACTTTAAAATATTGACAGTAATAAAAATTTTGACAAAAGTGACATTTGAAAAGCACGTGCGTTTGTCAGCTGATTCCAGACGGAATGGATGCCTGGTTTGTTCGTTTGTTCATACTTGCTTCGATGTGTTAACACGGCTGTTTGTCTTCTTCCTGTTTATAAGTATTCGTTGGTTGACAGTGAAGGGCCTAATGACGGGCACCGGTCCATGGTCTGCGAACTTCAAATGGGGTTGTTGACCCGTATATTTGCTCAACATTAGTTCTGCCGTTTTCGTAATTGGCGCTCCGATCGCTCTTTTGTCTTTTTATAGCAGGAATCTATTATCATCATGTCATCTTCACCTGACTGCGCTTCACTATTGGTCAATAGGTGGAGCATCACTTTTTTCATTGTTGATCCACCATCCGGGCGGACATTCGAATTTTATCTGTCGCTACTTATGTCAGTTTGAGACGCGCATTAAATTCGTATTTTTTGCTAAAATATTCCACGGTTTACAGTCGCACATAGTCATTTTAACTTGTGTTTGTGTATATTAGTGTAATTTAGATTTGTATCCGATTTGAAATCGTTGTACACTGAGCCTTGACTCACTTCATTTTGACCAACAACTTTCGTGAGTACTTTTATTTTATTTTAAAAGGTAAGTTGGAAATTATATTATAACATTTTTAATAAATTGGAAGAATACTATTAATTTCTCCCTTAGGAGTGTTTTGGTTGCGAAGAAGTTCACATTTTCACACTAATTTGCGTGTGAATAGTTCTAGCATTATGTTGTGCTTGACGCTACGTGACGCTCTATCCGTATCATCAGCTAGTATCATGCTAAAAAGTAACATTCCGCACTTTTTTCTTGTGACTGTTAGTGTATTGTACGTGTTCTATAGTTACATACATTTTTTTTATATTTTAGGGTGTAAACTGGTTAAAAATATGCCTTACTGTTGTGTCAGTAGCTGTTATAAAAGTTATGAATCGAAACATTGTTTTCCTGACCCAGCCAAAAACAGATTTCTTTTGGACAAGTGGGTGTCGTTGTGTGGAAACCGTCGTTTAGTTCGCTAAATGACTCCACCAAAAATTTATAATAGTTGCAGAGTGTGTTCCCTTCATTTTCTGCCTGAAGATTTTGGACCAAATCATAGACTTAAGAAAGGCGTATTACCATCAATAAATCTACCAGGTATATTAAATCTTTTATTTTAAAACAACTAGACCTACTTATTAAGTAGGATGAGGCAGTAGAAATGAGCCAATTCTGTGTATTGTACACATAAAAATAATACACATAATAAATAATCCGTTCATTCATGAAAATCTTGTATATATTTTTTAAGTAACTTGAATTTAAATATTTCATGGAGCTTATTAATTAGTCCCCTCAATCTCCCTATTTTGATACCATAGCTTAGCCACAATTATTGACTGTTTCAGCTTCTATACACCCAATTTTCGAAAATATTACTGATTATCCAATCGCTAACGTGACCTTATTCCTACCTACTTCTGCTAGTGCTGAAGAGGTATTACCTGTTCTACCGGATCAAACGTTAATTGAATATACAAAAAGGAGGTTGATCCCTGTACTACTAAGCAGGGGATCTCAATAGAGATGGATATTATCCCATTAGATACTGAAGAACGTGAACATATCGGTACTTCCTCGAAATTATTATGACAGCCCCCAAAAGTAAGTTAAGTTGCATAAAATAATTTTAATTTATACGGTGGGTATCCCGCTCTGTGTTTAATACTAAAAGCAACTTTATATGCTAAAAAAATTATTATAGATTATAGAGTAAGTATATGTACGTCGCTAATATAAATTAAAGAGCGTTTAACAATAAAATATGAGAATATTATTGAAGACAGAACAGACTGAAATCATTTTTGTTATTTGCATTTTAGAATATATATTTTTTTAGAACGTTCTTCACTATTAGCAGAAGTGAATGTGGGCCAAATTAAAAACTTAAGTCCTAAGGCACGAAAACTCTATCAAAGGGCTATCCAGTTTAAGAGGCAGGCAGAAAGATTAAAGAAAGGTGGTGTATTGACAAGAAGAAAACTTCGAATGACTGAAAAACTAGCCAGTCCTGCAGTGCTTCAGAAAGTTGCTCTCAAGCATGGATATTTCATGAGTCAGTTAGACAATATCGAGAAGAAGCCAAAAGGACGACGATATACCCTTGAGGACAAGGTTATTGGTTAACGGTAATGAAACTGCTGAACAGAATCCCGATACGCCCAGGACTACATAACGAAATGTTCACTATTTTTCAAATGTTCTCGATAAACATTGTATTTTAATGTTTGACGAATTTAATATTCAACCACAGGTTCAACCCATTATAAAAGAAGGAACTGTGGAAGGTTTTGATTTATTTATACCACTTATTAGCTTTAAAGATATTTTAACTTAATCTGAGGGGTCAGTTTGTGACTCGGCCATACAAATATATTAATATTGGCAAATTTATGAACCATTGGATGCTTTTTCTTTTTAAAATCAAGCAAAGCATATTTCTGTCCATATTTTGAAAGCAAGAGATATAATATATTTGTAATTAACAGGTGAACTAGGAAATCCAAGAATTCGATTTTGTTCCCTGATTTCTCCTTTTTTTCTTGCTTTTAAAATGGGTTCATAAATAGGCTATTTGCGTGATTTTTGAATAAAATCAAGGGTGCATATTATTCCAAGAATCTGGTGAAGGCGCTAGTAAAATATCCTCAAAAGCAGCGCCATCTCGTCGAGAGTTTCTTAAATTGAATTTGAACTACAGGTTTCTAATATGGAAATGGTGTAATATAACTGCCGTCTCCGATAGATGGCTTACCAATATTAACAGGTTTGTTAACATGGAAGTGTCCATTCTATTAACAAACCTAAATATTATTCTATGCACCGGTCGATGAAATGTATGAATTTGAAGAAACAAAGCAAATACAGAATTAGATAAATGAAACAAATTTTAATATGTTTCGGATAGGTATTTTAAATATCAAAAAAGTGAGTTAAATGGCCAGAAATGGTTCTGAACTTAGTAGATTATACGTTACGACGCGAAGAATTGTCTAGCACAATTTGGGAATGTTCATACAAATCTGGAATACGTTTTTCGCTGCTCCACTTCTGAAAAGCTCACAATCCATGTTATAGTGATAGCGCTCTTTGATTTAGAGAAAACAATTAAATTCGCTCCCTCTATGAAACCAGTATATGATAGCATTTAATATAATATACCTTCTTCACGAACCGCAACCCGTTTCTTGTTTCACGGATTTTCCAAAGTCGTCTTGTCATGATTTGGAACCTCTTCCATTCGAAAATACCTAAGTTTCATCTAAAAAAAAAATCACCTCTCTAAAATTTTCAATATATTTTTTCCAAAATTTGACTAGTTCACTCGCAATTCTTGGTAGTTCCCACAAGTAGCTTCTATTTCAGTCCTTTCTATAACGAAATCCTAAATTTTTTATCAGCACTGACAATGACCTGAGTTCTATTTCTAAAATATCTCGTTTCTTCAAAGCATGTCTCAAAACTGAAAGCGTTAATTTCTGATCCATATAAATCATACCTATATAGCATTATAGCACCTTCCAGTAAAGTTTCAGTTTTCTTTTTTCTGATCGTCGTTGCATTGTTATTTGCCGTCACACTATTTTTAATAAATAATACATTTGAGACAAATGTGTCAACCTTTCGTCAAATTTCATCACATTAGCTAATACAGGTGTGTTGTTGTACACATTATAACAATCACTGAAAACTATGTTTGCGTCTCTCTCCGACTCATGAATTCACATTTATATTACGGACATCTTTATAATGCTGTTTTACCCTGGACTTGAGCAAGATGACACTATAAATGTTTCTCTATAATAAGTTTATAACGCGCCTAGATAAATTGAAGTCGACTATACACGCCTAAATGCTAATAATAAGTTAGAAAAGTACAAATGTTAAGTATCGCAAAGCAAATAGAACTAGGTAGATTATGTTTCGCACACTCGATTGTATCGCATCTCGCTCGTTGTTCTTGTGGTTTCACGCCTCCAGCTGCAAAATTAAATAAATATTAATTCTATCGCACTTTGTCGCCTAAGAATGTTATTTATATTATAACAGAATATCATTTTTATTTCTTTCAGACGGCAAAAGATGTACTTATAAACAAATTAGAAATAAAAACAGGCCTTGAATAAGTAATTTTTATGGGATCTGGTTCCAACACAGTGCATCTCCAATGTCAGCGTAAATAGCGCTAAAATGCAGTCGGGAGGCAGCTCACTGAGCGGGATCCGATGCGATGGAGTGTGAAAAAAATCCTAACTATTTCTGCTTGTTTTGCGATACTTAATAATTTTTTACTCTTCTAACGTATTATCCAAAATTAGCAATTGTCAAGTCGGAGTCAATCAGATAAAATTTACCAATTTATTTCTTCTTTCTGGCTCTCTTTTCTCAAATATTCTGGGGGGGATGTCATAGAAACTGTTGCCAAAACCACTAGATTGATGAAAACCATATGGTAACCAATGATCGGAAATCCTTCGTCTTCTCAGTCTTAAACCTTGAAAGATTAATGATGATTATTTCCCTCATTATGAAATAGACCAATCAGACACCACTATTTTTTTTGAATAAATTTTGTTTCTAGTATAAGTGATTAAATCCCAAGACTTGTTTAATCGAGAGCTTGTTTTTTATCGATAAAATTTTTCATGTTCACGAGAGTGAGGCTCGAGGGATTTAATTTATGAATAAACATGCCCAAGCGATCATTAAGTATAATTTCCAAGAAATCATAACTTTCAGTGTTACATTGAAAAATTTAATCGATAATTAAAAAGAAGCTCAAGTTATTTGATAAGATTATTTCCAGAACCTTATAATAACAATTCCAGAAAGACTTTTAATATATACAATATCGATAGTCGTCGACATCAATACCAGCTTATGCTCGCTACTCTATCAAACCTTTTGACGTTTCGTCAGTTTAAGGTTATGTGACTAGAATTTTATTCAAAGAGAATTACAAAAGAAAACAAGTCAACAATGTCGGTAAATAGGAAAATACATTACAAATAAACAGTAAGTACATTATTTTTTTACTTAAATCCTACCTTTAAAGTAGTTTTTCGTTTGTTGCGGATAAATAATAATGAAAATCTAAAAAAATATGCATATACTTAAAGAAAAAGTCATTCACTAGTACTCGGCCTGCTTAGAAACGCTTTTTAAAATTGGTTTATCACTTGTAAGGAAAATGAATAATTTATCAAAATAATTTCGTGTAATTAGTGTAAATGAAACAGTTTGACTGGAAACAGTAAATTTGACAGGTGATGGAAATAATCGCGAATAAATATCAAAATGTCAAGCTTTATTATCAATAAAATTCTTTGTTGTCGGCTTTAATTTAAGTGATTCGGAAAATAATCTAACCGTATACCACTCGACCTATAAATTTAAATAGATTAAACTATCCAAATATTTTTTACATGATTGTGCTTTCTGGCATTGGCAATAGTTTCATGCCAAATAATTTTAAAATAAAAACCCTCGACCGCTTCGAGGTCTCGTGTAGTATTATTACCTGAACTATGAATACCTTAAGATTGGCTCACCAAAATGTATTCAAACTCGGCACATGGTTTACCATGTCGGCCCCTTCAAGAAGTTATATTGCAGTTTATCTTTATTATAAACCTATGTTTCAGTTATTTCATATACGGTGTGTGTGGAAATGACTTAATATATCTTTAAATGGGCGACACCTTGGGTGTCCTAGAGAAGCGCTACATATATATTTTTTAATCGACCGTTTTAAATGTGGGGTACAGCCCATAAGCTCACAGCTCATCCCGCGACATTGTATATGTCACCCTGTGGTAGTGTGTCACAAAACACGTGTTACGTGCAATGTTGTAAAACTGAAATTCCATATAAAATCATAAAGATAAATTACTTATCTACCTACTGGTATTTATATTAATACCTAAAGAGCGAGGAAATCCAAGCACAAACACACAGTTTTTTTTCTTTTCATGGGAACACAGAACACTCCCGGGAACACTTTATGCTCGAAACATCTTAAATCTTGCCAGCAGCACGGAACACAGTGATAGTGAAACAGAACCACTAATTAGTTTTTTGAAAATACCAGATCAGCTTATTAGATTTAATTATACGCGACGCGACAAAATTTGACTTGTTCGTCGGCGACAATCGCTCTTTTCTGTCAAGTAAAACGTCAGCTGTTGCGTCAAGAAGAAACTACCCGCCTTAAACTGAACAATTTAGGTTCGTCAATAAAAACAACATACGAAGTTTATTTATGGACTGGCAAGATACACTGAAACGCGTAAACCGAAAATTATTACAACACAACTATTATGCGAGGACCCCCTGAAAACAGGGCGGAGGACTAAACTGTCAGTGTAAATATTCATTAACAAAATCGACTATATCGTAACACTGTACGTGTGTGACAGAGATGGAGAGATGAGGCCTGAGTTCATTTAGAGCTAGACTGTGATCACGCTGTGAAAAGATTTGATTTTTTAAGCTTCTTGAAAGAAAAAAGCCAATCACAGTATTATCCCTTATCTTAATTCATGGTTGTATCACATACTTGAATACGTCGGCGAAAGCGCGATGGTATCTTCCACTACTATTATTTTATGCAATTTATTAACGTCATACAAATTACACGCCTTGCAAGAGATCTCAAGCGTTATGGTAAATGGCCAAGTAATAGGGAATAAATCCCATAAGAAAAACATGCATTTAAGCGACCTTCGCTTCAGACACCGTGACCAGACAAATATCCTATAAAATAGTAAAATGTCAAACAGCGAACTTTCGATTCAAAATCACACTCGACGGTTTCGGGTCTGTGGAATCACAGGTTGTGATGGTGATTTCTAAATCACTGAAAAAAATCATCAAACTGTGAAATATTGCTCATCTCTAGTTCAGAGTCAATCGTTAGATAAAATGTAATTTTTAAATTAAAGGGATCGTATTTAAAATGTGTATTTTTTAATCAGCTTAACAAATAAATCTACGCGAGACAAAAAGGGACAAGCCAAAATGAATTAAAACAACATTCCCGTGTATTCTTTCCATGTGAATCGGTGCTATTTGTTCTTTACTAAACATTCTGTGTGTTTTTTAATAAAAATGATGAAAGTAATAATTGTGTTTAAATAAGGAAAGGTAAGAGTGTATGTGTCTTAAATAAAATTGCATTTTTCTTTGAAGAGTTTGAAAAATAATCATTCAAAAGGTCAATGACGTTTGACCTATTTACTTTCTTGTGCTTGTGACGGATTTGAAATTTATGATATTACTATTATTTGTGTTGCAAAACATTTTTCGCCGTCGGTTTGTCTGGAATAATATGTGTTCATAAATGATGTGTTCAGAATGAAAAATTGTTAAATTTATAATCTCTTTTTTTTTCTAAAGAGTTTGGCGTGTAAATATGACAACACCGCTGACATCTTTCGATACTATGTAGCTCAATGTTGATTGTTTCCATCTTCCGCCAGTGCCACACGTGGTTTTCTGGTATGACATAAGGAATTAAGCTTCAAAGCTTCAAAAAATAAATAAAAAATAAATAAATTTATAGCCTTATTAATTGAAAGCGCCATTTATGGTTATTTTTCTTCAATTTGTTTTCATCTCAGAATTTTCCGGTTTAAACATAATAAGTCATTTCCATAATACCCTGTATATTAAAATTGCGAAAACAAAAATCGACCAGAGGCGTACCGTTTAGGAAAAATAGCGTTTAAGGAAAAAAAATAAAAATTGAGATACATAACTCAAATCTTGTATTTGGACTAAGTTTCTGATTTGCAACAACATTTCCATATAAAATTGTGCTGTATTTTTAATAATTAAGGTACTTTACTCTTAAAGCAATTTCGAAAAACTGGCATTTGCTACCTTACTATTGACCGCAGGATAAATATGAAATATGCGCTTATAGTTTAAAGGCACTCTGAAATATTAACACGTCGTTAAGGAACGTATAGACGTAGAAAAAAAAATTATTTACTTAATTCACATCTTATTTTATTAAATATCATAATTATCATTTTAACAAATAATTTACGTATTATCACGATTCATATTGAGAGTTTTTCTACTAAAATTAAAATTTTTATTAAATTTAAAATCGAAATTTGATGTGGAAATACTGCCGCCCATTTCGCAATCTTTATGTGAACTAAGAATGTGTCTCCTCAAATACAAGTCCGTCTTAAACTGCTTGTTACATTGATTACATTGGACGTAAGTTGGATAATGAATCAATTTCATGTGCTGGCGCAAATTTGATAAGTTGCTGTAAACTTTTCCGCATTCGTCACACGGTCGTGGGTCTAATGAATGAAGCCTTCTGTTGTTCTTGCCTGCAACAAACAAAGATATCAACATAACTATTCGTGTTCGTTGCAAGCAAGACAACAAGACGAGTGCACATTTTTTTCAAGTTTGAATATCGCTTTCAGGTTTTTGATACCGAAAATGCTTGGCAATTTTTGTCTCAATATTTGTTTTTAAATATTAAACAAGATCGGCCCCTTTTATCTCAATGACCATGCCATTGACATATTTGTCAACAATTTTTGACAAATAGCATAGCTTAGCATTCAAATTTTTAAAGTGTTTGAACTATTTCTCTTGAAACATTTTCCTTCCCGGTCGAAATTGCTGAAGGTTACCAAACTGTGTACGACTAACATAAAAATTGTTATATGAGCGAATGTTGTTGAGAAAAATTCACAATCCGTATCGGAATTGGAAGAGCGAGAACCGGATGGTTCTGGGTTCGATTCCCTGTTATATTTAATACGGACAACTGACATTTGAATAAAAGTATAAGGAAGTTCTTTATTAATACATGGTGTTATGGAAATGACTTATTATATTTAAACCGACAAATACTGAGAAACAAAGGAAACAAATTGAAGAAAAATAACCATAAAGACGCCGGTGTTGTCATATTTACACATCAAGAAGTACTATAATTTTAGGACTTTTTCTTTCTGTCATACCTTCTTCGATTCTTTGCACGATTTAAAATGACTGCGAAAAAAGTATGTTTTGCAACACGACCAGTAGTAATATCACGCAATCATATTACAAAATTTATTATTATAAATTATTTTACAACAGAACAAAAAAAAAAAACGGTTAAAGCTGGGGTTCCTAAAGTTTTTCAGTTCTCGGGTTTGTTCGGTTAGTACCACCATTTTGCTATATCAATTATGATTTTCTAATAATTAAATTTATTAAAACGTATTTGTACATTTATTTGTGTTTAAAAGAAAAATTAAAAAAATTGAAGGTGTCTGGAGGTCTTAAATTTGTTTTATTATAAATGACAAGTGTAATGATTAGTGTAAATAATGGAGAAAAAATTCTAGCTGCGTTTAGGACCGGCTTTAATTTGTATAATTTTTTTTAGGTACTAGTTAACTAAATTGGAGCTTTGCCAAGGATGGCGAAAATACAAAGATTTGAAGAGGGGCGATTTGTGCTTTTATCTAAACAAGTATGTTTGCATGAAGATAAATGTAAGTAAACACACAATTGACGATACAATTGTGAAATGTATAAAAAATATCTATCTTCGTTGGAAAAAGTAATTTAAAAATTTTTAAAAATTAAAAAGGTTGGCCGATGATTGAATTCTTGTATGGATTTGCCTTAACAAGAAAACATCCCTGAAAATGTACAAAAATGTGGTCGTCCCATTAAGCAATTTGAATACTGTGGTTTACGAGGAAAATTATTTTTCGCAACACAGGTGCAGTTACGTAAGGCTGGTAAGCGTACAGCCGCTTGTGTTCGGGTTTATTCATGATGTCACTGTACCTACTTCCTCAATGCGTACACATATAGTTATAGACAAGCCTACAAATTATTAGAAACCAGTGTAGACCAGCTTATTGCGTACACAGCAGACAAAGCTTTATCCTTAATAATAAATACCAAATTATTATCTATATATCAATATTTGCACTAAGATCAGGGTAAAAATCACGATGCACTCATTTATCCCTCTTCCTGGAACCAAATAAGGGAAGCAAAGAAGAAATGATACCCTGAACCTGAATCTGTAGTAGTAATAGTAATAACAAATATATCTCCCTATAACTATAATACTATGTTTCAAAATCGTTTTATTATAATTCATCCCAGTTGCGCACCACGAAACTCTTTTCGCAGGGAGGGGGGGGGGGGGGGGGAGGGGATTGGTTTGTTTGCTTCCTATCCTCCCCTGGATGCGCCACTGAGTTATCCTTGAATTAATACAAAATATAATCTATATCAATATTACTTCACACTTAATTTGTAAGCTCACAATTTTCTCCTGCTTAATATGCTTTCTAGACCACAGTGCGGCGCCCTAGTCGAAATATGTGTACCATTTTTTTAAGTCCCAATAGTCGAAACTTGAATGTAACGTTACACAAAATAATCATAGGTGTGTTAACATCGTGTATGTACGTAATGTAAGTTTAGTTTCCGGAGAAGAGCACACTTTGGGAAACCCTGCCTTAACGTTTAAAATTCGTATACAAAAACGTGGGATTTCAATGGAAAGATGCGCGCGACGACGTGTCCCTATCGCACATCAAAACATACTGAAGAACGACGCGTTTGTGCAACGGTTTCCAACGAAGCACGCATTTTAATCTGGCGTCACTATTACCCGACTGACCTACATACACTTGTTAACTGAAAGCAGTGTGTATGGCATGGATGTACATGGAGTAAAGAGGTTTTTACCTAAGTATTTAGACATTCGATTTAAACAAAATGCAGGCTTTCTCTAGGATACCCAAGGAGTCACCCATTTAAATATAATAAGCCATTTTCATAACACCCTGCATAAACAAATCTAGATGTTCATCAGCAAAGGACATACCAGAGTAAATATTGATTTTAAACTTTAAATATTAATCTTAGGAAGTATGCCGGGATTTTAAAAAAGACGGTTAACGGGTACGCGGTTATGAAACTTAGTCGGGTAGCGGTAAACCCGGGCGTCGGATAATAATCGTTTTCACCTACAATTAGTATTACGCTGTCTAAAGGCAAATTATAGAAACTTGAATAAAATTTCCTGAAATTTGCTTCAACGACTTTAATCATAAATGTTTCTTCGAAACAGAAATTTCTCTTAAACTACAGGGTGTAACAGAAAGGTTGGGAGTAGCAGTGATTTCCTTGGCAAAAAATAATATTTTTTTTCCTGTACATTTTTGCTCTACTGATTTTTGTTTCCAAGCTACAGGGTGTTAAAAAATTTAATATAACTTCTTAGAGCTGGCAGATAATGGAATGAAATTTTAGGAGGAGCTTACTTCGATATTGCCCTAATAACATTAAAAAAAATTGACTGGTATGCCTGGTAGTTTTGGACGAGTAAGAGAATCCATGAGGAAACGCATTGAAAAATGCATTGATGCATTGAAGCTAGGGGGACAACATTTTCAGGATCTTTTGTAATATTCTTTTTATTATGTGAAATATTATTAATTAATAACTTTTAACATTATTTTAACACCCTGTAGTTTGGAAACAAAAATCAGTAGAGCAAAATTTATAGGAAAAAAAAAATTATTTTTTGTCAAGGAAATGACTGGTAAATTTACTCCTCACCTTTCTGTTACACTCTGTATATTCAGCGAGAAATGTTAATTTTTGAATAGTGGAAAATTAACAGCCTTGTAAATTTAGAAGGTTTGTATCTTTAGATTTTTTATATTTATTTTATGTGGGGTTTTGGTAGAAGCATCCCTCCTATAACTTTTTAGGTTATTCGGGTTTGTTCTTATTTGTGATTAGATAAATGTTCCATAATGACTGTAAGAGTATTATTAAATAAATAAATACAATTTTTGTGTCTCTACACTGGGTACCCGGCCAGAAACCCAGTTCTGACAAAAAACACGAACAAACCCGGTGCATCCATAAGTTGTATAGGCCTCCAACAAAAACATTATCAAATTAAATTATTATTCTCAGCGGACTTACGACCAACAAAAATAATTCCTATACTTAGAGGATTGTAGATGACTATGGATTGTAAATAAGCCTAAATTTATATCGACCTACCTTGAGGAGTTAATTCTGTGCCAAGATCTTTTCCATTAAAACTGGAGGTTGGGGGAATAATATCCATACCACCTAAAAAAGATAATTAAATTTACTATATACAGTGTGTCAACTTTACTTAAGTTATAATAAACTTATAAAAGTTTCTGCTTCTTGAGAAAATAATATTAAAACACTCGATTTTAAGGTAACTATACAGGATAGTCAAAAAGTAAATCAAATAAAAATTAATCTTAAATATGACTACCTTTATCTCTATCTTTTATATTACAGAAAGAATTACAAAAAAAAAACGATCAATGGATGGCGAGATCCAGCTATAAGCTGCTCTTATCTAACCGTCAAATAAAAAACTTAAATATTTAAATCCTAACATGAGCTAAACATAGTTTGAATACTTAACGAAAGTAATTGAATATAAAAAAAATAACACCTATGACTATATCATATAGATATTAATTAATATTATTTTTGAAACAAAAAATACAAAACATATTATAATTAATATTATTATAATTAATATTTAAAAATTAAAAAAAAAAAAAAATTTCATAATTTAAATTTACTAATGTTGATGAGTTCTCTTCGAAACAATCAATTGTTTAATTTTTGTCTTTAAAGTCATAACCGAAGTACACTATTCATTCAGCCCACCAAAAGTGCTATAAATCTTGGGAGCACTATAACTAAAGGATCTCCGAAACATGGCTGAAGAGTGACGGGGAATACAAAGCCGTTGTCTATGGCGAGTGGCCATATCGTGCACATCTCCACCCCTTACCAAGAGTGCTCAGAGATACAAGGATTGGCCCGATAACATTAGCTTTTTAATCAATGACGAAAACTGCACAAGATATCTTTCTTCCAAGGTCAACCAGCCAGAATCATTAAGAAGGGGCGACACATGATCAAACTTTCACGCTCCATAAGTAAACTTCAAGCACATATTTTGCACTTTCTGTAGGCTACATTTATCAACAACAAAACTTTGATAAAGTTTTATGCTGAATAACTTTTTTATTTTTAGTCCGATATTAATAATAAATGCACGTAAGTGTAATTAAAATACTGAATCCTATTTGTGACGCCCTGTATATGGTTAGAATATGGACATCCATAGAGTTAGTAATATGGTTAATGTATTAGGATTATGATAAACATATCTATGATACCTGATAATAATTCATTTCCATCATTCCCGGGATAGAACGTAAAACTGTCATCTGGTTCATCTTGCTCATTATCATCGTCACTTAGATATTCTGGAAGTTCCATTTTCGGTTTTAACTCGATCTGATTCCTTGGATCATTTTGTATGGCGAACGGATTCACAGTCATAGAGTCGTCTTTTCTTAACCTTATTTCAGTCTCAGATTTGCTTCTCTTTGGCGCAGGACTAGACATATTTGGCATCACTAGGTTTGGTATATCTAAAGGTATATCTTGACTAGAAGTTACTGTGCTCGTTGGCGATATTTGTAGATTCTTTGGCTTGTTTTTATTGACTAGCAAATTACTTCTATGAAAAAAAAAAAACAAATTTAGAACCGAATCTCAATTCCAATGCAAAAGGTAATTTCGGAAAGTTAATAATCTAGTAAAGATACCTAAGGACACAAGTAAAAGGTGTACCAGAACCTAGTATAGCAAACGACATATTCGCGCTTCACTACCAAAAACATTTAATTAATAAATAGACAGAATTGTTTTTATTCTGTCAGAATCCTACAAGGTTTTAAACAGTAATCAATGTCTGTTCTGAGAGTTCTAAATCTACCGCTTGCGTTTGAAACCGAAAAGTATAATATTATCCCAACATCAAATTGCAATGTTTTAAGGAAATCACAGTGGCAACGCTGTATGCTTATTTGTACCTGCTAGTGTAAAAATGACCCTGAAGTTTAATATTTTCATTCATTTTCGTCGGCAACTTGGCAGCGTTGTTATAGTTTTATCGCTTCTGCTATTGTGACTGTTTGTGGTCTATTGTGCTTTTGGATTAATTTTTAGTGTTGTTCTGAATTAAAACTATTTAAAGCTATTTATTAGCCATCTACAATGGTTCGTCAGTGCGTGGTGTGTAAGAAATTTGACTATTCTAACCCAGGATTAATATTTCGTCGGTAAGTGAGAATAATGAGGTTATGCTTTTTTTTAGGCGACACTGCATGATTGTAAATAAATGGTGTTTTATGAATGGAATGTTTTGTCTCCCCTTTTATATTATGTGTTTTCTGTTCCCTACTACAGTCTGCAAAAATGCAGATTCGGAATAGATCGCATCGAGGTCACATCTTTTTAATTTTTAAAAATAATTTAGGAGATTTAATTTCATCTCAAATCAATCAATAAGATAGTAGAAAAATTATGGAAATTGTTGGAAAAAACGCTGTTTTATCGCTTGTAGATTAAACTAGAATAAAAAAATACTGCATAATAATATACAGGGTTGGGCAAATGTTCCAAAACGCCTCAATTATAGAAGTGAAATCCTTAGGACTAAAATTTTACCATTTGACTGTGCATACCATATCTCAGTAACGCCATCAACTGTTAAGGGGTGACGTTACATTTAAATATATTATTAGTGATTCTAAATTCTCAATAAATTTAAAACATTTTTGCTATAACATACTACAACGTGTCCAAGATAAGGAGGGCCAATACAGAGATCTCGGAAACCGTAAGAGATACGAAGTCGGTTAAATGGAGGTAAAGTTGCGCATTTACGTGCCTAATAATATGCCGTTTAGAAAGCTTTAAAATTCCGAGTAGTTCCGGAGATATCCGGAAAATCCGAAATTCTGAAAAATCGTTTTATTGTTTTCCTGGGCTTTTTGAGATCGAATTCTAAAGTAAATTGTACTTTTATCAAACAGCGTTAATTGTTTCCGTCGAGTCGTCTTCGAAGGGCCATTAATGTATGACACATTGTGGTTTAATGACGTCTCGACGGTTTTTTGAACAACATCAGGAAATTTTGGGATACGGTCCCGTGTTTCTCCTAATTTTATAAATAATATCTCCTAAGTAAGCTCTAAATTTTTACTTATGTTGGACTAGTTCAATAAATAACAAATAATTTAATAATAAACCACAAATAAGTGAACAAAATACAGAAACATTATTTCAAACTTCGGTTGATTCGGGAGTTAAACGAAAAGTAGGGGTTTGAAAAAAAAATTAAGATGGTGACGCGGAATTTGTTTCATTTGACATTCCCATTTTGATCGTTCGAGAGCGTTTTAAGAGGTTTTCTATTTTCCAGAAAATATAATATACATAAATTTACAAATGCTGAAAAGTTTCATATTCTATCGCATGTTTTATTTTATCTCAAAAAAACTGTTATGTGACAGTTAGATGTTATTTGTGCTTAGAGAATAACGGAAATAATTTTGAACACCTGATTATGTAGTTCCTTACTTTGTTCGTTTTATTACTGTTTTGGTATGAATTTTGTTCACTTATTTGTGGTTTATTATTAAATTATTAGGGCGAGGACTCTGCTTCGGGAGTTGGCTACCACTTGTCGCCGAATTGAAAAAAACATGAAGGAATTTTTTTCAAGCCGGACGTACGTACATTATACCATGATATGAGTGGAGTACGTAGCCCGAAACGTCCGTCCGTTGTGCGCTTAATAAATGATAGGTAACTCTAAACGTTCTCCTTATCTGCGCGTTTCACGTAAGACGTTTTTTGATAACCCCCGTATAACCAAGTTTCCCCTTAAGTTTTATTTGAATTTAATTTAATCAGAAAGTAGACGGCTATTTTTGGAAATTTAATTTTGTCCCCATTTTTGAATTCTATCCAGAGGTGAATTCCCCACCCAGGAATTATTTATTTAGAGCCACTCTACTTTCTTAATCTTTTTAAATTTTGAAAATGTATGATTGCTGGGCGACACTATCAGTTATGTCGCCAGTCTCGATAATTAATGAAAAAGTCATCGCAACCAAAGACGTTCCTACTTAATGAGTTTTACGGACGCATATCTTAATCGATTACGATTTTTCGTTGTTTATGGTCAGGGATGCCAGGCATAACGCCATTGCCGACTTAACACGCACGTGTCAGTCGGTCTTAGGTGGGCCCACCATCCTTTCCCCGCCAACTGGAAGCTGTCAGCAGTCCACCATAGCGCATGAAGAAATGAGGGCAAGAATTTTGTCTGAAGAAAGAATGAGTGATTTTAATTTAAAAGTATAGTTAGTTGAACGTAGGACGAGGCCTAACTGATGTTCAGACTATACTTTTGACTGTATTGGCTCGGGCGCGTCCAATGTAATATAACACAATGTAAGTTGTTATATTAGAACACGGAGGGCTTTATTTATTTAATTTTATGTCCTTGTCTTTGAGGGTGAATTTAAGGGGCTGTCCTTGCGTATGTCGAGTAACGCGACCCGAAGTACTCGTAGTTAATTATGTACAGTTTATATACAATCAGAATTAACCTGAACTATCATTCTGTTTCAACAAACCTATCATTCATCTGTCACGTACTCTGTTAAAATTTAGATTTATTTTCATTATTTACAATATAAAATAAACCTAAGCTAGCATTATGTTCCCAACTAAAGGGATCTCAACTACCCTAATAATTTCCAAAAGAAAATTATAACTCGCGGTAGTTAATGCTAATACGAACTTAAGATATTTTAGCACTTACGTTTAATGTCACGATCGGGTAATTTTTTATATCGAAAATTATTCTAGGCTTTTGGCACAAAGTCTTTATAGAATAATTTTCCTCGCACTTAAGATTTATTTATACTCGTACCATAAACGAGTGTTCGAAGATCATTTTAGGTGTTATTTATACTCGCACCAAATACACGAGTGTTTGAAGACAAGTCAGCGTTATTTATACTCACACTGAAACATACGAGTGTTTGAAAATAAAATTTACTGAGGGAAAGATCCGCGTTTTTCGGTGATAAACACTATAAAACCTGCAGCCGAAAATACGGACCCCCCTTCTTACGTAAAAATTAATAAAAAAACTAAATCGCGTTTGAGTTCGACTCTGGGAATCCCCCAATCGACGGTATACCGCGTAGTTGGAGAATCCAAAATCGACTAAACTTACTGCCTCCTGCAGAATTTCTTTATCCGTCTGTTTTAACGTTACATTGCGTCATCACGACCAATTTAATCTACCGGTAACGCCATGCCCGTTGCGGCAAGAGAGATAAGACTCACATCCATCAAAAAATATTATTATTTATGTTTTAACTGAAAAAAGATAATTTTACAACACACTAACTTCACAAAAGAAAAACAACTGATCGAATCCCGAAACAAAATGACAAAAAAAACAGCCCTCGTACCTCACTTGCGTGTCTCCACCGCCTCGCGTCGTGACCCACGCAAGGAAAGCCACCAACCCTTTTCTTTTGTGAAGTTAGTTTTAGCCAACTCCCGAAGCAGATTCCTCGCCCCAGTCATGTGGGTTGTTATGTAAGTATTATTCATTGTAATCTTTATTAAAAGTTAAGCGGGTTTAACAGCTGCCCAGCTCGCCCCTCTGTGTGCGTTACAATAGTACTCCCGTAATGTACCAAAGAGTAATCTAAACGTAAATAAATACTTTGTGTCTGGTGTTCCTTTTAAAATCAGACAATAAAAATGTGGACTATTTATGATGAGATCTCTGGACGACATAAAAAGGATAACACCATGCTTTCTGGAGACCCGGAAGAATTATCGAATAATTATAATGAATTTCTGCTTCAGATTGTTCCAGATTTGATAAAAAATACTAAAAGAGTGGGTTGGGAATGTAGAATACAAAATAATATTAAATCAATGCATTTAAGACCAGTTACGTGTTTAGAAATTTCAGAATTGTCAAAGAAAATTAAAAACAAACATAGCAATGGAGATGATGAGATACCTGCAAACATTGTGAACAAACCCGATAAGCCTTCTTCCGAGCTTTTCAAAGTTGTTTGAGTTGGTTATGTGTGAGATAGAATAATAAAGTTTATGAATGAATGTAATCTTTTTTCGGAGAACCAGCATGGTTACCTCAATGGAAGATCAACGTAAACCGCCATTTTTCAATTTACGCGTTTGATCTTGGAGCACCTTGAAGAGGGAGAAATGGCTATGGGTATATTTATGGATTTGTCAAAAGCGTATGATTGTTTGGATAGAAATATTCTTCTAAATAAACTTGAATTGTATGGCATTAGGGGTAGTGCTCTGAAATGGATCTCATCATATCTAGAAACCAGAACCCAAAGGGTTGTGCTGGAAAAGCAGAACTGTTTGTATAAGTCAAAGATTGCTCAAAGTACAATAGGAATACCACAAGGGAGCATATTGGGGCCAATATTGTTTATTATATTTATTAATGACTTAAATCTTGAAACAAATGATTTGTATCCAGTTTCTAGTCTCACAGAGTATGCTGATGATACTAATATTTTAGGGGGGGTAAGGATCTTTTGGAAATAACGAATAATGCAACACAAATTCTGCAGAACACCAAGGCTTGGTTTCAAAGGAACAAGTTAATTGTAAATGAGGATAAAACAAATATTGTTATTTTTAAAACCAAGCTAAGTAAAAAAGAGCGACCAGAATATGTAGAACTTGATCAAAATCAGCAGCCGACGGAAAATAATACCAAATTTTTGGGCATTCATATTGATGAATTTCTGGATTGGTCACACCATATTGACTATCTTTGTAACAAATTAAATAAGATATGCTACAGCTTGCGCATAATATCAAAATATCTAAATGATACGGCAAAAAGAACTATATATTTTGCCAATTTTGAAGCCACAGCCAGATTTGGAATTATTTTTTGGGGAGGCAATTCGAAACTGGAAAAAATCTTTGTTATTCAGAAACGAGTTTTGCGAATAATGTATAATATGTATTATTTACAATCATGTAGAGGTATTTTTAGGTCAAAAAATGTTTTAACAGTTTATGCATTGTACAACTACAAAATGTATAAAAACAAGGACAAGTTTGATACCATTAGGTATCATAATTATAATACCAGAACAACAGACATTAATTATCCAGTACATAGATTGACATTGTCTGAAAAAAACCCATACTATATGTGTGTTAGGATGTATAATAAATTGAGTGTTGGAATTAAGGATGCGACAAACGAACGCCTATTTAAAAAGGAGCTGAAAAACTTTCTCGTTAATTTAGAACCTTATAAGCTAAGCGACTACTTAGACAGTTAAGAATTGTGAATTGTAATGATCAGTGTGGTTTTTGATTTGTTTTTTTTTGTTTTCCGTTTGACGACATTTCTTTTTACTTGTACCTATGTATCAATGTAATTATGAAATAAAGATTAATAAATAAATAAATAAATAAAATCTACATCTTTTCTTTACAAAGACACCCCATCCCCTTTTCAGGTTAGAGAACATTTAATAGTGGCAAACTGTTGCACGTTACTGTGGAACTAGTTCCACAGGGCGAGCTAGCGCGGGGATCATGTACCCCTCCGCACAGGGCGAACCCGGCCGCGTGGCAGTATAAAGGCGCGAGGTATATAGTATATATTTTCGAGTAATAACAGATATCTCGTGTGACAATATTTTAAAGTTTTGTGGAACTTCAGAGTTGGTTAATGCTTAAACCTAAGACATCTTGCTTTTACGTGATAAATTTTTATGTAAAGAAAAGTACCTTAACAATCTTGTTGGTTGCGCTTTCAAATATAAGCTGTTTTCCTCTGGCACAACATCAGACTCCGAGGAAGTATCAGTCAGCCCTCGTATTTTAAGGGACTCGGCGGTCTTAAGAAATGTAGAAAGATGAGCTTGAGAGACATTTACTTCGCCTACATACATGAACTCCATAAGGGCAATTATGTGGCGAGCTTCCACATCGCGCATAAAGACGATTGGATGTGAGCATGGATTAGCCTGAAAAAAATTTAACTACAATTAAAGCGTGATTATATCAATGCTGTAACTAGTTTAACTCCACTGCTCTTGGAAATTAATCATTTTAATTAGTTCCTAAACCTCTTTGATTCGCCGGGGCCTTAAGGAAGCAAATATTTTTCTAAAGTCCCCGCAAAGGGAGCTGTTATAGTGTTCCAAAATCTAATAGAATCTGTAAAAACGATGATTCACCATAGAAATAATGATTGTATTCATGGGCTTACCGTCGAGCGATAATTAAAATTTTAAACTAATGGCATACATACAGTGAGGACGTAAAGTAAGTAATAAATTCATTATCTCGCAAACTACAATTTTTTAAAAAAATCGCTCGGACCCTTCGATTTTGTTTTTCGAACGCGCATATTCTGACATAAAATGTAGATATACAGGGTGTTGCAAATAAGAGTGACACAAAATTTTTTTTTTCTTAAATAGAACCCACTGTATATTATTCCATGTACGGATTCTTCGGAAAATCCTAAACATTTTTCCTGTAGCATGTGCTATACCTTAGCCCAAGCGTTTTGGAGTTATTCTCATTCAAAATCAGATATTTCACAATCAATCAAGACTTGCATTGATTCATGCACGCTGAGGAAAACCTGTAGTCAGCATGCGTGAAGCGCAAGAAAAGTCAAGTAGGCTTTGGAGTTATGATGCAAGAACCAAAAGAATTAATGTCAATAGTTACTGTTATTGTCAGTTTTATGTGTATTTTTTCCTAACGTTTTACTAGTTTTCAAAAGACTCATTTCGTTTTTTCATAACTAAATTAAATTAAAATGCGGCTCACTGAGAAACAGCGCATAGAGGTTTTGATGATGATGGGCTACGGTGATAGGGTTAGAACACAGCAATAAACTTGTGAGTTATTTAATCAAAAATACCCCAAACGTCCGCCAATATCACAATCAACAGTAAGCAAAATTGAGTACAAGTTTAGGCAATTCGGTCATGTAAGAGATGTCCCTAGATTTGGTCGTCCTCAAGTTGATGAAAATCAACAATTAGAAGTCTTACTGGCAGTTCAAGATAACCAGCATGTGGTGTCTAGGCAGGTAGCAAGTGACGTGGATATTGGAAAAACATCAGTTCTTAAAATACTGCATACAAATAAATACCATCCTTATAAAATGCAAGTTCTCCAAGAACTTTTGGAAAGGGACTTTGAGAAGCGCCTTGAATTTTGTGAGCGTTTACAGGATATTTGTTTCGTAAACAGAAATTTTGTAAAAATTATAATTTTGCTTGAATGGTGACGTAAATACCCAAAATCCACACTGGATGAGGGAAGGACACACACAATTTAATCAAAAGATCAATGTGTGAGTTGGCGTTGTCGATGACATTGTTACAGGGTCTTTCTTTTTTGACGGAAATTTAACAGGCGAGAGATACTTGAGTTTTTTAGAACAAGAACTTGTTCCAGACCTGGCCACCCTTTTTCTTGAGTTAGATCGTCCCGATTTGCCACATCATAATATCTGGTTGCAACAAGATGGTGCTCCCCCACATTTCGCTGTGGGAGTTCGTACATATTTGGACGATACTTTTCCAAACAGGTGGATTGGAAGAGGTGGTTTTATTGAGTGGCCGCCAAGGTCACCCGATTTAACACCACTCGACTTTTTTTTATGGGGATACCTTAAGGGAAAAGTATTCAAAAGTCAGCCTGCAAATTTAGATGATTTAAAAGATCGCATCCCGCAAGAAATTCGGCAAATTACACCCCAAATGGTTCGAAATGTTCAGCGAGAATTTGTAGATCGGTTAGGCTATTGTCAGTTGACCAACGGAAGACACTTCGAACATTTACTTTAGAAAAATTATTTTTAAGTTCACCTAACTTTTTTTCGATAAATAAGACATTTTTAAAATAATTTTATTCTTTGTTTTCTCCATGACTTTTTAAAATTTTGAATGAGAATAACTCCAAAACGCTTGGGCTAAGGTATAGCACATGCTACATGAAAAATGTTTAGGATTTTCCGAAGAATCCGTACATGCAATAATATACAGTGGGTTCTATTTAAGAAAAAAAAAATTTGTGTCACTCTTATTTGCAACACCCTGTATATCTACATTTTATGTCAGAATATGCGCGTTCGAAAAACAAAATCGAACTGTCCGAGCGATTTTTAAAAAAAATTGTAGTTTGCGAGATAATGAATTTATTCCTTACTTTACGTCCTCACTGTATGTTATTTTTTATAATTGTTTTGAATACATGTTATATCAATTAATTCATAGTTTGTAACACCGGGTCGCGAAAAAGGGATTCCTTCTCCCCTACACTTTTTCCAGTCACATCCAGTATAGAAAAGGTAAACATTTTAGAAATTCATCAAATCGAGCGCAGAAATAAAGTACCATAAGTTCAAGCAAAAGTTTTGAAGGCGTGTGTTTTAATCGAGTGTATATGCTAATTCATAGAAAAAAAGGGCTTCTCTCTTCTCCACTACACCCTTTCCAATCCCATCCTGTATAATAATAATAATTAAGCTAATAATATAAACGAACAAAGATAATAATTACTGTCAAACTGAAGCTGTCAACGATACAATCATAGAATGATACAATACGACGACAATCATTGATAGAATTCTTGAATGCTATAGCAAGTTTTTTGTATTAATAAATGCTTGAGTCTATTCTTAAAAATATTTATATTAGGAGAATTTCTTATCTCAGGACTCAAGGCGTTCAAGAACTTGCACTCGTTATATGACACTGACCTTTGAAACAAAGCAGTACTATGAATAGATGGCAGCAGAAGTTCTCTTGTTCCGGTCAAGGGCGGATCCAGAACTTCGGTTTGGGGGTGGGGGTGTTGTCAAATTTCGTTTCGTTCGGGGGTCATGCATGGAAAATTTTCGAAAAGTAATACCCTGCCGCGTTAGTCAAACCGGTATATATGGTATTTTTCGTGTTAAATTGATGGATTGCGGGGGGGGGGGGGGGGTCATGACCTCCCCCCTGGATCCGCGCTTGGTTCTGGTATCATGTGAGTGATCCATTCTAGTCCGCAAAAAATGAGTTTTATTTTTAAATACAAAAACACAACACTCAAAAATGTAAATACTAGCCACAGTTAAAATTTTTAAATCCTTGAACGCAGCTCGACAAGATTCCCTGTAACCTATTGATGACAAGATACGTACCGCATATTTCTGCAACAAGAACCCTCGCTAATTACTTGTGAGCTGGGACCCCAATTTATTATAGCATAACGAATATGAGAGTGAATATTTGAGCAGTATAGCACTATACTAAAACAGGTTGGCTACACTGATTTTTATATGACAAACCCACTTCACGCCCTGGTGAAAAACAACACCCAGCATTTTTGCATATAAAGACGACGTCAAACAGTCGACACTGTTCTCAAACAGGACGACGCTGTCATCTCTGGCATTCTGCCTTAAAGAAAAAAGAATAGACTTGGTCTTGGATGTATTTAGGTTAAGTTGATTTTTTCTAGCCCAGAGAACCAGATTTTTATATATGGCCTCTGCTGCTTTTTTTAGAGAACTTTCATCATTTTCAGTTACCAAGACATAGTTACATATTAAATCCACAATTCTGTATTGGGGTCAAACTAACGAATTATAGCGCATATTTGCTTTTCAAAAGAGAATTATTCGTCAGATCTTCTCTAATAACCCGTTGAATTCTTGTAAACCCCATTTTAAAACTCATAAAATTTAACACTTCCTTGTGTCCTTTTGCTTGAACCTTTGGTATTTGTTAAACATCTTAGCCTGTTTCCAACAGTTGATAATTTCCTTAGGCTGTAGAAATACTTAGTATTCACATATTTAATTTTTGGCTGAGCATGTTAAAGAAGGCCATTATATTTTTGCAGCTTCTTTTTTTAAAATCATAAACGCTATTTAACAAAAGTAAATTCTTAAACTAAATCCTTTAAAATGTATGTTCAAGATATTGGTAACAAGGATAACACTTAAAACTAAATAGCAGTGCATAGTTAATTTTAATTTTGAACACCTGTAAGTACAAACCCTAAATAAATACAAATAAACTCAATAATTTGTTTAACTTTGTAATTTGGTTAGCAGATTTGATATTTTCAGGACAGGACAATTATATACACTTGCTACATGATATATGGGGTTAAATAATCCCTTATTTGTCCGAATATTTTCTTGATACACATTTAGGGTTGCAAGGTGGCCAGGAATGGCCGGGATTTTTCGGGAATTTTCCTGGTCCTGGATTGCTTTGTCTAATCCCGGAATTTTCTACCAATTATATTACTTTTAGATTATAATAATCTGTCAAAATTCTTAGAAGCCGATCTGGCAACCCTACACACATTCCATTGTCTAGGTGGAAAAAACGGAGAACGACAGAGAACAGAGAGTATTACAAACAATTAAGGAACTATGTTGTGACTGCTCGTGATGCTGAGAAGAGAGATTTCCTTGAAGAGATGGTTAGGATGAATAATACGAGAGATAACTGGAAATTATTGAAAAATCTCAATTTATATGGGAAAGGCTCTCCTTCTATTCCGGAACATCTTGCTGATGTAAATAAAATTAATGATTATTTTGTAAATATTGATAAAACTAATCCAAACTCTGATACTTTAAATTTTTATTTGAATAATAGAAAGGAAAATGTTTTGGATTTTAATTTCAGGATGGCAACATTGGATGAAGTTAGATCGGCACTTTTCTCTGTGAAATCGAAAGCTGTTGGCAGCGATCAGTTGGGCATAGACATGTTACTTCGTTGCTGCTCTGTGATTATGCCTGTTATTGTGCATTTGGTAAACTTCTGCATCGAGACATCTGCGATTCCGGATTGCTGGAAGTCAGCTTCTGTTATTCCCTTACCAAAGATTGGCTCACCTGTTGAATTGAAGGATCTGCGTCCAATAAGTATATTACCTACATTATCGAAAGTCATTGAGCGAATTCTTTTTGACCAGATTAGGGATCATTTGACGCGCTGTGGGGTCTTGCCATCAATACAATCGGGATTTCGGGCTAACTACAGCTTCTCTACAGCATTACTTAAGGTAACGGATGATATATTTTCGGCTGCAGACCGTGGAGACCTAACAACGCTGGTCCTTTTGGATTATACCAAAGCCTTCGATAAACTGAATCATGCTCTTTTGATCGCCATTCTTAGTTATCTCGGTTTTCAGGATCATGCTTGTGAATTAGTTAGAAGCTATTTGACAAATCGAATGCAGATAGTTAACCTTAATGGAACTTTCTCGGAAGCAAGAAGCCTCTCGTGTGGTGTTCCGCAGGGCTCGATACTTGGTCCATTGTTGTTTTTTCTGTATACATCCCAATTTTATACGCACCTAAAACACTGATCAGTTCACTTCTATGCGGATGACACGCAGATCTATATTTCATTCTCACCTGATGCCATTGATGAAGCTAACCGGAAAATAAATGCTGACCTGGATATTCTTTTGAATATTTCCCATGCCCATTGTTTAAGTCTGAACCCCAGCAAGTCTCAAGTTTTATTTTTTGGAAAAGGTCATTGTAGAGAGTTATACGCGGATCGTGTTAAGATTTGTGTGAATAACATTCAGTTGAAGCTGTGGTGGTATTAGAAAGTACGATTGTGGTGTTACTGCTAAGTTGCGTGAACTTGAATGGCTAAGAATGGATGAAAGACGGGTGTTGCATGCACTCACTTTATATAATAAAATTATTTGTAAAAAGTGCCCAGACTATCTCTATAACAAAATTAAATTTCGATATGACTCGCATAATTTGGATCTGCGTCATAAACTCATTATTACCCCACCAGTTTATCGTACAAATTATTTTCAAAGATCTTTCTCATTTAATATAGCGAAATTATATAATAAAGTCGACTCAGAATTAAAATTGTGTTCAGATTATAAATTTAGGAGGCTAATTAAAGCCTCGATAGATAGATTCATGTAGTTTGTAGGGATACTCATCCTGATCTCTCTGGTTTAGAATTTAGTGTGTTTTGTAAGGGTGTGAAAGTGTCAAAAATTATAAATTTATCTATTTGTTTTTCTGTTTTTTTTTTCTCTCTCTTTATATAATTCTATTGGGTTCATTTTCTATGTAGGAATCGGTCAGAAGAATATGAATTGTAATAATTTACCATTTTTCTGTTGTCTTATATTTTCTTATTTATTTTCTTATTTTTTGTTGTTTTGTATTCCTTCTTTTTTTATTATGCTCTGACTGCTTGCTGTATTCTGCATTTTATGCGTATAGTGGGCAGTTAGAGTATATCAACTTATAGGGTCTGTATTAATCTTAATATCTAGGTTAAGCTAGGAGGCTCGGCCTCAACTTCGCCATTTGTAATCTTTTACAATAAAGTCATTTATTATTATTATTATATCTGGTAACTCCATATACAAGACCTCTGGTATATTAATCGATCATAACTAGGTAGGTAATCTCTACATCGATATAAGGCACTGACCATAAGAGTATTTTATTGATCATACGATTGATATGTTTTCATCCAAAACCAATCTTAGGTAAGCGTTAAACCCGGGGGGGGGGGGGGGGGGGGGGGTATGACCCCCCCCCACAAACAAACAATGGAACACAAAAAATATTATATATATCTATCCACTCGCATGATACTCGTTATAATCAAAATTTAGTATTAAACAGCTGGAGGTGTTAGGATGGCAATCCATTTCTACAATAAACTTCCTATGGCGTCTGCCAATAAATGACTTTAAACATAAAATAAAAACACCATCTCATCGGTCGGGCATTCTACTCTACAAATGAATATATGACCTGTGATATAAATGATGCATGTGTTATAAAAGTTAAGTGTTGGCCATTTTAGTGATTTGTTAATCAAATGTTCTTTTTAATATGTATTGTCTGTATGAGGTAACTTACGTCTGTAAATGTATTTTAAAATGTTACTTAATTTTAGTAGATTTTAGGCCGAGAACAACAAAAAATACAATAAAGGTCCAAGGTCTGAACCCTGAGGCTTTCCTCCACATTCACTGGATTAATTTATCAATAATAATACCTATCCAAATATAACCCTTAGATAAACTTCCATGAATTGAATTTAACTTACTTTAAAAAGCTCTTTAAAATATGGACTGCAAGCTGACAACACAACTTTATGAGCCTGTAGTCGTTGGCCTTCACATGCGATAGTCACATCGGTAAAATCTTCCTCATATCTTAAAGCTTCAAACTGGGAAGTAATGTTGGCTTGAAAATTGTTCCATCGAAGACAAAAGTGTTGGTCACTAGGTTGGTCATCTGGATCTGCCATGTTCTGTTTATATTTCTTGAAATTGGGTCAAAATATTTGATGTCTTCTTTATCATTGTGCTGTACTAAAACAGGGACTTGGCAGAAACAAACCAAAAAGTTATCTTTTTATTTACTAAAATCAATATATTATTTTGTTTTGACCAATCAAGGAAAAGGGATTTTCCTGTTGGTCAGTATTTCCTCTCTATTTGTTTTTTCTTCTATTAGATTTAATAAATGTTTTAAATTTGGTCTTCATTCATTTTTCTTTAAAAAAAATATTTTTACCTTTTGCTTGCAACACACAGGAGTTATTTTAAGCAAATCTATTTTTTCCTTCTTGATTTGGTAAATTAAATATCAAAATGTAATTGGAATCATTTTGAATCAAGAGAATTTGTAAAAAGATTTAAAGAAATAGGTCTTTACTTCAAATTATATTAAGCAAGCGAGTTAAAATTTAAATTATTATTTATTTATACTTTTCAAAGGATTATAAAGCATAATTTTTGTTTATATTTATAGGGAATTTAGTCACTGTCACTGATCTGAGTGATCTGTCACAGTTGGTAGTTGGTACTCCCTCCAGCGAGAAGATTGGAAGCTAGGGGATTCTTGTGTGGCTATTTGTCAAAGCAACGGTGGATTCCTCTTCACGCTTAACTGTCAAGCGCATTGTGCAGAGCTCCTTTTATCTGCCCACAGCGTAACATGCGTTAATACATGAGTGTACATTCATGTACTTCACTCATGAAGGACCGCATGTGGGTATTTGTCCATCTCGCACATGTGTGTGTATTCATGTGTGAGTGCATCAGTGTACATTTATGCTCGAACGTATGTGTAGCCAACGCCGTGTAGCTATGGCACATTTCGCCTTATTTAGCTATACCAAGTTTGTTTACCTATTACTCGGAGAAATGACAGGTCGTCGACCTGAGGTCGACTATGTCGCTGGACCAGGAAAGAATATTTTGGCCTCTGACCAATCAATAATTTTGTCTTGAAGCTGAGTATCCCCAGTGCACTACCACTGTAACAATATCGGTGGTAGTGCCCAGTGCCCAGGTCTTTGAATATGAAACGAACTATATTCAAAGGCCCAGGTTAAAGGGATTTCGTTCGACACTCACTTAAGAAGCACTAGATTAGGCTCGTGCACGTCAGAGCCGATAGTAAAACGAATACGCCCAATGCTGTCAAAAAACAGATGACAACTGTCAGAATTGTTAAAATAAAAAAATCCGCAAATGTCTGTGAGGTGTATTTCGTCGGTGTTGAACTGAAAATTTTAGACAAACTTTGATTTATTGAGTTTTATTATGAATACTTTATGAAAATAAAAATGTTAAATTACAAGTGATACATTTTACACTAACTTTTTCATAATTTCACTCATTTTAGCGCACTTCGTATAAAGTTATTGATTTTTGTATTGTTTTTTTTTTGTAATATTTTAAAAAATTCCTAGGATTCCGAAATATGAAATGTATAAAAGTAAGTTTTCATTGCATGTAAATTACAAACTAACTATGCATGATTTACTAATAAAATTAGTCACTTACATCATCGTTTCCATACATGCCAGTTTTATTTCACATTTCACAATTACTAACCTTGCCAGGATGTCCTTCATCTGGTTTGCTTTTTAACTACTAGTATCTTTAATATCCGCATATTTAATTAATCCTATCTATGGGTTTATTTTTTCTTGTATTTATGTGTAGCTAAGTAAATTGTAGTAAATAGTAGCACAAGTAGTATGTATATTTTATTTGGGTCCAGCAAAGGGGTCAAATATGGTAATGATTACCTGGAGTAAAGAGAACCATCGTTTCTTAATTAAATTACACCCTAAACTTTGCCACTTAAAAATTTAAAATACTACTGTGAATACAATTTTGAATACTGAAAGACCTTCGGAGAGGAGTCCCTACAATCCCATATTAAGATTAACTCTTAGGCAACAAGTAAAGTAAATTTTCATTGAGGAAGGTTATCCACCTCTACTTTTTCTGCTAAAAGGTATCCTTATTACCTACAAAAAATCATAGGTACTTTGTATAAGTAGGTATTTAAAAGAAAAACAATATGTATTAATGTTAAGTTCAACATAGGAACTCTGATGGCATTTTTGAGGTGGCTGGATATTGGCTCCCCTGTACATTTTTTAGAAAAACTGGTATAATTTCTTGAAGAGCCTGACATAGTAAACTCATGTGTTAAGTTTGAAGACATTTTGGTGATACAATCATAAGTTATTCAATTAAAAGTGATGGTAAAAACAAGAAACTCTCATAGTTCAGGTAGTACAGCAAACACCAGCAAATAATTTCTACGATGCCATTGACGATTAGCTGTAACATCCATGGATTTAATTTCTGTACTATGTAGTACTGTAATATTCATGCTGGTGGACATAGATCGTATTTTGATGTTCAGGATTTCCTGGTTCCCTGAAAAAGTTTCTTAGTGCTCCAGCTTGTTTAGAGGTTTCAACTGTTTTTCGATTCCTCTCGCTGTCTTTCAGTTAGGTAAATGAAGAAAAATAAATAGTAGGTGAATATACATATTTATAATTCTTGAGCAAATAACAGTAAATAACATTTTTTAAAGTTGAAAACTTAAGAAAATAATTTATGAGATACCCTGTATTTAGTTATTATGTCTATTATGTCCATTTTTGGGTAGTTTTATGGGGTATCTCCGTTATTAGTAAAGATAGAAGGATGCGGTTTTCGCAGCACTGTGCTACTTTTTTGTCAAACAGAAGTGCCGTAATCAGAATTTTTCTAGGCCGCCTTGTTTTTGATATACAGGATGTTGTTGAGAATTGTGCATTTTGGGACAGCCCCCATATCTCGGTTACCCCGTAACGTATAAAAAAGAAATAAAATATTCTTTTTGTAGTTTTTTACGTAGAATCCAGTGACGTACTCAGATTTTTTCTACATTCAATAGTTTTCAAGGAAAATAAACAGATTTGCTTTTTTTAAATGGGTCACCCTATATATTTTTCAATAATATAATTTAGTTTGTAACAAGCTTCTCAAAAATATATAACACTTTATTTTTAGTCTTAGTACTATTCCCAAAATATACGTTTTTCAAAAATATACCATTTTTTTTTTAGTGGGCCATGACGGATATTAAAAAAAAAATACTGGTGTGATTAAATATTAGACACAAAAATTGAAAATTTATTGAACTCTCTCATAAATATTGCTTAAATTGTTCTCCATTATGCCTTAGACATGTTTCACACATGGTTCTTATTCGCCTTAATGAATTAAAAATAATAAACTTCCGCGTTTGTAACTCCCTAAGAGCTCTGTCAATGGCAATTCTTAAGTCTGCCATTGTTTGGTACTGAACGGAATACATTTTATTTTGAAGGTATCCCCATAAGAAGAAATCCAAAACCGACAAGTCGGGTGACCTTGGTGGCCATCTTACAGGTCCATTAGTTCCAATCCAGAGACCTGGGAAGTTATTATCTAGGTAGGCCCTTACAATTTGGGCATTGTGAGCGGAAGCTCCATTCTGTTGAAGATGCAAGTTATTGAGACCAGCTAAGGGCACATCTTCTATTATTTCTGGCACAACGTTTTCCAAAATTTCCAAATATTTATTTGCATTAAGGCTTCCTTCAAATATATTATAAACTATTTTGCTATTCAGTATAAAGCATGAAATGCTAACGCCAAATCTGCCTTGCCGTTCGATTGGAAATATTACATGCCGATTCTCCTGAGACCAAAACCTCGTATTCTGTCGATTAGACATGCCAGCACTGGTAAAATGAGCCTCATCAGACCATATAACGGTTTTTTCAAAATTGTTTTCCCTGTTCAGATTTTGTAAATACCAATTGCAAAACTATACGGCGCTGTGCATTACCAGGATGTAAGTTTTGTACACGGTGTAATTTATATGGCTTAAAATTGTGTTTTTTTTTAGGATTGTTTGCATTCTGATTTAATTATTCCGACCGAACCTTCACTTTTTTGCAAGAACTACTTGAATTTGTTTCAATTGAAGCTTACACATTTATTTCATCAGCCTCGCGATTATCCTTGTGGTAGATTTTAGGGCGAGGTTTAGAAAATGAACCGTGTTCAATTAAATTTGATTTTATTCTTGAAAAAATTCGTTTATCCGGTTGTCGTCTTTCGGGATATCTACAAGTAATTTAAGAAAATTTATAAATTTCATAGAATTACTATTTAAGGGCTTATATTTACCTATTCAAATACACTTCTATGCTCCATCTGCATTTTCGTTACACCGGATATAACAAACGAGCATGTCGTACTTCTCAAAGTTTACATGCTCTCCTATAATTAGGACAAACTGATTTTTCACTATTAATTAGAAATTTTTAAAACAACTTAGAGAACCTGAATGCTCTGACAGAATTAGAAGATTTTATTATTATGACACGTAGGACTGTGTTCTTTGTTTGTTTTTAATATCTGTCATGGCCTACTAAAAAAAATGGTATATTTTTGAAAAACGTATATTACGGGCCTAATACTTAGACTAAAAATAAAGTGTTATATATTTTTGAGAATCTTGTTACAAACTAAATTATATTATTAAAAAATATATAGGGTGACCCGTTTAAAAAAAGCAAATTTGTTTATTTTCCTTGAAAACTATTGAATGTAGAACTGGATTCTATGTAAAAAACTACAGAACGAACATTTTATTTCTTTTTGATACGTTACGGGGTAACCGAGATATGGGGGTGTCCCAAAATGCACAATTCTCAAAACATCCCGTATATCAAAAACAAGGCGGTCTAGAAATGATTATAGATTACGTCATCTTCTGTTTGACAAAAAAGTAGCACAGTGCTGCGAAAACTGCATCCTTCTATCTTTACTAAGAACGGAGATACCCGGTAAAACTACCCAAAAATAGACACCCTGTACATTAAAAACGCGGGTTAATATGTATATTTGTAACTGGCAGTATTCACGTTCCATACGAAAATCTTTTTATTACTGATTTCTCAGAAAATTTTATTCTTCGGTATTTCGGTAATTCCCTGACCGCCCGACCTACCGAGTCCAAATACCACTGTGTCTATTTTGACTTAGGAGAACGATCATATCGAGAGAAGTGATTCTTCCTCACAAAGAAAGAGATGGAAAGGAATAATAATCACTTCTGTCGATATCATCGTTCACCTAAGTCGAGAATAGACACTAGAAGTGGTACGGTATTAGCGTACCGCTACTTAGCCGCGGTATTTTTTCATGCCGTCGCGTCATGATACGCAGGTTCGAAGTAGTGAGTATTTTTCTAAGGGTATTTCTTAGAGGGTATTTGCTTTGACGGTATACTGAACGATCCATTACCGCCTCGTGCCGGAGCAAATCGCGTCGTGGACCAAGAAGACATACTGGTATGTGTGCTCTGCACCGTTTTAATGGAATAGCGAGCTTTGCCACGGTATTATAATTATTTGTTATTTTTACTGACTATATGGGAGAAAACAGTGATAATAAAAAAAAATACCCCCAACGTAGATTTCGGTCCTCTTTTAAAATTTAAACAAAAACATCCAGGCCCATATTTAAAAAAATTAAGTTGATGATGGTGATCCAAAGCCGAAACGTCGTATGAAAGATCTGATAACGCCATCTTGTGGAGAATAAAAAGTAGCAATGAGAAAGGGAAATTTATTTTTGGACGTCTCTTCGAACAAAGTCAGGAAAGACTGAAAACTGAAACGCAAAATTTGAGATTTTTCGAAATATTTTGGAAGCCCCTGTTTTTATTTTCGATTTCATATTATCTGGCATATAACTACATCAATTTTGCCCCAATTTAACAGACTTGGTATCTGTTACCGTTTCCGAAATTCCAATGGTGTAGCCGAATTTGTACGACCCTGTATCAAGGCATCTTTTAGTGATTTTTTACTGCGTATCAATGTCTTTAGTGAATTTTTGCTGCGTATCCATGTATTTTAAACTGCCCTATTTTTTAATATTTTAAAGCATTTTTGGTGTCAGTCATCACTGGTATCGGTTCAGTAGTTTTTAAATTACAAGTAATTAAAAAAATTCTGGATCCATTTGATGTTTACTAGGTATTCAAATAAAAGGCCTGCGTATCCAAATGGACACTCAAAAGTCCGTTAAAAGATGCCTTGCCCTGTATAGCGCTTCTATCCTTATTATCCTGATAATTGCGGTAACCTATTGAAAACTTAACCTACTAATGTTTTTCTGACAATTTACTTAATAGACATTTCATCATAATGACTGAATAAGGGAAACATGGCTCGCACAAACCTCTCCTATTGTTAGTTCCTATTATCGACCATAATTATTATGTAGACTAGGCCAATGGTTTGGTCTTTTGGGGAAATTGTGCTTACTTTAACTACAGGGGTGGCCAACCTTTTTGGCAAGAATGCCGCTGTCTAAAAAAATGCCTATGCCGTACCACTTCCAACTCTTCCAACACACCTACTAAAATATATAAAAAGGTTAAAAAATGTTATTTATAGGCTAATATGGGATTTTTACGCAAATAACACATTGTTTTCAAGTAAGTGTTCTAAATTTGTCCACCGTTAAATTTAATTTAAAAAAAAATTATTTCAATTTTTCTCTATCTTAAAATGCATCAAATTAATTAATCAAAAATAGTGTCCCTTGACGTTAATAATTCGAAAAGCGACATACCACTAAACATTTTTGAGAAAAGTATTACTCCATCCCCTCTTTGCCGCATCCCTTAAACTTTTTCAAATTTAAACGTGAGTAAGTTACTTGTACCTTTCTATCGTCAAAATTGCTTAATCATTTAACATCTATTATCGTACCTTGGCTTTGTTACGGTAGGTACTATCATAATTTTTACCCATCCAATTTGTCGGGTTACCGCAAAAACAAGATAACTTCATTTTAAGAATACAAATTTATCAGAAAATATATAGTTTTCATAGTACCGGTACCGGTAATAATATAACAGTAACCAATTCAAAAATACAGTGAAAATTGCTAGCATCTTGTTAAGTAAAAGTATGAATGAGAATTAATTAAAAAATTAATGATTTTGTGGCGAGAGACTGAGTGATACTCCTCCAAGCGACAGTCCCCACTTACCACAAGACCAGTGGCGGCTCGTGACCTATGAAGAGGGGGTTCACAAGTATGGTGAAATTATTTTTAAAATTTTATTTTTGTGTAACGACCAAACAATTACTTTTTAGGCGTTTTAAATGTAGAAAGAAAAGAAGTAATAAGAAAATACGTTAGGTAACAAACCCGTTCTTCGGTCCTTAATTGTAGGAAATTGATCAATAACAGCCTCATTAAAGTTTTGAATACCCTCTATAATTTTTTTTTCATATATTTCATTTTTAAACTTTCTAATAATGTCCCTAGATTTACCCTTTGTGGTCTGCGTTAAATTAATTTCGGGTTTAGGTCTTCCCGCATTATTCACTTCAATTTTTTGCTCCAAACTCAAAGAGCTAAAGCTATTTTTTAAATAGTCCACCGTGAAACTATTCATTTTAACTTAATAAATATATAATATTAAAATATTAAAACATACACGCTCGAATTTCTAACTAGATGCACGAACAGACAACAGCGCGGCGTGGCCCGCACTAAAATTGTGCGCCTTTCCCATGTTAAATCGCCATAGCCCCGCTATCCCCCGCTGTCTCCCGCCACCTGTTACTACAGAAAAACTGCATTATGCTCCGTCTGCTTAATCGCACATGCCAGCAAATCTCGTCATATTCGTCATTAACCTCGACCGAGGCACGGTTGCCGGATCGAGAGCCTATAATATACATTTTGGTTGACGGTACGATAAAATATTAGGGAGGGTCGGACTTTATACGATAAATAATATTCAATGAATATAAATAACATTTTTTATTCGTTTTGGGGGTGCACGTGCGCATGTGCTCTTGTGGAAGAACCGCCACTGCACAAAACTCAACCTTAAGAGTACCTGAGAAACCCATTTGTGGCAGAACGTTTGGTAGAAATACCAAAATCTGGAAAGCGTTAGATTTGCTGTAAGGGTAGCTATGGCTAAGCGCCGCAGCGGGGAAAACCTCTGAACGTATAGCTATACCGAGTAAGCCAGCCGCAATAACTGAGATAACAATTTGACGGAAGTAGTAGTAGGTGATCAAAATTGAACATAAATAATAAATAAATCTGAACTCAAATAACAAAAAGAGAAAAATAGTAAACATTATTTTTTAAAAACCCGCCATTTTGTCGACGACGATGACATTAAAGAACCGCACTGTATAAACCACATGACTAAAAAATTACACTATTTTGTAAATTGTATATTTGTATTACATCGACCCATGTTGCCAAGTTAGGTAATATTAATTTATTAAAATATAATTTACAATAAAATTGTTATTTTTAAATAAATATTTAAAAAACAAGTTAATTTTTAAAGAAGTCTTTTATATAATTTATCCCGGGATTTTCACCCCTAGTTGGAACAAGTGACGGGAAAGTATTTTAATTCGCTTTAAAATCCTTTGACTAATTTTGGGCATACTTTTATATTCGTTTACATAATAATATATTATTATCTTTGTCAACTGTCATACCTGCTAATAAATTAAACATAAAAATAAAGCCAATTTGGACATATTAAATTGATCTACAAGCTATAATTCATTTTTTTTATTGCCTTCCGTTTTGCGTAGCAGATAATACATTGTTTTTCGTACTTCAGATTCATCTATAGATAAACGGCGGCACGAATTTTATATACACAATATAATGTTTTTTGTTTAGGCAGATTTCTAACAATGCATTTTATTAAACATTATAAATATCTAATACAGTAGACACTCGATAGTGTGAACCGAAAAAAACAACGTCCGTTCACATTATCGATTTATTCACGTTAACGGATGTTAGAACCTTTTATAACCAACATAATAAACATAAATTACGGAGGAATTTTTTTCAAGCGGAACGTACGTTCATTATACTATGATATGAGTGGAGTACGTAGCCCGAAACGTCCGTCCGTTTTGCGCTTAATAAATGATAGGTAACTCTAAACGTTCTCCTTATCTGCGCGTTTCACGTCAGACGTTTTTTGATAACCCCCGTATAACCAAATTTCCCCTTAAGTTTTATTTGAATTTAATTTAATCAGATTATTAAGTAGACGGCTATTTTTTAGAAATTTAATTTTTTCCTCATTTTTGAATTCTATCCAGAGGTGAATTCCCCACCCAGGAATTATTTATTTAGAGCCAATCAAACAATTTGAATCATTTTAAATTTTGAAAATGTATGATTGCTGGTCGACACTATCAGTTCTGTCGCCAGTCTTAGTAATTAATGAAAAAGTCATCGCAACTGAAGACGTTCCTACTTAATTAGTTTTACGGAGGCTTATCTTGGTCGATTACGATTTTTCGTTGTTTATTGTCAGGGATGCCAGGCATAATGCCATTGCCGACTTGACACGCACGTGTCAGTCGGTCTTGGGTGGGCCCACCATCCTTTCCCCGCTAACTGGAAGCTGTCAGCAGTCCACCAGAGCGCATGAAGAAATGAGGGCAAGAATCTTGTCTAAGAAAGAATGAATGATTTTAATTTGAAGTATAGTTGTTTGAACGTAGGACAAAGCCTAACTTTTGTTCAAGCTATACTTATTGTTGTATTGGCTCGGGCATGTCCAATGAATACAATAACAATGCAAGTTATTATATTGAATACGGAGGGCTTTTACTTATTTAATTTTACTGTCTGTGGTCATTGAGGGTTGATTTAAGGGTTAGTCCTTGCGTATGTAGAGTAACGCGACCCGAAGTACTCGTAGTTAATTATTTACATTTTATGTACAATAAGAATTAACCTAGACTAATACTCAGTTTTTCAATCCAACCTATCATTCATCTATCACGTACTAAGTTTTAAATTTTGGTATTTACACTTTTTACAATATAAAACTACCCTAAGCTAATATTTTTTCTCAACTAAAGAGAGCTCAAACTACCCTAATAATTTCCAAAAAATTATAACCCGCGGTAGAGGCTTATAATACTAACTTAAGATATTTTGATGTTGAACTTATAGTTACCATTACTTTCTTTTCTGGTCTCAGAATACTTTTTAAATAAATTTTAGTTTCGGAAATTATTCTAGCTTTGGGCACAAAGTCTGTTTTGAATAAATCTTCGCACCAAAATACAAGTGTCTTTTATGGTCTTATTTATACTCGCGCCAGAAACGAGTATTCGGAGATCAATTTTAGTTATTATTTCAGTGTTGTTTATACTCGCCAGAAACACGAGTGTTTGAAGATATTCCAGTGTTGTTTATACTCGCCGAAAACACGAGTGTTTGAAGTTATTCCCGTGTTGTTTATACTCGCCGGAAACACGGGTGTTTAAAGATAAAATTCACTGAGGGAAAGATCCGCGGTTTGATTTTTCTCGGAATTTTCGGTGATAAACACTCTAAAACCTGTAGCCGAAAATACGAACCCCCCTTCTTACGTAAAAATTAATAAAAAAACTAAATCGCGAGTACGACTCTGGGAATCCCCAATCGACGGTATACCGCGTACTTGAAGAACCGAAAACCGACTAAAAAACTGCCTCCTGCAGAATTTCTTTATCCGCCTGTTTTAACGTTACATTGCGTCATCCTGACCGCGTTGCGGCAAGAGAGAGAAGGAACCAAATACTGCCGACACCGCAAGACTATAAAAGCCCGTCTAATTTTGCATGTAGAATTATTTAGAATAATTTGACGGAAAAAATAAATTCATTAACTTTCTGGAACTGGAAAAAATATTTTCACAACAAAAACAAACAGTAACAAATTTAAAAAAAGGGATAAAGAATTATTTTTTGTTAAAAAAAGTCACAAATTTTTATTTGTTTTCGAGGATTTTTAATTTTATGCATAATGGCTTTGTCTCTTAGCTTTTTGATAACTACAAGATCATTAATATCAATGTCATTTTCATCAGCCCACTACATTTAATGACTCTATAACTCTATCCAATGGAAGTTCTGGCTGTGAGGACAATTTCTCTCCAGAGATTTTCAAAAAGCGGATTCCAAATCTCTTGCTATAAATTGCTTATCATTTCTTTAATTTGTAAATGTATTTGCTTTGCTTTGCTTTTCGATTGATCATATCCCCACTTAAAATAAAATGTTTACTACTTTGCTCCAGGGACCAATTATATAATTTTTTTTCCATCTGGGAAATATCGAACTCTTTAATGTTGTCTTTTACCTGGGTCCACATTTGTATCTTTCACAGCTTTAGAAATCAGTTCCTTTTTTTGTTTTATTTTACAAATTGTGGATTTTTCAACACCATATTTTTTTGATAAATACGTAACACTTTTCTTTAATTTAATCCTTTGATCAATAGCGATTTTTCATAAAGAGTAAGACACTTTGGTTTTTTAAACGACATTTCAACGATATTTACCGAAATGACGTGATCCAAATATGCATTAACATCGAACAACTGGCACAAAACGTATGCATTTCTAGCTAACACAGCGCCCGCGGTGGGGAAGTACCACATATATCGGGGATTTACAGCACCGCGGAACAACGACTGCCACATAATGTAAATTTTTTAGGGTCAGTGACTTTGTATCTATTAGCGAACGTTTAGTTTATTCACGGCATACGGTGGTCTTGTATAATTAACATCTTGTTCATACTATGCTAGGTTTCCGTTAGGCGATGTTCACACTATCGAATGTCTACTGTACTTAATTTCTAATTTTATTAAACTTGTTGGAGATGGCCACCTAAATTTATCATTGATTGAAATATCATATGATATATTTTAATCAACGACGCTTTCGTGCAGAATTCACCAGGCTAATCAGAAAAATACTCACTGGAAAATGTTATTGGCGTACCACTTTTTGTGTAAAAAAACAGATGTTTGTTGGGACGTCACTGGTGGATAGATAGAATAACTTTTCTAACTACAATATGTGGTTTTATAATCTATTACACGGAAAGATAAACTTTCCTATAAAAATAGAAAAAGTAACCATAATTTATGTCTCATTAAATTATAGAAAAATTTAAACCTAATTTTTGAGTAAAAATTATAAAAATATTGAGTATAGTTCTTGTAAAATTTTTTGTAAAATTTACTAATTTTTTTTTTAAATTTTGACACATGGTATTCACAAACGGCCACCCATTTATTTATTTATTTACTTACGGATGTAAACACCCAATAACAATATTGTAATAGTACATAGTATACAATATATAGAAAACCTTATGTTTATGCTTACAACATATACAATAATATCTATATGTTTATTCCCCCCACGCGCCTCTTGAAGGACTCAAAGGAGTGCGAAAATAAATCCCCATTCAATTTATTCCCACTGGCTGCAATTCTTGCCATTGGTGAGAATGCGCCATAGTTGCATCTGTGAAAATGCAGCGCAAATAAATTAGTTGCCCTAGTTTGCCTTCCAGAAAAGGTGTTTTAGAAGATGCCAATTTCATATATATTTTTTTTGGACTATGTCAATATTCAACCTATGAACTAGGTAGGAAGGAGACCAAATGCTAGATAAGTACTCAAGCCGTGAGCGAATTAAGAGCTGCGTTTAATCACAGGTTGCCAAGCAGGCACTATTTTATGCGAACGTTTAGCCAAATATACTTAGTTTTTTTCTAATCTAAAACTGGATTCGTAAAGTTAAAGGATTGAAAAACGGTATGAAAAAATTGCATTAAAAAATATAATGTTATAAGAATAATAATAACAATTTCAAATATGAAAAATTTTCAAATTACCCCAATACCCCAATCGACATGTCAGACAACTTAAATATCAATAAATTAACTGAAAAACTTTATTATTAACGGCTAAAACTTCACGAAAAGAAATATTGATCAGCTGATGCCTCTCGTCTCTTTCTAACCAGCCAGAAAGCGGCATATTTTTAAATTAAATTGATGCAACATAGATGGCTCTGATTGATAATTTGGGATTGTTTGGGATCCTCATCTTAAGCTATTCTACAGTTGAGACATTTTATTTCTGTGAAACTATGCGAACATCTATTAAGAAAACCCAGAAGTTTAAAAGATCTGTTGACAACATGGCCATAATGAAGATTAAATGTCATTTTGTTGTCCAAAATAAGGCCCAAGTAGGAAACTGAAGTTACTCTTTCGAACATGCTACCGTCAATAGAATAGTCAAAATCTATATGTGTTAAAGATCTATGAAAAGTTATAGATTTACATTTCTCAATATTGAAATCTAAGCCATTACGGGAACACCATATTTTAATGTTATCTAAATCGTTTTGCAATAATACACAATCAAGAAAAGATCTGATATATAGTTTTAAATCATCGGCATACATGAGATATTCTGAGTCAATGTAAGTTACTGAGTCATTAATAAATAAGATGAACAAGTAAGGACCCAAATGACTACCTTGCGGAACGCCCGACTTTACTGTTATATCTTGGGAAGAAAACCCTTTAACTCTTACGTATTGTCAACGACCAGTCAAGTACGTTGTAAACCATGACAAAATATCCAAGTACTAACCGTGCCCAACATCGCTTGACTTCATCGATCGATGTTATTTTTCCTGTGAAATTCTCCACCTATTATTTGTTACAAAAATTGCTATCCCAGGAATCCGTTGTATTTCATTTATGCCTTTTATTCATGTAAAATCATTTTTACAATACTTCATTTATACTTGGTCATTTTTACAATGAAAAATACTTAAATAATAGTCAGTGAAATGTACCATACCTTTTAAAATATTTAACTACTGGAGTATATTCACTATAAATTCGTTGTAAAATTTACAATATAGTAATTACTTGATTTTACTTTTTTAGAAATTTTGAATTAGAAATTTAGAATTAGAATTAGAAATCTACAATATTATTTTCGTACGGATTAATAATGAAAATATTTTTTTATAGGAAATTTTACAATAAAATCTTTACTCTAATAATTTTTCCTTTTTTCCGTGTAGCACATACCAAAATTGAAAATAATATCTTAAAGTAGTTTGAGAGATATTAAAAAACAACAATTAAAAGAAAACACTATAGTCCAAAAATTTAGTCGTTGCGGATATATATTTTCATATACTTTATAAACTGACCTAAGAAATCGTAGTCTTACACTCTGTATACATCATCACATCAGTCGAGTATTCATATAAACTAAAATTCTAAACTTTGTCGCTTCTTAAAAGAAGGGAGAGCGCGGAGTTTCCTTAAGTGAGACTGTTACATCAACATGTTCTGTTTTATTGTCATTTAAAACTAAACAGTCCTAAAACCAGTTTGCTACTCTTGAGTTTACCTCACTTAGGCTCTCAATGAAATCCTACAAGATTTTAGAGGTTCCCTGTCTAAATTAGATTCCGGTATCATTAGCAAACATAACTAGTGTTCTTTAGTATAAGCATGCGGTAATATGTTACAAATTTAATACCGGAGGAGACCCATATCCGTGCAATGTGACTGCTTGTTGTTGTTGTTGCCTCTGATGACACCCACTTTGCTCTCAAAATGTCCTTAATTATAAATGACATTAGGTCCAGAATGTATATGTATGTATAGAAACTATTCTAAAGTGCATGCATAGAAATCAGGATTTCAACCTCGCATCGATTAGCATCGACTGTTTCACCTACATGCAAGAATTGGAGAGGACACACAAAATATGTATAGGTTTTGTTGTAAAAAAAGGAAATGTCTACGATTCTCGGTTTTGTTCGAGTTTTTCGTGTACCACTGGGAGTATTTAGGGGAAAAATCTGAAATGTTTTTGATTTTTTGATAATTGAATTATCAAAATTGGCGGTACTCAGTGGAAGACGACAAAATCGATAAAGCATTAAGATTTGTAAACCTGCCATTGCAATTTACGTAGTAAAATTGAAAGAATTACATTACAAGTGTGGTACGTAGGTATTTATCGTACTGCGCATGATATTTAGAAAACGAGCCACCGGCGAGTTTGATAAATCATGCATATAACCGCGTTTTTAGACTTGCAGATTCCAGAGGATATCAGATCAAAAAATCTGGCTTACCGACAGTGGCGTAATAACCCTACATACCAGTGAGAATCGTACCATCTTTGTTACCGCTCGAAACCAGTGTAAGCTAACAATAGATCAAAGCAAAAAGCTCATAACGAGAGGATCAGAAACAAACTTCTTGACAGTCCAAACGGATAAAGGTCCTTTTGGTCAGTTGCTGAGACCGTTAACCAAAATTTTACCAAATCAACTATTACACCTCTAACACATTCCTATGGTACAATAGCATCCACAGCCGGAGACACAGCGAACTTACTTGCTGCACTATTTTCTTCGCATTCCACTGTAGATTTCCACCACCCAACATTCCTGCAGTTCAATCGGAAATGACCGAAATAGTATTCCGTCAGCGTCCCGTCAAACGAATCCTAAAAGGGCTCGACGTCAAAAAAGCTTCTGGTCCAGACGAAATTCCTGTTATAGTTCTCAAGAGATGCGCCGATGAACTAACACTAGTATTGTGTAGACTTTTCAACTTATCCTACAAAAAAGGAATATTCCCATCGTGCTGGAAGACGGCGCTAGTCCAGCCTATACCAAAGAAAGTTAAGAGAACCCTGCCTAACAACTATCGACTAGTCGCATTGCTTTTAGTTATATCAAAAGTAATGGAGAAACCTATTAACCAACAACTTCTGAAGTATCTGGAAGGCCTCAACATTATCAGCGATCATCACTATGGTTTTCGGAAGTCCAGATCAACGGGAGACTTTCTAGCCTATGTCACTCATCTTTGTACCAACGCAATCGAACATCATGGAGAGTCTCGGGCTATGGCACTGGATATTTCTAAAGCCTTTGATCGTCTTTGGCATGATGGGCTTCTACGTAAACTGCGATCTTATGGTATACCCAGACGATTCTGTACATGGTTGTCTAGCTTCCTTAAGGACCGCTCTCTGCAAGTTGCGATTGACGGATTTCTCTCAGATACCTTCACCATCAATGCCGGTGTTCCTCAAGGGTCCATATTGTCTCCCACTCTCTTCTTACTCTACATTAACGACCTTCTAGTGAAAACTAAAAATCTGATATTTAGCTTTGCTGAATATAGCACACTTGCCTCATCTTTCTCTTTGAATGCACAAATATCGGCTGTCGACGCACATCTTCGCAGACAGCATAAAGTATCACGCCTCAACAAAGACCTGGGAGAAATTTTGGCTTGGGGTGACAGTAACCAAGTCGAATTTAAACCAGGCAGCAGTTTTCTCTAAAAAGGTTGACTTTAGAGAACCGAATATAGTCATGGCAAAATGACTAAAATTTTTTTAGTTGAAACTTCATCTTCTGGAGTTCAATCCTGCTTGGATAGAAACCTATTTGTGTCATAATTTTAATTTCGAAAAGTCAAGTATGCCTTGGAAATTTAGAAAAAGTTTTTTCTCATTATTAAAGTGCTTATTATCTAGGAGACTCAACAAAATGATATTAAGAAAATATGTTCAGAAAGAAAGACTGAGTACGAGTCCAAAATTTTATAGTCCTATGCCTACTTTGATATTTTGCATTATTTTCATTCCATTCGTTGAAGATATTAAAAAAAATTCTTCCAGAAAAGTTATCTAAAATAATAAATTAAACACGGTTAGTTTCCTTTCATGCGTCTATTAGACATGTTCTGTAAAACACGCACACACAAGCAAGTTTTTTAAAGACGACTTATCCACGAACAACGAACAAACCCGAACAACCGTATTTTTGTTATTGGTACCCTATAATGCTTAAAGTACGCCTCAGCGTGTTTAAATCCAACTTTAAAAGATGCGCGTGTTTTAAAGTTACCATGGCAACATCAACAACCCGAGAAACGTGAAGCCTAAATGTCAACCTTTTTAATTATTGATCTGACAGAAGTACCTTTTAACGTCAAATAATTCTTCCGATTTTTGCGGTATTAACCACGATTCTGCTTTACTATTTACCTAATCAATGTTAAAACTCATTATTTAAAGCAATTACAACCAATAACAACTGTGGTGACAACAATCAATCTTATGTGACAGATTTCAACAACGAATACTTATAACCAGGAAGAAGACAAACAGCCGTGTTAAAAAATCGAAGCAGGCATAAAAGTTATTGCATCCATTATGCATGGCATCAGCTGACAAAGCGCATGTGCTTTTCGAATGTCTCTTTTATTACTCACAAAATTTTAAAGTGACATTTAAGAAAAAAAAAAATGAAAAATTAAACTTCAGAAATTAGCTTGTAAGTAGTTTTAAAAAATAAAAAGGAAATAATTTACATAAAATATTTTACCATCTTCAACTGGGTTCTAGGCCCTAGCAAATATTTTAGGCTCAAAGTCCGAGCATATTCTTGGGTAACAAATGATTTCTGAAAAGAAATTATTATTGATGCTTACTCTCGGTACACTTTATTTAATTTTTGGTTAAAAATATTATTTTTGTAATTTTTTTACTAAGTTTAAATTTCGTTCTTAAGTTATTTTTAAATTTGCCGAATTTTCAACTGAAAAGGCATATTTTAGAAAAAATTATAGGTATATCCTATGTATTTTTTTATTTTGGTGTTGTACGTTCTGGGCCCCATTTCTCATTGACTCCCTCTGACTTTACGGTGTAAAATTATTTTAGATACTAATCCAATAATCAAAAAGAGGACCTCGAAGAGGACCAAAAATATTATTTTAAAAATATTTAAAAGAATTCTGACCACAAGTTAATATGATAAAGCTGTAAATATGTTGGATGTGTAGCTTTTCATGTCTTGATTGATAAATTATTAACTAAAATTTACGAAAAATTCTTTAAAAAGGTGTTTGCTACACGCAATACACAACAAATTTTTTTAACTGGGACCATTTTATGATATAAAATAACAAATAAAGATGACTAAATAAATATTTCAATTACAAATTACTTACCTGCAATAAAAATAAAACGACCTTGTGAAAAGATTAGAAAATAATTATTTCGCCATTTTCATTCACTTTACATATCATTCATATGTTGCTTGATTATATTCCATGGCAGACGAAGGAAATTCATTTGTAAAATTATTTAACAACTCGGCCTCTTCGCATTTTATGTCTGTCTCTGTCTGCATCAACCTTCCCCGATTCGGTAAATCGCCTTTATTAAACACGCCCACCAGATATAACTACATAAGTCTGATATTGACACATAGGGATGTTTAACATACATGGAAAACGTAGGTCTTAGAGGCGATAGGCATGGCTTGACGTCACTTGTATGGCCTTCTTACGTGCTTCGATCCCCCCCATAAGCAGTTTCACATTTCCATGGCAACGACAGGTATACCGATGTCCATCACGAATTCAATCATTTTACTTTATTAGTTTTTATTTCCATTTTTTGTAGTATTAATACCAGTATTTATGGTTTCAAAGTGTACCAATAAAAGAAAATATTGTAAAGTATTCGTGGATAACTAGTCTTTAAAATACTTGCTTTATTTCGAACACCCCGGCTGCGCCATAAAAACTGGTATTAATACTACAAAAAATGGAAATATGAACTAATAAAGTAAAATCATTGAATTTGTGATGTGATATCAGTAGGTATACCTGTCGTTGTCAAGGAAATGAGAAAAACCAAAATTAATTTGCAATCTGTCACATAAGATTGATTGTTGAATTCACGTTTCTCGGTTTGTTGATGTTACCATGGTAACTTTAAAACGCGCGTTTTTAATAGTTGGATTTAATCACACCGAGGCGTACTTTAATTATTCATTATAGGGTACCAATAAAAAATTTTTTTTGTAAATTCCCAAGGCATACTTGATTTTTCGAAATTGAAATTATGACACAAATAGATTTCTATCCAAGCCAGAGCTGAACCCCAAAAGATGAAGTTTTAACTCGAAGAATTTTTAGTCTTTTTCACCTATTCATGCCTCGATCCGGGGACAATGTTCATACTTCGTTTAAATGACTGTTCTTCGACCAATGCCTCGTCACAATTTAATGTACATTTATACTAAGAAAAATAATTTTAAAACAAATCCGTCTATATCTGTTTATATATCAAAAACACCTAGAGCTATAAAAAAAAATTCAGAAATTAAACTTAACACCCTGTATCCCATTAACGACCAACATTTTACTAAGGCATGTTTAGCTCAAACCTATTAATTTCATGTGTAGAATCTGTGGTGAATCTATGCGTATTTATCACAGACCACCCTGTATACAGCTTAGTTATTATAGCCAGGTAATGATATATTATGTAAATATAATTGCAAGTATCTAAAACCTGCATAATAGAATTAGGGTTCACACATTTTATCGTCGTAGTCTCTAATAGGTACCTAGAACCCTGCTAACTATAACTAAATTTATTATGCCTACTAATTGATTCATGATAATAAATTGTATTCATATTTGTTAAATGCACCCAAACTTTAGTTTTGTGCCTCTACCATATCGGGTCGGGTAAAAGAAGTAGGCTATTTGTCCTTGTATGTCGTCACAATATTTCATCTTATAAACTACAGATTATTCATTATTGTTCAGAAAAATGAAAAATGGCAAAAAGAAAGTTAATTTGCATATACAGTTTTTATTTGCTAATTTTTGTACGTGCTCGTGTATACTATAGTGTTTTCGTACAACTGAAAAACGCCATTCACTATTTGTGAAGCCGCGATTCCCGACAGTGGTTTTTCACGTTCTAAACTTATTTTCCAAAATACCGGGTTTTGTTTCTTGGGTAAGTCTTTGGTTAGGGCTTTTTTGTATAACATAGGTGTTTTTGATGTGAAGAAATTAATTGATGTTCTTGTAGTTTGCCTGTATGTGTTTGTTTGAGAGTAGTTGTATTAAACTTCTCAAATTATAAGAGTTCCAATTTGAAAGGTTTTGTAGTTAACTTGGCTTATAAAATATATAAATACTAATAATAAATAACTTAATTGTACAATGATTACATAGGGCGAAATTGAGGCAGAGCCTCCTAGCTTAACCTAAATATGTATAATAATTAATAATAACGCTATAATGTATAGGTATAATTTATAAGTTCAGATTATCTTCAGGGTTGCAGTCAAACTAAATATGTTGTGTATCTAGATTAGTTTAAACTCTGTCCAGAGTTTAAACCTAACCTAGAATATCGGGCGTTAGTCGCTATATTCTAACTGCCTGCTATACGCAAAAAGTGCAGAATACATCAAACACTCAGAGCATAAAAAAAAGGAATACAAACCAAAAAATATATATAAAACAACGAGAGAATGGTAACTTAAATATTTATTTTTAAGTACCTAGATCGGTCCAAACTGCTTTTTGAAAAGTTTGCTGTATGCTAATTATTGCGGCTTGTCGTATGCCATACAAGTCACGTAGTGCTATTTTTAAATAAATATTACATAACTTGGTATAAATTGTTTTTTCGTATTAGTCATTTCAAAACTGTACATTTTAGCAACCCATTCTAAGTTTGACAATAAAATTTAGCACACAATCTTATAAACTACAGATTATCCCTTATTTATCTCAGATATTTAAAATCTCAAAATTGCTTCCATTTTAAATTTATTTCGAAGATATAATATAAGCCTAAAAGGGCAAATTTAGAATATACCCTAAGAGACGTCCACACAATGACATAACGTCTTACCTATCGTTTTACCTGACGTCTTAATAGTGGTGTCCACACAGGTTTTTCCTGACGTTTTACCTGACAGTCTAACAGTATTGTCAAGACTGATAAAATTTCACCAGATCTGGTAATTTTATGCATAAGTTGGTGATTGGTGAAAATCTTTTTAAAAAATCCCGGTTTCTGGTGTTATTTTGGTTTTGGTGAATTCTAGTGATTTTCTAGTTCATAGTAGGACATAAAATATATTTTAGGCGCAATTTGACCTTTGATTTTTGTTTGCTCATCGAAATATTTTTTGGTGCGATGATGACTTTTTTTGCTAATACGATCATAAAAAAATTGCTTTACCCTTTTTTTGTGTTATATACATAGATATTTAATAACCATTTCTGGTGATTTCTATTTTTTTCACTAGCGTTACAATAAGGACGTTTATAATGTGGTGGCATAGTTTAAAATTGAATAATATCTTAAAGAAAAATCATTGTATTCAATTTATACAGGGTGTCCCGAAATTAAGGGGCAATACTTTACCACCATATTTTCCGGCTAAAATTTTGTTATATGGGCATAAGTGCAGAAATGCATCCTAAGGGGGCTACGGCCCTTAGAATGGGGAACCCTGAAGACGTTTTTTTCTAAATAAATTTTGAAATTAGGTAGGGTGTATAAACATTTGACGCTAAATCCGTTCATGTATTCAGAATTTTAATCATAGGCGTCACATACTGTGGTGGTTAAGGGTTAAAATAATTAGTCATTATTTTTTTTATTTTCTTAAAAATTATGAAATATCAAAGTATTTTACGTAAAAATCACTCCCTTAGTTCATATTGATAGTACTTTTGACACTTCTATATCAGATATTGTCTGCTTCTATTATTGTTATAAAATTAGACTTAATAGATAAGGAAATGCAAAACTTTTCAAACCACGAGTTTGGTGATATACATTTTGTATACGGATATTGTAATGGACGTTTCTTCGCTGCGGTACAGGAGAAAGGGAGATCGCCGGTCTTAAATCCACTCGATTATTATTTTTGGGCCCATATGTGTAACATAGTTCCTGCAACAGGTGGATACCCGTCAGGATCTGCTTCAGCGAATTTTTCAAGCTGGAAATGAAATAATAACAAATCGTTTTCAAATTCTTCGGGCATCTCACAACATTTGCCCTAGAGCTAGACTCTGTATCAGAGTGGTAAACTTGACTAGGTAATTATTTTATAAAAAAAAATTTGTATATAACTTCGTTACATTTTTTAAATTTTATAGATGAACTCTTTTATGAACGTTATTTTTTTTTCGAAACGATTTTACTCAAAAACTGTAAGTCCTATCAATATAATTTTTAAGAAAATTAAAAAAAAGACTAATTAAAAAAGTGGAATTATTTTAACCTTTAACCACCCCAGTATGTGACGCCTATGATTAAAATTTTGGATACATGAACTGATTTAGCGTCAAAAGTTTATACACCATACCTAATTTTATTATGAACGGTTTCGAAAATATTTAGAAAAAAACGTCTTCAGGGTTTCCCATCCTAAGGGCCGTAGCCCCCTTAGGATGAATTTCTGCACTTATGCCCATATGACAAAATTCTATTACTTTAAGCCGAAGAATATGGTGGTAAAGTATTGCCCCTTAATTTCGGGACACCCTGTATACATCACTAAAAAATTTCAAAATTATTTTTTCCTTGAGGGAAAGTGATTTTCAAGAAAAAAAATATCACTGACTATATTTATTCTTTTCTCACAAGCTATAAAAGTATAAGCAACGGTGCCCATAAAATTTGAAATCAATTTTTTTTACAATTTTTTATTAGCTGATTAGCTTTGTCGGTATTTCGACGGAAAATGTAAATATTTCATATATTAGTAATTAAGAGTTCCTTAGAAAAAAATATAAGTGTTCTGAGGTTACTCGCTCATTACTGTAGATCGATTTTTTGCTAGGGGGTCGGGTGGGGGTAGTATGGTCTCCTTCACTTTATTAGGACATTAAGCAAAAACAACTAAACCGATGCGCTAAAGGATGTGAATTCAGATAACTTCTTTCGAATTATTTTAAACATGATAATGAGATTAGGACATTCAGGCATTATTACGATTTTTTACATAACCTTATGCTTTATTAATATGGACAAATACTACTAAAGTAACGAACTAAATTCGTAAGATGGTTTTGAAGTCCCTCTGCCTATTCTTGGCCAGGGCGCCCCTCCAGGAGAGGCTCATATTCAGGATTTAACATGTCGTTGGTGTTTGTTCCTGCATAATGTCATATGTCAAAAAAAGGGCAAAATTGTTTTTTGTCGCAAGTTAAATAGTTTCGCAATACCCACACAACTGCAAAATATCACAATGTCTGTGTCTAATAGGTGACGAGCTATTTCCCCTTTACAAAATGTCCGATGTTTGTCTAAGGAACCACCAGTATTGTACGATCTCTTTATGTCGTACCATTCTAAATGTTGATGTTTTCAACATACGACATTTTGCACGACACGAACGATGTGTTTTCCCTGTGATTATTACCCTTAGGAGGGAGCGCGGAAGTACATGGTTAAGTGATTATCACTTATTGTGTCCTTTGCCCCGTCAGATTGTTATTGTCGATTTGCCATCATCATGGATGTTTTACTCCATCCACAATGGTCTTCGGTGTGTTTAACTAGACAGGATATATTGCGAGGGTTGGTTTTGCTGGAATAGTCTGGATGTTCATTGTCAATATCTACACTAGATAGTGTATGCAACTTTAGTCGTGTCGTTTTTTACCAATAATTGATACAACGATTTTCGCAGCAATACTTCCTATTTTGATTTATGCATTAACTATTTAAAAATTCTAGAATATTTTCAATATTTAACAAAAAATTTATCAGTCATGTCGTGTTTTTTCGTAGTAAAGAGTATCTTTCTTTGAGTGGCCGCACTGTGATGATAATTATAGAAATTAAACTTGTAATCAGATGATTCTGTTTTTATCAAACAATTAGAAATTAATTTAACAATAAAACTTGTTTAGTGTGATTGATAAGTTTTTTATATAAAAAAAGTCCTTCATCCAATAGATCTTCGGTGTACGCATTTAAATTGTAAGTGGGCAAATGAAGTTAAGTCTCCTTAACCCTTATAACACTTGGATCAAATCTTAACCAAACTAGTCGTTTCCAATTTTTATTTCACATTTCTTCAGTTTGTCTGACATATTGGTTTTTCATCCCTATTTATTGATGAACTTGCGAAACTCAATGGTAATGCCAGGCGTTAGGGAAAAATTGTAATTCGAATTAATAAGCGAGATAAGCCATCTTACGTCAAACCCGAAAAACCACGTGGTAGGCACTATCGAGATATGTCAACAATCTAATAGGGTAGGTCACATCTTAAAAGACGCCCGTGATTGTTGGCCGGTGTAGTCATATTTACACGTCAAAAATACTATAATTTTGACACTTTTTCATTGTGTCATACCTTTTTAAACAATTCTTTCCGTAATTTGATATTACTATGTTTGTTTGCGGCCAGCCAATCGTAATTTAGAATCACATCACAGCATTTATTATTAAAAATTATTTCACATGAGAACAGAAAGACGGTTAATGCTATAACTCGTAAATATAATACATTATTTATTAACCCAGAATACCCTAACGTTTAAAATTCTTATACAAAAACATGGGAATTGAAGGGAAAGGCGAACTTTCGTGTTGCCGCTGAGGATGTTGGTACACTTATAATAGCTATATCAACATCTTTAAAATATGGTTTGCACACACCCCTTGCCACCAAGTTACTAAATTTACTGTGTTTGATGAGACCCAAATAAATGTTGTCGCCCAGAGAACAGTTTTTGCTATATATTGTGTTCATCCTGAAATAATTTGTGCTTAATTGACTTCAAATGATAGTATTCCTTTGAATTATTTCTGTAATACACCCTATACATGGTATAAGGACTAAGATGTATGATTCCACGCCGATGGACGCGTGGCTTGCGACGTCAACGGGCGAGTGAATTTTAAATCTCTAATGGAGATTCATACTGCTGTCAGCGTTTTTAACTCTTTTTTAAAGGTATTAAAAGATTTTACGCATTTAATTGTATGTGAAATGAATAATTATATGAATACCATTATTATGGTATTTAGGTATATTTATTTCATGGACATACAACAAAGATTAAAGCTAAAATACGACCTAGTTATAAACAAATTAAACTATTTTTTAAATAGTCCATCTCTCAACGGTGTCAGAGTAAGAAGAGTCCAAAAAAAAAGGTCGTTCCTTTCCTATGATATGGGAGCCACCTGAAGGTTGAACATAAATTTCATATGGGGAACCCCACAACAAGAATGAACATCTCAAAAATTGTTAAAAATAGCAAAGACTGACAAAGTCGGTGGCAACAAGCAGGGGGCCGAGCAACTTCGGCTATCGTCGATCGGTTCGAATGGCGCGGTGGATGTTTTAAAAGTTTCTTGGAATCTTTCCTTATCTTAGTGGTATTTTAGCTGTAATGCGTGTTATATTTCTATGAATTTAATATACGTAAATACTTGTCATATATTATTCTTTCATTTCATTTACCATTACATGCATAAAACCTTTTAATACCTTTAAAATAAAAACGTTGACAGCAATAAATCCCCATAAGAAATTTAGAAATCGCTCTCCCTTTGACGTCACTGCGCGCGGCAGACGAAATTGGGACGGTTCGATATCTTGCCTTTAGTTATTGTGTCATGCACCCTATAGCACCAAGATGCTCTTCGGGAGACAAGTCCTTGATATTTTGATAATTGACAGCATAATATTTAATTTTTATTGCGATCTAGGCTAATACATAATTATCAAACACAACCCGCAGTTGAAAAAGCCTCCAAAACTTGACTCGGAGCTCGCATTTACATCTTTTTAATTTTACAATCCACTGTAAAATGGACTTTAGCAGGCTACTTTATTTTTCCACTTTAATCCCAAATATTTCGTTATCTAAAATATGGGTTCTAACATTGTGATTAAGATTTGGGGAAACGTCATCAGAAATAACAAACAATCGCAAATATTGTTTGACAAACTTTCTAAACAATTAAGAATGCTGCCCCATCATGTAGCAACTGATAGTTTGAAGCTTATGAATTTACCAGATTTTTCAATTTGTACTTTTGAAATTGGGTAGAGAACCCGCAGTGGCGCATCAAACTAAATAAATATTGACGAAGATCAAGCATTCTTCCCTTGGAAGTATTCGCGGATCACATCTCTATCAACACATACTGAAGTACCCTCGCCGCGTTTGAGCAATGGTTTTCCTACGGCCGAGGTCGAGGCCCTCGTTGTGATCAGGCATCACAGGCTCGCCTATAGATACAGTTGTTAACTGAAAACAGATGTGTTTGGCGCAGCAACACACAAAGGGGCTTATTTAGAGTCGATTTAAAAAAAAGGAATGTAGACGAGGTGGTAGAAATGAGCCTTCTTAACAAGTCCTTATTTTTCTCTGTAAAATCAAGCAACAAAAGGTTTCCTAGATTTGGCGAGGATATGTCCGAACAAATCCCTTCTCATTTTGGCATAAAGATAGGCGTGATGTTAATTCATTTTTAGAAGCTCGCACAAAAACATTATAGATAACAAATTAAGAGTGATTGCATAATCACCTTGAACTTTTTAAGTATCTATCTAATATAATAGGCGTTAATTATTTTAAAGGGTTAAGGTTAACATTTCTCCATAGGTCCACAAGACCTCGATTGTTATTAGAGAACTATAGCAGAACTTTTATAAACGTATATAAACGTTATCTACAATGTGTACATAAAGTAAGGAACAAATTCATTATATAGGAATCTAAAAATATTTCCGAAAAATCCTCGGACACGTGTATAATAATTTTTAATGGCGCATTTTTTCCCATACAAACTTAATATACAAGGTGGCTCATGTAGTAGATATGACATTATCGACGATTTTTTTAAATGGGAACCCCTATATTTTAGTTCAGATCTGTAATCTCCAAGAACAGCTGATTTCAAAAACATAACACACTTAGGGCCTAAAATTCATAGTTTCGTTACTACAGGGTAAAACAAACAATTTTATTTAAGATATTTTTTTTTGGCTTGGGAGGCATCAATTAATTACGTGAGGCGTTTTTAGCGATTTTTCAACCCCCCTTCCCCCAATAAAAGATTTCGTGATATTTGGCTCAATCCCTTCCGCCATCACCCAATTTTACCTGAAAGCCTTACGTAATTAATGGACGCACCATCATTTGCTGTTACTTATGTTTTTCTCAAGTAGGCTTATTTGCTGTTATGTAACTATGGTATTTAGATAATGTCATTGTCATTACATTGTATTTTTCTAGTAAGTTTATTAGAAGTAATAAATTTTATTTTAAAACATATTGAGTTACTATGCGTTTATCTTTAACACAAAGAATAGAAATTCTTATGATGATTGGATATGGTGATAGGATCCGTACTCAACAAGAAGTTTGCATTTTGTTTAACACTAAGTATCCAGCAAGACCAATTACTAGATCAACTGTGAGTAAACTTGAAATAAAATTTCGGGAAACGGGTTCAGTGGAAGATATTCCCAGAAAAGGCCGTCCAACTATTCCGGATGATAAGAAATTAGATATTTTATTGGCTATGGAAGAAGATCCCCACAACAGCGTCCGCCAGATTAGCATTGATCATGGGGCGGCTGCTATGACCGTTCATAACCTATTGACGGTAGAAAAATGGCACCCGTTTAAAATTCGATTGGTTCACGAGTTGAATGAAGATGATCCAGATCGTAGGATGGAGTTTTGTCAAATATTAATTGAAAGATGTAACTTAGATCCTTTGTTTGTTGAAAATATCCTATTTTCGGATGAATCTACCTTTAAATTAAATGGAGAAGTGAACCGGCAAAATTGTAGATACTGGGCAAAAGAAAATCCCAGGTGGATGCGTGAGCACCATACTCAATATCCTCAAAAAATTAATGTTTGGGCTGGTATTGTGAAAAACAAAATTATTGGGCCATATTTTTTTGACAACAATGTAAACGGGCTAAATTATCTTCATTTTCTTCAGAACTTTCTTATCCCTACGCTAGTTAACTTATACCCTAGTAGAAATAATCCAGGAATTCTAGATGCAAATTTGTGGTACCAACAAGACGGCGCACCTCCACATTATGCAGCAGTAGTGCGCCATTACATAAATTACATAAACCAAGTTTTTCCGAACAAGTGGATTGGAAGACGTGGGCCTGTTGAATGGCCGCCTAGGTCTCCAGACCTTACACCACTGGACTTTTTCTTGTGGGGTCACCTCAAAAATGTTGTTTATAAAGTCAGACCTGCCAATATTGAAGATTTAAAAAATCGAATAACAACAGAATTCAGGAACATTTCAGAAGAAACCATAAGAAAAGTCCAACAAGAATTTATTGATCGCTTGGGGTACTGTCAGGCAGCAGAAGGAGGACAATTTCAACACTTAATTAAATAGCTTATTTAATTTTTTTACATTTTTTTAAATTAAAAATATCTTAAATAAAATTATTTGTTTTACCCTGTAGTAACGAAACTATGAATTTTAGGCCCTAAGTGTGTTATGTTTTTGAAATCAGCTGTTCTTGGAGATTACAGATCTGAACTAAAATATAGGGGTTCCCATTTAAAAAAATCGTCGATAATGTCATATCTACTACATGAGTCACCTTGTATATTAAGTTTGTATGGGAAAAAAATGCGCCATTAAAAATTATTATACACGTGTCCGAGGATTTTTCCGAAATATTTTTAGATTCCTAGATAATGAATTTGTTCCTTACTTTATGTACACACTGTATAGATTTATTTACTGTTTCATTTATTGACAACCAAAATTTAAACTATTTAGTATATTATATTCGACTATAGTCTATTCATTTTCCCAATTCGGAAGACCAAAGCAGATACACGCGACGAGTACCTGAACAGCACAGGGTCGCATTAAGAACAATATAACATTACAATCTCGAACCACTCATGAATAGACCTGAAATAGTACTACACTTAATTTTTGAACTAGCCCCGTAAACATAAGTCTAGTGATGTGATGTCTGAACATCATGGAGGCTAACTAATAGGACCACCGCAATTCAAAATCCTGGAAACTTTTCATCCAAAAGTTGCTCGATAACACTGGGGAACAGCAAAAGTATTTCCGAGACCAAAATAGCAAAATTTTATTTATTTTATTATACTAATTAACAATCTGCCCTTCATAATTCTCAGTTGGCTCCGGTTTTATAGATCCAGGCTAATTGTGATAATTACCTACCAGCCCTTAATGTATGGGACAATTCGACTATTAAATAACAAATACCTGGATTTAGTATACCATGTGGGGTTTGAATGCATATACCATAAATCCTATATTTTCGTAACGTATATTTCGTGCCTAATACTAAGACTAAAAATAAAGTGTTATATATTTTTGAGAAGCTTGTTACAAACTAATTTATATTATTAAAAAATATATAGGGTGACCCATTTAAAAAAGCTAATTTGTTTATTTTCCTTGAAAACTATTGAATGTAGAAAAAATATAAGTACGTCATTGGATTCTACGTAAAAAACTACAAAAAGAACATTTTATTTCTTTTTGATACGTTTGATAGTTGGCAGATCTTCTTCTACTATTTTTGCTGAGTCTCGAATTTCTGGTGGCGTGGAGTTTAAAAAAAAACATTTTTTCAGCCCACTCTAGTGTATATGCATATAAATTAAAATGTTGTTGCAAATAAGCCAACTAAGGTATTTTGTAGTTCCTTGCGTGTCGCTGAATTAAGAAAAAGATAGGTTGAAATTTGTTCCCCATTGTAATTCAGTTGCATCTGATGTTTACAGAAGCATTATCTATTAGTTCTTGTAATTCATTTTGTTAAAAAATTTAAGTAGTGCTCTCCCGTGAGGCGATTTTCCAAAATGCAAGGTTCAATTAAATAACTACAGGCGCCACGACACACGTTCATCGAATTTTTTTATTACGCTGTATAACTTCAAAACACATGAGAATCGTATCAGGACCCGTGAAATCTGGACTCTGGGTCCGTTCCTTCGAACTCATCCGGTATGGAGGCGTAAACGTAACTTTGCTATATCTCTCCAATACCGATGCCTAATCTGTATTGTTTGAGTTCAGATAAGGCTTTAATGCATACATTTATATTAATTTATCAGATATCAGGTATTTTTGAACTTTCCAACGTTGTATCAACGGAATTCCGCCTGACACAATTTGCACAATTTAACCGCGACTAGTACGAATGCTTTGTGCATATTTATATTATTTTTCGAAAAATAAATAAACAAAACAATAGAAAATGAAGAAGTGACATTATTGTATTTCCAGTGTACATTGCTCCATATATATCGTAGTTGGATTATTCTTTTTTTGTGTGAGTAAATATATAAGATTATTTATTATTGCAAAAAGTAAACAAAAAAACTACAAAGCTTCTGTATCTCTGGACTCTGGAAAATAAATACAAAAGAACAAGTCAAACAGAATAACTTGTATAATTTTTACTAGTCCAAACTCATACGCAGTTTTTTTTTGCAAAACTTAATGCAACAACCTACCCCTTCATTCATAATAGTGGTACTAAAATTAGTTGTTATAAAGGTGAACTTGTCGATAAAATTTGGAAAAGCGTTGTAAATAGCCGAGGCCTGTATCTAGATTCAGGTATGTTTCGGGCATACCTGTTTCGGGCAAGATAATAAAAAAGTTTTGTTTCGGGCAATCCGGGTTTGTCGGGTTTGTTCGAGAAATGTATACCTAGATTTTTCTTGTTTCGGGCAACAATCTGTATATCTGTAAATTATGACGATAATGAATTAGAAAAACGTTTTTATTACATTATAATTTGATTTGTGATTAATAATTTGAAAGTGGTGGGAAATAACAAACAAATAGTATCATGTTTTAAATGTGTATTTAAAAAACTTAATCTAATTTAAGAGCATAACTTAATTTTGTTAAAGTTTCCCTTATTGTACTATTATTTTCCATTAAAGGATTAACAATTTTATTTATTCTAAAATCTAAGTTTATATACTTTTTAGCACGTTGTGGAGTGTCCATATAGTTATCAAATTTTTGTTGCACAATATCGTAATATTTTATTTCTTCCTTTATGTCTTTCATAAGTTCGTATATGTTTGGGTTAACTTTTCCTATTTTTTTTTATTAAAGCGGTTATGCCAGCCTTCTACCGAATTTGTAGTACGGTGGCGTTCTCCGTGACAAATCCATATAGGTTCTTGTTCCAACCATTGGCTAACAAAATAATCGCTGAATTTTACAACTATCTCATTTTGAGGTGCAGTAGACATTATGTCCAACCAAGCAACCGAATGAAAGCCCTCCGGTAAATGTGCCAGGGCAGCACACATCCTAATATGACTTCTAACGTCAATATTGTCTCTGTAATGTGAAACCAAACCAATTTCTTGAACTTTTCTTCATATCTTCTCATCGAAATGGAAGTTGCAACCATTGATTTTTGCTTCTGGAAATTCTTAGTGTAAAGCATTAATTGCTGCTTTTTCAAAATCTATGTGTAATTTCTTTGGCTCAAATTTTGTTTCTTCTCGGAGAAGCCTAAACATTCTCTGGTATGTTTCTTCTTTCTTATTAGGCAAAATAGCATAAACCGCATTCAAAATAAATATTAACCATTTCTTTGAAGTTTTATTATGGGCCTGTGTAAGTAGGTAAGGGCATAATTAGTTATTGGGAATTTTTGTCCAATTTCTGTGAAGTTACATTGTGCGCAATGACTACCATAAATTAAAAATGAAACTTAATGATATTTAATGATACCACCATATAAATACCGATAACGCCTAATAAAAATTTTTGTCCGAAAGCGGAATCCATTGTGCATACTTGGATATAATCGCGGATATGATTCATTTAACGATATTTACTCCTTATTAAATGGGAATTTTACTTGTATATACATTATATTTTTAATCTTATTAGTAATAATAATAATAATAATAATAATAATAGTGTTTTGCAAAATAAACAAAATCCCAGAATTTTCAAAGTGACTTACAATATGATACTTATTCGGGTCGGTTAACGCATCTTTCTAAAATTTGTAATATTAAATTGAATTAAAATGTTGCACTTAAGCAATATATGGAATCGCCATATGCGCGAACAAACCACACATGTTCATTTTTGTCAAACATGGTTTTATACTAGAAAATTAATCTACGTAGGCACATCATTGTGCTGTTTCTGCTGAACATGCGTGGAGTTTAGAATCCCCGTCTATTTTTATCATCTGTCTGTTTCTGTTTTCATTCTGTTGATCGGTTTGTAATGTCTTGGTTAAGAAAAACAAACAATCGACGAACGTGACTCAACAGTCTATATTTTGAGTTGAGAATTACTCCTTTTTCCATCAACAATACTTAAATTTAACACAGAAACACTGAAAAACCGCAAAGAATTCCATTCAACAATAACGACAAGTATGACAGTTGTTAATCTGGTAGCGTCAAACGTGAAAGCATGTATGTAAGACGGCCGTTCCAATAAGGGCTTTATAAAAAGTACGTGTATGTCTTTGTCTAATTAACAGAAAACGATGACACTGGCCAACACACATTTTTGTGCCGGCGATTTTTTAATTGTTCCTGGGTAATTTTTGGGTGGAGAATCCGAAATAGCCATCAGATTTTGTCTATCAGATCTAGTTTTTAAAATAGGAATTATTTACCTTTTTTAACCTCTATTATATATTTTACGTTACAACTATGACTATTGCCAGTAACAAAATAAAAACATATATAATTAAATATTTATTATGAAAAGTAGCTTAACATACATTCATACTCATATTAGTCACTCACCTACAAAATTTCTTTTATACGACTTTCTAGCATGGAGTTTACCGGTGTAGTCTCGCTGATAGTTTTAATATCCTGATGGAATCTTTCTCCATGTTCTTCACTACAGTCACCTAAATTTTCTGGAAAGCGACCTAAGTGGCTATGGAGGTAGTGAACTTTTATACTCATGTTACAACCGAGAATATGAAAATTTGCAAGCATAGTTTCCACTAATTCTAAGTAATTGTCTGCTTTGTGATTCCAAGAAAATTTTTAACTACTTGAACAAATGTATCCCAAGCGTTAGATTCAGTCTCATTCATTGATGTGGTGAACTGTGGATCTTTCATAAGTTGCCTTATTTGAGGACCATCAAATATACCAGCTTTTAGTTTTTCCGTGCTAATCCTAGAAAACTTACTTGACAAGTACCCAAAACAATTTCCATCTCGATCTAACGCTTTCACAAACTGCTTCATAAGCCCCAACTTGATATGCAAGGGTGGTAGTAAGATTTTTTCTCTCGTAACCAAAGGTTCATTCACTACGTTTTGTTTTCCTTGAACGATAGTATCTCTTAAAGGCCATTTTCTCTTAACCCAGTGCTGATCTTTAGCTCTGCTGTCCCAAAGACATAAAAAACAGGGGTATTTTGTATATCCACTTTGCTGTTTCCAATTGCCCACTGTCGCAAATGATCAACACATGTTTTACACACCACATGTGGAGCCCAGGATTTATCTTGATCTCCTAAATGAACGCCAAAATAGGCAAGATGAGACCTTTTCACAAATTCAGAAATAGTTTTTCTACATTCTTTCAAAGTGTATTCGCCACATACATAACAAAAAACATCTGGATGGTTTACACAGCTACGCCTGCTGGAGGATGCCATTGTTTTAGTTTTAACACTATAAAACGACGAAAATGTACACAAAATTATGACACTACTTTATTTGCAAAAACTACACAATATACTAAGTCGAGAAGGATAAAGGTAGACAAAAGGTACTATGTTTCCAAAACCAATTAGTCGGGGTTGAGCAGGTATGGGGAGATCGGATCATAGGGAATTCCAAATATAAAATAAGTAATAAAATTAATAGGATTAAGTAGGAATATTGCTTTACTGACAATTTCAGGTATATTTGGCTAATTAGATCCTAGTTTTGAATACCAAATTTCTATTTTGAATTTTAAAGAGATGTAGATTTATTTATTTTTGCCTTTTATTAGAACTAAATTCAATTAGTCTCTATCTCAAAAACTCGAGCTGATAGAAAATATCTGATGCCAGTTTTAGAATCAGCACATTAAGTATATCTAAAATCAGTTCTCACATCTCAGGCACCAAAATTTTTTTTTTATTTTGTTGGCCTGTGTAATGAAATATAATAATTTTCAGAGATCCCCGATTGTTTTTCTGGAAAGTAGTTTACAACCTACCTAAGAATGTGAATTGTTTATTCTTCAAAGACTGTGAACCAAAGCCTTATCCTCCTTGATTTAAAATGAGGCGAAAGAATATCGAAATCTCTGAATAATAGATCAAAACACCCGCTTGGAACATTAATTGACAAAGATTCTTGTAGGCATTCAAAATATACATCAAATATCTTCTCTCAGTTGCGTGCCACGCTGCAAATACATGGAAATCAATGCATATTATGAAAAATGTTATAAAAAGGCTCGTAAGTCCTTTGTTCCGTTGTTAAGGCGAACATGAGTGCCTCTAAGTAATGGATAATGGAGTAGTCATAGAGCACAAAGCAGACAATTTAAATTCTATAAATAAAGTCTAGGAGACGTAATGAAATCACCCTCTTTCAGGTTACTCCTCGAAGCTTCCTAGTACTACAAGAATATGCCTAGTTCTTGTAGCACACTTTGATATTTCGGTGGGGGCAGTTCTAGCATTCAAGAGAGTGGGTTTAAAAGACAGAAACTTTTAAATCCTCTTTTGGTGGCCACCAAACACTTAACATAACTACATTTTAAAACTGGTCACTGGGTGTCAATTTCAGTAGGACAAATCGTTCATGGTTTACATTGGTAGACTGTGCAAGATTACGTCACTTGGACGATTATCATTTGTAATTTAATTTGATCTAATTATTTGACTGGAAACTGAAAAGGTGACGCCTGTGTGATTTTTTGCACTTGGGTTTAAGCCTGGTTTTAAAATACTCGAATAAGTTACAGACGTTTTCAAATACTGATACAGTTTTTATTTCTGTTACATCCGTATATGGGTTACCTTAGACCATAAACATATAGTATAAAAGGGTAGACAAAACATTCCATTCATAAAACACGATTTATTTACAATCATGCACAGTTCTACGGTGTCAAATAAGTTAGAAGAAGATGGCTTTAAAAATGGCAATGCTGTAATAAGGTACACGTTTAGATAATTTCGATCTAACATTAGTCATAAATAGGTAATCGTAGGTATTTTTTTACGGAATTTCGGATAATATAAAGAAATAATCCATATTTTTGCAATATTTACTTAATATATAGAATTAGCTACGCCACTGCTTTGCCTAAAAAGACATAACCTCCTTATTCTCCTCCGGGGTTAGAATAGTCAAATTTCTTACACACCACGCACTGACGAACCATTATAGATGGCTAAATTAATCCAAAAACACAATAGATCAGAAACAATCGCAATAGCAGCAGCGATAAACCGGTAACAACACTGCCGGCGAAAATGAATGAAAAGAGTAAACTACAGGGTCATTTTTACACTAGCAGGTAAAAATGAGCATACAGCGTTGCCACTGTGATTTCCTTAAAACATTGCAATTTGATGTTCTTGGGATATATATATAAATAACTTTACGAGTAGAAAATTTAAAAACTACACACATATTTAGTACATTTTTTAAACTTAATTGGTACGCATGAGAAATGCATTCAGTAGAACTAATATTATACTTTTCGGTTTCAAACGCAGGCGGTAGATTTAGGACATCATTGATTACTGTTTAAAACTTTGTATGATTCTGACAGCATAATATCAATTCAGTTTATTTATTAATTAAATGTTTTTGTCTGAAACCTTGTTTGCATTGAGTTTAAAATCTTAGTATATCCATAATGCCTTAAAATTCAAGTAAGAAAGAGCTTTCAGTTCAGTAAAATCAGTAACGGCTAATTCAATCGAATACTTCTTTGGTCGATTTAAACTTGCAATATAAAAGTGACTTTTTTTCGTATCTTTAAATTTTTAGTCCATTTGTCCTCTTGTAAACCCCATCCGTGGACATACTGTATACTTTACTTTGTTCCTTTTAATAATTGATTGATGCAATTATTGCACCAATGTCGTCGGTTGAAGCCAAAAGAGCCTCAACATATGAATCGAATGATGTTGACTTGCTCTTTTGGCTCAGAACTACGATATTTAAATAATATGTACATTTTTTTAATTCTACGTACGAATCATAATGGCAACATTTTTTTTTAGGAACAGTGAGAGGTGTTGTTTTCCAAGCTGGCAGCCCAGGGTACTAGTGGCGCCCAGCGCGCTGCAGCCACTTCTAATTCAAATGCCAAGGTTGATCAATCAACACTGACTGGTAAGTCTATTATTATTATTATTATTATTGGGAACAATAAAAAATACAAGTATTTTTCGTGCGTATAGCAAACCTAAGAAACAACAGTTTTTATTCTAAAAACGGATACTGCGCATATAAATTACGTATACAAAAACAGGTATTTTGTATTTCACCCACTGGCAGCTCTATTTTATCGGTTCAGCTCGAACAAATTTGCTTGTTGCCAAATGCGTTGGTGTGAATTCTGCCTTAGAGTTAGAAAGTCGGATCAGTTAAGGTATGTTCGTTTGCATCGCACTCCGCTCTATTTAAGCGGATGATAGAAATAACAATGTGTTAAGCTGGATTCATAGTTGCTTAAAGTAAGACGTAACGGTAAGCGATAAGAAAAATAAACATGTGATCTGCAAAAGAACAATTTATAGTGCATAAAAATTAATAAGTAAGAAACGGTTCATTTCCATTTCTTACGTTATGCCTTACGAAATCGGTTGAGATCGTCATACTCGTGCTTAACCGTGTTTACATCACCACTATTTTTAAAATGTACTTTGGCTAATATTAGCAGCATAGCATTTCTTCCGCTATTATAACGCTTGTAATCATATTTTACAGTTATAAATAAACAAATGTGTCATTAAAAACCAAAATCATAACCTACAAATTCGTAACCTATAAATTCTTAACGAAACTATGACCGGGTATATCCTTACTGCTTACGTCTTATCGACTACGGCTTACATCTTACGGATTACGTTACGGCAATTATGAATCCAGCTTTAAGGCACATTTATAAACTTTTCCGCCCTGTTCGCAGTTCTTGTTCCTGCTGCCCATCGCCACTTAAAACATACTGTTTACATTGGCCTATTTATAAACTTAAAACAGTTGTCGTTCCCATTCCCGCTCGCAGTTCGGACTTGACGAAGTTTTGCTGTTGCCGATCCCGAATGCAGCCCATCAGAAATTAGCACACTGGATGACGCTTTTAACAGCTGATTATAGTCATTTATCCGTAATCATACGTTGTATTTACATCCACTGCCGACGCACATCTTCGCAGACAGCATGAAGTATCACGCCTCAACAAAGACCTGGAAGAAATTTTGGCTTGTCGTGACAGGAACCACGTCGAATTTAACGCTAAAAAAACCCAGGCAGCAGTTTTCTCTACAAAGGTTAACATTACAGAACCGGATATAGTTATGGACGGACACGCAATCCCACTGGCTTCATCTATGAATTTCCTGGGCGTCAATCTGGAAGGAAATATGTCTTGGCATAACCACGTTGTGGCAATCGCCAAGATAGCTTCTCAGAAACTTGGTGTACTCTTCCGAACCAGAAAGTTATACACACCTCAACAACTTTTGACACTATACAAAGCCCAGATTAGACCACCACTAGAGTACTGCTCTCATGTCTGGAGCTCTGCACCCAAACATACTCTTCGGCTACTGGATTCCATCGAAAGGAGGGCCATTCGTCTGATTGGAGACTGCGAGATGACGAAGAACCTCGACAGCCTAGAACATCGAATACAAGTTGGGGATTTCACTCTCTTTTACAGATATTTTCATGGAAAATGCTCGGCTGACCCTGCCCTCTTAATTCTGCCCAGGGTGGCGAATAGCAGAAATACACGACGAACATCCTTATGGAACGACCTTCCCGAGGTCGTTTTCCCCAACGAATATAACCTCCAACGATTCAAAACCAACGTGAATCGCTTTTTGCGCACACGCACCACTCCCAGAGTGCCCTAAAGGATTTTTCCTATAGTGCTGGTGTTTTATCATAAAAAAAACTTTACATCGTTCTATCACATTTTTAAAAGGCATAAACCATTTTCTTTTGTTTAAAAAATATAATAATGGAATCTCAACATCAACAAGACCAGACATCTGACTGAAAAGACACCAAACGTCACTTAAAACTGGCATCGCGCAACCTTTAAACCGCTGACGTGCAAAGTTTATATATTGCTATTTGTGAACTGGAACTACGAACGGCAGTGGCAACGGGGACGGGAACGACAACTACAAGTTGATAAATTGGCCTTTATTGTACCATGACTTAAAGCGGACATTACATACTGCAAGATAACTTGCTAGTCACATGAGTTCTATCCCAGAGGCATGCAACCTAGCTGACGATACAAAATATTTAATGAATTTCTCATCCTCATTTCTTTGGGGACTGGAAAAATGGCCACAAAATATATTTGAAGAAGGGTCCAAAGGAAAAAAAGACGTTGCCAGTTTCATTTCTAAAGGTTATTAATCGAACAAGCACCGTTTACCTTGATAAGTTCGTTTGGATTCAGTTATGCCTGAGCCTCTTAGTGTAAGGTCAATGACAACACTTTTAAAGTTGATGGTTACATTTTTGATCTATTAGGCTTTTTAATATGGAATATAGTTATAACATCGCAAACAATGTTTTGTGTGGCATAATGTGGAAGCTAGAGCTATGAAAAGGCGTAAATTCTAAAATATTGCTATACACAATGACAAATGATTTGCAAATGCATAGCATACGTGTTAGTTGACACATAGCCTGAAAGGGAATTCTGTGTTTGACGTCAGTTTCATCATAGTCTCAGTACAGGCAATTACTGATATATTGATATCTTATCGATTTTATCTAAATGATTGCGAATGTGTAATAAAATTAGTCTAATGCAATATTGTACAAAATAAGAAACAGCGTTAATTTATATTGTGGATTAGGATCAGTTATTAGGTACCTACTCATAATAATTGATGGATCAATCAAAGTTTATTTCCGTTTTTATGTTATATGAATACAATAATTAGATTTTCGTATGAAAACTTTTTTTGAACCCGGACTTATTTAGTCAAACCAGAAATTGTAATTTTGAAGCATTTCCTTAAACATATCATAAAATTATTTCAAGAAGTATGATCCATCTAGTAAATAAATGATCTGGATGTGATAAGAAGAATCGGTCAAATGTGTGTCGAGCTCGTGTTTTGTGCTGACAATTTTTTATAAAAAATTTTAGTAGTATTTTTTCCATTTGGGTTTCATAATGGCTACATTATGAAATGCAAAAAATTGAATAACCTGCCACTGCCAAATTTTTTTTTTATGTTGGCAGCAAGTAGGGTTCGAATTTTAGGCTTACTTTCATTTCGTTGAAATTAGTTTTCTATGCATTATGGAATCGACAGAAATTTTTTATAGAAAACTTTAAAATAACTATAACGTTTAACCTTGCAAATAGATCATTTTTACTAGATATTTATCTGAAATACCTATACTCGGAAATATATAGCATGCTGACGGTGTCCGTCAGCTAATTTCTAGTCACAACTATAAAACAACATAACCTAAAAATAATAGACATATCTTCCAGTTTATGCTCTATTTCTAAAGTTTTATTCAATAAAGAACTATTTTTATTTTTAAATCAATATAGTATTATAGATATTACTTTATATATACATATTTATAGTTACTGTATATATATTTCCTGGACATTAATTGTTATTCCTGCCAGATTCTGTGTTGACGCAATATTTTACTCAATAGTATTATTTATTATTTTGTACAATATTTTGAACTTTGTTCTGCTCGCACCATAACTCAAAGTTTTGCATATTCTTTTTAAATGTTTTTCTACATTATTTTCTGCAATTTCTCTTATTTCTGACGGAGTACAACTTTCTTCCTGACTCATTTTTATTGACTATCATGACATATTTGATACTTGTAACATTTTATTAAATTGTAAAAGTGTAGCCAACCCAAAAAGAAAGTATTAATTCAAATGGAAAAAATCTACTATTTTTTTTAAAGTTTTTCAGATTTTAAAGACCCAAATAGAAAAATATTATAAAATACACGGTTCATAAGACCGCTTCGCGGGTCGTTTTCTAAATTTAACGCGTGCTCATAAGGTTTAACCTGCCGTTTTACTTGTCCAGGCAAGTGACCTTCCAAAACTGATCTGAATTATGTACACTAAACTGTGTGTGTAGATACAGGTTTGTCCGTTTTTTCGTTTTGCCAACGTCAGGTACACATGTGACAGTCTTATTTGAAGACCCAATACATCAGATAAAACCTAGTCTGTTAGTTACTCTCACATCCACTGTATACTAACTAGTGATCGGCCGATACCGCTATAAATGTATGTATGAAGCTGTCACTTACCATTTGAAAATTATGCTAAGGCGCTTAAATTATACGAACGAAGATTATTTAAACGTGTTTAGCTTTTATATGGAGAATGTGACAAAGTAATAAGAAGAACATGTGATAGTTTATTTCTTTAGCATTTGACTGTTTTTCAACGACCTCATAGCCAACTAGGAGTAACTGAACTTAAAAGCCGCAGCAAAACCGCCATATAAAAATATTAAATTGTCAATATTTCGAAAAGTACACATTTTCGGAATAGACAGCTTTATACATACAAACTAACCCTTACTTTTAATGCTAAGTAGAAATCAATTATAAAATTTTGAGGGTTCCATTTGAAAATGTAGATTTTTTGCAGTTTTCTCAATTTCATTTGTAATATTATTGTTTGAACAAATAGTATAGAATTAATAGTTTAAAAATATTATAAGAAATCTATTAAAGCAGGTCCTTTTCATCGATAAATGCAACTCAAATTATATAATAAATGCTTCCTAATAGGAAAAATTAAGTTCTGCAAACGTCATTTTAGACATAAAACCATAAATATGTCAAACATTCTCAGACTTAAATATAGGAGGTATAGAGGTATAAGACATGATATATGAAATCTGCCTAGAATCTTGCGTAGAATCAAAAATGCAATAATAATCAGAAGTGCCATCATATTGAAAATATTTTAGCCGAGTTGCCCCCATCAACTTACCCAATTTTCAAAAGTTTCCTATTTATAGTTTTTCATATACAACGTGTCCAATGGAGGTAAATTTGCGCATTTACGTGCCTAATAATATGCCGTTTAGAAAGGTTTAAAATTCCGAGTAGTTCCGGAGATATACGGAAAAAAACGAAATTCTGAAAAATCGTTTTTTGTTTTCCTGGGGTTTTTTGAGATCGAATTCTAAAGTAAATTGCACTTTTGCATTGCCACTTTTTCCGCTCTATCTAACAGCGTTACTTGTTTTGTAATCCGACGAGTCGTCTTCGAAGGGCCATTATCGTCTTTCTTTTTTTAATTACGGTCCTGTTTTTCTGATATTGGAATTTGATAGCTTTTTTTCTTCCGAATGCAACGATATATGACACATTGTGGTTTAATGACGTTTCGAGGGTTTTTTGAACAACATCAGGAAATTTTGGGATACGGTCCTGTATTTCTCCTAATTTTATAAATAATATCTCATAAGTAAGCTCTAAATTTTTTACTTATGTTGGATTAGTTCAATAAATAACAAATAATTTAAATATGAACCACAAATAAGTGAACAAAATACAGAAACATTATTTCAATCTTCTGTTGATTCGGGATTTAAAAGAAAAGTAGGCGCTTGAAACAAAAAATTAAGATGACGCGTCATTTGTTTGACTTGACATTCCCCTTGCGATAGTTTGAGAGCGTTTTAAGATGTTTTCTATTTTCCAGAAAATATGGAACATAAATTTACAAATGCTGAAAAGTTTGATATTCTATCGCATGTTTTATTTTATCTCAAAAAAACTGTTATGTGGCAGTTAGAAGATGTTATTTGTGCTTAGAGAATAACGGAAAATATTTTGAACACCTGATTATGTAGTTCCTCCCTATTTTCGTTGTTCAATTTATTACTGTTTTGGAATGATTTTTGTTCACTTATTTGTGGTTTATTATTAAATTATTTGTTATTTATTGAACTAGTCCAACATAAGTAAAAAATTTAGAGCTTACTTATGAGATATTATTTATAAAATTAGGAGAAATACAGGACCGTATCCCAAAATTTCCTGATGTTGATCAAAAAACGCTCGCAACGTCATTAAACCACAATGTGTCATGCATCGTTGCATTCGGGAGAAAAAAGCTCTCAAATGCCAATATCAGGAAAACAGCACCGTATTTAAAAAAAGAAAGTTGATAATGACCCTTCGAAGGCGACTCGTCGGATTACAAAACATTTAACGCTGCTAGATAGAGCGGAAAAAGTGACAATGCAAAAGTGCAATTTACTTTAGAATTCGATCTCAAAAAAACCCAGGAAACGATTTTTCAGACTTTCGTTTTTTTTCCGGAACTACTCGGAATTTTAAAACTTTCTAAACGGCATATTATTAGGCAAGTAAATGCGCAACTTTACCTCCGACTTCGTATCTCTTACGGTTTCCGAGATCCCTGTACTGGCCCTCCTTATCTTAGACACTTTGTATACATAGATCGAGCTGGTTTCTGGTGGGACACCCTGTATATTGAATACTTACATATTTTTTAAGAATGTTGTGCCGATACCGCTATGCTATCGGCCAAATAATCGGCATCGGCTGATCACTAGTTTCAACTATACAGCATCCAAAACCCACCGAGTTGATTGTGAGAAGGACTCATCGGGACAATGGGTTTTGGTAATTAAAACCGAGGCCGTCTTGGATTAAATAAACCGATAAAAGAATAATCGATTTATACATTGTAATATTTTTCAGTGACATTAAATGATTTTATCACTGTTCTATTTTAGTAAGGATATTGATTGCAACTAAAATAGGGGTAAGGTATTGTGCTTTCAGGCAGGCCTAACCCAGTTTTTACCAGTCTATTTTTTCAGCCGCGCGTAGTTATGTTACAGGACGTCGATTTTGTCGCGATCGCGAAAAATTCGAGGACATTTTTTCGAAATGATAATATTGCGAACGTAATTTGTATTTTTTATAAACTTGTGTGTAAAATGTGTATTCCGAAAGTATTGCCGAATAATATTTCGGTTTATCGTGGACGTTCAAGTAGGTAATAAACTATCTGTTTTGTTGTTTTATGCGCTAATTTTGGAATCCTATAAATGAGCTCTTAATAAAATTGACACATTTCTATTTCATTTCTGGGTGCCAATCAATAGCTTTCATGTTGAGTATTTCCGCGAGAGATTATGAATCAGCTTCTAATTTTCGCACTATTACTTTATTTCCATACTTCTTAAGTACATGATGTCAATATATTAAGTGTGTGAACTTTCCAAAAATTGACATCCTGTATATAAAATTGTCATTGTTAAATCAGAATAATTATTTAACTTAGATTAAATAAACAGTAATAAAGATGCCATTGTTGGTTTTCTGATTTTTTTCTAAAGTTAATCAAGGGGATATTTATTGCCTCGGTATTTTGTGATATTTTTAAAGTTTTTAATTCAAATACCAATGTATGGAAAAATTATTATTTTCCAGACCATCCGATGATACCTTATCCTTATACAATAAGGGCGCATTTTTGTCTACATTAGACTTTATTTTTGATTTATTCAAATAGCGTCCGTTCAGATTGTGTGGGACTGCTAAGAGATGGCACTGCGCGTTGTATTTTCTCGAATACCGTTGATAATACAGCGTGAAGTATAGAGTATAGACACCTGCCCTGTACTGACGAGAACAAACGAGTTCGAAACCGATCTGCAGGTGGTGACATCCTATCGATGGAAAAGGCTTTCTTTTCTTGGTAGTACCATTCAGTCTGAATTAGTATTAGTAAATGCTACTGTGTAGACAAAAATACGCCCTGTATAATGTATAAGGTATAATCGGGTGGTCTGGGAAATAATAATAATTCCATATTGGTATTTGATATTAATACCACCTGAAAAGTAAATAGACTTTATTTTACTTCAAATCACAGGAAATATTAAATAACCAATCAACGGTGACAAAAAGTATTTAATTAAAATGATTTAATTATTATTTGCATGAGACATTTCAAATAGTTTTTTAAAAGGTAAAATCATATAAATTCATAAAATTAACTGGGGTGGAGTACTTTAGGGTTCTGTTTGCGATCCTCTACTATTTGTAGACTATATTAGTGAGCTTACTTCAATTAACATTATTGGTCAATTTACAATTTTCGCTGATGACACTACAACAAATTAATATTATTAAATTAATAACGATTTGTTAAATAGCTAACTTACATTAAAATGTGATGGCTTTCTATTACTACAATGAAATATATCTTGGACTGACACACACAAAGGTATCATACAAATGGTCCGTCCAAGGGCAGTGCCCGTTTTGAAAGAAAAGATAATTAACTAAATGTAAAGTTTTGGAACTAGATTCCTTTTAGGAGGACAAAGGGAGTTTCACTATTATAAGATTAAATCGCTTACTTGAGAAAGTCAGTCTGATCTATAGTAAGTTTTCTCTTAGAAATTCCCCGGAAAGTTGTTTTAAACACAAAGTTTCGACTGATTAGTATATAAAAGTATATGAATTTACAGAGAACCAAACCCCAAACGAAATGAAATGAAAATATAACTACTCTAAGGATTCCGAAATTATTTTAAAATTCCTTAAAATTGTTCGTCGCGACGTTCAAGAACTTGGAAGTCTATAATTAAATTAAAAAACAAAATAGACATTCTTTTCATGTCTCGTGCAGCGGAAGTTGGACCAACTCTCAAATTTTTTTTTTGGTTATGTGGTTTTTGTTGCTTTGTTTTGGTTCCTCTTAGAAATTTCTAAATATTCTGTACGCGTCGTCAAAACAATCTTAAATAAAGATACAAGTAATAATAGATCTGTTTGACAATATAGTAATGTTGCTTTAGATGAATTTGTATGAGGTAATTGACTTGCTTTTGTTTTATAAACGTGTGTAATAGTATATTACATCATAACGATCAAAATCACTTTCACACAAGTAACGTACGCAACTTTTCCTTCGATCAGAATTACGATACTCAATTATTTTAACATTTTAACTTATCCGCTTGTAAATAAAAATAATAGGTTTTCTCCTATTTGCTTAAGGTAATAATTATTATGCACTGTGCATAAAACTTTATAGCTTCTGGTTTTTTAATTAGATTAATATCTAAAAAAAATTAACCTAATCTTAACTTTAAATAAATCGTTCCGAGAAAATAATAGAACTCTGAGCTTAACCTCATTATTTATAGAGATGGAGATAGAGATATCGTTAATTTTTTAAATTATGAAACATACATGCGATTTGCGATTGCGAAAACAAACATAATTACATAAATCACGTTTACGTACCCTGTATAGATATTCTATCATTGAGAATTATTGTAAAAATCGAAAATAACTTATCCGATTTCAACTTTACTCACTCAGTTATTATGTTTAATGGCTTGCCTAACAATGCTCTGTTATTTTTTATAGTTATCATTTGTGTTGGGAAAAACCGATGATTTTAATAATCGAGTACTTAATACTCGAGCGATTTTAATAATCGAGTGAATCGCTCGAGCGATTAATCACTTGAAATTTTTATGACTAAGAAGAATGTGTTGATAAAATACCAGGGGTTGTTTCTGTAAGTTTTAGAAGTTTAGTCTAGAGTTTTTTTTATTAAGCAAGAACAGATGATTATGATTTAAACCAAAATTATATCCTTTAATTTAGTCCCAGTCAAAACAAACCCATGTCGCGATGCATCCACTAAGGGATTTGGCATACTTTTTTATATGTACTTTCTCGTTCATGTGCCTTTAAGAAAGACGTATGTCGTGTCAGCTTCCTGAGCGTCAAACTAGAACGTCGCCAGTCGGCACATTTTGGTTGGTACACGAAGATCGGGTATCAAGTGACACACAACGATTCGATTTTTCGCCTGAATTTATAACTAAAGTATTTCCCATCGATGGAAAAACTGCTGGAATATACGTCGCCGTCAAGCGAAGCTCGGGTATCGAGTGAAAGGTAATAAGTAACAAGCGACGATTTTCGCTTGAATTTAGAACTCTTGCGGTTTTTTTTTATAATCGAGCGATGTCGGTTATTTCAATAATCGTATTTTTCGCTCGAGCGACACTAGTTATCATGAAAAAACCTATAGTAATTACCAAAATTAAAAAAGAAGATATATATTTGTGTCCCCGGATCGACGCATGAATATGTGAAAAAGACTTTTGTGTTGAAACTATATCTTCTAGGGTTTAGCCATGCTTGGATATAGAAACTAATTTATGTCATAATTTTAATTTCGAGAAATGAAGTAATTTTTAAAAAACTTTTTTTCCCACTAGTAAAGTGCATTTTATGTGGAAACACGACAAAATGATATTAAGAAAAGATATTCAGAGTTGAAAACTTAGTATGAGTACAAAAACTTAAAGTAATATGCCTACTTTGATATTTTGCATTATTTTCATTCCATATTAAAAATTTTTAAATTATCTTAATGTCTAATAGACTCATGAAGATAAACCGATGTTTATATTTATTATTTTGGACAACTTTTCGTACAGAATTTTTAAAAATAAATATCTTCATAGGGAGGGCGGCGGAATGAAAATAATACAAAATATCAAAGTAGGCATAGGACTTTAAAATGTTGTACTCATACTCAGTTTTTCTTCCTGGGCAAATATTTTTTTAATAACATCTTGTAGTATCACTTAGATAAAATGCGCTGTACTAGTGGGAAAATACATTTTTTTGTAGATTTCTAAGGTATACTTGATTTTTCGAAATTAAAATTATGACACAAATTAGTTTCTATCCAAGCAGGGCTGAACCCCCAGAATATGAAGTTTGAACTCAAAAAATTTTAGTATTTTTCACCTATTCATGCCTCGATCTGGTGACACAATGTATATGTAATTTTTAATGTGTAGTATTGCTCTAGTCCCCTTTACTCTCCCAGCACCCCCAATTCACTCCGCAGGTCCCGAAAGTTTGTTATTTTTTTAAATAAAGATTTTTACCGTCATATTGTCAGCCTCTGTTCAAACACAGTTATTTGAAAAGCATTTTTTAAAGTTAATTTTAGTAGAAATAAAAGCTTGAAATTCGACCATAGTTGCCAACAAAAATCCCTTAATTCAATTGTATTGCTTCAAAACGACCCGCGAAGCGGGGAGTTTTCTAAAGTACAAGTACTCTAATTGTCTTATGAACCGTGTATTTTATAATACTTTTCCTATTTGGGTCTTTAAAGTCTGAAAAACTTTAAAAAATATACTAGATTTTTTCCATTTAATTAATATTTTCTTGTTGGGTTGACAATACTTTTAAAATTTCATAAAATGTTACAGGTATCAAATATGCCATGATAGAAACAATTGAATACAACAAAGCTTCGTCCCATCCGTCATAATTAAAAATAAATGTATTATTAAAGTTAATAAAAATGAGTCAGGAAGAAAGTTGTACTCCGTCAGAAATAAGTACGAGAAATTGCGGAAAATAATCTAGAGACGCTTTTAAAAAGAATATGCAAAACTTTGAGTTATGGTGCGAGCAAAACAAAGTTCAAAATATTGAGCAAAATAATAAATAATACTATTGAACAAAATATTGTGTCGACACAAAATCTGACAGGAATAACAAATTAATGCCCAGGAAATGTCTACACGGTAACTATAAATATGTATAATATTATATTGAATTAAAAATAAAAATAGTACTTTATTGAATAAAACTTAAGCATAAATTGGAAGATATTTCTATTATTTTTAGGTTATGTTGTTTTGTAGTTGTGACTAGAAATTAGTTGACGGACACCGTCAGCATGTTATATATTTCCGAGTATAGGTATTTCAGATAAATATCTAGTAAAAATGATCTATTTGCAAGGTTAAAGGTTATTATTTTAAAGTTTTCTATACAATTTTTTTGTCGAATCCATAATGCCAACGAAATCAAAGTAAGCATAAAAGTCGAACCCTACTTGCTGCCAACATAAGAAAAATAAAGTTTCAGTTCCATAAAGTGGCAGGTTATGCATTTTTTTTGCATTTCATAATGTAGCCATTATGAAACCCAAATAGAAAAAGAACAATATAACAATAATCTCAACAATATACAATATCGAACAACTCATGAATAGACTTACCATAATAGCCTACACTGAACAACCACCCTGTTAGAAATGAATCTCGCGAGCATCGGATGTTTTATCGCCGTTTGACCAATAGCAATGAGTTCATAAGTCCAATAGCATCGAGCATAAGTGTAAGGGTAAGGATTCAGGGTATAGACATATTACCGATATACAGACATGAAATGGATAAAAAAAATTTAAAATCGAAAAATATTTTTTTTCTACTATATTTTGAAACGTCCCAACAAGTATTTTTGTTTTTATTATAATATATATTTTTTTTAATTTAAAGCAACATTTTGGGGTCATCAACAAACGATCGAGTTATTTTTAACCAGTGTATCGACCTAACAAAAATATTAACATGTAACATCAAATGTTTTATCCAAATCGCGTCGTCTAAATAGTATATTTAACTCATCGTTTTAAATAGATAAAGGTTTATAAACAGTATCATAATTCATTTCCTTGAAGCTAATAAATATCGCCAAATCCATTTTTATTCACATCACATGATAATTGTTTGCAAAGTTTCAGATTTTTCCAAATATTTTGAAAGCCCCTGTATTTATTGTTGATTTTCTTGCGGCATATTATTGGGCCCATAATTACGCAACTTTGCCCCTATTTAACAGATCTCTTATCGTTTCCGAAATCCCAAATCCCTGTATATTTTTCGGGATTATTCAGAAAATCATTTATTCCTCTCGAGGACGAGAAACTGAATATGCTCTTGAAAAAACTGCGACAATTCTCCCTGTCGAAGGGCGGCGTAATCTCTAGAGCAAGTTGCAGCCACGTATATACAACGTGTCCAAGATAAGGAGGGCCAGTACAGGGATCTCGGAAACCGTAAGAGATACGAAGTCGGTTAAAGGGAGGTAAAGTTGCGCATTTACGTGCCTAATAATATACCGTTTAGAAAGTTTTAAAATTCCGAGTAGTTCCGGAGATATCCGGAATAAAGCGAAATTCTGAAAAATAGTTTTATTGTTTTCCTGGGTTTTTTTGAGATCGAATTCTAAAGTAAATTGCACTTTTGCATCCGACGAGTCGTCTTCGAAGGGCCATTATGAACTTTCTTTTTTTAAATACGGTCCTGTTTTTCTGATATTGGAATTTGATAGCTTTTTTTCTTCCGAATGCAACGATGTATAAACATTGTGGTGTAATGATGTTTCGAGGGCTTTTTGAACAACATCAGGGAAATTTGGGATACGGTCCTGTATTTCTCCTAATTTTATAAATAATATCTCATAAGTAAGCTCTAAATTTTTACTTATGTTGGACTAGTTCAATAAATAACAAATAATTTAATAATAAACCACAAATAAGTGAACAAAATACAGAAACATTATTTCAAATTTCTGTTGATTCGGAATTAAAAGAAAAGTAGGCGCTTGAAACAAGAAAATTAAGATGGTGCCGCGTGATTTGTTTCACTTGACATTCTCATTGTGATCGTTTGAGAGCCTTTTAAGAGGTTTTCTATTTTCCAGAAAATATGGAACATACATAAATATAAATGCTGAAAAGTTTGATATTCTATCGCATGTTTTATTTTATCTCAAAATGTGGCAGTTATTTGTGCTTAGAGAATAACGGAAATCATTTTGAACACCTGATTATTTAGTTTCTTACTTTTTTCGTTGTTCGTTTTATTACTGTTTTGGAATGATTTTTGTTCACTTATTTGTGGTTTATTATTAAATTATTTGTTATTTATTGAACTAGTCCAACATAAGTAAAAAATTTAGAGCTTACTTATGAGATATTATTTATAAAATTAGGAGAAATACAGGACCGTATTCCAAAATTTCCTGATGTTGTTGCATTCGGGAGAAAAAGCTCTCAAATTCCAATATCAATTCAAAACAGGACTTATTTAAAGAAAGACAATGGCTCTGTGAAGACGAATCGTCGGATTACAAATTAACGCTGTTAGATAGAGCGGAAAAAGTGGCAATGCAAAAGTGCAATTTACTTTAGAATTCGATCTAAAAAAAAAACCCAGGAAAACAATAAAACGATTTTTCAGAAGTTCTCCGGATATCTCCGGAACTATAAAACTTTCTAAGCGGCATATTATTAGGCACGTAAATGCGCAACTTTACCTCCATTTAACTGACTTCGTATCTCTTACGGTTTCCGAGATCCCTGTACTGGCCCTCCTTATCTTGGACACGTTGTATATACAGTATATTGCTAATACCATCTGCAATTATGTTCCCGCTATAGGCATCGAAGGGGGCGTTGTGAGTTTGCGAAATTTCCTTGTGAAACTAAATATTCGACAGGACCGGATTTCAACTTTTTTAATGTAAATTTCACTGGTTAGTTAGGAAGAATATTGCAATCAAAATTCCGATTAGTTCGATTTAAGACAACGTTCCATGCATACGATTTCTGACGATATGATGATCCGACGGTGCCCTGATTGGTGTAAACTTTTGGTGCCAAATTCCGTCCGAATATTTATAACAATCGACACGATGAGCTTTATTTTAACTTTCATCCGACGTCGTATGTTTCTTAACCTAACTTTTTTCTAAACCAAGAATTAAGAATGAATTACTTATTTTGGGAATTATTATTATCAGCTATTAATGCACCAAATTAAAAATACATTAATTTTAAGGTTAGGTAGTGACCACATATATATTATATACGAGTGACACTCTCTTCTTTTTTTACAAGCTTTTTAGTGAAATTCGTTTCCGAAGATCGGATAATGTGATAAGCAAAATATTTTCGTATATATGTTTGAAATACTTTATACCTGGTATTGATCTACGACTTTTGCAAAAAAGTACCATGCACTTGTGTCCTTTCATCTTAAACAAAACAAACCACTAATAACCTATCAAACAGCGAATCGAATCACCACAAATTAAAAACTCCTTTACAAAAATTGTTGTTAGGTAATGAAAGTTTATAAAGTAATATACCGACAACAATGTGGATGAACCACCTTTTTTCTGTAATTTGAAAAAGCATCCAGAACCAAAGATGGCGACGAATAACAACAAACAAATAATGTCGGGCCGGCTCTGACGCGATCGATAAAATTTCCACCCTACTGCGCAAACTCAATAGGCCCGCGCCATCTCCCATAGCGGGGACACTTTTTGTATTTTGGAACGTTCGTATTGGCAATATATTGTTTATATACATGTGGTTGCTGCTAGTGCTGCTATCTTAACCTTGTATTTGTAAGTACATGTGTATGTAACTTTAATGATATACGGCAAATTACCTTAATATAAATGTTATCTCCGCTAAGTAACTTAAACATTATGATAATTAAATTATCTTAAATAGACCTGACGCGGGGAACCAATCCATTCACTATTTCCTATCATTTTATACAGTAAATGATCTGCAGTCTAGTGCATCTTATGTTAATGTTACATAAAAAATACTTAAAATTCAAGTCAGTCATTAGTTATTCGCGAACGGTAGCCTGCTTATTTTAATTGTCGGATATTTAGAAAGTGAAGTCATCGCGTACAGTTAGAATTATTAATTTGAAAAAAATGTTTGTGTAGTATGTTACCGGATAGTGTAAACCCTGTACCTTTAGTTGGACAATTTTTATAATAGTGTATTAATTGTCGGAGATTAATTGTAATGCTATAAGTGTTAGTGGTTATTGACATGCTATTGCTTGTTAATAGTTGTTAGGAATGGAGAACTTTAGAAATTGTGTGCATAACGTGATTCTACAGTTTTGAATGAATGTATCTTTATACAGGGTGTTTCATAAAACATGTGCCCTCGCTCGTGTGGCGTTTCCTTATTCAAAGATAAGACAAGTAGTTCCTATGAACATGGATTCGTAGATGCTTTGTTTGAAATATACAGGGTTAGGCTTGCCAGGTATATATTTTGAAATCACAGGACATAAGTTTGAAAATGGAAGGTATTCAAATAAGGAAGGACATTTTTAACTAAACTAAAACACAATTTCATAATCAAAAAAGTTCTTTCATAACATAAGTGTAATAGATATTTAAAATACCTTTAAAATGCTTTAAGAAAATTAGTTACTTTGTTGAAAATAGCACATTACTTATCAAGGGCCTCACCTTCGGCTCGGTCGGCCATCTCCGCATCTCGTCCGTAAAAGCCTCCGACGGCCCGAGATATGTACCGTATTTTGTGTAAGTGCTCCGAAGCTTTGATGCCAAATTAATAAAGAAATTCTTCAGACAGTTTTCCTGTCTACATGACATGAAAACACTCGCACATGGAGAATGTAAATATCTATTTATTATTTTTGACAAATAGGCTCGGTGGCCTAGTGGTATAGCGTACCTCTTGTGACCTGAGAGTCGCGGGTTCGAATCCCTCACTCGGCATTTCAGGTTTTATTTATTTTTTTACAAAATGCCCGAGTCTTTGAGGCCATATAAAAAAAGAAAATCTTCAGACATTTTTTTAAAACATCTTTAAAAAATTAACTGCCAATATTATTTATATATAATCCGCTATTTATTATCGCTTGTAGTATGGCTCGGTGGGTAGAGTGTCCGCCTGGCGATCTGAGGGTCGCGGGTTCTAATCCCGCACCGACAATTCTGGTTTTATTTATTTATGAGCACATGGTGACTCGAAGCGGGCGTGAAAAATCTTTCCCGCCCGCTTCGATACTTTCCCGCCCGCTCTCTTGGAAAACGCCACTTTCGGTGAAGAGAACATGCATGAAAAGAGGCACTTTCGGGGCACATGTAAAAAAAAGAATATTTTTTTATCACTCTTGACGGCTTCCAAGAGCTTATTGTTTTTAATTGCCATATTATAAAATTATTTGCAAGTTAAACCAAAATTTGTTTTAATCTGAAGCTCTGCTTTAATATGGTCAACCAAGAGCTTATTGCGGCTGTCGCTCCAGGCCGCATTGCACAAAGAATAACTTTTTCAGAGTCAGCATTTGAACCATATATTAAAAAAACAAATTGTATTATTTAAAAAAATTATTCATTTCGGGATTAGCTATGAAAATGTTATTCCAGTTGTGAATAGAGCCTTCAGATAAAGTGCAAGCTTACTCAACGGTGGGTTTCATAATACAATATATATTCTTGATATAAATTATCAAGGTTTATTAATAATAAACATTCTCGTATTTTGAATCAAGATAATCAGCAATATTATTATAACATTGTAAAAACGATTCCGTTATTTTGATTCTTTCATTTGGAGAGAAAGTCTTTAAAATATTTGTGACTAGAAATCCAAAGAAATTGTCTTCTATTCTTTGACTAATTTTTTCTCTCAGAGATTTTAAAATACTATAAACTTCAAAGCAAAGTAAATAGCTTTTTCAAGTTTTTGTTCCGTTTAAAAAAAAAATTCAGAATGTTGTGAAAAAACTCAAATAACATTCACTTTTCTGTACCATAAAATAATAAAATTATCTTCAGAAAAAAAGACCTGAAGGGAATTTGTTCTTCCCGAGAACGGAAAGATGGCGCTGAGTTATATAGCTTAAAAACAATCTATAATTTGAGTATTTATGAAATCCAGGATATTAGGCGTTCTGCCACAGGTCTCCGCAGGACGCTTATATTCGAGCCTCAAATCCGGGACGTCCTGCGAAATCCTGGACACCTGGCAACCCTATACAGGGTGTTCAATTTTTTCGCTGTTTCGAGATAGTTCCGAAACGACTTCAGTAATTTTAGTAAAATTTGTGTTATGAAGTAGGTACCTAAAATAGCATATTTTAGCAATAAAAAATTTTAACACCCTGTATCTTTTTTCAACCAAAGTATCTGATAAGAACTAGTTGTCTTATTTTTGGGCAATGAATCACGACACGAGCGATTGCATATGTTTTTTGAAAAACCCCTGTATATGAATGCAAAAACGCGATACGAAAAAATTAAATAAGACATTTCCCTATTAAAACGGAATAGAAAGAGTTATCCTTCATTCATCTATACGAGGGGTACTAAAAAGTTTTCTTCAATGAAACATAAGATTTACGATTTAGTTTCATTGTTAGGCAGGAAAGTTTTCTAGTCCCGTTCGTATAGCAGAAATAATTATAAAAATTAAATTATGAGTACGAATCATCGAAGATCTTACTACTTTTTGTTAGTTTGTTAAAATTTCAAGTTCGCAATTGGTCCTCCACCTTTCAATTAATATACATATTTAAAGGTAAATGTTCCAATTTATAGTATATGGATAAAACAAGTATTTTTCAAAAGCAGGCCCAAAAATAGATGGACTACAAAATTGAGTAAAATTTTGTTAAAATTCAAGGTTATGATTCTCTATTTTTGACTATTTATTTTCGGTTTTCCAGAAATCCACAAGATGGCGGCACCAAGATTTTACAGGTTTCGAATTATCAATCTTTCTGACCTGACTTGAATGTGAATACTCATTTTAAAGTGAATTTAATTTTTACTTCCTAATTTTTTTGTATCTGAACAAATTTAACAAACGCAAATAATTGCTTAATAATTGTTTTATCAGTTGTAATTTAGCTCGTTAAAACATTGAGATATTTAATTGCCGTAAATTTGTAGGTTCTATTTTTTTTTTTTTTTTTTTTTTTTTTTTTTTGGGACACACGATGAGAAATCTGCTTACAGACACCTGACCCTCGCGGGGGTCAGGTAGTGTCAGGTTAGCAACATTGCGGGGAAAGACCAGACCAATGTCAACCTACAGAATGTAGGTTTCGCCTACGAGTGTAGACGAGCCGACTGACTAAAACTCACCGTCTGAGTTAGGTATCATACCTATAACTCGATTTCGCTGATATGACTAGTTAACTGCATATTCTGATTTTGATCTAGCTATGCTATACATTTATGTTGGGTGCCAGCTCTAGAGATTTTTTCACTCGAGATTAATCGAGTGAACAAATTTCGAGAGCTCCGAACGTATAAGGTAGTAGGGTAGGCGTAGTGGTCAGTTTCCACCTGGTTTTTGCAGGTTGTGCAAAGCAAGGCAATCTTTATTGTTTTTGGTTTTATGATTGTTTTGGACTCAAACGCGGTTGCGGGTAAGCCAGTCTTTCGGTAATTTGTATGTGGCGTTAGGTCGAGAATGTATGTGGGAAGCAGCGATCGTGCTATTGTTGGCAATGTTAGCCTTGGAGTGATATTTTGTAATGGTTTTGTCAAGAAACTCCGAAATTGTAGCAATTTCGAGGTCTCTGTGTACGATGTCGTTTCGTGTGTATCGCGGAGTGTCTACTATTATCTTTAATACCTTGTTTTGCATCACCTGTATTTTCTGAAGGCTCGACTTACATAGGGTGCACCAGGCTGGGGCACCATACATCATCGCTGATCTGATGAACGTCGTGTAGAGGTTAACCTTCGTCCTTAGATTGAGTTTGCTCCTTCTGTTGAGCAGACAATATATGGCGCCAAGTTGTTGGTTGGCCTTCTTCATGATGTTAGCTGAATTTACCCTCCAGGTCAGCCTTTTATCAAAGTGTAAACCAAGATACTTAACACTCTGTTTCCAGTCGATATCTTGGTTTCCCACCTTGAGTTTCCCCGTTGGGAGTTTTAGGCGAGCCTTGGAAAAGTAAATTGCCTGAGTCTTATTCGGGTTGATTTTTATCTTCCATTTTGACAGCCACTCTTCGAAGAGGGCGATGTTCCTGTTGAGCCGTAGTGTTAGTATTCTAGGGCTTTTTCCTGATACTGCAAACGCCGTGTCGTCTGCGTATATATAATTATCGTATGTATAATTGTCGCTCATGGGAAACTTCGGCATGTCAGCAGTGTAGATGTTGTAAAGCAGGGGGGCTATTGCTGAACCCTGAGGTACACCAGCTCGAATGTTCTTTGATGATGACAGTTCTTCGTCAATCCATGTTTGGAAAGACCTGTCTTCTAGATAAGACGCAATCTGTCTTATCAGGTAGTCAGGTGCTCCCATCCTTATCATTTTTAGTAGAAGCCCGTTGTGCCATACTTTATCAAACGCCTTGCTGACATCGAATAGCACGGCCGCTGTGCTTCTCCTGGTGTTGAAACCCCTAAGAATATTAGAGGCGAACCTTGTCGCCTGTCTAACAGTGCACAGATTAGCTCTAAAGCCGAACTGCTCCTCTGGTATACAGTGATTAATTTCGACAAAGGCTGATAGCCTACCCGAGATTAACCTTTCCGCTAATTTGCCCAAGTTAGACAGTAGACTGATTGGCCTATAGCTACTCAGGAGTTTCTTATCTTGTCCAGCCTTCCCTATCATAACGATCTTTGCCTTCTTCCAGGCGACAGGGAAGTGTCCGAGGGTCTGCATTGCTTCTGTTATACAGACTATGTCATTTATGATGTTATCCGGTAGATTTTTTAAGGCTTTGTTGGAGATGCCATCGATACCGGGTGCCTTCTTTATTTTGGTCTTGGCGATTAGACCTTTCACTTCGTCTGCTGTGATGTGTTGCAGGTTGGGATCGGGGTGGGGATCCATGCGTTTATAGATCTCTACAGTTCTGTTAATCCGGTTTTCTGATTCTTTATTGTTAGCTGGATTTTCGCTGAACTGTTCGTAAAGAACTTCAGCAAATTTCTCAGCTTTCTCTCGAGCGTCTGTCAGAATGACGTTTTCTGCGGTTGTTAGTGGCGGCATCTGTTGGCGTGAGCCCTTCGTTAGAGTTCTTGTCATTCTGTAGAGACTGTTGTCTTCGATATTCAGGCTTTTGACCTTCCTATCCCACATATCAGACTCTAGATCTATCAGTTGTTTCTTGATGCGCTGTGTTGCCAGATTAGCTTGGATTTTGATCGCCGGATCACCAGTTCTGTAGGCTTGATGTAAGAGTCTGTTCTTCTCTCTTATTTCATTCTTTATATCATAGCTTAGTTCACCGTATTTGGAGTAGTTTATTGTCACAGTGCTCGATGCTCTAGCAAGTGCTTGCTTTATGTTGTTGACTAGCACTACCGCTGCCTCGTCAATGTCTGGTTTGTTCGCAATAGGAGGAATCGCATCGCAGCCCTTTAATTCATTTTTAAATTTTTCCCAACTCGTTTTGGTTAAGGCTACGGTGTTTTTCCCCCTCCTGCGAGGGTCACCATATTCCATTATCACGGGCAAGTGATCTGACGTTAGATCGTGACATACCTTAGGCTGAGATACCCTGTCAGTGTTCTTGATCACGAATATGTCCAGGGTTTCCGGTAATCCGATAGGACTTAGATGGGTGTGGTCCTCAGGTGGGAGCATATGGTAGTCAAGAACACCTGAGTTGTTGTATAACAGCTGCCCTCGCTTGTTTGTGGTTCTACATCCCCAAATACGATTTTTGGCATTCAGATCTCCCCCGATTATCATGGTGTTATTGTTGTCAAAAATGTCTTCGATACACTGCCTGTTAAAATCAAAGATTGCAGCAGGACCGCAGTACACGGAACCGAGCACTACGTTCCTTCCGCTCACCCTGATCTTAACGTATGTCCCTTCTATTTTTCTGCAACTATCCGGATTAGGCATAGAGCTCGCCAGAATGTGTTTTTTAACAAGAACCATGGTTCCACCTAATTTAGTTACTCTATCATTTCTAAAAACGTTGTAGTTTGGGAAAGAAAAACGCATTTTTTCCTTTAACCATGTTTCTTGTATCAGAATCACATCAAGGCTGTGCTCTTCTGAGAATTTTGTTAGTTCAAGTTTCTTGCCCTTAATCCCATTTACGTTTATAGTGCAAATCTTTAGAAAGTCCACTGGGCGTGCAACCACTATGGATTTAACTTAGACATTTTCATTACTGGAGTTAGAGCCTGCATGATCTTGGTAAACTCCGCCATCATGGTCTGCATGCTCTGAAGAGTCGCTTGGAGCGCGTTGACTTCCTTTGCAGGCTGCGCTGTAGCTATAAGGTTCTGACTCTGGTTAGTATTGTTGTTAGACAGTTTTTTATTATTTTGACTTCCCCAGACGAACTTGCCTGGGCCTGCTGCTGTCTTTCGAGCAGCAGCAGCCTCCTGCAGGTTCCTGGGGTGCCGAGGACACTCCCTGGAATTAGATAGGTGTGCACCGTTGCAGTTGCTACACCTAGTTTGCGAGTTGCCTGGACAATCCCTTGAGAGATGACTCTCCGCGCATTTCATGCACTTTAATTGTGCAGTACACTTTACTTGTGTGTGTCCGTAGAGCTGACACCTATGACACTGCGTGTCTGTATGTTTTGATCGATGGGTATCCACGCGAACCCTGAGATTGTCCAAGTAACATAGCTTGTATATCTCATTTTGCGTTTTCGGGACTAAAACCGTGCAAAATGGCATGGCGGATCCGTCGCGCCGTTTCCAAGATCTTACACTGGAGGGTGTGAAGCCAAGCTCCTCCAGGTCGGCCTTTATCTTGTCCTCAGACCAGGTCTCGAGGACACCTCGGATAACTACATGCAGCAGCTTCTCATCCGTGAAGCGGAATGAGTGCGACGGTATATTGTTATCGTTCAGATGTTTTAATATTTTATTGTAATCGTTTGGGGTGGCTGGGTGGATCTTCACACCCTCAGACACATTTATCGCGTTCCCAAAATCGATCTTTAGGGCCTTAAGGTGTCGCGTTACCTCATTGTACACTGTTTTGTCCCTTATGACGATGGGGGGCACTCTTATTCTGGGGGGTGCCTCGGTCACAATTTTCCCTTTACGTGTTAAATTAGACACTGATGACTCTCCGGCTTTTTGACTGGGGACTGCCATGGTCACAATTTTTCTGGGGGTCGCCTCGGTCACAATAGTCCCATCCTGTGCATTTTTTGACGATGATATTTGGTGGGATTCTTGTCTAGGGTCTGACATGGTCACAAAATTTGGCCGTGCCTTCGGCTGGATTTTGTCTAAATTTTTTCGCATGTGTGTTAATAAAGCAGGATTGGTGGTAGTAGGGAGACGGGGGGGCACATACAGCGCGGGGAACTCCGCATTCGAACGTTTTTTTGAGTAGCCCTCGCTGTCAGAGTGCGTTTCCCTCTGTCTCGCCCTTTTTTGTTTTCGGTTTAATACATTTTGGAAGCCCTGGGAAGCAGGGCTTTCTTCTACAATATCGCTCTCAGACGAGGAGCTGGACTCTGTCTCAATCTCCATTACCTCGTCTTCACTGAGTACGTCTACAGGGTTTTCTACGATAACTTTAATGTTTTCTAAAGGCATGGCATGCAAGATAGCTGTGTCTACGTTATTTTTGGTTTTACTAACCTTGTTTTTAATTATACCTTGCAACAGCGCTGCTGCTGTTGCTTCCCTTGCTGCTTGGAGTTCAGCCTTGAGCTCGGAGATCTGCTGGTCTTTTGAAGACAGGATGATCTGGAACTGCTGCTCCATGTCCTTCATTGAGTTTGATACAGCTGTGGTGGTGTATTGCTGCATAGTAGCTTCTGTTCTGCTGATTTGTTCAGCATATTCGCGGGCTTGGAGCGCTAGCTGGGCTTCGTGGACGTCCAGCTGTGCTGCATGCTGGTTGGATTGCAGCTCTAGTCTATTCTGCATCTCCGTTTGCTTTTCTGCAAGCTGGGCTACAAACATTTCCATGGTGATGATGGCGTGGGGATCAGCCTCCGACGGCATCCTGAGGTTCTATTGTTATCTTGCCCTAAGGGGGGGAATCTAAAAAGGTTGTGTATTACTATATTGTTGATAATAAGGCTATTTTCACTGAAGAAAACGCCAATAGATTGAGATATTTCTTGTAGGTATGCGAATTTCCGCCGCCGTTTGCCTTGAAAAAGGCAAAAACGTGGCTAACTTGGCAGCAAACTTCCTCTGCCCTGGCACCAACGGTTTTCGCTCCGCGATCGACGTTCTGTCACAACGGCGATGGGTCAACTCAGGTTCTATTATTGTTTCATCATAGTTTAGACAAATTCCTGCGCGTTCGCCATAATTTAAAATTTTGTAAGACTGAAAAGGGAAACTGTTAAAAAAAATATTAAAATTTTAAAATTTACAAAAACGCCTTAAGAATCTAAGGTCTATATTGTATTCATTTTATCAATCCAGGAACATAAGCAAACATCAGCTCGTTATAGCCACGTGCTCGATTGATTGGTATTGGTCCTTCGGCAATAAAACTTCTGATGCGCGCCGCGCTATTATTCCAGGCATATTCATGCGTGGTTCCAGATTGCACTGTTATATTGTTGTGTGTGCTGTTCACGTGCTCGTCACGTGCATTTGTTTTGATCTATTGAATTGGGAAAATTAATAGACTATAGTCTTTCTATACTTTAAAGTACTTTAAACACTAATTCACGATGTATTTGATATAATACATAATCATTATTCGTTTGTATCAGAACCCTTACTTATAACCTAAGGTTTAGTTTTTGAATAGTTGAAGCTTAGCCTTACTTGGATTCGTACAATTCCTGAAATCTTTCCAAGGTCATAAACAAACGTGACTAATTATACAGGGTGTCCAGGAAATGTGGGAAAGTGAAAAGGGTACTACAAGTTCATATAAACTTTTTTCGTATAAGCCTCCTCTTTGAAGATATATAATTATTGAGCCACCAGGTATATTTAATTTTTTTTAAATATGATGTATACCAGGTAAGACCCTTCAAATTAGTATTTAAAAAGTGTTGTGAATTACTCACAGGCACCCCCCCCCGAAACCGAGCTTGATGCCGCTAACTGGATCCGCGCTTGATGTCTATCTGATGCTAATTCTAACCGTTTTGCGAAAAAACGACATTTTAATTACATCATGTATTTGGCGTATCTTGGTAAGAGATAGAAAGAACAAGGTTCCTGTCAAATGTTGAACCTCAAAATTCCGCTTTTTATATTTAACCCGTGAGAAGTTATGGGACTCAGTGTAAATAAAATGACGTTTTCTCGAAAACGGTTAGGATTAGCGACATGAATGAAGAGTACTTAATTTTTAGTCAATAGTTAAAGGCATGTAAAAAACGTTGTCCAAAGTTCTTACAGTACGCACAGGGGATCTTTACCCTGACGTCATCGCTTACACGTCATAAAAATCGTATGAATCAAATCAAAATTACGTGGAAGAAAAGTTGTCAAAACAAAAACTAATTTCATAACATTTTAATTGACGTAAATAACGTTCCCATATACGAATTTTTAAAAATTTCTTTAAAACTCCGAATCAAAATTTTGAGTCGGTCTTACATAAAATAGATTGTTAGGAATATGTAGGTATAAATCTGATATTCTTGAATTTTTACTGGCAGTTATGTACCTACTTCTTATTTGACAAAATGATAAACTCGGTTTGAATGTGACATTTTGATTACACAGATTAAAAAAAACATCAAAGAAAGTTTAATTTTTGATTTGACAAACAGAGATCATTTGAATTAATTTATTAAAAAGTGCTCCGCCCATTCATCCCCTACATCAGGAACCACCCCAAAAAGTCAAGAGTTTTTTCATTCGAATTGAAGATAAATGGTAATTTATGTCGTAAAACATGGAAAAAAAATTAATTTACGAAAAAATGCAAACTAATAGGCATTGCCTTGGAAATTTAAATAAATTATTTTATTGAACTGTCATATTTGTATTTTTCGACCAATTTTTACCACATTTTGAGACGAGATTGTGAACTTAATTTGGCGATTTCAGATTTGATTTTGCCCGAAATACGTTCTGTGAACCTTCTAGTTTCGATACATATACAGAGCGTTTGGAAATTCGGGCGATTTTACTTATTTTTTTCGAAACTAAAAAGACGTGTTTTTACGTTTTTGGGATGGCAAAATAGCGGAGCGGAGACTTATCCACAATTTTTAGGGTTAGGAATACTTTATTACAATAAATAAATAACAATAAATATCAATATGTACTTACCACTAACACAAAAAAGCGATACCAAAAGCTCTGAAAAGAACTGTTTGCAGGAGTAAATGAAGTTTTAATGCACAAAAATGTATAAAAACGAAAAAATTGTGAATCAATTGTCACAATGACGTTTTTGTAATTTGTAGTACTGCGTAAGTCAAAATAATTATTTGACAACTCTTCTTTATAATTCTTTCTCTGTCTAACACGTTTAATTCCGGACGACGTATAATATACAATTTTTATTCGCCTTTATGTCTGTACCAAACAAAGATGCAGAGATATGAAATATGTCGGGATATCTATTTGTTAGCGATGACGTCAGGGTAAAGATCCCCTGTGCGTACTTTTATCATATAGGGCCATGCAGCTGTGAGTAATTCACAACACTTTCTTGAATAGTAATTTGAAGGGTCTTACCTTTTATACATCATATTAAAAAAAATTAAATATCCCTGATGGTTCAATAATTATGTGTAAAAAACTTGATTCAATTGGAGCTCTTTGGGAGCCCGAAGAGGAGGCATATACGAAAATACTTTATATGAACTTGTAGTACTATTTTCACTTGTTTTCATCATATCCGGGAGATTTCCCACATTTTCCCAGACACCCTGTATAGATTAAGCGGTTGAATACATCCTTTTTCCTCTGATTTCAAAGTTGAGGCTCCTCTTGCTAACCTTCCAATTGGTATGCGATGGCTATACTTGGTAATTTCGATCTTAAGAAATGTGATCATCAAAGGATTATCGGTATCCATATATTTGTTTTTTTTTCCTTTAAACGGAAAACCGATTATAATTCCAAGATTGCCCATTTCGGACAGTTTATAGACAATCGATGAATAAATAGCCTTATTTCAACCCAACTTGTTTTTTGAACTTCGTACTTTCAACTTGTCGTTTGTCACTCTCGTTGGTTGGTTGGTTAAAGGCGGGGGTCGGTTTAAAGGTCAGAACTTCTATCACTGCAGCCTTTCGGCTTATTGTATACCCCGATCTTGTTAGAAGATGTTTGTTCCTTCTATGAGGTCCAGTAACCTTCTACCAAGCTTGTCATGTGGGAGGTTGTCACCACGTTGTATGTTCCGGAAGATATTTTGTCTTCTACGAGACAGCGCAACTCAGCGGTATATTATGTGTGAGGAGGTTTAATCCTCTTCGCCGCAGAGTCTGCATTCAATGGATCCGTTGTTTATACCTATCCGTTGAAGGTGTTTTCGCAAGTGGCAGTGGCCTGTGCTAACAGGCTGCTAAGACCCATAACTTGTTTCAACTGGGGCCGCGTCAGGGTTAGCATCCCATTCGATAGTATTTTCGATGGTTTTCCAATTACGGCCCGTGCGTGTATTTGACCAGGTAACCCTTGCCATCGAGATAGGTGTTGTTTTTTCGACTAATCCACATTCTAATGTTGTTTTTGTTGCCTGTTTTGATATTCCAAGGGCCGGTTCGGGGCCACTGATACTTTGAGCGGGTCCGGCTCTCGCTAGTTCATCCGCTTTTTCATTTCTTAATATCCCAGAGTGACCAGGGACCCACAAGAGCTCTACCTTGTTCCCCCTGGCGGCCAGTACTTTTGGGTTGGTATGGTACTCCAGTGTAAGTAAGTCACTCTTGTACTAAAGAATTGAAAAAAGAAGAACAATGGTGTTTATGTTAGTTGATAAATTGATTAGAATAAATTTATAATCGGAATAAATGGTTGGAAAGTAATTTTCTATATTTTGAAACGTGCATCAATAACAAAAAAAACCAAAACGTTTTCATAATATTTGTCCTTGCCAAATTGCGTCAATTACGGTGGGCGTTGATTTCTAAAAAATGAGGCAACTTAATTACTATTACCTTAGGTACTAAGGTAATATACAATATACTCAACTGTCGTTATACTAAATAAACAAATGACGCGGTACGGAGGCGATATCAAATATACATTCGATAAAAGAAGTATAGTCACAATCGATGTTATTTGGTGGCTCCATCTTAGTGGTCATCGACAAACTTATACCCAGTAAATAACGATATGTTTGAAATCAACAATACATAAGGATATGAAATTGCAATAAAAGACAAATTAGATCTAATTTCCACATACGTTTTCTTATTATGCGACCCGTTTTGCTACACTGTAGCTTAATATACCGGGTGATGCATCGTTGAGTTGAACATAGGAAATTCCATGTAATTTTTGAGGTGACTGAATGTATGCTCTTCTGTACATTTTATAGAAAAACTACTATACTATAACTTGGATGGATTGGATTGGATATCAACATGGATAATACTAAATATATGATCATTAGCAAGAACATCGTTCCCATTCGACAACTAAGGTTGGAGGGTGGAACAATTGAAAGAGTTGAAAAATACACATATGGTGCCGAGGCACCACCATAAATGATCAATGGGACCACTCGCAAGAAGTTAAATGCCGAATTGAAAAGAGCAGAAATGTATTCATTAAAATGGCAGCAGTTTTTAAGAGCCCAGAACATGAACACAAAACTAAGAATGTTATGCTGCTATGTGTTTTCCGTGTTGCTATACGGAGTGGAGTCATGGACACTGACAGAAGCAATGACGAAAAAGATCGAAGCATTCGAGATGTGGCTCTACAGAAGGATGCTAAGGGTATCAGGGACAGAGCACGTAACTGACATTGAAATCCTTAGAAGAATGTCAAAGGAAGAAGAAATCATGAGTACAATTAAGACAAGAAAACTACAATATCTAGGTCACATCATGAGAAATTAAAAAGATATAATCTCTTGCAGTGCATATTGCAAGGAAAAAGTGAAAGGAAAGAGAAGCGCCGGAAGGAGAAGAATTTCATGGTTAAAATATTTGAGAACTTGGTTCTCCCTGATAACCAGCGAACTATTCCGAGCAGGTGTAAACAAAGTTAGATTAGCCAATATGATAGTCAACGTCTGGAACAGATAGGCACCTGAAGGAGAAGAAGAAGACAGCATAACTTCTTGTAGAGGCCGACATGTTAAACCCACGTGTAGAGTTTGAAGACATTTTGGTGGGCCAATCCTAAGCTATTCAATTGAACGTGATGGCTAAACCACGAAACTCTCATAGTTCAGGTAATACAACAAACACCAGCAAATAATTTCTATGACTCTATTGCTAAACATTGACTTAGGTATACTGAACATAACAGCAGAACCCATGGATTTGTAAGCGATTACTAATCATCTGTTAAAAAGCGATTTGTTATTTGCCAGCGAGTTATGTCAGTTTTGTTTGTCAGGTTGAGGAGTAAATGTATAAAAAATGTCAATGATAATTATAAAAAACATATTATACACGATCTCCGCTAAAGAGGAGGAACATTAAAAATAAAATTGCCCATTTCGAAGAGATAAAAACGTAATATTTGATGAAAATATTTAGAAGGGATCCAAACCAAACAAAAAAAAAAAACAACAAAATGCATTCCGCAGAACTACAAATCGATGCGCATGGTGACGTTACCCATTAAAAATTGCGCTTATAAATCGATGGGCTCTGCTGAATGCAGCCAATGAAAATATTGTCCGACACTAATTTTCCTTTTGTCAATGTCAAAATTTTATTTGCCTTTTGTCAATATCAAAATTTAATTTGCTGTTTGCTGTATTACCTGAACTGTGGGTTTCGTGATTTTGCCATCACATTTAATTAAATAGCGTAATATTGGCTCACCGAAATGTATTTAAACTCGGCACATGGCTTTACTATGCCGGCCTCTTTAAGAAATTATAATGCAGTTTTCCTATATAAGGTATAGGGAAGCCAATATTCAGCCACCTCAAAAATTACATTGGATTTCCTATGTTCAACTCGACGATACACCAAGGCATCTTTTAGTGATTTTTTACTGCGTATCCATGTCTTTAATGAATTTTTGCTGCGTATCAATGTCTTTTAAACAGCCCTATTGTTTAATATTTTTTCTGACTCTAATCATTTAAAAGCATTTTTAGGTATCAGTCATCACTGGTATCAGTTCAGTAGTTTTTAAATTACTAAGTAATTAAAAAAATTCTGGATCCATTTGATGTTTACTGGGTATCTAAATAAAAGGTCTGCGTATCCAAATGGATACTCAAAAGTACGTTAAAAAATGCCTTGCGATGCCCACCCTGTATGTAGTTTAAAAGTACTAGGTACATAATTAATATTATAATTTCTTTTATAGTCCTTGATGATACTAGCACAGAAAGTTTTATATTACAATCCGTCATGGTAGCGGGTAAATATGGGTTTGAGTCCTAATCACGAGCGACTTTGCCCTCTTACCCCAAAGATGATCTAAATTGGCAACCATGATTATTATTCGATTTAAAAAAAAAAAACGTTTAATCAAGCAATATGTAATCTACTACTGTTGTATTATATTAAGATACAAGTTTCATAAGACATTATCTTAGAGTACGCGTTTAATTTAGAAAACCACTCCTCGCGAAGCGGGGAGTTTTCTAAAGTACAACTGCTCTAATTGTCTTATGAACCGTGTATTTTATAATACTTTTTCTATTTGGGTTTTTAAAGTCTGAAAAACTTAAAAACATATAGTAGATTTTTTCCATTTGAATTAACATTTTTTTTTTTGGGTTGGTAATACTTTTACAATTTCATAAAATGTGTGTATCAAATATGCCATGATAGAAACAATTGAACACAACAAAGCTTCTTCCCATCCGTCATAATTAAAAATAAATATATTAACTATTAAAGTTAATAAAAATGAGCCAAGGAAGAAAGTTGTACTCCGTCAGAAATACGAGAAATTGCAGAAAATAATCTAGAAAAACTTTTAAAAAGAATATGCAATACTTTGAGTTATGGTGCGAGCAGAACAAGTTCAAAATGTTGAACAAAGTAATAAATAATACTATTGAACAAAACATTGGGTCGACACAGAATCTGACCGGAATAACAATTAATGCCCAGGAAATGTCGACAGTAACTATAAATATGTGTATATAAAGTAATATGTATAATACTATATTGAATTAACAATAAAAATAGTACTTTATTGAATAAAACTTTAGAAATAGAACATAAACTGGAAGATATTTCTATTATTTTTAGGTTATGTTGTTTTATAGTTGTGACCAGAAATTAGTTGACGGACACCGTCAGCATGTTATATATTTCCGAGTATAGGTATTTCAGATAAATGTCTAGTAAAAATGATCTATTTGCAACGTTAAAATTTTAAAGTTTTCTATAAAATTTTGATATCGAATCCATAATGTCTAGAAAACTAAATTCAGTTTCATAAAGTGGCAGGTTATTCAATTTTTTTTGCATTTCATAATGTACCCATTATGAAACCCAAATAGAAAAAAACAGTTTTTGTATATGTTACATTGCGAGTTGAAAAGCTGTACAATTCTAGCAGTATACTATTATTTTTAGTTTGTTGATTAAACTAAGTATATAATACCTTAATGTGTACAAAAAATAACCTTTCATACACAGACATCGGGACGCGTTATGTGTATAACTAATTACCTTCAAATAGTATATAAATAATATATTTGTATATACCTTTGTAATTTTGGCTGAGTTCCAGACAACGACGAGCGATATCCTCGAAACTTTTATCTCAGTCAGTTTTGTTGGCTACTAGTGTCGTTAACATTTTCATTCATGTAATCCGGTTGAAATTTTTACACGCATCGGTTTAATTTCACGTGAGTAAATATATAAAACTATTTAAGAACTAAGAAATATCTTCCGTTAAAACCTTTTTCATTGTTAACATCCGGGAAAGCCGGGGCCCGCACGTTTATGTTGATCACAAAAGAAAAAATACTTTACGGTCTGTGATATTTTATTTTGGGTGGGTAAGAGTTTTCATTATATATCCGCATATAGAATACTAATTAAATGTTTCTGTTTTAAACGTTAAACTGGAGTTATGTATGGAGAATATCTCATAAATTATAAGATGGTATTAATGCTTCTGTTTTTAAATTTTTTTTTATTTGCATGTACATAACCCCACTTAATTATCGAATATTCAAAAATGCAAGTCCAAATTAATCAACGGCTATGTCGTTAATTATGAAACAAGGTTTCAATATTTCTGTCGTGCTGGAGACTCCAGCCTATACCAAAGAAAGATAAGAGAACCCTGCCTAACAACTATCGACCAGTCGAATGGCTTTCAGTTATATCAAAAGGAATGTAGAAAGCTATTAACCAACAACTTCTAAATTACCTGGAAGGCTTCAACATTATCAGCGATCATCAATATAGTTTTCGAAAGTCCAGATCAACAGGAGACCTTCTGGGGAGTCTCGGGCTGTTGCACTTGATATTTCTAAATCCTTTGATCATGTTTGGCATGAGGGGCTTCTAAGTAAAACCTATGGCCAGTCGATTCTCTGCATAGTTGTCTAGCAAGTGGCGATTGACGGATTCTCTCAGACACCTTCACCATCAATGCCGGTGTTCCTCAAGGGTTCATATTGTCTCCCACCCTTTTCTTACTCTACATTAACGACCTTCTAGTGGAAACCAAAAATCCGATATTTAGCTTTGCTGACGATAGCACCCTTGTCTCATCTTTCTCTTTGAATGCACAAACATCGGCTGCCGACGCACATCTTGGCAGACAGCATGAAGTATCACGCATCAACAAAGACCTGCAAGAAATTTAGGCTTGGGGTGACAGTAACCAAGGCGAATTTAACGCTAAAAAAAACAGGCATATAAAAAGGTTAACATTACAGAACCGGATATAGTCATGGCAGGAAATTTATATGCATCTAGATTCTATGCGCTACCCCGTACAATTAGACGGAGGTAAACTATTCTGCCCTAAACTCCAGAATCTTATGTTTTCAAAAAATGATTAAATAGGTCAATTATTACGGAAATAATGCTTATTAATTTGCATTTTTGATTATTCGATAATTAATTGGGGTAGTGTATATATTCAGATAATTAGTACGATCCTTGATTAACCGCTCGCTGGTTAATTTTGGATAATTATTATTATGTTATAGTTAAAGAATAACGTTTCTTAGTAGGGACTACCCGACAATTTGGCGAAGGCGAAATAATTAGTAATTATTTAATAACCAACTATTTGTACAAAATATGGATCAAAATCAATTCTATAACCAATAGATGGTTTTTGAAATTAACACATAATTTATTTGTTGATGTTTTATACGATCTACAGGTTGAGTATTTTAATAGTGTTACAGGGCGATATCCTGAAAACCGTTTAAAATATTTTCATAAAATTTTGGAGAGGTAATAGACACATTCAAACACATTGTTAGCACTCAGCGCGCCCCCCCCCCCCCCCCATTTCCCCCCTCTTTATTTTTGAATTATAGTTACGATGATGTACACTGCTGTGCAAAATAAGTAGGACGGCGCTTTTTGTCGTTGTAAGTTAGGCTTATGTTACGTGGCATTTTGTTGTAAATTGTCAAATAGACACAATTGTCAAAATGGCACCAAAATTGCTTCCTCAAGGAAAGGTACAAATAACTTTAAATGTTCAAGAGGGCCTAATTTATCAGGCAAATAGAGGAAATTATGGGAAAAATGAAAAATATGAAGGAAATAACAACATCGATAGAAGACGTGGAAGGAAAAGAGTGTCAATTGAAGCCGGTGTGAGAAATCTTTGGTATTCAATTCTAATATATTTTAATTCAAATGCCGCAATGAAAAAATTTTTCAATTGGAATAATGCTCTTTTTAAATATTGATATTGTATAAAACAATGTGTTTTATATTTAAACAGAACTTTTTATTTCCTCATTGTTTCTTCTCAACACAAGGGTTCTTTCTAATCAATTATTTTGCTTTTAACTTAAATATATTAATTCTGATTAAGCACTTTTCATTCTGGATTAATTATTTACCACAAAGATTAAACTTACAAGAAAATATTATGTGAAGATAAAGAATTGTCATTTCTAGTTCCTCGTCTTAAAACTATGGCATTCAAAATAATGTTCTATACATTATTTTGTAATCTAATTGTAATAATTACCTGTAAAATTGTCCTATTTGAGTTATCGTAACACAACTAAAACGTTGCCCTACTTTTTTTGCACAGCAGTGTACTTTTGTTTATAAAACTCGCTTGACTCAACTGACTTAAATAAAAATAACGCATTTAGATGGAAACGAATAATAATTCTGGAATAAGTGATGTTGATTTAAGATTTTTTTCTTAATTCTATCAAGATTAGTTAACCAACCGATTTCGTAGCCGAAACAGCAAACCTAAAGTTACTAACTAATTTTGATAACCAAATAAACCCATAATTTTTTTCTTTGGCAATCTGATATATAAGTGTGTTTATCTTACTTTCGAGTTTGTATCTTGATTATTTTCTGAAGATTTAAACGTTAAAAAACATCAGCTTCCGATGTTGTCTTTGAAATTTTAATGACCAAACATCAATAGACAACACACACAACGCATCTCTTAAGAGTTGGATTTATTGAATCACAGAGGTTGAAAAGCAGACACTATTTTATGTGAAGGTTTAGCCAAATATCTAATCTGCAACTGGATTCGTAAAATTAAAGGATTGGGAAATGGTATGAGGGAATTACGTAAAAATTATAATGTAATAAGAATAATAATAACAATTTCAAATATGAACAATTTTGAAATTTTTGTCACAGATATCCCCCGAAACTTGCTTTGTACCCCCAATCAACATGTCAGACAATCTAAATATCAATAAATTACCTAAAAATTCATGAAAATAACTGACGACTCTTGTCTCTTTTTAACCTGCAAAGAAGCGGCACACTTTTTAACTGAATTGTTGCACCTTAGATGGCGCTGATTGCTCATTTGGGATCCTCATCTTAAGAAATCAACGTTCCTCTATCTACACCCGTTAAAAGGTAATATTTCTCATCGCCCATCTAGGAAGATGGAGGAGATATACCGACCTTTCCTATATTAGCTTATAAAAAAATCAGAGCCTATACATTTTTCTGCCATAATATACAAATACTACAACACAAGTCTATAATTTTTGAATTTCCATAACCCAATTTGGAACTAATTAATAAAGATACATTTATGTATTTAAAGTTGTACCGAAACACTTTTTTATATAAATAATATTCTGAAGAATAAATGTAATTATTATTAGTAGAGCTATATGTTCTGTCACAATCTGGAGTAAAGCTTCATATTTGTTGTCCTGAACGCTCCATCTGAATAGTTTCTATACATGTTTGAGACAAAGATGTTTACTTACTCAACTGAAGACGACTGGATGTACTAACTAGTCGAAACGTTGTGATCTAAACAAATAAAGACAATGAAAGGCAAAACACATCTGTCATTTAGAGGCTCCTAGATTTGTATAGTTGTAAATTAAATTGAATAATATATGAACTGTACCGAACATGTATGCATACTATTCGGAGACATCGTTCAGAAACATTGAACTAATTTATACCAAGCTGTAGAACCAAATGAAATAGTTAAACAACATTTTGGCACTTAATTTACTTTTATATAACAGGACATAACCCTTAGGAGAAAAAGGTTTTAACGGACTTTTAAATAAGCCTTAAAAGGGCCAACGTTTTTCGCACGGTACTAAAAACTAGTGATGTGTCACGATGACTGTTAGTGTTTATTTCGGTCAAGTTTATCAACAGGATGCAACGAGGGGTAAGAAGGCCTAGGGTCAGAGCTGGCAAACCAGTGAACATACGTGATTGGCAGAAACAGGGAGAGGTGCTGTCTAATTGGAATAATGGTAATTTTTTTAAAATTATAGCTTTGCTTGAATAATATATACTTCTCCATTCCTGAGAAGAAAAATGCATAACAAGCTATTGAATTCCCACGAAAATACTTTTGTAACTAATATCACATGTGCTTACGTTCTCCTCAGAATATGCCTGGTCGACCCTACTAGACTTTCGCATAGTCAAGGGCGGATCCAGAACTTCGGTTTGAGGAGGGGGTTCATACACGGACGAAAAGTAATACGCGGCCGCGTTAGTCAAACTGGTATATGTGTTATTTTTCGTGTTTGTTCAATGGCGAGTGATTCCAGTTTTTAAACGTCGATATATCTTTATTTACTGTTTTTCAACAAAAGTTTGCAAATTTCATCATGTAAGAGTTCATTTGCATTTCCGCTGACTATTTTTACTGGGATGTTGTTGAAATAATAGTTTTGGTTGGGGGGGTTCATGTTCATTCAACTTATTGAATATATTGAATATAACAAACCCGAACAAAATTATTAAAAATTAAACATTATCTGACCAAACACCCGCAACTAGCACTTGATCGTTTATTTAAGGAATATTTACAATTAAATTCCTTTTTTTAGATTACATTAAAGACAATTGATTTCATATCAATCTATATAATATATCTAAATACTTGATGATTTTATAACTTGAAAAGAATTTAAATAATAACTAAGTATTTCGTTGATTGTTCTCGACTTTAAGCTACGTCAACATAGGATAAATTAATTCTCTTTATTCCGCGAGTTTCTAGTTTCTACTTATGCCCCTAAAGGAACCTCTTACAATAAACTACATTATATTATTTTTATCTAAAAAAAAATCTTTGAGCATGACGTACAACGAGATATTAAGGGTTTTTAATTGACACCCCTGTATTATGCCTTAAAGAACGGGATATTATTGTATATACAGGGTACACCAAGTAAAGTGGCCTATTAGAAGTATCTCGAGAACTAACTGAGATTTTATTTAGAAAATTTGAGATGGTTTTCTACCTTTATAAAATATTTTGGAAGGTGCCGTGTTGCCGGATCATACCGAAATTGGTAGCAACTTCGGAATTTTAAATGAATTACCCTATATTTTATATTTTATGAATTACCCTATATTTTATATTATTTTTTTTGGAATCTAGGTAAAAATCTAGAATAGTTTTCTGTATAATATCATATGCCTATCTTTAAGAGTTTTTGAATTATAAATAATCTTGTGATTTTTTAACGCCGTATCGGGACCTGAAAAGAAAAATAATTATTTTTTTAGCTTTTATAGTATTTAGGCAAATTAGTTTTACGAATTCTTTTTTTATAAAGTTTTGGTTTTAAAAAGAACCGAAGTTGCCATCTTTTTGAAACATTATTGGATAGCTCGCAAAGCACTTTTCTGTTGTTCGTTTTTTTGTATTTGAAGCCCAGCTCTTTTAAAATGATGGACAAACCGGTAGTTCCAATATCGCAAAGTTCTTTCTTTTTTATCTTTTGAAGAATAGCTTTGAGGGTAACATATTCCTTGGCTTTATACATATCATAACAATATTTCTAATCGACAGTTTTATCCCTTGGGATAAATCAAAGGTTTTAGAATGAAGTCGAACCCTTTTATATGGTCTGTTCAATTCCTCTTCACTCTTTGTTCGAAGTCTTCTTAAGGTCTTATCTGAAATGCCGCACGCATCAGCCGTTCGTTTTTGCACTGCCAAAACAGACACTAACGGGCCCGAGTTATCTTTTTCTAAAGTAAAATAACGTTCCACTTGTAATACCAAACGGCGTTCACCTGGAGATAAACACCTTTTAGGCGTTGGGTCACCTTGCTGAACATTTTCCATAACTTTTCTTTATAATTGCTTTTAATTCACACACAATAATGACAAACAAACTAAAAGAAAAAAGCATAACTACTTATTTAAAATAGAACATACCTACCTTCCTGCAATTGAGCAAATTTGAATTATTTCTTGGAAAATAGTGATTATTATATAGATTTAACTATAATGATCCCAAAATAACTAAATTCTAGGAAAAAGTACCCGAGAACATCTTTAACTTATTGACGCAAAATCTTTTTCATTTGATAAATAAATAAACTATGAGTGAAAAATAAACTAGATAAAAATATTTATCTCGGTACATAATTGTAAGATAATTTTGTTTTGGAACCGCTGACTTTGCTCAGCCGACTACAGTGAATCAGTGGAATGTTCGGTACGATCAAGTATAGCGAAGGTATTGTTAACTTAACCGTCTTACTGTTTAACAACCTTTAATGATTTAATCCGATATCGAACTTCATAAACATAGGCGTAACTAGAGGGGGGCCAGGTGGGCCGTGCCCACCCCAGATTGCTCTGGTGCCCACCCCAGTGTTTCCGAAGTTCGAAGCCATACATACGTCATAGTGACACTTGTCATTAAAATCCTACTAGACTAGAGGCCAGGCCCCCCCTACAAAATCATTCTAGTTACGCCAATGTTCATAAACCGAACAGACTTTAGTTCTATTAAGGACAGTACAAACTAAAACACGTTTTTCTTTATAAAGTTGGCTAAAGACATAAATTATTTCCAATTGATAGCATCAATTAGCAATAATTATTCAGCGTTTAAATGTTTTGATCAACGTATTAGATAAAGATATAAACAACAATAAAGAAGAAAAAGTTAAACGTTCTTGTAATAGAAGCAGTTAAACCTTCTTGTAATAGAAGCGGTTAGTCATTCAAGAAATCAATTCTAATATTGTGTATCGTCTAGCATAGGCTAGTAAAACTTCGTGTCCCATACCGGTTATATATAGGCTCATATTTATTTCATTTACCTTTCCCACTGCACGAGAATGTCAAGAATTTCTTTTACTTGCACCTACTGAAGTTCAGTGTCTACAAGTTGAATAAACTGTTATGAAGATATGCATTGGTATTTGATTAAGTGTAATTAGAACAAATAGTGGCAAATCATTAATGTTGAGATTCCCATGTTATTATTCTGTGCACGGTAGCGGAAAATGTTAAGGTAGGACAAGTTTCATTAATCGATCGATGCGAATTAGGAACAAACATTAAGGGTTTTAAGATTCTGATAAGATGCTTTTTGTGTGAATAGAACAATAATTGTAGATTTTATTTTACTATAGTAATGTGACAATTTGGTTTGTTTAAATTTATCGAGGGTGGACTTTATCAAAAAGTGTATATTCTTTTGTAGCAAAATCAGAATGAATCAATCAAGTTCTCCCTTTGAATAAATCGAATCGAATAACTGGTTTCGAGCAGAGTTAATGGCTAATTAATCCACATACAAAATTTGATCCTTTCCCTTGATAGTCAACAATAGTTTTTAAGCCGCGAACGAACAGACCGACAGAATTAGGAAACGGTTTTCATAATCTATGGATTGTTGTGAAAATAAAACAGACAAACATCTCGAAAACGGTATATTTCGTGTCTTCTTAGATCACCTTCTAATAAATACTTAAGTTGCACCCCCCTGCTCCCAACCCTTACTGTAGTCTAACTTGTATTAAGAGGATTTTTAGCAATAATTATTTTCTCGATAAATAATATATTTTTTTTTATTGAACTACGTGTGTGTTCTGTAATACTTATTAAAACAATAAACGTTAGTTTATTACGGAAATTAAATGCATATATAATTTTAAAAAATGTTTAAAAAAGTTTTTTCTGGAAAATCGTAAAAATAATTAGTTACATAATAATATTATATTAGTACAGTACAATTTCGGCAACGTCAACACAAAAAATCCTAAGGAGTATGAACTGATGGTGGTTTTATATTAGTGAAGGTCGCAAGAAATATGTAACAATTATTGTACACATCATAATACATAGTGTTTATTGATACATGGATATGTCGGTACATAACTTAACTTACTCTGGACTAGGGATGGGACGGAAATCCGGCATTAGTACCGAGTCCGGCCGATCCGGCCTTAACACCGGATCTACTGCTCGGTCCGGATCAAAGATTAAGTCCGGTCGAATCTATTTTAAAATTTAACCAATAAAAACATCATTTTTGTTGATAAAAAATGAGGTAAAAAACCTATAAAATTTGTGTAAATAAAAAGTAGTACACTTTTATAGGGTTTATAGGGTATATCTCCGTAATTGTTAGTGCTATCACTTTTTTGATGTAGGTGTCATGTGCTTTTTTTGGGTCAAACTTAAAATGGTAAAATCAAAATTTGAGAATTTTCGCTCGCTTAAGAGATCAAAAAATTGATAATTTCAAAATTACCCTATATTTTCTTAGTTAAATGAGATACAGAAAAATGTTTTATACAGAAGTTTCTTTATAATGATTATTGAATAATCTGCCGTTTTCAGAATAAGTATACGGGGTCAGGTGAAAAACTTATCGGACCTAACCTCATTCTTTTAAATGGTACACCCTGTATATTTTAATCTAAAAATATAGCATTTTAAATTCTCTTTTCAAATATATAACACAACATGAATGATATTGGTTTCCTATGCGATTTATTTAAACTTTATTACTTTAAACCACAGTAGGCCATTTCTTAGAAACAACTATGTTGAAATTCTAGTTGTTATTAACATTTACCTTCAATTTCATTTTTACATATTCACTTGTGAAAATGAACAAAAATTTGATATGTTATCAGTTTATATTGAAAGTGGAAAACACGAAGAAATGGCTCAAAATTTATATTTTGTTCGCTATCCGGAAAGACAGCAACCATTTAAGGACATATTCCGACGACTGGAACATAATTTTAAAATATACGGCGATGATTCTCGTTATTTTTTACCTTAGTCTGAATCTTTTATTCCGTTTCAAAGTACTAAAGTTTAAATAAATCGCCTAGGAAACCAATATCATCCGTGGTGTGGTATATATTTGAAAAGATAATTTAAAATGCTATCTTTTTAGATTAAAATATACATGGTGTTCCATTTAAAAAAATGAGGTTAGGGCCGATAACTTTTTTACGTGTCCCCGTACACTTATTCTGAAAACGGCAGATTATTCAACAATCATTATAAAGAAATGTCTGTGAAAACATTTTCCTGTATCTCTTTTAACTAAGGGTAAGGGTAATTTTGAAATTGTCAGTAGATAAGCTTTTTGATTTCCCCCCCATATCTCTTAACCGAGCGAAAATATTCAAATTTTGATTTTTCATTTTTAGTTTGACCCAAAAAGAGCACATGACACCTATGTACATAACTTTTTTTGATAGCACTAACAATTACGGAGATACGCTATAAAAGCGTCGAAAATGGGACACTCTGTACTTAATTAAATAACAAAAATTGATAAACCTTTTATCGAAACTATAATTTCTTCTGATCAATATTTATTTACAAAAGTAGCAAAGCAATTTTCTATAATGTACCCTAACTGCTAAATTATCTGTAAGTTTTTCACATGTACAGAAGAATGATGTCGTTTTAAATGCATTACCGATTAAAGGTGTACTTCAAAAAAACTCCACACTTTACTTATTTGTGTGAAGATTGTAGAAAAAAAGCAGTCTTGAGGCCGATGCTCGGCACTGGCAAAGCATGGGCTCGGCAATTCTTATCGATTTTGCGGAGTAAATTCACATTATACGCGCAAAGTCTTGGCAAGCGACGGCCCCGCAACATCTATAGGGTGAGTTTTTTAAAGTGTTACAAGGCGATATCTCGCAAACGGTTTAAAATATTTTCTTGAAATTTTAATGAGGTAATAGTGAGATGGGGGGACATATTTAAACATATTTTTGTTATATACCCCCTTTCCCCATTTTAAGGGGTGGGGGGTAACTTTGAAATTTTAAATGGGAATATGTACTTTTGTTTATTAAATTCGGATCTACGTAAAAAAACTACGTATTTGTCCAAATAATTTTTTTGGTTAGCTCCACTGGTTACCGAATTATAATTAATTAGGTTATAAAAATTTTAAAAAAATATTATTTACCCTTTATCGCCTGTCATGTTTCAGAAGATGTTCGAAATGTCTCCCTTCAACTTCCAAACACTTTCTCACTCTTTTTTTAAACGAATTTCGTACCCGCTCTAACATTTCAGGTGTCACTAATAAGCAGGCAAAGCGGATTCGGTCTTTCATATTGTCTATAGTTGTAGGTGCAGTCGCCATCACTTTGTCTTTTATAAATCCCCAGAAGAAAAAGTCAAGAGGGGTCAAATCCGGAGACCTAGCAGGCCAATTCTTCTGCACTCCCCCATCATTAACAACATATCAACTTGCACACTAAAATTCGCTTCCATGTTCAATTGACCAAGCTGAGAAATAATCGTTGATATGTAAAAATTCTCAACTGACTGAAGTCAAAACAACGCATTTCCATGTAAACGAATAATAATTTTGAAATAAGTGAACTTGATTTATTTTAAATTTAGTTATTTTTTAAATCCAATAGAAATTTAATAATAAATTAATTATAATTCGGTAACCAGTGGAGCTAACCAAAAATATTTTTTGTACAAATACGTAGTTTTTTACGTAGATCCGTATTTAATAAACAAAAGTACATATTCCCATTTAAAATTTCAAAGTTACCCCCCACCCCTCAAAATGGGGAAAGGGGGTAGATAACAAAAATATGTTGTCCCCCCATCTCACTATTACCTCATTAAAATTTCAAGAAAATATTTTAAACCGTTTGCGAGATATCGCCTTGTAACACTTTAAAAAACTCACCCTGTATATGATTCAATGCCGAACCGGTGCCTTATCTGTGCCGAGCACGTGCATTGCACGATAGTGACACTTGTCCTTTAGTCCTAAACTAATAACACCATGATCACACTGAAATGAGTATCGCATCACAGAATATTACTTAGGGACTTTCCCGTTCTGGTTTTTAATGAAATAAAACACCTAGCGCCATAAACCCGAACTGTATTACTGACGAGCATTGTTGGATGTCTATAAGAGAGCACTATATCCGGTGGCCAGAATTCCGGCGGTTCGGTCCGGCCATAGGCCGGATTTTATTCTTCCGGTTAAATTCCCGGTTCGGTCCATCCCCACTCTGGACTACATTTGAACTAAATAACATCTACTCTGGACTACATTTGAACTAAATAACATCTACTCTGAACTAATAATTTATAGAAAAATATGCTCAACTGATTTCCTGCTAAACCGAAAGGTTTGTTAATATATCTTTTTCATGAATACTATGTTCAAAGTGTTGCCATGCTATGGCTACGCTGAGGCCTTCAGGCTTCAACTGCTTCATCCTGTTTAAATTTAATACTAGTCTGTTCTCCAACATTCGTTTGCGAGTATGTTATGCCAAAATTTTGCAATGACCTGGTGACTTAACTTCTCCCATGCGGCTATTAAATCTATATGTGCATCTCTTAATGACATTTTCTTAATGACTTCACCAACGCATTACTTTTGAACAATTGATAGTGTTGACAAACCAGAAATACTACTGAAACATAAATAGAGAATAAATATTCTCGTTCCCCCCTCGTATTAACTTTTTTCGGCTGATCCTTGTCCTGTCCTGCCCCGTCGGACGATAATTCATGCGCCCTCGTCTGGCAAGCCCTGAATAAATTTAATAAATCACTTCTTTGTCGTGATCTTGTTGTTTTCAATTCAAGTATCTGCACTATCATGAATTTGACATTTTCGATACAATTTATTTTCGTTATAACGTAAATGTTTTAAGGCTTATTATTAAGAAATAGAATGGTTTACTGGAATTTAGAAACATAATTTTTTTATATCCCACGTCGCCTTCGATCTATTTAAGAAAACTCGTATATTTCAGATTAATTAAATGGATTTGAGTGAAATAAACTAAAACAGTTTCTCAGTGATCAATTGATAGACTGATACAATGAAACCTTATTTCATTTAAATAAACTATTTATTCATTCAATTACTTTATCTTCCATCAGAACTTTCATCAGCAAATGTATCTTCAATCTTTTAATTTTATCGTTTTTTTCTGTTATATTTCTTTATCTTTATATAACTTATCGGCCATGAACAGTATCATGAAATTATTTTAAAAATTTTATTTTTCTGTAACGACCAAATAATTACATTCTTCGGCGTTTTAAACGTAGGAAAAAAAGCAATAAGAAAATGCGTTAGGTAAAACGTATTTTTATTAATTTTTTTAATTTACACAAGGAAATACAATTTTTGGAAAATAAGAAAGGTTTTTTTTAGGTTTTTCGAAAATAAACTTTCACATTCAACACGCTTGTATTTCTAGAACGAGAAACACATCGAAAAAACTTATATGACTTAATCGGTCTAGTTTGATGTTTAGTATCTCCGGGTACTTTATGGCTCATAAGTTATGGGACCCTGTATGTCGATGGTATTAATGATTCCTCCCCTTTCGTCGATTCACTAAGGGTTCGATTCATTAAGGGTGCTAAGGGTATATATTACGACTTTCCTTCACACTTTATATAGACTTAGGACTGTCAAAGGGAAATGTTGAGAATTTACCGTTTGTTTGAAATTCACAAGCTGTTACTTCGGTGCAACGAATACTTATAACCAGGAAGAAGACAAACTGCCGTGTTAAATATTCGAAGCAGGCGATGATACGGCGACATCCATTATGCCTGGCGCGCACGTGCTTTTCAAATGTCACTTTTGTCCAAATTTGTATTACTGTCAATATTTTAAAGTGACATTTAAGCAAAGAAAACATCAAAACCCTTTCATTTGATTTACTAAGTAGAGAAAATCAAATATTAGGATTTTGACATAGGTTTTCAGCTGTAAATATCGCTTTAAAATTGTCCTTACATACTTTTATATTATTATTGAACTAGTAACAATACTAGAAATACAGAATTCAGAGATTGAAGGTTGTAATTAGTTTTATTAAAAAATAGGAAATAAATCAAAATTTACATAAAATATTTTACCATCTTAAACTTCAAACAAATCAAGGTAAATACAATACTATATGTACAGCTACTAACCAAGTAAATATATGCACCATCATTATGATTATGGGCTTCCAATTTGTTTGTTTCGTAGCATACTCCTGGCAACATTAGTGATCGAAGTCCTCTTTAATGTTCAGTCATTATGGGATTCTCAATTAAACTATGGAAGGAAAGAATTATTATAATAATATATTACCGGATTCTGACTACGGGTTAATATAACTTATATAGCTGTAAATATTATGTTGTAGCTTTTGACTTTTAGATTGTAAAATTTAAGTAAACTTCTTTAAAAATGTGTTTGTTGCTAGTTTGCGTGAGAAGTTTGGAACATAATGGGACAATTTTATAATGTAAAATAACAATAACGAATAAAAATTAATAAAAAAATATCATAAATTACTTACCAGCAACAAAACGAAAAGGTCCGCTTTCGTGAAAAGAATAGAAAATTAAAAATTATTTTAGAATTTAATGACGTTTCCTCCACCATTTTCAATCACATTATAAATCATATGATACTTGATTTTTATTCCATTCCAGACGAAGGATGTTCGGTTGTAAAATAATTTAAGAACTTGTGCTGCTCGCATTCTATGTCTGTCTCTGTCTGCATCAACCTTCTCCGATTCATTAAAGGGAGATAAATATGGCCTAGGTCAAATCGAACAAACCCGAGTCTGATATTGACACAGAACGATAGACACAAAAGGATAAACGTATGGAGTAACCTGCCTGGCTGTGACGTCACTTGCACGGCCTACTTATATGCTTCGATCCCCGCCATAAGAGGTCTCACCGGGCTGCTTCGGTGTGTACAGAGCACCGACCTATAACTATGGATACGTACAACTTATGGGGTGCGCAGTCAAAAATTTAATTTTATGAGTGAAAAAATGGGTTGGTGCGCACGGTTTACCGGTCATATTTTTAAAGGTTGCTCGTCGGTTGTCTTGCGCACAATATTGTCGCCGTCATATAGGCAACCCCGCCGTATTGGTGCCAGTTTGGTTGCCAACCAACGACGTGAACCAACGGTGACCGTTCAGAACCGAAATCAGTTGTAGGGATGTAACGATATTAAAAATCTATCGATACGTGGAGAATAGATATCAAAATTAATTCTAAAAGTGACTCTTCAGTGATGGTCACTAGGCCTTCTCTCATGCGAGAAAATATGTTATTTATTTCTCAGTAAAGAACGTCTTGATGTGCCGAAATATTGCCGTGTAATCATTTTTATTACAGGCGAAGTACGATCCTGTTCGCCGGTTAAGGTAAATAGTTTATCAGTCGGCATTGCGCATGACCGCTGTTGATCAGCTTGTTTACATGCGCGTGGCCATAAATTTGCCACTTTTGCTTTCAGAGTTTGGCTATCCATAGATATAGGTCGGTGGTACAGAGGGGCGATTATGTCGCAGTAACCATGGCAATTATATTTAGTGCCATGTGCGTATCGCGTGCCAATTAATCAAGTTCTGGCCGGATATTTATCGGTTCATTCTGGGTTCTAGGTATAATTTAAATAAAACACTGCGATAACTACACTCAACAACTAAACAATAACTTTTTCATTAATTAATTGGACGACTCTATACAGGGTGTCCGGAAAGTACCTCCTAATCTCTCGGGAGCATACAGAGGAGGTCAAAATAAATCTAATTTGTCCTAGAGAAAAAAAAATCGCTAAAGTGCCCCTTAACAGAGATACAGAGCCCTAAAGGGGTAGCCAGCGATCTACTTTTTTGGCTCTAACTTTTGAACAGACCGGTATAATTTAGTGAAATTTATAGTATATTAAGATACAAGTTTCGTAAGACAATATCTTAGAGCATGCGTTTTAGAAAACGACCCGCGAAGCGGGGAGTTTTCCAAAGTACAAGTACTCTAATTGTCTTATGAACCGTATATTTTATAATACTATTTCTGTTTGGGTCTTTAAACTGAAAAAAATATAGTAGATTTTTTCCATTTGAATTATTATTTCTTCTTGGGTTAGCAATACTTTTACAATTTAATAAAATGTTACAAGTATCAAATATGCCATGATAGAAACAATTAAACATAACAAAGCTTCTTCCCATCCGTCATAATTAAAAATAAATATATTATTAAAGTTAATAAAAATGAGTCAGGAAGAAAGTTGTACTCCGTCAGAAATACGAGAACTTGCAGAAAATAATCTAGAAAAACTTTTAAAAAGAATATGCAAAACTTTGAGTTATGGTGCGAGCAGAACAAAATAATAAATAATACTATTGAAAAAAATATTGTGTCGACAAAGAATCTGACAGGAATAATAATTAATTCCCAGGAAATGTCTACAGTAACTATAAATATGTATATATAAAGTAATATGTTTAATACTATATTGAATTAAAAATAAAAATAGTACTTTATCGAATAAAACTTTAGAAATAGAGCATAAACTGGAAGATATTTCTATTATTTTTAGGTTATGTTGTTTTATAGTTGTGACTAGGAATTAGTTTACGGACACCGTCAGCATGTTATGTTTCCGGGTATAGGTATTTCAGATAAATATCTAGTAAAAATTATCTATTTGCAAGATTAGTATTTTAAAGTTTTCTATACAAAATTTCTGTCGAATCTATACTTAAGCCTAGAAAGCTAATTTCAACGAAATCGAAGTAGGACTAAAATTCGAACCCTACTTGTTGCCAACATGAAAAAAATAAAATTTCAGCTTCATAAAATGGCAAGTTATTCAATTTTTTTGCATTTTATAATGTAGCCATTATGAAACCCAAATAGAAAAAATATTTTATAGAAGCCATAAAGTCATTAAACCATACTACAGTGGAAGTTTTACATGGTCAATAATTAGGCATTAAATAGAGGTTACAACTTCATATGAAACCTTGTCTTTTAGCGAGCTACAGGAGGGAATCTGAAGACGGTATTCACTAAATATTTTTGAAACTTTCAAAAATATGAAATTTGGAAATTTTGTTATAGTTTGTACGCCGAGACGATCTAAATAAATTGACAATACAGAAATATGATTATGTTTTAAAACAATGTAATTGATATAGAAGATGATTCAGAAAGTTCAGTTACTTTTCGACCGTGATAATTAGTTTTATTAGTTGAAAGTCGCGCCCATTCGCAAGTATGCCGTTGACTTTATTAAATGCATAATTTTAATAGATTGCCGTTACTCTGGAGAATGTTGGTTTACAGGTCTGTAGTGTCAAGATTGAGATTTTTTAATTTTTGGGAAAAGTAATGCCTAGTAGTGCCGGTGTACTAGTCATAAAAATAACTGAACTATGCCAAATGAATCCTCCGCGGTTGTAACTTTCATCAGCGACCATCTACCGGATAATTAATCAGAATTTGACTCGGTCTGACGTTTTATTTAAAATTGTGTTTGGTGGAAATGCAGTTATTTTCCAGATGTGACAATTAATTTTGCAGTTTGGGGGAAATTTCAGTTTGTTCCTATAAAATACAAAAGAAGTCGGCTAATATAATTTCTGTTAGCGGAACCATAAAGTCAAGTCGAATTGTAAGAAAATAACTATTTTCGATTTTATCAGAAATTAGGATACTTCTTAAGCTGGATTCATAGTTGTCGTAACGCAAGCCGTAAGACGTAGACGTTGATTTGCAATAGAACAATTCATAGTGCATAAAAATTAAGCAGAAGTACAGTACGTTTCACGAAATTTGGATACGAGATACGACTTAATGATTTCCTGGGTCGGTCCCATTGTGTCGACAAGAGCTTGGCAATAAACAAGTGAAGTATGAAGGGACGGACTAAGGAAAACAAGTTATGATATGATTATATTAATGTAATGAAATGAAATAACATTTTTTTAAATATTACTAGACATATTTATTTACATTTATAATGTCATTCTATAGATAGTACTGTTTCGCTATCGCTATCCTCATCAAAATTAATTATAATTGTTGGATTAATTATACGATCCAGGCTAATATACGAATTTTCTACAGTTATTACGTGACGGACTGAATTTTTCCAACTACCTGGGGGAATATCATTAAAGCATTTTCGTATTAATTCTACAACACTAGAACTTAAAGTCGGAGAAATATTTTCAGACCTAACCAGTGATTTTAACTGGTGCCACATATTATGCTCTATGGGGTTAAAAATGCAATAATAGGGTGGGAGCCGTAGCACTGTATGTCCAATTTCTTCTGCCAATGTGTCACAAACATACAAACAATGTCTTTAAAACTTCTAAAAGATCACTTTTTTTTATAACTTTCTTCAAAATATATATCATTCGCCGCCATTTAGTTCAGAATCTCCAATTTTGTATTATTTGAGCTTGGAGCTTTATGTAATTGGCGACTGTGATAGCTCGCATTGTCCATTACTATCACGCTATTCTGAGGAATGTTTGGTAAAAGACAATTCTTGAACCATTCCTCAAAAACTAACAAATTTTACCACAAAAAGATATTTAAATATAAATTAAGCAACCTAACCTACCTGATGTGCCTATATTTAATTATAATTATTACAATCCGGTCCTTTCCACATAATAATAACAAACGGACATAAATAATGGGATGGCCCCAGGTACTTTTACTGCAGTCATTAAGTTATATCCATTTTTCGTGAAACAATCTTTAGCAAGAAATGGTTCAATTCGATTTCTTACGTTACGGCTTACGGAATCGATTATGCACGAGTATGACCGATTCCGTAACCGTCATGTTGACATCACCAAATTGTATTGTATATTTTTTTAATGGTTTTTTGGCTCATATTAGTAGCACAGCATTGCTCCCACTATTATAACGATATCTTCATCGCTTGTAATCCATATTTTACAGTTATAAATATACAAATACAGTGAAACCTCTCATAACGGACACCTCTCATAAGCGGACATTTTTTCATAGTCCGGAACTAGGTATATGAAATTCCAAGAAAATCAACCTCTTTTGGCGGACTCTCCTTTGGGCGGACGCGGACAGGCTGTTTTCATACAAAGAGTGCGAAAAGCCTTCTTTAAACGTACAAAAATTTTTTTTAAGTATTTGAGAGACGAATAAGTACGATGCAAAAACTCTCGAAGACAGACTGGCAACCAATCGCTTATGCGTGGCAGGGCGAAAGGACTTCGCCGAATGAAAGTATGTGTGATTCCCCGACAGCAGTTCGCCGTTTATTTGTGAGTTGTAAGGTTAAAATCGTAAATAATGGCACAAAAATGTCGCGTTTTGAGTCTGAAAGAGAATATTGATGCTGTGGAAGATGTTTATTTGTACATACATATACATAGTAATAATTTTGCATTTACATATTACCTAATAACAAATTTCCCACGGGCGGACACCTCTATTAGGCGGACACATTTAGACGGTCCCGTAGGTGTCCGCCTAAGGGAGGTTTCACTGTATGTTATATTGAAACAAAAACCATAACCTACAAATTTGTAACCTAGAAATTCTTAACGAAACTATGAACGGGTATGTCCTTTGCTTACGTCTTATACTTTACTTTACATTACTGACCATCAATAGTTGTCTATTATTGAAATTAATTTGATATAATAAACCATTTCACACACCCTGTATATGAAAGATATAGATCTCTGTATTGGTTTGATGTCATACGCAGCTATGTAAGTGTTATCATCGCCTCGCCGCTCCGTCTTAAATTTATCACTGTTATAGCTGTAGCTGCGCTGTCTGATCAACCAGACGACGATCTATATTTTAGGGTTATACGGACTCGCATATCGACTAAAAATTGCCAGTAGCTTTTAAGAATCATCTGGTATACGGGTGTTTCTTAGGTCATTTTATACAGAAAAGTTCATATGAACATCTGTCCGCAACGGCTTAAATTTTTTTGCTACAGGGTGTTGAATTTTTATTTTTTAAATGGTTATTTTTTAATTAGTACTTAGTTTTTTTTAGTACTTTACATATTATTTTCAATTTTGGTGTGTTAATAGTATAAGAGAACCACACATTTTAGTTAGAAAAGTTATTTAATTGTTCCACCAGTGGCGTCCCTGCAAACATGTCCTCTGATGTTTTTTACAAAAAGATGGTACGCCACTGACATTTTTCCATGTGGATATTTTTTCTGATTAGCTTGGTCAGTTCGACATGAAAACGGCCTCTTGAGCTTTTCTCGTCAGACGCACCGTTCTTGATTAAAACCACTAAATTCAAATTGAAACTCATTATTATTAACATTGATAAAATAATTAATGATAAATTTTGTTCTATAAAAATTGTTGGAGTGGGCAATTCGATGCGAAGACGGGCGGAAGATGCCTTTTAAGTGAAGGTGGCCATATCCAACAATTTTTATGAAACAAAATTTATCATTAATTATTTGATCAACATTATAATCATCATTAATAATAATGAGTTCCAAAATGAATTTAGTTGTTTTAGTCAAGAATGGTGCGTGCGTCTGACGAGAAAAACTCAAAGGACCGTTTTTATGTAGAATTTACCAGGCTAATCAAAAAAAAATATCCACGTGGAAAAATGTCAGTGACGTACCATCTTTTTTGTAATAAATATCGGAGGTCATGTTTGCAGGGACGCCACTGGTGGAACAATTGAATAACTTTTCTATCTAAAATTTGTGGTTCTATATCCTATTAACACATACCAAAATTGAAAATAATATCTAAAGTACTTTCGGAGATATTAAAAAATAACCATTTAAAAAATAAATAACACCCCATTGTTGGTGGAATTGACGGTGCAGGTATGTTATTATATTTATTTACATACGTTATTGATAACATTATTAAGTTTAATTATTGAATTTCCCGAAAAATGTTTACTTATTCGATTAAATATGATACGGATACCAGAAAAGTTTACTTTCTAACTAACCAATATCAAAACAACTGAATCATCCGCAATAGGAACGTTCGGCATTTTTTATCAATGTTGAACCGCGCGAAAACGTGGCCTGGTCCGAAGGCGGTCGCGGGTTTATGTTGTGTTCTTCAGACGAACATCGAAATATTTTCAGCCGGAACAAGAGCACCCCCCCCCGAGGGGTTCAACGCGCTTCAAGAGCTTGCCCTGCAGAGAATCACACTTTCCCCCCGTTTTCGAGAATGCTGAGCACGGTGGTGTTGGATATCGTGTCCGACCCCTTCCAACCAACCCCTCCACCGGCCAATACTCGCCCCTGAAAGGGCTGAAGTTTTTTCAACTATCAGCGGCAAATATATATTCCCCCCCGTTTTCGAGGATGCCGAGCACGTTGGTGGTGTTGGATATCGTGTCCGACCCCCTCCCCCCCTCTCCACCCGTTTTCGAGCATGTTGAGAATGGGGAAAATAGTTGTACTTCTCTTTTTGGTTGTAATGGTCTCTCATTCCGGTCCAACTGAAAAAATATAATCAAATAGTTGCGCGAAAAAACGCCAAGTAGCCAGTTAATTTATAATTTTTTAGAAATTCTGACGCCGCCATCGTGTTCAGCTTCCTCGAAAACGGGGAGGGGGGGGTTGTTCATTCAGTACCAGATTGATAAACATAACATTGTATCCTATCATGATATCAAGGTATTTTTTTCTTTTATTATTATTATTTCCTCAATTATTGGAGGCATTCAAGGATTAAATCAAATTTGCATACGAAAAATCACGCAAGGATGCGTGGTCTAATCAGTCTCCAGTTCCGTCACGTCGCTCTCCAAACGAAAATATCTTATATTGCAAGGAGGCATGGCTTATTTACTTCAAATTTGCGTCTCTGCGCGTACCAGACGAACTTGGAATGTGGGAATTTGATCATGGGAAGGATCTTAAATCAAGGGGGATACGGCCTTGGTTCACAGTATATAAACAATTCAAATTCTTAGGCAGGTTGTAAACAACTTCCCAGAAAAACAATCGAGGAGCTCTGAAAATTAATATAATTTTTTTTTGTCGTTTTCTGTTAATTAGAAAAAGACATTACGTCGCCTTTAAGCGTTCGGAACGTACTTTTTATAAAGCCCTTATTGGAACTGCCGTTTTTCATACCTGCTTTCACATTTGACACTACCAGATTGACAACTGTCATATTTGTCGTTATTGTTAAATAGAATTCTGTTGCTGTTTTTCATTGTGTGTGTGTTAAATTTACATATTGGTTGTGAGAAAATAGTAATTATTAACTCAATATGGTAAGTCTGCCGTAAACTGGATAAATATATAGACTGTTGAGTCACGTCCGTCGATTGTTTGCTTTTCCTAACCAAGACAAAACGAGATGAGGATTCTACACATAGAATCAACATCTATTTTTTGTTGTGTTTAATAACAAGGGTCACATTGACGTGTACAAAGCAGATAGAAATCCGAATCTATGTTTATTTCAAGCCAATCCATCATGGGATCTTATAGTGCACTGTGGAAAACCTTTAAAAAACCCTATGTTCGAGAAGAATAAGAATAACGGTCCAAAGATAGAACCTTAAGGCACGCCACGCTCGCTGTTATAAGGCCTGTATTTAGCTCCGCCATTGTCGCCGAATTGTAAAAAGGATATTTGGAAATTTTGAAAGATCGGTGCGTACGTACATCATACTATGATATGAGTGGAGTACGTAGCCCGAAACGTCCGTCCGTTTTGCGCTTAGTAATTGATAGGTAACTGTAACGTTCTCCTTATCTGCGCGTTTTTACGTGGGACGTTTGTTGATAACCCCCGTATAACCAATTTACCCCTTGATTTTATTTTTGAATTTAATTTAATCTGATAATTAGCTAGATGGCAATTTATGGAATTTTAATTTTGTCCCCATTTTTGAATTCTATCCAGAGGTGAATTCCCCACCCAGGAATTATTTATTTAGAGCCAATCTAACTATCATTTTAATTTGGAAGATGTAAGAACTGGTCGACACTATCTGTAAAGTGGCCAGTCTTAGCAAGTAATGAAAAAGTCATCGCAACCGAAGACGTTCCTACTTAATTAGTTTTACGAACGCAGTTCTTTACGATTACGATTTCGATTGTTTATTAGTCAGGGATGCCAGGCATTAATGCCATTGCCGACTTGACACGCACGTGTCAGTCGGTCTTGAGGGATCCCACCACCTTTCCCCGCCAACTGGAAGCTGTCAGCGGTCCACCAGCGCAATTGAAGAGATGAGGGCAAATTTGTCATAAGAAAGAATGAATGATTTTAATTTAAAAGTATAGTTTGTTGAACGTAGGACGAGGCCTAACTGATGTTCAGACTATACTTTTGATTTATTGGCTCGGGCGCGTCCAATTAAATATAACAACAATGCAAGTTTGTTATATTGGAACACGGAGGGCAATTTTTTATTTAATTTTATGTCCTTGTCTTTGAGGGTGAATTTAAGGGGGTTTGTCTTACGTCAGTCGAGTAACGCGACCCGAAGTACTAGTGCGATAATTATTTACATTTTATATTTACAATAAAAATTATCCTACACTAACATTCTGCGTTTCAAACCAACCTATCATTCCTCTGTCACGTACTCCCATTTAAAATTTAATTATTTACAGTATTTACAATGTAAAATAAACCTAAGCCAGCATTTCGTTTTTGAACCAAAGAGAGTCTAAACTACCCTAATAATTTCCGAAAGAAAAATTATGACTCGCGGCAGTGACTACTAATACTAGCTTAAGATCTTTTATTTCGCACTAATACATTTTCATGTCTCAATCAGGACTCTTTTTTGTTACCATCACTTATTGTTACCTCATAGGTATAGCAAAGTTCGTAGTGACCGTTACATTTTTTCCTTAATTTAAGGGGTATAAATTTTTACGTCACTCAGGCCGGACGTCGCCCTCAGTTCAGGGACATCGCTGCCTTTGCAACCGAGCTATGGCTATTCTGTTTGTTTCTCTACCTATAGCTTCCACTGTCAAAACAGTCGCTATTTTACGAACGCATGAGAAAACAAACTAGCCTGACACCGCCGAGATTTTAAGTCTTCAGGGTTTTTTCAATGATGGCTTCATTCTTGGCCTTTTCACTTACTAAATATTAGCGCTATTTAGCAAGGCGGGCGACTCAATACACTTCGTTAGGAGGGATCGACTTATCAGGAGGTATTCTCCTGATCGAAATAATATTGAGCCTGTGCAACACCGTCTAGATTAATCCGCCGGTATATAGATGATACCTTGCGAGGAAGAATCTATAAAGCTCACACTGAAATCGCGGGTGGACGCGAACTGGGGTTGCGCACCAGTCTGCTTTTCCAACGGCGAGTCTCTGGAACTGTTGAATGTCAATCGATGGTGCTCTTTACTCTGTATTAATAAATACAAGTTTATCTCCCACGTTGCGTTAACGAATTTCTTTTCTAGATTTATTTATACTCGCTCCAAAATACACGAGTCTTCGAAGATACTTTTGGCTTTTATTTATACTCGCGCCAAGACACGAGTGTTTGAAAATAAAATTTACTCGGGGAAAGGTCCGCATTTGACTTTTCTGGGCAATTTCGGCGACGAACGCTCTAAAACCTGTAGCCAAAACGTCGAACCCCGAGCGAGGTGGATCTGGAACAGGCGGCGAACAAACCCAAACCCGCGTCGAGAGATCAACACCCACTAAAAAAAACTGCCTCCTGCAGAAATTTATTTAGCCGTCTCCTTCAACGTTACATTACGTCATCCTGACCGATTTATCTACCGGTAAAGCTCGTAAATGTTGCCGTTCTCATAATTTCTGCTGACATGCATATTGGAAGATTACATCAACCTTCGATCCAATATTCGTTAAATTATTTAAAATAATTAGACGAAAAAAAAATTTATTAATTTTCTGGAATTGGAAAAAATTTATTTTTACAACACCATCGAACAAGAAGCTGTGAATCATTATTGGCGTCTAGATTGTGAAGTACGCCCAACAGAACATCATTGATCGAACGAATCCATTTGTCCAAATATCGCCTGTTAGTTTTAAGAAGAACCATCTTTCTGACTTTTTAGAAAATATCAAGTTCTCTCAACAAGTTTTTATTATCTTCAAGCCCATTATTAAATACTATCTTTAATATACTATTTTTTTGTCAATAGTTGTACTGACATAGTTATTAATCGTATTTTCCGTAACAGGATTCCGGAGTACATGTAAACGAGTTTTCTTCCCAAGCGTTTATTCCTGTTTTAGGAAAAAAATGTCAAAGGAAAAATAGAACTAGAACTCGCGGAATGTCTATATTTTTTTGTTTCGGAAGATTTTTAAATATAATTTTTATTACTGCTCCATATAGAAAAAATGATGGACTTTCCTCGAGTTGTTAACAAAATTTAGACATCTTCCGTTAAATTTTTTTTTAAATGTACCGTTTTCATAGGAAGCGCAAACTCCGTTTTTCAGCGTAGAAAATTGAAGTATAGACCTCGATCACGAGCAGTCTCTTTTTTCCGATTATCGTTGTTTCTGTCGGCGTACTGATTACGGGCGGACGCTCGACGTATTCTTCTAACTGCAAGAAGATCCAATTCGCCGAACAGGGGTCAAATCGGAGATTTCGACCGACTCCGAATATCATTTTCCCAGTAGGCTGTTATACTCGAAGATACTAAATGCTTCTTGCTGCTTACTCAGCATTTGCTAAGGTTCCATTTAATTTTAATTTAATATTACATTAAATTTATAACAATAATAATTATTATGGGTGGGTTAACAAAAATAACTTTTTTAACGCGATTATTTTGTGTAAATTATATATTACGAACTGTGGGATTATCACATAACACAGAAATGGTACAATGACTGAAAACAAAAAAGCTGTAATTTATATATTAAATCGGTCGTAGCCTAGATCTATCTAGGACAATTTTCTGTATCGGGTGAATAATATAAAGTGCATTAAGTTTCTTTAATGCCAATCAAAAAAAAAATTAGAATAATAATGCAAACAAAATATACCATTGATCTTTTGACTGTCATAAAACTCTAATTACCCCTGTGACCATAAAATACCATAGGATTTACATCTTTTCGGACAGAGCCGGAGTACGAATTTTATTTACCGTCGTCCCGAATTATTATACTATGTTAAGCATTGTTGTGATCGCTCGAGTGAAAAACCCATGATACAATAACTAAAGGTAAGATATCTAACCGTTCCAATTGCGTCTGCCGCGCGCAGTGACGTCACAGGGAGAGTGATTTTTAAATTTCTTATGGAGATTTATACGGTGTTAGCGTATTTAATTCTATTTTAAAGGTATAAAGGTTTAACGCATTTAATGGTATGTGAAATGAAAGAATAATATATGACAAGTATTTACGTATATTAATTTCATAGAAATATAACACACATTACAGCTAAAATACCACTAAAATAAGGAAAGATTCCGACAAACTTTTAAAACATCCGCCGCGTCATTCGAACCGGTCGACGATAGCCGAGGCTGCTCGGCCATCCCTGCTTATTGCCACCAGCGTTGTCAGTCTTTTACAATAATTGTGATATATCCATTACTATTTTAACAATTTTTTAGATGTTCATTCTTGTTGTGGGGCTCTCCATATAAAATTTATGTTCAATCTGGAGGTGGTCCCCATATCATAGGAAAGTAACGACCTTTTTTTTCGTACTCTTGTTACTCTGACACCGTTTTTTATTATTATATTAGTTTTCGAGCTGTCAACCTATTACGTTTGATCAAAGATTTCTGGCAATACTGGTCGCCACGTAGCGCCGTTGCCGTAGTTTTCCATGCAAATTTTGAAAGTTCACCAGAATTTTTTCTTATTTAGTCGTGTGTGTTTATTAAAATAAATATCTGAATTATCATAAAATGAGGTGCGCTGTGTTCGGTTGCGATATGGATAACCAGGCCAAGAGATTTGATAGAAATATAAGTGTTTCCGCTTTCCTAAGAAAATTCGAATGGATACGGTTTTATTTATTTTGTTAACGTGTACTTCTTAATTATTTTTCCACTGACGCTGATGAGGGTATATATGCGCTCGAAACATGTATGGAAATTAAAATATTGTTTATTTACCTATTGAAGCAGACTATGAGTTCCTTTACCTTTTCATAATTTTATTCCACTGACTATTTAAAAAATAGTTTAATTTGTTTATAACTACTTAGGTCGTATTTTAGCCCCGAAGGCCACGGGCTAGTTGCTTTCGCCTTCCGGGCATTATAGTTTACTTAACGCCCTTGGTAAAGATTGTTCCACGAAAAATGGATATAACTTAATGACTGCAGTAAAAGTACCTGCGGCGATCCCATTATTTATGACCGTTTGTTATTATTAAGTGGAAAGGACCGGATTGTAATAATTATAATTAAATATAGGCACATCAGGTAGGTTGCTTAATTTATATTTAAATATCTAGTTATAAAAAAGTGATCTTTTAGAAGTTTTAAAGACATTTTGTATAAAAAAGTATATGTTTATGACACATTGGCAGAAGAAATTGGACATACAGTGCTACGGCTCCCACCCTATTATTGCATTTTTAACCCCATAGAGCACATGTGGCACCAGTTAAAATCACTGGTTAGGTCTGAAAATATTTCTCCGACTTTAAGTTCTAGTGTTGTAGAATTAATACGAAAATGCTTTAATGATATTCCCCCAGGTAGTTGGAAAAATTCAATCCGTTACGTAATAACTGTAGAAAATTCGTATATTAGTCTGGATCGTATAATTAATCCAATTATAATTAATTTTGATGAGGATAGCGATAGCGAAACAGAACTATCTATAGAATGACATTATAAATGTAAAAAAATATGACTAGTAATATTTTTAAAAAATGTTATTTCATTTGATTACATTATTATAATCATACCATTACTTGTTTTCCTTAGTCCGTCCCTTCATACTTCACTTGTTTATTGCCAAGCTCTTGTCGACACAAAGGGACCGACCCAGGAAATCATTAAGTCGTATCCAAATTTCGTGAAACGTACTTTACATAAATAACTATTTTTTAAAATTTTGCACTTTCTTAGTAGTAGTAGTATTTTTATTATTTCCTATAATATTCGTATTTTCAGTTTTTCAATCGATTCTTCGAGAAATTTTAAACCGGGTTACGCTACAATACCGAGTGTGACATTGAAATATTTCTCCTCACGTACATAATACTAGCAAGGTATTCTAAAAGCATGCTAATTTTAAACACCTATATTTAAATTTTTCGCTTATGAATGCGAATCATTTAACAGATACCACAAAAGTTTTTATGAAGTACTTGGGATTTTATCGCATTTAATTTTTCTGGTGTTTTGATTACCATTAGATTTTCTATTTTATGTACTGGTTTAGTTGAATTGGTAAGTACCCATGTCATGCCATTATTATCGTAAAAGTGATTTTATGTTGTCATGAAATCATTATTATTTTTATACGATACTTAACCTCCAAGTTAACCGTTTCTGTGCTCTTTTTTTCTTGTTACTTAAAAATATTATTTAAGAGTATTTATCAGTGGACCGCGTGGTCCGATTTGAGATTTCACCGCGGAACAGCATAAGTCATTGTTATTGAACAATGAGACAATATCGCCATTCCAAGACACGATGTGTATACAGGGTGAGTTTTTTAAAGTTTTACAAGGCGATATCTCGCAAACGGTTTAAAATATTTTCTTGAAATTTTAATGAGGTAATAGTGAGATGGGGGGACATATTTAAACATATTTTTGTTATCTACCCCCTTTCCCCATTTTGAGGGGTGGGGGGTAACTTTGAAATTTTAAATGGGAATATGTACTTTTGTTTATTAAATTCGGATCTGCGTAAAAAACTACGTATTTGTACAAAAAAATTTTTGGTTAGCTCCACTGGTTACCGAATTATAATTAATTAGGTTATAAAAATTTAAAAAATATTATTTACCCTTTATCGCCTGTCATGTTTCAGAACATGTTCGAAATGTCTCCCTTCAACTTCCAAACACTTTCTCACTCTTTTTTTAAACGAATTTCGTACCCGCTCTAACATTTCAGGTGTCACTAATAAGCAGGCAAAGCGGATTCGGTCTTTCATATTGTCTATAGTTGTAGGTGCAGTCGCCATCACTTTGTCTTTTATAAATCCCCAGAAGAAAAAGTCAAGAGGGGCAAATCCGGAGACCTAGCAGGCCAATTGACCGGACCAGCTCGACCAATCCACCTGTTTTCAAACAATTCGTTTAAATGGTTACGGGCCTGTATTGCATAATGCGGTGGAGCTCCATCCTGTTGAAACCACATGTCAGGATTTATGTTTTGGTTTAATAATAGTGGTAATTCGTTCCTTAAAAAATCTGTATACATTTCTCCATTTAAATGGCGTTCAAAGAAATGCGGACTAATAACCCTATCTCCAATTATACCACACCAGACATTAACTGACCAAGGATGTTGATTTGGCACAGTTCTCATCCAGTGGGGATTTTCCGATGCCCAGTAGTGCATATTGTGTCTATTTACCTTTAAGAAAACAAACAATAAAAAAAAATTAATTTCTACCGACAAGGGATAACTTAAAATCCTACCTGGCCACAATTCTGGAAACTAGCTTCATCAGAATAAACAACATTCTTTAGAAACCTGTTATTTCCTTGCATTTGCCCTGTTACCCAATTGCAAAATGTAACGCGATTTTCAAAGTCTTGCCCATAAAGCTCTTGGTGGAGTGTAATGTGGTATGGATGAAATTTGTACATATGCAATATGGTCACAACCGATTTTTGGCTTATTCCAGCATCTGCAGCAAGCCGTCTGGAACCTACATGCGGGTTAATAGCTACCATTCCTAAAACTCCAACTGCCCTATCTGCATCTGTTTTAGTTCGCTTCCGAAATCGTGGTTTTGACTTCAGGCTGCCAGTAGTGCGACATCTAGTTTCCAGCCTTTTAAATGCCATGTGAGATTTCAGGTTGTTAGGAAATCTTTCCGCACACCTTAGTGAAGCTTGTCTGTAGTTTCTTCTGCACTCCCCAAACATTAACAACATATCAACTTGCACACTAAAATTCGCTTCCATGTTCAATTGACCAAGCTGAGAAATAATCGTTGATATGTAAAAATTCTCAACTGACTGAAGTCAAAACAACGCATTTCCATGTAAACGAATAATAATTTTTAAATAAGTGAACTTGATTTATTTTAAATTTAGTTATTTTTTAAATCCAATAGACATTTAATAATAAATTAATTATAATTCGGTAACCAGTGGAGCTAACCAAAATTTTTTTTTGTACAAATACGTAGTTTTTTACGTAGATCCGAATTTAATAAACAAAAGTACATATTCCCATTTAAAATTTCAAAGTTACCCCCCCACCCCTCAAAATGGGGAAAGGGGGTAGATAACAAAAATATGTTTAAATATGTCCCCCCATCTCACTATTACCTCATTAAAATTTCAAGAAAATATTTTAAACCGTTTGCGAGATATCGCCTTGTAACACTTTAAAAAACTCACCCTGTAGAGGGAATATTAGACGTTTTCCTTATTCGCATTCGCATATTAATTCAAAGCGCCATTTATGCTTCTTTTTCTTCAATTTGTCTTCATCTTAGGAATTGCCGGTTTAAATATAATAAGTCATTTCCATAACACCCTGTATAATTATCAACGATTGTTAATGCCAAAACAAAAAATGTAATACAAGCATCATATAAAATTTAAATAAAAAACAAAAGTCTTCTTAAAAAGAATAGAACTCAAAAAATAATTGCTGCAAAAAGTTGAATAAGACAAGTCACAAATGCAATGTTTTGTTTTAGCACATTTTGTATGAGCCCTAAACATTTCTTCACACCTGAACGTGCATTTCTATTTTGAGCACATCTGCGCTATGCTGTTTGAGGAACATTAAAAACGATTGATGCTTTTAACCATCCCATGGGTTGTTTTACTGCCTCAATTGCCATTTCCATATTTTCTGGGGACCATGATTGGCGAGTGGCCTTTCTATTGTAGTTGAATACCATCTAAAAAAATTTATAAAAATTAGTTACCTACAAATACTTGTGTGACAAGGCAAAACGGCATAGTAGCATTTTGCATGATTTTGCCTCTGCGCACTTTAAAATATAAAAAAAATTTTAGGTTAAATTGTTAAGTGACTTTGAAGGTGTTAATATTATGTTAAAGCTATATTCTTAGCAACTACTGAGAAACATAGTTACTTAACAGCATTGATAACTTTTTTTATTAAATTTATTAAATAACTTCTGCTTACCTTAATCTTTTTTAACACGTTTTACAAAATTGCACCCTAAAACAGCAACCAGCTCATTTCACAGTTCTCGTCGCACTAATTGTTGGATTTAAACCTAAGCGTATAAACTGCTTGCAGGAGAACCACCGATATCAACGAATTTAGCCGAACTAGGACGTACGTGTAGTTTTGCATACTGTGCCATTTTGCCTTGCTCTCCCCTATGTATATTGAGATGTGGAACATCACAATCTCTGTAGAAGGTTGGCAGGAATTAGTTGTTTATCGACTCTTGTATCTCAGGTGTCTCGTGAAGAAATCCACCACAAATGACATAAATGCTTCACCGACGTCTTCTGGCTTTAAATATGAATGCCCAAAAAGATATCGTAGCCAATCTTTTAATCCGCATCCCTTCAGAGTTTGTTCAGTTTAGGGATTATATACAATTTTCATGTCTCTACTCTATTCTGTTATAATTTGTGCAGTTCGTGTGGCACCCTTTGATTGTGACATTAATGATAATTATATTTGTTCGCCTTTCGCAGGCAGCCACAAATACAGTAGACACTCGATAATGTGAACCGAAAAAAATAACGTCCGTTCACATTATCGATATATTCACGTTAACGGAGGTTATATTTAATATGTTAGAACTTTTTATAACCAACATAACAAACATATAAATTAGTAATACTCATTAAAAACAGTAACAAATAAAAAAAAAAGGGATAAAGAATTATTTTTTGTTAAAAAAGTCAGAGATTTTAGTTCGTTTTCGGGGATTTTTAATTTTCTGCATAATGGCTTTGTCTCTTAGCCTTTTTTTAACTACAATATCATTAATATCAATGTCACTTGCCTCAGCCCACTGGTCTACTACATTTAAAGACTCTATAACTCTATCTAGTGGAACCAATGGGGTTGATAATTCCGGATTTTCTTCGGCTATCTCAATCTCATCGCTTTGACAGTCAGCATCTTCAACTTCAAGTTGTAAGCTAAAAAAGTTATTCGCTGCTTTTCAGTTTTTCTACCAGTTGCAGTTTTTTCCGCCGCCGAGACAAATGTTTTGTATGGTAATAATTTCCAGTAAAGTCCTGTTTCATCAGCATTGTAAAGTTGGTTGGTCTGTGATACCAAGTTCTTCTACTTTGTTTTTAATTGGATTTTAAATGAATCCACAAGTTCTGGCTGTGAGGGCAATTTCTTTCCAGAAATTTCCAAAAAGCGGATTTCAAATCTCTTTTTAAAGCGTTGTAGCCATCCATCATTGGCTGTAAATTGCTTATCATTTTCTTTAATTTGTAAATGGATTTGCTTTGCTTTTTGTTTGATCATATCATCACTTAAAATAAAATGTTTACTTCTTTGCTCCAGGAACCACCTACTCTTTAATGTTTATCTTTTACCTGGGTCCACATATGTATCTTTCACGGCTTTAGAAATCAGTTCCCTTTTTTGTTTTACTTTACAAATTGTGGATTTTACAACACCATATTTTTTTGCTAAATACGTAACACTTTGCCCGTCATTTAATCCTTGGATCACTAGCGATTTTTCATAAAGAGTAAGACACTTTGGTTTTTTAAGCGACATTTCACCGATATTTACCGAAATTACGTGACCCAAATACGCATTAACATCGAACAACTGGCACAAAATGTATGCATTTCTAGCTAACACAACGCCCGCGGTGGGGAAGTACCGCATATATCGGGGATTTACAGCACCGCGGAACATCGACTGCTACATAATGTAAATTTTTAGGATGAATGCCTTTGTTTTCATTAGCGAAGGTTTAGTTTATTCACGGTATACGGTGGGCTTGTATAATTAACATCTTGTTCACACTATGCGATGTTTCCGTTAGGCGATGTTCACACTACCGAGTGTCTACTGTAGTTATATACTGCCCGATACATGCGCAGTTGTTTTAAATTTTTTACAGAAGCAAAATCTGTGACCGCTGAAATTTGGTGTTCGCAGAGCAAAATATATCGATTGCCAACTGATTTGCAACGGTAGGAATAATTCGCGTACTGGTACGGAATTGTGAGTGTGGATTGCGCGTATTTGCTAGATCCGCTGTTTGTTTACTTTTGACTTGTTGTTTTTACCGATTCCTTTTATTTCCTATAGTTTTGGCATGTTTTGGTTAAACATAATTTCCATTATTCTTTAAATATCCATTAAAAAACGAAAGGCCAGCTCTAAACAAAGAATAAAAGAGCAAGAATAAGAATACTTGTAAGTTAAGTTAAGAAGTCAATTCTCAGATCCAACAGTTGAAGGTTTGGCATTTGTATTCGTTCACAGAGGCAAGAAGCAGCAACCAGTTAGAAACTCGTCCACAACCGGAAATTATTTACTCGCAAAGTAGTTCGGTTAGTAAATTGAAAATTAACAAACCTTAAGGTGTTTTCAAATACGGTGACTCTCACAAATCTAATCTTGTGTTTAAAATTATTAGTAATACATATCCGTACAAAGTTGTTGTGTTATGCAGTTAACTTTTTTTGCATTAGCCACAATATGTTTTAGTATATTTGTCAACGATAAAACCGATTAAATTGTATTTAATCAATTCGATTAGATAACGGCATGCGCTTTAAGAAAATTATATTTGAATTTTTAAACTTAGTATTAAATATGTTCTCCTAGTGATAGACAATGTAGATCGTAAGGTAATTTTTTTGTACACCTTATTTTTAATATTATATTAGGGCAAGTTCGCACGATTTTCATATAAAGAAGTTAAAATAAAGAATAAAAAGCTGAAACGTGAGAGTGACACCCATTTTTCTCTAAGAAGCATCATCCCAAAGCCCGCACGGAAAGAAAAACTTAATTAAATTTACTATAAATATTGTAAAACTAACCATAATTTTGCTAATTGATGGTACATGGAAAAATATTAGGATTTAATTATACTTACCTATATCCGAAAGTTGATATTAACTGAGATATAGAGTGTTAAAGTTTTTTTACAAAATTTGGCAATTATGGTTTTTTTAGGACGAGCAATTAATTTCTTTGTGAAATTTTAATGTACAATGTAGTCTGCAGTATTTTTCGCACTTTTATTAGGTTATAACTTTTTTGTGCCTCAGTGTATTTAAGTTTTTAATAAAAATAATACCTTTCGCATTATTACGTACAAAAGGTATACTGAGTTCAGGTCGCCCAGAGTTACCGTTTCGGAGATATTTGCATTTAAATTGTTTAGTGCGTTAGCTCAGGCAGGCAAATAATATTTTGTTACTTCTTGCCAATTAACTTTTACTTGATAATTAATGTTCCAGTAATGGTAATTGGGAATAATAAATACAACAATTGGGTTGTTCTTTAACTTTACTTTAACATTAATTAAAATAAATTTGACCCTAGAAAATATCGTGTCGAAAGAAACCAACAGCAAGAAAACACAAACTTACGATAAACTCAAAAATGAAACATTTTCTGTTCTATAGCAACTGCATCTCTAAATTTTGTTTGTTTTCTCATAGGTTACTTTAAGAAAAAAATGTTGCTGTCAAATTAATAAGAATTGGGCAGGGTGCACTAAACAATTTAAATGCAAATATCTCCGAAACGGTAACTCTGGGCGACCTGAACTTAGTATTCCTTTTTTACGTAATAAATATGAGAAAAGTATTATTTTTATTAAAAACTTAAATACACTGAGGCACAAAAAAGTTATAACCTAATAAATGTGCAAATAACGGCACACACAGCGCCCCTACATTGTACATTAAAAATTCATAAAAAAATCAATTTCTCGTCCTAAAATAAACATAATTGCCAAATGTTGTAAAAAAATGTTGGTTTCCTGCAAAGTTATTAGAGAAAAACAAAAATGAAGTTTAACCTTTAACACCCTGTATCTCAGTTAATCTCAGCTTTCGGATATAGGTAAGTAAAATTAAATCCTAATATTTTTACGTAAGGAGTATGTCGTTTTTTCATGTACCATTAATTAGCGGACACCCTGTATATGTGACAGGAAGAACTTTTATTCAGAAGTGCCATAAAATTATAGTACAATTTTAATAAAAATTTTGAGTAACAATTACAAAAATAATTAATAAACCATTTATATTTTTGTAAAATTACAAATATCTTTTTTAAAATTCACTAAAATATTTTGTAAAATTTAATAAAAACTTTTGTAAAATTTACTAAAATCTTTTGTAAAAATTTCGACACATGGTATTCCCAAGCGGTTATCCATCCAAGTACTAACCGAGCCCAATATCGCTTGACTTCGGCGATCGATTTCCTCGCTTCCTCTTCAGCTCACAACCTACTACACTACTACTATACTTTTTTATAAATTATGTTTACAATATTATTTTGGTATAGATTACTAATTAAAAATGTAATTAATACTATATTTTATAGGAAATTTTACAATAAAATCTTTACTATTATAATTTTGCTATAGTCTTTTTTCCGTACGTTAAACTGCGAAAATGTCATTTTTGAAACGTTATTCTCTCAAAATCAATTGAATTTAGATACATGAAGTATTATATAAAATATACTGGGTGTCCCAACTCTATACACGTAATATCTTCTACCGTGTCTCATTTTCGACACTTTTATAGGGTTTGTTCTCCGTAATTGTTAGTGCTATCAAAAAAGTAATGTAGGTGTCATGTGCTCTTTTTAGGTCAAACTTAAAATTGTAAAATCAAAATTTGAATATTTTCGCTCGCTTAGAGATACGATACGAAGGAAAATCAAAAAATTGACAATTTGAAAATTACCCTATATTTTCTTAGTTAAAAGACATACAGAAAAATGTTTTTATACAGAAGTTTCATTATATTGATTGTTGAATATGAGTTCAGGGTCAGGTAAAAAGTTATCGGACCTAACCTCATTTTTTTAAATGGAACATCCTGTATATTTTAATCTAAAACTACACTATTTTAAATTCTCCTTTCAAATATATAACACACCAGGGATGATATTGGTTTCTAGGCGATTTATTAAACTTTATTACTTTAAACCACAGTAGACCATGAAACAAAAGCGAATATCCCAGAAACAACTATGTTGACTATTAACATTTAATGTCAATTTCATTTTTCCCTTTTTTTTGCGAAAATGACCATCAACATTTTGAAAAATTTGATGATATCAGTTTATATTGAAATTGAAAAAAACGAAGAAATTGCGCAAAATGTATGTTTTGTTCGCTATCCGGAAAGACGGTAACCATTCAAGGACATATTCCGAACATTTGCGATGATTCCCGTTATTTTTTACCTTAATCTGAATCTTTTATTTCTTTTCAAAATAATACAGTTTAAATAAATCGCCTAGTCACCAATATCATCGATGGTGTGTATATATTTGAAAATATAATTTAAAATAGTATCTGTTTAGATTAAAATATACAGGGTGTTCCATTCTAAAAAAATTATGTTAGGTCCGATAACTTTTTGACCTGACCCCGTATACTTATTCTGAAAACGGCAGATTATTCAGCAATCAATATAAAGAAACTTCTGTATAAGACATTTTTCTGTATCTCTTTTACCTAAGAAAATATAGGGTAATTTTGAAATTGTCAATTTTTTAAATTTTCTCTGGTATCCCTTAAGCGAGCGAAAATTTTACCATTTTAAGTTTGACCCAAAAAGAGCACATGACACCTTCATTACTTTTTTGATAGATTACGAAGATACCCTATAAAAGTGTCGAAAATGGGACACCCTGTACATGATTAATAAAAAGTTCTTGGTTAAAATATGTAAAAAAATAACAGCGGTTGTTTATTTATATTTAAGAAACCACCACACAGTTAAATTACAGAAGATTAAAAAAGGGGTTTATTATTTTTGGGGTATGTTTCTTGCTGCCTGGGTGTAGCTTCGACGAAGCCTTTGCCTTTTAAGAGGTCGAAAGCGCTAGACGATGTTAGGCTTAAAATTACGCTAAATACTAATGAGACGTTTTGTTTTATTTTTTATCAAAATTTATTATATTACTGGTAAGTTCAGCTCTAATTGGAAATTACATTATTTTGTATTAATGATGTTTACAACATAACTAACGGAAGTATAGCTGCTCGCATTCGTTCCGATGTTCAGAAACGGCTGGGCGTACAATAGGTCTTTCCACTGTGAGTTGTATGGAGCGTTTCCTTGGCTACGCTTGTACGTATACATAGAGATGTAAAATTACCGGTAATTTAAAAATCGGTAATATTACCGGTAATATTACGCAATATTACGGTAACATTGGTAATTTATAAAAAAAACAGCTTTTTAAGTAATACAAGTTTTTTTATTTCAAAACTGTAAAACATTACGAAAAACAATAAGAACGTTTTTTTAAACTAGTCAGAGTCAGAATGGACTACGTAATAGAGTGGATAATGGTAAATCATCCTCATCATCATCCCCAACCTCGTCATCTGATTCTTCTTTCTCTTTCGTTAATTGAGTCAAGTCTATAACTTCGAAACCGATATCTTCTTTTTCTATTTCTTCCTCAGTATCTTCTACTATTCTCGAATGATCTTCTTCATTTAGTAAATTATAATTATGGGCAATATAAGTTAGTTTTCCGGCCCTCTCCACGGTTAGTCTGTTTCTTTTTTGCCGATGAATAAATCCATAAGTACTAAAGGTTCTTTCGGTTGCGGCTGTTGACGATGGTAAATTTAAAATGTCTACAGCTAACCTACTTATTTTAGAACTGGAGCAAATTCCTGCCCACCAAACAGATTCAGACATAGATTTTTCGCTGGAAATGACGAATTCCTTAGCAAAAATATTACCTCTAATTTTGTACTGTGCGAGTGCTTCCATAATAAGATCTACTTGTGAAGAATACTTTGGATGACGCCTTGCAGTTTCATAGATGAACTCCGTTGCAATTAAATTTTCAGCTTCAGTTAACTTCTCGCCGCGTTGACTTGGTTCTAATAGGTAAGCAGCAAGATGAACGGGTTTTAAACATTTATTTTCTCGTTTTTCAAGAATTGAACACATTTTCTGGTTTTCAAACATAGTAATAGATAAATTTGATACTTTGTCACGTAATATAGACCTTATTTCAAAAAAGCAGATAAACTCTTTTGAGATTGTTGGCCCGTTAGCTTCAAAAATCGTTATCCACTTAGACATTGGCTGGAACAAGTCATAAGTTGCTTCTATTTGCAACCAAAATTCGTTATGAAGAAGAAGTATTGTATGGAGCGGAAAAAAAACAATATTTCCAATGTTACCGATCTTGCGGTAATATTACGTAATATTACCAAAATTACGGTAACATTACCTCGGTAATATTACCCTTTACATCTCTAGTCTACGTATACATACACGTACCTACATACATAATCTTATAAATAATATAGTTTAACTAATTGACACCTCAATTATTTTTAGCTTTTATTTTCCAGTCTTTGTTCTATAATAACCCATTTGCAAATTTGAATTTTAAAAATAACTTTTGCGTAAACAATAAAAGTGGGTTAGGCTAGGCAAACAAAGTTTCTCTACTATTGCCGGCTCATATAATTCATTTTATTACATTCTTAAGCCCTTATACAGGTGGAAAATTAACTAATAGAAAAACGAATTATATCATTGTTTGCGGTTTTATAACGAGATTTTTAAATTTTAATTGCGTATATACAATTTATTATACGCAATAATTAAGAAAAGTGTAGGTAGTCTTGCGTAAAATTTATTAATTTGGCAAATAGATTCAGTATATAATTTTATTTTTCAGTTGAGTAGTTTTCAGGGTTAAAAATGTGATCTATTTTTTTATAAATGTTGTTTGTATTACATACATAATATCTAAAAATTGTTTAGCGGCGTGCAACAAAGTGTTTTAACAGGATTCCGGAGTACCTGTAAACGAGTTTTTTTACATGTGCCCCGAAAGTGCCTCTTTTCATGCACGTTCTCTTCACCGAAAGTGGCGTTTTCCAAGAGAGCGGGCGGGAAAGATTTTTCCCGCCCGCTTCGAGTCGCCATGTGCTCATAAATAAATAAAACCAGAATTGTCGGTGCGGGAGTTGAACCCGCAACCCTTAGATCGCCAGGCGGACACTCTACCCACCGAGTCATACTACAAGCGATAATAAATAGCGGATTATATATAGATTAAATTGGCAGTTAATTTTTCAAAGATGTTTTAGAAAAATGTCTGAAGAATTTCTTTATTTATATGGCCTCAAAGACTCGGGCACTTGTAAAAAAATAAATAAAACCAGAGATGCCGAGTGCGGGATTTGAACCCGCGATTCTCAGATCCACAAGGCGCACGCTATACCACTAGGCCACCGAGCCTATTTGTCAAAAATAATAAATAGATATTTACATTCTCCATGCGCGAGTGTTTTCATGTCATGTAGACAGGAAAACTGGCTGAACAATTTCTTTATTTATTTGGCATCAAAGCTTCGGAGCACTTGTAAAAAAAAATTACGTACATATCTCGGGCCATAGGAGGCTTTTCGGGACTCGTCCGTAAAAGCCTCTTTTCGGCCCTTGATACGTAATGTACTATTTCTTTCCAAGCGCTTATTCCTGTTTTAAGAAAAAAATCTCAAAGGAAAAAAAAACTTTATAATAGAACTAGAACTCGCGGAAAGTCAATTTTTTTTTGTTTCGGAAGATTTTCAGATTCAATTTTTTTTACTGCTCCATATAGAAAAAATGATGGACTTTCCTCGAGTTGTTAACAAAATTTAAACAGCTTCCGTTAAAAAATTTTTTTAAATGTATCGTTTTAATAGGAAGCGAAAACTCCGTTTTTCAGCGTAGAAAATTGAAGTATAGACCTCGATCACGTGCAATCTCTTTCTTCCGATTATCGTAGCTTCTGTCGGCGTACCGATTACGGGCGGACGCTCGACGTATTCTTCTAACTGCAAGGGAAGATCCAATTCGCCTCGTGCCTTCAAAGCGTGAAACGAACGGGTCAAATCGGAGACTCCGGCATCCTCTTAATATATTTTATTTTAACTAAAATTCATTCCTCAGCTTCTATTAAATTTGAGGCCTACACCAAGTAAGAACACCGTTTCTTGTAAAGTATCTGCCAGTCTCAAGATACACATAGATTCAAAAGTTTTGCATCACTCTGATTCTCGAATAAGTAATTACGTCATGGTGAAAATAGACTAAATATTGGTTCATTGATAAGTTTAAAATAAAAATCAATGAGTTTTATAAATTTTTATTTTACCACAACATTTTAAACCTTCCAAAAAAAAAAATTAACAAAAATAAAATGTATTTATATTGTATAATTTGTGAAATTTAAGAAAATATAGCTTCTAATAAATATTAATTAAGTATTTCCTCCTCCCTTAATGCAAGCTTGAAGACGCCGCCGCATGCTGTGCGTAAGGTTAGCAATCCGTTCTTGTGGAATAGCCTGCCATTCCTCGGACAACAAGCTCCTGGAGAGTTCTAGGGGGATTCTTCTAACGCGAACTGCCCTAGAGAGCATGTCCCAAGCATGTTCTATCGGGTTCATGTCAGGGGCAAAGCAGGCCACTCCAAGCAATTGATTCCCTCACTTTCTAGGTGTTCATCCACAGCTCTAGTACGATGGGGCCGGCATGGTCGTCCATAAACACAAAATTTTTACTAACAGCCCCTCTCCACGTCTAACATAAGGATGTTGAATATCCCTAATGTACCTGTCGCCAGTCATTGTGCCTTGAACGTGGACTAAGTACGTCCGTCAGACATAATACCTGCCTAAAATATGGCGCTTCCTCCCGCGAATGGAGGCAAGGGGCGAGCATGGGCAAGTTGAGCGGCTCTTGTCGGTTCTCTCCAAACACGAATCCGGCGTAACATTGCATGCGTAACATCTCTCTGAAGTTGTGGGACTAGCATAGTACGATTTCTCCGAATTGTTAACGTAATATAGCGGTTCTGCTGTTCGCTAGTAGCGATTTCATATGCGAGAGACTTTGACAAACCCATATTCTTTCAGCAACAAATCTTTGGGAATGACCTTCTTCAACTAAAGCTACTATTCTTCTACGATCAATTTCAGATATTACTCGGTGATTCATATTTACACACTGAACCGAAAAATTTAACTGGCCAGCGCCAACAAAATACAACACTGAAAATCTTAAACAAATGTCTTGATAATATTTTTTTGCTACAAAAGATGGCATCGTTTTAACTGAGAAACATAAATAAACATTTAGAAAATAGAATTCATTCCTGAAACTATCTTAACATGCCAAAATCAGAGTGATGCAAAACTTTTGAATCTATGTGTATTAATTAATTATAATTACAATTATAGGCAACTATTTTGCAAGTGTTCAAACTTTAAAACACGATTTACTCGAAAGGATAATATTCGCACTTGCGGTGTTTTTGCTTTGGACGGCAGTATAGCTTTCCTGCAACTACTGTACCGGCATCGCCAAGAAAAGTTTCCATCGTCAATAAGACAATAAAATTGCTTTTTCATTTCTGCAACACATCGCTATTTCAAAAGAATAAGTTCTAAATTACTTGCGGCACAATCTATTAGTTGTAGAAATTAATGCAGGCTTAATTAAAAAAGAATATTGTTTCTATTATTATAAGTTAATTGCGGAGAAAATTCACCTTTTAAGCAAATAACATCATCGATGGGAATATCCCACGAGTAAGCGTTGTGGGAAGAGGCTCACTTCCGAATATTTCCCTAGGCTGAACAATGCCACTGAGTTAACCAATTATTTTACATAAAGTAACATATTGCAATTTAAATAATTTAAAGACATTTTAGATTTTAGTGTTTAAACTGGTGTTCTTGCTATTGTATGCCCAGCCGTTTTTGAACATTGGAAGGATTCTAAAAATAAATGCGAGCGAATAATAAGGATATGCTATCGTTAGTTTTGTTGGAAAAATCGTTAACAGAAAAGAACATGTAATTTCCAATAACAACTGAACATATCAGTAACATAATAAATTTTAGTATAATGTTATGCATAGCGTTATCAAATCAACCAATACAAACATGACGGTGTGTAACAATGATCATTTTCCACAAAAATGTAAATAAATTCAAGAGAAAAATATATACAGGGTGTCCGCTAATTAATGGTACATGGAAAAACCACAGACTCCTTAACTAAACATATTAGGATTTAATTATACTTACCTATATCCGAAAGTTGATATTAACTGGGATACAGGGTGTTAATGTTAAAACTTCATTTTTGTTTTTCTCTGATAACTTTGAGAGAAACTAACGTTTTTTTACAAAATTTGGCAATTATGATTTTTTTAGGACGATAAATTGATTTCCTTTTGAAATTTTAATGTACAATGTAAGGGGTACAAAGTATTGATACTTTGCATTGCACTGTGTTATTATTACTAACCTGTATTTCTAATCTTAGGCTTGCTAAAAATATTTTTTTATTAAGTAGTCAGTTGGGGACGTGGTATAAAGATGTAAGAGGTATGATTCCACGCCGATGGAGGCGTGGCTTGTGGCGTCAACGGGCGAGTGATATTCCTCCCATGGAGATTTATACTGCTATCGGCGTTTTTAACTCTCTTTTAAAGGTGTTAAAAGATTTTACGCATTTAATGGTATGTGAAATGAAAGAATAATATCATGGTATTTAGGTATATTTATTTCATGAACATACAACAAAGATTAAGGCTAAAATACGACCTAGTTATAAACAAATTAAACTATTTTTTAAATAGTCCATCTCTCAGTGGAGTGAAATTATGAAGAGGTAAAGAAGCTCGCCTGCTTCAGTATAGGTAAATAAACAATATTTTAATTTCCATACATGTTTCATAGGCATATCCTCATCAGCTCGAAGGCATATACCCTCATCAGCTTCAGTGGAAAATACTTAGTAAATGTTAATAGAATTAATAAAATCGTATCCATTCTAATTAATAATCTTATATTTCTGTCAAATTTCTTTGCCTGGTTATCCATATCACAACTGAACACAGCGCACGTCATATTATGAAAATTCAGATATTTATTTTAATAAACACACACGACTAAATAAGAAACAGTTCTGATGAACTTTCAAAATTTCCATGGAAAACTACGGCAAACGGCATTCACTACGTGGCGACTAGGGTTGCCAGAAATATTTGATCAAAAGTAATAATAGGTTGACGGTTCGAAACCTAATAGAATAGTAAAAAACGGTGTCAGAGTAAGAAGAGTACGAAAAAAAGGTCGTTACTTTCCTACGATTTGGAAGCGACCTCCAGATTGAACATAAATGTCATATGGGAAGCCCCACAACAAGAATAAAGATTTAAAAAATTGTTAAAATAGTAATGGATATATTACAATTGTAAAAGACTGACAACCCTGGTGGCAACAAGTAGGGGTGGCCGAGCAGCTTCGGCTATCGTCGACCGGTTCGAATGGCGCGACGGATGTTTTAAAAGTTTGTCGGAATCTTTCCTTATTTTAGTGGTATTTTAGCTGTAATGTGTGTTATATTTCTATGAAATTAATATACGTAAATACTTGTCATATATTATTCTTTCATTTCATATACCATTACATGCATAAAACATTTTAATATTTATACCTTTAAAATAGAATTAAAAACGCTGACAGCAATATAAATCCCCATAAGAAATTTTTAAATCGCTCACCCTTTGACGTCACTGCACGCGGTAAACGAAATTGGGATGGTAAGATGTCTTGCCTGTAGTTATTGTATCATGACTTGGGGATGTATTCGCACAGCAGCAAATCTCCAAACAGTTACAAACAACGGATGCTCAGATAGAAGTTGGCAATCGGTTGGCAATTTGCTTGTGCGAACGAAGCTATGAATCGACAATCGTTTTATAAAATTTATTTTGTTTAAACGCTGTAAAAATATTAGGAACATTGGAAACATTAGGTCGTCTATTTATATAAAAGTTTTAATGATTTATTGGAATTTTCAAGATCGTTGGACCGATTTCTGACATTCTGTTTTAAGACTGCTTCCGCAAGGATTTGTTTTTTTCTTTTATTTTTAGATTAAAAAGAAAATGTGAACGTATGTAAAAAATACCTATTGAACTGTTACATTTTCTATTTGCCTAACCTTCTTCTTCCGTCTGTCTGCAGGATAACTTCAAACCAGTTCGGGACAATATAAAAAATAAACTGGCCAACAGAAAGATCGGCAAATGGCTTTTTAAAGCTCTATAACTTGAACCGAATTGAATCAAATTTTCGGATTTTTCAACATGGTTTTGTGCGAATTTAGCGGCGGGGAACGCTTTTAACCAAGATTATACATACGAAAATATTTTATCCGATCTTCGGAACCAAATTTCACTAAAAAGCTTGTAAAAAAAGAAGAGAGGTCACTCGACGAATATAATATATATGTGGCCACTACCTAACCTTAAAATTAATGTATTTTTAATTTTTTGCATTAGTAGTTGATAATAATTCCCAAAATAGTCAATATAGTCATTCATTCTTAATTTTGGGTTTAGAAAAAAGTGAGGATAAGAAACATACGACGTCGGAGTTAAAGTAAAGCTGATCGTGTCGATTGTTACAAATATTCGGACGGAATTTGGCAAGAAAAATTTACGCCAATCAGGGCACCGTCGGATCATCATATCGTCAGAAATCGTATGCATGGAAAGCTGCCTTAAATCGAAATTTTGATTGCAATATTTTTCCTAACTAACCAGTGAAATTTACATTAAAAAAGTTGAAATCCGGTCCTGTCGAATGTTTACTTTCACAAGGAAATTTCCGAACTGCGCAAACTCACAACGCCCCCTCAATGCCCTAGAGGGGACATAATTACAGATGGTATTAGCCATATACTGTTTATATATTATATATGTGGGGGTAATAAAGTTAGATTTTCAAAAATATATATATACAGGGTGTCCGGGAACATGTGGGAAATCTCCCGAATATGAAGAAAACACGTGAAAAGAATACTATAGGTTCCCACATTCCCAAGAAACTGTTGTGAATTACTCACAGCTGCAGGGACGGACTAGCTGTAACACTCATGGGCCCATTTTTTTTTACGCCCTGTATGATAAGAACTTTGGACAATGTTTTTACATACCTTTAACTATTGGCTAAAAATTAAGTACTTTTCATTCATGTCGCTAATCCTAACCGTTTTCGAGAAAACGGCATTTCATATACATCATGTGCTTCGGGTATTTCAATAAAAGATACATCTTTGTTCCGATCCAATGTTCAACCTTCAAGATTCCGCTTTTTGGACAATGTTTTTACATACCTTTAACTATTGGCTAAAAATTAAGTACTTTTCATTCATGTCGCTAATCCTAACCGTTTTCGAGAAAACGGCATTTCATATACATCATGTGCTTCGGGTATTTCAATAAAAGATACATCTTTGTTCCGATCCAATGTTCAACCTTCAAGATTCCGCTTTTTCATATTTAGCCCATGAGCAGTTCGGGGACTCAGTGTAAATAAAATGACGTTTTCTCGAAAACGGTTAGGATTAGCGTCATGAATGAAGAGTACTTAATTTATAGCCAATAGTTAAAGGTATGTAAAAAACATTGTCCAAAGTTCTCATCATACAGGGCGTAAAAAAAATGGGCCCATGAGTGTTACAGCTAGTCCGTCCCTGCAGCTGTGAGTAATTCACAACAGTTTCTTGGGTAGTAATTTGACGGGTCTTACCTGGTATACATCATATTAAAAAATAATTGAAATATACCAGGTGGTTCAATAATTATGTGTAAAAAACTTGATTCCATTACCCATATCTCCGAAGAGGAGGCCGATACGAAAGAAGTTTATATGAACCTATAGTATTCTTTTCACGTGTTTTCTTCATATCCGGGAGATTTCCCACATGTTCCCGGACACCCTGTATATTGCCAGCGCATGGTGTAGAAAGCGAATATTATCCTGCGAATATTTCGTTTGGAATAATTAGTAGAATTTACAAAAAACAAACAAGAAAGTTTTCTTATGATGGATTTTGTTTTAAAAATTTAAGGCGATGTCATTGGTTGTTCATTTTTAAAATTTTGAAAATTTCATACCCACATTTTTAAACCAACCAATTTGTTTTTTGTTTGTTTACCATGGAAATATTTCCGGAAATATTCATACTCCATGGTATATATCTGGACGATATTATAAGTGGAATTTTTATGTCCAAATAATGACACATGGAATGGACTTTGCCTTGATTTGTCAAATAAAAATTAATTTTTTTAGGTGTGAAATATTCTTACCGAATCCCGCAGGTGCTTGAATTAATAACCGGATACTCTTTTCGGTAATAATCCAATCGCTAGGGAGATTACAAGTGAAAATATAGTTTTCCAAAATCGATAAGAACGTTTTTGGAAGTAAATGTCAATATTTCTTTACACTTAGTCGTTGCCAGGCAACGAGAAATAACTGTTGGAGACAATTTTTATTTTTAAGAATTTTAAATACATGATATTTTTAAATATTTCATGAATTTCATGGCATCCTTATTTGTGTAAAATTAATAATACTTATTTCAGTATTTTTAAATTCACAAGAATTTTACATGACTACACGTGAGCACTCCCACGAAATTTACAGTAACTTTACTTTCTAGTAAAGCTTATTCTTATTGTTATTATACTTTCTGTGTGGCGTTATCTCGGGCCTAGGTAATAAATTGATTAAAGCTGTTGCACTCTATTGTCGGTCGCGGGTTCCTTGGAATTTTAGTTTACGTTTTCCCCGTCACATCGCCGGTTCTTTGTTATTTTTTCCTTATTATTTTTATAAACTGCGAACCATAAACAATTGGCTTATTCTCATCAGTGTGTACTTAAGGACTGATGAAGAGTAATAGAATTTTTTTTTTATTTTTTATTTTTTTTTATAGTTTGTGTTCTTTTCAGAGTTGTGCAGTAGTGAATCCCTTCCTGAGGTAGAGATCATCAGCCTATTAGAGGAGCAGATCCCTCGTTATAAGCTGCGGGCTGATACTCTAACGAAATTCGGAGGTAAGTTCTTGGGGTTGGTTATTTTAAACAGGATAATGATTAATGATTGACTTTAATGGATTCCCTGTACTCGGATACTTTTCTCGAGAATCGAGTATGGTATTCGAGTACGGAGTTATATTACTACTTTTCGTTTTTAACTCCGATACTTTCGGTCGATTTGATTTGGAACTTGTTTACTTGCAAAGCAAAAACTATTTTTGCGTCTGAATGAGAAGCTGAGTGAAAGCAGGGATGGAATAGGATGGATCAGACGTTCTTTAATTTTTAAATCTTATATTTCATTTTTATTAATTTTAAGGTAAAAAACGAATACATTTGAACATAAGCAACAAATTTAAATGACTAAGTATAAAAATTTTAAAATATTATTATATTCAATTTTTTTGGTAGTAGGCGATTTCTTTTTTGGCGGTCCCTTTTATATTTATACTCGGTCCTCGAAAAAGTGCTCGATTCTTGAAAGTTCTCGATTCTTGTGTAAATAACAATTCTTTTCCAATTTCATACCAAACAGAAACAATAAAATTAAAATCGTAAAAGTTACATCCACCTAGAGTCACCCCACCCGCTACGCGCTTTTTGTGATGCGGAATGCCGACGCCGACGGTGATTGGCTATCGAATAGGAATAATATCGATTCTCGATCGATCTCGATATCGGTGTGAAAATAAGAAAATCAGTCACTTTTGTACTCGTACTCGGTACTCGAATAAGTGCTCGATGTACATTTATGTTCCTAAGATCCTAATAAATTAAATAAAAACCACTTTTATGGCACCATCTTCAAGGGCATGTGGCTCCCTCTGGAAGCATTTCCGGACCTATGTTAATATGAACTTTTTTTTCATATCTTTTTATGTAGAATCATACCTTAAAATTTTTCATCGTCGTTTCCGGACACCCTGTATACCCTTCTTAGTAAAATTAATTTTATTTGGGTAGGTTTAGTTAGGAGAAAATTGATGGATCATTTTAAATTTTATAGGCTGAAAATATAGGCGTTATTTTTTCAATCCATGATTATTGCTTACCATATACGGTGTGTCTCCGGATCGACGCATGAATAGGGTGAAAAAGACTAAAAATTTTTTTTATTGAAACCACATCTTCTGGGGTTCAGCCCTGCTTAAACGGATTATTTTAAAATAAGATCGAAGGTAACAGAGTATGTACCTTAAAATTGTAGTTTTTTGTTTCTAAAAAGTTTGCAAACGAAGTGATAGCGCGCGTCAAAGACGTCTTGTTGTCAAAAACTGAACACGTGCGTGTAGAATTATGTGCTGCAATATGACAACATCGCCTATAATGCGCTAATCTCTTTTGAACCTGGAGACTGCCTCAATAAAATATTGATTGCGAAGGGCCTCAGGAGCGGCCACGTAAATTTTAAGATTCTATACAGTGTATATTTCGCTTAATAATTCAAAGCGCCATTTATGGTTATTTTTCTTCAATTTATTTTCATCTCGGGATTGGCCGGTTTAAATATAATACGTAATTTCCATAACACCCTGTATACTCATGTATTTGACTTTGACGTTTTCTATACATTCTAAATTGTAATGTCTAAGGAAATAAAGCATAAATAGAATTAGAAATAGAAACTAATTTGTCTCATAATTTTAATTTCGAAAAATCAAGTAGGCCTTGAAAATTTCAAGAAATTTTTTTTACCATTAATAAAGTGCATTTTATCTAGAAGATACGACAAAATGTGATTAGGAAAAGGGAAAAACTGAGTACGAGTATACAATTTTAAAGCCATATGCTTACTTTAATATTTTGCATTAATTTCATTCGACCCTCACTATTGAATAATAAATTAAACACGGTCGGGGTATTTTCATGCGTCTATTAGACATATAGATAATTTAACACTTTTTAATATCTTCAATAGGGAGGGTGGATTGAATATAATGCAAAATATCAAAGTAGGCATAAGACTTTAAAATTTTGTACTCATATTCAGTTTTTCTTTCGGAACATTTTTTCTTAATAACATTTTGTCGTATCTCCTAGACAAAAATCCTTTTTGTAACTTGATTTTTTGAAATTAAAATTATGACACAAAGTGGTTTTTATCCAAGCAGGGCCAGAAGATGAAGTTTCAACTCAAATAATTTTAGTATTTTTCAACTATTCATGCGACTATCCGGGGACACACTGTATATCAAAACTATTTAACGTTTGAATAGCCAATAAATTCATTTAGCTCATATAGTTGCTCTACTGTAACAACAATTTATAAATTCGGCTTTACACATACTTAAAAATTAATAATTTTTGCCGTTTTCAAGATAAAATCAAAAAATTTGGTAGGAAAGATTTTAGAAATTTGTAAAGACAAAAAACAGCTTCATTATTCCAAAGCGAGGTTTATCGGATACCTATATCGACATAACGGATATATAATCGATATATAACGATATTATTATATTATAAAATATCGATATATCGCAAATATCGATATATGGATATTGATATTCGATTTTTAATATCGCCCAACCCTAGTTATGTGAACTATTGCCACTGAAGAGATCGTTTGAGCTTGAACATTCTTTTTTTTAAAAGTAGTTCATCTCAAAGTAGAGTTGAAATGATGGATGGGGAAAGAATCTCAAAATTTACTCCGGTAGTTTAATAACAATATTCAAAAGTCATTCCATACATGTTTCGAAGGCATAAACCTTCATCTTCAGCGGAATTTGAAAAAGACATTGCCCAGGTTACAACTTTTGCAACAGAAAAAATAAATTTTTTCTGAAAAATTTGTAAATTATTAAATAAAAGTTGACATAATATAAGTAATTTCATTTTTTATTTATTTAAATTACTCGCAACTTTTATTTAATAATTTATAAATTTTTCATCAAAATTTTTTTTTTCTGCAAAAGTTATAATTTTGGAAAGTTCTATTTTTGTAAAATTCCACTGAAGATGATGGTCATGCCTTCGAAACAAGTATTGAATGATTTTTAAATATTGTTATTAAACTAGTGGAGTAGATTTTGAGTCTCTTTCCCCCATTGAACATTCTTGTTCCGTCTCGGTTATTCCATATTACGTTAATAGATTATTAAAATTGGTGTGAAACTTCGATTATTCTCATCAATTGAACAGTATTTTAGTATTTTTATGTATTTCGATAGTGAACTTGGGGTTAGCTGCCCCTTAGGGGAGAGGGACGATCGCCAAAGGACTTATTTACTACCTATGGGGAAGCTCTATACAAAATTTTAGCTTCCTATGCCGTACAGTTTTCAGAATATACAGGGTGTTCCATAACTTATGTACCATAGAGCAACTGGAAATACTGAACGTTAAACTAAACCGATTAAGTCATATAAGTTTTTCTCGTTCTAGAAATACAAGATGTTGAAACTGAAAGTTTATTTTCGAAAGTAAACCATAATTTGAAAACGGTCCAATGTATCGTATTGAAAAACAGAAATTTTTACGTTTAACATTAGAGGGTTTAATAAATCTGTGATTTTTTTTCTTACATGTTATTTTTAATCCGAGATTCTCAAAGAAGGACAGTTTTCTAAACTAAAAGGTATACTTGACTCGATCTTAAAACCTCTAACCGTTTTCGAGATGTTTCCATTTAAACATCACAAATCAAAGTAAAAATAAAATGATCTCGGAAAACGGTTAGAGATTTAAGATCGAGCAAATACACCTTTTTAGCTTAGAAATTGCCCTTCTTTAAGAATCTTGGATTAAAAATACAGTGAAACCTCCCTTAGGCGGACACCTACGAGACCGCCTAAATGTGTCCGCCTAATAGAGGTGTCCGCCCATGGGAAATTTGTTATTAGGTACTATGTAAATGCAAAATTATTACTATGTATATGTATGTACAAATAAACATAACATAACAAAAATACACTAGTTTTAGTTAGGATGTAGTACTTAAAAAATTTAATAACGTAGTTTGACTTGTTTGCGTTTTATACTTGCAATCTAGAAAATGTAATTCCAAGTCTGATAACAATTCCATTGCTGTAGAGTCACCTCTATTCTTTGCATACTCTTATAATTCCTTTACCATACTAATGGCTTGTTGATAATTGGTGACACTTGTTTGATTACTGCATTCAACTTCCTCATCAGAGTCGTCAGATAGTGATGTGATGTGGTTTCAGTTTCGGTAGGAATGGGGTCACTATCATCTTCTAATAGCACATTGCTATCAATGTTAATGAACTCGTCCAAATCATTTATCAAATTACAAACTTCCACAACATCAATATTCTCTTTCAGACAAAACGCGTCATTTTTGTGCCATTGTTTCCGATTTTAACCTTACAACTCACAAATAAACGACATACTGCTGTCGGGAAATCAATCATACTTTCATTCGGCGAAGTCCGCATACGCGATTGGTTGCCGGGTCTTCAGAGAGTTTTTGAACCGTACTTATTCGTCTCCCAAATACTTTAAAATTTTTTTGTCCGGGTTTTCGCACTCTTTATATGAAAACAGCCTGTCCTCGTCCGCCCGTGAGAGGTTGATTTTCATGGAATTTCATATACCTAGTTCCGGCCTATGAAAAAATGTCCGCTTAATAGAGATGTACGTTATGTGAGGTTTCACTGTATTTAATAACAGGTAAGAAAAAATAATATAAAATATGTGGTTCCCCTAGAACGTCCGATATGTCACGGTTCAACGGCTGGCAGTCAACTGCTGTGTAGGTGTGTAATTACTGCTCCGAGGCCAGTCTAGACGTGACTGCCCGACTGCTTGCATGTAAATTTTCTAACCAAATTTGCCTCTAAAAGCCTTTAATGTTGTATTTGATATTCGATTGTGTATGAAAAAGTTTCAGTTCTGCCATGAGTAGCAAATTTTTTTAGCGGAGGATGATGAAATGCTCATTTCAGAAAATTTCATCAATTATCCGACCATCAAGATTAGGATTATTAAAATTTAGAAATACGAGAAAATATTTGGATATATACGGAGATAATTGACTACCGATGGCTTCCAGCAGTTGCAGGGAAAACACTCGGCAGTTAACGGCTGGCCGTGACTGCCAGTCGTTACTGCCAAAACCATACCTTATGAGTGTAACTAGCGCCCTCTAATGTGAAACTTTAAAAAAATTCTACAAATTCTTATTTTTTACTTATAAATATATCGTATAGCCAATTTTCAGCCCGTAACAATAACTTTCGACACCCTGTACTTCTAGAACCAGAAACATTTCGAAAAACTTATGACTTAATTGATCTAGGACTAGGTTGATCTTTGGTATCTCTAGTCTATGACCCATAAATTATGATACACCCTGTATATGTTTGGTATTATAGACGTGGGATTCGCATGACTCTTATGATAAAAGATTGCGGATAATAACAGAAAAATTGAATCTGTCTAATTTATCTCGCATGGCTTATCGGTGACAAGCTGGATTATTTGCAAAACATCTTTCAGAACATTATTGTTTTTATAAAAAAATGCTTTTCATTATTTATATTTATCGCTTCCAATTATCGGGAGGAATTTAGTTCACGTTAGGTTTCAGTGATCACTTTAGATAATGTAACCTACCTATTAATAGGAATATGTGTTTATAAACGTCTACAATCACCCTTTAATCTAGACATTAAGAGGATCGATCATGCTATAAATCTTGCCCGCCCTTTTATTAACTGAAGTTACGAAGCAAAATATTAAGTTTTTTACACGCATCAAAAGAAGATTGTGAGGATTGATAGGTAGGTACACAGAAAATCCAAGACAAAAATATAAGGTAAAGATTGTTCCACGAAAAATAGATATAACTTAATGACTGCAGTAAAAGTACCTGGGGCGATCCCATTATTTATGACCGTTTGTTATTATTATGTGGAAAGGACCGGATTGTAATAATTATAATTAAATATAGGCACATCAGGTAGGTTAGGTTGCTTAATTTATATTTAAATATCTTTTTGTGGTAAAATTTGTTAGTTTTTCTTTCTTGCTGGAAGAGTTTAGTTGTATTACCGATATTATTTTACCAAACGTATAAAAAAACAGTATGTGGCGTTCATGGAAAATCATTGATGGTGCTTCTTCTAGTGTTGCAGTGAAGAAAATGCATTTATCTCTCGATGCTAGGGAAATTGTAAAAAGAGTATTCTTTAAGTATATTCTTTACTCAACAGAGGACTTTATGCTAGTGCTGCTGCGACTGAAACGTCTGATTTGACTGAGATAGATGACTACAGTGAAAAAAATCGCGTCAAATCCCATTAAATCTAGAAAGAAGCGTAAAGATGCCGCTTTCACCAAATGTTTCGACGAAAGCGACAAGGACTTGATAAGGCGAAAAATCTACACCATGTACGAAGAGCAACGCGTACCTACATTAGATTCTCTGAAGCAACGGTTCACCAATGATGAAACTCAAATAAGTTGTAGCCGCACTAGCCTTTGGAGAGTTTTGTCGGAAATGGGATTCAGATACCGCAAAATTGACAAAAGGCAAGTACTCATGGAATCCCACCGTTTACAAAAATAGCGTCATGAGTATATAATTTCTGTAAGGAAATCCCGTTCTGAAACCCGTCCTATAATTTACCTCGACGAGACTTGGTTTGACACGCATGAAACACCATCCAAAGGCTGGTCTGATTCTTCCGATAAGTGTAAAACAAAAGCTCCGTCAAATAAAGGAAAAAGAATAAGCATTTTACATGCTGGGTCAGAAAACGGTTGGGTTCCAAATGCCTTGAGGCTTTCTGCAAAAAACATTAATGACTCTTGTGTGGACTACCATGAAGATACAACGGCCGAACTTTTTGAGGAATGGTTCAAGAATTGTCTTTTACCAAATGCGAGTTATAACAGTCGCCAATTACATAAAGCTCCAAGCTCAAATAATACAAAGTTGGAGATTCAGAACTACATGGTGGAGAATGATATATATATTTTGAAGAAAGTTATAAAAAAAGTGATCGTTTTAATGACATTTTGTATAAAAAAAGTATATGTTTGTGACACATTGGCAGAAGAAATTGGACATACAGTGCTACGGCTCCCACCCTATTATTGCATTTTTAACCCCATAGAGCATATGTGGCACCAGTTAAAATCACTGGTTAGGTCTGAAAATATTTCTCCGACTTTAAGTTCTAGTGTTGTAGAATTAATACGAAAACGCTTTAATGATATTCCCCCAGGTAGTTGGAAAAATTCAGTCCGTCACGTAATAACTGTAGAAAATTCGTATATTAGTCTGGATCGTATAATTAATCCAATTACAATTAATTTTGATGAGGATAGCGATAGCGAAACAGAACTATCTATAGAATGACATTATAAATGTAAATAAATATGACTAGTAATATTTAAAAAAAATTGTATTTAATTTGATTACATTAATATAATCATATCATTACTTGTTTTCCTTAGTCCGTCCCTTCATAATTCACTTGTTTATTGCCAAGCTCTTGTCGACACAATGGGGCCGACCCAGGAAATCATTAAGTCATATCCAAATTTCGTGAAACTTACTCTAATTAAAACCTTTAAAAAACATTAAGAAATATAAATTGAGTTAGTTCGTTGTCTAGTTCCTCTATAAAATCACTTTTGGCACACTGCTTCCTCACTTCCTATATAGTCCAAATCAAAGAAAAGTTTTTAAGAATAGCCTCTAAATCGACTAAGCATAATTTACTACAGTACAGGTTGACAAGTGGATCTGTGTCTCCGACGTATCGGTAAGGAGGAAGCAATATCGTATAAAACATGGTCTAGTCATGGGCGTGCTATTATTATTTTAAATAATGTAATGAAAATAGGAAAGTCTTCAGTAATTGCATTTTATGTTTGATGGTAGTTAACTATTTTTTATCAAGGTTTAAAAAATTGCCTTTTACAAGATGTAAATTTTTCAACATGAAAAAAAAAGCTACGTGATTAACTGATGGAAGATGATTTTTCAGTTTTGGTCGTATTAATGTCCCTTTCTAGTTTTCGCTTAAGTGGCAATTTAAATATATTGATTTGTGATTCCTCTTCACATACCCTATAAACATTTCCAATCACTTTAATAGTCCGACTGAGAAGATTTTTACCAGGAGTATACTAATTCATTATCACAATGTTCACAATTTTAAAATAACACCCTAAAATACGACACAATGAACACTTATTTATAAAACACAATACAATAACTATTGTCTTTTATATCACTACGCAACTGGGTGGGTACATCCATCAAATATCACACATCGCCGAACAACATCGGGTGTCTCACGAGATGCATGCGCTATCAACTGTCTGTGAGATAACCTATCAAATTAGCTCTAGCTACTTTTATGCTTAACTTTTTTATTAACTCCAATATTAATGATTTTTTTAAAAGAACTGTAGGTATTGAACATTCGACATATTATACAGGTCGACAAGTTTATCTGTAGCTACGAAAGGTATGCAGGCAGAAAAAAATGCTGGGGTTAAATCACAATGTTGTCACATACAGGGTGTCTGTAAAAGGTCTTTACAAAAACCTACCACATATTCTTCAGGCCAAAATTAGCCGATTTAAGTCAACTTACCTTAGTACAAAGTTGCTTTGTTTGGGCACTTGACGGCGCCGAGGTGACAATTTTAATATTGTTTTTCTGGATTGATTCAAAAACTGCTCATACTATTTTGCCGAAATTTGGTACGTTGGCATAGCTTTACGGGGCAAAAAAAAACCATTTCACAATTCTGAATAATATCAATCCATGGGCGTAGAACCTGGGTTTTTTACTAATTGCTTGTTTCAGATTTCTACGCCAATGGAACAAGAGAAATTTGAGCACAAAATTCAGATCAACCAACTCATTTGGTACAAAAAAGGTCCTCATGATAAGACTCGATTCCTCTGACGGTTTTCGAGAAATTAGCATTTTAAAAATTTGCAGTAGTTTTTACCAAAAATCAAGTGACAGCATAGCTCTAAAAGGTCTTTAAAAAGGCTCATTACATAATTCCTTAGACCAAAATTAGCCCAATTGAGCAAACTTATCTTAGTACAAAGTTGCTTAGTGAACCAAAAAAACGTAGAGAATAGATAACTCTAAATTAGTGATGTGCAACTTGAATAGTTTTAAGTATCTGATATTTAATCACAAATATCCGATACTTTTCTTCGCAATAAAACACTACTGGACCCTAAAAAAAAGTCGTTCTCGAATAACCAATAGTACTTAAAATTTGTAAAAGACACGATAAAACTGATACCTACAGTTACCTAAAAAAAATCGTTAATATCGGACTAAAAATAAAAAAGTTATTGAACCTAAAACTTTATCAAAATTTTGTAATGACCGGTTTCTTTGCACGTAAGTGTATACAGGGTGATAATTTAAAAACTTGAAATGGCCATATATTAGAAACGAAAAACTGAAGAAAAAAACGCAAAAAACAGTTTCTATAAAACGAAGGGGGAACAAAAACAAGCGTATTAGCCCACCCCTATCTGCAACCCCTTGGACAGGGTGAGATAAACCCTTAAAATTTTAAATAGAAAGGGGGTCGAGTGATACATCATTTTGAAGCTCTTGAAAAATGCTTTCCAATGGTACCATAGAAAGGTACATTTCAGGAAATTATTCTCTGTTTATTAAGGAAAACAATAAATGATAAGACAATTTTGAAATTTTTTATTATTAGTTAATTAAATGTTCAAAATGATTGCTACCAATATCCTGGCATATTAAGAGATATCTCTTAAGAATTCTAAACAGTTTAAGCCTCGGTATTTCGTTTTGGTTTATTTGCTATTTTTTTTTGTCGAAAAAAAAAATTTGTTTATAAATATTCGCATTTTATTATCACAGAATTTACCTTAAAGGTAACTTCTACTAGTATTATTATTTTAAGAACAGTTAACTTTCGGTTCAGTTTAAACGAAAAGCAGCACTTCTTATCTTTAACAATGGTGTACAGCAGTACAGCACAGCTGAACGGGTAGAAATTATTTTCATTTATGGTTCCCAGGATCAATGTTTTTTAAGAACAGCTCAACGTTTTAACGAAGGCATCCAGGTCAAAATGTAAGCCCGGAGTATGTTCGCCAACTAGTAGCCAAATTTAAAGAAACTGGTTCTATCGCGAATATAAAGAGAAATCAACCGAGACTAGCCGACGAAGCAGCGCAAATTGAAATTCTGGGGCAGTTTGCAATGAATTCAACTTTATCAACTCGTCAAGCAGCTGCAGCAACTGGATTATCTCGTGAATCAATAAGAAAGGTACTTAAAATTCATAAGTTTTATCCCTATAAACTGCACATACTGCAAGAACTTGGTGACGACGACCCTGACAGAACAATACAGTTTTGTGAAATAATGACAGATAGAATTACGGCAGAACCTCGACTAGTTAAAAATATTTGCTTCAGTGATGAGTGTACCTTTTATTTAAATGGGCATATTAATAGGCAAAACTGTCGTTACTGGAATGACGAGAGGAAATTTAAATGGCGACAGGTATGCTGAAATGCTACAGAGGTCTATCGAACCACTAATAGTGCGAGAATTAGAAAATCAGAGGGACATACTCGGAAATTTATCTTTAGAAGAACGCTTACTACATTTCCAACAGGATGGAGCACCTCCGCATTATGTAGTTCCCATTAGGCAGTGGTTGGATGATAATTATCCCAACCAGTGGATTGGAAGAAGAGGTCCTGTTGAATGGCCACCTAGATCCCCGGACCTAACACCTCTTGACTTCTTTTTGTGGGGTCACCTAAAATCTGTGGTTTTTAAAACGCAACCTGAGTCACTAGAGCAGTAGGCTTTATTATTGTCTTCAAAACAACGGAAATCATTTTGAACATTTAATTAACTAATAATAAAAAATTTCAAAATTGTCTTTTCATTTATTGTTTTCCTTAATAAACAGAGAAGAATTTCCTGAAATGTACCTTTCTATGGTACCATTGGAAAGCATTTTTCAAGAGCTTCAAAATGATGTATCACTCGACCCCCTTTCTATTTAAGATTTTAAGGGTTTATCTCACCCTGTCCAAGGGGTTGCAGATAGGGGTGGGCTAATACGCTTGTTTTTGTTCCCCCTTCGTTTTATAGAAACTGTTTTTTGCGTTTTTTTCTTCAGTTTTTCGTTTCTAATATATGGCCATTTCAAGTTTTTAAATTGTCACCCTGTATGGTGCTCACTTTTAATTGTCAGGTGGCCCCTACAAAATATAGGGCTAGTTACGTGACTGATACTATTAATAAAGTGTGGAATGTAAAATATACTGAAATGAATTATTAAATTAACACCTTGTGTTCGTGATCCACTCCTGTCTAAATTCGTGTGTTACCTACATTAGCTACTCCATAACTTGTTTTCCCTCTAAAGTTTATCAAAGTAAAGAGAAATATGTAGGATGCTGTGATAATATTGGCAAAAACAATAGTAATATTTATCTATTAAAGGTAAACGTTACATTTGAAGGTTTTCCATTTGTTGTTTTAATACTTAACCTTAATTGACAGGTTTTGGAATACCTAAACTATTTTTATTTAAATAAAAATTACGCACAAAATAATATTAAATCAGGTTAAATTAAGCGTCCCAATATTCATTGATCTATAAATTTATTTTTACACCGTTAACATGTTTTTAAACTTTTTTCTCTTGGCCCCACTGGACAAAAACTTTTGTCGTATTTTTTTCTAGTTTCTATGTTTCTTGTATCATATCGGTTAAACATCATTTCATAATAATTGTCACTGTGTCACTGTCTTCATAAGTTTAATTGCTAATTAAACTTGTTAACTTTCAAAGTCAGTATTAAAATATAAAGTGCTAACAACTTTTAATAACCAGAGAATACGGGAATACTGAATCTAGGAGCTGGTTATTCCCACATATAAGAAATAAGTATGATTGTTGATTGATAAGTAAGGTTGTCTTATTAAATTCATTAAACAATTTTCCTTCGTATTTATTAGTAAAATATCGAATTTAAATTACCTTATAAATGAAGACTAGGGTTTGTTCGTAATGTATATTTCATATTCATATTGATTTTTATAATGCAAAGTTATTATAGATAATAAATATTTGGTAGAATTAAATTCATGGTATATATTTAAAACATTTTCTTAAATTGTAAATCTGACACCACAGCGATAGTTCGCTGTCGAAAGTGGCGACGCCGGTGCCTGATTGGTCAACTCCAGAGGAAAATATATCAAGTGCACACCATAATTAGGAATACGCCGCCACCGAATACATCTGTCGACCAAAAATGGGGGCCCGGAAACGTTTTATTCTTTTAATACTGTGTTTTATTACTAGTATTTGGTAGAGAACGGTGATTCGAAATTAATTTAGCACGCCTATGCTTGTAAGAACATGTGATTATTTTTTTACCTAGCTTTCCATTCGGTCCTTGTCTCAGACTTCTGTGTCGTATAATAGTATTATTTAATAATTAATCAGTTTACTGCATTAAATACTTAATTCTGACGATTTTTTCGCCTACTAATTTCTTATGGTATCCACTCTTTATCAACCTGCCTAAAGGGTTATGAAATGTAACGTTGAATTGAATTAAAATATGTCTAGCTTCAATAGTTCCGATGGTAAAATAAGTTAATGTAATTTATTTTTTAATATAAAACGCAGATATTCTGCCCATGATTGAGATGTAGTTATTTATTTTTTCTCTTTGACGCGACAAAAATGTAAGTTGTCGCATCCTGTAGACAAATAAAGAAGGAAAATGTAGAAAATATACTACCTTTACTCTCCTGAGTATGTAAGTTGTATAGATATACCTGAAACCCTCGTGTCGCAATTTAAATTTTAGTAAAAAATTCAACTTTTTATTTTATTCCGTATATTGAATTAAATGAACGGAAAAATTCAAGTTTGCTACGTCAATGTGTAGCTAAATAGTGAGGCTACCCGCCAGTGGGAAGTTTATCAAAATCCATTAAGCAGATCAAAAGTATGATGTCGCAAAAAGTACTTAAAATTATAGTGAGTCGTTTGGTATGCCTATAAGTCTATTTGTATGGGTATGTTAAAAAAATCATATTTTCGCTGACCGGCCAAATATTTCTGCGGACTGTCGCGGCGGTTGGAGACCACTGTGTAGACAACCAAACGTAATAGTACGGCAGCCCGTTACTAAAATGTCCTGTTATCACGCCTTCATCTAGTCAATGACTAATCGCTAGATTAATAAAAGAAAGAAGAAAGTTTTACTCGAGCGAAAAAGTTCGGCAACGCTGCGCTTACCCGTCAGAGTAATTTCAGTCCGTAAGAAAGCAGATCGTCTTTTTGTTACTACACCTTGTCCGTTCTTGATGAAATCATATTAAAATATAAAAAGAGATGTGAATTCATCGACAACGGACGTTTTGAGTGTTGCAAAAATTCCATAGTTTTTAATAAAAGATGTAAAGAAAAGGGGTATCAAAAAGTTACAGCGCCCGGGTCAATTTTTTTTAAATTGTTGATAACACTCTGAAAAATAGTAAATCGAGTCGAACGGACATTTTCCGTGTTGCGCAGCTGCAGGCAGGGCAGCGGAGTCGGATCTCGTATCTGTATAATTCATGATCGCAGTACACGGCGCGTGCTTGGGACGGCTTGCTGTGTGGCTTGGTTGTCTATAACAACTCAGCATCAGCTATGTCCCCATATTGCATTATTATTGATACACGTGCTGTGTTGACTGAAAACAGTTTTGCTAAAAAAGCGTGTGTAAAAGTTCATATTTTTCCCCCTTTTTCCGAGCCACAATACACGATTTCTGCTTGAAAACCGACGAGGCGCGGTAACTCGAGCAGCGTTAAAAATAACAACCTAAGATCCAATACTGCGGTTGCGCGCCGATGAAAATGTCCGTTCTCATTTTTTTCGACAAATAACGAAAAATATCATCCGACAAGTAAAACGGACGAGGCGTGATAAGTTGAATTCTCCGCTGTAAACAAACTCGAACAAATTTCGATTTTTCTCAAACCAAAACTATTCACCGCACGGAAAATGTCAGTTACTATTTTCATCTCCTCAAAAACATCACTCCGAGTCAAAAAATAAAAAGAACGGACGAGGACGGCCACTTTTTTTACATATGTAAAGATGATTTTCAATGATTTCGCAACGTTGCCAATGTCCTTTCTTGTTATTTTCTTTCTCAAGTCTTTATTAAATCACCAAAAAACTCAAAAAAACTTTAGGTCGTGATCAGTCTGAAATCCTGGAAAAGATCTTATTATTAAGTGATCACGTAGGAACTACTCCATTTTTTAAAGCTTTTACACCTCAAAAGAAACGAGGAAATTATCACTAGAGAGTTTCAGGTCCAACGAAAGGTTCTTCATTTGCGGTTAATTTAGACGTTACCGTTGCGGTTAGAGGCCGAAATGTGACATTTGCGAAACAGAGTTTCAGGTCCATCAATTTGAATCGGCATAGTCGCTTTATAGTACAAAGTGTTAACCAATGCCGATTCAAATTGATGGACCTGAAACTCTGTTTCGCAAATGTCACATTTCGGGCTCTAACCGCAACGGTATCGTCTAAATTAACCGCAAAGGAAGAACCTTTCGTTGGACCTGAAACTCTCTAAAGTCTGTTTCGTTGCCGTTGATAGCTCGATACCCTCATTAAAGATTCAGGTGGCCTAAAATATTTTACCTATAAAATGGTCTTTTTACGTACATCTAGCATAAAGATGAAGAAATTTTGACCTATTCCACCGGGTAACAGATAAAGTAACAATAGAGCCATAAAATGAAATGAAAGGATAATGATTAAAACGGCCCATCATGGTCGGAGAGTTGGGTTTTTAATGTAACCGCTTATTATTTTATTTAAATGTAATAGATCTTATGATTTTATGAATTTATTTACAAGAAAACTAATTTATTTACAGATCAAAAAATATTGACAATTTCAATAATTATAACTCGATAAAATGGTCCTCAGAAGAATCTGAAGAGTCATCATGTCCTACGCTTATTACTAAAGGCTCAATTTCCATAGTTGTGTCAATTACGTTGTCAAGTTCCCACATTTTTTGTTCCTCTACTATAGCATGTTTTATGGCGTTTTGCCACTTTTCTGATGACACATTTGCTAAAGAATGAAGCAAGAGGTGTCGCACTTCTTGCATTTTAAAAGTTTTGTTATTTCTAGCAACATATCCTTTTACTTGAGCCCATATTAATTCGATAGGATTTAGCTCACAATGGTAAGGTGGTAAACGGAGCACTATAATACCTCGATCTCTTGCCATCTCGTCAATAACATACTTTTTATACTGTGATTTATGTAGCCTAACAATATCCAAAAGTTCTTTTTTTACCATGGTATTATCGTAACTCAATTCCTTTCGTTGTAACCAGTTTACGATTTCCGCCTTTTTCCATGAAGTTGTGGGAAGATTCTCTTTTAGCCTAGAGTGATAGCTGGCATTATCCATCACTATTACAGAATTAGCGGGAATGTATTCTATCATTTGCTTAAAATATTCCTCGAAAACATCAGCAGTCATTTCTTCATGATAGTCTTTAGTAGAATTCGACTGGAATTGTAATAATCCTTGGTCCAAAAAGCCATTTGAACTTCCTATATGAGTTATAATAAGTCTGCGTCCCTTTCCAGATGGTGGTCTAAGTCCTGTTGACCAGCCTTCCATGACAGCTTGTCGAGAACTTAGGACATTTTTATCTTGCCAAACTTTAGATACGGTGTGCCCTTCGTTCAGCCAAGTTTCATCCAAATAGAAAATGTTTTTGCCTTCGCTGCGGTATTTTCGGATGGACCTTAAGTATTGACGTCTCCAGCAAATAATATCTGCTCTATCAATAAGAAAAGATTTTCTGTTTTGCTTCTCCCATCGAAAGTTCATATCATGAAGTATTTTCCATAGTTTCGTTCGTGATAGCTGTGGTAAGTCCTCGTCGTAGTTAATGGCTTGTAAAATTTTGTCTATAGTTGGTATTTCCTTGGCAAAATAAAAACTATGTACTTTTCTTCTAATACCATTTTTAATGAAATTGTCAATTTCTAACGGTTTCTTTCCTGGGAGTGGTTTTGGCTCACTGAGGTTCTTAGATTTTCTTTCACGCAAGAACCTATATATAGTAGCCTCTCCAACTCCTACCATATTGGCACACTCTGCAATGATGCTACGAACATTACTTGCAGGTTTCTGGTACACTAGAGCATCATGCACGTTTAATATTAATGTCTTTTCTCGGAGAGAATATGCACTCTTGCTAATTTGACGAAGACACGTTGGCGAAAAACTTGAAGCCATTGTTACAAGTATAGGAAATAATTCAACTTTGAGATAATGCAGTATCTAAATACAACTAAATACATAGTTTGACAAACGCACATCAAATGGCGTAATAACATCCTAAAGCAGGCAAAAATAGGTAAATTAATTACCCCTGTTGTACCTACTTTAACCCTAATCCTACTTAACAATGGACAGAGGCCAATTTTCTTATTAAATAAGGTAATTACTATTGGCAACGCCTATGGTTTACGGTTGTTTTATGGCTTCAACCCTCGATATGAGCTATCAACTGCAACAAAACGGACTTTAGTGATAATTTCCTCGTTTCTTTTGAGGTGTAAAAGCTTTAAAAAATGGAGTAGTTCCTACGTGATCACTTAATAATAAAATACTTATCTATATACTTATTACCTTGAAGATAAGCCAGTGTGTTTACAAGCAGCAATATTTATAAATATTGCTAAAAGTAATTTAAGATTTTAGTATCATACAAGTTCTATTGTGTGCAATAATTTAAAATTATATGTGTTAGTAAAAAAAACTAACCAAAATGAGGTTAAAAAGAAGGTTTTCCAGATCCATGATAGATTTGGTGTTTGATTGGCAAACTGGTAGGCGTATTGTTGTACCTATTATAATTAAATTACTAACTTCTGGAATTGAAATACACACAAAATAAATATTAAAAATGTTACGTGGCAAACTAAGAGTTTTAAAAATGTATTGAGCTAAGTTACGAATACGCCTATCAAGACATCGGTCGATCTAGTAATTGCCTGACAATTTTGGGAATTTTTGCGGTAACTGTCTTTAGATGACTGAAAGTATTTATGCATGCTATACGCATTTTTTTACACGGAAAGAAAACTTGGTTAAATTTACTACACAAATAATAACCATAATTTGTGGCTCTATATGTGACTGGAATTTTATTAAGAACTGCCATAAAATTATAGCAAAATTTTAACAATATTTTTTAGTAACAATTACAAAAATATTTACCATTTATATTTTGGTAAAATTTACTAAAATCATTTGTAAATTTTACTAAAATATTTTTTTAAATTTAATAAAACCTTTTGTAAAATTTACTAGAATATTTTGTAAAAATGTAAAGACATGGTCCTCTAACCGTGCCCAACGTCGCTTGACTTCAGTGATCGATAGATTGCTTCCTGTTAATTTCTCCATCTGTTGATCCGTTGCATCTGATTTAAGCTCTTTATTCTTGTAAAAAAGCATTTTTACAACACTTTTTTTAAACTTGGTAATTTTTACAATAAAAAAATACTTAAAGTACAATAATAGTCATAATTAAAATGTACCATACATTTAAAAATATATTACTACTGGAGTTATAAATAAATTATTTTCACTTACATTTGTTGTAGAATTTACAATTAATTTTACTTGATTTTATTAAATTTATTAAAAATCGTACCGATAGTATATAATTTTTTTGTAAATTATATTTACTACATTAATTTGGTACAGATAACTAATAAAAAATGTAATTAATACTATAATTTATAGGAAATGTTACAATAAAAATCTTTACCTACATTTGTTGTAAAATTTACAATTAATTTTACTTGATTTTATTAAATTTATTAAAAATCGTACCTATAGTATATAGTTTTTTTGTAAATTATATTTACTATATTAATTTGGTACAGATAACTAATAAAAAATGTAATTAATACTATGATTTATAGGAAATGCTACAATAAAAATAGTATTTTTTTTCCGTGTAATTGGGAGAAACTATGTATTGATTTCCTAAAATTACATTAAATATTTTTTTCGAATCACTGAGTTTTTAAAAGTACTTGTTTGATATGAAGTAAACCTTATGAACAGTTGTGGTTAAACTATTACAATTAACGAAGTGAACAATTGTGGTCCCTTCTTGCAGTTTCGCTAATCGATTTTCTAAACATTAATATTTCGAAATTTGCCTCTGAAATAAATTTCTAGGCTCGGTGGAAAAAAAAAATGTTAAAGCTCGATTAAAAGTATACGCGACGATGTTAACAAAATTAAATGGTTGAGAGAGGGAGAGATACATTTTTCAGTTGAAATAATTGAATGCAAACAGTCAGGGAAAGAGATTTATTACAAACCAAACAAAATTAGGAAATACTTTTTACTGCATGGACATACATATGTAATTCTACTCTTTGAAAATATATATTGGCTTTCTTAATGGCTACAATTATTATCATATAATATGATAAGTTAGGACAATACTAATTAAATTTTTTTTACCAACGACAACATTTGAAGTTCGTATATTTTTTGACATGAGCAGTTATTTAAAAAATTATATACAGGGTGATACAAAACTTGAACATCGGAAATCCCACATAATTTTTGAGGTGGCTGTACTGTAGTGTATAACTTCTTGAAGAGACCGACATGGTAAATCCATGTGCTGAGTTTGAATACATTTTAGTGAGCCACTCCTAAGCTATTCTATTAAACGTGATGGGAAAACCACGAACCTCTCATAGTTCAGGTAATTCAGCAAATTAAGTTTTTGACATTGACGAAACGAAAATTAATGTCAGTTTTTTTTTATGATCAAACACAAGCAACTATAGGAAAAATCCTTTATGGCACTCTGGGAGTGGTGCGTGTGCGCATAAAGCGATTCACATTGGTTTTGAATCGGTGGAGGTTATCTTCATTGGGAAAATAACATAGAGAAGGTCATTCCATAAGGATGAAGTCCTCCAGACGAAAAAATTCTTAAATAATGAAGTTCGAGGAGTACTAAGCTTAACCACATGTGGATGGGTGGCAGGTAGTGATTCGTCGTATATTTCTGCTATTCGCCGCTCTGGGCGGAATTAAGAGGGCAAGGTCAGCCGAGCACTTTCAATGGAAATAAATATCTGTAAAAGAGAGTCAAACAGCCAACAAACAACAGTCAGTGATAATATTTTCATTACTTGTTGTTCAGCTTTAAGTCAATTTTTGGGAATAGCATCATAGAAATTATTTGCTGCCGTATATTACCTGAACTATGACAGTTTCGAGGTTTTGCCGTTGCATTTAATTGAATAGCCTAGGATTGGCTCACCAAAATGTTTTCGAACTAGGCACGTTTATTATGTCGACCTCTTCAAGAAGTTATAGTGCAGTATTTCTATAAAATGTACAGGGGAGCCAATATCACTCCAAAAATTACTTGGGATTTTCTATGTTCAACTCAACGATGCATCACCCGGTATATAAAATGAATAACGTCTACATTTTGTTATTTTATCGGAATATACAATAAAATCTTTGGCTCCTTCAGAATACGGCAACAAATGGAGAATTAAAGCAAAATCGGTCAGTAAAATCGTTCAGTAATTATCTACTATATAAGTACAAATTAAGGAAGATACGATTTTTAGTACAAAGAGAGGGCATGCTACTGCGAACATTAGAACATATTTCATACCAACCCAGGTTTGGCAAACATCTATTACAATCAGACTCCTAACGGACAAGGAGGAGAACGTAATATTCCATCCATCATATCTTAAAACACATTTATTTCTCCTCCCACCATCAGACAATATGACGCGATGCAGCCATCTGTTACGCGCGGAGAAGGGGAAATTCTGCAAGCGGCTCATGCTGAACGACGCAACGTCGCCAGGTCAAAACTTTAAAAAATCGCTAGCACAAGATAGTGCTTCAAGAGTTTAATTTCACTAGATTTAAAACTAAATGGTTAATTAATAGTAATCCTATTAAATAACATATTTTATTTCCATAATAAGTACAAAAACTGAACAACAAATTTATAAAAATTAGAAAAATATTCTTATAGTACCTAATTTAGGCCAGTTCTTGGTTACGTCGGTTATTTAGGTATTGTACATTGAAATGGTAGAGCATTAGATTGAAATTTTAAAATAACAATAATTACATTTTGGATGTGAAATATAAGAATATAATTTTCCCTACATCACTAGATTGAAAAAAAAAATCACTAAACTAGTGTGTACTGTGTTCACTAAATTTGAAATTTTACTGACCTTGCCAACACTGTATCGACGGCTCGTCTTGTAAAGTTTGCGAAAGGAGAGACGAAAAACCCCTACCGTGGTTAAGGGGGGAAAGCGAGCGAATTAGGATACGACAAGGAAATCTGTTTCCTCTTTATTCAATTTATAGCTGTTATATTACGTTCTCTTTTTTGTACGTAAGGCGTCAGATTGTAATAGTTGTTTGCCCAAGGACGTTATATGTAAATGTTGGTTGTAAATAAGCATATGACAGTTGTCATAGCTCGCAAAACCGTAATAGTAAAAATATAACATCCTATTTTCACTTTGAATACATGGACTCTTATGGAAATATGCGTGAAGTAAATTTCATAAGGACTACGTTGTACTTCACACACCAATACGGTGTGTGAATTTGTACTTCACGCATCAGTAGCGATGCGTGATAGAAGATAGTGCATACAAAACGAATGTATTTGCCTTCATCCAAAGCTGCACACTATACTTTTTCTACAACCGTATTATTTAGCTTATTTAGCTAAATAACAATAATACGTTTTAATAATGAAGTTGTCATTGCTCGCAAAAGTTTAACAAAAATAGAACAAGCATAGCCACCTATTAATTTTGAATACATGGGTTCTTATGGAAGTATGCGCGAAATTAATTGCATAAAGAATACGATGTACTTCACGCACCGGTGTGTGACGTTGTACTTCACAATATTTGCCACAGCAGCCATTTTTGACATATCGTTGAATTGCCTAATTGCTAATGAGAATGAAATATATAGTGAAAATTATAGGAAAATTATTATACATTTTAAATATGTTATTGCGTTTAGTTTATATAGTGTAGCAGTGAAATCATTTAAATAGAAGTAAAAATTGATTTTTAAAGACAATTTTAAGTCTATTAGCGATTAGTGGAGCTTTTTCGAAAAACCATAGCAGCAAGAAAACACAACATACAATTAATATTGTAAATGCGGTCGGATTATACATTACATGCTATTACTTAACTTTGTAAACCATAAAAATATTCATTATTAATCCTACCTAAGATATAAAAGTTTTTTTTTATATATTTTTGCGGTAAAATATTGAAATTTTTTCAAGGTTCTCAAATTATTTTTTTAACCGCACGCAAAATTGTTTGTTTTACGATAATATAGCTAGTTCTGTTAGCACAGTGATCAGCATATTGTCTTTACAAAATGATGTTCAGAGTTAACCACATTTGATTGCAGAAAAATTTTAAATTTTTATACAAACTATGCTAATTATGTAGTTATCTTACATAAGAGGTTCAATAAGTGATGATGTGAGTGGTGGTGAACTTTCCGCAGTATTGCCAACAAACGCGAACATTTTCCAGAATGAAAAAATGTGCGGGGTAATTGCATATTATATAGTGACAGGGTGAAACTGTGCGTATTGAAAATATTGTGCCGCTAGTTTCTCTGTAATAATTAAAATGATTTTGCGATGCCCATTTGGCGGAATTATAAGTTTTTTCCTTTAGCGATAAAATAACCTTACTTGTAAAGTGAACCAAAAACTGTGAAGTTGTTTAGAAATAATTCAACTGCCTCTTATAGAAAATATGAAGTTATTTGCAGGATTTTCAATTTTTGAACGGAAACGAACATTTTAAGAGTTTTTTTTTATGATGAAATGGTTTTTTCGGGTTTCAGTTTTTTTTCAAATTGTCGCACACTGAAAGAAAATAAATTTACTATAAAAATAGAAAAACTAACCAACTGCCATTAAATTATTGCAAAATTTTAATTAAAAATTACAAAAATATTTAATAAACCATTTATATGAAGCTTCTGTAAAATTTCCTAAGATCTTTTGAAAAATTTAATAAAAACTTTTGACTAAAATCTTTTGTAAAATTTACAAATGTACTGTTGTTATTAATAATTTATTTTCACTATGCATTCGTTGTAAAATTTACACTATATTTTAGTAATTACTTGAGTTTACTAAATTTATCAAAAATTATAACTATTAGTCCAATAAACGAAGCCCTTTAATATACATTTTAGTTAGAAAGCTGTATTTTTGGTGGAAGGTAGACTTTATAATGTGAAAGAAACATTTGAATACTAGTCTATCCCTTGCACAAGAGTTAAAAAACCCTCCAAATAGGGTTAAAAATAATTTTCTTACTATAACTCTTAAACGAAAAATAATATGGGAAAAAGTTTTTTACATTTGTTATAGATCAGTAAATTTCGCACAAGAAAGGTTATTACTACTTTTTTTCTTATCTACAATCGACAAGCCGTATGAAGTCCGAAAATTGAGGTTAATCACAATATGGCACCACTGTCGTCCTTGGACTAGAATGAAGCGTCAAAGTGTGACATTTTACAAATAGAAGAATATGATCGGATTTTTAAATGCTGAATAATCCCGTAAATGATTTTTTTGCGGAAACAGGGTGCGCAAATAATATATTTATATCTATAAGTCGGTTTAGATGAAATTTGGTGGGTAGATTTAATACCTCGGCATCGCACATAGGGTAGTTTTCATTTCGAAAAATGTTCAAGTGCGTGTCGGACATCGCGCAAAGCCGAATGGGGATATATTATATAAGTTGATTTTATTTATTTATTTATTTATTTAATCTTTATTTCAAAATTACATCGATATATACATAAAAAGTAAATAACAAGTAAAGAGAAATGTCGTCAAAAAAAACAGAACAAAAGCAAATTTAGTTGTTTCAACACCTGTACCTTAATAAATTGACAGAAAGTCCGTTTTGTTGTTATTGTTTTCTAATAGTTCAATATTAAAATCACCTGTTAAAAATACACGGTGTCCTTCTATAATCTGAACCAACAAACTGCCTATTCTTTTTGAAAAAACGTTAATATCTCCCCCAGGTGGTCTGTATATGGTAATTACAATAAACTTTTCCACGCCAATATGGCATTCTGCACAGGCACATTCAAATTGTCCACTTATTGATAATTTATTAATTTTTTTCCGAACTTTAACTTTAATGTCTTTTTGAACATAAACCGCTGCTCCTCCATACCCATTTTCTCTACAGAAAGATGTTGCAAGCTTAAAATCACTTAAAACGAACGTTTCCAGCTGCTTTTCATTTTTCCAGTGTTCTGTTACGCATAAAAATTTACATTGTGGATGCTCTTCTAACAGATGGTTTATTTTATCAATAGAGTTTCCAATAGACTGTACATTTTGGTGTATTATACAGGGACTAGGGAATTTGTTTTTTCGCGCTTTCAAACTTTGATTTTGGTCAGTCTGATTTAATCCGTCTATAAAAAATCTTTTTCTCTAGCTGTTTTGTCACCGAAATCAGTATGCCGCCGTTGTTGTTCTAGCTTGTGCAAATAAGCTGGACATCTAGGATCTCTAGCAGAGTGTATTCTATCGGGCAGTTTCATTCTTTTGCAGTTAGGACAATCTAATGGACTATCTTCTGTGCATCGATGACTTTCGTGCTCTTTACCGCATTTATAACAGCACAATATTCCTTTACAGTGTTTAGCATTATGTCCAAAATAGCAACACTTAAAACACATGGTTAGATTGGTATATTCCTGTACATATGCCTTCATCAAGTCAAAAGTTACATTCTCATTTTTTATAAGCCATTTGAATATTTCTGGTTTTGTTTGGAATATCCAATTTTCTTTGTTCTTGTTTCTACACTCTTTTTTCGTAATGAATTTGATCTGAGTTTTCACATTTTCTCCAAATAGATCCTTTATCTGTGGATTATCCTCTATAAGTTCACTTATAAACTCTTCAGGTGTATAACCTTTTTCTATCCCACTGATCATTAGCATTGGTTCGTTATTCTCCAATTTTTTTGTATGAAAGTTACTTTCATTTTCCAATAGATTATGCAGTTTTTTGTTTTGATTATCGTCATGACACTCTATGATTACTCCGCCATTTTGCAAAAGTTTGACTCTCTTAAATGTTTCGTTGCCTTGTCCATTTTTACATAAGTTCTGTTTAATTTCCTTAAGTACCTGTTTTGAGTCTTTGTCTTCCCTTGGTCTGATTAGAATCTCATTTTTCTTACTTTGAGGGGGGGTGACCCATTTCTGGACTCCAGTTTTTTCTTCTGGATTTTTGTCATCGACTCTTTTTATTACCGAGCTGTAGGTTTTCTGGGGAGTTTCGACTACTACTATTGTATTTTCTTTGGTGTTACTTAATTGCGGAAATTCATCTTTTGGCTGCGGATTTTTCATAGTCACCACTTTATGTTGAAGAATAAAATTTTCTTTTTCTAATTGGCCAATTTTGTACGCTAGACTAGTAACCAGCGAATGTATTTTGAATGTAGCCTTTCGAAGTTCTCTTATATCATTGTTGCTATTTTCTGGGTTTTCCGTAAAATCATTAATAATTTCAAAGGATTTTTGGAGAGTTTGAATCATATTTTCAGTGTTATTACGCTCAGCGGTAAGTGATATGTCATTAATCTCTTCAACCTCCTTAACAGGGTAATTTTTTGTTTCTACTTCCTTGCGAATTTTTTGTCTGTCTGTGGTTTCAGGACTGCTTGAAACAGATCTTAGTCTTTTTTGCGAGTTTTTTCCCTCCAATTTGTCAGTTCCGGTTGTAGGCGGTGTTCTGGTTATGTATTTTTTAGAAGTAAAAACTTCATCGTAGTTTTCATCTACTTTTGGTTCAACCTGTATGTTAACTTTGTTTACAATATCATTTGCCTCTTGTTTGTGTTTATTTTTATCAAGATTAGTTCCTATCTCGAATGGTGTTTTGGCAAGGTCACGGGCAATTTTATTTACATCTTTTTTAGTAAACGATGACCCCACTGAATAACTTCTAGTTCTTCTATTAATATATTCCCTAACATGTTTGGAATCACTAGTTAGTTTTTCACTTTTGTTATCCATGTTTTATTGCCATCACATCGATACGAAATTGAAACCTTAAAATTACAGCAAACTTAAAAAAACTCGAGTAAAAAGCGGAGCGATTTTAAACACGTCCGTTCACTTCTCGGTTCACTATCACATATATGTATATTAAACAAAAAATCTCCCAGAATAGCATATGGCGTAGATTTTTTCGGAGAAAAGATAAAGGCATTAATATGAAGCAAAAAATGACTTTTTTGCTCTACCCTACAAAAATCGTTTTATATATATACTTCATTGGCAACGAGCATAATTATTATGCAAAATTCACCCCAATAAAATTATGATATTATCTGAAATAATTTCAAACCATTTAATATTTTTGACCTTATTTAGACACCATTTCACAAAAATGTTCCACAAAACCTTAAAACATGTTAAAAATACAAAATAATTATACTACAATACAATACCTGACATACCAAAAAACTTTTTCAGACACCTGTGTCGAGTCTTAATTGGCTGATAGACAGTGTTGCCCAGTTGAAAATTTAATGCCTTCGTGACGTTTTGGAGACGCCGATCAACTCTCAAAATGCAGATGATTCTATGGCTATAACTATCCGAGATATCGTAAAAATGATTATTAACGTTTTTATTCAGATTTAAATTATCTACAACTTTTGACTGAAACTTAATTTACTAGTGTGTTTTGTTTCGAAGCTACGGGTCAAAAAATATTTAAAATTAATTTTCCATCCCTTATGCAAGGGTTGAATACAAAATAATATTGAAGTGTCTTTTCAAATAATAAAATGTGCTTTCCACAAAAAATAAAGCTTTCTAACTAAAATGTATATTTAAGGAGTTCGTTTATTGGACTATATACTTTTTTAGTAATTATGTTTATTATTTTGGTACTGATTAATGAAAGTTGTAATTAATATAATATTTTATAGGAAATCGTACAATAAAATCTTTACAATAATAATTTTACTATAGTGTTTACCCCGTGCATATACATTCGTTTGTAAAATTTACAATATATTTTAGTAATTATTTGATTTTACTAAATTCACTAGAAATCCTAACCATAGTTTTTGGTAAATAATGTTTAGAATATTATTTTGGTTTACTAAAAAAAAAAATATATTTTATACTATATTTTATAGGAAATTTCACAATAAAATCTTTACTATAATAATTTTACTATATTTTTGTTGCATGCATAGATAGGACTTTATTTGGTGATTTACTCGCTAGAAGTATTACATTAATATGTTCCTAAGTCAGTCTATCTAGTTCGTATATTAAAAAAAATAATAAAAAGTTCCCTCATATCATATTTTAATTATAGCAAACCTGGTTTGTTCGGGTTTGCTCGTTGCCGTGGTGCTTTTAAGTTAATGAAATGGTAGGTATATTGGTAGAGTCAATACGCATGACTGATTTCTATCAGCTTGCTTCCGTAACATGCTCCTCTCACACCAAACTTGGCCTTTGCATATCCGCCTCGTACCCTTGGATTCGATAAACAATTCCTCAATAGGCTGTGGTGTTAGATAATTAAATCGTCGATGACGGCCAAATCCAACCTTAATTCGCTTGCTTGGTTCATAAGGATGATCAACTAAAGGTCAAGATTCATCATTTTAGCTAAGCAATGCAACCAAGGCTAAGAACTAGGTTATACTATTGTTTTAGAGGTGGCCGATATTTTAAATTATCCGATGGAATCACTGATAGATCTGATCTTAATAAAACAGTACGTTTACCGCCGAATTCATTGGTGACTTGAGAATTCGTCTATGCATTCTTATTTCAAAACACATTAAACTATTTGGTTTATGCGTAGGAAATCTTTTGTATTTCGTCTTTTCTGCGGGTTCTGCAATAAAAAATAAACTTAGTTCTACATACCTCGTAGCTTTAACTAAACCTTTAAAGGCAACAGTTAATGAAGCTTTTTAGCCTATCTTAAAGGAACTTTTTTTTATTTTTCAGGTTACGAAAACCAGGACTGGTTTATACCATCTCCGGCACTTCAGGTGGACGAAGCAGATCTTAAATTATCACCGGATCAAATCCGAGAAACGCTTAACTATTTCCGTAAGTATCACAGCTGATTGTAGAATAACATATGTCTTTAACAATGAGACTATAAGATTGAAATGGGAATGCATTAGTTCGTCAAGATGCACGAGTTAGAAAGGCTCAAGCTTGATAAATAGGTACGATAAAAAAAAGTTCCATCTCTAGCTCATAGTCTCACGAGCATTACCATAAAGCAGTCGCTTAGTACATGGATTAATTTTTTCTGACCTCATTGGTATATCCATAAGAATCATTTTGTAAATCATTCAACTTTGAAAAACCGGGCTTTAATAATAATGAATTAGCTATGCGAACTAAGACTAATAAGGTTCTAACTAGCCACAATAGGCATGATCGATGGCAAAATAGGGTTGAACTTTGTTATAACTAACGCAATGTTATTGACAAGAGTAATCACGTGACTTTTAGATTAACCAATCATTACTTAATGTATAATTAGGTATGAAAACCCTAGTAGAAGTAATTAAGTGGTTTACCGTTATTAACAGTCGAGCTGCGAAATGATTACTTGGTCAGCAAGATTTTACAATTGGTCAGTAGAAGAAAACATGTCTAGAAGCAGTTTACTTCAGAGGTCCCGGGCACTGTCAATTTATGTAACTTTCTAGTGTTTTCTTTTGCCGAATGCAGAAGGAAATCGGCTACAAAAGGTGTAGCGGGGGCGGGTTTTCACTTGTTTTCCCAGGGCACTGTCACGATTCAGAAATGTTTGCTGTCCATAAGTTGCTGACCAACTAGCCATTTTGGCCGTCCGATTAAATTTTTCTGTTCGCAAAAATAAGAATATTTTGCTAACCAGTTAAATGATACCCTGCTTAAATCATGTGTCAACGTCTTCTCCCTTGTTAGACTTAATATTCTGCCTCCACAAAGTTATCACGTGCCTCCCTTTATATATTATATATATCTTAATCTAATAATCGTGCTGCCTGGATATAATTCCAAAATATCATGCATTTCTAAAAATACCTGATGAACCTGATAATTTAGGATTATCGAAATGTAAGACTAAGCCTCTAGTTTATTTAAGAATTTTGAGTTATTTTAAACTTACACATATGTATCTATATAATTTTTCGAAGAAAAGTACAGCATCAACGAAAATATAAGTTATCTTTGATCGATTTATTAATTCCGTCATTTTCTTTTAACTATAAATACAATATTTAGTAAACCTGTTGCTAGTCGCTGAACCAATTAGTACTCGTCCGGTTTTCCTCAAGTACAAAGTACAAAAAAATATTTTTGAATATACAGGGTATTTCAAAAAAAGTGACGTCGTGAAGATATATTTTTTAGGTTTACATGCCATATATTTTGTTGCTTATTTGGGTTTGTATCTTATGGCTACTTACATACGTACTCCTAAAATTTTATTGCAACTTTATGCAATCGGTAAAAAATAATTTTTACACACTTGTGGTAAAAACTAATGAAATATAGAAATACGGCCTTGTTAAGAAAAGTATACACCGTGATTATTAAATAAAGTCTAACAGTCTCATTAATGAAGTTTGATTGATACGAATTAAACAGGGTGTCCAAAATTAGTGTCAAACCTTTCAAATTTTATAGCAATTTATTTTTCTTATTTTTATGTCATTCGATGCAGAATTGCGATATGGCTGTATTTAGGAAGATGTTTGATTATTAATTCTGAATCGAATGATATAAAAATATACAGGGCCTCGAATTTAAAACTGCTTTTAAATCGAAAAGTTTGAACCTAAATTTTGAAAAAAAGCGTACAATTCGTATGAATCAAACTTGGTTAACAAGACTGTTAGACCTTACTTATTAAAGGGTATCATTTAACTGGTTAGCAAAAGATTCATATTTTTGCGAACAGAAAAATGTAATCGGTCAGCAAAAATGGCAGTTGATCAGCAACTTATGGACAGCAAACATTTCTGAATCGATCAATAATTAATGTCATATTAAAGTGCTCTAAATTATTTTGGTACGCAAATTAAATATATGAGCGGTCCACTTTTAATCAGATATTAGTAAGCAATCAGCGGGTAAGCAAAATATTTAATCTTGGTCATCAAAAAAAAGTAATAAAACGTGAAATAGTGACAGTGCCCTGGGAAAAAACGCGCCCCCGCTGCACCTTTTGTAGTCGATTTCCTTCTGTATTCGGCAAAGAAAACACAAGAAAGTTACATAAATTGACAGTGCCGCCCACAATAACGAACTTTGCCGATTATTCAAAACAAACGCAATCCAATGATTTATATTGATAACCATTCTTTTAATATGCAAACCTCTGAAGTAAACCGCTTCTAGACATGTTTTTTTCTACCGACCAATTGTAAAATCTTGCTGACCAAGTAATCATTTCGCAGCTCGACTGTTAATTAAGCGAACACATGATATTACAAGCGGACTGATATCGGTTAAATTCTTGACAGTTTGTAGCATTTTTTGCAGAACAAGTGTTGCAGCCTGATTTTTATTTATTGCAAGCAAAATCTTTTTATGCTGACCACATGATTTAATGGCGCGAACCAATTTTAATAACGACTAACCATTTAATTACTTCTCTTTATTAAGTACCTTGTATAATTGTATTAACAAGGCGTTATTTTTATTTATCATTAATTTTTAAAATAAGTGGTTTAATACTGTTTTTTTTAATTTTTTTTTTCGCTGATATATTGAAACCGATTGCAATAATTTAGGAGTATGGAAGTAGCCAAAAGAGACACCGAAATAAGCAATGGCATGTAATCTAAAAAAATATATCATCATGACGTTACACTTCTTTTGGATTCCCCGTATATTCATAAATGTTTTCCCGAAACATGCCTTAGATTACGCGTGAAGTCTACAAAATATCAAACTCCTGACTTAATTAATAACCCAGGTATAGAACACGGGAGATGAGATGCAGGACCCTGTAAGGTAAGGTGGGGTAAGAGTGTAGCAGAATTTTAAAAGTTCACATGTATCAGGTATTTTTGAACAAACTAATTAGACTATTTAGTTTACATTTTAGTATAAAACCTTTATGGATAATACCTACAGTATAGTAAATTACAAGTGTATGCAACCTTCTATCTTGTTTCGTAATTTTTTTTTGTTTTTGTTTTGGGGTCGATATTACACACTTACCATACAAAACGTGGGGAGTGTGTAAGGAAGTCAGATTTCACATAAAATTTTATGTATTTATACCTATGGTAAGAGTGTAAAATTATAATGTCCACCTTATGACAACCAGTTGAGAAAGAAAGACTATTTGCTTCTAAAATGAAAATATCTAACTGTTGCTGTTTTATTACATTTGTGCAAATAACCTTCTTTGGCAGTTTATAGATGGCAACACTTATACATACAGTGAGTCCCAGAAGAAATGTCTAAATTCATTTAAAATTCAGCGATAATGGTGAAGTTAACGGAACGGGAAAAAATTTAAATTCTATGCATGGTTGGGTTTGGTGATAAAACACGTACTCAAATAGAAACAGCCCAATTATTTAATGAAATCCATCCTGATCGTCCTCCCATATGTCAAAAGATGGTGAGTAGAATAGAGGCTAAGTTTAGAGAATTCGGTCATGTTAGAGATTTGCCTAAATCTGGTCGTCCTACTCGAGATGAAAATGAACAACTTGACGTTTTGCTTTCCTTGGAAGAAAATCCATGTACTCCCCTGTCGCACACTGGGGCCGATTTACACATGCCGAAATCTGTTGTTCACCGAGTAGTTCAAGCGCACAAATATCACCCATACCCATATTCCAGTGCATGAGTTATTTGAAGATGATTTCGATAGGCGAAGTGAGTTTTGCGGACGCATGCAAAATATGTGCAATCTAGATAATAATTTAGTAAAAAATATTATTTTTTCGGATGAAGCTACGTTCTATTTGAATGGTAATGTGAACAGACAAAATTGTCGATATTGGGCAACAGAAAATCCGCATTGGATGATAGAGGTTCACAGCCAGTACCCTAAGAAAATAAATGTTTGGTGTGGAATCGTACGCAAAAGAGTAATTGGTCCATTTTTCTTTGAACAGTCTTTAACTGGACAAGTATATCTCGAATTTCTCCAACTAGAATTAATTCCAGCATTAGTGGCTTTATTTCCGAATCCACTGGATCCAGACTCCCCTGACGAAGAACTGATATTCCAACAAGATGGTGCTCCTCCGCACTATGCGGCCACTGTGCGCACATTTTTGGATGAAACCTTTCCCAATCGGTGGATTGGAAGGAGAGGACCTATCGAATGGCCTGCTAGGTCGCCAGACCTAACTCCGCTGGATATGTATAGGACATGGTACATGAAACATGCTTAGAATTCAATGCAAAATTCAAGAATGAAATAAAAAATATATGTTTCATTTGAAAAAATGAAGTTGATGGTCGTAACTTATTTTTGAGCTACCCTGTATAGGTACATGAAATTACCACAAAAAAAAAATTAAAAAATCAAAATCGACGGGTAGGAGCGTTTTTTGAAAAAACTTACTGCTGAATTTTAAATGAATTTAGACATTTCTTCTGGGACTCACTGTATATGATTTTAAAAGTTAGTTACACACTTACCCCACCTTACCCTATAACATAATTTGCTATAATCAATTTGGTAGACATGTTTAATGTGATAAAGCAAGTAAATAAATATTACGAATAGATATCATTGTTTGTGTTACTTTAAACATATTTTAAATATGAACATGCAAGTTTGGTTTAAAGTTGTATATTTTAACGTTATTAAGTTAATGATTGCAATTTTTTCCGTTTCGGAATAGTGACGATAATAAAATAAATTGTTTTGTGTTTACGCGTGTGAAACATTATTAGTGAGTAATAATGACAATAATTCGAAATGTAAAAAATGTTTTATTTTTACAGTTCTATGTAGTAACCGCGTGAGCCAAATGACAAAAACCTACGATGACATAGAAGCAGTCACAAGGCTTCTAGAAGAGGTAAGTTTTTAAATAATTATTTTTAATTGTCCCGCACTAGGGTGGTGTCTAAAGACACGCCTATGCAATTCTATGAATTTTAAAACTTTATATGCATACTTTCCCTACCGGTTTTTGTCGAGAAGACAACGTGACGTTAAAAAAATACGGACTCTTTGAGTGCAGAGACAATATCCTTTTTAAAACGCAAATATGAAGATTACAAAGTATCGTCTTAGCAATATAAAGCGCCGTCTACACATAAGGTTTTACCTGACATCTTAGTCTTTAAGTAAGACTACAATGAGGTTTTACCTGACGTTTTAGGTCTTCAAGTAAGACTGTCAGGTAAACCGGTTATAATAGTCCGGTTTATACATGAGGGTTTACCTGGCGTTTTAGGTCTTCAAGTAAGACCCTAGGGTAAAACGGTTACAATAGTTCGGCCTACACATGAGGTTTTACCAGACGTTTTAGGTCTTGAAGTAAGACTGTCATGCAAAACGATTATAATAGCCCGGTCAACACATGATATTTTACCTGGCATTTTAGGTCTTGAAGTAAGACTGTTCGTCAAAACGGTTTTAAAACCCGTATCTATACACACAGTTTACTATTCATATTTCAGATCAGTTTTGAAAGGTCGCTATGGAGGGAACATTTCTTTGTACTGAATAGTGAGATTAAAAAGAAAACAAAGTCCGTGCCCGTCAGTTTTCTCACATTCGTCTTCATTCAGTTCAAGTAGATCGTTCTTAATGCTGTCCATAGTTAATAGTTTATCTGATACGTTTTACAAAACTTGATCAAGTAAAACCTCATGTGTGGACACAGCTTAACCCCCGGAAAAACGTATGCTGACGGTTATAACGATGGGTTCACACGGCAATATACTGCAAGTTTTTTTACAACCGAATAAACGGCGATATGTTCACACGATACAAAACCGTAGTTTTCGTCCAGCGATCACCTGGAGTAGACGTGTGATGGATCCACGCGTTGTTGTACCTCTATAAAGTGTCCTAGAACGTATGTAGTGGCGTCTGTGAGTCGGACGAACATCGTTTTCCAGAATGCTGAACACGATGGCGGCGTCACAATTGCGCAACCTCTTAAAACGGCCAAAAACCACCCCCCAGGGGTTAAACGCGCTTCAAGAGGTTTCCCTGCAGAGAAACACACTTTCCCCCCGTTTTCGAGGATGCTGAGCACGTTTGTGGTGTTGGATATCGCGTCCGACCCCTCCTCCCCCTCTCCCCCCGTCGATCGTCGAAGATGTTGAGAATGGGGAAAATAGTTGTACTTCTCTTTTGGTTGTAATGGTCTCTCATTCCAGTCCAACTGAAAAAAGATAATCAAATAGTTTGCGCAGTTTATTTTTTAGAAATTTTTATTTTTTTAATTTACCAAAAATTAACATAAATATGTACTACTGATTATTTAATAGACCCAGAATTGATATTCGTTAAAACACGTGTGGCATCGCATAGTGAAATATATGGTTACTACTATGCAAACCGAATACGTTTCAATTCACTCGATTTGCTGAACAAGCCCGGTGAATATTCGGTGGATCTCTTCAACCGTATACGTTTATTTGCAGTGCAAACGATGTTCGAACGGTTCTATGTCAATATACATATGTGTCACTAGTTATCTTATTTCAGATACCAGTCTTGTCTAAGAATCTTGCGTTTAAAGAATCGATTAGCGGGTTTAACAAAAGTCTCCAGTATTATTGTGAATAAATATCCGTAAATTATATAACAATAATTTTTTAATTATTCTGAATAGAACTAGGAACAAAGTAGGTACAGTCAAATGTTTGACAATGTAAAACGGCTAGCTCACTCCTAACCTCCCTTTATATCAATTTATAGAAAGAAAAAGATTTGGAACTGACGGCTAGAATTGGCAAGGAGCTATTACAACAGAATAACAAACTAGAAAACACAGTATCGTCGCTGGAAACTGATTTGAAAGCTGCACACGAAAAAATCACACAGCTTAGCCATGAAGTGCAAAAGAAGACTGAACTTATCCAGATCCTTACCAACGATATGGACGAGTCAATTTTCGAGACTGGATCGTCTGGACGAGTCAATTTGGACCTCATGCAAAAAAGAATCGGTAAGTGGTCATTTATATTTATCTCGGATAATTAGTAACCGCACTGATTCATTAGAAATTGGGTTTATTATTTATCTACGTACGAGTAGGTAGATAACATAAAATGTAATGTTCTGGAAAAAGCGGTATAACTTTTAAACTATTAAAGATAAAAAGACAAATAAAGAAGGAAAATGTAGAAAACAGCGTCAAACTACGTCAATGTGTAGCTATAGTGGGGCTATTCGCCAGTGAAAAGTTTATCAAAATTTCTGCCGACCCGTATTTATCAATTACACGTAATTATTGGATAAATTTTTCATCTTGCTTACAAGTGATAAATCTGTCTCATTGATCCACATTTTTAAAAAGCGTTTCTAATTAGGGCGAGTACTAGAGAATAAGTTTTAATAAATGTCAAGTTTGAATGGTTGGTTGGTTGGTTGGTTAAAGGCGGGGGTCGGTTTAAAGGCCCGAACTTCAAATCACTGCAGCCTGTCGGCTTATTGTGTACCCCGATCTTGTTAGAAGATGTTTGTTCCTTCTATGAGGTCCAGTAGCCTTCTACCAAGCTTGTCATGTGGGAGGTTGTCACCACGTTGTATGTTCCCGAATATATTTTGTCTTCTACGGGACAGCGCTACGCAGCGGTATATTATGTGTGAGGCGGTTTCATCCTCTTCGCCGCAGAGTCTACATTCAATGGATCCGTTGTGTATCCCTATCCGTTGAAGGTGTTTTCGCAAGTGGCAGTGGCCTGTTAGCAGACCCATCACTTGTTTCAAATGGAGCCGCGTCAGGGTTAACATCCCATTCGATAGTATTTTCGATGGTTTTCCCATTACGGCCCGTGCGTGTATTAGACCAGGTAACTCTTGCCATCGAGATAGGTGTTGTTTTTTCGACCATCTATCTAATGTTGTTTTTGTTGCCTGTTTTGATATTCCAAAGGCCGGGTCAGGGCCCCTGAGACCCTGAATGACTTTATTTTAATATATGCACATTTTTTTAGAATATCATTATTATTTACCCATGACAAACGGAAAACTACTTAAGTAAGAAAATATGTACTGTTTTTTGCAATGTATTTTCTTATTTGCCGACATTGTTGAGATGTTTTCTTTTTGAAATTTTAGTCACATTACCTTAAACTTATGACACGTCAAGAGCTTTGAAGTCTAGAGTAGAGAGCATAAGATAGTATCGATATCGACTGCTATCGATATTGCATTTTTAAAAGTATTTCTCGAATTATTATAATATTTAATTTAGATTCTGGGAGTAATCTTTTCAAATATAACTCGAGCGTCGTTTTAATTATCGTTTAAATTTTTCTTTATTACACTCGAAGTTTTAATTTTTTGGAAATTTTACTCAATGATCATTTGGGCATGTTTATTCATAGATCGAGCTTCGCTCTCGGGATTTAATCAGAATAAACATGACAATGGCATTTCGTAAAATTTCCACATTAAACCTTTTCATGAAAAATGGTATCGATAAAAACTAGCGCTAGTTATATTACCTTCGATAATATGGCAGTAACGTTTAAACGATAATGTGAAATTTCATGTCTACTTTTATACTCATATCAAATGCATTAGTTATTTTAAAACATATTTGAAATAAGTTCCGCTTTATATTTGTGGATTGTATTTATAGGTGTGAGTTGTCAGTAAAAATAAACAGTATTTACTAATTATACTACTGTCAATCTTGTACTTTAAAATAGAAGTGTATAACATAAAGTTAATAAACAGAAAATTATTTATTAGAAGACGCACTCTTTTAGTTTGGTCCATGCTTGGCCAGAATTTCAGTTTGGGGGTCAAATTTCGTATGTGTGTGTGTGCGGGGGGATCATTCAAGGAAAAGTTACGAAAAGTAATACCCTGCCGCGTTAGTCAAACCGGAATATATGGTATTTTTCGTGATAAATTGTTTATTGGGGGGGGGGGGGGGGGGTTACGACCCCCGTGACCCCCCTGGATTTGTCTTTGTGCTTGGCTCTATGGCTATTTAGTTTCATCATATTTACATCGACAGAAAATATGAATTTTTTTTAAAAATATCTTATTTACGAAGTTAAAAATAAAAGATACAATGTAGCGACATGGGCTGGGCGATTATTGAAAAAGATAATCGATTGCTGATTAACTAAAATAATCGATGTGTTGATATTAACCGATTAATCAAATATTCAAGTAATCTAATTACTAAACAACTGACTATGCTTTTGGATGTAAAAATAGCAATTATTAAGTTGCTTAATGTATTTATTCACACTTATTGATATTATGCTTGTCGCTCACTCCAAACTGTCAAAACTGTTTAAACTGTCCTGTTCAAAACCCAAACTAATAATGAAGAAATGACATAATGAAAGCGATTTCATCGCTTCTTTACCACTTGCCTATCTTCATCACATTTCCGGCGGGCGCTTTCATTTTTAGACCCTCAAAAATTAAGCGGATAGAAAGCATTAAAATTATTACGTGGAATATGTGTTGCAAGATGCAAAGGCTTCGATTTAAGATTATGAAAAATGATCGAAAAATCGATTATTCGAAATGTCGATTGATCGAAAAATCTATTAATCGAAAAATCGATAAATGGAACTTTGGATTAATAGATTTTTCAATTTATCGATTTTTATTATTTTTGATATCGTCTAATCGATTAATCGCTTATTTATCGGTTAATCGATTATCTATCGATTTTTCATTAGGATTGTTTTTTAATTAGCTATATTCAGTTAATTGTACAAATTATGTTAAGTTTGGATCAACTTTGACATAGCATAAACAATATTTAATAAAATAATTTTATTGGTGATGATAAAAACTATGCGAAGATAAAGTTTATTGATACAGAAATAATTTTGTAAATGTTTGGTAAAATTAGAAAAATCCGGATGTGCCCAGTTGTAAAAAATTTAAAAAAAAACTTTAATTTGTACTAGAGAGAGATTGGTACATGGGTAAATACAGTGAAATCTCTCTTAGGCGGACACCTACGGGACTGTCTAAATGTGGCCGCCTAATAGAGGTGTCCGCCTATGGGAAATTTGTTATTAGGTAATATGTAAACTTCGTTTTACGTTCGTGTTAATGTTAGAATTCCACTTGCTTAGTAACTCTTCTTCTTCTTCTACGATTTCAACCTTACAACTCAGTAAATTCAGGGCGCGCGGACTGCTTTCGGGGAATCACACATACTTTCATTCGGCGAAGTCCTTTCGCTCTGCCGCGCATACGCGATTGGTCGCCGGTCTGTTTTCAAGAGTTCTTGCACCGTACTTATTCGTCCCCAAATACTTTAAAAAAAATTTTGTCCGTTTAAAGGAGAGTTTTTGCACTCTTTGGATGAAACAGTCTGTCCGCGTCCGCCCAAGAGAGGTTGATTTTCATGGAATTTCATATACATATTACCGGACTATGAAAAAATGTCCGCTTAATAGAGATGTCCGCTTATCAGAGGTGTCCGTTATGAGAGGTTTCACTGTAATTTTAAAAAAAAATATTTTGTTAACTATTTTATAAGAACATTAAACCTCGACAAACCCGACCTTCTATTTTTAAACCAGACTCTGTTTACAATATGATATAATATATTTACTCGGTGGTTTAGAAATTTTAAGCAAGTTATCATCGATAAGTTTTCTCATTAGCATATTTCTGATTAAGACGCCGCGAAGTAAAGTTGTGTTACATAAGTTATAAACATGTGATATTGAAACGCACCTCGAAAACCCAGTGTAAAAATAAATATTGAAATTTCTGTTTAGCAGTGTCGACCTTATTACGGAAAAAATAGAATCTTTTTTACATCTATTTATAATGGTGATTGTAATCTTGCCTATGGAATAATAACAGTATGTACACAAGGATAACACTAACAATCGTTCGCGTTAAGATGGCACGGGTCAGATTTCTATATCTCAAACTGGCATGTCGTTTAACTAGATTAAATTACAACAGCTCGAGATTGAAATTGTCTCATATTTTTAACAGAAGCGAAGAATCCGGTAATCTTACTGTAACTTTCTTTTTCAGCTTCACTTCGAGATGAAAACAAAGCGTTGAAATCGGAATACTGTCGACTGGCTTCCACGGCGGACGAGATTGAAGCTCAAGAACAAAGGCTGATGCTGGATCTAACTGGACAGTTAAGTAAGTTTCCTAATTCTATGAATTACAGTTGATATGAAGACAGTTCTAATCCCTATTAATAATAGTATATTAAAGTACAAGTTTTATAAAGGATCATATTTTAGCACGCGAACAAATTCGTCGCCGCAAGTGGCTCTTATTGTAAAGGGACCAGTCAAGGCAAGTGCCATGATAGCGTTATAAAACGTACTTTGTAGGATTTTTCTATTTTACGTATTTTTTAATAAATAAAATACATATTTAAAAAATATAAGGTTTTAGTATAAATTTTATGTTTATAATACTATCAAATTATTATTTTTTCAAAGTAGCCTTTGATACATGAAATCCGTGCCTTTCCAATTATGTCTCGGTAATTCAAAAACGTTCTTAAAAATTAAACAATATGAACAAGATGATTTTAGTTTAACTCCTCCTTTAAAAAAGAACGGTTTTACCTAAAAGTTAGGTAACACAACCATAAACTCACAGGTCACTCCGCGGCATTGTATCAGATCACCTTGTGGAGGTGTGTCACAAAACAAGTATTACGCGCAATGTTGCCAAACTGTATAAAAATGTATAACTTTAGTTTCTTATAAAAATAAGTATTTAGCTTTCCTTAGTATCCAAATAGAAAATAAATCCAGGACACTGGCACTAGCAAGGAATCCAGTGCAGAGACATCTTCAGTTTTTTTTCTATGGGAGAAGCTTTATGCTCATCACGTATCCTGGTGATAGTGTGGGACTGCATAAAGTTTATACTCACTAAAACCCCTTCGGCCTCTTCTTTCCAATCTCGGATCATGACCGGCATATTGTCTAGAGAAAAAAACACATAGTGAAATGGAACAAATTACACTAAATCACACACACACCACGAGTTTCAAATTAGTTTTTCTGACGATAGGTACTTTTATCAGATTACACAAAATCACTAAACACTAACGCATAATTACACTTTACAACTTTACCGTACATATAGAACAAAAGCACATAGGAGATAGGATACAAATTATTTCAACACAAGATTTCGTAATAGTACACAAAATTCAGAAATAATAAAAACGCTAATTTCTAATATGCCTCACATCAAATTTATTATTCCTTTTACTCTTAGAATGGAAGATGTTGAAACTGACCGCCTTCCGCTTCAATACAAGCATGGGTGTTTCGAAGCGCTATTCGAACATTCAGAAAAATACCGGGAACTAGAGCGCGGTTGTCATTTTCGAGACTTCCACGTCGAGATTTGCGCGCCAAAACTTTAAATGAAAATTAGATTAAAAAATATGAATTTTATCCTACAGCAAGAAAATTATGCAGAAAAATAATATTACAGAAGGAAATTACACAATAATCTTATAAGACAGCGAGAATACGCCAACAAACATCTCAGGAATTGCCGGTTTAAATATAATACGTCATTTCCATAGCACCCTGTATATATGGTATTCCATAAAAAGTTGTTTACGGCTTTACGAACAATATTTGTTTTTCTGACACCAAATTCTGGCGCTTTGAGTGTTGAGTTGAGCGAACAAACCCGAACAAACCCGAGTATGCACGCCACTCTACATATATTAGCTTTTAATAAAATTAGGACTAAAACCCAAAGTTCACGGTTATCTAATAGGACGGATAAAAATATTGCCTATCTGAAGTATTTCATCACATTTTTAATAAAGAGAAGATTGCGAAAAAAAATTATTTAGTTTACTGACGATATGTTAAGACGGGCATAACGAGTTATTATTATTATTATTATATAGTTTGCGTTCTTGTGATTTCGTTTTTCAAAAAAGTTATGTATGCCAATACAGCAACAGCAACGGTGTGGTAGAGGTGATAAACTAATTCTTCTGTTGCTTACAATTATGGCGCAATATTGAAGGTACAATAATTTTTATTTTTTCGTCATAAAAGAAATATCCAGTTTATGTAAATTAAATAGGTTTTGATACTATTATGATTTGCAGCTGAAATTATAACCATACTTTATATGACAATTAATTTAAATCATAATTTTAACTACACTGACTGAATTTATTTTTTATTATATTAAATAGTAATTTACGTTAAATTTTTTAGTTTATCCTCAAAAAATGTATTTATATTTGTGGTTTATGAGTATGATTATCTATGTCCTGTGAATCGGTCAGTTTATCAAAGTAAATTGAAAATTTATTGTTGTGTGCTGTTGTTTTCGTGTTATTTTTAATAAATTGGCAAAATTCTTTTGTTGGGATGGAAAAATAAATGCTTCTATTAAAGCTTAAAGCCAATAAATATATCGGTTTTTGTCGGTTTTATTCCAAAATGCCGAATTTGAAGAAGATAATTTAATTTATATCATATAAATACCTAATTTGCACAATAAATATTTTTATAATTTTTATAACGTATTATAATAATAAACCTTTTAACCACGTTTAACTACATACTTTAAATCTAACAATAGGAAAATTACTATACAAATCTTCTCATAACTATTTATTTTTATGATTTAACAACGGGTTCATGGGAAAAATTATTTTACACATTTCTTTGTTTTATTTGCATATTTTCATTAGTAATATAAGTGTAATAATTGAGAAATTTTTCTTAAGATCCCGCTAAACTGTGTCTATACAGGGTGTGCCAAACAGGCAGCGAACGAACAAAGTGAGAAAAATTATTATCAGTTTTTAGCTTGCGTAGGTAAAATCCCAGAAGATGTTTCCTTTTTTAAACTGAAACAGATGAAGGATAATTAGAGTTTTATGGTAGTTAAGCAATCAACGGTATAATGTAATACTATTATTTTAATTTAGCTTCAGTTCTAAAAGAGCGTCATATAATTTTTTTTTGTGGAAACAGGCCAATTCAGCAGCGAAAAATTTGAATTGTGCACCAAGCTGTCCAGGTACTATTCAAATCCTTAGGAGAGAGTCAACTAGGCACGTTCTTTATGAATCTAAAATACGTTAGGATATCGGCTTCAAAAGGTGTATCGGGGCCAGTTGGCAATTGTTTCCCTAGGAAACTGTTTATAAACAATATACTTAACGCCGAAATATAATAAGGCTGGTGGCGAATGGATCCGTCTCCGTTTGGAGCTTGGTGCTGTATTGGTCGCTCGATGGCATGCACTTTACCTAGTGGTAATAAAGTGCTGAAATGGTGCCCACACGTTTTGATAATAAACATAAATGCATATACAGTATGTCCGGTAATTAATGGTACATGAAAAAACCACAGACTTACGTAAAAATATTAGGATTTAATTATACTTACCTATATCCGAAAGTTGATATTAACTGAGATACAGGGTGATAAAGTTAAAACTTCATTTTTATTTTTCTCTAATAACTTTAAGAGAAACTAACGTTTTTTTACAAAATTTGGCAATTATGATTTTTATGGACGAGAAATGAATTTCTTTGTGAAATTTTAATGTACAATGTAGGGGGCGCTGTCGGCGGCATTTTTCGCACATTCATTGGTCATAATTTTTTGTGCCTTAGTGTATTTAGGGTTTTAATGAAAATAATACTTTCCTCATATACAGGGTCCGCAAACGAAGCGTGGACGGAAGATTAAATCATTATCGAAGAAGTTATCAAAAATACTAAAACAGCTTAAGGTATGAGATTAAGAGCGGCATGTTTTAAAATATAATATAATATAAAATATTTAATTATGCATTATACAGGGTGGCCCAAAAAAGTGCGACAGCATAAAGTTGTATTTTTTTAAATGGGACACCCAGTATTTAATTGCATATTTAGGTTCGTATTACAATCGTTTATAAGTGCCTCAAATTTTATTTAATTTGGTTTCGTAGTTTCGGAGAAATAAATTAAGAACTAAAAAAAAAAATTTTGCAGTCCTGAATAAAAAAATCAAAAAAAAAAATCCAGAACTATTTTTTTAACCTCAATATTGAGCGAAATTTATGACAAGAGGTCTAGAGATACTATGAATGTAATTGCGTTTATTTATTTTATACAGGGTGTTCATAATAAGCTTTCAAAAACCCCACATTTTAAAATAATTTTTCTCAAGTTTTTCAAATGGAACACCCTGTATATTATTTGGCTATTTGACGTAGAATTCATAGACAATTTTTTTTTGTAATACAAGCATATAAGTTATATCCAGCCGTTTTCGAAATAATTGTAAATATCATAAATTATGTTGTTTAAATAGAGTTTTTATTGGGAAATTTTTTTATAGGCGACTAGACTAATAATTGTAAACTAAAGTAAATGTTCAAAATAGCTTCCTTTTACTTAATTTAATGATTTTCCTCTACTGCCAACAGAACTCTTAATTCATTTTCTTCATTAATACCGGGCTTATTGATTATCATCCTTTTTGTGTACGCAGTGCTTCCTGTTGCTACAAATCTTTGCAACTTCTCGAAGGTTTTTGGTCTCGGATTTCTCTTAATATCTGGATATCTTTCAGTATATACTCGGCTGGCGAGGAGGCAATTTCTTGCACATTCATCCGGTATAAAAATCATATTTACCATTTCTAAAGTTGTAAAATTGGACATTTTGTGTAAGTTAGTACTTAATTTCGACGACTGAACAAACGTAAAAAATTTTATTTGACTGTCATAGTGACAATCTAAACAAAAAGAAATCATGGCAACTCGATTAAGAATAAAAAATAAAATTAAATAATAAAAGTAGCAAAAAATGCATGATTTTAAAATTTATATCGAAATAACTAAAATACGGTAAACTCTAAGAGTAAAAGGAATCTATTTTGAAGTTTTACTTTAGTCTTAGTCTAGTCGCCTATAACAAAATTTCCCAATAAAAACTCTATTTAAACAACATAATTTATGATATTTATAATTATTTCGAAAACGGCTGGATATAACTTATATGCTTGTATAACAAAAAAAAATTGTTTATGAATTCTACGTCAAATAGCCAAATAATATACAGGGTGTTCCATTTGAAAAATTTGAGAAAAATTATTTTAAAATGTGGGGTTTTTGAAAGCTTATTATGAACACCCTGTATAAAATAAATAAACGCAAATACATTCATAGTATCTCTAGACCTCTTCTCATAAATTTCACTTAATGCCGAGGTTAAAAAAATAGTTCTGGATTGTTTTTTTGATTTTTTTATTCAGGACTGCAAAATTATTTTTTTTAGTTTTTAATTTATTTCTCCGAAACTACGAAACCAAATTAAATAAAATTTGAGGCACTTATAAACGATTGTAATGCGAACCTAAATATGCAATTAAATACTGGGTGTCCCATTTAAAAAAATATAACTTTATGCTGTCACACTTTTTTGGGCCACCCTGTATAATGTAAAATATTTTTAAAACATGCCGCTTTTAATCCAATATCTCAAGCTATTTTAGTATTGTTGATAAGTTCTTCGATAACGATTTAATCTTCCGTCCACGCTTCGCTTGCGGGCCCTGTATATTACGTAAAAAGGTATACTAATTTCAGGTCGCCCAGAGTTAGCGTTTCGGGGATATTTACATCTAAATTGTTTAGTGCGTTAGCTCAGGCAAGCAAATAATATTTCGTCACTTCTTACCAATAAACTTTTACATGATAATTAATGTTCTAGTAATGGCAATTGGGAATAATAAATACAACAATTGGATTGTTCGGGTTTGTTCTTTAACTGACTTTAATTAAAATAAATGTGACCCTAGAAAATATCGTGTCGAAAGAAACCAACAGCAATGAAAACACAAACTCAAAAATTAAACATTTTCAGTTGCATAGCAACTGCATCTCTAAATTTTATTTGTTTTCTCATAGGTTACTTTAAGAAAAAAATTTTTGTTTGCAAATTAACAGTAAATTGGGAAGGGTGCACTAAACAATTTAAATGCAAATATCTCCGAAACGGAACTCTGGGCGACCTGAACTTAGTAGGTATACCTTTTTTACGTAAGAAATATGAGAAAAGTAATATTTTCATTAAAAAGTTTAATACACTGAGGCACAAAAAGTTATGACCTAATAAATGTGCAAATAATGCCGCAGACAGCACCCCCTACATTGTACATTAAAATTTCATAAAAAATCAATTTCTCATCCTAAAAAAAAACATAATTGCCAAATTTTGTAAAAAATCATTGGTTTCCACAAAGTTATTAGAGAAAAACAAGAACGAAGTTTTAACTGTAACACCCTGTATCTCAGTTAATATCAACTTTCGGATATAGGTAAGTATAATTAAATCGTAATATTTTTACGTAAGGAGTCTGTGATTTTTCCATGTAAAATTAATTAGCGGAAAATTAACTATACGAAACTATTTTTAAATTAACTCTTACTTTTCTGTACCATACATGAGTAAGTGGACGTCTAAAAATGCTAAGTCAATAGGGCAATTAATATTGGGGGTATTTTTCAAAATCAGTCTCGATCTCGACAAGCCATCTCATTTTTCACAAAACTTGACTTATTCACGGATGGGACAGATTTTATATACAGCGACTGAGCCGATAGCGATGAACAGTATTTGTTGAGATTTTTTTTACATAGCTTACTTTAACTCTAGAGTGCGTCTCGCTGTATACTAATGCCTATTATGTTTATTTTTTTTTAGCGTGTGCAAATTCAAGTATGGGCTATCTGGAAGATGAAATAGATAGAGTTAAAGAAGAAAACCAGATGCAGCACGAACAGATACTGGCATTACAGGCTCAATTGCAAGATACAGAAGATAAATTACGAAAAGTAAGTATTTAAAGGGGCCGAACTTGCCCGCTCTACTGCTAGATTTCTGAAACTGATGGTTGTTTTTTTTTTGTTTCTTTCTGTTAATCTCTACCAACACCAACATTTTTTTTTCTTAGTCCTTAAACAGTTTTGACGGTGTTGCCCAATTTAACAGTTGATTTCGCAGTTCCATTCTCCTATTCATTTACAAAAATAAGAAGCTAAAGGTATTTTTTTTTGTATTTTACCATATTCCAGATAAATCTGTTTTATTTATTTATTAACAATTACAATGCCTACTACTCGATTAACAAGTCAGTATTGTGGTTTCAAAATTTTTAAACAAAATCAGATTAATTTCGAAAATGGTAAAAAATATCGAATAAAACAAAATATAGTTTTTTACAATATTTTCGATCGTACCTGTATAATAAAGAACTTCAGATTTCAATTTTAATAACGAAAAAAAGTACTGACATTATTTTGATTTTCCCTATACGGGGTGTTACAAATTCGGCTTTCACCATTGGGGATTTCGGAAACTGTAAGAGATACGAACTCGGATAAATTGGGGAAAAGTTGCTTAATTATCGGCCCAATAATATGCCGCAAAAAATCAAAAATAAATACAGGGGCTTTCAAAATATTTGGAGAAATCTGAAATTTTGCGTTTTGTTTTTTAGTTTCCCTGGCTTTGTTCGAAGAGGTGTCCAAAAATAAATTTTTATTCTCCACAAGATGGCATCATCAGATCTTTCATGTGACGTTTCGTCTTTAGGTCACGATCATCAACTTAATTTTTTTTAAATACGGGCCTGAATTTTTTTGTTTCAATTATGAAAATACTATAATACCCGTAGTACGCTCCTGTAATTTACTTTTGTTTCGAAGAAAATTAAAATTTTTAAATTATTATTGCTATTTCTATCTTTAATTGTTATTGTTATTACGTACTACTACTGTTTTTTTATCTCAAACTAATAGTTGTATCAAATTTCTACTTAGCGTAAGTAAAAGTAATTTATTTTATTAATACAAATAAAATTTGACTCTTAAAGCAGCACTTTCTTAAGACGTTTAAAAGAGGTATTGAGTTTTATATTTTCGAATTATACCGAATTTAAAAAAAAAAGATAAATTACATGAACGTACTATATAAGGGTATCTTAATGAAGATAGTCAATTTAAGGAACAAAACGTCGGAAAACCAGTATGTGTTGTATACCGCTGAACGTAGACTTCGGTCCTCTTTCATAATTTAAATAAAAAGATACAGGCCTGTATTTAAAAAAAATTAAGTTGATGGTGACCCAAAGACAAGAAACGTCGCATGAAAGATCTGATAATGCCATCGTGTGGAAAATAAAAAGTAGCAATGAGAAAGTGACAGTTATTTCTGGACATCTCTTCGAACAAAGTCAGGAAAAACTAAAACCCGAAACGCAAAATTTTAGATTTTTCCAAATATTATGAAAGCCCCTAATTACACAACTTTGCCCCAATTTAACCGACTTCGCATCTCTTATCGTTTCCGAAACCCAATGGTGAATCCAAATTACCTAATTTTAATTGTAACTGAATGCTTAATCATTTATTAAATACTTTTTAGTTACTCACTGAAAACGACGAAATGCAAGGATTACTCCAAATAACCAAAGATAATCAAGGGAGCTTGGCGGTAGAATTATCAGAATTTAAGGCGAGATATTACGAAATAGAAGCACTGTTACGCGATGCACAAGACCAAATTAGGAAGCTTAGGAAAAAGCAAATGCCGGGCGCTAGGATAAGCCTGTTTTCCTCACTGGGCGCCACCGGAACGGCGCCGTACGACAGCTTGCAGAACGAACTGGAAATGTCGATGCATTCCGAGCTAAGTGTAGATTCTGGAATATCAAATACTACGGACATGTAAGTGGACTTATTCTTTATTCTCGTAGTTCGAACTAGGGATGGTTGGAACAGGGTATTTTAAATAATAGGTGCAACCTGTTTCAAGGAACCTGTTCCAGTTCCAAACTGTTTCAAAAGGTTCGCTGCTATTCTGTTACGTCGTAACGGCGCGTCGGCATTCTGATATAGCGGGGTTGCCGGTTGTTATTAATTCTTTCATTCATTCATTAACAGAAGCTTTTAGGGACTTTTATCTTAATAAAAAGTCTATCAACTCGAAATAAAAGTAACCCGCTTTGGAACTTTATACAATGATAGATAAAACAAAACCTAAAGTGTAATATATGCAAGTTACAAATGTCGTATACATCTTTTATAATGAACTTAAAACTACATATTGAAAGAAAACACTCGACTGTGCAAAGAGGACGATTTTTCTTTATTTAGATGATACTGATAATCGGTGTTTATTCGGATTTGTTCACTTATATTTAAAATAAATATTTCTACGATACCGCATAGAGGCATACTGATACCGTGGACACAAATTTTTTTTTCCCGTATTTCCGAAAAATATTAAACATCGACAACACCGCGCAATTCAATCCCTATTGCTATCTGCTTCTGCTCCGTTGCAACTGACAGTGTCCGAGCATTCGAAACTGTCAGGTTGTTCCGGCCGCTCCGGCCAAACGGGTTGTGTCGGCGTAGCAGACTGATCAGCGAACCACACGGCTCCAGCGAAGAGCGAAACAGACTGTTCCAGCGGAACAGGAAGACCTATCCCCACCCATACCTGTTCCGACATGTTCCCCACCCATACCTGTTCCGACATGTTCCCCATAAAAACCTGTTCCGAAAAGAACAGACCCTGTTCCAAAGGCATCCCTAGTTCGAGCTTCAGTTGGGGTAGAAATTTAAAATACGACTAGTAAAATAGTGCACTGTTTAATGTCCATGTTTTAACTGTTATTTTATTAGTTAATTTGCACGAGACCAACAAATGTGCCGTACCGTTAAAAATTATAACATAGCTTCCTAGCAAGTAAAATGAGATAAACCTAGGACGTACTCAAGATCCCGACCAAACACGAAGGTCTATTTATAAACGTTTCACTTCAGTTAAGTTCAGTTGCAGTTCGCTGGGAAACAATTTCTGTTCGCAGGTCTTTCGCGGTTTGTTCGGGTTTGTTCATTGGTAAACCTGTCACGACCAATAACGTGTTAGGATTTTAACTTCACATGACATATTCTGACTCCTCATTTCAAAATTAAACACAACATTATTTAATTAGTATAATATACAAAATCAAGTGTACTCTCTGCACGAGGAAGGTAAAGAACGAATTTATAACCATAAAAAGACTAGACGTCACGAAGACGAATTGATTTCAAATTTGTGTGATATTACTATTGGTTGTGTTGCAATACGTACATTTTTCGCTTTAATTTGTATGCAAATTGTGGAAATAATTGTTCAAAAAGGCAGAATGAAAATGTGTTAAAATTATAGAATGATTTTCTAAAGAGTTGACATGTAAATATGACAACACCGACCAACATTCAAACGGCCGCGTTGATTATTTACATCTCTCGCCAGTGCCTACCGATTTTATGAATTTGACATAAGATTTTGTACACGGTGATCATTTATAATGTGCTCCCCTCCTAAATTTTTTGTTTTTAGCATTAGATAAAATTGTTAAATACAAAAGTTGTACAGAACAATGTAAGCTATTTGCAGAATAATATATTTATATACAGGGTATTGCAGAAATTAGTCACAGGTTAATTTTTTTTTTTAAATGGCACATCCTATATATTATTATTTTTTTAGAATCTCCTAAAACTTCGAAACATTTATCTTATAACATGTCATATACCTAAATATAATAGTTTTCGAAATAATCGAATTTTAACTTAGCGCGGCTACATGCATTCAAAAATATATAATATTCTAGATTTCAGTTCTTAGGTGGCCGTGCTAATTGCCTAATGGCGGTGACGGAGAAACAAAAACGTTGTTTGTTACTGACAGTTACTGACATATTTAGTAAATATAACATTTTTGCGATAAAAATGCCTTATTCAGAAAGGGAAAAACAATTAATTTTGCAAACATTTATTAAAGCAAACAATAGCGTGAAATTAGCTAAAAGGGAACTGCTCAGAATTAATCCCCGGATGCACGTTCCACACAAAAACACATTTCATCGAATCTATGAAAAGTTTCAAGAAACATCCAGCTTGGCGAGAAAGAAGAGAACAATGGAAAGAGACGAAAATAATGATTTAAATAATATACTACTAAAAGTTGAAGAAAATCCAAACATTTCTTTAAGAACAATATCGACAAGTTTAAAGGAAGAGCTTGATAATTCAAAAAATAGCTCTTATGGGAGAGTTCAAAACACTCTTAAAAGATCTGGATATAAACCTTTCAAAATTAGGCCTGTTACAAAATTAACGCAGAGACAACGAGAAAAAAGAGGTGAATTTTGCCAAACTATGTTGGAAAAAATTAATTTAAATCCTAGTTATTTCAAAAATATATTTTGGACCGACGAGTCATCATTTTCAACTAGTGGCATGATAAACAGAAAAAATACCAGACAGTGGGCAACAGTAAATCCCCACTGCTACAGGGAATTTAAATTTCAAGGTCGTCAATCTGTCAATGTATGGTGTGCTATTTTAAACAACAAAATAATAGGCCCCCATTTCTTTAACGTTACTTTAAATGGAGAACGTTATCGGAATTTTCTTCAGCAAGAACTAGAGGACTATTTTGATGAGCTTCCGTTGGAACAAGAGAGAAACATCGTCTTCCAACAAGATGGCGCTCCACCCCACAGTGTAGTAGCTGTTACAAACTACCTTAATCAAAGATTCAATGAATGGATTGGAAGGAATGCACCAATAAAATGGCCACCTAACAGTCCTGATTTGACGCCGATGGATGCATTTTTATGGGGAACGCTAAAAGATCGAGTGAATGCAAATACCATTGAAAACACTGAACGTTTAAAAGAACTTATTAGAACAGAAATTCTAATTCTGAATGAAGATTACTCCCAATCTATCACTGCCGCATTACAAAGGTTACGAAGAACGTATAGGAAATGTATTCAACAAAACGGTGGCCCAGTTGAACAATTTAATTTGTAATTACCACAAGTTTACCTATTTTTCTACATGTAAAATATAAAACTTATTTACGATTTTGCGTTTCACTTTAAAATAAGAGCATATATATTTATTTCATCGAAAAGTTCATAAATAGTGGTCTCGTATTATTGTAGTAGCTGGCTAATTAATTAGGTGGCTTAAGAACTGAAATCTAGAATATTATATATTTTTGAATGCATGTAGCCGCGCTAAGTTAAAATTCGATTATTTCGAAAACTATTATATTTAGGTATATGACATGTTATAAGATAAATGTTTCGAAGTTTTAGGAGATTCTAAAAAAATAATAATATATAGGGTGTGCCATTTAAAAAAAAAAAATTAACCTGTGACTAATTTCTGCAATACCCTGTATATAAATATATTATTCTGCAAATAGCTTACATTGTTCTGTACAACTTTGTATTTAACAATTTTATCTAATGCTAAAAACAAAAAAGTTAGGAGGGGAGCACATTATAAATGATCACCGTGTACATTGCTTATTAATTCGAAGCGTCATTTATGGTTATTTTCCTTCAATTGGTTTTCATCTCAGGATTTGTGGCTTAAAATATAGCAAGTCATTTCCATAACACCCTGTATAAATATTTTTTTTTGTTGTTGTAGGCCGCAATATAAGAAAGTCTTCGAAACAGTCCGTTGTGCTTCCCAAAACTCCCTCAGTAGTACAGAGAGCCTAGGCAGTTTGCATTCGTCTATAGGAGGCTACGTCAGTAGTTCCAGTACGGGGCAAAGCTGTGGGCCACGTATGAGCGTCATGTCGCAGGGAGGCCATAACTACAGAAGATCGTCTTCGTCTATTTATAGTAGTAGTTCGTTAGGATATCCCAGTTTAGACTCTGCGGGACATTCTGATAGCGAATCGATGCCGACTACTGATTCGGAAGATGGTTATCCGTAAGTACTTTTACAAAATAATGATTTTTTTTTTAAGTCGTCCATCTCTCAGTGGAGTGAAATTATGAAGAGGTAAAGAACTCAAAATGGGCTCCACTAGTTTAATAACAATATTTAAATCTTAATTTTCATATACCGGGTGATGTATCGTTGAGTTGAACATAGGAAATCCCATGTAATTTGTGAGGTGGCTGAATATTGACTCTCCTGTACGTTTTACAGAAACATTGCATTATAACTTCTTGAAGAGGCCGACATGGTAAACCCATGTGCCGAGTTTGAGTACATTTTGGTGAGCCATTCCTAAGCTATTCAATTAAACGTAACGGCAAATCCATGAAACTCTTATGGTTCATGTAACACAGCAAATACCGTGATTTTTAAATTAATATAAGTTTCTTAATTTTTAGGCTTTCAGTCTTAATTAATTAACTTTTTTATCTTTCGTAGTGGCGGTCCTCAAAAAGGCATACCAGGTGTTCCAGGAGCTACAGAGCTTGAAGCAGCGCTCCAAAGGCTCACCCCGGCAGCAGTTTTGGCGAGAAGGGCCAATCTTCAAACCGGTTCTGCATACGGCGGTTACGATTGTGACACTTACTTACCTTTCGGTTGTCGAACACCTGATAGCCTAATGTCGACTGGATCAAGCAATTACTATAGTGGAGGCTGGAAATTACCTGAAAAACTACAAATTGTAAAACCCATGGAAGGGTCGCAGACACTGCATCATTGGTCACAACTCGCACAACCTACATTCGGAGGATTATTAGAAGAAAGACCGGGAGTTAAAATAAGGTAAGCCTATTTTGGAAAAAATTGGCAGTGGTTTATTTTCACACCACTTTCTTTTCTACCCTGTACAATATTACATAAGGGTATACTATAACCGATGGGCCATAGAGCAATATAGTCCAATAAACGAAGCCCTTAAATAGAGATTTTAGTTAGAAAGCTGCATTTTTGGTGGAAGGTAGACTTTATAATGTGAAAGAACATTTGAGTACTATTTTAAGTCTATCCCTTGCACAAGACTTAAAAATCCTCCAAATGGGGTTAAAAATAATTTTCTGGTCTATAACTCTTAAACGAAAAATAATTTGGAAAAAAGTTTTTTACAAATGTTATAGATCATTAAATTTCGCACAAGAAAGGTTATTACTACTTTTTCCTTATCTACAATCGATAAGCGGTACGATGTCCGAAAACAATTTTTCGACCAGATCTTTAATAAATGGAGGTTATGCACAATATGGCACCACTGTCGTCCTGGGACTAGAATTGAAGCGTCAAAGTGTGACATTTTACAAATAGAAGAATATGCTCAGATTTTTAAATGCTGAATAATCCCGTAATTGATTTCTTGCGGAACCAGGGTGCGCAAAAAATATATTTATATCTATACGTCGGTTTAGATGAAATTTGGTGGGTAGATTTAATACCTCGGCATCGCACATAGGGTAGTTTTCATTTCGAAAAATGTTCAAGTGCGTGTCGGACATCGCGCAAAGCCGAATGGGGCTATATTATATAAGCTGATATATGTATATTAAACAAAAAATCTCCCAGAATAGCATATGGCGTAGGGTTTTTCGGAAAAATTAGTGCATGTCGGACGCCGGGCGAAGCTATTATATAAATCGATAAAGGCATTCATATGAAGCAATATAATATTCCAGAATAACACAGCGTAGTTTCCATCTTGTACATTTATTTTTTATTTAAAAATTCAAAGTTCAACTAAAATGGATTAATGTGAGACTATAGATAAATTTCACTACACAGTTATTACGTCATACTATTTTTAATATAGGACTGTATGTTACATAAAAATGTGCATGACTTTTTTGCTCTACCCTAAAAAAATCGTATATCCACACTTGATTGGCAATGAGCATAACTATTATGCAAAATACACCCCAATAAAATTATGATATTATGTCAAATAATTACAACCCATTTAATATTTTTGGCCTAATATTTCATACATACCTTTCACACACAAAAATGTTCCACCAAACCTTAAAACATGTCAAAAATACAATATAATTATACTACAATAAAATACCTGACATACCAAAAAACTTTTTCAGACACCTATGTCGAGTCTTAATTGGCTGATAGGCAGTGTTGCCAAGTTGAAAATTTAATGCCTTCGTGACGTTTCGAAGACGCCGATCAACTCTTAAAATGCAGATGATTTTATGGTTATAACTATCCGAGATATCGCATTAATAATAAATATTTTATTTTTTATTCAGATTTAAATTATCTACAATTTTTGACTGACACTTTTTTTCTAGTGTGTTTTGTTTCGAAGCTACGAGTTAAAAAAATATTTAAAAGTAATTTTTCATCCCTTATGTAAGGGTTGAATATAAAATAATAATGAAGTGTCTTTTCAAATAATAAAATGTGCTTTCCACCAAAAATGCAGCTTTCTAACTAAAATTTCTATTTAAGGGCTTCGTTTATTGGACTAATACTAAACACACGGTGTAGAAATACAAGGTGTTGAAGTGAAACTTTATTTTCTAAAATAAGCCAGAATTTGAAAACGGTTCGATGGGTGTCATTGAATTTGTGGTTTATGTACTGTTTTCAAATTATGGCCTAATTAGGACGTGAATTTTTGAATATTCGATAATTAATTTGAGTAGTGTATTTAATAAACAATTTTTTGTTAGAGGAGGAAAAGAACTTGAAGAAATGGGACTTGAATCATACGGCCTAAGCGACTTGGAAGAGGACGAGGAATACACCAATCCCGGAAAGATGTTTGAAACATCCGTACATACGTATACATATACGAACAGCACGATTATGCATCCGGACGACGGCACTTTCGTCACTCCCAGCAATAGAGGTAGCCGCGTTGTTTCTATATGCAGCAGTATACAAAATTCCCCTCCCCAAACTCCCGTTCCGTCTAGCAGGAGGAATTCATGTAGTACGTTTTCTACTACAATGGGACTTGCTAAGATGCTTAATGAAAGAGGTATGTTGCTTTTGTTTGCACGTGCTTAGCTTAGCTTCCAGATAAATTAAAGTTGTGGTTAACTGGTAAATTGATTACGATTAATATTTAAAAGTATTAAAATTACAAATACGAATTTGGAAAACATTTCCTTTAAAATACACAATCAGCCTTGCAGATTCTCCGGTTACAAGATAATGGTAAAAGGCTAGTCAAGAAGCATGGGCTGTCAGTTCAAACCGTCATTTTATATATTAATTAGAGGTATATTTCCCTTAAGGGTGATCTTTAGCAAAAAGCCGATTCAGAACAATGAATACTAATGGGAAAATGGTTCCTGCTGTGATATTATGTGCTTTTGATTTGAAATTAGTGTACCTGTGTTGTTGTACTTCATTTGCAAAAAAAGTAAATTTTTCGCTGTAATTTTTATGGAAATAATTGGGTAAATTTGACGACATTGCTCACAAATGACGTCTTTGACTAATCGTATGTTTAAAGCCGTATTAGAGTCAGCAATAAAAATTTCCGGTGCAATGGCAATTATAATTGCACGCATTCATGCGCAGTGCGCTAATAGTCAGAACCAACGAATACTTATAACCAGGAAGAAGACAAACTGCCGTGTTAAATATTCGAAGCAGGCGATGATACGGCGACATCCATTATGCCTGGCGCGCACGTGCTTTTCAAATGTCACTTTTGTCCAAATTTGTATTACTGTCAATATTTTAAAGTGACATTTAAGCAAAGAAAACATCAAAACCCTTTCATTTGATTTACTAAGTAGAGAAAATCAAATATTAGGATTTTGACATAGGTTTTCAGCTGTAAATATCGCTTTAAAATTGTCCTTACATACTTTTATATTATTATTGAACTAGTAACAATACTAGAAATACAGAATTCAGAGATTGAAGGTTGTAATTAGTTTTATTAAAAAAATTGGAAATAAATCAAAATTTACATAAAATATTTTACCATCTTAAACTTCAAACAAATCAAGGTAAATACAATACTATATGTTCAGCTACTAACCAAGTAAATATATGCGCCATCATTATGATTATGAGCTTCCAATTTGTTTGTTTCGTAGCATACTCCTGGCAACATTAGTGATCGAAGTCCTCTTTAATGTTCAGTCATTATGGGATTCTCAATTAAACTATGAAAGGAAAGAATTATTATAATAATATATTACCGGACTTATCAAAATTCTGACTACGGGTTAATATAACTTATATAGCTGTAAATATTATGTTGTAGCTTTTGACTTTTAGATTGTAAAATTTAAGTAAAATTCTTTAAAAATTGCTGTTTGCGTGAGAAGTTTGGGACATAATGGAACAATTTTATAATGTAAAATAACAATAGCGAATAAAAATTAATAAAAAAATATTTCAATCATAAATTACTTACCAGCAACAAAACGAAAAGGTCCGCTTTCGTGAAAAGAATAGAAAATTAAGAATTATTTTAGAATTTAATGACGTTTCCTCCACCATTTTCAATCACATTATAAATCATATGTTACTTGATTTTTATTCCATTCCAGACGAAGGATGTTCGGTTGTAAAATAATTTAAGAACTTGTGCTGCTCGCATTCTATGTCTGTCTCTGTCTGCATCAACCTTCTCCGATTCATTAAAGGGAGATAAATATGGCCTAGGTCAAATCGAACAAACCCGAGTCTGATATTGACACAGAACGATAGACACAAAAGGATAAACGTATGGAGTAACCTGCCTGGCTGTGACGTCACTTGCACGGCCTACTTATATGCTTCGATCCCCGCCATAAGAGGTCTCACCGGGCTGGTCAGAACAGCAGTTGGTAGGGTCGAAATCCCTAAAATACCCCCAGAATTAGAGATGGTAAAACGTGTTCATTTTCATTAGCAGTTAAAGCAGCTACTGCTACTTACAAATGGCAGTTCAAAAAAGTTGGTACGAATTAGCAGTACATATGCTTAATAAAGAATATGAACTGTTAATTTAAGTACCAGTTGGTTTAAATAGCCATTAGCTGATGTTCATAGGTGCTTCGACCAACTAATAAACATTTAAAAATAACAGAATGATCCATCTCTACCCAGGCTTGCACCGGCAATGGCAATGAAAATGGCGCGTGCCCCATTTCTGGCAATGCGAGACAGCTGATCGAGAACGGTGTACTGCGCATGAATCCGTGCAATTTTAATTGCCAGAAGACTAGAATTGCCGACTGTAATACGGATTCCATTCTCGCATTGCGCCGGCAATGCGAACAGTATTGGGGCAGCTGATCGAGAACGGTTTAGTGCGCATGGATACGTGCAATTATAATTGCCATTGCCGGCGCAAGAGACAAAAATTGCCGACTCTAGTACGGCTTTTACCAATTTTCAGTAGTGTACAGGGTGTCTCGTTTTCGACACTTTTTGGGAGTATTATCAAAGATAGAATGTTGCGGTTTTCACTTTAGTTTCCCACTTTTTAACGAAACGGAAGATTCTGGTGTGAAACTCGTCATGGCTCTCTCAGTTTTTGATCTACAGGGTGATTTTGAAAATCTTCGCTTTTTAGACACCTCTCGTATTTCCGTTACTCGTTAACTTATCAAAAAGGCAAAAACTGACCTTGTTAGAGATTTTTGCTTACAGTTTAGTACCGTAGCCAGCTTTTCTCTAAAAATTTTAGTTTTCAAGGATATTAAGAAATGTAACATTTTTAAAATAGAAATGATAAATTATTTTTTTAAATAATTGATGATATTTTTAATGATTTACGTTACTTATAACAGTAAGCCATGAAATACTTATTAAGTACCTAAGAGTTTTTATATTCTTTTTTATTTTTTTTTTAACAAGGGCCGTTTATGACATTATGAAAGTATTATAAAATAGTATTTATAAAATATAAAATCCAATGAAAGTTCTCAAGAAGCTTCTGAATTGTGAATTTCAATAGATAATGCATTTAAAGTCCTATCATTAAGATAATTTATCATATCTTGGGATTGTTCTATTTCATATTATATAGGTTATAGGTATTAGAAACATGGCAATCAGATATATTTGCTCCTTAGGAAATAAATTTAGTTGAACACATGCTTCTAAAGGTAGTTTAAATTTCTTGAATGCAATGCAATTGCAATTTATTATTTTTTGAGTAGTAGTTTCCAAGATATCGCGAAATTAAAAGCAGTCATCAATAATTTTAACCATCTACCAGCTCAAATATTATGATCAAAGGCTTGGCAATAATGATCGGTGGTTTGTTGTTTGTGTCGTCTTGTTTTGCAATGGCTTTTGCCTCCCTCTAGGGTTTATCATTAGAATTATGAAAATTATTTAAATATAAACCCTGTATGGGGATTAAGAATAATAGCCAGTTGTTGTCATTCACAAAGTTAAAAAAATAATTGTCGCCCTCTACAGGTAAGTGTATGGCCATAATGGCGCACCGCCCATAGCCTGGTACCATAGCACCGCACAGTAGTGGCCATAACGGCGCACCGACCCTCGCACATTGCCTTGCCTCTCGATCCGTTTGTCTCTCGACATCGAGATATAAACATGGACTGTGCGTTGTCATCATCTTCCGATGAAGAAGATATTATTTTAGACGCTAATATAACAAAGTGGCATGTTTAAACAGAAATCAAGATTACCAGTGCATCCTATTAACACAAAGCGAAGATTCTATGGAGAATTTTATCACCTTTATAAAGATTTAAGGAAAGATCCCCAACGCTTTTGTGAATATACGAGAATGCATATAAATAAATACCTTTGATTATATCGTAAGCACAGTGAAAGGAGAATAAATAAAAATTGGAAGAACTGCCATTCTCAACCTATATCAGTGGAAGAAAGAGTAATGGTAATTCTCATATGTTCAAAAAAGCGTTGGGAATAATGAGAGTAGCGTGAACTATACAGGGTGTTATGGAAATGACTCATTATATTTAAATCGGCAAATACTGAAATGAAAACAAATTGATAAAAAATTACTCACTTTATCTGAAACCCGAAAAACCATGTGGGTGCGATGGCCATTGCAACACAAAGAATTGTAAACGCGAAGAAATACGTGGTCAGCCGACGCGGTCGCGAAATAACCTTTGACGTATGCACACTTACTGAAGAACTAGTACTAGCGCCGCATGGCGATTGACCGATGTGCCTAATCGGTCGAAGGCGGGGCGCGCGTTTTGATCTGGTATCATTGTTGCCGCGACTGACGTACATACAGTTGGTAAGTAAAAACAGATGTGTACGGCGTTGCACCGTGGAAGCATGTCGGATAATGAAAAGGGATTTTTACATATTCGATTTAAAAAAAAGTGGGTAGGGTTTATCCAGGACACTCAAGGAGTCACCCGTTTAAATATAATAAGGTGTCTTTTGACATAGTGAACTAAAATTTGGCATTGTTTTAATCGAGCAAAATATTGTTAAAAATGCGAAAGGTATAATTCTTTTTATAAAAATAACGTACAACTTAACCTCCTTTAACTTCAACCCACTTACACCTCCTATCCTTCAATGACTGTATTACATCAGAAAATGATTCTTTAGTGCTAACTATACGCACACAGCTAGTTACTTTTATGTTCCTTTATTTCAGGTATCAAGGCAGCCACGCCTTCAGCCTTCAACACTCCAAGTGGTGCCAACAGCTTCACTCCTACAGCTACGCCGCACAATAGCCCCGATGGCAGCCCTGCCAGCACCCGATCCTCTTCACCCGAACCGTACGACGACGACACCTTTAGTTTACCTCAGTATCTGCTGAGTTCGGTGCCTCAGTTCCTACGAGATTCCGTGGGTGCCGGAAGTAGTAAGAAGACCAGCTTAAGCAAGGGGCGGAAAAGGTCCAGTAGGCACGAGAAAGAGGTAATTGACTGCTTTCCTCTGTTGAAGATGACTATTTTTGAATCTATGTTTGAAGTTTAGGTGGTAGATTGGCAGGTGTTGATAAAAAGTAGACTATTGTTGGCTGTGAATTTTTTGATATTTTTTATATTGGTAGTTGGTTATATTGGTAGTTGGTTATTGTCGATACAAATGCATTAACGTATAGTAAAGTTTGCGTTACACTGTTTATCTTTACTGCAATAAATCAACATCTGATTAATCTCCATTGTTGAGGTCTCGACATCTTCAAACCGCAATAAATGGGTGTAGGGTCGGCTTGAAAATATAACTATCTACAAATTGATCTACTCTTATTTTGAACTACAGATACGCCTAGTTAGAATGGTATAATAATTAGGGATGCAGGTAAATAAACTTATTACTTGGGCTCTTCCCAAAAAGAGTAAGCTTGGGGCCTTTTATGGCCAGAGGGATAATTAGGCTTTTATGGCAGTCAAACGATCAACAGTATAATGTAAACTTTCCTATACATAAAAGGTATCTGGTTATTTTTAATACTAAGCCATATATACACTACGCTAATTACTTAATTATCGAATATTCAAAAATTCACGCACTAATTAATAGGCCGTTATTTCGTTAATAATGAACCATTTTAATAATTTTTGTTTTAACTGATAGAAAATTGATTCTAGAGTTTGGGGCAGAGTAGTTTACGTTCTGATACATCTAATTGTACGGGGTAACGAACGCATAAAATCTAGATGCAAGTAACTTTCCTAAAAATTTAAATTCGACATATCTTAGATAAAAATCGAATTTGATTTATTTTTTTAAATAAACCAATTAGCTGTATATTATCTGTGTTAGACACTGGCCGTAAAGTATCGCCAGTCACTCGAGGTAACAAAAAATTACCATTTCTTCTAAATATGTTATATTTTCGAAAACGCGTTTCATATGCGATTTTTTACCTCTTTTAGCTTTTGCTAAATAAAGCATATAATTCATTTCAACATAATAAAGTCCATGATACAAAATGTTATGCAATTATTTATCTATTAATTTAATTCATTTAGTTAACATTAAAAATACAAAATCATTAGATACCCAAGTCATACCTAGTTTGTATCTTTAATGTTTGAAGTAAATGAATTAAATTATAAATAATTGCGCAGGACTCTGTATTATAGATTTTATGTGTTGAAATAATTTTTATTTTTTACTTAGCAAAAGCTAAAAGTGATAAAATGTTTCATTGATTGCTTATGAAACTGTCTTCGGCAATTTTTTGTTCGGGTTTGTTGAGTGGCCTGGCGATACTTTTCGGCCAGTGTCTAACCCAGACATATCTCTAATTGAATAGGTGATTCGAAAAAGGATAAAATTCCACTGGAATTGCGCTGGAATTTTATCGTTTTTCCGATCACCCATTCAATTGATTTAGTTAAAAAATTAATTAAATAATACTTTTATATAAGTATATCAAATTTAAATTTTAGAAAATTTACATGCATCTAGATTTTATAAGCTATCCTGTACAATTTGATGTATCAGGACCACTACTCTGTCCTAAACTATGGATGAAACTGCCTCACACATAATATACCGCTGCGTAGCGTTGTCTACTAAACAAAATATCTTCGGGAACATACAACGTAGTGACAACCTCCCACATGGCAGGCTTGGTAGAAGGTTACTGGACCTCATAGAAGGAACAAACATCTTCTAACATAATAAGGCGGAAAATTGCAGTGATAGAAGTTCGGGCCTTAAACTTGACCCCCCGCCTTTAACCAACCAACCTAAACTATCTATTTTCTGTCAGTTAAAATAAAAATTATTAAAATTGGTTCATTATTAACGAAATATCAGCTTATTAATTAGGACGTGAATTTTTAAATGTTCGATAATCAATTGGCGTAGTGTAGTATATATAATTATTTTTAAAGGGTCTAGTTTTTTGATTTCTTGAGCAGTCGAGGTAATTAAATTTATTTGGATATCGTCTGTCGGCTTTACAGGATCAAGCAAATCGGCTAACTATAACAAATATTGACCAAGTTCAATGATTTTGAAGCAATAGTTCACAATTTTCAAATTTAAAGCTTAATAAACCCGAATTCTAGTCGGGAAGATAATAAAATTGGTCATGTCAAGGAGGTCATAGTATTGGGGGACGTCAAGTTAGTAAAAATAATGTCAAATTTAGATGGTGTTAAAAAACGTGAAGTTGAAGCACATATTATACTATTTTATACGTAATGTAATTATTATTTTTCGATAATCAACGGAGCTTTACTCATAAATCGTCAATAAATTCGAATACATTTATTCCAAACATATCGCTTTTGAAGGAAACTAAAATTTCCTGGTTTATAAAAAAGGTCTGGAAAAAAACTTTCACACCAACTTTGATCCAGAGCTAACCATAGCTCAGGGCTAAAGATAACACTCCACTGATAAACCCGTTCTTTAGTGGAAAGAGAGTAGAATAGATAACGATACCACTTTATCGCTATAAATAATTACAATGCCTGTAGGTATCGTATTTTACAATACAATACGTCTGATTGGGAATTTTGCTTGCTTGCTATTTTGACGCTTGCTGCTTCTGGTTATTCAGTTTTAGAAGTTCCCAACTGTCAAAAGCTTATTTTAATTTTCTTGCTGTTAAAATGTTTGTCTAGCATTAGAGTACAATCTTTTAGCCGGTCAAGACACACGGAAACGCAAAACAATTATTCCCTACATGGGAATTCACCATTGTAACGCCGAACAAACCCGAACACACAAGTTTTATCATAATTTTATTTGTTTACCTAGGTAGTATTTTATCTGTAATCTATATTGCATTTTTATGAAATAAGTATACTTAAATACTATAATATTAATTAGTATTGTGATCCCTGGTGTTTTATTAACACATTCTTCTTAGTCATAAAAATTTCAAGTGATTAATCGCTCGAGCGATTCACTCGATTATTAAAATCGCTCGAGTATCAAGTAATCGAATATTAAAATCATCGATTTTTCCCAACACTAATATTATTCTTCATTTTATCTACTATCAAATGCATAAAACTTTTTAACACACACCTTTAAAAGAGAATTAAAAACGCTATCAACAACGTAAATATCCATAAGCAATTTAAAAATAACTCTCGTGTTGACGAACTTCAAAACAAAACTTCATTTATAATATATAAACAGTTGCACTGCTTATAAACAGTACAAATTCTGACCTAACTTCAAGAAAAGTAACTTAGTTGCATGTACGATTTGTCACAACTAAGTCGGAATATGCCCACCTTTGCCCCTGCTAAGACACCCGGATTTTCGACTGAGATATCTAAGTTGAGTAAAATGAAAATTCATCATTTTCAAACAGGTTATGATTCATAAATTGCTTTGTTGTTACATTTTTTTCTTGGTTGATTGATTTGAGTAGGAAAAGGAAAACACTTTAAAACGATTTAAAACTGATATTCGCTGAATTAAGTAAATATATTTTGGGTTTGTTTGATACAAAGATTTTTCTTGTTCCCCGATATAAGGAAACGGTTTCAATTTAAACTTTATGTACGAATGACCTTGAACTATCCGATAATGACGATTCTGAAATAATTTTAAAAACCTTTGACCTTTTTTTTATAGATTTTTAATTTTTTTTAACGATCAATTTGTCAGACTTTATATCTAAAAATAAAAGTTTTAATTTCTCTATAAACGTGTGTTTTATTTTCCTTTAACAATAAAATTAATATTATTCGTTGACCCAGATTAATTATCCACTTTAAACAACCAATGCTAAAGGTCAACAACATTATTGATAATTTAAATAGTCTATATCGAACCGCAATAACCAGATAACTTTTTTATTTGAATACAGGTCTGCCAACATAAAACTAGGGAATTTTTATTATAGTGTTTTTAATAAGGTTTGTTTAAATTTACCCGCCGTTATAATTTGTGACTGCTTTATTGTTTATAATGTTTGTTTTAAGTGCCTATAAAATTTTATAGGATTTATAATTACATGTGTTTATTAAGTTAACAGTAGAATTAACATTCCAGCCCAAACGAGGAAACTTTTCGTTAACTGACATAACCCTGTATTTCTTATGCTCTCTTTCTGAGCGTGTTAACTACTTGCCATATTTTTTAATCAATCCTGTGGGAACTACAATATTGAACATCTTTTTGACATGTAATAAATAATTTGCTAAAATGAAATGAATTTTATAAATACGTTTTATTATGTATCAAACTAAAAACAAAAATTGCTATTTCAGTAAATAACTAACAGATAAGAAGAAACAGCACATATAGCGATGGTCATATACTATTAGATAAACCATATTGACCTTTGGTTTATGTAGTAGTAACTACATAGTGTGATATCCAGAGCTACTATTTGGGACGGGTTTATTAATGTGTATCTAAATCTGTTAAGTGCGTAACTGTCAGGGAAGTTAAGCTAACAGTCAAGACAAACTGACACTTCACTAAATACTTCACATTTAGTCAACACTTAGCCAACAGCCAAATACTTAGGTCATAGATGTACCCAATCTTAGAGATAGCGACTTTTGTATTACTTAAATTGTATAACCGTCGCAATTATAAATTCATCTTTTGTTTTAGAGCCTGGTGGGAAAAATAGAAAAAATGGGTATAAGTAACTTAATGGTCGGGCCAGGAGGTTTATCAATATCCGGTGGAATGTACGCCAGATCGGCGTTAACTAGTCCGATGGCTCAGCTAACATGCCTTCTTCCCAGTCAGAGTAAGGAAAACTTGACAACCATTAGCGAACAACCCTTACCTAATATCGACCAAGTGATATCACCGGGTAAGTAAAGCATAATTTTATTTGTTAGGATGTATACTCCGGTTACAAGATAATAAGGGTCTTGTCAAAAAATATGAATTAGGTGATGTCAAAAAGAAGTGCTTGTATTTAATTTCGGCATTTTTTAAAATAGCTAGTGATGATCTTATTGTAACTTTACTGGTAACCGGAAAATCCCAATACCATTATTAATGACAGTCCGGTAAGTGAGCTATTACAGTATCAGAGCCGAGAAAAGGTTGCTAAGTACTTTACCGGACTCTTTTTATTAACAGACTAAAACGCCAATAACATAAGTCTCGTTCAAAAGGATGGAAGGGATGGTAAATTGTTTTATTGGCTACTGAAAATTTAACTTTGGGATTAGCATTATATTTAAATAATTGAAATATGACATACTCAAATGTCAATGTCAAAATTAATTTTTTTAAGAAATCGTTGATAATTTGTTTCGAAAATTAAAAAAAGAGTTCATGGAACAAACTAATTAAACTAGCTAATTATTGATTTACTAACCAGACAACCTCGAACGTGAATGAATAATTTCTGCAAATATCATTAATGGCACAATCAAAGCTGTCTGGTTAGTAAATGATTTTAAACTGTTTCTGTAACAACATTAGTAAATTAAAAATGATTTAACTGAACAAATTCTTTGATTCTAAGGAAAACGTTATATTATGTTATATCTTTACCGTTATTACTTCCACGTCATTAAAACTTTAGGGTAAAAAATATTAAAACAAAGACCGATTTCATAAACATTGTAATAGCGTTCCAATATACGTATTCCGAAAAATATTTTATAACTTCGAAAAAAAGTGAAATGATAACGGCGAAAAGCTAGCGTTCTATTTTTTTATCATAAGGGTATTATAATCAAACTTCGGTCGCCATTTATTTCGAAACTTCGTTGTTTTCATAATCCACTTTAAAATCATGACTACATCCATGTTACGAACTGGCCAGCCCTTAAATTTTCGACATGACTTTACAAAAAAAGGTTATATTCAGATATATTATTGACAAATGTCCATAAATACTTACCGAAAACACAAAAGAGCGATGAAATAGCTCTGAAAAGATCTGTTTCTAGGATTAAATTCAACTGAAAGACGTACAAATTTATAAAAAATCAATTAAGATTGACACTTGATTGACACGTCAAAAAGATTCAAAATAGCAACTATGAGCTGGAAAATATTTAATGGATATGAATCAATATTCAACAATTGTAACATTTGTCTTTGTCCAAAACGTTATTTAATTTAAAACGTATTGCAGAACTCCTCGGACGCACTATTAGGTTTTCATTTCCTTCTAAGGCTGTAATAAATAAAGATGGTGAGTTTTAAGTTAGGATGGTTCTTAATCCATGGGGTTGTGACGCACATGTAGAGATATAACGTACAGACTATGTATGTATTTTTTTAAAACCAAGAACACTTAAATTTTGTTACCTTTGATGCAAAGTTGATGATGTATTCTTTGGAAATCTACTTATCGAAGGGTTAGAAAAATATACTGATTTCATTTTTTTGAGATTCTATATTTTTTGAATCATTTATAAATTTCAAGACCAATTGCAGTCAAGTTGCTATACGGTTCCATATAATGCAATTTTAAAGAAATTCACTGTTGTGTATGTGCGTGATGCGATGTGTGCAATAAATTTTAATAATTTCGAATTGAAAAAAATTAAAACACCTGAACATTTCTAATTATTTAATTTTATTATGCAACTAAGTAAAAAATTTAAAATAAACTTTTTATTTCTAACTTACTAACGAAAACCACTCCACAATCAAATTATTTCAATGCTGGGTTAAATTATATTTCTTTTTTTTACGATTAGACTGTCTTTCAATTCAGGCTCTATAAATTCACTAGAATCTATTTCCATCAGCGCAGCTAAGTCATCTTCAGTTTTACGATTAGCATCTTCCTTATTTAAGTTTCTGTCATGGGTCGATTCAGTCTTAATTGTTTTCTCCGCCTCAATCGGTTTAGTTTCATTTTCTTCATTTTTAAAAAAATGTATTTCATTTCCGTTTGTTTTCAAATCATCTTCAGTTCTATCAGTTCTAAAATCTTCATTTACAGTTTTCTTAGTTCCAAAATGTTCACTTTTAACTTTCTCACTTTCAGCTTCCTCAGTTCTGTAGTCTTTACTCTCATTTGCTTCAGTTCTTAACTCATCGTTTTCTAGTTCTTCAGTTACACAAATTTCTTCTCCTGTCTCTTCTGCACGAATATTTTCACTTCCATCAGGATTTATTTTTACAATTGTATCAGGCGTTTTGCCAGTACATTCTAAAAGTTCATATTCCTCCGTTTTTTCTTTTAGCAATTCATTTTTTTCGCAATTAGCATCTTCATTTTTTCCATGCTGTTCTTTTGCTTCCGCATTTTTATTATTATATTTTTGTTGGACTTCCTCTTTTGTGTTATTAGATGCAACGGTAAAAGAGGCAGTACTGTTCAGTCCTGGCATCGATGTTATACGGGTCATTGTAATATTTTTTCCAAAAAGTTTGCTATTTAATGGCAAAACTTTAATACCTTTCGAACCCAATTTATGGTTTAGCATTTGAAGCTGTGACAGAGGGATAACTTTTTTTCCACTTTTAGCCGTAAAAAATTTATGATTTGAGTTGCCTGCGTTTTCATTGTTTCCCAAGTTAGAAACATGAATGGATGGAGGAAGAGAACTACTGGATACAATCTTAAACTTATCCAAATTCAGTTTTGTAACTTTGCTCATTGGAACTGACAAGGTTTTGTGTAAAATACTGTTAGTAGGAATAGTTTGAGTGTTTGAAACAATCATTAGTTGCTGGTTTTTGTTTACCAATTTTTTGTTAGGATATACCTTTGTTACTGGATCCTGGATAGGAGTTCCGAAGGATTGTCTGTAAATACTCGATTTAGGTATCAAAGGCCTATTTTTCAGCGCATATTCGGGATTCACTGATGTATCATCGGTTTGATGTTCTGCTGTCTTGTCGTCATTCACGAAAGCTGGTGAATATTCCATTTTTTCCGATTTTTTGAATAAGGGTTCATTTCCTTCACCAGATAACTTTTTTCGATCAAAATTCGACGGTAGGCTTATTTCTTGGTAATTTTGGTGCATAGAAGGGGAACCAGAAAATGTATCGGTTATTATAGGATGCAGCGTTTGTGGCGATATTCTTTGAAGCATTGGTAATACTCTACGGCCTTCTTGACACCAATCTTCTGAAGATATTCCAGGTCCGTGTATATGATAAGCTATTGTGTTTAGCCTTTCGTCGTTTACAGCCCTCCTTACTTCGGTTTTGTGTCTGTCGGCAGTTACATTTAAAATTCGACCGGTTTCTCTCAGAATTTTTCGTTTTTCTTGTGTGAGAGGTCCTTGTGCTCTAAAAACTGAAATCAGCAAAGAATATGCTTCTAATTCCAATTGTCGCAAGCTTTTAATAGATTCTTCTTTCGGCATATATGAAAATGCAGGCCACATTTTTATATATCGTTTTGATGTTTAATAAAAGAAAAGTACTTGACACTTGTCAATATTATTGACATTAATTAAGAAACCTAGATACATTTCAGGTTTAACGACGATTGTTACGATAAATCGACAGGTAGATCGATACCTAACAAGTTCTGAAAAATGCCACCGCTATGTAGCGAATACGGCATAGGGATTTTTTTATTTAGACTTTTGGTTGACAACAATTAATTCGTTAATAGTCGGATATGATCAGAATTGACGATTTTTAAATCTTGGTGGGAAAACTGAAATTATAAACTACATAATAAAAATATTAAAATGTTTATTGTTTATTAAATCTACATTTTTCTATTGATATCTAAGAAAAGTTAAGTTATATCTACATGGGTTCTAACTCTTAAAGAAGGTTGCTGCCAATGTAGAAATTAAATATAAAGAATATTTTTCTTAAAAAAATTGTTTTGAAGGTAGACAATCTGGATTTATCAAAAGAATAATTTTGCGATACTTGTTTTCTTTAAAAAAAAAAAACATATAGAACTGCCACTGTCGTTTATCTTACATCTTTTTCTGGTTACAAAATACGATCTCTAGCACAAGGCCACCAGTCAATTTTGTGCCCAATACTGAATGTGTAGGTACCCTGAAATAATACTTTTTGTCCAATAAGATTTGTTACGGCGATACCAACAGTACCAACTGTTTCAGCAAAAAAAACACTAAACAGTAGTGCCCTGGATGGTGGTGCCATTTTCAAACGTACAGTTGCGACCACAAATATTACAGTCTAAGCAATATTGCGATAATGATACCGCTAAATAGGGGCTTAAACTGTGAGTTACCTGGATGTTTTTTTGCTATAATTTAACTAAGTAATTAATTATATAGGGTGTTGAAAAAGGTCGGTACCCCGGAATAACTACGGTGCATCGCATTGCAGCGGAAAATGTCTGGGGAAAAAGTTGTTTGGTTCTGAACCCCTCAACTCTTTGGCGCGGGTGGGGGTAAATTAAGATTTTCAAATGGAACCCCATATTTTTTATTGGCGTATCGTGTTCTCCGACCAAAAATAAACATCTTTTGTCCGAAAAATTTTTTTATTTGGACTCATCCTTCACTAATAATCACCATGAGAAAAACAAAATCAAAACCGTGCGAAAATCAAGTTTTATCCCGGAAATACTCTTTTTCTCTGTCTTGTACTAAAAAATTCCCGTGATTATTGGTGAAGGATGGGCTCAAATAAAAAAAATTTTTGGACAAAAGATGTTTATTTTTGGTCGGAGAACACGATACGCCAATAAAAAATATGGGTTCCATTTGAAAATCTTAACTTACCCCCCACCCGCGCCCGGGGGTTGAGGGGGCGGTTTAAATTGCAAACTATTCCTCCTGCAAAACCAAACGACTTTTTACCCAGACATTTTCCGCTGCAATGCGATGCACGGAGTTATTCCGGGGTACCGACCTTTTTTCAACAACGTGTATATACAGGATGAATAAAAACAAATTTTGTTTGCTGCTAAACTACTAAAAAATGAATATGGAACTAAAAAATATTTTATAGCTGAGTCCAGAGTTGGATAGATAATATTGTCATGACCCTAATTTATTATTAGAGACGTATATGTTCCTCTATTATACAGGGTGTTCTAGAAATTATTGCAAATTTAAAAATTTTTTATGTGCTACAAAATTCGATAATAGGATTTTTGACTTATTTTAGGAGCATTTTTTGGAAAACTTACCAGGTTCTGTCGAAATATTTTCGGAATCGTCAATTTTTTCTGTTAAGTCAGGAAGGTATTCATTTTTAAATACAACCATACAATTTCACAGTTAGATCAGATTTTTTGTGAGCGAGTGGTTCATGCGTCTCTATTTTAAGAACACAAAACTTCGGAAATTATAAACGCTGGGTTACAGAAGAGGCGTCGGTAAGGGGTTAATTGAATTAATTGACTGATAGTGATGACAACACACAAGTGCACATTAGTACTGATTAAAACAATTACTATTTAGTGGGGAGACCGCGACTTTGAATGATTTCATGACACCTCCGAGGCGCAATTCTAATGATGTTCTCGCTGTGTTCGTGGGACAGTAGCAGCCACAAGAGGTGCTGTGCATGATTTAATTTAAAAATGAATGGCTTCCTGGCTTTATGGAATAAATCTATGATTTAAAAACTTTGTGAATGAACGTTATGGGAGAACCTAGAAAGTTTTCCAAAAAATACCGTAGAATGTTAGAAATCATATAAATTTGCAATACTTTCTAATCTATGATAGAGGAGAGGGATTAGTGACGTATATGTTACGTCTCTAATAATAAATTAGGGTTATATCAAAGTGGACAAAATTCGCTGATTTCTTGTATAAAATATTGGGTAGTACCTCTGTAGTCGTGGGCAGATGAGCCATCCTGCTGAGAATGCAGATTCTGTGTACCACTACTACTACTCTGTACTACTGATAATTTACTTCCGAAGTCAAAACCACGATGCTCAATTGTTTATTGCATTCTTCTATCATCACAAGGCTTAAAAATACAATTAGTTAATAAAATTCTGTATTGTTAAAATAACAAAGTTAGAAATGGTGAGATACAGCGTGTTAAAGTTAAAACTTCATTTTTGTTTTACTTTAATAACTTTGCAGGAATCCAACTTTTTTTTCCAAAATTTGGCAATTATGTTTTTATTAGGACGAGAAATTAATTTTTTATGAAATTTTAATGTACAATGCTGTCTGCGGCATTATTTACACATTTATTAGGTCATAACTTTTTTGTGCCTCAGTGTATTTAACTTTTTAATGAAAATAATTCTTTTCTCATATTTATTACGTAAAAAGTTCAGGTCGCCCAGAGTTGCCGTTTCGGCGATATTTGCATTTAAATTGTTTAGTGCACCCTACCCAATTATTATTAATTTGCAAACAAAATTTTTTTCCTAAAGTAACCTATGAGAAAACAAATGAAATTTACAGATGCAGTTGCTATGGAACAGAAAATGTTTCATTTTTGAGTTTATCGTAAGTGGGTGTTTTCATTGCTGTTGGTTTCTTCGACACGATATTTTCTAGGGTCACAGTTATTTTAATTAAAGTAAGTTAAATAACAATCCAATTGTTGTATTTATTATTCCCAATTACCATTACTAGAACATTAATTATCATGTAAAAGTTAATTGGTAAGAAGTAACAATATTTGCTTGCCTGAGCAATTTAAATGCAAATATCTCCGAAACGGTAACTCTGGGTGACCTGATCTTAGTATTCCCTTTTTTACGTAATAAATATGAGAAAAGTAATATTTTTACTAAAAACTTAAATACATTGAGGCACAAAAAAGTTATGACCCTACATTGTACATTAAAATTTCACAAAAAAATCAATTTCTCGTCCTAAAAAAAGCATAATTGCCAAATTTTGTAAAAAACAACGTTAGTTTCTCTCAAAGTTATTAGAGAAAAACAAAATTGAAGTTTTAATTTTAACACCCTGCATCTCAGTTAATATCAACTACCATTAATTAGCGGACACCCTGTATACAGACGTATGTAATGACGAAACCAGCACATTGTGTATAATATACACTTTACAGACCTTTTATAAATTATAAGATGTCGACTTCTCATTTTTTGTTAGTCGTTTTAAACGACACCTTGATATTGTAATAACTATGTTGACGGGCTAAAATTAATAATTTAATAAGGATCTATTATATCGTTTGAAATAAATTGAACAAGTGCACTTCCGTGCCGCTTCGGCTCGACTTTTCTTGAAAGATGACTTACACAACTTTATTGTTGCAGTAACTAAACCAAAAACAGACCTCGGAGTTCCCGGTAAGCCCGGCAGTGGTGCTCTAAACCGCAGACTGGATCAGCTCAATGCGCGCAAACAACGACGTCAGGCTGGTACGGGTCAAACGAGGCCGGATCTGGGAACTGTCGCCTCTAGAAAAACTCCGGAACCCGAACAAGCTCAAGCGCACACATCTACTTTAGGCACGCTTAGTAGCCTGTTATTTGGTAGGAAAGGAGGGTTGTTTTAGTCGCTAGATAAGGAAAGAGATTATTTTTATTCGTATAGTATTGTGATATAAGGTCTGATTGATACACTGGTTGCTACTAGCATAGACTGATCACCTGGAGTAGCTCGTTAATGATTTTAACACGCGGTAAAATTCTTACTCTGGATTTTCTTACTCTATGCTACTAGTGTTTGCTGCCGTGTTCGGTATAGTTACTAGAAGAACATAGCTATGGAAGATATCTGTGGTGCAGTAATGTAGTGTTTTGAACAGGTGAAAAACAGTGTTAACTATTTTTGATTATGGGTGTGTAAAGTTTTGAATGGAACTACAATGGAACTGAATAGAATTGCGATTAAGGGAGAGAGAGAAAGAGGCAAGAAAATAAAGTTATGAGGTGGTGATCAATTTTGAAATCAGCTGCGTGTCTATATTTGAAAATGTGTGGAACAGTAATCGCTTTTTTTAAAGTCGACTACTATGATTTTTTCTCTAATTTGTCAATATACTTTAACATAGCTGTGATGTCTCTAGTGTTGTAACATTTCCGGAAATATTTCGTGAAACGTTGGAAATAAAAACATTTGATGAAAAAATATCATTCAAAAAAACACATGAATACAACTAAGAGGTAAAATATAAAAAAATACAAAGAATAAAGTTAAATTTGTTAAAAAACAATCACACACGAGAAGCAATCGAGCAAATGGCATATTTTTATCTCTGTTATCATCATTACCTTCAATGTTATATTCAGCATCAATGTCTTCTTCATACCAATCAACTTCCTCTAATCTTTCAACAGTGTCAAAAATAAAAATTATAGGCAATATATAAAAACCTTTGTTTTGAATCGTTCGATTTACTTGTATTTGTTTGTCATATACATTTTTCGGTAACACCACTAATGAACCTAAAAACAAAATATTTATTGTAGCTTTGTGCTTTCCATAATTGGTAGGTAATCATTATGAATACAGGCAGTCTGCCAAAACGTATATTTTCGTTGTAAGCGTACCTGATGGTGCATTAAGGTCCATTCAGACATGTCAGTAACGTCTCGGTCCCATACCGTCATACAGTCTTAGTGACGTCAAAGAACTATTCAAATTTATCCGGCGCGTTCAAGTATTTCACCATCAGTTTCGTTGCAGTGTCCGTCATGATTTAAATTCGTCGCCAATTGATATTTTCTTGTTTTGACTGACGTGTCGTTGTACAAAGTTCCATGTTTCTTTATATAAAATATGAATGAGGAAATGCTTATCGAGCTTATTCGAGAATATCTTGTTCTATATGCCGCATTACAAATATATGTACACATGCTTTAAAATCAATATATCCAATAGGATTGCGAAACAAATGAAACGAGATGGTAAAGGTTCGAGTCGCCTGTTCCTCCTCGTCAAGAGGTATAGCAATTATAATTAATCTGACGTCTGTAAAATCAGCTATTTCGCATATTTTCAGAGAACCATACCACTACAACTGACACACTTAATGGATATGTATGAATAACCGTCACAGGTGTGTCATATATTTTTTGATTATACTGAACGAGACGGAACGGCAATGGAACTGAGACGTAACTGACATGTCTGCCTGGACCTTTAATACCTCCGTGCCGTCAAATTATGGACGCGTACGACAGATGAAAATTTTTTGTATTATCTCGTGACTAGTATTTTCTTTATTACGATCTATTTAAAAGGCATACCACGAAATAAATTTATAAGCAACAATATCTTCAATCTAGCTAAATTTTTTATATTCTCTCGTCCTTTTATTTATTTTTAATAAGAGGGTAGGTAAACGGGTAGAACGTTGGTAAATACATACACATACATTTATGACTAGTCCCAAAAAGTAAGGTTTCGATTAGAAATTTGATAACTATCAACAGAACGGCAAAAAAAAATATTTTCTTATAAAGTGTCACCATTAAAGTTGAAACCATATGGGGGAAATATTTTTTTTCGATTTAGGTCAAATTTACATTTATCGCTTCATAATTAAATGGGACCATGCGGCTTTTGTTAACTGTCAAATTTGACATTTTCTCGCGAAATGGCATTTGCTGATCGAATTTAAAAAAAATATATTTGGAAAAGTTGTTGTAATTTTATGCCATACCAAATTATGGTAAGTCGACCCTACCATCGTAATTATAACCAACGGTGCTATTATTCTAATATGTCCATTTTTCTATTTTATAAATACGTTGGCATTTCTTATTTAAAAAGCAAGACTCTCCTCTTCGTTGGTTAATTAAATCTTTAAAGTTATGAGGACTTTACTCCACCGATGGCAACATTTTTAAACCGTAATTTAATTTTTTGAGGAAAATGAATATTTTGGTAGAATTTTTGGTATAATGAATGAATTTAGACGATGAGTTTATGTTGGCAGGGTAGACTTCCGTTTTCTATTAAATGTGGACATACAATTACAATACAAATAACTGTTCCAAATAAATTTTTTTAAAAATCGACCAATAAATGTCATGCTGTGGAGATAATGTCAAATTTGACAGTTGACAGAAGCACCATTTAATTATAGTGAAGTTCGGTTATTGATTGGGACCGACCGCAGATTCCTCACAGCTGCTCGACAGAGCACTCCAACGAAGCGGGCCATCTGGCATTTACCGAACGAGTTGAACGAACTAGAGTTGTTCTGTGACTTTGTGTTAACCTAACCTCAAACTCATGAGACAACGTTTTGATACCATGCCTCAAACTGTTAACTGTTTTATGCTGATTCATGGAATAGAAAGTTTTATCTTAAGACATATTTACCTCCGTTATTTATTTTAACATATTCTTCCTTTGTCACCAGACAGTTATAGCAGTTATTTTCCTCTTCAAGAGTAATTATGACAAAATTGCGATCATCTCGTGTCAAACTCATTGCGAAAAAACAAGATATATACAGGGTTGTGATGTAATAACGGATAAATTCAATACAAATTAAATGGAAGCGTTTTCGGAACAACGCTCGAACCCGTCGATTTTGTTTTTGGATTGCGCATATCATGACATAAAATGTAGGTATACAGGATGTCCCACAAAAGTGTGACAGAAAAAATATTTTTTCCTTAAGTGGAAACCCCTGTATATTATTGCATTTTCGGATTCTCCCGAAAATTCTACTCATGTTTCATGTACAATGTCCTAAACCTATCTTCAACTGTTCACGAAACATTTACGTTCAAATATTAAAATATTACTTTATTGCAACATAAATTGATTCCTAAATTACATTTTTTAAAAACTAAAATTATTTTAGCAAATGCTGGAAGTGTCCGCCATTAACAGCTCTGCAGTACCCCAGACGATCAATAAATTCCTGCTGTACTTCTTCTACGGTTTCTGGGGAAATATTCCTAATTACATTAAGAATGCGCTCTTTGTTTCGTGAGCAGTTGAAGATAGGTTTAGGACATTATACATGAAACATGAGTAGCATTTTCCGGAGAATCCGAAAATGCAATAATATACAGCGGTTTCCATTTAAGGAAAAAATATGTTTTCTGTCACACTTTTGTGGGACATCCTGTATACCTACATTTTATGTCAAGATATGCGCAATCCAAAAACAAAATCGACGGGTGCGAGCGTTGTTCCGAAAACGCCCCCATTTAATTTTTATTGAATTTATCCGTTATTAAATCACAACCCTGTATATATAATATAGCAAGAGAAAGTGATCAATCTCGTTGCAACAAAAGCTCTTTTTGAAACTGACAATTGACCTCATTTCTTCTAACCCAAGCTATCCAGCTGATAGATTCTTTCTTCAATCGGTCGAAATCCTCCGACGAAAAAGATGAAGCTCCCAATGCATCTGTGGAAATAAACGAACGCCGTTTATTTTACCTCGGTTCGCTCGAATACATTACCCGAGTGACTACATTTACCGAACGGTATTTTGGCGCGCAGAGGGATCTGAGGCCTCGCTGAGGATTAACTGAACATGACTTATGTAATTTCTTATGTAAATCTTTATTGAAGCAAAAACTTATGGTGAAGTCAAATTTGACCTAAATCGTACAAAAAATTTTTCCCCATATGCCGTCAACTTTAATGGCGACAATGTATTTTACTTGTATCAAATTGGATCAAAGTCGGTGTCAGGGCAAAACAAAGGGCATACACATATTTTTTAAAGCCATTATTAGTGTTTCTTACTTATATTTTATTCTTTGTATAATGATTATACATTTTTACGCTTATGTGGAGAATATGGTTCTTAGGTGAGTACGTTATAGAATTGTTCTACGACTAAAACAACCTTTTCTTTATACAAATGTATTTATTAATGTTTAATAGTTTTGCAGGTATTTATTAAGCACAATTATTCTTGTTTTAATGGGTTAACTTCTTAGCAATATTTTTAATAGGTATCCTACCTGGCCTATCCGTACTTTACGTGCCTTCCTTTGATTTAACATAGGAAAGAAAATGTTAAAATTTAAAAGAATTGACATGACAATTTATTCAGCGGTTCTCAATAGTAACGCAACTAATATTATATCCCCGAGCACTTGAAATAACCAGAGGGAATGAACATGTTTCCAACTGGACGAATCATCCGTTAATGTAACCACCGTCGATATCAACGTCGTTATAATTTATAATTTGTTCTTCTGCGTTTTTATAAATAAAAACGTATGAATGGGAACATCTGAAACTAAAACTTTTTGATTTAACTATTTTTTGTGAAACCGGTATTAAAATTACGATAACAGTTTGATAGTTTGCTAAGAAATATTGTTGAAAGAAATATTAAAGCCTAATTGTGTTTTAAAATTAATTTAATATGATCGTGGGTAAAGTACGGTGCGTAGTTAGACGTGTAACGCAATGAAGCACTCATGGAAATCAATTTTCCATTCGTGCGGAATATGCTGTTTACAACTTTGATTACGTAATGTACAATTAATTTATTTTTTCTACAAACGTCAATAAAAGTATAATTTTTAACGCATGCTGTCAGTGTTCAAAATGTCATTTGAAGGCACTGGTGTTAAAAGTAAATGACCCGATTTACTTTCAAAACTGGTGCGTAAACAAACTATCAAACTTTCACTACCCTAGCAACAATAAACATGGATAATAGTATATTACAATACAAGTACGGTAGGTACGTCTTTACCGCATGTGCGTGTTGTTTAACAAAACGGGCCGAAGGCGAGTTTGGTAAATCACTCCAATGCGGTAAAGACACCTACCGTAATATACGATATTTTATCTACAAGCGTGTTTTAGGGCACCAATATTAAAAACTAAAAGAGCATTGTTTTAATTTACCCCGTAGGTGCCTCGTAAGTCGTTATCAACAATGCATTAATATCAGGTTGCTAGGGAAATAAAATATAAAAATTTATTGACTAATATAAAAACTTGTTTGTGTAATTAATTACGGCATTAGTGCGGTAAAGTGCTACTTACCGCATGCGAATAGATAAAAGTAATTTTATTTCCCTTCTCGCAAAATAAAACGTCACTTTTAACACTTGTATAATAAATATGTTGTATACAGGGTGTCCGGAAATGAGCACAAAATTTGGGGGATAATAGTAGACCGAAAATAAATGCTACCACTTCCTATAACATTTTTTCGACAATTGATTATTAACGAAGTTATAGTGTGTTAAAGTTAAATTTTATTTGCAGTCTTTTTGCAATAACTTTTGCCACGCTCATGATATTTTGACGACATCTCGTATATAGGGCGTTTTCCAGATAAGGAATACAAATGTGCCCACCATTTTGTCGAGGGCGCCACATACGAACCTATACTTTAGTTTGAACGGTCCCAACTTTTTTCTGCTGCGCTATATGCGCCTTTTGACAGAATATTTTTATTCTCCTAACCTTTTGGCATAAAAAAGGTACACTACTTTTGTTTCGATAAATCTAATCTTTTAGAGAAAAACGCTAAAATAACATTGCTTGCATGTGATGAATACGAAATAATTTAAATTTATTTTATTTATTTATTTTTCGTTTACTAACAAAATCATAAGGTTAAACTACATAGGTTACTAGAACAATAAATTAGTAATAATGCATGTTCAGCAACTCCACGTTAGAGTAATTGTTGTTCATTTTTATTATTATTTTTATGCTAACAATTATTACAAAGAACTTGTACAAAATTACTAACTGTCAAAACTAATTCTCCACAAACTTGTCTACGGCATCTATAACGTGTTTCCAAAGCATGTCTTTTTTATGTCAAAAGGCTAGAAGAATAAAAATATTCTGTCAAAATACGCCTACAGTGCAGTACAAAAAAGTTGGGATCATTAAAATTGAAGCATAGGGTCGTATGTGGTGCCCTCTACAAAATGCGAAAAAAACGGTGGTCAAATGTGTATTCCTCGTCCCGAAAAAGTCCCATATACGAGATTTCGTCAAAATATTATGAGCGTGGCAAAAGGTATTACAAAAAAATTGTAAATAAAATATAACGTTAACACCCTGTAACTTTGTTAATGCTCAATGTTCGAAAAAATGTTCTAGGAAAAGGTAGCATTTATTTTCGGTTTACAATTTGCAGAGTTCTTATACAGGAAGGGTAACATTACATTCATTCCCTCTTGTTGTTTTCTTGCCATATACAGGAGCTCAAAAATATGTATTACGTTAAAATTTATGGCATTAACCACTAGTAGGATATCAAAAGTATTGTGATTTTTAAAATTTAAACATATTTAAGCTTAGATCTGAAACTGACATTACGTTAGTGTTGGTTCATTTTTCTTTTAAATTTAAGCACATAACCTACTGGTAAAGTTTTAGATATTTTTGGTGCTGTTAGTAAGTATAGACTGTAATTAATGTAAATACTTTTTTGGCGAAATTTGAACTTGTTCTAGTTTTAGGGTAGATAAGTAAAAATTATTAACAATGACAATGTTTTCTATTGAAATGACTAGTGCGCTCTGGTTATATTTGCATCCTCTGCCTTTTTATCCATTGAACAAGAGACAGAAATACATTTAGTACGCGCTGATTTTATCAATGGGAACCGTCATTAGACTTAAAAGACGTATTTTCTTTTTTTTTGTTTCGTCAGATGTATAAAAATAACCATTAAAGTATTTATGCGTTAGATGTAAGAATAATATAAAATTTTTAGCAGATATGTAGATACGTTAATTATTATTTATTTGTTATGTTAAATGTAGATAATAAAGTTAGAATACTAGAAACATTCTAGATATGATCAATATCAGGTAAAAAAAGGTTGAAATTATTTTAATAATTAATTTAAAGGAATTTGTTGCCTGTTGAAAGAAATAAAAGATGTAAAGCAGATCGAAACGTATGTTCATTTATTTATATCATCTAGATTCTAGAACAAACAATAATTGTTATTGTTATTTTTTGCTTTAATAGGGCTGCAATTGGGCAATCGATTGATTGCATCAAGATTGTGTTTATTTTTTTGGATGAATAAACCCGAATAACCACTGTCCTCTTAACTTGAATGGCTTATGGTGATTGATGGTGGACGGCCTATTAGACCTTTATGAAGAACTAGTCGACGGATCATTTTGAAAATTTGTTAATAGTTAATGTGGCACATGCTCTCTCTTTTCTTTTAAAAAGCCGTGCAGTGCTGCCGCTTGTACTAGAAAGTATTAGCAATTATATTGGCCATAATTTAAATGAAACACAAACCCTGTGTATTATTATTTTTTTAGAATCCTTATTAATTTCTTCATATCTTTCTTTAACATTTTTCAATACCTATCTGTTATCGTTCTCGACATAATATTCTTTTTGAAAACATCCTTCACCACTGACATTAAAATATAAATTTAACATGAAACTTTTTGGCAATACCAATAAAGTTAACCCAAAAATAATTTACCTGAGGTAAATCTTTTATTATATGTCTTAATTTATGGTAGTTTGGCAAGATTTTCAGGAGTTTAGACCTGCAAAATCCTATTTATTATGCATAATAAATTAATAACTTGAAATAATGTTTATTAGGCATAATAAATAGGATTTAGCAGGTTAAAATTCCCGAAAATCTTCTCCAAACTACCATAAATTAAGCAATTAATATGTATAATAAAATATTATCTCAGGTAATGCAGCCACAATATAAGTTTTACTCTTAGGAAAAGACTGTCTACTTAATAAATTATAGGTAAAGTCGGTACGGTGTATGAAGTCCGCTAAGCAATAAAACCTCTCGGGCAGGGTAGTCGGTGGCTCTCAAACAATAAATTATATTTTAGGTATTTTCTAATAAAATAATTTAAAGTAAATAAAAATTAGTTTAGGTAAAGAAAAATAATTATTTTTTAGCTTTTATAGTATTTAAGCAAAGTAGTTTTACGAATTTTTTTTATTAAGTTTTGGTTCTTCTTTATCTTTTCAAGAATAGATTTGAGGGTAACATATTCCTTGACTTTATCCATATCATAAACAATATTCCTAATCGAGTTTTATCCCTTGGGATAAATCAAAGGTTTTAGAATGGAGTCGAACCCTTTTATATGGTCTGTCCAATTCCTCTTCACTCTTTTTTCGAAGGTCTTATCTGAAATACCGCAAGCATCAGGCGTTCGTTTTTGCACTGCCAAAATAGACACTAACTGGCCCAAGTTATCTTTTTCTAAAGTAAAATAACGTTCCACTTGTAATACCAAACGACATTCACCTGGAGATAAACACCTTCTAGTCGTTGTGTCACTTTGCTGGATATTTTCCCTAACTTTGCTTCATAACTGCTTTTAATTCACACACAATGAGAAACAAACTAAAAGAAAAAAGCATAACCACTTATTTAAAATAGAACATACCATCCTGCAATTGAGCAATTTTTAATTATTTCTTGGAAAATAGTGATTATTATTTAGATTTAACTATAATGATCCCAAAATAACTAAATTCTAGGAAAAAGTACCTGAGAACATATTTAACTTATTGACGCAAAATGTTTTTCATTTGATAAATAAAAAGAGCTACGAGTGAAAAATAAACAAGATAGAAATATTTATCGTGGTACGTAATTCTAAGATAATTTTGTTTTGGAATCGCTGATTTTGCCTAGCCGACTATAGTGAACCAGTGGAATGTTCGGTACGATCAAGTATAGCCGATATCGGACTTCATAAAACGAACCGACTTTAGTTTGTTTTTGGGTCGGTCACTTTCAAATGAAATTGCAATATTTGGTTAACGTTTCGATTTATTTAAACAATCGTCAGAACTATTTGTAATAAAGAATAAAAGTATAAATAAAATAGAAAGAAGTAATATTTTTGAGGGTGTTAGTGACAAAATTCTTATTTTATATTATGTTAGAACGAAATGAAAAACTATATAAATGAACATACCTTACAATTCATTTTCATTTCATTCTATACAAACTAATATTAACATAAAATAAGAATTTTGTCACTATTACCGTCAAAAATATTGCTTCTTTCTATTTTATTTATACGCCTTTTTTCTTTATTATAAATAGTACTGACGATGGTTTAGTATAATAAACCGAAACGTTAACCAAATATCGGAATTTCATTTCAAAGTGACCAAAACCCAAAAACAAACTACCTATAATTTGAAAAAACGGTCAAGGAAACAAAACGATAACTACTTAATAAATTTCTTGGAAGGTACCACAGAAAATTATTTTTGGTTAATACCTAGAATTTGAAGTACTTCATTAATTTTATAATATATTAAAACGCGTTTTATAAGATTTTTTGATATTTTTTCTTTTTGCAAAATTCTGTGGGTGATACAGACCAATTGTATTTTAATTAGGTATTTCTATATAAAAACTGAGCTTAACAAACAAATATCACGTCATCACAAATTGTATGCAGGTCTGTGTAATATAATAAGTAAGATAAATTAGGAAGCAAAATTCGACTTATTGATAATCGACGTTGCCTGTTTTAATTTATTGCTAACTAATGTTCGCATTTTAATCGATAGGTAAATACTTAATTTAAAAAAATCAAATACTCACCTTAAACCCTTTCCTTTTACGGGTACGTTAAATTTCTATAGAAAATAAACAACAGCTCCCTAATATTTTTTTAATCATTTATCGTCGAGTGGCATTTTTTGTTTCAATTTTTATAGTTTGAGTTTTAACCAAAATTATGTAAGTCAGTCGACCGTTATTCATTCTGCCAGTCTTTACAGATCCTGGGGAAGTGTAACGTTGTATTATCCTTTATTAAGGACTTACCATTATAATTTGTATCTGCAAGTGTACTTTTGAACTTCATCCTTAGGAAGGTAAGTGCTTGAATAGCATATTTCATAATAACCATTAGATAAGTAGGTATTTTTTGGCCCTTTCGATATTCTTTCGAAGTTAAAAAGTATTTCTTAAATTCTTTTGTGATTAAAATAGTACCGGGTAAAGTTAGTGGTTGCAAGGCAAAACAACTGTTAGGAAGTATTTATTTTTGTACTGTCAGGAAATATTACTTCCTTACAGTTATTTGTAAGTTGAGTGTAATAATGTATGTCCTTTGAATATGTTTCGATTTTTGGAAAAATAATATGTAAAGATTGTTTCACGAGCAGTAAAAGTACCTGTGGCCATCCCATTATTTATGACCGTTTGTTATTATTATGTGGAAAGGACCGGATTGTAATAATTATAATTAAATATAGGCACATCAGGTAGGTTAGGTTGCTTAATTTATATTTAAATATCTTTTTGTGGTAAAATTTGTTAGTTTTTGAGGAATGGTTCAAGAATTGTCTTTCACCAAACATTCCTCAAAATAGCGTGATAGTAATGGACAATGCGAGCTATCACAGTCGCCAATTACATAAAGCTCCAAGCTCAAATAATACAAAATTGGAGATTCAGAACTACATGGCGGCGAATGATATATTTTGAAGAAAGTTATAAAAAACGTGATCTTTTAGAAGTTTTAAAGACATTTTGTATAAAAAAAGTATATGTTTGTGACACATTGGCAGAATAAATTGGACAGACAGTGCTACGGCTCCCACCCTATTATTCCATTTTTAACCCCATAGAGCATATGTGGCACCAGTTAAAATCACTGGTTAGGTCTGAAAATATTTCTGCGACTTTAAGTTCTAGTGTTGTAAACCAGATAGTTGGAAAAATTCAGTCCGTCACGTAATAACTGTAGAAAATTCGTATATTAGTCTGGATCGTATAATTAATCCAATTATAATTAATTTTGATGAGGATAGCGATAGCGAAACAGACCTATCTATAGAATGACATTATAAATGTAAATAAATATGACTAGTAATATTTTAAAAAAATGTTATTTCATTTGATTACATTCATATAATCATATCATTACTTGTTTTCCTTAGTCCGTCCCTTCATACTTCACGTTTTTTTTTTTTTTAACATTCCTTTATTCAGACAAAATTGTACATTTTGTTTACATAATAACAATAGTACTAATAACACTACATCATCTAAATTAAGGTAACCTTCAAAACAATGCAAGTAGCATTGGAACCGAAGGTACTGCTTATAGTATATAGCAACATACCACCATTTATATATGTAAAAATATTCAAAAACAAATAAATCTATTCAAAAACAAATAAATAAATATTCATAGATAATAAGTAACTTATGTAACAAGAATATATCTCTTTAGTTTGTTCACAAATACACCCTGCCGTTCTTCATTCTTTATTTCTAAAGGTAAGCTATTAAACATATTGCAAGCCGCACTTATCGGGCTGCATAATGCTTTATTTGTCTTCGCACTGGCCAAACGAATATCATCACTGTTTCTTATGTTATATTCATGAATTTGATTCACAAATTGAATCTGACTATTGCACTTGGACTTGTTATTTAAGATTTTAAATATTAGTTTCGACTGCTCAAGCATTAGAATATGGTGAGCAGGTTGGAGACCAAGCAATTTGTATACAGTTTCAGTATGAGTGTAATAATTTAAATTAAATAAAATCTTTAGAACTCTATTTTGCAGGGTTTTAATTTCATTAAAGTTGGTTTGATTACAAGTTCCCCAAACCGGTATCAGGTATCTTATGATTGATAGGAAATAAGCATTATATATATTATACTTGGCATTTATAGTAAGAAAATGTCTACTTCTATAGAGTGCCCCAATTAAGGGAATAATTTTTTCTTTTATGTGGTTAATAATATGTGCGCTCCAGCTTAGCTGGTCATCAAGCACCAATCCTAAATATTTTATTCTATTCGTTTTCTCAACAGTGATGTTATTAATTTGTATGTGAATATTGTCTATTACTTTGTTTTTCTGCTTAAACACCATATACTTTGTCTTGTCTATATTTATTTTTAATTTATTTTGTAAAAGCCAAATGTAGTATTGGATCAAATCACCATTAACTCTACCTTCAATATCTGTAGAGCTTTTAGACTTATAGATAAGCACTGTGTCATCAGCAAAAGTATAATATTCTCCCAGCAATCCCGACAGTCGCAAGCTCAAAACAAACAAGGTATACAATAGAGGTCCCAATACAGAACCCTGAGGCACTCCACAATTAGTTATTCTAATTTCACTAGTATAATCTCCCAGGGCTATATATTGTTTTCGATCATTTAAATACGATTTTATTAAATTATATGCTACACCCCTAAATCCCATATCCTGAAGCTTACCCACCGTATCCGTCGTATCCATTTTTCGTGAAACAATCTTTACCTACTTATAGCTCCTAGGAAAAACTACATTTCCGAACTCCGTATCTATATACCTTTACGGTCGGATGACTCGGATGGGAATGTCCAGCTTTTCCTCCTAGGTATACAATGTACCGGGTGGTCAACTAAGAATGGCCGCCGGCTTTATATCAAATACTGGTAATCATAGATAATCTTTTTTCAGTAAAAGTGCCCAAGAGAAAAGGCTGGAAATTATTTTCGAATTTGTAAAATATCCACAAGGCGTGTAACAGTCATGGCCAAGGTTTAAATTTAAGATTTTGTTCCCACAAATTGAGAGGTATCGAGAATATATGTATTTTAATCCTTGCTTATTTCCTAATGCTTTTTGTCTTTTCAAAGCTAGTAACATATAGTGGTGGGAGAAATTTAATTTTCTTTTTTCAATAAAAAGGTATTCCGGTTTGGCTTAACCGATTTTGAACAAACTTGGTCTCATTTAAGATAGCTTCATTTACCACACAAACGGTGTTTTTGTTTCTGCATCCTTGAGTTTTGTCGTCGCCGCAAGTTAAATGTTATGATAGGTTTGTTTTAACAAGGAGAGAATTAAATTCTTAACACTTTGGTAAAAAACGCGAGTTTGTATCTTTTTAGAATTGTAGTTATTAACCAAAATAATTACATATACCTACGAATTCTTCCGTTTTACGGGCGTTTAAATTTTATTTACTTATGGGATATTTTTAACAGATTAATAATAAATGAACACAAGGTTACAAAATACGATGACAATCGACAAATTACATATCTTTAAAAACATATTATTTTAACTAATTTTAATTTTAAAATTTGTCTACGAAAAACCCTGCTCGTATAATTCCATCTTCCAGGGAACTGGATGGCATAAACCTTGGAAGCAACTGCTCGCATGTATTCAAAATACATGCCAATCATATCGAATGCCGCTTAATTCGTTAAATGTATCTTAGTAAAAAACTTCTCAAAAACACAAAAAGCAAATGACTAAAGTGGAAAATTGACAATTTTATTTATCATTTATGGAACGCGTCGCGTCGTTTTAAACGCATTTTTAATAATATATTTTTGAATTTAAATATACTAAAAGTTATCTTAAACAGGAAATAACGGTATAAACATTTTTTTATATATATATTTTAACATGGTGTGTCTTAAAATTGAACAATTTTATATTAAAAAAGAAGAAGCTCTCGCCGATTCGATTTTTATTATTCGAAAAACCGGGAGTATTGGCGTTACAATCGCGCTGTTTCCAGAATAGTGGATGGCGAATTTTTGCGAACAAATGCAGAATTTTCCATACTACTACATAATCATTCCGGAAGATTTTGCTATATTAGTAACAACGGCAGCATGTGTACTAATATTGCATGCAAAAGAGATGGTTATAGATTTGAAGATACTCTAAAGCCTCCTGCACATCATGAGATAGAATAACTAAAAGTAAGATATTATCTCACCGTCCCAATTTCGTCTGCAGCGCGCAGCAACGTCATACGGAGTGCGATTTTTAAATTTCTTATGGGGATTTATATTGTTGTCTGCGTTTTAAATTCTATTTTAAAGGTATTAAAAGGTTTTACGCATTTAATGGTATATGAAATGAAAGAATAACATATGACAAGTATTTACGTATATTAATTTCATGGAAATATAACACATTACAGCTAAAATACCACTAAAATAAGGAAAGATTCCGACGAACTTTTAAAACATCCTCCGCGTCATTCGAACCGGTCGACGATAGCCGAAGCTGCTCGGTCACTCCTGCTTGTTGCCACCAGCTTTGTCAGTCTTTTACAATATTTATAATATATGGGTGCTGTGTTGAAACACAAATTACTAAATTTTAAATAAAGTAACAACCATTTTTTTTGACTAGATTTTTTAATTTTTTCCATTTGAGCCATCATAGGATGAATGAATGTTCCTATGATGGCACAAGCCTATGATTGTATATACACACCGAGTTTAAAAATGGCCATTTTTCTAATGTATGTTTATTTAAAAAAAAGTAACACACATATTTGAATCTGTAATAGAAATGAATAAGTAACTAAAAATAAGTTAGGAACTTGCATTAACCAAAAATAGGAACTAAAATAATTTTAACTATAAACATTATTAAATCATAGTAACATAAAATATGGATATTATTTAGTCTAAATAAAGTCCACATCTTTGTTTTTTATGTACACCTGCATATTCAGCATGACACCATTGTCTGTAGAGTTGACACCTTATCCAACACTCTCCAGCTCGACCTAACTTAAACATTTAATTACAGTAAATACCAGGCTGCATCAGAATCATCATCGTCATCTTCTACTGCAAATTAATTTTACTCGGTTTCATCTTCTTCCTCGTATAAAATGGGTTTTATAGATTTTGTTTCTCTTTTCAAATATAGGCTTTTCTTCTCGACATTTTTGTTCACATTTTCATTATCGGACAATACTTTCCTTTTTATTTGTCTGGTTGATAAACTAGTTTAGTAGAAATTCAGTCCAGTCCAGTTATGCCAAAGAATCGACTTTCCATATCTTTAACTTTTTCAACTAGGAGGTGCTCCAGGTCTGTATCAAAAACCGGCTCCTTTCCCCCTAAGGTATCTTTTTTTGCTCCCTTTTCCTTGATTTACTCTTCTTCGTAGGGTGAAGGGAACATTGAACGTTTTTGAGGCCAAACGCCAACTCATAGTTTTACTCTGGATATTTTGTATAGCTTGTCGCATATCTTCTTCTCTCTCCATGCCTGTATTGCGCCGACTTTTTGTTTAGGTGCCATTATAATATCTAGAAGGAAGATACATTTAAATAGTCATTAACCGATGTTGGAATACCATGCCATCATAGGCAAGTCGATTGTATGCCATCTTAGGCGACAAACACTTGACAAAATAATAATAAAAAATAAATATTCGTTTTTACAAATCACCGAGCATAATATGGCAGATCTATTATTGGATATGCATCGAGTATGAGGCTAGAAGAAGAAAATAAATGGCTCTTAAAAATCAGAACTATAACAATTAGAAAGACATTAGATCACAACTTACCTAACAACGTTTTACGTTGCAGTACTCACAGAAACGCGTGCACCCTCTCCAAACTTTGTCTCCATACTAAACAAGAGTAACAAGACACGTGGTCTAATAATAATAAATTTTTTATTTACGGATTGTGATTTGATTTTTTTTGGTAGTACGTATGTCCCTTTGCTATATATTTAGGTAGGGGAGCGCCAGGTTCAGGGGGGGGGAGGGGAGGGGAGGGTGCATCTAGGGTTTCGACCCCCCGAGTATCGGGGTCGTTTACGAAAATATTAATTTTTATTGTTTATTTATTTGCATATTTTCTAAAAGTTAAGCTAGAGAGTTTTTTTCGAACTGTAGAGTTTCAACATTATCATTAAAGTTGCGGTATTCATTATTTTGACGTAGTGAGTAATAATAATTGACTTATTTTTTATTTGTCTTATAATTTATACTATTGAATAACTTTCACATTAAAATTTATAAAACCTACATTTTTTATGCCTTTTAGTTTTACTTCTGTTATTTTTGATTTAATAATCGTCGTTTTTAATTAACTAAATAATTACCTACTTTACCCAATGTATTATTAGATCTGTATGCATGCATACATACATACATGAATATTCAACCAATAAGTTCATACGGTAGTATGATGTTTTGATTGCCGGAACACTATAACGTAATTTTAACAAATTTTATAGTTAGCATGTTTGTATGCTATTTCATGATTCATGTGCATATAAACTTCCTGATGTTTCATAGTTTATAACTTTGTATAATTAATATGCCATGATTGAGGTACGATAGCGCAAGGATGATGATTTGATGATTTAGTCGTATTATGAGTATAGGATGGTGTGAGCAGTGGCGTATTTGGGAATGGGAATTTGCTTGTGGTGGAGGGGGGGGGGAGGGAAGCCACCAAGTGGAAAGAGGAAAAGATTTCCACCAGGGTACGTGAACAGCTTACCCTCTCTTTAATAAATACAAGGATTCAGACATAACTGATAGACAAGTATTGCCACTCATTTGCTGTTTAGTGTTAGTTTAGCTATGTGTATATATATTTTAAATGGGACACCCTGTACATTTTTACATATTGGAATTTACCGTCAAATTCTGTACATAGCACAGCAATATAAACTTTTGCAACGTTGCCAAATATATTGGAAAATTCCTTGAATTTGTGAGAAAACATGTAATATTTTATTATAAGTTGTAACAATTTGAAAGAAAATATTTTTATAACGGAAAGAGGAATGTTGACAGAAGTCCCCTAAGGTAATAGAGATTATGAACAAAATTGTAATTCTAAGTAAAACGTCAGTTTAGTGACAATTGGGTGACAATTAAAGTGATTTGGTGAGTTGTTTGTTCAACAATGATTAAAAATAAAGTACAGTAAAACCTCTAATAAGCGGACATCTCTATTAAGCGGACATTTTTTGATAGTCCGGAACTAGGTATATGATATTCCATAAAAATCAACCTCTCTTCGGCGGACTCTCCTTTTGGCGGACGCGGATAGGCTGTTTTCATACAAAGAATGCGAAAACCCTCGCTTAAACGGCCAAAAAATTTTTTAAAGTATTTGGGAGACGAATAAGTACGGTGCAAAAACTCTTTGAATACAGACCGGCAACCAATCGCGTATGCGTGGCTGAGCGAAAGGACTTCGCTGAATGAAAGTATGTGTGATTCCCCGACAGCAGTCCGCCGTTTATTTGTGAGTTGTAAGGTTAAAATCTTAAACAATGGTACAAAAATGTCTCGTTTTGAGAAGGGAATATTGATGTTGTGGAAGTTTGTAATTTGATAACAATGATTTGGGCGAGTTCATTAACATTGATAGCAATGTGCTATTAGAAGATGATAGTGACCCCATTCCTACCGATTATGTAGTCCAAACTGCAACCACATCACTATCTGACGACTCTGATGAAGAAGTTGAATGCAGTAATCAAACAAATGTCACCAATTATCAACAAGCCATTAGTATGGTAAAGGAATTATAAGAGTATGCAAAGAATAAAGGTGACTCTACAGCAATGGAATTGTTATCAGACTTGGAATTACATTTTCTAGATTGCAAGTATAAAACGCAAACACGTCAAACTACGTTAATAGATTTTTTTAGTACTACATCCTAACTAAAACTAGTGTATTTTTGTTTGTTATGTTTATTTGTACATACATATACATAGTAATAATCTTGCATTTACATATTACCTAATAACAAATTTTCCATGGGCGGACACATTTAGACGGTTCCGTAGGTGTCCGCCTAAGGGAGGTTTCACTGCAATAGGAATAAAAGTCTGTCTAAATCACAAATATCTTTAATGAAAATTTTGTGAAGTAATCTTTCCATTGAGTCAAAGATCAAAACTGTTGAACATGTTTTGACCTTAGGGAAGGTCAACAGTAGAATAAAATACAGTGCTTGTTGTCATATAGCCTCATTTCCTTGAATTGTTTTTCTACTGCTGCTGATGACTTTCCCAAAGGTCTAAACTTTGAACTCTGAACTGATGACTTTCCCAAAGGTACAACTTTTTTAACATATTTGTGATTTAGACATACTTTTATTTCTATTACTTTATTTTTAATAATTTTTTACCAAAGAACTCACCAAATCACTGTAATCGTCACCAAACTGACGTTTTTTTTAAATTATAACATTTTGTTTTTATTTTATGTGTCATAGGTGACTAAAAAAAGGACAGTGGTAAAATGCATCCAGTTTTTTTTGCTAGAATTCAAATAAAACGTGTAATAACAACAAAATTAGTAAAGATAGACATAGGAAGACTTTAACAAAAATTTTATGGAATTAAAATTCCTACAAAAAAAGGGAATAATTCATTTAAAAAATTTACGAAAATTAGGTTTGAAGTTCGTAATATCGACATGTTCATAAATAACACTGGTCAACACATAATTTGGCGCCGGCAATTTTGTTACTGTCTCTAGGTAATTTGGGTCTGCTAAACCTAAAAATAACCTCAGATTTGCTCGATCAGATCGTTTTCAAAAACTGGGGCCATAAGCTATATGTTCGAGATTAAAGGTATGTTATATCGCATAATCATATATGTATTACTGCTACAACTCAAAAAACAACTCAGGAATGGAAGAAAAATGTTTATTGTACAACACAACAAATAAAAAAATCATCAGTCAATAACATTAACAATATTAACTTAAGTTATTAATTTAAATTGACCTAAAACTAATAAACAAAAACTTCCTTTTATAAGATTCTCTCGCATGAGATTGAAAAGGACAGTCTCGTTGAAGACTCTAGCAGTAATCGGCCATCATGTGAATGGCCAATCTACCCTGATATCTCTCTTCCATAGTTTTTATATCCTGGTCTAATCGTTCCTCCTGTTCTTCACTAAGGTCGCCAAGCTTTTGTGGGAATCGTTCCAAGTAGCTGTGGAGATAATGATTCTTAATGCTCATATTACACTCATGTTAGTTAAAGTTGTTGAGCATATCTACCACTCTCTCTCAGTAATTTTCCGATTTATTGTTTCCGTGAAAATTTTGCACAACTTTAACAAAAAAGCATCATGTATTCAGTTTCGGTCATCCATTCCGTAAAATGTGAGACTTTTATGAGCCCTCTGATATCCTCTGGTAATGTAGGCAGGCTGCTATATATTGGAATTGGGATTTCTTCAGAATGCTGAACAGGTCTTCTTGCTAACTCCAGGTTAGGATAGTTCCACTTATGCCGATTGTTACGATTAATGCCATTTATCTTCACAAAACAAAAATAGCAATCGTCAAAGTGGCTTTTTTGTTCCGTCCATAACAACACCCAACTTTAAACACTTTATTTGTCCTTTTGTCCATTATCGCAGGTGTTCGTTACAGGTTTTGCATACAACATGCGGAGGTCAGGGTTTATCTTGGTCTCCTAAGTGAACACCGAAATAGGCCAAATAAGCTGTTTCCACAATCACTCTTCTACTTTCATTTAAAATGTACTCGGCACATATACAGTGAGTCCCAGAAGAAATGTCTAAATTCATTTAAAATTGAGCGGTAAGTTTTTTCAAAAAACACTCGTACCCGTCGATTTTGATTTTTTAATTTTTTTTTTGTGGTAATTTCATGTATACAGGGTAGCTCAAAAATAAGTTACGACCATCAACTTCATTTTTTCAAATTAAAACATATATTTTTTATTTCATTTTTGAATTCTGCATTGAATTCTAAGCATGTTTCATGTACCATGTCCTATACATAAACTCAACAGTTATTGAAAAAATTAGGATTGAACATATCATTTAGGGAATCCAACGATCTATCAAATCTTCTGGCAATATGGCATTTTGGGCTCCATAATAAGTAAGAGTGTACTGTCTCACTGTCACCGTTTATTTCCATAGAAACTGTATGACAATTTTATTTCAAATAAGTATAATTATTGTCAAGCGTAGTTTCAAAGTTGCGGTTTTCACAATAATGGTGAAGTTAACGGAACGGGAAAAAATTGAAATTCTATGCATGGTTGGGTTTGGTGATAAAACACGTATTCAAATAGAAACAGCCCAATTAGTTAATGAAATCCATCCTGATCGTCCTCCCATCTCCCATATGTCAAAAGATGGTGAGTAGAATAGAGGCTAAGTTTAGAGATTTCGGTCATGTTAGAGATTTGCCTAAATCTGGTCGTCCTACTCGAGATGAAAATGAACAACTTGACGATTTGCTTTCCTTGGAAGAAAATCCATGTACTCCCCTGTCGCACATTGGGGCCGATTTACACATACCGAAATCTGTTGTTCACCGAGTAGTTCAAAAGCACAAATATCACCCATACAAAGTTATTCCAGTGCATGAGTTATTTGAAGATGATTTCGATAGGCGAAGTGAGTTTTGCGGACGCATGCAAAATATGTGCAATCTAGATAATAATTTAGTAAAAAATATTATTTTTTCGGATGAAGCTACGTTCTATTTGAATGGTAATGTGAACAGACAAAATTATCGATATTGGGCAACAGAAAATCCGCATTGGATGATAGAGGTTCACAGCCAGTACCCTAAGAAAATAAATGTTTGGTGTGGAATCGTACGCGAAAGAGTAATTGGTCCATTTTTCTTTGAACAGTCTTTAACTGGACAAGTATATCTCGAATTTCTCCAACTAGAATTAATTCCAGCATTAGTGGCTTTATTTCCGAATCCATTGGATCCAGACTCCCCTGATGAAGAACTGATATTCCAACAAGATGGTGCTCCTCCGTACTATGCGACCACTGTGCGCACATTTTTGGATGAAACCTTTCCCAATCGGTGGATTGGAAGGAGAGGACCTATCGAATGGCCTGCTAGGTCGCCAGACCTAACTCCGCTGGACTTTTTTTGTGGGGTTACCTCAAATCAAAAGTATTTGTTAACAGGCCAAACAATATGCAGGAGTTGAAAGAAAGGATCCGAAGAGAAGTGCGTGTCATAACTCCGGAAATGGTTGGAAACGTGCAAAGAGAGTTTATTGATCGTCTTGGATATTGTCAAGCCATAAATGGCGCACATTTTCAACATTTAATTTGATTATATTGTGTTTTTTTTTTAATAAACAGGTCTTACTTATAGATATGTTCAATCCTAATTGTTTCAATAACTGTTGAGTTTATGTATAGGACATGGTGCATGAAACATGCTTAGAATTCAATGCAAAATTCAAAAATGAAATAAAAAATATATGTTTTCATTTGAAAACATGAAGTTGATGGTCGTAACTTATTTTTGAGCTACCCTGTATACATGAAATTACCACAAAAAAAAAATTAAAAAATCAAAATCGACGGGTATGAGCGTTTTTTGAAAAAACTTACCGCTGAATTTTAAATGAATTTATACAGTTCTTCTGGGACTCACTGTATAGCAAAAAACGCCCAGATGGTTTACGCCACTACGCCTACTTGTAGAAGCCATGTTTAAATACGATTTTTCAAAAAACACACTCTTGCAATGATACTCAAGTTTCAAATGCATGCAAGCAATATTCCGCATATGGGGATTATATGGGCACTAATAGGTACCCTATAGGACACAAGTTAACGAATTAATTTATGGAAAAAAAACCAGGCAGCAGTTTTCTTTAAAAAGGTTAACATTACAGGACCGGATATAGTCATGGACGGATACGCAATCCCACTGGCTTTATCTATTAATTTGCTGGGCGTCAATCTGAGAGGAAATATGTCTTGGCATAACCATCTTGTGGCAATCGCAAAGATAGCTTCTCAGAAACTTGGTGTACTCTTCCGAACCAGAAAGTTGTACAAACCTCAACAACTTTTTACACTATGCAAAGCCCAGATTCGGCCATCACTAGAGTACTGCTCTCATGTCTGGAGCTCTGCACCCAAACATACTCTTCGGCTACTGGATTCCATCGAAAGGAGGGCCATTCGTCTGATTGGAGACCACGAGCTGACGAAGAACCTCGACAGCCTAGAACATCGAAGACAGGTTGGGGATTTGAAACTCTTTTACAGATATTTTCATGGAAAGTGCTCGGCTGACCTTACCCTCTTAATTCCGCCCAGAGCGGCGAATATCCGAAATACACGACGAACCACTGCCGCGCATCCATATGTGGTTAAGCTTAGTACTCCTCGAACTTCATTATTTAAGATTTCTTTCATCTGGAGGACTTCATCCTTATGGAACGACCTTCCTGAGGTCGTTTTTCCCAACGAATACAACCTCCAACGATTGCGCACGCGCACCACTCCCGGAGTGCCCTAAAGGATTTTTCCTATAGTGCTTGTGTTTGATCATAAAAAAAATTAGGCTTACGGTATACAAGAATTTCAAGGAAAAATTATTTGTTATCTGTAATAATTATATGACCTTTTGCCAGTATAAGATTAGGTATTTCCAGTGATTGTGAATAAATAGGTATAATTACAAAGTCTTGGAATTAGTTAAATTTTTGATAAAATTTATGACCATTATAATTGTCAAATATATTAATATTACAATTTATCATGAGTAGGCTCTATCTGAAAAACTAGAACTGATACGAAGAAAAATAACTAAAATCAGTTGTTTTCTCTTCGGCAACAAGAAATTTTTTTTTTGTTGGGCTTTGTAATCTGTGTTACCATTCGGAACTTCTGTCAATACTCGTCTTTCCGTTATAAAACTATTTTCTTTCAAATTATTATGACTTATAAAATATTACCCATTTCAGAACCATCTTTTCTCATAAATTTGAGGAATTTTTCAATCTATTTGGCAACGTTGCAAAAATATATATAGATAAATAATTGCCGTACTATATACAGAATTTTATAGTAAATTCAAATATGTAAAAATAAGCAGGGTGTCCCATCCTGTATAGTCGAAAATAATTTTAGAATATACACCTCTTAATCTTTATTTTCCGCTATCTTTAATGGTACAGGAGATATTGACCTTTATCGCAATAATTGGCCACCCTATACATAATTATTAATGTAATAATTAATGTATTAATCTTCAATTCTTGACCTAAGATGTTTTCACACTTTTCACAGTATGATTTAGTTTGACAAGAAAACGACAGTTTAAAGCAATTTATTTAATGTATTCTTAAATAACAAACAATCCTTTTCAATCTACCAGTGTGCAATAAACATTCACTTTAAATGATTATAACTGTATACTTTTACATAAGTTAGTAGGAAGGTTGTGGTTAAGAAAAAATTTGCATTTTCATCTAAGAAATAGTAGGAGTATACAGGGTGATTCACTACCAACGTCCGTTAAAACGTTTGTGTAAATTACTAATAGTTGAAATTTCGTTTTTCGATTCTTCTCAATTAAAATATTGTCGGCATTTCTTCAGTTCCGGTTATATCGGAAGCAAATTTTGTCGATTGTAATTTTTTTTAAATGGAGTGTATAATTTTTTTATAAATATGTATAGAAAAATTATTTACTAGCCACCTGAAGACACCATATACAATAACGATTATTGTTATTCAAATTGAACAAAAACTATTGGTTGGTTTAAATGTAAGAGGCAGTAAACACATACGCCCATAATGGCCCTCAAGCCGCTGTATTTCCTTTAATTTATTATTACGGACGCCAAAATCTTCTGAATTTAAGTTTTTAATTGTGATGAATATAACGGGAATGAGGGCAAACCAAAGAAATTAGTCAAATATAATTTCCCAACATTTCGTTTTAATTTAAAAACTTCTTCAGGGGTCAATTGGCAGAATACTTCCAGGCCACAATTTATTGTTTTGTTTTTAAGAAAGACCATTTTTCGCGAAACACACACGTTACAACTAACTACAAGAAAGAACTGTCAAACTTTTTTTTGACAGCTCGTTCTTTTTAGTTGGACATGTGTGTGTTTCGCCAAAAATGTAACATGTTACACATCGAGCATTACACGCAATGAATACAGAAAGCTGAGCCGTTCGCGGCGAGCGGCTCGCGCTCGCGTCTGCTCTATCGGGTTTTAGGTTTTTTCGGGAATCCCTTTGAAATGTTCGGAGCTAGACAATTAGTGAATCAGCTTGTTCGTTGCGAGTGTATGGGATAGTCGCGTTTTTGAACTGAACTGAACGGGTCGCTGTAATGTAATGCTTGTAGCGAGCTTGCATTGCAACATTTGGTTACAAGTCTATGTGAATCGTCTATGTGACCCATCTTTGGAACAACGCAATCGAACATCATGGGGAGTCTCGGGCTATTGCACTGGATATTTCTAAAGCCTTTGATCGTGTTTGGCATGAGGGACTTCTAAGTAAACTGCGATCCTCTGGTATGCCCAGTCCATTCTGTGCACGGTTGTCTAGCTTTCTTAAGGACCGCTCTCTGCAAGTGAGGATTGACGGATTTCTCTCAGACACCTTCACCATCAATGCCGGTGTTCCACAAGGGTCCATATTGTCTCCCACTCTCTTCTTACTCTACATTAACGACCTTCTAGTGAAAGCGAAACATCCGATATTTAGTTTTGCTGATGATAACACACTTATCTCATCTATCTCTTTGAATGCACAAACATCAGCTGACGACAGACAGAACCGGATATAGTCATGGACGGACACGCAATCCCACTGGCTTCATCTATTAATTTGCTGGGCGTCAATCTGGGAGTAAATATGTCTTATCATAACCACGTTGTGGCAATCGCCAAGATAGCTTCTCAGAAACTTGGTGTACTCTTCCGAATCAGAAAGTTGTACACACCTCAACAACTTCTGACAGTATACAAAGCCCAGATTCGACCATCACTAGAGTACTGCTCTCATGTCTGGAGCTCTGCACCCAAACATACTCTTCGGCTACTTGGAGACCACGAGCTGACGAAGAACCTCGACAGCCTAGAACCTCGAAGACAGGTTGGGGATTTGACTCTATTTTACAGATATTTTCATGGAAAGTGCTCGGCTGACCTTGCCCTCTTAATTCCGCCCAGGGCTGCGAATATTAGAAATACACGATGAACCACTGCCGCCCATCCATATGTGGTTAAGCTTAGTACTCCTCGAACGTCACTATTTAAGAATACTTTCATCTGGAGGACTTCATCCTTATGGAACGACCTTCCCGTGGTCGCTTTTCCGTACGAATATAACCTCCAACGATTCAAAACCAACGTGAATCGCTTTTTGCGCACACGCACCACTCCCATTGTGCCCTAAAGGATTTTTCCTATAGTAATAGTAGTATTTTCAAAAGTTCTAATGGACGCTCGTCGTGAATCACCCTGTATAGTTACAGTTTTTTTTTTAAATATAATAATTAAGTAGATACGATAATGCACTTGCTGCAATAGTTCAATAGATTTTCTTGTTTTGCAAAATTATTTCTTGCGAAGCAGATGTGGTTTCTTGTCTCGTTCCTATACCTTCTTCTTGTAACCGCAGCGTACGGCCAAGTAAGTGTTTTAGCGTAATATGAATAATCAGAGGTAATTAAGGTAATTTTTGTGCTAAGTTATTGTCCTATATTCTCAGTCTGGGTTCCGCGAAACCAAGAAGTAATTTTTAATTATTTCATATTGGGAACCTTAAAAAGTATTAAGCAATGAGCAATCGGCGACAATCAAAATTACAAATTATACAATACGAATTATTTAGAAAAAATATATAATGGCTCTTGGGTTTTTGTTCCATAGAAGATTGAGAAATTCTGTCCTATAGGATTAATTTACATCATCATTGTAGAAGTGAATTAAAGTAGTAAAATATTTTCAAACTGCAGACTAAATGAAATTTTTAAATGCAAATAATAAATTTTGAGAGAGTTCTTTGCGGTTTAATAATGCAAAATCACATATTCAATAAAATACTGTGCGGCCAAGTAAAAATATTATTTTTCAACAAAATGACATTGTGTTTCGTTTGGACGTATATCCTAACGTGGTTCTATAGCATATTTGAAAACACTATATGCAAACAATAAAGCCGCAAACACACTATTATCACGTCACGTGAATTCACGTGTTGTCTTATCGGCAAAATAGCACATGCTGTCACGGCTTAGAAACAGACTACGTACAGTGCAGATCATTTTTATTACATAATTTATGTTCGTCAAGATGGTAAGTGAATCTTGTAGCCTTCTAGCGTTAAACTCTGACACAGTGTTATCACGCGTGCCGAATATGTAAATTTGCTGAAACAAAATTGTCTGTCAAGTATGACTTACCGTGAGCTGCACGAGGTGACTATAGTGTACTTCTACCTATTTATAAGCACGCATAAACCGCCTTGCAGATATTTCCGGGTAGGGCGTGACATTGCGTGATAGCATGTGATCTCACGTGACGTAATAATAGTGTGTTTGCGGCTTAAGAAATAGGTTTATTTCAATTTATATAGTTGGCGACCTAAACGGATGACAGTGACGTAACAGTCGAAACTATGAAAACAGCCAAAATGCTGTGTTGTTATTGGTGATTTGCATTTGTTTCCATGGATTCGATTGCTATGTCACTGCCATCAGTTTTGGTCGCGAACTATAGTATAGAGGGTCCTGCAATAGTGCGCCAGGCTTCCCTAGTGACGACAGTCGAAATAATGGAAACTGAATCAACGACGACCGTCCTGAACTGAAATCTGTCGTAAGGATGTATCGATATTAAAAATCTATCGATAAGTGAAAAATTATTATTTACTTCTAAGCCAAATGATGGCGGATTTTAAATTTGTAATTAACAGTGGCGGTTCGTGACCTATGATAGAGGGGGTTCATAAGTATCGTGAAATTATTTTAAACAACAGCTGTATTTCCAACTGAGCATTAATAAGCTTGAGTGTTTTCATTTTTTTTAATTTTTTGTGTTAAGTGCCTCAAGTAGGCTATTCCATTTTTTGTCCAGGCAGGTTCCGCAACGCCGCGACCAAACAGGAAAAAAAACCGGTTAGTTGTGCTACATCCACAAATCCAGTTATTTATATAACTTATATTTCATTTTTAAACTTTCTAATAAAGTCCCTAGATTTACCCTGTGTGGTCTGCGTTAAACTAATTTCGGGTTTGTTCACTTCTTGTTTTCACCAAACTCAAAGAGCTAAAGTTATTTTTTAAATAGTCCACCGTGAAACTATTAATTTTAACTTAATAAATATATAATATTAAAATATTAAAACATACACGCTCGAATTTCTAAATACATGCACGAACAGACAACAACCACTAAAATTGTGCGCCTTTTCCATGTTAAATCGTCATAACCCCGCTATCCCCCGCTGGCCCTGCCACCTGTTACTACAGAGAAACTGCAAAATGCCCCTCCCACTTATTCGCATATGCGAGTATGTCGCGTCATTCGCGTTATTATCCTTGCTGAGTTGCTGGATGAATTTAGAGCTTATAATATACAGTTTGGCTTGACGGTACGATAAAATATTAGGGAGGGTGAGACTTTAGACGATAAATAATATTCAATGAATATAAATTAATATTTTTTTATTCGTTTTGGGGGTGCACGTGCGCATGTGCTCCTGTGGAAGAACCGCCACTGGTAATTAGGTTCATTTATTTGTTAGCATTATGCCGAGATAAGTGTAAAGCCGTTTGTTATGTTTTTTGTTGTATTTTTTATTATGAGTTGGTATTTTTTTTAAATTATCTCTCCTTTTTTAACTTGTGTGATATCAAATTGTTGGAAAAAAAGTTCTCTATATCTTTTTGCCCGAGTGAGTCAACATGTTTCCATTTGAAAAAAATTGAGATTTTAATTTTTAATTTTTTAATTTTTATCACAAATTTGGCTTAGAAGTAAACCATTTTAGGGAGTTCATAGAAATCTAGTTGAAAAAATAAAAATAACAATTATTTAAAGTGTCAAAAAGTGACGTATGGGGTGTGAATTTGGAATGGAATTCTGAATCAAAACAGCCAGAAATATACCGAAGTTCCATTTAAAAATCCAAATTTGAGGTCATTTCCGGTTAAACCGGAACCCCGTCATGTCATAAAATGTAAAATAATATCGCATACGAGCCCACCAAATTTTATTTCTGTAATAAACAATAAAAAAGTTTTAGGGGTGAGCGTTCCTTCTGAAACACCCGGTATACGTTTTAGATGAGTTATTCAAGTAACAGCAGTTTTAAACTAAATTCATTAAAAGCCACAAATGCCATTTCCGGAACTTGGACTAATATTTTACAATCTCGGCGATATACTTAAAGCTAGTAATGAAAAACTTAATTGATTAATTCATTTTAATTGCCGAGTTCTGCGTCGACAAATTAAACAACACGAATTCACTTGCTCTCTGATCATAAAGAACATTAAGCCACACTTAAGTGCTACTCTCCAGGGTCATACAAATGTTCAAAATAGATACTAATTAAAAATGTTGGTTGTTTTATGTAATATAACGAGTTCCTGAAGGAAAGAACCGCCTTATCACGTTATTGCTTTGATTTTGTACTGAATCAATTGTAATATATTACATACGAACAGTGGTAATACGCCCATTACACACGATTTAGAAACTTATGCTACGCTCGTACCGTACTTCGAAAAACTGTGTAATAGGCTTACTACTCGAGTTGTGTACAGGGTGTCCATTTTTGGGTAGCTTGTTACAAACTAAATTATATTATTAAAAATATATAGGGTGACCTATTTAAAGAAGCAAATTTGTTAATTTTCCTTGAAAACTATTGAATGTAGAAAAAATCTGAGTATGCCACACTGGATTCTACGTAAAAACTACAAAAAGAACATTTTATTTCTTTTTGATACGTTACGGGGTAACTGAGATATGGGGGGTGTCCCAAAATGCACAATTCTCAAAAACATCCCGCATATCAAAAACAAGGTGGCCTAGAAAAATTATGATTACAGCATCATCTGTTTGACAAAAAACTGCTGCGAAAACCGCATCCTTCTATCTTTACTAATAACGGAGATACCCCGTAAAACTACCCAAAAATGGACACCCTGTACAGTACGTTTCACGAAATTTGGATACGACTTAATGATTTCCTGGGTCGGTCCCATTGTGTCGACAAGAGCTTGGCAATAAACAAGTGAAGTATGAAGGGACGGACTAAGGAAAACAAGTAATGATATGATTATATTAATGTAATCAAATGAAATAACATTTTTTTTAAATATTACTAGTCATATTTATCTACATTTATAATGTCATTCTATAGATAGTTCTGTTTCGCTATCGCTATCCTCATCAAAATTAATTTTAATTGGATTAATTATACGATCCAGACTAATATACGAATTTTCTACAGTTATTACGTGACGGACTGAATTTTTCCAACTACCTGGGGGAATATCTTTAAAGCATTTTCGTATTAATTCTACAACACTAGAACTTAAAGTCGGAGAAATATTTTCAGACCTAACCAGTGATTTTAACTGGTGCCACATATGCTCTATGGGGTTAGAAATGCAATAATAGGGTGGGAGCCGTAGCACTGTATGTCCAATTTCTTCTGCCAATGTGTCACAATCATATACTTTTTTTTATACAAAATGTCTTTAAAACTTCTAAAAGATCACTTTTTTTATAACTTTCTTCAAAATATATATCATTCGCCGCCATGTAGTTCTGAATCTCCAATTTTGTATTATTTGAGCTTGGAGCTTTATGTAATTGACGACTGTGATAGCTCGCATTGTCCATTACTATCACGCTATTCTGAGGAATGTTTGGTAAAAGACAATTCTTGAACCATTCCTCAAAAACTAACAAATTTTACTACAAAAAGATATTTAAATATAAATTAAGCAACCTAACCTACCTGATGTGCCTATATTTAATTATAATTATTACAATCCGGTCTTTTCCACATAATAATAACAAACGGTCATAAATAATGGGATGGCCCCCAGGTACTTTTACTGCAGTCATTAAGTTATATCCACTTTTCGTGAAACAATAAATATACTTTTTCTACGACTTCATATTTACTTTTATGTTAAATTATCTAAATATGCTAATAAAACATTTTGAGTCGGTACTCACATGGTTATCAGTCCATCAGTCAATACATTTTTGATATACTTTCTCATACCACTGCCTGCACTTTTCTAGTAATAAATTATTTGCTGCGGAAGCAGCTTGTAAAATGTAATTTCACGTGGCGTTCTCTCGATCTGAATATCGTAGTCACTCATACTTTACCCAAAAATAGCCAAATTAAAAATGTTGACGTTTAAAATTTCTTGACATTTACGTTGCCAAGGCGACCTAGTGGAATTCATAGCCGTCTTTGCATAAAATCTATTGGAAGTAATTGGCAGTAATGTGATTTGTGGAACTGTTCTTCCTAATATAGGGGTAGAAAAACTATTTTTTCCTCGACTATTTTTTGATTATTTACAGTGTCCCCATTAAAGTGGAATATAGGGGGAAAACGTATTTCTGATTTTGGTAAAATTTTATAATTTTCCATAAGTTCTGTTTCCCACATACCGAATTTCAATTAGTTATGATAATTTTTGTTTTCTACCTATTTTTGACTAATATTTATTTTTATTGAAAACGTCGAAAAAGTCGAAGTTGACCCTAGAACCGTAAATGAATTTATTTATACAAAACTCATCGTCTAAATTCATTTTTTATACCAAAATGTTCGGTTTCCACGAAATTAAATTGCAGTTTAAAAATGTTGCCATCTGTGGAGCAAACTCCTCATAACTTTAAATGATTTAACTAACGAGTCTTGTTTTGTAAATAATAAATACGTTGGATAAAATTGACATATTAGAATAATAGCGGCGTTGTTTAAGGCCAACTTATAAACTTGACGTTCCGTTTGCCGGTGCCATTTGACGGTAGCCGTTAGAAATTAAAAACATCGAAATGCATAAGACCATTTATATTTCACGTTGACGCTGCCGTTTGAGGGCCAACATAAACCAATTTTATCTTTTTCCTATGGCCGGTCGTAGCAACGTTCGTAGCAATTAAAATCGTGTTTGCCTGTCACGTGATGTGTAGTAAATATTATTTTACTTTATACTATCTTATTAAGCATTTTAAAGTGTACAGTGGGAAGTGTGGATAGTGTCATTCAGATATAACATAAACACTAAAATTAGTATAATCACATAAAAATATAGAAAAGAAGAGGAAAACAGGTTATGTTATTGTCGCCAAATGGTCGCCAACGTCAAGATTATAAATGGCGACCGTCAAGTTAATAAATTGAGGATTATAATTAAGTGTTTATTTTATCTAATCGTACCTTAAGGAGTATTTGTTCATACATAATTAAACCAATAAGGCCTAAAATGTTACAATGTGATGACTTAAAGAAAAAATATTTCCGCTTTTTTCAACGTATTTATTATTTAAAAAACACTCAACAACTTCCTCGTTAGTTAAATTGTTAAAAATTATGAGGAGCTGGCTGCACAGATTAGTGTTGTGATCGCTCGAGCGAAAAACCGCTTGATCACTCGATTATTGAAATAACCGACATCACTCGATTATTAAAAAAACCGCTCGAGTTATCTATTCAGGCGAAAACCATCGCCCGTCACTTATTATCTTTCACTCGATACCCGAGCTTCGCTTGACGCCGACTGAAATATACCGCTGTAGTGTGATCGAGTTAAAAACTGCTCGTATATCCGAACAGTTTTTCGCTCGATAGGAAATAATCTAGTTAAAAATCAGGTGAAAAACCGAAAAATATCGCCGGTTACCTGATAGACGACCTCCGGTCTAAGCACCGTGCGATCTGATTGGCGACGTTCGAGATTGACGCTGAGCAAGTACACGATATACGTCTCATAAAGGCACATAAACGAGAAGGTGCATGTAAAAAAGTATGCTGAATCCCTTATCGGAGTCATCGCGACATGATTTGGTAAGGTTTTGTTTTAACTGGCTAGCCAGCGGAGTAGTTTAGGTCTCCGATTGTAAATATTAAAAAATTAAAGGATATAATTTTAAAATTTTTAATTACTATAAAGACGAGAAAACTTCTCAAAAATAACATAATAATAGAAATTGTTAATGAAAAATAACAAAAGGAACAAAATGGTTAACAAAATATATAGAAAAATTCGTTGGTAATCTTATAGTAAACATTTTTAAATCTAAACAGGAACTTTTTATTATTAAACTCAAGAAGACTTCTAAAAAATAACATACATTATAGAAAATGTTAATGGAAAATAAGAAAACGAGCAAAATAGTTAACAAAACATAGGTATCGACAAATTTTTTGGTAATTAAAAGTAAGCATTCTTAAATTTAAACAGGAACTTTTAGGTAACTATGAATACATGAGTACATGTATTTAAAAAAATAATAACCAATTTTCTTATTTTGCCAGTCGCGTAACTAAACCTAAATTTTTGAAGTGCACACAGTGGGCACCTGATAATTTAAAGTGGAAGAATTTGACAAGCTATTTTAAATATTTACTTATTTTATGCTCGTAGATTGAGAAAGATGTGAAGAAAAATAACTTTTGGTAATACTTTTTGTTCGGGTTAAAAACGTACAATAATAAACCCGAACAATAAATACATATTTGTGTGATTTTTTGCAGTTTTTTGTTTGGTATCGAGACATGTGGTAAAAATTCATTATTCACAAATAAATAAATTTCTGGAATTTTTTTGGTGACACTATAATTTTTTAGCTAAACCTGTGCCCACCCGTAGTTACGTGCCTGCTAAATACCCGACCTGATCACATGTAAAGGGCTAGGCAGCCCGTTAAGCAGTCGGTGACGTCATCGCTTGGTAAATTGCAATTTCAGGCGATTAACTCGAGTGATTAACTCGATTATTAAAATCGCTCGAGTATCAAGTACTCGATTATTAAAATCATCGTTTTTTCCCAACACTATCACAGATGGCAATATTTTTAAACTACAATTTAACTTTTTGTGGAAAAATAACATTTTCGTATAAAGAATGAATTTAGACGATGAGTATTGTATAGATACATAGATTTACGGTGGTAGGGTCGATTTCCGTTTCCAACGCATTCACCAAAAATAGAAAGGAACCTAAAATTATTATAAGTGATTTGTGCATGTGGGTAAAATGAAAGTACGAACAACTTTTCTAAATCAAATTTTTCAAAATTTCTATCAATAATAGTATATTATGTTATAAGGACGAAAAATGAAGTATTTCGGACGTAATGCGAGCCGAGGCCGGTATCCCGCATAGTCTGAAAAACATTCTTCGTCGTAGTTGTTGTTTATCACTTACTTTGAATGTTATTAAGTTAAAAATGTCTGATTCCGAGTTTTCTCTGACTCCACCGGAATTGGTAGAAGCAGCGAAAGTAGAGTCACAAAAATTATTGACAGCTAAATCGCGCAAAATTTACGAAACCGCATATTCAAGATTTATGGAATGGAAGATGAAAAAGACATGCAGTTCTTTGTGGGAGACGGTGTTAGTGGCCTATTTTTTTGAATTGGCACAACAATAAAAACCATCAACCATTTTTTGACACAATCGGATAAAAATGTTATTTTCGATATTTTTTGGAGAAAATGTTTAAATTTTACTCAAATCGAACAATACATTTGTTTCCCCATATGGTTCCAACTTTATTGGTGACACTGTATAGGTATATAGAGAGATAGATATTCTAGAAATGAAATTGAACAAATTCCTTTTTTAAGATATTTTAAATAATTATATTTTGCAACATAACCTACTTTAACTTCAACGTACTTGCACCAAAAGATTTCGCCACAAAAATGTCTTCCTTCCTTACGACAGTACTCACGAATTTGAAAAAACAGCAGACGAGATGATATGTTGCAGACTATAAACAATTATAACCGCAAATTGGTGCCTATTTTGACTACCTACAGGCATTTTTTATGATGGAATAACGTCATTGCCGATTAAAATGATTTTTATAATACAAATAGTGAAAACGAAAAATCCTATATTTAGTTTTGCTCACGATAGCACGCTTATCTCATCTTTCTCTTTGAATGCACAAACATCGGTTGCCGACGCACATCTTCGCAGACAGCATGAAGCAGCAATGATCTGGGAGGAAATATGTCTTGGCATAACCACGTTGTAGCAATCGCCAAGATAGCTTCTCAGAAACTTGGTGTACTCTTCCGAACCAGAAACTTATACACACCTCAACAACTTTTGGCACTATACAAAGCCCAGATTCGACCATCACTAGAGTACTGCTCTCATGTCTGGAGCTCTGCACCCAAACATACTCTTCGGCTAGCGGATTCTATCGAAAGGAGGGCCATTCGTCTGATTGGAGACCCCGAGCTGACGAAGATCCTTGACAGCCTAGAACATCGAAGACAGGTTGGGGATTTGACTCTCTTTTACAGATATTTTCATGGAAAGTGCTCGGCTGACCTTGCCCTCTTAATTCCGCCCAGAGCGGCGAATAGCAGAAATACACGACGAACCACTGCCGCCTATCCATATGTGATTAAGCTTAATACTCCTCTAACTTCATTATTTAAGAATTCTTTCATCTGCAGGACTTCATCCTTATGGAACGACCTTCCCGAGGTCGCTTTTCCCAACGAATATAACCTCCAACTATTCAAAACCAACGTGAATCGCTGAAATGCAATTTACTAGCACTTCCTGAAATTTTGTAATAAATATTGATTAGATTGTCCTTAAATATAAGACATTTTTATTGCGTGAAGTTCCGTAATTTTCGCTTTCAATTACTATTTTATTATGGAAAGTAATTAGATCTTTTTGTTCCTCTTTCAGAGTCCATTAATTAGAATTGACGATGGCAAAGCGCAAGGAACTGTCCATAGAACTGTTGGTAACGGTAAATTCTTCTATGCTTACACTGGACTACCATTTGCAAAACCACCAGTTGATAATCTCCGATTTAGGGTAAGTAGTCGTTGATACCACCTATTTTAAAATATTTAATTCAAATGATTACTAGCATATGTTGCATAATGAATAGTGGAGCTCTGTCCGGTAGTATCCACATGATTTATGTTTTGGTTTAATGGGGTAATTCTTACAAAATTTGTGTACCACCATGGGTGTAAGATTTCACCTCCAAAACATTGCATGGTTTTTGTAAAAATCTATAAACAAATAGCTGAAATTATTCATTTTGCCCAGATATATCGGGCAGTTAGACACACCTCTATCATTTTGCCTTAATATCAGATTTCTAGCCTACTTAAGCGATTAATTATTATTAGAACATACTAACGATGTCCCATAAGTTTTGGCACAAATTTCAACCAAAAGTTATTTAATAATAAAATATATTTAAATAAAGTTTTGTAATACATAGTAATTAATTGTCTCATAAGTAACAAAATTATGAACTTAAATTAAATATAGAGGACTATGGTCTTCCACTAGACGTAACTTTCTGCGGACACCTAGTATTAGGTTTTGGACGGCATTTATATCGATTTCTCGGATTCTTTTATATATCCTGCGTCGAAGTTCCTCCTCATTTTGGGCTTCCCATCCTCCATCGTAAACTTTTCGCGATAAAAGAGTCCAAAAATCTTCTATGGTACTTTTTGGTCTGCTAACCAATTTTGGGTTTGTCTTGCATAGTGAAAGGACGTAAGGTCTGGCCAGAACATAATATCGTCTCCAGCATGTTCTTCTTTAATAAAATTAACCAGCTTCGTAAGACAATTATCGATATACCTTTGACTATTCAGGGCTTCACCTCTTACTCGACCCACACAAGGCCTGGATACACCCCTAGTGGAAATAGCGCACCATACTAACACCTTATCAGCGACGTTGGCCTTTTGTTTAAATTTGACATTATCAGGGACCTTTGCAATGTTATCAGGTTAAAAACCATAATTTCACTTAATTTCGGAGTTGCTTAGTGTGAAATACTTTTCGTCATCCTTAATTATGACCCGGTTGTTAGCAAAATATACTCTTCTTAATGCACGGCAGCATCTCGGGATTCTGGCTATTTGGTCGCCTGTATATTTCGGAGCCTTCCTTCTTTTTAGATATTTCTGGCCATTCCGCGATAGTTCCCGCGCTATGGGGATCTTAGATGTTCGATATTGTCGTGCTAGTTTTCTTGTTGATGTACCAAGTGTATTTTTCGCCCTTCTTACCAGTCTTTCTGATCTTATTCTGGTAAAAATTCTAGGCCTTCCACTTTTTGAACGGTTACCTTGCTCACATTCAGCAATATATGACGATAAATGGTTCTTCGCGATATATTTTTATTTTCAAAATGCGTATTATTTCGGATTAGGGATCCGTCCAACTAAATTATAAAGAAATTTCCGAATTTCTAATTTGTAAGCCATATCGACTTAATCAATTTAAAAACTGAACTGCCAAGGTTAAGTGACAGTGTCAAACAAGTTTTTGTTACAACTTGATATTTTGTTCTTATTTGCATAGGTCGCATGTGTATATGCAGCATGAGTCCAAGAACAACAAAGTTAGCATCTTATCCAGTTCCCCCCGGATCGCGACCATTTGGATGTAAGAAAGTTGCATCCTCAACACTGTCCTGTCCAAAACTAAGATTTTCCTCATCTTCATAGTGGTGTATTTCTTGATAACCCAGAACAAACATTGACTCATGCTCTAGCCCAACTTCCACAAGTTTGTCCTCCGCTTCTTTTGGTAGACTTGTTTTGAAATACATTTTCGATACGGCGCGGCGGCTAAATTTCCGATGAGACGAATGCACTCTGTATCAAAATTCAACCGACACACTAAGACATATGGGGTTTTGACGTTTAATACAAATTTAGCTCTCTAACGGCCATATTTTAATCTAAATTAACATTATGTCGTTTTGCTGTGGTATACCGTTTTAGGCACAATTCCCCTAGTCCTCACATACACGCACAGCAGCGTCCGCAAGCCGATACATGGGAAAGAGACGTTCGTGCTACGGATGTGTGTCGGTACGGATATGGCACGGACAAGACACGGATATGTGAGGCCTGACCATAAAGCTTTAATTAAAATAAAAATTATTGAAACATGTATGCAGGGTAGTAGGTAATGAATGCACCATAGAGTAACCACAGATTCTACACATGAAAATAGTATGCCTAACTATGCCTTAGTTTGGTTGTTTTGGTTGTTCATAGTTCAACTTGTTTTTGAGATATAGGCATGAAAATTTGTAATTAGAGGTTAAAGTAGTGTTCTCCCATGAGGCGAATTGAAAGGGACAATTAACAAACTACGGACCGTACCACACCACATCACACGTTTACCGCAAATTTGATTTTTTAATTACGTTTTAATTACTTGAACAAACCCGAACAAATGAAAATCGAATGAGGAGGATATATGAGTTTTCGTTTTCTACATTATTTTCACGTATACATTACTTACGCTCATAGAGTTTGTTCCGTTCTTCCCGACTCACCCTATATACAATCCTCGGTATAGAAAATCTGTACGCTTGCTTTGCAATTTCCGATAGAATTCGAAATGATGTAAAACGCTTTTGTATACAAAATTTCCAATTTATTATACGAAATACACGACACGTTTTGCAAGCTTCTTCTAACTATTAATAGTTAGTTCGTATAACTTTGTGAGCAGTGCAGCGTAGCGAAACCATCGACCTATATCTATAGATAGCCAAACTCTAAAAGCAAAAATGGTAAATTTATGGCCTCGCGCATGTAAACAAAGCTGATCGTCAGATGTTATGTGCAATGCCGACTGATAAACTATTTACCTTAACCGGCGAACAGAACCGTACCTCGCCTTTAATGAATATCATTACACGGCAATATTTTGGCACATCAGGACCTTCTTTACTGGGAAATAAACAATCTATTTTCTCGCATAAAAGAAAGGATTGTGATTGATAACTATTACTATGGTTCACGTTGTTGGTTGGCAACCAAACCGGCACCAATACGGCGGGGTTGCCTATATGACGGCGACAACATTGTACGCAAGACAACCGACCAGCAACCTTTAAAGATATGACCGGTAAACCGTGCGCACCAACCCATTTTTTCATTCATAAAATTTAACTTTTTACTGCGCACCCCATAAGTTGTACGTATTCATAATTATGGATGAGCTAAACATGCAGTATTCTCGTGTAATAAATCGGAAATTTTCTATAAAGAGGCGTTTTCACGTCAACTCTATCTTTATTGATTTTCACTATCGGCCGAGTCGATTCAATTGCGATTTCCCAATCAGTTTACATTATTGTTCCGGGGATCATAAAATAAAACACAGGTTTCATCATTAATTATTGCAGCTTTCTATTCAGATTTATGATAAACAATTAATAAACCCAAATTAGGGAGCTACCTTTCTATCTTAAATTGAAGTCAGCCCATGTAAATGTCACAACTACGATTTATCTAAGTGAGAGTTTCTCGTGAATTTCGTAATACCCATTTCGATAGAAGGATGAAGCTAGTTGGTCAATTGGTTAGCGTCCAGTGATAAAGGAAGCGATGCATAGGACGGCAGAGGAAAAACGGAAAATTAAGTTTAGAATCCGCTTCAAACCATATTAAAAATAGTTTTATTATAATATTGGCAGATATTGAGATATTATGGTTTATTTAAAAGAACCCCACATATACACAGGGTGGCCCTGTCTCCGTTACTATTTCAAATACATGAAAAATTATACTATAAAAGTTGGAGGGCAATAAGTGAGTTATAAACAAAGGTATTGCAAACTACAGATCTCATAATCCATTCATAAAACTCTTGGAAAGTGAGGCTGTGATTGTGTGAAATGTTATTGAAAATCAGATCAAAGCGCTAACGTCGCAAGGAGATAAGTAATTCATTCATTTTTTGGGTCCGAATCGTAGCGCAGTTGTAAAATAAAAATAGATGTGGCCAGAGTGCAATTGGATTAGTTCAAGATTCGTTTGATACTTTTAAGAATAATAATATTTTTTTAAAGAATCTCTCATCGCCATTTCACAGATTATAGTAAACTTATTGGAAAATAAATTTATTTTAAGAGCAATTGCGGACTAATCTTAAACCAGTTGTAATTCTAAAATTAACAAATAAGATACCTTTGCGATAAATATGTCAATCTGGCAATGCTGTAATAATGATCGAACGAGGTGGGAAAGACTGTTTGAATTCGTTGCCTAGGCTAGAAATGAATATTTTTCTATTTGTAATGTGTAAAATCTTTGGTTATAAAGTAAAATTATTTTGGACTCTATAGGGTGACCCAAAAGGACAGAACTAGAAAATATATTTTTTTTAAATATAACACCCTGTAGATGTTTGCATTATTAAACTACCCTCGAAATTCCGCCTGTCATCGCAAAAATAGTTTATTATTTGGCAATGTTGCCAAGTTATTTAAAAAAATCATTTTTGGAAGAAAAAACTTGCCATCTTAAAATTTGAAATATAATTTAATTAACTTAAGACATTCTCGAGGATATGAAAGACAAAGATTAATTTAAGACTTTCGACCATCGGAACATTCCATATTTTGTACAGGGTCTTTCTTCTCTACAAACGTGTCAACATGTCACAATTAAAAATTAATTTAGTTTTGTTCAAATTTTAAGATGACAAGTTTTTTCTTCCAAAAATGAATTTTTTTAAATAACTTGGCAACATTGCAAAATAATTAAAAATAATTTTTGCCACGACATCATGTGGAATTTCGAGGGGAATTTAAAATGTTAGAATTTACAGTGTTCCATTTAAAAATTTTTTTCTTGTTTTGCCTTTCTGAGCCACCCTATAGAGTCAAAAAAATTTTGCTTCATAACTCACTTACTACCCTTCAACTTTCATATTAATATTTTTCATGTATTTGCAATAGTAACGGAGCTATTTTACTTTGCCAGACTAAACGGTCACCCTGTAGAAATCCCTTTTCATGTGTTCCTCGGAAGTCTATCTGGAGAAAAAAAGTGTTATATTATTATATATTATATTATATTTATTAGAAAATGTATAAAAAGAAAACTTATTAAATAAGGGTACAAAATATATTACCTTGTTACAATAACCTGAAATTTTGGAGAACAACTAAATAATATTTGATTTTAACACAAGGTTTTCAAAGTTGTTGTCTCTTGTACTTTTACGCTTAAAACTCAAGAGAACTTTGTAAATTCTAGTGTCTGAGTGTAATTCACAGCACAGAAGTTGTTTATATAGTTGATATTTGATTCTCCGATCGAATTTCAAATTAAATAAAATAAACTTCTCTCTTCAAATAAAATCTATTTTACCACGAATATAAACGCCTGGGGAATGCTATTATATTATAGAAAACTTTAAAAATTAATTATTTAACATAACATTCGGCGAGATTTACCTTTGGATGACATTTTTACCAGTTGCACTCCCTATGTTTTAGGCTCCAGTAAAAAATGATCCGTGGCCAGGTGTACTAAATGCAACACAAGAAAAAAGTAAGTGTGTTCAAACATCCGGCATACTGGGGCTGATCATCGATGGTTCCGAAGATTGTCTATATCTAAATGTGTATACAACAAATGTGAGTATGAAGCCTAATTTAGAATGTACATTGAATGAATACTGTAATTTTGGGGCATTTATTTTGAATTAAAAAAATATGATTATATTTTTTTTTAAATTAGTTATTTTGACGGCAACAAATTTTACGAAGTGTCAGTGTTATGGCGGGACTTCACCAAACTGTGCTAGCTTGGCGGCCTGTGCCGGCTCGATTTGCTAGGGCAGTTATGAGGAAATATTCGAACTTACGACAACCAAATGTAGGTCCGAATAAACCCGGGCGGATTAGAATTGCGTTCGGCAGAATATTAAGTGCATGAAAATGGATGCTTCCTTGACCGCATGTTTATAAGTATTTTTCTTGTACTACCTTATTAGAAAACATCATTTTCGACCACGAAACAAGAGAGGAGAATGGATATTTTTCACCCGGGGAGGAAAAAAATTTTCCTTCCTCTAAGTTCCTTAAAACTTTTTATGAGTAACACTTTCGTTTACCTCGTCTATATAATTTTGAAGGAAGAAGATTTCTGGAAATCTTTACATATAATAAGTGTACGGGCCACGGGGCGCGTCCTACCTGGGTGCAAACATAAGTGGGTGACTAGGAGTTATAAATATTTTGCTGGACTAAATTTTAAATCTTTAGCAACTACTAGCCTGGGATAAAATTTTATTAAATTATACCTTGCAGCGTATTAATAAATGTCACGTAAATATTTAAGGGAGTGATAGTGATCGCCAAAATAGGGGAAATAGCTATTTACATACCAAGGGAGGAAAATAATGATTTTCCTCTTGAGATATGTACAGGGTGTCCCAATTTCGACACTTTTATAGGGTATCTCCGTAACTGTTAGTGCTATCACCAAAGTATGTCATGTACTCTTTTTGGGTCAAACTTAAAATGATAAAATCAAAATTTGAAAATTTTCGCTCGCTTAAGAGATACGGGGCAAAATCAAAAAATTGCCCTATATTTTCTTAGTTAAAAGAGATACAGAAAAATGCTTTATACAAAAGATTCTTTATAATGATTTTTGAATAATCTGCCGTATTGAGAATAAGTATACGCGGTCAGGTAAAAAAGTTATCGGACCTAACCCCATTTTTTTAAACGGAGCATCCTGTAAATTTTAATCTAAGAAGATTGCATCTTAAATTCTATTTTCAAATATATAACACGCCATGGATAATATTGGTTTCCAAGGCGATTTATTTAAACTTTATTACTTTAAACCACAGTAGGCCATGAAACAAAAGCTAATATCCTAGAGATAACTATGTTGACATTCTAGTTGTTATTAACATTTAACGTCAATTTCATTTTTACATATTCATTTGTAAAAATGAAATATACAAGGTGTTACATTTATACAAATGAGGTAAGGTCCGATAAAGTTTCTTATCTGACCCCGTATACTTATTCTGAAAGCGGCAGATTATTCAACAATGATTATAAATAAACTTCTGTAAGAAACATTTTTCTGTATCTTTTTTAACTAAGAAAATATAGGCTAATTTAGAAATTGTTGATTTTCCCCGGTATCTCCTAAGCGAGCGAAAATTTTGGAATTTTGATTTTACCATTTTAAGTATGACCCAAAAAGAGAACATGACACCTACATTACTTTTTTGATAGCATTAACAATAACGGAGATACCCTATAAAAATGTCGAAAATGAGACACTCTGTATATAGTTTATCTACTATTACTAGTTCAACAATTTCAATTTTACAGCGCCAATGTTAAAAAGCTCGATTTTGAATTCCGTTTAGTCATACGAAAAACGATTGCAAATTCGAGGAAATTTCAAGTATGCAAAAATAGATATACAGATTCAATCAAAATAACAAGTCTGCTTGCTATCAGGTGGTATGAATATTAATACTAACGTGTTGAAAAATTATTTCCTAACCACCCGAAAAACCTTATACTATAAAGGCGTATTTTTGCCTAACACTGTAGAACTTAAAATACGAATTCAGATTAAATGGTACTATCAAGAAAGAGAAGCCCTCTCCATGAGAAGCCAGCAGGCGTGTTCTTTTTCTTGATTCTAAAGACCGCGACGGGTGTGTGGGACTACTTAGAGATGGCACTACTTGATTGATAATACAGCTTGAAGTAGTTGTCTTCTCTGATGATAGTAATGCCAGATTCGAAGATTTCTTTTCAATATGAAGAATTTTAGCCTTAGGCAATGAAGGAAAGATGTTACGGAACCTACTACTATATGAAGAATTTTTCAATTTAACATACTTTATTAAAATACCAATTTTGTTCGAGTTCTCTAAAAAAAATTATTTTCATCCGGGGGCCCTTGCAGAATTATGAAGAATTTTTCAGGTTAAATCGAAGAAAATCACTGAAAATAATCTGCCATCACTAGCTGATTTATTTATTCGTGTCAGAAGCATCATAATTTAACAATAAATAACAATAATAATAATAATGATAATAATATACGTATACAAATACAAATGTCTATCGTTACTTCAGACGTGAGCTAAACACTTTTTGCCCAGAAGCGGGCGACGTCAATTGCGTTCGGCTTCCTTGCCATAAGGTCCTCTATGGTGCATCTAGCGGGGCACAGTGGGCAAGTGTACATATGTAGCGTGGTTTGCAGTTCTCCACAGTCGCAGAGATGGGAGTCTACGGGGTGGAGCCCCACTTATTCAGGGTATCTCTCGATCTCGCCGTGTCCGTCCGCAGTCTGTTTAGCTCCTTCCAGGTTTCCCAGTTTTCACCGTCTCCTGGTGCCAGTTCTTTATTCGGCTTCATCCAGTGTTGGTTTGAGGTCTTCCCCCAAAGATCAACTCTGGTTTTAGGCTCCTCGTAGTCTTCTGTCGATCTCAGGAAGCTTCGCCTTGATTTTAGTCGCTGGTGGGCCGGTTGGAGACCGTAGAGGAGGTGGCGTTCAAATACTGCTGCTTTGGATCGTTCTTTGAGTGCAGCTGCTTCCCTACGGATGACAGGAGGAGCGATGCCAGCTAGGTGGTGGATTTTGTCGAGGGGAGTTGGCTTCAGGCATCCGGTGATGATTCTGCTTGTCTGTCGTTGAGGGCGACATCAACTTGTTTTGCATGCGCTGAGCTATACCAGACCGGGCATGCATACTCGCCGGCGGAGTGGCAGAGGGCGAGTGCCGAGGCCTTGAGAACCCCAGGTTGGGCTCCCCAGTGTCAGCTTGCGGACTATATTGTTGATGATATTTATAGACCTACCCTGTATTAACGAGAGTTCGAAACGGGTCTGCAGGTGGTGACATCCTATCAATCAAGAGGCTTCCCTTTCTTAGTAGTACCATTCAATTTGAATTAGTATTTTAAAAGGTAGAAAATGTCCCGTGGCCAGTACAGCACGATAGTGCAGTACAAAAATTAATTGAAATTGGTAGAAATTGGATGCTCTTAGTGTTTACCCCATATATGCGATATTCTGAACAATATATCAAACAAATAATTTATATTTCGTATTATTTCGAGGTGTCATCACACCTGTCGCACAAGATATTCGTATTTGCTGCCGAAATAAAATAAAGTCTACAACGATTCCATACAATATGCCCGAGAAATGTTCTAAAGAGTTGTATACAGTTTAATCAATGCGAACAATACTGTCATACACGTGTACATATTGTCTTTCTTCGAGTTTTGCTTGTTTTGTTGAATACTTTTTAGATCTATTATTTAACTACGTTAGGGGAGCGGTGGGTAATACCGTACAGCGCAAGCGTATAATACCGTGCACAAGATATTTGCTAGAAGAATAAATAAATTTATTATTTCTCTCTCTGCTACCTTTGGCAGCAATAGCTTGACTTAGTCGGTCGCAGCGTTGCCACTCTATTACAATTGTAATAGATCTATTACTATTCTAACAATTCTATTACCCTATTGCCTTACTCCCCAAATCTATTAATATTTTTATATTTCAGTAATTACACTGTGTGGAGCGCTAGTGACAAACTGACCGACCATTTTTTAGCCATTCAATCTTGTGGGGTTTGTTCGTATCACTCAAGTAGTGCCCTCCATATGAGAGTTACGACTTTTTTTTAGTACTCTTCTTACTCTGGCACCGTTTTTTACTTTCTATTACCTTTCGAACCGTCTACATATTACTTTTAACCAAAGATTATGTGAGCTTTCGCTGGTCTCGTCGTGTCTTGCGAATAATATTGTCGCCGTTATATAGGCAACCCGCCGGTATTGGTGCCGATTTGGTTGCCAACCAACAACGACCGTCCAGAATCGAATTCAGTCGTAGCGATATAACTCGATCCGTGGACAATAGATATCAAAATTAATTCTAAAAGTGGCTTTTCAGTGATAGCCACAAGGCTTTCTTTTATGCGAGAAAATAGATTGTTGATTTACCATTAAAGAAGGTCTTGATGTGCCAAAATAACTGCAGTGTAATCGTTTTCATTAAGGGCGAAGTACGGTCCTGTTCGCCGGTTAAGAAGGTTAATAGTTTATCAGTGGGCATTGCGCATGCCATCAGACGATCAGCTTTGTTTACATGCGCGAGACCATAAATTTTCCATTTTTGCTTTTAGAGTTTGGCTATCCTTATATAGGTCGGTGTGCATTCTGTTATGAACACTGTCGATTAGAAAATAAGCGATAAGTGGATGTAATTTAATTTAACTACATTTTGTTTACGAAATATTTTAAGACCTGGATATGTTACTTTTTATTGATGTGGGTCCCTTTTCTTAGAAGTTCTTCCTTTTGTTATATTTGAATTTTTTAATAGTAAAATCGGGAAAACATCGTACAATGAAATACGTCCCTTATGCGGCTTATAGGTGCATGCCCTTTATAGCGGAAAAGATTATCCAGAAAAATATGTTTCGTGAATAACGTTTTGCTTTCATTAGAAAATCAGGGGTTTTTTGATTTATTTTTTGTTTTCTATCAAAGGTTATTTAGAAATAAAAGATTTAGTAAGGTTAAGTACATTTTAGTTATTTAATGTATCAAAAATGTCTTCAAAAATAATGTACGGAATTTTTGTACGGTATAATACGAAACAGTCGGGTAAATTCAGTACATGCATGGCTTATAAAGATGTTTATTGTCAACTTTCATTATCGTGTGCGGTTCTAGTATCGTAATATTTGATAACACATACTATTGGCTAACCATAAACCTCTGAATTATATTATCTATAGATCTCTGAATTATTTACAATTTGGGAGTAAATACATTTTTTTTACATGTGCCCCGAAAGTGGCGTTTTCCAAGAGAGCGGGCGGGAAAATGTTGAAGCGGGCGGGAAAATGTTGAGGCGGGCGGGAAAGATTTTTCCCGCCCGCTTCGAGTCACCATGTGCTCATAAATAAATAAAACCAGAATTGTCGGTGCGGGATTTGAACCAGCGACCCTCAGATCGCCAGGCGGACACTCTATCCACCGAGCCATACTACAAGCGATAATAAATAGCGGATTATATATAAATTAAATTGGCAGTTAATTTTTCAAAGATGTTTTAGAAAAATGTCCGAAGAATTTCTTTATTTATATGGCCTCAAAGACTCGGGCACTTGTAAAAAAATAAATAAAACCAGAGATGCCGAGTGCGGGATTTCAACCCGCGACTCTCAGATCACAAGGCGTACGCTATACCACTAGGCCACCGAGCCTATTTGTCAAAAATAATATATAGATATTTACATTCTCCATGCGCGAGTGTTTTCATGTCATGTAGACAGGAAAACTGTCTGAAGAATTTCTTTATTTATTTGGCATCAACGCTTCGGAGGAATTGTAAAAAAAAATACGGTACATATCTCGGGCCGTCGGAGGCTTCTCCGGACTCGTTCGTAAAAGCCTCTTTTCGGCCCTTGATACGTAATGTACTATTCTCTCTGAGGTGTATGGTATTCCCCGCCACTCCTCTATATAGGGTTATTTGAAAACTTCCCACCCTTAACATCTCGGTTCCGATAAATAATATCAAAAATCGGTCAAGTCACGGAAATTTTATTTTGAAGGTTGACGCTTTTAAAAACAACGAACAAATCCCCTGGGAGGGAATATTACCCTTAAAATCTTAAACAGGAAGGGGGTCAAGTGGCACATAATTTTAAAGGTCACTTAAACCTTTTTCCAATAACATCATAATATTTTTAAGTAGTAGTTTCCAAGGAAGCGGAATGGTATTATTGAAAAGAGATAAATTCCAATAACCACTCCCTTTAAATGATGTGTCACTTGACTATATCCTTCCCATTTAAGATTTTATAGCTAACATCTACCCCTCCAGGGGTTAAACCACGAATGCTGCAACTATTTTTTAAAAGTGTCTCCCTTTACAATATAATTAACGCGTCATTCCGTAATTTAATATTATTTACTAGAAGCGATATACAGGGTGTTAAGTGAAACTTCCCACCCTTAATAGATATTAATCCTGTATATAAAGTTACATAGAAGGCTAGAAAAAAGTTGTATCTGCATTTTTCCTGGGATCTTTGACATAAGAAAAAAAAACATTGTTTGAACAGGAACCCGCACCCACCACCAACATGGACCCGGTATATCTATCTGCTTTGACACGTCAATGTGACGCCTGTTATAACGAAAATAAACACAGCAAAAAGAGAAGGGGATTCTATCTGTATGATCCCCATCTCTTTTTATCTTCTGTCTGTTTCTGGTTTCATTCTAACAGGTAACCGGTCTGATATCTGTTTGTTAAAAAAAAACAATTGACTGGACGTATCCAGATTACGGCAGACTTGGCACAGTATTACCATATTGTATACAACGTGTCCAAGATAAGGAGGGCCAGTACAAGGATCTCGGAAACCGTAAGAGTACGAAGTCGGTTAAATGGAGGTAAAGTTGCGCATTTACGTGCCTGATAATATGCCGTTTAGAAAGTTTTAAAATTCCGAGTTGTTCCGGAGATATCCGGAAAAAAAAGAAATTCTGAAAAATCGTTCTATGTTTTCCTGTGTTTTTTTGAGATCGAATTCTAAAGTAAATTAGCATTGCCACATTTTCCGCTTTATCTAACAGAGTTAATTGTTTTGTAATCCGACGAGTCGTCTTCGAAGGGCCTTTATCAACTTTCATTTTTTAAATACGGTCCTGTTTTCCTGATATTGGAATTTGAGAGCTTTTTTCTCCCGAATGCAACGATGCATGCCACATTGTGGTTTAATGACGTTTCGAGGGTTTTTTGAATAACATCAGGAAATTTTGGGATACGGTCCTGTATTTCTCCTAATTTTATGAATAATATCTCATAAGTAAGCTCTAAATTGTTTACTTTTGTTGGACTAGTTCAATAAATAACAAATAATTTAATAATAAACCACAAATAAGTGAACAAAAATCATTCCAAAACAGTAATAAAACGAACAACGAAAAAAGAAAGGAACTACATTAGGTGTTTAAAATGATTTCCGTTATTCTCTAAGCACAAACAACATCTTCTAACTGCCACATAACAGTTTTTTTGAGATAAAATAAAATATGCGATACAATATCAAACTTTTCAGCATTTGTAAATTTATGTTCCATATTTTCTGGAAAATAGAAAACCTCTTAAAACGCTCTCAAGCGATCACAATGGGAATGTCAAGTGAAACAAATCACGCGTCACCATCTTAATTTTTTTGGTTTAAGCGCATACTTTTCTTTTATATCCCGAATCAACAGAAGTTTGAAATAATGTATACCTAATAATAATAATTATTAAATTATTTGTTATTTATTGAACTAGTCCAACATATGGTTGAGTAGAGCAGAAAGCCCATTACTGAACTTGGACATTTTTTACATTACATAACAATAGCTATTGTAAGTTTTTTATATTTGTTGTAAATACGTAATGGAAAAATAAAGACATCATTATTATTATAACTAAAATTTTAGAGCTTACTTATGAGATATTATTTATAAAATTAGGAGGAATACAGGACCGTATCCCAAAATTTCCTGACATTGTTCAAAAAACCCTCGAAACGTCATTAAACTATAATGTGTCATACATCACTGCATTCGGAAGAAAAAAAGTTATCAAATTCCAATATCAGCAAAACAGGACCGTATTTAAAAAAAGAAAGTTGATAATGGCCCTTCGAAGACGACTCGTCGGATTACAAAACAATTAACGCTGTTAGATAGAGCGGAAAAAGTGGCAATGCAAAAGTGCAATTTATTTTAGAATTCGATCTCAAAAAAACCGAGGAAAACAATAAAACGATTTTTCTGAATTTCGGGTTTTTCCTGATATCTCCGGAACTACTCGGAATTTCTAAACGGCATATTATTAGGCACGTAAATGCGTAACTTTACCTTTATTTAATCGACTTCGTATCTCTTACGGTTTCTGAGAGATCCCTGTACTGACCCTCCTTATCTTGGACACGTTGTATATACAAATAATACTTAAATTTATCACACAAACACTGAAAAACAACAAATAATAGTATTTAACAATAACGATAAATATGGCAGTTGTTAATCTGGTAGTGTGAAACGTGGATGCAGGTATGAAAGATGGCCGTTCCAATAAGGGATTTATAAAAAGTCTGTTCCGAACGCTCGAAGGCGACGTAATGTCTTTGCCTAATTAGGTAATAGAAAACGACAAAGAAATGTTAGACTAATTTTCAGAGCTGCCCGATTGTTTTTCTGGAAAGTTGTTTACAATCCACCTAAGAATGTACATTGTTTATTCTTCAAAGACCATGAACCAAAGTCGTATCCTCCGTGATGTAAGATCCTTATCTTTACCAGATATGACTGAACTATGCGCATCTTTACACATGATGAACTTTCTTATTCTTGACTTTACGAAAAAAAAACTATTCCCTATAATAAATTTTATGATAAGGGTACGTTCTTGGATAGAGAAGCACAATCAAGAAAAATCATGCAATGTAAACATTTCATCTATAATTTATCGTACGCGTCTAAATCTATGTGGGTTGCGGGTTTTATCCAACTCTAATATCCGTTTGATGTAAGTGTGTAAACAAACGGGGATACGGCTTTGGTTCATAGTTTTTGAGGAATAAACAATTCACATCCTTAGCTATGTTGTCAACAAATTTCCAGAAAAATAAACGGGACAGTCTGAAAATTAGTATAATTTTTCTTTGTCATTTTGTGTTAATTAGACATCGCCTTCGAGTGTTCGGAACATACAGGGTGTCCCATTCTCGACACTTTTATAGGGTATCTCGGTAATTGTTAGTGCTATCTAAAAGTAATGTAGGTGTTATATGCTCTTTTTGGGTCAAACTGGTAAAATTAAAATTTGAAAATTTTCGCTCGCTTAGTATATCTTAAGATATACGGGGGGAAAGCAAAAAAATTGACAATTTCAAAATTACCCTATATTTTCTTAGTTAAAAGAGATACAGAAAAATGTTATATACAGAAGTTTATTTTGATTGCTGAATAATTTGCCGTTTTCAGAATAATTATACGGGGTCAGGTAAAAAAGTTATCGGACCTCACCTCATTTTTTAAAATGGAACACCCTGTATATTTTAATCTAAAAAGATACTATTTTAAATTCACCTTTCAAATATACAACACACCATCGATGATATGATTTTCCTAGACGATTTATTTAAACTTTATAACTTTGAAACGAAATAAAAGATTCAGATTAAGGTAAAAAATAACGGGAATCATCGCAAATGTTGTGAATATGTTTAAATGGTTACGGTCTTTCCGGATAGCGAACAAAATGGACATTTTGCGCCATTTCTTCGTTTTTCCACTTTCAATATGAACAAAATCAAAATGTAGGTAATTTTTGCAATGAATATGTAAAAATGAAATTGACGTTAAATGTTAATAGTCAACATAGTTGTTTCTAGGATATTAGCTTTCGTTTCATGGCTACTGTGGCCATAAAGTTTAAATAAATCACCTAGGAAACCAATATCATCCATGGTGTGTTATATATTTGAAAGAAAAATTTAAAATATACATGGTGTTCCATTTAAAAAAATGAGGTGAGGTCCGATAACTTTTTTACCTGACCCCGTATACTTATTCTGAAAACGGCAAATTATTCACTCAGCAATCAATATAAATAAACTTCGGTATAAAACATTTTTCTGTACCTCATTTAACTAAGAAAATATAGGGTAATTTTGAAATTGTCAATTTCTTGTTTACACCCCCCCCCCCCCCGTATATCTTAAGCGAGCGAAAATTTTCAAATTTTGATTTTACTATTTTAAGTTTAACCCATAAAAGTTGAAAATGGGACACCCTGTACATATTATAAATAAAATTATAAATATTATAAAGCCCTTATTAGGGACGCCCGTCTTTCATACCTGCCTTGACTTTTTTTTGGGTTTTGAGCGTTTGTGTGTTAAATTTGAATATTGTTTGTGGAAAATGGTACGGCTGTGCCAAATCTGACGTAAACTGGATAATTTAAATCCAAATTTATAGTCTCGCGTTAGTCGATCAGCTGTTAAAAAGAAAACATAAACTCACGGTAAATAAAAAGAAACGAGATTCTAGCTGTATAACCTTGTTGTATCTATTTTCGATAATAACAGGAGGCACTTAGACATGTACAAAGCAGATTGGAATAAATACAGGGTCCATATTTGTGCTTTGAATATAAAACAAACAGGAAGGAGCATATGTTAAGATAAGTGAGACCGGAATGGAGCTTCAATATGGCCGACTATTGCTTCTGTCTGGTCAGCGACGTAGAGCATATATATTGCATGTGACATAAAATTAATGCAAAATAATAATTTTATCCGCAGGTACGCCTATGTGATACGTTAATTGGATAACCTTTAAATGTCATTCAAACGAAATGAGTTTTTTTTCTGAATATTCAATAAAATTGGCATTAAAAACACTTATCTGTCAAATGTTACACCAGAATTTTGATGTTTTGGTGTCAGGGAACAACCATAGATACACAACTAAGCATCTTTTTCGTTATTGTCCCAGTAATATTATAATGAAAATGTTTTAACAATTTATTTAGATATAATTGCTAAATGATAGATATTATCACTAAAACAACCAAAAAATTATTTTATTACACTAATTACAACGATTATTAACACTTGAAACTGCTCAAAACTATCAAAAATCCAATTTGTTTCCAACATCCACGATCAAGAAGCAAAACATGAGTCATCCGTGGAGCTTCAAGATGGCCGTTTCTGTCTCTCGCTTAAATCGTGCGCGGTTTTCGCAATGCTCGTTCCTGTTTGTTTTATATTCAAAGTATTTGTGTCACGTCAATGGTCTAATATAAGGATTTTCAATCAAGGAGGATACGCTTTGGTTCACAGTCTTTGAAGTATAAACAATTCACATTCTTAGATGGGTTGTAAACAATTTTCCAGAAAAACAATCGGGGAGCTCTGACAATTAGTATAATTTTTCGTTGTCGTTTCCTGTTAATTAAACAAAGACATTACGTCGCCTTCGAGCGTTCGGAATGTACTTATAATATAAAACCCTTATTGCTCCTTTCATGTTTGACACTACCGGATTAACAACTGTCATATTTCCCGTTATTGTTAAATAATAGTACATTACGTATCAAGGGTTGAAAAGAGGGTGCTTCGCATCTCGTCCGTAAAAGCCTCCGACGGCCCGAGATATGTACCGTATTTTTTTTTTACGAGTGCTCCGAAGCTTTGATGCCAAATAAATAAAGAAATTCTGCAGACAGTTTTCCTGTCTAGATGACATGAAAACACTCGCGCATGGAGAATGTAAATATCTATTTATTATTTTTGACAAATAGGCTCGATGACCTAGTGGTATAGCGTTCGCCTTGTGATCTGGGAGTCGCGGGTTCAAATCCCGTACTCGGCATCTTTGGTTTTATTTATTTTTTTACAAGTGCCCGAGTCTTTGAGGCCATATAAATAAAGAAATTCTTCAGATATTTTTCTAAAACATCTTTGAAAAATTAACTGCCAATTTAAATTATATATAATCCGCTATTTATTATCGCTTGTAGTATGACTCGGTGGGTAGAGTGTCCGCCTGGCGATCTGAGGGTCCCGGGTTCAACTCCCGCACCGACAATTCTGGTTTTATTTATTTATGAGCACATGGTGACTCGAAGCGGGCGGGAAAAATCTTTCCCGCCCGCTTCGATACTTTCCCGCCCGCTCTCTTGGAAAACGCCACTTTCAGTGAAGTGAACATGCATGAAAAGATGCACTTTCGGGACACTTGTAAAAAAAAATTCTTTGTTGTCTTTCAGTGTTTTAAATCTAAGTATTATTTGTGGAAAATAGTAATTCTTAACTTAATATGGTAAGACTGTATCAGTTTCCCGTAAACTGGATAAAAATATAGACTTTTGAGTCACGTCCATCGATTATTTGTTTTTCCTAACCAAGACATATCAAACCCAGAATGAAAACAGAAAATAAAAACAGATGGGAGTCTACAGATAGAATCTCCATCTCTTTTTTGTTGTGTTTATTTTCGCAATAGCAGGCGTCATACAAAGCATATAGAAATACCGGGTCTATGTTTGTTTGAAGTCGATGGTCTGATGTCACTTTGCTGCTTGTCCTTGTCGTTTTCATCTCGATCTCGTATCAAGTTCTTGTTGACCTGACTGATTTAGGAGATTATTCTGAAAACGACAATTTAGAAATTTGACACATTTTCAATTGGCAATACAGTGCAACGTCGATAATCCGGACTAATTAAAACCGCGGTCATCCGGATTAGTAAATAATCCGGATTATTGAAGCGAGACAGTGTTTTTATTGAAAAACGAAACATTTAATACAAAACAACTAGAAAATAGTATATAAACAAAAATTATTTAAAACAGAAGCATACTTATTAAATTTTATATTATTTTGTGAAGTAATTTGAAATTTTTGTTTGCTTGAATTACCGAGTACTGTCAAATCCTGATCATAAAGTACACAATGCAGTTGAAATGTTTGGCCGGATTATTGAAGAATCCGGTGTAACAAAGGTTCGGATTATCGCGGTTGCACTGTATATTAAAACTTCACCTTTATTTCGTGAAGAATTTCCCTAATTACAATATATTTCTTAGATCTAAGGTATGCACTAGAAATAACTATGTAATTTTTTATTCGATCAATAAATAAACAATTTTTCCTTCTACACTGATTATTTAAAAAATCCCTTGCTGCCTTTTTAGTTAATTTATACCTAAAAAATGCTAATTTATTGGCGAAAAGGGAGTCTATGCAAATTTTGAGAAAGGATTGTCCGCCATAATTTATAACATCAATCCCAAATAAAAATGTTCACCCATTTGTTTAAAAATACATACAGGGCCATTCACGGTGTGTGACCTATTCAAATAAAAAATATATTTGTTTGAACTCTGTAGAACGGATGCTGATATTTTTAGTGAAGATACTTTAACGTATCTATCACTTCCGGTTATATCGGAAGTCGGTGTCAACTCGCTTATTTTAAACACCATAGATTTTAGATATCAATCATATCCTTATACCTAAGTCAAATCGTGTTTGGCATATTTAAGGGTTTATAAGGGAGGTTTGCAGACCATAAAATAATTATTACTGTTTCCTATAAGGAAGCTTTTAGTCATGAATTTGGGTCGGATTCCTTGTTGAACAGAACATGCTTTGAACTATTAATGCAGGGTGTTCTAAAAATAAGATTAAAATGAAATTGAGAAAACTGTAAAAAATCTACATTTTCAAATGGGATCCCGGAAATTTTATAATTGTTTTCTATTAAGTATTTTGAAAAATAAGGGTAAGTTTCTATTCCACAAAATTGTAGTTTTGGAAATATTGCCAATTTAATATTGCGATGTTGCTGCGGATTTTAAGTTCAGTAGTTGGCTATGATGGTGTAAAAGAACAATCGAATGTTAAGAAAATAAATATATCACATGCTTTAAATATTATTTTATCACATTCTCCATAAATAATAAATAAGTTTAAATAACCTTCGTTTGTATAATTTAAGCGGCCCGGCATGATAATCAATAATTTTCAAATGGTAAGTGACAGCTTTATATATTTCTTTATTATTATTCTTTATTATTATATTTGACCGTTTTTTAACGCCGTCATAGTAAACTATGATTAATTGAACTGAAAATCTGCAGCAAAAACGCCATATAAAAATATTAAATTGGTAATATTGGTAAAACTAAAAATTTTCGGAATAGACAACCTTACATAAACTTATCCTTATTTTCAATGCCAAACAGAGAATAATTATAAAATTTGGAGGTTTCGCTTTGAAAAAGTAGATTTTTTGCAGTTTATTCAATTTCATTTTTAATCTTATTTCTTGAACTGTATTAATAGTTATCAATATACTAGTAAAACAGGTCCTTTCCAACAAGGAGTCCAACCCAAACAAATTAAATAAATATGGCTTACTTACAGGGGAAATTAATAATTATTTTAAGGTCAGCTAATGTAATTGGAACAAGAAATTATACATATGAAAAGGACTGCAATACCCTCCATGGACGTGTCTGAGAGGCAGAAGAATATTTTTGTGGTTGGTATTAAAGGTGACGATAATGTCAAGGGAGATGTAAGGAAAATCTTAAGTGCATTGAAGCTCGATGAAATTCCTGAGGATGATTACGAGGTAAAGGTTTTACCAAGCAAGGAGCCTTGCAAACCTGTCAAGGTGATATTCAAATAACAGGATATTAAGGATAGGATGCTTGAAAAGAAGAAGTTGGTTGCTTCAAACACCTCGGTGTGTCATATTACGGCGGATCCTCCAAGGCGTATTTTTCTCAATACGGATCTACCTAAGCATACTCGTGATATCTTTAAGAAGGCCAGAGAATTGGAAAAATATGGGTATAAGTATCTATGGTGTAAGGAAAGCAATGTTTTTGTTAGAAAAACAGATCAGGGGGCTGTAATGAAAGTATTGACCTCTAGTCAGATCGACAGTTTAATTGCTTAATGTGTTTCTATCTGCTTTTTTTGTTTTTTCTTTAATTTTAGTTACATGCACTGTATATTTATTAGATTTGCGATGGCTAATAATTTTAATGTAGCTCATATTATAAGGTCATTGGTGCCTACATTGTTTAAAGTAAGGGCTTATATTGAGTCGAATAAAATTGATATACTAGCAGTTACTGAAACTTAGCTTACTACCGAGATACTGGATGAGGTTGTTAGGATAGATGGTTATGTTTCTGTTAGGAGAGATCGTAATAAGGGTCGGGTCGGAGGAGTTCTATTTTACATAAAGCGTTCAATCAAATTTTCTATCTTAGATACTTTATCTTAGATACTTTTACTGTAAATCAGGCTGAACAACTCTGGATCAAATTAATAATATAATTGGTGTTGTGTACAGAGCTCCTCCTCTTATCGGCTTTACAGATGTCTTGACAGAGTTTGAGGAAAATGTATGCCAAATTATGTATGAGTGTGATAACTTTTTATGTTTGGGTGATTTTAATATTAATATGCTCGACTTAGAGTCACACAATGTTGACCGTTTTCTATCTGTGCTTAATAATTTTGGATTAGAGCAGATCATTACTAAGTCAACGAGAGTTGCTTCTGATTCACTCTTGGATCTTATAATTTGTTCTGACAAAAGTCTAATTGGTGACTTCAGGGTAAATCAAACGTTGTTTTGTTAGATCATCTTCTTGTTAAATGTGCCCTTAAGCTATGTGTGATGAAACCTGAACCTTTCTATCATACATACAGGGACTATAAACACTTTGATAATGATCTCTTTATTGCTGATTTAGAGAGAGTTCCATTTGATAATATATATTATCTGCTCAATTTAAATGAGAAGGTTAGCTTACTCAATGGGTACCTGGAGAATATTTTTGATTGTCATGCACCGAGATGTACTGTTAGAATTACCTAGCGGAGAGCTCCTTGGATGTCACCGAATTTAAAATATCATATTAAACTTAGAGATAGGGCATTGTCTAGGTGGAATAAACGGAGAATGATAGAGAGCAGAGAGTATTATAAACAATTAAGGAACTATGCTGTGACTGCTCGTGACGCTGAGAAGAGGGATTCCCTTGAAGAGAGGGTTAGGGTGACTAATACGAGAGATAACTGGAAATTATTGAAAAATCTTAATTTATATGGGATAGGCTCTTCTTCTATTCCGGAACATCTTGCTGATGTAAATAAGATTACTGATTATTTTGTAAATATTGATAAAATTAATCCAAATTCTGATACTATCTATTTTTATTTGAATAATAGGAAGGAAAATGTTTTGGATTTTAATTTCAGGATGGCAACTTTAGATGAAGTTAGATCGGCACTTTTCTCTGTGAAATCGAAGGCTGCTAGCAGCGATCAGTAGGGCATAGACATGTTACTTCGTTGCTGCTCTCCCTGCGATTCCGGATTGCTGGAGGACAGCTTCTGTAATTCTCTTACCAAAGATTGGCTCGTATATTGAATTGAAGGATCTACGTCCAATAAGTATATTACCTACGTTATCGAAGGTCATTGAGCGGAATCTTTTTGACCAGATTAGGGATTATATGACGCGCTGTGGGGTCTTGCCGACAATGCAATCGGGATTTCAGGCTAACTACAGCTGCTCTAAAGCGTTACTCAAGGTAACGGACGATATATTTTCGGCTACACACCGTGGAGACCTAACAACGCTGGTCCTTTTGGATTATATCAAAGCCTTCGATAAACTGAATCATGCTCTTTTGATTGCCATTCTTAGTTATCTCGGTTTTCAGGAAAACGCTTGTGACTTAGAAGCTATTTGACAAATAGAACGCAGATAGTTAACCTTAATGGAACTTTCTCGGAAGCAGGAAGCCTCTCGTGTGGTATTCCGCAGGACTCGATACTTGGTCCATTGTTGTTTTCTCTGTATACGTCCCAATTTTATACGCACCTAAAACACTGTTCAGTTTACTTCTATGCGGATGACACGCAGATCTATATTTCATTCTCACCTGATGCCATTGATGAAGCTAACCGGAAAATAAATGCTGACCTGGATATTCTTTTGAATATTTCCCATGCCCATTGTTTAAGTCTGAACCCCAGCAAGTCTCAAGTTTTATTTTTTGGAAAAGGTCATTGTAGAGAGTTATACGCGGATCGTGTTAAGATTTGTGTGAATAACATTCAATTGAAGCTGTCTGACGTTGCAAATAATTTGGGTTTATTGTTGGATAATGATCTTAGATTCTCTTCGTACGTTAGCGGTTGTATTAAGAAAGCATTTGGGAATCTGAAATTCATTTATGGTCAGAAAAAACTACTTAATGCTTCGCTGAAAAAGATGTTGTGCGAGTCCCTGGTCTTGTCACATTTTAACTATGCAGATTTTGTATATGGTCCTTGTCGTTTGGGTGAGGATGCTCGTCGTATTCAATTAGTACAGAATTGTTGTGTAAGGCTGATAGATGGCATTAGAAAGTACGATCGTGGTGTTACTGCTAAGTTGCGTGAACTTCAATGGCTAAGAATGGATGAGAGACAGGTGTTGTATAATAAAATTATTTGTAAAAAGTGCCCAAACTATCTCTACAACAAAATTAAATTTCGATATGACTCGCATAATTTGAATCTGCGTTATAAACGCATTACTACCCCACCAGTTTATCGTACAAATTATTTCCAAAGATCTTTTTCATTCAATATAGCCAAATTATATAATACAGTTGATTCGGAATTAAAATTGTGTTCAGATTTTAAATTTAGGAGGCTAATTAAAACCTCAATAGATAGATTCATGTAGTTTGTAGGGATACTTATCCTGATCTCTCTGGTTTGGAATTTAGTGTGTTTTGTAAGGGTGTGAAAGTGTAAAAAATTGTAAATTTTTTTTTTTATAATTCTATTGGGTTCATTTTCTATGTATGAATCGGTCAGAAGCATATGAATTGTACTAATTTACCATTTTCCTGTTGTTTCATATTTTCTTATTTTTTTTTTGTTTCGTATTCCTTTATTTTAATTATGCTCTGACTGCTTGCTGTATTCTGCATTTTATGCGTATAGTTGGTAGTTTGAGTATATCAACTTATAGGGTCTGTTTTAATCTTTATATCTAGGTTAAGCTAGGAGGCTTGGCCTCAACGTCGCCATTTGTAATCTTTTACAATAAAGTACTTTATTATTATTATTATTATCATTTTAGACATAATACCTTAAATATGTCAATCGCGCTTATACTTAGGTATAGAACGTGATATGCGGAATCTGTGTAGAATCTTGGGTGGAATCCAAAAACGTAACAATACATAGAGTATTTAATTTAAAATAAACAAGTTGACACCGACTTCCGGTATAACCGGAAGTGACAGAACGTCAAAATATCATTAAAAAGATCGGCATCTTTTAGAACTTAGTGTTCGAGATCTAAAAGGCACTCACCGTGAATGATCCTGTATAGTTTTATACAGGGTGTCGCGGAAAAGAATGCAGTCTACAGGGATTCTTAACTATAGAACATACAGAAATTATCAAATGAAACAAAAATTTGGTGATAGTTTTCAATTTAAAAAAATCCGAATATTTCCGAAGATATATATTTTTTTTCAATTAACGCTTTCTTTTTAAGGTTACAGGTAATTTACCTGTTATGGTATGGATATATGGAGGTGGATATACAATTGGAGGATCAGAATATAGTTCATATGCACCAGATTTTCTATTAGAACGAGACATTATCTTCGTCTCGTTTAATTATAGGCTTGGAATATTTGGTTTCCTAAGCACCGAAGATCTAAATTGTCCTGGAAATTGGGGAATTAAAGACCAAATTATGGCTCTAACATGGGTCAAGAATAATATCAAAGCTTTTGGAGGAGATCCAAATAAAATAACAATATTTGGGCAAAGTGCTGGATCCGTATCTGTTGGTTATATTTTACAAAATGAGAAGACACAAGGTATTTGTTAATGTAGAAAGTTTTAGATTAATAGTTTCAGATTCAGAATTCATTGCTTATAAATTTGTAATTATCTGAGGTAGTTTAAAATTTATCAGACGCATGAGAGCTACTTAGAACAGAAAATCGCTTAGAATTAGAAAATAGTAACGTATATTGTGGAGCAAGCTAAACATTTGCGTAAGCTTACTTATTTAAAGAATTAGTGAAGCATAAAATATTTGCATACTGTCAACCAACTCAAAAATCGCTGGTCACTTCTTAAAATAACATTAATATGTCTATAGTGTATTCATTTTACCAACTCAGGAGAATAAATAAACACTAGCGCGTGATAGCATCGTGCCCGATGCATAAAACTACTATTGGTCAATCCGAATTTCTTACGGGGCCGTAGTTCTGCGTAGGCTACTATTTCAGGTCTATTCATGTGTAGTTCCAGATTGTACTGTTATATTATTCTTAGTGCGACCCTGTGTGCTGCTCAGGTGGTCGTCGCGTTTATTTGTTTTGGGCTCTGAATTCGGAAAATGAATAGACTATAGAGTAAAGTCGTTGCATCACGGGTAACGCAAGTGCGTTGAAGTTAAGGGAAGGATATGTACAAAGTATGTAATTTAAACATACACGGTCAATGAAATCGAATACTTAGGGGATAGTCTTGCAATACCGGCCGGCGGCCAGTATCGGTCAGTCACTGGTAAGACCGGTCGACAGGAGGTAAGGACAATATAACCACTTTACAGGATATAACACACTCCCAAAGGTATTTTTTTCGGTAAGTGTCGACCTCGTATTACTTGCTTGCTTTCAGTTCGACGATGTGTTATTTGAATAGCGTCGACGGTGCAGCGTAAAAAAATTTTTGTAGCCCAAAAAAAATCATTAGATTAATACTTGGATTGGGGTTCAATGTGTCTTGTAGGGGTAAGTTTAGTCAGCTAAATATCATGACTGTTCCATCTTTGTTTATTTTTAATGCTGTTCAATTTACAAAAAAAAAAATACTTTTATTCTCGAGAAATGGCGATTTTTATTACAATATGGTAACGCGTGGTAGAGATGAACTGCATGTTCCCATGCACCATACAGCCCTTTACGATACGAGTCCATTTATTGGGTGCATAAAGGTTTACAATGCCCTGCCTCTAACTTTAAAGCAGGTGCAAAGTGATATTAAATTTAGGACCCTTCTTAAAACATTCTTAATTCAGAAGAAAGATACTATTGACTATTACCTAAATCATGCGTGATGTTGAAGGCAGACTTTCATTTTATTTAATTGTTATATATTACTTGTTGTTTTTTTACACTAACAATTTACTGCATATTTGTTACAATTGTGACTGGTCTGCATGTGTCAATATTTATCTGTGCTATTTGTTCTTGGTATTATTGAAATGTATTTTATTTATTTATTTACTTTTAATTATTGCTTTTATTTCGTTTCTAACTGCTTTTAGTATAAGACTTGACGTTGTCCATGTTCAATTTATTTTTGAATTTTATGACAATAAATGCATTATTATTATTATTAAAAGTTATTACGTTGTTATTGGAATTTAAGGAAGTATTAAAAATCCGTTAATGCTGGTAAGTATTCATTATTGTTATAGCAAATGTAAAACAAATTATCATTGTGTTTAGATCTATTCTTACTTACATGTCTTACAGTATCGGCCACAGTTTTAGCACATTTTATGCTATTTATTTTACTTACAGATAGATACACCATAATGGTAAATAAGGAAGCAGACGTTAAACAAAAAAAAAGAAGAAAGAAGAATTCATTATCTGGAAAAGACGGAAAGAAAATCGAGAAGAAAATCCGAGTCAGACAGCAAAAAGCAACAATCGGACAGACAACCTGTCCGTTATACCTGGAATCACGTGCTGAAGACAGGATTTTGTGTGGAAATTGTAAGAAGTGGATCCATGAAGCCTGTCCGATATTTCAGAGGTGTCAAGTTAACGTCTTTGTGATTTTTGCGTTGTTCGCTAATATGGCCGATACTGGCGGACATTTCACTATAAGCTGATTTTTTAAATTTTGCTAATGTGGTTAAAATAAACTATTTTTCGCATGCTACTGTTGGTTTATTGACAATATTGACAACTACTCTCCTATATATTTAAAATGTTATTTTAATAATAACTACCTACATTTGTCTTCTATCTCTTAAGGTGTCGGTACTGCAGGACTCTCCCCTACCACACACCTATAACTATGGATAGCCAAACTCGAAATGCAAAAATGGCAAATTTATTGATAAACTATTTACCTTAACCGGCGAACTTGACCGTACTTCGCCCTTAATGAATGTGATTACACGACAATATTTTGGCACATCAAGACCTTCTTTACCGGAAAATAAACAATCTAGTTTCTCGCATAAAAACCCACTTTTAGAATTAATTTTGATATCTATTGTCTACGTATCGATAGATTTTTAATATCATTACAACGACGACAACATTGTGCGCAAGACAACCGTCGAGCAACCTTTAAAAGTATGGCCGATAAACCGTCCACACCAAGTTGTACGTATCCTAGTTATAGGTCGGTGTCCCCTACCGACTCAAAAGACTAGCACATACAGGGTGTTTCTTAATGACGTGTTAATGTTTCAAAGTGTGATTCGTTTGGTCGTTTTATAAAGCTAAATTCATATGAACATAACAAGCAAATCTTATCGCCAGAAGACTTCAGATATTACGTTCAATTTTGGTACCTACTTATATTATATTAATAGCATATAATATCACATATTTTAGTTAGAAAAGTTATCGATCAACCAATGGCATCTCTGCGAACATGTTGTCCTATATTTATTTCAAAAAAAGTGTTACACCACTCCATATGCACATTTTTCATGATTAGCCAAAGTCACCATCTTACATTTTAGTTAAGCACTTCTTTTAAAATATATATTCGTTGTTTTAGGCTTGTACGACAGGGCCATAATGCAAAGTGGGTCCAGTTTATGCCTATGGGCATTGACCAGAACTGCAAGACAAGTAGCGTTTGGGATTGGAGCAAGATTAGGATTTTTAACGCCTAATACTAAAGATCTTGTGGATATGTTAAGAACTGTTGATTATAAGATATTGAAGAGAGCAGAAAATGACGTATATTATGTGGTAAAGTTACTACTATATTAAATATACTCGTGTGCCGCTAATTAAATTAATGTCCTGGGAACCCTTCGTTTATATTCAGAAAATATGCAGGGTGATATAGAGGGTGTTACCAATTCGGCCCTCAGCATTCGGAAAGGGTAAGAGATACGAAGTCGGTTAAATTAGGGCAAAGTTGCGTAATTATGGGTTCAATAATATGCCGCAAAAAATCAAAAATAAATACAGGGACTTTTGGAGAAATCTGAAAATTATTTTTTGTTCGAATAGATGTTCAAAAATAAACTTTACCTCCTCATGGCTACTTTTTATTCTGCACAAGATTGCATTATCAGATCTTTCATGAGACGTTTCGTCCTTGGCTCACCATCATCACCTTAATTTTTTTAAATACGGGTCTTAATTTTTTTGTTTAAATTATGAATATTACCGAAATCTACGTTCAGTGGTATACAACACTGGTTTTCCGACGTTTTGTTCCTTAAATTGACCACCTTCATTAAAATACCCCTAGTACCTACGTTCCAGTAATTTACTTTTCGGTATAATTCGAAAATGTAAAGCTCAATACATCTTTCAAAAGTTTTAAGAAAGTGCTAAGTTTAAGAATCAAATTTTATTTGTATTAATAAAATAAATTACTTGTACTGGCGCTAGTGGAAATTTGATACAACTACTAGTGTTTTAGTACAGTAGTAGTACGTAATGACAATTAAAGACAGAAATAACAATAATAATTTAATAATCTTCAGTTTCTTCGAAACCAAAGTAAATTACAGGAACGTACTAGGAGTATTTTAATGAAGATGACCAAAAACCAGTAAGTGTTCTATACCACTGAATGTAGATTTCGTTATTTAAACAAAAAAGTCCATGCCCATATTTAAAAGTCTGATGATGCCATCTTTTAGTAGCAATGAGAAAGTGAAATTTATTTTTGGACATCTCTCGAACAAAGTCAGAAAAAAATAAAACCTGAAACGCAAAATTGTAGATTTTGCCAAATATTTTGAAAGGCTTTCGATTTTTGCATATTATTTGGCCCATAATTACGTAACTTTGTCCCAAATTACCCGACTTCGTATCTCTTACCGTTTCCGAAATCCCAATGGTAAAGGCCGAATTTGTAACACCCTGTATAGGAAAAGTCAAAATAATGTCATTGCTTCATATAAATCTTTCCTATCTGATTACCTTATTGATATATAGAGTTTCAAAGTTACAAGTTAAATAATAAAATTTGAATTTTCTAAAAAAAGCCATACTATTTTATTCGATATAAATCTGTTTTAGTTTTGTGGTTTCAACCAACTTGATGAAAATCCATAATAAAATGATTAAAGAAAACCATATTATAAGTTTATTATGGATTTTCATCAAGGTTAAAACTAAAAGACTAAAACAGATTTATCTCGAAAATGGTAAAACATATCGATTAAAACAAAGTAAATTAATACGGGTGGAACTGCGGAATGTTAAATATGTCAATTTGGCAACGTCAAAATTGTATTAATTTAAAAATATAATTTCGACTGTACCTACAAATACCGGGTAGATAGTAACTTAATTACATTTTTGAACAAGTAGTTTTACTACCAAGTAGTTAAACTACTTTTTGATAAAGTAGTGAATAGTTAAATTGCACTACCTTTTAGAAGTTTGTCCAGTTCTGTTTAATACATATGTATAAGTCAAGCCTCTAAAAGTCTTCTAAACTACACTTTACACAACGTTATATTGAATCTAAATTTAAGATAATCCGATCTAAATAAAAAAAATCGCTGTTATTGTAAGCCGGATTTGATCTATCTTTTTCCATATTTTTATGTTTAAGGCCATTGCAATAGATAATACTTTTAACGGGCTGCCAATGGGACCTGTTCTAGAACCCGACCATGAAGAAGCTGTGATTACCAACAAAAGTCACGAACTGTTACGAACAGGCAAATTTAATAAGGTTCCAATAATAATCGGACTTAATTCGAACGAAGCTAAATCATTTTTAGGACTATTCATTGGTATGTTAACATTTTAAATTTCAAGCTTAAATATTGAAATTAAAGTAAGAAATTATTATCCCATTATGATAATTATCATATTTTAATTTACCTAATTATGTACTTAATTTAAATCAAAATTGACAAAATAAAACGTTACCCCTTTATTCACTAAAAGCAACAATACACATAAAATAGCAAAAGAAAAAAAAATAGTAAATATTATTTTTTTAAGAAGTTTGTTTTAGTTTGGGTGCGAAAAGGGACATAATTCTTCAAAATGATGTATCGCAAGCAACCCTCTCGTATTCATTTTATTTACCAAGATGGCGCCCATCCGCCATTTTGATAGAACTGTCATTCTTGCGTCAAAAGGTAGTTTGGAAGCTTAGAAGCTTTGGTGTGGCTGTGTGCACTTCACAAGGTAGAATAGTAAAACAACAACTTTGTATTTAAGTGCAAGATTTAAAAAAAAATTATTTGCAGAGCGCTTTCGACCTTCTGGTCATCTTCAGTGCCTCATTGTCAGGAATCCATAAATTCTCCGTATTGCACTGTATGTAGGTACTATGAAAAGTCCACATGGCATCTGTTATTGTATCTATCAATATGTATAGATTGTAACACGGAAGATCTCATCTGTATTTAACCCTGCTGGGCCAAATACATAATTTCATTTTCTACGTTTCTTTTACTGACCTCCTACTAGTGAACCCTTTTGTAAGAAAACATATTCCACCTCGGTGTATAGTATATTATTTATTACTTTTTTAGATGTTCTGAAACCACTATTCACTCGATATGATTTGGATATTGCAAGATTAGCCCCTTACGAGTTAACAAGAAATATCTCCAAAAGGATTTTGGCAGGTGGTGAAATTAAAAAGCATTATTTTGGTCAGCAACCAATCGCAACTAGATCATCGGCAAACATTATACACGTAAGTAACGATAAGTTTTATTTGGACATTCATATCATACTTTTTTTTTAGTTTACTAGCGTTGACCAATTTAATAGACCTATAAGAGAAACTGTTAATCTGATGTCCAAATATACTAGCGTATATTATTATCAATTTGGCTATCGAGGATCCTTAGGAGAATTTGATTCTGACTTTGCTGGTAGGCTTAGAAGTACTTCACTAACTGTTTATTTCAATATATTTAAAATGTACATTAAATGAATAATTTAAATGTAAAAACGAAAAATTGAGAAAAAACTATAATAGGCACTGGTACTTTCGACATGCGATTAGACTATTTGTTTATGATTAACCTTATGAGTAACAGATGGAAAGTAATAACTGCTTTTTTATTTATTAATCAGAATCGAGTACCACCACTAATATTTTCAACAGTATACAGGGTGTTGTGGAAATGGCTTATTATAATTATATTTAAACCCGCAAATCTTGTAGTTGAGTCGTTCCGCTTTACGAAAATCCCTTCACGGGTTTGTTCGGGTTCGAGTAATTTTCCTAATCGATACAGTAGGATCCCATCGACATTCTGACATGATTTGTAGGGGTCGCCGCATGGGGGCACGCCTCCTAAATCTAACCGACAACGGATTTTTCTGGGAAATGAAAAATAACTCAGTCGGTTTTGATGCTACAAAAAAAAGTTAAGGGCAAAATTGAAGAGCTTGACAGAGCGCGTAAGCTCGAACAAACCTGATCCCGATATCTCAATGAGTTCGCGAATTAACGCGATTTTCAACTGCAAAAAACAATAAAATTTAATTAATTATATCTCCATAAGCGGCGGAGTTGGGATATCAATTTTTAGCGAATCATCGGACACCGAGTACCTTGATAGGCCGGAGGCTGGGGATGGTGGGGCAATTAGGAGGGGAGTTGTGGGGGGGGGGGGATATTACATAAATGCTAATAAGTAGTTTATTAATCGAGCTGCGGGGATCAGGTCGGATTCAATTTGTTCATTTTTCTATCAGCTACGAGGGGGGATTAGCGAAAAAATGTTCACAAATGCGCGCTTGGCGCGGCATACAAGAAATGGCCACTTTTTAATATCTCTGAAAATACTTTAGATATTATGTTCAATTTTGGTAACAACTCTGTGTTAATAGAATATGGAACCACAAATTTTAGTAAGAAAAGTTATTTAATTGTTCCACCAGTGGCGTCCCTACAAACATGTCCTCTGATATTTTTTACAAAAAAGATGGTACGCCACTCACATTTTTCCATGTGGATATTTTTTCTGATTAGCATGGTCAATTCTACATGAAAACGGTCTCTTGAGTTTTTCTCATCTTCTTGATTAAAACCACTAAATTAATATTCAAACTCATTATTATTAACATTGATAAAATAATTAATGATAAATTTTGATTCATAAAAATTGTAGAATTGACCAGGCTAATTTGAAAAAATATCCATATAGAAAAGTGTCAGTGACGTACTATCTCTTTTGTAAAAATATCAGAGGACATGTTTGCAGGGACGCCACTGGTGGAACAATCGAATAACTTTTTTAACTAAAATTTTTGGTTCTATATTCTATTAACACATACCAAAATTGAACATAATATCTAAAGTATTTTCGGAGATATTAAAAAGTGGCCATTTCTTGTATGCCGCGCCAAGCGCGCATTTGTGAAAATAAAAATTTTTCGCAAATTTTTCAACAAACCCACCTGATCCCCGTAGCTCGATTAATAAATTACTTATTAGCATTTATGGAATATTTTCCCCCAAACAACGCCCCTCCTAATTGCCTCACCACCCCCAGCCTCCAGCCTATCAAAGTACTCGGTGTCATCCGTTGATTCGCGAAATATTGATGTCCGAACTCCGCCCCTTCTCGAGATATAATTAATTAAATTTTATTCTTTTTTGCAGTTGAAAATCGCGATAATTCGCGAACTCATTGAGATATCGGAATCAGGTTTGTTCGAGCTTACGCGCTCTGTCAAGCTTTTCAATTTTGTCCTTCACTTTCTTTTTATAGCATCAAAACCGACTGAGAGTTATTTTCCATTTCCCAGGAAAATCCGTTGTCGGTTAGATTTACGGGGGAGCCTACTATATCGATTGGGAAAACAAAATTACTGGATTTCGTCAAGGGATTTCCGAGCCGTTGATTTCGCCAGAACGACTCCACTATTGTGATAGCAACACACCAACCCCACCTGCCAAACCCGAAAAACCAGTTCTTCCTTCTGTCATACCTTTTTGAACAATTCTTTCCATGATAATGACGGCGAACAATGTTTTCAAATATAAATAATTGTAAACGCAAACAAACGCGTGGCCAGTTCTTGTCAACAAGACTCACACATATTTGAAATCATCACATTTATAAATAATATCACATCAAATTATTATAAATTATTTCACAAAAAACGGTATATTTAACACCTCAACTCAATTAACATTAATTTCCAAATTAATATTTACAGAATTTCTTATCTAAACTATACATTGTAGTATATATTATACGTCTACAGAATATTGGGTGAAGGATTCCTCAAGGGTTTCCCACTCAGGACACACGGTTAGGCCGAGACCTGATACGGGGCTGCTATAAACCCCGTGGTTTAGCTTTAGCATTTTTAGTTTTGTTGTTAATAGCCTTTTCGAGTACTCTTTGAAGGCTCTTGGAAATTCAAGTGCAGGGAAATTTATTATCTGTGCAGTTTTGAGTACTGCGGTATTTGAATTTGTTATTAGTGGAAAAATTAGCCTAAAACTGTAGTATTTGTATAGTTATGGTTAGGTAGCGACTGGTAAATAATTATTGCCAGATATGATTGGTTGGAAAATGTCAAGTCTTGTCAGATTATTATGAAAGAAAGTTGTGTTTTTGTCAAAGATTGAATTGTTGAGAAATAAATAAAACCAAATTGAATGTATACCGTCCTGTCACACTTTAGATATCAAATACCAATATGGGGGGAAACATATGGGAAAACTAATGTTAACGCAGTCCAAGTACTGAAAATTATCTTTAATTATGATTGGTTAAAAAGCTCAGAAACTTTATATAGAGAGTTGAAAATGCCAAAAGTGAAGATACTTCTAGAATTAGAGCAAGTAAAATTAATGTATATAGCTTCAAATAATAACCAAATATGTATTACAAACTAATGTCCAATAACATACACAGTCACGAAACCGGATCTCAAAATTATATATATTGTGTAACTACCAGAACGAATGTAGGATTGAATAACCCAATTGTAAGAGCGGCAGAGGCTTATAATAGAATACCAGAGAGAAATACAGATCTTGGAAAATTATATCAATTTGTGAAACTGGTTAAATTGTATTTAAGGATTTAGTTAGAAATACGTTTAACATTGTAAATTTATTGCGTATTTATTCTTGAGGCCGGGCTATCAGGCACTGATTAGAGCACCTAGGTGATTCTATAGTATTGATAATAAATAAAGATTGTTTTTCAAAAAAAAAAAACGATTCCACTGCCCGAACCTCCATAAAAAAGCTTTAAAGAGAGGAACATAAGGTGATATATGATATCGATTTTTTGTTTCGCGATTGCTTGGTAATTTATTCTTTCTTCATACTTCTCCATTCATACTTCTTTCAATTTTTCTATGACATTCCTTTTATACTTTTGTTGTTTCCTATGCTTTATATCTTGCGGATTGTGAGGTAAATTTCACACGGGACGTCCGCGTAAAGCATATTGTTTACACACGCTAAAAGGCTGGTTTCAAATTCAAACGCAACGCAACGATTTCCATCGAACAGGGTTGAAGCACGCGTTGTGATCTAATCTGGCATCACCGGTAATCTACTGACCTACATACACTTGTTAACTGAAAACAGTGTATGACGTTGCACGTGGAAGCACGTCGGAAAATGTAAGGGGTTTAAATATTTAGACACACCCAAGAAGTTACCCATTTAAATATAATAAGTCAGTTCCATAACACCCTGCGTGATAAAATGTTGTACGTCTGTTCCGTAAAGGTCTTGTTAAAAAACTCGCTTAGAACTTTCTAAACATCTAAATTCGTTTACCTCTTGGACTATGAGATTCACTTTTTCATACCTCTCCCTGGATTTTTCTAATAATAAATTATTTGCTGGTGTTCCCTCAATCTGAATAATTTACTAATTTACCCAAATTAAATAATATCCAAATTAAAAATGTACATGTTTAAAATTGCCTGTGTTAATACATTACATTTACGTTGTTAAGGCAACGCATTGCACAGCCAACTATGCGCAAAACCCGTTGGCAGCATTTCCGGTTTTTGGATTTGTTCGTAAGACATTATGTCGCAGCCTTTTAGTGTAATCAGCCGTTTCATGAAAAGTCTGGCCTTTCCATGAAACGCTGCCAAATACTGAAACAAATAACTATTACGCCAAAAGGCTATAAACTCTGGACATTACATGAAACGTCTGCCTGTTTCGGCCTCTTGATGAAAACGAGCAAAATTACGTTAAGTGACTGATTTTACTGGACTTTTCATGTAACGCTCCGAATCTACTTTGCACTTACTGAATTAACAACGAAATAACTTTTACTACAAAAGAAATAACTTTTATTACAAATAAGGTATCATAGCGGCTAGCTACAGTACAGGATTAACAAAAATATGAATGAAAGTAGAATCCTCAATTATTAAAAAAAAAAAAAAAAATAACAAACGATATGTTACTTATTAAAGAACGGCAGGCTATTATGGCAACGGCTATTACAAAGTACGCTATTTTTTTTTTAAAGATACACTTATTCCTAGTACACTATTGGTTGCTAGGTTTACACGAACATTTATTTCAGTATCCCTTGACCACCTGATTCCAATTTTCGCACATTGATTCTTGAGATCTGTTTATATTTTTTTCCTGCGGTACAACATTGATAATATCAGCATCTTCATCAGCGAGACCTTCATGTGCATCAGATATTTCGACAACTGAATCTTCTTCATTCACAATTTTCATAAGCTCTTCTTCCGTAGTCAGTTTTTTTGCAACCGCTGAGGGAATGTTACTAGCTACTACTACCAATTTTAGCTTCACAACCTAAGAGTGCTTTATACGGGGACCGTCCTATTATTCTGTGAAATGAGATATTTTTCTGCCCATGCACAAACTGAAGCCCTACCGACCATTTTTTACAATTCGTGGCAGACATCTAAGCTCGTATCATGTTTTCAACATCTTGATTTGATCGTTCAATGCTGCCTTGACTCTGGGGGTGTATAGGACTACCTTGAACTATGATACAGTCAGGCCATAAATCTTTTAGTTCAAGTATAACCTTATTTACGAATTCGCGGCCGTTGTCGCTTTGAAGAATTTTAGGGGCTCCTATTAAAACAAAAATACTTAGTAAGTTGGAAGCAACTTCCTCGGCACGTTTGGTTTCCATTGGCCGTAAGAATAAGAATTTTGTGGCGTGATCTCGATAATTCAGTATCCATTTGTATTGCTTGTCGGGAAGTGACTGGAAATCTATTAAGTCCACTTGCCCTCTTTCATTAAAATCCTTGCTTACAATGGGACGTACTACAATTTTTTGTCTGCTATGTTTCTTTTCATTGCAGCTTTTGCAGCATTGAACAAAACATTCTATGGCCGGACGTGGGATACTAAGTTTATTTCTCAGGGCTACTTCCATTTTAACGCGACCACTGTGCACTGTTTTGTTAATATGATAATCGTATAATTTATCATATAAATCTTCGTATGCTACTACAAATTAAATTTCACCTTCGCTTTCATGTTTCTTTATTAAATATGATTGGTCAGAAATTGTAATAACATCATAGGTCTGCAGCAAAAAGTATTCGCGTCTTTCTTTTCTTCGCCTGAAACAGAGACCTATTTTAGAATAACTAATTTAATTAAAAAAAGCCTTAGCAGGGATATGTTTTGAGAACAGCATGAATTAATGCATAGTTTACAAATCACGGATCCACGAGAAACTCGGGGAATCCCGGGCATCACCTAACCTAAAAATTTATAATTGGGTTTAAAAAATCACTTACAGTTTTTGCTTAGCTGCTACATTTTCCTGTATGACTGCTTCGATTTTCTACTTTGTGTAAGGCTTTCGCAGTAGTTTTTGGGAATAGAACTCTTCCAATTTGTTGTAGCATTCCGTTTGTTGTATAACACTAGAACTGCCTGCCGTCGCCATTTTCAGGTTAAGAAATACTCATTTTATTACATCAAGTGCAAAGTAGATTCGGAGCGTTACATGAAAAGTTCAGTAAAGTCAGTAACTTAACGTAATTTTGCTCGTTTTCATCAAGAGGCCAAAACAGGCAGACGTTTCATGTAACGTTTACAATTTATAGCCTTTTGGCGTAATAGTTATTTGGTTCAGTGTTTGGCAGCGTTTCATGAAAATACCATACTTTCCATGAAACGGCTGATTATACTAAAAGTCTGCGACATATGTCCGTACCAGTCCTTACGCACAGCGCTTAGTTTCTAACATCACAGTGTGTGTTATTACATTCTTACTGATAAAATAGACAGTGCGTGAGTAGGTTTTTACTAATATAGAGTAAAAAAACAACTGAACGAACTTCGTGGATAACTACATATTCATGTATGCATTTTTATAATTAGTTATACTTTATTCGATTTTAGGTGTTGGACACTTCGAAGACATATTTTATTTATTTGCTAATAAAGCCAATGCAAATGCTGGAGATCAACTAGCGCGCATGAGGCTCTTGGAGCTATGGACTAATTTTGCAAAATATGGGTAAATATGCGTAGTTCTATAGGTGAATCATAAAACAGCAGTTCTCACTGCAATATCTAGATTTTTAAAATTATGCCATACTTGCGCGTTAATATGGCAACCCTGTTATATATTTATTTTCTAACTATATCACTAGCCCGGTCAAGGGGTCGTTTTTAAGTACCTTTTAATGCTTAAGCTAATAATACATATTACATAAAAATTGTAAGCAAATTACTTATTAACAATGGACTTGCCAAATAAGATAATATCGGTTACGGAAAAATTTGGGCCAGGTATAATTATTTTAACGGAAATATCTTAATTTTAAATGTCATATAATCGCATTTCCTACGATCTTTTAACCTACGATCACTACCGTAAATATCAAAAAAACATATTACCTACTTCCTATACTATCTATGTAAGTTAAACGTTACTCACGTTACTCACGGTGCTCAATAAAAGACACGTTGCGCAGCAACGCTCTCCATTCAAAATGTGCTAAAGAATAATAAGAGAGTCGTAGATGGCTGCTATCACAAACACCAGGGAAAAAGGATAAATGTCGCGTTATTAAAACTACAACAACAACAGTTTACTGAGAAATATTGTTGAAAGGCACATTAAGGTCTAATTGTGTTTTAAAATTAATAAATATGATCGTAGGTCATAGGTAAACTTGAAGCTTGACATTTTTGGCGTGCCTTACGTCTGCTATCTTTAACTAAGCTATAAGCTAAAAAGTCATAATGAAAATTCAAGGTATACTATGGAATTTAGATGATAGTAAAGGTCTTGTGCATAAATAATGATCCTATTGCCTATTTCCTTATATTCCTTGCCTTATATTTTAAACCGTTTATTGGAGAAACGTCCAACACTTTGAACTCTCTCTGCATGATCGATATACTGCATACCTAAGCTTATAAATGGTAATTTACAACAAGCGTTCGTTAGAACCTTGAAGGAAACTGATAAATAAATCCTGAAATTTATGTGTTTATATTTTTCGATTTGGCCTACTTAACGAAAATATTGTAGGTTCCTTATTACTTCCGGTTATACCGGAAGTAGCTGTCCCCTTTAATATATTAAATAGAACTTGTCTACTATTATGATAATATTGGATGTTGCTCAAGATATATTTACATATTTTGTATAACAGGTCATACATCTAAACTGAATAGTTCCTGACATATTGGCACTGAATATATGTATATATATGTTTATGGAACAAGCTGTAGGATCTTAAAGGTGCGTTTTAGAACAAAAAAAACTACTTCCACGTTCCTATTTCATTGCCGATATTTCAAAGTCACCTTAAGGTACAGAATGACAGAAGTCATTCTTAAAACAAGTTTGACAGTATATTAAAGTTCTTTTGAACTCTTATCAAAAGGAATAGATCTTTAAGGACATAGTAATCTTCCGCTTAACGCGTCAATTGACCCTCAAATTAATTTTAAACATTTTTTTACCATAACGTTAAGGCTACCTTAGCTGAGGTCTAACTTAAGGTAACATTCAAATATTTTCCCTAAGGAACCTTAAAAAATTCGGGATATCCGATTAAAGAGAAAGTTATGTTTTTTGCAAGAAATATGTAGAAAATTAAAATCGAATATGCGAGTTTCAAAATGTAATAATTGTAATGTAACTGTTAATATCTTAAAACGTATGACGTATGACCTGTTATTCAATTGTTTATAATTTAATAAGTAAAATCAAAAAATGCAATACACTACTAGAATATCACCGTTAGCATCTACTTCCGGTATAAACGGAAGTGATAGAAAACCTTCAATATTTTAGTTTAGAAGAGCATACCAAAAACTATAAACTCGCTCAGTTTCAGTTCGAACGGACGTTCGGCGTGTATTACCCTGTATATGGGTAGGAACTCCTAACTATGCTAATAGTCGGCAAATACACCCCTTGTAATAAATATAAATATTAATTTTGTTAGGAAAGGGTCCCTAAATTATCCCTGTACGTGTTTAGAAATATGGACGAGAACTTTTTTTAGTTACTTTAAAAAGTTTTTGACCCAAAACTGAATAAAGAAACGCCTCGTTGATACTAACTTGACAATATAAGGATAGATACAGGTAGTAGTTATCAAGAAGGGGGAAGAAAAAAAAGAAAAGAAAAATACATTTTTGGAGAATGGTGCAACGTTTCTAGTCCCAATTATCTGAACAAAAAATAAATACCCAACAAAAACTACACTGAATTTGCAATATTGACATACAGGGTGTTATGGAAATGACGTATTATATTTAAAACGGCAATTCCTGAGATAAAGACAAATTGAAGAAAACTAGCCATTAAAAGCGCTTACAATTCATTTAGCGGTAAAAGTGACCTGACGTCAAATCAGAAAAACACCTGTGTGGCACTGCGATACATGTAAGCAATCAAGGAATTCTGGCGGGCGTTGTCATATATACACCTTAAACTCTTTAGACAAAATAAAATAATTTAAACACTTTTCCATTCTGTAATACCTTCTTGTACAATTAATTGAAGAACATGTGCGACGGACTATGTTTTAAACCCGAAAAAATATATGGAATAGTAATTGCTACGTACGTCACTAGGTCAAATGCCAATGACCTCTTGATGCCTTACATCGGCTGAGCGAAGTTGTTTCATATAGCGCCGCACGCGTGCGTCTGTTAGTTGAAGACCAACCAGCGGCCGGATACATTGTCTTGTCGATCACCAACACACTCTCAGCAATCCGCACGGTTTTTTCGGTTTATGCGTGTATCTTGCCCGTCCATAAATAATCTTTGAATATTGTTTTTATTGACGCGTTTCTTCTGGACGTCAAATTTCGTCGCGTGTAATAAAATCTAATAATCTGTAGTATAATCTGTATTATTGTATTTTCAAAAGCTAACTATCGGTTCTGTTTCACTATTACTGTGTGTACATAAAGTGTTTCCAGGAGTGTTCCCATGAAAAAGAAAAAAAACTGATTGTGTTTGTGCCTGGATTTCCTCGCTCTTTAGGTATAAGGATAAATACAAGTAGGTAGAAAATAATTTATTTTTATAAATTTATATGGAATTTCAGTATTACATTAAGTTTGGCAACATTGCCATTGGCTCTGGGTGAAATGTTGTACAGTAGCGCGGACTGACCTGTGAGTAAGAGTGTTTATTACCCCACTTTTAAAACGGTCGATTTAAAATAAATAAAATATGTAGCGCTTCTCTAGGACACCCAAGGAGTCGCCCATTTAAATATAATACGTCATTTCCATAACACCCTGTATATACGGGCCGTGTCGAAGGAGTAGGGACGTTTTCTTTATTCTTGAATATTCCGCTTTTATAAAGTATTGTTTTCTAGGTTCTATTTAGCAGTTGCGCGGCGAGAATTTTCAATTTATTTCAATAAATATCTGCTATTCATGAAAATAAAATGGCTATATTATATGACATGCTATTACAATGGGTATGATAACATTAGGATAATTGAGTTATTCAAATTGAAAAAGTTCGAACTAAGATATTTAAACTATTATTTACACATTTTCCTAAAAAATAGTGTTTTTATGTTTTAATCGATCTCTCGTTTTTAGCAGTTTTTTATTTTGAGTCCTAGGACGGGAATTATTCTATTTTTTTACAATCAGCTATTTTTAACACATATGTTGAACTTTAGACACCTAAGCATGTGTTTCTATTCATCCAATTTTTCTTCTAAGCGGGAGGTATGATTAAATTATAATAAATTATTCTAAATTAAATGTCTTTAACTTATGGTGCTCCTAATCATGTCGAAAATTAGCTAAATTCATTATTAAAATTAAAACGTTTTAGCCTAAAAAACTTAATTATTATTATTGCTAAATTACAATTTTTAATATTCTTAGTAAAAATATTAGAACTTATTTGTAATATACAGTGATGATCGTCAAACGCGATATAGTTATTAGGTCGTTTAACGCGGACCAAATAATATGCTAAAAATCTGATGCAACACGAAAACACAAATTGTCCATAAGTCACTTGAACTGCCCCGCCTCTGCTCTCAATTAAATTTGCACAAAGTAAATAATATATTAATAATACAATTTACCTCTCCGAATGGGTGGGAGGCATGGTATAATAGTATATTAAGATACAAGTTTCATAAGCCATTATCTTAGAGCACTCGTTTAAAGTACAAGTGCTCTAATTGTCTTATGAACCGTGTATTTTATAATACTTTTTCTATTTGGGTCTTTAAAGTCTGAAAAACTCTTAAAAATATACTAGATTTTTTACAATTGAATTAATATTTTCTTTTTGGGTTGGCAATACTTTTACAATTTCATAAAATATTACAAGTATCAAGTATGCCATGATAGAAACAATTGAACATAGGAAGCTTCTTCCCATCCGTCATAATTAAAAATAAATATATTATTAAAGTTAATAAAAATGAGTCAAGAAGAAAGTTGTACTCCGTCAGACATACGAGAAATTGCAGAAAATAATCTAGAAAAACTTTTAAAAAGAATATGCAAAACTTTGAGTTATGGTGCGAGCAGAACAAAGTTCAAAATATTGAACAAAATAATAAATAATACTATTGAAGAAAATATTGTGTCGACACAGAATCTGACAGGAATAAGAATTAATGCCCAAGAAATGTCTACAGTAACTATAAATATATATACATAAAGTAATATTATGCATAATACTATATTGAATTAAAAATAAAAATAGTACTTTATTGAATAAAACTTTAGAAATAGTGCATAAACTGGAAGATATTTCTATTATTTTTAAGTTATGTTGTTTTATAATTGTGACTAGAAATTAATTGACGAACACCGTCATCATGTTATATATTTCCGAGTATACGTATTTCAGATAAATATCTAGTAAAAAAGATCTATTTGCAAGGTTAAAGGTTAGCATTTTAAAGTTCTCTATAAAAAATTTTTGTCGAATCCATAATGCCTAGAAGAGTAATTTTAACGAAATCGAAGTAAGCCTAAAATTCGAACCCTACTTGCTGCCAACATAAAAAAAAATTTCAGTTTCATAAAGTGGCTGATAGAGAGACTGCTGTCAGCATTTAATAATGAACGTAAGAAATATGTTCTCTAAATGAGTATTTTAAATTATTACAGATTTTTTTTCTTAAAACTATTCAACTTGAGTACGTCACTGGATTCTACGTAAGAAACTGCAAAGAGGACATTTTATTTCTTTTCGATAAGTTAGAGAGTAATCGAAATATGCGAGGTGTCCCAAAATGTAAAATTATCAAAAACTTTCCGTATATCAAAAACGAGCAGATCTAAAAAATGTCTAATTGGGTTTCACAAAAAAGTAACACAGTGCTGGAAAAATCCTTCTATCTTTACTAATAACGGAGATACCCCGTATAACAACACCGAAAAATGTACACGTATATGTAAAATGTAGTGTTTCAAACAACTGCGTTCAGCTAAAAGAAATTTGACCAATGTGACACACTGTACAAGTAATTGTAATTTTAATAGAACCAAAATTGTTGATTTTTGGTTCATCGCAAATATATTTAAATTGCGATCGTATAGAAAAATTTCGAAAAATAATTGAAATCAACTATAAATCCCCCGAATCTGTCCTAACTTAACCATCCTTTCATCTTTAATAATAGAACAAACCCAATGACGATCATCGCATTTTAGAAATGAAAACGTGTTCCCAAGGAAGCTAAAAAGTATTAAGAATTTATTGACAAATGATCTGGCAAAAAAACTTTTTCTTTACAGCAGAGTAAAATGTCAGCTTGCTATAATGATATTTTGTGTTAGTCCATATCTCTTGTAATATGCCAGTAAGAAAATGAACGTAATATTTAATAGAAGCATTACTTGCTTTAAAGGGCCTATTGTATTTTTCGGTTGAATAACACAGGTGTATAAAAGCAGCCAGGCAGAACCTAATTTATTACCAAAAAAGAAAACAAGAAGGTTCATTATTGTTACACAATTATTTCAGTATTATATTTATTAATTTAAAAAAAATATTTTTATAATATTGAGAAATCTGACGAGCACGAAAGGAACAAATAAAGGTAGATTTCCATCAATGGACGAAATGGGAATGAATAAAATGGCACTTTATCCTTTATTTGTAAATTGCTATAAATAATCATTTTTGCAAAGTTAGTATACTGGAAGAAAAATATACAAAATATTGTAGTACGATCATATAATAATTTTGTAATTATACTATGTAAATTTACAATTTATGAACAATATGATGTTTATCAATAAGTTATTATATTAAATTTCACAATTGAGAAATAAAGTAAAAAATTTGAAGTTTAGTGCGTCTTATTCAAAAAGCTCTTAAAAACCAATTCAGAGCTCAAAATCTAAAAGAAAAATAATGATAACAATAAATAAATAGCGTGTACATACACAGCAGATATGTGTGCTTTCGTGTTTTTACAAAAATGCAGACAGCAACAACAATGTAGGCATGGAGGAATATTTTCTGCCGTACCCTTTACCAAATGTAATATGTAATGTAATGTTGTGCCCCTACGATATATCGTAACCATAATGACTTAAATAAACTATAACTAAAAAATTAAGGTGACCTTGAGCTTGTGATGCACAAATTGGTATGCTAAAGCGGGTACAGAGTACAGTACAAGCCACAGCAAATGATGCTACGTATTGTCCACTGCAGAGCCGACACCGGACGGTACGCTCTTGAGATGTCGTATCCAATCCAAATAATCATGGTAGATAATAATCAACCCAAAGCAGCCCCTATGAACCTCCAACCATCACCTCGAAACCCACCAAATCGAAAGCGTTAGTGCAAAATCACCAACACTGAGGGCAATGCGGAACCCTGCACAGAAAACATTCCAGCCTGTAGTGCAACCGCATCATGAGATAGAGACCTATACTAATAGCCTCTGATGGAAGTGCCATTGTTGAACCCCTCTAGCTGCAGGAAGTACAAGATCGTCTAAATCGCACATCTAATACAGCACCTGACAGGCACGGAATACGTTACTGCAATCTGAAAAACTAGGTCCTGCTGCATTATATAACAAGTAGCACTGTGAGAGCCACTGTGACAACCCCAGAGACTAACCGTCTGCATCTAAACTGGTTCACATTTTGCTTTATCGTGGGCGACTGGATACAACCTTATCTCTAATACCTAGTACGAGGGCTGCTTAGAACACCACTTTGTGATATAGAGCATTCTAGAACAGCGGTTTCCCACCTATCACCATCATATATTTAGCACATTGACCACCATGGGCGTAGACCTTGCTTTTATTGATTTTTTTTAGATACTAATATAACGGCTGCACCCTAACTGTGCAGGTTGAAACTCCTGACTTTTAGGTGTAGGCTGGTGTTCTTGAAACTCCTGACTTTCAGGTGTATGCTGGTGTTCGACAAGGATATCCCCTCAGTCTGATTATCTTCCAACTGGTCGTTGAACCCATACACTGCGGGCTGGCCTTAATACCAGCATGGGCTTTAACATCGAGAGGCAACGATTTCCAGTGCTGGCCTTTGCCGATGGCATTATCATACTGAGTGGGCGTCCAAGTGACTTCCAAACATTCCTGGACCTAATAGGAACAACCGCAGGTAGGGGCGGACTTGCGTTGAAATTGGCCTCCCTGCACTTAGACTGCCGAAATCAATGTCACTATCATCTTTAGGGTACAAACATGAATAGACGAAACCATCGTCAATGTGGTGACAGGTATATCAACTGAATATATCTCTCCTGGCAACGTGACTTAAGATTGACGCTATTAACACAGCCTTACCCTTGCCTTACCCCAGTAGAATTTCGTTCTACACGTAACAAAAATTCCACTGAAGACCTGGGTAATAAAATTTAAAAAACGATGGATGAACTTCCCCCAGAGATCATATGACATACTCTATGTCTCGGATAAAAAGGGCGGCACTGGAATCCTTTCGATGACTTACATGCCCTAAACCAATAACTAGCTCCATCGCCGTTGTGCAGCTTAATGAGGTTGTATACCGCCGCATATGCCGATTGCTGAACACTTGTGGACCTCTCCTGATATCTTCTTGGCAATTTGGGAAAGGAATTTTGGAGAGATGGGAGTGACATTGCCTGAAACAGAATAAGGACTATCCAAATGCTACCATAGTCAATGGGCAGTTTAAAATAATTATTGGTATTTTTATGGGAATACCATAGCTTCGTGGCATCTTCGGGTCTGACAACCGTTAGAAGCTAGAACCTTCTCCTAAAAACCTGAAAGCTCACCAGAAAACCAGACCAAGGTTGAGTCTTCAGGGCTTCATCTATTATTCATTCAGATTTGCAAAACGGTTTTGTAACTGGCGCCTCATCCATCGAGCAAGTCTAAAACACTAATTGTGTCTCACTTAACAACACTCAAAGATGGGTACTAGAGACAAGTGGTGTAGAATGTGTGGAAGTCAGGATGAGACTCTGACTTTTAGTAGTATAATGAGACTGTAAAATCACTAACAATCATACAACCCGGTATTTTTATAAAATATTCCTTAGACTACTAATATTAAATTCAGCTATTTTCAAAATGATTGATATTAATGTTGCGACAGCTTTCCAGTGTTGTAAACTTGTAAACTCTAACGTAGTTTTGTTGTTTTAGAAATCCTACGCCTACAGCCCTTGAAGGAATAACATGGACTCCCAATTCATCGAATAAAAACGATAACAGCAGTGTTATTTACCTTAGCATTAATTCTTCCCTTTCTTTAAAGAGTGATCCCGATGAGGAAGATTGGAAATTTTACCAGACGCTTTATAAAAAATACGGAGATCCACCACATTCGACCTATTAAGATTTACAGGTGAAAATAAATAGATATTGTTAAGGTACTGTTAAAATCGTTCTTTTAATAAGCTATCAATGAAATTAAAAGAAATAAAATAAAATGTGTGTGTAATTTACTGTATACTATGAAAAAAATATTCCCCCTATAAAAATTCAGGAATTGAGTCTCGAAAATCCCGTGATCTCGAAATCACAGATCTTTTCGAAATTGGATTCCCTAGGCATAAAGGAGTAGCCTCTTGGAGAAAATAGAAAATGCAACTTGCGTTGATGCTATAGTAGAGTATAGTATTTTTCGACCAGCTCTATATGTTGTTTGACTTGAGCACATTCTAAGTATAACTATCGGTCGATCGGTATCGATATTGTAAGAACCGATACCGCTACCAGATCAATACCGGTATTACATTTTCAATGTATGCAATTGAATCGATATTAAATCTTTAAATTTAGGGAATAACTATTAATACCGGCAACACTACAATATAGTTGATGGAAACAAACAAAAATAATTTAATTATGTGGTGAAGAAATTAGTGGCAATACTAATATTTTTAATAAACCAAGTGTTAAAAGAAGTTTCTGGTGGCATTTTCTTGAGAAAAAATTTATTGCCGAATTCGAAAATGAGAGATTAACAAGAGAAGCAGACTTAAGTCTGACACTGTTTAGATTTTTGCATCATAATTTAAAAGTGGATATATATTTATTTGTTCAATATCAAATTAGTTTTGCAATAAATTTGTTCCATTTAATTATAATAACTAAAATAAACTATTTATACAGGGTGTCCCCTAATTAATGGTACATTGAAAAACTACAGACTCCTTACGCAAAAATATTGGGATTTAATTATACTTACCTATATCCGATTGATATTAACTGAGATACAGAGTGTTAAAGTTAAAATTTCATTTTTGTTTTTCTGTAATAACTTGTTTTTGACAAAATTTGGCAATTATGGTTTTTTTAGGACGACAAATTGATTTTTTTATGAAATTTTAATGTAGAATGTAGGGCAATATTTGCACATTTATTAACTTTTTTGTGCCCCAGTGTATTTAAGTTTGTAATGAAAATAATACTGTTTTCATATTTATTACGTAAAAACGGCATACTAAATACAAACTAAATATAACTAAAAATTCAAATTCGTTCGAATAATCAAAATTTTTGCGACATTTTGTTTGTAATATTTTCTTCGTATCGCCGATGCCCAGCGCTTAAAAAAATATTTTTAAAATTGCTCTATCTTCCATACCCTTTGTCCAAATTTAATCAACTTAGGCTCGTTTTAATGGTCCTGCTGTACTTAAAGAGCACAAAAATAGCTAGATGGCGCAAACCGTAATGCGATATCTTTATTCCTTCTCGAGTTATTTACAAATAACCATTTTATTAAAAAAAAATGTTAGGTATGTGCTTATCATGATGGAAACAAAATTTTGTCAACCCTGCTAGATGTTAGGCTACTTTGATACAGGGTATTAGGGAAATGACTTATTATATTTAAACTGGCAAATCCTGAGATGAAAATAAATTGAAGAAAAATAACCATAAATGGCACTTTGAATTATTAAGCGAAATTATACACTTTATATGAAATCTGAAAATTTACGTGGCCGCTCCTGAAGACCTTCGCAATCAATAGTTTATTGAGGCAGTCTCGAGGTTCAAAGAGGTTAGCGCATTATAGGCGATGTTGTCATATTGCAACACAGAATTCTAAAAGCACGTGTTCAGTTTTTCACAACAAGACCGTCTTGACGTGCGTTATCACTTCTTTCTCAAACTTAAAAAAAACTACAATTTTAAGGCACATACTATCTTGCCTTCGATCTTATTTTAAAATAATCTCTTTTATAATTAAATTCCATAAAAAAATAAAACACAAAAAGTATGTTTTTCAACAGAACCAACAGTAGATAATATCACATAAATTTGAAATCACAATATTTATATTTTTTTTTTTTTATTTATTTTATGGCTCTGGTTTAAACCAAATGGCCAGCATCTCTCTTTGTTGTGTTATTATTTTATTTCCAATCCCCAATTTCCCGATAAATGGCGGGTATTATACCTTACATCTACAGTATATCCTCTAGCTATAACAATGTTCAGTTCATATCCTTAACTAAGTATTGCTTTTTTTTTTTGTTGTAATTTTTTTTTTTTTTTTGTTTTTTTTTCAAATCATTTTTACATAATACACTAATATTTTTCCAACTTGCTTTTTTTTTTTTTTCTATTTTATTTGTTTTTATTATATATATTTAAGTTCTATTTTTTTTTTTTTTTTTTTTTTTTTTTTTACTATTATATATTTCTACTACTATAATTTGTTCACATTAAGCACTGGTTTCCTCATAGTTCCAATTGAGTTTCTGTTATAAATTGGTATAAAAATCTATAAACTCTCATATTATTGAGTGAAATTATATAATTTAGGTTGTATGGTGTTTCTACCAAACCTGCTATATTGTTAAAAAGGATATTTCTATAGTTTTCATATATTGTACAAGTGAAAATATAATGCTCCAAATCTCCCGTTTCACCGCATTCACAATTTTCCTCAGTTTGCAAACAAACCGATTCGTTTCATATGTTTAGGATATAAAGCATGAAAGCTCCTGATACGTGAAATTGTTCTAACAAAGTTTTTATTTGATTCCCTGCAGAACCATGTTTTTTTACATAAGTTTGGGAAATTATTTTTATAGCTTTTTCCCGTGTCCGAGTTTGCGTATTGCTCCTGCCAATGTTGTGTCATTCTTGCTTTTGCTTGACTTACTTTATCACTATAAGGTATTTTAAAATTTGTGAAAGAGCCATCGACGGTAGCTTCTTTGGCGGCTTTGTCAACTAATTCGTTTTCCGGTATGCCTATATGTGCTCTAACCCAGACCAAAATTACCTGTTTATTTAAATTTCTTAAATTGATATACAAATTTGCTATCTCGCTAATGAGGTAGTTAGCAGGTGCAATATTCAAACAATTTGAAATTTTTGTTAAGGAACTCATACTGTCAGAAAAAATAACAAACTTATTGTTTTCATTAAAATCTCTACAGTACTTCAGTGACTCCAGAATAGCCCAGAGTTCAGCCGAATAAATAGAAGATTCATCCGGTAATTTAAATTTTTTAATAATTTTATTTTTCTTATGATAAAAGGCACAACCAGTCTTTTTATCTAGAACTGACCCGTCGGTAAATATTTGCTCATATGTTGTCCAAATAGTAGCTTGCTCTTCTAAAAAATTACGTTTTAAGATTAGTTCCTTTTGTTTGTTATTATTTGAGATGATTACTTTTGGCATATTATTAATTATTGAATAGTCTAGTTGAAAGTACGGTAAAGTGGTATTACTGTATATTGTTTCCTTAGTCTGGGTTATCCAGGAATAACTTTGTACTAACAATGGCAATCGTTTAACTTTCCAATAAGGGTGTGTATAGCATAGTATTGTAAGTTGGTTTATTTTATTTATTAAGATGCTATCTTTTGATATTATTTTCAGTAGAAATTTGTCCGTAATAAAGTTTCTTCTTAAATTTAAAGGTGGTTCATTTGTTTCCGCTTCCATTACTGATACTGGTGTACTTTTTAGAAATCCAATGCTTTGTCTGATGCATTTATTTTTAATAGTTTCCAACTTCCTTAAATGAGTTTGTGCTGCTGATCCATAAAACACACTAGAATAATCCAAGATTGAGCGAACAAATGATTTATAAAATAATAACGAAATATTTGGATCCGCCCCCCATTTTTTGTGGCTGAATGCTCGAATGACATTTAATCCATTTTCTGTTCTTCTTATAAGATATTGTATATGTTCTTTCCAATTTAATTTTCTGTCTAGATAAAGGCCCAAGTATTTGATAGTTGTTTTTTGTGGAATTGTAAGTCCTCCTAGTCGAATGGTATTTGGTTCTTGTTTTCGACTTCTTGAAAAATTACACAGGACTGTTTTCTCAGCTGATATGTTTAACCCGTTGGCATTAAACCATTCCAAAATATATTTCATGATATCTTGCAATATTTCCTTTCATTTTTCTGGTGATTTGTCTGTAATATATATACAGATATCGTCAGCGAATTGAAGGATTTTTATATTAATGTCCTTGAATAGTTTTTCAAAATCATGAGTATAAATTATATACAGGATTGGGCTTAATATACTACCTTGAGGAAGGCCAATTCTGGATACCTTAGCTCCAGTTATTCCCTCATTCGTGCGTATATAGATTTTACGAGTATTATATATGTCATATAGGTTCCTAACTATTTTGTTTGGGATGCCAATTTTAAGCATCTTCTCAGCAAGTATGTTATATATCACATTATCGTATGCTCCTTGAATATCCACGAAAAGGGCTGTTGTGCATTGATTTTTTGTGTATCCTAATTGTATATCTGTCACCAAGTTGGCGATTTTTATTATTATGAATTATTTCACAACAGAAAAAAAATCGGGTAATGCTATCCAAGCAAGGCCAAGACACGCGGTGTGGTCTGACATCACTGTTAGTATACTCTGGTGACCCACATTGTTGCTAAGTGAATCCAGATGGAACGGCGCGACAGTATGTGGGTAAAAAGGGTTTTTATCTTAGTATTTAGATATTCGATTTAAAAAAAAAGTATGTAGACTTTTTCTAGGACACCCAAGGAGTCACCCATTTTAATATAATAAGTCATTTCCATAACACCCTGTATTAAGTTAATTTGACATTATTTGTGTATTTAAAAGTCCCACAAATGCAACAAAAGGCTAAACATTTTAATAATATACATTTTTCTATTATTAGATATAGTTACTAAATAGTATGACAAAAATATTTTTACAATGTATTCGTTTAATAGTAAAAATAAGACATTTATGCCTAATGGGTAAAAAATAAATAAATAGAAAATCTCAAAGGCTTGTTATTTTTTAAATAATAAACGAACTATTAAATACACAAACAATGTCAAACTGACTTAGTATTAAAGTTGCCTACCATCCAGCATGGTTTTGTAACATTTTGTTTTCATGGATATCATGATAAGCAGGTACCTAAAAAAATGTTTTTGAATAAAATGGTTATTTGCAAATAACTCGAGAAGCAATAAAGACATGACATTACGGGTCGCGCCAAAATGTAGCTATTTTTGTCCTCTCTAAGCACAATATCAGTATCATGCTATTTAATTTTATTAAGAAAATTAAAAGAAACAGAATCATGGGTCAACAGCATCCTCTAGAAGATGCCGTATGAACCGGCGATCACGATCACAGTCGGATGTCTAATAAGAGTAAAATTATCTTTAAACGAGCATAAGTTGATTAAATTTGGATAGAGGGAATGGAAGATACCGTAATTTTAAAAATATTTTTATACACGCTTGCCCCACCCTTATTATCGGCGATAGGAAAGAAGTTTTACGAAGAAACTTTCCAAAAATTAATGATCTTTTTATATTCGTTATTAAATGAAAACCTTAACAGTGATAATTCGGAGAAATTTAAAGATATACAATGTGTCCACGGATAGAGTTCGGAAGAGGCAAAACTTTTTTATTTGTAGATTTAGAAGAAAAAGCCATTCTTCATAAAAATGTCTGTTTGTGTCAAAACTACGATTTCTAACCAAATTTCCGATTACTCTACAGGGTTAGTCAGAAATAACATTTTTAATTTTTTGGATTTTGTTTAAAACAGATTTACGTAAAAACAAACAACTATTGTTGCTTTCTTATTAAAATATAATTTTATGTCTGGCCGAATAACGATTTTGTTGTAAGGAAACTATTTTTTATTTGTATTTTTATTATTACATGTCATATTTCTTTAATTCATTCAGTAATAAATTATAAAATATTTGCTGTATTGGGATATTTACAATTACTTCTCTTATTTTTTCTTTCAAGAGATCCAAGTTATTATTGAAATTGGTTTTATACACTTCTTGCTTCAGATATCCCCACAAATGAAAGTCCATAATTGTGAGATCGGGACTCCTAGGTGGCCACTCATTTGGACCATACCTTTCAATCCATTTATTCCCAAACTGATGATTTAGCCAATCATGAACAATTATCGTGGAATGAGCGGGACAGCCGTCTTGTTGAAAGTGTAATTTTATTCGATCAGATAAAGGTATATCTTGCAAATGATCATAAAAAAAGTGTTGTGAAGATGCAAATAAATAATTGTAAGAAATAGTACACCACACGTTAACTTTTTTTGAATACTGTCTTCTAGAGAGCGAATACGAAAATTAGGGTTGTCACGGCTCCAATAGCGACAGTTTTGCGAACTGACTACCCCGTTTGTGTTAAAAGTGACTCGTCCGAAAAAATAATATTATTAACAAAACTTCTTTGTCTAAGGATATTTTCCCCTATCCACAAACAAATATCCAAACGCTTATGTCGTCATTTTCTTCTAGAAAATTAATAAATTTAGGTTGGTGCGGACGAATTTTATTGAATTTCAATATCTCTTCTACTAGAGATTTACTAACATTACCAATTTGAGAAGATCTTTTTCTTAAAGACAGTTCGGGAAAATTTCTAACCGAATCCATTATCATTACAGTTACAGCATCATCTTCATCATACTTTTTCTTCTCCCTTTTTTTATTCAAAACACTACCAGTTCTCATAAATTTCATTACAATTTGTTTTAATCCCACGTCCGTGATAGGTACATCTGGCCATAACTCATGGAATTGTCGGAGAACTGTCATATAGCTTTCTTCATGTCCTAAGCAATAACTTCAGACAATATAAATTCTTTGTTCTAACGTAAGCAATTTCTGGTTTCACTATTATGCAGATTTATGAGAACAGTATGACACAACTGTCAATAATTTGAAACATACAAAGAAACTAAACATTTCATTTATTTAGAACAGGCTACTTGATATTTTATTATTTTAGTATTAGCTGTGAAATTAAACACTTTTAAAAAATGTTTATTAGGTTTTTTGCACAATTGGTTTGAAAATATTTTCATAAAATTTGAAAAAAAAATCGAAATCGGAAAAACTTAAAATGTTATTTCTGACTAACCCTGTATAGGAATCGTAAATTTGGTATTAGAAATTGTAGTTTCGACATAAGCAGATTTTTTTTTGAAGAATGACTTTTTCTTCTAAATCTACAAATAAAAAAGTTTTTCGACATAAGGATTATGACTTCCATACTATCGTATCTCGCCGGCGTTAGTGTTACAACAACCTCATTTTACATTCTGTCAAGTTATCTGAATTTGTGGGCATACAAATTTTCCCGTTTGCGCCTGCAGCAGGCTTTATCCTCTCGGCCGCCTAGGGCCCGATAAAGTCATAAACCGGCACTGCACGAGAGCAAGAAAAGAATAATTCTGAAACTATTTGTTAACTGGCTTCTAAAAAATTCCTACTTCTCAACTATTAATTTATCGTTTTTAAAATAACTCCGACCCACATCAAAACTGACATAATTCCAAAGTTACGTATTTTATAATTGAGATGCATTATATTCTGACCATGTCGCGTTAACTAGATTTAATGCTACTTGACGTCCCAATTGTAATTGTTCGAACAATAACATTTCTCGCGCAATTTTAGAGTCAGTCACAAATAGATATCGAGTTACGGATATCACATTTAAATAACAAATTTCGGGTCTCTAGAGATAACGCCCCTTTGACATTAATTAATTCCAAGCGTTAAGGTATCTGGCGTTAAAATAATTTAAGTTAACCGAACTTACTCTGGTCAGCTACGCGGGTATTTGTTTGTGATAATTTATACTTATAAATTTTCGTTAATTATGATTAAAATAATTGTGCTTCTTGTGCTGTCCGTCCTAATATTACCAGGTATGTTGAGTTATTATCGGAGATTATGTATTATTCATTTAAATTATTTCTACTTATCAAATCTTAACAAACCATACTAAAGTTATTAGTTCTTATACAGGGGGAGGATTCGTGTACAATTCAATATCTGAAAAACGGTTCGAAATATATTTATATGTTTCAGGGAGGTTTAGGGACAAATCTTAAAACATTTTTTCTATTTACCCCGTCCAGATTTAATCTGACCGGTGACAAATTTGAAACAACAATCGAGTGAATCGCTCGAGCGATTAATCACTTGACACTTTTATGATTAAGAAAAATGTGTTAATAAAACACCGGCGGTTGTTTTTGTAAGTTTTAGAAGTTTAGTCTAGAGTTTTTATTAAGGAAGAACAGTTGATTCTGATTTTTTTTAAAATTACATGTTTTAATTTTTTAAGAATTTACAATCGCCACTGGCTAGCCAGTCAAAACAAAACCCATGTCAGGATAACTCCACTAAGGGATTCGGCATAATTTTTTTATGCACCTTCTCGTTTATGTGCCTTTAAGAAAGACGTATGTCGTGTTTACCTCAGAGTCAAATTCGAACGTCGCCAATCGGCACAGTTTCGGGTGGTGCGGCGCATAAGGTCGGGTATCAAGTGACAGGCGATGATTTTCGGTTTTTCGCCTGAATTTATAACTAGGATATTTCCTATCGAGCGAAAATCTGTTTGAATATACGAGCAGTTTTTTAACTCGATCACACTACAGCGGTACATTTCCGTCGGCGTCAAGCGAAGCGCGGGTATCGAGTGAAAGATAATAAGTGACGAACGACGGTTTTCGCCTGAATAGATAACTCGGCGAGCGGTTTTTTTAATAATCGAGCGATGTCGGTTATTTCAATAATCGAGTAATCAAGCGGTTTTTCGCTTGAGCGATCACAACACTATTCAGAATTAATAGCATATTGTCCAACAAGTACAACACCCGTTTGGCAAGTTGACAGCAATAATAATTGTGCAGTGTTTCGGTTGTGTTGTTATGGAAACGCCAGCAAAAAATATTTTCATGGCCTAAGGAGATATTGCGCGCTAATCGTCGATGTTGCGTCGTCAACATGGAAAACGTGCCGTATCAATTTGCCATGTAACAATTCATGGGTGCCTTGGGTTATCATAATAACAGTGAGAAATTATAACTGCGTGAGAAATTCTCCGTTTTGAATATTCCATAGCATCCGTAGAAAAACTCTTACCTCCTTAGGAGTCGGGATCTTTTAAATTCCGAAAAATAAAGAAAACAAACTCGTACAGTTTTCACGCAGGACTGACTTTGCCGAATTATCGGTAATTTTGAATGCACTAGTGATATTACATACAAATATTCCACTCACGTATAAAAAATCCCATAAGGACACAGTGGTATTTTCGAAAATTTACAGTGGATATACAAAATTGATAACACCAAAACGAAAATATTACGTCGTCAGGGCAACCCAGTATGGCAATTCAAATATTTGTCAATGTCACTTTGTTGACAAATGTTTATTTACAAAATTAAACACTTTTTGGAGTTATTTCCGATGACGAAACTGAAAATAATATCCTAATAAGTGAGCCAAAAAAAATACCGCAAAAAGTAAGGCATATATTTGGAGGCAATTTATGTCGTTTTGTGAACATAAAAGTTATATTTTGGATCGAGATACGGCGATAGTTCAGCTCGCTTCTATTTTAAAAAGCTGGGCGTTTAATATGCGGAAACCACAGGGAGAGGAATACAAGGGCTATACGGAACAGTACGGCAAAGCTTTTAATGGAAAAATATTTTAAAGCATATGATATTAAAATCAACCCGTTTGAACAAATTGAATTCAAGTTAGCCCGCGATGCTTCATATCAACGAAAAGTTCATCATTTTTTATTTCCAAAAATCTAGAAATACTTGTAACGAGGAAAACTCAGAAGCGTTGCAAAAAAGGTATTTTTTATACTGAAGGTTCACGCGTGGAGATCGGGTTTTTCAAGGAAGAATAGTGCAAAATCAGGACGGATCGAATATAATGCGATATTTACAAAAACCACCCAAGGTGGAAATAAAAAATGTGTCGACCCCAAATGGCTTGTTAAAAATAATAATGTGTCACTTTGTCCAGTGAGGGTGTTTTTAAAACTCACTGAAAAACGGGGAAATGTCACACGGCTCTCTCTAACTGCAAATTCATGTTGGCAAGCTGGATGACCCTGGTTTAAAAATAGCCCTGTAGGTCCAAATGAAATCTCTAAGTGGACCAACAACAACACACTCTATTGTGACTACCGACTGCAGCCAATCCATCAATTCAGGAAGACAAAATATTAATAATTACCATAATTGCACTTTTAATTGTTATTCAACAAATAAATGATTAGGATCATAATATGTTTTAGTTAGTAAAATTGCCTAAAAAATATTGTTAACACTTTAGTTAATAAAAATACATTATTTGATTTTTAGTTATTAAACTTATGTTTTTGGATTCGTGAAATATTCTTCTAAATACCATGCGTCCTTTAAAATTAACCGGATAATTTTTCACTTATACGTGTTTTTTCTTCGTCCCTCGGACTCGTGAAATTAAAAAAAACAGGCATTTGTAAAAAAGTATCGGTAATTTTTAAGCACTTGTGGTATTACCCCCGATAATTCGATGGAACGTCATGTATGACAGCAATAATTCAATTCACTGTCATGCAATAGTGCGTCAGGCTTCCATAGCTCCTATACGAATTAAGTTAGGAATTTCATATGCTGATGTGTATTTCAGGAAAATACTTTTACATATACAGGGTGGCCCAAAAGAGTATGCTAGCATAAAGTTGTATTTTTTTAAATGGGATACCCAGTATTTTATTGTGTTTTTTTTTGTTTAGGATCGTATTAGTCCCCTTTAAAATTACCTAAAATGTTTCTTGATTTGCACGGGTAGTTTAAATTAAAAACTAAAAAAAAAGTTTTGTAGTCCTGGAAAGAAAAATAAAATGGTAAACAGAAAAAATTATTTTTAACCCCGAAAATTTGAAGACCTTGCTGGTGAAAAAAAAATGGTCAAGCCCGAGTTTGGAAATTTTTAAAACGGAAAATTTTAAAGACGTCTTGCTGTTGAAAATAAAATAAAATGGAAAACAGAAAATGTTAAAGACGGTGAAAAAAATAAAATGAATCGGTCAATTAATTTTTATTGAGCTTTTTGAAGTATTGCAGTTTTGGACAATTGGATATATATTTTTTACAAAAATATATTTATAAAACCGAAAAGACACCGACCTGTTAAAGAAAAATTGTAAACAGAGATATATTATAGATTTAAATATATTATTGAAAAAAAAATAGAATGGTAAACAGAGAAGTTTTAAAATATATTTCTTGAAATAGAAAATTTTAAAATATATTTTTAAAACGGAAAATGGTAAACAGAGAAGATTTGAATATATTTTTAAACCTGAATATTTTAAACAGGCATTGCTGTTATTAAATATATTCCTAAAACGAAAAATGGTTAACGGAGAAGATTTGAAAATATTTTAAAAACCAAATCAAAACCAAAAATAAAATGATCGAACCCGACTTTGAAGATTTAAAATCCATTTTTAAAAGGGAAAATTTTAAAGCCGCCTTGCTATTAAAATAAAATATACATTGTCAAACCAGAGTTTGAAATTAAATCTTACCTGAATTCAGCTGAGTTCTTAGCAAAAAAAATATTCTTAAAGGCGGTGCCAAATAAAATCGTAACAGTTCTTTAACCAAAATTTCGAGAAATTGTTATTGGAGCAACTGGGCATACGAGGAAATGTCCATTCGAGGAATAGTTTGTCGAGCAATTGATCTATTCTATTTCGATTTTTATACTCGTAATTCCTAGCCGCTTGTAATAACTTTATATCATTATTAATCGATCATAAATAGGCAACCTTGCTGTTAAACAAACATTTAACTTTAATAAATAATCGATCAATTGATTTGCCATACATTAAATCTTCTTTATGAATATATTATTGTAAAGACGCATATTGCTTTGTAGTACTAGGAATTTTTTAGAAACAACATTAGAATAATATACAGTGTCCGCTGTGTGGCTTGTAGAAAGAAAATTAAATAGGAAGGATTGTCTTGCGATATATCCTTTTGAGGGTATTATCGAGTAATTTGCGGGGCCAAAATATTACCTTTATATTCAAAACGAAAACAAAATGGCGGCATTTTAAAAATTGCATAGTTATTATTTTTTATTATCCTTTATTTAATTTATCGTCTTAAAAAAATAAACACAACTTCGCATACTGTAGTAGAAATCAGGCAGCTACACTTTCTTGCATATGTATGTATCAAATTCAAAATGGCGGATGGGCGACATCTTGATAAAAAAAATTGAATAGAAAGTAGGGTCTTGTGCGATACATTATTTTAAAGGTCCCATCGAGTACTTTGCGATCCTAGAATATTGTATTCCTATTCGTACCCAAAACAAAATGGAGGATAATATTTACTATTTGGCTATATTATAGTGGTCGCAGCGAATCCTCGCGCCAGATATGTCAAGTGTCACGTGACATAACGACTTGCCTGCTTATTTCTGGTTATTTATTTTGCCTAGGTTTGTATGACATTCCAGGACTTTCCAGGACCGTACTACAATAGTACGTACGTTTATTTTAAAAATGAAACGAGTCTATTTATATTTTTAAATACATCTTTTATTATTTATTATAGGGAATAAAACAGATTGTATTTTTTGTTATTTATTTATTCAAATATATAAAATAAAGTCATTATTTTATAATTACATGTCTAGTAGGTACCTCTATCTTCACAAAAAGATAGGAAGTACGCATCTACATGCATGTCCATCTTTTGCCTACTGTAAACTGTATACAGTGTGTCTACACATGGACTTAACTATACCTGTAAAAAATTGTATCTTCAATTTTTCGAAAAAGTCATCCTTGATCATTTCTTTTCCCTGTTATGTAAATACAAATCACTTGGAAAAATTTCCATGTTTTGTACCGGATGCACAAAAAAACATTTTTGAAAATAACTATGGACCTTTTCTAAGGAAAGGTTATTGTATTAAAAAACTAAATATACGGTTTGCTTAAAGGTTGTTCACTCTTGTTACCTCTGTTTTAACTTTAATGTTCAATAGTAACTTATAAGCGTATAGTATTATAACAAGCAAATTCTATATGCACCCTTCTTTTGTATACGTAGGCTACGTATACTGCAAATATGTAGGTTACGTAAGTCATATATGCAAAAAACTAATAAAATGGGTATTTCGGCCTTTCCCATTGGGATTTCGGGAAAGGTAAGAGTAAAGAGATACGAAGTCGGTTAAATTGGGACAATTTTGCGATTCGATTTTTAGTTTTTCCTGACTTTGTACGAAGAGATGTCCAAAAATAATTTAACTTTCTCATTGCTTTCTCATTCTCCCCAAGATGGCATTTTATGAAGGAATGAACAATATGAGCATGGTCGTTATTACCCATTATAATTAAACGATCCACTGCCGTTTTAATAAAATCAAAACGTGATACAAACTGCTTGCCAAGTAGTTTGAAATTTGAAATTAAGTGATAAAAGTCCAAGTAATCATACCCAAGCACCAGTGGTTTGTTTGTTAGTTCTGTGCGCAGTACTTAAACTCACATAGACGAATTTCGAGAAAGGATGGGCAAATGTGTCGACATTGGAGGGTTTCATGTTGAATAAATTTTACTGTTTGCAAAAATGCAAAAAACTGATAAAATGTATTTTATAGTAACATTAAATATCGGGCTGAATTAAAGTATTTAACATGATGTGAACCAACAAACCAGGTTAGAAAGTTAACTATAAGTGTAACGAACGAATTATATATGAACCATTTTTGGGTCTATGTAGGCTACGTAAGTCAAATAAGGAAACAAGGACAAATTATATATCACAAAGAGAGAATATTAGAACCTATTACTTCAATACAGTACATATACCTATACCCGTCTCCAGTGTGTTTCCTAACTGATTTAATACTGTCATCCTGCCATGACTTCCTAAACGACCCATTGGAAAAGATTCACGTTTCGTCCACGAAAACATATGGTTTCTTTTCGGCATCAAGTTGTTCATTCGCCATGTATATTTCCAGAAATCTGCGCCTCTTCTGAGCAACACAAGGCTTTTCCATTAGAGCTCGGCGATTATCATCAGCTCTATATATAAATCCCAAGCTTCCGACAAGTTTGACCAAACTTCTTGGGCTTCCCTGGTACATTTCTTTTTCTCTGAGCAGTTCACTTAAAGATTTTATTGTCACTGGCTTTCCTACAATTTATTTTTATCAAGTATACATTTTAAAATTGTAATTATGGTTTTAATAAAAGTAGATGGCACCTTGCAATCCTATCTCTGTAGACGAACCTGCTAAGAAAACAATAGGAACTTATGTTACTATCAAATTAAAATGAGCAGTAACTATTATACATCAATATCTTAATATACCTTATTATACAAAATTATATTAGCATGCTTTTTATAATTATATTCTGCAAGCACTAATATTTCATGGTAAAAGACATAATTTTTTCAGGAATTTGTACCTGTGTACATTAACAATGTTATAGGTATTAAATAACTTTTGATTTATTTTTATCTAGAAGTCAATTTTTCCTAATACCTCTGTTTTAATCAAGAAAGTGTCAGTGTGAACAAGTATTTACAGTTTATTGATTAAATAATATTTAAAATAAGTAAAAGCAGACATTTATATAAGACCGTAAAAATATCAGGATAGATATTTTGTATCATCTTGTGAACTTGGTTCCTATATATGCCAACCATACATATTACCTTACTTTTGACAGTAATGCAACTCTTTTTATTATAAAACCTGCATTTCTCTGCAATATGGATCCAGCACTGTAACTAAAAAAAGTTATACCGTTAATATTGTCATTCAAAAATTCTTAAACACATAATAGCAACATGATTCACACTTACGATCGGCGTACATGTGGTAAATTTGATCCCGGATTTGCAAACGGACACCTTCCCTGAGATCATCCGTTAGAGGTTTAGCTCTTTTTTTTTGACACCACCAGACGGTCTTCGATAGGGCCATCCTTATATCTTCTAACTGTGAAAGCAGATATTGGCATCGCTTTTGCAGTTTCCTGTAGGTTTAAAGGATAAATTTTATGATATAGTAATTGAAAAATTATAAAAAACCAACAGTTTTTTAAAATTATTTCTAAAATATTTGCCTGCCATTTGCTTAATTATTTTTCTTTTCGTAAAGTTAATAATGTTGGAAAATTAATACAGGTAATATCCCTCATATTATGCTTTAACAGATGAAAAAGAAATGTAAGGAGAGTCGAGTGTGTAAATTTAATTAAAAATAATAAATGTAGCTATATACACATATATAAAAACATTTTAAAATGTCGCACCTGAACAGCACTTAAGTGAGCATGGCATTCTTTAAAGTAGCTATAAACATTTTGAACGAACTGCTGGGCTAGCTCATTGCCATGTAAATATGAATACGCCTTTGCCTAAGAAAATAGGAGCAACCCATTATTATTGGAACAAACAAACATAAACAAAAATGTATTTATCTTTCACTTGAAACCGTTTTATATTTTTGTAGTGTTTGGCGTTTACATTATATCTCATTCAGGCTTATTGGGACTACCACGGGCCTGTGACCCCTCACCCCTAAAAAGACTTAAAAACCATTCGACATTTTTTATGTGGAATCTTATTGTGCAACCACTCGTGCCAAGAACTGAAATTTCAACATCCACTTTAATAAACAATAATATATTTAGTATTCTCTGCAAAAAAATGTGCTGATATTTTCTACTTTCCCAGCAAACCAAATTGTCTACATTCAAGTCGCCACACAAAAATATTACCTGATATTTAACTGAAACAAATCTCAACTCGATCAGAAAGAAATGAAACATCTAGAAATTTTTTTATTAATATTAAAATTCACCTTAGTTTCTCTAACGGTGGCATCAGCTGAGGTAGAAGGCAGACAATAATTATGTTCCATAATTATTATTTTCGCCTAAAAACAGATAAATGAAAATATTAACCTATAAATTTTTAATAACGTGACAAGTACTTACTGTGGTTTACCAGATACACAAACAACTCAATATGTAATTAATCAAAGTTTTCAACACAAAATAAACACTTCTAAAACGACGGAAATACACTTTTAAACGTATTAGCACTAATCAAACTCGAAAAATATAAAAACAAAACACGCTCAATACGGTTCCTATAAAACTGGGGTATTTGGTTAAGTCCCCAAACAGCTGATCGATGACATATTAATGATGTCAACTGTCGAAAAAGCTTGAGGATTCGCTGCAAATAGTATAGTTTACATTTTACAACTTGGCATAAAGTAGTGAGTATCAGCCAGCCGATAAATTGACCTTCTACAAAGTTGTAAAATCTAAACTAATATAGCAAAAGAAAAAAATAGTAAATTATATTTTTTAAAAGTCGCAATTTTGTTTTGGGTACGAATAGGGACACAATATTCTGGGATCGTAAAGTTCTATATAGGATTTTTAAAATGGTGTATCGCTAGACCTCATTTCCAATTCAATTTTTTTATCAAAATGGCGCCCATCTGCCATTTTGAATTTGAGCACCATAAAATATGCAAGAAAGTGTAGCTTTCTGACTTCTACTATACTATGTTTTCGTTACGAATAGAGAAGTAATATTCTGGCATCGTAAAGTACTCGATAGTGCCTTCAAAATGATGTGTCGCCACACTTCTCCTATTTAATTTTCTTTACCAAGATGACGCCCATCCACCATTTTGACACATAGTACTGTCATTTTTCCATCAAAAAGTAGTTTACCTTCGCCAATAAGTCACACCTAAATTTTGTTCAAAGAAATTAGCGGGTCAAAAGTTATTAAGCCGTTTCCAGACTATTACATATACAGGGTGTCCCATTTTCGACACTTTTATAGGGTATCTCCGTAATTGTTAGTGCTATCAAAAAAGTAATGTAGGTGTCATATGCTCTTTTTGGGTCAAACGTAAAATGGCAAAATCAAAATTTGAAAATTTTCGCTCGGTTAAGAGATATGGGGGAAAATCAAAAAATCAAAAAATGACAATTTCAAAATTTCCATATATTTTCTTAGTTAAAAGAGATACAGAAAATTTTTATGCAGAAGTTTATTTATATTGATTGTTGAATAATTTGCAGTTTTGAGAATAAGTATATGGGGTCAAGTAAAAAAGTTATCGGACCTAACTTAATTTTTTTAAATGGAACATCCTATATATTTTAATCTAAAAAGATACTATTTTAAATTCTCCTTTCAAATATATAACACACCATGGATAATATTGGTTTCCTAGGCGATTTATTAAACTGTATTACTTTAAACCACAGTAGACCTATCCTAGAAACAACTATGTTGACTCTTAACATTTAACGTCAATTTCATTTTTACATATTCATTTGCGAAAATGACTTATCAACATTTTGAAGAATTTGATATGATATCAGTTTATATTGAAAGTGGAAAAAACGAAGAAATGGCGCAAAGTGTATATTTTGTTCGCTATACGGAAAGACATTCCAAACATTTTTCCCGTTATTTTTACCTTAATCTGAATCTTTTATTTCGTTTCAAAGTAATAACGTTTAAATAAATCGCCTAGAAAACCAATATCATCCATGGTGTGATATATATTTGAAAGGAGAATATAAAATAGTATCTTTTTAGATTAAAAAATAAGGTTAGGTCCAATAAGTTTTTTACCTGACCCCGTATACTTATTCTCAAAAATTGCAGATTATTCAACAATCAATATAAATAAACTTCTTTATAAAACATTTTTCTGTATCTCTTTTAACTAAGAAAATATATGGTAATTTTAAAATTGTCAATTTTTTGATTTTCCCCCGTATCTCTTAAGCGAGCGAAAATTTTCAAATTTTGATTTTACCATTTTAAGTTTGACCCAAAAAGAGCACATTGCACCTACATTACTTATTTGATAGCACTAACAATTACGGAGATGCCATATAAAAGTGTCGAATATGGGATAGACTGTATACATATATTTTAATATGATATTATTAGACCATATTTGTTATTGACATTAGGTTAAGTGAGGAACCTTAGCTTCAACGTCGCCATTTGTATTTTTTTTTAAATTTAAAATTACGATAAAGATAAAATATTTCTTTTTGTCGCTTTCCTATTATTTTTCCAATGTGTAAACGATTTCTAAGCGGTTGAAGGAAATTGCAAATAGTATAATAATTTTTTTTAACTTCTACAATATCCTGATTATTTTTATCAGTTTTGATAAAATAAGGAGAGAATAAATAATTAAAACTGCTGTATACTGTACACGTAATAGTGATTATGGTTGATTATGCTGCTATGAAGATACTATTCTAGCTCTTATTTAAAACTATACAATTTTTTTTTATGATCAAACACAAGCACTATAGGAAAAATCCTTTAGGGCACTCTGGGAGTGGTGCGTGTGAGAAAAACAATTCACCAGCTCGGTCTGGAATCCTCGTTGATACAATACAATTTTAAAATAGTAAAAATACCATGAAAGTTGAAATTTGACAAGTAAGATAGTGCGTATTTAAAAACAATTATTATTCCCTTACTAATAACCCGCAAGCAGCAAATAAATTTCTTATAACCCTTAACCCTACAAGCCGAAAAAAAAATCTCTCCAATTAAGTTGTATTATTATTTTAACGATGTGAAGCGCTATTGGCAAAAAGACGACCTGAAAATCCTGTCACCCTAATATCTTGTTACTTGTTTATTCAGCAGGTTGCGGCAAAAAACCTAATCCCAAGTAAATAAAAGGAACCGTTTCAAATTTCTATATTAAAGCGCAGACAAAAATATATTTTCCCAGTTTAAAAATAACATCCTACTTTATTTACAAATATTGTCTAAAATCATGGAATGAGAAAATTTTAATTGGCGAAGTGAAAAATAATTATAAAATAATATGAACAAAATAATCTCCTGGACAAAATTAACGCAACATCATAAATTTGCCATATTTTTGATGCTATTTTTTTTTCTGAATTTATGATCCGATTTGAATGATTTTTTTTTGCATTGTAGGTTGGTTCCTTGACAATGTCATAGTTTTCGCTGTTTATGATAAAAATTTAATTTCCAATTTATACTGGGTGTATTAAAAATGCTATGTTTTTTTCCGAAAATTCGCATCACCCTGTGGAGTATATTAGCAACCGAATTAGAACCCGAAACACATTGCAGTTGACATTAAACGGTAGGTCCATCTTTCCCCAACATTTTCTTTTTTGGTTTACTTCATTATCTCTGTTATTAAAGGAGATACACCGTTTTATAGATTAATATGTTTTTATAGACTTTACTATTCAACACATTCATTGTTAAATGTTTTCAAGTAGACTATGCACTTTTTCTGACATTGCAAGCGATCTGTCAGCAGATGTTGTGTTTTAAAGTTACAAAGGTCAAATAAAATTCGCCATGCTGATAAAAACTGTTCGGAAACTGCTTATTAAACGTTCGTTTCGTATGCCCAGTTGCCCGACGAGTATTTTAATTTTGAAACCTACTTGAAAACATTTAACAATGAATGTGTTGAATATTAAAGTCTATAAAAACATGTTACGCTATAAAACGGTGTATCTCATTTAATAACAGAGATAATGAAGTAAACCAAAAAAGAAAATGTTGGGGAAAGATGGACCTACCGTTCAATGTCAACTGCAATATGCTGCGGTTGCTAATATACTCCACAGGGTGATACGAATTTTTGGAAAAAAACATAGCATATTTAGTACACAAAGTATAAATGGAAAATTAAATTTTTATCATAAACAGAGAAAACTATGACATTGTCAAGGAACCAACCTACAATACAAAAAAAATCATTCAGTTTATATACTTAGTACAAATTAATGTAATGAAGATAAATGTAATATACATTCCCGACCAAAAATATTATATATTCGTATGGCATATACTACAGAATATAATATAGAAGGCTGTTTCCTTTTGGTTAGAAATTATAACTTCTTTAACTACACTTCCCGACAATAAATTCCGCACAAAGATAAGGTTAGTCAAGTTTAGAGTCCTGAAACTTATTAAATATTTTGCCGATCTTCATGAAATATTTAGCTGTGTGTTGACTAGTGTCTTGGAATGATAACCTCAATTTTAGTTTTCAAAATATACTGATGTCTTGATAATTATACAGGCAGAAACAAAAGTTAATTTAGAACCAATAATTTCTTAATGCCCTGTGGAAAAATTGAGCGGTAGAATTAGCTTCATTATGTTTTGTTTTGAAGTGTGACCTTTTCTTAGCACAATGTTTTTTCATTCACGTCATTATCTGAATTTTAAAAGAAGATATAAATTTTGAATGAAAGTCGTGCAGTTTTTCAGTTTTATTCACAATTCGCAACATAATATTACACTAGACAACAAATTTTAGGCTATTGGTTGTACATTGTATCAAAATGCATTTTTCTTGTTAATTTTGGGATGCTGAATACAAAAATGACAATGAAATTAAAAACTTAGTTGCCGTTTTCAAAAAAGTTTTTTATTTTATTTTTAACAAAATATAAAAACTAGATAATTTTATACTTTTAGAGTCACTAAATGCGCTGTCGTTTGGCTATTCTTTTGTGAATTGTTTCTGGAGCATCTCTAACAAGAGTCAAACAGTAGTCGGCAACCATGGAAGCATTACAGTTTCCCTGGTACCTGTTATCCATTGTTGATATATCCTGATGGAAGCGTTCGCCGTGCTCATCACTTACAGCTACTCATTTGTCAGGAAAAAGTTCAGTTATGAGTGTAGGAAATGGATCTTTAGAGACGTATTGCAACCCATTTTTTTGATACGATGACAGCATATTTTCAACAAGAGTAACGTAAATCGTCAGCTCTTTTATTTCCCAAGAAATTAGTAACCACGAGACGAAAGTCATCCAAGCATTTCTTTCAATATCTGTTAGAGTGCTGTCAAAGTATTCGTCTTTCGGAATATTTCGAATATGTGGCCTTATACCTTCTTTAATTTTTGCGTCACTTAGCCTCGGCAAATGCTGGCCCATGCCTATTCAGTGCCTTAACAATGTTTTTCATTAGACCCAATTTGATATGCAGAGGTGGTAACAAAATCTTTTTGGAGTCTACCAAATGGCATATGTTGTACATTCTTTTGCCTTGGATCTAATGATTGTCGAACGGGCCAGTATTGGCTATTGTAATGAAGTGCCTTGTCCGACTGTCCCATTCACACAAAAAAGAGCAAAACTTGGTGTAGCCTAGCTGCACCCAAGTAAAAGGGCAACAACCTTTAAGTCGCCACATATCTGCCATATGTGCTCATCATATTTTATGGTTGTCAATAAGATCTTCATATTGTCGTATGATTCTTTCATGTGAACTACATATCCGAAAGGAATAGACGGAAGAATATTAATACTATTTACAATACTACTGCCTTTAAACTCAATGCTGAACTATCTGTAAACAATCTCCATCCCACTGGTTTATAGTTTATATTTAAAGCCGCCAATAAACCGCCAATGTTATTGCAGAAACCCAAGTTATTTTCCATGTCAAAAAATGGTGCTAGGTCTTTATGGCGTTTACGAAAAACACTTACAGAGACATCGTCTTCTAATAGGTTCCACTGCTGCAATCTTGATCCTAGTAACTCTGCCTTACCTTTTGTAAGTTCTCGATCTCTAACGAGAGGACACAATGCTGACTAAGCAGGTACTACTGGTTTATTGGCGCTTATTATAGTACCGTCCTCAGAAAAACACTAAAAATGGTGATAAATAAGTATCCTTTTATCCGTTTAGTCCATTATTTATTTAAAATAGCGTAGTAAAACATTATTTATTTGCCGCTTAATTTAAACTTCAATATTATCGCTTTTTAGGGCGGTTTCGTCTCAGTCGGCATTGTGTCAATATCCCTATTTCGGTAAATTTAATTAAAACTCATTATTTCGCGCTCTGATAATTGTGAACAGATTTTTATTATTTATTTATTTCAGTACAAGGCAGACATGGAAGTGGATTTACGTGGGTTTAAATGGATATCGCTCTTATTTTAAGCAATAGGGGGTTCGGATTTCGCATATGGGGGATCATCACTGGGGACCCACCATGCGGTATTGTCGTGGTAAATTTCCTTAACTTACGATCCATATATTGTCATTACAATACAAATATACCACGTGCTTTTGGTTACAGCGTTAATATATTAGGGGCACATGACGTCACGTATCTCTTAAACGTGAACTAATATTAATAAAAGTTTATTTTCGGTTTTAGCATACCTAAAATAGTAAGGTTTAGTTGATTTTATTTTATATACATTTTCATTGTCTCCAGTGTTATTTTATCGAGTAGCATGAAGAAATATCAAAACATTAATAGCATGTATTGGTAACCTCGTGTTCTTACAACTTCTACCATGCGACGTAGGGTATGCTTTCAATGCAGTTTTGAATTGCTTCGTGAGAAATATTTTCTCATTTTTCAGGAAGGATTGTTCGCAGATCTGGCAATGATTCTGGGTGTCGATTGAGGACACGTCTCCATAGCAGATCCCATATATGTTCAATTGCATTTAAATCTGAATATTCACCTCCTCTAAATACCCAGTTACGACCCGTAAACTAGAGAGAAGGTGTTTTAATTGCTAGACTTGCTTTATATTATTAAATACAACAGCTCTTCCCCCAACACTTCAAAACAAAATATAATGAAGCTAAATTCTAGCCCTAAATTTTTTCACAGGGCGTTAAGAAATTAAATGTAAAAAATCCAGAAAAACAATAAAACGATTTTTCAGAATTTCTTTTTTCCGGATATCTCCGAAACTACTCGGACTTTCAAAACTTTCTAAACGGCATATTATCAGACACGTAAATGCACAACTTTACCTCCATTTAACCGACTTCGTATCTCTATCGGTTTCCGAGATCCCTGTACTGGCCCTCCTTATCTTGGACACGTTGTATACACTTGACTAACATTATCTTTGTCCGGAATTTATTGCCGGGGAGTTTATATCAAATGAAACGAGAGTATTTTGTAATTTGTCACTGATTTATTAAGTTTTGCCGTTACCGCCGTTTCGTAGTACAACTACATGAAAATGTTTTCATACTACACAACGTCGATAACGCCAAAACTTTTTAATAAATTAGTGACATCTCACCTTTCCTTTTGACTGCACAAACATCGGCTGCATCTTTGCAGACAGCATGAAGTATCACGCCTCAATAAAGACCTAGAAGAAATTTTTGCTTGAGGTGACAGTACCCAAGTCGAATTTACAGTCTTCTCTAAAAAAGTAAACATCACAGAACCGAATATAGTCATGGCAGGACACGCAATTCCACTGGCTTCATCTATTCATTTACTGGGCGCCAATCTGGGAGGAAATATGTCTTGGCATAACCACGTTGCGGTAATCGCCCGGATAGCTTCTAAGAAACTTGGTGTACTTTTTTTTTTTTTTTTATAATCAAACACAAGCACTATAGGAAAAATCTTTTAGGGCACTTTGGGAGTGGTGCGTATCTGTAAAAGAGAGTCAAATCCCTAACCTGTCTTCGATGTTCTAGGCTGTCGAGGTTCTTCATCAGCTCGTGGTCTCCAATCAGACGAATGGCCCTCCTTTCGATGGAATCCAGTAGCCGACGAGTATGTTGGGGTGCAGAGCTCCAGACATGAGAGCAGTACTCTAGTGATGGTCGAATCTGGGCTTTGTATAGTGTCAAACGTTGTTGAGGTGTGTACAACTTTCTGGTTCGGAAGAGTACACCAAGTTTCTGAGAAGCTATCTTGGCGATTGCCACAACGTGATTATGCCAAGACATATTTCGTCCCAGATTGACGCCCAGCAAATTAATAGATGAAGCCTGTGGGATTGCGTGTCCGTCCATGACTATATCCGGTTCTGTAATGTTAACCTTTTTAGAGAAAACTGCTGCCTGGGTTTTTTTAGCGTTAAATTCGACTTGGTTACTGTCACCCCAAGCCAAAATTTCTTCCAGGTCTTTGTTGAGGCGTGACACTTCATGCTATCTGAGAAGATGTGCGGCGGCAGCCGATGTTTGTGCATTTAAACAGAAAGATGAGATAAGTGTGCTATCATCAGCAAAACTAAATATCGGATTCTTCGTTTTCACTAGAAGGTCGTTAATGTAGAGTAAGAAGAGAGTAGGAGACAATATGGACCCTTGAGGAACACTCTTCCTAACCAAACTTTTGATACTATACAAAGCCCAGATTCGACCATCATTAGAGCACTGCTATCGTGCCTGGAGCTCTGCACCTAAACATAGTCTTCGGCTACTGGATTCCATTAAAAGGAGATCGGAGACCACGAGCTGATGAAGAGCCTCGACAGCCTAGAACATCGAAGACAGGTTGGGGATTTGACTCTCTTTTATAGATATTTCTATGGAAAGTGCTCGGCTAACCTAACGTTAATTCCACCTAGAGCGGCGAACAGCATAAATACACGACGAACCACTCTCGCCCATCCATATGCGGTTAAGCTTAATACTACTCGAACTTCATTATTTAAGAATTCTTTCATCTGGAGGACTTCATCTTTAAGGAACGACCTTCCCGAGGTCGTTTTCCCAACGAATGTAACCCCCAACGATTCAAAAGCAACGTGAATCGCTTTATTCGCACACGCACCACTCCCAGAGTGCCTTAAAGGATTTTTCCTACAATGTTTGTGTTTGATCATAAAAAAAAACAAAAAAAAAGTATACTTTCGTCCCATTTTATATAGTTGTGTTGTCACAAAGTAACGGACTAGTCAACCAGTTCTTTGTAACTTATTTTAATAGTGGATTATTACATACCTGACTTTGTATGTCCTAATACCAATAACTTCTTTCGAAAAGTTCGGTTGAATTTAGTTGAATTTTTTAGAGAAGGATCCGAGTCTTGGAATACTGATGATAACTTTCAAAAAGGTCGTTAACGATGCAGCTGAAAGATACATTAGGTTAATTACTGAATTCTGTAATACTTTAAGAAAATATAAAGAACAAAGACAGTTTTTGGTATAGATTGTCGTTACATTTTCCAGGCTAAAAGAATCCAACAATATTAAAACCAGTGTAGTAGTAATAATTGCGTACTATTTTTAACAGATTAAAATATAATTTTTTTTAGAATTAAATATTCTATACAATGTGTTCAAGATAAGGAGGGCCAGTACAGGGATCTCGGAAACCGTAAGAGATGCGAAGTCGGTTAAACAGAGGTAAAGTTGCGTATTTACGTGCCGTTTATATGCCGTTTAGAAAGTTTTAAAATTCCGAGTAGTTCCGGAGATATCCGGGAAAAAACCGAAATTCTGAAAAATCGTCACTTTTTTCGCTCTATCTAACAGCGTTAGTTGTTTTGTAATCCGACGAGTTGTCTTCGAAGGGCCATTATCAACTTTATTTTTTTAAATACGGTCCTATTTTCCTGATATTGGAATTTGAGAGCTTTTTCTCTCCCGAATGCAACGATGTATGACACATTGTCGTTTTATGACTTTTCGAGGGTTTTTTGAACAACATCAGGAAATTTTGGGATACGGTGCGGTATTTCTCCTAATTTTATAAATAATATCTCATAAGTAAGCTCTAAATTTTTTACTTATGTTGGACTAGTTCAATAAATAACAAATAATTTAATAATAAACCACAAATAAGTGAACAAAAATCATTCCAAGACAGTAATAAAACGAACAACGAAAAAAGTAAGGAACTACAAAATCAGGTGTTCAAAATAATTTCCGTTATTCTCTAAGCACAAATAACATCTTCTAACTGCAACATAACAGTTTTTTTGTGATAAAATAAAACATGCGATAGAATATCAGACTTTTCAGCATTTGTAAATTTATGTTCCATATTTTCTGGAAAATAGAAAACCTCTCCGCTCTCAAACGATCACAATGGGAATGTCAAGTGAAACAAATCATGCGTCACCATCTAAATTTTTTTTGTTTCAAACGCCTACTTTTCTTTTAAATCCCGAATCAACAGAAGTTTGAAATAATGTTTCTGTATTTAGTTCACTGATTTGTGGTTTATTATTAAATTATTTCTTATTTATTGAACTAGTTCAACATAAGTAAAAATTTAGAGCATACGTATGAGATATTATTTATAAAATTAGGAGAAATACAGGACCGTATCCAAAAATTTCCTGATGTTGTTCAAAAAACTCTCGAAACGTCATTAAACCACAATGTGTCATACATCGTTGCATTCGGAAGAAAAAAAGCTATCAAATTCCAATATCAGAAAAACAGAACCGTATTTAAAAAAAGAAAGTTAATAATGGCCCTTCGAAGGCGACTCGTCGGATTACAAAACAATTAACGCTGTTAGATAGAACGGAAAGTGACAATGTAAAAGTGCAATTTATTTTAGAATTCGATCTCAAAAAAACCCTGGAAAACAAAAAAACGATTTTTCAGAATTTGGTTTTTTTCCGGATATCTCCGGAACTACTCGTAATTTTAAAACTGTCTAAACTGGATATTATTAGGTACGTAAATGCGCAACTTTACCTCCATTTAACCGACGTCGTATCTCTTACGGTTTCCGAGATCCCTGTACTGGCCCTTATCTTGGACACGTTGTATAATATTTGTTTACGGCAAAAAATAAATTTTCAAAAATCTTCATATGTTGGTGTTTTATTTTCTATATTCAAAAATCTTGGTAAATTATATCCAGTCAATCGGCGCCATTTAGTGATGTCCGATTAAAATAAAAAATTTTCACAGGTAATCCCCATAATTTGGTTGCTTACTTTCCATTGTAGAAAATTTTCATACTCCTTGTCGTACAGGACTTTAGCCTTTGCCGGTAATAATATTTCCTTATCTTTTTCAGCATTTTCTAAAATATTTTGTGGAATTTCTATATTTTCGTTTATAAAACGTAAAAGACGCTTAAAATAACAAGCAACCGTCAAATTATTGTATCTTTGAGGGTAGAACAGATGTAGATGTGCCCCAAATTATAATCAAAAGTTGAAAAAGATGGGCCACCCTAATGTTATAGAAATGTAAGATCACGTGCAATAATATCTGTATCCATCCTTCGCTGCAATTTAATAAATAGCAATCCGCCTATTTTTATATATCCTATAGAATTGTCGTAGTTAATACTTTATTAACGCAATCAATAATTTATGTCTACCTAGCAATTATCATTACAAATTTTTGGTTTATGACTGAGCATTAAGGAGAGTAATTAATTTCTGATTTTTTTAGCAAATTTTAAATTATATGCAATAACATTGTAATAATACATAATTGATGTCACTAGTAGTTATCGTTGTAAAAAAAATGCAGTCAATTTATGAATGAATGAGTACTGTGTTTGAAAATCTAAGACATTCACTTGGTATTTTCTTTCATACAGTGTGTTCAACGTTATATTTTTTATCTATCCATTATTTATAGTGTTGGGAAAAACCGATGATTTTAATAATCGAGTACTTGATACTCGAGCGATTTTAATAATCGAGTGAATCGCTCGAGTGAATCGCTTGAAATTCCAATTCACCAAGCGATGACGTCACCGACTGCTCGACCGGCAGCCTAGCCGTTTACATGCGATCAGGTAGTGTATTTAGCAGACACGTACCTACGGGTGGGCACAGATTCAACTAAAAAATTGTAGCGGCCACCAAAAAAATTTCAGAAATTTTTATTTGTGAATAATGAATTTTTACCACGTGTCTCGGTACCAAACAAAAAAACTGCAAAAAATCACCCAAATATGTATTTATTCATCGCGTTTATTCTTCTGCTTTTTTTTAAACAAAAAGTATTACCAAGAGTTATTTTTCTTCACATCTTTCTCGATCTACGAGCATAAAATAAGTAGATATTTAAAATGGCTTGTCAAATTCTTCCACTTTAAATTATCAGGTGCCCACTGTGTGCCCTTTTGAGAGGTTTCCTTCAGTTTATAGTAAATAAAAATTTAAAAATTATATCCTTTAATTTTTTAATATTTACAATCGGAGACATAAACTACGCCGCTGGCTAGCCAGTTAAAACAAAACTTTACAAAACCCATATCGCGATGACTCCGCTAAGGGATTTGGCATACTTTATATGCACCTTCTCGTTTATGTGCCGTTAAGAAAGACCTATGTCGTGTTACCTGCTCAGCGTCAAACTCGAACTTCGCCAATCGGATGGCGCGGCGCGTAGAACGAAGGTCGGGTATCAAATTGACAGGCGATATTTTTCGGTTTTTCGCCTGAATTTATAATTAGAGTATTTCCTATCGAGCGAAAAACTGTTCGAATATACGAGCAGTTTTTTAACTCGATCACACTACAGCGGTACATTACCGTCGGCGTCAAGCGAAGCTTGGGTATCGATTGAAAAATAATAAGTGACGAGCGACGGTTTTCGCCTGAATAGATAACTCGAGCGGTTTATTTTAATAATCGAGTGATGTCGGTTATTTCAATAATCGAGTGATCAAGCAGTTTTTCGCTCGAGCGATCACAATACTAATTATTTACTTATGATACCTTACAAACGGTTGCGACAAACATCATCATAATATTTTAGGAAATATTAGCGGGCGATAAAGTTCATAATGCCCGGTGATTTTCATAATGCCCGATATTAATTAATTAATTAACACCTTTTTCGGTAACAGAGCTAGCTACCATTTTTGCTATTCGATTTTTCGACGTGATGCTTTCCTCCAATCACTCCTCCCCAAACATTTATCGACCAACGATGTTGGTAGTCCATTTCACGAAAGATGCGTGCATTTTCGGCGGCATAATAATGAAAATTGTGTTTGTTTACGCATCCGTTGTTGCAAAAAGTCGCCTCAGCAGTAAATAACAGCGATATAAAAAAACGTGGATTTTATTGAAGACATGTTCGAGCCCACTCGCAAAATTGTACCCTGCACTGAAAGTCATTTTCACTCATAGCCTGGTGTAACTGAATATGATATGCATGATAACGATGCATTTTTTAAATTCTCTGAACTGACTTTTCACTAATTTCAACCTCTTCTCCCACGCGTGTCTGACTTATGTTTGGATTTTCAGTAACTCTTAACAAAACTGCGTTGATTTTCCTCATTTGTAGCCGGTTTTGTTCTTTCTTCCTTTTTATAGTCCACACTCCCTGTCTCGATAAAACGCTCGAGCAATCTAGTAAAGCTTAGGGGATCTGGATGACGCCTTTCCGGAAACCTAGTCGCGTAAACTCTACTGGCTAGTAAACAATTTTTGTCACAAAAACCATATCAATTAACTCTTCCCTTGAAAACTTCATTTTTAAAAAACTAATACTCCAGAAAAGAAGTAAATGAGATAAAAAAATGAGTTTTTAATTTAATTGAAAATTTAAAAAAAATGAACTTAGAAAAAATTTTTTTCTATAAAATTAAAAATAAACTGACCAAGGCGCGTTTTTTCGCGCAAACTATTATATTTTTTCAGTTGGACCGGAATGAGAGACCATTCCAACCAAAAGGAGAAGTACAACTATTTTCCCCGTTCTCAACATCCTCGGAAACGGGGGGAGAGGGAGAGGAAAGTGTGTTTCTCTGCTTTTCGATGTTCGTCCGACTCACAGACGCCACTAGCAATATTTCAGCCTTTGGCAGTAAAATAACTTGCACCTAGGGCAAATTAATTGTCGAAGAGAAATATAAAAGAGGTTCCTCCCTAAATAATTTTACCAACTATGCATAAAACTGCCAAAGAAAAACAAATTGCCTAAAGCACATACATAGAAATGCAAAATATACTCCGCTAGATATTCAAAACGAAATTATTATAATAACAACCAAAGTGGTTTCATGAATATCGCTGAGGATGAAAAAAAATTGTTTACGCTGTTAGAATGCTATTAGAATAATGCAAAAAGTATCAACCGGAATTCAAGTACGGTGTAGTAACAGAATTATTATTGAAAATTTGACAGATAATCCTTTATTAAAACGACCCCAAAGTTTCGGAATAACAACGAAATAGACAGAATCCTCAAAGTTAGTTTTATGATTGACCAAGTGTGACAATCACATCAGGAATTTGGGAAGAGCGTTCTATTTACTGTTGTTGAGTTTAAAATTATTTTCAATTAACCTAATTAATCTCACCATAAATTGCCCAAGTAACAATAAAATTGTAAGACATTTTTGATTTATTTATGGTTTAAAAGTGCTTTGATATGTTCACTAAAGTTTAAAGTTACCTTAAAATAAACTAAAAGTTCTTAAAGACCACTTATTCTTATGCAAAGAATTTAATACACTCGTTAAATTAAAATAAAAAAAACTATTTGCTTCTAATGCTCTATTGATCTTATACTGGTTTTATAATACTCGTGACATTAGCTTTTTTAAAGAATTGATTAGCAAGTTGGAACAAAGTTTTATTGAAGTACCCTTGATGTACTCATTAAACCCCATTAACGAAACTATTTCATCTTAAACCTATATGCCCAATAAAAAATTCCACATTAAATTCAAAAATATAATTTTTACTTTTTAAAAAGAGTACATTAAGAATATTTTAAAACTCAAAGGTTTTAATTTAGTCATTTATAAAATTCTACTTTTATCACATTCGGAGGAAACGCCATCTTTTCAATAAACTAATTTAGTGAACCAGTGCCAATCCGTGTACCTACTTTATTCGTGGAAGAAAATTAAAATACACATTTAAAATGGAAAATGTTAGCGACCAGTGTTTTAAATTAAAACAAAGTGGTAATTTAAAAAAATGTTAAGATTTCATTCGCGCGTAACTTCGGTTTTAAAATGAAGAATAAATAAACGTCTGCGAGAGTAGTTGTACTTAAGAGGATGCCGGAGTCAGTCGAAATCTCCGATTTACCCCTGTTCGTTTCACGATTTGAAGGCATGAGGCGAATTGGATCTTCCCTTGCAGTTAGAAGAATGCGTCGAGCGTCCGCCCGTAATCGGTACGCCGACAAAAACAACGATAATCGGAAGAAAGAGACTGCACGTGATCGGGATATATCCTTCAATTTTCTACTGAAAAATGGAGTATTTTGTTAATTACTCGAGGAAGTTTTCATCATTTTTTTCTATATGGAGCAGTAAAAAAAATTAAATCTAAAAATCTCCTAAAACAGAAATAAACGCTTGGGAAGAAAACTCGTTTACGGATGGCTACTCCGGAATCCTGTTAAAGTGCTAAATAAACCATATTTTAAGTCTTGTAAGATTTAACATGTTCTATAAAGTAGATAGTTAATGACAGAGCTACGGTGGTGGTGGTGGTTGCGCGCGCAGAAAATACCTATGAGAGAGCAGCAAGTGGATATGGTCTGACAAACACGGGTGGGGTGGGGGGAGAGAAATTCAAGATGGCGTCAACTGACAAAACGCATATCAATGTATGGTGGGGAGAGATAAATTCAAGATGGCCGCAACTGACAAAACACATATCAATGTATAGTGGGAGAGATAAATTCATTATGGTTGCAAATGACAAAACGCATATCAATGTATGAGAGATCAATATGGTTGCAAATGACAAAACATATATCAATGTATATGGCCTGACCCTGTATAAACCTAACATTAAAACTTCTGATATAAATTTTTAAAGCTTTGGCAACATCCAAAACAACTTTTTGTAGAACAAGTAACTTTCGTTCGACGCTCGATAGTACCCGGTTTCGGGGGGTCAAGCGCCTAAACAGCTTTCAAATCGGTCTCTTGAAATGAAGTTCGACCTGAATTCTAGACCTTCCACCGTCCGTCTTCTCGATACTGGGCTTCATACTTTCAAACGACAGCGACCTCGTGGAATATATTTGATTGAAATATTCGGTAATCGGAACGTTTAATACTAGAATTGTCGGAATGTACATATTGTGAATAGTTCTTGTTGTTTACTTCAAGATGCGTTATTTGTGGCAGTGCATTGCGAAGTTTATAATAGTTCAGATTTAGGATTAACACATAAAACAAGGTATGTGCAATTAGTTTTTTATTAAAATGTTGAAAATTAATAGCATTTGCTATGAAAATACCATGAAATATCACTTAAAGTAAACTGAAATTTGGTTGTAGTATTTTATTAAAAGTCTTTTGTAAAAGCAGTTTAAAAGACAGGTGTATCTCCCCCAATTAAACGGTTTTGTAGAAGACATATCTTCGACAAGTTTGATAAAAAGACAAATATTCGACAACTTTTGTAAAAAGGCAGGTGTAAATGCAGTTCGTTAATTAAAGTAGGGGCTATGTGAGACAAATTGATACAGATATTACTATGTCCCTTTGTGTTATAAGTGGTGATGCATAGACCCAATAACTAAAAAATATTAAAATTATGTATATTTAAAAATTAATAGTTGTCAATATAAGCATATCAATAGATCATAATATGCTAGATATAGGGATAATTCTCATTAGTTTTGATGTGCTCCACCTTCCCCTATGAGCATATGTTTAATTCGTTATATAATATTATCTTGATCGTAACACACCCTTTCGAAAAAGCAAACGACATTCGTTATCTTGATTGGGACAAAATTTCGAAAAAGCAAACGAAATCTAGAACATAGAACATCCAACAAACTTTATTAAATAATGTAATGGTAATCCTTTAATAGAAAAAACACAGCAAAAAAAATACCAAAGAACATCTACTATAATTACAATTAATTGACAAAAAACATTATCTGTAATAGAAAAAAGACACGGAAATAATTGACAAAAAATAAATGCTCTAACCCAATGCACACTATTTTTGTCAAGACGGATAGACAGCAGACGTGAATTTGACAACCCCTATATCAAAAAAAAATCTGTAATAGAAAAAACACCAAAGACAAAAAAAACTTTATGCTCTAACCCAATGCAAACCATTTTTGTCACGACAGATAGACAATATGGGTGAATTTGGCGACCTACGACGCCTGACAGTAGGCGTGAAATTGACCATACATTTTTAGCTATATCTACTGCTATGAATTAAATAAAATATAGGCAATAAACCTATAATAGAAAAAACATTGGGAAAATACCAAACTATAATAACATTTAATTGACAAAAAATACTCTAACCATATTACCTCAATTACACTTAGGACAGGTGCAACCAGACTATAAAAGAAACTTTACGGTTATATTAAACTAAGTTACACTGCTTCATACGTAGTCATCCCAGTGAAGAGTTACAAACAGTTTATAGTGAACAATAGTGTTACAGGTACCAAATTTTTTTTATAGTTTTAATGGATTGGCTAAATGATTTTGAGTTAGAAGATGGTTCATCACAAAATATATTTGACATAACGAGACAATCTAGGAATTTTTACTACAATAGACGAAAATTTAATAAATTATGAATCGAATGAAATTAATTGTTCAAACAGTTCTGGCAGTTTAAATTGTTGTTTCAAATACTATCAAAAGTAGCGAAAAAATTACAGTGTTGCAAGATGTCAGCATATTTCCTGTTAATTTAATTAAGCAAAACTTAAGTGAATATTTAAAGTTTAAAAAACCTGATAATATAAATCAAAATAATTTAACAAACGAAAGCATTTTTTCTAACGAATTAGAACCATTTATTTGTGAACAAACAAGCATTTTTTCTAACGATTTTGATAACATTTGAAACAACAATTTAAACTGTAATGAGCATACGGCGAATTTACATCAAAATTTACCAATTTATGAAAATTTATCTGATGAATCCATCCAACAAAACTTTTCTAACGATTTATATCAAAATTTAGCAATTTCTGAATCGAATGATGAAATTGAACAAACTAATAATTCAGTAGCTACTCAAACAGAATGTAATAAAACCATATTCTCATTTAAAGTCAATGATATAATATTTAACCAGAAAAAGGTGTCAAAATTAAGTAAAGCGAGATTAAGGTCGCTAGCTTTTTATCTAGAAATGCTGTCAAATTCAGAAATTCCTATTACAGATCAGAGTTTTGCTAGGCTAAAAGAGATTTTTGATGGTTTGGTAAATTCATTTACATAAATTATCATTACAACAGTTTAGAAATAATTAATTCATTTACAATATCAGCACATATCAGTTTAATTCATTCACTGACCTAATAAAACTATAAATTAACTTATTTAATCGTCATTACGTATCGAGCAGTTCAGGAAGAGATAGAATGTTTAGTTGTAAGCAATGCAAAAGGAGTTTTACACGGAGAGACAGTTTAAACCGGCACATAAAACACAGTTGTGCAAAATTAACACCCCAGGATTTACAGGGTGAATTAAGTGACAAAAAAGGTAAGTGAATAAAATTTTAATATTTCAGCTATACCACTTAAAAAATTTCCTACGACTAATTTCGTTTAAAATTTGAAAAAGTAGTACCCTAATCTTGTTTCATTGATTTCAAAATATAATTAATATTTCAGCTATACCACTTAAAAAATTTCCTCCAACTAATTTCGTTTAAAATTTGAAAAAAGTAGTGTCCTGATCTTGTTTCATTGATTTCAAAATATATTTTTATGTGTAATTACATTTAATTTCAAAAAATATATTTACGCGATACACAAATTACATTTTTGAATTTATGCATAATAACTTGAGTGTTAAAATATTTCAAAATTTACACAAACATACGTTATTCTAAAAATATTACAATATCTTGTTTCTAACCTTGGGATATTCTAAAATTTAAAAAATAAAAATAAAAATATAAAAAAAATTTCAAAAATTATAGAAATTGAGTGGGAAAGACAAAAACAATTAATATTTAAAACATTTTATTCCATATCATCCAGTATACAATGCATAAAGTTGAACAATAATTTAACATTATTAGATGCACAATGCCAACTGTTCAAATCTTTATGATTATAACATTCCACATTCTTTAGATATTTACTTAGTTTCGGTTCCATCTTTAAAGGAATTCGATATATTAAACTTGAATCAAAAAATTTCTTTAAACAAGCAACTTTTAAATCACCCTTTACCATAAATCTTGCATTATTGTATAGTAATCGTATTTGATTCATAATATCTTCAAATTGATTTAAATCAATACATCCAGAACTCCATAATAACCCATGATATTCAGTTTCCAAATGTTCCACAATTTTCAGATCTTCTTCTTTCAACATTTTTCTACCATATGGAGGTTTAAAGAGAAATGAACAAAATCGTATTCCGTCGAATACAGCAACCTCCTTTACAATATATCCACTAGCTAAAGGATATCCTTGAATATCCAGAAAAACTCCTTCTTGTTCTTTTGTAAACTTAACTTGATCATCACATAACTTTGCCCGCTTGTTCATTTCTAGCTTGTTGAAGTGCAACTAACATTAAAAAAAACACTTATCAATATATAAACCTTTTTTTTCTTATTTTTAAAACACTTAACAACACTTTTTAAAGCACTTAAACACTTGACAAATATTTTTTAAAACACTTAAACAAAAACACTTAAAATTATTAAAACATTAGAACAATATTTATTTTAAAACACTTAACAAATTTTAAAACACTAGAACAATATTTTTTAAAACACTTAAACAAAAAAAAAACACTTAACAACACTTTTTAAAACACTTAAACAAAAAAAAAACACTAAACTTGTTTAAAACACTTAACAACACTTAACAACACTTTTTAAAACACTAAACAAAAAAAAAAACACTAAACTTTTTTAAAACACTTAACAAAAACACTAAACAAAAAAAAAACACTAAACTTGTTTAAAACACTTAACAAAAACACTAAACCAAAAAAAAAACACTTAACAAAAAAAAAACACTAAACTTTTTTAAAACACTTTTTAGCTCAACAAAAATTTTGCCAGGAATGTAAAAAAAGTATCAAGAAAATTAATTGGTGGTGTCATATTAGAACAAACGAACATAAAAATAATACAATAAGGACAACATTAGACGATCAAGTAAAAATAATTAATTCAGCATTTCAAGAAAGAATAATATCATACAAAGTTATCCCCCTATCATATTACATAAATGTTGTGGAGTTTTTTGTAGAAATTAAAACTAAAATATTAAACACTATAATGGGAGAACTGCAAAAACATACATGCTTGAAATTAAACATAGAATTATTTGGATTATATTTAAATCCAAACGATGAAAGTCAACATATTAAATCATTCAACACACCATTCAGAGTAGTCTGTCCAACTTCGGATGTTGCCAATGATTTGGAACATATGATTGGAATAATTGATAGAAAAACAGATGAATTGGCTGAAAAAGATTCAGGTAATTTACTATTAAATTTTTTTAGAATCTGGAAATTTAAAACATTTAAATAACACATATTTACAAAGTGATCATATTTTAGGATGGATATTATTGAAACTATTGCATGTAGAAATTAATATAAACAAGTTCAATCCCCTAAGAGCTTCAAAACATGTTAAGTTACCGAAAGAAATAGAGAGGAAACAAGCTGTAGTCAATATTCAGAACAACGATGACTTTTGTTTTGCTTGGGCTGTAGTAGCAGGGCTCATACCACCTACAGGATTGGCATATCAAACATCATCATATCCACATTATTCAACAGTTTTAGATTTGGCAGGTATTGAATTTCCTTTAGCAATTAAAGACATTGCAAAATTTGAAAAACAAAATCAAATATCAATTAATGTTTATACTTTGGAAAAAGTAAAAATCGATTTCAAATATGAATATGAAATAATAGGACCCTTACATTATTCAAAAACAAAATTAGTTCGTCATGTTAATTTGCTACTGATTAGTGACGACGATGGAAATTTTCATTATTGTTATATTTCAAGTTTATCTAGACTAATTTCTAAGCAGTTATCTAAACATGATGGAAAAAAATTTCTTTGTGATGGTTGTTTACAATATTTTTCTACAAATGAGTTACTAAATAGACACAACATGTACGATTGTAATCATATTCGAATTACTTTGCCATCAAAAGAGTCAAAAATAGACAAATTTGGAAATATAGTTCCGGGAAATATTCTCAAATTTGAAAACATTCAAAAACAAATGGAAGTTCCATTTGTAGTATATGCAGATTTTGAGTGTATACTTAAACCATTAAATACTGAAACTAATTTAGATCCTCAGAATTCTTACACTATAAGAAAATGTGAACATATTCCATATTCTTTTGCATATTATATTAAATGTTCTTTTGATGACAGTTTATCAAAATTTGAAATTTATAGGGGTGTTAATTGTGCCCAAATGTTCATAAATTTTTTAGAAAGAGATGTACACAAAATTTACAATAACCATATGAAAAATATAAAACCCCTGAAATTAAATAGTATTGAAAAATTGCATCACGACTATACAAATGATTGTCATATTTGTAATAAACCAATTTTAGATTCAAAAGTTGCTGATCATTCTCACGTCAGTGGAAAATATCGAGGGCCTAGTCATTCTGTGTGTAACTTAAATTATAAAGAACCAAATTTTATTCCTGTAATATTTCACAATTTAAAAAATTATGATTCACATTTATTTATAAAAAATTTATGTCATGACAAAGAAAGCCTGCATGTTATAGCACAAAACAAAGAAAAATATATTTCATTTGAAAAAAGTATACAGGTAGATACATACATTGATAAAAAGTCCGAAAAGATAAAAAGAAGATTTATATCTCTTAGGTTTATAGATTCATTTCAATTTTTACCATATTCTTTGGCAAAATTAGCAGAAACATTAAATGACAATCAATGTGTTGAAGTACAAAAATATTTTCAAGAAAATGAACAGTTTAAATACATTCGTCAGAAAGGAGTGTTTCCATATAGTTATGTTACTGATTTTGCAAAATTATTGGAACCAAGATTACCAGAAAAAGAACAATTTTATAGCGATTTAACAGACGAACATATTAGTAATGAAGATTATGAAAGGGCAAAAAATGTTTGGAAATTATTCAAATGCACTTCATTAGGTGATTATTCAGACACATATCTTAAATCTGATGTATTGTTGTTGGCAGATATTTTCCAAAATTTTAGACAAACATGTATCAACACTTATGGATTAGACCCTGGACATTATTATACACTTCCAGGATTAAGTTTTGACGCCTGTTTGCGCTATACTGGTGTAAAGTTAGAACTATTAACTGATACAGATATGTTACATTTTTTTAAAGGTAGTGTACGTGGCGGAGTCAGTACTTGTATAAGTAGAAAATCGATTGCAAACAACAAATTTATTTCAGGCTATGATAACTCACAACCAAACAAATATATCATGTACTTTGATGCCACCAACCTATATGGATTTGCCATGTCACAATATTTACCACAAAAAGATTTTGTTTGGCTCACAAACACACAAATTGATAATTTGAACATAATGAACATATCTAACACGTCTGAAAAGGGTTATGTTCTGGAGGTTGATTTAGAATATCCTCAAAATTTACATGACTTTCATAATCAATATCCGTTTTGTCCTGAAAATTTTCAACCACAAAATTCTAAAACTGCTAAATTAATTCCAAATTTAAAAGATAAACAAAGGTATGTAATTCACTACACTGCCTTAAAACAATGTCTTGAACATGGAATGAAATTAACTAAAATACACAGAGTAATTCAATTCACTCAATCAGCATGGTTAAAAAAATATATCGATTTAAACACAAAACTAAGAAATGAATCTAAAAACGAATTTGATAGAAATACATATAAATTAGCAAATAATAGTATTTACGGGAAAACGATGGAAAATATTGATAAAAGAAGTGATATTAGGTTGGTGACTCAATGGGCTAAAAATCAAAGAAGAGATGGTGCTGAAAATCTTATAGCAAAACCATATTTTAAAGATCACACAATATTTTCTGAAAATCTTGTTGCAATTCAAATGCAGAAAGTTTTAATTAAATATGACAAACCGGTATATGTTGGATTTTCTATCTTAGACATATCTAAAACGGTTATGTACGATTTCTTTTATGGATTTATGAAACCATTGTATGATGAAAAAGTAAAGTTATTATATACAGATACTGACTCGTTTATTTTAGAAATTGAAACAGATAATGTGTATGAAGATATGAAAAATCATATTGATAGGTTTGACACATCAAATTATCATTTTGATAATATTCATAAGATGTTTATAACTAATTCTGTTGTTGGTAAATTTAAGGATGAATATGCTGGTGAACCCATACATTCATTTTATGGCACTGGAGCAAAAGCCTATTGTGTCAAAACAGAAAATAATTTGCTTAAAAAAGCTAAAGGAATTCAAAAGAATAGTATTAAAAAACAATTAGATCTTACTCATTATAAAGATGTTGTTGAAAATAATTCAAAAACTTTTTGTTCAATGTACATATTTAAATCACATTTACATAATATTTATACCGAAATAGTCAATAAATTAGCATTAACCTCGGTTGATGATAAAAGATTTAGAATTCCAAATAGCTTTGATACATTAGCGTGGGGACACCAGGATATTCCATTTTATTTATGGCTTATACAACATGACAATTAATTATCCCCTCCATAAAAAATTGGTATAAATAATGAACAAATTCATCCAAATTATTTCAATCATGTGTTTAGAATCGTACGAAAAAGAAATTGATAACTGCTTATTCAAAACTTATCAAAAAAGAATATCATCTTTCAAGAAATGGAGGGGAAAATTAAATCCTGAAATTTTAGCCAGTTTCGGATTCTATTATACAGCCATTGAAGATGTGTGTAAATGTTTTTACTGTGGGGTAGAAATATTTGAATGGACGGAGGATGACTGTCCTATCAGGGAACATTATAGACTATCGAAAAATTGTGATTTTATCGAATGTTTATGGCATGCAAAATATAAAACAAAAATTAAAACAATATCAACTAATAATCTAATTATAATCATATTTATATATTTTGTGGTAAAAATATTTTTGTATTTAATTTATTGTATTCGTTTATAATTGTCATTCATTGTAAAAACTCCATCTCTTCCTGTTTAATATAGTGTTATAGTTAAATTATCTGACTTTTAATTATGATCCTTAGCCAATATATTTTATTATATTATATAGGTAATAGTATGCTATATGTATACGCTCCATATAAAGTGACTCATACTATGGTATGCTTTCAAAATAATTCAGATATAACTTTAGATAAAAATTGCCACATTATGAAATATGAACGAATTAATAACAATACTTTTACATTTTCTAATATTATCGAACCAAACAACAAATATTTTAAAATACTTTATCAATATCCTAATAATACTATTTTTGATACTAATTGGATTCAAATTATGGAACAAAATGAACCAAAAAATGAGTTAAAAAACCAAAATTTCAATTTATATTATATAATTTTTCAAATATTAAATTTATTATGTTTATTTGTAATCACAACATTTATAATAATAATTTATACCTCCTCCCACCACTGTTGAGATTTTTTTTTTTGGAGAGGGGGTAGTGATATATAAACAGCAATCCACTCAGACTTGTTCAGTTCTTCAAGATGATGAATTATACAAGTTCTTGTAAAATCATTAAAGAAAAGCTTTTGAATAGAAAGTTGTATTCTTTAACTAATTCAGGTTCAAAGTTTTTATGTGTTGGATTAAGTTTGGATGACTTTCGTCCTAAAATTCAAATCAGCAGTCAAAAAGGATTTACAATTATTATAACCGAAGAGGAGTGGAAAAGTATTTTAAAGTATCAAGGAGTTATAGTTAACTATTTTTATTCGTCTAACAGCAATCCTATGCCAATCAAGATTGGTGATCTTACATTACATTTTGAATCAATTAATGATCTTCCTACTATTAAACTTAAAAGTCTTGGTGATTATATCTACTTTTCGAGAGATACAACAGATAAATTGTGGGAAATACAAGAGTTGATTGAATATAGAATTCAAATCCTGAAGAAACAAGAATTTGAAAAATATTTTAATATATTTCAAACAACTCTGGATAATTCAGTGGACTTGATTACAAATATTTATAATGTGTTGTGTCCGAGTCAAAATGTGAATAGTGAAAATGTTAGTACAATGATGGAACTGTTGGTGACATATCCGAGTGATTTGGAAACAAAATTAAGAAGAATTGCCCCAAAGAGAAAGTATTATGAAGAAAACTGTCCTTTTTAATGAAGACTTAAACAAAGTGCATTTATTAATTGTATGGAACTATGCCTCTAGACAAGCAAGAAAAAGTGAATATTATATATATTATTTGGATAGACTTCGATTTGAAAGAAGAATTCAGAAATGTGAAAATATTCTTTGTAAAATTTTAAATGTAAATCATAGAAACTTTATTTATAACCATAGATTTAATAATAAAACAAAAATTTAAAAAATTTTTTTTTTTTTTTTTTATTTTTTACAGAATTATAATACATTATTTTTTAATATCCATGAGTTATGAGTGTCATCAAATCCTAACCATTTAACAAATACCATATTTCCCTTTTTTCTTAATACTTTTTCAACCAAATATCCATCGGGATGCTTCACTCTTTGCAACTCCTCTTCATAAAAACCACCCTCAATATTTTCATTTTCGTTATCTTTCAAAAGATATGTTGTTGGATTTGTCAGCTTCACTTTTTTTATTTGAAAAATTTCAGTAGACCAATTGGGCGTGTATCCTTTGGTAAAAGCTTCCCTATGTTTTGAAATTCTAACAAAATCATTTACTTTAAACTTTGTATGATTTAAATCAATAGTTTTTTTAAAAGTAAATGCGTTTAGCAATATTGATTTTTCATTTGCAGGTTTAACATCAACAGGTTTATATCCTGTCGTGCTATGAGATGTGTTATTATATTTTTCTATAATAATTGGCAAGATATTATACCATTTATAACTACCTTGATTGCTAAAATATTTCCACATTTTGTTTTTTAGGGTTCGATTAACACGCTCAACTATACTTGCTTTTAGATTTGAAAATGTGCTGTAATGATTTATGTTCAAGTCCTTCATAAGCTGCTGAAAACCCTTGTTATAAAATTCCTTCCCCAAATCAGTCTGTAAGTTTGTCGGTTTGTTTGCTTTGTCTAAAATTAATTTCATTGCTAGAGTCACTTCATTTCCTTTTTTAGATTTAAGAGGTTGAGCCCAAACATATTTTGAAAATGTATTAATTACCACCAAAATGTATCTATATCCTCTATTTATTTTAGCATATGGTTGCATTTCCACCAAATCAGCTTGCCATAAATCGTTTATTCCTTTAACAACCACCCTTCTTCTTTTATAATTTCTTCTAGCCGGTTTGTGTAATTCATCAACTATCGTTTCCTTGATGACGGACATTATGATCTAATAAAATAATTGTCCCAACTACTTTTATATGCATCATTCCATTCTTGAAGCTTTTGTGTTAAAATAGCTTTATCCTCTTCTTTTAAATATTCATTAACCTTATCAATGTTTTTGCGCATGTCATCAAGCATATCTTTTATTTTAGTGTTTAAATACTTCAATGATGTGGGATTAAGCAAGGTGTCTAACTCGCCCATTCCATTATCTATTTTATTTACTTCTTCAGTTAATTTTTTATTAATTTTATTAAACAAAGAAGAAATGTTAATAACAATTTTCCTCTCTGATAGAGTTAACTCATTAATTTGTCTACCTTTAAGAATGATGCTTTGGATATTATTTGCATTTAACTCTTCAATATCTTTTCTAAACTCTTTAATACTTTCTTTTGCATTAAAAAATACCACTTCCTTAATTTTTGTTCTCATTATTTCATTTATTTCTTGAATATTTTCTTTTAAAAGTTTATTTTCATTTTTAACAAATTCTTCCAATAAGTTAATATCACTACTAATTTTATTAATATTTGATTTAATATTGAATGAAATATTATTTGTTACTTCATTTACAATATCTTTAATATCTACAGCATTTATTTTGTATCGTTTTGTTATATGACGACCGAATTTATCTAACGTCATTTTGAAAATGTTCTAAAACGTTTGGTGTATTCTTTTATATTATGATATTGGCTTCTCGCAATTCCTCAATTATAGAATTAATTTCATTATTATGACCGGTATGTCCAGCCATTTTTGAAGCCATTAATAATTTTAACCTTTCAACCAATTCATTCGGATCATCGAAATAAACGAAATCAATTTTATTATTAGACAAGTCCATCAGACCCTTTCCTCTTTTATTCCTTAGTCGTGTGAAATAAGTTTTTACAAGAGATGATGATGGAGTAGTAGATGCTCTAGCTCGTGTAACAGGTGGAAGTGGTGTTGAAAAAGTTCTTTCTCTACCTCTAAGCGATTCTTTTAAATCTCCCTTTTCAAGCAAATATGGATGAATAATAGTAACATATTTTTCTGAAGCCGTCCCATGAATTTGTTCATTTTCCTTATAATTCTTACGATATCCATTAGTTCTCTTTAATATATCCATATAGTCTTCCAAATCCTTGTTTTTATAACCCAAGGGTTGTTTCTTAAATAATAGTTCAAATAATCCTGCAGTACCCTTGTATGTAAGCCCTTTTACAACTATATCACTTCCTTTGAATTCTACAGGTGAATCCCCAATAACAAATTTTTCTTCTCTAATGTTATGTCTTATACCATATTTGTAATCGAATACACCTTTCGTATCTCTTATTGATTGATCTATGTATGTTCTAGGCAGTGGATCAAATTGTTTAATATATTCCTTATATGGATTTGTTGTTGCAACGTTTTCCATATATGATTTGCTTTCTTCTAGGAGTTGTCTAACTTCTTCATCAGAGTCATTGCTCAGATTAGTTGATGTTGCTTCAAACACATCTTCATCTTCCAAGAATGGAACTTCTGCTGGTAATAAATATCGATCATATAAAGACATCTTTTTTTTTGCTTTAGGTGTTGAATAAAATTCTGGTTTCTTTGCTGTTGTTGATGATAGAAAACTAAATTCTTGTGGTTCTGTTTTTATTTCTTTTTCTTCATATTTTACCGTTAATAATTCTTTTAAAGGTTTTATAATTGGTGCTAATTCCCTTTCCCTCTGGGTTTGAGATTGATGTATGTCAGCTTTAAGAGTTTGAAATTTTTTTTTTACAGCTTTTCTAGCTTTAACTAATTCTTTTGCAACTCTTTCATCCATCTTCAATAAGTTTTAGCCATAGACTAGTAAATATGTGTGGTATAAGCTATTTATAAATAAATAAATGAATCGAATCCTACACGATATCTGCCAGAATTTATGTTTGAATCCTTATCCACAACTAAAAATCCATATTTATCTTTCCAGCATAACAAACATAAATTTCTAAACTGTTGAAATGACATGTCAACATTAACATGATCGTCATATATATGTTTTAGATTTGTTAAGTCTTGTTTGAATATTATTAACAAATTTGCATTGTCTCGGACCAGTTGTTTTGGAATAGAGGAATATGTTTGACTTAAATAAAATAAATCCGTATTTTTATGTCTTCCAAAACAGAAATAATCCTTAACGATATTCTGATTACAACAAACTATATCATCAAATATTAAAATGGAGTTTGGTTTGACAGTTTGTGGTGAAATTATATTTTCTTCATCCTCTGATTCGAAAAACCCAATTTCTTTCATAGGTTGGAACAGCATTCTCAAGTACTTATATTTTGGTTGATACAAAGATTTTGAATAAATATAAATATTTTCAAATCTTAACCCATTTGGATCTTCAATTAGACTTACTATCAAGTTGGTTTTACCACACCCTGAGGGCCCCACAACTAACCCCCTCTTACTATTTCCAATAAATAATTTTCCATGTTTTTGAAAGTTATTTGTTTGAGAATCATGATCTTTAATTTTTATTGAATAAGACTGTTTTTCGATCCGCATCTTGTAATAACCACAATCTTACTACAATTAATCAATATAACTTTTCATATATAAACAAAATCGTGGAATAAATTCATCAGTCCGTTGCAATATAATGGCCATATCTTATTCAACTCAATTCAATCACAAAAGAACAGTCAAGAAAGGAAGTGGTGTTCTAAACACACTAATTAATAAATTGCCTTTTGAGTTACATCTTCCAGGTTATAACTTTTGTGGTCCTGGAACGAAATTAGATAAAAGACTTGCTCGTGGTGATAAGGGTATTAATCAGTTAGACGAAGCGTGCAAAGAACATGATATTGCATATTCAAATCTAAAAGATATAAAGGGTAGACACGAGGCTGATCGAGTATTAGCTAAAAAAGCGTTTGAACGATTCAAATCGAAAGACGCAAGTTTTGGTGAAAAAACAGCTGCTTTAGGAATTAGTGGTGCAATGAAAGTTAAGACAAAATTAGGAATGGGATTGAAGAGAAAAAGGCGGGGAATTTCGTTGCTTAAAGCTATATCATTGGCAAAAAAGGGAATTCAAGGGAAAAAAATTAAGAGTTTAAAGGTTGGTGCTAAACTTGCATTATCATCAATAAAAAAGCATGGTAAGGTGCTACAACCAAAGAGTAGAATAATACAAATTCCAAAGACGGGTGGCTTTTTACCCCTTATACCATTATTTGCAGCTTTATCGGCTTTAGGGGCCCTTGGTGGAGGCGCTGCAGGAATTGCTAAAGCTGTAAATGATGCAAAAGCTGCTAGTCAGAAACTACAAGAAGATACAAGACATAATAAAACAATGGAGAGTATAGCTTTAGGTAAGCAGGGTAGTGGGCTTTATTTAAAACCATATAAATCAGGTTGTGGTTTATATCTTAAACCATATTCAAAAAACTGTTAAGGGAAATACCTCGAAAGCCGCTTACAAATATTGAATTATTAAAATATGTCAAAATATTGCAAATACCAAATTTTCGAGGTATTTTCATGCGAAATGAACTACCAACTAAAATTAAAAAAACAGAATGTGCTATAATTAATTTAGATGATTCCAGAGGAGAAGGAAGTCATTGGACTGCTTATGTTAAAAAAGGAACAAATATAATATATTTTGATAGTTATGGAAATTTACGTCCCCCTCTTGAATTAATTTTATATTTTTATAGTGATGGAAAAGACAATAAAATTCAATATAATCATACTATATATCAAACCTACAATATGACCAATTGTGGAAAATTATCACTTCAATTTCTTTATAAAAATATGTAACATCAGATTTAACCATTTCCTAATAGTATTTTCAAGCGAAATGTCATACAGTTTTGTTCTCAGTGGTAATTCTGCCACATTATCTGTCAAGTATCATCCACCAATATACTTGGATGAAAATTTCGAATATGCAATTGGTCTTATAAACTTTGAAACCTTTAATGCTATTCCTAATATTGATGAAACAAATAATTCGTTTATTTATAATTATGATAAGGAAATAAAAATTCCACCTGGAAGTTATGAAATCGATGATATAAATAATTTAATACAAAAAGAGCTTGAGAAGGAACAAATTAGTTTTCATCTTTATCCAAATAATAATACATTGCGAACTCATATTAAAACAACCGCACCAATAACATTTAAAAAGGGAACTATTGGTAAAATATTAGGCTTTGAAAACAGTGAATTGGTTGCAAATAAAGAACACATATCGGACTATCCTGCAGAAATTATTAGAATAAACTCCTTAAATATAGATTGTAGTATTGCTGAAGGATCTTATTTAAATGAAACTCCAGTTCACATAATACATCAGTTTTTTCCCAGTGTAGCCCCAGGCTTTAAAATTATAGAATCACCTCAACACATTATTTACTTTCCTGTGACAGTTAAAGTCATCGATAAAATAATCCTTAAAATAATAGATCAAGACGGTGAACTCATCAATTTCAGAGGAGAAACCGTCACGGTTAGACTGCATCTTAAGCGTTTAGAAGAATAATGGTGTTTCTTTACAACACTAAAAACTTTAATATAAAAAGATTTAAACCATATTCTGTTAGTAATAGAGTAAACTCTACAGGGTTAACACCTTCGAACCGTAAATTTCTAAAATCCTTAGGTTTCAAAATTAAATCTTAACATGGAACATCTTAATGTAAGACAAAACGTTCTTGTTGATGAATCCATAATGAGTTATGAAATTCTTTCTTTTGATCCTTTTAATCCAACTAAACTAGGACCTAATGATGAAATAAACATTTCTTTACAACAGACTGGAAAATATCCTTTGCCATGTAAGAGTGAATTATATATGGAATTGAAAGTTGAAAATGAAGATGGTACACCATTAAAAAATACAGTCTTAATTAATAATGCACCAGCTTTTTTATTTAAGGAATTTAGATATGTTCTAAACGGAGTTACTCTTGACTCTGTTCGGGATAATGGTGTCACTTCTACGTTAAAGGGATATGCATCGTTTAATGAAAATGAAAGTCTAAAACTACAAAATGGCGGATGGTATCCAAAATCAACCACCTCACAAAAGATTATGACTGATGATAATGGAAATGTTTCTTTGTGTATTCCTCTTAAAATGTATTCTGGATTCTTTGAAGATTACACCAAAATTATTTTAAATTCAAAACAAGAAATAATACTAATTAGAAGTAATGACGATTCCAATGCGCTAGTGTCAACAAACGAAGGTGACAAACCAAAAATTACAATAACAAAACTTTGTTGGCGAGTTCCTCACCTTACTGTTGGTATTCCGCAAGAATTAGCACTTACTAAAATAATTGACAAAAATAGTGATATTTTAATAACTTTTCGAAGTTGGGAGTTGATTGAATATCCTGAATTATTAGAAACTACGCGACACAATTGGACTGTCAAAACTTCTACGAAAATTGAGACCCCGCGCCATGTTTTAATTGCCTTTCAAAAAGATAGACGTAACAATCTAAAAATGGATATGAGTAAGTTTGATCATTGTGATCTTAGAAATTTAAATGTTTATTTAAATTCTGACAGATATCCTTACAATGATCTTCAACTTGATTTTACAAATAATAAATTTGCTACATTATATGAAATGTTTTCCGAGTTTCGTCAAAAATATTATAACCAACCCATAGAACCAATATTCAATCCAAGTGATTTTGTAAAAAACGCGCCAATAGTTTATATTGATTGTTCTCATCAAAGAGATTTACTTCAAACTGGACCAATAACAATGAGAATTGAATTTGAGACCAAAGAGAAAGTTCCACCAAAGACATCTGCATATTGTCTAATTATTCATGATAAAGTATTTGCTTATAATCCATTAACTAAGATAGTCAAACAACTTTAACTACTCTATATCGTCGTCAATTGATGATTCAGTTATTGTTCTGCATTCGCAGTGTCATGTTGCAATATAAAATACAACTATTCTTAAAAAAGTTGCAAATTTTAAAAAATCAAATTAAAAACTACACAAATAAAAAAATTGTCTTCAAGAAATTCACATCATTAAAACTATGCGATTAGTATTGGATATGCAAGGATTTAAGGATGAACATAACAAGTTTATTCCTAAAGAATTAGCTACCTATGATGGAATTAGAATTAGTCATTATATCTTTAAACAGCCCTTCCCGCTTAGCTTTCTTCCTCCAGATGCCCACAATCAAGTTGTATGGTTAATGAAGAATCATCACCACATTAATTGGAACAGTGGACATACACCCATACATCATTTCTCCACTCTTATAAAAGAGTTGACAAAGGATGCTCATTTTGTTTATGTTAAAGGAAATGAAAAAGCAAACTATATTAGAAAATATTGTGTCAAACCTGTTGTAGAAGTCGAGGAACAACCAACTCTACCTAAATCTACCCCTAAATGTTTTTTTCATTCAAAGTCACCTTCTATGTGTGCACTATCTAATGTATTTTATTTGTATAATAATTTTTTTATGAATGAATAAAAAAACATATTAATATATTTATTGTTTTATTTCATTATATTTTAATCTAAGTGTATTTACATTTTCAAATAATTCTAACTTTACAAATTCTGTCACTAACAATACTATTTTATTCTTTAAAAAGTCACAACAAATTTTAGCACCCTTTTTACATAAAGTTGCATGGTCACTATAGTTTATAAACATTAACACATCTTGGGCATCACTATTTGATTCAGTTCCAAGAGAATAATATCGCGAACAAGCTTCCATTATAAGAAAGTTTTCATACATCTCGCGAACTACTAACTCCATATTTCAATCCGAAACTTCACCACAACTTTCAATATCACTTTCTGCCTGCAGTATCAATTCCAACGCATCACTATCTGTCACAAATTCTTTTAACGATATCGCCTCTGTGAAAAATCCATTTTCCAACAAACCTTCTAATAACTTGATTAACTCTCTTCCTTCAATGTATTCATCACACAACTTGACACCTGTTTCGATATATAGAACCATATTATTATAAAAATTACACCACTCAGGTCTACTACTCATAGAATAGTTTACATTTTTGTTAAGTTCAATAATCAATGTATTACGTATAGCTTCAATGGCTTCAAGCAGAGACATGATGTATAATGTCTTGGTTGATAACCTGCGCTTTTATAACAACTCTTCATACTGGAGAAAGGGAAGCCAACTTACCTCTCTCTCGCTCGCGCTCTCACTATGCATTGATATGCGTTTTGTCAGTTGACGCCATCTTGAATTTCTCTCCCCCCACCCCACCCGTGTTTGTCAGACCATATCCACTTGCTGCTCTCTCATAGGTATTTTCTGCGCGCGCAACCACCACCACCACCGTAGCTCTGTCATTAACTATCTACTCTATAAACTTGTATTCAGTTTTAATCTAGATCGCACCATGTTTTATATAAAATATAGGAACAAACCATGATGGACATTTTCAATAGTAGAAAAAAAAATATTATTATTGAAATATACAGGGTGGTCCAGCGAAAACTTAACACCTCGATTTTCCTGCTTTAAAATGAAAATGTAGAAAATCGCTCGGACCCGTCGATTTCTGATTCGAGGGGGAAAAACTTTTCCGCTTTTTTCATCTCCGTAACTTCAACCCCCTAACGGGGGTGAACACAACCCCCGATTTTGAATAGGGATGAGGGGTGTTGCGATACCTCATTTTGAAGATCTTATCGAGTACTATCCGACCCTAAAATTTCGCTTCAAAATTGTCATCTTTAAGGAAATGACAGCTAAAATAGTGGAAGACTACTTACTTTTGTGATTAGTTTATTAAATGCTGAAAATGACCACCATTCACTTCCATGCAGTAAAGAACGCTGGTGTATGAGTAGATAATGTGGAATTTACCTCGAGGATATTACTCTTATCAGACGCAGTTGAATTTATTCATTTATTTGTTAATGTTTTGTCCAAAAAAGTAGACGGACCATGTTTTTGATTTACCTTAGTCTATCGTGAATTTTTAAGAACGTTAAAACGTGTCAATTCGATTGTACCTTGGTAGTAGAATTAAAATGGTGTATTCCTTAGAAGAAAGGGTGGAAATTATAAAATTATTTTTTAGAAATAACGACTCTGCGCGAGTAACAGCGGCTTTATTTAACGAACGGCATCCTGAAAAAAATGTATTCGCTGCTTGTTGTGCAACTGGTTGCCAAATTTGACGCTACTGGTTCAGTCGGAAACAAAAAGAGGGTGTATGGCAGACAGGGCCGTTTCTGAGTGGTGTGTTGGGAGTGCCCCCGCACAAGGGCGGCGAAAATCATAGGGCGGCGAAAGCCGCCTGTAGTTTGACTGTTTTGATTTGAAGGGCAGCCAGTTCATATGTAGTACAAGGGCGGCCAACAGGCTAGAAACGGCCCTGATGACAGAGACGAAGCGAGGGAAGTGGCAGGTCAAGTAGCAATGGATCTGACATTTAGTACTAGGAAATTGTCCGATGTATCTGGTGTTTCACGCACAACAATCTAGAGAATCCTTAAACAACATACGTTCCAACCTTTTAAGATACGACTGATTCAGGAACTGAATGAGGATGATTTCGATCGCCGACTCCAGTTCTGTGAAGTGGTCAGTGGAATTATTAACAATAATCCTAACTACATGTTCAATATCTGTTTCTCGGACGAGTATTCATTTTACCTTAATGGCATTGTAAACAGGCATAACTGTCGGTATTGGTCAGATGAAAATCCAAGATTATTTCGTGAAGTGCATACGCAGCATCCCCAAAAGTTAAATGTTTGGGCGGGTATTTATGGAAATCACATAATCGGCCCTTTTTTTATACCCGGTAATCTTACTGGCCAAATATATTTAGAACTATTAGAGAACGATATTTATCCAGCCCTCGTTCAAGTATTGGAGAATGAAGAAGACCATGTAACGATCATTTTTCAACAAGATGGCGCACCACCTCATTTCGCTTAACCTGTGCGTCAGTTCTTAGATGAAAATTTTCCTCAGGCCTGGATTGGAAGAAGGGGACATATTGAGTGGCCACCCAGATCACCTGATCTGGCTCCACTGGACTTTTTTCTATGGGGTCACCTGAAATCTAAGATTTTCGCTACCCAGCCTGGGTCACTGGAGGATTTGTGAATGTCATTAATGAATGCCGTCAAATTACACCACAAATGTTGAGTAATGTCCGTGAACGTTTTGAGCAAAATTTATTTTACTGCATGGAAGTGAATGGTGGCCATTTTCAGCATTTAATAAACTAATCACAAAAGTAAGTAGTCTTCCACTATTTTGGCTGTCATTTCGTTAAAGATGAAAATTTTGAAGCGAAATTTTAGGGTCAGATAGTACTTGATAAGATCTTCAAAATGAGGTATCGCAACACCCCTCATCCCTATTCAAAATCAGGGGGTTGTGTTCACCCCCGTTAGGGGGTTGAAGTTACGGAGATGAAAAAAGCGAAAAAGTTATTCCCCCTCGAATCAGAAATCGACGGGTCCGAGCGATTTTCGACATTTTCATTTTAAAGCAGGAAAATCGAGGTGTTAAATTTTCGCTGGACCACCCTGTATGTGCATTACATCCTCTTAAATAACTGTAGAACAATCCAAACATGCAATTTAATAAAAAAATTATTTAGATGTAAAATAAAACGTGATTATATTTTTTAAATAATTAAAAAATCATTAAATTGTTAGCCCTCGAGTTATGTAGAAGTTTTTTATTATATTTTGTCAAAAATGTGCCGTCCGTTGGTAAATTCTTTATGAGAATAGTTTGCATTTGAACATTATTTATGATCGCTTCATATTATTACCACTTACATTTGCTTTATGGTAGTCCTTATACATTTGGTTTTATTCGAAATTTTATTGTATAGTTTTAAAGCGACCTTGGAGAGCAAGAGCATTAATTAGTGTTACTTGGCTGCTGTGACTCTGATATATGAACAAATAGTACACCCCCGTCCCGTCGTTTGACAAGGGCCTAGTTTTGTATATTCGAGGAAAGGTCCAGGATGGACATAAGCATCCCACTGGATAACTATGCCATAGTATACCAAGCGGAAGTTCATGCTGGACAAACGTGCGCACAAAATAATCTGGAAAGGGACTAACACGACCAGAAGATATCCATCCTATTAAACAGCCGCTCTGCTCTTAAGGCGCTGAACTTTAATCGGTTTACATCAAAACTCACACTGGAGTGTCTTAATAACCTGAAAGAACTGGCGGCCAGAAGAAACAAGATATAAAAATCTCAAGGGCCAGAGCCCGCCTTCGGGATATCGAAACGGAGAACAAAAACAACATTAGATATATGGGCGCAAAACAACATATTTCTCGATGATATGGGATACCTGGTCAAGCACTTACCGGCAAGGTTCTGGAGTTTTGTTAATTCAAAAAATAGGACCTCAAGAATATCGGATGAGATGCACCACGGAGATCAGCGCCTCTGCAAACCACAGAATATTGTAAATTCTTTTGGCGAGTTTTTTAGTAATGTTTATATCCAGTGTATTCCTACCGACCATCACCAATCGGTTAATAATGTTATTAATGAATATATTCCAATTCTGCAACCTATGACAGGGCAGGACATTATGGATGCCTCTAAGAGACTTAAAAACAAAATGACATCGGGTCCGGATCATGTCCCTTCTTTTATTGTGAAAGATTGCATAGGAGCTTTTTTAAAACCATTGTTAATTATTTTTAACCTATGCACAACGATGTCAACGGTGCCTAAATTATGGAAACAGGCAAAAGTGTGTCCTATTTATAAGAGTGGCAGGCATAATCAAATTGATAATTACCGACCGATTTCCATACTTTGTAATTTTTCAAAAATCCTGGAAACGATTCTGTATCGACGAATCTATATGTCACTTCGCACAAATATTGCGTTTGAGCAGCATGGATTTGTAAATAATAGGTCATCTATCACCAATTTGTCATATTTAACTCAGCAAGTGTCTCGTGTGCTAGACAATCAAGGACAGGTAGACGTCGTCCATACAGATTTTTCAAAGGCTTTTGATAGGATCGATCATGTTGTTTTGTTGCGTAAGCTGAGGTGGCTTTGACGCATCGGCTCTGGCATTTTTTGAGTCATACCTAACCGATAGGAGACAGTTTGTCTACTATAATGGTTATATGTCCTGTGAATATGTTTCAACATCAGGAGTACCACAAGGTTCCAATTTGGGGCCATTATTGTTTCTACTTTTTATTAACGATCTCAACGAAATTATACAGTGCGGAAGGTTGCTTTTTGCTGATGATTTAAAAATATTCTTACAAATTAAATCTCTACTTGATTGTATTCGGTTACAACAACAACTAGACTTGGTGCAGGGCTGGTGTGAAAGTAACAGGCTTAACCTTAACGCAACTAAGTGTCGAGTTATGTCATATAATCGCAAGCAGCGTCCAATACTGTATCCTTATTCTGTTGTGGGGGAAGAATTGGAGCGGCCTGGTTCGTTGAAGGATTTAGGGGTTATCTTTGATCCTATGTTAACTTTTGTGGAACATATTAATAAGGTAGTATTGGAGGCGGGTAGGATACTTGGTTTTGTTGTGCGCAACTGCAGAAATTTTGATGATTCGAGAGTTTTTAAAACACTATTTTTTTCCTATGTTCGATCGAAGCTTGAATATGCTTCGCTGATTTGGAATCCTTACTACGCATGTCATGTGAATAATATTGAAAGGATTCAAAAAAGATTTAAAAAATATTTAACGTTTAAATTAGATGGAGTATATCCTGAACGGGGAATCGAATATAATGCTTTATTAAACAGATACAATTTCACTACTTTAGAAAGAAGAAGAATAATTACATCTTCAATTTTTTTATTTAAGTTGCTGCGCGGTGGAATTGATTGTCCTGACCTGCTAAATCAAATAAATTCTTTGTTCCTAGATTAAATACCAGGCAGCATTTAACTTTTTTATGTGAAAGGGCAAGAACAAATGTAATGGTAAAGTCCCCTTTAAACTTTATGTGTTCTAATTTTAACGTAATGTGTGGAAACTGTGATATATTATTTTGCAGTTTGGGTGAACTAAGGAGAATTGTGGAGCTGGATTAGCAATGTATTATTTTCTTATATATATTTATTTATTTTTAACTTTCCTACTGGTATATAACTTATGTTATTTTTTTCTTTTTTTTTTATATTGCTCTGTAAATGGGTTCTTCTTGTTGGGCAATTAAAGCTATTATTATTATTATTATTATTAATAGGTAAATCCTCGAATAAACTATCGAATGGGACACGACTCCTAACGCGGTCCCAACTGAGACAGGTGACTGTCGTTTAAGAAGACCTCATATGTATCTACAATGATTCCATTGAATGCAAACGCTGCGGGGTAGAGGATGAAGCTGCCTCACATATTATATACAGCTGCGAAGCGCTGATAAGACTCAATAACTTCGGGAATATTCAACGTGGTGACTACCTCCCCTGCACAATAAGCCAAAAGGCCACACACCGGACCCGCGCCTGTATCCAACCAACCAACCACCGTAAACTGTCCGAAATTTAATCATCTCAGATTAGCGATGGCTGAACATTTAGAAATTATTATGAAAGCAATATTTTTCAGTTATAAAATATGTTCTTAAACTACTTAATAATAAGTCGTTTACAGGAAAGTACTATATCTCGGAAATCGTTCATCGTACAGCTTCCGGAAAAAATATTTATAGGAGAAGTTGCAAAGAGAAATTGCTGGAAATTATTGGCAAATTTGTAGGACGGCCGCTAGGGGGCATAACACTAATAATAATAATTTGTTAACAGTCGATTTCTCTGCAATTTGCTCAGATAAGGTATATTAAAAATACTTACAAATAAATCTCTCATGTATCATGTTCAACCTTTCTTATAGGTATAGTGTTTCTCTAATCCTTCGAATAAAGTGCTGGGGGTAGTTGATTTGGAAAAAAATAATATCTCAGGAACGTCTTGTCATCGTGTAATAACACCTTTGCGATAGTATTTAAGTTTTTAGAGAAAAAGTAAAATATGTTAAATCTGTAAAAAATAACATCTAGCGACTACAGTAAAGCGCCAAGCGGTGATCAACTATTGAACTCATTGCAAGATACTACCTTCGTGCTATTGAACTAACGTATCCGTAAACTCCACAATACCCAGCTCTGTTTTGGCTTCTGGCCCTTACACCCTGGTGACCGAGTCATAGGAGCGTGGCACCCAGGTTTCAAGTGTCTTATAAAATTGGCGAGTTGTCCGGCCCTAGGGTTGGACATCTCGCCTTTTTTATCAAAAAATTTCTGGTACCCCCTGCCTGTTTTTTCAGGAGGCTCAGCACGAACTCAGAGTACCGGAATACAGTGTTCCCCTTCTGGCATCCGCTAGTTGGGAGGCTCTAAGCAGCTACACGTTAATAGTCTCCTTGTGAATTCCAAGCTATCAGTTCCTGTTACGGCTAAAGGGCTTGTAGATCCTGCCCGGGGCACTTTTAAGTGCCCTAGTCGTTTCTACCTTTACTTTTCTAGATCTGTCAGCTTGCTGACTTTAATAACGGCTTCACCTAGGTAGCGGGTTGAACGGCTTCACTGTACCGCTGCCAATAGATCCTCTATTGCTTTTCTGAAAATTTTTCTTTTTGCGATAGGGTGTCCAGGATCTTTCTACCCCTTCGAGGTTCTATCTGCCTTGCGGAATTTTTCTCACTTTCTTTGTAATTCCCTCCCCAGTACTTGTATTCGGGGGGGGGGCCCGCAGGCAAACTGAGATGGTTCGGTGTGTGTGTGGCGTAGCATTCGCCAACGATGAGGGTCTTCGTGCCCATGTATCACGCCTCCGGTATAGAGGACCGGCACCACCAGACAACTCCTGTCCAGCATGCAACAGGGAGTTCGCTACTTATGCTGGGTTGCGACAGCACCAAAGGAAAGCGCACCCAGATGCTTTCAATGCCGAACTAGAAAATCGGTACGGTAATCAATTAGCCGCCAGACCAGAATGGACGGCTGACGATAACATTAGGATGGCTCGTATAGAAATGGCATTTGATGGCCGTTTCATCAATCAACACTTGCTACTTCATTTTCCTGAACCGAACTTGGATTTTATCAAAAACAAGCGTAAGACGCAGGCTTACCGAGACTGCCTGAGCGAATTATTGGAAGGGCGGGGTGAACCAGAGGCCAACATCGATATGGTGGAAGCTAATGGGGAACCCCTAATGGCTGATGTCAGCCACGCAGAGCTCCTGGAGGATGGCATAGCCCAGGACCTCGACCTAACTGGCATGGTGGCGGACGGCTTCGGCGTCGCGCACGATTTTGTTGAGGGCGATCCAATACGGTTCGCCATTTTTAACACAATTAATAACCAGGAACTCAACTGATCAGAGGAGGATCGCAAAATGGCATCCATTATAAACGTCCGCGTCCTCGACCGCCAACCTGAAAAGGTGTAATCCTACGTCAAGGCGTATGTGTCTCATCTAGTTCATTCCTTTACCCGTTGCAGGGGTCAAAGGAATTCTCGACATAACAACCGAGGTCCTAACAATAACCGGCGTGATACAAACCCGAATCGCAGCGGGCGCCGCGTTAGGAATTACCAGGCTTTTCAAAGTCTTTACTCAAGAGACACAGCTAAGGCTGCGGAGACCATTTTGGAAGGTAGGTCGATCGAGGAAGCGGGGGTTTACCCAAGCAGGGAAGATGTTGAGGGCGTGTATAGTGCTATTTTCGAAGCGCAAGGGCCTGCTGATGATGCTCCTTTCGAGGAGGTACAACATCAGGTTCAAGTCGGTGATCCCTTCAGGATCGCCGACATAAATATGGCGTTGAGCTCTTCAGGCTCTAACGCAGCCGGACCGGATGGTATTGGGGTGTCAGACCTTAAATGCATACCGGCCCACAAAATTTGTTTACTTTTTAACGTTCTTCGCAATGGCAGACATCGCTTGTAGTGTAGCTGGTAGAGCAAGAATAACTCATTGATGAGGCGTTCCTGAGATTGATTTTTTCCAAATCAATGTTTGCGTTACCCCCACCACTTTATTTGAAGGGTTAGAGAAAAAGTATATAAGGAAAGTTGATCATGATACATGAGAGATTTATTTGTGAGTATTTTCAATATATCATATCTAAGCAAATTGTAGAGATCGGCTGTTATTCGACTGAGATTACTATTAGTGTTACGCTCCTTAGCGGTCGCCCTACAAACTTGCAAATAATTCACGAACGGTGAACGGTTTCCGAGATACAGCCGCGTACGTCACTTATTTGGCAAACCTGTACATTTATGTGACACTTAAAATCTATGAATTTGTCGTTGGGGTATTATGATTTTTGAAACTACATAAGAATTGAAATGTTGAGACTATAAATTAAACACTCTTTCTATTAAAAATACTGAAAAACATACTTGAATTTTATTGTTAGTGAAGCAACATGGCGGTAAACGTAAAACACATAAATCTCAAACAATATAGTTTTATAAAGGTTCTTTCCACTCTCATATAAAGTTCACAAAATGGTGCACAAAGTGTTGTTCTCCTGGGCATTTTAAATTTCTTTTTTGATGGAGTGAAAATGTAGTAAGTAGTTTATACAGGGCGTTATGGAAATGACTTATTATATGTAAACCGGCAAATCCAGAGATGAAAATAAATTGAAGAAAAATAACTTTAAATGGCGCTTTGAATTATTGTACGAAATATACACTTTATATGAAATCTGAAAATTTACGTAGCCGCTACTGAGGACGTTCGCAATCAATAGTTTATTCAGGCGGTATTGTATATTGCAACACATGATTGTAAATGCACGTGTTCAGTTTTGACCCGCGTTATCACTTCTTTTTCAAACTTTTTAGAAAAAATAATACTACATCTTATAATCCGTTTTATAATTAAATTTCCATAAAAAAATAAAACACAAAAAGTATGTTTTGCAACAGAACCAACAATAGGTAATATCACACAAATTTGATATCACAGCACAATATTTCTTATTATGAATTATTTCACAACAGAAAAAAAATCGGGTAATGCTACAACTAACAAAACAGTTAAAATTCGTATACATCAAACACGTCGTACCCTCGACAGCGTCATTCCACCCTCGAGCCTCGAAACATACTGAAGCAACGATAGTCGCGCGCGGCAAGTTTCCAAGAAAGGGCGAAATATGCGGTGTGATCTGACAACACTGTTAGTATACTCTAGTGACCCACATTGTTGCTTACTGAATCCAGATGGAACGGCGCGACACCTTGCGGGTAAAAATGGTTTTTACCTTAGTATTTAGATATTCGATTAAAAAAAAAGTATGTAGACTTTCTTAGGACACTCTAGGAGTCACCCATTTAAATATAATAAGCCATTTCCATAACACCCTGTATATGTCATCATAATGGGGTTCTAGAGTATATTGTGTTAGTTCTTGGATACGTATACCGTTTATGTAAAATATATTTTATTAATTTACAGATAACATTTCTACTTACCGTCTTTCAAGAGAAGTCAGACCTCAACATTATAGCATCAAGCTTCATCCACATATGGAAGAAAATACGTTTGACGGAGAAGTTTCCATCACGTTATACACCAATTACAATAAAGACAAAGTTATTTTACATAGTGATAGTATGTTGAATATAACCGAAGTCTTAGTGAATCAGCTACCCGGTTTCATTGAAGATGAAGGTGACGAGAAAATTTCAGTCAGGTTTCTAGATGGTTATGTTTTCCAGCCTGGTGAACATGTTATTTATTTTAAGTATAATGGAATGCTCCAGGAAAGATTTGGACTACTGAAGGCTTCCTACAAATATAATAATCACACAGGGTAAGTTTATGTAGAATAATTTTTCTTGTACTATAATTTGATTTATCACTTAAGAGTATTTATCAGTGGACCGCGTAGTCCGGTTTGGAATTTCGGCGCGGAACAGCATAAGTCATTGTTAGTGAACAATGAGACAACATCGCCATTCCAAGACACGACGAGCCAGCGCGCTGGCCGGCTGTATCGAAGGAGTAGGAGACGTTTTTTTTTATTCTTCTGCTTTTGATCACCCGAAGCGTTGCCAAATCACTTGGATAGTTGAGATTTTAGATATTTTTTTGAAATAAGAGAATATAATCATGTAGTACCATATTTCGAAGCTAAATTTAAACAAATTCTATTCAATAGTTTCCTATTTATTATTTTTTTATCCACATATTAAATATCTCGGGGTAATGATAGATAAGCATCTTAAATGGGGGCCACATGTGGATTACTTGTCTAATAAAATAAGAAGGTTTATACAGAAATTCTATCTTTTACGGGAATTCATGGGTAGAGCAGTTATCGAGATTATTTATAAATCTTTAGTTGAGCAGCTACTACGATACGGTATTTTGGTATGGGGTGGTCTACACAATAATTATCTATACAAACTGAATATTGTACAAAAATATATACTTAAAATTATTTATAAAAAACACAGATTATACTCATCTCACTTAATATTTTCAGAAAAAATATGTAACATCAGAACTATATACATATCCAACATCTGTTTATATATACATACAAAAAAGGATATTTATGGAAAGGTATAGATCATGTTTATAACACCAGTATTAGAGCAGATGGAAATATAGAAATGCCTGTTAATCACAATAACGTTACTTTGAGGTTTATTAGATATATAGGCTCTAAAGTTTATAATAGAATACCCACTGAAATAAGACGCTTAACGAGTAGGTTTAGAGGTACTCCAGAATCCACTTAATCAGTAGAATTTAAGAGACTCGGTGTAAATAAAAAGACGTTTTTTCGAAACCGTTAGGATTAGCGACATGAATGGAGAGTACTTAATTCTTAGTCAATAGTTAAAGGTATGTAAAATCCGTTGTCCAAAGTTCATATTATTATCATGCAACAATATATCCTCCTCAGCCCTTTTGTCCAGCCCGCTGCACATATTTCCAGTACGGCGCCACTGCAACTAATCATCGCTTTCGACTTCTATACGTGCTAAATTATCCCGCTTAAAATATTGGTCAATAGTAAATTGACGTTAGTTTTATCTTGTTGGTGCATGTTTTTGGAGGTTAGGTATGGCGTCTCCTCACAAATTAGGTAAGTTTGACAATTTTAGTAAATATTTAGTGAAGTATTAGTGAAAAATTAATAAAATACACGTGTTTACTTGTGTTGACCAAAATTATAGTTAAAAAAAGTTAATAGTAGTAGGGTACCGGTTACTTACATGTTTTGTACAGTATTTTGGACATTGGGTCTTAGTTAAGTTGACTGTATTTTTTCTTTGTAGATCGTAAAAAGCAACTTACCGATGCTGATCTTGAGGAAATTTTGAATGATAGCGATTTTTATCTAAGCGGCGATGAAGAGGTGGTTGATGATCCAACGGAAGCTAATTTAGCTGCGTTTGAAGAAGTGGAACCACAGGAAAGTCAACAGCGAGACGAAATTTTTGAACCTACTGAGGGGGAATCAGATGACGAAGTCCCTTTGTCGGTACTAAGGGAACAAATAATTTTGGAGAAACAGCAACCTAAAAATAGTCCTCAAAATTGGGCAAGGGAAGTTTTTGATAATCAGGAATTCATATGTCTCGATTCAGAGTGGGACTTAAAAGAAGATCACGAGTTTTGGACACCACTTGATTATTTATCTCAATATTTTTCTGATGAGTTTTGGGAAAATCTCTCAATGCAAAGTAATGTTCGCGCTATGCAGGCAAATGAGAAAAAACCACTAAAATCAACAGGTCAGGAGTACCGTGGGCTGACCGGAATTCACGTACTGATGGGAATTTTTGGACTACCCAGATTGAGATTATATTTTATGAAAGGTATTGAAATACCAATAATTACTCAAATTCCCAGAGATAGAATTTTCAAATTGAGGAATTTTCTACATGTTGTTGATAACCTTATCATTTCAGATCAAGAAAAAAACCAAACAAATTATGGAAAGTACAACCGATCAATGCGCAAAAAATGTGTTACTTTACAAAGAAGCAAAGAATTATCTATTGATGAACAGATGATACCGTTTACAGGCACTACAAATCTACGACAATATGTCAAAAATAAACCAAATCCCGTCGGTTTAAAAAAAATTGTTTAGCCACACCTTCTGGATTAGTATTGGACTTCTTTATTTATCAGGGTGCTAAAACTTGGCCAGATGGTACTCCTGATATGGGTCTGGGAATTGGCGGAACTGTAGTAAAAAAACTGTCAGCCGATTTGTCTTCCGGGCATATAATATTTTTTGACCGATACTTCACTTCTCTTAACTTGCTTGATTATTTACTTACTAAAGGAATACTAGGAGTAGGAACAATTATGAATAATTGGATTCCACAAGCTGTTAGAAACAATATCAAAAAAGATAAAGAACTTTTGTCGGAAGGTCGAGGTTCTTATGATGAATGGGTACAATCAGACAAAAAAATGTCTTTGCTAAAATGGATGGACAGTAGATCCGTTACAATGGCATCGACATCTGCAGGTTCTGGACCCGTTACAGATGTTCGTAGGTGGGATAAAAAGAACGGAAAATATATTTTAGTTCCGTGTCCTAACTCAGTAGTTAGTTATAATCGGTCAATGGGAGGAGTCGACCTGTGCGATCGGCTTATTTCCTATTATCGAATTTGCATGAGAACCAAGAAGTGGCCAGTAAGAGTTTTTTTGGCATTTTATCGATTTGGCAATTACTAATGCGTGGATTGAATACCGCCAAGACTGTTTCGCGCGTGGCGATAGAAAAAATTCCATTATGGATTTGCTAGAATTTAAACTTTACATTGGCAAATCGCTTGCTCTTGGTGGTCGTGCCAAAATTGATTTAGAAAATGCAAATTTAAATGAGCAATCTGATGATGAAGTTATTCCAGCAAAACGAAGCAAGACCACAGAAGTACCGCCAAAAGATGTGAGAAATTCTGGGAACGCACATTTACCGATATGCAGTGTGAATAATAAAAAAACTAGATTTTACTGTATAAAATGTAAGTGTATTTAAGTATTTCCCCAGAAAGACAATGTTTTTTTGAGTTTCATATGTAAACAGAAAGATGGACTTAGGTCCTGATGTCCAAAATACTGGACATGTGTTTTTTGTATCGAAAACAAAAAAAAATAAAAATTAAAGCATATAGTTGTCTCATTTGAACCCAAATAAACATATTTTTTTATGAAATTCACAAAAAACTAAAAGAGAATAATGTCGGGACCGAAGAGGATACATAAAATTTCCCGAAAATATTTCCGGAAACATTGGAAATATATGGACATATTGAAATTAAAAACTAAGAAACTCAAAAGAACTAAACATTTAATGAAAAAATATCATCTAAAAAATAGAACACAACACAAATGAACAGAAATAAAAGGGAAAATTTCAAAAAATATACAAAGAATAAAATCGGATTTGTTAAAAACCAATTACACACGAGAAGCAAGTCGAGCAAGCGGCATATATTCATCGCTGTCATCATTATTTTCACTTGTAATCTCCCTACTGCTTGGATTATTTATGTTGAAAAAATTTATTTTTAACACATTCGCTACATCAAAAAAAATTCCCGGTTATTAAAATGTGAGGGATTCTTTAAAAAAATTCACACCTAAAAATTTCAAATTTCAGGTAATCAATTTTTATTTCACATATGCAGTTGGCCATGAATGTTGGAATGTCAAACATTATCTCATGTTAAATTTTTTTAAATTTTCATTTCTTTAAGGTCGAGTGAAGTGTTAAATTAAAATGTTGCGTTTTGGAAAAGAAAATTAAGAGAATATTAGAAAAGAACTTGAAAATGTATTGCCACAAAATACAAATAGGTGTAATACGTGTAAAGAGTGTGGAGACAATTTTTGCAGTTTTACTATGAAACATCTTATGATATTATAACCCCTTATTTTATCTTATTGGGCAAAATAAGGGATGCCCAGGCCAGCTTCTCCTTCATCGGGCCATGCTGGTCGATATTGCTTTGGGGTGAATTCATTACACTTACCCTCTAGACACTTACAGATTCTAGATTACCAATAGAGATCTTAATTTAGACGCCACTTACAGCGAATGTTCAATCTGAAATCTGCAGTGTATACCCCAGTAAATGGGTGTGTCGGAACCTAGAGGGTTTGTTGTTGTTGTTGAGGGTTAGTATTTCTAGGGATAAATGATACAAGTTTATCTGGTTAATCATTATTTTAATAAAATAAATGTCTTGTAAATTAAAATTAAAAATGACTGTGGTGATGTGGTAAAAAATGGGAATATATGACTTATTTATTTTATGCGCCTAGAAATTGCAATTTTACAACGCTTCCAGTTTAGCTTTTAAGGTGGGAGCAGATCCTGAACACTTGAAAGGGCACTATCATGTTAAAACGGCTGATTGGTGTAACTGCTTATTGAGAGTTATGGGTAGATCAATCACATTAAAAGAGAATTGTACTTTTAATATTGTTTTTATTCACGTCCTCTATAACAGTGGAATGTCAACTTAAGACTTAGACTAATAATTAAAGACTGGCGGCTCTTGATAGCCGTTTAACTTCGGAGAAACTAAAAACCTATATTCAGCATATTGTTATATAAACAAGTGTAAGCTTACTAAATCTATAAATGGTTTATTTTTGTTATTAGGAATGAACTTATTACAGGGGACTCTCAACACTGCTAAAAGATTTTCCTTTCCATCCAATAGAAATGAAAAAAAGATAATTTTTGCATTTATTACCAAAATATTCATGGTATGCACACCAAGCTGATAGATTTTTCATTGGCGGCAACTGGGATGCGAATACGACGTGATTGTGTTGACAGAAGCTTAGTTGTCTGATGACATGGGTAATCGTGAACTGGAAATGTCGAAGTATACAATATATCGTAAAGATCGGTGTACTGTAATATTTCCGAGATATGTCCGGAAATATCCAATATTTTCATTCCCAGCACTAAGAATAACCGTTAAAAATAATTAAATACTATACTGAAAATAGCGAATAATAACAGATTCAACTCAAATACAATAATTTCTTTAATACACGATAACAAAAATATATATATATATACTAAAGTAACATATTTCGGCACGAACACAAAGCATATTTTTCGTTAGACAAAGAAAACTCCAATTTTGCCAAATATTGTTTAGAGACAATCCCAGCTGTTGACAATTTAAAGATTTTATATACGGAACCAAAAGGAAAAAACTTAACATCCTGGAATAAATAGAAATTTATTAACAAAATAAGACCCCTAACATAAACTTAACGACTAAACTGACCTTTACAGTAAATAATTTATGGGCCACCTTTGTTACAAATTATATAAAAACATACACCGTACTTCATAAGTGCATATTCAGTTTGACATTTGACGGTTAGATAAGAGAAGTTTTTAGCTAGATCTCGTCATCTATTGATTGTTTTGTGAATTATTACTTACCGTAATATAATAGTACATTGTGTAACAAGTGTTACTTGTTCGGTTTGCAACACTCGCCTATAGCTCGTGTTGTAAACTCCACACTCGTATATAAAAGTTGGCTTTACGGAAGTGTTGCAACCTAAACTTTTTCTACGACCGTGTATTTAGCTTAAAATAAAAAATAAATTTTAAATAATAATCATTATTTTTAATAATAACAGCTGTCATAGGTCGTAAAACTATACTATAAAAATAGAATACGCATAGCACAACATTTCACTGGCTATTATATAGGGTGTTGAAAATAGGTCGGTACCCCGGAATAACTCCGGTGCATCGCATTGCAGCGGAAAATGTCTGGGGAAAAAGTTGTTTGGTTTTTAAGGAGTAATAGTTTGCAATTTTAACCACCCCCACCCACTCAACCCCAAGATTTTCAAATGGAATCACATATTTTTATTGGCGTATCGTGTTCTCCGACCAAAAATAAACATCTTTTGTCCGAAAATTTTTTTTCTTGGGCCCATCCTTCACCAATAATCACCATGAGAAAGACAATATTAAAACCGTGCGAAAATCAAGTTTTATCCCGGAAATACTATTTTTCTCTGTCTTGGACATTTTCCGCTGCAATGCGATGCACCGGAGTTATTCCGGGGTACCGACTTTTTTTCAACACCGTGTAGACCTAAGTATTTCTTGTTGTAAAAATTACCCAAGTTAAATGAAGCGTTTTTCGTAACAAATAATAGGCATAGAACCTAACAGGAAACATACCGTCGATCGATGAAGTCAAGCGACACAAGGCATGGTTACAACTTGGATGGGTGGCCGCTTGAGAATACCATGTGGCAAAATTTTTACAAAAGATTTTAGTAAATCTTACAACAGATTTTAATAAATTTTACATAATATTTTATTAAATTTTACTAAATGTTTTATTAAATTTTACAGAAGATTTTAGTAAATTTTACAAAAAATTTTCATATAATTGGTTTACTAAATATTTTTGTAATTTTTACTAAAAATTTAGGTTACAATTTTGTTATAATTTAATGGCAGTGAGTAATAAAAGTTATTCCAGTCATATACCGGGTGTTTCCTAACCTCTCTGAAAAAATGAAGGACGTGAATCCTAAACTTCTTTTAAGACAAAAATGTGGTAGTAAAGTTTTTCGCATGTCGCTTCGTTTTCGAAATACAGGGTGTTAAAAAAATATTGTATTTTTCATTTAATTAATTAATGCCAATGATATGATAATGCATATGATTTAAAAACTTGAATATTGAACTCATATGAACAAAAGTCAAATAAATTGCTGCAAATGTCCTCCATGAGCCAGTAAACACGACCGCAACGTCTAAATTGTATCTTACGTGTTGGAAAATTTCGGGACTGACGTGAATCGTATTAAAACCGTGGATAGGTCTTCAGTTTCAATAGGAGTAGTACAAACGAGTTGTTTAAGGTGACCCCAGAAATAAAAAAAAACAATGGATTCAGATCCGGAGAACGGGGTGGCCATGAATTCAAAAGGATATTATTTGAAATATGTTAAACAGGAGACAAATGTCACAGAGAAAACAAATGTGGTTGCCATGGAATGAAGCAAAGCCTACTCGTATAATTTGAAGAATAAAAATACGAAAATAACTAAAAAATTAAGGTACAGTTCTGTTCATTAAAAACCCGTACATCTAATTTGTCCCGGTGTAAGTCGTTCGTTGTTATTTTTGGCATACACTTTTAAAATTGCATGGTGGCAATTGTTGTTAGACGTCTAAAAGTCAAACATTTAAAATGCCTCGTCAATTAACTATTGTAGAGAAGGCACAAATAGTAGCAAGAATCCAAGACGGATGGTCAATTCGTTCCATAGCACAATTATATTGCAGAAATAAGAGCACAATCCAAGAAATTAAGAAGCGCTGGCAACAAGAAGGGTCATTCGACCGACGAGAGGGTTCTGGAGGTCCTAGAATTTCCAGTCTTGAAGAAGATGCTTTGTTTCTAGGCCACTTAAGAGATAATCCCTTTCAAATGGTGAGGCAAGCTATGAATGCCACAGGATTTCCTGGCTCTCGACCTACGGCCAGTAGAAGAGTCAATAAATCAGAATTAAGAAACCGCGTGGCCGCGAAAAAAATTAAACTAACAGAAGAACGAAAGCAATCGCGGTTACTGTTTGCATTAAATTATATATATCGCGAACCTCAATTTTGGAATAGGGTAATATTCACGGATGAAAAGACTTTCCAATCTACATACAATGGATCAATTCGAGAGTATCGACCAGACCGAACAAGATTTGAAGAGCGTTATACCAGTGATCTTGCTTTTAGACCAGGGCGCTATTCTGTCAATGTATGGGGTTGGATAAGTTATTATGGGCTTGGGGTATACTGGAAATTGGAGGGAAGGTTCAATGCTGAAAATGATCGTCAAGTTCTAGAACATATTATGCTTCCATCTGTTCGCTCCATTTATCCAAATAATTCTTTTATTTATCAGCAGGATAATTGCCCAGTGCATACTGCAAATGTTGTGAAGGACTGGTTTCACAACAATAATGTAGAAGTGTTACCTTGGCCTTCTATCAGTCCGGATATTAATCCGATAGAAAATGTATGGGCTATAATCGTAAAGAAAATCTATCATCGGAATTTTTTTCCTCATAATTCTATGAAATTATACATCAATGCTGGGAAGAACTTGACCAAAATATTGCAAGAAATTTAATAAACTCTAAGCCTAATAGATTGGCACAGGTGATCGAAAAAGAAGGTTCAATGACCAAATATTAATTTTTTAAATCTTTTATAATTCTTGTTTAATATAATTTTAGTTTCTGTTACGTTTTTCTTTTATTTACTTCATATCATAATCCAAATTTGCATTTTTGGCATAATCTAACCTTTAACATAAATGATAACCTAACAATAATAATCAGTCACAAAAGCCTGTTCTAAATAGCTTAAATAATAGAGAAACTAATTATAAGACTTGTACGGGTTTTTAATGAACAGAACTGTACTCTTTTACCCAGATCCCCGCAAATGAATTAATTGTAAAATTTAAAATTGACCCAAAGTAAAGTGCTCTAATCCTTTATGTTTAATAAATATTATTAGAATATCGTTCGACTTTAATTAATAAAATTTAAAAATACAATGTTTTTTTAACACCCTGTATTTCAAAAACGAAGCGACATGCGAAAAACTTTTATACCACATTCTCGTATTAAAATAAGGTGAGGATTCAACGAACAAACCCGAACAAACCCTTCATTTTTTCAAAGAGGTTAGAAAACATCCTGTATAGAGCCATATATGGTTAGTTTCACTAGTTTTATAGTAAGTTTAACTAAGTTTTTCTTTCCGTGTAACCTTTTAAAAGTTCAGCAAATTAAATTTGTTAAACAGTCGCTAAGAAAAATATACCCAGTACTTTAATTATGAACAATTACATTGTTTGTTTTAGGTTCCTGGTTGTTAATGAATTTGAGGCTACCCATGCCAGGAAGGCTTTTCCATGCTTTGACGAACCAGTATTTAAAGCAAATTTTAATATCCGACTGGTGACACCTAACGACTCGTATATTGCCGTTTCAAACATGCCGGAAATTGTAAGTTAATTCTCAATTCATTTAAGGTCCAACTGAGAGATTGATTGAAGGATCGAAAATATTACGATAAGAATTTTGTTAAGAATATACGAGTATAGCCTTAAGATGAAGTAGTTCTCTTAATGGGTTTTAATAATTTTGCTAATTAATCCTTTAAAAAAGCATATTAGTTTTAAAATAGCCAATGTCACGAGTATCATAAAACCAGTATAAAGGTGCATTTACATAGGCATGGATTTAGTGGCGCCAATAAAAACTGGCGCACCAGTAAATAAAATTAGCAAATGTAAACATCGACTTGCATAAAAATGCATTTTTGCTGGCATAGACCAAAAAAGTTTGCATCCTTCTGAAATCACTGGCACCAGTGATGACAAATTCGTACAGAAAATCAAGACTTGCAAGTGTAAAAAAGAGCATTTACACATGCATTCATTTAGTGGCGCCAGTGGTCGCGCCAGTTCTATTTGCACGCCAGTAAAGGTCTACACTTTGTTGAGGAAACAAAAATGAGTGGCACGCCAGCTTCATTTTTAAAGTGTTTTTCACAGTGCCCACTATTTCGAGTGAACTTTCCGAAGCCTGTAAAATAGTCGCTGGACTTTTAGTGAAAAGAATGATAAGAGAAATATCGAAAAAGAAACGACGAAAAGGCCGTGTCTAGATTAAACCATGTATATTGATCGTCGACCTGCTTTGGGTGCTTCTGCAAAACTTCTAGTAGAACTCGCAGCAGAGGATCCTGCAAGCTACAAAAACCATCTTCTACCACCCAACTATATACATTACAATCAACAAAAATCAGAAGCGCAACCTACACGAAAAACTGGCGAGCGGTCTCTGACGTGCAAGCACTTGTTTACACTTGCAAGTTTTGATTTTCTGTACGAATTTGTCACCACTGGCGCCAGTGATTTCAGAAGGATGCTGACTTTTTTGATCTATGGATACAAAAATAAATTTTTATGCTAGTCGATGTTTACACTTGCTAAATTTATTTGCTGGCGCGCCAGTTTTTATTGGCGCCACTAAATCCATGCATGTGTAAACGCACCTTAAAAAGTGTTTGCGCGTTGGCGACCGCACGCCAGTTTTTAGTTTCAATTTCGTTTAGGTTGCGCTTCTAATATTTGTTGATTGTAGTTTATATAGTTTATTATGGCTAAAAAAAAGTGGTCAGCAGAACTGACAATCAAATTTCTTGAAGGATATGAATCTTATCCGTGTTTATGGGATGTGCACCCAAAGCAGGTCGACGGTCCATCCACGATTTAACCCATACACGGCCTTTTCGTCGTTTCTTTCTCTGTATTTCTTTTATCTTAATTTTTTTTTCACTAAAAGTTCGGTGACTATTTTACAGGCTTCGGAAAGTTAACTCGACATAGTTCGCACTGAGAAAAACACATTAAAAATGAAACTGGCGTGTGAGTTATTCTTGTTTTCTCAGCGAAGTGTAAACCTTTACTGGCGTGCAAATAGAAATGGCGCGACTACTGGCGCCACTAAATCCATGCATGTGTAAATGCACCTTAAGATCAATAGGAGTGTATTAAATTCTTTGCATAAGAATAAGTGGTCTTTAAGAACTTCCAAGATATTTTAAGGTAACGTTAAAACCTACATCTTTTTATTGTACATATTAAAGCACTTTTAAACCATAAATAAATCAAAAGTGTCTTACAATTGTTACTTGAGACGCGATGGCGAAGCGTAGCAATCCCTTGTTTTAAATATCGTTGTGATATCACAGCGGTCGCGTAGTGCTGGCATACGAATGACCTTCGTAGGAACTAGTCGCCGACAAGTCGCTAGCAAGTGAATATCGTCGCGGTATCGTCGTCGTCGCGTATGGGCGTTTTCACACTAGCCGACACGACACCGCCACGACAACGACAACGACACCGGTGGACGCGTAATCTCATGTAAGTAAAGGGAATGCTTTCACACTTGCCGATATATCGTTAGCGTGTCGTTACAGGCGCCGACAGGTCGGCGAGCAGCAAGCGCTCCACTCGTGTCGTTGGCGGTTTTTCCTTTTTCTAGATGTTTTGGTTATTTGTGTTAAATGATAATTTCAATGAACTTTTAAAAGAGCTAACTATGGCTAATTTCAAGTATGACATTGTTACTCTGATAGAAGTTGTAGAGTCAAAACCGTGTCTTTGGGACAAAACAAATGAAAATAATAAAAATAAAATACTCAGAGAAAACAGTTGGAAGGAGGTTTTTCAATTTTTAGAAGACGGATATGAACAATTGTCAGCAGCAGAAAAGAAAAAAACAGGTAAGTTTTTAGTGTTTTATTATGAACGTTTAAACTATAAACAAAGACAGAACTTAGTGTAACCTACTATACATATTCAGGGTGATTCTTCTCAGATCTCGTCGTTTGTAGCTTCGTTACTAAAAATAGGACTTTTAAACTTTGTACCTATAATCTGCATGTTGAAGTGGATTTAAGGAAAATATTTTTAATTATAAAGGGTGACCCAAAAAAGTGTAACGTCATAAGAACATATTTTTGAACAGATTACGTGTTTATAATTTAAAAGTCCTAAGTTAAATTTTAACTGAGCTACAAACCACTGAGATGAATCACCCTGTATAAATACAAAATTGTTAAAATGTGTTGAGGGCGATGATGGGATGGTAGTTTGTTTATTATTTCCCTTCGATCAAAAGTATGCGTGGCATTTTTAGGTAGTACCTAATTAAACGGAAAAATTAAATTTTTGACAGCTGCCATGGTAGTGCACCCTCTTTACTGACAAAATAATTCGCAAAACAGGACCGTACACCTTGTCCTGTCTTATTAGCAGACTGTTTCAAGGGTTCCATGGGATGAGGTATTCTTTTCAATTGGGAACTGGAAACCAAAATTAAATCGTCCGTACGATAACCATCCTTTACGCGTACTATATTATGTAATACTACACAGGCTTTGACAATGTTTTTTGAGAAAGTTTTGGACACATTTAATGCTCTGTGAAATATACGCCATTTGTTTGTTAGTATTCCAAATGCACATTCAACATATCGCCGAGCTCTATGTAACCTGTAATTAAAGACACGTTGTTTAATGCTTAAATTATGGTTAGAAAAATCCTTTAGCATATACTCATTCATAGAAAATGCGTTATCTGCAATAAAAACATAAGGCACTTTTAAACCCGTTGCTGGTGTAATTGGCCTCGCATCTGGAAGATCCAATTCCAAATTAATTAGCCTTCTCCAAAATTCAGTTCCTTGTATAATGGAAGAATCGCAGTCCTTCCCATATGCTCCAATATCGACGAAGAGAAACTTGTAGTCTGCATCGGCAATTGCCAAAAGAACTATTGAGTAAAACTTCTTGTAATTGAAATTCATTGATCCAGCATTAGGGAAATTTTCTATCCGAATATGTTTTCCATCAATGGCCCCGAGACACATAGGAAAATGCGCTGAACTCTCGAATTTATTGGCGACCAGGGTCCAATCTTCTTTCGTCATTTCTTTGAGGAAAGTTGGTTGAAATGTGGCCCATGTTTGGCGACAAATTAAATTTGCAATTTCACTTAACGTTGATATTCCAATCCGGTAGGTATAATGTAGTTCGGTCAACGTACACCCTGATGCTAAATATCTGAAAAACAAACAATGCTCATTTAGCATTCTTTCGTGGAAATTTATTTTAACTTTTTATTCCATAAAATTAAAAATAATTTAAATTTCTTTTTTATTACAGGCGAAATGATTATGCAGAAGTGGTCAAATGTTAGAGATGCATTTAAATATGTATATAGCGAACATTTAAACTTTTTGCTTAAAGTAGCACAAAAGGACGAAACCGAAAGCAATTTTACCCAGAGAACTTTTGATGGAGAGACTGAAGAAGAGTATGACTTGCAGTCACCATTAGCAGGTTCCTCCAATGCTACTTTAACTGGAGACGACATATCTACAACATCAGCTAACACCCCATCCACTGTTTTACCTTTGATAGAACATACACAAGACAGAAAGAAAGGTGCAAAATCCAAACGAGAGCTAGACTTTGTAGAGAGGAAAATTTTAACTGAATTGAAGAAGATGAAATCGTCAGAAAATGAATCGCGGTCAGGCCCTTCTACTCACCCTGTTCCAAACGACAACGAAGTAGTGCTCCTATCATTTGTACCCCACACACGAGATATGAATGAGACAGAACTTATGGACTTGCATATGACAATTTTAAATAAAATAAAGGAAATTAAAGATAAACGAGGCATTACTCAAATACAAGCAAACTCTGTTCTGACTTGTAACAACTCTTCCTTTGCTGCGCGTCCGCTGCTAGGTGTTAAGACTACTAGAACGACTGCGTCTAACTACACATACTCATACTCCAGCCCACAATGTACTGTGACCAGCCCGTACCTTTCTCCTTCAGGCTCACTTTCGACCCAGAACTTCACATACTCAGACTCAACACCCCCACCAATATTTTGTGACGGTAGCAAATTAGTGAATAAGGTGTGATAATATTGGCTATGTTCGGGATTTTCCAAATATTGTACAAGTTGCAGAACATCCTTTTTCTTTGCAGGCTGAATTCCTGGAGGTGACTGGTAAAGCCTTGGTATATCAAGAGTGGAGATGTTTTCATTAAAAGATCTAATAACGACTACGTGTCGGCTCCATGATCCAAAATAGGAGAGTCTTGTATTAACATGGCGATCATTTTTGTCAACCATTATCATTCGTACTGCTTGAAGTTTAAGAGCAGGTTTAGGGAACTTAAGAAATAGAGGTTCTACGGCTCTTCTTATATCAAAAAAATCTCGATGGGTCATTTGCTTTAATTTAAATGGCGATGGATGTTTCCTCGCACTCAGTATTATTTCGTCCCATTTTTCGGGTATTTCCACCATTTTTATGTTTTTCTTTTTAGTCCCAATTAATGCAAAATCCTGATCATTTGGAAGATAACTGTGACCACGGACCGGAAAAAGGTAAGTTATTTTCGAAAAAATCTTGAAAACATGGACCAAACAGTAAAGAAACTGAACCATTGTCTTGTTTTTATTTTGCCCAGGACAACCGTCGGAGATCAAAACCAGTTCTCTGTGTCTCTTGTTATCTGGCAATGTATTTATGGCATCTAAAAGCATTGATGTTACGTCATTTGCTCCTTTTTTACCTTCAAGCTCTAGATAGCGATAAATGGTCACCGAATCATCTGATAAGTCATGAACGCCAAAAACGTTGTACCACAACTGTCTTGAGTAATATACAGGACCACTGGGAATATGCGGCAGAGGTAAATTTTGCATAAAGTCGAATGACAAACATGTTATTTCCCCTTGCTTGGCTTTAAGGACAAATTTATTTTTTTCTTTTCTAAAAGCTTCAGCTTTCTTTAGATGTATTTCTTTTTCTATGGTATATTGTTTTTTTTGAGCTTCATCTTCAGCGGCGTTAATTTTTTGTTGAAGTGAATCGCAGACAGAACAGGTGTCTGATCTTGGATAGCCAAAGTGGATGTTGAAAGTATTAAATATTGACCAATATGACTTGTAGGGAATATTAATTTGATACAAATCACGAAAATGCTTGTGCATATCGGCAATAGTCAAATCTTCTGGAAGATACCTTCTCTGCGGATTATCCCGCAGAGAGTAATGAGATTTTCTAGCTTGATAGGAGTTGATATGATTTTCCACTAAGTTTTTTACGACATCAGGGAGATTCCTTGGTCTTGAGTGATGGCGACCCTGCTTGTTTTTAGGTGATAATCCAGTTGTTAATAAACTATTTTGTAGTCTAGTGACTCTATTTTTAGAAATCCCATGCAAGCTAAGAAACGCTTTGTGACACACAGGGATATCTTGTCCTTCACAACGAACTTTATATGTGAAAGATGCAGCGTGATCTTTTCTGGTATTAGGATCAACGTTTCGCGGTCTCTTTCTCGCAATAAAACGAACAGATATTAGTCCACAAATATGTGCATCTTGTTCATTCTTTGTGTGCATTTTATTTAAATTTTCTATGATAATTTCCCGTTTAGCAACATCTATCTGGTCAAAACATTTCAATTTAGAACATCTGAAAAAAAAAGTTGCCAATAACAAAAATAAAGGTTATTTTTTGTTTATCATTTGCGTATACGCAACAATACTGCCATTCATGTAGGTGACATTTATTCGCGCTCACTGATATCACCGACGTGGATGCCGACAATGATTAAACAATACTTTTCGATTCTATTCTATAACATGCTCCTAAATATTATAACATTCAAATCAATAATAGTAAAACATATAACATTTTAAAAATATCAATACAAATTGCGTTATAGTATAAACACGTGTAAGCTTACTCCATAAAAATAAATACCTGCAGTTTTCTCCGGTACATCGCTTTGGTACTAGTTTACCAACATGATTTACATGTTCTTCGCCGTGTACTTTAGCATCTCTTATAACACTCTCCTTTTTTGATTTTGTTGGTTGTTTTTTTACCCATTCATTAGTCTCCATGTTGAAAAAAGTACCACGAAACGATTAAGAAGAAACACACTATCCTTTCGCCGCAAACGTTTATTTAACACTGATAAGCACGACGCGCGTATGGAAAATTCCCCACTATTTCATGGACTTGTCTGGTTCTTGTTGGAAACGAACTGGACTTATCGGGTTTTTGCAGAATATAGCTTATTTCGATCATTTATATCTGCGGACTCGTTCATTATTTGTAGAAGTTAAATGTGCCTACGATTCGGCATGTCTTTAATCTATATTATGGCATCATAATCTAGAAATGTATTATTTTGGACTTGTCTGGTTTTTGGAATAAACCCCTCAACTTATTTACAGGAGCCATATTTGCGAATACCGGCACAACACTATGACACGACTGTCGGCAAATGTGAATATACTCGCCGATTTATCGCGTCGGTGTCGCTACCGTGTCGTGATCATGCCGGTGTCGTGTCGGCTAGTGTGAAAACGCCCTATTGCTGGCGTGATAGCGGCCTTAATAAAGATGGTTTTAAAAATGTATGTTTTATAATATTTATAAAATTGGGCCTTGCAACTATGACTTGCTACTTCAGCCCCTTTATTAACGTCTGGCATTTCTCTAAGGACGCGAAAAAGTGTCGGGCACTTACTTCTTCTTTAAAATAAATGCTTATTTTACATAATACATCAAAACACCAACCTTGCTGACATTATGTAAAGTTCTGGACCCTTAGAGAGACCAGTGGCATCTAGCCAGACTTCGCGTTTTGTTTTCAACTCGTAAATTAGAAGAACTCAGCAAAATATGAAGCTCGCTGAAATTACGTAATTTAATGTGTTGACCGGTCTCTGTCTATGTATTGTGTACCCAGATTTATTTGAACGTTTCCGTAGAAAGATCGAGGGGAGAAAAATGTTTAAAAACTAGAAAGCGTCTTACCATAGGCGTGCTGAAACAATAATTTATTAAGTGGAAAATAAATAAATACACTGTGTCGATTCCGCAGTTGGATTCTTCCAGAGAATTCAAAACCATACTTTCTTTTCTCAAAATATCCTTCCGACTGGTATTATTATTTAATTACTAGTCCCCTCTTCTTTAGATACGTTGTAAATATTTGTCACAATTTATTTGCTTGACTCTTCAAATGTTTATTTTTAATTATTGTCTTTGTCTGACCCATCACGTGATTCAGGGCCGGCTCGGACACATTTGCCGCCCGGGTGTGACAGTTTTTTACTACACGCTTTTATATTAGCATAGGACTCAACTAATAAAAGCAAAGTGTAGCGGACACACACACAAAATATCCAAATTAACAAGTATTTTGTGGGTATGTTAATAATCAATGCAGTTGTACGTGCCCGAGAAAAGGCAATAAAACATCTGCATTGCTCTTTGATTATTCATGGCGCCTGAACCTTCCGATCAGTGATAAAACTAAACAATTCGGTTTAGGCAAATAAGCAGCCTCTATAACCAGGGTATTTCTTAGAAGATTATTTTATTGCTGACGCCTTTTATGACTTGTCAAAAAGGCAAATTACGAAACGAGAGTTAGTCGATCTCAGCTAGCCATCGGTATATGCGGCACTCTGAGAGTCGATGACGAACCCCGTTTTAGTCGTTTGTAAATATTATTTGTAACATATGTAAATATAAATAAGTGTACATAATAAACCGACTTTCTTCATTTTCACTAACATCACGCTCAACGACATCCCCTAAACAAAGTATTATGATGTGTAGATATAAATTTAGCATTGACGTTTTATTATTCTAGTAACAACATTTCTTTATGTTTTCATCGCCTTCCGAGGTATTCTCAAAAACAAAAACTATATGTCGCTTACAGCATGACTGAAAAATGAAACACCTTGTACACACCTAGCTCAGGTAGAGTGGAATACCGGCCATGCGGGTTATACCGGCCCGGAAGTTTCTCCCACCCTGATACAGAATTTCAAGAGGCTTATGTGTATTGTTGTGTAAAAAGTCTATTTTTAAACAAATAATAATATTTTCGTGGAAAATTCCTAAAAGATTGCATCATCTTCACGGGGAATCACACTGACGAAAAATAAAATTAGCGAACTAGTTTTGTTAAACCGACAACGACTCTCATTGGCCAACGACGCCCCGCCTGACGGTGCGTTTCCCAAAAGATCCGTCCGCGTGGACCTTGGCTAGGAAATTTTTGTCAGTCGCGCGAGCGGAGAACACGGAGAGTATATCGAGGGGGCGGAGCCAAGTCACTGCTGCGGTGTTTAGCGATGCAAGGGTGCATCATTAATTTATTTATTTAATTAAAAATACTTAGAATAATCAGGGGCGAAAACCGCAGACAGCGTTCGATAGGGAATTTAATCCGCCACCTCATACTACAATTTCAGATTTTTCATATGAAGAACTTTCGCGCAAATTCAATTTTAGTATAATTGATGCATTCCTGAGAGCTCGGGGAAGCCCCGAGATCCTGCGATCTGCAGCGGCAGGATGCATCGCGGAAGGGTTAAACCAATCAGATTAATCTCTCTCGCGGGCCGCGGATTATAAATACCGGGTGTAGCGCCGTTTATCGCCCACATAGTGTGTCGACAGCCCGCTGAAGACACAGACACGAGCGCTCTCGAAGAGATACGATCATTCACGAAGGTCCGTGCAAAGACGGCCATAAGTCCAAGATGACCACCCCGGTCAATTTGGATGAAATCCACCAGCAGTACCAATCTCAACTACAATCCATGAGGGAAGAATTAGAAATCAACATTAGAAAACAATTTAAAGCTATGTTAGAAGAAAAAACGAAAGAATTCACAAATATCATTATCCAGAAGGACAACGAAATCACGGAACTCAAAAAGGCAATCCGCAATCAACTAGCAACCGACCAAAACAAAGAAGAAGAAGAGATTGCAGAAGACGAAAACATGGACGATGACCAACCTTTCATAGAGGTAACCCGAAAAGGGAAGTCCAAGAAAAGGAACAGGGAAGAAACACAGACGCTAACCCCGAAACAACAAAAACAGGACAACACAGCAGTCACCAAAGAAGATAAAACCAAGGAGACCCAGGATCCTCAAACTACCCCCCAACAAAGTCCGCCAAGCACAACTACCCCAAAGGATCCGACGACAAGAATACCTCCTATAGTTCTCCGCGACAAGGAGAAATACAACACCATCACCGCCCACCTAAGGAGCGAAAACATAGACTATGGACATGCTAAAACACTAGCAGAAGGGGTTAAAATTCACCCAAAGACCTCCGACGACTACCGAAAAATCATCACCTTCTTCGTGGACCAAAAAATCGAATATCATACATACCAGCTAGAAGAAGAAAAAATGCTACATATTATCATTAAAGGAATGCTCGAAACGATCACCACCAAGGACATAGATGAAGAACTCCGAAAACTAGGCTTCCACCCCAAATCAACAGCCAGATGGTTCAGAAAGGATAAGACCCCACTACCTATCGTTTTCACCATGATCCCAAAAACGGAGAAGGAGATCTTCAACATCACGGGGCTCCTCAACATCAGAATAAAAATAGAAACGCAAAGAACAAAAGCTAGAAACACCCAATGCCACAACTGCCAGATTTTCGGACATTCATCGGCCAAATGCACAGCCAAACCAAAATGCCTAAAATGCGCATTGGACCACCCGACATACACCTGCACCAAGGATAAAAGCACTCCAGCTAAATGTGCCAATTGTCAAGGAGACCATCCAGCCTCCTACAGGGGATGCCCAAAGAATCCAACTCAGCTAAAAACAAAACCGACTCCACCCCCACCAACCTTTGTATGGGGAACCCAGACAACCCAAAACACTGACGTATTCAAGATTGTAGCGGAAATCAACATGAAAATGCAAAACTTCATGACCAACATACAGGAGCAGCTAAAACACTCTCTACTCCCATTAATAAATCAACAATCAGGCCAGACCAACAACACGCCCACCCGTCCATGAATAAAAACCCGACGAATCCTTCCCACCTAAAGATAGTATCCTGGAATTGCAACGGGGTCAAAAGCAAGAAGTTGGAACTCACTAAATTCCTAGAAGATCACCATATTGATATAGCACTAATCCAGGAAACCTTTCTAAAACCTGCCGATCGCTTCAGCATACCAAATTACACCACCCACCGCAACGACAGACTAACAGGCCCGAAAGGAGGAACTATGGTCTTAGCAAAAAGAACCATCGCCCACTATCAAATTCCACTTCCAGACACCAGAACCATTGAAGCGACGGCAATTCTGGTCAAACTCAGCCAAAAAAGAAACGTCCGACTAATATCCGCTTATATACAGCCAACTAGCAACTTAAACTCTGACGAACTCAAAAACATACTAACCAAGGATCCAACACTGCTAGGAGGAGATCTAAACGCGAAGAACCAAGACTGGGGGAACCTTTCAACTAACGCCAAAGGCAGGGTGTTAGCCGCAGCATCCCTAAACCACTTATTCAGCATAGTCACCCCGTTAGAGCCGACCCACTTCCACAACAGCGACCCTAACGCAAGGCCGAACATCCTGGACATCTTCCTGGCAAAAGACACCCCATACCTCTCCTTACCTTCGGTCCTCCATGATTTAACCTCCGACCACCTCCCAGTAATCCTAGAAATGGGCGACCCGAATTCCAAAACCAAGGACTTTACAACCAAAACCCTAACCAAATGGGAAACATTTAAAAACCAGCTGGAGAACAATACCGCAGACCAACCTCCAATAAACACCATAGCCGAATTAGAAACAGCAGTCCAGAAGCTAACCGAAGACATCAAAACCGCCACCACAATTGCCACCAGAACAATAGAAATACCTACAACCAGATATGGAAAAATACCGATAGAAATCCAACAGCTAATAAAAACGAAAAATAAACTACTCAGAAAAGCATATAGAACGGCCGACCCAAGGATCAAAACCCAAGCTAACGCACTCTCCCAAACTATAAGAGAAAGAATCAACGATTTTTACAACAACCAGTGGCAAAATACCCTGCAGGAGCTTAATACTGAAGATGGATCACTTTGGAAAAAGGCCAGTTACTTCCGAAAAGGACCAAAAAAGAACATCCCCCCTATCACAAAGGACAACAAGACAATAGCGGACCCCCAACAAAAAGCAGACACCTTCGCAGAATCCCTGGCAGAGCAGTTTCAAGAAAACCCCTCAGTAAACCCAAACCAAGACCACCAGATCAAACATACTATAGCAATCTTCGACTCAATACAGATAACGGACATAAACACCCCAACAATCACTCCCGAAACAATAAAACATCTCATCAAGAAAGCGCCACCAAGGAAAGCACCAGGCACCGACAGGATAACTTACACCACCTTGAAGAACCTCCCCAGCAAACAAATACAAGAGTTAGCAAATATCGCATCAGCAGTCCTCAAACTACAGCACTTCCCACAGGCCTGGAAGCACGCGGAGATTATCCTTATACAGAAAACGGGAACCAACCCAACAATTCCATCTAATTATCGCCCCATCAGCCTCCTGCCACATCTTGGGAAGATAGTAGAAAAAGCGATCCTGGAAATCCTGAAAAGCCACTCCAACAACCTAAGAGTACTGCCGAACGCCCAATTCGGATTTCGAGCAGCCCACTCCACAATCCACCAGACAACCAGATTGGCATCCCACATTATAAAAGGATTTAACAGAAAACTGCACACAGGAGCTCTCTTCCTTGACATATCAAAAGCCTTCGATAAGATGTGGCACGAGGCATTAATTCTAAAGATGATAAGGGCAGGATACCCTACTTACTTGGTCAAAACCATAAGGTCCTTCCTAAAACAAAGAACATTCCAAGTCAGAATCGATACCACAACGTCTAAAATCCAGAACATCCAGGCAGGAGTCCCGCAAGGATCACCCCTATCCCCACACCTATTTAATATATATACATCAGACATCCCAGAAGACCCCCAGAACCTAACAGCACTATTTGCAGACGATACTTCCATTATTACAACCTCCGGAAATCTAGGATACATAGTAACCAGACTCCAAAGACGTATGGACAAAATCTCCTGCTGGATGGACAAATGGAAAATTAAAATCAACCCTCAGAAATCCCAAGCCATCATATTTTCAAAATCAAGACAAACAACCAACAGAAACGTCAGAATCAAAAACACACCGTTAGAATGGAGAAACAATATCAAGTACTTGGGACTCCAGTTTGATAAGAAACTAATTTGGAAGGACCAACTGGCCAATACGCTAACGAAAGCAAATAGGCTCCTACATCTTTACTATCCCATGATTAACCGGAAAAGCAAGCTAAACCTAAGAAACAAAACAACAATCTACAAAGTATGCATAAGACCAGCATTACTATACGCAGCACCCACTTGGTCAACACTCTCCAGAACAGGAAAAAGCAAGATACAGTCCTATCAAAGCAAAATTTTACGAATCATAACCAACGCCCCCTAGTTCGTAAGGAATACAACAATACACCAAGATCTACAAGTAAAAACCATAGAAGAATTCATAAACAACAGCACAGAAAACTACTTCAATAAGGCAGCGACCCACCCCAACCCCCTTATCCAGCTTTCTCATGCCCCAGACAGAAACAGGGACGCCAAGTACAAAGTCCCAGGACAATAAGGAAGACAGATGAGAATCCTATCAAGCCTATAAACCCAATTACAGGATAAAACCTGAGAAGCAGAAGCAACTAAAAGGAGTAACAGGCCCAGCCTAACTCGAAGCATACAATGAGGATCCAAGCCGTTTATCGCCAGAGAGAGAGCTTTGAGATTAACTGCGTGCCTCGAGTACTTCTGTTTCAGGACAGGGTTCCCACAGAAAGTGTCAGGTGAAAAGCGTCCCCCTAACACCAGGAGCATCGGTCAGGAGACCCTCAGTTAGCATCGGGATTCGATAGGCGAAATCTCAACTCCTCGAAATTCACTTTGTTTTTCAAGTACTTAGCACTGGCACAAAGCTAACGAAAGAGAAAGAAAGGCAAGTCCTGCAGTCGAGTAGCAGGATTTCCAATTAAAATCACGAAATCCTGGGACCTCGGCTAAGGGTGAACAAGTTAAGCTACAAGCTACGACTCAACCGCGTTTAAGGTTCCTGTTGCACGGCATTGTTCGTTGGTGGCATTTTGGAGTGGAATACTATCTGCTTACGAAGGTTCCACGTAAGTAACGGTGGGTTGTCACCCATTGGGGTAAAAAACTGCTATAGAAAATTCGTAAAGCCACTAGCGACAATCGCCATTCTTGTAAAACCCGCAGACAGCAGAAATCTATCCTGGTCAGTTAATGTTCTGCCAGGTAGAAAGTAACTGTGTAGAAGCCTACCTTAAAAAACTTTAACAAATACTTTTTCAACTAAAAACACTTTTGTGAAGGTTTGAAAACTGTAAAACGTTCGCGTTGTTAAAAACAAACACTCTGTGCATAGCTTTAAAAAGACATTAGTAGAACACTCCGTGACTACGCCGCGAGTTAACTTAATTTTATTTTTTGGAAAAAAAATAATTTTTAATTTTAATTCTTTAAAGTTAGTTTTTAAACGTAATTTGTAAATTTTTCGTTTTACTTAAAACTTGAAAAAATTGCGAGTGCTGAAATCGAACTCAGAAACAGGGATTTTCTCGGGATTCAGATTTACAGAGTTTCACTGTAAACTTCGTGATTTTTTCAAAGTTATAAACAAAAAGTTTGTTACCTTAACTTTTCTTGTAAGAAAGAACTCAGGGGAGTACACTTTGCTTGGGAAATAAGTAAGGGTTAGTAACGTTAGAAGGAGTAAGGGCTTCATACTTAAAAAACAAATAAGGGTTTTTAAACAAAAACTTGTCGAAACAAGCAGGGACTTGTCGAGACTTGTTGGGACTTGTCAGAACTTGTAGGAACAAGTTAAAAATATTAAACAGGGTTTTAATATTTCATTTCCTTTTAAGTTTAAAATATTAAACAGGGTTTTAATATTTTTTTTTGTAAAACTTCTTTAGTAACAAACGGGGTTTTGTAACTTTAGGAATTAAGTTTAGAATTAGGGTTCTAGGACGAATTCGAATTCGGACAACTTTGTAAAGGAAAAACTTTGAGAGCAACGCGAAAGGCATTTCAGGGGAAATTCTTTTTGCAAAAGAAATCTGTGAGTTTGGAAAAATTTAGCGAGGCTAAAAATAACTTATAAAAATAATCACCCATCAGGGGTTATTTTTATTGAGAATAATAAATTTTTTCTTTTAAAGAAATAATTAATTACATTGGTAATTAATTAATTAAGTATTAACAAATTTGGAACAAAATTTAAAAATTCCTTTTTAAGAAGGAATAATTTCTTGCTAGATAAGAATTAAATTTTTGGAAAATTAAAAATTTTGGAAACATGTCAGACTCTTCAAGTCATTTGAATTTTGAGGCGTCAGACGTGACAACTCTGGCGGGTGGAAAGGTGGGTCCTCACAGGCCCCCTTCAGGGGCCGTTCCAGGCTTTTTAACGCTTTTCGACGAAATTATTAGCACCCCAAATTACGCATGGGATAACGTCGAAAACTTTGCCACCTGGAAGGCAGAAAGACACGTTGCTGACGATCAGACGTCGTCAAGCAGCAATAGCGTGTCTTTCCATCCATTAAGACCCGCTAGACTTTTCCATAATGAAACAGAATTAGAGGTAGCGACCGTTGATCGGCGCGATGATCTGATCGACCTGAGCGACGCCAGGGACCTAGGTTCCGAACGCCGCCCGGACGTCCGGCCATCCAGGGACGGAGATTCGACCGGATTATTGCGCCGAAACATTACGTTTACGCGAAAGTATCTATCAAGCATGTCAGCAAAACAAACGGTTAGTATCGATTAGGCAGAATAAGAAGCAGCTTTGTAACTTTTATAGAGAATTAAAAAAAAAAACACGTGGTACTATAAGAAAGACATATGTTTAAGGCTGTATATTTCAATAACGGTAAGTTGTAAAAATCGTTTATATGTATACAAATAAACTAAATTATGTTTTCTTTCACTCGGTTTACTTAAAAACCAGGTATCTTTAGGCATTTCTAAATAATATGGTACATTTTAGTTGATTGTTTTAGGGGTAATTTCGGCCACCTTTATGTGGGTAGTATCGGCATGGCCGATATTACCCCATAGAGTTTTGTTTTAAGTGTTCGGTTACCATTTCACATGCCGCGGACTTATTGACGAAAAACTACAAGAGCGTTTTGGACTTCCGAGACTCTTCAGGCAGCTCTTGCAGCAATAGAGAACGGGCGTCATCTTCGAGAAGTTTCAAGAAGTTTTGGCATTCCAAGAGCAACTCTTCAAGATCGACGTAGAGATGGCAAAGTATCTCTCATTTGGGACGATGCCCAGTACTTTCTCAAGAACAAGAGCGTGAATTAGCGAAGCAAATAATTAATCTTGCCAAACCCTTTTTTGGAGTTACGGCGGCACAAATTCAGCAAAGCGCTTACACTTTTGCAAAACACGAAAAGCTGAAAAAGTCAAAAATAAAAGGAATAAAAGAACAGGTTTTCGGGAACTTTGATGACACCACCGTTTTAGTGAATAAGAACACCAACATAATACGACAGAAACCTAAGCTTAGGAAGAAAACTAAGGTAGCCTACCATGACTGTGATGAGAAAGAAAAGATTCAGACGCCGAAGTTACCGAGGACATTTGCGTTATTTGCGGAGAATTGGAAAAAATAGGGAACTCTTGCCAAGATGTGTAAGTTGTTCTGGATGGGCTCACAAGGAATGTACCAATTGAAAAAGAAAGAAAACTTATGTGTGCGATTTTTGCCAGTGATTACAATTTTGGGTAATTGCGGCCCCTGGCTGGTATTATCTCCAAGCCGTGGGGTTATACCGGCCAACTCATATATTTTTTAAAATTCTATGGTTTTTGAAACTATTTTTCTTCATTTATAATTACTATATATTTTGTTCCCGTACATGTTATCTTTTATTTAAACCTCTCAGTTCTCCTTTAAATCATAAAATCTCCGAGATATTCAATTCTTTCCTTAAGGGGCCGGTATTCCCCCACTCTACCCTACTTAACGTCTTAACGAGTAGAATGCTAAGCCAACATGATTTCAATTCCATATATTTACGTCCATGATTTCAATTCCATATATTTACGTCCATGATTTCCAAGAAGAAGAAAAAAACAATTGCTAAAAAGTGGTTTATTAATCTTCTTTTTTACAAGTGCCTCGAAACTGCCTCTTTTTATGCTTGTTCCCTTCACCGAAAATGGCGCTTTCCAGACCCCTCAGAGAGTGGGCGGGAAAGATTTTTCCCGCCCGATTCGAGTCACCATGTACTCCTCATAGTTTTTTTTACTGATAAATAAATAAAACGAGAGATGTCGAGTGCGGGATTTGAACTCGCGACTCTCAGATCGCCAGGCGTACACTCTGCCACTAGGCCACCGAGCCATACATACAAGCGATAATAAATAGCAGAATATATATAAATTGAATTTGCAGTTCATTTTTCAAAGATGTCTGGAGAATTTCTTTATTTATTTGGCCTCGGAGCACTTGTAAAAAAAGTACGGTACATATCTCGGGCCGTCGGAGGCTTTACGGACTCGTGCGGTGCATCTCCGCATCTCGTCCGTAAAAGCCTCTTTTCGGCCCTTGATACATAATGTACTATTACCGATTTGGCTTCAAAGCCGTCGCCGCTGCCGCGTCAGTCACACCGCATAGATAAAAGCGGAGCGGCTCGTCCTAAAAAGTATTTAAATCTGGACCAACATCGATCGTCGGTGTTTTTATTCTTCATAAAACTCGCCGCGCGCCCGGCATATTATATTATATTTAAATAATAAATTGCAATCAACAAATAGAATAGTGGAGGTTGAAGGCATGGTGTGCTGATTTTACTTTTACTGATTGATGCAAATTTTCGAGTTCAGCCTCGTTTTGCCGCCCCTCATGTTTTGCAGCCCGGGTGCTTTGAACCCGCTGCACCCGGGTTTAGCCGGCCCTGACGTAATCGTATTTTGTAACTAAATATATTGGAAAAACGCCAACATAGGGGCCATCAGCCTCCAAACCTGGCAAAAAACCCAAACTTAAAATTACTCCCTATTGTAATGTAATATTTATAATTAGTAGGGTAATAAAGCAGGTACTTAGAACCGGGTTTGGTTTCAAGGGTCGGTGCCTATGAGTTCCAAACGTGTCTGTCGAAAGTGGTCTTTCGTGCTAGTTACATGCTTTTGATTATTTATCAGCGTTAGTGAATAGTTGGTTTTGTTGTTTTTATATTGTGCTAATTACATATACAAATTCCAAATCAATATGTCGTTATCAGCAACAGGTAAGCTCTAATATGTTTAAATGTAATTTATATATTTATTTTACACATGGGTATATTTAATTTTTAAGAATTGCTATTAGAAATGATCTCTTTTGTTATTAATTTTTTTCGAAGTGTAGATATTTAATGTAACTAGGTGTCCATAGGTGCTTTAAAATTTATTTTATATTGCTAACTATAATATGGCCTTTCATGCCTACCACAAAAAGTTTGCCCATATTTGCCCCATTTTGTGCAAATTGATCTCAATTGAGGCAGTCTTAGACTTTTTTAAATAAAGTTTAATATCTAACAAACGTTTCTGATTGTTACAGGATCGGGAAGTACTGACATTTTCTTATCGAGGCGATTTCTTTATAACAAAATTAATGAGTCAGGTCACATTAAACTGGACGATCAAATTTTATTTTTGAGAAGCTATTTGAAAGAACGAACTAGTTGCCCGGAGTCTAAAGTCTCGGAGCTGTATAACAAAGTATCGTATTTTATGTCCCATATCAAAAAAAGGTGGTCTACTTCTAACAGAATGAAACAAAGGTTTTTGGATAAAAACACCAATTGGTTAGATTCATCAATTGGCTTTCCAAACTATGCAGTTCCAAGAAACATAAAAGCAGGAAGACCTAGAATGTCATTTGAGGAGACTTCAGAGAGAACTAAGCGTCAACATTTGCGCTCTGAATACTCCACCCAGGAATTGTGTTATGCGGCTCAAATGAGCCTACGATCCTCGGGTGCAACTGATACAGCAAATGTGGTGAAGGAAGTTACTAGTGCCTCACCTAAACGTGCAACTCGTTATAAAGTGGCTTATACCAAATACCAACAAAGGTCTTATGAACGGACTCAGCTTACTAAAGAAGAAGCATTATCTATGTTTGTGGAGGCTCAGCTAACAGACACCAATATAACATTATAAGAAATAAGGATAAAGCTCGATTTCCGTCGTATAAAAAAAATCAAGAAGCTAAAAATGAATGTTACCCTGATAAACAATATTTTACAGTAACTGATACATTGGCTGAAATAAATCTTCAACGATTGCTTGATCATACAGCTTCGCGCATTATGAAGGTTCAACATGACGTAATTGAAGGGGTAACAAACTTAGAGAGGTTATTTTTAGTCAGTAAATGGGGATTGGATGGCTCATCTGGCCACTCAGAATACAAACAAAAGTTTGTAAGTGAATCAGCTATTGATGCAAGTATATTTATGTCTTCATTGGTACCTTTAAGACTTACATCTAGTGATCCAGCAGTACCAGTTGAGGAGAAGATAATATTATGGAATAATTCACGATCTTCCTCGACACGATTTTGTCGTCCAATTAGATTTCAATTTGCGCACGAAACAAGTGATCTTGCCAAAACGGAAAGGGATCATATAGAAAGGCAGGTACAGGAATTGATACCTACACCATATAAAATTAATGACCGAATTATTAACATTCATCATGTATTGTTATTAACCATGGTCGATGGAGAAATATGCAATTCATTAACAGATACCTCTTCTACAATGAAATGTTTTCTATGCAAATTAACCTCAAAAGATTCAAAAGTCTATAGAAGCGGAAATATGCGAAGAGAACTTACAGTTTGGTACGTCAATCCTTCATGCCTGGATTCGTTTCTTCGAATGTTTGTTACATTTAGCATATAAGTTACCATTACAAAAATGGCAAGCTAGGGATCAAGAAGATAAAGATATTGTTGCATCAACAAAGAAGAGAATTCAAGAACAATTTAAATCACGGCTAAGATTAATTGTCGATAAACCTAAACCCGGTTATGGCAATAGCAATGATGGAAATACTGCTAGACGTTTTTTCGAGAACGCTGCTACGTCAAGCGCTATTACTGGGGTTGATGTGGAAATAATTAACAGATTTCGTACGATACTAAAAACTATGGCCAGTGGATATTCTATAAATGTTGAGCAGGTTAAAGCTTATGCATTGGAGACAGCACATCTCTTTGTACAAAAATATGCATGGTACCCTGCATCCCACAATACATGGTTCTATTATTATACGAGAGGCAATATTGCCTATTGGGCAATTAAGTGAGGCAGCTCAGGAAGCTAATAATAAGATGTTTAAGAGGTACAGAGAAAGATTTTCTCGTGAAAAAACAAATGCGGACATACTTTATCGTCTCCTTGTTTCATCTGATCCCCTAATCACCAGTATGCAAAAACCACCAAGGAAAAAATCCACTTTGGACCAAGCAGTTATGCAACTGTTAGAAGAACCTAAAATCAATATTTCGAGTCAACCTTCAACAGATCAAGAATTATCAGACGAAAGTGAGGAGTCCAGTTAACAGTATAAATTAAAATCTACTTTATTGGTAATAGAAATATTATTTTTTTTATTAAATGTATATTTTCGTAATGTTGTTTTTTTTCTCCTTTTCGTTAAAAAAAAACCTGCAAATTTAAGGCCTATAACTTACCTTTTATTTGAAAACATAAATATATATTTCCAGTATACAATTTATCACGACTAGATATGTCAAATAATTTTTGCCAACTTTCGACGTTATTGGCCCCTCTGTGATGATAAACAAACACAAAATATCCTCCTCACGTTTCACGCCACTGTAGAGACAAACTTCTGTGCGTTTTAACGGCGCTACGAAGTGCGGAACTACAGAAGAAATCAAATTGAAGCAATGAAATTTTTGTTTTAGTGTAGGATGTCAAATTTGATAAAACACATTTAATGATATATTTTATGAAACGAATAATGAGTCAGTATAGCAAATTATCAAAAGATCTTCACTAATTGTATACAACGTGTCCAAGATAAGGAGGGCATGTACAGGGATCTCAGAAACCGTAAGAGATACGAGGTCGGTTAAATGGAGGTAAAGTTGCGCATTTACGTGCCTAATAATATGCCGTTTAGAAAGTTTTAAAATTCCGAGTAGCTCCGGAGATATCCGAAAAAAAACGAAATTCTGAAAAATCGTTTTATTGTTTTCCTGGATTCGAATTCTAAAGTAAATTGCACTTTTGCATTGCCACTTTTTTCGCTCTATCTAACAGCGTTAATTGTTTTGTAATCCGATGAGTCGTCTTTGAAGGGCCATTATCAACTTTCTTTTTTTAAATACGGTCCTGTTTTCCTGATATTGGAATTTGAGAGCTTTTTTTCTCCCGAATGCAACGATGTATGACACATTGTGGTTTAATGACCTTATGGAGGGATTTTTGAAAACATCAGGAAATCTTGGGATACGGTCCTGTATTTCTCCTAATTTAATAAATAATATCTCATAAGTAAGCTCTAAATTTTTTACTTATGTTGGACTAGTTCAATAAATAACAAATAATTTAATAATAAACCACAAATAAGGGAACAAAAATCATTCCAAAACAGTAATAAAACGAACAACGAAAAAAGTATGGAACTACATAATCAGGTGTTCAAAATGATTTCCGTTATTCTCTAAGCACAAATAACATCTTCTAACTGCCACATAACAGTTTTTTTGAGATAAAATAAAACATGCGATAGAATATCAAACTTTTCAGCATTTGTAAAATTATGTTCCATATTTTCTGGAAAATAGGAAACCTCTTAAAACGCCCTCAAACGATCACAATAGGAATGTCAAGTGAAACAAATCACGCGTCACCATCCTATTTTTTTGTTTCAAACGCCTACTTTTCTTTTAAATCCCGAATCAACAGAAGTTTGAAATAATGTTTCTGTATTTTGTTCACTTATTTGTGGTTTATTATTAAATTATTTGTTATTTATTGAACTAGTCCAACATAAGGAAAAATTTAGAGCTTACTTATGAGATATTATTTATAAAATTAGGAGAAATACAGGACCGTATCCCAAAATTTCCTGATGTTGTTCAAAAAACCCTCGAAACGTCGTTAAACCACAATGTGTTATACATCGTTGCATTCGGGAGAAAAAAAGCTCTCAAATTCCAATATCAGAAAAACAGGACCGTACTTAAAAAATAAAGTTGATAATGGCCCTTCGAAGACGACTCGTCGGATTACAAAACAATTAACGCTGTTAGATAGAGCGGAAAAAGTGGCAATGTAAAAGCGCAATTTACTTTAGAATTCGATCTCAAAAAACCCAGGAAAACAATAAAACGATATTTCAGAATTTCGGGTTTTCCGGATATCTCCGGAACTACTCGGAATTTTAAAACTTTCTAAACGGCATATTATTAGGCACGTAAAGCGCAACTTTACCTCCATTTAACCGACTTCGTATCTCTTACGGTTTCCGAGATCCCTGTACTGGCCCTCCTTATCTTGGACACGTTGTATTCCTTTTTGTTGTGTTTATTTCGTTATAACAGACGTCATATTGTACAAAGCAGAAAGAAATACCGGATCCATGTTCGTTTCGAATCAATGTATGAAGCACTTAGCAACTTTCCTTAGATTGATATTATGAAAAATGCTTTTATGCTCTACTTAAGAAAGTATTATATTTCTTATCGCCTTCACTCTGTAGAGTTGAAAATAATTTTCCGCACAGTAACAACATTTGTTAAATCCCATTTTTAAGATCTTGAAATCTTTTAGTAAAATACGAAATAGGTGTATTTTAATAATTACATTTATTTCTGTCTTCTCTGAAAGACAGTTCAGAAAGTTTTATTGTCACGGGTATAAAAATAAATACGTTATTGCTCGCCTTGGGCTTAAAATTTAGTCAAAAGAAATCGAAAAAGATTTAAAAGTAAATTGAATTTTTTCTTAAACTTCCAAGAAGATGCGCCTACAGATTTTATTACTTCTTTTATTGCCCAAAAATAAAATATATTCTAAATAATTCTAAGGAAGCAAATGAAAAACACAATAAGTTTTTAAGTAAATAACCACAATGTATAATATTCACTAAATTTATTCAGTGCGTCCACAACGTCTTGCAAAAATTGTTTTAAAATTCAGGGATTTGTTTTTTTAACCCTCGGACCCATCAATTAGTATTTCTAGTTGCGCATTTTTTAAGGTAAAATGTGGAATGATGGAACACCCAGTCTATTATGTCAATTTCGAATAATTCTATGATAAAAAACTCAAACTTTTTGCATAACCAACCATACTTCTTGGAAAGAGCGGGTTCCGAAATATTGACGTTTGAAAATTTAATTTGAAGGCATAAATACAATTAATTATTAATTATGGGGGAAAAAACTTTGAAAAAATTATACGCAATAGAATAATCAAAGAAGTAGGACATAAAATACCTAAACATCAATTTGGTTTTAAGTCTGGCCACTCTACTATCCATCCACTCACCATTCTGACATCAAACATTCAATCAGCAAACATAATGGGACTTAGCAGTGCAGCAGTTTTTTTGGATATTAAAAAGGCATTTGACAGCGTCTGGCATAAAGGTATTCTATTTAAATTACATCAACTTCAGTGCCCAGCCTATTTAATCTGGATAGTCAAGCATTTCTTGGAAAACCGCAAAAATGTTGTTAAAATAAATGGAGTTTTTTCAATACCTTTTTTTATGAGCAGGGAACACCACAGGGCTCACCACTATCACCACTGTTATATAACGTGTTTTGTTTCGACATTTTTCCAGAAATGAATCAAGTTTTGCCGAGAATACCATATATAATACAGTTCGCTGATGATACGTCAATGATAGTTCACCACAAAAATGCAGCTGAAGCAGTGCAAGCACTACAAATTGCACTTAATGTCGTTATTTTGTGGTTTCAAAAAAGGAAATTAAAAGTACACCCCGAGAAAACACAGTTTATAATTTTCCATCATAAACTAAAAAATTCTTCACCAACTTTAGAAGTACTGAACCACCAAATAAACCCACAGACCGAAATTAAATACCTGGCCATCCTTTTTGATCATAAACTGAATTTTAAACATCACCTAACAATTATAAAGAAGAAGATGATAACAAGAAGTAAACATTTTAGATGTCTGACTTATAAAAATGAAGGGATTAGTTTAAAAACCGCTTCACATATATATAAAATGTTGGCTCGACCAATGGTGGAGTATGGTCAGATAATTTTCAGTTCTTGCAGAAGACCAGCTGTGAATATTATAGAAATAGCTGAAAGAACAAGTCTACGCAAAATTACAAAGATGAGACACCCTGCCAACCAATTGCACAATCCATGCAATGAATACCTGTATGAAAAAACCGAAGTTGAACCAATTAGCCAACGATTTCATAAACTTACCACAAAATTTACCAGCAAGGCAACGAACTTAAATATCATGGAACCCTTCATTATGAATTTTCCCAACTATTACACAAGAAAAAGACAATACCCTGAAAGGACAGTTTTTGAATTGATAACAAATTAGTTTTTTTTTTCTTCTCTTTCCTACATGATTCTTTTGTAACGTTTTGTTGTACATAAGATTTGATATTGTGATTTATAATAGTTTCTTAATGTAGATTAAAGGCTGAAAGACCTAGGTCGATAGCCTGTTAGACTTGTCTAATAAAAATGTGTTAATAAAAATATTAATTATGGTAACGATACTGTTTTATTTCAATTACATTAAAATGAGGGTGAAACTAGATTGAAAAATAGAAACTCACACAACAAAAAATATTAAGATTATTTAATTTATACAGGGTGATTCACGACCAGCTTGCCAGGCTACCTAAGAATGTGAATTGTTTATTCATCAAAGACTGTAAACCAAAGCCGTATCCCCCTTGATTTAAAATCCTTGGTTTCATATAACTTAAATCTAGCATTTCTGAAATTTCAATGACTCTCAACCATGAGATGTACAAATTTACCTGTCATTTTGATTAATGCCTGTCAATGGTGCTTTGAAATTTCCAAGTTCAAAAATGATGAAAAGGGTGATTTCCACATAACTGTCTTAGTCCCGTATAATATGTACCGTATCCGTGGCGTACGTCCGGTGTCAGTGTGGAGTATTTACATCTTATTGAGATACCCCATGATGCAGCTCGCACTGTGCAGTTTTCTGTATATTACCTGGAAGAAATTTTGGCTTGGGGTGACAGTAACCAAGTCGAATTTAACGCTAAGAAAACCCAGGCAGCAGTTTTCTCTAAAAAGGTTAACATTACAAAACTGGATATAGGCATGGCAGGACAGGCAATTCCACTGTCTTCATCTATTAATTTACTGGGAGTCAATCTGGGAGAAAATATGTCTTTGCATAACCACGTTGTGGCAATCGCCAAGATAGCTTCTCAGAAACTTGGTGTACTCTTCCGAACCAAAAAGTTGTACACACCTCAACAAGTTTTGATACTATACAAATTCTAGATTCGATCATCACTAGACTACTGCTCTCATGTCTGGAGCTGTGCACCCAAACATACTCTTCGGCTACTGGATTCCATCGAAAGGAGGGCCATTCGTCTCATCGGAGATCACGAGCTGACGCAGAGCCTCGACAGCCTGGAACATCGAAGACAGGTTGGGGATTTAATTCTCTTTTACATATATTTCCATGGAAAATGCTCGGCTGACCTTGCCCTCTTAATTCCGCCTAGAGCGGCGAATAGCAGAAATACACGACGAACCACTGCCGCCCATCCATATGTGGTTAAGCTTAGTACTCCTCGAACTTCATAATTATTTCATCTGGAGGACTTCATTCTTATGGAACTACATTCCCGAGGTCGTTTTTCCCAATTTCTAACTATTCAAAACCAACGTGAATCGCTTAATTAACACACACGCCACTCTCAGAGTGCCTTAAAGGATTTTTCCTATAGTGCTGTGTTTTACCATAACAAAAAATCATCCAAATATTGTCTTTGAATTGAATGTTGTTTCCACCAAAAATTCACCCTCCATATTATTATGCGGACGTCAGTCTGGATTTCCATATTTGCAAGCTAAGTACGGGTTAAATGTCGACGACATCCTACATGAAACAATTAATAGTACTTTAGTGAGTTTGTAATCTTACACATAGAAGATTTTTGGACCTGCCTAATGAATTTGACGTGAATGAATTATATGTGTGAGATTCCCTTAACAATGATAAATATTACCAATTGTTTTTAGGCTCGTTACTCAACATCATACGGTATCATATACAATTTCGCTACAAGTGTCAAAATGTCAACCTACCTATTATCTTTGGCAATAACCGATTATCCTTATTACGAAGACATTTTGGAGTATGGAAATAAAAAAATACCGATCAGAGTTTATACTTATAATGCGAGTAAAGAAAATAACAATGATGCAATAGAAGGGGCAAAGACTGCAATTCGATTTTATTCAGATTATACGGGAATGGATTATCCTCTTCCTAAATTAGGTAGGTAAGTAAGAGAATTTTAATCTATAGAGATTACGAATATTCTTAAACTTTTGACAGAATATCATAAATTTTAAAATACTTTTCATTGTTCATTTTAAACTATTGTTCAGAATAAGTGAAATTATGTAGTTAAATTTCAGGCGCCTATTTCTTCCTCAGAGGGCTATACTGCCGTCCTAAGCAAAAAAGAATGGCTATTTAATTTTGAGCTGGGGATATTTTTACCATCTAATTTTTAGGATGAGATATTTTTATCATAGGTCAAATCACGAGAGCTTTGAGTTTTACCGGGTAAACTTCACGTAGGTAGTTTTAATATTTTAGACGTAAAAGTTTTAGAAAAATATACCTACATGAAGTTTAATTCTACGTTTTTAAATGGTGGTACTTTCAATATTTTGGTAAATTTCAGATAATATAGCTTATTCTATCACGGTCTACTAATTACAGAACTTCTGCTTTGATTTACCTCTGTCGTAAGGAATTTAAATTTATAAGGTTTTATTTAATAAAAAACTTATTGAAAACCATTATCTAACTACATTACAGGTTTTTTATATAATTTTTTTTTTATAGATATAAGCTAATTTAAGTATATAATTTCGATTTCAAAAGCTGGAGAAATTTAATTGCGGGTAAAATGATGTTGATAATATCTCAAAAGAATGTGGCAACACTGTAACATTAAATGTCATTAATGTGTCTGTCTTTTGACGTTTAGATACATAACTATGTTAAGTGTTAAGGTTTTAGGTTTGCTTCTGAAGATACATACTGTTGAATAAAGAACATATCTAAGAACAAAGAGTTTGTTTAGATGCGTACAGTTGATGTAGAATTTATCTTCTAACAGGTTATGGGCCCAGACCGCTCAGACCATTGAGAACTGTGTATAGTTCATTGTGAGAACGAGCTCGGCGAGAAGTAAACTGAAAACGTGAGTGTCATGAGAAAAAATGGCCGTGAACTATTTCAATAGTGTTCCAAAGTTAACTGGACGTGAAAACTATGCGGATTGGTCTTTCGCAGTGGAAAACGTGTTCGTTTTGGAGGGATTAACGAAATGCCTCGATGATTCTGAGAGACAGATACCGCTTTAGTAAGCAAAGCCAAGGCCAAATTGATCTTGACCTTAGACTCGACGCTCTTTATTCATGTGAAAGATACAAGTACCGCCAAGGAAGTATGGGAAAAGCTGAAGAAACTCTACGAAGATTCAGGTTTTGCGCGAAAAATAGGTTTGCTACGAAAGTTAATATCATTAAGGCTTGATAATTGTGAATCAATGGAGAATTATGTTAATCAAGTAATAGACACCTCTCAGAAGCTTGCAAGATGTGGATTTCAGCTTAGTCAGGAATTAATTGGAAGCTTAATGCTTGCTGGATTAACCGACAAATTTGAACCAATGGTAATTGCTATCGAGCATGCAGGAATTGATGTTACCGCAGATTCCATCAAATCGAGATTGCTGGACATGCATCTAGGTGGCGCTGATAGTCATTCATCAGCATCTGGTGCTTTTGCGAGTTCAACGTTCGGCAAACAGAACAGAGGTGACGCTACAAGTAACATTGGAAAAAGAGAGTTCATCAAAGGAAATGAAGGTGGCACTAGTGGCAGTCATAAAAAGTTTGACAAAAATATTACTTGTTTTAAGTGTAAAAAGACAGGACATTTCATGAACAAGTGTCCAGAAAATAAAGGACACATTAAAAATGCATCCAATGCCTTTAATGCAGTGTTTCTAACAGGCAATTTCAATAATTCAGATTGGTATGTGGACTCTGGATGTAGTGTTCATCTTACTTCAAGGAAGGACTGGCTCGAAAATGTCAATAAAGAACTATCCATGAAGGAAATAACCGTGGCAAATAACACCAGATTAGGTATAGAATGATCTGGTAATGTTCAAATTACAACAATAGCTGATGGAGAACATACTGTCGCAGTTTCTGATGTTCTTTATGTACCAGACTTAATGACAAACTTATTATCGGTGAGTCAGTTAATAAAGAACAATAATAAAGTTGTTTTTCATCTTGAGGGCTGTGACATTTATAATAGAGAAGGACAGCTGATTGCTAAGGCTAATTTAGTGGACAATGTTTATAAACTAAACTTCAGAAAGCCACAGTTAAATATAGCTAGCTTAGCAGTTTCAGGAGAAATCTGGCATAGGAGATTTGGGCATCTTAATTACAAAGATTTAAATTCAATGAAAAATGGATTAGTAACAGGATTTGAATTTAAAGGCTTGATGACTAACAATGATGAACTATGTGAAGTTTGCTGTGAAGTAGACTACCTTTCAGTCATAAAGGAAATCGAGCAAACGGTCCATTGGAGACAATACATGGAGACTTATGTGGCCCGATGGAAGTGACATCTCTTGGAGGCTCAAGATATTTCATGGAATTAGAAGACGACTACACGAGGATGGTGTTTGCATATTTCTTACGGAGCAAAGATGAAGCTTTTGAAAAGTTTCAGGAGTTCAAAAATTTTGTAGAAAACCAGAAGGGTGCTAAAATCAAGTGTTTTCGCAGTGACCAAGGCAGTGAGTTTAATAGTAATAAATTCAAGTTTTTTTTAAAAAAGCATGGTATTTTGCATCAAGAAACAACAGAACGGCATGAGTGAAAGGATGAACCGTACCTTAGTTGAAAAAGTCCGTTGTTTATTATATGATGCAAAGCTTGAAAAGCTTTTTTGGGCTGAAGCTGTGGCTACTGCAATCTACCTCAGGAATCGATCTGCAGTCTCTGGACTTGAAACTACTCCGTATGAAAAATGGCACAACAGAAAACCAGATGTGAGTCAAATTAGGATATTTGGCAGCAAAGGTATGGTCCTGACTCCAAAAGAAAAACGTCAAAAATGGGAGAAGAAGTAAAAAAGAATGTTCTTAGTGGGCTTCAGTGATCATATAAAGGGTTATAGAATGTATGACCCTGATAAAAACAAAATTATAATAAGCAGAGACGTTGTCATAGAAGAAATTCTTAAACCATCCAAACAATTACAATCTTATGAACTTCAGGAAACAACCAATTCAGTGGGGGGTTGAAGCAAATCGGCCAAACTTGTTTCAAGGTCCGTCAAATCAAAGTTCGTCAGAATATGACTCAGATGGAGATCATGAGATAGAGAACTCGACTAGTGATAAAGATTTCATGGTAAAAACGGCCGATGACAGTATCCAAAGAGAAAACGTGGAAAATAGAAGGTCTCAAAGGACAATAAAGCCAAAACAGTTTGAAGACTATGTAACCTATGCATGTGCGCAAGATGTTGGTTTCAGTTTAAACGGTGATCCAGAATCTGTGAAGCAAGCCGTGTCAAGGGCAGATGCTGAACTATGGAGAGGAGCCATGACAGAAGAGATCAAGTGTTTTGAAGCAAATGATGCCTGGGAACTCATCCAAAGTATACCAGATTCATCCACCATTGTACCGTGCAAGTGGGTATTCAAGATAAAAGTGAGTGACACCGGAGATGTGAAATATCGTGCACGTCTAGTGCGATTTTTTATGAAGAGTAAGACAGTTTGGTTTTTCTAGCGACATTTCACCGATATTTACCGAAATTACGTGACCCAAATACGCATTAAAATCGAATAACTAGCACAAAACGTATGCATTTCTAGCTAACACAGCGTCCGCGGTGGGGAAGTACAGCATATATCGGGGATTTACAGCACCGCGGAACAACGACTGCCACATAATGTACATTTTTAGGATGAATGACTTTGTTTCCGTTAGCGAATGTTTAGTTTGTTCACGGTATACGGTGGGCTTGTATAATTAACATCTTGTTCACACTATACGAAGTTTCCGTTAGGTGATGTTCACACTATCGAGTGTCTACTGTATATAGTTTTTAGAAGAAATTGTAATTTTTTTGGTTATCTTCAGTGGCATGGCAATTCTTTTGGGCCAGCGTCTAAATTGGTTTAGTTTAAATAATGAATTAAATTCATTTTTTATGTAAGATATGTCAAATTTAAATTTTAGGAAATTTAAGTGCATATATATTTTATGTGCTACCCCATACATACATATATATTAGGACGTAAACTGCTTTGACCAAAACTCTGAAATCTACTTACTATCTTCAATTATTAAAATTGGTTCATTATTAACGTAATGACGGCTTATTAATTCATTAATTTTTGAATATTCGATAATTAATTGGCATAGTGTATATCGCGCAGGCTGATACTGGCGTTTTTTTAAGTGTTTGACAAGAAATGGTATCTTCCTGGTGTAGGCCTCATATTTAATAAAAGCTAGGAATTGATTTTAATTAAAATAAAATATATTAACCGTTAATTACGGTGTTTTTTTTTCTACTTAAGAGGATGCCGCCGGAGTTAGTCAAAATCTCCGAATTGACCCCTGTTCATTTCGGGCTTTGTAGGCACGAGGCGAATTGGATCTTCCCTTGCCATTAGAGCAATACGAAACAACGATAATCGGAAGAAAGCGACGGGAAACGGAGTTTTCTCTTTTTATGAAGATGCTGCATTTTTTTTCAATGTTGAACAAAATATATCTACATTTTATTAATAATTGGTGGAGAGTTCATAATTTCTTTCTAAATGGGACAGTAAATAAAATTAAATCTAAAAATCTTCCCAAAACAATTTTAGCTGCCATTACAATTGTATTTTCCTTGGACATTTTTTTCCTAAAGCATAAATAAACGCTCGGGGAGAAAATTCGTTTACAGATACTCAGGAATCCACTTAAATACCTAATATAGGCCTTTCTGAATCCATTAAAGATTTACCTCAATTTTCAATTTATGGCACTTGCGGTTTTTGCTTAGGACGACAGTACAATAATTTGTATTGTGTAAAAAAACCCTTATTACAATCTAAAGTATTCAAATAAATATTGTTTTTTTTTTTAGACATGATAGAATATAATAAGGGTAGAATTACAGCAACAGAGACCTGGGGACTGATCCAATTTAAAGAAGGACTATTGACAAACAGTTTAAAAACTTACGATCCGTGGCAATGTCATTTAGTTATTTTTCATGAATTAGCCCATTTTTGGTTCGGAAATTTAGGTAAGTGATGAACTATTTTTACTTTTTTACAAATGTAAATAATATTTATAACTTAGTGCGAAACAATAACTTTTTTACAAGAAGTTCCTCATAATAGTATACAGGGTAAGTCGGGAGAGACGGATCAAACTCTAGAAGCGTATTGTACACCGTGTCCAAGATAAGGAGGGCCAGTACAGGGATCTCGGAAACCGTAAGAGATACGAAGTCGGTTAAATGGAGGTAAAGTTGCGGATTTACGTGTCTTATAATATGCCGTTTAGAAAGTTTTAAAATTCCGAGTAGTTCGGGAGATATCTGGAAAACCGAAATTCTGAAAAATCGTTTTATTGTTTTCCTGGGTTTTTTTGAGATCGAATTCTAAAGTAAATTGCACTTTTGCATTGTCACCTTTTCCGCTCTATCTAACAGCGTTAATTGTTTTGTAATCCGACGAGTCGTGTTCGAAGGGCCATTATCAACTTTCTTTTTTTAAATAGGGTCCTGTTTTTCTTATATTGGAATTTGAGAGCTTTTTTTCTTCCGAATACAACGATATATGACACGTTTAATGACGTTTCGAGGGTTTTTTGAACCACATCAGGATATTTTGGGATACGGTCTTGCATTTCTACTAATTTTATAAATAACATCTCATAAGTAAGTTCTAAATTTTTACTTGTGTTGGACTAGTTCAATAAATATCAAATAATTTAATAATAAACCACAAATAAGTGAACAAAATACAGTAACATTATTTCAAACTTCTGTTGATTCGAGATTTAAAAGAAAAGTAAGCGTTTGAAACAAAAAAATTAAGATGGTGAAGCGTGATTTGTTTCATTTGACATTCCCATTGTGATCGTTTGAAAGCGTTTTAAGAGGTTTTCTATTTTCCAGAAAATATGGAACATAATTTTACAAATGCTGTAAAGTTTGATATTCAAACAAACAAAATACAGTAACATTATTTCAAACTTCTGGTGATTCGGGATTTAAAAGAAAAGGAAGCGTTTGAAACAAAAAAATTAAGATGGTGAAGCGTGATTTGTTTCATTTGACATTCCCATTGTGATCGTTTGAAAGCGTTTTAAAAGGTTTTCTATTTTCCAGAAAATATGGAACATAATTTTACAAATGCTGAAAAGTTTGATATTCTTCGTGTTTTATTTTATCTCAAAAAAAACTGTTAGAAGCAGTTAGAAGATGTTATTTGTGCTTAGAAAATAACGGAAATCATTTTGAACACCTGATTATGTAGGTCCTTACTTTTTCATTGTTCGTTTTATTACTGTTTTGGTACGATTTTTGTTCACTTATTTGTGGTTTATTATTAAATTATTTTTTATTATTATTATTTATTGAACTAGTCCAACATAAGTAAAAAATTTAGAGCTTACTTATGAGATATTATTATTATAAAATTAGGAGAAATACAGGACCGTAACCTAAAATTTCCTGATGTTGTTCAAAAAACCCTCGGAAGGTCATTAAACCACAATGTGTAATACATCGTTGCATTCGGGAGAAATTCTCAAATTCCAATATCAGGAAAACAGGACCGTATTTAAAAAAAGAAAGTTGATAAAGGCCCTTCGAAGACGACTCGTCGGATTACAAAACAATTAACGGTGTTAGATAGAGCGGAAAAAGTGGCAATGTAAAAGTGCGATCTCAAAAAACCCAGGAAAACAATAAAACGATTTTTCAGAATTTCGGGGTTTTCCGGATATCTCCGGAACTACTCGGAATTTTAAAACTTTCTAAACGGCATATTATTAGGCACGTAAATGCGCAACTTTACCTCAATTTAACCGACTTCGTATGTCTTACGGTTTCCGAGATCCCGGTACTGGCCCTCCTTATCTTGGACACGTTGTATACGTAAAAATAATGTAAAAACCCTATTAAATACATGAAACAATTAGAAGAGCAATTTGCGCCCCTCGCGATGAAGCAGAAAATATTTAGAGGTCAAAGGCGATATTTTTTAACATTAAAATACCAATTAAAATTAATGTATGAATGAAACTTTGTTTATTTTTGTAATTGCACTATAACTTGAAAACAAATGAGAATCGGATGACATTATTTTTTTACATTATTTTCACTTGTACACTACACTCTTGGAGTTTCGTCCATTCCTCCCTACTCACCCCACTATTACTAGGTATTATAGGGTGGCATATAAAACAAATTTTTATTTATTAAAATTTTAAAATGTAACAGGGGGGAAATATCCGTATTCTAAAAGAGAAGAACACATGAGGAGCATAAATTCAAAAGGAATATTATCCCAAACTTCTAATTTTTAGAAACAGATGACGGTACATATTTAAAATGTCCACCTTTATAGTCCATCATTAATATTAGTTCAAAGCAATTTTTATCCCTTGTAAAATTCAATTCAAAATACAGAAATTAAATTAAAAAGGTTATTATCCTCATAATTATAGTTTCAAATAGGATATTATTTATGTTTGGCACAAATAGGTTTTTATCCTTTATAAAACTGCATTGTAAATATAGACATTGATTCAAAAAGGGTATTATCCGTACACTTGTTATTTTACTTGTTTTGGTACTCTTTGTTTATAACTTGCTTTAGCTCGGTGTGCGTATAAATTGTTATTTTTGTTGATAAAAATGGATATTGAAGGTGTTTTAATTAGTGAATGTAATAAGGGTAGTAGAAAGAAAGAATAATATATTGGGTTCAAAAAGCTTTTTATCCTCTTTTTCTTTAATAACTGCTGTAATACAACTTTTTTTTTCTGTGTAAATAGTATTTTGCTTCAAGGGTCCCAGTGTACAAGTTGGTGAAATTAAAAAAAAATTGCACGCATTCTCTCGATTTTAGTCAACACAAATCTATAATTATCTTATAATATACAAATATGGATATTATTCTCTTTGAATCTATGCTCCTACATATACAGGGTCCGCCAACGAAGCGGGAAGGAAGATTAAATCATTATCGAAGAACTTGTCAAAAATACTAAAACAGCTTAAGGAACGTGATTAAAAGCGGCATATTTTAAACATATTTCACATTATACAGGGTTGCCCAAAAAAGTGTGATAATATAAAGTTATATTTTTTAAAATGAGACACTCAGTATTTTACTGCATTTAGGTTCGTATTAGTATCCAATAAATAAAAAAAACCCAGAAAAAACGTTTTGCAGTCCTAAAAAAATCAAAAGACAATTCAATATTATTTTCTTAACCTCAGCATTGAGTTAAATTTAAGACAAGAGGTATACTATGAATATAAGCGTTCATCTATTCATAATAAGTTTTCAAAAACGACACATTTAAAAATAATTTTTCTCAAGATTTTCACCTGAAAAACAAGCAATCTTTTTTTGTAAAACAAGCATATAAGTTATTTCCAGCCGTTTTCGAAATAATTCGAAATTTCATAAATTATGTTGGTAAAATAACATAGTCGCCTAGACTAATAATTCTAAATTGCAGTAAATGTTGAAAATATCTTCCATTTTCATCTAAACACGTTCTTGAAAAATCTGTTTACATCCCTTAACATTTAAGGTGATATATTATAGCACAGCGGTTCCTTAGTGGTGGTTAAGCGTATAAACTATGTCAGGCTTTGAAATAAAACAGGTATTCATTTGTTGATTATATTTTGACTAGTTCTTTAACTCAATAAATTTGTTTTTAGGTCGAATAAATTATAAAAAGAACGGATTTTATTGGTTCGTTGATATGATCCTTGTACTTAGTGGGAGCGAAAAAAATTGTTTTTTTAATCCGTGATCCAAAACTTGACTTTTTTATGGGGATAGGTAACCAAATTGTTTATCAAGATCCGCCTATAACTGCCATATGCGGCAAAGAATAAGAGACATGTTTGCTAGTTTTTTACATAAAATATTAAGGGATGTAAACAGATTTTTTAAGAATCAATATGGAAGATATTTCCAACATTTACTGCAGTTTAGAATTATTAGTCTAAAGAAATTCAATGCAGTTTACGAAAAAAAAAATATTCTTGGTTATATACGATTTAATGTACTATTTTTCGATATAAATCGATATAAAAATTACCTTGCGTGAGAAGAAAAAGAAAAATATAATTTAAAAAAAATATTTTATTTAAAATACTATTTTTTGAAAGCAAATCCTTTTTATTTGAGGTCAAAAAGATAAAAACAATGTAATAACGATCATTTCAAAATATAGGAAGGGGTAAATGAAAAAAAAATGCGACTCCAATTTGCTATTATCTCAACAAAATACCATAAAATATTTTAAACCGTTATTGAGATACCACCTCTGTTATACTTACTCACCATGTATAAGATAGATATATGTTGTAGTTACATTATTGAACTATTACATTTTTGAATGTTTGAATTTACCATTCAGTTCCGGAATAAAATGAGAGAAAAATAGCCTAATAAATTTGTAATTTTTACATAAACTTTTAACGAATTATGTATTATATTATTTTCAACGTTTTTTTATTTCTTGACAGCAAACAATATACAAAAAAAAACCGTTTATTTAGACCCAGCAATTATAGCTAATAATGTTTCTATCTACCCAGTGGAAACGTTGCCCGATCCTTTCAGATTGGCCTCAACTCTTCTATATTCACGTCGGAGATAATAGCTATTAGGCCGGCTCTTGACTACTTACTGCAACATACTACACCTTCTAGGTATATTATCTTATCGGATTCTATGTCATGCATTAAAGCAATAGAGAATAAAGCTAAAACTGTGCATGTGAACCCCCTCATATTCGAGGTATGTCAGAAACTACTAAACCTGGAACGCAATAATGTCAGGGTGTCCTTGGTTTGGGTTAAGGGCCATGTGGGAATTGTACGTAATGACAGAGTCGATCTTCTTGCCATGATAATACACGGCCTCCAACTCTATGATATATTCTCACAGATTCAGGTCAATATTAAGAATGCTTGGAAGGAATTATATGCAAACTATGCAGCTAGCAACTCAAATCATTACACCTAAAATAATAAAATCTTGGTTCCCAAGGCAAGTATACAGGAAATATCCCTTAGTAGGGGGTATTACATAACTTATGTCAGAGGAATTTTCGGACATGGCAACCCTCAGATATATATTAAATAAGATGAACTTGTCTGATAGCCCGCTCTGTCGATGTGATGGCACAAGCGTGGATGACCTAAACCACTGGTTGATTAATTGTTTGCATAACGAAAGAGCTTCTGATTATCTGATACAAGAATTGGCTAAAATACATTATTTGCCCATTAATTCCGATAGCCTAATGTCTATAGTAAGCCGGGAAAACAGAATCAACGATATTTTCATCGGATTTATAAGAAAGTGTGAGAGAATGCTGTAGGGCGTTGAGTATCCCAATATTTACCTTTTGCTGATCTACCGTCCGCGGTCCAGTGTTGTATGTATATGAGTTAAAGTCGCCCAGTCGGACCCCTGTGGCGTGAAGCGTGTGCCCTCTTTGTGTATGTTTCGAGTAAAATAGAGGTTTCCTAAATGGTGATTATATATGGGTGTGGCTGTGCTTGTGTATGACGTGTATTCCATAAAGGAATAGTTGAGTTTGGGTAGTGGCTGCATGCGCTTGACGCAAAGCCAAAAAAAATTTTTTTTATCATTTTCATTAAATTTGAACTTTCCGAAACTTTTCATGACATTATTTTTGACTGTGTGGCTTAAAATAAGGGGAATAAAAATATATATTTTTTAAATTTATGGTATTTTTAAATTCTAGGGATAAAACAACGAGTTACGATAGTGTTTCCTATTATTCTGCGATCTGTGTTTTCTATTATAATGGTACTAATACAATATGGTATCTATGTTTCTGTAATGATAGGCAATTTTGTTTCAACATTTTTTTTATATTTAAGATAACAACGGAGCTGGTATTTATGGTGCTCATAAAAACTGTTTAATAGAAATTTTTGTAAATACTTTTAAAGTGCTCTTGATGCCGAACCAATTTCTTTTCAATGCATATTTTTCGTTCAGGAAAAACCCGTTTATCGTTTTGAATCACAATTTTATATACGTACATAGGGGCAAGTTGGCTTTTCGATTGACAATTTGAAATCGAAAGATTTATGTAAAAATAAGTTAATAGACCTGTTAAAACTAGGGCATATAAAACGGTTCAAGGAAATCAGATTTACAATACACGTTTGAAAAATGTTATACAGCTCAATTTTATCAGACTATTGGACAAGTGACAGCGATGGATTGTATGTATGTCACGGGTTTAGTAGACATCCATTTGAAAATAGTAATGCAAAAGTCATTTTGTGCAATAACTGAAGTAAATCAGAAATTCGCAATTTCCGCTGCGAAATAAATTCGCGATAAGATTTTTAAATATGTCGAATAAAAATTCACTTTTTTAAAGAGGACTAATAGAAAAGTTTATAAACGTTTGCTTTGCATTCATCATATGTTTTTTGAAGTTCATATACAGTTGGGTCAAAGACCTGTTATTTTTCATGTCTTTTTCTTTCATCAGTTAATAAAAAAGGATAAATCACATAACTTTTTTTAAAGAAAGTATAATTCTAGTGTTTTAGGTGGAAAAGGATCCGTTGTTTATACCTATCCGTTGAAGGTGTTTTCGCAAGTGGCAGGGGCCTGTTAGCAGACCCATCACTTGTTTCAACTGGAGGCGCGTCAGGGTTTGTTCGGGTTTGCTCGTGTTTTCCAATTACAGCCCGTGCGTGTATTTGACCAGGTAACCCTTGCCATCGAGATAGGTGTTGTTTTTTCGACCATTTATCTAATGTTGTCTTTGTTGCCTGTTTTGATATTCCAAAGGCCGATTCCGGGCCCCTGAGACTTTGAGCGGATCCGGCTCTCGCTAGTTCGTCCGCTTTTTCATTTCCTAATATCCCAGAGTGACCAAGGATCCAGAAGAGCTCTACCATGTTCCCGCTGGCCGCCAGTGCTTTTAGGTTGGTATGGCACTCCAGTGTAAGTTTTGAAGTAAACCGATTGGAGCTCAGAGCCTTAAGAGCAGCTTGGCTGTCCGACAGAATGTAAATATTTTGGTTGTGGTAGCCCTTTCCAAGATTTTGTAGTACACATGCTTGTGTGGCATGAACTTCCGCTTGGTATACTGTGGCGTAGTTCCCCAGAGGAATGCTTATGTTCATCCTGGGTGTTTCCCCAAATATACCTGCGCCCACACCGTTGGCCGTTTTCGAGCTATCGGTGTACCAACCTAGACTTGTCAAACGACGGGGGTGCCCTGTTCGTCCATTTATCAAAGTTTCAGTCAACTTTGAAAGGCTTTGTGAAATCGTATGTTGCTCTCATACGATCAGTTTGCATATCCAAGAGCTCATCGTTGATTAGATCCGTGGCTCTTGTATGTCCATTTTTTACGGAGTGTTGTGTCCATTCCCCATTTGTAATCATCCTTGAGGCGCTACAGTTAGCCTCCATTCTGATGTGAATGTCTAGGGGTATTAGACCCAGTATGCCTTCCATTGCTGCAGTGGGGGTGATTCTTATCGCCCCACTGATACACTATTTGTCATTACTGACATTTATATTTTAAGATTCGTGTGGTTCAGAAACATTTCAAGTTTCAAATACTATGCTATACAGGGTGCCCCCGATAGAAATGCATTTTACAGAGATCTCGTTAGCCATACAGGAAGGATCAAATTAGACAATAGTTGATCATTATTGAGTTCTGTACAAATTTAAAAATTCCGAATATTTCAGACTATACACATTATGTACGTATATATCAAACTGAAAATAAGGTGGGATAAAATTATTTCTGTAAACAAAAAGTATTTAGAGTTTTTCAATACAAAAACTGTTTATATAGGGTGTGTAATGATATACAGGGTGTTATGGAAATGATTTATTAAATTTAAATGGGTGACTCCTTGGGTGTCCTAGAGAAAGTCTACATATTTTATTTCCGAATATCTAAAAACCCTTTTTGCCTACATGCTATCGCGCCGCTCCGTCTGGTTTCAGTTAGCAACAATGTACTTCACTAGAGTAAAAAATAGTGATGCCAGATCTCACCGCGTGTCTCGCCCTTGCTTGGAAAACCGCCGTGCGAGTATTTATATGTTTAACCTTCGGCATCGTTGCTTCAGTATGTTTCGATACTTCGTGTTCGGACGATGTTGCCGAGGGTTCCACGTGCTTGATGTATACGAATTTTAAACGTTTTGCTAGTTGTAGCATTACCCGATTTTTGTTTCTGTTATGAAATAATTCATAATAATAAATGTTGTAATGTGATTTCAAATTTATGTGATATTATCTACTGTTGGTTGTTGCAAAACATACTTTTTGTGTTTTATTTTGTTATGGAATTTAATTATAAAACGGATTATTTAAAAATAAGATCGAAGGTAAGAGAGTATGTACCTTAAATTTGTAGTTTTTTTTTCTAAAAAGTTTGAAGAAGAAGTGATAACGCGGGTCAAAGATGTGTTGCAATATGACAACACCGCCGCCAACAATGCGCTGACCTCTTCTGAGACTTGAGATTGCCTCAATAAATTATTGATTGCGAATGTCGTCAGTAGCGGCCACGTACATTTTCAGATTTCATATAAAGTGTATATTTCGCTTTATAATTCAAAGCGCCATTTATGGTTATTTTTCTCCAATTTATTTTCATCTCAGGATTTGCCGGATTAAATATAATAAGTCATTTCCATAACACCCTGTATTGATGATTTTATTTCCTTTTTGGTTTCCATCAAAAGTCAGTTTGAGATATTATACTAAATCCTGGTATAGGTTATTATGATATAAAGCCACATATTTTTAACTCAACATATTTTTTCTCATGCCAGTAGCGTAGGGACAGCTACGATTTAACCAAAAAATATGTTAGGCTATTGCTATTTTCGAAACAATTATTTCATTCATTGCTGTTTGGAAGAAAATAACATGATAATAATAATTAGGCATCCCTTTGGAATGTTTTATGGAAATATTTATTAAGCAACAATCGTTTAATTAAGGCTTCTCATTATACAGGGTGTACCTGGATGGGCCTACCTATACCACAAATGGACCTAATTTTTAATTTTTCGACAAAAAGTTATTCTCAATGACAAAAAAATTTGCTTTTAAACAATTTAAGATCAGTAATTAGATAGTTTTTATATACAGGGAGGTCAAAATCTGAAAAAATCTCGATTTTAAGTAAACTAATTTAATTTTTCGTTTTAAATAAAAATGCTATTAGGAAATGTTTGTTAAAATTTCTGTCATAATTTAATATTTGAAGAAAATTTTTTGTATACAGTTAGGTCAATATGTTTTGTTTTATTTAAACATAAATTCTAAGTAATATTAATTAAATTACCATTTCAGTAAAAAATTTTTTATTGAAACGTGAAAGCCCCAGTTATTTTGATTGGATTCCTTCCATTCAAACAACTTACTCATGGGGAAAAATCGATTTAAATTATATTCTCTTTAAATCTTGAATTTCACACACATTTAAATGGCATTTCTCTTAAAAACGAAAAATTATGGTAGTTTACTCTTCGGTAAAATCAGTATTTCTTAAGATGTCATCACCCTGTAAACAAAAACTATTTTTTTTAATGACAAATCTTATTTTTTTTACAAGCAAAATTGTTTATAAATGATGGCTTTTCGTCGGCAAATTAAAAATTACGTCCATTTGTGGTATAGGTAATAGGTAACCTAATCCAGGAGGGACACCCTGTAGAGTGTTTGGAACCAAAAAAAACACTTTAACATCCTGTATATCGAAAACAAATCATTTTAGGACATACGTGTATATGAACTTTTCGACTTTTAAAATTGATCCAGAAATCACCAATTAAAATAAACAAGTACATATAATCATAAACATGCCCGAATGTGTTGCGCCATTAAGGAAAAAGATCCCTTGCTTGTGTCAAGGGAATGGGCACCCTATGCATCCCTTTTAAATCTGCCACTCGCATAGGGACAATTTCCCAAAAAAAGATAATTACTTCAATATTGAAATAATAAACAGCAGCAATTAACTTCAATAAAACATGATTAAAAAAAAATTGTTCGAGTGATAAAAATAAATACACTGGAACTCGTATACAGTGTGACCAAAAAAGTAGGCAAGATATGGTAAATTTTTTTCATTACCGATTTATCAGAAAAATTTATTCTTGATAAAAGTTGGTGTATGCCTTAAAACTATAAACGATTATTTTATATACCACCTGGGACAAACCCAAAATTGACTTGGCGATATGTATGCCTTCTACGAGCCAGCCGCAAACTTGTTCCACTAGAAGCGCAAAATTGCTTTGAGCTAGAGGTAAAAACCGACAGAAAATGGATCGCTGTGCACCTGTCACGAGCCTTCCTCGAGAGGCTCGTCACAGGCGCGTTTGAGTCTCGCAGCCCATACCAATATGCAGAACTAGGCTCGTTGTTGGTGTAGCTCGGGCTCGTCTCGCCCTATTTCTACGCACCTTTGGTCTTGAGCGTACTGGGTGAAAATGAAAAATAAATTATTATTACTATTTATTAGTTATTTCCCGTAGTGGGAATAGTTTAACTCTGTCATAATTTTAATTACAACACAATGTTGGGTGTTTAAATATGCGTGCAACACGCTAATATCCAAGCCAACTCGAATCATTGAAAAGTTTTAATAGGTTTGCAACTACTTAATTCATCTTTATTATAAACCCATGTTTAAGTTATTTGATAATTATTTAAGATTGAGTAAACAAAAATCGACTTTAAAAAAAAAAAATGAGATACATAAATCAAATTTCGTATTTGGACTAAGTTTGTAATTCACAACAATTCCATATACAATGTTCCTGCATTTTTAATAATTATGGTACTTTATTCATTCCATGTCAAGATCGATGAGGGATGTAGCACCGGCAAGATCAAAATGGGCAGAGGGGTACGCCAGGGCGATACGATCTCGCCAAAACTGTTCACCGCAAGCCTGGAGGACGTCTTCAAAAAACTGAATTGGGACTCTAAAGGTATAAAAATCGACGGGATGTACCTCAACCATCTGCGTTTTGCCGACGACATCGTCCTGATCTCGGATGACCCGGAGGAGTTGATGGAGATGTTGCGACAGCTTGGCCGGGCGGCCGGGGAGGTCGGACTACGGATGAACGTTGGGAAGACGAAGATAATGAGCCAGATAGACCCCCATATGTCGCTGGACAACGTAGTTATTGAATGCGTAAACCACTACACATACCTTGGCCACACGATCATGCTGGGTAAACCAAATCAAACAGCAGAGGTCACTAGACGTATAGGTCTCACATGGGCGGCGTTTGGTAAACTCCGATACATCTTAGGGGACAGTGGTGTGCCTATGAGCCTGAAGAAAAAAGTTTACGAGTCATGCATATTGCCGGTGGCAACATATGGCCTAGAAACGATGAGCCTCACAAAAAAGAGTATTAAAAGACTAAGAACAACACAAAGAGCGATGGAACGGTCAATGCTGGGAATCTCGTTAAGAGACAAAATAAGAAACGAAGAAATTCGAAGGAGATCAAAACTTACAGATGTGGCAGAACGAGTAGCACGACTGAAGTGGAACTGGGTGGGACATGTCGCAAGACAAAACAACGACAGATGGACGTTTAGAGTGACTCACTGGCGCCCAAGAGGGACTAAAAGAAGCAGAGGTCGACCCCAGAGAAGATGGCTAGATGATATCAAATCTACAGTCGGAAGAGACTGGTACCACAAAGCCCAAAATCGCCAAATTTGGAAGATGTACGGAGAGGCCTATGTCCAGGAGTGGATGAGGGAGGGCTGATTAAGAAGATGAAGAAGATTCTTAAGGGACCTTAAAAAAAAATGGCATTTACTCCCTTACTATTAGTCACATGTAAAAATATCAAATATGCGTTTGTTTTTATCAAGAATACATTTTTCTGAGAAATCGGTTATAAAAAAGAGGTCCCATATTTTATGTTGCATACTTTTTGGACACACTGTAATGTTAATAGTCCTGATGCGATTGTCCCCTTTGCCGTATTTATATTTTAATTTAAATATTTGCATTCGGCCTGAACCCTTGTAAACCTACTATGAAATTTAAACGACTAAATCCCGTATAACGAGTTCTGGTATTGAAATAAATGGACATTATTTTCCTTTGTGTGTCCATTTGGACTGAAATATAACCGTTTACAAGCAGATTGACATCGACATTACCGATTCTCCGTTTTACCAAAAGAAACATGCCGCATAAACATTTGAATGGGGGCATATATATTCTCAATTAAAAAATATGCTTGCTTCATCTAATTTCCTGCAAGGAAAACAGGAGGTTATTAAAATTTAACAGCAGCCTCTAATTGGGATACAAAAATGTGATTTTTTCGTAATTCTTTAAATTCATAAACCGTGTAATATTAATTTATGAGCAGATTAAAATCATTTCCATACAAATAGGATTATAAATGAACGCTTGCATAGACATTTGTTGTAGCAACCAGCGTTAAATAATTAATTTTATAATCCTCTTCAGCTAAAAGTCTTTATTAATCCACTATGGCGTCGGGAACAATCCGCTAAATACTACTAATTTTCTGAATAATTATTTTTGATGCAAATAAGAACTTCCATTCAATGTTGTTAAAGGTGCCAGCACACAATTTTGGGCGTGATATAGTGGGCGTGTAGGGTGTAACTAGCGCCATCTACAAGTTATTTGAATGGACTCATGTTAGTCACCTTCGAAAACCCCCAATTACAAATTTTCATGTCCATATCTCAAAAACAGCTTGAGCTATGAAAAAATAATTAATTTTGAAGTAGACTTTAATACCATGTAACGACCAACATTTTACGAAGGTTTGTTTAACTCTAATCCATTATTTTCATGTGTGGAATCTGTGGTTACTCTATGGAACATTTATTACGGACCACCCTGTATGTATTTTGTTTTCGTGCATCCAGTATCGAATTGGATCCAATTTGGCAATTGTAAAGGATAATTAATATTAATTAAATACTAAATATGTTTATCGAAGAAATATTTCTGATTTATTAATTAGATTAATACTGTTCAGCCGCTTTTCACCTCTTCAACGTAGTGGATTGTTTATTCATAAAAACTTTTTTACTTCTTAAAAACTTTTATTTAGATATTAATTAAAGAAAACAAAATGGATGTATTTCTTTCCGCCGCTGGTCTATTGTCAGTTCTTGATTCTTCTTGTAAAACTATCCTAGACTATTAAAGTTCAAGGAGCCGAACCGCTAAAAAAATAAATTAATCTAACATTAAATAAATACATATAATGCCAACAAAATCATAAAACTCATAACCTAACTTTAATATTATTTATAGAGATTAAGTTAAATGTCGTTAATTTGTCACTTATGAAAGTTTTAAATATTTGCTTAAAATAATATTCAAATTATTATTACAACAAATATAATTACATAAATCAAGTTTTTACTTGCCCTGTAGGGATATTCTATCCCTGATAATTGTAAAAATCGAAAATAAATCGGTACATATCCCATTACTCCTTTACTCAAGCATTTATTACGTTTAATGGGTTACCTAACAATTATCTGTTACCCTTCTTATATTTATCCTAAAAAATCATAAGGATAGGATCCCCACAAAAAAGAAGACAGATATATGTAATTTTTTTAATGTTATGTATTGCTCTAGTGTCCTTTATCGCATCCAACATCCCAATTTACTCCGAGAAGTTGTTCGGGTTTATTCGGGTATTCTATGCATGAAATGTAATATTTCAACTCTAGAGTTGAAGTTGACGTGACGTGTAACCCATAAATTTTGGCACAAATTTCAACCAATTGTTTTTTATAATAAAATATATTTAAATAAAGTTTTGTAATACATAGTAATTAATTGTTTCATAAGCAACAAAATTATGAACTTAAATTAAATATAGAGGACCATGGTCTTCCATTAGACGCAACTTTCTGCGGACACCTAGCATTATGTTTTGGACGGCATTTATATCGATTTCTCGGATTTTTCTATCTATTTTGCGTGGAAGTTCCTCCTCATATTGTGCTTCTCATCCTCCATCGTAAACTTTTCGAGATAAAAGAGCCCAAAAAGGGCTTGGGTTTGTCTTGGCAGGACCCAAGGTCTGGCCAGAACATAATATCATCTCCAGCATGTTCTTCTTCAATAAAACTAACCAGTATCGTAAGACAATTATCGATATACCTTTGACTATCCAGGGCTTCACCTCTTACTCGACCCACATAATAAAGCATGGATACACCTCTGGTGGACATAGCGCACCATACTAACACCTTATCAGCGAATTTAGCCTTTTGTTTAAATTTGACATTATCAGGGACCTCTGCAATATTGTCAGTATATAAGCCATCATTTCCCTTCATTTCAGAGTAGCTTAGTGTGAAATACTTTTCTTATCACCCGGTTGTTAGAAAAATATAATCTTCTTAATGCACAGCAGCATTTCGGGATTCTGGCTAGTTGGTTGGCTGTATATTTCGGAGCCTTCCTTCTTTTTCAGTATTTCTGGCCATTCTGCGATAGTTCTCGCACTATGGTGTTTTTAGATGTTCGATATTGTGCTAATTTTCTTATTGATGTGCCAAGTGTGTTTTTCGGCCTTCTTACCAGTCTTTCTGATTTTACTCTGGTAAAAATTCAAGGCCTTCCATTTTTTGGACGGTTCAAACAAGGAATACCTTGCACACAATCGGCTGGAATTGTCCGATAAATGGTTCTAAGCGATATATTTTGATTTTTGAAAGTGCGTATTATTTCGGATTTAGGGACCCGTCCAACTAATTTATAAATAATTTCCGAATTGTAACATGGGTAACATAAGCTTTAAGCCATATCGACTTAATCAATTTAAAAACTGAACTGTCAGCGTTAAGGCAGGGTGTCAAACAAGTTTTTGTTACCAGGGCAACTTGATATTTTCTTCTTATTACCAATTTTATGGCGTTTGAAATTTGTGCCAAACTTATGGGACATACGTTATAACACACTTTCTAGGGACTAAACTTAAGAATTTAAGATGAAAACTCTGATAGATGGGAACGGTCGGTTTATAAGACGAAGAAAATAATTCTGTCTGTTGAAAAATCGAATTGGTACTAAACTACATAGATTTATCCTAGGCGAGTTATTTCTTCTGTTTAGAGTCTGTAGAGTGCCACAATTATCTATTGTTTACATACATGTTCATTATTTAGATGTTGTTGCTTAACCAACATTGCTATTAACCAACATATCTTCTAAAGTACCTGGAAGGCTTCAATATTATCAGCGATCATCAATATGGTTTTCGGAAGTCCAGATCAACTGGAGATCTTCTAGCCTATGTCACCCTTATTTGGAACAACGCAATCGAACATCATGGGGAGTCTCGGGCTGTTGCACTGGATATTTCTAAAGCTTTTGATCGTGTTTGGCATGAGGGGCTTCTAAGTAAACTGCGATCCTATGGTATGCCCAGTCGATTCTGTGCATGGTTGTCTAGCTTTCTTAAGGACCGCTCTCTGCAAGTGGCGATTGACGGATTTCTCTCAGACACGTTCACTATCAATGCCGATGTAAAAAAATCAGACACGTTCACCATCAATGCCGGTGTAAAAAAAAAACGTTTTTAATCACCATTCTATTTTATTATTTGTTCGTAATGAAAAAAAAAATGTAGAGAATGATAATACACAAATTTCAATAGTCATCAAACTTTAAGGTAACCGAGACGATTCATTCAGCATAGTAAAGCAATCAATTAATTTGAAAACGATTTATAATCAAAAAATTATCACTTTTACAATGATCAGCTTGTCGTTTGCCGCCCGTTATTTTGTCGTGTCGTTCGCTTACAAATCGATTGGTTCTGCTGAATGCAGCCAATAATCATTGAAAAAAAAAAGATTTTCGCCATCAATTACGTTAAAACAATAGATACAGGGTGGATAACAACTAGAAAAAAATCACGTCATAGTTTTCTTATCAATTTGAATAATCGTACTCTAGGCACTAACACAAGCAGAACACAAAATAATAATTCTTATCCTTTTTCTTATTTAATTTTGATGTCTGCCTTGTCTCAAATGCTATGGAAATTTCAGTATAACAGGTTTATTGTTTCAGTAACAAATGATTGGTGGAATGATTTATGGCTTCAGGAGGGCTTTGCTACATTTATGTCCTACAAATTGATAGCAAAGGAAGATAAATTAAATGTAAGTATTCAAACAACGAACAAAAAGATGCACTGAAATTATTCAACTACATAGTGCAAAAAGTTGTCTTAGGGGGTCCTCACACGTTCAATAATATTGTCAATATTTTTATCGTCAATATATTGGCACGCCAAAAATTCATGAATATATTGAAAATACTTCAATATTTTGCTTCACCCGATCAATATTATTGTGAATATCATTAAATATTGACAATATTATTGAACGTGTGAGGACCCCTTTAGAGACGTTTTAATTTACGATGTAGTCGCAGTTGACATATAGACAAGGAGCACTAGAACATAGTTCTCCCAAACAATGCGACATAATACTGTTTTAGCATTTTATTTTCTACCATAACTTTGATGCAATTACGCTTCCATGATGCAACGACTTTATTCCATCAGAAAAAAATTATTGATGGTCTATAAAATAGGCATCAATATCATCTTAGTTATAGTTCTATTTTTCTTCTCTGATTCCAATGGAAAAAAACTGCCTTAGAATAATTATATGTGTCCCACTTATAATTATAATGGAAAAAAAGATATGTAGGAATATAGGAATACAATCTTCTATAATGAAGGCAGGAATGAAGTCCGTTCCCATTGTCATGTTTAGCTTTAACTTTCAAATTGTTATTTTAACTTGCACTTTCAAGCAAATCATCCGAATCCAATCCAACATTGACATATATCGCGAAATACGACCAAACTTACAGAGAAAGATATGGAACTGTTAAATACAAAAGTTGTAGCGTTTCATATCCGCCGTCCGAGTTTGCCAAATAAATATTAAATACCCAGGAAAAAAATAGCGTGGGAGCACGAAACTCGATTCGATTACGCAACCCAAACTGTAAGTCTTTGATTGAAGTTCGCCTTTTTTATTATTTTATATCATCAAATATTTCTTATTTATGATAGCATATACGTACTTGAACGTCCTCACTCAATAAGTTGTAATTAACCAATCTTTGGGTCGAGTAATCGAATCGATTTTCGTTTTAAGCATAGCCTCGTTTCCAAGTTTGGTCTTTACAAGTTTATAACAAGTTCAGAGAATTGCTCCTATCATCACATACTTCAGTGAAAAAACGAATATTATCAGTCTTAAAGCGAAATATGAATTTACTACAATTTTCAACGTTCTTGCGAGGCACAAAATTGTGTGGAATACAGAGAAATGTGTGTGAATTTTACCCGAAATTTCAGCGTAGAACCCCGCTTCTAATGTCACATCCGCTGTTTTTTCCTTGGAGTACAAGGATATCTAGCCTCCTTTCCTTGTACTAGAAAACTACATAATACAAATATTTGTTTATGTTAGTCTTTCATTTATCTAGGCTTAAACCTTAGGTTGAATTCACACCCAACTAATTGACAATAAGTAATAAGCGATCTGAATTCCTAGCCAGCTCTGCTTATAAACGCAGTAGATTCGTTGCAACTTAATCACAGGGTAAACTGTCCCACAGTGAACCTTGCCCCATAGTGAACCTCTTGCCATACACAATAGTTTTATTTCAAATACCAACAAAACAAATACTTGAACGCTTGAATGAAAAGTGTCTGTGGTCCAGACCAAAAAATTTAGCAACGTGAGTGAGTGAGTGAAAAATATATTTCTTAATATTTTTGTTTCAGTTTTATAACTATATTAATTAGTCATGATGTTAATAGTTAATTTTGAATGATATTCTGTGTGGAATATTAATCACTAGCAAATAACTCACTATAAAAACAAATAGTTGTGGGTTTTAACATTAAAATTATTATGTACCTGTCTCCAACAATAAACCAAAGCGAAATGGTACACAGTGAATCACTGGTTCACCCTTACTAGCTTTAGGATAAATAATAATTTTATTAATTTTACAAATACAAGAGAAAATATGGCAGCAGCTTTCGAGCTTATTAAAGGTGAAGTGAATATAAGAAAAGCAGGAAAGCTTCGAGATATTCCTTACCCAACTGAAGATATTATTTGCTGCGCATTGTCGATTTTTTAGGAAAAAAACGCACAATTTTAGATAGATATTATTTGAAAACTCAAAATGCAGGCGCAGGACAGAATGTCAAATTAGTTCCTAACTATAACGTAAATCATCTCTTAAAGATACCATTTATTATCTAGCTAACGTTTCGGCAGTCCAAGGCACTGTATATGAAGTGAGTTTCTTGAGGAGAAAATGTTTAAGGCAATATGTGTTCTGTATCTCTGACATCCTGGATTTATTCATGGTTCTAAGAGGAAATATCAAAATAACTTTTCCGAAACCTTTGGACCTTGGCGTACCTCTAGGTGCAAGAATTCTTTTTAATCCTTTAACATAGACTTTTCTGGCCTTAATATTCGCTAGTTCTTAAGAATATCGTTAATTTAATTTATATCGTCATAATTTTATTATTGTTACTGTTTCCTAAAGATTATCCTAAATAGATGGATTTTGTTCAAACGTTAGAACGTATTTTTAGTTGTTAACTAAAAAATTTTTTAGTCTTTAGATTTTAAAAGATTAAAAAAATTTTTGTTTGCTGTTAGTTTATAATTTCTTTTGTATGTAAAATTATAGAAATGTGCTTTATAGGTTCACTGTGTACGGGCTGATGGTTTACTGTGTCCACAACATATTACACAGTGAATCATGGGGACCGTTTCAAAAATGTATAAAAATTGATATTAAAATACGAACTTAGTATTGCTATGATGGGACAGTTTATCCTACTGGAACGATTGTGATATAGTCTTAAAAAATATCTCCTGAACACCGCATCTGTATCGCAAGCAACATTTGGGTTATGTTACGAATTGCTCCAAAATGACCGACTACAAACAGAATATTTATTTTCGGAGACACTACACAAATATTGGAAGTTTACTAAATATTTTTGCGCGTCATTGCGGTTTGTAAAGCCTATCGCTTATTCCGTGTTGACAGTTGCTACGGTGTGAATTCCGCCTTAACCGGTCCTTACACTTAATGCATAATATACAAGGTTATGATAAAACTCTAGTCCCATAGGATAACTGGCGATATTAATCATCCAACTAGACCGATTAAGTGATATAAGTTTTTCGAAATGTTTCTTATCCTAGAAATACAGGGTGTTGAAAGTGAAGTGTATTTTGGAAAATAAGCCATAATTTAAAAACGGTTCATTGTATCGGATTGAAAGTTGGCAGTATGATGTTTTTATGAGTGAGAATGAGGTTTGTAGATTTTTTTAAGTCGCATAAAAGGGCGCGAGTTACTTACACTGGGATTTATAAATCTATGAATTTTTTTACCTGTTATTAAGTATTTTTAATCCAATATTCTCAAAGAATGGCAACATCTAAACTGAAACAGTTCGATTTTAATATTTCTAACCATTTTAGAGATATTTCCATTTAAACATCACAATGCATCAAAAAAAAATCAAAGTAAAAATGAAAGTTTCTCGAAAACGGTTAGAGATTTAAGATCCAGCAAGTATACCTTTTTATTTCAGAAATTCCCCTTCTTTGATAATCTTCGATTAAAAATACTTACTAGCAGGCAAAAAAAATCAAAGATTTATTATATTCAGTGTATGTAAGTAGCGCCCTCTAATGTGAAAAGGAAGAAAACTTCTACAAATTCTTATTTCTTATTCATTGAAATATCATGCGTGCAACTTTCAATCCGATATATGGAACCGTTTTCAAATTATAGTTTATTTTCGAAAATAAACTTTCAGCATCCTGTATTTCCAAAACGAGAAACATTTCGAACAAACTTATATGACTTAATCGGTCTAGTTTGATGTTTCGTATCTCCAGATGCTTATGGGCACAAAATACCGCAAAATTTTAATTTATAAATGAAACACCCTGTATCTTTTTGGAATTTACAGTCAATTATAGATTTTTTAATATAATGCAATGAAATGACTTATTATATTTAAATGGGTGACTCCTGAGATGAAACCAAATCGAGAGAAATAACGATAAATTGCGCGTTGAATTAATGAGCGAATTATACACCTTACGTGAAATCTGAAAATTCGCGTGGCCGCTACTGACGACGTGTACAATCAATAATTTATTGGATTAGGCCAAGTCTCAGGTCAGGCCAGCGCATGTTAGGCGGCGTTGTCATATTGCAACACAAAAAAATTGCAAATGCTAATAAACAGGTGGTCAATGTTTACAAACAAGACGTGTTTCACCCGCATTGTCGACCTTTCAAACTCTTTAGGGAAAAAAGCACAATTTTACGATTCATGCTCTCTTAACACTTTCAAGAGTATTATTTAAAAATTTCCATAAAAAAATACAGCACAAAATGTATGTTTTGCAACACAAATTTGAAATCACATCACATTAATTATTATTATAAGTTATTTCACAAAAAAACGTTTAAAATTCGTATGAACATATGGGAATTTCGCTCCACCTGACATACACCCACGATGAACTGAAACGTACTGGCGTATGCAACGCATACTTATATCCAGGAAGAAGACAAACAGTCGTGTTAAAAAATCGAAGTAAGCATAAAAGTTATGGCATCCATTATGCATGGCATCAGCTGACAAAGCGCACGTGCTTTTCAAATGTCACTTTTGTCTAAATATTTATATTGTCAATATTTTAAAGTGACATTTAAGCAAAAAAAAACATTCAAACCCATTTTATTTGATTTACTAAGTAGTGAAAATCAAATATTAAGATTCTGACATGTTTTAAGCTGTGAATATTATTTTAAAATAATCCTTACACACTTTTATATCATTAAAATGACCTTTTCGTGAAAATATTAGAACATTAAAAATTATTCATTCATTCATTTTCATTCACTTTATCATTCATATGTTGCTTGATTATATTCCATGCCAGACCGAGGTCTGCATCAACCTTTCCCAATTAGGTAAAGTGAGACAAATATCGCCAAGATCAAATCGCCTTTATTAAACACGCCCACTTTATGGCTAACAGATATAACTATGTAAGTGATATTGACACATAGGGATGTTTGACACAGATGGAAAACGTAGGTCTTAGCGGCGATAGGCATGGCGTGACGTGCTCTTGGCCGCGGTCGAGGCCCGCGATTTGATCTGACAACGCTGGCTTGGCGGATGACCTAGAACGCTTGCTGGCTAGAAACAGATGCGTAAGACGTTGCACTGGATAGCACATCGGGAAATGTAAGGATTTATTACCCAAGTATCTAGATATTCGATTAAAAAAAAGTATGTAGTGTTTCTCTAGGACACTCAAGGAGTCACCCTTTTAAATATAATAAGCCATTTCCATAACACCCTGTATATTCGTTCAAAGTCTTCGAAATTTAAACACTTTTAACTTATAAATTAAACAGGAAAGAAACTTTAGGGAAGCTAACAATGAAATATGCAAAAAAATGATCTTGAGAATGTGCATAATACTAATAGTACTTCTCCAGTATATTAACTGGCCTAAAAATTCCGGTCGTACCTACACTATTACTTGTGGTGCGATTCCTCGTGTGATTCGCCGAATGGAACAATTAAGTCCGAGTCCGAGCGATTTTAGATAAATTAAACGACATTAAACGCCCTCTACAGAGATCACGTTAATCAGAGAACATACAGAAATGATTAAATTAGATGAAAGTTGCGGATTAGTGAGTTCGGCAACCACATGATTTCAAATTAAAAGAAAATTCTAATATTTTCGAAGATATTCGGAAAAAACTGAATTTTTACCATCTTTCTTTTTTAGTAATAGGCGTGTTTTGGACTGCCATTGTCTTTATTTCATTTAAATCACAACGTTTCAACTGGTAAGTATCTCCAGTCGTCTTCAGGTGAATACTGAGCAAGTTGCTAAACTACGAGAGTTCTCTCGTAATTTTTTGAATTTGAAAACATGACGGTAAACTCACTAGTGCGCAATTTTAATTTATGGCCTATAGTTAATGAAATCCCTATGGAGTACATTCTTAACCGGGGCACACACTGTATTAGCGTGATTCGTTCCTTTATCAGGACTATGTATAATAATTTCATTGTATATTTCTTGCACCTTTTATATTCTTAACACTTTGCCAAAACAAAAAACCCCACCCCTTCTTAGATTAATAATAATCTGAAATTTTCACATTAGTCATACACCATCCCTGTATGTTTTTCCAATCACCGCGCACCGAGGAAAAGCAAATAAGCAAGCAAATGGTTTTACAGTTAATGCTAACCGAGCAAATGAGAAGATTGCAAAAATGAGTTTCGATTAAAATGCACTTTTCTATTTCACATTTTTGAATAATTCCTGTCGGGAAACAAAAAGTTGTTTGCAAGCTTTTCAGCTCCCAGGAGTAATTAATTTCCTATTATTAAAATATGACCAACATAAAATGCCTGTAATATTTCTTAAACCTATTTTAAGAATTTATCACAAATCAACATGATTGAGCTCTTTGAAATTGAAGAAGAATTTGGAACTCTTCCATTGGTTAGTTATTTAAATTCATCAGAATTTGTTGAAAAACGATTTGACAAGATAATTTATTCGAAGGTAAGTATCGATTAAACAGTTTATTAGTTTAGTTTCTTTTTGTTACAATTACATAAAATTTTTTGATTTCTTTTAAAAACAGTTTCATACATGACCACACTGTATAATATAGATTCATAGATAGTCCGTATACGAAATAAACGGGGATGTATATAAATCAGTGTTGCCAATCTGAATTTATGAAATTACACAATTAGCTGAACAAATTACACATTTTTTACACGTTTTTAGTCACACAAATACACGTTTTTTGCACACCATTTATAATACAGTCAATGAAGCTCACAATGGCCCTCTAGCCAGAAAGCTCTGGGGTAGTTTGATTTCGTCACTTTTATATGTTTCTTTGGGGTGCTGAATCCGAATCTGTAGTTTGCCTTACAAAATTTCGTGACGCAACATTAAAGAAACGAAAAAAAAGGTAAAAAAATCTTATTTTGGCTTTTTTTGATTATAACTCGTAAACTCTCAACTTTTCGTACATATCCTTAACAGCCTTTTATTAATGAATTCGAGTTTTGGAGTGTAAAAAGTGCTCTTTTTCCGGAGATATGTCAATTTTCAACTATCGCTTGAGCCCGAAGGTTTGGTCGAAGAAGGAAGATAAATAATATAATTCGTAGAAAATTTTATTTTTATGATTAGAAAGGTTATTTACGAGAAGTTGATAGTTTTCGAGTTATAAGCAAAATTAAAAAAAAAAAATTGTTAGCAAAACTAAAATTCGGATTCAGCACCCCCAAAAATATGTAGAAAAAAAAATCAGAACTACCCCACAACTTTCCTGGTAAAAACACAATTTAACTTGAGTATTACAGGTACTGTGGGACTGTTGAATTTGGTAAAAAAAGGCCGCCAAAACTGAAAGTAATATAAATTATGTGGGCTCTGATGTATTTGCCAAAAAAAGGTCAACAGAACTGTGGTGGCTGTCAAATTACATGCAAATTACACACACTTTGTGCTGCACAAAAATTACACACAAGGCAAGGAAAATGCACGCAAATCGTATAATTATACGCTCATTGGCAACACTGATAAAATTATAGGTAAAACGCCGTTTTTTATTTTGCTTAAAGTTGAATAAAATATTTATTTGCATGAACATGCCGAAATTGTCTCGATGTCTTTTAGGGAGCATTTTTATTGGCATCATTGGAAGCAGTTGTGGGGAAACAAACATTTCAAGACGTTTTAAAAATATTTATAAAAACGTTTGCTTATGGGACGGCTACCACAAATAATCTCATATCGGCTTTCGAAAGCCATATTCTTAATACGAATATAAGATCTTTTCTTGAAAGCTATATTTTTCAAACTGGCTTTCCAATTGTAAATGTCGATGACTGCGATGGTAAATACGTTTTGACACAAATTCAGGATGATGGATTGAGGTAAGATATGTTTTTAAATACGTAAAAAAATATACTCACAGCCAACCTAATCGATCCACGCAATGTTTTGATGGATTTTGATCGTGATAATGCTCTCATTTAAGTCCGATTTTTATTATTCTTTTCTTATATTGTAATAATCTATTAAAAATATATAAAATGACACTTAAGTATACATTGTTATTTGTCACTATATTAAAAGGGTTTGGCGTTACGGCCTTTTCGTAGTACTACATCTTCAAGACGCTCACACGAGAGTGAACCCAAACTAAGCGTATATAATATAGGTATATAGTACTAAAAATAAAAATATTAGCATAGTATTACAAAATAATGTTTGACACAATAGTGTAATAAACTTAAATTAGGGACAAACGGGTAAATGTTCAGATAATCTAAGAATGCACGTGCCAGATGGGATTTTTGCAATAATTTTAATAGCGGGGAATTTCAGAGATCTAATTGTGCATTTAAAAGGTAAATATTACTGTCTTTTTTTGTTTATAAATTTCAATGTTATCTAGTAAATTTAATTTATGGTCTTTTTGTTCAATCTGTAAGATTTGTAAGTTGCTTATATAGTCTTTGCAGCGAACCCTCAAGCTTTTTCGACAGTTAACATCAGCAATATGTCATCGATCAGCTGTTTGGGGACTTAATCAAATACCCCAGTTTTATAAGAACCGCATTAAGCGTGTTGTGTTTTTATGTTTTTCCAGTTTGATTGGTGCTACTAAAAAGTTTTAAAAGTGTATGTCCGTCGTTTTAGTATAGTTTATTTTGTTTTGAAAACTTTGATTAACTACATATCGAGTTGTTTGTGTATTTGTAAACAACAGTAAGTACTAATCACGTAACGAAAAATGTATAGGTTGATATTTTATTTATCTGTTTTTAGGCGAAAATAATAATTTTGAAGCATAATAATTATTGTCTGCCTTCTACCTCAGCTGATGACACCGTTAGAATGTGGTGTGAATTTTAATATATAAAAAAATTTCTAGATGTTTTATTTCTTTCCGAGTGAGTTGAGATTTATTTCAGTTAAATATCAGGTAATACTTTTGTGTGGCGACTTGAATGTAGACAGTTTGGTTAGCTGGGAAAGTAGGAAATATCTGCATGATATTTTTAATAGTTTTGGTGAGAATTCAAGTGCAATTATTGATCATGTAGTGTGTAATAATATGTTTATATATCTAAGTTCACTATTTTTAGAACTTTGCAGAGAACACTAAATATATTGTCGGAAGCTTTTGATTTGTATATAGAGCTGATGATAATCGCCGAGCTCTAATGGAAAAGCCTTGTGTTGCTCAGAAGAGACGCAGGTTTCTTGAAATATGCATGGCCAATGAGCAACTTGGTGCCGAAAAAAATTGTCCCAGTTTAACCGACTTCGTATCTCTTTACTCTTACCTTTCCCGAAATCCCAATGGGGAATGCCAAAATCCCAATGGGGAATGCCAATGTTATGATACTATACACTATTGAACATTAAAGTTAAAACAGAGGCAACAAGAGTGAACAACCTTTAAGCAAACCGTATATTCAGTTTTTTAATACAATAACTTTTCCTTAGAAATGGTCCATAGCTATTTTTAGAAATGTTTTTTTGTGCATCCGGTACAAAAACATGGAAATTTTTCCAAGTGATTTGTATTTATATAACAGGGAAAATAAATGATCAATTATGACTTTTTCGAAAAATTGAAGATACAATTTATTACAGGTATAGTTAAATCCATGTGTAGACACATTGTATAAAGTTTACAGTAGGTAAAGATAGACATCCATGTAGATACGTACTTCCTATCTTTTTGTGAATATATAGGTACCTACTAGATATGTAATTATAGATAGTGACTTCCTTTTCTATATTTGAGTAAATAAATAACAAAAAAATACAATGTGTATGTGTGTTTTATTCCCTATAATAAATAATAAAAAGTGCATTAAAAATATAAATAGACTCGTTTCATTTTTAAAATAAACGTACGTACTATTGTAGTACGGTTCTGGAAGGTCCTGGAATGTCATACACACCTAGGCAAAATAAATAACCAGAAATAAGCAGACAAGTCATTAATGTTACGTGACACTTGACATATCTGGCGCGAGGGTTCGCTGCAACGACTATATCTGGAAATGTGTGGTTTGTGTCTAGAAAGTGATTCGCAAAATTAGGTATGGTATCGGGTTTGGTATGGTATGGTATCGAGCTCAATCTTCAGATTTTCTTTAGAGAGTGGTAGATATAGAGCTCTATGTACCATTGATCTATATCCTGCCAATTTATGCGCTTTTGAATGTACTGAGTCATATGGTATTGTAATATCTGTAAATGTAGGTTTTCTGTAAATGTCAAATTGTAGTTTTTTATTCAAGATACTCTGATATCCACAAAATTGATCGAATCGTTTAAATCACTTAAAAGGCCATAAATAAATTATCGTAAAAATCCCATCTGGTACGTGCATTCTTAGATTCTCTGAATATTAACCCGTTTGTCCCTATTTGTGTCAAACATTATTTATTATACCATGTTAATATTTTTAATTTTAGTATTACCTATATTATATACGCTTAGTTTGGGTTCCTCTCGTGTGAGCGTCTTGAAGATGTAGTTGTACTACGAAACGGCCGTAACGCCAAACCTTTTTATTATAGTGACAAATAACAAAGTATACTTAAGTTTCACTTCATATATTTAAAATGTATTGACACAAAGTAACGGACGAGTCAATCCATTCTTTATAATCTATTAAGTCAAATGATTAGTAAATATGTGTTTGCTATAGGGGAACTACATGTGTATTTAAGTTAATTTGTTACATTTGAACGGATTTGTTTAACGAGAACATATACATGTGTACATCAACTTTCTCATTTTTTAATTAACTATGTACATAAGGCATAATTTTTATTTGTTTGGGTAAAATATTTTACAATTGATGAAAATTAATAAAATATGCATAATATATAAATGACGTTTGTCTTAATTTTATCATACATATGTGATAAATAAATATTTGTTTTTATCCACATATAACAATATAACATCGCATTAAATATCGGTATGTTTCATTCAACTATTTAATATATTTAAACGAATCAATAACTTGTTAATGCATATAAATATTTATTTAAATAAGAGTGGGTTAATAATTTAATATTAATATAATATAATAATAATATAAGTTAATATTTTGTGAAAAATCACATTCAACTGATTCATCTCATTTTCATAATCTTCAGTCTGTAACAAAGAAAAATTGGTAAAGTTACCCACCTATACCCATATATATATAATGAACCAAAATATTTTTTAAACCACCCCTATAAATAAACCATAAATTGGATGTATGTATTACTGTGAACTTAAATTAAGAGGCCCCTATAAATATTTAAATTGATCGATAAAATGGTGGAGACAGAATAGCTGAAACCTTTAATATTTTTTTATCTAAAGATCTAAAGAAATCATCATAAATTATGTATAAACATAAATTAGCTAATTCTATATGAAAATCGATTTTCTATTTTTTACGTACATAAAAAACTTCTAATTGTATAATTAGGTACAATCCGAATTTTTGTTGGGTCATGAGTAACGGGTAAACGGCAAAAAAACGTTCATTTCAAAATTAATTTACATAAAAACCCTTTATTAACAACACATTTAACTAAATTTAATCAAAATAATAACCCAAATAACATAGACATATTTAAAACTTACTTAAATGAAAAAGATTATTTTCTTTGACTGACTGAGACGTCTGGCAAACCAGAATCAGCCATTTCTCTCCCTCCACTTACCTGTTGGTTTGATGGGAACGATACCGCATTGTTTCAAAATACTATACTAGTTATGGTTATAGAGAGGTATTTAGGTGAATCTTTTGGAACCATGAACTATATGTTTGTCTATTTCGGACAAATATTGCATTCATTCATTTAGGCAAAATTAATAAAAAGTTGAGGCATTACGACAAAGGTATGAAGTAAACGTATAAAGAAATACTTTTTTTAATGAATTTAAGACAAATGATTATTCAATTAAGGTACTTGAAAATGGGTTAAATAGATGGTATATTTCCGTTAAATTTATCAATTTCCTTAAACAACTTGACATAAATCAAATATTTCCTTATTTCAATTAATTATATATGGGTTTGTTCGGGTTTATTGGGTGAAATAGACGAATTATTTAATTATGCTTTCTGTGTACAGGTCGAAACAAGAACTATTTCTTGACTCAAACTTTGTAGAGTGATGGAGATGTCTAACTTTTTATTTTGCAATTTAATTATCAAGTGACATCTATTTTAAGAATTTCTTTTTTGCTTCATTTCAACACTAAACTTTCATAGTAGATACGATTTTTAAAAGAAACATTACATTTTCCATTTCGATTCCAATTCCACAGGTTGTTCCTTTGGCGTTATTTATCGGAGCAAATTTTATGCCAATACAGGATTATGCTCGACTATACAGGGCCATTCACGGTGAGTGGCCTATTGAAAGATCTCGAGAACTAAGAAAGATATTTGTTTGAAATATTGTTACTCGCATAAAAGATGCCAATCTTTTTAATGAAAAGATTTTGACGTTTCCGGTTATGTCGGAAGTCGGTGTCAACTTGTTTATTTTAAATGTAACATTATATATATTATTACATTTTTGGATTCTACGCAAGATTCTAGGCAGATTTCGTATTTTAAATCTATAACGCTGTCACTGAAAATTATTAATAATCATACCGGGGCCCTTAAATTATAGGAACGAGGATTATATAATTTATGGAGAATGTGATAAAGTAATACCAAGAACATGTGATAAATTTATTTCTTTAGCATTGGACTGTTCTTTAACACTGTCATAGCCAACTATGAGTAACTGAACTTAAAATTCGCAGCCATATCGCCATATAAAAATATTAAATTGGCAATATTTCGAAAATTAAACATTTTCGGAATACACAACATTATACAAACTCATCTTTATTTTTAATGATGAATATAAAATAACTATAAAATTTTAGGGTTTCCATTTGAAAATGAAGATTTTTTGCAATTTTCTCAATTTATTTTTTTATCTTATTTTTGGACCACCCTGTTATCAAAATATTATAAAAAATCTATTAAAGGCTGATTATCACTATCGTGCAAGGCACGTGCTCGGCAACGGCAAGGCACCGGCTCAAGAACAAACCCGAACCGGAAGTGATAGATACGTCAAAGTATCCACTAACAAGATTAGATCAATATTTCAAACAAATATCCGTTTTAGTTCCCAAGATATTTTAATATATAGTATGTTGCAAAAATTATTAACGATTATTTAGATGAGGTCGAAATCCCAAAAAATCCGAACAAACCCGAACAAACCCCACGTAGCCCCATCTTACACCTAATAGAACATGTCTGCGACACAATGGCCAAAAAAATACGATCTCTGTTAGCTGCTACTGCGAATTTACATGATCTCAGTGCAGCCCTTGCTGGAGAATTGCACCAAATTAGCCATGTAAGAAAAATTCGAATTAAAATAACGATTATTTTAATTCGAATTAAATTAACGATTATTTTAATTCGAATTCTTACATCGCTAATTTTCAGCCATTTCCAGCTAGGGCTGCACTGAGTTTATGTATTTATGCAGTAGCAGGTATCAGAGATCGTATTTTTTGCCCAGTTTGTCAAAATATCGCAATACTCGGATGCATCCGAATATCTAAATGGATTAATTACATCCGAGGCATTACGTTAACAGTTATAAAATCGTTGGTTCTGACCACTCACCAAACAAGGTATAAGGAAAAATTACAATACAATCGACACCTAAAAACAAAACAAAAAAAGTAATTAATGTATGGTCATTCGATACTGCATTCGAACTAGTCGGACTTCCTCGAATCAGTCGAATCGGAATCAATGCTTCTGTGTTCACCCGGAAAGTCGCGGGGCCGCGCCGGTTCGATTCTTCGATAACGATGCCGACATTGCGTGTTGCCGGGTTGTGAATTCCAATTCGGACTATTAATCAAAGTATCTTGTTCATCCGATTCCGTATGATCCGAATATCCAATCATCCGACTATTTACAACACTATAGCTAATTGACTAGAATCATTATTATTATTGCTCGTGGGGGAAATACCCGTTACTGAGGTCGATGTTACCTTTTAAGTTGGTTTTCAGTTAATTCACGCCATTCTCGTAATTTTAGGCTCAGGTTTTTGTTATGTTTGGAAATTAATACAATTTTCTTTAAGTTTGTTTCTTTTAAAAAATCTTATCTGCTTCAAAAATTAAAGTATTGAAATGAACCAAAAACGAACATGTTAAGAATATATGTCACTTGATAATTAAATTACAAAATAAAAAATTCGATATCTCCATCACTCTACAGAATGTTTTAAAGTTTGAGTCAAATAACAGTTCTTGTTTCAACTTGTATATTATGGACATATTCTTAACTGTACTTACTTAAGTTTAGCTACAATATAAAAAATCGGACTAAAATAAGTTCAGTTAAACACCTTAAACTTGATATCACTTGAATCTAAATAATTTGTTAACGTTATATTTATTTTCTTACCAAATTACATATTTTTAATTAATCTAAAGTTATCCTCAGTTAAATTTTTAAGGTGGTTAAATTCTTTATAGGTATATTATAAACGTGTAACGGTAAAAATATCATCGCCTTTTTCGTGACGTGAGACTGAACTCTGTAAATAAATTGCGAGCGATGCAACTGACTTATTTTGTTATAGAGATACTTCAAGAGAATAGATATATTGAAATATCTTCTTTCTCTGGATCAAATAGTTAAATCAGATAATCAGAAATAAAGGTTTCTTTTCTTGATAATGGGACAGCGTAGACTTATAATTTTTCTGTGCAAGTTTCCTCTGTGCAAACAACATAACCTATTCTTATTATTTCACAATAATTTGATCCTTGGCAAATTTGTGAAGCCAAAATATATGGCAGCATTCAACGTAGAGTTAATGTGAAGTTTTATAGAATAATAGATATATATATCGCACCATCAGTGCAATACCAACATAACTAAGAAAATGTGGATTTCGAGTTATGGTGCTCTTATAACACCTGAAGTGGTATATTTTCACTGCAATAACAACATATCTTCATACAAAAAAGTCCTATCCCTTAAATAATAAATATTTGTTTCAACACATCTGCTAATGGTCGAAAATTTCAGTACAATACCAACACATCTAATTTACGTTGGTATTGCAATAAAATTTTAAATAAGAAAACCGTGCAATACCACCACATCTTGTTTTTGACAGGTTGAGACTGGTCATTTCGCTTAATTCAGTTCATTTGCATTGTGTGTTTCAGATAATAGGGTAGGTTATGTAAGAATACAGCGTGGTTTAGCTAGATTTAAGTGAATAGGTTGTTAAAAAAACAAAGAGCTATGGCTTCAAGAAGTAAACTCTTGGTTCAAATGGCACTTAAGGAATTTCAGGAGTTATCGGCTGAAAATTCGGTAAGTACCTGATATTTTTTAAATATTTATAATTGATTGTTTTTATTTAAGTGCCTAAATGCGCCCCAGTTTTTTGGTTTATATTATGTACTATAGTTTAAACATGCCATTATGTAATTATAGATAGAAGACAATATTTCAGTTTTGACCGAAACGTCGTACATTGATAATGGATATATAGAATTATCTCATGTAAATATTATGACGAGAACTGATCAAGCATATAACACAACAAAAGACAATTATTTGTCTGAAATAGTAAGTAGATAAGAGTGTTTTTTACATTTTATAAAATGTAGGCACTTAATGTTCAATATTATTTTGTTTATTGTCATATTATTTGCTTAAAGGGGCAGCAGAACCTTCGGTTTTACGTTTTACTAAGTAAATAAACTTAAAAAAAAATACTAAATTAGTTCCTTTTTTTAAGGTTACTAATAATCAGGACACTGATAACACAATGACATGTGGTAAAACAGCTACCACACAGCCTGTTCAAAATGTTTTGACTTTGTCGACTGCTGGATGCTCTAAAGGTTTACCTCGTGTACTAGTTAATGTAAGTAGAGATTTTATAATAATGTTGATTTATGAGAAGCTTAAAACTTTTTTTGAGGTTAAACAACCGCTTTCCTTTTCCTCCCACGTAAATAATATTGATTATAGTTTGAAGATACAATTTTATATTTATTTTATATATTATTATCAGTTTCACAAATTGCATATTATTATGATACTGGGAGGCCAGTATTAAATTTGTATTTTTTCTTTAATGTAGTTGGAAGAATATAGTTACCTTTTTATTAAATTATTTCATTTCAATTTTTAAAAAGAAAATAAATACTTAAAATAAATAAATAAAAAATTATAAATAAAATAAACATAAGAAATCACTATTTTGTTTTGTTTCAAGGATAGGAACCATGATTTCAAGTAATACGTATAGTCATTAAAAATGTATCTAATTCTTGTATTTTTTTATAAAAGTTTTAAAAACAAACGCTAAAAAGCACTACAATTTCTTTTTCTTATTTTAGGACAATTTGAAAGAAAATACAGATGGTCGTTTTCTACAGAAAATTTCTGTAGCAGAATCAACTAGTTTCACTTCCGATGTTTTCCTTTACAATAAAGGACAGGTTATTCAAGAAATAAGTTTAGAGACTACTGCGGAAGAAAATGAAGATGATGAGTCGAAAGATAAGAATACGAAACTGAAAGTGATACCAGTATTAATTCAAATGATTCAGATTTAAATTTGCAAGTAATCAAAGACAGAATGACAACACTCGTAAATAAAAATACTGGAACGATACAAGAACAAGTTATTGACAATAGAGTTTAAAAATTGAATTCAGAACAGAATATAGGAACAAAGACGCCCACAGTGAACGAAAATTCTGAAAAAAAAAGTCGTAAACGAAAGAGAAACATTAGCGAATGGAGACGCAATACTAGGAAATGTATGCGCAATAAAGGGCAAGAATATATAAATTCAAAAAACAGGAGCACACCAAAAAGACGAATTAGATCCCCGTGCAATGAAAAATGCCGCTTTAAATGTCACTCTACGTTCTCAAATGAGGAAAGAGTGAATGTTTTTAAATCCTTTTGGGACATTGGAGATAATGCAAGACAACGTCAATATATTTCTTCTAGCATGGAAATTGTAAACCCTAATTATAGATACCCGAAAGAAAATAAAAAGAGGTCACTTAATCACGCATACTTTTTAGTAGGACATAAAGAAAAAGTTCGAGTGTGCAAAACGTTTTTTATGGCAACACTTGACATTGGCGACACCATGATCCGCAATGTTGCAAAAAATCGGGACAACAGTTTTATCATAGCATCAGATATGCGGGGAAAGCACAAAAACCAAAAAAAATTAGATCCGTCCCTTAAGCAAGCTGTGAAAGACCATATTAATGTAATCCCTAGAGTAGAATCGCACTACCTACGAAACCAAACCAAACGAGAATACTTTGAAGGTTCCCTGAATATTTCTATTCTCTATAGGCTGTACAAAGAAAAGTGCTTAAAAGAAAGCTCCAATTATGTTAAGAAAGCAGCGTATGCAAACATTTTTAATACGGAATTTAACATAGGTTTTCACAAACCTAAAAAAGATCAGTGTACCACCTGTGAAACATTTAAAAATTCAAATGAAGAAGATAAGAAAGAGCTAGAAGAGTCGTATACTAAGCATTTAAGAGACAAGAATCTTTCAAGAGAAGAGAAAGCAAAAGATGTTGAAGAAGCAAGAACAGAAAATAATAAAATGGTTGCAGTTTATGACCTACAAGCCGTACTACCTGCCCCTTGTGGTGACGTATCTGACTTTTACTACAAAAGCAAACTAGCTACTTACAACTTTACAATTTATGATATTGCACCAAAACAAGGTTATTGCTTTGTGTGGAGTGAAAATATTGCTAAACGTGGTGCCAATGAGATTGGAACTTGCGTTTTTAAGTTTCTCCAACAAAACGCGATAGGCAAAAGCATTGTATTTTACTCTGATAACTGTGCAGGCCAAAACAAGAATAGATTTGTAGCTGCTATGTATTTATATGCAGTTTCCAGACTTAATATCTTAGACATAACTCATAAATTTTTAGTAACGGGCCACACCCAAAACGAGGGAGATAGCATGCACTCCTGCATTGAAAAGGAAAAAAAAAGAGTTTTAAGAAGTGGCCCTCTCTATGTTCCGTCACAGTGGATACCAGTGATACGACTAGCCAAGAAAAATGGAAATCTGTATAATGTTGAAGAACTAAGCATATCTGATTTTTACGATATTAAACAGCTTTCCCAAAACATAGGTAATAACTATAGTGTAAACCTGAAAAATGAAAAGGTTTTATGGACCAAGATATCTGTACTAAATGTCAGCAAAAATAACCCATTTCTTTTACAATATAAATATAATTACGACGATATAGAATACCAAGCCATTGATATTAGAGGTCGCACAAGTACAAGATCTACTGCTACAAGTGCTACAACAACCGAAGTTACACTTAAGTGCGCTTACAAGGACCCACCAGCAATCTCAACGCAAAAAAAAATGGACTTCTTGAACTGTGTAAAAAAAAAATTATTAAAGAGCAATACCATCAATTTTACAGGAACCTGCCTACCATTTAATACTCATTATTTATGATTATTAGTAAAAAATGCTATAGTGATTATTATAATAATATTATCTTTTAAATTTTCTACTTTTTTTTATTAATCAATGAATGTTTAAGTTATACAATATATACCACATTTCAATTATATTATTAACATATTTTTTGTTTTTCTCTTCCAAAAACATTAATAACCTATATTATTATAACAAAATTGGCAATATAAATTTTATTGTTAAAATAATAATAAAGTCGCACCAACACATCTCAAATAATAAAAAACTTTGTATCCAAAAAGAACAAAAAGTCTCAGCAATACCAACATAACTCAAAATGTAATGCAAAATGGCGATAACTAAATAGCTTTAAATTATTGTTTTTTTAAAATAAACTTCTATTTCAATGAATTATACTGCAGAGTTTATCTAGTCCAAATATCACACCAAAACATCAAGTTGTTTTATTGCTAGAGCGAATTTGCTTGGGGTCAAAACTTAAAACGCATTTATCTCAAAACTATGTTTTTTAAGATATGTTGGTATTGCACTGATGGTACGATATTTAATATGCGCATACACACAAGTTTAAAAACAATTATATACAGGGTGTCCGGGAAAATGTGGTAAATCTCCCGGATATGAAGATAACAAGTGAAAAAAGTACTACAAGTTCATATAAACTTTTCTCGTATAGGCCTCCTGTTCGGAGATATGGGCTCCCAAAGAGCTCCTACGGAATCAAGTTTTTTTATACATAATTGACTAGTCTGAAAGAGAAGTGATCTATGTAACATCTTAATTGTTTTGAGATATTATGTAAAACGTGTTTTTTAAAATTAAGTCGGTCGGAGCAGGAGTATTGAGACAGTTGCACTATAAAAATCAGTCCCGGCACTTGGATCACTTTTTCACATGATAAATATCATAATTAAAATTACAGCAATGATGGTAACTCAATTTTGAAGAAAATGTTAGTTGGATCACTTCTGCTCCAGACTAGTCAATTATTAAACCACCAGGTACATTTAAATTTTTTTTAATGTGATGTAGACGAGGTAAGACCTTTCAAATTACTATCCAAGGAAGTATTGTGAACTACTCCTAGCTGCAGGGACACGGAAAATAAAGTTTACTTACCGACTTGAAAAAGTAGAAATAATTATACTCTGCAAACTCGAACAAATCCGAACTGACTCGAAACTTGACATATTTAATAATTATCTTCCACATTTAAAAATTGATTTTACATTCATGCATATCTGATCTTAATATCCCCCAACAAAAAGCATATTTCAGATTTTCCGACGAAATTAATTTCCGCTGGTATATTTCATTTGCTATCTCTCTTTTATCTCCCTTTACAGTCTTATTATATTATAGAGTATAAAGAGTATAAAAAAAACCGTCAAATTTCAGTATATTATTAACCAAGGTTTAGAAGAACGCTCTTATTGCCCGACCGTAGATTTTAAATCATGAAACGATTTAAGACGTGAAGACAATAATAATAATAGCTTCCTAAACTGTGGTTAATATGCCATTTTTTTCACATTATTATAATGTGCAGTAATCGGATTGCCTGCTGTCAAAAGTTTCATTGTTTTACCAGATGCCTCTATTAATGACCATGGTTAATCGTTTTTTATTATAATTTGGAGTAATCGGATTGCCTGATTTCATGAGTTTGACCGTTCACTTTGCCAGATGCCTCTATTATTGACCCAGGTCAATTATGGAGGTAAATAATACGTGATTAAATGGTTAGTAGTGGAAAAAAACCTTTTTGTTCCTTGAAGTCAGTTTAAAAAATGAGCAATCTTGTCGTTTATTTATGTTATATAAAACTAAATAAATAATACAATAATGTGTAGAGATATTTACTAAATTTTCATTGTATCGTGACAATTGTTTCGACACAAAGTGTCTTCATTTGACCCGTCCGAAACTATTGGCATGGTGCAGAAAAGTGGAGAGAAGATCTGAAGTACATTGCGATATTAATTATTCAGTTTTATAATGTATCTTCATCAAGTAACGACTACTTCAATCGAATACTTATTTTTAAAAAAAAAATTATATTTTTTGATTTAATGCCCTTAATAATATTTTAGCAAAAAATGGACAATACCAATATCTTATACCTGCGGAAATAATACAACTAATTTAGTATGGTTTGACAAGGATGTTGATAGTGGTAAGTAAATTCTAACAGTCAAATTCAAATGGAAGTGTGAAGCTGAAACTATTATACAGCAAGTGTCAAAATATTGGCGCCATATGGAAAGCTTTTTATCTCTGATTTTAGGAAAAACAACTATTCCTCATAAAAAGTTTTTGTTTACCTTAAAAACTCCTAATCCCCGAAAAAAATCATCACATATATAACGTAGGTACAGGGTGGTCAAAAAATAAGAAAATGTGCTAAAAATTTTTTAGAAAAAAGTTGTGAAGAATCAAATTTAATGTCAAAATATAAAATACGCACAAAAAATATTTTCATCTATTTTTTCTTACGAAAATATGGAAAACCTCATTATTTCTAAAGGTAAAGTAATGTATTTTTAAAAGTAAAAGATATCAATCACCTATGAAACAATCAGGTGTCAAAATAAATGTAAATATGATTCTTAAAACTTAATTGCTCAAAGATGCGACTTATTAACCAAGGAAAAGTAGAAAATGTGCTTATTGTGGGCAATAATGAATTAAGAAAACAGAATTACACAAGAGCTACTTGTAATGGTTCACAATGAAAAATTAAGAAGACCTACTTCTAATGTTTCATAATTGTGAAACATTGAAAGTAGTTCTTGTTAATGGATATGTGGTTTCATCAATTATATATAAATTAATGTTATTTTACTCTTAGCATTTTAGCACATTTTTTTATTCTTTGACCACCCTGTACATTATATTTGTGATTTTTTTCGGGGATTAGGAGTTTTTAAGGTAAGCAAAACTTTTTATGAACAATAGTTTTTTTTCCTAAAATCACAGATAGAAAAGTTTTCCTATGGTGCTAATATTTTCACACACGCTGTTAGGTATATGGAAAATTTTAATTAAATCAATACATTATTTGGTATGAAAAAGTTTTTAGAATCAATAGACTCAGATAAAATCCACAGCACAGATGGGTTTAGCTACATTAGCGAATAAACCTGAACAATCAGGCGAATCTATAGATTAAAAATGAATTTCTACTATGTTTAGTGTATTCCAAAATATGTCGTTGACCTTTAATGCAATAAATCAACCACCTGATTAATCTCTATTGTATATACCTATAAATCTTTAGATCGCAATAAATGGGTGCCGGGTTGGCTTGAAAATATCTACATATGGATTTATTTTTAATTTGAGTAAAGAGATATTTTAAACCAAATGAAAATAAAGATCAATTATTGAGACGTAGTAAGTATAATAAAATTAAAAATTAATAAAATACTGAAATACAGATTTATTCGTTACAATAAAAATTAAGTTTTTATATATACACCGTGTCCAAGATAAGGAGGGATATCGGAAACCGTAAAAGATACGAAGTCGGTTAAATGGAGGTAAAGTTGCGCATTTACGTGCCTAATAATATGCCGTTTAGAAAGTTTTAAAATTCCGAGTAGTTCCGGAGATATCCGGAAGAAGCGAAATTCTGAAAAATCTTTTTATTTTTTTCCTGTTTTTTTTTTTGAGATCGAATTCTAAAGTAAACTGCACTTTTATATTGCCAGTTTTTCCGCTCTATCTAACAGGGTTAATTGTTTCGTAATCCGACTAATCGTCTTCGAAGGGCCATTATCAATATAATATATTTTTTTAAATATGGTCCTGTTTTCCTGATCAGTCAAAAATTAAATTTTAAAATGGTAGCAGCTGCATTTTACGTATTTTAAAATTTATTTAACGCGGTATAATAATGATGGTTTATTGTTTAAAATATAACATTTCTTCACAACAAAGGTGACCAATACTTACAAAACATGTCAAGAAAATGTTACTGTTTGAATAGATCCACGGGTCAGCTAGAAAAATAATTTAACGTTTATGAATCCTATTGCGATTTTCAAAACATTTTCATAGAAACAAAGCTCTAACAGACGAAATGTTTGTCCTTACAGATGGGATATTACACACTCCCGGTTCCCAGCAGTAGGTTATTCAAACAAAATAAAATTTCTGAAAACTAAACATATACTATTTAACACTACTTAAAGAAAAAGAAACAAATTTGTAACTAATAGTTTTTACAGCACACACGAAGAGCCTAATAAAATCAAGAAGATAAATAAACCGAGAAAACGAAGGTTATAAGATGTTAAACAGAGAAATAAATAGGAAAATCCGTAAAGATTTGAGAGACCATAATACGAAGCTTGTTAAGAATACAATCGAAGATAATAAAAGTATGACAGCCCTGAGCTCTAAACTATCAAATGGAAAGACAAAAATTACTCAAATAAAAAACAAAGAAGGTATTATGGTTAGCAATCGCAACGAAGTGGCAAAGGCCATTCAGGGCTACTATGGAAAAGCTGTACAGCTCTAAAGCCCAAGACCGCCATTATCAGAGAAAAATAATTCAAAATGTAGGATCCGAAGAAATCCCTGAAATAAATATCGCGGAACTAGAGACAGCACTACATCAAATGAAAAACAGAAAGAGCCCAGGTGAGGATCAAATCACGAGCGAAATGATTAAAATGGGAGGCGAGAAGTTGATAGAAAATGTAAGATTATTGATAAATAAATATTTAACAGAAGGGAAAATTCCAACCACATGGCAAAATGCAGAAGGTACAAGAAGGGAGACAGGAACAACATAGATAATTATCGGCCAATCAGCTTGCTATCACACTTATACAAATTGCTAACCAAAATAATAACGAACCGATTGACCAACCAGATGGACTTATACCAACCAATCGAACAAGCGGGATTGCGCAGGGGTTTTAGCACAATCGACCACATACAGACAATTCGTACTCTCATTGAGAAAGCTACAGAGTATAATATACCATTTTATGTCGCATTCGTGGACTACCGGAAGGCTCTTGATCATTGAGGAACTTCATCTAGCATCGATGGCAATTGGACTTGAAATGAACTTCACCAAAACAAAGCTCATGAGTACAGAAGACATCCAGGTAACTGTTAACGACCAACCGATAGAAGCGGTCGCTGAATATATTTAGGCCACAAAATTCAACTTGGGAAAGGAAACCGATTCTTCGAAATCTCAAGAAGAATGGGACTCTCCTGGGGGATTTTGGAAAACTAGGATTTATCCTTAGGTTACCTATAAACTTAAAAAGAAAAGTGTTCGAGTCATGCGTAATACCGGTGCTCATATACGGACTCGAGAAAATGTCAATTACTCGCAAATCTGGCAATAAACTGCGGATCTCTCAGCGAGCCATGGAAAAGGGCTATGCTTGGAATCACTTTAAGGGACAACATCCGCAATGAGGAAATTCGCAGGAGAACTAAAGTGACAGATATACTGAGACTTGTGACACAGCTGAAATGGAGATGGGCTGGCAATATAGCAAGGCAGGAGGACCACAGGTGGACACATAGGTTCTTGACTTGGCGCCCGAGAGAAACGAAGCGGAGCATCGGTAGACCCCCGAAACGGTGGCGAGATGATATCCGGCGCTTTGCGGGAAGAAACTGGATCCAGACTGCAGGGGATAGGAGAGCATAGAAGGACATGGAAGAGGCCTACATCTAGGAGTGGATAAACATAGGTTGAGAAGAAGAAGAAGAAGAGTTTTTATAAAATAATTTTGATCATTAAATTATGTACAGGGATAGGCAAATGTTCCGGAACGGTTTAATTACAGGAGAACGAAAAGTGATATCAGATTTGGGCTTTCGACAATCGATAGGACTAACATTTTACTATTTGACTGTACATTCCATACGTGAGTAATATCATCAACTGGCAAGAGGTGACGTTACATTTAATTTTTTTAAATCGATTATTAGTTATTCTAAATTAAATATAATAATAAACATTTTTTCTCTAACATATCATATGTCTAAATTGAATTGTTTCGAAAATATTGACAAATAAGTGAAGAAAACCCAATAAATTTTATTTAAACTGGGAAAGCATATTTTGCAAATGTTGATGAGAAATAGCTTGAACAGTGAAAATTTTATTTTCAAGAGCCTCCAAAGTGTTTTCGTTTCCGTATAAATCTAAAGGTGTTAGATCTGGAGATCTAGGAGGCCATTCAATGCCCGCTCGCATTCCTATCCACCTTCCAGGAAACGTTTCATCCAACTAGTTTCGGAAATGTATACCAAACTTCGGTGACGCTCCATCTTGCTGAAACCAAATGCCATTCCGTAATATTTGATTGTTATATTGATCATGGTATAAAGTAATTAAATTTGGTATAATTCTATTTCTAAGTAAATGTAACTAAGAATTAGCTGACAATAAGCAAAATTTTACATGCTCATCAACATTTGCTTTCCCAGTTTTGAAAGTGGCTTAGACACTGTCAGGTGGCTGACAGGACGACAGCTTGAACATTTAGCTAAAGAACTTTTATTTTAAATTATCGTTTATGTAAAAATTGTTATTTATATTTTAAAATAAAATTTATTGGTTTTTTCTTCATTTATTTGTCAATATTTAAATTTAGACATATATTATGTTATAGAAGAAATGTTTTGAACATATTGAGAAATTAGAATAACTAATAATATACAGGGTAGGGTGTTCTGTTTAAAAAAAATAACTGTAAAGTCACCCCTTGAAAGTTGATGACGTTACTGACATATGGAATGCACAGTCAAATAGTAAAATTTTAGTGATATCGATTGTCGAAATCCCGGATATGATAGCACTTTTCATTCTGCTGTAATTAAGCCGTCCGGAATATTTGTCCAATCCTGTATAGCTAAGTACTTTCGTCTAGAAAAAATTGTGAACCTACGAAAGACAAAATATAAATATCAATAATGATTGATGACTTCGATATTCATAAAATAGTATGGTTCCTTTTGTGACAATATCAATATTTTAATTTTGCCATTTCCGTCAAATAATTTGTGTGCAAAGAAAAATGTTGTCTGTTTTATTCTTTTTCATTAATTGCTGAAACAGAAATACATATTACTGTAAAGTTATAACGCACGTTCATTCTTTTCCCAATCCAACTGTATCATTTTAGCTAGTTCTCCAAATATTTTAACAAAGTCTGACGCAACGTATTCAAGTTACAAATAACTATTCTCTCATTAACGTTACAGCGCTATAAGCTTCCAGTGATTCTAAAATGAATTTCGACGAGACAGTCACGTCAGCTAGTTGTTACATTTCTTCGTTTCTGTAAGCTTAATGGGAAGTTTCCAAACGAAAAGTTCTTAAATAGAAAGTTTCATTTTCTTTATGGGTTTTAATCTTATAATAGACTAATGAAAACTACGAAAAGGACAAATGGTATATATTTAAGGAAAATAGTTGTCTTCTAAAATAAATTCTTTATAGTTTAATCGATCTTATACCAAAAACTATTTTACTAAGTTAATATGTATGTAATTTTGATGGCAATTTTTTGTCAACTGCTTTCATTGAATTACGCTAGAGATTGAAAAATTTTAATGAAAATAAACTCCATGGCCTCTCCTAGTTCATGGTCTACAATAATCGTTTTATTACGTTTGGTATTCTACAAGGAACAATTATTAAGACAGTTATTTTTATAATATTTTTTTAAACGATTTAGTATAAATTGCAATGGGAAGATTCATAGGTCTGCAGACGATACTACTATTTATATACCGTGCAATCAAAAATTATTATAATCGATATGGTTTTGGATTGAAAAATAATAAAAAAAATTCAAAAATTGCTGATCACAATAAAAGTGGATTTATAAACTTAACCTTGCGTCCGCCGATGCGTTGCCATTCTTAGCAACAAAATTCGACGGTTTATAAACATGACGTTGGCTGTGACGTTCGCATCACAAAACAATAACATAACCTGCTTCTTCTGCTCTTCTATATTTTTTTGATTATACAGAGTGTTATGGAAATGACTTATTATATTTAAACCGGCAATTCCAGAGACGAAGACAAATTGAAGAAAAATACCCATAAATGGCGCTTTCAATTCATTCAGCGGTAAAAGTGACCTGACGTCAAACCAGAAAAACACCTGTGGGGGCACTGCGATACATGTAAACAATCAACGAATACTGGCCGGTGTTGTCATATTTACACCTTAAAATCTTTAGACGAAATAAAATAATTTAAACACTTTTCCATTCTGTAATACCTTTTTGTAAAATTAATTTAAGAAAAATAATGACGGAAAATGTTTTGAACAACCCGAACAAACACAAGGAATAGTATTAAATAAGTTTGAAATAGGCACATACGTAACTAGGTCAAATGCCAATGACCTTTTGAGTGATTCCTCGTTGTTTATTTTACACTCTAGAAAAAAAATGTAATTTTATTTAAGCCACACACACACACACTACCTTGTCGCTCTTATTTAAAAATTAGTGTCACAATGTCTACAAAGTACACACCAAAACGTTTTAGTAACAAAACCGGCACATTAACCATACATAATCGAAAACACTGGCCGCACTGTAAAAAATTAATATGGTGACGTTGTTTTTATTAATATTGACTGGTCTCTTTTTTTTTCGCGTAGATTTGTATGCACTTTTGTTTTTAAAATATACATATTTTAAATAGAATAATTTCTTCCAATTAAAAAATGACATGACGTTTGATCAAACGGAAACATTCATAGCACGAGTTGTCAAAACGTGGAATTAGAGATGAGTAATATTTCACAGTCGAGACGAACGAAGGTGTTTTTCCTGCGTTTTGACCTGTAGATTCCCGCAAATTTACCAAAAAGGTTGAAAAAAATAATAATTTATAGCACAACATAATTCATTATTTATTGTTTTCTTTCACAGCTAATTTAGTACCAATTTAAAAAATCTGTTAATCGCTACTCTGCAGCTCTTTCTCATTCCAGAAGCTTCAAAATTAATTCATCGTGATATAGTAGCCCAGCTCTACTCAAAATTACGAAATAACAAAGGCTACACGTCCATCTCCCCATCTTTGTCACACACAGCGACTGAGTCGACGTAGTTCGTATAGCACCTTACGTTTGAGGGCTGTCAGTTGAAGACTGACAGCGTCGGGATACGGTGGATTTTATCGAAAAGCATTACAGCAATCCGGTCTGTTTTGCATTGTGGTACTCGTGTGTTTAATTTTCTGTTTACGCGTGTATCTTGCCAGTTCATAAATAAACTTTGAATATTGTTTTTATTGACGAAACTAAATTGCTCAGTTTAAGACCGGTTGTTTCTTCTGGACGTTTGATAGAAAAGATGGAATGTCGCTGACGAACAAGTCAAATTTCGTCGCGTGTAATAAAATCTAATAATCTGTATTATTATATTTTCAAAAGCTAACTATCGGTTCTGTTTCACTATTATTGTGTTCCGTATTGCATATCGAGCATAAAGTGTTTCCAGGAGTGTTCCCATAAAAAAGAAAAAAAAAGCTGATTGTGTTTGTGCCTGGATTCCCTCGCTCTTTAGGTATAAAGATAAATTTAAGTAGGTAGATAAATAAATTATTTTGATAATTTTATATGGAATTTCAGTTTTACATTAAGTTTGGCAACATTGCCATTGGGCTTGGGTGATATGTTTACAGTAGTGCGTAAGAGGGTTTGTTACCCCACTTTTAAAACGGTAAAAAAATATGTAGCCTTTCTCTAGGACACCCAGGAGTCACTCATTTAAATATAATAAGTCATTTCCATAACACCCTGTATTAATTTTAGTTTGTTATTCTGAAAATGGACTTAATGAACCATGAGTATAATCATGTAATTGCCAGATTGGGAGTTATCTTATGTTGTGTCCAATAAAATAAAAATCCGTATATCTAATTTGTCAAGGTGTAAGGCGTCCTTTTTTATTTTTGGCATATACTTTTAAAAGTGCATGGCGACAATTGTTGATAGATGTCTAAAAGTCAACCATTTAAAATGCCTCGTCCGTTAACTATAGTCGAGAAGGCATAAATAGTAGCAAAGATCGAATAAGGATTGTAAATTATACTTTGACTTGTTATTTACGCGAATAAATTATATAATAAGAAATTAACAGAGATTATATTGGTTGGTTGATATGACCTTTGTACTTGATGGGAACGAGTTTTTTTAGCAAGGAGTCATTTTGCGTTGCGTTATCCAGAACTTAACTTATTTTTATGGAAACACGTAACCAAATGAACATGCAATATGCTGCAAAGAATAAGGAACGCGTTTGATTATGTTTTATTAGCGAAGGCGCCTATGCTATTTTATCAACATAATTTACGAAATTTGGAATCATTTAAAAAAAACTGGCTTGAAATAACTTATATCTTTGTATTACAAAAATGTTTTTTTGAGTTTTCTATTTAGACCTCTGAAACTTTTTTTAGTTTTTAAATTATTGAACTTATGTACTATTGCGGGACCCTGTATATATAAATCCGTAGTTTGTTCGGGTTTGTAAACTATTAATTTAAGACACTTACATATATGTACTTGTAAGTTAAATTGTGTTTGAAATAGACAACCTGTAAATAAACACTTTGTATTTTCTGCTTCATTTTAAAAAATTCAATCGTTAATATATTTAAAATTTCTTTCCTGTTTTACCATCCTCTTCTGATATCTTCTCATATGTTTTCCTTAAAAGTGCTATTGGCATTTTTTGGGAGTAAAGTAGACTGTAAGTGAATCTGTCACAATATTAAAAAATATTCAATCTATAAGAATTTGAATTCACGTGAAATTGAGAGTTGGAAATTATCAAATTCAATAACTGTAGTTAAATCAGTAATTGAAAAATACAACTTGTGTTATTTTGATGAAAGTACATATTTTTTTAAAGAATTATGGTAGATGATTTTGATAAAATTGAAATTAATTATTGATTATTGATTTTTAGTTACCGTTACATGCCCAGAAAATTCAACTGACTGGATTATATTTAATACTGTTAAACAATCAGGAATCTATGTAGTGAATTACACGGAAACCCTATGGAACAATCTTTTAGATCATTTAAATGTAAGTATTCCAACTGAACAATGGCATGCTGAATTTTTACTGGGTCATGTCATATTTAAAAATTACACAATTACAAATTGTTTTTAAATGAGGATCAAACAACAAAATTATACACAGTTCAATGCTTATATCAAACAATCAACAAGAATACGAACGCCGCCGTTCAAATTTTGAAATGTTAACTGTATATAATAAAATTATTCGGAACCTTTAACTATTTCTGAAGCATTATTAAAAAAGAGCTGGATGACTTTAAGGCTAATAATGCTTGGGAACTGATTGAAAAACCAAGTAACTGTAATATTGTTAAAAATAAGTGGGTCTTTAAAATTAAAAGAGATCAAAACGGAAATATAGCGCCAGATTAGTAGCTAGAGCTTCACCCAAACATATGGCATAGACTATTTAGAAACGTGTTCTCCTGTCAGTCGATTCAGTAATGTAAGAATGTTGTTTGCTATGACTGCAGAGTCAAATTTAGATTCAGATCAGTCACGCATCGAAACAGCGTTTCAACGTTCTTTTTAGCCGATCATTCGTTCGACTTGCTTGCTATATATAGTTTAAAGGAAGTTTTAAAGTTTTTATATTTCTTGAATATGTCTTTTTAACCCTAATATAGTTGTGTGATCTATACTTTTATATTTTTGGATGTTGTACTGATTGATTTCGAGCCCTGAAGAAGTTTAAGCATAATTAAACGAAAAGTCGGCGATGAAATCAATTGTTGTTTTTTGTCCCGAATCCGCCAATCTATCCAGCAGTTAATAAGTTCTGGGACGCAATATTAAAGATAAATTAAGTTTAATTAATGTATCGAGATAAGGTATCAATCCAGTAGCAACCATCTAATTATCAGCCGGTCTTTTTTTTATTTGCAGGAGTTGCCAGACGGTGAAATAGATAATTTATCAGAAAATGCAGGAGTTCTTTATTTATCAAAACACGTAAATTGCAATATTATTTTACACATACTTGATAAAATCAATAAGGATTTATTGGATACCATCTTTAAAGGGGTCATGAGCGTCGCCAGAGATATTGCCTGCTTTAAGTTGGAATATAAAATTCTTGTGGTAAGTTTCTTACTTTCAAATATATGTAGTAAATATTGTCTTAAATTTGAATTCAAAATTTTTATTATGTTCAACTTGGTAAATCATTGCGAACAATTAGCTGCTAAATAAACCATATCTAGCAAGTCGGCAAGTGAGCAGGAGTTTCGATAAATTTTGGAGGGCTTTAAAAACTTCTTGCGGTCATTTACATTTGCCTCTATTGACAAATATACTTAAGAAGCGATGTTTATTCGATATTTGTTCCCCTTAAATACACATTTGAAATCGATTTTTGACGGAGGAGGAAACCTAGTTTAGAAGGGTGGGGCAGAAGATAATTTAGTAAAATGTAGAATGGAAACTTACATGAGGAAACAAGACACCTTTATTGATTTCTGACGACGAATGGTCCATAACGCTTCTTAAGAAACACAACAATACTAATGGATTCGACGAAATACCTGGATAATGTTTGTCCAACAACAATATCGAATATACGAACATATTGCTATAATTGCTATCACAAAAATAATACTTGTTCCAATGACCCTACATATGAACATTGTGCAGGTAAACACACAGTGAACGACTGTAATAAAAAAAAATAAAAAGACTTCGAAATTGTGAACAAATAATTCATGATATAACCATACAACAAATGATAAGGAATATCCATCATATGAGTACCTCGTACAAATTTGAAGAAGCAAGATTGACTATGAATACAACAATTAAAAATGGATCATAAGTCAGAAGAAATTGCGATCTTATAAGATTTAGAATTGTCACTCAAGAGTGTATAGACTGCAATTTAGTAAGTAGATATATTATTATTAACATTAAACTATTACATTTAATATATGAATAAATGAAGCACAAATAAAAATTGAATAGTCAACAGTTGATTTCTCTTCAAGTATATAATGTATTGTTTTGTGACATTATTGTTTTAAGTGTAGTGTGGTAAATCAAAAACAATTTTTACAATATATAGGGTGTTGAAAAAAGGTCGGTACCCCGGAATAACTCCGTTGCATCGCATTGCAGCGGAAAATGTCTGGGGAAAAAGTTGTTTGGTTTTGAAGGAGGAATAGTTAGCGATTTAAACCACCCCCACTCTCTCAACCGCCGGACGCGGGTGGGGGTAAGTTAAGATTTTCAGATGGAACCCCATATTTTATTTTTTTTGGCGTATCTTTTACAAACAGACTAGCTTCAACAGTTCGTCCTATTTTCTTGAGAATTTAGATGAACATCTGTCTATCCAACTTGAAAATCATATTAAACTCCTTCTAGGTGATATAAATGTCAATATGGAATCAAAAACTGAAGTTGGAATGACTATCTATTTCTTTTGTTCTCGCATTGTTTTAAACATACAATTAATGGGGTCAATAAGTGTAACAAAAATAAATAAATCATATTTGGACCATATTTCTTATGGAAAATCTTTAAGAAGAAAAAAAAAATTTAAATATTCTAAAATAGGGAGAAGGTCAAAGTAATCCCCAATGGATAGGTGTAAAAGACAAAAAGTACGCTCGGATATTATTTACACTATACTCAATACGCTCAATTTTAACAAGCGTGAAAGCAGCACCTTTTTTCTTGTCTTGGGATAAGAAATCAACGAGCTGTGAATAAAGCGGAGAAGCTAAGGAGCGTTTAATTTTAAAGTTATATCCAAAAAATGCGTAAACAAACAAAATATTTTACGTTTAAGAAAGGTGAAAATGTATCGATCTATCCTGCTGCATTCTTGTTATAGTTATTGTCAGTTTCTGCCAGTTATTACATGAGTTATGTAGCCACCGAAGACAAGTTAGCAACGGCTTTTGGCAACGCCAGCATTTCGCGTCGAATGCGGTCGTCCCGACCTTCCGCTACCGGCCGCGTGCATCTGCTGCGGGCCTGGAAAATCCGGCACCGTATGTACAAGTACAAAATAATATGACACATTCGAAGTTTATTTCTCATGTTTGTATGTAAAATAATATTGGATTTAACATACATCTAAAATTAAGATAACCATATATAAACGATTGATGTTTCTAATAATATATCGATGGCCTAACGGCAATACCACGTATCATCACTTTAAGCAACATTGCATTTTCTTAATCTACGTACTGCCGAAAATTTTACGCGTCAATGGGCAACGCCGCATAGTCACTATGGCAATGGATGATTCAGATTTTCCCGCCTTGTAATAACACGTATTAGATGTGGTCCGTATTTCAAAGTAACAACACGTATCATCAATTAGATTACATTGAAAATATTGGGTGGTTTTTATGCTCGCAGTTGGGGTTTATTTTTATGTGATTTTAATAAAAAATAGGTAAGTTTTTATGCACATACCGCTGTATTAAGTATGAATAAACAATTTTCAACATAAAATAGTTCCTAATTCTATAAAGCTGTGTTAAAAATTCTGAGATTAATTTATATCCGTTGATACGTGTTATTGTATTTTATTTATACTGATGATACATGCTATTTCCTATTTTAATATAAATCTTTTTATTGTTGAATGTTTCTATATTAAATTAGAACAATGATTCCGTAATATTGTTAGAGCCATTGCAATTTTTTTTTCTTACTAAGGACTGGTTTTTTTAGTTACTAATAGTTATTAGGTTAATCATGATCAAATAGTCCTATCGTTCTATCAGCATCCTAACAATATGAGAAAGTTATACAGTGTTTTAAATTATTAGAATTACGTTTTACACATCTGATTAAATTAATTCTAAATAAGCTGACGAATTAGTGTCGTAAATGCCAGCCGTAATTATTGTAAAAACGTTGGCGTACATTTTTTTTTCAGAAATGTCTTCAAGAGGTAAACGACTTCTACAAATGGTCCTTGCTGCCAACTCGAATGAATCTACACACAAAACTAACACAGACAGCAAATGTTCTAATAAACCTCAGATGGAGAAAGCGTCAGACAACGCTAGTGGTTTTATAGATCTACAAAGCCAAAATAATGACAACATTGATATTTTACAGGCAGCAATGCAGAATAGTTTTTTGGAAATAGACGAAAATGTGGAAATCGTTTTTGAAGATGTACAAGGTGAAAATATAGGGATTCCTATAGAAAAGGAAAAGCAAACACTTTCAGAAGCAAATACAGATAAAATCGAAAAGCTAAAAAATCTGAAAAAACTCGCCAAAAATTCACGACAGTCAGACAATGAGAATAATGAACCGGCAGATACCGATGAGGGGGAAAAAACCAGTGGCAAAATGAACATGCAAGAGGTCAAATTAGTGTTCAATCTAAGTAATGAATCAGGGTCTCGCTGGAATGATCATATACCTGGAAAAAAAGACCAAGTTAATACAAATATGGAACAAGACGATACCTTAGGCTACAACTCAGAATCGGATCCTATTTACAATCCTTCAAACAGCTCAGATTCTGATTTAATCGACAATCTAACAAACGATTTAGAATCAGATTTAGTTTCGGCTGATGAAGAAAATGATCAAGAGGTTATGGAAAATGGCACTCGGAAAAGAAGGAGAAAGAAGCAAATAGACGAGTGGTCAAGGCAGAAAACAAAGAAAAGAAGAATGAGTGGAAAAAACTACTTAGGGTACACACGAAACAAAGACGGTAATGTTTGTCATAATAAAGAAAGAGATGCTAGAGTTTTAGGTCCCACTTGCAGTTCATCTAAATGCCTAAAATATAAAACGAGGTTTTGTAGTACAATACATGAAGATCAGCGTGAGGTATTGTTTAAGAAATTTTGGGATGAGATGAGCTGGGATCAAAAAAAAGTGTATGTTGGTAGTTTAATGGAAGTCCAACCAACTGGAAGAAAATACGTTGAAAACTCCCGGCGTAGCACTACCTACAATTATTATCTAAAAGTGGGAAATGAGAAAAAGCAAGTGTGTAAAAAAATGTTTTTGGCCACACTAGGACTGAAAGAGTGGATGGTCACTAATTGGTGCATAAGTGCAGTTAGTGGAATGGTTGCTTCAGCTGATGTCCTTAATAATAGCCGGCGATCAATTCGCCCTTTATCGGAAAGAGGCCTTAACACTGAAAACCAAAGCCAATATTTAAGACATTTTCTGGAAAGCCTTCCTAAGATGCCTTCCCACTACTGTAGGAAGGACACTAAAAAGTTATACCTTGAATACAGTTTTGAATCCAAAGCCCAAATTTACGGAATCTATAAAGAACACTGTGCGAAAGACCAGAAAATAGCCTTCAGCTCCTGTTATTTCTCTGAAACATTTGAAAACCTTAACCTTGCAATTTTTTCTCCAAAGAAAGATCAGTGTAATACTTGTGTTGCATTCAAATCTGGAAATATCACTGAAACAGAATATAATCGACATGTGACTTTAAAAAATCTTGCAAGAAAAACGAAGGATTTGGACAAAACAAAATACATAGAAGGTACTCAGCATGTTTTCGTGACGGACGTTCAGGCTGTAAAAATATGTCCCGTCAATAATGCAAATAAATTTTATTTTAAGACCAGATTAAAAGTGCACAACTTTACTATCTACGATCTACGAGACCATCAATGTTCCAATTACTGGTGGAGTGAAGTAGAGGGAGATCTATGCTCGTCAATTTTTACAACAATAATAATTGACCATTTACAACAATACTGTCAAGATGACTTGCCCATTATAATATGGAGCGATGGCTGTTCTTATCAAAATAGGAACACAGTTCTCTCTAATGCTCTTCTGCAGCATGCAGTTGTGCATGGAAAAATCATTATCCAGAAGTATTTAGAACCGGGTCACACACAAATGGAATGTGACGCGGTTCATAGCCTATTAGAGAGAAAATTAAAAAATAGAGAGATAATGCTCCCGCACGATTATGTAAGAACAACTCAAGGGGCAAGACAAAAACCTTTTCCTCTAACAGCCAAATACATGACCCATGATCAATTTAGAAATTATGATGATAAGGAACTCATACGTTACAGAAGTATCAGACCAGGCCGTGGCACCAATGATCCAACTGTTACAAATTTAAGGGAGATTTATTATTTTCCTCATGGGGAAATAGGGTACAAAATTCATTTCGAGGATGAAATAAAAGATTTTCCTCAAAGATTAAAGGAAGTTGTTCCCAATAAACAAGCATTAAAATTATTTGATGCAAGACTAAAAATTAAAAAACAAAAATTTGAACACTTGCAAGATATAAAGTCTACATTACCACAAGAATATCATGGATTCTACAACAACCTTCAATATGAATAGTCATTATATCTTTTCCATGTTATTATTTTTTTATTTTTTGGTAATAAATAGTTAATGATGTCGTGTATTATTATTTCTTAGTAATACCACGTAATAACTATACGCAGTATTCGAAAATAACACGTAACAAACACTGTAAAATAGTAGAATAATTTTTTTGCTTTTTTCGTTTGTTACTAAAAAGTCATAATAAACAAACGCAATTTTGACTAAAAAATATTATTTAACCATTTGCTACCTACAAAAAATAATAAATTTTGTCTCTCCTGAAAAATGGCTATTTTGTTGTTACGATGTATTGCCGTTAGGCCATCGATATGCAAATGTTCTTTATGCATTTATTTAGGACCGAACTAGGAAATAAGGAAAGGAGAAACTAATTAATTGAAAAATTAAAATAAAATTTAATATCTTTATAATTAATTTAAGAAGATAAAATGAAATTCATAAAAGTTTTATATATAGTAATATGACCTATAAGAATAATGTTGTCAGTTATATTATATATACATATATAGTTTTTTCAGTTTTATTTTTAAAATGCAGTTGTATGCCATAAAGTTGAAATATGATAAATTAAAAACAAAACAATATATCACTGCGATGATAAGTTTTCACAGAAAAAATACCGTTGCTGTGTATGAATTTGTTTTACGCTTTAAGTTATAGGTATGGCTGAACAATACTATAACCATAACATTTTTAATAATATTTACAAAACGCCGACGTATTTTTTACAAAGTGGCTCCAAAGTTGAAATTTGATAAACTAAAAAAAACTAAATCGGTGCTCGACGATGAACTTTCACAGAAAAAACACCGATGCTGTTTATCAATTTATTTTAGATTTTAGTATTCCGAATTTAAACCACTCCGACTCTGGCGCCTTTTAAGCATCTTGGAATATTTTGTTTAAATTTATTGAGGTAATAACCATTTCTGTCGTATATTACTTAATTTGCCCATTTTGCCAATAACAAGTAAATTTCTTCAGAAATGATTTTCGAAGTTGGAAAGAGACAAAGATTTAAAATTTGATATTAGTAGTTGACCATTTACCGCCACAACTTAGGGGTACGACCTACATTTTTAATGGGGGTACTACCTCCTTTAGTAGAATGCCTTAAAGTTTTTTTATAGTGCCTGTGTTTGCTCATAAAGAAAATGCGCACTAGAAAGATCAGGTGCGGGAGAATATAGGCACCAATAAAGGATATGCGCGTAGTCTGATTCTTTGGCGGTAGCATTAAGGGTTGCGATAAAGGAAGTCCAAATAATAGTCCTGCACACGGTGTAATAAAGCACCATAATATAGATTCCGTCTAGTGAGATTTTCGCAGGCGTTATTTTGAAATGTCACTAAATACAAGAAATATCATACAAGGCAACATTAATATTTAGAATACTGTAGAACACGATATTTTTTATACTTTTTATAAATCGTGTATTTACACATCGGCGTTAAAACGAACTTGGTACTACACCATTGAGTTCTCTTTTAAAGCGGCGCGGCGTTTTAAACCTTGCGAGCGATGAATTGGATTTTATGTCTTTGGTTGTTACGTCATTGGTGAGAGATTGGAAAAGGATCCCTTTTTGTTTCCAAAAATGACGTTTAGTCTTGCGCTCAATCAGTTAAATTTCATTTATTTGGTGCTTACGTCATTGGTGAGAGATTAGAAAGAGGACTCATTTATTGCGCCTAAAAATTACGATTCCTCTTGGGCTCGAGCAGTTTAATTTGATTTCTATTGGTGGTTACGTCATTGGTCAGAGATTGGAAAGGATGAAGGGGAGGAAGGAGCACTTTTTTGGGAGTAAAAATGCTTTTTCTTTCGCTTGATTTTTAATTTGTAGTTGCATACTGTATGGAAGCTAAGGAAAATGGCATAGCATTCGGGGAAAATTTTTTTGCAAAATATTTATAGTTTAAATTTAAACGAATATTACGAGATTCCCTTGAGACTGTCAACTATCTAGAAAAACTCGACTATTAGAACTAATACAGGTGTACTATTTTGCAGACGACACCCGTTTTATATATTTCTTTTTGATTTACCCGCTTGGGGCCCATATAAATAGGAGAGAACATTAAAATAGAGTATCATCTTTGCTGCAAGTGCACAGTATATATCATCATTTAACGTGCTTTATTTTCTTTCCTGTGTTTTTTGTGTATTATATTATAGCAAACAAGTAGATACTCTTCAACGTGTAAGTATACAAAATTTAAGAATTTTTCTTCAGTTCAGAAAGAAAAATTGTATAATATATTTAGAAGTTATAGTTATAGTTATACTGTTGCGGAATGTTAAGTAGATACTATATTTTTTTAAATTTTATTTTAGGGGCAAGCGATCGGTAGACTTTGAGTTTAGGGAGTTCTGGGGGGAAATTTCAGAAGAAGTTAATATGTTGCGACCCCCTAAATGAAGTATATGCCGATTTATTTGATTATCAGGAGACGCATTCGCTTGCGCATTGTGTATCGTCAGATTTTAAAATGTCGATGGGGATTGCCAAGAAATTCAGGTTTGTTTCCCTTTCACGTGGTGAAAATTTTTTAAATTTTTTGAAAACTTACTTTGTACAATATGTCGTATAACAATACGATGGCTATAAAACCATATTAATAATTTTGGCTTTAGCTCATAAAAAGCTGTTCCAAAATGTATTTGCGTCTTCGTAAAAATACAGTTTACACAATTTTAGTGTACATTTGAAGAATTTCACTTTAATTCAGTTTATTTTAAAAAGTGATACTTATAAAGGACTAAAAATATTTTTATATAATTGTGTTTATATAATTTCAAATATACTATCCCATTATTTCTATTTTAGGGGCAAATTTGGAGTCCATGGTATACTCAACCGACAATCCAAAGTTGGATATTGTGCATATATGAACCATGGCCTGAACAGAATATTTTATTTAATAACGAAAAAGAGTTATTATCAAAAGCCAAAGTATTTTTATATTTGGAAGGCACTGGTGAATATGCATTTCTACGACATAACAAAGTTGGACATTTCACGTATTGCTTGTGGTTTGGACAACAAAAGTTATGGTGTGGTGGTGAGATGCATGGTGGTGTACGTACAAATGTTACTTAAAATATTATCGTTATATAATATTGTTAAAAGAAATCCATACACAACAATGGTCATTTAAATAATATATGTCGGCCTTTTGCTGACTTTAATAAAAACGTGATTAGGATAAAATTGTGAAAACTTTAAAACTAATTGATTAACAGCAACGGTGTTTTTTTTTGTAAAAGTTTATAGTCTCGTAGCATATGTCTTGCCGTTCTGCGAAGCCAAAAACTTGCATTGCCAAAGGCCGTTGCTAACCTGTCTCCGATTATGTAGCCACCTAGAAGCTGAATATGCATATATTTTGCTTATGTTGCATTCATCCTTATATTATAATGTTCATTTTATTCTTTTTAACTTCAGTCTACTGAAGATATTTCTATTGTAAACGTAACGCTAAAATATATGTTTTAAAATAGTAATAAACCTTTTTTTAAAAAGACATCGTCAATATCCAAGTAGTTAACTGGCGCAGTCGTGACGGATATCGGAAACCAATAGTACATATCGAACATATTGGGTTTGTGGTTTGTGTCAGAGTGGATTTCCGAAAATTGAAAACCCCGTTCATCGTGAACCTGCTATCTTGGAGTGATCGGAAATTGGACCTACATTGCCAAATCTCGCAAGACAGGATATTTTGGGAGGACCACATTGCCAAACAAAAACCTGATCTTATAAAGGATGTTGATGTTCGTCGTTCTTAGTATGTATGTAAGTTCAATTGAAACATATGTCGGAAGTCAATGATATAATTGACCAATTAAGCAACCTTGAACTACAAATGTGCCCTTCAACTGACTCTGCTTTTCAATCAGAAAAAGTAATTAAACAAATAAACTAAATTTTTATACAACCCAAAATAGAAAACACTGCTGCAGGCACAGTACTGAATAACTTAGACAATTCCACTGCTTTCGTCGAAATGGATCACTTTAAACCAGAGTTCCTAAATTGTGTACCACAATTCGACGGAAACCCTAACGATCTAAATAGATATTTGGCAATATATCAAAGTATTATTGATGCGTTTTATAAAATAAACCAACCAAATAATTTTCAAAATATATACTTGCTAAATTGTATCATCGGTAAACTAGCCGGGAACGCAAAACTAATTTAGGTAGCCAGAATGCACAAACATGGGAAGAACTAAAGATTATCTGAAGTGGACACTTTGCCGATCAACGCGATGAGACTTGTCTAAACAGAGACCTTGTCATACTTAGACAAATTTCAGAAAAATCGTATCAATTTTATGAACGTATTTTACATATTCTAAATCTACTTTGCTCTTATGTAAATATTCATGAAGCAAACGATGATACAAAGAATCTGAAAAGTAATCTTTATAATGATTTAGCTTTAAAAACATTTCTATCTGGCCTAAGAGAAACATTGGGAACCACCATACGTTGTATACGGCCAAAAGTTTGTATGAAGCTTTACAATTTGTTAATGCAGAATATAACACTTTCAAAATTTGTCAAAAATTCCAATAAAGTTAAATTATAATAAAATACCACAAAGATTTCCCACTAACTAGTAAGTATTTAAAAATAGACCCAACCAGACAGATGTCTTTAAACCCAATCCGATTAATCAATTATCAAAATTATCAAACCACCTACGCAAATGAGCACGAATATAAGACAGACAAATAGTACCTTCAGAACAAAAACTAGTTATCAACCTCCATTAAAAAAGTATTTCGAATCACAGGCTAATCAACCACAAAATAGCATAGCAGAAGAATTGTATAATATAAATACTGTCAATAAGGACCAATATTATTCTGATAATATTGAATAAAACTATTATTGTGATGATGAAAATAATCTTTGAAAATATAAAATATATAATATGCAAAAAGTATGCATATATCCTATATGTCTAAAAATCTTTATTCAAAACACCACATCAAGATGACAGTCAAACATTTCGGATATATTAAATCGTAAATCCATTTAACCAAATAAACCCAAAGATAAATCGCAAATACACGATAACTACGGGGATTATTAGATATTAGGGGATTATAAGATTGAGCCGCTCTCTCCCTTTTCTATTCGAATTAGGACTAGAAATCTGACATGCATAGGAAAAGGGATATACCATTCTGTTGTTGATTATCGGAAATTAATGTTCTTTGGTGCCATCTATACCGGACTATCCGATAAGCTTAGCAACCATCTCTTTGACATTCGATCGTATCCAGTGATTTTCACCAGCTCCCGAGGACATCCAAGAGCCTTCATAAAACGACGCATATGGGTAGTAGCGGATAACACAACTATTTTTCATTACAATGACTTTATTAATTTTACTCTAAAGAGGTTAAAAATACATTTTTATTATCTTCTATCAAACACGTAATTCAGTGCTACGGCGAAACAGTTATGCTGACATTTTTCACCACTAATTTTTGAATTATGACATTGGCCGAGAGATTTATGATGTAGCTATTAAACAAAACTTAATAGTTAAAGAGACGGTGACAATAGGGGGTCCGTGAAGTGGAATATCAGTAATTTGGTTTTTCGTGGAGTTTAGGTCTCCCTCTACAACTTTTATATCTGATGAAATGCCGTAGAGCGCTGCTGAGAGGCGCTGTACCGCTTTGGATAGGAAATTCTCAATAAGTTCAAAATTATATCGAGCCATCACTGAAAATTAATTTACAGTGACCTAAAAGTTACGGGAAACACATTTTCTGACAAGTCAACCCTTGCACATACTTTTCCGTGCGTGTTAAAAAAAATTAATGGAAAAATTATAAAGTCTCAAGTGACATGGGTCCAAGTGGGCTTAATTGATTTTTATTCACATGGAGATGACTCGTAAACAATTTTCTGATGTAAAGAATATTGCGAAAGTGCGGTATTTTATCGAAAAGTCCGCTTGTTCCACGTCAATTGCTTGCCGTGCTCGAAATAATCTCAGAATTGTAATAATATTTTCTTAAATTTTACAATAACACGATATAGGAGAGGGGGCTTGAAACTCATACCATCGATTCAGAGGACGAAAAAACTTTGGTGAGTCGTGTCTTGTTTGTCTTAATCACCATCACCCGTCATACAACTGAACGATACCTGCCTTCCGGTATCTCTGCGTAATATTGTCAGAATTCCGCCTAGCTAGGTGCGATTCTTCTGAAAGTTTTTTTTCCACAATATTTGCGTGTCAAGGAATGTAGTGTGACAATTTTCTGACATGTCACGATCGTTTTCCGAGGAGATTTAAAAAAAATCCAATAATGAAATGGCGAGATCTGGAACGACAAAATTACTGATATTCCACTTCACGGACCCCCTATCGTCACCGTTTCTCTAGCTATAACTGAAATAAGCTTTTTCACTTGTAATCTTCCTAGGGCTGGATTATTACCGGAAATTTTTCGAGTTCACGAATGTTTTAAAAATTATCCCGAGTCGAGGACGTGGTATAATTTTTTCAAGGATTAATACAGTAACAGATACTATTGACACTAACAGCTTGTAAAATTTCCGAACATCGGATTTCGGTTTCATGGTCGTGAATAAGACTCCACTCGTCGCTCAGTCAAAGATTCCAAAATTCAGATTCAATTATGTGTTGTCCTTCCCGTGTTTCTGGCCGATTAAGTAAAAACAAAGTCTGGAACTTGCAATTATTTCACAACCTACTGACTATGTTTTTTAAATTGTAAAGTCTGTAGTATAATTAATAATGGCACACCGACATAATAGATTTATGTTAGTTTTTTGAAAATATTCAATCAAGTGATAAAACAGCTTTGGAGTCAACTAGGCATTGTCAGATGAGTGGTTATTATAGCTTATACTATTATTGGGACATTTTCGATTAATTGGTATCTTACGACTGTACCTACTGAATTATTACGTACATAACAGATTATTACACAATTAGAAATACTTTATCCTAACCGAATAAATATGTGGTTTAAACAGTTCTAGCTACATCAATTGACATGCTTTGTCTTTTGTTACATATGCCAACAACTGCGCATCTGTAATTATTTTGGTCCTGATAAAGGGTAGAGGGTCAAAATGTAGAAACTGATTAGGAAAGGAAATGAATTGTCCAATAAACCCGAAACACATTTCTATTCTTAAATACATGAATGGACGAAACCTACAAACGACTTACAAACGTTGCGGGAGGAGGTATTAATTACAGAAAAACAGACATGCTTGCCGATTACCTTCCTTTCGGTATATCTTTATTCGTGTTGATTGCCACTTAAAAGCTGTACGACGCCCCGGGGATAATGAAATAGCGTTGCAAATGCGATTCATTTTATTCGGCTAATTTAAATTTTAGTTAAATAGTCATGGGAATTTCCCTACTCATTAGAATTGGTAAATTTGAAGGCCTTCCTCATGACCTAAAAATTGAAATAGCTGCGATAATTAATTAAAATAGATGTAGATTTCAGTTAATAATCAGTTCTTAAACGAGGACCATGACCACAAGAATATACATGTTTGGAAAATAACTGTTATAATCAGACGCCTAACGGACGGAAAAGAGAACGTAATATACCAGCTAGTAAACTTTGGTGTTATTCTTAATTTTGGTTGAACAACTGTTAGTTTTATTGCTGTGTGTTTGTGTGAATTGTGTTATTAATTTCGTCTTGTTGGCATTTGTTATTCATTAGATTAAACTAAAGTATGTCTTTTGTGGATACCGCGGATGAACGTGAAAATACCTTTTACACCTTCTAAGACACGACCAAATAAGGGACATTTGGACTCCCGAACAAAAAAAATGAGTGTTTAACGGCCTTTGTGTCTAAAAAGTCTGGTGATTGCCACGATGAAACGACTGGATAGTCATTTGAAATGTAAGCATAATAAAATAGTATTGCGCCCCACCCCTGTGAGTTGAACCAAATAGAATCATTTGGGCAAATATGAGGAATTACGTGGCCGATAGAAACCAAACATTTAAATTTGTCGAAATTAAAATTCTATTTAACGAGGCGATATTATTAATTTCTCCAGAGAAATGACAATGTTCAATGTAGTTCAAGCATATCAGTTAGAATCAGAATAATAAAATAAAGTAAGACATTACGTAAGATTTATTAATATTACACTAAAATTTCAACATTTATTTAATTTGCGCAGTGCACAAGCATAATACGTATTTGATATGTGAATAGACTATAGACAGTTTGCGTGTAAATATATTGAAGAACGGGATGGCACTTTTGAGCATATTTTACGAAAAAATTAGAGATTATATTTTGTTTTAGTATAAGTTACTAGTAGTTTGCTAATTTAAACAATGTTTTATCTTTGATGATATCAAAGTTACAAATGGTAGACTCTTAATTTACATAATACTGTATACTTCTTTTGTCGATTCTTTACAATAGGCTAACTAAATAGTGGCACTTGACGGCATTCTTTTTAGGACACAGATATCCCTTCCAAATACACCGACCCTTTAATATGGTCCGTGAACCGTCCGTAATAAATATCATCTAGCGATAACGCCTAGTACAATTAAATTCTATAAATTGCCGTCATGAATTAGTCCGCTGGGTGTATAATGTAAAATGATGACAATATTACAACACAAATTATACCTTTGTTTTTGGAATTATTCCAGTTTTACGTGGACTATATTTATAGAGGAAATGTATTTATTCGCTTTTATGTAAAAAGGAAAATAAATTATTACTTTAATTAAGCTTATAAGGTATTGCAATGCCAATATTTAATAGGAATTTATGTCGCATAAATAAAACACTGTTAAAAATAGTTGTAGGTTATATTTATCTGGTAATCAGCATTATAAAAATATAATTTGTAATTGGCAATGTTACGGTTAACTGGATGTTGACCCAATGCACTGATATAATTTACTCCGGTTTGGTGTATTTACTTTCAGTGGTGATTTGTATATGTCTTCTTTAAGTATCAACGCTTTAGTTTTGACATTGGTAGCAATGACGCATCCAGGGAATTTTTACAGATTCAGTGCTGTAGCAGTTTTACGCTTGAGTTAGCTGACCAGATAATCAGCCCTATGAAGCTTCCACACCGATTAAGTTAACACGCCATTAAACTTAACAATGATGACACTCCGACATGCTACGGCAAGGGATCAACTTGGTATAATGTTTCCATTTTTAACACCCCATGTTAAGAATTTTAAGAAGTTAACTTTGCTTTAAACAGGTTCAAATTCCTCTACAGGCAAGCAAACCATGTTAAGATTCTACATGCAGCCTCAATATAAAAAATGGAAAGTTATCATGTGTCCAATCGGAATAACCTTGAAACGTCATTTCATGATGGATGATGGGAGCTTGCTGTCAATGTGGCAAAACTTTTGAGGGTTTTAAGGGTCGATTTATACACTTGACGTTCCGTTTGCGTTCGCCGTTCCGTCCGCTCTTTCAAATTAAAAGCACAGGATTCCCTAAGAGCAGTTACTGTTGCTGTTTGTCTCGCCGTTCTTGCCGCTTCCCTTCTGTTCAATAATTTTATGCTCTTTTATCTCTGTTCCTACGAACAGAGGGAGTAAACTGCGAACCGAAGGGTAGCGCAAACGGAACGTCAAGTTTATAAATCTACCTTTAGTGAACCTAGTGATGCCTAGCTTTTAAAGGGAAAATAAGTTGACAATTACTAGAAGCATCATACGATGATGTATCATAAAATTTTGGTTTTTAAAGGGGCAGATAACAAGTGTGAAAGCATTATAGGGTTGATTAAAATCTAGGTTTACATTTAACCCATTAAAAGGGGTTATAGGTTTGATTTGTACTGACAGTTATCCAAAATATAAGGTTTTCCGCTGTATTAAGATGATGTGGACAGCAATAGTATAATAATGTAGCCATCGCTTGGCTGGATCGATGTGGTTCCCTGAATGAATCCTAAAACTAATATTATGAGACACAGTAAAATAACGTTAAGGTTCCACTATATTTTATCAAATATGACATGTTTCGGTGACACTGTAGCTTCGTCTGATGACGAGATGGAAATTTAAAGTTGTTTTGCAGTTTCTCATAAATACATTTATTAAAAATAATTAAATAATGATTGTCTTGCGGACACATAATAATTAAACGAGTCGCCAAAAAGAACGATACGTTGATTTTTAAATGCCTTTCTTCATATATCTTTGATTAGACTAGTCATGAAATGAATAACTAACTGTGCATTGTCTAATAGCATTCAATGTTGTATATCAAAAATTTCAATTGGTTCATTATTTTGCGTTCCATAGTATTTTGCAACTAAAAATGTGTTTTGTGAGATGGGGACATCAAATTTAATTTAAATATATTGCAAATGAATGATTACAATATATGAGGACGAGATTCGATCATATATAAAAGTGAAATGTTGCACAAAGGTTTCGGTAGGGTCATAAATTCCTTGAAGATGTCCAAAGAACTAGAAGATCTACAGGAGCAAACGATCTTCAGGTTCTCACTAAACTGGAAACAATGGTTATCACAGACCGTCGTTTGATAGTATTTAATAATCATAAAGCATTATATATAGTATGTCCAAACCATTTTGACAATTTAAGGCCGTCGGTAATAGGTCCACACTTTTTCAAAAATTCACATACTTGTTCTTTTCTGATGGAATAAAATGATTTCAAAGTGGACTAAATTTTAAACCCTTTTTAAATGAACAAACCCTTTTAAATAGATAAACATTTTTTTTACTTATCTCTAGCTATCATGGCTTAACGACCAATTAAATTTGGTACATAATTAAGTTGCATCTTTTCAATTTGTTGATAATATTTTTTGTTTTCAGGAGTACCTAAATACAAAATTTGAAACAATAGACGGTATACTTCAGCATTTTAATGCATCTTGTAGTGAAAATGGTAAGTTAATGAACTTATTTATTGAGTATTGTCATGGAAACAAAATCATTAGTTACTATCCAACAACGGACAAAAAGTTTAGCTAACCTTTGTGTTTGGTCTTTGGTTTTAATGTTACTCAACTCTAACGTTTAAAGTACGGAAATGTTTACACATGTAAACATGTTGAAGTTGTTAATTATCCGATACTTTTATAACGAACAATTCTCAAAAGTCAATCGCTTTATGTTTTTCATGCAATATAAAATTTAAAATCGAAGATTATGAAACAAATTTGCAAAGTGGTTAAAAATTAAAAGAAGTTTCCTCGCTAATCTATTATTTTAGTTGTTCACAATATAATAAATACGCTTAGATTTATCAAGCAAAAATGATTTTGATTAACAAAGTAATATTTAATAAAGCACCTAAAAGTGGTCAATATCTTGTATCAGAGCCAAATAAGCCGTACTCATTCCTGCCTTAGTAATGTTTTGACATTCTAACATAAGGCGATTTTCATTATTGTCTCTTGAAATTAGATTACTATTGATAATTATGCTTAATCAGCAAACCATTTTTATCCAATATTTGTTATTATCGGCTCTGTTGAAGTATGTAGTAATTTATTTTTTTTATACATGGTGAGTCGGGCCGAACGGACGAAACTCCAGGAATGTATTGTACAAGTGAAAATAATTTTCATAACTCATATGTGGTTATGCGATTTTTATTTATTTTAGTTAATAGTTATAGCTTAATTACAAATAAACAAAGTTTTATACATTAGTACTGTTATAAATTATAGACTATTAGATATAAATTCACAAAGTAATGCGACTGTACAGACAAACAACCGAATTGGGGCGATATTTAGCCAAGCAGTTGGCTAATCCGCCATATGACCCCATCCGGATGCAAGTCCAGTGGAGTTAAACTAATTAAACAGGAAACGAATAAATCCAGTAATAATATTAATATGTAGAGAAGTACTAAATTACTATGCAGCAGCCCATCATTGAAAGACCATGCATGGATACATTCATACACATATTTATATTTACAATTACATTCATACACACACACACATACCCACTTATACACAAGTATCCAGCCTAGAGTCGCAATAACTACTGTGGTTCAATAAGCCGAAGTCTTCTCTTAAATGCTCCCACGCTCAACGACAACTCGTTTGGTAAACCATTGTACAACCGCGTAGCCTGATAGGTAAACCCACTCCGAAACAAGGCCGTCAAATGTCTGGTATCGCCAGCATACCCTATATCGCCTATTTCTATTATGAACTACATCGCGATTTATAAGCCTCTTACGAAGATAAGAAGGGGTTCCAGTAGTCATTACTTTATGAATGAAAACCCCAAACTGCAACGTCCTTTAGTCATGCTTAACCAACCCAGGCTCTACGTGATCGAACTTACGCAGAGAACAAACAAAACGGCACTATGAATTTTGAACTCTTTGTATTCTTCCACTATCTCTTAAAGTCGGGAATGGGCCATACACGTAGCTGCAATAATTTAAAAATGGGAGTTCCCGCAAGCAAAGGTTTCAAATTTGACGATATAGTAATTTGAAATTGCAGAACGATTTTCTAATAAGAGAGTTGACATGCTCTGTAAACCTAAGGCTGTTATCCACTCATATCATAGCGTTCCTTTAATAAATGCTCAAAAATATCGCCATTCACCTAAAAATTTTCAGCTTCATCTACGAAGGGTGCTCTCCTGATTGATTCATGTCTCTAATATTCGCTGCAGTATTTCTAATATGTGTGTCGACTTTTACGTTCTAAATTTCATTTTTAAACCAGCCCTATAAACAAAAGTCTAGTGATGTGATGTCTGAAGATCGTGGAAACCAACTAAAAGGACCACCATGGCCAACCAAATGTGAAGGAGCTTTATCCTACTGATAGTTGCATTATGCTCACATAACCATCCTCTCTCATTGTCTTTGTAATTAATTTTATGGTAAATTAAAGCAGTGCTCTCGCGTGAGGCGATGCTCCAAAATGAAATGGCCAATTAAATACCAATGGACCATACTATCCCACACAAAATTACTTTCCACTATTGCGTGGAGATTTTCGTATGACCATACATGAGAGTTGGGAATATTATTAATTTGAACCGTTTACAAGAACGTTAGGTAACATTTTTTTAATTACGCAATAACTTGAAAGCAAATGTATGATGTGATTAAATAAAACGTCAACGCCCCTACAAGCAGATTTAAAACATGCATCTTTATAACGAATGAAGTAATTGTGTATTCAAGCGTCATTATTTTATACTTATTTTAAAAAATAAAATAGTGTATTTATATTTAAAGTAAATTTATAAACTCGACATCTCTATTTTCAGAAAACAAAACCGATGAAGCTGATCACCATGCACGTCAATGTGCCCAATGGATTAGTACTAATTTAGTTAATTATATAAAACCGTAAATAGGTAATATTATTTAAAATTAATTTATAAAATAATAAATCGTAGTTCTCGGTCAATATTTTGTTTTGATTTTCATTTATAGTTACCAAAATAGTTTCTTCCTTTCTTTCTAAATAGAAACATTTTTTTTAAAGTTTTATAGGTATTGGACTTTTGGTCGCCTGTGATAGCGATCATATATAACACTAAATATTGGAATTTTAGTGCAATCATTAACTGCTGATGAACTTTTCACAAAGCTCGTATAAATACGAAGAATATACAGCGTCATAATTAAATATGTAGGCGAAGTTGAGAGTGTTATTCCTTACTCAATTTTAAGACAAAAAGTTTATATAAGCATAGGTCCTAAATGGCTTTGTTTTTATTATACAGGCTTGTTGGCATATTTTCTTTTCGAAAAAATTTAACGCAGCTTACTAAAAGTTATGCGGGCTGTCAAATGTTGTTTTTTCTTCCATGGCACTCTTTGTTGTTGCTTTCAAAACATTTTATTAAACAATATTATGCATAATTTTATATTTTTTAGTTTTTATCGAAAAGAGTTAATATGAGCGAAAAACTAAAGAGAAGACTTTTGTTGTTTTCATTGTTGAATCAGGCAATACAAAAAAAAAGTGGCTTATTTGGCGTATTTTTTTTTGTAAAATTAAACATCGGGCATGCCACTGGAAAAATGACAGAAACAAATTTCGCTTAAACGACTCCTCTGTATATATAAAAAGTATCACCAAGTTTCAACGTCATACTGATTTGCGTCGTCTAGTTATTTAGGGAAACCTTTTTTCAATATTTCAACATCCTGTAGAATAAAAACAAAGCCGTTTAGGACCTATGTTGCGATATAACACTGTGGGCTTCATTTATGCTTAAATGTTAACGATTTGCACCACACTACACCAACGACACTTCTTCTGGCTAATATAATGTTTAACACGGGCTATAAAATAAATCCGCACCATTCTCTGGAGGTCGCCATGTCTCCATTGAATAACCGTTGACGACACTTAATGAATGCCCATATTTTTGTCTTGGTGGTCATCTGGGTTTACTTATTTCTATGCTGAAAACATCTATAATCATCAGGCACAGAAGTCCGTATTGTCGAGTTTGCTCGCTTAGCATTACGGTTTTTTTAGTTGTTTAGTTTTCATAATATAGGTGAAAGATCTATATGCATGAAATATAAAAGTGGGACAAAGATCGTTTTTAACAGAATTCAATGATGCCAAATTTCTGATGATTGCCCATAGATCTAGCGCGTGTGTTTGAAACCGAAAGTTAATTCTATTGAATAGGTTTGTCATGTGTACCTACTATTGTTTATAGTTTTCTAATAGCATCAAATTATAAATTTTTAGGGAAATTGCTATGGCAACGCTGTACGGGCGTTTTACTACGGACGACCCTGAATTATAGGAACTTACCATAATTCATTCATTTCTAATGCTGCAGTCTTGTTCAGCCGTTTTTTAATCTATTGGATTAATTTTCAGTATTTTTCGAATTAGAACTATTTATCTGTAATGGTGCGCCGGGGAGTGTAAAAAGTCGACCATTCCCTCAGATTAATTTCAATAAAATAAGTAAAAACTTACTGAATATATTAGTTACGAAAAAAACATACAATAATTTACCCATTTCTGTATTGGAAATATTTACGATGATATTGGAATATTTTGATTCTATCAAAAAATTCAATTCAAATATTCCAGTCTTATTTAAATATAAGAATTAATTATAAAACAATAAAAAAATTACATTTACGCAGGAGCATGAGAACGAGAAGTATTAATACAAAACAATATCGTTTAGAAATGAATAAAACTGGCCGTTATATAACAAAAAAAGTGTACTATATGTTATATAAACATTATTTTACATTTACTTAAAAAAATATTCTTAAATTTTAAGGTTCAAGAAGTAGTCCATTCTCACAGTGGTAAAAATATTAAGTAATATAAATAAAAGTATGTCTAAACTATAGATATTTTTAATAAATAAATCCTCTAAAAAACGTGGGGGCATCGTTTCATTGTGTCAAAGATCAAAATTCTTATTATATTTCAACCTTAGGAATGGCCATCATCAGTAGTAGAATAAAAATAAGCAACAAACTCATATCTGGATACACAATCCCTAGGAAATATATTTAAATCTAAATATAAAAATTTTAAAATAAATATAAAGTGACAATAAAAAACTCAGTCTAATTTTTCGTACCATAAGTAGTTGTGCACACAGTAAAACTACCGAAGAGAGAAGAAAACACTTATGTTTTGATTTTCATTTTGGTTTGTCAATGTTTCACCGTCACAGCCGCTGAATCAGATGTATACATCAGATGTTATAAAATTTAACTATTGATTTATTGATTTCAATTTGTGAGGATAAAAGGGCCCTTACATATGGTTTTAAGCAATTGAGGAGCTCGCGTGCAAAACGGGTTATATTCACTTTTTACACAAAATCACTTTTCCGAGGTTTTCGAATCAATTTCGTGGGATCTATCGTATGGTTAGGAAAAGTTAGCTCTTGCGAACAAAACCGGTTATAACCAAATTTTTGTAGCAAAAGCATATATAACCACTTTATCGAATATATACTTTTACACCATCTCGAAAGTTTAAATTACGAAGAAAAAAGTTGTATCAGATTATTTTGCGACGGATGTGCAGGATAGAACAAAAACTCTGATATTATTCATGCTTTGATGTTTTGGCTAAAAAATAAGTCCCCTGTACATGTTACCAAAATAGTTCCAGTTCGAGGACATAGCTTTCTACCGGCCGACAGAGTTTTCGGAAGGTTGGAGAAAATTGTAAGGAAAAATCCACTGGTGACAACCAAACAAGAATATATATTTTATATTATTTATTCAGAAGTGGGATCTGTAAAAAATCGCTTAGTTTGGATTGGCAGATGTATAACATAAAAGAACATCTAAAGGTATTTAAAAAGGTTAAAGGAATTTCCAATTGCAAAAGAATTGAATTGCAAAAATGTATAAACAAAAAAAAATTAAGTTACTGTTAAAATAAGAACTCTTCAATACTATTAATTTATTTCACATAATACTTGGCAATCTCTGTTAAAAAAAAGGAAAATCTGACATCATTCGGCTAAATATGGGACGACTTGGTAACGCTATCCCAGACAAAAAGAAAAAGTTTACGCCACTTGATGAAGGAGCATTATGGGGAAGAATGGGAAAGTAGGGAGGATCTTCTATGGTATAGGAATATACTGCAGGTCAACAGTGAGGAAAAAAATGAAGATGTAGAAGGAAATATTAACCAGGACGCTGAAGACAGGGCCTGTGATTGTTTAGAAGAAGAAACTGCCGTACACATTTAAAAATTTAGTTTGTTTATTATTTAAAAATAAATAAAACGCCTATTTATTTTTTTAAATGGTTCTTATTTGGGTGCAAAAACGGATATATCCATTTTTTTTTCGTAATTACACAAAGAATTTCACTTTTATTATGAAAAAATATACATTACTCTGATAAGTAAAAAAAATAAAATAAAAACTCTTCTTCAAAAAATTTTTATATTTTCAAATTTTTATATTGGCACATTTTTAACGTTTCCTGAACATTTTACAAAACTGGATATACCCGGTTTTGCACGCGAGCTCCTCAATTAATGAAAGATCTATCGAAATTTTATGCTAGTTATAAATAAGTCTGGAGGAAATAATTAATTCTAACTGGCGGTTCGGAAAATTAACTCTTCATTTTATCCCCAGACGAGGGATGAGTTTATTGCAAGATCATTAAAGTGGCTCGACCAAAATTCGGGACGGCACCACACTTAAATTAAAATAAACGATATTCTGACAAATGTTTAACATTTAAAAACAGCTCTCTTCTTAGAGTATTTCACTTGTATACAGCGTGTGTGGTAGAAATGTAACAAATGGGAAACTTTTTTATTCTTGATTTTATCGAAAAGAAGTCGCTCCTGTTAAAACGTTTTGCTTGGTTGAAAACATCCTTAGCCATAGTCGAATATCCGAAATATCGTATAGAGTGGCAAAACAGGTGAAATTGATCTAAGAATAAAATACTCTTATTTCTAAAAATACATCAAACTGTTCTCTCGCTCTCTCTCTCTCTAAGCATGTTAACAAGAAACAGTCACCTGTTAAGTCATTTTATAAAATTAAACAAAATAACATTTTATTTCAAGACACAACCTAAAAACAATGAGTTAGAAAGAATAAGAAATTAAATACATAACTTAACGTAAAAAAAGTCCTAACTGTATAAAACAACTGTCAAATTTCTGTGGAGCCCCCATCATTTTCGATACAACATTCTATTTCTGCCCTCGGCAACTCATTGCAGGCTTGCAATATTCTGTTTTATAGAAACTCAGCACTTGGGGATCTATCTCGGTAGGCAATTTCTTTCAATCTACCCTATATAATCTAAGAGCGTCAAATCAAGTGCTCTCGTAGGACAATTTGTAAACTGTCTGTCTCTATGCATCCCATTCATCTTTTCGGGATATTAGTAGTCAGCGAATAAAAAAAATTAATGAATAAAATAATAATAAAAATAAAATGACCTAATTATGTCTCATCGGTGTCTGTTTCTTGTCAGCATATTTAGAGAGAGAACATAATTCTAGAGATTCAAAACGGCATTTTGATGTGTTTTTAGAAATTAGGGTATTTTATTCTTAGATCAATCAAATTCAAAATCAATTTCACATTTTTTTGGCATACAGTATTTCGGATATTCGAGTATGGATGGCTAAGGAAGTTTTCAACTAAGCAAAACTTTTTAGGAAGAGTGAAGTTGTTACCCGCTGTATAATACCTTATAAGTTTTCAAGAGTGCGAAGAGGTGACAGGTAGGGGAGTTTCACTTGTTAATTATGCAGATGATACAAACATATTGTCTGATGCGCCCACTGTGGACGGTGGCTTGGGGGCTATGGATAGGGTTCTAGCCTCTACGGAGAGTAATAAGGTTGTGCTCAATATGTTACTTGCTTCGCATTCTGGGGTGCTATGTGGATGCTAGTGGCCTGCTTATGACTTACCACGCAAACTTACTTCCTATTCTTCGTTACGGGGTCATGTTTTGCAGGCACTTGCAGGCTTACATATATGCGAGTGTGTGATTTATTTGTATAAAAATAAACACAATACCAATCATTTGATTATAATATTCCTTTGCACAAGCTGACCCTTTTTGAGCGCAGTTCTGACTTTTCATGCATAAAATAAACTCCTGGACAAAATTAACGCAACATCATAAATTTCCCATATTTTTGATGCTATTTTTTTTTCTGAATTTATGATCTGATTTGAATGATTTTTTTTGCATTGTAGGTTGGTTCCTTGACGATAGTTAGTTTTCACTGTTTATGATAAAAATTTAATTTTCGATTTATACTGGGTGTACTAAAAATGCTATGTTTTTTACCGACAATTCCTATCACCCTGTGGAGTATATTAGTAACCGAAGCATATTGCAGTTGACCTTAAACGGTAGGTCCATCTTTCCCCAACATTTTCTTTTTTGGTTTACTTCATTATATCTGTTATTAAAGGTTTGTTTGTTGTATAGCGTAACATGTTTTTATAGACTTTAATATTCAACATATTCATTGTTAAATGTTTTCAAGTAGGTTTCAAGATTAAAATACTCGTCGGGCAACTGGGCATACGAAACGAGCGTTTAATAAGCAGTTTCCGAACAGTTTTTATCAGTATGGCGAATTTTATTTGACCTTTGTAACTTTAAAACACAACATCTGCTGACACATCGCTTGCAATGTCAGAAAAAGTATTAAAGTCTATAAAAACATGTTACTCTATAAAACGTCTCCTTTAATAACAGAGATAATGAAGTAAACCAAAAAAGAAAATGTTGGGGAAAGATGGACCTACCGTCAACTGTGCAATATGTTTCGGTTGCTAATATACTCCACAGGGTGATGCGAATTTTCGGAAAAAACATAGCATTTTTAGTACACCCAGTATAAATCGAAAATTAAATTTTTATCATAAGCAGCGAAAACTATAACATTGTCAAGGCATAACATCTACAATGCAAAAAAAATCATTCAAATCGGATCATAAATTCAGAAAAAAAATATGGCAAATTTATGATGTTGCGTTAATTTTGTCCAGGAGTTTATTATAATAAACTCCCCTTGGAGCTAAAGTAAACTGACAACTTGCACTGGTTTAAAAAGAATGCACTAAAGTACATTATTAGAATAGAACCATACAGTAGCGGAGAGTATAAGCATTTTTTCATGACGTGATTTCTCTTTTTCTCGGGCCAGATTAAAACAACTTTCTTCTTTGTAAGTTTGTATATGGCTTTAATTTATTGAAAATTTGTTGTGTTCTCATGTGTTGTGGTTTTGTTGTGTTCTCATGTGTAGTGGTTTTGTTTTTCTTTTTAGCTTTGCTAGAAAACATCCTTGAGGTGTATTTTAGAATGTATTTTAAAATTTGTTTGTTTACTTGAACTTTACGATTTTCTCTAGATATGATGCATTTTGTTATATCCATTATTTTGTTATTGTATTTTTCTAAAATATAAGAATTTTTAATTATACAGGGGAGTTAATATCACTTCAAATTACAAACCTTCCTGGATGCTGCATTAAATGAACAGGACGAAAATTCCTCTTGATTTAAGCGTATAGGAAGTATCTACTTTCAGCATAATAAATCATACAACGAGAATTTAAGAAATAAAGCTAATGTTTCTGTAGAAGAAAACAATCTCAGTATATTCCCATCCGCTAGCAATGAAAATACTCATCTTATAACACTAATATTATTATCATTATAACACTAGTAAAATAAACTGCTTAATGTTGGAAATAAGTATTTATTGTCAATTTATAGAAAACATGTTATCAACTACCATGTGGCTTATAGTCCCTTAAATTATTTGAAGAACGTTTAGTTTCTCTATTGTTGAAAATCTTGGTTCCTACTAGAAATACTGTAAAACATTAAATCCGTTCAAAATGGATACAAGATAATCAATATTCTCAGGTCGGAACAGATTGAGAAGAGGTCGGGAAACTAAAATCTGTAGTACGTGACGTAAAATATTTTCTGCTAATTAAGGATACTTGACAGTCTGATCGCAACAACATCTCATATTTATGCGGTCAATGTTATTTTCTATACAGAGTCAGTTTTTTTAAATGGGGTTACAAGGCATTAAATGTTGGTGAAGTAATAGGTCAACACATTTCAATATATTTGGGATTTTGAGGGGTGCGGGAAACCTTGGTAATTTACATAGCATGATATTCGTCAGTTTATAAAATTGGAATTTATAGAATTGGAATATGTAGAAAATTACGTATGTGTAGGTACAAAAAAATTTTGTTCTTCTTTTTCGGTTACAACATTAATTGAGCAATAAACTGAGAAATGTTTGTTTGGTTTGGTTAATGTAATATTTTTTTCACTACTAAGCCATTTATTAAATCTTGCTTTATTTATTAATTTATTAATTTTACGCACTTGCACTATACTTACACTTTCTCTATTAATCATTTCAGTCAAGTTACCATAATTTGAAGTTACACAATATATTGTTTTCTTATGTTTTTCTGTCAAATTATTATAATTTGCAGAAATTATTGTCAATTTTTCGGAAATGTATCCAATTATTTCTATAAAATGTATGAACAAAATGTGTAGCATTAACATTGTGTGCCCCTCCAGAAATAAGGAAGTTTGTTTAAGAATGTTTAAAAAAATGTGAAACTATTTTCATAGTATATTTCCAAGAACAGACTGGAAGGAAAAAATTATCGAGTTTATAGGTTCAATATTCAATGCTAAAAGCTACAATTTAATTAAAAGAAGATATCGATATTTCTAAATATTTCAAGTTGGTACCGTTTCTGAAACACCATTACACAAATTATAAACTATATAATAGAAATATTTGGTGTTCACATAGGAAGAAATATATAGGTCTATTGAAGTTACATCAGATGAAACTTTTATCAACTAAGGTAGGTGTTATGCTTGAACAATGAAGATATCGTTAATAGTACTTACTTTATTTATTTTGTTATAGTATAGTGGACGTTCAGGTTCTTGTGGAATAAAACATTAGATATACTTGTAGGTAGGAAAATGTAGGTGTAAAGGCTTTACATTTTCCGATATGGCTTTATTCTCTACGTCTACTATATGCTCAATATTATTATAAGCTTCTATCTTCTGATCTTAATTGTCTACAGATATATTAACCTAAACTACTTAAATTTAACCCTAGACTGTGGAGTAATGTAAGTAGTATTGTTATAATTGTTGTGTATCATAACATAATATCAAAACATTGGTCGTGACCCGGTTCCTGTTACTTATTAATTATAACAATAATATAGAACTTATTCTTATTTTATGTAAAATAGGTAAAATGGAATAAACTCTAGTTTTAACTCACAATAGATTGTGCTTATTAGTGCTATGGCTGAAGCATGCAGGACAGATGAACTATGGAATTACCTTTTAAGGACTAGGATGTACGAGATGATATTATTATTGTTAATATTAGCACTAGCTAAAATGGTTCGTCCAAAAAAATATAAAAATAGACCATTCCAGATCTAACAAAACTATTTATTAGCTTTAAAAGTAATAATACAATTCGTAAAATGTCGAAGGTAATTGCAGAATTCATAAAATTTCCAGTAATCAGTGATCTTGCTTTTTCTCGATTTGGCTGAACATAAAATGTAAGTGAAAAGGTGTTTTCAAAACTGACATGTGTCAAAAACAAATGAAGACTCTGGTGCAAAAAGGAGGCAGCTCCACCTTTTTGTCAATTTAAGGTTTTCAGTTTAAACGATTTCAAATTAAGTGCCGCATCATCTAGTGAAGAAACGAGGCAGCTCCCTATAGTATTAAGGTTGTTATATAGTAAAAGTAGAAATACCCAGTTTTTATTCGGTGCAAAAAGGAGGCAGGACGAGGAGCTGCCTCTTTTTTGCACCGAGTATAGTTTATGGTTTTGCCGCTTCGATGCAGCACCGTATAACAAATGAGCCGCACAGCAGTCTTTAGTATTTACTTGTTAAACAGCCGACTCCAGACCGGTTATGACCTTAATATTATAGGTTAGGTGCAAATAAATAAGCCAAAATAAGTTAAAACAAGTTGTTTTTGATGGCGAATAAAGCAAGGTAAGTGTAGAAACTTAATTTTAATAATAATTATTAAATATAAGCAAAAATGTTCAAAATCTTGCTGATTGTACTATCTTAAACTTCGAGTTTGAATTCGTTGTTTATATATTGTAGGAGTATGTCACAGAGTGATTCATCTGACGAACTCGATGATTCTGACAAAGATCCTGACTTTTTACCCGAGAAAAGTAAACAAAATCAACGTATCCCTGTCTTCGATGCAGGTGCAAGCGTTTCTACGACTATTGATAGCGATAGCTCGGATGGCGTATTGGAACAAGCTGACTTAGAAGAGGGACCACAAGATAAAAAGAAAGTTGGAAGAAAGCGTAGCAGAAATCCGAAAGAATGGTAACGAAATGTCGCTAAGAAGCTGCATGCAGAGGGGAAATCATATATGGGCCTCCATAAGAAAGATAAGGTATTAAAAAATGAGAGATCAACGGGGCCAGATTGCAAATGTAAGTTTCAATGTTTTAGCAAATTTACAGATTTGGCAAAATTGGAAATATTAAGTATCTTTAACAATATTTCTAATAAAGAAAAGCAAGATTTATATCTCGGGGGACAAGTTCACATAAATCCAGTTGTAAGAAAAAGACCTAAATCGGGAGGCGGTCGTAGCCGTTCATGTTCATGCAGCTATGTTATAAAACTAGGCCCAATAGAAGTTAAAGTATGCAAAAAAGCATTTTGTTCTCTACAAGGCGTAAGTAGAAAAAGAGTTGAACGTATTGTATCTAAGGTACAAGAAAATGTTCCCGCGCCACAAGATATGCGAGGAAAACACCTAAATCGCCCGAACAGAATACCTGAAGACATTATACATCAACTTGATTCATTTATACAATCTTTTCCAAAACGTACGTCACACTACAGCAGAACTAAAAATGAAGATAAATACTACTTGTCCCCTGAACTGAATATGTCCAAGATGCATAAATTGTATATTGAAAAATATGAACCTGAGGTTTTCAGAGCTATGCAAAATGATGAACAAATAATATCTCCTCGGGTTACCTATCATTATTTTTGTCATCATTTTGTTACCAAATATAACTATTCGTTTGGCAAACCCAGATCAGATACATGCCAAACATGTGACCGCTTAAAAAACCTTATTGATGCAGAAAAAAATGAAGAAGTAAAAAAAAACCTATTGACTGAAAAAGAGCTTCACGAGAAAAAAGCAGCATTTTTTTACACCGATCTAAAAGAAAAAATGAATGAGGCAAAGAATAGCAATGAGATCGAAGTACTGGTATTTGATTATCAGCAAAATATGCCACTGCCACATGTAACTAGTGGTGATGTATTTTTTAAGCGCCAGTTATGGGAATATAACTTTTGCATATATGCAGGTAGTACGGGTAAATCATATTTTTTTATGTATGACGAAACAATGGCAAAGAAAGGTCAAAACGATGTTGTGAGTATGCTGGATTATTTTATTAAACATTTTGTGCCCGAAACTATAAAAACATTATACATATTCTCAGATAACTGCAGTTCACAGAACAAAAACCAGACCTTGGTTCACTACCTGTATATTGTTGCTCATAGTAAAATATTTTCAAGAATCATACATCGTTATCCAGAACCGGGTCACAGCTTCCTACCATGCGATAGAAGTTTCGGTCTTATCGAAAAGGAAAAAAGAAAGAGGGAAAGAATCATTTTGCCAGAACAATGGGTAGCCTTAGTGAAAAATACTAGCAAAAATTTCATTATTATACCGGTGTCCCAAATTATGTTTTTAAACTTTTCGGATTATTTTAAAGGCCAATTTAAGAAAAACGTCTTCAACCAGCGTAAAGTAAAATTTGCTATATCTGCATACAGAAAAATAGAATATACTGGAATATCAATCAGATGCAGTGTTCTGGCTAGTGCAATGTTCTACGAGGAATTTATTTTGCAAAAACCAGGAGTTAATTTAACACTTCCAAACCCCGATCAGCTACTATACTCTGGACCTCTTCCAATCAAAAAAGCAAAATATTTACAGGTACAGGAACTTGCCAAAAAATATGTTTCACCAGATTGCATGTGGTTTTATGACAACCTAAGAAGCGATGAAAATGACGAAGATGCACTTAGTAATTCGGATTAAAACGTGGTCAATATTATATTATTATTTTATTGTTTAAACTTAAAATAAACACTTGTTTTCATAGAAATGTATTGTTTTTCTAAATTATTGCGTGTTCGGTGCAAAAAGGAGGTAGCTCCACCATTTTTTTTTGCAAATATCATCCTACTTGAAACAAAAATTATATATACAGTATCAATTTTAGGACCGTAAAAGTGAGACTAAACGACTAATGAAGTAAAATATTACACAAATCTATATTGTTTTAAAATAACCAGTTTTTTGCTTCTCCTGAAAAATTTATAAAAATGGAGTTGCCTCGTTTTTGCACCAGTGTCTTCAAATATCGTACATCTGTCAGTGCGAAACATATTTCGGATTTGATTTTACTATCCGCGTCTGATTCGGAACCAAAAATTGATAAACTATTATCTGGCAAATCTATTCAAAGCTCACATTAACAGTAGATTTCAAATTATTATTGATTTTAGTTCTATTGTATTTTCACATTAGTACCTTTCGATATTTTTTACTGTGGGTGGCAGGCAGTCAATCAGTGTTATAATTTTGGTGCATCCGAAAAATTTGCTGGGCAGTCTTGATTCAGATGTTAGATTATTTGTAAATGTTTGAAGTCTACACAATTTTACAACGCTTTTCTAAATTAAAAATCAATTTTAAATATAATAGAGTTATATTTGCCGTTTACAGATTTCTATCGTTTTCTATCACATTCAAATACCCATTATTTTTAAAGTTAAAATCGGGTTGCCAACTTTCAAAAGGTTGATATTTTGTTGTGCCAGATGGCTCTATTATTGACCTAGGTCAATAATGGAGGTAAATAGTAATGATTCTGGCAGGAGGTTAAGGAAACTGATTTCTCAGGATTAAAATCGGTCAATATGTGATTAAATGGTTAATAGTGGAATAATTTATTAAACTATAATTCCGTAACTGAAAAATCAATTTAAAAAAAGTTGAACACATACGTGATTTTGATTTAACGCATTCTATAAACAGAACATCGCAATTAAATAACTTCACAATATTACACTGGAAAGATATATGGAAGATATTTGTACAAAAGGATCTTCTCGCGTATCTTGAACAATACAAGAATAAGTGAAAGAAAGCTAGTGGAGTAGTTCTATGAGTTTTTCTTTACCTCATCAAAATTTTACTCCACTGAGAAATGGACTACTGCGAAAAATATAAGAATACTTGGATGCTAAGATTGAACATTCGTGGTAACTCATGGACAATTTTCATCCGTCCTTATTTCAGTTACAGATTTTATTTGTCGTTTCCATCTTTGCGTTTTTTTATACTGGATCCGGACCGGTTTCCGCTTGACGGTTTCCACGGCGGATCCAGTTATATTTTATCTAGACCTGTGACAATGAATAGCGGCTTCACCGTTGTTTACAAATTAACGGCTTCATCAATGTTTACAAATAAACGGCTTCGGCCGAGATAACGGCTTTTAGATCGGCTTCACCGTCTCCGTTATTGAGTCCCTATATTGCAATTTTCTTTTCTTTTGCTCTAGAGTGTCCAGGATTCAACCAGCCTCATTGAGGATCTATCTGCCAAGCGGAATTTTTCCCAAATTTTGTGAATTCTCTTCCCAGTATATTGTATTCGGCTGGGGCCCGCTGGCAAACTCAGGGATGGTTCGACGTCAGTATGGTGTAACATTCGCCACTGAGGAGGGTCCTCGCACCCATTTGACTCGTCTCCGGTATAGGGGGCCAGAACGTTTGAACACCGTCTGTCCGATATGCAGTAGGGACGACTTTGTTAGCTTTGCTGGGATGCGTCAGCATCACAGGAATGCTCATCCAGATTCTTATTATGCTAATCTTGAAGATCGTTTTGATAATCAGGTTGCCGTCAGACCAGAAAGGACGGACTAAGGGTAGAGCGAACCATAATGCGTATATTCTCCAAGAGATTGAAGCAGAAGGGGGACCCGCAATGGCTAACGTCAGCCACGCAGAACTCCTGGAGGTGAACATAGCAATGGAACTCATCCTTGAGGCAGACGGTTTCGGTGCCTTGCACGATTTTGTTGAGGGCGGCCCAGTTCGGTCGCTATCTATAACGACATTTCCAACAATGAACTGGCTTGGTCAGAGGAGGATCGTAAGATTGCTTCCATAATTAATGTCCGCATTCTCGATCGCCAGCCCGAAAGGGTGGCCTCCTATGTCAAGGCGTATGTATCCCATTTAACAAATTCCTTTACACAATGAAGGGGTCAGAGGAATCCTCTACATATCAACAGGTCAGCTAGTAATAATAATCAGCGTCATCCAAACCCGAATCATCATGGGCGCCGTTCTAGCAAGTTTAAGGCGTCTCTGACCTTAAACGCATTCCGGCCCATAAGCTTTGTTTACTGTTCAATATTTTGTTCCTGACAATGCATCTGCTAATTTAGTGGTAAAGGAGCAGGACGGGGGATTTGGCAAACGTGAAAATTGGAGACCGATCTCAATCTCTTCGGGTTTCCTGCGGATCCTGAAGACCTCTAGACAAGAACCAAAGAGGCTTTAGAAAATGTGATGGTGTGATGGCGAATAGTCTAACTTTACAGGATTTGATTAAATGCAGACGAAGTAAACTCAAGCCGTATAGCATTCTCACCCTCGACGTTTTAATATCAATGAACGGGTCAGAGTGCTTATGCTTATAGAGGAGGGTTATCCGGGGGGGGGGGGGGGGGGGGGGGGGGGGGGAGACACCGTTATCGCGGTGGGTCCGTCTGTGACCCGTCCCATAGCTATACGATGAGGGGTGAGACAAGGCGACCCTCTCTCACCGATCCTATTCAATTTGATTTTCGATGAGCTGATTCGCGATTTGGAGAGTCGTTGTGCAGTGGCGTGGAGATTGGGGAGGGTCTTTAGTTGACCTGTCTTGGCTACGCACTACGCACTAAGTGTACTGCTGCGACTAACGAAAACAAATCGGACAAGCACATGTACACAATTATCCGTGCTCTCGTTTATGTGAACGGGGAGGCTATCAAACAACTCCTGGACTCCGAGCAATACAAATATCTGGGTAGGAGGTACGACCAACTTGGTCAAACAAAACCGTTATTGGATAAGCTTCATAGGCAGATTACAATCATTTGTTCCTGTCCTTTGAAACCGCAACAGAAGCTTAATATTCTTAAGACTTATTTAACACCCATATATTTAGATACTCTACAAAGTTCAGTTATTACTCTTAAACTTCTTAAGTCGTTTGACCGTGTGCGCTGTGCGGCGGATTTTGCACCTCAACAGAACATACGCCGAGGCTTATGTTCACGTCCCGTGCGGGAGGGGGGGATTGGGCGTGCTTTCACTCAGGAAACACGTACCCATGATTTTGAATGGACCTTTGGGTAGGTTGGCGACTGAGACGGACCCAATTATGACGACGGTCATGTCTACCAATTGCGTTACAGACTTAATGGTCAGGGTTGCGACTTGGTGGCCTTACTTCGGGCAACCGTATTAGGACCCACTGGTCCGATTTGCTAAATGCTGCCCCATTATGCACTATGACAGGATTCGGCGTCACGACTATCTGGTGAACTTCCTGGCTGATCATTCCAAAGCCCGGGAATGGAATGCCGATAATAGAACCTAGGATCCGGTGCATTGATGGCAGGCTGAGGAAACCTGATCGCATATGCATAAAGAACAACGAGATCGTTTTAGTTGAGTTGGGTGTCTCGTGGGAGGGTTCCGACCCTCTCTCGATTGCCTGGCATAATAAACTTGCTACTTATGATGGTCCGCCTTTTTTTAGCGGCCTGAATGCGCGGTTCCCTGAGAAAACCGTTCAGGTTGATCCGGTAATTATCGGCGCGAGGGGTACCTGGTGCATGTTGATCAGGCTGTGGGAAAGTCTCTTCGACGTGAGTAAGTCTAACATTTCTCGTTTGATTGCGAAAACCATCGTCGGTGGCATGGCGATCCACCGAGACTTTATGCGGCAGATGGGTCCGAGGTGAGACCTACTACTTAATTTAAGTATATGTATGTCCTCGTATTACATATTAAATTTCAACTAATAATTTTCAATTAAATTGGCGAGTTGTCTTTGTCTTCTAATCCTAGATTTGTAAATATAAATATATTTCTATCCAACATGCAATGACCCTAACTGTTAAAAGATGCCGCACTAATTAGATCATATTTCTAGTCAGATCTAGCCTAACGGTGGGCAAACATCTCACCGTTCAATAGCGCGTCCTAAGAGTACATATACATACAATACAGCATACAATCCTAAAACTGTTGAAATTAATAACATAATAACTTTCAGAAGAAGAATGTTACAATATTAACTAGAAAATATTTCTGAAAAACTTGAGAGGTGAATAGCTCTTAGATTAACTCGAAAGTTTCGAGCGTGATTAGAATTGAATAGAATTATTGCCACAAGCGGTCTTTCCATCTCCATTAAAAAAGCTATTTAAGGTCCAGAAAAATTCCATGAATGCTAAAGTTGGGATAATGGATGTAATTACTCTCGTGATTTCCGTTTCGGGATAAATACCCATTGCTATGATAAATCACTTTGGGACCTGTTAAATATGCCATTAGAAGATCATAAGAAATGTGTTAAATTTCACTCATCTTTAACTTATATGAAATTTAATACATTTCTTATGATCCTTCTGAATAACTTAAGATGATATATCGCTGACGCATGACGTATGACGGTAAGAAATCGGGATCATAATAAAATCGGTCATATCGAGTATCACGTCTGTTACGACTCCTATCCTTTAACATTTTACAGCATCAGCATCTCGAATTTCCCCGTAGTGATAGAATTTTGGCAAAAATTTCCGTTTATGATGCCCGGATTAAACGAAGATAATACTATTAGTATTTCTATATCTAATGATTATGTAAAATTGAAATATCGATTAATGGATTTAATTTTTCGACAAATCGATTACTTAAATCCGGTTAGTGGATAATTCCCATTGTTATATTTATTTGGTTTATATGGTGTTTGCATAACATATCAAGAAACTGGTCAGTATCAGACACGAAAAATCAATGAAGAATTCACTAATGGAAGGAATATATTGGTCAAATACTAAAATCATCGCCAGAAGAAAACTCTTATTGCAATTTTCTGGTTTAATAAACTAGAATTACCAAGTGACGATATTTTATTGAAAAGAATTGAGAGTTTAGAGATGTTTATTTATTTTTTCCTTTCTTATATTTCATGTGTTTCCTATCACCTTTTCTTTATCAGCGTTTATAGAGGACAAGGGTCGTTGGGTTGGGATAACTATATTGTACCTTAAAGGTACAGGACCTGTTTGTTTGAATACGACACCGGCATCATGGCCTAGATATTTTCGGAGGAGCGCTATATTGTTCTTCAGAAATACAAAAAAGCAGGACTGTGCAAAAATTGAATTCACGTAATCTCCCATTTTAAGGCGTGAGAAAGCTGTTTATTTAAAGTTCGCTCATAGAATGCTGCAACTCTGTGGAAACGACTAAGTGCGGCAGTATGCTCTTCAAAGTAAGACTCGAGTTGCCTGACATTTTGCAGAATCCCAACAGTTTTAACGGCTGGCATTTCGCTTACCCGCTCCAGAGGAAATGAGCACAATAATTCAAAGTATAAAGTCAAATGCTGCTGGCTTAGATGGAATCTCACTAATAATGCTAAAATTAAGCTTACCTATATTACTGTATCATTACACACATATAGTAAATATTTGCTAGAAAAGGGTTATTTTACCGCAGTTTCTAAAACAGCAATTGTTTATTATCTAAAGTAAACGACCCAATGATTTTAAATGATTACCCTTCTGCCGGTGTTAAGCAAGGTTCTGGATTTACAAACGGCGAAGTTGAGGTTAAGCTTTCGCTATCTCAACCTATTACTCCTATCAGAATTATAATGTATAATAAATTGGATGTCAGAAGTTTAGGCGTCAAAGTAGGAAATAATACCTTCTGAGATATTTTAATTTAGACGTTTGACGGATAGATATGACCAATTCATAATGCGATGAACTCCCAAATCGACATTATTTCAGCGGCCGTTCCGTTTTGTAGCGCATGGTTATCCAACGCGGTATGATAGACCGAAATCCGTGTAAACCAGGTATTTGTCACCCAATATAAGTTGTTACATTTTTACATTGATTCCCTTTTCTTTAACCTTCGATATTCAAAGATTAATCTGATCTGACACTAATTCAATGTGAGAGTAGAATGAAACTGTATTACGAAGAACCATCCATAGGTTTATTTTGTAAAAAAAAATTACAGGTTATATTTTATAAACATTAACTTAAATAGCTATGAAAATTGAATACAAAACTTATGATTTTTTTCTGCTTTACGTAGATACCATTAAACTTAAATTCCCTGTGACCGAATCCGATGAGAATACTGTGACTATACATTCTCGGCATGATTTATGTCAGCAGTCTTATTCTTACACTTCCCATTTTACATCAATTTACAAATTTGAATTTTATGTAGCTTATATATACACAGAGCATAGAAAAGTTACAAATAAAATTTTTAAAGCATATTTTTTTATAGAGAAATTGGTGTATAAGACCTAAATATATCAAACGCAGAATTAATGTCTATAGGTATAAGTTGGAAAGTCTAGAAAAAAGAAGAAATGTAACATATCTCGTCTATTTTAGAAAATAATACAAAACAAGGTCGATGATGTAAACTTTTTGTCCGAAATAAATTTTAATATGGCGCTATACAGGACTAGAAATCCATTATACTTTTAGTTAAATAATATTCACACTAATAACGGTAATATTGCTCCAATTAACGTTATGTGTAAACAAGCCAATGATATACATACAACTAGGACGGGATATTTTTAAAGGTAGGCAAAAACACAAATCTAAACACCTTAAATGATCTATTATAATGTATATTTAGGGTATACACGAGTTTCCTGCTTTTGTATTTACGCGCGCTCGTTTGTGTGTGTCTGTGTGTTTGGGTGACCATGCTGTCTTACTCTATGATTAGGTGCAAATTGTAACTGTAGAGTTTGTAATGAATAAATAATTGTCAGTTTATTTTTAATTTAAAACTTTTCCTTTCACTCTTAGAGTTTACCGTATTTTAGTTATTTCGATATAAATTTTAAAAGCCTACATTTTTACTACTTTTATTTATTTAATTTTATTTTTTATTCTTAATCGAGTTGCCATGATTTCTTTATTGTTTATATTGTCACTATGACAACAACTTGCACATTCACCCAGTATAAAAATTATATTTATCATTTCTATAGTTGTAAAATTCGACATTTCGTGTAATTTAGTACTTAATTTCGACGACTGAACAAATGTAAATAATTTTAATTGGCTGTCATAGTGACAATCCAAACAAAAAAAAAATCATGGCACCTCGATTAAGAATAAAAAATAAAATTAAATAAATAAAAGCAGCAAAAATGTAGGCTTTTAAAATTTATATCGAAATAACTAAAATACGGTAAACTCTAAGAGTGAAAGGAAGGTATTTTGAACATTTACTTTAGTTTACAATTATTACTCTAGTCGCCTATAACAAAATTTGCCAATAAAAACTCTAGTTAAACAACTTAATTTATGATATTTATAATTATTCCGAAAACGGCTGGATATAACTTATATGCTTGTATTACAAAAAAAATTGTCTATGAATTCTACGTCAAATAGCCAAATAGGGTGTTCCATTTGAAAAACTTGAGAAAAATTATTTTAAAATGTGGGGTTTTTGAAAGCTTATTATGAACACCCTGTATAAAATAAATAAACGCAATTAAATTCATAGTATCTCTAGACCTCTTGTCATAAATTTCACTCAATGCCGAGGTTAAAAAAATAGTTCTGGATTGTTTTTTCTGATTTTTTTTATTCAGGACTGCAAAACTTTTTTTTTAGTTTTTAATTTATTTCTCCGAAACTACAAAAACAAATTAAATAAAATTTGAGGCACTTATAAACGATAGTAATGCGAACCTAAATATGCAATAAAATACTGGGTGACCCATTTAAAAAAATATAACTTTATGCTGTCACACTTTTTTGGGCCACCCTGTATAATGTAAAATATTTTTAAAACATACCGCGTTTAATCCAATATCTCAAGCTGTTTTAATATTGTTGATAAGTTCTTCGATAACGATTTAATCTTCCGTCCACGCGTCGTTTGCGGACCCTGTATAACTTAAAAATGGCATGGTAATGATTATCTTACTATACAGGGTGTCCAAGATAAGGAGAGCCCCTATGGGGATCTCGTTAATAGTAACATATACAACTTCGATTAAATGGAGAAAAGGTATCGCAATCAAAGCACGAACAATATGTCGTACAATAAGTCTTGGTAAGATTTTTAAGTTTTGAGTTATTTAGGAAAAACTGAAATTTAGAATTTTTATTTAAATTTTTTTTTCGACGTTAATATTAAAGTTAGAGCAAAACTGATAAAACATTCTAACAGCAACTATTAGTGAACTCAAAGAATACATAACAACAAGCCCGAACTATTTTTTTATACGACATTTCGTTTTCAAGCAATCATCATCAACTCATTTTTTCTAATGGGGCCCTGATTTTATAATATCAAATTTTAAGACCGTTTTTTATTCTAAACTCAATGATGTACCACGCATTATCTTTTATTTGCGTTTCGAGTCTTTTTAACCATCTTAATGAAATTTTCAGGATACGAACCTGTATTTTCCTTAATTTTGTAAAAACAGTTCAATGCAGTACTAAAGTGAATTCTTTCATAATAATGCACGACATAATAATCATAAAACAAGCTAATTTATTAACAATCACTAGATAGTAAGTATGAAAAATAAACCATAGGTACATTTTCCCAAAAAGTGGTTGAAATGATTTCCATCAGTCTCCACACAAATAACATCTTAAAATTGCAGAATTTAAAACATTCATGAGCTTTTATGGCCTTACGCATTAAAAGGCTTCAATAATTTTACTAGTCGTCTAAGGTCTCTGTAAAATGACGGAAATCATTTCATACACCTTTTGCAAAATTAACTTGCTTGAAAACGAACCGTCGTAGAAAAAAAATTGTTATGTATTCTTTGAGTTCACTAAAAGTTGCTGTGAGAATGTTTTGTCAGTTTTACTCTAATTTTAATATTAACGTCGAAAAAAAATTAAATAAAAACTTTTTCGAATTTCATACTTTTAAATAACTCAAAACTTCAAAAATCTTACTAAAACTTTTTACACGTCATGTTGTTCGATATTCGACTGAGATCCCCATAGAAGCCCTCCTTATCTTGGACACCCTGTATAGTAAAAAATAACTTCTTCATATTAAATAAATTCATTTAAGCAATCTAAAAATAATATAAGGATTTCACAAACAATAAAAGATTTTAAATTTATTCATAGCTTTTTCTCTGCATTGTATTGCCAAGTTATCTTGTTCATGGCGTGGGTTGCAGAAGTTAATGTTATTGCATAAGTATAATATACTTTTGCTATTTTAACATAAATGAAATGCTAAAATAAACCATTCTTAACTTTTCTGCAAATCATGGCTCTCTAAATTTAAAATTTTCTGAACTGAAATTAGGATTTTAATATAGAGTGTGTCCCAGGATAAGCGAACTTATAAGTTTAAATAAAAAAAAATTTTCCAGTTCAAATTTGACCATTTGGGATCTAGGCCTGCTTGATTAGATAATAAAATTTAACATATTTTTATTATTAATAAATCAAGCGGGCCTTGACCGCAGCATTATTTTTATTTTCTGTCTTGGTACAGTAGCTCTTCTGCACAAAATATCGAAAAATCGTATTAAGAAAAGTTGCTAATAACCCCACATTCGTTTTTTTTTAAATTCTATACACTATTTTCCCTAGTTAGGAATTTCTAATTTCTTCAATTTCATCAACGATTATCATATTAGACTAAGAAATGAAATTTGATCATCATCAAATGATATTTCGGAAATAATCTTTCCTAATAAATGTATTCAATACCATAAACAAACATCCAAACAGTCATGGAAGAATAAATTATCCCCATTTCACAGTTTCATACACAGACTAATAAAATTTTCTCTAAATAAAAAAAACTTCAACAAAGAAATATGTACAATTAAACAAATAGCAAAAACAACGGCTTCAGAGGAAGCCTAATTGATAAGCTAATAAGAAACAAACAGAGGAAGGTGCTAAGAAGAGAATTTTATAGTGTTCGTCCTCCAAAAAATAATAATTTTAAAATCATAAATTATACCTCCAACTTAAGCAACATGATAAGTACTAAATTGAATAACTTAGGATGGAGAACAATATGTGTAAATAAACAAAATTTAGGCAGAATACTAGTGAACAATAAAGACAAAACGGACATACTTGACAAATCAGGAGTTTACACAATTAATTGTGCAGATTGTAATGCTATACAGTGAGGACGTAAAGTAAGGAATAAATTCATTATCTCGCAAACTACAATTTTTTAAAAAAATCGCTCGGACCCTTCGATTTTGTTTTTCGAACGCGCATATTCTGACATAAAATGTAGATATACAGGGTGTTGCAAATAAGAGTGACACAAAAATTATTTTTTTCTTGAATAGAACCCACTGTATATTGTTGCATGTACGGATTCTTCGGAAAATCCTAAACATTTTTCATGTAGCATGTGCTATACCTTAGCCCAAGCGTTTTGGAGTTATTATTATTAAATCAGATATTTCGCAATCAATCAAGACTTGCATTGATTCATGCACGCTGAGGAAAACCTGTAGTCAGCATGCGTGAAGCGCAAGAAAAGTCAAGTAGGCTTTGGAGTTATGATGCAAGAACCAAAAGAATTAATGTCAATAGTTACTGTTATTGTCAGTTTTATGTGTATTTTCCTAACGTTTTACTAGTTTTCAAAAGACTAATTTCGTTTTTTCATAACTAAATTAAATTAAAATGCGGCTCACTGAGAAACAGCGCATAGAGGTTTTGATGATGATGGGCTACGGTGATAGGGTTAGAACACAGCAAGAAACTGGTGAGTTATTTAATCAAAAATACCCCAATCATCCGCCAATATCACAATCAACAGTAAGCAAAATTGAGTACAAGTTTAGGCAAATCGGTCATGTAAGAGATGTCCCTAGATTGGGTCGTCCTCAAGTTGATGAAAATCAACAATTAGAAGTCTTACTGGCAGTTCAAGATAACCAGCATGTGGTGTCTATGCAGGTAGCAAGTGACGTGGATATTGGAAAATAACAGTTCTTAAAATACTGCATACAAATAAATACCATCCTTATAAAATGCAAGTTCTCCAAGAACTTTTGGAAAGCGCCTTGAATTTTGTGAGCGTTTACAGGATATGTGTTTCGTAAACAGAAATTTTGTAAAAAATATAATTTTTTCCGATGAGTCCACATTTTGCTTGAATGGTGACGTAAATACCCAAAATTATCGATATTGGTCCGATGTAAATCCACACTGGATGAGGGAAGGACACACACAATTTAATCAAAAGATCAATGTGTGGGCTGGCGTTGTCGATGACATTAATATAGGGCCTTTCTTATTTGACCGAAATTTAACAGGCGAGAGATACTTGAGTTTTTTAGAACAAGAACTTGTTCCAGCCCTGGCCACCCTTTTTCCTGAGTTAGAACGTCCCGATTTGCCACATCATAATATCTGGTTGCAACAAGATGGTGCTCCCCCACATTTCGCTGTGGGAGTTCGTACATATTTGGACGATACTTTTCCAAACAGGTGGATTGGAAGAGGTGGTTTTATTGAATGGCCGCCAAGGTCACCCGATTTAACACCACTCGACTTTTTTTATGGGGATACCTTAAGGGAAAAGTATTCAAAAACCAGCCTGCAAATTTAGATGATTTAAAAGATCGCATCCGGCAAGAAATTCGGCAAATTACACCCCAAATGGTTCGAAATGTTCAGCGAGAATTTGTAGATCGGTTAGGCTATTGTCAGTTGACCAACGGAAGACACTTCGAACATTTACTTAAGAAAAATGATTTTTAAGTTCACCTAACTGTTTTTTCGATAAATATGAAATTTTTAAAATAATTTTATTCTTTGTTTTCTCCATGACTTTTTCCACTTTTCAAATTTTGAATGAGAATAACTCCAAAACGCTTGGGCTAAGGTATAGCACATGCTATATGAAAAATGTTTAGGATTTTCTGAAGAATCCGTACATGCAATAATGTACAGTGGGTTCTATTATTAAGAAAAAAAATTTTTTGTGTCATTTGCAACACCCTGTATATCTACATTTTATGTCAGAATATGCGCGTTCGAAAAACAAAATCGAAGGGTCCGAGCGATTTTAAAAAAAAAATATAGTTTGCGAGATAATGAATTTATTCCTTACTTTACGTCCTCACTGTATATGTAAGTCAAAGCGGCAGAAGTATTAAGACGATATTAAAAGAACACAAGAAGCTATTTTAAACAATGTAAAAAACTCGGGCATGTCCGCCTACTGTATAGAAAATAATCACTTTGTAAATTTAAGTAACATTCAATTGCTTCACGCTGAAAACAAAGGTAAAATATTGGATTTATTAGAACAACTCGAAATCAAAAAATCCATGAAAAATAATCTTATTCACTGTATTAATGACCAACAAAATTTCCACAACACCCCAATAATTGATAAATTCTTAGAATCTTTACAGCCCGGACTTCCCAAACCTTTACCATAATATAAATTTAAATAAGGTTTATAATAGACTAGGTAATAAAAACAGACATTATAAATACTGTAAACGAAATACAAACTTTAGTATACAAATAATACTCTTGAAAAAGCCCTAATGTAGATATAACTCTAATATAACTTGAAGCATAAGCAATAAGTGTTTTAATTATAAATATTTAAAAAATGTTTCATAAAGAACCAAACGCGGAATCAACAAGTGTAATAAACATTTTTTTTCCGTTTACCGGTTTAAAAAAAAAATGCAAAATAATTGTCATGTTTCATGATAATTGTATGTTGTGCTTTTGAATGATTTTGGATTCCGATCAATACATATTTTTTAACAAGTTAGAAATCATAGTTTTAGAATATCATTTCTGTTCCATTATACATGTATAAAAATGTTTCTATGGCCTGACTGATTAAGAATAGTGTACATATTCAGCTATTGACTGCTTATAAATATTTGGTCAGAAAATTAGTCATAAATGGTGAACCGAGTATCAAAAAATCTTAACAAATATTGTATGTTGAGAATATAAGATGATTTAACATGCAATTCCCATTTATTTGAAAAAGAAACAACTTATTTTTGCGGCTTATTTAGAGTAACTTCTTATTTTAACCCTGCCCTGTATGATATTCTAATTCGATCTATTACTTTTAAATTCATCTTACGATAACTTACATTTTTGTAAATATTTCCTACAAATTTCATTTCGATAATAAATTATTCAGAAAAGAATAATCTGTCACTTTTTTGGTCCACCGTGAATTACGAACGCTATTAAATAAACGCCAAATTATTGAATTTATTTTATTTTATCGGGTGATGCATCGTTATAAGTTGAACATAGGAAATCCCATATATTTTTCACGGTTGCTGAATACTGGCTCCTATGTACATTTTATAGAAAAACTGCAGTATTATTTTTTGAAGAGGCCGACATGCTAAATCCATGTGCCGAGTTGGAATACATTTTGGTAAATCAATCCCAAGCTATTCAATTAAGCGTAATGACAAAACCACGTTCAGGTAATACAGCAAATACAAGCAAATTACATTTTGACATTGACAAAAGGAAAATTAGTGACAGTGCTAATATTTTCATTATTCGTTATGGGCAGCTTTAAGTCAATTTTTTGTAATAGAAATTATTTTTTTTATTTTTTTTTATGATCAAACACAAGCACCATAGGAAAAATCCTTTAGGGCACTCTGGGAGTGGTGCGTGTGCGCAAAAAGCGATTCACGTTGGTTTTGAATCGTTGGAGGTTATATTCGTTGGGAAAAACGACCTCGGGAAGGTTGTTCCATAAGGATGAAGTCCTCCAGATGAAAGTATTCTTAAATAGTGAAGTTCGAGGAGTACTAAGCTTAACCACATATGGATGGGCGGCAGTGGTTCGTCGTGTATGTCTGATATTCGCCGCTCTGGGTGGAATTAAGAGGACAAGGTCAGCCGAGAACTTTCCATGAAAATATCTGTAAAAGAGAGTCAAATCCCTAACCTGTCTTCGATGTTCTAGGCTGTCGAGGTTCTTAGTCAGCTCGTGGTCCCCAATCAGACGATTGGCCTTTCGATGGAATCCAGTAGCCGAAGAGTATGTTTGGGTGCAGAGCTCCAGACATGAGAGCAGTACTCTTGTGATGGTCGAATCTGGGCTTTGTATAGTGTCAAAAGTTGTTGAGGTGTGTACAACTTCCTGGTTCGGAAGAGTACACCAAGTGTCTGAGAAGCTATCTTGGCGATTGCCACAACGTGGTTATGCCAAGACATATTTCCTCCTAGATTGAGGCCCAGCAAATTAATAGATGATGCCAGTGGGATTGCGTGTCCATCCATGACTATATCCGGTTCTGTAATGTTAACCTTTTTAGAGAAAACTGCTGCCTGGGGTTTTTTGGCGTTAATTTCGACGTGCTTACTGTCACCCCAAGCCAAAATTTCTTCCAGGTCTTTGTTGAGGCGTGTTACTTCATGCTGTCTGCGAGGATGTGCGTCGGCAGCCGATGTTTGTGCATTCAAAAAGAAAGATGAGATAAGTGTGCTTTCATCAGCAAAACTAAATATCGGATTTTTCGTTTTCACTAGAAGGTCGTTAATGTAGAGTAAGAAGAGAGTGGGAGACAATATGGACCCTTGAGGAACACCGGCATTGATGGTGAATATGTCTGAGAGAAATCCGTCAATCGCCACTTGCAGAGAGCGGTCCTTAAGAAAACTAGACAACCATGCACAGAATCGACTGGGCATACCATAGGATCGCAGTTTACTTAGAAATCCCTCATGCCAAACACGATCAAAGGCTTTAGAAATATCCAGTGCAATAGTCCGAGACACCCCATGATGTTCGATTGGGTTGTTCCAAAAATGGGTGACATAGGCTAGAAGATCTCCAGTTGATCTGGACTTCCGAAAACCATATTGATGATCGCTGATAATGTTGAAGCCTTCCAGGTACTTTAGAAGATGTTGGTTAATAGCTTTCTCCATTACTTTTGATATAACTGAAAGCAATGCGACTGGTCTATAGTTGTTTGGCAGGGTTCTCTTACCTTTCTTTGGTATAGGCTGGACTCGCGCTGTCTTCCAGCATGATGGAAATATTCCTTGTTTGTAGCATAAGTTAAAAAGTCTACAAAATATTGGTGTTAGTTCATTGGCGCATCTTTTGAGAACTATAACAGGAATTTCGTCTGGATCAGAAGCTTTCTTGACGTCGAGACCTTTCAGGATTCGTTTGACGGGACGCTGACGGAACACGATTTCGGTCATTTCGGATTGAACTGCAGGAATATTGGGTGGTGTTCTTCCCTGCGAAGAAAATAGTTCAGCAAGTAAGTATAGTACCATCGGGTTTGTTCGTGTTTGCTGTATTACCTAAACTATGAGAGTTTCGTGATCTTGTCATAACGTTTAGGTACTTAAATAGCTAAGATTGGCTCATCAAAAATCTTCAAGAAGTTATAATGCAGTTTTTCTATAAAATGTACGGGATAGCCAATATTCAGCCACCTCAAAAATGTTCAACTCAACTGGTATAATACTTGTTTCGATCCTCTTACTTCAGTTCTCAAAACATAAAATAACAATGTTAACGCTTATCATAAATAATTATTTTGTAAGAAGTAACGTTTACAATTGCTACATTTCATATTAAAGCAATATATTTTCTTTGGAATTTCTACACACTTTTAAAATAATGTGAAAATTAAACCATTTCATAGCATTGGTAATAATATAGATGTTAGAAGTTATTCGTAGTACCCATTTAAAATAGCCAATAAACTTGGATTAATAAAGAATGGGGGAAAAGCTTTGTTACAGTTTTATGTGAAAATCGTGTTATCTAAATTTAAATTGTGTTAAACTGGAACTGATGTCCTGATGTTCCAAAGAGGAAATTGTGGCGTGAATGGATCCAGTGCGTGCTTGGAATTTCTAAACCATAGTGGTTTAGTTTATGTGTTTTTGTGAGGTATTACTTAAACATTTTAATAAATTCTGATGGATATGACAATACAATTTTAGAACTTATTTCCTACAATACGCATCAGTAATATGGTGTCCGTACTACCAAAATAATGTTGTAGTTGTGTAGGCCATGACGGACAGTTAACAAAAAAAACACAGTCAGTTGTGTCATAATCAAAAATTCTTCTGTTTCTGTTCTGTTTTACAATTTCTCAATAATAAAATAAAGTTCGCCCTAATTATTACAGTCAATGTAAACTAAAATATGACATACTCCTTTGCTATATCATGTGTAACGAATTTGCAGATGGGAGCATTATAAGTGTATTTCACTGATAAATATAAGTCTTTTTGTAGTATGTAATTCTATGAAATTTATAAAATTTCTTAAATTACTTGTCGATCTCTCGAAATTCCGGGATCTCGAAGAAAAATCATTCTCAAGAATCCCAGGATTAAGCCCTATTTCATTTTAAAAAATTCCTATCTTGGCTCCATAGTCCCTAATATAAATATTATACAATTTACAAAACAATGTAACTTTAATGTTTTTTTCTTTCATTTTGTTACCAAATAAGAGTAGGTAAGATTTCTATTAGTAAACACAAATAAACTAATCTTTAATCATCCATGATATTTTTTATGGAATTAGTCCCGGGATAATATCGTCGGTTTAAAGGTAAAACTCATTAAGTGCAATTTTGAATAAAAGCTAGTTAAAAGTTTCGAAGTGTTTAACACTTATAATCCTATAACAAGAAAAATTCATTAAATGTCTAAAGTCTAAAGCTATTCGGAACGTACTAGAATATACTCTATATGCCGAAAATCTTGGGATTGGAACAGTGTTTCGGGACTGACACCCCTACCCCCAATCGAAAGACGACAGCCGAATAAAATGAAATTTAATGAACTAGGTTAATTTTCTAAACTTTGGCCTAAAATCTACCATAAGGACAAGAGTGATGAAATAAATGCGCTTTTGCTTGTTTTTATTATATTTCATTACGAAATATTTCGGTGGATTGGAACGGAAAAGTACGTCGTTGGTCGCATGTGTGGTTTTTACTGCAGTACAAGGGCGTGGTTAAAAATGGACGATTAGTAGATTCATTTCTACAGGGTGATCACGTGTTATGTCCCCCCATCTTAACCTTTTTATTTTACATATGTGAGGAAAATTAAAACGACTGGTATACAAGGTTTTTAAAGTAGTATTTGCAATGGGAACAAATATCATTTAGATCTGTTGATTTACAAGTAGGGTTGGTTTTACTCAACATTCTGTTGATGCCCTTTGTTAGACACCTATTTTATAATATGCAACCAAGTAATTAACGAAATAACCTACAGAATTAAGTACAGGATATACAGGGTGAGTCGGGAGGAACGGACCAAATTTCAGGAGTGTATTATACACGCGAAAACAATGTAAAAAACCCATATGTTCTTATCGGATATTCATTTGTTTTCAAGTTATAGCCAATATTTTTTCTACGTTCCACTTTTATCAAAATTTTCACATAATTAGAGTATGCCATGCTCAGGATTCTAAACTATTTGACACCGATGTTGTCTTGACAATGTATCAGTCTATTGTGGCAGTAATTAAACGTTTATTTTCAAGTTTGAGTGATTAAAGTGATACAAAATGCCAAATATTTATTCAAATTTAGAATATGCAAATATGGTGTTTATTTATGGTTTCTGTAATGGCAGTGCTACAGCTGCTGTAAGAATATCGTCAACGGTATCCACATCACAGACATCCGACTAGAAACGTGTTTATCAGAGTGTTTAGTAATTTGTGCGAGAATGGTAATCTTCCCAGTGCCAACATTACATCTGAACGAGCTACTCGACAAGGTTTAGGAGAAGTAGAAAATATTCTGGATTTAGTAGAAGAAGATGCAACGACCAGCTCAAGAAGAATTGGTACTGAATTGGGCATTTCACAAAAAAGAGTATTAAACACACTCCACGAGCAAGGCTTATATCCATACCATGTACAGAGAGTACAGCACCTAGAACCGGAAGATTATGCTAATCTTATTGAATTTTGTCGGTGGATAAATAATAATCATCGTGTTGTATCGCATATACTTTTTACAGATGAAGCAACATTCACCCGTGACGGTATTAATAATACTCGTAACTCTCATGTATGGTCAATCGAAAATCCCCACGCAACAGTTGAAAGTAATTTTCAACATAAGTTTTCGGTTAATGTGTGGTGTGGTATGCTCGATAGCTATTTAATTGGCCCTTTCATTTTGGAGAATCGCCTCACAGGAGACAACTACCTACATTTTTTACAACATGAGTTACAAGGACTACTAGAGGATGTTCCTGTAAATATCAGAAGGCGAATGTATTACCAGCACGATGGAGCTCCTGCACATTTTGCTCGACAGGTCAAGCAACATTTAGACGAAACATTTCCAGGGCGTTGGATTGGTCGCGGTGGTCCTATTAATTGGCCTCCAAGATCTCCAGACCTCACAGCACTAGACTATTGTTTATGGGGTTGGTTTAAAAATGAAGTGTACAAAGTAAAAGTGGACACTCGGGATGCACTAATTCGACGTATTAGAAATACTGCAGCCAATTTTAAAGAAGAAAGAAATGAAGCAATTAGAAGAGCAACGGGCCACCTTCGTAGACGAAGCAGAAAATGTTTAGAAGTCAATGGCGGTATTTTTGAACATTTATTAAAAGAACGCTATGATTAGGAAACCGTTAATATATGAACTTTTCTTTATTTGGTATTGCGCTATAACTTGAAAACAAATGAATATCCGATAAGAACATATGCGTTTTTTTTACATTGTTTTCGCGTGTATAATACACTCCTGAAATTTGGTCCGTTCCTCCCGACTCACCCTGTATAAGACGACACTAACTTGTGATCGTATGATATTAGTAAATCATAATAAATTACTGTTGCATAACTTATTAAGGAAAAACACTTTTTGAAGTGATAAGGGACCCCGAATTGCGTAACGGGCCTAGAGCCCCCTATAACCAAAAGTAGGCACATTGTATATTCCGATTTATTAATAATAATAAAGTCGGTAAAAATAATGAGCGCGTTTAGTTACGCCGATTCTTTATTCTGCCATAAATTTTGTTGTCCTGTTGCCAGTTTGAGGCACACACGCCTAATTTAATTTGTCAATTTAATATCGTATTTTTTATTTTAAACTCTTTTATTTTTCTTTTCGAGGCCTCTTAAATACGAGGCCGTAGGCTAGAGCCTAGTGATATTTTCCGACCCTGTTTAAACATTCTTTGTCATGTGCCATCCTGTATATTAACTGATGTTCGAATGTTACGTTAAATTCTGAACATAATTTATGTAATATAGTCTTTACCCAATTCACAACAAACCCGATAAGTATTCCAAATATCTAAAAATGCAAAAATTAAAGAAATCGCGATCGCTATGGAAAACAAAGAACCGATAACCCGTGTCACTTAATAATGATACCCGTCAAGCGGAATGACATTTCGTTGACGAAATTTCGTTGGTATCCAACCTTTTGGATTTGAACGGAGTTTTTCGGTGGCATATTATTAATGTGGAAAATCGTGATTGTTATGGCAAACAAAGAACCGATAACCCATGTCACTTAATAATGACACTCGTCAAGCGGAATAATTTTTCGTTATTTGAACGGAGTTTTTCTGCGGCAGTTATTATTATAATTATTATTGTTGTTAAAAATGAACGACATTAGTAAAATTTTACTGATTGAACTTGGAGAAGAGGAAGACGACGATGACCGGTTAACCCAGTTTCTTTTGGAGGCAGATTCCTCAGAAATATTTCACAATAGGGGAAAAGAAGGTACCTAGCAAGTATTAGTGCTGAGACATCTTATGGACGACACAAAATTCAAGGAATATTTTCGCTTGACGCCTTATCTATTTAACGAGGTACTAAATATCATTAAGGATGGCATAACGCCTACCCTGTCAAAGAAATATCCAATTCCTATACCACCTGAAGAGAAGATGTGCCTAACATTAAGGTAAGCAGTTAAACAATATACTTTTTAACAGTTAAACAAAATTCTTAAAAATCCATTCCTTTCCCATCAGAAAATAAAAAGTTGACGTATTCTGACGGCAAAAAAATAGTTTAGGATAACTAAATATGAAAATCTACTAGTAAAACAAACAAATAAAAAATATTTTAGAATTTTATTGCCAACATATTTAGTGCAAATGATTTAAAATTTAGTAAATGTGCTTCTATAATCCTACTGTTGCATATTAAATGGAGTATAATAGTTCCTCACTGATATATTTTGGGTATCTCCCATATTATCTGATGTGTCAGTGGAACCAAGTATCGAACAAGTATTCGGTGAAAGTATGGTTGAAGGTGACTGAATGGGAGGTACATTATATATTTTTCGTATATATTTTTGCTATCTAGTTCCGACATTACTTCGAAAAACTTCTACTTAGCTTCTATTAAATTCAATAGCGACAACGTCCTTGCGGTTACTGCTAATGATTTAAAAAAGCACTCGATGCGATCATCCGTTGGGACTCCAGGAGGTGCTGCTTGACGGTTAGCAATCTCTCGAAGCAATTTCATTCTTTCAGTTCTTCCTTCCTGAAGATCGCTAAGTACTTCATATATTATTAATGACATGTTTTATGTCATTGTTCTTTCTATTTTGTTTCTGATTTGTTTTTGACATTAGCATTTGTATTCTGTACTAATTTTTTGGTTTTTATCAATTATGTTTGTATTTTAAGATTGTTTTTGTTTTTTATTTAAATTTGGAATTTTCTTGTTTTATAGGTATTAAGATTCTTTTTTATTTTTGTATTCAATTGACGTTGTCAGTGTTCATTAGTGAATGTATTTTATGACAATAAAAGTATTATTATTATATCCACAGGTATGCCTGAATTCTAATCCAACACTTCCAGTAGATAATTTTATAGCATTATCAGTCACCAACAATAGACGAGCAATTTTTGCTGCAAGATTAGTTCGCGACACTTTTAAACAATTTTTTAACAGCCGAGCAGGAAGTGTTACGGTACGTAAATCGTACCAATTAAACTGTTAAATATATATTCAGGTGGGGAGTCATGTGTGTATTCGACCCAACCAAAACAAACAATGTTTAACATGAGCTCCAGTATGTTGCTAGTTTTTTGAAGTCGTCGTATACGGTTGTTGTCTAGTGTTTAATCATGAAAACGTAACATTAACAAATTGGCAAATATCCGAGGAATCGGCAAAAATTCGTTTTACATAGTGTGTTAAAGTATAATTAGTTTGAATCATAAAACTAATCTTCCACTAAAAGATATTCACATTTAAAAAAAAAATTGTTGGACGTGACAAAGGACAAGAGAGCGTCTGAAATCTGGTTTTACTAATAAATATTTTCTTAGATACATTTAAATTAACTTTAAATATTAACATTATATAGTATATTATATTTATGAAGTTTCGATTGTAAGATACTTTTGAATAATAATCGATAAATGGGATCAACGCGTGCTGTATTTCTGTAAGAAAATTCGATGCCTTATCGATAAATTTTATATCCTTCGAGGAATACTAAATAAAAAATTAATTGTTATGATTTATAAGGCAATAGTTGAGCCCTTATTGAGGTAGGGAATCATCGCTTGGGGAGCAATGTACAGTAGTCATTTACAGCATCTAAATATTCCGCAAAACTATATTGTGAAGGTAATCCTAAAAAGACCTAGGCTGTTCTCTACTAATATGCTATACTCGTCAGATCTTTGCAATATTAAAACATTGTATGACATATCGGTTTGTAATCACGTTCAAAATATTACAACTTAATCGATGAATATTACTATCCTTATTTAAGAACGTATGTATGTATAATATAACTGCATGAATAAATAAATAAAATATTTGTAACATTAGAACATACCTGTTTTATTTGATTCAAATTCTACCGCTCGAATTTAAAGGGGTCGTGAAAAGAAGAACCAAAAAATAAGAGTTTATAATAAAAAATACGATTTTAAATTGACAAATTAAATTAACCGTGCGCTGCCTAAAACTGGCAACAGGACAAGAAAATCTACGGCAGAATAAAGAATCGGTGTATCTAAACGCGTTCATTATTTTTACCGACTTTATTATTATTAATAAATCGGAATATACAATGTACCTATTTTTGGTTATAGGGGGCTCTAGGCCCGTTACGCAATTCGGGGTCCCGTATTACTTCAAAAGTGTTTTTCCTTAATAAGTTATGCAACAGTAATTTATTATGATTTACTAATATCATACGATCACAAGTTAGTGTCTTATATATCCTGTACATAACTCCGTAGGCTATTTCGCAAATTACTTGGTTGCATATTATAAAATAGGTGTCTAACAAAGGGCCTCAACATCACGTTGAGTAAAACCAACCCTACTTGTAAATCAACTGACCCAAATGATATTTATTCCCATTGCAAATACTACTTTAAAAACCTTGTATACCAAACGTTTTAATTTTTCTCAAGTATAAATATCTCGCCGTTGTCGTGTGGTGTCGGTTGCAGCATTGTCACATAGAGCGTCGGTCAGATATGAATAGGCCCCTACAAATACCTACAAGAATAATTTCTATCTCGCCGATGAAATCACGTGCCGTCATTGATGTGCATGACTTGACCTTAACCGGATATCAAAAATTTACAGCGATCGTCGTTTCTAATTTTATGTTAATTTAAAATAACGTTATGAATTCAGAATTACATAGTGATTTCATTAAAAGTAAATTGTTGTTAGTTCAAAATTACTTCCTAACGTATGGTAATACAGGAAATGTTTTTAATATCTAATAAGTATTGATGCACATTTTTTTTCGGGTTTAACCTGAAATAACGTCCTGATTTTTAAAGAAATTGAATAATATAAGTATGACTGACTGGAACTTTGATAAATGGACAAACAGTGTATCCCAGTCGTTTGACAACGGTCTAGTTTGGTACACCCATGAATCAGAAACCGCCAACGGTGTGGGCGCAGGTATATTTGGGGAAAGGCCCAGGATGGACACGAACATTCCTCTAGGGACCTACGCCACAGTATACCAATCGGAAGTTCATGCTATACAAGCATGTGTACTACAAAATCTTGAAAAGGGCTATCACGACCAAAAGGTTTACATCCTTTCGGACAGCCAAGCTGCTCTTAAGGCTCTGAGCTCCAATCGGTTTACTTCAAAACTTACACTGGAGTGCCCTACCAATCTAAAAGTACTGGCGGCCAGGGGGAACAAGGTGGAACTCTTGTGGGTTCCTGGTCACTCCGGGATATTAGGAAACGAAAAAGCGGATGAACTAGCGAGAGCTGGATCTGCCCAAAGTCTCAAAGGCCCGAACCGGCCTTCAGAATATCAAAACAGGCAACAAAAATAACATTAGATAGATGGTCGAAAAAACAACACCTATCTCGATGGCAATAATTACCTGGTCAAATACACGCACGGGCCGTAATTGGAAAACCATCGATAATACTATCGAATGGGATGCTAACCCTGACACGGCCCCAGTTGAAACAAGTGATGGGTCTGCTAACAGGCCACTGCCACTTGCGAAAACACCTTCATCCATTGAATGTAGACTCTCCGGCGAAGAGGATGAAACCGCCTCACACATAATATACCGTTGCGTAGCGCTGTCCCGTAGAAGACAAAATATCTTCGGGGACATACAACATGGTGACAACCTCCCACATGACAAGCTTGGTAGAAGGTTACTGGACCTCATAGGAGGAACAAGATCGGGGTACACAATAAGCCGAAAGGCTGCAGTGATTTGAAGTTCGGGCCTTTAGCTTATCAAAGCTTTTATATCTTCCATTGGAGATAATGACTTGCATTTGTTAATTTTTGACACAATATTATAAGATATGATGGCCGGATTACAAATTTTTCAATTTTTCAATTTATAGTGACACGACCAACACTTTCTTCATTATTGTTGACGAGATCTAACATATCTGATGGCGAGACGAGTCTACTGCTACTTGTCCACTCTTCTAGAAATCTCTCCGGAACTACGAACGTGGTTGTTCATTTCATAAAGTGTGGTCCAAATGCGATTCTCACCAACGCTCACCGTTGAGATCTCGGTTAAATTAAAAAACTTTAATTAAAATTGAAGCTGATTTCAAAAATCTAGTTTGTCCCATTTTAAAGACACTATCCCTCTTAATATTTATATATTATAGTCGCCCAGTTATATTTTTACCCTGCCATTGTTTGACATAGAACGTCATTTTTTAGTTTAATATTTATGCAGTAAATTTATTTTATCGGAATGTTGTTACTAGAATAGTTTATAAACAACAAATCATGTACAACTTTTTTCTTTATATATTTGGAGTAAGCTCGAATATTTTTAACATGGTACAGAACTTCGCTGATTTATTCCTACGATTGTCATTTTAATTTCCCAACTGTCATGTTTATGCGGATGAAAATCCATATGCCATTTTAAAGTTGAACACTATCAGCATCAATTTAAAATAAATGTTTGGGCAGGCATATTATTGATCGCCATGTCATTGGTCTTATTGTGATTCCTCTCAGGTTAAATCGACATTTTTCCAAAATTTCTTGCAAAACACAGTACCAATTCTTCTTCAAAATGTGTCTCTTTCATTTTGGCGAGAACTATGGTATATGCATGATGGAGCTCCATCATATTTTTCCGTTGCTGTTCGGTGATAGTTACACGACCAATCAATTGGAAGAGATGTAATGATGCACCAGTACGATGTCCACCACGTTCTCCAGATTGAAATATGTGTGAGAATTCTTCTTGCGGAGCAATTTTAAGAAATAAGTTTACAATAGTCACGATGTATTATTGGGGGGAATTTTAAATTCAGGTAACCATTATAATAACGAAGATAGAGTATATAGTTCATAAAATGTCTTGTCTTAATAATTATATACAGCAAAATGCATGGTTACTTAATTATTAATATTATTGTTTTACTTAGTTTATTTATAGCCGGTTACTAGAAAACGTAATTTCATAGTGTAAGCCTATACATCCAAAATCACTAAAGTCAATTAGTATATAAGTTTTCAAAAGATGCAAAATTTGTTTCTATCTTCGACGCCCTCTACCGGCTAAACGAATCAATTTGCGATATAATTGCTTCGTTTAGCTTGGCTTAAATCAATCTATTCTGACGTAAGGACAATCGCATAAGAATCTTCCTTAATTACTGTTAAATAATTTTCTATAATATATTGCAAAGGAAAAATGAAAATCATTTTCGCGCCCGACCTGAATAATAATTTATGAAAGGTAACAGACATTTTTTGCCTGTCTCCGATAAAAAAGTTATCGAACTTGATCGAAAGTTTATTTTTTGCTCTATTTTTTTTTCCATTATCCAATTGAAATATTTCTCTATCTCTTGTAGGTTGAGTTTTCATATAGGTTAGCGCAAAAGTCACTAAGGTATTAAAATGGGAAAATGTTCTTCACCAAAATTGACCTGCCTCAGCTAATAATCAGCGGTTCATAATGCATATCTTGAGACTTTTTTGATACCAGATGACAAGTCACAGGTATTTTAAATAATTATGAATCTCCCATTTTATAAGTCCGGCATACTTTCCAAAACATATACATATATGCGGTGTCACACTGCCCGTTTCGCGTGAGCCGCTCGGAGCAATGGTAAAAAGAATACGTTTTTGCGGAAAAAATGTGACAGTGGCGATAAGTTATAATGTATTTTTACTATCCCGCCGCCCTGCTCCCGTTTTGCGGCACAGTACTAACACAGTTAATCAACAAGCCTTTGGCAAATATATAAATAGTTTCTACATACATTTTTCCTTTGAATGTTAGATTGAGTAGCCTTTGGCTAGATCTCGCCTTCATTCTGTTATGTTGTATGTAATTCTTGATGACAGCAATAAAAGACATTTATTATTATTATTATTATTATTATTATTATTTACTGATAAGAAAGATAAACAGGTCAACAGGCACGACGGCAATAATTTTAGACGATCGATAGCTCTATTACCTTCCATGTTAAGATATTTTGGAGAAAAGATTAATGAACTTTATACCTCAAAACAACATTCATGTGGATCAAGAGTACGACTTTCAGCCAAGAAGGTTAACTGGATTGGTGATCTACAAAGAAAATTCATACATAGGGTTGACAACAATGAAGAGGTTGTCTGCTTATATTCCGAGCTCCTAAAAGGCTTTCGACATAATTAAGCATGCTATAATATTGCAGAAATTAGAATCATATAAGATCACGAGTATTAAGTTGTCCCATTGACTTGAAACAAACATGGGCCCGGTATTTCTATCTACTTGTCAATGTGACCTCTGTTATTATGAAAATAAACACAACAAAAATGAGATGGGGATACTATCTGTAGAATTTTCATCTCTTTTTATCTTCTGTTAGTATTCATTCTAACACAGTCCCCAGTCTTACCATATCGATTTAAGAGTTATTACTTTTTCCACAAACAATACTTAACACGAACACCCAAAGACCACACAGAATTATATTTTTAACAATAACGACAAATATGACAGTTGCTAATCCAGTACTGTCAAACGTGAACGTAGGTATATAAGACAGCCGTTCCAATAAGGAGTTTATAAAAAGTATATTCCGAACGTTCAAAGGCGGCGTACTGTCTTTTTTTTTTTTTTTTTTTTTTTATGGTCAAACACAAGCACTATAGGAAAAATCCTTTAGGGCACTCTGGGAGTGGTGCGTGTGCGCAAAAAGCGATTCACGTTGGACTTGAATCGTTGGAGGTTATATTCGTTAGGAAAAACGACCTCGGGAAGATCGTTCCACAAGGATGAAGTCCTCCAGATGAAAGAGTTCTTAAATAATGAAGTTCGAGGAGTACTAAGCTTAACCACATATGGATGGGCGGCAGTGGTTCGTCGTGTATTTCTGATATTCGAAGCTCTGGGCGGAATTAAGAGGGCAAGGTCAGCTGAGCACTTTCCATGAAAATATCTGTAAAAGAGAGTCAAATCACCAACTTGCCTTCGATGTTCTAGGCTCTCGAGATTACAAGTCAGCTAAACGGTGGTCAACAATCAGACGAATGGCCCTCCTTTCGATGGAATCCAGTAGCCGAAGAGTGTGTTTGGGTGCAGAGCTCCAGACATGAGAGCAGTACTCCAGTGATGGTCGAATCTGGGCCTTGTACAGTGTCAAAAGTTGTTGAGGTGTGTACAACTTTCTGGTTCGGAACAGTACACCAAGTTTCTGAGAAGCTATCTTGGCGATTGCCACAACGTGGTTATGCCAAGACATATTTCCTCCCAGATTGACGCCCAGCAAACTAATAGATGAAGCCAGTGGGATTGCGTGTCCGTCCATGACTATATCCGATTCTGTAATGTTAACCTTTTTAGAGAAAACTGCTGCCTGGGTTTTTTTAGCGTTAAATTCGACTTGGTTACTGTCACCCCAAGCCAAAATTTCTTCCAGGTCTTTGTTGAGGCGTGATACTTCATGCTGTCTGCGAAGATGTGCGTCGGCAGCCGATGTTTGTGCATTCAAAGAGAACGATGATAAAAGTGTGCTATCATCAGCAAAACTAACTATCGGGTTTTTCGTTTTATCTAGAAGGTCGTTAATGTAGAGTAAGAAGAGAGTGGGAGACAATATGGACCCTTGAGGAACACCGGCATTGATGGTGAAGGTGTCTGAGAGAAATCCGTCAATCGCTACTTGCAGAGAGCGGTCCTTAAGAAAGCTAGACAACCATGCACAGAATCGACTGGGCATACCATAGGATCGCAGTTTACTTAGAAGCCCCTCATGCCAAACACGATCAAAAGCTTTAGAAATATCCAGTGCAACAGCCCGAGACTCCCCATGATGTTCGATTGCGTTGTTCCAAATATGGGTGACATAGGCTAGAAGATCTCCAGTTGATCTGGACTTCCGAAAACCATATTGATGATCGCTGATAATGTTGAAGCCTTCCAGATACTTTAGAAGATGTTGGTTAATAGCTTTCTCCATTACTTTTGATATTACTGAAAGCAATGCGACTGGTCGATAGTTGTTAGGCAGGGTTCTCTTACCTTTCTTTGGAATAGGCTGGACTCGCGCCGTCTTCCAGCTGGATGGAAATATTCCTTGTTTGTAGGATAAGTTGAAAAGTCTACAAAATACTGGTGTTAGTTCATCGGCGCATCTCTTGAGAACTATAACAGGAATTTCGTCTGGACCAGAAGCTTTTTTGACGTCGAGTCCTTTCAGGATTCGTTTGACGGGACGCTGACGGAACACGATTTCGGTCATTTTGGATTGAACTGTCTTTGTCTAATTAATAGAAAACGACAAAGAAAAATTCAAAGACTGTGAACCAAAACCGTATTCTCATTGACTTAAAATCCTTGGGTTGTCCTATTTGGAGAATAGGTGACAGACAGTAAGTATTAAGGAAGAGAGCAACGGCACTTCTCATAGAGCTCAATTCTGACTCCCCTGCTTTTTTCTTGTATTATACACGAATAACATCTCGGTATATCTGACATCTGCAAGACGCAGATGATACATCCTTCATGTTGGCGCCTCCGTCTCTAGAGGGATGCTCGCGTGCAGTGGAGAAATTGCAGCAATGATGTCAAAACAACAATTTTAAATGGGACACTAGTGTTTTTATAAATGACTAAAATTTTATTTAATTTGCTTTGGTGCTTTCAGAGCAATACACTAAAAACTAAAACATGTGTTATAGTCCTGGACAAAGTAATCAAAATAACAATCTAAATTCATTTTTTTAAACAATGCATCGGGTGAGACTTATGACAAGGGTCTGGAGATATTATGAATCTAATAGTATCTATCTATTTTATATATGGTGTTCATAATAAAAAAAAACATCAGTAAAAAGATGGCGGATCGCGTGGTTTGTGTTCTTTGTGATCGTCTAATTTATACCAATAGACCGGCTATTGACTGCTCTAATTGTTTTGAATGGTGTCACAAGGATTGTTCTACCCTCAGTACTGAAGAATTCAACAGATATAACTCTTTAGTGAAGAAGGGTCGAAAACACACATGGATTTGTTTCTCCTGTAAGAAAATTCTACTTGCAAACGAAAGTAAATAAACATCAACCCAGGTTAGAAGGTCATCGGCGGACAAGCAGCCGACATCGGCTGGCCGACGGTCAATGCGCGATGCTGATATTATCTCGGACAACTCTGATGAGGAGACCTATACAACATCACACTCCAAGAATGCATCTTTGTTAATGAATTTTGATCAAAACTTTTCCCGAAATCTTAACAACAATAACATTGGTATAAAGGATGTTGTTATTTTAATGCAGCAAATGAATCAACAATTGTTTAATGCAATTTCGGAACAAAACAATACTGCTCAGAATATTTTGCAGGAGATTAAAGCCATGCAAGACGGTGTTATTTTTCAACTTCAGTCGGAGAGGAGGATAGAAATAGAAGGTCAAAAACATAATACTTTACAACATTAAAGAAAGTATTTCCACTGATTATGAACAACGAATTAACCATGATAGAATACTAGTTGTCGAAACCTTAGAAAGAATGGACATTAATCCGCCAACGTCTTTTCAAGTAACTAGAATCGGGAAGAAGGGTGTTAAAGAGAGACCTTTGAAAATTAGATATCTTTGAAGACATCAAAATAGTCGAAAACTGCTTACGCAACAAGAAAAGACTGCGTGGCACGGTTGTTGGTCTGAATCTGGATTTAACAATTATGCAATATTGCAATTATGCATACAACAATACAATAAATAAATGAAGTTTCAAAAACGACACATTTCAAAATAAAGTTTTTCAAATGTTGAAACACCTTGTATATTATTTGGCTATTGGGTGTATAATTCATAAGAACGTTTTTTATAATGCAAGCCTATAAGTAATTTCCATCCGTTTTCGAAATAATTGCAATTTTAATAAATTATGTTGTTTAAATAGAGATGTTATAAAAAATTAAGCGCATGCGACTAGACTACTAATAATATAATAATAGTTCCATTTTGCTCTATGCACAAGTCAACACATTCTTGAAAATATCTCTATAATAGCTATGGCAACCTGACGCCATATTGCAGAACATATACAAATATTGTAAAAAAAATATTTAACAATTTTCTTGAGACTCAGTTAATTAGATGTCCCCTTCGTAAAAGGTACTACTTAATATTAATACTTCTTAATATTGCTTTTAATATTTTGTTCTTAATTTTGTGAAAGTATACCTTTTATATTAGACCTTTTACATTTTTATTACAAACGACTTTCATCAGAGAAATATGGAGAGCCGAAGTCTACAAATGCTATTTAATTTCTAAAAATAAATATGTTTGAAGGATTAATCAAAAAACAAATAAAGTAAGAGAAATATAATCAGGGAATAAAAACTGAAGCTTGTTATTCAATTATATTTTTTAATAGAGTTCAGCTTTATTTTTCAACTAACTGAAATTGCCTTAGATTTAGTAAGTCTGCTGAAATTCAAGTGGTTACGGCAGCTTCAATTGTATTAAACATAAAATTAAATCATTTACAAGAAAGTAATAGATAATGAAATAATCAAGAACATAGGGTAATTAAACATTTATCTTGAAATGAATGAAAATTTCTGAGGTATCATCTAGAGAATTTTTTTTATATACCATACATATAGGAATGTTGAGATTTTAACGCACGATTAAACACGATTGGAGCTATTCAATTATCACTAACCTTACAAGATTATTTTGTAGATCCCCATCCAGTGGCTTACACAAAACCTAAAACTCTTAATGCAGCTTTGATATAAGGCAGCAACTAAATCAAAATCAAGCCAGTCAGGAAAGGAGAAGGGTATACTTAAGAGGAGGAACAGCGTAGGTAAGCATATTTTCTTGCCGTGGTAGAATTCCTAAATTACCTAATTAGTAAGCAAAAATAATTATCTGGGTGACCGATGGCTAAGGTGCCTGAAGAAACTTTTTCAGGGGATGCAAAACTATTCAAAAAAGAAAAATAGTTTCTGGAAAATAAATAATAAATGAATAATGTTGTCACTTTATGTATAAACTACACAGGCCATACATACAATCCCCTCTTCTCCACTGCGAACCTCCTGTCGTTGGCCTAAAAGAGTGTGGAGAGGCAAACGACCTTACTTTACACGACACGGCTTTCTTTAAAGTATAGTTATCTATTGTTGAAAATACATTTCTCAAATTATTATTGTATACAGTGTCACCATTAAAGTCCGCACCATATGGAACTTTTTTTTATTAATGAGATTAGTTAAAATTAAATTTCGGCAATCGTTTTTGCTTCAAATTAGACTAAAAATTATATAATCAAATGTCACCATCTGTCATTCGGTATCTGTCAAAAATTACATTCTAATCAAAAAATGCTGAAAAATGGCATTGTTTTACCGAATTTCAAAAAATTTTATTAGAAAAAGTTGTTTCTAGTACAATTCTTGGCCTAAATACGAAGTTTCAGTTTTCTAGCTCAAAGTTGATTTTTTTGCCATTTTTTCTAATTAACTTTTTTTTTATTTAATGTAAGTTCGCTTAATGGATATTAAACTATTTGCTTATACCATACTCAATATTTTATTTAGTTTGTATGAGCTTTTTTTTACTAGAATGCCATTTTTTTTCGAAATTTAAAATTAGAGGCAAAAAAATTTGACACAGGTGGTGCAAAGTTATCCTAATTTAAAAATTTTAACAGATAGACGTCAGATATTCCATTTTTTTGATAGTACATACACCTAAGAAGTTTAAAAAACTTATAATAATATTCCCAGATATCAGATTAGTTCAAAATTTAGACACATTTTCTTTTTATCCACAATAAAATATCAAGGCAATTTTGAATTTTATAAGTAGGCTATGGAAAAAAACGAATTAGAGTGCCGAATAAATAAAAGAAATGTCATAAATGTGAATATTTTCGCAAGTTATAGTTTTCAGTGTTATCACCAATGTTGTCCATTCAAGAAAAAATAGAAATTGTCTTAATTTGTGGAGAGAATATGCCTCACCGGCAAGTATCTGCCATTTTTAATGAGAGGCATCCAGAAAAAAATTTGCAGCATAGCACTGTTTCAAGAATAATGTCAAAATTTAGAGAAACTGGATCTGTTCGAAATAATTTTAAGAAACCTCACGCGGCAAGTAAATACGATGAAGCAGCACAACTTGATGTTTGTTTAACTGTTATTGACCACGGTCAAACTAGTGTAACCAAGATAAGTGATGCAACAGGGGGTGCAAGAGGGAAAGCGTTAGAAAAATTCTTCAGAAAAATCGATTTCGGGCATATAAACCCAAGTTTATAAACACATTAAAAGAACGCGATTTTGATATCCGACTTGATTTTTCGTTTTGGTATCAGGGACAATATGAGGAGAATATTCTTTTTCCATACAAGATATTATGGACAGATGAAGCCACTTTCTCTTCGAATGGTACCGTGAGCTCACAAAATTGCCGATGGTGGTCCCAAGAAAATCCTAACTTCACAATTGAATGTCGCGACCAGTATCATTTTAAAACCAATGTTTGGTGTGGAATTTTGAAAGATGAGCTTATTGGACCATACTTCTTTAGAGCAAACTTAACTGGTGAAAGGTACCTGAATTTTCTTGATAACGAGATTACCGAAGTTTTGGATAACATGCCCTTACACCATAGACATAACTTATGGTATCAGCTTGATGGTGCACCCATACATCAAACTGTAGCAGTGAAAGAACGCATAAACCAATTATTTCAAAACAGAGTTATAGGGCGTGATAGAGAATGTCACTGGCCACCCAGGTCGCCTGACATAACCCCACTAGACTTTTTTCTGTGGGGTTATCTTAAGCAGAAAGTTTATAAGAATCGACCGTTTAGAAATATCGAGCATTTGGAACAAACGATAGGACAGTGTTGTGCCGATATAAGACCAAGCTTTTTACAAAATGCTGTCAAAGACGTTTATAGACGGACGGGTGTTTGTATAGAGCGAGAAGGACGTCACACTGAAATGTGAAATTTATATTGCTTTTGTGTTACCTATTTAAATTGATTAAAGTTCCTTTTTGTTCCTTTTAATAATAATGATAGTTTTAAGTATAAAATAAAATTTTTATCAAATATTTAGATGTATTTGTCATTTGAAAAACGAAACATCTGACGTCTATCTGTTAAAATTTTTAAATTAGGATAACTTTGCACCACCTGTGTCAAATTTTTTTGCCTCTAATTTTAAATTTCGAAAAAAAAATGGCATTCTAGTAAAAAAAAGCTCATACAAACTAAATAAAATATTGAGTATGGTATAAGCAAATAGTTTAATATCCATTAAGCAAACTTACATTAAATAAAAAAAAAGTTAATTAGAAAAAATGGCAAAAAAATCAACTTTGAGCTAGAAAACTGAAACTTTGTATTTAGGCCAAGAATTGTACTAGAAACAACTTTTTCTAATAAAATTTTTTTGAAATTCGGTAAAACAATGCCATTTTTCAGCATTTTTTGATTAGAATGTAATTTTTGACAGATACCGAATGACAGATGGTGACATTTGATTATATAATTTTTAGTCTAATTTGAAGCAAAAACGATTGCCGAAATTTAATTTTAACTAACCTCATTAATAAAAAAAAGTTCCATATGGTGCGGACTTTAATGGTGACACTGTATATAGTATTATAGTTTGTCTAGAAAACGATGGATCATTACCTAATATTACTTATTCTTATTTAGATTTTTAATACATATTGTAGATGCATTATTCTAGATACAGGAGGTCGGCAAGGGTTTATAGAAAATGGTCGGCTCTTTTTCAAATTAAAGAGCAAGAAAATAGAGACTACCATGGCAAAATGAATGCTCAAAATTTTGAGAAATGATTATCGGAATCACATTGATTTATATTTTGGACAATGCCTGTTGTCATACTAGACAAACTGTAAAATGGCCTACTTAACCGAAAAGGAGATACCCTTCTCTCAAGCTGATACGGTTGCTTTTTATCAATGCGTAATTATACATAAAAATCGATAGGTATAGGTGATGATTTATAAAAAAATCTAGAATTAATTGTAGAATGTAAAAATGTGAAAACATACAATATCTTCCATTTAAAAAATTAAAGCTGATGTAAGTAGCCTTTTAAGATCCACCATATATAATAAATTTTTTCTAACAACAAAAATTAATTTCAGAAAAATAAATTTGACGGGTCCGAATGATTCTTGATTAAGTGGGCGATATAGAAGCCTGACCCGTTTCCGTATCATAACGCTGTATGTGTTTACACCCAAACTTCACCATTGATATTACGATTAGAATATTTAGTCTATTTGTTATTTATTTTGTCTTCATATTAACCAATAGATAGGCCTATTATTAATTAACAACAGGTATGCTGGGAAAATAAATTTAATTAACGAAAATCTTATAATCTTCTACCATTATCCTCGAAATGAATTTCTTTGTGTAGCTCCGCAAGCTAAAATTATCCCATCCCGCCTTATTCACTAAAGAGATTTTAATTTAGTCTATCAAAATATGTAGATCTTAAAGTCGCCCAGTTGTTTCCACTGTGTCATTGTTTTTATATTCAATATAACGTTTCCTTTTCAGTTTAATATTTTTCCACTTAATGAGTTTTACCTTTAAATATCGAAAGTTAAAAAAAAAACGGATCAATGTAAAAATCTAACAACTTATATTCGGAGACAATCGCTTGGTTTCCACGGATTTCGGTCTATCTCAGACATACTGCGTTGAATATCCGTGTGCTTCGAACAAACGCCCGCTGAAGTCATGTCGATTTAGGAGTTCATCGCATTATGAATTTGTTATATCTATCTGTCTTTTTTATAGTTCGAAATTCAAAGGTTTTACCGATGAATTTTTACAGGGATGCTATTGTTAAATAGGGTTTTAAAGAAGAACTAAAAAAATGAATTACAATATAAAACTTAGTTTACTTAGTCTTACAGTTGTCATTTCGCTTGCAGCTTGATTCATACTTACAGGAGCAGCAACAAACAATTATTTGTGAAGGGTTAGAGAAAAAAGTATATAAGCAAAATTAATAATAATACATAACAGATTTATTTGTAAGTATTTTCAATATACCATATCTGAGCAGATTGTAGAGAAATCGACTGTTGACAAATTGCTATTAGGGTTACGCCCCCCTAGCTGCCGTCCTACAAACTTGCAAATAATTTCCAGCAATTTCTCTTGTCAACTTTTTCCATAAATATTGTTTTCCGGAAGCTGTACGGTGAACGGTTTCCGAGATACAGCCGCGTACCTCGCTTAGTTGGCCACCCTGTACATACGTTCTTCCTTAATGAAAATAATGCCAATTTGATCCTGAACTTAAAAACGAAATTTATACCTATAAATAAAGCCAATAGTGCTTTTCTGTGTTATAACTATATAAATACGTATAAATGTATGTCTCGAATTATATAGCTGGACTGAAATTGACATTGTAATTTATATGTCTATAGACTTTTGTGTCAATTGGTTAAATTGATACGGCACAAAACAATCCTTCTTAATTGATTTCCAGTTACAACAAAACTGCACGAATTTTTATTGAACTACTAATATTTTTCCATTGATCATACCATTTTAACTTTAAGTGTTTATATCATAAAAAATTTATACTTTTTTATGTGAATAGCGTTTAATATTTAGAATTATATTTACTGTTACTAAATATCCTTCAGTTTAATAAAATATTGATCATTGATCCTTTATTTTTATAAATTATTGAATTAAAACATAATGTAAGTTGTTATTGATGTAATGTTAATTTCGTACTTTACGGAAGATACAGTAAGAAACATACTTAACTTATTTATACAAAATTTAACGAATATTTTACTGAAAATTTTGAATCACCCTCGAGATTTTTAGTGATTAAGACGATGTTGTATAGAGAACTAATCACCTGTCTTTGATTATGTCAGATACTCATCAGTTTCTCTACAGTGTCACAGTCTATATTAAATATAACTGAAAAATGTGTTAGCGGCATGCAGAAAATAATAGCAGTGGGCCCCCATGGAAAATAACGAGAAACTGAAAGCTATTGCAGAAGCCAAGCTAGCTGAACTGAAGGAGAAATTAAGAGAGGAAATGGATGTTGCAAACCTTGAAGAGGGGGAAATCGGGGGAGATAGTGGATTGAGGAAAAACTTTGACGATTTAAATTTAAGAGGGAGTGAAACGAGGGAAGGATTAGAAAGTTTGCTTGCGTGGGGTAGGGAGTGAATGAATCACTCGAGAGCCTTAAACAATTGGCGAGCTGGTAAGTTAATTTATTTGATGCGCTTAGCGTGGTTATTAAGATAAAATTTTGTTGATATAAAAGCATAAAATTTTCGCAAAATGCACACAATCACTTTTCATAGAAAACCTTAATTACAATTTTCTTGGTATAACAGATCCCCCGACCTCACACCATTATTGGTTTCATATTGTAGGAGATGATCGAATTAAGGAAAATATTTGTAAAAACAGACTTTAAAAGCATATGGTTTATTCTGCTGTTGCAGATTTTGTTCTTAAGATTTTTTTATTAAAATATTTTCCATAATATTTGCCTGACGTTCTCCTGTATGTCATATCTTTTTTTCAATGCCAGTCTTATTTTTATAATAAATAAAATTTTCTACCAAGAATAATTTTTTTCATAAAAACTAAGCCAAAAAGTGTTCTGCTTGTTAACCAAAACTCGGCAGACGCTGTACATTGAATGTAATTTTCCGAACAACCGATCCAGCCTAAAGAAATAAGGCATTAGTGATTGTAGTCCTTGTTTAAAAATGTGTCTTTAATATTTTTAGAACGTGCTGCAGAAAAGGCAAAACAACCAAGCCCAAGCGAGGCGAGCAACAAGGAAAGAGAAGGTAAAAAAGAGAGAAAGGGGGAAGAATTCACTTAAAAATAATAATTGCCTCTACGGAACATTATTATAAAGAATTTTCTTTATTTTGGGTAACAAGTATTCTATAATTTTCAAATACCTATTGACCATTAGTCTGCCCCATGATCCGTTGTAGCTTTCGTCCTAATTACAATATTTTTTCCTAAGTGTCTCTCCGACTTGTGTAATGGCTTGCTTCAGATCTCCTTAGATGCATTGTTATAAATTTCATTACCATTATTATTCCAATATCCGATTAATTTCCTAGTTTATTTTTGTCCTATAAGATAGAAGGAACTAATATAAAAATTACAGATTATATATATCCTTTATCTATTTTGAGGACTAAACTTACCAGAAAAGGGGAAAAAAGTATATTTCCGTTAATGATTTTAGAGCAGCTTATCAATTAATGAAAATATTCATGTTTATAATTAAAATAAAACATTTACAAATTAGTAACACCATAAATTTGCTTAGACTTTGATTACACTGGGGAACAGCAAAAATGTTTCCGAGACCAAAATAGCAAAATCTTACTTATTTTATTATACTAATTAACAATCTGTCTTGCAAAAGGCTCAGTTGGCTCCGGTTTTATAGATCCATCCCAATTATGATAATTTACCTACCTGCCCTTAATATATGGGAAAATTTCACCATTAAATGAGAAATACCTGGATTTATTATAACAGGTGTACTTTATAAGGGGTTTAAATACATATAATATAAATCCTAAATTGTTAGTTAGTTGTATTTCAACCACCAGTTGATCGAGAGCTGTTCGTATTTGAGAAATTAGAGAGTTTTGAGCAACATGTCGCGAGTTTGTGTAAATAAGCCGGATCATTTTTGTTATATATGTGGTGAAATGACTTTTGTGAAACAAAAACGTACGCTTAGCCCTTTAATAAAAAAGGCTTACCACTTGTATTTTGGCTGCAAAGTTGGAGACCAGGATAAAAATTGGGCTCCCCATATCTGCTGCTACAAATGTGCGTCCAACATTCGTGGCTGGCTAAGTGGAAAAAACCGTAAGATGCCCTTCGCTGTTCCTATGATCTGGCGAGAACCGAAAGACCACGTTACTGACTGTTACTTTTGTTTGACACCTCCCATCAAAAAAGGCTTTTCAGAGAAAAAAAGGTCTGCGATACAGTATCCAAATTTACAATCCGCCATACGCCCGGTGCCTCATAGTGACGAGTTGCCTATACCTAATCCACCTCAGGAATATACCCTTCATTCTGATGATGATCAAGAGGATTCAAACGGTAGTGTACCGGAAAATGTCGCCGGCCCATCAACCTCGCAAGACTCCGATTTTGTCTGTGAACTTCCAAGTAAAAAGCCTCACAAAATAAGTCAAAGTGAATTAAGTGACCTTATAAGGGATTTGGAACTGCCCAAGACAAAAGCAGAACTATTGGCCTCTCGATTGCAACAATGGAATTTACTTGAAGATGAAGTAAAAGTTTCTGTGTACCGAAGCCGTCAGAAAAACCTAACACCATTTTTTAACATGGATAACAATTTGGTAGCCTGTAGGGACATTGAGGGATTAATGGCAGCTTTAAATCTGGACTATGATCCAAAAGACTGGAGACTTTTCATTGATTCCTCAAAAGTAAGTCTTAAAGCTGTGTTACTCCATAATGGAAACAAATTGCCTTCAGTCCCAATTGGTCATGCAGTCCATATGAAAGAAACATATAGCAATTTGAAATTGTTACTTGAGACCATACAATATGAAAGATATAAATGGCAAATTTGTGGGGATTTAAAAGTTGTGGCGATCTTGCTTGGAATGCAGCTAGGTTATACCAAATACTGCTGCTTCCTCTGCGAATGGGACAGTCGAGCACGATCGGATCACTACAGAAAGAAAATTTGGCCACCGAGAGAGTCTTTTGAGCCAGGAAAGAAAAATGTGACCAGCGCGCCATTAGTTGCCCCAGAAAAGATTTTACTACCGCCACTTCATATAAAATTGGGACTTATGAAAAATTTTGTGAAGGCAATGGACAAAGAAGGCCGTGCTTTTAGTTATTTAAAAGAAAAGTTCCCTAGAATCGGTGACGCTAAAATTAAAGAGGGAATATTTGTGGGTCCCCAGATTAGGAAACTTTTCGGAGATGCGCAATTCGATTCCATACTTGAAGGCAAGGAAAAAGACGCTTGGGATGCCTTTAAAATGGTTGCAAAAAATTTCTTGGGAAACATAAAAGCAGAAAATTATAAAGACCTGGTTGCCCAACTTCTTTTGTGTTACCAAAACCTAGGGTGTAATATGTCGTTGAAAATTCATTTCCTGGATTCTCATCTGGATTACTTTCCGGAAAATTGTGGTGCTGTAAGTGACGAACACGGTGAGAGGTTCCACCAGGATATTTCGAACATGGAAAGAAGATATCAGGGAAAATGGAACTGTGAGATGTTAGCCGACTACTGCTGGACTATTACGAGAGATGCCCCAGAGGCTGCTTTCAAAAGGCAAGCTAAGAAGCGCAAAATGAGTGTCTAAACTTTGGATTCAATGATAAAAATGTGCTATTTAGTTGCTTCTGTTGAACCAACAATATATTGTTATCTGTATTTTGTATGTCCATTGTATATGCCTATGAATTAAAATTTTGTAACAAATAATTGAGATTTTTTTTTTTGCGAGCCAACTAAAATCTTTAATAGGTATTTTTTAGTTACTTGGGTACAGTTGAATCCAAAAAAATAGGTTTTGTTCAGGAAACAAAAAAAAAGTTGAAATTTGTTTCCCAGTGTTATTAAAAAGACATATGTATTTAATAGATAATTTACCTTATCAATCAATTCACTCAGTATAAAGAAATAAGCTTTTATTAATTTTCGACATTGTTTAAAAACTTATAATATCATTCTTCTAGGACGCAGTGTGACAAGAAACAAACGGAAGAAGGACGCATCAAACATAGAAATGGGAATGAAAGGAATGATTTAGAGAGAAGAACTGAATGGAGGGGGATATTTGGAAGGGGGAGGGTTGAGGAGAAGAAAGAGGTAATTACTCTTTAAAGTTTTTGAATTTGATATCATAATTTTTTAGTCCCGCAATATCCAATTTATTTGTAATATCAGGTCTTGTTCCACGCGGCAACATTGCACTACTTAATCCAAATCTAGCAAAGTTAATTGTAATATTATGGGAAGAAGTAAAACAGAGTTGAGCTTGTAAATTTCCACTATATTATAAAAAGTAACATAACATGTTTCGCTATACTATAGCAATCTCCACACATTGTATAGAAAACAACCATTTTATAGATACGGACAACATTAAACTATTACATAATTTGATAATTATAATAATTATAATATATTACATATAATATTACAATAGTTATAATATATTACATAATTTGATAATAATGTAATTTCACTTACATACAAAAAAATGTCACTCACTCAATAATTAAAATATATAATAGTTTTCCGGAGAGTGTATGGATCCTACCGCATCGCCAGGCCAAGAATATAATATCCAGATATTTAGTTAGGAAAGCATTTTATTCCTTGAATGAATTTTTGACTGACTGTGATAGAGCTGGTCTTGGACTGACGTAGATGGGATTTTCTGTATTTTTCTTTTCTATATTTTTCTTTTTTTGTTTATTTATTTATTATTTATGTTCCTTTTCTTTTTTATTTATTTTTTGTCTATTTGATGTGGTTTATTTTGTAGTTATTTTTCACTTGTTTATTATCATATAATCATTTTGTACTCTGTTTACATTGTACTATGCCTTAAGTGGCTTTCTTGAATAAAAAAAATTGTTATGACTATGACATAACGAAAGAAAGGGTTTGTTTAAATCTTCTTCTTCTAGAACAGTACGAAATTAAAAAGTCTATAAAAAATAATCCCCTCACAACTAATGATCAACAAAATTTCGTAAACACGCCCTGTACAGACAGCTTTCTCAAGTCTACCTACACTAATCGGGCAATAAAAAAGTTTATTAGTGACTGTATAAAGACCCGTAATTTTTTTTTAAAGTAATCCTCTCAATATATTTAAACATTTAAAAGGAAATTTCTTCTTTCTTTACATTAAATTATTTGAAAAATGTTTCATAAAGGACCAACCGCGGAATCAGTCGAGTATATTATTGCTGTCCCTAATTATTATTAATATTATTATGTACTACTACTGTATTTTTAAATATCACACATATTATCACATTTGTACCTAGTGCACATACCTACTAGTAATTATTTTAGTACAAATAAAATTTGACTTTTAGAGCCAGCATTTTTTTAAAAGGCATTGAGTTTAACAGTTTCGAATTAAACCGAATTTTTTGGAACTGAAGTAAATTACAGGAATGTACTAGGGTTATTTTTGGGAAGAAACGTGATAAACCAGTAAGTGTTATATACCGCAGATTTAGTTTTTCTTTCATAATTTGAACAAAAAAATCCAGGCCCGTATTTAAAAAAATGAAGTCGACGATGTGACCCAAAGACGGAACGTCGCATTAAAGATCTGATAATGCCAATTTGTGGAGAATAAAATGTAGCTCTGAGAAAGTGAACATGAGAACATTTCATTAAAGATATGATGATGTCATCATATGGAGCATATAAAGTGATATTTATTTTTGGACATCTCATCGAAGAAAGTCAGGAAAAAATAAAAATCTAAATTTTAGATTTTTTCAAACATTTTGAAAGCTCCGGCATTTATTTTTGAGGTATATTATTGAGATCCCAATGGCGAGAGACGAATGTGTTATACCCTGTATATGTAAATTGGAGTTTAGTTCCTTGATATGGATTAATTATATGAAATATTAAATTTAAATCGTAAATTCCTAAACGGGATTCACCATAATAAATACAAGGTGAGCAGAACTGCCGATTTCTGTTTAAAAAAACAAAGTTTGCACATCCTATTCTGCAACCTACCGCCGTTTACATGCTCGTATTGTAATCAATTGGTTTGCATTGATCGTAGCCAACCATAACAATAAAATTATGGATTAACTCATTCAGTGTATAACATCATCTGTACAGGGTGTCCATTTTTCGTTGGTTTTACTTGGTATGTTCGGTATTAGAAAGGATAAGGCATCATGCCGAACAATTTGAGAAATACTTATGAGAAAGTTCCAGAAACATTCAATGTTTGTTCCTTATATTTAATTGCACCAGCAATTGTTCTTTTTTTAATATCCGTCATGGCCTACTCAAAAAATTGTATATTTTTTAAAAAACATTTGAAGGAAAGGAAATTAATTTTTTTCTTGAAAACTATTGAACATAGAAAAAATCTGAGGTACGTCAATGGATTCTACGTAAAAAACTACAAAGAGAACATTTTATTTCTTTTTGATAAGTTATATGGTAACCGAAATATGTGGCGTGTCCCAAAATGTTAAATCCTCAAAAACATCCCGTATCAAGAGACGCCTAGAAAAATTCAAATTGGGGCAGCTTTCGTTTCACAAAAAAATAGCACAGTGCTGCGGACACCACATCCTTCTATATTTATTAAAACGGAGATACCGCGTAAAACTACCGAGACCATACGCTAATTCGACATAATAAAATGCAAGAAGTGAGGAAATATGGGAACAGATTTTCGCTTCTTAAATTGTTATTCCAGATTGAGGCTGTAACACGTTGATAATACTTAATAAAGTTCCGATTGATGCCTGTCGAAACAGATTTCGTGCGAAGGTGTATTACGATTATTTCGAAATGTTAACGCATGCGTTGGTAAATCACAAAGCCCTTATGTTAAATTCTGTTCGACCAAACTTGAAAGTTTCGTTAGTTCTCCCAAGCAATCCATGCAGGATGGGTGAAAACGGAAGAGCCGATAATACGAGAAAACTCGCAAAATAAATTCTCGTAACGCGACGCACCAAAGTGTTTTTTAAATATTTAATAATTCTAAAGCTTTTTGAGATACTTTTCGGTAAAAAGTAAAATTATGTTGTGACCAAGTCAACGGGAAAAAACTTTTTAAAAGTTTTAAGTGACTTAAAAAGTTCTAAACTTGAATATATTATAACGCTTAGATTAGCTATAATCCAAATAGAACTCGTTTGTGCGTAATATATGTAGTAATAATAACCCAAATTGTCATGAAATAAGTGACAATACGAACTATTTTAAACGTGGTTAGCAAAACATTTAAATTTTAAAACTATAATGTGCACTAGATAAAGTAAAATACAATGACTAACGTTACATCATTATATTGTGATTTAAGTGAATTTTCTAAAAAATATGAAGCTGTCCATGGACCTTTCAGTTTCGTGGTGTGCATTTTCGGGTCCATTGCAAATGTGTTAAATATTTGCGTCCTTACTACCAAAGAAATGCGCTGGCCTACGAACCTTATTCTAACAGGACTTGCTATTGCAGATTTATTAGTCATGTTAGAATACATCCCTTTTACGGTGCACAGATACGTCAGTGAGGAAGGTAAAAAATACATTGACAATTACTCATATAACTGGGCACTGTTTACCATCTTCCATGCTCTGTTTAGTCAGGTTTTTCATTTTATATCTTGCTGTTTAACAGTTATCCTGGCCATTTGGAGGTATATCGCTATAACCAATCCACAAAGCTCTCGATACTGGTGCGAAATGAAGAGAACATTTTATACTATTGTTATTACCTACATAGCGTGTCCGATAATTTGTACTCCGCTTTTCTTGTCATTAAAAATTTCCGCTTATAATCAGACATGCGATAAAGAAGGTCGAATACTTAATAAAAAAGACTTGGTCAATTTTACAGATGTTCCTACAAAGAAGCTTATTTACATAGTAGATTACGTCAGTGAAGATTATAAATACATGAGTTTCTGGGTATATGGGGTCGTTATAAAATTAGTGCCGTGTATTTTACTTACCCACCTATCCAGAAAACTAATCGTAGTGCTATTAGAAACGAAAAAGCGTAGAAAAACCTTATTAAACTCAAGTTTACCCTTACAAGAGATTTATGATGTGCGACCGTTTTTGCGAAAAAAATTTGATAAGGACCGTCAAGCCGATAGGACTTCCGGGATGCTCGTAGCTATCTTGTTACTATTTCTTATAACGGAGTTCCCTCAGGCCATATTGGCGCTTCTGATGGCAACAAAGGGTCAACAGTTTGAAAGAGAGTGTTATCGACCACTGGGTAAGTATCGACGTAAAAACTCGCATGCAAATTATTTGAATAAGATGAAAAGATATAAATTGTTACTCACCTTCCAACAGGTTGAATAGAAGCTGATAGTCTACTGTTGCAATTTTTACATTTATGTACCGGGTGGTCAACTAATAATGACCGCCGGCTATATCTCAAAAACCATATCAGTATCCGGGCAATTTTTTTTAAAGTAAAAAGTGTCCGAGAAAATGTTGTAAATTCAAATTTGGTAAAATACGCAAGGGGGCGTAACAGTCATGACCAATGTTAAAATTAAGATTTTCTTTGTGTTTTGACTAATTAATTGCGAGGTATCGAAAATATCTATATTTTAATTCTTATATGTTTCCCAATACTTTTTGTCTTACACAAAATTTCCAATCTAGTAAAATAAAGTGTCGAGGAAAATTCAATTGCTTCTTAAATAAACTTGTTAATCGATTTTAACAAACTTGGTCTCGTTTAAGGAAGCTTTATTTACGCTACAAACTGAACTTTTGTTTTTGCATCTTTTGCCGTCGCCGTTAGACGGCGTTAACTGAAATATAATAAATAAGTTTCTCTCAAAAAAGTCAAACTTAAACTTTTATTTTAACATAAACCGATTCGACAGTTTAGGACAGAGTATTTGACGTCCCGAATTATCTAACTGTATATGGTAGCAGTACTAAACTGTAGATTGTGTGTAAGAATCATCAAATTGGTTCATTATTAACGAAATAACAGCTTATTAGTTTGCACGTGCATTTTTGAATCGAATAATAAACTGGGATAGGTATTTTGACAATTAAAAATGGTATTTTTGAAAATTTGTAATTTGAAGATTTTTTGTAAGCGCTCGTAAAACGGAAGAATTCGTATATGTAATTTATTTTATTCAAAACTCCGGTTCTAAAAAAGATACAAACTTGCATTTTTTACCGAAATGGTAAGGATTTAATTATCTATTATATTTTGTTAAAACAAACATATCATAGTATTTTTTGACAAAAACCTAATTTGTGCTTATGTTTCAGTTAACGCCATCTAGCTGCCAATACAAAACTCAAGGATGCGAAAATAGCGCAGGGTAAACAAAGATCTCTTAAACGAGATCAAGTTTGTTAAAATCAGTTAACCCTAACCTGAGTTACCGTAGTTTATTTTAAAAAAAAATAAAAAATTTCCCTTCATTTTACTAGATTGGAAAATTTGTGTAAGACAAAAATTATTAGGAAATATATAAGGATTAAAATACAGATATTTTCGATACCTCTCAATTAGTCAAAACACAAGGAAAATCTTAAATTTTACCTTGGTTTAACCTTGGTTTTACAAACTCGAAAATAGTTTAAAGCATTTACTCTTGGGCACTTTTACTTTAAAAAAAAAATTGCCCGGATGCTCTATGATTACTAGTTTGTGATATATTACCGGCGGCCATTCTTAGTTGACCACCGGCACCTTGTACCGTAATAATATACAATTGTTATGCCTATAATTTAGTCCAGAAGAAAGTAACCTATTTTCCGAAGTAGATAAATTGGATTTATCTTAGTAAGATCATTAAGCCCAGACAAATATTTAAAACTTCTTTATTTTCAATTCTCTAGAGCTGTTAAATGAACTATATCTCCCTAAAAATACATAAACTTTTACACGCATATTCACGAAAGAGGTTTAACATTTGATATGAATTTTGTACTCATCCTTTAGTAGATATCTTGTGCTGTTATTCTCTCAAGTCATTTAAAACTTAAGGATCATTCTATTGTCTCTATAATTAATTCGTCTAACGAACGTAATATAATGTTTGCGAACATATATTTAGTTCTATCATTGTGGCTTGTGTACCTAAATAAATACGTTATTCTTATATGTTTCCCAATACTTTTTGTCTTACACAAAATTTCCAATCTAGTAAAATAAAGTGTCGAGGAAAATTCAATTGCTTCTTAAATAAACTTGTTAATCGATTTTAACAAACTTGGTCTCGTTTAAGGAAGCTTTATTTACGCTACAAACTGAACTTTTGTTTTTGCATCTTTTGCCGTCGCCGTTAGACGGCGTTAACTGAAATATAATAAATAAGTTTTTCTCAAAAAAGTCAAACTTAAACTTTTATTTTAACATAAACCGATTCGACAGTTTAGGACAGAGTATTTGACGTCCCGAATTATCTAACTGTATATGGTAGCAGTACTAAACTGTAGATTGTGTGTAAGAATCATCAAATTGGTTCATTATTAACGAAATAACAGCTTATTAGTTTGCACGTGCATTTTTGAATCGAATAATAAACTGGGATAGGTATTTTGACAATTAAAAATGGTATTTTTGAAAATTTGTAATTTGAAGATTTTTTGTAAGCGCTCGTAAAACGGAAGAATTCGTATATGTAATTTATTTTATTCAAAACTCCGGTTCTAAAAAAGATACAAACTTGCATTTTTTACCGAAATGGTAAGGATTTAATTATCTATTATATTTTGTTAAAACAAACATATCATAGTATTTTTTGACAAAAACCTAATTTGTGCTTATGTTTCAGTTAACGCCATCTAGCTGCCAATACAAAACTCAAGGATACGAAAATAGCGCAGGGTAAACAAAGATCTCTTAAACGAGATCAAGTTTGTTAAAATCAGTTAACCCTAACCTGAGTTACCGTAGTTTATTTTAAAAAAAAATAAAAAATTTCCCTTCATTTTACTAGATTGGAAAATTTGTGTAAGACAAAAATTATTAGGAAATATATAAGGATTAAAATACAGATATTTTCGATACCTCTCAATTAGTCAAAACACAAGGAAAATCTTAAATTTTACCTTGGTTTAACCTTGGTTTTACAAACTCGAAAATAATTTAAAGCATTTACTCTTGGGCACTTTTACTTTAAAAAAAAAATTGCCCGGATGCTCTATGATTACTAGTTTGTGATATATTACCGGCGGCCATTCTTAGTTGACCACCGGCACCTTGTACCGTAATAATATACAATTGTTATGCCTATAATTTAGTCCAGAAGAAAGTAACCTATTTTCCGAAGTAGATAAATTGGATTTATCTTAGTAAGATCATTAAGCCCAGACAAATATTTAAAACTTCTTTATTTTCAATTCTCTAGAGCTGTTAAATGAACTATATCTCCCTAAAAATACATAAACTTTTACACGCATATTCACGAAAGAGGTTTAACATTTGATATGAATTTTGTACTCATCCTTTAGTAGATATCTTGTGCTGTTATTCTCTCAAGTCATTTAAAACTTAAGGATCATTCTATTGTCTCTATAATTAATTCGTCTAACGAACGTAATATAATGTTTGCGAACATATATTTAGTTCTATCATTGTGGCTTGTGTACCTAAATAAATACGGTTTTCTATATAGGGTGAGTCGGGAGGGATGAATCAAACTCCAGGAGTATACGTATACGTGAAAATATTGTAAAAAACTCAATATCCTCATCCGATTCATCATTCTCATCATCAGCTCATGAGTCCTAGAATTTTTATTTTTATAATTAGAAGACCCATATTAAATTCCTTTATTGATTGATGATGACTAGCAATCACTATTTAGCGCAATACATATTATACAGGGTATCAATTTGAAAACATCCCAGCCTATATCTCGTTTCAAGAAAATAATATTAAAAATAGGAAAGACATGTCAATATTCAAGGGAATACTTTTAAAGAATATTTGCATCATTCGAGGTTTAACACCTTGGAAGGGTGTGTAGTACCCTTAAAATCTTATATAGTTTCATTTAACATATACCGTTGATCTTCTGACTGCTATAAAATCCTAATGAGCTCCGTGACCATAAAATTTACCTCTTTTCGGGCAAAGCCGGAGTAGAAATTTAATTTACCTGCATCCCCAATTATACCATTCTAGTATATACAGCGAAACCTCCCTTAGGCAGACACCTACGGGACCGCCTAAATGTGTCCGCCTAATAGAGGTGTCCGCCCATGGGAAGTTTGATATTAGGTAATATGTAAATGCAAAATTATTACTATGTATATGTATGTACAAATAACATAACATAACAAAAATACACTAGTTTTAGTTAGGATATATTACTAAAAAAATGTAATATCGTAGTTTGACGTGTTTGCGTTTTATACTTGCAAGCTAGGAAATGTAATTCCAAGTCTGATAACAATTCTATTGCTGTAGAGTTACCTCTATTCTTTGCATACTCTTCCTTTACCATGTTGATAATGGTGACCTTTGTTTGATTACTGCATTCAACTTCTTCATCAGAGTCGTCAGATAGTGATGTGGTTTCAGTTTGGACTAATAGCATGTTACTATCAATGTTAATGAACTCGTCCAAATGATTGTTATCAAATTACAAACTTCCACAACATCAATATTCTCTTTCAGACTCAAAACGCGGCATTTTTGTGCCATTGTTTACGATTTTAACCTTACAACTCACAAATAAACGGCGGACTGCTGTCGGGGAATGACACATACTTTCATTCGGCGAAGTCCTTCCGCCCTGCCATGCATACGCGATTGGATGTCGGTCTGTCTTCAGAGAGTTTTTGTACCGTACTTATTCATCTCCCAAATACTTTAAAATTTTTTTGTCCGTTTAACGGAGTGTTTTCGCACTCTTTGTATGAAAACAGCCTGTCCGCGTCCACTCAAAGGAGAGTCCGCCCAAGAAAGGTTGGATGGAATTTCATATACCTAGTTCCGGACTATGAAAAAATGTACGGTTAATAGAGATGTCCGCTTATTATAGGTGTCCGTTATGAGAGGTTTCACTGTATGTCTAAATACCTAATAATATATAAATAGCAAACTGATTTTTATTAATTTTAGTTCCAATTGTAGTGTAACTTTCAGAAGAACGCATCCACCTTGAAGATTGGTTTGTAAATCCAGTTATCATAATCTCCAACTAAAAATGTTTCCAAATTCTAACAGGACACAATCAACAATCCAAAACATTGTACTGTATTTAAATCTGGAACTTAATTTTAATCTTATATTAATCTGTAGTCTAAATGGAACCATTGTAAATTTTAATGATGACGGTATATAAAGAAAAGTCTGTTTAATTTAAAATTAAAATAAACCAATATGTAGCTCGCTCTATTTTTAAGCCGACCCTGTAGCCATTTAATGGGGTTTAACGATTTAGGGTTAGACACAATAGGAATTAATCCGGTAGTTGATTTATTGCAGTAAAAGTTAACGGTATATCTTGAACTACACTAAACATCATTTCAAAGTCAATTTAAATCTCTTTACAATAATACCATAATTCATTATTTTTTGAATAATAGTTTCCAAGAAATCGCATTCCAAAAATGGACGTAATTAGAACTTACCTGCATTTAGATTTATGACTTTTAGGATATTATTTAAAAACATTATTGTATTGACTCCTCCTCAATTCAAGCATAAAAAGTTCAAAATTACTGTTCCTATTGATTTGTTTAAAAACGAAAAGAAACCGAACATAGAATTTTTTATTTAAAATAATAGGCACTAAAGTTCACAACTTTACAATAAATTACGAATGAAGAAGACGATAAGACTCAAATTGGGGACACCCTGTACAATTTCCTAGTTCCTTACTGACAAATTATCTGGCGTCCTTTGCACAATTTATCATTCCCTTTTTGTCCCCATTATAATATTGTGTCAAGATAATATAACGGATTTAAATTGCGGATAATTCGCAAAAGCTCATATAACTTATTTAGATTTTGTTATACGAAATTAATATTTGAACATTATGTATCAGTTATATATCGTTAAGTTGAACATAGAAAATCTCATGCAATTCTTGAGGTGGCAGAATAGTGGCTCTACTGTACATTTTATAGAAAAACTGCATTATAACTTCTTGAAGAGGCCGACATGGTAAATCCATGTGCCAAGTTTGAATACATCTAGGCCAGCGTTTCTCAACCTTTCAGTAATCGAGGCCCAATTTTCAATAACAATTTTTATGGCTCCCTCCTACCGTTCTTTTTCATATAATAATAAAATAAGAGGTATATGATACGTTAAAAATTTTGATCATCCGAATCGACCTAATTCCTAGAACTTTAGGAGTCTAGGCCTAGACCCCTAATATAGAACTTAATTACAGACCTTCAAAATTGCCGAGAACAGGTGAATTTATTGAAACTTGGCATGCTCCGCCACATCCCATATAGGTAAATCTTAAAGAAGGCAGAATCGATGTTTCTCATCTCCCCTCTGTCATTTATGACGAATATCGAACATTCTCGCGGCTTACCGCCGCTACGAGAAGTTTCGACTGTGGTATCGATTTCTTTGGAATATTATGGAAAATCTGATCGACAGCGGAGCAAGCGTGTATAAATGTGTGCGTTAAAGATTCTGGTCAGTTTTAGACGAGTCGTGGTACCAAAGTTTTGTGTGACACTGTAACTGTACCGTATTTCCGTATAAGATAATGACGTAAATTTTACGGTAGTAAAGTCATACAGAACTATGAATAGATTTTTAACTAAACGTAAGCGAGTATAACAATAGTGAAGCATCAACAAGTCGACCATGGTTTCGACGATAAAATCTAGGAAATACCTAAATCTTGGATTTACCATTACTAAAATAAGTGAAGAAGAGAAGATAGACCTATGTGCGTGATTTGTTTAAAAATTGACAGCAGACAGCATGAAATGTAATAAACTTAAACGCCATTTGAAAACACTTCATAGTAAGTACGTTAACAAGCCCCGAGAAAGTCATATGAACAGCAAACATCATTCTTCAAAAAAACTTTGTATGTGAACGATAAAATTGCCTCTTACAAAGTATCATATAAAATAGCCAGATGTAAAAATGCTCACACCATTGGTGAAGACCTTATTCTGCCAGCTGCGATGGAGATTGTAGAAACTATGTTTGGAGATAATTTTGTCAAAAAAATACAATCCATACCTCTTTCAAATGATACTGTTGGCCGCCGAATTGGTGGTATAGCCGTAGATGTACAACATCAGCTTCTCGAAATGTTGCGTGGCAAATTGTTTTCGATTCAGCTTGACGAGGAAACAGATAGCAATAAAGACTCTCATTTAATTGCCTATGTCCGATTTTGTGATTGTATATCGGCAGTAGAACAACTACTTTTCTGCAAACCTATAAAACTGAGAGCAACAGCACGCAGCAAGTGGAAGAATTGCGTTGGAATATGCACCGATGATGCTCGTACAATGTCAGGAAGATTCCAAAGTACATGTGAATCAAAAATCCCCGTAATGTGTCTGGATCAATTGCATGATCCACAAAGAGGCTCTGGCTTCCAAAGAAATGAGTCCTAGTCTCAACATTGTGCTAACCACGGTTGTAACTGTAGTAAATTATATAAAAACTATACCCCTAAAATCAAGTATCTTTAATTCAGTTTGCAAGGATATTGGTGCAGAACATTCTACGTTGATATTTTATTGCAAGGCCAGATGGTTATCGCGTGGGAAATTTTTACAACGTATTTATGAGTTAAAAGAGAAAATTGCCACTTTTCTAGATGAGGAAAACCGCTCGGAAGCCGAAAAGTTTCGAGATGCTTTATTTGTGATGAAATTGAGTTACTTGGACAACATATTCGAGAAATTAAATACCCTGAATCTACAATTCCAAGGAGCAAATACATATATGTTGGATACCAGTGATAAAGTTAGTGCTTTTTGTAGGAAGTTGGAGCTGTGGAGCAGAATTGTTTGCCCCTACCTAGAAATGTTTGCAAATGCGAATGAGCCTGTCAAAACATACAAGGAAGAAGAACAGTATGTGAAAGTTGTTTTTGTAATAATAGAAAGTCATTTGTTGGCATATGATTTTAAAAAGTACTTTCTTGCTGACGACAGATTAGCAGTAAGTTACGAGTGGTTTAGGGATCCATTTCGAACTACTCCCTGTAGAAGAAGAAATCTTCATAGACTTTACTCCAAGCGGCCAAATCAAGAGATAATTTAGTAATAAATCTCTCTTTGAATTTTGGGCGGGAGTGGATGATGCCTTTTCTCCACTGAAAACAAGAGCATTTCGTATATTTGCCATTTTCAACATCCTACCTTGCGAAGCCGGATTTTCTGCGGTGGCTGCTTTAAAGACAAAATATAGGTCTCGACTGAATATAGACAAAGAACTGAGATTTGCTATTTGTAATATAAATCCTTCCTTTGAGAACCCTTGCTGTACGAGACAGGCCCAAGGGTGTTACTAGTAATTATTGAAGCTGCTTTTAATTTAGTACTGATGAGTTTATTATTAGTTTCATTTGGCATTTGACAGTACCTACTGATATAATCATATTGATAATAATTAAATTGTATATTAGTTTAAACGTGTACTGTACTTAATTTTTTGTAATTTCAGATATCATTTTGCGCGCCAAAACGTCGGAAAATCAGTGAATGTTGTATGACTGAACGTAGATTTCGGTTCTCTTTAATAATTTAATCAAAAAGATCCAGGCCCGTATTTAAAAAAATTAAGTTGACGGTAACCCAAAGACGAAACGTCGTATGAAAGGTCTGATAATGTCATCTTGTGGGCAACAAAAAGTAGCAATGAGAAAGTTATATTTATTTTTGGATATCTGTTCGAACAAATAAAAACCGAAACGCAAAATTTTAGATTTTTTCAAATATTTTGAAAGCCCCTGTATTTATTTTTGATTTTTTTGCGGCATTTTATTGGGCCCATCATTACGCACCTTGCCCCAATTTAACTGATTTCGTAGCTATTACCGTTTCCGAAATCCCAATGGTGAAGCCCGAATTTGTAACAACCTGTATAGGATTTTAACTTTTATTTACAAAAATGTAAGTTAATTTAACGATTTAACGGAAATCATATTTTATAAGAGGTGGAGGAGGTGCACATTTAGGCAATGAGTCCATATTTTCTATGAGGCGTAGCTTTTCAACCCCAACAACTATTACTAAAAAAGCGTCTAACAATGAGTTTGACAAAGAGAGGAAGGAACAAATTCTATTTATTTTAATAATTACTTCCTATCATATCTTTACACATAAGGGTACTTTGTTCTTAGGTTTTTTCATATTTTTCTAAATAATGAACACCTGGTATATAAATTTGAAAAAATAATATGCTTTTGGGTCGTTTGAGCAGTTTTTATGGAGAATAACTTTTTTTCATAAACTCACAAATACAAAAGCTTTCCCCCTTCGGAAGTTAATCCGTGAACACACTGTATGTATAGAAACAATTTTAGTAGTAGCAAATGGACGAGTATAGCGATCGTCAGCAGCTGAATTAATTATCTAATCAAAATCGCTAAATGACAGTTTTCCAAACGCCGATGGGCAAATCGGTCAGCGAAGATATTTCGCCCATCGGCTGGAAATAAGCGGTTTTGTGAACTGTCGTTTAGCGGTTTTCATTACATAATGAATTCAGCTGCTGCCGATCGCGAACGTTCGCTAAACGCGCCCAACTTCTTAATTTTTTTAGAGACGAGTACCCTAAATCGATTATTGCTTGAGAAGGCGAGATATATTGTTTAAATTTTCGATCATTAGAACCTGTATTAGAAATAGCGCAAATTAAAATTATGTTACTATACTAGCCAAAATATGCAGAAGATAAAATTATATTATTAAGAATTTAATTGAGTCAACTATGACTGACTCGTCTATTTACTAATACGTTTAACTCTAGATAAGAGATAAATACACTCACCGGCACAAAATTCCGCCACCTTGAAGTTTTGGTGAAGTTTGATTCTATAACTTTTTTATTTTTAAAGCGATTTTTATGATGTTATTATCAGTTTGTAATCAATTTATTCTGTTTTTCCTTAATTATTTTATACGGTAACATTTTTCGATTAGGCTATATTATACAGGAGTAAATCAAACAGTGGTTTTTTGTCGTCATTTCAAAACACCTTGTAAGAAAATTGAGGTGGATAATTTTACTTACATACTGTTTCTTGTAATCTTTGATGTATTCTAAACATTTCGTTTTTTGATTCATTCCATTATTTGATTTCTGCTGCTAACTGCAAAATTTTAAATGAAAGGATGTTATTTTTAGAAAATGTATGTCAAGCTTTCGGTTAAAAAGTATCGACGTTGCCTAAGTACGCGATTATTGTGACAGAATATTAGACAGTGATAATATTCTTACGTACTATTCACTGATGAATCCAGGGTTTGTTTAAGGTCGCGGGATAGTCGTGAGCGTGTATACATACGTAGAAATGAAAGATATGCTGACTGCATCATATCAGAACGAACATGGCGGTTCATGATTTAGGCAGGTGTTTCTACCGAAGCACGCACCAATCTTGTATTTATATATATATATATATTTTTTTTTAAGAAATCCATTTCGAAGTGAAGTGAAGTTATAGGTAGGTAAAGAAACTCATAATCTGCTCCACTAGTTTTGCACGTTTGTGACAAGGGCATCACCCTTAATTTACTTGCGATCGTTGAAATACCCAAAGCTTTAAAAAACCCTAATTTGAATTGTATTAATGACCAAATCAATTTTTCTTGTTTAAATTTCTTCAATTCTTTAAATTTCTTAACAAAATGATTACTCAACGATCATCTTTAATTTTTTCTTCCTCTTGTTCTTTTTCACTCAACCTATTTTTCTAACCGTTATATTATTACAACTCTTTGATTTGTGTTTTTCACCATTTTTAACTATCACCTGTCATCACTTTTTCAATAGAACTCCGCCAGTTTGTATCGCCACCTATCTTCTCACAACTGTTTCTTTTATTTAAATCCTCTTCTTCAAAAAACCAATATTTTACAATTTTTGCGATATAGGTCATTCCGCAGTAGCACGTTCAGATTTTTGCTTATTCATTTGATAGAACTGACATGATCAGTTACTACTCCGGTATACTCTTTCCTAATTACTTACATTTCATTATATTCTCTCTTTGTTACATTTCTGTTCTTTCACCTGAATTTCTTAGCTTATGACATTGACTTTTCTTCTTTTTCTGACACTTCAACCTAAAACTAAAAAATTCTTTCTTTCATCTTCGGACTAACTGCCAAGATGCTACATTTTTACCAGTAGATAAAATTTGACATCAAGTTCAAAATTAAATAATGCATTCTATTTATTTTTTATTTTATTTAATTTTTTAAAAGAAAACGTTAATTTTTAATTAATTTTTATAATTTATAAAGGGATTTTTTTCTTTTTCCTGCTTTGCTTAGGTAAGAAAGGGATCTTATACTATTTACTCTCCTCTAATTATACTAAATCATTTAGTCAATTTCATTACCTTCAACTCTCTTATTTTTACTTAAACTCAACTTATATAAACATTTTTCTTTTTCCTTACATTTTAAACAATGTCATGAGTTTCTTCTAATGTCCTTGTATTTTCCACTGAAGATGAAGGTTTAAACCTTCGAAACATGTATGATTTTTGATTTTGTCATTAAACTAGTGGAGCAGATTCTTTACCTACCTAATCTTGTATTTGTTGAAAATGGAGCTTTAACCACCCACCGTTACATTGAGAAAATCCTCCAAGAAGTTGTTGTTCCACTTGCTCCTTTCATTGGAACCAATTTACCTTAATGCATGAAAATGCTAGTCCTCACGTTGTACATGTAGTGACTGAATATCTGGCTGAAATGGGACTTCCAAGATTGGAATGACCCGCATGTATCCCGGATCTCAATCCAATCGAAGATCTTTGGAATGAACTTAAAAGGGCCGTTCGTCGTCATCCTGTACAACCACAAACCTTGCAAGACTTACAACTGACGCTGACCAAAGAATATCAGGCTATCCCTCAAGAAAGGATAAGTAACGTTATTCAGTCGATGCCATAAAGGCTGCAAGCTGTCATTACTATGAGAGATGGAAATACACGATATTAAAATTGTTTTTGTTAATTAACTTTATGATATACCTAGTGTTTGTTTTTCTTAATAAAAATAGGCTTCAAATCAGCGTTGTTATTTAAAATTTTGCATCTCGCAGCAGACATGAGATAATGGAATGAATCAAAAAATGAAATGTTTAGAATACATCAAAGATTACCAGAATCAGTATGTAAATAAAATTATCCACCTCACTCCTGTATAATATAGCCTAATCGCAAAATGTTACTTTATGAAATAATTAAGGAAAAACATAATAAATGGATCTAAAAACTGATAACAAATTCATGAAAATCGCATAAAAAATAAAAAAGTTATAAAATATCAAACTTGATCAAAATTTCAGGATGGAGGAATTTCGTGCCGGCGAGTATAGATAGGGAACTCAGAATACGATTGTTTGTTCTGTGATTATGATGTGCTCTGAGTCAATAAAATAAAATTAGCGGATTGTCTGATTTAAATTTTTATTTATTTTATACTGGTTGAATGGAGAGGTTTTTACTTACTTCGCAAGTTGATTACTGAATGGTTGGAATTTGAGAATGAGCCAAAAATAATTCTACACATTGAATGGTTGGAATTTGAGAATGAGCCGAAAATAATTCTACACTTAAACTCTCTGCGCGAGAGTAAAATCATCCATATAATTATACTAATAATCGTAGTTTTTGTTTATTTTTACATTGTTACATTTTATAATATACAGGGTGACAATTTGAAACTTCTCACCCTTAATATCTAGCTTCCAGTAAATAATATTAAAATTCGGAAAGATATGTCAATTTTATTTTGGAGGGGGACGCTTTTAAAAAAAAAATCTCACTAATATTCTTCAGCCAATCAGTAGCTTGCTTTTTGTTCCGAAGAAAATTTCCGGAAATTTTTCTCCTCCTCGAGGCAGCAGGAAGTGATTACAGTGGAAACTTTTTGACGTTTGTGTATTAAATGACATTTTGCTTGACTGAACACAATCTTATTTAAATAATATGTTTTACCAACTTTAGTAGATCAAATATAAATAAAAATACAAATTTGAACTATTTTTAATTTGTTAATAACAATTGCATGCAACTAAAGTGGAAATTATTGCTCTTCGAACTAACAACTAACGCAATTCTAATTTTTTCTACCTTCAAATTTATAATTTAGTGCGAAATTTTCTTACCGAATCTCCCTCGTTCTTGAATTAATATACGGAAATTTTCCTTCTATACGATTTTTTTGAGAAAATTATAATTTTCAAAATATTGTGTGGTCGAAAAATTTCTGATAATAATTGAAGTACTAGGGAGATTATAAGTGAAAATTACCCCCATACATCAAGCTAGAGGTGTTGTTTTCGATTGATTATATCGATTATACAACTCCATGTATATTTTTCCCATATAGAAGGATGTGATTAATAAGTGATAATCATTTAAGTGATTATCACTTGGTGGTCACATTGTTGTAATTGTCATTTTTTGACAAATTACTTCTGAAGTAATTTCTGTCAGTTCTTGTTACAAAATGACAAAAGAAAGATTTGGTAAAATTTGGTTGTCTAAAGTCGACGATGCTATTAAAAATGTGAAGCCCAAAAATACCGAGCGTTCCGACAAATATGTATGAAAGCAGTTTACTGAGTTTTGCCTTGCGCGAAGTTTCGAAATTGAGAAAATGTCAACAGACAAGGATTTGTGCAACATTTTAAAAGACTGGGCATATAATATGCGAAAATCCGACGGAAGCGATTATAAAGAAGGTGTGGTCAAGCTTTTATGGAACAAAACGGCCAAAATGCTCCAGGAACTATATTTTGAAAAATATAATCGCCACATAGATCCATTCAATGACATGGTTTTTCAAAGCGCCCGTTTTGCCCGTAATGCAAAACGAAAAGAGTTGCAGGCGGTACCTGGTGCACGAAAGGAGAGTTCCACGGGTTTGACGAGACAGGAAATAGAAAAAATGGCCTTTAGTTTGGATGAAAATACCCCAGATGGGCTTCAACGGAAATTTTTCCACATAGCTGCATCCGAACTAGCATGGAGGGGAAATGAAGCAGTTTTTTTGCTATTGGAATATTTTAAGGAGGAAAAATATAATAACGGGTCTAGTACCGGTCGTCTGGAATACAACCCAATATTTTCTAAAACGGCGCAAGGAGGAGCAAGTCGAACATGCGAAAGTAAGTGGCTTGTAAAAAATCTTGTGAATCCGGATTTATGTCCAATACGGTTATATTTTAAGCTAATGTCCAAAAGAGGCGAAAACATTAAAACTAATCGATTCTTTTTGACGGTCAATCAGAAATGGAAACAGAATGATAATTTCCCATGGTTTAAGAATTGTCCAGCAGGTATTAACATTATAAGAAACTGGACAAAAATGGGAGCAATCAACATCGGCCTAGATACGAAAAATAAAAAGATTACGAATCACTCTAATAGAGCTTCAACAGTAAGTGCCCTTAGCAGTTCAGATGCTCAACGCGTTACCCGGCAACACTACTCCTCCTTCGGAGTCGTAGTGTTGTTGCCGGGTAACGCGTTTCGTGTCAGGTAAAAGTATTATTCGGTAATCCCGACACATCTTGTGGTATTACATTCGAAAATTACACTCATGCATTTAGCTACATATGTTGTTTTCGCATGATTACATCGAAAACAACCCCACTAGCTATCGAAAACAACCCGCCAAGTTTTTATTGTTTATTGACACTTTTTGACGTTTTAAAAAATAAATCTTATATTCCCTGCATAGTAACCCCCTTAACAACGCCCTTCATTTGAATAATGTGTCAGTTTGACAATTTCATTATTTTAAAGATTTTTCGAGAAAAAAAAATGTCGCGCTTTGGTACAGAATCCATAGATTCCATAGAAGAGAAAGTAGCCGATAGTGTACCGAAAAACATTACAAATAGCAAGCAGTATGTATGGCGGCAATTCATGTCGTTTTGTGAAGAAAGAAAGTATATTTTAACGAACGAAACGCCGCTCAAACAACTTGCAGGCATACTCCAAGATTGGGCTTTCAACATGAAGAAGCAGAACGGTGAGGAGTACAACGATTTTACCATAAAAAGTTATGGACTTTAACTGCGAAATTACTACAAGAAAAGTATTATAATGAGTATCAAATCAAGTTTGATCCATTTAAAGACATTGATTTTAAAGTTGCTCGTGAGGCGAAAAGCGCGAAACGCAAGCAAGTTCAACAAATGCCAGAAAAAAGAAAAGTTAGTTCAGTTTTTTTTTTAAATATAATGATTTGAAAGCAATTGTTGATAGTTGCGACGAAAGTACGCCGCATGGTTTGGAGAAAAAATTGTTTTTCGTGCTTTCCTATGAACTGGCTTGGAGAGGCGGTGAAGGAGCTCGGTCGCAATTAAGCTACTTTAAAAAAGAAACCAGCAGCATTGGAGAAAATACGGGGCGTATAGAGTACAATCCAGTGTTCTCGAAAACGGCGCAGGGAGGAGATAAGCCCTTGTGAAGCTCCAAATGGTTGATTTCAAACAGAAATAATCCCGACATCTGCCCAGTACGCCTTTTTGACAAATATTTACTAAAACGAAGTGAGATCAAACATGAAAGATTATTTTTAACCGAAAATCCCTTTTGGAATTCATCTGGAAACTGGTATAAAAACATTCCAGTTGGAGTAAACACCATTGCTCAATGGACCACCAAGAGGTGAAGAAAACAGGCCTAGATACAAAAAAACTGAAAATTACTAACCATTCTTTACGGGCAACCGCAGTTTCAAAACTGGTGAAGCAAGGAGTTGGAGAGCAACAGCTCATAAAAATAACGGGTCACTCAAACACAAAATCAATCTCTTCTTATCTTCAAATGGATGAGGAACATCATGAGCATATAATTCAAGAAATGAGATCAGATGAAATGGATGCCCAACCTAGCTGGCTCGAAAGTAGCACCGAAACTAAGCTCACAGGATTTTCCAGCTACAAACTCAAATATTAAATATTATTACAATTGCGTTATTAATAATTACTAATTTTTTTAGTTCTTTATTTAAAAGTTGTAATATAAAGTTGTTTTAACCATTATTCGAGTAATTTTCTCCCTAAATTACACTCGTGCATAAAAATTCGCAGATAATTTTGTATTTAAGCGTATTTCCTTTGAAAAACAATATTCGTTCATTTTCAAATTTTGTAAAATAGCCTCCTTCGGAGTCGGGCTATTTCGCCAAAATATGAAAATGAACTCTTGTTGTTTTTAGGCAATACGCTTTCATGCAAAATTATCGAAAATTTTTAGGCACTAGTGTAATTACCTCCGAAAACAATACCCCTAGCTATCGAAAACAATCCCTCTAGCTATTGAACACAAAACCATAGTAACCTTGTTATAACGCCATTATTGGAATGTCAGTCTGACATTCTCATTGTTCCGAGTTTAGTTTCAAAAATGTCACGTTTCGGAAAGAAATCAATCGAAGTAATTCAAGAAAAGATCGCACAGAGTGTCCCAAAAAACACAAAAAATAACAAGCAATATGTCTGGCGTCAATTTATGATGTTTTGTGAAGAGAGAAGGTATGTTTTTAGCGAGGAGACTCAGATTACAAAGCTTGCAAACATACTTCAAGACTGGGCTTACAACATGAAAAAAACGGTGAGGAATACAAAGATTTTACAATAAAAACAATATGGAATTTAACAGCGAAGATGCTTCAGCAAATGTATTATAACGAGTACCAAATTAAAATGGCTCGTGAAGCGAAGAGCGCAAAACGCAAGCAAGTGAAAGAGAAAAGTAAGTTCAGATTTTTTAAAATATGACGAGTTTAAAATAATTGTTGATAGTTGCGATGGAAGTACTCCCGATGGCCTAGAAAATTATTTTTTTATACTATCCTATGAGCTGGCTTGGAGAGGAGGTGAAGGAGCTTGCTGTCAATTAAAATATTTTAAAATTGAAACTAACAGTAGTGGGGACGAACAAACCTACTGTTTCGAAAACCGCACAGGGAGGAGGTAAACCCTGTAGGAGCTCTAAATGGTTAATTTGAAATACGAATTCTGATATTTGTCCTATACGTCTTTTTGACAAATTTATACAAAAAAGAAGCCAGATTAATCATGAACGATTATTTTTAACAGAAACCCCATTCTGGAAAACATCAGGAAACTGGTACACTCCATAGGTCAATGGACAACCAGCCAGGCCAAGAAAAGGGGTGTAGATACAAAACACATAAAAATAACCAATCATTCTTTACGCGCAACAGCTGTTTCAAAACTGGCCAAGCAGGGAGTTGGCGAGCAGTAGCTTATAAAAAGCACGGAGCATTCGAACATAAAATCGATTTCGTCATATCTACAAATGCATGAGGAACACCATAAGCTTGTTATTCAACAAATGAGAACGAATGAAATAGATGCTCAACCTAGTTGATCGAAAATGTTGAAACCAACCTCAAGAGATTCTTCAAATTCGTAGTCAAATTCTAATATTAATTATTACAACTGTGTTATTAATAATTATTAAAGTAACATACATATTGCATTTAACTTTTGTTAATTCGAGTCATTTTCTCCATAAATGACACTCCTGCATAAAAATTTTCAGAAAATTTTTAAGCACTCGTGTAATTACTCCCAAATATTGGCAGCCTTTTAAACCCTTGGGAGAGATAGATCTTAACCTTAAAAATTAGGGTATTACTGGACAGAGATTTAAATCTATAAAATGATACGTCACTTGACCCTATTCCCATTTAAGAATTTAAGGGTAACACCGCTACCCCTCACCAGAGGGTTAAAATACGAAAGCCAAATATTCTTTAAATCTGTCCCTCTTCGCAATAAATTTCAAGTGTCTCCGGTTTTTAATATTATTTACTGGAGGCGAGATATTAAGGGCGGGAAGTTTTTAAATTAGCACCCTGTATATAAAATTATTAATTATACATAGATAAGGTAAATTTGTAGATTAATGTACCAATATTTTCTATATTCTGTTGTAAATGCTCAGCACACATTGTATATTTTCTTACAATTTTTTATAAATCCTTTTTAAACGAAAAAGGCTTGCCGACCGATTTGAACCACCGAAAAGGGAAAATGCCAAGTTTAATGCTATTATCAGATTAATGAAGTGTATCAATCGCTGGCCACATCACATGATTTATTTTAAGGCAAAAAGATGATTGTGTGGTCGACTAAATCTTCAGCTAAATTTATCCTTAAGATTAAAAAAATTATAAGATTTATTTAAGTATTAACAACAAGTCTAACAACCTTTGTTACGTAGTGGGCATAAATGATTTAAGAACCTGGTATTTTTATGACAATAAATTTTACATTACATACCTACATATTTATCGTTCTTTGAATATCGCTAAATATTTATTCTCGCCTTGGCGTTTCCCCGTCAGGATATTGCAAAAAGAACTGTTTTGCTTCCTTTATTTTTAAATCTGTAAAATAATACACACGTCATACTGCACAAAGATTTATGTACAATATCGGCGATTGATTTAAAATTTAAAAAAATTGACGGGATCGTCAGAGCTTTTACATTTGGGAACGTGTAATAAAATTGAAAATAATTAAATGATAATTTTGTTTCGTAATTTTTTTTATGGTTCATCTAAATAAGCTGGATAGGTTCATCCAATTCCCAGATATTAATTGTTAAAGATCGAGTTTCAGTATAAAGCGCCTCGCCGATTCGTGTCGTCATACCATATTAACGCGCGGGTCGAAGTCCGCGAAGGTGTAATCATTACAATCCGTTTGAAAACTTTGGTTTCAATTAACATTATTATTACTTGGACTATTTATGGCTAGATATACCTAAATAAAAATCTAGGAGAACAAAAGTTCCTTTTTTCTCCTTGACTATTATGAATTATAGAAAAAATTTTATTACTGTCAATATTTTAAAGTGACATTTAACCAACAAAAACATTCAAAACCCGTTTATTTGATTTACTTAAGTGGTAAAAATCAATATTAGGATTCTGACATGTTTTAAGCTGTAATATCACTTTAAAATCATCCTTACACACTCTTATATCATTTTTTAAACTAGTAACGTAACTACAAATGAAAAATTAAACCTCAGAAATAAACTTGTAAGTAGTTTTCTTAAAAAATAGGAAGTAAATAATAATTTACATAAAATATTTTACTATCTTCAACTGGGCTCTAGGTTCTAGCAAATATTTCAAGCTTCAAGTACAAGCATATTTTTGGGCCCCATATAATTTAGGAAAAGAAATTATTATTGATGCTTACTCTCAGTAAAGATGACTAACTGAATATTTCATTTACAAATTACTCACTTGCACCAAAAAGGAAACGACGTTTTTCGTGAAAAAATTTGAAAATTAAAAATTATTTTAAAATGTAAAGATGCTGCGTCTTGTCTTCTCCGTCATTTTAAATCACATCAGATGTTGCTTGATTTTTATTCCCGCCAGACGAAGGAAGTTACCTTGTTTAACAATTCGTGCTGTTCGCATTCTATGCATGTCTCTGTCTGCAGCAACCTTCCCTAATTCAGACAAATATGACCAAGATCAAGTCGCCTGCATAAACAATCAGTTTTTGGCATTTCATATTAACTCTACTAACAGATAGATAAAAGTAGGTTACTTGTGAGCGTCTGGAGCAGAGTAGGCTTAGCATCACTTCCAAGGCCTTCTTACGTGTTGCGACCCCCCCCCCCCCCCCGCCCCCATAAGCAGTCTCACCGGGCTATCGAGCCTGATACCAGTAAAATGTCATAACAATTTTACATGCCAATATAGATGGTCATGATCACTTTTCTTTTAAAAATATGCCAAAATTAACAGACCAGCTAAAGGCACCAGTAGTCGGTTGGGAAATAGTACTTTTATTAGGGATATTGTAGATGAACTGGGAGTAAACAAAAATACCGTGCTGTTAGGAAAACAAAAAATATCATGGCATGGAACTATTATTAGGAAAGCAGGTTCAGGTCCCCCTAAAATTTGGGTACTTTATTACCTAAGGGATCATCCATTCGAAACGGCAATAAAGGGGAAAGAAGAGACGAACTTTTTAGGTTATGCAAATTCTGCTAGAGACATTATTAAAGTACGAAGTCGTTGTGCTGCTAATAAAATATTTTTGAAAGAAATAAACAAGGCAGGTTAGAAGTTGCACATGAATATTTAAGTCAGAATAATTTCTGGGAAATAGTTATAGTTTCTGACGAGAAAACTTTCAATCATGTAATAATGGAATAATTCGGGTTTATAGTTCTTGCGGAATGCGGTATGATACACGGTAGATATATACTCACAAATTGGACGTTTCTCTATAAATGTCTGAGGTTGGATTAGGGCTAGGAGTCCAGGAGTTTGCCAAATCGTGGAAGGAAGACTAACTGCAGCTGAATACGTTAATATCCTAATTGAAGTGATGGACCGTATATGGTCAAAATTTTACATTTCAGCATGATAATGTTCCAATACAAATACAAAAATTTACGAAACTCAGGTTTCAAGTTCGTAATGTTGGCATATCCATAGAAAATACCCTGTATAAAAGTATTGATATGTGTTATCATAGGGGACTTCTGTCAACATTCCTCTTTCTGACATAAAAATATTTTATTTCAAATTATTATAAGTTAAGAAATATTACATATTTCATTGAACCCTGTTTTTTGCACAAATTTTAGGAATTTTCCAATCTATTTGGCAACGTTGCAAAATTGTGTACAAATAATTACGGTGCTATGTACAGAATTTTACGGTGAATTCAAATATGTAAAAATATACATAGGGTCCCATTTAAAAAATATGAAATTTTTATCACACCGCCCTTTTGGAGCACCCTGTATAGTCGAAAATAATTTTAAAATCTGCACCTCTTAACGCTTAATAACTTTCGTGAAAAAAGTTTTCCGCTATCCCTAGCGGTAAAAGAGATATTGAGCTTTGTCGCACTAATTGGCCACCCTGTATTTCCTTTCCCAGTTTTGTGATTTTAAAGTCCTAGTTTTTTATGGGCACGATGACCTTGTCGTAATGAAAACACATGATAACAGAAAAAATTAATTCACCTGGAAACGTTACTTAAATTTCATTTGGATATACACTTTATTTTTATTATACTTATATGAAGAAGCCTCGTATTCACCTGTCCTTGCTTTAAGAAAAGGCGAAATTTTCAGAACAGCGCACGTGCGTTAAATACCACTACGTTATGTTCCGTTCTTGTTATTAATTAAACAGAATGCGCATTCAGCAGAGGCCATCGATTTGTAAGCGATTATTAATCAGTGACGTAACATGCGCAATGATTTATCGTTCTGCTGGATTCTTATTTTTGACAGTTGAATTTTTAACAAATTTAAAATATATGGCACAAAAAATTAGAAATAGAAATTTGAGAAACTGTTTCCTAACCCAACAAACTCGAACTAATCGTTTTTTAAACTCGATGGAAAAAATGGCGTCCGATTTGTGAAATCAATTTTTTAGTGCATTCAACAGATGGTTACTAATCGCTTACAAATCGATGAGCTCTGCTGAATGCACCCAATGGGATCTTTGATCTATGTTTGTATAGTACAGTTATTATTGGGATATTTTATTTTCTGTCAGTGAAATTTAGGTCAATTTTACAAAATAGACTGGAGAAAAATCCTGATAATATATTAAGGCGAAAGATCAATCCAATCAGGAAACCCAAGGCTTTACGAGCATTCCGCTCCAACATAGTTCCACAAAATGAAATGCAAACAACCTAGGTTCGGGACTAACCTAAAAGAATAATATGAAATGTTTCGGACCCAAAATTGATTTTTCTTAGCATTACCTAACTTTAAGTAATTAGTTGTGGTTTCCACTGTTTTCCTATATTTTTTGTTTATATTGTTTCCAGGTAAGTATGACAAAAAAATATCGTTAATTACACAACTAAAAATAGATTTTCCGTTCTTGCATGACTTCCCGAGAATTTCTCCCGCGCACGAAAAAGTCCTTATTTCCGGACTGATAATAAAATATACTATTTAGTGTGGGTGAATGTGGCGATATGAAAAATTAAAAAAATTGATTGGACCATTAGGGAGGATTGAAGTTTTTTTTTATTTCTACGAGAAATTAATTTCCGAAACTGTTTTAAAATTCAACTGTATGTATAATACAGTGTAATACCTTGTACATTCAATAACAGGCGTGAGAAATGTTAACACTGTGTTACTGCCGTCATAATTTAACAGCGTAAAATTAATAAAACAGTATTTGCCAAAAAATATAAGCAAACAGACTTGTTCGGTTAATTTCGGGGGGTGAGGCGAATGACCGTTGTTTTGAGGGTTTTATGAATTAAAACTTATCGATTAAATATTGACAGTGGATCACTATCGACCTCTACCTGTACCTCTGACTGCTGCTGTGTTTCGTTTTATTATTTGTTTTACAGTACGTATAGTTGATATTTGAATCTAATCCCACGGAAATACAAATTCTCTCTTCAATCATTGATTTTAAATTTTATTTTTGCTGGCAATGGCTTGTTTCAAGCCCGACACCGCTAGGGCAGCATCGGTCCAATTAGTTCAGGAGGCGCCATCGGCTTCTTTATATCTGCTCGCAAAAAATAATATTTATTAAATAAATTATTCAAGAGAGAATTTTAAATTCCGTGGGAATTCGATCACATTATTGAATATCAACTATACACACCGCACCTGCAGTGTTGCCGAAAATAAGAACAAAATAGAAATCCTTTGATGTTTACCGTTCCGCGACAGGAAGACACTAAGTTATTAAAAACCTAAACAAAACATAAAATTTGGTAAAATGTTGCCGATTTGTTTCGAATTGTTGAAAACATTGTGTTTTGTTGGTTTGGTGTGGACGCAGCTTAAGTGGAGCTTAGCAACTCTGGTTAACAAATCCCTCAAATGAAAAAAGTGGATTTCATTATATTAAAATGCAGGCATTTTTGCCATTATTTAATAGAAAAGTTCACTATACCAGTTGAACGCATTCCCTATAATTTTAATTAAAACTAAATGAACAATGAAGTGGAATTTACAGTTCCCTATAAAATACCCGTCCATGATATAAGAGCTCTATAAAAAAGTATCATCCATGAAATTCTCGAAGAATTTCATTTCGAACTATTATGATTTTTTCTTACTTTGTGATTCTTATTGTAGGAAAAGTTTATTTCTACCATTATACAGATTTCGCCAAAGATGCGGGGAACGAAAGTTACATCCGAGGGATTTTGAAAAATGTTATAGATAATGTGACACGGTAGAGAATTAGAGGCGTCATATTTAAAAAATATTTCATGTTATACAGGGTAGCCCAAAAAAGTGTGGCGAACACCCTTGTATTTTTAATGGATTATTATGGGTGGGAATGATGGGCGTAAAATAGTGATCGTTTCAATACAGGGTTATGTGGGTTTATTGTTAGTGATAATGATAACGATTTTATCTTAAACAAAGAATAAGTTTGGTTTTTAAATAATTACTAAAAGACAGATTTTTAGGAAGATGTTATACAGGGTGATGCAAAATGACTTAAAAATTCCATTTTTAAATGTAAATTCTTAAGATATTTGAAAAGTCTTATTTTTAGATCAGAAACTGGAATTTCACCGGAAAGTGACAGAGGGGATATGAGCCTCATTAATATATACATGTAAAATTTGACCAACGAGTGCGTAGCATTGTTATTATTAAACCGGAAGATGACATTTTAATGAAAAAATTTAGAAATGTACAAGCCGGTGAAATGATTAAGGGCGGGTTTATCAGTACATATGTACCTACTTTAGCTGTTGGTCAAGTATTAGCTACTGGTCATCTTGATGTCAAACTGTTATAATTAGCTAGCAGTTATAAAAAACGAAACATTTAACCGTGCACTGATAAACCCATTCTCAGTCGCATGCAAAGTCTGGTAGCAATCGAACTTGTTCTTTGATTGTGAGAAAATACGTTCTGCTGTCATTAACTTCGTAACAAATGTGTGAACACACTGAACTAAAAACTAACTAACATGTCTTTCAAAAGCTACATTTATCGGTTTCACTGGGAAAAGTTCTTACAGAAGCAGTTCCTCCCCTTTTAAGTCGAACAGCTTTCGGAAAAAAATATTTATAGGAAAAGTTCCCAAGAGAAATGGCTGCAGATTAGTTGCAAGCTTGTAGAACGGCCGCTAAGAGGCGTAATACTAATACTAATTTGATTAACATTTAACATTTATTTTTTAACATTTTAACATGTTTAATATATGATATAAAGAATAGCAGAAACCAATAATACACCTAGGTGCAAAAAACACATATGTGTCGAAATCTAAAATTAGACATATATATATATATATATACAGTGTGTCCACTGATTGACTATCGAAGAGGGAAAACTTTTTTATTTGTGGGTTTATGAAAAAAAGTTATTTTTCATAAAAACTCCTGCTTGTTCTCCAACGACCAAAAAGTATATTATTTTTTCAAATTTATATACCGGGTGTTCAGAATTTAGAAAAATATGAAAAAAGCTAAGAACAAAGTACCCTTATGTGTAAAGATAGGATAAAAACTAATTAGTAAAAGTTGTTGTGGTACGTCTCATTACCAAGTTTTGACTTATTAGCTAAATGTACAGAGACAGGCAAAAAATTCCAACTCATAAAATATGATTTGCTTTAAATTAACGCATTTTGCAAATTAGTTAATCTTTAGAACGTATTTCTTTGTAAAAACTTTATAGTATACGTTGCGATGACAATGGACGTACATTTTACCGACAAGACGGCGTTGAAAACACATCGCGGAGCGACGTATTTAACAAATGAACAAACAAATAAAAATGTTGTCAATGTCATATTGCTTAATTTATGACAGTGAAAAAAAATGCTAACGTTAGAACAAAAAGTATTTATTGTCCAATGTTATGGTTTAGGGGAAAATATCTCATACTCGTATGTCACAAGAATGTTTAACGAGAAATGGCCAAATATTACCGTTAACCGAATATCAGTTAAATCTATTGTTTCAAAATTTAGAAGAACAGGAAGCGTTTTAAATATTAAAAAGAAGAAGACTCCTATCAATGAAGAAGAAAATGTTGGGGCAACTCTTGCGCTGGATTCCGTTCGGCATTTTCCCAAAACACATCGCTAAGGATTAGAGCATCCCATATTGGAAACATTAGTAAATCATATTTGCAAATAATTTTTAAAGCTAATAAAGTCAGGCCATATAAACCTAAATTTGTTCATACTCTAGAAGCAAATGATGATGCAAAAAGACTTGATTTTTGCTTATGGGTTGGTCAGAAATACTTACAAAATAGAAACTTTTTTCATAATATTATTTTTTCCGATGAAGCTACTTTCTCAACTAATGGAGTGGTTAGTTCCCAAAATGTACGTTACTGGTCAACTGAGAATCCCCATTTTCGAATTCATTGCAGAAGACAGTACTCCAAGAAAGTTAACGTTTGGTGTGCAGTTACGTACAACGGAATAATTGGACCGTACTTCTTTGAAGCAAATATGAATCAGCATAGTTATTTAGAAATGCTAAATTCAATTTTTTTTCATTATTTAAATAATATGCCACTTATTGACCGGCAAACTGCATATTTTCAACAAGATGGTCATCTTGCGCATTCCACTGTTATTGTGCGGGAATGGTTGAATCGACAATTTCCGGAGCGCTGGATTGGGAGATATGGACCAATCCCTTGGCCGCCAAGAAGTACCGACCTTACAATAATGGATTTTTACTTATGGGGCTACCTTACCCAGAAAGTGTATGCATCTCATTTGGAACCTGATCTTGACAATTTAAAAATTAGAATTAGAGAAGCGATTCAGGCTATCCCTTTGCAAGAGATACGAAATGCATATAAAGGATTTATTAAGAAAGTCCAACGATGCGAGGAGGTTGGTGGAGAAACCTTTGAATAGTTTTTTTTTGCTGAAAACCTGCCTTTTTTCACTTACATTTGTTATACTTGTTACAATTTTTTACTCTTCATTCGTTCTCTAATAAATTCGTTTAATTATGAATAGTGCACGGTTTTATTTTAAAACGTATTGATTTTTTAATAACATGGGTAGTTACTTAGCCGTTTTCGACAATTCCTCGTATAAAGATAAATATTATACAAAGAAATACGTTCTAAAGATTAACTAATTTGCAAAATGCGTTAATTTTAAGCAAATCATATTTTATGAGTTGGAATTTTTTGCCTGTCTCTGTACATTTAGCTAATAAGTCAAAACTTGGTAATGAGACGTAGGTTCTCAACCACAACAACTTTTACTAATTAGTTTTTATCCTATCTTTACACATAAGGGTACTTTGTTCTTAGCTTTTTTCATATTTTTCTAAATTCTGAACACCCGGTATATAAATTTGAAAAAATAATATACTTTTTGGTCGTTGGAGAACAAGCAGGAGTTTTTATGAAAAATAACTTTTTTTCATAAACCCACAAATAAAAAAGTTTTCCCTCTTCGATAGTCAATCAGTGGACACACTGTATATATATAATTATTTTGTATTTTTATTTATATTACATATATTATAACTCTATGTGAGACACATTACTGAAACCTGCCCACAATCCTTATTGATTTACTGCAAAAGTATTGAAAACTTTTCTGTATTCCGGTAAACATACTGATTACACTCTTTACTAAAAGTTATATTTTTAATTGATTTTATATTATCTGGGAGTAAATTAAATGATTTTGGTGCTAAGTAATCCATAAACTTTTTATTGGCGGTTGTTAAATTTTTTGGTAATTTAAATTTGTTATTACAGTCCTTGTTTCGGAAGAGTTAAGTTGGTTTTTGGTGGTCAGAGAGGGCAAATTATCTCTAATAATGATTTTTCAGTAATTTTGAACAATCAAGTCATAGTTCCTGTTGAATCTGGTAGGAACCTGGGCCTATTGATGGATGTCGATCTCCGTTTTTCCAATCACGTGAACAAAATAATTCAAAATTCTTAAATTCAAAATTCTTATTGTAAGTTAAAGTCTCTATATATGCATAGAGATATTTTGAATACTGATCTGAAGTTAAGACTTTGTCACTCTTTCATATTGTCGTATATTGCCTATTCTAGTGTAGTATATTGGCCCGCCATTTTGAATAGGGATAAGGAGAGCCTTCAAAGACTGCAGAATACCTGCATTAGATTTGGTTTTAACTTGAGGAAATTCGATCATATTTCTGCTAGTTCTTCTGATTCCGGCTGGCTGAATCTTGATGAATGTTATCGACTGCAGTTTGCACGTTTCTTATGCAGGTTGACGGATAGGTGTCCTCAGTATTTGTATTGCAAAATAGCTAAACGTCGTGAAACTCGCCACACGACTGCTGTATTCAAGAGGTCATTTAGCTATAATGCTATCAAGATACTCAATTAAATTCCTAATGAAATTAGGATACTTCCTAGTATTGGTGCATTTGGTGGACGGTCCAGGGTGCATATAGTGGGGTAGGTAGGTTAATCATGTGACGCTTGGACAACTCTCACGGCATATTTCTAAAGTGTGTCAGTAATATGTTCTATTAACCTTTTATTTTTATTTTTATTATTATATAGGTATTTACTCTTATTATTAATTATTCTTTTACAATTGTTGTAAACAGGATATTATTTTCCTCTTCCTACTTATTTTAGCTTGGTGTTTAATCAAATATTTTTCTATGGTTTTTCCTTTCATTACTGTTTTTTTTTTGTAAAAAAATTGTATTTTACTAGCACAAGATGCGAATAGCGCCACCTAATTTGTATAATTATATATTTATTTTTATTATTATGAATAAAGGCATTTATTATTATTATCATTACAATATATTATATACTTAGTGTCATTTTTCAGTTTTTTTGATAATTTGTCAGTTCTATACAGGGTGTTATGGAAATGACGTATTATATTTAAATGGGTGACTCCTGGGGTGTCCTAGAGAAGCGCTACATATTTTTTTTTTTTCAAATCGAACGTTTAAAAAGTGGGGTAATTCACCCATAAACCCACACACAACTCCTCGGCACAGTCACATTACACTGAGCAGCTGTGTAATAAACAGATGTTCTGGCGCAATGTTGCCAAATTGTTCGTGTAAAACTTTAGATTCTTATAAAAATAAATATTTAGTTACCTAGTATCCAAATAGAAGTGAATCCAGGTGCCAGTATACTAGCAAGTAATCCAAGGCACATAAATCTTCAGTTTTTTTGGTTTTAGTGGGTAAAGCTTATACCCCACTAAAACCCCTTCGGCGTTTTTCTTCCAATCTCAGAACATATCGTCAGAGACACAGAACAAATAATGAAACACTGAACAAATTACCATAAATCACTTAAAGAAACACATGTTCCAAATTAGTTTTTTAAGATAGGCCCTTGCCACACAAAATCGCTATACACTAATGCATTATTTAACAAACACACAAATCGGAGATAGGACACAATTGGCACTTTATAAACTAAAACGTTAAGCAATTATTTTATCTGCTGCATCCAATATCTTATATCGCAACTGATCCATCTTCGACTTTATCAACTAATTCTTTATTCATCGTACCCCATAGAAAAAATTGCATGATGTAAGATCCGGTGACCTTGCGATTTCCAGTCTCTTACTAAAGGAACATTTTCTAATATGCCTTCGACTTGATTTTTCTGTATGTACTAAACATTTTTCCACTTATTCTCACTGTACAGTTGTTTAAATATCCCGAAAAAACTTTCTCGCTCGCGCGAAGACGCTTGTTGTCATGTTGTCAAGCAAATGTCAACGTTTAACCTCAAAGAAAATATAACATTTAACCTGTCGATTTTATACTAGAGATGTGGCAAATTTTTGGTTTTAAAATCCCGCTGTGAAACGATCGATTTAATTTTTTTAAGCCTTTCGAATGAAATAAAGCACCAGAGCAGCGATTAACAAGTTTTTTAATCTTTATTGGTATCTACACCATAAATAAGCGCTGTAGAATATTATTAATTATTTATTTCAACCTTTTTTGGTGAATGCGCAGGAATCTACCGGAAAACATGCATTGCATATTAATACATTCCTAGTTTTTGACAGTTCGTTTCAGACAGCGAAATGATACATTTCACAATGTGTTTTATAATTAAAAACAAATGTTCATACAAATCTAGGCGAGACAACCCAATGTTAATAAAAAACGATGTCTCCAAGTGAATTTTGTGTGTGCTTTGGCCAGTGTTGTGAATTTTGTGTGTGTTTTGGCCAGTTCATGTGAAGATTTCCGATTATGGTTATGGGTTATGTGCCGGTTTCTTTACTAAAACGCTGTATAAGTTTTTATAGAAGTTGACATAAATTTTTAAATAAGACCGACAAGGTAAGTGTATGTGTGTGGCCTAAATAAAATTACATTAAAAAATCAATCGGCCAATCAAAAGTCAAAAGGTCATTGACATTTGACCTAGTTACGTAGTTGGGTATTTCAAACTTGTGCGAGTGTAAGGTGTAATTCTGACAACACCGGTGAGAATTCGGATGTGTCGCAGTGCGGTACAGTGATATTCCTGGTTTGACGTCAGGTCATTTTTACCGCTAAATGAATTGAAAGCGCCATTTAAGGATATTTTTCTTCAATTTGTATTCATCTCAGGAATTGCCGGTTTAAATATAATACGTCATTTCCATAACACCCTGTATGTATATGGACGATCTCAACAATAGTGTCATCATTTATTAGTCAATCGGGACTTGCTCCCAAGATCCCTGAATTTGTTAACCAAACAGCAGTTTGTTGAATATGCAAATTGTAATTCATCCTTAAGTAATATATTACGTTTTTCTCATGGTTTCTTCTCCATTGAATGGCCTTAACACCATCTAGATTGTAAGACCCTTAAAAAATAAATAAATTTTATTAAAAAAATAGCAACTAGAAGCTAAGTTTATAGAAATAATATAAACCTGAGTATAAACCTACCCATAAGTGATTTAAACAGGCTCTCTGGATATCTGTTCTTCTTACAAGCAGCCAGTATTATTCCAAAGTTATTGGATATGATACGTAACTTTCTTACAATAGCCCATTTTGTCCTTGGCCAATTGTTATTTCTGCTATGTGTTCAATAGCTGCATCATCAACAGCACATTCGCGACTCAGATTCAGCCTTATCTGTGGATTTGGTGAAATCATCTTATGAGATAATATTCTCAATTAGTGGCAAATAACTTAAGTCATCTGTATTCACAGTTTTTTTTTGTAATATCCAGGTAAAACCCACAGTATTTCCAAAATTGCTGAGTTTACCACATAGGTCATTTAGTTCCTCCTGGGTAAGAATACGGTCAATAGCTGAATACGGCTTACTAGGATATAGCTCCTCAGCTGTTTTAATTTCGCTCGATTTAGTTTTTGTGGTATTCCAAATACACTCTTTATCCGTGACTGATATATTGTAATGCCAAAATAATGCCATTGATGCTAGGTGATGACATTTTATACCCCTGGGACATGAATAGTTGGCTGATATTATGTTTCCCATTTTGTTTAGTATAATCTGCAATATCATGATATTATTAAGCATCAAGTATAAAAAATGCTAAAAAAAATAGATTAAAATTAAAAAGATAATACTTAATTTAATTTACCTCAATATTATAACTTTGTTTTTCATGCTTGCATGAACTTCTTCTCTGATAGTTAACAGGTTTGCGTCGAATTGCATCCGAAGAATATGGTTTGACTCTAAGGCATTTTCCCCTTTTTAATAATTTTGACATCATTTTCAAAAAACTTCATAATACTTGTAAACTTAAGTACATATTTTGAAGCCATTCTGTAAATAAATTATTATTTTCAGTATGATATACATAACAGGATATTTTATTTTGTAATGTATCAAAATTTCATCGGAAAATTACATTTAAGATACTCCTTTTCATGCGTTACGTTTTTTCTTGGACTCGATCAGTTAAATTTGATTTCTGTTGGTGGTTAAGTCATTGGTCAGAGATTGGAAAGGATGAAGGGGAGGTAGGAGCACTTTTTTGGGAACAAAAATGATTTTCTTGCGCTTGATTTTTTTGTTTGTAGTTGCATATTGTATGGAATGGCATAAGGTAGATAAGGATTCGGGAAAAATTTTCATTCAAAACATTTACAGTCTAAATTTAAACGAATATTACGAGATTTAATGGACTATTAGAACTAACACAGGTGTTCTATTATTTTGCAGAAGACACCCTTTTTATATATTTCTTTTTGATTTACCCGCGTAATAAATAGGAGAGAACATTAAAATAGAGTATTCTCTTTGCTGCAAGTGCACAGTTGATATAATTTTTTTTTTCTGTGTTTTTTGTGTATTATATTATTATATTATAGCAAACAAGTAGATACTATTCAACATGTAAGTATTTTTCTTTAGTTCAGAAAGAAAAATTTTATAATATATTTAGAAGTTATAGAGTTATACTGTTGCGGGATGTTAAGTAGGTACTATATTTTTTTAAATTTTATTTTAGGAGCAAGCGAGCGGTAGACTTTGAGTTTAGGGAATTCTGGGGGAACTTTCAGAAGAAGTTAATATGGTGCGACTCCCTAAATGAAGTATATGCCGATTTATTTGATTATCAGGAGACGCACTCGCTTGCGTATTGTGTATCGTCAGATTTAAAAATGTCGATGGGGACTGCCAAAAACTTACTTTGTACAATATATCGTATAATAATACGATGGCTATAAAACAATATTAATAATTTTAATATATTTCTCATTGCATATGGCTTTACCTCATAAAAATCCAGTTTACACAATTTTAGTGTACATTTGAAGAATTTCACTTTAATTCAGTTTATTTTAAAAAGTGAAACTTATAAAGAATTAAAAATATTTTTATACAATTGTGTTTATATCATGCCAAATATACTATCACATTATTTCTATTTTAGATCAGATTATTTCTATTTTAGGGACAAATTTGGAGTCCATGGTATACTTAATCGACAATCCAAAGTTGGATATTGTGCATATATGAACCATGGCCCGAACAGAATATTTTATTTAATAACGAAAAAGAGTTATTATCAAAAGCCAAAGTATTTTTATATTTGGAAGGCATTGGTGTATATGCGCCGTCTATGCATTTTCCACGATACAACAAAGTTGGCGATACCATGTATTTCTTGTGGTTTGGACAACAAAAGTTAGGGTGTGGTGAGATGCATGGTGGTGTATTTATTCCGCCATTGTCCCCAAATCGATATAACTATTAACTATGTCTATTTTTCTGCAAACGTGAACTTAAAACAAATTCATAAACAGTAACGGTGTTTTTCTGTGAAAACTCATTGTCTAGCAGCGATTTTCGATTTTTTTTAAATTTATGAAATTTCAAGGTTATGGTCATTTTATAAAAAAAAAATACGTCGGCCTTTTGTAAATATTGCTTAAAATGTTATTGTTATAGTATTGTTAAGCTATACCTGTAATATAAAACAAATTCATACGCAGCAACGGTGTTTTTTCTGTGAAAGTTTATCGTCGAGCAGCGATTTATGACTTTTTTTAAAATTTATCAAATTTCAACTTTGGGGCCATTTTATAAAAAAAATACGTCGGCCTTTTGCAAATGTTACTTAAAGTATTATCGTTATAATATTGTTAAAAGAAATCCATACACAGTAATGGACTTTACTGAAAACGTGATTAGGATACTATTGTGAAAACTTATCTATAATTTAAAACTAATTGATTAACAGCAACGGTGTTTTTTTTGTAAGAGTTCATCCTCTCGTGTATATGTCATGCCATTCTATTGCAATCAATCACCTATATGATAGCCATCTTTAATTTTACGCTTCTGAATTATTTTTAATAACCAATTATAGCTTGCATTGCCAAAGGCAAAGAAAGAAACGTATTATTTTTATTAAGAACTTAAATACACTGAGGCACAAAAAAGTTATCACCGTATGAATGTGCGAAATATGCCGCAGACAGCGCCTCCTACATTGTACATTAAAATTTCACAAAGAAATCAATTTCTCGTCTTAAGAAAACCATTTAATTAAATCCTAATATCCTAATATTTTTACGTAAGGAGTCTGTGGTTTTTCCATGTACCATTAATTAATGGACACCCTGTATTTTTTGACCTACTCAATTTAGCTATAACATTTTTTTATTTAGACCGTTTATAACCAAAGTAGATGTAAACCTTAATTTTTTTAAATAAAACGTGCTCTTTTAATTAGATTTTTAAATTTCTAAAAAGTATTTTGTATATCAGACTGTAGATCTAATTTTTGGGATATACTTCAAAGTGATCTTATCTGGGGGTCCTATCGAATCATTCACATACTTGTTTATTATTATTTCACTCAAAATCATTTAATTATACATCGTAAATGAGGCACATGCGATATTTGAATAAGAAGGAGATATTCATAATTTTTAGTGGCTCTTAACCATGCAAGCATATAAATTTACTGTTATTAGTGTCACTTTGATTAACGGCTAGCAATTTTGTTAATCTGACGTTTCCAAATTTAGGAATGGAGAATGGATAAGGTTTTCTGGATTTTACATCCGCAAGTTAAAAATGATGGAATTAAATCTCTAAATTACTTTTAAAATTAATATGTAGTCGAAAATATTTTCTTGATTTCTGGGGGATTCATTTGATTTATACGATAGATAACTTTTGAACCCGCCTAACTAGAGTGATTTTTATTATAATATCATTTGGAAAATCACATTACTCACTTCCAGAACGCCTTTTCTTTGCGAAAGTAGCACTTTTCCGGCCTAGTCCGAGAAATACGTAGATAATCTGAATCTTGAGAGAGCTCGCAAGATCGTGGCCAAGTCATATGACATTAATGTCATCCTGGTTATTTTATGTTTATAGATTGGCATAAACTCCAGGACTGGATTTACAACATATACTTTACTAAACGTTTTGGTGTGGCTGTGTTGTATTTAAGTGCAAAATTTGAAAAAAAAATTATTTACAGAGCGCTTTCGACCTACCGGTCATCTTCAGTGCAAGCAATTAAGAAAATTAATTATGTCGGTGGGGAATAAATTAATTGAAGTTTTAGAACATATGCAAAAAATAGTAAGTGATCAAACTTCTTTAAAAAAACAATGGCTTCTTGTTACTTACATTGTCAGGAATTCTCCATCCTTTTAAAAAATACAGAACCTCGCAAACCCCTTGTGATATTTATGTTAGTTTTACGTAATTCTATTTTTCTGTGAAACTATCCATTCTAAAATTAGACTTATTTTAGAAACTTAGAAAAAAGAAATAAGCCTCATATTCATAAACTTTGAAATAGGTATAACATTAACTCGAAAAAGCTCCTGAGCTACTAATTTAGGTTCAAAACCCTAGTAGTAGGTGTTTCTAATATTCAATTTAAAAAAATTACTTATTTTAGTTTTTTTTAATTGCATTTACATACAAAATTACTAGTATTGTTAAAAATTTAGAATGTAATTAATTTTATTATTTTAATTTTTGTTAATTTTGATAGATGTAATTATAATGCAAGGTCAACAAGTGCTTCTGTGGAGCACCAAGCTGCTGAGTGGTTTCGACTGGCAAATCAAAGACTACAGAGAGTGAAGAAGTTGGCTAATGGTGGGCCCTGTTACGTGACATGGGTAGTATTTTTAATTATATTACGGCCTCGTCTCGAAAATAATATTGTAGTACCTTCGCTTCCGGCGACGACTCGATCACAGTTGAAAGTAAACACATCCCTCTCCACCCCTCTAGCTCCCTGGATATCGATTATACCCTGTGTTGCCGATTTGCGGGTAATTACCCGAAAATCGGGTATTTTGACCTGTTATGCGGGTAAAATTTTTCATGCGGGTAAAACCGGGTATTTCAACATTCATAATAATAATAAAGATTATGATATTATGAATGACGATTGATGCGTTGATGCCTAAACCCTATTGATTTTCTAAATATCTATGCCAACTGCCAAGTATCACGGAGACTCTCACAACAATGAAACTAGCCAAGACCGATGAAATGAAGAGGACTGCGAATCTAAACCTAACCTGGCTATTAGTTTTTATTAAATTATTATTTGGCATATTTGTTTCTGAAACTTCAGGTAAGTTGAGGTTTGTTTTATTGTTTTTGTAAAGTCTTCTGTTTATTTATTTGGGTTTTGAAATCATTATTAGTAGGTCTAATTTAGTGCTTGTGGTTTACATTTGTATCGTTTGTATTTTAGGTAATGTAATGGTATTTAATTGGTACATATGTATAATTAGTTCTTATCATGGATACATGGTTAATTAAGAAGGAAACTCATAACCTAGATTTGCAAGAAACTGTAACTTCAACATCAAGTTTAGATGCGATCTTGGTGGAGGTACATACAAAATATCAAATTAACATCTACTTGCTTGCCTGCCTACTTGACACTTTTTATGTATATTTTTCTAAAGTAAAGTAAAATATTCACTCATTATTCAAACTGCTATTCAATATGAAAGCTTATCAGACTTGTTGTTAATTCCACACTTAAATTTTAATAAATAAAAACATATAATTCCCAACAGAGCCAGTCCCTTCAACAAGAACGTAAACAAACAGATAACAAAAATAATAACAAAGAAGCATTAACAACAGAGAACGAGTCAGACAACAACGAAGACGAAGACTCTATTCCTGTTGGTCCTGTTTCCCATCCCAAACGTCAGAAACTTCATCCACGCCGAAATAAATTTTGTGATTCCTGGTTAAAAATACCTGAATTTAATAACTGGTTATGTAAGTCAAACAATTCAAGAAACGGTAATGAATATGCATTTTGTAAAGTATGTAAGTGTGACATTACAGCACACAAAAATGATATTCACCGCCACAATTTAAGCGATAAGCATAAAATGAATTCCAATGTAATAGTTAAAAATAGAAAAATTACTAATATGCAATTTTAAACAACAGACTCAGATAATTTGGCTAAAAGAGCAGAAATAAAAATTTGTGCTCTTTTAGCTGAAAAAAATTTGCCTTTTAGTTTATTAGATACTCTTTCTCCTTTGTGTGCAGACATTTTCCCAGATTCTGAAATCGCTAAAAAACTTACTTTAAAAAGAACGAAAGCTACTGCAATAATAACTAATATCATCATCACATTTTTGTCAAGAAATTATTGTCACTTTGTCCACCCCAGGCTGCTTTTTCTCGATTATTATGGATGAGAGTACTGACAAAGCAACAATTAAACAATGCTCCTTTACAGTAATTTATTTTTGTCCTACTCAAAATAAAGTTGTAACAAAATTTTTCGACTCAGTTGAAATGAGGGAGGCTACAGCTGATGCTTTGTACACATGCCTAAAAAATGTAATAATACAAAAAAATATCCCATTTTCTAATCTCACAGGGTTTTCATCCGACACAACCAATGTTATGTTTGGTAATTATCATTCAGTTTGTGCACTTTTAAAACAAGATCTACCTAACATAGTTTCTATTAAATGTTCATGCCACATGATACATCTTTCTGCATCCAAGGCATGTTTAAAACTACCAAGATCTGTTGAAGATCTACTAAGAAATGTGGGAGCTCACTTTAGTAGAAGCTATGGAAGGCAACAAAAATTTAAAGAATTCCAAATCTTTTTTCAAGTGGATTTCCACAAGATTTTACTTCCTTCTAATACAAGATGGCTTTCTTTAAAGGCATGTGTAGACCGCATACTTGAGCAATATGATCCCCTGCAGGCATATTTTATGGAAAATGTTTTTACGGACCCATCCAAAACAACTGACGAAATGCTTAAAACTATGTCAAATAAATTTACTAAAATATATTTGGAATTCATGAGCTACAATTTAGGCCTTCTTAATGATTTCAATATTATGTTTCAAGCTGAAACACCCCTTTTACACAAGTTAAAACCGGAAACGGATAAATTACTCAGGACAATATGTTTAAATTATATGAAACTTTCATTTGTTAAATATAGTGATATTTTTACTTCAAATCCTTTGGATGAAAATAATTTCTTGCAATTAGAACAAATTTACTTAGGTATTGCCGCAACGGAAAGCTTCCAAAACTTAGAAAAAGATCCAAAGGCATCACCTGAAGATCTAAGATTATTTCTTGAAAATTGTTTACAATTTTATATTGCGTTAGCTACAGATATTGAAAAACGTTTTCTGTTTGACGATCAAATATTTGAATTAATCAATATTCTCGAACCTAAATTTGCTCAGTCATTTAAAATTACATCTCTCAGAAACATTATAAGAAGATTTCCTATTTTAGAAAATTATATAGATTCTCAAAAACTAGATACTGAATGGAAAGAACATGCGTTACTTGACTTTGAAAATATAGATTTGGATAATTCTAAAAATGCTGAAGATTACTGGAAACAAGTATTTTTACTTAAAAACCCATCTGGAATGGTAAAGTTTCCAAGTTTAAAAAAGGTAATAACTCTTTTACTGACTCTTCCATTCTCAAACGCTTCTGTGGAAAGGGTGTTCAGTAATTTTAATAAAATTAAAACTGATATACGAAACAGATTAAATACCAATACGGTATCAGCTTTACTATATACGAAAAAAGGTATTCAAGAGTGTGGGGGAGTACTAAAATTTGAACCAGAGAGAGAAATGTATGGCAATACTATATGGCGAAAAAAATATGAATGAATTTGTTTTTATGCTGTAACTATTATGTACCTACTAAATAAAACTGAAATTAAATTTTGTAATTTTATTTGGATCTACTTTTGAGAGGCAACGGCAAAGTAGCTGATTTAGCCGTTAGAAGAATATATATATATTAATAAGAAATGAGAATAACGAGCAGTATTCAAAATGAATTTTGAATCTCGTACTTATTTTTAAATTTTGTTAGGTTAGGATTTTTTGATGTTCTGTTCTGTTCGATTCCATTTATTACCTGCTTTTCAGCATCCAGCCATAAGGTTTTTTTGACACACATGATTTTTACATGTATGAAGGAGTAGAAAAATGTCTTTGTTGTAATTTTTAAATTATCAGACAAAAATTATAATTACGTTATGTTGCGGGTAAAATGTTGGGTATTTTGCTTAATGATAACGGGTAAAAAGGGGTATTTTCAAATTTCCCGCGGGTAATCTGAAAAATCGGATCGGCAACACTGATTATACCCTTAGTCTTCTTTTCTGTGCGGCTTGATACGGTCCGGTACTTTTCGACACCTGAGATCGCGGCGTTTCAAATTAATACAAGTGGTGTGTATTCAATTGGTGAGGTTATTCATGCCAAATCACGTAAAAACAAGAAGACGTAGTCGTTCGTCAACAATGGAAGAGGGAAAAATTCTTAAAATTCTTAAAATTCTTAAGAGACTTGAGAAACGAGTGAGTAAAATCGAAGGCAAGCAGCCAAAACGCAGACGATTCAGTTCTTCGACGTCGGAACGTTATGAATCCACATCGGAATCCGACGAAGATTCAGTAGCAGAGCAGAGCAATAAAGGTACCTTATAATTCTATTAATTTACTTAAAGTGCCTATGAGACTCCCAATATGGCTTCCCCGTTTAGGTTACCAGTTTGATGCACACATTATGATATGGGTTATAAGAATTGTTTATGTTAACAATTTCATAAACCAATTATGATATTGGTTTTTGCCTTGAGACTCCCAAGATGGCTTACCAGTTTAGGTTACCAGTTTCATACACCCATTATGATATGAGTGATAAGAATCGTTTATAAAACAGTTCAATAAACCAATTATGATATTGGTGAATAACAATATATTTGTTATTAACAATATACCAATTATGATATTGGTTTTTGCCATACCGTTTGTTGATACAAATTATTGCATGCAGATGTCCAGTCTGTTTAGGATAACGGGCGACATTGTCATGCCTTAGAGATAGTTTTTACCTGATACCATAAAACCGAAATCTCCAAGCAACAGGTCGGTTTATGATGACCGGAATATTCTTACGGGTACTAGTGGGAAAGTAAATTTTCTATTGCGCAGGCAAACTGAAATTGTACTACGAAAATTCCCTTCTTTACACTTTTGTTTTGAGGAACTATAATTAGATATTATTTTAGGTGCTATTACGGGAGCAAACACACCTCCTAACGAGGCGATGGAAACTGAACTGGAAGTTACAAACCCCCCTATCTTGGCCCAAAATATTTTATCGGTTTTGGGTAATGAAGTGAACATCTCCAAGAACAAGGGCCCGCCTTTACAACAGGATGTGGCTGATAGGTGGCTATACATTATTAAATCCGGGATGGAATCTACAAAGAGATCGGAATTACTTAAGAAATATCCACCCCCGGAAAATGCCATGAACTTTGAAGCTCCAAGCTTAAGCCCTATGGTGAAACAAGTCATTATCGATTCTGTATCACAACGAGATGGGCGGTTAATCAGTCAACAAGCTCAGCTTGGGAGTAGCTTATCTGCCATTGGTAAAGCGATATCCAGTTTATTACACACAGGGGGGGGGGGGCGATCACGATAAACTGCTAATTGAATAGTTAAGTGATGCGGGCCGCCTATTATCGGATCTTCACCATACATTTAGTACCTCTCGCAAAGAATTAATCTGCCTAAACTTGAGCAAGGACTGGAAGGGCACCTTATCCGAGTCCCATACCGACACATTACTCTTTGGAGAGGACCTAGAAGAGCGAATTAAGGCTGCCAAGAGTTTACAGGATTCTTCAAGGCACCTAGGGGCCACAAAATTGCCCACTACGAGGGCACCCATCAAAAGGTATCATTTAAACTCCCGGAGTCCACTAAAGAGCCAGAGGGGAGCACGCCAGGGTGGACGTTATCGCCAAGCAGCTCCCAACACATATTACAACCGAGGAGCGAACCGCGCTGTTCGCCAAATTCCTCAGGAACGGGCCAGGAGCGAGAGGAAGTTCCGCAGAACTTAGAGGTAGGCAGAACAAAGGCGGGAAGATTAAAATATTTTTATACGGCTTGGAAAACTCTTACCACAGAAAAACGAATTTTATCATGGTTACAGGGTGTAAAACTGCCTTTTAAAAACATACCAACTCAACAAATGGTTCCCAGAAACTGTCATTAGCTAACAAAAGGGCAATTTCACACGCTATTATAAAATTATTAGAAACTGGTTCTATATGTAAAGTTCAACCCTGCAAAGGTCAATTCATATCAAGAATATTCATAATCCCTAAGCCAGATGGCACCTCACGTCTTATTTTAAATCTTAAAGAATTAAATAATTATCTTACAACTGATCATTTTAAATTAGAGGATTATAGAGTAGCTTCAAGACTAATTACCAAAAATTGCTTTATGGCCAAATTAGATTAACAGGACGCATATTTTTCAGTTCCCATACATAAAAAGGATAGAAAATATTTGAGGTTTCGCTATAATGGGGTGCTTTATGAGTATACTTGCATGTGTTTTGGTTTAAACTTTGCCCCACTGTTATTTACTAAGCTATTGAAGCCTGTTATTTCATACCTGAGGACAAAGGGTCATATTTCGGTAGTGTACTTGGATGATTTTTTATTGCTGGGCAGATCCTATGAGGACTGTCTATTGAATGTTTCAGAGACGCTTTTTATGTTACAATCTTTAGGTTTCCTTATAAACGAAGACAAGAGTATATTAAGTCCTAGTGTTTATTTAGGTTTTGAATATAACTCACTAGATATGACTATTTCAGTGCCAACAAAGAAACGTCAAGAATTAATTTCACTCTTAAACAAATTTAAATCTATGAGACGATGCAAAATTAAGTATTTTTCGAGAATAATAGGAAAATTAGTGTCTGTGTGCCCAGCAATAAAATATGGCTTCTTATATACAAAGTTGTTCGAGCGAGAGAAATTTTTAGCACTTAAGAAAAATAAGGGAAGTTACAGCGGATTGATGCCAATTTCTAATACCTTACTAGATGATATTTGCTGGTGGACAGAGGCCTTAAAATCGGGAAAGAAAAATTTTATTAAAGTTGACTCCTTTATAAAGGAGATATTTTCAGATGCTTCAAGCACGGGCTGGGGCGTCTATTGTGATAATATGCGTTCGCATGGTCTCTGGTCACTGGAGGAAAAAGAAAATCACCACATAATAATAATAAATAATTAATGATCGGGCCGAAGGCATCATGGTAGTGCCTGTGTGGCACGCACAACCATGGTACCCAGTTTTCATGTCTATATTAGTCTCACAGCCTCTAATCTTTAGGCCTAATCCTAATTTATTGTCTTTTGGCAGAACTCTGCACTCGCTTGCAAAACACCTTTCTCTGATGGGAGGTCTATTATCAGGACGGCGCTTCAACTAAGAAAAATACCTGAGGATGCATTGGAAATTTGTATGGCTGCAATTACAGACAGCACAATAAAACAATATAGCTCAGGGTTAAAGCTATGGTGGGAGTTCTGCGCATCACAAGATTTAGACCCATATTCTATATCAGCCGAAGGAGTGTTGACATTTTTAACCGCGCAATTCGATAGAGGGGCTTCATATAGTTCGCTAAATACCTATAGATCTGCGCTAGCACAAATAGCTGGGCCGGATCTAGCCAAAGATTTTCGCATCCACAAGTTTTTTAGAGGGGTTTATATGCTTAGACCATCCAAACCACCACACGAAAATATTTGGGATCCTGCAATTGTTTTAAATTACTTAAGAACATTAAAGAATGACGTTATTAGTTAAGAAATGTTGACACAGAAATGTGTGTCCTTATTAGCGCTGGCCACGGGTCAACGATTGCAAACTCTATCACTCATAGATATTACACACATATATAAGTCAGATATTAAAATAGATATTACAATACCCAGACGAATTAAAACATCAGCTAGAAATAGATGCCAACCACTATTACAATTACCTTTTTTAAATTCGGACCCAGATATTTGTGTTGCTAGGGTTCTTTTGGTTTATTTAGAAAAAACTAAGAGTCTTAGGAATTCGGAAAACACCTTATTTCTTACCATTAAAAAACCTTATAGTAGAGCGTCAAGTCAGACACTTAGTAGGTGGATCAAAAATATTTTCATAAAATCTGGTATAGATATAAAACAATTTTCGGCTCACAGCACAAGACATGCCTCCACGTCCGCAGCTCAGAGGAAGGGTCTCAACCTTGATACCATTCGTCTCGCTGCGGGCTGGTCAAAAAATTCACAAATGTTTGCCACAGTATATAACAGACCCCTGATATCTGAGAAATCATTTGCAGAGGTGGTGCTCTCCTCTTAAAGTAAGCTACATTTCCTTTTAGATTAAGGCTACAAACTTTTATTTTTTGTTGTTGTTGTTTTGTCTCCATGACTACATACCTTATACTATTTTATGTTTTTAGTAATGTAATGTTTTTTCTTAGCTTAGATTCCTCTTATCCACAGTGTATTACATATATAAATAAACCTATAATGGGAAAAATGTGTATGATTGTCACAACTATATTAGCTTTAAATATCTACAATATTATTTTCGAGACGAGGCCGTAATATAATCATAAGATCAAACGAACTTACCTTAAGTGATGTTCGATCTTGATTATATGGAGGCCTCGTCGAAGAAAATAAGGTCCCGACCCAACCCGGAACCCCCATATAGTTGCAACAATTCATGGACTGTCAATATGACTAAGGGTATAATCGATATCCAGGGAGCTAGAGGGGTGGAGAGGGATGTGTTTACTTTCAACTGTGATCGAGTCGTCGCCGGAAGCGAAGGTACTACAATATTATTTTCTTCGACGAGGCCTCCATATAATCAAGATCGAACATCACTTAAGGTAAGTTCGTTTGATCTTATGAATATACAGTATTACTGGATCTTTCGATGTTCTAAATAAATCGCTTGTTGTGTATATTAGTTTTTCATTTATTTTTTGTCCCCCAAAGTCCGAAAGTAAAGTTAAATGTTTCATTATTTGAGCCAATATTTTTGAAAATGACGTCAGTAAATATAAACAATCGCCTAGATCTGGTGTATTATTGAAACAGAGCGCCTTTAGTAAAAAAAAATGGTAACATCTCGAGTAACAAAAAAGGGAAAAAATGAAACAGTATCGGTAAATATGAAGTGTTTTTCTGTATATTACATTAATATTGGAATAGTTAATTGAAAAGTATGTGTTAGTGCAATTAAATTACGTCACAGTGACATAAAATTTGGCCTTCATTGTGTCACTAAATAGAATAACGGCGATATGTAAATTCTACATAACTATTGTTATATAAAAAACCAGGAAGAATATGATGAAAAGTTGATATTCAATGGATATGCAATTTAAAGTCACATGTTACATAACACATAAAAAAGTTATATAATTTGAATATAAATAATACATTACCGTGTTTGCTGGGAAGCATGTAGGTTCTAAGTAAACATTTACAAGAATCCTTAAAAACTTTGTGAAAAAGAAAAGTAGCTTAAAATAAATGTCACAATATTTATAAAATACTTTTAAAATTAAAATTAAAACGTAAAATTCACATGGTGGACGGCTTCTTTATCAGTAAAAAACATCGTTCTCAAATATAGAAATTATAGGGTTATTGCAAATTTAACTTTAAACAGGTGACAATAATGAGGTTAAGATAAAGAGGATATTGAATATGAGAAAGATATTATCTGATTTGAGATGGTCCAAAGTTTAAATTGCATTGAATGGTCAAGAGTGAAAAGCTGAAATTATTGTTCAATGTTAAATATGAAAGTTAAATGAAAGAGGATTGGAAAGTTTTTCAAAATTTGAAAATCGGATTCCTCCTGAACACTTCACATATAATAATGAACCCAATAAGCAATTGCCTATTTACTAATATACTTTAAGGCATTGATAATATAAATATCCCCATTAAAGTATAATGTATTGAACATTGAGATGGGTTTTTGCGGGTTTTTCTCTTTTTAGAGAACCGACTCTTGGCTGCATGGTCCTTGACCCAGCCTTGTGGTACGCAAATTCACCGCTAGATGTAGTTATTACATCTATCTTACTTCTAATATAATGTATAAGGTAAACTAGCAGGTTAAGTAACCTAAAGAGTAAACAAAAAAGGGCGTTTCTTCTAAAGTAAAATTAAATACCTGGCTAAATTAAAGTACTAACATTATATTAACCTACAAACCTAGTTAGAGGTAACCGTATGAGTGTACAGTACCATAGCGAACAAATTCTATATCAACCATTTTTGGGTCTACATAGGCTACGTGTAAGTCACATATAAAAACAAACAAACTGATAAAAATAGCCCATATTACAAGTTTAGCTGGGTAGCTGCATAATCTGTGTGGTTTAGCTATTATTATACTATATGTTCTTCAAACTTTTTTTTATGGTCAAACACAAGCACTATAGGAAAAATCCTTTAGGGCACTCTGGGAGTCGTGCGTGTGCGCAAAAAGCGATTCACGTTGGTTTTGAATCGTTGGAGGTTATATTCGTGAAAAACTCCTCCTCCAGATGAAATAATTCTTAAATAATGAAGTTCGAGGAGTACTAAGCTTAACCACATATAGATGGGCGGCAGTGGTTAGTCGTGTAATTCTGCTGTTCGCCGCTCTGGGCGGAATTAAGAGGGCAAGGTCAGCCGAGCACTTTCCATGAAAATATCTGTAAAAGAGACTCAAATCCCCAACCTGTCTTCGATGTTCTAGGCTGTCGAGGTTCCTCGTCAGCTCGTGGTCTCGGATCAGACGAATGACCCTCCTTTCGATGAAATCCAGTAGCCGAAGAGTATGTTTGGGGGCAGAGGTCCAGACATGAGAGAGTACACCAAGTTTTTGAGAAGCTATCTTGGCGATTGCCACAACGTGGTTATGCCAAGACATATTTCCTCCCAGATTGACGCCCAGCAAATTAATAGATGAAGCCACATTGCGTGTCCGTTCTGTAATGTTAACTTTTTTAGAGAAAACTGCTGCCTGGGCTTTTTAGCATTAAATTCGACTTGGTTACTGTCACCCCAAGCGAAAATTTCTTCCAGGTCTTTGTTGACGATGTGCGTCGGCAGCCGATATTTGCGCATTCAAAGAGAAAGATGAGATAAGTGTGCTATCGTCAGCAAAACTAAATATCGGATTTTTCGTTTTCACTAGAAGGTCGTTAATGTAGAGTAAGAAGAGAGTGAGAGACAATATGTACCCTTGAACTTGAACAAATATAATGAAAATAGCTGTGTAAGTGAGTCGATACCGTGACTGTTGCCACACTAGAGTAATGGCTTCAGCTGTAATACTAGCCAAATAATAATTATTATTCATAATTAAAGTCTTACAAAAAATAGAATAATAAACATATAAACAACCTCAAATATTTTGGGAAAATAAATTTTACTTACCGCCAATTTAGTTTATTGCTTGATATTATTACCATAATAGACAATTCAATAAAAGTTCAAAATTAAAGGTTAGCATTAAAAATCTCCAAAAAACAGTTGAAAATTATTAAAAAAATGCGGCTGAAATCGGCCTTTACAAATCTGGATAATTTCGGAAATTGTTGATCAGCTGTTCCATCTGACATGTCTGGATATCAACTGTCGAAAATGTAGTCGTTATATTGCAATAAATAATGAACAGTAGCAGTGAAAGCGACTGCTGCAGCAGAATTATTACCTGAAAAATTAAAGTTTAGGTATGAACTTTATAATGTGTTCATTAAATGGATGAATAGAAATGTAAAGCTATTAGAAGGACGTAATTTTGGCTTATTGGCACCAGAATCAGAAATACGTTAAATTCTCTATCCTGTGGAGCATGTACTCGACACCTCGGGATTCACTAAATCGACGTAGTAGAAATACTGGAGCCGATATTAAAGAAATACGTGAAGTAATCGGGAGAGCCCTTCGCAGACGAATCAGAGAATATTTATAGGTCAATTATGATATTTTTTAAACATCTATTAAAAGAACGCTATGATTAAAATATGTTAATACGTGAAACTTTGTTTATTTGTGGTAAAATAACGCAGGTAATAATACACATGGCAAATATCATTTTTTGAATATGGTTTCCATGGCACTAAACAATATATTATTTTAACAACAGAAAAATACTATCAAATGAGGAATTTGATTTTGCTGCTACTCCACCAGAAATTCGAGAAACAGCAAAAATAGTAGAAGATTTTCTGCCAACTAGAAGCCGCCCGAGATATGACAAGGCATATAACTGTTTCAAAGAATGGTGTACGGGAAACAAAGTTCAAAATCCTGGTTCTGAGTCGACCATACTAGCTTATTTCAGTGAGAATGCCAGAAAGAAGATATCAACTATTTGGTCACAGTATTCAATGCTGAGGACCACTCTATCAATTAGGAAAAAAGTAGACATATCTAAACATGCAAAGCTATTAGCATTTTTAAAAAAGTGTGTTCGTATATTATTTTGAGATATCGATTTTTAAAAAAATTATAAAAAAATTATTTACTTTCCACCCGAGTGGAAAGTAAAAGTAAAAAAACCACCTTTCAAAGATAGATGAAATGTTATTATTACATGCATGGTTGTAAATAAAATAATTTTCATTCTTCCTTGTGATATGTACAAAGCTTTTTCCCATGCGAGAAATTTAATAATTTCGTTAAGTGACAAATATATATCGGCATCATTTGTTTATCAAACAAGGAGAGTAAATTTGTGCCCTCTCGGCATATCCAGTTGATACGACACAACTTTTGAAATGTTTCTGGAAACTAAAAAGTTCTTTATCGTCAGCAAGAAACCTTTTTAAGGGCACAAAATAAATGAGGTGTCTCTATATGGATTTTTCAAAATGTAGCAGAGCTTTTTAAATTTTTAGGGATATCTCTGAAACATTTCTCTTCGACAGAGAAATTTATGTTTTTTCGATAGATTGGCTCCGAACGTCTTGTGGAGCCATCGGTCTTTGACATCTTTTTATTTTACTTTGTGCCTCCGCTTTATGTAGTATTTACATAATATCTTCGGATCAAAACGTGTAATCCAGTTTTTATCCACTTTTTTTATAGCCTTGATAAAATTTGGTAAAATAACGTATTGGGTCAGTGTTATAAACTGGTGTACAAAAAGATGGACAAACGGGTTTTTTAGCCTCATTTTTAAAACTTTATGGTTCGAAAGAAGCTCAGCCTATTTGAATACAAATTTTTAATTTTTAACACTAAAACGGCTTTTTGAATAATACAACGTGTCCGAGATAATGAGGGCCAGTACAGGGATCTCGGAAACCGTAAGCGATACGAAGTCGGTTAAATGGAGGTAAAGTTGCGCATTTACGTGCCTAATAATATGCCGTTTAGAAAGTTTTAAAATTCCGAGTAGTTCCGGAGAAATCCGGAAAAAACCTAAATTCTGAAAAATCGTTTTATGTTTTCCTTGGTTTATTGAGATCGAATTCTAAAATAAATTACACTTTTACATTGCCACTGTTTCCGCTCTATCTAACAGCGTTGATTGTTTTGTAATCCGACGAGTCGCCTTTTTTTAAATACGGTCTTGTTTTTCTGATATTGGAATTTGAGAGCTTTTTTTTCTCCCGAATGCAACGATGTATGACACATTGTGGTTTAATGACGTTTCGAGAGTTTTTTGAATAACATCAGGAAATTTTGGGATACGGCGCTGTATTTTTCCTAATTTTCTAAATAATATCTCATTCAATCTAGTTCAATAAATAACAAATAATTTAATAATAAACCACAAATAAGTGAACAAAATACAGAAACATTATTTCAAACTTCTGTTGATTCGGGATTTAAAAGAAAAGTAGGCGTTTGAAAAAAAAATAATTAAGATGTTGACGTGTGATTATTTGTTTCACTTGACATTCCCATTGTGATAGGTAGAAAACGTTTTAAGAGGTTTTCTATTTTCCAGAAAATATGGAACATAATTTTACGAATGCTGAAAAGTTTGATTGATATTCTATTGCATGTTTTATTTTATCTCAAAAAAACTGTTATGTGGCAGTTAGAAGATGTTATTTGTGCTTAGAGAATAACTGAAATCATTTTGAACACCTGATTATGTAGTTTCTTACTTTTTTCGTTGTTCGTTTTATTACTGTTTTGATATGATTTTTGTTCACTTATTTGTTATTTATCGTACTAATCCAATATAAGAAAAAATTTAGAGCTTACTTATGAGATATTATTTATAAAATTAGGAGAAATACAGGACCGTATCCCAAAATTTTCTGATGTTGTTCAAAAACCCTCGAAACATCATTAAACTATAATGTGTCATACATCGTTGCATTCGGGAGAAAAAAAGCTCTCAAATTCCAATATCAGGAAAACAGGACCATATTTAAAAAAATAAAGTTGATAATGGCCCTTCGAAGACGACTCGTCGGATTACAAAACAATTAACGCTGTTAGATAGAGCAGAAAAAGTGCCAATGCAAAAGTGCAATTTACTTTAGAATTCGATCTCAAAACACCCAGGAAAACAATAAAATGATTTTTCAGAATTTCGTTTTTTCCAGATATCTCCGGAACTAAATATTATTAGGCGCGTAAATGCGCAACTTTATCTCCATTTAACCGACTTCGTATCTCTTATGGTTTCCGAGATCCCTGTACTTGCCCTCCTTATCGTGGACACGTTGTATAGGGTGAAAACCCGAGTGATGTAAAAAACAAGAAGATTGACATTTGTTAAGAAAAAATTCCGCGTAAAGGTAAGCAACTTTTTTTTTAATGCGTTGTAGCAAAAATTATCGAATTTCCAGAAAATTATAAGCTTTTTTAAATTTCAAAATCAGAAAGTAGCAATCTATGCCTTCGCACAGTAACATTTGTATTTTAAACATTATTCATGGTTTATTATGGAATAATTTCTTTTAGAAATAACCATCCAGTAGATATCGGGTGTCCCAAAATATGCAGTCAAAAGCAGAATACGTACTTCATGGAAAAATATGTAGTCATCCAGATATAAATTTAATCATTTTATTAATGTTTAAACTATATGGGCCAAGTCAAAATAAATTTAATACCTTAAAATAATATTACATGGGTTTTTCTATATTTCCGATAAGTTCTATAGGAAGTAAGTACTAATATATGATTTAAAAAGTAGGTAGTCGCAAGATCAAATTTAGCCTACAACATTTTTTAAAAATCTGTTAATTTCCCCCTAGGCTTTGAAGAAGCCTCACATGTCCTTTTTTACAAGGAGCCATACACTAAAAAAGAATACAAATATTTGTAATTGTTCTAATGTGCAGTGTTGCTCCATTGCCCTTTACCCCACTCGGCACCCCGATTCAGTACTACTACCACCCTCCCCCAAGAATTACCTAATCATACAACTTTGATTGTGATGAATATGCATAACAATAATACTGGCAAAAATTGTTTCAATCAAAAATTAATTTTATAACATAGTTAAGTTTATTATAGAACTGAATAATAGTGTCTTAGCAAAATTCTAGCAAGGGTGATTTCAAAATAGCCGTAACCAAAAGTTACATTGCATGTCACCGCATTCAAAATTTAAAAAAACACGGTCAAGTGAGACTCGAATTAGCGTGGTCAGGATTGCCATTTTTTTCACTATTATTCATGTGTTTGAATACAGAAATATATCGATTTCTCATGTTGTTCGCTTCCGTTATTATTTATTTATAAGTCTGTATACATTGGCCGGAACTGATACCACAGGAATGATGACAAAAGAAGCAAGAATATACCAGTCCCACCCAGATCTGCATTTCCCATTAAACCTTGGTTAAGAATTAAAGTAGAAAAACGACCACTATACATGCTACCATGTGCTCTAGAGACAGTTCTACAGGTTATTAGATGCTTTGTGTCAAAAGAAAGTGTGCTACGCCATATAAGTGTCGTTCTCACAATCTAAAGTGTGACAACTATGATGACCATACAAACCATGAATATTCATCGAGGGGCTTATAGTAACATATGTTCTAAATCGCTGGTGGCATATTAAATGGGACATAACTCACAAACGGCAGAAAATATGGAAATTGATAGGAACTAAATTCTTGGGCTCATGCACAGAAAATATTCTATGCATATTTTGTGTATGAGCACTCTGAAAGGAATTACCCTTAATGTAACGAAGGAATGTCACATATAGCTGCAATCTAGGATTAATAACGTTATAAAAATCAGCGCAATTTGAAGCTAAACAACTGGTACTACACCATTATATACACGGAAAAAAAAACCGTTCATAATATTAATAAATGCCGTTGATTGACCCAAAATTCATTGACAAAATTAAGTTTTCATTGATATTATGAATAATCTTAAATGTCTTATTCATTGATATTTGATAAGTCAATGAATAGAAACATTGTGACAATGTACCAAATAGTATTTTAATACTAGCGTTCGTTGAGCCAATTAATGAATACATTGTTCTAAAGAACTACGCCGTACCCGAGCGGTGCCGAGAAAATCCGAATAACGTCCGCTGTTGAGATCGCTGCTTGTCTAACGGCATTTGACTTATAATATATTAGTGGTTCTATTTAATTGGTAAGTGACCTTTACACTTTTTATAATAATTTATCATTAACAAAATATTACACGCCTTAAGTTTTGAAGTGGTTGTATCATACTATAAGGAAACAACGATGCAGAAGACATGCATAGATCTTTGAAATTTAACAATCTTTATCTAAATGTGTACAACATTTTGGTAATGGTTCTAGATGGCATCAAGTGAAGACTTGCAGTTTGTAACAGAGAGTAAAAAATGCAAATATTGTAAAGTAATGTTGATAAAGTCGGGGTAAAGTGCGCGGAATGTATAGTAAATTATCACCGTTAATGTGCATTGCGAATTCCGGGGTTAAAGATTGCTAGTGGAAGTAAAAATCTTGTACAGTATCCTGGATGTATCAGTGTGGTGATATGGTGACCAGGGGCAAAATGGATTTTGTGGTTCCCGCTCATGGCTCCGCCTACTATGAAAGAGCAATTAAAGCATATAGGATGCTACCAATTGAATGATTTGCATTGGAAATGTTTGTATGATTTAAATTTTACTATATAACTTTTTAACATATTTTAAATTCTGTCGTTTCTTTATAAAAAAGGTTTATGATTTAATTTTACTTCATAACGTTTTTAAATCTATTTTAATATGTTGTTTCCGTGTAAACGTGTTTATGATTGTTGCTGTCATCTTATGTTTATAGCTTAAATTTATCTCAAATAGTGCCTTTATTCAATAGAATAGGTTTATTTTTTCCATTTGTGACGATGCTTTGTTATTTTGAATAATTTTGTTGGCATTAAAAGATATTATTATTTATTATTATATTATTATTATTTTTTATAAATTGAAATCTCAAAATTCATATTCTAAAATTCACATTTTGTCTGATTATTTGTTAAAATCGAATTAATTTCAGAAAGAAACTGATCCAGGGAAAAATTTCTTTAGTAATTTGTTTTACACAAATTAAATTAGTAATAATATTTTAAATATGTAGAACTAATAAAACAATAGTTTAGCGTCAATATATTGTTTCATTGCATTCCAATTCTCTTCTTTGCAATTTTTATATTCAAGCTTGAATTTGCAATGACAATCTTCGTAGATTATGTTTTATTTTATATAACTTTATTATAATATAAGTGTCGAAATATTATCAACAGTCTAAAAAATAATTTAATATCCACGAACGAAAGTACGAACCGTATAATAAATACACTGCATTTTTTTAAGACGCACCATAGGGATTTTCATGTGTATATTCAACCCCATTTTACGCCGTTCCAATATAGAAGTACATGGCTAAAATTTGACTAACTGGTAAACTTTGGAGGCTCAAAATTACTTCAAATTATCAGTTGTGCCAAAAAGCAATTTTTTTATTTGAAAACAAGTAATTTTTACATTAGTCGTATTACTTTTTACCTTTAAAAAATATTTTTCAGCCTTTTTTATTTCTTTTTTGCATAACTACCAAGTTTAGTATGTTTGAGACGAAATTAACCTAGATCAACTTGTAGCTATGTACTTCTATTAGAACACTGCCTAAAATGGGGTTGAAAATTTGACATGGTAATCCCTATGGCGCATCTTAAAAATGCACTGTATATACAGGGTGCCCCAAGTAAAGTGGCCTATTAGAAGTATCTCGAGAACTAAATGAGATTTTATTTTGAAAATTTGGCTGTGGCTATAAGAGATGGTTTTCTACGTTTCTAAAATATTTTGGATGATGCGGTGTTGCCGGATCATACCGAAAGTGGTAGCAACTTCGGAATTTTAAATGAATTACCCTATATATTATATTTTTTTTGGAATCTAGTTAAAAATCTAGAACAGTTTTCTGTATAATATCATATACCTATCTTTAAGACTTTTTGAATTATAAATAATTTTGTGATTTTTTAACGCCGTATCGGGACCTGAAAAGAAAATCGTATCTTTTTAGCGGTTACAGCTAGAAAGCTGAAAATTTTACAATAGTTTCACAAGATCATCGAAATTTTATAATTTTGAACAGTATTGAATTCGTTTTATACAGGGCGTCTCCATAATAATATTTCTGAGGCAGATGAATTATTGCAAAAATCTTATTTTTTTTAAATGGGACACCCTGTATTTGATATGTTTTGCTAATAGAGGATCAAATTTTCTATCTAATGATATTATGTGTTCCTATACCTATCTTCACTATTTTCGGACTTATAGCGAAATTAAAAAATTATCTTATAAAAATATATTTTTTGATAGTGTTGGTTGGCTGTGGAATGGATTCATAAGAACAAAATAATGAAAAATCCATTTGACGTTATGTCTGAGTTATTGTAATAAAAATGGCTAATTCACATTATTCGAGCTTAGATATTTTAAGTTTATTTTATATTCATGGGGTGTGTGGTGGAGTTTTATCTAGAACTTGCAGAAAATTTAATGAACTGCATCCTGATGCAGCTCCTATGACTCCCTAAAAGTTGATTGGCTGAGGCGGTCCATGGAAATGGTCCCAAGGTCTCCGGATCTTACCCCCTAGAATTATATCTATGAGATAGGATTAAAGAAATAGTATATAAGACACCCGTCACACCAAGGGAAGATTTAGAAAATCGAGTACGAACAGCTTTGGGGTCTCTAGAATAGAAAGAAATGAAAGAGGTGACAAATGAACATGTTATAACCACAATTTATTAATGTTTAAGAGCGAACGGAGGGCATTTTAAATAATTTAGTTATTAGTTATTTTATTGATGTAATTTTCATTTTGTTTATTTATTTATTAATAAATTCCTTATTGGTTAACTATTTTTTTTTACAACAACACAGACATAACGTCACATGGATTTTTCATTATTTTGTTTCTATGAATCCACAGCCAACTACCAAAAAATATATTTTTATAAGATAATTTTTAAATTTCGCTATAAGTCCGAAAATAGTGAAGATAGGTATAGGAACACATAATATCATTAGATAGAAAATTTGATCCTCTATTAGCAAAACATATCAAATACAGGGTGTCCCATTTAAAAAAAATAAGATTTTTGCAATAATTCATCTGCCTCAGAAATATTGTTATGGAGACGCCCTGTATAAAACGAATTCAATACTGTTCAAAATTATAAAATTGCGATGGTCTTGTGAAACTATTGTAAAATTTTCAGCTTTCTAGCTGTAACCGCTAAAAAGATATGATTTTCTTTTCAGGTCCCGATACGGCGTTAAAAAATCACAAAATTATTTATAATTCAAAAAGTTTTAAAGATAGGTATATGATATTATACAGAAAACTGTTCTAGATTTTTACCTAGATTCCAAAAAAAATATAATATATAGGGTAATTCATTTAAAATTCCGAAGTTGCTACCACTTTCGGTATGATCCGGCAACACCGCATCATCCAAAATATTTTAGAAACGTAGAAAACCATCTCTTATATCCACAGCCAAATTTTCAAAATAAAATCTCATTTAGTTCTCGAGATACTTCTAATAGGCCACTTTACTTGGGGCACCCTGTATAATATGCTATTGGCGATCTATTAATTAAGACAATGTATGATGTTCATATCATCAATGTACACGATATTAATAGTACGAATTCTTACATCGTTTCAGTTAACGATCTACATTACCACAATGTATAGCCTACATTGATTTAATGTATGAATCATAAAACCAATGTAAGACATACGTAATTTCAATGTTCGTACTACATTATTTCAATGTACCTAGTACATTGATATTATTAACAATTACATTGAGTCATTCAACGGTTTACATTACAACAATGTATAGCATTCTTAAAAGGAGAAAGAAAATCAATTAACTAAATTCATAAATTCAATGAAACCTACATTGATCCGTCAACGCATGTACAAACCTATAACGGATATTCATTGCGACAATGACCGATTTTAATGAATTTTTTTTGAGACAATAAACTTTTTAATTGTATTTACGCCACTTTTTGCTTGAGTGTAGCATGCAACAAAGCGATTCCACATAGCCACACCTCTACGGAATACATTATGCTCCTAGACTATAGGCTAGAAAACCAACATTTCTTAGGTCACTGGGTTCACCAAACTTCGAAGTTAAAGTTTTGAACTTTCGGTCCATGCCATCAGCTCTCTGTCAAATAATCTCTAAGATAAAGGACTGTAGCAAACACCGAAGCAATGCTTCAGTGTCATTTCAATTTCAATTTACAGCTTTGTAATAATTAGAGTAATTTAAATTCTTTGTTAAAAAGAGGGTTTGATGAATAATAAAATATATATATCAATCAGAAATTTCTTGACTTAGTGTAACGTGACAACTTTTTAAGGAACATCCTGTATAAGATTTCAGGCCATGGCGGCATAGTTAAGTCGTTATTTTCGACGATATTTTTAATTCGTTTATCATTTCTATCATATGTTTTTGTAGGTGGATGTGATGTGAGTAATGGTTTTGTTTTGCTAAATAAAGCAACACATAGTGCCTGGATTAGAATATTATAACAATTGGTGTGTGTGTGAAAATAGGGTCGTTCACAGTCGAGATAATTCACGTGTCAATATTTATTTATAATTAACGTCGGATTTTCTATTTTACCTTGTACGTTGTTGTAACAGGGTCTATCACATTAGTGGTATCCTCTGCTTTCTATATTTCGTCATTACACACTGTTAAAAAAATCAGAGAAATTTTATAATTTACACCTTTAAAGAATATTTATTATGTGGTAAATGTGGTAGATCAAATCAGACGGCCTTAAACTTTTCAGGTATATGAACCGTAAAACCTTTTTTAATAGGTGTATTGAATGTGTCATTAAAAAATATTGAAAATACTGACAATAAATCTGATGTAAAATATTGAGGTACCCTAATGGTACTTAGTATTTTATATCTGTAATTTATTGCTTTTTGTATTAAACGTAATTGTTCGGAAAATTACTTTCTAGATAATAAAAGCTGCAGGTCATGATATATCGGAAACTGTTTCCCGTGGTTATTTATGATTTAATATATAATTATAGTATTACTTTGACTTAAAAAAATTCTTATGTTTATTTTGGTTTTGTAAATGCTACCTACTGATTGAAAATAATCTAATCGTCAAGTGTGGCTAAAAATGGTCACATCTAACTTATCATCTAACTTATAATATAAACGACATTGCCACATAGAAACCGCTTAATGACTGTAAGTAATTGGTCATAGCTAATTTGTAGCTAAGAAAATCGGATCATTGTGTTGCAACAATTTATATAGGACATTAAAATTTCATATTTACTTAACATAAAATACAATTTAGATTGTACAGGGTTATTAATTTTTGACAGTATTGCTGGGTACCTCGGTAATTATTGAACTGATGTACGTGTCAAATACGAGATGTATTTGGGAGAAACTAAAAATTATAAAAGCAGAACTTAAAAATATTCGCTGGTTTAAAAGATACGAGGGTATCTGATCTAACGTTCTTATTTTAAATGAAGGTCGATAGAAACCGCTTCCTCTATAACCTGAAGAGCCCTATTCGATATCATTCTACAAGCGGACACTGCTTGCTATACTGGTGCCCCCATAAAAAAAAGAATCGAATACACAGGCCCTCGTATAATCTCTTTATCGTTAGTGGCCTTCCAACGGTCATTTGAAAATATACCCTGCGTTCTTCATTCTCATTTTGTATTTAAAGAAAAATCATCTTGCTCAATTTACATCATTTTCAAAATGCCTTGCCACTAAACTGTTTTAACCTAAAATATGTAATTATTTAAGAGGAAAAACTTCGAACGGGAATTTTAAAGTAAAATACGATTTATGGAAGTAGCAAAATAGTTTTATTATTTTTAATATTAAATGTGGGAAACACAGTCAGGCGAAGCAAATCTAAAAATTTGATTTATCAGTCTCAATGCAAGACGATCGTGTTGTGATTTTTAAAAAATATTTCTGTCATACTCACTGTTTTTAGCGTATTTTAACATTTTTTCTTCTTCTGATATTAACCCCGTTTCTTTTCAATTCTCGACTAGCTGTCAAGTAACAAATCCGAAATCTGTGGCCCACTTTTGGAGGAGTTGATTCTCCTTTAGAAAAAAACCACGGAGCATCGCTCTCCTAATATTTTTAATGAACTTTGGTCTCACGAATGTTTACAGCATTTTGAATAAAAATCTGCAATGTATATTTAAAAAAATATTTATTACTTGTGTTATAACTATTAAATATTTCCTGAAGAAATCAAAAACCGGCGGCTGTTGTAAAGTGGATTATGATAAAGGAACGCAGTCCGCTTAATTTATTTAATAAAATCCCCTCAATTTAAATTTTTTTAAATATAAATCTTTCGAAAAAAAAAAAATTATTCATGGTGGATCAGAAAACTCTTTTAACAATTTATGCTTGACTATTGAAAATAGAGGATTGTACCTACGAAACTAGAGTTTCGATTTAAATCTACGTTATGTTCCTATTAATGAGTGAAACATACTGTAAGTTTCATTTCATCTTCTATACTTTCACTCCATTGCGATATGGACAATTTTCACAAAAATAAATTAGTTTTGATGGTAATGCAGAAAACTTATTACTAATATTATGTTATAATTTGAAAAATCACAGCATGTGGACAACTAGTTGTTCTCCGCTGCGAAATACTAGTTGGACTCTGCAATAAACACTATGAGAACAATCTCGGGAATGATGAGATCCACATCTAAATATTAACTGTTAAAAAGTAATGCCCAGTTGGGCGAAACTTGCAACCTTTTGAGCACTTCGCTAAAATACATATACAGGGTCCGCAAACGAAGCGTGGACGGAAGATTAAATCGTTATCGAAGAACTTATCAACAATACTAAAACAGCTTGAGATATTGAATTAAAAGCGGCATGTTTTAAAAATATTTTACATTATGCAGGGTGGCCCAAAAAGTGTGACAGCATAAAGATATATTTTTTTAAATGGGACACCCAGTATTTTATTGCATATTTAGGTTTGTATTACTATCGTTTATAAGTGCCTCGAATTTTATTAAATTTGGTTTTGTAGTTTCTTAGAAATAAATTAAAATCTAAAAAAAAAAGTTTTGCAGTCCTGAATAAAAAAATAAAAAAAACAATCCAGAACTATTTTTTTAACCTCGGCATTGAGTGAAATTTATGACAAGCGGTCTAGAGATACTATGAATGTAATTGCGTTTATTTATTTTGTACATGGTGTTCATCGGCTTTCAAAAACCCCACATTTTAAAATAATTTTTCACAAGGTTTTCAAATGGAACACCCTGTATATTATTTGGCTATTTGACGTAGAATTCATAGACAATTTTTTTTGTAATACAATCATATAAGTTATATCCAGCCGTTTTCGAAATAATTGTAAATATCATAAATTATGTTGTTTAAATAGTTTTTATTGGGAAATTTTGTTATAGGCGACTAGACTAATAATTGTAAACTAAAGTAAATGTTCAAAATAGCTGCCTTTTACTCTTAGAGTTTACCTTATTTTAGTTATTTCGATATAAATTTTAAAAGCCTACATTTTTGCTACTTTTTCTCTAGCGGTAACTTTTAATGGTTTACATTTGTTATGCATAAGTTCATTTTCTTAATACTATTTTAATAACCTAGCATTCAAAGATATTTCTTATTGTTTATTTTACTATAAACTAAATATAATTTAATTGATTTATTACGTGATATTTGTAATGGATTAAACTTAACAATAAAAGTTTAAGAAAACAAAGGTTTTGACAAGGTGAAACTAAATAATCCCTTATAAGGCGGTCAATCGGAATTTATTTCCTGGCTCTAATTACATGTTCAAAGGTCCTTCCTTGTTCTTGAAGACATAGATGTAGCCTTCGACCCAAATTTATCTGGATATCTTGAAGAGTTCTTATTCTAATATTTCTAAATGCCTCTCATATAGATCATTCATATTTTCTCGATTAGTAGGAGCTATAGCATAGACTTGTTCTTTGACATATCCCCAGAGGTAGAAATCAAGGGGTGTTAAATCAGGGGACCTAGGAGGCCAAGCTATTGGTCCACCTCGTCCGATCCACTGGTTACCTCGCCAATGATTTAAACATTGTCTTACCGGCTCATAGTAATGAGGGGGAGCGCCGTCTTGCTGAAACCAGAAGTTTTGGAGAGTGTCGGCATCTACATTTGAAGTTTGCAGTAAAATGGGCAGATCATGATGAAGAAAATTAAGGTAAACTTGTCCCGTTAAACATTCTTAAAAAAAATATGGCCCAATAATATATTCCTCCCCAGCCATTAACCGACCAGCGATTTTGGTTATCTACATGTCGAACCCAATGTGGATTTTCACTAGCATAATAATGCATATTATGTCTATTTACGAATCCGTTATTTTTAAATGTACCTCGTCACTAAAGAGAACTTTTGATAAAATATCTGGTACTTCTCTAATTTTATTAAGCATCCAATTACAGAATGTAATTCTTCTTAAGAAATCATCTTGATAAAGTTCCTGGTGTAATTCGATGTGATAAGGATGATATCTATACTTTTTCAAAATACTTGGCATGCTTATTTCCTTAATACCGGTTTTCTGAGAAATGCAAGTCTGACTTACGTTATGATTTTCCTCTACTGCCAACAGAACTCTTAATTCATTTTCTTCATTAATAACGGGTTTATTGATTATCATCCTTTTTGTGTACGCAACGCTTCCTGTTGTTACAAATCTTTGCAACAACTTTTCGAAGGTTTCTGGTCTCGGCTTTCTCTCAATATCTGGATATCTTTCAGCATACACTCGGCTCGCGAGGAAGCAATTTCTTGCATATTCACCCAGCATAAAAATCATATTTACCATTTCTAAAGTTGTAAAATTCGACATTTTGTGTAAGTTAGTACTTAATTTCGACGACTGACAAATATAAATAATTTTATTTGGCTCTCATAGTGACAATCTAAACAAAAAAAAATGATGATAACTCGATTAAGAATAAAAAATAAAATTAGATAAATAAAAGTAGCAATAATGTAGGCTTTTAAAATTTATATCGAAATAACTAAAATACGGTAAACTCTAAGAGTAAAAGGAAGCTATTTTGAACATTTACTTTAGTTTACAATTATTAGTCTAGTAACAAAATTTCCCAACGAAAACTCTATTTAAACAACATAATTTATGATATTTATAATTATTTCGAAAACGGCTGGATATAACTTATATGCCTGTATTACAAAAAAAAAATTGTCTATGAATTCTATGTCAATGAGCCAAATAATATACAGGGTGTTCCATTTGAAAAACTTGAGAAAAATTATTTTAAAATGTGGGGTTTTTGGAAGCTTATGAACAGTTAGTATCTCTAGACCTCTTGTCATAAATTTCACTCAATGCCGAGGTTAAAAAATAGTTCTGGATTCTTTTTTTTTGATTTTTTTATTCAGGACTGCAAATTTTTTTTTTTTAGTTTTTATTTTATTTCTCCGAAACTACAAAACCAAATTCAGCAAAATTTGAGGCACTTATAAACGATAGTAATACGAACCTAAATATGCAATAAAATACTGGGTGTCCCATTTAAAAAAATATAACTTTATGCTGTCATACTTCTTTGGGCCACCCTGTATAATGTAAAATATTTTTCAAACATGCCGCTTTTAATCCAATATCTCAAGCTGTTTTAGTATTGTTGATAAGTTCTTCGATAACGATTTAATCTTCCGTCCACGCTTCGTTTGCGGACCCTGTATGTAATTCGTGAGACGGTAACTTTGAGTTTACTTCTTAACAGTTATTAAACAGGTCTCTTGCAGAAAATGGACTATTTCTCCACCACAGTTGCATAGAGGAACCGCTTGTATCCTACAATATAGGAAAATACAAAACAACCCTCTACTTCCCACGAATTCTCGGATTATCTAAATATCAATATGCTAAGACACCTCCAGACTCAAAGCGCAAGCATTTAATGGTCAATAAATTCATTATTATACAAATTGGAGGAGTCAGTAGAAGCTCGACTCACCGAAAAACAGCAAGGTTTCGAGTTACCCCACAATATGTGGTATTGTATTTGTTTTGGCCTTCGAAAATGGACTATTTCTCCACCACAGTTGCGTAGAGGAACCGCTTGTATCCTACAATATAGGAAAATACAAAACAACCCTCTACTTCCCACGAATTCTCGGATTATCTAAATATCAATATGCTAAGACACCTTCAGTCAGTAGAAGCTCGACTCACCGAAAAATAGCAAGGTTTCGAGTTACCCCACAATATGTGGTATTGTATTTGTTTTGGCCTTCGAAATAAAACGTTTATAATTAGTGGACTGTATATTTTTTATGTAAAAGGATATTTAAAGAGAAGCCGATACAAGGATATGTTTCTTCTGTCACTTCATTTGACTTGTCTTCTTTTCTTGTCTGGTGGTCACACTGTCACACTATTGTCACCTTAACATACCGCCCGCCTTGAAAGGACGTAGATAGCACTTTCAAAATTCTAACAAATTAACAATTTACTATAGTTGTACAATTTCTACCGTAACAAAACTATAATCACATTTATAAATTCATGATAGTTTGCTAACAATAATGCAAACATTAAACATTATTAATTATTGTCAATGTCTACAGGTAGCACACATATTATATTTAATGCTCTCTTGATTGTACCAGAACGAACTTTATTTGTTACTACTCGGACAATACCATCAGTTCCTTCATGCAGTTCAGTTACAAGTCCCAAATGCCAATATAAAACAAACGCATTATCGTCTTTTACTAAAACCAATGATCCGACCTTAACAATGTCCATGTAGTTTTTTCTCCATTTGGTTCTGGTCTGCAATTCTCCCAGGTACTCCTTCTGCCATCTGGTCCAAAAGTGCTGTACCATTGCTTGGATATGTTGCCATTTTGACAGTTTATTCTCTGTCAATTCCGTGAGATCATGTTGGGGTAATACGGTGATCGTGCGGCCAATCAAGAAATGAGCTGGAGCTAGAGCGGAGCAGTCTTCTGAATCTTAAGTTAACGGACATAACGGCCGAGAATTTAAGATACCCTCGATCTGCAAAAACAGAGTGTCGAATTCCTCAAAAGTCAAAGACCTTACTCCAATAATCCGTTTTAAATGAAATTTAGTACTTTTTATTCCTGCCGCCCAAAGACCTCCAAAAGTTGGTGAGTTAGCAGGAATAAAAGGCCATCATCTTATTTTATTATCAGCTAGTTTATTTCCGATATAATCATTATTTTCTTGCAAAAAATTATAAATTTGGCAAAGTTCGTTATTCGCACCTACATATTTTAGGCTATTGTTTATCAGGCCTACGTTAGATAACTTTTTCTAACGAGATATTTTACCAAGCTTGTAACGGCTAACAAATGGACACATTTGTATTTAATGGTGTAGAAATTGACCCAAACGATGCGACAGATTTAGCATTCACATATTGTATGCGCACCAAACGGGGGAAAGAGCAATTTGAACAAGTTTGTGATGAGCATGGAAAGGATGTTCCCTCAATTTACCTTGATCATTTTGATGTAGATATATATAGAGATGAAGATCCCCGAAGAATGGGAATATCACAATAGAAAACTGGATAGTGACAGAGAGAGTTAAATAATGTAGAGCTAATACCTTCCCGAGAATTTGAAGTTGCTTATGAAAAAGATGGAATATTAGGAAGATAGACTTCCTAATGGTTGTTATTGGGATGAAGAAGAGGATGAAGACAGTGTAGAATATAATTATAATTATAACAACAGACGAAATTCCCTCCCCCCTGATTATCGATTTGACAGATGAATCAGATATTTTGTATATAGATGAGCCTGATTCAATGAATATCGAGAGTAATGATAGCTACGTCGCTAATAAAAGTACTGAGACTACGGAGTATGACACTCATGTACTAAGAAATCCTGAGACTAAGGATACGGACACTCAGTGTAAGAATAAACGTTTGGATGGACCTCAGAATGTTCCCTCAGAAGAGGATGATTTCCTTGATGATGATATCGAGATGACTGAGTTCGATGAAATACAGGTTGTCAGATGCAGCGTAGTTGGTGTCCCCACACATATATGACGTTGAGGCGAGTATTGCAGTGAAAGAACAGCTTGATACAATACCAGTAAATGAAGTAAAATTAGTAAAATCGCCGCCTTACAATTTGAGAAACAAGATAAAGAGAAAGATTCCCCAGGATCATAGTTATACTCAGAGTAAGAGAACTCTAACTGTGACTACTAGAACGGACCAGATACACACCGAAGGTGATAGACTATCAATGGAATAAGCAACCAAGCAAAGATTCAAATACGATCGTGTGTTAATAATCATTTTAAAAGAGATGTTAGTTGTCTTGTTCTGAAAGAATTACAGATAAATTGCCTAATTTTGCTTCCAATAAAAACAAATTAAATATACTAGTAAATTTAGAGCTTGCGGATCCAGAATTTAATATACCGAAAGAGATTGATCTATTATTGGGATCGGAAATATTTTGGTAAGTAATTAATCAAGGTGACTAGGACCAAACTTACCTGTGCTTCAAAATACGGCATTTGGCTGGGTAGTAGCAGGTAATATGCCATTAAATTCTTATGGCATTCTTATAATTAAACCTTAACAGTATTAATAAAATTACTTCAACTATTATACTTGGACTTTTCCAGTGGCAAGACGGTTACTCAAGTGTTATTGTTCTTTGAGGTCCCCAGATCCAATTTTCTAAATTAACTCTTGATGCAATGCAATATCAGCAGAAAAAAGTTAAGGATATTGTGTTTTCGCTATGAAGAAAATTTTGTAGAAAAAATGTGGTATAGGTATTAATACCTATGTCGTTTGCCTTTTAAAAAAATGTTGTTTGTAAACATCTAAAATTGGACCCAAACAGATACAAAGCATTATCACTCAAAATGTAGATTTTATTTTTGTAAAGTTTAGTTTTGTTTGTGTGTTGCTAAGCGCAGTTTGCGTGTCTGCAGAACAAGAAATTCAAGAGTTAATAACCGATATGTTCAAGAAGTGCATCTATTTGGAGGTGGATCTGTAATGGTCTAGGCTGGATTTTTCTACGGAGGTCGAATTGTATTTTTGTGAAGGTACCATGAGAGGTGAAATTTATGCCCACGACATCATTGATAACATAGTGTGAATAATTATCGTTGGAATTTTGAGCCCAATTTCAAATTTCTCGATGATAACGCTCGCCCGCACAGAGCCAGGATAGTACAAGAGAAGTTAATCATTCGCCCTTACCTCCACTCTCTCCAGATTTAAACTGCATAGAACATGGTTGGGACATGTTCGGAAGGGCACTAATTTCCCATAAACCTCATGTTCAGGACGTAAGGCCACTGAGGTAAGTTCTTCCACATTTATGGGATACCTTAGATCAAAATGACTTGGATCATTTTAAGTATGCCTCACCGAGTTGAAGCAGTAATGGCCAATAGAGGTGGAATTATACGCTGTTAATAAATTCTTTCTATTTGATAATTATCTATTTTGTTACATTATTAGAGAAAAGTTGCCTGTAAATTGTAATTAAAACATTTTTTCAGTTAAATAAATGTGTTTCAATTCTGGAAGAGATGGGAGTAAATGTACGTTATACAATTTTTTTCTCAATATCCTTAACTTTTTTCGATCAGTTTATAGGTATATTCATTTCATTTCAATTTATCCTTGAAAATACATGTGATATGTAGGCCATACTCTAAAATCAATGATTTTAAAGAAGCAACGCCAGCAAAAGGTAATTTCGACCGAATTCGCTTTGAAAGATTGGAAACTTTATAGGTGGATTATCAAATTAAATTGTCACAGAATTGTTTGAAATAAAATGCAGTCTCAGCCAATTCTGGAAGTCTGGAATCAGACGACTTTAATCATCTAGTTATTTTGGCGATTTTATGAGATGAAAGTATTTGTACAAAGATAATAGTAACAGATAACAGATTAAATATTTAAATAACGGCTTAATTAAAATAGAAAATGAACAGTTCAGGAAAAGTATGGTGGATATCTATCCTTAAGATATACAGCATGTCCTAAAAGGTATGGTCAATAATTAGGCATTAGGTATATTGGACCAAAAAAGGTTAAAACTTCATATACAATTTTTTCTCTTGACCTTACCAAGCTACAGCTCTCTGAAGGGGGACTCTGGAGATGGTTTCACTAAATATTTTTGAAACTACTATCAAAGATAAAAATGTAAAATTTGGATATTTTGGTAAAGTCTGTACGCTGGGTACTCTAGTACGATCTATCTTAAAAATGTCGACACTAGAAAAGTATTGTCAAAGAGGGGGTAGTGTAGTTCATAGTAGTATTCATTCCTTAGTTGCGTGTCGACCACACCGTACGTCGATTATTCGGGCTCCGTGATTTTTTGGTGTTTTTGTGTAATAGATACGCGCATAGCACATTGCCGAAGGTTACAGTGAGTGGCTTACGTAGTGACGAAAAAGTGAAAGGACACTCACGCCAGGAGCATGAAGGATAGCGTAAAAAGTCTTTAGAAATAACGCTGTGTAAAAAGTCTCTCCAAAAGCGCCGTGAGCGAATAGACTCTAGGAAAAGACGCCGGGAGCGCAAACAGCGAAATAAACAACGCCGTAGAACTGGAAGTTCTTCCGGTTCGTCAAGTGGCCGAGCTCTAGTGACGGATCACGAAGCCCATCGCCCACCTTAAGAAAATTTCGAAGAATTATTTTTTCCGATGACGAATCTAGCCTAGATGAGGGCAAAAAGAGGCAGCAGAGTCCTTCTATGAATACAGAAGGTCTTAACATGGACCTTCTCGAATTGTTAGGATCTAATGTTGCGCGAGTCGAACCTCTCGGACCGGTAATTCAGGAAGATCTGGCAGAGATATGGACATCAATTTTGGCCCAGGGCATTAGTACTGAAGAACGCAACGATATAATCACTAACTATCCAATCCCCCAAAATGGCGAGTCATTGCATCCTCTTACAAACACAAGTAGGAGCCGCGGCAACCGCCATAGGTCAAGTATTAACCATCTTATTAAAAGAAGGAGGGGAGCCAAACAGAGGGATAATAAAACAGTTAAGTGTTGCAGGCCGATTTGATTTCAATGATCTTGAATAAAGACTTGAAGGAGATTTAAAAAATCTCTCCAATTACCACGTTACTTTTTAGTAATGATATTTATGAGTGAATCAAATCATCAAAAAATATACTAAAATCTAGCGAAGACTTGAGAATGGTGCAACCGAGACAATAAACCTTTAAACATCAGGAGTCTGCCCAGATACTCAGTCGGGCCTCATCGGGACAGACACATTGGCACAAACAGACAGCCAGTCTCAGCCCCACGTTTAACTTAGAAGACAATTCGAAACCCATAGCCAAGCACGTCGACACCAAGGACAAAAGAGCCGGAAAAAAAATTCCATACATGAATATGGAAGTAGACAGACGCTAGGACTTCAGGTTAGTAAACCTACTGGGCGTTTAAGTAAATTTTGTAAGGTATGGCAAACTTTAACCTCTGATAAGACATACATTAGAGGCCTATGCATTCCATTTTTTGAAAAACCCTTTCAAAAAAGATCCATATTGGTCTCATACCGAAAAAAGGAATATAATTATTTCCTTAAATAGGTTATTACAAATAGGGGCTATTACCAGAACGGAACCATGGAAAAATCAATTTGTCTCTAATATTTTTCTAATACCTAAGAGTGACGGATCTCACAGATTAAAATCTTAAACCATTAAATAACTTTTGATAAACTATAATTTTAAACTAGAGGATCACAAGATAGTCATAAAATGAATTTCTAAAGATTGTTATTTTGCTACTCTCAATCTATAAATAAAGCTTATCGGAAATATTTAAAATTCAGATTTAACAATATTTTGTATGAATTTACATGTCCTTTTGGTTTAAGCTGCGCCCCAAGGGCCTTCACAAAGGTCTTAGAACCGATTTTAGCTTTGTTAAGGGACAAAGGCTTTATCCCTATTGTATATTTGGATGATTTTTTAATGATTGGAGAAACCCGTCATGTATGTGAACACAATGTTTTAGCAACACTTCATGATTTAAGTTACTTGGGTTTTATAATTAGTATTAAGAAAAGCAATTTGAAGCCAAAACAAAATTGTACTTACTTAGGTTTTGCATATAATTAGAAAACACTGCACGTTTGCCTGCCCAAAGAGAAACAGCTTAGAATGCGAAGCTTAATTAATACGTTTCGTTTCAAACCACTTGCACAATTAGATAACTCGCGGTGTTTATAGGCAGTCTAATATCCTGCTGTCCAGCTATACCGAACAGGTGGATGTACACTAAATATTTTGAACGCTGTAAATACAAAGCCTTAATGAATTCTGGAAACAACTTTGATTCCTCAATGCAATTAACCTCTAGATTATCAGAAGATTTTGATTGGTGGCTCACACATATTAACTAGGTAAAATCATTAAAACCCCTTTCCTTTAGACTCGAGATATTTTCAGACGCGTTTCGTTCAGGGTGGGGTGTTTTCTGTGATGGAAATGGAAGTGGTGGTTACTGGACAACTACGGAACAAGACCTTCACAGAACTCTTAGCAGCATCCTTCGGGTTAAAGTGCTTTGCGAAAGATTTTTCTGATTGTTCGATACTATATAGAATTGACAATACGGCTGCAATCGCTACTATAAATCGTATGGACAGTGTGCAGTGAGAAGAAAAATGTCATAATTTTTACCTGGTACATAAAATCTTCTGAAAATAAAGAGACGGATGAAGAATCAAGGGTAGTTAAATATGATATCGAGTATGAACTCAATCAGAATATTTTCGAAGAAATTGTTAAGGTCTTTGGATACCCATATATTGATTTATTTGCCAGCAGACACAACAAAAAATGTAAAAATTTTGTATCCTAGAAAAACGATCCAGAAAGTATGGCCGTGGACTGTAGTCTGGCCAAATTTGAAGTTTTACTCCTTTCCCCCGTTCTCCTTAATACTTAAAGTACTGCCAAAAATAGTTGTGGATCAAGCCGAGGGTATCGCGATTGTATCTTACTGGCCAACACAGGCATGATACCCCCTTTTTAAGCAACTACTGGCCAGAGAACCTATTATTTTCAAGCCTATGAAAAACCTCTCTTTTTTCTTTGACAGGACTCCGCACCCGCTGTGCCATCAGCTTACACTGGTGGCCGGGTTCTTATCCGGCAAGCCTTACAAGGAGGGGGCGTCCCAAATGGAGCAGTCGACATATGCATGGCCTCAATTACAAACTCCACTATTAAACAATACAACGGCGGGTTAAAATTCTGATGGAATTATTGCCTATATAATTAATAGATCAAACAAACTTACCTAAATGAAGTTCGATCTTAATTATATACATGCCCCGATGAAGTAAATAGGTCCCATCCGGCCCTAAAATTAATCCCTCAAAAACATGCAACAATTTTCGGCTTTAAAGAAAATGAATAACGGCAACGCGGAGTCTTAAGGGGAACAGGTAAAGAACTTGTGTGGTCGATATCCTAACGAAGGGTACTACAATAATTATTCTATTTACTTCGTCGAGGCATGGATATGATTAAGATCGAAATTCACTTAGCTAAGTTCGTTTGATCTATTAATTATATGCTATATTAATAGTTTATTAAGATACAAGTTTCATAAGACATTATCTTAGAGCACGCGTTTAATTCAGAAAATGACCCGCGAAGCGGCGAGTTTTCTAAAGTACAAGTGCTCTAATTGTCTTATGAACCGTGTATTTTATAATACTTTTTCTATTTTGGTCTTTAAAGTCTGAAAAACTTTAAAAAATATAGTGGATTTCTTCCATTTCAATTAATATTTTCTTTTTGGGTTGGCAATACTTTTAAAATTTAATAAAATTCTACAAATATCAAATATGCCATGATAGAAACAATTGAACACGACAAAGCTTCTTCCCATCCATCATAATTAAAAATAAATATATTATTAGTTAGTTAAGTTAATAAAAATTAGTCAGGAAGAAAGTTGTACTCCGTCAGAAATACGAGAAATTGCAGAAAATAATCTAGAAAACCTTTTAAAAAGAATATGCAAAACTTTTGAACTATTAAATATTGAACAAAATAATAAATAATAGTATTGAACAAAATATTGTGTTGACACAGAATCTGACAGGAATAAAATGTCTACAGTAACTATAAATATGTTCAGGTATATAAAGTAATATACAGTGCGCGTCTAAAGTCACTTCCCCCCCTGTTAACTTTTGATTAAAAAAAGTGAGAATAATGAGATTTTGGCCCGTTCAATAATTACTGAAATACTACTTTTTGGCATAAATTCTTTACTTATTCTTAAAAGATGGCTGCTGGGCGCCATTTTGAATGAGATTTTTAAATGGCAGGTGGGGTCGTGTGACACCTCATTCCAAAGGTATTTTCAATCTACAAACAGTCCCCAAGTTTGAGAAAATTTTATCGATTTCGGGGGTTGTGAGGATCAACAGAATGTTAAGCCTTTATTTTGTTAATCATCATCAAAACATTGCAAGAAGTCGAAACATACTTCTAGCCGCCATTTATCTTGAGTACAATAGACATTTTTTTATGTAAATGCAAAGTAGGCTTTGCCAAAAATTAGTATTTGTCATTAAGTTATATCGCTTATTCTGTCACCTGTGGTCTTAAAATACAAAGATTTGAATAATAATTCATTTAAAATGTTTCGTTCTATGGAAGAAAAAACAGAGGCAGTTTTAATTTTTGGGGAAGCGCAACGTTGTTACCATGCTGCTGAGCGCATTTTTAATGAACGTTATCCCGATCGCCCAATTTCAAGGCAATATTTGCGGCAATTAATTCAAAAGTTTCAAATAACAGGAAGTGTTGGAAACGCTAAAAGAAGTGGACGGCATTCATTACCAGAGGATAAGCAGATTGAGATAGTGGCTCAATTGATTATCAACCCGATGCAGCCGACATCCCGTGTAGCTGCTGAATGCGAAGTAAGTCCTAAAAGTGTTCAGAGAGTTTTGAAACGTTCTAAATATCATCCCTACAAATTGAAAATGTTACACGAGTTAACCGAAGAGGATCCGGATCGTAGACTAGAATTTTGTGAATTAATGACTGTAAGGTTGAACCGGAACCGAAATTACCATAAATGGATATGTTTTAGTGATGAGTGTACATTCTTTCTAAACGGTAAAGTGAACCGTCAAAATGTTCGGTATTGGAGCGATGTAAATCCTCATGTTTATAGGGAATGTAATACTCAGTTCCCTCAGAAACTTAACGTTTGGGCAGGTATTTTGGGAAACCATATTATAGGACCACTTTTTATACAGGGAAATTTAACTGGACCGCTGTATCTTGATATGCTAGAAAATACCGTAGAACATTTGATTCTGGAGTGTATTGAGGAAAATCCTGACGAATTTGGTAATATGCCTATAGCATTTCAGCAAGACGGAGCTCCGCCGCATTATAGTAGAGATGTTAGGAACTACCTTGATGAACACTATCCCGGGCGCTGGATTGGTCGTCGTGGTGCTATCGAATGGCCAGCTCGCTCACCGGACCTAACTCCTATGGACTTTTTTTTGTGGGGATTCGTTAAGTCTAAAGTGTTCATAACTCAACCGCAGTCATTAGAGGATTTGCGCCAAAGAATAATCCAAGTGTGCGCATCAATTAGTAATGAAATGTTTCATAATGTTTGCGAAGAATTTCACGATAGGCTATACATCTGCCAAGAAGTGAATGGTGGACATTTTGAGCATCTGATTAAGTAGTTGCCAACTTTTGAGCATTCTAAAGTACTAAAATTGTAATTATATTAAGACAAGTGGTCGCCATTTTGAAATGAATCGATAAAATTTTCTCAAACTTGGGGACTGTTTGTAGATTGAAAATACCTTTCGAATGAGGTGTCACACAACCCCACCTGCCATTTAAAAATCTTATTCAAAATGGCGCCCAGCAACCATCTTTTAAGAATAAGTAAAGAATTTATACCAAAAAAGTAGTATTTCGGTAATTATTGAACGTGCCAAAATCTCATTATTCTCACATTTCTTAATTAAAAGTTAACAGGGGGGAAGTGACTTTAGACGCGCACTGTATATAATTCTATATTGAATTCAAAATAAAAATAGTACTTTATTGAATAAAACTTTAGAAATAGAGCATAAACTGGAAGATATTTCTATTATTTTTAGGTTATGTTGTTTTATAGTTATAACTAGAAATTAGTTGACGGACACCGTCAGCATATTATATATTTCCGAGTATAGGTATTTCAGATAAATATCTAGTAAAAATGATCTAATTGCAAGGTTGAAAGTTAGTATTTTAAAGTTTTCAAGAAAAAATTTCTGTCGAATCCATAATGCCTAGAAAACTAATTTCAACGAAATCGAAGTAAGCCTAAAATTCGAACCCTACTTGCTGCCAACATAAGAAAAATAAAATTTCAGTCTCATAAAGTGGCAGGTTATTAAATTTTTTTGCATTTCATAATCTAGCCATTATGAAACCCAAATAGAATTGTTCCTTTTATTTTTTTAGAAGCCCACTAATTGAAATTAATTTCTTTAAACATATAGCCAAAAATTGCAATATATAAAAGGATTTGTCTTTAAAAAGTAGATCGTCTCAGCGTATAAAGTTTTTTTGGGGGATAAAAGACAAAATTTTATATGATGAACTTCTAACCTTGATTTGGCCCAATATACTTAATGCCTAATTATTGACCCTACATTTTAGGACACCCTACATAGATATACATATAAATTTACCTGCTATTTTGGTTACTTTAACATTTTTAATTTCACAACTGGGAGAAATATACGACAGACATGGAACACGATCTTTATGGGGCCCAAAGGAAAGTATGGAAGATGCTTAAAAATAGAAACAAACCCGTAAACGAGTACATTCAGACTAAGAAGACACCACTGAACGAATGGGAGATATATTTTAGAACTCTATATGACAACACAGACAATCCAGAAATTCTCAGCCACTGGAAGTTGAGGAAGGAATAGAAGAGAGAATAACAAAGATTAAGATGTCCGGAACGGGTCTTCAACCTGTTGCTAGAGTGGTAAACTTGTAGACTTGCGGGAGGCTTAATTTGTACCGCCGATGCAAGTACAGTTAAACTGAACACGCCGAGGTGGTTAGTAGGTCTCTCTGTACACACTGCGCGGTGGAGGGAGTAGACGCCTCTCCTTAAAAGTGCAGCTTATTGAACGCGAGCCCGAGGGAATTGCTCTAAGCAGCAAGGAACGAATATCCTCCTTCAGAGGCTACGGCTGGGAAATAGAATCAGTCAGGGGATAATACCATCGTCTGTGAGGGGAAACAGTTTTACACCGACTTGGCTCTTCAAGCAACTCTCGCGGTCTTCGACCTACCTCCACGTGGTTAGAGGCGGTAACGATTGTTGGCAATCAGTCGAGGATTTGGCCTCGCTCCGCCTTATCCTTACCTTAGTCTTAGTGAAGTCGATTTGATTATAGTCTAGGATTTCTTGGCGCAGCCAGAACCTGACTGGGTGTGTTAGCTCCCGGTATTCACAACGAGAAGTATCGTGTTTAGCTATTTGCCTTAAGTTCTGACGGGCCTCTTCGGCTGATCAGAATAGGTTCTCGTCTTAGTAATTCTCTCTGTCTGTCCCTTCAGGTCTTTTCTTTCTGACCCTTCAAGTCTTGTAGTATTCATTTTTATAGAACGATTTACAGAGGCAAACACATAAGATCTATCAGACGGGTGAACAATACAATATGTTAATCTCCATTGATAAAACACAATGTATGACTATCTACAAGGAGCCCGTAAGATGTAAACGCGTGATAGACAACAGACCAATAAAATTGAACAGGACCTTCCGTTATTTAGGAGCGGATACATCAAGTAGAAACAATCCGACAAGCGACATAAAAACTCAAGTCAGCAAGGCCTCTGCAATATCAGGTTGTCTAAGAGATATAATCTGCAAAAATTACTTTATGCACATCGACAGTAAAGTGCGAATATATAAATCTTGTGTTAGACCAGTACTAACCTATGGCATTGAGACTCGAGCTGACACAAGAAAACAAAGAGCATCTTAAGAACAGCAGATATGAAGACCTTAAGAACCATCGCAGGAAAAACACTTAGAGACAGAAGCAGTGACATAAGAGGAACGTGTAAGGTGGAGGATATAGTCAGATGGTTACGGAAAAGAAGGAGATATTGGCGTGACCATCTAGATAGGATGAACCAAAATAGACTAGCATACATCGCTAAGGACGATAAACTAGCTACGGCCATTAGGAAGACCACCAAAGAGATGGAAAGACAGCTGGAACTCCATTTCACAGGAAAACCAATAATACCGGCGAAGCCTTCGTAATTACAGACCTTAAAGTTTAATTAAAGATTAAGAAGAAGAAGAAGAAGAATTTCACAACATATTTCAATGTTTTCTGGGTTTTAACATCCGCACGGTCAAAAGATGGCATTACATTTTTCTAAGTTGGACATGAAAAACCACCAATAAATAAACAGTGTTTATAAAATGGTGAATTCAAGAATTAATTTCTCATTCTAACAACATTTATCAAGTGCCACGGCAAGCTAACAAAAACAACTTCAAAATTATTATGTTAAAATTATTTTTAATATATATTGCAATTATATTTAAATAGGTTGCTTCTTATTTTTCCAGTTTCATAAAAATACCTTTAAAAGCTCAAGCTCAGAGAGTGAAATCAAAAGTGAAAAGAGACCAAAGAAGCCTCTACAAAGCACTTAAAACATATTTAATTTTGGGCTTGTAAATATAAAATTGAGTTATTAATATTCGAAAAATATATTTCCTGGTTTCCTGTTAATTTTTTTTTTGAATTAATTGTCATAAATCATACGTTATGTATTTTTTTTTGTATCGTACTAAATGTGCGACTAAACTACTATGCGCAGATAAGACGAGCTGGACGAGCAATGCACCTCGGCAAAGTATGCCGACGACTCTTCCTATTTATTTTCTCATGGGGACGATAGTATTTTAATTCAAAATTGTAATCGAAATTTGGACAGTCTGTATAATTGGTACTGTCAAAATTCACTATTTCTCAATAATACTAAAACTAATTACATCCGTTTTCACCATTACCTGGATCATAATAACTTGGATATGGAACTGCTTTTAAATAATGAAGAAATATTAAAAATCAATACTATACAATTTCTAGGAGTGTAAATTGATGAGCATCTGAATTGGAAAAATCATTGTGATCTGCACAAATGAAAATTAAATTCATGTTGTTTTCTTGTTTGTTCACTCAAGACTGCGATTTCTTTGAGGGAGCTTCATGGTGCATAACGCACAAGTAGATTCTCGTCTGCGTTACGGGGTGATCTTCTGGGGTTCGTCCAGTATGGTTGGGGAAATGCTTGTATGTCAGAAGAGAATATTGAGGACTTTGGTGGGTGTGACGATGACTTACTCGTGCAGAGTGCTCTTTAGTAAATACAAGATTTTGGCCGTAATTTGTGTATACTTATTTGAACTATGTATATATGTTTTTAAATCTTAATAGTGATCTGCTATTAACAGTGATGTTCATACCAATAATACACGACAAGTCAGCTCATTTAGAGTTCCTTTTAACCGACTGAATGTGGGTAGAACATCAACATAGTCTTATGTTGTTTAAAAAACGTTTAAAGCAATATTTGTTGTCTGAGGCTTTTTATTCAGTTAATGAATATCTCACCAGGGTGCCAATAATGCCTCTACAATTTTTATATTTATTTTTTTTTTAAAATAACATAACTTCTATTTTAGTATAAGATTGTTTTTTCTAAATTTTATATATTGTGTATTTGTATATCATACATTATTTACAGGGTGTCCCATACACATGGTACACAGGAAAACTGCAGATTCCTTGAGTAAAAATACTACGATTTGACCATACTTAGTTTAGTTCAATCGCTGGTAATAACCGAGATACAGGGTGTCCAAGTAAAAATTTAATTTTCGATTTTCCTTCAGTAACTTATTTCTGAATCAATATTTTTTGCACAAAAATTAGTGACTATGGTTTTTTGGGGCAAGGAATTTGAATTTGTTAATAATTTTGATGTGGATTGTAGGGGGAGCTCTCTGCGGTACTTTTTTGGGCCTTAGTATAATTATGTTTTTATTAAACATATCACTTTTCCCATCATTTTTACGCAAAAAAGGTACATTTTGTAAATGTCGCTCCTACTAACCGTTTTCGATATATTTTCAATTACAATTTCTAATGCGCCAGTTTAAATTTTGATTTGTAAATGTGAAATTTGCCACAGCAGGATTTGGTAAAAACAAATACAAAGAAAGCGCTTCGAAACCTCATTACTGTCAAAGTTTATTTTCATTTGTCAGCATTGCGGGTGTTTGTAAGATACTGTTATCAAAAATTAAACTAAAAATGCCGCGATATAACTTGTTTTCTAACGGAGTAATGCGAGACATGGTATATTTATACGCACAAGCAAATTTTAACGGGCGCGGATCATTTCGGCGGTATTTGGAAATGTATCTAAATAGAAGACAGCGAGATTTTAAAATTTTTAGAAGCCATAAGCCACAACACCTGATTTTAAGTCAAAGAAGCAGGGTAAGCCAAGGAAAAAGGCCATCAACTACAAGGCACAGATACTTAAAAGAGACGTGTTTGCTTCTTCTAACCCAGCTAAAAATCAGAAAACTGCTCATTCCAAATCAGCGACAAGTCAGAATGAAAAAGAAGAAGAGAACTGGTTTTGTTCGGTGTGTTATGAAAATTATAAAAGTGATATGAGGCAATGCATGAAATGCAAGGATTGGGTACACGAGGATTGTGTTGGATTAACAATAGATGATTTGGATGATTCTGAGTGTCCAGAGTGTTCGCCGTAGTGAGTTATATATCATGGGCGATATTTTAGACCACGTGGGCGATAATTCGGTGATGGGTTAGAATATCGCCCATTTCTCATATTTTTAAAAAGTTAACTTTTGTTCCTTAAGAACAGATTTTTTATTTTTTTGTTACGCTGTTTATTAAGAAATATAGTTTTCTTTTACAGCTGACGCATTTTTTCTACCTTGTATCTAAGAATAAAATTTCTGAAAAGCATAATGTCATAGGTGGGCGGTATTACCCGAAGGCATCTTAGTCACAAAATTTTGTGCACATATATTGATTCAGAAATAAGTTACTTAGAAAAATCGAAAATTAAATTTTTACTTGGACACTCTGTATCTCGGTTATTACCAGCTATTGGACTAAACTAAGTATGGCCGAATCACAGTATTTTTATCCAAGGATTCTACAGTTTTCCTGTGTACCATTAATTATGGGACACCCTGTATATACTCATGTATTTGACTTTGACGTTTTCCATACATTGTAATTTCTAATGTCTAAGGAAATAATGCATAAATAAATGACATGGTGAAAATTGTATTACGTTACTACTCGCGATAGTAATTACTATTTATTCGGATGATTACGAGTAAATTTCATCCTCGTAATATTAACATTTATTGTCGCTCATGTAATCAACTGACTGTCAAAAAATACGTATTTATAATTTATAACAGTGCTCTGAAAATTATGTCACACACTGAACATGATTATTTCAGACAAGCGGTTTTTATAGGAAGTGTACGTTTTTATTATTTTGAACAAACACAAAATTACAGGAAACAACAGAAAATCAATAAAATTTAGTGTTGTGATCGTTCGAGCGAAAAACCGCTTGATCACTCGATTATTGAAATAACCGACAGCGCTCGATTATTAAAAAACCGCTCGAGTTATCTATTCAGGCGAAAACCGTCGTCGCTCGTCACTTATTATCTCTCACCCGAGCTTTGCTTGACGCCGGCGAAAATGTACCGCTGTAGTGTGATCGAGTTAAAAAACTGCTCGTATATTCGAACAGTTTTTCGCTCGATAGGAAATACTCTAGTTATAAATTCAGGCGAAAAACCGAAAAATATCGCCTGTTAATTGATAACCGATCTTCGTTATACGCGCCGCGCCATCCGATTGGCGACGTTCGAGTTTGACATTGAGTAGGTAATACGACATACGTCTTTCTTAAAGGCACATAAACGAGAAGGTGCATATAAAAAGTATGCTGAATCCCTTAGCGGAGTCATCGCGACATGCATTTTGTAAAGTTTTGTTTTACTGGCTAGCCAGCGGAGTAGTGTAGGTCTCCGATTGTGAATATTAAAAAATTAAAGGATACAATTGTTAATTACTATAAACACGAGAAAACTTCTCAAAAATAACATAATAATAGAAATTGTTAATGAAAAATAACAAAACGAACAAAATGGTTAACAAAATATATAGAAACATTCGTTGGTAATCTTATAGTCAACATTTTTAAATCTAAACAAGGAACTTTTTATTATTAAACTCAAGAACACTTCTTAAAAATAACATATATTATAGAAAATGTTAATGGAAAATAAGAAAACGAGCAAAATAGTTCACAAAACAAATTTTTTGGTAACCAAAAGTAAACATTCTTAAATTTAAACAGGAACTTTTAGGTAACTATAAACATGAATTAAAAAAAAATAATAACCAATTTTCTTATTTTGCCAGTCGCGTAACTAAGCCTAAATTTTTGAAGGGCCCACAGTGGGCACCTGATAATTTAAAGTGGAAGAATTTGACAAGCTATTTTAAATATCTACTTATTTTATGCTCGTAGATTGAGAAAGATGTGAAGAAAAATAACTCTTGGTAACACTTTTTGTTCGGGTTAAAAAAGCACAATAATAAACCCGAATCTGAAATTTTTTTGGTGGCTACTACAATTTTTTAGCTAAACCTGTGCCCACCCGTAGTTACGTGCCTGCTAAATACCCTACCTGATCACATGTAAACGGCTAAGCTACCGGCGGAGCACTCGGTGACGTCATCGCTTGGTGAATTGGAATTTCAAGCGATTCACTCGAGCGATTCACTTGATTATTAAAATCGCTCGAGTATCAAGTACTCGATTATTAAAATCATCGGTTTTTCCCGACACTAATAAAATTATTACCAAACCAGGTCAAACATCTAACAATTGCAATGCAACGGTCATCAAAATTCAAATTAACATTACGTTGACGCCGAAATGCGTTGATGTTACGCCGCTAGACGCTTTTGTGGGCTAATAATTAGTTTTGAAGTTTTGGTCGTTCGAATAAATTATCTGGACAACTGGTACAACATTGGATCTAAAAAATTTGCTTAACAAATTTCTGTCTTTCAAAAGAAACTTTATAATAAGATTTTTTAAATCTAAACAAAATAAGCTCGAAAAGCCAATTTTAAAGATCCCAAGCAAGATTTGGCGAACAACTTCTTTTAAGTTAATTAACCCTTCTTATGAGTTTTAAAGTAGGGGTTTACTTGTGACAGCCAAGAAAAAAAAATGAGATAAAATATTAAGATAAGACAAAAGATTTACTGACGAGCGCGTTGATTTAAATTCGTGATAAGTATGTTTCGTTGAAGACGAAGAAATGAGCGAGAATAAGTACCTAAAAAAATATTTAACTAATTGTCTATCAGACTACATTAAAACAATGGCACGTGCTTGACATCCTTAAGAAGTTTGTAATTAAATTATCCTGATAAAATTCGTTGATGCCTTAATGACTAGCAGCCTTTTTAAACGAGCCCTAAATATGTTCTGATAACATCTGTCAAGCATCCCGTACCGAAAATGGGATTCAATCAGGGCAACATAAACATTCCTTATTGTGAGCCATCTAATTCGCAGGGGACAACCCGGATAACAAAACAATTTGATGAGAAAATGATAAATAAGTAATTTTAATTTAAGTTTATTGTGTATATGAATCCCTAAGAATTTATGTACATTTTCAGAATTAAGAGTAAAATGCAATTTAAACTACATTCAAATGGATTCCGTACACTTTTAAAATGAGAACTCTGTCCACGGGTTTATTAATCGATTAAGGAAAAAAAATGTTGTATACAGGGTGTTATGGAAATGACGTATTATATTTAAATGGGCGACTCCTTGGGTGTCCTAGAGAAGCGCTACATATTTTATTTTTTTTAAGTCGACAGTTTTAAAAGTGGGGTAATAAACACTCTTACTCACAGGCCAGTCCGCGCTACTGTACAACATTTCACCCAGAGCCAATGGCAATGTTGCCAAAGTTAATGTAAAACTGAAATTCCATATAAAATTATAAAAATAAAATATGTTCTACCTACTTGTACTTATCCTTATACCTAAAGAGCGAGGAAATCCAGGCACAAACACAATCAGTTTTTTTTTTATCATGGGAACACTCCTGGAAACACTTTATGTACACCAGTAATAGCGAAACAGAACCGATAGTTAGCTTTCGAAAATACAATAATACAGATTATACTACAGATTATTAGATTTTATTATATGCGAGAAATATGACGTCCAGAAAACAGAGCGGATTGCTGAGAGTGTGTTGGTGATCGACGAGACACAACATATCCGGCCGCTGGTTGGTCTTCAACTAATAAACGCAAGCGTGCGGCGCTATATGATACTACTTCGCTCAGCCGATATAAGGCATCAAGAGGTCATTGGCATTTGATCTAGTGACGTACGTGGCTATTACTACTCCATATGTTTTTTTGGGTTGTTTAAAACATAGTCCGTCGTAAATGTTCTTCAAATAATTGTACAAAAAGGTATTACAGAATGGAAAAGGGTTTAAATTATTTTATTTTGTCTAAAGAGTTTAAGGTGTACATATGACAACACAGGCCAGAATTCCTTGATTGCTTACATGTATCGCAGTGCCACACAGGTGTTTTCTGGTTTGACGTCAGGTCACTTTTACCGCTGAATGAATTGAAAGCGCCATTTATGGCTATTTTTCTTCAATTTGTCTTTATCTCAGGAATTGCCGGTTTAAATATAATACTTCATTTGCATAAATCCTGTATAAACGTTTTTAGAAATTAAACAAAGCATATTGGAACGTCCTTTTTGTCATATGTCCACTTATAATGAGAACATAAAGGGTGATTTTGTAAGAGTGTCTGAACTTTAAATTTAAATTAAACAACAACCATATTAGATATCTCTAAACTATTTATTTTATGTGAAATAACACTTAATGGCATTAATGTTTGAAAATAACTTCAGTCAAATGTCCGCCGCGGCTTCTTCTAACAAAGCGCATTCTGTCAATCCAATTTCCGACCACTTTTTCAAGCAATTCGAGACTTATGCCTGCAATTGTCCGCGTTATGTTGTGTTCTAATGCGTCAATATTTGCCGGTTTATTGGCATAGACCAATGATTTAACGTAACCCCACAGAAAATAATCTAATGGCGTTAAATCACACGACCTTGGGGGCCAGTTGACAGGTCCATTCCTCGAAATAATTTTCTCACCGAATTCTTCCCTCAATAAATCCAGGGTTGCATTGGCTGTATGACATGTGGCTCCGTCCTGTTGAAACCACATCTCGTCCAAATCAATACCATTCAAATTTGGAATTAAATATTCATTAATCATCGCTCTGTAACGATCCCCATTAACTGTCACGCGGTTTCCAGCTTCATTTTTAAAAAAATACGGCCCAATAATGCCACCGGCGTATAATCCACACCATACCGTGCATTTCTCTGGATGCAACGGCAATTGTTGAATCATTTTGGGATTATTTGCACTCCAAATGCGGCAATTCTGTTTATTGACGTAACCGTTTAACCAAAAATGAGCTTCGTCGCTGAACAAAATTTTGCGGTAAAATTGTGGATCAAGTTGCAATTGACTAAGAGACCATTCAGCGAACGTGCGACGCAAACGATGATCTTGCGGCTTAAGTTCTTGGGTAAGCTGAATCTTGTAAGGCACCAGACCAAGATCTTTAGTCAAAATTGTCCACGTAGTCGAATAACAAAGCCCAACTTCTTGTGAACGTCTACGAATTGACAAATTTGGGTCTTCATCAACACTGGCAGCTACAGCGTCAATATTTTCTTGGGAACGCACAGATTTTTGTCTGGTTTTTGGTTTAATATCGAGTAATGTAAATTGCGTTAGAAATTTGTCTATAACTCGGCGAATACCTCGTTCGGTTGGGCGATTATGAGCACCATAGAATTCACGAAGGGCTCGATAAGTTTGGCGCACAGAACACTGGTTTTGATAATAAATTTGGACAATTTGCAAGCGTTGCTCTGGTGTCATTCTTTCCATAATGATTTGCCAGACTATACTGAATAATTCTGACACTACAAGCGCGAAAAGTGACAGTTCATTTCACAGCCTTCTCGGATAAAAGTTCGGACACTCTTAAAAAATCACCCTTTATTATATTTTCGATATTTCTGAATTGATTGTTTTGAATTTTGGTGTGGGTGTGTTTGATCCTAGGGCGCACTATGCTGTTCTTAAATTATACACATAGGTATACAGAAATAGCAGACGAATAATTTAGTAAATAATAAGGTAAAATAATGATTCTATACAGGGTGTGACAAATTCGTCCTTCACCATTAAGATTTCGGAAACGGTAAGAGATACGAGGCCGGTTAAATCGAAGCAAAGTTGCGTAATTATGGGTCCAATAATATGCCCCAAAACAAATCAAAAATAAATACAGGGGCTTTCAAAATATTTGAAAAAATCGGAACTTTTGTGTTTTGTTTTCACTTTCTCATTGATACTCTTTATTCTTCATAAGATGGCATCATCAGATCTTTAATGCGATGTTGCGTCTTTGGGTTACCATCATTAATTTTTTTAAATACGGGTCTAGATTTTGTTGTTTAAATTATGAAAGAGGAACTAAATCTGCGTTAAGCAGTATACAACAGTTACTGGTTTTCCGACGTTTTGTTCCTTAAATTGACCATCTTCATTAAAATACCCCTAGTACGTTCCTGTAATTTACTTTTTTTAAAATTAGGTATAATTCGAAAATGTTAAACTGAATGCCCCAATTTTACTTGTATTAATAAAATAAATACAGGAACGTACTAGGGGTATTGCAATGAAGATGGTCAATTTAAGCAACAAAACGTCGGAAAACCAGTAATTGTTGTACCTGCAAACGTAGATTTAGGTCCTCTTTCACAATTTAAACAAAAAAATCCAGTCCGTATTTAAAAAAGTAAGTTTGATAAAGACGAAACGTCGCATTAAAGATCTGATTACACCATCTTAGGAAGAATAAAACGTAACAATGAGAAAGTTAAATTTATTTTTGGAAATGCCAAATTTTAGATATTTCCAAATATTTTGAAAGTCCCTGTATTTATTTCAGATTTTTTAAGGCATATTATTGGTCCCCTAATTACGCAACTTTCCCGAAATTCCAATGGTGAAGGACGAATTTGTTAGACCCTGTATAGATGTTACTCCAAATTACAATGGATCAATTTTTTGAGCTACTCAAAATTCATGTGAAATTACAAGCTCTTTATGGCATCATATGATCAGTATTTTAATAGGTAAAACAGGGGTTTACAAGTGTAATTTACAATGCAGGTTCAATTTGATTTTGCACAAGAACCACAACAGAATTTTCTCAATATCTTAAAACGGTACGTGTAAAAAAGCCTGGCTGACTTTCTATTCCCATTATTCTCTTTACAAAGAACCAATAAAAGTTTTCTTTAGAATCTATACAGAAGCGAATATTTGACCACCTCGAAATTTACACGGGAAATACTATGTGGTCTGTTAAGATGCACCATCCGATATAGAATTACGCTACTGTAGTAAAGTTGCTAATCCGGTGACTCCGTTATTTTAAGGATGCATGGTGCAAGGTTGGCTAGCTTCCTTAAGGACCGCTCTCTGCAAATGGCGATTGACGGATTTCTCTGACACCTTGACCAGCAATATCGGTGTTCCTCAAGGGCCCATATTGTCGCCCACGCTCTTCTTACTCTACATTAACAATTTTTTAGTGAAAACTAAAAATCCGACATTTAGTTTTGCTGAAGATAGCACACTTATATCATCTTTCTCTTTGAATGCACAAACATCGGCTGCCGACACACATATTCGCAGACAGCATGAAGTATCACGGCTCAACAAAGACTTGGAAGATATTATGGCTTGGGATGAAAGTAACCAAGTCGAATTTAACGCTAAGAAAACCCAGGCAGCAGTTTTCTCTAAAAAGGTTAACATTACAGAACCGGATGTAGTCATGGCAGGAGACGAAATCCCACTGGCTTCATCTATTAATTTGCTGAGCGTCAATCTGGGAGGAAATATGTCTTAACATGATCATGTTGTGGCAATCGCCAAGCGAGCTTCTCAGAAACTTGGTGTACTCTTCCGAACCAAAAAGTTGTACACACCAACAACTTATGATACTATACAAAGCCCAGATTCGACCATCACCAGTACTGTCTGGAGCTCTGCACCCAAACATACTCTTCGGCTACTGGATTTCATCGAGAGGAGGGCCATTCGTCTGATCGGAGACCACGAGCTGACGAAGAGCCTCGACAGCCTACAACATCGAAGACAGGTTGGGGAATTGATTCGCTTTTACGGATATTTCCATGGAAAGTGCTCGAGTGACCTTGCCCTCTTAATTCCGCCCAGAGCGGCGAATAGCAGAAATACACGACGAACCACTGCCGCCCATCCATATGTGGTTAAGCTTAATACTCCTCGAACTTCATTATTTAAGAACTCTTTCATCTGGAGGACTTCGTCTTTATGGAATGACCTTCCCGAGGCCGTTTTTCCCCACCAATATAACCTCCAACGATTCAAAACTAACGTGAATCGCTTTATTCGTACACGCATCACTCCCAGAGTGCCTTAAAGGATTTTTGCTATAGTGCTTGTGTTTGATCATTAAAAAAAAGGAATAGAGAAATAATTTTGATTGTAAATAAGCACTTGAAAAACCTTATGTGTACTTATTTTCTTTTTTCTTTGCGACTCATTAATATTTAAAAGAAACGACATAACTCTGGATGTTTTAGAGGCATGAAACACAAATGTGGTTACTAAACAATGTTCATGGGTCATTACTGTTAGGTCTACTATTTAAGTTATGTCCTACTTTCATTTATCGGCACGGAAAGGATCTTCCAACACAAATTATGGAAGTAAATAATGTATACATTTATTTTATGAACACGTCTCGGTCTTATATTACATTGCAACTCCATATTTATTCAAAGTATATATTTTTGCAAAAACGAAACATTTTTTGCCCATGACATGAGATATTTTTATCAAGGCGAATAAGACATGTAAAGTAAAATAGAATTTTGTCGAACTGCGGCATACAATATTTAAAATTATTTAAAACTCGATTAAAAAAGTTTGAGCGAAATTTTTTATTGAATATTTGAATATAGAAATTTATCAAGCATTGCTAAAAAGTAACACATTGATAGGAAACCGAAACAACTTTTGTAATGCCAACTCTCATGTAAATATGTGAATATCTAACTCATTTCGAGTAATCCTGTTGAGTTACCACCTACACCTTGAAATAATTCTTAACTAGGTTGAACAATGGGTTCGTAGATCTACCTCAAGTCTTAATTGGTCGCTAATGATGTCAATCGCGAAGGGAAATAACTCATTTACAACATGGTATGCATTTGCAATAAAATGGAGTAGATTTATAGGGTGTTCCTTAATAACATGCTAATATTTAAGGACCTTATTCTTGCTCCATTTTCAAAAATAAAATTTCATATGAACATATGTCCTAACTTTTGAGATACAGGGTGTGGATTTTCATGTTTTTTTTAATAATTTGTTAAGGTTAATGACTTAAATACGTGACAACTAGGCCAGGTAGACAACTGTTAAAACTGTTTGTGTTTACAAAATAAAATCTGCTTCTTCCCTACTAGATCCTATTTAATCTTTGTTAATATCTAATTTCATAACAGAGTGCAAATGATTGAATTTAATTTTTTTATATGAAAACTGTACGTCAAACGACAAAAAATCAAGAGACGAGATAAAAATCATTCTTATATAAAAAAAAGAAGTGGCGTACGATTTTTTTCTTCAAAAGTGCCGAGGGCAGTTCCCGCACGAACGCCACTGGTCGAAATAAAAAACATGTTATACATCATAAAATGTCTCTTGATGAATAGAAAGTGTGTACCAAATTTCACAAAAATATCTAGAGCAGTATCACATATACAGGGTGTTATGGAAATGACGTATTATATTTAAATGGGTGACTCCTGGGGTGTCCTAGAGAAGCGCTACATATTTTTCTTTTTAAATCGAACGTTTAAAAAGTGGGGTAATTCACCCCTAAACCCACCCGGTTACTCCTCGGCACATTCATATATGATCATATTACATTGCCAAGCTGTGTAATCAACAGATGTTCAGGCCCAATGTTGCCAACTGTGTAAAAAATGTAAAACTTTAGATTCTTATAAAAATAATATTTAGTTTAAATAGTATCCAAATAGAAGTGAATCCAGGTGCCAGTACACTAGCAAGTAATCCAGGGCACAGACATCTTCAGGTTTTTGTTTTTTTGGGAAAAGCTTTATGCTCATCACGTACCCTGATGATAATGTGAAACTGCATAATAAGCTTATACCCACTAAACCCCATTCCGCCTCTTATTTCCAATCTCTCGGAACATTTGCACTAAATCACTTAAAGAAACACACAGACACCCACGAGTTCCCAATTAGTTTTTTTGAAGATATGCACTTATTATTAGATTACACAAAAGCAATAAATACTAACGCATAATAATTACACTTTACAATAACCTACCGTACACATAAAACAACAGCACTATAGGATACAAATTATTTCGCAATAGAAATTCAGAAATAATAAAAACGTAAATTTCTAATGGGCTAATCAAATTTATTAATCCTTTACTGAAGAAGATTGAAGAAATAATTATGTTGATAGACCCTTCCTTCCCATCCTTCCATACCTTTAAAATAAATAGTCTCGTCTAACTAGCGCGAGACCGAGACTATCATTATACAGAAAAGTATTACAGAAGGAAATTCTGCATTTTATGAATATAATCTTATAAAACATCGAAAGTGGCAACGCTGTATTTTTAAGTATTAATTATTAAGATAAGGCAACCCGATTGTCCAAGATCAGCTGTTTAAAGAAGCCGGCCGGTTTTCTACTGTTTTTTCAAACAGATTTGTTTGTTAAATTGTGTGTTAATACTTAAACCCGAGTTTAAATTATTAAGTTATTTGTTCTTTTCGAGACAGCAGTGCCCCAGTCCAGCAGTTCAATATCGATCGACGGAACCAACGTGTTATTTATTTAAAAAAATTTTAGATGTTAAATAGATTATTTCCCAGACCACTCAGACAATAGGGGGTATTTTTGTCTACACAGTAGCACTTTAAAGTATTAATTCAGATTGAATGGTACTTAGATGTGTTCATGAGATGCGATTTTGTGAAATTATTGTGCCGGTTTGTTTTTGTTCGGGTTACCTAGGTACTTGGTGTTTTTTTATAAGTTAAGTTGGTTTTAAATAAGTCCGTAAAGCTATATAAAATTGCATTTTTTTTTCTAAAGGGTAAGTGGCATTTATAACCAGATCTGACGGATGTCGTTCGAATTGAACAAATGAGAATATACCTGATCATTTATAAACTGCGCGGCCGTTCGTTCGAGTCAGTTCAAGTTTATAAATCAAAGATTGTTTCCCAGCGAACTGAACTGAACGTAAAAGTTTATAATAATGTACCCTGAAAAATAAACAACTTGCAATCTGTCAAACGCTTATTGACTTTCTAAAGAGTTTACCCTGAAGATATGACAACACTGTTGACATATGTTGCTTTGTTTACCTTCCTGACAGGGGCACCACGTGGTCATTTGTGGTTTGACATAAGGTCCTGTACAGGGCATATTAAATTAAAGCGTTATTTTTGGATATTTTTCTTCAATTTGTTTTCATCTCAGGAATTGCCGATTTAAATATAATACGTCATTTCCATAACACCCTGTATTAATAAAAAGAGATTTTTTGAAAATCTTTCTCTATCTCAAAAGTTAAGACGTTTAGGACATATGTTCATATGAAGTTTTTTTCTGAAAGTGGTCAAGAATAACCTCCTTAGATATCAGCATGATATTAAGAAACACCATGTATACTTAAATAGTACCGTGAAGATTTAATTAATTAAAAACTAAGCCATGAAAAATTTGACATCGGAATCTGTGGTATCGTTAAAAATTTGGATACTAAAGTGAAAACCGCAACATTATATCTTTTATAATGACTCTAACAGCCTCAAAAAGTGTCGAAAATGGAACACCCTTTAACAAAATTGTAGCGCCCTTTGGCATTATTCAACAAGAATAACTCCTGCTTCATACCAACAGATGTCGACCATGAGCTTTCCAGCTGACAAAGCCAATTAAAAAAAAACGGTCTTAGATAACACAAAATTGTCTCTCATTTCCATCAAGTAACGGCCTCTGCCATTCAGGATTTCAATTAATAGTCGAAAACTTTTCTAGTGCCTCTGGTAGCTTCTTCGTCCAGGATGTATCGTAAAGCAAATAAAATACTTTGTAGCGGAGCACTTATACGCCTTTTGAATCAGCTGAAAGGTACAACAGGAAAAGGGAGAAAGTTTCCAAAGAATGTTTAAAAGACCCTTTAAAATCAAGATAAATTGATTGTTCGGGGCATTGTTCCCTAAACCATTCCTGAATGACGTAAATCTTGTTAAAGTTTTAGAGATAGAACTTACACACATCTATTTTCCTGCAAGCGCTTCGGAAAGGAATTTTATATGGAGTAGTTTCTCTGTTGGCAGGACTTTAGGAACTCAAATATTCCCTTAAAGCCATTGACGAAACCGTAAGAATGTTGATGCACGATGAGAGGGAACAGGTTCAAATTAAATTAATATCTTAATGTTAAAGGAACGTGGAACACATTAGTTAGATGGAACGAAAAGCTAAACTGACGTGTAAAAATGTTGTAATGTTGTAAACATTGTTATATTCTTTACCTGTTTAAAATTTAGCGTGAAACCTATCTTATGTATTTTGAATAGTCTATCGGAGGAACACAAAAATGTACAATTATTTTTAGAATATCTTTTAATTTTAGGATATTATTTTTTTTTCATATGGAAAAATATTAATTACTATGCCAAAGGGTGTATTTTTTTATAAAAAAAAGTCGATTAAATATAACATAGTTGATACTGATGGTAGAAATTCTCCTTTTGAACAACTCTGGGTGTCCACTAAATATAGGGAAAGAGATTTTGTTTTGGAAGCTTGTATAGGCCACTAATGATTTTAATGTTGATTTTGTTAAGAAAACAAGTAATTGACAGCTCCTTGACAGTATGTTTAATAAGTATGGCTAAAACAATGTGTATCTAAACCAACTCGGGTCACTAATACTTCTACAAGCCCGATTGATACCTTTATTAAGTTCTTACCTCAACAATTCTTTCCACAATTGCATTGCACAAAACAATACATTTCCCATTTAGATTGATTACAAAGATATTTTGCTAATTGACTAATGAAAAGTGTTTTTCAATCAATTTAATTGATTATTTGGATAATGTGTGATAGTATTAGTCAAGAGAGGTAGTAACAGTTAATGTTTATATCGTAAATCATCTGAGAAATTAGTAAACATTAACGCGACTAGAAAATTATAGGTAAAAAAATTGTTTCACACATTTGATAAAGTGAGTTGTTTTTATTGGTTCGCTACGGTATTTTGGAAATTTCGTAAAAATTACTCTCTGATTTGTTTATAGAATCGTGAGTAATAAAATTGTTCAATATTATTGGTCGCTGTTCGCGAGTAATGACATATTACTAAAGGGCACAAACTACCACTGTATAAAATGATTATAATAATTTTCCAAAAAAATAATGTGAATCTGATTTAGTATTTTATTTTATAATCATATAAAAAATATTTTTGTTCATATTATCTAAAACTATAAAATATTTTAATTCAATTGCTCATACTGAAATAATATTATAAACGTTTTAATCTTCTTCCACCTTATCTACATTTTAGATTCATGTCCAAAAATTTCAAACTTTAATCGGAATTGGCCAGAAGTTGAGTTGAGAGTTAGTTTAATGAGCAAATAAAAGTTTGTTCTTGGTCTACTACATTCTTGAGTAGTTGTCTTATCTATATACATTAAAAAAATATTGCCCTATTAATTATTATGTTAAAGCTTTTTCCACATTTTGTATCCTATTTCCGAGAACGATGCTTATTTATAATATTAAATTAAATTATCGCATTTAATTAATCATCTTATAAACTTTCAAAAGTAATCTTTTACATTTATTTCTAAATTTGCAATTTTAAGCAATATTTCACCAATAATTTTTAATTGAAACGAAATTAAGTATGCAAAGTCCGTTAAGTTTTTAGATTTATTTATATACAGTGTGAAATAAACTAAAATTTGTTCTGTTGAATCTTCATATTCTGGGGTTCAGCCCTGCTTGGATAGAAACTAATTTGTGTCATAATTTTTATTTCGAAAAATCAGTATGCCTTGGAAATTTACAAAAAAATTTTTTCCCACGAGTGCATTTTATCTAGGAGATATGACAAAATGTTATTAAGAAAAGATGTTGAAGAAGGAAAAATTGTGTATGAGCACAATATTTTAAACTCATATGGCCTACTTGGATATTTAGCATTATTTTCATCCTACCCTTTGGAACACAGGAAGAAACATGGAAACATGAATCTTTTTCTGCGTGTACATTCTTTATTGTTAACATTCGTGCTGAAATTTTAAATTAGCCCAGTTCTCGTAATGTTCGAGTTTTTAACTAGCACTCCAATTATAAATATGGAGTTTACAAATATCGGAGCAAAAACTCCATTTATTGAAAAATGGACATTCTTTGTTCTTTTTCTTCACACTTCTGACATGCACAATTATATTACCAGAAACAATGAAGATTTCAAAAAATCAAATTAAAAGTAATATAGCGAAAAAATAAATTTTATTTGATAGAATAAACAATTATAATCAGTTACCTAAAATATTGAAAAGTAAGACAACCAGAAATTGTAATACATAAAAAGGATTTGCCTTTATGAATTGCTGAGAATTAAAAGGAATTAACTCCAATAATTGTTCATTTTGACTTATACACGTGGAGCGATACTTTTTAGCACTGCCGATTGATTGGTAAAGAAAGGAACTTACTACCATAAAACGCTGCTTTTAAAATTGATATCGATAAAAATACGATTGAGACAAGAAAGGAACTAAATCCCCGAGTTAGTTCCTTTCACTACCCAAGCGGCGACGGCGCCCTAATGTTGCGATCGGATTATTTCAGTTGTTTGAACTTGTTTACCAGTTTCGTTTCGTTTATTGCTTGATGCGTGTTGGACCTATTTGCAAGTAAAAGACACAACGTTTTTAAAATGGAAATCGACGATAATTTTCAACATGTAGGAAAGGGAAAGAAGCGAGTTCGACAGCCAGAGACCTGGAAGTGTAACGTTAGGAAGAAAAATAAATTAGAAGGGGAATAATATAAAAGTACGAAGGGCAAAACTATTCCCAAGAAGAATATCATTTCGCCCATATGCAGGTAAGTTTTTACATATTTTATATAAGTATTTTAGGTAAAATGTATGTAGAGCCATTGTTATTCTAAATTCGACTTTGAAAGGATAACAAAAGATAATTTTTTCGTATTATTTCTAGATGTAAAAGGGATTGTTACAAAAACTTTACGGAGGAGCAACAAATCGATATGTTAAATGACTTCCATAACCTGAATTTCATAAATGGACAGGATCTTCATTTGCAGCGACTCATAGAGTGTTATCAAATAAAACGCAGGAGATGAAACGTCGAACAACGTATGGCTAGTTTTAAATTTTTTTGCCTTCGCAACAACGATCGAGTTGCCGTATGTCGAAAGGCATTTATGAATTTGCATGTAGTTACCCAAAAACGTGTTTATCGTATTACGTCTTTACTGATGCACGGAATTACTCCACGAGATAAAAGAGGTTATAATGCTAAATCCCATGCAGTACCTGCAGAAATCTGCAAACAAATTTATGATCATATCAGATCTTTTCCAACCAAAAGCTCTCATTATGGTCAAAACGAGATCACATATTTGAATGCAAGACTTAATATTAAAATAATGTAGAATCTTTTTAAGTTAAGGTATCCACAGACCACGGTCAAATACGAATATTACCTGATATATTTCAACGAAAACTTTAAACTGAGATTTGGTCGGCCCCAAATAGATGTTTGCTCTTCCTGTGAAGAAATGGAGACAAAGCTGTAAAAATTCATCTTTATCTCAATCAGCAAAGTTAGGGGTAGCAGCTGAACTTCAAGTTAATAAAAGAAGAGCTAAACAATTTTATAATGAACTAAAAACTACCGGGGAACTTAAATCTGACGACTCAGTGTGTGGTCTTGTGTTTGATTTTATGCATAACTTGCCATTGCCGCATATCCCTGTGCAAGAAATTTTTTTACATGAGACAAATATGGGTATACGCTTTTTGTGTGACAAATTTAAAAGATAACTCCTCGCGAATTTATCTATATTCCGAAGGGACAGCTAAAAAGGGCGGAAATGAGGTAGTTGGCTTCCTCATGGATTATGTACCAGAAACAGCCAAAACTTTGTATTTGTTAACTGAAGAATAAAAACCATACCTTTATTCGCTTCTGCTTGGGTTTGGTTGAATCAGGAAGGTTTGATGATATTGTCCAAAGATTCCCTATAAGAGGACAATCATTTCTAGATTGCGATGGAACTTTCGGCCTGTTCAAACGGAATATTAAGAAAGCGGACCGAATTTATCATCCGATGGAGTACGTTGAGATAATAGTCAACACAACAACCAATATATCGGTAAAAGTAATCCATACAGAAGATATAAAGGATTTTAATAAGTGGTGGCCACCGCTATAAAAAAAAATATATTATCTGTAGTCGTACGGTAGAAATGTTCCTCGTCAAGCAAAGCAAACCTTTGCCCCAGCCTCATTTATGGAGTTTAGGTAGTTTCAAAATGGAAACTTACAAACATCGGACTTTATAGGGGGTTTAAAAAAGCACATGTTTACTTTAAGGCAACCAGGACCTAGACCTGGACCGTTAAATGTATTTGATACTCTGTCGTCCGCTTATCCCGAGGGAAAAGTTCCTATAAATAAGCATAAAGTCGATGCTGTCAGAAAATTAATGAAATACATCCCACAAGAAAATAAAGACAATATAATTTTCAATGAAGCTTATCTTACATGGGCCACTACTATGGAAGAAAATTAGTTTTTAATAATAGTGTATGTATTGATGTATGCTGGTGCCAATAAACCTAGTTCTAGTGTTTGAAAATAATAATTTGTTTATTATTTTATTTTCTATTGCATGCCGCTTGGGTTGAGAGGGAACTAACTCCAACACTGTTTCTTTAATATAATTTGTTAAAAAATAAAAAAAGGACAATAAGATATTTATCTAAACTAGTCCACACATATTTACTTTGAATCTACCATAATATTTTTTTGTTATATTTACTAACGTAGTTTTCCTAAGCTTTCTTTTAATTTCTCGTACTTTTAGTTTTTTGGAGTTAGTTCCTCACACATTCACCAATTAAAATATACTATAGATAAAAATAAAAAAAATTAAATAAAATAAATATATATTTTTAAATTACATTTTTAATTTCTTCCCACGCAAATTTAATACTTGGTAAATGCAGATATTTTTAAGAAGTAGATCATCTCAGCATACCAAATTTACCAAAATTTCCAAAGTTCATATTTTTATCTTTGATAGCATCGAAAATATTTAGGAAAGATCATCTCCAGAGTCCCCTATTCAGGGCTGTATCTCGGTAATGACGGGACAAACGACAGCATTTTATATGAAGTTATATTATGGTTTGACTCAATATACTTAATGCCTAATCATTGACGATACCATTTAGGACACCCTATAATATAACAACTCCCAGAGTGCCCTAAAGGATTTTTCCTATAGTGCTTGTGTTTGATCATAAAAAAAAATATATTATATATTGTTTCCTGTAATGGACTTTAAAAGTTCGTTGGGAATTAAATAAACATGAAAGATAAACAAGAAAAAAACGCTTTTTAACCTTGATAATTTATAATTTTTATAACTTATATACATAAAACTAGTTGGACACGTATTTCAGGATTTTGTTGAAAATTTTTTTTCGAAAATATCCACACATAAATTTTTAATAATTTGCTGGACTTTCTCCAATCTTCTCATATTTGAAATTTAATATCTCGCGTTGTACTGATCGGATCAAAAGCGTCTTCTTTTATTTTACACTTTGGTACATTAGCTTTCGAAGTATATTAAAAAGAAATTATCATTGTGAACAAATGAAAAAATATAACAATTTAATTGTTTCAATAGTTCTAACATGCGCTTAACCCATTTTAAACTAATTATGCTATTTTGTTCTGTATTCTTTAATCTACAAACCCCATTTTACGAAAAAGTGGTACTTCTTTTAGCTTGGAAGTTATTAAATATTTCACGCAGAGCGCGGGTAATGCACCAGCGCGAAGTGTCGAGGCATGTACAATCGAGTTCCGTGCCGTGTAAATCATTAATATTTCCATCCTTTGCGTCGTTCGAAAGTGTAGTTCAGCCACTATTCGACCCGCGTTGCGCGCTGGTTGACGACTTCGATCGAAAATATTTAATAACTTCCGAATAAAAGAGATACCACTTTTTCGTAAAATGGGGTTTATAAAGGAACAAAATGGTATTTTTAAAAATTAAGATGGGTAACAGCATGTTAAAACTATTTAAACAATTAAATGTTTATTATTTTTCATTTGTTCACTATTATACTTCGAAAGCTGACGTAATAAAGTGTATAATAAAAAATACCAGATCCGATCAGTAACTGGAGATATTAAATTTCAAATATTAGAAGATTGGACAAGATATTTTCGGAAAAAATATTATTTCAACAAAATTCTGAAATAAGTGTCAACTAATTTTAAGTATATAAGTTGTAAAAAAAATTTCGAACGATTCTGAAATGTCAAGGTTAATAGTGTGCGGTTTGTAAAAGAATGACGCATATGTGAAATTATGGCAACATTACTTTTGCTCTACTTTATTACAAACGGGTAGTAAAAATAAGTTAGCAACTTCTGAAGGCCCAGCTAAATGCGTTTTTTTAACACACCAGTTTTAATGATCTAGCTGAACAGGAAATCACAATAAAAAATTGCGTACTTAAAACCTTTTTAGTTGGACTAGTAAGTAAATTTTGGGTTTAAATAAGGTTTTTTGAACATTGCAAATTACCAAAGTCGTACATAAATCTATTCATGCTAGGAAATGCCATTTTTTGTACAAGAAGAAAGTAAGATAATTATTATAGTGGAGCGGCGAGCCAGTTTCCTTAATATTACAATATTTAATTTTACATTTTAACAGATTTTGTATTTTATTTTATGAGAAATGTTACTTGGAAAATTATAGGGATGGAACTTATAAAGAGGGGCTAATTTAACAAGGGCGTTTTTTTATTAAATGTAGAAACATATAAATTTGAAGGGTGGCAAAGTGCTGGAAAGTTTTACAATTTTGTCTTGATATTCCCCTAACTTCAGCATTTTATTTGATTTTCAATAAAATATATAAAAAAAAAGTTATAAAAAAAAGAACCTATTTCAAAAAAGGATTAAATCATATACAAAAAAGGATATTACAATCGCAACAATAATACCTTCGTTATAATTAAGTTTCTTATGCTTCTTAACGTTAGGGCAAGCATTGACGGCTAACATACAGGGTGTTATGGAAATGACGTATTATATTTAAATGGGTGACTCCTGGGGTGTCCTAGAGAAGCGCTACATATATTTTTTTTCAAATCGAACGTTTAAAAAGTGGGGTAATTCACCCCTAAACCCACACACAACTCCTCGGCACATTCATATATGAAGATATTACATTGCCCATCTGATTAATCAACGGATGTTCAAGCAGAATGTTGCCAAAATGTTTAAAAGTGTAAAACTTTAGTTTCTTATAAAAATAAATATTTAGCTTACTTAGAAAGTAAATCCAGGACGCGATTAAGGAATCCAGGGCACAGACACTTTCAGTTCTTTTTTCTATAGGAAAAACTTTATGCTCATCACGTGTCCTGGTGATAGTGTGGGAGTGCATAATAAGCTTATCACTAAACCCCAACACTAACGCATAATTACACTTTACAATAACACGCATAGAACAAGAGCACTTAATCATCTCGCAATAGAAATAATAAAAATGCTAATTTCTATGGGCCATTAACCCCTTACTAAAGATAAAATGAAACAATTATGTTAACAATTGACAGGAACTACCCTCTAAAATAATGGTCTAGTCTGTGTTCCGACCAGTCGTCTCAAACTTTCTTTCCAAGAAATCTCCGCTCTCTAGAGCCAGCCCGGTTGCCATTTCCGAGACTATAATTATACAGGAAAGTAATATTATAAGGAAATTCGGCAATTTATGATAGTCGCTTACAAAAAAAATCGAAAGCGGCAACGCTGTATTTTTAAATATTAGCCCGTTGTACACAATCAGCTGTTTAAAGAAGCATGCCGATATCGATGAGAGAAACAACGTATTATTTATTTTAAAATTTTTCGATGTTAAATACATTATTTCCCAGACCGCTTAGACAATAAGGGCGTATTTTTGTGTCTACACAGTAGCACTTTAAAATACTAATTCAGATTGAATGGTACTTAGATGTGTTATGTGATTTTATTGTGCCGGTTTGTTTTTGTTCAAGTTACCTAGGTACTTGGTGTTTTTTATAAATTAAGTTGGTCTTAAATAAGTTCGAAAAGCTAAATAAAATTGCATTTTCTTTTCTAAAGGGTAAGTGGCATTTATAAACTTTTAAGATGTCCAGATCTGACGGGTGTCGTTCGAATTGAACAAATGAGAACATACCTGACCATTAAAAATCCTGAAGATATGACAACACTGTTGACATGTGTTGCTTTGTTTACCTTCCTGACAGGGACAGCACATGATCATTTTTGGTTTGACATAAGGTCATGTACAGGGCATATTAAATTAAAGCGCCATTTTTGGATATTTTTCTTCAATTTGTTTTCATCTCAGGAGTTGCCGATTTAAATATAATAGGTCATTTCCATAACACCCTGTATAAATAACCAGAAAAATATTGATTATCCTTCAAAAATAATATTATATAATTTTTATCGTATTTTAAAATTTTGGTTCTATTTTTAATAAAAAAAAGTTCTGTGCAATTATAGATAAAATGTAATAAAATAATTTGCAAAATTTACTAAAATCTTTTGTAAAAATTTTCACGCATTTTCAAGCGATAAAAATCAAGTTGTATACTCGCATTCCCTGGCTTGACTTCATCGATCGATCGTATGTTTCCTGTTTAGTTCTCCACCCATTATTTGCTAGGAAGATGGAAATCCCATTGATCCGTTGCATCTTTTTTATGCATTTTATTTTTGTAATGATATGTTTACAACACTTCACTTGGTCATTTTTACAATAAAAAATAAATAATAGCCGATGAAATGTACCATATATTTTAAAATATTTAACTACTGGAGTTATAAATAAATTATTTTCAATATACATTAGATGTAAAATTTACAATATATTTTAGTAATAACTTGATTTGACTAAATTTATTAGATATTCTAACTATACTTTTTTAAAAATTATGTGTATCAACAATATTATTTTCTTACGGATTAATAATGAAAATTATAATTAATACAATATTTTATAGGAAATCGTACAATAAAATTTTTGCTATAATAATTTTACTATAGTGTTTGTTCCGTAAACGTACATTCGGTGTAAAATCTACATTATATTTTAGTATTTACTTGAAGTAGAAATCGTATAACTATAGTTTTTTATAAATTATGTGTACAATATTCTTTAATTCTCTAATACTAATAAAAATGTAATTAATACTTTATTTTATATGACATTTTACAATAAAATCTTCACTATAATAATTCTATTAAGTACAGTATGTTTTCCGTGTATAGGAAAGTTATAAGTATTATTAGAACTAAAATGCTGCTATAATTTTTCGGCAGAGGCAGCAACGCTGCAGTAAGAGCGTTTATATATGATGCAAAATTTTTGAAACGATCCTGTTATATTTTCATTTCCCATTGACCGTGAATCACCCTGTATAGAACTAAAAAAATAATCGTCACGCATTTTTCCGTTCTTCTTAAAATATTGTAGTTACTTTTAAAAAGTAATAATATTGTAACGTGGTTCCACGGGTTTCTATACATCGCGTTTTTATATTTGTAAATTATTATCGTTATTTAGACTTCACATATTGGATTCCTGCAGATCTCGTTATATCGCTGGCCCATGAACATGTGACACATAGAGTTTCCCAATGTTTTTTAAAATCAAATACAAAACTTCATTTTTTGATTCCGACTTTGTGTCATGTAATTCAAGACCTAGACGAAATAATTGAACCCAATCCCACGTCACAGCCACAAAACAGATTTTTTGAAGAACGTATTTACTTGTGCACCGATGAAAATGTAAGACATTTTGAACATTTACTGTAGTTTACAATTATTAGGTTTAAACATATATTTTTATACATTCTTTTTATTACATTATTTTTATACATATTTAGACAACATAATTTATGATATTTGGAATTATTTTGAAAATGACTATAGCCAAATAATATACAGGGTGTTCCATTTGAAGATCTTGAGAAAAATTATTTTAAAATGTGTCGTTTTTGGATCCTTATTATGAATACCCTGTATAAAATAGTATTCGATTTATAGTATCTCTAGACCCCCTTGTACATGAATCTCATGACGTGATTAAAAAAATAATTTCACAATTTTTTTTTTTTTGTTTCCAGGTCTACAAAACTTTTCCTTGTTTTTAATTTATTGCTCTTAAACTACCCAAGCAAATTAAATAATATTTCAGGTAATTATAGAGGACACCAATATGAACCTAACTATGCAATAAAATACTACGTGTCCCATTTAAAAAAATACACACTTATTAGACCACCCTGTATATGGAAAAATATTTTCCAGAAATACATTGTATGATATAGACAGTATAAATCAGCATATGAATAAAATTCCAAACTTAATTCGTATAGAAGTTATGGGAGCCTGACACACTGTTGCAGGACCCTGTATATTGCTACAGAATCCAATTAAAAAGAAGAAAAGGAATAACGGATAAGATTAGGTTTTTGTTTAAATATTTACTGCCTAAAATATATTTTTTTCTTATTTGTTTAAGATATATTTAAGAAACGTAAAGAGTTTAGTTTAAAAATATTTTTAAGAAATCATAGCTCCAATTTCAAAGAAAAGAAATTCAAACTCGTTTTCCTCAGCTTAAACATTCAGTTTTTAAGACAGTATGTGAACTATTTTTTTTTTATGATCAAACACAAGCACTATAGGAAAAATCCTTTAGGGCTCTCTGGGAGCGGTGCGTGTGCGCAAAAAGCGATTCACGTTGGTTTTGAATCGTTGGAGGTCATATTCGTTGGGAAAAACGACCTCGGGAAGGTCGTTCCACAAGGATGTAGTCCTCCAGATGAAAGAATTCTTAAATAATGAAGTTCGAGGAGTACTAAGCTTAACCACATATGGATGGGCGGCAATGATTCGTCGTGTATTTCTGCTATTCGTCGCTCTGGGCGGAATTAAGAGCGCAAGGTCAGCCGAGCACCTTCCATGAAAATATTTGTAAAGGAGAGTCAAATCCCCAACCTGTCTTCGATGTTCTAGGCTGTCGAGATTCTTCGTTAGCTCGTGGTTTCCGATCAGACGAACAGCCATCCTTTCGATGGAATCCAGTAGCCGAAGAGTATGTTTGGGTGCAGAGCTCTAGACATGAGAGCAGTATTCTAGTGATGGTCGAATCTGGGCTTTGTATAGTGTCAAAAGTTGTTGAGGTGTGTACAACTTTCTGGTTCGGAAGAGTACCCCCAAGCTTCTGAGAAGCTATCTTGGCGATTGCCACAACGTGGTTATGCCAAGACATATTTCCTCCCAGATTGACGCCCAGCAAATTAATAGATGAAGCCAGTGGGATTGCGTGTCCGGCCATGACTATTTCCGGTTCTGTAATGTTAACCTTTTTAGAGAAAACTGCTGCCTGGGTTTTTTAGCGTTAAATTCGACTTGGTTACTGTCACCTCAAGCCAAAATTTCTTCCAGGTCTGCGAAGATGTGCGTCGGCAGCCGATGTTTGCGCATTCAAAGAGAAAGATGAGATAAGTGTGCTATCGTCAGCAAAACTAAATATCGGATTTTTAGTTTCCACTAGAAGGTCCTTAATGTAGAGTAAGAAGAGAGTAGGAGACAATATGGACCCTTGAGGAACACCGGCCATGTAAAACTAGGCCAGCGATATGTTGACGACGCATTTGGATGAAAGATAAAATAGATCTTAGCTAACTAATTTAACTAACGTTAAAATTTATTATTTATTAAAAAGTTATTTGGTCGAAGTTGATTGAGAAAAATTTCAATTTTAAAAACTTTGTCTGCAGGCCAGTAACAATTTTTCAGCATATTAAATTCTCGTTCTATTTGATTATTCTGATGTTTTACACCTAGTTTTTCTCATATGTACTGCAGTGAGTTTGATTGTATTATACGAGACTACACTAAACCTTAAACGCTTTGTCAATGTCTACAGGATGTAGGGGTCCGTAACAGATACTCTTGTACGTTCGATTTATTTCTTATAACATTTAGAGAGATTACCCACAAGAATCCCACTAGAAAAGAATCAGTGTAGGTGTAGTTCAATTTAGCAAAAAATTAAACTAGATCCTTTGAACTGCGAAGATTTATGTAATAGAAAACGTTAGACGATCGGCACATTTATAAGAAACAGAAAAATTATAAATTTGTGCGGTCATAATATAATAGGTAAGTCTCTATTTCAGACATACGAAGATAGTAATAAAGTCGGAACGCAATGACATGGTAAAACTGACGCAATTACAACATACTTTAAGTAATTAAGGCACAAATTTCAACTAAGGTCTGTGTTTATTCGGCAGTTTAAAAATTTAGAACTGCCCGGTTGAATTTCGGCGCCCAGGTAATTTACTTATTATAAGCGACTATTTTCTAGCCGGACAAACGCAACTCATAGTATAAATAACTAAGAGGTATGATTTCACGCCGATGCAGGCGTGGCTTGTGAGGAGAGCGATTTTTAAATCTCTTACGGAGATTTATATTGCTGTCGGCGTTTTCAACTTTCTCTTAAAATTAGAGGTATTAAAAGGTTTTACGCATTTAATGGTATGTGAAATGAAGAATAATATCATGGTGTTTACGTATTTTAAATAGTCCATCTCTCAGTGGAGGGAAATTATGAAGAGGCAAAGAAACTCATAGTCTGCTTCAGTAGTTAAATAAACAATATTTTAATTTCCATACACGTTTCGAAGGCTATACCTTCATCAGCTTCAGTGAAAAATACTTGAGAAGTAAATGTTAACAAAATAAGTAAAACCGTATCCATTCTATTTTTTTTGTTTTTATCCTTAGGAAAGATGAAACAGCTTATATTTCTATCAAATTTCCTTGCCTGGTTATCCATATCACAACCGAACACACCGCACCTCATTTTATGAAAATTGAGATATTTATTTTAATAAACACACACGACTAAATAAGAAAAAATTCTGGTGAACTTTCAATATTTCCATGAAAACTACGGCAAACGGTACTACCTGGCGACCAGTGTTGCCAGAAATCTTCGATCAAAAGTAATTGGTTGACGCACACAAGCGAATTTCAGGTAAAAGCTGGTCAAAATAGATAAAACCAAAGTTATAATTATGTCGTAAAATCATTAGCACTTAATTAAGGAACAACCAGGGTATCATAAATCACCCCTCTTATATTTATATTATGGCCAACCTTTAAATTATTTCAGTTCAAAGTTTGTTTTTCTAGTGTGGTGTGTCAATTAAATTAGAGTGGTTGAAAAATATCAGTGTATTTTTGTAAAAATTTTCAAAAACCTTCATGGAGCCTATTGCTGGTGGTAAGTACAATCGTATAAATTTTTCAAATTAAAAATATTTACACAAGTACTTTTGACTTTATACATTTTGTTAACATAAGTTAAAATAAATTAAACAATTTAAAAAAAAATGTTGTATCAAGCAAAATGTAAAAAAGAGCGCGTTGGAATGCGACCAAACTATTGTTTGAAAAGTCCTGAATAAGGTCCAACTGAGAGTTGCTGCGACAATTTGTGACCTTGCCGAAAATTGAATTTAAAAAAAAATTTGTAAGGTACATTTTTACAAATTTTAAGACATCGAACCAATTTTGAATAACTTTATTATTACTAAACCGATTTCGATGAAACGTACATGGTTTCATGGAGAATTAAACATACTTTTAAACTGGCGAAAAAAAATTTACGATATTTTTCAAAATGGTTTTTTCTGAGTATATAAATTTTTACAAAAAATCATACGCGGTTTGTCAATTTTTTGTTGTTCTTGCAGGATCCACAGCAAAATCAGTATATCTTTCACAAGGATTCAGCTCGTGGAATGGTTAAGAGACTGTCCATCCAAAAGCGCTAAAGAACAACATGAATTATTGGAATAAAAAGTCTCTTACATGCCATCTGATGACCCATAACCCGGTTATAAACTTTTAATTTTTGGTTTTAAAAAAATGTTTATTTGTTGTTTTACAGTTGTTAGTCAAATATTATAGAAAAACAATGTTAATACACGGTCGTTCTTTTTATTTTTAACAAAAGTTTCATCTTACCCGTTCTGTCCGATGTATGGGATTTGTTCGTATATACATAAATTATGAGCATTAAACGGGCGAGTGTTGTCGCGCTTGGTTTTTCTTTTGTATATTCGAGAGACTTGCATAAGAGCAAAATAGTTTAGTACAATTCAGAACCAAGAAAAGGCCAAAATAGGTTGGCATAGTGGGGTGGACCCCGTTCTGACCCGTTTGCTGATATCCCATTCCACCCCGAACGCTATTTGCTTCTTGCAATATGAAAATTATTTTAAAAACACATATAATTTTTGCAATTTACATACATGCCATAAACAAGAGGCACCGCACAGCCTCGCTCGAGCTTCGCACAGTAGTCCTTCGACATCGAGATATAAACATGGACTGTGCGTATATGAGAATACATATAGATATTTTTGATTATATCATTACTTGGATTTTATCTAGGACTTCCTACCCTTATATCTCTCACGTCCAGAAAAAAAATATTAAAACAGGAGACACGTCAATTTTATTGTGATGGGGGGGCACTTTTGGAGAACATTTGCAGCCTTCGTATCTTAACCCTCTGGAAGGGGTAGATGTTACCCTTAAAATCTTAAATGGGAGGTGGAACATCGTTTTAAAGGTATAAATCTATTTCTAATAATACCATAATTTATTACTTTTGGAGTAGTAGTTTCCGAAAATGGACGTAATTAGAACTTTCGATTTTTTTATCAATATTTGGTTGTTGTTTAGTTTTATCTGAAAAAAGGCGAAGTACCAGTTTTAAGGAATTAATTACCTAAAGTTTAAAAGTTAAAAATTTCTGATTAAAAAATTAATGTAAGCAGGAAACAAAATTGACAAAATTTCGTTGCTCACTTAATTTATTAATTAAAAAAAATCAATATTAAACTCCAGGTCACTGGGAGCAAGAAACGGGTATTTGGCCGTTTTTAGGAGAAAACGGAAAAAGTAACGAAACATTCGTCACTAGTCCTGACTTTTAAACTAAATCTAAGCTTATATCTTATACTTTTATACAAGAATAATTTTACATAATCGTACTCTGACAATTCGTTATTTATATCTCTAAAATTTTCTGCCTTAAAAATTTCATCCTTTTAATAACAATTGGGTTATCAATCCTGTGAATTATTATGTAAATTAAGCATTGTGATTCAGCAAAAGTTGTTACAAAAGTATTTATATTTGGATGTGTGTGATAAAAGGACTTTGAAAATGGGAATGAGAGGACCCGCAGGGATTAGTTGTCAACAATAAATGGGTAGTTTTTGAAGCCATATTAAAAGTAGAAATGCGGAGTATTCCCCAATGTAGGTATTGAGTTATGTATGTTTCTGATTGTTTGTTTGGAATATTTGCACCTCAGATATTTAGAGGAGACCAAATCAGTCTCTGACCGATTTCAACAACGAACGAATCTTTTGAATCAATCACTCAATTGATCTTTTGTATTATGCATGCACACGAACGATTGATTACACATTTGGAGATTTTTATAATATAATGTAATGGGGATTGGTTGGAATTATTGTAGAATATAGTCGTCCTTATTCAATACACAAAAGTATGCATTTTATTGCATTTCCTTCGAGAGTACTGTTTCTACGCAGACAGCATAGCAAAAGCGGGCGCATGAATTATTTATTTCTGTTGCTTTTTGCTTGGATGTTATTTCCCTTTGTCAGACTCATCCCCAGGCGCGTTTCGCCGTTTACGGCTCATCAGGAAGGCCCGAATCTGATAAAGGGAAAACGAATCTCGCATCACTATCAAGTGTACTGGTAGAACATCGAATGCAGTATAAAATTCGTCACGACTTCTCGCGGGTATTTGCCTAATCCAAAGCAGCATCTTATAGAAGAAGAACAATGCAGATGATTCATTCTGTAAATAGCAGATAAAAATAGCAAATACGTCTTTCAGCGGTTTAATGTCCCGTGATAGAGAATGAATCTTTTCTATTCATTTCATGCTGGTCTTCTATAAGATGCTGCTTTGGGTTAGGCAAATACACCGCGAGAAGTGACGAGATTTATACTCCTTTCGATGTTAGATGTTATTCTTTATTTTGTTACAATATTTCTTCACCAGACGTGATAGTATTTCTATCAGCTTGTAACCGGAGAATAACTAGCAGTATTCTGCTTAGCCACACTAAACGGTCATCCGGTATGGCAGATTTATAAAACTCACGGTCTCCTTATTATAGAAATATTTGCTCTTGAAGTCAAAAACGATATCTCAGTTTTTCCAGATATCTTTCCGCTTCGTAAAAATTTAACAGAAAAGAAAACTTTTCGGACTTTAATCTATTCCAATTTCCTTTTCATGCATTTTCCCCTCTTTTTTGTTTAACTTGGCAAAATGTAGGTATTTCTCCTTAATGTGGAAGTCAAATTTTATTTGAACTTTATATTAGAATTGAAGAGAATTTAATTATAGCACCGCTCAACAAAAATAAAACTTTTTTGTGCCAGACTTATAAAACGTATTTTCTTATTGATTGATTGATAGATTATCAAGATTTTGCTGAAACGTGGAAGCTGTTCTGACATTGTTACTCTCTTTAACTTTTTCTGTTTATTATCCTGATATTGTATAAGGGTTTTTATGTGCAAAATATCTGATTTCAAGTTTTTCTTTTCGATAATGCGCAGTGATGTGAATACTATTCTCATGACGAAACTGAGAAGTTACAAAAATGAGACATCGGTATGACACAAGCGCGGAATCTCGGCTTTACTAGTGTTTGGGTTTACCACCGTCGATAGTGAGGAAGCGAACAAACCGGATTTGACATTATCACCTTAATAAAGCTGTACATACTTCATAGCTTATTGTATAGTCTAAGAAATTATATTTGGCAACGTCTCCGTAAATAAGAACAGGTTGTAGTTGCTCCATTCCTATGCGAACCGTCAAAATTTTTAAAGAACACAGAAAATAGCACATTCCTAGTCATCCATACTTTCACCCTCCGAGTGTGATCTGCGTGATCTCTTTTTTGTGCCGACTGCTCACGTCGCATATTTACGTGTGTGTATTTTTCTGTGAATTGTGCTCGTATCGCTTTCCAGTCATCATGGATGACACTTACAAATGGAAGAGAAAGGACAATACCCTGGATGAAGAGTATAAACTTCAGAAGAAGTTAAATAAAATTCTAAATCAATTATCTAATTTAAATAATAAGAAATATACTCAGCCCTCCACGTCACGCCAACGCTCCTTATCATTGCACCGGTTGTTGTATCCCTTACAAGGACAGCAACAACTACCTCGGAAGATCGAGTAAGCGGCGCCGATAGGGATCTGTACCGTTACGTTGACGAAAGTGTCATTGTGGGTGATAATAGTACCCAACAAGGGCTATTACCCCATGTCATACTTGTTTATGTATTTTATCGCATATGTTTTGGAATCCTTTTTGCGGGATTATAAATTTAGAGAACTAGGAAATTTTGCCTATAGAAAGTGAATATTATTTTGACGATAATATTTTAAGGTGAAGGTTTAGGATGTTTGATTCTGATTAGTGTTTGACAACATTTGTGTTTTGATAACACCTACGTATTGTTTACAAATATTGTTTTGATAACAATATTTTGTACCTTTTACTCAAGTTCCTCGCTCATAGGATATTTACTTCTTTTAGATGAAAGATCGGACGAAGACATGGTCCTGATTTAGATCAGGTAGTATCTGAAGAAGAAAGGACCTCGATCCTAAATAAATATAACCCTCGAGACAATTTTCCCTTGCTTGAAGCCCCAAAATTAAATCTGGAGCTAGCCTCTGCAATTCGAGAGGTAGGGGCACGCAGAGCCACGAAAATCATCGACTTACAGAACCAAATGGGAACTGCTATTTCTGCATTAGGCCACTTACTAACTGACTTACTCGGAGAGGTTGCCGTAGGCAAAAATATGCTATTTGTACAACAGGGAAGTGATGCCAGCGCCTTCTATTGGAACTGCATCAGAAACAGTCCATATGTAGACGGGAACTCATCTCACTAGATCTTAAAAAGGAGGCAAAATATACACTTTCGAACAGCCACGTTGATAGTTGGCTTTTTGGCGACAAATTGGGGGAGAGGTTTAAGGTTTCCAAAGAAGTGGAACGTTCTGGTTTGGACCTGAAGCAAGAACCCAAGGCATTTAAGAAAAATAGTACACCATGGAGCACCTATATTGCAAATATGAATTTAAACTCCAGAGGTCCACCCGTCAACAAGGGAATTATCATGGTGGACGAAGACAATCACTCTAAGTCCCTAAGAACCTCCCACATCAAAAATTTCAACACCAAAACGCAAGGAGAGGAGAGAACCAGAGAACCTACAGGAAGAATCAGTAAAGGCAAAATAATCTAAGGGAGAGGTATTAGACAGGTATGTCTTACTAAATATGCAGGTAGACTACAAGAATTTTACAAGCAATGGGTGATCATCACCCAAGATATAATTGAAAAACAGATTTTATGATGCAGATAAATTAGTCTGTGTAGCAACAGTGTGTTTACTTTAAATTCAAATTTTGCTCAAACTGTTCTTAGCTCATAATGACGGTAATACTTGATGCTCTCGGAACATAATTACGGATCTTTATTATTGTATTTCTTAATATTACATATTAAATAACCTCATATATCTCATATATCTTTATTATTTTTGGTTTGGAATATATATGTACATGGTCACAATCTTATCTAATTATATATATACAGCGATATAATATATCGCGGGCGACCTGGCAAAAGCTCCTATCTGCAGGTTTTACCGAAAATGAGTTATTGTCATTTTTGCGTTTTACTGGTTCGTGCGCATAATTAGTAAAATTATCATATTATACTTCAAAAAATCGGAACACCTTGAAATTATGGTATTTCAAATACTCCCATCAGAAATGCAAGTTGACGCGTCATGCAAAACCTCCTATTCTTAGTCAGTTAAGCGATGTAGTTTGAGGCGTTCGCACGTGCTTGTGGCTTTTATGTGAAATACGGTAAGTTTTATTTAATATTTTTGGTCAAATACATGATTTTAATTTGTATAAATATTTTTATAAGTTTAATTATATCTATAATTGGATTGTACATCTACTTAAACCGACTTTTTAATTTTATTTCAGATAGGAGGTTTTGCAACAACATAGAAAAGTTGTATAGGAGATTTTCGCACATGGGTTCCAGAACCAAAAGGATTTTCGCCTTGTTGGAATCATCTAAAAAGAGTGATTCTCATTCTAATGGAGACTTTTCCATGGAACAGCAAGGTGCAGACATAGACCATTTTGATATACTTAATTTAGATGTAATCACCGAAGAAGAATATTTACAAACGCAAACGCCCGAAGGCCTACTTATTACTGATACAAACGTAGCTACTAATTTAGAATGTGATAATTTGAGAGACCATATACCTGACCTAGAAGACTGCCTCATTGCCGAAAGTACTACCGAAAATTCGGAAAGGGATTTTAAAGACTGCTTAAACATTATAAATATAGATGATACTAGTCATACACATCAAACACAAAATTTATTAAACTTTTCGACTGCTTTAGAAGAAGAGTCTACGTGGGACAACTCTATTTTATTAAATAATAATAGAGCCTTAATTGAGTTTGTGCCTACTACAAATGAAGTTTTAGTGGAACAAACTTTTTCACATTTTAATAGCGTTATTAATGATTCCTCACAGTGCAATGTTCCAAAAAATACCTATGCAACCAATATTATTCAACCTTTAGTACCCTATGAAGCATCAAGTGACGAAGAAAATGAAAATAATACTGATTCTTCGTATAAACCGTCAGCAAACAGTGAGGTGGATACAGAAAGCGAAACAGATGTGACAATTACAAAAGAGAAGCAATGCATCGATGAAGAAAATGTTAATGAAGGAAGAAAGAGAAAGAAAAAAGCTGATGAAAAAGACTGGACTCGTATTAAAAACAAAAAATTACGAATGGAAGGCAAAGCATACGTGGGGTTTAAAAAGGATGGCGAAAGAATTAAACAAAACTGTCAACGCTTTGGACGATCGCTAAAACCAGCATGTAATTCATCACTTTGCAAAAGTTCTAAAAAAAGATTTTGTTCCGAATTTAGTGATCAATGCAGGCAAAACATTTTCAATAAATTTTGGAACGAAACAAATTGGGAACAAAGAAAAACTTTTGTTTCTTCACACGTGTTAAAAAATAACGTTACAAGGACGTCCAGTGAAAGTTCTAGAAGACAGGGAACTTTTGTTTATTTTTTAAATAACGGAGAAGAAAAACTTCAAGTATGCCGCACTACGTTTATCAACACGCTTAATATAGGCTACAAAACTGTACAAGAATGGGTAAATAAAAGTTCGTACGGTATGGCAGCAAAACCTTGTGTACAAAAATCCGTAAAAGATCGTTTTGTGGAAGGGTATCAACACCTCAATACTTTTTTTCAACAACTGCCAAAATTACCCGCACATTACTGCCGTAAGGATACATTGAAATTATATTTGGAGTCTTCTTTTCAAACGCTAAGTGATTTGTATAAAGTTTATCAAGACTATTGCAAAGAACAGGGACATTCGTCATTAAGCCGAAATGTATTTAATAAAGTCTTCCACGAAAAGAATCTCTCACTTTTCCGGCAAAAGAAAGATCAGTGTAATACATGTTTTGCTTATAAATATAAAAATGAAACGGAAGAGAAGTGGACAATTCATGTCGCGAATAAGGAAAAGGCTAGGAAGGCAAAGACAACAGATAAAGAATTAGCCGAAAGGGGAGAAGTTGTGGCATTAACCATGGATTTACAGGCAGTCAAACTAGCGCCATTTTTGCCTGCCGGAAAAATTTACTTTAAAACAAAATTGTGTTGTCACAATTTTACTGTATACAACCTTGTCACTCGCGATGTTACTTGCTATTGGTTTTCCGAGGACCAAAATAATGAGCTACAAGCATCCACGTTTACTTCTTGCATAATAGACTTCTTAGAGAAAAACTGTTTGACCCCTGAGAAATTGCCTATTATTATCTATTCTGATGGGTGTGGCTATCAGAATAGAAATAATATTTTGTCCAATGCTATATTAAACTTTTCAATCAAACATCAAACATGCGTATACCAGAAGTATTTGGAGCCGGGTCACACTCAAATGGAGTGTGACTCGGTTCATAGTACAATAGAAAGAAAATTGCGTAATCGCGAAATACATTTACCAAGCGATTACGCTGCGGTTACTAAAGAATCAAGAATAAATCTAAAACCTTATACGGTACAAATTTTGGACTACACTTTTTTTAAAAATTTTTCTGATTCCCAATATCTTCGATATTCTTCAATACGCCCTGGTAGAAAGAGCAATGATCCTGTCGTTAATAATATCAAATGTATTAAGTACACAGGCGATGGAAAAATTCAAGTAAAGTTAGATTACGATAGTGACTATGTTGATTTACCTGTAAGACCAAAAAATTTAAATGTAATAAATGACTATCCACAACTTTTAAAAAGTCGATGTAAAATAAAAAAACAAAAGTGGCAGCACCTTCAGGACCTTAAGTCGGTTTTGCCACAAGATACCCATTTATTTTACGACAATTTGGTTTTTGAATAGTTGAATTTTAATGGGAATTTAATAGGCTTATTTTAATACCATTTTTTTAAATCCTAGCATGCTATTTTTTGTTCTATAATTATTCAATTAAGCAAAAATTGGATAAATTTTTTGTTTAGATGCTTTTGAAATAAAGCAGAAATGTAATAGAAATATAAAATTTTTATTTTTTATTTATGTCAGTAAAATTTAAAAAGCGCAAGTGGCAGTCGATATTCTTTAGGTTTAGTCGTTTCAAGAAACGTACTTTGTTTAATATTTTTGTATCGTTTTCAGTGATGTTCTTGGGTACCTACCTGTTTAAATAAAATTATTTTCTAATAATTTTAGTCTTTATTTTCCTTATATCAATTTATCCTATCTTAATAAAACCCAAGGCAAAATCTCCTATTAACTATTACAATAATGGCAATATCTCCTATCTGACATAGATTTTTCATATAAAAGTTTTATTGTATCAACACCTATAAATTGTAACAAATAAAATACTCTGCATGTGCAATTAAAGAATAAAGTAACAACATTGTCTTCTAAGAGCCGCAATAAAGTTTTTTGTATGTACTGTAAAGTTTGTCAATTGTTAGATAGGAGGTAATGCCAGGTCGCCCGCGATATGTGTCTATTCTCTAAGTACAGTAGGTCCAAGACCACCCAATTAGGTTACGCGGCCAGACCGAGGCCTGTGCCGGGGACGGTTTTAGCCCTTGGATTGTATGCATGCTTGCCGTGGTGAAAATCAGGCGATTTCAAGTCAGTGCTTATTGTCGACAATTGATAACTTTAGCCTACATTGCATGTTTATGTTTTGTATGACTGAGGAACTAGAGAGGCTCTGTTCGCTTTGAAAGTAATGCTGCAGAAGTGCAGAGAGTACAATAAAAATGTATTCGTCTGCTTCATCGACTTCCAAAAGGCCTTTGATCGAGTTCAACACGACAAACTTATCGAGAACCTAAAAAGTATTAACCTGGATCAAAGCGATATACGGTTAATAAAGAAGTTATACTTTAACCAAACAGCAGTAGTGCGGGTTGAAGATATGGAGACGAACGAAATCAAAATCCAGAAAGGCGTCCGACAAGGCTGCGTCCTATCCCCGCAACTGTTCAATTTGTACTCCCAGTTTGTGTTTCGAAAGGCGCTGGAAGAGAGAGGAGAAGGGGTGAATATTGGAGGGACACTAATTAATAATCTTAGATTCGCGGACGATACTGCAATAATGGCGGAAAGTGCAGAAGAGCTACAAACACTATTAGAGAGAATTAACCAAGCGTGCGAAGAAGTAGGACTTACCATTAACATCGAAAAAACGAAATTCATGGTAATAAGTAAAAACCCGAATATTCACCCTGTTATCACAGTAAATGGAAAACAAGTAGAGCGGGTTCAAAAATACAAATATCTCGGAACAATAATTAATGACCTACTAGATCCAGATGAAGAAATCAAGATCAGGATAGAAATAGCTCGAAAGACATTTATTGCATACTCTTCAATGTTCACAAATAGAAATCTGTGTCTGCGGATTAGACTGGGGTTCGTGGAGTGTTATGTGTGGTCGGTGTTACTGTACGGGGTGGAAACCTGGACTATCAAAAAGCTTGAAGCGTTCGAGATGTGGATATATAGGCGCATGCTAAAGATACCTTGGACACATAGAATTACGAACGAAGAAGTACTAAGGCGCATCGGACATGAAAGAAAGCTATTGAAAATTATCAAGATACGTAAAACAGCATACATAGGTCATATTCTGCGCAACGACAAATATATACTGCTGCAAAACATAATGCAGGGAAGAATAGAGGGCAAGAAGGGAATAGGAAGAAAGAAAAAATCCTGGCTCCGCAATATAAGGGATTGGACAGGAATGAATGTTGAAGAATTGTTTCATGTGGCACGAGACAGAGACGCAACCTTCAATGAGAAGACGGCATTAGAAGAAGAAGAAGATGACTGATATACTGTGTTTTAAGAATTTATTACTGCTGGAAAAAGTTTAAAAAAAAACAGCTTTGATGAAGGAATAACCAGTTCAGTTGCCTGTTTCTTTCTTATGTTTGCATTACATGATAAATGTATACATGGATATTTTATATATTTTATGTATATTATATATATATTTCGCTAAGAACTCTTAATTTATCGCATATCACAAAAATAATAATTAGTGTTTATTTTTTTTAACTTAGTGTTATTAATTAATTTCTCTTTGTTTTTCCAGCTTTTCATTACATTGAAAAGTTTGGTTACTGTAATTTTGTATTATTCTATGAACAAAATGTATGTTTTTATTTCTTAATGTTTTTTTAGTATGAAAAATATGGGTAATACTGTCAGGAAATTTCGTAACTAGAATTCGCTCTTAGTTTATCGCATATCACAAAAATAATAATTAGTGTTTTTTTTTTTAACTTAGTGTTATTAATTAATTTCTCTTTGTTTTTCCAGCTTTTCATTACATTGAAAAGTTTGGTTACTGTAATTTTGTATTATTCTATGAACAAAATGTATGTTTTTATTTCTTAATGTTTTTTTAGTATGAAAAATATGGGTAATACTGTCAGGAAATTTCGTAACTAGAATTCGCTAAGAACTCTTAGTTTATCGCATATCACAAAAATAATAATTAGTGTTTATTTTTTTTAACTTAGTGTTATTAATTAATTTCTCTTTGTTTTCCAGCTTTTCATTACATTGAAAAGTTTGGTTACTGTAATTTTGTATATTTATATATTATTATATATTAGATATATATTATTAAAAACATAATCTTGACTTTATTTGGTTGTTAAGGCCACTATTATTTGGAATTCCTAATAAATTTGTAATATTTTCCACAAAAGATTTAGTCTTTAAACATCTACAACCTGTTATTATCTACGGAGGCGTGGCCAAATATAATCACATGGCCAAATGAACTTACCTAAGTGAAGTTTGATCTTGATTATATTTGGCCACGTCGAAGTAAATAAGTCCCAATCACACCCTTCTTCTTATCCCCAACTTATTTTTTTTGGATATTGTGTAGCTTTAAAGGAATGAGATCACACTCGGAGGGTGAAGGTATGGATGACTAGGAATGGGCTATTTTCTGTGTTCTTTAAAAATTTTGACGGTTGGCATAGCAATGGAGGAATTACAACCTGTTCTTATTTACTCGACGTGGCCAAATATAATTATTTTAGTAATTAAAATTGCTTAATTGTTTTTTTCTTAATAGATACTATTATATTATCCTCATTAAATAATGAGTAAGGGATAATTATTATATAATTATTAACCTGCAATATAGTTAATATCTTTTTATTCACCACACAACACAATAAAAATATTAATAAATTAACATAGAAATAACATAACATTACAAAAATAAGTCGAAACTATAAACCCGAACAAAAAATTCCCTAATAATAAACCTAAACAAGTAGAACTTGATTTTTATACTAAAATAAATTAACTTTCATAACTTAATTGTGTGTATTTCCTTTCTCACTTACTAATAATGCCAACTCCATCGGTCGGTGGTGCGGACAGTACTACGTAGGGACGGCTGTCTTAAGCCCCCTGCACACGGGGACAGTAGTGGCGGCAAGTTTATAGCAAGTAATGGCGCTTGTAATTATCCCGCTACTGTCCCCGTGCTGTGGGACGCTTCAACGCTGGTCACTGCCAGCCACCAAACCCAAGCATGTTTTTATTTAGTGAAGGCCAGACGGCCAGGAAAAGGGTCACGTGCCATACAGGCAGCCATCATTGGACGTGTCTTAGAAGGTACTGGCCGCCAGTAGCCTGGCTATAAGTATTCCCTGGACAGTAGAGTTGTTTGCAGACATTTACATCGAGTTGACATTACCTGACAATTATTGTAATCAACATTACATTTAATAATAATAATAATTGAATCACATATTTCAGAAACCCCACAAATCACACATTTGTGAAAATACAGTTTTCTATATTTTTTGGCAGTGTAAAGGTACACGCAGATAATGGTAAACAGAAATCCCAAAACTCCTTATAACTCCTTATATTTTACCCACTTAAAATTTCCATGTATTGCAAAAACGCCAAAACTCCAGGAATTTTGGTGTTTTTGAAATATAAAATTGGAACACACTCATTTTTGACATGACAGCATTTTGTTAGGTTATGTACATTCTTTGTTAGCTTTAGAGTCTTTAGACGTTATTAAATTATTATAACAAATAAAATTGTAAATAATTGACATTATGGAGATTGAAGATGAATCTGCTACACCCAAGAGGAAGCGTGGAATACGCAATATCAATGAATATAGTAGAGAAGTTATTAAAAAGTCCAGAGTTAAGGGAACTGAATATAAGAGCTGGAGTGGCGCTTTGGTGCCTGCAATTAATCAAGGACCTGACTGCAAGTAAGTTTAATCACCTTAAACTATTACTAACTAACTAAATTATAATATGTAGGTATTATTTCGTTTTTATAATTTTAATGGTATTTTTAGATGCCGCAAAAAATGCTTTGAACGAGTTAATGAAGAATTACGCATTCAAACATTTCAGAACTTTAGAATCCTCAACACCAAGAATGAACAAGATTGTTTGCTACAATCTCTCCTTTCAGCTCAGGCCATTGCACGTAGAAGGCGCGTAAAACCTAGTGATATTTCCTGCAAACCAGATAGACTAGCGTCTTTTAAATACAAAATTCTGGGACCAAGTGGAACACATGACATCTGTAGGAAAGCATTTATGGCGATTTTTGGTATTACAAATGATCGGTTGCGCCGCTTAACCACCCTAAGAAGAAAGGGACGAGTTCCTATAGATAAACGAGGTAAGGGTCGATCAGGAAACGCAAAGCCAGGACTTGTTATTGATTCAATCATACAGCATATTGCTTCATTTCCGGTCAAAACTGCCCATTATACCAGTAGAGAGTACAGGTATCTAAATGAAAAATTAAATATTTTCATAATGCATAAGTTGTTTAAAGAGCTACATCCAGAACTGGATGTTAAATATTCATATTACAAAAAGATTTTCAAAGAACAGTTTTCATTATCTTTTGGTTGCCCTCAAGTCGACACCTGTTCCACGTGCGAAGAGTTAGATACTAAAATAAAAAGCAAAGTCTTAAATGAAACGGCAAAAATGGTAGCACTAGCAGAAAAATCTGTTCATAAAAAAAGGGCAAAAAAATTTTACAACCAACTTAAATCTATTTCACAACGTTGCAAAGTAGATGATGCAGTAGGTGGTATTTGCATTGATTATATGCAAAACCTGCAACTACCGGTGATTCCTGTCCAGGAATCTTTCTATTTACGGCAACTAACCGTTAATGTCCTATGTATTCATAATCTGAAAGATGATAAGGTATCATTCTATGTGTATCATGAGGGAACAGGAACTAAAGGGCCTAATGAAGTTGTATCCTTTCTATTGCACTATCTTGACAGCCATCCAGAATTCCAAAGTGTTGCACATTTTCACTTTTTTTCTGATGCATGTGCTGCTCAAAACAGAAATCATACCATAGTTAGATTTTTTTCAGCATTAGTTTCAACAAATAGATTCCAAAAGGTTGAACAATATTATCCCACACGGGGACATTCATTTTTACCGTGTGATCGGGATTTTGCCATTCTCAAGAGGAAAATTAAAAAATCAGACAGGATTTACACTTTAAAAGAGTATGTAGAGCTTATCATAACATCTAACAAAAGTTTAAACCGATTTACTGTAGTTTTGCCAAATTCCGATGACATTTTGAACTTCAAGCAGTGGTGGCCAACCTATTTTAAAAAGACAATGCTTTCTAATGAATCTTTGGGCAGAAATATTAAAAGAGATCAAAAGATTACTTTTAAAATATCCAACTTTCGACACTTTATTCATTTAAGTGAACACGATGGGATTGTTATTACGAAAGAGTACATAGATGGCTTACTGGATCATTCTTTTCGGCTACGAAATAGCAACAAAGATGTTATTACTCTCCCTACAAGAAAGGCATACCCCGAAGGACATATTCCCGTCAATATCAAGAAAATGCAAGATTTGAGAAAACTTGAAAAGTATCTACCAGATAATGAAGAAGTCAAGAGCTTTTACAGTGAAATTTTTAATTTACCTACTTGCGAACGTGATTTAAATGATACAATACAACCGGATGAATGATTACTATCGTTAACATATTCTGTATTTTAATATTTTTAAATAAATAACAATATAAAACACAATTTATTATTTTTAAATCCTCAAAACATATGTATAATAATGTATATTTCAGAAACCCCAAAAATCCACTAAAGAAAATTTAAAAAAATATATATATATGATGTAAAAATGCAATATTTTTAGAAGCCAAGTAATTAAGCAACATACCCTGTATCATTTTACTACAAAAAAAAAATTGCTTTTTAAAAATATTTCAAATACTAGGGTTTTTTTAAATTCCTGAACATTTTCATAAAATGGACTTATGTGGTTTCTGAAATAAGTGATTCAATTGTATTAAACAAAATCAATTTTTTCTTTAACCACCTCTTTTATGGTTAGTATATAATCCCTCAAAGATATGCACATTTCTGCACTTATACACAGTATTACTTAGAATTAGCTACTCTTTTACAAATGTTTATTAAAAAAACTGGCTACTGGCTGCCACTAGAACATTTAAAATGGAAGTCATTACTGTCCTCGTGTCTATTAATTCACTGGCTGTCCCTTCTATCCGTCAGTACTAGCCCCACTATTATCCCCGTGAGCAGGGGGTATTATACTGATCCAGATGGATTCGATTGAGAAACGCGTTAAACCAACGGTTAAATTATTTTTCATCTTGAACAAATGTACCTGAACTCGCCTAAACGTAGTTTTAAAATAACTAGGTGTAACTAGTCTAGAATTATTTGAAAGAAACAATGTAACAGAGTGCGCTATAGTACCAGTTCCAAACAGCTTGGAAGCATACTGGAATATTGTGATAATGATAATTACGTAGTCCTGAATAGTAGTATTTTGATCAATCATTCAATCACACAATGCTAACAGTAAGTTCAACTGCGTTGGTAATAATTAATATATATAGACACTTCTCTTCAGCTTTTCCTAATGTGATTTCTATTTATTTGGAGATTAATGACATGTGACATGTATTCAATTTGGTTTTAAGTGTTAATCGCAATTTGTTTTTATGTGTTAATCGCAATGCCCACAATATAGGCCATTATGAGTAAAAAGTTTAACAGAACAGTTAATGTATGATAACTAATGTTTCTTACACTTTATTGCAGAATATAGATGTTTGTACATACATGTTTTTCACTTTCACTCTATTTTTCACCTTCATCTAGATTATTTTTAAAAACAAATAAGAGATAAACCTGGATTATTATATTACTCATCTAATGGTAAAAGTATGTATGTATATTAACCTCTAATATACATATAGTGTAGTGCACTGCAAGAATTTATGATTTCTGCTTCCTGAAAAGATCTTACAACCCTCTCCTATAAGAAGCAGGTAAAAATCTGACTTTAAAGGACGTTCCTATAATAATATACGATTTAAGATGCACAGCTCGCATTGCTATCGTTATAAAATATGTACCTAAAAATAAAAATACTGCAAATAATGCAAAACCAAATTTTTTTTTAAATAAAACAATTCAAATTAGTATAAAATGTGAAATCCCTTTGGCAAAATTTGGTGTCCCATTAAAAAAAAAGTGCAAAAAGTGTAAGACAGTGTGACACTCTGTGTAATAATATTAATATGCATTATTAAAGAACCTATGCAATTTACAAGGTAAAAATTTGATTTAACCAACAACCACGCCGATTACAAAACGAGGTGGGAATGGGTTACCTAACATAATGCTTGTTGAAGCTTTGACTCTGTGCCGATACATGTATTTAGAGCAAATAGTCGCAGGACATGAAAGCCCTGAAAAATTAAGGAAGTATAGGGTGTCCATTTTTCGGTGGTTTTGTTCGTACAAAACAGCCCGTAATCTCCGTAATTAGTAAAGATAAGGATAAGTCCCTTCTGGAAAGGAGGAAGCAACAGGCTTTGCTATTTATATACTTTATTTTAAACAATATTAAATACAGAAATTGCAACATTGTTAATTTTATTAAGATTAATGTGCCAAAGAATAATTTAAGGATTCAGAATACATATAGTTTGTTTGATGTGAATCCAGATAGTTTGTCCCCAATAAATAATGCTATGGCAATAGCCAATCAGGTCCAAACACATTTATTAAATACAACCACATCGGCTCTTCGGGTGGTCCTTAGAGGTAGATGTTGAGCCTCCTTTGTACGTTTTTCTTTGTTATTTTGTTTTGTTATGTTATTTTAACTTGTTTTGTTTTGCTTTTATTTTATTTTGTCTTATATAAAATTTTACCTTAGTTAGGCTTGTGTCAATTTATGTTTGTACAGTGTATGTCAGGAGAAATCAAAATAAATAAATAAATAAGTTTCGCAGCACTTTGCTACTTTTTTGTGGAACAAAAGATGCCACAATTAGAATTTTTCAAGGCCTCCTCATTTTTAATATACGGGATGTTTTTGAAAATTTTGCATTTTGGGTTTGTTCGTTAATGGTGTCCCATATTTCGGTTACCCTATAACTTATCAAAAATAAATAAAATGTTCTTTTCGCAGGTTTTTACGTAGAATCCAGTGACATAGTAACTTCTTTTCTACGTTTATTAGTTTTGAAGAAAAAATTTTTGCTTTATTTAACACGTTCGCGACGCCGCGTTATATGCCGAAGTGCCTAGTGAACGTATATTTTTTTTTTCTTTTTAGTAATTTTTTGATAGTTTGTATATGTAAATAAATGTATTTTTGACATATTTGTGTTTTTTTATTTTATGTGGATTTTCAGCCGTGCCCCACCGGTGGGTCATGACGGCTCTAAGGGATATTTATTCCTCGGAGCCGTCATGACCCACCGGTGGTTACCTAAGGAAATCAATGATCCTCCAGGAATACCCTCTAGAATCACTGACCAAACAGAAATCCACACGGAAATCACCGATCCTCCAGGAAGCCCGTCGGAAAGCACCGATCCTCCAGGAAGCCCGTCGGAAATCACCGACCCTCCAGGAAGTCCCTCGAAAATCACCGATCCTCCAGAAAGTCCCTCGAGAATTGCCGATTCCTCAGGAATCATTAACCGAAAATGCACAGCCGTCCACATCATTACGGGAATCTTCACGTCAGCGAAAATACACTTTCTCGTCGTCGTCAGAATCTGAGCCATATCAGGATTCGGAAGATTCATACAAACCTTCTAACGATGGCCTTGATAGTGACGATGAATTGTTAGCCGGAAATAATTCAGCGGATGAAGAGGATGTGCTTTGTTTAGCGGAAGAAGACAACACACCAGGAATCGAAAATGCAGATACTTGGGGACCATGCACAGATCTTCCTCTCAAGTTTGAATTTGTTGCACAAAGTGGCTTGAAAGTAAATAACATAAATTTATCTGCACCTTTTGCTATTTATAAACAGTTTATAACGGACGAACTCCTGGACATTATTGTCATAGAAACAAACAGGTACGCATACCAGCTTATCCATTCCAAACCACTTCGCCCTCGCTCTCTATTGCACAGCTGGGTAGATACCGACAAAACAGAGATGCAATTTTTTTTAGCAATTTTGTTTATAATGGGCTTAAATAAGCTGCCACAAATGCGCATCTATTGGTCAAATAATAAAATGTACAGTAATGCCCTGATCAAGGAAACTATGACGCGCAACAGATTTGATATGCTACTGCAATGCTTGCATTTTTGCAACAACGATTATCTTCTAGCCAATCCCGATAGACTTTTTAAAATAAGGAGTGTGGTAGAATTAATGTGTCACCAGTTTCAGGAGACCCTTCTTCCAAATGAAGAGATCGTTATCGATGAAAGCATGGTGCCGTGGAGGGGCAGACTCGTTTTCCGACAATACCTTCCTGCGAAATCCCACAAATATGGCGTGAAGGTTTATAAGGTATGCACGCCTGAAGGTTTTACCTACGACCTGCAGATTTATGCTGGAAAAAATTACATCAATGGTGATGCTGCTGGAAATACAAATGGTCATACGTACAACGTTCGTATGGAGTTAATGAAAGATCTCAAAAATTGTGGAAGAATTTTGTATATAGACAATTATTACACAAGTGTAAAATTATGCAAAGACCTTTTGGACTCTCATACGTATGTCTGTGGAACTCTACGAAGTAACAGAAGGGGAAATCCAGATGGTTTATGTAAAAAAAAATTGAAGAAAGGAGAAGTTTATGGTGAGCAAAATAAAGATGGAATTCGTGTCATGAAATGGCTAGATAAACGACCAGTATTGATGATGAGTTCTGTACCTACTCACACTGATCAGCTAATAGCAACCGGAAGTAAAAACCGAAACGGAGAAGACGTATTAAAACCAGCTGCCGTTATTGCATATAATAAATCGAAAAAAGGCGTCAACGTTTCTGACCAGATGTCAGCGTATTACACAACCCTACGGAAAGCAATCAAGTGGTACAAAAAAGTAATTTTTGAAATCATGGTGGGAACCTGCGTTGTTTAATGCCTGGGTTGTCTACAATAACTTCAACAGAGAGGGAAAGAAAATGGACATGCTGAAATTTCGAGAAAAAATAATAAAGGGATTGCTAACCATCAACGAAAATACGGATACAGACGCTGAGGCTGAAGATAGTGCAGAAGAGCCTGCTAAGAAAAGGAAACGAGGGAAAAGTAGTCACAGAATAGGAAAGTATGAGGGTACAGCAAGAAAGAATAGAAAAAGGTGCACAAGTTGCTATAAAAGAATTCAATAAGAAACAAGTAGCAAAGAGGCAAGATCCAAAGCATCTAAAGTTCTTACATTTTGTGGAGACTGCGATGGAAAACCAGCCATGTGTATAGCCTTTTTTTTCTATTTTTAGTTGTCTTCAACATTTTTTATTATTATAAGTACGTTTATTTGCTATAATGTTCTGTTAAGCATAACTTGAAATAAAAGTTAATTTTTGGTATTTTATTTATTTGCCTTTATTGTAATTTTCCCATCCAAAAACCACTTTGTACAGAAATTCATACTTTCTTCTTCTAGCCGTAACTGCAAAATGAAAGCCTTACAAAGAAAACGTAGACTTCCAGGTGCATATGATTTTACATCCGTCCGTGCCCCACCAGTGGGCACGGACGACTATTAACTATTCTCAGCAATATATATTACTAATTTTTTTTAATGCTCGAAATTTACGTTTTTTAAAAAACATACATTTTTTCAGTTGTGTCATAATGAAAAATTCTTATGTTTCTGTCACAATATTCAGTTCTCTAAGTTGTTTTATAATTTCTAATTAATAATAAAAAAATCAGTTCCTCTTAATTATTACAGCCAATGTAAACTAAAATATGAATGCTCGTTTGCTATTTTAAAGTTTTCTATAAAATTTTTTTATCAAATCCATAATGCCAAAAAAATTATTTCAACGAAATCAAAGTAAGCCTAAAATTCGAACCTTACTTGCCGCCAACATAAAAAATAAAATTTCAGTTTCATAAAGTGACAGGTTATTCAATTTTTTTGCATTTCATCATGTAGCCGTTATGGAACCCTAATAGAAAAATTTATGAAGCCATTTATTGATGCGATATTTTATTTAAGTTCTATATACGTATTTTTTGACCGAATACTTTTTTACTTCACACTAAGAAAATAAAAGTACTTGTTTACAATTTTCTTGCCTTATGCTTCGACAAAACCCTCTAATTTTCTTTTTTATTTCCATCATTTCTGATCTAGAAGATGAACTACTTATTATAAGGACAGTAAACAAACCCGTACATGATTTTACAAATCTGTATTTAAATAAAAATTATATAGTAGAAAATATGGATGCTTGTAAGAAAAGATGGAATATAAATGGGTTTGTAATTTTAAGGAGTTAGAGTGTGAAACTAATTCATTCACAACTCTCCGTAAAGGAATCAAAAATATTTAGAATTGCAAATTTTCTTTTGTGTTTATTAAGTGTTATCTGAGAAAAGGTAATTTATGCAAAAACTGTAGGCCCTTTAGCAATAGTAATTAGGTCACTAAATAACTACAAAGCAACAAACAACCTTTCATTGGCTCAAAACCTAAGGCAGAACAAACTTTGTTTGCGGTATACGAGGGACACGTCGAAACCCTTTGGTCCGTTCGGGTAGTAAGTAAGAAACAAACCGCATTTAATATACATAAAATGTATATTAAAATAGAAAATATTTCTGATCATTCACTCGATTAGCAAGATAAAATAAATTCTTGAAAACCAGTGTCTGGGGGTTATTTGGTAGTTATCAATGATAAGCATGTCGAGGAAACGATTTCATGACACCTAACCGCTAACGACCCCCATGACGATTTTTATTACTATGCATCGACGTGTGTAAATGCAGCAGTGATAACATAAAATTCAATTTGATTTTTATGTAGTTAAGAACATACTTGAAACAGAATTGGAATTTAATCGAATAAGCAAAATATAAGAGCTCCGTAACATATAGGGTCAGGCGTAGAGAGGTAGTTCGTATTTTTTGTTATAATCTGTATAGTGTTTTGTTTCTATGTTTATTTGTGCAAAACAAGTTCTTAAGTAATTTTGTGTTTTGATTTTAGTGATTAATCGAGTCTTTAACCAGCTTATATGTTTGGTATGGCTGCTGGTGTATGTGCGATAAAAATATCTTAGTGGTGTTGGCTATGTTCGCCTTAGTGTGATATTTAGTGATTGGTTTGTCGAAATATTCCGAAATTGTGTCAATTCGGAGATCTCGGTGTATGATGTCATTGCTAGTGTATCTAGGTGTATTCAGTATTATTTTAAGTACCTTGTTTTGCATCACTTGAATTTTCTGTAAGTCCGGTTTACTTAGTGTACACCAGGACGTTGCTCCGTATGTCAGCATCAGTCTGATGAACACCTTGTATATCGTGACTTTTGTTCTGCAGTTTAGCTTGCTTCTTCTGTTGAGCAGCAAATATATAGTGCCAAGTTGTGCGTTGACCTTCTTCAATACTGCGACTGTATTTACTTTCCAATTGAGACGTTTATCAAAATGTAGAACCAAATATTTTACACTTGGGCTCCGTAGACCCAAATATTTTACACTTGGGCTCCACTCGATTTGATTTTAATTTTCCACTCGCTGAGCTATTTTTCCAGTGTAGTGTATGTGTTCTTTAAGCTTCAGCATTATTACTTTCGGGTTGTTGGATGTTGCTGTGATTCCCGTGTCATCCGCCAATATGTATATTTCATTAGACGGATGCTGTGGAATATCTGAAGTAAAGATATTTAAAAGTAGGGGTGGGGGGAGGGCTATTTCTGAACCTTGTGGGACTCCGGCCCTGATTTTCTTTGAAGATGAAATATGGTTTTCAAGGCAGTTGATTTTACAACAAAAAGCTTGACCGAACAAAATATATCGGACATGTCGCCAATTACTTCCTCAAGCGCAACATTACTGGTAAAGGTTTCGATAACTTTGTCAGAAGTTTATACTTCAACTGCTACTTCTCCATTAAATATTTCCACCAAAAAAAGCCCTAAAAGATATTTCCACAACGATCCCATTTAACATATCAAGTAAGTATACTACATTTAGTAACTTTACTACAACATCCTCGCTTAATATATCGACTCTAGCCGCTTCAAGTTTTGTTTCCACACCAACTGGCTCAGTTCATATTACAACAAATGACTCTGCGTACTATATCGTATATATCGCCTATCATCATTATGCATATTTCGACATATTTATCAGCAGTATATATTTCCACAACTATTTCTGCATTAATTAATGCTTCAGCATTATTACTTTCGGGTTCTTGGATGTGGCTGTGATTCCCGTGTCATCAGCGAATATGTATGTTTCATTAGACAGATGCTGTGGAATATCTTAAGTAAAGATATTGAAAAGTGTGTGGAGGGGGGGGGGGGGGGGCGCTATTGCTGAACCTTTGTGGGACTCCGGCCCTGATTTGCTTTGAAGATGAAAGATGGTTTTCAACGCATTTTACAACGCTATCAAGTGCCCAGAATGAATGTCTATGGGAGTATAATATTCGCAGTGACATCTCGCCGGCGAAACGCGTCTTAGGATACGTTTGACAAAAGGAAAAGGACAAAAATTCTATTCTATTCCTATCGTGGTTTAGACAGGCCTTTATTTCTTCTATTTAAAATTTTGTTTTAAGTACTTTGGGTTTTAAATTATAATTTTAAATATCAAAATTACGTGTTTTAGGGGATTTTGCACAGTCACTTTTGATGGTAGGAAGATGAACCCATATCGGGTAATCCAGCAATACTTTAACATGTGTCAACTCAAAAATTATTTAGCGAATAATTTTTGACCAAGCTTATTTGAGGCAACATATTATGCTATATAAATTCTGATTTACTACGATATTGCGTCAGGCCACAAGGCTCTATATTCATCGGATTCCGGTGTGACACACTCATCCTAACGTTCAGCCTTGCCGCCATGTGACTATTTCCTTGCTAGCAAAAAACATACCAGCAAAACCGATTGTTACTAGTTTAACAACTAAACCAGAACTACGATGGGAAACTAGAATCATTACTAATCGATTAATAAAAACATACAAAAGAAACATAATTTATTTCAATTTATATACCACTTCACCCTATAACGTGTCAACTCGAACTCTGGTTCATAATCAGCGCCGTTTTACCTTTAATATTGATAATTATTATTGTCAGGTTGATTTGTTTGATTGATGATGATTGACAATGTTGTTTTTCTCTCGGCAATATCATTGTTAGTGACCAAGTATAAATTAAAAGACTGCACAAGCATCAAAATTCGACTATTCCATGCTAAGAATTGATTGACTCGTCCGCTACTTTGAGATAATACATTTTAAATATATAAAATTAAACTAAAGTGTATTTTGTTATTTGTCACTAATATAGTGACACTATATTAGTTGTAGAGTGTACTGTTATTTATCACTACTATATTGACACTATATTAGTGACAAATAACAAAGTATACTTTAGTTTTTTTATATTATTATCTAGTCCATACTAGCCTAAAACTTCTACTTAAACTATCAAATACTTATTTATGATTAAGCCAATTTAAATTTGCCCACGGTGTACAACGTTTAAGAGTATATAAGTAAAAGCATTAAATAATAATAATCTGTCAAGGTAAATGCCGTAGATTTAACTCATTCTCATGAACGAGGTAATTTCCCGACACAGCTAAAATCCTGAATTGTCAGTCTAAGTACATCTAAATCACCTATTCAGTATAAAGAGCTGACTGCCAGAAAAAGTTTTGAGATAGAGACGAATTGGGTATGTTTAGCTTAGGTAATTCCTAGCAGACAGAATCGCATGAATTTCTAAAATTATATTTATTACTGTGAGCACTAAACATAATATGAGAGAATGTTATTTATCATATCAACAATATTTCTATCACTAATTAAACCAGCTGCAAGTATTATGGTATTATGCAAGGAAAGAACAAAACTTTAATGACTGAACAAATGTCATACCATTATACTACAGTGTGGTACAGAAGTTCGGCAACGGTCAATTTTCTCGTAAACTCATGGATCAAAGTGCTTCAAATTTTAGACGTAGGGGACGCTGGTGACATCTGCGACATTGACAGATCTATCGGTTATAATGTATTGACACTATGTTTTGATTTTCTTATGAACCATGTATTTTTTTATTTTCTTCGTATTTCTTTTCTTCAGCAATTAAAAGTATGTTTTGATTAAAAATGTCAAAATGCCAGGTGTCGAGTGAACTGATACTTGGTAAAATATTTTTTAGAAAATCAGAAAAATTTTAATTAAGTTGAAAACTTTAACTGAAATTGGGAAAGAAACAAACAAATCAATTTATCAATATTATGGGCTATTTTTACACCTTAAGTAATAAGTCCTTAAAATTAGCTAATTAATAGTATATTATTTACAACCATGCATGTAATAATGACATTTCATCTATCTTTGAAAGGGGGAAAGTTGACTTTTTTTACTTACTTATTTACACCCGGGTGGAAAGTAAATTATTTTTTTGTAATTTTTTTAAAAATCGATATCTCAAAATAATATACGGACACACTTTTTTAAAAATACTAATAGCTTTGCGTGTTTAGATATGTCTACTTTTTCCCTAATTGATAGAATGGTCTCGGACGGCTTTAGTTTTCAGAAGATCTTCTTCTACTATTTTTGCTGCTTCTCGAATTTCTGGTGGAGTAGCAGCAAAATCAAATTCCTCATGTGATAGTATTTTTCTGTTGTTAAAATAATATATTGTTTAGTGACATGGAAACCATATCCAAAAAATGATATTTGCCATCTTGATGTGTATTATTACCTAAATTATTTTACAACCTGCGGTTATTTGAAATTTCTGTCTAATTTTTCAATGGAAAAGTCAAAATGACATTTATCTTTTATTAATAATTTTAATTCAAAATAATAAGAAGTGGATGTTAGATGTGGTTGTAAATAAAATAGTGTACAAACCTCGGTGAAAAGTTTCATTTCTGTCTCGAGATATAGTTAACCTCGCACAATGACGTCATTTGGTTGTAAATATAACATCTTCCATAGTATATGGAAGGTATTCTCTAGTGAGTCTGGTGAAAAGATAGGTTATTTTTTATTAGTAATCCGCACCAAAATAATATTGTAAACATAATTTACAAAAAACTGTAGCTAGGATTTCTAATAAAAGTAGTAACATCAAGTAACTACTAAAATATATTGTAAATATTACAACGAATATATGTATGTATACGGAATAAACAATATTATAAAATTATTATAGTAGAAATTTATTGTACGATTTTCTATAAAATATTGTATTAATTACAATTTTCATTATTAATCCGTACCAAGATAATATTGTAGATACACCTAATTTCTTTAAAAGTATAGTTACAATTTCTAATAAATTTAGTAAAAAATCTAGTACGTAATTACTATAATATACAATATATTGTACATTTCACAACGATTCTATAGTGAAAATAATTTTTTATAGTTAAATATTTTAAAATGTATTGAACAACACTGGCTATTATTTCAGTATTTTTTATTGCAAAAATAACCAACTTTAATGAACATTTTTACAAGAACGAGATTCAACGGATTTCTAGGATAGGAATTCTCCTAACAACTAATATGAGAAGGGAGAACTTAACAGGAATCATACATCGATCACTGGAAGTCAAGCGACGTTGGGCACGGTTGGGGTGGATTGGGTTGGATGGGTGGCCGCTTGGGAATATCATTTGTACAAAAGATTTTAGTAAATTTTCCATAAATATTTTTGTAAAATTTACTGAAAATGTAGGTTAAAATTTTGCTATAATTTAATGGCAGTTTTTAATGAAATTTATTCCACTCAGATATAGAGCCACAAATTATAGTTAGTTTTACTAGTAAATTGAACTAAGTTTTCCTTAGTGTAGTTTTGAGGATTGGGTACGATATTTTTTTTAACCTTTTGATATAAAAAAAACGATATGCATATTTTAGCTTGTTGGTGTATGTCATATTTATTATTTCCTTGAAAGCAATTCTAATTTTAAAAATACTAAAAAATAAATCGCAAAAGTGTGCCATACATCAAAAGGCCTTCTGACAAATCCAAAATTTACGACCGAATAAACTTGATAGCAGCAGAATTTTAAGAGGGTGCCGATAAGGGTTCAATAAAACAACTTTCAATGGTTCTCCGGCTGTTTAAGTGGCCCTCAAGTTTTAAATCTTTGAGAAGGAAAAATATTCAGGGTTATTGGTAATATTTGCGTCAAACCGTCACTTTTTTTATTACGGGCTTTAAGAAAAAATATTCAGACAGTTTTCGATCGGAATTTAGAATGTGACAAAATACATTTAGAAATATTTCTGAACGAAAGTGGCTTTAAATATTCATGATAATGCTGTTTTCTTTCATTTTAGGCACCATTCTTACGTAAGTAAAATATATACAGGGTTATGATAAAGAAACGGATGAGGCTTTTATATAGAATACCGTCCACTTAATCAAAAATCACTCGGACCCGTCAAGTTTATTTTCTTAAAACACATATTAATATCTCGTAAACGGTTGATGGAAATAGGGCAGGGGTCGGCAACCTTTTGAGAGCCAAAAGTTATAATTTACACAATTTCTTAGTTTTTAAAGAGCCACTAATTGCCGCAATTTGACATCGAAAGAGACACAACTTGACATCGAAAGAGCTGCATTAGGCTCGCGAGCCATAAGTTTCCGACCCCTGGTCAAGCACAAAGCACTGGTGAAGACCAGGAGCCAAATTGTCTTGCGTCGAAAACGAATTAAAACCTACATGGAAACATCCGACGACGGCTTCATTCGAGAGCTTTCGACGGACTGACGACAGTAACGACGCGTGTCACGGGAGAGGGGTGCAGTGAAAAGCGAGTACAAGTGGCTGAGAGATAGAATCGGTGTCTAAACCTCGTTAATCGATTCAGAATGAATTTTTAATGTTTTTTTTTTTGATAAAATAAATAATGCGTATGGAACTAAAGAGCCGCAGCTTCACATCCAAAGAGCCGCATGTAGCTCGCGAGCCGCAGGTTGCCGACCCCTGGTATAGGGCATGATTCATGAAAAATATCTAGAATTTATTGTAGAAGGTAAAAATATAAAATATGTCCCATTTAAAAAATTATTATTAACATTAACATTTTTATGATCCACCCTGTATAATGTCTTTTTTCTGTACAAAATGTATTTCAAGAAAATAAGTTTTAGGGATTCGAGCGATTCTTGGTTGTGGTGGGTAGTCTATATAAAAGGCTGATCCGTTTCTTTATCATAACCCTGTATATTTCATTTTTTATGTATTACATTGTTTTTTATTAAAATAAAAGCAATGCCAAGTTAATCAGGTTGCATCTAGAATAGTTTTTAATTAGAAAGGTAATTGGATATGCAAAAAACCGCGTTACTGCAAATAGATAAATTGGAATTTTATAATGCGACGTGAATTGGTGTGACATTTTCCACAAATTAGATGTCAGACGGTAAGTCGGTTTTCAAAGCAACGAATCACAAAGGAAATTATAGATTTCATTAATCGAATCAATTCGCTGCAATAACTGGTAGCTAAAAAATATTCAAAAGAATGTAGGAAATGTGAAAATATTAGACGTTAAAAATAAAAAATTACAAAACAAATTAATTGACACCGATTTGTTTACTTGCTTACAGAACTTCTCATGACAATGTGTTACGATTTTATTTAGCCACGGCCTTTAAATATTTTTAATAAGTTAAAAACTCACCTAAATCCAATTGAAATTAAAGTCTTCGTTTATTTTTTTTTGTCATATCATTTAATAACTTCATTCACAGGTTAAACTAATAAGACAGTTAATAATAAATTTTCATATCCCTTCTTGTCAAATCATTTTGGTGCAAAGTACCAATCCAATTTAATTTTCTCTCTCCAGTATACGACACCTAAAATAATAAAATTATAGTTATAATATGATAAAGGATAGAAAACCTAGCAACTACTAAGAACTGCTCGGAATCAAACTTACCTTTGTGTTTAGAAACCTTCTATATTGAGCTACTAATTATTCTAGCCTCTCTATTCCATGTGCTGTACTGTATAGTGTATAGTGGGCATGATTTAGAGTGGTTCTATACTTGGTGCTCAAGAAAATCATCATTGTATATGTTTAGTTCTTCGGGTCTGAAAATCAAAACAAACCATTACGGTTAAGAATCACAAGTAAAATTTAGGTTAAAGGTATCAGTGAGCTAGATTGCAAGTATTAGAATCTCTTACCAACCTGATTTTGCTGTGTTGAGGCAAGATAATGCATGTTTTAAATACAATGTTTTAAAGAAATTAATTTATAATTGGAACCATGGTGTCTAGGTTGTCAAAAGTGTCAATTTGAAAGTACCCAATGGTACCACAACAAAATAGTACCTAAATTCCACCAAATTTAAATATGGCAACTTCCGATTTTTTATCTTCCTGCCTTTTTATCTGGAAGATCGTAGAATCTCTTGATCACATGGGTTTTAGCTTTTGAAGAAGCAACATAATTATGTCCATGTGACGCTTTCGCGGATTTTTTAGAGTGCTGCACGTTTTTGTGTGTTCTAATAATGGGAGTAAACTAATCCTGTTCAACATAAGTTGGTTTTCTAGAACAAAAACGTAAGCAGTGCTACGATTTTCTAAGAAAAGGCCACACAAGATCTAAGGTAACGAATATTCTTTATGGTCTAATTATTTTAGTAATTTTGATTTAACTTAACTGTATTGAAACCTATTTTCTCTTTCTATTTTAATAATCTAAAGTCACTCACACATTAGTTATAAAATATATATGCATATTATTGCCGTTCAGTTGGTAAAAGATTTGTTCTTTGCAGGTCTTTTCTTTTTCCCTGTTCTTCTCCTCCTTTTTTTTGGTTCCTATATTTCTCTTCGCGTTTCTTTCCTGTTGGACTACCTTATCCGTGTATGACTTACTTACCTGGGTCAACGTAGCTACCCCGGACACGAGTAGCCAAGTACCAGCTTTGCAGCAATACCTGTCATCAATGATCTCGTAAGATATATGTAGCTACCTTCATGGGTTCAGCCTGACGTGTGGGGTTACCTGTCCCATCTGAGCTGATGACCTGCCCTTGGACTCGGCAAGTCACTTGATTTTATTTTCTTTATTTTAACTAGTTTTCACAAATTTAATTAATGTTATCACCCACGTATCAGAGTAATGAGGCATAGTTACGTTATTTCCTTTGGTGTCGCCGTTATTTGATATGTTGCGGAATCAATAATTGTCAATGGGATCTACACTGTAAACCGACATACGTATGAAGGGAAAGGTAGAATTTTATATCCTTCATTAAGAGTTATTGTCTTAAGTACATAGGGCTAATGCTCACAGGTTTAATTTCGTTGCATATCGTAGCTTTTTGTCAATTGTGAATTAATATAAACCCACATGGCACGGGTTTGTCAATAATCTGACATTGAGGTCAGTTAATAAATATCCTTAAGGGTCCGTCCGACGTTGGCCAATGCCAATCATAGTCACAGAGTAGGTTCAGGCATTCAGACACGTTCGTGCACTTAGTAGGGCAAATGAATGCTTGAGTCTGCTCAGTGATAGCTTTATTTTTCGCCATCTTTTTACTTTTCTTTTGTAGTAATTTTTTTTGTTAAATAGTCATTTCTTCGTTAATAAACCTTACCAAATATGTTTGTTTGAAGTAATTAGTTTTTTTCTTGGTCTAGTTCAGGTACTAAGGTTTTCCCGTTTTGAAGGAGTCAATCGTCCATCAGTCACTCTCAGACGCATAGGGCAGGCGCAAAGCGGGTGGCGCCCCTTTTTATAGCACTGTTTGACCCACGACCACTCTACCAAACAGGAGCTAGTCGAGTATTGTGCCCTACGAGAGTGACTGAGCTGGTGAACAGTAAAATTAATTATTTCACTTCAGCAGTCAATTCAATTCATTTAATATTCCCACCCTTCTTGTTTTTTTTTTTTTTTTATGAAGTCACAAAAAATTAATCTTACAAAATTTTGTTAAATATTACAAATTGGCGCCCTGACGTGTTAAATTTACGCTCTGGCATTAATTACTTGGCGTTGACGACCTTTAATGGTATTTGTTTTTACTGTTTTTTTGCATTTAGGTGTTGCGTTGTACGCGCATGCGCGCGGTGCGGTACGTTTATCTGGTATTGTTTTGATTTTAGCCCAGAAAATCTGAAAGTTTTTTAGGGTACTTACTAGTATCTCTTTGCAGATAATAGAGATAACATTTGCGTTGTTGACCATTATGGTGTAATTGGTGATTAAAACTAATTCATTATTTTTGGTTTCGAATTATTTTTTTTTATGCTTATGTACATTACATTTACAGTTAAAATTACAATAACATTATACTATTATACATTACATAACATATGTACAAGGTGTTAAACTAAAATAATTTTTTTTTCTACATCAAGTTTTTTTACTTGATCGACTGTTTAATTTTTGTTTAGGTATACAGGGTGTTACACGTATACTGGAAAAAATTTTTTTCGCTACATTTATTTTTTTTATTTAGTACATCTGTGGTATACAGGGTGTTACTCATACAGGTGTGTGTATATTTTTTTTTGGCTTTTCGCTTAATCTATAATTGGGTACATTTTTAAAATCAGAATTATTCTGATATGAGATAAGGGATTTATTTCGTGTTTAGTGATATTGTATTATCCCTAACGTTTATTCTTTTTTTTTCTGTTTTTTTTTGGTTTGAGGCGGGTTCGTGTTTTCGACACGAAATATACATAGTGCGTTTGCGTTAATAAATTTTTTTTGAATGCTAAAAGTAGTTAGCTTTGATAAACTTAAGTGTTAGTTTTTCTTACTGACATAACGGATTTCTTTTTATTTTCGAAAAGTTTCTTTTTGGGAATTTACCGTAGTAAAGTTACTGGACTTACTAGATATCGGATTTTTTTTTTTGATTTTTTTTCGAATTTGTTTTTTTTTGCGGTTATTAGTTTTTTAAACTTAAGTAATTAGTTTTGAATTACTGCTCTATATAGGCAACAGTTCTTTCTGATTTTGTTTTGTTGGTTTGCTACAGCTATTCAATTAAATAGTAATCGTGGTTTGAAAATTCAAACTTACCCTTTAATTTGATTTCTTTTTCACCTTGGTCGAGATGGAAATTAATCGGTTAGGAAGTGATGATCTCGATTATGAACTGCGAATTCGTGGTTTACCGATTCCGCGTAGAGTTATTGAAAAACGCGTTGCAGTTCGGGACGTTTTCCGTATGGAACGTGAAGGTTTGCTAACGACACCAACCTCCACAACCCTTGATGTCGTGACGGAGTTATGTACTTGTAGAGCTAAGCTCTTTGAACTAGGGCGCGAGATAACCGAATTTAACCACGAAAATCGTGACAATGAATATCAACGTATTCACTCTCGCATTCTACAAATACAACTTCGATTAGATCGTATACATTGCCAAGACGATTTAGATCGGCATTTATTAAGCGAGTTAAATGTTAAATGTTCACAGTATGTCGTAGAACTTAATTTGGCTTTCGCTAATTTACCAGTTTCAGAATCGTTGCGTTCGGAAACTAGAGGCGGTCTCTCAGAACCCTCTAATTCAAATACACAAGATTTATTAACAGGTCCAGAGTTACCTGAAAATAATGCTGGAATTCCGCAGTCAGAAAATATTCCAAACTCTGAAAGATTTCCTGCTGAATCGCGTCGAACTTATCTTACGGTACCGCCTACACAGGCTCGCGATTTAGTTTCGAATTCCCTTCACACTCAACCAATAAACAATACTGCTTTCGAAAATGCGTGTACGAATTTTCCCCCCGCGCATACTTCGGTTTTAGGAGATCGTAATGTTGATTATTTACGTGCGAACATACCCGTACCTAATTTACGATCACAGTCGATGAGTGAAGGTTATCGCCCGATAGCTAATGACCATCCGTGCCGAAATAACTCTGCACCTCCGCGATATTCCTACTCACAAATGCATGGTTCAAATAATTTCCCAAATTCTCTGCCACAGAACAATTATGTGAGAGAAGCTAATAACGAACAAGTAAATCGTTCCGTGCCTGAAACTTATTTACCTCAAACTACTCGTACGTCTTCACCTTCGAGACGTAACACACAAGTACGCTTTTCCGAAGTGGACGAGTTCTCGCGAATACCAAATGTAAACTCTACTCGCGAAGATGAGCAACTGTCACACCCAAATCCTTACGTCAATCTTGCTAATATATTAGATAACTTTCAACTTTCCCCGTTGCGAGGTAATACTTATTCGGAACCGGGTCGATCATTTGACATAAGTCGTTGGAATGTGAAGTTTAGTGGCCGTACAAGTGTGAACGACTTCCTAGAAAGGGTAGAAGAAGTTCGAAGATCAAGAGGAGTTTCTAAGGAACAATTATTTAGATCTGCTCCAGAAATTTTTACAGATGATGCACTACTGTGGTATAGAACATGTTCCTTCCGAAATTGGGATGATTTAGTGTTGCAACTGAAAGAATCATTTCAGCCTTATGATTACGACTACGCACTTTGGGATGAAATCCGTAGAAGGACACAAGGTGCACAAGAGAAAGTACTTACGTTTGTTGTTGCAATGGAAAATCTGTTCCGCAAGCTGTCAAATCCTCCGTCAGATCAGACGAGACTACAAGTAATAAGACGTAATCTGTTACCACATATACAGAGCGGTCTTGCGACCTGCCAGGTAAATACTATAACCGAATTATTACGCCTTAGTAAGGCTATAGAAGAGACTCAAGTGAGAGTTCAGAGATTTCAACCACCTCCTACAAACTACAAGTATTTATTGGAACCTGAACTTGCTTATCGAAGACCATTATTTAACCCTGTCAACGCAATTGATGAGCCTGATCTCGTTGATAAGTTTAAAATTCCGGAATTGGATGCAGTAACCACACCGTCACCGGTTCTATGTTGGAACTGCAAGGAGAATGGACATCGCTTTCGTCAGTGCACCAAGCAGAAACGTCGCTTCTGTTTTACATGCGGTCGTGACGATGTTACCACTAGATTCTGTCCTCATTGCTCAAAAAACGACAATGCAGGAAGGTCGTAGGTCAGTTACCTCTCCTGCCAAATTCCAATTCACTGACCAATCATGCCGTTTTGGACTTCATTCTGGCGCATGCGAAATGTGATGAAAGACCTTACCTAGACGTTACAATATATGGTAAAAACATCCTTGGGTTACTAGATAGTGGATCGTCTCGCACCATACTTGGATCCTCTGGATGGGAGATATTGAAGCCCCTTTGTCGTCTCAAAACTACTAGAGATATTGAGTGCACGGTTGCTAATGGAAGCACTTGCAAGAGTATAGGAACTGTTTCCCTACCCATTCAATTGCGTGATCGCATGATATTATTGGATGTCTTAGTGGTCCCCGAACTTCACCACAAGCTAATCCTAGGGATTGATTTCTGGACACGTATGGGAATCATTCCAGACCTTTATACCGGCGAATGGACTTTTAGGTCTGCTTACTCAGCAGCAATGGCTGATACCGCTGCCATTCAATCCATAGAAGTTCTCTCTCCAGAACATCGAATGCTTTTGGATCGCTTCATTGAGGAAACTTTTGCAAATATGAGCACAACCTTGGGTTGCACAGATTTAGTTGAACTAGTCATAAAGACGACTGGAGAACCAATTAAGCAGCGCTACTACCCTCTATCGCCTGCTCTACAGAAACAAGTACATGTTGAGCTGGAACAAATGTTAACAGATGGTATTGTTGAACCATCGAACTCTGCATGGTCTTCACCCATTGTCATGGTTAAAAAGAAGACAGGAGACTGGAGATTCTGCGTCGATTTTAGGATTTTGAATAAAGTTACGGTCCCTGATGCGTATCCCATTCCATATATCAGCGCCACATTGGACAAATTACGCAATGCGAGGTACCTAAGTACACTTGACATAAAGTCGGCGTATTGGCAGATTCCTATAGCCAAGGATTCCAGACCTCTAACCGCATTTACTGTACCAAATCGTGGTCTATTTCAGTTTACCCGAATGCCGTTTGGACTTACTAATGCCCCTGCAGTCTGGCAACGACTCATAGACAGAGTGGTAGGAGTTGATTTGGAAGAATACGTCTTTGTCTACCTCGATGATGTCATATTCTGTACCCCCACATTTGAAAAACACATTCAGATTCTCCGAGAAATCATCAGTCGTATTAAGCGAGCTGGATTAACCCTTAATCGCGAGAAATGTCAATTCTGCAAGCCTGAGCTCAAGTACTTGGGATATGTGGTGAATGCCTCTGGCCTTTTAGTCGATCCTGAAAAGATTGAGGCCATTTTACAAATACCTACCCCAAAAACTGTAACAGAAGTTCGTCGTATAGTAGGTGTGGCCTCATGGTATCGAAGATTCGTGCCAAATTTCTCCACGATTGTAACTCCGCTAACTACTCTTACTAGAAAGAATGTAAAATTCCAATGGGATGAGAGTTGCGAGCGCGCATTTAATAATATTAAGGAACACCTAGTCAAAGCTCCTGTGCTGTCCTGTCCTAACTTTGATGAACCATTCTTTGTGCAATGTGACGCCTCCGATTATGGTTTAGGCGCCGTGCTCTTGCAGAAACAAGGCGACGACGAAAAGGTGATCAGTTACCTTAGTCGGTCTCTCACGAAAATGGAAAGGAAGTATAGTGTCACAGAAAAGGAGTGTCTCGCAGTATTATTTGCCATCGAAAAACTAAGACCATATTTAGAGGGTTCACATTTTACAGTGATCACAGACCACTATAGCTTGAAATGGCTGAATTCGATCAAAGATCCAGTCGGTCGAATTGCTCGTTGGGCTGTCAGGTTACAGCAGTACGACTTTGATATCATACACCGTAAAGGAAAGGATAACGTCGTCCCAGACGCACTATCTAGAGCTGTGCCTATTATCGATGCTATTTCCGAACAGACCTCCGATCGTTGGTACCGAGAGATGTGCCTCAAAGTGGAAAAATACCCGTCTAAATATTCTCAGTGGTGGTTAGACAAAGGACATCTGTTTAAACGTGCTAAACATACTTATCCGGCGTTAGCCAATCCCGAGGCAGAATGGTTGATCGTTCTTCCTCGTGAAAAACGTACTGAAATTATAAAGGAAAACCATGACCCACCTACTTGTGGTCATCTGGGAGTATTCAAGACCTTCTCACGTATCGCTCAGAACTATTATTGGCCAAAAATGAGAGCAGACATTGGCAGATATATTCAAAAGTGTACCGTTTGTCTTCAAATGAAGCCTGAGCAGAAGGCACCGATAGGCCACATGTTAAGTCAGCAACCCACCGTTTCACGACCTTGGGAGACCATTAGCATAGATTTGGTTGGTCCGCTGCCACGTTCATCGATGGGCTATTGTTATGTGTTGTCAGTACATGACCTCTTCAGTAAATTTACACTGTTTTTCCCTCTTAGGAAAGCTACAGCACCAGGTATAGTACGTTGGATAGAAGACTATGTAATTCTAATTTTTGGACGACCAAGTAAGTTAATTGCAGATAATGGACCACAATTTCGTAGCAAGATATTCCGCGAACTAATGGAAAAGTACGGTATTCTCATTAAGTATACGGCGAATTACCACCCTCAAGCCAATCCGGTAGAAAGAGTACATCGCGTTTTAAAAACCACCCTCTCTTCATATGTATCTTCAGACCATAAGAAGTGGGATCGATACCTAGCCAAAGTAGCTTTAGCAATACGCTCTGCCAAACATGAGGCAACCGGCCTAACTCCGAATTTCGTCGTATTTGGTAGAGAGATAACCGTTACTGAACAACCGGATAAACCCGTTATTAACCAGCAGTATGATGCTACTACTCGTGCGCAAGCTCTTAACCAAGTATTTATTGACGTTCAAAAGCGCCTGACACAAGCGTATGAAAAAAGTAAGCTAGCGTATAACCTTCGTCGTAGGCCTGAGCGATTTCAACTAGGCCAACAGGTCTGGAAGAAAAATTATGTCATCTCTGACGCATCCCGTAATTTTGCTGCCAAACTCGCTCCTAAGTTTACCGGTCCGTTTGTCATCTCAAAAATCCTCTCACCGTGGTCATACGAACTTGCCGAACAATCGGGACGTAATATTGGCGTCTGGCATGCCAAAGACTTAAAGCATCACCCTCCGGATAATTCTATCTAACCATTTCCTTCCCTTCCCCTTTCAATTATTTTAATTAATTTTATCTTATACTTATCATTTACTTTATAGATACCGTTTTGGTTTTTTTTATCTAGTAGGTTTATGTATCTTCCTGTGTATCGTTCTGTATCTTGCTGTGTATCGATATCGTTTTTTTTGTTCTGAAAAAGAAAAAGTTTTGGTAAAACTTTTCTCCCGGGAAAAGGGGGCGTTGTTACGATTTTATTTAGCCACGGCCTTTAAATATTTTTAATAAGTTAAAAACTCACCTAAATCCAATTGAAATTAAAGTCTTCGTTTATTTTTTTTTGTCATATCATTTAATAACTTCATTCACAGGTTAAACTAATAAGACAGTTAATAATAAATTTTCATATCCCTTCTTGTCAAATCATTTTGGTGCAAAGTACCAATCCAATTTAATTTTCTCTCTCCAGTATACGACACCTAAAATAATAAAATTATAGTTATAATATGATAAAGGATAGAAAACCTAGCAACTACTAAGAACTGCTCGGAATCAAACTTACCTTTGTGTTTAGAAACCTTCTATATTGAGCTACTAATTATTCTAGCCTCTCTATTCCATGTGCTGTACTGTATAGTGTATAGTGGGCATGATTTAGAGTGGTTCTATACTTGGTGCTCAAGAAAATCATCATTGTATATGTTTAGTTCTTCGGGCCTGAAAATCAAAACAAACCATTACGGTTAAGAATCACAAGTAAAATTTAGGTTAAAGGTATCAGTGAGCTAGATTGCAAGTATTAGAATCTCTTACCAACCTGATTTTGCTGTGTTGAGGCAAGATAATGCATGTTTTAAATACAATGTTTTAAAGAAATTAATTTATAATTGGAACCATGGTGTCTAGGTTGTCAAAAGTGTCAATTTGAAAGTACCCAATGGTACCACAACAAAATAGTACCTAAATTCCACCAAATTTAAATATGGCAACTTCCGATTTTTTATCTTCCTGCCTTTTTATCTGGAAGATCGTAGAATCTCTTGATCACATGGGTTTTAGCTTTTGAAGAAGCAACATAATTATGTCCATGTGACGCTTTCGCGGATTTTTTAGAGTGCTGCACGTTTTTGTGTGTTCTAATAATGGGAGTAAACTAATCCTGTTCAACATAAGTTGGTTTTCTAGAACAAAAACGTAAGCAGTGCTACGATTTTCTAAGAAAAGGCCACACAAGATCTAAGGTAACGAATATTCTTTATGGTCTAATTATTTTAGTAATTTTGATTTAACTTAACTGTATTGAAACCTATTTTCTCTTTCTATTTTAATAATCTAAAGTCACTCACACATTAGTTATAAAATATATATGCATATTATTGCCGTTCAGTTGGTAAAAGATTTGTTCTTTGCAGGTCTTTTCTTTTTCCCTGTTCTTCTCCTCCTTTTTTTTGGTTCCTATATTTCTCTTCGCGTTTCTTTCCTGTTGGACTACCTTATCCGTGTATGACTTACTTACCTGGGTCAACGTAGCTACCCCGGACACGAGTAGCCAAGTACCAGCTTTGCAGCAATACCTGTCATCAATGATCTCGTAAGATATATGGAGCTACCTTCATGGGTTCAGCCTGACGTGTGGGGTTACCTGTCCCATCTGAGCTGATGACCTGCCCTTGGACTCGGCAAGTCACTTGATTTTATTTTCTTTATTTTAACTAGTTTTCACAAATTTAATTAATGTTATCACCCACGTATCAGAGTAATGAGGCATAGTTACGTTATTTCCTTTGGTGTCGCCGTTATTTGATATGTTGCGGAATCAATAATTGTCAATGGGATCTACACTGTAAACCGACATACGTATGAAGGGAAAGGTAGAATTTTATATCCTTCATTAAGAGTTATTGTCTTAAGTACATAGGGCTAATGCTCACAGGTTTAATTTCGTTGCATATCGTAGCTTTTTGTCAATTGTGAATTAATATAAACCCACATGGCACGGGTTTGTCAATAATTTGACGTTTTTGTCATCTTCTAAGATATTTTTAAGGGTCCGTCCGGCGTTAGTGGTTACAACTCTCGACACTCGCGTCTAGGGACAGCCTCTTCACCACCTCTGCACCTGTCACTACGCATGCGTAAGAATTTTCAAGGTTATTCATGTGAGTCAAGTGAGCCGAGTATCGACATCGGTAATATTTGACCTATTACGTACAAACCAGCATCCAGGCCGGAGTGTGCTAGCCCACTATAGTGATAACCAACCGTCACAAGATGATACATTAATAAAAATCTCGTAAATTGCACCCGACAAGTTTTTTTGCATTTAGTTGTTCGCCGGCGGATATATAAGTTCAAAATTAAACTGCTTAATTTTACTTGGTAAAAGTATTTATTAAACTGTTTAACACCACTTATGATAGAAATAAAAATATAAAGAAGTGACCGCCAGAGCTGCAGTCGACTGTTTATTTGACGACCGACAATCCAATCAAGTAAGACACCGCCAGGGCGGCATCGACATAAAAATTTTACGAACCGACGTCTTTATATCTGCTCGCAAAAAATAATATATTATAAGTAGAATCTTTAAGAGAGGAGTTTTATTTGTATGGGAATTGGATCAGAGAATAAAATATAAACTCTAAAATAAACCAATAAAAACTTTATTCTCGTTAAATTATTTTACTTCAAGTGAAAAACTATACAAACAATATCCTTTTGTGGTGCGTAGCCCTAATTTAAAATAAAAATATTTTGAAGTCTCAAAATTCATTTTATTTTTCAAAAATATTTTGAAGTCTCAAAATAAATTTTATTTTTCAAAAATATTTTGTAGTCTTAACATAAATTTTATTTTTCAAAAATATTTTGTGAAGTCTCAAAATAAATTTTATTTTTCAAAAATATTTTCAAGTCTTGACATATATTTATACCAGAACAAAAACCGACACCAGAACAATTTTGTAAAATTTATTTGATCAGACGACACCGGTATAAACTATAACTACAACAGTAAGTAACATATTAATTAGCATCGTCGTGGCTTGATTAACTAACAGACACCAACCAAAACCCAAAGAAAGTGGAGTAAAAAATATATACCTATATTACTTTAATTTGGAGTTCAGTAATGTATTTCAGGTAAAGAAATATAGTTGTTCCTAAAAAAAAACATATATATCTATCGGCAAATTTTCTTAACTGAGCTAAATTTAGATTATTATAGTATCCTTTTATAAATGTCACTTTATAAAGTGTACAAAGTGTAAAGATAACAAGCCTCTAATAGTTTATCCTTGAAGGGACAGAATGGTCCAAGGTAACTTTCGCGAAATATTCAACTAGGTACTGAAATATTATATTACCTGCTTCCATTTGCTGAAACTTTACTCCATGTGTTTCATTTTCCAAAGAAATACTCTTCTGATATCTACAAACTAGATGGACGTGTTTGCACATATTCCATTTAACAGCAGAGTCTAAACAAGTGCATGAGTATCTGTGAATGCATGCCTCATACTCTGAACAAAGCAATTTGCAAGCACATTCTGCTCGTCTTTCTTCTATAATATATATTACATTATTTGAAGATTGCGAGGAAACTTGCCACCCTGTTTCCATTTCCAAGACCGAATCCAGTTGTAATACATCAGCAGTTTTATGACGCTTTCTTAGATCCTTAATTTTGCTGCTTGTTAAATGAAATAACTCTGTCAAAAATTTTATCGCGCACAAATTTTAAAATTGCATCTATAGACTTATCTAGTCGTTTCACGTTTTTACCCTTCAAATACAAGTACTTAATAGTTCCATGCATTCTCTCGAGATGCATATTAGTGTTAAGTCCACTATGCAATCGATGACAGTACGCCCAGGCTTCAGTTTTATTCATATAATGTAGAGTGAAATAATTGGCAAAATTTAAGGTTTGTGGATTTTCTGACAATGACTGTACAAAATTATGCATCATGATGTAAAATGTGGTGACATCTGTCTCTTGTAATAATGTTTGCAGCTTTCCGTCAACAACAATCTATTAAAAAACACATCATTTAGTAAAAAAGAAGCTATAAAAATGCAAAAAATAAATAACTTTTCTGCTCAAAAAATACTTTTAATTTTTGAGTACCTACATACAGGGTCTGACGGTAATTTTTTAATTTTTATATAGAAAAGATGTATGGAACAAAAATGTGCTACTTATTTTCTTAATGGCGCACCTTGTATATTATTCCATATTTGGATTTTGTGGATAAATCTGAGAATTTTTTACATTCAATAACACTATTATAATATGGCTATATTTCACTATCTTTCTTAACAGATTTTTACAGGCTGATCAGTATTGAGATAATAAGTAGTTACTTAAGGAATAAATAAATTACCTGCTTTTCCTTGCTAGCAATTTTAGTCAAGTTTTTCTTCCTTGCTCGTTTCACGTGCCACGTACAAAATAATCTGTAATTGTATAAATGATATAGTAATTGAAAGACAATCTAAAACTAATACTATACCTAAACTCTGCTGGAAACATTATTTGGATCCAGGCATTATAGTATGATTCGGCATGTCTGACATGAATACTTTCGGCGTAAGTTGCCTTTGGAGGCGCTCTCTAATGAAAGAAAAAAATAATTTCATTACTTCTTCATCTGTTCGATTAGAGATTAAGAATGCACAGGGAAATCCTTCTCGTAAATCGTCTAATATCAACAAAGTATGTAACTCAAACCCATAGGCATTGAGACCATGTGTCCCATCAAGACATACACAATCTTGGCTGTATTTCTGCATCATTTCCATTTGGCCTTGCGTCATTATCACCAATACAAAATCTTCTTTTTTTAATTTTGAATTTTCTTCGCACATGATATCCTGAGGCTTATAAAACAGAACACTTCCATTGCTTTTCATCTCTTCTACCCAAGCTTCGACACTAACTGCATCATTTTTATTGCAGATGGATTCAGAGTTTAAATTAAAACTTTGTTCAATGTTAAAAAGATCCTTTTTTGTCAGTAGATGCTCACGTTCAAGTTCACAATTAAGAGAATCTCGAATCCCACCTAAAATTGTGGGAAAGGGTATTTTTGCTGCTATTTTTGCTGCAAACTTTTCCCTTTCCGGCCTACTTAATGGTAAATGTCGTAGATCATTAGTATGGCCTACATGAGTTTTGTTGAATGTTACGGTACATTGGCCATCGTCTTTTGTAAAAACTAATTTTATTCCAGCTGGACAAAAGCTGTTAATTTTGTTGCTGCCTTGGATTTTTAAATGCCTGGTGTTATTTCCTTTCCTTTTGTACGTGCCCGATCGATGACAAATATAATTCGAAACTATGGAATGTTGAGAATAGCTTGATCCTTTCCATTTTACAAAAGAACTTCTATCTTTAGGCTCCATTTGTAATTTCCAAGTTTCAAACTCGGCCATTGTCGAAAATTCAAAATTTTGGCACTCTATTTTGATATCATGGTTCTTTTCCAAATGATCAGTCAAATTCGCTCTTGTTGCTTCTCGGCATTGACATAAACAACACTTAAAAGCTGAATTTGGATTAATCACCGCAGATGTGGTATAATTATGAATATTTTTAAAATGTCTAATTAAAGATGACTGCCTAGAAAAGGTCTTTTCACACTCATCACATTTAAAAACTTTACTATTTGTCTGTTCCATTATTAATTCTTTTCTTCTATGCAAACACAAGCGATAATAACGAACGAATAACTGAGGTTATGTTATTTATTTTCGGCGGGATAATCAAACTCGCTGGAGACAATTGAGACGTATGCGCTCACTTGACTCACATGAATATTCTTGAAAATTCTAACGCATGCGTAATGACAGGTGAAGAGACTGTCCTCAGATGCGAGGAGTGTGGTTACATGCCAGCTGCCGTCACAGAGTAGGTTCAGGCATTCAGACACGTTCGTGCTGATTAGGTCGAATGAATGCTTGAGTCTGCTCAGTGCTCTCATTATTTTTGCGCCCTTTCCTTACTTTTGATTTTCCTGTTGTAGTCATTTTGTTATGAGATTAATAAAAATAGTTAAGTAATTTGTTTGACATGATTAGTTTTTTTGGTCTAGTTCGGTTACTAGGTTTTTCCCGTTTTGGTAGGAGGCTATCGTCGGTCACTCTCAGACTCATAGGGCAGGCGCAAAGCGGGTGGCGCCCTTTTCTTTCTTTTATAGCTCCCAGTTACCCACGACCACTCTACTAACTGGAGCTAGTCGAGTGTGGTGCCCTATGAGAGTGACTGAACAGGTGAACTAGAGAATTTAACGATTCAATCATTTCCCTCCCTTGTTGTGTTATTTTTTTTTTGTTCAAGTCTCGAAAAATTACTATTACAAATGGTCTTTTGAAAAAATATTCTCGGTGCGGTAGAATAGAATAGAATAGTAAATAATAGTCCCCTTATAATAAGGGGGCTACAGACACTCATGCAAGTCGACCGACTTGGCTGGTACAAGCTTAAGCCGAGTTCTCGGGGCTACGTACTGTCGCCCGCGACACCATCCTAACCAATCAGAACTGTTTACCATTACCCCTTATCCCCACCATCGAACAGTGACAAAGTAGCAGTGTTGCCAGGTATCTGGTGAAATGTCACCAAATCTGGTGATTTTTTGTGATTTATAAAATATACCTCGCCAAAACGAAGCCGGTGACATCAGAAACGGACGTTTTTAAAAAGTTTTTTCATGGACCACCATGGATGTGGACACAAATTCAAATTATATTCCTGTGGAAATTCTTCACCGCTCTGAATTTAGAATAAGAAAATGCAAAAAGAGTATGAAAGTGAACAGGGAAAGCTATCGGAAGAATTAATAATACTGGTAAAACATCATTTTGGATTAAAATTGTAAACTGTTTTTATAGTTACAAAAGGTATTTTGTGAGCCCTACTGTTGGCATTTTCATAATGTTATCTAAAAATTAGTTTCGTAGCTCTATTGATCTCTAAATCTTATAATATAAATATTTTTAAATTATTGTAGCTACAGATTACAAAGAGCAAGTATGCTCTGCACGAAGGTGGCTTTGTATCTGCTTGGAATGAAGATATAGAGGAGAGACACAAGCTATCGAAAGCCTGCCTATTACAATTAGTACCATGAGACCTAGGGTGTAGAATGTGAATGACGGGGGGAGTGAGGGACACTGTCAGAACGACGGCCATGTCTATGATTTTATACTTCCTTATTGGAGGAAATTATATTAGAATGAACTGGTTCTCCTACCTACGTACTAAACAGTGGATAATAAAAACTACCTAATAAGATGTGTACATGTATTTGTTTTTCTAGTGCATCGTAGTCCTAAATATAGTATAGTCTCGATATAGTGAACCAATTAGTGCACGCGTATGCTGCTCTACCTTGAAGTTTATGATGAAATAAATACAGGAATAAAACTGGGCTGTTTTCATTACATTTATATTTTGAGCTCTAAAATGCACAAATTAGTTAGTGGAAGGAAATAAGTCAGTTAATTTCGTCTGTTATTTGTTGGCTTCTTGTAGCATTTTTTAACGAATTTAGCTCTTTAGTCTTGAAGAATAATCATATTAAAATACACTGCCAGACATTATTCAAAGATTTCATTGCTTCGCCGCGTTCATTTTCTTCATTATCAAAGTCTCGGACAGTATGATAAATTATTCAAAACAAAATTTGTACAAAAATTGTTTTCATTTACAAAACAATAACAAATTATTGTAAGGTTAAGTTTCATTCCAATGACAAGTGACAGACGTCACCCCCTACAAAAGGAGTGGGGGACTGTCGCTTCGACGTGTCGAAGCTCTGAGAACGCGGCTTTAGTCGTTTAGTAACACACACAGATTTTGTCGACGACTTATGATTTTTTTGTTCTGGTAGTACTGAGAAAGTCGCTTCTTAGCAGTGAAGGCTGAAGGAAAGACAAGGTCAAAACAGTCACGGTGGTCAAGAGAATGCCTGAAAAACATGAAATGTATTCTCATGTATTGGCTATATTCATTCGACTTAATTTTCCAAAGACATGTTATAAACTTCAAAAAATCTGCTAATAACTTCCTAGAGGGACTTCTTAGGTTGGCCATATTTATAAACACTACATAGATACTTGGTTAACAACACTCTTCGACTTGCTATAAAAAGACTGTACGCAATACGTCCTGGCCGATTTGGCTCATGCCCGACCTCAGATTCAACTCGAGCACCGACTTGTGCTACACACAAGCCAAGTCGGTCGACTTGCATGACTGTGTGTAGCGCCCTATTAATATATGTAGGAGGCGATCCCGTAACTGTCATCCCAGCGCTATAAGCGTGCTTAGAATTAAATTAATTTCAACGTGACAGACACGTATATCTTTCTCAAACACAAATAACTGAATTCTTTTATTGTGATAATTGTTAGTAAGTAAACATACATCCAAAAGTAAATAATCATTAATTTTTTTCAAAGGATGTCGTTGGCAGTATTTGGGTCTCAAACAGAGAGGGTTGTGTGGGATTCTCTTTTTTCTGCCGGACACGGGTAGGCAATTTTATATTTTTTGTGTGTATATAAATCGTTACTTGAATGTATGAGTATTCAATAAACAGTAATCTACTTATAAACTTGGCGTCATAATATACCGAATGTGCTAATAGTGCAATAACTGTCTTTTATAACCTATGGATAAAACCACGTGAAGCCGCTAAATGTTATAGTTTTGTAGTAATTGAGAGCTTCAGGTTCCATGAAATCTTCTCCCGTTGTGGTTACCGTCAGACGTTACCGTTTGGGTTAGGTGTCGAAGTTTGACATTTGCGAAACAGAGTTTCAGCTCCACCAATTTGAATCGGTATCGGTTAACACTTAACTTTTGATTGTCTACACTTTCCCATTTCGTGGAATTCGTGGGACAGTTTAACAAAAAGTTTTTGAATTACCTTTTCAGACAGATCAATTTCACAGTTCTTGGCCATTCTGTAAAATATTTCGGATACTCGACTATGGCTAAGGAGGTTTATAACCAAGCAAAACTTTTTAGCAAGAGTGACTTTTTCGATAAAATGAAGGCAAACAGTTTTCTATTTGTTACACTTTCTAACATGTACTACACACGCTGTATATTGAAAAGACCAATCTTAACAAATGTAGTTTTTTATTGTCTGGGTTTAGATTCGTAGGCCGTGTGCATAACGGAGCTGCGATTAAGCCAGAAAATGACCTCACTATTTGATTGGTCCCAATCCGTCACGTCAAACCCGAATAAACGTTGAACAAACTCCAACATTCTCTAAAAAGCTCCGTTATGATCACAGGCTTAACGGAGCTAAAAATTTTTTTTTCAATTTTAATATCTTTGTCCGCACTTATCTAACGTCACCATGCACTAACCCTAGGAAATCACGTAGATTTAGTAACCAAACTTTATCATAATTCTTTAAAATCATGTATATAAAACATTGTAAATAATATGTTTCTTGATCCATGTAATGGATGATAAAAGTCGCCCGTCTTGCAAGCATGGAACTGGCTTCTTAGTAGTGGTGAATAATTAATGGCATGTATTAAACATCTGCTAGCATCTTGCGTAACGACGTCATTTAGCGCATCAGGTGGTTGAGACATGTTTGACCAGAGAATTAATGGTTTTATTCAATTACCGCTCTTCCATCGAAAATCGTATGTTCCTAAGGATTTATATAGAAATTACTTAACCGCAAATCACGACACTAATGAAACAATATGTTTATTTGCTTGAAAGAAACACGCTTAGACCTGAATAAATATATGTTTACAAAATTTTTTGTGGTCAGATTAGTTAATTAGCAGCAAAATGTCTCTACACAGGGCGAGTCAGGAGGATCGAACCAAACTCCAGGAGTTTATTATGCTGGTGAAAGTAATATGAAAAACTCATAATATATCTTTGATTTTCATTTGTTTCAAGTCAAACGTAACAAAGTTTCATAAATTAGCCTTTTTTATCATAGCGTTATTTTAATAAATGTTAAAGAAATATCGCCATTAATTAATATTTTCTGCTCTGTCTATAAAGGGTGCCTGTTTACTTCATGTCTTTCGTTAATATCGACTGCAGTATTTCTGATATGTCGAATTAGTGCATCCCGAGTGTCGACTTTAACTTGGTCACTACCCATTTTTGAACCAGCACCATAAACAGAAGTCTAGTGCTGTGAGGTCTGACGATCTTGGGGGCCAACTAATAGGACTACCGCGAAGAATCCAAAGCTCTAGAGTCGTCGCTTGACCTGTTGAGCAAAATGTGCAGGAAGTCCATCGTGCTGATAATACAGTTGCATTCCGATGTTTAAAGGACCCTCCTCTAGTAGTCCTTGTAATTCATTATTCATTTGATTATTATTCTCTTTTGTTTTTTTTAACCTTAACATTTTTAATATATAATATAATGAATAGCAGAAACCAATAATATACAAACCCTAGGTGCAAAACACCCGTATGTGTCGAAATCTAAAATTAGACATATGTATATTATTATTTTGTATTTTCTTTTATCACCTATATTATAATTCTATGTGACACACATTACTGAAACATGCCCACAATCCTTAATGATTTAGTGACTTACTGAAAAAGTATTGAAAACTTTTCTGTATTCCGGTAAACATACTTGCAGTATATTATATTGGGATATATTAATTTATGGCTAAAAGTAATACATTTAATTTTTACTGCATAAAAACCTGGTTTAAGAAATGCATAGAAAAAGCGGTACGCGATCCGCCAGGTACCTGCTGCCATATAGTTGTAAAGGCGAAACAGTGTATTTTTGACTTCCATTTAAATAAATAGTTATTAAGTAAAATTAAAGTGTCTTATAATTTAATCACCAATTTCCCGAATATAGAAACTAATTACTCTACCTGAGGATACAACAATACTGATTACACTTTTTACTGAAAGTTTTTATATTTTCTAGGTATTACATTATAAATTTGATCAGATCTTTATTATCTGGGAGTAAATTAAATGAGTTTCGTACTAAGTAATCCATAAACTTTTTATTGACAGTTGTTAAATTTTTTGGTACTTTATTGCACATAGTCTAGGACACAGCAGGGCTTGATTTATTATTAAAGGTACTATGGAGGACGTGTTCATATATAGTAATTCAAATTTGGTATTAGGTTTAAGATGTATTTACACATGCATGGATTTAGTGGCGCCAGTGGCCGCTCCAGTTCTATTTGCACGCCAGTAAAGATTTACAGAGTTTACACTTTGTTGAGAAAACAAAAATAAGTGGCACGCCAGCTTCATTCTTACAGTGCGCACTATGTCGAGCGAACTTTCCGAAGCCTGTAAAATAGTCGCTGAACTTTTAGTGGAAAAAAAGATAAAAGAAATACAGAAAAAGAAACGACGGAAAGGTCGTGTCTGGGTTAAACCATGGATTGATCGTCCTGCTTTGGGTGCACATCAAATAAACACGGATAAGATTCATACCCTAGAAGAAATTTGATTGTCAGTTCTGCTGACCACTTTTTTTTAGACATAATAAACTATATAAAAACAAAAGTTAGAAGCGCAACCTAAACGAAAATCAAACTAAGAACTGGTGAGCGGTCGCCGACGTGCAAGCAGTTGTTTATACTTGCAATGTTTGATTTTCTGTACGAATTTGTCACCACTGACGCCAGCCAGCGAATAAATTTTTATGCACTTGCTAATTTTATTTATGGCGCGACAGTTTTTATTTATCCTCCGAAAACAATAAATTTGTTGGAAATCTTTTATGATCTTTTATGGTGCGATAGCCACCACCCCAAGCAATTATTCCGTATCGTATTAGCGACTCCACAAATGCTTTATAAACCATCACCAATGTTTTTTCATTTATGAATTCCCTTAATATATAAAATTTGTGTATGAGTCTACGTATTTAAAAATTTGTGCTCTTTCTTGTAGATCATTTTTTACTAAATTGAGTACAATTCCTCTTACGCCATAATATGACAACACAGCTAAAAGCTGGTTATGTGGCACCGTATCAAAGGCTTTAGCCAGATCAATAAATATAAAATATATATATATATATAAGCGTCTTGTACCCTGGTTTAGATATTTTGTTACCTCCGATGCGAATGCATACAAAGCATCTGCCTTACTTACTTACTTGCCTTCCAAAAAGCATTATTTTATTTAAGACATATTAACTAGATAACAAGTCAAACTTTGAACCATGTGCAGTAGCGCAAAATTGTACTACAGTTAACCCAAGGTAACTTCTCTCTCCTCAGTCGTTGTCGTTTTCGGACGTCGCGGCTCTTTCATGGAGCCTTCATAGTGATCCTTCGCCATGTTTCTCTGTCTCCACAGTATGCATCACTTGGGTCACTGACATTTGTGTGAGATCTTTTATTTGGTCTATATATCTCACTGGTGACCTTCCTCTTGACCTTCTGCCATCAACCGTCCCCTGTATCATGAGCTTTTCCATACCGTCCTTCCGTATTACGTGACCGAAGAATTTAAGCATGCGTCGCTGGATTGTTGGTAATAATCTCTCATTGTCGCATATTTTTAGTTCTCTCAAAATGGATGCGTTGGTGCGGTAAGCTGTCCAAGGTATTCTCAGCATTCTTGGTAACATATCATTTCAAACGCCTCAATTCTTCTTCGACATGCGGCCTTTATGTTCCAAGATTCCGAGCCATACTCTGCAATAGGGAACACTAGAGATTTCACGAGTCTTGTTTTAGTTTCCTTGCGGAAGCGGTGGTCTTTCCAAATTTTAACCAGTCTTCCCAAAGCCTCTTTCGCCATCCAAATTCTTCTTTTAATCTCTTGTTCTGAACCACCCTTATTGGTTATCTTCGTGCCCAGATAAATAACCTCTTCTTTGACCTCTACTATATGTCACGGATTTGCTGCAATGGCAGAGGAACCGTTCCTGCTCGGTCCATAATCATCAGCTAGGTAACTTAGGTCGAAACAAAATAAAACCTACCTACTATGTTCCATAATCATCTTCGGATTTTGCAGTAATTTAAAAAGCAGAAACAGCAGTGAATCTTAGTTAGACTTATTCTTACGCATAAACTAGGTAAACCTAAACTTCGAGGCTCAAGGCCGAGGACATGAATGACGAGAATCGAGTTAACTTCAGATGAATATAAGTATTACGTTACGTTTGGATAACGAGGGCTAAAAGGCAGGACCTGGTAAGCAGCAAAGGCAAATTTTAGAGGATGCGATGTAACGCTAAACATAGAAAGAGAATAAATTATTGGTTATGTTAAATATATCAAATAGCAAATATAGGATGTAAGAGTAACTCTTAACTTTATCTTATGAAACTTTTTCTACGACAAATAATCCAAAATTTTTTACATTGGACGGTTCCTTCTGGTTCTATTCCTGTTAGCTCTATTCCTGCTCCTCCTTGAAAAAAATAAATCAGTATTAGTATTTTAATATTGTTGATTTTATTAAGTTCTATTTTGATTTTCGAGTTATAGTTTTATAAGATATAATATCAACATTTTAAAAATACACAGTCGTAAGTTCATTTGTGGTTCCTAGTAATGTTTTCTTGGGGATCCAAGGGATTAAAATGACAGTGAAGATTGCAAAAGACTTCTGAACTTTTCTTTTGAATTTAATATAATTATATTTCTAGGGACAAAAATATAATTCATTTAATTTTTTATTCACCCAACGCTGTCTTCATTTAACATTTTCTAATTAAGTGTCTAAATGCCAGGGTAAGACAAGCATATAATTTACGTTATTCCGCTATTATACGTTCCGTTGATTTTTTTAAATGTAAGAGTAATAAATTACGCTGGTAATTCATTAATTCTTGATGAAATAAAACAGGCCCTTATTTCAAGGGCTATTTGTGTAACGTGAGAAGTATGGAAAGCGCCTATTATCTGAAAGTCAGGAGCTCAATTTAATTAAGATGTATATACCATCGGCGGATGTAGGGACTTTCAATGCACAAAAACAGTTAATTTTAAGAACTTCTTGCAGTCAGAAGTAAAACAATTTTTGGTAGATGAAAAAGCGCATGTGCATGTCATAATCATAAGGGTGTAAAAAAAAGTAAGGAAAGGTCTCCGCCTACTACCAACAGAAGGTATTGTTGCTACACGGCACCGCGCCATAACCGGAATCGGAATATATCCAGCCCTTTGCCGGAGCAGATCCATTTACCGCTACTCCCGACAACGGGTTGACCGTATTCTACGTCACTGATAACCAGTTTTAATCCCTAAATATATTTTTTTGGAAAAATTTCTGTTTCATGACATGTGTGAGATACGTTGCGTTTCAAAGTATAGTCACAGGATGACTCGTAGAACATATAGATACATTAATATAGACTATAGGTGGCTAACCTTTTCAGCAGATGGGCCAAATTTCAGAAATAATATTTACTGCGGGCCATGTACCTAATTTTTTTTACAAACTAAAAAATAGCTAGATATATCAAATTTCGCTATAATTTCAAAACATATGATATGAACGACTCATCTCATGGTGTAAAAATGTTATTTTAGTGATATGTACAATAAAGTTGTGTATGTATGTGTATTGTGTATGTGTGTTCATTTGGGATAGTGAAAATTAATTTATTAATTCAGATTTTACTTCCAAAATGGTTTACACACTAGCGGAAAGAGTGGAAATGATTCTAATTTATGGTGCCCAAAATCAATGTGCTCGGCAAACTGCCGTTACATTTAACGCCAGACATCCGGAAAAGATAACTTAGCATAGGTATGTTTTGGACCTTGTTACTAAATTTACTCAAACTGGATCTGTTGCAAATAAAAAACGTAATCATCGTAGAGTTTTGGATGAAGCCGCTCAAGTTGAAGTTTTGGGTCATTTTGCCATAAATCACAATACTTCATTACGCAAAATTGTTGATGCGACTGGTATTTCATTACACACAGTTACTAAATTACATAATTTTCATCTATTCAAAGTGAAAATATTGCAAGAGTTAACCGAAAATGGTTTCGATAGGCGAGTTGAGTTTTGTGAACAAATGCAGCGATTAATGATAATACCATTCATGTAAAGAATAATGAATGCACATTTTATCTAAATGGATTTGTTAATAAGCATAACTGCAGGTATTGGAGCAATGAAAATCCTCATGCTTTTGTAGAAAGGCATACTCAGTACCCCCAAAAAATTAATGTATGGGCAGGCATTTTAGGAAACAAAGTGATTGGGCCATTGTTTATTAATGGGAATTTAAATGGAGGCATTTATTTAGATATGTTGGAAAATACCATCAATCCGCTTATCACTGAAACCATTAAAAACCAAATGGAAGACGATGGAAACCCTATACTTGATGAGGCTGAAATATATTTCCAGCAAGACGGCGCTCCTCCTCACTATGTTCGGGTTTGTCGTCAGATAAATGGATAGGGCGAAGAGGGCCTATAGAATGGCCTGCTAGATCTCCTGACTTGACGCCATTAGACTTTTTTTCTTTGGGGCCATTTGAAAACTATTGTGTTCACTCCCCAACCTAACAGTTTGGATGAACTTCGTCAACGCATCACCGAAAGCTGCTATGATCTCCCACAACATGTTTTTGAAAATGTCTGTCAGGAATTTGAAAATCGCCTATATCATTGTTTGGCCAATAACGGGCAACATTTTGAACACTTATTGAAATAAAAAGTGATATTTTCGTGTGCTTTTTTTTCTATCTGAACAAATTAAGATAAATATTTTTCTAATTTTCTCGAAAACGAATCGACCGATTTTAAAAATCAAACGTTAAAATAAAGCACTTTGAAAGAAGCTATTACTTGCTACCCCTTGTCATTTAAAATTTTTAAGGGGGATGACCCCGGGGGCCAGAGGGTAATAGGGGGTGAAGTAGTTTTTGGTTAAAAACTTGTCCCCTTTGGCAAATCTTTTGACGTGTCTCGGCGTTTTTTCTTTTAATCGGTGGTTTTCGATAAATCCGTGGTGGGAAGTTTTCAAATGAACACCCTGTATATTGTAGAACACATTTTAAATGGAACACTTAAAAAAGTTACCAAACATAACCTGTCTTTTTTCTGGGCGGGGCGCAGAACATCTATTGTCCCAGCAAAGTATCCTTTCAATCGGCGGTAAGTGGCTTTGTAAGCGAAAGAACTTTCTGTTGCTGTAACTGCAGCATAATATTTATAAAGCGACTTTACTAGTACAGCAATGATATACCCAGCAAAATCAATTTTACTGTCCACAGCTATTTTTTTTTATTGTCCCCTATGTAGGTATTATCTGTCTCAAACCCTAACAAAGCCACAGGCAACATATTTTAAAGACCAATGTGTTCAATTGTTTCATGATATATTATAATTTTTGCATAATAAATCCAAATTGTTTATTTTGAACTCGATTTTCTAGGTTAAATAGTTGAAATCTTTATTAAATTACTTTACTTTTACGTTTAATTCGACAATGTGTTGAGCAGGGATATACGTCGATACGAGTCTGGATTTGTTGCGAGCTTGCTGAGTTTTAATATCGGAATCACAATGGCTTCTTTCCATTGTGATGGGAAATGTTGTAGTGTCATTATCGCATTGATTACGTACATTAATTTTACGAATCGTTTTCGCGATAGAATGTTAGGTAATCCATTATTCCCAGGAGCTTTGTTGTTACGGAGTTTCATAATTATGTCGGATAGGGTTTTTGGTTTTACTAGGAGTTTTGTTAGGACTCAAGGTACAGGAACAAAAGATTCCGGTGTCAAATTTGTCATCGCTTCCTAAGTAGTAAGTACGCCGAGCTCGGGTACGCACGTGTGTGCCCACTGCAGCGCCAATTTTATAGTAAATATAAAGGCTATGACGTGTGAATTGTGTAGAGAAAGATATCATTTGCACTGTGCTAATATTAAAGAAAATCTATATAAATATAATAAATGATTCCGAAAATTTGTTGTGGGTGTGTGATAACTGTGTAATTCCGAGGCGTGAAAAAATTGATGTGAGCAGGGTGCTTAAAAACTTTGAACATCAGACCGGCTCGAATGTAAAAGTAACACGGAAAACATTTTGAAAAATCTAGAAAGTACAAATCTGCTGGCTGAGAATAAACCGATTTGGTCTGATGTCGTAAAGACGGAAATAAGTCCGTCATTATTTATCAGGTCCAAGAATGTGAACCAAGATAGTGCTACAACAAAATGCAGTCACAAAAAAATAAACCCATTCGATTCATCGGTGGAAGTAAACAAATTAAAATCAGTGGTGTGACAAAAAATCTTTGGAGAAACTGAAAACTAGAGCTTTAGCTGAATTATCAGAAAATTATGAGGTGGAGATCCCAAAATAAATAAGATCTAAAATAATTATTATTGGTGTTGACGATAAGTATCTCACTGATGACGAGGAGTTCTTGGATCGCATAAAAATGAAAACTGCTTGGCTTGAAAAGTTTAAACGTAGATGTTAAGATTGTTCGAAAATTTAAACCTAACAACAGGAAACTAAATAATGCAATTTTGGAGATGTCGCCCGAAAGTTTCAAATGCCTTGCAAATAATAACAAAATTTTTTTGGACTGGGATAGTTGCTTAGTTTATGAATATGTGGGTATACTGCCATGCTACAAGTGTTGGAGATATGGCCATATGTACAATATGACTTCATTGTCGCCAGGAGAATGTAGTTTATCCATTGTGCAATAAGCATAATGAAAGTAACGAATGCAGTTCCAATAGTGTACCAATTGCAAATATGCACATTATGTCCTGAAAATAGCGAATATTGACTACAACTATACTGTTTTTGATAGACGATTTATATTCCTATATAAAATATCAAGAAAAAATGAAAAAACTCATTATTCCTAGCAATTAAATAGTAGATCTAGAAATGACTCCACCACAAAATTAAATATTTAACATATAAATATACAGGGTATTACTTAGAATTTATTGCAGTTAAAACATGAAGAGAATCCGTGGATCATGTGTGTTACCGAAACGAATATAACATCTGAAATAGAACAAACAAACCCGAAATAGAGGAGCACGAAGTGGATATCCCTGGGTATTCTATGGTAATATGCCATTCTAATAGCAGGCACACGGGAGGAATTAGTATCTACATAAGAAATTCTATAAATTTTCAAGTTGTGTTAAATGATTCGGTCAGTTGGATGTTGGCCGTTAAGGTACGAGTAAATAAAGAAGTTTTCTTGGTTGTCGTGTGTTACAGGTCTCCTAATTCTAGAATAGGAGAGTTTTTCGATTATTTTAATGAAAAGCTGAATGAGAATATGTTTCAAGAGAATAAAACTTTTATCCTAGGCGACTTTAATGTTGATCTACAAAAGAACAACAATTCAAGAATTACGAAGATATAATACAAGGAGCTGGTTTCACTCAACAACGAACAAACCCGGTACACGTTAACTTAAACTTGTAAAAACTGATCATATTAGAGATTTTTACGGAAAGTTCAGTGGCATAGCCAGCTTTTCCAAAAGAAGTTAAGTTTTTGAGATATTAACAATTATCCCATTTAAAAAAATGTATTTTGTTAATATCTCAAAAACTAAACTTCTTAGAGAAAAACTGACTAAGTCACTCAACTTTACATAAGAATTCCTAACAAGATATAGTTTTTACCTTTTTAATGTTTAAGCATAACGGAATAAGAGAGGTGTCTAAAAAGCGAATATTTTCAAAATCACCCTGTAGATTAAAAACCAAGAGAGCCATGCCAAATTTGAATCTTTCCCTTCGTGAAAAAGTGGGATATAAAAGTGAGAACCGCAACAATCTATCGTTGATAATAACTCTAATACCACCAAAAAGTGTCGAAAATGAGGCACCTTGTACACATTGCGATCGAATTTTTAACTTATATACTTAAACATGAAAACATCGCCATAATAAGAAAGAATGCATACATAAAAAATCGCATAAGAATCGTTCTACAATTTTATAATATTGTTAACTTTGTAAAGCTACTATTTTTTACAATTTTTGTGAAACAATCATTATAATACCGATAAATATGCAGGTGGTTCCAAGCTGTAGTAGTGGCTTAATAACATGCAGATTATATATTTTTGTAACAGCGCAAAAGCAAAAAATTCTATACAAATCTTATAAGTTGTTAAAAAAGACAATACATATCTTGTCATTTATGCCGTAAATGGAACTACTAGATGGCTGTAAATCTATAATTACTGGATTAACCTCTAATTGGTTAAAGTTTGGTTTAAAATCGACTATGTTTTAGGTTGATAATCATGTGAAATCCAGTTAAATATCTAGCTACAGTCCCTATATCTTCAATTTTTAGTCTGAGTCTGATTTTAACAATGTTCTCTCTTGGGTATAAATTTCCAACGAAACCAATTTAGCGAAAACTAAGTTTGCCTTTGACCACTTCTGTAAATAGTAGCAAGCAAGCGCTGCATTGTATGTAAGTTTATAATTAAATTGAACGAAAATGTATTTCTTCATGTAATAGTACATTACGTAATTTGTTGCAGAAATGGAAAAGTTGCACACGAAGTCGTGTAGTAGCGAATGCGTAAATTCATGAATGTGTAAGTGCTTTACAACTATAACTATGTACTATACTCATTGAAATTGGTCCTTTGCTTATGACCATTCGAGCCTACCGCTTACTGCCGGATGCTGTTAAGGACTTGAGAAACATTAAAGCCTTTAGAAAGGGGGTTATTGAATTCATAAAAAATAAAAATTACTATAATTTTGATTTCTCAGGATAACGACTACGTTCAATGTATCACGAATTTTAATGTGTCTAAAATGTCAATGTTTTTTCTTTTACTATGTAATCTAATGTACCTTATGGTCATGATTAAATTTTTTAAAATTGTAATATAATATTTATCAGTTTTATATATAACATTTTAACAGTTTAAATATTTGTGTTATCGCTGATAATTGTAATTTATATTTTCAACTTTTTATATATATATTATTGTTTATACAGATAATTAAGATATAACTGAATTATTGGTCCACTGTGGTCAAATTTCTTTTGTTGACGTTGCTATTGTTCCATTTTTATATAATTTGGCTGGCAATAAAGGATATTATAAAAAAAAAATGTAACAATACCCATTTCAATGAGTATACTTTATTATAAGACATGGATCAACATAACCTTAACAGTTTGCAATCACTAATTAAATCACGTTTGAATGACAGTGCATAAAATCGTGACTGAAAATTAAGTAGAGCTTCCCGCGCGATTCGATTTACGTGCGATTTGCATTTCGTACTATATGCCTTACGTACGATTTGTTTACGATGTGAAAACCTCAACATATAGATGACAGCTGGTGTGATTCTTACTATCTCCAGATTAAGTATAGTGAAGCAATTACGCAAGCGTTAAAAAAATTAAATTTAGTTAGTAAAATAAGAGTCATAAGAAATTATGGTCTTGTTCCTAAAATCTAATAAAAATCTTCGGCCGTAATAGTGCCTAGTAGAGTAGACTTTAATAGTTTTATGCTTAGTTTAATGGAAAACGTCTAAGTTTTTAGCATTCTTTGAGACAATATAATCCTAACAAATATTTCATATACATTGTAGCCGGAACAGTTTCCGCTGAAGGAAAATTTTATATTAGCTTCCTCCTTCCTCTATACTGCCAAATTTAGTTAACATTGCACGCTAAAAATTGTTTTGTTTCCATATGTCTCATACTACCGCTTTTATTATTCTACTGGAGTAAAATTTTCAAATATTACATCGAAAAAGGAACGTTGCATATACAGGTTGCATGTATATGCCAGGATTTTATAGTATAATAGTATTTTACGTTACATGTCCGGTATACAACGTGTCCAAGATAAGGAAGGCTAGTACAGGGATCTCGGAAACCGTAAGAGATACGAAGTCGGTTAAATGGAGGTAAAGTTGCGCATTTAGGTGCCTAATAATATGCCGTTTAGAAAGTTTTAAAATTCCTAGTAGTTCCGGAGATATTCTGAAAACCAGAAATTCTGAAAAATCGTTTTATTGTTTTCCTGGGTTTTTTGAGATCGAATTCTAAAGGAAATTGCACTGCCACTTTTCCGCTCGATCTAACAGCGTTAATTGTTTTGTAATCCGACGAGTCGTCTTCGAAGGGCCATTATCAACTTTCTTTTTTTAAATACGGTCCTGTCTTCCTGATATTGGAATTTGATAGCTTTTTTTCTTCCGAGTGCAACGATGTATGACACATTGTGGTTTAATGACGTTTCAAGGGTTTCTTTGAACAACATCAGGAAATTTTGGGATACGGTCCTGTATTTCTCTTAATTTTATAAATAATATCTCATAAGTAAGCTCTAAATTTGTATTTATGTTGGACTAGTTCAATAAATAACAAAGAATTTAATAATAAACCACAAATAAGTGAACAAAATACAGAAACATTAATTCAAACTTCTGTTGATTCGGGATTTAAAAGAGAAATAGGCGCTTGAAACAAAAAAATTAAGATGGTGACGCGTGATTTGTTTCACTTGACGTTTCCATTGTGATCGTTTGAGAGCGTTTTAAGAGGTTTTCTATTTTCCAGAAAATATGGAACATAAATTTACAAATGCTGAAAAGTTTGATATTCTATCGCATATTTTATCTCAAAAAAACTGTTATGTGGCAGTTAGAAGATGGTATTTGTGCTTAGAGAATAACGGAAATCATTTTGAACACCTGATTATGTAGTTCCTTACTTCTTTTATTGTTCGTTTTATTACTGTTTTAGAATGATTTTTGATCATTTATTTGTGGTTTATTATTAAATTATGTGTTATTTATTGAACTAGTCCAACATAAGTAAAAAATTTAGAGCTTACTTATAAGATATTATTTATAAAATTAGGAGAAATATAGGACCGTATCCCAAAATTTCCTGATGTTGTTCAAAAAACCCTCGAAACGTCATTAAACCACAATGTGTAATACATCGTTGCATTCGGAAGAAAAAAGCTATCAAATTCCAGTATTAGGAAAACAGGACAGCATTTAAAAAAATAAAGTTGATAATGGCCCTTCGATTACAAAACAATTAACGCTGTTAGATAGAGCAGAAAAAGTGGCAATGCAAAAGTGCAATTTACTTTAGAATTCGATCTCAAAAAAACCCAGGAAAACAATGAAACGATTTTTCAGAATTTCGTTTTTTCCGGATATCTCCGGACCTACTCGGAGTTTTAAAACTTTCTAAACGGCATATTATTAGGCATTTAAATGAGAAACTTTACCTCCATTTAACCGACTTCGTATCTCTTACGGTTTCCGAGATCCCTGTACTGGCCCTCCATATCGTTTTTAAAAACAATAAATAAATATCTTTATTAAATTGTGCTGGAAATAAAAATAAATACTTTCAATTCAATTTCACAAACTTTTAATTCAGTTGCCTGACACGTGTTTCGACCTTTTCAGGTCATTTTCTGAGGAGTACACGAAGATACTAAATTCTTGTTGTTACAATGGTATTGTTGCCTTAGTTGTAAGTCGTAAACATGTAATAAAATTTAAATTATGGTTATAGTGTCTGTGAGTTTTTCTAATTCTAAGTTTGGATATAAATGTATCTTAAATTAGTGTGCTCTTGAGAACGAGATTAGCACCTGAAGATTTTAGTTTAATTATTGACAACATTACATTTGCTTCTTATGGCTTTTTGACAGCTGTAGTTTCTAGTAGGTTTAGTCTGCTATTATTTTGTATGTATATAGGTTTTATTTTGTTAGAAATTGAGTACTTTTTTTATGCAATGATCTGCTATTCCAGTTTTATTTTGTTCCTTATAATATATGTTTTGTGTTATTTAAGCCTAGCGTTAAAATTTCTACCTTTTTGCCCAATATAAATTGCATCGAAGCTGTCGCATTGTATGTGACCCTACTTTGTGAAAGTTTGTTTTTGATTTCGATTTTCGCATTGAACATGTGTTTGTCTAACTTCTTTTTGTTAACTTGTATAGGAATGGTTTAATTTTTTTTCTGGATTCTTTGGCTTGTATGTCCTGTATATCTGACTGAGCTGAATTTTTGGATTATTGGAATAGGATGTCTCCGGCAGGTCATTAAATGTCCGCTTTCTCCGGAACGGCCCGATGGATTTTTATATTTATTTGTATTAGATCGTAGTTTTTTTTTAACACGCAATAGATATAAATACAGCAGTGGAGTCACGGACAATCGTAATAGATAATCTTCCCTTGCATCTTTGTTCATCTCACCCATGCTCAAGGCTAATCGATAAATTTCCAACCGCCAACAATCGTCTGACCGAAAGATATCCATTTAATCGATACGCGTAACATTTCGATTAGGTAAAGGAACCCCACTAATGCTTTTTGATCGACATCATAATTTGTTGTAAAAAAATGTTAACAAACTGTTAATTAATAAATTAAAACAAGGTAAGTAAATAAAATAAAAACTTGTGGTGTTTCGAACACAGGCGTTGTTTGTAATTTTTTATATCTGCATATTACAAAAAGTTTCACAATTTTTAAGAGGGGTAAATTATTGTCGACATTTTTCGACTCAGCAACCCCGTTAAAAGCAATTTTATTGTAATACCGTACTTTCTACCCTAATAATGAGAGTATCACTAAATTACTACATACTGTAATATGTATATACTGAAACTCCGACTAAAACATTTTCCATTTTAGATAATGGGCTCACAAAACGGATTGCATGTTAACTCGAGGCATTTAGTTCTAAATTTATCAGAAGAAAATCCAGAAATGATAACGGGAGATATTTGTTCGGGTTTGTTGTGTCAAAATGCAAATCAAAAATGACTTCGACCTCGGCCGAACGTTGGTCATTCGCGATTGCGACGGGCGACTTCAGTCCATTTCCATCCGTCATGGGTGTGTGTTGCATCGCGCGTAAATTCCTACATGTTTATACGACTTTTAAACGTTTTTTTGTGAAATAAGTCAGTCAGTCAGGTCAGTTTTCACTGAAGACAGACACGAGCGCTCTCTAAGAGGAACGAAATAACACGAAAGTCCGTGAAAAGACCGCCAAAAAACATACCACGATGGCTACCAAAGCCGAGATAAAAGAAATTCACCACCAATAACAGCAGCAGCTGAAGAATATGAAAGAAGTAATTGAAACAATTCTTAAATGCCAATTAAAAGTCATTTTAGAACAAAAGAACCAAGAATTCTCCAGTTTACTGTCACAAAAAGACAACGAAATACTACAGCTCATAAAACAAATCCAACAATTCACAACAAACCACAGCAACATCGAAGCAACAAATCACAGCCACATCGAAGATGATAATATGGAAGAGGCACTATTCATAGAGCCCAAAAGGAGAAACAAACAAAAAGAAGCCAAACTGAACCCCCTACAGAAAAGATCAACACGCAGAACGACATGGAGAATAACACACCACAAAAAACGCCCCCAGTCACACCCATGGCCGCCCCCTCAGCCCCCCCCCCCCCAACGACTACACACACACCAAAAATACCACCCATAGTATTAAGGGAAAATGAAAAAACTTGACTACGCTTGCCTGTAGTACTATGATGTCTGCTTTCTGTTCAAAATATTTAATAACTTTATTAGAAGTCCTGAATGTCTTCAGGCTTTTTCAATTCATGTACCTGTTTATCAGACCCGTACTCTCGCCCTTTTATACGTGCCATACTGTCGTACTAATTATCTATTGAGCAGCCCAATAAATAGAATCGCTACAAATGTTAACCATTATTATAATAGACTGAACTTTTTTAATGTATCCCTTTATAAATTCAAAATATCTGCTCAAAAATAATCTTAGGTTAGTTTAAGCTGTATAATTTTATCATACTTGTAAATGTTGAATACGTAAATAAATAAATAAATTTAAAAAAAATATCGACCGAAGAAATCGACGATGAATTACAAAGATTAGGGTACTACCCTAGATCAACGGCAAGATGGTACCGCAAGGATAAGACACTGCTACCAATCGTATTCACGCTGATCCCCAAAACAGAGAAAGAAATCTTCAATATCACCGGGCTTCTAAACATAAGAATCAGAGTGGAAACGCAAAGAACAAGAACCAGGAACACGCAATGCCATAATTGTCAATGGGCACTTTTCGGCAAAATGCACGGCGAAACCAAAATGCCTAAAATATGTCAAAGACCATCCAACATGTACTTGCACAAAAGACAAAAGCCGCCGACCACTTGTGCAAAAACAGCAGAGTCCATCCAGCATCCTTCAGAGGATGCCCGAAACACCCGACCCAGCTGAAACCAAAGCCGTTACCACCCCCAGATGTGTTCGAAGCAATCACCGAAATCAACAAATCAATGCAGAATTTCATGTCAAGTCTACAGGAACAACTAAAGCATACCTTATTTCCATTAATTAACCAAAAATCAGGCCAAAACAGCAAAAACATCTCCCAATTATGATTCGAAGCCAAACAAACCATTCACATCTCAAAATAATGACATGGAACTGCAATGGCATCCGATACAAAAACTGGAACTAACTAAATTCCTGAAGACCAATCAAACTGACGTAGTCCTAAAACAGGAAACCTTCAACAGCCAAGTACTTCACAGAAGCATCAACAAACCCTCTTGAGCTCATACAAACAAGCAGTGCACCTACGGAACACGATTATATAAATATCCAGCCAGCAATATTTACTATACATAAACATGTTACAGCTTTAGCATTTAGAATTGGGAAAACTGAAAAAAAAAAAACTTAGAGCTAAACAATCAGATAAGGGAGTTAACATCAGGTGGTATAAGTATATCAACTTCATAAATGAATCCAACGACGCCTCCCCAACGTTCTACCAATTCTAAGCCTTCGTTTAGTAATATAACAAAATTTGTGGCAGCAAGTAATAACCCTGGAGCTACATCAGGCAATTCTCACTTTAAAACTCCACCACAGAAGACAAAACATGAGAGCATAGTTAAAATTAGAGATGAAATTGATCCTAAGGTTGTCATGCGAGAAATCAAGGATAATATTAGAACTACAAATATAAGTGGCAGTTTTAAAAGGGTCAAACAACTACAAAGTGGCAGTGTTATTATAGAATGTCAGAATCTAACTCAGCAGCAAAAACTAAAAGACTGTCTGGCTAACTCAACTAAGAATATTGAAGTTAAGAGTATTACAAACTCGGACCCGATGATAGTAATAACAGGTATTTTAAAAGGATATACAAATGAATCCTTTGCCAAGGAATTTGTCAATAAAAACCCTGCTATTTCACATACGTTCGGACCAGAAGTAGCTAATCATTTCAAATTTATCACCAAGAGGGAATGTAGAAACAAGGATAAAGAAAATTGGATATACCAGGTACCCTGATGTATTTAAATGGCTAATTAGAAACAATAACCTCAGATTTGACCTATGTCCAGCCTATATACAAGAGTATACAAATGTCGCTATATGTTTTAAATGCTGCCTATTTGGGCATGTTGCCAAGTATTGCACAGCTAAGGATTGTTGTCATAAATGTGGAGGTACTCACAGTTTCAAGGAATGTACTACAACCAACTATAACTGTCCCAACTGCAAACGTCTAAACTTAACGGACATAAATCATACAGCCCGTGATCTACATTGCCCTGTATATATACAAAGAATAAGAAGACTACAACAATACACAAACTATTCAAATCCAGAAACTTTTTTATCCCCAACTTAAATAAAAGTGAAGAACAATCTACAACCGACAATGTGACAGCGACTAAAGAACCTGAACTATCACTTAATATAGTGTACCAAAATGTACGTGGTCTAAATAGTAAAACTAATGAATTTTACAATGTAGTTCATTTAACGGAGAATGAGTATGATGTGATAGCCTTAACAGAAACTTGGCTATCGAATGATGTATTTGTAGAGGATATCACATTTGGTATTGCATATCAAAATGTGCGTGGTCTTAACAGCAAAACAGTGGAGTTTCTTCATACAGTTCTGTTGACGGAAAATGAATATGACGTAATTGCTCTAAGTGAAACATGGTTAACTAATAACAGAGTAAATGATCGTGAATTATTACCCCCGTCCTTTACAATTTTTAAATGTAGAAATAGGGATGATAATATGCGTGGTGGTGGAGTCTTGCTGGCTATTAAAAAGAACTACAAATCTTGCGTGATGGATTATAGTGTGCCGGGTATAGATTTATTGGGTGCAAAAATCTATATAAATGAATGTTGACTTTTTGTATGTATTGGTAGTTTATCTTTCGCCTAGTTGTACTATGTTAGAGAGAGAGGATTTATTTACCTACATTGAAAATTTAGAGTGTATCTATCAGAAAAAAATCGTTGTGGCAGGAGACCTTAATATTAGCAAATTGAGTGAATATTATGTAAGTGACTTTAGGGATCAACAAATTAATATGTTTCTGAATTTTGCTGAGTTTTTCGATTGCCAGCAGGTAAATCAAGTACTTAATGGTAACAAGCGTTTGCTTGATGTTGTTGTAACAAATACTAAGTGCAGTTTTGTTGAGGTAGTTATACATCATCCTCCTCTCCTGATAGAGATCGATCTTAAAACCCCAAAGCATACAAATTTGGTGATCAATAGTAACTTTAAGAATTACAACTTTAGGAAAGCTAACTTTGACGTAATGTATCTGCTGTTTCAGAATACTTCCTGGGATGACCTTGAATCTTTTGCTGATGTTGATATGAGTGTTAAATGTTTCTGCGACAAGTTATATGACATCTTTGAGATTTGTGTGCCAAAAAGAAAATCAAGCACTATGATATATCCAGTATATTTTACAAAATATATTATTAAGGATATAAAACATAAAGAGAAATTGAGAGTTAAGAGTAAGAGGACTAAAGATGTACACACACAATCAATTTATACAACTAAGAGCCAGATAAAAAAAGATATAAAAAGGCATATGAAGATTATTTGAATAGAATTCAACAAGATATCAGCAGGGATGCAGGGTTATTTTGGAGGTATGTCAGGGGCAAAAGGGGCGTGATTGGTGTTCCGAACACAATGCATCGTGGGAATGAACAATTTGTTGATGGCAATTCAATATCAAATGCGTTCGCAGAGATATTTAGTTCAGTTTATGTAGATGATGATTCGGATCAGTCTGACATGCATTGTGCGCGGAGTGAGTGTCGGGTTTTCGATGCGTTGTGTTTGGACCAAGTCAGGTACGAGGACGTTTGTGATGCTGTCAGGAGCCTTAAAGTCAATAAAGCGGTTGGGCCGGATAATATACCATCATTTGTTTTTAAGGGGATGGTGGGTTATTTGGCTGAGCCTCTCAGAATATTATTTAATCTTTCTATAAGAACAAGCACCTTTCCTCAAATATGGAAAGAAGCAAAGATTTGTCCGGTTTTTAAAAAAGGTGATTGCACAGATGTGGAGAATTATAGGCCTATATCACTATTGTCCTGCCCAGCCAAAATATTTGAGACTATTTTATATAAATTTATATATAATTCTGTGAGAAACAAAATAACATCTAGGCAACATGGCTTTCAAAGCAAAAATCTACGTCTACTAATTTATGTGAGATAACTCAGTACATTGCTGAGAGCCTCGATGGGAGGAGTCAGGTGGATGTAATATACACAGACTTCGCTAAGGCTTTTGACAGAGTATCGCATAACGTCTCGTACACAAATTGCGTAATGAGTTTGGTTTTCATGATAATTTGATACAATTATTAAAGTCGTATTTGTACAACAGAACACAACGAGTTGTTATTAGGGGTTACTACTCTGATTATTTTTGTGCAACTTCAGGTATTTCCCAAGGCTCTAACCTTGGACCATTGATCTTTCTATTATTTATCAACGATTTGGTTAATGAAATAGGTGGTACAAAAGTATTATTGTTTGCTGATGATCTAAAATTATATGTAAGAGTTAATAACTATAATGATTGTCAATATATTCAGCAAAATTTAGACAAAATGTATCTTTGGTCTGTTAAAAATAAATTACAATTTAATATTGACAAATGTTTTGTACATAGTTTTAATAGGAAGAGACCGCAAATCAATTTTGAGTACAAAATGAAAGGAATGGCATTGGCTAGAGTTGTGGAAATGCGTGATCTTGGGGTAACCTTAAAATATGGCATACTTTGAAATGACGATCTAAGTCCGATCGGATGTTTAAAACAACGATCTAAGTCCAATATGTGCCACTGAAAGCGGTTGCAATTCATTTAGCATTTTAGCAAACAATTAGTCGTCGTAAGGAAATCATTGTTTGAAGTGTTTTTTGTTAGTTCGCTTGTAGAATGTCGGAAAAAGTAGTAGTAGTATTGGTGATGTGCCTTTGAGCGTTTTAAAAACTAGTAAAAAAAACAAAAGCATGGACGCGTAAGTGATGCGACAAAATTTATGAGAAACCATACTTATGGGACGGGCCATGTGGTTGTAAAAAATTCCGTTGTTTTGACGTTATACCAGGTTTGTTCGTATACGTATAGGCAAGAATTAAGCAAGATGAAACTATGATAAAAGAAATTGAGGTATGTCAAAAGGGTTTTATATGGTTACATGGGCTTACTAACCACCGTATCACAACTTTAAAGGGATACTTAAAAACACACGGGCATAGCATGGCAGAGAGGAGAGGAAAACATAAGAATCGTCCTCACAGTGAGTTCTCAGTTAATTGACAATGTGCGTAACCACATAAACTTTTTAAGGGTAGGAAGTCGCATTATTGTTTTAAAAAACTCTTCAAAAATCTGTCTTCCTGAAGAGCTGAATATAAAAATGATGCATAAGATGTACGGGGATAAGTTCCCTAATGCACCAATCAGTTATGAATCATATAGGCATATCTTCGTTAAGGACTTTAATATTAGTTTTGGCTTCCCTCGTTCCGATACATGTAGTATATGTGATGAACACACAGTTAAACTAAAGTCACTGTTCAGATTTCATATATTGATTTTTATTCAATAATTACTATGTTTGTTTTTTTTAACCGAAAACGACCATCACTCGGTTGAAAAAGCAGTTGGAAGACTGCAAAATACCTACAAAAAGAAGCCAGCCCATCACCAGCCGACGTTAAAAAAAATTACAATTTACCACAGGTCAACGAGAAGAATGCCGTTACTACTCCGCATGCAAATATCGAGGTTGCGACCACACCCTCAACCAGTTGTTCCGATTTGGAACAGGAAACTCGAATCCCACTTCGGAGAGCGAGCCGGAGCACGGGTTCTCGAAAGGGAAGAGTGATCTATAAAAAAGAGGCCTTTATCATGGAGGGCGGCCACGGCCAGATCACAACGGGCGAGGCACTGTGGAGGAAAGCCGGCGACGAAAACATAGTGTCGGGCCGGAGCTGAACGAGCTTGCGGACCCAATGGCTGAAACACATTTCAGCGGTTTTGGGGAATCCACAATATGGGCTGACCCTGGACCAACAGAATAAACTAACGGCTGAAATGAATATACGAAGAATAAAAAAGAAATAGTCAGCCCTGATAGAGTGGAGTAGAAAAAGCAGCATATGATAAATCGTTCCTGTTGACCACCACAAGGGACAGGCCTCGCAAATTATGCTTTCCTGCTTCAATTCTTTCTTCAAGTGATACTATATTTTTTAGTATTGCAAACAATTTTATTTTTCTGATTACTAGACAATTTGGTTTACAAACAGCAATTCTTCATTTAAAAACTAAAACACTAATACTAAATTTCCCTTCAGAACATGCCTAAAACTCATAAATATTTTCTTTCCTATGATTATTTTTAAGGCAAAGAGAATTGTCTGAAAAACGTGTCATTCGAGATTGACAACAACTGGTCAACCCGAGCATACGGAGTTGAAATGAATACAAACCAAGCAGTTGGTCACAACGCTACCTACGATCATTTCTGCCTAGTAGGATTAAAATATAAAAAAAAAACATAGTAATTACTGGATGCAAATCAAATGAAATATGAGCAGTCACTACAAGAATAAAGAATACCATCAAAAATGAGGCAAATTTGGGTTTAGGATGGGCAAGAGTAATTATACGATTGAAAAACGAAAATAAGTTACATCAACTTAAAGCAGCTACCTTTTACAACAGAAAGCGATATGCAAGAATACAATCAAGACAAAATGAGTCAATAGACGCTATTACTATGGATTTTTGAAAAAAATTTTCTACTCCCAATATTACCACGAATGATGTATATTATAAGATACAGCTGACCTTTGTTAGTTTTAATATTCATCAGTTGTCAACCAATGAGACCGTTTTCTATACATATCCTGAAATCATTGCCAAGAAAGGAATAGATGAAGTTGCGTCTTAACTTCATCATTTTTGTTATAACATTCTATCACAGACTGTTAAAACTAATATTTTTTGACTCATGATCAGGACAAAATAGAACGTAGATTTGATAAAATAAAAATCACATTCCTAATTCGAGGGCACTCTTACCTAGAATGCGACAAAGACTGCTCTTATCCAACAGAATACTTGAAGTTCCTTCTCAATGGCAAAATGCTAGAGTTAAACCAAGTCCTTTTAAGATCATTGAGTGTACAATAGATTTTTTCCATGGATGGACAAAATTTTTAACACCTGTATAAAAAAAGTTGTCTATTTCCAACCAGGCCAATAAAAGAACTAATAATAAGTTATCAACATCCCCGCACTTTAGAAACGAGAGAAAGTGACAATGGAGCTATGTCAAGTTCTGTTCTAATAGCTCCAAAGCCATGTCATAGGAAAGCTGAAATACCAAATAAACTTTACACAGGCCTCATTGCTATTCCCAAGGTGAAGTATGACCAGTTGCAAGAACTTAAGATGTTTGTGGATGAAACTTCACAAGACTACTACATCAATTTGCCTTGTGCTGGAAACAATAATAATGCGAATGATGTAAATATGGTAAGCTATAGCAGTCAAACCAGCTCCTTGTTTCTAATGATTTAGCCATTTTTAATTTTACAGCAAGAGTAACTTACCAGTCTTACCAGTAATAATGTCCATGATATTTCCCATGGATTTGATGCAAATATGGTAAGCAATCATCATAAACAATAAGAATTCAGGTCTCTAAGTAATGTGGGATTTGGTTACAGCTGCATTATTAACCTACTCTTTGTGGACTTGGATCGCTATTCGGTACAATGAAGAAATGATGTTGTTTTACTCTTCTTTTCTAACATTATGTCTATTATTGTTATTAACTTCTAATATTAATATATTAATAGCATATTACCTATGTTTATGTTTATGACTTCTAATAAAAAAAATATTATGTAGTATTTTATTTCATCTTACCTTCTGTATAAGTCTTGAAACTTTTAAATTGCTTTTCTCAAAACTATAAAAATATGACTTAGATCGTTCTTCCCCTGTGGCCTTTTTAATTTCATTTTGTGCTGTATTTTTTTAATGAAAATTTTTAAATAATACTCTTACAAGTTAAGAGAGCGTGAAGCACTTTTTTTCTAAAGAATTTGAAAAGCGTGTCAAACACGTCTGGTAGGCAAAAACTTACCCTTACCTCTTTGTTAGCATGTACAAATTTTGGTGTTGCAATATGACAACTACGCCTAACATGCGCTGACCTCTTTTGAGACTTGGCTTACGCCAATAAATTATTGATTGTGCGCGTCGCCAATAGCGGCCACGTAAATTTTCAGATTTCAAGTGTATATTTCCCTTATTAATTTAAAGCGCCATTTATGGTTATTTTTTTTCAATTTGGTTTCATCTCAGGAGTCACCTATTTAAATATAATAAGTAATTTCCCTAACACCCTGTATATACCTATTATAATTATTTTACGCATAAAGGGTCCGCAAACGAAGCGTGGACGGAAGATTAAATCGTTATCGAAGAACTTATCAACAATACTAAAACAGCTTGAGATATTGGATTAAAAGCGGCATGTTTTAAAAATATTTTACATTATACAGGGTGGCCCAAAAAAGTGTGACAGCATAAAGTTATATTTTTTTAAATGGAACACCCAGTATTTTATTGCATATTTAGGTTCGTATTACTATCGTTTACAAGTGCCTCAAATTTTATTTAATTTGGTTTTGTAGTTTCGGAGAAATAAATTAAAAACTAAAAAAAAGAGTTTTGCAGTCCTGAATAAAAAAATCAAAAAAAACAATCCAGAACTATTTTTTAACCTCGGCATTGAGCGAAATTTGTGACAAGAGGTCTAGAGATACTATGAATGTAATTGCGTTTATTTATTTTATACAGGGTGTTCATAATAAGCTTTCAAAAACCCCACATTTTAAAATAATTTTTCTCGAGTTTTTCAAATGGAACACCCTGTATATTATTTGCCTATTTGACGTAGAATTCATAGACAATTTTTTTTTGTAATACAAGCATATAAGTTATATCCAGCCGTTTTCGAAATAATTATAAATATCATAAACTATGTTGTTTAAATAGAGTTTTTATTGGGAAATTTTGTTATAGGCGACTAGACTAATAATTGTAAACTAAAGAAAATGTTCAAAATAGCTTCCTTTTACTCTTAGAGTTTACCGTATTTTAGTTATTTCGATATAAATTTTAAAAGCCTACATTTTTGCTACTTTTATTTATTTAATTTTATTTTTTATTCTTAATCGAGTTGCCATGATTTTTTTTGTTTAGATTGTCACTAAGACAGCCAAATAAAATTATTTACATTTGTTCAGTCGTCGAAATTAAGTACTAACTTACACAAAATGTCGAATTTTACAACTTTAGAAATGGTAAATATGATTTTTATACTGGGTGAATGTGCAAGAAATTGCCTCCTCGCGAGCCTCCTCTTGCTGAAAGATATCCAGATATTGAGAGAAAGCCGAGACCAGAAACCTTCGAGAAGTTGTTGCAAAGATTTGTAGCAACAGGAAGCACTGCGTACACATAAAGGATGATAATCAATAAACCCGTTATTAATGAAGAAAATGAATTAAGAGTTCTGTTGGCAGTAGAGGAAAATCATTAAATTAAGTAAAAGGAAACTATTTTGAACATTTACTTTAGTTTGCAATTATTAGTCTAGTCGCCTATAACAAAAATTCCCAATAAAAACTCTATTTAAACAACATAATTTACGATATTTACAATTATTTCGAAAACGGCTGGATATAACTTATATGCTTATATTACAAAAAAAAATTGTCTATGAATTCTACGTCAAATAGCCAAATAATATACAGGGTGTTCCATTTGAAAAACTTGAGAAAAATTATTTTAAAATATGGGGTTTTTGAAAGCATATTATTATGAACACCCTGTATAAAATAAATAAACGCAATTACATTCATAGTATCTCTAGACCTCTTGTCATAAATTTCACTCAATGCCGAGGTTAAAAAAATTGTTCTGGATTGTTTTTTTTGATTTTTTTATTCAGGACTGCAAAACTTTTTTTTTTTAGTTTTTAATTTATTTCTCCGAAACTACAGAACCAAATTAAATAAAATTTGAGGCATTTATAAACGATAGTAATACGAACCTAAATATGTAATAAAATACTGGGTGTCCCATTTAAAAAAATATAACTTTATGCTGTCACACTTTTTTGGGCCACCCTGTATAATGTAAAATATTTTTAAAACATGCCGCTTTTAATCCAATATCTCAAGCTGTTTTAGTATTGTTGATAAGTTCTTCGATAACGATTTAATCTTCCGTCCACGCTTCGTTTGCGGACCCTGTATAGAGCTAAGTAGTCTGCATTTAGTCGCCATCGAGGCCACATGAATTTTTTGCTGGCAAATGAAAGTTTTGAACCACTTGCTTGTAATATGCATCTGTAGGTAAAGTAGCAGTTTAGTTGAAAATAGAAATTGTTTGTTCAATATCGTACAAGTTTTGAATAATATTTTACATATATATACATACAAGCCATTGAACGAAAAATACATATTACTGTATGACTTGAAAAGTGTATATTGTGGCAAAGTGGCTTCCTCGCTATGGGACAAAATGGCCACAATTGTTTTAAGGACAAAATATTAAACCAAAAATTGTACTTTTACTTTTAGCATTATTTTTGTTTTTTATTTTTAAAGTATTTTAAAGAAATGATCTGTTACTTTTTGCTGAAAAAAAGTTGTTTTTATCAAAGGTTGCAACTAGTCTTAAGCTGGTTTTAGTCCTAACACATGTGGTACTGATTTTTTTGGAAATTCTTTCCTCATCATTGATATTCGCTTTGCCCCTTATATGGGGCAAAGCGGATATTTTGCAATAACTAACTTTTTTCTATATTATGTCATAGTTCTCGTCTAGAATCACTTGATATTTGGAAATGTACAGCCAAATCATGGAAGAATATATCTCAATCATCTCAAAATGCTTTTTGTTATTTGAAAATATTTGTAGATTTTTTTGTTAATGTAGCCATTTTATCCTAACTTCCCCTACTTTTTAAATGAAATTCAGTATTTTAAAAGTGTATACTAATAAGATAATATGTTATTATTTATCTTGTTAAAATATTTGTTACTTTGGTTCACTTTACGCGTTATTATACGATTATAATCACTCTAAATAGTACCTATACCTCTAAAAATATTATCAACCACAACAAATAATACACCACGGAACAATTCATTCATAGAACTTCAATTCAATTTTTAATTATAAATTGAAGGCATAAAGAGAACGTTCATGGTTCCCCTGCAGAACTAAAAGATATTCCAACCTTTTTTCAACAAATTAAAAAAAATCATTATTACTTTTCAATTGAAAGAAGGATTTATGAAAACATTATTTTAATTATTTAACATAATGTAATGTAAACACATAGTTCTTGGCCAGCGGTAAACACTATTCAGAAAATTTTATTTTATGTTATTTAAAGAATGACGGTTTTTGCAAAAATTCTCAAATAATTCCTCTCCGTAAACTATGGATTAAAATAAAGCTTGTCCAAATGCATTACTTTCCGTATTATCTACGAAGGAATGTAGTTTTGATAAGCGGGACCCCATTTCAAGACTTTGTATCTCGAACAGCAATCGCACTGATTGCCATCTGTTAGTTGACCTTGTTTTTACAGGCTCTTTTCTTTTTGTTATAGTAATGATTCACGAGCTAGGTACAGTAAGAAAATCTTTTCATTCATTTTTACAACTTTTTATGACTTACAATGCTATCTTCAAACCCCTAAGAATTCCATGCTAATACAATGTTCGTATATCACTAAAATCAATAACTTTATATTTGTGTCGTTAATATGAGGCGTGTTCTTCTTTAAAAACTCCAAAGTAAAAACGAATGACCCTCGTTTCTCTAGTAAATTTATAATGATAGCTCCATTAACAGTTATGTGCTAATCCCACATAATGTCCGCTTAAAAGTATTAAGTAACTCTATAACGGTATTTCAAGTAAATTGTTATTGCCATTTTAATTTAAAATCACTTTCGATGTGGTTGAAGTGGGTAGATTAAAACTAGACACTGGATAGTGCGAGTACTGGAATAAAGTTGAAAAAATGTATAATTTTTTTTTTATAAATGGTGAATAATTAAAGAAAAATGATTATGCACTTTTCCACGGATAGAATATCGCTAAGTTGTTGAATGTATTTTTTTCCTTCTATTTTAAATTTTAAAACATATTTTATGTAATAATTATCATGAAGATTTTATACAATAACTAACTAACTAACCTTACCATCATGATTGTGACATCAATAGCATTGGCAGAAGTGACTTACGCACAATCAAAGTTCTAAAACAAGTTGGTTTTATATCTTTTATTTAATATTCAGTTATTTACTTTACTTGCTTTAAATGAGCCGTCGTCCTGTCACGATGGTTTATAATATCTGCATCCCGTAGGTATTAATTTTATAAACCCCAATTTCAAGAGGAAAGATCCTCCCGCCTCTAAATAAATTTATGACTGTTCCGATATAACCAGGCTTTAGGTGTGAAATACAGTTTCCCAATATTAGTGCTTAGTAAATAAACGATGTGATTGGCGTGAATGCCACTTTTGACTAATTTGAGTTCTTGATAGAGATATACAATATGATGGCTTGTTAGGACTATGATATCGATTACGTCAAAAAGAGGAGTGTTCAGGCGGAACAAGGTCTAAATACATATTACGTCCATTGCGGATTAGGGTTTTTTAAATAGTAAGTGGGTTTTTTTAAATAGTAAGTGAGGTTTTTTAAATGTCAGTAGGCGAGGGAATTTCAAAATTGACCATTTTGACGTAATTTATGCTAAATTTTACAGTGTCGCAACAATAATCTTCTAAATTTAATATTGCTATCATTGTATGTATATCTTTATACCGAATGAGTGTTGTAAAAATATTATATTGTCCTGTTCAGAATAAATCTAAGTGACAGCAACTTTAGATTGGAAAGCATATTTTACAATTTGTAAAATTTCATCCCTGATTACCGACAACTGAATAGCTCCTTCGCACACCGACGACTTTAATAATGCAACAATACCTCGATTATATAATTTAGGTATAAATAAGCTAAGTATTTTATTAACAATGTGCTTTTGTTTCCATTGTCATAATACACTCGTCGACACAAAATTCCGCCACCCTGAAATTTTGGTCAAGTTTGATTTTTAATAACTTTTTTATTTTTTATGCGATTTTCATGATTTTATTATCAGTTTGTAGATCAATTTATTGTGTTTTTTCCTTAATTATTTTATAAAGTAACATTTATACAGGAGTAAATCAAACTGTTGTTTTTTGTCGTAATTTCAAAACACCCTGTAGGAAAATTGAGGTGGGCAATTTTATTTACATACTGTTTCTTGTTATATTTGATGTATTCTAAACATTTCGTTTCTTGATTCATTCCATTTACTGCAAAATTTTAAATTGTTTTGTTATTGTTAATAAATTATCTTGTTCTATGATTATTATGTAGTGCATTATTATAAAAGTATTTTAAAAATAGTAATTTTAGTACTTACTGCATTGAACTATTTTTACAAAATTACGGCAAATACAGGTCTGTATTCTGAAAATTTCATGAAGATGATTAAAAAGACTCGAAGCGTAATTAAACGATAATTATTGAATTTAGAATTAAAGTCTTAAAAGTTGGAATTAGAAAATCAGGGCCGTATTAGAAAAAATTAAGTTGATGATGAATGCTTGAAAATGAAACGTCGTATAAAAAAATTTGTTATGTATTCTTTGAGTTTGCTAAAAGTTGCTGTGAGAATGTTTCGTCAGTTTTGCTCTAACTTTAATATTAACGTCGAAAAAAAATTTAATTTAAAATTCAAAATTTCAATTTTTCTTAAATAACTAACCCGAACAAAACTTAAAAATCTTACCAAAACTTTTTCTACGGCATATTGTGCTTTGATTCCGATACTTTTCCCCCGTTACATCGAAGTTGTATCTGTCACCATTAACGGCATCCCCATAGAGGCCCTCCTTATCTTGGGCACGACTATCATTTCGGAGACGTGACTTGCCTATTGAAAGTAGAGTAGTTAGTGGCAAAAAAGTAAATGTTCTGGTTAAGGTTGGACATTCTTATAACTTTTCAGATAAAGTTGTTAAATCTATAGTTAGTCCTATGAAATCGTCGAGCAAAAGTTATGATTTGGTGTTCCTCTTCCCAATTTGAAATCCTATTTGTGACAACAGTTCACTACTAATGTCAACAAGGAAGTTAACAGTCATCAATATTAGCCTTAAATCTATCAGATTACGGCTATTAATCATTGCTTCAATGTTAAATAGGAAATACAAGTTATTGTAGTTGTAGACATAACCTTCGGGTGGGGAATATTGCCTTTGTATGCTAAATGCCTCGCAAATTTGCATTATACCTGCTCGATACTGTGGATATATCTAGCATAGAACTGGCTCCATATAGAACAGTGGTTTTCAACCGGTGGTCCGCGGACTATAGGTGGTGCGTGGCTCACTTTCAGGTGGTCCGCAAGAATACACTTGGTACATCCCGACCGACTGGGCAGATCTGCAAATCCCAAATCTGCTGTTATTCGGAGAGTTATTTGAAATCAATTCATCGTTAAAGTTAGGTGACCTACCTGATGATATCCACTAAGAGGTCACTGAATTGCAGGATGATGGCACATACAAAGATCCTTTTAGTTCATGTGAGGAGGTCCCCACCAAAACGTTACATTTCAATAATAAATGATTTTACAAAATTTCACAAAGTTTGGTATCATCGATGATGACTAAAGTAAGTTTTATTATACAAGGGGGATTAATTGACTTAAATAAGCAAAAACGATTGGGTCATTCATAAATTTAATTTTTTTGGTTTTTAGGTAATGGGAATTATTTTTTTTAAAAATGTTACTTTTTGGTGCAACTGATTAGTAATGTAATGTGTTGGTTGTACCATTGTAGAAATATTCCTTTTTGATCAACACCAACTAATAAATATCATTTTTTGGTACGACCAGAATAAAAACAGAAATTTTACAAATATAGGAAATTTTATTTAAAAAGTTAAACTCTAAGAGCGCAATCTTCTTCGCAACAATCACATATTTCTACTTATGGATCAACTTCAAACTGTTCGATTCCAAGAGTTGGCCTCTCTTCATCCAACAGCGTTTTAAAGAATTCCAGATCATCAATATCTCTCCATGATTCTCCGAACTGCTTCTCCAATAAATTCGATATATCTTTCTTTTCCTCATTGGAAATTTTCCTAAATCAACACTCATTGGCAATGTTGTGGGTATCTAATGAAAATAATTGCTTCGTGTGGAAACTGAATCAAACTTTTTTACCGTTTTTTATTTAGTTTCGACCATCACACAAGCAGTAAATTATTTAAAAAGGAAATTGTTACGTATTGTTCCGAACTATCCGGAGCGATATTGGTAAAGAGTACGTACAAGGTGGAAATGTAACGTTTTGTTGTGCCGAATACAACAGCAATTCTAGCTGGCAAAATTGTGCCTCAGGGCAGCACTCTTGGACCTCTACTGTACACAATATATACATCAAATTTTTGCCACTGCCTTAAACACTGTAAGGATCACTTATATGCTGACGATACCCAACTTTATTTCTCATTTCTGCTTTTGGATATCAATAGTGCAGTTGATTAATACTGCTACAAGCTCTGCTTAAAATTTCGGAAGATCATGGCCTTAAGCTTAATGCTAGTTAAACGTGCGCCATTATATTTGATATTAATACCAAAGAAACATTGCTCAGCAAACAATGATATTGCGGTTGGGCCATGACGTCATTCCCTTCATGTCCAGCTGTAAGAGCCTGGGATTCTTTATTGATTTTAAACTGATTTAGTGAACATGTGACATCTTGTCTTCAACGAGCTTATATATCCTTAAAACTCATATATCCCCACCGGCACTATTTGACAGCAGGAATAAAAAATTACTTTGCGAATCTCTGGTGCTCTCACACTTTAATCATTGTGATAGTGTCTATGGACCGTGTCTTGACAGTCTGTTCAAAACAGTTGCTTGAGGCGTATAAGGCGACCTAATCGAGTTTCCCATAAGCTGAGGGATGCTCAGTGGCTGTCAATGAGCAATCGCAGAACATTGCACATATATTAGACATATCTGTCTTTTTTATAAAATTCTTAAATCTAAAACACCGAAAAAATATCTGTTCACCAGGATATCGTACAGAATGGATGTTCATCATTTAAATTTGAGAACTGGACATTTTTTGACAATACTCGCCATAAAAATTTATAAACGGTCTTTTCTCTATAATATATCTACCTGCGGCGATGTCATGGTTGGTCCAAGTTTTCACTTATCTTGCAATATGTTTAGAAAGGGTTTAAAGGACAAAATTTTTAGGATTCAATGAAATTGAAAGTGGGATTATGTGTGTGATGTTCATGTCAGGCTTACCTAATGTTATTTGTTATCTAACAGGTAATAGTGGTCTCTATTTGTTTTTTTCTTTATACTATATACTTTTTCTTTTATTATAATTTAATTGAATTAATTAAATGTTTCTAGGAATATACAGGGTGTTATGGAAATGACTTATTATATTTAAATGGGTGACTCCTACGGAGTCCTAGAGAAAGTCTACATACTTTTTTTTTTAAATCGAATATCTAAATACTAAGGTAAAAACCCTTTTTACCCACATACTGTCGCGCCGTTACATCTGGATTCACTTAGCAACAATGGGGGTTACTAGAGTATACTAACAGTGTTGTCAGATCACACCGCGTGTCTCGCCCTTACTTGAATACTGGCGGCGCGCCCTTCATACTTCAGTAGCCTTCGCGACTTCTACGACGTCGAGCGTTCCACGTGCTTGACGTATACGAATTTTAAACGTTTTGTTAGTTGTATTGCCCGATTTTTGATGTGATTTAAAATATGTGTGATAATATCTACTGTTAGTTCTGTTGAAAAGCATACTTTTTGTGTTTTATTGTTTTATGGAATTTAATTATAAAACGGATTATTTTAAAATAAGATCGAAGGTAAGAATATGTACCTTAAAATTGTAGTTTTCTTTGTCTAAAAAGTTTGAAAAAGAAGTGATAACGCGCGCTAAGACGTTTTGTTGTCAAAAACTGAACACGTGCGTTTAGAATTACAATGACAACACCGCCTACAATGCGCTGACCTCCTTTGAAACTTGACACTGCCTCAATAAAATATTGATTGCGATGGGCCTCAGGAGCGACCACGTAAATTTTGAGATTTCATATAAAGTGTATATTTCGCTTAATAATTCAAAGCGCCATTTATGGTTATTTTTCTTCAATTTATTTTCATCTCGAGATTTGCCGGTTTAAATATAATACGTCATTTCCATAACACCCTGTATATATTATTACTTCTTCCGGCCTATGAGGAATCGATATTTATTATCTATCATAGGACCCTATTTACCAATTATTAAAGTATTTATTATCATTATGTAATTCATATACATATTGCTTTGACCACTCGAGCTTTTGTCGATATATTGCTGTTGCTACTATACAAACAAATATATCCAAAAAAGATCTACTAACTGATCGTACAAATTCTAAAAACCGTACTGATCAGATCAGCCATCAGGAAATTCGTGTTTTACACCGTAAAGGTTCTGTCAAAGTCCTTTGTCCATATAGTATTAATAAATACTATTTAAATTATCGATTGGAGAAAAATAATATATTTGTTTAAATTATTTATTAATCTTATAGGTTATATTTATTACTATTCATTATCTACTCTATATTTAACTAAATAAACGCCATTACCATACAACACAAGTAAGGAGATCTTTTATAACCTTTATCGATTGGAGAAAAATAATATATTTATTTAAACTATTTATTAATCGTATAGGTTATATTTATTAGTATTCATTATCTACTCTATATTTAACTAAATAAACGCCATTACAATACAACACAAGTAAGGAGATATTTTATTATAACCTTTTATATACAGGATTTTCACTTTGTATATGGTTTAAAATAATGTCTTTATCAAGGAATGCTATGGTACACGGAAAGAATGCTCTTGTAAGTCTGGGAGGTATGCTGATTGATGGTGGATGGCGCATTAGACGTTTACGAAAAAGTCAATGGATCACTTTGGAAATTTGGAAGTTTTTACTATACCTAAATGGACATGCTCTCTTAAAAATATTTTCAGCAGTGCAGTGTTGTCACTTCTTTTAGAACGTATCAGCAACTTTAATAATTTAAATGGAATACTGCGTTTTATTTTTTTTAGAATCTATTAATTTTGTTAAGGAAAGTTATCAAGATTGATAGGGATTCTAAAGAAAAACATGATACATAGGGTGTCCCATTTAAATTACCACAGTTGCTAATACTTTCTGCCAGAAGCGACGGCACTATACAATTGGTAATATTTTGAAGAGAGAACATGTCCAGTTGCCAAATTTTCCAAAGTGATTCGTTGGTTAAGTTCTTCATAAACGTCCAATAGGCCATCCACCATCATTATTCATGAATCAAGTTTATATAATGAAAGCCCTAAGGAAGGACGTGTCTCACTTTCTTTCCTCTGGCGTATCCCTCCAAGGTACTTTTAATCTCTAAAGTTTTAAATAAATATTTTATTTTAGCATTGTTCAAACTTCGGCATCGGGTCTTCTTCCAATTAGCGGAGAAACAAGTACAATTATGGTCAAAAACCGATAAATAAGTCCAAAATGTGAACAAGGATTCTCGGCGTTACTTGAAATAAAAAGTAAAAACAGAAACCGGTTGGACGCAGGCGACGATATGCACTTAAACTAGCAACATCAACCCCATAATTTCCCTGCTAATAAAGCAGCTGCCGTCTCAGAAGTTTCAACAGAAAACTTTTTTAGAAAAACAGTTTTGCTTATGTTTTAAGATCGTTTGGTTCCCAAACAAAACTTAGTAATCAAAATTAGATTTTTATAACACGTGGTTCCTAATGTAACCGTTATAAATTATTGACCGAATTTAGCAACATTTGGGCGTGATCCTAAAAAATGTTCGCCTGCGGCACTTTTGCTTGGGAGCTTTTGTGCGCCTACCAATAGTATATCCCGTTATACGTGGTCCCTGAATAGTTCAAGTTTTACTTTAGTGGTCCGCAATTTCTTAAAGGTTGAGAACCACTGATATAGAAGAACAATATTCCAAGCGTACAATAAAGAAGTTTTATCATTATGAAAGTGTTGAGTGCAACATTTTAGAATTATCAACCTTCACTTTCATAATATTTCAGTTATATTACGTTCATATTTGCTTGAAATAAGTTATATGGTCTATGAATCTATTATTCAAACTATCCTTTTAAAAGTTCAAAAAGAGTCGTGATTTATTTTTTACATTTTATTTTTAAAATTCAATTCATATATTATCTTCTCTTTTGTATAGAAAAACGAAACCGTGGATACACGAACAAGCCCGAACCAATTGCGAGACAACATACAGCAATCACAGCTTTTAAAGGTTTATATTTTGTCTCGAAGTATAGCTTGCTTGTCAGGTCAGATAAATTTCAAGGTATCTATACAAAATATATATATATATATATTTATATAGAATATACTATAAACTTTATCATATCAGAAGTCACGTTAGTATGTGAACCGTTACGCGAAACCTACTGTCAAAGCTAATATCGAAAATAAAGTTATTATTTACTTTTAATAAGTCAGTGTAGTAATTTGGAATTTGCCACTATTTCTTTGTATATAAAGTAACATACCTCATATGGGATAAGTTGCATTCTTCCCTTAATTATTATAATTTTCAAGCCATTCAACCAACTTAAACAACCTTTCAATACTTTTGATTATTTCAACAATTAGTAAATTGTTGTTTATTTCCAACCAGTCAATTTTGAGGTTAAGAGAGTGACTCCGCTTCTGCTTTGTTGGTTTGGAGGTCTGTCGACGAATCCGAACGCTCGTGCTGCAAGACGAATTTGGTGTCTTCTCTCTGACTCTCCTCTGTGGTCTAGGGCGCGGTATAGAGTGCCTGGTTGATAGGGTCATACTGCTTTCCTTTTACAACTGGTACTTTGGTGCTGGTTGTAGTCGAACAAAAAGAAGGGAATGCACGTTTTCAGTTGGCAGTACAAAGATATGTCAAATGAACCATGGAATTTTCGTTTGAGTTTTTTTATTGTTCTTCCGTTAGCCGTCGAAGGAAGCGGCTGAAAGCCTTTTAATTTAGCCTTCCTGTTTTTTTGTATGGTGTCCATGTGGAAGTAGTAACACTACACACCAGTATCTACCAAGCGCTAAGCAGCCGACAATGTTCCTTCATTCCTAACCGCGAAACTGTAACTTGAGAAGCGACCTCTTGAGGGATCCAGGATGTTTCAGCATCACTGAACAGATTACACTGATCTGTTTCAGATACCTCAAGACGAAAAATTTCCTTTTAAATTAATAACCTTTTATTGGTAACCTTTTAAATTATTTATTGTAAGGCAATCACAACAGTACATATGTAACATTGTTGTGAAACAGTACCCGTATCCCACTAACAACACGCTTAATAATTAGCTTATTATATTCAAGAACTTACAAAACATGTCCATGCAATTTATAACACGACAGAATAGGCACGGTTCGAGAATAGCCAAATAATCTATCAGTTTAACCATTAACAATAACTCCGTTCATGTAATTTGCGCTATATACCAATCATAAACATACTTTCCGAGCCTAATATAAGCATAATCAAGGAATATTTAATATATAAATGCCCAAATCAACATAAAACCATATTTGCATGTTTTGACACAACTGTACAACATTCCGACAACTTCAGACACGTTAAGCAAACGTCTCCCGTCGTATTAAATACTGCATGTATCGAAGTGACACACAATATATTCTTTCTTTGTCACACCTGTTACCGAGGAATATTTAAATGCATTTTAAGACACTAAAAATGAATAATCTAAGAGTTCAGAAAATCTGTACAGTCGACCTGTCTATTTTTCACCTACATTCGACATTGCTAATGATTGTTTAGCGTTCCATCTATAATACCAACGCCCGGCAACCGGCGGGTCCCGACGGACATCTCGTCTTTCTATTGGCCCACGAATGCTGACGTGCAAACCCTTTCGGTACGAGACGCACTTTTTATTACCCTTGTGAAGATATCCTCCGAACTGTGTGTTACGAATCGACAGGGTTGTACGGGCGAGTGAAGGGGCTTCGCAATCATTAAAGTTAAATACTTTTCTTATCTACCCCGACTTTGAGGTCAATTACAGTTATTATCTACCCCCGACTTTGAGGTCAATTACAGTTATTATCTACCCCCGACTTTGAGGTCAACTACAATTCTTATCTACCCCCGACTTTGAGGTCAACTACAGTTCTTATCTACCCCCGACTTTGAGGTCACATACTAATACTACCATTTTACTACCAGTTTAACGTCTAAGTACTGAGTCATAACAGGTCGTCTCACACAACAGATTAGTGAACAATGTGTTAAAGATAATTAGTACTAAGACTACCATGTAAGTAAGCCCAACATCACAGATTGTATATGCAGTAGAAATTGTACTTTCTGTATTTATTACTTACCCGAAGATAATAGATATATTTTACCCTACAAATTGTTTAACCTTACATTTTACCCTAAAACGAACCAGCGACCACCACCTAGGGAAATACAGTAGTACCCAGTAAGTCTGAGGATTGAACCACCCGGACCTATCATTTGGTCCTTCGAGCCGGATTTGTGAAAGTTAGACAGTTGTAGGAAAAAGTATAGAAAAATACTACCAGTTCCAGAAAGGGAAAAAATAAAAATACTACCAGTTCCAGAAAGGGAAAAAATAAAAGAACTACCAGTTCCAGAAAGGGAAAAAATAAAAGAACTACCAGTCCCAGAAAGGGAAAAAATAAAAGGAAAACTACCAGTCCCAGGAAGAGGAAAAAAGGGAAAAAATAAAAATACCAGCAGTCCCAAGAAGAGGAAAAAATAAAGTACCAGTAGCAAAACAAAATAAAAGTAATCTCCAACGTCAGTAACACACACGTTTAACAAAGTAAAAGAAGTAAAGTGAGCAGTAAAGTGACAAGTAGTGAAAATTCAGCGAAGCAGTTCAAACGGAGAAAAATAAAGTGGAAAAATTTGCAAGAGAAGTTCCGTGGAAGTGGAATAAATAAACTGTCATCAGAGTGCCAAGGTGCAGGAAGCAGTGATCGTTATAGAAGTGCAGTGAAAGAGACTTCCAGGTTCCCGACAGCGAATGGACAACGTAGCCTGACGAGACCAGTGATTAAAAACAGGATTTTACAACAAGTGTACAAGGTATCGAGGTTGGAAGGCCAATAAAACACTTTCCAACTGGTTTTATGAGATTTTAATTGGTAGAATATTGTTGTAATTAATAAAAACAAGCTCAGCAGTGAGAAAGAAATCTAGAATTCAAGGAAAACAACAATATTCTAGCCAAGAAGCAAATTTAATTTAGTTAAATTTAGTAAAAAAGGTATAAAAATAAGCACAGGTTAGTGTCAGTACCAAAAGGTATAGAAATAAGCACTAAAAGTTGACAACTATCGAGAGTTTTTCTTTCAGGAGAGCATCATACATTTTTTGCAGGAAATTTATTGAGAAAATTTATTATTTGTTGAAATAAAGTACAGTGTATTCCAAGGAAAGAGTTTAAATTTATTTTATTGATTTTGTGAAATCAAGTACAGTGCATTCCATGGAAAGTGTCATATATTTTTTGCAGGAAATTTATTGAGAATTTATTTGATTATTGATACCCCGTACAAAGTGTATTTCATAAACAGTGTTCTGATATTTGTTTTCAGGAAATTTATTGACCAGTTATTGATTTTTTGGTAATATTAGAAGAGTGTAACGTTTCAGTGCATATTGTTTTTGATATTTTTTACAGCAGTCAAGCAATAAAATTATTGTTTTTAAGCGCACAAGTGACAGTAGTATTTTCAATCTCAGAACTTTTAAGTCAGACTTTTTAAAATGGAAGAACTAGATCTAGATAGATTCGTGCAAATGCGTGGCACGGCGAAGGGCGCAATCACGCGAATAAAAAGGTGGTATGACCTAAACAAAACAGACCAAGATGAACTATTACAGGTCCCTCACCGGGAGGAAGCGTTGAGGAAAGCATTTCAGACTTATTCAGAGCTGCAAGATCAGATAGAAATATTAAACGAGAATGACTTAGATAGAGATGAGATCGAAAAGAAGTACTACCGGTTAATGGCAGAGTTTGATAAAATTAAGGATAATAGTGCGGCGCCAATCATAATATCACATAAAGTATCACCGCAAATAGTGTCCAATGTCAGGTTGCCCGAGTTAAAGGTACCCTTTTTTGACGGTAGTATCGCAGAATGGCGGTCTTTTGCAGAAGTTTTTAATGCTCTGATCATTCAGAACTCGACCCTTGGAAATGTTCAAAAGTTAATTTATTTAAAATCGGCCTTAAAAGGGGAAGCCTTTAAATTGGTAGACTCGCTTGAACTTATAGCAGACAATTTTGATTTGGCATGGGATATTTTAACAAATAGATACGAGAACCTAACCTGTGTGCTTAATAGTTATTTAATTCAACTGTTGGACACCCCTGTTATGACAAGGTCAAATTCAAGTAATTTACGGGATTTTGTAGCGACAAATAAAAAGACAATCGAATCTTTCAAAAAACTGAAATTAACGGAGACACAACGATTCGAATACATCGCACCCTCAGAACGAAAGTGACATAATTCAAAATTTCATGATTTTTATTTTTCATAATAAAACGACATAATTTAGCCCCCTCTATTGATACCCAGTGAAACCACGTGAAAATTCGAACTACAAATCAAGATACCTGTACTGATGTCTTTGTCGAATTAAACGAGTATGCGCCCGATTTCAGCATTAAACTGACATTATTTAGTCTTGCTCCACCAGTCGGAGTGTGTAGTTGTGTGTAAGTTTAAATCTGCCACTTTATTACCAAAAACAGGTAAGTTTTATTTGTAAGTTTCTGTGATATAATGACACAATTCTCATTCAGTCGTTTTAGATTTAAATTTGTTTACTTTTAAACGAAAATATTTTTATTTATGACGATTTATTACTAAAAAGGCCGACGGAAAGTGTGTGATTTTTAAAAAAAGTGCATTTTAGTTCTGAAATTGAATCAAAACATTCATAATATTTTGTTAAGTTTCATTTTGCGTCATTTTATTTTAGAAACCGTTTTAGAACTGATTGTCACTTTTCTAGATGATTCATTTTAGCCTTAAAGAATAAACTAAATTTTTATTTTTTTTTGAATATTAAAATGTAGCTTTATTTTTTTTGTATTTTAAGACAATGAGCGAGCGAGGAAAAAGAATTATGGCTCTGTTATGTGGCCCGACTAACAAAAATTGTACATCTGATACTCCTAATCCTTTGATTGAACCAACAGAATCAGAGAAATCACCGCTGCCTGCGTTAAATACTTTAACTAGGCAAAATGTAAACACTTTGCACACAGTTCCACAGCCAGTTTTTGTGGAGTCATTTCACCCCACATCGCTTCAATCCATTGCACCTATAGTTATCGAGTCAAACGAAAACAAAGAGGTAAGAATATTTTTTTAAATATGAACCTGCAGCTTTAATTTTTATAAAATTATTTTAAGACAATAAGCGAGCAGGGAAAAGGAATCATGGCTCTACTATGTGACCCTAGTAGTGAAAATGGTATAACTGACAATTCTGTTCCGTTGATTGAACGAACGATACCAGAGGCATTACCGCTTACCACATTAGACATTTTCAACAAGCAAGATGAAAACACCTCACTCACAGTTCTACAGCCGGCTTTTGTTGAGTCACTTCAACTGGATCTTAGCAAAAATGAACTAACACCGATGCAATCTGTTGCTTTCATAGTTACCGAGTCAAACGAAAAGAAAGAGGTAAGAATATCAGGTCTTTTCAATCCCTTTATTTCACAGCAAAAATAACTCAATATTATTTGACCATAAAAAAATATAATCCGATAAAAATCTTTCCTTCCTACTTCAATAATCTATGCCAAAAATAAAATCAGACAATAATAATAATCGTTTTCTAAGCTTCCACAGTAATACATTTTTACTATTTTTTTAGAATTTTCAAACCGGCCAATTACCTGAATTCCAAATAGAAATTGATAACGATGCTCCAACAAAAATGAAAATTAGACGAATCAAAAAAACAAAAAGTTATAAAATATCGCCAATTCATTCTAATGAATCAGATATTGACGCAAGCGATATTGATCCAACTTATTATAACGACGAAGATGAAAGAAAATCAAAGATAAAAACTCTTTTCAAATCTAGTTCATCTAATAACACTTTCAAAGAAATTAGCAGTTCTTCATCTTCATCTGAATCCGATGGACCTGATGACCCAACAGACCGAGCAGGAGACAGTTCCTCATCCGAAAATCAAATAAAAAGCAGAAGCACCAGAAAAAGACAACGCAATCCCAGTGAATGGACAAGCCTATATTTCTGTCTCAAAATCTAAAAAAACCGTACATGCGAAAACAGTTAAACCTTCTTGCCCGGCAACTTGCAGACTTAAATGTCCCGAAAGGGTATCGGAAGAAACAAGACAGAATGTATTCACGAAATTTTGGAAGCTTGATGATCTGCACAAACAGCGACTGTTTGTGAATTCCTGTCTGAAGCAAGTAGTTCCCAGATATCAGTATAATTTATAATTAAGATATAATTATGTTTTTTATTTACCTTTAAATAATTAAGATAATGCTCAAATAACATTTAGTTAAATAAATGACAATAATAAATAAAAAATAATAACAAAACATTAATTCAAGTGTTTTTTTAAACAATAATATTAGTAATAAACTAACTTAACTGGAAAATTGTTCCTCAATCGTCACTCGTATAACGGCACATTTAAAAAAAAGTCATTTAAAAGGTTCATGAATTTAGTAAAAAAATGAAATATTTCAAAAAAAGAACATTGAAAGCGTTCAAAAATTTGGTAAGAAAATGACATTTTTTGGAAAAATACCTTTCGATTTTAAGAATTTAGCAATAAAACGACACTTTTTTGTTTTTTCTTCAAAAAGTGGGAAAAAAGTCAATGATTTATTTTCTTAGCAGAAAAAAAAGAAGACAACAATATCCTGCAAAGATAATCAATTTATTAAAATTTGAATTACGCATCAAAATTGGCCAATTTCTAAAAAAATAAAAAGTGCAAAATGTTTTCCTTGAATTCCCTAAAATTGAGTTTTTTGAGTTGTGTCACTTTCGTTCTGAGGGTGCGACATGTTAGTTTACATACTGGAAAACAAGTTAGACTTTGCGACAAAACGAGCATTTGAACAAGACAGGGACTTAAACGAACTACCCATGTTACAAGACTTGTTTGAATTTTTAGAAAAACGTTGCATTATATTTGAGAACTTATCAAGTACAAGTAGTAGTTCAAAAGTTAAAAATGACAGAATATCTTTATTTGCAAGTAACAGTCAGAGTAAACGTCATTGTCATATATGTGGCTCGGCAGACCACACAGTATTCAGATGTCAAAGATTTTTAGATTTATCAGTGGAGCAACGCACAGAGTCAATTAAAAGGAAAAATTTATGTTTAAATTGTTTTGGCGCGCATTCAGCAGCACATTGCTTGTCAACAAGTACATGCTCTTATTGTAACAACCCACACAACACGTTATTGCATAGGCAAAGGTTTCAGTCTAATTTCAATACTCCGCGACAGAATCAAAACCCGAACTACACAGGTGAGCATCACTCATTAACAAACAGAAATAATCAACCACTAAGATCGCAACCGCGCGCGACTCCTCCAAACTTAAATAGACAACGCGTTTTTCCAGCTACACAGACACAAGAACCACACTTACCACCTGGTTTGACACGTGACGTAACTACGCATCCGAGGCGTGAACGCGATGGCTCTAGTGAAAATACCGAACCGGAAGCAGTAGCTTTGTCAGCGACAGTTAATAAACAAAGTACAGTGTTATTGTCGACTGCGCAAGTCAACTTAATTAACGCAAAAACCGGAAAAATAATATCTGCCAAAGCGCTTCTAGACAACGGAAGTCAAAGTTCTTTTATAACCCAGAGATTGGTAAATAAGATAGGAAGTGACGTATACAGACATAATTTAAACATTTCAGGTATCGCTCAACACGGGTTCCCTTCAAATAAAATGACAGATGTCACTGTTCATTCAAAAATACAGGAAGAAAGTTATTCCGTGTCATGCGTGATTTTAGATCACATAACTTATAAGCTACCGCAGGTGGCAGTAGAAGTGAGCGCATTAGATATCCCTGAAGATTTAAAAAGTAATTTAGCAGACGCGACTTTCCATGTACCATCAGAATTAGATTTACTTATTGGTGCCGATGTGTACAGCGACATTTTACAGAATGGACTTCATTCATTAGGGAAAGGTAAACCGACATTAGTTTGTACCTCGTTAGGTTGGATAATAGGAGGAAACATTCCGAACAATAAAACAGTTAAAAACTCGGAACACAAAGCATCGTTTTTTACACAAACAAACGAACTAGACGACATGTTAACAAAGTTTTGGAACATAGAAGAAACACCAGTAAAAAACATTTTGACAACTGACGAACAGCTGACAGAAACAATATTTTCTAACACTACAAACATTTTACAGGACGGATCATTTCAAGTAGATATGCCTTTTAAAAATATTGATGAACACAAAAAGTTGGGTGATTCCTATAAAATGGCAGAAAAAAGGTTTATTTCGTTAGAAAAAAGATTACACGGTGATTCAAAATTATTTGCGGAATATAAAAATTTTATAAATGAATACGTAGAACTAGGCCACGCCAAGTATGTTCCTTTAACCTTGACTAACATTAATAATGACAATAAGTATTTTATTCCTCACTTATGTGTCTTACGAGAGGACAGTGTTACGACAAAATTACGAGTAGTATTTGACGCTTCCGCGAAGTCTTCATCGGGTCATTCTCTGAATGATGTAACTTTGAAAGGGTACCAGGTGCAGCCTGAACTTTTTGACATTTTGTGTAGATTTCGTTATTACCAATTCGTTTTGACATCAGATATCCAGAAAATGTACCGACAGATCAAAATAAATCCAGATCACACGTTTTTACAGAATATACTTTGGAGAGAAAGTCCGCAGGACACTTTAAAATGCATAGAACTCCAAACGGTAACATACGGGACAAACTTTGCACCATTTGCAGCTACAAGAACAATACAAGAAATAGCTAACAATAATTTGGAAACCTATCCAGAGGCGTCTCAGGCCCAGTTACACTCACAATTAAATACACTGCTCAACAAGTCAGGTTTTTCATTGCACAAGTGGTGTTCAAATTCACAAGATTTCTTAAAGTCAATATCACAAACTCAGCTTAGTGAATTCGATTTAAATTTTGACAGCTCACCAAATAAAGTATTAGGTCTAAAATGGCTTCCTGAAGAGGATGTTTTAAAAATCGCGATTCCAATAGACATGTCCCATAAACAACCGACAAAAAGAATCATGTTGTCCACCATATCTCAATGTTTCGACCCTTTAGGTCTCATCAATCCCGTCATAGTAAAAGGTAAAATTTTAATGCAAAAATTATGGATTATTAAGATAGGATGGGACACAGTAGTAACAAACACAGACTTACTAACCGAGTGGCAAGCATTTCTAAATACTGTTTGTTTTTTGAAATCTTTAAAAATTCCCAGAATGATTTGCGATAATAAAAATATTTCAAAAATTGAATTTCACGGATTTGCGGACGCAAGCACATTAGCGTACGGAGCTTGCATATATATCAGAGTGTTATATGAGAATAAAACAGTAGCTATGAATTTAATCTCTTCAAAATCGAGAGTAGCCCCTATAAAGACAATAACCCTACCGAGACTTGAACTCTGTGCCTTGGTAATTTTAGCGAAACTAACAAGTAGAATTTTAGACATCTTTAAAGATACTTTCACGCATGACTCAATAAACCTGTGGTCAGATTCTAACTTATTCTCACTTATTTCAGTTCAACAACCAAAGGCGTACGAATTTTGGGTGGAATATTTTTCACATTTTTCAATATTTTCTCGACTTACACGCTCATTGGCGTACGTGTTAAGGTTTATTCATAATGCAAAAAATAAAAAAATAATAAAATTACAGATTCAATTATTACAGTTAATGAGATAACAAAGGCTCAAACATTCATAGTGAACATTTTACAGGCTCAATGTTTTTCAAAAGAAATCTCAGAATTAAAAAAGAATGAAATAATTTCACACCATCAGTTAAAAATGCTCAAATTATTCTTAGATGAAGACAAGTTAGTCAGAGTTGGAGGTAGGCTAGAGAACGCTGACATTTCTTTCGATCAGAAACATCCTTATTTACTACCATCTCACAACGCCACTGTCAGGATCATGCTGAAGCAAGAACATTTAAGGTTAGGACACGCAGGTGCACAATCAGTATTGTCAAATTTTAGGTTACGGTACTGGCCTTTGAACGGTTTGAAAGAAGTTAAAAACGTTATACGGAACTGCATAGTATGCAGTAGATTTCGAGCTCTTCCAGCACAACAAATTATGGCAGATTTGCCAGGAGATAGAGTTCAAATTTCACGTCCATTTCAGAAAGTAGGTATCGATTACGGAGGCCCGTTCCTAATAAAATCATCACGGTTAAAGAAAGCACCAAAAATCAAAGCTTACATTGCCATCTTTGTTTGTATGACTACAAAAGCAGTTCACATAGAATTGGTTACAAGTTTATCGTCTGAAGCTTTTATTATGACCCTGAAACGTTTCATTTCACGGAGAGGTAACCCTACAATTATTTATAGCGACAACGGTACCAATTTTCAGGGTGCTAACAACCAGCTACACGACGTGTATACTTTTTTCAAAAATTCGACAGCTTGTGAAACTTTTATAAATTATCTCTTACAAAATGAAATTCAATGGAAATTTATTCCACCGAGATCTCCACATTGGGGCGGTCTATGGGAGGCTGCAGTGAAAAGCACTAAACATCACATTTATAGAATAATCGGAAATTTAGCTTTTACGTTTGAGGAATTTTACACGATCCTAACGCAAATAGAAGCAATCTTAAATTCACGACCTTTATGTCCAATGACAAATGATCCTTCAGATTTCAGTTACCTTTCCCCAGGACATTTTTTGATTGGTGAAAATTTAACGGCTTATCCGGAAAAAGATGTAAGTGAAATTTCAGATAACAGATTAAAGTTTTGGCAGCAATGTACTAAGATCCAACAAATATTCTGGAAACAATGGTCTGTAGACTACTTGAGTCGTCTTCAAAATTGCCCAAAATGGTTGAAGAACACCGCGAACATTAAGACAAACGACATCGTGTTACTACTAGAAGACAACGTACCTCCGTTACAGTGGCCTTTAGCCCGAGTGTTAGAAACATATCCCGGTAAAGACGGTAAAGTTCGTGTTCTTAAATTAAAAACTCCCACTAGTACGTTCACTAGAGCTATCACTAAAGTATCCCCGATTCTATATAATGACTTAAATTTAAATGGTGACTAAAAATTATGCAGCAACCAAAATTGCGTATACTTTTCTCGAGTTGAAATACAATAAATGATATTGTGTTTATAATACATTCTACTTACTACATTTGGGTTTGGTAGCGTACCCTTAAACGTTACTGGGAGATACGGCCTACCTCCCTGGGAAACCTAAATAAGTCAATGATCTTTGCTTTTTTTGTTTGGCCCTTTGTTTCAAACTGAAACATCGTACGAGTTAATCTAAGTATAATCCTTCAACAACTCTTTTAGCCTACTGCTTGTGGCAACGTATCTCAGCTTTACGACCTGGTCTACGATTTTCATAAGTATTCCTACCCAGTTTTTGCCAAGAGGGCAACAGTATTTTTTAAAGTTATCCTGAGGCTAGGTGCGGATGAATTCCCATAGTCTGCAGAGGCGAGGTATCGGAGAATCCGGTGGCCATTAGCGGAGTGGTTCCCGTGGCGTGAAGTTATCCTGAGGCTAGGTGCGGAGGAATTCCCATAGTTTACAGAGGCGAGGTATCGGAGAATCCGGTGGCCATTAGCGGATGGAATCCCGTGGCGTACAGAAGTTGTATTAATACAAGTTAATTACTACAAGTGTAACATTCAAGCAAGTTTTTCTTCCCAATCACATTTCTATGCATTACTCAATCATTATTTCGGTTTGGTATCGTACCATAAACGTTACTGGGAGCTACGGCCGGTCTCCCTGGGAAACCTAAACAAGTCATTGATCTTTGTTTTTTTTAATTTGGCCCTTTGTTTCAAGGTGAAACATCGTACCGAGTTTGCTTAAGCTTAACCGCCTAACAGCTCTTTAATCTATATTCTTTTTCTACACTAGATACGCTCCTAGTGGCTAAACTTAATAGCGTGTTTTCACGGCAGATTTTTCTTCTGCACTTTCGTTGTATGTTACAGTTTACCTGTCCGCAACACCGGCTAGACTCTCTAGCACGCTCTCAGAGCATTTTTGTTTCTACCTTTCTCACTGGGGCATTACAGTGTCTATCAAACCAAAAATGTCAGTGTTCAGGAACAAGGCACCCTTCTTTTCTTCTACCTGTCTATCCTTCTAGGCAGCAAGTTCTTTTTAGGAGAGGATTCCTAAAAAACAAGTTTCTACCCGTTGCCAAGTGTGCAAAACAAGTTTCTACCCGTTGCCAAGTGTGCAAAACAAGTTTCTACCCGTTGCCAAGAGGGCACAATTTTCTATCCAGTACTTTCTACCTTCACTGCTTGTGAAACCCATGGTTCAGCCTTACAACCTGTGCGATGGTGTTCATGAGTACTGATGTCTACCATGGTAAGATGTTACCATTACTACGCTCGGATTGAGCTTTCTACCCTTTGTTTAGTTATTATCTTGTTCGATGAAACCTAGGTAGATTTACAACCTATCTGGAGCTTTCATTCATATTTACACTTTATCTAATAGTTAATTTCATTAGCCAGAGTGGCATTATTATTTATATTCTCTTCAGTCGTATTAGCTTAATAATACTGGTCCTTCGAGCATAACTTCATTTACTTCAAGCATAACTTCATTTACTTCGAGCTTAACTCATCAGATCGATTTTTCATTTAAAGTTCAAAATATTGTGAGTCAGTTTAGTTGAATCGCAGGAGGATTCAACAGGGGGGAGAATGTTGTGAAACAGTACCCGTATCCCACTAACAACACGCTTAATAATTCGCTTATTATATTCAAGAACTTACAAAACATGTCCATGCAATTTATAACACGACAGAATAGGCACGGTTCGAGAATAGCCAAATAATCTATCAGTTTAACCATTAACAATAACTCCGTTCATGTAATTTGCGCTATATACCAATCATAAACATACTTTCCGAGTCTAATATAAGCATAATCAAGGAATATTTAATATATAAATGCCCAAATCAACATAAAACCATATTTGCATGTTTTGACACAACTGTACAACATTCCGACAACTTCAGACACGTTAAGCAAACGTCTCCCGTCGTATTAAATACTGCATGTATCGAAGTGACACACAATATATTCTTTCTTTGTCACACCTGTTACCGAGGAATATTTAAATGCATTTTAAGACACTAAAAATGAATAATCTAAGAGTTCAGAAAATCTGTACAGTCGACCTGCCTATTTTTCACCTACATTCGACATATTGCTAATGATTGTTTAGCGTTCCATCTATAATACCAACGCCCGGCAACCGGCGGGTCCCGACGGACATCTCGTCTTTCTATTGGCCCACGAATGCTGACGTGCAAACCCTTTCGGTACGAGACGCACTTTTTATTACCATTGTGAAGATATCCTCCGAACTGTGTGTTACGAATCGACAGGGTTGTACGGGCGAGTGAAGGGGCTTCGCAATCATTAAAGTTAAATACTTTTCTTATCTACCCCGACTTTGAGGTCAATTACAGTTATTATCTACCCCCGACTTTGAGGTCAATTACAGTTATTATCTACCCCCGACTTTGAGGTCAACTACAATTCTTATCTACCCCCGACTTTGAGGTCAACTACAGTTCTTATCTACCCCCGACTTTGAGGTCACATACTAATACTACCATTTTACTACCAGTTTAACGTCTAAGTACTGAGTCATAACAGGTCGTCTCACACAACAGATTAGTGAACAATGTGTTAAAGATAATTAGTACTAAGACTACCATGTAAGTAAGCCCAACATCACAGATTGTATATGCAGTAGAAATTGCACTTTCTGTATTTATTACTTACCCGAAGATAATAGATATATTTTACCCTACAAATTGTTTAACCTTACATTTTACCCTAAAACGAACCAGCGACCACCACCTAGGGAAATACAGTAGTACCCAGTAAGTCTGAGGATTGAACCACCCGGACCTATTAAACATTTTCATTAATTTATGTCAGGTCCTAGGTAAGGTAATAGGTTCATGAATCTACTTCTTCCCCTGCGTAATTTCATTTAAATCAATCCATACAACCTTTATGTCCAGATGTGCTAATTTAATATTTGAACATTTTAATAATATACATTTTATTTTCAAGTTAAATACCTTCACAGCTTCACTGACACCTAAGGGTTAATAAATTCTTGATTATTTGTGTTTTATATCTGTGTTTTATTGAATAGTTTTCCAACCTAAACAACAAAAACATTTTCCCAGTTTATCCACAGTAAACTCGGGTGGCGCCCACAATACTGAAGGGAAGTTTATAAGTAAGTACCCCGACCTTTCGCCTCCGCTATAGAAAGCTGCCGGAAGCATGTGGTGGTTTTATATAAAAATCAAACAAGTGGCCGCATCAGAATGTAAAAAATGGCTAGGTAAATTTTATTGGCAACACTACTTTAACGCCATGAGAAGCCATATTCTAGAATTAAAAAACACTTTCAGTTCGTTTAGTTTAAGAATTTGTTTGTGTTTTCTTTCAATCATGCTATTTTCAAATGCACCAGTAGAAATAATTGGACCTTTTCGGGAAAAGTGGGCGTGACATGATATGTCTTCGAATCTCCATATACTAAAATACAAATACTTGCTTCTAATAAAAAAATTTTTGGTATTCTATAATATTTAAATATGAAAGGACCCTCACAAATCAAATGGCTCTCGGTGAAATTGGCCAAATTTTGGATATGTTGTTCCTCTCGGTGTCCAGATAAAAAGTCTCCACGAGCACAAAACTCGAAAATCTTTCCTGCGAGCAGTACCAAGCTCTGAAGGTTATTAACTTGTCTCCCCCCGTTCAGTCGGCCGGCCGAGAGCATCGCAGCGGCCCGCGATAGCATTGTTTTAATTATTATTATAAAATTGCAATTATTAATTGATAATAATAATTATGAATCAGAAATTTTTTGGTAGCAAGAAAGATAAATATCTTCATATATATCCCGAAAATGCAAGGGGAGAAGAGGTAAAATCAGCGAAAATCGGGGATTACCGGTCTCTAACCTTCAGAGCTGCGTACTGCTTGCAGGGAAGATTTTCGAGCTTTGTGCCCATGGAGACCTTTGATCTGGCCACCGAAAGGAACAACATATCCAAAATTGGGGCAATTTCACCGAGAGCCAATTTCCATTTGATTTTTGAGGGGTCCTTTGCCTTGTCCATCTTAAAACATCACAAATCGGAGAGTTTTTTATTTTTCCAAATATGTTAATTTTGGACTTTTTTTCCGAGAGGCGATTCAATTCTTAGTGATTTGAACAAAATATAAAATGAATTGTTTAAACATAAAAACTATTCTTGCATTTCTGCAAAATTAAGTGGGTAACAAGTCAGTCAATGTAGTGTTGCGTTTTCTAACAAATAGGGAAATCTTAAATATAAATACATTTTTTTACCATGGGCCATTGGCTCTTTCCTAAAATATATCTCAAGATTCTTAAATAATTAACAAAGGTATCTCGTACTAAGGCATACGATAAAACTGAAAGCTCGAGCACTAAGTGTGGCTAAGCAAGGGAGTGGTCCCTTATGGAGGGACGCCATAGGACAGGCATTGCGGTTTTAATGAGAAAGCGAAAGTAAACAACTATATCCATTATCTTGGTTACATTAATAAGACAAGTAATCAAATATTTATTGGTTATCGTGAGTAGGATATAATTATAAGATGTCTCATTTGATGCCATTATATTTATCAATTTTAGGTCCAGTATGAGTGACAAGCCTATTAATATATATATATATATAAAATATTTCCTCGTAATATACAATAGCGCTGTATAGAATGCCTGTTAAATGGATAGATATAGATAGAGAGATAGATAGATATATATTACTGCTTTCTTTACATAGATATTATTTTACAAATCATAATTACTTATTGTCTAATATCATTCTACTTTTATTCTTGCACCTGGGCAACTAAATGCCTGTTTGTGCAATTACAAAATAAATAAAACTGGTTAGCTGAATTTGAAGATTTAATTAAAATTCCAGCAATAGGCACCGAATTAGATACAGAATATTATTATACGCAAAGAGGAAGACCAATTTGTGACTAAAGACATTATAAGAGAACATAATCTAGATTTTGATAATGGATCTAATAATAGACCAAACAATCATGCAAGTAATCATGCAAAAAATATTATGCACTAGTAGGCCAACAATTGCTGCAAAAACTAAAAGCATATCCCCCCCTGGCCGGCCTGGAGAACGCACAGGATAATGCCAAGCCAACAAACCCGAGTAGAAACTGGACCGACAGTAAGCCAAGAGGTTGGACTGAATGAGTTTTTGTAAGAGCAAAGCAAGAAGAAATAATCTACCTGTTGCAGGTTTGCCATATAATACTGCTGAAAATAACACATGCAGAGGCAACTGCGAAAAGATAGACACGATCAGCCATATATTGCAGTCCGATAACCCACTAGAACGAATCCAGAGACATAACGAAGTAGCAAAACGAGTGAGTTTTTAACTGAAAACCTACATACGATAGAAACATGCATGCATTAAACAGTTAGATAAAGAATATAATTCTACACGTTCATTTAAAAAATGGACTTATTAGTATTCATTATGTTATACCAGGAAGGTATCATTTTTAAAATTCCCTGTATAAAAAATGTCTAGTATAGGATATACCTTTGCTTTGTTTTTCAAATTTTTTAATTTTCAACTGCATCAGTTACAAAGTAAGGTCAAATTATTATATACAACGTGTCCAAGATATGGAAGGCCAGTACAGGGATCTCGGAAACTGTAAGAGATACGAAGTCGGTTAAATGGAGATAATAAAGTTGCGCATTTACGTGCCTAATAATATGCCGTTTAGAAAGTTTTAAAATTCCGAGTAGTTCCGGAGATATCCGGAAAAAACCTAAATTCTGAAAATCGTTTTATTGTTTTCCTGTTTTTTTTGAGATCGAATTCTAAAGTAAATTGAACTTTTGCATTGCCACTTTTTCTGCTCTATCTAACAGCGTTAATTGTTTTGTAATCGATGGGCCATTAGTCCAACATAAGTAAAAAATTTAGAGCTTACTTATGAGATATTATTTCTAAAATTAGGACAAATATAGGACCGTATCCCAAAATTTCCTGATGTTGTTCAAAAAACCCTCGAAACGTCATTAAACCACAATGTGTCATACATCGTTGCATTCGAAAGAAAAAAAGCTATCAAATTCCAATATCAAGAAAACAGGACCATATTTAAAAAAAGAAAGTTGATAATAGCCCTTCGAAGACGACTAGTCGGATTACAAAACAATTAATGTTAGATAGAGCGAAAAAAGTGGCAATCAAAAGTGCAATTTACTTTAGAATTTGATCTTAAAAAAACCCAGGAAAACAATAAAACGATTTTTCAGAATTTCGATTTTTTCCGGATATCTCCGGAACTACTCGGAATTTTAAAACTTTCTAAACGGCATATTATTAGGCACGTAAATGCGCAACTTTACCTTCATTTAACCGACTTAGTATCTCTTACGATTTCCGAGATCCCTGTACTGGCCCTCCTTATTTTGGATACGTTGTATAATATAAAGGTTAGAATTGGTACTGAGGATGTTGTCGTGGACTCGGTGTACAGGTCACCAAATGGTAGCATGGAATTACTTGAGTCATTATTTTTGGAGGAGCTTTTTGAGGAAGAATTAATATGTAACAATCGAACTATTATACTGGGTGATTTTAATGTTCGCTGCGAATGTGAGAATCCAAATAAAAATAGACTGATGAAAGTCGTCAATGACGCAGGTTTTAAACAAATGTTCGACAGTGCACCAGAATCAGTGATGCGAATGCTTCACTCATCGATTTAATATTGACAAATGATTATAATTTGACAGAAGTGCCAAGAGATTTCCCGCAAATTTTGGATCACATGGTGATTGGTTGCTGCTTGGATCTTAAACTGACAGAGGAAAATCCTGTGGAGAGATCTGCACGCAATCTAAGTGCAAATAATATGAACAAAATTATTTTAGAATTATACGGCAAACAATGGAATTATGACTCAATCAATGTAAACATTTTATACGATAATTTTTCAATCAATATAACTACAGCTGTAGAAAAAATAGCGCCACTCAAAAAATTTAATGTAGTAAATGGAACTCCATGGATAAGTCCGTTAACATCTAAGGCACGAAGGGAGCGTGACAATGCGTATAAAAAGTGTAGGCTTACTAAGTTACAAACAGATTGAAATACATATAAGACAAAAAGAAACAAATTCGTAAATGTAACCCAGAGAGAGAAGTTAAATTATTACGAAAGAAATATAGATCAATGTAAGTGAAATAGTAAGGAGATGTGGAGAACATTAAAAGGATTAATAAGCACTAGAAAGAAAAATACAGCTAATTACGACAGCATTGAGTTTGAAGAGAAGACTGGTAGTAGAGAAGAAACTTCAATGCTTTTTACTCAAAAAATATAATCGATATCGCTGCTGGTATATCAAATGTAACACCTAGCTTTGAGGATGTAAATATGCAGCTACTTGAAGAGATGGATAGATTGCAACTACTGAATATTAATTAGTTAAAAAACTTTCTTATGAATCTGAAAAATGAATCAACATCAGATGATATCTGCAATGTCAAGTTCCTAAAGGATACATTCTGTGTCGTCGGATACCCCTTACTACACTTAATAAACACATCACTCAGAACGGGAACCATTCCCAAGGCTATCAAAACGAGCGTCACTGTACCTGTTCCGAAGACACTTGCGCCATGTAGACCAGCAGAATATCGGCCAATTAATTTATTACCCGTGATTGATAAAATATTAGGGACCATTGTATGCAGTCAGTTAAGAAAAATCGACCCTTCTTTATACGTTTGTTTAGAGAATGAGGGAGGACTTTTTGAACATTTGATTAAATAAGCTTGTTCAATGAACATTTTGTAGCGTAAAATTAAAATATTTTGTTTTGTAATATTGATGATGCGTTTTAAGTCCGAAACATGTTATAAATATTAAGTGTGATGTACCGTTGAATTCAGAATAAGAGGTAGAATTTACTAAGCATAAAATTAAATTTTCCTACTATTTAAAAAAACAAAGTTGATGATGGTTGCGGAAAAACGAAACGTCGGATTGAAAATTTCAGAACCCCGGCTTGTAGAGCAGAAAAAGTGGCAATGAGAATGTGAAATTTATTTTGTCATATCTTTTTAAATATCTTCGGAAGTAATCGGATTTTTTTAGATTTCGAATCGTGACTTTGAAGGGTTTAGCAAAGCGCAACTTTTCTCTAATTTAACCATCTCTGTATCTCCTGTGGTTTACGAGATCCCTGTACTGTGCATTCTTATATGGGACACCGTGTAGATTTATCTTAAAATATATATTTTTTAAATAATACTTATTATTTTTAATAATGACAACTGTCATAGCTCGCAATATTGTTAATAAAAATAGAATATTCATGTTGAATACTTGGTTTCGCGTGTGATTTAATTTATCAGTTTGAACAGGAAGAATAACGGATGAACGGGAAGAATAACGGGTAAACATAAACAACATTGCATATTGTTTGTTGGAGGAGGCTGACCTGAGAGCTTTTCCGGAAAAAAAGTACTTGGTTCGTTCTGATAACAGCAATGACATAGGTTTATTTACAAATGAGTTAAGAGATATGAGAGAGCAACTAAGTTTCCTTGGTAGGATTGGCAAACAGTATAACCTATTGGATCTTAAAGAACAATATAAACAATATAAAAAATTATATAAAAGCGTAATTAGAAAATCCAAAGTTCAAGCGAATGACAATGCTATCAGGGCATCGGGCAACTCGAGCCATGCATTATGGCAAATTTTATTAACAAACACAGATGTAGCACCAAAACAAGTACAAAGTACACAGTGATAGTCTGAGGTCGGAATGTTGCACATAACTTAATTCAAAGTATACCAAAGAAAGACTGGTGAATATCGTCGTCTTACTTACATGTGCCAACCCTGGAAGGATTTTCCTTTACTGAGGTGAGCTATAATGAAGTTAGGGATTGTATAAATCAATTGAAAAATAAAAATAGTAAAGATATTTTTGGTTTTAATGTTAAGATTATTAAGAGTGTCAACAATATACTATTGTTTACTTTAACCAAACTCATCAATCTGTGCCTTAAAGAGAATGGATTCCCTAATATCTTGAAGAGAGCACTGGTTGTACCTCTGTTTAAGAAGGAAGATCCTGAACAGCTTGAGAGCTACCGTCCTATATCCTTATTGCCAATCCTATCAAATGTGATTGAAAAGTGTATGTCTAAACAAATTTTACATTTTTTTGAAAGTAATGAGTTATTCACTAAGTGTCAGTTCGGCTTTAGGAAGGGTAAAAATACTGTTCAGGAGGTGCTTAATTTAATAACGGAGATATTAAACTCATTTCAGAATTTTAGATACAGTACAGTACTCTTCTGCGATCTATGCAAGGCCTGTGGCAACCATGAGGATGAGGAAACAGCAAGCTTATAAATTTTCTCAGAATAGCCTCGACTTGATACGTTCATACCTGAGGGGTAGATGTCAGGCTGTACGTCATGCTGGAGTGACGTGGGCGGAGGGTGACGTAACTATTGGAGTACCACAGGAATCCATTCTGGGCCCGATCCTATTCTTAATATATATAAACGATCTACCAGCTTCTGACCCAATGTCTGAATTTACAGTCTGTGCCGATGACACAACGGTGTGTGTTAGTGATGATACACTGGAAGAATCATTGGGGAAAGCAGTGGTGGCGCAGGAGAGGGCCTTGTATTGGTTTTGTAGCAACGAATTACTGTTAAATCAAGGCAAAACGATTAAACCCCCCCTCACCATGAGGGATATTGCTGCCATGAACCAAGGCACTCAAGAGTGCCCAGCGACTTTTGTGGGACAAACATACTGCGGCAGTGGCATCCAGGCTTGCAAGCGGACTGTACCTTCTGCGAGGCCTTGCGAGAAATGTCTCTCCAGTAATGTTAAAAACGGCATATTTTGGCATATTTCAGCCACACCTGTCATATGCAATTCTGGTATGGGACACTCCTGTGTACTTACCCTGCCTTTTATTTTAGATAATCTTTTAATATTTTAATGTGTTAAGTATTTGTCTTGGATTTTAACTTGGAAATTAGTAAGTTGCGCTAGTGGAAGATGGTAGGATGATTGGATACTTTTAATCTTATTTTATTCTTTTTTAATATATGTATATTGACGTGTGTAAACAAAAATTGAAACGAATTTTAATTTGAATATGGGTTTGTTTACAAATTTGCAATAGGGCACGTGACTTTTTATGAATATTGCATAAGCTGAATTTTCTCGGTTATTTTCTGCAATTTATTTTCATTAGAATTTGTAAGTTTAAATATAATAAAGCAATAACATCACCCTGTATGTGAAAAGTATTCATAGTTTTATATTTAAAAGGCGATTTTGGAACGCAAATCAATCATAAATTAATACGGAAAATAAAACTTCTCAGTCCATCAGTCACTGTAACACACCAACAAAGAAAAATTAGATACATCGACGTCTTAAATCACATCCCTCAAAGGCCATGAAGATGATGTACGGCATTAGATTGTACAGCCAATCGCACAAACAAAAAAATTATATACTATAGGAATTGGTTTTTCGACAACAAATTAAACAAAGCAAGGATTTAAGTTAAATAATACAATTTAGAAGAGGATCTAGTAAATTTGAAATAAATCATTTTTCTTAACTAAGTTCAGTACTAAACGAAGGCGAACAAGAATATTAAAAGAAAAGTTTGGCACTTTATACTTGAGCAATCAGAGATGTAATTAAGTTTACTCCCCTCGCGGAACAATTTCTTTATTTGTCAATTATTTTTATGGCAATTTCTTAGTAGAAATAATTAAATTTTAGTTGATGTTTTATGCTAGAAAGATAGTACAATACGCCTTAGATAAAGGTAATTCACCTAACAAGAAAATAAAATAATTTTTGATAATTTTATTTTTTAACCGTCTTGCTTAACTTCAACGTACTGGCGCCATCTTTATTTCATCCGAACAAAACTGATTCCTGTTGAATTTGAACATAGACATCAATCTTAATTCAATTAACTACCGTTTGAAAAATTACGCCTCGAGAGGTGTTTGCTAAGATTGCTAAGTAAAAATAAGTCTGCAGAAGTCATATTCAGACCACCTCAGGAAAGCTATATTTGCGCAGTAACCGTTGAACTTTGCCACTTTCGTGATTGTTGTAAAGAACGAAATTTTCTTGAGAGAAGTGTTTGTTCAAGAGCCGTATATAGGGTATCCGGGAAATTGTGGGAAATCTCTATGATATGAAGAAAACAAGTGAAAAGAGTACTGTAAGAGTACCATAAATAAAATAAACTTTTTTCGTATAGGCCTCCTCTTCGGAGATATAGGCTCCCAAAGAGCTCCAATGTCAAGTTTTTACACATAATTATTGAAACACCGGGTATATTACAATTTTTTTTAATATGATGTATACCAGGTAAGACCGTTAAAATTACTATCCAAGAAAGTGTTGTGAATTACTCATAGCTGCTGTGACACTCATGGCCCCTTTTTTAACGCCCTGTATGATAAGAACTTTAGTCAACTGTTTTCACATACCTTTTATTCACTAAAAATGAAGTAGTACTCTTCATTCATGTCGCTAATCCTAACCGTTTTCGAAAAACGTAATTTTATTTACACTAGTCCCCTAACTTCTCACGGGATAAATATGAAAAAGCGGAATTTTTAACATTTGATCGGAACAAAGATGTATGCTTATTCATTTTTGATTAGTTTATGTTAAAGTTAAAGTGTGTAAATAAAACACATAATTCTTTGATATAAATAGCATACTTTGGTTTCATAAGTACGGTTACGTAAAACAAATAAAGACTCGACTTATTGAATTCAATTTGGAACATTGTATGCTCATTCTGGAAGATTCAAATGCCGAAGGCTACAGGCAGGCACAAAATTGTATTTTTTATTGTCAGGTGACTGCCTCTCTGTGGAAATAACAAAGCTTTAAAAAAAAATTGAAAAGAATGAACGTCTTTTCGTCACAAATAAGACGGGTTTCTTGTGTTAATTGTTAGGAAAAAAGTAACATATTATATATAACATGTCCACAATTCATAACTACATAACTTTTTCCTTTTTCTTCAATTCATTGGTTTTAAATATGACATCTGCCACTTCCAATGAAATTTTCCTTTTAATTTCTTGACATTCCCAATGCAATTATCGCTGTAATTAGGCAATAGTTGCATTGTCATGACGTATTCTTATGCACGAGAGAAATATTTCTTCCTCTAACCATATGCTGATTAGATGCGTCGGGAACTGTCCAATTTCCGTCCACAAGCGCCTTGGTCTATATTACTTTAGAATAAGCGACTTTTTTCTACTACTTTCATGTTAAACAAAGCTGAATTTTATAGGCTAAAGCTTAGTTCATATTGATGCAAATCACGAAATGCGAATATTGAATTGATGACTGATTAGTCAATTTCAAACATTTTTCATAAATTTACCAATCAGAGCATTATTCACAATTCGCATTTCGTAATTCGCATCTAGATAAACTAAACTGTAGAGTGGTGAAAATTGGCCACGTTTTATTTAAAACTTTAGTTCCATAACAGGATTACGAAAACTCAATACTTGCATAAGCTTGCACCTTATAAGAGCTATGAACAAACAATTGAACATTAACAGCCGCGTAGTGACCATATTGCTTAGAACAATTTAAAAAATATATATTTAAGTTACTAAATTTTTTTGAAAAGTAGGGTTAATGAAACCAACGAGAAAAAAAATATATGGAATACACATTTTATATGACACTTACAGTACGGATTTTATTATTCCTATATGCAGGGCTTCCCGGAAGTCCTGCAAAAAATTCATATTTCTTCAATGCAATTATTGTGAATAAAACTCTTAATACTTAAAGTAATTTAGATGTTTCTCCATTTATCTGTAATATATTTAGGCGATTTATCTTCAAGTCTACACCCTCCAGTTATCCTCACCTCGGATAACAGCCTGTCTTGTGTGAGCTTAGTTACGTCTGTGTCAGAAACTGAACCCAGCTATACTAATAAAATTAAATCAGGTAGATTTTGAAACATATCGTTAAGTTCCTAACGCCCGCATTCTCCGTATTTAAGATTTAATTGGGATTGGCAAATCCGGCTTAGTTCAATCTGACTTATTGGTTATGCACCGTAATCGGTTTTTGGGAATCCAAGGAAACAAATTGGCAACAGTGGATTTTCAACAAATATGACGTGGAAAAGGGGATGACGCAAGAGATAACCCTACTTTCGTCTGACCTGACGGCAAACTCTGTTCTGACGTGCATTAAGAAAGCATTGAAATTCGTGATTAACAGCCTTTAAAACAGAATTTTCTTCAAAGTTTTGTTTTTGGAAACAATGGTGTTTAATATATTTTTAAGATGCAGAGTGAATATTTAAAGACATTATTATTGCAAAATTGCTTGATATCCTTGAGAGGTAAGCTGAAAAATCTAATTTACCTTTCTTTACGAAACATTGGCAGTTTCTTTTCCCTTTTTATAAAGTAAAAAAATTGTTTACAGATATCAAACGAAGCTAAAGTCGGATGATATGGACCCCTTTTCACTGAACATTCAATATCCATAATTTAATTCATGGAGTTCCAGCTATTACAAAGGATTGATATTTTTCATATTTAGTGCTAGAAGTAGAGAGGAAATAAATGCCCACAAAAGATAGCCCATAAGCCCATGGAAGCATATCGACAGTGCATTGCCATGTATAGCTGGAACCAGCGACTCTTGAAGTCGCGAAGGTGCTATTTTATTTGCAGCTGAATATACTTTCGTGTTAAAGATCAGTTGATCTTTCGTGTTAAAGATCAATTGATCTTTCGTGTTAAAGATTATTTCTCGAGCTCGTTTTAGGTACTTATATATGTTCCAATACCAATAATAAATTGTTTCTAATTTTTTGTGGCTAAATAAAAGAATGTTTTTATAATTGAAATATATTAAAAGAACAAGTATGTTTATTTTTTGAGGTGATATTAATATCAAATACTAGCAAGAAAGGAAAGCCCTCTCCATTGATAGGATGTCACTATCTACAGACCGGTTTCGAACTCTTTTGTTCTTGACTAAGGTAAGACTAAACTAATATCTCGGAAGAAAAAACGAAGTGACTTATTAGAATGTGGAGTTGGTTCCTTTTGGAAGTTTTTCCACGGTAAACAAAATAAACCAAATAATTAGAACGCATTGCAAGTTTTAATGATGTCACTTGTAACTGTTCTTTACAAGCTTTTTCGGTATCGACAAAAATATTTGAATATTCGGAGTAGGGATTAGATGGCTGAACATAACAAACAAACGGAGAAACACAAAATTTATTTAATGCATTTCTGTAGACGTCTTGTCTTTTCCATTGATTAATTGGGGCCATTGAACAATTTTTCAAATAATTTTTGTGTTAATTATTATTACTGGTAAGCTATTATTTTGATGTTAATTATGTTTTTCACATATTTTTAAATACACTAAAGACGAAATACATTTATTTATTCAAATACCAATTCTGTTTCATTTCATAAAATTGTTTCCAAGGTTAACTGAGTAAAAACAGTGATATTTACTGCGTCGAAATGTGTTCAGAAAATTAGTCATACATGTTTAACAGAGTGCAATATCAAAAAATTTCAATGAATGTTTCTTGTTAACATGTATGTCCCAATGATACGAATAAACAAAGCACTTATTTTTGCTAGTTGTTAAGTAACTTTATTTTTAAATTAATTTTTCGAGAACTTATGCTTCTGCAAATTTGATTTAAAAATGATTTTAAACAATAACGTTATTCAGAAAAGAATAACGTGATCACTGTTTCTGGGCCACCGTATAGGAATTTTATGCAGAACTTCTGGGAAGCCCCGTACATTTCTGAATAGACGGGTGTTCTAAAATAATGTCTCTGAAAAATTTAGTCTAAAAACTTATTTTTACATATCTTGAATTTATTGCCAAATTTTAATTTTGTTTTTGAAGCCACAGTAATTCACTTTTTAAGCGAGCTTGGGTGAACAGTCATTAACTTGCTAAATGTGTGAGTTTTATTAAAAGCCGTGACAAAGGTCTGCTTTTTATCGAGAAGAAATAAAATACTTTGCACAAAGAATTGTCTGGGCTTTTTGCAAAATCACTTGTTCAATTTTGCGTAAAGTTCTGAAAGCTTTAAAAAATATAAGTAGAAGAAATGGAATAATATGAAAACCAAATACCGAATATAAGACGAGCACTAGAAATGGTCCTTCCTTAACAATGAAACAAAATACTTTGCTTGGTAATTTTATTTCTCAACATAATCTGCCGTTTTAACGTACAAAATGACGTTCCTTTCGAGTTTCTAAATAAAAAAAAGTCAGACTGAGTCACATCCATACGGGGTGTGGTCTAGGTCAAAAAAGTTACACTTGTCATGAGCTCTCCAGCTGACAATAACGAATTATTAGATAATATTGATGCATATTTTCAAGGATAACAATAATAGCATTCTAAACCATCGGTAATATAATATTTTTTCCACTACTACGCCATTTACAAAATCTTGTAGTTATTAATTTATTAATTTTATCTACGACTAGTATATAATGTAAGTATTATACTTCTGGGTTTTGCAGTATAATGCCATATATTATTCCATTAGGGAATAATAACGAGGGATTAATAGTCCTTATTCCCTCTTGCACAATCTCCAATCACAAAATATCTCAAATTAAATAACACCATGGAACCACAAAGTGTCAGTGTCAAATGCGTAGTGTTTGTGTATTTGTATTGAGATGGATGAAAATGAAGAGTCTTTTACTTGTACACATTCAGAAATTGTACAACTCGCTACAGCAACATCTACCTTAATACAGGAAATATTGAAATTTATAATAAAATGTACGCAACACTCAACAAATGACGTCTTCGAAAATATTCGACTGGCCCATTTCGCTGAATAAGTGCAAAATACAAACCATCTTCATTATGATCAATTCAATAATTAAATCTATGTTTAGAGTAAATCATGACGTTGATCTGGAAAAATTTAGCAAACTACGAGCATTTTTAAAAAGAAAATTGAAGGATTTCAAGCAAAGAAGTCTTTTCTTTCACTCTGACAACGGAACAAATTATTAAATTTATTGACCAAGCTCCTGATGAAATTTTTCTTTTGCCTACGGTAAATATGCATATTTAATTTGATCTATTCTCTACAGGGTCGGTTTAAAGGCTCGAACTTCTATCACTGCAGCCTTTTGGCTTATTGTGTACCCCGATCTTATTAGAAGATGTTTGTTTCTTCTATGAGGTCCAGTAACCTTCTACCAAGCTCACGTGGGACGTTGTCACTACGTTGTATGTTCCCGAAGATATTTTGTCTTCAACGAGACAGTGCTACGCAGCGGTATATTATGTGTGCGGCGGTTTCATCCTCTTCGCCGCAGAGTCTGCATTCAATGGATCCGTTGTTTATACCTACCCGTTGAAGGTGTTTTCGCAAGTGGCAGTGGCCTGTTAGCTGACCCATCACTTGTTTCAACTGGGGCCGCGTCAGGGTTAGCATCCCATTCGATAGTATTTTCGATGGTTTTCCAATTACGGCCCGTGCATGTATTTGACCAGGTAACCCTTGCCATCGAGATTGGTGTTGTTTCTTCGACCATCTATCTAATGTTGTTTTTGTTGCCTGTTTTGATATTCCAAAGGCCGGCTCGGGGCCCCTGAGACTTTGAGCGGATCCGGCTCTCGCTAGTTCATCCGCTTTTTAATTTCCTAATATCCCAGGGTGACCAGGGACCCACTAGAGCTTTACCTTGTTCCCCCTGGCCGCCAGTGCTTTTAGGTTGGTATGGCACTCCAGTGTTGAAGTAAACCGATTGGAGTTCAGAACCTTAAGAGCAGCCTGGCTATCCGACAGGATGTAAATCTTATGGTTATGGTAGCCCTTTTCAAGATTTTGTAGTACACATGATGCTTGTATGGCATGAACTTCCGCTTGGTATACTGTGGCGTAGTTCCCCAGAGGAATGCTTTTATGTCCATCCTTGGTTTTACATCACTGGGATTACTACGACTAGATCTAAGAATATCGTTGTAGCTATATTCCGCGCTCGTAACCGTAATAATGCTCATTCTGCACTTGTAATGTAAATAACTATTACCTAAATCGAGTCATTAAGTATTCAAGTAAGTTTCCTTCCATTGAGTTTTAATATTCTAGTTCTAGGTCAATACAACCTACTGGTCTAATTAAGAACAAAAAACGTGTTGTTAGCGACAAAAATTAAAATATTCAAACAATGCCAGCGACCCAAAGTTTACGAATTCGTTCTAGTTTAATAATATAACCAACATTGTCGCTGCGGCGAAACTATGCATGGAAATTTTATTTATTGTTACTCAGTTAAAGAACCGAAACTTGTTGTTTCCGCTTTTAAGTCATGGAGTGCCGCAGAGATGAGGCGTGGACCCGTTGATTCCTATAATTTGCATAAAATATTTTACAAGTTTGATTTTAATGATAAAAGCTCAGTTTTTGCGGATTATGATTTCTCATTGTATTCACATCACTCGTTAGTGGACTAATCAACTTTCGACAGTATCTATTAAATAAATCATAAAATAATTTATTTGATCTATATTTATACAGGTTATGATAAAGAAACGGATCAGGCTTTTATATAGAATACCGTCTTCTTAATCAAGAATCGCTCGGAAATTTATTTTTTTTGAAATTAATTTAAAAGAAAAGCTATTTATACATGGTGCATCATAAAAATGCTACTTGCATCAACTTATTTTTTTTAAATAGAACATATTGTATATTTTTACAATTTTACATTTTACAGTCAATTCTAGACATGTATATGTATGATCCATCCTGTATAATATATTTTTTCTAAAAAAATATATTTAAAAAAAATAAGTTTGACGGGTTCGAGCGATTCTTGATTAAGTGGGCGGTAGTTTATATAAAAGGCCGATCCGTTTGTTTATCATAACCCTGTATAATCATTTATCGCACAAGATCAGGTCTCACAACGCCACTTGTCTTAAACGCAATGTGAACTAATTTTTTCGCATTTTGACTGTGTGATATTGTCAAGGGCGCTACATGAGCAAGGGGAAACATTTTGGTTTTCGTTTCAATTACGGCAAAATTGTTTAAATTCGTTTTACATTGATTAAGCATCAGCATTTTACGATGGCGACATCGAAGTATAATTATAATATCCGTTAATTAAATGTAGTCAGCAGTTTCGAAAAATAGAAATAAAGTAGGACGTATGGGGACGTTCAACCAAAAAAGAAAAAGGTTGGGGCTTTTTGCGTTGGTCACGACGCGAGGCGGTCGAGACCCGCTAGTGAGGTACCAGGGCTGTGTTTTATTTTTGTCATTTTGTTTGGGGGTTCGATCAGTTTTTTCTTTGTGAAGTTAGTGGTGGCCAACTCCCGAAGCAGAGTCCTCGCCCCAGTCATGTGGGTCGTTATTTGAACACGACGTCACTTTGTTCGAAAGGAGTCCTACACGTGGGTGTACTTCTTGCCAGTTGATCATGCACTTCATGGCATGAGGAAGAATATATTATTTGTAAAGGAATGACTCATGGATGTAACGGTCCGCTTCGATAATATGAGTGTCTCGATTTGCTTCTTAACAATGGCATCAAAGGCTAAATCTGGAGTAAATAGACCAATCTGCAGAGAAGAGAAGATAAGATGATATTATATTTTTATCCCAGGGAGAAATCAAACAGAGCAAATAGATGGTTATTGGTTAAAATCAATCCAAAGGGATGTAACAAAAAGTGTTAAAAACTATAATACTTTCAGATAACTTAGAAGATGAGTTTATAAATGGAAACGCTGTAGCTGCGCCTTACCCTTGTACTGTGTTTTAGGGAACCCATTAATGCCGGTAGCACGGCCGCAACCACAGACGCCCTAGGCAAAGGCGCTGATTTACGGGCCGAATATGCAAACTTAAAAAAAATATATATATATGTGTCAAATATGAACTGGAAGCGGCAAGGGGGCGTATTCTACAATTAGAGAAAGAAAATAGCAAGTTTTCCGAGAAAAGACGTAGTGAAGAAGAAGAAGTGGACGGGGACGCAGATATTGTGGATCTCGAGTGTGTTCGATGCAAAACATTGGAACAGCGGTTGGAAGCAATTAAGAGAATTGCAAATGAAGCCCCTACACAGGTCGATGACGCAGCGAGAATTGCAAATGAAGCCCGTGTCCGTGCCCCTGTCGATGACGCAGCGATAATTGCAAATGAAGCCCGTGTCCGTGCCCCTGTCGATGACGCAGCGAGAATTGCAAATTAAGCCCGTGTCCGTGCCCCTGTCGATGACGCAGCGAGAATTGCAAATGAAGCCCGTGTCTGTGCCCATGTCGATGACGCAGCGAGAATTGCAAATGAAGCCCGTGTCCGTGCCCATGTCGATGACGCAGCGGAAAGTGATTCTGTGGAGTCTGACGATGATCGGTACCTCGATACAGTTGCGCTCGCCGCAAGAGCGAGGAGAATTTTTAAACGATACGGTATAAACCAAAGTAGACTTGCTTCAAGAGTGTTCAACCTATCAAAATCTGTAATTAGTGGCAGATTAAACCACCCACTGCCATGGGACTCTCTTAAGCCCGAGGGGAGAGACTTCTATAGGAAGTTACAGAAACTTATAAGGGATAGAAATGCAATAAAAATGTTGAGAGGACCAGATCTTTGGAAGTTGGCTAGAATGCACCACGATACCATTCGTAAGAATAAATTTTAAAATGGGGACCATTTTTCTCAGGGTGCGGGTATGTCAAGGGCGCTACATGAGCAAGGGGAAACATTTTGGTTTTCGTTTCAATTACGGCAAAATTGTTTAAATTCGTTTTACATTGATTAAGCATCAGCATTTTACGATGGCGACATCGAAGTATAATTATAATATCCGTTAATTAAATGTAGTCAGCAGTTTCGAAAAATAGAAATAAAGTAGGACGTATGGGGACGTTCAACCAAAAAAGAAAAAGGTTGGGGCTTTTTGCGTTGGTCACGACGCGAGGCGGTCGAGACCCGCTAGTGAGGTACCAGGGCTGTGTTTTATTTTTGTCATTTTGTTTGGGGGTTCGATCAGTTTTTTCTTTGTGAAGTTAGTGGTGGCCAACTCCCGAAGCAGAGTCCTAGCCCAGTCATGTGGGTTGTTATGTAAGTATTAACCATTGTAATCTTTATTAAAAGTTAAGCGGGTTTGGCAGCGGCCAACTCGCCCCTCTGTGTGCGTTACAATAGTACTCCCGTATTGTACCAAAGAGTAATCTAAACGTAAATAAATAATTTGTGTCTGGTGTTCCTTTTAAAATCTCTCTCTTTTATTTACAAAGACACCCCATCCCCTTTTCAGGTTAGATAACATTTAATAGTGGCAAACTGTTGCACGTTACTGTGGAACTAGTTCCACAGGGTGAGCTAGCGCGGGGATCCTGTACCCCTCAGCACAGGGCGAATCCTGCCGCGTGACAGGACAAAGGCGCGCGGATTTATATATTGTCGCGTAAACACCACCTATCGAGTGTGACAATATTTTCTCAATTCAAAATCGTTAATTAACGTGTACTTTACCACATAGAGATGTGACTTTAGGTATGTCACTGTTAATAAAACACAGTTTGACAAAAAATATATTATATACCTTCTCGTATTTTTCTTTCGATTTTAAAGGAGCTAAGCTCGAAGATTCTTCTCCAGCGGCATTTAAAATGTCTTCAGGTACCTACTATGAAAGTTTGTACTACTTTCATATCAATGATTATTTGCTTATAATTACTAACACAAAATACAAAAAATAATATAAACAAACCTCGTAAGAAAACTTGTAATAAACTCAAATATCTTTTAAGGTTACTCTCACTGTGCTCCGTCGTAGTCAAAAGCTATATTCATTTAATCAAACTTCACTATTCTAAACTTGTTGTATTAGAAAACTGTTTCTATGGCAGAGAATTCCTTAATTCCTGTCCTTTTTAATGAAAATATGTAATCGTTTGTTTTGAAATATTTTGTGTTTATTTTTGTAATGTATACATTACTTTAAGTAGAAAGTAATAAAATAAATAAGCCATATGAAATTCGGAAACCATTAGTTGTACTGATTTCACAATTTGTCACATAAATACTGAAATATTTTGTGTTTATTTTTGTAATGTATACATTACTTTAAGTAGAAAGTAATAAAATAAATAAGCCATATGAAATTCGGAAACCATTAGTTGTACTGATTTCACAATTTGTCACATAAATACATTTTTTACAATTTGTTTAAGGTTGAAGAAAATATAATATAGCAGAGTTGGTGCGAATGTCGCCTCAGCGGCAGTCGCAATAGCGAGAATACATAATTTATGGATGACAAAATAAATATACTTCTTTTAAGGAAACCTAAGTTGCTCAATTCTAATGAACCAAAGCATCGCACAGTGGCTATCATCACCCTTAGCGCGCAATTAATCATTGCAAATATAATTTTAAAAAATCTTAATTCATTACTATCTTCCAGCAAAAAATAGCACTTCTGCAGATATTGGTTTGTCTCTTTTCCACGGCAATTGATGGTAAATTATTACAGAGTCTGAAGAAATTAACAAATATTTGGGTTTGTCTCGCTAGTTGTCTAGAATATAAACTCTTATTTTTGTCGAAACCTATCATTTTGGTGTGTTCGACTTTTTCAATGTAATGAAATAAATATTAACCTGGATTAAAATTTCTGTAGTTATTTCAGCTAAGTATAATTAAATTTTAGAGTCGAAGGTCTATGGTTTCTGGCGGAGCCACCATGTCAGTTAGGTTTCTTATATCGGAGGTTTTTGAAACATCTTTTTTGATTTAAGATTGTTATAGCGACAAGTAGAAATGTTGTGATCTTTGTGCCGATTATATTACTTTAGTTTTATTTTTCAGATTTATATTATTTATTTAAAGAATTTTAAAAAAATAGTTATTGAAGTCCATTTCATATATTCCCAACTAAATTCATTAAACGAGTTTTTTCTTCAGTAATTTAAAGTTTCCTTATGCATAAAGAACCCTTTTCCTTAATGTTTTTGTTTCCATCACCTACTAATTGAGGTGACAACTGCGGACTTTCGGCTGAAGACCTGTCATTAGCCGCTTGATGTACATTCTTATCGGGCGGCCCAGCGTTCGTAGCGACATTAAGAAAGTAAGTACTATGAAACTACATTCAAGGCCCCCATTTCCACTTCATTTGTCCGGGCTGTAATCAGCCAATTTGAAAGGTTGTTTTACATGAACCATGTTTTTTTATTAAATAGCCGATAGTTATAAGAATGATAACAGATATGCCTGGTGGTAATTACTTTAGTAAAAAAATAAGTATTTAACTAACATAGGGTCAATGATAAATGAAGGAAACACCTTTAATTCGCGGAAATAAGGATTCTATATGGATTTCTAGGCAATCTATTAATTTAAATTGTTAATAAGCATTTTTTCTAGTATATGTCGTCACTAACATTCTTACGTTTACGTTCAGTATCCATTTGATGTTATTACAAACGTTTCTTTTCAGTGTGACAGTGAATAGATTATCTGACAATAAGCATGATCAGTGGACAACTTTTATTAATCTTTAATCATCCATTTATGTTATACTTTTATTCACAAAATAGTTAATAGATTAGTATCTATGTGATTGGAGCAAAGTACTTTCTATAATATCTTTGTTGAAATGCATTTTTTCTTATAAAAATATGTGGTCAATTACTAGAACAGCACATCTATTAAAGCGTCAGTAGTTGACCACTTTGGTCGACTACTGGTGTTAAAGGTATTCTGTCTTTATACATTTTATAGTTTTGGATATATTCAAAGCGAAGTTGACCACAGTTTTGTAGTGGTCAACTATTAATTTTTGTCCTGGTCAACAACTACTATATTAATTTTATTGTACGTGAGGTTTTGTAATCTGTTCAATAAACCGTTTATTTTTCATAAAAATGGCTGAAACTAAGAAGTTTCTTAAATACACTGAAACACAGTTGAGCAGACTCTTAGCGATATTTCCAATAAAGTTTATAACATAAGACAAGCAGAACGGCTTTGACAAGATAAATGGGCCCTCATATTATACTAACCAAAGACGAGGAAGACATTTTTTAGGCGGGTACTAGCAAATGCTAAAAAGGGATTTCCTATTAATAAAACAACCCTGCTCGAAACCGTCAGTAATATTCTTAAGGATGACAATCGTTTTTACAGATTTGGTGATAGGGCTGCTGGTTTTCAGCGTTTTTAAGACAATATCCTAAGGTTTGTCAATGGTATGCTGAATCTATTAATGGAGCAAGGGCCCTAACCTAAAAGACCTAAAAATCTGTGGTGAACGGATAAACACAGTCAGCGAGGTTAAGTATCTAGGATTAACCTTCGACGCCAAACTGACATGGAACCAACAATTAAATAAAAACCTAAACAAAGCAAAAATGTGCCTAATGCGGTGCAGGAACTTGGTTGGGAAAACCTGGGGACTCAAGCACCAGATGATGCAATGGCTATATGTCACATTTATCAGACCCCTGATATCATATGGGTCTGCGGTCTGGTGCACAAAAATACAGCAGATTACGACAAAGAACAAACTTAACAGTTTTCAGAGGCTGGTCTACCTGTGTATCAGTGGAGCGATGAGAAGCACCCCTACTGCAGCAATGGAAGTCATACTGGGACTAACACCCCTAGACATTCACATCAGAATGGAGGCTAACTGTAGCGCCTCCAAGATGATCACAAATGGGGAATGGACACAACACCCCGCAAACATTGGACACACAAGAGCCACGGACCTAATCAACGATGATGGTTGGTTATGCAAACTGATCGTACGAGAGCAACATACGATTTCACAAAGCCTTCAAGATTGACTGGAACTTTGATAAATGGACGAAAAGTGCCCTCACCCCCATCGTACGTACACTGGAGTGCCATATCAAGCTGAAAGAACTGGCGGCCACGGGGGACAAGGTAGAGCTCTTGTGGGTCCCTGGTCACTCTGGTATATTACGTAACGAGAAGCGGATGAACTAGCGAGAGCCGGATCCGCTTAAAGTCTCAGGGGCCCGACCTGGCCTTTGGGATATCAAACCAGGCCATAAAATCAACATTAGATAGATGGTCGCAAAAAACAACACCTATCTCGATGGTATGGGTTACGTCGTCGAATACAAGCAACGGGCCGTAATTGGAAAACCATCAAAAATACTATCGAATGGGATGCTAACCCTGAGGCGGCCCCAGCTGAAGGGCCTGCTAACAGGCCACTGCCACCTGTGAAAACACCTTTACAGTATAGGTATAAACAAGGGATTCATTGAATGCAAACTCTGCGGCGAAGAGGATGAAACCGCCTCATACATAATATACCGCTGCGTAGCGCTGTCTCGTAGAAGACAAAATATCTTCGGGAACATACAACGTAGTGATTGATAACTCCAACATGACAAGCTTAGTAGAAGGTTACTGGACCTCATAGAAGGAACAAACATATTCTAATAAGATCGGGGTACACATAAGCCCGTAGGCTGCAGTGATAGAAGTTCGGACCTTTAAACCGACCCCGCCTTTAACCAATAACCAACCAGGGATCTATACGACAATGGCATGATTCTATTCAATCTTATTTAATTGAAGAAAACGCTGAGAACCACCGAACCGGCTACGTCTTGCATATATCTATAGGTTTTACGAAAAGTGAACAGTTTCGTAATAATAAGCCCGTTTGTAAAATCAGAAAGTCCTTAACCCATCAATATTTCAATTCTGGTTTAGGTAGTAGTACATATACATAATTTCTGCAAGTGAATGCTAACCTGCCTCTGACTGATTTATTAGTTTAGCCAGATAACTGGACCACAATTCAGAATTTTATCGAGATATAAACGCAAATGTTTTCAATATACCGTAATATCGGTCAATCGGTAAATCAAAGAGACTCTAGTTTTTTCAGTCAGTTGTTATTGTTCGTTCTCTAGCACAAACCTAGAAATTTGAATTAATACTTTGATTAACGGTTTCCCAGATACTTCCTCTATTTGGTCATTCGGTATCAAACACTAATGTCCTGAAATAGTTTACAAATGTTAGTTTTTCGTTGTGGAGAAAAAGTTTTTAAAATTGAAAATAGTTGTATGGCTCCGCCGGTAATCGGACCAGAACCTTCCGTTTTCTGGACGGCCGCTCTTTCAATTATTACACTACGAACTATTTTAGCTATAGACGATCGTAAATGAATGATGACATATTTATAAGATCTATGTCTGATATTTAATCATCCTAGGAACTGGTTTAAGATACGTTGATTTAGTCTTGCAAGTGACTAGGGGGCTAATTTTAAGCGATTTATTACCAAATTCAGTAGATGCCATTTACACCGATAGAAACGTCTCATAAGAAAATAGAACAAGGGGAACAAGCAGTAAATCACCGACCGATATTAGATGCCAGCCATTAAATAGTGAAATAGTGGTAGCATAGTAAAAAATACTTCATTGACACTCTCCCGCGTTTGATTTCAAATTAATGTTTAGTTGATATTAAAAAGTATAAGTAAAAAGTAGCTGGAAATTTAGAGTTCTAATGGTCTAACTCAAGGGTTCACAACCTTTTTCAGTTCGCGACGCACTTAGAGATTTAGGGCCGATATTTGAATGTTACCTTAAGTTAGACCTTAGCTAAGGTAGCCTTAACGTTAAGGTAAACCTTTAAAAAACTATATTTTAAATTAATTTGAGGGCCAATTAACGCGTTAAGTTTAAGATTACTACGTCCTTAAAGATCTATTCCTTTAGATGAGAGTTAAAGAGAACTTTAACGTGTCCCAGCGTTGCCACGTCTGGGGAAAATTCCCCAGATCTGACGATGTTTGACAATTCTGGTGATTTGAGGAACACTTCTTAAAAACATATTCTGGAGATTTTTTTCCATATGACTTCTTAACATTAAAAATCCTCTAATGTAGTGTGTTAGCTCAAACTTCGTCAATAGTGAAATGATCGTAACACGATTTCAATAAATAATTTGTAATACTTTGTAGCGCCACCTCAAAATATTTAGTTTTGGAAACATGTGTACGATTGTAAAGATCCGATGGTAATTATGCTTTTCCGTATATCGATGGTTAAACGGCAGAAGGCCCTAACCCACGATTTTTAGAAATTTGTTTTTCTTTATTTTTATTATTTATAAATTCAACTTTATCAGTTACAATTGGCCCTAAGCCTCTAAACGAAAGTATAAGCACAATTATTTGCCTTGATATTTTCCTAAGCCACAATTCAAACTAAATAAAGTCTGTTCGAGTCACCTGTTTTAAGAAAAAATCTAGCAAAAAAAGACCTATCCAACGTATTTCTCATTATTATTAACATCAAAATGCCCTAAGCCACAAAATCTTAACTGCCTATTCAAATACCACTTTACTGGAAAAATGACCATGTTTGTAAAATATGGCAACATCGTCTAGTTTATCGCTGGCATTCCAGCTGTGGCGATACAAAGTTTAACCGACGTTTTATTAATATCCTGTAACAAATAGAAGAAATAGTGCGATATCAAATAAAGTTTTGAATATAGAGGTAAGTTCAATGTTTAATATCGTATTTTGTAGTTAGTGCAACTTAATCCCAAAGAAATATTTTCATATTTTAAAGAAGTTCTTAAGTTCGAAGCCGTTTAATAGGTTATGAGGCTTAGGCCCTTTTGACTTCTAGCGGGTGAGGGTTGGGTCTTATTTTTTTTTATCTGCAAATATTTTATGAGGCTTAGGCCACTTAATTTTTTTAAATTTGGCCAAATTAAAAATGTTATTTTTACTTATTTCAGTAACATGGAAGTGTCCAAATTTAAAAATAGAACCTTGAAGATGATTGAGATGGCAACTTCAGAAAAAAATAGCAATGAACACATTATTGAAGAATTAATAAATTTCAATGACGATGATGAGCTGCTGGAGTATGCTGACAAAGTAGTCAGTACTTTGAAGGGTGACTTAAAAACTGATAAATCCAGTACGCTTAGCGAAATTCATAATTTTGAAGATAATGGGACACTTGGTGAAAATGCTGAATTAGTAGCAAATGACGACCATGGTTTACAAAACAAAAATTTGAATTTAAATTATATTAAAACAAACGAAGTAGACAATCCAGTCATCGAACTGAATGTCGACATAAACAGTGTTGACAATGATTCTAGCAGTGAGGAGGAATATGTTCCTCAAGAAGAGGAAGCCGAGTCTAGTGAATCTGATGAAGTCAGCTTAGCTAAGTATGAAAAAAGGAAAAATAGGCTTTCAACAACTTCCAAAAATAAAAAAACCAGAACCTTAGCTTCTAAGACAAGTTTCAAAAACAATAAAGTTATAACAGAACAAGTAGACCCAGAACTGAAAAAAGGGGCAAACTTTGTAGATCAAGAAAATATTGGAGCGCATGACGCGTTAGATGTTAGATTTGCAAATGAACGTCCAAGAATGAAACAAATACAATCTATCCCAATGACAAATGTAAACCAAATCCGTGATAATTTGAGACAGAATGGTTCAGAAGTACCTGAAATAAGGACAGAACTAAATGATGTAGAAAAAGATAATGCATCGACAGAAGAACAAAGTAATAATAATATAGTAGGAAACGAAGGTAGAAGACAACATAAAAGACAGAATAAACGAAAGATAGCAAAAAAAAACAACGCGAAAAGGGAAAATACACCGGTTCTAAGGGAAGAGTAATGCCAAGAAGAGAGCTTCAACCAATTCCATGTAAATCTTGCCAAAATAATTGCCCCACCAGAATTTCAGAAGAAGATAGGACAGAAATATTTACTAGATTTTGGGAGTTAGGAAACAGACAGGAACAAAACTCATTCTTATCATCTTGTATCTCAGTTGGAGGAAAAAAAAGAAAATATACAAAAAACGACGAAAGCAGGCGGTCAGTAACTAAATCATACAACTTGCCGAAAAATGAGAATACTAAAGTTCAAGTTTGCCGACAATTTCTTTTAGCCACACTAAACATTAAAGAAAAGCGGCTTAGGAAAATATGCACCAATCGAACAAACATCGGAACGCAGAAAAAAGATATGAGGGGTAAAAACACTATTCCAAAAAATAAAACCAAGGAAGAAACCAGAGACCATGTTTTGCATTTCATTAAGATGTTACCAGCTGTGCCATCACATTATTGCAGGAACAGTTCTGTTAGAAAGTACTTACCATCAGAATTAAGAAACATACAACGTCTTTATAAACTATATGATTCGTGGGCTACTGACAAAAATTATGGGAAAGTTAGCCAACCAGTTTTTAGAAAAATATTCACTAAAGACTTTAACATTGGATTTCATATGCCCAGGAAAGATAAATGTAACATTTGCCTTGATTACAAAAAAGAAGAAGCTACCGTTGAAGAAAAAGAAAGGTTCAACCAGCATATTAATGAAAAAGAATTGGCCAAAGTACAATATTTACGAGATCAAAAGAAATCTAACTCAAACGGCTATTTATGTGCAAGCTTCGATATCCAAAAGGTGTTAGGTACACCGCATGGAAATTTGGATATGCGAATTTATTATTATAATAGATTTTCTGTTTATAATGAGACAATTTATGAATCCAATTCGCAAAATGGATATTGTTATATTTGGGGAGAATCTGAAGGCAAAAGAGGCTGCAACGAAATTTGTACCATTTTATTTAGGTATCTTTCAGGTCTGGATAAAGCTGGAAAAGTAACGCAACTATCTATATATTAGATATTAGAGAAGTACAGCGTAAACGCGATAAAGCTTACCAAAAGTTTCGCCTAACAAAGGAAGAAATTGATTGGGTGGACTACAAAGCTCAAAGAAATAATGTTGTATCGATCATCCGAAACAAGAGAAAAGAATACTATGATCGAAATATAGATAAATGTAAGAAAGACAGTAAGAAAATGTGGAGTACATTGAAGGAACTTATTGGGACAAAGAATCCGAAAGTCGACTTTAGTGATATTAACTTTGAGCAGGATACAGGCAACAATGCAGAAAATTTCAACAATTTTTTTCTGGACAGCATTAATGAAGTCTCTGATAGTATTGAATTTAAAGAATGGAAAGCCACTGGTTCTTATACTGAGACAAGTTTTCTCAGTTTCAGAACCATCTCTATATCGGATTTGCGAAAAACAGTGTATGGGCTCAAAAACAAAAGCACAAGTGACGAGACTCTCAATGTTAAATTGTTAAAACAGTTGTTCTGTGTGATAGGGTACCCACTTTTGTATCTGATAAATACCTCATTAAAAACAGGAAAATTTCCAAGTTTACTGAAAATTAGCCTCATTGTACCGATTCCAAAAGTGAATAAGCCGGAGACCGCCGCGCAATTTAGACCAATAAATCTCCTGCCAGTAGTGGACAAAATTATCGAGACTATTGTGTGCAATCAGCTTAAACAGTACTTTGAAGAGAATCAGTTGCTATTCGTGGGACAGTCCGGATTTCGAAGTAATCATTCATGTGAATCGGCCATCCAATATATTTGTGCAGAATGGAGGAAAAAAATAAATGAAGGAGACATAGTGATTGGTGTTTTTGTGGACTTAAAGCGAGCCTTTGAAACAATAGATCGCAACATATTGTTAAAAAAATTGATAGCATATGGGATAGGAGAGAGCGCATTAAGCTGGATTGGTGACTATTTAAATTATAGGTTCCAAAGGACAAAAATAGATAATACAGTGTCTGGAAATAGTATTACTAGACTAGGTGTCCCGCAGGGTAGCGTACTGGGTCCACTTTTATTTATAATATATATAAATGACATTTATAAGTCTTTAAAAAAATGTTTTGTCAGTTTATTTGCGGATGACACCCTAATTTCTGTTTCTGGTAAGAATTGGCGAGAAATAGTTACTGTTCTTAATAGTGAGCTCAGCATTTTATATGACTGGTTATGCCAGAATAAATTAAAGTTAAATGCAACAAAAACGAATTGTATGATAATTGGTTCAAAGACACAATGTAATGCTTTTAATGAGTTAAATTTATCGCTGTACATAAATAATACTCCAATCACATATGTAAGTGAAATTAAATATCTCGGAATAATTTTGGATCCGCAGCTCAATTTTTCTGCTCATGTTGACTATCTCTGTAAAAAGTTGGCAAAAAAGATTGGGTTTTTTTATCGAGTATCTTCCTGTGTGTCTCAATGGACAAAAAGATTAATTTATAAAACAATTATTTTGCCGCATTTTAATTACTGTACGTCTTTGTTAATTTCATGTACGGGGGAGGAGATTGGTAGATTGCAGGTACAGCAAAATAAGGTCATGAGGATTTTGCTCGGATGTAATAAATATACACCAATAGATTGTATGTTAACAGAGTTGGGCTGGTTGAACGTCGGGCAGTGGATTGGAAGGGCGAACCTCATTTTAATATACAAAATGGAAAACAATTTATTGCCTCATTATCTCAACTCATATCTTGAGAGAAGATATGACTGTCACAATTATGGTATCAGATCAGCAAGAAACTACAACATTCACTATGTAAAATCTGTTGGTCTACAAAAAACTCTTTTTTATGAGGGACTTCGCCGTTTTAATGCGCTTCCCGATGTGATAAGGAGCTCACCTAGTTTGACTGTATTTTGTAGAAAACTTTTTGTGTATTTGCGAGGACAGAGCTTATGTTAGCATTTTGTATTTGTAAACAATGTATGTAAATATGTATTTATTTTGTTCTTTTTACTAGCCAAGTGCTAAATAAAGTATATATAAATAAATATAAATAAATATAAATATAAATCTTTGTATTGCGATTCATGTACAGGTCAAAATAAAAACAGAGCTGTTATGACCTTGTTAGCCTACTTTCTGAAATTTTCTAAAAATGTTCGATCAATCACTATAACTTTTTTAGTTCCAGGTCATACCTATATGCAGGTAGATAGCGTACATGGAACAATAGAAAGGTATTTGAAGACAATATTGATTTGGGCGCCCAGTGAGTGGTCAACCGTTCTACGAAATGTACGAGTTAAGCCACATCCTTATGAGGTTATAACGTTAACTCATGCTGACTTCTATGACTTCAAAGAAGTTCAGAAAAAAATATGGCCAGACAAAATAAAAAAAGATACTAACGGGGACATAATTAAATATTTGGACATAAGACAGATGGTTTTTTTAAAAGGATCCAATGAAATACAATTTAGATACTCTCTAACAGATGAGGAAGTCAAATTTGTTTATTTGGAAAATTTAAGAACATCCAGAAACACCGGATTTACAAAGTTGTATAATAAACAATTAGAAATACCTACAAAAAAATTCACCAGCCTTATGAAGATGTGTGAAGAGAATATTATTAAATCTCAATATCACGCTGAATACAAATCGCTACTTTGTAAGGATACAATTCCTCTCGCGTTGCCTGAAACGGACGAAGAAGATGATGTATCTTATGAGTTATCATAATTGGTTTAAGTTTAAATCTAGGATTAAAATCTAAAATTATTTATGTTATTTTTTAAACATGTTGAAATAAATATAAAATACTATTTTTTAAGTATAAAATAAAATGACCTTATTATACTTTCAGTTTCATTTCTTATTATAAGATTAAAGGACCTAACCCTAAAAATATATATAATATTGAAAATAAGTTTTAGGTAAAAAAGACCTAAGCATCATTTTATGGGTTTTCAAGCTAATAAAATTGTTAAATTCTGTTATAAGGCGAAATTTTAAACAAAATGTTTTTTGTAATAACAAAAAACCAAAAATATTTTATATTTGACACAAATAACTTAATTATCCAAAAAAGTTGTATCCTGGGAAAACAGCTAAAGTGGGTTAGGGCCTTCTGCCGTTTAACCATCGATATAGATGTCCAAATTCATTAATATTAATTTTACATTACAAACCCGAGAATATGGTGCTAAAGTATTGCCTCTTAATTTCGGGACACCCTGTTGGGGTTGGGGTTGTCTGGGAAAATGTGAAAAATCTCACAGATATTAGAAAAACAAGTGAGAAGATACTACAAGTTCATATAAACTTTTATCGTATATGCCTCTTCTTCGGAGATATAAGCTCCCAAAGAGGTCCAATGGAATCAAGTTTTTTACATATAATTATTGAACCATCAGAGATATTTTAATTTTTTTTAATATGATATACTTATACCAGGTAAGACCCTTAAAATTACTATGCACGAAAGTGTTGTGAATTACTCACTAGCTGTGACACTCCTAACCCCTTTTTTTACGCCCTATAATCCCTATATGATAAGAACTTTGGACAACGTTTTTTACATACCTTTAAATATTGACTAAAAATTAAGTGTACTCTTCATTCATGTCGCCAATCCTAACAATTTTCGAAAGAACGTAATTTTATTTACATCATCTATTTGGCGTATTTCGATAAAATATATATCTTTGTCCCTATCAAATGACTAACCTTCAAAATTTCGCTTTTTAACATTTAACCCGAGAGAAGTTAGGGGACTCAGTGTAAATAAAATTACGAGGGCCACAAGATATCTAGTCACACTTTCTGGGATAGTAATTTGAAGGGTCTTATCTGGTATACATCATATTAAAAAAAATTGAAATATACATAGTGGTTCAATAATTATGTGTAAAAAACTTGATTCCATCGGAGCTCGTGTATATCAACTTATAGTAGTACTCTTTCCACTTATCCATATTTTCACGGACATCCCGTATAACAAAATATATTAAAATAACTTTGCAGTAGCATGAGAATAGATTATATAAAAGAAATCAATGATTAAGTTTAATCAAAGGAAAAGGAGAATATATGTACATTCAGACGAAGACTAGTTCAAACTTAACATAATTAAATTCTACGAATTGATTATGGAGGTATAACATTATGCATAATAACAACGAACTATGCTAATTCTGTTTAAATTTTCGTATTCGGTTAATTAATCCAATATTTCCAAGTTATATCTACACAATTTTCCGTACATATAAAAGGAACATTTCAAAACTTTATTTCGTCGTTAAACTGCGCTAATGAAATTAGAGTTTGAACGCGTGCATTGAAAGTATCTTGATTTAAAATGCAGAGCTCTTTTGTTTCAAATTTAGAGATGAAAATTATTTTCCTTAAGTAACGTAATTAGAAAATGCATTTTATTACGAGATATTTACAAAAAAATGCCCCCCGAAGGATGACGAAATAAATAAACAATAGAGAGCGGCATTGGAAAAAAAGGTTTTAAAATTTCCTATCGGTTCATGTCTATAGCCAAAACCAGTGGTGTGTAAATCAGTTATTCCGAGGCGATCGAATCAGTCATTGACTGATTTCAAAAATTATATTTCCGATTAATTATTCAATCGATCTTTTATATTTGCATGCATAGCACATCAGTCGTAATACTTATCGGTCTGGTCACCGGTTCCGTTTACCGAATAAACGATCGGTTAACCGGATTAACGATTACAATATTTTTGTTAATGATCAAACACAAGCACTATAGGAAAAATCCTTTAGGGCCCTCTGGAAGTGGTGCGTGTGCGCAAAAAGCGATTCACATTGGTTTTGAATTGGGAAACACGTTGGGAAAAACGATCTCAGGAAAGTCCTCCAGATGAAAGAATTCTTAAATAATGAAGTTCGAGGAGTACTAAGCTTAACCACATATGGATGGGCGGCAGTGGTTCGTCGTGTATCTCTGCTATTCGCCGCTCTGGGCGGAATTAAGAGGGCAAGGTCAGCCGAGCACTTTCCATGGAAATATCTGTAAAAGAGCGTCAAATCCCCAACCTGTCTTCGATGTTCTATATAATTTAATGCGGATTGGTTGGGATTAGTTTAGAAAATAGTTATCCTTATTCAATGCATAAAGTATGCATTATATTTCAATGCCTTCGAAAGTGCCGAGCGTTTCGACTCCGACAGCATAGCAAAAGTGGGGGAGATTGAATTGTTTGTCTCTGTTCCTTTTAGCTTAGCTATTATTCTTTATTTCGTTTGATATAGTTTCACATGTGAAGAAGAAAGTAAGAAATAGCCCATTAGAATTATTTAAAATCTATTTACAGGGTAGAATACAAAAGTAAAAATTACTAACTTAATAACAAGTAACTCTCAAAAAGTGTTAGCAACTATTAATCGCAAGCAAAACGTTTTAAATACCAAAACTATGCCCGATTTCAAAGTTAACGCTACAGACACAAGTACGGTCACAATAAAAGTTCGTGGCAACTGCACTTTTAATAATAAATAATTAAAATAATATAGTATGTGTAGTGTAGCTGTAGATTGATATATTAGTAAAATAATATAGTGCTGTTGTTTATCTTTAAAAGGAAAGTTAAATTGTGAGTATGTGGTTAGTTTAGTAATAATTGATTCTGCAACCAAATATAACATGAGAAAAAAATGATAGAATTAAAAACCTTATAATATTACTGAAAATGACCGCAAAATATTTAAAATAAATGAAAAATAATGGTATTAAGCATAAGTAATTATTCCTGATTAATAATTATATTAAATTGTAAGTATCCTATAATCGCACCACTATTTGTAAAGTAAAGTCGTAAAGTCACTTAGAGTCCTGTAGTAGACTCTACTACATTTATTAGTGTGCCATTTTTCGGAAGTGCAAAAAACCAATAAAGAGCATTTTATCCTGTTGGCGAAGTTTAACGCCTGACGTAGATAAATATTATCCGGGTAGCTAATATTTAATTTAATTGTAAAGTAAAGTCGTAAAGTCACTTAGAGTCCTGTAGTAGACTCTACTACATTTATTAGTGTGCCATTTTTCGGAAGTGCAAAAAACCAATAAAGAGCATTTTATCCTGTTGGCGAAGTTTAATGCCTGACGTAGATAAATGTTATCCGGGTAGCTAATATTTAATTTAATTGTTTAAAGTTAATTATTATTTCTCATTCAGTTCAGTTCATAAATAATATCCTATGAAGTAGGAGGATGACGTAGATGAATTGAGGAGCCTATTGAGTAACCTATTTACAAAGTATGACTATAAACTAATTGTAATTTCAAGACTTTCTCGCGCATTTTCAAAAAATTCAAAAAAAAATTAAAAGAAAAACATTTTTTTTCGATAACATGACTAAATTCAATTGTTTCGGAAATATTGACAAATTAGTGAAGAAAAGAATCCAATACATTTTATTTAAAAAATAAGTAACGATTTTTACATAAACGATAATTTAAAATAAAACTTATTTAACTAAATGATCAAAATGTCGTCCTTCAGCCACCTGGTAGTCTCCAAGCCAATCTGAAAACTGCGATAGCACGTTTTGCAAATGTTGATGAGAAATATATTGAACAAAAAAATTTTGTTTTCAAAATCCTCCAAAGGGTTCCGATATACGACAGTCTTTACCACAAAGCCAAAGATAGAAATCTAATAGTGTTGTTAGATCTGGAGATCTAGGAGGCCCCCTCGCCTCCCTATCCACCTACATATATGCAATGTGGATAGATATTATACGACAAACCCATTTTTAGTTAAATGTTCAAAATAAGATGCAAAATAATCAGAAAAGTTTGTAAATTTTGTACAATTGTTCAGGCCTTCGTTTTCTTTACGTAAAATTAGTAGTAAAGCCAAAATATATTTATGTCAAAGAACCATTACGAATACACTTGTACTTTAATTGCAAAGTTTGTTTAAAAATTAATAAAGAAATTCTCGAAATTGGATCTCCTTGACTTAAGGTCTAAATCTGATTAGTATAGTTGTTCCAGAATTATACCGTCGACTCTTACTGCCATAAATAAACTACCTGATTAAACCCTATTGTATACTCCTCAACCTCTTCAAAGCTCAATAAATGGGATCAGGGCCGGCTTGACAATGTATACCACATCACATGATTTATTTTTATAATTTAAAATAAATAGATAGGTATTTTTAGTTTTAGGTACCTATAATAAATATAAAATAATGATAACAATTAATGATAATTGAAAATTATTGGAAAATGGGCTATGGAAAATTAAAGAAAGATTCAAGTTTTAAAACCGTCTATTTGTCTTTTAAACTAAGACCACTCGGAAAGCACGCCAGTATAACACTACATATAAAATCCTATTCTAAAGAAAGGTCTAATACCTAAACCGCCCTAAATGGCTGATTTATTGACACTTAACTTAAGGACATATTTATGGATATATTTGGTTACACTTTCCCTAACAAAATACAAGCCAGGCTACAGCGTTCTCACTGATTAAGTTATTTTTGCCTTTATGCAATTTAGATGCATTATATTCCAACACGCCTCCTCAAAAATAAAATTAATCTATTTAACAACCAAATATTAAGATCTAAACTTATATATCTAAGAACAAATCAAATTGAACTTATCAATCTACTTTTCATATAGCAGTATCCCAATAATCGTGCTTTCCTTGTGTTTTCTGGGAGTAATGACAATAATGACCCAACATTTGTTGCTAGGATTGGGGAAAACCCAGAAAAACCCAATCAGATCATTTAGTTACTTATATATACAAATTAGTCTTGCTATTCTTCAAATTTAGCTGTTGGTAGTGGCTTTGTCAAAATCGTCAGCTATCTGTTTATCTGTGGAAAGACATTTTAATTTTAGTATTTCTTTCTATATCTGTTCTCAAGAGAAATGATATTTAATACTGATATGTTTTAATCGAATAATTTAAATAATATCCTGTTGGACTTCTTCTATCATCACCAATCGGAATAAACATAACCACTTAAAATTTTTGTAACCACCATGTATTACTTCAGCTTAAAATGTATTTAACCTTTTAGGTTCCGACAAGGGGGTATCATATTTCTCCTTTTTTAAACTTCTATAATCTACTTTACTTGTGAGAGGAGTGCTGACAGATTTACAATCTTTCATATTAAACTTATTTAAAAACTGTTTTGATATATGCTCATTAATCTAAAGTTATTGAATTATTTGTTCTTTCAATTTTTTTTTTATGCCCAAAACAATTTAATGTCTTTCAAATCCACCATGGATAATTTGTTTCCTAAATAATCTTTAAATTTGGTCATTGTTTCATTATTTTTACTAGCGATGACTAGGTCATCCAATTAAAGTAGGTACTACATAAATATTTTCAGAAATATTTTTAATCTAAAATAAAAATACAATGATCCACTGAGGAATTTCGAAAACCCTTTTCTTTAATAGCCTTTTCAAATATTTCAAACTAGCATCTTGCCGACTGCTTCAAATCATATAATGCATGCATGCATTTACATACTTGAGTGGGCTTATTTTGTACACCTTCAGGAGTTTTCAGAAAGATTTCCTCTTCTCATATACACCCTGTATATAAAAGATTAAACTGATTGGCAAAAATCGAAAAATCGAAATTTTTGCAACTGGTGCAAAAGTTTTGTTATAATAAACGAGCTTTATATATTGATGGGTTTCCAAATTCATCATTTTTAAGAGCAAATACCCATTTACAATCTACTATATTTTTGATTTCAGGTTTTGAGACTAAAAACCATGTATTGTTTATTACCAAAGAATTAATTTCATCCCAAATAGCTTCTTCCCACTTAACTCTATCATATCTATATTTAATTTCCTGATATGATGTAGGAATTTTACATACTAAAGATTGAGCGCACATAAGATAATCATTCGATAAGCTATCGTCATGATAATAAATAGGCGGACGATTCGTGATCCTGTCACTCCTTCTCGGTTCAGAAGACAAAGGAAATTTACCTTGATTATTTTTTTAGGGAAAAATAAAGGTATAGAGTCCGTCTTAGAGGGCTTCTCTGTTTTAATTTCAGAGTTGTCAGATTTTACTACTGATTTTGACGAAACGTCAGATGCATCAGTTTCTTCACTTATAAGGGAGTTGTTCAAATTAACCCCTTGAAGATTCATTGTAGGTCTAGATATCAAAAATGTATTTAATCTACAATAACATCTCTGACTACATTAAATTTGTCAGTTTGCACATCCCACAGTTTATAGTCATTCGGTTCATACCCAACTAGAATCGCTTTCCAGGATTTTTCATCAAAGTAGAACCGAAAACCATTCAATATTTTATTTGTGGCTTTTTACTCTGCCACAATTAATATGGTGTTTTAATTTGTTCTAAGGCCTTACTAGGGGTCAATTTTATTAGAAACGTAGCAGTAAGCACTGCCTCACCCCAAAAATAATTTTCCAACTTAGCACCAGATATAAGTGCACGACCTTTTTCGGTAATGGTTCTTACCATTCACTCTGATACACCATTTAACTGGGGAGTACGTGAAACTGTCAAATGATAACTAATGCCCTTTTTCAACAAATAACTCTTTCACTTCAGTAGATAAATATTCCCTTCCATTGTCACAATTAAATGAACAACTATCAGATTTAAGTGAGCTTCGCTTTTTGCAACATAGTCACAAAACATTGAAAAATACATCTGATTTATATTTTATTAAATATATTCACAGTAGTCCGTATACTGGCCAACAAAAAGTACAAATACTTTTTGTCAACAAGGAGTGATAGGACCGCAAACGTCAGTATGAATAATAAATAGTGGTCGTTTTATATGATTTTTATTTTTTAGTCCTTTGAAAGAAAAAGGAGACGTGTTTGCTTACCATTTATACACGCTTCTCAAAAAATCATTTATCGGTGTTACTTGAAGATCTTCGACCACTTGTTTATTTTTAATCTCTAAAAACTTAATTTACTAATGTGCCTCAAATGTTCATGCCATAATTTATAATTGGGTAATTTTACATTACTACGTATTTGAACAAGAGAGTTTATTATTAACTGAAATGAAATAAAATTCCTCTCAAATTATTATTGTTCAAAGACTTACCCTTCATTATGGTTTTACTAGAGTTACTTATACTTATTCCTTTTTAACCAAAATTTATTGCCATCCGAGCTTCCTGCATTTTTCTGATTGAGAGCAAATTGTACAGAACATCTGGACAGTACGGACATCCTCAAGTAGCCGTTAAATAACCATATTACTCGTCACGAGAATAGCTCCCTCCTTAGATGCAGTACTGTTTCTTTCTTTTTTACTTTACAATTTTCCATAGTCACTACACAAATAAACACCCTGTAATGCGTAAATAACACGCGACGTAACCAGGGCCCATAACCTATTGGAAAATGGGCTATGGAAAATTAAAGAAAGATTCAAGTTTTAAAACCGTCTATTTGTCTTTTAAACTAAGACCACTCGGAAAGCACGCCAGTATAACACTACATATAAAATCCTATTCTAAAGAAAGGTCTAATACCTAAACAGCCCTAAATGGCTGATTTATTGACACTTAACTTAAGGACATATTTATGGATATATTTGGTTACACTTTCCCTAACAAAACACAAGCCAGGCTACAGCGTTCTCACTGATTAAGTTATTTTTGCCTTTATGCAATTTAGATGCATTATATTCCAACAAAAATAATATAATTTAAAAGTATAACTATTAGGATAACAAGTACAATAAAAATTAATTAAATTCTAAGAAACTATTGATAATTTATTCAAAATTTAACTCTGTATCACTATCACTATCTTCATCTAAGCCTAAACTTATAATTAAGGGTTGAACATTTGTAATCATACAATTGTAAGAATTTTCCACCTTAAGTACATGCTGTACACAGTTTTTCCAGCTGTATGCAGAAATTTTTCTTACTTCGTTTTTAATTAATTCTACTACAGATGCATTTAATGTAGGAGAAATATTATTTCTCCTAATATTGGATTTTAATTGGTGCCATATTAGCTCAATAGGATTGAATATACAATAGTACGGAGGAAGACGCAACATTGTATGTCCATTTTCTGCTGCAAGTTTGTCACACTCGTATTCCTTATTTATTTTAAAAGCTTTTAATACTTCTAGCAGTTCTCGTTTTTTGTAAGTTTCTTCAAAATATAAATCATTTTCAATCATAAAATTTTGAATTTCTGCTTTTGTATTATTAGAATTGGGAATGATTTTTGCTTGCCGACTATGATAACTAGCATTGTCCATTACAATGACGCTATTTTCAGGTATATTTTAAAGGAGTTTATGTTCTTTCTTCAAAAAGTTGTGCGTCGGTATCTTGATGGTAATCTAAAGAAGAATCTGTTATGTTTTTAGCTGAAGCAACAGACAATTTGGAACAAACCCGTTCTCTGAACCAGCATGTAATATTGTGATTCTTTTGCCTTTATTTGATGATGCCTTGGATTGACATTTTTTGGAAGAATCATCCCAACCTTTTCTTAGAGTGTCATGGGTATCGAACCATGTTTCGTCAAGGTAAATAATTGGACGATTTTCTTCTCTAAATTGTTTAACAGTAAATATTTAAGTCTCCATTCCCGTAAACGCTGAGATTCCATTAATGTTTGTCTTTTATCAATACTTATATAATTTCCTAAGGCTTGAAAGGCTACAAGAGATATTTGTTTCGTCTTTAATCAGCCGCTCTTTGAGGGAAATCAAAGTGGGTACAGTTTGTGCCTCATACATTTGGTAAATCTTTCTTCTTAATAAATCCGTAATTTTCGTCAATGCTTCTAAATGTGCCAGAATCACTCCGATTTTTTCTAGGATTAACAGGTTTAAGTACTATGTCTCTTACTGAAGATAAAGGAGTTTTTGTCAAAGTAGACGTCTCTGCTAAAGCATCCATCGAATTAAAATTTCTACTCAACAACGATTGATACACATTTTTAATTATTAGTTTGGCATCGGTAGATAAATGCTTTCTTTTAAAAATGACACTTGAGGATGCCCCCCTATCAGCACAATTCCAAGGACGCCACATTCTACCATTAATAAGCCTAACTAAAAATTACTCGCCGGAAAACCACTAAAGATTAAAATTATTAAAAATCACTTTGTATTTCTATATGCATCAGGCATAGGTATGAATTGAATTTGTATACCTGGTCCGGCTCTGCTCGAAAAGGTTTTAAAATTTGGGATTTCCTTATTTATTTTATGGTCGAAGGGATAATGAGGTTTTATTGCAGTCAAAAGATCAAGGGTATAATTCTGCAAATACAATACAGTATACTGGCATCGGATATATTTGCAAAATAATCATATAAAATTTTAGATAACCTTCTAAATCATTTGAAATTTAATGTTTTGTACCATAAATAAGAATATACATACTTTTTTTGCTAAAGTCCATCCTTAATAAAGGACATTTCTATTCTATTGTATTTATTTTCATTTTTATTTTATATTTGAACCCCATAACCAAGAGGATATGGAATGAAGCCTCTATTTTCTTTTCTTTTCTTTTAAAAAGAAAAAACGCGTGGAGAATGATTCTAGAAATGAAATAAATTTTAGTAAAGGCAATATAAATAATGAAAATCGCTATATTATGGACTGCGGACAAATGTCCGAATAAATCATAACATGTGCTTATTTTCTTTTAATAATTATGTCAGTGGTGGCCGAAATTATATGAGGATATCTAGAACTGATCACCATGATTGCCATGAAGGTACGGGCTTAAAACCTTTTAAGTTCTGGTACAATAACCTAACGACATGTACAAATAACCTTAGTGAAGAACCAAGTCTTAAAAACCAACGAAAACCTTTAATATATCTTAAAAAAATTGTTAATGATATAATATTTTCTGCTAAAGACAATATACAGTGTGTACATAAAGTAAGGAACAAATTCATTATCTAGGAATCTAAAAATATTTCGGAAAAATCCTCGGACACACGTATAATAATTTTTAATGGCGCATTTTTTCCCATACAAACTTAATATACAAGGTGGCTCATGTAGTAGATATGACATTATCGACTATTTTTTTAAATGGGAACCCATATATTTTAGTTCGGATCTGTAATCTCCAAGAACAGCTGATTTCAAAAACATACACACTGTATATCATGCACTGAATTCCATATTAATGATACACTAGGACAAATTAAATTGGTTTACACAGGGTGTTTCAAAAAGGTTTACCAGGGGTTTGCATGCTATCTAGAGCTTTAATAATGCCAGAGTTCGGCAACATACTCATATTTGACTCAGAGTGAGATCTTTACGTAGAAGGTTAAATATTTGTAAAGAAGCTGATGGTGGCCAGTTTCAACATTTATTGTAATTGTATTTAGTTAGATATCTTTTTATAGCAATAAATATGAGGGGTTTATTCCAAAAACCAGACAAGTCCAAAATAATACATTTCTAGATTATGATGCCATAATATAGATTAAAGACATGCCGAATCGTAGGCACATTTAACTTCTACAAATAATGAACGAGTCCGCAGATATAAATGATCGAAATAAGCTATATTCTGCAAAAACCCGATAAGTCCAGTTCGTTTCCAACAAGAACCAGACAAGTCCATGAAATAGTGGGGAATTTTCCATACGCGCGTCGTGCTTATCAGTGTTAAATAAACGTTTGCGGCGAAAGGATAGTGTGTTTCTTCTTAATCGTTTCGTGGTACTTTTTTCAACATGGAGACTAATGAATGGGTAAAAAAACAACCAACAAAATCAAAAAAGGAGAGTGTTATAAGAGATGCTAAAGTACACGGCGAAGAACATGTAAATCATGTTGGTAAACTAGTACCAAAGCGATGTACCGGAGAAAACTGCAGGTATTTATTTTTATGGAGTAAGCTTACACGTGTTTATACTATAACGCAATTTGTATTGATATTTTTAAAATGTTATATATTTTACTATTATTGATTTGAATGTTATAATATTTAGGAGCATGTTATAGAATAGAATAGAAAAGTATTGTTTAATCATTGTCGGTATCCGCGTCGGTGATATCAGTGAGCGCGAATAAATGTCACCTACATGAATGGCAGTATTGTTGCGTATACGCAAATGATAAACAAAAAATAACCTTTATTTTTGTTATTGGCAACTTTTTTTTTTCAGATGTTCTAAATTGAAATGTTTTGACCAGATAGATGTTGCTAAACGGGAAATTATCATAGAAAATTTAAATAAAATGCACACAAAGAATGAACAAGATGCACATATTTGTGGACTAATATCTGTTCGTTTTATTGCGAGAAAGAGACCGCGAAACGTTGATCCTAATACCAGAAAAGATCACGCTGCATCTTTCACATATAAAGTTCGTTGTGAAGGACAAGATATCCCTGTGTGTCACAAAGCGTTTCTTAGCTTGCATGGGATTTCTAAAAATAGAGTCACTAGACTACAAAATAGTTTATTAACAACTGGATTATCACCTAAAAACAAGCAGGGTCGCCATCACTCAAGACCAAGGAATCTCCCTGATGTCGTAAAAAACTTAGTGGAAAATCATATCAACTCCTATCAAGCTAGAAAATATCATTACTCTCTGCGGGATAATCCGCAGAGAAGGTATCTTCCAGAAAATTTGACTATTGCCGATATGCACAAGCATTTTCGTGATTTGTATCAAATTAATATTCCATACAAGTCATATTGGTCAATATTTAATACTTTCAACATCCACTTTTTCTATCCAAGATCAGACACCTGTTCTGTCTGCGATTCACTTCAACAAAAAATTAACGCCGCTGAAGATGAAGCTCAAAAAAAACAATATACCATAGAAAAAGAAATACATCTAAAGAAAGCTGAAGCTTTTAGAAAAGAAAAAAATAAATTTGTCCTTAAAGCCAAGCAAGGGGAAATAACATGTTTGTCATTCGACTTTATGCAAAATTTACCTCTGCCGCATATTCCCAGTGGTCCTGTATATTACTCAAGACAGTTGTGGTACAACGTTTTTGGCGTTCATGACTTATCAGATGATTCGGTGACCATTTATCGCTATCTAGAGCTTGAAGGTAAAAAAGGAGCAAATGACGTAACATCAATGCTTTTAGATGCCATAAATATATTGCCAGATAACAAGAGACACAGCGAACTGGTTTTGATCTCCGACGGTTGTCCTGGGCAAAATAAAAACAAGACAATGGTTCAGTTTCTTTACTGTTTGGTCCATGTTTTCAAGATTTTTTCGAAAATAACTTACCTTTTTCCGGTCCGTGGTCACAGTTATCTTCCAAATGATCAGGATTTTGCATTAATTGGGACTAAAAAGAAAAACATAAAAATGGTGGAAATACCCGAAAAATTGGACGAAATAATACTGAGTGCGAGGAAACATCCATCGCCATTTAAATTAAAGCAAATGACCCATCGAGATTTTTTTGATATAAGAAGAGCCGTAGAACCTCTATTTCTTAAGTCCCCTAAACCTGCTCTTAAACTTCAAGCAGTACGAATGATAATAGTTGACAAAAATGATCGCCATGTTAATACAAGACTCTCCTATTTTGGATCATGGAGCCGACACGTAATCGTTATTAGATCTTTTAATGAAAACATCTCCACTCTTGATATACCAAGGCTTTACCAGTCACCTCCAGGAATTCAGCCTGCAAAGAAAAAGGATGTTCTGCAACTTGTACAATATTTGGAAAATCCCGAACATAGCCAATATTATCACACCTTATTCACTAATTTGCTACCGTCACAAAATATTGGTGGGACAACTGAACCCAATATTGAAACTGATCGACCCCGGGTGTGTTATTCACCTGATGGAATCCATCACTCTGGCTGTAATCGTCTAATTTTTGTGGTACGACCCTGTATACGTTGTGTTTACTTTGCAGGTTCTTTTAAAGTTTGGGACAACGGTAAGGTTGTCAGGTTTTACGATTTATTAGTTTTATTCTTAGTATGACGTTTTTCCCTAAGTACTGATAGGATTCCGCTGCCAGGAATTTAAATCAAAGAGAGTTTAACCATTCACTTATTTATTACAAATTAATAATTTACCAGATACAAAGGTTTACATTATTATAATAATAATTATATAACCTGTTTCAGAATGTTTGTCTCCCATAATTTGGCCCGTTATTATTCACCAATATCTGTCTGCGACAGAACGGTGATGATTTACCCCCTTTACCACAATACTAAGTATTATAAGTCTGCGACAATAATAGCATTGTTACCTGTTCTCTATCTATTATGTCTGCGACAATAATAGTAGATATTCGATATTTCTATCTCGCTTCTTACATGAACCTTTGGTCTGCGACCATTTTATTTACATTGATCCCCTGATAATCTGCAATTTATTTTGTTACATATGACCCCATTTTCGTGTACGTATTTTTATTTAATTTACTTGTCGTTTTGTTTATGTACCATCCCTCAGTTTACGTACACGTTTGGTATAATGCTACTACGTAGTATAGTGAAAAGACAACTGTACAGTAGTGGTGTCCTACTGTTGAACATTTTAACATAATATAACTCATAAAAGTGTAATAAAAATTAGGAGCCTGCTCGCTTTCCGCATGTGTCACTTTTCTTCTCAAGCGAGCATTGTTTTTCATGTACTGGAAGTCGAAAGACACTGTCCGGTAGTGGTGTCCTACCGTCGAACATTCATTCCTAAGAAAAACCCATCACGCCTTTTTATTTACACCTGTTATAAATTAACGTTCTACTGGCAACATCATACCAAATGATTTTAACCCTTTTTTATAACGGTGATAACCTGCGGTTACCCTGTTATACATCATAGATAACCCTTTTTAGAACCCTCCCCCATTTCTTCACCGCGGATTGCAGATATTATTCGAGGAAGGCTTTATTACTGCGTAATAAACACCTACCTTTGTTTTCAAGAACCCACTGTAAAATTCACCCTGGAAAGACAAACATCTGTTTCTGAAAATGACCTACTAAATAACGACCCTTTAAACGAAAGCAAAAGTGTATCGATTTACGCCAACAGTGGTACCGTTATTCGCTTTTCACTTTAAAATAATGTTTAATTTATTTTTGTCTTGCAGACATTTTAGATTAAACAGAACCGTTAATCCCGAATTACCCTTTGTAGTTTTTACTAGAAACCTACCATTTTTGTCCTGCAGACAATTTATTTGGCAGGTGGAGATTATTTGTATTAATAAATCAAAAGAGAAGATATAGAGAAGAGAGCGGCCATTTTGTGTATAAATTAATTTAATTTTGTGACGCTGGATTTACTTCCGTAAATTTTTATATGTGACTATAGAAAAAGAGTGATATACTGAGAGTAGCATACCATACTGAATTTAACTCCGTTGTCAAAAACTCCTAGCGCATCTACGTCGAAAAGCCGACGGGGCAACTAGAAAAATCTAACAACTAGAACAAAATTATTTATAGGCGATTATAGAAAAAAAGAGTGATACACTTAAAGTAGCATACCATACTGAATTTAATTCCGTTGTCAAAAACTCCTAGCGCATCTACGTCGAAAAGCCGACGGGGCAACTAGAAAAATCTAACAAATAGAATAAAATTATTTAACCAAAGAATAATGTACGGAACACTAAATGGCCGCGTAAACACTTTAACTTGTGAATGGGAAAAACTTGTATGTTGAAATTAAAGAGATTAATGATGCACTGAAAGAGTACTGGCAGCGAAATGACTTGATTTGAGAACGGGAAATTTTGACTCTGAATCGGGCAGCGTAACGTCTTGTATTTGCCAAAGTCAAAAATTGAATTCCTTTTAAGCGTCGCGTCTCTCGCTTATATAGGCGCACCCCTGCTTTAGTTCTGTTGCGTCACTTTATGCACCCCTATGTTATTTTTAACCTATGGAATGTGACCACTTGAGACCCTTGGTTGGTAAATCGCTAATATCTTCGACTTTTTGCTGTTTTAAGCTCTTTTAAAATACATGTAGGCTATGCATGTATTACTGGACCTAAATATATTGGCTATTTTATTTTCTACATCGACATATTTTTTAGCGAAAAATAGACCCGGGTCCGGGCCGTTTCACTCTCCCCCAATTTTAAAATATAGCCTTGTAGAATCAAGCAATAGTTTAAAATTTACCCATCTTGCGATTAAAATCAATTACACTTTTGCTTTTGTCAATTACAGTAAATCATAATAATATTACTATAAAATAATATAAGTTACATAGACCTGAAATAAAAATTATTAGAGTCCATCTTACGTCAACCGCCATTCTCATCACCCTCCTGGAATAGTGTCGGTGGACTGGGACATCGTCACATCCTGCTTACGAGATCTTATCTCCTGGTTCATTGCTCTCCTTCCATACCTGTGGCTGTTCCTCGATATGCATTAACGATCGTCATCGTCTCGGCTTGCCTCCTCGTTGAACCCATTTTATCTTCTTATTCCTGGTATATTTATTTCACAGATTGGTGCGGGTTTCTTAAAACCATGATATAAATTAAGTCACCCTTTGTCCTGATGGATGCCGTTATTTTTGACCATGCAGATTTTTACAGCTTCCGCCTGGTAAATCTCGCCTTATCTGCTACAGGGTAGTTTCTTCTCCAGTGGCGTTTCTGTTGAACCCTTCGGTGTGGTTTGCATCATTGACGGTGTACCTGTCCTTTGCTGCTGTTTAGGAGGTATTGATGGCATACCTGTTGCGGTACTATCATATCAGGTTCAAGTGGTTGAAATTTTGAACTTGATAGGGGGTCGGTTTCCTGCGTGGTAGTTCTTATATATGCGTTAAACGCATATATGATTAGTGGATTGTCTTGTGGTTACTGTCAGTGATATTGCGCAATCATATAGGAGGCTGTCCCTTGCTGCCTCAAAATATAGCTGCTATTGATGTATCGACCATCAGATATAGCAATGTTCGGAACATTGGATAATAGTAAGGTAGCGCTGCCCATGTTCCCCAGTGGTGTCTTGAGCATAGAATTCGTTAGCAAGAGTTACAGTTTTACAAACTCTGTATGGTGAACTTCCATGTTTCTTCTCGCTTCCGGTGCAACCCATTTATGTTGCTACCTTCAGGCACCATTTGCTTTGCTCCTGCTCTGTCCAATAAGCAGTTCTCCTACGCATAACTACATGTAGCTGTCTAGTTCTGCGATGTATTAACCAAAGTGTTCCTTCCATCTGCTTCTGGTTATCAGCAAGGTTCATTTTCTTGTCCCCTTTGAACTTTGGATTTGGTCCGGTTTCATATTTGGTTGTCTTCTTACAGTCCGGTTGGTTGGATGGCGTCAATGCTGAAGTGGATACTTGGTTGGTCGACAGCATCTGGTAATCGGGTGATATAGTGACGTTTTTGGTGGGACACAGCATTTCCTTTGGTTACTCTGCTGATGTTCTGGGTTCAATTGACGTTGGTCATCATGTATATCATCCGTGTCCAATGATTTGTGGTTTGCTGGCACTGCTACTGGAACTGGTACTTCGGCTATTACTGTTTCATGTAGATCTGTTATTGGGAGTCAGAGCACTTGGTAGAACGTATCAATTGGTGAATTTTTGTTGTCCCAATTTAATGACTTTATATCCTGGTCACGGCACCAGTGAAACTGATCGACCCCGGGTGTGTTATTCACCTGATGGAATCCATCACTCTGGCTGTAATCGTCTAATTTTTGTGGTACGACCCTGTATACGTTGTGTTTACTTTGCAGGTTCTTTTAAAGTTTGGGACAACGGTAAGGTTGTCAGGTTTTACGATTTATTAGTTTTATTCTTAGTATGACGTTTTTCCCTAAGTACTGATAGGATTCCGCTGCCAGGAATTTAAATCAAAGAGAGTTTAACCATTCACTTATTTATTACAAATTAATAATTTACCAGATACAAAGGTTTACATTATTATAATAATAATTATATAACCTGTTTCAGAATGTTTGTCTCCCATAATTTGGCCCGTTATTATTCACCAATATCTGTCTGCGACAGAACGGTGATGATTTACCCCCTTTACCACAATACTAAGTATTATAAGTCTGCGACAATAATAGCATTGTTACCTGTTCTCTATCTATTATGTCTGCGACAATAATAGTAGATATTCGATATTTCTATCTCGCTTCTTACATGAACCTTTGGTCTGCGACCATTTTATTTACATTGATCCCCTGATAATCTGCAATTTATTTTGTTACATATGACCCCATTTTCGTGTACGTATTTTTATTTAATTTACTTGTCGTTTTGTTTATGTACCATCCCTCAGTTTACGTACACGTTTGGTATAATGCTACTACGTAGTATAGTGAAAAGACAACTGTACAGTAGTGGTGTCCTACTGTTGAACATTTTAACATAATATAACTCATAAAAGTGTAATAAAAATTAGGAGCCTGCTCGCTTTCCGCATGTGTCACTTTTCTTCTCAAGCGAGCATTGTTTTTCATGTACTGGAAGTCGAAAGACACTGTCCGGTAGTGGTGTCCTACCGTCGAACATTCATTCCTAAGAAAAACCCATCACGCCTTTTTATTTACACCTGTTATAAATTAACGTTCTACTGGCAACATCATACCAAATGATTTTAACCCTTTTTTATAACGGTGATAACCTGCGGTTACCCTGTTATACATCATAGATAACCCTTTTTAGAACCCTCCCCCATTTCTTCACCGCGGATTGCAGATATTATTCGAGGAAGGCTTTATTACTGCGTAATAAACACCTACCTTTGTTTTCAAGAACCCACTGTAAAATTCACCCTGGAAAGACAAACATCTGTTTCTGAAAATGACCTACTAAATAACGACCCTTTAAACGAAAGCAAAAGTGTATCGATTTACGCCAACAGTGGTACCGTTATTCGCTTTTCACTTTAAAATAATGTTTAATTTATTTTTGTCTTGCAGACATTTTAGATTAAACAGAACCGTTAATCCCGAATTACCCTTTGTAGTTTTTACTAGAAACCTACCATTTTTGTCCTGCAGACAATTTATTTGGCAGGTGGAGATTATTTGTATTAATAAATCAAAAGAGAAGATATAGAGAAGAGAGCGGCCATTTTGTGTATAAATTAATTTAATTTTGTGACGCTGGATTTACTTCCGTAAATTTTTATATGTGACTATAGAAAAAGAGTGATATACTGAGAGTAGCATACCATACTGAATTTAACTCCGTTGTCAAAAACTCCTAGCGCATCTACGTCGAAAAGCCGACGGGGCAACTAGAAAAATCTAACAACTAGAACAAAATTATTTATAGGCGATTATAGAAAAAAAGAGTGATACACTTAAAGTAGCATACCATACTGAATTTAATTCCGTTGTCAAAAACTCCTAGCGCATCTACGTCGAAAAGCCGACGGGGCAACTAGAAAAATCTAACAAATAGAATAAAATTATTTAACCAAAGAATAATGTACGGAACACTAAATGGCCGCGTAAACACTTTAACTTGTGAATGGGAAAAACTTGTATGTTGAAATTAAAGAGATTAATGATGCACTGAAAGAGTACTGGCAGCGAAATGACTTGATTTGAGAACGGGAAATTTTGACTCTGAATCGGGCAGCGTAACGTCTTGTATTTGCCAAAGTCAAAAATTGAATTCCTTTTAAGCGTCGCGTCTCTCGCTTATATAGGCGCACCCCTGCTTTAGTTCTGTTGCGTCACTTTATGCACCCCTATGTTATTTTTAACCTATGGAATGTGACCACTTGAGACCCTTGGTTGGTAAATCGCTAATATCTTCGACTTTTTGCTGTTTTAAGCTCTTTTAAAATACATGTAGGCTATGCATGTATTACTGGACCTAAATATATTGGCTATTTTATTTTCTACATCGACATATTTTTTAGCGAAAAATAGACCCGGGTCCGGGCCGTTTCAATATTGAAATTGATAGCGACGATAATTCTGATGGGTGTGAAGATTAGCTAGTGTTAAGTGTTTGAGTTGTTAGTGTTTTGAATATGCATTACGTCTAACATTTTTTTTGAAGTAGAAGTTGAATAAATGGTTTATTATAATTCCCAGGTGTAGTTTTCCTGCAAAAACCAGATAAGTCCAATTGTTTTTATTTTTTTTCTCATTAACAACAATATTTTTTCAAATTATATTATTGTACAAATGAACATAATATACTAGCAATTTTTAATAAAAAAAAACGACTTCCTATTACCAACTACGAAACAAGATAGACAGTTTTATTTAATTCCTCAAAAAACATTTTTTTGGACTTTTCTGGTTTTTGGAATAAACCCCTCATATCCAATTTGATAAAATCGTGTTACGCTTCCTACATACACTACCTCATAAAATTGTATTCAACTTGTAAACGGGTTTGTTCGGGTTGATTTTAAATAAATATTAAGAGATGTTTTTTTTTCGTGATTTAATTTTCTAACGAACTGTGCTATCAAAATTTGAAAAAGTCAGTGTCGAATGTATTTTTTGTTAAATTAGAGAGACTGAACGCACGCGTGCCCCCTGTTAAACCTATTCACGCATTTTTAATACTCAAATATCGCTGTGCTAGAACAATACTAGGACAAATTAAAAAACATAGTTTCGAGAAAATTGACTTTTTATGTTTGAATTGTTTATAAATGTTTTATTGTTTTAATTAAGAATGCTATTTTTCGTAGTGAGTTGTTATTTGGACATAGGAATCTAAGGTAAGTATTATTTTTGCTTTTAAGTATTAACTTTTTATTAAAATTATTATATTTTAAGATATCCTTGTATTTTTCTAGGAAAAAGACACATTTTTATAATTTTTTAAAGTTATCTTGTTATTTCCTTTACGTTATATTACTATTGAACCACCTAATGATTTGTGTTATTTAAGTTATACCTTTTTTTGACAAACATGTCTTCGTATTGTTCTATACTTTTTGGAAATGTGCGAACTTAACTCTATTAATCCGTTTTTTAGTTATCTCAGTATTGCATGGTTTTTAGAGTATGTAAATTCTGTTAATTGTCTTTTTTATTATTTTAAAAGTTGTCTTACTACTGCCGCATAAAAAATACAGTTATAGAAAAAAACTATATTTATTTCGTTTAGTTTAATAATAAACAAATAAAATAGGTGCCTAATAATAAACACTAAGTAGTTTATCATAATCGAAACTATTATTATTGTTTGAAACGAAAGACATAAAATCAAAACAAAAAACTAGACAAAAAATACAGCACAAAATAACATTGGAAAGTTTACTCACTATCTTCATGATCCATTTTTTGCCCCTTTTTAAAAGCTTTTAAATTTTTTAAAAAATCATGATTTTCCGTCGGAATATGTTTGAGCAAGCTCAAAAGGTCCTCTTTTTTTTAAACGTAATTTTTGGTCTATCAATATACGCTGGAGTAGGACAGTCAACCTCGTTATATTTTTCAATAACCTTGATTTTTTTAAAAGTGTCAGTATTAAAGGTGTCTTTATAATAAATCGTATTTGACTTCTCTTTGGTTACACGTAATACTTTTATATTGCTCCAATATATTTTTTCACCATCGGTATTTTTGATAAAGTTTCCAAAATTATTGCTAAAACTTTTCCAATCTAATATATCATTATATTTTATATTATTTACCAAGTAAGGCTTTCCTGTTTTCTTGGCTAATTTAATAACCATTTCTACTTGTTGTGTAGTATATAATGACCCACTTAACAGAGCTTTCTTTTTTGAAGTCTCTATGCAGGAATGCATAGAGTCTCCCTCATTTTGGGAGTGACCTGCTATAAGAAATTTATGAGTAATGGATTTCAGGTCATAGTTTCTTACAACATAAATAACATACTTGCCATAAATCTGTTCTTATTTTGACCCCCGCAGTTGTCCGTATAAAATGTAGCATGTTTTCCAATGCAGATTATAAACACAAGTAGAAAGTTTAAACCTATATTTGGTTCAATACAGAGACATCTTTAATGACTTTCGACAGTTTATTGGATTTTACAGAATATCTTGGTGCAATACAAAGATAACTTTAAAAAACGGTGGTTATTAAAATATATGTTCTTATTTATAGTGAAATACTAAGATATGTTTAACAGTGTAATACTAGAATAACTTAGAAAACCAAGATATCTTTTAAAAAAATTCTTTAAACCTGGGAAAAGACTAGGACATCTCGAAATGTCCTACTGTTCCACCAATAAAAAGTTAAAACAATGAATCTCATCTCAAACGAAAGAAAAATACATTTTAACATGTCTTACTATTTACCCAAACACTAATTAAAATGTATATATTGCAATAGTAAGATATATGTTATGGCGGGCTTAAATAAATTAATCTTATATATCTTAGTATAGCCCCTGAAAGAGCATTTTTGGTAAATCATAATGGTCCAGATAACTTAAAATCGATATTTTTTAAGTTATCCTAGTATTGTTCTAGCACAGCGATATATACTTTTCATAACCCAAATTTTTCTAAAATTACTAAAACCGAAATTTTTTTTTAAATTTAACGCTGTACCTTTCAAACAAAACATCTGGAACCTTCCCGAGGTCCCAACGAATATAACCTCCAACGATTCAAAACCAACGTGAATCGCTATATTCGCATACGCACCACTCCCAGAGTGTCTGTATGTGATAATAATAAAAAAAAACATCTGCGGGCTCATGTTGAACAAACAAAACATCGGGACGACCTTCCCGAGGTTCCCAACGAATACAACTTCGAACAATTCAAAACCAACGCGAATCGCTATATTCGCAGATGCACCACTCCCAGTGTGTCTGTGTTTGATAATAATAAAAAAAAATCTGCGGGCCCATCTTGATTAGAACTATTTGTCTTATTTTTGACTAAGGAATTATCATCACACATGCGATGACGCATGTTTTTTTAACACACCCTGTATATCATAAGGGTTGGGCCTCCAGCGCATAAAAAGAACGTATCATTTCATATAAAATAAGCCACAGAATACAAAATGGGATGAGAAATATCAAATTTCCGAGGTTTACAGAACGGAACGAAAACAATGGCAAATTAGGGATCGCAACCCCTCATTTTAAATTAATTTACCACTTTATGGAGGGCCCATAGGCTTATTCTACAACAATTCTTGAAGTCATAATACTTTCTAAATAGGACTAAACTTTAAAATATTTTCGTAGCAAGATTACTCAGTTGCAGAAAAGGGTTTAATCACGAATTAATACAACTTTGAATGTGAGAAATTAAATGTGAGTAAATATAATGCGTGGCGAGGTATTTATGCAACCGTGTTCCATGTTTAAAAAAGTAACTTTAGTATTACACCGGACGTTCTAAAACTGTTGTGTTTTTTTTAATGGAAACGAAATTAAGTATGCAAAATCCGTAAAGTTTTTAGGCTTATTATAGACGAAAATTTAAATGGCAGGAAACATGACCTTCGAAAGAGCGTATCACCACTCATTGGAATATTATTTAAAATCCGAGATTATATGCCTTTAATACATTTAAAGAACATTTATTATTCATTAGTTTATTTAAAATTTCAATATTTAATATCAGTTTGGGGGTCTGCATGTGCCACAATATTAAATCCTTTAAAAAAAACTACAAAACAAAATTATAAAATGTATTCATAAACAAATTTTTTTGGAACCGACATCAAATTTATATAAACCAAGAGGAGATCTGAATAGTTTATACAAATTAAAAATTAGTATACTAATTCATACAATGAATAATCAAAATAAAAATCTTGTATAACATCAACTGATATACACAATCATAATACCAGAAATATTGACCATTTAAAAAAAAATCAAATTAAAAGTAGCATAGGAATGAAATCAATTTTATTTGATGGAATAATTATTTATAATACGATACCTAAAGTATTAAAAAAAATTTTAATTTCAAAAAATTATTTAAAAAAAAAATGCAAAGACATTTTTTCTGGAAAATATACACCATTTATAATAATTTTTATTTTTAATTTTTATATTGATTAATTACTTATTTATGTTCTATGTTATAATATTCCCTGCAATGGACTAAAATAGCTCGTTGGGAATTAAATAAACATTATTATTATTATTGTAGATACAGCCAAATGAAAGCTCCTTTACTTTTTCCCTTTTGATTCATTTGTTTATCTGTTACTCCATGAAATACACAAACTTTATTAAATCTGTCTACATTTTTTATTTAAAAAATAAGAACACCGCTAAATGAACGAATTACTTTAATTATCGCAACAACAATAAATGACATAAAAAAATACCCAAAATTAATAGTAAGTAGAGAGTAAGTATCTGGTGGTTCCACCCCTGCTCCGAATGGCCTCCCAACATCTTTGATTAATATTTAAAATTAAGGTTTCCTCATTCTAATCTAATTCGATAAGCCGTTGGCCCGGTTCTTGATTTTGTAACAGTCTACCAATAAAACCCTAAATATGTTCAATACACATATATATAAACAGTATATTGCTAATATCATCTGCAATTATGTCCCCGCTATGGGCATCGAAGGGGGCGTTTTGAGTTTGCGCAGTTCGGCCTTGTGAAAGTAAACACTCGACAGGACCGGATTTCAACTTTTTTAATTTAAATTTCACTGGTTCTAAATAGGACTAAACTTTAAAATATTTTCGTAGCAAGATTACTCAGTTGCAGAAAAGGGTTTAATCACGAATTAATACAACTTTGAATATGAGAAACTAATGTGAGTAAATATAATGCGTGGCGAGGTTGTTAGAAATGAGCTGCAGCCATCAGCAAAATTGAAAGGATACATGACGCCAGTGTTTATATTCGTTTGATTTTGGTGGTTGTGAATAAAAAGTGGGACTCGGCAGTTGGGCTGTAACGAGCGACTCGGCGCGACGACGTTACCTCTGATTATAATCTTATGACGCAAATAAATAGTTTTTAATTGTTACAAGCACTAGATTTATTTTAATTTCTAACAAATCAGAAGTAGGGATTATACTCACAAGTGATACCCACAGTGACGCGACTTTCGCGAACATGTCGGCAAAAAGTTTACGGGCGTCCACACCGGAAGTGCCGCAACCGGAAGTGTCGCAACCGGAAGGGATGCAACCGGAATTGACGCCATCGGAAATTAGTGATCGAACCGTTTCCCCGATTGTTCCATCTTCAACTCCTAACAGAAAACGTAGGAAGTCCACTTACCAACAAAAGCGAAAGAGTCGAAAAAGAAATAAGAAATCTAGTAAGAAGTCCCGTCGTAAGAGTTCCACGTCGAGTTCGACATCATCATCAAGTTCTTCTACAGATACTGATCGCAAAAAGGCAAAAAGAAGGCATCGGCAGTTGGCGAAAAATATGAATTTTGCTAGCTCGTTTAGCAATGGCTTAGAGCAGATGATTCCCATATTTGATCCACAAAAGTCGGACCAATCAGTAGAAATTTGGGTTCGCCGTGTCGACGAATTGGCAAAAGTGTACAACTGGGATGAACTAATGATTATTAAGTTAGTTGCAAACAGACTGGTCGGTATGGCCCGAAGATGGTACGACTCCTTAGATCAGCTGGCGGTCAATTGGGCAAAAATAAAAGAGCAACTAATTAAGCAATTTACAAAACCACTACCATTTGCAAAGTTACTTCGAGACGCCGCTTTATATGAAACACATAATGGTCAAGACTTAAGTGAATACTGTTTTAATAAACTGGATAAATTAAAAGCTTTAAGGTTAAACATTCCGGAAAATTATCTGGTTGACGCAATAATAGGAGGAATAACCGACGAAAATATTGCAAGATCTGCTCGATCATCACGGTTTATAGACACTAACGAGTTATACGGATATTTGAGTTCATTGGGACGCGTACCACAAGCGACCCGAAGTGTTGGTACGAGGCCATTCTCGGGAAGTCTCTCATCCAGAATTGTCAAAGTCGAAGAACCCAAGAAAAAAGAAATTCTGTGTTTTAATTGTCAAGGACCACATCGTGCAAGAGATTGTACGAAGCCTAGATTGGAATGCTTTAAATGTAAACGTCTCGGTCATAAACAAAACAAATGCCCTGGAATAAACCCAAAACAAGATATGCGTAAAAATAACACCGTTAACGAAATTTTAAAGCCCACCACAGCAAACAGAAACCCATATGTAATGAAAGTATTGTTAAACGGGAAAAACTATAAGTGCTTGGTCGATACCGGGAGTTTTACTACCCTTATTCGAAAGAGTGTGGCGGTTAGCTTAGGACTTGAACTGGAAACAAAAGATATCCACGTTTTACGCAGTTTTACAGGTGATTCTGTAAGTTCAATCGGAAGTGCTAAAGTGCACGTGCGGCTAGGTCAACCTAGCGCAGTATTAAAAATTATTGTGTTAAACGATAACCAAATGATTCATGATTGCATCATCGGTCGGGACTTTATTAATTTACCAAACGTGATGTTGTTTAAAATAGGAACCGACGTGATTGTACGTGAATTGGGAATGAACGTGAAACCAGATTGTGACTTTGAATGTTTTGAAATACGAGCAGACGAGAAAATTAAGATAAACTTTGGCGAGATTACCAATGAACAAAAACTTATGTGTGAACAACTCTTAAACGAATTTAAAGATAGAATTTCAACATGTCTGGCAGAGTTAGGCAAAACTGACACAGCGAAAATTGAAATCAAACTAATAACAAATGAACCGGTCGTATATAGACCATATAGATTACCAATTGCAGAAAAGGAAATATTACGAGGGATAATTGATGAGTTGCTATCCAATAATATTATCAGGGAGTCAAATTCTGCCTATGCTAGTCCTGTGTTGCTCGTGAAAAAGAAAACAGGCGACGTAAGAATGTGCATAGACTATAGGCGGCTGAACGCCATTACTGTGAAGGACAAAATGGCTTTTCCGTTGATAGATGAGCAGCTAGACCTATTGGGCAAGGACGAAAGCGGTAATAAATATACGTTTTTTACTGCCCTTGATTTGGCTTCAGGGTTTTACCAAGTACCCGTAGAGGAGAATTCGATAGACAAAACGGCGTTTATTACCCCAGATTCTCATTACGAATTTTTGAGGATGCCCTTTGGCCTTTGTAACTCGCCTTCGGTGTTTCAACGGCTGGCCAATAGAGTGCTTGGCCCACTGAAAAACAAAATAGCGTTTCCATATATAGATGACGTCATAATTCCTTCAACAACGGTAGAAGATGGATTAAGACGACTACAATTGGTGCTAGAGGCTTTTCGCAAGCATAACCTGACTTTAAACATTACTAAGTGTTTATTCTTTTTAAAGAAAATAGATTATCTAGGTCGTGAAATCAGCGGTGATGGTATAAGACCGGGGCAACGTAAGATTGAAGCCATTCTACACATGGAGGAACCAAAAAATGTTAAACAAATACGACAGTTTATCGGACTATCGGGCTACTTTCGAAAGTTTGTGAAAAACTATTCCAAAATTGTAGAACCATTGACCAGACTTACAAGAAAAGACTCAAAATGGTGTTGGAAAGAAGAACAGCAAGAAGCGTTCAATAAAGTAAAGACCATATTAGTTTCCAGACCGGTTTTATCAATATTTGATCACTCTTTACCAACCGAACTTCACACAGATGCCAGTTCTACCGCTGTAGCCGCAATATTGTTCCAAATTCACGATGGAGTTCCGCAAGTAGTAGCTTATTTCAGCAAACAAACTACGATTGATCAAAGACAATATCATTCTTACGAACTAGAGACAATGGCTGTAGTTTATGCTTTGCAGCATTTCCGAGTATATTTGCTAGGAATAAACTTCACAGTCATTACAGACTGTAGTGCTTTGAAAACTGTATTTTCAAAAAAGGACTTGTTACCAAGGGTAGGAAGATGGTGGCTTCAAGTACAAGAGTTTACGTTCAACATCAAACATCGACCTGGAACACGCATGCCCCATGTAGACGCACTCAGCAGGCTCCCTATAGTAGACGGTATTGATATTAGTCAGGTGGACATCACAGAAGGAGACTGGATTCAATCAGCACAGTTACAAGACGATCAATTGTCCAGAATTCGAAAAATATTAGAAACATCAAAAAGAAATACAGAAACAAAACAATATTTTGATGAATACATGTTAAAAAATGGAAAAGTGCACAGGAAATTACCAGACGGGCGCAAATTGTGGGCAGTACCCAAGGCTGCTCGTTGGCAGATTGTTCGACTATGTCATGATAAAGCTGGACACATGAGCGTAGAAAACACACTGAGAAGAATCCAAACGAATTATTGGTTTCCCAAAATGAGACGTTTCTGCACAAAATATATAAATGCATGTTTAAATTGTGCCTACTATAAGAATAAGAAGGGCAAAAACAAAGGAAAGCTGCACTCAATCGAGAAAACCCCGATCCCATTCTACACTATTCATATAGACCACGTGGGTCCATTTCAAACAAGTGACTCAGGAAACAAATATTTATTTGTCATCGTTGATGCATTCACAAAATTCACTATCATCGAAGCAGTCAAATCTACAAAAGTAAAACCGGTAATTCGCACGTTACAGAGCGTTATGTGTATTTTTGGAGTACCTACCCGAATAATCAGTGATCGGGGATCCGCATTCACATCAAGAACATTCCGCATATTTTGCGAAACATATGCAATAAAACATATATTAAACGCAGTAGCAAGTCCGAAATCTAATGGGCAATGCGAAAGGTATAATGGGACAATAGTCAGTATGTTGGCGACGACAAGTGTTGACGATAAACCTGGAAATTGGGACACATACGTGAAAGAAATACAAAGTGCTCTAAATACGGCATATAATAAAAGTATTATTACAACCCCAGTTCAAGCATTGTTCGGATATCAAACAAGATCTATAGCAGAAGGTTGTTTATTAAATTCGATACCATCAGCTGTTGAACGCCTAAATATTGCCGACCTTAGAAACAAAATTAAAGAACATATTAATGACGACCAACGTAAACAAAAAGAACGTTACGATAAAAACAGAGGCGACGCAACTAACTTCAGTATCGGCGATTTAGTGCGTGTGTTAATAACAAGCCATGCTAATACCGGGGACAGTAAGAAATTACTACCGAAGTTTAAGGGACCGTTTAGAGTGGTGAACGTGTTATACAATGATCGGTATGAAATAGAGGATCTCCGAGAAGGACAACGCAAGCGTAACACTCGTATGGTAGTTGCGGCTGATAAAATCAAGAAATGGATTGCCATGATGGACATGTAGTGTCTGAGGCCGTTACTGCCTATTTCTTCTAAGTTTATACCAATTATCTGAGGCCGTTACTGCCTATTTCTGTTAAGTTGACATGTAGTGTCTGAGGCCGTTACTGCCTATTTCTTCTAAGTTTATACCAATTATCTGCGGCCGTTACTGCCTATTTCTGTTAAGTTGACATGTAGTGTCTGAGGCCGTTACTGCCTATTTCTTCTAAGTTTATACCAATTATCTGAGGCCGTTACTGCCTATTTCTGTTAAGTTGATACGCAACTATCTGAGGCCGTTACTGCCTATTTTGTTGAGTTGACAAGTAGTGTCTGAGGCCGTTACTGCCTATTTCTTCTAGGTTGACACGTAACTGTCCAAGGCCGTTACTGCCTATTTACTATACTAATACATAATTGTTTAAGGCCGTTGCTGCCTGTACTACTACTGACCTAAAAAAAAAAAGTAATAGTGTCGCTGCCTATATTTTATGACATGGACGGCATGGGACTTCCGTCCAATTCAGGATGGTCGAATGTTAGAAATGAGCTGCAGCCATCAGCAAAATTGAAAGGATACATGACGCCAGTGTTTATATTCGTTTGATTTTGGTGGTTGTGAATAAAAAGTGGGAGTCGGCAGTTGGGCTGTAACGAGCGACTCGGCGCGACGACGTTACCTCTGATTATAATCTTATGACGCAAATAAATAGTTTTTAATTGTTACAAGCACTAGATTTATTTTAATTTCTAACAAGGTATTTATGCAACCGTGTTCCATATTTTCCTCTGAAAATGATTTATCATTTCACACAATATTTGCAATATACACACATTTCGACAACATATTGTGTTTGTGTACCCGAGCACGATCCTTATTGAAGGTTCAAATACCGATAATGGATAAATGGGGGTTTGAAGAATGGATTTCAAATAAATCGTAAGCACGTGTAGTTCATGCTGAAATGCTTAGGTCAAATTACTTTGATGAAAGTTAATTTGTAATAGCAAATTAAACCTCATACTGATTAAATAGTAAATTCCCTAGATTACAATGAACTTCTTCCTGTTGTTTTAACGAAACGGCTACAATTTAATTATTGATCATTGACTATCTCAAATTGAAACCAATATCAATTACTTGTGTGTTTTATTCGGGTTTGTTCGATGTCTTAAAATATATAAACAAAAATTGTAATTATTGCTTATCTAATAAAGTTTAAGGTTCTATTAATTTTAAGTTATAAGATATTACAGTAATATGGAAGGGATGGGATACTTTTAGAACTATATATTATTCATAATTTTAATTTATTTAACTAACAATTCAATTTATTTCGAAGTAAATGTAAAATAGCTAGAATTGCAGATTTTAATAACCGGTATAACCCTTAAAACAATTACACCCTATTAATAACTCACCGCATTATAGATAGCATTGTTGTTTGTTCCCTTATAGATAAGGAATTAATAGAAGGCTGTATTTTAGACAAATGTACTGATCAGGGAAATAGATCCAATAAATTAGTGGAAGATAAACAAAATGTGCGGGAGAAGTTAACCATATCAAATGATAAATGGTTCAGTGTTTGTTTAGGTTGATTAGTACGGATATTATCTTAAAGGGAATCTCATATAATGTTAAATTAACATTGGAACATTGATTTTATATTTGGTGAGCATATTTTAATCAATACTAAGCTGAAAATACAGGGTGGTTGATTAGTGCGAGGAAGTCAAATATCTTCGTTGTTCTTAAAAATATCGAAATTTATTAAATACAAAGGTTCTAGGATAAATTAAAGCGCACATTTTAAAAATATTTTTGAATATACAGGATGCTCCAAAAAAACGGGGCATCATATAAGTAATGCTTTTTAAATAGTAGTACCCCCCCCCCCACATTTCTTTTTGTCTCATCGAATTCGGCATAAAATTTTACATAAGATATACTATCTTATTTTGGTGATTTATACGACGTTGCCAGATTATTCAATTTTTCCTAAAATTTTCTCGAAAAACATCATATCAAAGAAATTATTTTAAAATATTACTGATTTAAACTAAAAAGGAAATTTTTATATTTTTATAAACCTTAGAGGTGTCCGAATAATTTTACTAAAAAAGCATCAATATCGTATACAGGGTGTTTTTTACATCGGTACAAATGTAGCAATCTTTAGATAAATATTACTCGATTTTTTCAAATGGACCCCCCTGTATATTATTATGCCAGTTTACAGATAATTTCAACCTCTTTAAATAGGCAATTATAATAAATGCTCTAAAACGTAACGTTCTTTTAACATTTTATGTTTTATTTAAAAAATGTAAAAATATCCATGGACCATTTCAATGGCCACCTCGATATCCAGATTTAACAAAAATGGACTTCTTTTTGTGGGGATATGTCAAAGATGAAGTGTATAAAGTGCCTCCAACCACAAAAGAGAATATGAAGAACCGCATTACACAAGTTTTTCGGAATATCAACAACAATGTATTAAATGAAGTTAGTAGATCATTTCAAGAACGCGTAGAGACCTGTTTAGGTGTTAATGGAGGTCATATTGAACACTTGTTATAGTTTTTTTTATTTAGTTTATTATTTTTTTTGTTCAACTCATGGCCAAACTTATTGAAAGTGCCGATATGTTTACATTTTTTAAATAAAACATAAAATATTAAAAGAACGTTACGTTTTAAAACATTTATTATAATTGCCTATTTAAAGAAGTTGAAATTATTTGTAAACTGACATAATAATATACAGGGGGGTCCATTTGAAAAAATCGAGTAATATTTATCTAAAGATTGCTACATTTGTACCGATGTAAAAAACACCCTGTATACGATATTGATGCTTTTTTTAGTAAAATTATTCGGACACCTCTAAGGTTTATAAAAATATAAAAATTTATTTTTTAGTTTAAATTAGTAATATTTTAAAATAATTTTTTTGATATGATGTTTTTCGAGAAAATTTTAGGAAAAATTGAATAATCTGGCAACGTCGTATAAATCACCAAAATAAAATAGCATGTCTTACGTAAAATTTAATGCCAAATTCGACGAGACAAAAATAAATGGGGGTACTATTTAAAAAAAATTACTTATATGATGCCCCGTTTTTTTGGAGCAACAAAATTATTTTTAAAATGTGCGCTTTTACTTATCCTAGACCCTTGTATTTAATAAATTTCGATATTTTTAAGAACAACGGAGATATTTGACTACTTCGCACTAATCAACCGCCCTGTATATCTGATACACATTTCAGAACTAGATCGAGATCACCATGTTTATTATGTTGAAGTATAACTACATATTAATTTTAATTATATTTATTTTAATGACAATAATTGATGATGGCCAGATATACCTTGTTGAAGAAAAGATTGCCACTAATTTTGCTATGAAATGGAAATTTACCTCTTTGAGGTTAGTGATTGTCGTCATTACGTTCTCAGTATATGACTTATTTCTGATTTTAACTTCAACCAACCGTCATGATTATTTATTAAGAACTTGAGTTGAGGGTACCTACTCCTGTATCCGTCGTGACAGTTTTTTACCCTTGTTGCTTCATAGATTGGTTGTTTTATATTAAAACATACCATAACATTCTGGAAATGTATGTCGAAGTCTCCTACAGAATAATTTCTTAATACTCAAATGGGGCAAATACAGTCGCGATAAAATTAATTAGTATCAAACATTCGAACGAACCTATGAGGTAGCGAAATACCCCATGAACAGGAAAGTTACTCAATAAAATAGAAATGTGACAATAATCAGTCTTTTATTAATGTGGTGGTAATTAACTAGTTACTGCATTAGAATTAATTTTCGAATCGGAGGTCATAAGGTGTCAAATTACAAATAATATAAGATAACTTTAAAACTTGTAAATTTGTTGGACGATCACGTAAGTTTTAAAATATTAAATAAAGGAAACTTATGTAAGTGAATTTGTAAGTTTTTATTGTTTTATTTATTAAATTCAATTGATCAGTTGAAGGAAATTCAAAAGGACCTTACAACAATATAAACTTCCCAACTTTGCTTTATCTTCTTCTCTCAATATTCATTTTGTCTATGTTATTTTGTGTTTCCCGAAAAGTTTTTCTGCGGCGATTTAGCATTTCAGATGAGACGTGTGTAGCGACCATTCAGCCCAGAAACGAAAGAAGAATCTAAATAATGGAACCATCGATTCTCATCCTCCGAGGAAGGCAAAGAAGTCAAGACGAAAAGGTTAGACTATAAATGGACTATAATTCACTAATTAATTAGACCAACAAAAAATTTAAAAACAGTTAGGATAACAAAAAAAACCGCTCCTCCACCACGACAATGCTTCTGCTGAGTCGGCTCGAATTGGATCTTTAAAATTGAATAATTGGAATGTGAATTTATTCAACTATATTCTCTATAGCTTGGTCTCTTGTTACTATCATCAATTAAATAATTCATTGCAGTTGGACGAGGTAAAATGGAATTAGGCTAGGCAAGTGGCTCGAATCATAGATGGAAGATGGACAACTAGTTACTCGAGTGGGGACCCCTAGCTGATAAGCGTAACCGAGGAAGACCTACATGTTAGAGCAATGACAGACTGATGACCAACGGCGTACAGAAAGCTGAGGATGGAGACCAGTCGGCGAAGGCAGGGGAGGCATACGCTCAGTAGTGGGCTGATAGACATATAATAAGTATATTTTCAGTATAAAAACTGTTTTAATGCCAGGATGCGAACTTTCGAAACATTAATCTTGAATCTCATACGTATTCTATTCACTTTTAAATTTTAAATCATTTTATATGCTGCTCTAAATATAGAAGAAAAATAAATGGAAGTTTGTTTGCTCTACTCAATTGAGAAAAACTACGGGTTTAAATTGAAACAGAACATGTTTCGGAGGTGACCCCCCCCCCCCATGTTCAGCATTAAAAACTTGGTTTTGAAGACTCTATTTTCACAGAAGAAAAATAAATAGTAGGCATTAGTTTTGGTCTATACACGAGAAAAATTGTTGTAGTTAAAATTTTAATAGTTTAGAATTTATTCTATTTATACAGGCTCCTGCAGTAATGCAGGTTTACATAAGGAATTTCATTCATATGTTGACTTATACTGTATTAATTTCAGGAACATATTTTCCATGTACAAGGTGGCCCAAAAGAGTGTGAACATAAAGTTGATTTTTTTAAAATGGGACACCCAGTATTTTATTGTATATTTGGTTCCTATTAGTGTCCTCTATAATTGCCTAAAATGTTATTTAATTTCCAGTTAAGAGCAATAAATTAAAAACCAAAAATGGAGTCATGGAAAGAAAAATTAAAAAACAATCTAGAGATATTATAGTATGTTGTTTATGTATTTTATACAGAGTGTTCATGAAGAGCTTCCAGAAATGACACATTTGAAAATAATTTTTCTCAAGATTTGCAAATAGAACACCATGTATACTATTTGGCTATTGGATGTTCATAACCAATTTTTTTTTGTAATCTAATAATATAAGTTATTTCCCGCAGTTTTCAAAATAATTCCAAATTTCATAAATTATGTTGTTTAAATATTACCTATAGGCGCCTAGACTAATATTTGTAAAATACAGTAAATATCCAAAATGTTTTCCATTTTGATCTGTCCATAAGTAAACACATTCTACCCCCAGCTACTTCATGTTATAACATTTTTTGGGCCACCACTGTATATGGAAATTTTTTTTCCTGAAATAGACCCTATGATACAAAATCAGCCTATGAACGAAATTCCTAATCTAATTCATATAGGAGCTATGGAAACCTGCCGCACTATTGCAGGACCCTGTATATTGAGATATAGGGTGTTGTTGCACCATTCTTAGTGTTGTCAATCTTTATCTTAATAAAACCAGTACTATACTACTGGTATACCCAGTATTCACCTGAATACGACCGGAGATGTTTACCAGTTGAAACGTTGTGATATAAATAAATAAAGACAATGGAAGTACAAAATATGTCACTGTTATAGCATTGTCCCTAACCTTCATACAAGCAACAGTTATTAGTTACATTCACACTATATTTTTATTATAAACCCATGTTATTTGACAAATATATTAAAATTGCGTCAACGAAAAATCGACCAGGGGCGTACTCTGTGAGGTGAAATATAAAACATGCTTTTATAGTTTTAATGCATGTACCAACTTTTATCAACGGTAAAATAATATGACTTTTTATCGATAAAATTTTTCATCCCGAAAAGCTTTGTCTTGGAAATTTTACGAAATGTCGTTGGCAGGTTTATTCTGATTAATTCCCGAGAGCGAAGTACGAGGGATTTAATCTATGAATAAACATGCTCAAACGATCATTAAGTAAATATTTCAAAAAAAAAACTTTGAGTATAAAGAAAAATTATAAAAATAATTTTGTGTAATTGGTGTAAATGAAACAATTTGATTGGTCGAAACAGTATATTTGACAGGCGATGGAAATTATCAAGAATAAAATTTTCTGAGAAATCGGTAATAACAAAATTTACCAATTGAGGAGCGTTTATTCAAAAGAGGACATGTCCACATTTTGCCGAAACTCGTTTTATATTAAATTTCTGCTCATTTTTATGATTTCTATCGACTCATCTCTTCAAATCCTTTCAAAACAGTACACAACCCATTTAAATTCCCATATGAAAATAGGATATTCGATCAAAACCGGACACGTCCATGGTACATATCAAATAAGTTTGTTTCAAACAAAATGGGACTAGTATTACTTATGGGTATAAACCAATACATTTCAAACGGGGACATGTCCACTTCTTGTGCAACTTTATGTTTTACTTTTGTGGCGATATCTAATTAGTATCGATACAGTAAAATCTGCCCTAAATCATCAAGGTTAGGCTTAAGTTGCACACAGTGGCCGCAGAACAGTAGTCTGGAAACAGCTGTGTGGTAGTCAGTTACGCTGCTCATTTGGTGTTGTTTACAAGTTTTGTTCATTCCTGAGAAAGCACTGGCATATTTTGTGTTTAAATATGCAGTTAAATAGTTAAAATGGATGTCACAGTGGGAACTATTAATGTTGGCAGTCGAAAAAACAGCCTAAAACCTCAAAAAGAGATATTATGAAGCGACAAAGGTAAGTTTTAGCTTTATTATAAACTAAGCCGATGATCTAAAACCGTATATTTTATGTTTTTAGGTATTCTAATGACGATCCCGATCTTAAGCGGTACATCTTTTGTCGATTAGTCAACCTAAAAGATCAAGGCCAAGAGATGGTGTAAATGATACGAAACGAAAGTCAAAAAACATGATTGCCTCTTATTTTTTTCGAGTTTATCGTGGACGGAAAAGCTTTATGTTGCCAGTTTGTAGACAGTTTTTCACTTCAGCGTTCGGTATTTCAAAATGTAGAGTTCAGACTATACTGAAGGCCCTAAAAGATGGAAATGTTCCTAAGGAAAAGCGTGGTGGTAACCAATATTTAAACACAACTGTGGAGAGGAAACAAAAAATTCGTGCCTTTTTTAATGGTCTGTCAGCGAGCGAAAGCCATTATAAGCGCAGTAAGTCATGTCGCGTGTACCTGTCCTGTGAATTGAACCTGGAAAAACTATACAAAATGTTTAACTCTACGTATCCCGATTTTCGGGCATCGAGATCAATGTTTAAGAGCATTTTTTATCAAGAATATAATATTGGATTTTCATCGCCTGCGTCCGATGTTTATGGAACTTGCACAAACTTGAAAAATACCATAAAACAAAATACTGAAACAAAGCAAAGTTGACAACGGATCTTAGAATACATAAATTAAGGGCCAATGCATACTACATTACTTAATGAAACACCGGATAAGAGTGTAGGGGAGACCGGGGTTGGTTGGGCACAGGGGTTGGTTGGTACAATCGCGAAATGTCGGAACCTGCTCGGTAAAACCCGGCGTCGCCCATGTCTATGTGAAGCTCTCGACTGCGTACCAGTTGGGAATAAATATCGTTGATGTGCGGTTGTTGGTTCTAGTTTTTATTTGGTGAACGTGATTTTGTTACCCGTAAGTAAACATTTATGAGTTTGGAATATTCGTAATATCAGTTTTATGGCTATGCCGTTTGGAAAAGTATATATATATTCAGAAATAATGCGCATTTTTATATGATTTTCAAATATGACAGCCTGGTTAATGTCACTCTGATAAGTAGTTTTGGCATTTTTTAACAAAAAAATTACTTTGGGGATGGTTGGTACAAACTGTGCGGGGCCGGTTGGACCAACCAACCCCAGAGCTAGATTTATGTTTTTTTCCTCGCAGTGCTTCTAACTAGAATCCCTTTTAGATTAACTTTAATATGCGAAACTTTAAAAGAAAGTCGGAAAGAGGCAAAACTCCTCCAGATGTTATGCTAAGAGCTGCCAGAGCAGTAAAACTACAAGGACAATCGTTAAGATCAGCTGCAAGTGACTTTAGCATTCCATTCAACACTTTACGAAGATATTGCAGCAAGTTTACGCTAGACGAACTTCAAGCGGAAACAGGAATGTCTCAAACTATAGTTGGCTACGTTAAAAATAGACAAGTAAGGTAAAACATTTACTTAATAATCTGATTGGTAAAAAAATGTTTCGTTGCAGGTTTTTACAAATCTTCAAGAATCCAACCTCTCAGAATACATAAAAAAAGCTGCAGATATTTACTACGGTCTCACGCCCAAAGAAGTGAGAAGAATGGGCTTTCTATTTGCAACTTCTTTGTCGCTGACGGTCCCCGATAGCTGGAAAAAAAATGAGATGGCAGGCCCCGACTGGTTTACATCGTTTTTAACAAGAAATTCTGAGCTGTCTATAAGAACACCTGAAGCGACAAGCCTATCTAGAGCTACCAGCTTCAATAAAACCAATGTAGCAAGATTTTTCAGCAATCTAGAAAATGTTCTTAAAAGATATAAATATAGCCCTGGAGATATATGGAATATGGACGAGACAGGTGTAACGACAGTTCAGAGGCCTGAGCGAGTTGTGGCTAGACGTGGTGTGAAACAAGTTGGAAGAGTTACCTCGGCAGAACGTGGAACCCTTGTTACTTTGGCGTGTGCTGTTTCAGCGACCGGAAATACTGTGCCACCTTTTTTTATATTCCCGCGTGTTCGATTTAAGCCCCATTTTCTCCAAGATGCCCCGCCTGGAAGAGATGGCAGTGCCAATCCCTCGGGTTGGATGAAAGAGGTGCATTTTATAGATTATATTCGGCATTTCATCAAATACTCCAAGGCGTCTAAAGAAAGTCCTCTCGTTCTCTTACTAGATAATCACGATTCCCATTTATCTCCTGATGCACTAAACATCTGCAAAGATCACGGAATAACAGTATTATCGTTTCCCCCCCACTGCAGCCATAAGCTGCAACCACTTGACCGCAGCGTATATGGGCCTTTAAAAATGTATGTTAATACTGCGTGTGATTCCTGGATGACTAGTCACCCTGCTGCAACTATGACTATTTATGACATACCCAGTATTGTTCGTACGGCACTACCCTTAGCAGCAACCCCAAACAACATCACAGCTGGGTTTAGGGTTTCTGGGATTTATCCTTTTAATAGAGATATTTTCCCGGACAGTGAATTCATGGCTGCATATGTTACTGATAGACCAGGTCCTGAACAAGGTTTGGAAGATATTCTGGAAAATCATGTTGAAGAAAATCAACCTGAACCTGTCCAAACCACTAACATTAATGAGTGTTCGAGTATTGTCAAAAATTCTTTGCCTGCGCAAGAAACTAACTCCAATGTAGATATGCAACAACCTGGACCTAGCAGAATCACAGGAAGTAGGACACCTACCAAAAACTTATCAAATGTTTCCTCATCTAACAAGCCTGTGTGTCCTGAGCCACCTGAAAAGCTTTCAGCAAATAATATTGTTAATCTTGGAGCCGGATGTAGTTTTACAGATCTCGAAATTTTGAAGCCGTTTCCAAAAGCAGCAGAAAGAAAATTGCAGAAAAGAGGTCGTAAAAAAAGGAAATCCGAAATCTTGACAGACACGCCTGTTAAAGACGCATTGGAAGAAGAGAAAAGGGTAAAAGAAAATAAAACGAATTCGGTAAAGAAGCAGGTTTTTGGGAAACAGAAAAATGACTCGAAGAAACAAGTAAATAGAAAAAATACGAAGACAGTTAAAGGTGATGTAAAAGGCGATTCAAGCAGTGACGAAGAGACTTTTTGCTTAATTTGCGTTGAATCATGGTCAAATAGTTTGCCAAAGGAGAAATGGATCCAGTGTACTCAATGCAAAATGTGGGCACATGAAAAATGTGCAGACGTAGGTTTATTCTATGTATGTCATAACTGCGATTCGGATGGGTCTGACTAGATTATATCAAACTCACTTTTAACGATTTTTCTATTATAAATTTCTATTCAGTTTGTTTAATACCTAAGACAATAAAACCATTAATAAGTTACATTAGTTTTTGCTCTTACCAACCAACCCCTAGGTATGTACCAACCTTCCCCGGAGACGGGGTTGCTTGGTACACTTGCAGCCTTGGAGAAAATCAAAGTTGCTGAAGTTAAGTGATGTACAAACATATCTCAATTTGAGAATTAGGTAAACAAAACATCAATTTTCAAAACCCTCAATGTATTTTTCCTCCGTTTATCAATAAAAGAATTGGAAAAGCTTCAATGTGGAAAATGTACCAACCAGCCCCGGTCTCCCCTAATCTTTTGCTTTGACCTACAACAAGTACATCCCCTTCCAAAGACACCCATTCAGGACGAGTTCTACTTAAGGCAAATTAGTTTTTATGCTTTTTGTTGCGTGGACGTAAAATCAAGGGCCCCATTTTTTTACACCTGGTCTGAAAGTCAAGGAGGACGTGGCTCAGTTGAAATTGGCTCAGCACTACTTCCCCATCTGAGATCCATTGACCTGGAGAACGTGGAAATTGTTAGATTGTTTTGTGACGGCTGCTCCGGCCAGAACAATAATGCCCATATTATTCATATTTTAACATACTGGCTTCAAAATGAGTCCCCTAATGGCGTTAAGGAGTTGATATTACATTTCCCTGTCAGAGGCCATTCCTACCTGCCGGCAGACCGGGTGTTTGGTCGCGTCGAAAAGCAGTTAAAAAAAATTGTTGTTATTACTAACTCAGAAGGATATAACTCAGTGTATTCCAGCGTGGGCGAAGTAAAAATACTAGGAACCGATTGGGGTTTATATGATATAAAAAAACTTCAACAAATCTACAATAAGGTGATCGGAATAAAGGATTACAAGAAAATTTCAATTAAGAAGTTTCAATCGACTAATAATTCCTGTGCTATTAAATACAAGGGATCTGCATTTTTTCGATACGAAGACCTTACAAGTCAATACGCGTCCTTATTAAAAAAAGAAATTCAATATCAAATGAAAATAAAAAAAATGTCCGGACTCTTTTAGAGAAACAATTTATTAACGACGAAATAAAGTGGGAGACTTTAACAGAGTTGGAGTTTTTAAAAAAATTCTAGATGAAACTGTAACGGAAGAAGATACAGATGAAACAGCACAGGATGAAGAAACTTGCGATTGCTTAGAGAGTGGCCTTGAAATTCACATTTAAAATATACGTTAACCCTCGCGTTAACCTTACTTTTGTAATACTTCTCGTTAATAAAAATGTAATATGTAAAAATTTATTTCCCTGAATACCAACCACAAAATTAATTCAAAGTTCAAACAAAACAGGACATAAACATTTAGTTCAAACAAAAGGAGACATGTCCAACTTTCTTTTCTACTTTTTTCTTAAAAAACAAACTATAATCAAAAAATGTATTTAGAAATACATTTTTAACTAAAAAATAACGCATGTTTTATCTAATTTAGAATTTTACCTTTAACGGTCTTAACATCAAACGTTTCTTACGTTTTTCTCAAAATTACACTAGATGGACATGTCCTCTTTTGAATAAACGCTCCTCAATTGTTGCATACTTTTTTGTACACACTGTATTTTCTTATGATAAAAAATATTTGTCAGCATAGGTGGAGTATTTTTATATTTGTAATAGTTGATTTGATGCGTGTGTATTTTCCCGTATGCGCATTTTTTCAGATGCGATATTTTCCATGTGCGCGAGAACGGTTATTTCCCTTGCGCTTTTTTTCTATGCGGATATTTCCCGTGCCCCTCATTCAGCCTTCGTTATGTACTATGTATAGTCATATTTTTATTGCAAAGCATAATAAATCAAGATTACTTCTGAAAAGTTTATCGCGTAGGAATATGAAAAGATTTTAAATTGCTAAAAAGCAGAGATTAAATTATTTTGCTTTAGAGGATATAAATAGTAGAAGCCGTAATAAACAGCCAGTTTATTTAGGTGCATAAGGGAAAATCTCAAGCTATGCAATGGAAACTGTTGTATTAACCTAAATTCAGTATTCTAAATTTGCAAAATATTACGGAGATGCAGATAGAATAGAATAGAAAAATGTTTTAAACAGTGGAGCGAGAGCTGGCTCTACTAGCGGAGAGTTCTCGGAAAGAATGCCTGGTGGTGGACTAGACCATTTATTTGAAAAGAGAAACAGAAAGCGAGGTGTTGCATGACCAGAGAATTATTCTGCAAATATTACAAGATATTGGGTTAGGAGCATTTTGGGTTTGTTCGAGTTTATTTTGCTATAATCAGGCGTGGCCAACCTTCTCAGCAGGAGGGCCACATTTCAGAAATAATATAATATTTCCTGCTGGGTCATGCATCTAAATTTTTTGTATGAATTTTTAAAAAATGCGAGTTATTTCAAATCTCTCTTAGATATAATTAAAAAATATATGATAAGAACGATTTATTTCAAGATGTAATAATGTTCCTTTGCTGATATGTACAGGATGAGTCAACGATAGAGTTAAGTTAATTTTCTCCTTTATGTTAAGATTTAGATAAAAATTCGAAATACAAAAATTGTAGAGATCATTAAGGTACACACCCTACAATTATATTGGCCCACAAACACGTGGCGAATATAACTTAAGTTTTTTTTTAAAGGAAACACCCTGTATTTATATCAATTTCTGGATTGTGCATAAAATTCGGAATATTTTTTATATATAACCTTATTATTTAAATTTTTTCAGAAAAATGCCAGGTCAACAAAGTAGTAGCGATGAAATGATTGTAATAGATACCTGCTGTAAAAAGACAAGAGAACGATCGGAGCGTCATTTACGCAGACGGCAGAACTAATGTTGAGCAAATATATGGGTCAAAACCCCGTATTTGAAATTCGCAGACCATGGTCAAATACTGGCCTACATCTGTGACATTTAACCGATACCATGAAAATAAATATTATTGAGCATATAGGTATAAAAATACAGGTAAAGGTGCAACAGGTATGCGAAATTTTAACTTTTGCTGTTTTTTCATATGTCATGACATTTAAGTAACAAGGAAAATGTCACTTATATGAATAAGGCTCATATCACACTAACGTAAATATCTATTACACTGGTACGTGCTTAAAAAATACTCTAAAGTTTAACTCATTGTTAAGTGCTATCTTAGCTTTCCATGCTCGACCTAAAAACGTCAACTCTCAGTTTAGCAAGTACAGATAAATTTCGAACCTTCGATCGCTCTAGGCGTCGTGCACATTTGCATATAAAAATCTATTCGGAAGAGAGTTTAATAAAATGTTTATGGGGATGAGTTCGCCGCAATAAATTTCATTGCGCCTTTTACTTCAAATGTTGAGTTAGGAAGATAATAGTTAATATAGTTTATTTGTAGAATAATTTTATTTAAATTCACCTTCCGACAATATATTCGCACATTTCTCATTTACTTTGTAGGCATTAACCGAAAACTCAACATGTTATAATTCCAAACATTTGTAATTGTCAGGAAAGGTGTAAAGTGTTAGTGCCTGTTCTCACCAAAGCAACTGCCAACCGCAACGCAACTTCAACGCGACTCAGCACTAATGTTTAAATACGAGTGTTCCCACTGACTTAAGGCAACTCAACTGCAACGCAACTAGTTGCTTATGAGTTGCCCGGCATTCCGCGTCGCCGTCGCCAGTTGCTTCCTATCGCGGTGTCATGGCGGACGAGACAGCAAAATACTTAACGTTTTTGGCTCATTCGGTAAAACCTATGGAATTTAACCGGATCATTATTTAATTCCTATGCCACTATATACGAACTATGTCTCAAAATTATGGTATAAACTAGGTTAACCCAAAATTATCACTCAGTTTTTTTTTAAGCTTTTTAACGAGCAAGTATGTTGCGGCTATATCTTCATCTGACGACGACGACATATTGCTCATGTCAAAAGAGACTTCAAACCCGTTGATTCCAGAGCAAGTCAACTGAAGTTGCGATCGCGTTGCAGTTGCATTGCTTGCCAGTTGCTTTGGTGAGAACAAGCGAGCAACTCAACTGAAGTTGCGGTTGCCAGTTGCTTTGGTGAGAACAGCGCCTTAAGTTGAATAATAGCTTCCCTGTACATTTTATAGAAAAACTGAATCATAACTTCTTGAAGTGGGCGACATGATAAATCCATGTGTCGAATTTGGATACATTTTGATGAGCAAATCCTAAGCTATTCAATTAAACGTTATGGCACAACCACGAAACTCTCATAGTTTAGGTAATACAGCAAAAATACCAGTAACTGAAATTTTGACAATCACAAAACGAAAAATTAGTATTAGTGACAATATTTTCATTATTCGTTATGTTCAGCATAGTCTGCGAACTTCAAATGCGGGGTTTTGGCCAATATATTTGCTCAACATTAATTCTGCCGTCTGGGTAAATGGCGCTCCGATCGCTCTTTTGTTTTTTTACAGCAGGAATCTATTATCATCATCTCATCGCCTGACTACGCTTTACTACTTTGTCGATAGATTAAGCATGATTTTTTGATTGTTGATCCACCAAACGTCCGGATATTTGACTGCCGCACTCAAGCGAATTTCAGGTAAAAGCTGGTCAAAATAGATAAAACCAAAGTTATAATTTTGTCGTAAAATCATCAGCACTTAATTAAGAAACAACCAGGGTGTCATAAATCATCCCTGTTATATTTATATTATGGACAACCTTAAAATTATTTCAGTTCAAAGTTTGGTTTTCTAGTGTGATTAAATTAGAGCGGTTGAAAAAATCAGTGTATTTAGTTCTGTTATTCCGCTAAGTTTTTGTAAAAATTTTGAAAAACCAACATGGAGCCTATTGCTTGTGGTAAGTACAATCCTATAAATTTTTCACATTAAAAATATTTACACTAGTACTTTTGATTTCATACATTTTGTTAACATAAGTTAAAATAAATTAAACAATTTTTAAAAAAATTTTGTATCAGGCAAAATGTAAAAATGGGCGCGTTGGAACGCGACCAAACTATTCTTTGAAGGGTCCTGAATAAGGTCCAACTGAGATTTGCTGCGACCTTGTCGAAAATTGAATTAAAAAAAAATTGTTAGATACATTTTTAAAAAAATATGTGATTAAGATATCGAACCAATAACTTTATTATTACTAAACCGATTCCCTTTAAACAGGAGAAAAAAAATTCACTATATTTTTCAAAATGGTGGCTATTTTAGTAGAGTATATAAATTTTTACAAAAAATCATACGGTTTGTCAATTTTTTGTTGGTCTTGCAGGATCCACACCTTTTCGAGCAGAGCCGGACCAGGTATACAAATTCAATTTATACCTATGCCTGATGCATATATAAATACAAAGTGATTTTTAATAATTTTAATCTTTAGTGGTTTTCCGGCGAGTAATTTTTAGTTAGGCTTATTAGTGGTAGAATGTGGCGTCCTTGGAATTGTGCTGATAGGGGGGCATCTTCAAGTGCCATTTTTAAAAGAAAGCATTTATCTACCTAACCCTAACCCTTAATTATAAGTTTAGGCTTAGATGAAGATACTGATAGTGATACAGAGTTAAATTTTAAATAAATTATCAATAGTTTCTTAGAATTTAATTAATTTTTATTGTATCTGTTATCCTAATAGTTATACTTTTAAATTATATTATTTTCAATTATCATTAATTGTTATCATTATTTTACATTTATTATAGGTACCTAAAACTAAAAATACCTATCTATTTATTTTAAATTATAAAAATAAATCATGTGGTGTGGTATACATTTTCAAGCCGGCCCTGATCCCATTTATTGAGCTTTGAAGAGGTTGAGGCGTATACAATAGGGTTTAATCAGGTAGTTTATTTATGGCAGTAAGAGTTAACGGTATAATTCTGCAACAACTATAAAAAACAAGAATATTTGAGGTAACTTTTTGACGTGTCCGAAACAAGAAAACACCATCTGGATTGTCGGTGCCGGTTTAGTATGCGATCAGCCTGCCCTTTGCGATCTACCTAATATTTTCTCCGACTGTTAATATGCAATATCACAAAGTAACGGGCTACTCAATCCACTATTTAAGAAACAATTTTTTTTTAGTGCTGCCTATTCTAGGTGGTTTCTTTTCTCTGCATCTTAGTTTCTTTATTTTCAACTTCCTAGTGATTTCGGACGATTGCAGAAGCCATAATGTACCTTAATTTTACAGCCGAAAAACATTCTACCTTTAAAAAAATGCTTTTAAGTATTTATTTATTTATAACATATGGGACAATATAGAAAATAATTGATAGTTTGAATTTTACTTTATTACGTTACATGCATTGCTGCATGGAGGCGGAACCAATTGAAGAGTGGAAATAGGGAAAGGGGCTCAAAAATTATTTGAACTAGAGAGGTCGTAAGCACACTGCTGAATATATTGACAAAAAATGCCCAAGTAAAAACGTTCATTATATACAATGAAAGTTAGCGCTGCTGGTTAAAATATTTAAAGAAATTCTCCGAAAAACTGACACTAGAGAATAAAATTTCCAAACAAGAAATTTGGTGATCTCCATGATTGATTTCTTGGATCAACCAGAGCAACAGTATACAACCACTCAATATCAATAATCAAACAGAGGGATAGAGTAACAGAAATAAATATTTACAGATCTAGATTGTGTCAAGATTTAAAACAAATATATTGGTGCTATTTCTAAAGAAACTACTCAGAAAGTGAATTGATGTTTCGATATGTGGCTAAATATGGTAAACTAGTGATACGCAATTCAGCGCTCGACGGGGTCTATAGCCGGGGAATAACTGTTTTAGCATTTTTTGTTTAATCCTTATTGTACAAGGTACAAGGTTTTCAGGTGGTTAGGAAATAATTCACTTGTATATTTGTATATTTTTACCACCTGGCAAGCAATCAGACTTTCTGTGTTCTTACGATCGATATTAATTGTTGGGGAACCAACCAATGAAAGGTATATCATCCCAATACTTTAGAACCTACATTACATCATCAGGACGTTAGGTCCAAAGGTCCTCAAGGGTCCATATTGTCTCCCACTCTCTTCTTACTCTACATTAACGACCTTCTAGTGGAAACTAAAAATCCGATATTTAGTAACGATAGCACACTTATCTCATCTTTCTCTTTGAATGCACAAACATCGGCTGCCGTCGCACACCTTCGCAGACCGCATGAAGTATCACGCCTTAACAAAGACCTAAAATTTTGGCTTGGGGTGAACAAACCCGAACAAACCCGACAGTAACAAACTCGAATTTAACGCTAAAAAAACTCAGGCAGCAGTTTTCTCTAAAAAGCTTAACATTACAGAACCGGATATAGTCATGGCAGGACACGCAATCCCACTGGCTTCATCTATTAATTTTCTGGGCGTCAATCTGGGAGGAAATATGTCTTGGCATAACCACGTTGTGGCAGTCGCCAAGATAGCATCTCAGGAACTTGGTGTACTCTTCCGAACCAGAAAGTTGTACACACAACTCACACTCAACAACTTTTGACACTATACAAAGCCCAGATTCGACATCACTAGAGTATACTGCTCTCATGCCTGGAGCTCTGCACCCAAGCATGCTCTTCGGCTACTGGATTCCATTGCCATTCGTCTGATCAGAGACCACGAGCTGACGAAGAACCCAGACAGCCTAGAATATCGAAGACATGTTGGGGATTTGACTCTCTTTAACAGATATTTTCATGGAAAGCGCTCGGCTGACCTTGTCGTCGAAATTCCGCCCAAAGCGGCAAATATCAGAAATACACGACGAACCACTGCTGCCCATCCATATGTGGTGAAGCTTAGTACTCCTCGAACTACATTATTTAAGAATTCTTTCACCTGGAGGACTTCATTCATATGGAACGACCTTCCCGAGGTTGTTTTTCCAATGAATATAACCTCCAACGAGAATCACTTTATTCGCATACGCACCACTCCCAGAGTGCCCTAAAGGATTTTCCCTATAGTGCTTGTGTTTGATCATAAAAAAAGTTATAAAACATAATTGATAGAAGTGGGGCACAACTGAGATATACAGGGTTCCCCATAATAGACTACCCATTTTATATTATTAATAAATTCCCTACGAGATAACTAAATAGGTTGTTCTCTGTGGGATTATCTTCTGTAGTCTTTGGGATTTAAGTAAATTATTAATCAAGTAGGCGCCTGTCACAAATAAATTTTAAATTAATAATTTCGTGGAACGTCATTTTTCCGCGAGAAGTTTGTTAGTTTTCATCAATAATTATTTAAGTTTTTTGCTTTGAGACATTATTTCAACATCCGTTTTAACTTTCATGGATTACTCAGTCCAACAACGTGTGTTTTGTGTAGAAACTTACATAAGAAGCAATTCGATAGAAGAAGTAAGGCGTGCATTCCGGCGTCAGTTTAATAACAACAATAGGGGCCACGCGCCAAATCGTAAAACTGTTAAGTTATGGGTTCGTCATTGGCGTGAAAAGGGTTCTGTACAAAATTTGAAGAAGCCTGGACGTCGAAGAACAGTTCGTATACCAGAAAATATTGAACGAGTTAGAATGGCGTTTACGAGAAGTCCTAAAAGGTCTGCTAATCGACAAACCCTTATCCTAGGAGTATCTAAGGGAAGCTTAGATCGAATTCTTCAAAGGGATTTAAAATTTCATCCCTATAAATACCAAATAGCACAGTACCTTAGCAATCAAGATAAAGAAGCAAGGTTAGCATTTTGTCAAGAATTTTTGGATTTACATCAGCGAGGAGCGATTCACAGTCTCCTAATGACCGACGAAGCAAATTTTTATTTGAACGGCATGGTCAATAAACAGAAGTTTAGATACTGGTCAAATGAAAATCCTCGTGAAATCTTTACACAGAACCTCCATAATCCAAAAGTTGTTGTGTGGTGTGGAGTAGGATCTTTTGGTATTATTGGCCCTTATTTTTTTTGAGGATGAAAATAACCGCGCTGTAACAGTAACATCCGAGCGCTACGTTAATATGCTAGAGACATTTCTCATTCCAGAATTAAATAGACGAGGATTACTAAACAATGCCTTACTATTCCAACAAGATGGGGCAACAGCTCATACCGCCAGAAACTCAATGAGGGTCATGCGAGAAATGTTTAATGGCCGACTCATTTCTCGATTCGGAGATTTGCCTTGGCCTTCGAGGTTCCCCGACTTAACGACACCCGATTTTTTCCTGTGGGGATATTTAAAAGCCAAAGTGTTTGCGAGTCATCCAGGTACTATCGAGGAAGTGAGAGTCAAAATTCGTGAAGAACTTGAAGCAATAGACGAAGGTTTGCTACGCCGTGTAATGAACCACTTTTTATCCAATATTGAAAAATGTGTTGAAGTTGGTGGAGGTCATTTAGAAGACGTGATTTTTAAAAGTTAGAATTAAATTAGCCAAATATTTATAAGTTACCATAAATCCCAAAGAGTTAGCTGTAATTTAGTAAGATAAAAGTTTGTTTTGTTAACTAAAAAAAATTTAATTCAACTATTAAAATGGGTAGTCTATTATGGGGAACCCTGTATAACTATAAATGTTTTAATTTACGTAGTTACTTTATCCTGATAAACTTTTCAACCTGTTCGTAAATATTAAGTTAAGATTTAGACAATAATTTTCCCATTTTCGTGTAGCATAATAGAACATTCTCATGGGAAATTAACTACAGCTTTAACCTGACGTCAAACTTTCTCATAAATCAAAAGAATTCTGGCCTAGTTATCAGTATAGGAGTAATCTTTTATACCTTTATATGACAACTCTGACAGCAATTTGTCCTAATATCCTAGATATACCATTTGATACAAACTTCCTAAAATAGCATCAATGATTTTTAGCTCTGCGTTAGATAACTTGAAATAATATTGCTGGGCAACTATGTTATGGTGACCATCAACATTTTAATACTCAAAATTGCAATAATTGATAGGACGCACGAATCTTAATCAGAAACTGGGTGCAAAACTGAAGAAATGTTAACTCCTATGAGATTATAAAGACTTGTTATAGATCATATTTGGTGACTCACTCACTTAACTTTATTGACTTTGCAAAAATAGTTCGTCTATGTTTCGCCTAGTGCTGCTGAAAAAAAGCTGTGCGAACAATTATGGAGCACGGTACTGTTGCGTTTCAAAATAAAGCATCAATGTTCTCTTTCAATTAGTTCCTGTTCTGGTCTACAAGGTTCTTTTTCAAATTAAAAGAAGGATTTTTCTGATTCATGCAGGACTTGTTTCGTTAAGAGCCGTAAGTACTTTTGTTAATAACGGATGTCCTGTCGACGAGCGGCTGTATCTCGATAACTATTTGTCCTACAGCTTTCGGAAAAATAATAAGTAGGCCATGGAAATACTGACAATTAGCTGTCATTAGTTTCGTCGTAAGTTGTTATTTTGGAGTATAATATTGTGCTTTTGTTGTTAAAAACAGATTGAAAGTTATCTTATTCTATTGATGAAGCATGCGACATACTGGCCATATGTTTCAATACTTTGAACATACTGACCTTGCCCTCTTAATTCCGCCCAAAGCGACGAATAGCAGAAATACACGACGAACCACTGCCGCCCATCCATATGTGGTTAAGCTTAGTACCCCTCGAACTTCATTATTTAAGAATTCTTTTATCTGGAGGACTTCATCCTTCTGGAACGACCTTCCCGAGGTCGTTTTTCCCAACGAATATAACCCCCAACGATTCAAAACCAACGTGAATAGCTTATTGCGCACACGCACCACTCCCAGAGTGCATTAAAGGATTTTTCCTATAGTGCTTGTATTTGATCATAAAAAAAAACAGTTATTGCATATCAGGAGTACGCTATAAGTTATCCGGAGACACAACACTTTTCGCGGATGGGTTTCAAGAAGTGTTTAGTTTGTATCCACTCTAAAAAATCGTCTAGTTTAGGATACCAAGATCTTAGTTTCAATAACAAGGAAATTTAGTGAAATTGGTGATAAGAGGGAATTTAGTATCGAAGGCCAAATTTTATTGCTACGATTATTCTAGTTGAAGTCACTAATAACTCTTTTTAAGTCAAGTACTTCTAGTACCCGAAAGAATAAATATTTATGATAACCAATATAGTTAGTTATTAGGAGCAACATCATATTATTGTTTCAACAATTGTGTTTGTTAATTATTACCTATTTTATTGTTAAAAAAGAGCAAAGAAATATTAATTACCAATGTATGGAAAAATTATTATTTTTCCAGACCACCCGATGATACCTTCTACAATAAGGGCGTATTTAGTCTACACAGTAGCACTTTAAAATACCATTTCAGATTGAATGGTACTACCAAGAAAAGGACGCCTTTTCCATTGATAGCATGTAATCACCTGCAAACCGATAATGAACTCTTTAGTTCTCGTCAATACAGTGAATTTTTTTTTTTTGTTTGGACACACGATGAGAAATCTGCGCACAGACACCTTACAGACGCGGCTGCAAGGTAGTGTCGGGCTAGCATCATTGTGGGGAAAGACCATGGTCGCGGTCGAACTCCAATACAGTGAAGGTGTACATCTAATACTTCACGCCGTATTATCAACGGTAGTCGAGAAAATACAGCGCGCAGCGCCATCTCCTAGCAGCAGATGGCGGCAGTTGGTGTGACGTCAAGTCTCACATCGTACCTACTTATTACTACTATATCTGGCCAATAACAATAACTAAGTAAATTAATATAGGGAGATAATTAATAAAAAAGTGTTGGTTTCAACATGATAATGTAGTTATGTTATCTAAGAAGTATTTAAAAATAAGAGTTAGTTCTGTTAACTAAATCATCTCATTCATCGTAATTCAGTTAAAATGAAAATTTGTTTTGCTAACTAAAAATTACTTTTACATAAGCCAAAACTTTAACAGCAAGATAAAATTAGTCTTAGATACCAATGCATTTTTTAGAGTGTCGGTAACACTTGTCCAGTTTCTCGCAACCGTCTTGCTAAACGCTTCTTAAAACTCATCCGCGAAAAATGCTGTTCTCAGGATATCTGTGAGTGCACTTTCGATAGGCAATAACTGTATTTTCAAAGCATTGAAAACACACAGCCAGTATGTCATATGCTTCAGCATTAGGATAACACAATTTTCAAATCGTTAAACTGTTTTCACAATAAAAGCACAATATTAGAACTCAAAATAACAAATGACAGCTAAATGTAAATATTATTGTTTGGATTCTCATGACTTACTTCTTATTAACGAACATTTCATGTTATCATATAAAAATTTAAGAAAATATATTTTTGCTCATAACTTAAGTTTGAAAAGCGATATCGACTTTTGGTTTACGCCGGGGTAATTTAACTTTGTTTTATTTGCAATATCTGAACGATTGGCATCGATCGGACCGCTCTGACGTAGAAACAGTCTTATGATATCAGTTTAACGGATGTACGTATATTACGTATTCGTTGTTCTTCACCTTCCTATTGTTAGGATGAAAACTTTTCTAGTGCCCCTGATAAGATTAACTTTTCAATCTTATTTTTGGCATCAACGTTGTCTTAAAGGTCAACAAATAAATTGCTTAATTCCTTTTCAGGGCTGATTTTGATGAAAACTTTGACGGTAATTTCTAATTTAATACAGGATAAATTTTGTCGTAATTTTTTTTCTTCCTATCGCAATCGTTTTCGTCCGCTTTCAAGTCATTCATTATGCCCATCAAACACGTTAGCTGTTAATTTATGTAATTTTTGGCAGTAAGGATAGGATAAGTAAACCAGTTTTAGACAGTTAAAAATAATTTGAAACACGGGTAAGGTATTGATCACTGCCGGTATTATTACCATTTATTATTTTCCTATATTTAATTTTTGGATAGATACACTAATAGTTCCAGGGCATACAGACACCATCGCGTAGTGTAAGATTTTGCGAATCTAACGGACGAACGTCGATAAGGAAAGCTACATGCAATGTTTATAGTTATAACTTTATAGAAATGGAGTACATAGTGCGTAAGCTAGTGACAAAAGGATTTCAAGTCAAGGAGACCAACCTCGCAAGAATGCTCTTTCACAGCATATTTCGAGCTGACTAGTTTAGAGAGCTTTCGAGCCGATGCTGCTTTATCTAAATTTACAATTACGAAATAACCATAATTTTATTATCATTAAACCTCTATATCAACGTATGTATGTAATTTGGGTATAAAAGAGTAAATCCGAACCAATCCGATCGAAAACAAATTGAAAACGTTATTTTATAAGTTTTTATATGTGGTAAAATTTCATATAATATATGTTTTCTAATCACTTAAAGACAAAGTGCATACATGTACGCGAGAATTAATTTAAACGAAATTCCCATGTGAATTTATGTGATTTCGAAGTTATGTGCCGACTTTCTGTTTTAAATAAAGCCGTAAACGTAGAGAGCATGGGACTTAAATAAAATTGCATTATCTTTTCTAAGAAGTAAAGTGGCATTTATAAACTATTAAGTTCAGTTCAGTTGAGTTGATCAGTTCCAACGGGTGACGTTCGAATTGAACAAATGCAGCGAACTGTAGCTGCGAGCGTAGCGCAACTGAACTGAACGTAAAAGTTTATAAATATTCCTTGAAAAATAAACAACTTTGAATCTGTCAGACGGTTATCGACCTTCTAAAGAGTTTAACTAACTAAATATGACAACACCGCTCAGAATTCACTGACGTTTCTCAACATAACCTATCCCACTTTTACTTTGTTTACATGTTTTACATCTGTCGCCAGTTTGTTTACTTTCCTGTCAGTTACCACGTGTTTTTTCTGGTTTGACATAAGGCGATATATCCGACTCAATAATTGAAAGTGCCATTTATGGATATTTTTCTTAAACTTGTTGTCACCTCAGGAATTGCCGGTTTATATATTATACGTCATGGCCATAACACCCTGTATATGTTAAATAATTATTAACATGAACATATAATATAAAAGTAGATATTTTGTCAAAAAAATACGAAATGTATGAAAGTTGTATTCTTTTAAATGAAATACGCTGTATATTATTTCATTTTCTATGATCAAAATAAAAATGAGTTTCATCGGAGGTTATCGTACTTAAACCTTACGGTTTTTCAAATGTTTAATATTTTGTGAAAATGTAGTGACAATTTTAATGATTAAATGCTCACCATGTATTTTATTATTTGCAGTTTACAAGTATATAAGTGAAGAAAGGAAGTTTTTGAACAAGTCGTTCAAACTCTAGTTACTTTTCAAGGAAATGCCAATATGTAGGGAAAAATTAAATAATTAAGTTTAGAAGTGCCTATAAATTTAATAAATATGTTTATTAACAAACTCAAATCGGGGTTGACCAATGAAGAATTTACTAGATTTAAATTATTTAAAACTGTATACAGTGTACAGTAGACAAGCGCTTTTAAACCTGAAGAGAATGAGACTTCTCCGATATTCATCTTAATTCAGAGGTTAAGTATTGGGACAGTGTTTTGATGGCTTTCTTGAGCATCCCAACTTCAGCAACAAACAACTTAAGACGGCCATTAAAGGCGTTTATGAAAGTATTACCAAAGATGGAAGGAAAATTTTTACGGGTAATTGGTGTAAATGAAACAATTTGATTGGTCAAAACAGTAAATTTGACAAGTGATGGAAATAATCATAAATAATTTTTTATATTCTGATATTTCAAAATTGCATTCGACATTATTGAGATCATAATTTTTTATAATTATAATATTATAAGCACTGCCCTGTTCACTGTTAGTTTAACGGATTACATGCCTTTATTGTGGTCGTATCTATCTTGGAAATAAATGCACTTGTTGACGATATTTTTCTATACAAAACTAATATATTCGCCTATTTTAGCATATAAAATGGAAGTATTGTTAAGACCTGTATATTGATATTCTTTTTTTTGCTATTTCTTTAACATAAAGTGATTCTGTTGTCCAGTATTAGTTGACCTTATTAATCTTAATAGATTAACCTTTTTACCTATCTTCCAAATTTCACACTTTATAGTTTTTGTTACGGTTCAACACCGAATTGCTTAATTGAATAATCAACTTTTCACTTAAGTCACGTCACGAAACTAAGCGATAACGAACCGTATAAATAGTCAAATAAGGCAAGATAACGAAGAAGACACTCAAAATCAAACTTTCACTTAACAAACTTCTCTCCGGTATTCTCTATACTTGTTGTATCAATTAAAATCATATTTCTTACATTATATCTTATTCTTAATAAAATTTGAGAGATTAAGTTTTACTGCATCTAAGTATTTTCTTGCTCCACCACCATCATCATCAACCCTTCCGCTCGGGGTCACGACAGTATTCAAGTAATATAGTATATCTATAAGTAATTAATAAATCGATTTAATATGACAGATTTTAATTGATTGCCAGTCCGTCCCTAAGCATTTTAACTCCTTAAGTAAGTTTCTAGAATCATAAGCTTTTCGATAAAAAAAAGGAACAGCTTCTCTAAAAAATGATTTTTTGTCAACAGTAATACAGCGATAAGAAGGCGTCTGTCTTGTGGGTAATAATGCGTTATGAGAAACATATTTTCAGAGAATTTTTATGAACTGTTACCCGCTGTCACTTCAACAATAAAACGGATCTTAGCTTAAACGAAAAAATATGTAGTTAAGATAAGCCGGTCTAGAGAGATGAATTTTATTGGATAATTTTCTAAATAAATAAAGGCTAAGAGAAAAACTACTACATTATACACATAAAAGGGAAAAAACAGTAGTTTTAATGTGAATTACGTATCTGATTTCTGTTTAAGATTGATAAATATTGTCACATAGGGTAGACCGGGGACAATTGAAACAGTGGACAATAGAAACAACCGCCGTATTGAAAGGATTTCGCGCTTAAAATCGCCCACGGTTGTACCAAACGAAGCGCCTGTAGGAGTGTTGCCAACCGTACTATAATTATAGTGTTTGTACTAGAATTGAGTCTCCGTGTACTATGTACTTACAAAGTCGATATAGTACACATATTGTACTATAATTTCAAATTTAACGAATTTTTTTTTAGCAATATAGCAATAAATAAATCGCGAAAAAAAAAAATAATTCAAAATATTTACCGAAAAAAGCATCATGGCAAATTCTGTTGATAATAAAAATTGCCAATCCCAAGTGTGTAATTTCCCACTTCGTTGGTGTTGGCAACACTGAAAACAGATCGAGCGAGATCGGTTGTTGTCGCGTTTCGCGTTTGTAGACTACGATCTGGGATCTCGGGGAGTCCCAAAATTATTTCACTTCGGGAATAAGAAGTAAGAATAAAGATAGTGCATATTGTGGCGGATTGTTGTGACTATTGTGAGTTTGATTGAATTATATAACACTCTGCGAACTTTGCTTTTATTAGGTATCATATCAGGTTTGTATTTATTACATTATTGTTATATTGATTGTTTTCATTTTCATTAATTTGCAGTAGGTACCTATCCCAATTTCCAATATGGAAGATGTTGAGGATAATTCAGACAATGACAATGCTGTAATTCCACCGAAAAAAAAGAAATACGGCAAAAGAACGCAGAAATATCGCATAGAGTGGGAATCAACTTTCAATTGGATATGCTGCGATAAGAATTCCAAGGAAAAAGCCTTCTGTAAGGTATGTAGCTGTTCAATAAAATCCGAAATTCAAGTATTGAAGTATCACGATAATAGTGTTAAGCACCGGCAAAAGATGCTAGCACGTAGTTCTCAAAAATCTATAACATGTTTTGCGAGACCTGCACCAGTATCACAAAATACAAATGTTTTAAGGGCAGAAATGAAGATGGCAGGGTTCTTTGCCGAGCATAATTTACCTTTTTCTATTGCTGATCACCTGATTCAATTGCTGAAAGGGGTTGCTCCTGATTCTACAATAATTAAAGATATGCATCTTGGGAGAACTAAGATTACAGCAATTACCAAAAATGTCATAGGATTGCAACATAAAAATGATTTAGCTAAAAAACTAGACACTTGTAAGTTTAGTATTTTGACAGATGAGACTACAGACATATCATGTGAAAAAACGAGCTGTATTGTAGTAAGGTATTTTGATCACGAAGTGGGAAAAGTTATTAGCAGTTTTTGGGGATTGGTACAAGTTCATAATAGTAAAACTGCTGAAGAAGTTCCAGCAGCAACTGCACAACATCTGTATTCTTCAATAATAAAATCTTTTGAAGAATACAATACCCCGCCTGACAATGTAGTAGGCTTTGCATCTGATGGGTGCAATGTTATGATGGGGAAAAATAATAGTGTAGCCTCCCGATTTATGGATAACTACCCAGGAATAGTGATTATCAAATGCGTTTGTCATTCAGCCCACCTCTGTGCAAGCGAAGCCTGCAAACAATTACCGAGAAGATGTGAGGATCTAGCTCGAAATATTTATAATCATTTTAAATATAGTTCAAAACGCCAACATGAGCTTAAGCAATTTCAAATGTTTTTAAATGTTGATGTACATAAGATTTTGCATCCTTCTCAGACCAGATGGCTGAGTTTGCATGACGTAGTGAACAGAATTGTGGAGCAATGGGATGTTCTCAAGTTATATTTTACTAACACTTGGTTATTAGACAGGCTTGTAGCTACAGAACAAATTCATAAAGACTTAGCTGATCCCTTCATGAAACTATATTACCTTTTTTTGGCCTAGTTTTTACCAAAATTTATAAATTTTAACAAATATCAGAATCTGTTGTCATCACAAACTTAAATCAATAAATAATTTCTTTATTAAGGACATCTTATCTTGCTATATGGAGGGAAAATATATTAACACAATAAATATCAATAATATTGATCCAGCTCACGAGAGTAATTTTTTGTATATTAAAAGTATTTATCTTGGCGTAAACGTCATGATCGATTTAAAAAAACCCGGAAGTAATAAAAAATCCGCATTTAGTGACCGACTTTTTTCAGCGTTGTAGACAATTCATGATAACTTCTTGCCAAGAAATTAAAAAGAGATTCAATTTCGATGATCCGTTACTAAAGAATATGTTTTTTTCTACCCTTTAAAAGCACTTTCTGTTACTTTTAGAAATGATAATGCCAGTCTGATCAACCTTTTATTACATTCTAAAAGATTTTTGCCCTCAAATGACCCAAATGTTGAGCAACTGATTGATGATGAATGGAGAAAACTGCGAACAATTTTAGACCCTAAATTAGCAGAAATTGAAGATGTCGATATGTTTTGGTCTCATTTATTTAATTTCAAAAATTCTCTTGGCATTTTTCAATTCAAAAATTTGGCCCAGTTTGTATTAAATTTACTCTGCATTCCACATTCCAATGCACAGTGTGAACGCATATTTAGTAAAGTAAATCTCATTAAAACAAAACAAAGGAATAAACTTTTATCCGACACTATAAATGGCAGCCTACTAACATCTCAATGTGTTAGAAATAACAACTCATCTTGTATAACATTTGAGCCATCCAAAGACATGTATAAGCGATGCAACGAACTTATGTATGATCACAAAAAGAAAATAGTACAGTTTGAAGACGATCGGGATGGTACTGAAACGGATGATAAACTAGACTCAGATTTTGAACTAGATTTAAATTCCGACTAACCCTTTTAATATAACCTTTTTTTTTAAGTTCCAGTTTTTTTTAAGTTCCAGTTTTTTTTAAGTTTTTTTAAGTTTAGTTTATTTTTAAGTTTACGTTCCGAAATATATAGCTTTTAATCAGCAACATTTACCGACATGTTTAATTCTACATTCCTAGTCGGTATGTATGTGCTTTACAATTTTAACAATGCAATTTCGCATTTGGCCGCAAAATATTCAATAAATTAACACGGATAGGCCGATACTGCTTCGTAGAAAAGTGTACTATAATTACCTTCATTGTACTATTTTTTTTCAAGTAATTGTACTATTAAAGTTTATATGAAGTTGGCAAGAATGGCCTGTAGATGCCGCACGTATCCATCAGTCGGCCACTGACGGTAGTTCCAAGCGGATGTGCGCGTCTTTGATAAAATAATTTCCCGCTACTGAAGTAAACTTTTTCATTGTTTAAAAAAGTGTGACGAAAGAAGTAAAAACGTAAGTATCCAGCTTCCACCATTTTTACTAGTTCGTTTGGTATATCTCTTTTTGCCAGGACAGGTTTAATTGTGACTATTATCCAGGAGTAAGAAAATATTTTAGTGTTTACTTTAAAATGTGTTGCGGGGACAATTGAAACAGGTGGCTTGGGGGGGCGGTTGAAACGTGTCCCCATGGTGTTTTTTTATGTTACTGATATTATACGTTATGTAAGGGTATCTTACGGTCTTTGTTTTGTTTTAGAATGCCACGAGTAAGAATAAGAAAAACAGAGAGAGGTTTGAAATCTATTTTGGCGTATGAAGAAGCGTATGAAGATGTTACCAAGAACGAGGCATCCATAAGGTCTGCGGCAGCTAAATTTAATCTTCACTATGTGTCATTAAGTAGATTTATTAAAAAGAAAAAGAAAACAATTGAGCAAGGATCCAGTATTCCTGCTGCGATGGGTTATCATTGTGTGAGACGGGTATTTGACGTAAACCAGGAGAAAAGCATTGTTGAATATACAGGGTGTCCGGAAAAAGGAGGTCAATCCGTTAACCATATATTCCTTGAGCAAAAATAATATTACTTTTATAATGCCATTTTTCATTTTTGACCCTCATGTGCGATATACAGGGTGTTAAAGTTTGAAATTAAAAACTGATTTTTTTGAAGAATTCGACTATTTAATGAGATATTAATTTAAAATTTGGTACATTACGTCAGTACAAAATGTTACATCTTTTGAGAGGAACAAAACAAGAAATGTTTGTCAAATACTCAAAATAGGGGGGGTCCAGTTCCCGCTGACGACCCCTATTTTTTAGTGTGTGCGCCAGTGACTTCTAAACTATATTTTTTTAGGTAATCATTTATTTTTGATTATTTTTTCTCCCTTATAAAATTTCGATCAAATCATGTGTTTTGGAGATAATTTGGAAAGCATGGATCCTTACCAGATGCCAGCGCGGCTGACGGTAATCCAATAATTTTCAAATGCTAAATCAAGTTAGCCGTTGTAGCATTACCATGGATACGGCATCGTTGTTTTATTTGCTATCAAATTAAATATTACTTTTCACTGTGTTTTAAGATTTAAAAGTTTTTTAATTAATAAGTCTTCTTTCAAGTAAAAAAGAAACAATATGGATGTTAGACGAGAACATTTATTACCGATTTCTGAAATGACGGATATGATTTTAATGATGGGTAAGATTTATATTATCGTTAATGCTAAAAATTAATTTCCATTTCTCGAATAGGAAAATGTAACTCAAACGCTAGTTTGTCCGCTAGGCGCTATGCAGAAAAATTTCCAGATCGAGTTCACCCAAAAAGGAGATATTTTTCTAACTTAGTGAACCGACTTAGACAGAATGGACATTTTCGCGAAGATCCGAGAGGTAATTGCGGCAGACCTCGTGTAATTCGGCCAGGCCAAGAGGAGGATATTTTAAGAATTGTCGAAGAAACACCAAACATAAGTACCAGGGTTTTGTCTAGGCAGATTGAAAGCATTGGGAAAACTGAGGTACACCATGTTTTAAGTTTACGAGATCAGCAGCTTTACCCGTATCATATTCAAAAAGTGCACGCTCTTTTGCCTCAAGACTTCGAAGCAAGGCTTTTATTTTGTAGATGGCTATGTGAAATGAATAATCGAGATGTACGTTTCATCAGACATATGTACTATATGTTTTACTGATGAAGCTTCATTTACGAGAAACAGGATAACAAATATTCATAACACACACATATGGATAGAAGAAAATCCTCATGCCATAGTAGAGACGCATCATCAAGTAAATTTTAAAGTCAATGTGTGGGCAGGTGTCGTAAATAATTGTCTTCTTGGTCCTGTAATTTTACCAGGAAATTTGACTGGTCGGTCATTCATTTTTATTATTTCTTCAAAACACACTGCCCGATTTACTTGATGATTTGCCTCTAATAGTAAGACAAAATATTTGGTTTCAACTGGACGGTGCTCCCCCGCATTTTGCTATAAATGTTAGGAACTATTTACACCAAATCTTTCCTAATCGCTGGATTTTGAGCGAGAATCATTTAATAGAAAGAATACTTCAAGCTGAACAGCAGCTCAGGTTAAAACCACATATTTTTCAAAGGTTAAGATTTTCTTTAATAAATAGAGCTCGCATGTGTATTCAAAAAAATGGAGGTCATATCGAGCAATTCCTTTAGACTATTTTTTTTGTTTGTTTCTTGTTACTAACGTTAATTTAAAAAAATAATATTTGAATATAGAAATTTGTTTCCATTTTCCTTCGTCAGACTAATACCCAGACCACCGCGAGATGTCGCGACGATTATTATACTCCTTTCGAAAATAATATGTTTTGAGTATTTGTTATCTTGTTATGATATTTCAAATTTATTTAATAAGTAATAGATGAAGATTAGCAATAGTAAGTTCTTAGTAGGTCAATAAACTAATTTCATTTAACTAAATTAGTACTACAGGTTTTTATCTGTACGCCACTGTCCTTATTTTTGGTTAGTCTTTTGTTTTCGGTATTGTCACTTATTGCAAAGTTTTACTTAATTATATCTTGTATCCATGGTAATGCCACAACGGCTAACTTGATTTAGCATTTGAAAATTATTGGATTACCGTCAGCCGCGCTCTCATCTGGTAAGGATTCAAATTATCTCCAAAACACATGATTTGATCGAAATTTTATAAGGGAGAAAAAATAATCAAAAATAAATGATTACCTAAAAAAAGATAGTTTAGAAGCCACTGGCGCACACACTAAAAAATAGGGGTGGTCAGCGTGAACTGGACCCCCCTATTTTGAGTATTTGACAAAAGTTTCTTGTTTTGTTCCTCTCAAAAGATGTAGCTTTTTAGGCTGACGCAATGTACCAAATTTGAAATTAATATCTCATTAAATACTCGAACTATTCAAAAAAATCAGTTTTTAATTTCAAACTTTAACACCCTGTATATCGCACATGAGGGTCAAGAATGAAAAATGGCATTATAAAAGTAATATTATTTTTGATCAAGGAATATAAGGTTAATGGATTGACCTCCTTTTCCCGGACACCCTGTATATAATTCAGTGCGTATCAAACATTTAAATATAAGTACTTATACTAAATATCCTTATTTAACATGAATTGTTTTTAAAAATACGTATTATCAAAATGGGCTTATTTACAAATTGTATAACATATAGTACATATTTTCTACAAGATTCAAAATATATGTTTTAAAACTATGTAAGTATATTTTTAATTATTATAAAACTTAAGTAGATAAAGTGATAGGAAAAAATATTTTAAAGTTCTCTTCGAGTAGGGCCATTTGAATAGCTAGCTACACACTCTCTGGTTTCTTAAAATTGATTCTGTAAGATCTTTCCTCTTGATAGCTGCTCTGTCACATCACATACATATCCCGCCTTTTCTTTGATAAATCGTTTATTTGTGGGTAATGAATAGTCTTTTTTACTGCGAATCAAATGAAACTAGAAATGGTCGCGATCACGACGGCTTCCACAATTTGACCACAATACACGTTGTTGGCATTTTTCTTCCACAAATACTTATTATATACACTTAAATGAATCTATTCTAATAATAATTTTGTTAACAAAAGACCACACAATCACAGTAAAACGCTCTAAAAACGCTACGAACTTAACAGTAAACATATGGACACGACCTTTGTTTGCCCACCAGATAACCTAAAAATTTTTTTTGACAGGTCGTTAGACAGGTCAATAGAATCCAACAGAAAATGAATATGATTTCTCGTCGGAATTTAACACAGAGAGAAATGCGATGCGTTCCGAGACACAGAGAGAAATGCGATACGTTACGAATGCAACCGAATATACTTTATTTAAATAATTTGTGTGTGCATTTTAATATATCAAACAATATGCATATATACATATATAAATAATAATAAGAACTATTATTATAAAACAGTAACAATTGGAAAATTAACCATTTGTAATAATTCCCATTTGTAAGAATAATTTTAGATATATATAATATATAAAGGCAGTCATGACGAAAGCATTTATATTGTGGCGCCATCTAGACGTCATAAATTAACTAAGTTCGTTTTGTCGCCTATTATTCTAATTTGAATTAGGCGGGAATGGTTTTCTTTGCAAAAATCAAGACGACTTAGTTCTTAAAATTTAAAACAAAAGAAGATTTAAGTGACGCCATTTCGTTAAATTAATTTCAATCGAAAAATTTGAGATTCTAGATTACGTTAATAGTGATTAATAAAAAGTGAAATGGCCGAAATTAATGGTAAGTCACGTTAAAACTTATTATATTTGTAATTATTAATCAAAACTAAAGTGTATATAACAATCGAGTACAATTTGCGATTACTAATATCATATCGATGGTATTTTTCCAAAAGGGCGAACTCGCCAAATTTGCGATTTTGACTTTTATGTACCAGATTATATATATGAATGCTGCGGTCATTTTGGCAAAAGGTCGAACATATTAGCATTAGAATAAGGAATTAGTAGCAAAAATACTAAATTTGCTCTGGGCGAACGTGCGGTAGACGTTTCTCCAAAAGGACGAATGTTCAGTCCTCCTAAATAGCAGAAGGGCGAACGTGTATTGTTTTTACATTCAAATCATAACCTTACTTATTTCATTTTGTTTTAAGCAACGTTATTTTAGCGAAGTTGGTGGTTTCTGCAAAATAAGCTTAAATAATGTCTAATAGAACTAAACGAATATTAAATTTAGCATGTGATAATGATAAACAAAGAATTAGAGTGTTAAGTAACATAAAATTGCCAGTCAGTATACCAACAGTAATAAAGGATTCAGAAGTTATCGACGGCTCAAATTCCGACGTGGTTCCCTCAACTACCAGCAAACAAAGTGTGTGTTTACCAGTTTCTGAGAAGAAAAATCCATTCGAAGTTATACCAAATAAAGAGGTGAGTAGGTTTTCATAATATTTTTTAAATTTTTAAAATTTATACATAAAAAATAATTTAAAATTATGCACATACAGGGTCCCCGCTTCAGCCTGGGACCAAACGTCTGAAACATTTTTCGGTATATGGTCGTTTGGGGAACTTGACCGGACAACTATCCTCTAATATTTTGAATTATTTTAGGCCCAAATACTTTTAAAAGATGATACTTTATTAGATATTCCAAACATGGATGTTATTATTTGCTACGAAAACTCTGATGTTGTGACGCAACGAGATTCATTTGTGCACAGTGTACTAAACAGAAACTACATTCAGGAAAATATTGTACCAGATTTGCAGGTATTCTTTTAAATATCTAGTTATTAGCAGTTAATGAATTTGGTATAATTTTTTAGCAAAATATTGTATCGTCAGGCCCACAGGATGAGACTCATGTACTGATGGAGTCTAATTTAATGGTAGGTACTTCGCAAGCAATCTTTTTAATTTATATTACTAAAGTTTTATTTGCCCTTTTTAGGGAAAAATAATATTGCCATGTCCGTCCACATCTCAAAATAGTAACTTCAAACATCACGCTTTTGAAGGAGAAACAGACACAGAGTATGTTTCAGAAAATTCCGAGAACAGTTCTAATTGTAGTGTTCCATTAGCAGTGTACGGTAAGAAAAAAAGGAAGAAAGCAAACCTAAAAGAAATTCGCAAGTCTAAGAAAGTTAGTGGTGAAGGTTATATAGGGTCTAGGAACATGGTTAAATCTAATAAAAAAGTTAAACCGAACCCTTGCGTGGAAGGATGTCCCAACGCATGTAATGATTTTAGCGACGATGATAGAAATTTGATTTTTGGGAAATATTGGGCAATTGGTCATCAAAGACAAAGGGACTTTTTGCTCAACCACATCGACATTCATGAGGTTATAAGAAGGAGAGTCAAATCTGCTGAAAGCAGAAAATCCTTAACAAGGATTTACTACCTTCCAAAACACAATGAAAACATTAAAGTTTGTAGAAGATTTTTTATGAATACGCTAGATGTTACTGACAAACTACTTCGTTACACCGAAGCTAACAGAAGTGATATAAAAACTTCAAAGGTCGATAAGCGTGGTAAACATTCCCCAAAAAATAAAACCTCCTCTGATAATGTAAATATAGTAATATCATTCATCAATAAACTTCCAGCGATCCCCTCGCATTATTGTAGGAAACAAACTACACGTAAATATCTACCAAGTGACTTTAATAATATCTCAAATGTGTACCGTATTTATGAGAAATATCTACAGAAAGAGGGAAAAGTGAATTGTAAAGTTAGCCTTCAAGTTTTTAAAAAAATATTTAAAACAGAATTTAATATAGGTTTTCATGCACCGAAAAAAGATAAATGTCTTAAATGTGAGAACTTCAAAAACATAGATAAAGAACAAATAACCAAGGATCAACAAAATGAGTATGATAGACATATAAATGAAAAGAAATCAACAAATGAAACATTTATTAAGGATCAGAAAAAAGGGCAGGATAATTCTGAGGTCTTGTGTACAAGTTTTGACCTTCAAAAGGTATTAGGTACTCCGAATGGCGATAACTTCCTTCTTGGCTTTTCTAGTAAGTATGCTGTTTATAATCTAACATTCTACGAAAGTGTTTCAAGAAATGTTTATTGTTATCTTTGGGGAGAATCGGACGGAAAACGAGGGGCCAATGAAATATGTAGCATTATGTATAAATATCTACGTCATGTAGATGAGGTTGGCGGTATACAAGAGATTCTCCTTTATTGCGATAGTTGTGCTGGGCAAAATAAGAATCACCAAATGCTTTGTTTTCTTCAGTGGTTTCTTAAATCGTCGGTAAATTTAGAAAAAATATCTCTCAATTTTCTGCTGCCAGGACACTCATACATGCCTGTCGATTCAGTACACGGCACCATAGAACAAGCACACAAGAAAAAAATAATTTTTGCCCCATCAGAATGGCCTACTATTATTAGGAATGCTAGACATAACCCTAGACCATATGAAGTTTTTACGTTAACTCATAAGGATTTTTTGGATTATAAGTCATTTGCTGACAATAATTTTCCAAAAGTATTTAAAACGGTGGGCGGTACAAACCTTAAAATGAGAATGGTAAGAAGAGTTTTTTTCGCCAAAGACGCTCCGAATTATTTCACTTGTAGCACATCTTTTACTGATACCTCGCCATTATTAAAAATTTTCCTACCTGAAAATAAAGCTAGAAGAAGCTCTTCCGCAAACGCAAATACACCCCAGAGAGCTTACAAAATAAAGCTGCCAATAGCTGCAAAAAAATATATGGGTTTACGCAAATTATGCACGAATGGAACTATACCAGTAAGTTATCACCCAGAATTTTTTTCTATACCTTTTAAACCAAACATAGAAGATAGGTTGATGGAAACAGACGAAGAGGATGAAAATATTGACGAGTAGAATTATTAGTAGTAGATTAGGGTAGGTTACATTTTTGTATTGATTTGAAATATATTTTTTTAACTTCAGCGTTCATTAATATATTTTATTATTTTTTTATTTATTTTACTGTTCAAGACGATTTCGACGAATAAAATAAATAGTTTTTGGCAAAAGGACTAATGTAGGGCGAATAGTCATTTCTTTATAAAGCCTACTTGGAGAAAGGGCGAATATCCAGAAAAATAGTGTTTTTGTTAAACTCTTTGAAGTTTTTAGTAATTTTTTAGTAATTTTCATTACAGTTAATGAATATTTAAGGTACTAAATGCACAACTTAGCAGTTTGCTCTAATAAAAACGTACCAAACCATTTTTCCTCCTTTTCTCAAAACATGAAAATGGCGCGTTCGCCCTTTTGGAAAAATACCATCGATATATAAAACATTATTTTCATCTACTTATATAAGCGTCATTTTTATATTTGAAATAATGGCATCACCATTTTTTTTTCATATATGATTACATTTAAGTTAATACCAGATAAAATTATTGTATTCTCCATCAATAGTTTTAATGATAAACATCTTATTTTAATAAAATTAACGTAAACTGTAAATTTATACTTTGTTTAAGTAAGCCATATTTAACTTGTAATTTTAATAATTAATTAATTTCATGATATAATAATACGTAACTAATAATTAAATTTTATTATCATAAAAACAGAAACTTTGCAATTGTTATACACTAGAATTACATTTTAGTTAATAATGTGCAATAATTTGTATTTTAGATGAATTATTTGAGAATGTGAACTTAATAGTAGAGAAACAAGATGCAATAATTGCTGAAAATGCTAAAGAAAAGGAGGAGCTATTAGCAAAAATAAATAAGTTAGAAGAATTATTAAAGAATGAAAAAAATGGTGCGGTGAATAAGGGGAACGGCGGGGAAAGTGGGAAGGGAAGAAATGAAAATAGCAATAATTTAGAAGAAGTCAAGGAGATTAGCGGGAATAATGTGGGGGGAAATAGTGAAGAAGACAAGGAGGAAGGTAAAAAAAATTTATAATATATAGAAATATGCGAACAATAAGGTTGGCTCATATTATAATTTTAAATTTGTTTTGTATTCAAGAAGGGGCTAATATATATTATACTTTAAATTTTTGCTAAATTAAATTGCCCAACATTAAATTAAGCTTAATGAAATAAGTATGAGCATTTATCTTAGCAAGCAATTTATTTTTAATTAAGCTAAAATCCAAGCTATCTCTGTTGAATTAAGTATATTTTAAATGCTTTTTGCAAACTTATATAAGAATATTTTTTATTATACAGTCAATTGCTATAATTATTAAAAAATTTAAATAGTTCTATATATCGTTGGTGTGGTTGATTATTCTTCAAAACTAATACAAATAGGACCTATTTGTATTATTTATCAACATAATTTCTTGTTTTTAGCTACTAATAAGGACAAGGGGGAAGATATCATAATGGAGGAGGTAGTGGGGGAAAAAGGTATAGTCAATAACATTATAATAATCCATAGTTAAGGAAACATAAATTAAACATCTTTTTTCAAATCAGGAGTTAAATAATATCATTAACACTTCTGACGATAGTAGAAATTGCTATAATTATTGTGAATATTTTGAAAAAATTTAAATATTTCTATATATCGTTGGTGTGGTTGATTATACTTCAAAACTAATACAAATAGGACCTATTTGTATTATTTATCAACATAATTTCTTGTTTTTAGCTACTAATAAGGACAAGGGGGAAGATATCATAATGGAGGAGGTAGTGGGGGAAAAAGGTATAGTCAATAACATTATAATAATCCATAGTTAAGGAAACATAAATTAAACATCTTTTTTCAAATCAGGAGTTAAATAATATCATTAACACTTCTGACGAGAGTAGAAATTGCTATAATTATTGTGAATATTTTGAAAAAATTTAAATATTTCTATTTGGTGTGGTTGATTATTCTTCAAAGCTAATACAAATAGGAACCATTTATATTATTTATCAGCATAATTACTTATTTTTAGATAATAATAAGGAAAAATTAGATGTTATACGGCAATGAAGGAGGTTGGGGGGGAAAAACGTATAGTCAACAATAACATTATAATAATACATAGTTAAAGTAACAACTTTTTACAAATCAGGAGTTAAATTAACACTCCTGACGAGAGTAGAAAAATTTGCCATATCATTCGCATGGTAGTTCCTTATCTAAAAATTAAGACAAATAGTCGATATGGGTTCGCAATGCTTTTCAATTAAAGATAAAAGCTGTTAAAAAAAATTTAAATAACGATTTAAATTTTATCTGATACAAATAATAAGAGGAACTTGTCGAATTCCGTATTATTATTATTATTATTATTAGATCGAACCTGATTGCACGCACGCTCCTGATAATACACTACTTTAGGTACATTTTATAACATAAATATTTAATTACTACTACTTATTTTTTTTAAATTTAAATATTTGTATATATCGTTCGTATGCAGGTTCAAATATAATACAAATGGGTCTTATTAACATACATTTCTGTATTTAGATGCTGGTTGCAAGGACACGGCCGACATTGCTCAGGTGGAGAGAGGCGGCGAAATGAATGGTATAGTCAATAATATTTTAATAATCCATATTTAAAGAAATATAAATTAACCATTTTTATACAAATAAGGAGTTAACTAATATCATTAACACATCCCGACAAGAGTAGTAAAAGCTGGCAATTGCAAATGTATAATATATAGTTTTTAAATACAGGTGTCATAACATTTGTATAGTAGTTCCTTATCCAAAATTAAGACAAATAGTAATTATCAATATGGGTTTGCAATGCTTTTCTATTGAATATAGAAGAAGCTTAAAAAATATTTAATTATTAACGATTTAAACTCTCTCTCTGATACAAATAAGAGGAACTTGTCGAATTCCATTTTATTAGATCGCGCCTGATTGCACGCACGCTCCTGTTAAAAAAATACGCCACTTTATGTACTGTTCATAACATAAATATCTAATAATTAACAGAATCAATTTGTAAATATTATAAATTTTAGAATAGTAATAATTGAAAGATAATATTATGAAAAATTTGTTTAAATTAAATTAAATAAGAGTCAAAGCAAGAGTCAAATTATGATTTTCTTTAAATATCACTAAAAAAGCTAACAATCATAAATCAAAATCAAAGCAATAAAAAAAAAAAATAGTTAACTACAATCGAAGTATAATATAATATAAAATTTTAAACGAAAAGGCAATTGTGACACAAACAGTTAATAATAATTAAAAATCCATAGTTAAAATTATATTTATTCAAAAAAAATATTTACAATTCATTCATCATTATTAAACTCTTGAAAATACTATTATTAGACTAACCTGCTAATAATTTAAATTTTATTTGAATAGGAGAGAACATAGCTGTTGCTAATAATAATGATAACACATGGTATTGGCAGAGCGGAATGGGAAATGGTAATAGAGGGACGGATGATAGAAGAAGGGGAAATTTTAACAGGGGAAGTTGGTTCAGAGGACAAGGGGGTAGTATTGGAGGGAATGTGAATAGAGGTAGAGGAGGTAAATATTAAATTCCTAATATGTACCCTAATAATAATAATTAACAATTATTATTCTTTACAGGACAAGGGGGTAGTATTGGAGGGAATTTAAATAGAGGTAGAGGAGGTAAATATTAAATTCCTAATATGTGCCCTAATAATAATAATTAACATTTATTATTCTTTACAGGAATACAAAGAACTACCGATGATAGAATGGTGAAGTATGCAATTAGAAAATTCTTCGAATACACCTACAATAAGTAAGTGTATTCGAAGAATTTATAATAATATATTATAAAAAACTAGAATATAAAATAAATTTTCAAAAATTTAAAAAATTTGTTTTATTTAGTCCTGGTATTTGGCTTTAATTACCTTATAACATGAATGTACATAAACATCAACTAATAGGTAATGATATTAACAAAGTTGTAAGAATTAATAATTAGTTCTATCATACAATTGATGGTATTATAAAAATTACCACTAAAAAGGCTAGTTGGTTAAGAGAATGCCTTGAAAATTGGAATAAAAATTAAATGGATTTTTGCTTCAATTATCTTATAATATCAACAAATATCAGCCAATCGATAAATGATATCTACAAAAAAATAAGTTTGGACACTATAACATATAACTCAAGAGAACTTTCCCAGTTATAAATTAACTCTTAGTATCATCATTGAAATTAATGATTAATGTTTGAAATACGGCCTTGTAAAATTATATCCTTTGAGTGCACCTTCATCTGTAATTATCTAAAAGAAATAAATTTTTAATATAGTTTACAAATTAGAATATAAATTGTTATTAATTGAAGCAGATTCAGGTTAACTACGAGAATTATGGCTATTGTAAATTGTGTTCCCGAGGATCTATATATGAATCAGGGTATAGTCAAAGAATTTAGGTAATATATTTAGGCATATTTATAGGAAATAATTAACTTGATTAAATTATATACATATATATGTATTGTAGAGCATAAACACAGCATTTAGAATATCATTTTATATATACAGGGTATCCGGGAAAAGGAGGTCAATCCATTAACCATATATTCCTTGAGCAAAAATAATATTACTTTTATAATGCCATTTTTCATTCTTGACCCTCTTGTGCAATATACAGGGTGTTAAAGTTTGAAATTAAATACTGATTTTTTTGAATAGTTCGAGTATTTAATGAGATATTAATTTCAAATTTGGTACATTGCGTCAGCCTAAAAAGCTACATCTTTTGAGAGGAACAAAACAAGAAACTTTTGTCAAATACTCAAAATAGGGGGGTCCAGTTCCCGCTGACCACCCCTATTATTTAGTGTGTGCGCCAGTGACTTCTAAACTATATTTTTTTAGGAAATCATTTATTTTTGATTATTTTTTCACCCTTATAAAATTTCGATCAAATCATGTGTTTTGGAGATAATTTGAAAAGCATTGATTCTTACCAGATGCCAGCGCGGCTGACGGTAATCCAATAATTTTCAAATGCTAAATCAAGTCAGCCGTTGTGGCATTACCATGGATACAATATATAATTAAGTAAAACTTTGCAATAAGTGACAATATCGAAAACAAAAGACTAACCAAAAATAAGGACAGTGGCGTATAGATAAAAACCTGTAGTACTAATTCAGTTAAATGAAATTAGTTTATTGACCTACTAAGAACTTACTATTGCTAATCTTCATATAACAGTAAACACCATTGTTATCATTCATTCTTAAGACAAAAATTCACTATTACTTATTAAATAAATTTGAAACATCATAACAAGATAACAAATACTCAAAACATATTATTTTCGAAAGGAGTATAATAATCGTCGCGACATCTCGCGGTGGTACATAAAAACGGCGAAACGCGTCTGGGTATTAGTCTGACGAAGGAAAATGGTAACAAATTTCTATATTCATAGTCCGAAGGAGTAAGGTCTGGAAAACGGGGTGGCCATTTAACATGAGCATCATGGCCCCGACCAATCCAGCGATTAGGAAATAAAACAACGATGCCGTATCCATGGTAATGCTACAACGGCTAACTTGATTTAGCATTTGAAAATTATTGGATTACCGTCAGCCGCGCTGGCATCTGGTAAGGATCCATGCTTTTCAAATTATCTCCAAAACACATGATTTGATCGAAATTTTATAAGGGAGAAAAAATAATCAAAAATAAATGATTACCTAAAAAAATATAGTTTAGAAGTCACTGGCGAACACACTAAAAAATAGGGGTGGTCAGCGGGAACTGGACCCCCCCTATTTTGAGTATTTGACAAACATTTCTTGTTTCGTTCCTCTCAAAAGATGTAACATTTTGTGCTGACGTAATGTACCAAATTTTAAATTAATATCTCATTAAATAGTCGAATTATTCAAAAAAATCAGTTTTTAATTTCAAACATTAACACCCTGTATATCGCACATGAGGGTCAAAAATGAAAAATTGCATTATAAAAGTAATATTATTTTTGCTCAAGGAATATATGGTTAACGGACCCTGTATAATCAAAGCAGCGCATATATTCTATGGATTATCGCCTAAAGAAATTCGTAAATTAGCCTGATACTTGGAGACAAAATGCCATGGCAGGAGTGGATTGGTTCTCTGGATTTATGAAGCGCAACCCAGAACTTTCAATCCGCTGCGCTCAAGCCACGAGTCTTTCCAGAGCAACTAGTTTTAACCTCACGAACGTAACACTTTTTTATGAAAACATGGCTAACGTAATGGACAGATACAAATTTGAACCAAAAGATATCTATAATATCGACGAGACAGCGATCACAACGGTCCAAAAACCTGTTAAAATTGTAGCTAAAAAGGGAACCAAACAGGTGGGCTCAGTAACACCAGGGGAAAGAGGAACGCTGGTTACCGTAGCTTAAATGCTATCGGTAACAGTGTACCTCCAATTTTTATTTTTCCACGGTTAAGATACAAAGATCACTTCATCCTTGACGGTCCAGTAGGGTGTATTGGAGCAGGAAACACGAGCGGCTGGATGCAAGAAGACGAGTTCTTGATATACCTCAACCATTTCCAAAAGCATACTAATGCTTCAATAGAAAATAAAGTGTTGCTGTTACTTGATAACCATCAGTCATACATAAGTATACGATGCTTGGACTTCTGTAAAGAAAATGGCATTGTCGTCTTGTCATTTCCTCCGCATTGTTCCCACAAGTTACAACCGCTAGATCGATCTGTCTACGGTCCTTTTCAAAAGGCTGTAAATTCAAGTTGTGATGCTTGGATGAGAAATAATCCAGGCAAGATGATGACGATTTACGACATTCCCAGCATAGTCAAACTAGCTCTGCAATTAGCCCTCACACAATCAAATGTCGTAGCTGGATTTATTTGCACCGGAATACGCCCCTTTAATAGGGACTTATTTACGGATCTAGATTTTGCTCCTTCATATGTTACCGATAGACCAGCTCCTCACAATACAACTCCGAATGCCACCAAAGTTGTACCAGAAGCAAGCACCACTGAAGCTCTGCCGTCTTCTGACAGCGCTAGTGTTGATACCTAACTAGCATCACCAAACACTCACATTGCTCCAGCATTACCAAGCGCTCACATTTCGCCAACATCAGCAAGTGCACAAATTCGACAAGCATTACAGAGCTCTCAGTCTTCGCTGGAATCACCAACCGTTTACTTACTACCGACAGCATTAGCAAGCACTTCAAGGGCTGTATTTGCGCCAGAAATTGTTAGACCATTATCAAAAGCGCCTCCTAGAAAAACAGCTGGTCAACGAAAAACTAGAAAGTCTGCAATTTATACGGAGATTCCCGAAAAAAATATCATTCAGGAGGAATACGAAGCGAAAAAGAAAAAGCAAGTTAAGAGAAAACTTACGGAGTTAAAAGAAAAATCGAAAACAAGTCGACAGCCTACGAAAACCAAACAACGCCCGCACTATCAGGAAGAAAGTGACAGAAACAACGAGGATTGTTATTGTTTAGTTTGTCTGGAACCTTATGGTAGTAGCCGCTCTGGAGAGAAATGGGTGCAGTGCACTGAATGTCGTCATTGGTCCCACGAGGAATACACTCGACAAGAAGATCTATATATCTGTCACAACTGCTTGTCGGAGTGAATATGTTGTGCTCTTTGTTTTAAGTCACGATTTTCATTTTTATTTTGCATTAGAATAAATACTTCTTTAAAGAAAATGCTGTTTCAATTGTCCCAGGTGTATGTTTCATTCGTCCCCAGCACGGGGATAATTGAAACAGTTTGACAAGCTTAAGACTTTATCAAATATCATATTTATAAATCATTATAGGTTAACAGCATGATATAAATTGTTACGGGTGAACCTGAGGTGCCGACTTTATTACGGTGGCACTTGCGAGATTCACCTATAATTGCCCAGACTAGCTCTCAGGTTCGTTGATTCTCCTTCAGCCTCAAGTACTCTGTGTCTACCAATAATAACTTTGGGCGCCACTGGTTTTATGGAGAAACCAGAACCTTCTGAAGAAATTTATTGAAACAAAAATAATCATTTAATTACTGTGATTTTATTCCACTCTTTAATTATGCGAATTAAATGACATTTATTGGTTATTCGAAATCAAAATTAAATTCTTACTTATTTCATTTTTTCAAATTATGTAGGTACATTTATAGATACAATTTATGGAACCTGAAAGAAAGTGAATTTAAGACGATGGTATGTTTAACCGGAGTAATTCATGAATTTTGTTTTCTGGTGCGTGTAGTTATATATAGTTTAAAAACGAAGGCATACCTTTTTGTCTTTTACAATACTAATACTTGAAAATGAAAATATCTCAATTTCGATAAAAATTGTCTATGGTCAATAATTAAAGATAAAAAAAAATGTCATGATACCCGATAATAGGAAGACTCATCCAATAGTTAAGGGAAACCCATTCGTAGAAAACTCCATTGTGGAAAACTCCATAGTAGAACCATTGCCGTGGACTTAACCTTGGACTTACGCTTGCCTCCAAGTGGAAGTGGAACGTTGCCTTGGACCTAACCTTAGACTTACACGTGCCTCCCATTGAAAGTGGAACTTCTAAGTGGATAGCTGAGAGAACCATTGCCTTGGACTTAACCTTGGACTTACGCTTGCCTCCAAGTGGAATTGGAACGTTGCCTTGGACCTAACCTTAGACTTACACGTGCCTCCAAATGAAAGTGGAACTCCTGGATAGAGGTGGGACATTGCCTTGGACCTAACCTCGGACTTATACTTGTCTCCATCTCATAATTGAACGTGGCCCCTTAGTAGAAAAATATTATTCCATGCCCGAGAATACCATCCCATGCTGGAGAATACCATCCCATGCTGGATAATACCATCCCTTGCTGGATCCCTAAAATAATTTTTTACCTTAATAATTGTCCTCTAACAAAATCGTAACGGCCAATCTCGTTACAAAAAACCCTTGATCGCTTATAAATCAACACCTACCTCTACCATGAGGGAATCATACGGGATTCAGTCGCCACACGACACCCATAAACTAAATCTTCAAAAATCATAGACATCCTCCGTGTTTCTGCACCCATATATACCGAAAGGACTTTAAGATGTTATTTACTTCACTACACCGACCATCTCGCCGCAAAATTACACTTTTAACGAAGAATTCAAGATATTAGCACCTCATCTTCGGACTTCTTAACAGAAAGTGTTTCGCCTTTCTTTACTCTTTATCAGCCAAACTCGGTCCCAAATACGTCACTTCCTCTCGTCCGACCAACTTACAAAAAAACAAATTTCCGGTCCTCCGCTGGCTCCATCAGCGAAAACCTAATTAATAACCAAAAATATCCTGAGCCACTCCCTATTAGTGACAAAGGCCTGGAATAAAAAGGAGGATTTGCACCTATTCCTCTTCTGTGCTCGCTGCCTTGCTCGACCACTACCAGTCATCCGTTATCGATTTTTACAAATCCTGAAAAGTCATCGACTTCTGGCTGTCAATCGAAAAATAAACAAAACCGCAAAAATCCTCGTTTTATAAGGAAAAATCTATAATACAAGGTAATTAAATAATCATGAAATTTAGAAATAATATACAATGGAGGTCAAATACTGTTTTATATCACTTATTCCGTTCTTTTAGGTTATCGATGGAATCTCGATATGTCCCCTCGGACACCTGCAACCACTTGGAAATAAGACTTTTATGGTTCATACTAATGAAAACCCTTCAAATGATTTATCTTCTATCCTACAATATTTGAAGAACTTTTGTCGAGCCGTTATAAACCCAAATGACATTGGTTCACATCGGAATCTATTTGTTTTTATTTATTAAAGTTTAAAGTTAAAGTGAACAAGTGAACTAAAGTGTTTTGTATCCTTTTTAAATCATAAAGCAGTAGCATTTACCTCAAGATAGGTATCTTGGGATTTTTAAATGCTACAAAATAAAAACCGAATTGAGTATGCTATCTAGGACTGACTTCATAATTTAAAACTGCGGAGAAAAAAAATTAAGAAGCAAAAATGTTTCAATTGTTCCCGGTCTACCCTACCTACTTATTTTAGATTAAAATGGCAACTTTGGTTTTGTTACATATTGTAGATAGTCCACTTAAACCCAGCTTCATAGAACTGTGGTTGGCTTTTCATAGTCAAATTATTGCTGCCAAATTAAATACCGCCTGTCTAATGTTTACAGGGTGGTATACACAGGTTGTCCCAAAATTAATAGTACACAGTAAAACTGAAGACTCTTGGGTTTGTTCGGGTTTGGCCAAACTTTGCCGAGTTGAAAAGTTGATAATAACAAGGGAAAATTTTATTTTCTACTTCTTAACCAATATTTTTGAATACAATTTTGTTATTGGGGATTTCTTGGGGCGAGAATTTGTTAATAATTTTGACGTTTTATTAAAAATATCAATTTTCTCATCACTGTTACTCAAAAATGGTGTACCTTGTCACTGGATATGGCATTACAGATCGGCCAAATGGGAAGACCTGAAAGATCATTTTCGCACTTTTCCTTGGATGAGCGTATGCTTCTCTTCTAATGATCCATCCGTCTGTGCTGGGGAGGTCTCCGACGTCGTTCTAACGAGCATGGAAGCATTTATCCCCTCCTCCCAAAAACGCCCTTCCAACGGCAAGCCCTGGTTTAGCAAGGATTGTGAGTGTGCTGTCAGATCAAAAAATCTGGCTTACCGACAGTGGCGTAAAAACCCTACCACTGAGAATCGTACCATCTTTGTTACCGCTCGAAACCAATGTAAGCTAACAATAGATCAAAGCAAAGAAGCCCATAACGTAAGGATCAAAAACAAACTTCTCGACAGTCCAAACGGATCAAGGTCCTTTTGGTCAGTCGCTAAGGCCGTCAGCCAAAATTTCACAAAATCAACTATTCCACCTTTAACACGTCCCGATGGTACAATAGCATCCACAGCCGGAGACAAAGCAAACTTACTTGCTGAACTATTTTCTTCGCATTCCACTGTAGATTTCCAGGGAAGAACACCACCCGACATTCCTGCAGTTCAATCCGAAATGACCGCAATCGTGTTCCGTCAGCGTCCCGTCAAACGAATCCTGAAAGGACTCGACGTCAAAAAAGCTTCTGGTCCAGACGAAATTCCTGTTATAGTTCTCAAGAGATGCGCCGATGAACTAACACCAGTATTTTGTAGACTTTTCAACTAATCCTACAAACAAGGAATATTTCCATCCAGCTGGAAGACGGCGCGAGTCCAGCCTATTCCAAAGAAAGATAAGAGAACCCTGTCTAACAACTATCGACCAGTCGCATTGCTTTCAGTAATATCAAAAGTAATGGAGAAAGCTATTAACCAACATCTTCTAAAGTACCTGGAAGGCTTCAACATTATCAGCGATCATCAATATGGTTTTCGGAAGTCCAGATCAACTGGAGATCTTCTAGCCTATGTCACCCATATTTGGAACAACGCAATCGAACATCATGGGGAGTCTCGGGCTGTTGCACTGGATATTTCTAAAGCTTTTGATCGTGTTTGGCATGAGGGGCTTCTAAGTAAACTGCGATCCTATGGTATGCCCAGTCGATTCTGTGCATGGTTGTCTAGCTTTCTTAAGGACCGCTCTCTGCAAGTTGCGATTGACGGATTTCTCTCAGACACCTTTACCATCAATGCCGGTGTTCCTCAAGGGTCCATATTGTCTCCCACTCTTTTCTTACTATACATTAACGACCTTCTAGAGAAAACGAAAATCCCGATAGTTAGTTTTGCTGATGATAGCACACTTTTATCATCGTTCTCTTTGAATGCACAAACATCGGCTGCCGACGCACATCTTCGCAGACAGCATGAAGTATCACGCCTCAACAAAGACCTGGAAGAAATTCTGGCTTGGGGTGACAGTAACCAAGTCGAATTTAACGCTAAAAAACCCAGGCAGCAGTTTTCTCTAAAAAGGTTAACATTACAGAACCGGATATAGTCATGGACGGACACGCAATCCCGCTGGCTTCATCTATTAGTTTGCTGGGCGTCAATCTGGGAGGAAATATGTCTTGGCATAACCACGTTGTGGCAATCGCCAAGATAGCTTCTCAGAAACTTGGTGTACTCTTCCGAACCAGAAAGTTGTACACACCTCAACAACTTTTGACACTGTACAAGGCCCAGATTCGACCATCACTGGAGTACTGCTCTCATGTCTGGAGCTCTGCACCCAAACATACTCTTCGGCTACTGGATTCCATCGAAAGGAGGGCCATTCGTCTGATTGGAGACCACGAGCTGACGAAGAATCTCGACAGCCTAGAACATCGAAGGCAAGTTGGTGATTTGACTCTCTTTTACAGATATTTTCATGGAAAGTGCTCGGCTGACCTTGCCCTCTTAATTCCGCCCAGAGCGGCGAATATCAGAAATACACGACGAACCACTGCCGCCCATCCATATGTGGTTAAGCTTAGTACTCCTCGAACTTCATTATTTAAGAACTCTTTCATCTAGAGGACTTCATCCTTGTGGAACGATCTTCCCGAGGTCGTTTTTCCTAACGAATATAACCCCCAACGATTCAAGTCCAACGTGAATCGCTTTATGCGCACACGCACCACTCCCAGAGTGCCCTAAAGGATTTTTCCTATAGTGCTTGTGTTTGACCATAAAAAAAAAACTGTCGCTCCAAGCAACTGTATTACTGTACAATATTGAAATATCATATTATTATGGTATCTATTAGTTATTACATTATAGATAATATAATCTAACTACAAGATTACAACCGGAGTTATAACTTAACCTATATTTTTAATTTATTACTATTTTAAAAATTATGAAAAATTCAAATTTCTCGCCCGAACAAACCCTAATCACAAAATTGTATATCAAAATATTGGTTAAAAAGTAAGTTTATTAGGAAATAATATTTTCAATTCAATACTCTGTATTAGTTTATTATCAACTTTTCAATAAGCAAAGTTTGGCCAAATCGCAATATTTGTACCCAACGAATCTGGAGTTTTACTGTGCAGTAATAGTTTTGGGATACCCTGTATATGCGGAAACTTAAGCACGTGCCAAAGTTCTACCGAGGATTAAATTATTCATAAATTTATAATTAAAAAAATAAAGTTTTAACGACAAATCCTCATACAACTGAAAAATTGTAGCAACTTAAATAGTTTATCTGCTACTTTACATATATCTAATAAACTTGACGATGGCAAACAGTGAAAATTTAACAGGAAATTTTTCTTTATCTGCATTGTAAAAGTAAAGAATGTGTTGAATGTCTGTTTAAACCCTCGGCAGCTCTTGAAGGAAATTGTCAATATTGACGTGCGTGCGTTTCGGATACAATGATAACTAGATCGTAGTCAAGTTAAATATGCTTTAATGTTAAAAATATTTACATCTCATAAATATGTATAGAAATCATTTCTACCTCAAGATGCCTTAACAATAAGGATAAGTAATTCCTTAGGAAAGAAGGATGCTCCTTAGGAAATGAATTACTTTTTCTTATTGTTTTTTCTTATTGTCTGTCTGTGGCTTAGAATTATTTTCCAGATACAGGGTGTGTCTTAATAACATGCTAATATTCTTGGGTCGATTTTCGAAAAAAAAAACTTCATATGAACATAATATGTCCTAGAAGGCTTAACTTTTGAGATACACAGGGTGTTCGGGTTTGTTCAGATTTTCAAAAAAAAATCTCCTTTTTTATTAATATCTGTAATACTGCTCTAGATGTTTTTGTAAAATTTGGTGCACATTTTCTAGAGGGATTTTATAATGTATACCATATTTTTTATTCCGATTTATATGATATAACTACCTCCTACCGCATGACAAGCGAACTAGAATTTTGTTCTCTTATGAAATGCATAGGCCCAGGCGGGTTACTGCTCAGATTTTGTGGGACTACTAAGAGTGCAGGTTCTACTCTGTCTACTAGGGTTGAATACAATTATATTATTTATTCAGACCCTTGACTCAATTACTTTATTTTATTATAAAAAAAACTGAACTCACCAGTGATACGGCGAAGTAGCCAGTGCATGCGCAAGACAGTTTATTTTTACCGCCTCAACACGCGTGTTTCGCTATTCAAAGACGCTTCATAAAGTCGTTTCTCAAACATTCATCTCACACACAACATAACAATTTCAAAGTTCGATCAGTGCATCGGTCGAGTACACTAGCAAAGATCCCGAAGTTAAAGGAACAGCGAAGCCGGAGAAAGACCGGCAGTCGAAAATTACCGAAGATTCGACAAACCAAGATGGAAGATCACGTTCCATTCACACAACATCGAGCGGCGGTCAAATTGCTAAAAGTCGCCCTAGAATAAAAAGACAAAAATTAAACACCCTTACACAAAATTGGAAACAATCATCGAGGAAAATAAAAAACTACACCAAGAAATAACAAAATATAAAGGAGAACTAGAACAAGTCAGACAAGTAATCAAAGACAACCAACAACTCACAGCAGCCTTGCAACAACTAAATGCAGAAATTGAAACTATTAAAATAAATCAAAACTCAAAACAATCAAACAACATGGCAAGAGAACAATTTCAAGAAGTTGCCCACAAAAAACCAAACAAGAGGCAACAAACATCACCAACACCCCCACAAAATCAAAAGCAAGCAAGAAACGAAAACACCCCACACAACAATCACCAAAACAACAGCCAGCAAGCAGCTACACCTCCTATAAAACCTGCGACCAAAACACCGGCACCCGCAGCCATCTCAAAAATCCCGCCAATAGTACTAAGCAATAAAGCCAACTACAACACCATAACAGCCCACCTCAAAATCAACTATGGCCAAGCAACAAATCTTCCAGAAGGAGTAAAAATCTACCCCGAAACCGAAGATGATTTCAGAAAAATAACAAAATTCCTGGACGACAACAAAAAAAACCTACCACACCTATCCAAGAGCTAAAGAAAAATCACTACATATAAGACTCAGAGGCATACTGGAATCATTCACCGTAGACAAAATAAAAACAGACCTAATTAACAAAGGACTCCACCCCACGCAAGTCTCAAGATGGTACTACAAAGACTGATGCCCCAATGCCCATCCCTGGTGCTACTCCCCAAAACGGACAAAGCCATTTCCGAAGTAATCGAAATATTGAACATACAAATCAGAGTCGAAACACAAAGGCCCAAACCACAATCAACCATAACTGTCAGCTCCACGGACACATATCCAGAAACTGCAAAGCACCACCAAAATGCGGAGCCTCCCATTACTGGTCCGAATGCCATAAACCAAAATATACACCAGACAAATGCGCAAACTGCGACGGAGAACACCCTGCACCCTTTAGAGTCTGCCCAAAGCACCCCAAGCAAAGAGCCCCCCAAGCCACTCCCGCGAAAACATTCCAAAGGGGCACCCAGATCAACAAACCAAGCCCAATAGCTGAAACCCCGCAGATGCTGATGAAAATAAACACAATCAACACAGCCATGCCTTCCAGAACATGCAGCAACAATTTTCAAGCACTCTCTTATCAATTCTTCATCAAACAACAAACCAAAATAGCGAATGAATATACAGAACAAAAGAAGAAACCCAGCCGCCCTCAAAATACTAACATGGAACGCAAATGGAATAAGGGAGAAGAAACTAGAACTCTTTGACTACACACATCCGATTGAACCCATCGACTACCACACACTCCTAAACCCCCCATCTGAATTCACACTCCTAGGAGGAGACTTCAACGCGAAGAATACACATTGGGGTAATCTGGCAACAAACGAAAACGGAAGATCCATAAGAATCCTCCAAGAAAACCTCCTCTTCAATATTGTCACACCTGCAGAACCAACCTACTACAGAGCACAAAACCAAGACTTCTTAGATCTATTCATTACCAAAAACATTACATAAATCACAGAATCGAACATAATCAACGAAATCTTCAAAACATGCCACTTCCCCCTCAACCTAGAAACACGCCATCATCATAGCAACACACAAACATGAAACATCCTCCAAAGAAGGAATAAACTACACACCGATCAGCCTGCTACCGTCCTTAGGAAAAATAGCTGAAAAAATAATACTAAATCGCATAACTCAACAACCGAAAACCTCAACATCATCCAGCCGGAACAAAAGGGATTCAGACAGACTATCAACAACTTTACAAGAAACAAGATTAGCGGAAAAAATCACTCAAGCATTAAACAACAGGGCCGACCTTGGAGCAGTCATGCTAGACATATCAAAAGCATTCGACAAAGTCTGGCACGACGGACTCATCATCAAACTAATCAAAAATGGATATCCGAACAAACCCCATCTCACAAAAATAGTAGAATCATTCATAACAAACAGGACATTCCAAACCAAAGTAGAAGATGGATTCTCAGCTACCAAACCCATGAACGCAGGAGTCCCCCAAGGATCGCCTGTTCTCCAGCCTTGCTCAAGATTTACATATCCGATCTCCCCAAGTACCCCTGCACAACCTCTCACTATTTGCAGACGACACGGCATTCTCCGCATTAGCAAAAAACTAACTCCAACGATACCTGGACAAATTAATATCATGGTCAGAAAAATGGAAAATCAAAATCAACGCCGCAAAAACACAAGCAATAATATTCACCAAATCCTGGCAGACGCCACAAACAAACCTCAAAATAAACAACACAGACATACCATGGCAAACAACAGCCACATACCTAGGAGTCACATTCGACCAAGGATTAACATGGAAAGACCACATAACAACAACCTTAGCCAAAACTTCAGCCAAAATAAGCAAACTCTACCCTCTACTGAAAAACAGGAAAATGCCCCTTAAAAACAAAGTCACCATTTACAAAACGATCATCAGACCAACCATAACCTACGCAAGCCAACAACTCCTAGAAAACAAGGACACAGCGCTTAAGAAATATTTGCTGATGACGTCACTGCATGTAGGCCGATGCCATCGGACCATGGTCCTACAGCTGTTTTGTCTCGAAATTCCATTCGTATTTCCCGCTTTGTCGTGACCGCAACATTATCAGATTTGTCCATAATTCCCAATTATTATAATTGGCATGAATTAAGTTGTATTAGCATAGGCCAACTAAACTGCTGGCCATTTGCTTTCGAGCAAGAAAAATTTCGCCTAAATTTAAAAGTTAATATTTTCTGAACCAAATATGACATCTATCTCCGGTTTTTAATGGTTGATAGATTTGTCCCTTAGGAAACAATTGCCAAAGTTGGATTGTCTTAAACTGTCAGAAAATTTTATATACAGGGTGTTAAAGAGGACGATGATTTTTGCTCCAATTTCAATAGCATCTAACTTTCACAATAATATTTTTAAATTTTATCACTGTACCTCAATTGAATCACTGGTTCATAGCAAAGAAAGCAATCTGTCAAATTTTTGATATCTGCTATATTTTAAGAGATACCGATTTTTTTGAAAAACTTTGCTTTTTTCAACTTTTTGTTAGCTAGATCCCACTGTGCGTTGTATCGTGAAAACTTTGCAAGTGATTATTATACCTTATGAAAAGCTTGTTTATGTTCAGTAACAACAATTGTACCTAAATGTTGTGATTTGCACTTATATGTCTATGCTTTATGAGTATCTCACAATTTTTTTTGTATTGGAAAGTACTCGCCCCTAGATTAGGCAAGTTTTTCCTTATTTTTTAGTTTTTCATATCGCGCTACAGGTATATTATATAGTGTCTACAAAATTTTAAAAAAGATAATTTTTTATTTAATTGTTTGAAAAAAAAACGTATTAGCATGGCTGACTTGATTTTGTTTATTTTTCGTGATAATCTCGATTCAAATTAATACACTCGGATGGACGGGGTTTGGTTTGACGGCAGCTAGTGATATTTAATATTAAAGTGCCTTTCAATGTAAGTTTAATTTTAGGAATAGTGTCGTGTTAGAAAGTTAGAAATTAATAAATAAATTTTTTCAAACAATTAAATAAAAAAATTATCTTTTTTAAAATTTTGTGACACTGTATAATATACCTGTAGCGCGATATGAAAAACTAAAAAATAAGGAAAAACTTGCCTAATCTAGGGGCGAGTACTTTCCAAAAAAAAAAAAAATGGTGATATACTCATACAGCATAGACATATAAGTGCTTATAAGTACGCCACTGCACATCACAACATTTAGGTACAATTGTTGTTACCGAACATAAACAAGCTTTTCATAAGGTATAATAATCACTTGCAAAGTTTGCACGATACAACGCACAGTGGGATCTAGCTAACAAAAAGTTGAAAGAAGCAAAGTTTTTAAAAACAATCGGTATCTCTTAAAATATAGCAGATATCAAAAATTTGACAGATTACTTTCTTTGCTATGAACCAGTGATTCAATTGACGTACAGTGATAAAATTTAAAAATATTATTGTGAAAGTTACATGCTATTGAAATTGGAGCAAAAATCATCGTCCTCTTTAACACCCTGTATATAAAATTTTCTGACAGTTTAAGACAATCCAACTTTGGCAATTATTTCCTAAGGGACAAATCTATCAACCATGAAATTATTTTATGTTTTTAGTGCAAAATTCGAGTTTATTGCTGGTATAAATTGTATTTTAAATAATTTGAAAATGCCGTACAAATGGTCTCTGTAGTTGGTTGTAGAGGTAATTACGTAAATGGACCATCAGTGCGGGTATTTAGTTTCCCCAAAAGTGCGGCACGACGCTTAAAATGGCAAAACGCTATTCATCGATTTTATTCCTAATAGAAACAGCAGAGTATGTGAGTGTCATTTTACAGAGGAGGTTTTATTTGGCAGATTTCCCAAGAAGACACGAAAACGGATGAGATCGTTTCACTAAAATTAAATATACCCAGATTAAAGGAAAATAGCGTACCTAGTAAATTTCAAAATTGTCCAAAATATCTTACAAAAACTTTGACGCATCGAAAAAGTAGAGAAGAAAAGCTTAGATAACTAGATGGAATGTAATTGACGAAAACAAACGTGAAATTTTAACACATAAACAACTTACGAATTATGAAACTTTTGAAAATTTAATAATTTGTTTATAACATTTAATTTAAAGGAAGGATGGTTTATCATCGAGTAAAAAACTTGCAACACTCTCTTTAAGATTAAGCATAATCCGGGGCCTTCTATTACATGGGCTGTTAAAATAAATAATAATTAAGAAATAAGTATATATTTAAATGGGCAACCAGAAGGCGTAAAAATTTATCAACAGAAGACACCTTTTTTTCATGTAGTTTCGATGAATTGCGAAATTTACTAGATATTATTGATTGTTCGATGAATATTCGTCCTTTAGATACTGAACAAAACAATCACTCCAATCATGACCCTAATCCCGAATGTGACAATGTTAAAAATAACACCGATATGTCAAACATTAATGAAGTTTTAAACTTTGTTTCTGATTTGCTTAAAAACTTAAAAGTAAACAATGATAGTTTAGCGCAAGCACGCAATTTCTCTCCGAACAAGTAAAATTAAGAATTTTGTCAAAAGAACGATACAGATATTCCACTACAACTATGGTATTTTGTTCAATAGTATATACAATCAGTCCTCATCCATACAGATATTTAAGAAATCACTAGCCAATAATTTTACCCCATCCTGAAACCACCAAAGGTGTTTGGAATAATTATTTAACGGATCCTCATATTGACGAGAAAAAAATGTTTTTGACATATGCGAGGAATATTTTCAAATATTTGAATGATCAAGCCAAATATGTTTGTCTGTTAATAGACGAAATTCATATTAACCCTTATTTAGACTATAAAGGAGGAAATGTAGTGGGGGCATCAGTAAATAATAACGAATTGTTAGCAACGACTGCACACACTTTTATGATTAAGTATTGGTTCAGATTTAAAAGAAGTTGTTCACTTTACCCCTATATCTAAAATTAACCATCGATTACTTTTCTCAACATTGTCAAAACAATCATAACTCGTTTAGAGGCTATCGGATATAAAGTTTTGTGTGTACTGAGTGACAAGAATGCAATTAATGGAAAAGCCATGTCACATTTTTCACCAAAACAGGAACTTAATATAGTGTTCCCACATCTGGTTGATGCTAAAAGTCCTTTATTTTACTTGTTCGATTCTGTCCATCTGTTAAAATGTATTTTTAATATTTGGCTAAACTCAAAACCTGATCAGACATTTACATATCCCGACTTTTTACTGGAGAAGAAAAAGTGGCATATTTTGCATCTCTTAAAAAAACTGCATGACTTTGAACAAAACATGTTACTAAAATTTGGCTTTTCTTTAAATTTAAAAGCTCTGTATCCATCTAGCATGGAAAGACAAAATGTAAAACTGTCCTTGAAAATTTTTAATCCTTTTCTAATTGAAGGCTTACAAAATTTTGATAAAGCTATTCCCAATGTTCAACACACAGCCGATTTTTAAAAAATAATAGTAGTAGTGGAACATAATAAACGTCAAAACCCCATAAAAGGAAAAGGTTTGCGTGATATTTTCCAGGAACCTATTGTAAAAGGTAAAATAGTAAACGAGTCAAAACTTGACTTTTTGAAACAAATGTTGATTTGGTTAGATAACTAGAAATCAGAAATTAACACGGGAAACTCATACAGCTTTGTCCCATACAATTTATGGCATGCTGGAAATTGTGACATATTGTTTTCAGGAATTAAATTTAAACTATATTTAGTTAGGCAAGTTGCAAACTGATCCCTTGTAAAATCGCTTTGGAAGCTACAGACAGTTAGCCGGGAGACATTATCACATATCAATTCGACAACTTTACGAATCTGAAAAACAGCTACGAATTCAATCAATACTGACATTAAAATCCCATAATTTTGGAGAGCTAAAAATTGAAAAATTCTATGAATCTCCTGAAAACCAGAAAAGCCTGTTATAACGTATTTGGGAGGATATTGTAGCCATATTGCTTTAAAGAAGCTCAAATTCAATTATTTCAAAACTTCTTTGATATCCAATAAAGAACTTATTGTTGAAGATCATTTTAATCTTATAACTAACTTAAGCAAAGGGGCTCTGCAATATCCTAGAGATCATGTAGTTGAAATGGTTATTGTTTCATGTATTTTATTCCAGAAATTACTTAATGATGCTATGAGTATAGAATTATGGATGCAGGAATGTAAAATAGCTCCAATCCAATATCCAAACGACAAGGTCAATCATATGAAAATTTCATTTTGTCTTATTAATATGAATGAAATCTTCTCTACTGTCCCGATTTGGAAAAAAAACATTATAGTTGATAGCACACATGGGCTTAATAATAATTATGATTTTGAGTGAACACTATTATGATGATGATAATTTTAATGAAGACTTTCCAGTTGCCATAATATTCAGTAACAGAAAGGATACCTTTATAAATGAAATATTTTTTGAAGCAATAAAGCAAAAAGTAGTAATTTCATGCAAATTATTTATGAGTGATCAGCTTCAGCTTTACTGTTCTTGACATGTGGATCGTGCCTGGCGCACAAATTTATCTAAAATTGGCAATCATGAGAAAAAAGTATTAGTTCATAAAACTTTTAAAATATATTCAAAATAATACAGACACTTGCTCATTCTCTGAACAGTTAAGCAGTGCTTTAAGTAATATGCTTGGTGATCCTGACATAAAAAAAGTTGGAGAGTATGTTTCACGTTATTATACACAAATTATCTAAAGTGGGCATATTGATTAACTGCGGAATAAATACTAATATGAACCTAAAAAGTATGCACAAGGTAATAAAATATTTCTATTTAAATGGTAAACATGTAAAACGCTTGGATAAGGGTTGCACGCTACCCTAAGATATAGTAGAGACAAAGTTGTGGACAGGATGATCAGGCATACTAAACGTAAACATAATGCTCGAAGGACAGAAAATTTTAAAAGGCACTCTACCACTTGCTCATCATATCGTTTAAATTGGGGTGATAATGTTACTTTGTCTATTGTCCATGATGAAAATCAATATTTTGTTAAAAAAAACTGATGTCTGTTGCAGTAAACTAGACTGTGAATAGTTCATAACATTTGTATCCATAAGTAAAGTTGTAGCTGTCCAGAGTTTTTCATAAATAGCATCATTTTCAGACATATTGAAATGCAGTTCGGCTTTTTATGAAAAATTAAGTAAAGATGTACATAATGTTATAGACAAAATTTGCATCTTATAAATTCCTATGCTCAAGTTTTCTTAATAAAACTAATGCCAACTTATGTTTTCACAGGAAGAAGAGGAGAGGAGAGTGTTAAAAGAAATATATCAACGAAATGAATCATTTAAGTAATAGTAACTTTCAACACCTACTCTCAAACACGCATGCTGCTAAAATTTTTAAATAAGAAGAAATATTTTCAAAAATCACAATTTAAATGTAAGAACAAATATTTCAAATTTACTAAGGCGATAAAATATCGAATGATAGAAATAAAGATCATAAATATCTGTAATTTAGTAGTATAAGAGTATTTCCATAAATATATTTGAATTAATTCGTCAGCAGTTCTAATAGATCAAAGGGTGTTCGTTTAGTATACTTTAATAATATGGTGATGATGGATATTTTATTTTATACTCGATTATTTCCATCACCTGTCAAATATACTGTTTCGACCAATCAAATTGATTCATTTGCACCATTCACATGTGATTACACTGATAAAACTTTGATGTTCCTATAAGTGATAAAACTGTCTCATTAGCCACAACATTTTAAAAATGCGTTTCTAAGTAGGCCGAGTACTAGAGAATGAGTTTTAATAAATGTCAAGTTTGTTTTTCTTTTATAAGATGCAAATTTCGAAGGGTACAAGAGGGTACAAGCTAGCATTGATATCGACGACTATAGATATTGTATATATTAAAAGTTTTCTCGAATTATTATAATATTTAATTTAGGTTCTGGAAATAATCTTCCCAAATAGAACTCGAGCGTCGTTTTAATTATCCAATAAATTTTTCATTGTATCACTAAAATTTCTGTGTTTTTTTTCTGGAAATTTTACTCAATGATCATTTGGGCATGTTTATTCATACAGTAAATCACTCGAGCTTCGCTCTCGGGGTTTAATCAGAATAACCAACGACATTTCGGAAAACTTCCAAAACAAAACTTATCGTGAACATGAAAAATTTTATCGATAAAAACGAGCTCCAGTTATATTACCTTCGATAAAACTTTACTTGTCATAACTTTCCTAGAGTACTTACCCAAAAAGTCAATAACCAAATTACATCCCTTAAAGATTTAATATCAGGGTTGGTAAAAGTAAGAGAGTTAAATATAAAAGTAGCACATCTCCATCAATCAGATTCCGTTTCGAAGCAAAAATTGGTCGGAGCATTTTTGCCATTAGAAAGAAAAACTAAACAGCAGCATATGCGCATTGGTAGAATAAACATTCTGATAGAGCCCTGTAAATTTTAAAAAATCAACAATCCCACGTCATAAGTAACCAATCGATTGCTAATACAAATGGATAGGTAGTCAAAAAGTTTTCAAACCTAACATGACATTTAGTTCCGTGCATTTAATAGATTTGCCATGTTGAAATTGAAAAAATTAACATCAAGATCTAAATACCGTAATTTGTTAGTATTTGAGGTTGTAAATAACATATTAAAAATCCCCATATGTCCGGATGTTGCAACACCAAAATAAATGGCCGCCATGTTTAAATTTTGGACTTTTTCCGGAAAAATCCAAATTTACTCGAAATATATAAAAAAAAGTGGGAAAATATAAGAGAACCAAATTTTAGCCAATGAAATAACGCATTAAGTGGTATATACAGCACCCCCCTACTTTCATCCAAAACATGCAAAACAAAGTGTCAAAGTGTCAAATTCGATTTGCACTACCTTTTTTTTTCGAAAATACACCTTTTTTAAAGAAATATTGAGATGTCAAACCACAATATAATATTAGAAACTTATAACTTAACCAATGGATGACTTAAACTGCAACTTTTTATTTTACTGTTTGACTTAAACAACCGACCCGTTCTGTTGTTGCTATAGTAGGTTCATTTGTTTGCGCATGTTCGCGACCAAAACGGATGGCAGTGACGTAACAGTCGAAACCATGGAAACGGCCAAAATGCTGTGTTGTCATTGGTGGTCTGTATTGGTTGAAATGGTTTTGACTGCTAGGTAGATAAAAAAACGTTTGCGCTCTAAAATTTTAATGTGAATCGTAAATATCATAGAACGAAGTGTATATAATTAGTATATTAATGAAAAAAAAGTGAATCTTACTTAAAAAGGTTAGTAATTTAATATATTTTCGATATGGCTGCAATTTATCAGTCAAAACATATAACCTCAAACCGAATAATTATTTATTATCACTTTTAAATATTATTATAATACTTCTCATCTCACCTTACTTTTTGTTGCGTCCTCATAATAAAATAAATTGTATTCACCACATAATTTTTGAGTATATTCATACGGGTGTCGATGTCGGTTCGTAGTTTTTGACCCGATATACTATTGTGCCGGCCGGAACATAAATTTTATCTCAATTAAAAATTGATCTTTTTAGATATGGACTGTTGCGTCTTATGTAACCTGCCATTTGGTACTTTGAAAATAGTAAAAGTGACCCCAAAGGGCATTAAAACTTTGATTGAGGCCAGTCAGATGCGTAAAGATAACAAATGGCAACTTTTTCAAGAGCATATTGAACTAACTCTTCATACAAATTGTCGTAAAGATTATACAAGAAAATCAAGTATTAAAAGTCAAAACCCTGAGCATATGGAAAAGCCAAACATTTCTCTACGAAATTGTCAACCGTTATTTGATTTTAAAATACAATGTTTATTTTGTGCAAAAAATTGTGGAAGCAAATTTGGTCATAGGCAAAGTTATAGAACTGTCCAAACAATAGAAATTAAGGATACCATTTTAAAGTACTGTGAAAAAAGGAATGACGATTGGTCTAAGCATGTAATAACAAGGATAGGTACCTCATGCGATTTAGTTGCGAGTGAAGCCAACAACTCCTAGAAAACAAGGATACAGCGCTTAAGAAATATTTGCTGATGACGTCACTGCCTGTAGGCCGATGCTATCGGACCGTGCTGTTTGTCTCGAAATGCCAATTCGTATTTCCCGCTTTGTCTTGACCGCAACATTGTCAGATTGGTCCATAATTCCCGATTATTATAATTGGCATGAATCAAGTTGTATTTTTTGTTAATAATTACGCAAACTTGGTTATTAGCATAGGCCAACTATAATGTTACAGCAGAATTATTTCATTGGAAGTACTTTGAAATTAAATAAAAACATAGAATAACAATTTTTAATAAATGGGCCAGTAGACAAGCGAATCGCTAAAGTCGATCTGGCAACGTTGCACTAATCATGCGCTAATTTGGCTGTCATTTGGCGGTAGTATAATTTGTTGTCGTTTCGAGTGGGAGTGTTTTTATAGTTCAATTAGTGCAAAATTCGAGTTTATTGCCGGTTTAAATTGTATTTTAAATAATTTGAAAATGCCGTACAAATGCTCTGTCGTTGGTTGTAAAGGTAATTACGTAAATGGGCCATCAGTGCGGGTATTTCGTTTCCCCAAAAGTGCGGCAGGACGCTTAAAATGGCAAACCGCTATTCATCGTGATAATTTTATTCCTAATACAAACAGCAGAGTATGTGAGTGTCATTTTACAGAGCAGGATTTTATTTGGCAGATTTCTCAACAAGACACGAAAACGGGTGAGATCGTTTCATTAAAATTAAATATACCCAGATTAAAGGAAAATAGCGTACCTAGTAAATTTCCCAATTGTCCAAAATATCTTACAAAAACTTTAACGCATCGAAAAAGTAGAGAAGAAAAGCTTAGAGAACTAGATGAAATGCAATTCAAAAGGTATTGACGAAAGCAAACGTGAAATTTTAACACATAAACAACTTACGAATTATGACACTTTTGAAGAATTTAATAATTTGTTTATAACATTTAATTTAAAGGAAGGATGGTTTATCATCGATGAAAAAACTTGCAAGACTCTCTTTAAGATTAAGCATAATCCGGGGCCTTCTATTACATGGGCCGTTAAAATAAATAATAATTTAGAAATAAGTACATATTTATATGGGCAACCAGTAAGCGTAAAAATTGATCAACAAAAGACACCTTTTTTTTCATGTAGTTTGGATGAATTGCGAAATTTACTAGATATTATTGATTGTTCGATGAATATTCTTCCTTTAGATACTGAACAAGACAATAACTCCAATCATGACCCTAATCCCGAATGTGACAATGTTAAAAATAACACCGATATGTCAAACATTAATGAAGTTTTAAACTTTGTTTCTGATTTGCTTAAAAACTTAAAAGTAGACAATGATAGTTTAGCGCAAGCACTGCAATTTCTCTCCGAACAAGTAAAATTAAGAACTTTGCCAAAAGAACGATACAGATATTCCACTACAACTATGGTATTTTGTTCAATAGTATATACAATCAGTCCTCATGCATACAGATATTTAAGAAATCACTGGCCAATAATTTTACCCCATCCTGAAACCATGAAAGGTGTTTGTAATAATTTTTTAACGGATCCTCATATTGATGAAAAAAAAATGTTTTTGACATATGCGAGGAATATTTTCAAATATTTGAATGATCAAGACAAATATGTTTGTCTGCTAATGGACGAAATTCATATTAACCCTTATTTAGACTATAAAGGAGGAAATGTAATATAATGTAAATAATAACGAATTGTTAGCAACGACTGCATACACTTTTATGATTACAAGTATTGGTTCAGATTTAAAAGAAGTTGTTCACATTGCCCCTATATCTAAAATTAACCATGAATTACTTTTCAACTTTGTGAAAACAATCATAACTCGTTTAGAGGCTATCGGATATAAAGTTTTTTGTGTTGAGTGACAACAATGCAATTAATGGAAAAGCCATGTCACATTTTTCACCAAAAAAGGAACTTAATATAGTGTTCCCACATCCGGTTGATGCTAAAAGACCTTTATTTTACTTGTTCGATTCTGTCCATCTGTTAAAATGTATTTTTAATGCTTGGCTAAACTCAAAACCTGATCAGACATTTACATATCCCGACTTTTTTACTGGAGAAGAAAAAGTAGCATATTTTGCCTCTCTTAAAAAACTGCATGACTTTGAACAAACCATGTTACTAAAATTTGGCTTTTCTTTAAATTTAAAAGCTCTGTATCCATCTAGCATGGAAAGACAAAATGTAAAACTGGCATTGAAAATTTTTAATCCTTTTGTAATTGAAGGCTTACAAAATTTTGATAAAGCTATTCCCAATGCGCAAGACACAGCCGATTTTTTAAAAATAATAGTAAAGTGGTGGAACATAATAAACGTCAAAACCCCATTAAAAGGAAAGCGTTTGCGTGATATTTTCCAGGAACCTATTGTAAAAGGTAAAATAGTAAACGATCCAAAACTTGACTTTTTGAAACAAATGTTGATCTGGTTAGATAACTGGAAATCAGAAACTTTTAAAAAAAAATTAACACGGCAAACTCATACAGCTTTGTCCCATACAATTTATGGCATGCTGGAAATTGTGACGTATTGTTTTCAGGAATTAAATTTAAACTATATTTTGTTAGGCAAGTTGCAAACTGATCCCTTGGAAAATCGCTTTGGAAGGTACAGACAGTTAGCCGGGGGACATTATCACATCTCAATTCGACAACTTTACGAATCTGAAAAACGGCTACGAATTCAATCAATACTGACATTAAAATCCCATAATTTTGGAGAGCTAAAAATTGAAAAATTCTATGAATCTCCTGAATGTGACGAACAGGACAGTGCTGAAGACTGTTCTAAAGAAATTGACGAAATACTAAATAATATATTGATTCTAGAATCTGATATAGACAATCTAAAACCAGAAATGCCTGTTATAACGTATTTGGGAGGATATTGCAGCCATATTGCTTTAAAGAAGCTCAAATGCAATTATTGTAAAACTTCTTTGATATGCAATAAAGAACTTATTGTTGAAGATCATTTTAATCTTATAACTAACTTAAGCAGAGGTGCTCTGCAATATCCTAGAGATCATGTAGTTGAAATGGTTATTGTTTCATATATTTTATTCCAGAAATTACTTAATGACCATGAAAATAAATTCTTAAATATTTTCTCCCAGAAGTCATTTCTGACTAAACTCGTATATCAATATATCCTTACACAAGAATTTTTAATATACTTTGATGGATGCAATACACATTCCGCAAAAACGGTCATTCATATTTTACTTAGTAGTGTTACCAACACTTTGCTCAAAAATTACTGCGGCAAAAAAAATAATCAATTAGGTAAAGGTCATAAAAGGAAATTAAATACATATTCAAAATAATTCGACATACTTACCTACAATGTTACTTTTTAACTTTAAATCTATATGTACTTAGTAATCCAATGATGAATTTCAATGAATTTTTCTCAAAATTTACTCATAAATCCTTGAGTATCTAAAGTTTTGAATAATTTGTTATCTGAGGATACACACATCCAAGACAAACTTTTTAGGATTTGGTAGTTTAATATTTGTATTATTACATATTTATCGAGATATTTATCCAAAAACAACTACCTACCTACAGTGGCTAAATCATTTTACACAAAATACTTAGTTATTTTTAAAATAAATATGCCCAGATGCACTAATTTTTTTTTCTCACTTACGTTATTAACCTTTAATGCATAATTTACTTAAATGCAAGTTTAAAAATTTAAATAACGATCGTCTGAAGTGTATATAAGTAATTTTAGAAGTCACGCAAAATATAAATCCCCCACAGAAGGCATATAATATTATATTGCATATTGCAATCATAGGACCACGGATGATGACGTCACAAGACAGCGCTTTGTCCTTGTTTTCTAGGAGTTGTTGGTGAAGCACGCTACCATCCTCTTTGTTACGCGTCGTTTACACATATTCAAAAAAGCGAGTCGGCAGGGCGACCAAAAAATGAAGAATGTATTACATCATTTAAAAAAGTATGCCTATATTTGGATGAAAATCAAGAAGACCTATGTCAGTTTTCGTTGTCAGATTTGTATGAAAAATTTACAGAAGGTCTTATAATTTTAAATGACGAAGTATGGGGTCTTAAATATTTCCGACAGAAAATAAGTGAAACTTATAAAGAAGATATTGTATTTATTGACAGTTACGGCAAACCAACAGTAATATGTTTCAAGGGAAGTACCGACAATTTGATGCGTACTGCTTGGGATAATAACTCGATGTCAATTGATGAGCAAAGAAAAAATATAGTTTATTTAGCGGCTAAAATTTTAAAAGAAGATATCAGAGCTAAGTCTTATAACACGGATGAATATCCTTCTGCAAGCGACATTGTCAACGGAGGCAAACATAACATTCCAAATACGCTTATATATTTTTTGTCAACCCTATTTTACAAAGCAGAAACAGATGTCAAAGTGCTTTCGATTGCAAATGCTATTATTGCTGCTGTCCGACCAAGATCATTTATATCACCCATTTTATTCAGTATTGCTATCTACATCCATAGGAAGTGTGGATCAAAAATATTAATTGAACTATTTTCAGCCTTAGGTTTTTCAGAATCATATAAGGAAACTTTAAAATTTGAATCGGCCGCTTCTTACGAGAACGATTACGCTGTCACAGGTGATGCCTTTCAACAATTCGTTTTTGATAATGCGGACTGTAATATAAAAACGATAGACGGATATGGCACATTTCATTCAATGGGCGGAATAGCTTGTATTTCCCCACAAGATACTCATATATTATCTGAAAATATTCAACGTCCAAAAAATATTTTAAAAGTAACAGACAACGGTAAGTTTGGAGTCGTTCCAATTTATACAAAAAAACGAAGCTCTCTAGCACTGAATTTAATAAAAATTATCAATGTCGATTGCCCCGAAGCCATAGAAGATTTAAAAAAATTCCATAAACTCAATTCTATCTGGATTTCTGCTTTTCTTTTTGATTTTGAAAAAAAGTTTTCTTGGAATGGTTATATGTCATCAATAGTAACGGGATATTTTGAAACCACTCGAATTGTGCCACTTCCCTTTATAAATTTAGATCCAAGTAATGTGACTACCATTTATTCCGCACTTGTTTTCGCGTTAGAATTATGCAAGAAGCAAAGACAGAAATTTTGTTTTGTAACATTTGATCAGCCACTCTATGCAAAGGCATCAGAAATTTTAGCAGAGACTGGACCCCAACATGCTTTAAAAAATGTGTTTGCAAGATTAGGTGGTTTTCATTTATTAATGTCCTTTTTGGGTTGTATTGGGCACATAATGGATGGAAGTGGTCTACAAGAACTGTGGAATATTATATATGCTAAAAACAGCATTCCAAATATGTTAAGTGGACATTCTTATGCAAGGGCATTAAGAGCGCATTTATTAACTCAATTAGCACTCACGCTTATATTACCAAAATCGTTTGGATTAGACGAAAAAGAAAAACATGATTTGCAATTATTATACTCTAATGTAGATGAAGAGAATATATCAACACCTACAGTCAAGAAAATTCATGATGATCTTTCTGAAGCTATCGATACAAATAAACAGAAATCTCGAACAGGAAAGTTATGGTGCCAATATTGGGAACATGTGAATCTTATTAAATTATTTATTATGGCAGAGAGAACAGGAAATTTTGATCTTCATCTGAATGCAGTGAAACAAATGCATGCATATTACCATGCTGCAGGCCATTTAGCGTATGCAAAATCTATCCAACTTTACCTACAACAAATGAATTCGCTAAGGACAGTTATGCCAGAGGAGGAATATCTCAAATTTAAAACATTCTTTACTATCAGAAGAACAGATAAAAAATTTTGGTCTGGCGTATGGACTGACATGAGTATTCAGCAATATTTGATGAGATCATTAAAATCAGAAGGTGGACTAACTCACGGCAGAGGGTTAACTAGCAGTGTGTTAGGAAAATGGGTTCTCTCTATGCCACAATGTATCAAAGTAACTGAACCTCTTGAAGAATTTTGCAAGCTAAGGCCATGTTATTCCGAACAGCACGTTGAATTAAGATCGTCCAGGGAGCAACGTGACATTAAAGATTTGCACTCTCTTTTGGATTGGCTTGAAGTTCATAACCCGTTTAATAGACAAGATCTAGAGTTAGCTACCCTTCATACTGGTATACTAGCTTCCAAAGAAATAAACTGCGATAGTGCTAAAGAGGTCGGCCAACGGGTTATAGATAAATCAATTGGTTGTGTATTCGGCGAGTTGAAACTTAAGAGAAATGATAGAGTTAAGCCCTTATCGTTTATCCACAAAACTGTAAAAGTATACAATCAGAAAAATTCTGTAAATCCACAACAACTGTTTAATAGGATACTCTGCTCTTACAAATCCGACAGTAGTCTGAAAGATTGTTTTTCGTATGAACTTTCATCTTATCCTATGGCTCTTTTTGAAGAAAATGGATTAATGAGAAAAACTAATAAATCTTCCCTTGCACAATATTTTGACAAGCGATATAAGTCATGCGATTTGCTTCCTGAAAATGCAGTTTTTATCGTAGATGGTGGGCATCTCCTTCATAAGGTAATATGGCAATTCCCTGCAACTTATAGAGAAATATGCCAGCAGTATGTCAACTACCTCATGTTTACTTACGGAATAAATACTACAGTAGTGTTTGATGGTTATTCCGATTACTATTTATCAACAAAAAATCAAGAGCATATACGACGATCTGGAATGAACCTATCTACATCTAATGTTATATTCGATGATAACACAGCAACAACTTTAAACAAAGAACAATTTCTGTCTAATATAAAAAATAAAATTAACTTTATCAAACTTCTGGCGATTAAAATAAGGGCAGTGGGAATATCTGTTCTGGAAGCTGAAGGGGATGCAGATGTAGCTATTGTCGACTGTGCCTTAAAAATAAATGAGACTTGTTCGTCAGTGACTTTGGTTGGTGACGATACTGATTTGCTAGTCCTGCTTCTATTCAAAGTAGTGAAAGAAGGGATATTTATGTTACGACCAGGAAAAGTGGGGAAACCAAATAAAGTTACAAATATAAGCGAAATGCAGAAAACCATTTCGGATTTTAAGGATGAAATTTTATTTTTACATGCCATGTCCGGTTGCGACACAACATCATGTTTCTATAAAAAGGGTAAATTAGCTGCAATTAAGGTCTTACAAAAATATACACATTTAAAAGAAAATATTTCAGTATTCATGAGTTCTACTTCTTCAAAGAAGGATATTGTGGATGCAGGGAATAAGTTTGTGGAAGCACTCTATGGTAAACATAATCTTGTAAAGAACTTAGACGAACTAAGGTATCTAAAATATAAAGCTCTGACGGCTAGATATGCCATTAATCACAATTTTGAGCTAGCAACTTTACCTCCAACATGCAAAGCGGCCGAAAATCATTATTTTCGAGTATATCACCAAATTCAAGTCTGGCTCAATCAACACAAAGATCCGAAGTATTGGGGATGGGAAGAAAAATATTCTAATCTAGTACCAAAAACCACATCTCAACCTATTGCTCCGAATTTTGTCTTGGAAATGATTTATTGCAACTGCAAATCTGGTTGCAATAGGCTCTGTAGTTGTTTTAAATCGAACATTAATTGTTCAAGTCTATGTGGAACATGCAATGGAGTATCGTGCAATAATGCATCGCCTGATGTTGATTCAATAGAATTGGGAGATGAGGAGGAATCCTCTTAACCATTTTGAATTTAAAATTCATGTTTTTTTTCCTATATTAGCCTAGTAGGATAAGTATGTAAGTAACTATATTCATTTTAGACATTAAATTAACGTTGTTGTTAACGTTAAAGTTGTCATTTATTTGGTTCATTTGTTTATTATATGCTGACAAAACACTATATTCCTAGTGCTTAAATAAATAACTAAATTATTACTTAAATTAAAACTTATTTTTTAGTTAAAATAGTTTGGTGCAAACATATCTATTATAAAATGCGCGATTATGAGTTTGTTTGGTATACCAACCTTTATAATATAAACTTTTTGTGCCACCCGTCGCAACTCAAAAACATTGACATTGACAGTGGGACCAGAGAACAAGAAGTGTCAAAAAATACAAAAAGTGTCAGTTCAGATTTCAGAAGTCAAGACGAGAATTTCCACAACATCTATAAAATACAGTCCGCTTTCCCGAAGAATTACTTAAAGAAGACTCGTGCACAAATCGGCGTCTTCATTTTGGTCCGTACGATCCGAATACGGCAACCTATTACAAAAATAGTGGTTAATTGGATTACATGGTGGCTACATTTACATTGAAGAAGGTGAGTGAGTCTCCGATCCTTTCCTAATATTTCCTTTCATTTTTTCAAATCAAACCTGCACAATGGAAGATTTAAAGAGAAAAAGAGCAGCTCTTAAAGGCAAATTAACCAGATTTTCGAATTATTTAATGTCAGAACAAGATAAAAATTTACCAAATATCACCGAAATTAAAATTAGAAAGATAAAGGCAAGCTCATTCTTGGATGAATTCGAATTAATTCAAGATGGCATAGAATCTCTAATCAACACTAATGAAGAAATACTTGCTGCTGAAATTGAATGTAACACATTTGAACAAAGTTATTATCAACTGTTAGCTTCTGCAGAAGCACTTTTAGACAGTGACCTTGCTAAAACAAAACAAATTGCATTACAAGATTATTCACCATCACAAAATTTAGCTAGCCCTACATCACAGTCTCGGGTACAAGTTAAATTACCACCAATCACATTATTGCCTTTCAATGGATCCTATGAAAAATGGAATGTCTTTCAAGACACCTACACAGCACTAATTCATGATAATACACAGTTATCAGATATTGAAAAATTTCATTATTTAAGAAGTTCTCTTACAGGAGATGCACAAAATATTCTGCTAAATTTGGAAACTTCATCACAAAACTACCATACTGCATGGAATCTCGTGAAAGAGCGCTATGAAAACAAGAAGCTGATTATACAAACACACATTAAAGCTTTATTTGAACTATCATCAGTTCCAAAAGAAAATTTTGAACAATTAAGAACATTTTTGGACACAATTCAAAAACATGTTCGTGCACTCGAAGCTCTTGGTGAGCCCACATCACAGTGGGATTCACTCATATTATTCCTATTTTCATCCAAACTTGACAACACAACTCATAAAGAATGGGAATCCAAGCAATCACAATCGTTAATTAAACTCACATTTCAAACCTTTTATGATTTTTTACAACAAAAATGTAACTTGCTAGAAACTTTGCACAGAAGTTCTAATGCTCCTCCGCCAAAACATCAAATTTCATCATATGGAAACAAACAATTCCAGACATCCCAAAGACACTCATTTTTCTCAGCACCACAAGGTGAGAGATTATCACGAAAATGTGCAGTTTGTGAAAAATCACAACACAAACTGTATGCATGTGACAAATTTATGAACATGTCTCCACAGAAACGAAAAGCCGAGCTGAAAAAACACAAATTATGCTACAATTGTCTAAGCAGTGACCACAGATATGAAGATTGTAAAGCAAGCCTTTGTAGAAAATGTTCGAGAAAACATAACACACTAGTACACATAGATTTTCAGCAACAACAACATGAAATCAAAAATATAAATGATAATGAAAAAAGCCAAGTCATAACTCTGAGTCTCATTTCACTGGAACATCATTATGTTCTATACAAGACAGATATGCAACTGTTTTGCTGGCTACAGCAGTAGTCGAAGTTTTTAATCACAAAGGACATCGATCGACATGTCGAGTACTCCTAGATTCAGGGTCGGAACTTAATTTTATCACGAAGAAAACCCTCAATTTTTTGGGTATCAAACACACTCAAACAAGAATACCCATAAATGGTATTGGAAATACTACAACTAACATAACAGAGACAGCCACAGTGACAGTCAAGTCAAGAATAAATTCATTCCAGAAAAATCTAAATTTCATGGTTTTACCCAAGATAACAAGTAACCTCCCAGTGGTCAACATAGACATGGAAAATTTTCACATTCCTAGCAATCTACAGTTGGCAGATCCAGAGTTTCACAAGTCAAGTGAAATAAATATGCTTATTGGAGCCGAAATATACATGGATCTACTTGCTTTTGGCCAAATAAAAACAAAAAATGCGCCCACACTACAAAACACAGCGTTTGGATGGATCGTATCTGGAAGAACCAACATAAAAACACCACAAAACTGTTTTTTTGTACACCATTCAGCACAAGCAATAAATGAACAAATTCTGAAATTTTGGGAGATAGAAGAAATATCTGGTAAACCCATACTCACACAGGAAGAAAGAGAATGTGAAATTCATTTTCAACAAACGCATACCAGAGACTCGGATGGTAGATACATAGTTCAATTCCCATTCAAGGAAGATCCACATAAACTTGGAAAATCACACAACATCACATTAAAAAGATTCAACTGTCTAGAAAAAAGACTTTACAATAATTCGGATTTCAAGGCTCAATATCAACATTTCATTACTGAATATCAGAAGTTGAACCATATGAAACCAATTGAACCTGAAGAGGATTCTGGATATTTTCTTCCGCACCATGCAGCCTTTAAAAAGGAAAGTTTGATAACTAAGTTAAGACTTGTATTTGACGGATCCTGTTCCACAACGTCAGGCCTTTCTTTAAACGATACACTAATGAAGGGTCCAACTATACAAGATGACTTATTCACAATCTTGACGAGATTCAGATTTCATGCATATGCACTCACCGCGACATAGAAAAAATGTATCGTCAAATAAAAATACATGAAAACACCAAAGGTGACAATTGGCATCATGTACCGACAAAGGACAACCATGCAGATCTTATTTCAAGAGGTCATATGCCACCTCAGATTTTACACAATCATCTCTGGTGGAATGGATCTCAATGGCTTCAACAAAGTGAAATCAATTGGCCACAATTGGCGCAAGAACCGTGTCACAATGAAGAAGGCCTAGAATTAAGACAACAAAGGAGCCTAATAGCAACTGTCATCAAAAATGATTTTTTTGACAAATATTCTTCACTCACAAAACTAACAAAACTGAAAAGAGTATTTGCCTACTGTTTAAGATTCCTTCACAAGGCCATTCACTTGAAATTAGTTACAGGACTTACCACAGTATCCTTTTTAGCTGCTCTTAAACGATTTATGGCAAGAAGAGGAAAACCTGCACACATTTATTCAGATAATGCAACCACATTCACTCGAGCTAACAAAGACTTAATAGAGATCATAAATTTTATTTCATCAAAAGATCATTGGAATAAAATTCAAAACTTTGTAACAAATTTACATATTTCATGGCATTATATTCCACCACGATCTCCTACATTCGGAGAACTATGGGAAGCAGCAGTTAAGTCCCTCAAGTACCATATAAGACGCATAACTGGAAATGGAATTTTCACATATGAAGAATATTACACATTCTTGGTTCAAACAGAAGCATGCCTAAATTCCAGACCTTTAAGTCCTCAGTCGTCTGACCCAAATGACTTTTCCGTCCTTACTCCTTCACATTTCTTAATCGGAGACTCACTCATGACTACACCAAATCTAAATTATATTGACGCTCAAGCCTAGTTTTACTGAAGGAAGATAATATAGCTCCACTACACTGGCGAATGGCACGTGTCAGTGCGGTTTTTCCAGGGCGTGATGATAAAATTCGGGTCGTAGAAGTTAAAACCTCACATGGACATTTTAAACGAGCAATTCACAAAGTTTGTTTTTTGCCAATTAATTAAACTCGCTCATTCAAAATTTGAGTTATTTTAATTGGTGACTTTTGCAGTAAATTGTTTATTATAATTTCTTTTGTTTTTAAAATAAACTTTCACATAACATTCATACTTTTGAAAGACTTTAGCCTTTCAAAGGGGCCGGCATGTTTGGTATACCAACCTTTATAATATAAACTTTTTGTGCCACCCGTCGCAACTCAAAAACATTGACATTGACAGTGGGACCAGAAAACAAAAAGTGTCAAAAAATACAGAAAGTGTCAGTTCAGATTTCAAAAGTCAAGACGAGAATTTCCACAACATCTATAAAATACAGTCCGCTTTCCCGAAGAATTACTTAAAGAAGACTCGTGCACAAATCGGCGTCTTCAGAGTTTATTTTATTTTTTTTCTCTATATTATTGATTTTCAAGATGGCGGCAAGGTTTTTTCTGTCACGCAACAATCGGACGGCTGGGGATTTTTAGTATGTTGTTTAGAGACATATTGCCTACTAATTGCCAATAGTCGGATCTTGATGTTAATTTGTTCAATTTCAAACCGTATTTGCACTGGGCTAATTGCTGTTATTAAAAAAGCAATGCAAAAATAGCACACAAAAGATGTTATAATAGAAGTTATGCTCTTAATAGCCCCCAGTTAACCATAGAAAATATATTTTTTAATAGAATTAGTTCATATAAATAAAATCTGTGCAAATGTCCCACCGAAAGCGATCCGGTCTACTTACGTCTTTCTCTGTCCCTACTCACTGAACAAATTATGGTTATAACTCATTCATATCGAAGGCCTAATGGATAACGGCTGCGGTCGGTTGGATATCTATTCTCAACCCCATCAATTCCTGTTACAATTTAGGAAATTTACTATGATATATTATTATATGTCCCTTTGCGTATAGTATGATATTATTTGTTTAGGATTCATTATTTCTATTAGGTAACTAATTTGAATTTACAATGTTGATTTATCTTGAAAAAGTTGTTGTATTTTTGCAATGGGGCAATAGTCGATGTGTCGAGTGTTACCACCCTTTGCACATCTAATCTTTTGACGGTTCGTTAAAGAGTATAATCAAATTCACCCTTAACGTCGGCTTATCTTTCACCTCGATTTTCACTTGAAAGCGTAGTTATCTTAAGCTTATTTAACGTAGCCAATTTCTTGTAAGTGTAGGCTGTTTAACGTTCATGAATTTACGCCAAGAAATTGAGCATGTAAGATAGGTTTTAGAAAATACTCAATGGATTCCTACATACAAGCAGAGAAGCTAAAGTTCTACGTGAAGATCTCTTCTCATCAAAAAATACTACATACTGAATTATTATTCTTCTCTGATAACTTGATTGATTAAAATCATTTTTCAACCAAAATTGCAGAAAATATTTACGAATTTTTTTTAATAACTGAGACTTATCCTCTCAAAAAACATGTTAAAATGTTAAAACATGTTGAAGAAGATTATTAACATCAAAAGAATAGCATAATAGAATAATAGTGAAATTGTTGGTTATTATTCTTTTGATGTTAATAATGTTTTTCACATATTCTTTAACAAATTCAAGATGATCTATTTATTTTCTTCAGTAATCATTTCTGTTTCATTTTATAAGATTGTTTCCATCACCAACTGACTAAAAACTGTGAGATTCAGTTAGTGACTACTTACGAATATTTGATTAGAAAATTAGTCATAAATGTTGAACCGAATGAAATACCAAAAAATCTCAAAAAATATTTTTATTGAGAATATGAGAGGCATGCAAGTCCCAATTATATTATACAAAGAAATAACTTATTTTTTGCGACTTGCTAAAAGTAAAGACTTGTTAAAGTAAAGTAACTTCTTATTTTAACCTGCCATATATGATATTCTATTATTACTTTTAAATTCATGTTACGAGAACTGATACTTTTATAAATATTTCCTGCAAATTTGGTTTAAAAACGATTTTAAGTAATAAATTTATCAAAAAAAGAAGAATGTGGTCACTTTTTTTGGCCAACCGTGTATAGTATAGTATAACCTTCGATTCGGAATTTGGCTTCTGTTAAATAGTAGGCGAGGAAACTTCAAACTTAATAATGGCTTATGCTAATTTTGATAGCACTTCTACTATTTTGTAACCGGAAAATAACCATCATTGTTATCAAGTTAAAAGACGTTTACTTAAATTAGCTTTGAACTAAGTTTACCACACGTAACATTTGGAGTTAATTGGTCAAAAATGGTAAAAATTGCAATAAAATTACTATTTTGCATAAAACAATAGTTTTTATATACTAAGCTGAAACGAACTGACTGGTCGTATAGGGTTTTCATTAGAACAAAACTAATTCATACCTTTCCTTTAAATTGAAGGGATAAGTTATTGCAAATGTTTATTATTGTTGTCTGTATACTGAAAAATGTTTAAAATACAAAGTTTTTAAAATTTGAAAAAACTTATTCTCCATGATTATCCTTCCCCTTTAATAACACCGTATCCAGTTTGAACTCGTCGACGATTCGAAACTATCATAAAACTTAATTGCAGATATATGGCCGAGTCCGGAGCGCAATTATTGGTAAGAACGGCTGGGAATCGAACGGTTCTGTGTTCGATTCCCAGCAGACCCATATTAGTATTTTAATGTAAAAAAAACACTGTATTATTAGTAAAATACCGAATTTAAATTACTAGACTAGGATCACAATGTATATTTTAATTTTTTTATTGCAAAATTATTATCGATAATGAATGAAGAAAGCTATTATATATATTTGAAACATTTTCTTAAATTGTAAATCTGACACCACAGCGACAGTTTGCCGTCGAAAGTGACGCGCACCGGTTGCGTTGAACATGCTGACGCTGTAGAAATGCTCTACTATCGCTTGGAAAACGCCCGTCTAGTTTGGTGCATTAAACGTATGGTTTATGTTCGAGCGTGGAATACGCAGCGTGAGATACGCGGCATAAATAACGCCCGTGTAGTTTGACACTTAAAAATGTTTGTACGAAACAAATAGTGGATACAGTTAGGGACACGAATGATACGGTATGGATACTTTGTTTCGATTCCAAGAAATTTTATTATAGATACTATTTCATCGACACTTTTACTAATATCGATACTTTTATTTTTACTAATTCTGCCAATAAACTGCTGCTATCTATTAGATATTAAGTAAACCGCAACGTTCGTATGATTTCGCGATGCAAGATCGTCGGTGACACCCTGTTTATAAGTATTCGTTGGGTGACACAAGTGACAACTGACAACACACAAAACAGCAACATGTCTCCATCACGAAGTATTATTTGGAAAAGTTTTACGAAAATAGACAGTGTTACTGCTGCTTGTAAAATATGCTTTAAGCATTTGAAGACAAGTGGTAATACGTCGAATTTAGTCAACCATTTAAAGAGACATCGCGGCAGCACTAGTCGCACAAGTGAGAGTGAGACAGAACGATTAGAGCGTGATGTAATAGCTAGCAGTAGTGCTAGTACCAGTGCTAGTACCAGTAGCTCGATGAGTTGAGTTTTTCATATAAAAATTAAATTGTTGTGTTACGATAAACAATTACTTGTAAACAAAGAAAAAATATAAGAAATACAACCTTCATAGGCCATCTTTACATGAATGGGTAACAGCATGAACTTCAAGTGCTGTTGAAGACAAACTACACAATACTAATAACCTGACCATTCCTCTGGAGATTATCAGATGGCTGAGCTAGATACTCAAATGGATAAGGATGATATCACGATAAACAAATATGTTGGCTCTTCAAAAACACCTGATGCGAGTCCCCGGACATTTACACCGGGCATTAAAGATGCTTTGAAAAGAATTACATTATATAAAGCTAAAAAATATGAAGAAAATTTACTACTACATTACTACTTTACTAATTTACTTCATATATTTACTTGATGAAATATAATTTTTGTTACAGAGGAAGGGTCAAGACATGTTGCCATCACGCAATGTACTCTGTACTTTATTTGTAAAGATAACAGACCTTCTTATTCTGTAACTGGTGCAGGGTTTACAAAACTCATGCATGAACTGTATCCCTCGTACAAAATTCCTCATCGTGACACTTTTAAAGCAAAATTAGCCATAAAATGTGATATTATGAAATCCATATATGAGGAACGATTGAGTACAGTTCCATATATTTGTCTCACTTTTGACATATGGATTGAAACGATGCAAACCAAAAGTTTCCTTGGTGTCACAGCTCATTTCCTTACAGGAATAAAATTATCATCAATCACTTTAGCAACTAGACAACTTTTTGAACGCCATACAAGGGATAATATTAGTGAGCAACTAGAGGACATTTTAAAATACTGGAAGATTACTAAAAACCAGATTGTTGCTGTAATAACAGATAACGGTGCAAATGTGGTGAGTGCTGTTACAAAAACATTCGGACAATACAAGCACGTGCCTTGCATTGCCCATACGATCAATTTAATAGCTGAAGCTATTACCAGAGATACTTTAATTTTGCCAATTTTGGGTAAAGTGAGAGACATTGTCAAGTGGGCTAAGCGAAGTGTGACAATTAGTGACAAGTTAAGAAAAGTACAACTTGATAATGAAGTCCCTGAAGGCACAACAAAAAAAAAATATTCTTGATGTACAGACGAGATGGAATTCTACATTTTATGTGTTAAAAAGATTTTCTGAACTTGGCACAATTGTTAACAAAGTTATATAGATTTAAAAGAATTCACTTTGAAGACTCAGTTGGTTGTTCTAAATCAATCGACCATATAATGAAGACAATTGCTAGCCAACAAACCTTCAGTGAGGCAGGTGGAGATGATTCACCCATACAAGTATCCACATCACAAGAATAAGAAAAATATGATTTTTGGAATCACCATAAGACACTGGCACATGCCGAAAATCAAAAAAGTCAGCAGACTACTTCAAAAATTAATGATGAGCTGACGGTATATTTATCAAATCCAGTTACACCACTCAATTCCGATGCAATGACTTACTGGGAGGAAGTTAAATGTATATTTCCTGGTATCTACAAAGTAGCCATTTCCGATTTTTGTATTGTTGCAACATCAGTGCCTTCTGAAAGACTTTTTTCAAAAGCCGGTGGTACTGTCACGCAAACCAGAAATCGTCTTTCTAGTAATTTGCTGGAAAAACTATTATTCTTGGCAGATTGTGGCGAAAAGGAATGGTTTGGATAGTACATATTATGTGTTATAATAAAATAATAGAAAAATAAAACCAAAATTTGTTTAAGCTTTACTTTTATTTTTTGTGTATACGGTATCGTAGTATCGATATTTTTTTCGATACTTTGTAGGTATCGATATTTTCTTTTTGATACTTAGTAGGTATCGATACTATCTAAATAATACTTATTCGATACCAGGTATCGATACTTTTCATTCGATATCGTGTCCCTAGATACAGTTACAAGAAATATTAAATATCAATTATTGACAGCTAACTCAAACGTCTCAAGAAGGTCCAATAAGAGAATGTTCAGGAATTCCATATTTCTATGACATTTCCCGTTGTCAATGAAGTTATTTAATTTTGTGACTTTAAAAGACCGTTAGCTTATATGCATATGTGAGATTCTGTAACTGATTTATCGCCATTAGGTATAGCGCTCTTATGAATGTAAACATGAGAAATAGGTCAGCTAGTTGTCATACTCATACGTTGCCGTAAGCTTATGGCGCTGTAAATTTCATTATAGAATTGGCCTGAATGTAATAATTCAATATACATTTACATACAAAGGAAAAATAAAGACAGCTTAACGGAGACGGCTTTCTTAAATTATCCTAATTTTATATTGATAAATTAGCTGAGAATATCCTTAAATCATTTACATTAAGTGTGTCTAAAAATAATAAAAATATCTAACGACATTTTACACTATATAGATACAATCAAATTATAGTTTCAATTGAAGATAAATTTGCTTGCAGAGCTAAATAATAATAATTAATATGCAGAATGGATTAAGTTTTAATGACAAATTCCAATTGAAATCCGTACGAGATGAAACTTCATGCAAGCCAGTTGCAACATCCACATTGACAACATATGTATTTTTGAGTTTATTTGCAAGATATATGCATGTTTTTAAAACAAATGAATTTCTAAGTGAAATCTTCAATCAGTGAGTATAAAGCTATTTTAAATCACCTCGTAAAAGTCAACTCGATTCTCAATATTATCCAGTTTAAGCTCGCGTGGATTTTACAAGAAATTGCTAATTCCTTAAATTTGTTTTAAAATTGCAGGTTCAATAATTGACAAGGGAAAAATTATTCAGAATGCGCAGAACACAAATATATGAAAGTACTTTTTTATTAAATTTAAAATCCTTGTATTTTTCTGTGAAAATAAATGTTTTCCGGGCTTAATTATTTTTATTAAGTAATGTAGTAGTAAACTAAAGCCACTAAATGCTCGAGTGGTAGGGAAAATATTTAAAAACATAAAATATAAAGCTAAAAATAAAGAAATGTAATTTTTAAATTTAAATTATAGTATACATGGTGTTTCTTAACACTAACTGCCACGACAATTTAGAGAAAAAAATTTACTGGGTCACGTGGGCCAAAACATTTTTTTAGCCTTAATCACTTTATTTGTATCTGTTTTACATAAAAGTCACAAAACAAAATGTGTTTTCTTGTTTTTTTTTTGTAAAAATGCCGTGTCCACATATGGTACACAAGGCTTAGCATTGTGATTTTCGAATGTAATACCACAAGATGTGTCGGGATTACCGAATAATACTTTTACCTGACACGAAACGCGTTACCCGGCAACAACACTACGACTCCGAAGGAGGAGTAGTGTTGCCGGGTAACGCGTTGAGTGTCAGGTAAAAGTATTAGGTAATACCGAAACATCGAGTTGTATTCAAAGGATTATACAACGAAATAAAATACATACATATTTGTCGGAACGCTCGGTATTTTTGGGCTTCACATTTTTAATAGCATCGTCGACTTTAGACAACAAAATTTTACCAAATCTTTCTTTTGCCATTTTGTAACAAGAACTGACAGAAATTACTTCTGAAGTAATTTGTCAAAAAATGACAATTACAACAATGTGACCACCAAGTGATAATCACTTAAATGATTATCACTTATTAATCACATCCTTCTATATGGGAAAAATATACATGGAGTTGTATAATCTTAATAATGCCTAGTCACTGGCCGTGTGTACAGTATATGGACATTCAAGGACAAAGACGTCTGTTATACTTCGAGCGAAATATAACTGGGGGGCGTACGCGGCATAGGGTTTAGTTTGTTGTAGAGTGCCGAAAGAAAGGTACGGTCGGCTTTGCGATTCAAAACCGTTATTATGGCGCGCGATAGAAGAGTACTAAGTTCTTTTGAGTTGGAATTAGAGGTGGAAAATGCAGCGGATGAGTTACATGATTATAGAAACATGAGTGATGATTTTTCTGATTATTCAAATTCAGATTTGGACCCAACATATAATGAAACAGATGCAACGTGCACGAGTGACTCTGATAACGAACCGTTAGCGAAAAAAAGGAAAATTTTCATGAAAGGTTTGTTTACCAAAAATTGAATAAAATATTAGTTTGTATAAATCTGTTTTTTAATTTTAGGAAAAATAAAACCCCCAACAGATATACCTAGAAAAAATACAACTGCTGGTCCGTCTCGTGATCAGTTATCTAGAGCAATGGAGGATGATAGCTCTTTGACTCAAGATAGTGATTTTTTGACAGAAACAGTCCAGCCCGAGGTCCAGCCAGAAGAAAACGGTTTTCAAGACTCAGATTGGGGACCAGTTACAGGAAATTTTGCAACTTTTGAACTTCCTTTCAACCTTGGCATTCCTGAGGATTTGAAAAACGAAATGACAGGCAAAAATGAATTGTCATTCTTTGAAATGTTTATCTCTGAAGATGTTATAAATATGATTGTAACTCAAACAAATATATACGCAGAGCAAGAAATTCTTAGTGGAATGGTAAATGAAACAATTACTAAAGAGTCGCGTTTAAATTCATGGAAAGAGACTAACTACAATGAAATTCGTACATTCATAGCGTTTCTTATTTGGATGGGACTCGACTCAAAGCCGTCATTACCTGATTACTGGCGCAGAACACCATTATATAAGAGTGACATATCTAAATATATGCCCCGAAATCGATTCGAATTGCTCTTACGGATGTTTCACTTAGCAAACAATGACGAGTGTCCTGAAAACGACAGACTTCATAAGGTTCAAAGTCTTGTAGATAAAATTAACGCTAGTTCCTATCGTTGTATGGTTCCAGAGTCATCTCTCTGCATTGATGAGACGATGATCCCGTTTAGAGGCAAGCTGTCCTTTAGACAGTACATAAAAGGAAAACGTCACAAATTTGGGATAAAACTTTTTAAACTTTGTTTGCCGGGGGGCTATACAAATAAAATAAAAATATATTGCGGTAAAGAAAAAATTAATGGACAACCGGTTGCGGAAAGGGTAGTTATGGAAATGATTGAACCCTTATTGGATGAAGGCAGAACCCTCATAACAGATAACTGGTATACATCAGTTAACTTAGCTGAAACTCTACAAACTAGAACCACTCATCTTATAGGAACATTGCGCAAAAATAGAAAAAATCTCCCTAAACATGTCGTGGAAGCCAAACTTAAGAAGGGAGAGATCGTCGCCAAACAAAATAAAAATAATGTGGTAGTTATGAAATGGCAAGACAAGAGAGACGTGCTTTTTCTGTCGACAAAACATAAAGATGATATGATAGAGGTAACGCACAGAGAAGGCCCCAGGAGAAAACCAGCTGCTATTATCGAGTATAATAATGCTAAATCATTTGTGGACACCTCAGATCAGAGGACAGCTTACTCTAACTCATTACGAAAGTCCGTCAAATGGTACAGGAAAGTGGCATTTGAGTTGATAACTGGCACTTCAGTGGTGAATTCTTTGATTATTTTTAATTCAATCAACCAAAGTAAAATGTCAGTTACAAAATTCAAAGAGAATGTGTGCCTGCAACTTCTTCAGAACAGTAATCTACCCCTTCCCGTACAAGTTCAACAAAAACATGAGCTTACCCAAAATGCTCTAAACAAAAGAGGCAGATGCACGATTTGTTATAAAAGAAACTCCGAACTACACGGTAGAAATTATGCTGTTAAGAACACAAAACGAATCATATATGTGTGTAATGGATGTGAAGGAAACCCATTTATGTGTTTAGACTGTTTCTTTGTTAACCATGTTTTCATAAAGAAAAATTTAAAAAATATATAATCTATTATAATAACAGACGCTGTTAGTTACTTTTATATTCAAAAATTGCGTTATTTTTGTTAATGTACTTCGTATTTTTATAAACATGTTTGAAAAAATAAATGTTCATTCCAAGTTTATTGTATTATTCGTCATTCCTCTAAAAATTAAAAAAAATCCAGGCCAATTTATTATAGTATAGTGCTACGCCAGACCCATCGATATTCCCATTTAAATACACGGCAGATGTGTACCGTCTACGCACACATGGCCGAGAATCTTTTAATACCTGTGTCCAATATGTGTACACATGGCAGAGAATTAAAATTACCTTTGTCCATATATGGTACACACGGCAGTTAAAGTGTTAATAATATGTTAATATTTAAGAAGGTTATTCTTAGGCCCATTTTCAGAAAAAAACATTTGTCCTAAACGTCTTAACTTTTGAGATACAGGGAGTGTTCGGGTTTGTTCATTTTCATTTTCAAAAAATCTCCTTTTGTATTAATATCTGTGTTTTTTTGTGTATGATCAAATACAAGCACTATAGTAAAAATAATTTAAGGCACTGTGGAAGTGGTGCGTGTGCGAATAAAGCGATGCACGTTGGTTCTGAATCGTTGGAGGTTATATTGATTGGGAAAAACGACCTCGGGAATGTCGTTTCATAAAGATGAAGTCCTCCAGATGAAAAAGTTCTTAAATAATCAGGTTCGAGGAGTACTAAGCTTAACCAAATATGGATGGGAGGCGGTGGTTCGTCGTGTATTTCCGCTATTCGCCGCTCTGGGTGGAATTAAGAGAGCAAGGTCAGCCGAGCACTTCCCATGGAAATATATGTAAAAAAGAGTCAAGTCCCCAACCTGTCTTCGATGTTCTAGGCTGTCGAGGCTCTTCGTCAACTCGTGGTCTCCGATGGAATCCAGTAGCCGAAGAGTATGTTTGGGTGTGATGCTGATCTAGATATTTTTGCGAAATTTGGTACACACTTTCCATTCATCAAAAGCATTTTAGGATGTATAATATGTTTTTTTATTCCGGTCATTGGCGTTCGTGCGGGAATTGCCCTCGGTATTTTTGAAGAAAATAATGGTATCCCACTTTTTTTAAATAAACATTATTTTTGAAATTCTCATTCCTTGCTGAGCAAATGTCGTCTCTTGATTTTTTGTCGTTTGGTGTACAGTTTTCGTATACAAAAATTAAATTCATTCATTTGCATGTTATTGTGATGAAATTAGGTATTTACAAAGATTAAAAAGGATCTACTAGGTAAGAAGCAGATTTTGTTTTGAAAACATAAACAGTTATGACACTTGTCTACCTAGTCTAGATGTCACGTATTTGTCATTAGCCTTAACAAGCTTATCGTGTTTTGGGTGTGCAGATAGATGAGAGACTGGATTGGAGGGAGCACATTGAGGGCTTGGCTCACAGTGTATCTAGATACTGCTATGCCTTACGTGTGGTGTCTGATAAAGTGAGTACTGAGGCTGCCATTAGTGCCTTTCATGCATATATCCAGTCCAGGTTGAGATATGGTGTAATATTCTGGGGTGGTTCATCTGACATGCACAGAATTATGGTCATGCAAAAAAGGTGCATTCGAAGTATTTTTAAAATGAAACAGCAGGAGTTGTAAACCTATTTTTATTGAAAATAATATTTTAACTGGAATAGGGATGTATATTTTTGATTCTGTGATGTTTGTCTGTGATAATAGGGATTTCTTTACTGACTGTGATGTAAAACATGATAATGATATTCGTAATAAAAGTAATTTAGTAACTGAAAAATCCAATTTTACGCACCGTATAATGAAGATATTTAATTGCTTTCCAGATAGAATAAGAACTTTAACAAATAATAAACTTAAATATGCTTTTAAAAACATATCTAGTTAGTAAGGCGTTTTACAGAAAAATGTTCTACTGGAAGAAAACTGTAAGTTGTGGAAACAAAGAGTCACTTCCTTAGAAAATCAATTGAAATCGGAAAATGTGGTAAGAAACTCCCGCCAACAGGGAAATCAAAACATTCAAAGTGAACAGGCGCTGAAAACTATGTCTGTCCCGCAACCTGATGTGCAAGAAAGACAGAAAAAGAATGTACCACCATAATTAATCCAGAAACGTACATTAATATTATTAAATGTTATTCTACAGTACTAAAGATGGGGGAAGATTATTCAGTTTTTAACTGGAAGAGGTACATAAGTTCTTAAGGGCCCTGGTTCTTGGCAGTCCCGTTTTCAACCATCCAAACGAATAATTTTCTCAAAAATTAACAACGGTTCGGTCCGTGTCAGAGGTGAGCCGTTTTACAAGAATGATGTTCCTACAGTTAAAGGTATCTGTAAGAAAGGGAAGAAAAGAAGATCACTCAAATACAGTTACACCCAATGGGTGTGGGCAGAAGTCTGAAACCCGACAAAATAAGAAGCATTTCATCGTTATTATCTAAACACTATGAGGCTGACTGGCCGACCGATGAACGTCTTTAGTTCTTTACAGACGCTTTTAAGGAAGCAGCAGCTAATCCGGAGGGAACTCTTGTTGGGAATGATGATATGATTATTTTATCCGATACAGAAGTCGATGAAATGAAGGTTTAGTTCTGTAACTTTTTTTCTGTTAAAATGCGTAATACTTATTCACTCAAATACAAATATTTTTTAAAAGGCAACTTAGATATTTTTAGTTCAAACACTAACATAATTTGTAAATATTATTGCAAATTTCTCTCAAAATCAAAAGTATATTGATGGCTTATAAGATTTTGGCAGGTTTTTGCGTTTTACTCAAAACTACTTATGCGTCAAATGTCTGATTTTGCATTTAAACACTTCATATATTTTTTTCAATTTACTAGCCAAACAAGTAGTCACGTGACAAATGTCAAAATACCTTCTTAGGTTACCAATCGAGCAGAGGCAATCGGCGTAAAAAGGTTTTTTTAATATTTCAATAAAAAAAAGTTTCCCAAGTGGCCAAGTTTTGCCGGTCACTGTGTAACAAAATAAATTAGTAGAACCAGAAATGCTTCATAAATACTCCACAAAGACTACATATATAGTTTTGGGTGGAATTTTCTCGCAATTTTCCAATCTAAAACGGTCTAAATATGCTACCTTACTGTCATATATATTAATTTAGATAAAATATTGTATGGAACTTTCGACAAAGGTCCTGTGTGTTAATGTTTGTGGATGCACAACTACTCATGTTTTGGAAATATTGTGTAGAATTCTAAATATATTATACCTTCAGATAGATTTCCTGTTAATCTATTTATTTATTATGTCATAGAGCTTTTTATTTTCCATGGTCTTAGTTATTATCCCTCTTTTGCTGATATGACAGTCAGATCGAAACATACTCTATTTTTAGATCTATACTTTAATGTATAGATATTTCCTTAAATATAGATATTTGTGGTTTTGACAAACCTGTATTCCTATTATTCAATAAATACAATTTATCTGCACGTTGATTAAGTATTTTAACAACCAGTGATTTTATAAATAAACCTTATCCAAAGTGTCACATTAAATTATCAATTTAAAATGTAAATCAGTAATAAAATAGCCGGCCCAAATCCAATCAAGTTTTAAATTAATTTATATCCATTTGCCAAACCAATCAATAATTTCATAATAATCGTGCAGAGGATTTCCGTTAGGCACGTGGCGAAGCAGGGATTAAGAAGACAAGCGGACAGAGACGAAACGAAAAGCGTTTTTTACCTGAAATTGAAAGATCAAGTAAAATAAATCAAAGTCAAGAGAAAAATTTGTGAGCTTGGGTGGTGAATAAAATATTTATTTGTATTAACCAGCAGTTAAGGAAAAATAATACATAGTTATTATATAGAACACAGTCAATAATCAATCGATAATAAAATTTGCTTCTAAATTTATTTGATCGTATATTACAAAATTATTAAGTATTCACTAAAATGTAATTTTTGGCCCTTATTATTACCTAAAAATGTAAAATAGGGACCTGTTGGAGGTACATTTTAGATTCATCAAAAGGTTCTATCAAAAACACGAAACGTATCAAATAATTACATTAAGTTTGAAATTTCAAAACTTGTTTAATTTGAATGTAACATCCTGTATTTTATGTGAGCAGCAGATGTAAAATATAATTGTCTATCTAAATTTCCCATAGCTTATGCTCACGTTTTCATAAAAAATGTAAATATTCATAATGCAGACTGATTTTAACCAATTTAATATTAATCAAGTCACCTATGACATTTTATATGGCATAAATATAATTTGCGTTTGTCAGTTATTTCCAAAAGTATTTCCTTGCAAGTCGTTATTTAGTTATCATAGTAATACTGTTTTTTTTTAATTGTATTATTTAAATTGATAATTTATCTAAAAGAAAAACGAATTGATCAGAAACGATGATTTTTTTCTTGGAGAATGTATGCAGACTGCTTACTGGCTTCACGAATTTACGGTCAAAGATTTCCTAACAGAAATCATTCAAATAAAGTCGTTTTCGAAAGACTGTTGACTCAGACCAACTGGGAGTGTTGAATATAAAATGAAACATGACAGAAAACGAAGAAACTCAATTTGCTGTAATTGCGTCTATAATCGAAAATCCCGATATAGGTCAAAATCAAATTGCCCAAAATATCAACATTAACTAAGCAAGCAAGCGTCTCGAGGATTCTTCAGAAACATATTTCCATCCTTATAAAATTCACTGTCTCCAAAATCTTTTTGAAAAATGAGTGGAATTTTGTATGTCGGTGTTAGATGAAGTGCTAGAAAATGAAAACGTTCTAATTTTGTTCTGTTTAATAATGAATGCACGTTTCACAACAATGGATCAGTTAATAGATATAATTTTCATTATTATTCTGATTTCAATCGGCATCAATTTAGAATAGTTGATAATCAGCACAGATGGTCAGTGAAGGCTTTGGGGCGGAATAATGGGTATATTTAATCGGTCTAAGAGCACTGTATGCTAAAATTTAGTCTTGGTTTTGATAAATTAGAAGAGATTCCTATATCTCATGTAACGCTGTAGCTTCAAATCCCCGCGCATTTCTACCGTAGGGTCTGTGAATTTTTAAACGTCTAACCAAGATCCGCCCGCCAAGATCACCCGACTTGACTTCACCAGATTTATTTTCATGGGGATTTGTAACAGGAATCCTTTATAACACAACTCTAACAACACCGGATAATCTAAAAGAGCTCATTAGAGACACATCCATTATACTAGTTCATATTTTCAAAGAGAAATATCCTAGGTAATAAATATGATACAATAAACCCAAGGTAAGATATCTCTCGCCGTTCCAATTTCATCTGGCGCGCGCAGTGACGTCAACTGGTGATCAATTTTCAAATTACTTATAGCGATCCACGTTAGTGTTAGCGCATTTGATAATATGTGAAATGAAAAAATAATATCATGGTATTTAGGTATATTAATCTCTCAGATTACAGCTAAAATATCACTAAAATAATAAAAAAAATCCGGAAAACTTTTAAAACATCCATTCAAAATATATGGGAACTGGTCGACGACTGCAGAAGCTGGTCGTCGCACGCCTCTTTGCGTGATATCATACCTTCTGGTTATTATATCATGGATGTGGAAACTTTGTTATTTAAAAATAATTTCCGTTGATTTTCAAAAGGTTTCTTTTAGAATAAGTTAATATGAAGTTAACAACACTTCACGAATACGCCGAATAGAAACGTGCACTAATTTAATGTCATTATGACTGAATTTACAATCGCTATAAGAGAAAATGGCATCACATTAGTGAATAATTTCTGATAATAGCAATGCACATAAACAGCACAATTTCGTTCGAGGGCAAAATTTAGTTTCATTACATTGTTTGGTACATTGTATACCTTGCTTAACTTGTCTATAGGGATTATAAATACTAGCGAATGAGTAAAATTGCATGATAATGATTATTTTGCTGTAAATTATTTATCTATGTCCATATGGAAACAGAGCCAGTCACTTACTATACATTCCTATAATATATCGACGCAATCCGGTAACTAAATTTTATAGGCTCTTCGCTAGGCTGGTGGCGCTAACCAACGGGTCATATAAACGAGTTTATGGATATCCATAATATCGATATTTTATATTAGGGGATAATATTATATGTCGACATTTATGCAAGTTGGGATATCGTTTATGATGCCATAAATAAACATTTATTGTAAGATTATTGTTAGACGTGGCTTCTTCTTATGTTAAAAACGGAAGGGTAATTTTTGTATTTTTTTCAAAGAAACGGTAGGGCCAACTATGGGTTCAGGGCATCATTTATTGAAACATCATCTAGAATATAATACCAATTTCCATTTTCTTGAATAATTTTTTTATTCCTATCAAAGAAAATTGACACTTTCTGGTTGGTAACATAATATTGTTTTCCGAGGTTATTTCTACATTATTTACTAACAATCGGACGACACATTCATCTATGGTATAAAAACTATCAATGTATACGTACCTTGATAAATTTAAATTAATAAATTATGATGAAAATGACGTGCAAGCATTCTTTCCTAGAGCCACTCTGCTATTCTTCGTTTATGTTGTACGTGTAATATGTTATGGATTTTATTGTTCCAGTTCCTTTTCCTCTTATTAGGAAATGGCATTTTAGTGGTTTCATTCTGCGGTTAATATCGCAGAAAACAACGGTAAGTTACGTTATTATTATTAATCCTATAAGTATTATTGAAAATAAAGTTTATTTAACAGTTAAGTACAATTTGCGATTATTAATATCGTATATAACGCCTCATTTTTCAATTTTATCATAATATGTGAAAGTAAGCGTCATTTCTATATTTGCAAATTAGATATAATAAGAATATCTCTTTTTTTATTTTGTAACTATATAATTAAAATAATATGTATAATAATTTAAATTCATTGTACATCCAATTTGATAGTTTGAATAGAAAATATTTCATCTTAAGGGATTTAATGTAAACGTTAAAAACATTCTGTATTCATAATATTCATTGTTTAAGTTGTTATAAAACGATAAAAGTATTCTTACTTATATAAATTTTGAATATAAGTATATAGGGTGTTGAAAAAAGGTCGATACCCCGGAATAACTCCGGTGCATCGCATTGCAGCGGAAAATGTCTGGGGGAAAAGTTGTTTGGTTTTGAAGGAGGAATAGTTTGAAATTTAAACCACCCCCAGGCGCGGATGGGGGTAGGTTAAGATTTTCAAATGGAACCCCATATTTTTATTGGCGTATCGTATTCTCCAACCAAAAATAAACATCTTTTGTCCGAAAAAAATTTTTTTTCGGGCCCATCCTTCACAAATAATCACCATGAAGAAAGACAAAATCAGAACCGTGCGAAAATCAAGTTTTATCCCGGAAATACTCTTTTTCTCTGTCTTGTACTAAAATATGCCCGTGGAAAAAGTTGTTTGTATTCCACGGGCATTTTTTAATATAAGACAGAAAAAGAGTATTTCCGGGATAAAACTTGATTTTCGCACGGTTCTGGGTTAATTGCAAACTATTCCTCCTTCAAAACCATTTTCCCCAGACATTTTCCGCTGCAATGCGATGCACCGGAGGTATTCCGGGGTACCGACCTTTTTCAACATCGTGTATATAATATTACAGTAAATAATTAATCCTAAATTTATATTTTAGATTTAGAAGTATAACAATTAAAACAACGATTTAGAAGTACAACAATTGAAACAATTACTAAAAGAAAGGAACAAGGAAGCTGAGGAGGCGCAAAAAAATTTGTAACTCTATTTGGGGAATTGAGGGAAATGCTCAGTAGTAATAGAGGTGAGGGTACAGTGGGATTGCAAGCAGAGGGAATGCGCAATAACGAGAATGAAATTAAAGCTTTTCTGTCGCAGTATCAGTACTAGTATCAGTTCCTTCGATTAATTCTGACATCCTTTGGGTTTTCATTCATGATCTCCTATCATTTTAATTAGAATTTTAATTGTTCAATTCGATTCTTGAATATTTAGTTGCAAATGAGTGCCCAATGTCTATAAAATTCTGAGTGAAACTGTGACTATAGATTGGAGCTAAGGGTAAAAATAGTGATTATTGTCATTGCCCTCCTCTACAAATGTTTAAACAGGACTGGGTATAAAATTCCTAATCATGTGGCGCCTGGGTATAAACTTCTTATTAAAAGTGTTAACCTCGCCTATTTCCACTATATGGAATTGGTTACAGACCACAGTGGAGTTGATTGAATAATTGTATTTTTATATTGTTGAAATTTATTTTTGTTTTTGTTACCACGTATGGCGAAGTGTTAGGACATTTTGCTCTTGTGCCTTTTAGGGGTTTGTTCAACTTTAATGGGAGTAATGAACATTCATGTTTTAAAATGTATCCCATTTTTTCTAGTAATAATCTCGACACAAAACAAAGAGCAGGATTCCCTTTTAGAAGTGTGCTATAATAAACGTATTTGTACGTATTCTATATCAAGATTTCATATGTAACAATAAATCCAATATTAATAATTGTAATGATTCATTGGAAGTGCCTAAAAAGACCTTTACCTTATATTAATATGGGATAATCTTAAACAAAAATTTAAAATGCTTAATTTGGATGAGTTAATAACGAAACCTCGGCCTAATAAACTGCTTACCACATCTTATCACTATGAGTACTACGACACATCGCAGGACATTAAAGTTCTTTAAAGAATATGCATTAATTGACACATACCTGACAGAGCTGTTGTCAATTTGTTTAAATACAAATATTATTTGGGGTCTCTAAAGGATCCCATTGGGGCATTTAAGGGTGCCCAACAAAATACAAAAATTGAATCGAACAAGCTAAACGAACTTATTATTATTTGTCAATACCGGTACTCCAACTACTCCTGTGAAGAAGAGGTGGTTAAAGTGCTGGCCTAACAAGTGAACTCAATATACAAATGGAAAGGACTCGTAAATGGTCGAATGTAGAAGATTTTTAAAAGTATTTCATCAGGAAAAAGGTGAAATAAGTATTTTAGAGGTTTACTTCATACTATCAGCTAAGTCTTATTTACACTGAGTCCCCTAACTGCTCATGGGCTAAATATGAAAAAGCGGAATTTTGAAGGTTGAACATTGGATCGGAACAAAGATGTATATTTTATTGAAATACCCGAAGCACTTGATGTATCTGAAATGCCGTTTTTTCGAAAACGGTTAGGATTAGCGACATTAATGAAGAGTACTTAATTTTTAGCCAATAGTTAAAGGTATGTAAAAAACATTGTCCAAAGTTCTCATCATACAGGGCGTAAAAAAATGGGCCCATGAGTGTTACAGCTAGTCCGTCCCTGCAGCTGTGAGTAATTCACAACAGTTTCTTGGGTAGTAATTTGACGGGTCTTACCTGGTATACATCATGTTAAAAAATAATTGAAATATACCAGGTGGTTCAATAATTATGTGTAAAAAACTTGATTCCATTGGTGCTTTTTGAGAGCCCATATCTCCGAAGAGGAGGCCGATACGAAAGAAGTTTATATGAACCTATAGTATTCTTTTCACGTGTTTTCTTCATATCCGGGAGATTTCCCACATGTTCCCGGACACCCTGTATACATAAATAAATAAAAATTCAACAACCTGGTTTTGTTTCAGTAGACGTGTACTCACTATAATTATCTATTTCCTATTTTAAATACTGTTTTTAATTAAAATAGGATATAGTTTAATTGTTTTACCAATCTCATTTGAAACTTAAACACATAATCGAACTTTTAATGGACGAGGTGTCCACATCTAAGGGCTGAAGATGATGGGTCGTATGGTGAGGGAGTTTTAATGGACGAGGTGCCCAGAGACGATATTCGGAACTCTATCCAAATCGAAGACAACCTGATTTTAAGATCTTAAAAAATATTTACCATCCATTACGTTAAACCGGTACCTTTTGTCCTAAACGGGATTCCATAGGGCGCGGACCAGAATTGATTCTTCTTGTTCCGGAGTTAAAGTCTTCGGGCGCCCTTTGTAATTCCGTTTACGACGAAAGGTACCTGTTTCGCCTGATGGGTCGTAAATATTTTTGAAGATCTTCTAATCAGTTCGTCTTCGATTTGGATGGTGTTCCGAATATTGTTACTTAACTTACGTCAAACTCAAAAATGGAACATTTTCTGATAAAGCTATCTTACAATAATCAACAAACAAATAACAACACGGAGGTTTCATAGCAACTGCTGATTGAGAAATCAATTTCTCGTCTTAAAAAAACCATAATTGCCAAATTTTGTAAAAAAACGTTGGTTTGTCTCAAAGTTATTAGAGAAAAACAAAAATGAAGTTTTAACTTTAACACCCTGTATCTCAGTTAATATCAACTTTCGCATATAGGTAAGTATAATTAAAAACCTAATATTTTTACGTAATGAGTCTGTGGTTTTTCCATGTACCATTAATTAGCGGATACCATGTACATAAGCAAGCGTGTTACGGATATAATATGTGCACGCTTTCAAATTAGTTATAGCGCCAAAAGTCCCCTACAGTTTTTCACCGCTTGTATTACAGTCTTTTCTATTAAGATTTTATTGTACATTTTCAAGTAAGATCACATGCTGTTAAAATCTGAAATATCAATTGCTCTCCATACAGCTTTTATTGCTTTTTGACGAGATCAAATGAAATTTAACATGTAAGAGCCTCCAAATATATTTTTTTATAACATCTTTGTAGGTATTGGATTTTATATATAATAAAAAGTGTTGGAAAATTCCAAATCAAAAACAAATTAAATTTTATGTTAAAGGAAAGTGTTTTAAATTGGTAAAAATTGGCCAAGGACGCACACGACTGCCTCATACTGTAGTGTTTACCCCCTAGTTAGTTAATAAAATGCAATGCAAAAAAAAAGCTGGTATAACTTCCTAATATTAAATTAGGAAACCGAATTTTGACGATTTTGCTCTTTTTATTTTCTATTGGAAGATACATGTGAAAATTATTTTTACATTCTCATTGTCGCTTTTTCTCCTCTATAAGATAATTTAATATATTTTTAATCTGATGTTTCGTTTTTTGTGTGGTAAAATTATTTCCTAACCACCCGAAGATAACCTCATACTATAAGGCATCTTTTTGCCTACACTGTAGCACTTAAAATACTAATTCAGATTGAATGGTACTACAAGTATAATGGTCGTTTTTATAATAACGTTATTTGATAACATTAATTTATTATAACGAAACGGAACGTTATCAACTTCGCGTGTAACGCGTTATTAAATAACGTTTGTATTACCCTTTTTGGTAATTGTTTAATATACTGATTTCTGTCAATTTGGACAATTTTAAAAATTGGCTTTACTAACCCATTACGCCGTTAATTATTATAGACACAAAATCAGTGTAGCAATTCGAATTTATTAATAATTAATTTTAATTATTTATCTAATAAACAGGTAATTAAATGGAAAAAAATACTGCCTATCTAATGAATTGTTTATTTTTCCAATACTGCTGTCAGAAACCCAAAATTATAAAAAAATTATCTAGTGAACCAGGCAAAACCCGACTGATACACCATATTACAGTTCTTTAAAAAATTTATAGTTTGTCTTTTCATCTCATTATTTTTGCTCAGTGTTGCCAAGTTACATCGATGTTTTCTGCAAAAATTTACCTTTTGCTTATCATCGAGTTTTCAAATTGAGGATATTATTATAAAAATCAATTTAAAATTTTTCGATGTTGGTGTGAAATTTTGTTGAATAAATTTAATATAGTAGTAGTAGATTTTGTATCTTAAGGCCAATTATAAACTTAACATTTACCGTTACCGTTCCTAGAAACAGATCGAGAAGAGAAGAGCAGAAAATTAGTAAACAGAAGGGAGACGGCAAGAACGGCGACTATAAATGCTGATAGGCAATCCTATTATCCGATAGAGCCCAACGACTACCACACCCTCCTAGGTCATCCTCCTAGGAGGAGATTTCAACGCCAAAAATACTTACTGGGGCAACCTCACCACAAAGCTAAATGGAACAGCCATCAAAAACCTCCAAGAAAAGCTTCTTTTCAACATTATACCAACAGAACCAACTTTCTACAGATCGCAAGACCCGGACTTCCCATCACAAAAAAAAACATCAAAATAAACCGTAGAATAACAGTAAATCATGAACTAACCACCTATCAATAATCCTCGACCTACGAAACATAGAAACCAGACGAGACGACACAGTAATACACAAATTCACGAATTGGCAAAAATTTAAAGAAACTCTATCAAATAACACAGGACCAATTCCAACCATAACTACAGCACAAGATGTTGAAAATGCAGTTAACAAAATCACCACAGACATCCAAACAGCCCTAGAATCCGCCACAAAAAGAACAGAAAACCCAACTTCAAAATCAACCAGCCAGAACAATATGGTTTTAGACAAAAGCTCTCCACAACACTCGAAACAGCTAGACTAGCCGAGCAGCATTCAACAACAAGCATTCAATAACAAGGCCCACCTAGGAGCCGTCATGCTTGACATGTCAAAAGCATTTGACAAAGTTTGGCATGACGGACTCATAATCAAACTAATCAAGAACGGATACCCACCTCATCTCACGAAAATAATCGAATCATTCATACACAACAGGAGCTTCGGAACAAGTTGAAGAGCCACCAAAACCATGAAAGACAAGGATCACCATGCTCCTCAGCCCTTTTCAACATATACATATCTCACCCCCCAAGGACCCTTGCACGGACCTATCATTATTCGCATACGAAATCGAATTCTCCGTAACCGCAAAAAAGCTAAGATGGATAATACCACACACTCTACAAACTAAAAACATGGGCAGAACAAACGAAAATTAAAATCAACCCGAAAAAACCCAAGCAATAATGTGCACTAAAACCTGGCTGACCCCACAAGCAAACCTCACAATAGACATGATCATCCCATGGCAACCATCAGCAACCTACCTAGGAGTCATCTTTGATCAAGGACTAACATGGAATGATTACATTATGGCAACAATAGCCAAAACATCAGCAAGCTCTACCCATTACTGAGAAATAGGAAAATCTCACTAAAAAACAAAATCATCATCTACAAAGGCTACCATAACATACGCAAACCCCAAGAACAACACTACAGAAACTAATAAGAACCCAGAACAAAATCCTTCGAATAATCACAGGAGCCCCATGGTTTATGGGAACACCCTCACAGACCATCTCATCAAAACATCAGCTAATTTCTACGAGTCAATAAGAACCATGACCTAACTAAAAGCCAAACATCAAAATATAGACAAAATACCCCACCCAGTACCCTCATTCACTACAAGGGTCAAGAATGTTTGTTATTTATTAATAAATTAACCAAACGTTGTTTTCAATTTGCTACACCGGTTTTCTGTTCATAATTAACGTCGCAGCAGGTTAGTAAAAGCAGTTTTTAATTCTTAAAATTGGTAGAAATGGTTAAATATATAAAACAATTACCCCTTTTTTTGACATTATTTGCGCAGTAACCATAACAACCTCCTTCCAAAATAACGTAATTTTTCTATAATGTTCCTATCTGTAACGTTATCGAATCACCGTTATTCCTATCACTACTATTAAGACCTGCAGACCGGTTTCAACCTCTGTTTTTCTCGTCAGTACAGGGTAGGTGTCAATACCTATCATCAGAGAAGACTCTCACTTCAAGTTGTATTATCAACCTTAGGGAGAAAATACAACACGTAGTGCCTCTTAGCAGTCTCACACAATATAATAATAAACATACAAATATTTTCAATAAAAATGCTTATTTGCATTGAAGATATTCAGTCCGATAAAGATAGGAACTTGCGGTTTCCACCTTTTGCTTTGGCCTTTATCCTCTTTGTACCGGTCTAATAACTTTACTCTTTACCATCGCATTTAAGTTTTTCGAGAAAAATCATAAAATATGTTAACTCTGTAGAAAGCTCCATCTAGTGACTACAATAAAAATTGCATCGACATAGATTGTAGTGTAGCGCTAATAGAACAAGAAAAGCTATTTTAAACGACAGTAATTTTAATATTTTCCGATAAGGTGTTCCGAGATATTGTACTTCAATGAAATTAATGTTTGCATTTCCCTCACCACTTTATCTGAAGGGTTAGAGAGAAAAGTGTTTAAGGAAAGTTGTTCATTCGAGATTTATTTGTAAGTATTTTCAATATACCTTATCTAAGCAAATTGTAGAGAAACCACTGTTAACAAATTACTATTAGAGTTACGCCCCCTAGAGATCGTCGTAGACACTTGCAAATATTTTGCAGCATTTCTCTTGGAAATTTTTCCTATAAACATTTCTTCCAAAAACTGTACGGTGAACGGTTTCAGCCGGATACAGCCGCATACTTCGCTTAGTTTGCCACCCTGTACATATATTAGTCATATTTTTTGCCTAATAAAAAAAATTCAGACACAAAACTCTAAATCAGAAACCAATAAACTTTTATGTCAAGATTAAAAGTACAGTAAGAAGGAGGTTTCGGCGATAGCTATATTCTTTCGAGAATCTTTTTCTGTAAGAGAAAACTAGCACCCGAACGTAAAAACACACTGGATAACAATAGCAAATTAAAATGTATCTTTAGAATAGAGGACATCTACACGAAAAAGGAGGAGCCGAGACTACGAATAAACTTCTGAAAATACAATTTCTATCTTTGTGAGAAATTCATATTCTTTGGGAATTTTTGATGCCATAGCTACTAGTAGTGATCCAAAATAAGAGAAGTTATCTTTTTATTGAGAATTTATAATGAACATTTAAAATATTTCCGTTTCAATCGTTACTCTTTTAATGAAATTTAATTAGACACTAAAATTAGTCGATATTTTTGGTGATTGTAAAAAAAATACGATTACGATATACGATACGAAATATAACGATTATTAAATAGTTCCATTTCTTCGGGATTGTTTATTTCTTTGCATGTTTGCAGAAGACCAGGTCCAGTGGGACTCTGATAAATACAAAAGTATATTAGAATCGCGAAATGATATGACTATAGCAAAATTGGAAGCCCGATTGTTATTTCTACCTTCTCCGCCTGTTTTGTCTACATTCGATAGAATCTAAATGAAATTAAATATTTGGCGAATAGTATTTGATGACGTAAACAAATTAGATACTGTGAAAGAAGGACGCACACATAACGCGTTTGTAACAACTGAATTGATGGCACAACAAAACTAAAATTGTCTTGGGGTGACTGTTAAAAGCCATTATTAAATGAAGCTTACTCCTTCAGCTGCATTGCCAATGCTCAAAGTGTCTTCTCAAAAACAAGAATATGTCCTTTTAATAGCGACAGACTTCCGGAATTTATGTTTGAACCGGCAGAAACCACAAATCTACCAGCGGAGGACACAAAACCCACAGTCAGCATTCTCTCACCCCAGATCTTTTGAGGACAATATCTAGACCAATAACGACGCAAAAACAGAGTTGAAGGAACATATAGCGATGAAGAAAAGAAGACACTTTTAATATATAGTTTGATGATGACGATGATCCCTGCTGCACTGAATGTGCTGGAGTCGCCGCGAAAATCAAATCATTTCTTTGCGAAATATGTATTTAGTTATTTATATTACTGTTAGAAAATGTTATTTGAATGAGTCTTATATTACTGTTAGAAAATGTTATTTGAATGAGTCTTTATTTTTTAAATAAAAACCTTTAAAAATTTTAAAACTGAGATAATTTCTCAGGACTTAATTTAGCATGCATGCCATCATACCCGGAGGACTAGAGACCCAGCCAGCACAAACATCTCTGAGAGGTTTGGATACGTTCCTTTTAGTTGACATTGCAATATTCCACTGCAATGTTACAGGCACTAATCGGGTACATGGCTTTTGGATGATATATGCTTACCAAACATCACTCTGCAATGTTTCGGTGCCACTTACCAACAACATTCGCAATACTTCGCAATTAGACTTCCATTGAAAATCCTTAAGGAACCTCCCAGATACAGTACATTGTTACTTGTAATTTATATTACATTTTAATGTCTCCGCAAATCACTGGATACATGACCTTCCCGGGAAAAGTGCAATGTGATGTATCTAGAAGCATTTAGGTATACCTACCGGCGAAGTAAACATAGTTACTCCCCGAAATATAGCTGCCGAATGTAAATCCCGAACGTGCCGGGAAAGTTCCCGCCACATTATAAACTGATGGAACAACGTGGAAGATAAATTACCATAACCCCATTTATTTGTCTTATTAGTGATATCGTTTTTGAACACAAGTCGGCCAGTCTGTGCAAGAAAATTCGATCTTTGTTTAATTTATAGGTAAGTAAGATGTACAACAATATTAAACGCATTTCTGTCCGTCATAGACGACGACTGAAACACAAAATTTTACATGGGGTTTGTTCGGGGCTCTCAAAATCTAAAAAAGACAGTCAAACTTCTGACTTGGCTTTTGATGATCCTGAATAATGTACAAAATATAACAAAAAAGCACGTCCATATAAAAATATTTCATGTAAATACACACTTTACGTAATAACAAGTAATTAAACATCCTGAAATTTTAGGAGTTGTGCATCAAAAAACGCAAGCAAACCAAAAAGAATTCGAGAACCATGTGGCGGAATGGCTGCGCCATGCCAGGCAACGGCGGGAGAGGAGCGTTACAATAAAGAACTAGAGAATTATAATATAATCTGTTTAGATAATATACCTAACTACATACATTATTTATAATGTTTGATTTACTATATTAGTAGAAAACGAAAGTTTCCTGTTTTCATTAATTTACAAATTCGAATTTTTAAACTGATCGAGGTTATTTGAGCTTAGAATACTTCTTCGACCTTTGTTCTACAAACCAAAAAAGTAAAAAAATAATAAAATGATGCATGACTAATGTCCTAATATTTCTAAGTAAAGAGCTTAAATTGTGATTTAATTATTATGGAAGCTATTATAAGCTAAATTTTACAAAGAAGCTCATCAAAAATAAATTGTGAAAGAACTAGAATACTTCTCCAGTTTTTATCGCTGGTACATTAAATTGAAACGTTAAATAAACTTCGTAAGAAATAATTGCAGGTACTTTTCTATTTAATGTCGCTGGTACATTACAAATTTGCCATTAATATGAGCTCATGAAAATCACATTGCGATATACTGGCAATATTGCTATTAGTTTCTACTAGGCGGTTTTAAAGAGGTGTCCACTACAATCTCCTTCGGAAGTTACAATCTGAAGATATTAGGAGTTATAAAAACTATTTAAGAATGGACGACGAATTTATTTAAGTTTATTGTTTTAAAGATAGCACCATTTATATCTCGACAGAATGCACATATGAGGAATTCTATCAGCGTTGAAGAACGCCCGGTTACCTTGGCAATAGGAGAGAGTTATGCCAGTATATCCTCCACCTTCCATACACTTCTGAATGTCGTTATAACTTCGCAAATATTTGTATATATATCTAGTATTTTATTTCGGTTTCTATAATCCTGGTGTTGATAGTTGCAACATTTCGTAACTGTCCTACTCCGGAATATACGAGTATGCTTTATTGTCAGAAAATAAGGTTACTACAAATCAACTATAAAATCTTCTATCAAAGATAATCGTCTGTTATTACCTTCTGTAAAATAATTTTTATAAAATAAATATTTTATAAAAGAACTGATATTACACTGTTAAACATTTGATAAAATATATTTATAAAATATATTTATCAAATATCTTTTATAGTCTAATACCGGCCTTACAACAAGGCTTTACAATTAAGTTTTTTTAAGTGTGTAAGTTGTGTTTAATAATCGGTTTTTAAAAAAAGTGTGTCATTACAGAAACAGAACAAAAACAAATGTTTCTTCATTTTCTAATAACTTTAAATTAACACTCCCCAAGAGAGGATGTATTGTTTATTGGATTTAAAATTTTTAAAAAGTTACAAAACAACATGAACCATTTGAAAGGTTCAGTTAGTTTATAAATAAGTAATTATACTTGTGTAATTATAGGAATCGTATAGGTTGGTAGTAATCTATGAATTTGTAATGATATTTTACAATGTTTAATTTTGGCTTAATATAAACAATTTCAATAATTATACTGCTTGAAAATTTTAGCAGAGCAAGTTTTAAAAATTGCCAAGAGGTAAATGCACTAATATTTTATGTAATTTCAAACCAAAATCCTGTAACATACACAATAATTTTTAAGATCTTAATCCTCAACAGTGTCAACATTTAACAGAGCATATTATGAAACTATGACTAAACTTGGGCTACAACTGATTTCGGTTTTTAGTTCTCGGTATTTCTTAAATTTCTTGAGTTAGTCAATTGTTTTCCATTGTATTAGTTAACAGTGTAAGTATGTCATAAACAAGAACTATACAACCCAAGTTAAATTCGGCAGAAGAGAAAAGCATTAAGGCTAAACCAATTTCAGTATGTAAATGTAAGCTAAATGTAAATGTGTGCATAAATCTTTTTACATGAAACATTAAACGCTTTGATGTTCCTGTGGTAAAATAAATTGTTTTAGTGTACAGATTTCATATGTTTTATAATTGAGAATGACGACAAATTAAACTAAAATTAAATTTTAATATCGCCTAAAGATTTTTAATTAAACTGGGGTTTATCGAACCCTAAGTTTAAATGTTCCATAGTCTCGTTTATTGTTTATTATTTTATTATATTTTGAAGGACGAAAAGTTGCATGGGAATCTATACAGAGAGCGCCTTCTGTTGAGCAATCGCCAATTAGCAGTTATAGTTTACTAATACAAAATTGTGCTCTGTGATAGACGATAGCTAAACTATCTAATCGTTGCCCATCACTCGACAGTTCATCACACGACAACTCATCGCGGACACTTCATCACGGCGTGTGCAGCTATTGTTAGGCCAGCAGGTAAAAATGGGGATTTTTTCTTAATAAGGGATTATTTAGCGGCTAGTGTGTGCTTCATATAAATATAACTCGAAATCGATAATTTCTTCAGTATTACACTTACCTTCATTTACTGTAATTTGAGAAGATGGAAGAGGGAATGTTTTCTTTTGGATCAACTTCTCGGGGAGTTTCGACATTGATTTTTCAGTCCCATGAATATATTAAACATCGAGTGACATCTGAAAATACTACCCACTGGCGATGCAGGAAGCATCAAACCATAATGCAAGTCAATTGTTGAGGGAATATAATTGTTAAATATCCTATAGATCACTATAGATCACACGCATGGTGTTACACCTTTTCAACCACTGGCTAGCCAAGCCATTGCGGAAATGAAAGAACTGATGACCTCTCAGATGGTGCTAAGGTTTGTCTACCAAAGAAAACTACTTTAGCTCGCACTTTGCAAAGAACTAAAAAATGTGAGAACTCCACTCCATTTCCCAGAGATATGAACTTTGATATACCACAAATGTATTCACCATAAGTACTTTTTGATTCTGGCAGGGAAGACAATGATAGAATAATTATATTGGGGAAAAACGATTTGCTGAAATATTTAGAAAGAAAAACCTGCTGGTTAGTCGATGGCACTTTTAAAGTTTGTCCAGACTTATACTGTCAGCTGTACAGTACTCACGTACAGGAAGAAAGCACCTCGTGGCCTTGCGTTCTGGCATTATTACCAGGAAAATCACAGGCAATTTATTCAAGGCTATTTATTGCTCTGAAGAATTTAATACCAGAGGGGGCTCCACCAAGAATTCTTACAGACTTCGAGATGGCAGCAATGAACTCCTTCCAAGAAGTATTCCTTACAGCACAAATATCTGGATGCTTTTTCCACCTCTCTCGAGCTGTTTTAATTAACAAAAGTTGGAGCGCTCGGATTAAAAAATATGTATGAAAGCAACACGGATGACATAGCCACAAGTGTCAAAATGTTATTTGCCCTATCACTCCTTCCACTGCAAGAAATTGAAGATGAATTTTTAGAAGTGGCAAAGACGTTCCCAGATAACCGCCAGGATGTTGAAGAATTAATCAGTTATTTTGAAGACGAAGAAGATACGCTTTATTTCCAATGCAATTATGGAATCAACGAAACGCAGCTGCGGCAGGAATTGCCAGGACAGCCAACTGTGTTGAAGGGTGGCATAATGGCTTGCAGCCGCTTTGTCAATGCGCACATCCTACAATGTGGACATTCCTAAATGACCTGGTGAAAAAAACTGAATTATCACAAGCGCAATATTTACAACACATATCTGGACAACGCATCCCAATGAAGCCGAGATACAAATCGTTAAAACTTAGGCTACATAATATCATTGCCAATTATGAAACACAAAATCGCCTCATGTTTCTCAGAGCAGTGTCATACTTGTTTTGATTTATGTATAACATTTCCTCTATTTTGTTTGTAATTGCAATTTTTGTAACAGAAATAATACTTCGTATATTTAATGTAATATATCTGTCCCTGCTATTTTTTATTCTTTCAATTATATTTTTGTCAAATGATATTTGGTGGTTTTATTTAATAAATAAGAAATAAATAAATACTAGGGAATTCTATCGTGATCGTAAGAGGTAATTCTATACTACATTTCGAATTGATGTGATGAAATTGTGTGTGGTGAAATGGCGAAGCGATGAAATGGGATATGATGAAGTGTCGTGATGGGATGTCGCCGTGATGAAGTACCCGTAACGAGATGTCGTGTGGTGAACAGACGAGTGATGAAGTGTCGTGGATTCCTTCTTAATTGCTAGTTTCTTTAATAGCCAACAAGTCTAGTAATAAGAGTTACTACATGTGGTGATGCAAAGAGGATTATCGCGACTCCCAGATTTCGAAGAACAAGAAGAAAAGCGCTTACAATTCTTACATTGTCTTCCTGGTACATTCTCGAGAATCATGTATATATCAAATAAAGATTAACACACTTTGAATCCCACAAAAACACATATACCCACAACACACGACAAAAAAACAATCTAGTACGCAGTTGAATCAATCTTTATATTTTAATCGATTTTAAATATTTGAATTCAATTTTAAAAAATATTTGACTTTAATTAGGCAGATTAGTACGATTTTGAATCTATTGTATAATTTTAAATGTCTGAATTCAATTTTCGAAAATCTAAACCACTCTTATTAATCAATTTTAAATGTCTGAATTCAATTTTAACCATCTAACTAACTCTTGATTGTCAATTATTTTATGTATTTTTGGTAAGTATATTATATTATTTTATAATCGACATTTTATAGATCTGACGTATGTGAGCGTGTTATTATTTATAACATAGATTTGTAATGGCGTGAATGAAACTATACTATAATGCCTATAAATAATTGATTGTTAAGAAATGCTCCTGACAAAATTACATTTTTATTTGGAAATTTTAATGTTTACTTTACACTTATTGTTGTTATTTTAGACTAGATTATTGTGAGTTTGACCTGTGTGAAAAATTGTAATTTTGTGATCACCAATAAAAATTACTTTACTTTACTTTACTTTACTAAAAACCGTCGTTGTTGCTGGGTAGTGTTAAGCAGGTTATAGTAAGCCCACCGAATACACCGCAACAACTGACGGTTCTTGAGATAAATCGGTATTTATGCGCAACCCTCATAAGTTACTAATGCTAACCACAAACAGGTAAAAATAAAATTTTGCATCATAGTGTTTTAAAATTTGGCAAGTCATTTGTGAAATCAAACAAAGAGTATATTATTGCTAAAATATTAGTTTTGCCGATGAATGAAATTCTCGACGTGATTTTTAGCATTAGTAACTTTTGAGGGTTTGGCCTAAAAACCGATTTATTTCGAAAACCGCCAGTTTTATCGCACTAAATGAAGAGTCCCATTTTTGAAGAGGAATGACTAAAGTATTTTAAAAAATCAGTTTTCAGCTTTGTCCAATGAGACCGCGCACCGGTCAAAATTTTGGGCTAACGAGTGTGGTGGCAAGTCCGTTCGTGACTTCCATGACGATGTAAAAAATCTACTGAAAATGGTTTACTCGCTCTTTATGGCTTCTATAAAATATTAAAATTTCATTAAATTATACCGGTCGGTTCAAAAGTTAGAGCCAAAAAGTAAATTGCTGGGTACCCCTGTGGGGCTATATGTATCTCTTCGTTGAAGAGGCACTACAGGAATTTTTCTCTATGAGATATTAGGTTTATTTTGACCTCCTCTGTATGCACCTGAGAGATTATGAAGTACTTATCGGACACTCTGTATATTACGTAACAGTTGTACGATCACATCAGCCAAGAGCAGTCAAAATCGTGTTATCCAATTTCCTTCCTCACAAAATAAAAATACTTTCAACACACACAATATTTTATCTACAAATACTATGAAACCAGGCACTAAAATGAACAAAAAAATGTATGCCTTAACTAATGTAACTTTTGAATGATGTACTTTTGTTTACAGAGTCTACGTAAACCATGTGTGCAGAAATTCGGTTACGAAATTATAGTAAATATAGTAAATTTTGATTGAATTTAAAAAATAAATAAATTTTACCACTAAATCAAATTGAGATATTTCATAATTATTATTCGGTTCTATGGAAAATTTATCGGTCAGTTGAGAATTTTGCATTCTAACGATTATTTTTCAGTTTATTGCTCCAATAAACATGGAAGCAATTAATTAATAAAAAATAGTGTTTGTGAACTTTTGAAAATGTTATTCAGCTTGAATTATCACTTACTGCTTTCCACGCAAAATAATTTATCGATGTTTATGTATCTTTAAATCACGGAACTATCGCTAAACAAATAACGTTCATGTATTTTAAAAATATTCATCAGTCACAAAGTTTATTACTGACTAAAAAATATACATGCTTTTTAATCGCAAATAAATCTTTCTAGCTTTTGAAATTAAAATCGTATAATTGATACGGATCATCGAGAGGTTTAGGCAATGTTTTACGGCAGTAAAAGGAAAAACTAATAATCTAACACGTGTTCTGTTCTTGTGCCAGCTGATGTAATTGTTCTGTTATTTTCTTTAAGAAATATTTATTTACGTAAAGTTTTTTTCTTGTTTTTCGAATGTATAGGTACATTTAAATGAATTTAATGATACATTCTTTTGTTTTGTCATGTGGTTTACTTGTTATTTGTGAACACCACAAAATGAATATAAAATTATAGTTTCCTAAATTGAAACAGTTCTAGTTCCTAAGTTGGAATCCAAATTAAGAACTATCTTGTTTTACGGCGGAAAACATGGGAAATGGGATGATGAACACATGAAAGATGCCTTAATTATAATATACCAAAATAGTATTGCAAGTTTAAATGAAGTAGCTAGACCTAGGGATTCCCTACCTTTTTCAGTTCGCGGCGGACTTAGAGGTTTCGCGGCGCCATAAAAACAACTCGCTAATGCAGTCTTGCCAGGTCTACCGTTTTTAGGTTATGGGCTACCGTCCTACAGCCAAACTATCAATTTCTACCGCTAAATATTATCTTTCATTTAATTCACACTTTTAAATAATTATTTTAAAAACGCTAAATATTACATTTGAGGCGCCCAATTCCAAAACTGCTTTAATCCATATAATAAAATAAATGAGTTAGCGGTGGCACTGCGTTTATTTAAATGACGTCTGTCCATGTACAAAATAATTTTATCAAAACCTCTTTGATCCCATTAAAAATTACTTATAAACTTTGCCTACAATTCCAAAACTATTTTAATCCATCACATTTACTATTCCAAAACTACCTACATCCAATTATCAAAATTTCCTTTCAAAACTCTTTATATCCATGCAATTATGATACGCTGAATATTGTACAATATCAAAACTGCTTTTGTCCTTGGCAATATCTTGCCGCCTAAACTGATTAGTTTAGTATTACTGCTGTTGCGGTTCAGTTAACGTCGTTCTTGAAGAAGTTGATTTTTACTTAACTAGTACCTAATAACACTAATTTTAGTAATTTTTAAAGAAAAATGGATGAACAAGTACTACTTGCTACGCCTAGAAAAGGTAGAAAAAAATTGCGTGATGTATCTACTTGGAACAAAAATAAGAAAAAGTGTGAAAGGTAAGGACTGTATTTTGGTTAGGTTAGGTTAAGTAAGCTAATACTGTTTTCTTTTATAGGCATAGACCTAAAACACTCCCTACGCATCCTAATTGTAGGCATGCAAAACAAACCTTGTTTTGTGCAAATCTGACTATGCAAGATATACGGAAGTTTCATAGTGCATTTTACGCAAACAGTTCCAAAATAGACCAGGATAAATTTATTTTAAAACATACTTCACAAGCTAATCCTAAAAGACGACGCCCGACAAAAGGGACACGACCTAATGCAGTTGTTGTTTCTTATTTTATTAAAACTAATCGTGGATTACAGGCTATTTGTACCAAAGCATTTTTGTCTATTCTTGGCATATCAAGATTCAGAGTGCAAAATATAAGCAGGCAATATCTGGCTAATAATACACAACCCAAAGAGAACAGAGGTGGTGATACACGAAGCAGGCATTATCTTAGGCAGAAAGAAAATGTAGAACAGTTCATCTTAAAGTTAAATTGTGTTATGTCGCACTATAGTAGAGAAAAATCCGAGCGGCAGTATATGCCTAGTGACTGCAGCATCAGGCGTCTATGGAGAATGTATTGTGGTGAGAATCCAGATCTATTAGTTAAGTATGAGTATTTTCGGCATATCTTTACAACTGAGTTTAATATAAGTTTTAAAAGTCCTGCCAGCAGCTGAAAAAAATGCAGAATCCAAGAGTGAGCTAATATGCAAATTACGAGTGCATAAACTTAAATCAAAAGCCTTTTATGAAATGCTAAAATACCCAGAAGAAAACGTAATAAAATTAAGTTTTGATTGCCAAAAAAATATGGCACTTCCTCGTGTTCCTGACCAGGCGGCATATTACTCAAGGCAGATATACTTATACAACTTCACAATTTGCGAGGGACATTCTACTTCTAAACATCAAATAAAGAGTGCCTTTACCAGCTACACGTGGACAGAAAATCAAAGATTGAAAGGATCTAATGAAATTTCATCAATGGTATATGCGAAACTAACTTCTTTAAATCTTCAAAATATTACAAACCTAAAACTTTTTTGCGACGGATGCCCTGGGCAAAACAAAAATACCACCATGATGGGTATGCTCATGGGGTGGCTATATTCAACCAACTCTACCGTTAGGGAGATTCATGTAACTTTCCCTATAGTGGGTCATTCATATTTACCTCCTGACAGAATTTTTGGAAGGATTGAAAAGATAGTACGAAAAAAAGAAGTAATAGTTGATCCCAATGAATATAGAGCTATTTTTTCCGAATTTGCAACAGTGTTAGATATGGAAAAGGACTTTGACATTTTTGATTGGAAAAAGGCGGTAGAAGCAACTATCAAACCTCCTGCTCAATGGCATTTTCAATTCTCATTAGCCAAACGAATCTCAATTAAGAAAATCGAGAAGCCAGGGACAAAAACTATAATGGTAAAAGGTGAGCTCAATTATCGAAGTGATTTGGAACAATACAAGTCAGTACTCAAAAAGTGAAAATGCTTTGCATCCATCAGTCCGGACCCTCTTCCCAAGAAAGTTCCAGTTAAACAGGCAAAGCTAAATGATGTAGATAAACTTTTAAAAACCCACTTTGGATCGGATTGGAGACATCTTGGTGACGTGGATTTATCGTTCTATGAAAATGCTATTGATAATAATACAGGAGATATGGATGACCATACTGAAACTTTGGATGACGGTTTCGATGCCATGGAAGTAGAAGACGATGGACTTCGAATTTAATTTTATTTTAACACATTAACAAAATGTCTAAGAGTTGCTTTTCTTTAGATTTATGTTATAACTAACAGTTTATAATAAAAAAACTTTTCATTCCTATTTCAAAACTTTTTAAATCCCATTGTGTCATATTCAAAACTTTTTTAATCCACTGTTTGTTTACAAAACTGCTTTAATCCATCTTTGTTTTCTAAAAATATTAAATTACCGCTGATGCAGTTTTTTTCTATGAGATGGGAATCAGTGTTCATAGATGTCACGATAATATATACAAATTTGGATGCCCACCGGTCAGCTGGGAACCGTTTAAAACGTTTTTGTGCTTTTCTGACAATTCACTTATTGTGGATTAAACTAGTTTTGGAATTGGACGCCTCATTTTAATTATTATATATTTTAAATTGAAGTTGTCGAATGTCGATATTGAAGCGACATTACTATTGCGACAGCCCATTTCTCGGTTTAGTTCTGATATTTAGGTTCGGCCTCCGTAAATCCCCTAATTCGAGACAACAGTGACGGTTATTATTCGAAATAATCGAAATACTTCTGGTTGGTTGATTTATTTCATTATTATCTATTTGAATCGACAAATAATCAGTGAACGTTTAATTGTAATTAGAGTTTAGGTGCTTTTATAACAAAACTAGAAATGAGCTGAGTAGACAAATATTCTTTATATATAACGTTGAAATACGAAAAAGATGTACATATATGCATAATTTTAGCTGTGATGATTCGAATTTATCGGATTCTGCAGCTGCAGCGTCACGTAAGACAAAAAAGAGGAAGTATAATCAGCAATATAAGAATGAATGAGAAGAAAAATTTAAAAATTGGCTAGCTCTTGAAAATTCAAAAACAGAAGCCCGTTGCAAATTTAGCACTAAAAAACATCTAGTGATGAGCGATATTTTCATGGTAACAAAGTGCATGACACATTTCTTACTCTAATTGGAATGCAACAATCAAGAGCTACCGACATTTATGAAGAAATTGTTAATGTTTTTGAAGAAAAACGAATCCCGTATTTAAAAAACATGATTGGATTTGCATCTGATGGTGCCAACGTCATGGTTGGAGCTAACGATTCGGTGATGTCTAGATTAAAAATAAATATACCGCATATTTTCTTAATGAAGTGCATTTGCCATAGTTTTGCTTCATGTGCATAACACGTGTTTAAAACTTCCTAGGGCTGCTGAGGATTGTGTGCGGAATATTTATAATTATATTGGCAATAGTCCTAAAAGGGTGGAAGGTCTGAAAAAATTTCACAACTTTACCCGAACGAAAATGCACAAAATTCTTCATCCTGCTCAAGCACGCTGGTTGTCTTTGGAAGCTATTGTTTGCCGGATAATAAAGCAATACAATGCATTAAAACTTTATTTCATAGATGCAATTGAAACTGATAGGCTGCAATCAGCAGAAACTATTTTAAATGCGTTACAAGATCCATTAACTTTTGCTTTTCTGTTATTTTTAGAACAGATATTACTATTATTTAATCATTTAAATAAGGAAAATATGTGGTCCAATATAGGGACTCGTTACTATGCTACTGCTCACAGGGGGCCAACATGTACACAAATAATACTACTTTTATATGCAAGGGGACATATTAAAATATATTATTTATTTAAAACGTCAACGAAAGTTTAACCAATTTTAATAATAAACCAGATTTGTGTAGAAAGCACAGTGATAACACTGATAACTACTTAAAAGTAACAGAACCTATAACGTTATGTCAACAAGTCCAAAATATCAGTTCTTTTTCATACCGTCTATAACCGCTCAAAATTAAAAGAATATTCCGCATTTGCTAGACCTATCGATTTTTGCGTTTGCGTGTATTTGTCAGAATTTCAAATAGATTACTATATGAGGCAAAAAAATTGATTTTGTTTTAAATATCTACAAGTTGTAATTCAACTAACGAGACGAACAAACCCGAATTTATAACGGAATTAATACTTGAATATTCCTTAATATTTCTTAGAGGTGACAAAAAACAGTAAGAATTTTAACTACACAGCCTCGAAAAAATGTTACTATATGTATTGTATGAATTGACGTTTAAACCAAATTAGATTTAATATTAATCGAACAGGACTCGATATGGACAGTGCTCAGAAATTATTGCATTGGTTCCACATTAGCAGTGCCCAGGGCCCCGTCAACGTTAAATCTGGTCCTGTCTATAGAAGCTGCAAACATTATAAGGAACCTGGATTGGTGTCGGCGCTTTTTTTAGCTTTGAAAGTGTGGACCACCTGTACAGGGTGTCCTATTTTCGACACTTTTTGGGAGTATTGGAGTTATTATCAAACATGAAAAGTTCACTTTAGTGTTCCACTTCTTAAAGAAATGAAAGATTCCGGTATCAAATTTGGCTCTCATAGGTTTTAATCTACAGGATGATCTCGAAAATCTTTTTTTTTGCGTACCGTTAACCGGTAACTTATCGAAAAGGCAAACACTTACTTAAAGTTCAGTGGCATATACAGTCTTTCTCTAAAAAGTTTAGTTTTTGAGATATTAACAAAGATAAAAAATGTGAAATGAGAAGTATACTACATACTACTCTATAGAGAACATACTACTCTATAAAGAAGATATATATTATTGTTTTAGTACACTTTGGGCTTTGCAAAAATGTACATTTATTATTATTATAAGTAAGAGTTTGTATAATATGTTTTTATTTATTTTATATAAAATGCTCCAAAAAGGTTTTGAAAATTGGTATATCTACTCCTATAAAACTCCATGATTGTATATTTTACTAGAAAAAAATAAAAGTAAAAGTACGAAAATAAATTTATTTGAATATTTCTCGTCTATTTTTGGAGCGGTAAAATATTAAACTGGAAAATATGAAGCATATAACAGGAACTGAGACAGTAAGATGATATAATTTTGATAGTTATGAAGCTGCTGCCTTGCTACCTTACTATACAAAACTTTATTTTCAATTTACTTTCAGCAGAGAATTTCCAGTAAAATATTTCGTTGTATGAATTAGGTAATCCGTTGAAATTGAAATATTTTGAATAAAGAACATACGCGGCTGTTGTTTGAACAAAATATATTATCATCTCTTACAAATCCTTTGTTTTGATTTTAACACGATTTGAGATGCTAAATAACCAGAAAAATGAGGTACTAGTGACTAAATTAAAGAGTTTAATCAATCATTTCCTTTAGAGCTGTACATTGGCGAGATTATTTATAAATAAGTCGAAAAATTTCATGTTATTTCTTTCCTACCAATGTCAGTATCAGATTTTCGGGCAAGATCTTGCCCTTAACTGCAGTTTCCCAAGTATCCTGGGGAACTCGGGTCAACTTTGGTATGTCCTAAACCGTTTGTAAAAAGTAACTTTCTTTATGCGTATGTATAATGGGTAAGATACATACACTCGCCGGCACAAAATTCCGCCACCCTTAAATTTTGGTCAAGTTTGATATTATATAACTTTTTTATTTTTTATGCGATTTTCATGATTTTGTTATCGTTGTAGATCTATTTATTGTGTTTAATTATTTTATAAAGTAACATTTTTCGATTAGGCTATATTATACAGGAGTAAATCAAACTGTTGTTTTTTTGTCGTAATTTCAAAACACCCTGTAGGAAGATTGAGATTCATAATTTTATTTACATACTGTTTCTTTGCATCTTTGACGTATTCTAAACATTTCGTTTTTTGATTCATTCCATCATCTCATTTCTGCTGCGAGCTGTAAAATTTTAAAGAAAACGATGTTATTTTTAGAAAATGTATGTCATGGGTAATTTCTACCGAAGCACGCACCAATCTTGTATTTGTTGAGCTCTAACCCCCAACGTTACATTGAGGAAATCCTCCAAGAAGTTGTTCCATTTGCTCCTTTCATTGGGAACCAATTTACATTAATGCAGATAATGCTAAACCTCATGTTGCACATGTAGTGAGCGAATATCTGGATGAAATTGGACTTCCAAGATTGGAATGGCCCGCATGTAGCCCGGATTCCAACCGAATTCAATATCTTTAGAATCAACTTAAAAGAACCGTTCGTCGCCGTCCTGTACAACCACAAACCTTGCAAGACTTACGACTGGCGCTAACCGAAAAATATATGGCTATCCCTCAAGAAAGGATAAGTAACCTTATTCATTCGATGCCACGAAGACTGCAAGCTGACATTGTTGCGAAAGGAGGAAATACACGATATTGGAATGAATCAAAAATCGAAATGTTCAGAATATGTCAAAGATTACAAGAAACAGTATGTAAATAAAATTATCCATCTCGATTTTCCTACAGGGTATTCTGAAATTACTCCTGTATAATATAGCCTAATCGAAAAATGTTACTTCATAAAAAAATTAAGGAAAAACACAATAAACGGATCTACATAACTGATGGGTGGCGTAATTTTGTGCCGTGTATAATATTATCTTCGTTTGCTGCCTGGGTCATTCTCGAGGGGAAATACAGTTTATTTTTGTGGGCTCCAAACCACAATCCTCAGTCATGCATTGAAAATGGTTTAAGTACATCCTTAGTCCTATTGTGCCAGTCCAAAATCTTACATAAACCTGCTAATTAGTAAAAGAAGTAACCGAGTTCAACATAAGTCAGAGGTCATAACAACTACCTTAAGTGTACCCTCTCCCCAATAGCTCATTTTCTGCATATGCAGAGTGCTATATGTATATAAAATTACCAATCAAATGGACTAAACATGTACAAGAGTATTTTTATCAAATTCCACAGCTAAGCTAAGCTAGACAAAATAAAGAGCTAAAAAATATAAAAGAAAATATATTAGCCCAATAAAATGGATTACAAAAAATGACTACACAAACAATCTAAAATACGTATTTTTAAAAGGGTCTCAAAAATAAAATAAATTCAATTTACATTAAATTGTACTTACAAAATTAGACTGCTACTCATAAAAAATGGTCATCATAAAATTGCTGCAGGGTGTAATCGGCTCTGTGCCGGAGTAAATGTTTTAGGTATGTCTTAAAAAAGGTTTTTATGAGGTAAATGATTAAAAGGAGTCGACCTTGCTAAAAATCCGCCAGTTTTCTTAGACCATATTATATACAAAAAAAAACTAACCAAAATATTACCCTTTTAACCTGGATTAAAATACGATATTCATGTGGGTGTACGAAACTTATTTTCATACAAAAAATCCAATTCAAATATACAGGTAACTAAGCTCATTTACTTTAGTGATTGCTTAGTTGCGAATTTTTGAATAAATAATAAATGTAACGACGTCTGTGCTTTATGAGATGTTCGAAATGACCTCTTCAGTTACTTCCAATTATATTCCAATTCATTTTGACTTGAGTTGCGCACGCGATTTAACAGTTGAGTAGTTAAATTACATGCTTGTCGAATATTGACATATGTAGCCATATCTTTATCTTTTATAAATAAAAAAAATCTAATGGGGTTAAATCCGATGATTTGGCAGGCCAGTTCACAGGAGTGCCAAGATCAATCCATCCGTTTTGTCATTTCGAACGTTCCTTAAAGCACGAGCGTCATTAAATTTAAATGTTTTGATAGTTTCAGGTGTTCGACATAATGATTATAGACTAGTAAGGACTTAAGTTGAAAAGCAATAAGCTCGAAAAGTAGTGCAAGTTCTAAACAACATAAGTTTGAAAGAACATAAGACATACGTTTAACACACACACACACACATACAAGTTCGAAACAGACGTATTTAGGAAGCATTTCCTTTGGAACCAAGCACGAACACTTCTTGATACACCTTTTAGAGCTGACTTTCCTTGAATATTAGGAAGGTCAATCGCCCAATGTGGGGTCCGAAAAAAATCGGGATCTGTGTTCTATTAGAACTGTTGTATTGGCAATTATTACTGGTTCGAACAAATGTATCGTTCGTTCGAAAAAGATTAGAACTTATAGCTTCGTTGTTCGGGATTGTTCTAAAAGTAACAGGACTAAAAGGAGATTGGACCTTCAATACAACGTAATTATTTTTGACTATACAGAATGGCGCTCAAAAACCGGATCGATGATTGGCGTTTCTGCTATAACTTTTCTTTTCCATACTCCTAAACTTTATTCTCTTTGAGAAAACAGATTATTTATTCACAAGATGCAGCTTTTCTATGGTACCTAAAAAAATAAAATCTGAAATCTGGTTGTTCGAACAAACAACACCCCCCCCCCTCCACTATGCTAACTTTTGACCCGCAACTAAAATAACAAAAGAAAAAATAGTAAATAATATTTTTTTAAAAGCTGCCATTTTGTTTTGGGACGAATAGGGACATAATATTCCTTAAAGTACTAGATAGGACATTTAAAATGATGTGTCGCAAGGCTCCACTTTCTATTCAATTCGTTTAACAAGATGGCGCCCATCCGCCATTTTCAGCACCACGAAATATGCAAGAAAGTGTAGCTCTGTGATTCCTAATATACTATGCCAAGTTGTATTTAATTTTCCGAGACGGTAAATGAAATAAGGGATAATAAAAAATAATAGCTGTAGTTTTTAAACCGCCGCCATTTTGTTTTAGGTGTGAATAGAGAAGTATATTCTGGCATCGTAAAGTACTTGTTTGATTGAGCTAGTTATCAAACTATTATCTTTCAATTATTCTACAGAGGAAGATCCGTTAAAAAGGTAGAAGAAGCAATTATGCATATTTAAAATACGTATTTACCAAGGAAGAAGAATGCCTTACCAACAATGTTCAAATATCATTTATTCACCGCGTTTTCTTATATACACTATAACTAAAGCATTCTGAGTTTTATCGTTCAGTTCATTTATTTCAAGCTATAAAAGCTTACTGCTAAAGATGACGCCAAGGAAACATTTCAAATGCTACCCACATTTTTTAGATATACTTATATACGTCTTTATAGATGTGTTATATCATTTGATGAATGTAAAGTAACTTTTTTTTAGATTTTGTCACGCAAATTCTTATATCTTTTAAAATTTTACCTTCAGGGGTTTAAATTACTAAGTGCTAAAAAAGGTCACTACACTTTTGCTATTTTATTTGATTTTCTTAAAATCTATTAGAACTTATTTTATTGTTAGGAAGTTTTCTTCTTATTTTTGTAATTACACAATATAATCTTCTTATTGGAAATAATGATATGGCTAAAATTGCAGTCAAACCATTTGATAGTCCGACTGCAAATGTTTATATATAATTTAAAGCGAAACCAAACCTGTAGATAAAATATATCCTTCTGAAACATGTATTACATAAATCAAATATATTTATTTAAATCCTTAACGGATGTCTGCTCAGATTCTCGACTAAGGTTGCTATACAGCTTGAAGTATAGACGATAGGTATGTACCCTATAATCACGAGAACAAGAGTTCGAAACCGGTCTGCAGGTGGTGACATCCTATCAATGGAGGCTTTCTTTTCCTGGTAGTGCCATTCAACCTGAATTCGTATTTTAAGTGCTATCGTAATTTATTTATTTATTTATCTACAGTGTAGACAAAAATATGCCCTTATAATATAGGGTTATCTTCGGGTGATTCGGAAATAATTTTACCATACATTAATTAGTATCGGTATTAAATAGAAAATAATTTTACCTATGATCACTTCTGCAAAACCATACTAGCTGCTATCTATTGAATGTTACACATTAAGCATTTAAACAAAATGTGCATAAAGGAAGCAAATCACAAAGGATTAATAACTCGTCCAATACGCATAAATAAAATTAACATTAGTGCGATAATTAGATATTATTCGGATTATTTGTAACAAAATTTGTCCTAACCTACTAAAGTACACTACGCTACTTTTTAACACATTAAGAATTGTCCTGAAACTACTGTAACGCATAAACTAAAAACAAATTTATATGTATTATGATCCAAATCGTTTCAGCGTCCTAATCTTGAAATAGGTTATGCTTAGGGCTATAAAAATATTTATATTTGAAATATAAAAAGGCTTTTAAATGAAATATACTTTAACCATAAAAGGAACACTTTTATTTTCTAATATAAAAAGGAAATGAAATAACAATTTTATAAGGAAAATACAATTTTTGTGTTTTAGATTGGTTTACATCCCTTGAAACTTATAAGTAGGTATATAATAAAATTTAATTAGTCGCTATAATTATCTCGTATTATTGCAACCTTTTGTGTACATCCAGAACAAACTAAATAACCATAAAATCGTAAACAAGGATCGGTTTGTTGCTCAAGGGAAGATGTTAACTGGATATATGAATTTATTTCCCGAACAAACATGTCCGCGCATTTTTTATTACTAAAGTCTGAAAGTCGTTGAAGTTAAAGCGTTGTACCAAAATTGAACTTTTAAAGATATGCTCGTATTGCCACCTCGTGTTCTTATCATTTCTACTATATGACGTGGCATACTATCAATGCGATTACGGGGTATTAATTTTTTGGTATTTGTTTATGTTACTCCATAAAACAATGTGCTGTTCTCAATTGTGAATAAAATTGAAAAACTGCAATATTTTCGTTAAAAAGTTGTATCTTCTTTTAAAAAGCAAATAATGACGTGAACTAAAAAACATCAGGCTAGGCCGATCGCACACGCGTTACCGGCTTCCTACTGTTTTTCACTGTTTAGAGTTTCAAGCATATTTGTGGGTTAATAAAACCCGTTTAAATTATTTCTGTACAGTGATTGTGTAAATCCTTAATAGTGCATATTAACACAGACAAATAAAGAGTTTGTTCAAAATGCCAAGTAGTTGCTGCGTTCCTGGATGCAAGTCAAATTATAATGACGACGAAAATATTTCCGCGTTTTCTTTCCCAAAAAACGCAGATAGCTGCGAAGAAAAAGATCCCCAGGGAGAATTTATTATGGACTAAAAACAGCAGAGTATAAAACACTTTGAAGAAAGATTTTTAGTGAAAGCATTAAAGGCAACCCGGCCGGACGGTAGGACTTTGTTTCATTATTTATATTTATAACAGGTCTTGTTTTAATTTTTATTGAGCTATAAACATAGTTTAGATCATTTGAATGCCTATAAAACAAATAGAGTAATTTTCAGAGAAATAAAGGATAAAATAGATTTTGTTGACGTTTACTTGCAGGTTAGGTCATAAAAATAAATGATTAATACATTTTCTTTAGCGTTAAACTTTACATTTAAAGCGAAACATTTTTGAATGGGTTTGAATGTAATAAACCCTCGAATATACCTTTAGTACAGCAGTTCATTTCATTTTCGTGTACAATAACCCAAGCTGAAAGACTAAAGAGGTACCTTAAATAAGAACACGTAGGTAGCAAGCTCGGTGCCAAGGTACCTACTATCACATTTTTGAAAATATGTGGTCGTAAATTTGATTTCAACTAAACTGTAGACCAGGTTTTAACGAATAAAAATCATGGTGAGTTTTAATACAACAAACCCACAGTTGGGGGTATCGATAAAGATTTGAGAGGGAATATTATAGGCAGTTAGGCCGTGCCTTGTTATTGTCTTGTTTTAGAGTGGCGTATATTTGTATATTGTTGGGCAGGGAGCAGTTTGTACGCTGTGGAGAGAAGTCTGGTGTGATGGGTGTTGAACATGAAGTTCTTAAACATGAAGTTCCTCAGAGATCAGTTCTTGGTCCCATTATATTTTTATTGTACCTTAACGACCTTCCCACTCGCGACATTCGATGATGACAGTATCATCTTGTGGGTTGGCGAGGACTCGGACATGCTGGGAGATGTCATTTCCGAGCATTTTCAATGTATAAAGAGATGCGATGCTACCATCTTTGTTTAAACATTAATAAAACCAGTGTAATTTCTCTTAGGTCGGCGTTGCGGGAAATTAACGTGAAAAATTGCGGGTTGCGCTTAGTTGTTCTTAGGTCTTTATATTGATTCTGAGCTAAAATTTAAAGGACATATAGTATGTTTAAATAAAAAAAAACTGGCGTCTGACTGTTATGCTGTTCGAGTGGTGAGTAAGGAATTGGGATCATTTATGACAAAAACAACTTATTACTCGCTTATTGAGTCCCATTTGAGATACGGGGTTGCCTTTTGGGGTTTCTGCTGTCGAGGAATATTTAACTCCGTTTTTGTGTTGAGAGCAATAAGGTACTTGTGTCGGGCGGGAACTGGAGATCATTGAAGGCCCTTATTCTTGCAGATAGGTATTTTGACGTTACCATGCATCTTTATGTCGGAAACTGTCCCGTTGATCCACAAGAAATTTAAAAGTGTTGTACCTACCAACATACATAACACACGTGATGGGAATAGTTTGCCTCTTCCAATTCCAACGAGTACAGTCGCCAAGAATTCTATCATTTAGCTTAAAGTTGTATAATCACTTACCTGCTTATGTTAAGTCCGTTAATGACATTAAGGTATTTGGGAGGAGAGTAAAGAACATTTGAACATTATTATAATTTAGGTTAGGCATTATTATATCTAGGTTTCAGTGTGTTCTGTGGCGTAGGTCGTGTGTGTTTTTGTTTTTATTATGTAATAAGATTTTAAATACTTTATTTTTTATTAATTATTTATTTTTTTCTTCTAAGATGTGTGAGTTTTTATGTCTATGTTTATATTTTTTGGGTGCTTTGTAAATGAGAATTTAGATTCTTCATACAATAAAGTATATTTTGATTGATTTGATCGATTTGGAAGGAAACCCATAAATAAAAAACCTAAAATATGTTCATATTTAGTTGCCTGTTGATGTTGAATTAAGTTTAAGACGTTGTTTATATAATATTAATATATTATTTAGTTATTATTTATAATAAATGTACTATAACAACCAAAAAATACGCACCCACGACTACTTTGTGTTGTGAGGTCACAAAAGTGACTTACTCCTACTTTGTTACAAATGTCATAATTTCGCTTGTTATCATTTTAGGTATTAACAAACGCCATCTTAAGAGTAACACCAATAAAGGATATGCGCGTAATCTGAGTCTTTGGCGGTAGCATTGAGGGTTGCGACAAAGGAAGTCCAAATAATAGTCCGGCAAACGATGTAGTAAAGCACCATAATGTAGATTCCGTCTAGTGGGATTTTCGTAGGCGTAATCTTGCAATATCACTAAATACAAGAAATTTCATTTAGAAAGACAACAGACAACATTAAAAGGAGAAAATTCAGAACACTGTAGTCTATATCTTGCGCGTGGTTAGTTGGATTTGATGTTTTTGGTTGTTAGGTCATTGGTGAGAGATTGGAAAGGGATCCTTTTTTGTTTCGAAGAATGACGTTTTGTCTTGCGTTCGATCAGTTAAATTTCATTTTTTTGGTGCTTACGATATTGGTGAGAGATTAGAAAGGATGTAGGGGAGGAAGGAGCCCTTTATTGCGCCCAAATATTACGTTTTTTCTTGGGCTCGATCAGTTAAATTTGATTTCTATTGGTGGTTACGTCATTGGTCAGAGATTGGAAATGATGTAGGGGAAGACGGAGTACTTTTTTGGGAACAAAAATTCTTTTTCTTGCGCTTGATTTTTAATTTGTTCTTGCATATTGTATGGAAAATGGCATAAGGTGGGGAAGAATTCGAGGAAAATTTTTGTGCAAAATATTTAGTCTAAATTTAAACGAATATTACGAGATTTCCTTGATAGTGTCCTTGAGACTGTTAACTACCTAGAATTGCTGGACTATTAGAACTAACACAGGCGTTCCACTATTTTGCAGGCAGGGTGTCGCCTGCATATATATATATAAGTATATATATATAGGAAAGGTAGTCGTTGCTGACTAGTTAGGGATAACGATTTGGGTAATATTGGGCTTTGCAGCAAATGAAAGTGTACTCTTTAAAGTTGGTCCAAGCTTTCGGAAATCTTTATTTCCATCATCAGGGAAACTACAATACAAGAAAATTGACTGAAATCAGAGTTAAGCTCTTAATTTCACAAAACAACTTTAGTTACTTACAACTTTGTTGAGGATGTTCATAAAATTTGTAGTTAATTACTAATAGTAACACAGTAAAATTAGAAAGCACTGAAACAGCAACAAGCCAAAATCTTTTGTGGTTGGTATATACATCCAAAACACACCATAATTCATTAATTAAAAAGACAGCACAGATTAAAATAATTTAAATTTTCAAATAAAATTACTGGTCTTTATCGACCATGCCCACGGAAACGGCCATTTTGTACCGGTATTATTTGATGAAATCGGCGCAGAGAATTTATAGGAACAATGATGATCACATATTACTCTGTGGTATGCCACCATTCCACAAAGGACTTTCTTATGTGTATCTTTCGATACTGGATACAACAAAAGAGGGAAAAAACCTTATCGATCTTAATTCTATTGGTTGAGGTGTTGATTCAAATGTGTGTATGCAACACTTGAAACATATCCGGAAACAATCATGTGAATTGTAAATATGAGGTTTATTTAATTTATTAATTATTATTATTATTTATTCTCAGAATGTAGAAATTTATTATTGATTAGTTATTAATTGTTAATATTTTGCTTTATTATTATTCAATTTATTATTGACTACCCATGTCTCTGTGGAGGGTGGGATTTTTATCTAACGCCAATAAATAGGCATAAACCTCACTTAAATGGCTGATGTCAGTTCGTCTGTTCATGTTGTTGGGGATCTGAGAAATCCAGGCCATCTCCAGGAAGATTCTTTTTGTGTAAACCGACTGTGTTGATAAGACTTTAGTAGAGCCGTAGTTCATATTATGACCAAGTGTATTGGCATGTTCAGCCAACGCACATCTCTCAGGGTGTAATCTACAATCACTCCTATGTGACGCAATTCTTTTATTTAATGGTCTGGCAGTTTGGCCAATATAGACTTTATTGCAATCCTCACATGGAATGATATAAACCACATCTGAGCGTTGGCCAATTGGGACTTTGTCTTTCAGACGTGAGTGTAAATTTTTAATAGTTAATACAGACTTATTGGCAATTTTAATATTACAAAAATCATTAATTATTCTCATGATTGGTGGTGATATCTCTCTTATAAATGGAAATGAAGTGAATTTAATTGTAACTGAGTTGATTGGGACTGCATTTTGCACTGTATTATTATTAATGTTCGGAGTATTTAAGTTTGTATCATTCGTGGTTCTAAATAGGATTTTATTAATTAGCGAAGGAGGGTACGAGTTATCTATAAAGAGTTTTGAGAGGATATCTAGATTTTTCCTCAGGAAAGAAGCATCAGAAATTTTCGAAACTCTCGTTTTCATTTGTTTGATTAAATTCACCTTCATGGCTTGTTTATGGTAGGAAAAAAAATTGAGGTATCTACCAGAGCTACATGGTTTGCGGTACCAGTCTATAAGAATTTTATTATCTGGTGTACGTATGAAACGTGTATCCAAGAACGGCACTGATCGTTCTGGACATTCTGTCTCAATGGTGAATTGTATATGCTGATCAAAATCATTGAGAGTATCTACTATTTCATTTATGCCATCCTCCGGAAGTGCTAAAATGATATCATCTACATATTTTTTTATGAATACTGGAGTAAAAGATAGAACCGGTAAGACAATATCCAGGATATCATCCATGACGTAATTTGCCAAAATGGGTGATATTGAAGATCCCATCGGCGTTCCAAAAATTTGTTTATAAAATTTATTGTCAAATGTGAAAAAAGTGTTATCGAATAAGAAAGAGATAATTTCTAAAAAGGTGTTTTTTTCAATGTTACAATAATCTTTAATGCGGTACCAATTTTTATTAATCGCTCTAAGAGCTATATCTAAGTAAACGTTACTGAAAAGAGAAATCACATCCAAACTGGCTAAAACGAAATTAATTGGGAGTTGCATCCCGTTAAACTGTTCAGCAATCTCGAATGAGTCTTTAATGTAATATGGATTTTCTTTATTATAGGCTTTAGTGAGAATATCTGTAACAAATGTGGCCAAGAACTCTGTAGGAGCGCCAATAGAGGCTACAATAGGTCTGACTGACAAAGATTCATAAACCTACGTTGTCAGTCAGACCTATTGTAGCCTCTATTGGCGCTCCTACAGAGTTCTTGGCCACATTTGTTACAGATATTCTCACTAAAGCCTATAATAAAGAAAATCCATATTACATTAAAGACTCATTCGAGATTGCTGAACAGTTTAACGGGATGCAACTCCCAATTAATTTCGTTTTAGCCAGTTTGGATGTGATTTCTCTTTTCAGTAACGTTTACTTAGATATAGCTCTTAGAGCGATTAATAAAAATTGGTACCGCATTAAAGATTATTGTAACATTGAAAAAAACACCTTTTTAGAAATTATCTCTTTCTTATTCGATAACACTTTTTTCACATTTGACAATAAATTTTATAAACAAATTTTTGGAACGCCGATGGGATCTTCAATATCACCCATTTTGGCAAATTACGTCATGGATGATATCCTGGATATTGTCTTACCGGTTCTATCTTTTACTCCAGTATTCATAAAAAAATATGTAGATGATATCATTTTAGCACTTCCGGAGGATGGCATAAATGAAATAGTAGATACTCTCAATGATTTTGATCAGCATATACAATTCACCATTGAGACAGAATGTCCAGAACGATCAGTGCCGTTCTTGGATACACGTTTCATACGTACACCAGATAATAAAATTCTTATAGACTGGTACCGCAAACCATGTAGCTCTGGTAGATACCTCAATTTTTTTTCCTACCATAAACAAGCCATGAAGGTGAATTTAATCAAACAAATGAAAACGAGAGTTTCGAAAATTTCTGATGCTTCTTTCCTGAGGAAAAATCTAGATATCCTCTCAAAACTCTTTATAGATAACTCGTACCCTCCTTCGCTAATTAATAAAATCCTATTTAGAACCACGAATGATACAAACTTAAATACTCCGAACATTAATAATAATACAGTGCAAAATGCAGTCCCAATCAACTCAGTTACAATTAAATTCACTTCATTTCCATTTATAAGAGAGATATCACCACCAATCATGAGAATAATTAATGATTTTTGTAATATTAAAATTGCCAATAAGTCTGTATTAACTATTAAAAATTTACACTCACGTCTGAAAGACAAAGTCCCAATTGGCCAACGCTCAGATGTGGTTTATATCATTCCATGTGAGGATTGCAATAAAGTCTATATTGGCCAAACTGCCAGACCATTAAATAAAAGAATTGCGTCACATAGGAGTGATTGTAGATTACACCCTGAGAGATGTGCGTTGGCTGAACATGCCAATACACTTGGTCATAATATGAACTACGGCTCTACTAAAGTCTTATCAACACAGTCGGTTTACACAAAAAGAATCTTCCTGGAGATGGCCTGGATTTCTCAGATCCCCAACAACATGAACAGACGAACTGACATCAGCCATTTAAGTGAGGTTTATGCCTATTTATTGGCGTTAGATAAAAATCCCACCCTCCACAGAGACATGGGTAGTCAATAATAAATTGAATAATAATAAAGCAAAATATTAACAATTAATAACTAATCAATAATAAATTTCTACATTCTGAGAATAAATAATAATAATAATTAATAAATTAAATAAACCTCATATTTACAATTCACATGATTGTTTCCGGATATGTTTCAAGTGTTGCATACACACATTTGAATCAACACCTCAACCAATAGAATTAAGATCGATAAGGTTTTTTCCCTCTTTTGTTGTATCCAGTATCGAAAGATACACATAAGAAAGTCCTTTGTGGAATGGTGGCATACCACAGAGTAATATGTGATCATCATTGTTCCTATAAATTCTCTGCGCCGATTTCATCAAATAATACCGGTACAAAATGGCCGTTGCCGTGGGCATGGTCGATAAAGACCAGTAATTTTATTTGAAAATTTAAATTATTTTAATCTGTGCTGTCTTTTTAATTAATGAATTATGGTGTGTTTTGTATGTATATACCAACCACAAAAGATTTTGGCTTGTTGCTGTTTCAGTGCTTTCTAATTTTACTGTGTTACTATTAGTAATTAACTACAAATTTTATGAACATCCTCAACAAAGTTGTAAGTAACTAAAGTTGTTTTGTGAAATTAAGAGCTTAACTCTGATTTCAGTCAATTTTCTTGTATTGTAGTTTCCCTGATGATGGAAATAAAGATTTCCGAAAGCTTGGACCAACTTTAAAGAGTACACTTTCATTTGCTGCAAAGCCCAATATTACCCAAATCGTTATAAGTATATATATATATATATTTATTTTTGATTTACCCGCTTGGGGCCCATATAAATGGGAGAGAACCTTCAAATAGATTATTCCCTTTGCTGCAAGTGCACATTTAACGTGTTTTATTTTCTTTGTTTTTTGTGTATTATATTATAGCAAACAAGTAGATACATAACATGTAAGTATACAAAATTTAAGAATTTTTCTTTAGTTCAGAAATAAATATTGTATAATATATTTAAAAGTAATACTGTTGCGGGATGTTAACTAGATACTATATTTTTTTGAATTTTATTTTAGGAGCAAGCGATCGGTAGACTTTGAGTTTAGGGAGTTCTGGGGGAAATTTCAGAAGAAGCTAATATGTTGCGACTCCCTAAATGAAGTATATGCCGATTTATTTGATTATCAGGAGACGCACTCACTTGCGCATTGTGTATCGTCAGATTTTAAAATGTCGATGGGGATTGCCAAGATATTCAGATTTGTTTCACTTTCTTGTATATGTTAGTGGTGAAAAATTTGTAAATTTTTTGAAAGCTTACTTTCTATTCCAATTGTATCAGATCAACAGATACTATACAAAATAAGAAACTATCACGAAAAGTACCGTGATATTAACAAACCATTAAAACAGGATGGCAAACTGAATTCCTCAAAAAGGGTAGTTACATTTACAAAATCTGCTGAAGACAAATTGTTTGATATTTTGATTTGCAAATGTAAGGATTTCTCGAATTGTAACTGTAAATTAAAAGTATCCTTAGCTGAACGAAACTTTTTAACGGACAGAGAAGTACGCGAAAAATAGTGATTGGAAAGATTGATATAAAAACTACTAAAATACGTAAAAAAAAGAATAGAACGTAAGACTAAAACAGTAGAACGACAAATAAAACATTTAAAAGAATATCAAGAAGAAAAAGAAGTGCAAACAACTATAAGATCTTTAGATGAGGATGACGAGCCTAAAAATAACGAAAGTGTCACACCTACTATAAGTGTAAATTTTCCTTCTACTTCTCAAATGAGAGTAAAGCTACCAAGTTTAGCACAGGTCTATGATAGAACTGGAATATCTGATAGATCAGCGGCAATTCTGGTAAATGCAGCTCTACAAGATATAGAATAGTGACAAAACAAGATTCTTCTAAAATAGTGGATCGTAGCAAAATAAGAAGGGAAAGAACAAGAGCTCGGGCCGATCTCAGGAGAAAACAAGAGGACTCACCATTACCTATTTATGGCTTATATTTTGATTAACGTAAAGATAGAACCTTAGTTTTAAATAGACATGGCGAAAAAGTATCCAGGAGAACAATAAATGAGGAGCATTACTGTCCTTGAGACTGTCAACTACCTAGAATTACTGGACTATTAGAACTAACACAGGTGTTCTACTATTTTGCATGCAACACCCTTTTTATATATTTATTTTTGATTTACCCGCTTGGGGCCCATATAAATAGGAGAGCACCTTCAAATAGATTATTCTCTTTGCTGCAAGTGCACAGTAGATATCATCATTTAATGTGTTTTATTTTCTTATAGCAAACAAGTAGATACTCTTCAACATGTAAGTATACAAAATTTAAGAATTTTTCTTTAGTTCAGAAAGAAATATTGTATAATATATTTAGAAGTTATACTGTTGCGGGATGTTAAGTAGGTGCTATATTTTTTTAAATTTTATTTTAGGAGCAAGCGATCGGTAAACTTTGAGTTTAGGGAGTTCTGGGGGAAATTTCAGAATAAGCTAATATGTTGCGACTTCCTAAATGAAGTATATGCCGATTTAGTTGATTATCAAGAGACGAACTCACTTGCGCATTGTGTATCGTCAGATTTTAAAATATCGATGGGGATTGCCAAGAAATTCAGATTTGTTTCACTTTCATGTATAATGTTAGTGGTGAAAAATTTGTAAATTTTTTGAAAACTTACTTTCTACAATATATCGTATAACAATACGATGGCTATAAAATCATATTAATAATTTTAATATATTTCTTGATTTAATATTTAACACATCGTCCCAAAATGTATTTGCGTCTTCGTAAAAGTACAGTTTACACAATTTTAGTGTACATTTGAAGAATTTCACTTTAATTCACTTTATTTTAAAAACTGAAACTTATAAAGAACTAAAAATATTTTTATGCAATTGTGTTTATATAATGCCCAATATACTATCACATTATTTCTATTTTAGGGACAAATTTGGAGTCCATGGTATACTTAATCGACAATCCAAAGTTGGATATTGTGCATATATGAACCATGACCGGAACAAAATATTTTATTTAATGACGAAAAAGAGTTATTATCAAAAGCCAAAGTATTTTTATATTTGGAAGGCACTGGTGGATATGCGCCGTCTATGCATTTTCCACGACACAACAAAGTTGGCCATACCATGTATTGCTTGTGGTTTGGACAACAAAAGTTAGGGTGTGGTGAGATGCATGGTGGTGTATTTATTCCGCCATTGTCCCCAAATCGATATAACTATATGTTTATAACTATTTTTCTTCAAACGTTAACTTAAAACATAAACAGTAACGGTGTTTTTCTTGCGAAAACGCATAGCAGCGATTTATGATTTTTTTAAATTTATAAAATTTAAAAGTTATGGCAATTTTATAAAAAAAATACGTGGGCTTTTGCAAATTTTACTTTAGTTGTTATAGTATTGTTAAGCCATACCTACAATTTAAAACAAATTCATAAACAGCAACCGTGTCTTTTCTATGAAAACTTATTGTCGGGCAGCGATTCATGATTTTTTAAAATTTATCAAATTTCAACTCATGTGCCATTTGATTGATTCAAAAACTATAACGGACTGGTTTCGTTTTTCAGATGTTTATTTTAAGGGCTTGTCAAAACGTTATAATTATGTTATCTATAAGCCATTCTCTCATAGGGCCAATAATCGATTCATAAAACTCTTGAAAAGTGAAGTTGTGATTGTGTGAAATGTTATTGAAAATCTGTAATGGGTGGAAGAGATAGAGATATGTGTGTGCGCTGAATGGCAACAATGTTGATGTCTGGTTATATGTTGTCACAAAAGGAACCATACTATTTTATGAATTCGATATTCAGATTTTTAATGAGTTTCTATAGTTAATGTTAAAACACAGGTCATTCCTATGTAACATTAAACCTATATTAGATCTATTGAACATACTGGGAAAGTTGTAATTATAAAATAGTATACATACATCCTGATGTATCAATAATTTGTCAACTCATCATGTCAGCAGAATTACAGTTGGACGACCTGAGATCGTCGATTCCCAATAAGGGGAAAAACTGCTGACCTGGGGAGAAGGCACATTATTGGGAATAGGTAAATTTTAAGACCACTAGTGCTCGAGATTCCGTCGAATATCTTTGTGTACAACTTTGCTCGTCGCCCGGTTCCCGATGTACCATCTAACCCTATTGTAAGTAAGAATTATTTTCGTCAGTTTAAATCTTTGTTCTCATCGTCTTTGGTAAACCCTTCAGGTAATTATTTTGTTTGGCTTCGTAATAAATCTTTGCTTTATAAATCGTATCGTTTTCTATTTAGTAACTAAGACCTCGTCGATACCTTTACGCCCCTAGTCACACCTAAAACCTGGGCGTGACAACTTGGTGGAGGCGCCGTGTTTTTTTCTTTTAGTCCGCGATTATTCAGTTTTTCAGCAACGTTTTTATTTTTTCAAATTTAGCGTAGTTTTTTTTTAAATTCACAATTACGAGCCCTAAGTAGAACAGCCAAGACATGCCTAAATCAACAAAGATTTCAACCTTTTACAATATTTATTTATAATTAATGTGTGAATAATTTATTTTGGAGTAATAGAGTATTGTGTGGAACATTTATTTTGCGTATAAAGTGTTAATTTTTTATGAACCGAATAGTCGCATAATAATGAAACAATTTGACAAATGAGCGGTGACGACAGAGTAACGAGAAGCAAGGCTAAAACCAAATTAAATTCAGCAACAACAAATTTACTCGCAAATTTTCTACCAAGCCATAGAAGTACCGATATCCATCCATTTAAACCTAACACCTCCCTGCAAAGAAGCCCACCTCGTAGGGCACCACCCTCGGAAGGGAACGTATTTACATTCTATTTACCGTATAAAATAGTAGCTACTAAAGAAGTGGAACTTGAATCAAGCAAAACAGGACAAGGAACACTACCCTTTATTATCACCCATTAGTCCAACCAACCTACCATTTCCATTAATCCCATCAAAAACAATTCAGAACGAAATAACCCCTGAACCCAACCAGGAAAAACTAAACCCACTGAAACAAACAACGCAAAAACACAAACAGAAACTGTCAAAACGAGTCATAAACAGGCTCAGACTGTAATAAACACACCTAAAGTAATAATTTCTCTTCGACAAGGTAATTCAAATATAAATACAATGGTCAATACTACTATCGAAAACGCCCTTGCGGAAGCAAAAAAACCCGCGACCCCTAAATTTATTTCGCCACCTGCTTTCGATCCTAGCTTGGACTCTGCAGTGACCTTCCTATCAAAATACGAAAGAATCGCTAATTGTGATGGCTGGAGTGATTCATATAAAATCGCGTATTTAGGAAACTTCCTGGAGGGCCCCGCAAACTATTGGTTTTCAGAATATACGGGAAAACAACAAAATAAAGATAATAACTGGGTTCAAATTAAACAAGATCTGATTAAAGAATTTAGCGGCGAACAGCCGATGCCCAAAGTAAAATTTAGATTTAACACACGTAAACAAAATGACAACGAGGATATTAAAAAATATTATTACGAACTCTCGCTCGAGAAGTATACGCCAACATACATTTCGAAACATTTAGGGACCATTTTGAAAACGGCTTACATTCTTCATTTTATGAGACATAATATTTGATGAGTACGGCAAATATGGGATTCGAAAATCTAAAAACATTGGTACTAAAATTAAGTGAAATTCGAGAACGGGCACTAGTCGACAGAATGACAGCACAAACATCATTGCTGTCAATAACGGAATCAGCTACACCACAAACAGCAAGGGAACCTAATTTTAGACCAAGTCGTCAACGTGGTAGATGGGGATACAGAAAAGAGAATAATCCTCCGCCACGATATTTTTCCAATAATGGCGCAATATACGGACAGGCACAAGAAAGTCCAGGAATGAGTCTTGCACCATACAGAGGATCAAGTAGAGGCGGTTATAGAGGCTTCTACAGAGGAAATCGCCCTAGATACCAAAATGGCAGAGGATCAAATTACCGTGGAGGCAGAAATAACAGTCGGGACAGCGAAAATAGAAACTTTAGCAGAGAAAGGTATTATAATAGAAACAGCCAACAAAGAAATGAAAACTACCTGCCACGACGGAAGACCAAGATGCTATGATTGCAACCGTTGTGGGCACTACTCATGTAATCAGGGTGAAAGACAAGAAAGAAGAGTCTCATTCTCCCGAACAAACTCCCCAAACGACAGCGGACGACTCAATTAACAGGCCCAAAGGAAGTCGTCCTGCACTCAATGGGCAATAATCAAAATATTTTAATAGTATTCGGCTCTGTAAATAATAATTCGAACGTAGACATAGTTTTAGATACGGGATCTAGTCAATGCGTAATTAATAAAAAACTAGCATCTGATATAAAGCCCTTAGAGACTAATTTAAATTTAGTTACGGCAGGAGGTAACAGGATCCTACCCCTAGGAACAACTAGTGTGGGAATAAAACTTGGTAAACTATCAGGGTATGTTACAGAATTAGTAGTAGAAAAACTGTCCAAATCATTAATATTAGGTACATATTTTCTTACAAAAAATTAGGCAAAAATTAATTTCGACCAAAAAACTTTACGACTACAAAACCAGTATGTACAAACGACATTATTTTTCGAATGCTCCAAGGAAGAAAAATGTCAAGAAACTGAGGAACCCTCAGATGAATTTGAGTCAAACGTCCAGCTCTCAACAATAGAAGAAGAAAATAATGAAGAAAAAATTTATGAAGTGATAGCCGATGGAGACTACATTTTAAAACGAAATATACAGGTGAAAATTAAACTGACCACGAAAATAACTCCATTAAATATCGAAACACTAAAAAATATGGTGTTTGAGGAAAACGACAAAATTTTGAGGCCACGGGGTATGATTTTACAAACCTCCCCATACTTTTCACAAGATTCACTAGTACTCGACGCAGTAGGCCTTGAGGCCACCGTGAACATCGAGCTGACCTGATCAATGGCACGCAATTTCAACCAGCGAGGCAATAGAACTACTGGAACAGGACCGTACCCAGGCATAAACTTTATTGAGTAGTGGAAAGACTTTGAAATTGTTGACATGTTTTTTAATAAATTTCCTTTTTTTTCATACTTCAGTTTACAAATTAATTTTTTTCCAATTAATTTTGTTAATTCTGTATAAGTATAAATAATGATTGTAATACTGTAAAAATGTAATGTATTCTCTAATTATTATTTTAAAGCTGGGGCCAGCTTTTTTAAGACCGGGGAATGTGTCACAAAAGGAACCATACTATTTTATGAATTCGATATTCAGATTTTTTAATAATGAGTTTCTATAGGTAAAAACACAGGTCATTCCTATGTAACATTAAACCTATATTAGATCTATTGAACAAACTGGGGAAGTTGTAAATTATAAAATAGTATACGTACATCCTGATGTATCAATAATTTGTCAACTCATCATGTCAGCAGAATTACAGTTGGACGACCTGAGTTCGTCGATTCCTAATAAGGGGGAAAACTGCTGACCTGGGGAGAAGGCACATTATTGGAAATAGGTAAATTTTAAGACCACTAGTGCTCGAGATTCCGTCGAATATCTTTGTGTACAACTTTGCTCGTCGCCCGGTTCCCGATGTACCATCTAACCCTATTGTAAGTAAGAATTATTTTCGTCAGTTTAAATCTTTGTTCTCATTTCATCGTCTTTTGTAAACCCTTCAGGTAAATATTTCGTTTGGCTTTGTAATAAATCTTTGTTTTATAAATCGTATCGTTTTCTATTTAGTAACTAAGACCTCGTCGATACCTTTACACCCCTAGTCACACCCTAAAACCTGGCCGTGACAATATGTTAAAACATAACCATACTTACCGATGAAAAAATAAATCCTTATTTAAATGATCCAGTCGTTTACAAATTAGACATGACACATTTTTTAGGGACAACACCATGATTAAATTAAATACGAAATAAATTTATTTTAAGAGCAATTGCGGATTAACCTTAAACCAGTTGTAATTGTGAAATTAACAAATTTTTAATTGGAATTTTGCAAGATACCTTTGCGTTAAATATGACAATCTGGCTATGCTGCAATAATGATCGAAGGAGATAGGGAAAGCTGTTTGTATTCGTTGCGTGGGCTAGAAATGTACACTTTTCTATCTGTAGTTTACAAGATCTTTGTATTCTCGTTTCGAAACTATACCGTTTTTAAAATGGAATAAATCCAGACATAATATCATTATATTGTTGGCTGATTAGATTCGTCCTTTGACAATGTAATATTTTTGTTAACCGTTAAATGTAATTGTTTCTTTTTCAAATTAGGTACATAACGTTTAGTATCGATATAACAAAAATTATATGGAGTAAGGTAGCTCTAAAATGTAAATTTTGATAATTTTCGTAGAAATTATCTGAAAATTAACATTATGTAAAATAATAACCCCCTCCTGGCTTCGTAAATAAAAGTAATTATCTGAGACGTTAATCAAGAGGAGTATTGATAAATTTAGAAACATTTCAATAAGAAGGTTTCTGTTGAAAAACCTTTAATTAATTATTATGAGATGAGGTTTCACAAAGGTTTTCATTAGGTACATATATTTAAGAATATAGGGTACTGGTTCTTGTCTTGTAAATCTAAGGAAAAACAATATTTTAAAATTTGTATAAAATAATATTTTTGTTAAATTATTTAATTTTTTTCATCTGCAATGCTCTTGAAAAAGGCCTAAAAAGCCGAAACATGTAGAGTAATCCTCTAAATATATTGAAACATTTAAAAGCAAATTTCTTCTTTTTTACATTAAATTATATAAAGAACATTACATTAAATTATATAAAGAACCAACCGCGGAATCAGTCAAGTATATTTGTTAAATTGTTAGAGAACAGTAACTCGTCAGATATATATCAGGTTTGATTAAATGATAATTGTAAAAACTAAAAAGTATCAGAAAGCCTATAATTATATATTAAGTGAGCCGAGAGGAATGGACCAAACTCCAGATCAAAATAATGTAAAAAAACTTATATGTCCTTATCCAATTTTTATTTATTTTAAAGTTAGAAATATTGTAGCAGCCGTTAAAAATAAATGTTCAAAAACATCATGTTGAATCATTTTCTGCTTCGCCTGCAAGTGGTGTGTTGCTCTCCTGATTGCTTCGTGTCTTTTTTAATATTGGTTGGAGTATTCTTAATTTTACTTGTACAAAATACACTCATGGAGTTTGGTCTGTCTGTCTTTGTGGCATACTAAGGGAGGTCGTACCCCTAAGTTAGAGCGAAAAAAACCCAGCACCACGGGTTTTGCGGCGTGGCGGTAAATGGTCAATTGCTAAGATTCAAATTTTTGTTACTTTCCAACTTCAAAACTCATTTCTGAAAAAAATTACGTCGGCCTTTTTGGTTTTTCATTAACAACATACTAAGGGAGGTTGTACTCCTAAGTTAGGACGAAAAAAAAACCAGCTACGCGAGTTTTGTGGCGGTAAATGGTCGACAACTAATATAGAATTACAATTTCTTAAATATTACCACTCGTTTTCAGTTTATCCACTAAGGATCCCTTGGCACTTTAGACTCTCTTTATTTCATTCTTCCTCTTTTCTAAACTTTATTGAATCAAATATCTTTAATTTGCAAGAAAATAAATTATATGTGTCATTAGGAAATGACTCGCTTTCCTATTTTTCACACCCAAAAGACTATAAATATTAGAAAGAACCTTCACATTACATGTAAATTAGGTATTCAGATATGGTGCAGATTGACCAGGCCACGCGGTCGGAACGATCGCGGCGGCCGCCGTTGACACCTGACATATATGCTATCAGAGAAAAATAAAATATACAGGGTGTGCTATTAAAAAAAAAACCAAGATTTTTTTAGCTTAAAGTTACTCTGAAACTCGAGAATTTATTTTGAACATCCTGTAAAAAGAGGTAAATTTGTTTCCATAATTTATTTGCCTTATATGAATTTGTCACATATGAATTTATAATTTGCAAAGGTAGTGTAGATATTCACAATTAAATCCAACGCTAAAAACTGTCATTTTTCTGAAATAATGAAAATATTGGGAAAACTATATCGGATTTCGATATATAACATTATATATAAAAATATTCAGAATTTTAGGCTTCATGCAAAAATTGATATAAATATAGGGTGTGCCATTAAAAAAATAATTCGTTATATTCGCCACCTGTTTATGGGGTGAGATCATTATCTCTACAACTTTTGTATTTCGAAATTTTATCTAAGTCATAACGTAAAGGCACTTTACTCTATCGTTAACTCACCGTGTATATTCCATATGTTAGTAACGTCATCTACTGTCAAGGGATAGTGTTACATTAAATTTTTTAAATGGAGCACCCTGTATATTATTGTTATTCTAAATTCTCAATAAATTTAAAATATACCATATGTCTAAATTCTATTGATTTGGAAATATTGACAAATAGTGAAGAAATACATTTTATCCAAGCCTCTTTGGAAACTGGGAAAGCGCGTTTTGCAAATGTTGATGAGAAATAGCTTGAACAAGATTCTCCAAAGAGCATCATACGATATACGACAGTCTTTAAATGGCCACATAGGTAGAAATCTAAAGGTGTTAGATATGGAGATCTAGGAGACCATTCAATCCCACCTTGCTTTCCTATCCACCTTCTAGGAAACGTTCCATCCATTAAATTTGATAAAATTCTATTTCGAGGTAAATGTGAGTAAGAATTAGCTGTCAATAAGCAAAATTTTACATGCTTATCAACATTTGTAAAACATTTTGCAGTTTTCAAAGAGGCTTGGACACTGGCAGGTGACTGAAGGATGACATTTTGAACATTTATTCGTCAATATTTCCTAAATAATTGCATTTAGACATATGGTATGTTAGAAAAAATGTTTTGGACATTTGTCCAACCCTGTAGTGGAGATACAAATCTGATACTGATCCCGATTGATTGCCGGGATTATCCTTCGAAGTCGTATCAGATGTCGGTTCGTCGAGGTCTTTGGAAAAAGAAGTACAACAAGAGCGTTAAAATGTACTAAGAGTAACCAGCTGGAATTTAAAATAACCCTTTCTTTAAAAAGTCGTTAATTTATTTCACAAGAATAGAGTGACAGCATAATTAATAACAAGAATATCACATGAGGAAATAATTATCTGTCGGAACACTATCCCAAAAGGTATTAATAAATTCTATAATTTTGATAACGACCTTCCTCAAGTGCCTCAGACACTGCGTTATCGAGAATGTACGATAAAAAATATTGCGAAGTAATTAATACCCTCGGGATAGTAGAAGCAGAACATCAGCCTGTAAGATTAAGGGTCTGTCAATCCACAGGTGTCTACAGGGTAATGTTGAATAATGATGTAGGTTCCTAAAGTGAATTCAATATGATTGCAATTGAAAATATCTTGGGTATTCTTATTAAGCCAATTTCTTCTGCTAATCTATTGTTTGAATAATATTTTTTTACATTTTAAATATTTTGCTTAACTTGGAAGGTATGTCAGATTTTTTTCTAAAACTAACAACTCTAATAATATATTTTTATTTAAAAATTTTAAGACATCAGAAACGCTTCGGAACAGCACTAGAATATACATGGTGTCCGGGAAAATGTGGAAAATCTCCCGGATATGAAGAAAACAAGTGAAAAGTGTACCACAAATTCATATAAACTTTTTTCGTATAGGCCTCCTCTTCGGAGATATGGGCCCCCAAAGAGCTCCAATGGAACACTCGTGGCCCCTTATTTTAACGCCCTGTATGATCAGAACTTTGGACAATGGTTTTTACATACCTTTAACTATTGACTAAAAATTAAGTACTCCTCATTCGTGTCGCTAACCAAAACCCTTTTCGAAAAAACGGCATTTCATGATGATGCAAAGATGCATCTTTGTTGCGATCAAATGCTCAACCTTCAAAATTCCGCTTTTTCATATTTAACCCGCGAGAAGATAGAGAACTCCGTGTAGATAAAATGACGTTTTTTCGAAAACTGCTACGATGGACATGAATGAAGAGTACTTAATATTTAGTCAATAGTTAAAGGTATATAAAAACCTTTGTCCTAAGTTCTTAACACACAAGGTGTTAAAAAAGGGGCCATGAGTGTCACAGCTGTGAGTAATTCACAACACTTTCTTGGATAGTAATTTGAATGGTATACATCATATTAAAAAAAAAATTAAATATACCTGGTGGTTCAATAATTATGGGTAGAAAACTTGATTCCATTTGAGCTCTCTTCGGGAGCCCATATCTCCGAAACGGAGGCTTATACGATAAAAGTTTATATGAACTTGTAGTATCTTTTCACTTGTTTGCTTCATATCCGGGAGATTTCCCACATTTCCCTGTATATCAACTAAAACAGTCTGAAATTTAGAAATATAGGGAGTCGGTACGGTCCAGATCCAAAGGTTAGTTTGGCCACCGTATAGTCCAGATTTAAATTCAATAGAACATATGAATCGGTCATTTGAGAAACCCCCAAAGTCCACATTTTCGCCAAAATGACATTTCACCATAATTTGGTTTTTCGGTTCGATCGCATCGATTCACAGAGAAACACTGCTTGTGCCCATACATTAAACGTTCCAAATAAAGATGGGAGCTGGATATTCATTTGAGAAATCCCGCAAGTCCAGGACTTACGGTGTTTCTGAAATAAATGTGCACGTGAACATTATACTACTCATGAGGTGCACTACCTAAACCCTCGTTTAAATGTAAAAATCATGTGGAATATTTTTATAGAAAATTACCCTGATTTAAAAAATACAGTCAAATTCAAATTCTACATGAAAATATTCTATGAAAATTTTTAATCTAAAATTTTAACAACCGCAGGTCGACAGTTGCTGTACTTGTGAGGAGCTGTCGGAATGCTAAACGGGTAGCCGTTGCAGAAAAAATTATTCACAATCGTCGTTCAAAAAAATTGTATTCAAAACGTAAGAAATTAAAAAAAAAATGCAATGAAGATAAAACTGTGTTGGAAGTTTGCATGGACTTTATGCAAAACATGCAGCTTCCTGCCATTCCAGTACAGGAATCAGTTTATTCACGACAGCTAACAGTAGATATTTTTAACATTCATGAGTTACGGAATAATACTTCTAGATTTCCCATCTACCATGAAGGAGAGGCTAAAAAGGGACCCGATGAAGTATGTTCCATGTTGCTCGATTATGTTAATACAGAAATTGACCAGTATGTTAGAGAGTTGCATGTATTTTCTGATGGAGCCTGGGGCCAGAATAAAAATCACAGTGTGGTTCGAATGCTAATAGCTTTAAAATCGATTGGACGGTTTGAACGGATTTTTCAATATTTTCCCGTCAGGGGACTATCAATATAAACAAACTCAATGACATAAGAAGCTTAATGCAGCACATACCTCAAGACGAGGAGAAACAACATTATTATGCGCAATTAGCATGCTGGTCTACTTTGTAAATTACAACCAAAAAAATTCTTATAAATTCCCTCGTTATTTGAAAAGTTCGCATTTATTTGAGAAATCCCGCATGTTTCCAATTTTCAAACATTTAGGACAACTAATTATTTTTAAATGTGTATATACCAAGACTACGCTACCGCTACGCAATTTTACTATTTTGCAAAAAATAATCAACTAGTGTACAAGATGTCATCGTCAAGTGAAGACGAAATCGAAGGCGCAGCTTTTGGGTTCGCTGGGAAACAATTTCTGATTTATAAACTTGAACTGACTCGAACGAACCACCGCGGAGTATATTAAATGATATGGCATGATTTTTTTTTTTGTTAAATTGTTGGCACTAGGCCGGATGTACTTTCGATAGCTATCTATCGGCTTGTTATTTTTTAATATAAGTTGTTACACTATATAGTATTTGGTAATTATAATGTATATCTGTTATTATTAAAAGACTAAGAAATTAAAATATTGATTTTTTGTTTCTTGCCGTTAATATGGTAGAATGTCAGACAAATTTATGTCCTATAACTCACCAAATTACCATATCTTTAATAGTGCTTCCATGCGTTTCAATGCAATATCGAATGATAGGTAATATTAGAAATAAAATATAATAGCGAATAGTATTATAAAAAATGGCGATGACATAGAATATCAAAATTGGATGCAATGCAATTTTAACGTTAAAATTGGTAGGGTATAAAATAATCAGGTTGGCTTAAAAAGCTTTTAAATATTACCTTAATATCTTTTAAAATAGCATAATCGACTGCAGGGTATGTTGGATCAACTTGGCCATGGCCGATGTTATCTTACTGAAACGTGACATTATACATTACAGTGGCTATAACTCAGCAAACCAAAAACGTAGGTATTAATGAATAAATGGATAAATGTACTTAAGCTAAGTAAGTAAGAAGCAATCTTGATTAAAATACATCGAATCGAATAAATGAAGAAAAACCATAAAACAGTTCAGGCATTTTACATCTTGATGAATATCAAGTTACTGAAATTGAGATTCCTAACTAAAAATTATAATGGAAATAAAATTTGGAGCAAGCTGTAATCAATAATAAAAAAAAGTAAAATAGATTTTCTGGATTGAGCCAGAAATTAATTAATGAAGTGGCATGACAAGAAAAATTAATTAATTAAACGGGTAACTATTGTTGAACTGATAATTTTCGATAGGATTACATTTTTTAATCGAAATATCTAATTAGAGAAGTTGCTACAAAGATATACCATATTGTTTTTAAGACTTACAATATCAGAACATAATATTTTCTATATGTTGTTTTTAGTTCTTATCTAAGAAGAGTCAATATTTATTTAAAAAGAAAAGATTGGAAGTCTGTTGAGGCGGGCATTGTTATGTTCTCAAATTAATTAATAACTATTTAGGAATAACTTCTATTTGTAATCCTCATAAAATTATATCCCCTTCTCATGATTTCTTCGTTCTCTCTTTCTGAATAGCTGGTCGAAGAAATCTCATATTCTTATACACGGTGTTTCCTAACCTCTCTGAAAAAATGGAGCAGGTGAATCCTCACCTTATTTTAAGACGAAAATGGGGTATAAACATTTTTCGCACGTCGCTTCGTTTTCGAAACACAGGGTGTTAAAAAAATATTGTATTTTTCATTTTATTAATTAATGCCAAATGATATTCTGATATTTGTTAAACATAAAGATGGGTCAATTTTAAATTTTGCAATTAATTAATTTGCGGGGATCTGGGTAAAAGAGTACCTTAATTTTTTTAGTTATTTTCGTATTTTTATTGTCAAATTATACTATTAGACTTGCTTCGTTCCATGGCCACATTTGTGTTCTGCGTGACATATATTATAGATATATGTTATAGATATTATTTTTACCAATACATTGTTATTCTCTAAATTTCAGTTTAAAAAAATTTACTATAGTTTGGTTTTTGCTTCTACTATAATTTCACGTCACTGCGGGATGTACTATTTTCATAAAATCAATTAATTAACGCTCTGAATCATATAGAAAATTGATTGATATTATTTAATATTTTTTACACTTCAAAAGTCAAACTCCATCCAATATTGATTGCTAAGGAGAATGTGTTTTTCTTCTTCGTCCTTATTTTTCACTATTTTTCTAAAGCAGCTGCTATTAACATGCATTTTATAAATATAAATTATCTCATTTCTGTACACTGCAACTTTTTTTTAAATGTTTGTCTATATTCTTCAATGAATATTTTATTAAAAATTATTAATCATTCATTCATGCTATTAAAAATTATTCATGTCCATATTATTTTTCTACAAATAAATCTAGTCGTAATAAATTCCATTTCTTAAGATGACAAACCTTTAAGATAAAATTACACGAGATGATATATTGGCCAGGAAATCGAAAAAGTTCGAAGCTTCAACTCGTCCATTTTCTTCCGTTTCCTTTATTTTACTCATTGCTTAAGTTTTCGCATAAACTTTATTAGTTACAGGTTAATTTATTTATAACTAGAAAAGTGCATTGAAATATTTTTAAAATTGGAACATTCATTAAATATTTTAAGATTCTTACTAAAATGAACAACAATAAATCATATTAAAGAAAATAATTCATAAGTGGCAATTATCACAGAAATTGCCGAAACCCGTTCAAAAATTAATTATATTAAAGAAAATGATTGATAATTAGCATTTTTATTATAGAAATGTCACTATATCCAGTAACCCAAGAAGCCCCATTTTTTCTATGTTGAATAGTTCAACTAATACAATAAAATTTTCGCGACCGTAGCCGATTGAAAAATTTAGGGAACTTTATAATTGCACTGGGGTATGAAGTAAATGTGTAAATTATTTCATTCTTGTTTTAGTAGATATACAGGGTGTTATGGAAATGACTTATTATATTTAAATGGGTGACTCCTTGGGTGTCCTAGAGAAAGTCTATATACTTTTTTTTTTAAATCGAATATCTAAATACTAAGGTAAAAACCATTTTTACCCACATACAGTCGCGCCATTCCATCTGGATTTACTTAGCAACAATGTGGGTCACTATAGTATACTAACAGTGATGTCCGTTCACACAGCGTGTCTCGCCCTTGTTTGTATACCGGCCATGTGACACTATTATTGCTTCAGTATGTTTCGAGACTAGGGGATGAAATTAAACGTTTTGTTGTAGCATTACCCCACTTTTTTTCTGTTGTGAAATAATTCATAATAATAAATGATTTGTTGATTCTGTTGGAAAAAAAATACTTCTGTGTTTTATTTTTTGATGGAATTTAATTATAAAATGGATTATTTTAAAATAAGATTGAAGGTAAGAGAGTATGTACTTTAAAATTGCTGTTTTATTTTTCTAGAAAGTTTGAAAAAGTGATAACGCGTGTTTGCGGGATTGACTCTCTTTTACAGATATTTTCATGGAAGGTGCTCGGCTGACCTTGCCCTCTTAATTCCGCCCAGAGCGACGAATAGCAGAAATACACGACGAACCACTGCCGCCCATCCATATGTGGTTAAGCTTAGTACTCCTCGAACTTCACTATTTAAGAACTCTTTCATCTGGAGGACTTCATCCTTGTGGAACGACCTTCCCGAGGTCGTTTTTCCCAACGAATATAACCTCCAACGATTCAAAACCAACGTGAATCGCTTTTTGCGCACACGCACCACTCCCAGAGTGCCCTAAAGGATTTTTCCTATAGTGCTTGTGTTTGATCATAAAAAAAAAAAAAAAAAGAAGGTCATCAGGAGCGCCCAAGTCAATTTTGAGATTTCATATAAAGTGTATATTTCGCTTAATAATTCAAAGCGCAATTTATGGTTAATTTTCTTCAATTTATTTCCATCTCAGGATTTACTAGGTTAAATATAATGAGTAATTTCCATAATACCCTGTATTATGTAAGTGGAAAGTAGAGGTACTAAGTATTGAACAATACGTATTAATTTCGAACATATTTAACCATCCTATGTCTCCCATAGGAATTTCATAAAATATTATACTAATTCAGCAGTTGATTCCTTTAAAACATTAAAAATTAAGCGATCATTAACAGCAAAGGATATAAGTTGTAGTGAGAATTTTACTTCATTGCCCTAAATAAACAAAATAGTGAAATACATTTAATTAAGCGAAGTTACAACATTTATGGCAATTTTGTCAAACGCGTTTATGATTTATAAAAATAGAAGCTGAAAATCGTGACAAATATCGGGTTTGTTCGCTATTTAAAGCCGATTTTAAATTACGGTAATAGACTACCGCCAATATATAACTTCCCACGTCGAATTGTAACGAGACCGCTTACAAATAATATCAAACTGTATTACAATGTAACTACCAACGGCTTTCCGCCGCATGCGAACATAACATTAACGTCCGTCGGTATTGTTTAATGTAATTTATTAGGGTAGCTAAAAAGTAACTAACATTTCTACGCTTTTTAAAATAAGTTATGTCTAACGTCTACTTCTACGACCTCAGTATATCACATCAGCAATCGGCAAAGACAGACAAATTGGAAAGTGGACAAAATTTAACATTAAAAAGGACCTATATCGCAATATTGCCAGACGCCGAATAGAGAATTATCGTTTCAACCTTTAAAAATTATCGTATATTATCGTACAACTCACTCTGCCATTGATTTTGCCATTTATTAGGGGGTTACTGCGTTAATATATTATAGGTAGTGTAAATGAAAAATAAAGTAGGTATAGTTGTTGCAGAATTATACCGTTGACTCTTACTGCCATAAATAAACTACCTGATTAAACCCTATTGTATACGCCTCAACCTCTTCAAAGCCCAATAAATGCGATCAGGGCCGGCTTGAAAATGTATACCACACCACATGATTTATTTTTATAATTTAAAATAAATAGATAGGTATTTTTAGTTTTAGGTACCTATAATACATACACATAACAATTAATGATAATTGAAAATAATATAATTTAAAAGTATAACTATTAGGATAACAAGTACAATAAAAATTAATTAAATTCTAAGAAACTATTGATAATTTATTCAAAATTTAACTCTGTATCACTATCATTATCTTCATCTAAGCCTACTCGTATTTGTGAAACTGTAAGTCATCCTTTATCTGTAGTATCAAGTTCTCTATCATCGCAACACTATGAAACAGATAGCCCATATTCATCAGACGACGACGACGAACCACTTGCAAAAAGGCAAAAACATCTACGAAAACAATTATTCAAATGCCATGGCAAAAATGGCTTCGTATGGGCAAAACAAGCACCCGCTTCAAATACTCGTACAAGAAGGCACAATATTATCACCCATCTTCCAGGAAGAATTGGTCCAGCAAGAGCCCTTGCTCAGTTTTGTATGCCACAGTCTCCATGGGAACTTTTATTTAGTGAGGAAATTTTAAACGAAATCATACGACGAACCAATGAAAAATTGTTGATAAGTAGAGAAACTTTGTCTGATGATACTCGTACTGACTATAGAGATACTGATTTGCTTGAGTTCAAAGCATTTTTGGGAATTCTCATGTTTACGGCCATCTTCAAATCAAATAATGAAGATCTTGAAGCCATGTTTGCCACTGACGGGACTGGCCGAGATATTTTTCGTTGTACGATGTCACTAAAAAGGGTCTATGTTCTATTACTAAGCCTACGTTTTGATGATGGTTCAGATAGAGAGGAACGAAAAAAGAACGACGCAACGGCTGCCATATCATGGGTATTCCAAAAGTTCCTGGAAAATTGTCGTAATTGCTACTCAATTGGAGAGTATGCCTGCATTGACGAAATGCTACTTGGATTTCGCGGTCGATGCCGGTTTCGGATGTATATTCCGAATAAACAAAGAATATATCGAATTAAAATAATGGCAATGACAGACGCAAAAACACATTATTTGCTGAATGCATACATCTATTCCGGAAAGGACAGTGATGGCAGAACACTCACCGATGAAGAACGGAAATTTCCCAAACCAACACAGGCAGTGCTGCAACTAACTGAGCCGATTGTCGGCACTCACCGGAACATAACGGCTGACAATTGGTTTTCTTCAATAGGTCTTGTTCAGGAGCTATCCAAAAGAGGCTTGACTTACGTAGGAACTCTGCGTAAAAATAAAAGAGAAATTCCGAAAGAATTTCTACCGGCAAAACAAAGAGAAGAAGGAGACGTTCTCTACGGTTTTACCAACGACATGACACTAGTCTCTGTCGTTCCAAAGAAGAGTAAGGCTGTGCTTCTTGTTTCTTCAATGCACCATACTCAAGCAACCGATCCGGAAACCCGAAAACCGGAAATTATTGCTTTTTTCAACAGCACGAAAGGTGGGGTCGACGCATTAGATGAGAAGTGTACAGTCTATTCGACAAGTCGTCACACAAGACGGTGGCCGTTGGCTATATTCTTCACACTGATGAACATCAGCATGGTAAATTCTTACATTATTTATTATGCATGTCCTGGGAATCCAAATGTAACTAGGCTGAAATATATCAAAATGTTTGCCAAAGGACTTGTGGAGCCTTATCTCAATCATAGACTTCTAAACAAACGTCTCCCCCGTGAATTGCGACTCAATATTAGTAGAATATTGCAAAAATCACTTCCACAAGAAGTCAGACAGGACTTGGATAAACAAGTAAGATGCAGGAAGTGTCCACCTGGCTCTGACAGAAAGACTAAGAAAATCTGTAATACATGCAAGGTGCCGATTTGCGGAAGTTGCACAGTTCCCATGTGCCGCGAATGCATCGAATGATGGCTTGCAGTTTAATCTTATGTTAAGTTCTATATACACAACCAAAACATTTTATTAAAGATTTACCTTTTTAGAATATAAGTTTAACAATACTTGAAGACGCAACGCTGTATGTCCATTTTCTGCTGCAAGTTTGTCACACTCGTATTTTAAAAGCTTTTAATACTTCTAGCAGTTCTCGTTTTTTGTAAGTTTCTTCAAAATATAAATCATTTTCAATCATAAAATTTTGAATCTGCTTTTGTATTATTAGAATTGGGAATGATTTTTGCTTGCCGACCATGATAACTAGCATTGTCCATTACAATGACGCTATTGTCAGGTATATTTTTAAGGAGTTTATGTTTAAACCAATCTTCAAAAAGTTGTGCGTCGGTATCTTGATGGTAATCTAAAGAAGAATCTGTTATGTTTTTAGCTGAAAGCAACAGACAATTTGGAACAAACCCATTCTCTGAACCAGCATGTAATATTTTGATTCTTTTGTCTTTATTTGATGGTGCCTTGGGTATCGAACCATGTTTCGTCAAGGTAAATAATTGGACGATTTTCTTCTATAAATTGTTCAACAGCTGTTAAATATTTAAGTCTCCATTCCCGTAAACGTTGAGATTCCATAAATGTTTGTCTTTTATCAATGCTTCGGTATTTAAAACCCATTTTACGAAATATTTTCCTAAGGCTTGAAAGGCTACAAGAGATATTTGTTTGGTCTTTAATCAGCCGCTCTTTGAGTGAAATCAAAGTGGGTACAGTTTGTGCCTCATACATTTGGTAAATCTTTCTTCTTAATAAATCCATGTCATTTTCGTCAATGCTTCTAAATGTGCCAGAATCACTTTCTAGGATTAACAGGTTTAAGTACTATGTCTCTTACCGAAGATAAAGGAGTTTTTGTCAAAGTAGACGCCTCTGCTAAAGCATCCATCGAATTAAAATTTCTACTCAACAACGATTGATACACATTTTTAATTATTAGTTTGGCATCGGTAGATAAATGCTTTCTTTTAAAAATGACACTTTAAGATGCCCCCCTATCAGCACAATTCCAAGGACGCCACATTCTACCACTAATAACCCTAGCTAAAAATTACTCGCCGAAAAACCACTAAAGATTAAAATTATTAAAAATCACTTTGTATTTATATATGCATCAGGTATAGGTATAAATTGAATTTGTATACCTGGTCCGGCTCTGCTCGAAAAGGTTTTAAAATTTGGGATTTCCTTATTTATTTTATGGTCGAAGGGATAATGAGGCTTTATTGCAGTCAAAAGATCAACGGTATAATTATGCAAATACTACAATTTTTCCTGATTAAGCACTTAAATCAATCTGGAAATATAATTTCTTCATTAAAAATTTGTTTTGACTTAGTTTATGTTGTTAGTTTCTATATTATGTTAAAATTATCGTACAAAATGCCAATATCGTACATGCACTATCGTAGATCAGCAAGAATTATCGTACAAAAACGATAATTATCGTCACTCTGGTAACACTGTTGCCTAGAAGACGGGTTTATGTACGGTCTTGTTCATTAAAGTAGGCATGAAACGCTAAAAATAATGGATATTTTCTGGGCTAGGTAAATGGAACCGTCTTATCTTTATTAGGACTATACGGACTGCCATAATCTAATGTAAGTCCAAAAAACTGCGATATCCCACATCATCAGTAAATGGTGGATAATAAGTACTAAATATAAAGCAGTGCTAATGAAGAAAGCACTTAGATGTAAGACAAGTGTCATTGTCATTTCCATACAAGTTATCATATTAGTTAATTATTGATCAAATTTTTTTCACAACCCAATATGAATTTACTACTGTTGCAATGTTTAATACATATTTTTTTCTAGACTGCTGTCCATTAGTTTTTCAAAAATAACTATTTGGTCATAATATTATAAATCAAAATACGTTGTAGGGGGGACTAAAGTAGTACTTTAACCAGCTGGTGCGCAGCGATGACGAGAGCAAGTGACAAACTAACCATTGGCGACCTTTGACCTTTTTTTGGTTATCATAGTCACTTTTTTTACCATTGGCAACTTTTTCTTCAATTTCAATCTGGTGGGGGCACCCATATGAAATTAACGATATTTTTTTTTTGGTACTCTATAACTATAACCACTTTTTAGTAGGACGCCATGACAAAATACCTCTAAGTGCTCTGCGACCTGAAAAAGGTTGGGAACCTCTGGTCTAGGCAGTAAAAATAACTTTGTGTATTTTTTCTAAATCTTTACGGCTGCACAATTGCCCGGGAACGAGAACGTGAACGAGAACGGGAAAAAAGTTAAGACACACATATTGTAATGTTCCCATGCTTAACCAATTTTCGGTAACGAGAACGAGAAGATACCCGGGAACGAGAACTAGAAAGTTGGCCAAGTTTTAACATTCCCGTTATAGTTAAATTCCCGGAGCCAATCACAGCACAGATATATGATGCTAATAGCCGAGCCAATAGGAAAGCAGCCACATGTTTGCTGTAAACATAACGTTTTTTTTAACATAAAGCGTAATTATGAATGATGAAGAATTGATAAACCTGGTGGGACAGTGTCCTCACCTTTACAATCGGTCGCTAAAATCTTTTAAAGATGATAAATTAAAAGAAAAAATATTTCATGGTCATTATCTTTCATACAGCCAAATAAATTTGCAAAGGCTCCTTTTTCTTTTCTCTCTGTAAATATAGCCCACCATCTAAAAAATATACAATTAATTATTTTTTATTATTTGTTTATACACACCTTCTCTCTGAATGTAAGGTACATGCATTGTAGTAACAGTACATAATTAGAAGAAAATACATATGTAAGTCCAACATTTCTTCATCACTAATTACATCCATTATATCGAAAATACTATTTTAATATTCAATAATTCAACCGTAATAAGTACGGTTAAAGCCCAGTGTTTTAAAAAATAAATATCCCCAGAAAACGCCAAACAACCCAACTGTTTCCGTTCCCGTTCCCGTTCCCGTTATTTGTGCATCTGAATAATATTTCAGTTCTCGTTTCCGTTCTCGTCCTCGTTCACGTTCTCGTTCCCGGGCAATTGTGCAGCCGCCTTTAACCGGTGCAGTTGGTAGCATTGTATGGGAATGGTTTATTAAAAAGTCTAATGGATTACCGTATAGCACTTTATGGACAAAAAATCCGAGTGCAGCTTGAAGAAACAGTTACTAGATGGAGGACCAACATCGCTAAATAGAGTCTACCTACTAATATTATACAGAGTTGGGCAAATGTACCGGAACATCTTAATTACAGGAGAACTAAAAGTGATATCAGATCCGGGTTTTCTACAATCGATAGGGCTAGAATTTTACTATTTGACTGAGCAGTCCATATGTCAGTAATGTCATCAACTGGCAAGGGATGGCGTTACATTACATTTTTTTAAATGGAACACTCTGTATATCATCAGTTATTCTAAATGCTCAATAAATTTGAATCATACCATATGTCTAAATTCAATTGATTTGGAAATATTGACAAATAAATGAAGAACCAATACACTTTATTGAAAAAAATGAATACAAAATTTTTAAATAAACGATAGTAAAAATAATTTAACTAAATGTTCAAAATATCGTCCTTTCGCCACCTGACAGTGTCCAAGCCTTTCTGGGAAAGCACGTTTTGCCAATGTTGGTGAGAAATAGATTGATAGCATGTAAAATTTTGTTTTCAAGGCCATACAAAGAGTTTTCCGACGATATACGATACTTTAAAGGACCACAAAGGTAGAAATCTAAAGGTGTTAGTTCTGAAGATCTAGGAGGACATTCAATGCCCGCTCGCTTTCATATCCACCTTCCAGGAAATGTTTCATCCAAATAGTTTCGAATATTTGGAACAAAATTCGGTCCTCCATCTTGCTGAAACCATTCCGTAATATTTGATCCTTATGTTGATGATGGTATAACGTAGTTCAATTTGTATAATCTATTTCGAAGTAAATGTAAGTAAGGATTCGCTGTCAAAAAGAAAAAATTTACATGGTCATCAACATTTATAAAACATGCTTTCCCTGGTTTCAAAGAGGCTTGGACACTGTTAGGTGACTGAAAAACGACATTGAAAAACCACATTTTAACCATTTAGTTAAATAATTTTTATTTTAAATATTCGATTATGTAAAAATCGTTACTAATTTTATAATATATTGTATTAAGCAATAAATATTGATTTTCTTCATTTATTTATTAATATTTCCGAAAGAATTAAATTTAGACATATGGTATGTTATAAAAAAAATGTTTTAAATATATTGAGAATTTAGAATGACTAACAATATACAGCCCGTGACAGTTGATGACGTTGCCGACGTATGGAATGCATAGTCAAATAGTAAAATTTTAGTCCTATCTAGTGTCGAAAACCCCGATGTGATATCACTTCGTTCTCCTGTAATTAACCCGTTCCGGAACATTTGCTCAATCCTATTCAAGCGCAGCCACGTAGTTTCAACCCACAGGTAGCAGAATTGAAAGTTAACTAATAGGGGTGGGTATTATAAAACTTAACTGACAGATGAACGAAGGTTAACTTGTGGTATGACGTCACAGGTTGAAGTTAAGTTGACAGTCTGCATGTTAACTTTATTGGGTGGAACGGGTATCAATTAAAGTTAAAGTTAACTGCAGGGAAATTATGGGTTTTGAAGGCTTTTATTGACATAACCTATAATTTCGTTTCTAGTTTCAAACGAACTTGTTGTTATTGCCATAGGCTAACGAAGATACTGTGGTTATTGTGAATTGGAATCTCGTAATGTTAGCAGGTGATATAAATGATATATTTGAAGAAATGCTATAGTGGAAGGCCCCCGACAACCAAGGGTTTTTAGCAACACGGTAAACCCTTGTCTAAGATAAAGAAATATGAAATACTTGAGCTTAGGTTGTTAAAAATTCTTCCTTTTTTAATTATTTTGAAGATTTTATCAAACCATTATTTTTTATAGGGAAGTTAACTTGACCGTTAAAATCAAAGTTAACTTTTGCCATTTTTATAATATCCACTCTACACTGGAAAGGCGCAGCCACGTAGTGTCAGCCCACGGGTAGCAGAATTGAAAGTTAACTAATAGGGGTGGGTATTATAAAACTTAACTGACAGATGAACGAAGGTTAACTTGTGGTATGACGTCACAGGTTGAAGTTAAGTTGACAGTCTGCATGTTAACTTTATTGGGTGGAACGGGTATCAATTAAAGTTAAAGTTAACTGCAGGGAAATTATGGGTTTTGAAGGCTTTTATTGACATAACCTATAATTTCGTTTCTAGTTTCAAACGAACTTGTTGTTATTGCCATAGGCTAACGAAGATACTGTGGTTATTGTGAATTTGAATCTCGTAATGTTAGCAGCTGATATAAATGATATATTTGAAGAAATGCTATAGTGGAAGGCCCCCGACAACCAAGGGTTTTTAGCAACACGGTAAACCCTTGTCTAAGATAAAGAAATATGAAATACTTGAGCTTAGGTTGTTAAAAATTCTTCCTTTTTTAATTATTTTGAAGATTTTATCAAACCATTATTTTTTATAGGGAAGTTAACTTGACCGTTAAAATCAAAGTTAACTTTTGCCATTTTTATAATATCCACTCTACACTGGAAAGGCGCAGCCACGTAGTGTCAGCCCACGGGTAGCAGAATTGAAAGTTAACTAATAGGGGTGGGTATTATAAAACTTAACTGACAGATGAACGAAGGTTAACTTGTGGTATGACGTCACAGGTTGAAGTTAAGTTGACAGTCTGCATGTTAACTTTATTGGGTGGAACGGGTATCAATTAAAGTTAAAGTTAACTGCAGGGAAATTATGGGTTTTGAAGGCTTTTATTGACATAACCTATAATTTCGTTTCTAGTTTCAAACGAACTTGTTGTTATTGCCATAGGCTAACGAAGATACTGTGGTTATTGTGAATTTGAATCTCGTAATGTTAGCAGCTGATATAAATGATATATTTGAAGAAATGCTATAGTGGAAGGCCCCCGACAACCAAGGGTTTTTAGCAACACGGTAAACCCTTGTCTAAGATAAAGAAATATGAAATACTTGAGCTTAGGTTGTTAAAAATTCTTCCTTTTTTAATTATTTTGAAGATTTTATCAAACCATTATTTTTTATAGGGAAGTTAACTTGACCGTTAAAATCAAAGTTAACTTTTGCCATTTTTATAATATCCACTCTACACTGGAAAGGCGCAGCCACGTAGTGTCAGCCCACGGGTAGCAGAATTGAAAGTTAACTAATAGGGGTGGGTATTATAAAACTTAACTGACAGATGAACGAAGGTTAACTTGTGGTATGACGTCACAGGTTGAAGTTAAGTTGACAGTCTGCATGTTAACTTTATTGGGTGGAACGGGTATCAATTAAAGTTAAAGTTAACTGCAGGGAAATTATGGGTTTTGAAGGCTTTTATTGACATAACCTATAATTTCGTTTCTAGTTTCAAACGAACTTGTTGTTATTGCCATAGGCTAACGAAGATACTGTGGTTATTGTGAATTGGAATCTCGTAATGTTAGCAGCTGATATAAATGATATATTTGAAGAAATGCTATAGTGGAAGGCCCCCGACAACCAAGGGTTTTTAGCAACACGGTAAACCCTTGTCTAAGATAAAGAAATATGAAATACTTGAGCTTAGGTTGTTAAAAATTCTTCCTTTTTTAATTATTTTGAAGATTTTATCAAACCATTATTTTTTATAGGGAAGTTAACTTGACCGTTAAAATCAAAGTTAACTTTTGCCATTTTTATAATATCCACTCTACACTGGAAAGGCGCAGCCACGTAGTGTCAGCCCACGGGTAGCAGAATTGAAAGTTAACTAATAGGGGTGGGTATTATAAAACTTAACTGACAGATGAACGAAGGTTAACTTGTGGTATGACGTCACAGGTTGAAGTTAAGTTGACAGTCTGCATGTTAACTTTATTGGGTGGAACGGGTATCAATTAAAGTTAAAGTTAACTGCAGGGAAATTATGGGTTTTGAAGGCTTTTATTGACATAACCTATAATTTCGTTTCTAGTTTCAAACGAACTTGTTGTTATTGCCATAGGCTAACGAAGATACTGTGGTTATTGTGAATTGGAATCTCGTAATGTTAGCAGCTGATATAAATGATATATTTGAAGAAATGCTATAGTGGAAGGCCCCCGACAACCAAGGGTTTTTAGCAACACGGTAAACCCTTGTCTAAGATAAAGAAATATGAAATACTTGAGCTTAGGTTGTTAAAAATTCTTCCTTTTTTAATTATTTTGAAGATTTTATCAAACCATTATTTTTTATAGGGAAGTTAACTTGACCGTTAAAATCAAAGTTAACTTTTGCCATTTTTATAATATCCACTCTACACTGGAAAGGCGCAGCCACGTAGTGTCAGCCCACGTGTAGCAGAATTGAAAGTTAACTAATAAACCAATTTACCGATAAGAACAACGAAATACAGTTTCTATCCTATCTATATTAGTTTAGTATTCAACTAGCTAAATTAAACCCAAACATGCATACCCTCGCTAAATTACCAATAATTAAAACTTTATCTAGGCACAACCATAACATCCAGGGTGTCCCGCCGGGAACCGCTTCGATTTATATATGAAAAACTATACAGAGCAAAAACGACCTATTCAAAATATTAACTGATTTAAATTTAATAATACTGGGTTACGGTTTTCGTACCCCAAGGGATAACAGAATGATCTTAATAGAGAAAGCTGGCCATAACTTATACGGAATGTTTTTTTACAGGGGTACCAATATTGCTCTTTTGAAGTAACAAATATTAATTTTTTCAAATGGAACACTCTGTCTATGTTATTAAGCCTTTTATGCACTATAAATTCGCAAGTATTACCTATATCCTAAAATCAACCATTGGGCCACAATTTTAGATTTTAATGGAAAATGCCAAAATATCTCTATTTTATGTTTATTTATTTTTCTTGGAATTACTTAACCCTTTGTGGACTAGTGGTGTCCTATTGGGACCACAATTCAAACGCTGTTGTAGGAGCGGCCTAGTAAGCGTTGGACGGAACCACATAATATGATGGCTTGCTTGGGCGTTCCCCCACTTTATTTACATTTCGCGCCGGCACGTTTATTGCGTTTGCCAGTAGTTGTCTGGATGTCTTGTAGGCTGAAATTTACACGTGTTTACTGTTGTTTATAAATGCTGTTTTTTTAGGGTAAAATCGTCATGTCTGGTAAGTTTATGGTTTTATTATTTTACATATGTATTCTAGTAAAGTTGCATGTCAAAATAGAGGCAGTTTTTAAGTTGTAAAAGGTTTATTTTTAAGAAATTTTGGTGTGGTCCCACTTGGAACCACTAGGCCATGCAGACTAGTTAGTTAATTTTTGTTAATTTCAGGAAAGAAATATTTGGATTTATTAAGCATGACTTCTGACAATGCATTTTTTATGCTGGATGAGATACCCTCCGATACAGGCTCTATTACCTCTGAGGCACCTTCAGAAGATGAAATAGATGTAGATGGCCTTGTTATAGACTATAGTCAGGACGAATTAGCTGAAAACAGACCTGATTTGCCCTTACCAGCAGGTAACGACGTTTTGGACTATGACAGTGAGGATGATCTTCCTTTATCGACATTCGTACATAAGTGGACAACTGATTCAACCTTTGCCAATATCCCGCACTCCTTTGAAGAAGCTAGTGGACCAATCTTACCCGAAGATGCAGAATCGCCTACTGATATTTTTCTCTGTTTATTTACAAATGAGCTCATAGAAAGAATTGTGTTTGAAACAAATTTATATGCAATGCAACAAACTAATAACCGTTTTGTGCCCACAACATTTGGCGAAATTAAATGTTTTCTGGGAATAAATATGATGATGGGATTGACAAAGAAACCCAGTTACAAAGACTATTGGTCTTCAAAAATACAAATGAGGGATCCCTTTATATCATCTGCCATGTCACGTGATCGATTTAGTTGGCTTCTTGGACACCTCCATCTGAACAATAATATAATTCAACCTAAGAAAGGCGAATCTGGATATGACAAACTCTATAAAATAAGGCCTTTACTGGAGGTATTGTCGCACACATTCTTAAATTCTTTTAGGCCACAAGAAAATCAAACTGTAGATGAATCGATGGTAAAATTTAAAGGCCGAATTAGTTTTCGACAATACTTACCTATGAAACCTATAAAACGTGGATATAAAATTTGGATAAGAGCCGACCAATCCGCTTTTGTATCACAGTTTCAAGTTTACACAGGTAAAATTGAAAGCGTTGAACGAAATCTCGGATCAAGAGTTGTCAAAGATTTAACCCGTTCTTTGATTGGGAATAACCACAGGGTTTACTTTGACAATTATTTTAATGACGTCCAATTGCAAAAAGATTTACTAAAAGACAAGATTTACTCTTGTGGCACCACTAGAAAAGGAAGAAAGTTAGAGCCTAAGACTTTAAAAGAAGACAGGAGCATGAAAAGAGGGGATACAGATTGGAGAATTACAAAACTTGGCATACTCTTCCTCAAATGGATGGATAATAAAGCAGTTCGTTTTCTAAGTAATTTCCATAATCCTGACGATGTAACAACTATTTTAAGAAAACAAAAAGATGGGTCAACATTGGAATATCCCTGTCTCCAAGTAGTAAAAGACTATAACACGCATATGAATTATGTCGATAAATCAGATATGCATATTGCAACGTACCGAATTGACCGTAAGTCTCGAAAATGGTGGCATCGGCTTTTCTGGCACTTTTTAGACCTTGCTATTGTCAATGCATATATTATTTTTAAGGAACGTACTTCCGATTGCAAATCAATCAGTTTGAAAGAATTTCGTCTGGCTGTGGCTTGCGGCGTTATAGGAGCTGATCCAGATGCCGTACAAAGAGGACGCAAACGTTCGGGTTCGCCTATAAATAAATTTAAAGTGACAGTTCCCCCGGAAATAAAATTTGATAAAGTTGCTCATTTACCAGTCCACGGAGCGAAGGTTCGGTGTGCGCGATGCAGTACTCGATCAAAACCACATCGTACTAGATGGCATTGCAGTACCTGTAAAGTTGGACTTTGTTTAACTGATAAGTCTAATTGTTTTTACTCTTTTCATAAAATATAATATATGTACCTAAACTTACCTACCTTCCTAGTGGTTCCATGGCGGAACCACATCTTTTTGGGTTTTCTACCGTATCAAATTTTTTTTTTCTATAATGTATACCTTTTATTAATCCCTTGCAGTAGAAAAATAACCCTGAATTAAAAAAAAAAAACTTTTATTTTATTTTTAATAATTCAGTCCGCAAAGGGTTAATGTCATATTAAGCTTTACATTTGTAATTTCAATGCATATTACAACAATATAATACTGCAATCAATTCAGAGGATTTTACATGGTCAAAAAATGCATCCATGCCACATTCAGGTTATGCAGGACTTAATAAATAATCAAGATTATGGTGCCAGAGTAGTTTCTTGCAGATGGGCCCCACGATAAATACAAGAAAGATTCTACTATTCTTCTATTTGTTCCTCTGGTCCCTCTATCTTTTTCTGATTTTTTTTATTTGTTGTAAAATTTTTAACTAAGTTCAAAAATCATTGTGTTAATAAATTATTAAAACTGTTATAAAATGATCATTTCCAAAATTTGAAACTGAAAATTATACATATTTAAATTATTGAAGTGTTAAAGAGTAATGAATAAAATATTAACATAAAATAGCAATATTTTGGCATTTTCTATTAAAATCTCAAATTGTAACAACACGGCCGATTTAAGTAATGAGTTATATTTGCGAATTTATAGAGCATAAATAGTGAACAACATACCACATTAATATACAGAGTGTTCCATTTGAAAAAATGAAGATTGGTTACTTTAAAAAGAGAAATATTGGTAACGCCGTAAAAACAATCTAGTATATGTGTGACTCATAATAATAGTGGAATACCTCCAAAATCTTATAATTCGGCGAAACTTGGCACAGCGCACTCTGTTGGTATATATTTTTAAATTTAAAAGTGGTCTAGCTCCAGCTTTTCTGGTTAGCCACTAGATGGCACTTATTTCCTGTTATTGTGAAAAATCGGCAACCCGTGTCACTTTAACAGTGAAATAAGTCAAACTTCAGAGTAATAGTGGAATATATCCGGAGATATACCACTTTTAAATTGAATAATTTTATTATAATAATGGAGGATCCACACAGCGGTTTTAGTGATTCTGGCTCGGAGTATAATCCTAACCAGGAAAATACGGCTGAGGATTCTGGTGAGTACTTAGTTTAGTTTCAATATTTTTGAAGTTAGATATTTACAATCAAAATATAATTATATTATGTCCTTGTAGATTCCATTTATTCTGATCTCACGCGCTGTAAGGCCTTAAGGTCTGTACCCGGTAATAAAAACTGATTTTTCTTTTCTTGTTTTAGATTCTTCCTCGAGTCATGCTAACGATAACATAGAAGAAATATCTTTAAAGACAAGAAAGAGACTGCGAAATGAAGCTGAATGGAAAACCAATAAACAAAAAATGTTACGAAATAGTGGTAAAATTTATAACAACAAAAAAGGCGTTGCAGCGCGCCCTAAAGTTTTTAGTAACGTTGAGTGTAAATGTCCCAAGAAGTGTGTTAATACTTTCACAGAATCCGAGAGGCGAGGCTTGTTTAATTCATTTTGGGAGCTGGGAGACTTTTCAAGGCAAAATATTTATCTCCATGGTCTCGTTAACTCTAATCCAGTAGTTCGTAAACGACCAAAGGACGGATCCCGGCCGGGAGTACGGCAAACATCATTGAAGTACTTTTTGAAAGTTGAAAATAAAACTGAGCTTGTTTGTAAAAAATACTTTCTTGCAACTTTTCAGATCAGTAATGGAAGATTGTATAGATGTGTCTCAAAAAAGTCTATTGAGCAATGCGTTGATAGACGTGGCACTACATCAAGCCGAAAATTTGATGATTCAGACATAGTTGAACATATCCAAATGTTTCCGGCTTATCAAAGTCATTACACCAGGAAACAAAATCCACATAGAAAATATCTACACCCAGATTTAACTATAAAAAAAATGTATGACTTGTACAAACAATCATGCGAAAGTAAGTTGGTTGAACCAAAAAACTTAAAATATTATTACAAAGTGTTTAATACTAAGTTTAATCTTCATTTCAAACCCCCCCCGCCAAGATACATGCAAGACATGCGATGAGTTAAACTTAAAACTTCAAGCTGCCGAGAACGAAGAAGATAAAAAAAGTTTTCAGATGCAACATGACTTACATCTACGAAAAGCTGGTGCAGCTAGAGATTCTCTTAGAACTGATTCAAAGAAGGTTGATGATGCATATATATTTACATTTGATCTACAAAAAGCACTTGCGTTCCCAAAATTAACAACATCTGTAGCTTATTATAAAAGAAAAAAGAAACCTTTATGTATATAACCTTGGAATCCACTGCTTTAATGATGGACGAGCATACATGTATGTATGGGATGAGACGGAAGGGGGACGCGGCTCTCAAGATGTAGCATCGTGCTTGGTTAGGCACATTAAAGAACATGCGCCAAACAAAGATCATATAATCATGTACTCAGACTCATGCACTGGCCAAAATCGTAACATAAAGATAAGTTTAACATTATTAAAGCTCGTTCAAGATCAAGCCAATCCGATTAGCACAATAGACCATAAGTTTCTAGTATCTGGGCATTCTTTCTTACCAAATGATGCAGATTTTGGAATTATTGAAAATTCAAGTCGCCATCACAGTCTCATCTATAGTAGGGAACAATGGATTTCAATCATACAAAATGCTAAACGTAAAGAACCTGTCTTTCGTGTCACGGAAATGAACCATTCTGATTTTTTAAGTACCCAGAATCTTGAAAAGGCCATAACAAACCGAAAGAAAACTGAGTGTGGCTACTCTTTTAGCTGGCTGAATATTAGGTGGTTTCGTTATGAAAAAGATCACCCACTTCAATTAAAGTTTAAAGAAAATTTAAACCCAGATGTTGAATTCCGTTGTGTGGATTTGTCGAAAAAATCAACGAAAATACAAACTTTAACTAAAGTTGAACAAAACTTCTTGTATCCTTCGCGACGACAAGTAACAGCAATAAAAAAAAAAGACATGCTAGACTTGCTACCATTCATTCCACCAGTCCACCACCCCTATTACAAAAATTTGCCAACAGAGACTTCAACTCGCGCATCTGTGGCAATCCAAGAAACAGATAATTCATCCGATGATGAAAATATTTATGATTAAAATTTTTTGTTTGATGCTGTTCATAATAAAAAGAAAGAAAATAAAATAATTTCATTGTAAAAGTGGAACATCTCCGTATTTTTTTTTTCATACTCCTTGATTTCTCTGTATTGACGTTTAAATCTAATTTATTTTACTTATTTTGTAATATAATTAGTTTGACTCTTATAAAAAAAATTAATTATAAACAAATGAGTTTCATTTCAATAATTAATTGAATTTATGCAAAAGTCTTAAATATCTCAAAATGTCTATTATGTGACTTATTCCACTATTATTTTGAGTCACACATATATAGGTCATGGGCAGTTTTCTCTATTAAGATCATTCTGTTATCCCTTGAAGTACGAAAATAGTATTATTAAATTAAAATCAATTAATATTTTGAAGACCTTTTGAATAGGTGGTTTCCCTTGGATTTTTTTGTAAATAGCGTGGCAACACCGCAACGAACATCAAATTAAAATTCGGCAATATACCTAGAATTTTATGCCTATATATTGGAAAATATTTTTAGAATATGCATGTCTACGGATTCTATAGCTTTTGTATCTAATATTTGTTTGTATTTCTGTTGACAACTGAGATATTGGACTTCCTCGCACTAATGGACCAACCTGTATATTTTTCTTGGCCACTTTACGTTATAACTATTTTGTCAAGTCAACTTGACGTAATTTTTTATGATTAGATTTTATTCAATCCAATTTATGCTTTATTATCCTTCGAGACACATGGGATTTCGAAGGTCTACAAAAACTCAATTTGTGGTTCGGTTGACTGAAAATATATACTTAAAATAGAGTGATGTATGCACCCGTACACAACAAATTACTACAAACTTCTTCTTACTCGAAATAGATTTTTTAAATATGTTTATATTGTCATCTCTATTCCAAATATGTGAATGTATGCGACGCTACTACTATGCACTGCCATCTAAAGCAAAGAACAGAAAATGTTCATGAAGCATTTAAAATTTAGATTGTGAATTAGATGGTAAATACTTTGCGCGCGATTTACGTTTTGTTATTGAGGGCAGATTGATATTATTTTCATTGCGCGACGAGTATTTGAACTAATCTTAATGACTTCTTAGCTTTAAGGATTGTGTTAATTATTTTAAACTATGTCTCTACAATAGTTAGGATGTCTCGGTTGTTAAGTTCGTTCTGGTTCTTGTTACTTATCAATAGTGGAAAATTGATAAGCTGTCCCCCCATAATAAGGCCGTTAGGAATAATTTAATTTTTTGTATATTGAAAGCATAAACTACGAACTACTTAAACGAATCCCCTGATATAAAATATTCTTAAAAGCAGCCAACTATGTGCAATGTGATGTAAAAAAAGATAATTCAGAAGTTGGTTTATTTAACGACTGAACCATCACTTTGAAATCTAACCAGAACGTCGAGAAATTGCAGTTAGGCTGTCGTTTCTCATTCAATAACCAATCTAAGCATGGAAGGAAGTTATTAAAAACACAAGATAAAGATTTTAGAGATTGAAAAATAGAAATTTCAAAATATAGGACACATTCAACAAAAAAAAAATGTATAAACTCACTAAATCTATAAGCAGCGTTGCCAGGTCTGGGGAAAATTCTCCCGATATGATTGATGACATATGAACCTCCTCATTCACATGTATAAAATTTTCAAATTGAAAAACAACCAAGTAGATAATTAGGACGAAAACTTTTTGATTTGCTCTTTCGGTTACTATGGTTAATTACATTTTTATTGAATTTGTAGTTAGTGTGTTTGAATAGTAATTGTAAGGAATTATTGTAAAAACTGCAAAATCGTAGTATGAGAATTATACTTCGGTGTAGTAGTACGCTCTAATATCACTGATGCTGGAGTGTCTCAGCTGGCGATCTATCGACTTTTATGATGTTTTGCACATTATTTCAGGCAAAATAATTGCAGATGAAGACTACTTTACTCACAACAATGTCAATAATATATACAAGGTGTTATGGAAATGACGTATTATATTTAAATGGGTAACTCCTTGGGTGTCCAAGAGAAGCGCTACATATATTTTTTTTTCAAATCGACCGTTTTAAAAGTGGGGTCCAGCCCCATAAACCCACACCTCATCCGGCGTTTGTTCGTCATGTCACCCTGTAGTGGCATATCAGAAAACAGGTGTTACGTGCAATGTTGCCAAACTGTGTAAAAAATGAAAAAACCTTAGTTTCTTATAAAAATAAATATTTAGTTTACTTAGAAAGTAAATCCACGCTGACAGGAGTAAGATATCTAGACATTTTCAGTTCTTTTTTCTATGGGAAAGCTTTATGCTCATCACGTCCCCTGATGATAGTGTGGAACTGCATAATAAGCTTATACCCACTAAACCCCATTCGGCCTATTCTTTCCAATCGCTCGGAACATAACCAGCATATCGTCGAGAGGAAGAAACACATAGTGAAACACAACAAATTGCACTAAATCACTTAAAGAAACACACAGACACCCACGAGTTTCAAATTAGTTTTGCATGCACATATTATCAGATTATACGAAGCACTAAACACTAACGCATAATTACACTTTACAATAACACTATCGCACACATAGAACAACAGCACTTAATTATTTCGCAATAGAAATAATAAAAACGCTAATTTCTATGGGCCCTTAACCCTTTACTAAACATAAAATGAAACAATTATGTGGACATAGGAACTACCCTTCGAAATAAATGGTCGAGTCCAAGGTGCTTTCTTCCTCCGAAAACTGCTAGCGCGGATGCCATTTCCGAGACTATAATTATACAGGAAAGTAATATTATAGAAGGAAATTCCGCAATTTATGAATATAATCTTATAAAATATGGCAACACTGTATTTTTACCGATGAGCTTAATATAATAAACCCTAACAGACAACGTCGAGACACGAACAGACTCAAAGGTGTTCTTAGTTTCAACATTTTTAGATGTCAAATAAATGTGTGGAAAAATTATACTATTTCTCAGACCATCAGCTGATGAAATCTTACACAATAAGGGCGTATTTTTGTCTACACAGTGGCACTTTAAAATACTAATTCAGATTGAATGGTACTTAGATGAGTTCATGAGATCCGCGATAACTAATGTGACTTTGTTTTGGTGTTTTGTGACGGTTTTTGTTCGGGTTACCTGGTGTTTTTTTATAAATTAAGTTGGTTTTAAATAAGGCCGAAAAGGTAAATAAATTTGCATTTTTTTCTTCTAAAGGATAAAGTGGCATTAAGTTGTTCAGATCCGACGGGTGTCGTTCGAATTGAACAAGTGAGAACATACCTGACCATTATAAACTCCGTGGCGGTTTGTTCGAGTCAGTTCAAGTTTATAAATCAGATATTGTTTCCCAGTGAACTGAACTGAACGTAAAAGTTTATAATAATGTACCCTGATAAATAAACAACTTGGAATCTGTCAAACGGTTAAACTTTCTAAAGAGTATACCCTGAAGATATGACAACACTGTTTAAGATTCATTAACATTTTTCGCCATATGTTGCTTTGTTTACCTTCCTCTCAGGGGCACCACGTGGTAATTTTTGGTTTGACATAAGGTCATGTACAGGGCATATTAAATTAAAGGGTATTTTTCTTCAATTTGTTCTCATCTCAGGAATTGCCGGTTTAAATATAATACGACATTTCCATCCTGTATATTAGGAGAACAAATTATAAAAAACTATGAAATGTCTGTTTTTAAGTGCGTCGATGAATACAACCCGTTCCTTTTAATTGTGGAGGAGAGCAACAGTTTAATGCCTTTAAACATAGTGTGTCTGGGTTGTTGAAAGGTCAATTTTTCCTTATTGTGCTTAAAGTATTATTTCTAGTGATTCCTTGTAAATTAGGATGTAAAATTTTGGTGATGTGATTATAGCAATATTATTAATACATCTGTTTTAAGTACCTAAACAACTTTCACTGTGACATTAATGATATTGGCAGAATGATGTACTCATAGTCAAAGTTTCCCGGTTACTAAATTAATAATTAGCTAACCGGGCCACATCGACATAATGTAACAATTACTGCCATCATCACTGAAGTCACAATCAATAGTAGTAGTAGTAACTGTTAGTTATTTATTAAAATCTTTCTACAACCAGACTTTCCAGCTTTCTCTAAAAAGGTTAACATTACAGAACCGGAAATAGTCATGGCCGGACACGCAATCCCACTGGCTTCATCTATTCATTTGCTGGGCGTCAATCTGGGAGAAAATATGTCTTGGAATAACCATGTTGTGGCAATCGCCAAGATAGCTTCTCAGAAGCTTGGGGTACCCTTCCGAACCAGAAAGTTGTACACACCTCAACAACTTTTGACACTATACAAAGCCCAGATTCGACCATCACTAGAATACCGCTCTCATGTCTGGAGCTCTGCACCCAAACATACTCTTCGGCTGCTGGATTCCATCGAAAGGAGGGATATTCGTCTGATCGGAGACCACGAGCTGACGAAGAACCTCGACAGCCTAGAACATCGAAGACAGGTTGGGGATTTGACTCTCTTTTACAGATATTTTCATGGAAGGTGCTCGGCTGACCTTGCCCTCTTAATTCCTCCCAGAGCGACGAATAGCAGAAATACACGACGAACCACTGCCGCCCATCCATATGTGGTTAAGCTTAGTACTCCTCGAACTTCATTATTTAAGAATTCTTTCATCTAGAGGACTACATCCTTGTGGAACGACCTTCCCGAGGTCGTTTTTCCCAGCGAATATAACCTCCAACGATTCAAAACCAATGTGGATCGCTTTTTGCGCACACGCACCACTCCCAGAGTACCCTAAAGGATTTTTCCTATAGTGCTTGTGTCTGATCACAAAAAAAAAAGACTTTTTTTCTGTCAGGTTTACAAACTATGTAAAAAATTGGGGAACTTTAATCTGACAGGTACCTAAGTCATGTTCGGTTAATCCTCAGTGAGGCCTCAGATCCCTCTCCGCACCAAAATATCGTTCGATAAATGTATTCGAGCGAACCGAGGAAAAATAAACGGCGTTCGTTTATTTCCACACATGCATTGGGAGTTTCATCTTTTTCGTCGGAGGATTTCGACCGACTGAAGAAAGAGTCTATAAGCTGGTTAACTTGGGTTAGAAGAAAAATGAGGTTAGTTATCAGTTTCAAAAACAGTTTTTGTTGCCACGAGATTGATAACTTTCTCTTGCTATATTATTGCTATGTAATTTTGTCACAATTACTCTTGAAGAGGGAAATAACTGCTATAACTGTTTGGTGACAAAGGAAGAATATGTTAAAATAAATAACGGAGGTAAATATATCTTAACATAAAACTTTCTATTCCATGAATCAGCATAAAACAGTTTGAGGCATGGTATAAAGACGTTGTATCATGACTTTGAGGTTAGGTTAACAAAAAGTCACAAAACAACTCTAGTTCGTTCAACCCGTTTGGTAAATGCCAGATGGCCCGCTTCGTTGGAGTCCTCTATCGAACAGCTGTGAGGAATTTGTGGTCGGTCCCAATCTCGTCGGCGAAGATTAACCGAACTTCACTGTAGTTAAATCTGAGAGCTCAGACATGTTTGCTTTTGAATTAAGAAATATGAATGAATAACCTAAATGGTTACAGTTATTCACTACATACCTAATGATTACTACAAATTACTTCCGACCCAATTAACATTTCAAAAACAAAGTTTTATTATTTTTTCAGTTCCATTATAGTAGATTGAAGTGTGATAATGCCTTTATGAATATGTAGATTAAGTAAACACGGTAATATCTTTCTACACAGTATAGTGCGCCTTGTTTCATTATAAAACGGCAAGAACGAGTAGCGAAAATGTTTCCACAGATTGCTTGTATACGCCTGAATATTAGATGAGATTGTCATATGTGACATAAGAATACTTATTAGCAGGAGTTTTCAGCATTTATGCCGTGTTAGATGGTAATGTAAACCACCAAAAAATTAATTCATATTATATTAAAATTGAACTCTTTTTCATATATATTCCATTTTCATATATCAAACTAACTGTACAACTGTTGTTATTTCTAATATGTCACTTTTCTTAATAAACTACGGGCTCAAAAGTTTGATGAATTGTTTTTTGAATACAAACATATAACAAAGTAAACTTTAGTTTCATTTTATATATTTAAAATATATTGTCACAAAGTAACGGACGAGTCAATCAATTCTTTGAAATTAGCAAGTAACGCAGAACAGTCCAACCTCTACTTCAAACTAAGACTTAAACAACGGATCAGCAGTGTATAAAAAATGATATTTATCCAAGATATGTGCAAATTAAGGGCAATTCAACAACAATCTCCGGACAAAGGACAATGCAGGAAGCAAAGCTGACATGGCTAAAGGAAGAATCATGCAGATGGTTTAAAACAAGAGACACCCTTCTACTTCATGTAAAGGTATTGCATTCAAAATTTACTTATAAACTCCACCCAATAGACTTTCATATTTTGGACGATAAAGCTAGGTCACAAATAAGTACAATCACTCATCAAAAATAGCTTATTCAATCTCAAAAATAATATAGATTAATAAATAAAACATAACTCAAACCAAGAACAAGCCAAACTATCTAATCCCCAGAAATTTTATAATAGATTTATCATCTTGTCAAGTGCACAATTCTCAGAGCCAGCAATCGAATTGTTAGAGAAGGGACCTAAATACAATCCACCTCTAAAGAATAATAATATGGAAACTATTTTAACCTAAGTAGAAATCTCCCCTTCAAATCAAGACCACACAAACTTTCCAAAAGAACAGCAACTTTACTTAACCACACAAAAAAACAACTCCCTGCACACCTGAACAATCAATAATCAAATCGATACAAAAAAGATAAAAAATGACAAACTTGCAGTCACTAGAGCTGATAAACGAAACTCAACAGTAATTTTAAATCAAGATCAATACATCTAAAAAAAGATCCAACTGAACACATCCAAAATAAACTTAAAAATACCCTAAAAAACACTGAAATTTTCTCAGACAGAGAAAAATATTTTCTAATTAACAAAAACCCATCCCCACCAACTTTATATGGTCTAGTAAAATTGCACAAGGTAGGTGAACCAATGAGACCAGTAGTATCCTACTCAAACACTCCCCTCAGGGAAACCACAAATAAACTTAACCAAATGATAAGAAATGTTATTAATTTTAAACCACAATTTTCGGTAAAGAGCTCTCAAGATCTGGTAGAAAACTTGGAAGATGTCATTCTTCTCGAAAGCGCGAAGTTAGCTTCCTTTGATGTCACTAACATGTTCTCCAACATTCCTAATAAGGAATGCATCGACATAATAATTACAAAAAAACTGATCCCGTAATTTTATATATTTAAAATGTATTGTCACAAAGGAACGGACGAGTCAATCAATTCTTTCTTTTTTGAATACTATCCTTCCATCTACCTAGTCTGGAAACCATATCAAGGATTTGATAACGATTTAGAGATTTCGAAACATGGTTCTTTGTAAATAATATCTGATGTACCCAATACTATTTATAAGCTATATAAACTCACTACTAAGCATGAAGCTTGAGGGCACAGCCATATCCTACGCAGATGACACGGCTCTGATTTTTAGAGGTCACACCTGGATTGAGACTAAACAAAAGGTTATTTTAGGAGTAAACCAAGTAAAAAATTGGCTCGAAAGCTTTAAGCTCTCACTGAACATACAAAAAACAAACTATATCGCATTCTCCCCAGTAAATAAAAACAGACCGGACTTTGACAGCATTGACATAACTGAACATGACTCCATTAATTCTTGTGAAAAAACAAAATATCTTGGGATAGTGATCGACCAACATCTTAAGTGGAACCACCATATAAACTATGTAGTAACCAGAATAAGAAAGCTCGTATACAAATTCTATATCTTAAGAGAGATTCTCAATAATAAACTTACTGAACTAATATATAAAGCTTTAATCGAATCTTTATTACGCTACGGAATCACTGCATGGGGTGGTGCCTATAAAACTAATCTAAAACCACTACAGATTGTCCAGAATTATGTACTAAAGGTTATACTTAGAAAAAATAAATTATACCCCACAATATGTTTATATAATGAGAAACTTTTAAATATTCGGCAATTATACATTCTATCTACCTGCAATTATATGCACAAAAGGGAAAAAACAGTAATATCCATTCACCACAAACATAACACGCGCAATAAGACTAATAAAAATGTTACTATTCCTAAAAGTCAAAAAACCCTCAGTTTAAAATCTCTACATAACCTTGCCTCTAAGTTTTATAACTTGTTGCCTGTCGCAATTAAAAATATAAGACAACCAAAACAATTCAACAGACACTGTAAAAGTTTTATATTTCAAAACTATATTATCTTTGAAAATATTGTATAGGTGATTTTTTCCTTTTTACTATTTCCTTTGTTCTTTCCTTTTCATTTGTTCTCTTTTGTTTTTTTGTTTTTTTTCTTTTTTTTCGCCACATAGGTTAGTAAGTAATGCAACATGTAATAAGTACTATTTTCAGAATAGTTTTAGAAGATAACATAAATATAGTAATTTATGTGACACATACAGGTATAAAAGTGTACCTAGGTGTCAAAATACAATTAGTTATAGATATGACAACAATTATTGTATATTGTAAAATATAATTGTATTAATATCCAAAAATGAATAAAAATGAATCTGAATCTGAATGTATCTAAGTTCTTCAATCATATACAGAGTGATAAAGAAGTAGTACAAAAAAAAGTCCAGTGAACGCCATTTTATAGCCTAAAGTGGATATGCAGGATTCTTCACGTTATTCGACACGACATATTATAGCTAAGCTATTTGTTTTGAATAAAAAAAATGTTCAGGGTGGATATGACCCTAATGGAGGTACACTTTAAAACTATTTTCATAATGTACAGATTGTCCCAAAAACACGAAACGTATAAAAGTTACATTTCATTTTCAGTTCCTACGAACAAAATAAAAATTACTTTCATCAAGTTTGCCGTACTAAATCTTACGCTTTGTGAAATATTTCATATTTAAATCTTACGGTTCTTGAAATATTTTATATTTTGTGAAAATGTAGTAACAGTTTAAATGATTAAATTCTCAACAGGTATTTTCATTTTTAAAACCATTTTCACCCTGGAGTCTACTAACGGATTAAGTTTTGTGTAGCACTTATGAAATTCACTAACTTATACAAGGTGTCCAAAAAGTTTGAACTGGTAATAACTTGTTTAATTTAAATATATCATCCTGTCTTTTATGTCAGCAGCAGATGTAGAATTTCAGTCTTTATCGAAAAGTATTAAGCTTTCCCATAGCTAATGTCTCACGTTCTCATGAAAAAATGTAAATATTCATAAAGTAGGCTGGTTCTAATCAATTTAATATTAATCAAGTCACCTATAGGATTTTGACAGATCAGAACTAGTTGTACAAAACAGAGGGTTTGTAGCAAATGTCAGTTATTTCTAATTTAGTTATAATAGTGGTAGTTTTTGTTTTTTCCATTTCCATAAGAACGAATTGATATGATTTTTATTCTTGGAGAATGTCTGCAAAACTGCGTACTTGCTTCGCGAGTTTCATATAACCAAACCACATAAAGTGGTTTTCGGGCGACTGTTGACTCAATTTAGACAAACTGGGAGTATTGTGCAGCTTTCCGAAACATAAGCTAAGCACTGTTGTCAGCAGAATACGTTTGCGTTTATTTGTTTCATTTTGAACACATGTTATAAATATAAACTTTTACCTTTACATCTAATAAGTAATTCATTTATTGTACACTCTTTGGTTTTTTCAACCAATTCTGGTCTGTCAAATACATTTGCTGCTGAAATAAAACACATGTGTTTTTTTTGCTTTTAAAAAACAAAATAGGTGTCGAAAATTTAATCATTAATTGTTACATTTTCACAAAATATGAAATATGTCCCAAACCGCAACGGTAAACCTCAATGAGAGTAACTTTCATTATGATCGTAGCAAACTTTGATACGTTTCGTGTTTTTGGGCCCCTATCCACACTGAACATAGTATTTTTAATCCAAAACACAAAACTTAGCTATAATATGTCGATGTCGTGTCCAATAACGTGTACTTATATGTAACTTTTCGGAATTATTTTGTTGATATACACAAAATAGGGCCAACATAAAAACAACCTTCAAATGGATACATAAAGAGATATGAATAGCAATAGGTTGCTGCCGCAGCCGCATCTGCGATCCGCACCTAATAAATCTTACCTTAAATCAGTGTTTGCCAAGAAAAGTGTAAAGTATAGGACTTGTTAAAGAGTGTACTAACGATGAGTCCATTCAACATATTCGAACATTGGATGGACATCAGTGTTATTTTTCAGACAGACTAAATAAGTTAACGCGACAAAACCTAATCTGTTTGACCTTCAACTTATTCATTTATTATTATTTTTTATCATATTATAATTTAGGTAAGCTCAATTATTGTATTATTGGTTTTATTTACATTAGTAATTGTTAAAATAAAAAAAAAATAAAAAAACATACCTTTTAAAAGTACAAAATTTAACTAATACTGTTATTACATATGTTAAGAAACGATGTAATTTTAAAATTCGTAAACAAAATAAAAATTATGAAATTCTTTGGCATATCTATGCTTCTTTTCAAGTAATCATTATTGAAACGTGCAAGTTTGACCATATAAGGCTTTCACCGAAAATTTCACTGTAGTTCAATGAGTAAGAAGTTTAAAATTTACTTAAATTAAAATTCTCTTGTCAGACATTATAGAGTAAATTTCTAATTTTTCGATTCTCATAACAAGAATATATATAAAATGGTACTTCAACGACGACTTAATATTAAGTTAATAAATTAAAAGGCGTTAAAAAAAACAAATTCTTCAATAATATAATTGTGGCTCTAAAAAGAGCCGTAGTTTAAAAATGTAGTTCAAATGGTCTATTTGGAACTGGTGTATTTGGTTACAGCTTTCGTTCCTTCACTAACAGTGTGTTTTGCTAATTCACCGGGTAGTAAAAGTCTTACTGCCGTTTGAATTTCTCTGCTTGCATTGTACGTATTTAAAAAAAAAACATTACGTATTACCTGTACTATTTTCGTTTCATTGGAGTGCTCACTTTGTTTTTATTCGTCGCCCTTTATATAAATTTGTATATGTATACATATAGGTTTCTTGTACTGTTTCTTACATTTATTTAAATTTATTATAATTTCCATATATCTAACAGCATGCCTTTTTCTGGAATATTTACTGTTATATTTTCCTAAAACACTCGTTTGATGTCAACTGAGCTATTGTATATTTCACACATTGTACTGAAAATGAAGTAGGTAGACCCCGCGTCAATGATAAAGAGTATGATGACGTAGATGCACACGGAGAGATTCTGGCGACTAGTGTGGGCGCTCAAGCTCGAAACATGTGTGACGTCATTAAAAACCAGTGGTGGATAGTCGTTATCCTACGCCATCAATATTTTCTTTTAATTGCTAACCGTCTTTGAAATGATCTCCCCAGATGTGCTTTTCCAAATGAAGTCAAATCCATACTATACGCCGAGTGGCCTAGATATAGGAAACTGCACTGGCAGAGGATGGGTTAGACTTTAGCCGTTTGTAAACACCGGTATTGTCGCAGGAATATCAATAGCCGTATGTAATTTCGTCAACTTAATACCGTTGGTACCTACGGTTATTGTGGTGCCCTGTACCATTTATTCAACAGAATAACTCCTGCTTGGCGCCAAAAGATAGTGGCCATAAGCATTCCCGCTGACGAGAGCCGATTAAAAGAGAATATGGCTATTTTGAAGACTAACTAGCGGATGGAATACAATGTGACAGCACAGGTGACGCGAGTCCATTAAAGTTAAGGGATGTTAAAAATTGTTATTTACGATAAAAGTGCAGTAGCTTTATCGAGGATATACAAGCTGAATTAAATGTAAACTATCAACAGATTAATATTAACAATATCTGTTACTAGGTAGGAATTTATTAAGGGAAATCCCACCGAATTGTGATGATCAAATATTGAAAGGGTTTAATATCGTAATTTAGTACGTAAATATTCAAAAGTTAAGTTAATTTCTAAACTTTCCCATAAATTAAGTTTATTTATAGTATGAAGAATTTAAAACTGTTGTAAAAAATATGATTTTCTTCTTTGACATGATTAGAATGGGTCTAGTCATTTTTTTGATGAACTTCTTTTATGTTCCGCAATTATGGTTTTAATTTTGTGTACACAACCACTTTCAATTGATACAACTCTATTTTATTTTCTTTGTTAGTTTTGGGTTTTAAGTTTCTTGCCTAAAGTGTTACTGTGTTTTGTATGCTGTATTTATTTCTTTTTGTTTTAACTAATTTTCTATTTTCTTGGTGTAGTATAGCGAAACGCGTCGGATAATAAGAAAATATGTGGAAATTAGACCTAGTTTGTTTTTAATTGCAATTTATTATAAAATAATATTAACCAATCTTTATTACGAAAAGTTCGCCTCTTTCTTCTTTACTTCTCTTCTTCTTACATCGGTTTTAGAAAATCTTCTTCAATTGTGCTACATACACAAAATTTGGTAAATTGCATTAGTACCTATTGTTTAATATGTTAGCAGGTTTTGAGGTTGTTCAAATAAAATAAGAGACTGCTTCTTTGCTACGTCAAGGTTTTAGTATAAGTTAATTGAATTTTGAATTGAACAAACAATTAAAAATCTGATCAACTGAGTTCTACAAAAGGTACAAATGTTTTAAGTATTATTTATGGCGTTTAATGGAAAATATGAAACGCTATTTGTAAATAAAAATAACATTATAATACTTCTTTGCATGATTAAAATAATAAAATATTATCTAAGCAGACAAAAATTTGTAGAAGAAATAATTATTTATGTTGACGGTAGTGCGTTGAGTAAGTGAATGCGCGCATCTAAAAATTGTATATCAAGATGTGTAGAAAAACTGACGAGACGGGTGACTGGTTGTTTGTACAACTTCGCCTATAAACAGACTGTCAAAAAAAAAGGCAAGGGTGATTCAAAGTTTTAAGAAAATATATTAGCTATAACATCTCTGTGCTAAACTGCTTGTCTTGGGGTTTTTAGATTAGATCCTACCTTAATTTGCTGGGTGTGAACGTGGAATCATTTGGTCATAATGATTGAACAGTGGATTTATAGAACCTTTCTTAGAGACACAATCAATATCATCAATACAAGTCATTGGGCTGGGTATTAACTTCTTACAAACACGGTTTTCGGGAAACTTACGCAAATTCTACTGAAATGTGATTACAAAAAGAGCCAGAGAGTAAGATGCAGACAGAGCTAGAGATTAGACTTCTTTCTAATGCGGGAAAGGAGTCACACTTTTTGTTTTACTTGTTACCATGGTTACGTTATGGCAGAAATTTGTCAAAAGCGACCTGATTAAAATGAACACTTCTGTAATAAGTTTAGGGCGATTTAGGTATAATTAAATATTATTTTTATAGGAGAATTTATATATAAATGTAGGGTTTTTAACAATAGGTAATTAAATAGAAAAAACAATAAAAATATAATTCCCGTGTTGGAACTAGTTTCCTAATAAGGGGTCTACTCTGAAAAATTTTCGGAAAGAACATTAAATTTAATCAAAATGTAATTTTAACTTTTATGCTATTTATATTTTTTATTTGCAGGTGATATCATGGATATTCTAGCACTGACCAATTCCGGAATCAACTTTATTTTGTACTGTACCATGTCCAGACAATTTAGGATAACATTCAAAGAAGTATTTCTCATACCAATTGTCAACCACTTTAGTCCCATATCTCATTATTCAAACATCGATAAGACTGGCGAGAAAACGCAAATATCAGCGGTCTAGTTTCAAGTTATTTTCATTAGGATTCACGTTGTAATTTTAGTACCGAAGGTAAGTGTAGAACTGTAAGTACTTTAGTTTATTATAGTAGAGCGATTGACCGAAGGAATTACTTTATTCGTATGTTTTTCATAAATTGCAAATATTAAGGTGAATCAAAAAAGGAGCAATGCGTGCAATTGTTATTTCCATTAGATTGCGGTGTTTTACAATACGGCTCATGCGCTATGGTTGTTAAATATATTATATCCATAGGGGTTTCAATTTAAAAAATTGAAGTGTTACATGAAATCTTTTTTTGAGTCACCCTGTATAAATGAAAATTAGTTTAAAAAATTCAAATCTAAAAATTAAAATCGACGGGTCCGAGCGCTTTTCCGAAAAATTAGAGGTTGAATTTATTCGAACCTATTTGTCCTCACTAGATAATACTGTTATGAAAATGACTTATACAGGGTGTTTTTTAATTGAGTGCCGATACTTAAGGTTGTGAATTCTTGGGTGATTTTAAGAAGAAACGTTAATATTAACATATGTCCTAAAGCACTTCATTTTTGAGCTACAGGAAGCTACAAAATTTCATAAAAATATCTAAGAGTGATTATAATTATGATAAAAAGTTATTGCCCCGTAAATCTAACCTACAACGGGAAATTGAAAATAACTCAGCCGGTTTTGATGCTACAAAAAAAATGTTAGCTTGACAGAGCGCGTAAGCTCGAACAAACCCGATCCCGATATCTCAATGAGTTCGCGAATTAACGCGATTTTCAACTGCAAAAACAATAAAATTTAATTAATCATATCTCGAGAAGGGGCGGAGTTGGGGCATCATTTTTTCGGGAATTAACGGGCGATACCGAGTACTTTGATGGGCCGGAGGCTGGGGTTGGTGGGGCAATTAGGAGGGGAGTAAGGGGGATTGGAATTTTTTTACATAAATGCTAATAAGTAGTTTATTAATCGAGGTACGGGGATCTGGCCGGATTCAATTTGTTCGTGTTTTTATCAGCTACGAGGTGGGATTGGCGAAAAATTTTTATTTTATCAAATGCGCGCTGAGCGCGGCATACAAGAAATGGCCATCTACGAAAATACTTTAGATATTATGTTTAATTTTGGTATGTGTTAATAGGATATAGAACCTCAAATTTTAGTTAGAAAAGTTATTCAATTGTTCCACCAGTGGCGTCGCTGCAAACGTGTCATTGATATTTTTTACAAAAAAGATGGTACGCCACTGATATTTTTCCATATGGATATTTTTTCTGATTTCCCTGTTCAATTCTCCATGAAAACGGTCTCTTGAGTTTTTCTCGTCAGACCACAAATTCATATTTGAAACTCATTATTTTTAACATTGATAAAACAATTAATGATAATTTTTTTTTTATAAAAATTGTTGGAGTGGGCAATTCGGGCGGAAACATGCCTTTTCATTTTTATTTTCGCAAATGAACAAACCCGAAAAAAAAATTATCATTAATTATTTTATCAATGTTAAAAATAATGAGTTTCAATATGAATTTAGTGGTTTTAATTAATCTGACGAGAAAAACTTAAAGAGACCGTTTTCATGGAGAATTGAACAGGCCAATCAAAAAAAATATCCACATGGAAAAATATCAGTGGCGTACCATCTTTTTTGTAAAAACTATCAAAGGACATGTTTGCAGAGACGCCACTGCTGGAACAATTGAATAACTTTTCTAACTAAAATTTGAAGTTCTATATCCTATTAACACATACCTAAAGTCAACATAATATCTAAAGTATTTTCGGAGATGGCCATCTCGTGTATGCCGCGCCAAGCGCGCATTTGGGAAAATAAAAAATTTTCGCCAATCCCACCTCGTAGCTGATAAAAAAACGAACAAATTGAATCCGGCCCGATCCCCGTAGCTCGATTAATAAACTACTTATTAGCATTTATGTAAAAAATTTCCAATCCCCCTTACTCCCCTCCTAATTGCCCCACCAACTCCAGCCTCCGGCCCATCAAAGTACTCAGTATTACCCGTTAATTCGCGAAAAAATGATGCCACAACTCCGCCCCTTCTCGAGATATAATTAATTAAATTGTATTGTTTTTGCAGTTGAAAATGGAGTTTGTTCGCGAACTCATTGAAATATCGGGATCGGGTTTGTTCGAGCTTACGCGCTCTATCAAGCTCTTCAATTTTGCTTCTCACATTTTTTTTGTAGCATCAAAACCGGCTGAGTTATTTTGAATTTCCCGTTGTAGGTTAGATTTACGGGGCGTGCCCCCCTACCCCCCATGCGGCGCCCCGCACAATTCATTTCAGAATGTCGAGGGGATCCTACTGTATCGATTGAGGAAAAAAAATTACTCGATTTAGTCAAGGGATTTTCGAATACCATAACGACTCCACTATCAAATTAATTTATTGATATAGATCAAGTCTCAAAAGAGGTCGGCGGGTGTTAGGCGGTGTTGTGGTATTGCATTGCAAGATTATATTTATAAGTATAATTGTAAACGCACATGGTCAGTTTTGGGCAACAATACGTCCTTGACCCGGGATTGCCAGTTTTTCAAACTCTTTAGGAAAAAAAACTACAACTTTAAGATACATATTCTCTTATCATGTACCACCCCGCCAACATAGCAGTATCACACAAATTTGAAATCACATCACATTAATCATTATTATAAATTATTTCACAAAAAATATTTAAAATTCGTATAAACATGTGGGAATTTTCACGCGACGCCACATACCTCTTAGACGAACGGCCAAGCACTGAAGAAACAGCGCCGCGTGGCGAATGATCAACGTTATCGTTCGGCCGAAGTCCACGTTTGGATCTGGCAGCGCTAGATCGTCGAATGACCTAGTAATGCTTGTTGACTGTGTGAATATTTTATTATTAAGCTATCCATGAGCATCAACCGGTGGCCTTTCGTGTTGTGTATATCGATTATTTCTAAATGACGCTACTAAATACAACAAAATAAATTTTACAGTTCGGATCCTTTTCGGTTGAAGTGCAAGTTCAAGAATGGTTTGCCGCTCACGAAAGGGTGATTAGGTGAATGGACTTTAACTAATCTTGTAGAAATGTTTTTAAACGATAGGAAATTATGACAGTGGGTGCCATGTATATTTTTGAATGTCTCATGTAGGACTAGGAATAAAAACTTATTTCAACAATTAAGTTCTCAGAATTACAACATAAGATCAGAATATTTATCTTAACCCTAGGCCCGACTGCACCAGTGTCAAAAGAATCCACAGTATAATCTGTGCATAAAATTATTCAATAAATTACCAGTATAACTTACACAAATTGAAAGTGCAACTATTTTTAAAAAGAAATTAAAAAATTACTTGTTAACCTGGAGTCATATACTCTGGATGATTACATAAATATGTAAATAAAAATAACTGTCCTATGGGCTTAGTAACGTATGTCAATTGTTATCTTTATGTAACAAATATGAAGTATATATTATTAGTCTCTGTGTTAATCGCCCTTGGATTGGGTAAACTGTCCTCAAACAGATGAAGAGCTTCCTATCATATGTCACTACGCAACATAACCGTAACACCACTATCGTATATACAGTATCGGAACAAGATTTTAAAATCCGTAGTTAATCAAATATGTTCCCACGATGACAGCTGAGACGAAACTCGTAGATATTTATATATTTGAGTTCGAGATTGTATAATCTTCCTGTATTAAACTCTCTCGGAAACATTTTTCTTGTTAGGTTGTGAATCTGAATTTCCATTAAAGTAATGAAAATCATTTGCTTTAAATATTTTGAAATTGGGGTTGACAGATTTACCTAATCGTTCTAAAACAAATACTGACAAAAGAGTCAAGAAAGGACGGAGCAAATGTTCGGGTTAATGGCCCTCAAAAGCGTTATTAGTGTCATGTTTTAACTCTTCGCCATAAAAATGGGATGAAATTGTTTAACCTAAAAGAATTGTGCCAATAAAAAAGACATCAAGAATATTATTGCCATAATATATTATAATTAAATGAAATTTTTCCACTTAACTTAAAATATATTTTTTCATAAAAAGCTTTTTAAAACCATTTTTATATATAAAGAACAAAATAATTTAACTCAAATTGGTACTCTCATAATAATATTTGGGTCCGTGGGTAAAAAAAATTAAGTTGAAGGATTGAACTGACACGAATTCGAATAGGGTCTCAATATTTAGCGAGTGAAAGAGATGTCAGTAATACTGGTCTTATAGGCAGCGCTCCATCAATATTGGATCAATCCAATTATCAATACTTTAGTGTAACTCAACTACTTAAGGAAATATTGACAATATTATTAATCGTGTAGGGTTGAATAATACGGATAGAGATTGTAGTAGATTGTCGAAATATTGTCAATATTGGTTGATATCAACATTATTGAACGTGTAAGGTACAGTTGTATTCATTGAAAATGGGGACAACTCTTATGACTAGTTTTACCATATCTGCGTAAATTAGGCTTTCTGATTGATTTATTGTATTTAATGTTATGAGCAAAAAGCATTGGCGTTGCTAAACAAAATAAAATAATCTAATTAAAGGTATACCAGAATTTCTTACCTACATTTAGATTGAAAAACCTTCTCGTCAGTGAACATTGCTGCGTTCCACAGCCGATAGTCGCGGAATATATAATTTAAGGTGAAAACTATCGGAGGCTGTCTACGTTTATCTGTGAGCATTATTTTTTATGCAACTACTCAGCTTTTTTTAGCTCCGATTCTTTTGGGTCAGCAATAAGGGCCAAGGGGTCGTCGCTTACTTCATTTGATTCCTTATTGAACGATCCTGGCATATCACATTTACCACTTGCACGTTTTTTACTATTTTTATCGGTATGCATTTTTAATGGTTAATTTTTTATCGTTATCCGGCAAGCCGATAATATTATTTATTTCCGGTGACGATAACTTTCCCATTGAACTGAGTGAAAAACTTGTTGTTGTTTTCATACTTTTCACATTGGTTTTTAATGTTTTTTTTCTCACTTTCCTCACCACCGCTTGTATCCATAATTCCAACTATTATTTCCTATGAAATTTCGCGAAAAAGAACACTTTTAATGGAAAGCGGCCAAACGTGCTATCGCCAAACACAATAAATTAAATCTGTAAGAATACTATAACAATAACATTTTAAGTAATCTTTGTAAAAGGCCGGCGTATTTTTTTACAAAGTAGCCCCAAAGTTGAAATTTGATAAATTTCAAAAAATCATAAATCGATGACGATCACGATGAACTTTCACAAAATAATATTTTTAAAGACTTTATTTGCAGTGACTTATAGAAAACCCATAAATAAAAAACTTAAAAGATTTTCATATTTAGTTACCTTTTGATGTTGAATTAAGTTTAAGACTTTGTTTATATAATATTAATATACTATAACAACCAAAAAATTTAAAGACAATTCGATCCCCATTAAAAATAATAAAATAAGTACATAAAAGAACACATCATCTGTAAAGAATATGACACTTTATAAGCAATAAATCAATATACAATACATGCACCCGCGGATATTCCTGCTTTGATAAAAATGACAAATTCATACTTTAATAATTTGCATGTCCCCAGATACGTCGAAATGCTAGGACGAACCCGCGACTACTTTGTGTTATGAGGTCACAAAAGTGACTTACTCCTACTCTGTTACAAATGTCATAATGTCGCTCGTCATCATTTTAGGTATTAACCTTAGATCAGGTAAAAGAGGGGATAGCGCGCATCGTACTCCGGCAAGGCGATCGATTTTTTCCAGTGGAGTTCGTGTGATCGTGTGCTTTAATATTTTAGCAATATTCTAGCAATATTTTCTGTTTCCTACGTTTTAGTCTACTTTATAAATTTATAATACGATCTTGTTTGTGTTCGATTTAAGGTTCCCATTGAAATATCCCGATAAATGTACACTTTGGGTAAACAATATGCATCGAGCAGACTGGAGTCCATCCCAAAATGAAAGGCTTTGTTCACAGCATTTTGAAGCCCGTTGGTTCTACAAAAGTGGAAACAAGACTTACCTGTTACATGAAGCTGTGCCGACTGTATTTAATCATGTACCAAAAAGTTTACAAGTGACCAAGCAAGAAAGGAAGTTAATTTTTTTTAGTTATGTGGAATTAACTTATCTTAATGTGTTGTTATTTAGGTACATAGCAGGGTGGCCCATCTTATGCAACCTAGGAAAAATTGAGCTGCCACCCCTCAAAATGGTTCCATTTGATGAAAAAACATCCCTACTAAAATTTTATTTTGATCGGATACCAGGAAGTGCAATGCACCTGCAACGTTAATTCTGATAAAAATGAAAAATTAATTATTACTGCAAATCTGTTGTCTTTGTAAAGGCAAAATGTATTACAAAACAATATTTTTAAATTAAATGTTTGGTCGTTCCCTTCCCCAGACCCATCCCCAGACCAGTTTTGCCTTATCACGACTCATCAGTGAAGCTAGGATCTGATGAAAGGAACGATGTAAGAGCCTATAATGACCCTAAAGTGATTGATGTGTTGTAGCACTTTGTGTTGCATCTCACCAATCATCAAGAACAATACGATGGCTTAGGCGCAATAGGTCGTAACCCTCAAAAAATTCGGTTTTGCGTTTTTAGCGCAATTCGATAATAGACGTCAATACTAATGTACCTTCAATAGATCGTAACCCTTATTACTGTATAAAACGCTCTTTTTTTGTTATTTCAAAAGGTCGTATGCCCAGCGAATGTAAAACCTAAACGCAATAGGTCGGAAGCCACTAAAATTACTTCTGGTGCAATAAGTCGTAACCCGAACCACCTGTTTTCTGTGATTAGCGCTCTACCAGAAGTTGCTCCAAATAAGTAGCTATTTGGTGTTTTTTTGGCCTACTTGTTAATATAATCGGAGGTAAGTGTATATTTTTATCGTTGACATAATAGATATCACGAGGTATACTATCTAAATCAATATATTATTGATTTATCTGTTGTAAAAAACCGCGAAATCGTAACATAACCTCAGTTTTATTTTATGGGTTACGACCTATTGCACTACTGTTTAATAGGTCGTAACCCACTTTGACCAGTCAATTCTTATAGTGATAATGACAATAATTATTTAGGCAAAGATGTAATGATTTTCAAATTAATGGTTTAATTATTCTTAAATTATCATTCTCATTTAAGTCTTTGCGTTGCAGGATGTCCCAACGATGTGCCCGTATAGTTTCTATGGCAACAGAAAAAAAATCCATACAGACAGATACTAGTAACAATAGCCTATCTGTAGCGGATAATAATAACATTCAGCTTTTCGCTGATCTTCAACCAAATACCTCCTACGAATTTTTGGTTTCTGATACAGTCATTTTACATAATAATTGCCTTACACCACTGGAACCAGTTAAAGTTGATTATTTTAATAATTTATCACAAAGACAAGATGTAGTACCTTATATTAGCGTTCACACTGATGACAACCTCCCAGTAGATCAGCAAGTAGAAGTTATATGTATAAATAATGAAATTCCTCAGTATTCAGATTCCGTAAATTTAGAACCACTAAAACCAGTAGAGACAATTCATTTCGGCAACAAACCCCAAGAAGAAATACCCCCAAATCATGAATTGGTAAATTTGGAGCAGATTCAATTACAGAACGAATTCACAGATGATATTTATTTAACTCAAGAGTCAAATTTAACTGCCTTAAATACAGACAACGCCTCTAAACACAACGAATTCACAGGAGATATTTCTTTAAGTCAAGAGTTAAATTTAACTGAAATAAATATAGACAACGCTTCTCAAAGTATGCTTGGCGATAATGGTATAGAAGAAGAAAGCAACACAAAGCCAAAAGGAGGAAAATCGGGGATCCAAATAATTGGGATAGAAACAAAAATAAAAAATTCAGAATGAGTGGAGAGAAGTATATGGGCTACACCAGAACCAACACAGGAGTTATAGAACACGACATTGAAAGGCCTGCTCGCAAGATGGGTGATCCATGCATGTGTAACAGTAAATATAAATGTAAAAGTTTTTTGGACAACAATAGACAGGAAATTTTTGACAGATTTTGGACTTTAACATGGGAACAAAAGAAAATGTATGTAAGAAATTTAGCTCAATACATCGAGAAGAAAAGAAGCTATACTGCTGATATTTCTAGACGAACAGGGACCATTCTTTATAATCTGCAGCTTGATATAAACAAATTGCCAGTTTGCAAGCGTATGTTTATGTCTACTCTTGGAATTGGCGAAAGAATGATAAGGAATTGGCTCACTGAAACAGTACAGCATGGAATGCCGTTGCCAAAGAATAAAAAGGATAAAACCAAAAAACAAATAGATGATGCAGACAGAATTAAATTTGCAACAGATATTATTAACCGTTTGCCAAAGCTACCGTCTCATTACTGCCGAAAATATTCAAATAAACTTTACCTTGAAGAACGTTTTAATAACAAGACAGATATATATAACGTTTACACAGAGGAATGCATTAAAAATAATAAGTTACAATTGTCAATATTTACGTTTAATAAAATTCTACAAGATAATAACGTATCCATACATCAACCCAAAAAGGATCAATGCGATCTGTGTTGTTCAAATAAAGTCGGACAAGTTAATGATGAGATATACAAGAATCACTTAATTGATAAAGATAAAGCGCGAGCAGAGAAAGAAAGAGACAAGGCTGATGCGCTGGAAGAACGATGTTACACTATGACGATGGACGTTCAAGCGGTTCAGTTATGCCCTAAATTATTTGCTAGTAAGTTGTACTTTAAAAGGAAGCTTCAGGTTCATAATTTTACAATATATAATATTGCGACACACAAATCTGACAACTACTGCTGGAATGAAAGTGAGGGACAGCTAGTTTCATCAGTGTTTACAACATGTATTATGGATTATCTGAATCAACATTGCCTAGAAGAGCGAAGGCCAATAATTATTTATTCCGATAATTGCGGATACCAAAATAAAAATGTAACACTGGCAAATGCACTATTATCCTTTTCCGTACGAAACGGTATAATGATATATCAGAAGTACTTAGAGAAGGGTCACACTCAAATGGAGTGTGACTCTACTCATGCACTTATCGAGCGAAAGTTGAAGAACAAAGAAATTCACATACCCAGTCAATACTCCCTAGCAATAAAAGAAGCCAGACGGAAGCCATTTCCTCTCGATGTTCATTACGTCACACATGATTTTTTTATGAAATATGACGATAAAAATAAATATACTTACCAATCAATACGACCTGGACGAATCGTAAATGATGCAAAAGTATCTGAAGTAAAAACTTTTAAATATTCTCCAGAAGGAAAAATATTTTACAAATTAAACTATAATGATGATTACGTTGAATTGCCATGCCGCTCAAACACACAAAATATCAGCAATGATCCTCCATCTAGGTTATACAACGACAGAATTAAAATAACAAAGACAAAATTTAAGGACTTACTAGAACTTACTTCAGTATTGCCACAAGAAGTAAAGGCCTTTTACTCAAATTTACCATATAATTCGGAAGATGATTTTGATGAGATTCAGGAACATGCGTCTACGCTAGAGTGTACACAAGAAACAAACGATGAAGCAACGACCAGACAAAAAATAAATAGCGGAAATCCCAGTACAAAAAAGAAAACCACAAAGCCAAATTCTACAAATCGATCAAAAAAGTTTACACAAGAAACAAAAGATAAAGCCACGACAACACAAAAAATAAACAGCGAAAAAATCAGTACCAAAAAGAAAACTACGATGTCAAACTCTACAAAAGGAGAGAAAAAGCGGCAGTCGAAGGGGCGAAACAAATGATTTTACCTTACAGATAATAATCTCTTTTGACGTTATAACAAAATAACTTTCAAAGTATGTGTTCAGAGGCGTTTTATTTTGTTTAAAATAAGTTTTTTTTAAGTTTGATTTTTTCAAAATAATTTATGTTAAAATGTTGTTTTAAAAACATATTTTTCATGTTCTTTATAATGTTACAATAAATATCCTTTGACATTATAATGAAATAGCCTAAGAAATAAGTGTTCAGTTGTATTTAATTTTTTTAAATAAATATTTTTATAATGATTTTCTAAGATAAAATGTTTTATTCAACATTGTCTTAGTATACTAATTGGTCGTAAGCCATACATTTGTGCTAAATCCTTTAATTTAAATATGTAAATATGACGTAACTGACAAAAGGAGAGATTGCAATAGAGCGTATCCCACAAAAAACAATAATACGAAAGGTAATTCAAAAATACATCCATAAAATATTTTTCTGGTTGTTTTAGTTAAAATAATTGACCAATATATTATCAAACATTGTCATGAATAATCTATCTGTGAAGTTTTTTATGTCTCCTGTAAAATTTACTATTTTGGGCATACGACCTATTGCGCCTAAGCCATCGAATAGTTGTTATAATATTGAAAGCACAAAAGCAAGAAATATATTCTCTATTAAAATAATAATATGCTTAATGGGAATAAATGGGTAAAATAACACTACATGTATACTTTCTCAAATTTGGAGTGATAAATTTATAAAAAAATAATTGAACAACAATTTGTACATTAAGTCATACAAGTTTACTTACTATTCTAAGACCTGCAACATTGTCTCTTTTTTAACATTTGGAAAACGTGTTTTATAATCCTTAACAACTTGAAGTAAAAATTGCTTTTGCTCTTCGTCCTTAGTTAATATTTTGTTATATTCATTAATTAGCTTGATACCTCTCTCAGCTGTGTCATTTACTACTTTAAGATTATTAATAATTTTACACTTTTTGTAACTTTCGTTTTTATTCCAAGTTGCTGGATCGCTTTTCAAAAATACTGTAGGAAATTTCAATTTTTGAAAAAAATTTATAGAAGTAGCGGATATAAAGTCGTAAATTTCTTTATTTTCTATTTGACCTAAGTCCCCTACTATTACCCGTTTAATGACCTCAAATGCCACAAATGGTTTTTTAGTTTAACACATGCAGCTTTAGATATACTGTCGGGTTTGTCGTGAAATGGGGCCTTTTTGCCGAAGGTGCTGTAAACCAGGCTTTTATATAAATATTTACAAGAAACAAGCATATGTCGTTAATAGCTGATTTCTCTTTTTGTGTTAGTTTAAACTGATCTCGAAAGAAAAATATTTTTAAGCAATAAATGCCTTTAGACATCCAGTGTGCATGATGAAATGCACCAGGACGATAAAAAGTCACGTAATAAAAATTCTTTATAATCATCGCGGGGGTGTTGTATTGTTGTTAGGAATGAATTTATAAAATCGACAACTTCAGATTTTCGAGGCTGCAAAATTTGCTTAACTATTTCGACTTGAAAACCGTTTTAAATTAGTTCGGTCTATTTTAGGCCAATATTCTTTAAAACGTTTAAATAAGGCAACATCAGGGCCAGATGACGAGGGCATTTTTACATCAAATACGCTTCGCAAAACTATTTCGAAAATATGATGTCGAGAAGGAAAATATAAAATGTCTCTTTCTAATTGTTGTTGCAGTATTGTAGCTGCACCATTTAAATACCCTAGATTAGAGGCTGTGGTGTCACAACATAAACCAATAATCTTATTTTCTAAATTCCAATTAATTAGAGTTTCATAAACTGCCAAGGATTGTCCTTTACCTGTCGAATGCTGTAAAGGAGGCACTCCAAGCAACTGCTCCACTTCTCCACTAGTAACTACTACAGCAAGTCTGTCCACATTCTCCATCCCCGTCAAGGAAGGCAGGAGTTTTCCATCCCAATGAACTATTGGTGCCAAAAGATCATATCCTTTAAAAGTTGCTTTTAATTTTGCAGCCCTTTCTCTTCGCATACGTTGCCTACTTCGTTGAAGAGTTGTTCTACTTATAGACAGAGACGGAACATCATGTCCTAGTGCTTCTGCTACTGCGATCAAAATACGAACTCCATCTCTATCGCTTATCCTACAGGCATCAAATGCAGCTACTATTTTTGGTGTAACAATGTTAGTTGAGATTTTTCTTGAAGACTTCGTTGAAATCGCTCCGACAGTATTTTGTGCTTTTCTTCACCTACTTTTTCTGGAGCAGCCAGCTGGTAGTCGATGCCATACATAAACCCAGGGCGACCTTTTTGCTTCTGACTGATTAAAAACTGTTTGTCCTCTTCAATTGTTATTAGGGCGTTTGCGTGGGATATACCAAATAAATCGTCCCTCTTTTCCACAAATGTTTGTTCTTTTTGTTTTGCACTTTCGCTCTTTTTCTTAGCTGACTTTTGTAACGCTCTCCACTCTGCGTAAAGTTATGGGAGCTTTGTCCCAAAAAATAGAAGCTTCTTTAATAGTTAGCGCAGCACTATCACGTAAACTTAGTTTCACTTCACGCATGTTAAAGAATAAAACATGCAAAATTTGTTTCTTTGAAGGCAACTTATTACCAATAATTTGAGGTGTATAATGTCCAATTAAGTACACGATACTATCTTTCCGTAAATTTCGATTCCCAGACATCACGATGGTTTTTTAATTTCACAAAGAAAATACACAGACAACTTAATTTATCTCTAAGAAGGTCTGTTGCATACTAACATAAGTAATAAATTATTAATAGGGGGTTACTGGCTAAGCCGCTGGAAATACACAAAAATTCCAAGAAAACAGCTACCTGTACAGGATTAGGGATATTTTTAGAAGTGACCAATTTGGTAATAAATATTTTAATTACAGGCAACAAAACAATCTGACACCGATCTACCCCGCAATGGCTAATAAAATGAGGATTATTTAATAAAATATTGTATGTACCAGGTACCTAATATTTTGACCTGCTGGCGGCACGTGTTCCTGTTGTCGGATTGGATTGAATTTTTGGTGGTTTTATTTTTTAATATAAAGGAACATTTTCACAGGGTGGCCCGGTAAGAATCTTAAAAACTTTTTTTCACCCCTATGGAGATGGGCCACCCTAGTACATAGGCAGCATAGATTAATTTTTGTAACAGGCCACAAAAAGATCGCTGTTGGAGAGCCCTATCCCAACAACATCTACACAAAAAAGTGAAGAAGAAACGCCTCCCAAAAAACAGCTACGCAAAAAACTGTTTCAAGTAGTGCAGAAAAGCAAGCAGAAATCTAATAAGATTAAGGTGTTGGGTCAAAAACTGAAAAGGTACAAAAAGAAAGTTTTGTGCATGAAATAAATTTTAAGATAGTTGAAAAACAAAAACTTATTAAACTCTAATACTTTTCGATTCAATGTTTGACATAGCTCTAGAGTTAGGAAAGCGCATACTTGGAAAAAAAACTAAATATTCTCCTGAACTTAGAAAATTTGCCATAACACCTAAAGTATACAATTATGTTCGTAAGGAATTTAACACCTGTTTATCCCATAAAAGCACCATCGGAAGGTGGTTCAAAAACGTTAATGCTGAACCCGAATTCACCAAAAAATCTTTTGATACATTAAAGCTGCAGGTACAGTTTTCAAAAAACCTACTGTGGTAGCTCTTGTTCTAGATGAAATTTCTATCAGGAAGAAAATTGAGTGGGATGGCAAAAAATGTTATGGCTATGTTAACTATGGAGTTGATTTAAAGGATGATAGTAATGCTGTGGCAAAGGAGGCTTTTGTGCTCATGGCAGTATGTATAAATGGTAAATGAAAATTACCAGTTGGTTATTTTCTTGCAGACGGTTTAACTGGAGAGCAAAAAAGTAATCTTGTGTCGCAATGCCTAAAATTAATTTCTGAAACTGGTGCTTATGTAGTACCTGTTACATTTGATGGTGATCCATCTAATATTGCGATGGCAACTATTTTGGGCTGTAATATAGACTCAGGAAATATTAAACCCTATTTCTCCATTACTGATAGTGACATTTTTATATTTTATGATCCATGTCACATGATAAAATTAATAAGAAATACGTTTGGAGAAAAACAGTGTCAGTGGATAACCATAAGGGTTATATTAAATAGGAAGTACACTTTATTAAACTGTTTAATACTATTTTCGATATTTTAAACAGTAGATCCCCCATTCCGCCAGGGTTTAAAAAGGCATTGTGCTCTAATAATATTGAACAAACTAAAACTTTCATTCAACAAGCAATTCAATATATTTCAAATTTAAAGTTTCAAGATGGGGAGTTAATTATTAATTCTAGAAGGAAGACAGGTTTTCTTGGAGTAATTATTTCTTTAAAAAGTTTATTATTATATGATGAATTAATTATTAAAACAAATTTATGACAATATTTACCCCTTTATAAAATAAGCCAAGAAGACCACTTGGAATTATTTTTCAGTTCAATTCGTAGCCGGGGTGGTTGGAACAACAATCCTACATCCCGCCAGTTTACTGCAGCTTATAAAAGATTGCTAGTAAGGGCGGAGATTCGAGAGGGAGGTATGGGCAACTGCATACCTCTTGAGGATATTCCGATTTTAGTGGGCAGCAGATCAAAAGACCCTGAATTAAATATAGTTCCAAGTAGGTTTCGGTTGATCGATGAACCTCAAGCCAACTTGTCTTCTCTTGAGAGTGTGTGGCTTGATCATGATTACTTCATGAACAGCAACATAATAAGTGAGTGTTCCTCACAAATTATAATATATATTTCTGATTTCGTTGTTCGTCGACTTCAGACAAGTGTTAAATATGAACCATGCATTGAAGCACTTCATGGAGAAGAAACGAATTTTCTTAAATCCTTAATAGCTAAAAAAGATCATGTGAATACTTTCTAAGGATTTGTGAAAATTCGTTACATGACACAAAGACATTTGATAAATTGAAAAATAAAATTATGTGTGATTGTTTGCAACTGGAATATTTCAATTGCCTCAATCAATCGGAAACAACCAGCAATCACATATATTTTTTGATAGAGTCTATTGTGTCAACTTATTTAAAAATTCGAATTCATTTCATTTCATAAAAGAAATGTGAGATATCAAATCCTACTCGAAGCCAACTAACAAAAATTATATTGTTTAAAGGTCAGTAAAATAGGATTTGTTTAAATGTATTGTTATAGGTTTAAGTATCCTTTTCTACGACCATGCGTGAAATACACTTTCACGCATCACTATACTAATACGTTAAGTACAACTTACTGTCATTATTAAAAATTATTATTTAGAATTTTTTTTAAATTTTAAGCTATAAGATCGAAAAAGTATAGTATGCAATATTTGCGTGATGCCAACTATTATACACTCGTTAAACCCTATATCCACGTACTTTTTATACAATGTACTATTCCATAACAATAAATCATTTTTAAAAAGTTACAGGCTGTTTAATTTTAATAATATAGGTATTAGGTAAGCAACATTAGACAAAACTAAAACCATGTATTTAATTTTGTCTTCCTATAAAAACTTTATATTATACATCTTAATATTCTTTTCGGTTTAAAACCTAGGCTTTTCTAAAATAATTGATTAGAGTTTTAACGCGGAAAAATCCTCCATTCCATTCCTCTGAATAGTCCATGGTAACATATTTTGTTAAAATTATCTAGTATTATGGTATCTATAATATGTCTATTTGTGGGTTGCTTTTTAATCAAACAACTAAAAATCTGATTTGCCAAAATCGAATAAAACTTGCAGGAGCTTTTCTGGAAGCAAAATCACAACAAGCCATTAAGGATTTAACTAAATCAGTTGGAGGTCAGGATGATGCTCCGTGGTCAGTAGCCAAATCAAAGAGAAATCAACGTAAAACTGTTACAGTGTTACAGTACTGTGTACAGTGTACAGGCTTAAATTGCCAATTAAAGGCGGTACCTACTTACGAGTATTTTCATATATTTAGATTAGATCGGTCTTGCACGGAACAAGATCTAAAAACGTACTTATGTACCATGTTTCCCGAAGTAACATGTTATAAATTGGACTCAAAATATCCGAGCGAATACTCATCATTTAAAGTGGGGGGTAAATGAAAATCATGCCGCTAATATCATGGACTCGAATTTGTGGTCACTGGGAACAAAAATTAACAATTTTTTCACTTGAGAAAAAAACACTTTAAACGGGATATAGCGACTTCTTCTATGGACAGTAATAGAAACATATTAAGGGTTAAATATTTGTTTGTTTGTTTGCTTATGTCTGTTGTATGGTTTATTTAAATTTTCGTACCCACTTTTGTATTATTTTATATACAATATGTTTTAGTGAAATTTTAATTAATTTACTTTATTTTTATTGTATTACACTTGATTTATTAGTGTAATCATGACGTGCTACAATTTCTATTATACAAAAATGTGGTAAAATAAAAATATGTTTAAGTTTATGTTTATGCTCATGTAAGTATACAAAATTTAAGAATTTTTCATTAGTTTAGGAAGAAAACTTGTATAATATATTTAGAAGTTATAGTTATACTGTTGCGGGATGTTAAGTATGTATGTACTATATTTTTTAGAATTTTATTTTAGGAGTAAGCGATCGGTAGACTTTGAGTGTAGCGAGTTCTGGAGGAAATTTCAGAAGAAGTTAATATGTTGTTGCGACTCCCTAAATGAAGTAATGCCGATTTATTTGATTATTAGGAGACACACTCGCTTGCTCATTGTGTATCGTCAGATTTTAAAATATCGATGGGGATTGCAAAGAAATTCAGGGTTGTAACAAACTCACAATTTGTAAATTTTTTTGATAACTTACTTTATACAATATATCGTAGAACAATACGATGGCTATAAAACTATATTAATTATTTTAATATATTTCTCGATTTATTATTTAACACATCTTGCATTTGGTTTTAGCTCATAAAAAGCTGTTCCAAAATGTATTTGCGTCTTCGTAAAAATACAGTTTACACAATTTTAGTGTACATTTGAAGAATTTCTCATTAATTAAGTTTATTTTAAAAAGTGAAATTTATAAAGAACTAAAAAAATATTTTTATACAATTGTGTTTATATAATGCCAAATATACTATCACATTATTTATATTTTAGGGAAAAATTTGGACTCCATGGTATACTTAATCGACAATCCAAAGTTGGATATTGTGCATATATGAACCATGGCCCGAACAGTGTATTTTATTTAATAACAAAAAAGAGTTATTATCAAAAGCCAAAGTATTTTTATATTTGGAAGGCACTGGTGGATATGCGCCGTCTATGCATTTTCCACAACATAACAAAAATGGCCATACCACGTATTGCTTGTGGTTTGGACAACAAAAGTTATGGTGTGGGGAGATGCATGGTGGTGTATTTATTCTGCCATTGTGCACAAATCAATATAACTATATGTTTATAACTATTTTTCTGCAAACGTTAACTTAAAACAAATTCATACACAGCAACGGTGTTTTTTCTGTGAACGGTCATCGTCGAGTAGCGATTTATGATTTTTTTAAAATTTATCAAATTTGAACTTTATGGCATACACGTGCATTTTAAAAACATTCTTATAGGGTATATTATATAAAACTTTTATGCATTTCATTTTATTTCATTAAATTAATTATAAAGATATTAAATTTTATTTTAATTTTCAATAAATTTTTTTTCTTGTTTCCTGGTTCGGTCCTAATTTTTAAATGCATAGAGAACATTTGCATAAACATCAATCGTTTAATTATCTTGTTTTTAGATGTATGTTAAATCAAACATTATTATTTTACACAGTACATACAAACATGAGAAATAAACTTCGCATGTGTTATATTATTATTTTGTACTTGTACATATGGTGCAGATTTGCCAGGCCCGCAGCAGATGCACGCGGCCGTAGCGGAAGGATCGGGACGGCCGCATTCGACGCGAAATGCTGGGGTTGCCAAAAGCCGTTGCTAACCTATCTTCGGTAAATTTAAATGTGTTAAAGCAATATTTACTAATAATTACAAGAATTTCAGTTATACAATATGCCGAGGGTTTACAAAAGGAAGTTGGAAGCGCGAAACTATTGAACGAAGAATCTATTGAGAATGCCCTACAGAAAATCATCGATAAAGGTTGGAGTATAAGGAGAGCTGCAAAAGCATATAAGATTCCATACGGCACGATGAATAACAAATATAATGGACGTCAAATTAAGGCAGTGGCGAAAAATCTATTTTTAGTCTTAATGAAGAAAATACAATTATTAAGTGTGCAGCTGCTTGCAGCCAATGGGAATATCCTTTAAGTTTGAGAGATGAAAGGCACATGGCAAAAAATCGATTAGAAACACAGGGAAGTACAATAAAAAAATTTTAAAACAATTTACCCGGAATTGAATGGGTATATTCTCTCCTAAAACGACAATAATGAGATCACACAAAAACTTCCTGAAAAAATATCAAAAGAGCGTCGTATCTCAAGATATCTTAACCGAATATTTTAATAACTTACGCACAACATTAGATGGAATTCCTGCCTCTAGTGTTTATAACTACGATGAGACCAATTTGCTTGATGATCCAGGACGACAAAGACTTATATATATCGTCGAGGTGTAGAATATCCTAAAAGAGTCTGCAACTTTACCAAATCGGCTACTTCGATAATGATGTGCGGATCGGCATCTGGAGTTTTGTTGCCCCCTTACATTATTTATCGGGCCGAGAAAATGTGGGCTCAGTGGACTGAGAATGGCCCAAAACTTGCACCTTGCTATGTCGATAGATGTTGTGCTCGATATAATCGGACAAGCCATGGAGGGCTGGATGCGTAAATATTCGGCGACTGGCTTCGATCAACGTTTATGCCACACGCGAAAAGACAACAGGAACGAAAAATACTTATAGGAGACAACCCTTTACTGATGATGTGATCAGGCTATGCGAAGAAAATAATATTGGTTTTGTATGCTTACCTAAAAATGCCACATGGACGTGGGATTTTTTAGACCATTCAAGATGTCCTGGAGAGAAGTTCTCCTAGAGTGGAAAAAAGTACATCCGACACTGGTTTCCATTGATAACAAGGATTTTCCGCAATTACTACAATCAACCCTAACTCGAATGGATAACAACACATTAAAAGAAAAGAAGCAAAATGCTTTAAAACGAAATCCTATTTCTGCCTTTAAAGCGACTGGTATTACTCCATTTAACCAAAATCGTGTTTTGGATAAACTGCCAAGAGAAAACGTTAATGAAGGTCAAGTGGAAAATATACTTGTAGACTATTTAAAGGAACAAAAATTTACAAACATGCCATCCAGACGCAACCAAAAGCGAACTAAGCTAGTGGTTGAACCAGGATAATGACAATTCGGATGGCGACAGTGATTCCGAGGACTTGTATATGATTTTGGGACAAAATGTAGAACTTGTACAGAAAGATGCTATTGGAAAAAGAACATTTTTAATGGTAAAAGTACTAGGTGGGCTTCGAAAATCAGTTACTTATCATTATGTAGTGATAGTGCAAAATGTATTAGAAAAGTCGGAATTTGAAGTTTTGGGAATGAAGTCAATAATATTCCTGAAGCGTAAGAAGACCGAGTTTAAAATACAAGAAGATTACGAATTTACCGTTGATGACATTATTTCAATTATACCCAAACCTACTGTGAATAATAGTCGGAACTTCGTGAAAAATGTATTTAACAATGTTGTAGACGTGAAAAAGAACTATAACTTATTTATTGTTAGGTACAAAACAAGTTTAAATTTTTTGGTCTGCGTTACCAATTAGTTTCTAGATTTTTGTTCGTTGAGTGTAATAACTTTGTTTATTGCTCTAGAATACGTTTCCTGTTAATTTTTTCTGTTTTGCGTTATCTAATTTTCGTAATTTTTTGTTCTTTGCCTGTAATAAATATTTCAAAAATTGAAATCTAATGTTTTTTCTAAAGGATCTATCCATAAATCAAATGATGACCAATGTCCCTATGAAAATTAAATTCGTCATAAGTTTTGAACGCATTGATCAAATTTGCTCCGGGTCAGATTGATCGCACTCTATTATCTTCGTATATGTAATATGTATTAGTGTTAAAACCATTGTTGTGATCAAAGTCACCCCATATCAACTATGAAAATGATCATGGAGTTTATTGGTTTTTTGCCAGCCTATACATTTTTTTGGGGCTCTGGTAATAGGTAATATTAGGTAGTATGGACGGACACATGTCACCAAGCACTTGAAATTGAGAAGTGATATTTTTAAAAGTTATACAAAAAAATGTAAAAAATTTTTTGTCTTCCTATAAAAACTTTATATTATACATCCTAATATTCTTTTCGGTTTAAAACCTAGGCTTTTCTAAAAGAATTTTAGAGTTTTAACGCGGAAAAATCCTCCATTCCATTCCTCTGAATACTCGATGGTAACATATTTTGTTAAAATTATCTAGTATTATGGTATCTATAATATGTCTATTTGTGGGTTGCTTTTTAATCAAACAACTAAAAATCTGATTTGGCAAATCGAATAAAATTGGTCACAATGCCGCACCATCTGACCCGTCGCGAAACGAAACCACGGCCCAGCAGGTTGCAGGAGCTTTGCTGGAAGCAAAACCACAACAAGCCATTAAGGATTTAACTAAATCAGTTGGAGGTCAGGATGATGCTCCGTGGTCAGTGGCCAAATCAAAGAGAAATCAACTTAAAACTGTTACGGGCACAGGCTTAAATTGCCAATGGCGATACCTACTTACGAGTATTTTCATATATTTAGATTAGACCCATCTTGCACGGAACAAGTTCTAAAACGTACTTATGTACAACATGTTATAAATTGGACTCAAAATATCCGAGCGAATACTCATCATTTAAAGTTTGGGTAAATGAAAATCATGCCGCTAATATTATGGACTCGAATTTGTGGTCACCGGGGACAAAAATTAACAAGTTTTTTCACTTGAGAAAAAACACTTTAAACGGGATATAGCGACTTCTTCTATGGATACTAATAGAAGCATATTAAGGGATTAATATTTGTTTGTTTGTTTGCTTATGTCTGTTGTATGGTTTATTTAAATTTTCGTATACACTTTTGTATTATTTTATATACAAATGTTTTAGTGAAATTTTAATTAATTTACTTTATTGTATTACTTAATTTATTAATGTAATCATAACGTGCTACAATTTGTATTATACAAAAATGTGGTAAAATAAAAATATGTTTAAGTTTATGTTTATGTTCATGTAAGTATACAAAATTTAAGAATTTTTCTTTGGTTCAGGAAGAAAAATTGTATAATATATTTAGAAGTTATAGAGTTATACTGTTACGGGATGTTAAGTAGGTACTATATTTTTTTGAATTTTATTTTAGGAGTAAGCGATCGGTAGACTTTGAGTGTAGGGAGTTCTGGGCGAAATTTCATAAGAAGTTAAAATGTTGTTGCGACTCCCTAAATGAAGTATATGCCGATTTATTTGATTATTAGGAGACCACTCGCTTGCTCATCTGCCGTGCTTCACTTAAAGGTGGTATCTCCACTTTTTGTCAAAATGGAGATATGAGTATAAATCGGTAAAACGGATAATTTTACATCTTTTACCATAACTTTAAAGTGGTATATCATCAAATATACAAAACTATACGACTACAAAGAAAGTGGTATCTTCACAAGTTAGACAAAACAAGACCCTTAAAAGTGGTATCGACCATTACTTACCTATAAAGTGACATCCTAACAAAACATATGGAGATACCACGTTTAAGTCATTCTAGAAATTGGCGCGTAGTAGTACGCGTTATGTAATTAGTCAGTTGGCTTTGAAACATTGTCCTGTCCGCTGTCAAATGTTTTAATCTATTATTATCATAGTTTATTGTTTTGTATTGTTGTTAAGAAGTGTTAATACTGATAGGTGTACTTTTGAAAAGGATTTTACAGTCGCTGGAAAATACTGGTAAGTAATAACCAAGTATTAATTGTCTATTTGTAAAGTAAAATCACAAGCCTATTTTTTGGGTTAGGTTTACAAAATCTGCACTGTTTCTGTTAGTGCGGCCATGGGCGGATCGGGTGGGTGGATTATGATGCTTTATTAAAATAATGCGCTTTAATTGAGACAGTATTATTATTGAACATATTATTATACATCATGCCGGGTATAATAGCTTTATTACAAACCTATTTATTGTTGCAGGCATAATGTCTGGGAGTAGCAGATGTAAGAGAATTGTGCAATTGGCTCTTACAGACAAAATTGTTCAAGAAGAAGCCAAACCCGTTAATGCTGATTTACATCCAGTGCAGCAAATGGCTTTTGCAGAAAAAAATTTACAAGAAGAACCAGAACCCGCTTATGCTGATTTACAACCAGTGATTTTTTACCCTAAGCAATCGCCGGTTTCTATTATAAGAGATAATGAACCGTCGTCGTTAGTGCAAGAATTTTTGTCTTTAGGCAATTACGACTTAGGAAAAAAAATACCGAAAGAGCCAGAACCCATTTACGCCAATTTACAACCAGTAATTTTTGACGCTGAACCGTCGGTTTCTGGTATGATAATAGTTAACAAACCTTCAACGCAATTCCTATCATTGGGCAAGTCAGATTCAGACTTATCAAAGATTTCTATTAATAATCCGGTAGCAAATAAAGAGCCCCCAAATAATTTTAATTCAGATGAATCTATTGGAGATCGCGAATTTGCTATTGAAAATGAGGACTCTTTATCAGAGAGTGACATGCCGCTGTCTCTATTAAGTAACAAAATTAACCACCTGCAGGATAACACAAACAATATTGAATATACAAAAAAAGGTGAAGTAAGAAAACGTAAATTTTTTAAAGAAACACTCACAACAAGAAAGAAAATAAAATTGTCCGAAAATAAAATAAAAAATCTTGAGAAATACGCAGTGAAACCAGCTTGTGAAAATAATACTTGCAAACAAAAGTATTGTTCCTTGTTATTATCAACTGACCAAAGAAAAATCATTAACACACAATATTGGCAAATGACGTATAAAGAAAAAAGAAATTTCATTTTAAGTTCGGTAGTATGCCAAGAGGTTAAACGCCATCGAGGTTCTAATAATTCTAGAAGAACAAAATCTCTTCAGTATTTTTTTAAAGCTAATACAGGAGACAGGATACAAGTATGCAAAAATAAATTCTTGGCTACCTTAGGATACAGCAAGAACAATGATCGCATAATTCAAGATTGTTTTTCATCTACACAAAATATTAATAATATTTGCCATGATAGTAGCAGACAAGGAAAGCATGCAAAAATTGCTAAAATAGACAGGAACTTAATAAAAGCACATGTAGAAAGCTTCCATCCAGCAGTCTCCCACTACCGAAGGGAGCACGCACCCAACAAAAAATATCTTCCGAGTGACATAACCATTCAATTTATGTATTCTGATTTTAAAGAGAAACATAATATTAAATGCTCATATGAGGTTTATCGAAGTGTGGTCACTAAAGAATTGAACATTTCCTTTACTAAACTCGGTCACGAGGAGTGTGAAGCATGTGAAAGTTTTGGCTTGCATGATACCGAACACGACAAAGAAAATCTCTGCCCTGATTGTGCCCAATGTGCTTCTTGGAAAGTGCACATAAATAAAGCCAATGAGGCTCGAGCAGCTTACAGAAGCGATACTGAAGTTCCAGATACAAATTCGGTATATTTTTCCGGAGACTTGCAAAAAGTCATTATGCTACCGAGACTTGATATGTTCAAAAAGGTTATTTTTTGTCCAAGGATCATAGTGTTTAATCAAAGTTTTGTGCCATTGGGAAGAAAACAGAAACAGTTAGTTCCAGTTGCTGTTCTTTGGCACGAAGCCATAGCAGGGAGGCAAAAAGAAGATATGATAAGCGTGTTTTATAATTTTTTATTGGAAATGCGAGATTCTGCGAATATAGTGCTATGGGTTGATAATTGCGCATCGCAAAACAAGAACTGGGCTCTTTTTTCATTTTTATTATATATAATCAATTCGCCTGAAATAGCTACTCAGCAGATTGTCCTTAAATATTTTGAACCGGGGCATACGTTTATGTCTGCGGACAACTTCCACCACCAGATTGAACTGTGCATGCGCAAAAATCCTAAAATATACGATTTTGAAGACTTTCGTCGTGTTGTGCTTAAAGCGAACTCCAAAAAAGTAAGTGTTATTACCCCTACCAACTTTTATGAATGGCCAGATTGCTCTTCAGCTTATAAACTAAAAAAGCAAAAACCTCGCATCTATTTAAAAGATATAGTTCAGGTTCATGCAAAGAGAGGCGACAAATTTTTAACCTACAAAACTAGCTTTTTGGATTCCGAAGAGACTAAATTAGATTTCCTTAAAGCGGAGTATGCAAAAAACGGAATTACTTCTAAAGTTGGAAAAAAACCTATAAGGGGAATTACTGAAGAAAGAAAAACTAACATAATTAAAAGCTTATCATCAATCATTCCTGTCCATCATATAGAATTTTGGAAAAACCTTCCAACTAACAACGCGGCTTGTGATTTAATAGACAACATAGACGCTTGAAAATGGTTATTATTCGATTTTAGGTCAGGTCAGTTATGTTTAAGAATCTATCGTTTTTATATTCTTTTGTTGTACTTAATTTTTTTTAAAATAAATGTATCACGTTTCATATTAATAATAATACAACAGTGTGCTTTTTCAATCTTTTTTTACCACCCTTCAAACAGGAGTTAAAAGAAATAATTAATTACTTATCTTAAAAGTGGTATCCTTCCATACCACTATAAGACAAGTAAAATTTTTAATAAATTACCTACCTTAAAAGTGGTATCTACCATAACTTCTTTTAAACGCTTTAGAAAACCACTAAACTATTTAAAAAATGTAAACAATCAATATTAGTTATAATTTATTGCGAAACATTGATAAATATACTATTCTAAACGGTTGGGAAATACGTTTAACTTTAAAGTCGATTTTCTCCGTTTTAACAAACTTGGAGATACCACCTTTAAGTGAAGCACGGCAGTCATTGTGTATCGTCAGATTTTAAAATATCGATGGGGATTGCAAAGAAGTTCAGGGTTGTTTCACACTCACAATTTGTAAATTCTTTGAAAACTTACTTTGTACAATATAATCGTAGAACAATACGATGGCTATAAAACTATATTAATTATTTTAATATATTTCTCGATTTATTATTTAACACATCTTGCATTTGGTTTTAGCTCATAAAAAGCTGTTCCAAAATGTATTTGCGTCTTCGTAAAAATACAGTTTACACAATTTTAGTGTACATTTGAAGAATTTCTCATTAATTAAGTTTATTTTAAAAAGTGAAATTTATAAAGAACTAAAAAAATATTTTTATACAATTGTGTTTATATAATGCCAAATATACTATCACATTATTTATATTTTAGGGAAAAATTTGGACTCCATGGTATACTTAATCGACAATCCAAAGTTGGATATTGTGCATATATGAACCATGGCCCGAACAGTATATTTTATTTAATAACAAAAAAGAGTTATTATCAAAAGCCAAAGTATTTTTATATTTGGAAGGCACTGGTGGATATGCGCCGTCTATGCATTTTCCACAACATAACAAAAATGGCCATACCACGTATTGCTTGTGGTTTGGACAACAAAAGTTATGGTGTGGGGAGATGCATGGTGGTGTATTTATTCTGCCATTGTGCACAAATCAATATAACTATACGTTTATAACTATTTTTCTGCAAACGTTAACTTAAAACAAATTCATACACAGCAACGGTGTTTTTTCTGTGAACGGTCATCGTCGAGTAGCGATTTATGATTTTTTTAAAATTTATCAAATTTGAACTTTATGGCATACACGTGCATTATAAAAACATTCTTATAGGGTATATTATATAAAACTTTTATGCATTTCATTTTATTTCATTAAATTAATTATAAAGATATTAAATTTTATTTTAATTTTCAATAAATTTTTTTTCTTGTTTCCTGGTTCGGTCCTAATTTTTAAATGCATAGAGAACATTTGCATAAACATCAATCGTTTATATACGAGGTTCGTTTTTAATTATCTTGTTTTTAGATGTATGTTAAATCAAACATTATTATTTTACACAGTACATACAAACATGAGAAATAAACTTCGCATGTGTTATATTATTATTTTGTACTTGTACATATGGTGCAGATTTGCCAGGCCCGCAGCAGATGCACGCGGCCGTAGCGGAAGGATCGGGACGGCCGCATTCGACGCGAAATGCTGGGGTTGCCAAAAGCCGTTGCTAACCTATCTTCGGTAAATTTAAATGTGTTAAAGCAATATTTACTAATAATTACAAGAATTTCAGTTATACAATATGCCGAGGGTTTACAAAAGGAAGTTGGAAGCGCGAAACTATTGAACGAAGAATCTATTGAGAATGCCCTACAGAAAATCATCGATAAAGGTTGGAGTATAAGGAGAGCTGCAAAAGCATATAAGATTCCATACGGCACGATGAATAACAAATATAATGGACGTCAAATTAAGGCAGTGGCGAAAAATCTATTTTTAGTCTTAATGAAGAAAATACAATTATTAAGTGTGCAGCTGCTTGCAGCCAATGGGAATATCCTTTAAGTTTGAGAGATGAAAGGCACATGGCAAAAAATCGATTAGAAACACAGGGAAGTACAATAAAAAAATTTTAAAACAATTTACCCGGAATTGAATGGGTATATTCTCTCCTAAAACGACAATAATGAGATCACACAAAAACTTCCTGAAAAAATATCAAAAGAGCGTCGTATCTCAAGATATCTTAACCGAATATTTTAATAACTTACGCACAACATTAGATGGAATTCCTGCCTCTAGTGTTTATAACTACGATGAGACCAATTTGCTTGATGATCCAGGACGACAAAGACTTATATATATCGTCGAGGTGTAGAATATCCTAAAAGAGTCTGCAACTTTACCAAATCGGCTACTTCGATAATGATGTGCGGATCGGCATCTGGAGTTTTGTTGCCCCCTTACATTATTTATCGGGCCGAGAAAATGTGGGCTCAGTGGACTGAGAATGGCCCAAAACTTGCACCTTGCTATGTCGATAGATGTTGTGCTCGATATAATCGGACAAGCCATGGAGGGCTGGATGCGTAAATATTCGGCGACTGGCTTCGATCAACGTTTATGCCACACGCGAAAAGACAACAGGAACGAAAAATACTTATAGGAGACAACCCTTTACTGATGATGTGATCAGGCTATGCGAAGAAAATAATATTGGTTTTGTATGCTTACCTAAAAATGCCACATGGACGTGGGAAAAAAGCACATCCGACACTGTCTTCCATTGATAACAAGGATTTTCCGCAATTACTATAATCAACCCTAACTCGAATGGATAACAAAATATTAAAAGAAAAGAAACAAAATGCTTTAAAACGAAATCCTATTTCTGCCTTTGAAGCGACTGGCATTACTCCATTTAACCAAAATCGTGTTTTGGATAAACTGCCAAGAGAAAACGTTAATGAAGGTCAAGTCGAAAATATACTTGTAGACTATTTAAAGGAACAAAAATTTACAAACATGCCATCCAGACGCAACCAAAGGCGAACTAAGCTAGTGGTTGAACCAGGATAATGACAATTCGGATGGCGACAGTGATACCGAAGACTTGTATACGATTTTGGGACAAAATGTAGATCTTGTACAGAAAGATGCTATTGGTAAAGGAACATGTTTAATGGTAAAAGTACTACGTGGGCTTCGAAAATCAGTAACTTATCGTTATGTAGTGATAGTGCAAAATGTATTAGAACAGTCGAAATTTGAAGTTTTGGGAATGAAGTCAATAATATCCCTGAAGCGTAAGAAGACCGAGTTTAAAATACAAGAAGATTACGAATTTACCGTTGATGACATTATTTCAATTATACCCAAACCTACTGTGAATAATAGTGGGAACTTCGTGAAAAATGTATTTAACAATGTTGTAGACGTGAAAGAACTATAAATTATTTATTGTTAGGTACACAATAAGTTTAAACTTTTTGGTCTGCGTTACCAATTAGTTTCTAGATTTTTGTTCGTTGAGTGTAATAACTTTGTTTATTGCTCTAGAATACGTTTAATGTTAATTTTTTCTGTTTTGCGTTATCTAATTTTCGTAGTTTTTTGTTCTTTGCCTGTAATAAATATTTCAGAAATTAAAATCTAATGTTTTTTTAAAGGATCTATCCATAAATCAAATGATGACCAATGTCCCTATGAACAATTTCACCCCAAGAGCTTAAATTCGTCATAAGTTTTGAACGCATTGATAAAATTTGATCTGGGTCAGATTGATCACACTCTATTACCTTCGTATATGTAATATGTATTAGTGTTAAAACCATTGTTGTGATCAAAGTCACCCCATATCAACTATGAAATTGATCAGGGAGTTTATTGGTTTTTTGACAGCCTATACATTTTTTTGGGGCTCTGGTAATAGCCAGATTATATTAGGTAGTATGGACGGACACATGTCACCGAGCACTTGAAATTGAAAAGTGATATTTTTAAAAGTTATACAAAAAAAATGTAAAAAAAATTTATTAATTTCATCCCATTTCACGGTAAAATTAATCTTAATACCATAACCGTTGATTTATTAATATTTCTATTCGGATGTCTATCATTTAAAAAAAACCTGCTGCTTCTCTATGCGTTTTATAGTACCATTATCAAAACAATTCAATTTTTTTTTCTTCATAAGGTAATAACACCATTCTAGTGCCGCGTCCACACCAAACCAAAACAGCAACACAATGTTTTTCAACAATTTAGAAATAAATCGGCAATATCTTACCAACTTTTATGTTTTCTTTTGATTTTTAACAACTTATTGTTTTCTGCCAGGTCCACACCAAACCAACAAAACAACTTATTGTCTTCCCGTCGCGGAGCAGTAAACATCAAAGGGTTTCTGTTTTGTTCTTATTTCTGACAACACTGCTGGTGCGGTGTGTATAGTTGATATTGAATTCTGTGATCGAATTCGCACGGAATTAAAAATTCTAACTTGAATTATTTATTTGATAAATATTATTTTTTGCGAGCAGATATAACGAACCCGACGGCGCCTCCTGACCTAATTGAACCGATGCCGCCCAAGCGGTGTCGGGCTTGAAACAAGCCGTCGGTCGCCAGCAAAAAATAATATTTAAAATAAATAATTTAAGCGAGAATTTTTATTATCGTGGGAATTCGATCAGAGATTCAAATATCAACGATACGTACTATAAAACAAATACAAAAACGAAACATAGCAGCACTGACAGATAGAGGTTGAGAACTATGGATATTCGCAGCATCGATAGTGATCCACTATCAATATTTAATAGATAGTTTTTAATTGATGAAACCTTCACACCCCTTGAAATTAAAGTTTATTTACTTGTCATATCATTAATATCATATAATATAAAGGAACAATTATTCGTGGCTTTACGGACTGGTGATTAGCTGCTCTTGAATGCGGCGTGAAGTCCTTTTGATTCGCCTATATTTTTAAATACTCATTTTGTCGTATTAAGTATCATTTAAGTATATAAAATCCGGTATTTACACTGGCCATGTATCACAACGGATATAGAGAATTTTATAAAATCATGCACTGTGTGTGATAAATTTGGCAGAAAAAATTGTAAGCAAACACTTCAACCTTAACCTTAGCCTGGTAGGCCATGGGAAAGAGTAGGGTCCAATATTTTTACCTACGGTAATCAAAGTTACGTTGTTCTTTTTGATGCCTACTCAAATTGGCTCGAAATGTTACCAATTACGGATAAAAGTGCTGATGCTATCATTACTCAAATTGCGCCAATATTTTCCCGATTTGGTTACCCCAATGTATTGATAGCTGATAATGTACCATTATAACTGCTTTGGTTCGGTTTATGCAGAGGACCACCCTGACGTGGCCGATGGCATTGATATGACTGAGGCTACTGATGTACTTTAGTGCGACAAAGCTCAATATCTCTTTTACCGCTAGGGATAGCGGAAAACTTTCTTCACGAAAGTTATTAAGCGTTAAGAGGTGCAGCTTTTAAAATTATTTTCGGGCATACAGGGTGCTCCAAAAAGGCGGTGTGATAATATATGTCATGTTTCTACATATTTCTTAAATGGGACACTATGTACATTTTTACATATTTGAATTCACCGTAAAATTCTGTACATAGCACCGTAATTATTTTTATACATTTTTGCAACGTTGCCAAATAGATTGCAAAATTTCTAAAATTTGTGCAAAAACATGGTTCAATGAAATGTGTAATATTTCTTAACTTATACTAATTTGAAATAAAACATTTTTATGTCGGAAAGAGGAATGTTGACAGAAGTCCCCTATGATAACATATATCAATATTTTTATACAGGGTATTTTCTATGGATATGCCAACATTACGAAATTGAAACCTGAGTTTCGTAAGTTTTTTAAATGAAACACCCTGTATATGATTACTTTATCTTGTAGATATTTTAATCCTCTTTAATTTTTATTAAGGTCTTTCTATGCCTATCTCTACCAATCTTGGTGGTATTTCAATTTTTATTTAAAATCAAGCAAAAAAAAGTGGATGTATTTTACCATTGTTCCTTTTCTAGTCACCTATGACAAAATAAAAACAAAATGTGGTAATTTAAAAAAAATATATTTATTCATACGGGAGGATACGACACAAAAATATTTTAGCGCTTTAGCTTGTGAACAATTTCTAAAGTAAATTATTACCTAATTATTTGTTCATATTCGAACGTTTGTTCGAACAAACCCGAACAAACCCCCATTAACTTGAACACATAATTCAAAACGTTTTTCAAAAGAATCAGTCATGTTTCTACACATTTTCAACTGTTTTCAATCGAATTACTCGGCAAATGTCTAGAAACATGACTCATTCTTTTGAGAAACGTATTGAATTATGTGTTAAAGTTAATGGTGGTCACTATCAACAAATAATTAGGTAATACTTTGAAAACAGTTCCAAATGTGTAGAAACATTACTCATTCTTTTGAAAAACGTATTGAATTATATGTTCAAGTTAATGGTATGGTAAGTTATTTGAACAAATAATTAGGTAATAATTTACTTTAGAAATTGTCCACAAGCTTGAATTGCTAAAATATTTTTGTGTCGTGTCCTCTCCTCCTCCTCTCGTATGAATAAATAATTTTTTTTTAAATTACAACAATTTGCTTTTAGTTTGTCATAGGTGACTAGAAAAGGGACACTGGTAAAATACATCCACTTTTTTTTGCTCGAGTTTAAATAAAAATTGAAATACCACCAAGATTGGTAGAGATAGGCATGGAAAGACCTTTATAAAAATTAGAGAGGATTAAAATATCTACAAGATAAAGTAATCATATACAGGGTGTTTCATTTAAAAAACTTACTAAACTCAGGTTTCAAGTTCGTAATGTTGGCATATCCATAGAAAATACCCTGTATAAAAATATTAATATGTTATCATAGAGGACTTCTGTCAACATTCCTCTTTCCGACATAAAAATATTTTATTTCAAATTATTATAAGTTAAGAAATATTACACATTTCATTGAACCATGTTTTTGCACAAATTTTAGGAATTTTCCAATCTATTTGGCAACGTTGCAAAAATGTGTACAAATAATTACGGTGCTATGTACAGAATTTTACGGTGAATTCAAATATGTAAAAATATACATAGTGTCCCATTTAAAAAATATGAAATTTTTATCACACCGCCCTTTTGGAGCACCCTGTATGGCCGAAAATAATTTTAAAAGCTGCACCTCTTAACGCTTAATAACTTTCGTGAAAAAAGTTTTCCGCTATCCCTAGCGGTAAAAGAAATATTGAGCTTTATCGCACTAATTGGCCACCCTGTATATACAAAGGTATGATTGTCTTCCTTGGCGAACCACTTAGAATCTTATTTAATCTTTCTCTCAAAACCAATACCTTCCCAAAGGTATGGAAATAATCAAAAATGTGCCCTGTTTTTAAAAAAGGAGTAAAAGCTAACGTTAAAAATTACAGGCCAATCTCTTTGCCATCTTGTCCTGCTAAAATGCTCGAATTCATTTTATACAAGTATGTATAATAATCATGTAATTACTAAGATTAGTACTTACCAACATGGTTTTCTGAATAAAAAAATCAACTACCACCAATTTATGTAATATAACCCAGTACTTGGCAGAAAATTTGGACAACAATTATCAAGTTGATGTAATATACATTGACTTTGCGAAAGCCTTTGACAAAGTATCACATATTATTCTCCTTAAAAGCCTAAGCTCTGAATATGGACTGAATGAGGATTTAATTAAAAAATTTCAATCTTACGTAACAAAAAGATCACAAAGGGGGAGTTATCTGGTAGAAAGCCTGCAACGTATTACACAGCACTCTGAGAGAGTTATCAACATAACAAACAAACACAAAAAATAAAACCAAATGGGATCATCGTGTCTATAGAAAAACGAGACAAATTAAAAAAAAGACCTAACAAAAAATCCTACAGAACAAAAACGACAGGTATACAAAGAATACAGAAACAAACTAATAAAAACTAATAACAGACACTAAAAATATCTACTACAAGAATAAAATAGACGAAAACATGGGAAATGTAAAAAAAATGTTTAAACTAATAAGTGATGCAACAAATGAAAGTGTAACAAGGCAATTGCTGACGGAAATACGACAGAATGGACTAACAGTGACAGATCCCACGCAAATGGCCGATGTCTGTAGCGATTATTTCATTGATATTGTCACGAAAATAGGGCATTATCCTAATTCTCTTTATCTGTTTTATAATTATTATTTTAATTACTTTGAATCTAGTCCAAGCTTGTTTTGCAAACTGCACATAAACATAGGTTTGTTTTATTTATACTGGTCTAATTAAACAAAGGACGATCAGTATAAATAGTAGGTCGACAAGCTTGGACGACACCCATCCTCTTACGGAGATCGACGGTCTTAGTTGGGTCCGATAAGCGCTACTCTAGGGCTCGCAGACATTCGTAGACTGGTGTATCAGCTTGCTATAAGGAATAACCTCCCTCATCCTTTTTCAAATAGAGACGCAAATGCCGGTAAAAAATGGCTTAGAAATTTCTTCAAACGTCATCCCAATCTGTCTTTGAGAAAACCTCAAGGAATTTCAAAGAATAGAATAAAAGGTTTCACGTCAGAAAATATCAACCTTTTTTTTGATCTTCTAGAACCCGCCCTGGAGAAGATTAATTTCAACCCCCTTAGAGTGTATAATGTTGACGAAACTGCAATCGAAGATTGCTAGAGTCATCGCTTTAAAAGGAAAAAAACAAGTCGGGGCCGTAACAGCTGCAGAAAGAGGAGCACTAGTAACTGTAGTAACATGTAAGAATGCTGCTGGAGGCTTCGTTCCTCCGTTGTTTGTGTTTCCACGAAAAAATATGAAGGCCGAGCTATTAGACGGGGCTCCAGCGGGGTCAATTGCTGAGTGTCACCCTTCAGGGTGGATACAGAGTCACATCTTTACACGATGGGCGCAACATTTAAAGACATACTATTCAAGGGAAATCCAGAATTGGTTAAAAAATAACCCTACTCGAAATAAAGCCCCTTTCAAATTTGCAAATTATTTTGCCCTGCTTATCAGAAATGTGCGACAGCTGAGATATCAGCGAATGGATTTCGCAAAGCCGGAATTTTTCCTTTCAATCGGAACATATTCTCAGACGTAGACTTTCTTATAGAAATACAGAGAGAGAGAACTCCGCCTCGAGTACTGACTCCCGATAACACTTCTTTATCCAAATTGAACGACACCAATACCGCAATTCAACTATCTATTGAAAGTACTCCCCCGAAACAACGAACCTATGGCGGTGTTAAAATCAAACGGTTGTCAAACGTTGTAAAACTTCAAGATTTCTCGTCTTTGCCATCTTGCAGTTCGGTACCTACTTCGAACAGGGGTCGTAAAGCTGGTTCCGCAGCGGTAGTACGCCCTATAAAAATGAATTGGAAGCTAGTGTTCAAGAACGACAACGAAAGAATCCCTTAAAAATAAAGGAAAGTCGCCAATACTACAATCCTTAGGTAAAACTAAAAAGAAGACCATTGGTAAAACTAATAAAGAAGAGTAAAAAGGTTGAAGAAGAAAGTGACTCCTCGGACTCCTTACAAGATCGTCCTTATGATGATGATTCAGATATGGACGCAGATGAAAACGGTGACGCAACATACAACAAACACGTATTTTTTGCACGAGAAATTTTTCAGCCGACCAAAATGGAGAAGCCTGGGTGCAGTGTACAATTTGCTTCCGATGGGCACACGAAGACTGTGCTGGTAGTGAGAAGACAAAAGCTTATGTGTGTGATCTTTGCTTTGAAAAATAGGTTCCCAATTTTGGATAGGCTATCCAATTTTAGGAACCCTTTTTTTTAATTTGGAAAACTGCTCTATTTTACTTTTTTTTAATTTTGATGTTCTTAAGATTAGAAATAAAAAAAATTTCAAAACGTATCCTGTTTCTGTTGAGGTTATAGCACATTTTAGGCACAGAAGAATTAATAAAATATGTTTTTTTCACACAAAAAAAGTTGAATAAAAAAACTATCCAAAATTAGGCGACCTTCCTCTAAAGTGTTGATTAATTTATCAATGAATGAATGAAATAGCCCGACATTATATTTAGTATACAATTTGGAATATGTGTGTTGTTAACGTTTAGTAATCCAACCTCCAAGAACTTTGCATAAGGACTTGGTTAGTTGCCAAAATGTTGGTATATGTTCAACAGCATTAATCGTAGTTCAGATATACCTACAATACATACGCTTGCTTATATTCCTGCACGGCCTAAAGTTAGTGTGACCTGCCTGATCTATAATCAATGTGCTGTAACAGCAATAATGCTTTAAAATGGTATTACGAAACAGACAAAATACATTTGATTACTTTATTTTATTTACATAATTTTGTGAAATATTTATTCTGTGAAATTCTTCTTCATAACTTAATCAATAAATACCAAAAATAATATTTTCTTTTTCATTTGTAATATTTTATATCATTTAATTTCTAAAGTTCTACTTCTTAGTAGAGATGGGACATACCGATAACCGCATGTCGCGGTAGATACCGTCGCGCGACCCAAAAATACCGCTACGAAATACCGCTACTAAATACCGTTAACTGAACTGAATTTGTGAAATGACACGATCAGCTGATGTTAAAAAAAGGTAATTTAAATATAAATGTAAAAAAATAAAGAGGGGTTTTAAGTATTTCAAATCACATGCAGCAAATGAAAACGCAGGCAAATCGTATAATTACCCACTAATTAAAAAAATTATTTGCGAAAATGTTATTATGTTCAAGTTTCGCTTAGTTTCATATAGGACGTTTGTGTTACGAAAATATGTTTTTTTAAATTCGTTTCACACACACACAAAACTAGCTGACCGCTACACTATTTAAACGGTGCGCACGCACACATATATATATATATATATGTCACATACCTTCTTGCTCCACCACCCACTAAATCGCGTCAACCGTCAAAGAGAACTACTTCGAACTCGAACAGGGTAGCACGACGCGACGTCATTGAAAAAATCGCCACATACCGTTTCATATCGTCTCTGCGAACCGCGACGGGATTCGTCTCGCTCCGGAGCGCCACCGGCGGCATACCCTTATGGACCCCACTGACGGTCACATTTGCTTGCGAGCATGCATGAACACATCGAGGCATGCATGCAAATTCGACAATGTGTGGTCAAAAACTGACGCCTTTTCATGCTTCTGGCGCGATGTGAAATGATCTGTCGCTGCTTGAATTTTTGCATTCGTGCCGACTGGCGTTATCAAGTGTGTGGCAAAAAACGTGCCAGTTGTCATTTTTTTTGTAGTTTACTTAAAGCAGTGCGTGCAACATTCAGACTTACAGAGAGTTATTGTATTAATTATGGGAAATAGAAGGTTAGAAGAGGTGTTGACAGACTTTATTAATACATACAAACAACATGAGTGTATTTGGAAGGTAAAATCCAAGGAGTACGTTGATCGGCAGAAAAAAGAAGAAGCATATAAAGAACTGCAATTAATTTTAAAAGGATATAATCCAGACGCTACAATCGAAGATGTAAAAAGAAAAATAAATTCTTTAAGAAGTTGCTTCCGAAAAGAGTTTAAAAAAGTTGAAGAATCAAAAAGGTCAGGCGGGGGCACAGAAGATACATATACACCCAATTTATGGTATTTTCAACTATTAATGTTTCTGAAAGATCAGGAAATACCTAGAAGGAGCGTGGGGAATGATGACTCTGAAATTGTGTTTAGCCAGGTAAGTAATGTATATTTGTTAAAATCACTTTAATTTCAAATGTGTTTAAACAAGTTTAAACCGTTTAAATCATGTTGTTTATCGTCAACAAACGCGAACAAGCCTGCCATTGAATGTCATCCTTAATAAACAAAGTTGTTAAAAGGCTTAAAGTTATATAAAGTTAAATAAAAGAAGTTGTTTATTCGAAAATACAAATTTGTATGATTTTCTATGCATTTACAGGACCTTTTGAATGAGCACAAACTTATTTCAATTTATTTTTTAGGAAGAAAGTGAAGAGTGAAAATCAAAGTGATGATGACATATCTCGTCCTTCAACATCAACAAAAGGAATTAGAGCAACACCTTTGAGCAGGCCGCAGAAAATAAGGAAAACTGAGTCGGACAATGTTTTAAAAATTGTAGGGGAGAAGCTACAATCAATAAGATCAGAAGATGAATACGACATAGTGGGAAAAAACGTCGCAGAAAAATTAAGGAAGCTGCAACCCTCCATGCGAATTTTTGCAGAGAAATTAATCCATGACGTTCTTTTTGAGGCTCAGTTAGGCACTTTAAGTCGCAGCGCGTCCATATGCATTTCACCACATGCACTGTGCCCAGGACAAGAACAAGAACTGCAAGAAACTTCGGCCAGGCAGTATTTTTCGACATTTCAAAATTTGTAGCGTATTTTTGTTTTGTTAATATTTTGGTTCCTATTAAATACATAAAAACAATGGAATATTTATTTTAATTCATTTATTACAACCAGGAGTCTTTTTAAATTAAGCAATAATATAAAAATCAAATTTATTGCTTCTATTTGGTATGAACAAAAAAAAATTTCTTAAATATTTTAAATTTAATTAGGGGTTAACACGATCATGTTGCCAAGGAACACGTCCTTCTTCGTTAAAATATTTTAAAAATATATTTCGTGTTTCTTTTGCAGCATCACTAGCATTTCGATTATGACCGCGTTGTAAGGAAACAAATTTTCCGTTATTATTATTTTGCATATGATTATTAATAATTTCACTCTCATTTCTTGTATTCATGTATGCCTCTCCACATTTACGTCTTAAAAAATTATGAAGAGCACAACATGCTAATACTACCTTTTCAACATTGGGCAGTTTAATATTTATTTCGGTATGAAAAATACGAAATCGTGTAGCTAAGATCCCAAAAGCATTTTCAACAACATTTCTGGCACGTGAAAGCCGATAGTTGAATATTTTCTTGGAATAATTTAATTCTTTTACATGAAATGGTTTTAAAAAATTAGGACGTAGTGAGAAGGCTTCATCGCCAATAAAAACAAAAGGTAATTTTTTCTTACTATTATGGACTAAACAAGCACTAGGAATATTTAACTGATTATTTAATAACTTATAGTAAAAATTAGTGTTTTCTATGACTCCTCCATCTGATACACGACCATTTGTTCCTACATTAATCATAACAAATTCATAATTGCTGTCAACAATTGCCATGAGAACAATGCTAAAAAGCCTTTATAATTGTAAAAATACGATCCAGAATTTTTTGGTCGGGCTATTCTAATATGCTTGCCGTCCACAGCACCGAGGCAATGAGGAAAGTGCCACTTTTCTTCGAAATTGTCAGCAATCGTTTTCCACTCTCGTTCAAGTGATGGGAACTAAAAATCAAATTAAAATACTTACATACCAGTACTGTCTCTTGGTACGCTTATTTTACCAAATATAAAAGTTTTCAAGTGTAATTATTTTATTGAAAATTATTTGTATAAGGTGGTATATAAAAACTGAAATTAAGTAAATAGGTTAATCAGCTAAGATATTAGGATTATTAGAAGAGTCAAAAATATAATAGGCATTTACCTTTACAAAAGTGCTTTTTAATACCATAAATATGGCTTTGCACGTTTCCGGAATAATTTGCCCGAGAGCTTGTGGTGATATTATTGACGAGAATTTTAAATCCTCGTAATTTCTGCCAGTTGCAAGAAATCTTAAGGTAACTGATAGTCTTTCATGTGGACTAATAGCTTTTCTCATGGTTGTATTTTGCTTTTCAATTAACGGTGCTACTTTGAACAACAACTCCCTGTAGGTGTCCTCATCCATGCGAAGATAATTTCTGTAATCATCTACTTCTAGTCGTAATTCACTTAATAAATTTATATGCGAATATTGCGTTCTTTGTGCTAACCAAGACTTAACCCATTTCGATTTTCTTACTGGATTTTTATTTTTCAGTGCAACTGCAATAGCGATTAAGCAAAGATCGTGCTGATTTACGGCCACCATTTTTAAAACTAACCAAACAACTCTAGTGAAATGACGGGATCGCTCAGTCTACCTGAATAGTCAGTGGCTCATATTTCATTTCACATTTGCATGCGAGTTTTGCCATTCATGCATGCTCGCAAGCAAATGTGACAGTCAGTGGGCCGCATTAGTGTGCGTACACAAAGAAAGCAGGTTGCCTGCTTACTGGCAGTCGGCGCCTATAAGCGCCGATAATTTAATTAGCTTTTAAATGGTAGTGGACATAGACAAAGCCTGTCGGAACTGGTTACCAGCGCGAATCGGCACCGACGAATTTACCGGAATGAATTTTTAATTCTTGGTCGCTTGTTGTCGGAGTCGGACGAGGGTTTTATCAAGATTAGTAGTAAAAATCATTAATTATAAAATGGATATTGAGATTCTAATCTCTGCTATTTTTACAAGATGTGCATTGTGGGACAAACGGCTAAAGTCTAAAGTACACAGCAATCGAAACGTTACACAAAATTTATGGAACGAGATAGCAGCTGAAATGAAAATGGACGGTAAGTTTCTTTTATTAATAATAACCTGTTTATTTCCAATATTTTATGAAAACCAAACAATATCTATATTAAGTACACAAAGTAGAGAAAAGGGCATTACGATTATAAGAAGTTGTTTTAATTGCGATAAATTAAGGGATTATTAGAGAAAAAGTTTGTAAATATATCTCTAATTGTTTTAGCTGTATTTAGCGGTCTTCCAGCAGCTTGATTGTCACGCTTCCTTTGCACAATTTCTACATCAGTTAGGTGTCTTTGAAAACCTTCCCTCTCAAGGATGGTGTTATGTAGAACACAAACGCATTTAATAATGTTGTCTGCCACAAGTATATCCGTTTCGATGGGCTTCGACAAAATACGCCACTTTACAGTTAGTATTCCAAAAGTACATTCGATTGTTTTTCGAGCCCTGGAGAGTATGCTGTTAAAGTTTTCATGGTCGATAGGCAAATTTTTTCCTCCGTAAGGTTTAAGTAAAAATTCTAAAAGTGGATAGGCTTCGTCCCCTATAAAAACATATGGTGCCTTCGTATTTGTCCCTGGAAGATTAGAAGGTTCAGGTATTTTGATTTCCTTTGTAGTTAGTAATCTGTAAAAATCTGAGGACTGGAAAGTTCCGCCGTCACTTTGTTTTCCATAACCGCCTACGTCTATAGCAATTAGTTTATAATTGGCATCTGCAATCCCTTGGAGTACCACAGAGGAATATTTTTTATAATTAAAAAACATAGACCCAGAATTTTTAGGACAATTAACACGGACATGTTTTCCATCAATGCCGCCTATTACGTGCGGAAAGTTCCATATGTTATAAAAGTCTTCAGCTATATTTTTAAAAGTGTCTTTTGTTGGAATAGGCATATGTTCAGGCTGTAACTTTTCCCAAATTGCCACTACAGTTTCAGATATAATATTTCCTACAGTTGAGGCTCCCATTCGAAAAGTAAATGCCAGAGACTTAAATGAACAGCCTGTCGCTAAATACCTGAAACAAATAATTTAACTTTTTTTGACAAAAAATGCAAGCACCTTTTTTATTTTTTTCAGACAATGTGTTACGAAAAAAATGGAAGTATTTACGTGACCAGTTTGCTGTGGAGTTAGGAAAAATTCCAAAACCTCGGTCGGGGGATCCAACACCTCCTAATTACACGTCAAAATGGCCACATTTTTATTCGCTTCTTTTTTTGAAAGACATAGTAAAGGCTAGACTTTCTAGTGGAAATTGTAATATAAAAACTGCAGAAAGTACACAAGTCAAAAATAGTCAGACAACTGTCGATATTAGCGATTTAGATACCGAAATAAACACATCACAAATTGAAGATAATCCTGAAACAAGTTCTAATGAAACCAACGAAACCGAAACATACGATGGTAGAAACAGAATAGAAAGTCAACAAGCGTCAAATATACGTAATAACAAAAAAACGATTACAAGAAAACGGGAAGCTGAACCATGGAATGATCAACTTCTTAAAATTGAGAAAAAAAAATTAGAATATTTACAAGAAAAGGCCAAGCGATCACGGGTGACCGAGGAGGATGATGATCACACCTGTTTTTTTAAAAGTTTGCTCCCTCATGTGCGTAAAATTCAAGTAAACAAAATACTGTCATTTAGAGGACGCGTACAGCAACTTGTTGATGCATACGTTTACGGACAATGTTCATCTTTTGTATCAACTCCTCAACTTTCTCCGTATCCTGGCAGTTCATGTTCTCCTTCATCCACGTATACTACACTAGTTTCGCATCCATTTGAACATTCAAATTATACCACTACAACCCATGATATATTGTTAGAACAAGACTTATCTAACAACTTGCTTAACCTTAGGTAGACTGAGTTTATAGCCTCTCTTCACAAACTTTAATATGTGACTTAATAACTTTATTTCGAATTTTCATTTGTCGTTTTTTATTATTCCTTATTCTTACAAATACCTATGTGTTTAATAAATGTTTTTTTGGTGAAAATTGAGATTTTACTCACCTAATAGTAATCACAAGTCTTTCTTCGGGAAGAATTGGCTGTTTGTGCCAGTTGCACCACGTTTTTGTTAGGCGCTGTTTAATTTTTCCCAAGATATAATTGAAGGTATTACATGTCATCCTCATGTACTGAAAAAACCGTTGCTCATGTTGTTTCAAAGTCGGAAAAAGGTGATGATATTCTCCATAAAATGCTCGATCTTGATTTACTGGATGTATTCCTTGCCTTTTTCTTTGAATTCGTAAAAATGCATTTTCCAGTAGAACAAATTCTTCATCTGAGGATGAACTAGACATCTTGACTCCATAAAATCTGCTTTAAGACTAGCAGATAACCAGTATTCTCTATGTACGCATCAGCGGAAAAACCGGCACCGGTTTTCGGCGCCTACAATAGGCGCTGAATAACCTGCTTTCTTTGTGTGCGTACCCTTAGAAAATATTCACTCCATCGAACTTACGAAAGCACGACGGTATGCGATGCGCTTCGAAGCGGCCGGCGGCGTACCCTCAGAAAATACCCACTCCGTCGAACCTGTGGAACGCGACACGACGCGACGGTATGAAAACATACCGCGACAATGTAGCGGTCGCTAATACCGTCTCACCTCTACTTCTTAGCTTAAGAGTCTCGATAGGTTAATGGCCGTTTGCACCGCTTGGATTATGATCTACTTAATATAATGATCCCTTATATCCAGAATTTGGTTTGCACGCGTTGACTTTTTCCTTTAAGCTTGGCATATAATCAGACAAAGCTAAGCCCCAGAAGAATTCGGTACGAACTTCAAAATCAGTTCTTAAACTTCTTACAGAAAAGGCGTATAATGGTTCGCTTATAGGAACTGTCAAACTTGAAAACCTGAAGAGGCTACTACGCTGGGTTGATGAAGAGCATAAAGAATATTAGCATGATGTTCTACGAAACTAAAGATTGTTTCACGAAAAATGGATATAACTTAATGACTGCAGTAAAGGTACCTGGGGCCATCCCATTATTTATGGCCGTTTGTTATTGTTATGTGGAAAGGACCGGATTATAATAATTATAATTAAATATAGGCACATCAATTTATATTTAAATATCTTTTTGTGGTAAAATTTGTTAGTTTTTGAGGAATGGTTCAAGAATTGTCTTTTACCAAACATTCCTCAGAATAGCGTGATAGTAATGGACAATGCGAGCTATCACAGTCGCCAATTACATAAAGCTCCAAGCTCAAATAATACAAAATTGGAGATTCAGAACTACATGGCGGCGAATGATATATATTTTGAAGAAAGTCATAAAAAAGTGATCTTTTAGAAGTTTTAAAGACATTTTGTATAAAAAAGTATATGTTTGTGACACATTGGCAGAAGAAATTGGACATACAGTGCTACGGCTCCCACCCTATTATTGCATTTTTAACCCCATAGGCCATAGAGCATATGTGGGTGGCACCAGTTAAAATCACGGGTTAGGTCTGAAAATATTTCTCCGACTTTAAGTTCTAGTGTTGTAGATTTAATACGAAAATGCTTTAATGATATTCCCCCAGGTAGTTGAAAAATTCAGTCCGTCACTTAATAACTGTAGAAATCGTATATTAGTCTGGATCGTATAATTAATCCAATTATAATTAATTTTGATGAGGATAGCGATAGCGAAACAGAACTATCTATAGAATGACATTATAAATGTAAATAAATATGACTAGTAATATTTTTAAAAAATGTTATTTCATTTGATTACATTAATATAATCATATCATTACTTGTTTTCCTTAGTCAGTCCCTTCCTACTTCACTTGTTTATTGCCAAGCTCTTGTCGACACAATGGGACCGACCCAGGAAATCATTAAGTCGTATCCAAATTTCGTGAAACGTACTGTACCTAAATACTAAATACTTATTACGGCCGTAAAGAACAGATTAAATATTGGAATATCATTATGAACGTATACAGCATTCTTTTGTTGTCTTACTTCGAACAGTTGTCTTACTTCGAACAGGCTCAGATGTTTCTAATACATTGCTAAGAAATATTTTAAAGACAATAAAAGAGAAATATTTTTCTGCGTTTTCTATGACAAAATATTTTAAAAGTGAAAGCAGAAACTATAATATTTAATTTCTTCTATAGAACTGCCCCCGATTGTTAGTTATGTGCTATCCCAGACGATGGATACCATATCAACCAAATGCCTATGTTTTTTTGTTCCGCTTATTTATAGTGCAAGATTTCGTTCCTGATGGGATATCACTTTTAATATCGGACATTTAGCACGAGACAAAGTGTGTGTTCGCCAACAACCATTTAAATTTGCATCACGTACACAGTAGACGGACTATTGTAAATAAAAGACTTTGGCTTGGAATGCAAGCGGAGTTACAGTTTTACATATTTTAGTACAGTTAAGAGATTTACGTTTATACAACACTGCCATTTATTTTCGCATATGTCCTACGTTTGGGCAAATAAATTAGAGTGAACAACCCAGAACATAAATTTTTAAATCACTTACAAAATATACAAACTTGGGTACAGCTTAAGCTAAGGTTTTACGAAACTTGTTTATGATAGAGAATAAATAATAAGGCATTACAATTAAGCAAAGCATGAATTTTTCTTTTAACGTTTGGGCCGTAGATTTCGACGTGCGCTTATCATGGGACTTTTAAACGACATTTGAACTTAAACACACATAAAAATATGAACCTTTTTGAGGGCACGTTCAGGCAATTTCAGTCATTTGGTAAAGAAGGATACTCGCTGAATTGATTGATTGAACCAAGAATCCAAATTCAATAATCGGTAATATATTTCTTAAAGCAGGGGCTTCAATCCACGGGAACTGAGAGCGGATAGCGTTGAAGTTCGCGTATGAGCGAGTTGCTGGGGGTTGTTGCGTCTCCAGTTAGTTTGCTCCATTCGTTCCTTGATAACACTGGTCGACAGTGATTTTGTTAAATCAAAATATCTGTCTATTTTTAAAACATACTATAAGCAAATCAAGACAAAGTGATAGCTGTGAAAAGCCCGCTTCAATGGCAGCAAGATTCTTTTGCCTAACTGAACATTGAAAAAGGAGGAATCGTGAGGGTTAGCTACAGTATATCCGAAAAATTAGCTTTGAAGTCAAAACCTTTCACTGACGGTAAATTAATAAAATAATGTATGGAGATCGCCGCTGAACTGGTGTGCCCGTCTCAAAAGCATATTTTTTCTAAAGTCACTTTGCCCGATATTACTGTCACCAAAAGATTTATTTATTATGCTGTCACGTTAGTGGATCACGATTTTCTATGTAAATACGTAGCGAAGATCGCGTTAACAAAAGGTTGGGAGGTGCATAGAGAGCAGCGCGTTAGCTGTATAGATGGAGGAGATAGAGCTCTCAGAATACCGGATATAATCATGACCAAGGATGACCAAGTAGTGGTCTCCTATGTTGCTGTGACTTGGGAAGGTCCAGAACCCTTAATGTTTTCTGCTGGGCATAAGCGTGCAATGTATACAGAACCGCGTTTTGTGCAGGCAATAATTGCTAGGTACCCAGACAGACTGTACTCCTTCGTCCCTTTCACTGTAGGAGCCCGCGGCATATGGAATAAGCGGGCCAATGTTCAGATTTCCAATTTTTTGAGTGACGTCGACATCAATTTTAATCTTAGGGCATAAGATAGGGAATTGTATGTATAGTAATATTGTAAATAGTAGCATTGTAAATAATTGGGATTATTTTGTGGATTTATGCTATTGTAAGAATATTGTTATGTTTGTTTTGAAAAAATAAAGAGGAAAAAATCAAGGTCTTCTTTCTCTACTGGTTACGCCGTGCGCTTCGACCATTGGGCTGCCTCCGGGTGGGCCCAGCGACTGAAGGGAGAGGTAAGGAGACGTGGAGGTTGTAGGGGTTCCCCTGAGAGTGGTTTGGCTTGATAGTGGGTAGTACGCGAGGTTAAAACCGTAAGGTAGGAAACCATATAAGCTCTTTCGTCTGTCCTTTTTCCGATGAAAGGAACTACAAAGGATATGCTATTGTTGAGTGTTTGATGGCAGTATTGAAACAATATAATTGAAAAATCTTCCTACAGTTGTAACAAACGACGCACAATTACTTTTACACACATTTACTGAAAATAAAGGAACGTCAATCCCGTAATTAAATTACCACGACTGGTTGCGCGACTTTGGGTTCTTTACTGATATCACATAACATCTTAATGATTTGAATATAAAATTACAAGAACTATTTAAACAATTTATTTGACAGTTTGAAAGTTTAAGAGTTTAAACTTGATTTATGGAGAAGTTATATATAAATATTTCACGCATTCTCCTAAATTGTCAAATGTGTTCATCCCAAAACAGAGTTCACATCAAAGTTTGCTGACTGCAGAGAAACTGAAAATTATATTAATTTATTCGTCCGGCCATTCAGGGTATCTGTTGAAGACATGCCATGAAATTATCGAATATAGTTAATAGATTTTTAATGCAATACCGATTTTAAAGAAAAATATAACACGGGCCTGTTTTATTTCTATCCTAAATACGTCACGTCGATGAGAGTTTATTTCCTGAAATTCGAAATCACGCCCTGATGATGATGTAGCTTTTTAGCAGCACGTATGTATGCGAGCAGTTATTTCTCGTATGAAAAATTTATAGTAAAAAACTAGAACAAGAATGAATGTGGATGCACATTTTGGAGGGTAGTTTGTTCGGAAACAAATATCGACAATCTTAAAAAATAAAGAGTGTTAATGATCAATGATCCCACTGATAACTGTATCTTAATTATTTTTTCATGCTTAAAGAAAAATTTAGAACCATGTTTTTCAATTTTTATAACTTTACACTCTCCAGTGGTATGGAATATTATATTATGTCACCCTATAACAAAAACAGCCCGCAAGTTGTTTAAAGCAGAATTTTATGGAAACAACACACAACAAACGCACTTATTTCGAAGGACCCTTAAGATAAAAAAATTTCATAGGACAACAACTCATCTTAATGAAATTTTGCGAATACGCGTATTCCGAAATGTAACATTATTTACCGTTTAACTTTACGTGCTGAGAGTAGGGTGTGTGTGTTAATGAAAAACAAGTGACAGGAAGGCAAAGTCGTAAAAATATAGGATGGTCCCTGTAGTCCAATTTCAGGAAAAACTACAGTTAAATCAAGAATCTAGGAAACGAAAATATTACCATTCACCCTCAAGAGTTTTCAATATTTCTGGCTGAGTGTATAACGTCTGGTTGATAAAATAATTATTAACGACTAAAATTAAAAATAAAGGACCTCCGAGGGAAAGCGATAACTATAAAGTTTCAATGAGTTGAAAAAATCATTTTTGCACATTCTATACAAAATACTGATAATAAATTAAATTATTACATTTATACATTCATGCATTACACTGGGTCTTCCCAATTAATAATTATAGGAAAAAAACACAGAATAATGTACAGAGCCGTCAATTTTTATTTTCAATTCTTTAGCTCAAATTCTAAGAATATTTTTTTATTTAACGATTGCTATGCCGATTTTCAGATGATTCCTAGATACTGACATTTGATGCTTTTCATTAAAAATAATTCTTTCAATTCCTAATATATTAGAATAAGTTAAATAAATAAGCTATTTTATTGTCTTCATTTAATTCTCCATAATTACGTCAACACTATAATATTGAAATATCTGGAGTTCCAGAGCGGAGCAATGAGAATCTAGTAAAGGTCACTGAAAATATTGGATGCTATATAGACTACAAAATTGATGAGGAAATCATAGACTCCGTCCATCGTGTAACTAGCCGAAATTTACAGAATCAACCTAAAAATATAATTTTAAGGCTCACGTCGAGGCGTTTCAGAGATGATATCGTCTTAGCGGCTAAAACGAAAGTTCGCGCAAGTCCTAAAAAGAGTCTTATACTAGATGGAACATCCACGCCAATCTTTCTAAACGAGCACTTAACTCAGACAAATAAAGGAATTTTTAAAGAAGCTAGGATGACTGCTAAGCAGGAACAATTTAAATTTGTCTGGGTACGCAATGGAAACGTCTTCATGCGCAAGGATGACCGGTCCAAGATCATCCATGTTAGCAACATTGAAATGTTGGCAACCATCTAAAAGTGTACTTTAAATAACAAACATTAATAATTACTCTCAAATTCAATGTATAATTATAACTTGGATGTACTGAGTGCTTTCTATCAGAATGTCACGAAACTTCTGGACTTTAAAATTAGTGCTCACGCGAGCAATTTTGATATAATGTTCATTACAGAATCTTGGCTTAACAGCTCAATTTCCGACAGTGAGGTGATCGATTTGAATAAGTTCGATATATTTCGAAGAGATCGCGAAACCTCTGGGTCACTAAAGTCAGATGGGGGAGGTGTCTTTATTGCCACACGCAGTGTCCTGGCAGCTTCGTTGGTACCAGACTTCCAAAGCGATGCTGAAGATTGTGTTGTGTTTATTTGCCACCGGGCGATGATACTGCGTATGCGTGCTTTTTATCAAAATTGAATTGGATCACTCAAAGAGCAGGTAACAATAGAATTATTATATGTGGTGATTTTAATTGCCCAGCCATAGAATGGGGTTATGCCAACAATCAAAATTTCTTAGTTTCTATTAATTCAGATGTTAAATCCGCAAACATTGTTGATAATCTGTCTTTTGTGGTCTGGTCCAGTTCAATTGTGTAAATAATAGATTGGGAAGAACTCTGGACTTAATCTTATCTAATGACGATGACGTAATAATCTCGCTCTCTCAGTGTACTATGCCAATGGTGACTGAGGATGGTCATCATCCTGCTTTGGAATTTCTTCTTTCAGCGAGATTCGTTAAATCGCTTCCAATACCCAATTACAAATTTTTTAATTTGCATAGAGCTGATTACCTTCAGATTAATAATACTCTATCAAGTATCCCGTGGGAAGAATTATTAGGCAGCAACAGCTTGGAGATCAATATTGCAAAATTTTACAATACTCTAAGAAACGTAATATCACAATTTGTTCCCGCAGGATTTCGTAATAACAAGTTTCCTGTATATTTTCCAGTTCAACTATTAAAGTCATTAAAGAAAAAAACAAATTTCATAACAAATGGAAAATATATAGAAATCTAGCTGATTTTGACACCTTCAAACTACTTCGTAATCGATCTAAAAGATTGATTAAGGAGGATCACCAAAATTATTTGCATCACATAGAGGCAGAAATTCCAAACAATTATAAAAAATTCTGGCACTTTGTATCACCCAATCGTGGTAAGTCTGGCTCCACTATTCCCTCAGATATGTTCTGCGAGACCATTAATGCAAGTGACAATAAAAGTAGTCGTGGATTATTTGCAAAATATTTTCATAGTGTATTTGAACGACCTGGTAAACTCGTCCCAAGGGATGCTTCCAGTACCGGGAATGCAAATTTCAGTCGACTCCAGCTCCGCGAATCTGAAATCATTTCAGTACTTCGTGAGCTCGACACTAAAAAAGGCGCTGGCTCTGACGATATCCCAGCTGTCTTTGTTAAGCGGTGTGCCACTTACCTGAGTCGTCCGCTGTGTATGTTATTTAATCAGTCATTATCTCTGGGCATTTTTCCAACAATTTGGAAGAAGGCTATTGTTGTGCCAATATTTAAGTCCAGTGACAAGAAAAATATCAAGAACTATAGGCCCATTTGTAAACTTTGTACATTTACAAAAATATTTGAAAAAGTAGTATACAAGCATTTATTTTTTTAGTAAACAGAATCATAATCCCTGAACAGCATGGTTTTTTTGCAAACAGGTCAATCGATTCTAATCTTATTAATTACTGCCAATACATTCTTAGCAGCCTTGATGAGCGTGTTCAGGTTGACTCCGTCTACACCGACTTTAGCAAAGCCTTTGACAAAATCGACTATGCTTTACTTTTGATCAAACTAGCAGAGGTCGGGGTGGGCGGGGTTATGTTGGAGTGGTTTAGGTCATATTTGGCGAATCGAGAAAATATTGTTTCAGTCGCTGGCTCTTATTCAGAACCTTTCGTCTCTACGTCGGGGGTACCCCAGGGAAGTCACTTGGGGCCACTTATATTTATATTTTCATAAATGATATAAGTGATTGTTTCAGATTTTCTAAACATTTATTTTATGCAGATGACCTAAAAAATTTTAAAACAATACGCAATTATAACGACTGCCAGGAGTTACAACAAGATCTCATCAGGTTTAAAAATTACTGTGATAACAATAAATTATTTTTAAGTGCAGAAAAGTGTTTTGCAATTAGTTTCACTCGAAATTATAACAAAATAATTTTTAACTACACTATAGGCGCAAATGTACTAAGGAAAGAGCGTGGAGCTAGGGATCTTCGCGTGCTTTTTGGCGAGAAAATGATTTTTGATGAGCACATCGAGGCTACTGTTAACAGCGCGTACCGCATGCTCGGCTTTATCAACAGGCAAACTAACCAGCTGCGAAGTAACAATGCGTTACTAACCCTCTAGTATGCCTACGTATTCAGTCGCCTGAACTTTGCATCCCCGGTTTGGAATCCAATGTATAACATCTATATACAGAGGCTTGAGCGTGTGCAAAACATTGTCTTCTTTCTTAAAACATTGGCTTATAGAAATAATCTAGATGTAAACTACAATTTATTGCGTAAAACGTTCAAAATCTTAAGTTTAGAAAATCGTAGGGCACTAAACGATGTATTATTTTTATTTAAGACTGTTAACTCGAAGGTTGACTCTATGGACTTTTTAATATTAATACCTGTCACTGTGCCACCAAGGACTTTAAGACTTACACAGACATTTAATGTCATTGTGCCATTTAGCCATACTAATAGTAGTGCAAACTCACCTTTGAATAGAATGCTAAAACTCGCAAATACGTACTGCAACAATATAGATCTATTATTCATGTCCCTTGATACCGTTAAGAAATCACTTAAATCTGTTTTTCTGAGGATATAATTTTGATTTTTTTTTTGTGTAATTCAATAAAAGATTTTTCTCATGCTTGATTCTAATATTACATTAAATGTGTTTTGAAACTTTTCATGTCATTGTTAGTTGTTAGTTGTAGAACTTAAACTAAAATGTAAATTGTGGACCTACTGTTGGGTATATCCTGTTTGTGTCCCAAAGAAATAAATAAATAAACACTGACTTTGAGTTAACGCAATTAAAATAATTTGAGAATTACCTAAAAATGTTATTAGGAAAGCAGCGCATCGAATTGGTAATTATGTTGGGGTGTGGGGGGCAAATAAGAACTCAAAGTAAGATTTGCACTTTGTTAAACGAAAAATACTTAGAAAATAAAATTACTCAGTCGACTGCAAGCAGGGTATTTTTTAAAGTTGAGGCGCATGGTACAGTCAGATTCACCTAGAAGCGGTCGACCACCCGTTATAACGATAAAAACGTTAAACGTTATCGCTAATTAGAAACAAACCGTTGGATTGGTTGTAGGGGTACTATTGCCGGGGACGCCGGATTTAATACTATTGGATTATTCTCTTTCGGGATATTTAAAGGAAAGAGTGTACGTAGTTGTACGCGTACCTTACAACATTGACGATCGTAAAAGAATAAGAACAGAAATAAATATATAATATAAAGTAAACAGAATATATAATAAAGAAGGAGGTAAAGAAACTCACAGTCTGCTCCACTAGTTTAATAACAGTTAATAAAAACACACATGTTTCGAAGGCGTAAGCCTTCATCCTCAGTGGAAAATACAACATCAGAGGGAACCTATGGCATTGTTAAACTAACAAAGCAGGAAAAGAAAAACTTTTATATGATTATGCAAAAATAAAGAATAAAAGTAAAAGTAAAAAACTAAAGGTTTCTTCTTAAAACATCGAATGCATGATTAAAATTTTTTAATTTTGAATTTTATATAAAATTTGTTCATTTTGTAAAGGTGGTTCATCTCGACACGAGGTTCACTTCACTCCACTTTGAGATGGACTACTTCAAGAAAAAATATAATAAAGATATATGATAAGATATGTGAGCTGCAAATTTTGCAGTCCTCTAGGCGCATGTCAAGGAGAAGTAGTGGACATTTTCAGCGGTTATAACTTACTATGGACAATATTTCTGCTCTACATCAAATGCGCTTCGAAATAAACTTTCTCGGGAACAGCAATCGTTAGATAAAAGACATTTACAATTTCTCGTAGAATTTGAAAACACAAGGACGAAAACAAAAGGACTCCACAACTGTTTCATGTGATATTCTGTATAATAATTTTTCAATTTAAAAAAATAAAGAAATGAAAATAAAAATGGACGGGTCCGAGCATTTTTTCTGGATTTTTTCCCTTTAATTAATATGAGTGTTAAGTAGGACTTTTTGAAATAAAATATACAAAGAAATATAGCTAGCTACGAAATACAGAACTATTTCGGCAAATATAAAGAAGACGTAAATATCATATACAATAACATTGTGGTTAAATGATAAATGAATATCGTGAATTTACATGTTTTATAATTTATAAAATTATCCAAATTTAAATAAAATCTTTTGACTGCGGAAGAGTGTCTCATTTAACGAAAACAAATTTTGTAATTCGAGGGGCTCCCCCACAAGTTGAATCGAAATCCGGTTTAATGTTGTCGAACTCAAATTCGAATTTTGATAGAAAAAAATAATAATCATTGCTACTTCTCCGTTTTCCGTACTGTAGCAACAAAATGTCGTTAATGATGTTATTTAAAATTTCCTACCCAGAGGAATATAACAGGAACAAAGATTATCTCGGTATTATTAGTGTCTTGTATTTTAGGACATAGTCACAAAGCCCTTTACATGTTACTGTCGTAAAAGTTTGCAGAAAGGTAATTTTTGATATTATTTTGCAAAATTTTAACAATATTATCATTGCGGTCTGTGTTCATCCTGGAAAACCTAATTTATATAAGAAGAAATGTATATGGCACATGGCGATGTTCATAACTATAACACCAGACAAAAAGAACACCTGCACCCACATACAGAAAATACATCTGCACCCATATTTCTGTCGTCTCAAATTATCCTAATTTTTTTGGACCAAAGTTTTTTAATATACTTCCCGTGGCTGTGCCGGTCTCGGCCGTGCCAAGAGCTGTCAATACAACAATTCAAGCTTTATGTGGTACAACGTGTATTAGACAGAAATATATATAATTTCGATGAATTCTTGTCCATAAGGTTCCGGTGAATTTCTAACATGTTTGTATTAGTCTAGTCGTTTTCGCCACCCACAGATTACCCACCCTCGATGGTCAACCATACTTAGAAAACCTATAGAGCATAGGAGCTACACCTAAGATCCAGGAAGTTATCCGATGACAAACTGTCATCCAAAAATCAATGTTCAATGCGGCTGCGTATCTACATGCGATCTGTCTGCGTGTTAAATTGGTTTGTGTGTTTAGTTCTGATAGTTGCTACTGCTACCACGTTAGTTTAGTATTTAATCTTAAAGGTCACTCAAATATTAGCAGCATTTTATATTATTTAAGATGACGATTAATTTATAATATACAACAAGCACACTACTAATGTCTATCTTGCAAACTAGAAACAAAATTAAAAATAAAATCAGAACAACAATGCGATAGAAAAATAAGTCTTGCAAAAGGATATAAATAACAGAAACCACCAAGGTCAATTATAACCTCAAATTCTGCATAGCAACTACCATACCAGGTAGTACCAGTAGTGGTTAAATTAATTAATTAAACGATTCTTGTCACATTTTATCTGACTGGCAATTGATAATGCTAACAGTCAGAAACAAATATTTTACTTTAATATGATACGCAATGAAATTATGTTACTAAAAAGGATATACATATTTTATTTCACTAAAATTTAATATTATGTATATGTATTTCGGTCGTTGCCGTTTACTTTGGAGCTTTCAATATTGTTATTTAATTCCAAACTGAACCTAAACCTAAACTATTAAATTAAATAATTTAATTTTATGAGTACCTAAGTTTCGTATGTGCCATAAACCACAGGAAGAACCCCTAAATTTGAGATAGTCGTATATATTTTATTACCCTAGACGGCCTGTGTAGCATCCCAAAATAAATTTAATTTTCGAGTTAAATGATATTTCCGTAATTTGCATGCATTAGTAACCAGTTTTAACATTAACTGGATAAAAATTAATTTAAAAAAAATAGCGGTTTATAATAAATAATAATTTTTGTCGAGTTAGGATAAATAACAATTTTAGAGTTCTTATACGATATACAATGAGGATAAATAGGTTCGAATAAATTCAATTAAACTTTTAATTTTTCGGAAAAACGCTCTCGGACCTGTTGATTTTAATTTTTTGATTTGCATTTATGAACTTATTTTATTTATACAGGTTAACTCAAAAAAAATTTCATTCCAATTGTTTTAAGTGAAACCCCATTTTTTATTTTATTTTCGGATTCTGCCGAAAATTTTGATCATTATTTCATGCATCACAATCTATATTTGAATTAAATTGTTTTTTTTTAAATCAATTTTATTTAGAAAAAAATTCATTTAATTTTAAGTATTAAATGTTGGCAGTATAAAATTCTGGCAAAACATTGTGCATTATTTAAATTTCATTTAGACATAGGCTATGATACACGAAATGTAAACAAAATTTTCCGTAGAATCCGAAAATAAAATAAAAAATGGGGGTTTCAATTTAAAAAATTGAAGTGTCATATGAACTATTTTTTCAATCACCCTTTATATGTTTCCGAAAAGTTAAAGGTTGAATCTTGGATGAATTTATTCGAACCTATTCGTATAGGAAAATATTTTGTTTCTAGCTTAGTACAGTAAAACATTAATGATCAAATACACATATAAGAGTAGAAAATATTGATATAGTAAGCTAAGGGAATATGCACGTATATATGCACGTATATATTTTTACATCATTAAAATGTATTTGTGGTATTTGATGTATTCCTTGACTAATAACACACAGGAAGGATCGAAACGATTGGATTAATTTTGTAATTTGATATTTTCTGTCTGTAATTTGTTAAAATGGGTATAAAATAGAATAATTGAGAAAAATTACTATTTTACTCATTTACGAAAAATATTTTATTTTTAACTGATCACATGACCCTATGCTTGCTGCCCTCCAGCGCAGAAACTAGTCATTTGACAAAATCGTTGCTATTGACCTGTACTATTTTATATCAATATTTTTATAGCTTTAACCTGGGGCCAATTTCTATAAGAAAGGGGTTTCAAAGTTATTAATAAAAATATTCATAATTAACTGTTTACCGAATCAAATCTTCGTGCATTTTAAGAGCATTAAATTAATCCGCTTTTTGAAAACAGAGTATACAAATGCAGCAATAAAGTAAACCCTACTTTTTTCAGTATATACCGCATCCCTAAAATATATTTTAATCCCTTGTGTATTTAATCTACCCTGGCCAGATTTTATATACCCTTTATATTAAAATTTGCCCATTCGCGCAGTCCCCTGGTATGTTTGTAATATAATATCTTTAAAGGGAACTACATTTCGGTTCGGTATGCTCTTGTCTAACCTAGAAGAACGGAAAACACCACTAACTAAATATGAAGTTGCTAACATTGGAAGACGATAAAGCAACCTTTGAAAATAAATATAAGTTATATCATTATTTGATTCAAATGAAACAATGGAAAAGATCACTAGTTCCCGTAATAATAACTAGAATAAAAAAATATTAATTAAATAAAATTATTTTATAAATAATAAGGAATATATGAAAAAATTAAATTGGAACTTAGAATCATATATCTATACTCCGTTTACAATATCTTGTCAAAAAAGATGATATGGGCTATATCAGAGAGTGGGTTTGTATTTTATTTAGGCCGGAATATCTTAAGTTTAAATACCGCATGATAACCTTCAATTCACATTACGGTTATTTTTAAACAGTAAGCGAGGAAGGTTTAAAATGTACAGTTTTGACGTGGATTATGCTGACTTTCTTGTAAACAGCTTGGCTGGATTGTATTTTTTCACAAATAAACATTATTCCGTTTTGTTTTTTTTACTGTTCCTCTATTTAGTCTAGTAGAGTAGGTACTTTCAATTGTTTAATATTTTTTAGTTATTCGTTTGGTTTATATTCTTTGTAATAAATTGTTAATGCATAAATGTCTACTCTTATCCTAAATTCCTATTGATCGGGGCTCCTTGCAGCACTTTAAAAGTTCTTGAGGGATAGATAACCATATTCATATACAGTATGCCTACTTAAGTAGTAGCCATATGGAAAACTTTTTTATTATTAATTTTAGGACAGACGGATATTCTTCATAAAAAGTTCTGCATGATCTAAAACCTAAAATGATCATATGATCTATCAAATATTATTTTTTATCAGTCGTATACGAGGTACTGACAAGAAATGTTTGACAGTGAAAGTCAAAACGTGTTTGACACTTTATAAAATACATAAGCTCGTTGCCACTGCGCACACGGCATTAGAAGTAATGTTATCTGCCTTAGAATTTACAAAAATTTCATTGCACAAAAGAAAGGCGTTTCATTTTCATGGTAGATGAAATTGAATATTTGAATGTAGCTTTGAAATCTGATCAACTATTTATAACAATTTTCGATATTGTCAAAAAATATACTGCACGCTTGAGTCACGTTCATATTTTTTGAGAAACCTCGTATAAAAAAGTGTTCCATATGGCTACAACTTAAGTAGAAATACTGTATATCATTTTGAAACAAGAATTTGACAGTTTCATTATTTTATTAATATTGCTATGACAGATTAGTTTAAAGAAACGTGACTAATAAAGTTGATTCCACGTGATTGGTTCGATTAATAGATTTATTACTCATGGATACGGGCTACTTTTGAATAATGATTATTAATACTACTTAAAAATGGCATGACGATAAGTATTTTACCACATAGTCGTAGACATAATTATTATTTAACCTTATGACCACCTTTTTTAATATTATACAGTGGTGTCGACTAGTGGGTGCAAGTTAAGGGGATCCCCGTAACATCCGGGAGATTTCCAGCTTAAATCTAGCTTAAGCTGGTGGCGCAAAAGGGACCTTCTGTCGCGGGTAGTTAGCCGGCTGCTACGCACCTCAAGCTCTCCCCTTAGCTTGGAACAACTGTCGTCCATTGTCAGTTTCTCTTATTTTTATTTTTATATTTCAGTAATTTTACCAACAGCGGTTGCTCTAGGGGTATTCGTCATAATACCCCTAGCTCTTAAAAGAATTATTGCGCCAAAGCAACTCCAAGTCGTATCAGTGGTGTATTTGTGGTGTGTGGGGTATTTGCACATGGCCTTAATTTATATATCCAGGCTGCAATGGATGAAATAGAGGAAAACCGGCTAATAAAGTTAAAGCCAACAAAAACAGTACAATTTTTTAAACAGAGGACCAGTATTGAAACTGATCGACCCCATGTGTGTTATTCACCTGATGGAATCCATCACTCTGGCTGTAATCATCTAATTTTTGTGGTACGACCCTGTATATGTTGTGTTTACTTTGCAGGTTCTTTTAAAGTTTGGGACAACGGTAAGGTTGTCAGGTTTTACGATTTATTAGCTTTATTCTTAGTATGACGTTTTCCCCTAAGTACTGATGGGATTCCGCTGCCAGGAATTTAAATCAAAGAGAGTTTAACCATTCACTTATTTATTACAAATTAATAAATTATCAGATACAAAGGTTTTACATTATTATAATAGTAATTATACCTATAATCAGTTTCAGAGTGTTTGTGTCCCATAATTTGGCCCGTCATTATTCACCAATATCTGTCTGCGACAGACTGGTGATGGTTTACCCCCTTTTCCACAATACTATTTATTATATGTCTGCGACAATAATAGCATTGTTACCTGTTATCTATCTATTATGTCTGCGACAATAATAGTAGATACCCGATATTTCTATCTCGCTTCTTACATGAAGCTTTGGTCTGCGACCATTTTATTTGCATTACTCCCCTGATAATCTGCAATTTAGTTTGTTACATATGACCCCATTTTCGTGTACGTATTTTTTATTTATATTTACTTGTCGTTTTGTTATGTAATATCACCTCAGTTTACGTACACGTTTGGTATAATGGTACTACGCAGTATAGTGAAAAGCCGAAAGACAATTGTTCAGTAGTGGTGTCCTACTGTCGAACATTTAAAACATATAACTCATAAAAGTGTAATAAAAATTAGGAGCCTGCTCGCTTAACGCACGTGTCACTTTTCTTCTCGAGCGAGCATTGTTTTTCATGTACTGGAAAGTCGAAAGACACTGTCCGGTAGTGGTGTCCTACCGTCGAACATTCATTCCTAAGAAAAACCCATCACGCCTTTTTATTTACACCTGTTATAAATTAACGTTCTACAGGCAACATCATACCAAATGATTTTAACCCTTTTTGATAACAGTGATAACCTGCGGTTACCTTCTTATACATCATACATAACCCTTTTTAGAATTCTCCCTCATTTCTTTACTGCGGATTGCAGATATTATTCGAGGAAGGCTTTATTACTGCGTAATAAACAAGAACCCACTCTAAAACTCACCCTGGATAGACAAACATCTGTTTCTGAAAATGAACTACTAAATAACGACCCTTTAAACGAAAGCAAAAGTGTATATTGATTTACACCAACAAGTGGTACGTACCGTTATTGGTTTTTCACTTTTAAAATACTGTTTAATTTATTTTTGTCTTGCAGACATTTTAGATTAAACAGAACCGTTAATCCCGAATTATCCTTTGTAGCTTTTTTTTTTACTAAAAACATGCCACTTTTGTCCTGCAGATAATTTATTTGGCAGACCGACAGACAGACTAAACTTCTAGGATATTTATTTACCGAAATAGATTTTAATGAGGCAAAACAGAAGATAAAGAGAAGAGAGCGGCCATTTTGTGTATAAATTAGTTTGATTTTGGGACGCTGAATTTACTTCCGTTATCAAAGATTCCTGACTCATCTACATCGAAAAGCCGACGTGAGCAACCAGAAAACTCCACAACAACAACAAGTAGAAGGAAATTCCTAAACAAAAGAATGATGTACTGAACACTAAATGACCGCGTAAACACTTGAACTTGTGAATGGAAAACATTTGTATGTTGAAATTAAAGAGATTAATGATGCACTAAAAAAGCACTGGCAGCGAAATGACTTGATTTGGGAACGAGAAATTTTGACTCTGAATCGGGCAGCGTAACGTCTTGTATTTGCGAAGGTCAAAAATTGAATTCCTTTTGAGTGTTGCGTTTCTGGCTTTTATAGGCGCACCCCTGCCGTAGTTCTGTTGCGTCACTTTATGCACCCTATTTTATTTTTAGCCTAAGGAATGTGAGCTCTTGAGATCCCTTGGTTGGTAAATCGCTAAATTTTTAGACCTTTGGCTGTTTTAAGCTCTTTTAAAATACATGTAGGTTATGCATGTATTACTGGACCTAAATATATTGGCTATTTTATTTCCTACATAGACATTTTTCAAGCTAAAAACAGAACACCCGGGTCCGGGGCGTTTCCGTATCTTGGCTAAACTAAAGGAAATGCAGCCGCAAATGGTATAATAATATCAGGAACTACTATATCCAAAATCATCTTCTTCCTAAAATCGATGACATATATTTACACAAAAAAATATTTCATCAAAATCTACCGGAGGTAGTCAAGTCATTAGAAAAATTGCAAATCGAGCACAACGAGATTTCAGCATACAATCACAAGAACTGAAGTAACATTTTTCGATCACCGGTTTAAGAAATATGGTTTCTCGTCAACATAATGCTAGGAAAATAACATTAGAATAAAAATAGCATTTTGTTGTAAATGTTTGTTTAGCCTTGTCTACAACCCTCAAAACAAGAACAAAACTTTGATTTGGGATGATTTTGACGATACAGTTAAGAGCGTTTTAACTACAAAAAATCCAGTAGCTTCCAGTATTATAGTCGAAGGGGAAAAATATATAACTTATATGAAGGAGTGAAATTCCAGTGCACTGGAATTTCACCAATACATTGGTGGGAAGAGAAAGAGAGCTAGTTTATTCTCATCTCTATACACTTATGACAAGAAAATATTATTGCAATATCAGTTCCTTCCGCGAGTATATTTTCCAAACCCAGTAGAATTATACCTAAGAAAGCACTCCGCTTATATTTCTGAATAACAACTAATAATATATTTTTGTTATTTAAATGCAATTTTATAAACCATTAAAAATATTAGCGTTACTATTTTATCTTATTTCCACAGCTAAAAAAATTAAAAGTTACCATTAAATAATTCCAAATTAAATTATGTGTCTACACGATAAATATTAAAACAAATTTACCTACTGCAGGACAAGTTTACCATACTACAGGTAAAATGCCGCTAACAGTTTAGTTATATCGCACTACTTATTTTAAATTTAAAAACAGCACAGGGAGTGATCTTCATCAATCTGTAAACAATAATATTATATGGAGGATGCCGATTCTTTTAAATTAAATAATGCCAATTATGCCGATCGATGTGAAAAGCTTTGCAACAATTCTTCTTATACAACGCAGGGCAGTCATTCAAAATATTACATCCAAATTAAAAAAATTTTAATAAAAAATACCTCTGGTAATACTTACCCTTGGACACTTACATATATTATTATATATTATTGTATTAGTACAGTTGGCTCTCAAAATAAAATAGTTATACTGGGTATTACAAATTCGGCTTTCACCATTGGGATTTCGGGAACGGTAAGAGATGCGAAGTCGGTGAAATTGGGGCGAAGTTATGTAATTATGGGCCAATATGGCACAAAAAAATCAAAAATAAAAACAGGGACTTTCAAAATATTTGGAAAAATCTAAAATCTTGCGTTTCCGTTTGTAGTCTTTCCTGTCAGGAAAAATTAAAAACCGAAACGCAAAATTTTAGATTTTTCCAAATATTTTGGGTGCCCTTGAATTTATTTTTGATTTTTTTGCGGAATATTGTAGGGCCCATAATTACGCAACCGCTTACCGTTTCCGAACCCCCAATGGTGAAGGCCGAATTTGTAACACCCCCTGTAGTAGCACAGTAGCCCATGCAGTGGAAATATGCTTCTCGGACGGTCGCTCTATTAATTGCGCTACGGATCTTCAAATCGCTGACGATGCCAAACTGTATATGACTAACATAAAAACTGAATATGAAAAGGTCAGTCTCCGTAATTTTCAAAGGCTTATAATCATTTGTAAATTACGACTTAACTTTAATTTAACATTTTATTTTTAAGATGAAAACACGAATGAAATTTTGACGTAATAACATATTTTTCTTTTCCAGGGTCTTTGGATACGCAAACTATGCAGAACAAGAATCAGATCTTGAATAAACATAACCGAATTGTTCTTCTAGAGCTTCTAGAGATTATTGTTAAAATTAAAAATATAATAGTCTGAATCGTAATCGCCATCTTGGTCTTAACGAAATAAAGGCCAACTTCAAATAGTTAGGTATTTGTAACTTTAATATCAACAAAACAAATATGCTTGTTACCATACGTTTTTAAAAATGTATAATAAAAATATTTTGTTAAAGAATTCCTAAGAGTTGAGCCCCTAAATTAGGAATTTTTCAATAACAATTTTTAATAAATTAGAAATATGTATTGTTCTTTCAGTTGCTTGTACAAATGCTTTATAATATTTTTATACTAGAAGGCATGTTAAATAATAGTTATAAAAGTGATTAAAGACAAAAAATGATGATGTGTCGGCAAGGTCTTTATTCACTGATAGTATAAGTATTTTCAACACCTACAAAAATAACTCAGAAATTGTTTTTTAACGTTTATTTAATTAATCGCTCATTAAACGCCGTATATGACTGACAAACCTTGAAAATGGGATGTCCATAAACGACGCATGAATGATGTAATAAACTTTTCCACTTATGATTAAAATATGCTCCTATTATTTGTAATAGATCCTATATATATAAAATATCTTGTTCACCTATGTTGGTGGAAGGATTGTCATTGTCCAATAATTATAGAAAGTGTACAAATTGAAGTTTTTCCTAAATAGTTATTTCCCTTAATTTAAGAACATAACATGGTGCAATCCGCAGAATACTCAGTAAATGCCACCCACACCTGTGGCATTATTATCTATTGGGTTTCGAAGAAAGTAGGAAGAGGGGGAGATGGGATCAATCAAATATCCAGGGTGTTATGGAAATATCTTATTAAATATGGGATTGTTTGGGTTGAATGTTTTAGAGAAACACACATAAATTTTTTAAATCGACCGTATAAAATTTGGGACAACGACCCCATGACAGGTAATTCAATTTCAAAACATGTGTTGCAAACAGTGTGTTGCCAAAATTAAATTTCAGATTAGAAGTTTATTTATTTATTTGGGACACAAACTGGCTATGCCCAACCGGAGTGTCCGCAATTTGCATTTTAGTTTAATCACTACAACTAATAATAAGCATGAAAGGTTTCAATGCACATTAAGTGCTGTTAAATTATACAAAAAAAATTATATTTCCAGAGAAACAGATTTTAGTAATTTTTTAACGGTGTTAAGGGACATAAAAAATATATCTATATTGTTGTAGTACTTATTGGCTAGTTTTATCATTTTATTTAAAGATGAATTTGCACTACTATTAGTATGGCTAAATTGCCTATTAAATGTCTGTGTAAGTCTTAAAATTCTCGCAGGTACAGTCACACTGGTATTGACATTAAAATGTCCATAGAGTCAATTTTCGAGTTAATAGTCTCAGTTCAAACCCGAACAACAAATAGCCTTTTTCCAAATTGTCGGAAGAACGCCCAGAGATAGTGACTGATTAAATAACTTAAGCAGCGGACGACTCATGCTAGTGGCACACCGCCTAACAAAAAGTGCCGAGATGAAAATATGAATGAATGAATAATGAAAAATAAAGTGGTTACCTACATCAATACATTAAATCACGTCAAGAAGTCAAATGTTAGACACATACATAGGTTTCGTGACCACGTAATTCGTCCTGTACCAATAAAAAAAATTAAAACTGTGATCTGAACGCTGTATGGTTATTGTGAAATTAATTGTTGAGGTAAAAATCATAACATAAAATATAGTGTGTAAAATTGACAATACGACTAACGTCTCTTAACTATGGTTCCGGACGAAAACTGATGGCAGTGACGTAATAGTAGTAGCATGGAACGCAACCACCAACGCCAACCACCAATGACAATACAGCATTTTGGCAGGCTCCATGGTTTCGACTGTGACGTCACTGCCATCCGTTTTGGACGCGAACTATAGTCATATGGACTATAGTAAGGCGTTTGACCTGATTAATCATGATATGTTGATAGCTAAACTTGGGTATTATCGTTTTCCCGAGCAGGCGTGTAGATGGTTCTCCAGCTATCTTTTTGAACGGTCACCGGTAGTAGAGCTGCGCGGGGTGAGATCGCAATTCATTATTTTAAAACGTGGAGTTCCGCAGGGTAGTAACAATGGCCCTAAATTGTTCATTATATATACCGCAAGCCTTCCTGATGAGTTGCGGTTTTGCTCGACGACTTTCAGTTTCTTGCTGATATTGTCCCGGAAAGTGCCAGCTGGGCCTTGCATGAGGTAAATGGAGACTTGAATAGGGTTTCTGAATGGTCTGGTAAACATGGATTGCTGCTTAATCCTAATAAAAGTAATTACATGATAATAGGTACTGATGTGGTTAGAAATAGGTTTGAATCATATCATTTTAACACTGTTCTTATCAATGGATCTGTAGTGTCATCTGTTGAGCATGTCAGGAACCTTGGTATGATATTTGATAGGTATCTTAATTTCGAGCTCCATGTAAAAGAAAAGTTATCTCTTAAACTAAAGCTTGTATTCATGTAAATACATTCTGCCTGAACGGCTGAGCTTATGTTGGTTGAGTCACTTATTTTTCCTCACTTAGATTATTGCAATGTTGTGTACTTTCAATACCTAACTCTTGAGTTTCAGAATAAAATTCAACTGGCCCAGAATGCATGTGCTTGTTTTGTGTATTGTATTAATAAATTTGATCATATCAGTCATGTGTACGTTCAGAATAATCTCCTAAAGTATAAATTTCGTGCTATGCTTAATTTACAGAATATATAAATCCGGATTTTTAGGTTATCTTTGGGAGTACATGGTGGCTAGACGTGATCTACATAACCTGAATCTTAGAAATGTTGTTAGGTCTGATGTCCCACGGCACCGAACGTCCAAGTTCAGGTGTTCGTTTGCCTTCTTGGCCATTGAATTGCTAAATTCTGATGTTTATAATCTTATAACAAATAATACTCTTGTGACTTTTAAACGCAAATATAGGACTCTATTCTATATGGATTTATTTACAAAATGTCAGTAGTGCATCCGACATTTTATGACAATACGATAAGGTCCTCGGTAACATAAATTTATGGTTATATGGTTATTTTTCCACAATTGTTTTCATCTCAGGATTTGTAGGTTTAAATATGATGTCATTGCCATAACACCCTGAATCATCAAATCATCTATGCTGGTGGAAGGATTGTCATTGTCATTTAATTATCTAAATATGTAGTTATTTCATTTAGCTTAAGAACATAACATTATTGATATATTAAAATATATTTTTTTAAATATATATAATGAAGATTCTAAAGTAGGCGAAGCACCACTAAACTCGATTTAAAATTAACCCAGCGTTTCAACAAGGAATTTTTGGATTATTAAACGACTTCAAGTTTAAATTTAGGCGCTGCCCTCACGTATTCGAATACATTTTGCTATGTTGAATAAAGAGATATTGATTTCAATAAGATTGTGTTGATAAAAATAATGTACGGTAATTATTAAGTTGCGTGTTTAAATTAAGTACCAAGTAATACAGTAGTGCCACAGTTTTGTAGTGGTCAACTGTTGATTTTTGTCCTGATCAACAACTGCCTATATTAATTTTACTGTACAGGGTGTCCCATTTTCGATACTTTTATAGGGAAGTATGTAGGTGTCATGTACTGTTTTTGGGCCAAACTTAAAATGATAAAATCAAAATTAGAAAATTTTTGCTCGTTTAAGAGATACGGGGAAAAAGATAACACACCATGGATGATATTGGTTTCCTAGGCGATTTATTAAACTTTATTACTTTAAACCAAAGTAGGCCATGAAACAAGAAGTAATATCCTAGACGGACAACTATGTTGACATTTTAGTTGTTATTAACATTTAACCTCAATTTAATTTTTTACATATTCATTTGTGAAAAATTTTTTTGAAAAAACATTTTGAAAAATTTGATGATATCTATCATCCATGGTGTGTTATAAATTTGAAAAGAGAGTTTAAAATGCTATCTTTTTAGATTAAAATATACAGGTTGTTCCATTTAAAAAAATGAGGTTAGGTCCGATAACTTTCTTACTTGACCCCGTATACTTATTCTGAAAACGGCAGATTATTCTACAATCATTATAAATAAACTTCTGTATTAAACATTTTTCTGTATCTCTTTTAACTAAGAAAATATAGGGTAATTTAGAAATTGTCAATTTGTTGATTTTCCCCCGTATCTCTTAAGCCAGCGAAAATTTTCGAATTTTGATTCTAGCATTTTAAGTTTCACCCAAAAAGATGACATCCACATTACTTTTTTGATAGCACTAACAATAACGGAGATACCCTATAAAAGTGTCGAAAATGGGGCACCCTGTTCTTGACGTTTCGTAAATTGTTCAGTAAGCGGCTCTGAGCGATATTTCCAATAAATCAAAAATAAAAAGTCTATTTTCTTTTCAAGTGGTATTAATATCAAATACTAATGTATGGAAAAATTATTATTTCCCAGACAACCCGATGATACCTTATACAATAAGGGCGTATTTTTGTCTACACATACATTGGTATTTGATTTCCAATAAAGTTTATAACATAAGGCAAGCAGAACGGCTGTACGGTGTTCCTCATTCCACCTGAATAAATAAGTTGAATGGAAAATCTCCTTTAACAAGACGAATGATCCAATGATCGTTCATCTGTATGAAAGAATCCCAGCGGATAATCTACTGGGTAATTGGTAGGTTATTGAGAAGCTAGGTTATTCAATTTTTTTATAAAATATTGGAAACAAAACCTGCGGACCTGAGGATTAATTCGTGTGACTCAAGAAATAAGATTAATTGGGCTAGACGTCATTAGTAATGAATAGGCAGAATTTACTAATCGCTTAGGTTGCCGCCTATTAACTAATAGAAAACATTTTGTTAAAATAAATTTAATATATTTTTAAATATAATATTTATTTAACCATTAAAAATACAAAAATTAGGACGGGATTTTATTACTCAATAACTTCGTTGGTATAGAACATGTTACATGAAAAATGTTTAGAAATATAGAAATAATCAAAAGAAGGAAAAGAGTTAGTATGTAATTTAAAAAATGAAGTGATATCTGCCAACATTTTGGAGTCACCCGATATGTCGTCACCATAAAAAGTGAAAAGCAACAAAATAAAATCGACGTGTCCGAGCGGTTCTTCCAAAAATTAAGCGTTTTAAAAATATTAAATTCATTCCATACTTTAAGTCATCCCTGTATATATATTTCAATATCAATTTTTCCCTGGGCATCGGTAAAAAATGCAATGCAAATTTTTACTCCGAACCCGAACAAACACAAGAATTCAATTAATTAATCTTGTGAAAATAGTCCGTCTCACAGTGGATTTAAAGTTAGAAAGGCAGCAAATAAGGGAAGTAAAATGCATAGTCTGTTCAATTCGTTAATAAAAATTTACAGCCGGTGTAAATTGAAATACTATATGTTTTAGATAAATCCTCCATCATCAGCAGTAAAGGCTAACAAACAATATTTTTAACAAAATTAGAATCTATTAAGGGTGGAAATCTTACCTAATTAAATCTCTAACCTGACTGGGTTTGTTCGGGTTGTGTAAACTCAAAGACCTCTGGCATCATGGAGTTAGTGTTAAAATGTTAGTGACTCTTATAAGAGTAAAATAGATTAATTATAAACTGTACGTGTTGATTTGAACAGATTCATTTGATTTATTTAAAATTTAATCAAAGAAACTCATCATGGGACATAAAAATACATTTTTTTGTAAAAACCATAGTGAAATAGTTATTGAACGTAATTTCACCAATTTCCGCTCTAAATTCATAATAAATGAGTGAATCTGGATGGACTAAACATAAATTCAAAGGTTAACTCGTGGGTTTCGTGATAGTGCTTGAACCAGACCGCTGTTTTGTTAAGTCGCAGCACTGGTAACATATAATTAAAACGAAACAAGTCCGATTTTTTTTTATTTATCGTCATCTCGAAACGAGGGTTTTAAATTTAACATCTAGAGTGAATAAGAGGCTGAAATTTCGAAACGTTTTACCATTTACTTATTTAATTTATTCCATAGAAATTTGAATACTTTTTGAACAAAGAGAAATTTCAAAGTTTAAAATGACATATTTGCATATTATCTAAGATGCAGCAAGAAGCCCCGAGGTTTTAGTGACTTTATTTCTACTCTTACATAGATCTATCAAGCTGAATTTTTACTTATACTGTTCTTAAAACGCAAATCTGGAGTTATAGTTAAATTTAAAATGTCCCTACTTAATTATTACAAATATTGTGATGAAGGGAAAATTTAAAAGTTACAAATAAGCAAGGTAATACGTCAAAATCAACATTAATAATAATAAAGAATTTTATTAAATATAACATGAACATTCATTATTTATTCACTATTTATAATGAGCAAGGCTCAATTCGCCCTAAATATCAGTGTTGTGATCGCTCGAGTACTCGATTATTGAAATAACCTACATCGCTCGATTATTAGAAAGACTACTCGAGTTATAAATTCAAGCGAAAATGTTTGCTGGTCGCTCTTCACTTTTCACTTGATACCCGATATTCACCGCCGCCCTACCGCTGCCGGTCGAGCGTTCGGTGACACCATCGCTTGATGAATCGCAATTTCGATTGATTACCCGCTCGAGGAATAACTCAATTATTGGAAAGATCGCGTCAAGCGAATATCGTCGCTCATCACTTTTTAGTCAGTACCCGATCTTCGCCGCCGAAGGTGTCCGATATATGTTATAATACATGTATTATAAACTGCAGAGCTACTGCTCGAGCGATCGGTGACATCATCGCTTAATGAATATGAATTTCGAGTGATAATCGCTCGATTATTGAAATCGCTCGAGTATCAAGTGCTGAATTATTAAAAGTATTCCCAACACTACTAAATACAATAAATGCATGTACAATTGACGGTGACAAATTTCGAAACTGTACAAGCTCATTTCATACACGTCGATTTCATAGATATCTTCTGGTATAGCGATACGAAAGTATTATACTCCGATGCAATAACTATGAAAATAATTCTTGCATTTAATTAATCAAATTAGGTGTAAAACACTGACATAATATGTTATTTGTATCTGTCAATTTCGAAATATTAAGGTTAAATCTAAGGCCAAAAATTATATAAGCTTAAAATAATACATGCCAAAACTAACATTTGAATTATTTTAATGATAAAAATGTGTTAAAAAGAAGTAAATCATTACTTACTTAGTAGTTAGTAAAGTAAATTTATGTGACACCACATTGTATTTGTAAAAATGGGATATAAGAACATAATTCTGATAACAAGACCATGATGGGATATGGTGCATGGTGATTTTTATTCAGTATTAACTTTTGTAATTGGTAAATATTTGTAACATATAGGAACGTAATTTGTAGAATGGCTTAAAACGTGATAAAAATGTAAATAATTATATGTATATTTGTATATATTCTTTAATATTGTTGTAATATAAAATAAATGTTTTAAACGTATATTTCTTTTATTTCGTTTAGCAGAAGTGTTTAGGTAGTTTTGCAAATAAAAAAAATAAATTGTGCATGGCTTAATATTGGCTCCACTGTACATTGTATAAAAAAAACTGCATAATTTCCTGAAGAGGCCGACATGGTAAACCCATGTGCCGAATTTGAATTACATTTTGGTGAGCTAATCCTAAGCTATTCAATTAAACGTGAGACAACGAAACTCTCATAGTTCCGGTAATACAGCAAACACCAGCAAATAATTTCTATGACGCTATTGCCAAAAATTGACGTAAAGCTTACCATAAGGAATAATGAAAATATAGTCACTGACACTAATTTTCGTTTGCTGTAGTAACTGAACCATGACAGTTTCGTGGTTTTGCCCAAAACCTAAATATTATTCTATGGTTTAGTTGAATCGTTTAGGATTGGCTCATCAAAATGTATTAAAACTAGGCACATGGATTTACCATGTCGGCATCTTCACGAAAATATACTGCAGTTCCACTATAAAATTCAGGGGAGCCAATATTCAGCCATCTCAAGAATACCATGTTGATTATCAAGTAATAATTTCACGGAAATTGTTCTGCAGTTCCGCAACATCTCCCGGTGCCCATGCCGATCCTCACCAGACTCACTATTTACAGTTACTCCAACAGCTAATATATGCATATCGTAGACATTCAATATAGATACACCAGAAACAAAGAATAATGACATCGGACATAGAAAAATAGCAACAGAAAGTCCAGTTATTCTGTTCTGAATAACGTTATTATTTACAATCATTTTTAGACCAAAAGTGAAGGAAATATTTACAGTATAAGTTCCCATGTGAACTTAAAAGTAATAAGATCGAATCGATTAGAATTTATACCCAGCAGGTTAAAAAAAATAAGTTATATTAAACAAGCCGCAAAAATAAATTATTTCATTTTTCAAATAACTTGGTTAATGTTTTTTTTTTATATTTTCAACAAACAAAAAACATTTTTTGAAATTTCATTCGGTTCAGCATGTAATGTTCCCAAGCAGTTAATAAGTGAATATTACTGTTTTTAGTCACTAGGCAATGGAAACAAATTTATAAAATGGAACAGAAACGATATTTGAATCAAAGAAATCTATTTTAATTTTAAATTTGTTAAAAAAAATATGTGTTAAAACATCAAAAGAATAGCACATTTTATCGTTTTTTGTAAGCATATTGTTGAACAGATCGGTATTTCCACTTTAACTGTGACAAACTGTCAAGTAAAACAAATAATACTGCACTAAATCTTTATTAACTAGAGAGCTATAAGAACTATTACGATTATAATATCTATTGGTAATGTTTTAAAAAAATAAACTTTAGAAACATGGAAACTTTGGTTGAAAAGATAATATTACACATATTTTTAATACACTTTAAATGAAGGTTTGATGAGGCAGGAACTAAGCTAATATTTACCAATTTTGGTTGGCTGCAAATTTGGACGGAAAAACTGCTTACATTATGTAAATAATATTTATTGGTAATGTTTTAAAATTAATACGTTCCTTGTTAAATCCAACCAATATTGTAGCAGTTAATAAAATATTATTAATTTTTATATTTTATGCATGGTGTAAATTTAAAAAGTTACCACTCTTAATATCTCGCTTATAATAAATAATATGAAAAATCGGAAAGACACGTCAATTTTACGGTGAAGAGGAACGTTTTTAAATTAACCCCCTGGAAGAGGGATAGATGTTACACTTAAAATCTTAAAAGGGAAGGGTGTCCAGTATTACATCATGCTAAAGGTAGTTTAGATTATTTTTTGAATAGTCAAGAAATGGCGTTTCAAAATTAGGCATAAGTAGAAGTTACCCCCATCGAGATTTATGATTTTAAGGTAATTATTTTTTTTTTAAATCCCGTTTTAGTAGAATGATTAGGGCTCCGTAGGTGGTCACTCTGGGTGACAACCTTCATAATTAATTTTCTTCATTTTTAAAATTATTTACTGGCAGCGAGATATTAAGGGTGACAAGATTTCAAATTGACACATATACAGGGTCATGCAATAGTGTGTCAGGCTTCCATAGCTCCTATACGAATTAACTTAGAAATTTAATTTATATTCCAATTTATACTGTATTATAGGGTGCATTTCAGGAAAATATTTTTAAATATACAAGGTGGCCCAAAAAGTGTGGTAACATAATGCTGTCTTTTTTAAATGGGACACCCAGTATTTTATTACATAATTAGGTTTATATTAGTGTCCTTTATAAATGCCTAAAGGTTTATTTCATTTGGTTATGTAGTTTAAGAGTAATAAATTAAAAATTAAAAAAAAAAGATTCAAAAAAACTTTCTATAATAACTTTTCTAACCAATGCATTGGGTGGAATTTAAGACAAGAGGTCTAGAGATATTGTGAATATAACAGCGTTTATCCATTTTATACAGGATGTTCATAATTAGGTTTCAAACACGACACATTTCCAAATAATTTTTCTCCATATTTTCAAATTGAACACCCTGTATATTATTTGGCTATTAGATGTAGAATTCATACGCATTCTTTTTTTGTAATGGAAGCATATAAGTTATTTCCAATTTCCAGCCGTTTTCGAAATAATTGCAAATTTCATAAATTATGTTGTTTAAATACAGTTTTTATTGAAAATTAAGCATAGGCGCCTAGATTAAGAATTATAAACTACAGTAAATGTTCCTCCAAAACTTTTTTTTTGCATTTTTAATTTATTGCTCTTAAACTACATAGCCAAATTAAATAAAACTTTAGGCATTTATAAAGGACACTAATACGAACGTAATTATGTAATAAAATACTGGGTATTCCCATTTAAAAAAAAGACAGCATTGTGTTACCACACATTTTTGGACCACCCTGTATATTTAAAAATATTTTCCTGAACTGCACCCTATAATACAGAATAAATCGGCATATGAATGAAATTCCTATACTAAGTTTATTTGTATATGAGCTATGGGAAGCCTGACACACTATTGCAGGACCCTGTATAATCAAATTTAATCTACTAGTTTCACATTTGATTCTAAGATAAGATAACATAAGATTTCGCAACGGAATAGTTAAGCAATTATTTTTAACTTTACAACAATGGAACAATGGCATGTTCTATTCTACATCCAGATTGCAATACTGCTAAGTAGACCTCCGGAAGTGGCATAATGAAAGTCGCTAATTCCAAACCCCTGGTTTTCATATTTTAGTTGGCGTCTTTGAAGGCAACCAATCGTACACTTTATCATATATTCTCAGCATATTATACATTTGGGATAAATGTACACACCATAAAACATAACTATTAGTAATTGGTATACAGGGTATCCCAGCTAAAAGTAGCCACCCTTAATAAATTTAGAAATATTTGTTCTGTAAAAAAATACACGTCAACATTAATTCGAAGAGGGACATCTTTTGACGTGTAAGTGGCACTTCTACTGTCACTATCATTATCTCCATATGAAGAGTTCTTAAAGGTGGCTCCTTGTAGCTGGGAAACCCTCTATAGTTTAATAAATAAGAAATAAGTTTACATTTGCCTACTTTAAATTTGTTACAAGATATCTGGTTACCATAAAATTTTGCATAATTGAGAACAGTAATAAGTAAATGTAAACATTAAATACCACCAAAATATAGTTAGACATTTTTTTCACTCCCTGTATAATAATTATTATGACATAATGATGCTGTGTGGATTACAATAAAATAATAATCTTCTGCATTGTCAATCATTTTCTTTTAAATTATTTAAAGTCTCTCCAGAGCATTTCATCAATGCTAACTATCTCAGGAATCATTGATCCAATGACAGAAATACTATTAACTTTTTTCCAGAGCGTTATACTTAATGATATATTGTACAGCGTCCTGCCAGCAGTACCTTCAATACGAATTTAGATCACTATGCGTCCTTCTAGCAGGACTTATTTTTACATGTCGTTGTAGAACATTTTTTACTTTCCTGACTTCAATGGGGCCGAATCTGATGTTATCAGGAGAGTTATTGGCAATCCATTCAACGTTAAAGCTAGGGAGCTACCTGATGATATGCAGGAAGAGGTCATTGAATTGCAGAATGATGAGATATGCAAAGACACCTTTAGTTCAGGTATAAGCCTGGAGGAGTTTCGGTCCAAGAAAGCTATTTCTTATACGAAGATGCGTGATCGTACTTTAAGATACTTTGTCATGTCCACAACTTATGTTTGTGAACAAGGATTCTCGGCGTTACTTCAAATAAAAAGATTTGATGCAGGCGACGATATGCGCGTAGCATTAAGCAGCAACATCAGCCCCAGAATTTCTCTGCTAATCAAGCAAATGCAGGCTCAGAAGTCTCATTAGAAAATATTTTTAGAACCTAATAATGGTTTTGGTTCTGTTTTTAGGTCGTTTGGTTCCTCAATAAACGTTTTATATAAAATTCGTTTTTTATAGTAATATAATACCCAGCGATTTTGTTAGTTTTATATACATTATTGACCAAATTTAGCATTTGGCCGTGGTCGAGCTTTCGTTCTTTCCCACCACGCAACCCCTTCATTCGTGACAAACCCTAAAAAGTCCAAGTTTTGCTTTAATGGCCCGCCATCTCTTAAAGGTTGAGAAACGCTGCACCAGGACAAGTATGACATACACAGAGTTGTCAACACAGAATGTTTGCCAGTTTATTTGAAATTATCGAAACAAATGCATACCTAGGATATAAGTATTTAAAAATGAACCAAACCTAAAACACTCTGATTTCACAGAGCAGCTAGCTCTGCAGCTGATAAATAATTTGTTGTTCGGCAATGTTCTAGTTCCAAATGACATTAGAAAACCTAGACCTGTACAAATGCCAGTTATACTAGCTGGAGGACATACTCTTATTGCACTGAGTTAGATAAAGTACGGGTTCAGAGAAAATATATAATAGAAGAAGCAAGTTACAAATGTCATGCTTGTGGACCTCGGGTTGTTATGTGGTCGCGCACCATATACAGTATGGCATACCAGCCTGAACCATAAATATGTTCTGATATTTAAGAGAATAACTTTTAATTTAAAGAAAAGTATCTTTTATTGATTTTGTATTTTTACTGTTTCTACAAGGTTGTGTTTAGAATGTTTCTGTTTTCGTTGAAATTAGTTAACAACATATCCGGACGTCTTGCCCGCAGTACAAATGTACTTCTGGAAGAGATTCCAGCAGGACTATAGTCTGTACAATCTATCATTAATGGAAGACTCAAGAAACAGCCTCGGACAACTGAGGAAAAAATTCGATTTATGCGAAAGTAAATTTAATATACATCGATTACAATACTATGATATTTATTAGTTAACAGTTAGTTAGTTAAAGCCCAATAATAATCATAGGCTTCTAATAATGTTATGTATTTTTAGCCGTAACATTAATTGTGAAAATATATTTTTTAATATGTAAAATTTGTCCGTTTAAGAGGAAAAAATGTTATATGAATTTCGGGATGTACTTTGACCCGTTACGAATTTTAATTGCGGCTAACGGGATATTATTTTCCAATAACAAACTTCGTTTGTTTTACATACCCAACCCTATGTTGGATTATATAGTGACCGGCAACAAGTTGGCAAAATAGGGAAAACTTTTTTTTATGGAACTGGTATTACGAAATATCGAAAAAAGGTATTTGACACAAGTGGTTAGATTTATGATTCTTTTCTTGCAAAGTTTGGAGTCAAAATTACAAACTATTATCTGCAAGAATTTTTTTAAAATTTTTTATTTTGTAAGTAACGTTGGGAGACACTTTACTACTTGTTAAAAATTAGGAAAATTCATATAAATGATAAATACGGTTGCCAGATCCAGGGCCTGGCCACACCCAGTTATAAGGTAGTTACATTTTAAATTTTAACAAATAAAACTGTTAAATAACAGAAATGTTTAAATAATAGATTGCTACCTTGCTTTTCAAAGATTTAACGTCTTTTAATAAGTTTTAGGTTACCAATCATGCAGATTCAATCGACGTAAAAAGTTTTTTAATATCTCAATATGAACAAGTTTTCCATATGTGGTCAACTTTTTGTCGGTCACTGTAAAAACACTACAATTTTATAAATTAATTCATTGCGATACTTAAAACATAAACAAAATTACTAATATAATAACAATAAATTCCTGACCGCCATAAATACAGTGGAGCTTAGTGCGCAATCGTTTGGAAAATTATTCGAATTGCTTTTAACTAATCATATAATCAGTTGAATTCGAAAAAGTTTGTTTCAAACCCGAACAAGCCCAATATCATTTTGCGACTGCTCAAAACACATTCAGCAGAATGCAAACCTAATATTCCAATGAGAATCACAACAAAACAACTCCAACTCATTAGCAAAAACCCTACAAATCTTAATAACCATCAACGCAATAAATACAGCCAGCCATTCAATCCTTTCTCCAAAATACGCAGAAATAATAGTTGAGGAGTGTCTTTTCAAAAGGGCTTATTTCTCATTTTCAAATATCGACGGTAACATTTCAATATGTCGTAACTCCGAATTCGTGCAAAATGATATTTCCCGCCCAAACTGATAATGTCATCTCACCTCGTGGTTATCAAAATTCTTATTGGCGTTTGTTCGGCAGAATGCGCCAATAAGAGACAAGAACAATACGTCGTAAATCTAAGAGTGCCGCAATTTGTCGTAAGTCGTTGGTTCAGACATGTTCGTCAGTGGTGTTTAACTGCAGGTTAGATAATTTTTTAGTTTTGGTAAGTAAAACCAATTATTATTTGTAATTTATATAATTAAATAATGAAATAATATGAAGAAGTAAATTATTATATAATTGTTTTTTTAGACAATATAACTATTTTTAATCCATATTAAGTTAATTTTCATTAATAAAAACGTTGCTTGTCGTGAACGTAGAGTTACGCATTATTGATCTTATGAGTTACCTTACTGATTTATGATATACGACATATTATTTTTCATAATTATAATAATAATTAAAATAATAAATTAGAATTAAAATAATTTAAACGTCATATTAATAATTTAGGTAGGTATACACTTAAAATAGTTGTATATTGTATAGTTAGGTACCTATCAAAAATTAAAATAAAATATATTTTGTTGCTTGCGGCAAATCTAATAAATTGATATAATACTAAAAATAATTTACCCCAGATGGGTAAGTATGTATTTTTTTTGCAGCTTTTAAACACTGCAAACGCTACAAATTAAAACTTTTTATTTAATAATTTTTTTTTTGCAGATATCACAAACGATGGTCTATTCTGATAGAACCAAACGGTTAATTAAAATGTGCTGTACAAATTCCGAAGATGCCAGCAAGAAAATCAAGACTCTTGATAATAGAGAATCTGGGAACGATATGAACGTAAATTGTATTCCACTAGATTATAATATTGAGGACATTAACATTATGGATATACCTGTCGAAATCATTGGCCACGAAAACATCGAATTTTCAACATGTAACACGTTATCCAATAGCGAGGTTGACATTATATCGGTTCTTGAGCCTGAAGATGTAGATTTTTTAGCGAAACACGTCCATGCTGCTGGTACTTCAACAGAAGCAAATATTAATGGTAAAGAAAAAAAACAGTTAGATTTTTACGAAGATGAAGAACCAAGTGCAAATAATTTTGACATTCAAGAAGAATGCAACTTTCAAGAAAAGAAGAATGATGCAGAGAGTTTTAATGTTCAAACACAGGGGCCTGTACAAGATACAAATGAAGCCAGTGAAAACGAGAAAGACAATGAACGATGAACAAACCCGATACCGACAGTTCAGGGGATAGCAATCCTCAATTTGAAGAACGAGAAAGCGAGTCGGAAAATGATCAGCCAACAAATAAAAATAAAAAAGGTGTTAACACAAAAAAAATTAATCAAAGACTTCGAGAAAAGGGAAAATCTTATTTGGGGTATCGCCGACCACCCAGACAAAGGAAAACATTTCACGACACGTTACGCGAAGAGAGAAAACTAGGACCTCCATGCAAATCCAAATTTTGTGAAAAATCCAATAAGCGCGAGTGTAACACTATTTCTGAAGAGAACAGAAAAGAGATTTATAAAAAATTTTGGGACGAACTATCCTGGAATGAAAGAAAAATTTACGTTATAAGTTTAATTGCTGTACACTCCACCAAAGAAAAAAAATCGACTAATGAAAATTCACGTAGAGGATCAACTATGAAATATCACCTGAAGATTGACGAAAAAATGTTTCCTGTTTGTAAAAAGATGTTTATGTCTACACTATGTCTAAGGGAACGTTCCATACTTAGCTGGGTATCTAATAGTACTCACGGGATGTATAATTCAAACACTTACGCTACTCCAAATCAAAGGCAATCAAGGAGCCACGAATTAGATTTTTTAAAAGCATTTTTAGAGAGTTTAAATAAAGTACCTTCACATTACTGCCGTAAAGAAACAGAGAAATTGTATTTGGAGCAGCATTTTTCAACCATCTCTGAACTTTATTGCGCGTATAAAATTAAATGTGAAGAGTCAAACGAACGAGTATTATCCAGGACATCTTTAATCAAAATGTTAACTCAACTAAATATTTCCCTTTACAAGCCGAAGAAGGACAGATGCGATACTTGTCTTCAATACGAGCTTCAAAATTTGACTGAAGAAGATTGGATTGTTCATAGAGAAAATAAAGAAAGAGCTAGGGAGGAAAAAACTAAGGACAAAGAAGCCAGTCAAAATGGATTATGCAATACGTTAACAATGGATTTACAGGCAGTTAAGGTTTGCCCATCAATTAACGCATCATCTACTTACTATAAAACGAAGCTTTGTGTACACAATTTTACCATTTTTAATTTGGCGACTAAACAATGTACGTGTTATTGGTTTAATGAGACCGAAGCTGACCTGCAAGCATCGGTTTTTGCTTCATGTTTGATTGACTATATTAGAAGACATTTAAATAATTCTAAACCAATAATCGTATACTCTGATGGATGCTCATACCAAAACAAAAACTCCAGTCATGTCTAATGCCTTTCTTCATTTGTCTAAAGAACTTAACATAAGGATTGAACAAAAGTATCTTGTTAAAGGCCATACACAAATGGAATGCGACAGTGTTCACGCCGTAATTGAGCGAAAAATTAAAAACAAGCAAATTCATTTGCCCAGCGATTATTCAAGACTCTGTCAGGAATCAAGAAAAGGCGATCCATATGAAACAATTACTTTAAACCACAATTTTTTTAAGGATTATAAAAAAAACAACTGTTATCATTCCATCAGACCTGGAAGAAAAGTAGGTGATCCTACTGTCAATGACATTCGAGCCTTACGGTATCTACCCGAAGGAATCATTAAATACAAAACCAATTTTGACAGTGATTTTCTGGATCTTCCTATTCGACCAAAATCCGTAAATGTTAATAATTTTCCACCGCTCTATGACGCTCGTTTACCGATAAAGAAATCTAAATACGAACATTTACAACAGTTAAAACCAGTGATCCCAAGCGACTGCTGGCCGTTTTACGACAATTTACCTTTCAATGATAATAATTAAAATGTATTTGACTGCTAAAGATATACTTTGTTAAATTTAGTTTTAAGTTTATAGTTCGAAATATAATACGTTTTTCCTTTTAACTGTGGGAACGTTGCTTAGTTTTTACTGTACTCGTCATGTGTCAATATGTCGTAAGTTGTCGTGTTTTGCTCTTCAATAGAGCGTATGTCAAATAGTTAGTAGAGCAAACATTTTTTTGGTACAACTTTGAATTTATATCAATAGTAAAATATATTTTTTAACCCTAAAACAATAAAAGCTTACAAAAAAACAAATAGTGTTTATTTAAACAGTTTTTATCGTTCCCTGAAAAGTAGTGGTTTTTGAGTTACGACATATTGAAATGTTACCGTCGATATATTGTTTTTTTAATGCCGATCGATTCCTAACAAACTATTCTCGAAGTTGGTGTATAATATTCCGTGTTAAAACTGCTTAATTCCTATTAAAACTCGACACAAAAAGTGCCTTCGCTTTCAAACTGGCTTATTTCTAACAAATTATTGCCTTGCAAAAAGATTAAAAGCAGTACTTTTCAAAATAGCTTATTTCTCGTATATAAGTAGTGATGTCCTAAACTTTCCGCGACAAAAAGGTTTATTTCTAAAAAAACAAATATCTAGGTAAAGATGGTCATACATATACCGAACAATTCTGTGCTGGGTTTTCTGGGCTACTTTAGGCAAGCGCCGACCTATGTTTCATTCCTTTGTGGTCACTACTTGGCCTGACGCCTTGCCGACAATTAGCCGGCCTACTTAAAGAGAAGAATAACGTCAAACTGTAGATCGAGCGCTGTCACGTAATTCTGTGGCTAAGTGACTGTCACTCTGTTTTTTTTATTGGGTTTGTTCTTTTTTGAATGTTTTGATTTGTTTTTACGGATTGCAAACATGGAAAAATGTGTGTCAGAACTGAATACAGGTGGAAGAAAATGCAATTTACGTCTTAAACGTCGCAAAAGGAAATCGTAAGTACTTATATATCTTTTTAACAAACAAAATAGGTTAACAAAAACATTTATGTTTTTATTACCCTATATAATATTATTAGATGATAATGTTACGTTATTTTTATGTTGCTGATCAGTTTTGTTTTTTCTCGGCATTTATTGGATCATTTTTGTTCCAGTTATGCTGATAATAACCCCCCTGGGATGCAGTTTAATATTCCATGTACCCACAAGGAGAAAAGCAAATTTAAATGTTCATCTTTCACCTTGCAAATGATATTAAAGAACCGCAATGCATTTTACGCCAACCATTCCAAAATAAATCAAGATATTTACTTGACGAGGCTATGTCATTCGTATATGCCTCAAAACACAACAAAGCCAAAGAAAAATGTAAAGTCACGGACGGTAAGCTGTAGCTATAACTTGTTCTTTAAGAAAAACAAAATTAAGTGTGTCTGTAAGAAGATGTTTGCTGCAGTCTTCAGTGTTTCAGAAAAACGAGTAAATAAAATCAATTTAGTGACTAATAAAGGAGGTATTCCTAAAGAAAACCGAGGTGGGGACCATAAATCACACAAATCTGTTAACAAAAAGGAAGCATTGAAAAAATTTATAGGTGACCTTCCTGCAAGAGAAAGTCATTACAACAGGCTAAAGTCAAAAAGAATATATTTAAGTAGTGATTTAAACTGTACCAAATTGTTAAATTTTTATAATACATCCGTAACAGCTGATTTAAGAGTAAAGAAGACTATGTTTTATAGAATATTCCATGGTGAGTTTAATATAGGCTTCTCATCCCCCTCTTCAGATGCATGTAATGTGTGTCTACTTTGGTCAAATAAAATAAAAAATGAAATGGACCCTAGCAAAAAACAACTTCTTATGGTAGAGCTAAGAGTACATAAGCTCCGAGCAAAAGCTTTTTATTCTATCATGAAAGAGAACCCACCAGGCTCTATTTCATTATGTTTTGATCTACAACAGGTCCGACCCTTACCAAGAACTCCGATACAGGATGCATTTTATGCCAGGCAAATCAGTTTGTATATAATTTTTGTGTTGTGCCTTTAGACTCCAGAAACCCTTGCTTTTACTCTTGGGATGAAACTACTGCCAAAAGAGGGTCTTCTGAAGTTGGATCTGCCCTTTATGACTACTTATCATCCATGGACCTAGCAGATGATGTAAAAATCATTCGTTTATTTTGTGATGGGTGCGGAGGACAAAATAAAAATAACCATATTCTACAAACATTGATTCAATGGTTATTTTCTAAATCTCCTGCACGTGTGGAGGCAATACATCTCCACTTCCCAGTGCGTGGACACAGTTTCTTACCAGCTGACAGAGTATTTGGACGTTTAGAAAAGGACATCCGAAAAAAAAACATTATTACTACAAGAGATGGTTATGATGAGATTTTTAAAAGGCATGGAAATTTGAAATTATTGTGGCAGGATTGGCAGCTGCTGGAAATAAAAGATTTGCAACAACATTTTAATAAGCTAGAGGGATTACAAAAAATTAAAAGGATCACCATACAAAAAACAGTAAAGAGAAGGAAGACTGTGGGTTGTGAATTACGAGCTTATGAAAACTTTAGATTTCAATGTGATGCAGTCGGTCGCACATTATTGAAACGTGGTAAAAGGATTCCAATGGAAATATCTGCAACTCAAAATATTGCACAGCCCATTTCAGCAAACAAGAAAAAAGATGTAACAAATTTGCTTAAAAAGCAATTTGGGGATGAGTGGATGGACCTACCCGAGTTGAGTTGGTACAAAAATATTATATTAGAAGCAGTTACGGTTCAAACAGTAGATGACGAACAAGACGAATGTGATTGCAACGACGATGACGTTGGGGAAATTCGTGTTTAGTATTGTATATTATTATGTTTTAAAAGTTGTCATTAAAATGTGAAAAGAAAGAGCCCTAATTAGTTTTTATGTACAGATCAAAATGGCTTATTTTTTACAAGTACTGATCAAAACATCTTAATTCCAACAGATCCAGTCAAAAGGGCCTATTTCTAAGTTATCAACCTAAAAATAGCCTTTTGTAGGTGGTTTAAAAAAAAATGACAGTGCTTTAACATTGAGGTTAACCCAAAAACACATTATTAAAATTTAAAACAAACCTTCATAATTTTTCACCTTTGTTTGGAGTTATATTAGTTTCCTGACAAAAAACGTTAGAGTGGAAATAAGCCCTTTTGAAAAGACACTCCTCAGTTCATTAGCATATTAACAACTCAACTAACCAGCCAAGCAAACAGCATCATCCACTTTATGGCTTGCAATATTTTAGAGTATCTTATTTTACAAGTTTCCATTTACTGTGGCATTAGTTTTTAAAAATGGTGTATTATCTAACATTTTCTCGTTTATCCAGTAACTTGGGTATGTTGTACACAATAAAACAATTGGAGCTAATACTGAAATATGTAGGTCTTCCTTTATCCAATATTGAGACGAAAGGTTTAAATTGTAGCCAATATTTTTGATGTTTTAACTTTCCAAGATTACCAATTGTCAATCTCCATTTAATAATCAGGTCAACATCTCTGACACAACAAGCTATTATATCATAATTATTTTCTAAACGACTCAACTGGGCCATTATGACTTTTTAAGGCAGTCAGGTGTGTTCGTGTTACTCACAGAGGTGAACGAAATAACAATAACAAAACCAATGATATGATGATATTGCACAAATTAACGCTAATTTTACAATGTTACAATGACACATATAAACATTTAGTACACGGTGTACGATTGCAGTGATCGCACTATTACAGTACCTACTCAGTTGCATTGGTGATAAAAGTATCATGTAATTTGCTTTACCGGGCTATCGTATAGCCGTACCTATAAATTTATTATAATGACTATAGTTGTGAGAGCTACAGATATAACCAATTTGTCATTGGACGAGACGCCCCAGAATCTTGACTTTGTTGTTCAGTCACAAAACATATAAAATTACAACTGTAGGCCTTGTTTTATGTAAATAAAGGAATATTTACCCATATTTGATATGCCGAGCCGCGACAGTCTAATTTGTTGTAGCAAGTAAAGTTTACCATCTATTTCACCTATCACGAAGGCGATATCGAATGTGGGTAATTTACAAAGATCAGCTAATTTATACGTAACTATACAATATTATGTGCAATGTGAAACAAATTGTATAAAATACAATGGGTTCAAAGAAATATCTAATCATATAAAATTAAATAAGCTAAGGAATATCGAGGACTTGTTAGGTTATCACAATAAAATAAACTGAGATAAAGACAAGGGTAAACAAAATTGTGAATTTCAAATTACTAAAGTTACACAACCAAACTGTTAAAATAGAGAAAATACAACAATAAACATCACAAACAATCACAATTAAAAATGATTCTGGACAAGTAATGATTTCGATTTCTAACCAAATTAAAATTTGTACCTCTTTCAATAGGTATACATTTACCATAAATATAGTATTTCTTTCTAATGTTTGTTCAGGAATGCATCTTTTTAAGTTATGAGGACTCATTTAGGATAAAAATCTCTTTTTAAATATTGCTGACCCTGTTACTATTTCATATGAGTATATAAATTATGTACTGATTCCATAATTATGTAGTCCAGAATCCAAAAGTAATATTCCGTTATTCAAAAATGTCGGCAAGCTACTAAAAGTAAAAACAATATTAAGCAGGACACAAAAATTATTTTCTTGTTGTCTGTTAGTAACACACATACATATTATATTAAGTACCTACTCGATATATTACTGTACCGGGTGGTCATATAAGCGAGGAAGCCGGCTATATCTCGGTAACCATCAATCGTACAGGTTTCAAAAAAGTTTTTTTATAGGAAAAGTGGTCAAGAGAAATCGCTGGAAATAATTTTTAAGTTTACCAGTTGGCCGCTAGAGGGCGTAATACCAATACCCAACTGGGAAATCGAGGTTTTCTCTTTAATACGCCCACTTATGCCTTATTAAAAATATATATGTAGTAATCCCGGGGGAAGTATGAGCAACTTCGGTTCTATACTTATTGCTTCAACTCATCAAATAAAGTGGTGGGGGAAGGACAAACATTTATTTGCAAAAAACTAAGTAACTCCGGTTAAGGTAAACGAAATTTATCAAACATAGTCTCGTTAGAAAGAGATTTTACTGCTTTATCCATTGCATTATAAATTCCGCCCTTTTAGTTTTAGCGGTAACCGCTAGAGAGCGCTTTTGGGGATGTCAACGAAATTTGCTGTTTTTCTTCAAAATTGTAAATGGAAGCATATGTTGGTTTTCACATAGTTAAAAGGAGAACTAAATTTTCAAGAACACAGTGAAAACCGCTAGTTGCTATGTCTTCTCGAACTAAAGATATCCACAAAACATTGTGAAAAAAATTATTCAGACTACTATCATGTCGGATAAAAATAATGGGTAGGCTTTGATATAAAAATATTCTAAAACTAGTAGGCTTTGAAACAAAAATATTCTAAAACTAGTAGGCTTTGAAGCAAAAATTGCATTGTAAAATTTTAAAATTATTTTACTAATGTATGTAATAATATGTTCAAATTGTTTTCTATCATTTTCAGTGCAGGATTTGAGTCTATCCCCGGGTTGAAAATACGGCCGTCTCTACTTCTGCCATGGAAAGTCCTCGAATCGCACTTCTAATTCTATTAATCATGGCTTCTCGTGTAGTTGGTCTACTTTTAAAAACAATGTCTTTTAACCTTCCCCATAAATAAAAATCTAAACATGTGAGATCAGGTGATCTGGCTCGCCACGGAAATAAACTTCCCCGTCCGATCCATCTAGCAGGGAATATTAAATCTAGGTGTTCTCCGACAAATGCAGAAAAGGGCTGGACATCCATCGTGCTGAAACATCATCAAACATCAATCTTTTTTTTACAATGTAATTTTTGCTTCAAAGCCTACTAGTTTTAGAATATTTTTGTTTCAAAGCCTACTAGTTTTAGAATATTTTTTTATCAAAGCCTACCCATTATTTTTATCCGACATGATAGTAGTCTGAATAATTTTTTTCACAATGTTTCGTGGATATCTTTAGTTCGAGAAGACATAGCAACTAGCGGTTTTCACTGTGTTCTTGAAAATTTAGTTCTCCTTTTAACTATGTGAAAACCAACATATGCTTCCATTTACAATTTTGAAGAAAAACAGCAAATTTCGTTGACATCCCCAAAAGCGCTCTCTAGCGGTTACCGCTAAAACTAAAAGGGCGGAATTTATAATGCAATGGATAAAGCAGTAAAATCTCTTTCTAACGAGACTATGTTTGATAAATTTCGTTTACCTTAACCGGAGTTACTTAGTTTTTTGCAAATAAATGTTTGTCCTTCCCCCACCACTTTATTTGATGAGTTGAAGCAATAAGTATAGAACCGAAGTTGCTCATACTTCCCCCGGGATTACTACATATATATTTTTAATAAGGCATAAGTGGGCGTATTAAAGAGAAAACCTCGATTTCCCAGTTGGGTATTGGTATTACGCCCTCTAGCGGCCAACTGGTAAACTTAAAAATTATTTCCAGCGATTTCTCTTGACCACTTTTCCTATAAAAAAACTTTTTTGAAACCTGTACGATTGATGGTTACCGAGATATAGCCGGCTTCCTCGCTTATATGACCACCCGGTACATTATCTTATATGGTAAGCTTTAAGTTAAGTATGCCACTCAAACTTGGGTTTAATTTGATAGTATTATTCTCGCAATAAGCTTTTACAGTTGACAACCCCGTAAGTTCTGTACATCCTCGTTCCTCTCGGTATTCAATAGAGATAACAAAAGTTACCGTTTGTTAATTGAGAAGCTAATCATTAAAAGTATTATACATAAAATATTACTACCTACCATTATTAGCAGGTGTGTGGTAGTAATCTGAAATTTCCATGTTTATTTTATGTCTGAAGGTAAGAAGAAATATGGAGGTCTCCGTGTACAAGTTAAATAATTGTATAATGTATTATTAGGTACGTTATAATAATAAACACAAACTAATTTTACCTCCTACTTTTGGAAGAGACAGAGCTGGAGAAAGAATTTCCATAATGAAAGCAAGAGCTGTGTTTTTGTCGAGGGAGAGCTTTGCAAAAATTTATTATCAATTTAAAAAATCTTTATCCTCAGTTATCGTTTCAATTCATACATTTTTATAAACAATAGCATAACTAGAATTTACTTGACACTGACCTGATACAAAATTGTAAGGCTAGAAACTTACTCCGATTGACAGTTCAACTTCTGAAAAGTGGATGTTCACTTGAACTGAATTTTGGATTTGAACTGAGGTCAGTGTAAAATACTATTGATACAACTTTTTTACAAGTTAACGTTTGAAAAATTAAATGTTTGAAAAATTAAGAAGTTTTACGTTACTACTTAATATTTGTTTAAAGAAATTGTTTTGTTCTTTAAAGGTAAGGAAATTTTTATTGAGCGGAGGTGTAGTTGGTATAGGACTCAATTAGGGTTGGTAGTATTATTCTTAGTCATAGGTTTTTACAGTTGATAACACTGTCAGTTTTTCACATCCGGTTAGAATAAAATATCAAGTTAGTTCGTCGTGGTATTCAAAAGAGATAACTGCATGTTATCGTAAGTTAATCATTAAAAGTAATATACACAAAATATGAGTCTATTATTATTATCACCTGAAACATTTACAAGTATAACTTGCGTCCGTCCTAAACTTAAAATGATTTCTAGATATTATATTCTACACAACTTATTCTATAACACAACAGAACATTTTTAATTGTAAGAAAGTGTGTTCTATAACACGCCAAATAGACATTCTTCTGAAGTTACTTTTACATAGTTAAGAGTTAAATAGTATACACGGTTCAACAAGAACGGAACGTGGACGAATTTATCTGCTACTAAGAAAAATTACTACATTCTCTTCCCATGTGCTTTTATCTTATCTACATTGTTACTTGTTAAGTATGACTAGATATTTTCCTAAAAAAGTACAAACTATCTACCTTAGTCTTTTTCTGGGGTTACCATTTTAATACTGCTAATCATAGTTTGTAAAAAAATTTATTTAAAATTTTACTGGATATAAAAAATTTAGACAAGCTAAAATTACTATTCTGCAGAACAGACAAAAATTGTAATTATTGATTGTATTGTCTTAAAAAGATCAATAATACTTTGTAAATATTAGTAAGCTACGCTAAGCGGGCGTACAAATCTATATTGTACTCTAATGATTTTTCCTTTCGTAAGTGATAATTTAAAAATATCTTTGAACCTGTTGTGAAACCCATTTATGTGTTATTAAAAATATTTCTATGGCACAAAAGAGAAGAAAAACTCTTAAGTTGGCAATGATGTCGATGTTCAAAAATTTATCTATTCCTTATGCCTATTTCCCTTATTCTAGCAGGCTGCATAATAAGCCCTGTAAGTTACTATAGAAAACGATTGGTACGTATGTTTTATAATTTTATCAGTAACAAAATCTTCACTAAGCCGAGTTCAAATAAACAGAGGAACCCAAAAGCCTTCCTTAAATTAGCAAAATTCTGTGTAGAAGAAAAGAAATACAATTACTCATCAATCCCGTCAGTGCTTTTTCAATAATACGACAATGTGAATTTGAGTTTTCAAATTTGATTTCATCCGGGACTAACGAAAGCACACTACACGTCCGTTCGCACACTCGAGATGCGATGCATTATGGGGTATTTCGCTTCAAAATCTGAACGAAAGGTGACATTGTCAAATTGAGCTGTAAGCAAACAGGAAAGTTGCAAACGACAAATGTAAAATCAACATCTCGTCAAGTGCATATATCTTTTCTCAGTGGTCCTTTTTAGAATAGTCCTATTATATTATTTGTACCTCCTGACTTAGATAATGAGACGTTTTTAAATATGACCAAATATCTGTGCACTATTAGTTGTTAACCCTAGAATGGTGTCGTTGTGTCGCCGGCGACACGAACAAATTTCAATCGCGTCCTACATCTTTGGAGAAGGAGTGCCAGTGTTCGATCATGTGAGCGATAGTTTGTCGTATGTTTAATTTGTTTTTGAAATAGTGGTTTGTGGCATAAGACACGATGATGTCGAAAAAACGAACGACGATGAACTGAGTAGAAACTTACGGAAAAAATTAGTTACAAGTGGTGTGTAAATCACCTTTTTTACAAAGAATGCACGTAAGGTTGAAAAGAATATAGTGCTTCGTCCACCATGCTCAAAGTTATGTGCTCCAGATATTTATATTTATGATAAAAAAAATAAAGAATTGACTGGTCCAAGCATTTTTCTGGAGTCTTTTCCCTTTAATTAATATTAATTATGAATTATATGAGAGACCCGGTATTTTAATACATGTATAAATTGTACTTACACTTCCTACTTTTCCTCACTCAAATTCAATAAGAACGTTATTACTCTATCTGCATTAATCATTTTAAACAGTTTAAGAATAAAAATAAACCGATGTTTAGGGGTAAATAACCCATAGTGCGAGATAATTAAACTCAGATGTGATATAGAAATGGCCGAAAGAAAACACAGATTTCTTATAAAATATTAACAATTGGGTTTTAAAATCTGTAAGAGAAAAGATTATTTATTGTATACTGAATTTATTTTTAACTTAGATTCTTTAAACAACAATAAAAGCAGTTGATATGTTTTACGAACTTTAAACGAATATTTTCCTCGTGTATAAAATTCGACACAACAAGCACTAATTTATTGTTGTCAACATAACAATTGTTATTTATAAGTAAAATTAATGGTTAATTTTGTCGTAACTTTGTAAATAAAGAAATATTTAGTTTTGAAAAACTATTCTTATTCGGGAAATATTCTGCCGAATACCACTAGTGCATTCAAAATTAATCTCCTTCGGAGCAGAAACTGCAGTTTTCATGCAACACTTGCCGAATTAGCGGTAATTTTGAATTTACTAGTAGTATTATATACGATCTGGACTATTTTTCCTTGTAGATTTTAGGAACAAATTAATCGTCTGTCGCATGTTCTACCCGGTCGGATCATCTTTGCTTATGACGCTCTTGCATAACTCTTGAATATTCCACGAGACGAGCACGATGTTTTCATTAGTCCGGGATGATGTTCAAACGCGAAATAGAATAATTAATGTAGATTGCTGATGGGTGATGCGATCAACTATTTTTAATGATTTTTAATAGAATGAATAGAACAGTACGATTTCTATAAGTAGCATCTGACTAGTTTCTAGCTATAACTAGCTATATTATTGGCACATATTTTGAACTAGCGTTAACTTATTTAACATTAAAAGTCTTATTTTAAAACAGCTTTAACCTCCATATAGAAATCGGCCTTTGAAATATTGTTACGTGTCCTTGTTCCTTTCCGCCAATAATATAAACATATAGAGGAAGAAACGGATCTATGCGTTCCACTTCTTTTTCCTGACTATTTTTTTCAATACTCTTATTTCTTTCCGCCCTTCCAGCACTGTGAGCTCTAATTTGGTTCGAACTTGTTCGCTTTGTATGTTTATTTAAAGGCAAGTTTACTGGCCTATTAGATCTGCAAGTATGTCTATATAAAACTTTTGTATTTTTATCCAACAGTCCGTCATAAGTTAAAAGTTCTAAAACTTCCTCCTCGTCTGAGTTCTTAACTTCTGATTGCTCATTTGCTAGCATCTTACCCACAGCTTTCTTTTCTTCACTGGTTAACATTGATTTAACAGCGGGACCCATATAGTTTGGATTACAAAACCCGAAAGGACCTTCTTTCTGTAATAAAAAAGTAAAAAACATATAGATTAGAAAAAGAAAAATTGATAACATGAACAGTTATAATTCACAATTGTTATGCCAGTGTCTCATAAATTGTTTACATTTTGAAACAAAAATTAATCAAAACATTATTTCCAGTAAAAGGGAATATTTTAGGATTTGCCTAAAATCCGTTATTTACGAAGATAAAAATCTACATCGCACATAGATTTTTAGATCTACTTACAATATTTTCTTTATTTCGAAGAATTTCCTCCTGCGGAGTATTGGTTTTGACGCTATAACTACTAGCGGATGATAGACGATTTACAGTCTCTATGCTACAGTAGTCTGAAGTGGATGACACATTTTCTTCCGATTTTTCCTGGAGTGAACTTATCATTTCGTGATACAACGGATTGTCAGCGTAGCCCAAATGTGAGCTATAACTATCGCCTCGCTTCAATGGCTTAAGGTTCTCATAGCCATCATCGTCGGCGGGCTCAATCTACAAATGTTTGGTTTGAATATTAATTTAACTCGACTAGAACAATAAAGGTCATATCGATGCAGTACGGCAGAAATAGAATAAGTTCATTAGCGATTGAATTGCGTTTGGTACAATTTACATATGATTCAACTATCTCCTGTTGGCGATGGCCAGTGTCATAAAATACTTATACAAAGCCTCGACTATTCAAAATAGAGAATATTATGTTGAGTTAATTTTTATTAAAGATTATTATCAATGAATGTTCAGTTCAATTCAATTCATTCAACGTTTTCAAAACTTTTAGAAGTAGTAAGGGTTCGTGTAAACCAGTCTAGTAATAGTTAAATATTGTATAGGGTCCCTCAGGAAGGACGGATCAAACGCCAGAAGTGTATTGTACAGGGTGGCCAACTAAGCGAGGTAAGCGGCTATATCTCGGAAACCGTTCACCGTACAGCTTTCGGATTTCGATCGAATTGGCATAGGTAAGGTATATTGATAATACTTATAAATAAATCTCACTTGTATCGTGAATAACTTTGCTTAAACACTTTTTTCTCTAGCCCTGCAAATAAAGTGGTCGGGGTAACGCAAACATCGATTTGCAAAAAATGCAATATCTCAGGAACGCCTTATCTGAAAATATTCAAATTGGTGTTATTTAAAAGAGCTCTTCTTGCTTTATTAGCTACACTGCAAGCGATGTCTATGTCAATTTTACTGTAGTCGCCTGATGGCGCTTTCAACAGATTTAACATGTTTATCGTTTTTCTCGAAAAACTTAAATGCAATGGTAAATATGTTATTATACCAGTACAGAGAGGAATAAAGGCCAGAGCAAACGGTGAAAACCGCAAATTCCTATCTTTTTTCTAGCCGGAGATATCAATGAAAAATTAATTTATATCCTACTAAATCTCCCTCCCGGTACTTACATATGTTGCAGAAAATAAGAAGGCTTTGGAAACAAAATACATATTATATATAATAGGAGTATTGGGAAGAAACGTTCATTTTATAAACCAAAAGGAACGTATTCCTTAAATGCTCAAACTGTCTGCCATCCTGGCCCACATATTGCCTGAGCTTTCCTATAGTAGAAAGAACAGCAGCTTCCACTTCCGCTCTTGGCAGGCGAAGAATTGCATTTTGGATTTTGTTCTTCATAGCTTCCCTGGTCGTAGGCCTAGCTTGGAATACAATATATTGTAATCGTCCCCACAAATAAAAGTCCAAACAGGTCAAGTCAGGTGACCTGGCTGGCCACGAAAAAGGCTTCCTCTTCCTAACCATCAGTCTGGATATGTCTCATTCAGGTATTCTCGCACATTAATTGAAAAATGTAGCCATCGAGCTGCAGGAACATATTTTGCCTGGTTTCAAGAGACACATCTTCTAATAAAACACATAATTCATTCCTAAGGAACTCCAAAAACAGGTTCCCATTTAGTGATTGGTCAAAGAAATAGGGTCCAATAATTGTACCCCCTATTATGCCGCACCATACGTTGACACTCCAACGTCCTTGATTTACCATTCCGTCGCTATTAAAAGTAGTCTCAAATTGCAATTCTTCGCCTGCCAAGAGCGGAAGTGGATGCTGCTGTTCTTTCTACTATAGGAAAGCTCAGACAATGTGTGCGCCAGGACGGCAGACAGTTTGAGCATTTAAGGAAGCACTAGAATACTTTTCGTTTGGTTTATAAAATGAACGTTTCTTCCCAATACTCCTATTATATATAATATGTATTTTGTTTCCAAAGCCTTCTTCTTTTTTGCAACATATGTAAATGCCGGGCCGGAGATTTAGTAGGATATAAATTAATTTTTCATTGATATCTCCGGTTAGAAAAAAGTTAGGAACTTGCGGTTTTCACCGTTTGCTCTGGCCTTTATTCCTCTCTGTACTGGTGTAATAACATATTTACCATTGCATTTAAGTTTTTCGAGAAAAACGATAAATATGTTAAATCTGTTGAAAGCGCCATCTAGCGACTACAATAAAAATGACATAGACATCGCTTGAAGTGTAGCTAATAAAGCAAGAAGAGCTCTTTTAAATAACACCAATTTGAATATTTTCAGATAAGGCGTTCCTGAGATATTGCATTTTTTGCAAATCGATGTTTGCGTTACCCCCACCACTTTATTTACAGGGTTAGAGAAAAAACTATTTAAGCAAAGTTGTTCACGATACAAGTGAGATTTATTTATAAGTATTATCAATATACCTTACCTATGCCAATTGTAGAGAAATCGACTGGCAACAAATTACTATTCGTGTTACGCCCCCTAGCGGGCGGCCTACAAACTTGCAAATAATTTCCAGCAATTTCTCTTGGCAACTTTTCCTATAAATATTTTTTTCCGAAAGCTGTACGGTGAATGGTTTCCGAGATATAGCCGCTTACCTTGCCGAGTTGGCCACCCTGTACAAGTAAAAAACTCATATGTCCTATTTGACCTCTAAACATTTTCTTCTTCGTCTATAAATGACAGATTTTCTCATAATGGAAGTAGCCTGGTTAGCTAATTATTTATATATACTATCATATGACCTTGAATGTGAGCGAAGGACAATATCATTAATGTAAAAGTTGTCTGGATAGTTAATTATTGTTTTAAATCGTGCGGCATTCCAGCAACAGTGTAACAACGGTTTAAAATTAATACTGACCTCCATAATTAACCGATCACCATGCACCTTAGATTCAATATCTGTTTCTTCATCTGTTAGATAGACCAATTTAGATGCTTCTACAGGTGTTAATACTGGAGTAGGTAAAGTTAAAACGCTAAAATTTGGCACCGATATTGGATCACGAGAAATCTTTTTAATTGTGCAATCAAACTCCACCCGCTTTTTTCTAGTAATTTCTTTAACTTCCTCCTCCGGAGACGGAGAACTGTCAGCGTATTTCTTTTTAATTATATAGGCTGATTTGGACTTTATCATAGTTCCTAAAAAAATAGTAAAGTAAAACGTTCGTCACCGTAAAAGTTTTAATGTTATGATGTAAGTTGTAGGTGTTTAGTGTTTATTAGCTGATATCGTTAAGCATTATAAAATAAGCCAACGAAATACACAATATTTTGTTATTTAGTAGTATATGTCGGGTTTTTGCTGAAAGATTTTAGGCAATGATTAATTAACCAGCAAACTTTGATTCGCTGATATTCAAAGGCCTTAGTAAATCAATGGACGCGTTTAGCAATCCTCAGTCGCTAAATGACAGTTTTCGACCGCGCTTAATTCCAGCCGATGGGCAAAACGGTTAGCGAAGATATTTCGTCCATCGGCTGGAAGTAAGCGCTTTTGAAAAATGCCGTTTAGCGATTTTGATTAGATAATAATCAATTCAGCTGATGGCGATCGCTGACATTCGCTAAACGCGCCCATTAATTAGCTAACGAGGCTACTTGGATTATGAGAAAATAATATTTGCCAATGTCACAATCAAAGTTGTCTGGTTAGATAATTATAAAATCTTTCAGCAGCCCAACTAACATGTTTTAAATTAGGTCGTTAAAAATTTACCGATTCTTTTAAAATAGAAAGGCAATGCGAGACATGCTTAATTTAAACGCTGACCATTGTCCACTATACAGGGTGTTTGTATAATACATCAGGACACTTGGAGAGGTGATTATATATGTTAAAATATAGGTAGTAAGTAATATAACAAAAAGTCGAAAATTAAATTTGTAAATAATGGAATACCGTTTGAAGTCTAAGGTTCTTACTAATTTCACGTCTAATAAAATATAAATATTTTACTTATTAACTATTTTTTATCAAATAATGTCTCCTAAGTATCTGACAAAAATTGAATTTTTGCTTCCATTTGAAAAACTGATTTTACTGTCAACAAAACTTTTAATTCCGGTTTGCGCCTAAATGGTGTGATTTATCGATTCGAATAAAGTCTACCTTTTATATTCGGTATTCTTTGGCTTCAAAATGACATTCCTTTTTTCGAATAACTGTCAACACAAAAAAGATATACCAAAAATTAAATTTGAATTTCAGGTACAGTGGCCTCTGGTGGTGGCACCATAGAGAAACATTTATATAACAGAATGATAGAAGTGGTTAAGCGTAGTTAGTCCCTGTGCCAATATATCAAGCTGATAGTTTAAAAACTTAAAATCGCAAGAAGTAAAAAATTTTAAAAAATTTACTTTGACAGGCTGTAACTCGAAAAGTATCGAGTTTTCGACTTGTTGTTACATGACTTACTACCTATATTTTAAGATGTAGAATCACCTCGCCAAATTTCCTGATGCATTATCCGACACCCTATATATTATTAAATAGGCCATAAAGCAATAATAAAAAAAATTTATAAATAAACCGATTGATTTTACTAAGTGCATTTATTTTAAAACTGCATTAAATATATGAAAGAATCGAACTATTAATCATCTGGTTTAATTGCAAATATAGAAAAGCATAAAAGTATTGTTACATAAAATTTTCCACAAAGTATCGTAACGAAAAAGCGTTGGGAACGTAAAATAATAAAATGCAGATATTAATTTATTTAAAAAAATGTATAGAATATGGTAAATGATATACAGGGTGTTTCTTAATAAGAATGTTATTCTTGGGTCGATTTTCAGAAAAAAAAACTTCATATGCACATATGTCCTAAACGTCTTAACTTTTGAGATTTTAATGATTTTTTAATAATTTGTTAAGGTTAATGACTTAAATACGTAACAACTAGACTAGGTAGACAACTCTCAAAACTGCTTATGTTAATACCTAATTTCATAATAGAGTGCCAATGACAAAAAATCAAGAGATGACATTTGCTCAGCGAGGAATGAGAATTTCAAAAATAATTTTTATTTAAAAAAAGAAGAAGTGGCGTACCATTTTGATCTTTCAAAATAAGGAGGGCAATTTCCGCACGAACGCCACTGGTCGGAATAAAAAAACATGTTATACACCATAAAATGCCTCTTGATGAATGCAAAGTGTGTACCAAATTGCACACAAAATATCTAGAGCAGCTTTAACACCCTGTATCTTAAAAGTAAGATGTTTAGGACATATGTTCATATGAAGTTTTTTTTTTAAATGGATCCAAGAATAACCTCCGTAAATATTAGCATGTTATTAAGAAACACCTTGTATAAAGAGAGTTTCTTGTGTTAGGTATAAAATATTTGATTACCTGTTACGATACCTTTGGAGATCATGCTTCCAATATAGCGCTAATGTTTTATGAATATAAATTATTTATCATACTAGGAAGCACAAGAACAGCCCTATAGTATTTAAATTACCTATACGGATATACCTAACGAAACAGGCCAGACCTGATTTAAAATAACCAATAAGCTTCGGAGTTGTGTCAGTGTGTTAAATGAGTATGTATGTATTTTAAAATCAGTATGGAAAGTGATAACTATCTCTAGAAATTGACTTTAGGGTACTGTACGCATTCAATTATTATGAGGACGATTGCGGTTACTACTAATCAGAAGGTTGACACTCAAACGCCTTACTGCACAGGAAATTAATATTGATTAATATTTAAATAATATTTTCAGAGGCATAGCTATTTTCAGTAATCCACTGAAGATACAAAGTCAACAGTGTATTAAAATGTATATTTCTAAACTTTCATGAACTCACAGCTTACTGGTATCGACTTTTAGGGTTTAGTCAAATTGGATACAATACATTTACGAGTATTCATCTACATAGCATAAGTCTACAGGATATATTATAAATCAATATAAAATAACTTTCAAATTTCAAAACTGTAATTCCTTTGTCGTAATTAATAGGAAGTTTCAATTATAAAATGGCATATTAAAAAAATAAGGATAGTATTCCTAAATATATTATACTCATCGATCCACCAATTTCAAAGAGTCGCCTGAATTCGAAAATATCTTCAAAGTACGAATGTTTTTAAATGTTGTTGGATCTGCACAAATTTTTTTATGTTGGGTGGTACAAATTTTAGATAAGAACACTACTAATAAATTATGCATTAAAAAGCTCATACATGGATATGCATTTACCTCTTGAAGGTGTAGAAGATAAATCCGATTCCGCTAATGCAGTGTTGATTTCTTGTTGTGGACTGGAATGCTGTCTCAATAAACTTTCAGTACTATCTGTAGTCGTGCGTTTTGGTAAAATTGTGTAGTTACACTTGTTTACCCTTGGAATATTAATTTGAGACAGTTTCGATATTTCTTGAAGGAAGCTGTTTTTGGAAGTCCTACTATTATCCGAGTACTGTTGTGCTAAACTGCTTCCTGTAACAGTTTACGTGTTGGTATGTATATTTTTCATCATTAAACTAAGGGGCAATTTGCAACAAGCATTCCAAATGTATATTTGAAGGTGGAAGATAGACGTATTTTAGTGTCGTTTCGTACCTTAAGCGATTTCTTGAGGTTCTTCCGCATAAACCGTGAACTACTTGCGCTGTTTTACAGATTACGCTTATATTATTAAAACATAGGCCTTAGTTATTTTTGATCCACCAGTTTACTTACCATCAATATAATTTACTTGAGAAGGTTCAAATATATAAGTATTTTCACAAGGAGCTATTCTATTATTTGGAAGATACGAAGAATGTCTATTTCCTCTATCGGCAGAATTGCTAGTTCTTGCTCTAATTCTAACTGTTTTAGCTTCAAGTGAAGTTTTTGCAGAGCCTTTAAGAAGAAGTTCAGAAACAATAAACGCTCTGCTTTCGGATCTTGGTTGTGGCTTAAGACCGGATATCGTTATTTTCTCCCATGATTCCATATCTAAAAATAGAATTTAAATAGGTTTAGATAGAATCGAAAAGGATGAAACCTATAATGTTTAAACAAAAGTTACTAAAAAATTATATAAGAAACTTTGTTGATTCATAGTTACCACAAAAAATGTGTTAAACTGCATTTTTATTTTGATATGAAAAAAATATAAATATATGTAGTTCTGAAGAGTTGCCTGCAAACAGAAAACTACTCTTACCAAAGTTAAACTTCCATAGGTCATTGCTGCTTTGACCACTTCTTTCTCCTCCGAAAATTATCATTGATGATGGCATCTTGCAACAAGCGTGACTATGTAAAGGCCCAGGGTTTATCTTAGTTTTCATGTTTGTCCACATTTTCGTATAGAAATCCCATTTCCACAAGTCTCCGCGTTCAAGAAGATCAGTCATACCTGATGTAAAAATATATAATATTATTCATTGATGTAACAGTAATACGCTTTGGTTCAGTACTAACTTTCTTCCTTATTCAGACCTTTTTGTCGTTTATTACTAAATATTCTACAGTTTTCCTAATAAATAGTAAAAATCAACAAATATCTTTATGTTTATCGCTCTGATTAACTAAAATATTCACATGTTTCTGTCATTTCCTTACTGAATAGCTAGAAGATCAAGTCAAAAAAATATTTCAAACTTGGCAGAAAATGTACAAAATTATCACAATTCAAGGTTCATTGCGAAAGAATTGAACCATTAAAAACTTATTTTAAATGGAATACCTTGTATATTTTTATTTAATTTGATAAGAAATTAGTTCTTTATAAATAGTGTTTACTGTTATATATTTATATCAAAGCGTTTCCTCAAAAAAAAATCAAATTTATGGCGAAAATACTATTTTTCATGTGTCGTATGAAAACAATTGAAGAGTACACGGAAGAAAGGCGAAATGTCAAGTTTTATCGATTTTCAGTTAAGGTCAAAAACTTGTAGATTTATATTAGTAGTTCCATGTGGCATACTCTAAAAGGCAAGAAACGCGAAGCATCATACCATTAAACGCGTGAGAAAATACTACGAACAGGGAAGAAAGGCGAATGGTCCATGCGAAAAGTGGAGAAAGGTGGAATGTCCAAATGAGAGCAGCCGCCACACGTTGTAAACAGACCCGGGCTTTGTGTAAAATGTTTAGTTTACGATCTAATTTTGAACGGAGCGTTTGTGCAGAATTAGGTTAAAATTTGTGACCTTCTTAGTATTACCCTTTTTGGTGGAAATAGTGAGCTACAGCTATGATGACCGACACTGAAAGTGATGATGATTATATTCGCCAAAGAACGACAAAGAAAAGAAAGATTACAGGGCGAGTAAATAAAGTAATGACGCGCATGAGGCAACAGAGCCACGAGACAGGTGAAGCTTGTCATTGCAAGAGACTAAAGTGTTTTACCACTGTAGATGAAGAAAATCGATGCAAGATTATTAACCATTTTAACAGTTTGACGCATAATGAACAATCTAGTTACTTGGCAGGTCTAATTACTGTACTACCCGTGCAACAACGAAAAGCTGCAGATGAAGCTACAGCAAAATTGCATGATGCTTCATATGCTTTCAGAGTTAGAATAACGCCTGACAATAAAACGACAGACATTGCGATTTGCTTCAAAGCATTCTTGAGCATTCATGGAATTGGTCGAAAAAGGCTCGAAATTATCCAGAAAAGTTTGAAGGCTACTGGGAGTGAACTAATAGACAAACGCGGTAAAAATCCGAAAACACATGCGTTGTCACAAGAGAGGTTAGATGATGACATTCTTGAACATATACGTAGTTTTAAGGGGAGAGAAAGCCATTATAGTAGAAACAAAACTACCAAAGTGTACCTACCTGAAGACTTGAATATAAAAAAAATGTACAACATGTACAAAAACATAAAAAACTCTCCTGTTTCTTACGAAACATACCGTAATATTTTTAATAAGCATTTAATATAAGTTTCGGCTATCCGCGTTCTGACACTTGCAGTACGTGCGATCACTTCATGGCTGAACATAAGGTTTTTCAAAACAAATTGAATGCCATATCTGATGCTACTGTCACAAAAAAGATAGAGGATCAGATAAAAAAAATTACTTTGGAAAATGGAGTGCATAAAGCTAAAGCGGACGCATTCTACCAAAGACAGAAAAATGCAAGAAAAGCAGCTAAGAAAAGTGCGGATATTGAAGCTATTGCTATGGATTTTGAAAAAAATCTATTCTATCTACTCCTAACATTCCGACCAACGACGTTTATTATAAACGGCAACTGACCTTACATTCTTTTAACATACGTGTATTGTCAACAGATAGTGCCACATTTTATGCCTACCCAGAAACCATAGGAGGGAAAGGATCGAATGAAGTAGTATCATTCCTCCATCATTTCATCTTTGTTCTGCTTGATTATCGAGTTCGTCACCTTCACATATTCTGTGATTCATGTGGGGGACAAAACAAGAATTTCACTGTATTTCGATACCTTCATTATGTGGTCAATATTGCGAAAAGACTGGACACAGTCGAAGTAACATTCCCAATACGAGGTCATTCTTATATGGAGTGTGACCGAGATATGGGCATAATAAATCAAAAAATTCGAGCTGAACTCCCTGAAGACTGGTACGTGGAAATAAGATCATGCAGAGTAAAACCAAACCCATACCGAGTCATTTAAGTCGACCAATCACTTATACGTAACTGGGCACAAATGCTAGACTCCATTTACGTCAATAAACCGCCATATAAGTCAAGACCAATCAGAGAGGTGAAAATATCAAAAGACCAGCCACGAGTTTTGGAACACAGAGACTCTTATTATGGATGCTGGTACTCAGCAGTCATTCGCAAACCACTCGCGGTTCCGGATAAAATGGTAGTACCTGAGGGACAGTTCGTTTTGCCATCAAAGTTGTATACAGGTGAGTTAATTATAAAAATTTGTTTCTTTGTTCTACATGGTATATTTCTCCTTTACAGATCGGAGGAAAATATCTGAGGAGAAATTTAAGGATTTACTGCACCTGAGTCAGTTCTGCACATCTGAAAAGGCAAGATTGTTTTATGAGCGCTTACCCTACAACCAGAAGCCCAAAAATGGAAAGAAGATTATACGAAAAACAAACAAAAAGCCTAAGAATGTAACAAAGAAAAATTGAAGAATGTTTGTTAATAATTCGGGTGCCTTATTCATTGTATAATGAAACATTTCGCTTTTCTTCCGTGTTAAAAGCCACTTTTCATTCAATAAAATTATTTTATTTTTAAGCTTTTTTTTAATTTCTATTGGCCTAATATGGTGCAAAACAGTTCATGGAATAGGTTGTATTAAATAGTTTACAAATTATTTAAATATGCTAAGCGAGGTAGGGCTTTAAAAACTAAAATTTGTTTTTCTCAAAAACGTATAAAACTGACATTTCGCCTTTCTTCCGTATACTCTTCAATTGACGATTGAAGGTACCGTATACTGTGTCTATACGGAGGAAAATTGATTGATTGGTTGAAAAACAACTTTCTAAGAAGTTTCTTCGAATTTATAAATAAAATGCAGTTGACGATTTTAAATTGTTGTGAATTTAATGGTTTAATATTATTTTTTTAACAAGTAACAAAGTGTGTATAAACTTTACTGAAATTAAAAAAGGGTTTAAAAGTTATAATATCAAAATTATAAATTTAAAATAATCAACTGCATTTTATTTATAAATTCAATGAAGAAACGATTTTAAAAGTAAAAATTTTCACGTTCGGGGCAAATAGGCTATAACGGACTTAAGGGTACTGGCGTATCAGTATGCAGAAAAAAATGGAATCCCTTACAACTTTTCCCAAACATAACAAATCGCATAAAGGAATTGGGTGGAAGACTTCCTAAAGCGTAATAGCCAAGTTTCGATAAGAGTTCCCGAAAACACATCAGCTGCCAGAGCATCAGCATTTACATATCAAATTTTTTTGAACTTCTGGCAAATCTTATGGAAAGATACAACTTTTTACCAAGTGCAATCTACAATTGTGATGAGACTGGAATTACAACGGTTCCCAGTAAGTCTTCAAAAATAATTGCACGAAAAGGAAAAAACAAATTGGCGCTTTATCATCGGCAGAGAGAGGAGTGACTATTACATCGCTTATTTGCTGTAATGCTATAGGCTAATATATTCCTCCATTAATCATTTTTCCCAGGGTTAGAAAAGATCCATTGCTGGAAATAGACTTCCTCCTGAAACAGCAATAGTATTATATCACCCGCCAGGTTGGATGCAATCCGAAATATTTGCACCAACCTGGATAAATCATTTTATTAAATATGCTAAGCCGACCTTTGAAAGCCCTGTGCTACTTATTTTGGATGGTCATGCCACCCACGTCCGAAATTTGATGCTGTTGGAAATTGTCAAATAAAATAATGTCCATATTCTGGTCTTACCACCACATACATCATACATCACATCATATGCAGCCACTAGATGTCTCATTTATGTATCCATTAAGAACATTTTATGAACAGCATGTGAAAACATGGCTCCGAAATCATTCCGGCAAGGTAGTAACGGTTGCTGAAGTAGGAGATTTATTTGGAAATGCTTATCTGCGTGCAGCAGCAGCAGCGGCACAATATGCTATAAGTGGCTTTAAGAATACTGGAATATGTCCCATAAATCCTGAAATCTTCTCCGATGAATTATTTGAACCCGCAGAAACAACCCACAGAGAAATTGCAGAAGTAGTAAACCACCATAACACTCCTGAAACGAAACGAAACGAAACTGAAATTATACCCCAGTTACCAGTAGCGACAACCAGTTCTGCTGTAGTAACAAAATTTCCAGCTGGCCCATCAATCATACAAGCACAGAAGCTTCAGACAAATAAAAGAGATACAGGAAGTCCGACGAAAACAAACTTACACGATGACAATCGTTACTTTTTTCCCGTCGAATTATTACCAATACCAAAGGTCTCGAAACCTAGAAAATCACTAAAAGATGTGGGAAAACAACAATTATAACATCCTCACCATATCTAAATGAATTAAAAATTCAACAGGCCACAAAAGGTATCCCTATATGCAAACAGGCAGTAAAGCAGGTTAAAAGGAGAATAGATACAGATAACATAGCTAAGTCAGTTAGGAAAGTCAAACGTGTTAAAAAAATAATTCCCACGACTCCAACGATGAATCAGATTCGAATGGATTGGAATGGAAGTATTGTGCAAGGATTCATCATCAGATTTATCTGAATCTGAAAGGAAAGGATTATATTCTCGTTGAATTAAAAAATTAAAAAATAATAATAAGGAAGAACTTGTTGGGCAAATATTAAAAATTACAAGCAATGAAAATCAATTATTAACTTACAGCGTCAAGTTTATGAGAAATTATCGAAATCCTTAAAACGTTTATAGTTTTCCATTTGCGGAAGATATTAGTGAAAATTATAAGTCTGAAATTAAAGAAAAACTTAAAAAATATGTTAAGCTGCGTTACGAAAGAGTACAGTTAATGTAATATTTTTATGTGTTGCGGCTCATATGATTGATATTTCATTTTTACAATAAACTTATTTTTAGTTTTTTCTTTAACCTCCTTAGCCCTTTTGTCCAGCCCGCTGCACATTTTTCAAATATTTCCAGTACGGCGCCACTGCAACTAATCATCGCTTTCGACCCGGTGTGTAGCTCGCTAGACCGACTTCTATACGTGCTAAATTATCCCGCTTAAAATATTGGTCAATACTAAATTGACGTTAGTTTTATCTTGTTGGTGCATGTTTTTGGAGGTTAGGTATGGCGTCTCCTCACAAATTAGGTAAGTTTGGCAATTTTAGTAAATATTTAGTGAAGTATTAGTGAAAAATTAATAAAAATACACGTGTTTACTTGTGTTGACCAAAATTATAGTTAAAAAAAGTTAATAGTAGTAGGGCACCGGTTACTTACATGTTTTGTACAGTATTTTGGACATTGGGTCTTAGTTAAGTTGACTATATTTTTCTTTGTAGATCGTAAAAAGCAACTTACCGATGCTGATCTTGAGGAAATTTTGAATGATAGCGATTTTTATCTAAGCGACGATGAAGAGGTGGTTGATGATCCAACGGAAGCTAATTTAGCTGCGTTTGAAGAAGTGGAACCACAGAAAGTCAACAGCAAGACGAAATTTTTGAACCTACTGAGGGGGAATCAGATGACGAAGTCCCTTTGTCGGTACTAAGGGAACAAATAATTTTGGAGAAACAGCAACCTAAAAATAGTCCTCAAAATTGGGCAAGGGAAGTTTTTGATAATCAGGAATCCATATGTCTCGATTCAGAGTGGGAGTTAAAAGAAGATCACGAGTTTTGGACACCACTTGATTATTTTTCTGATGAGTTTTGGGAAAATCTCTCAACGCAAAGTAATGTTCGCGCTATGCAGGCAAATGAGAAAAAACCACTAAAATCAACAGGTCAGAAGTACCGTGTGCTGACCGGAATTCACGTACTGATGGGAATTTTTGGACTACCCAGATTGAGATTATATTTTATGAAAGGTATTGAAATACCAATAATTACTCAAATTTCCAGAGATAGAATTTTCAAATTGAGGAATTTTCTACATGTTGTTGATAACCTTATCATTTCAGATGAAGAAAAAAAATCAAACAAATTATGGAAAGTACAACCGATCATTGATTCCATGCGCAAAAAATTTGTTACTTTACAAAGAAGCAAAGAATTATCTATTGATGAACAGATGATACCGTTTACTACAAATCTACGACAATATGTCAAAAATAAACCAAATCCCGTCGGTTTAAAAAATTTTGTTTTAGCCACACCTTCTGGATTAGAATTAGACTTCTTTATTTATCAGGGTGCTAAAACTTGGCCAGATGGTACTCCTGATATGGGTCTGGGAAGTAAAAAAAACTGTCAGCCGATTTGTCTTCCGGGCATATAATTTTTTTTGACCGATACTTCTCTTAACTTGCTTGATTATTTACTTACTAAAGGAATACTAGGAGTAGGAACAATTATGAATAATCGGATTCCACAAGCTGTTAGAAACAATATCAAAAAAGATAAAGAACTTTTGTCGGAAGGTCGAGGTTCTTATGATGAATGGGTACGATCAGACAAAAAAATGTCTTTGCTAAAATGGATGGACAGTAGATCCGTTACAATGGCATCGACATCTGCAGGTTATGGACCCGTTACAGATGTTCGTAGGTGGGATAAAAAGAACGGAAAATATATTTTAGTTCCGTGTCCTAACTCAGTAGTTAGTTATGTATAGGTAATGTGTTTCACAACCTTGTTTAAAACATTATTTCGTTTATGTTTATTTTGCCATTTATTAAAAATAAAGTTAATTTTGGAATAAATATTTGCTAATTTTCTTTTCTGATTATTATTATATTATTTCTAATTCTTAACTTTATTAATATATTGTTATATTTTTCACTATGCCCCATCAGTTCACTTTATCCCCCTATGATTTAGTAAATGCAGATCTCCGTATTCAAAACTTTCAAAATTAAATGTAGGATGTGTTTAATTCTAGTAAGTTACCCTTAAAAAAAATGGAAATCTATTTTTTAAAAGTTGCAAAGATTTCACATATTTTTCAGATACTGAAATTTGTTTTTTTATATTTCTGTGGAATATTTTGTTTCAAAGAAAAATGTTATTATATTTGTGTGATAAGTAGTAAATGAGGTATGTAGATCTATAATACTAAAGGTAAGTTTTTTATTATCGTTACACTTTAGATAAAAAAAAACTATTTTAGTTTGCCCCATAGCTATTTCACTCTACCCCTACTGCGGGGCAAAGTAAAAAAATGCATGTTTTTAAAAGAAGTTGCAAAACTTTGTCAAAAAAAACATATATATTTTTTCATCTGGTCTAGAATGTAACATAGCAACCAATATTACCACCTAAACACAATGCAACGATATTTTTTTAATTGTTAGCGAAACGTTAGCTATACCGCTTTGCCCCGACTTTCCCTACCTACCTATGTGCAATTAAATAATCAGAGCAGAAAAAGCAATGGAGAAAGATTCAGAAGTAAAATCATTTACATTAGACCTTCAAGCGGTACTTCTAGCTCCAAAAAATAACGTATCTACCATGTATTACAAAATTAAATTGCAGTTCACAACATGACCTTCGTTGACTTGCAAATCAAGGATGGATTCTGTTTTATGTGGAACGAGTCGGAAGGAAAGTTAAGTGCAGATGAATTTTCATCTATACTTGGTCATCTTTTGATGGAAATTTATGAGACTCTTCAGCAGCGGGGTGAGGTTTTTTTGTATAGTGAAGGCTGGAATTACTAAAACCGTATTTTAACGTTATCAAATGCGCTTGTAAATTTTGCGATGGTTACAAATATTACTGCATACCAGAAATATATAGAACGCGGGCACACTTAAATGGAGGTGGATGGAATGCATAGTCCAATTGAGAGAAAGTTGAAAGGAGCTAATATTAATGTACCAGCTGATTATGCTCTGATTTGCAGACAGGCTCGAAAATCACCAAAGCCATACCAAGTTACTTATCTAGACCATCACTTCTTTAAAAGCTTCAAACCTTTGAAATTGTTATCTTCAATCCGACCGGGTAAGTGGCGATTCTACTGTGATAGTTATTAGGGCAATTAAATATGATCCAAAAGGATCAGTGCAGTATAAACTAAGATTGACCAAAGAATAGGATGATTAACCTTATCGAATTAATAAAAATAAAATTATCCCAATCCTATTTGAAAATCTCCCACGTTTGCACGTGAATAGGATTTCCATAAAACTGAGAAATTCAATCATCTCCAGACACTAAAATCTGTCATAGATCAAGATTATCACTCCTTCTATGAGAACATCCCACATCAGTGATATGATAATTATGGTGAAACTTTTTTAATTCGTTTTAATTAATATTTTTTTTGTTCGTAAGATTTTTAAAAAATTGTTTATTTTGTTCTTATTTTTAAAAACATTGTTTTAAGTTTTGGGAGATTGGCCATATTTAAAAATTTTCTTTGCCAATAATAATCAGAATATACCTTTTATTATTGTTGTATTTATTTTATTTCACAATCTTTCCTATCATAAAGTTAAAACCTGGTAACTCCAGCTTTTTACAAAAAAAAAAGTTTTTAGGATTTTGAAGTTTCAAAAAAAAGTCCTATTAATTTTTAATAATGTAAGGAAGTTCCACAATGAAATATGATCACTCTGGAATATCACTTTTAAATTTTCTTTTGCTTCTCCTGAAGAATTGTATTTTATGGAGTTACTAGGTTTCTTTGTGTCACCGAGGACATGCTAAAAGACAGTTTTGATAAGGAAATGTCACTTAATATTTATAAAACATTAATCGAGTCCTTAATAAGATATGGAATAATTCTCTAGGGTAGTCTTTATCAGCATTCCTTGAATCAACTTTATATAGTCTAAAATTATATTCTGAAGATCATATTTAAGAAAAAAATAGATATCCGACGCGGTTAATCTACACTGAAAACATTTTTAATGTTCGTTTTTGGTATACAGGGTTATGATAAAGAAACGGATCAGCCTTTTATATAGACTACCGCCCACTTAATGAAGAATTGCTCGAACCCGTCAAACTTATTTTTTTAAATGCATCTTTTTAGAAAAAATATATTATACAAGGTCGATCATAAATATGCTACTTGTGTCAACTTCAATTTTTTGAATGGAACATATTATATATTTTTACATTTTCACATTCTACAATCAATTCTAGACTTTTTCATAAATCAACTGTTTACGAAATATTAATATGTACTTTAATGTTTTAATTGATACAAATAACATTCTTATGATCCACCCTGTATAATATCTTTTTTCTAAACAAAAAATTATTTCAAAAAAATTAATTTGACGGGTCCGAGCGATTGTTGATTAAGTGAACGGTATTCTATATAAAAGCCTCATCAGTTTATTTATCATAACCCTGTATATTAAATACCTGTATCTATGTCCATAAGACAACTAATAATATCAAAAACTTTAGCCAAAACTGTCGTAATTTAATTTCAATAATAGATATATATTCTAATTTTTTAAAAACATAAAAGCCGTATTAGAGTCGGCAATTTTTGTCTCTTGCGCAATGGCAATTATAGTTGCAAGGATTCATGCGCAGTACACCTTCCTCGATCAGCTGGCCCAATACTGCTCGCATTGCGGACCCAATGCGAGAATGGAATCCGTATTACAGTCGGCAATTCTACTCTTCTGGCAATTAAAATTGCACGGATTCATGCGCAGTACACCGTTCTCGATCTCTCATTGCCAGAAATGGGACAGGCACCATTTTAATTGCCATTGCCGGGGGGTACCAACTGCTGGGTCTGACTTTTGACCGGTGTTGCCAATCGGCGCACTAATTACTAGGTTTTGTTTTTTGTTTAGCGATCAGTGAATAAGTGATAAAAAATAAGATTTGTTCGGATTTGTATTGTAAAAGTCGCACTTTTCTACTCTCAGCAGTGTGAACGACAGAGAACGTAATTTAGTTTTAGGAGGTTGGCAACAACACTGCTTTAGACAGAAATTACAGATGGCAGAATACACGGAAATGTCAGAGAGTTCATATCTCCTCCATTTTAGTTTCCTTGTGGTCCTCGTATTGACGTGTTGTCTTGTGTTTGTTCGATCGGCTTTCCGCATATTCTTTTTGATACCGACTAATAGTGATTATTTCAGAATAAATGAGTTGTACAAAAGGGTAAGCAGTTACCTACGATGTTTAATAATGAGAATAACAATTTATATTACGAAAAATCAATATATAATACAATAATGTAATTATTATATTACAAGATGCATATCTATGTGTATTTTCAGCACCCATCAATTTACGTGGTCCCGAGAAGCGACTACTGTCCTAATTAATGCATACGAGAAGCATCCAATATTATACGTGCCAACCCTGCCAGAATACCATAACAAAAACAGAAAAAATGATGCCTTAAAGGCCATAACAGAGGAGTTCAATGCATCTGCCTTGGCCAATTTAGCCATAAAAGATATACAGAAAAAAATTTATGGCATACGAACTCAATACCTGAATGAACTGCAGAAAGTGAGGAAGAGTGAAGCCTCAGGAGCTTCAACAGATTAACTTTACAAAGCACCACTGTGGTGTTTCGATCTCCTGCAGTTTCTCATGCAAGGGCATGGTGATTGTTTCTCAAGGAGAATCGAACATGCCAGCTGAGTTGACACCATAAGGAGAAACAGTAATGCAGGAGATGGAAGAATAGCAGGTAAGTTTAGGGATCATGAATACCAGTTGTTGTCCATAATTAAGCTAGAATACTACAATGAAATTAGTGTACTGAACCAATTAAAACAATTTACTATACAGGGTCCGCAAACGAAGCGTGGACGGATGATTACATCGTTATCGAAGAACTTATCAACAATACTAAAACAGCTTGAGATATTGGATTGAAAGCGGCATGTTTTAAAAATATTTTACATTATACAGGGTGGCCCAAAAAAGTGTGACAGCATAAAGTTATATTTTTTTTAATGGGACACCCAGTATTTTATTGCATATTTAGGTTTGTATTACTATCGTTTATAAGTGCCTCAAATTTTGTTTAATTTGGTTACGTAGTTTCTGAGAAATAAATTAAAAACTAAACAAAAAAAGTTTTGCAGTCCTGAATAAAAAAATTAAAAAAAACAATCCAGAACTATTTTTTTAACCTCGGTATTAAGTAAAATTTATGACAAGAGGTCTAGAGATACTATGAATGTAATTGCGTTTTCACTTTATACAGGGTGTTCCTAAAAAGCCTTCAAAACCCCCACATTTAAAAATAATTTTTCTCGAGTTTTTCAAATGGAACACCCTGTATATTATTTGGCTATTTGACGTAGAATTCATAGACAATTATTTTTTGTAATACAAGCATATAAGTTATATCCAGCCGTTTTCGAAATAATTATAAATATCATAAATTATGTTGTTTAAATAGAGTTTTTATTGGGAAATTTTGTTATAGGCGACTAGACGAATAATTGTAAACTAAAATAAATGTTCAAAATAGCTTCCTTTTACTCTTAGAGTTTACCGTATTTTAGTTATTTCGATATAAATTTTAAAAGCCTACATTTTTGCTACTTTTTCTTAAAATCTAGCGGTAAATTTTTAATGGTTTACATTTGTTATGCATAAGTTCGTTTGCAAAAACTTCTCGAAGGTTTCTGGTCTCGGCTTTCTCTCAATATCTGGATATCTTTCAGCATACATTCGGCTCGCGAGGAGGCAATTTTTCTTGCACATTCACCCAGTATGAAAATCATATTTACCATTTATAAAATGTAAAATTCGACATTTCGTGTAAGTTAGTACTTAATTTCGACGACTGAACAAATGAAATAATTTTATTAGGCTGTCATAGTGACAATCTAAACAAAAAAAATCATGGCAACTCGATTAAGAATAAAAAATAAAATTAAATAAATAAATGTAGGCCTTTAAAATTTATATCGAAATAACTAAAATACGGCAAACTCTAAGAGTAAAAGGAAGCTATTTTGAACATTTATTTTAGTTTACAATTATTAGTCTAGTCGCCTATAACAAAATTTCCCAATAAAAACTCTATTTAAAAACATAATTTATGATATTTATAATTATTTCGAAAACGGCTGGATAAAACCTATATGCATGTATTACAAAAAGAAATTGTCTATGAATTCTACGTCAAATAGCCAAATAATATACAGGGTGTTCCATTTGAAAAACTTGAGAAAAATTATTTTAAAATGTGGGGTTTTTGAAGGCTTTTTATGAACACCCTGTATAAAATGAATAAACGCAATTACATTCATGGTATCTCTAGACCTCTTGTCATAAATTTTACTTAATACCGAGGTTAAAAAATAGTTCTGGATTGTTTTTTTTTATTTTTTTATTCTGGACTGCAAAACTTTTTTTTCTTGTTTTTAATTTATTTCTCCGAAACTACGAAACCAAATTAAATAAAATTTGAGACACTTATAAACAATAGTAATACGAACCTAAATATGCAATAAAATACTGAGTGTCCCATTTAAAAAAATATAACTTTATGCTGTCACATTTTTTTGGGCCACCCTGTATAATGTAAAATGTTTTTAAAACATGCCGCCTTTAATCCAATATCTCAAGCTGTTTTGGTATTGTTGATAAGTTCTTCGATAACGATTTAATCTTCCGTCCACGCTTCGTTTGCGGACCCTGTATATATTTACATATTATAAAAAATATACGTCTGAATGAGTCTGAATTTTAATGAAGTTAAGTGCTAAATGGTGTGCTTGTATTTTAGCTGGAAAGTGAAGTAATCTTCGAGGGAGAAGTTGTCGATATCAGTAATATAGACTTAGCTTTGCTGTCGCCTTCAGCATCTACATCTAGTAGACCAGTCTCGAAGTGACATAGGGGGCCATGCACGGAAAAAAGAAAAAGGAAGGGTGGCGAGAAAACAGAGAAAACTCACGAACTCCTTGAAAGGGCAATCGTAACATTGCAAACATTAGACAAGGATTCACCACCACCACCAGTTAATGATGCAAATAATGTTTTTGCACAGAAGTATCCTTATATAATATTACTTACTAATTTTAGGACTTCCCTTAAGTTATATGTTTACTTGTACTTGGATACATCCATTAATATATTATTATTCAATAGTAATAATAGTAATAAATTGTTCTATTGCTATAAAAATTTATTATAGTTGGTTACCATTTGTAATTATCAAAGTGGCTCAAATAATATGGAATTATTCATCACATACAGGTTCAGTTCAATTTGTAATATAAAATGTATTATTGCAGGACAGTTGAAGCCGAGCTAAATAAAATTACTGATGAAGAAATCGTCGATGATGTGAAGCACACAATCATGGAGGGACTATTTCAGGGGAAACGTTTACTGCGCCAGCGATCTCGCGCATAAGCATTATGATTTATGTGTGTAGTCAATGTAATAAACAATGTTTTGGAGAAAAAATTCATTTATTATATTATTATACCCTAATTCCCAATTGCATGTTAGTATTCATTTGTTTACAAGCACTTTATACAAATTAGAAATGTCAGTCATAACAATGAAAGAAATATTACTAGCGTTCTAGGCTTATTACAATATCATATATATTAATTATCAAGTAATAATTTATAATTATCGTGCATCTAGAAGAATAGTTACAGCTGAAGCTTCGAATTCTTTACATAAACGACTAAAAAGTAATGTCAAATTATAATGTTACATGGAAGCTTCTCTTTGCGACTGAGAGATGGTATGTGTAACATTATTTCCCTGAGAATTAGACATAATTTGAAGTACTCTGTAAATTCTCCTCGTATGTTCATTGCTTCTCTTGTTGGTCTTCGAGATATCTGTTTACTTAAACCGAAAAGAAATTTATATCTACTGTCCACCTCATTAGCGGGATCAGTACCAAGATCTTCTTGTCTCAAAAAATTATGAAGGGCACAACATGCTTGGGTGATTATCTTTTATTTCTCAGGACTAAGTGGCATTGTATGTAATAACACTCTAAACCTGTTGGCTAATATTCCAAAAGTATTTTCGACTATACGGCGGGCTCTAACGAAACGGTAATTGAAAATTCGTCGCTCTCGAGTCATGCCTCGAAACGGATATGGTTTCATGATGTGCTGTGATAATGAGAATGCAGCATCAGCTACTACCACATGAGGAATTGGCCTTCTTCTTCCTGGTAGTGGCTTATCTTCTGGGAAATTTAAAGAATTTCGTTCAATTGCTCTCGACAGATTACCTTGCCAATAAACTCCTCCATCAGAAAGTCTACCATTCATACTCTCATTAATTTATGTGAAACGATAGTTTGCATCAACCATTGCTAACAATATAATGCTGTGTTGATGTTTATAATTGAAAAACGCTGATCCATGTTGCTGAGGTGCATTAATTTTAATATGTTTGCCATGGCGCCAATGACTTTCGGGGCGCGTTTCATAAATTCTCAAAATCTCTTGAAATTTCTAGCCACTAGGCTGTTGTTGTTGGAACCTAAAACAATGACTGCATAAAGAACTAAATTCATAGTATATGAATGCATAGATCCCTACCATAAGATGTCTCCCTTAAGCTCCTCATATATCGCTTCACAAACTGTGGGTATGAACAGTGATATTGTACTTTCTGAGATGTACAATTATTGTACATTAGACTTCGAAACCCCTCTCCGGTTGCCAGGTAAGTAATTATTAGCTTGTCCTTTGCTATCGATGTGCTATCTTGTTTAGCAATAAATTAAAAACATGTTTATCCATTCGTACATAATTAAAGTACCGCTCTAGATCGGTTGTTAAGAATTCATTAGGCAGGTGAAGATCTCCTATTGCTGGACGCAGCCAAGGCCTAACCCGCCACCTTATTTTTCTTCTCTGAGCGGTAGCTAATAATGAGGCAGCAGCAATTATCAGGCAAATTGTGGCTGACAGCTTTCTTTCTTTTCGCCTTGTTCATTATATTCCTTCTTAAATTGTTATACAGCTCACTCAACTAACGACTCAAACTAAAGAAACATACTAACCTCAATGTTCATCTTGACCACAACTACCAACAACACTGGTTTTCTCGGTTGTCTCAAATGTCACGTGAAATCTTTTAATATAAAACGACGAGAAATAACATATACGCTCAATTCTCATTGCCACCGCAATAGACCTTGCACTGGAAATGAAAATTGCACCGGAAATTTTTATTGTCGACTCTAATACGGCTTTTATAATAGTTTCTAATTTAAGTTTCAATTTTTCTTTTTTTTTTTTAAATAGTGTGCTTATTTTCTACATTCATAAATTGATGACAAAATTTCTAATTAGGTTATTCTATAAATTTGAAGAAGAATTAGAACAGACATTTATTTATCTAGGTGCTCAGTTATAAGCGGTCAATTTATAAATATAGGATATACCATAAACAAATATATTATCAAATTTTGTAAAACGTAATAGGGTCAATGAGGGTAAATGGAAACAGGGGTGATTGGAAACACTGCTTATAACGGGTTTAAAATACATTTGGCAATACTGTAATAGTGTCACCCGGTAACCTTCATAATTACTTGAAGGGATGCCATTTTGTTTCAGTCTGCAACATGTGTTTGCATACCAATTCTGAGCACGTGTATATTTTTCGTTTTTTTTGCCGCTAAACGGCTTTGCATAGGTTGAAAATTGTGGTGATTTTGTTGTTTGGATTTAGGTAAGTACTGTGGTAATTCGTGGTCTTGATCAAATATGAGTTGTTTACCATAGCGCAAATGTTTATTTCATTGCAAGTTGTTGTAATTTGAAGAATATTTGGTGTTTCCAAATACCCCGTATTAAGAGGTTTACGGGGAAAATGGAAACAATTTTTGGGGGTAAATGAAAACACTGTTTGGCATAAGAAAACCTTTAAAATATGCCCCGATCATACAAGAAAAAGAGACAACCACCACCATACTCCTTGGAAGATCTAGCAAACGCGGTGTCAGATGTTACTGAAAAGAGAAAGACCTATAGACAAGCTTCTGAATTTTACAAGGTTCCGACTGCGGTCATTTATAATCGAATAAAGGGGCGAAAAGTACCAATAGACAAAATGGGGGCTGGTGTTTCAAAAACGTTGCCGGAAAATGTAGAAAACCACTTAGTGTCTTGTTTAGAGATAAGAGGAAAAATAGGTTATCCTTGCGACAAAGTCGAGTTCCTAAGATTAGTGGGTGAATATGTTAACACACATGAATTAAAAACGAGATTTAAAGACGGCATTCCGGGGGAGGATTGGTATCGTTCCTTCATGAAACGACATCCCACGTTAAGTCTCAAGAAACCAGAGCACCTGCAAAAACTTAGGAAAGATGCTAGAAAACCGGAGATAATCTACGATTTCTATAACAAATTAAAAATCTGCGTTCAAGAAAATGGACTGGATCTTCCGAATATGTCTTCATTTGTCTTGAATGCTGATGAGTCAGGGTTTAATAGTGATCCATCGAGAGTGAGAGCTTTAGGAGTGAAAGGTAAAGCTCTATATAGAGTATCTGGCGGTTCTGGTAGGGAATCGACGACTGTACTAGCGTGCGTTTCAGCTGATGGAAAATATTTGCCCCCTCTTGTTGTTTTTAAAGGTGCAGCAGTCCAAGCCAGATGGGTTTCAACTAATGCTTTGCCAGGGACCCTTTATGCTACCAGCAAAAACGGGTGGATGGAGGAACCACAATTTCATCATTGGGTTACCTGTGGATTAGTACCCCACATAAAAAAAATTCGAGAAGAACAAAATAAGCCAGAACAGAAAGCTTTATTGCTCTATGATGGACATCGAAGCCATATCAGTGTACGAATTATTGAAGAGGCACGAAAAAACAATATTGATCTCATTAAGTTCCCTAGTCATTTGACGGACAGGCTGCAACCGTTAGATAAATGTGTTTTTAAATCTGTGAAATACACATGGGATCGTAAATTGATTGCGTATGGTAGAGGTAAAATGGGACAAGACACAGGACGATTACCAAAAAACAAATTTGTTGAACTGCTTTCTGAGACTTGGAAGGAGGCCATGTTGCCTAAGAATATATTTTCAGCACTGGCGTTTATCCAGTAAATGCAAATAAATTTCCTGAAACCGAATTTGTTCCAGGTGAGCTCAAGTTTTATAAAGAACATATACTTGCACCAACCAATAATGAAATTATCGCGGCGGAGGAACCTCCACACGAATCCAATATTGCTGAATCGCAAAATAGTAATGCAACATCTAATCTACCACTTTTAACATCTAGACTACCAGAACCTACAACAACCCCTAACAAAGATACTAGTGTACCTTCAACTTCGACCGCACCATTTGAAGATGTTGTCAGTCCCACTAAGCACCACATGCTTAATTTATTTCAAGCATCCCCTAAAATAAATGTTACGAAAAACTTGGACCTGCTACTTCCTGATCCTATTCCAAAAAAAGTTATACCCCGCCTGAAACAACTGGCTTATGGGGAAGTTTTAACGGGAGAAGAGGTTCTTAATAGGATGAAAGAAATTGAGGAACAATGAAAAGAGAAAAATACTAAGAAAAATACTAAGAAAACTAAAAACCAAACAAAAGTTACAACCAAAAATAATCTACCCAATAATAGCCATGGCGGGAATATAAACGTAAAAAAGAGACAGAATATTAAAATAAAATCATTTCCTGTCAAGAAATTAAAGGCTAATGAGGAGTCATCATCGTCAGATTCGAGTATAGGAGAACTTTCCTATGCCGAAACAGATGACAGCCCCTGGGAGGAAGAATTCGAAGAGACTGAAGAATTACAAGCTGTGGACAGCTGCAATTTAAAACATGGAAAATTTGCAATAATCAATTTTCAAGGAGGACAAAGGATGACCACAATTTATAAATATTTGTGTTTAATTGAAGATGTTCAGTGGGAGCACGAAGAAGTTAAGGTTACAGCTTTAAAATGTAAAGACAGTACTTGTAAACTTTTTTCTTTAGTAGAAAACGATGTAAGCTACGTAAATATTAATGAAATAATAGGAATAACTCCTGACCCAAGTATTCTAATGAAGGGAGAAAGAATGTTTTATAAATTTCCCAAACGTCTTGAAGTATTTGAAAAGGCCTAGACCTTAGAACTTAGTTTATATTTCTTTCAGTCCTATATTTATAACCTATTATCCTACCTATAATGTTTTTGTTTTGTTCGAAAAATAAAGTGTTTCTTGTAAATTGGCATTTCTCATGGGGGGTAATTGAAAACATTGTAAATATAATGCAGTTTAAAACTAGAGAATATTCCAAATGATTCCATTTGCACCAACGCGCAATCATTTCATTTAAATAGGTGAAAAGTTACGTGTTTTCAATTGCCCCCGAGAGCAGGTTATTTTGAACAAATCCTGGGGTAAATGAAAACAGCACAATTTTCCAAAACTACATCTCCTATAAATACCATAAATGGATATAAAGGTAAGATAAGGTTCCAACAGGTCCTGGTTAAATGCATTTTGTAATGTGAATAATGGTTAATTTTTTATAAGCTCTGACGTGCCTGAAATCACGAAAATGACAAAATCGTCTCCAATTACCCTCATTGACCCTATATTATTATATTATTCTTGATAAAGCTATTTCGTAGCGAAACATTTTGTAAAATAAAATCATAAATATTTAAATAAAGTGGAACTGTGTACAAAATTTGTCTTTATTTTACCGTCAATGTTAATATATTACGATTTTTACTTCTAGAAAAGCCTTTATGGATTATAGAAGATCTGCAGTATATTTACAATAAGATATTTATTACCTCCATAAATCCACATAGCTTCGCCGTGGATAACGGCTGAATGTTTGTGTCGAGGAGACGGGAATTGATCACTGGGTTTATTTGGAGAAGAAGATATCAGATGCCACGATCCTGTTTCTATAAATGAAAAAATATTTACTTGGTCATATAATCATATTAGATAACAAAAATATCAAATAAGAATATAATATACACTGGGCCAAGTAATTATAGAATATTCAAAAATTCACGCCCTAATTAATATGCTGTTTTGTTAATAATGAACCAATATTAATAATTTTTAACTGATAGAAAACAGATTCTAGAGTTTAGGGCAGAGTAGTTTACGTCCTAATACGTCTAATTGTACAGGGTAGCTCATAAAATATAGATGCATGTAAATTTCCTACAATTTAAATTATATAAAATTTTATTTAACTAAACCAATTAGCGATATATCTGGGTTAGATATTGGCCCAAAACTATCGCCATGTCACTTTAGGAAACAATACGAACAATCTCAATACGAAGTCGGTTAAATTGGGTAATTATGGACCAAAACTCACAAATTTTTGGAAAAATTTAAGATTTTGCGTTTCGGTTTTTAGTTTTTCCTGAATTTGTTCGAAGAGATGTCGAAAAATAAATGTCACTTCCTTATTGTTGCTTTTTATTCTCCACAAGATGGCATCATCAGATCTTTAATGCGACGTTTCGTCTTTAGATCACCATCATCAAATTAAGTTTTTTAAATACGGGCCTGGATTTTTTTGTTTAAATTATGAAAGAGGACCGAAATCTACGTTCAGTGGTATACAAAAGCTACTAGTCTTCCGACGTTTTGTTCCTTAAATTGACCATCTTCATTAAAATACCCCTAATACGTTCCTGTAATTTACTTTTGTTTCGAAGAAACTGCAGATTTTGAAACTATCATTGATATTTCTGTCTTTAATTCTTATTGTTATTACGTACTACTACTATTTATTTTTTCAATTTCAAACTAATAGTATCAAATTTCCACTTAGCGTAAGTACAAGTAATTTATTTTATTAATAAAAATAAAATTTGACTAAGCCAGCAGTTTCTTCAGACTTTTAAGAGGCATTGACTTTTACATTTTTGAATTTAAAAAAAAGTAAATAACTGGAACGTACTAGGGATATTTTCATGAAGATGGTCAATTTAAGGAACAAAACGTCGGAAGTGTTGTATACATACCACTAAACGTAGATTTCGGCCCTCTTTCATAATTTAAACAAAAAGATCCAGAGCCGTATTTAAAAAAATTAAGTTGATGATGGTGACCCAAAGACGAAACGTCGCATGAAAGATCTGATAACGCCATCTTGTGGACAATAAAAAGTATCAATGAGAAAGTGAAATTTATTTTTGGACGTCTCTTCGAACAAAGTCAGGAAAGACTAAAAATCTAAACGCAAAATTTTAGATTTTTCGAAATATTTTGAAAACACTTTTATTTATTTTTGATTTTTTTGCGGCATATTATTGGGCCCATAATTACGCAACTTTACCCCAATTTAACCGACTTCGTATCTCTTACCGTTTCGGAAATCAAAATGTTGAAGGCCGAATTTGTAACACCCTGTATTGTTGAAAAACGTTTCGTAAACAATCAATGCCACACTTTATCACTTTTGGCTTCTGCTAAATTAAGAATAAATCTTGCCACGATATAGGGGAAAGTCGGGTAAGATGACGAAGCGGGTAAGATAACTAATGATATATTTTTTTGTCGTCGCTATTATTATAAATGCCCTGTATGGTGGTGCCATCTCCTCGAGAGTAGACAAATTAATTTTCCAAGGCAAATCATGATTTCATAAGCCGTCGTTGCTTTAAAACACGTGTGTTTGTTTTCCGGCAAACTGTTATAAGAATATTGTTGTGATTTTTAACATTTTCCTGTAAATTTATAAGGTATGTTTATGTAAAATTGTGTTTAATTATTGATGATAGCTGTTGTTAATTGCATGTGAATATAATTTTTGTTCATAGTTCGTGTACTGTGAAAATATAGTTAGGCAGTTTAAACATAACCTTCATGGGTAAGATGACGCGGTTAAGATGACGAGATCGTCATCTTACCCGCATTTTTTTTTAAACGTTGATAATTTTCTTTTCTTTACAGAATGCCACAAAAATATATTAGAAAGACCAATCGGCGATCTTGGAGTCAGATAAATTTAACAGCAGCCTTATTAGCTATAGATCAAGGCCAATCTTGCAATAGCGCTGCTGCACGATACGAAATTCCGGAAGCAACCTTACGCCGCTATATTAATAAAAGACGCGAGGGGAAGGATCTGCCAGAACATGGTGGAAGACACCGTGACACTTTTAGTGTAGCCCAAAGTGAATGTCTTGCTACATACATTAGAGACATCGATAGGAGAGCATTTGGACTTACAAAAACCCAACTTGGACGACTGGTATTTGAATATGCAGAACAAAATGGCATACCTCATAGATTCAACAAAAACTTAAAAATGGCAGGAAAAGATTGGATAAAATCTTTTTTAAATAAATACAAGATAAGTCTACGAACACCTGAGGCTACATCGCGCATCGGTAGGACGCCTTATTGGTTTTAACGAAGTCGCTGTTCAAAAGTTCTTCACAATTCTGAAAGAAGTCCGTGAAAAATACAATTTTGATGCAAGCCAAATATATAATGCGGATGAAAGCGGGCTCTCATCTGTGCCAACAAAGTTGCCAAAAATTTTATCTCCTACTGGGTCTCGACGCGTTGCAAGAATCGTTAGCGCAGAGCGTGGGAAAAATACCACCATTGTCTGTGCCGTCAATGCACTGGGTAACTATGTTCCCCCCTTTTTTATTTTTAAGCGGATGCGTATGAAGGATGAACTACTTTTTGGAGCACCTCCAGGGTCAACAGGAAGAGCTCAACAGAATGGCTGGATGTCCACCGAGATATTTTTACAATATTTAAAACATTTCCAAAAATATACTAACTCTACGCCTGAAAGACCCAGTCTTTTGCTTGTCGATAACCATTCTTCGCACATTTCCTTAGACGGAATAAATTTTTGCAGGGAAAACGGGATTGTTATGGTAGGATTTCCACCCCACACCACTCACAGGTTGCAGCCTTTAGATGTGTCATTTTTTGGACCTCTTAAGACATTTTTTCACAAGAATGCGATTCATTTGTTGTCAATAAACCTAATGAAGCCGTGACTGATAAAAATATTTGCCAGATTTTTAATAAAGCATATCTAAAGGCTGCCACGGTTGGAAATGCTGTGCAAGGATTCAGGCGATGCGGAATTGAACCATTTGATTCTCATATTTTTGGCGAAGAAGATTTTGCTGCAACTAAAATGTCAGAGAGAGAGATTTCTTCTCAAGAAACTGTTCCTGAAGCACAATATGACACAGTAACTTCGCAAGCAGGGATAAATTCTTCAGAGTATTCATCGGAAGATGAGCTGCCCTTAATTCACTTTGTACAGAAAAATTCTTCTTTATCTGTTCCAGGAGAAAAATTACACACTGAGAATAATATTCAAGCAAATCATAACTTTATCCAACTAGATAATACTAATGACGCCAGCTTAGCACGCCCAAATGTATCAAGTGTTAAAAGATGCATTTTTGGATCATCTTTTAGTGAAAACGCCGAGTGTTCCAGTTCCAGTGGAATCCAAAAAAAAGATATCTTATCCCAGTGTTGCGTTAAAAAAAGTAAAATAGAAGAAACGATGTCGCTATGGAAAATACGTCCTTTTCCAACATATGAAAGATCAGGAAACAAAAAAGGAAGGAAAATTGATGCAAGTATTATTACCGGGACTCCAATGAAAAGACAGTTAGAGGAAAAGTTAGCGGCTGAAAAGCAAAAAGAAGAGGCTAAAATTTTAAGAAAGCAGAAAAGGGAGGAAAAAAAATCCAAAACAAATAGAAAGAGTCAGCCGAAACTCACTGATGAAAATAAGGAAGCAATATGCCCAGGATGCAATGAATGTTTTGAAGATCCACCCAGAGAAGACTGGATTCAATGTTCCAAATGTCAAAGATGGTGGCACGATTCCTGTACCGACTATTCTGGAGTGGGAACGTACAAGTGCGATTTATGTTAATGTATACTTCATCTTACCCGCGTAGGTTCGTCATCTTAACCTACTAGTGGGTAAGATGACGAATTTTTCATACAACCCGAATTCTTATTTGTTTAAATAGTCTGATTAGTTTTTGATAACTTATATTATATTTTTATGTACATTAGACATTAAGGTTTGCATGTAAATTAACGCACATTAAAAAAAATGTAACCAACGTTAAAAAATAAAAAATAACTGTTAACATCGCCAACTTACCCGACTTTCCCCTACTTTAACAATGACATACAATTTATTTCATGGTAAATATGTATTTGGACTTTCGAATTTGTGATGTATTTTAATTGACACAAATAGTTTTATTGGTAGTTGCAGTCCGCAGTAAGAGTATAAAGCTGGATACGTCTTTTAGAGACATATATTCTTTGAACTAATATTTTATTTTAATTTTGTCAATCTCAGCAACCGAGCACGGAATACGTTTCATATTACCACGTTATCGTCATTCATAGATGATTGGAAATAAAACTTTAGAATAATGAACATTTCTTTAGGGCATTTAATACATGTAATTATACAATTTATTACCGAAATGGAAGGACCACAATTCACCGCAAGATCCTCGTAAATCCTGATATCCTCCATAAATCAACATTGACCCGTTATGAACTAATGCAGTGTGTCCACGTCGACCTTTTGGAGTAGCAACACCTAAAATACATATAATAATCAATATTTTTTGTAATGATAACAATAAACCAATGGCGTAGGATGAAAATATATTGTTAATTACAAATTGAATCATTATAATCGGTACATTTATAAAGCGCGAGTTTGTACCTTGGAATAAATTCAGTGAATCCAGTTCATGTTTTGAGAATGCTCGAACGCTGGTCGTTTAAGTTGTGGTATTATTATGAAAAGCAATATTAATATGTCCCAAATGTAAGAAATACTTTTGTTTATTTATTATTTCTACACATTTATAGCAGACTCGCAACAAAAATGCCGAGTTTTATTAGTCACATAGGTACTGTGAATGTTTTGACAAGTATTCAAAAGTTAATGATTAAGGCCGACATCTTAAGAGTATAAGCAAAACCGACTGGAAACGATATTGTCGTTTGGTCTTTCATTAGAGTTTTAGACTACAGACTATCTACTGAGGTTCGGTGTGGACCTATCTACTGAGTTTCTGTGTGGACCTATATGTACTTAGGTTCTGTGTAAACCTATTTTACCTGTCTGATATTATAAAATTAATACAGCTTGTATCAAAAATTTTGGATTGCTCTGCAAGAGCATTATTGAACAAATATCAAATAAATTAATGATGATTTTAATGAATATTAGCAAAGAATTCAGAAGGTATGTTTTGATTCATTAAACTTGATATTGGGGTGAATTGGTTGCTCAGATATTGTTTTCCTTTTCAGGTACGTTATCTGGACAAACAAATATACAGATCCGGCCAAAATTAAAATAACACTTATTTGTAAGTTCACTTTAATTATTAATATAATTATTCTGGTAATTTAATGAACCGCTCTGACACATGACCTTTTAAGAGAACGATAAAGAGTTAAACAAAAAAAAATAATAATAATAATAAACCTAAACCAAATCAATCTTATACAATGTATTTATACCGAAAACACATTTGGTTCTATAGCCCTCCTCTTCCTCTTTACACAAATTGGAGATAACATGATATAGTTATTTTTTTTCTAAATGGGAACTCTAGGGTTTTATTGACTATTTGCAAAATTCATATTCATATTCAAGTTATACAAAACTACGTAATTTAAAATTCTTATTGCTCGTCATTTGTGATCATTAAAAATGCAATAGTGTGTCAGCTAGTAAGGCATATTACGTTGGGCGAAATAAAAGTATAATTTTGTCAAGAAATGTCACAAGGCATTGCTTCAAATTGACACAAAAAAAGTAAAGGAACGGCGAATACTACCTCTTTTATTGAATGTTTTTTCCTTTAATTTAAAGTGAATATAATTTTTGTTCAATATCTAATAAATTATAAGTTATAAAAATTTGGTAGTTTCAAATTAATAGAAGGTAATATAACTAGAGCTCGTTATTTGTCGATAAAATTTTTCATGCTCACGCTAAGTTTTGTTTTGTAAATTTTACGAAATGTCGTGGTATGTTTATGCTGATTAAATCCCGAGAGCGAGACTCGAGTGATTTAATCTATGAATAAACATGCCCAAACCATCATTGAGTAAAATTTCCAAAAAAAAAAACTTCGAGTGTACTAACAATGAAAAATTTTATATTTATTTTTATAATCAAAATGAATCTCGAGTTATATTTCATAATATTATTTCCAGAACTTAAATTAAGTACTATAATAATTCGAGAAATACTTTTAATATATACAATATCGATAGTTGTCGATATCGATACTAGCTCGCTCTACTCTAGGCTTCAAACATTTTCGTAAGTTCAAGGTTATGTGACTAAAATTTCAAAAGAAAACAATAGAATTAGGATCATATATTGCAAATAAACCATACAAATACATATTTTTACTTAAATCCTACCTTTAAAGTAGTTTTCCGATTGTCTTGAGTAAATAATAATGAAAATCTCAAAAATCTGCATATATTAAAAGAAAAAGTCATTCAAACTTGACATTTATTAAAACCCATTATCTAGTACTCGGCCTACTTAGAAACGCTTTTTAAAAATGTTGTGGGCCAATGAGACAGTTTTATCACTTGTAAGGAAAATTTTGAATTTTGAAACAATTTGATTGGTCGATATTTGACAGCTGATGGAAATAATCAATAAAAAACTTGGGTTGTAACAATTTTTTTTTTGATATCGTCATATCTCTAATTTCAGACACTATAGTTTTTTTTATAAAAACATGTTAAGATCCGTATTCGAGCATTTTTTCCAAAGAAGAAACTGTACTGTGCATTTACTGAATTTCTTCCGAGTTACAAACTCGGTCTTCCGAGTTACAAACTCGGGTTTGTTCGAATTCGAATGTGTGACCATATCATATTTTATATGTAAGAAAATTTCTAATTTCTTGGTTACGACACAGCAATTAAAAACATTAACTTTTAACCAAAGGGAATTCAAATGTTACCTTTATGTATATTATAAAAATATAATATATTTAATATTAAAAAATTAATTTTTAGCAAACAGTGCTAAGGGCTATTTTCGGTCCTCCTTATTTTCTTTATTATCATGCTTCACAGTAATGGGACAGAAACTCATTTCTTCTTTTTACTAATCATATTAAAATGGATTTATACAATTAATATGGTGATAGATTGAATCAATTAGAAGTGAATTTAAATGGAAACCCTAATAACCATGACCTTTAGAAAACGTACAATTTAGGTCCGATCGTCCTGGACTCACATATCATGTTCGAAAATTGTTTTTTTTAGAATGTTTCACAAACTTTTTTTAAAAACATACATAAAATATTTTTAATGGACCTAGTTTTGATTTGGGTTCTTAATATTTTTGGACAGTCCAAGGCCCAGATTATTTTTTAATACTTTATTTAACGTATATTAAGCTGGATTTCTAAACTTGACGTTACGATTGACGGTGCTGTTTGACGGTGACGTTACAGCTTAAACATATTGACATGCATAAGACCATTTCCCCAAATTTAGCATCAAAAATTCATATGAACTCATTAACAAAATTAAAAATATCAAAATACCAAAAAATGCTACATTATTATCTTTTGACATAAAAAATCTGTTCCCTAACGTCCCACCTAATGAAGCAATAGATCTGATTAATTCACTATTAACAAAAAATAAAGTCAACATAATTACAAAACAAGACATATTAGATTCTCTCTCGGTTTGCCTGGATCAAAATTATTTCGAATTCGACAACAAATTTTACATCTCCGATGAAGGCATATCAATGGGTAACCCTTTGAGTCCGTTATTGGCCGAGATTTTTGTTGATGATTTAGAAAAACAAATTTTTAACCATCCATTAAGCAAAAGATTTCTTTACTGGCATCAATACGTCGATGATATCATAGCATGTTTTTCAGGCACTAATAGACAGCTAGATCAGTTCCTCTCATTTATTAATAATTTACATCCTAAAATCAAGTTCACGGTCGAATTAGAAGATAATAAATCTATCAACTTCTTAGATCTAACCATCACCAATATAAATGATAGTCATGAATTTTCAATTTTCCACAAACCTTCACATACAGACACAGTTATTCATAATAAATCTAACCACCCATATTCCCATAAAATGGCATCTTTCAATTCGTTTGTGCAGACTTCTAAATGTCCCATTATCATCAGAAAATTACAAAAAAGAACTAAATATCATCAAACAGGTTGCGGTAAATAACGGATATAATGCGGGTATGGTGGATGATTTAGTTAAGAAAAAAAGCATATAAGAAAGCAATAAACTTAGTATATCCAACAACCAATAATACACTCGACCAGAAATTTAAATCTATCACATACACAGGCAATATTACGAAAAAGATTTCCAAAACTCTCTCCAAAAACAAAATAAAAACCGCTTTTAGAACCAATAATAATCTAGGTAAACTAATTAAAAACAACAAATCGAAACCAAATAAACTTAACTAAATCAGGAGTATATTTGCTAGAATGTGGTTCGTGTCCTAAAATGTACATTGGACAAACAGGCAGATCTTTCAAAACAAGAATCAAAGAACACGAGTCTAGTTTCCTAAAAAACAATAATCTTTCACATTACGCCTTACATTTAAATTCAGAGAAGCACAATTTTTCCAAAGATTTTAAAATTTTACATACTGAGAAAAAATCAAAGAAATTAAACTATTTGGAAAGTATGGAGATTAACAAAAAGAAAGGGTCCGGTTTATTATTGAATGAACAATTAGACACTAATTATTCACCTTTACTGAATTTATATAAATCTACACAATAAGATTAGGAATTTACACCTATTTGTAACATTAGCATAAATATTAACCCTTCTGTTGGGTATAATTATTAAGATTAGTGTAAACCCCATACCATAAAATCGTTCGTTCCATCTTGTACCTACTAAGATATTTAAATCAAATTTTACCACATTTATATTTATTCCGTCAGAAGAAGGCACCGTGTGCCGAAACATGTTACGGTTTTTTCTAAATAAAAATTGTGGAAATTTTATAACTTTTTATTTCTGTTCAAAGACCATTTATATTTGACGGTGACGGTGGACCCGCCGTCGGTGACGGCCGACATAAATCAACTTTATCTTTTTCCGATTGATGTTCGTAGCAATTTCAACCAGCCAATCAAATACGTGTGTGCCTGTCACACACGTCATATTGGCGCATGCTCATGGTATTTCGGGTTCGACCCTGACGAGAGAATAGATGGAATTCATTTTGTTTCATATTCTGTCTGTATCGCGTCGCGTGTCTGGCTTTAATTTTTATATTTTATTTTTTGGTGTGCTGTAAATTATGAATTTTCTTAGCGAAGTTGAAAGTGAACAATCAGCAGGTAAAAAAATTTTAATGTATAGTTTAAATAGGTACTTGTTGGTGTCTGTGCGTAAAATAACTTAGAAATAAGATATTGTATGTTTGTTTTAGGACATACTGAACCTCAAGCAATAGATTATGGTCTGCTAATAGAAGCTATGCAGGGATATGATCATATTAGTGAGCTGCTAAATTGTGCTGGTGAGTAAGATTTTCACGGCTATATTTTGTTATGAAAAGATTCTTAATTGTATAGATATAATTGAATATTGTTTTAGTGGAGGACTGTATCAAGGGTTGGAGGAACCTACGAGATAGGTTCGTACGGGAAAAAAATAAGTTGGCTTCAGGAGCGGGGGCTCCCGAGACAAACTGGCCCTTGTATGAGCAGATGCTGTTTTGTGGGAAGTTTACAAAACCTCGCAAGTATGTCTAGACAGCTAAACTTATTATATCATTAAAGCCTTATTAATTTCTTTCTAGGACTCATACATCTACGAAGAAAATGTGCACGAAACCAGCAGAAAGTAGGGCTTCCTCATCAGCATCTACGTAGAGTAGCGTGGCGTACGATTCAATTATGTCACCCAACACCATTACAGAGTCGCAGACAGATGATGAAGCCCCAGGACCCGCAAAAGAAGCAGACTCCTAAGTCCATATGTCGGAGAAACACCAAGTGTGATGCAAACCACTACATCCTCTGGTAAGACTAAACAGAAAATTTGTTTTAGCTTTTCGAGTACATATTTACGTACTATACTTTGGAAGTTGTAAATGTAAACTAATCATGAATATTTTTATTTTTTAACACTAAATTCGAGGTAAAGCAACAATGGGGACTTATTTTTGCTTCTTATTTAATTAGATTTAGTTACTTATATACAATACCTCGCATAAGAATATCTACTATAATGTGACTGTTTTGTAGGCACTAAATGGAAAAGGGTAGTACAAGCAAAAGAAGCGGATGTGGAGGGAATTTTGAGTATCGCCAAAAACATTGCAACATAGTTGTTGACGAAACCAGAGAAGAACCCAAACAGTACCTTTACAGAGTACATGTATCAAGATCTAGAAAAATTAAATGAAGTAGAGGCGAAGAAAAAAAGAAAGGCACTGTTAAAAGTACTGTTTGATGCGATTAATTTGTTAATTATTCTACTACAATAATAATATAATTAAATTAGTATTATTTTATTGTTTAGTTGAAACATAGCTGTTTAAATAAAAATATGCATTTAAATAAACCTAATATTTTATTTGTGAAAACCTTTCACATTTAATTCTGCACCCAAGGATATTTAAACAAAACGCTTACTTATCTAATTTCTAGAAAAAACATTTAGAATACTAACACCAATGATTAAAAACTTAAACTTACAATATACTTATCTAATTTGTATAAAAAATTAAACAAAATGAAAGGGGCATTCTAAAATTTATAACTAAAAAAAATTATAGTGTTATGTGCAGTTAATACCCTGTCTTGCCAAGAAATTTTCCCTTCATCTGAGATAAAATACTTGGATAAGGTATCTCTTATGGCATAAATGATACGTTTTGCCACATTAGCCCCTAGTCGACCAACAGACTGTAAATGCTCTTGTTCGGCTCTCCAGCCTCCATTTTCTTCATCTTTCATCCTGAGCATCCACAAAATTTGGTGGACAATATATGAGGAGTAACTTTTCAAAACGCATTATGTCCACCCGAGGACAAAATTGAGTTTGTTGCGGTTTCGCATTAATTTTCACCTCTGTTATACGTCTGTAAACCCAGAATGCATCAAATAGCGTTATATCTATGTAATTTAAGTGCAAAATATGATGCTCACATCGAAACGCATATGTCCGCAAGAGTTGTCACATCAAAACGCATTATGGTACTTGGCCACCAGGAGGCGGCCAATTCGCTTTAAACCGAGCAAACATCACCTGATTTCAATTCTGTCGTTAGTCTGTCGAGTTTAGTACACCTGTAAACGTGTATATTTTGTTGTTAAGTTGCATTAATAAGTTAATAGTTTGTTGTTGTTATACGATATGATGGAAAACCTTGATCAGAATGTCTCTGTAGGAGGAAACAGTCAAGGATCGAGAAAAAAGTTGCGACGAAAGACTAAGCGAGAACTGGATTACGAAAAAAGACAAGTAGTATAGGGTAAACCACATAGTTAGTGGGCATCACATAGTTATTGGACATTCGAGTTTAAATAGCAGAAAACAAGATTATAAATATAGCAAATTCAATCGCTGACCGGTAGATGGCAGGAGTATGGTATGTTGTTGACATGTTGTATATAGTGATATTCTGCTCTAAGTTCACAATTCTGTATTGTGTGGTTAAAGTGCACGTGTACCAGGTACGTATTTTTTGTAGTTTGTCGGGGAATGTACTGGATATAAGTTTTTAAAAAGTTTGGCCTATATTTTTAAGATCAGTTTCAGTTTTGGTGAGTGGTATGGGTACACAATTTGATGATGAATATGATTTTTAATTAATTTTAACCTAGAAATGATGTGTCCAATAACTGTATTTAGAAAATGCACAAAATTCTATAGTCGGACAGGTGTCCAATAACTGTCAATAATGTACTAACCAAGATTTCATGATATTAAACTGGAAATTTTTAAGTGATTTGCCTATTTTTTTAATTTTATTTTTAGGTCAACGTAAACAATTATTGGACACGTGTCCAGTAACTATACATATAGTGTCCTATAACTGTACTTATTAATTTATAGTAATTGAAAATGCCTAAAGTTAAAGAATATGATAAAAATAAGCTGGATGAAGCCATTCAGGACGTTTTAAGTAAAAAAGAATCGTACCGGTCTGCTGAACGCAAATACGGAATACCTAGATCGACTATAGAATTTAAAATTAAACACCCCGAACGTAAAAGTACCTGTGGTCCATCGCCCATTCTTACTGAAGAAGAAGAGAACATTTGGTTAGGTAAGACGTATGTTAGGATTAGGAATCATATTTTATTATCATTTATATTTGTTTACTTTCTTAGATGGATAACAGAGATGGCACGTAAAGGGTTTCCGAGAAAAGCAAACGACTTAAAGTGTGCAGAAATTTTTAATTGATAATCCGCGAAAGAATCCATTTACTAATAACAGACCTGGAAATGGATGGCTTAGAGTAAGCATACAAAGATTGTATGATACCTATAATACATTTTAATCAAAATCTTTATTTTCAGGCTTTGCTGAGAAGGCATGCCGAAATTTCAGAAAGAACCAGCGAGTCTGTAAGTTCAGCCAGTGCTTGTGTTTCTGAAAATGATATAAGAAACTGGTTTTTGGAGCTCGAAAATTATATAAAAGAAAAAGGGTTACAGGATGTTATAGCCGATTCTTCAAGGGTCTTTAATGGCGATGAATCGGGATTCCAAATTAATCCAACCACCGGAAAAGTATTTGCCCAGCGAGGCTCCAAAAACGTTTATACTATTGATAGAGGATCTTCAAAAGAAAATATTACTGTGATGTTTTCTTTTTCAGCTAGTGGCATTACTTGCGTGCCTATGGTAGTCTACCCTTATATGAGATTTCCAGAAAAAATATCAAAGTCGGTAAACCCTGAATGGGGAATTGGCCGCAGCGCTAACGGATGGATGACTAGTGAAACATTTTATGAATATATAGCAAACGTTTTTCATCCCCATCTTGTAAAAAATAATGTAAAGTTCCCGGTCATCCTTTTTCTAGATGGACACAAGTCTCATCTTACTTATGCTCTAAGTATCTTATGTCATGAACTACAAATAGAGATTTTTGCTCTATATCCAAATGCCACACGGATTTTACAGCCATGCGATGTAGCGGTTTTTCGACCACTAAAAGAGGCTTGGCATCGAACCGTTAGGGAATGGGATGAAGAACATCCAGGGGAAGTCCTTAACAAGGTTACTTTTGCACCAGTGCTAGAAAAAGCTATTAAATCCAGTATTAAACCTGAGATACTAGTTAATGGATTTCGAGCTTGTGGACTGTGTCCATTTAATCCAAATGCTATTGACTATTCGAAATGTTTGGGGGCTAATGCTGCAAAAAACAAAAATTCTGTTGATGACCCTTTATTGCCAAACCCAGTCATCGATTACAAAACTTTTGTTGAAATTGTAGGCCAGGAAAAGATAAGTCAATTTGAAATACTAAATCAGCAAATTCCTGACTTGTGCAGTGAAGATTTTCTTTCGCTTTTTAAAATTTGGAAGCATTTTACTGATAAGTCTGAAAACATTAAACAAGTTGAAAATACATCCAATAGAAACCAAAATACTATAATAGATGAAGAGGAACTTATTAATGAAAATCAAATTTATGTCGTAGATCAAGATGAAATTCATGTTGCATCACCTGAAACCTTGCCCTCACCACCGTCATCGGCGGATTTACCATTAAATAGTAAGATATTAGTGAACGTCGTGGTTCATCAATCAGCAGATATTGTAGCCAACCATAATTTAGAGAATGATAAAATTTGTCCCATTATAGAGAAACCATTAGTTGAAGATATTTCGACAAAATGTTTCCAAACGAGCAACGATAGACTACGGAAAATCGATTCACCATTGTTTGGACAATACTTGACCACTCCAGAAAGTCCAAAACGAAAAGGAAAAAGAAATATAGAAAGAATTCCGTTCGCAATAACATCACAAAAATGTCAAGAGATGTTTAAAAAGAAACAAGACCTAAAATACAAAGAAGAAAAGGAAAAGGAAGAGAGAAAACGCAAACGAGAAGAAAAATTAAATTCTAAAAAAGAAGCAAGTAATGTAAAAAAGAATTCTAAAGTAAAGAAAAATCGTCAAGATAGCAAAACATGTTTTGTATGTAAAATTACCACAGCAGGGAATATTGGAATCCAGTGCGAGAATTGTAAATGTTTTTTTCATGAACGCTGCATACCAAAAAAGCACAAACAGTTTATTGGCGATACAGAAGATCCAGATGAAATTTTCCTTTGTCATGTATGCTACAAAGAAGATAATGATAGCGAGGGTGATAATGATAAAGATTCCGAAAATAGTATACAATCAGATGGAAATGATTCAGAAGTGGATAAACTTTATGATATGTATAAGGACCACATGAAAAAAGAATTCTGACTTTTTTCAATAAGAATATCATAATTTTTTGTTAGTTGTTTTTGAGTAATACAAACAAAATAAATATATATAGGATATATTACATTTCTGCGTAACCCAATATTTACTAGTTTACTCCCCACTACCTTATCCCTCTCTCGCTATATATCCACAAATAATTGTTAAGGCATGTTTTATGGTATTTACTAGAGCCTTAGTGGCTGTCCAATTACTATCACTATACATGTCCAATCTCTGTAAAAATCGTCCAATAACTATAATTTTTTTGCATATATTTTTTTTTGTTTTTTTTTCACAAAATCAGAAGGTTTAACACGAATGTCAAATCCAGAGACATTTAGAGTATTAATTTACCTTTCAGGTAAAAAAATGTTCTTTGGAAAAATGTGGTAAATAGTCACTTTACAAATACTTAAAAATAAAAAATTCTTAACTGTCCAATAACTATGTGGTTTACCCTACGTGTTTGTTTGTTTTAGTTAGGTGTCATTTTTTTGTAGTCAATGAATAAAAATTTAATAAAAGTTTATTTTGGTTCTAGATATAAAGACAATGACCACTTGCTTCTTAATTTTCGTCGACCTTGCCGGCATCCAGGACCTCCAGGAGGACATAGATATTTTATATGTGGCGATATCTCAAGAAACGTGCTGGCAAGAGCCAAAAGAATTGTTTTCTTTAAAATGGATAGAAGAGAACAGGACAAGCGGCTATCCTTTTTGATGGATGTTGGATTCGCTAAACGCAGTCGTGTTCGAGGTCAAGAGGAACAAATAAAAAGGAAACGACGCCGTTTTGCAGTCAACTACTTTTTGTGGTCAGCAGACAAGAAAAAAATTGCCAATTTGCTCCAAGTTTTTTTGTAAGTTGTTCCAAACTGGGCAAAGACGAGTAAATACAATAGCGGAGGGGGTACTAAGTGGAAAGGGAGTACATGATAGAAGAGGTGGAGACCACAAAGCTAAGAAGTACTCCGAGAAAAGGTTGAAGGTCGACGAATTAATTTCTAAATTATATATCATATACCATCAGCTCTGTACTGCGTGTGAATTCTGGCCTTGATTTTAGACAACAATGGCTGCATATGCACACAAAAGAATTCCAAACGCACAAAATAAATAGTGCGTGTCGTCGATCATTTTTATCAACTTACAAAAATACAGGAAGCAAAAATAACAATTTTACAACACTAAAACAAATAAGTTCGATAAGAAAATTGTAGGTTATGTACAGCCCATGGCAACCGAACGTCAAGTTTATAAGTGGTGGAATTTGGTATCTACGAACGGCACCGTCAAACTGCACCGTCAATCGTAACATCAATTTTTTTTTTGGCAATCGGTAAATGAAAATTTCATGCCAAAATAAAAAAAGCGCGGTTTTTCTTCATCTTTTTTTAACCGCGTGAAATAAACAAAGATAAAAAATCAAGATCAAAACTTTATTACTCGTATTTATAGGTTATCATTTTCGAAAGAAACCAGGGAAGAGTATTCAGATTTGCGAATATATTTGTTTTTTCCCTACATAATAGTAAAGATGAATGTTTACTTTGATCAATTGTGCAAGAATATTTATGCAACGTTAACGCACCCAATGCAGTGCATAATGAACGCGTCCCTAGTTGGACTATAGACATAACCTCAAAAGTTGCAACACTTTGTGAACTTTAGTTGTGAAGTTATATTAAAAACGGATAAACGGGTGTTATAATTTGAACGTTTTCTCAAGTGCTTATATAGTGTTTTGCAAGTGAAAATATTGTGTTTTCTGGTGGAATAAGAAAGGTGCGATCTTATGATGAGTACCAGGGCTTTGAAAAAAGAATATCGGATAAATATTATCGAAGATAAAAAAGATTTAATTCCAATTTTGAAATCCAAAAGAATAATTCTGAAACTGCCTTTCCCGGAACCAGCTCTCCCGAGGCCTCGCCTGCTTCCGATTCTTCTGAAATATGTTTTGAAAGCGTTTCAAAGAATCTGTCTTCAGACTCATCTGATTGGTGCTCTGATCTCTGATTAAAGTAAAAATGAAGGCATAGCAACTTTTGCTTCCGAGTCATCACCTGAGCCTTTGTCAAATAAATTAGCAGAGTGGTCCTTAAAATTTAACATTGCTCACAATGCACTAGGTGGTTTGCTAGGCTTGTTCATAGAACACGGCATAGAAGTTCCAAAAGATCCTCGGAGTCTATTAAAAACTCCCAGAGAAACTGGTTCCATTTTGTTAGTTGTAGAACCAGGCCATTTTAATACATTTTGGCTTTTAAAAGAGCCTTGTAAAGCTTTTAAATATGTTCAAAATTGAATTTAATACTATAACAATTTGTGTTAATATTGATGGTTTTGGCCTAATATGATTAATATTAAAAACAATAAAGATTATGTTGAAATTGTAGGAATTTATCAGGGAAATGGAAACCCATTTGACTCAAATAGTTTTTTAAAGGAATTTGTGGATGAAGCAAATAATATTTTATCTAATGGGCTTTATTAGTATTTGAACAAGGCATACACTCTTAAGTTTTTGTTCGGGTTTGTTTGTGATGTACCTGCAAAATCCTTTATTAAATGTACTAGAGGTCACAGTGGGTCTATGTCTTGTTCAAAGTGTAATGTTGAAGGAGTTTTTGAATCTAGTACGGTTGGTTTCCCTGAAGTTACAAACTTTACAACACTTAAGGACGGATCAAAGTTTTAGAATTAAAGAGAATCATCACATAGGTACATCAATACTAGAAAAATTATCCGGTTTAAATTTCATTGGCGTTGTTAAAAAGTTAATTGTAAATTTATGGATTTCTGGAAAACCTGATCGAGCAAATATTTACAAAAAATTTCTTCTTTGCATGAAAGTCCCCGATAATTTACTCGGAAACCTAGAACTCTTAATAAAGCAATTCAGAACATTTTTGATTTATACTGGGCCACTTGTATTGAAAGGTAATGTTTCAGAAGAAGTTTATTCTAATTTTATATGTTTGCATATTGCAATAATTATTATCACAATGTCAAGATATTGAATATGCAAATGAGCTTCTGCTATATTTTGTAAAAACTTTTATTCTGCTATATGGGACTGAAAATGTCACACAATGTACATAATTAATTGCATATTTCCGCTGATGATTTTAAACTTGGCAGTTTTGAAGAATTTAGTGCTTTTCCGTTCGAAAACAATATGATGTTTTTAAAAAAAATGCTTCAGAAATCTAACCAGCCATTACAACAAATTGCAAACAGATTAGAAGAGCATAATCAATTTTTAAACAATCAATCCACATTTAAAGCAAAAGTCGAGGCAAAAGTATTTCTTGAATTAAAGTCGGAACATTTTAAAGGCCCAATTTTAGATAATAATATCATTAAAATGCCAATTAACTACCCAAATTTACGCTAAGTATAAATTAATCTGATAACTGTTGTTTCCTAACGGACAACAGCATTGCTGTTATTAAAAATATTACTCTAAATGACAATAATAATATAAAAATAATAAGTAAAAATTTTTTAAAACTTGAAAATTTTTATATTTCTCCTCGCATCGTCAGATATAAATATATTTTTAGCACTGATACTAAAAATCTTCAATCTTTGTTTTGTATGTTAAAACTTCTTTCTCTTTATATTTACACATGTAAATATAGGTAATTTTTATTTATTTAATTGAATTAGCCACATAAAATTTCTCGGTCTTCAAAGATTTATAATTTTATACCTACAGCACTATACTACATGGATATGATAATAACTTGGACAGTAGTCAATTTTGAGAGTGATAATACAGTTGAGGCGGTACCTACTACATGGATTCATGAAGATCAGTGTTTATGGCCTTCATATACTCGGGATAAACTTCAAAAACCCATACAAAATGGGGAGTTGCATACCCACTGGTCCTCTCATAAAATCACTATATTTACTGATGCAATATTTGGTAAGTATCATAATTTTGTCTCTGGTAATTACTATTATTATACTTTTAATTTAAAAATTTATATTTTCTAATTTTGACATGTATAAAGTTACACTTTTCGAGACCGACTGAAATTTTGAAAGAACTGATTACTTTTCGCAAATAGTAAAATATAGCCTAATTATAAGTAGCCACTTGATTTCCAAAATATATTTTAAAAATTAATTTAAATATGTTGTTATCTAGCTAGAAATCTTCAGTATTTTGTGTCTTTCCAAGCTAGCAGCTTCTACTTTTTAGACATAAAAAATTAGTTTATTTTGTGACAGGACTCACACATTTGCGCACTCAAATTGATTTGATTAATTTTTAGAAGCCGCAGATAACATTGTCCTTAATAAAGATAAAAAAGAACCAGGATGTGCCAGGGACTTGACTCAAACGTGCGATAGCAAGACTGGAGCTCAACGAGAAAAAATGAATTATCTACCATATTTAGTTTTATGTAACAATAATTGTTTAGTTCCTTTGCATAAACCAAATGAAGTTCTCTACTAGTTTCTAAGTTTATGACTCTATAGAATTATATTTTCAAATTTAAATATATAATTGTTTTTTTTATATTTACATTTACATTACAGTTTATTTACAAAGGTATCCACTATCCGATGGTATTTGAGGATATTTTTCGTAGAGGAATACTAATAGTAAAATAGTGTTCCTCAAAGGTATTTTTATTTTCATCAGATCTATCCAGAAATAGGAAAAATATTTAAATGCTACCGAATTTGCGACACCTGATATCAATATTAAAAAAGAATGAATATAGTTTAATACCCAAATAAAACGTTGTAGTGGTGTTTTTTAAAGGTCCTAAACATTTGTGGTATATTTAGAAAACATATCTCAATGTGGTTCTTAAAACGTCCTAAATAAACTTAATAGTACACAAATAAAACGTTTTTTGCAGGTCCCAAACATTCTTTGTACATTTAGAAAACATACCTCAATGTGGTTCTTAGAACATCTTGAATAAACTTTAAAAAATGTTTTTAAAACGTTCTAAATGCATTTAAAAATGTTCCAAAACGTTCAAAAAACTGTTATAAAACGTTGTTTTTGGCGACACAAAACTTTCGCTGAACGTTTAGAAAACGTTCGTGAAAGTTCAGGACATTTCTGGTACGTGTACCCTAAGACCGAAATGAACGCTTTAAAAACATTTATAGTACGTACCTGTGTTATTAGGTCGGTAAAAACAAATTAATATATCTAAATAGGGTGGTTAAAAATAAATTTATTCGATTTATGATGTCTTAAAAAGCAAATAGCGCAAATTGAAGGTAAACCCATTACTACACCATTATGTAGCATACAATAAAGAGATTCCACCTACTCGCACCTTCCCTGCATTATACTCCTCGACTATTAGTAGTATTGTCACGACTTAATCAAAGCACTTTGAACGTATATAAGAAAATAAATTTCTATTATATGAATTTATAACCAAAGAAAAACAAACAAACTCGAACAGACCCGAAGAGTGTCTAGACGCATAAAATGTCGAGCTATATAGTTACCGATCCAAGCCAAGTCACGTATCAAACTTTCAACGAATTCGAGCGTCTAAATAACATACTCCTTATGGTTCCTGCTAAAAAAAAAAACTGACCTTTTTTCGTCTTGACTTTCTTCCAGCTATTTCCCCGGACATCGTAAACCCAAAGTGGCGTTTCCGTACTGGCAGAGAAACTAACTTCGCCACCGAATACATAAATATTGTCCTTGTAGGCTACTGCGGTATGTTCCTGCAAACAAGGAAGTTGGTCTCCGGTGGGTTTAAGTTGCTGCCATTTTCCTGTAACTGAGAAAGAAATAAACCGTTAGGAATTATCTAAACTATCTACGAATTTAATTATTTTAAAAAGTTGTAAGAAAATAATATGATAATAATAATTATGCATCCGATTTTGTTATATTTTATGGAAAGCTTTATTAAGTAAGAATAGTTTAAACAAAATCAAGTTAAAATTATAACGCATGTAACTATCCTAGAAAAATACTACATACTTTTTAATCGAATATCTAAATACTTGGGCAATAAACCCTTAAGTTACCCGATGTGGTTTCCAGTGCAACGCCATACATATATGTTTCAGCCAACAAGCGTTCCTAGGTCATCCGACGCGCCAGCGTTGCCGGATGAAAATGCGGGCCTTCGACCTCGGCCGAACGGGAACGTTGATCATTCGCCACGCGGCGAGTGGCTTCAGTTCGTTTCGGTTCGTCGAGGGTGCATGTCGCGCCGCGCGAAAGTTCCCATATGTTTATACGAATCTTAAACGTTTTTTTGGGAAATAATTTATAATAATAATTAATGTGATGTGTGATATTACTATTATTGGTTGTGTTGCAAAACACACATTTTTGCTGTATTTTTTATGGAAATTATTAAATAATACTCTTACAATTTAAGAGAGCATGTGTCTTGAAATTATACTTTTTTGTCTAAAGAATTTGAAAAACGGACAATGGCCGGTGTGTCTTGAAATTATACTTTTTTGTCTAAAGAGTTTGAAAAACGGACAATGGCCGAGTTGGGTCTGTTTGTAAAGAAACCGTATAACAACGGGAGAAGATGATTTTCGCGAACACCAAAAAGGTGTGGCCATGCGGTTTGTAGGTACGACGAATTCATTAAATTGATGAAAGGACACTAGGTTTCAGTTGACATTCATATGGACAACAAACAAATACAGGCCAATAGACAAAGGCTGATACCTATTATTGAAGAAGTTATTCTTTGCGGCCGACAAGAGTTGCCTTTACGAGATCATAGAGACAATGGACCAGTGCATATCGATTTGTCAGATGAAAATGCAAATAAAGGAAATTTTAGGGCTATTTTGGGTTACAGAGCATGGGGCGATAAAGACTTAACACATCTGTTACAAGGAGAGGGACGACGAAACAAATATATTAGTCCTGGGATACAAAATGACATTGTAGAAGCCTGTAGGAAAGATATTATCGACGATGTTGTTCAGAGAGTTAATAAGGCAGAAGCATTTTCGATATTAGCTGACGAAACTACTGATATATCAGATTTGCTCGCTTTCAATTGGTATAAAGTACTGTGACTGTCAAGAAAACATGATCCGTGAAGATTTTTAACCGGACTTAGCGACAATAATTATAACTGAGTTTAAAACTCTCGGTATAGATATGCAATACTTGAGAGGTCAAGGTTACGATGGTGCATCCTCAATGTCTGGATATTTAAACGGTGGTCAAGCTATTATTGGACAAACGTATAGGATGGCACCATATGTTCATTGTGTGGGTCATGTTTTCAATCTGGTAGTCACCGTTTTTATCTCGCCAAAGAGAAGACATGTGCTGAATCAACACATAGAACGATTTGAAACAAAAGCGCGACGATTAAAGCGTCTCTGTCAGACTCGATGAATAGAGCGATTCCACGCTGTTGAAGATTTCATAGAACTGTTTTGTCCAGTTGTCGACTCTTTGACTGTTATTAGTGCTGGCCGGATAAATCAGTATCACGAGAAGCATATGTATTTATAAACTGTTTAACATCCGGGGAGTTAATATAGCACTTATTTTCGCATGGTCTACCTCTTAGCAAATACTTACAGAAAACAAATGTAGTTCTTATGTCAGCACTGGATCATGCCACAAATTTAAGTATTATATTTGAAAACATGAGATCATCCGCTGAGCCGGAATTTCAAAAACTTTTTCAAAAAGCACAAAATATAGCAATCGAAGCTGACGTAGAAATACGCCTGCCGCGATAAGTAGGCATTTAGGATATTTAGACTATAAAACAGCAACAAAAATCACTTTTTCCGATATAAATTGTGGTGGAAAGATTGGGTTTGGTGGCAAAACTCACATTATCCACACGCACACAAACTAATATGGAGGCGCGTGCGATCAAACACATAACTTGCATTCTCCAATGTAATTATTCGATCAAACGAACTTACCTTAAGTGAAGTTCGATCGTAATTATACGAGGGTCCAGTCCGAAGATATCACTTTATTTACCACGTAGTCCGTCTCTGGCTACTAGTCGCGCACCAATTTTAAAGAAAGAATTCCCCCCTGCCTCTGTGTTCTGTATATTCCACTCTGTTCAAGGCTCATAGGTTGAAAGAATTTTCAGGATTGCTCACAAATAGAGGGCTCGAAGGGTATGGGAGGGGAGTGATATCTTCGGACTGGACCCTCGTATAATTACGATCGAACTTCACTTAAGGTAAGTTCGTTTGATCGAATAATTATACTTCGTGTCCAGTCCGAAGATATCACTTTATTTACCACGTAGATGTTTAAAGATATGAATATATTGTGAGCAATTATAAAAGGAATTATTGGACAAATATTTATATGTAAATTAAACGAAACTATTGACGACGAACAAATCAAGAAATATTTATTTTAACAAATATAAACTAGTTGTTGATAACTACTTATAAAAAAGAATTTTAGGTTATGTCTATATCTAATATTGCTTGAGCAAATATGTTTTCTGACGCCAAAGGTCTATTGTAAAATCTCGCAAATGTTGAGGTTTGTGACCATCCTGCCGATTTGCAAATAAGATCCAAAAGATATACCTTTCCTAAAGGCCGCAGAAGTTGAGGCATGTCGAATAGAGTGCGGCTTAAAAATTGTGGTATCAATTCCTGCCTTTGTGAGCATCTGGGTTGCCCACCTGCTCAGAGTGTCCTTTGATGCCTTATTGTGTGGTTTTTTACAACACAGAAATAAAAAATCTTGCCCTGTAGTTCTCAGCGAAGACGTTGTATTAATGTACGTTTCCAAGGTAGTGGCTACACACAGGGAAGGTTTGTCCTTGAATCTGGGTAGGTGTAGGGTAGGTTGAGTTCTCCCTATATCGGAGGTCTTAACTGAGTCTGAGATATAAATGATTGTTTCAGTTGAAGTTTGATTTATATTTGATAAACGAATAAGAGAGATTGTGTGTAGTCTTTCCCCAGTTGTTAAGGCTAGCAGCGTAACTAACTTTAGCGATAATATCACGAGACTAATGGTCGAAGGCAAGTTGTCAATATATTGCAATAAAGGTGCTGGATTCCAGGTAGTGTTATATCTTGGACGGGGGGGTCGAAGACGGTACAGCCCTTTTTTGAATCGCTTAATAATTGTATTGGTTCCTACCTCTGTAGGGCAAATTAGAGAGAGAGCTGATACATGTGAATTAAAAGTCCCATATCGTAGGGTCATGTTAGTCGTCAATGCTTGAAGGAAACTGATTATATTATTTATTGTGGGGGTAAACGTTGGAGTATGTTCGTCCAGACAAAACTTCCACCATAGCTTGTAAGTATTATCATACTGTACGTATCTATTGCCGAGTCTGGGACATTTTTAAGCAAAAACGCTTGCCTGATAATTTGGCCCCCACCAGGGTAAGGTTCCTTGCTAACGGATGTGACCTAAAAAATGGAGAAGAGTAAATCTGGTGAAGGCTCTAGGTAAACTTCTTTATCAAAAATTAGCTTTTGAAATAGAGGGTACCAAGGTTGAGAAGGCCAACACGGAACAACTAAAATCCCCTCAGCCTTATCCTGTATTTTTTTTTGTAGCGTTCGAAGGATCAGAGCGAAAGGAGGGAAAGCGTAAAAATACTCAGAGTTCCAAGATACAGTAAATGCATCGACATTTGCAGCATTAGGGTCCTTAAACCACGAAATATATTTTTCGCATTTGTTGTTGATTTGTGATGCGAATAAATCGATTTCCGGTTTGCCGAAAGTTTTCTCTAGTAGATCGAAAGCTGGTCCTGATAACGACCACTCTGTTTCCGGACTGAAATTTCGTGACTCAATGTCAGCATTAGTGTTTTCTTTTGAGCTGATATAAGACGCAAATAGCCAAATATTTCTTTCCTCACACCACTGCCATATCGTCGGTGCAATGCCAAACCCACGAATGTGCAAAATCAGTGTTTTCGACCTATGTGTACTACCAAACGTACCTTAAACAGAACTACGCAATGCCATAGTCACGAATGTGGAGGCAATAAAAATAAGGTGGGGAGGCGTGTGGCTAATTTCACGAAAGTCAGTCTGCCTCCATCACTTGCAGTGCTTGTATCGCGAATGTGACACTTTCGTGGTTGTGGCGTTGCCGAATTTGGTGAACTTTTCTAACAGTAGTACATTCGTGTTTTTGTTATTCTACTAAAACAAGTAAAAGATTTTACATTGTCCCTTGAGACGCATAGAAAGAGTTTTATAATATAAACTTATTAATGCGGGACAATGAATTCACATACAGTTAAAATATTTAAACTTTTAAAAGAAGCAGAAGCAAATAAATCAGAATCAGTGGAAGGGCGTGAAAATAAGGTAAGAATTCTTCTATAATTATTACAAAACTGTTTAATAATTTACTTTTTTTGTTAGGATTTAGATAAAGATAATAATCAAGATATATATACAGTAGAAAACGATTGCGCTGCGATTGCTTTGAATAACGAAAACGAAATTAACCAAGCATGCGTGGTGGCAAAAGGTGTAGTAGGTAAGTACTGTCCATTTGTCTCATGCAGTTATAAATTAGTTTGTTGTTATTTTCTATACTTTGTTTTAGACGAAAAAGATTTTATAGGAATGCCAAGCACTTCTAAAGAGAGACCGATGTCCAATAGCGAGGTAGTTTCAACTGAAAGTGATTTTTCTGCCTCTTCCTCGGATAATTATGATCCCAACGAGAACTCAAGCTCCAGCAGTTGTTCTACTTGCTCTAACTCAAGTAGTTCAAATTCCAGCGATTTAGCAATGTCCAGCAATCAAAATGTAAACAACTTAGGTAAGTTTATTAGAAAAGCAAGTTAGGCTTTCATTTAAAGTAACGAATTGTTTTAGATTATTTTCCAAAGAGAAAGAAAAAAAATGTAATCAATTGGAAGAAAAATATAAAAAAACAAAAAAGATTAAAAGGTGAAGCTTATATTGGAGCTAAAAATATAGAAAGACCGGCACGTCCCTTATTACCACCTCCATGTTCTGGAAAACCGAAGCATACATGTTACAGCCTTGTTAAGGAGGAAGACCGGCAAAAAATTTACAACGAATTTCGTCAAATGGGTTCAGTAGATGATCAGCGTTGTTTTTTAAATATTCATATTGAAAAAAATTATAAAAAAAGAGTGACAAGAAACATTGAAAATTCAAGAAGAAATTTTACCATGTGCTACACTTTTACAGTAAATGGTGAAAAAAGACAAGTTTGTCGCGAATTTTTTATAAGTACTCTTAATGTTACTGATGCATTTATGCGAGGAGCATTGAAAAAGCTTTCTTCTGGTGGCGCAGTTAATAAAGATTTGCGCGGCAAGGTTCCCCACAACAAATTAAAAGATGAGGAAGACAAAATGATTCGTGACCACATTCTTACATTTCCAGCGGTTGAGTCACATTACTGCAGAGCCTCCACTACAAAAAAGTATTTGGATTCCTCACTTAGTATTTCCATTATGCACAACTTGTACAAAAAAAAATGCGTAGAATCAAATGTTCGAGCAGTGTCATTCGAAAAGTACCGACAGGTTTTTAAAGATTACAATTTAGGTTTTCACAAACCTAAGAAGGACCAGTGTAAAAAATGTTTGCAATATAAAAGTATGACAGAAGTGGAACAAACGGCACAAGAACCGATTTATCGGGAACACATGGAACGAAAAGAATTGGCTCGAAAAGCTCGGGACGACGACAAGGAAACTGCGAAAGAAAATTCGGAGGTGTTATCATTTAATTTTGATCTGGAAGCAGTTTTAACGACTCCGAAAGGGCAAACAGGTCAAATATTTTACCTACGTAAATTAGCAATCTACAATTTCACCATTTATAATTTGGGAAACCAAGACGGAGTATGTTATCTTTGGGATGAAACCCAAGGTAAAAGAGGTTCAAATGAAATATCCTCTTGTATTTACAATTACATTTTGTCGCATCCAAATATAACGGAAGTTCGAATGATGTCCGACGGATGTGGTGGACAACAAAAAAATTCTTTTTTTGCTGCAATGTGTTTAAAGCTCCTTTCAGATCACCCAAATTTAAAAATTATTGAACACAAATTTTTCGAGACTGGACATACCGAAATGGAATGTGATTCGATCCATTCCAAAATAGAGCAAAAATCAAAATATGTTCCTGTTTATTCACCTGAAGGTTGGGCTCAAATAATCAGAAGCGCTCGTTCGCGACCACGTCCTTTTGAAGTAAAATCTTTAATGTTTGATGATTTTTTTGATTTTAAGTCCTTTGGAGGTCAAAGCTTTAATATGAATAAAGTTCCCTGGCGTCAAGTGTGTTGGTTACGCTACATCAAGACGGAAAAAACAAAATTATTTTACAAAAAAAAGTTTCAAGATGAATTTCAAGAAGTTTGCTGCAAGAGTCGCGGACGACCAAAACAGGTTGACTTAAAAAAAGCTTATGATAGTGAGTTACCCATTTCCGTTGCTAAATATCAAGATCTTCAAAAAATGTGTATCGACCTAACCATTCCAAAGATTTATCACAATTTTTATAAATCTATAAAAGTCAATCAAAATGTTCGAGACAATTTGCCGCAGCCTAATGAAAGCGAAGATTCAGATGAAGATTAATGTTTTTCCTAAAATAAGTGTATTTTCATTTTGTTACAGACAGACCTGTTACAGAACTGTCTTTTCTATTAAGATAAAAATCATTTTAAGTTTTTGAAATAAAAGATAATGAACAATCTAAAGTTTTTTTATTATTTTTGATTTTGCCTATGTGCAGATTTAACCAAGAATGAAAATGCCAAATTCACGAATGTAACTTATTTTTGAAAATAAATAATTATTTTAAATTATATTAAAAAACTTTAAAAACACAATACTTAATAATACTAATAGCAAAACAAAATAATATATTTTGTTTAGATCTGATTTTACACAACAAACTAAAACTTTAAAAGTCGAATATCTCCAAACAGTAATTTTGCACATTCGTGGGTTTAGCATTGCACCGACGATATCTTTTTAGAGAGTAATGATAATTCTGGGAATTGAATACTGCCCATTCGATTTATGTAAGAAATGGCAGTGGTGTTGTCGCATCGTAACAATATATTACAGTCTCTTAATTCTCGTGCATAGCACAGAATTCCATAAGAAATGGCCTGTAATTCCAAATAATTAATGTGACGTAATTTTTGTGATTCAGACCAGAAGCCATGCGTACGTTCAGGGCCGCAACAATCCCCCCAACCCGTCAGGGATGCATCTGAAAAAATTTCTCGGTGAAAGCTATCGCTTCTAATATCATATCATTAAAAGTTCGGGATACATTTGTTTGCCACCATAATATGTCTGATTTGCAAAAGTTCGAAATTAACATTTTCGAGTTATAGTTCATATTATTCCTTTGAAGTGCTAGAAATTTTGCTCTATCGAGAAGCTTGCAGTATAGGAAACCATACTTTACAGCTGGACATGCTGCAATTAAGACTCCTATAAATTTCGCAAAATCACGTATTTTACAATCTGATCGACTTAAAAATAATGAAGTTAGTTTGATTATAGTATCTATCTTTTCTTGGGGAAGAGTTATTTTTAAATCTTTGCTGTCTAACCAGAAACCTAGAAACTTCGTGCAGGTTTTTGGTATCATGTTGCTTTTTTCCCTATTTATAATAAACCCTAAAGATTTTAAGAGTTCGATTGTGGTATTCGTATTTTCTGCGCATGTCTCGTATGTGTTGCCAAAGATCAGAAAATCATCTAAGTAATTGATGATCGATATTCCCAAGGTCCGTAAATGCGACACCACAGGTTTAATAAGTTTAGTAAAGCATAATGGGGACGAACTTAGTCCAAACGGTAAACAAGTGAATTGGTACAAAGTATCATCATATTGGAATTTAAGAAATTTTTGATGGTCCTTACGGACGTGTACCAGAAAATATGCGTCCTTTAGGTCTAATGTGGACATGAATATGTCTTTGTGTATTAGTCGAACCGCTGTTCTTAGATCGTCCATCTTGAAGTGTGGACAGTTAACATAATTGTTAAATTGTTTTAAGTTCAGTATGAATCGTCTACCTCCGTTTCGCTTTACAGCTAAAAAAATAGGTGAGGGAAATTCGAAAGGCTCGTGGTTGGACTTGATTACAGCCCCCAATCTCAGAAGCTCCGTTATTGCCGCCTTTACTAAATACCTTTCCCCGTGTGAAATCCTATGGTTACAGATGTGGTTCTGACTAGGGAGCGTATTTTTGAACGGAATAGTATAACCCCTAATCCAGGATAGGACTGTTTGATTTGTGGTAATTTTTGACCAAGAATCAAAATAAAACTGCAGACGACCTGCAAAAGGATATGAACTAACCTTTAACGTTTCCTTGTTGTTTGGCGTCGATTTTGAAACGTCTGTTTGGAGGGATTGTGCCCTTGGAAATATCTTATCTCCCTCCTCTGGAAAGATGGGCGATGCCTGTTTAAAGGACAGACGGGTCGTGATGCTGCTCCCCCCCTCCCCTTTTTCGATGTTTTTCCCTTTTCGCGTTGGTGAATGGACACCGGGCGTAAATCTTGACCTGCCTTCTCAAAAGATTTTAAATTTTTGACTTTTTCTCCCAAGTCTGGGCCGAATAAAAAATCGCCTGGAGTAGAGGATTCGGCTATTTCCCGGACCGCCGTGTTAAGCACGGGACAGATTAAATGTTTTCTCATTTTGGAAATATCATTAAAAAGGGAGGTTAAAATGCGAGCCGAATCTGTTAAATTAGCCAAGATGTTTTCCCTAGTGAGTTTAGGGATAGTGTGCTCATCGTCCAGTAATGTATTAAAAACTTTCCCCATAGCCGATAAGCCGCAACCAATGCTAGATTGGTAACTGGAGTGGGTTGAGTCCCTCTTAAGGTGGATATATTGTAAAATGGTCTTAACCTCCGGGTTTATTTTGGGGGAAAGGAAAGAGCAGTTACTAGGGATCGGATGTTTTTCTAAAATGGGAGTAATTTCCTCCTTTGAGATGCCATTCAATGTGGTGTATGACCATCTGGAAGCCACTGCTTCATGAAGGTAACCCCTAGGGTCTTTGACTTAATGGGGTCCTCGCCTAGAATATTTAGTGTGTCTTCTGACAATTCTAAATCATCACCTTCGGTAATAAGTAGAATGTCATCCCTATTCGATTTTGACTCTACAGACACTGAGTTCGGTTCTGCGTTCAACTCACAGTCCGTTCCACGTGGGAAACGACCCTGAGAGCTCTCCGAACGCATATTCTCCACGTTTCTCGGCGATGTCGTCTGATGCCGGCCTTGGGTGCTTCGGCTACGATTGCGGCTGCTGTGGGAATCCCGCCGTCGTCGTCTGTTTCTGCGGCGTTCCGACACGCTCGGTGACCGGCCACGCCTTGCCCGAGAACGGGAATGTCGAGAATAAGAAATAGGGCGATGATAACTGCCAGAAAAATGCGAGTCCTCTCTGCTTCGAGATCGGCCCTCGGCATTATGGCCATCGCGAGATAGGGGATTATGTTTAGTAATCTTAGAAAGCTCACTTCTCAGGATTTCCCGTATCGTGTGCCGCAGGGACTCATTTCCACTGATGTCGGTACTTCTACTAGATGAACTATAATGTCTTTTATGTTTACCCATGCTTTAACTGTTAAAAATATAAATTATCTTAACAAAGGAACGGAGTGGAAAAAGATCTGATTACTTACCCATAAATTGTATATTATATTTATAAAAATCACCTGAAACTTGATCTGCTACAATGAGTGGTCGCACGACATAGCACCAAAAAACGAATGAGCCTTGAACAGAGTGGAATATACAGAACACAGAGGCAGGGGGGAATTCTTTCTTTAAAATTGGTGCGCGACTAGTAGCCAGAGACGGACTACGTGGTAAATAAAGTGATATCTTCGGACTGGACACGAAGTATAATAACAATTGCAAAGACGCATGTTGTTTACAAAACTAACATTTTCCGAGAATACACGTGTTGAGTTTTCTGGCGGGATTTCTTTACTTGTTCTGTTTCAGTCGTTTGCAAATTACGTTAGAGGAAGGTGTTTTAATTTGTTATCCCAAATTTAAATAATCATTTAAAAGCGTTAAGTAGTAAACTGTGTTATAATGGAAGAGTGTGTTACTCCCAGTACATCTAGAACAAGAAAGCCTAAAAGAACACCTGAACTGTGGAAATGTAACAGGGCCAAAGATAAAAGGTATGTATTATTGTTCTTAGTGTCCTCCATTAGAAATATAGAGAAGGCCTACGTTTTCGTTAAACGGACGGAGTATTTTTTATTTTTCTTGTTATGTGTTTTTTTGCAAAACAATCTTCTAAAGCAGAAGCCCCCTTATTCTACATTCGTAGGCCAGTGTAACACGCTTCTCTACTAGTGTAGAATAAAATTTATTCCACAATAGGTACCTAGTTATAGAATATACTATATTTTCAGGTATTGCGCAACGAGACTTCCTACACGCCCGATGTGCCAACACAAATCTGAGAAGCTGAAATGCCAGACTATAGCAATGCAAGAAATTCGTAAGTTTCATCAAAGCTTTTATAAATCTAAGAAGAAGGTTGACCAAGACAATTTTCTAATCAAGTCCATGACAAAAAAGAAGAGTCATCGCTCAAACAATAAGTACAACGCAGCTGATTGCCGCACTAAATACCATATTCCTAATTCTCGAATGAATTTGTTACCAGTTTGTGCGAAAGCATTCACAGATATTTTGGGGATATCAAGATTCCGGTTAAACCGAATAGCAAAAAAACTTTTAATAATCGAGAAATGCCTGTAGAAAGAAGAGGTGGTGATCGAAAAAAAAAACGATTACTTGCCAAAGAAAGAGGCTGTAATGAATTTTTTTGAATACGTTAACCTGCGTTGAAAGTCATTATTGCCGATCTGCTACTTCAAATCGTAAATACCTGTCTTCTGATTTGAATGGGAAAAGAAACTTTTTAGGATGTACAGCGGAATACCAGTAAAGGAGAGTTATTTTCGACACATTTTCAACACTGAATATAACCTAGGCTTTGGGACTCCTCGAACGGATGTTTGTTCCACTTGTTTGGAATTGAAGGAAAAAATTCGAGTCACCAAAGACGAACAAAAAAAACAAACACTTATTACACAACATCGTGTCCACAAATTAAGAGCTACTGCTTTCTATGACCTCCTTCGAGAAAACCGAAAAGATCTGTTGGTTTTGTCTTTTGACTGTCAGAAAAATCAACCGTTACCGAAGGTACCTGACAAGGCAACATACTACAGCCGCCAGGCCTATATTTATAATTTTACTGTTGTCAAAGGTTTTTCAAAGGGCAAGCTTAACCGGACAACAGTGACTTCATACTGTTGGACTGAAAATCAGTTTGCAAAAGGCTCCAATGAAATAGGTTCCTGCGTTTACGATGCACTTCAGAAAGTTAATTTGGCTGGTATTAAAACTGTGCGATTGGTCTCCGATGGTTGCGGATGCCAGAACAAAAATTCCACCATGGTGGCAATGCTCTCAGTATAGGTTCTTTCTGCGCCTGAGAATATAGATCAAGTGGAAATTATTTTTCCTGTTACGGGCCATAGTTACATACCTCCTGACAGAGTGTTTGGGCAGATGGAGAAGGAGAGACTGGAGGTAATACTACAGCCTAAAGAATATCGACGTATATTCTCAAACTATGCAACAGTAAAAAAACTTGGAAAAGACTGCCAAGACTTCGATTGGAAAGAGGCAAAAAAGAACGTTTTGAAACTCCCTGGATACTGGCATTTTCAAATCAGTCAGTGTAAGAGATTGATTTTAACACGAAATGCTCAAAACACTAATGTGCTGGTTCAAGGGGAGCCTTTTTATAAGAGTACTGTTAGTGTTGCCAAGAGCATTTGCAAGAAGGGAAAGACGGTGGGTTCTGTTGATCCAAACAAATTTATAATTAACGAAAGAAATACTTTGAAACCCGCATAAATGCACTTTTATCTAAACATTATGGTCAGGACTGTACGGAAATTGAAGACCCAGAGTTAAGTTTTAATTTCTACAAACATATTCTTGATGCTGGGGAAGACGAAGAACAGCTTTATGATGAAACAGATTTATGCGAGCCACATGAAGAAGTCTTAGTAGACCCCAGAATTTAAAACTTATTTTTTTTTATTTACCTACTACTAGTAATATTATTATTTTGAAATTTTGTTTAAAGGTTTGTTTTGTATTAAAAAATATTAAAGTTTTTTTATAAAATTATTAGTGGAGCTTTTGTTATCTTTTCACTACATCCTGACAATGAACAACAACAATAAAACAGAAAAATCTTTGAAAACAATCATACTATCGACAATAATTTCACTCATTAAATACCATCTACATGCCTATCTAAAAATGCAAAACAAAAAAAAACACTTTAATTTACATAGATACGATCATAAACGTTTTTTGCGTTTTACTATAAACCATAAAACTAGGAGTGAGTTTTGATTCTAGACCCCTCAAGTGAGTTAAGTAGGAAAATAGAATTTTCCCTTGTATTCCCTGTATCTCAGTTATTATTAACTTGATTAACGTGATTTAAGTAAAGTTTGGCCAAAATCGCAATATTTTTACCAAAAGAATCCGCAGTTTTACTGTGTACTATTAATTTTGGGACACCCTGTATAACCAGGGTCCAAAATTGCCTTAAAAAGATTTATCCTATTATAAAATTTCAAGGGTTCACCCTGATTCGTGACTAATCAAGTAACGTCAGTCGTATACGAAAAATATAACATTCGTATTGGTTGAAATTCATTTTATTTATTTCGCAATATTGTATAATATTTCATTTCTTAAATCTCTAAAAAATCCGAACTGACGGAACAAAAAATAGTGCAAGATGACTATCGTTAAGAAGCTATTTTCTAAATTGGGCTCTTATTCCTATTCATGCAGCCGAGTGGTTTGTCGATATTCCCTTGTGATAAAGAGCCGCTCGAGATCCCCCCTAACAAGGTGAAGATGGATTGTATTAGCTGCTGTCATGTTTCACTAAGATAAAAGTATTCCCTAGAAAGGAGGAAGCGAATGTATCTGGGTACTGAGTACTCGAGAGAAATTGAAGTCGTAAGCACAGTAGTATTTGTAATGACACATGATAAGATAAGAACATTTATTTCAAAACGCATTTGTACAGAAACAAAGTTTGAAATACCTCATAACAAATAATACAAATAATTTTAAAATACAAAACATATTCAAAGTACTACAAAATTTTAAAACTAATTTACGGTATACGGCTCTATGTTGCTCAAATAATTCTGCAAAGTTCTTTAAATATACATATCATTTTAAGACCCTTTATATTCATAGGTAATTTATTATAAAATCTTATCGCAGAATATGTACATTATTCTCACTTAAGTTAAACTATGTTTAGGAAATAATTTATTTTTTCTATTTTGGTTTCATATGAAAGCTTTTTCGATACCGTTTTCAGTATCGTAATAACCTTGTTTCGATACAGTTTTTTTTCATTTTAAACGGTTGGTGGTACTGCTGTGTATGTTTGGTTGCATAATAAACAATTCCTAAACTCACCTCACAATCACAAGTTTAGATCAACACGTAATATAGTCTCTTACAAAGATATCAATTTAAAGCTAATAAATACACTGTACACATTTATTGTGACCGTACTTGTGTCTGCAGGGTTAATTTTAAAATCGGGCATAGTTTGTGTGTTTGAAACGTTTTGTTCATGATTAATCCTTATTTGCGAATCCAATAATCCACTTTTATTAAGAACTGGTTGTAAAAAATGAATGTATAGGTAGGTACTGTACAATTTTTCTTACCTTTAAACCTAAGTAAATGCTATTTTCAGCCTCAGTTATGAACTTATTGATATCCTCTAAATCTAAAATGGAAGATTTTTTTGGCTTGTAGCTCTCAGATTGCCTTTTTAAAAAGGCTTGAAGTCTTGCATAATTTCTAATAATTGTTAATGCAAGCTCTTAATTTTGAGTGTAAGGACCACACAGAGTCGACGACTTCTTAGTTTTACTTTCCTTCTCAAAATAAGCGATTAGAACATTTTCACTACTTCTAGAAACACCCCTCGCAGTACACCTTGTTGTGAAGGTCTTGTAGTCTTTTTCGTATACTTTCTTGGACTTTTTTGGTAAAAGTTGATCCAATGTATTGGAATTGCAATTTCCCTTAACTCAGGAGGAGTTAAATTAATAATATCTTCTTGATCCATTATTGATTAATTTTAAGAAAGCTTTCAATATTGGCGACAAAATGGCGGACACGTATAATTTAGCAAAGTTCACTTGATAAATAATTTGACTATTGCCAACATAAAATGTAAACATACAAATTTACAAAATTTGTATGGCATTTATTAGTTTTAATTATGTGTTTTTTTATTAAAAAATACACAAATTAGAAAAAGTAGTATAAAGTACATGTTTTATAAAGCTATTATAGCCGCAAGCGGCTCGTTTCCTAACATGGGCGCGTGCTAAAATATCTTGCTTTATAAAACTTGTAAAGATTGTTTCACGAAAAATAGCGGCTCGTTTCCTAACATGGGCGCGTGCTAAAATATCATGCTTTATAAAACTTGTAAAGATTGTTTCACGAAAAATGGATATAACTTAATGACTGCAGTAAAAGTACCTGTGGCCATCCCATTATTTATGACCATTTGTTATTATTATGTGGAAAGGACCGGATTGTAATAATTATAATTAAATATAGGCACACCAGGTAGGTTAGGTTGCTTAATTTATATTTAAATATCTTTTTGTGGTAAAATTTGTTAGTTTTTGAGGAATGGTTCAAGAATTGTCTTTTACCAAACATTCCTCAGAATAGCGTGATAGTAATGGACAATCATAATAACATTAAATTAGGCACAGTATCGTATATAGATAATATTTACAGCATCGTACCTAATTTCATTGAAATCTTTTATAAGCCTCAAGAGGTACAAGTTTATGTACAATTTAAAAATAATGTGACAAGTGTAACGAATTGACGTTAACAGCACTGTATATAAATTATTGAATACATTATACATATATATTGATGAATCGATGATGCCTGTGTTTGGAGTTATAAAAAATATAATAATTATTTCATCTGAACCGAATATATCATTTTTATGTACATTTGCTAAAGTAATTGGGTACGATAATCATGTACAAGCGTATCGATTAGATGAAAATTTTTCTCATTCAAAATCTTATCTTGTAATGCAAAACGAGTTGCATGAATATTTACCTGTTTTAAATACTGTTTTGACTAACGGATACCACTACGTTTGCCTACACAGCTCTAACTAATCGCTAAAGGGTTGTACTATATATACAGCGTGTCCCATTTTCGACACTTTTATAGGGTATGTCCGTAATTGTTAGTGCTATCAAAAAGTACTGTAGGTGTCATGTGCTCTTTTTGGGTCAAACTTAAAATGGTAAAATCAAAATTTTCACTCGCTTAAGAGATACGGCGGAAAATCAGAAAAATTTCAATTTCAAAATTACCCTATATTTTCTTAGTTAAAAGAGATACAGAAAAATCTTTTATACAAAAGTTTCTTTAAAATGATTGTTGAATAATCTGCCGTTTTCAGAGTAACTATACGGGATCAAGTAAAAAGTTATCGAACCTAACCTAATTTTTTAAAATGGACCACCCTGTATATTTTAATCTAAAAGATAGCATTTTAAATTCTCCTTTCAAATATATGACATACCATGGATGATATTGGTTTTCTAGAAGATTTATTTAAACTTTATTACTTTGAAACGAACTAAAAGATTCAGATTAAGGTAGAAAATAACGGGAATAATCGCGTTCAGGTTATGTCCTTACATGGTTGCCGTCTTTACGGATAGCGAACAAAATACAAATTTTGCGCCATTTCTTCGTTTTTTCCACTTTCAATAAAAACTGATATCATATCAAATTTTTCAAAATGTTGTACGTCATTTTCACAAAGGAATATATAAAAATGAAATTGAACTAGAATGTCAACGTAGTTGTTCCTATGATATTAGCTTTTGTTTCATGGTCTACTGTGGTTTAAAGTTATAAAGTTTAAATAAATCGCCTTGGAAACCAATGACATCCATGGTGTGTTATATATTTGAAAAGATAATTTAAAATGCTATAATTTTAGATTCAAATTTACAGGGTGTTTCATTTAAAAAATTGAGGTTAAGTCCGACAACTTCTTTACCTCACCCCGTATACTTATTCTGAAAACTGCAGATTATTCAACAATCATCATAAAGAGACGTATGTATAAAACATTTTTCTGTATCTCTTCTAACTAAGAAAATATAGGGTAATTTTGAAATTAACAATTTTTTAATTTCACCGTATCTCTTAAGCAAGCGAAAATCTTCAAATTTTGATTTTACTATTTTAAGTTAGACCCAAAAAGAGCACATGACACCTACATTACTTTTTTGATAGCACTAACAATTACGGAGATACCCTATAAAAGTGTCGAAAATGGGACCCTGTCATTTTTTTAATTTAAGAAAAATATTATAAATGTTCTAAGCTTTCAAAAAAATGCTCGTAATATATAAATATATACAATATATAGTTTTTTTATTATAATATAGAATATTAATATGAGTGTAAAAAGTACCCGATGCAGTATATGCAATATACTATTGTTTAAGTGGACCACTTAGTATATCAGATATAGTGTAATATACACTATTAGAAGATTCTTGTAATAGGTATTAGAATCTTTCATATATTCGGTATAAGCTATCTTTTATGTGGAAAGAAGCAGTATGATTTTTTTATGGTCAAACACAAGCACATTGGAGGTTATCTTCGTCGGGAAAAACGACCTCGGGAAGGTCGTTCCACAAGGATGAAGTCCTTGAAGGTATTTTTTTCTTATTCGTTTAGTTTTCTATGCAGGTAATTATAAAGTATATTTTGTAGAGATTTATTTATCAATTGACTGGCCAATGTTGCATCATTTTTGAATGGCAATAAGTTTTATAAAATATATTATAACAATATATTATATTGCAGCCAATCGTAATAAATTATTGTTGGGAGCTTGATGTACAATACCTCAAAAGATTTGTGTCCCAGCAAACTTATTTGTTTAAATTAGGTTTTTGATCTTGGAATTTATTTGGTTGATTTTACCTTTTTCATTCACAAAAAACTAAACAGTCTGAATTGTATTCTATAGTGACTTATTTATTTGTCTTAAAGGATGTTATCAAGTAATAGGGGCTAAAGGACAGAAATAAAACTTTTAAATATTACGAGTTGTATCACTCTGGTGTTATCATGGCATATGTTAGTTGCAATTTTGGCAGAACAAAATATTCTTGTGTTTATCCAGGTTGTCATAATTCATACTTAGTCCAAGTCACTGATAAGGACTATAGAAACAAGCACTTTTTTAAATTCCCTTTAAAAGATCCACCTCGTGTCCTAATCTGGAAAGACCATTGCAATATTGATAATAATGTTGAATGTAAAAGTTTTAAAATTTGTGAGGATCATTTTGACATTTCACAGTTTAGAAATTCTTTATGTAATAATCTAAATTTTAATGCTATACCAAAAAATGTCAATGGTATACTGCCACCTGAAGGTTTATTAGAATTACCATCTATTACATCCCCCGTATTAACATCACCAATCCTTGAAAATGTTCACTTTTTGGCCACTAGCAGCCCTATTTTACAAGAGAATATAGTTATTAACAACAGCAGGACTTGTTCCAAAAATTTACTTGAGGAATTTTCTGGGCTTTCATCTACACTCAATGCTCCGTCTACTTCTGTTGAAGACGAACCTAATTTGCTCGATACTAATTTCACATTTGATATTACTGAGCCAGATATTTCGAAAAACCCTTCTGGTAATGAGCTTTCTAGTGATTTAGTTCCTGGTTCTGAAAATAATAAATATTCATTTCTTATTGAAAAAAATACTAGCGGTAAAGGGATCTTGTCACAAGTAGGGTTGTCTAAAAAAGATTTGACCCCTCAAAAGAGCAAAACGTATGCAGTGCATAGAAATGTCATAAGTAAACTGTCAAAATTAAAATATTGTTTGGAGAAGGAACGTAATAAATTAAAAGAGCTTAAAAATATGTATGATAATGGTTTATTTGAATTTATTGAAGAAAATTTAAATGATGTTACTAAAGGTTTTTTAAACTATCAATTGCGTAATGCTAATTAGAAAGCTCATGGTAAACGATGGACTAGTGAAGACAAAGCCTTTGCCTTATCAATATATAAAAGAAGTCCTAGGTTGTACAGATATTTACCGTCAGTTTTTCAACTTCCAACTCCAAGAACCTTAAAGTTAACTTTGGCTAAAATTCCTTTTACAACTAATAAGTCAATATTGGACCTTTTAAAACTTGAGGTTGAAAAAATGCCTGAACTTGACAAGAACATATGCTTATTATTTGATGAGATTTGCCTTTCACCAGGACTTCAATATGAGTCACCCAAGCAGTCAATTTGTGGATTTCAGGATTTGGGGGAGCTCAGTCGTACTAAATCACTCATTAGTTTTTATGATTCGAGGGGTCAGGAAAAGTTTTAAGCAAGTGATCGCATACTATTTTTCTAAAAATTCAGTGTCAGGGAACAACCTAAAAACTCTTTTAGTCAATGCCATTGACCAATTACAGAATATTGGATTTAATGTTGTCGCAACAGTATGCGATCAAATGGCAGCTAATCAAAAGGCTTTGTCAGATCTATGTCTGGAGAATAAAGATGCCCCCACACCTTACCATTTTGTTGTCAATGGTAAACCGACTTGTGTCATATATGATGTTCCCCACTTACTTAAAAATATTCGTAATGCTTTAATGTCAGGGAATATTCAATTTGAAGGCCTTAAGCAAGTTAAATTTCAACATATTAAGGATACTTTCAATATAGATCAAGAACGAACATATAAAATGTTGCCAAAACTTAAGAAAGAGTATTTTAATGTCAATGATACATATTCTAAAATGAAAGTTAAAGCAGCGGCGTCACTACTCAGCCACACTGTAGCTGCAGCACTCGAAACATGTGTAAGTGTAAACAAGTTGCCAGCTGAGGCAATTTTTACGGCCGAATTTGTATCAAACATAGATAACCTTTTTGATTCACTTAATGGCGGCCAGCGGTTTTCCTCAGATGGTAAAATGTATAGGTGTGCGCTTAGTGAGAAATCACCTCATTTGAATTTATGGAACAACATGTTGACACAATTAAATTATTGGAGAATTTTTGACATTAGTACGGGGTCAGATAAAACTAACAGGTTTTCCTTTATAAAAGGTTGGCAGACAAGTATCAGGTCCATAATACTTATCTGGAATAATTTAAGAAAGGGTTGCAATATCTTAATATGAAATCTTTTAATCAGGATCCTCTCGAAAATCTATTTGGGCAGGTTAGGCAACACGGTATTATAAATCAACATCCTACTTGCCATCAGTTTGTTGCCGCGCTAAAAAGTATAGTTCTCAATAACTTATCTGCTCCTGTTTCAAATGGCAATTGCGAAGACGACAATTGCAATCCCTTGACTAATTTTACAAAATTTTTGACAACTAATTATGACAGTACAGATGGTGACCCTGATGAATCTGATGATGACCCAATTGACATAGACTGTAACGATTTTGACTTTGTAGATACTGAAAACCAAGCCTGAGCTTATGTTGCTGGTTATATTTTAAAATCTGTCTCGATTCCGAACTGCCAAACATGTGAATCTAACCTTTTTTCTGAACAAACAACTCATATTTTTACAAGTTTTAAAGAATATATAGAAAATAAGAAATTATGTTATGCTAGTGACAAGGTGGTAGAACTCGTAAATAAAACACATTATTTACTTTATGTGTATTTAGATCAGCATGGACATGAATCCAACATAGAATCTCGATTTAAAAATACATACTTAGATATTGTAAAAGTAGAATTTTGTCCTAGTCATAACTGTGAGACAAAGATTATTGATAAAAGTAGGGTTGAAATATACGTAAGAAAATTCCTCCGGGCCCGGAGTAATGCAGGTGTTCATTTGGACATGTTTTAACTTGTTTCCCGCGCTTTTGAATTGCAGGTGTACAACCTTGCATTGTTTGCCAGGGAGTAATGCAGGTGTACACCGACCTTGCATTGGGAGAACCAAAGCCCGGCTGGTTAACAAAGAGTTCCCAAAATCTGTTATTTAATCAGCTCTGCCACACGACAAAAAGATTATTATCACATCAGGTGTGTTACCCATCTCGAATATTTTATTTTAATTGGTTTCTTCGAAGCGCGATCGTAGAAGAAGGTAAAGGGTTTATCTTTCTGAGAGCGGCAAATAACCAAGTCATCCTTGGAAATTTAAATAACATGGTGGTCAATAAAGAAAGGGTTACGAATTAATTACGTCGACGACCGTTTCAAGGAAGGGCCTTTTTTTAAATTTTTTTTTCTAAATCGTGCATTTTAATTGGATTCTTTTTTTTAAGGACTTTGATGAATAAATTTTAGCCTGCAACCCCCCCCCCCCCCCCCAACGCAGTAGTTTTTTTTTAAATTAGGGTGGGGGCAATGAATACTTAAAGATCTGCTGTAGCTTATTTTATTAAGTTAAAAAACTTTCAAAATTCTTTGAACTTTTTTCAGAGAATACAACTTTTTTTAAACAAATCAGTGATTGTTGTTGTGTTTATTCTGTACAAAATGCATATACTAAATGTTGCGTTGCCTGAGGAGGACCTAAAGAAAATCGATTTAATAAGTGACAGTGAGGACGAAGACATAAGCGCCGAACAAATCAGTTTACTCGACGTTGGGGAACAAACCCAAGAAATGCTAAATGAAGCGTCACCGACTTGGGATACGGACCCGTTCATCCTAGAACAATTGGATACCTTTTTTAACAATGCCGACCCACAGGAAAAAAAGATAAATATAATAAGTGACATAACACTAGTTCCTGCTTCTACCGCCGACACCCCTGGTCCATCAATATTGGGCACATTACTATCGACGGATACGACGACAGCATCGAGCAGTACAAACAAAAGTAATTTTTATGCTCAGCAGAAGACCAAAAAAGTGTCAACAAAGCGAAAAAAAATTGTGGCAGCGACGTCGGAAACAGAGGACGAGACAGACCTTTTTCAATTTAAAAAACCTAGAAAGTTAAATAAACAGAATAAACAGAAGAAACCAGAGTCAGGCAATAAGAAGAAAATTTATGAATGTACCACCCCACCAGCTGCCGCACCTCGAAAGTTGAATAAACTGAATATACAGAAAAAGCAGCCAGAGCGAATCCACAAAAAACAGATTTATGAGAATATAAGCCAGCCAAATGCCGACATCGACGACACCGTTCTTAGTCAAGGAGATGAACGAGAGACGGTTCAAAAATGTTTTAGAATAAGGGATGCTTGGAGAGATCAACTTAAACAAAGTAAGTGTAAAGTTCAAGAAATAAAAAACCAGATTTCAAAATTACAACAGGACTTAACTGACGCTCAACAGTGCGTTTTAAAATATCAAAATAAAATTGAGTTTTTCAACAGCTTTGTGTAGTGTTTTAATGATAGTGGTAGCAACCAGTCACTGTTTATTTTACACGTATGTTTGATGTATTTTTTTTTGTAAAATGTTTGAAACTTGAATATTTTTTTTTCATAGATTTGTGTAAGTAACTAGTAGCTAGTATTTCATTTATTTTATAGAAATATTATGTAGGATGAATTACAATTGCTTTGGATTTTTTATAAAAACTTAAAAAAAACAAACAAATTGTATATCAACAAACTGTCGCTGAACAGTGCGTTTTAAAATATAAACATAAAATGGAGTTTTTCAACGGCTTTGTGTCATTTATTTTATAGAAATATTATGTAGGATGAATTACAATTGCTTTGGATTTTTTATAAAAACTTAAAAAAACAAATTGTATATCAACAAATTATTTACGAAATTTTTAAAATAAACAGATTATTGAATATATTTTTTTTGTTTTATTTGACGTCTTGAATCTGGAAATTATGCAGGATATTTCCAAAACTAACTTTATTTTTTAAATAATAAACGAAGTTTTATTTGTAAGAAAAAAGGGATACTTCATTTATTTCATTAAAACAATCCGTTTCCGAGATATTTGCATTTTTGAATTACATTGCATGGAAGTTTTTATTTTAAAAAAAATTAATTACTCAGTTTTGACAAAAAAAAAAAAAAAAAAAAAAAATAGATAACAATGTAAAAAAATTATGAATGAAAATCATTTCAACAAATGTGAAAAATGTCCACCGCCTACTTCTCTGCATTTCCTTAGAGCTTTTACCAAATAGCATCTCACTTTAAATAAAGTTCTTTCTCTATTTTGAATAACATATTTGACTACCTCCTGACTCCTTTGCAACAATTGGTCACGTGTCTGAATCTCTACTTTGTTATCTAATTTTTTTTTGTCAAAACTGACTAATTAATTTTTTTTTAAATAAAAACTTCCATGCAATGTGATTCAAAAATGCAAATATCTCGGAAACGGATTGTTTTAATGAAATAAATGAAGTATCCCTTTTTTCTTACAAAATGTCTGCTTTATTATAAATTTTATTCAAAATCCCAAAAAGTTACCCGCAAACATTTTTGGGTCTAGAGGGCGTGTGTGGTGTAACTAGCGCCCTCTACAAGTTATTTGAAAAATAGGAATAGATTCATGTTACTCGCCCTTAAAAACCCCCAATTGTAAATTTTTATGTTTATATCTCAAAAACAAAAACAGATTGTTGAATATATTTTTTTTGTTTTAATGAGCCCAATAATTTACCCAGAGATACCACCCCTCCTGCCTCTCGACCATCTTTTAAATTTTTAGTTATCTATCTCGGTCGCAAAATAAATATACACAATACTAAACAAACAGCAATTATAAATTCACATAAAAAATAAGTACGCTGTGTAATACTGTAAATTAATAAAGTCTGGCAATACCGCGTCGAGCCACGGTTTTTGGCAACACTGTGAAAATATTTACAACAAAATTTAAGAACATTTTGACCGAAAAATAATTTATTGGAAACATTTTACCTGTTACTAGAGTAATATTCCTATGTGCACTAATCAAATTTTCACTTAAACACATAATTACAAAAAAAAAACACAAGTTTATTTCACATATAAAAAAAAAATAAGATTCTTTCGCACAGTGAACAAACCCGTAAACTAAGAAGCAAAACAAAATTTTACAGATTGCCAAAAACTGGCCGTTAAGGGAATTTGGGCAAAGGTATTTTTGCTACCTACCATATATTGTAAGTTCAATATGTTTTTGTAATACAGGGTGCTGATAAAGTCTGGAATAATCGATTTTTCTTGAAAACGCAGAACTTTTTCGAAAAACGCTCGTACCCGTCGATTTTATTTTATTCTTTGAAATTTTTTGGCGTTCTTCAATATTTACCGGATGCGCCAAAAACGCTAGGCAAGTGTCAACTTCACTTTTTCAAATAGAACACCCCTTTTTTTCTCCAATATTCAGATTCCTCTCTAAACTCTAGACAAGTTTCATATAACATATTGTATGGCTAAAGTCAACAGTAATTGAAATACAGGGCCCACAATAAAAATCAAGGTATAATTTTAAGGTCTAGGTATTTACCTTCTTACCGGTTTCTACATAATAACTTAGTTACGTAAATGTCAAAACATTTAATATTTACTCCAAAGTTGTCACTTTTACCCATAAAAATGTTTCTAACGGAAGCTGAGAGAATCGAAATATTAATAATAGTAGGATGTGGAGATCGAAAGAGAACACAAATAGAAGTTTGTGAGTATTTTAATGATAAATATCCAAATAGAGAACACATAAATCAGGCAACTGTTTCCAAAATTGTTAAGAAGTATAATGAAGTTGGTCACGTTAAGGATAAACCTAGAAGTGGACGACCTAAAATTTCCGACGATGTCAAACTTGATATTCTAGTTTCGTTGGAAGAGCATTTCTCAAAATGTTCAAAATATCCACGATTCAACGGTGGCAAAGTTCCTGAAAAAGGAAAAATGGCATGCATATAAATGTCAAGGAGTACAGGAACTTTTGGAAGGCGACCCTGACAGAAGGAATGAGTTCTGCGAAATTCTCATGGATAATTACTTGATTAACGATGCATTATTTCCGAGTAACATAATTTTTTCCGATGAGGCTACTTTTTTCTTGGATGGCATGGTAAATCGTCAAAATTGCCGGTATTGGTCCAGCGAAAATCCCCATTGGTTCCGAGAAATTCATACCCAGCGGCCGAGAAAAATTAATGTATGGGCAGGAATAATTCGGGATACTGTTATAGGACCCTATTTTTTTGAGGAAAATTTGACTGGCCAAAGATATTTGCAGTTTCTTGAAGAAGACCTCGCTCCAGCGTTGATTGCCCTATTTCCCGATCGGAACATTCCTGACTCACATGATACAACTATGTGGTTTCAGCAGGATGGTGCACCAGCCCACTATTCGGTCGAAGTCCGTAGATACCTGAATGAGTTATTTCATCATCATTGGATAGGTCGACGGGGTGAAATAGAGTGGCCTGCGAGGTCCCCCGACTTAACGCCATTGGACTTCTTTCTGTGGGGCTATATTAAGGAAAGGGTTTACAAAAATAAACCAGAAGATATTGATGTTCTCAAAACGCGTATAACAACAACCATAAGACAAATTACCCCAGAAATTGTACATAATGTACAGTTAGAATTTGTTGAGAGATTGGGACATTGTAGAGCCGTAAATGGACACCATTTTCAACACTTACTCAAATAATTTTTTAGATTGTTCACTGTATTACCAATTTCCTGTTAGAATTTTTTTTCTAGCCTAAGTATTTGTCATGGAAAACAAGCTTTAAAATTATACCTTGATTTTTATTGTGGGCCCTGTATTTCAATTACTGTTGACTTTAGCCATACAATATGTTATATGAAACTTGTCTAGAGTTTAGAGAGGAATCTGAATATTGGAGAAAAAAAGGGGTGTTCTATTTGAAAAAGTGAAGTTGACACTTGCCTAGCGTTTTTGGCGCATCCGGTATAATATTGAAGACCGCCAAAAAATTTCAAAGAATAAAATAAAATCGACGGGTACGAGCGTTTTTCGAAAAAGTTTTGCGTTTTCAAGAAAAATCGATTATTCCAGACTTTATCAGCACCCTGTATATAGCGTCGCGTAGTAAGTTCAGAAGTATAAAATACAATATATTTAAACTATGAATTAAATGTACTTGTATGAGTTTATGTGTATTATATCATATATGTTATAAAGTGGCATGATGGTCATTTTTTTTACAAGTACGTCTTCAAAAGCGATCATGCCAACTCGCTAGACCAACATATAGCACTTACAATATATTGATCGCTCTGCTCTTGGGTTAGGCAACACATAAAACACGTTGTCTCCACTGTAAAAAAATAAATAATACATTATGGTATTACAGGCTTATTTGAAACCGACAATTTTAAAGATTGAACATTGTTGAAATATTTATAGGATATACCAATAAATATTAAATACTACTAAAATATCTCACTTCCAGTAAAAATCGGAAATACACTTCAATTTTATCGTGAAGGGGAACGCTTTAAAGAATATTTGCAGCCTTTCGCCTGGGAGGAATAGATGTTACCCTTAAATTCTTATATGGTAAGGGAGTTGTTACATTATTTTAAAGTTCGTTTCTTTCTACAACTTATTATTTTTTTGGGTTGCAGTTCCCAAGAAATTGCACTGATATTTATGGTTTTTTGGACGAAACATTATTGTATTGATTGCTCTATTTATTTTGAATTAGCAAACGAAGTAAGTAGGCTATGGACAATTGAAATGCAAGAATATCAAGACAGCACACATCATATTAATCAAAAATTTAAGCAAATTGATTCACGTAAAAGTTATTTTCAAAATAGAGAAAGAACATTATTTAAAGTGAGACGCTATTTGGTATTTGGTATTAGCGTGCGACAGCAGGCAGTATATTGATCTGTTTGACAAAATAACCAACTAAAATCAATTTTAAAAATATTTATATATTTTTTTGTGGAATAATTTTCAAAAAAAGAAATGTATGCAAAAAATGTAGAACCAACTAACAACGACGCGGAATGAACCGTCGTTGTTTGAGGTAGGTCAAATACCTACCTAAACGAACGGCGGTTTTTTCCGCGACGCTATTCGGGTTCCCGTCTAAAAAACACTTTTCAATCCACTTAAATGACTAATTCACCCAATAAAAATTTAAAAACGAACAAAGTGGTGCAATCTGTTTTCTGATTTAATAAGCGCGTCGGCCCTCACGTGGTTCCACTAGCGAAATCTGTACCGGTGGACTGCACCATTTTTGTCAAGAATTCATAATATACAGGATGTGTCAGTAAGGTGTCTGGCTTCGATAGCGCCTAAACTATTAAAGATAGAAAAAAATGTTTCGTACAAAAGTTAAAGGGTTTACTATGATGCATAACCTAAAAATATTTTTTCCATTTACATAGTGGCCGCAAAAAGTAGAATTGAATAAAAATATTTTTTTTAAATGGAACACCCTGTATATTTTTAGGAATATGGATGTATCTTTCGATTACCTTCCTTTTTTGTTTAATATGTCCTATACCTAAATTTTATAATTTCTGAAATATTTTAAGATTTGTCTTAAATCTGTTCCGGTGAACTCCACCATTTTGTCAAGATTTCTTAATATACAGGATGTGTTTGGCTTCGATAGCGCCTAAACTATTAAAGATATAAAAAAATGTTTCATACAAAAGTTAAAGGGTTTACTATGATGCATAACCTAAAAATATTTTTTTCCATTTACATAGTGGCCGCAAAAAGTAGAACTGAATAAAAATATTTTTGGGACACCCAGTATATTTTTCCAGAATTTGATTTACTAGAATAATAGCTTTACAAACATATTTAATTTTTTGAACTGAAATGCAGCGTTGTCAAGTAATTAATTTTTTTCTGAAATTTTAGTAATTTTTAAGGGTATGATTTAAAAACTATAGAGACCTGTTGATACAACCTGAACAAATACAATTTACATTGTGGCTACCCTAAAGTATGTAATATCGATTTATGCTACTATTTTTTAAATCTCTTATACAAAGTGTTCGCTAGAACTTGGACAACTCGACGATTTTAAATATGCTTTAATTTAATTTTTTTAAATGGAACACCCTGTATATTTTTAGGAATATGGATGTATCTTTCGATTACCTTCCTTTTTTGTTTAATATGTTATATACCTAAATCTTATAATTTCTGAAATATTTTAAGATTTGTCTTAAATTCAAGTAATTACTAAAATTTCAGAAAAAAAATTAATTACTTGACAACGCTGCATTTCAGTTCAAAAAAAAAATTAAATATGTTTGTAAAGCTCTTATTCTACTAAATAAAATTTTGGAAAAATATACGTAATGAAAAAATTTGAACTAGTAGTACGTAAATACACAGTTGCACACACCCCACCCAAAAAAGACCTTGAAGTCGAGAGTATTGCAAACTTTCTAGAAGCTGCGAATTCGCTTAAATTAGATAAGTAGTGTAGTTTTTACGCTTATAGCAAAAATAAACAAATAAAAGTTATATCGTTTTTTTTAAAGGTTTTATTTCTAAAAATACTAATATAATTTATTGGAAACGGAACCCGTTAATATATTGTAAGTAAGCATCGAGTCATGAATAATTACGGCGTACACTTTAGTGTCCTTGGGAAATCTGCTTTTGTTTGTGGCAAATTCAAGTTTGATGTCGACTGTAGATGTTTTAATACCTTCTGGTTGGCGACTGCAATCAATAACGAATACGGGATTCGTGAGGTAATCAGCAAAACTCATCATTGGATCATTATACTCGCGCTGGTAATAACTCGCTTGAAAATCTTCATAGCAATAGTAGGCAGGTGCATATAACTTTTTCGTAAAATCCAAATTCCATCGCTCATATGGAAATTTAGTGGCGTTGAGATACAGTGTAATGTCACTGATGTCAGCCGTAGTAAATTGTGTGGCATCCTTTGATCTATTGTCTGAATTAGTGCTTGGCTGGAATCCTAGGATCAGATACCTTGGTTTTTCGAGACTCACGCTAGTTCTTATGGCCCAGACATCTGATGATGTTTCACGCAAAGCTGGTAGCTCATAAAGATCCCATTTACGATATGCCATGGGAATGTTTGATGAATTATTTCCTCCTTTATTGATACGAGATAGTATTTTTAATTTTTGTCCATCATCGGGAATAATGTGACGTATTTTCCATTCAATTTTGTCAATTCTAATCAAAGCATCAACCTACCCAATATAGGAATTATTGAACGTGCGGGCAATGATTAAAATAAGCTCCTGCTTAACATTAAATATCCCTTTTGTATAATCTTCGGCAAATCCCATTAGATATTTCAGAGGCAGCTTGCCAGAGAACACGTTACTTGTAGCATCGTAAAGGCCTTGGTTTGTTTCATTCAGACCCCAACCGCAAGCCATAAGAGGCTTTTCTTGTGCTGCACCAAAAGATACCATGGTTTTTAATGTTGAAGTAATTCCGGGCTTTCGAACAGCGGCCACTTGCTCACCGCCAATTTCATACCGGATTTCGTCAAAGAGGAAAGCGAGTGCATTGTTTGACATATAACATTTTTTGGTTGTATCATTGGGTTTAAAACTTCCCTCAATATATATGTAACTATCTGATATATCCAAAATTATATCTTGAAACTGTACCGGGATACGAATTTCATCAGAATTGTTAAATGCAGGAGAACCATATGGTTTATATGTGTGTTCTTGTAAGCTAATAATCGAATTATCGAAAATTGGTTCGGTGAAAACTTCAATTTTGTCACTAGTGGCAGCCATTTTCACTATTTTCTTCGTACTTCTAAACCAATCGATTTTAGAAATTTGCAATCTTTAACTGAGAGCTGTTTACGTCTTTCCAATGTAGCGTCTGAATTGTGAATGATCCTCGGACGTGTAATTTGTTTACTTTTATGTGCTGACAGCATATTCAGTTGACGATTGAAGCAAAAACCCATAATTATGATATTTTTTTCAACTCTAATTTGACAATAATTTTTTCGTCACCGAAATCGACCAAATCGCCGTGGTCGTCCAAGATGCGTAGAGTAATGTTGTCAATTGACTGCCGTCCCTCCGGCATTATCGGCATATAAATATTATTTTGTGGTTCTTTTGATATTTTATAGCCAGGTTCAACATCAATGTCGAATTCGAATAACGTGTGACTTTCTGTAGAGTTTAGATATGCTCCAGAAATTATATTACAGTCCACTCTTATAATGCGCACTTTCATTATATCCACATTATTGCTGGATTCATGTCGTTTTCCACTCTTTAGCAATACCCGCCCAAAACCCAATAATCCGCCAATGCTGTTTTTTCCTCGAAAATCAATGTCATATGTAGATTTGAGCTCACATTTTAATGTATTATTATTGGCAACTAATGAAAACAATCCATCGCATTCTCCTCCCACACAAGTTTCTTTTAATCTTGTTAGCATTGCTTTACCAATTTCATCAACTTCATAAGCACCTGGCGGAATCCTTAAACGATATGTGGTATTTGGGTTGTCTTTCTTGATGTATGCAAACACATTGTTACGTTCATCAACATTAAAAATTGAATTATATGTGTAAAATCCCAACAGCGCAAGGCCATATTTAGACGATGATTTCAATTCAACAGGAGGATAAAAATTTGCGCTCAAGACACTTGAGTGTCCCGATAGTGTGAACGTGTACGACATGACTGACAACTAAACAAGTTATGTATGTGTTTTATTGTTGTTTGCAGCAACAGTTTAGGAGGTTTGGTAAGCTTCCGCCTTGTCTCACTTCTTTCGCTGCTTCAGCTGTTATTTTGACATCGCTGATTTTACAATAACAGCAAAATAACTTTTTTTGTATGGGACCATCGCCTTCATCGAAATTAAGTTTTTTATAATGTTCGCTGCAGTACTGATATTGTAGCATGTCGATGTCACTGCGCATATGATCAGGTAACTTGTCCCAAACTAGTGCGATTTCATGTGGAGCTAATGCGATAATCACTTCCTTGGGCATGTTTTCCAGCTGTTTTGACGTCATTTTTCTCAGACAACCACCGACCTGACGATACGCTTTAATTGACATCAGCATTTTCGTGTAATTATCCCGATCCATTTGTGGTGTCACAGCAGTCGTTGACATTATGTTTTAAAAGAAACGTCAAACACAAATGTCCACACCAAACTGTGCCGAATTCTTGATGCCGATCATATGTATAGTAAATTTTCTTCGATGCTTCAGAACCCTTTTGCAGATAGTGTACCAATTCATTAGGTGGTGGTAAATCGCCAAAACTATCATAAAATGTTACATTCGATTTGTTTTTTCTATATGCTACCCAATGAGTCCCATCCCCCAATATGCTATCCAAATTAATAATTGCAGCTTCATTACGTCGGGGTCCGCGCACTGGCAGTGAGTCTCTCATATAGACCCCTCTAAAATGCGGTATTTTCAACTTTAATGCATATTTTTCTAAATCAATATTGGATAGTGGACGTCGAGGTAGGGATTTTAATAGTTTTTTGGACGATTATTCAGAAATAACCCCATACCTGCACGGTATGGTTTAAGAAACAATCCATTTCCTTTTTTCGAACTTAGATGTAAGGTAGCTCCTGTTTTCTCAGCATTTGCATTTTTTACCGTCTTTACAGCACGTACAATAGCAGCTGCACCCCCAGCTAAGGATCCGAGAGCTGACAGTCCTGCAAATATTGGAATCAGCGGTAATATTCCACCAGTTTTAGGGATCGGTATAATTCGAGGAGTACGAATTTTCCGTTTGCCTCCAGCTGTTTTTAAAGATTTTCGAGCAGCGATAATAGCTATTTTTGTTGCTTTCATTAAATTTTTTTCAAGATCTTTTTTTCCTCCAGCAGCAGCTTTTAATAATTCTAGTCGAATTGGTTGTCTAATGGCGGATCCAAAAGCTTTTTTCTGTTGACGTTGCGATCTATACTTATTAACACCATTTCTTTTCGATACCTTCCTACGACGACGTCGCTTCTTTTGCACACCCATTCCAAAACGTTGTTTTGTTTTCATAATGTTAGTTACTAACCAAGCTGCAGCTCTTTCTTTTGCACTGGCCTCCTTGGATTTTACCCTTTTCCAAGCGCTTTGCTCGAGTTCGTAATCGGCTTGATGACGTGCACTTAAATCTTCACTATTATGTAAATAAGCTAAATCGTGTTTTTTGCAAGCGGCATCCAATGGATTTATTCCTTGATCACCCCTTTTAATGCGTTTTATTACTTTGGTGCCGGGTCCACAATACTGATAACCGGGAATATGCGCCTCAAATGGTAGTCTATTAATTAATGTATTAACAATACCAGCTCCAGTCTTGCTCGATAAACGAGACCGTCCACTTCGTCTGACGGATGACATCTGAATGATTAATTTCGATGTAAAAACAGTTATAAAATGATGAGAATTGTGGCGCTTAAACAGAAATTACCCGTCGATAATCTTGATGAGAAAGTTGGATCGGGCCAAGATCAGAAAATATTAAGAAGACATGGTCCGTTGCTTCCATCATCGATTCGCGGATTGTTAATTGGTCCCTCGAATTGTGGAAAAACCAACGTTATGATATCACTGCTGACACATCCGTTGGGACTGCGTTTTGAAAATGTATACATTTACTCAAAGTCGCTATATCAACCAAAATATGAATATTTAAGAAAAATCTTATCACCAATTAAAGGTCTTGGTTATTATACATTCAGCGATGGAAATAATATAGTGGAACCATCAGAAGCAAAACCAAATTCTGTGTTCATTTTCGATGATGTTATGTGTGAGAAACAGGATGTCATAAGATCGTATTTTAGTATGGGACGTCATAAAAATGTGGATGTGTTTTACTTAGCCCAAACATATTCACGTGTTCCTAAACAACTAGTGCGAGATAATGCCAACTTCATAATAATGTTTAAACAGGATGAAATGAATATGCGACACATATTTTCCGATCATATTTCACCCGACCTAACTTTTCCACAATTTCAACAAATGTGCTCTAAATGTTGGGAGGACAGCAAGTATGGTTTTTTAGTTATCGATAAAGATAGCAATGTAAATTCGGGAAGATATCGCAAGGGCTTCGATAGCTATATATATTTATAGAAGTAACCGCAACAGCTCATTTCACTATTGCCCGGTAATTTGAAAACATCGTCATCATCATCATGAATGAAGAAATCGATTTAAAGCGCAAGCTATTGGAAACGACCAGTGCTGTGAGAAAAAAATTTAAGCAAATTAAAGCGGATAAAGCACAGAATAACATTGATTTGGAACATTTTTACGAACCTATTACTAAACCGCTAAAATCAATATCCAATGTAGTGGTGAAGCAACAACAGCAGCAAAATCAACCAACAACCCAAAAATCAGTTAAAACTAAACCACAAAGTCATCGTCGTCATCGTAGTTTGAGTACAAGTATTAAATTAGAAGCAGATACAGTGGCACCCACAGAAATATTCTCGGAATCACCAATGGAATCATCTACACCTTTGCAACGTAGAATATACGATGAGTCATTGTTTGCAACACCATCTCCTTCAAACAAATCTGACTTATCTAGTTCATCCTCTGCACAATCTTTGAAAAACATTAATATCTATCTAAAAGGTATGCAAAATCAACCATCGATTTATGATACCACTTATGGTGTTCATTATGGTAAAGTAAATAAAAACAAAACATATATTGGCGATGTAGAAGTGCGTTTTCCAAAGGGACAGGTGTCTTTATATAAAAACAACAAAAATACTGCTACATTCAAAGGAACAAATGAACTTTATGATCTGATTTTTCTAAAAAATCCACCAATCCTGGGCAGAGAAAGTGAATTAAATAAAGACACACTGCAAGTATACAAAGATATTTTGGATTTAACACATGCAGCATACAATAATTATGATAAGAATAAGGGTTTAAGGGAAACCCGATGGCCAAAATATAAACAAATTATAAAACCATTAATGGAGGGAACTAAACTTGGTGCTGGCGTGCGAAGGAAATCCAAAATTCGGTTACCCGTAAAGAAGACTTTATCACAACCATCGAAATTATCTCAATATGTCTACTGGAATAAACCGAGTGAGTTGGTGGATCGATTACGCCTTTTATGGAGTTCAAAAATAGCTGGACATACGGGACACGATAATGAAATTATGTCAATTATTGAAGAGCTTCGAGAGGATGGTATAATATATTAAGTATTGCAATTAGTTAGTCAGTGCGGTGTCGTCGAACAAGACATCACATATACTATGGATCCTAGCACCGAAAAACTTAAAATTGTCAATGAACTACATAGAGGGGCAAGAAAAAATTTCATTAGAAGACATACTATAATAAAAGGATATAAAGATTTGTGGCAAATTGATTTGGCGGAAATGCAACAATATGCTGATGAAAACGACGGATATCGTTACATTGTTGTATGTATAAACTGTTATTCCAAATATGTCTATACAAGAGCGGTTAAATATAAGACCGGTGTTGAAGTTACAAGTGCGATGAAAAGCATCATTGAAGAGGCCTCATACACACCATCAAATTTGCAAAGTGATCAAGGAAAGGAATTTTATAACAACACCTTTCAATCTCTTACAAAAAAATACAACATAAACCATTATTCCACGTATAGTACGAAGAAAGCGGCAATTGTTGAACGTGTTATAAGAACATTAAAAAATAGCCTATATAAACAATTCTCGGCTAGGGGGTCGTATAGATGGCTGCAAATATTATCATCTATAACAAAAGCCTATAATAACACTAAGCACCGTACCATTGGTATGAAACCGAAAGATGTTAAAGAAGATACACAAATTACGGCATACAACCATTTGAAAATTGTTCCAAAGAAAATAAAGTATCGCGTGGGTGATATTGTTCGCATCAGCAAGTATAAGAGTATATTTGATAAGGGATACACTCCTTCATGGTCAACAGAACTATTTAAAATATCAAAAGTTAATGTAACTAATCCACCTACATACCTATTGGAATCGTTAGAAGGTCAACCGATTAAAGGATGTTTTTACGAACCCGAGCTGCAGAAAACTAACAGTCCAGATGTATATTTAGTGGAAAAAATTCTTAGGAAACGCAAGAAAAATCACATTAATCAATTATTTGTAAAATGGTTAGGATTTCCAATCAATTTTAACTCATGGATAGATAAATCTGATATTGTATAAATATAATTTTGACGTATCTATAATATAAATAGCTAAACATGTAAAATAATTTTATTTGTATAGTAACCATGAAGCAAGTAAGATTTGATGAAGGAAAAAATACAATACACCAAACATATGTTTGGAGTTTTGCATATAGACAAGCTCGACAGACTAACTTCCAACAGCTAACAGCCGATAGAGATCGTTTTCGAAGAAGAATAAAAGAATTGGAAACGGTTTTGACAAACATTTTATCATGTGACTATAGAAATAGAATTTATCAAGAAAGATTTGTTAATATATGAAATAAAACACAAATATAGTATCAATATAAACTCTGTTGTTTTATTTATAAAAATATACATAAATTAACACATATTTGACATAAAATACAAATATAATATAAATTGGTTATAATAAACAGCATTTGTTCCTATTTATAAATTCTGTTATTTATATGCATTTACAAAAAATATCCATAAATTAACACATATTCGACATAAAATACAAAATGGTTATAATAAACAGCATTCCTATTTATAAATTAATACACATTACAGATGTGTCCAAAAAAAAAAAACATGATTTTTACATATGCATTTTTTTCAATGAGAGAAAACACGTTATTCCGACTTAAAAGATTCGATAACTTGAAGCAAAATTTCTAAATTATCTTCTGGTTCGCATTGGTAGAACTCAATATCTGGATGACCCCAAGGTAGAGTTTTCGTTGTCGATGGGATAATGAAACGTTTATCGTCCCTATGTGAAAGGGCAACTTTATTTATCACTTCCGTGTATATGTCGTGTTTTAAACTTCGAAAGGTTTTCATTTTTCGAAAAATTAGACCACCGCGTTCTACAATTTTTCGATAATCTTCCAGGTGAATATGGTTCTCGATAACACATTTTTTTATGCCCTTCGCCTTTTTCAACTCATTGTTCAATGAATTGATATAGTAAGCTTTCGCTCCAGTACCATAAAAACAAGTTATCGGGTCACCTGGAAATTCATCCTTCATTCTACCCAATACCGATGTACTTTTTTTAATATTGAATAAATTTTTCTCAGGATAATTTGATGTGTCAAATTTTTCTGGGTTTTCCAACATAACACGATAGAAATCATCGGTCAAAATTTTTAGTATAAGAGAATCGGTATCAGTGTATAGCAAGGAAGCATTATCACCAAACCTGGCCTTGATAAAGTTATAAAAAAAATCGTAAATAACCGTTTTCGACATGTCCAATATGGAAAATCCTATATAAATTGGTTTATTGTAAATTATTTTCGTTTTGCCCATATGAATTGCTACTAAATCCTCTGAAAATATCGAACAGCTTTTAAAATTAGGGCGGGCGATTAAAGCTCTAGCTCCAACTTTACCTATTGTGTTATTCCAAGCAGTTATTAACTTTATATCTTTACGATTTTCCACATTTTCCATTGTTTTGCCAAAATTAGCATTTACCATTAATTTAAATAAATCTTTGCCAAATTTTGTTGTTGATTTATTTCGCAACTCAGTATTAAAATCTATGTATTTTTTCAACCATTGAGACTGATCAAATCTTAAAATTCTATGTGTCTGCATTACCATTAGACCGTTATTGATGGCTTGTTTTAATGTTCTATAATGCACGATGTACCGCTTTTTATCATTGAGATTTGGTATTAATTTTGGTAATTTTGACGTTTCCGTGGGAGGAATCATGTTTTCCACTAAGAATGGGAGGTCTGCATGTGCATTATGTAGATATTGCGGATAATGTACATCCACCTCTAAAACATATCCCTGGGGACTGTTATCGTCAACGGCCATAATATTCAAATCGATAATTTCACGTTCTGACAGCCACCTGAAACCACCAAATGGTAATGCCTGAGACATACTGTGGCCATATAGGTTTGTTGCATCTAGATAGCTGATAAATGACGATGGTTTTGTGGCATCGTAATTTGGTAGATAGGAATTATTGGCAATATGTTTCCTTTCCGTACACTGGCTTATACCACCTCGAATACCTTTTTTAAAAAAATGAACTATGTTGATGTCGGTCAGTAGTTCTAACTCTACCTTGGTCATGCGCAGCATACAATCGAAAGATAAACTTGGAAGTGTATAATACTGCGCAGGATCGAGCTTATAAACATTCAAACACATATCTCGAAACTGCTCAAAAACATCTGTTAATAATAAGACGTCTGATTTGAGGTACAAATCCGAGTAATCCCCCAAATTCTTACACCCAAACATATACCATACTTTTTTAGCACGTTCATAACTTTCGTCGCTAACGTGTTCTTCCCGCAAATTATCGTAAAACTCACTTTTTAGTGGAAGTGTTGTTTGATCCATTTTTTCCATGGAATCTACGAAACTATAGGGAAAAACACCTTTTCTGCGCATCATATTAAATTGATCGATATTGGGAAAATGCTTACGTGTTTCTCTAAATTCGGTAATGTCTAACCCGTTGCCCAAATTTTCCAATGATGATGATAAGAATTTAAAACTATCAATAAATCGTAACTTTAAATATTTACGTTTAGTGATACCACTATGTTTCTCAACATAATCATGCACGTAAATGCTCTTTGTGAACGACACATACTTTTCTTTGCTTTGAGCTATTACGCCAATTCTATCCCCATGTTTACACAATTCTTTTATGAAAAGATGGCTATCGTAGCCACTCAAATTGTGAAAAATTATCGGAATAAAATTGGGTAATTTATAATTTAAATTGCAAATAGAATGTGCGGCACCAAATCTTTTTTCGCCCGTTATGTGACAGTGGTCTCTTACTTTCACATCTGTGTCCGTTATAGGTTGTTCACATATGCCACAAATCTTTGCATTTGCGAAGTCTTTCTTCTGCTGATCCGTTAAACTTTCCATTTTTTTAATATCCTTTAAATACATATTATAGAGAAACCTTAAATCGCTTTCAATTCGGGACACAAAAACTTGGGCCGCATCAGCCCCCCTATATAATTCAAACTTAGATATCGAATCGTCAAAAGAGCATTTAATTAAATACGAAAAAGAGTATGGTTCATGCTTAAATGTTTCCATTGTGTAAGAATTTTGAGGGTTTGGTTCAACATTTACAACTGGCTTTAAAATAGACTCAAAGTCTGCATACACTACAAAAGGGACTCGCATTTGTTCCTCAATATTTTCAAACCTTAAAATGTTTTCAGGTACACTCTTTCCAAATTTATCTATTTTTAAATCGATCGAGGGAGTCAGTGAATATGTATGGCTGCAGTCATATTGTTGATGCGCTACCAATTTATCCATCGACTTAAAATAGATTAAACATCCATCACAAAAGTATTTTTTATCATGATTTTGTGATATTTGACTAGACACTAAACGCGATAAATCCTTAATCCAACAATAATGACTTTTGGAGCAACTTTCATCACAATTATGTATATTATTGTCTTTTACATTGCAATCTTTAGTTATAAGTAACAAATTAAAGTGATTTAAGCGTTTTTTTCCCGAATAATATAGCGGACCAACAACTTCATATTTTAATTTGTTAGCCTCAAATGAGGATTCCAAGCCATATACATTCACTGAAATATTATTTATTGCTTCAAATTTATTTATATCACGTAACTTAACTGGAAAATCTATACCTGCTAAATTAAGTACACTAGAGTAATGAGGATAGGATGATACCTGTGATGGCATTATATCAGTAGGGAACAATGCTGACACTATAGCCCATGCAAAACAACACTCATCTTGATTGATGACATTGATTATGGCCCTCTTGGCCCGAATTGGTCGTGGTAATGTGATGTACGATGACCCCCCAAACGGTTGATACTTGTTGATATTTAATTCGAGGTAGAGAATTCTCTCTAATGCCCATCCTATAAAGAAAGACATTACAAAATTAATACTCTCTCTTCACTTTAAATACTGTCAAACATTCACACACACACACACACACACACACACACACGCAACATTAATACTCTATTCAACAATAACGACGACGACAACAATAACAATACACTACAGTATTTGCTTTACATACCTGAATCTTTTTCCTGAAATTCAGTTGACTGCGTTTTCATTGCTTCTGTAAATTTTCCATACACCATATTCAAATCGCTGCCAGCAGCAACTACCTCATTTGACGTATTAAATGTCTTGTCACTTACTTCATTGTCTTTGGAGGGTAAACTATAACGTCCAACCACAACCATATTTATTTTTAATGATTGGTGCACTGTCAACAATTCACTAATTAAATCTAACACTTTCGTTTTTATTTCGTCGAAGAATGCTGTAAAGTCTATATGTTCCTTATCACTAGCTATGCGGTAGGTCATTAATCTACTTTTAAATGCAGAGTCAATAATTTGAACCCCTTGAACCAAAGGTCTGCAAACATTACTTCTATGCTGTAATGTTCTTTGATGTGCTACCATCTGATTTGCTGCTAAAGTAATGTTACATGCAGCACAAGTTTGCATACTTGGTGGCGGTGGCCGCTTCCTCTCTCCATCCACATTAGCCCCTGGTCTGCAAACATTACTCCGATGCCGTAATGTTCTTTGATGTGATGCCATTTGATTTGATGTTAAAGTAATGTTACAGGCAACACAAGTTTGTATAGTTGATGATGAAGCACTACCATCTAGTCTACACCGTTTCCTCTCTTCATCGCCCACAACAGCACATCTTAATACACACGATTCTCTTTTATGCCGCACCATATTGTATTTTCGGGTAAATGACATACCACAGTTTTCACACACGTAATTATCCATGATTAGAGATGATAGGGAACTTCTACACAGCAGACGATTGATAAGTGAATACTGAAATATCCAACGCCTCCTCCCACCTTTTTATAATAATCCCTCTCTCTCTCTCAATTCACCAATATCAGGGTCATAAAAACTACCCCACTCGAGCGTGTATGGTCAAGGACAAAAACATCCCGCCCACGTAAGCACACAAGGTCACGCATCATTATCGTCCACCTGCACATATTCAAGGTCGTGTTGACTGCCATCCACCACATAAGCACTCAAGGTCACATTATCGACCACCTGCGCCTATTCATGGTCATGTAACATCATAAAGCAACCACGTTTTGTTATATGTGTGCAGCAATTAAAATACAGATACAATATAAACTGTTTTTTTTTTTTTTATTTTATACTTGTACAACTTCAGGGTTAAAATTACATTTAGGCAATTCGTCTTTGTGTGGAGTATATCTAAGACGATGCGAGTGGCTATCGTTTATTTTAGCTCGATAGAGTGCGATGGAATATCTGACATCTTAGGTTCATTCTCAAGGTCAATTAATCGCCTATCAAACTTGTTCAAGCGATTACTATAACGTTCTTCAAACTCGTTTTGTAGTTTCTTTACATGTGGCACAAATTCATCATTGATTATGGCATCAAGAGTGGCTATTAAACGTTTATTATAGCTTTCTTCAAATTCGATTTGTAGTTTAGTAACATCTGTCAAGATTTCGTCCTTGATTATTTTATTTATCTGCTTTCGTACGTCTGCAATTTCTTCAAGGACATATAGACGAGTGGCGGCATCATCATTTTTGATGGGTTTTGCTACATTACACAAACATTTCCCCTCGATGTCATATTGGCCGTCAGATGTGAGTTTAAAACCAAGTCCAGGTAAACCCCGTAATAATTGCACTGATGCATTGGCCCTCTGACGACCAAATTTATCAATTGTGTTGTTGCTGCGACCCATGTTTATTACCAACTAATCAATTTTTTTTAATATCATCTACTTATATTAATTTTTATGCTGAGAAAAATTGTAATCAGTTACACTGCAACCCTTGGAAGATGAAGTTTGCTGTAGTCGATGTTCAAGGATTCCAGGTGAAAGAATTTCAAGCTAAAGAACTGGCCATTTATGATGGAAAAAACATGAAGAGCTACCTGTTTAAGCCTGCTACTCCATTTCACACCTTGAGTGATGCTTGTAAGAAGCGAGTATTATTTCTATATGAAAACCATCATGGTATCTTTTATAATTATGGTGTGACCGATTACAGAGACCTCTACACCATCATCAGCAACGATTTGCGAGGCGTTGACCAGATATATGTCAAGGGTCAAATAAAGAAGAGCTTTTTGGAAGGGATTTATTCCCAAATGAAATTTATAAGTAATAAACCATATGTTGTTAATTTAGAATCATCAAGTGTCAAGGTACCAAAACTCTCTAAAGGCGTAGTAACCACGACATGTTCTAATCATGATATAGAAGTTTGTAATTGCAGTATTAGGAATGCTTATCTCTTGTATGATTATATTTATGATTTTTTACCAAAATAAATAATTAAAAAATGCCCTACGTGTTTTAATATTCCTACATCCCTACATCATCTATTTAGACGTTTTTTAATATCATCTACTTAATTTTTCATAGCATATTAGGTCGGGGAAATAAAACAATATATAATAGCTAAACATAATTTATTTATAATTTTTTTTTTGTTGCACTTAATCTAATACATTTACAAATTAAAATTTTTAAACATTACAATAGTACGCTCATCTATGTCGGTGGCATGATTGTTGCAAGGGTATGATATGGCATCATTCGCATTGGCTTCTTCTTCTCCTCCATTACCATCCATTTTGTCATCAACATCAATGTCATCACAGCCTTCGTCGTCGTCGTTGTGTTGTTGTGGCGGTGGAAACAAACCATAAAACGCCAATAAATTAATGTTAATATGTGGCATTTCAACTAAGAAATTTCCCAATCCTTGTTCGACCATTTCAACAATAAAATCGTTCTCTTGCAGTGACCCATAGAGAAAACGTTCACAACTGTGAGCTCCAGATAGAAAATTCGTTCCATTTGTCATATATTTTTGATGCAAAACCATACCGGACCCATCATCACCAGCAATTCTGGCAAAATGTAAACTGTCTTGCGCCATCTGGCGGAGGTTTAATACTAAATTATGCACATAAGCATCTTGATTTTGTCTAGCAATAGCTTCACTACTGTCACACATCTTAAACAATAGATAATATTTTGCTTATGTATATGCGCTCACGACGTGTGTGTGTGTGTGTGTGTGTGTGTGTGTGTGCTATCAAAAACTATTCTATTACATATCCAACTACTAACACTTAAATAATATGATAATATAAAGATTTAAAAAAAGTTTATTCTGAGCAACCAAAATTTATTAATGCACGTGTATTACCCCCTGGTGATACATTTGTACTCTGTCCCATATATGTCAAAGTATATTTCTCACCCGACATATTCATGTCATCGATAAAAATCTGAGTAAACGCATCAGATACACGTTTTGGCAGAAATGTTTGGAATGTTTCATCATTCGATTGATCGTATAAGGTTGCAACAATAGTTTTCCCAAAACGTGTTGTTATCCGAGTCATTTTTTTAATAATATAGGCCATTCCCACACCCAATGCTGATAGCTTCCTGCGTTCCGGAAATTCGAGATCTTTATTAATCATATTATTAATTTCACCCAAGGTCTGCTGTGAAATACTCATTGTTGTTGGTGAGATATGTAATAAAACAATTATTTACCTTTCACACAGAAAACGCGCACACACAAAACACAAGCACAAAAATATTTCTACTTTTTCAATTACTTTCCAAGACAGATAATGTTAGCGTCTCAAGTGTGACTTTCAAAGTATAGAAATATAGCAAAATTGTAGCATATTTATACACTAATATTCAAGGTCAATAAGTTTGAATGTTTGGAAAGGGGAGTAAAATAACAACTGCAGCAGCGGAAAAACACTTCAAGGTTAAAATGAACGCATCCAAACAAAACGCACGAGGTCTAGTAACACCTGCACGCAAGGACCGACTCTATTACAAGGTCAAAAGAACACCTGCATTACTCCCTGAACACCTACATCAAAACAAAACGCACGTGGTCTAACAAGGACAAAAGAACACCTGCATTACTCTTACCATAAAAAAACAAGGTCAAAAGAACACCTGCATTACTCCGGGCCCGGAGGAATTTTCTTACGTATATTTCAACCCTACTGATAAAATTATACGTTTAGATATATATAAGTATATTAAAGACAAGTTACCAAAAAGAACATTGATGAGATGATGATGAGAAGATCAAAAAGTTTAAAAAGAGCAGTATATATTAACTTTATTGCTTTCTAATACAAATCTAGTGTTGAGCCGATACTGCTTCTATTCCTTTTGTTTCAGAGACCACTACAAGAGTTACCTGGATTGTGAATGTATCCACTGATCTCCGACTTTGTACCTAATTTTGATACTCTACCCGATTTGTGCCTTCCTCCCGACGTGACTTCCTACCCAAAGTGATTTCCTACCTGATATGTGACTTCCTACCCAATATGTGACTTCCTACTGAATATGTGACTTCTTACCTGATATATGACTTCCTACCCGATATGTGACCTCCTACTCGATATGTGACTACCTCCTTGATATGTGACTTCCTACCTAATATGTGACTTCCTACTCTATAAGTGACCTCCTCCTTGATATGTGACTTCCAAGTGTTCCTAAGTGATTTGTACCTGATTAGAGACCTTATTTATATATATTGATACATGCATCAAATAACATTGTAAGTGACATGTTGATCAATTTCAGAGTAAATTTCAATGTTTCAAACCTAAAATTTGGTTTTTTTAGCTTAATTTTTTTTTAAATGCCTCTCATCCCATTGTATCTGATTATTTTGGTATTTTGCCTGTGTATCATGGTAAAGTAATATACCCGAACCTGTTATGTCTTCTCCTGTAAGAACACAATTTGTCACTTACAATGTTATTCGATGCATGTAATGATATATTATTTGAACTGATTTTATTATGATTTTTTTGTTACCTTTATTTATTATCAATATAGCAATAATTGTTTTATTTGATCATTTTTAAAGTTTTTGTTAGCAGAGTAGACTATTTTTGTTTTATATTTTATTGCACTTTATTTATTGCAATCAATAAAATTTTATATGTATTCTATATGCATAAACAGAAGGGCAATGTGACTTAGACTGTGACATACTTTTACAATTTTCTTGATTGCCTATGTACTTATTATTCAGAATAAATTCTTCGTTATTTATTTATAAGTAATTGTTTTTTAATAAATATTGCCAAAATGTATCGTTTTATTGCAAAAAATATTGATTTTGCACGTCCCTTTATTAATTTAACTCGTGATTCGATTTTGTCGCATCCCGATTTAAATTAATAAAAACACGTGCAAAAGTTGAATAAATAAATCGCAACTATGGTTAGAACCTACGTTCAAATTTCCCGCCAAAACGCCACGGGTAGCAAACTGGCAAACTAAAAATCTTCTGTTTTTCTCGCTCGTTGAAGTTTCGATTTATTAACGAGCAGTTGACATTTCTCTCTTTATATTTTCTTTTGGGCCAACATCACATTTACCATGATATTCAGTATTAGCCTATATTATCACTGGTATTAGAAATTCTCATAAAGGGTATACCGATTGTATATTGGTCACTAGTATCAGTATTATAATACTTACAATCCATCCACTAGCTGTTATTAAATACCTTTATATTGGGTATAAAACGAATAACCGCTGCTGTGATATAATTAGTACCTCCAACTATTATAGATTATAACTAGTATTAGAAGTAAGTTATTGCCACTATAACCACAGTTTAGAAAAGCGAGAATATACCAGGTATTGGAATTTTTTCTCAGTGATGAAGTATCACGGCTCAACAAAGACCTGGAGGAAATATTGGTTTGCGGTTGCAGGAACCAGTGGAATGTAATGCTAAGAAAACCCAGGCAGCAGTTTTCTCTAAAAAGGTTAACATTACATAACCGGATATAGTCATGACAGGACACGCAATTCCACTGGCTTCATCTATTAATTTGCTGGGCGTCAATCTGGGAGGAAATATGTCTTGGCATAACCACGTTGTGGCAATCGCTTCACAGAAACTTGGTGTACTCTTCCGGACCAAAAAGGTTGTACATACCTCAACAATTTTTGACACTATACAAAACCCAGATTCGACCATCACTAGAGTACTGCTCTCATGTCTGGAGCTCTGTACCCAAATATACTCTTCGGCTACTGGATTCCATCGAAAGGAGAGCCCTTCGTCTGATCGGAGACCACGAGCTGACGAAGAACCACGAGCTGACGAAGAGCCTCGACAGCCTCGAACATCGAAGACAGGTTGGTATAGTAATTTGACTATCTTTTACAGACATTTCCATGGAAAATGCTCGGCTGACCTTGCCCTCTTAATTCCGCCCAGAGCGGTGAATAGCAGAAATACACGACGAACCACTGCCGCCCATCCATATATGGTTAAGCTTAGTACTCCTCGAACTTCATTATTTAAGAATTCCTTCATCTGGAGGACGTCATCCTTATGGAACGACCTTCCCGAGGTCGTGTTTCCCAACGAGTATAACCTCCAACGATTCAAAACCAACATAAATTGCTTTATGCGCACACGCACCACTCCCAGAATGCCTTAAAGGATTTTCCTATAGTGCTTGTGTTTGATCATAAAAAATATATATAAATAATTCGACCATAGGACTCTACATCTTTTAATTACTTAAAATTGATTAGATCTTATCTTGTTTCCCAGATGATCCGAATGGAGTAAACTGTATTTAAAACCGCCGCTGTAATAAAATACGCGTCAAAACTATGTAAAGGGGCGACTAAAGTATCGCGTTTTGACAAGGGCAAACAGTAGTTACGATTAAAAGAACAGCCTAAAGGGACGTCGACAATATGGGAGCCGCCTAAATGATGCATGAGATTATTCCCTAGGGAGAACACCGTACGTGATAGGACTGATAGATTAACGAAAAGTTACCCGTAGATTTTGTAAATCGAATGGTGATAACGGATATCGAAACAGCAAAGGAAAATCATTGTTTATATTTCTGGTGGTGTTTTTTTATTTTACTTATTGAGAACGTGTACACAACTTACACAAACACGACTTGTGCCAGTGTAGTACTGTGGTTAAACATGCCGAAAACAAAATTAGATAATCAAAGGGCGCCAAACTTGAGAAATTGAGTTATTACTGACCCTTGTAAAAAAAAACCACGAAGATATATTGGAAATAAAAAAGAGTGATACCAGTTGGAAGGAGATAAATATAGCATGGGATAGCATAACCCAAGAGACAAATAATATTCCCGGAACAAACAGAAATGCGAAAACCATTAGAGAAAAATGTAAAAACCGAAACAAAAAAAATTTGCTGAAGAGAAATGTGAAGTCTACAAAACCGGTGGTGGGAAACCCTCCACTGTGGTTCATTAATACCATTGATTTTCAAATAAAAGACCTATGTGAGGTTCAGATAGCAGGTTTAGAGAACAAATTTGACAGCGATGGGTGTGAAAACATTTATATTATTATATATCGTCGCCCTATTGGTGAAAGGTTCTAATCCACAAAAAAGTTTTTTCTGAGTTATCGCTATAGGCAACTAATAATATGTCTAAATATGTCAACAGTGAATAAATTTAACCCTCTTTACCATTTTTGAGCATATTATAGAAAATTTGCTAAAAGCTCTAAGCCACAATGTTCATTTGTGAATAGTTTTAAGTGACATAGAACGTTTCACCTCAGAAATATTTTTTTTTAACTAAAATAAAATTAGAGGTGAATGGTCCTAACCCTCATATTTCATGTGTGAACAGGAATTTTATATGGTTAGAATAAGAATATCGGTCAGTATTAAGGGAATAGTGGTACTGTTTAGTGCTAAAATGTCTTCGAGAAGCAAGTATATGGTTAAACTTGCACTAGAGAACAAAGAAAATAAGGAAACTCAGCCATGTTATACAGTTTTAAATCCTGTAGCATTAGGTAAGTTCTGTTTTGTCTTTGTAATTTAAATAATTAGATATTATGTAACATGTTTGCATAAATTTTAGGTTATGTGTCTCCTGAGTGGTGTTATCTTTTGTAAATTTTAGATTGTACTGAGACAAGTAAGAATAGGGATGGTATTGCCGTTACTGTTGCTAGTGATAATAAAAGCTTTGATGACAGCACCGACCACGGAATTCCGATTCTTACATTGCAACGTACTTTAGTAGGTGAGTGCTTAAAATAATTTTATTTTTAAAAATCGCACTGCTAAAATAGTAGGGACTGTTTCAAACTTAGTAATATAGAAGAAAATTGGGCCGTTTGTGTACTAGGTAAAAAGTGATTGCAAAAAGCCTTCAATTTTTTTTTTACAGGGGAATACATAAAATTTGAAGTGTCAAGTAAATTTTCTAAAGAAATTATTTGAATTGCATTAAACAAAATTTTATAATGCGTTGCTAAGTTCAGGCTTGTAATATAAATACGTATTTTTTTTGTTTACAGATTATACAAATGAGAGGGCCTCAAGCAAGTCTGATTTAAAATCAATACCGCATATAAGTAAATTGGACTTAAATCCATTAACAAGTGCAGACAGGCCAGATTTAAGGCCCTCAACAAGTGCAGATAGGCCAGATTTAAGGCCCTCGACAAGTGCAGAGAGGCCAGATTTAAGGCCCTCAACAAGTTTAAACTTATCTGAGAGTGAAAGTGACAATATAGCTGACAATACAGATTTTAATTATAGTCCTTCTAACAGCAGCAGTGACGATATATCTAGCGGCAATGAACAAGAAAATAACGAACCTATGAATACTACAACTACAAATCAAAAACTTACTAGGAAAAGAAAAAAGGATCCATCAACCTGGAAGCGTAATTTCCAAAAAAACTTAAGATTGGACGGAAAAGAGTATTACACTCAAACTGGTAAACTTAAGCCAGCCAAAGAGGTAAAGGATAATATTACATGTCACTGCCACTATAACTGTTCAAGACATTTTTCGAGGGAAGAGCGAAGTAAGATTTTTGAAAGCTTCACTAACCTTAGGTCTCAGCAGTTGAGATGGAATTTTATTGCAAAGCAAGTCTCCTGTATTCCAAAAAAGCGTTGTTATAGTGCAAACACTGACAGACGAGCTAACACCTACGTTTACAGGTTAACTTCAGATCAGACGTACCAAGTTTGTCAGAAATTTTTTCTAGCCACTATTAACGTATCTAGTAAAACAGTAAAAACTGCACTTAGTAAACAGTGTGATTCTGGAATAGTTCAACCTGATATGCGTGGAAAAAAAAATCCACCTCAAAAAAAATCTGAGCAGGTTAAAAATATAATAAGAGATCATATCAAATCCATTCCTGTAGTTTCTTCACATTACTGCAGAAGCACGACAAAAAGAAAATATCTTCCACAAGGTTTATCCGAAAGAAGACTTTACGAAGACTACAAAAGTTACTGTGAAGAGCTCAATGTAGTGCCAGAAAAATTTAGTTACTACAGGCAAATTTTTGTAACGGAATTCAATCTCGGATTTTTTCACCCTAAAAAAGATCAGTGCGATTTCTGTACAAAGTTTGAAGGTTTAGATAACGAGGGCAAACTTAGCTTACAGGAACAATATAATGACCATATTAAAAGAAAACAAGAATCCAGAGATCATAAAAAATCAGACAAAGAAAGATCCAAAACAGATAGTACTTTTGTATGTTACACCATGGATATGGAAAAAATACTTATCACACCATCACTTAATGTAGGGAAATTGTACTATACTCAAAAATTGAAAACATATAACTTCACGGTGTACGATTTATCAAACTCTGAGGCTACCAATTATATGTGGCATGAAGGAATAGGGGCAAAGGGATCCTCAGAAATTGCTACTTGCTTGTGGAAACACATATCAACCTTAAAACCCTATGTAAAAGAGGTAACATTTTATTCGGATACTGCTGCTGGGCAGAATCGCAATATCATTAATGCAGCTATGTTCCTAAAAGCAGTTTCGATGTTACCAATTGATATTGTTAATCAGAAATATATGGAATCTGGCCATTCCGAAATGGAGTGTGACAGTGTTCATTCTGCCATCGAAACCAGAGGCACAAAAGTTGATATTTACACACCCGAAGGTTGGTATACTGTTGTGCGTTCAGCCAAAACTAAAAAGCCTTTCTATAAAGTGACTGAACTTAATTTTACTGATTTTCTAAACTATAAATATTTTTCTACCTTAGTTATAAAAAATCGCAATAAAAATGAAGCAGGTGAAACAGTCAGCTGGCTAAAAATAAAGTGGTTGCAGTATAGAAAAGAGGACCCCACTAGGATTTTTTATAAAGAAAGACTTTCAGAGCTAGATTTTAAATCCATTTTGGTTAAAAAGGTTGCTACTAGAATGAAGAGCTCCCTAACTGATGATATACCAGCACTTTATACAGGCCCATTGCCGATAGAAAAAAGAAAACTAGATGGCTTATTAAAACTCTGCGATTCAAAGTGCATTCCTGAAACATATCACACGTTTTATAAAAGCTTAAGATCTGCTAACGAAATTCCTTCGGACTCCTCAGATGAAGAGGTTGATTCCTAATTTAATATGTTATTTGATGATTCTATTTTTTCGTCTTATTTTATCCTAATTACTAAGTACTACACTGTGTTTATTATTTACAAACATAAACACTATTTTGATTTTGTTTAAACTTACATGGTATGTAGTTACCTGACCGAAAAAAAAGTATTTTTTTGTAGTAAATAGTGCTAAGTCTAATAAAATGTGTATTTTATTTGTGGTGAATAGTTCTAAGCAACAATTTTTTGTTAGTAAAATGGATATTTCATTTTGTTTTTTCGTAAATAGTTCTATAGTTTGTTTTTAAATAATAAAATAACATTTAACATTATAAAAGTTTTTTTTAATGTTTATTATATGCAAAATACTGTATTTAGACAAAACAAAAATATTAAAAGTGCAGTTTTCTCAGATTCTGCTTTCTGTGGATTAGAACCTTTCACAAATAGGGCGACGATATGTTAGCGGACTTTCCCTTGTAACCCCGGAGTATCATGAAGAGAGATCACGCAGGCTCAGTCAGGACGGACGAGTAATAGAAAGCCGAGCAAGCGCGGGAGTGAGGCATTAAAAATCGAGGTGGATGTACCGCGCGCAAAATTATATTTTGAATAAACACCATTTTGGACAATTAAGACTTTTATTAGGGGTAAAACCACCATATATTAACATATATATTCCTTAGGTTTTTTTTTCTTTCTGAACTTTTCTTAATAACATTTTGTCGTAGGGGTAACCGGGGGAATGGTGGCCTCCGGGGTAATAGCCATCCCAAATATCACGGTTTAATTTTTATTTCACAACAGGACATAGTTGCGCCATCTCCTTATGGGTAGCTAAACTAGTTAACCAAGAACAGGCTGGCGATTCCTTAAATTAAAGCGGCCAACACGACATTTCAGTTTCGGTGTCGCAATATGTAAGGAACGTTTGAATTGACAGGTTCGAAATTTAGATTATTGTTTCGATTTTTCTGGAACTGCTTGTTGTGTATTCTTTTGTTATTAATAGACTTCGGAGAAACCAATCGTAAGTAGCAATTTGTTTAATTTTAGTATTTTTTCATTATTGTTATTATAACGTGTGTTTTTTGGGGTTATCGCGGCCAGCCACTGTGGAGTAATGGGAGCCGGCCACCATTACCCCATCAGGATTGAAAACACCAATATTTCGTTGGAAAATAAAAGATACACTATTTCAAAGGATACGTTAAGATAGTTAATACGTTTTTCAGATGCCAAGGACCTATCGCAAGCAAACTGAAAAAGGGACTTGGAAATGTGATCAGCTAAAGGCAGCCATCACTGCGGTTAGAAACGGTAGGAGTGTTAGGGAGGTATCCAGAACTTTCAACATTCCCAGAAGTACCCTGCAAAAGCGATTGAAACAAAACAGCGATGTTGGGCCTTCTCTAGGACGTAAACCGGTATTTTCAGTAGATGAAGAAAGTTTTTTTTAGCACAGCATGTTATTCATCTTTCGAAACTTTTCTACGGAATTTCCAGGCAAGAAATCAAAAAATGTGCTTATAAATATGCTGTAAAAAATCACCTGCCTTGTCCTTTTATTAATAAAGATTCAAAAAGTGCCGGTGATGATTGGCTGTGGGGATTCATGAAAAGAAATCCCACAGTTGCTCTCCGTAAGCCAGAAGCAACATCAATAAATCGAATAACAGCTTTTAGTAAGGAAGAAGTCGTCATATTTTTCAATAATTCAGAACAAGTATAATTTCAAGGCTCATAGAGTTTTCAACACTGATGAGACAGGAATCTCAACAGTTCAGACGCCAGGAAAAATTTTAGCCAAGAAGGGGCTAAAACAAGTTGGGTTTGCCACAAGCTGGGAAAGAGGCCGAAACATTACAGTGGTGTGCGCTTTCAGCGCAACCGGAATTTATGTGCCACCAATGTTTATTTACGCGCGAAAAAGAATGAATCCCCAACTTCAAAAAGAGGGTCCAGCAGGAGCTCTCTATACTTGTTCCGACAAAGGGTGGATCACAGAAGACCTGTTGTTCCTGCAGTATTTAGAACATTTCCAAAAATTTGTGAAAGCTTATGAATTTTGCAAAGCCAACGGTATTATTCTTTTATCTATCCCTCCACACACCTCACATAGGATCCAGCCGCTTGACGTCACTTTTTATGGCCCGCTGAAGACAGCGTACAATTCAGAATGCAGTAATTATTTAAGGAATCACCCGCATGAAAAAATAATGCATTTATCAGGGTAGCTACTCCAGAAAAAGCTATAAAAGGGTTTCAAACTATAGGAATCTGTCCCTATAATCCGGATATTTTTACTGAGGAAGACTTTGAGCCAGCTGCACTTCAAAGAACCAATAGCACTAATGGTTGTGATGGTCTTGCTAGTGGTCTTATCAACGACGTGCCTGCTATTCATGAACGTCAGGAAACTCCCGAAAGAGAGATAATTCCAGGTCCTCAGCCGGGTAAGTACTAAAACCAATAGAACCTCAATATCCAGACATTGAAACGCCATTCCATGAAATTTTACCGTTACCAGGACCATCAAAATCCAAAACTAGTGGGAGTAGGAGGGCGACCACAAAACAGCATTCCCAAATAATTACGTCCATCCCAAACAAAGACGTTCTCCAAGAAAAGGCTGATAAAAATTATTAGCACAGCAAAAACATGCGAAACCGAGTGCGAAACAGAGTTATAAAAGAAAAGTTTTTTCCCACGACGTTATTGACGGTCAAAAAGAAAACCATGAAGTTGAGAAGAGAGTAAAGTTACCTAGAGGAAAGAATAAGAAAACTTACAGGGAAATAAGTTCAGAAGACGAGGACAATTATGACGAATACAAGTAATAGTGGCGTATGTCACCATTACCCCAACTAGTTGGGGCAATGGTAGCCAAGTAGGGTTTTTCTTTTTTTCCTGTAAAACAAGTTTTATTATTTTTTGTTTACTTTTGAATAAAGGTTTAAGTGGAAGATGACCTATTTCAATGATTCCCTTATTTTTGAAGGTATTTAGGAACAAAATAACAAAAAAAAAAATAAAGCTTAGGGGGCCACCATTCCCCCGGTCTCCCCTATGTCCTAGAGAAAAATAAGCACCTACTAGTAAAAAAAATATGTTTTTTTTTTGTAAATTTCCGAGGCAAACTTACTTGATTGTTCGAAACTAAAATTATGATACAAATTAGTTTCAATCCAAGAAGGGCTGAACCGCAGAAGATGAATTTTGAACTCAAACATTTTCAGTCTTTTCCACCTATTGATGCCTCGATCCGGGGACATCCTGTATACTACTGTGCCGGTTTCTTCATCCTCGGAACTCGGATATTTTTATTGCTTGGTTAAACTTGATTTGTGATACATAAAGCATGTTATAAATGTCAAATTTAACCGATGATGAAGAAACCGGCACTTATAACTAAATGTATTAGGGGAAGCGTGGCAGGATGACGAAAGGGGCCAGAGGACGAATTTAATTTTTAAAGAAAACTGTAAACATGACACCGGCGATTTAGTGCGCAACAACATCCTCTTAGGCTATAATACCACCAAGAAAAAATTGATGGCACCACTGTCCCTACTTTAAGTTCAGTGAATCACAACCTATTTCGACAGCGGTTGTTTATAAGATTCCTAGTGACGAAAATAACAAATTGTGGTGAAAATAAATGCAAGAATAGTTATTTATATTTGTTTAGGTACTTGTGGACATATAAATATAATAAACGTAAGTTATTACTTAGTTTTATTTAATTATTTGTTTAAATTATTGTTCTTAAAAAGTGTTACATGGGGCAAGTTGGTGGGGACAAGTTGTCATCTTGCCCCACCATGTCCACAGATAGTTGTAAAATTATTTCAAGGTATTTTTTATTTCCAGATGGTAAGAAATTATAAAAAACAAACCAACAGACGATCTTGGTCGGAAGATGTGCTTATTGCCGCAATTCACTCTGTTTTAGAAGAACATAGTGCCGTTAATGCAGCCAGTACTGCATATGGGATCCCAGAGTCCACACTAAGAAGATATATTGAAAAACATAAAACAAAGACCCACTTACAGTCAGTGGTCGAAGATTTAGGAGAACCTTCTCTGATGCTCAAGAGAAAGAGCTCGTAAATTACATTAAAGATCTTAATTTACAAGCTTTTAGCCTAACCTCTATGGAATGTAGAAAATTAGCTTATGAATTCGCTGAATTAAACAATATAAACCATCAATTTTGCGCAGGACCAAAATTAGCAGGGAAAGACTTACTAAAATCTTTCATGGATAGACATAGAATAAGCCCCAGAATCCCAGAGTCTACTTCAATGGGACTGTTAATGGGATTCAATAAAGTTGAAGTCACTAGATTTTTTAAACTCCTTCGGGATATAAGATTAAGATGCAACTTTACGGCTGATCGCATCTATAATGCAGATGAATCGGGATTATCTACAGTGCCGAATAAAAAACCAAAGATTTTATCACCTACTGGCAGTAGAAGAGTGTCCAAAGTTGCTAGTGGAGAACGAGGAAAAACACAACAGTTGTGTGTGCCATGACTGCTCAAGGCACCTACGTTAACGTCATTTTTCATTTTTGAAGGGTAAGAATGAGACCCGAACTTCTAAATGGATGTCCTCCAACATAGCGCAACCTAGTGGTTGGATGAATACAACAGAATCGTTTGTTTTATACCTCAAGCATTTTATTAAGTTTATTCGGCCGTACAAAGAAGTACCAGTGTTACTGATAGTGGACAACCTCATCTCATAGATCTCTGTAAACAATTAATTTCTGCAGAGATAATGGGGTAGTAATGATTGGGCTACCTCCGCACAGTACCCACCGTCTTCAACTATTAGACGTTGGATTTTTTGGGCCATTGAAGACCTATTACAGTCAAGCTTAACCGATTAACTTATTATCAGGATGGTTGCTCTTAAGTCGAGCCTCGCTTTCAATCCTAGTTTATAAAATCACCGTTTTCAATAATCTGAGATTTAAACCGTAGAGTGCGATTTAAACAGTACAGTGCCATTTAAACCCACTTTATAAAATTGGCCCTATAGACCTCTCAATATAATAAACCCAATTTTAAGTTTATTACTATTTACAACTCACATTAACCATAGCATAAATACATTATTTGTAAAATCTCCTTTTAAATTAGGCTTTGTACTCATTTGAAAATGACCTGAGAAGGCCGACACACGTGTCAGGAAACGGAATAAAAAAATTGTGAAACATTACAAGTACCTCTTCTTAGTTTGTACTACATAATGGAAGTTCAGGTTCACCAAGAATATAGTCCAACTCAAATTAATTACATATTTGTTATTAAAATATTTGTAGCGTTGATTATTTAAACATTCATACTCAATAATCCTCATCGTAACTTAACTTAGAAAAAAAATATTCTCTTGTTTTTTTTTGGCCAAAGTCACCGTAAAGTCGTCCAATTTTACGGTACCAATCTTCTAAATATTTATTTTAATTTTTTAAATATCAACATTTCTAAAATAAACTTTAAAGCGTTATACATTCAGCTCACCTAAATTATACTTCCAGAAATCCTTTAATGGAATATTTCCATTGCGGCCGCCCAAAATATAAACGTGTTCTCCAAGAACTGTGGCACTGTGCTTGGTCCGTGCTGACGGCGCCGCGCCACGAGCGTCGTCTGGCGCCACGGCGCTCCACATTGCAGACTGAAAATTTTTTTTATCAATAACACAGGACTGCATTGATATGCCTATTTTTAAATTGATACAGGGTGGCCGTTTAGTGTGGGAAAGTACAATAGCTCCGTTACAATTTCAAATAGATCAAAAATGTTAATATAAAAGTAAGGGACGGTAAGTGAGTTTACAGCAAAATTATTCTTGACTCTATAGGGTGGCTTAAGAAGACAAAACAAGAGAAACAATAGTACATTTTTAAATTCTCCTCGAATTCCCGCGTTTCAAGGCAAACATAGTTTTTAATTGTAAATTGTAAATTTGAATTATAAATGAATTTATTACAACCTATTTGACCTCACTGTAGACATCTGTCCATGCCACTCATCGAGGACAAGAATTATTTTAACAGCTTACTCCAAAATATACATGGTATCAATTTTAAAAATCCTCAACCTGAGTATTGGAAAAACACCTTAAAATCATAAATGGAAATGGAGGTTACGTGGCACATCATTTTAACGGCGAATGAAAAATGTTTAATATAAGTAAACTAGCGAGATTAAGAAGGCATTTCGTTTTTCTCATTTGTAATTAGTCTTATGTCCTCTAGCGGCCAACCAGCAACTTAACAATTATTTCGAGCTAGTTCTCTTGGCCACTTTCTTAAGCTGTGTGACTTACTGTATCTGAGATATAGCCGGTATCCGCTTTTAGTGACCCCCCCCCCTCCCTCCTGTACAAAGTTGCATTTTCTGGGCTCCCCTATATTTTAATTAAAGTTCCTTTTTACTTCCTGCTTTTAAAATAAATTAATTTCGTTAACAGATCAATAAGAAACGGTTTCCATGTGACGCGTACTTTCTGCCAGTCATTGTATTAGTTAATCCGTGCGAAGTTAGGAATAAATATATATTTATAAAAAGTCTCATTTTGCTTAATTCAATCATTATCTTAACAAGTTCTTTATTTATGTACAGGTTGTTAATTAAGTATGTGCAGTAATTTTAAGAGACGATTCTTTGAGTAATTCTAAGACGAAAATTTCATATAAACATGGCCCGCAAATGCTTCGTTTTCAAGATACAGGGTGTTAAAAAAAGGTATCACAACAGTAATAAAAGAGAGACTCTAGAATCTAAACAAATGTCAACTCGCCCCAGATATCAGTAACAGCAGATTTTATCTTTCATAACTGGAATAAACTATTAATATGCAAAAAAAGAATAATAGCAACTACAACAAACTAAAAAAGAAAATGTCGTATCTTACTTTGTTTTCGAGAAAAAAAAAATAAAAACCACTTTGATGCATGTCTCTGAAGATGCATCAAAGTGGTTTTTATTTTTTTTTTCTCGAAAACAAAGTAAGATACGAACAAAAATTCAAGAGAAAAGTGTATTTTTAGTTGCTTAATCCCAGAAAAATATAAAAATTTCAAAAAAGCCAGTGGCTTACATTTTCTCCCAATAATATTCGTTAAGGACTCAATAAATTTAATCTACTTAGGGCTAAATTAGCCCTTTAACACTACAAATAAAACTGTCAAATTTAAACAATATCGACAAAAGAATATTTGAGATATTTACGAAAACCCGATTAAAGAGTTTTTTTTTAACACCCTGTATCTTGAAAACGAAGCATTTGCGAACCTATGTTTATATGAAGTTTTCGTCTTAGAATCACCAAAAGAATCGTCTCTTAAAATTATTGCACATACTTAATTAACACCCTGTATAATCTCTCACTGTGGACACTAAAAGAAACTACCTACCTACTACTATAAATAAAAATATTTCTTACTAATATGTATTGTAAGCGTTTCGTGTAAATATATGAAATTCCACAGAATTATACACTTACATGTGTAAAAAAACATTACAAAAAAAAGTGAGTATTTCGATCATTAAATACAAATACTTAATGTAGTTTATTTAATTCTGTGCATGAAGTACATAAAATAATATGTTTAAGGTCATTGACACTTGCTTTCCTGTTAAATATTTCTTTTCTTGCATGTTGTTCTAATAATAAAAGTAAACAACCATAATTCAAATTTTTTATATCTAATGCTTATCATTATCCATATCGTAAAAATCAGTTTATTGATGGTTTCAAAAGCGCAAATTTCTTAACGTTAAATATATATTTATGTAAAACAAACAACGGCCAAACGTTTTAAAGTAAAATTAAATAAAATAAGAGAAATCGGATATCATTCTCTACCTACCTTTAAACAGACAAACCAATACAATTTGACACTATCTTTATCACTTCTATTTACCACTTAACTGTATTATTCACGATATTTTTCCTCCATAACAATAAATATCCATTAGATCTGTCCACAAACTCTAAACGCATGGCTTGCAGGAGCGCGATAGTCCCGATATTTCTGTTATCCTTTGGCGTAAGCGCAAGCGCCTCGCAGGATAACATAACATAATGGAAAGCTCGCCGCGAAGTCATATTGATTCAGGATCAAGCTGACGGACCCGCGGCAGTCACAATGGCGTTTCCTGGAATGGTTGCATAACTATTGCAGGCCGCAAGGAAGTATACAGGGTTACCTAAATTAAGAGTATCGGTAGCTACAGCGTGTTCAAGGAAGTTCTACACAAATGGAAAACTTTTTTTATTATGCGTTTTATGAAAAAAAAAATATTTTTAAAATGCTCTGCTTGGCAAGAAACTAAGATTTACGAAGAAAAAAAAGTATTATGCCGCATTCACACGAAACCAACAAAACAAAAACAAAAAAGCAACACAATGTTTTTCAACAATTTAGGAACTAATCAGCAAGATTTTAGCAACTTTTATGTTTTGTTTTGGATTTTAGCAACTTATGGTAAAGCATCGAAGGGTTTCTGTTTGTTCTTATTTCCGACAACACTGCAGGTGCGGTGTGGTGGCGGTGGTTAATATTCAATTCTGTGATCGAATTCCCACGGAATTAAAAATTCTCTCTTGAATTATTTATTTAATAAATATTATTTTTTACAAGCAGATATAACGAAGTCGATGGCAGTTCTTGAATTAATTGGACCGATGCCGCATTAGCGGTGTCGGGCTTGTTAACAAGCCCTCGCCAGCCAAAAATAATATTTTAAATAAATAATTTAAGAGAGAATTTTTATTTCCGTGGAATTTCGATCAGAGATTCAATTATCAACTGTGCGTACGGTAAAATAAATAGAAAAACGAAACACGGAAGCGCTGACGGGTAGAGGTTGAGAACTATGGATAGTCGCACAATCGATAGTGATTCACTATCAATATTTAATCGATAGTTTTTAATTAATAAATCCCTCAAAGAAGGTCATTACTCGACCCCACACCCCCGAAATTAAACGAACAAGTCTGATTGCTGCGAACAAACCCCCCTGTGGCTACTCCACTGTAAACTATTGTCGCGTTCGTGATTGGCGGTGGAGTTGGAGTGGAGCAAGAGTGGATTTATATCACGTGACCTTAGAACTTGAGGAGTGAATCTTTTAAAGCCAAACGCTCAAAGCATCTTCGAACTTTAAACATAACCTTAACATTTATTTTAACATAAAAGTAAAAATCTGTTCGATGTGAAAGTGAACGACGAAAAGATGGATAATTCTCTCGTCCCATTGCTAAATTTTATAAAAGGAAATTATTTTGAAGATTCCGAAGATGAAGAAAGTTCAGTAGAAAAAGTTGAAAATTTTGCTGAGATAACAGTACCGTTAATGTCCGACGAAGAATTTAGGCAGCATTTCAGGATGAACCCACTTACTTTTGAGGATTTACTAAGAAAAATTCATTCAGTTATGGACAACGAAACAAAAAAGGGATACCCTAGAACAGTCTTAGAAAAAGAATTGATGATGTCAATTTGGTACTTGGGAAATATTGGAAGTTTTAGGTAAGAAATAACCGAGTATATATCAATATGAATAGAAATTATTTAAACGCCTTGAAATTGTATATCAATATCATCCAATAATTTTTTTAGGTCTGTGGCAAATCGTTTTGGCGTTACCAAATCAACCTGTTGGGAAGCTTTGATTCGAATAGGAAATCTACTTCTACATGTAAATAGGAAATATAAAATTATCTGCTTTCCAAACAGAATAAGACAACAAACCATTTCTGAAAATTTGAGTCGGTATGAATTTGGAGGTATAATAGGGTGTATAGATGGCTGTCACATAAGAATAGCAGCTCCAAAAGATAATCCGAATTCATACGTAAATAGAAAAGGATATCATTCATTATTACTGCAAGGCATTTGTGACGACAGGTTATTGTTTACCGATGTATATATAGGAGAACCTGGGTCCATACATGATTACAATCTCTACAAAAAAATCAGATTTTTATGCAGCAGTTCAACGAGGGGAAATTATCTTTTATGACGATTCTCATTTAGTGGGAGATCTCGCATATAAACTTGACACCAATTTAATGGTTGGATTTAAACATAATGGGCACCTAACAGTAAGAGAAAAAAACTTTAATGTTATATTGAGTAAGATAAGAGTAAAAATAGAAAATGCTTTCGCGCTTTAAAAAGGGCGCTTCAGGAAACTAATATTCCTTGAAACAGTTCGGCCCGATTTATCAGTTTTAAATATTATGTCTGCATGTATCTTACATAATATATGTATACTAAATTGTGATACATGTCACGATTTGATTAACATGGGAGAAGTTATAAGAGAAGTGAATCCTGAGATCTATGAAGATCAAAATCAAGGCAATATTGCCCCAGCAATTAATAAACGTAACAATATCGTAAATGGTTTGCCCATTGCATAAAAGTAATTGTAACTTGACATTAATGTTATTTTTTGTATTTTGTAATGGATGTAGAATATCAAAATAAATCATTGGAAATACATATTTTGTTTATTTTTTTACAAAAAGTCTCTAACAATAAAACATAATAAGGTAGGAACTTTTTTCTTAGGTTTAAACTTCTCAAAAATAGTTACAAATTAAAATAATATACATCTGACAAGCTAATTTCATAGTCAATAAAATTAACTGCCCACGTAAACATATTTCCTTCCCTCCCTCCTAAGGTAAACATAATTAAAAAAAAAGTGGAATTTTTGTCCCAAATAGGGACAAACCTAATCAGGATCTTGATGAGACATTTTATTTTAACTCATTTGAGGATCTTTTTCAGGCATTTTTTCAACCATTTTTGCAAAAATTTCATTAAAAGTATCTAATCTTTGCATTTTCTCCTTATATCTTCTTTCAGCATCACTTGTTCTTTGCTTTCGTTTTTTTTGAAAATGAACTCTCAAAGTGATCATTTTCCTTCTCATCCGTACTGTTTTCTTCATTTTTGTTAGGTATTACCTGTATTTCTAAAATAAAATGAAGTGGTAATTAAACCATTAATGTTAAGGAATGTATATGGAAACATTTTTTTTAGTAATTTTACTGCATATGGGTCTATTATAAATTTGTGTAAACTGATTACTTAAACATATTATATTCCTTGGATGTTCATGATTAAGAAATTTGAGGTGGTTTAATTAATTTTTTGTAGATGTTATGATGAAACAATTGATTTATTGTTTTGTAAAAATTCTCTAGCATTATTTTGAAAACATTCTACCGAATTTGTACTCATTATTAATTGCAGAATAGGTATGTTTATTAAGAATCATTATAATTGCATAGACCCATACATATAAGTACTGCAGTGTTATCAATTTTTCAGATATTTGACTATCAACAATAAATGAAAACTTATTGTTCAGCAATAAACTAAGAACTTTTTTACGAACAAAACACTACTTACTCTCTTGGACACATAGTCCTGATATAGCACTGCATGTGGCCCTTGCTTCAATTTCTGGTTTAGTGTATAAAACTTCGTGGATGATATCATAATACTCCCAATATTTTCTCTCTTTGCCTGAAGTACTGTTATGTGACTTAATGTTATTGTACATTATTTTTAAGGTCTTCCACTTTGATTCGCATTGTTCTGCAGTTATGTTTTTGTATAAATTCTTATAGGCTGCCGCCACTTTTACCCACACATTTTTTTATGCCCGAGGAAAATTCTTTGTCAAATTTTTTGTATGTATCAATTAAAAACAATGCGTTTGCTTTATTCCAAATTTTTACTTTTTCATTTTCCCCATTATTTCTACTAGCTTCAGCATTGATTTCAAATTCTGATTTGACTTCTTCAGTCAGAGGAACGTAGAAATATTCTTGAGCTAAAAAAAACCTAAAGTAACTTCTTTATCGTATAAACTAACATTTCTACCCATGGCTTCATGTCGTGCCGTCCATAAAGGGGCACTTAACTTACATTCTTTTAAGCTACAAGTTTTTAAAAACATTTATTAGGTACTTACTTCTAATATTGCCCAACAAAACATTGTTTTCACTCATAATAATTTGTCCTTGTTCATCCCTGACAATAAGGTAAGTATCCTTTGAAATATTTTCCATTTTAATCATCACACTTCACCAAAAAATAATCAGATGGACGAAATGCGCATGCCCGCTCTTAAAACACCTCTCTTCGATACGGAACTTTTCGAGTGCGCACTTTTTCCTCTTTATTTAATACCCGAACGGATGCGGATTCACTTTTTTACTCCAAATGTAATACCTAAACCGATGGAGTGCGTTTGGAGTAAAAAGAGTTAAAAGATTGCCAATCCCGAACGCGCCTTATGTAGTTATGGTTTTGTTTCGTGAAACATAAAAGTTGATCAAATGTTTCCGATTTGTTGCTGAATTGTTGAAAAACATTGTTGGTGTTTTGTTTTGTTGGTGAAAAATAAAACAAAACAAAACCAAAACTACGTAGTAGTACATGGACTTTTGTTGACATTTTGTCTCGCCGGTGTGGACGTGAGTTTTCGCTTTGTTTATTGTCTTTCTGTTTTGGTGGATGTTTTTGTTTTGTTGGTTTGGTGGTATATTATACAGTTCTCAAAAAGTACACGAGTATTAAGAAGGGCAAAGGGCTACCATTATTTTTAATTTTTGTGCAAAACGACAAATAAAACGTTGTTTCAATCTTGTTGGGAGACAAATAAAAAAAATTGAATTAAATATTATTTTTACAAACACCTTCACGACTTGATCAATCACAATGTTTCAGCGCTCCCCCCCTGGGGGTGTTACTCTGGCACACATTTGATAAATTGTAAAAACAATTTTGAACTTAGGTTCAACGGAACGTCGATCAACCTGTAAACTGTAATATAAATTGAACTTTAGTTCAGCTGAACATTTTTTACAATATGTTCATTCAATATTACGTTGTTCAATATAAATTAAACTTTAGTTCAGCTGAACTAAGATCAGTTTATGTTGGCATTACTATTAACCTAATAACATAGGATATACCGGAAACGTCCCATTTTGATACTATTTATTTCCGTATGTTGCGGACTTAACTAGTACATTGCTGCGATGTTTCTATTCGTACATTCTTAAAATGTTGATCCCAAGACGTTCTAGAAACATCCCCTTAAACTAATTTGGTTTGGAATAGTACATTACGTATCAAGGGCCGAAAAGAGGCTTTTACGGACGAGATGCGGAAAACCGCACGAGTCCGGAAAAGCCTCCGACGGCCCGAGATATGTACCGTATTTTTTTTTACAAGTGCTCCAAAGCTTTGATGCCAAATAAATAAAGAAATTCTTCAGACAGTTTTCCTGTCTAGATGACATGAAAACACTCGCGCATGGAGAATGTAAATATCTATTTATTATTTTTGACAAATAGGCTCGGTGGCCTAGTGGTATAGCGTTCGCCTTGTGGTGTGGTGGGTTCAATTCCCGGTCTCGGCATTTATGGTTTTATTTATTTTTTTACAAGCGCCCGAGTCTTTGAGGCCATATAAATAAAGAAATTCTTCAGACATTTTTCTAAAACATCTTTGAAAAATTAACTGCAAATTTAATTTATATATTATCCGCTATTTATTATTGCTTGTAGTATGGCTCGGTGGGTAGTGTGTCCGCCTGGCGATCTGAGGGTCGCGGGTTCGAATCCCACACCGACAATTCTGGTTTTATTTATTTATGAGCACATGGTGACTCGAATCTTTCCCGCCCGCTTCGATACTTTCCCGCCCGCTCTCTTGGAAAACGCCACTTTCGGTGAAGTGAACATGCATGAAAAGAGGCACTTTCGGGGCACATGTAAAAAAAATAATTATTTTATTTATGTAATTTTATTTTTTTTGCATTATTGTTAATCTGTTTATCCAAAGTAGATTTCGAGGGTTTGTTCGAACTATTCTTTTAATGCAAATCATCACCAATTCTAAGAACGCTAGATCGGATTTGGAACAAACTAATGTATCTTTCAGCTCTTTCTACTTCATACGCTTAAGATAGAATAGAAATACAGTTATTGCACTGGATGAATAGTTAACATTATTTTTGGTTCAAATGATGAAGAGAGAGAGAAGATTAAGGTCTTGTAATTGGCTGAAGGAGCAGGGTTGCCAGATCAAAATTACAGATTTTCATAGAAAGTCTCGGAATTTATAAGTAGTTTCCTTCAAAATCATAGGTCAGGAAGTTGTCACATTCTTCTATCGCAGTAACTTATCGTGCTGTAAATTTAGTTACAGAAAATTGGTTAGAAATTGGCAGATCGGTATAGGTGACTACCGAAATCAGTGATCGACCGAGAACTCAGTAGAGCTGTCAACTCTGCCTGGGAGCCTAGCCATTTTACCGTTCCGGCGAAACGGAAAAGTTATTTAATTTCTGTGCGGACTGACATGAACGACAAGTGACAAGTGTAAATCCGGGAAAAATAAAGCGGCAATCCGCATGGGTGGCTTGTGGTCGTTATTGTGGTTATTATTGACCACGTGCACGTTGATGGCCTTATTTCTTCGGTTTTGTGAAACGCACTATATGCACCTAATTTGCCTCGGTGTTGTAAAAAAATTACTTTTAAATTTGTGGCTGTCAGGGAAACCACCCTTTAGGTTCTCAGCCCAACAAACAAATGAGAATTCCAGTGTATACTTGCAGTTTCAAAAACAAGTCCCGCTTGAGTTTTGTAGAAAACCTAGGGCTCTCTCTGAGGTCAGGAGATGGAAAGCAACGGAATTCAGACTTTTTAACTTTTTCCTGAAGGAAATAGTTCTGAAGAGGCTTACGAAAACTTTTTAGTTCTCCATGTGGCACTAAGTTTGCTTTCAAAGTATCAAAATCTGGAATATGTTGAAAAATTACTAAAGCATTGAAACCTTTATTCTTCTTTATGGAGAAGAACATGTTTCACCTAATGTACATAACTTATTGTATATATGTGATGATGCTTTCCCTTATGAAAATAACATGTTATTTTTGAAAAAATTGGTACGTAAGGGAGACCAGCCTCTGCAGCAAATTGTTAATAGAATTATTTCTGAACGTGTATCATTGAAGTTTGAAGGTCAGTCGAGGTGCTTCGATTCAAATTTCAGAGGTCCATTCTTACTTAAAAATAGGTTAAAATTTCAAAGCGTCCCATTTGCAGAAAATGACACGTATTTAACTGATGTAGAAGAGTATTATGAGAAAATTGTTTTACAAAATTTTTCCTTATCACTAAAAGATGGCGATAATCGCTGTGTCCTTAAAGACAAAAGCATAGTCCTTATTAAAAATATAGTAAGTTGTAATAAAACAGCTAAAATTATGAGTCAAGTTTTTACTAACATAAAAAACTTTTATTAATCACCTTGTGAATCTTCTAAATTAGACATATTCTTAGTTTGTCAAAAAAATGATTGCTTACAATCGTGGGACGTCGAACAAACCCGAACAAACCCGTATCGCAAATTTGGTATAAATGTGTTAAATTAAAATTTGAAAACAAATTTGTTATACATATTTCCCTTGCTACATACTACAGCAAATTAGCCTCCTTCTTTATTAAACTAAACATATTTTTGTGTTAGGGAGGTTGGTCATCGAAACTTTGTAAATTTAATTTATTTAGTATGTATTATATAATATTATGTTAATCTTGTAGAGAAAAAAATAGCCAGAATCAGTAGAATTTGTTAATGATAAATTGAGTGAAAATTTTACATTAATATAAAAATGTCTTCTCATACTTTTGAACCTGATTATTTTTCCTGAATAAATTTTTAGATTATCGATGCCTTCTCCAAAGAAAACATGGACTGTGGTCCTCTTTCTAAATGACCAGACAGTGGAAGCAGTGCCTACTCGTTGGATTACTGGAGAAACTTGTTTATGGCCAGCAGCACCACGAGATAAATTAAACAATTTACTTAAAAATTGTGAATACAACTCTTGTTGGCCATCGTTGCCCGTTAGAATATTTAGAAATGCTACATATGGTATGTAATTTGTTTTAATACAACATTTATAACAACTAAATATACTTCTTTGGGTAAGTTCTGGTTTTTTAGCCACCTAGCCTACCAATTAATTCTGAACAACCACCTAAACCTCGCAAGATATGACATTACAGATCGGCCAAGTGGGAAGACCTGAAAGACCATTTTCGGACTTTTCCTTGGATGAGCGTATGCTTCTCTTCTGATGATCCATCCGTCTGTGCTGGGGAGGTCTCCGACGTCATTCTAACGAGCATGGAAGCATTTATCCCCTCCTCCCAAAAACGCCCTTCCAACGGCAAGCTCTGGTTTAGCAAGGATTGTGAGCGTGCTGTCAAATCAAAAAAATCTGGCTTACCGACAGTGGCGTAAAAACCCTACCACTGAGAATCGTACCACCTTTATTACCGCTCGAAACCAATGTAAGCTAACAATAGATCAAAGAAAAGAGGCCCATAACGTGAGGATCAAAAACAAACCCGAATAAACCCAAACGGATCAAGGTCCTTTTGGTCAGTCGCTAAGGCCGTCAGCCAAAATTTTACCAAATCAACTATTCCACCTCTAACACGTCCCGATGGTACAATAGCATCCACAGCCGGAGACAAAGCAAACTTACTTGCTGAACTATTTTCTTCGCATTCCACTGTAGATTTCCAAGGAAGAACACCACCCGACATTCCTGCAGTTGAATCCGAATGGATTATGAAACAAGCAAATTGGGATTCATTTTTTATAGAAAGCGCGCAAGAATTTTCTGATATTTCACAATTGTACATATAATTTATTTATCAAAAAACTAAACGAAGCAATTAGTAATTCAATCCCCGAGAGGGAGACAAATAAAAAAATTTAAAAAATATAAGTCTTGGTGGAATAGAGAATGTCCAAATATAGTAATTAAAAGAAAAGAAATAATTTTGCAGTATAAAGCTAATCCAACCGTGGCCAATTTAATAGAATATCAACGCATTGATACTTTAGCAAAAAAAACAGCAGCCATATATATTGTAAACCGATATAGCTCTACCTAAGGTATAGGCGGAGTACTATATCAAGAGAGGCGTGATGGCGAACCCGGTGTAGTAGGCTTCCAAAGTAGGAAGCTTACTAATTGCGAACTAAACTATACCACCACCGAAAAGGAGTTATTAGCACAATACAGGGTGTAACATAAAGGTTGGGAATAAATTAAACGGTGGATTTCTTAGTCAAAAATAATAAAATATTTTCATATAAGGATATGCTCTACGGGATTTCGTTTCCAAGTTACAGGGTGTTGAATTTTTCTTAAAAATTTAGTTTTTGTTTAATATCTTTTGAACGCTGGCAGATAACAAAACGAAATGTTAGCAGTAACTTCACTTGATAATGCCCTAGGAGAAGTAAAAAAAATTGTCTTCCTGGGATACTCAGTGGCGTGCATACGGATATTGCCGTAGGGTTTTTCAATGAAAAATGTGGTACGCCACTGGTAGAATTATTTTTTGTTAAAATTTATGAATTTAATTAAACATTTTGCAAATATCAGTTTTCCACAGGTTACAGAGGAAATTGAGGGTAATAGGAACAAAATCGAGCATGCCTTGGACCACGATATTTTCTGATAATGTCATTGTCAGTTAAGTTATTTAATTTTGCTTAGGCTTTTTAATTTTAGTAATAAACCTATTAAAAATGGATTACTCCGTTGAAGAATTAGCAGATATGCATTTTATTTATGGCCGGGAATACTGTGTTAGCTGTACGTCTGTATGTTGAACGTTTTCCAAATCGACGTATTCCGAATAGGAAGACTTTTTCAAGGATTCACGCTCGCTTACGTGAAACCGGATCATTAAAGCCTTGCACCTACAGTGGAAGACCACAATACGTAAGAACAGTACAGCGTGAGGAACGAATCCTTCAGATTGTCGAGCCGAATCCTGAATCTAGTACTAGAAGAATTGGAAGAATGGAAAGAGTAAGCCATATGACAGTCCAACGAATCCTACATGATAATTTATTGTACCCATACCATCTACAACGAGTGCAGGCTCTTTCTGTCGAGGATTATGCACCACGTCTTAGATTTTGTACATGGTTCTTAAATAAATGCAATTTAAACCATTCATTTCACTCATCCGTTTTATTTACCGACGAAGCTGGATTTACAAGGGATGGCATAATTAATTTTCATAATAACCATCTATGGGCTGATGAAAACCCTCATGGAATCATACAATCCCGGCACCAGCAACGATTTTCTATTAATGTTTGGGCAGGAATAATTGGCGATTATTTGATTGGTCCTGTAGTACTACCAAATAGATTAGACGGATTATCATATCTGGATTTCCTTCAAAGTGGATTACCACCTTTATTAGAAGAAGTTCCAATTGAAACGCGACAGCAAATGTGGTTTATGCATGATGGCGCTCCAGCTCACTTTAGGCGAGAAGTTAGAGAATATCTCAACGAAACGTACCACAATAAATGGATAGGTCGTGGAGGGCCAAGAGCGTGGCCTCCTCGTTCACCCGACCTTAATCCATTGGATTATTATTTATGGGGGCACTTAAAAAAACATGGTTTATTCCGTTCCCATTTCTAACGTACAGATTCTTCGTCAAAGAGTTGAAATGGCTTGTCAGCAAATTCGAGAGATGCCTGGAATTTTTGGACGAGTAAGACAATCCATGAGAAAACGCATTGAAAAATGTATTGAAGTTGAGGGGCAACATTTTCAGCACCTTTTGTAATTTTGTTTGTTGTGTTGGTTTACATGCTTTATTAAAATAATTGTTTTCAATTCCTAAGTGTTATTTTATTACTGTTATTTACTGAAATAGCTGAAAACTGATATTTGCAAAATATTTAATTACGGGAAAATGGCAAGAGATACAAAGAAAACGCAAGAGGGGAATTTTGTTTAGAATAAAAGGAAAATTCATAAATTTTAACAAAAAATAATTCTACCAGTGGCGTACCACATTTTTCATTAAAAAAACCCTACGGAAATATCCGTATGCACGCCACTGAGTATCCCAGGAAGACAATTTTTTTTACTTCTCCTAGGGCATTATCAAGTGAAGTTACTGCTAACATTTCGTTTTGTTATCTGCCAGCGTTCAAAAGATATTAAACAAAAACTAAATTTTTAAGAAAAATTCAACACCCTGTAACTTGGAAACGAAATCCCGTAGAGCAAATCCTTATATGAATTTTTTTATTATTATTTTTGACTAAGAAATCCACCGTTTAATGTATTCCCAACCTTTATGTTACACCCTGTATATAATTTGAGAAAATTCCGCTTATATGTTTGTAAGGCATCCCTGATAATTCGCACAGATCATCATGCTTTGCCTTCATCAAACAATGTTGCTTTCTTAACGAAAGTTGGGCTTCATTTTTACAACAGTTTGATTATATCAATAGTATACCGGAAAAAAATAATAAAGTAGCTGATGTGTTATCAAGATTTCCTGTAGGAACGGAACATAGTCCCGCCGTAGACCCTATTGTCGCGGCATTTCAGGTAGAAAACCTACCCGAAATAATAGCGGACGGAAACAAACGTTCCAAACCGGAGATGAAGAGCTGTCGCAAATTATAACAGCCAAACGGAATGGAACGGGACTTAAATCCATCCTACGACTTCGGGAACACTATACGATCGAAAATAATATTTTACTACATATAAACCATAACAAACAAAAGGCCATAGGCGCACCTAAGAGTTTGCAAGATAAACTGACTTGGCATTATCATCACGAATTTGGCCATTGTGGGGGGTGCTAAGGTATTTCAAATTATGAGAACCAATTTTTATTGAAAAAAAATGCACAAACACGTAAAAAGGTTAGTGGCTACCTGTGACCTTTGTCAAAAAGTTAAAAAACTAAATAAAACCTATGTCGGTCCGTTGCACCCTATGGTTGGTTAAAGGCGGAGGTCGGTTTAAAGGCCCGAACTTCAATCACTGCAGCCTACCGGCTTATTGTGCACCCTATAGTGACTCCGAAAATAAGTGAGATAGTCGCCGTCGATTGTTTTTGGACCACTTCCCAAGGGACGTGGATGCGTCCGATATATATTGGTAGCGGTAGACATTTTTTCCAAATATGTAAAATTATTCCCGATGAAAAAGGCAAACGTATTGAGAACGAGTTCTTACCGCTCTTACCTGTGGAGAGAAGAAATGGTCCCGAAGGTTACTGGAACCAGGGATACTCCCTACCCTCTGTTCGATCCGTCATGCTAGTTCGAATCCTGTGGAAAGGTACATGAAGGAAATTGGAAGGATGTTACGCACCAACTGTTATCACAATCAGGGGGCATGTTCTACTATCTTAGGCAACGTGGAAGAAACCTTAAACAGCATCCCCAATAGTAACACCGGCTCCGAGCAAATGAAAATCCTAAGCGAACGTAGCCTTCCGCAACTCCTTGACGTCATAATTAGGAACTGTGTTTCCGCAAGATCCAATCCGCACAAATCAAGAAATTGGGAAAATAGTAGAAGAGAACCTCAAGAAAAACGCGATTAAGCGCGTTAGGAAACAAAAACGGGGGACAGTTGAGTTTTGTATTAACGATTTAGTACTACTCAAAACAAACCCCGTGCCCGACGCCGTTAAAGGGGTAGCAGCTAAACTCTGATTAGTGTATGACGGAGCATACAAAATTATTGCAAAACCATATCCGAGCGCATATAAATTACAGGACCCGTTCACACTAAGAACAAAAGGCAACTTTAACACCGCCCTATCGATCCCTCTAAGTACCTAACACCCAGGATTCCCGAGAAATGCCCAGATGTGAAGTCAAAAGCTGAAGGACCTTTTTGTTTCTATTGACCCTAAAAAAGGAGAAATAAGTATAGTAGTTAACTTCGCAAGTAGTGAACCAATACAGCGGAAGAAAAATGAGCAAGAAAAACTAGAGTCGCAATACGAGTTCGATTTCTTACTATCCTCTGATATGACTACTAGAGTCATACGTGCCCGGCTCAGTAGGACGCCTGGAGGTCGTGGTCCCCTCCTTGTATCCGTTTATACGAAGTCGTAGCTCCAATGAAACTAGAAGTGATTGCGGAATACGCGGATACGTCCCCTACCGAAGAGCTACCCCGCCCTCCGCCTAAAACGGATGCCGCTGTGGACGAATCACCCCCATCCGAGGGTACCTCCCAACCGATCCCCATGTCTCCAAGAAGGAGTCCTGCGGTGCCTTTCAAAGAGCGTCCAGAAGGCAATGCGTTCCGAAGAGTCCGGAACCACCAGAAGGTCCGAGCGTCCAGGAAAAAACGCCGAGACGCCAAGTGGAAACCTTCCTTACCGCAGAGCGTTTTTGTAAATAAATAAAGTATGTGGATGTAAGTTTCCGTTTGTAGTTTGTAAGGCATAGGTGTAAGTTTCCCTTTGTAGTTGGTAAGGTATAGGTAAGTTTCCGTTTGTAGTTTCTTACTACTTTCTAAAAATGAAATAGGGCTCCTAATAATATTCTCAATAACTAAACAGTACCTTTTCAAGCAAAGTTCAGATTTCATTTTTCCTTCTCGTTCAGAAGCCATAAAGAAAAATATTAGTGTTGGAATTTGCACATACCAATCAAAACAAAATAATTGTGTATTGTACCTACCTATTTTACCTATTTTTCTTATATGTTATTATTGTATATTTCCTATGACTAAGGAATATTATACGTAGTTTGTTAATTCTAGATAAGTTAATTATATTGAGAACAAATACTAAATTTCTCCAATATTTAATGTTCAGTAAGATTAGAATTTTCTTAAAAGATATGTATAACCGGACTTTGTCAAAAGACATTTACTTATATATATATATATACGTATCCAGATATAAAAGCGAGGCCCGATATATTGAATAGGCCACCAGAGGCCCACTCGAAGGGATGCTTTTTAAACTGTATATTAAGGTGTTTTTAAATGGCCTAATAACGGTAAATAATAACTCATATTGAGGGGTAAGATATTTCTAAAATTCAAACATACAAGTGTGCAGTGTACATACGAGTCCCATTCCTACAGTTAATTAACATGCGAGGCCCGCTGTATATAAATGGCGTTTTCAACATAATTACGAGTCCCTGCGACGTTGCCAAGATATTTCCCGCCAAAAGTCAACAGTTCTTTTTAACGTACACGTGCATCTTTCGTTATCGCAGTCGGGCCTCTGATCTTGCAGTGTTTGCACAATTGAATATTTTTAATGTTAAGTATATGAATGAAATGAATAGATATTGCGAATTTAGCAAAAGCCAAAAGTGATAAAATGATTGAAAATTGGTTGTTTACGAAACGTTTAGAAAGAAATAATAACTTTTTGGCTACCTCGAGTGATATGGCGATACTTTTGAGCCAGTGTCTAACCCAGATAAATCTCTAATGAGAAAAAATAAATTCAATTTTTATGTAAGATATACCGGGTCCGCAAACGAAGCGAGGACGGAAGATTAAATCGTTATCGAAGAACTTATCAAATACTAAAACAGCTTGAGATATTGGATTAAAAGCGGCATGTTTTAAAAATATTTTACATTATACAGGGTGGCCCAAAAAAGTGTGACAGCATAAAGATATATTTTTTTAAATGGGACATTCAGTATTTTATTACATATTTAGGTTCGTATTAGTACCGTTTATAAGTGCCTCTAGTTTTATTTAATTTGGTTTTGTACTTCGGAGAAATAAATTAAAAACTAAAAAAAAAAATTTGCAGTCCTGAAAAAAAAATAAAAAAAAACAATCCAGAACTATTTTCTTACATCAACATTGGGTGAAATTTATGACAAGAGGTCTAGAGATACTATGAATCTAATTGCGTTTATCTATTTTATACAGGGTGTTCATAATAATCTTTAATGGAACACCCTATATATTATTTGGCTATTTGACGTAGAATTCATAGCCAATTTTTTTTGTTATGCCAGCATATAAGTTATATCCAGCCGTTTTCGAAATAATTGTAAACATCATAAATTATGTTGTTTAACTAGAGTTTTTATTAGGAAATTTTGTTATAGGCGACTAGACTAATAATAATTGTAAAATAAAGTAAATGTTCAAAATAGCTTCCTTTTACTCTTAGAGTTTACCGTATTTTAGTTATTTCGATATAAATTTTAAAAGCCTACATTTTTGCTACTTTTATTTATTTAATTTTATTTTTTATTCTTAATCGAGTTGCAATGATTTTTTTTTGTTTAGATTGTCACTATGACAGCCAAATAAAATTATTTATATTTGTTCAGTCGTACGTACTAACTTACATAAAATGTCGAATTTTACAACTTTAGAAATGGTAAATATGATTTTTATACTGGGTGAATGTGCAAGAAATTGCCTCCTCGCGAGCCGAGTGAATGCCAAAAGATATCCAGATATTGACAGAAAGCCGAGACCAGAACCGTTCGAGAAGTTGTTGCAAAGATTTGTAGTTATTAATAAAGAAAATGAATTAATAGTTCTGTTGGCAGTAGAGGAAAATCATAACGTAAGTCAGAGAACCGGTGTTAAGGAAACAAGCGTGCGAAGTACTTTGAAAAAGTATATATATCATCCTTATCACATCGAATTACACCGAGAACTTTATCAAGATGATTTCTTAAGAAGTATTACATTCTGTAATTGGATGCTTAATAAAATTAGAGAAGCTATTTTATCAAAAGTTCTCTTTACTGACCAGTCTACATTTGGCAATAACGGAATCGTAAATAGACATAATATGCATTATTATGCTAGTGAAAATCCACATTTGGTTCAACATGTAGATAACCAAAATTGCTGTTTGGTTAATGTGTGGGGAGGAATAATAGGGCCTTATATTATTGGGCCATATTTTTTTGAAGATCGTGTAACGGACCAAGTTTACCTTAATTTTCTTCATCATGATCTGCCCATTTTACTGCAAACTTCAAATGTAGATGCCGACACTCTCCAAAACTTCTGGTTCCAGCAAGACGGCTCATTGCTATGAGCCGCTAAGACAATTTTTTTATCATTGGCGAGGTAACCAGTGGATTGGACGTGGTGGACCAATAGCTTGGCCTCCTAGGTCCCCTGATTTAACACCCCTTGATTTCTACCTCTGGGGATATGTCAAAGAACAAGTCTATGCTATAGCATACGAGAGGCATTTAGAAATATTAGAATAAGAACTCTTCAAGATGTTCAGACAAATTTTGGTCGAAGGCTACACCTATGCCTTCAAGAACAAGGAAGGACCTTTGAACATATAATTAGAGCCAGGCAATAAATTCCGATTTACCGTCTAATAAGGGATTCTTCAGTTTTACCTTGTTAAAACCTTTGTTTTCTTAAACTTTAATTGTGTTTCATTATTTTGTTAAGTTTAATCCCTTATAAATGTCTTAATAAATCAATTAAATTATATTTAGTTTATAGTAAAATAAAAAATAAGCATGGAATGAATGATAGGTTATTAAAATAGTATTAAGAAAATGAACTCATGCATAACAAATGTAAATCAAAAATTACCGCTTGATTTTAAGAAAAAATAGCAAAAATATAGGCTTTTAAAATTTATATCGAAATAACTAAAATACGGTAAACTCTAAGAATAAAAGTAAGTTATTTTGAACATTTACTTTAGTTTACAATTATTAGTCTAGTCGCCTATAACAAAATTTCCCAATAAAAACTCTATTTTAACATAATTTATGATATTTGCAATAATTATTTCGAAAACGGCTGGATATAACTTATATGCTTGTATTACAAAAAAATTGTCTATGAATTCTACGTCAAATAGCCTAATAATATACAGGGTGTTCCGTTTGAAAAACTTGAGAAAAATTATTTTAAAATGTGGCGTTTTTGAAAGCTTATTATGAACACCCTGTATAAAATAGATAAACGCAATTAGATTCATAGTATCTCTAGACCTCTTGTCATAAATTTCATCCAATGCCGAGGTTGCAATAGTTTTTTTAAAAATTTATTTCTCCGAAACTACAAAACCAAATGAAATAAAATTTGAAGCACTTCTAAACGATACTACTACGAACCTAAATATGCAATAAAATATTGGGTGTCGCATTTAAAAAAATATAACTTTATACTGTCACACATTTTTGGGCCATCCTGTATAATGTAAAATATTTTTAAAACATGCCGCTTTTAATCCCGGCCAAATGTAAACTATTTTTGGATTAATACAATTATTTAAACCATATTGTTGTTCTTTATTTCCGACAATTTCTAAAGGTAAAAAAATTATAAAAAGTATTTAGCACGTTTCAGCCTGATTTAAAAGCTGTCTCTGTTTAAACTATACGAAAGTTCTTCGTTGTTTATTAAAAAAATGTTACTTTTGTGAAAATAGATGTTTAATATACAATTTTCACTGTATATTTCTATTTTATTAAATTTTTACACAAATCGTTAAGAGGGACTTGAAGTAGAATTTGAAAAAAAGTAAGAACGGAAGACCTTTACTTACCCAAGTCATATTATTTGTTAGTTTAAACAAAATATAATTATTAATAATATTATACTCTATTCATTTTACCCATTCAGAAATATAAACAAACATCAGCGCGTGATAGCCACATGCTCGATGCATAAACTTATTGCTATTGGTCAATCGTGTTTCGAGAATATTAGCTTGTACCTTTATATTGTTCTTAATGCGACCATGTGTGCTGTCCACGTGGTCGTCGCGTATATTTGTTTTGTTCTACTGAATTCTATTGATAAAATGAATAGACTATAATCACATTTTCTACGGCGCCCTTTTTATGTAACTAATCGCATTAGTATTTTCTTAAAAAATTTTAAGAAGTTTCCAAAATAGTTAAGCATAGAAAAAAAATGTCTTCTAAAATATTAATCTTCTTAGTTTGGGATTTAATAATTTGCAACGAAAATCATTTTTGATAAAAAATTTATATATATTTTAGAACGGTTACAAAATAATTTATAAAACGCGGTTCGCTATAAAATTATTTTATACATTATTGCATGCTAAACAGTCGCCTATTTTAGCCCACTATGTCCTATGAACTTTTCCTCAAATATTTATGACGAAAAATAATATTTGTAATTCCAGATAGATGATGATGACGTAATAGCGCCTCAATGTAAATAATTTGTGATATTATTATAACATATTATAAAGCTTTAACAAATCAACAGTGTTGACATGTTTAAGGGACTCAGAAGTCACAATAACTTCGATATTTAGCAAATATACGGGGGGCCTCGCATGGTTAAAAGCAAGTATATACAAAACGATTGAAGCGACGCCTAGTTAAAAGCAGAACGAACTAAAAACCGTATAAAAGGGAATATGCACATCAATTGCGGGTCCCTGAAAAATTTTTCAGTATGTGGGTGGGGGGGTCAGGGAAGGTAAAATAATGTTAGATACACGCGATTTCACTGCGAGGCCCGTTTTCGGGCCTCGCATGTGCAAAATGGGCCTCGTATGTGATTCTGTACAACAATTTACGGGACTCGCATGTTATAAGTATATATCTATATATATATACCTACAGTAGTTTACAGCGACGAAATTCGACATCTACAGTGGTTTGTCGCGACATCGCGGTGTTTAGCGAGACGTCGCGCTATAATTTCGTTATCTTCCGGTACCTGGCGCACCAAAGCGATGTTGCCAAATATTTAAATTTCCATGGTTCGCTAAACTACTAAAATTAGAGTAAATTTTACCGCGACGTCACGCTATCCACCACATAAGGTCGCGGTAACGCACAGTTCAATATAATTTCAACGTATTGTTTCGATTTCAGGTATCTAGGTACCTATCTCTTTAAATAACAATAATTCTAACATAAACGAATCTAAAGACATGTTAACGCAATATCGCTAGATTAGTAGATCGCGCAGACATCGATATACAATAATTAAATCAATATCATTTTGCATTGAAAATTTTCAGAAGCAAGGAATATTACATTGTGTAACAAATGCGTGAAGACATACAAGGTTTTATTTACGAGTGAGGAGTTTACTACACGAGCTGTAGGCGAGTTTATAAACTAAAGGAATGTTTAAAAGTTGCCTTTACGCAAGTGTTGTGCACTATAATTTTTCTACGGCAGTATCTAGCTTAAAATAAAAAAATGTTTAAATAATAATAATTATTTTTAATAATGACAGTTGCCATAGCTGGTCAGATTAGATAATTGTTTCTAGTTTCTACCTAAATAATGCACTTTTCAAATCAAAAATATAAAGCAGGATAACAAAAAAAAGCTAAACACATCTCAAATGGCTTTGTCAACATGCTATTGGTTGCAGCTCATGACAGGTTGACCAATGAATCGAGTAACCAAGATTGTTTTGTCTTTGTCGACTCCAATAAATCACAGAAGGCCTAGGGTCAAAGAATACTTCCACTCGCAATATCAACCCTCAAAGAACTACTGTTCAAGCTACCCTAAACGTGTTAGTTTTTAAAAATTAGCTGGACAGTGTGCAAGCCACTTTTAACGGATGTCGCAGTCGCACTGGAGTCGGAATCACTCCGGCGCCGGGTGTATTGTATTAACGCACTCTATATATTGCCGCCAAATTCATCGCATTCTATTTAAACAAGATGTCGTGATAAATGGTCCGACTATATTTCTGTCTTTTTCTATTCACAGTAATTAGTAAAAGATAGTTACACATTTAAGTAATAGGACCAGAATTATTAATTGCGGTTGTGGTCAGTGGTCGAGTCCGTGTGCCGTGCTTCTTGTTCTGTTTTTTTTCTAAAATGGGGAAGAAACGATCTTTAGGAAGGTAAGGAATTTATATATTTTAATACGTTTATTAAGTAAACTTTAAGCATACTACTAAAACAGAATAAATCATCGAGCATGTCTTAATTAGAATAATTTTGAAAAGTCTAACCCTTTCCCTAGTTACTATCCATTTAAGCAGTTTTGATGTAATATAAAACGAAAAAATGTTTAAAAATATTTATATTACACAAATGTAGTTGTTAGGGGACCGACAATTTAAAACCAATATTAGCTTTGAAACTTTTTATTGACTATTCCTCTACACTTGTTACCAGTTGTATAGGTAGTGAATTTTAATTATCAAATTCTTGTTTAACTGAGTATGGCTTTCCCTGCACATTGGTTATTCAAGGTTCCATTGTAGCATGTACAATATATTATAAACGGGTAAGTGCAGAAGTAGAACCACTAATACTGCAATTCTATAACTTTTAGGACATACTCCTTGGTTCAATTTTTAGATGACCAAATTTTTTATATAACTCCCACCAAAAGTTTAAATAAAATTGATGGAGATTTGGTATGGGCTCCTTACAAATGCATGGGATTCTACGATGCGAGGCTTATTGCCTCCGACAGCAATAAAGGAATTCTACAAGATCTAATGCTAAGACTAAAAAATAGTCAAGGTAATGTTTGTATTAATTGTTATTTTTAACATTTTGTTAGGTGTGGTGAAATTCAATGTTTAATTTAATTGGTAAAAAAATTTGAACTTTACATTTTAATTTCAACCTAGATCACTCTTTTTGTAAACGTCTGAAAATTAATATAATATTTTTAGCTTCTAAACATGAAAAATTGACGGCCAAAAAAGAAAATAATCTTTCAGAACAAGACAGCAAACAAGTTGTGAACAGTGAACCTGATGTGGAACAAGATTTACAGGATCGTTTTGGTACCAGTAATGCAACTTCTAAAGGTAAGGTTACAATTTGTATGTTTGCATAATGTAGGTATCATTCTTTTAAGATAATGAAAATATTATATTTTTAACCTCATGTTAGGTAGGCCCCATTGTAATAAAAGTACATATCTAAAACCAGAGTTAAAGCTATTTCTGAGTTTAAACTCAGAATTAATTCTAATTCTGACTTTAAAGTTGGAAATAAAACTAATTTTGAGTTTAAACTCAGAATTAAGTATATAATAATTGTTTTTCTTCTTTTGTACAACATTAAAATGAGAGGTGTGATTTGTCATATATTTTTTCATGTGTCATGTTACCTCTCCTTGGGTACTTCTACGGGGTTTTTACTCTAAAATTTTTTGTATTACTTAGTTTTAGGTTTTGAATAACTAAATAATAGTAAGAAAATTTAAACTTTACATTTTGATTTCAACCTAGATCACACTTTTCGTAAAAGCGTAAAGAATAATATAATAATATTTTTAGCATCTAAACATGAAAAATTGGCTGATAAAAAAGAAAATAATCTTACAGAGCCAGTCAGTGAACAAGTGGTGAACAGTGAACCTGATGTGGAACAAAATTTACAGGATCATTTTGGTACCACTAATTTAACTTCTGAAGGTAAAGAAGAAAATAATCTTATAGAACAAGTCAGTGAACAAGTCGTGAACAGTGAACCTGATGTGGAACACAATTTACAGGATCATTTTGGTACCACTAATGCAACTTCTAATGGTAACGAAGAAAATAATCTTATAGAACAAGTCAGTGAACAAGTTGTGAACGATGTGTTGATGAAAGTGTTAAAAACTGTAAGGAATTAATTCATTCTCGAAATATTGATACTGTTCGGAAAGCTATTGATGATATTGCAGAAATTGATCGTTCCACAAGTATTTATAAACATCCAACTAATGCTCGAAATCTACTTACCGAATTAAAAAAAATAATCCAAGTAGTAAAATCTGAGAGCGATAAGAATGAAGATGACATACTTATGAAACAAGCCAAAGGATTTTCCCGGAGAATGCCTTTTCTTTGTAGTTGGAATAATTTCACTATTATCAGTACTTTCATCATTAATACTGCTCCTATTAAACTCTATGGTTGTATTATCTTTCTTATTCGGGTTAGTTCTATGCAATATCTTCTTTGTATCCGATTTTATCTCCTCATCGTCATCGCTACCATTCACGTGAAACTCGACTTTGTTTCGTTTTATCGTTTTATTTTTCATAGTACCCTCCAAATGCTTAGAGACCTTAGTAATATCCACTAAAGCAGCACTCTGATCATAAATTGTTGTGTGAATCTTAAAATCGTGAGACATGTAGGAAGAAACTCTTCGTTCTTCTTCTTCTGAAGTTCCCTTTTTTGCAACTTCAGTCGCAAAATGTTTCCTCAGTTTGGTAAATGTTAGGTTTTCGCTTTTTATATTTAAAAATTCACATATTTGCTTATGGCATCTGTAGGCATCAAAAGTAACATTTTTCTCTATTTTTGAAGGCTTGCCAAATAGAAATCTATTTAATGTGTGTACTCCTGCTTCTGATCTATATTTTAGCATTAATTTTATTCCAGGAAGTACCTTTATTTTATCAACAAGCAAAACTGTTGAATTTCCCAATTTTCCTCTGAAGCCAATTCGTTCATACTTATCTGCTTGTACTCTTTCAGATTCACTGAGATGTTTAAGATCTGCTGCTTGCTGACACATTCTCGATTGTTAAAATCCGATATTTCAATTCTTTGTGTTTCGCCCGGTCGTTTCCTGTTAAAGGCTGCTAAATAAACCATTAAATGTTGAGCTAATTTTGTCCAAGCCAAAGATGAAAATTTTAATTCCAATTCTTTTTGACTGGTATTAATATATTTAAGTAAAACTTTTTAAGTAGTTTCCAACCTCTTCATTTTCCGGTAACTCATTACACTTTTTCTGCTTTAATCTTCTATGCATATTTTCGCTGTTCTTGCACACCCTGAGAAAGAGGAAATCAAATAAGTTTCAAACGACCATGAGTGATGATGATGATGGTTATAATGAGATGGAATTCAGTCAAAATAATAAGATTTTGAAAAAGAAGAAATTAGAAGATAAAAGTTGGAGTTTTTCAGGCTCAGACAGGGATGAAGTGGAGGAACCAAGCTTGGAAGAAGTGGAAGACTGTCTTGGTAAACACTTTAATATTTTTAATGATTTGTAGTATTGCTTTGTTTCCACCCCTTTAGAAACCCTGTCCCTTGTCTAAAGGGCTAATTTTATTTTGAAAATTCGTATAGGGTAAATGTTACATTTTGTCGAAGTAGAATCTATTGATTTTGATAAATAATTCATAAAATTATAGATTAAACTATTTTCAACATATTTGTAGAGCAGAAATGTTTTTTCATATTTTTGGCTTTTTTAGTTAAAACTTGAACCTTCGTCCTTCTTGGTAGCAATGTATGTTTTCAATATCTAGTAAATAAATACTAACATTTGATGGCATTAAGCACCATCTCTGTTTTTAAAGCTACACCATTTTGTCTTGTACAAGATCATCCAACCTGAACTGAACAATGGTCTATTTTTCAGTTTCCCTGTAATTAAGGTGGCTTAGCTTAAAACAAAGGAACTGTGAAGTAAAGTTGTTGTTTTCTAATGAAACACTTTAAAAAAAAATTTTATTTGAAATTTTTAAATGATAACATGAAATGTTCGTAATAACGAGTAAGCCATGAAAGTCAAAACAATAAGGTTGACATTTTTTATTTTTTAATTAGGTACATTTAAGTTAGAAGGTACTAATAATAAAAAATGATACTTTACTAAAAAGACGAGAAATACGATTTCATAGCAGAATTTATAGGATCTGCAGATGATTATAGTGTGTGTTCTCCCTGAGGTGATATATACTTCATCCATGGGAATGACAGATGACGTACTTTGAGCTGATGATGGAATTGAGTTTTCACCTTCTTTGACGAATATTCACATGCCATGGATAATAGCTGCTTCAGATCCTGTTTTCGTGCTTTTCAGTACCTCTTATTTTTTTGGAGTTCTAATTATGTCAACATCCTGTATTTGTGTCATCAGTAACCTGAAAAAATAAGAAACAAATAAATTAATTGGATTTTTTTTAGATGCCATCTACCTACGTGGAATGGGAAAAAATATCAACGGAGTTTCAACAACGTACAACAATTTATGATCAGAGTGTTGCTTTAGTGGACATCACTGAGGTCTCTAAGCATTTGGAGGCTACTATGAAAAATAAAACGAACATAACGATGGCCAGAGGGAGGATTTCCAAAAAAATATTTTAAGTTTAATTTATTAACTCATTTGAGTTGAAATGTAAAAACATATTTTTTATAATTATTAAAGCAATTATATTTTGTCTTTAATTATTTAATTTCGGAGCTAAAATATTGGCAGTTTTAACTATGAATATAATCAAATCAGCAATAAAACAAATTTACATACCTCGTTTTGTTTAAAATGCTTCTTTTCTTCCCTTGTCGGAAGTTTCGACATCGGATAAGATAAACGCAGCTCAAAAAAAGTCTATGAACTAGGTTCGTATACACTAGCGGTACGCTTGCTTGGAGTCTTATTTTCTTCAACTCTTCGGTATTTACTTACTTCTTAACGTGTTTATTTGCCTTTTAACGTCTTTAATTGTAGCTTTAGCTGCACAAAAATTTTAAGCCCCCTTTGTACTCTGGCATTGACCTATAAGTTTCGATAAATTGTAATAATGATTTTTTGGTTTCTTCTTTGTTCGACACGATTTCAGGTACCGGGGATCCTATTGGCGTTGTCCAGTGGCATATATTACATACATTAAAGTACCTATTTTAGAATGTTTTCCTGCAAATTTGATATCATGACATAACACGTTTACACACAAAAATACGAAGGGCCAACAAAAGGGGGCAAAAACCCGTCCAAAAATATGTTGAGGTTATGTATTATCAGATAATTATACAGTAACTTTATATAAGAAACAGTGGTGACAATAGGGCGTGGTCTCTATGTGCGAGAAAATGAAAATTTTTATAAAAACATCAAAATGCATGTTCAAAGCAAGTATTGTTTTCATAAATTATTGAAAGTTATAAAGGCTTACTTTACTTAAAAGCGCAATACAAACTTCTTATGACGTTGAGAAATAATTTTCGCCGAAAAAGGGAGTATCACAACACAATCACAACAATCGCGAAAAAAGTCAACTTCCAGTCGGTTTTATTTTGAGGGAGTGTTGAAATGTTGGCACACACATAATCCATGTATCCTTATAATTTATTTTTTGGTGCAAATACCACAAAAATACCACAATGTCGCGACAAACCACTCTAGAACTCAAACTTGGTCGCTAAAAACTATTGTAGATAAATATATTATTATACAGACATGGATTTAGGCATAGGAAGCCTAGGGCGGAAAATTTTACGTTCCGCGAATAATTATTAAAAGAAATAAAATTATGCTGTGCAACGAAAGTTGTAAATCGTATAAATGCATCCATTATTGGATATAACTTTCTTGTTGTCAGAATTTAAAAAATTGATATTGGTAAATAAAGTATTTTTTTGAGATAATAAAAGAAACTGCTATAGGTTAGATGGAATCGCTGAGAATTATAAATTTAATATTTTTATTATAAATCATTTCTACAAATTAATAATGTAATCACTCTTGTCATGAAAACATCATTATTGCGCCATCTATTACCATTACCAACCAATTCCAATCTTACTTTACTATTTTCGGTTTTTCTCATTAGGGTTGTGTTTAAAAGTCAATTCTCAACACTTATTCTGCTATAACTATGCACCGTATACCTGAAATCATACTTTTCAATGTTATGGATAAAGTATAAAGTTACATGTAGTTATAATATATGTATGATTAAATAACCCAATTGTAAGAGCAGCAAAGGTTTATAATAGAATACCAGAGGAAATTATAGATAATGGGAAGTTATATCAATTTGTGAAACAGGTTAAATTGTATTTAAGACAGGCAGACACACAGACGTTTAATCAAGGATCGCCAAGCAGCAATACTTTTATCAGACTATTACACTTTTATCAACTAATATGTCAGACAATCTAAATATCAACAAAACTAAATACATTTATTATTAACGGCTAAAACGCCTATAAAGAATAATAAAATAAATATTGATCAGCTGTTTACATAAACTTTCAATAATAACTTCGTTACAGAGTAATTGTGTCGTCCTAGAAGCACGTCTAAAGTTTGCACATTCTCTTCCAGGGTGCATTCTTAGTTTTCATAAAAGATGTCTGTAACATACCGCCTAGCAGAATAAAAGATACCTGTAATACCGGCTAGCAGGATAAAATACCAGGAATGGAATTTTTGTGACAACAGTGTTCAATGTAGGGGTATTTGTCTACATTTTAAAAATCTAACGTATTTTGTTACCAAAGTCTTTAACAGGGTTTCCGATTTATCTATTGCTAATAATTTTGGTTATTTTAGCAAAAATCCAGATTTATTTTTTGGTGCAAAATGTTTCGCTAAATACCACAATGTCGCGACAAACCACTCTAGAACTCGAATTTTGTCTCTATAAACTACTGTAGACAAATATGTTATTATAGAGGCATGGATTTAGGCCCAGGGCGGCAAATTTTGCGTTACGCCAATAATTATTAAAAGAAATAAAATTATACTGCGCTTTAGATTAATCCAATCATACCTACTTTACTATTTTCGGGTTTTCTCATCTAAACAGTCAAATTCCAGTTTCCGGTATGTTTTATTTTGGAGTATTTAAAAAAATGTTGACACATAATTTATCATATCTTTATAATCTATTTTTTTGAAGGTTTCAAAACATTCTATATCGTAATGAAAATACATCCATTGTACATGATGGATACCTTGAAAAATTGTTGGAATGGTAGTAGCATAGTAGAAGTATTTCACTCAACTTATCTCAATTGGGTTTCTCATGTGTAGTGCTTTAGTAGATATTTAAATCTAAATTAGGCCGAAAACAAAAGAACATTGCAGTTTAAATTATAGGTAGTGTGTCTTGGGTTTCGGTCACTTTGAAATGAAATTCAAGTATTTTTGAGAAAATTAGTAAGTAAAAATGTTATATTAGTTTTGCCTCAGTCTGCGATCACGATCGGTATCCGCTGTTTTTGTAACATAACCTATCAAAGTGTCAATTATAATATTGAACAAACCCTTTCTGGTAAAAATTGTAGGCATATATTGTAAATAAACAAGTGGCCGCCGATGGTAATATTTATTCCAACAGAAGTTGTAGTTTGGCGGAGAAAAATGGTAAACGTGTTTGAACCCATGGGTATAATGCACTAGGGACCTTTAAGTCAAAAAAGAAAAAGTTAGTCATGAATGCCATGGGAATAATATTTATATTATGTTGTTTAGAATATTTAGACACAATCCCGACGACGACAAAATCAATGTGGTTGGAATCGACAAATAATAAATATGCAAACAACAATGGTCCTTACCGCGACATCTCAAAAGTTATAAAGCGTTTACCGCGACTTATATGATGCCTAGCGCGACTTTGGCGATGTTGCCGCTTTTTGGTTCACTAAACCCCTGTAGACATATAAAAAAATCATGGCGCGGTAAGCTACGGTAGGTATATATATATATATATATATGATAGCAAGCAGGGATATTATACAACAAAACCACTGCACATAGTGCCTATTAAACATATTTAAATCTATAAGGCAACGTAGAAAACCATTAATATATTCAATATTATAGGTATTAAAGATAGACAAATAATTAAACTGCAAAACCAATATACATTAAAACAGGGTAGGCACAGTCAACAGTCACATAACAAATATCCGCAAACCAGATATAATTGAACAAAAGGCATACAAAATAACGATGTAAAGATCAAGACTTATGAATAAAAAAGGGGTCTGCACAAAACAAAAAAATAATATCACTACTATGTGCTATTACACTGATCATTAAGGCGAGCATGCTATGTCAGGGCACCACCCCCACATCACAAGGTATGTATTAAATTCATAAAATCAAGGATGATGTGGATACAGCGAACCACAGGCGAGTAAGATATAATAACCACAACTAAAATATATGCAGGTTTCTATTTACCACTATTGGGTATGTATTATGTAATTAAAACTAAAATAGGACGATGCGACTATTAACGAGCAGCAGGCGAGAACTGGCGATGGTATGTAATACATCAAACATGATATATTAAACACGATCAATACTTCATGTGCAATATAATTCACGCCTTCACAATTTCCGCTAAAGTACGGATCTGTAACTGAAATAGACGTAATCATGAAAAAACAAATAACCATATGCACCTTTAATAAGGAACCGGTATCAATAAATCACGAGACGGTGCATTAACATATTAAACAGTGGGTTATATAGAGGCAGCCATGCGGAGTTTGTGGTTTGCAGATCTTATTAATTTTTCCGATATTGTTTTCTCTGTAAAGGTTCAGGTATCGGGGCACAAAAACTGCAAATAAATATGTAACCATTTTCTATGAACCGACAGAAAGGTCAAAGCCAAGGACAAGGTTTACTGAATAAACATATCAAGAGGCGTGTTTATGGTAATTCCAGAACACCAGTATTTAAAATAACAGTAGTTCTGCAAGTTCAACAATAACATTCATTAATGATTGTAGTACTTTAAACTTGGGATATTAGAGCTTCTGTGACCATCCCAGTTCATTAAACGCTGGAATGTGTTCTAATGTTTTCCATGGTTTCCCATAGACACAGTTATTAAATAATTTTCATAAATTCTTCTCAAAATCGTTTTGGCAGCTTGGCGTAAGCCTCATATTTAAAACAATGTATGAATTTAACCATGTAGATTGATTAAGCGCCAACACCCGTGTATCAGTTTAACGCCCACCGCCAATACATACTTCAAGTTCCTATAGTGGATTACTGACTTATTATGCAACTTTGTCAATAGTTTAACATTTTTTACATAGGGTGATATATCGCGTTTTAGACACCGCCGACCTTCAACTTAGTAGTCGTAAGCCATACCACGGGACTATGGAATTTTACCAATAAAAACACCAAGTATTATACGGGCGGATGTTCTAGAATGTGTACTTAATATGCAGCAGAAATTGAAGCTATTTTGATACAATAAGAGATCAATAATTATACCTATACATAGCAGCGACTAAAAGCTAGGGTATGGTGCCGGTATATTAACTTAATAATATATAAAAAATGATAGCAAGCAGGGATATTATACAACAAAACCACTACACGCAGTATCTATTAAACATATTTAAATCTATAAGGCAATGTAGAAAAACATTATTATACTTAAAATTATAGGTATTAAAGATAGGTAAATAATTAAACTGTAAGCCAATGTACATTAAAACAACACAAACATTACGCGGACGAGCTGTATATCCATACTTGTAATAGGCAATCACGAATACTAAAAAGGTCCTCTAGAAATTCACATAACAAATGCCCGTAAAAACCAGATATAAACGAACAAAACCAGACAAAAATAACGATGTAAGGATCAAGACTTAACGAATAAAAAAGGGGCCTGTGTTATACAAAACATCAATATAATATCACTATCTACTAAGGGTGCGCTATTACACAGATCATTAATGTCAGGATACCATTTCACATCACAAGATATGTATTAAATCCATAAAATCAAGGTTGATGTGGATACAGCGTGCCACAGGCGAATAAGATATAATAATCACAACTAAAATATATATACAGGTTTCTATTTACTACTACTGGGTATGTATTATGTAATTAAAACTAAAATAGGACGATGTGACTATTAACGAACAGCAGGCGAGAACTGGCGATGGTATGTAATACATCGTACATGATATCCTACCTATAGGATCTGGTACTCCTCTAGAGCCCCATATTAATCCGAAAAAGTAATTACAAAATTATAAATTACAGTTGTGGACAATTCCAAGACAAAAAACAACATAAACAGGGGTTATTATAAGTGACTTTTATTCCATTTGTATTGCAACAAAATTTTCATTAAAACCTAGTCGATTTTAAAGTTGGGTTTAGCACTCAATGTTTGAGCTCCATGTTTTTTACCAATATTTTTTCCCAATGTATGATTAATCTAATATCAACACGCATGGACAAGAACGTGTTCTCTCAGAAATTTTTTCGATCGGAAATCATGTATTACAACCAACCGAAACATTATCTTTTGGCACAGGAATATATGAGGATGCTTTAGCTAGATTATAGTTGGTTATGATAATCTCTAAATGTAATATTTTTTCCAAAACCCAACCTGATCCGTTTTCAGCAAATTTTGGCATTTTTCTCATTTATTTTGAATAAAAACTTCTTATAAATTTCGCTTAAATCTGTTGTTTATGACATAGCCTCATTTTTAGTGTTAAATGATTTTTCTCTATTGTTTCTTTTGTTTGTAAACTATAATAACTAAATAAATAATTCCACATTAAACTTTAGACATCTATGTTTTCGTTAATTTTCACGTGGTCATCACGTTTAAGTCTGCGATTGATGTTTTTAAAAAGATTGATGGTTTAAAAAATTTTTGCAGTCTTTTTAAAAATAACAGTAACAGAATGGTAACAATTCCGTTTATGGTCACAGGGTTGTTCGCTCGCAGTAATGCCTTCTTGTTGTTACAGGATTGTATGTCTCAGAATGTTGAAACATCAACTATCGTGGCACCTTTTATAGTACAGTGAAAACAAGTTAAAGATGGTTCTGAACAAAGATAAGCGCACTATTTTTTGTTCTAGGTGTTTTTAAAATGGCTTTCAATTTTCACGTTATCATCACCTTAGGCTGCTTTTTGGGTTCTTATGTTTTTAATAAGCTTTAGGCACATCACATAGTTGAGACTTAGATTTTTATGGATTAGAATAGTGAATCCCCATCTGTTTTTCTTTCTGCGCTTTCCTAGGATCTTTTTTATGTTTGAAATATGAATTCTTTGATAAAAATAGGCGTATTTGTATATATTTAGATGAACTAAGACGTCCTTTTGACCGTTTTCCTATTGTATGTGCAATAGTTGGAAATAATATTTGTTTATTAGTATTTAAATCCTTTGCAGTATTTTTATAGGGTGACTCATGAATAGTAAATGCCCTTTAGTTAACTGAAATTCTTCCCCAACAACATCAAGTATGATGTTGATAACAGTATTGGCTGAGAAGAAACAAATCATTATCACTTCTAAAGCCGTACAATACAGGGTGTTCAAGAGATCGTTCAAAGTATATCATGACACAAGGCAACACAACTCAAAACGGGTATTTTTATTCAACAAATCCGGTTTATTACCCTATTTTGTTAGTACCAAAACACTATAACAAAATATATAGGATTAGAATCATTGTAACCACGGATCATTACAACCACAAACCAGTGGATGAACAACCACGAACCAGTGGATGAACAACCACGAACCAGTGGATGAACAACCACTAACCAGTGGATGAACAACCACGAACCAGTGGATGAACAACCACGAACCAGTGGACGAACAACCACGAACCAGTGGATGAACAACCACGAACCAGTGGATGAACAACCACGAACCAGTGGTTGTTGAATAAAAATACCCGTTTTGAGTTGTGTTGCCTTGTGTCATGATATACTTTGAACGATCTCTTGAACACCCTGTATTGTACGGCTTTAGAAGTGATAATGATTTGTTTCTTCTCAGCCAATACTGTTATCAACATCATACTTGATGTTGTTGGGGAAGAATTTCAGTTAACTAAAGGGCATTTACTATTCATGAGTCACCCTATAAAAATACTGCAAAGGATTTAAATACTAATAAACAAATATTATTTCCAACTATTGCACATACAATAGGAAAACGGTCAAAAGGACGTCTTAGTTCATCTAAATATATACAAATACGCCTATTTTTATCAAAGAATTCATATTTCAAACATAAAAAAGATCCTAGGAAAGCGCAGAAAGAAAAACAGATGGGGATTCACTATTCTAATCCATAAAAATCTAAGTCTCAACTATGTGATGTGCCTAAAGCTTATTAAAAACATAAGAACCCAAAAAGCAGCCTAAGGTGATGATAACGTGAAAATTGAAAGCCATTTTAAAAACACCTAGAACAAAAAATAGTGCGCTTATCTTTGTTCAGAACCATCTTTAACTTGTTTTCACTGTACTATAAAAGGTGCCACGATAGTTGATGTTTCAACATTCTGAGACATACAATCCTGTAACAACAAGAAGGCATTACTGCGAGCGAACAACCCTGTGACCATAAACGGAATTGTTACCATTCTGTTACTGTTATTTTTAAAAAGACTGCAAAAATTTTTTAAACCATCAATCTTTTTAAAAACATCAATCGCAGACTTAAACGTGATGACCACGTGAAAATTAACGAAAACATAGATGTCTAAAGTTTAATGTGGAATTATTTATTTAGTTATTATAGTTTACAAACAAAAGAAACAATAGAGAAAAATCATTTAACACTAAAAATGAGGCTATGTCATAAACAACAGATTTAAGCGAAATTTATAAGAAGTTTTTATTCAAAATAAATGAGAAAAATGCCAAAATTTGCTGAAAACGGATCAGGTTGGGTTTTGGAAAAAATATTACATTTAGAGATTATCATAACCAACTATAATCTAGCTAAAGCATCCTCATATATTCCTGTGCCAAAAGATAATGTTTCGGTTGGTTGTAATACATGATTTCCGATCGAAAAAATTTCTGAGAGAACACGTTCTTGTCCATGCGTGTTGATATTAGATTAATCATACATTGGGAAAAAATATTGGTAAAAAACATGGAGCTCAAACATTGAGTGCTAAACCCAACTTTAAAATCGACTAGGTTTTAATGAAAATTTTGTTGCAATACAAATGGAATAAAAGCCACTTATAATAACCCCTGTTTATGTTGTTTTTTGTCTTGGAATTGTCCACAACTGTAATTTATAATTTTGTAATTACTTTTTCGGATTAATATGGGGCTCTAGAGGAGTACCAGATCCTATAGGTAGGATATCATGTACGATGTATTACATACCATCGCCAGTTCTCGCCTGCTGTTCGTTAATAGTCACATCGTCCTATTTTAGTTTTAATTACATAATACATACCCAGTAGTAGTAAATAGAAACCTGTATATATATTTTAGTTGTGATTATTATATCTTATTCGCCTGTGGCACGCTGTATCCACATCAACCTTGATTTTATGGATTTAATACATATCTTGTGATGTGAAATGGTATCCTGACATTAATGATCTGTGTAATAGCGCACCCTTAGTAGATAGTGATATTATATTGATGTTTTGTATAACACAGGCCCCTTTTTTATTCGTTAAGTCTTGATCCTTACATCGTTATTTTTGTCTGGTTTTGTTCGTTTATATCTGGTTTTTACGGGCATTTGTTATGTGAATTTCTAGAGGACCTTTTTAGTATTCGTGATTGCCTATTACAAGTATGGATATACAGCTCGTCCGCGTAATGTTTGTGTTGTTTTAATGTACATTGGCTTACAGTTTAATTATTTACCTATCTTTAATACCTATAATTTTAAGTATAATAATGTTTTTCTACATTGCCTTATAGATTTAAATATGTTTAATAGATACTGCGTGTAGTGGTTTTGTTGTATAATATCCCTGCTTGCTATCATTTTTTATATATTATTAAGTTAATATACCGGCACCATACCCTAGCTTTTAGTCGCTGCTATGTATAGGTATAATTATTGATCTCTTATTGTATCAAAATAGCTTCAATTTCTGCTGCATATTAAGTACACATTCTAGAACATCCGCCCGTATAATACTTGGTGTTTTTATTGGTAAAATTCCATAGTCCCGTGGTATGGCTTACGACTACTAAGTTGAAGGTCGGCGGTGTCTAAAACGCGATATATCACCCTATGTAAAAAATGTTAAACTATTGACAAAGTTGCATAATAAGTCAGTAATCCACTATAGGAACTTGAAGTATGTATTGGCGGTGGGCGTTAAACTGATACACGGGTGTTGGCGCTTAATCAATCTACATGGTTAAATTCATACATTGTTTTAAATATGAGGCTTACGCCAAGCTGCCAAAACGATTTTGAGAAGAATTTATGAAAATTATTTAATAACTGTGTCTATGGGAAACCATGGAAAACATTAGAACACATTCCAGCGTTTAATGAACTGGGATGGTCACAGAAGCTCTAATATCCCAAGTTTAAAGTACTACAATCATTAATGAATGTTATTGTTGAACTTGCAGAACTACTGTTATTTTAAATACTGGTGTTCTGGAATTACCATAAACACGCCTCTTGATATGTTTATTCAGTAAACCTTGTCCTTGGCTTTGACCGTTCTGTCGGTTCATAGAAAATGGTTACATATTTATTTGCAGTTTTTGTGCCCCGATACCTGAACCTTTACAGAGAAAACAATATCGGAAAAATTAATAAGATCTGCAAACCACAAACTCCGCATGGCTGCCTCTATATAACCCACTGTTTAATATGTTAATGCACCGTCTCGTGATTTATTGATACCGGTTCCTTATTAAAGGTGCATATGGTTATTTGTTTTTTCATGATTACGTCTATTTCAGTTACAGATCCGTACTTTAGCGGAAATTGTGAAGGCGTGAATTATATTGCACATGAAGTATTGATCGTGTTTAATATATCATGTTTGATGTATTACATACCATCGCCAGTTCTCGCCTGCTGCTCGTTAATAGTCGCATCGTCCTATTTTAGTTTTAATTACATAATACATACCCAATAGTGGTAAATAGAAACCTGCATATATTTTAGTTGTGGTTATTATATCTTACTCGCCTGTGGTTCGCTGTATCCACATCATCCTTGATTTTATGAATTTAATACATACCTTGTGATGTGGGGGTGGTGCCCTGACATAGCATGCTCGCCTTAATGATCAGTGTAATAGCACATAGTAGTGATATTATTTTTTTGTTTTGTGCAGACCCCTTTTTTATTCATAAGTCTTGATCTTTACATCGTTATTTTGTATGCCTTTTGTTCAATTATATCTGGTTTGCGGATATTTGTTATGTGACTGTTGACTGTGCCTACCCTGTTTTAATGTATATTGGTTTTGCAGTTTAATTATTTGTCTATCTTTAATACCTATAATATTGAATATATTAATGGTTTTCTACGTTGCCTTATAGATTTAAATATGTTTAATAGGCACTATGTGCAGTGGTTTTGTTGTATAATATCCCTGCTTGCTATCATTTATATATATATTTGCACAGCTATCTTATTCGGCTCCACCTGTGTAGAAGGCGACCAAGCCTCCGCCCTTAAATACTTCGGCATAAGAGTGTATTTGTGCGTAAACAGTGAAATAGTGCGTCGGGAACAGCAGCATACTGAGAGGGGTAAGTATTACATTGTTTCATTTTAATATATATTGTAAGTGACAACTGGCCTTCACTAAATTGAATCGACGTTCTGACCTCACATGTATAAAATGCTGCATATGGAAATGCCGTACACGACTCCGTAAATGTTGCCAAATCTAGCGTAATATAAATAAATCTTCAATTCTTAGTCTTCGCGACTGCGGTGAAATTCCAGTTACGATATAGGGGAACCACCGAGCAATGTGTGGTTTTACCGGGGGTGTGCGTTCGATCAGGCGTTCTAATATTTTTTTTAAACAAAAATAGATATTATAACGCTGACTTTCAGATTTTAATATCAGAATTTGTTTGAAATTCAAATGACTAAGAAATATATCTTACTATTTATTTGAAGTCAGCATCGTTTATAAGATAAATGAAATTTTATTAGATCCAGACCATTTTTTTGTTAGAACAGCTGGTCGCTTGCACAGCTCTGGTAAAATCACACATTTTTATTGCTAAAATATGTGCTATTTTAGGTACTTTAAGAATTCTTTCATCTGGAGGACTTCATTCTTGTGAAACGACCTTCCCGAGGTCGTTTTTTCCAACGGATATAACCTCCAACGATTGAAAACCAACGTGAATCGCTTTCTGCGCACACGCGCCACTCCCAGAGTGGCCTTAAGGCGCATTTACACGGATCCAGTCGCTGGCGCCAGTCTCACTGTCGCGCCAACACTGGCATACTAGTGGCATTGTATAAACACTTTTTCGTGCCAGTCCAGCGCTGGCCGCCAGCGCTGGAGCGAATAGACAGCGCGTCTATTTTCCTTGCCAGTAGCTGCCACCCCCTACCCCGTAACACCCGCGCCAGTGTTACAGGCAACGTCTAAACACGTTGGCGTCAGTCGCTGTCATACCTACATGATTATTGCATTGTTTAATTTTAGTTTTTGACATAAAATGGCTCCTAAATTTAGTGAAAATGAAACGTTTAAGCTTGTTGAAATGTACAAAGAGCAGGAATGTTTATGGAATATCCGATGCGACGCATATAAAAATAAAGAAATGCGTACATCGGCTCTACAAAAAATACAGAAAGAGATGGGTATGGAAGGCCTGACGATTCAGGAAATAAAAAACAAGATTAAAAGTATTAGAAGTACATACTATTTAGAAGTCGATAAAATCGAGAAATCGACGAGATCTGGTGCCAGTCAAGAATTTGCAAGCCAGTAAAACTGGCGCCAGTTACTGGATACGTGTAAACGACTTGGGTCCAGCGCTTTGCCAGCCAAGAATTGGCGAGCCAGTGAGACTGGCGCCAGCGACTGGATCCGTGTAAATGCGCCTTAAAGGATTCCTAATGCCTTTCGGAAATATCTTAACACACTGAAAAATTCTTACAATATTAACACCCTGTATCTTTCAAACAATGCTTCTGCGGACACATGTCGCTATTGGTCTTATTTTTTAATAAAAAATTACCACACGAACGATGGCACATGTTTTGTAAAACACAATCTAGACATCCATTTTTACTCTATTGCTGAATATCTAGATAAGTATTGAGCTTATCAAAAGTGAATTCCTTATAATTCAACATCTTGGATCAAATTTAGGATAGTAACTATAGTTCGCGACCAAAACTGATGGCAGTGACATAACAGTCGAAATCATGGAAACTGCCAAAATGCTGTGTCATTGGTGGTGTGCATTAGTTCCACGGTTTTGACTGCTACTACTACACTGCCATCAGTTTTGGTCGCGAACTATAACAAAAAATTAACATTTGATATAATTTTTGTACAATATTTAATGTAATATCTTAATTACTTAATAAAATAATGACTATTTTTTTAAGCTTACTTAAAAACCGTTTTAATGCTAAAGGTAATTTACAGATTACCTGAAGTTGTATACCAAACAGCGAAAGTCTCCAAATTGCTGATTCTTATGGATAAAGGTTTAGGCAACCAATATAAAGGAATATCTTCAAATGATATCGAAATTAGCCCTGAAGAAGAATATGCTGAATCTGATAATTCCGACAGTGATAAAGGAGAAGTTGATGATGTTCGTCAGCGATCAGTACGTCCGAAATTGTGTATAACATCTACAGATCCACATAAATGTTGTGTTTTTACAACTTGAAATTTTTTCATATCTCTGTATTATTTAACCTTTTTATATCATATAAATATCGTATAATAAAGTTTTTGTTAATTTTCTGTGTGTTTTTTGTTTTTAATCAGGTCTTTCTAGAAGTAATGGTATACAGGAAAGGATCAGATTTCTTACTTTAAAATATAGCAATTTGGTTAAATGCAGTGGCGTAGTCGCAGGTGGCAATCGACCATCCCCGCCCTTTTTCCGCCTTCCTTTACTACTTAAATACATAACAAAACGAAGATACTACTAAAACAATCAAATCACAAAGCCTGCAAATGTCCGATTTAAAACAAGAAGGTCCTTCTAAATACTTAAATGGCCAAATGTGTAATTAAAAATCTAGGCGCCTCAATACTCACAAAACCTTCTACTCAGAATCACTGAGATATGATTAATAGTTGTTGAGATCAATATTATTCCTGCACATCAGGTTAAGGGCGCTTATTGCATTGACTTGCAATAAGTTATTTTTAAGCAAGAAATATGCCATTGTTCTGTTTACCATTCATCTCATATAAATTTTCTTTAAATCGATAATTGGAAATAATGTATATTTGAAATAGAATTTATAACATTTTTATTTTTAACTCTGTTGTTTTATATTCGTTTAAAAAAATAGTATAAATTATTTGACTACGGTTATTAATTTATAATTACTATTTGTTAGTTTCTAAATTATTTGTAGAAAGAGCCAACCTTTTGGGTAGTTTTACGGGGTATCTCCGTTATTAGTAAAGATAGAAGGATGTGGTTTTCGCAGCACTGTGCTATTTTTTTGTCAAACAGAAGATGCCGTAATCAGAATTTTTCTAGGCCGCCTTGTTTTTGATATATGGGATGTTTTTGAGAATTGTGCATTTTGGGACACCCCCATATCTCGGTTACCCCGTAACGTATCAAAAAGAAATAAAAAGTTCTTTTTGTAGTTTTTACGTAGAATCCAGTGACGTACTCAGATTTTTTTCTACATTCAATAGTTTTCAAGGAAAATAAACAAATTTGCTTTTTTAAATCGGCCACCCTATATATTTTTTAATAATATAATTTAGTTTGTAACAAGGTTATCAAAAATATATAACACTTTATTTTTAGTCATAGTATTAGGCCCGAAATCTACGTTTTTCAAAAATATACCATTTTTTTTAATAGGCCATGACGGATATTAAAAACAAACAAGAATACAGTCATATGTGTCATAATAATAAAATTTTCTAATTCTGTCAGAGCATTCAGGTTCTCTAAGTTGTTTTAAAATTTCTAATTAATATTGAAAAATCAGTTTTTCCTAATTATGGCAGAGCATGTAAACTTTGAGAAGTACGACATGCTCGTTTGTTATATCCAGTGTAACGAAAATGCAGATGAAGCATTAGAAGTGTATTTGAATAGGTAATTATAAGCCCTTATGTAGTAATTCTATGAAATTTAGAAATTTTCTTAAATTACTTGTAGATATCCCGAAAGACGACAACCGGATAAACGAATTTTTTCAAGAATAAAATCAACACGGTTTATTTTCTAAACCTCGCCCTAAAATCTACCACAAGGATGATCGCGAGAGTGATGAAATAAATGTGTTAGCTTTAATTGAAACAAATTCAAGTAGTTCTTGCAGCAAAGTTGCAGAAGGTTCGGTCGGAATGATTAAATCAAGAGTGCACACAATTCTAAAAAAACACAATTTTAAGCCATATAAATTTCCCCATGTACAAAACTTACATCCTGGTGATGCACAGCGCCGTATAGAGTTTTGCAATTGGTATTTACAAAATCTGAACAGGGAAAGCAATTTTGAAAAAACCGTTATATAGTCTGATGACGCTCATTTTACCAGTGCTGGCATGTTTAATCGACAGAATACGAGGTTTTGGTCTCAGGAAAATCAGCTTGTAATGTAATACGTACATACATACATACCATGTATAGCGTTTCATGCTTTATACTGAATAGCCAAATAGTTTATAATAAATTTGACGGAAGCCTTAATGCAAATAAATATTTGGAAATTCTGGAAAACGTTGTGCCAGAAATAATAGAAGATATGCCCTTAGCTGGTCTCAATAACTTGCATCTTCAACAGGATGTAGCGCCCGCTTTCAATGCCCAAATTGTAAGGGCCATCCTAGATAATAACTTCCCAGGTCGCTGGATTGGAACTAATGAACCTGTAAGATGGCCACCAAGGTCACTTGTCGGTTTTGGATTTCTTCTTATGGGGATACCATCAAAATAAAATTTATTCCATTCAGTACCAAACAATGGCAGATTTAAGAATTGCCATTGACAGAGCTTCTAGGGAGTTACAAACGCGGCCGTTCTTTTAATTCATTAAGGCGAATAAGAACCATGTGTGGAACATGTCTAAGCCATAATGGAGAACAATTTGAGCAATATTTATGAGGGAGTTCAATAAATTTTCAATTTTTGTGTCTAATATTTAATCACACCAGTATTTTTTTTTAATATCCGTCATGGCCTACTAAAAAAAAATGGTATATTTTTGAAAAACGTATATTTCGGCCTAATACTAAGACTAAAAATAAAGTGTTATATATTTTTGAGAAGCTGGTTACAAACCAAATTATATTATTAAAAAATATATAGGGTGACCCATTTAAAAAAAGCAAATTTGTTTATTTTCCTTGAAAACTATTAAATGTAGAAAACATCTGATTACGTCACTGCATTCTACGTAAAAAAACTACAAAAAGAACATTTTAAAATGCACAATTCTCAAAAACATCCCGTATATCAAAACAAGACAGCCTAGAAACAATCTGATTACGGCATCTTCTGTTTGATAAAAAAGTAACGAAGTGCTGCAAAAACCGCATCCTTCTATCTTTACTAATAACGGAGATACCCCGTAAAACTACCCAAAAATGGACACCCTGTACACATTACACTTGAAGTATTAAGATATTTACTAATCAAAACGTTGTTTCTTAATATCAAAATAAACAATGGAAATCCGACTAACTAACTATTTTAATCGGCGAATATATTCTGATTGAAATGCAATAATCAAATATTTTACAAAACATTTTTAAGAACTATTCAATGGAAATTAATTTAACCGAACTGTATTTACCTCTGACCAGGAAGATAATAATTTTTTAAACATCACGAGTAAGTAAAATCCTATTAATAAAGGAGCCGAGTCCCTCATGTCATTATCTGGAGGCTAATACGCCTAATATTACGTACTAAACTGATACACAATACGAAAACCTTTAAATGTCGAGTTAAACAAGTATTTAATATCATATTATTGTAATTATAAATGCAAATGCAGAATGCGCCTCCGGCCATGTTGCCAAATCTAGGAGTAATATTAGTGCATTGCACATATAATATAATTAGGAGGCCATAAACCACATTACCTTTATCATATACTGTATATCTGTATTAGGCGGTGGCACCTCGTCGCGGAATTATCGGGAACTCAATGGTGTAACTGTATGTGTGTATGCGTGGAATTGGCCTCCGAGCAAGAATTGTGGGAATGACTTCATCTTATGGGAGGAGACGATATACATGGCCAAACGCACTTGCCTCCGAATTTACGTATGCGCCTCCGATTTTTGAGGCGCATACGTTGTTCTAGTATATAATTTGGAGGTGTATAAGACATTTTACACATATATATATATATATATACATGGATTGCCACCTTAGGACGCCAAAAATGATATATTAGACCTGGTATGCGAAGCCCGACACCAACTTGCGAAGCCCGGATCTCGGGCTTCGTAATTTTTCAATGCTTTTTCGTAAATTCTCGGAGTTAGCGCGATCTTACGGGATTCCAACTAAGTGCATTAGGTGTATATCGGCTAAGGCTTCCTACGACTGTTGACGGGTTTATAAAAAATACAATAGGTGGCCCTAAAAACTCATTTTTCAATACGAAGCCCGGGCTTCTTAGGATTGTGCCCTATCTAAAAAAACACACGTGTAGTTCATGGTAACTGCCACCAGTTGGCGCTACGGAAAAATGTATAAACACTTCTGGGATACTACGGAAGCTACGAAGCCAATGATGTTCTATCGTTTATCAGAAGCCCGGAAATTTGGCATCGTTTATTTTACTAAAAATAACTAATTCGAACCGTCTGGGTTTATGCTAAGGTTTTATACAGGGTATTTTACCTGTGAAGCAGAATCTGTTGAATTTGGTATTTGAATGTTTTTTGTTGGTTTTATAAAAAATAAAACACATTTTTCAGTTTAAATTGGCGTTTAATTTACTTGAAAACAAGAACAACAACAAAATTAACAAGTTCAGATTCAAAACCCGACATATCCGTACTTATTATTGATTTTTTTAGATTTTGGAAACTCCGATTTTCAAAATGACTTTAAATGTTTTTTAATACTAATATTAAACAATTTGAAAAACATATCGTTACTTAGTTCATTCAGGTACAGTGTGTACAAGTTTTTGTAATTATTTTCTATTTATGTGGACTTGTCGGGTTTTGAACCTAGGCGACTGATATGGAACTCAGAAAACGTTAGACAAACCGTAAAAAATGGGCTTGATTAATAAAATAAAATAATCTTTACTCTCAACGTAACATTAAAATCATCTGTTATACAGGGTTTCCTAAAACTAACAGTACACGGTAAAACTGTAGAAATGAACTTTAAACTTCGCTTAGTTCAAAAGTTGATAATACCCCGAGATACAGGGTGTCCAATTGAAAATTTTATTTTCTAATTAACTTACTTTTAACCAATATGTTTGCATAAAATTTGGTTATTGGTGGTTTTTTGGGGACGAGAAAATTGAATCTGTTAATAATTTTTATGTAGATTGTAGAGAACGTTCGCTGCGGCAGTCCGGGTACGTATAGGAACAAGTGCAACTTTTTGCGGTTTAGTGTATTTATGTTTTTATTAAAAGTATCAATTTTCTCATCATTTTTACCCAAAAATGGTTTACCTTGTCAATGTTGTTCCTAGCAACTATTTTCGTGACTTTGCATTTATAGTACCCAATGCACTTTTTAAAATATTGAAATAATGCAGGGTTTAGGTAGGTTTATATATATTTTTTTTTATGTAAAAATACAATTTTTAATTAACTTATAAATATTTTCATTACTGGTATTTTAATTTCTTAGTAGTCTTGACTTGACTTTACAATTTTTTTAAATATTAATAAATTAGTAATACTTTAACAATATAACTTAGAACTCATGTAAGTTGAAATCTGAATTATTTGTATCTAAACTACCTATAATGTAATAATTAATTTTTAACATAATAATGTGTTATTTCAATATTTTTACAAGCGCAATGAGCATTGTAAATGCAAAAATCTCAAAACAGTTGCTCGGAGCGACATTAACAAGGTACACCATTGATATTTTTAATTTAAACATAAATACACTAATGTGCAAAAAAGTTTAGCTTGTTTCTATATACCCGGATTGCCGCAGCGAGCGCCTTCTATAAACTACAACAAAATTATTAACAGATTCAGATTTCTCGCCGCAGAAAATCCCCAATCACAAAATTTGATTAAAAAATATTGGTAAGGTACAATAAGTTAATCAGGAAATTAGAAAATAAATTTTTCAGTTGGATACTCTGCATCTCGGTTATTATAACGAAGCAAAGTTTGACCAAATCGCAATATTTTAACCCCAAAGAATATGCTGTTTTACTGGTGCTATTATTTATGGGACACCCTGTATAATAACATAATGTTATATAATAAAATAATCTGTACTCTTAACGTAACCTTTAGTTTGCTCTAAAGGTGTTATAAACCAAAGTTTTTACCCTAACCCAATCCTTATTCGGAAGTTCCTTCCCATATTTAACAAGAAACTGGTCGCACTCATGTTTTTTAGGTGTTACTTTATTTTTGATATGTTTTGCAAAGTACTTAGTTACAAGTGCTTTTTCCTTTTGCGTCCATCGAAGACGTCCCGAAATTTTATCCACTTTTGGAATTTTATTTTTGGCTGAATTTTTCTTCTTAATATTATTCATACTGCTGACGTGCCTTTTTTTTAATGGTGTTTCGTCTTCACTATTTGATTCAGTACTGTCCATCAGGCTTTCTTCGCATACCTCGATTGAGTCTGGTTCCTTTCCGTTATCCTCTTGTCCTTTTTCCTCGCTTATAGGCGATTCTGTTGCGTTTTGTTCTGTCCTTTCCTTTGAGCTTCCTTCCTTTCCTTTTAATAACTTTGTATTTGCCTTACTTGTAGGAAGTTTTTTTATAATCTTATTACCCACGTTCTCCTCCTCACCTTCAGAAGAGCTTGAACTATAGTATATATCTTTTTCCAATTGTATTTCGTTTATTGTTTTTCCTTGAAAAGATTTCCCTTTTTCTTTTTCGAGCAATAGCAGTACTTTTGCCACCTTTTCTGTCTGGTAAATATCTTGTGGGAGTCTACAATAAAAAAGTAAAGTATTTAAATATTTTTAAACTATAATGTTTATATTAAGCATTGATCTGTATTTATAGAACGAATTTACCTAGATATGCATCATGCATAAAAATAAATCTTATTATTTAACCGGAACAAATATGGCATTTACTGAAGTTGGGTTACAAAGGAAGTTAATTATTAAATAAAAGTAATTATGCTGAAATAATTTTGTTGAATTTTAAAAGTCAAAGAAAAAAAGTATATTATTTTCGGAGTACAACTGCTTCTTATGGTCGAATGCAGCTGCCGGATTTGCCTGCTTGGCCGTAACAATAAGAAAGTCCTTGTTGTTTTAGAATGTTCAAGTTAAACAAAATAGCCTGTAAAATTTACCTGTAAAATTCGGCATGTGTTTTCTTTGTGTGCCCCATAAAGGTGGCTAATTGCTCCATTTCTTCAGGTTGCATAGTAATTAGTTGTAAGGTTGTTGCTATATGTTTTCGAAATTTAGTAGATGTGAGCAGCGTAGGTCGTTCAGCTCCACAATTCTTGGCCAATTGACCACCTATCACTTTTACTCCGACCATCCATTTTTTTTGTGATTTCGGATTTGCAAACAAGTACGGATTAGATTTTGGAACTATTGTATCCATGCTCCTTATTTGTAATATGCAGTCTACATACTTCTGCATTTTTTTACTAAATAAAATTGGAACGGGTTTGGATCCTTTTTCATCCGTAACCACTCGTTTAAATTGCTGGCTTAGTATTTTCTCGACTTCAGTTAGTGACTGAGTAAATGCTTCTTGTTCAGTATTATGATATTCCTTGGTATATGTTTCAATTGTCAAATACTGAACATCTCCCACTCTTTTCCTATTAAACATGATTGTGTGTGCCAAAATACACTCAGTAAGAATTTTATATTGCTTTGGAAGATTTGTGTCATGAATTAATTCTTCATAGGCCTTTTCAGCTTGCTGATAGATATGATTTTGAAAGAGAAGTATATCGCTTGCTAATGGTAATTCTACAGCTTTTTGCCAGTTTCTCTCCTTTAGTGTCTTAAGGGCTAAACTGGAAACTTCGTTGCACCAATGTCCCTCAATAAGTTTTTGAAGATCTTTAATTTCTTGCCGTTTCGTGTCGAACTCTGCCCAAGTTATTGTTGGAAGTTGTCTTCTCTCAAGTATCACTTTATAAGCTACACTGCATACAACTTTTAGATTTGTTCCCATATGCAACGCCAGAGAGGGAGCTCTGAAACTTTTTTTTTGGGGATCATATCCACTAATATTCTTTGCTGCTAATACAAGACAGCTGAAAAGGTCAGGTTTGAGAGCATCAAAAAGATTTGAAATACTGGGATTTAATGATCTTAACTCTATCAACATCCTGGCCATTTCTCTAATCTTATTAGATATTAATGATGAAATTTGCACTCTTTTATGTCTTGACAAAAGTACTTCTCCATATAAACATATCAAAACATCACTTTTTGCAACTAAGCTGATGTCATCGGCAAGCATATTCTTAAAAACTTCGTCTCTAATTCTTAATGATTTTAAAAGAGTGTCATTTTTTATCGTTACAGAAGCCATAAATGTTTGAGAATCTGACAAACAATTTTGTCCCGGGTTACGAACATCAACTGGTTTACTTTTACATAGTTTTACATGTTTATACAATAAAGCTTTTGAGTAATCTCCCAAGCAATATTGACAGACGACATAATTAGTATTGGGATTTTTTGAATTTCTTACTGGGTTATTGACATTTTTCTCTACTTTCAAATGAAAATATCCTTGTTTTCTTAGGGCTTGAATCAGAGCTATTCGTTCTTTGTTTTTTGGACCAAGCCCTTGAATTTTCTTTACTTCTTCACGATCGGTGTGATGCCTTAAGAGATGTCGGGGAAAGTGTGTAATAATATCATCAAAACAGAAAGGACAACAAGTTGGCCTTTCTCTTGCTGACGGCTTTTTTAAGTATTTGTTATGAATCTCCTGCAAAAAAACCATATGTTATGTTTTGTAAAGGGTTGAGAAAATAATTGATTTGGTTGTTTACACGATGTTTTGATAGTTCGCTGATCATTTTAAAGTAAATACAATTCTTTAAAACGAAGTGTAAAAATAAAGATATACCCGGGAAGAGTATATTATTGAAACATATATTAAGTCTTACACAAATACGAAAATTACGTTATTTTTTAGAAAATTAAAGACTAGTTTTACTTCACTTTCTAGGCATCAAATGTACTTTTGCTGCTTTTAGAATTCACAAAATTTATAAAACAAATAGATACTTTAACGCTTTAAAAGATTATGCTCTACGTCAAATTGATCAAAATATTTTATACATGGTAATTATTTCTGCTGCCACCTAGTTTTTTTTTACCTAAGCAGTGAAGTGAAATGTCTTTGTTAAAAAAGTGTAAAATGCTAAATAAAGGTAATTCTCTGGTTCTATAACATTAAACTTACACGATATAACTGGGGTTGCGTCTCCATTTCGAAATTTACTGTATCTGTAACTGCTCCAAAACCATTTTCTTCATCCTGGTTTGGTTCGTCCTAAAAGAAAATAATTTCATATATTATTTGCCTTGTATGATAATTGTTACATAGCTCTTTATGAATCTTATCCTAACTAAAAATAATAATTACCTTGCTGGTTGATGGCTGACTAGCGGTAGACGTATGTAACGGCACTGATTTTTCTGTCTCCCTTAAAGTTCCTAACATTTTGTTTTTTCTTGAATAATTTTTTTTTATTTCACCAACCTGGAAGTTATCTTGGAAATTTTCCTCGTCCTTGTTTAAATCCTTGTTTAAAATTGACCCAATGATATCCTGATAACCATTGGACGTATCGGATGACACCGATGTTGTTGATGGACAATATTCGGATCCCGAGGACTCAAAATCAGAGAAGTCTGAATAATTATCTAGATTACTGATTTTAGAAGTGCTATTTTTATCATTCTGTAAGTTATCAGAGGGAAAATTCTTTTTTGATCTGCTGGTCATTGGTGCAATGTAATCGTTGACAATACAAGGGTGTAAGTTTTCAACTGGAAAGTTTTGGTGCATCATTGTTGCAAAGTTATTATTTGAATTATCACAAGGTATGTTTTCGCCTTGAAGGTTTTGTCCAATATTAGGTGCCTTTTCGTCATGAGGGTTATGGCTTACGCATTCGTTAATTTGACTGAGTATTGGTGCAATAGAGTAACTTCTGCTACATCCTGGAGTTGGATTTTCAGTTTGAAGGACCATTGGTGAAATGCAAACTTTGGTATTATCAGGGAGGAAATGTTTATCTTGTTTAGTCTTGCTGGTGATTGACGAAATATATTCGTTGACAATACAAGGATGTATGTTTTCACCTTGAATGTTTTGTTGCATCATTGTTGCAAAGTTATTGTTGGAATTATCAAAAGATGTGTTTTCGTCTTGAGGATTTTGTCCAGTATTAGGTGCATTCTCTTCTTGAGGGTTATGGCTTACGCCCTCGTTAATTTGACTGAGTATTGGTGCAATAGAGTAACTACTGCTACATCCTGTAGTTGGATTTTCAGTTTGAAGAACCATTGGTGAAATACAATCTTTGGTATTATCAGGGAAGAAATATTTATCCTGTTTAGTCTTGCTGGTTATTGGCGAAATATATTCGTTGACAATACAAGGATGTATGTTTTCACCTTGAATGTTTTGTTGCATCATTGTTGCAAAGTTATTGTTGGAATTATCACAAGATGTGTTTTCGTCTTGAGGATTTTGTCCAGTATTAGGTGCATTCCCTTCTTGAGGGTTAAGGCTTACGCCCTCGTAATTTGACTGAGTATTGGTGCAATAGAGTAACTACTGCTACATCCTGTAGTTGGATTTTCAGTTTGAAAGATAATTGGTGAAATACAATCTTTGATATTATCAGGGAGGGGATATTTATCTTGTTTAGTCTTGCTGATCATTGGCGGAATATAATAGTTTACAATACAAGGATATATGTTATCACCTTGAAAGTGTTGGTGGATCATCGTTGAATTATCACAAGGTGTGTTTTCGTCTTGAAGGTTTTGTCCAATATTAGGTACATTCCCTTCTTGAGGGTTATGGCTTACGCCTTCATTAATTTGACTGAGTATTGGTACAACAGGGTCTCCATCCTGGAGATGGATTTTCAGTTTTAAGGACCCTCGGTGGAATACAATCTTTAGTGTTATCAGGGAAGGCACTTTCATCTTGTTTCGCCATTGTGGACGGAAAATTATTATTGTTAATACCGTTAAAATCAAGATCATCTTCAGAGTGATATGAGTTTATAGATGGCGAGTGAACCTAAAATGGGTTTAAAATGAAAGTCTATTCAACAACGAAATTACTTTCAAAGCCATAAATAATTTATTTAGAAGTAAACCGGCTTTAACCTGCAGGAATCTTGTGTCGATTTTTTTTTCTTAATATTTTAAATAGGGGAACAAATTCATCGATTGGCAGGTGATTGATGGGGTTCTTCTAAATATTCCCGAAAATTATTAGCAACTGTAAAAATCTATGAATCTTTAATATTTTCAATCCCTAAATTCGTACCGATCTTGCTACTAATTTAGGAGAAGCCAGGGAGAATTTATTAATCATTATGCCTATCTAATTTTGCCTTTAAAACGCATATTTTTAAAAAACGTTCTTTAATTTTTTTTTGCTTAGGTATAGCAAAAATTTGTGGCTGAAATCCTTCATAAACATTAAATCATTAATTTTTTGAACTAATAACTTACCTCTTCATCATTAGAATTAGGTGAGTCTATCATCAAACCAGCTTCACGAAGCGTGTCAGGCACAGAAATTACACTCAATTCTTCTGAAACAACCGCCAACTTATTTTCAACAGCCAATTTAACTAACATTTTGGTACGGCTTGATCTATTCATGTTAAGTTTATTTTAAATACACTTTCCTAAAGAAACAGGTCTTTTACCAAGTTATTCGGTTATTTTAAATAAAAATAGGGCAAAAACGCTAATTATTATATCTAACCCACGAGGCTTCATGTTAATATAAGACTACAAATAGTACAATTTAATACAATGCAGGGCTGTTTATCATCCGTAGGATGAAGTGACATGCGCTTATTGGCTTCGTATAATCGACATACTTACTACAGTTATATATTAATGGCTGCTTATAATCGGCAAGATATATGCATAATATGACATATACGCGTATGGGCTTCGTACAATCGGCGTACTTATATTCGATGGGATGCTTATAATCGGCAGGATAATGATCTGACTTATAAGCGTATGGGCTTCCTACAATCGGCGTAGTTGCTACAGTACAACAGAATAAATTAAATATTTTCTGCAAGACTGGCAACATTGTTAGGCTTCGTATAATATGAGAGCTGTAAACATCGCAAACTGATATATACTCCTGGGCTTCGTAATACTGTAGATTAACTACATCACCAAAATCCCCTTACCCCGCAAAAATCGGGCTGCCCTTCACCAGTGGGTTGTAGTGGGCTTCCTATCATGCGGTTGCCGTGTATATATATATATAGGAAGGGTAGTCGTTGCTGACTAGTTAGGGATAACGATTTGGGTAATATTGGGCTTTGCAGCAAATGAAAGTGTACTCTTTAAAGTTGGTCCAAGCTTTCGGAAATCTTTATTTCCATCATCAGGGATACTACAATACAAGAAAATTTACTGAAATCAGAGTGAAGCTCTTAATTCAACAAAACAACTTTAGTTACTTACAACTTTTTAAAGACTCATTCGAGATTTCTGAACAGTTTAACGGGATGCAACTCCCAATTAATTTCGTGTTAGCCAGTTTGGATGTGATTTCTCTTTTCAGTAACGTTTACTTAGATATAGCTCATAGAGCGATTAATAAAAATTGGTACCGCATTAAAGACTATTGTAACATTGAAAAGAACACCTTTTTAGAAATTATCTCTTTTTTATTCGATAACACTTATTTCACTTTTGATAATAAATTTTATAAACAAATTTTTGGAACGCCGATGGGATCTTCAATATCACCCATTTTGGCTAATTACGTCATGGATGATATCCTGGATATTGTCATACCGGTTTTATCTTTTACTCCATTATTCATAAAAAAATATGTAGATGATATCATTTTAGCTCTTCCGGAGGATGGCATAAATGAGATAGTAGATACTCTCAATGATTTTGATCAACATATACAATTCACCATTGAGACAGAATGTCCAGAACGATCAGTGCCGTTCTTGGATACACGTTTCATACGTACACCAGATAATAAAATTCTTATAGACTGGTACCGCAAACCATGTAGCTCTGGTAGATACCTCAATTATTTATCCTACCATAAACAAGCCATGAAGGTGAATTTAATCAAACAAATGAAAACGAGAGTTTCGAAAATTTCTGATGCTTCTTTCCTGAGGAAAAATCTAGATGTCCTCTCAAAACTCTTTATAGATAACTCGTACCCTCCTTCACTAATTAATAAAATCTTATTTAGAACCACGAATGATACAATCTTAAATATACCTAACATTAATAATAACACAGTGCTAAATGCAGTCCCAGTTAACTCAGTCACAATTAAATTTACTTCATTTCCATATATAAGAGAGATATCACCGCCAATCATGAGAATAATCAATGATTTTTGTAACATCAAAATTGCCAATAAGTCTGTATTAACTATTAAAAATTTACACTCACGTCTGAGAGACAAGGTCCCAATTGGCCAGCTCTCGGATGTGGTTTATATCATTCCATGTGAGGATTGCAATAAAGTCTATATTGGCCAAACGGCCAGACCATTAAATAAAAGAATTGCATCACATAGGAGTGATTGTAGATTACACCCTGAGAGATGTGCGTTGGCTGAACATGCCAATACACTTGGTCATAATATGAACTACGGCTCTACTAAAATCTTATCAACACAGGCGATTTACACAAAAAGACTCTTCCTGGAGATGGCCTGGATTTCTCAGATCCCTAATAACATGAACAGACGAACTGACATCAGCCATTTAAGTGAGGTTTATGCCTATTTATTGGCGTTAGATAAAAATCCCACCCTCCACAGAGACATTGGTAGTCAATAAAAAATTTTAATAATAATAAAGTAGAAAATTAACAATTCATAACTAATCAATAATAAATATCTACAATTAAATAATAAACAATAATAATAATAAATAATATAAATTATAAATTAAATAAACCTCATATTTATAAATCACATGATTGTTTCCGGATATGTTTCAAGCGTTGCATACACACATTTGAATCAACACCTCAACCAATAGAATTAAGGTCGATAAGGTTCTCTTCTTTTTGTATCTAGTATCGAGAGATACACCAGGGAAGTCCTTTGTGGAATGGTGGCACACCACAGAGTAATAGTGGATCATTATTGCTCCTATAAATTCTCTACGCGGATTTCATCAAAGAATACCGGTACAAAATGGCCGTTTCCGTAAGCATGGTCGATAAAGACCAGTAATTTTATTTGAAAATTTAAATCATTTTAATCTGTACTGTCTTTTTAATTAATGAATTATGGTGTGTTTTGTATGTGTATACCAACCACAAGAGATTTTGGCTTGCTGCTGTTTCAGTGCTTTCGAATTTTACTGTTGTTACTACTAGTAATTAACTACAAATTTATGAACATCCTCAACAAAGTTGTAAGTAACTAAAGTTGTTTTGTTGAATTAAGAGCTTCACTCTGATTTCAGTAAATTTTCTTGTATTGTAGTATCCCTGATGATGGAAATAAAGATTTCCGAAAGCTTGGACCAACTTTAAAGAGTACACTTTCATTTGCTGCAAAGCCCAATATTACCCAAATCGTTATATATATATATATATATATATATTATAGTAAGGGTAGTCGTTGCTAACTAGTTAGGGAAAACGATTTGGGTAAAATTGGGCTTTGCAGCAAATGAAAGTGTACTCTTTAAAGTTGGTCCAAGCTTTCGGAAATCTTTATTTCCATCATCAGGGAGACTACAATATAAGAAAAGGTTGACTGAAATTAGAGATAAGCTCTTAAGTAAGTAATCAAGACAACCGTAGTTACTTACAACTTTGTTGAGGATGTTCATATAATTGTAGAGAATTACTAACAGCAACACAGCAAAGTTTGGAAGCATAAGCATATATATATATTATATAGTAACACCGGTACTATGAAAAGCCCACCTATAAGTCCATGTATGACTGCCTACTTTCTCTAAAGAACTGTTTAGTACAGCATAAGGTAACTAATTAATAAATATTTATTGAAATTAGCAAGTTTAAAAAAAATTAAAATTGACAACTTTGAAATTTCCTAATATAATTCATATACATAGCGTTTAAAATGAATGAATTCAACGATATTGAGTTCTCGCCGCCCGACTACAGCGGTCATCTCCGGTCGTAGACTTGGAACGGGTTCCGCCCATTCTCCGACCCTTGTTGCTTGCTTGTTCGCTTTCTACCTCTCAGTACCATTTCAGACTTCTTTAGCCGTAGCAGTGTTGTACATTTGTATCCCGGTATACTGTTTTGTGGGTGTTTTCAGTTATTCAATTGTGTTACTTTGTGTTTTCCGATCACTTTTTGTTATTATCTTGTGTTTTGTGATTGTAATTTTTGAAGGTATGGATTCAACCATTGATTTAATTGCTTTTGATTTAAATGAGGCCTGTAAATTTCATGATCGTGTTGATTGCTCGCTGTGTACAATGAGTTATAGGGTAGTCGTGGCATATTGTAATGAGGAGGAGAATAATACTACAGTTACAGTTCTGATTTATTATTGAATGATTCGTTCTTGTATCTCATTAACAATGATACGGTCTTAAATATAAATGATAATGATATGCTTAAATATTGTAATAATGACGATAGTGATAGTAATATTCTCGACTTTAAAAGCTTGACATTTAATTCCGTTAATTTAAATTTAGAAAATACTGTTGATATTAATCAACAATTGAATATGTCTGAGGTTGCTGTAGAAGATTCTAGATTAGATTCTCCAATTATTTTTCAAAATTTATATAATTGTATAGATAATATACTTGAAGAAAATTCTAACAAAAACTTAAGTTCGACAATAAATTATAATGATTTAAGTGATGTAACTGAACCAAAATGTAAAAAAATTAAATTTGCTACATCTGACCGCGAAACAAGCTGTTCCGCATATTCTCCTATTTCCGAAGTAGAAATTGGGGAAGATAATATCATGTACGACAATAAGCCGTGTTTGAATTTAATAGAGGTACTTGACGAGCAGGTCGAGGTGTCGTCAAGGTTACCTAAATTGTATTTTAAATCATATCTTATTCATGTATTTGATACAACTCTAACAGAATTTTGCGGGACAGCTGAAGTATATGAGATTGTGGAAGAACCATCAAAAGTAAAGGTGGTTGAAACTGTTGAGATTCTCACTTCTCCAATTATATTAAAACCATTAGATCGTGCTGCAGTTACAGCACAACCCAAAATTAATAATAGAAAACCTTACACGGCGAGCGATCTTCCATATAAAAGTGAGCTTGACAAATTTTTGCAACCTAAACCCAAAAAAAATATAACAACTAGAGATGTACGTCGTAGCTGTGGAATGATGAAATCATTGTTTCACAATTACTTTAATAAAGACGACAAGGTGGTGGTGGAGGGGGAAAGTTTCCCCCTCCGGGCCAACAACCCGGAGGAAGTAGCGCCGGCGCGCCACCTTCCGGGGCCGGGAAGAACCTTCCCGCCCTTCAGAAGGCTGGCAGTTCTGGGACAAAGTCGGTCACGTCGAAACGATGTGATCAACTCCTGAAGCATGCATTGCGTGCTCTCAAGGAGTCGAAGGGATGGGCGTTCCTTGCGAAGGAACAGAACATCACTCCGGCAATGGTCCAGAAGAAGATCTCCCGCCTTTCGGATGAGGCTATCGAGAAGCTCGATACCAACCTGCCAGTCCCAGTCAGAGATATTCTTGTCATATGGCTGCTCTTGTCCATAGGGTTATTTTAAACAATAGCCCTTCCTACTTACTTTTGAAGCTCGTCCGTGATAGCGATGTTCGTGGGACGCGAACGCGGCATTGTGTCAGGTTTAATGTTCCAAGGCACAGAACTGTGATGTTTCAGCGATCTTTTAGATATAATGCCGTGAAGATATACAATTCCCTTCCCAGAGAGGTTGTGGCTCGCGCGAATATGGCGGGCTTTGGGAGAGCGGTCAGATCGTTTATTGTTGGGGCGCGGGGTTAGAACATTTCCGGGGATTGATTCCTTGTTTCTAATTAAACTCAAAATGTATAGTCAGTTATTGATATGAAACGTATTGGATTCACTTTTGAATGTATATGTATTATTTTTATTTCTCATTTTTTTAATTTTTTTTTATTCCATTTGTAGCGTAGTATAAATGTAATTAATTTTAAATTTTATTTTTTACAGACGGTTAGATGAGTAGCTATGCTAGATCTCGCCGTCTTTTAGTAATAGCTTACCAATGTAATTTTTTGTGGAAATAAAAGGCATTTAATATTATTATTATTATTTAACTTTTTCACAGGTTTTTAGTTCCTGGTTAGAAAGCAAAATCCATCGGTCTTAGAGACAAGATGGTTTGCTTTGTGAATGTGTTAGTAACACTTAATTTTCTCCTATGACCCTTCTCACAATTGCACACGTGTCTAAGATGACTGACTTTTGGATTGGTAAGTATAGATCCCAATGTAATCCGAGTTTACTAATACTGGTTTTTAGTGTTTTAGGTATTTCCCCCGTGGCGCCCACGATGATCGGTAGTACAACCACAGAGTTCATGTTCCACATTTGGCGGATTTCGTCGGCTAAGGGTAAGTATTTGCTAATTTTTTCATTATATGTTTTTGTTATGTTTGTAGCCAGTGGTATGGCGAAATCAACAATAAGAGTCTTATGCTCGTCTTTAAAACTGATGACTAAATCTGGAATGTTATTTGTAATTGTTCTGTCCGTTATTATTTTGCGGTTCCAATATAGTTTAATTCGCTCATCTTCACACACCGGAGGCGGTTCGTACTGATAGTATGGAACAAGATCTGTTAGGCCCATATATTTTTCCCTGAGCTTTTGGTGGATAATTTTACCAACCCTGTTATGCCTATCCAGATATGCCTTTGAGGCTAACACGGAACAACCCGAGATTATATGGTCTAGGTTCTCATTTTTCTCATGACACATTCGACACTTGACTTGTTCGATCTGTTCTCCCAAGATAGTCCTCCTGTAGACTCTTGTTGCAATGACCTGGTCCTGAATTGCCGTCACAAATCCCTCTGTTTCAGTAAAGAGGTTTCCATGCCGCAGGTAAGCAGTGGAGGCTATTCTGTCGATGGAGTCATTTTCTATTGTAGCCAAATATTTTCCGTGCAGAGGCTTACTGCGCCAATTAGCCAGTTGTTGCACAGGTGTTAAGGACATTTCAAGCGGGTTAAAATCCCTATGAGCCAACTTTAATGGGGTAGCTTTTTTGTCTGCTAGTATGACTGCATGATGAATTTCACTAGATTCCGCTTTGCTGTAAAAGTAACTCCTCAAGTTTTCCACCTGTTTACTATGCCTGAATGTAACATCGGGGATTCCACGTCCACCCAGTTTCCTGGGTAAGTGGAATCTTTCTATAGCCGACTTAGGGTGGTGGGCACGGTGTTTACGAAATTCCACACATCGTTAAGCTCTGTTTTCGTCCATTTGATCACGCCAAAGCTATAGGTTATGGATGAGGTGGCATAAGTATTTATCGCTCTTGCCATGTTTCTAGCTGATAATTTGGAGCGTAGAAGGGAACGAACTCGTTGCAGGTAGGTATTAGTTGCTTTTACTTTAGCTCCACGGTGGTCTAGGTCTGTATCCTGCAAGTATCCCAGATATTTGTATTGCTCTTCCTCCTCCATACCCTCGACGAAGCCCTGGTCTTGATTAGCCTCGTAACCTGCATGTCTTACCCAAACGCCTTTTTCAATCCCGTTGATTCTGCATTTGTCCAGCCCAAACTTCATTTGTATATCGCTACTGAAGCGACCGACGCAGTGTAGTAATTCTTCTATATGCTTAGAGGATTTGGCATATAGCTTCAAGTCGTCCATATACCACAAATGACTTATAGGCCGATGAGATTGTGGCAGGGTATACCCTTTTCTTTGATTGTTCAGCATTGTGGTCAGCGGTCTTAAAGCCAGGCAAAACCACAGCGGGCTCAATGCATCTCCCTGGAATATACCACGTCTGATCTGGATAACACCCGCATCCAGCGTGCCTTGAGGTGTATTAAGCGTCAGTTTAGTATTCCATTGGGTCATGACATGCTTCAGGAACTCAGTAATATGCCTCTCGACTCCGTACAGTTCAAGAATATGCGAAAGCCATGAATGCGGCACGCTGTCAAACGCCTTTTGGTAGTCAATAAATGCTGTATATAGGCAGCCTTTGGTGCTTTTTGCATGCGACATAATCACCGAGTCAATAATGAGTTGCTCTTTGCACCCTCTTGACCTTTTTCGACAGCCTTTTTGTTCCTCATCCAGCAATTTATTGACCTCCAGGTGGCGGTAAAGCTTTTCTGATAGAACAGAGGTAAGTATCTTGTACAGATTGGGGAGACACGTGATTGGGCGGTATTGAGCAGGATTCTCAGCGCTAGCTGAATTCTTGGGCAACAGGTAAGTAATCCCACTCAGCATGAATTGTGGAGCTTCTTCCGGATGAGCAAGAAGGTAAGTAAAACATTTAGCTAACTGTGCATGTGTAGCCTTAAACTGCTTATACCAAAAGTTCTGTATGTGGTCTCGTCCAGGAGCTTTCCAGTTCAAGGTTTTACTTATAGCTTGTGTCACTTGTTCCTCTGTAATCCTCCAGTCAAGCATTGTGCGGATATTAGCACTATTTTTTCTCTCATCAGCTAGCCATTTTGCGGGTCTATGCTGAGCTGAGTTACCCCAGATATTCTCCCAAAAGGTTTTAATGCCTTGCGCAGTTGGGACCTGTTGTACTGGAGTTGAGTTATTAGTATTGGTGTTACTGAGGCTTTTATAAAATGATTTTTGGCTCGTGGCAAATTGTTTATTCTGTTGACGCCTAGCGTTACTTATTTTATATCTCTTGAGCCTTTTCGCCATTGCCGATAGTTTTTGTTTTAGGAGGTCCAAAACTGTTGCCATAGAAGGATTATCGTTATTTTTTTCCCTGTTGAATATTGTTTCTGCTGCCTTAGTGGTTTTCCTGCTTGGGTTAGGTCTTTGGCACTGTGTAAGTATACCTATAGATTTTCTAAGTAGTTCTATTTTCCCATTGAGTCGTTTTTCCCATGGCGGAATAGCATCTGTGCCCTTCCTTACAGAGGTTTTGGGCAACAGCTTCTGCCCGTTTAACTTAAGTGATGTACATGCTCCAGTATATATGAGACTATGCACTTGTGATATGGACAGTAGTTCAGTAATTTTTAGTGAAATGATGTTGTTTATGTTGTTTAATATTTCTACTGTTTTGGTATGGAAATTGAGTTTTGGCAGTCTCGGCTTGCTAAAGGGTTCCATACCATCATATTGCATATGAACTCTTTCGAACTCCAGCTCCGCCGGTGTTGGCTCTATTTCTGTGACTTGAGGAGCCTCTGTAGGTTGGATTATTGGTTCTGCCTGCGTCATACCTAACTCCAGTGATACTTCATTTTTAATTCTGTTAATAGTATCGCTCATGAGCCGGTTACCAGTAAAGAGTGATCTACGCTGATCTAAGATATTTTGAATAGTTTTATTGTTTAGACTCGGGTACTTTTCTAGCATTAGTCTGTGCACTTCTTTGCTATAAGGGTTTTTTCCAGTTTCCAAACGAGTAATTTTCAGATAGCATCGAACCAGGTATTCGTTCATATCAGGTGTCCACATGGTTCTTTGCCTTTGTCTATTTCTATTTCCGGCTGAGGTGGGCTGAGGTATAAATCCCCCAGCAACACCGACAGCCTCATTGGAAGTGGAGGGTAAAGGTGGTATCGTTTCTTCCATTATTCGTAAGCCTTGTCGTTCGCGTTGGTCGATTGCAGGTAAATCATCCCGACGGTTCCGACCCGGGTCCTGCTGCCCCGGCCCGCCTGAGTATCTCTTATGCCTTGTGTTCACAGCGAGAGAAATCTCGTTTGGTGAGGTGCTAACACACCAAACGGTTTGTCACCATTTACCCCTGGTGACCCAGGTAACTCGGGACCGTGTGGTCGTCACTCCACAAATAATATGACAAGTCATATTACCCCCGTGCGGGGTTATTATTATTATTATTATTATTATATAAACTAATATATTTTAGGAAACATGGCAGAAACGACCAAGGAATCGATAAAGCGACTCGAAATGGTAGTATATGAGTTCAGTAAGTAATAGAAATGTTGTTATATACATAATATATTGTAAACTAATTCTTAATACATGTTATTATCGATTTGATGTAGAATACCAGCAAATGAAGTAGACAAAATAAAATTATTCGGTAGTAATTTGAATTATTGTAAATACTGAATTATTGTTGTTGTTGATATATTATATATAGAGTTTAAGGTATGGGAACAATCGTGGATAAAATTGACACCATCCACGAATATCAAGTTGAAAAAACAAAACTTGTTCAAATGTGAAGATAATATGTCAATGGCTCATTGCGTCTCGGAGGACTTGTACATGAATAAGGGTATAGCCAAAGAATTTAGGTAAATAAGATATATATTTATAGAAAAATTACGTATTTATTAAATTATAACATCTCTTCTTACTAGAAACATATACGAAGAATTAAAAATATATACAAAACTTAAGTACTTTGTGAACGTTTCGGATTTTTGGCTGATCTGACATCTATGGAACCCGCTCAGATTTGTATGAAAACAGATAATCTAGTAGAAGCTTATCCTGAAGATTTGGAAGATTCTTTAGCAAACGAGTTGATTCAACTAGCCACTCTATCAAAACAGTTTGAAAAATTGACCGACGAATCCAATGAACGTTTTTTGTATCGTATCATTGTAGATAACGATCTTTGCTCGACGTTTGCCAATGCTGAAATTGCACTTTGCATGTATTTGTCAATGTTAGTCACTAATTGTAGTGGAGAACGGTCATTTTCTAAAATGAAACTCATCAAAAACAGACTACGAACGACCATGGGACAATATCGATTGGCTGATTTGACACGTTTAAGTTTGGAAAATGATATCCTCCGCAATCTCTCTTTTGAAGAATCCGTTATTACAAGTTTTGCCCACAAAAAATCGCGAAAAGTTAGTATTCTGTAATTGTTATACGCTATGTATTCTTAATTCTCATTAAAATCAAGTACATAAGTATATGATTTAAAATGTTTCATTCTTATCACTGGGATATTGAGCTCTATTTTAAGGGCCCCCACCACACCTGGCCCCATGACATTAATTTGTTTGATCCGGCCCTCTCTCTCTCGAGTCTCGAGATGACACAAAAAATTTAAAATTCTTCTAAATGTTTTCTGTAAGTCAAAAAATTATTAAAATTGATTCCTTAATAATGGAATTAGAGCTTATCGACGTGTATTCTTGGATATTCGATAATCGATTAGGGTGGTGTATTCGGTTCCTCGGTTATAATTTGTAAATATTTCGAATTGTTAATGTTGTTAATCGCAATTATCGCGATAATTAAAAAATTATGTGATTTTGAATCAAGGTAACATATTAAAAACGAAAACATTCTATTATTTACAACTTGCAAAATATATTGGTTATACCATTGTCGCTGGTGGGATATAGATTATTAAGTAACATGTACATTTAAATTCGATATGGGTAAAACTTAATACTTAGATTACTGCAATATAAAATTTCTCGAATCACACAAATCTCAAAGATGATAAAGAACCTGTTATCTGGGATAAACATGTATTACAGAATATATGTCTGGCTCCAAAACATCTCATTATGGACTTGCAGTCAGAAGAAATGAGTTTCCCGACCTTATTTTGCGATCGGAAAAAAAAATAGTTTCCTGAAAACTGTAGTTATGGTAAGCAACAAAGGTGCGAGCTCAAGCAGAAAATAGACGCTTCGCTCGAAGTGATTTTATGCTGTATATGGCTAAGAAACTACAGCTGATTTATGTAGTTAAGGCGATATCGACAGCGTTATGAAAACGATTGGACGGAGCAGAAAATTATACTTCTGGCGACGTTTTAAATCCAACAGTATTGGAAGAATTGATTAAAAGTGACGCAGGATACATGTTCCTGAAACAAATTACCAATTCACCCGCTTATTGGAAGAATCAAGAACGTGCGCTCTTAGGAATCATACGCCAATTTAACATTCCTACCATTTTCTTGACAATTTCGGCCGCTGAGAGCAGGTGGCCTGAATTGTTAGTGCTTGGTAAGACTAATCGATAATAGAGAAATCAGTGAGGAAGAAGCTCTAAAACTGCCCTACAGCAAAACCGTTCGATTAATTTGGTAAGTACCCTGTTTTCCTTCTTTTACAAACTTTAATTGCTTGTAATAATATAATCGATGCATTGGTTCATTAGTTCAATAGTCCCTTCCGACATTCGTCCCTCCAATGCCAAAAACGCAAAGCACGAATTTGCCTGTGAGCCTATACCCCTCCACAACCTGTTGGTTGTTCCGCGAGAGTGTCAACTTTAGCTTGGTTTCAACGCTTAAAGCGAAATGTACTTGATTCATGGTTTTGCCATTGTAAATATTGGTGGATACTGAAGTAGATATTAGCGATTGTGCCACATTCCTGATTTTGGCAGTATTGTTGATAGTGATTAAGCGTATTCGTGGTTTTGGTGCCTTACTGTTTTTTTAGAGAAAAAATGAGTTCCCGTACAAAAAGACTAGTGCAGCTTGGCAGGAAATTAAATGGTAAAGAAGTAATTGTATATTATGGGTATTTTTATGCATTATATTTGAGGCAAAGTACAGTTACCGCCATTTTTACAATGTGTGGTTAGGTTACCAAAAATTCTTGGTTAATTGCTATGGCTTCGTTTTAAAAATAACCTGTCAAACAATGAAAACCATAACAAATTTCCAAAGAGTAACCAGATAAGATGATAGAGGTCACGTGATTAATCAACTGATTGATCATGTGCCCGCTATTTACCTGTATTGGTTAGGGCTTATGCTTTATGCAAAAGCGTGTGTGATTTGCTTTATTGTTCGAGTGCTATGGTCTGCACTAGTTAAAATTATTAAAATTTTGAAATTTTTGTGTTTGGCTTACTTATAGTAATTTCCTAATAATTTATTATTGGTTTTAGGTGAATGCTCCACGACAAGTTTTTTGACACAATTACCGCATGAATCTTCTGGAAATAATTCTGTAAGTAATTTGGAACTACACGAAACCGAAATTTTGCATCCTGAAATTCTCCCATCTATGTATTTTCGGAAATCAATTGTTCAATGATTTAGATAACTCAGCTGCATCATCTGACAACTCGTCAAGTTCTTCAGAAACAGACAGTGTTACTTCGGGGAGAAATTCAGATCACGAAAAAGAAATCCGTTCCAACCAGATGACTGAAGAGCCCAAGCAAAACTAAATTTCTAAAAGGAAGCTAAAACATGAGACGGCGGAAGGGAAAAAATATTCAAAAATCTAAAAGAGTTAAAGGAGAATCATACACTAGGCATCGCGGAATTCAAAAACCACCACGACCTCTTTTAGCAGCTCCATGTCTGGCAAAACCAAAACAAAAATGTAAGGATTTAATAAATGATCAGACCGAGAAAAAATATATAGAGAATTTCGTAATTTAAGTTCTTCTGATGATCAGAGACAATTTCTGTGCAACCGCATAGAACAGAATCGAAAGAAACGCACTACGCGAAATCTAAAAAACTCATGAAAAACCTACACCGGTAGTTATTACTTGACAATCAATGGAACAAAGTTCACTGTGTGTAGAGAATTTTTCATTGACTACGCTAAATGTGACCGATGCTTTTGGTTCCATAAAAAACGCTCTAGCAGCGGAATACTTGAAAAAGATAGACGCGGGAAGCATACGCCTTCACACGCGTTATCCGAAAATAGTGAAAAATTTATACGTGACCACATTTTGTTTTTTCCGTCCGTCAGTCAGTCAGAAAAGTACAAAAAAATGCTTAGACGCATAAATAATAATATATATTTATAGAAAAATTATGTAGGTATTGATTAAATTATAACATCTCTTCTTACTAGAAACATATACGAAGAAGTAAAAACAACTAAGTAGATACCTATAAATAACTATATTATATTAATTCTTTTCACCGATATAAAACCGTTTATTACGAGTGTTAAATGGTTCAGTTATAGCATACAAGTAAATTATTTACTGTATTATATTACTTTGTTTTAGGAAGAGATTCAATAATATCGATACCTTAAAGGGCCAATGTAAAGGAATTGGGGAGGTGGTTTTTTTAAAGCATAATAATATACAGGGTGATTCACGACGAGCTTGCATTAGAGCTTTATGGAGAACTACTGAATATATGTTTCTGAAACTTTGGGAATTTAGGTTTATCGATATGCTCTCTTTAACTAAAATATTGACATGTTTCTGTCATTTCCGGTTATACCGGAAGTAGCTGCCTACTTTCGTTTTTTAAATGCAACATGGTAATTTTTATTACACTTTTCGATTAAGCATTAAATACTAAGCACATTTTATAGAAAATGTTTTTGTCAGACTCTAATAGTTTTTGAGATATCTGGAATTTTTGTAATTATTTGGCAAATGCATGACGATGAAATAATCCATATAATTTTTTTACCTTGGCGCTTGGACTAAACATTTTTGCTCACCGAATAGCTAGAAGATCATCAAGTCTCAAAAACATTTCAAATTCGGCATAAAATGTACAGGGTGGTCACAATTCAAGCCTCATTGTTAAAAACTTTCTTATTTTAAATGGAACACCCTGTATATTTTTATTTAATTTGATGGCAAATTAGTTGTTCTTTATAAATAGTATTTACTGTCCTATACCTATATCAAAGCGTTTTCTCAAAAAATCCAATTTTATTCCGAAAATACTATTTGTTCAAGTGTGCTATGAAAACAATTGTACTTAGGGTACTGATGTCTATACAGAGGAAAATTAATAATGGCGGCAATATTTTCTAGTGTGCTTTGACAAGAAAAACAATTGTCTGATATTTCTTGGCGTATTTTCAAACTGTCAATTATTCTGTTACTAAAAAATGTCACGCTCCGGATTTTCAAGTGAAGATTTTTTAAATTTATTTACGGTTTACATTGAATGTGGTAAAATTAAGCTAAGAGCTTGTCGAATATATCGGGATAAATATCCGAATAGGCCTATTCCCACACCTGATATTATTAGAAGACTAAATAATAATTGTTTAAAATTTGGATCATTTGAAGCCAAAGTACGAAGAATTAAACCAATACTGGACAATGAGGTATTTGAAGTTACCATTTTAGCCTATTTTTACGCTTTCCCAAAAGACTCAATTCATGAAGCTGCAATGCAATTAAGAGTTTCGTATTCCAGTATACAAAGAATTTTAAAAAAATATGGCTGGAGGCCATATTCATATGCCCAAGTTCAGCATCTAAAACCACAAGATTTGCCAGCTCGAGTCGAACTTTGCGAGTTTTTTCTAATCAAAACCCAAGAAAATGAGCAATTTACTAATTCTGTAATATGGAGTGATGAAGCCAAATTTACTCGTAATGGTTTTCATAACAGACACAACAGCCATTATTGGGCTCACGAAAACCCCCATATTGTCAGGATAGGACGTTACCAGGAATCATTTCAATTTAATGTTTATTGTGCTATTAAACATGACCGTATATTTTGCTTACACATTTACGACGAAAATTTAAATGGTCAGAATTATTTGACAATTCTTGAGGATCAGTTAGAAGAACGTCTGGATGATTTGCCGCTCCAAGAGCGAATAAATGCATGGTACCAAAACGATGGGGCTCCAGCACACAACGTCCAAGTTGTTAAGACTGCCCTAAACAGACTTTTTCATGACCAGTGGATCGCAAACCAAGGTCCCTTCCACTGGCCAGCTCGTTCGCCAGACTTAACTCCACTGGACTTTTTCATCTGGGGAACCATTAAAGATAAAGTTTACGCGCGTCCCATCACCACGAAGGAAAATCTAATTGAAAGGGTGAAGGCAGCATTTCAATCTCTCACTGCACAAGAAATTAGGAATGCTACAAGAAATAGCATGATGAAAAGAATACATAAATGCTTGGAAGTAAATGGCAATCATTTCGAACATATTTTAAAAATATAATCAAAAGATATTAGGTATAATTTTCAAACACATTTTTAATTAAAGAATTTAAAGTTTATTAACTTGTTTCCTTGCTATTTTTAAAAAAATAATATTTAAACCATTAAATTTAAAACAATTTAAAACAATAAACTGCATTTTATTTATAAATTATTAAGAAACACTTTAGAATGTTGTATTTTCAAGCAATCAATCACTATTCCTCCGTATAGACATCTATATTATATAGTAACACCGGTACTATGAAAAGCCCACCTATAAGTCCATGTATGACTGCCTAATTTCTCTAAAGAACTGTTTAGTACAGCATAAGGTAACTAATTAATAAATATTTATTGAATATAATTTGCAAGTTTTAAAAAAATTAAAATTGACAACTTTGAAATTTCCTAATATAATTCATATACATAGCGTTTAAAATGAATGAATTCAAAGATATTGAGTTCTCGCCGCCCGACTACAGCGGTCATCTCCGGTCGTAGACTTGGAACGGGTTCCGCCCATTCTCCGACCCTTGTTGCTTGCTTGTTCGCTTTCTACCTCTCAGTACCATTTCAGACTTCTTTAGCCGTAGCAGTGTTGTACATTTGTATCCCGGTATACTGTTTTGTGGGTGTTTTCAGTTATTCAATTGAGGCGTTGATTTCAAAAACAACATAAGTCCAAAATTGCCAAAATCGAGTTATCAGCGGCATCTAGTAGAGTTTCATGTAAGCTATCCGATGACATAAATAGTTTCCCTAAAAACGACACCTGTGCCGAGTTATTGCCGTTCAAAAGCTGGCTAGTTCGGCAAAAACAACATATGTCCGCGTGGTTTCTAGTAAAAAGAACATAAGTCCAATACATGTGCTGTTTCCGTTGGAATTCAACATTAAATTAATTTCTAAGCGTATCGCTTGTTTACAAAAATAATAATTCAGTCTATACGTTGTCGTTGACCGTGTTCTAAGGGTGCTGTTGTTCAAAATAGTTTAAATATGGACGTAGGTAATAACAATGGTATGGAACCTGTGATTGAGCAAACTAAGTGGCCCAGGAGGAAGCCAAAAAAGTTAAGAAATACTTTGGAAATAAGGGATGCGAAAGTAAAAGGTTTATAACATATAAACCATAAAAACAAACTAGTTCCAGCACGTGTTACCGGTGGTAATTGCAGGTATGTGATTTTTTTTATTGTTTACTCTTTAGTTGCTGTTTTGTGTACATTTATTATTTAGTAGGTATTAAAATAAAATTACAAAATACAGGTTAATTTTTTCTTTTAGATGCAAGCTTCTGAAGTGTTATGAGAAAATTCATGAAGATTGGCGACCGAAAATTTTGCAGGATTTTAATAATATGCAATCAAAAACGCACAGGATTCTCATTTAACTGGTTTAATCACGTTGAAGCTTATTGGTAGGCGCAGAACAAGGCGTAACACTCCAGAAGAAAGGCAAAAACCACATGCATCATCTTATTCGTTCAAAATAATATATGATGGAAAAGAGCTCTTGGTATGTAAAACTGCTTTTATGCATTTACATGGTATTACTCCAGGTAGATTACGAAGAATTCAAAACCATTTAGTTTCTCATGGTAAAGCACCAAGCGATTTAAGAGGGCGTCATTCAAATCGCAATGCATATCCGGAGGAAGTACTCCATGCAATCGAATGTCATATTAACAGTTTCCAACCACGACAGTCCCATTATACCCGGCGCAAAAATCCAGAACGTATGTTTTTAAGTGAATCTCTGACAGTTAAAGAGATGTATAAACTGTTTTTGAGAGAATATTTTTGGAATATTCCCTATAAAATTTACTGGCACATTTTTAAAAGTAGATTTAATATTAAATTTGGGTTTAAATTGTGCCGAGTGTGACTCTCTATTGCATAAACTTAACGATAGAGATATAACGATCGAAGAAAAGGGCACGCTTTTAGTCCAAAAAGAGGTACATCTAAGAAAAGCGGAAGCATTCAGAACTATAAAAAAGGGTTATAAAAGTAAAGCTCAAGCTGGAGAAGTACTTTGTTTTACTTATATGCAAAATCTTCCGTTACCTCATATCCCTACAAACCCTGTATTCTTTTCTCGGCAATTGTGGTATTATGTATTCGGAATTCACGATTTAGCAAACGATGATGGTATCATGTACGCCCACCATGAAGGTCAATGTAAAAAGGGTGCAAATGATGTTACTTCAATGCTTCTCCATTATTTAAATAACAGAAACTTACATTCCCGCAATTTGGTACTATTAAGCGACGGATGTCCAGGTCAAAATAAGAATTATGTAATGCTCCATTTACTTTATATGCTTGTACATGGTTTCAAAATATTTGATAAGGTGGAATACATTTTTCCCATGAGAGGTCATTCATACTTACCAAACGACCAAGATTTTTCATTGATAGAGAAAAAAAGAGAAAAGTTGGGAAAGCTGAAGTACCGGAGGAATGGGACAAACTTATTCTAAATGCTCGTGCACACCCTTCGCCTTTTAATTTGGTAAAGGTTAATGTGTCTCACAAGTTCCCATTCCTGAAGGATTAGAGCTTAATATTCTATACGACAGACCTAATGAAATAGCTCCGGTCAAAATACAGAACCTTAAAAACCTAATGGGATTTCTTGAAAAGCCAGGAAACAAAATATTTTATGAAACTATATTTTCTTGCAGTAACGGTAATGCTACAGAAAGACCGATAGACCTCGATAACGAAGATAACAGCAGCGGCTGTGAAGATTAAGCATGCTTTTTTTTTAATTTTTCTGCTAAATAAGAAATGAGTTAATTGAATAATTACCGGTTAAACCCAACCAGCCAATGTTCAAATTTTTATATATGATTATTTAACACGTTGAAAGCCATCTGTACAGCCGGCTGTCAATTGACATGGTTTCTAAAGCGCCGAATGAAATATATGGCGTATTACGAAAACATCATAATATTTTTTTTAGTATACACTAAAGTAGTTCCATAAAACCAAGAAATACATAACATATTTTTGATGTGTAGACAGATTTAGCCAATGTTGTGTATTGTTAGCCGGCTGTACAGGTGGCGTACAACTAAAGTTAGTATTTAGAATTTGCCATTTGTACAGCCGGCGGACATGCATTATCCCCACTACAATGCGTAAAACGCGTGGGATTTAAAGGCGCGAACGCGACATTACCGTTAGTTTAGTTTCTTTGTGATCAAGTTTGTACAAGGTTTAGCAGTTTTACAAGTAATAAGCGTGTTTAGTTTATTTTAATGTAGTTTGTTTTATTACAAAGTAGTATTCTTAGTGTCTATTACATTTTTCTACCGAACTACCATATTATTCGGGTAAGTAAGCGATTTGCAACGATTTTATCGCTCGTTTTAAGACAGCATTTTTATTTTAGTAATTTTAATGAATATGAATTCGAACAAGAGGCCGTTGAGTGACAAAGAATTAATGGAAGAAGCGGAAAATATTTTTCTCGAGTCAGAAAGCAGCGACGTCGACGATGAGAACAGTGATGATAGCGTTAGAGATCCGGACTTTCAGAACAGTTCTTCCAGCTCTTCAGAAGACAGTCCTTCCGATGTTTCTAATGATAATCCTGAAAACAATCAGACAGTAATTTCTGAATGGAAAGAAGTAACTGGAAATAATCAACAGACCTTTGCATTTGAAGGAAATGAAGGTCAAAACCCAAACTTAGCTACAACAAGCAGTTTTACAGAATCAAATGCTTATTTTCTATTCGTAGCGGAAGATTTGTTAGAAACAATGGTTGTAGAAACAAATCGAAATGCAGAACAAGTAATAGCAAAATTAGGTAGACCAAAGTCCAAAAGCCGGCTGTCACTTTGTAAGGCTTACTGGAGCATACATCCCATATATAAGAATAATCTAGTTCCAAAAATAATGCCAAGAAACAGATTTTAATCTCTTCTACGCTTTTGGCATTTTTCAAATAATGAAGATCTGGCAGCAGAAGATAATCGTCTTCATAAAATCGAGCCATTAATTTCTCACTTTAATTTGAGATATAAAGAGGTAATGCAGCCGGGAAAAGTGATCGCAGTTGATGAAAGCATGGTTCCCTTTCGTGGTCGACTAAAATTTAGACAGTATATTCCTGGAAAACGCCATAAATATGGCATCAAGCTTTTTAAGATGTGCGATCAGAAAGGATATACATACTCATTTTCTGTTTACCAAGGCAAAGGCGCAGATCGGGAAATATCTCTTCCAACAAGTACAGTGATGGATTTGTGTAAAGATTTTTTGGATGAAGGGAGAGTTGCCGTTAACGATAACTTCTATACCAGCATTCCCCTTGCAAAGCAACTTTTAAGTCAGAAAACTCACTCGGTTGGGAAAAAACAGAAAAGGTTTACCAAAGGAAGTCGTGTCAGCAAAATTAAAAAAAGGGGAAATAATAGGTAGAGAAAATGAAGACGGAATCGTGGTCTCTAAATGGAAAGATAAAAGAGATGTTTTAATGCTCTCTACTTGTCACACTTTGGACGTGGTAAATACAGGAAAACTAAACAGAAAGCGTGAAGAAGTACAAAAACCTAAATGCATTATTGATAACAATGCATTATTGAATACAGCACGAAATAGAAGAGACTGAAGAGAAGTGCAAAAGGAATAGAAAAGTTAGAAAAAGATGTACATACTGTTACAAGAAACTAGCGGCACAGCAAGATTGGAAAGTAGCAGCAAAATCAGCTAAAAGAGTAACTACTTCTTGCGACACTTGTATCGAAAAACCTTTGATTTGTATTCAGTGTTTTCCCGATCATTTTTGAATTTATTTCTGTAATGAATTTTACATATCTATAACATATATGTACCAAATAATAAATACATTTTTCTTTCTTTCTTTCTGATGATGATTTTTTTTTTCACGTTCACATGATCTGATTGCCAAACCAATGGTGCATGTTCACTTGTACGCCGAACAACACTTCTATACGGGGAATTGCATGTAACCTGTTGACCGCCGGCTGTACAGGATGTCAACTTTACAATTCCCAAAAATGCCATGCGGCGGTTAACGTGTTAAAGAATAACTATAACGGTTACCAAGATAAACGGCTTGTATCGATTTTCTCAAAACAACATTTTTGGACTCAATTGTGTTACTTTGTGTTTTCCGATCACTTTTTGTTATTATCTTGTGTTTTGTGATTCTAATTTTTGAAGGTATGGATTCAACCATTGATTTAACTGCTTTTGATTTAAATGAGGCCTGTAAATTTCATGATCGTGTTGATTGCTCGCTGTGTACAATGAGTTCTAGGGTAGTCGTGGCATATTGTAATGAGGAGGAGAATAATACTACAGTTACAGTTCTGATTTATTATTGAATGATTCGTTCTTGTATCTCATTAACAATGATACGGTCTTAAATATAAATGATAATGATATGCTTAAATATTGTAATAATGACGATAGTGATAGTAATATTCTCGACTTTAAAAGCTTGACATTTAATTACGTTAATTTAAATTTAGAAAATACTGTTGATATTAATCAACAATTAAATATGTCTGAGGTTGCTGTAGAAGATTCTAGATTAGATTCTCCAATTATTTTTCAAAATTTATATAATTGTATAGATAATATACTTGAAGAAAATTCTAACAAAAACTTAAGTTCGACAATAAATTATAATGATTTAAGTGATGTAACTGAACCAAAATGTAAAAAATTAAATTTGCTACACCTGACCGCGAAACAAGCTGTTCCGCATATTCTCCTATTTCCGAAGTAGAAATTGGGGAAGATAATATCATGTACGACAATAAGCCGTGTTTGAATTTAATAGAGGTACTTGTCGAGCAGGTCGAGGTGTCGTCAAGGTTACCTAAATTGCATTTTAAATCACATCTTATTCATGTATTTGATACAACTCTAACAGAATTTTGCGGGACAGCTGAAGTATATGAGATTGTGGAAGAACCATCAAAAGAAAAGGTGGTTGAAACTGTTGAGATTCCCACTTCTCCAATTATATTTAAACCATTAGATCATGCTGCAGTTACAACACAACCCAAAATTAATAATAGAAAACCTTACACGGCGAGCGATCTTCCATATAAAAGTGAGCTTGACAAAATTTGCAACCTAAACCCAAAAAAAATATACCAACTAGAGATGTACGTCGTAGCTGTGGAATGATGAAATCATTGTTTCACAATTACTCTAATTTAGGTGAGGTTTGCACAAATTTAACAACGCCCACTATTGGAAAAGTAATTAAAAGGCAGGTTAATCTTTTTAAAAAATGTGCCACTGCATTGTTTAGTCCATGCTTTTATTAATCTAATTAAATTGTTTTAGTATATTACTTTGCTTTAGGAAGAGATTCAATAATATCGATACCCTAAAGGGCAAATGTAAAGGAATTGGGGAGGTGGCTTTTTAAAGCATAATAATATATATATATTAATTTTTTTTGAAGTAACACCTGTTATATCGGCCAGAGTGGCCGTAAGATATTAACTCGAGTTAACGAGCATAAGAGATTATAGATAAAAATTTTGACAAGGTCGATTTTGTTTCCAATTCAACCTTTGCTAATCATGTTGTCAACTGCAAACATTCTTTTGATCTTGAGACTGGTACTAAGGTTTTGCATGTTTGTGACAAGGGTATCACCCTTAACTTACTTGAGATCGTTGAAATACACAAGGCTTTAAAAGACCCAAATTTGAATTGTATTAATGACCACATTAATTTTTCTTGTTTAAATTTCTTCAATTCTTTAACTTTCTTGACCAAATGATTACTTAACTTTTTATATTTTTTTGTTTTTTCCTATTTTCACTTAACCTTTTTCACCCCCCTTTAAATTTTACCTGTCGTCACTTCTCAAATAAAACAGCTCCAGTTCGTATCGCCACCTATCGGTTGAGGGCCAAACTTTCCTCTCCCTGTTTTGAAAAACCTATATTTTTATTTTTACGACATATGACACTCCATGGCAGCACGTTCGGATTTTTGCTTATTCATTTACTAGAACTTTTATGATCAGTTCCTACTCCAGTATGCCTCTTCCTTGTTACTAATATTTCACTTTATTCCCTTTGTTACATTTTTGTTACTTTTACCTGAATCTGTTAGCTTGTGACATTGGTTTTCTTTCTCTGACACTTTAACCTAAGAAAAAAATTTTTTTAAAATTTTTTCTTTCATCTTTGAACCTCGTGTCGAGATGAACCATCTTTACAAAATGAATAAATTTTATATAAAATTCAAAATTAAATAAAAATTTTTAATCATGCATTCGATTGATTCGTTTTTAAGAAGAAAACTTTAGTTTTTTATTTTTATTCTTTATTATTTTTGCATAATCATATAAAAGTTTTTTCTTTTCCTGCTTTGTTAGATAAGAAAGAGTTTTCATAATTTTTACTCTCCTTTAATTATACTACTTTATTGAGTTAATTCCATTTCTTTCAACTATTTTTGCTTAAACTCAACTTATTTAAACATCTTTTTCTCCTTTAGAGTTTAACATAGTTTAACAATGTCATAAGTTCCTTCTGATGTTGTATTTTTCACTGAGGATGAAGGTTTAAGCCTTCGAAACATGTATGTTTTTATTAACGGTTATTAAACTAGTGGAGCAGACTGTGAGTTTATTTACCTCCTCCATATATATATTATTTAATAACCAAGCACCGGTACTATGAAAAGCCCACCTATAAGTCCATGTACGACTGCCTAATTTCTCTAAAGAACTGTTTAGTACAGCATAAGGTAACTAATTAATAAATATTTATTGAAATTAGCAAGTTTAAAAAAAATTAAAATTGACAACTTTGAAATTTCCTAATATAATTCATATACATAGCATTTAAAATGAATGAATTCAAAGATATTGATGATTGGACAATAATAGTATTATACTTTAACATGACTTAGCAGTAGGTATAACATATAAATGTAGAGTAATTTGAGTAAGCTATAAGTAAATAAAATTAAATTTTAGGTATTAAAGCTGGCATTGCCAAAACTTGGTTGTGAACTAGACAAGTTGTATTGGCCCAAAGTACAGGCGTTGATTTCCTTAATATTCAAGAATTAAGTGGTTGAAGTATCAATATGTATGTAAATTTATTTATATAATTTTTCTAGTGAACAAATTGTTATCTGATCTGTATAGTAAGTAATGATAAAGTAGCGGGTGTTCCAGAATGTAATACGTATCGTTTAAGTTTTAATGTAATACTGTACATGTAACAGAACTATAATAAATAGTGGCGTGTAGGGCTATTGGCGAAGGTTCACTTAAAAAACCAAGCGCGCCGAAAACCGGAACCTCTTGGGTGGCGTGGAATCCGGAAAACTTGTTTGAGTAACCTATAAGCAAATAGAATTAAATTTTAGGTATCAACGCTAGCATTTTCAAATATTGGTTGTGGGCTTTATACAGACCCAAAATGATGTGATGATATTTGTGACATTTAAAAGTAGAAGTATTAATATGCTTATAAAATTATTTACATAATGTTCCAACTCGAATAGTTAATTATAGCTCAATCGGCATAATTCATTCCACATCATAGATGACAGAATACAATCTTTAGCACCATATAACAGTACCGTCATTTGGGGTGAGATTGATAACCGGGGGGTGAGATTGATCAACAAGTCGCAGTTTCATAAATTTAAATCTAGCGCGCAAACCAACGGTTAGTTTCGTTTTTCGCTACCAGGTTTATGAAGCGATGACATGGCCGAATAACATATGCACGTGTCGACCTGCTAATACGCTGTGTTGTTTAAAATAATTACATTTAAACATTGTAGCTGTTTTTACTGACATTCATAACTTCCAGAACTTTGGTTGGTAAGTCAAATTATAATCTAATATTGAATAATTTGCCTGTATGACAATATTTGTTAATGTTTTCGGGCGCCATATTCTACAATTCAATTATTTCGGATATCACATTGCGAGGCTATAATTAAATTTATGTGATGGGGTCAGATTGATTGCACATGCGGGGTGAGATTGATCAAGAAATTTATTGATCAATCTCACCCCGCAAGACATTAAAAGGCTTTTTTTAGGGCCGTACTGATCGTGTTATTCTTTTTTAGCAAATAAATCATGCCACGGCAATATAAAAGGAAACTTGGTGCACGAAAATATGCAGATTATGACCCCCAGACATTAGAGGCAGCGCTAGTTAAGGTAACTGACGATGGCTGGTCATTACGCCGTGCTTCAGTGGAGTTCAAAATTCCATTTGGCACCCTCAGAAACAAATTTTGTGGTTTACGCATTAAAAAATCGGGGGGCCAAACGGTCTTCTCGGAAAATGAAGAAAAAGCCTTTATCAAATCTGCTAGTTTGTGTGGAGAGTGGGGGTTCCCATTAAGTATTCTGGATATACGAAACCTAGCCAAAAACTATTTAGATAGCAAAGGCCGCACTATAATAAAATTCAATGATAACGTGCCGGGTAAAGATTGGGTTTATAGCTTGTTGGAAAGGCATAAAAATGAAATAAGTCAAAAAATTGCCACGAATATAAAAAAATGTCGTGCAAATGTTTCGCGAGAAACTATAGTTGACTATTTTCAAAATTTAAGCGACACACTAAAAGACATTCCTGCTTGTAACGTCTTCAACTATGACGAGACGAATTTACAAGATGACCCTGGCAAAAAAAAGATGCTTTTTCGCCGGGGCACAAAGTATCCAGAACGTGCATTCAATTTTACGAAGACTGCCATAACTGTTATGATGTGTGGTTCTGCATCTGGTGTGCTATTACCCCCATACGTGGCTTACAAGGCTGAGAAGCTGTGGCAGCAATGGGTAGAAATGGGACCAAAAGGGGAACCATGTTGCAAAGAGAGGTGCTGCATTTCCGGATCGCGTTATAACAGGACGCATCATGGATGGATGGATGCCCAGACATTTACAGAATGGTTTCAATCATCTTTTTTGCCGCATGCGAAAAGGTTACCAGGACGTAAAGTGTTGCTGGGGGACAACCTTTCGTCGCATTTTACTGATACTGTTATAACGCAATGTCAAGAAAACGACATTGCTTTCGTCTGCTTACCCAAGAATTCAACACACCTAACTCAGCCTTTAGACGTGGGATTTTTCCGCCCATTTAAGATTGCATGAAGGGACGTATTGACGAATTGGAAGGCCACACATAAACAGCAAACATCAATAGATAAGAAGGATTTTCCTCAACTGCTTGCCTCCACTCTCGTCGAAATGGAAAAAAAATCTGACCATGCCATTAAGAACGATCTCATCAGCTCATTTCAAGCTACGGGAATCGTGCCAATAGATCCGGAGAGAGTTTAACGCAAAATTCCAGTTAATGATGGAGATATAAGTTGGCGATGTTAATGATACCCTTTTAAACTATTTACAACAACAACGATTCTTAGCAGCACTCACAAGAAAAAATATAAAACGCAAGAAGCTTACGGTGGAGCCTGGCAAAAGTGTAACAGCAAGCAATGACAGTTCTAGCGATTCAGATGTCCATGAACCACTTACTAATGATGATTCAGATGATGAACCTTTCGAAGACATTGATGGGGTTGTTCAACAAGAAACTGAATACTTTCAACCACAATTTGAAGATTTGGAAGTTGGAAAATTTATATTGGTAAAGGTCCTAGGAGGATCTAGAAAGAAGACGGTTTACCGCTACACTGCAGTAATACAGGGTGTAAATGATGAAGGAAAACAAGAAATTGAAGTCTTAGGAATGAAATGCTCTGATAAGACACGAAAATTATTTGCTCCCCAATTCGATGATGAATTTATAGCTGACATAGAAGACGTAATAGCTATTTTACCAACTCCTACTTTTAATAATTTTAACGATAAAGTTACTTATTTATTCGAGAAGGAAATCGATGTTCACGAAATGTAACAATCCTTCACTTTTTCCTATATTTTAGTACATGTTATTTCGTTGTATAAAACAGTTATTTTTTGCATTTCAACCAGAATATAAATGTTTATTTTAATAGTCTGACAATAAAATATTTTGTTTTGATGTTGCCTTACTAATTTGCCTTTGATCAATCTCACCCACAGTGAACAATCTCACCCCATACAATATAAAATTCTATAACTTTTAAACCGTATGTCCGAAAGAGATTCGGGTCAGATTGTTCAGTTTGTATGGAACTCCTATGCATTCCATGCATTAAATTTCTTGTGATCAATCACACCCCACTTATAGTACGAGGTTGTTCACGACATTTTTTCTTTTTACAGCTTTTAATTAATTATTTTTATATTTTCTTATTATTGGATATTGTTCCTGACACTATCCTCTATTGAAACAAGTTATCTATAAAAAATATTTATTAAACAGCTCGCACATTGACGCGAAAGAATTTTTTTTATGATCAATTTCACCCCAATCGACGGTAATTCCATATAAACTGAGTAGGAACAGATTTTGGTCTACAGGCATTGTAAGAAGTACACAGAATTTTTTTTTTGTGTGTGATAACAATATCACTTGAATATGTATTTAAGATTATTATGTTGGAAAGTTATCAAATAGGAAATAAGGACACAACAAAATTAATGTTAAATATCAAAGCACAAGCTCTTTGTATTGTCAGAATATAATATAGGTACGCAATTTTGTTACAAAAAATAAGATATCAGGTTTAACAAAATAAATAGTTATTAATAGTAGATAGAGTTGGTCGGTTGGGCCCTGCACCCCTTCCCCGGGCCCCCTCCACTTTTTGATTGGCCCCCCGCCCCTGGTCTCTGATAGGTTATTCCCCCACCCAAGCTCCGCCCCCTGGCCTCTGATAGGTTGTTCCCCCATTCACTTCTGGTGAGAGTAGAAGGAGAAGAGAGCGCATAATAAAAGCTGGGGAGCTGCAGGTTAAGTTCATTCATTCATTCCTACATTCAAAGTAAAATATAATAGTAGTAAGTTCAAATTAAAATATAACAGTAGTAAAAGTTGAGTGAAAAAATAATAGAATGGATATAGGGGAGTTCTGTCTAAAATGACATACTTGGGTAAAATGACACACCCCACTTATTTTAAATTTGGCGCTCTTGAGGGGCCTCTGCTGGGTGTCATCCGGGTTTGTGTTGGCACTACTGTATTTCTACCTAATGGCGTCGTTGCAGCTAGAGTGATTTTGTTGTAGTGTGTTTATTAAAGAAATTTGAGTATTTAATGTAATATTGAGACGAAATTATATAAAAATTCCAAGAGCAAATTAATCCACAAATAGTGGTAATATTAGTATGGTTATTTTTCTTTATTTTGTTAATATATTAACGCTGTTATTGTCTAGAGGCATGCAGATAATTTCTAGTTTGGGTATCGATGCTTTTATAGTCAATAAGTGTAGAAGGGTAATAATGGGTAATTTAAGCGCTAATGGCTTTTCAGCGCACAAGGGAAGTTTTAGCGTAAAAACCGTAAATTGTAGCTAAAATGTTACAAAAGCTCTATCTTGTTCTATATGAATTTTATTTAAAATGCGATACGGTATATCACAAACTAGACTGGGTTCAAAAGTCTTCAAATTATCCAAATCAGTTATAAGTGACCGATTAAACCATCCAAAGCCCTGGGACTCTCTTATGCCCGAGGGAAGAAGCTTCTATAGAAAGTTAAATGCACTTATACGGGATAGGAATGGGATAAAGATAACAGTGACAACAGCTACTTGGACGTCCCGTTCCGTTGGAAACTACATGGCCGTAACCGCACACTATTTAGATAAGTAGACAATGAAAACAATATTGTTGGGCTGCTTTCATTTCACAGATCGACACACCTCTGAAAATTTGAGAAACAAATTACTAAGTATTTTACAGGATTGGAACATATCCGAAAATATACAGGCAGTAGTTACAGATAATGCTCGAAATATTACAGGAGCAATAAAGTTAACAGGTTGGTCCCATCTCCCATGCTTGGCACATACCATAAATCTTATTGTTCAAGACACACTAAAAACGGTAGAACCATTGCAGAAAAAAGTAAAAAAAATTGTGGAATACTTTCATCGTAGTACTACCGCTGCAGAAACCCTTTCATCCATGCAAGTACAAATGTCGGGAAAATCGTTAAAATTAATTAACGATGTTGTGACACGTTGGAATTCTAGCTACTATATGTTTAGCAGAATTTGTGAAATTCAGGCACCACTTGAAGCAGCTCTTGGTATATTGCATAATCCCGTTGAAATACTTAATGCAGATGAATGGATCGTTTTAAAAGAAATTTGCACAGTTTTAAAACCTTCTGAGCGTGTTTCTACAGAATTAGGTGCCGAAAAAAGCGTGAGTGTCTCAAAAATTATACCTTTGATGGACAGTTTGCGACAATATCTAGGTGAACTTTGCGTTAATGACATTACAGCTTCAAACTTAAAAACAAGTATGGTTAAAGGCACCCGGGTACCAGGTTTAATAGGATCGAATATAATGCTTTAATTTCTAAAGCGACATATTTAGATCCTCGTTTTAAGAAAAAGGGATTCAGTGATGAAAATGCCGTCATTAAAGTTAAAGATCTACTAACATCTGAAATGTCAAAAATTCTAAAAGAAGATGAGCCTATAGAAAATGAAAATTTGCAGTCAGATAATAATGATACCGACTCTGGCGATAAAGATTCAATATGGAAAAGTTTTGATGCCAAAGTTTCAAAGAGTAGATCAACTTTAGCGACTTCAATTATTGAACTAAAACAATTTCATGAGGAATCAAACATCAAAAGAACGGACGATCCTCTTTGCCACTTTGGCAAAATTAGCTAAAAAATATTTAAGTGTAACTGCTACTTCTGTCCCCAGTGAACGAGTTTTTTCCAAAGCAGGACAAGTGGTATCAGAACGTAGAAATAGACTTCGACCAAAGAATGTTGAAATGTTAGTTTTTCTAAATGGACATTTTCACTTGTAATTTGTAATGCATAGATGGTATTTCTTCATTAATATTTGCAATTTGCACCAAATTAAATGTTCTATTTTTATTTTTCTCTAAAAATTATTAGGTATAACTTTTTTTTAAATTTAGCTTAAAATGTGTATAATAATATTGTTTAAGTGTATTTGTCATGTTTCTGTATTTATTGTTTCTATTCTATAAAAGTTCTCTATTTACCTTAAATAATAAAAAACAAACAAGAAAATCGTATTGCATATTTCATTCCTTTAGTCAATTATCTGGTTATATACTGATTACAAAGTATCAGATATAAAGTATCGGATACTTGTAAGCCAAATATCGATATCTACTCGTTACTTGTAAAAGTATCAGTTGCACAACTCTACTCGGTACCCTTTCTAGGGCTGCTGCCGAGAGCGGAGCCCGACCGGTTGTCGCGGGCCCCAGTGGGTCCGGACGACAAGGTGGCGGTGGAGGGAGAAAGTTTCCCCCTCCGGGCCAACAACCCGGAGGAAGTCGCGCCGGCGCCCCCCCTTCCGGGGCCGGGAAGAACCTTCCCGCCCTTCAGAAGGCTGGCAGTTCTGGGGCAAAGTCGGTCACGTCGAAACGACGTGATCAACTCCTGAAGCATGCATTGCGTGCTCTCAAGGAGTCAAAGGGATGGGCGTTCCTTGCGAAGGAACAGAACATCACTCCGGCAATGGTCCAGAAGAAGGTCTCCCGCCTTTCGGATGAGGCTATCGAGAAGCTCGATACCAACCTGCCAGTCCCAGTCAGAGATATTCTTGTCATATGGCTGCTCTTGTCCATAAGGTTATTTTAAACAATAGCCCTTCCTACTTACTTTTGAAGCTCGTCCGTGGTAGCGATGTTCGTGGGACGCGAACGCGGCATTTTGTCAGGTTTAATGTTCCAAGGCACAGAACTGTGATGTTTCAGCGATCTTTTAGATATAATGCCGTGAAGATATACAATTCCCTTCCCAGAGAGGTTGTGGCTCGCGCGAATATGGCGGGCTTTGGGAGAGCGGTCAGATCGTTTATTGTTGAGGCGCGGGGTTAGAACATTTCCGGGGATTGATTCCTTGTTTCTAATTAAACTCAAAATGTATAGTCAGTTATTGATATGAAACATATTGGATTCACTTTTGAATGTATAGGTATTATTTTTATTTCTCATTTTTTTATTTTTTTTTATTCCATTTGTAGCGTAGTATAAATGTAATAAATTTTAAATTTTATTTTTTACAGACGGTTAGATGAGTAGCTATGCTAGATCTCGCCGTCTTTTAGTAATAGCTTACCAATGTAATTTTTTTGTGGAAATAAAACGCATTTATTATTATTATTATTATTATTATATTAACTAATATATTTTAGGAAACATGGCAGAAACGACCAAGGAATCGATAAAGCGACTAGAAATGGAAGTATATGAGTTCAATAAGTAATAGAAATGTTGTTATACAGGGTGTTAAGGAAATGACGTATTATATTTAAACCGGCAATTCCTGAGATGAATACAAATTGAAGAAAAATATCCTCAAATGGCGCTTTCAATTCATTTAGCGGTAAAAATGACCTGACGTCAAACCAGGAATACCTCTGTACCGCACTGCAGCACATCCGAATTCTCACCGGTGTCAGAATTACACCTTACACTCTTTAAGTTTGAAATACCCAACTACGTAACTAGGTCAAATGTCAATGACCTTTTGACTTTTGATTGGCTGATTGAATTTTTAATGTAATTTTATTTAGGCCACACACATACCCTTACCTTGTCGGTCTTATTTAAAAATTAATGTCAACTTCTATAAAAACTTATACAGCGTTTTAGTAAAGAAACCGGCACATCACATAACCCATAATCGGAAAACTTCACATGAACACTGGCCAAAACACACACAAAAGTCACTTGGAGACATCGTTTTTTATTAACATTGGGTTGTCTCGCCTAGATTTGTATGAACTTTTGTTTTTAATTATAAAACACATTGTAAAATGTAAATAACCTAAATAACATTTATTTGAACTAAAAATGACGCATTTAAAACACGAACTGTCAAAAACTAGAAATGTATAATTGCAATGCATCTTTTCCGGTAGATTCCTGCGCATTCACCAAAAAAGGTTGAAATAAATAATTATAATATTATTATTTATTGTTTTCCTTCACTGCTGTAGATACCAATAAAGATTAAACAACTTATTAATCGCTGCTCTGGTGCTTTATTAAATTAAATTGATCATTTCCCATCGGGATTTTAAAACGAAAGATTAGCCACATCTCTAGTATAAATCGACAGGATAGAAGTTGACATTTGCTTGACAACAAGCGGCTTCGCGCGAAAGAGTTTTTTCGGGATATTTAATCAACTGTACAGTGCGAATAAGTGGGAAAATGTTTAGTACATACAGAAAAATCAAGTCGAAGGCATATTAGAAAATGTTCCTTTAGTAAGAGACTGGAAATCGCAAGGTCACCGGATCTTACATCATGCAATTTTTTTCTATGGGGTACGATGAATAAAGAAATAGTTGATAAAGTCGAAGATATTGGATGCAGCAGATAAAACAATTGCTGAACGTTTTAGTTTATAAAGTGCCAATTGTGTCCTATTTGTGTGTTTGTTAAAGAATGCATTAGTGTGTAACGATTTTGTGTGACAAGGGTTTGTTCGGGTTTGAAATTGAAAATTTGAAACATGTGTGTGTTTCTTTAAGTGATTTATGGTAATTTGTTCAGTGTTTCACTATTTGTTTTGTGTCTCTGACGATATACAGGGTCATGTTCTGAGATTGGAAGAAAAACGCCGAAGGGGTTTTAGTGGGGTATAAGCTTTACCCACTAAAACCAAAAAAACTTTATGTGCCCTGGATTACTTGCTAGTATACTGGCACCTGGATTCACTTCTATTTGGATACTAGGTAGCTAAATATTTATTTTTATAAGAATCTAAAGTTTTACACGAACAATTTGGCAACATTGCGCCAGAACATCTGTTTATTACACAGCTGCTCAGTGTAATGTGACTGTGCCGAGGAGTTGTGTGTGGGTTTATGGGTGAATTACCCCACTTTTTAAACGTTCGATTTGAAAAAAAAAATATGTAGCGCTTCTCTAGGACACCCCAGGAAGTCACCCATTTAAATATAATACGTCATTTCCATAACACCCTTTATACATAAAATATTGTAAACTAATTCTTAATACATGTTATTATCGATTTGATGTAGAATTATATATATATAGTTGAATACCAGCAAATGAAGTAGACAAAATAAAATTATTCGGTAGTAATTTGAATTATTGTAAATATTGAATTATTGTTGTTGTTGATATACAGGGTGCTGATAAAGTCTGGAATAATCGATTTTTCTTGAAAACGCAAAACTTTTTCGAAAAACGCTCATACCCGTCGATTTTATTTTATTCTTTGAAATTTTTTGGCGTTCTTCAATATTATACCGGATGCGCCAAAAACGCTAGGCAAGTGTCAACTTCACTTTTTCAAATAGAACACCCCTTTTTTTCTCCAATATTCAGATTCCTCTCTAAACTCTAGACAAGTTTCATATAACATATTGTATGGCTAAAGTCAACAGTAATTGAAATACAGGGCCCACAATAAAAATCAAGGTATAATTTTAAGGTCTAGGTATTTACCTTCTTACCGGTTTCTACATAATAACTTAGTTACGTAAATGTCAAAACATTTAATATTTACTCCAAAGTTGTCACTTTTACCCATAAAAATGTTTCTAACGGAAGCTGAGAGAATCGAAATATTAATAATAGTAGGATGTGGAGATCGAAAGAGAACACAAATAGAAGTTTGTGAGTATTTTAATGATAAATATCCAAATAGAGAACACATAAATCAGGCAACTGTTTCCAAAATTGTTAAGAAGTATAATGAAGTTGGTCACGTTAAGGATAAACCTAGAAGTGGACGACCTAAAATTTCCGACGATGTCAAACTTGATATTCTAGTTTCGTTGGAAGAGAGACCACATTCGAGCACAAGAAGCATTTCTCAAAATGTTCAAAATATCCACGATTCAACGGTGGCAAAGTTCCTGAAAAAGGAAAAATGGCATGCATATAAATGTCAAGGAGTACAGGAACTTTTAGAAGGCGACCCTGACAGAAGGAATGAGTTCTGCGAAATTCTCATGGATAATTACTTGATTAACGATGCATTATTTCCGAGTAACATAATTTTTTCCGATGAGGCTACTTTTTTCTTGGATGGCATGGTAAATCGTCAAAATTGCCGGTATTGGTCCAGCGAAAATCCCCATTGGTTCCGAGAAATTCATACCCAGCGGCCGAGAAAAATTAATGTATGGGCAGGAATAATTCGGGATACTGTTATAGGACCCTATTTTTTTGAGGAAAATTTGACTGGCCAAAGATATTTGCAGTTTCTTGAAGAAGACCTCGCTCCAGCGTTGATTGCCCTATTTCCCGATCGGAACATTCCTGACTCACATGATACAACTATGTGGTTTCAGCAGGATGGTGCACCAGCCCACTATTCGGTCGAAGTCCGTAGATACCTGAATGAGTTATTTCATCATCATTGGATAGGTCGACGGGGTGAAATAGAGTGGCCTGCGAGGTCCCCCGACTTAACGCCATTGGACTTCTTTCTGTGGGGCTATATTAACGAAAGGGTTTACAAAAATAAACCAGAAGATATTGATGTTCTCAAAACGCGTATAACAACAACCATAAGACAAATTACCCCAGAAATTGTACATAATGTACAGTTAGAATTTGTTTAGAGATTGGGACATTGTAGAGCCGTAAATGGACACCATTTTCAACACTTACTCAAATAATTTTTTAGATTGTTCACTGTATTACCAATTTCCTGTTAGAATTTTTTTTCTAGCCTAAGTATTTGTCATGGAAAACAAGCTTTAAAATTATACCTTGATTTTTATTGTGGGCCCTGTATTTCAATTACTGTTGACTTTAGCCATACAATATGTTATATGAAACTTGTCTAGAGTTTAGAGAGGAATCTGAATATTGGAGAAAAAAAGGGGTGTTCTATTTGAAAAAGTGAAGTTGACACTTGCCTAGCGTTTTTGGCGCACCCGGTATAATATTGAAGAACGCCAAAAAATTTCAAAGAATAAAATAAAATCGACGGGTACGAGCGTTTTTCGAAAAAGTTTTGCGTTTTCAAGAAAAATCGATTATTCCAGACTTTATCAGCACCCTGTATTATATATAGTATTATACAGGGTGCTGATAAAGTCTGGAATAATCGATTTTTCTTGAAAACGCAAAACTTTTTCGAAAAACGCTCGTACCCGTCGATTTTATTTTATTCTTTGAAATTTTTTGGCGTTCTTCAATATTATACCGGATGCGCCAAAAACGCTAGGCAAGTGTCAACTTCACTTTTTCAAATAGAACAACCCTTTTTTTCTCCAATATTCAGATTCCTCTCTAAACTCTAGACAAGTTTCATATAACATATTGTATGGCTAAAGTCAACAGGAATTGAAATACAGGGCCCACAATAAAAATCAAGGTATAATTTTAAAGCTTGTTTTCCATGACAAATACTTAGGCTAGAAAAAAAATTCTAACAGGAAATTGGTAATACAGTGAACAATCTAAAAAATTATTTGAGTAAGTGTTGAAAATGGTGTCCATTTACGGCTCTACAATGTCCCAATCTCTCAACAAATTCTAACTGTACATTATGTACAATTTCTGGGGTAATTTATCTTATGGTTGTTGTTATACGCGTTTTGAGAACATCAATATCTTCTGGTTTATTTTTGTAAACCCTTTCCTTAATATAGCCCCACAGAAAGAAGTCCAATGGCGTTAAGTCGGGGGACCTCGCAGGCCTCATCGGAAAAAATTATGTTACTCGGAAATAATGCATCGTTAATCAAGTAATTATCCATGAGAATTTCGCAGAACTCATTCCTTCTGTCAGGGTCGCCTTCCAAAAGTTCCTGTACTCCTTGACATTTATATGCATGCCATTTTTCCTTTTTCAGGAACTTTGCCACCGTTGAATCGTGGATATTTTGAACATTTTGAGAAATGCTTCTTGTGCTCGAATGTGGTCTCTCTTCCAACGAAACTAGAATATCAAGTTTGACATCGTCGGAAATTTTAGGTCGTCCACTTCTAGGTTTATCCTTAACGTGACCAACTTCATTATACTTCTTAACAATTTTGGAAACAGTTGCCTGATTTATGTGTTCTCTATTTGGATATTTATCATTAAAATACTCACAAACTTCTATTTGTGTTCTCTTTCGATCTCCACATCCTACTATTATTAATATTTCGATTCTCTCAGCTTCCGTTAGAAACATTTTTATGGGTAAAAGTGACAACTTTGGAGTAAATATTAAATGTTTTGACATTTACGTAACTAAGTTATTATGTAGAAACCGGTAAGAAGGTAAATACCTAGACCTTAAAATTATACCTTGATTTTTATTGTGGGCCCTGTATTTCAATTCCTGTTGACTTTAGCCATACAATATGTTATATGAAACTTGTCTAGAGTTTAGAGAGGAATCTGAATATTGGAGAAAAAAAGGGGTGTTCTATTTGAAAAAGTGAAGTTGACACTTGCCTAGCGTTTTTGGCGCATCCGGTATAATATTGAAGAACGCCAAAAAATTTCAAAGAATAAAATAAAATCGACGGGTACGAGCGTTTTTCGAAAAAGTTTTGCGTTTTCAAGAAAAATCGATTATTCCAGACTTTATCAGCACCCTGTATTATACAGGGTTTGTTCGGGTTTGTTCCCTGTATTATACAGGGTGCTGATAAAGTCTGGAATAATCGATTTTTCTTGAAAACGCAAAACTTTTTCGAAAAACGCTCGTACCCGTCGATTTTATTTTATTCTTTGAAATTTTTTGGCGTTCTTCAATATTATACCGGATGCGCCAAAAACGCTAGGCAAGTGTCAACTTCACTTTTTCAAATAGAACACCCCTTTTTTTCTCCAATATTCAGATTCCTCTCTAAACTCTAGACAAGTTTCATATAACATATTGTATGGCTAAAGTCAACAGTAATTGAAATACAGGGCCCACAATAAAAATCAAGGTATAATTTTAAGGTCTAGGTATTTACCTTCTTACCGGTTTCTACATAATAACTTAGTTACGTAAATGTCAAAACATTTAATATTTACTCCAAAGTTGTCACTTTTACCCATAAAAATGTTTCTAACGGAAGCTTAGAGAATCGAAATATTAATAATAGTAGGATGTGGAGATCGAAAGAGAACACAAATAGAAGTTTGTGAGTATTTTAATGATAAATATCCAAATAGAGAACACATAAATCAGGCAACTGTTTCCAAAATTGTTAAGAAGTATAATGAAGTTGGTCACGTTAAGGATAAACCTAGAAGTGGACGACCTAAAATTTCCGACGATGTCCAACTTGATATTCTAGTTTCGTTGGAAGAGAGACCACTTTCGAGCACAAGAAGCATTTCTCAAAATGTTCAAAATATCCACGATTCAACGGTGGCAAAGTTCCTGAAAAAGGAAAAATGGCATGCATATAAATGTCAAGGAGTACAGGAACTTTTGGAAGGCGACCCTGACAGAAGGGAATGAGTTCTGCGAAATTCTCATGGATAATAATTACTTGATTAACGATGCATTATTTCCGAGTAACATAATTTTTTCCGATGAGGCTACTTTTTTCTTGGATGGCATGGTAAATCGTCAAAATTGCCGGTATTGGTCCAGCGAAAATCCCCAAAAATTAATGTATGGGCAGGAATAATTCGGGATACTGTTATAGAACCCTATTTTTTTGAGGAAAATTTGACTGGCCAAAGATATTTGCAGTTTCTTGAAGAAGACCTCGCTCCAGCGTTGATTGCCCTATTTCCCGATCGGAACATTCCTGACTCACATGATACAACTATGTGGTTTCAGCAGGATGGTGCACCAGCCCACTATTCGGTCGAAGTCCGTAGATACCTGAATGAGTTATTTCATCATCATTGGATAAGTCGACGGGGTGAAATAGAGTGGCCTGCGAGGTCCCCCGACTTAACGCCATTGGACTTCTTTCTGTGGGGCTATATTAAGGAAAGGGTTTACAAAAATAAACCAGAAGATATTGATGTTCTCAAAACGCGTATAACAACAACCATAAGACAAATTACCCCAGAAATTGTACATAATGTACAGTTTGAATTTGTTGAGAGATTGGGACATTGTAGAGCCGTAAATGGCCACCATTTTCAACACTTACTCAAATAATTTTTTAGATTGTTCACTGTATTACCAATTTCCTGTTAGAATTTTTTTTCTAGCCTAAGTATTTGTCATGGAAAACAAGCTTTAAAATTATACCTTGATTTTTATTGTGGGCCCTGTATTTCAATTACTGTTGACTTTAGCCATACAATATGTTATATGAAACTTGTCTAGAGTTTAGAGAGGAATCTGAATATTGGAGAAAAAAAGGGGTGTTCTATTTGAAAAAGTGAAGTTGACACTTGCCTAGCGTTTTTGGCGCATCCGGTATAATATTGAAGAACGCCAAAAAATTTCAAAGAATAAAATAAAATCGACGGGTACGAGCGTTTTTCGAAAAAGTTTTGCGTTTTCAAGAAAAATCGATTATTCCAGACTTTATCAGCACCCCACGTATATATTCCACAGTAATACATTTTTACTATTTTTTTAGAATTTTCAAACCGGCCAATTACCTGAATTCCAAATAGAAATTGATAACGATGCTCCAACAAAAATGAAAATTAGACGAATCAAAAAAACAAAAAGTTATAAAATATCGCCAATTCATTCTAAGGAATCAGATATTGACGCAAGCGATATTGATCCAACTTATTATAACGACGAAGATGAAAGAAAATCAAAGATAAAAACTCTTTTCAAATCTAGTTCATCTAATAACACTTTCAAAGAAATTAGCAGTTCTTCATCTTCATCTGAATCCGATGGACCTGATGACCCAACAGACCGATCAGGAGACAGTTCCTCATCCGAAAATCAAATAAAAAGCAGAAGCACCAGAAAAAGACAACGCAATCCCAGTGAATGGAAGCAAAACAAAGCCAAAAAATTAAAAAACTCGGGACAAGCCTATATTTCTGTCTCAAAATCTAAAAAAACCGTACATGCGAAAACAGTTAAACCTTCTTGCCCGGCAACTTGCAGACTTAAATGTCCCGAAAGGGTATCGGAAGAAACAAGACAGAATGTATTCACGAAATTTTGGAAGCTTGGTGATCTGCACAAACAGCGACTGTTTGTGAATTCCTGTCTGAAGCAAGTAGTTCCCAGATATCAGTATACAAACGCCAGGAGGCCTCGACAATCGAATAGAGCTTTTTACCTTACAATCAACCATGAAAAAATCAGAGTATGTAAAGTTTTTTTTAAAAACACATTAAATATTACGGAACGAATGATACGTACTGTTATTGCGAAATCCGATGAGAAGGGTTTCGTTGAACATGATAAACGTGGTCAACATAATCATCACAATCAAATCGATCCAGAATTATTAGAAGACATCAGAAGTCACATTAATTCCATTCCGCGCATTGAATCGCACTACCTACGAGCCAACACTTTTCGTGAGTTCATTGATGGTGGCAAAACCATAACAGACCTATTTAGAGATTTTCAGCAGGTCCAATCGGAAAAAAACAGAAACGCTGGGAAATATTCCTATGACAATTACGTTTTTAACAATCAGTTTAACCTGGGATTTTTTCAGCCTAAAAAGGATGGATGTGATCAATGCTTAGCATTTGAAAATGCAAATGCTGAACAAAAACAGATAATGTTACAAGCATACAATGAACATCATCACGAAGAGAAGCAACTGAGTAGAAAGGAAAAAAAAGCAGACCGAAAAAATATTACAGAAAGTAGGAAAGTTGTAACTTATGATTACAAGCCGTCTTACAGTGCCCTAAAGGCGACAGTTCTGCATTCTATTACAAATCAAAATTAAACAGTTACAACTTTACTGTAGCAGAACTAACTAAAAAAGAAAAAAATAAATTACAGGGTTATGAAAACGTTCATTGTTTTTATTGGAGTGAGACAGATGGAAAACGTGGGGCCAATGAAATTGGATCCAATATTCTTAAGTATTTGGAAATTGCGTGCAAATCTAATAAGGAAGAATTGGAAATTACTTCCTTTTCCGATAATTGTTGCGGGCAGAACAAAAACCGATACATTGCAACGCTGTATCTTTATGCCTTAAACAGATTCAATATAAAATCCATAACACATAAATTCCTGATTAAGGGCCACACCCAAAATGAGGGAGACAACGTTCATAAATTGATTGAGACGGAGATAAAAAAAAAATCTTAAATCTGGCCCGATTTATTCGCCGCACCAATACGTTGCTCTTATGAAAAATGCCAAAAAAAAGGTTTGCCTTTCAGCGTACACGCACTCGACTACTCTTTTTTTTTCGATTTAAAACAGCTACAGGAGCAATGGGGTTCCAATTTTAATGTGGATACAGCCGGAAAAACAATTTGTTGGAATGGCATAAAAGTCATGAAGTTTGTTAAAGAAAAGCCATTTAGTTTCTTTTTCAAATCATCTTACAAACAAACTGACTTTATAGAAGTTAATGTAAGAAAACACAAAAAGAAGTTGCTGAAGCCCAACGACATTAAAATTCAAAAACTCTACAGTAAAAGATTAGATCTAGCGGAAAATAAGAAAAAAGATTTAAAGGATTTGTTAGCTAAAAACTTAATTCCACAGTTTTACTGTGACTTTTACGATAGAATTTTAGTATGAAAAAGTATGTTCTATTTTATCTTGTTAAGCAGCTACTTTTTCGTTTACAGTACAGGGTATTATTTCTCAGTTTTGGTAAATACTTAAGCTTTAAATGTTATCTCGTTAAAGCCAAATTCTGGCCAATAGTGTAAGATTTTGTTAAAAAGTTATAATTATGTTTTTTATTTACCTTTAAATAATTAAGATAATGCTCAAATAACATTTAGTTAAATAAATGACAATAATAAATAAAAAATAATAACAAAACATTAATTCAAGTGTTTTTTTAAACAATAATATTAGTAATAAACTAACTTAACTGGAAAATTGTTCCTCAATCGTCACTCTTATAACGGCACATTTAAAAAAAAGTCATTTAAAAGGTTCATGAATTTAGTAAAAAAATTAAATATTTCAAAAAAGAACATTGAAAGCGTTCAAAAATTTGGTAAGAAAATGACATTTTTTGGAAAAATACCTTTCGATTTTAAGAATTTAGCAATAAAACGACACTTTTTTGTTTTTTCTTCAAAAAGTGGGAAAAAAGTCAATGATTTATTTTCTTAGCAGAAAAAAACGAAGACAACAATATCCTGCAAAGATAATCAATTTATTAAAATTTGAATTACGCATTAAATTGGCCAATTTCTAAAAAAATAAAAAGTGCAAAATGTTTACCTTGAATTCCCTAAAATTGAGTTTTTTGAGTTGTGTCACTTTCGTTCTGAGGGTGCGATATTATACAGTGTGTACATAAAGTAAGGAACAAATTCATTATCTAGGAATCTAAAAATATTTCGGAAAAATCCTCGGACACGTGTATAATAATTTTTAATGGCGCATTTTTCCCATACAAACTTAATATACAAGGTGGCTCATGTAGTAGATATCGTACATCCAGTTCAATACAGCCATAACTGCAAAATTTTTATTTTTGATTTTATGGCGGTATTTTAGTGCTAACATGTTAGACTTTAAAATGAAATACAGCCATAAGTGATTAAGTTTTAAATTATACCATATTTTCAGATATGGCCCTATGAAATCCAACCTAGCTTTCATTGCTATACAGCCACAGCTACACGTACGGCGGTATTGCACTTTACTCGCTACATTTTGTTTCTGCTCAACCGCCATATGTGTTAGTTGTGGCACTACTGCACCGAGATTTTTACGCGGAAATCATTATTTCTAACCTTAAAAACAGTAGTTGTGTATTGTGGTTTATCAGTTCACTTGGTGATAATTAGATTTTCTTTAATAATACGGAAGTTATGTTTTAAAAATGAATGCAAGATCAAAGTTAATACTTCAGCGAGCCTTACAGCTCAAGAGAAACGACGAAAATCCAGAATGTTCTAGAACTAATCCTTTAAATAGTAGGGTAAGTTTATTTTAATAATTTAAATTTAAGTACTCTTAGCTGGCTCAGTGATATCCTTCGTCATTATTTAAACTAATAGACTAAAATTGACTATTGGTTAATTTTAAATCCCACAAATTTACGTTTATTAATAAAGGATAAAAATTACAATCAATAGTATAGTTGCCTAGTATTATTGGCATTCATTATTTTTTAGCATTCGTCAGACGTAGCAAGCGTACCGGTGCAAGCAGAATCACCAACCTTTCATATTACAGCGGAGTCGGAGAATGATAAGGTGCAATCGTGGAGACATTCACGACATACTTACAATAAGGTAAATATAGTCTGTTTTCTAAGGAAGCTTCATTGGGGCATAATCATTATTTTTGATATTGACAAGTTAGGCTAAAAATAACGTTCTATTTGTTACAGGCAAAGGTTCTGCATACACTAGAAGTTGGCAAATATGCTTACAATGGTTCTGAGAATCAAATTTTACCGATACCCAGGGAGGGTCCTCACTATACCGACAATTTTGAAATTATAAAGGACACCTCTGTTTTAAATATTTCGATTGATGATGACGATTCAGTAAGAGACAAGGACTTTAGCCCCACATACAGCAGTTCCGATGAAGAATGCTATAGCTCTTACAACAAAAATGAGAAAGGAGATTATATTGACAAAAAAGTTAATAAAACATATATTCAAAGAAATGAAAAACAAGGCAATCCCAAAGAAAATGAAGCTGACGAGCAAGATAAACGAAAAGAGCAAGAGGAGACAAACGGGGTACAGGAACAAGAAGAAGCAGAAACACGAAGACAAGAAGGTAACGTAACGCCGGAGCTTAAAACCAACAGCCGCAAACGATTACGAAGACCTGAAACATGGAAGAGAAATTTAAAGAAAAAAAAAGTTAATAGTGGCAAAAGCTACATATCCGAAGGCAAGAGACAAGTTCAAGAAAAAAAAAATGAAAGCTTCATGCAAAGACAACTGCAAATTTAAATGTTTTATAATTGAGGAAGCAATGCGTGAAGCTATATTTAGTAACTTTTGGGGATTAGGTGACAACAGTCTTCAGAGGCAGTTTGCTGCTTCTCACATGGAATTAGTAAAGCCTAAATACAGACGCGTAGCTGAAGGATCTACCAGGGGGGAAAATATTGGCTATTTTTTTACTGTAAATGGAGAGAGAAGGAGAGTTTGTAAATTATTTTTTATGAACACGTTAAATGTAGGAGATAGGTTTGTTAGAACAACTTGGACTAAAGCTAAAGATTGTAACATAGTAAGAAAGGATGAAAGGGGCAACCACAAAGGACACAAGACACTAGAAGACAGCATAAAAAATTCAGTAAGAGACCACATTAATAGTTTTCAGGCTATCGAGTCACATTATCTTAGAGCAAACACAACAAGGAAATTTATAGAAATATATAGATTAACTCTGGCTCAAATGTACAGATATTACAAACAAGAACAGCAGGAAAAAAAATTGCCATTTGCTAAGAGATGCACTTACGAAACCATATTTAACAGAGAGTTTAACATCTCTTTTTATCAACCTAAAAAAGACCAATGTTCCATTTGCGAAACATATAAAAACTCGGACCCGGAGGAAAAAGCAAAAAGCCAAGAGAACTATGATCGTCATATTGCAAATAAAATAAGAAGTCGTGAAGAAAAAGCTAAAGATACAGCCGCTTCGAAGGATAAACCAAATAATATTGTGGCATGTTTTGACCTGCAAGCGGTACTACCAACACCGTGTGGCGACGTTTCAGCTTTTTATTACAAGTGCCGTTTAAACTGTTTTAACTTTACAATCTTTGAAATTGAAACTAAACGTGGTCTGTGTTATTTTTGGCACGAAGCTATTGCCTCTCGAGGAGCTAATGAGATAGCGACGTGCCTCTTCAGTTATATTTCCAGTTTACCCCCTAATACGGATATAATTTTTTACTCCGATAATTGTGTCGGACAGAACAAAAATAAAATGGTCGTTTCGATGTACCTATATACAGTGTGTAATACTGAAGTAAACAGCATTGTACATAAATTCCCGACTGTAGGTCATACCCAAAACGAGGGGGACTCAATGCATTCGGTCATAGAAAGGCAAAAAAAGAGAGCACTAAAAAGTGGACCAATTTTTGTTCCCTCTCAGTGGCCACCATTAATAAGAACCGCCATTAAAGAAGGAAAACCTTACGAAGTTAAAGAGCTGGCTACCGAAGAATTTTTTAACTTCAAAGAAATTGCTAATCAATTTGGGCAAAAATTTACCAAAAATTCTAAAAACGAAAAGGTGATATGGAACGAAATCCAAGTACTCAAAGTTGGGAAGGAAAGTCCTAACACAATATTTTACAAAGTAAATTTTGATGACGAATACAAGGAAATTGATTTATCTTCACGACGCACTGCAAGTTTAAAAGAAACTACCCTAACCAAGGCTTATGACACGCCACCCCGTTTAAAAGAAAAAAATAAAGAACACCTTCTAGATTTGTGCAAGAAAAACTTAATTGAAAAAGTTCATCAACCTTTTTATTTCAACATTTGTTCCTAGTTATAAGTACTATTCACTCATTATATCTTTGTTTTACTATTCAGGTAAATACTAATAAAATAGTCTTATAGATTAATGGGTTATAATTATTTGTTTGTTAAAATTTTTTTAGAAGGTGCAGTTATGGCGCCTTAAAATATTAAAATTTCAGCGCAATAACGCCATATCTAACAAACCTCTAATATTATCTCAATGTCTATAATTTTTGATATACGGTTATGTATCAGCACCGTGTAAGTCTATTGTATCAAAATTTTAAACAAAATACCTCTAAGAATTAATTAATTACGCGACTAATTAAACATCACCATTGTTTCATTTCCTTCTACTTCAAAATTATATAATTTACACTTGTGGCGGTATTGAACTGGATGTACGATATGACATTATCGACGATTTTTTTAAATGGGAACCCCTATATTTTAGTTCAGATCTGTAATCTCCAAGAACAGCTGATTTCAAAAACATAACACTTAGGGCCTAAAATTCATAGTTTCGTTACTACAGGGTAAAACAAATAATTTTATTTAAGATATTTTTTTTTTTGCTTGGGAGGCATCAATTAATTACGTGAGGCGTTTTTAGCGATTTTTCAACTCCCCTTCCCCCAATAAAAGATTTCGTGACATTTGGCTCAATCCCTTCCGCCATCACCCAATTTTACCTGAAAGCCTTATGTAATTAATGGACGCACCATCATTTGCTGTTACTTATGTTTTTTCTCAAGTAGGCTTATTTGCTGTTATGTAACTATGGTATTTAGATAATGTCATTGTCATTACATTGTATTTTTCTAGTAAGTTTATTAGAAGTAATAAATTTTATTTTAAAACATATTGAGTAACTATGCGTTTATCTTTAACACAAAGAATAGAAATTCTTATGATGATTGGATATGGTGATAGGATCCGTACTCAATAAGAAGTTTGCATTTTGTTTAACACTAAGTATCCAGCAAGACCAATTACTAGATCAACTGGAAACTTGAAATAAAATTTCGGGAAACGGGTTCAGTGGAATATATTCCCAGAAAAGGCCGTCCAACTATTCCGGATGGTAAGAAATTAGATATTTATTGGCTATGGAAGAAGATCCCCACAACAGCGTCCGCCAGATTAGCATTGATCATGGGGCGGCTGCTATGACCGTTTCATAACCTATTGACGGTAGAAAAATGGCACACGTTTAAAATCCGATTGGTTTATGAATTGAATGAAGATGATCCAGATCGTAGGATGGAGTTTTGTCAAATATTAATGGAAAGATGTAACTTAGATCCTTTGTTTGTTGAAAATATCCTATTTTCGGATGAATCTACCTTTAAATTAAATGGAGAAGTGAACCGGCAAAACTGTAGGTACTGGGCAAAAGAAAATCCCAGGTGGATACGTGAGCACCATACTCAATATCCTCAAAAAATTAATGTTTGGGCTGGAATTGTGAAAAACAAAATTATTGGGCCATATTTTTTTGACAACAATGTAAACGGGCTAAATTATCTTCATTTTCTTCAGAACTTTCTTATCCCTACGCTAGTTAACTTATACCCTAGTAGAAATAATCCAGGAATTCTAGATGAAAATTTGTAGCAGCAGTAGTGCGCCATTACATAAACCAAGTTTTTCCGAACAAGTGGATTGGAAGACGTGGGCCTGTTGAATGGCCGCCTAGGTCTCCAGACCTTACACCACTGGACTTTTTCTTGTGGGGTCACCTGAAAAATGTTGTTTATAAAGTCAGACCTGCCAATATTGAAGATTTAAAAAATCGAATAACAACAGAATGCAGGAACATTTCAGAAGAAACCATAAGAAAAGTCCAACAAGAATTTATTGATCGCTTGGGGTACTGTCAGGCAGCAGAAGGAGGATAATTTCAACACTTAATTAAATAGCTTATTTAATTTTTTTTACATTTTATTAAATTAAAAATATCTTAAATAAAATTATTTGTTTTACCCTGTAGTAACGAAACTATGAATTTTAGGCCCTAAGTGTGTTATGTTTTTGAAATCAGCTGTTCTTGGAGATTACAGATCTGAACTAAAATATAGGGGTTCCCAATTAAAAAAATCGTCGATAATGTCATATCTACTGCATGAGCCACCTTGTATATTAAGTTTGTTTGGGAAAAAATGCGCCATTAAAAATTATTATACACGTGTCCGAGGATTTTTCCGAAATATGTTTAGATTCCTAGATAATGAATTTGTTCCTTACTTTATGTACACACTGTATATAGAGTTTAAGGTATGGGAACAATCGTGGATAAAATTGACACCATCCACGAATATCAAGTTGAAAAACAAAACTTGTTCAAATGTGAAGATAACATGTCAATGGCTCATTGCGTCTCGGAGGACTTGTACATGAATAAGGGTATAGATAAGGGATTTAGGTAAATAAGAATATATATTTATAGAAAAATTACGTATTTATTAAATTATAACATCTCTTCTTACTAGAAACGTATACGAAGAATTAAAAATATATACAAAACAATATGACCACTAAACTTAATAACTAGATACCTATAAGTAACTATATATTAATTATTTCCATCGATATAGAACCGTTCATTAGGACTGTTAAATAATGGATCAGTTATAGCATACAATTTAATTATTTACCGTATCATATTAATTTGTTTTAGAAAGAGATTCAATAATATCGATACCTTAAAGGGCTAATGTAAGGGAATTGGGGAGGTGGCTTTTTTAAAGCATAATAATATATGATATTTAGTAACTAAACACCGGTACTATGAAAAGCCCACCTATAGGTCAATGTATGACTGCCTAATTTCTCTAAAGAACTGTTTAGTACAGCATAAGGTACCTGTTTAATAAATATTTATTGAATATAATTAGCAATAAGTTTAAAAAAAATTCAAATTGACAATTTTGAAATTTCCTAATATAATTCACGTTTAAAAATAATATTATTATACCTTATGATGACTTAGCAGTAGATATAACATATAAATGCAGAGTAATTTGAGTAACCATACATCAAATTTTAGGTATCAAAGCTGGCATTGCCAAAGATTGGTTGTGGACTAGACAAGTTATATTGGCCCAAAGTACAGTTCATGATTTTCTTAATATTCAAGAATTCAGAGGTTGAAGTGTTAATATGTATGTTATCCCTTTGGCAAAGGATTCGCTAAAAAGTTTAAACGAGTTGTGTCAATGAGCTCAGCTGATCAAAAGAATGATCATCCGAACTCAGGCGGATCCGGCAGTAGGAACGGGAGGGTCGAAGACCCCAAGTCTCCTACCAGGGATTCCGTTGTGAATCGTGAGTCCATCACTCTCTCGGATATGTCTGAAATCAGACAATCCGCTGAAGCGATGAACCCAGGAGTGGGAAGCCGTGTCTCTGCGGCGGACTTCGAAAGTATCGTAGTCTCTGCAGCAGCACGTTTCGGCCTACCAACGCCGAGGCGTGTCAAGTACACGCCTGCTCCTTCCGTTGCCACCGATCTGGTGTCGGCTCTCGGTACTAGTGGTGTGCGGACAGTATCTATTCGACACTTTAATATCTGATACTCGATACTCACTCACGCAGCGGCTTTGAGAAGGCCGGTGCCAACCGAGGAGTCTATCGAATAATATCAAATCTTACCAGTCTATCGAATATCAAATCTTGTGGTCCAAAGCCGATAGATTTGCAACAAGTATATATGTATTTAAAATGGGTAGGTACTAGGTATGAGTCGTTCGCGTTTGAAAAATCTTCTGTGATATTAGCCGACCGCGTATTTCGGCGGCGGCGACTATTGTTACTTTTTAGTTTTTATGTATGTGTTTCTTGTTTTTAGGCAGTTTAGATTTTTAATGCTGACGGTGAGAAGTGAAATTTAGAGGCAATAAAATATTTCCAATTTATAAATGATTATATTGTTTTGATTTGGACTTGGCGGCTTGAGTGTTTATTGACTTCTAGTCGCTTTTATAGAATAGGTTTAATTTATAACGTTTTGGGGTGAAAATTTCATTGATTATTAATATTTACATTTTAAACGTGGTGTATAGTAGTGGTATTTTGAGGGTACCTATTTAAGAAAAATGTCAGATAGAAAGAAAAGTAAAGTGTGGTTGCATTTTACTTTAATAAACAATGAAAAAGCAAAGTGCGATATTTGTAAATGTGTTTTGTCGTATAAAGGTGGTGCGACGTCAAATTTACAAAAACATTTAAAGGCAAAACATTTTGCTGTTATTCAAGGAGTTCAAGGACAAGAAAATGTTCCAAAATCTGCCAGTGTCTACACCGAACCAATAGCGGGTCCTTCAACGGCTCCTGATATTAAACAAAGTGATAAACCAAACGAAGCCGAAGTAATAAAAAGGCCTCGAATTAGCCCAGCTCCAACACAAACAAAAATTTCAAACTTTTCCGTTCGTCCAGCCTCCGTAGCCAGGACAAACATGTTGAATGAAAAAGTTCTAAATATGATTGTTCGAGATCTACAACCATTTTCAATAGTAGAAGATGAGGGTTTTAAATCATTAGTAGCCGCCCTCGATTAATCTTACCAGTCACCTTCAAGAACCACATTCAGTCGAAGATTTACTGGAAAGAAAATATAAAGACGTTGTACTAAAAATTAAAGAACTACTACGTGAAGCGGAGTTTATAACAGTGACAACAGATACTTGGACGTCCCGTTCCGTTGAAAACTACATGGCCGTAACCGCACACTATTTAGATAAGGATGGCACAATGAAATCAATATTGTTGGGCTGCTTTCATTTCACAGATCGACACACATCTGAAAATTTGAGAAACAAATTACTAAGTATTTTACAGGATTGGAACATATCCGAAAATATACAGGCAGTAGTTACAGATAATGCTCGAAATATTACAGGAGCAATAAAGTTAACAGGTTGGTCCCATCTCCCATGCTTGGCACATACCATAAATCTTATTGTTCAAGACGCACTAAAAACGGTAGAACCACTGCAGAAAAAAGTAAAAAAAATTGTGGAATACTTTCATCGTAGTACTACCGCTGCAGAAACCCTTTCATCCATGCAAGTACAAATGTCGGGAAAATCGTTAAAATTAATTAACGATGTTGTGACACGTTGGAATTCTAGCTACTATATGTTTAGCAGAATTTGTGAAATTCAGGCACCACTTGAAGCAGCTCTTGGTATATTGCATAATCCCGTTGAAATACTTAATGCAGATGAATGGATCGTTTTAAAAGAAATTTGCACAGTTTTAAATCCTTTTGAGCGTGTTTCTACAGAATTAGGTGCCGAAAAAAGCGTGAGTGTCTCAAAAATTATACCTTTGATGGACAGTTTGCGACAATATCTAGGTGAACTTTGCGTTAATGACATTACAGCTTCAAACTTAAAAACAAGTATGGTTAAAGGCACCCGGATACCAGGTTTAATAGGATCGAATATAATGCTTTAATTTCTAAAGCGACATATTTAGATCCTCGTTTTAAGAAAAAGGGATTCAGTGATGAAAATGCCGTCATTAAAGTTAAAGATCTACTAACATCTGAAATGTCAAAAATTCTAAAAGAAGATGAGCCTATAGAAAATGAAAATTTGCAGTCAGATAATAATGATACCGACTCTGGCGATAAAGATTCAATATGGAAAAGTTTTGATGCCAAAGTTTCAAAGAGTAGATCAACTTTAGCGACTTCAATTATTAAACTAAAACAATTTCATGAGGAATCAAACATCAAAAGAACGGACGATCCTCTAAAATGGTGGAAAACACGAGAGGCCGTTTACCCCACTTTGACAAAATTAGCTAAAAAATATTTAAGTGTAACTGCTACTTCTGTCCCCAGTGAACGAGTTTTTTCCAAATCAGGAGAAGTGGTATCAGAACGTGTAACGTTTCAATTTGGTCACTAAACTACTTTGCTATTTATTCGTTGAACTTTTGAGTTTTATAGATATACAGTGACAGGCTTGCAGTACTAACCTTGCATCCTGACGTTACCGCCTGATGTGCCTTGACTTTATGGGGTTTTGTCTCCAATATGCCTCGTAAAACCTGTTAAAGACTTCTCACATGCTGTATCTAGCGTAATACTTTTTGGGAAGAGTCTGCACTGGTTGTAGGTTCATCTTGGGTTCTCAGGACTGATTCCCTCAGTTATGGGCATCTAAAAGCTTTAAAACCATCTCTGAAAATTTACCGTGGGTTCTGTATGCATTCTTTCTCTGATTTAAAGGCCATTTCTCTCTGTAGGGCTTTGCACAACAATAATTCAGACTCACCTGTATCTTTTCCGTGGGATTCCGGCCTTCGGTATGTGTCGCTTGCGTTGGTTTTTATGAGTTTCCTTTCTCAAGAGTTCATTGTTTATTTTGTCAGCCTGTAGCGGTCAGAGGTTAGATATTCTAGCTGCATTCCTTTTACCGCTGTGAAGTGACTTACACGGCCTAGGGTAGATCGTGGTTTTTGTTGTAATATACACGAGAGAGGGTTTTTGGCGAGATGCATGGTACTGTTACAATTTCATTCTCCTTCGATGTTATTCTCTTTTATGGATAGAGTATCGATAATTTGTTATAGCTGCGACTATAGTTTATCCGCAACATCGGGTGTCTATGAACGCGGTTGCTTTCTATTTCTTTAGTCTGGTATGTGCCCTGTACTGGTTTACTTTCTGCTTTGTGTCTCCGGATCGGCATTAGAGAAACCGATGTTACCTGCAGGCAGGAAGCATAGAGATATTAAAAAAAAATGGTCGTTTTGTCCTTTTTTTGTTCGGTTTGCCCAGTATATTAGTCGGAAAAATTCGATAAGTCGGCCCTTTCAAGTCAAGTGTCGACGAGGCCACAAGCCACTAGTTTTCGAAAAACACCTGGGAAGTATTCCCTGCCGTGAGGCGATTTAGTTCTCGAAAAAGTGTAAAAGTAGTGTAAGTTTTCTCCCTTTGGTTTTGGAGCTGCACTTATTTTCCCCATACTGGGATTTGCTTGTTTTTGGTTCGACATTGAAGGCACCATCCTGACGGAGGCCATTTTGGGCACCTATAAAGAACCCTTGACCACCTTATAAGGTATATTATCTTACATATTATTTTGCTTTAAATAACGGTTCATTGGTCTCGCATAATATTTTTTTAATTAACTCAGCGACGGTTTTAGTTTTCTTAATTTCGGGTTTTATTATATTTCATTAAAATTATTGTCTTAAATTCGCACGCCACGTGCTTTACTGTAAAATTCTCTCTGGCTAAAATTAATGCAAGTATCGTTATTTCTCAATACCTACATATTAAGTTCATTTTGTCTACTATGTCTCCAGACAGACTAATTATCGAAAATAATAAATTTGAATAGATATGTCTCAATATGAAATTTTAAGTATAAATTTAAGGTTTCCTTCATTAAGCAAAAATTTATATAGTGAACAATGACCATGAGGGCCAATGTATTAATTGTGATTTATGTTACGAAGGGGATAGGGCCAAGATTTCTGTTTTAAGTTCTTCAGTTTGGATTTTTAATTAACAGTGACGATATTTTGTAGCTTTGATGTAAGAGTAATTTATTAATTCATTATGACTAGTTCTTTGCTTTGCTGAATTTTGTTGTTTTAGATTTCAAATAAATATTGGCCTTATTACCTATCGTATATATGTATATAGTTTTATCTCTGCGTCAGTTGTTACAGTGTTTGGTATGCCGTTTTGAAACAGCACTAATATTGTTGCTATTACTTTTAATTCTTACTTTATTAATGGGGTATTAGAATGGTTACGAGCCTCCGAGGTCCCATAAGGATTTTTATTTTTAATCATGGTATTTTATAATAGAATGAACTGCAGTAGTTCTTACTTATTTGAATGAGGCATTTAGGCTCAATTTTATAATTTCAATAGTCATTACCACCTGGTAATAAATTGTTGTTTCAGAAGTGCATATTGGCTGTTAATTATTTGCTTTGACTACCTTGATTAATTTCTGTGATTATATTTTAATTGATATTTTGTATCGGATTTTGTTTAATTGACTTACTTTAATATTGCTCAGTAGTTTGTTTAATAATTTCAATTTTGATTGTTGATACTTGGATTGATAGCAATCCTCGTTTTAATTAATTTAATAGTGTATTAAGATTAATTATTTTGGGTGCATTTATAAAACTTTTATTGCGTACCAGTTGTCATTAATGATGGTCAGTGACGGATGGAACTTTTTTTTTTAAATTCTTTTTGCTTGATAATTTGATTAATAATATTTTAGACTCTTTGCTTCCCTTCAGGATTGTGTAACAATATTTTAAATGCTTTTTGCTTTGATTTAATTAAGATTATTTTTGATTTAATCCCTTTGCTTTTTGCTTTGATTCTTATTTTTATATCATTATACTAGAGAGTGTTTATATTCCTAGGGTCTTCCTACCGGGTCAAAAGAAAACCCATTCCTCCGACCGGGGTCGAAAGTCACCCATTCTACCTACCTGGGTACCATCAACCTGTATTCTACTTAGTGGATTGCCATCCACTTAGTTTTCACCACCAACAGGAGTGGTCCTGTTAACCATCAAAGACTGGTATCGTTTAAGTCAATAAGTTTTGTTCTTCTTTATATACTAACCATGATCTATATCGTGTAGCACTGGGTTTTGTAACCTAACGATTTAATTTTATTTAAAATAATAAATGCTGAGTCAATCAATTTACAAGAATGCGTTTCATTTAGTTCGCTGCACTTTTTTTTAATAATATACAGTGGTGTCGACCAGTGGGTCCAAGTTAAGAGGATCCCCATATCATCCGGGAGATTTCCAGCTTAAATCTGGCTTAAGCTGGTGGCGCAAAGGGACCTTCTGCCGCAGAGAGTTAGCTGGCTGCTGCGCAACGCTGGCCATCCCCTTAGCTTGGAACAACTGTCGTCCATTGTCAGTTTCTCTTATTTTTATTTTTATATTTCAGTAATTTTACCAACAGCGGTTGCTCTAGGGGTATTCGTCATAATACCCCTAGCTCTTAAAAGAATTATTGCGCCAAAGCAACTCCAAGTCGTATCAAACGTAGAAATAGACTTCGACCAAAGAATGTTGAAATGTTAGTTTTTCTAAATGGAAATTTGCACTTGTAATTTGTAATGCATAGATGGTATTTCTTCATTAATATTTGCAATTTGCACCAAATTAAATGTTCTATTTTTATTTTTCTTTAAAAATTATTGGGTATAACTTTTTTTTAATTTAGCTTAAAATGTGTATAATAATATTTTTTAAGGGTATTTGTCATGTTTCTGTATTTATTGTTTCTATTCTATAAAAGTTCTCTATTTACCTTAAATAATAAAAAACAAACAAGAAAATCGTATTGCATATTTCATTCCTTTAGTCAATTATCTGGTTATATACTGATTACAAAGTATCAGATATAAAGTATCGGATACTTGTAAGCCAAATATCGATATCTACTCGTTACTTGTAAAAGTATCAGTTGCACAACTCTACTCGGTACCCTTTCTAGGGCTGCTGCCGAGAGCGGAGCCCGACCGGTTGTCGCGGGCCCGAGTGGGTCCGGACGACAAGGTGGTGGTGGAGGGGGAAAGTTTCCCCCTCCGGGCGAACAACCCGGAGGAAGTCGCGCCGGAGCGCCCCCTTCCGGGGCCGGGAAGAACCTTCCCGCCCTTCCGAAGGCTGGCAGTTCTAGGACAAAGTCGGTCACGTCGAAACGACGTGATCAACTCCTGAAGCATGCATTGCGTGCTCTCAAGGAGTCGAAGGGATGGGCGTTCCTTGTGAAGGAACAGAACATCACTCCGGCAATGGTCCAGAAGAAGATCTCCCGCCTTTCGGATGAGGCTAGCGAGAAGCTCGATACCAACCTGCCAGTCCCAGTCAGAGATATTCTTGTCATATGGCTGCTCTTGTCCATAGGGTTATTTTAAACAATAGCCCTTCCTACTTACTTTTGAAGCTCGTCCGTGGTAGCGATGTTCGTGGGACGCGAACGCGGCATTGTGTCAGGTTTAATGTTCCAAGGCACAGAACTGTGATATTTCAGCGATCTTTTAGATATAATGCCGTGAAGATATACAATTCCCTTCCCAGAGAGGTTGTGGCTCGCGCGAATATGGCGGGCTTTGGGAGAGCGGTCAGATCGTTTATTGTTGGGGCGCGGGGTTAGAACATTTCCGGGGATTGATTCCTTGTTTCTAATTAAACTCAAAATGTATAGTCAGTTATTGATATGAAACGTATTGGATTCACTTTTGAATGTATAGGTATTATTTTTATTTCTCATTTTTTTATTCCATTTGTAGCGTAGTATAAATGTAATAAATTTTAAATTGTATTTTTTACAGACGGTTAGATTAGTAGCTATGCTAGATCTCGCCGTCTTTTAGTAATAGCTTACCAATGTAATTTTTTGTGGAAATAAAAGGCATTTATTATTATTATTATTATTTTAGGTCATCTCTGCTTTTGCAGGTAAGTATATACTAGTAGCACGGCTTTAAAGCAAGTGACTACCGTAATTCTATTTTTGTTTTCAAATTGCTACATTCAGAGCCTTACGTGTGATGTGACATGTTCCCAAGATTGCCGTCTTTTGGAGTTTGAGGTAGAGTTTAGGTGGCAAGTGCAACTGTTCTAGGTATTTATGTAATTTAACTGGTATCTCGCCAGTAGCACCAATAACTATCGGTATAACAACAACTTTCTCTTGTATCTCGGCAGCTAATGGAATATATTTGCGTACCTTCTCTGCTTGCTTGTCAGCGAGATTATGTGCTATTGGTATAGCAATGTCAATAAGGTAAGTAATTTTGTTTGCTTTGTCTTGCCAAACGATATCTGGTCTGTTGTTCTCGATGGTATGATCTGTTTGGATTGGCCTGTTCCAATATATTTTATGTGCTTCCGTCTCTATTACTGGCTCAGGTCTATACTGGAAATACTGCAGAGTCTCATCTAGCGTGTTCGTATTCTTGCAGAGTTCCTGGTGTACCAGTTTTGCCACGTTGTCGTGTCTCTGTAGGTATTCTGTTGGGGCTAGTATGGTGCATCCTGACACTATATGGTCTATGGTTTCCGATTTATTATGGCATAGCCGACATTTATCTGCCTTAATGGATGTATCTTTGATGATATATTTGCGGTAATTGAGGGTTGGTATCACTCGGTCCTGGATAGCCATCATGAATCCCTCTGTCTCAACAAATATGTTATTATTTTCTAGCCATGCATTTGAGGCTTCTGTATCTACGTGCTCGGTGTTGAGTTGAGCTGGATATCTACCATGTATCTCTTTAGCCTTCCATTGTTGGATCCTTTGTTGGATGCTGGTTATCTCTGTTAGTGGTTGGTATTGTCGATCGGCTAAGTTTAAAGGAGTGTACCTCCTATCTGCGTTCGAGAGGTTTAGGTGATATGCTGATGTGTCACCCTTATCATAGAAGAACTTCCGGAGATTTCCTACTTGCTTTAGATGTGCCTCTTTTAGGTCTACTAGGCCTCGCCCCCCTTTGTCCCTTGGTAGGTAAAGTCGGTCTGTGGAGCTTTTAGGATGTCTCGCTCGGTATTTTATAAATAAGACCCGAATTGCTCTATTTAAACCCTGAATATCGGTGTCTGACCACTTGATTATTCCGAAGCTATATGTGATGGCTGGTATCGCATAGGTATTAATTGCTTTCATCGTGTTTATTGCTGAGAGCTGGGTCTTGAGGATAATTTTAACCCTGGTGAGCAGTTTATTCTTTAGTATGTCTTTCATCTTTTTATGTTTAATACCTCTTGCTTGGTCCAATCCTAGATATTGATAGCTTTCTTCTTTAGCCATACTAGCTATTAGTTTTTCGGGATCGAGCTGGAATCCCGGATGTTGCGTCCAGTTGCCTCTTTTCATAGCGCCAATTTTACACTTGTCCAAACCGAACTCCATCTTAGTGTCATCGCTGTATCTTTGTATTGTTTGTAGCAGTGTGTTTAGACCCTCTTTTGTTGCGGATATAATTTTAATATCGTCCATATATGCTAAATGGTCTATATGTTGACCATTTTGGAGTTCAAATCCTTTGTTCCTTTTATTTAACATTCTCGAGAGCGGTGCAAGTGTCGCACAGTACCATAATGCACTTAAAGCATCGCCTTGGAAGATTCCTCTTCGTATATGGTAGTGCCTATGTGGGTTTGCTGTTTTCGGGTCTGTATAAGTAGGTTTGTCCTCCATTGTGGCATTAGATATTGCAGCAGTTTTATTATTGCTGGGCTTACTTTATAAGTTTTAAGCACTTCGACTAGAAGAGAGTGTGGCACGCTGTCAAATGCTTTCTTATAATCGATATATGCGACGTATAAATCCTTTTTTCGTTGTTTGGCTTCCTCGCTTACAATCATATCTATTGTGAGTTGTTCTTTGCATCCTCGGCTGCCTCTCCTGCATCCTTTCTGCTCTTCTGGAAGTATCTTATGATTATCTAGATGTTGGTATATGTGGTTACATAGAATTGAGGTAAGTATCTTATATATTCTTGGAAGGCATGTGATCGGTCTGTATTTTGCCGGGTCTCTAACAGAGGGAGAGGATTTGGGCAGAAGATATGTGGTTCCAGTTGTTATGAAGAGTGGTGTGATCTCTGGGTTTTGTATCAAGTCTGTAAGCAGGGCCGCTAGGGTTTTATGGGTAACATGAAATCTCTTCAACCAGTAGTTATGAACTCCGTCAGGGCCTGGTGCTTTCCAATTTTGAGTATTGTTAACAGCTTTCTTTACATCCATTTCAGTTATGGTATTATAGTTCATCATAGGCACTCTTTCCATGTTTTTCCTTTCTACTGCGAGCCACGTTGCCTTTGTGTTGTGGGTTATCGGGTTTTCCCATATATTTGCCCAGTACTTAAGAGCTTCGTCCGGTTTGGGTGATTCGCCGTCCTCTTCCTTGTCCGGTTGAGTGAGAGAGCGATAGAACTGCCTTTGGCTGGCGTGAAATTGGTTGTTTTGTTGCTTTCTCAGGTATGACTCCTTATATCTTCTTAATCTGTTGGAGTATACTGAAAGTTTTTGTTTAAGTTTATCCAGTATTTGCTTTGGTGACTGATTATCTTGGTCACTATATTTATTTGTTATTTTATTTGTCTTGTTTTTTAGTTTGTTCGTGGGTTTATCAGTTCTAATGAATTGAAGAAGTTGGCCTATGGACTGACGCAATTCACCTATATTCTTCTCAATTCTAATCTCCCATGTAGGCTTCTTTCGGTCCGTACATCTAATGCGTGGAGTGTTTTGTATATTTTGATGGTGTAACTCAAGAACAGAGCAAGCACCTATGTATATAAGGTCGTGGTAATCACTCAGTGTGTGCATGTCTTGTATCTTGTCAGCCATTATTTGATTTATTCGTTCAAGAATAGCGTTTGTGTCTTTGTTAGTCTTTAGCCGAGGTAACTTTGGCCTAGCCAAAGGATCCAAGCCCTTATAAAGAATGATGTTTTTCTCAAAATGTTCACGATATTCTTCAGTGGTTGAACTGACATTTATGTCATCGGTCTCATGAGGTGCCCTATGGGGACTGTTCTGTTCCAAGGGCTGTCTTAATCCGGTTTCAATCTCTACCTCAATTCTAATCTCATTGATTCTATTGGCATTAATTCTGTTGTTTGTAAATAGTTGCCTTCTTTGGTCGAGGATATTTTGACGGGTCTTGTTTCTTATTTCAGGGAATTTTGTTATCATTGTTTGATAAAGTTCGACACTGTAAGGTCTGTCTGTGGTTTCCATTTTGGTGATTCTGAGGTAAGTACGGTATAGGAATTCGTTCATTTCATCTGTCCATTTAAACCGTTTCTTACTTTGATCTTTCTCTTGAGTGGGTCTAGCAGTTTGCTCGACAACACCTGCAGAGTTTGGATTTTGTGTGTCGTTGTTTGTTTGTTCCATTTCCATTGCCGTTTGAGTGGAGGGTCCAGCCTGCGGGACGATGCCACTCGCCTCATCGTTATCCGCAGCAGGCATAACCTGGCGTGTCCGAACAGAGTCAGCCTGATTCTCTGCCACGCCTGAGTAACGTTTATTCCTTGTGTTTACAGCAAATAACAAAATCACGTCGAGATGAGGTGCTAACACATCCGGCGGTGCAGGTTTTTGTCCACCCCGGGTATTTTATTTCCCCGGTTCCCTTCAACCCTTTCGGGCTGACGAGCTTACCCCATCGCTAGGGGCGGCGTCCGATAGCAGATCCAGCAACAGCCACGGATTATTATTATTATTATTATTATTATTATTATTATATTAACTAATATATTTTAAGAAACATGGCAGAAACGACCAAGGAATCGATAAAGCGACTAGAAATGGAAGTAAAGGGTCCGCCATCTAACGTTTTTTTTTCAACTAGTGCTTATTTCGTGAATGGTAACACTTAGCTCATGTCTGATTTGACAGATAATTAGTTTTATCCTTCCGCTGAACGAATATGGTTGTGTATACGCTTGAACAACGCTGGGAAATATTGCGACATTACTTTGAAAATCATGGTAATGTTGCAGAATGTGTGCGAAAATTGCGTACGGATTTTGGAAGAAGAGAAGCACCGTTAGCTCCGTATGTTCGTTATCTCGTGAAAAAAGTGAAAGAAACTGGCATCCTCATCGATAAACCAAAGCGTGAAAAGCCAAAAACAGTGCGTACACCCGAGAATATTGCTGCAGTGGCAGAAAGTGTGCGTGAAGCGCCATCAACATCAATTCACCGTCGTTCTCAACAATTGAACATTTCGGAGACATCATCATTGAGACGAATTTTGCATAAAGACCTTGGTATGACGCCATACAAAGTCCAATTGGTTCAGGAGTTGAAGCCAACTGACCATCCAATGCGTTTTGGCTTCGCTAAGTGGGCCTGCGATCGACTTACAGAAGATGCCGATTTTGCCAAAAAAAATCATATTTTCAGATGAAGCTCATTTTGATCTTGGCGGGTATGTAAACAAATAAAATTGTCGCATTTGGGGCACAGAAAACCCGCACGCATACATTGAAAAGCCGACGCACCCAAAACGAGTCACTGTTTGGTGCGGATTTTGGTCCAGAGGCATAATTGGGCCATTTTTCTTCGAAAATGAGCAAGGAGTGGCAAACAGTCAATGGCGATCGTTATCGGGCCATGTTGAACGAATTTTTGTTCACAAAAATTGAAGAGGAGGATATTGGCAACATTTGGTTTCAACAGGACGGCGCCACGTGCCACACAGCCGAAGCTACACTCGATGTTTTGCGCCCCTGTTTTTGAAGATCGCATTATCAGCCGCAGAGCTGATGTCGTTTGGCCACCTCGGAGCTGCGATTTGACACCGTTGGACTATTATTTGTGGGGTGCCGTCAAAGATAAGTGTTACGCCGACAAGCCAGAGACAATTGGCTTAACGCTTTAAAGGACAATATTCGTGAAGGCATTGGTGAAATACAGCTGCACACAATCGATAATGTGCTTAAAAATTGGTCCGATCGTGTAGGCTACTGCATGGCCAGCCGAGGCAGCCATTTGAATGAAATTATTTTTCATTATTAACCGGAAGGATTGTACTTTCAAATAAAAAAAAAAATTGAGAAAATATTCAGTAGTTTTTTTTTATAGCATTTTCAAAAAAAAAAGTTATCTGGCGGACCCTTTATATGAGTTAAGTAAGTAATAGAAATGTTGTTATATACATATAATATTGTAAACTAATTCTTAATACATGTTATTATCGATTTGATGTAGAATTATATATATATATATAGTTGAATACCAGCAAATGAAGTAGACAAAATAAAATTATTCGGTAGTAATTTGAATTATTGTAAATACTGAATTTTTGTTGTTGTTGAAATATTATATATAGAGTTTAAGGTATGGGAACAATCGTGGATAAAATTGACACCATCCACGAATATCAAGTTGAAAAAACAAAACTTGTTCAAATGTGAAGATAATATGTCAATGGCTCATTACGTCTCGGAGGACTTGTACATGAATAAGGGTATAGCCAAAGAATTTAGGTAAATAAGAATATATATTTATAGAAAAATTACGTATTTATTAAATTATAACATCTCTTCTTACTAGAAACATATACGAAGAATTAAAAATATATACAAAACAATATGACCACTAAACTTAATAACTAGATACCTAACCTATAAGTAACTATATATTAATTCTTTCCATCGATATAGAACCGTTCATTAGGATTGTTAAATAATGGATCAGTTATAGCATACAATTTAGTTATTTACTGTATCATATTAATTTGTTTTAGAAAGAGATTCAATAATATCGATACCTTAAAGGGCTAATGTAAGCAGTAGCGGATCTCCCATTAGGCTGGGTAGGCTGAAGCCTAGGGCCCCCGGCAAAAAGGGGCCCCGTAGGGGCCTCAATGAAAAACGGTAACAAATACCATACCGATCTCATGACCGCTTGCATTATGTGCTTAAAAATAAGATTATTAAAAATAAATAATAAAAAAAATTATCAATAAAAATGAAATTAAAAAAAATTATACTTTTGTAAAATAAAATCATTTATTTACTACTTAGGCCACGCACTATGCTGCACTCAAGCCGCGTCACTAATCTTGTTTTTAAGCGTAAGTTTTAGGCTTTGCCAAAAATTAATTTGTTTCGGCCTGTCAAATAAATAAGTATTTGTCATTAAGTTATATCGCTTATTCTGTCACATGTGGTCTTAAAATACAAAGATTTGATTAATAATTCATTTAAAATGTTTCGTCCTGCCATTTAAAAACTTATTCAAAATGGCGCCCAGCAGCCATCTTTTAAGAATAAGTAAAGAATTTATGCCAAAAAAGTAGTATTTCAGTAATTATTGAACGTGCCAAAAACTCATTATTCTCACATTTGTTAATCAAAAGTTAACAGGGGGGGATGTGACTTTAGACGCGCACTGTATAATTAAGATAATATGTATAATAATTAATATTCATTGTACAGTTTTAATAGAAAACATTTCATCTTAATGGATTTAATGTAAAAGTTAAAAATTATAGCGCCTATTATCGTAATGGTGATTCGATGGTGACAGCCCAACGTTTATATCGCGCAGAATTTAATGTACGGAATGCACCGAAGGACGATACCATTAGAAAATGGATTCGAATGTTTGAGAATACTGGTTCAAGTGTAAAAATTCTCAATCAAGGTCGCCCGCGCTCTGTTCGAACCAAACAAACGATTGATGAAGTGAGAGTTTCAGTGCGTCAAAATCCGTCCCAATCAGTTCGTAAACGTAGTCAAGAAGTACACATTAAAAAATCGTCGTTGCACAAGATTATGAAAGTGGATTTACATTTAAAAGCCTATAAAATTCAGCTTGTTCAAGAACTAAACGTTAACGACTATCCTCTACGACTAAATTTCGCTAATGAAATGCTTGAACGTTTCCCAACGTTTGAAAACATTATTTTTAGTGACGAAGCCAACTTCCACTTAAACGGGCATGTAAACAAACAAAACTGTCGCTTCTGGGGCACCGAAAATCCACGAGCGACCACTACATAGTCCAAAAGTTGTTGTATGAGCTGCCTTGTCTAGTGAAGGCATCATTGGACCTTATTTTTTTGAAGACCAACGAGGGCGGGCACTTACGGTAAACAGTGAACGTTATTGCAATATGTTAACTAACTTTTTGAATCCACAACTGCAGGACTTTGAAGGTTTTAATGATGAAACATGGTTTCAACAAGATGGGGCTACTTGCCACACCTCCAACCAATCGCTTGCGGTTGTCAATCAGCTCTTCCCAGAAAAAGTGATCTCTCGTCGAGGCACTATCAACTGGCCCCCGAGAAGCCCCGATCTTACACCCCTAGACTATTTTTTGTGGGGACACAGTAAACAAAAAGCGTACGTAAATAAACCGAGAACTCTACTGCAATTGAAGCACAACATTCGCACCGAAATGGCCGCCGTTCCCAGAGAGATGTGTAGACGCGTAATGGATAATTTCCGTTGTCGGTTAGAGGACTGCCAGCAGCACGAGGGTAGACATTTGGACAACGTTATCTTTGCCACTTAATTTTCCAAAATGTTGTCTATAATTAAAAAAAAAAAAAAAATTCTTACTTGTAGCTTTCTTATTATTCAATTTATAAATACCCCTTACCCTTTGTGGACACCCTGTATATAATATTACAGTAAATAATCATTCCTAAATTTATATTTTAGATGCAGAAATACAACAACTGAAAAACTTGAAGGAAAGGGATGAAGAGGCCGAAGAGGCGAAATAAAAGTTTAATGTCCTATCGCGGGAATTAAATGAAATAAGAGAAATGTTAAAATGAAGAGATGAGGGAACATCAGGGGGCAAAACCGGGGATAAAGATAAAGGTATACGGTTAATAATATAGTAATAATTCATAGCTAAAGAAATATTAATCAAATAGATTTACAGATATATTGAATAAGGTTTTATTAGGTAGCTAATATTCAGGAGGTAGGGGACCGCCGAGCAAATAATAACAAACTGGAGAGGATAAAGTTATAGTCAATAATTAATGAAATATATTTTTACAAATCAGCGGTCATTATTACAATAATACTCAAGAAATTGTAGAAGTTAAATTATTAAAAGCATGATATATGTATAAGAAGTTTTAAAGGACATGTGCGATCGCTTGTGTGCATGGTTGATAATTCTTATCCAAATATAAGACAAATAGGTCCTAGAAACATAAATCTTTGTTTTTAGTTGCTGCTAACGGGGATGTAGCCATCGCTATGACCATTATGGACGATGGAAAAAAAGGTATAGTCAACAACCTTATAATAATCATATGTAACGAAATATAAATTTATTTTTACAAATCGGCGGTTAACTATTATCATTATAATAACACTTTTGACGAAAGTAGTAGTTTTTGGTAATTGGAAGTTATTTAAGTTTCGTGTTAACCGGATAGAAAGAAGAATACTATAAAAAAGAAACAGAACATGTAAAAGATGAATTCTTGAAATCATAATATACATAATGTTTTTTTAAAAACATGTGCCATATCATTAATATGGTGATTTATCATCCAAACATAAGGCAAATAGGTCCTCCTAGCAACATAAATTTTATTTTTTTTAGATGCTGATGAGGTCGCCGATCACATCGTGGCCAAGGCAATTGAAGAAAAGAAAGGTATAGCGTACAGTAACAGTCATTATTATAATAATAATAATAATCAAGAAAATGTAGAAGTAAAATTATTAAAAGCACAATATACAAATAGAAGACAAATAGGTCCTAGCAACATACATATTTATTTTTAGATGCTGAGCTAGCCATCGTCATGACCGTGGGGGACGATGGAAAAAAAGGTATAGTCAATAGCATTATAATAATCATAGCATTATAATAATCATATGTAAATAATTATAAATTAAAAACATCTTATTACAAATCAGCGGTTAACTATTATCATTAACACCCCGTAGTAAAATCTGCCAATTGGAAGTTAATTTTAATTTCGTTTTAACCGAACAGGAAACTAGAAAAAAGAAAATGAAGAAGGTGATTTCTTGAATTCATAATATTATGCATGGTTATTCCTCGTCCAAAAATAAGACAAATAGTCCCTATTAACATCGGTTCGCATATGATTCGCTATTAAAGATAGATGGTGTTAGGGATTATTTATAGCAACATAGTATGTAGGGGAGATCGGGGTAAGATGACGAACGGGGTAAGATGACGATCTGCTATATTTGACTAAAAGAATTAATTTTTGGAATGCTACTACTGGCGCCATCTAGGTACCAGTGACCCGCATTAAAATCATGGCGTAGTAGTCCGGCCCGCGCACTACCATAGCAGTCATACGTAAACACCTGTTTTGATAGTATCGGTTGTAATATTTTCCCAAATTTAACATCGATTTGTGCCTTTTTCAAGTAAGTGAATAAGCCCAATTTGTTACCAGCAATTCTTTAATGCTAATAGTTATTTTTAGTAGTAAAATTGTTGATGTTTTGTTTCTCGTTAAATTTTAGCATCAAAATTTTATAATTTATACACCGGGGGTAAATTGACGGGGGTAAAATGACGAATGACGTCATCTTACCCCAAGCAAGCAATATCTTAAAGCCACTATTTTTTATAGAATGCCGCGGGTATACAAGCGCAAAACCAATCGTAGGGAGTGGACTCAAGATTCGCTTGTAGCAGCTATGAGGGAAGTACGCAACGGATCTTTATGTTGTAACGCAGCCGCAATAACTTACGATATTCCTGAGCCTACGTTACGAAGATACTTAAAAAGAGACGCCCGAGGTGAAGAGTTCCCGGATGGCGGAGGTCGTTTTAAGAATACCTTTAATGTTCAACAGACGCAAGAATTTGTTAGCTATCTTACAGAATGTAATCAACGCGGCCTTGGGTTAACTTCCACACAAGTTCGGAAACTCGCATATCAATATGCTGAAGCGAATGGTATAGAACACAGGTTTAACAGGGAAATAAAAGCAGCCGGGACTGATTGGTTTAAATCTTTTAGTACACATAACAATATGAGTCTCAGAAATCCTGAAGCAACTTCAATTGCACGGCTTCGAGGATTTAATAAGATCGCCGTCGACAAATTTTTTACAATTTTGGAAGAGGTTAGGATCAAATACAAGTTTAAAGCAGATCGCATCTACAACGCAGACGAATCTGGTCTTTCAACTGTACCAACAAAGCTACCAAAAGTTATCACTCCTAAAGGCCAACGACGAGTTGCAAAAATAGTGACAGCCGAGAGAGGTCGAAATACAACTTTAGTGTGTGCAATGAGTGCTGCCGGGTCATACGTACCTCCTTTTTTGATATTTGGCCGAGTTAGAATGAAACCAGAATTGTTAAATGGTTGTCCTCCCGGTTCGGATGGTAGGGCACAACCTTCAGGCTGGATGACGACGGAAACTTTTCTTGTCTACTTAAAACATTTTGCACATTACGCAAAGCCGTCTATTGATGATCCCGTATTGTTACTGGTTGATAATCACAGTTCTCATATTTCCCTTTCTGGAATAAACTTTTGCCGAGAAAATGGAATTGTGCTGGTAGGGTTTCCTCCTCACACGACCCACCGACTACAGCCATTAGACGTTTCGTTTTTCGGACCTTTTAAGGCATTTTACAATCAAATGTGTGATTCGTTTTTAATTAACCATCCAGGGATTGCAATAACCGACAAAAATATAGGACCTCTGTTTGGGGAGGCTTACTGCAGGGCAGCCAACATAAATAATGCTGTAAGCGGCTTCAGAGCTTGTGGTATTGAGCCTTTTAACCCTCTGGTTTTTGACGACAGTGATTTCGTAGCTTCAAAAACAACTGAGCGTATTGAACAACCTGAAGTGAACCATGTCGTTTTGATAAATGATGATGACGACGATGCCAGGCCGTTAATAGAAAACGCGGATTCGTCATCGTCTGATGAAGATGATCAAATACCTCTAAGTTTGTTAGCTAAAAAAATAAAATCTGTTACTACCACTGAACAGACCACATCAAAAGAATCATTTAATACTTCAACTGTAGGTCGAATAGAGACACATAAACGTCAATTATTTCCAGACAAAGACACTTCAAATGACCCCCGGCCTACTATTTGGGACGTGAGGCCAATTGCAATATCTGAACGATCCTCAAACCCTAGAAAAAAATTGTCAAGTTCTGTTATAAGTGGAACTCCAATGAAGTTAGAACTAGAACAAAAACAAAGAGAGATCGAAGAAAAAGATAAACAAAGAAAATTAAAACAAGAAAAGAAACAATTGAAAGTTCAAAATAAATCTACAATTCAAGAAAATAGAGCACAAAAACATCGGAAAACATTGTCCAGTGGGACTGACATTGCAGGTTCCAGTGCTGCCCATCGCAGTGATGCTGATATTGCAGGTCCCAGTGCTTCTGATCCCAGTGCTGCTGATATTGTAGGGCCCAGTAGTGAGATTATATATTTATGCCCTGCATGTAACGAAGAATATAATGACCCACCATCTGAAAATTGGTTGCAATGTTGTCATTGTTTATCATGGTGGCACGAAGCATGCAGCGGCTATGAAGGTTTTGGTAGTTTTCATTGTGATTTTTGTGAATAGTCATCTTACCCCAATAGGTTCGTCAACTTACCCCGTAATGGGGGTAAGTTGACGAAAATGACATTTTTTGTTTTTTGTTTATTTAAAGAAAATTCATTTATGTTTTCAAAGTTTCGGTTAGATTTACATTGAACAAAGTCATAAACATGTTTGTATTGATACGTATTTACCTTTGAAATAAATTCAGTTTCTTTGTATTTTCATTTTTCCTTAGTATCGTCATCTTACCCCGATCTCCCCTAATAAGTGGAAAATTATTTGTGAGTTTATTTATTTTAAATAAAGGTCAAAGCAATAGTTAAAATATGTATATTTTTTTTTGGAAAATATCATTAAAAAAACTAACAAATATACAATACTAAACCAACAACAACCAAAAAATATAGTGAAATACAATCGAAACATAAAATTGTAATTAAATAGGCAAATGTGACAGTTACAGTTAATAAGAATAAAATATCCATAGTTAAAGGATATGCATTAAAAATATATATTTACAGGTCAGCAATTAATTTTTATCATTATAAAACCTTTGAAAATAGTACTATAGACTAATTTGCTATTAATTTAAGTTTTGTTTGAACAGGACAGCAGCCTAGGGGAAACGGGAATAGCGGAAGAGGAAACTCGATAAATGGGTATAGGGCGAGTGAGAATGAAGATGTAGGCGGGAGAGGTGGAAGAGGGAGAAGAGGAGGAAGGGGAAACTCGATAAATGGGTATAGGGGGAGTGAGAATGGAGATGTAGGTGGGATAGGAGGAAGAGGGGGGGAGAAGAGGAAGGGGAAGAATAGGAGGTAAATTATTAAAATCCTAATGTAAAATTAATATTTGTTTACAGTTCAGTTTCCTTATTCTAATAACATTTATTAATATGTATTATTCTTTACAGGAAAGCGATTACTGAAGTATGCCCTCAGGCAGTATCTCCATTTCGCATACAATAATTCATAGTTATTTAATAATAAAAATTATATATTATTCAATATAAATTATTCATTTTTACTTAATTTGTTTTATTAAGTGCTAAATTGATGTCATCTAAACCTATCGTTACTCGATACAGTGGCACCTTATGGGCGAAAATTTAGAGGAATAGTTGACTGCTTTAATTTTACATAATTCATTACGAAATTAAATTAATAAGTATGACAGCAAGCTAGTACTAATACAGGGTTCCCCATAATAGACTACCCATTTTATATTATTAATAAATTCCCTACGAGATAACTAAATAGGTTGTTCTTTGTGGGATTATCTTCTGTAGTCTTTGGGATTTAAGTAAATTATTAATCAAGTAGGCGCCTGTCACAAATAAATTTTAAATTAATAATTTCGTGAAACGTCCTTTTTCCGCGAGAAGTTTGTTAGTTTTCATCAATAATTATTTAAGTTTTTTGCTTTGAGACATTATTTCAACATCCGTTTTAACTTTCATGGATTACTCAGTCCAACAACGTGTGTTTTGTGTAGAAACTTACATAAGAAGCAATTCGATAGAAGAAGTTAAGCGTGCATTCCGGCGTCAGTTTAATAACAACAATAGGGGCCACGCGCCAAATCGTAAAACTGTTAAGTTATGGGTTCGTCATTGGCGTGAAAAGGGTTCTGTACAAAATTTGAAGAAGCCTGGACGTCGAAGAACAGTTCGTACACCAGAAAATATTGAACGAGTTAGAATGGCGTTTACGAGAAGTCCTAAAAGGTCTGCTAATCGACAAACCCTTATCCTAGGAGTATCTAAGGGAAGCTTAGATCGAATTCTTCAAAGGGATTTAAAATTTCATCCCTATAAATACCAAATGGCACAGCACCTTAGCAATCAAGATAAAGAAGCAAGGTTAGCATTTTGTCAAGAATTTTTGGATTTACATCAAGGAGCGATTCACAGTCTCCTAATGACCGACGAAGCAAATTTTTATTTGAACGGCATGGTCAATAAACAAAATTTTAGATACTGGTCAAATGAAAATCCTCGTGAAATCTTTACACAGAACCTCCATAATCCAAAAGTTGTTGTGTGGTGTGGAGTAGGATCTTTTGGTATTATTGGCCCTTATTTTTTTGAGGATGAAAATAACCGCGCTGTAACAGTAACATCCGAGCGCTACGTTAATATGCTAGATACATTTCTCATTCCAGAATTAAATAGACGAGGATTACTAAACAATGCCTTACTATTCCAACAAGATGGGACAACAGCTCATACCGCCAGAAACTCAATGAGGGTCCTGCGAGAAATGTTTAATGGCCGACTCATTTCTCGATTCGGAGATTTGCCTTGGCCTTCGAGGTCCCCCGACTTAACGGCACCCGATTTTTTCCTGTGGGGATATTTAAAAGCCAAAGTGTTTGCGAGTCATCCAGGTACTATCGAGGAAGTGAAAGTCAAAATTCGTGAAGAACTTGAAGGACTAGACGAAGGTTTGCTACGCCGTGTAATGAACCACTTTTTATCCAATATTGAAAAATGTGTTGAAGTTGGTGGAGAGTAGTCGAGTAATGCCCATGCTGAATTCCCCCACCCCTCCCCCTCAACCCCCCTGACTCCCCCATTCCCCCCAATGACGTCATATGTGACCTTGAACTCTCACGTGTGTAGATGTGTTTTATCTTGACGTGTGGGCAGGTGTTTTTTGACCCCCCCCCATCAACCCCCCCCCCCACACACACACACACACACACACACAGCCCGACCCCCCCATGTGATGTTACATGTGTCCTTGATCGCGTAAGTGGACAGGTGGTCATACCAAGATTTCGAAATAAAAAAAGCTTAACTCTATACGTTTTTATCATTCTTTGCTGAATTGTATTTCGAGATGGAATTCAAACCTAAAACATTAGTTTTTCCATTTTCTATAAACGGACGTCAAATGTGTAGTAATTGTGACCAATGGGAAATTTTAACGGGAGAGATGGGGTTATGTACTTTATGCCAAAATGGGACGCCAAGATCTGAGCCAGTGCGTCAACAAGAACCTCGGCAAGATGAAACAATGTCAACAGAATCAAATTCACCTACGCCATCAGATGCCCCTCTGGACACATCAGACGAAGAATTTTTTAATGGTGACGACAATAGTGATAGTGAAAGTGACAGTAAAGAAAAAGGTTTCCGGGCAATATGTTTAACAAAAAATGAACTACGTCAATTTGGATATAGCCCTTAAATTGTAACATAATATGTAATAAAAACAATTTATAATTGAATTATATTGAGAAAAAATGGTTAAAAAAAATTGCAACATGTAATAAAAAAACAATTTATATTTGCCGTGTGTTTTATTTGATTTCAACTTTCGGGGCTGCTGCTTGCTTCGAAAGAAGAATACGGCGCAAAGAGGAAACGAAAAGAATGCCGAATTTAGGATAAAAAGGTCTTAAATGTTATTATAAAATGTGGGTGTATTTCTAATTAAAAAATTGCGAAAATAAGATTGTAGGTGTCTATAGTCACTCCGGATGACAACCTTTCCAATTAGTTTCAAAATTATTCTTTGCCACACAGGTGACAAATCTACCATAAAGTTTTTTGTGGTTCTTAAAAGAACCGATTGTTGTAAGTGGCTTGTTGTAATAAAACTTACATTTTATTACATATTAGGCAGAAATCTTTCGCAAAAACTGTAAATAGTCTCTCTCGACACCATCTACACCTCGAGTGACTTTGAAAATTGCCTATAGCGCCAGTTGTGAAATGGCTTCTAACAAAATCGACGCCCATCCTGGGACCTCTCTGAAAAATTGTCAGATAGCAATATGCGCATAGAGGTTGATTATTGACTTTAACATAGGATTGAATAAGACAATATCTCGGTCTTAAAATGCGCCGATTCCGATAATCCGCTAAATGTATCACATCTAGCGCTTCTTCGTCGCTCGAATAACCAGCGTCTTCGCTCGATGACATCTTAGAATATAATGAATTCTATAAAATCACAGGCATCCTATACCCTACCCTTCACGTATCGAAACGGCCACGAAAAAAAGGTTATCTAAGCTTGGCGGTATCGGCCGAGGGCGCGCACCTTACCGATATAGCTTTACGTATCGAAGAGAGGGATTCTACAGCTACGAAATTAAAAAAAAGTTATATAAGATCGGCATTTCCAAGGGCGCTTTTACCTACCTACCTACGATAGATTTTTTTAACACCACCTGCTGTTAAAGAATGTGGCTTTAAGGGATTCATTAAAAACGTGAGATTGGTAGCCCTATTAAAAAGATAAATACGACAGGTGGGAACGCTGAAATACAGGTATACAAATCCACAGTTATTTTTCTGTTTCTCTTGTTATCTGAGATAAAAATATTCATATAGAGTGTGTCCCGAAAACTATGCAAGGTTAAGTTGTGGCAAAGTTGTATAATAAAATGGAATAATTTTTATTCTAATTATTTATTATATTTAATAATGAGGAATTATTATTAAAATGCATAAGTCCAGCTATTTTGACAACCATACGAAACCCGTCTCTTACTCCACTCTACTTTTAACGTAATTGTTGAAATTAAATTCATGAACATTTTTAAGTTTAAGACTCTATCTAATTAAAAATTTTGACTTATGCATTTTTCAAAGTAACTATCTTTAAATATATCGTGAAACAGCATTCCATTTTTTTTGGTGAGCAACGAATTTGGGACACCCTATATATCTATAACCTTCGTCTTATTTTAAAGCAATGCGACAGGTGTTGCTATTCGAGTGATGCACATAGATTTTCTTCATAATCATTTTGACTATGGCTGAAGAGAGACCTGAAAGTCGCGGATCGTCTATATTCAGTGACGATACAGTCCCATATGATGCCCGGGCGGCCCTGGAAGATGAGAGTGGCTCTTCTGATAGCGATAATACAATGCCGTACTACGCTGAACGGGTTATATATCAAGGGGGGTCAGCGAATGCAAATAGCGGGGAAAGCCCGGATTCAACTTCAGATATGTTAGTTGACCCCTTACAAGATATTGAGAACGAATTTAACGGTATAGCCGATTCAACAAGCTGGTGGGATTTTGAGGATAATTTATCTAGTGGGCCAGCTGACTCCAGTACTCAATAATCGCACTATGTAAAGAGAACAACAAAAAAAAACAGCCCTTTTAAGAGCTACCAGCCTTTAACAAGGCAAAAAATATTAAATGTAGCTTAGTCCTGTCACTATAATAAGTAACATTTATTCGATGCTCACGTGTAACAGCTATATCTCAGATATAAAGCAGTTGTGGACCGCCTAACATTATACAGGGCGTTGTTATTCTAATATTATGCATTTTTTCAAAGTAACTATCTTTAAATGCATGTAATTAAATCGATGTAGAAATTTTTTATAAATAATCTCACAAAAAAAACAACATATATTTTATAGTTATCCCAATGGTTGAGCATCGAATACCACATTATGTAAAATAAGAGCCCTCTTTAACATATTTGTCCTATATTTTTATTTAATTATATTTTTTTAAGAAAAAAAAAATGTACACACATAAAAAAAGTAATTAGCACCCTCCAGCGCAGCGACGAGTTTCGAACTCGACGCTGACCGGGAACACGCCCGGCCAGAGCGTAACTTCCAAACACTCGGACGCTTACGCTAACGGCGGTGCCTATAGAATTTACATTTGTAAAAAGACTTTAATCTAAGATTTCAAATTGTGGCGCGAAAAAAGCTGGGAGCGAAGGGAGTATCGTTCTTCGAATCTTCGGTAGGATAGCCGCACAAAAGAGAACCGAAAGAAAAGTTTGTTTCACATTACATCATGACACCAGGTTCCCTTAATTTATTAAGAAGATAAAATACACAATGCTGAAATACAGGTAGATAAACCCATAGTTGGAATGTGGTTCCCCTTTGTTATCTGAAATAAAGGTATTCATATACAGAAAAGTTTCTCACAACTTCGTTTTCGAAATACAGGGTGTTAAAAACTTGTATTTTTCATTTTATTAATTAATACCAAACGATATTCTAATGATATTTGTTAAACATAAAAGATTAGAGCACTTTACTTTGGGTCAATTTTAAATTTTACAATTAATTTATTTGCGGGGATCTGGATAAAAGAGTACTTTAATTTTTTAGTTATTGTCGTATTTCTATTAGAGTAGGCTTTGCTTCGTTCCGTCAGCCTAGAACATCGAAGACAGGTTGGGGATTTGACTCTTTTTTACAGATATTTTCATGGACCTTACCCACTTAATTCCACCCAGAGCGATGACTAGCAGAAATATACGGTGAACCACCGCCGCCCACCCATATGTGGTTAAGCTTAGTACTCCTCGAACTTCATTTTTTAAGAATTCTTTCATCTAGAGGACTTCATGCTTATGGAACGACCTTCCCGAGGTCGTTTTTCCCAACGAATATAACCTCAAACGGATCAAAACCAACGTGAATCGCTACACACACACCTTAATTCCACCCAGAGCGATGACAAGCAGAAATATACGGTGAACCACCGCCGCCCATCCATATGTGGTTAAGCTTAGTACTCCTCGAACTTCATTATTTAAGAATTCTTTCATCTAGAGGACTTCATGCTTATGGAACGACCTTCCCGAGGTCGTTTTCCCAACGAATATAACCCCCAACGGTTCAAAACCAACGTAAATCGCATTTACACGCACCGCTCCCAGAGGGGCCGAAAGGAGTTTTCCTATAGTGTTTGTGTTTGATCATACAAAAAAATGGCAACCACAGTTGTTTCGTCTCCTGTTTAAATTATTCAAAGTTTTTAAATCATATGCAATATCAAATTATTGGCATTAATTAATAAAATGAAAAATACAAGTTTTTAACGCCCTGTATTTCATTTTATAAGGATTATAGTATTCTAAAATCATTTAGGGTGGAAAATAACTTTGAAACACAGGTTTTTTAAGGACACTGAAACCTTGAAGCATCGACCTTCTTCTCTCATATCTTGTGGCCTTAAAAATTACAAAGGGTTGATGGTGGGAGAGCGCCGCGAAAGACATAAAATAGGGGGTATCAAGTATCTTCATTAGTTGAGAACTTTACTTCACCAGTTTACATTGTGTCTTATTTTTTTGTTTCAAGTATTTTTTTTAAAATGAGTTTGTTTGAAGGAGATTTACTTATGGGGCCGGCAACTCAGGAAGCTGTAATGCAGAATACCGGTTGGGAAAATGTGGAAGCGGCGATGTGTGCCTTGTTCGATCGATTTGAGGGTGTTGGAGAACAAGTGGGACAAGTTGAACAAGTGGGACAGGCAGGAGAGGAAGCGGGACATGGACAACCAGAGCCACAACAAGTGGGACAGGCGGGGCATGGACAACTAGAGCCCGAGGCAAAAATTAATATAATTAGCGATATTAAAGTGGCTCCAGCAAACGCTAAACTCAAAAAGTTATTAACATCGCCAAAAAAAATTAGCAAGACCACTTTCTACGGACAGAAAAGAAAACGAGTAGAAAAACTCTCCAGCAAAAAAAAGCGTTGTGTCAAGCGAACCCAAAAAATGGGTCAGAAATCGAAACAAATTGAAGAAGCTAAATATGAAAATGTGACTCCGGTTCCAAGTCCTGCTGACGCACAAATACCACTGGTAGATTGGGAGTGGCCAAGGAGCCAGGAAACTGAGCGGGACGCAGTTAACAGGGCGTTCGAAATAAGGAATTCATGGAGAAACCATTTAAGTGATAGTGAAACCCAAATGGGACAAATTCAACAAGACATTATTGAACTGCAAACAAGACTAAGTGAAGTGAAAAAAGAAGTGGTAAAATATAGGGGTTTGTTACAATTTTTTGATAGTTTAGTGTAAATATTTGTTTATTAGTTTAAGTTTATGTATTTTAATTGTATATTTCATTTGTTTATTAGTTTAGGTTTATGTATTTTAATTATATATTTAGTCATTTTTTTATTTTTTAAAATATTTGTATGAAAAGTGTATTTTGTATATAAAATTATTTTTGCCATAAAATTTTAAAATTTCATGTTATCCAATTTTAAATAATAATAATAATAATAAACCAATATTTTAGGTCAATAGTGTTTTTATTCATCCTATTTTTAAAGCTAATTATTCGTTTTTCAAGTCTTTATTTTTGTCATAAAATTTCATGATATCCAATTTTAAATAATAATAATAAACCAATATTTTAGTTCAATAGTGTTTTTATTCATCCTATATTTAAAGCTAATTATTCGTTTTTCAAGTCTGAATTCTTTCTAAGCAAACATAAATTATTAACAATCCTTTATCTTATATAGCTCAAACCTATTATTTTCATGTGTAGAATTTGTCATTATTCTATGAAGTAATCATTACAGTTCACCCTTTCTAGTTAAATCGTTTAAGTTCATTCTAATCAACTTTTCGATATTTTAATGTATCGATCAACAACTGTCAGTATTCAACCAATCGTACCTCGGTACCATAGGCAAGCGTTCAACCAATCATACATGTTAGGTAACCTCAGTACGATAGGCAGTTGATCAATAGAATCTTCAACAAAACAACCAATAAAGCACCCACCTATACGATAAGGGTAGTACTCGAGGGCCAACCAACTACTGCCTAAAATAAAACCCGCCCTGTTATGATGGCGCGATAAACCACACCTTCAACCAATACCCCGGTCGCTTGTAAGTCGACCAACCACCGCTTTACCAATGGAAGGTGGTATAAAGTACCGTCGTACGTTAGACCGCCTTATTATAATGGCGCGCCTTCAACCAATACCCCGATCGCTTGTAAGTCGACCAACCACCGCTTTACCAATGGAAGGTGGTATAAAGTACCCCCGTACGTTAGACCGCCTTATTATAATGGCGCGCCTTCAACCAATACCTCGGTCCCCTGTAAGCCAGCCAACTCGGACAAAGGCAAATGTTTAAATTTGTCGGATTTGAAATTCGAGGGTAAGGAATTGAAGGAATTGAAGGAAATTGAAGAAGCTAAATATGAAAATGTGACTCCGGTTCCAAGTCCTGCTGACGCACAAATACCACTGGTAGATTGGGAGTGGCCAAGGAGCCAGGAAACTGAGCGGGACGCAGTTAACAGGGCGTTCGAAATAAGGAATTCATGGAGAAACCATTTAAGTGATAGTGAAACCCAAATGGGACAAATTCAACAAGACATTATTGAACTGCAAACAAGACTAAGTGAAGTGAAAAAAGAAGTGGTAAAATATAGGGGTTTGTTACAATTTTTTGATAGTTTAGTGTAAATATTTGTTTATTAGTTTAAGTTTATGTATTTTAATTGTATATTTCATTTGTTTATTAGTTTAGGTTTATGTATTTTAATTATATATTTAGTCATTTTTTTATTTTTTAAAATATTTGTATGAAAAGTGTATTTTGTATATAAAATTATTTTTGCCATAAAATTTTAAAATTTCATGTTATCCAATTTTAAATAATAATAATAATAATAAACCAATATTTTAGGTCAATAGTGTTTTTATTCATCCTATTTTTAAAGCTAATTATTCGTTTTTCAAGTCTTTATTTTTGTCATAAAATTTCATGATATCCAATTTTAAATAATAATAATAAACCAATATTTTAGTTCAATAGTGTTTTTATTCATCCTATATTTAAAGCTAATTATTCGTTTTTCAAGTCTGAATTCTTTCTAAGCAAACATAAATTATTAACAATCCTTTATCTTATATAGCTCAATCCTATTATTTTCATGTGTAGAATTTGTCATTATTCTATGAAGTAATCATTACAGTTCACCCTTTCTAGTTAAATCGTTTAAGTTCATTCTAATCAACTTTTCGATATTTTAATGTATCGATCAACAACTGTCAGTATTCAACCAATCGTACCTCGGTACCATAGGCAAGCGTTCAACCAATCATACATGTTAGGTAACCTCAGTACGATAGGCAGTTGATCAATAGAATCTTCAACAAAACAACCAATAAAGCACCCACCTATACGATAAGGGTAGTACTCGAGGGCCAACCAACTACTGCCTAAAATAAAACCCGCCCTGTTATGATGGCGCGATAAACCACACCTTCAACCAATACCCCGGTCGCTTGTAAGTCGACCAACCACCGCTTTACCAATGGAAGGTGGTATAAAGTACCGTCGTACGTTAGACCGCCTTATTATAATGGCGCGCCTTCAACCAATACCCCGATCGCTTGTAAGTCGACCAACCACCGCTTTACCAATGGAAGGTGGTATAAAGTACCCCCGTACGTTAGACCGCCTTATTATAATGGCGCGCCTTCAACCAATACCTCGGTCCCCTGTAAGCCAGCCAACTCGGACAAAGGCAAATGTTTAAATTTGTCGGATTTGAAATTCGAGGGTAAGGAATTGAAGGAATTGAAGGAAATTGAAGAAGCTAAATATGAAAATGTGACTCCGGTTCCAAGTCCTGCTGACGCACAAATACCACTGGTAGATTGGGAGTGGCCAAGGAGCCAGGAAACTGAGCGGGACGCAGTTAACAGGGCGTTCGAAATAAGGAATTCATGGAGAAACCATTTAAGTGATAGTGAAACCCAAATGGGACAAATTCAACAAGACATTATTGAACTGCAAACAAGACTAAGTGAAGTGAAAAAAGAAGTGGTAAAATATAGGGGTTTGTTACAATTTTTTGATAGTTTAGTGTAAATATTTGTTTATTAGTTTAAGTTTATGTATTTTAATTGTATATTTCATTTGTTTATTAGTTTAGGTTTATGTATTTTAATTATATATTTAGTCATTTTTTTATTTTTTAAAATATTTGTATGAAAAGTGTATTTTGTATATAAAATTATTTTTGCCATAAAATTTTAAAATTTCATGTTATCCAATTTTAAATAATAATAATAATAATAAACCAATATTTTAGGTCAATAGTGTTTTTATTCATCCTATTTTTAAAGCTAATTATTCGTTTTTCAAGTCTTTATTTTTGTCATAAAATTTCATGATATCCAATTTTAAATAATAATAATAAACCAATATTTTAGTTCAATAGTGTTTTTATTCATCCTATATTTAAAGCTAATTATTCGTTTTTCAAGTCTGAATTCTTTCTAAGCAAACATAAATTATTAACAATCCTTTATCTTATATAGCTCAAACCTATTATTTTCATGTGTAGAATTTGTCATTATTCTATGAAGTAATCATTACAGTTCACCCTTTCTAGTTAAATCGTTTAAGTTCATTCTAATCAACTTTTCGATATTTTAATGTATCGATCAACAACTGTCAGTATTCAACCAATCGTACCTCGGTACCATAGGCAAGCGTTCAACCAATCATACATGTTAGGTAACCTCAGTACGATAGGCAGTTGATCAATAGAATCTTCAACAAAACAACCAATAAAGCACCCACCTATACGATAAGGGTAGTACTCGAGGGCCAACCAACTACTGCCTAAAATAAAACCCGCCCTGTTATGATGGCGCGATAAACCACACCTTCAACCAATACCCCGGTCGCTTGTAAGTCGACCAACCACCGCTTTACCAATGGAAGGTGGTATAAAGTACCGTCGTACGTTAGACCGCCTTATTATAATGGCGCGCCTTCAACCAATACCCCGATCGCTTGTAAGTCGACCAACCACCGCTTTACCAATGGAAGGTGGTATAAAGTACCCCCGTACGTTAGACCGCCTTATTATAATGGCGCGCCTTCAACCAATACCTCGGTCCCCTGTAAGCCAGCCAACTCGGACAAAGGCAAATGTTTAAATTTGTCGGATTTGAAATTCGAGGGTAAGGAATTCGAAAATTTAATTCATTTTCTTTTGACAGCTGTCATTTTTGGCATTTCTTTAATTTCGGTTATTCGTCTAATTCGAATGTCGGCAATCCCAAAAATTTGATTTTTATTTTTTTGGTAGCTGTCAAATTGACGCATACCTATTACATTAGTAATAGGTTAACAGAACAAACCTGACCAAACCCGAACAAACCCGATCAAAAGCAAATAAGGTCGATATTAGTTTCAACCAAAATGATGTAAAAATATAATGGTTTTATTTTTAGCAGATGCGACATTTTCACGTTAGATAGACGTTCCAAAAATTAAACAGAACATACGATTCACGTGTCTAATACTTCAGCGCATTTACTGTAAATCTCGCAAGGAATGTGTCTCTAATACGTCGCCTCGAGGTCAAGAAAATCATAATAGAATTTCGGGATGCCATTGTCAAGAAAATAGTAACTTCATCGATAATATTAATACGTCACCTCGAGGTCAAGAAAATCATTTTTAGAATCTATTTTCAGAATTTCGGGTATGTTATATTTGTCAAGAAAATCGTATCTTTATACACATTTCATCGATAATATTGAATATACAGGGTTATTTTTTTAAAACTTCACATAGGCTAACTTTTTATTTGAGAAGATATACCTATAGTTCCTAAAGCAAAATTTTCGGAATTAGTCCAACTAATTAAAATGCGTGGAAAAAATAAATGCGTTGTTGCCAGATTGATTGGGTTTAAAAGTTCGTTGGGAATGAAATAAAAGTTATATGGTTTTTATTGATTTATTTCTTACATTATATGAATAATAACTAAATACTACATTATAAAACTATTAAATTGATTTATTAGTGACGGTGCCATTTAATATATTGTAAGTAAAATATGAGTCGTGTATTATTAGTGCATACACTTTAAGGTCTTTAGGAAATTTGCTCTTCCGTGTTTCAAATTCGATCTTAACGTCTACCGTCGATGACTTGATAGCTTCCGGTTGATGACTACAATCGATAACGAATACTGGATTGGTGAGATAATCGGCAAAGCTCATAATCGGGTCATTAAGTTCGCGTTGGTAATAGCTTACTTGGAAGTTTTCATAGCTATAATATGCGGGTGCATATAATTTCTTCGTGAAATCCAAATTAAACCGTTCGTATGGGAATTTGTTTGTATTCAGATACAGCGTGATGTCACTGATATCGGCCGTAGTAAATTGTGTGGCATCCTTTGCTCTATTGTCTGAATAAATGCTTTTCTGGAATCCCAGGATCAAATACCTAGGTTTTTCGAGACTCGTGCTAGTTCTTAACGACCAGACATCTGATGATGTTTCACGCAAAGCTGGTAGTTCGTAAAGATCCCATTTACGGAAGGCCATAGGAATGTTTGATGAACTACTTCCACCTTTATTGATGCGGGATAATATTTTCAATTTTTGTCGATCGTCGGGAATAATATGACGGATTTTCCATTCAATCTTGTCAATAGTAACGGCTGCATCAACTTCTCCGATGTAGGAATTATTAAACGTACGGGCAATTATTAAAATTAGCTCTTGTTTAACATTGAATATCCCTTTTGAGTAATCCTCAGCAAATCCCATGAGATATTTTAGAGGTAGCTTTCCGGAAAATACGTTACTCGTAGCATCGAAAATGCCTTGGTTTGTCTCATTCAGTCCCCATCCACATCCCAAAAGGGTTTTTTGTTGGGATGCACCCAAAGATGCCATTGTTTTTAATGTTGACGTAATTCCGGGTTTTCGAACAACAGCCACTTGCTCACCCCCCATTTCATAGCGGATTTCATCGAACAGGAAAGCGAGTGCATTATTTGATAGGTAACATTTTTTGGTAACATCACTGGGTTTAAAAGTTCCCTCAATATAGATGTAGCTATCGGATATATCCAAAATTATATCTTGAAAGTGTACTGGAATACGAATTTCATCAGAATTGTTAAATGCTGGAGATCCATATGGTTTGTATGTGTGTTCTTGTAAACTGATAATGGAATTATCGAAAATTGGTTCGGTAAAAACTTCAATTTTGTCACTAGTGGTGGCCATTTTTCACTATTTTCTTCGCCGTCGTACTTCTAAACCAATCGATTGTAGAAATTTGCAATCTTTCGCTGAGAGCTGTTTACGACTCGAACGTCTTTCCAATCAAGTGTCTGAATTGTGAATGATCCTTGGATGTGTAATATGTTTACTTTTATGTTTTATTGTTGTTTCACCTCGAGCAGTTGACAGCATAGTCAATTGACGATTGAAGCAGAAACCCATAATTATGTAATTTTTTTCAGTTCTAATTTCACAATAATTTTTTCACCTCCAAAGTCTATCAGATCACCGCGATCGTCCAAGATGCGTAGAGTAATGTTGTCTATTGACTGCCGCCCCTCAGGCATTATCGGCATATAAATATTATTTTGTGGTTCCTTTGAAATTTTGTAACCAGGTTCAACATCAATATCAAATTCAAATAATGTGTGGCTTTCTCTAGAGTTTAGATATGCTCCTGAAGTTATATTGCAATCCACTCTTATAATGCGCACTTTCATTATGTCCACATTATTGCTTGATTCGTGGCGTTTTCCACTTTTTAACAGTACCCGCCCAAAACCCAATAGTCCACCAATACTGTTTTTTACACGAAAATCAATATCGTATGTCGACTTGAGCTCACATTTTAATGTATTATTATTGGCTACTAATGAAAATAATCCATCACATTCTTCTCCTCTGCAATATTCTTTTAAACTTGTGTATATTGCTTTACCAATTTCATCAATTTCGTAAGCTCCAGGTGGAATCCTTAAAAGCGTGGTCTTTGGGCTGTGCTTCGTTTTGTATGCAAACCCATTGTTACTTGTGTCAACATTAAAAATTGAATTATATGTGTAAAATCCCAACAGTGCAGGACCATACTTAGAGGATGATTTCAATTCAACAGGAGGATAAAAATTTGCACTCAAGACACTGGAGTGTCCCGATAATGTGAACGTGTACGACATGACTGACAATAAAACAATTTACGTATGTGTTTTATTGCTGTTTGCAACAGTTCAGAAGGTTTGGTAAGCTTCCGTCTCGTCTCACTTCTTTCGCTGTTTCAGCTGTTATTTTGACATCACTGATTTTACAATAACAACAAAATAGTTTTTTTGGTGTGGGTCCATCTCCTTCATCCTCATCGGAATTACATTTTTTATAATGTTCGCTGCAGTACTGATATTTTAGCATATCGATGTCACTCCGCATATGATCAGGTAACCTATCCCAAACTAGTGCGATTTCATTTGGTGCTAAAGCGATCATTACTTCCTTAGGCATGTTTTCCAGCTGTTTTACAGTCATTTTTCTCAATTCACAGCCTACTTGACGATACGCTTTAAGCGACAACAACATTTTCGTGTAGTTATCACGATCCATTTGTGGTGTCATAGCCCTCATGATTTTTTTGAAAGAAACGTCAAACACAAATGTCCACACCAAACTGTACCAAAATCTTGTTGACGATCGTATGTATAGAAAATTTTCTTCGATGCTTCAGAACCCTTTTGCAGATAATGTACCAATTCAATGGGTGGGGGTAAATCACCAAAACTATCATAATATGTCACATTCGATTTGTTTTTTCTATATGCTACCCAATGAGTCCCACCCCCCACCATACCATCCAAATTAATAATTGCAGCTTCATTACGTTGGGGTCCGCGCACTGGCAGCGAGTCTCTCATATAGACCCCTCTAAAATGTGGTATTTTCATCTTTAAAGCATACTTTTGTAAATCAATATTGGATAGTGGACGATGAGGTAGGGATTTTAATAGTTTTTTGATTTTGCACTATTCAGAAATAGACCCATACCTGCACGGTATGGTTTAAGAAACAATCCATTTCCTTTTTTTGAGTGCAGATGTATGGTAGCACCTGTCTTCTCAGCATTCGCATTTTTTACCGTCTTTATAGCACGCACAATACTAGCTGCACCGCCAGCTAAGGATCCCAACGCTGACAGTCCTGCAAATATTGGTATCAGTGGTAGTATGCCACCAGTTTTAGGGATCGGTATAATTCGAGGAAGTCGAATTTTACGTTTGCCACCGGCTGTTTTTAAAGATTTTCGGGCAGCGATAATGGCTATTTTTGATGCTTTCATTACATTCTTTTCAAGACCCTTTTTTCCTCCAGCTTTTAATAATTGTAATCGAATTGGTTGTCTAATAGCTGAACCAAACGCTTTTTTCTGTTGACGCCGTCTATTAACCCGATTTCTATTCGAAACTTTCATTCCACGACGACGACGACGAGACCGCTTGTTTTGCCCAGTCTGCATACCCATACCGAAACGTTGTTTTGTTTTCATAATGTTTGTTACTAACCAAGCTGCAGCTCTTTCTTTTGCACTAGCCTCCTTGGATTTTACTATTTTCCAAGCGCTTTGCTCAAGTTCGTAATCGGCGTCGTGGCGTTCACTCAAATTTTCACTATTATATAAATAAGCTAAATCGTGTTTTTTGCAAGCAGCATCCAACGGATTTATTCCTGGATCGCCTCTTTTAACACGTTTTATTACTTTGGTACCGGGCCCACAATACTGGTAACCGGGAATATGTACCTCAAACGGTAGTCTATTAATTAATGTATTAACAATACCAGTGCCAGTCTTACTCGATAAACCAGACCGTCCACTTCGTTTGACGTGTGACATCTGAATGACTACGATCAATGTAAAACAGCTATAAAATATGGATAAAATGAGAATTGTGGAGCTGAAACAAAAATTACCAGTCGATAATCTTGATGGGAAAGTTGGATCCGGACAAGATCAGAAAATATTAAGGAGACATGGTCCACTGTTCCCGTCATCTATTCGCGGGCTGTTAATTGGCCCCTCGAACTGTGGGAAAACCAACGTAATGATATCACTGCTTACACATCCGTTGGGACTGCGTTTTGAAAATGTATACATTTACTCAAAGTCGCTATATCAACCAAAATATGAATATTTAAGAAAAATTTTATTACCAATTAAAGGTCTTGGTTACTATACATTTAGTGATGGAAATAATATAGTGGAACCGTCAGATGCAAAACCAAATTCTGTGTTCATTTTTGATGATGTTATGTGTGAGAAACAGGATGTCATAAGATCATATTTTAGTATGGGACGCCATAAAAATGTGGATGTTTTTTACTTAGCCCAAACATATTCACGTGTTCCTAAACAACTTGTGCGAGATAATGCCAACTTCATTGTAATGTTTAAACAGGATGAGATGAATATGCGACACATATTTTCCGATCATGTTTCACCTGATCTGACGTTTCCGCAATTTCAACAAATGTGCTCTAAATGCTGGGACAGCAAGTATGGTTTTTTAGTTATCGATAAAGATAGTAATGTAAATTCGGGAAGATATCGCAAGGGTTTCGATAGCTATATATATTTATAAAAGTAACCATAGCAGCTCATTTCATCATTGTCCGGTAATTTGAAAACATCATGAATGAAGAAATGGATTTAAAACGTAAGCTGCTGGAAACGACCAGTGCTGTGAGAAAAAAATTTAAGCAAATTAAAGCAGCTAAAGCACAAAATAACATTGATTTGGAACAGTTTTACGAACCTATTACTAAACCATTAAAATCCATATCCAATGTAGTAGTGAAGCAGCAGAATCAACCAATATTAACCCAAAAATCAGTTACTAAAACTAAACCACAAAGTCGTAGTTCGAGTCCAAGTATGGAATTAACAGGAGATGCAATGCCAATTGATTCGTCTGAATTACCAGGGGGTTCATCTACACCGAAACATAGAATATACGATGAGTCATTGTTTGCAACACCACCCCCATCAAACAAATCTGACTTATCTAGCTCACCTTCTACACCATCTTTGAAAAACATTAATATCTATCTGAAGGGGTTACAAAAGCAACCATCGAAGTATGATACAGTTTATGGTGTCCATTATGATAAAGTAAATAAAAACAAAATATTTATTGGTAATGTAGAAGTTCGTTTTCTTAACGGACAGGTGTCATTATATAAAAACAACAGAAATATTGCTATATTCAATGGAACAAATGAACTCTATGACCTGATTTTCCTAAAAAATCCTCCAATCCTGAACGAAGAAAGTGAATGGAACAAAGACACTCTTCAAGAATATAAAGATATTTTGGAATTAACAAATGCTGCATATATTAATTATAATAAGGCTATGGGTTTAAGGGAAACCCGATGGCTAAAATATAAGCAAATTATAAAACCACTAATGGAGGAAACTAAGCTTGGTGCTGGTATGCGAAAAAAAAGGAAATCCAAAATTCGGTTACCTATAAAGAAGACTTTATCATCTAAATTATCTCAATATGTCTACTGGAATAAACCCAGTGAGTTGGTGGATCGATTACGATTATTGTGGAGTTCAAAAGTAGCCGGACATACTGGACACGATAATGAAATTATGTCAATTATTGAAGAGCTTCGAGAGGAGGGTATAATATATTAAGAATTACAATTCATTACGTTCATCAGTGTTGAATAAGACGTCACTTATACTATGGATCCTACCCCCGAAAAAATTAAAGTAGTTAATGAACTACATAGAAGTGCAAGAAAAAATTTCACTAGAAGACATACTATAATAAAAGGATATAAAGATTTGTGGCAAATCGATTTGGCGGAAATGCAACAATATGCTGATGAAAATGATGGTTATCGTTACATTGTCGTATGTATAAACTGTTATTCCAAGTATGTTTATACAAGAGCAGTTAAAAATAAGAGCGGCGTTGAAGTAACGAATGCGATGAAAAGCATCATTGAAGAGGCCTCATACACACCAGCCAATTTGCAAAGTGACCAAGGAAAAGAGTTTTATAATAGCAACTTTCAAGCTCTTATAAGAAAATACAACATAAACCATTATTCCACGTATAGTACGAAGAAAGCTGCAATTGTTGAACGTGTTATAAGAACTTAAAAAAATAGTCTATATAAGCAATTCTCGGCTAGGGGCTCGTATAGATGGTTGCAAATATTATCATCTATAACGAAAGCCTATAATAACACTAACCACCGTACCATTGGGATGAAACCGAAAGATGTGAAAGAAGCTACAAAAATTAATGCATACAACTATTTGAAAATTGTTCCGAAGAAAACAAAGTATCGTTTGGGTGATATTGTTCGTATCAGCAAGTATAAGAGCATATTTGACAAGGGATATACACCTTCATGGTCAACAGAGCTATTTAAAATATCAAAAGTTAATGTAACTAATCCACCTACATATCTATTGGAATCATTAGAAGGCCAACCGATTACAGGATGTTTTTATGAACCCGAGCTACAAAAAACTAACAGTCCAGATGTATATTTAGTGGAAAAAATTCTCAAAAAACGCAAGAAAAATCACATTGACCAATTATTTGTAAAATGGTTAGGATTTCCAATCAATTTTAACTCTTGGATAGATAAGTCCGATATTGTATAAATATCATCACAGATATATCAATTTTGTTAAATTAAGCATTTAATAAGTTATATCTATAATGTAAATAAATGTAACTAAACATGTAAAACAATTTTATTTGTGTAGTAACCATGAAGAAAGTAAGATTTAATGAAGAGAAAAATACAATACAACAAACATGTGTTTGGAGTTTTGCATACAGAAAAGCGCGACAAAGTAACTTAAAACAGCTAATGGCCGATAGATATCGTTTCCAAAGAAGAATAAATGAACTGGAAACCCTTCTGGCAAGCGTTTTAGCATGGACCTATAGAAATAGAATGTATCAAGAAAGATTTGTTAATATTTGAAATAAAACACAAATATAATATAAATTTCATATAATGATCAATGTTTTATTTATCCTTATTTTTAAAAATATACATAAATCATCACAACCAAATATATATATAAATTAAAACTATGTTCGGGTTTGTTCAATCCACAAATATAATATAAATTTCATATAATGAACAATGTTTTGTTTATCCTTATTTTTAAAAATATACATAAATCATCAAAACCAACCAACTACGGTTAAATGTTTGTTTCATATGGGTTTAAATAAAACATTTTATTTTAATGCTAAATTTAAACTATAATTAAATGTTATTTTGGTATGGATTTTCCGGTTATTTTTTTCAATTATTAATATTGGAATTAAAAGACTCGATGACTTGCAGCAAAATTTTTAAATTTTCTTCAGGTCCGCGTTGGTAGAACTCAATATCTGGATGACCCCAAGGTAGAGTTTTCGTTGAGGATGGGATAATGAAACGTTTATCGTCTTTATGTGAAAGAGCTACTTTATTTATTACCTCCGTGTATATGTCATGTTTTAAACTTCGAAACGTTTTCATTTTTCGAAATATTAGACCACCGCGTTCTACAATTTTTTGGTAATCTTCCAGGTGAAGATGGTTCTCGACAACACATTTTTTAATACCCTTGGCCTTTTTCAACTCCTTATTTAATGAATTGACATAGTAAGCCTTCGCCCCAGTACCATAAAAACATGTTATCGGATCACCTGGAAATTCATCCTTCATTCTACCCAATACTGATGTACTTTTTTTAATATTGAATAAATTTTTTTCTGGATAATTTGATGTATCAAATTTATCTGGATTCTCCAACATAACACGATAGAAATCCTCTGTAAAAATTTTTAGTATAAGAGAATCGGTGTCAGTGTATAGCAAGGAAGCATTATCACCAAACTTTGCCTTGATAAAGTTATAAAAAAAATCGTAAATAACTGTTTTCGACATGTCCAATATGGAAAATCCGATATAAATTGGTTTATTGTAAATTATTTTCGTTTTACCCATATAAATTGCTACTAAATCTTCTGAAAATATCGAGCAGCTTTTAAAATTAGGGCGGGCGATTAAAGCTCTAGCTCCAACTTTACCTATTGTGTTATCCCAGGAAGTTATTAACTTTATATCTTTACGATTTTCCACATTTTCCATTGTTTTGCCGAAATTAGCATTTACCATTAATTTAAATAAATCTTTACCAAATTTTGTTGTCGATTTATTTCGCAACTCAGTATTAAAATCTATGTATTTTTTTAACCATTTAGATTGATCAAATTTTAAAATTCTATGCGTCTGCATTACCATTAGGCCGTTACTGATGGCTTGTTTCAATGTTCTATAATGCACGATGTATCGCTTTTTGTCATTCAGATTTGGTATTAATTTTGATAATTTTGCTGTTTCCGTAGGAGGAACAATGTTTTCCACTAAGAATGGAAGGTCAGCATGAGCATTATGTAGATATTCTGGATAATGTACATCCACCTCTAGAACATATCCCTGGGGACTGTTATCGTCAACCGCCATAATATTTAGATCGATAATTTCACGTTCTGACAGCCACCTGAAACCGCCAAATGGCAATGCCTGCGACATGCTATGACCATATAGGTTTGTGGCATCAAGATAGGTGATAAATGACGATGGTTTTGTGGTATCGTAATTTGGTAGATATGAATTATTGGCAATATGCTTCCTTTCCGTACACTGACTTATACCGCCACGAATTCCTTTTTTAAAAAAATGAATTGTGTTTATGTCAGTCAGTAGCTCTAACTCTACCTTGGTCATGCGCAACATACAATCGAAAGATAAACTTGGAAGGGTATAGTACTGCGCAGGATCGAGCTTATAAATATTGAAACACATATCTCGAAACTGCTCAAAAACATCTGTTAATAATAAGACGTCTGATTTGAGATACAAATCCGAGTATTCACCCAAATTCTTACACCCAAACATATGCCATACTTCTTTAGCACGATCATAACTCTCGTCGCTAATGTGTTCTTCCCGCAAATTATCGTAAAACTCACTTTTTAGTGGAAGTGTTGTATTATTCATTTTTTCAATGGAATCTACGAAACTATAGGGAAAAACACCTTTTCTGCGCATCATGTTAAATTGATTAGTATTGGGAAAATGTTTTCTTGTTTCTCTAAATTCGGTAATATCTAACCCGTTGCCCAAATTTTCCAATGATGATGATAAGAATTTAAAGCTATCAATAAATCGTAACTTTAAATATTTACGTTTAGTGATACCACTTTGTTTCTCAACATAATCATGCACGTAAATGCTCTTTGTGAACGACACATACTTTTCTTTACTTTGGGCTATTACATCAATTTTATCCCCATGTTTACACAATTCTTTTATGAAAAGATGACTATCGTAACCACTCAAATTGTGAAAAATTATTGGAATAAAATTGGGTAATTTATAATTTAAATTACAAATAGAATGTGCGGCACCAAATCTTTTTTCGCCCGTTATGTGACAGTGGTCTCTTACTTTCACATCTGTGTCGGTTATGGGACCTTCACATATGCCACAAATCTTAGCATTTGTGAACTCTTCCTTCTGCTGATCCGTTAAGCGTTTCACTTTTGTTATATCCTTTAAATATGTATTATATAAAAACCTTAAATCGCTTTCAATTCGAGAAACAAAAACTTGGGCCGCATCAACCCCGCGATATAATTCAAACTTAGTAATTGAATCGTCAAAAGAGCATTTTATTAAATACGAAAAAGAGTATGGCTCATGTTTAAGGCTTTGCATTGTATAAGAATTTTGGGGGTTTGGTTCCACATTTATAACTGGTTTTAAAATAGACTCAAAGTCTGCATACACTACAAAAGGAACTCGCATTTGTTTCTCAATATTTTCAAACTTTAAAATGTTTTCAGGTACACTCTTTCCAAATTTATCTATTTTGAAATCGACTGAGGGAGTCAGTGAATATGTATGGCTGCAGTCATATTGTTGATGTGCTGCTAATCTATCTTCCGAACTAAAGTAGGTTAAACAACCATCGCAAAAGTACATTTTATCATGATTTTGTGATATTTGTGCAGAAACTAAACGTGATAAATCCTTAATCCAACAATAATGACTTTTAGAGCAACTTGCATTACAATTATGTCTATTATCGTCTTTTACATTACAATCCTTTGTTAAGAGCAACAAATTAACATGATTTATACGTTTTTTCCCCGAATAATATAGGGGACCGACAACTTCATATTTTAATTTGTTGTCCTCAAATAAGGATTCCAAACCATACACATTCACTGAAATATTATTAATTTCTTCAAATTTCTTTATATCACGGAGTTTAACTGGAAAATCCATACCTGTTAAATTAAGCACACTAGAGTAATGAGGATAGGATGATATCTCTGATGTCAATCTTGCAGCAGGAAACAATGCTGACACTATTGCCCACGCAAAACAACACTCATCTTGATTGAAGACATTGATGACAGCCCTCTTGGCCTGAATTGGTCGTGGTAATGGGATGTAAGATGACCCTCCCAACGGTTTGTACTTGTTAACATTTAATTCTAGGTAGAGAATTCTCTCTAACGCCCATCCTATAAAGATATTACAAAATCAACAATACGGTCAAACATTCACAAAAATAATACTCTCTCTCTCTCTCTTCAACAATACACTACAGTGTCGTTTGCTTAACATACCTGAATCTTTTTCTTGAAATTCAGTTGACTGGGTTTTCATTGCTTCAGTAAATATTCCGTACACCATATTCAAGTCGCTGCCAGCAACAACTACCTCATTTGACGTATTAAACGATTTGTCACTTATAGTGTCTTGGGAGGGTAAAATATAACGTCCAACCACAACCGCATTTATTTTTAATGAATGGTGGATTGCCAACAATTCACTAATTAAGTCATCACTTTCGTTCTTATTTCATCAAAGAATATTGTAAAGTCTATGTGTTCCTTATCACTAGTTATGCGGTAGGTCATTATTCTAGTTTTAAATGCACAGTCAACAATCTGAACCCCTTCAGCCAATGGTCTGCAAGTATTACTCCTATGTTGTAATGTTCTTTGATGGGCCGCCATATGATTTGCTGCTACAGTAATATTACATGCAGCACAAGTTTGCACACTTGGTGATGGTGAAGCATCACCATCTAGTCTACACCGCTTACCTCCACCCACATGTGTGAATCTAAATCCGCACGATTCTCTTTTATGTCGCCACATATTGTAACTCTTTGTAAATGACATACCACAGTTTTCACACACGTATGTATTCATTATGATGATGATAAATGGGAACTTCTACACTGACGATTGATAAGTAAATACTGAAATATCCAACTCCTCCTCCCACCTTTTTATAACAAACTCAATTCAATGTCAGGGTCATAAAAACTACCCCACTCAATCGTGTATGGCTAAGGTCATAAAAACACCAGCCCACGTGAGCGACCAAGGTCATACATCATTAACGACCATCTGCACATATTCAAGGTCATGTAACATCATAAAGCCACATTTTGTTATATGTGCAGTACATGGGCAATTAAAATAAAACACAGATACAATATAAATTGTTTTTTTTATTTTATACTTGTATTATACAACTTAAGGGTTAAAATTAAATTTATGCAATTCATCTTTATATAAACATTTCTGGCCTTGGAATGATGTATATATAAGACGATCCAATTGTACCACCAGAATACAATAGAATATCTGATAGCTTAGGTTGATTGTCAAGGTCAACAATTCGATATCTAAGACGATGCAATTGTACCACCAGAATACAATGGAATATCTGATAGCTGAGGTTGGTTCTCAAGGTCAACAAGTCGCCTATCAAACTTGGTCAAGCGATTATTATAGCGTTCTTCAAACTGGTTTTGTACTTTATTTACATGTAGCACAAAATCTTCATTGATTATGCGATCAAGAGTAGCTAATAAACGTTTATTATAGCCTTCTTCAAATTCGTTTTGTAGTTTAGTAAAATGTGTCGATACTTCGTCATTGATTATTTTATATATCTGCTTTCGCACGTCGGAAATTTCTTCAAGTACATATAGTCGAGTGGCGGCATCATCATCTTTGGTGGGTTTTGCTACATTACACAAACATTTCCCATCGATGTCATATTGGCCGTCAGATGTGAGTTTAAAACCAAGTCCAGGTAAACCCCGTAATAATTGCACTGATGTATTTACCCTCTGACGACCAAATTTATCAATTGTGTTGTTGCTGTTAACACGACCCCTGTTTATTTCCAACTAATCTATTTTTTTAAATATCACCTACTTATATTAAATTAATTTTACATAGTGTATTGGGGGAATAAAACAATATGTAGCTAAACATAATTTATTTATACTCTTTTTTTAGTCATTGTAATACATTTAATTTACAATTTCAAATTTTTAGACATAATACGCTCATCAATGTCATCATTCGAAGTAAATAATCTGCCATTATTGTCTCCATTCCCATGCTCACAACCACTATCTTCTTCATCACCATAATTGCTCGCCGAAGTACTTGCATCATTGCCGTCATCCTCATGGGGAATCAAACCATAATATTCCAATATATTAATGTTCAAATGTGGAATTTCCACCAAGAAATGTCCCAGATTTTGTTCAACCATTTCAAAACAGAATTGATCCTCGCATATGGTACCATATAGGAATCTTTCACAACAATGGGCTCCAGATAGAAAATCCATTGCTTCCCTCATGTATTTTCGTTGCGAATCCATATCGAACCCATCATCTTTTTCAAAGTTTAAAATATCTTCAGCCATTTGTCGTAGGTTTAATATCAAATTATGCACATAGGAATCTTGGTTCTCTCTTTTAATAAATTCGTCACACATCTTAAATAATAGAGAATATTTTTATTGCTTATGTATATGCTCCTCACGTGTGCTATCAAAAACTATTCTATTACATATCCAACTAATATTTAAATAATAATATGATAAACAATAGAAGATTTTAATTTAAAAAAAATGATTTATTCTGAACAACCAAAATTTATTAACGCGCGCGTATTACCCCCTGGTGATGCATTTAAACTCTGGCCCATATATGTCAAAGTATATTTCTCACCTGACATATTCATATCGTCGATGAAAATCTGAGTAAATGCATCAGATACACGTTTCGGAAGAAATGTTTGAAATGTTACATCATTCCATTGATCATATAAGGTAGCAACAATAGTTTTCCCAAAGCGCGTTGTTGTTGGAGTCATTTTTTTAATAATATAACCCATTCCCACCCCCAAGGTTGATAGCTTCCTGCGCTCCGGAAATTCAAAATCTTTATTTATCATATTATTAATTTCACTCAAGGTTTGCTGTGAAATGCTCATTGTTGTTGTTGAAATATGTAATAAAACAATTATTTACCTTTAATAGTCACTTTCAGGAAACACAACACAAGCACAAATAAAATATTTCTATTTACTTTTTAAAGGCGGCAGATAATGTTAGCGTCAATGCTAGTGTGACTTTGAAGGTGACAGCAAATTGGTATCACATTTATGCAAATATTCAAGGTCAATAAGTATCAATTGAATATGGAAAGGGGAGTAAAATAACGTAGCACAAGTGCATCTGCAAGGTCAAAAGTAACACCTGCGTCCACGTACGCGAACAAGGCCAAATAACATAGCACACGTGTGCTTGAACATCTGCACTATTTCAAGGTCTCGGGCTGCGGGGAAAGGGGGAGGGAGTCAGGGGGTTGAGGGGGAGGGGTGGGGGAATTCAGCATGGGCATTACTCGACTACTGTGGAGGTCATTTAGAAGACGTGATTTTTAAAAGTTAGAATTAAATTAGCCAAATATTTATAAGTTATCATAAATCCCAAAGAGTTAGCTGTAATTTAGTAAGATAAAAAGTTTGTTTTGTTAACTAAAAATTTTTTAATTCAACTATTAAAATGGGTAGTCTATTATGGGGAACCCTGTAGTTACATAATTCCTAATATGTACAATTACTATTAGGTTACAGTTCAGATCTCTTACCCTAATAATTATTATTAATATGTATTTTTCTTTATAGGAATAGAAAGAAGTGACATTGCATTTCGCATACAGCAATATGCAATAAGAAAGTTTTTTGAGTACACTTGTTCAGATTTCACATGTTGATTTGTATTTAGTAATTAATGTGTTAATTTTTGTTACATTTTTATCCTACTAGGCAGAAATGATCGCAGGTAGCGTTGTGACCAACTGCTTAGTCTCTAGTAATTTTTATTATTAACCCGGTATACTCGGCAGATGGACACCAGTTGTTATCAATGTCGAATGACATTTTTTTGAGACAATTCTTTTTCCCTTAAAAAAGACCAGATAGAAAAGAAAATATAAATGAGTTTTACGCATGTTCTGAAGGGAAATATACTATTAGTGTTTAGAATTGCTGTTTGTAAACCAAATTGTTGAGTAATCAAAGAAAATAAAAGTGTTTGCAATAAAAGAAAAGATTTTATCACTGAAGAAAAAATAAATGTATCCTCTCTTGCTCGAAGAAAATGTCAGAAGACTACAGAGCTCAAGTGTTCACGAATTACTGGGCATTGGGCTCGTTGCAACGACAACGGGATTTTTTAAATTCGTGCATTGAAAAACTCGTCCTTAAGTACCGTCGTATCACTGCCCAAGAACCTAGAAAGCCGAATTGCGCTTTCTACCTAATGAACAATGATCAGAAAATTCGTGTGTGCAAAAAGTTCCTTATAAATACGTTAGGAATAACAGAAAGGACGATCCGTACTGTTATCCAAGGTAAGTTGACTGGCACCGGGATGGCACCTGTGGATAATAGAGGGAAACATAACAATCGCAAAAAGACTGATCCCGAAATTTTGGACTCAATTAGAGCTCACATAAACTCCGTTCCCAGAATTGAAAACCACGTAAGACGTGAAACCAAGAGAGAATTCATCGACGGCGGTTTATCTATCGCAGAAATGCATAGACATTATTCTTCCGAACGGTCTTCTGCTAACCTGCCAGCTGCAAACTACGACAGCTATGGGCGCATATTTAATACGGAATTCAACATTGGATTTTTTTTACCACGAAAGGATCAATGCGATCAATGTGAAGGTTACAAAAACACGACAGATGAAGAGAAGGCAAAACTCGAAGAAAGTTTTCAAAAACATCAAGAAGAAAAGGTATTAAGTAGGACAGAGAAAGACGTGGACAAGGAGAAGGCCAAACACAGTGAGATACAATTAGCTATTTATGATTTGCAAGCAGTATTACCTGTGCCAATAGGACAAACATCGGCTTTTTTCGTCTCGGCTGAATTGCTACAATTTTACAGTAAGTTTTAAACTACATTTTTATTATTGTGTTCAAAATCAGATAGAGGCCTTAAAGTACAGTTTTTTTAACTTCTTTCTTTGTTTTTGTTGCAGGTGACAGACATTGGAAGTAACAAAAGCCTATGCTTTTTTTGGCATGAGGGAATTGGTAACAGAGGTGTAAATGAAATAGCAACTTGCGTGCTACGCTACCTTGAAGAGTTGTCAAATAACATACCTGGCGCAAATGTAGTATTTTATTCTGATAATTGCGGGGGACAACAGAAAAACAGGTTAGAGGTACAAAGAAAAGGAGAAATCAAATTTATTGATTTTTGTTTAATTTCTGTTTCAGATACATGATAGCAATGTATTTGTATGCGGTTCAGCAGCTTAACATTCAGTCTATTTCACACAAGTTCTTGATTCGTGGTCACACCCAAAATGAGGGTGACGCTATTCAAAGCATCATAGAAAAGTCATTAAAGAGTGCTAAAAGGTCTGGGCCGATTTATGTACCCGACCAGTATGTAACAATTATCCGACATGCTAAAAAAAAAAGGAGAGCCTCTCCGTGTTATTGAAATGGGTTTTGAAGACTTCAAGGACATTAAGGCGTTGCATGATGAGATGGCACCTTATATTGTAAAAGACGTAGGCGGAAATATCTTCAAATTGAGTGACGTTAAAATATTTCGATTTGAGAAGGGAAGTAAATACGTTTTACTACAAGAATAGCTATAAACAGTCGGAGTGGAGTCAAGATCAGTTTATAGGAAAAACAAGGCGTACTGGGAGTATAACAGCAACTAATATCTCTTTAAAACCTGCCTATACTACTGCCTACTCAGAAAATAAAATTCGAGATTTAAATAGTTTGGTGAACAGCAACATCATTCCCAGATTCTATAAGGGTTTCTATGATTCTCTAACTGATTAAAAAATTGTAAAATGTTATCTTTATTTTACTTAAGTTTCTATGTTTTAGTTTTCTACTTACAATGTTTAGTTTGATATAATTTAATCTACCATCTAGTTTACCTTCGCTTACACTCTTTCTTTTTAATTTAGTCCCTGGAAACTATCAAATAAAATGATAGCTTAGAAGGCAATTATCTAGAACTACTTTTTTCCTTTTTGCCCGAATTTGTTATTTTGATTCATAATTTTAGGAGAACAATGACGCATTTGCTAGAGGGAGTGATGGTGGGGGTATGACGTAAATTTTAACATTATTGTGAATCATATTATTGTAACCATTTGCCCAAATCCCAACTCCATAGATTAATTAACTTTTGAATTATAGAGTTATTAAAATATAACTTTCGGTTTTTTGCGTTTTCTGAACAATTACCATTTTGGCAGTTACGTCATTGTTCTTCCGGAACGGCGATATGTGCTATTTTACTATTCCTTCTTTAAAGAATATACTTTTTAGAAATTATAAGACATTGTGGGATATTGTAAATAAAGCAAGTATCAATAAACATGGTGGTAAAAAAGATAAATGGTGTAAACCTATTTCAGGAATAGATGATTTTCGCATTGAATATTTAAAAAAGTTTATAATATGGTTAGATACTTGGCAAAGACTTGACAATAATGGTCGACTTACATACCTACTCTGTATTTCGTCATAGCACTTCAGTATTGTAAGAAATAATTGAGTACTCTGTTGATAAATTTCCAATATCATATATTCTACCTGGTAAATTTACAACTGAAAACTATTAATTACTATATATCTGAGTTTTCAAATGATTCATTTAATTCATTATGAGTTAGATTTTAGGTATTAGATAAATATACAGATAAATTTGGAGAAATAGAAGGAAATGAACCATATTTAAGTCTAGTCTTTGTTGGATTTATTTTCCAGTTCGGTCTGGTAATCTAAAAATATCTTGCCTAATGATATCGGTTTGTGCAAAATGATTACTACAAACTACAGAATGTTTAGAAGGTGACCAACTATCTTGGCGAATAACTTTTAGCCTTTTATTTTTTTAAATCTCATCTTTTGGGAAAGCAAAGGTCGTAGCATAGATCCACCAGCTTTTATAGTAGGGGAGAAGGGGGTTCAATGTGTCATAGGGCACAGTGAATCATTTTAAATTTGGCGCCCTCTAATGTTAGCACAATTGTGAAATCCCGCATGTGAAAGCATGTAGAGGTAACATATCGGTACAGTCCCGGTTTAAAGATTAAGTTCGTTTCGAACAGTTGAGTAGTGTTTATTAATTTTTTAACGTGAAAAGTAATATTTACAATCAATGTTAAAAAGTGTTTTAAGTAAAGTAATTTTATATGAAAAAACTGTTTAGTGTAAAATGATGTGACATACTTCGACTACTTAACTTTAATAAGGTTAGTATAATCGCTTTTTAGAAAAAAATATCAAGACAACTTTTATTTTTATTTGAAATATGGGACACTTTATGTCACAAAATATGGGCACAGTGTCTCCGACACAGTGGACCCATTCGATGTTATTACGTTTTTGTTTGAGAGTTACACAAAATGGTTCGCAATAGAAAACGAAAGACGAAAATATGCCTCACAGATCCTGCTGTTATGAAAGCCGCCGTTATTCAAGTAATTCATGAAAACTGTAGCGTAAGAGCCTTAGGGGCCAGACTAAAAATAAGTAGAACAACACTTCAGATATATGTTAATAAATATAATGCTGCTTTTGAACAAAGAAAGGAAATTTTTCTTTTTCAACCCAACTAAACCATAGCGTTAATAAAGGTTTAACATCTCAACTCGAAGAGGATTTAGCCACCTATATTATTGATGTAGCAAATATGCATCAAGGATTCACAAGAAAACAAGTATCTATCATTCTGCCTTAATTCTCTTGCTGCAATAAACAGTCTTCTCCTTTTGTTTCTCCTGATATAAGGATGTACCCAATATTTTCGTCGTCTCCTTCTTCTCCGATTTCTCAAATATAAATAGACAAGCATGTCTTCTTCCTCACTAGAGTCTTCCTCGCTGCTGGACATCTTTTTAAATACTGGCAATTTGTTTTGTGTTCCAATAATATCTCATGTCGTACCGCCTCGTCTGGATACCGACACACTTCGGCAACATTCAAGCGACATGTTGCTTGGATATCGTGTTGATGTCGTGTTGCTTCGTCTGTATTGGGCCTTAGCCGATGTAATTCATTATACAGGGTGGCCCGTTAATAAGTTATTAAACGAAAAATTGAGAAAATGTGAAAAATTAAATATTTTTTTATACGACTTGTCGGTCTCGTAAAACTTAATCGATTCAGTTCATATTCTAGGAAGTTATTAAGAAAATTATTTAGAAAACCCCGTCGCGAGAGTTTGTTAATAAAATGTCTGAAAGTCAAGTTGATTTTTTTAATGTTGGAGAACATGGAAATGAGCGTTTTTCGAATTACTATATAGAGATTAAAAAAATTAAATATAACCATTTTCACCCATTTTTCCCTAAAAGTTTTATTTGGTCATGAATAACTTCTACAAATATCACTTCGGACAGTTTCTTATAGACGTATTTTCTTCGTACATCCTTTCTTTACACATTACTATTTTTCAAAATTTTCTTTCAATCGGGAGAAAAACGACAATTTTCCGAGCTGGGACTGCCAATTTTTGCAATTCGGCAAACTTTTTTAGCAAAATAATAAATGATTGAATTTACGATTAATGCCTTAATAACTCACCCTGTATAATGAAATATTTATACTAAAGAAATATCAGCTTTAGCATCATAATTCTAAAAAGTTTCAACCCTCCGGTATCGAAGAAAATCGCCTACGAACGTTTTATAAAAAAAAAATGTTCAAGTAGGCCATGGATCGGTTTCTAGGGAAACAGATGGGAGAGGACAAGTTAGTTGTCATTTTAATTCGATTGAAGTGACATGTTTTTGTGGGAAATTCATAAAGTTAAGTGCTTTTCCCAGATAAACTTAAATTTGAAGTGATTAATTGAATCGCTATATGCAGAAACCTCACATGTCCATTTTTAGCCAAAACCAGATTATTCAAGAATATGAGTCTATGAAGGTTATTACATCGTACTATACATAAATAGCACATGTCCATATCATAACTACGCTTAGAATGATGAGTAGTTTAGTGCATACTCAGCAGAAACGGCACAAGTCCCGGACATGTGCGGTTTCTGCTGTAAAACAGAATCTTAACATAACCTGCGTGCGATTTGCCGTCATTCGACCAATCGGGAATTAATGGGGTGATGTATGACAATGTGGTGGGAGAGTGTTGTTATTTGAGACAGGTAAACGTTCACACTTGTTGTATTTGTTCTGAACTAGTTTATTGTTTTTGATTTAGTAAAGTGTTAAATAGTGTAAGATGGAGCAAATTGAAAATGAAAATAATTCCCAGGGCAAGAGAAAGGCAGATCCTAAGGGATACCAACGAAACATTATTAAAAAATCTCGTGTAAAAGGAGAACCTTACAGAAACTATAAGGGATGTGATATTCCTGGCAAAGGATTGGGCTTTCGTTGCAGGTAATTTTATGGTTTTTGGAATATTGCCTACAAAATTATAGCCTCAACGAAATATTATTTTAAAAATAGGGTGTAAAAGTTAAGTGTTACAAAAACTAAGAGAGATAATATTTCTAGTAAGGTATTGGGTCTCCTTTATAGACAATTTCATATAGTTTTTGGTATTTTGTGAATAAAATAAGCTTTTTGTTCTAGTTGTAAGGGAAAATGCTTTGATAAATTCTCCAATGAGGAGTTGCAAGAAAATTTAAAGCGATTTTATTCTATGGATACTAAGGACCAACAGGACGTATTTCTACAAGGGCAAATAGAACCTTTCAATGTGCAGAGGCGTCGCGCAAGGGTTCAAGTAGGAAATAAATCAAAATCCAATAGCTTTAAATACTATGCATTGAAAGGGTCAGCAAAAATTCAAGTTTGTTTGAATGCGTTTACCTCAGTTTATAATACAACTTTAAGTCGAGTTAGAAGACTCAAAGATCTGGCTATACTAGGAAAATCTCCAAGAGATTTGCGTGGTCAAAATCAAAGTGGTAATAAGTTTGGGAACCATGTTCAACTTTCTATTCGACAACACATTGAGTCGTTTCCAGTTAAGTTGAGCCATTATGCCAATCGAGAAGTTAAATATTTGGACAGTCAGCTAAATCTAAAAATTATGTATGACTTATTTCAACAAAAATACCCTGCAATAAAAGTCAGTTATCCCTATTATACAAGGTATTTTCGAGAAAACTTTTCATTAAGATTTGGACGTCCGCAAGTGGATGTTTGTTCAACGTGTGAGACTTTAAACAACAAAATTAAAAACCCGCATTTAAACGAAGTTGCTAAACGAACAGCAGTGGCGGAACTGATGGTTCACAAACGTCGAACTAAAAAATTTTATACTAAACTGAGAAATGAATCGAATGAACCACGTACTGCTGATAATATTTTAGCGCTATCCATTGATTTTATGCAGAATATACAGCTCCCAAAAACACCAGTAGGTGAAGTTTTTTATTATCAACAATTGACAGTTTCGGTGTTTTGTATACATAACATCAAAGATAATACAGCAAGAATGTATCTTTATCACGAAGGTCAAGCTAAAAAAACTGCCAATGAGATTGGATCATTTCTTTTGGACTATATAAAGGAAAATTCAGACAATATAACTGAAATCCACTTATATAGTGACAACTGCTGGGGGCAAAATAAAAATCACACCCTAATTCGGATGCTCCTTTCTTTAACCGATAGTGGACGATTTTTGAAAATAATACATTATTTTCCTGTGAGAGGCCATTCTTTTCTTCCTTGCGATAGGGACTTTGCAGTAGTAAAGCGAAAACTTAGGAGATGTGACAGATTTTCCACTGTTCATGAAATAACCGAGTTGATTGTAACAAGCAGCAACTCAAAAAAATTCACAGTCAAAGAAGTCAAAACAGAGGAGATAATAAATTTAAAAGATTGGTGGCCAAAGCTATATAAAAAAAACTCCATATCAGAAGAAACGTCTTCCAAAAATACTCCACGTAACCAAAAAGTTCATTTCAATATAAGTACCTTTTCGCAATTTACTTATGATATTCAAAAAAAGGGGTGTGTCAAAGCTTCCCAATTTATTGATGGAGCTTTAGAACACACATTCAAACTACAACAGTCTGGTAAAAGTGCAGTTGTATTACCATCTAATCTTGCATATCCATTGGGAAAAGTTCCTATGAAAGCAAAAAAGCTTCAAGATATAAGAAAATGTGCTGCTTTCGTTGAGGAAGAATATCAAGAATTTTATAATTCAATACTTCTTTGGCCAACTATTACTAATAATTAATTTAAAAAATGTTTTAAGTCGTTTGTAATAAACAATAACCTTTAAATTTAAAAAAGATATTAATTTTTCCCTGTGCTATGCAGAAAGCTCACATGTCCTTTTTTTAAAAAAATCGTAGAAACTAAAACTTATATTTTAAAACCAAACATAATATTACATATTATTACAACTGCCTTAAACTATGTTTTGTAGCTATTAAACCAATGACAAACCCTTTGTAATAAATAATATAATGTTTTTTTCATTTTCCCGAAATTTGCTTTTTTGGACATGTGACGTTTCTGCATATAGCGATTCAATTATTGTGTCTTGTGTAGCTGGAACTATAAAACACCAGATCTATTTAAAATCGATTGGATATAGTCGATAAATGACCTGTAAGTACTTCTAGCATCATTTTAGACCTACCATATCTCAATTTGATTATTCAAGCAAAAACTCTAAATATCTCGGCTGGTTTAAATAATGAAAAGTTTAAACTTTCACATTTTAATAGGGAAATTCTAGACATATTTTGTTCAATAACATATTAAGATAGTGTATCAGGAAAATAAATCGAGTGTATTTTGGTGAAATGTCCAAAATGGCCCAAAATAGCCGTTTTCTTAGCGAGATTTTGAAGATAATTTAACTTTCGAAGTTGGAAATAACCGTGAATACATTCTATGGGATCTCGTCTTTCGATAATGACCCCTATCGTTGCCCAAAATGGAAAATTTCCTACGATTTTTACGATTTCTAAAATGGTCTGTGTTAAGGTGACAATAGTGTGACAGTGTGACCACCAGACAACAAAAGAGAAGAAGTAAAAATGAAGTGACAGAAAAAACATATCTTTGTATCGGCTCTCTTAAAATATCCCTTTACATAAAAAATATACAGTCCACTAGTTATAAACGTTTTATTTCGAAGGCCAATTCATTGGTCCTACGATCGGGATTTGTAAATTGGCGCGTTACGGGGTACAAAATAGTGCTGGAAATCGGAAGACAATTAAGAAAAATTGGACGTTCCTTGACGGGTTTCCGGACCTCTAACGGTAAGAGAATATAATTCAAACGATAAAGGGTACTGTTCTGTCTGCATCAATAGAATAGAATGTCTGAAGAATCAGAGTTAAAGACCAAAAAGACCACGATTAAAAGTAAATTGACAAAATTTAATAAATTTATAGAAAAATATGATAAAGATAATTTAAACGATGAAATTGTATCAGAGATAGAGGCTAGATTAGAAGTGATAGAACCGATTTTGAGTGAGTTTAATGACTTGGCTTTAAAGATAATAAATTTAAAAATCGGTAATAAAGAGACAATCCTCGCAGAGGAGGAAGAATTTGAAGATAAATATTTTAAATCAATTAGCCGAGCGCGGTTATTATGTAAATTATTTAATATTACCGACTCTGGGACATCCGCGGCAAGTTCGAATGCAAGCAATAATAATAAAGGTTTTAATAGATCGCAATCAATAAAGTTACCATCTATAACGTTACCGACATTTAATGGGAAATATTGTTCTTGGTTGGAATTTAAGGATATTTTTATAAGCTTAGTCGATAATAATGATTCATTAAGTAGTATTCAAAAGTTTTACTATTTAAGATCTTCATTAGACAAAAATGTGCTAAAAATTATTCAGTCAATAGAAGTATCAGCTGCTAATTATACTGTGGCTTGGCAATTTTTAGTCGATCGATTTGAAAACAAAGCCTTAATGATTCATAATCATATCCAGGGAATTTTTGATCATCCAAATTTAACTGGCGAATCACATACTGCTTTAAGAAATTTGTTTGATTCAGTTACGAGTCATCTTAGATCACTAAAAAGTTTAGGCGAAGAGACCGAGTCATGGGATCGACTTATTATTTATATTATAGCAAATAAATTTGATACAATATCGCGTCGTGATTGGGAAAATTATACTTATCAGGCTGAATTGCCAGATTTGAAAGATATGAGCAAATTTCTTAAAAATAAATGTGACATATTAGAAAAGCTAGAAATTACCAAACCAGATAGACCCACAATGCAAGGACCTTCTAGAAGGTCAGGTACTCACGTTTTTCCTGCAGTAAATGGAAAAATAAATTATAAATGTTACTACTGTGACAATGAACATTCTATTTTTAAGTGTGAAGCATTTTTGGGAATGTCGGTAGAGAAAAGAATTGAAGTGGTAAAAAATAAGAAATTATGCTTGAATTGCTTGAGACATACACACCCTTCGTGGAAGTGTAAGTCAAATAAATGTTTAAAATGTCAAAAGCCTCATAATATTTTACTCCACTTAGATATAGTACATCATAATTTTCAGCAGCGAGATAATGTTGAGGCGGGTAAATCTTTTCCCAGAAATTCAGGTGTCAAAGAACAAACGTCACCTTCGCTGTCACCTGCTGATTTTAGTGTCACTACGTTGTCACAGGAAAGTGACGGTGCTGTTAGTCGTGAATTATCCCATATTTTACTGTCTACAGTTATTGTTCAAATAAATAATGGTAATAAAGTAGTCAGATGTCGGGCACTTCTAGACAGTGGATCACAAAGTAATTTTATATCAGAAGCGTTGTGTCATAAATTAAACTTAGAGATCGAAAAAATAAATCATGCTGTTAAGGGAATAGGACAAACATTGTCAAATATAAGCAACCAAGCAAAAATTGAAATAAGATCGTGTGTTAATAAACATTTTAAAAAAGATATTAGTTGTCTTGTTCTGAATAAAATTACAGATAAATTACCTAATTTTGCTTTCAATAAAAACAAATTAAAGATACCAGAAAATTTAGAGCTTGCGGATCCAGAATTTAATATACCGCAAGAGATTAATCTATTATTGGGATCGGAAATATTTTGGTCAGTAATTAATCAAGGCCAAAGGTCACTAGGACCAAACTTACCTGTGCTTCAAAATACGGCATTTGGCTGGGTAGTAGCAGGTAATATGCCATTAAATTCTTATGGCAATAATAAATCAATTAATTGTTTCAGTACGTCCATTCAGGATAATTTTGTTGATAATCAAATCATCAAATTTTTTGAATTAGAAGAGGTTTCTAATAAAAAACCTATTTTTTCTGAAGCTGAAAAATATTGTGAAGATTATTTTGAAAATACCACGACAAAAAATAAAGATGGTAGATACGTGGTTAGTATTCCTTTTAAAGATTCTATTGCAAATTTGGGTAATTCTAGAGGAAACGCTTTGCAACGATTTTATTCATTAGAAAGGAAACTTAATAATAATCCTGGTTTAAAACATGATTATGTAAATTTTATGAAGGAATATATTATATTGAATCATATGTCTGAACATGATGAAAAAAATTATGATAATGAAGGTTATTATTTACCTCACCACGCAGTAATGAAGCATACAAGTGTAACCACTAGGTGTCGTGTAGTATTTGATGCTTCATGCAAAACTACGTCTGGATTATCGTTAAATGATGTGCAAATTATAGGGCCGACGTTACAACAAGGTATCTTTGAAATTTTGGTTAGATTTAGAATGTATCAATATGTAATGACCGGAGATATTAGCAAAATGTATCGTCAAGTACTAATTAACGATAACGATCAAATGTATCAAAAAATATTTTGGAGATCAAATCCAGACGATGAGATTAAATGTTATAAATTAAACACTGTTACTTATGGGACGGCGTCCGCCCCATATTTGGCTGTTAAATGTTTATTCGATATCGCGAAACAAAATGAAAACAATAAAATAATCAGTAACGTAATTAAACGTGACTTTTATATGGACGACTTATTAACGGGAGCTAATTCAGAAGATGAGATATTATATATTCAAAAGAATGTTTCAAATATCTTGGCTCAATCAGGATTTGACCTACGAAAGTGGTTATGTAATGATAATAATATTCTAAACAAGTTTGTCCTAAATAATAATTTAGACGTTAGTACATTAAATATTGGAGAAAATGAACCAAATAAAACACTTGGCATATTTTGGGAACCAAGAAGTGATACGATAAATTATAAAATAAATTTAGAAAATTTGTCATTAAAAACTATTTCTAAAAGAACTATCTTATCAGCAATCTCTCAAATATTTGATCCTTTGGCTTTGCTAGGGCCTATAATTATTGTGGCCAAACTATTAGTACAAAAACTTTGGAAAAATAAGTTAGAATGGGACGATGAGTTGCCAGGAAATTTATTAAAGATTTGGGAAGACTTTCAAGATAGTATGATTCTAATAAATTATGTAAAAATACCTAGGCATGCTGTATGTTCTCAATATATTATCATCGAACTACACGGGTTTAGCGACGCTTCAACGCAAGCATATGGAGCTTGCATTTATTTGCGTTGCGCACTGGCACCTAGTAAATATATTTGTAATTTATTATGTGCAAAAAGTCGTGTAGCTCCTTTAAAACATATCACGGTACCTAGACTTGAACTGTGTGCTGCACAGCTATTGGCAAATTTGGTAAATAAAGTAACACAGTGTTTAGAAACAGCATTTAACAAAATTTATTATTGGTCCGATTCAACTATTACTTTATGTTGGATTCGCGGCGAATCATCCACATGGAAAACCTTTGTCGCGAACAGAGTAAGTGAAATTCAATCTCTTACAAGAAAAAATGATTGGTATCATGTAGTTTCATACCAAAATCCTGCGGATTTGTTATCACGCGGTACCACATCTAAAATTCTTATTGGCAATGATTTATGGTGGCATGGTCCTCAATTTCTTTTAAAAGAAAATTCTTATTGGGATGTTCCTGATTTTTCTGTTCCTCGCGAAATCCCTGACCAAAAAACTGTATGTTGTATTAGTTCAGAATCATGTAGTTTGTTAGATAACTTAACACGAGAAACTACATCCTTATTTGAAATTTTACATATCTTAACTTATGCTTGTAGATTTATTTATAATCTAAAAAATAAGAATGCTCAAATAACTGGGGCATTATTACCAGAAGAAATTGAACGTGCACAAGATATATTAATTAAAGATGCACAAACTAAGGCTTTTCCCTATGAATATCGTAAATTAAAAGCTGGAGAGCCTATTTCAGGTAAAAGCAAAATATTAAGCTTAAATCCAATTTTAAAGGATGATCTTATTTGTGTAGGCGGACGATTAAAAAATGCAAATCTATTAGATGAAAGGAAATATCCTATAATTTTGCCAAATGGCCATCCTTTAACGAAATATATTCTAGAAGCTGAACATAAAAGGCTTTTGCATTGTGGGGCGCAGGCATTATTGTATTCGATTAGAGAACGATATTGGCCGATCTCTGGTCGTAGTGCTTGTCGACAAGTGGTTAAAAAATGTTTAACATGTTTTAAGGTAAACCCAAAAGATAATAATTATTTAATGGGAAATCTTCCTGAAATTCGAGTAAATACTTTTGGTGTTTTTGAGAATGTCGGTACCGATTATGGCGGTCCATTTCATATTAAAAATAAGAAAGGTCGCGGTGCAACTCTTTCAAAGGGTTATATTTGCTTATTTATATGTATGAGTACTAAGGCAGTGCATCTTGAACTTGCTTCCGAGCTAACCACGGAATGTTTTTTAGCAGCTTTTAGTAGATTTATAAGCAGACGCGGTATTCCAAAAAATGTATATTCAGACAATGGCCTAAATTATGTAGGTGCGAATAACGAACTTTGCCAAATTTATAATTTTTTGCAAGAAAATAATGATTATATCGGAAATAAACTAGCTGATAATAAAATAAGATGGCATTTTATTCCTGCTAACTCACCAACTTTTGGAGGTCTTTGGGAGGCAGGAATAAAAAGTACTAAATTTCATTTAAAGCGGATAGTTGGAGTAAGGTCTTTGACTTTTGAGGAATTCGACACTCTGTTGGTGCAGATCGAGGGTATCTTAAATTCTCGACCGTTATGTCCGTTAACTGAAGATTCAGAAGACTGCTCCGCTCTAACTCCAGCTCATTTCTTGATTGGCCGCACGATGACCGTATTACCCCAACATGATCTCACGGAATTGGCAGAGAATAAACTGTCAAAATGGCAACATATCCAAGCAATGGTACAGCACTTTTGGACCAGATGGCAGAAGGAGTACCTGGGAGAATTGCAGACCAGAACCAAATGGAGAAAAAACTATATGGACATTGTTAAGGTCGGATCATTGGTTTTAGTAAAAGACGATAATGCGTTTGTTTTATATTGGCATTTGGGACGTGTAACTGAACTGCATAAAGGAACTGATGGTATTGTCCGAGTAGTAACAATTAAAGTTCGTTCTGGTACAATCAAAAGAGCTTTAAATAGAATATGTGTGCTACCTGTAGACATTGACAATAATTAATAATGTTTAATGTTTGCATTATTGTTAGCAAGCTATCATGAATTTATAAATGTGATTGAGTTTTGTTATGGTAGAAATTGTACAACCATAGTAAATTGTTAATTTGTTAGAATTTTGAAAGTGCTAGCTACGTCCTTTCAAGGCGGGCGGTATGTTAAGGTGACAATAGTGTGACAGTGTGACCACCAGACAACAAAAGAGAAGAAGTAAAAATGAAGTGACAGAAAAAACATATCTTTGTATCGGCTCTCTTAAAATATCCCTTTACATAAAAAATATACAGTCCACTAGTTATAAACGTTTTATTTCGAAGGCCAAATCAGTCTGCAAGGACCCATTTACATTGCTCTTATGGAAGCCTCGAAAAACGGTGCATGTTGAAACTTTTATTTAAATTTCTTCTAAGCCGTTCACGTTGGAGCAATGAAACTTTTGGGGTATATTTTGGAATATATGGGGTAACTTTAGCCGATGTAATTCATTATACAGGGTGACCCGTTAATAAGTTATTAAACGAAAAATTGAGAAAATGTGAAAAAAAATAAATATTTTTTTGTCATACGTGCGCCGTAAGCGCCTCTTACGCGACCGTAAGTAGCTCTTTTCAAGCCTCTCGGAGACAGGGCTGTAATATACCTAGAAACAGGGCTGTAATGTTTTCATTACAGCCCTCTCGCGTTCACGCTGGAAGCACACACAAACACACGGGAGAGCGAGAAGCGCTATCGTCGCCCAGTGTTTACTATATTAAAATAGTTCGTTTGAACTATACACGTGTATAGCTCTGCGCGCAGCCAAAGACGGCGCAGACAGGAACGAACCGGCTTGACTCGGCGCCCCGACATTCTAACGCGATTACGTGTGGTGGCCTTATTAATCGTCCTGCCCTGATCCTCTGTGTTTTGAAAAAAGAAAGCAAAGTGTTATTTCGACGATGAGTTGTTATCAAGAACTACTTCTAAGTGAAGAAGGGGCGAATGTCGCCGATATAGAGAAGGAAGCTGAATTGATTAAAGCCGGGTTGCTTCCTCAAATATCGAAGAGTCGATATGATCTCGCATATAAAAATTTCTGTCAGTGGAAAGTGAGCAATAAAATTCACGAAACAACGGAGAATGTCTTATTAGTGTATTTTCGCGAACTCGCGACGAAATATAAATCGTCAAGTCTGTGGTGCACGTATTCCATGTTGAAAATGACTCTACAAATAAATGAAAAAGTGGATATGCAAAAGTTTCTTCAACTTCAAGTTTTTCTGAAGAGAGCAGGCGAGGGATACGTCGCGAAGAAAGCTTCAGTATTTTCTGCAGAACAAATAAAGAAGTTTCTGGATACCGCGCCTGACCATGTTTATCTGGCAACAAAAGTGATTGTCGTGTTTGGAATAGCCGGCGCTTGTCGCAAAACAGAATTGGTAAAAGTGGCAGTGCGCGATGTAAAAAAAGAAGGCAACCTATTGATAGTCATGATTCCTGATACGAAGACAAAGCGGTCACGAAGATTCGTTATTGGGCCAGAATTTCTCGGAATAGTTGAGAAGTACATGTCACGACGCCCTCCATCTGCCCCGGCAGAAAGATTTTTTCTCAATTTTCAGAAAGGAAAGTGTACTGTCCAACCGATCGGCAGAAACAAAATCGCAAAGATGCCAAGAGATATAGCCACATTCTTGAATTTGCCAGAACCTGATGGCTATACATCACACAGCTTCCGAAGGAGTTCCGCGACACTCCTCGCCGATGCCGGTGCCGATCTGAGAACGATCAAACAACATGGCGGCTGGAAATCAGACAATGTAGCTCAAGGCTATATAGAAGATTCAGTGAACAAGAGAAAAATTGGAAAACTCATATCGAAAGATATAGTCAACGAGGCGCCGGCTCAAATCGTTCGTTCGATTTCTCCTTCATCCACCATCACATCAGCTGTCGAGACCATGGATTCAAGTTCGAGCTTGCTTCCCGCAAAGATATCGGCGGCTCGCCCTCTGATAGAATTTCACCGTCCACAACTCGAATCCAACGTAGTTGCGTCATCGGCAACCACAAACATAACCATAAAAGATGGCGATGTTTTGTCCCCGAATTCTCGTGATCCTCTAATTAATATTAATAATTGTAATAATGTAAATATTTACTACAGTAAATGATGTAATAAAAAAAAAAGGGGTTATTTAATATTCAACGCAAAAAGCGTCAATTATTATATTCTTTCTTATGTTTTGTATTTTTCTATATTGATAAATATATATATTATTCTATGTTACGAGCAGCAGAGCACATCATATATATATATGTAGAACCTGTATCTGCTATGCAAATAAATCTGATATTTCTCATGTACTTGTTAGTATTCACTGGTATTATTGACTATAATATTGTTTGGTTTCCATTGTTTTGTTTGTTGTTTTTTATTAATGTGTTTTATTCTGTTTTTTCATTGAGTTTTAATTTTTGTTTTTTATTTTTTTTATTTTATTTAGCCCTCGAACCCCACCGCGGCTTCGCCCCTGGACTCCGTGCTTGGTTTCACGACCAACACTCTTTTTAGTGGCAGAAGGACTCGGCGCACTTTTGACAAAAAGTACGGTACGAACCTCGGGCAGTGAAGGCCTTTACGCTCTCGGTACGTAATGTACTATTTTATACGACTTGCCCGGTCTCGTAAAACTTAATCGATTCAGTTCATATTCTAGGATGTCATCAAGAAATTTATTTAGAAAAACTCGTCGCGAGAGTTTCTTAATAAAATGTCAGTAGTGTATATATGGGGCCACCAAGAGGAGGTAAGAGGAATACCTAGGGGATGGCAAAGAGGACTTGCGCAGTAGGGTGAGAGCAGCAAGAGGATATGGTCTGACAAACACGGTATGGGTGGGTCTAGCATGGTGGGGGGAGAGAAATTCAAGATGGCCGCAACTGACAAAACGTGTATTAATGTATGGTGGGAGAGATAAATTCAAGATGGCCGCAAATGACAAAACGCATATGAATGTATACCTATGGGGTGCCTGCGCTATAGGCGGGAGTGAATATGGTGGGGAGAGAAATTCAAGATGGCCGCAAATGACAAAACGCATATCAAGGTATGAGAGATCAATATGACCGCAAATGACAAAACGCATATCAATGTATATGGCCTGACAAAACACCCTGTATAAACCTAACATTAAAACTTCTCATATAAAATTTTAAAGATTTGGCAACGTGCAAAACAACTTTTGTAGAACAATTAACTTTCGTTCGACGCTCGAAGAGTCGTACCCGGTTTCGGGGTCAAGCGCCTTCAAGAACTTTCAAATCGGCCTCTTGAAATATTGTTCGACCTGGATTCTAGACCTTCATACGACAGCGGCCTCGTGGAATATATTGAATTAGTGCATTGAAATATTCGATAATCGTGGCGTTTAATACTATATTTGTCGGAATGCACATATTGTGAATAGTTCTTGTTTATTACAATATGCCTTATTTGTCGCAGTTCAATGTGAAGTTAATAATAGTTCAGATTTAGGATTAAAACATAAAACAAGGTAGGTGTAAATATTTTTTATTAAAATGGTGAAAATTTATATCATGAAATATCACTTGACATAAACGTTTCAATGAAACCAATAAATAAACAATACTACAATAAAATTTAACAATGAAAAAACCCAAAACAAACACTACCTTTTTCACAAATTACACACCCGAACAAACACTATTCCCCGAACTATCAGTCGTCAGTGGTGCTCGACACTTCATGAACTTGGATTGGTCGGGGAATAATTATTCGTTGTCGTAATTCTTCCGGTCTCCTTATACGAATCCTGCGAGGTGGTGCATTATCCCTGTGTTCTTGTAGGAACTGTTCTTGTTGATGCAACCTTTGTTGCTCCAGGACCCTTTGTTGTTGCTGCATCCTTTCTTCTTCCAGCCTTTCTCGTTGCAGCAACATCCTTTCATGTTCCCATTGTTCCTGTTCTAACACATGCTCTTGCTCCCGTTGCTCCTGTTCTAACACCTGCTCTGGCTCCCGTTCTTGATTTTCCTGAACTGGTCTCACAAACACTATTCCCATCTACTATTCTAATAAACCTGCCGTTCCATACTTGATTTTCCATTTTTAAACTTAAACACTTGATATACTAAAAGGTGACTTGAAATACTAAAAAAGGTTTGACGTAAAATTCGATGGTAAATGACTTCTTATTAAAGTAAAGGTGTATCTTACTTTCCATAATTAAAGGGTTTTGTAAAAGACATATCTTCGACAAGTTTGATAAAAAGACAAATATTCGACAACTTTTGTAAAAGGGCAGGTGAAAATGCAGTTCGTTAATTAAAGTAGGGGCTATGTGAGACAAATTGATACAGATATTACTATGTCCCTTTGTGTTATAAGTGATGTTGCATAGACCCAATAACTAAAAAATATTAAAATTATGTGTTTTTAAAAATTAATAGTTGCTATCAATATTAGCATATAAATAGATCATAATATAAACCATTTAAACCAAAGGATAATTAACAACACCTCATTAATAGTTTTGGTGTACTCCACCTTCCCCTATGCACATATGTTTGTGTTATATAATATTATTTTGATTGTAACTCGCCAATTAAGTTGTAAAAAGGCTGATGTTTCGCTAAAGTAGAGGCAGGTAAATTAATACGTGGTATTACAATATTACTGATGTCTTTTTGTGTTATAGATGCACAACAATTGTATTAATATTTCTATCTCTATCTAAAAAATATTTCTCTATCTAAAAAATGTGTTGTTAAAAATTAATAGTTGGCGTCAATTATAATATATAGCAAATCATTAGTCATAATATGCTAGATATATGGATAATTCTCATTAGTTTTGATGTGCTCCACCTCCCCCTATGAACATATGTTTAATTCGTTATATAATATTATCTTGATCGTAACAAAGGCTAAAATATCGAAAAAGGAAACGAGAACATAGAACAAGACACTAACTGCTAAAAAACTTAACAAAGAACACCTACTATAATTACACTTAATTGACACAAAAACACACTAATGCTCTACAGCAAATTAAATAATAGAAATATTGGCAAAAACAACCCTATAATAGAAAAAACATTGTGAAAATACTATACCAAACTATAATTACACTTAATTGACACAAAAAATACACTACCTTCCCTAACCAAACTTTCTAACCAAAGACTGACTAGAAATATTGGCAAATCAAAAAAAAACCTGTATTAGAAAAAATATTGTATTAGAAAAATACCAAACTATAATTGAAGGGCTCGGTGCAAGAACCGGTCAAGTCCATTTTTTATAATTTGTGGGAAATCAATAAAAACTTTCCAACATGGTCATTTATCGGAATTTTCTGTCGAAAAAAATTACAAAGTATAAGTATTGGTATTGGAAAATGATTTAATATCAAACTGATAACAAACTATTATTTAAACAATTTATAAAAATTGTTTATAAGTCTTGGAGTTGACTGTTTCTTGCACCGAACCTTTAAAAAGTACACAAATAGAGCAACATTTCGTTCGACATTTATTTATTGTGAAATAAAAAACTTAACTCTATATTTTAAATTAAAGCAACACTAGAAACAATAGAGATGACAGAAAAGAAAACAAATAATGTGGTAAAAATATAAAAAAAAACATTTTTAGTAAAAAAACGTAATATAAACATATTAATACTAGAAATCTTCAGTTTCAACTTCGTCACTGTCACTGTGACGTTGTTCTTCTTGATGTTCATTATTATTTGCGATTCGTATTTGCTCGTAATACCACTTATGTATTGGTGGTACATATTGATCTGCCAAAGACATCACATTTGCTACTTTTTTTGGGTTTATTTTAAGTGGAAATGTATTGTAGAGTTTAGTATTTGGCCACACTAAAGTTTTGTTCGGTTTCTTAATGGCAAATGATGAATATAGTACAAGACCTGCTGTTATACTACACTCTATTATGTTTTTTCTTTGATATTTAATCAGACGATACTTGGAGACAGTAAATTTATCCTTTTGTTGGTTACTTATGACTTTTTTAAAAATAGGTTTAAAAGTATTCGAAAAATCAATAATCATATCCTGGGTAACGTCTATTACGCGGAACTTTTTTGATGTTTTCTTGACCAAATTCCTCCAGGTAAGTATGCTATTTCTTTTTTTCGTTTTTCTTTTTCAATCAGGCCGAAGCAACGGTCGCACGGCAGAAAGCTGTGACCGGGTTCTGGAAACTGATGTATAATTTGCTGAATATTACTATTGAAAGCATTTAAGAATGTGTGAAAGTACTGCACTATGGTTTGATTTTTGTTTTGGGAAAAACAGTTGTCAGAATATAAATAGAGGGTTGTAACAGTTTCCGGGACAAAGTTTGTTAAATAATGATGTAAAAAACTTACCACTTCGTTACAACCCTTTTTGGCAGTAAGCTCATCATACATATAAAATGTTGCCTCTTTTTTCTTGGCAGAATGTATACAGAAGTTGTATTCCCATAACTGTCTTTTATAGAATACATCGCCTGAAGGAATGTGCGGCAGTGGCAAGTTTTGTTGATAATCGAAACATAACACTTCAATCGATTCATCTTCGCATGCAAGTTTTGTATGTTCCCGTAATCTGGTATAAAATATTTCGGCCTTCTGTAAGTGTATACGCTTTTCAGATTCCAAGAGAGTTTTAGTTTCTGCATCTTGTTCTGCGGTAATTGCGTTGGTCAGACGATCACATTTCTGGCAGGTATCTGACCTAGGATGTCCAAAACTAATATTATGATTAGAATTAAAGTGTCGGTTATAAAAATCATATGACACTATTGGTTTAATGTCATTTAAACTTTTCCCATCGTCTAGGAGAGCGTACTTTTCCGGCTCATATTTTTCAAGGTACAAACGATACATTTTTGCAATATTTAATTCAGGAGATAAAAAATATCTTTTCTGGTTATCTTCTCTACTGTAATGAGATTTTCTTCGGGGAAAACTCCGAATGTGTTCGTCTATTTGCGTTATTATTTCTTCATTGATTTTATTCGGCCTATTGGAATGCTGCCCACGCTTATCGGGAGGTGACATAATCCTACCCTGCATCAAATTTTTAGCAATCTGAGATACTCTATGTTTTGATACGCCATGCAAAGAACCGAACGCCTTTTTGCACACTATGGTTTCCTGGCTCCCTACACGCACCTAAAAAAAAAACAAAAATTTAAAGCCAACTACTATAATTTGCGACCAAACTGTATTACCTTATAACCATAGGAACTATTTTTTTCTTTCCCCTCTCCTGTAGTTGGGCGTTTCCTCTGCACATTTGCCACACTGATGAACCCTCCTAGATAAATGTCTTGTTTAGTTTTATCTCCCGTATTATAAAACTGCTCAAGTATGTTCTGTTTTTGGATCGTCTATTTTATTGAAACATTTTTTCCTGCAGTGGCAATTTGGTCCAATGGTTACCTTTTGAATTAGTTTATTTGCCGTATTTATATATTCTTCACCTCTAGTCTTCTTACTTTTCATAACGTTTCGTTTCCATTTGCTTTCAATCCTTACCCGTTTCTTGCCTTTTTTCTTAACGGTTTGAATGTTTGAAGTTCCTGTATTATTACGCACCAATCTTTCTTGTTGCTCATTACTTTCACGGATACCTTTTTTAGTAATAAGGGAATGCTTTGATCGTCGTCGACTAGGACCCGGAACATCACAATCAGAGGAAGAAGAACCCGATAATACGTAGTCCGTTCCAGAATCTGCATATTGGTCTTCCTCGCTTAACTCACTGCTTGAACTACTACTCATAATGAAACAGTACTTCTTTACACCTTATTCGTAAACGACCGCACAACTGCAATGTTGAAAATAAACTAAAAAGCTATTCCGCTCCGCTCGCCAATCCACCATGTCGCCGTCTGATGCGTTCCGATGTTGCCAGTGTTGTTGGTGGCAAGAAACAGTCATCTCCTGGAGTTGACTGATTCTTGCACCCAAGTATTCATGCAGTCAACTCCTTCGCCTATTTATTAACCTGAGTATTTATTGGAGATGGCCGATTCTTACACCAAAAGATGCGTATTTTTTTTTTCTATAAGATGCGTATTTTAACTCAATTTGGGTAAAAAGTGGAGTTGACCGGTTCTTGCACCGAACCCTTCAATTACATTTAATTGACACAAAAACACTACTCTAACCATATTACCTCATTTACACTTAGGACAGGTGCAATCAGGCTATAAAAGCAACTTAGTGGTTATATTATACTAAGTTATACTGCTTCATACGTAATAAACACATTCCAGTGAAGAGTTACAAACAGTTAAAGTGATAACAATAGTGACAGTGTTACAGGTACCAAAATTTTTTTTATAGTTTTATACAAAATTGTCACAAGTATGGATTGGTCAAATGATTTTGATTTAGAGGATGGCTCAACTAAGAATATTTGACATAACAAGACAAAATGATTATTTAGGAATTTTTACTAACCAGTCTACAATAGACGAAAATTTAATAAATTATGAATCGAATGAAATTAATTATTCAAACATTTCTGGCAGTTTAAATTGCAATGTTGTTTCAAATGCTATCAAAAGTAGTGAAAAAATTACAGTGTTGCAAGATATTTCCATTTTTCCAAAAAATGTTAATTTAATTAAGCAAAACTTAAGTGAATATTTAAAGTTTAAAAAACCTGACACGGTAAGCTTACATCAAAATAATTTAACAAACGAAAGCATTTTTTCTAACGATTTAGAACTATTTCCAAATATTTGTGAACAAACAGACATTTTTTCTAACGATTTAGAACTTTTTACTTGTGAACAAACAAATTTAAACTCTAATGAGCATACGGCGAATTTACATCAAAATTTACCAATTTATGAAAATTTATCTGATGAATCCATTCCTTGTGAACAAAACTTTTCTAACGAGAATAAGAATTTACCAAGTTACGAATCTGATTTAAACATATTTTCTAATAAAATATATAATCAATTACCAATTTACGAATCGGATGATGAATTTGAACAAACTAATAATTCAGTAGCTACTCAAACAGAATGTAATAAAACCATATTCTCATTTAAAGTCAATGATATAATATTTAACCCGAAAAAGGTGTCTAAATTAAGTAAAGCGAGATTAAGTAAAGCGAGATTAAGGTCGCTAGCTTTTTATCTAGAAATGCTGTCGAATTCGGAAAATCCTATTACAGATCAGAGTTTTGCAAAAAGAGGTTTTTGATGGTTTGATTAATTCATTTACATAAATTATCAAAATTATCATTACAGCAGTTTAGAAATATTTAATTCATTTACAATATCAGCACATATCAGTTTAATTCATTCACTGGCCTAATAAAACTATAAATTAACTTATTTAATCGTCATTACGTATCGAGCAGTTTAGCTTCCAGGAAGAGATATAATGTTTAGTTGTGAGGTGTGCAAAACGAGTTTTACACGAAGAGACAATTTAAACAGGCACATAAAACACAGTTGTGCAAAATTAATACCACAGGAAGTTGATTTAAGTGACAAAAAAGGTAAGTGAATAAAATTTTAATATTTTAAGCATAATAATTTTCTATACACAATATTCTAAAATTAAAAAAATAAATATAAAAATATAAAAAAAATTTCAAAAATTAAAAAAATTATAGAAATTGAGTGGGAAAGACAAAAACAATTAATATTTAAAACATTTTATTCCATATCATCCAGTATACAATGCATAAAGTTGAACAATAATTTAAAATTATTAGATTCACAATGCCAACTGTTCAAATTTTTATGATTATAACATTCCACATTCTTTAGATATTTACTTAGTTTCGGTTCCGTCTTTAAAGGAATTCGATATATTAAACTTGAATCAAAAAATTTCTTTAAACAAGCAACTTTTAAATCACCCTTTACCATAAATCTTGCATTATTGTATAGTAATCGTATTTGATTCATAATATCTTCAAATTGATTTAAATCAATACATCCAGAACTCCATAGTAAACCATGATATTCATTTTCCAAATGTTCCACAATTTTCAAATCTTCTTCCTTCAACATTTTTCTACCATATGGAGGTTTAAATAGAAATGAACAAAATCGTATTCCGTCGAATACAGCAACCTCCTTTACAATATATCCACTAGCTAAAGGATATCCTTGAATATCCAGAAAAACTCCTTCTTGTCCTTTTGTAAACTTAACTTGATCACCACATAACTTTACCCGCTTGTTCATTTCTAGCTTGTTGAAGTGCAACTAACATTAAAAAAACGCTTATCAATATATAAACCTTTTTTTCTTATTTTTTAAAAAAACACTTAACAACACTTTTTAAAACACTTAACAAAAAAAAACACTTAACAAAATTTATTATTTAAAACACTTTTTAAAACACTTAACAAAAAAAAAACACTAAACAAAAAAACTTAACAACACTTTTTAAAACACTTAACAAAAAAAAACACTTAACACTTTTTAAAACACTTTTAAAACACTTTTTTAGCTCAACAAAAATTTTGCCATGAATGTAAAAAAAGTATCAAGAAAAATATTTGGTGGTGTCATATTAGAACAAACGAACATAAAAATAATACAATAAGGAAAACATTAGACGATCAAGTAAAAATAATTAATTCAGCATTTCAAGAAAGAATAATATCATACAAAGTTACCCCCATATCATTTCACATAAATGTTGTGGAGTTTTTTGTAGAAATTAAAACCAAAATATTAAACACTATAATGGGAGAACTTCAAAAACATACATGTTTGAAATTAAACATAGAATTATTTGGATTATATTTAAATCCAAGCGATGAAAGTCAACATATTAAATCAATCAACACACCATTCAGAGTAGTCTGTCAAAGTTCAGATATTACCAATGATTTGGAACAAATGATTGGAATAATTGACAGAAAAACAGATGAATTGGCTGAAAAAGATTCAGGTAATTTTCTATTATATTTTTTAGAATTTGGAAATTTAAAACATTTAAATAACATATATTTACAATGTGATTATTTTTTAGGATGGATATTATTGAAACTATTGCATGTAGAAATTAATATAAACAAGTTCAATCCCCTAAAGGCTGCAAGACATATTATGTTACCGAAAGAAATAGAGAACAAAAGGGCTGTAGTCAATATTCAGAACAACGATGACTTTTGTTTTGCTTGGGCAGTAGTAGCAGGGCTCATACCACCTACAGGATTGGCATATCAAACATCATCATATCCACATTATTCAACAGTGTTAGATTTGACATTGCAAAATTTGAAAAACAGAATCATATATCAGTTAATGTTTACACCTTGGAAAAAGTAAAAATAGATTTCAGATATGAATATGAAATAATAGGACCCTTACATTATTCAAAAACAAAATTAGTTCGTCATGTTAATTTGCTATTGATTAGTGACGACGATGGAAATTTTCATTATTGTTATATTTCAAACTTATCTGGACTAATTTCAAACTTATCTGGACTAATTTCTAAGCAGTTATCTAAACATCATGGAACAAAATTTCTTTGTGATGGTTGTTTACAATATTTTTATACAAATGAGTTACTAATTAGACATAACACGTATGATTGTGATCATGTTCGAATTACTTTACCATCTGAAGAGCCAAAAATAGACAAATTTGGAAATATAGTTCCAGGAAATATTCTTAAATTTCAAAACATTCAAAAACAAATGGAAGTTCCATTTGTAGTATATGCAGATTTTGAGTGTATACTTAAACCATTAAATACTGAAACTAATTTAGATACTCATAATTCTTACACTATAAGAAAATGTGAACACATTATATATTCATATATTCATTTGCATATTATATTAAATGTAATTTTGATGATAGGTTTTCAAAATTTGAATTTTATAGGGGTGTTAATTGTGCCCAAATGTTCATAAATTTTTTAGAAAGAGATGTACACATTATTTACAATAACCATATAAAAAATATAAAACCCCTGAAATTAAATAGTATTGAAAAATTGCATCACGACTATACAAATGATTGTCATATTTGTAATAAACCAATTTTAGATTCAAAAGTTGCTGATCATTCACATATAAGTGGAAAATATAGAGGGCCTAGTCATTCTGTGTGTAACTTAAATTATAAAGAACCAAATTTTATTCCTGTAATATTTCACAATTTAAAAAATTATGATTCACATTTATTTATAAAAAATTTATGTCATGACAAAGAAAGCCTAAGTGTTTTGCACAAAACAAAGAAAAATATATTTCTTTTGAAAAAAGTATCCATGAAGATACATACACTGATTTATACACAATTATACACAATTTTATAGCGATTTAACAGACGAACATATTAGTAATGAAGATTATGAAAGGGCAAAAAATGTTTGGAAATTATTCAAATGCACTTCATTAGGTGATTATTCAGACACATATCTTAAATCTGATGTATTGTTGTTGGCAGATATTTTCTAAAATTTTAGACAAACATGTATCAACACTTATGGATTAGATCCTGCGCACTATTATACATTTCCAGGATTAAGTTTTGATGCATGTTTGCGTTATACTGGTGTAAATTTAGAATTATTAACTGATACAGATATGTTACATTTTTTTAAAGGTAGTGTACGTGGCGGAGTCAGTACTTGTATAAGTAGAAAATCTATTGCAAACAACAAATTTATTTCAGGCTATGATAACTCACAACCAAACAAATATATTATGTACTTTGATGCCACCAACCTATATGGATTTGCCATGTCACAATATTTACCACAAAAAGATTTTGTTTGGCTCACAAACACACAAATTGAAAATTTGAATATAATGAACATATCTGACATATCTGAAAAGGGTTATGTTCTGGAGGTTGATTTAGAATATCCTCAAAATTTACATAACTTTCATAATGAATATCCCTTTTGTCCTGAAAATTTTCAACTGCAAAATTCTAAAACTTCTAAATTGATTCCAAATTTAAAGAATAAAAAATATATATAATTCACTACACTGCCTTAAAACAATGTCTTGAACATGGAATTAAATTAACTAAAATACATAGAGTAATTCAATTCACTCAATCAGCATGGTTAAAAAAATATATTGATTTAAATACAAAACTAAGAAATGAATCTAAAAATGAATTTGATAGAAACACATATAAATTAGCAAATAATAGTATTTATGGAAAGACAATGGAAAATGTTGATAAAAGGACTAATATTAGGTTGGTGACTCAATGGGCTAAAAATCGAAGAGATGGTGCTGAAAATCTTATAGCAAAACCATATTTTAAAGATCACACAATATTCTCTGAAAATCTTGTTGCAATTCAAATGCAGAAAGTTTTAATTAAATATGACAAACCGGTATATGTTGGATTTTCTATCTTAGACATATCTAAAACGGTTATGTATGATTTCTTTTATGGATTTATGAAACCACTGTATGATGAAAAAGTTAAGTTATTATATACAGATACTGACTCGTTTATTTTAGAAATTGAAACAGATAATGTGTATGAAGATATGAAAAATCATATTGATGGGTTTGACACATCAAATTACCATTTTTATAATATTCATAAGATGTTTATAACTAATTCTGTTGTTGGTAAATTTAAGGATGAATATGCTGGTGAACCCATACATTCATTTTATGGCACTGGAGCAAAAGCCTATTGTGTCAAAACAGAAAATAATTTGCTTAAAAAAGCAAAAGGAATTCAAAAGAATAGTATTAAAAAACAATTAGATCTTACTCATTATAAAGATGTTGTTGAAAATAATTCAAAAACTTTTTGTTCAATGTACATATTTAAATCACATTTACATAATATTTATACTGAAATAGTCAATAAATTAGCATTAACCTCGGTTGATGATAAAAGATTTAGAATTCCAAATAGCTTTGATACATTGGCGTGGGGACACCAGGATATTCCATTTTATTTATGGCTTATGCAATATGATAATTAATTATCCCCTCCATAAAAATTAGTATAAATAATGAACAAATTCATCCAAATTATTTCAATCATGTGTTTAGAATCGTACGAAAAAGAAATTGATAACTGCTTATTGAAAACTTATCAAAAAAGAATATCATCTTTCAAGAAATGGAGGGGAAAATTAAATCCTGAAATTTTAGCCAGTTTGGGATTCTATTATACATCCATTGAAGATGTTTGTAAATGTTTTTACTGTGGGGTAGAAATATTTGAATGAACTGAGGATGATTGTCCTATTAGGGAACATTATAGACTATCTAAAAATTGTGATTTTATTGAATGTTTATGGCATGCAAAATATAAAACAAAAATTAAAACAATAACAACTCATAATCTGATTATGATTATATTTATATATTTTGTGGTAAAAATATTTTTGTATTTAATTTATTGTATTCGTTTATAATTGTCATTCATTGTAAAAACTTTGACTCTCTATCTCTTCCTGTTTAATATAGTGTTATAGTTAACTTATCTGAGTTTTAATTATGATCCTTAGCCAATATATTTTATTATATTACATAGGTAATAGTATGCTATATGTATATGCTCCATATAAAGTGACTCATACTATGGTATGCTTTCAAAATAATTCAGATATAACTTTAGATAAAAATTGTCACAATATGAAATATGAACGAATTAATAACAATATGTTTACATATTCCCATATTATGAAAACAAACAACAAATATTTTAAAATACTTTATCACTATCCTAATAATACTATTTTTGATACTAATTGGATTCAAATAAAGGAACAAAATGAAACAAAAAATGAGTTAAAAAATCAAAATTTCAATTTATATTATATAATTTTTCAAATATTAAATTTATTATGTTTATTTGTAATCACAACATTTATAATAATATACCTCCTCCTCCTAACCTGTTGGATAGTTGCACGTGACTCACAGGAGAGGGGGTAGATAATATATAAACAGCAATCCACTCAGAATTGTTTAGTTCTTCAAGATGATGATGAATTATGCTAGTTCTTGTAAAATCATTAAAGAAAAGCTTTTGAATAGAAAGTTTTATTCTTTAACTAATTCAGGTTCAAAGTTTTTATGTGTTGGATTAAGTTTGGCTGACTTTCGTCCTAAATTTCAAATCAGCAGTCAAAAAGGATTTACAATTATTATAACCGAAGAGGAGTGGAAAAGTATTTTAAAGTATCAAGGAGTCATAGTTAACTATTTTTATTCGTCTAACAGCAATCCTATGCCAATCAAGATTGGTGATCTTACATTACATTTTGAATCAATTAATCAACTTTCTACTATTAAACTTAAAAGTCTTGGTGATTATATCTACTTTTCGAGAGATACAACAGATAAATTGTGGGAAATACAAGAGTTGATTGAATATAGAATTCAAATCCTGAAGAAACAAGAATTTGAAAAATATTTTAATATATTTCAAACAACTCTGGATAATTCAGTGGACTTGATTACAAATATTTATAATGTGTTGTGTCCGAGTCAAAATGTGAATAGTGAAAATGTTAGTACAATGATGGAACTGTTGGTGACATATCCGAGTGATCTGGAAACGAAATTAAGAAGAATTGCCCCAAAGAGAAAGTATTATGAAGAAAACAGTCCTTTTTAATGAAGACTTAAACAAAGTGCATTTATTAGGGTTACCATATTCCCTGATTTGTCAGGGAATTCCCTGATTTTGACCTTCGGCACTGATTCCCTGATTTTCGTTAAAATTCCCTGATTTCCGTGAAAAATGCACTGATTCCCTGGTTTCCTCCTGAATCAGCGATTTTTTTTCAAATTATTTTTTTTTTTGAGCGAGTGCGTGAAAAAAAGTGAGCATCACAGCGTTTTAGTCTATTTGGGCGTTTTGAATTTGCGCGCCACGCGTATGAGTCGTATGACGGTATGATGCGTTTACATGAATCATACCATTCATGGTTGCGTTCCAAAACTCTACCGAGTTCAACTCGCGCAGGTTTTTTTCGGTATAAAATTCCTGCGCGAGTTGAACTCGGTTGAGTTTTGGAACGCACACCATATATGATATCGCCATCATACATTTATACCGTCCATGGAAATGCGACTGCATCATATGTCACACAGAAGTTACAGGTCTGCACATGTCTCGACTTGAATTTGCGGAATTTACTTGTATAATTTACTTGAACTGCTATTAAATTTCATAAATTGAATCTGAATCCGGAAATGGCCAATTTTTTACGCCTAATATTTTGTGTTTTAATTTAAATCTCCAAGTCTTCACCGTGACTTTTGTGAGGTAAGCAAAAAAACAGTATTGTTTTATCCCTTATTATAGGATAGGGTATGTTACCATTATGTATTTTTGTTTCTTTAATGAATAATGTGCTGATTCGCACAACTACATAATTAGGATAGTATATATTTTGATGAATATATATTTACGAAAATTTAGTCTTCAGTCTCGGCGAAAGAATATTCTATTTTTATCCGATTTTTTTTGCAACTAAAGATGGCTTTGCTGATCTGAAATTATTATTTTACAGCAATATTTTGTTTAATTCACGAATTGACGAATATAAATAGTTTTTTTGGATTCCTACTAGATCACTTATTTTATTTAAAATGCAATTATTTTTAGCAAATTTTTTTATTAAAATTATTTTAGGCAATTTATTTAAATTATTTTAGCAAATTCATTATTTAGCAAATAATAAATAAAATTATTATTAATTATTTTAGCAAATTATTTCAGCGAAATTATTTTTAGCAAAATAATTTTGTAGACGAACAATTTTTTTTCATACTATAAAATTTTTTTTCAATTTTCAGAAATATTAAGGAAGCAGAGTTTCTACTTGGTGGTCAAAAACTTGTAATAAATAACCAGTGACCATGGCACCGCCAGCCAAAAAACAAAAAACGAGAACCGTCCACACATTCAGTGAAACGCTGCGAAAAAAATTTCCGAATTTCGAAAAAAGTAAAAAAACTGACTTATCAGCGCACTGCATTATTTGTAATTGTGAGGTTTCTGTCTCTAACAGTGGTGGGTTTCTATTCTATCTCTTTTTTTCAATTTTTGAAAATGTATAAATGACAGAGAAAGTATTTTCTTTTGCTCATTTGGGATGCATGATTGCATGTATGCTTTCTGATTGAATTTTTTTAATAATAATTCTTACCGCAATTAATGTTGGTTTTTTGTTCAATTTTTTAAGGAGGGTCTGATCTCAAAAAACACAACAACTCTGAGAAGCACCGAGAAAACGTCAGATCAGCATCGTCATCGTCATCGAAGCCCTTAAACTCCTACTTCGTCCAAAAGTCATCACCGCAGGAAATGAAAGTGTTGGCAGCAGAAGGAACCATGGCATTTCATACAGTAAAGCATCATTATAGCTTTAAATCCATGGACTGCACTGCTCCCCTAACCCGTGTTATTTTCAACGATTCTGAGATAGCGAAAAAATTTTCTTGTTCGCGGTCGAAGACTGAAGCCATTATTAACAGTGTTTTGGCTCCCCATTCTGTTGATGTCGTGGTGAAAGACTTGAAAGAAATCCCTTTTTGTAGCATCAGTACAGATGCTTCCAATCATGGAAATCACAAACTATTCCCTTTAGTTACTCAATATTTCGATTACAAAAAAGATGGCATCCAAGTTAAGTTATTAGACTTGCAAGAAACTAAAAATGAAACAGCCGCCACTGTAACCAATTTAATCACGACAGTTTTAAGAAAAAAAGAATTGGAAGAACAAGTAACAGCTTTTGTAGCCGATAATGCCCCTGTCAATTTCGGTGGATTAAATCGAGAAGGTTCCCAAAATGTTTTTTCTTTGTTAAAAAGAGATTTCAATCCTGGGCTTGTTGGAATTGGTTGCCCAGCTCACATTTTGCACAATTCTGCTCATTATGGCTTGGACCGTTTCAAACTCGATGCAGTTTTTGATATTGAAATCATAGCCTTCAAATTGTTTAAACATTTTTCAATTTACACTTTGAAAACAGAAGAATTAAAAACGTTTTGCGAATTCTTTCAAGTTGAGTACGAGCCTATGTTGTCCCATTCCAAAACTAGGTGGCTTACTTTATTTCCAGTAGTTGAAAGAATCTTGAAAAAGTTTGTTCCGTTGAAGTCGTATTTTTTATCGATTGAGAAACCCCCCGCATTTTTGCATTCTTTTTTTTCCAATGACTTTGCTGAATCTTTTTTGTTGTTTGTACATGCTTACATGTCCATTTTTCAATCGAAATTGGCAGCGATCGAGGAAGAAAAAAATAGCATTTTGGAAATAAATTCTATAATTAATAAAGTTGTCAACGCTTTGCAAGAGAGAATTGAACAAAATTTCATTCCTTTCACTTTAACCACCAAACTCAATGCTTTGAATGCTAAGGGAAAACGTGAAGAATGTGCGAACTTTCGAGAAAATGTTTTCATGGTTTATCAAGAATCGTTGGGCTATTTACTGAAGTGGACTGCATCACTTTCCGAATTCAAAACATTTCGTTGGTTGCAATTTTCATCTGAGCCTGAATCAAAAGTGAAATATGAACAAGTTGTTGAGACGATTCAGTTTTTAGACTCGAAAAATGTTCATATTGACGACAACAAATTGATCGATCAGTTGGCAAATTTGAATGCGTTCTTGAAATCGAAGAAAGAGGACCGAGAAATATCAGACGAGTTTTTTGCGCAATCTGTTAATGACCAGCTGTGTCAATTCTTCAAAGCTAATAAGAACGCTGAGTCGTTTTCCGAAATCTTGATAATAGTTCAGTATTTGTTGTCTATCCCTGGTCACAACGCAAATTGCGAGCGTATTTTTTCCTTAATCAATACACAGTGGAGTAACGAGCGTAACCGCCTCTCAGTTGAGACCGTTAAAAATATTGTACTTGTTCAATATAACTTCAAAGAAATGAATTGTAAGGATTTTCACAAGTATTTGTCCAGCGATAAAAATTTATTTTTATTGAAAAAAATTGGAGCGTCCGAAAAATATGTGAAAAAAGATGTTAATGAATGACGATTGTAGCAGCTTAGTGTTAGTTCTTAATTAGAGTCGGTATTACAATTACTGTTATTCGGATAATGTCGATAATGTTTGCAATAAAAAATGATTCGAAAAATGGTATTTATTTTATGTACCCCTAACTGAATCAAAAGAATGATCTAATAAAAAAAAAATAAAAAATAAAAAAACGATGGAGTTGGGCGGTTAGGTAAAGGTTGGTGGCCAAACTTGATTAATGTGGGGGGGGGGGGGGGGGGTACATATGCAACGGGACTGATTTTGACTGAGACCGATATGGTAACCCTAGCATTTATTAATTGTATGGAACTATGCCTCTAGACAAGCAAGAAAAAGTGAATATTATATATATTATTTGGATAGACTTCGATTAGACTTCGATTTGAAAGAAGGATTCAGAAATGTGAAAATATTCTTTGTAAAATTTTAAATGTAAATCATAGAAACTTTATTTATAACCATAGATTTAATAATAAAACAATTTTAAAAAAATCTTTTTTTATTTTTTTTATTTTTTACAGAATTATAATACATTGTTTTTTAATATCCATGAATTATGAGTGTTGTCAAATCCTAACCATTTAACAAATCGAGGGCTAAACTACAGTACCTCGTAAGTAGCATTTTTTCGGATTATGGGTTTTTAATATTATTCTATGTAGAATACCTAGAGCCACCTGTTGGCATTCATAATAAGTCATAATTAGATTTCTATAATTTAATAATTCTAATAAACAGGACCTCGTAATTGCCGAATATTTTCTAAATGGACAGTAGCTCGTAAGTGCGAAAATGCGGGAACAGGTATCTGCTATTTTAGATAATTTAGACGCAATACCTCGTATTTGCTAAATGCGTCCATTGTCGTTGCTGGTGATTCTTTGTGGTGCGCATAAAACCGGTAAGTAAGAGTAATTTATACTAAATAGATTGTTATAAAGATCAAGATGGTTTAATATATTGTTTGTATCAATTATTTTTCACTTTAAATAATGTTAAACTGTGGTTATAAGATAGTGTTTTAAAATATTTATCATCGTGTTGTTAGTTACGAGGAACTGCCGTTTTGTTTCAGAATGTAAATAGTACTATTGTTGTTAGTTACAAGGTGTTGCTGTTTGGTCTTTGTGATTTAAAATATAAAAATTTGATATTATATTATCATTTATCCGGGGATAATAATAACAGAATATTATTTTTATAATTATATGCAATTTTTAATCCAAATTATAATTTGAACCATTTTGTTGGTATTTTTAAGTCGGTAATACGATGAAAATTTTTGTAAGGAGGGAATTATTAAAAAGTATAGTCGATTAACATTAATACTTTTTTCTTGTTTCCGAAACAATGATATCTTTTTTTTATTACAGATGGTAGAAAAATTATCTAGAAACATTCTGCATCTCCAATTTTCCGCCAACATGTCTTCTAGAACGGCAAAAATTTTAAATCTTGCCAAAGGAAAGTTTATTGAAAATCTACATCAAGAAATACTCTGTGACGTAGATGCTGATCTTGAATTGACTAATTATAATAATATAGAAGATATAAATTTATCAGGTAATTTTCTGTTAGATGAAGCTCTTACGCCAGAAAATATTGTTGACATGATCAATAGTGCAGAATTGGTTTTTACTGATTCCAAAAAAGAATATTCTACAAAAATAAGCAAACATATTGAAAAGGACAGTATTAATTCCAAATTTGAATGTATTACTTTTGTACCTGAAATAAACCAGTCAGTGAAGGTTCCAACTGGACAACCATATGATAATTCATTGGACGATAAGCAGAAAACGATAAGGATGAACGACGCCATTGAACAAGAGAATAAAGCTTCAGATCCTGACTACACTCCATTTGAAACGGACGCTGACGACTCGGATTATAGCAATTTGGACGAAAATTATAAAAAATCATACTGTACAGAAAAAGCTGCGTCATCCTTTGAAGAGACAGATACTAACAATTCGCAACACGTCGCAGACCCCAACAATAAAAGACAGATAGAAGAGATTCAAAACAAACCCGAATCAAGAAAGAAAGTTAAAGGTATTAATAAGCGGGAAATTAATAAAAAACTTCGTCTTACTGGAAAGAACTATGTTGGATTTAGAAAACCTGCTAAGCAAAAGAACTCTTTCCACGATACGCCACGAAGTGAGAAAATCTTGGGAGCGCGCTGCAAATGTGTAGAAAAAAAAGTAAAAACTATTCAAAAAAGAAAATGTCACCTAATATCAGAACAAAAAAGAAGCGCCATTTTTGTAAAATTTTGGTCAGACATGTCTTGGGATCAAAGAAAAGTATTTGTTGCCCAGAATGTAATGGCTGTTCCAACAAAGCGACCAAAGATGACTGATGGTGATAAATCCAGACGTAGTACTACCCTTGAGTACTCTTTAACAGTGGGAAATACAAAAGTACCAGTCTGCAAACAAATGTTTCTTCATACACCTGGTTTAAAAGAATGGTCCGTCAAAAACTGGTGCCTGCAAAGCGATGATGGTTTAACAGCAAGTAACTGTGTAGTTAGGGACAGAAGAAAGGCAATAAAAAATTATCATGAGGAAAGTACAGCTTTTTTAAGAAATTTTTTACTCGCGTTGAATAAACTTCCTTCCCACTATTGCAGAAAGACACGGATAGGCTATATTTGGAGCAACAATTTCAATCATTTGCACAGCTACATAGGGAATACTCAAAAAAGTGCCAAGAAAATAACAAGACACCACAGTCAATCATTTCTCTTCATAAAGTAGCCAATGAGATGAAAATATCATTATTTCATCCACGAAAGGATCTTTGCGACATTTGTTTCAAATATAAAAACAATAACTTGACAGAGGAGGAATATAATGCACACGTATTAAAAAAGAATGCAGCAAGAGATGAAAAACAGAGCGATAAAGAAAAGGCGATTGAAGGAAAATGCAATGTTATAACTATGGATGTGCAAGCAGTTAAACTTTCTCCAAGTTTAGCTGCAAGCTCGTTGTATTATAGAACAAAATTGTGTAACCATAACTTTACTATTTACAATTTAGTAAATCAGAAAGCTACCTGTTATTGGTATGATGAAACGAATGCAGATGGACAAGCAGCAACGTATGCCTCATTTCTAGTAGAATACCTTGAAGAAAATTTCTTAAAACCAGGAAATAAACTTCCTATTATTATATATTCAGATGGCTGCACAGCTCAGAATCGGAATTCGACCATGGCCAATGCTTTACTCTACCTCTCAGAAAAATATCAAGTAGTGATCTACCAAAAAATTTTAGAAAAAGGTCACACTCAAATGGAGTGTGATTCAGTTTACGCCACTATTGAGACTTCATTAAAAAACAAAGAAATATATTTGCCAAGTGACTATCATCGTATAACTAAAGAAGCAAGACTGAAAAATCCTTATAAAGTTGAAAATAAACCTTACCAGTTTTTTAGAAATTTTGGACATAAGCCACTACTTAAGTACAAATCCATTAGACCACAAGATGGCTCAATGGTTACTGATATACGTGTACTAAAATATGAAAATGGAGAAATATTTTGTAAAGTTCATTATCATGATGATTTTCTAACCTTATCAACGAGACCAGCCAAAATAAATCTAGAAAACGCAGACTTCCCACAGCTGTTTTTGTCGCGTTTGTCTATTACAAAACGAAAGTATTTAGATCTGCAGGAAATTAAAAAGGTTATTCCTCAGGACTGCTGGCCATTCTACGACCTTCTTCCAAATAAATAATAATTATTATAACTTTTGTATTTCGTTTTTTATATACCTACTACTTGATGCTTTTTGTTTTTGCATTTTATCTTGACTACCTATTTGAAAGAAAAATAATTTCATTTGTGTTGTATTATTATAGTAAAGTTTTTTTGGTAAGAACTTTTAATTTTATTATATTTAAACTTTTACTTTGTGTTTATAATATTACAGACATTTAAGAAACTATGTTTTTTAAAAAGCGATTTAATAAATCCGTTCTTTAATAAATTGTTTAATTTCTAATGACTGCTGCCGTTTAACAGGTTTACATTACGGTACCCCGTATGTAGCATAATAAAAGTAGCAGGACCTCGTATTTTACAAAAGACACTAAGAAAAACATGTTTACGAAATTTTGTCATCAGAAAATCATCAAGGTAGTCATATTATACCCAAATATTAAATAGTTTCCAAAAATACGTAGCTGTTTTTGTTTTTTAAGGTTTTTTGTCTCTCCTGTAAAATTTACAATTTACGACTTACGAGGTACTGTAGTTTAGCCCTCGAAATACCTTATTCCCCTTTTTTCTTAATACTTTTTCAACCAAATATCCATCGGGATGCTTCACTCTTTGCAACTCCTCTTCATAAAAACCACCCTCAATATTTTCATTTTCGTTATCTTTCAAAAGATACGTTGTTGGATTTGTCAGCTTCACTTTTTTTATTTGAAAAATTTCAGTAGACCAATTGGGCATGTATCCTTTGGTAAAAGCTTCCCTATGTTTTGAAATTCTAACAAAATCATTTACTTTAAACTTTGTATGATTTAAATCAATAGTTTTTTTAAAAGTAAATGCGTTTAGCAATATTGATTTTTCATTTATAGGTTTAACATCAACAGGTTTATATCCTGTCGTGCTATGAGATGTGTTATTATATTTTTCTATAATAATTGGCAAGATATTATACCATTTATAACTACCTTGATTGCTAAAATATTTCCACATTTTGTTTTTTAGGGTTCGATTAACACGCTCAACTATACTTGCTTTTAGATTTGAAAATGTGCTGTAATGATTTATATTCAAATTATTCATAAGCTGCTTAAAATCCTTGTTATAAAATTCCTTCCCCAAATCAGTTTGTAAGTTTGTCGCTTTGTTTGCTTTGTCTAAAATTATTTTCATTGCTAGAGTCACTTCATTTCCTTTTTTAGATTTAAGAGGTTGAGCCCAAACATATTTTGAAAATGTATTAATTACCACCAAAATGTATCTATATCCTCTATTTATTTTAGCATATGGTTGCATTTCCACCAAATCAGCTTGCCATAAATCGTTTATTCCTTTAACGACCACCCTTCTTCGTTTATAATTTATTCTAGCCGGCTTATGTAATTCATCAACTATCGTTTCCTTGATGAGGGACATTATGATCTAACATAATAATTGAGGCCCTTAGAGTAAAAGGGGTATAAAGTACACTTTTAAGCAAATCTGAGATAAGTGCATTAATGGCTACCTAAAGTTCATATTTGCTTGGAATAAAATAGGAACAAGTGATTTTCAGGCTTTGTGCGCCCTCTATTAGCGAGTAGAAATACTATGTATCTGAAAGCAGAAATATGTTTACAATAAAACGGATGCACGTGCACTTGTACCCATTTTATTCCAAACTTTATATTATAAGTATAATTTTTGGAGCTCGGCGTTTGTATTTTATAAGTGTTTGTTGTTGTGGTTTGTCGTTATTATATTGTGTTTACCTAATTTAGTATCGAAGTGCATAAAGATTCACTGCTGGTATTCTAAAAAATTACAAGGAAAAATCCTCGGAAAAATCATGAATAACGAAATTCCAGAAGGTAAGCTAAATTTTAGGTTAGTTTAAAAAGTGATAATACTTTAAAATCGCGGCTTTTGCCAACATCTTTATTAGTTTATTTTTATCAGGATGACAAATTCCCACTTTAAGAGAAAATTATTTAATAAAATTGAGAGAAATAAAAATATACCCATTGGTTAACCTTGTAAAAAAATTAAAGTTTTTGTTTCGAATTTTCAGAAGAACTTTCCGATCCATATGCCACCGATGAAGACAGTGATTATATACCTGAAGGCGATAAGTCCAGTGATGATGTGGATGGACCTAATAATGCTGCTACAGGAAGAAAATCCAGAAAAAGAAAGCGCAACGAAGCTGCCTGGGCTATCAACAGAAAGAAGCTGCTGAGAAATTCAGGAAAAGCGTACAGTAGCTGTCAAAATAAGTTACATACTGAGCGTAGTGTTAAGCCTTATGAACATACTTGCAGATACAAGTGTTGCCAAAATATTTCCGAAATAGAAAGACGCGAAATATTTCAAAAGTTTTATGCTTTGGCCGACTACAATGTACAAAATTATTTTGTTTCTTCGTGCATAAGAAAAAAAGGCGTCCAAAGAAAAAGCAATAACGCGACTACCAACAAACAGTTTAGCACTGAAATATATCTTGTTAATAAGCGAGTATGTAAGATGTTTTTTCTTAAAACGCTTGACATAAGCAACAAAAGGTTTACCTCGGTTTGTGCAAAGACAGATGCTGTTGGTATATGCGCCAAGGACCAGAGAGGTACCGGGCCTGGTAGAAAAATGGAACCTGCAAGTCGAAAATTAGTTATGGAACACATCCAAATGTTTCCCAAGTACACATCCCACTATTCCCGAAAATCTAATTTAAATACCCGATATCTGTCACCAGAGCTAAATGTAAAAAAATGTTTAGTTTGTACAAGGAATATTGCACAGGAAAAAATGCTACCCCTGTGAAAGAGTCCTATTACAGATATATATTTAATACGCAGTTTAATCTTAGATTTCACCGCCCTAACTCCGACACGTGCAGTAAGTGTGATACCTATGCAAATATTATCAAACATTCTCAAGATGAAATTAAGATTAGGGAGGCACAAATAAAACAGGAAGTCCATCATAAAAAAGCAGAAAAGGCCTTAGCTACTAAAAAGTCAGATGTTTACATAATAAAGATTCTGCTGATACATGTGTGATATGCTTCGATCTTCAGCAAGCTCTGCCTACCCCACTTATCACGACATCGAAAGTATTTTACCTTAGGCAACTGTGGACTTATAATTTCTGTGTACATAATCTGGTAACCGGCAAATCGCATATGTATGTATGGAATGAGACAGTGGCATCCAGAGGATCCCAAGAAATTGGCTCATGTTTAATTAATTTTATTAATAAAGTTTTGCCCGATAATATCACTAAGATAATCGCTTATAGTGACTCCTGCGGTGGGCAAAACAAAAATAAAAATATCGCCAAATTATTTATGTTCGTAGTTAAATCTACAAGAATTCAAGAAATCCATCATAAATTTTTAGAACCAGGGCACACGTTTATGGAATGTGATCAGGATTTTGGTATCATTGAAAAGGTCAAACGGAAAATTCCCCAAATTTTTATCCCAGAACACTGGAGGACCGTGATTAAAGAATCGTCTAAAAAGTTTACGGTCCATAACATGAAAAGAGAAAACTTTTACAGTTTCGCTCACTTAAACCAGATCATAAGTGACCCAAAAAAAAATACCGATAACAATGTTATAAAATGGAGGGAAATTCAGTACTTTTTTTATTCAAAAGCTGCAGTAACATTTTCACTTCAGCACAAACCAACATTGGACATAGTAATGCCTTTTTCTACATGCATGTGTCCCTCCAAAACGACAGGCAGGCCCAATTTAACACTTGAAAATGCATTTTCCATGCTAAACGAAGGTGCTTTAAAAATAAAAGAAGCGAAATGGAAGAACTTGCAATCCTTACTAGATTTTATTCCCCCAATATACCACGAGTTTTATAATAGTATTCAATATGAAGGAAAACAAGGTTCAACAAGTAAGCAGACTATTGGAAAAGGTAAAAACAAAAAATCAGTAAAGAAGCCAGAGGTACAGATACCAACTAACACTGAAGAAGACGAGGACGACGAAGTTCCCGAAGATGTAGAGTTGTTATATTCAGATGATGACTAGTGGTTAAATAAATAATTTTTTTTTGATGCATAAATATTTTTAGGGTTCCTGTTTTTTGAGTTTTAAGTTATTAAACAGCTTTTGAAATAAGTTTTAGTTGTATATTTTTGTACCTTAGAACACAATAAAGTTTAGAATAAAATGGGTGTAAGTACATTTGTTAAAATTTTGTACAAAAATATTTCAAATTTCAAAAAAATAAATAAAATTGAAGACACAATTACCAATACTACATATAGACCAAGATACAACTATTTCCTATCTTTTTTGGCGACTTTTTAAAGTTCAATAAACTTTAAATGCAATTATCTCAAAACTATAATCTTTGTACTTATACCCCTTTTATTCTAAGGGCCTCAATTGTCCCATCTACTTTTATATGCATCATTCCATTCTTGAAGCTTTTGTGTTAAAATAACTTTATCCTCTTCTTTTAAATATTCTTTAACCTTATCAATGTTTTTGCGCATGTCATCAAGCATGTCTTTTATTTTAGTGTTTAAATATTTCAATGATGTGGGATTAAGCAAGTTGTAACGGTTTGATTTAGTCACTAGATACTTTGTTATTTATTCGTAGTAATTTTGCCTTGAACTTTTGATTTTTATAGATATACAGCGACAGGCTTGCGGTACTAACCTTACATCCTGGCGTTGCCATGTGATATGCATTGACTTTATGGGGTTTTGTCTCCAATATGCCTCGTAAAACCTGATGGATATCTCTCACATGCTGTGTTTAGCGTAATACTTTTTGGGAAGAGTCTACACTAGTTGTAGGACTTCATTCTGAGTTCATCTTGGGTTCTCAGGACTGATTCCCCCAGTTATAGGCATCTAAAAGCTTTAAAACCATCTCTGAAAATTTACCGTGGGTTCTGTATGCATTTTTTTTCTCTGATTTAAAGGCCATTTCTCTCTGTAGGGCTTTGCACAACAATAATTCAGACTCACCTGTATCTTTTCCGTGGGATTCCGGCCTTCGGTATGTGTCGCTTGCGTTGGTTTTTATGAGTTTCCTTTCTCAAGAGTTCATTGTTTATTTTGTCAGCCTGTAGCGGTCAGAGGTTAGATATTCTAGCTGCATTCCTTTTACCGCTGTGAAATGACCTACACGGCCTAGAGTGGATCATGATTTTTGTCGTAATCTACACGACAGAAGGTTTTTGGTGTGATGCATGGTACTGTTACAATTTCATTCCCCTTCGCTGTTATTCTCTTATATGGTTAGAGTATCGATAATTTGTCAAAGCTGCGACTATAGTTTATCCGCAACGTCGTGTGTCTATGAACGCGGTTGCTTTCCGTTCTCTAGTCTGGTAGGTGGATTGTACCACTCTGCTTATTTTCTGCTTTGTGTCTCCTGGTCGGTATTACAGGGACCTGCCATATTCATCTTTTTTTGTTCATTTTGGCCAGTATATTAGTCGGAAAAATTCGATAAGTCGGCCCTTTTTAACGTCAAGTGTCGGCGAAGCTCACAAGCTGTTAGTTTTTTTTTCTCTTCGAAGAACATCTGGGAGATATTCCCTGCCTGAGAGGCGATTTAGTGTTTCAATGAAGTGTTAAAAATTTTCCCCTTAACTGGGATTTGTTTGTAGCTGATGTTTGACTGTGAAGGCACCATTTCCATACAGAGGCCATTTTGGAATTTTGGAATCTCTTAAAACCCTTGACCATCTGATAAGGTATATTATATTTTGCATTTTATTTTGCTTTAAATAACGGTTCATTGGTCCAGCATAATACTTTCTACTAAATTCACTAGTAAATCAGCGACGGTTTTAGTTTCCTTAATTTCGGGTTTTATTAAATTTCATTAAAATTATTATCAATTTTCTTAAATTTGCACGCCACGTGCTTTACTGTAAAATTCTCTCTGGCTAAAATTTAATGCTAGTTTCTTTATTTTTCAATACTCAGATATTAATTTCATTTTGTCTATTAGGTCTCTAAACAGACTAATTATTAAAAATAATAAATTCTAATAGATATGTCTCAATATGCACTTTTAATTTTAAGGTTTCCTTCATTAAGCAAAAATGTATATAGTGAACAATGACCATGAGGGCCAATGTATTAATTTTGATTTATGTTACGAAAGGGGATAGGGCCAAGATTTCTGTTTTAAGTTCTTAAGTTTGGATTTTTAATTAACAGTGACGATATTCTGTAGCTTTGATGTAATAGTAATTTATTAATTCATTATGACTAGTTCTTTGCTTTGCTAAATTTGGTTGTTTTAGATTTCAAATAAATATTGGCCTTATTACCTATCGTATATATGTATATAGTTTTATCTCTGCGTCAGTTGTTACAGTGTTTGGTACGCCGTTTTGAAACAGCACTAATATTGTTGCTACTCCTTTAATTCTTACTTTATTAATGAGGTATTAGAATGGTTACGAGCCTCCGAGGTCCAAAAGGACTTTTATTTTTAATCATGGTATTTTATAATAGAATAAACTGCAGTAGTTCTTACTTATTTGTATGAGGCATTTAGGTTCAATTTTATAATTTCAATAGTCATTACCACCTGGTGATAAAAAAAAAAAGAACCATTCAAGCATCTGGCTTTAAATTCAGTTATCTTTCTAGTTTTGTTGGAGTGCGGTTTCAAAAGCGGGCATATTGGTCTTTACTTATTTGTTTTGGTTATTTTAATTGATTTATGTGATGATATTTTGATGGATATTTTGTATCTGATTTTTCTTTAATTGACTTACTTTAATATTGCTCAGTGGTTTGTTTATTAATTTCAATTTTGATTGTGGATACTGGGATTGATAACAATCCTCGTTTAATTTATTTTTAAATTTGATAATGTGTTAAGATTAATTATTTTATTTGCGTTTATGAAGTTTTATTGCTTATGCCATGTCAGATGTCTTAATGATGGTCAGTGATGGATGGTACTGTTTATTTTAAATTCTTTCTTTGCTTTATATTTTGATTAATAATATTTCAGACTCTTTGCTTCCCTTCAGGATTTTGTAACAATATTTTAAATGCTTTTGGCTTTCATTTAATCACTTTGCTTTTGCTTTGATTTGTATTTTTTTGTTATCATTATAACTAGAGAGTGTTTATATTCCTAGGGTCTTCCTACCGGGTCACGATAACCCGTTCCTCCGACCGGGGTCAAAAACTTACCTGTTGTTTTGCCAACCAGGTTAACGCCACCTGTTTTTACTACTGGGTTACCATCCACCCAGTTTTCATCATCAACAAGAGTAGTCATCATCCACACATACGGTATCGTTTTAGACAATAAGTTTATTTTTGTTTTCCCTAACCATTATGTTTAAAGTGCAGTACTGGGCTTTATAAATTACCGTCATTTCTATCGTTTATTTTGGAAAATAAATGCCAAGTCAATCAATTGTTAATATGTGTTTCATTTAGTTCGCTGCACTTTTTTTCAACAATATACAGTGGTGTCGACCAGTGGGTCCAAGTTAAGAGGATCCCCATATCATCCGGGAGATTTCCAGCTTAAATCTGGCTTAAGCTGGTGGCGCAAAGGGACCTTCTGCCGCAGAGAGTTAGCTGGCTGCTGCGCAACGCTGGCCATCCCCTTAGCTTGGAAAAACTGTCGCCCATTGTCTTCGTCTTTCTATTTTTTTCAGTAATTTTACCAACAGCGGTTGCTCTGGGGGTATTCGTCATAATACCCCTAGCTCTTGAAAGAATTATTGCGCTAAAGCAACTCCAAGTCGTATCAAAGGTGTCTAACTCGCCCATTCCTTCATCTATTTTATTTACTTCTTCAGTTAATTTTTTAATAATATTATTAAACAAAGAACAAATGTTAATAACAATTTTCCTCTCTGATAGAGTTAACTCATTAATTTGTCTACCTTTAAGAATGGCGATTTGGATATTATTTGCATTTAACGCTTCAATATCTTTTCTAAACTCTTTAATACTTTCTTTTGCATTAAAAAATACCACTTCCTTAATTTTTGTTCTCATTATTTCATTTATTTCTTGAATATTTTCTTTTAAAAGTTTATTTTCATTTTTAACAAATTCTTCCAATAATTTAATATCACTACTAATTTTATTAATATTTGATTTAATATCGAATTTTAATGAAATATTATTTGTTACATATCTTTAATATCTACAGCATTTATTTTGTATCGTTTTGTTATATGACGACCGAATTTATCTAATGTCATTTTGAAAATGTTCTAAAACGTTTGGTGTATTCTTTTATATTATGATATTGGCTTCTCGTAATTCTTCAATTATAGAATTAATTTCATTATTATGACCGGTATGTCCAGCCATTTTTGAAGCCAATAATAATTTTAACCTTTCAACCAATTCATCATTTGGATCATCGAAATAAACGAAATCAATTTTATTATTAGACAAGTCCATCAACCCTTTTCCTCTTTTATCCCTGAGTCGTGTGAAATAAGTTTTTACAAGAGATGTTGATGGAGTACTACTAGCTGTTCTAGCTCTTGTAACAGGTGGAAGTGGTGTTGAAAAAGATCTTTCTCTACCTCTAAGCGGTTCTTTTAAATCTCCTTTTTCAAACAAATATGGATGAATAATAGTAACATATTTTTCTGAAGCCGTCCCATGAATTTGTTCATTTTCCTTATAGTTCTTGCGATATCCATTAGTTCTCTTTAATATATCCATATATTCTGTTAAATCTTTGTTTTTATAGCCCAAGGGTTTCTTTTTAAATAATAGTTCAAATATTCCTGCAGTGCCCTTGTATGTAATCCCTTTTACAACTATATCACTTCCTTTGAATTCTACAGGTGAATCCCCAATAACAAATTTTTCTTCTCTAATGTTAGAATATACTGGAATATCAATCAGATGCAGTGTTCTGGCTAGTGCAATGTTCTACGAGGAATTTATTTTGCAAAAACCAGGAGTTAATTTAACACTTCCAAACCCCGATCAGCTACTATACTCTGGACCTCTTCCAATCAAAAAAGCAAAATATTTACAGGTACAGGAACTTGCCAAAAAATATGTTTCACCAGATTGCATGTGGTTTTATGACAACCTAACAAGCGATGAAAATGACGAAGATGCACTTAGTAATTCGGATTAAAACGTGGTCAATATTATATTATTATTTTATTGTTTAAACTTAAAATAAACACTTGTTTTCATAGAAATGTATTGTTTTTCTAAATTATTGCGTGTTCGGTGCAAAAAGGAGGTAGCTCCACCATTTTTTTTTGCAAATATCATCTTACTTGAAACAAAAATTATATATACAGTATCAATTTTAGGACCGTAAAAGTGAGACTAAACGACTAATGAAGTAAAATATTACACAAATCTATATTGTTTTAAAATAATCAGTTTTTTGCTTCTCCTGAAAAATTTATAAAAATGGAGCTGCCTCGTTTTTGCACCAGTGTCTTCAATTTTTAAAAAATCGAATTTTTATTTCAAAATTTGTATCTAGACTTTAAGTTAGTTTATAAACAACTTTGTTTTATAAAATTTTTGTAAAAAATAATAAATAATGGTAGGGTCAAGTGGTGTAAAAATGAGACACCTAAAATTTTGGGTAAAAATGAGACAGTACGTTTTTTACCACTAAAAACTATTTTAATAGGACGAAAAAGTGGCATTAGAGTGTAAACATATTAATAAACTTAAAATCATTAAAATCATATTGATTTTAAACATTACCATGTAACTATACCTGCATTTTTATCCTTTTAAAATGTAGTACAATTTCCTGTGCAAAAACTTTTAAATCCGCCGGGCAAACTTTTATGTCCACGTCATGGAGAAGCATCGGGCGCGCTTAGCGAAGGTCGCGATCCAACGGTCGATGTGTATCGACGTTGTGGAAATAAGCGGGGCAGTCTACTGGCAAGTGTATAAGAGTGAGTACGTGATAAGTTGGTGGGGCAAATTTGAGACAGCCGTTTGGGTAAATATGAGACACAGCATGGGGTAAAAATGATACATAATTTAATATACTTTTTAGTGTTCCTGCCAGTCACAATGCCTAGACGTTACGTTCCGAAACCGAAGCCATATACTGAAGCAGATTTGCAAACTGCGCTTACCTTAATAAACGAAGGTAAGTTGTCTATTCGAACTGCTGCGAAAAGATTTCGAATCGATAAATCAAAATTAAGCCGACGTAGCCGCAATATAAAAATTTTAAAACGTGGCCGAAAGCAAGTCTTATCTGTGAATCAAGAGAGCGATTTAACCCAAAAAATAACAATAATGGCTAAATGGGGGTTTGCTTTAGGCAAAGAAGAAATTAAGTCAGTTGTGCAAACATACATAAATGAAAATAATTTAAACACTGTATTTAAGGATGCCAAACCTGGCAATGATTGGTTCCGTGCATTCTGCAAAAGAAACCGCCTAAGCCAAAAGAAAATGGAACAGTTAGAAAAATGTAGGCGAACAGCTACCAGTGACCCTTTTATTATTTATTCGTTCTATGATCGCCTAGGTGAAATAATCCAACAACTTGGTTTAGAAGGAAAACCGTCGCATATATTTAATTTGGACGAAACTGGTTTCAATTTAGATCCAGGTAGAATCAAGGGAGTTGCGGCAGTGGGCCAAAAGGTTCATAGAAGCATTGAAGGATCTGGCAAAGAAAATATTACCACAATGGCTTGTATTTCTGCCAGTGGGCTATTATTACCACCGCTAATTATATATCAAGGGCAGAATCTGTGGAGCACATGGAAGGCACCTGTTACGCTGTCTCTGATAAGGGGTGGATGACAACGGCTGTATTCAATGGTTGGTTTTCCAAATTTTGTTTAATGGTTTTAGAAAGGCCGCTTTTAGTTATAATGGATGGTCATATCTCACACCTGGATAGGGGAACCATTGAACTTGCCATACAAAACAACATCACCTTGTTTAAATTGCCACCTCATACAACAGATATTTTACAACCATTAGACAAATGTTGCTTTGGACCACTGAAGCTAAAATGGAACCAGAAACTTTCAGAATGGCAGAGATTAAACCAAAGAAGGCTCACAAAAAGTGAATTTGCTGATATGATTTGTGAGTTATGGAATAAAGGAATTACAGACACTGTCATAAAAAAGTCATTCGAAAGCACTGGAATATTCCCTTGCTGCAGGAAAAAATATCCGGTGGAGCGTCTAAATGAAATCAAACTGCAAAAATACAATGAAGGTGCTAAAAACCCTTATCTACTGGATATTTATAAATTGGACGAAAACGAGGAAAATGAATTACCGAATGCAGGCGGAAGTGGCGACGAAATTGAGCAAGTAGCTATAAACGAAAATAATGCTAATAAAGGTACGACGTCCGAAAATAATAAAAATCATCTTGAGCCTCAACCATCAACCTCATTTGAAAATATTTTGCTGCAAAAAATTAACAAAACAAATCCTGAAATAAAACGAAGGCGAAAAATTAATTCCAATTGTGCTGTTTTAACTAGCTCTGAATATTTAAATAGCATAAAGGAGAGAGAAACTTTGCAACTAAAAAAGAAAGAACCAAAGAAAAAAATTACTGTAGAGGCCGATTCCTCATCGGACAACGAAAGCATTGTTTATCAAGAAGAAAGTGATATTGAAAATATTTCATTACAAGACATTGTAAATGAAGAAAACCAATTACTCAAAGAATTTAATCCAACTAAAATCGACATTGGAGACTATATTTTGGTCAAGTTTTGTACAAAAAAAAAACTATTGCATTATGTTGCACTAGTGGAATCGGTGGAAGCAAATGAGTATTCTGTGTCATATTTGCGTCGAAAGGGCGAAAAATTTATATTTCCTCTAATTCCTGAAAAATATGAGGTACCTTTTGAAGATGTAGTCATGAAACTACCTGCCCCCACATTTCATGGAGGTACTACCAGAGTCTTACAGCAACTTGTTTTTTCCATTGCCTTTAGTAATTTTAATGTAAACTAAAAGGTTATACAAATGTAAATTTTGTTTGGAAAGTTTATTTGTTTGTTGTGCCGTTACGAAAGGGTATTTATGATACACTTTTTTTTTTCTAAACTTCAATTTGTGTTTTTACTGTTCATTTTAAAATAAATTGAAGAAAAATGTAAAATTTTTTGTTTCATTTTTGAACTAGGCCTTCTCAGTATTGCCCCATAGGTGATAAATGGTACGTGCTCTTAAATAAACCCTTGTCTCATTTTTACCCACCCCCTGTCTCATTTTTGACCCAAAGACAGGTTAAAAATGAGACACGGTTTTTATTTTTTTTTCAATGATCTTAATATTTTTGTTAAAAATTTTGTATTAATGTAATTCAGCATCAAAATCTTTATACTAAGGGATTTTTAAAAAAATTTAATACAGAAAGAAAAACTTTAAAAAATGAAAAGTTTTAATAAATGTCTCATTTTTACACCACTTGACCCTAGTTCTCTCTTGAAGAATTTTCATATTTTCCTAATTTATTAACACCCTGTACATCGGATCTAAAATTTTTTTTATCGTCAGTTCATTTTCTCAACAAGCAGAACTTTTTATAAAGAATTACTTTTGGTCGTAAAATGACTAATAAAGATTTTTTCCCTATTGGGTACCATCATCCGCGGACACACTGTATATAAACAATTTTTTTTAAATTTAATGTTAATTAATGGGACAAAATGAATAGAAATTTGTCTAATACTGGCTAGTATAAACATGAGTAATTGACATTAATTTTACATTTAATTAGCAAAAAGTGATGAAAAATATTATATTGATTGTTTCTGAAACATTCTTTTCGGCAATCTAACGTATTCACAAAATTATCATAGTTTTTTGTTGCTTTACGTTGCATGGTAAATCTTTTAGGTTAGTGTATCAACTAAATATATAAGGAATGTCTCTATGGGGATTTCGTTAATGGGATACAACTTCGATTAAATGGGGAAAAAGTATCGCAATCAAAGCACGACCAATATGCAGTGCAGAAAGTTTTGGTAAGATTTTTAAGTTCAGAGTTATTTGAGAAAAACAGACATTTTTAATTTTTAATTTAATTTTTATTCGATGTTAATATTAAAGTTACAGCAAAACTGACAAAAGATTCTCACAGCAATCGTCATCAACTTCATAATTTCTAATAAGGCCCTGATTTTATAATATCAAATTTTATGACCTTTTTCTATTCTAAATTCAATGATGTACAACACATGATCGTTTAATTATGTTTCGAGTTTGTTTATCAACTTCTTGATATTTTCAGGATACGGACCTGTATTTTACATAATTTTGTAAAAAGAGTCCAATGCAATAGATACTAAAATAAATATTTTTAAAAAATTTTTTTAATAATGCCCTACATAATAATCAGAAAACAAAGTGATTTATTATCAATAACAAAACAGTACGTATGAAAAAATAAACAACAAATAGGTACATCGGCCAAAAACATTAAAACTAACAGTAGATTATTATACATAATGTTCCAAATAGTTATCGAAATTTGCAGAATTTAAAATATTCATTAGCATTTGTGACCTAACGTTTTCAAAGGCTTCAATAACTTTACTAGTCGTCTAAGGTCTCTGGAGAATGACGGAAATCATTTCGTGCACCTTTTGTAACATTAATTTCTGATAATCTACTGTTAGTTTTACTTTAATTAATGTCTTTGTTTGCAGATGTACCTACTTGTTGTTTATATTTTTATACTTACTATTTTGCTATTGTTAATAAATTGTCTTTTTTTATGATTATAATGTAGTGCATTATATTTTTAAAAAAATACAGGTCCGTTCCTAAAAATTTCATGGAGACTATTAAAAAGACTCGAGACGTAATTAAACGATAATGCTTGGTCCATCATTGAAATTATAATAAATTAAGGTCTTAAAATTTGACATTATAAAATTATGGCCGTATTAGAAAAAATAAAGTTGATGATGATTGCTAGAAAACGGAACGTGCGTGGTATAAAATAATTTGTTATATATTCTTTGAATTAACTATAGGTTGCTGTGAGAAAGTTCTGTCGGCTTTGCCTTAATTATTAACGTCGAAACAAAAATGAAATAAAAAATTCGTAATTTCAGTTTTTTTTAAAATCACTCAAAACTTAAAAATTTTACCAAAACTTTTTGTACGGCATATTGTTCGTAACTTTAATGAGATACCTTTTCCACATTTAATCGAAGTTGTAACTGTTACCATTAACGAGATCGCCATGGATGCCTTCCTTATCATGGTATATTTAATTGGTTGAGTTTATAAAATAAATTAAATTACATATGTAGCAACTTTCCATACATCTAGATTTTATGCACTCCACGTACAATTACGTATCGGGGCGTAAATTGCTACGCTTCTAAACTTTGGAATCTATTTTTTTGTTATTCAAAAAAATTATTAAATTCGTTAATAATGGACGCTTAATGATTCTGACGTGTATTTTTGGATATTCGATAAATGATTTTGGGGGTAGTGAATTCGGTTCCTCGGTTATAATTTATAATTTTTTTTAATTAGTAATTGTTCATATTGGTAATTGCAATGATTATTAATTAAAATTAAAATTATGTGAATTTGAACCAATGTAACATACTGTATTGAAAAGAAAACATTCTATTATTTATAAGTTGTAAATAATATTGGTTATACCATTGTCCCTGGTGGGATATAAATTATAAATTAACATGTACATTTAATTTCGATATGGGTAAAACTTAATACATTAAATGACATTCCTATAAAAATTTTTTAGAATTACTCAATAAAATTAATAAAAAATATTTTAAATAATTAACTCAATTGGTTTGTTACAACTATAGCTTTTAAAACGGTTATAATGATTCGTGTCGTTTTTATTGTATACAATTCAATTTGAACTAAATTGTTATTATTTGTATATTATGTAATTTTAAGTTAAATATTGATAACTTTAATGAATCTTTTATTATATTAATTTATCGTATTATAATTTTAAATAATATATTATATTTAACGAGGGGGCGTAGCCCCCTCGGCGCTCCGCGGACCCTCTATATGCGACAGATTCGCCTATATGTGTTTTTTATTACCTAGATTTGTCAACCGATTTGCGTGGATGCATCGAGAAGTTTGAATGCAGGTTGATGCTTTAATTGGTTGGCCACACTCCTGCGGACTGTGATGGGGGTACATAGCACCCAAATTCGTTAATTATAACATATGTGACCGTTTCACATTTTAAGGTACCAGCTATAACCGATTGCGAACAATCCGTTCACTATTTTACGTATCGAATAGAAAAAAATATGTCAAAAATGACAGCTGTCAAAAAATAAATAACATTTTCGGATTCCTTGCATGCGAATTACATAAAAACGATACCAAACTTGCGAAATTCCGTTGACCTTGTACCTATTACTGACTTAAGAATTTGACAGCTGTCAAAAAATAGATAAAAATTTCGGATTCCTCATACTCAAATTATATAGAAATGATACCAAACTTGTGAAAATATGCTAACTAAAAAATGTCAAATGACAGCTGTCAAAAAATAAATACATTTTTCGGATAACTTATACTCAAATTATATAGAATCGATACAAAATTTTTGAAATTTTGTTAACCTTGCACTTATTCTTTACTAAAGAATCACCAATTTGACAGCTGTCAAAAAATAAATTTAATTTTGGGACTCCTTGCATTTGAATTACATAGAGACGATACAAAACTTGCGATATTTTGTTCACCTTGCACATATTACTAACCTAAGAAACGTCAATTTGACAGCTGTCAAAAAATATATATAATTTTCGAATTCCTCATACTCAAATTATATAGATGCGATACCAAACTCGTGAATTTTTGTTAACATTGGAACTATTACCAACGTAATATACGTCAATTTGACAGCTGTAAAAAAATTAATAAAATTTTCAGATTGCCTGCATTCGAGTTATACGAAATCGACACCAAATTTGCGAAATTCTGTAACCATTACGCCTATGATCGACAGTTAACCGAAATCAAAGAATTGTTAAAAATGACAGCTGTCAAAATATGAATTAAATTTTCGGATTCCTTGCCCTCGAATTATACGAAAACGACACCAACCTTGTGAAATTCTATTAATCTTGCACTTTTTACTAACCAATGAAACATCAATTTGACAGCTGTCAAAAAATAAATAAATTTTTTAAAATTCCTTTAATATTACTAACATAATGTGCTACTTGAATTTTCTTCAAATTGACCATTTACTAAATTATTCCTATTTTTCCACAATATGCGAACCGGCCCTATTAAAAATTTGCTAAACATCCCATGTATTTTCACCAATTACGGTAAAAGCCACGCCTTTCATGCATTTCGAGCTGAATTTAGAAATTTTGCTGTCACCGTTACGAATTTTCTTAATTTTCTCCAAGATCGAACATCGTTATGATAACTTTATATATATCAAAATGTCCGGAAAAGATGAAGGAATCAGATAAACCTAGAAAGAAATCTCCAAAAGGAAAGATATCAAAGATATAGCAGAGTAAACTGAACTTTTGGAAAAAAAAATTTTGAGAAAATTTATAAAATATTTTTTTTATCCGCCAAAGGATATTTTTGGATCACACAGTCGATGTGGAACGTAAAGGTCATTTATTCCTTTAAACGATAGGCTAGAGAACCGTTGAAAAAGTTACATACACTAGCGTACAGCCGGCTTTTAGTAAGAGGATGTCAAAATTAGTGATTATTGCTTAATCGATTGTAGTTATTTTTGTATAAGAAATGAAGAAACTAAACTATGGTCCAGAATCGTGTTCTGATGTGCTCTTTCCGATGACGTACATAACATTTCGATGAAATATTATTTTACCCCATAAAAAGGAAAAAAAAATTTTGACGAAATCATCAAGTTCAGTTTCTCGCAAATTTCTCCAATTTATAGGCCTTTTAGCATGATATAATGTATTGTGAAATATTAGTATTTGAGATGACCTATCCACCGGTTCGAACCCGGAGCAAATCTATGCGACCCAAGTCGAATAATTCATTATCGAAAATGACCCTGCATTTTCATGCTTTCCAACTTTAAAAAAATCAAAAAATTGACTTCCCGATATTTTATTGAAAAAATCTCGCGACGAGATTTTCTAAATAAGTTTCTTGATAACATACTAGAATATAAACTGAATCGCTTAAGTTTTACGAGACCGGCAAGTCGTAGAAAAAAATATTTAATTTTTTGCACATTTTCTGCTTATTTCGTTTAATAACTTATGAACGGAACACCCTGTATAATGTCGTACATCGGCTAAGGATACGCCATATATACCAAAGTATACCCCAAAAGTTTCATTGCTCCAACGTGAGCCGTTTAGAAGAAATCGAATAACTGGTTTCAAGATGCACCCTGTTTCGGCTCTCCCATAAGCCCAATGTAAATATGTCGTTGCAGACCATTTTGGAAATCGGGAAAATGGTAGGAAATTTTCCATTTTGAGCAACGATAGGGGTCATTATCGAAAGCCGAAATCCCATAGAATCTTTTCCATACCATTTCCATCCTCAAATCGGTCAATTAACTTAGGCATCTCGCTAAGAAAATGGCTATTTTTGGCCTATTTCGACCGAATTTTGACAGCCAAAATATTTAGTAAAATTTCGTCCGTCCGTCCGTTGAAATCCGAGTAAAGTTCAAGTCCAGTCGGCAGATTTGCAAAAATTGGCCGTCCGAGCTCGGTAAATTGTCGTTTTTCTCCCGATTGGAAGGAAATTTCGAAAATTTTGAAAAATAATAATGTGGTGAGAAATGATGGACGATGAAATTACGCTTATAGAGAACTCTCCGAAATGATATTTGTAGGAGTTATTCGTGACTAAACACGACTTTTAGTGAAAAATGGGTGAAAATGTTTATATTTAATTTCATTTAACCCTTTAGATCGTAATTCGAAGCGCGCTCTTGGTATGAATCTTAAAGTACCATCATTCCGCGTGACGAAAAAGCAAAAAAATATGGAAAATGTTAAATAGGAAAGCGTATAGACGAAATTTAGTGTATCGGTGACAAAAGTACAATTTCCAAATTTTTAAAATTCAATCGTTAATAGTAATTTCGGTATTTAAATCGAAGAAACGAAAATATACGTATCGAATGTGATTTACCTCGAACTTTCCGGTAAAGTAAACCAAATTTCGATCAAAAGCCGTTTTTACCTCGAAAAAAATCAAAAACCTTCCATTTTTACCCCGAAATATCAACTTGTTCAGTATTTTCAATTTTTTCCCATCTTCTAATAACTTTAGGTATAGATAGATGTATTGATGGCACCTAGTTTTTGAGATGGGAAATCGAAAATTTTAAGCCGCGTGTCGCTAGGACGCACCCAGTTCGAGCTATTAGGTACCCAAAATGACCCTTTTTTGTCAAAAATCGACTTTGAAAAATTCTTTTAAATTACTTCTAATCGTCGTACGTTACCCAAAAACTATAGGGTTCTGTAGCGCCCGGTCATTGTCACACTCTGAAAATTTAAATCGAAAAAATTGCGATTTGCGACCTGAAACGTAGCACAACTGAAATCGCCGAAAAGTCGACTTTGACGCTTAATAACTTCGAAACGGCACACCCTGTATACCTGAATATTTGAGACAACACGCCGCCACTATCCAAAAGTAAAACCAGAAAGTTTCGTCGTTTCGACTCTGACAGTTTTTTCTCCAAAAATACGCAACCTCGAAAATGTCAAAATCCACGACAACATACGCACTCAAGGTCACACGTAGGACGTAATACATAGCACCAGAATTGGTGCTATGTAATTAATTTTAGAACTGAAAGCCATTAGTAAAATGGTAGATTTAAAGGCTTTTGGTCTCGATGATCTACTACATTCGAAATCCTCTCACGTTGAAAAAAAGAATGGAGGTTCACAATATTGGTGCAGATATTGTGAAAAATGATGAGACGGATATTAGCAATTCGTTAAATAGCATGTCATTAAAAGACATGCAAATCCTTCCAGCTGTTATTCCTAAAAACAAGGTACCCGAGGAAGATGTTTTCGCCGATGAAAATCTCATTGATGATAAAGAACCTGTTAATCCAGGTGGCCAAGAAAGCTTATTGGATAAAGATGTATTACAGAAATACGTCTGGCTCCAGGGGAAGGTAAGACTCCCCTCCACTCATGATGGATCTTCAGTCAGAAGAAATGAGTTTTCCGACCTTATTTTGCGGTAAGAAAAAGGAGTTTCCTGAGAACTTCAGCTACAGCAAACAAACAAAGGTGCAAGCCCAAGCTGAAGACAGACGTTTCGCTCGAAGTGATTTTGTGCTCTATATGGTGGATAAGAAACTACAACTGATTTATGTAATTAAAGCGGTATTAACAGCGTTACGGAAACGAGTGGACGGAGCAGAAAACTATACTGATGGCGACGTTTTAAATCCAACAGTATTGGAAGAATTGATTAAGAGTGACGCGGGATACATGTTCCTCAACGGAATCACCAATTCACCCGCATATTGGAAAAATGAGGAACGTAAACTGTTAGCTATGGTACGCCAATATAACATTCCTACCATTTTTTTGGCAGTTTCGGCCGCTGAGAGCAGGTGGCCTGAATTATTAGTGATATTGGTAAGACTAATCGATGATATGGAAATGAGCGAGGACGAAGCTATAAAACTGCCCAATGGCGAAACCGTTCGATTAATTCGGAGTACTCCGTTTTTTGTTTAAACGTAATTACTTGTGATTGGTTCATTACTTCAATAGTAATTTCAAGCATATGCTATCGGCTCTTTCCAAAATATAATTGACAATTATTAATTTTATACATACGTTAATTGCTTAATTAACAAAGTGATTTAGTCGCCAATTATATTATTTTATTAGTTTGAAGGAAAAACTTTAAAAAATTGGCTGGGCCTTCCTTAACGCGTCCGAAATTAGTGCCCAAGAGGCAGCGCGTATCACGTTATGGGATTAAGTTTACATTCACGCTGTGAATCAGCGTGTACGTATGCTTAAAAATTCAAAGCAATTGAAGTTAATGAACGCCAATTATATTCAACGAGCCGACGAATTAAACCATATATGTCTAGCTGAATTCGCGACGCATTACGTTTTCCGTTCGAAATTGTTAAAGTAGCCGAACGAATTCGCTTTAAAGGACGGAAGCGGTTTCGTTTTCCGTAAAACACACTCCAATATAATACTAGATACGGATTGAAAGAGGACCCGATTAATTTTTATAGGGAACAATTAATGTTTTACGTCCCGTGGCGCAATGAATTGAACCACATTGAAAGCGTCGACCATCAGATAATATATTCGGCTCAAAATTGAACTCATCAAATTGAATAGGGCAAAATATGATGTTTTAGATCATAAAATATTAGATGAGGCTTTGGCCTTGGCCGAAGTGTCGGAGGATGAAATCGGTGAACGCTTATTGGATTCTCAGGATGAGGAATTTATTTCTTATGCTATCGGCGAACCAGCATTCGATCCTTTTACTATATTAGATCAGTCCAACGCCGGCACGGTAAAATACATCTACCCTATACAGTTTCAAATTCCGGACCAAGAATAGGATGCGATTATTGCGTCTCTCAACTTGAAACAATACGAATATTTAAACCATATATGCCACCATATAGGAAGCGCTGGCATGGGTAAGAGTCGACTTATAAATGCGATATACCAGTGGCTTTTAAGATATTACAATTCTATTCCGGGAAACAACCCTGATACTGTTAAAATTTTGCTGACCATTCCAACTGGCAAAGCGACCTTTGCCATTGAAGGAATTTTACATTCGGCGTTTGTTCTTCCTGTTAACCATGGTTACGAACCGCAACTTGTACCCATCTCTAGCGATTCTGAAAACACGATTTTAACTCGCCTGTGCGATTTAAAATTGATTATAATCGATGAATATTCAATGATCGGTAATTCGGTAATGAATGTTAGACAATATAAATCAACGATTGCAACCGCTATTCAAAACGAGGGCTAGCTTCGGCGGAATCTCGATTCTTTTGTTGGGTGATTTGCGTCAATGTAAATAATATTGGTTACTACATTCGAAATCCTCTCACGTTGAAAAAAAAAATGGAGGTTCACAATATTGGTGCAGATATTGTGAAAAATGATGAGACGGATATTAGCAATTCGTTAAATACCATGTCATTAAAAGACATGCAAATCCTTCCAGCCGTTATACCTGAAAACAAGGTACCGAGGAAGATGTTTTCGCCGATGAAAATCTCATTGATGATAAAGAACCTGTTAATCCAGGTGGCCAAGAAACCTTATTGGATAAAGATGTATTACAGAAATATGTCTGGCTCCAGGGGAAGGTAAGACTCCCCTCCATCTCATGATGAATCTTCAGTCAGAAGAAATGAGTTTTCCGACCTTATTTTGCGCTCAGAAAAAGGAGTTTCCTGAGAACTTCAGCTACGGCAAACAAACAAAGGTGCAAGCCCAAGCTAAAGACAGACGTTTCGCTCGAAGTGATTTTGTGGTATATATATGGATAAGAAACTACAACTGATTTATGTAATTAAAGCGGTATTAACAGCGTTACGGAAACGAGTGGACGGAGCAGAAAACTATAGTGATGGCGACGTTTTAAATCCAACAGTATTGGAAGAATTGATTAAGAGTGACGCGGGGATACATGTTCCTGAACGGAATCACCAATTCACCCGCATATTGAAAAAATCAGGAACGTAAACTGTTAGCTATGGTACGCCAATATAACATTCCTACCATTTTTTTTGCAGTTTCGGCCGCTGAGAGCAGGAGGCCTGAATTATTAGTGATATTGGTAAGACTAATCGATAATATGGAAATCAGTGAGGACGAAGCTATAAAACTGCCCTATGGCGAAACCGTTCGATTAATTCGGTAAGTACTCCGTGTTTTGCTTAAACGTAATTACTTGTGATTGGTTCATTACTTCAATAGTAATTTCAAGCATATGCTATCGGCTCTTTCCAAAATATAATTGACAATTATTAATTTTATACATACGTTAATTGCTTAATTAACAAAGTGATTTAGTAGCCAATTATATTATTATTGTTAAAAAAGTTTTTTTTTAAATTTTTACTAACATAAATCTGATTTAAATAGATTCTGATGACGTCACCTCAATATGCCTTCATCTAATAAGACAATTAATATATATTTTTGTCTCTGAATTGTAGAAAAGATCCCGTCACGACTGCCTGATACTTTGACCACAGATTTCGCCTGTTGTTCAAACATTTGAAAAGTTATGATGGGCCATTCAAACAAAATCCGATTGCACACTATTACTACAGGATAGAATTTCAGCATCGTGGATCACCGCACGTGCATTGCTTTGGCTAACTGGAGCACCACGGTACGGTAAAGATGTTCCGAATAGCGGTAAGATTTGTGCCGTGCTTGCTAACCGTTATATAACTTGTGATAGTAAATTGGAGAGTATTCAAGACGTAATCAGTCATAACGTTCACAAACACTCAAAATCGTGTAGGTGCGAAGTCCGAGGAAAATATATTTGTCGGTCCGGAATACCCTATGCCGATGGATGTTACGACCGTATTAGAACCGCTCGAATGCGAAGATAAAGATATACTCGCGGAAATGAAGGCAAAATATACCAAAATTACGGAATTATTAAATAAGAAACTTCCGATTTCGTTCGATGAATTTCTTCAACAATTAAATCTTAAAAAGTATGATTACTTATTAATAATTCAGCACAATATTCGTAAACCGACAATGTTTATAAAACGCACGCCGGACGATTGCTTCGTTAATCATGCAAGAAGCTAATATGGATATTCCGTTCGTATTAGACCCTTATGCGTGTTGTAAATAAATAGTGTCGTATATTAATAAATCCGTCCGGGATGTATCAGACATCATGCGCAAAGCAATGGATGAAATTAAAAAAGGGAATTTCAGTTTGAAGGAAAAACTTTAAAAAATTGGCTGGGCCTTCCTTAACGCGTCCGAAATTAGTGCCCAAGAGGCAGCGAATCACGTTATGGGATTACGTTTTCATTCACGCTGTGAATCAGCGTGTACGATGCTTAAAAATTCAAAGCAATGGAAACTAACGAACGCCAATTATATTCAAAGAGCCGACGAATCAAACGATATATGTCTAGCTGAATTCGCGACGCATTACGTCTTCCGTTCGAAATCGTCAAAGTAGCCGAACGAATTCGCTTTAAAGGATGGAAGCAGTTTCGTTTTCCGTTAAACACACTCCAATATAATAGCTTATACTAGATACGGATTGAAAGAGGACCCGATTACTTTTTATAGGGAACAATTAATGTTTTACGTCCCGTGGCGCAATGAATTGAACCACATTGAAAGCGTCGATCATCAGATAATAAATTCGGCTCAAAATTGAACTCATCAAATTGAATAGGGCAAAATATGATGTTTTAGATCATAAAATATTAGATGAGGCTTTGGCCTTGGCCGAAGTGTCGGAGGATGAAATCGGTGAACGCTTATTGGATTCGCAGGATGAGGAATTTATTTCTTATGCTAATGGACGAACCAGCATTCGATCCTTTTACTATATTAGATCAGCCCAACGCCGGCACGGTAAAATACATCTACCCTATACAGTTTCAAATTCCGGACCAAGAATAGGATGCGATTATTGCGTCTCTCAACTTGAAACAATACGAATATTTAAACCATATATGCCACCATATAGGAAGCGCTGGCATGGGTAAGAGTCGACTTATAAATGCGATATACCAGTGGCTTTTAAGATATTACAATTCTATTCCGGGAAACAACCATGATACTGTTAAAATTTTGCTGACCGTTCCAACCGGCAAAGCGGCCTTTGCTATTGAAGGAATTTTACATTCGGCGTTTGTTCTTCCTGTTAACCATGGTTACGAACCGCAACTTGTACCCATCTCTAGCGATTCTGAAAACACGATTTTAACTCGCCTGTGCGATTTAAAATTGATTATAATCGATGAATATTCAATGATCGGTAATTCGGTAATGAATGTTAGACAATATAAATCAACGATTGCAACAGCTATTCAAAACGAGGGCTAGCTTCGGCGGAATCTCGATTCTTTTGTTGGGTGATTTGCGTCAATGTAAATAATATTGGTTACTACATTCGAAATCCTCTCACGTTGAAAAAAAAATGGAGGTTCACAATATTGGTGCAGATATTGTGAAAAGTGATGAGACGGATATTAGCAATTCGTTAAATAGCATGTCGTTAAAAGACATGCAAATCCTTCCAGCCGTTATTCCTGAAAACAAAGTACCCGAGGAAGATGTTTTCGCCGATGAAAATCTCATTGATGATAAAGAACCTGTTAATCCAGTTGGCCAAGAAACCTTATTGGATAAAGATGTATTACAGAAATATGTCTGGCTCCAGGGGAAGGTGAGACTCCCCTCCATCTCATGATGGATCTTCAGTCAGAAGAAATGAGGTTTCCGGCCTTATTTTGTGATCAGAAAAAGGAGTTTCCTGAGAACTTCACTTACAGCAAACAAACGAAGATGCAAGCCCAAGCTGAAGACAGACGTTTCGCTCGAAGTGATTTTGTGCTATATATGGATAAGAAACCACAACTGATTTATGTAATTAAAGCGGTATTAACAGCGTTACGGAAACGAGTGGACGGAGCAGAAAACTATAGTGATGGCGACGTTTTAAATCCAACAGTATTGGAAGAATTGATTAAGAGTGACGCGGGGATACATGTTCCTGAACGGAATCACCAATTCACCCGCATATTGAAAAAATCAGAAACGTAAACTGTTAGCTATGGTACGCCAATATAACATTCCTACCATTTTTTTTGGTAGTTTCGGCCGCTGAGAGCAGGTGGCCTGAATTATTAGTGATATTGGTAAGACTAATCGATGATATGGAAATCAGTGAGGACGAAGCTATAAAACTGCCCTATGGCGAAACCGTTCGATTAATTCGGTAAGTACTCCGTGTTTTGTTTAAACGTAATTACTTGTGATTGGTTGATTACTTTACTTCAATAGTAATTTCAAGCCTATACTATCGGCTCTTTCCAAAATATAATTGACAATTATTAATTTTATACATACGTTAATTGCTTAATTAACAAAGTGATTTAGTCGCCAATTATATTATTATTGTTAAAAAAGTTTTTTTTAAATTTTTACTAACATAAATCTGATTTAAATAGATTCTGATGACGTCACCTCAATATGCCTTCATCTAATAAGACAATTAATATATATTTTTGTCTCTGAATTGTAGAAAAGATCCCGTCACTACTGCCCGATACTTTGACCACAGATTTCGCCTGTTGTTCAAACATTTGAAAAGTTATGATGGGCCATTCAAACAAAATCCGATTGCACACTATTACTACAGGATAGAATTTCAGCATCGTGGATCACCGCACGTGGATTGCTTTGGCTAACTGGAGCACCACGGTACGGTAAAGATGTTCCGAATAGCGGTAAGATTTGTGCCGTGTTTGCTAACCGTTATATAACTTGTGATAGTAAATTGGAGAGTATTCAAGACGTAATCAGTTATAACGTTCACAAACACTCAAAATCGTGTAGGCGCGAAGTCCGAGGAAAATATATTTGTCGGTCCGGAATACCCTATTTGCCGATGGATGTTACGACCGTATTAGAACCGCTCGAATGCGAAGATAAAGATATACTCGCGGAAATGAAGGCAAAATATACCAAAATTACGGAATTATTAAATAAGAAACTTCCGATATCGTTCGATGAATTTCTTCAACAATTAAATCTTAAAAAGTATGATTACTTATTAATAATTCAGCACAATATTCGTAAACCGACAATGTTTATAAAACGCACGCCGGACGATTGCTTCGTTAATCATTTCAATGAAGAAATATTCTCGATGCAAAAAGCTAATATGGATATTCCGTTCGTATTAGACCCTTATGCGTGTTGTAAGTAAATAGTGTCGTATATTAATAAATCCGTCCGGGGTGTATCAGACATCATGCGCGAAGCAATGGGCGAAATTAAAAAAGGGGATTTCAGTTTGAAGGAAAAACTTTAAAAAATTGGCTGGGCCTTCCTTAACGCGTCCGAAATTAGTGCCCAAGAGGCAGCGTATCACGTTATGGGATTACGTTTTCATTCACGCTGTGAATCAGCGTGTACGATGCTTAAAAATTCAAAGCAATGGAAACTAACGAACGCCAATTATATTCAAAGAGCCGACGAATTAAACGATATATGTCTAGCTGAATTCGCGATGCATTACGTTTTCCGTTCGAAATCGTCAAAGTAGCCGAACGAATTCGCTTTAAACGATGGAAGCAGTTTCGTTTTCCGTTAAACACACTCCAATATAATAGCTTATACTAGATACGGATTGAAAGAGGACCCGATTAATTTTTATAGGGAACAATTAATGTTTTACGTACCGTGGCGCAATTTTTTGAAGCACATTGAAAGCGTCGACCATCAGATAATAATATATTCGGCTCAAAATTGAACTCATCAAATTGAATAGGGCAAAATATGATGTTTTAGATCATAAAATATTAGATGAGGCTTTGGCCTTGGCCGAAGTGCCGGAGGACGAAATCGGTGAACGGTTATTGGATTCTCTGGATGAGGAATTTATTCCTTATGCTATCGGCGAAACAGCATTCGATCATTTTACTATATTAGATCAGACCAACACCGGCACGGTAAAATACACCTACCCTACACAGTTTCAAATTCCGGACCAAGAATACGATGCGATTATTGCCTCTCTCAACTTGAAACAATACGAATATTTAAACCATATATGCCACCATATAGGAAGCGCTGGCGTGGATAAGAGTCGACTTATAAATGCGATACACCCGTGGCTTTTAAGATATTACATTTCTATTCCGGGAAACAACCCTGATACTGTTAAAATTTTGCTGACCATTCCAACTGGCAAAGCGGCCTTTGCTATTGAAGGAATTTTACATTCGGCGTTTGTTCTTCCTGTTAACCATGTAGTTCCGTGCATTTAATAGATTTGCCATGTTGAAATTGAAAAAATTAACATCAAGATCTAAATACCGTAATTTGTTAGTATTTGAGGTTGTAAATAACATATTAAAAATCCCCATATGTCCGGATGTTGCAACACCAAAATAAATGGCCGCCATGTTTAAATTTTTGACTTTTTCCGGAAAAATCCAAATTTACTCGAAATATATAAAAAAAAGTGGGAAAATATAAGAGAACCAAATTTTAGCCAATGAAATAACGCATTAAGTGGTATATACAGCACCCCCCTACTTTCATCCAAAACATGCAAAACAAAGTGTCAAAGTGTCAAATTCGATTTGCACTACCTTTTTTTTTCGAAAATACACCTTTTTTAAAGAAATATTGAGATGTCAAACCACAATATAATATTAGAAACTTATAACTTAACCAATGGATGACTTAAACTGCAACTTTTTATTTTACTGTTTGACTTAAACAACCGACCCGTTCTGTTGTTGCTATAGTAGGTTCATTTGTTTGCGCATGTTCGCGACCAAAACGGATGGCAGTGACGTAACAGTCGAAACCATGGAAACGGCCAAAATGCTGTGTTGTCATTGGTGGTCTGTATTGGTTGAAATGGTTTTGACTGCTAGGTAGATAAAAAACGTTTGCGCTCTAAAATTTTAATGTGAATCGTAAATATCATAGAACGAAGTGTATATAATTAGTATATTAATGAAAAAAAAGTGAATCTTACTTAAAAAGGTTAGTAATTTAATATATTTTCGATATGGCTGCAATTTATCAGTCAAAACATATAACCTCAAACCGAATAATTATTTATTATCACTTTTAAATATTATTATAATACTTCTCATCTCACCTTACTTTTTGTTGCGTCCTCATAATAAAATAAATTGTATTCACCAAATAATTTTTGAGTATATTCATACGGGTGTCGATGTCGGTTCGTAGTTTTTGACCCGATATACTATTGTGCCGGCCGGAACATAAATTTTATCTCAATTAAAAATTGATCTTTTTAGATATGGACTGTTGCGTCTTATGTAACCTGCCATTTGGTACTTTGAAAATAGTAAAAGTGACCCCAAAGGGCATTAAAACTTTGATTGAGGCCAGTCAGATGCGTAAAGATAACAAATGGCAACTTTTTCAAGAGCATAATGAACTAACTCTTCATACAAATTGTCGTAAAGATTATACAAGAAAATCAAGTATTAAAAGTCAAAACCCTGAGCATATGGAAAAGCCAAACATTTCTCTACGAAATTGTCAACCGTTATTTGATTTTAAAATACAATGTTTATTTTGTGCAAAAAATTGTGGAAGCAAATTTGGTCATAGGCAAAGTTATAGAACTGTCCAAACAATAGAAATTAAGGATACCATTTTAAAGTACTGTGAAAAAAGGAATGACGATTGGTCTAAGCATGTAATAACAAGGATAGGTACCTCATGCGATTTAGTTGCGAGTGAAGCACGCTACCATCCTCTTTGTTACGCGTCGTTTACACATATTCAAAAAAGCGAGTCGGCAGGGCGACCAAAAAATGAAGAATGTATTACATCATTTAAAAAAGTATGCCTATATTTGGATGAAAATCAAGAAGACCTATGTCAGTTTTCGTTGTCAGATTTGTATGAAAAATTTACAGAAGGTCTTATAATTTTAAATGACGAAGTATGGGGTCTTAAATATTTCCGACAGAAAATAAGTGAAACTTATAAAGAAGATATTGTATTTATTGACAGTTACGGCAAACCAACAGTAATATGTTTCAAGGGAAGTACCGACAATTTGATGCGTACTGCTTGGGATAATAACTCGATGTCAATTGATGAGCAAAGAAAAAATATAGTTTATTTAGCGGCTAAAATTTTAAAAGAAGATATCAGAGCTAAGTCTTATAACACGGATGAATATCCTTCTGCAAGCGACATTGTCAACGGAGGCAAACATAACATTCCAAATACGCTTATATATTTTTTGTCAACCCTATTTTACAAAGCAGAAACAGATGTCAAAGTGCTTTCGATTGCAAATGCTATTATTGCTGCTGTCCGACCAAGATCATTTATATCACCCATTTTATTCAGTATTGCTATCTACATCCATAGGAAGTGTGGATCAAAAATATTAATTGAACTATTTTCAGCCTTAGGTTTTTCAGAATCATATAAGGAAACTTTAAAATTTGAATCGGCCGCTTCTTACGAGAACGATTACGCTGTCACAGGTGATGCCTTTCAACAATTCGTTTTTGATAATGCGGGGGTATGTGATCCAATTTTTAATACAGAATATGTCTCTTTTGTGGTGTTGTATAGAACAACAACTGAAAAAATTAAAAATTAATAGTCACTGTAATATTAGCAACAAATCCATTTTAAACATCAAACAACACCTCATTAAATAAACCATTCTCATCAGTTTTGCTCAATCTTCCCCTATACACATATGTTATCTTGATTGTAACAGACCCTTTCGAAAAAGCAAACGAAATCTAGAACATAGAACACCCAACAAAGAACATCCAACAAAGAACACCCAACAAAGAACACAGCAAACTGTATTAAATAATGTAATGGCAACCCTATAATAGAAAAAACACATGAAAATAATTAACAGCTCATATGCCATGCATCTGTAATAGAAAAAAGACATGGAAATAATTAACAAAAAATAAATGCTATAACCCATGCGATTCCTTATTTTGTCACGACCCCCATATCAAAAAAACCTGTAATAGAAAAAAAGACACAGAAATATTTGACAAAAAAACTTTATGCCCTAACTCAATGCAAAATATTTTTGCGTATTTTGTCACGATGATAGACAGTATGTGTGAATTTGGCGACCCACAGGCCACGACGCCTGACAGTAGGCGTGAATTTGACCATACATTTTTTAGCTATCTCTACTATAACGAGTTAAATAAAATATTGGTCTATAATAAATATCAGAGACACGGAAACTACATTTAATTGACAAAAAAAAATTACTCTAACCATATTATCTCATTTAAACTTAGGACAGATGCATTTCAGCTATAAAAGCAACTTTGCGAAAATATGAAACTAAGTTATACTGTTCCATACGTAATAGTTACATAGTGAGTGATCGAAAAATTAGTGATATCAAAGTGTACAGGTATTTTTTATAGTTTTAATGGATTGGTCAAATGATTTTGATTTAGAGGATGGTTCATCACAAAATATATTTGGCGAAGAAAGATTCAGGTAATTTTCTATAATAAATAATTTTTAGAATCTATATATTTAAATAACATATAGTTACAAAGTGATCATATTTTAGGATGGATTTTATTAAAACTTTTACATGTAGAAATTAACATAAACAAATTCAATCCCCTAAAGACTTCAAAACACGTTAATTTACCGAAAGAAATAGAGAGGAAAAAAGCTGTAATCAATATTCAGAACAACGATGACTTTTGTTTTGCTTGGGCAGTAGTAGCAGGGCTCATCCCACCTACAGGATTGGCATATCAAACATCATCATATCCACATTATTCAACAGTTTTAGATTTGGCAGGTATTGAATTTCCATTATCAATTAAAGATATTGCAAAATTTGAAAAACAGAATCATATATCAGTTAATGTGAACAAACCCGAACAAACCCTTGGAAAAAGTAAAAATAGATTTAAAATATGAATATGATATAATAGGACCCTTACATTATTCAAAATCAAAATTAGCTCGTCATGTTAATTTGCTATTGATTAGTGACGACGATGGAAATTTCCATTGTTGCTATATTTCAAATTTATCTAGACTAATTTCTAAGCAGTTATCTAAACATCATGGAACAAAATTTCTTTGTGATGGTTGTTTACAATATTTTTCTACAAATGAGTTACTAATTAGACATAACATGTATGATTGTGATCATGTTCGAATTACTTTACCATCAAAAGAACCAAAAATAGACAAATTTGGAAATATAGTTCAAGGAAATATTCTTAAATTTGAAAACATTCAAAAACAAATGGAAGTTCCATTTGTAGTATATGCAGATTTTGAGTGTATACTTAAACCATTAAATAATGAAACTAATTTAGATTCTCATAATTCTTACACTATAAGAAAATGCGAACATATTCCTTATTCTTTTGCATATTATATTAAATGTTCTTTTGATGACAGTTTTTCAAAATTTGAATATTATAGAGGTTTTAATTGTGCTCAAGTTTTCATAAATTTTTTAGAAAGAGATGTACGCCTTATTTACAATAACCATATAAAAAATATAAAACCACTTAAATTAAATAGTATTGAAAAATTGCATCACGACTATACAAATGATTGTCATATTTGTAATAAACCAATTTTAGACTCAAAAGTTGCTGATCATTCACATATAAGTGGGAAATATAGGGGTCCCAGTCATTCTGTGTGTAACTTAAATTATAAAGAACCAAATTTTATTCCTGTAATATTTCACAATTTAAAAAAATTATGATTCACATTTATTAATAAAAAATTTATGTGATGACAAAGAACAACTAAGTGTTATAGCACAAAACAAAGAAAAATATATTTCTTTTGAAAAAAGTATCCATGTAGATACCTAGGGTAAACCACATAGTTATTGGACATCACATAGTTATTGGACATTCGAGTTTAAATAGCAGAAAACAAGATTTTAAATATAGCAAATTCAATCGCTGACCGGTAGATGGCAGGAGTATGGTATGTTGTTGACATGTTGTATATAGTGATATTCTGCTCTAAGTTCACAATTCTGTATTGTGTGGTTAAAGTGCACGTGTACCAGGTACGTATTTTTTGTAGTTTGTCGGGGAATGTACTGGATATAAGTTTTTAAAAAGTTTGGCCTATATTTTTAAGATCAGTTTCAGTTTTGGTGAGTGGTATGGGTACACAATTTGATGATGAATATGATTTTTAATTGATTTTTAATTAATTTTAACATTTTAACCTAGAAATGATGTGTCCAATAACTGTATTTAGAAAATGCACAAAATTCTATAGTCGGACAGGTGTCCAATAGCTGTCAATAATGTACTAACCAAGATTTCATGATATTAAACTGGAAATTTTTAAGTGATTTGCCTATTTTTTTAATTTTATTTTTAGGTCAACGTAAACAATTATTGGACACGTGTCCAGTAACTATACATATAGTGTCCTATAACTGTACTTATTAATTTATAGTAATTGAAAATGCCTAAAGTTAAAGAATATGATAAAAATAAGCTGGATGAAGCCATTCAGGACGTTTTAAGTAAAAAAGAATCGTACCGGTCTGCTGAACGCAAATACGGAATACCTAAATCGACTATAGAATTTAAAATTAAACACCCCGAACGTAAAAGTACCTGTGGTCCATCGCCCATTCTTACTGAAGAAGAAGAGAACATTTTGGTTAGGTAAGACGTATGTTAGGATTAGGAATCATATTTTATTATCATTTATATTTGTTTACTTTCTTAGATGGATAACAGAGATGGCACGTAAAGGGTTTCCGAGAAAAGCAAACGACTTAAAGTCTAGTGTGCAGAAATTTTTAATTGATAATCCGCGAAAGAATCCATTTACTAATAACAGACCTGGAAATGGATGGCTTAGAGTAAGCATACAAAGATTGTATGATACCTATAATACATTTTAATCAAAATCTTTATTTTCAGGCTTTCCTGAGAAGGCATGCCGAAATTTCAGAAAGAACCAGCGAATCTGTAAGTTCAGCCAGTGCTTGTGTTTCTGAAAATGATATAAGAAACTGGTTTTTGGAGCTCGAAAATTATATAAAAGAAAAAGGGTTACAGGATGTTATAGCCGATTCTTCAAGGGTCTTTAATGGCGATGAATCGGGATTCCAAATTAATCCAACCACCGGAAAAGTATTTGCCCAGCGAGACTCCAAAAACGTTTATACTATTGATAGAGGATCTTCAAAAGAAAATATTACTGTGATGTTTTCCTTTTCAGCTAGTGGCATTACTTGCGTGCCTATGGTAGTCTACCCTTATATGAGATTTCCAGAAAAAATATCAAAGTCGGTAAACCCTGAATGGGGAATTGGCCGCAGCGCTAACGGATGGATGACTAGTGAAACATTTTATGAATATATAGCAAACGTTTTTCATCCCCATCTTGTAAAAAATAATGTAAAGTTCCCGGTCATCCTTTTTCTAGATGGACACAAGTCTCATCTTACTTATGCTCTAAGTATCTTATGTCATGAACTACAAATAGAGATTTTTAATGCCACACGGATTTTACAGCCATGCGATGTAGCGGTTTTTCGACCACTAAAAGAGGCTTGGCGTCGAACCGTTAGGGAATGGGATGAAGAACATCCAGGGGAAGTCCTTAACAAGGTTACTTTTGCACCAGTGCTAGAAAAAGCTATTAAATCCAGTATTAAACCTGAGATACTAGTTAATGGATTTCGAGCTTGTGGACTGTGTCCATTTAATCCAAATGCTATTGACTATTCGAAATGTTTGGGGGCTAATGCTGCAAAAAACAAAAATTCTGTTGATGACCCTTTATTGCCAAACCCAGTCATCGATTACAAAACTTTTGTTGAAATTGTAGGCCAGGAAAAGATAAGTCAATTTGAAATACTAAATCAGCAAATTCCTGACTTGTGCAGTGAAGATTTTCTTTCGCTTTTTAAAATTTGGAAGCATTTTACTGATAAGTCTGAAAACATTAAACAAGTTGAAAATACATCCAATAGAAACCAAAATACTATAATAGATGAAGAGGAACTTATTAATGAAAATCAAATTTATGTCGTAGATCAAGATGAAATTCATGTTGCATCACCTGAAACCTTGCCCTCACCACCGTCATCGGCGGATTTACCATTAAATAGTAAGATATTAGTGAACGTCGTGGTTCATCAATCAGCAGATATTGTAGCCAACCATAATTTAGAGAATGATAAAATTTGTCCCATTATAGAGAAACCATTAGTTGAAGATATTTCGACAAAATGTTTCCAAACGAGCGACGATAGACTACGGAAAATCGATTCACCATTGTTTGGACAACACTTGACCACTCCAGAAAGTCCAAAACGAAAAGGAAAAAGAAATATAGAAAGAATTCCGTTCGCAATAACATCACAAAAATGTCAAGAGATGTTTAAAAAGAAACAAGACCTAAAATACAAAGAAGAAAAGGAAAAGGAAGAGAGAAAACGCAAACTAGAAGAAAAATTAAATTCTAAAAAAGAAGCAAGTAATGTAAAAAAGAATTCTAAAGTAAAGAAAAATCGTCAAGATAGCAAAACATGTTTTGTATGTAAAATTACCACAGCAGGGAATATTGGAATCCAGTGCGAGAATTGTAAATGTTTTTTTCATGAACGCTGCATACCAAAAAAGCACAAACAGTTTATTGGCGATACAGAAGATCCAGATGAAATTTTCCTTTGTCATGTATGCTACAAAGAAGATAATGATAGCGAGGGTGATAATGATAAAGATTCCGAAAATAGTATACAATCAGATGGAAATGATTCAGAAGTGGATAAACTTTATGATATGTATAAGGACCACATGAAAAAAGAATTCTGACTTTTTCAATAAGAATATCATAATTTTTTGTTAGTTGTTTTTGAGTAATACAAGCAAAATAAATATATATAGGATATATTACATTTCTGCGTAACCCAATATTTACTAGTTTACTATATTACTACCTTATCCCTCTCTCGCTATATATCCACAAATAATTGTTAAGGCATATTTTATGGTATTTACTAGAGCCTTAGTGGCTGTCCAATTACTATCACTATACATGTCCAATCTCTGTAAAAATCGTCCAATAACTATAATTTTTTTGCATATATTTTTTTTTGTTTTTTTTTTCACAAAATCAGAAGGTTTAACACGAATGTCAAATCCAGAGACGTTTAATTTACCTTTCAGGTAAAAAAATGTTCTTTGGAAAAATGTGGTAAATAGTCACTTTACAGATACTTAAAAATAAAAAATTCTTAACTGTCCAATAACTATGTGGTTTACCCTACACTGATAAAAAAAATCCGAAAAGATAAAAAGAAGATTTATATCGCTTAGGTTTATAGATTCATTTCAATTTTTACCATATCCTTTGGCAAAATTAGCAGAAACATTAAATGACAATCAATGTGTTGAAGTACAAAAATATTTTCAAGAAAATGAACAGTTTAAATACATTCGTCAGAAAGAAGTTTTTCCATATAGTTATGTTACTGATTTTGCAAAATTATTGGAACCAAGGTTACCAGAAAAAGAACACTTTTATAATGATTTAACAGACGAAAATATTAGTGATAAAGATTATGAAAGGGCAAAAAATGTTTGGAAATTATTCAAATGCACTTCATTAGGTGATTATTCAGACACATATCTTAAATCTGATGTATTGTTGTTGGCAGATATTTTCCAAAATTTTAGACAAACATGTATCAACACTTATAGATTAGATCCTGCGCACTATTATACATTTCCAGGATTAAGCTTTGATGCATGTTTGCGTTATACTGGTGTAAATTTAGAATTATTAACTGATACAGATAAGTTCCATTTTTTTAAAGGTAGTGTACGAGGTGGAGTCAGTACTTGTATAAGTAGAAAATCTATTGCAAATAACAAATTTATTTCGGGCTATGATAACTCACAACCAAACAAATATATTATGTGTCTGTTTGAAGGTTGTAGAAAGTTTTGGACTTGCATTGTCTTTATTTGTTATATATTACAACGTTTCAACTGGTAAGTATCTCCAGTCGTCAGTACTCACCTGAAGACGACTGGAGATACTTACCAGTTGAAACGTTGTGATATATAACAAATAAAGACAATGCAAGTCCAAAACTTTTCTGTTATTCAAATAATTATGTACTATGACGCCACCAACCTATATGGATTTGCCATGTCACAATATTTTCCACAAAAAGATTTTGTTTGGCTCACAAACACACAAATTGAAAATTTGAATATAATGAGCATATCTAACACGTCTGAAAAGGGATATGTTCTGGAGGTTGATTTAAAATATCCTCAAAATTTACACAACTTTCATAATGAATATCCCTTTTGTCCTGAAAATTTTCAACCACAAAATTCGAAAACTTCTAAATTGATTCCAAATTTAAAAGATAAAGAAAAATATGTAATTCACTACACTGCCTTAAAACAATGTATTGAACATGGAATGAAATTAACTAAAATACATAGAGTAATTCAATTCACTCAATCAGCATGGTTAAAAAAATATATCGATTTAAACACAAAACTAAGAAATGAATCTACTAACGAATTTGATAGAAATACATATAAATTAGCAAATAATAGTATTTATGGAAAGACAATGGAAAATGTTGATAAAAGGACTAATATTAGGTTTGTGACTCAATGGGCTAAAAATCAAAGAAGAGATGGTGCTGAAAATCTTATAGTAAAACCATATTTTAAAGATCACACAATATTTTCTGAAACTCTTGTTGCAATTCAAATGGCTTCAAGCAAACTATCTGTTGTAGATATGATGTATATGTCTTGGTTGATGAACACCGCTTTTATAACAACTTTTAACCCCTCTCATCATCATATGGAGAAAGGGAACGGTTCTCCCACTGACATTTTCACTCCTCCATGTTCCCCCATGGGTGTTTCATTAACTCCTCCATGTCCCCCATGGGTTTTTCATTTCACTCCTCCATGGTCCCCCATATAATACCTACTACCACTAATGCAGGTACGCACATTGACTGGTGTTTTTCTAATATAAATCGTATTAAAACGCATATATTTCCGACCAAGTCGATACGTCGAATCATTTAAATAAGTTACAAATTAGGTTAGACGATTCGGAATCGGAGGACAGTGACAGTAACGCGCCCGATGATGCGCAAATGGTGAATGTAGCCACCGCTGCTGGTGCTACTACTGCCGCGGTGAACAACGCATTACATCCCGACTTAACAAATGCCGACGGTGTAAGTTGTTACGCTAATGCGTCCATTCAATGTTTATTGTCCATTGTAGAATTTCAGCGCGTATCACTAATTATAATGGACCCCCTGTTAGTAACCAGGATAAACTTAAACAGCGCTTGCACAACATCGCCATTCTTAGTAGTAGTACGAATTGTCTTCTAATTAGAATTCTTGTGGGCCCTGATTATGCTATACGTGAAGAGCAGGATGCACATTTGTTTCTTCTCGATATACTCAATCGATTAGGAGACGAATCGCTTTTAGAGCACATGCAATTCTCTTATATTCCCAACTTGAAACATTGTGCAAATTGTAGTACAGAATATATGGGTCATGGAACACCGAATTCCCTCTCGTACACACTGTACTTCCCTGAAAACCCACCGCAAACAATGAACTTTAGTTCGATATACGCTCTGCGACCTATCGATGAGCAATGTGCGAGGTGCCACGATAATTTGACATCTAGATCGAAGTTGGTGACCGTCACCAATTTTTTAGTTATTTGTTTAATTCAAATACATATAGTTAACGGTAATTCGATTAAAATTCAAACTACATTTAACCAATTTGAGGAAAATCTAATTAGAATCGATTCGATCCGATTCCGATGTAAAGCAGTTATCATCCATATATCGAACGACCCTAACGGTACCACTAAGGCAGGACATTATATCGCTCGAGTTAGGTATAATAACGGATGGCTGGAATTTAACGACTCGGTTGTCACGAGAACAGCCTTCGATAAATCCTTGCGAAATGTAACAGTGATGATATTGTAGCGCACTGGGTAAATTATAAGCTCGCCCAAAAACTGCATTACAATATCTATTTATTTTTCCCACCGATACCCTCCTCAGAACATAAAACAATAGACCATTGAATAAATCAGTTTACAGTATTGGGAAAATCTTAGGAATACTAAAGTAATAATAATATGATGCAGACCTCAGTTGCAGAGGGCAACAAAATTGTTGTAAATGTAACAGTTACAGACTCACTAAAAGAGTGGTCTATTAGGTGACGAATCTTTATGTAAAGCAGGCCTATTAGATACATATCCGTCGCCGATAACCTCTATAAATTTCATCCTAAAGGTTTTCAGGTCTTCATTAATTTGAACTAGGTCATGATTCATTGAATTGATCAGAGACGATGCGAGAGGAATTGTAAGATTAAATTATTAAGGCTGCTAAATTCACTAATGATATTACTTATTCCAAAAAAATACACTGTAGTGATTCGGCATACTTGAAAATCATTTCTAATTATTTTCTATGCACTTTTCAAATTAATTGAATAAAATAATGAATGTGAATAATTAGTGAATAATACCATTCGTATTATTCACTACTGAAAACGAAAAAAAAAAAATTTACTCTAATTACTGGTGCATGATACAAAAATAAATATGGGTAAATATTAAATATTCATTAATAATAACCTAAAGTGAGACACATTTTTATGTAACTGTTTGCCTTAATTAAATCTTACATAGTATACCCGTAATTCAGTTTCTTTCTTATTACATACAGCGTGTTCTTTTCATTCCACAACAAACTAATGGTTTGTTTCGCATACGCATGCATTATAGTTAATGTTTATATACCTTGAAAAAATACATAATCTATTATCGATATCGAAATACGTATTTAAAAATTTTGTATTAAATTGAAGTGAAATATTAATTATTTATTTGTAAATAACAAAAATTATACACCAAATTGAAGGATTGATATAATTTATTTCTTAACGAATATAAAAAAGTATCTGGAAAGTGTTCGCTACTTTGAAACTGAAATATATTCGATAATTGACAAGATTATCACTCGTTAATCAAAAAAAAAAAGATAGTTATAAGTATCTTCTGATTGAATTAATGCATTCTACTTACAATTTTAAATTCACCTTTATGTATGGACAAAATACCTAATTTTGTTTAATCTCATTTCTCGTATTTATGTCATTAATTAATTAATTTAACTAAAATAACACTAATAGTAGGTTGTCAATGGTGAATGTCATTTAAATATTATTAAATTGATATCAAATATCTCGATAGCGATAATTTAAACCGATCGCGATTAAGTTCATTTGTAAATATTTTATAATAACTGAATTAGGTATGAAAAAAAAAAATAGAGACCCACCTAAGTACAGCTCATAATAGCTAAATGCCAAAACTCATGCCTTGTCAACCGACACAGTCTCAAGGATAAATCTAAATCAAAAATTATCGTTCATATGATAATAAAAAAGATTGATAACTGACATACCCTGAGGAGGGTATAAATTTGTATGTTTGTGTGTTAAAAAAATAGGTTCTCCACATCTCAATTTATAAACAGTGATTAGATAATTCAGATATAGAATAAATTGAATATATTCTTGGCTACGGAATAAACCTGCCATAATCATAATCACAAGTAAGTTTATTTAATTTATATAAAATCATGCCAATATCAAATTATTAAGGCAAAGTTAACTATTCTATGTTAATAACTTTACAAATCAATAATATTAGAATCAACCTCAGGTGATTCTGTTAATGCGTTTTTTTTTCGGAGCTGTTAAGGCATACATTACAAGAAACAAGAACGTCAAGCAAGAGCAATGAACAATATCAAGTTCCCCGTTTCTGTTTGTAAAGTTAATGTTACAAATGCTGCAGCGGTTCGAAATAAATCGTTCCTATATAGATAGATTGTTATGAGTTGGTTGGCATTGGCAACGGCGTAGCATAGTGTCTTCGGTCTGAAACTTGAAACCGGTATTATAGTATTTGCCATTTGCTTCCGCGCACATTTTATGTGATTCCCATAAGTAAACGAGGAAAGACGTTCATTTCTTAAATTAAATTATTTTTTTTTCGCTGGGTTGGATTGGTTTAGAAGAAGAAGTGTAAATTAAATTACTACTTTTTGAAAATCATTTATAGTCACTCATAATTATGAAAAGAAGTAATACATCTGTTTTGTGGAATTATTTTAAAGCCGATGGTACCGGAAAAACCTCTTGTAATTTATACAGTACCGTATCAGTTATAAGAGTTCATCCTCAAATTAAAAAAAAAAACATTTGGGAAAGAAACCATCCTTTAGTAACATTAGAAATTGAAAATATCAGAAAATACGGAAAGTACAGCATCAAAATCTACAAGTGAGACGGAGACTGCAAAGAAAAACCATGATGTTCTGAAAGTGGAAGTACCTTCTTCTAGTAAAAGAATTAAACAAACGACGCTAGAATATAAGCCAAAAAGTTTAGCTCGTATTGCACAAAACAAAATTTACCGAATGTAAAACCATTTGTTTGTTACTTCATTTTTTAATTTAGTTTAGTAATATCCTAATATGTATGCTTTTGTTATTTTTTATGTTCAATTTTTTTTCCATATTTAATTTTTTTTATTTGATTTTTTAATTTAGATTCAAAATACATATAAATATATTGTTTGTTTTTTTAAAGATATTATTATAGTTTCATTATGTGTTTCTGTCTATTTAAATTATAACTTGTTTTCTGTCTGATAAAACGAATTTTAATAATTTTATGTTCCTGTTCCTAAAAATTATATGAGGTTACATTATTTTTATAAGCGCACTTTACTTATAGTAGCTAATTCTATTCTAACTAACAGTACCTTCGTCGTTATTAAAATCCGTTCCAAAAAATCACTGCTTTTTTATCAGGCCTGGAACTTAACGTTACAGTAACAAGCAAGAAGCCGTGACAAAACCAGTTCCTGCCAAATCACAGGTGTCAGTCAGGTGTAGATTGTGATTGTACTAAATTTGGTACAATAATAAATTTATAGATGGAAAATGGAGTGCGATATGTGCAAGAATTCGGGTGGAGGCAGAGTTTCAATTGTTCCCTGCGACTGCTGTAAGACGAAATATTGCAAAACTTGTGCCAATCTTACATCATCTGAAGTATAAGTACTGGAACTAAAGGAAAGTAGAGTTCTTAAATTTATCTGCGTTGTGACAACTTGCACCTTTCAGGGGTTTAGAAGGCTGACGAGAGCACGGCAAGTGGCGATGGTGACGCGAATTTGAAGGTGCGTGTTGGGCTACGGTGTTATGTCCTGAAGTCCAATCGGGTTTTGTAGTACTGTGTAGCATAGGAATTTCACTGGTTCTGTTATTTAGGCGTAAAAACAAACACAGAAGTATCACAAATAACTTATCTATTTTCAACGGTTGGGTGTATGGGTACGGTACACAAAGGTTTATTTTATGCTGGCAAACCTGCCTGTTTTGACTGTTAACGATTCGGTTCACGAGTAATAATACTTGTTTAAGTTAGTTTAATGTATAGTTCATGGTAGTAGGCATTCTGCTGTAGTCTGTAGTTCAAAGTTCCCGGTTCCGTCGGATTGCCGCGAAGTAGAATGGTAAAAAGTTCAATTGGAAAGGTAGAAAGTTTGATGTAGAAAGTTCGGTTTAGAAAAGTAGAAAGTTCGATTTAATCCGATTCACTAATCGTGGTTTGAAAACCCGGTTTATTTATCTGCCGTGGTTTCCGTGGTAAATAAGAGCCGATAATGCGTATCGGCAATGATTGCACTTTTTAGTTAGAAACGAAGATCGGCCACGAAGTGCCTAGAATTGTATTAATGTACTTTAGTTTCACTGTATTTGTACGGGTATGTTGCACTTTTAAGTTACAAACGAAGATCGGCTGTGAGATGCCTAGAATGTGGTTCACTTTATATTTTACGTGTTAATTAAACTTTAGTTCTTAGTTCACATTGAAATGGTTAAAATAGAAGATCGGCCGCGATGTGCCTAGAAATGACGTGTCTGAACGAGAGTCTAAATTGGCAACCTGCCTTGAGCGACGTCTCGGACAACAGTAATGCTTGGGTGGTGAAAAACTCTCTTCGAAGGGAAGCGTGACGCCGTACGTCTATCTGGCCAATCACCGCCTAGGTACTCGTCGCTATGCGTTGGGTGTTTTGCAAGTTTGTAAAGTATTGATTTTTATTATGGTAGTTTTAACATGTGATATGGGCTGAAAGTAAACGTCGGAAGTAAGTTTTGACTATTTATGCAGGACGGAATGCACTGGGAAATGAGTTTTGTCTTATATTTGTCATGTGTTTTGTACAAAGTTGTTGAAACTTGTTTGTTTGTTCTTGAGTATAAGTTTATGCAAATTTAAGTATTTTATAATGAATTTATGAGGGAAAAGGGTAGTGTTTCCCCAACATTCTCCCCCCTTTGAGGAAACTAGTGCTAGTGCTAGTGACTCAACCGATACCGGAACCCTACCTTAAGCTTTGAAGTAAAGTTGGAGTGAGAAAATAGACAAAGTTATTACTTTATGAGTGGCCTGTGAGGCAGACAAAGTAATGAGGAACAATTGTATAATAAGTTATGCTCGAAGGACCAGTATTATTAAGATAATACAACTGAAGAGAATAAGAATAAATAATAATGCCGTATTTGGCGTTAACAAAAATAATAATCATAGATAAACTCTGAATGTGAATGAAAGCACCAGATAGGTTGTAAGTCTATCCAGGTTTCACCGAACAAGTAAAAAGTAATATGTAGGAAGCTCGATTCGAGCGTAGTAAATAGAAAGTTTTTACTAGGGTAGTAACTTCTGCACTCATGGCGAAGAACTTATTTTTTGCACTGATGGCAATTATTTTTAATTTGCTTCGTTGGCAAATATTTTGTAGGAGTACTTATGAACATCGTAGACCAGGTTGTAAGGCTGAACTATGTATTCATAAGAAGTAGTTTGAGTAATGTATAAAAATATGATTGCGAAAAACTTGTAAGTTGCGCTTGTAGGAAGTAACTATTTTTTAATTTGCTTCGTTGGCAAATTTGGTAGAAATACTCTTGTGGCAAGAAATCAGTACACTAACTCATTAAAGCGGCATATTACCTAGAGTGTAGTTAGAGTACTTTTGAATTAATGCTTTGGTAGAAATGCCCTTAGGGCAGGAAATCAGTACACTAAATTATTAAAGCGGCATGATACCTAGAATTTAATTAGTGTACTTAGAAGATAAATATTAATGAAGACCAGGGATGGTTTGTAAGGCCACTCAAGGTTCATCAATACTCAAGACTAAAAAAGTAAAAGAGTTGTTAAGTGGTTCTACTTATCCGAACTCGTTACGATGTTTCAGTTTGAAACAAAGGGCCAAAGAAAGCAAAGGTTTAGATTTCTCAGGGAGGCAGGCCATAGCTCCCAGTAGAGTTTAAGGGCACCCTACCAGGCCCAGTAATGACTGGTAAGATATAGAAGTGTTTATTTTTTATTTATTACAAACAGTTGTTACTTGCTGTCAAACCTGTTTGCATAAACATTAGTAAAGATAATTTTTTATTTTGTATTTATTACAAACAGTTGTTGCTTGCTGCCAATCCTGCTCGCATAAATATTGGTAGAGATAATTTTTTATTTTGTAATTTTTATTTTTTATTTATTACAAACAGTTGTTACTTGCTGTCAAACCTGCCTGCATAAACTTTAGTAGAGATAATTTTTTATTTTGTATTTATTACAAACAGTTGTTGCTTGCTGCCAATCCTGCTTGCATAAATTTTAGTAATTTTTATTGTAAAGTAATTTTTATTTTATAAGGTAGTTTTTATTTTTTATTTATTACAAACAGTTGTTACTTGCTGTCAAACCTGCTTGCATAAACATTGTGCACTAAGGCAACATGTATCCTGACTACTTAGGTAGACAGTTAAGGAAAGAAGGGTGCCTTGTTTAGGGACACTGGCATTTTTGCTTGTAAAGACACTGTAATGCCCCAGTGAGAAAGTTCAAAACAAAAAGGCTCTGAGAGCGTGCTAGAGAGTCTAGCCGGTATTGCGGACAGGTAAACTGTAACATACAACGAAAGTGCAGAAGAAAAATCTGCCATTTAGGAGCGTATCTAGTGCAGAAAAAGAGGTAAGATGAAAGAATTGTTAAGCGGTTACGCTTAGAACAACTCGATACGATGCTTTCATTGAGCAAAGGGCCAAACAAAAAGAACAAAGATCATTGACTTGTTTAGGTTTCCCAGGGAGACAGGCCGTAGCTCCCAGTAGAGTTTAATGGCACTCTACCAGGCCAAAAATGTAGAGTAAAGTGTAATATAAACACAATAGCATTCATTGTATTTGAATACGCGGAAGATATTTGCAAAAATATTTATAAAGTCACTTTAAATGTCATATACAAATTTAAAAAATGTTGAACTTAAAACCGTACTCCTCTGGTTTCTGGATGATATCAGGCGATACTTGTCATTAAAAATGTTTTTTAAACCAAATTTATGAAAAAAATGCAAGACCACGAAAAAATAAAATCTTTATTAAAAAGGTTGTTCTTAAAAGTTTTCGCTTAATAAAAGTATTTATAAAACCATTTATGACTTTGAATTTATTTTATTTAAGTTCGGATAAAACTGTTTACTCCGTACGCCACTGAACAGACGTCGGCAAAAACTTGACTTTTTATATTTGCAACTAGGCTGATATTCTTGTACACACTTATCTATTTCTCTGGTTTGTAAGACCAGCGAAACGTATTGTGCATGTTTATTGTTTTTTAGTATTTGTAGAACAGGTGAAAACTTGTTTTGCTGAGCTTGCTTATGAAATGTTTTGACTTGCTTGGTTACTTGAAAGAACTTATGATTATTTACTTGTTTATTATTTGAACTTAATTTCTTTAATTTGGTTTCTGCCTTTAAATTTGGATTTGAGGGTAGTTCTCCTGTATCCGGAAATTTGGCTGAGTCACCAATTTGACTTGTTTGTATAACAAATGAAACCACGTCCTGTGATTTACCAGAATTGTCATTAAAAATAAAAGCTTTAGGTATATTCCCTGCTATCAGCCAACCGAGAGTAGTCTTTACGAGGGTGGGTCTGTTTTTGCCTAAAGAATAATACCCTTGTCTTAAGATCGCGTAGTACACGTTTGTGCTTAGCAGAATGTCGATGCCCGACGGTAAGTTAAAAGTAGGATCCGCTAACTGTAACTTCAAATTTTGTGGAATATTTAATTTATTTATATCAATAGGGAGGTGTGGCAACTGCGCCGTAATGTTATCCAAAATTACGCATGATACTGAATAGCCTTTATTTTGATTTTTAGATTGAATATAAATATCTGCCATTTTATTTGATGAAATTTCACTGTTCGAAATGCTAGTAATATTTAAATTATGTTCGTACACTTTGCTTTGTAGTTTATCTACAAGTCGTTGAGTAATGAAAGAACTCTGACTGCCATTATCTAATAGGGCTTTAACGGTAACAATTTCTCCGGAGTGAGTCAACACGTTTACTTGCGCCGTTGCTAATAGCGCGCTTGACTGCGTACTAGTCGTGGAAAGCGATGTAACTTCATTCGGATTTGTCGTGAATTCCCGAGACTCGCGATTTGAACTATGTGAATTTCTATTCTGAAAATGTTGATTTGTTTGACACGCTGAATCTTGAGACACTCGTCTGGTATTATTATTAAAATTCTGAACAGGTGACTGCGACCGAATGTGTGCATCGTTCATATTTTGATTTGTTGAATAATTATTGTTATTATTATTATTATGATTTACATTGTGAATATTTTGATAATTGCCTGTGAGTACAGGACTTCTATTATTATTGACTTTGTGACTCCTGTCACTGCTGGATAAATTTTCAAAAGCAATGCATCTTTTTTCAAGGAATTTAAATAAATCTTGCAACATTGGTAATCTGTCTAAGTCTCTCTGTGTCTCGAAATCTCGTTTTGTATTGAAATCAAGTTTATTTTCCAAAATATATACTAACATGTATTCAAAAAGTTCTTTTTCAGTTAATTTTAATTTTTTAAATGACTCGATGGTCTTTTTGCTTGTAGCCACAAAATCGCGCAGGGTTGCCGAAGTTGATCTCGTCAAAACAGGTGTGTCTAGCAGCTGATTTAAGTAACTATTTAAAACACATGTAATATTTTCATAACGGTTTTTCAATATGTCACATGCTAATGCGAAGTTATCTCCTATTAGTTCTAACGAATCTACCAGTTTAAAAGCCTCGCCCTGCAATGCCGATTTTAAGTATATTAATTTTTGGACATTGCCAAGATTTGAATTTTGCGTGATTAAAGCGTTGAATACTTCAGAGAATGACCTCCAATCCGCGATCGTACCATTGAACGGCGTGATTTTTATATCTGGTAATTTGACGTGCGCATGCGCCTGTGGCGTAGAAATATGTGCCTTATTGGCGCTTGACTGTACACTACGATTTGTAATGGTTCTAAACTCTGCCAACAACGAGTAATACTTCTCCTCAACCTCATTTCTGTCTGGGTCATCTATGTTTAATATTTCGATTTGATCTTGAATGTTTGAGTAATTTTTAAACGCGTTCTTTAAAGATTCCTCCCTGTCGGGGACCTGTACCAATTTATCTGCATTGTCTTTATGTTGGTCAAACCAACTTTTTACCCGCGTGATTGCGCCTTTGGCCGTGCCACGCATTTGCACTAAAGCATCTACGTCTAACTCTTCCATTTTTAATAATTAATGAGGTTACACAAACAATAAAATGAGCTTGAAGTCAGTACTTCACTGTTGACTATAAAAGTTTTAAAGTGTTATTTATCACTCTACTATTGGGTAAACAAATGCTGAAAAAATCTTGTAATAAATGGTCACACAGTTATAACAAATACACTGAAATATATCAACAAATTCCTGAAAAATAATATTTATCGACACTTCCTGAAAAATAAAATATTTTATGAGCACTTTCCTGAAAAATAAAATATTGCTGTGCGATATAACTGTGACAAAAATCTTTTTTCTCAATAATTGACCTTCTAATGTGACATATTGTTATCCTACAATTCACATTTATTTTTATTACGTTTTTACATATAAATAATGAGCAATTAGAATATTTTTCTAATATATTTCTTGACTATTTTACCCCTTTTGGGCTGTTTTTGACTGGTTATTTTTTAGAATAATATTCCACGTACCTTGTTTGGCTGACCAGTTGAAAAGGTGATTTTTATTACACTTTCCAACCTCGATACCTTCTAAAATTTTAACACTATTGCTGCTCTGCTTGAAGATCGCCAGGCTGCTTCCCACTGGTCTCCTAGAAATTCGTCAGGCTGCTGTTTTACCCCGTTCGTTAAAGGGTACAAGAAAGTCTCTTATCACTGGGTCATAACCTTGTTGGCACTGACAGTTTTTCACTTTGGACAGTTCTATCACTGATCCTTCTTGCCCTTGGCACTGGTATTTTTCTTCTTTTGGGTTTACTATGTCCCTTGAGCTCCGTTCTTTTCCGTTGTCTAGGTTATTACATAGCGCCCTTCGGACGCTATGTATTACGGCTTACGTGTGACCTTGAGTTCGTCCGTTGTCGTCGTCGTCGTCGTATCTTTTGACATTTTTGAGGTTGCGAATTTTTTGCGAGAAAACTATCAGAGTCGAAACGACGAAACTTTCTGGTTTTAATTTTGGATAGTGCGCGCGTGTTGTCTCAAAATTTAAAATATACAGGGTGAACCGTTTCAAAGTTATTAAGCGTCAAAGTCGACTTTTCGGCGATTCCCGTTGGGACACATTTCAAGTCGCAAAACTCAATTTTTTCGATTTAAATTTTCAGAGTGTGGAGTGGACCGGTCGCTACAGAACCCTATTGAAACTGGGTAACGTACGACGATTAGAAGTAATTTAAAAGAATTTTTCAAAGTCGAAATTTGGCAAAAAAGGGTCATTTTGGGTACCTAATAGCTCGAACTGGGTGCGTCCGAGGGTCATGCGGTTTAAAATTTTCGATTTCCCATCTCAAAAACTAGGTGCCATCAATACATCTATCTATACCTAAAGTTATTAGAAGATGGGAAAAAATTGAAAATACTGAACAAGTTGATATTTCGGGGTAAAAATGGACGGTTTTTGATTTTTTTCGAGGTAAAAACGGCTTTTGATCGAATTTTAGTTTACGTTACCTGAAAGATCTAGGTAGACCACATTGGAAACGTATAATTTGATTTCTTCGAGTTAAATACCGAAATTACTATTAACGATTGAATTTTAGAAATTTGGAACTGGTTTTTTTTGTCACCGCTACACTTAATTTCGTCTATACGCTTTCCTATTTAACATTTTCCATATTTTTTTGCTTTTTCATCAAGCGGAATGATGGTACTTTAAGATTCATACCAAGAGCGCGTTTCGAATTACGATCTAAAGGGTTAAAAAAAATTAAGTATATCCATTTTCAACCATTTTTCACTAAAAGTTTTGTTTAGTCACGAATAACTCCTACAAATATCATTTCGGAGAGTTCTCTATAAGTGTATTTTCATCGTCCATCATTTCTCACCACATTATTATTTTTCAAAATTTACGAAATTTCCTTCCAATCGGGAGAAAAACGACAATTTACCGAGCTCGGACGGCCAATTTTTGCAAATCTGCCGACTGGACTTGAACTTTACTCGGATTTTAACGGACGGACGGACGAAATTTTACTAAATATTTTGGCTGTCAAAATTCGGTCGAAATAGGCCAAAAATAGCCATTTTCTTAGCGAGATGCTGACGTTAATTGACCGATTTGAGGATGGAAATGGTATGGAAAAGATTCTATGGGATTTCGGCTTTCGATAATGACCCCTACCGTTGCCCAAAATGGAAAATTTCCTACCATTTTCCCGATTTCCAAAATGGTCTGCAACGACCAATTTACATTGCTCTTATGGGAGAGCCGAAACAGGGTGCATCTTGAAACCAGTTATTCGATTTCTTCTAAACGGCTCACGTTCGAGCAATGAAACTTTTGGGGTATACTTTGGTATATATGGCGTATCCTTAGCCGATGTACGACATTATACAGGGTGTTCCGTTCATAAGTTATTAAACGAAATAAGCAGAAAATGTGCAAAAAATTAAATATTTTTTTCTACGACTTGCCGGTCTCGTAAAACTTAAGCGATTCAGTTTATATTCTAGTATGTTATCAAGAAACTTATTTAGAAAAAGTCGTCGCGAGATTTTTTCAATAAAATGTCGGGAAGTCAATTTTTTGATTTTTTTAAAGTTGGAAAGCATGGAAATGCAGGGTCATTTTCGATAATTAATTATTCGACTTGGGTCGCATAGATTTGCTCCGGGTTCGAACCGGTGGATAGGTCATCTCAAATACTAATATTTCACAATACATCATATCATGCTAAAAGGCCTATAAAATGGAGAAATTTGCGAAAAACTGAACTTGATGATTTCGTCAAAAATTTTTTTTGCTTTTTATGGGGTAAAATAATATTTGATCGAAATGTTATATATGTCATCGGAAAGAGCACATCAAAACAGGATTATAAACCATAATTTAGTTTCTTAATTTCTTATACAAAAATAACTACAATCGATTAAGCAATAAGCACTAATTTTGACATCCTCTTACTGAAAGCCGGCTGTACGCTAGTGTATGTAACTTTTTCAACGATTCTTTAGCCTATCGTTTAAAGGAATAAATAACCTTTACGTTCCACATCGACTGTGTGATCCAAAAATATCCTTTGGCGGATAAAAAAAATATTTTATAAATTTTTTCGAAATTTTTTTTTTTAAAAGTTCAGTTTACTCTGCTATATCTTCTATAACTTTTCGTTTAGAGATTTCTTTCTAGGTTTATCTGATTCCCTCATCTTTTCCGAACATTTTGATGTATATAAAGTTATCATAAAGATGTTCGAACTTGGAGAAAATTAAGAAAATTCGTAACGGTGACAGCAAAATTTCTAACTTTCGCTCGAAATGTATGAAAGGCGTGGCTTTTACCGTAATTCGTGAAAATACATGGGATGTTTAGCAAATTTTTAATAGGGTCGTTTCGCATTTTGTGGAAAAATAGGAATAATTTAGTAAATTGTCAATTTGAAGAAAAATCAAGTAGCACATTATGTTAGTAATATTAAAGGAATTTAAAAAATTTTATTTATTTTTTGACACCTGTCAAATTGACGTTTTCTTTGTTAGTAAAAATTGCAAGATTAATAGAATTTCACAAAGTTGGTGTCGTTTTCGTATAATTCGAGGGCAAGGAATCCGAAAATTTAATTCATATTTTGACAGCTGTCATTTTAACAATTCTTTGATTTCGGTTAACTGTCGATCATAGGCGTAATGATAACATAATTTCGTAAAGTTGGTGTCGATTTCGTATAACTCGAATGCAGGCAATCCGAAAATTTTATTAATTTTTTGACAGCTGTCAAATTGACGTATATTACGTTGGTAATAGTTCCAAAGTTAACAAAAATTCACGAGTTTGGTATCGCTTCTATATAATTTGAGTATGAGGAATTCGAAAATTTTATATATTTTTTGACAGCTGTCAAATTGACGTTTCTTAAGTTAGTAATATGTGCAAGGTGAACAAAATATCGCAAGTTTAGTATCGACTCTATGTAATTCAAATGCAAGGAGTCCGAAAATTTAATTTAATTTTTGACAGCTGTCAAATTGGTGATTCTTTAGTAAAAAATAAGTGCAAGGTTAACAAAATTTCAAAAATTTTGTATCGATTCTATATAATTTGAGTATAAATTATCCGAAAAATGTATTTATTTTTTGACAGCTGTCATTTTTGACATTTTTTTGTTAACATATTTTCACAAGTTTGGTATCGTTTCTATATAATTTGAGTATGAGGAATCCGAAATTTTTATCTATTTTTTGACAGCTATCAAATTGACGTTTCTTAAGTCAGTAATAGGTACAACGTCAACGGAATTTCGCAAGTTTGGTATCGTTTTTATGTAATTCGAATGCAAGGAATCCGAAAATGTTATTTATTTTTTGACAGCTGTAATTTTTGACATATTTTTTTCTATTCGATACGTAAAATAGTGAACGGATTGTTCGCAAACGGTTATAGCTGGTACCTTAAAATGTGAAACGGTCACATATGTTATAATTAACAAATTTGGGTGCTATGTACCCCCATCACAGTCCGCAGGAGTGTGGCCAACGAATTAATGCATCAACCTGCATTCAAGCTTCTCGGTGCATCCACCCAAATCGGTGGTCAATTCTATGTAATAATAACAAAAACACACGTAGGCGAATCTGTCGCATACAGGTGAACGGCGGAGCCCTGCCGCGAAGCGGCTAGTTAATAACAAAAACGCATGTAGGTGGATGCCGGAGGCCCCTGCGCGTTTAGCGCCTAGTGAGAATCTGTCGCATTTTGTAACTCATTAATGGTTTCCTCCTAAACATAATATATTTATTCTATCAGTATACATCAAATATTATATGAAATGTAAGAATATTTAATAATTTTTTTTTTGAATTTTTAAGAATTTCAAAATTTCTTGATATTTTTCAGTTTTTCTTAAATATCTCCGTAACCTAAACCAATAGGAAAAATTTGTATATTTCCTTTCTGATAGAGAATTTAATAGTATATTTTGTTTGTTCGAAACTTTTTTTCTCAAATGTAATCGTTTTTGAGATATTTGCAAGAATATAGAAATCATGATTTGCTCAATAACTCAACAACTATAGTAGATACAGAAAATTTTATAGACTACTTTCTTGTAGACCTTATCAAAGTGCATCTTTACGATATATACAATTTTACCGTAGAGATAATACTTTTTGAATAAAATCGAAATATATCGATTTCTTCGAATTTTTAAGGCATTTGCATGAATTATTTAGAAATTAAAAAAAAATTAAAAATGAAAATACTTGGGAATTAATATAATTTGGGGAATACCTAATTCGAAAATTTTATATATTTTTTGACAGCTGTCAAATTGAGGATTCCTTAGTAAAGAATAAGTGCAAGGTTAACAGAATTTCAAAAGTTTGGTGTCGATTCGATATAATTTGAGTATGAGGAATCCGAAATTTTTATCTATTTTTTGACAGCTGTCAAATTGACGTTTCCTAAGTCAGTAGTATGTACAAGGTCAACGGAATTTCGCAAGTTTGGTATCGTTTCTATGTAATTCGAATGCAAGGAATCCGAAAATTTTGTTTATTTTTGACAGCTGTCATTTTTTAAATATTTTTTTCTATTCGATACGTAAAATAGTGAACGGATTGTTCGCAATCGGTTATAGCTGGTCCCTTAAAATGTGAAACGGTAACATATGTTATAATGAACGAATTTGGGTGCTATGTACCCCCAACACAGTCCGCAGGAGTGTGGCCAACCAATTAAAGCATCAACCTGCATTCAAACTTCTCGGTGTATCCACGCAAATCGGTTGATAAATCTAGGTAATAACAAAACACATATAGGCGAATCTGTCGCAAAAAGAGGGTCCGCGGAGCCCCGCGCGGAGCGCCTAGGGGGCTATGCCCCCTAGTTACATAGCACCAATTCTGGTGCTATGTATTACGCCTTGAGAGTGACCTTGAACGTCCGTTGTCGTCGTATCTTTTGACATTTTTGAGGTTGCGAATTTTTTGCGAGAAAACTATCAGAGTCGAAACGACGAAACTTTTTGGTTTTAATTTTGGATAGTGCGCGCGTATTGTCTCAAAATTTAAAATATACAGGGTGAACCGTTTCAAAGTTATTAAGCGTCAAAGTCGACTCTTCGGCGATTCCCGTTGAAACACATTTCAAGTCGCAAAACTCAATATTTTCGCTTTAAATTTTCGGAGTGTGGCGTAGACCGGTCGCTACAGAACCCTATTGAAACTGGGCAACGTACGATGATTAGAAGTAATTTAAAAGAATTTTTGAAAGTCGAAATTTGACAAAACAGGGTCATTTTTGGTACCGAATAGCTCGAACTGGGTGCGTCCGAGCGTCATGCGATTTAAAATTTACGATTTCCCATCTCAAAAACTAGGTGCCATCAATACATCTATCTATACCTAAAGTTATAGAAAATGGGAAAAATTTGAAAATACTGAACAAGTTGATATTTCTGGGTAAAAATGGACGGATTTTAATTTTTTTCGAGGTAAAAACGGCTTTTGATCGAATTTTAGTTTACGTTACCGGAAAGATCGAGATAAATCATATTCGATACGTATATTTTCGTTTCTTCGATTTAAATACCGAAATTACTATTAACGAATGAATTTTAAAAATTTGGAAATTGTTTTTTTGTCACCGCTACACTGAATTTCGTCTATACGCTTTCGTATTTAACATATTCCATATTTTATTGCTTTTTCGTCACGCGGAATGATGGTACTTGAAGATTCACACCAAGAGCGCGTTTCGAATTACGATCTAAAGGGTTAAAAAAAATTAAGTATATCCATTTTCAACCATTTTTCACTAAAAGTTCTGTTTAGTCACGAATAACTCCTACAAATATCATTTCGGAGAGTTCTCTATAAGCGCATTTTCATCGTCCATCATTTCTCACCACATTATTATTTTTCAAAATTTTCGAAATTTCCTTCCAATCGGGAGAAAAACGACAATTTACCGAGCTGGGACGGCCAATTTTTGCAAATCTGCTGACTGGACTTGAACTTTACTCGGATTTGAACGGACGGACGGACGAGAATTTACTAAATATTTTGGCTGTCAAATTCGGTCGAAATAGGCCAAAAATAGCCATTTTCTTAGCGAGATGCTGAAGTTAATTGACCGATTTGAGGATGGAAATGGTATGGAAAAGATTCTATGGGATTTCGGCTTTCGATAATGACCCCTATCGTTGCCCAAAATGGAAAATTTCCTACCATTTTCCCGATTTCCAAAATGGTCTGCAACGACATATTTACATTGCTCTTATGGGAGCGCCGAAACAGGGTGCATCTTGAAACCAGTTATTCGATTTCTTCTAAACGGCTCACGTTGGAGCAATGAAACTTTTGGGGTATATTTTGGTATATATGGCGTATCTTTAGCCCATGTACCTCATTATACAGGGTGTTCCGTTCATAAGTTATTAAACGAAATAGTCAGAAAATGTGCAAAAAATTAAATATTTTTTTCTAAGACTTGCCGGTCTCGTAAAACTTAAGCGATTCAGTTTATATTTTAGTATGTTATCAAGAAACTTATTTAGAAAAAGTCGTCGCGAGATTTTTTTAATAAAATGTCGGGAAGTCAATTTTTTGATTTTTTTAAAGTTGGAAAGCATGAAAATGCAGGGTCATTTTCGATAATGAATTATTCGATTTCTGTCTTATAGATTGGCACCGAGTTCAAACCGGTGGATAGGTCATCTCAAATGCTAATATTTCACAATACATCATATCATGCTAAAAGACCTATAAAATGGAGAAATTTGCGAAAAACTGAACTTGATGATTTCGTCAAAATTTTTTTTTCCTTTTTATGGGGTAAAATAATATTTCATCGAATTGTTATATATGTCATCAGAAAGAGCACATCAGAACACGATTATAAACCATAATTTAGTTTCTTAATTTCTTATACAAAAATAACTACAATCGATTAAGCAATAATCACTAATTTTGACATCCTCTTACTAAAACCCATCTGTATGCTAGTGTATGTAACTTTTTCAATCGTTCTTTAGCCTATCGTTTAAAGGAATAAATTACCTTTACGTTCCACATCGACTGCGTGACCCAAAAATATCCTTTGGCGGATAAAAAAAATATTTTATAAATTTTCTCAAAATTTTTTTTTCCAAAAGTTCAGTTTACTCTGCTATATCTTCTATAACTTTCCTTTTGGAGATTTCTTTCTAGGTTTATCTGATTCCCTCATCTTTTCCGAACATTTTGATATATATAAAGTTATCATAAAGATGTTCGATCTTGGAGAAAATTAATAAAATTCGTAACGGTGACAGCAAAATTTCTAAATTCGGCTCGATATGCATACTCTATTGAAACTCTTCGCTTTTTGCTTTCTTTTGTGAAAAATATTGTGTTTATCTACTTGTGCAATTTTGAATCATCAAGCATGGAAGCCCAACCGAACAATACGTGCCCGTTCTGCAATTTGGAGGTTTCTTGTGTTTCAGCAAAGAACAGACATGTAAAAAATATTCATAACCAACAGCATAATTCCGATACTAGGAAATCACATATTATTTGCCCATTGTGTATTGGAACTGAGTTAATCTGTGGAACTTATACTAAACTAGAAACGCATTTAGAGGTAAGTCACAAAATAAAATTACAAATGCAAACACAATTTTTTAAGCAAAGAAAATTATGAACAATGGTATGAAGAACAAAAAATTGAGACGACCTATGCAGCGGCCAACAAAACGATAGAATGATCATGTGGAAAAATCCTACACTTGCAATCGTAGTAATTCATTAGGTAAAATATAGAATGCACCTTTAATGTTGCCCTATTTTATAACATATTTCCATTATCCGTAGGATATGTCAGCAAATATCTTAAACGAATGGAGAAGACTGGTGGTTCGATCAAAATGTATGGAGTATAAATATAAAGATCTGGCAAACAGGCAAATTATTTTATTGCCTAAGAAGTATTATACATACCTACAATTAAATACCTTAGAAGTCCAAAATGTGTAGCTATTTACTTTCAAATATGTGTATACTCATGAAACATTTGAGAAAATAAGAACTAAATATCAAATTATAGGAGAAACTACTGTAAAATTTCAGACATCGCATGTAGGCCATGAAGAGGAGATTAGAAGTCAGCACTTGACAATCAAAATTGTTACAAAACTATGTAGTGGTGTAACCGTAGACAGAATTATCTCTGATGCCAGAAAAATAACATCCGAGAGACTTCAAAGAATAAATATGCTTAATAGGAAACATGAAAATAGTATGATGGCTGTAGCTTTAAAAGTGGAGGAATGGAGTGCAAATGAAAAACACTATTGTTTCTTTGTCAAGCTTTGTCAAGCAACAAGTTATGATTGTTTTACTACTTATTACCAATAAATTTAATAACTATTAAAATTTACTTCATGGTACTTTAGAAATTATTTATTTTACACGAAAGTCATCCAGTATTGCATGTAGATTTTTGCCTAGGATTTATGACTGAGACCATGAAATGTAAATTAAAGGAATTTGGTAGAATAATTTTAATTTTTAACGTACTACATATCTGTACCTCAGAGCTAGACTAGGTTAAGTCCAAATATGGCTCTATGAAGCCCGGTTTTCATTGGTAGAGTATAGTGGTCAAGTACTAACTATCCTGCGAACTCTACCAATGTAAACATAATTGGTATAGTAGAGTACTAGATAATGGTAGAGTAGAGTAACATCGCACGGTGGGATAGTAACTCTACCACTTGCCTTCCACCAATCCTGCCACCAATATTTACTATACTCTACCGCTACTCGACTAATGAAAATAGATTTGGTATAGTCAAGTGAATACACAGCATCTTTTCTAGGTTAGGTTATTTGTTGTGGTTCGCGTTTAATACGTTTAAAATGAAGTGGTCTGACTTGGAGACAATAAAACTAGTTGAACTCTATGAACAACATGCATGTTTGTGGAATTTGCGTAGCGTCGACTATAAGAACAAATTTAAAACAGGGTCGGCATATGAAAAAATAGTTAGTGAAATGTCCAAAGAGAATTTCGGCGTGTCTGAATTAAAACAAAAATTAAAAATATTAGGTGCACATACAGCCAAGAGTGTGTAAAAATAAAAAAATCAAGCAAATCGGGCTGTGGGACTGAACAAATTTATAAACCTACCCTGAAGTGGTTTTTTATAATCGACAGATTTATGAAAGACATAAAAGGAAACAGTGAAACCGAGGATAGTTTCAGACAATCACAAACCCAGGTAAGTAAACTTTATTTGCAAAATTTGTGTTTATTGAAAAATAGTTCATAAATAACAATATTGTAGTTCCACAATACAGGGTGTTTTAAAAGTCATATGTCATCTCTCGTGTTGTGATTCCTTACTTTTAAAATGTCCTGTATATTAAATTAATAAATATGCCTATATTGCCACGGAACAGCTCCCTCATTGTTAAAGTGGTCCCTCAAACGGTCACGAATTTTCTTCACTTCTTCTTGCAGCATTATTTCCCTCCAAATTCCTTAGTTCACCTATTTCGGTTCTCCACTCCCCAGTATCGACATCTTCATAATCGACGGAACCGAAGGGCATACATGTTGTTGGTGATGATCTACGTAACCAGTTGTGTAGAGCACAGGTAGCTAAAACAACTTTGTTAACTGAAGATAATTTTAAACAGATTTTTCTATCGAGTACACGAAATCTGCTGACTAAAATTCCAAAGCCATTTTCCACTATTCTTCTCGCCCGGCTAAGGCGGTAATTAAAAACTTTTTCTTGGATAGTAAGGGGTCTTCTGTAATTATTGTACGGTTTTAAGAGGTACGTTTTTAAAGGAAATGCATCATCACCAACAAGGTAACATCCATCAGGAATAAGTCCATTTTCTAAAGCATCCCAAATCAAGCAGTTTTTAAATATACCTTTAAATATACCGCCGTCGGATTCTGATCCCTTGCTGCCAACATTAATGTACGTAAAGCAATAGTTAGAGTCAACAATTGCCATCAGAACAACACTATTTGAACCCTTGTAGTTGTAGTATTCACTTCAGCAATTAGGGGGAGCCACAATTGCAACATGTTTGCCATCAATAGCTCCACAGCAGTTTGGAAAGTTCCACCTACTTTCAAAACCATCACATTGCTTTTTCCATTCCTCTTGTGTAGATGGTACCTAAAAAAATAGCTATTTATTTTATTTGTCCACAGGATTCACCTACGGAAACACAAGGCGATGAAGATAAGATAGGTTACCATCTCCATCACCTGTACAATCACACTCGACTCCATCAACTTCGAGGTCGATGCAGAATACTACACTCCCAGATAAATTGTCAAATTCGCAAAATCCGCCGCTAAAAAAAACCAAGTATAATAAAAGAAATTTACATTTACATGAGGCTGTGAAAGAGCTACGCACTGTTCATGAAGAATTACGTGTGCAGGAAGCAGAAAATGAAAATAGTATCTTCGGCAAATATGTAGCTTTGGCTTTGGATAAACTCCCCCCACGACAATCCATATTGGCTCAAAGTGAAATTCAAGCAATTTTAACAAAATACAGACTCTCATCAGTCAGCTCACCAAGCTCATCATCAAACCCATCTATTCCAGAATGGAGTAATTCCACGTTAATAAATCATTCTCCACAACAAGAACCTCAGAATTTTACAGTCGAAGAATCACGCCAGCCGGTGTTTTTATCTCAGAATATACTCTCCGACGCTTGGAATTTTTCTTAAATTAATAGTTAGTTACGAAATGTAACAATTTGCCAATAAATACAATAAATAGTGATTTTTATTAATTATTAACTAAAGATATTTTATAAACTCACCTGAATGTAGTGACCTAGACTTTCATAAATAGCATTACATACTTCTGGAACGCAATTTGAATTTGCTGCCTTAGATACTCTAAAAAAATGTTGCAAAGGTCTATAATTATTTCCTGTAGCTAAAAACATCAGTGTGACTTCCAGTTTTATTCGCGGCGTTATTGCATCTCTCATTTGCGTGTCACATTTCTTAATTTTTAAGGTGATCATGTTCAGCAGTGTCTCAAAATTTTGTGGAGCGATCCTCAAACACAACTTATACTCATCTATGTCACCTTCAGCAAGTTCCTTTAAAAGATGAGCAGATGCTCCATGGGTGTTTTTTGATCCAATCTCTCGTCCAATTTTTTTTTATTCGGTTCTCTTCGTGTTCAACAGCTAAGGTCACTTCATTTAGCACAATACTACGTCGATGGCTGATGCTCATTGTTGGTTTTAATACGCACTGCACGAATTTAAGAATACACTACTTACTAACACTACCGTGAATCAAATTTGCGTGCGAACGAACACTCTACCAAATCCGGTAGAGTAGCGCAATGTGGCTAAATAGTAGGCAAGTATACTCTACCGTTTACTCTACCAATGAAAACCGGGCTTTAGGTTAATAAGATTAAGTCACATATTTTAGCGTACTTTTATTATCTATTTTCATAATTGGATCTATCCTAAAAAGTAAAGAAACTAGCTTGTTTTAAACCAGGTTAAGTCCGCAGGTGGTTGTGAGCAAAACAGGGTTATGTCCCTGACGTCATAGCAAGTCATAGTTTAGTGCGCCGATAATTTTTGGTTTACTAGGTTATGTCCACCTGTATGGGTCGCTTGATAATTTCTACCTTGTAAAAAGTTTTTTATTTATAAGATTAGTTAAACCAGTTTGTGTTTAAAGTGTTTCTAGATCTAAGAAAATAGTCAATATGGCTAGAAAATTGAGACAAAATGACGAATCATCCGGAACTATACCCAGTAATAGTTTTGCAATAACAGGTGAGTTTATTGAACAGCTAATTACTGAAAAGAGGCTAAAAAATGATGTTCTAGGGTTGCAAACTATTTTATTATTTATCTATTCTGAAAATAGGATATTCTTAGCATGTATGTGACTTATCCTACTTTATCTCTACCTATATTGAAAAATGATTGTGACTAGTGTTGTAAATGGAAATGGAAATATTGGAAATTTCCGAACTTGTCTCGGAAATATTGAGAATATTGGAAATATTTTAAAAAATATTTAAAACTTGTTCTAAATGATTCAAAACAAATGTTTATTATTATATCTTTTATATTTTGTAACCCTATACTAATAATACAGTTTTCACAAACACATATGAATATCTCCAGCTCGACGATTCTCCGATTTATTGGCAACATTGGATTTCTACGGCTGGCACCTGAAAAGCGGGGAAGCCCCGAGCCCATCGGAGAATTCCCGTTCGACAAAAATATCGTATAATTTGTTAAAGCAAGCAGTGCAAGCACATGAGTGCCGCAGTGCGTTTTAAGAGTAGATTTTTATACAGTATATGTTGTGTAAAGTATATTTTGTAAGTTTTTAAAGTATATTTTTGATTCTTTGATAGGGTCGATGGTTAGTGAGTTTTAAAATGGGGAAAACAAAAGACATTGTTTGGAAGTATTGCATTTCTAAAGGTAACAATATTTACCAGTGCATGTATTGCAGTAAAACGTTCTTTAAAAATGCGTCCAGGATGAAGGCACATCTAAGTAAAGTTTGTAAAGGCTGTCCCAAGCAAGTAAAAAAAAATGTATGCAAAATTACGAAGAAAACGGCTCATCAAGCGACAACGAATGTGTTTTGGTAAATGAAAGCATTTTGAGTGATAATTCCACTGTTGTTGCCTCTGAATCAGAACGCTCAGTATCAGAAATACTACCACCAGTACCGTCAACCTCAAGTTTTACAGCTACTTGTAGTACTAGTACTATTAGCAGTTCCAGTATTGACATTGATGTCGAAATGCCGCCCACGAAACCATCTACTTCCGATGTTGTGAATGAAATTTAAGAAACCTTCTACTTCTTTAATGAAACCTACTACTTCTTTAATGAAACCTGCTACTTCTGGAAGTGTTTTGGCATTTGCTGACCGAATTTCCAAAAAAGATCAAGTAAGTGCCGTAGATTATTGCTAAAAAATATCGTTGTTTAATATTTAATAAAATAGGAATACAAAAAAATGTGGGAGTTGTAAGCACACCCTGTATACAGAATGAGGATATTTATGAATTAAAAAGCAGGATTAGAATTTCACTGACTTAAATAGAAAGATATGCGAAATACAGATACTATACTTATACTACTACCTTTTTTTTACAGGAAAAAATCGAAAACCAACTAGCTCGTGCAATATACGCCAGTTACTGTCCATTGTCCATCCTTGATAACGCCGAATGGCTTAAGCTCTTTAAGATGATTCGTCCAAGTTTTGTACTACCAAGTAGATATAAACTGTCGAATACAAAGTTGGATGCAGCGTTTAATGAAGTAAAGGAGAGGGTTGAAACTACAATTAATGAAAGTGAAATTCTAGGTCTACAAAGCGACGGGTGGAGCAACATACGAAACCAAGGAGTCATAAATTGTATAATCACTACACCATCACCTCTACTGGAAGCTTCTATTGAAACTAAGTTGCAAAGACACACTGCACAGTATATAGCTAAAGAAATGGGGAAGATAATTGAAAAATACGGACCAAACAAATTCTTAGGGTACGTTTCAGATAATGCAAAAAATATGCAACTTGGTGGAACCATACTAAACGAAAAATATGATATCATTCCATATGGTTGCCTTTCCCATGGTCTAATTTGTTATGTAATGATTTGCTTAAAATTAATACTATATCGGCTCTAATTGACAAAGTTACAGATATCGCAAAAGAGATCAAGAAAAAACAAATTCTTTATGAACTTTTACGAACAAAACAAAAAGAAAACAAAAATGTAGAGCCAAATGCAGGTGTCATTCACTTGCCTGTAAAAACTCGCTGGTCTTCAATTTTGACCAGTTTAAAAAGTGTGTACAGCACTAGGCTCAGTTTACAAGGAGTTGCAGTTAGCCAAGAAGCAACACAAATGATTGATAAATATGTTAAGCAGTGGATATTAGATGACGAAGTATTTTGGGGTCAAATTTCCAACCTAATTAACATTTTTCAACCTATTTGCAAATGGTTAAAAATTGTAGAAGGAGATTATGGCACTATTCACGTTGCTGTAAAAGCATTTCATGATATTAAAAGGGTGGTTCAGAACAACTTTGCATTGTCCCCACCCCCACTTAACGACAGAGAGAAAACTGAATTGTTGGAGTTTGTTGACAAAAGAGAAAAATTTGTTATTAAACCCATACATTATGCTGCAGAATTACTAGATCCAAAATCACAAGGTTCTGAACTTGATGAAACACAAATTCTTTCAGCAATAGAATGCATACTTAACATAGCAAAAAATAAACTCAATATAAAAGAGCAAGAAATAATAGATGAAATAGCAAATTACCGTTGTAGAAGTGGTAAATTGTTTGGCAATAATTTTATATGGAAAATTAGTTTTCATAACCCAGTCTTCTGGTGGAAAGGACTTTGTTCTTCATCTTCTTTATCAAAAGTAGCGTCACGAATTTTGATGATGCCAGCATCTTCAGCAGCCACTGAGCGCAGTTTTAGCGTTTATAGTCACATTCATTCTAAAAAGAGAAACAGGCTTACTAATGACAGAGCGGCTAAATTGCTCTACGTATCCCACAATGAAAACTTGCTAAAGAAAATTGAAAAGGGCGATAGGTCAATTTTTATTTCCGACACTGACACTAGTGACACTGTTAAAGATTTTGAAGAAGTTGACTGGCATGAAGAAGACCCTAATGCCGAAGATAATATTGAGGATGATGACGACAGCGATGAAGATATGCCTCTTGCTCGACTTGTTTGTAAAAAATAATTATTTTTTTTACAAATTTGACCCTATTTCTATTTTTTTGATGTTTAACATTTATTTTAACAACAGTTCTTAAAAGAACAAACAAAAAGTTTCGAACATAGACACAGCCCATCACGTTCGACTACGGTCGATTTCCCCGTAACTGCAGAAATTGAAGAAAGGCCTGGATACAAGACCCCAGAAAAAGAATTTTCGGATTTTGATGACGATGACGATATTGCGGACCCTGACTATGTAAGTGGCCGGGTGCAGAATCGGCTGATAAAGAAGATCGTAAAAGTACCAACTTCGGTGATAATACTTTAGACCCAAATGAAAACCAGAACGAGAAGAAGAGTCGAAAAAGAAAACGTAATAAACAAAAATTGAAGAAAAATATTACAAAACAGAAAAGGCTTTCGGGACTCGAGTATACTACAGATAAGGAAAGTCGCGTAATGGAGCCAAAAATAATGAAAGTAGCGTGTTCTGTAAAGTGCAAACTGTTATGCAGTAAAAAAATTTGTCAAAAAACTCGGGAAATAATACATAAAATTTTTTGGAATCCTAGTAAAAGTATTGATGTAAGGCGACAATATATTGCATCAAGAGTGCAACAAATGCCGATAAAAATGATCAGAGAGAGAACAGGAGAACGGAAGGGTAAAAGAACCTTTACTAATCGGTATAGTTTTGAAATAAAAGGAATTGCAGAAATAGTTTGTAAGACATATTTTTTAAACGCCCTTTCTATATCACATCAGACTGTGGAAACCGCAATTAAAAAAAAGAAGGATGGCGGAATTGTTACCCCGGATAAAAGGGGAAGACATGAACCCAACAACAAAATATCGGAAGAGGTTCGCAATGGCGTCCGAAATCACATATCAAAATTTCCAGTATACGAGAGTCATTATTCAAGAGAAAAAACTTTATTTAGGAAATCATTTGAATATCAGCAAAATGTACAGCTTGTACGTAGACGAATGTAACGAAAGTCGCCTTAAAGATGAGGACATTGCAAAAGAATGGCTATTTTCAGAGATATTCAATTATGAATATAACTATTCATTTAAAAGCCCTGATACCGATACGTGTGATATTTGCGATAAATACAAAGTTCTCCGGATTTAAGAATAAATTTGCAAAATGAATACGACCACCAAATTCAGATGCAAATAACAGGTACACCCTAAAATCAGACGATAAAAAAAAATCAAGGCAAAATCTATTAGAAGAAAAGGTGATTATGATTGACCTTCAAAAATGTTTGCCCACCCCTGATCTACAAAATTCTCAAAGTTTTTATTCTTTGAAATTGTGGACATTCAATTTGGCCATACAGGATTTCACTGCAGAAGATACTTTTTGTACGATGTGGGATGAGAGTGTATCAGGACGTGGAGGAAACGAAGTGTCGTCGTGCTTAATTAAATGGTTAGAAAATAATGTTGCTGACAAAGTAATCGAGCTGACTATATGGTCAGATAACTGTCCTAGTCAGAACCGCAACATATTAATGATAATGTGTTACTATTGGGCATTACACAGAAAACCTTCTCTTCAGGTTATTAATCACAAATCTCTCAAGAGGCCATACGCACCTTGAAGCAGACTCAATTCATTCCGTTATTGAACGTAATAGAAAAAAAAATTATGACACCATGGGATTGGCAGCAAATGGTTAGAATAGCGGGCATAAAAAAACAATTTACAGTCATAAATATGGAAACTTCCGACTTTAAACAATTTAAAACTCTTTTTGAAGGACCAGCAGCACCTTACATAAGCAAAAAAAATACTTCAGTTGGAACAGATTTCCTTATATCCCAAGTATGTCATATGCAGGTACGCAAAGACACTCCTGGTATTCTTTATTACAAGAAACATTTTTGTGAAGACTTTTCACAAGTGGATTTTAACAGAACGACACGCCGAAAAGGGTGCTACCCTTTAACTTTAGATCTTCAAAGCATTAGAGATTGCCCCAAGCCCATTTCTGATAAGAAGTACAACCATTTGCAAAAACTGCTTGTTTGGGTTCCTAAAAGGTTCCACGAATATTATAATGGGTTAAGTCACGAAAATGCGACGGATAGTGATTAACTTGAAGTTTTTTAAAAATAGGTTTGTTTTAAAGTTAAAAATGTTAAGAATGTAAAAAAATAATAATAATTAATAATGTCATTATTTTGAAATAAATAAAAAATGGTTTTTTTTCGTAAGCCAAACTAGATTAAGTCACAAAAGAAGAAAATAAATATTGATAGGTACATTTTTTTCTTTGCTATATTTTCTTAATTACTAAGATAAACACTCGTAAAGTTTTAAACAATTCCGATATATAATGTCGAAGCAATAGCCAAATTTACATTATATAAAAATTAAATCCTCTCTATCGGATTAAATTGTTACAAAATAAATGCAGGTATAAACACAAATATGGCGCTGGCAAGTTTAAATAATCTACTCAAGACAAATCAGCTGAAGAGAAAAGCAAATATCACCATCGACAGACTTTTAGAAGAAAGTTTGGTTGATGGAAAAATGTGGCAAAGGATTTTGAAGGTTTGCTTGCTTTAAGAATAATATGTTCAATTTCTACTTGATTTTAATTATTGATATTTTGTGTACCTACTAAATATTTGTTGTAGATGGAAAGACCACACTCGAATACTTACCAGGATAGACTTGTGATAAAAGCACATAAACTTGCCCAAACTTTAAAAACAAACAACATAGAGATACTAGAGGTAACATTTGGCGAATTTCAAGTCAAGTCTTCAACAAGTGAGAATTTTTACAAAATATATTATAGTGCGATGTGAGGCAGAATGTAAGACTTCTTATTGTAAAATATGTAAGGTCTGTATTCATCGTTATAGGTGCAATTGTCCAGAGTATGCCATAAAAACTACCATGTGTAAACACATACATTTTGTATGTTTGTATGAGCAAAGGAAGGGAAGCGAATCTGTTTTAGTTGATGTTGCTGAACTACTTTCTGAGGAAAAGCCATCGGACATTAAAGAGGGACATAATATAAGAAATTAAGAACTTTATTACAGAGAAGAGAGAGAGTGAATGTTCAACTACAATAAATGAAAACGTGAAGAGGGAGGCAAAAATTAAAACTTTGTCAAACTTTTTAAGATCCTTAAATGATGAGCGGTACAAAAAACAATGAAATAATTTTTGCCATGTATGTGTATTCTAAAAATTAAGCTACATTTTTTTATATGGTGTACGGGGCAAATTAGTTTGGTGATGGAACAAGAAAATAAATCAGCAATTTATAAAAGGAAATTAGAAAAGCAAGAAATCTTTCCAGCAAAGAGAAAGAAATAATATTGGTTAAGGGTTTTTATTTGGTATGGTGACAGAGCTGGATTTTGTATTTTATAATTAAAAAATTAATTATTGTAGTTGCGTAGTATGGTTTAGGTTTTTTTAGATGTTAGCTATGCCTATTGTGTGAAGTTGAGAGTCCTGAGCGATGGATAGGACGAGGGGGCCCTGTAGCTTGGCACCTCGTTCTCCAGATCTAAATCGATTAGATTATTTTTTATGGGGTTACCTAAAATCCTTAGTATACGAAGTACCAGTTCGCAGCGGGTGTTTGCTTGTTGTGAAGTTATAAGAATTAAACCTCATATTTTTAGAAACGTTAGAAGATCTATGAGAAAACGAGTTCGAGGATGCATTGAAATGAACGTAAATCATGTTCAACACTTATTATAAAATTTATAATAACATTGAAAAGGATTTAGAAATTTAGGGACAGCGTTGTTTATTATTTTGTTATTGATTTGTTGGTATTTTTATGAATACAAATTTTTATTATTAAAAGAAAAATTTGAGCATTAAATTCCGTTTATCTCGAAAACGGTCGACCATACGACTTTATACTAAGGGAACCTTTTTTTACGTAAAAATGTTCAAAGAATCATATTTATTTAAAAGATAGCGAAAATACACTCGGCGAAAAAAAATAAGACCCTAAATTAAGGTATGAGACCAACCCTTTGTTCCCACGCCACTGGTTGCAATATGGGTCACCTGATATTTTCAAAAAGTGACCTCCAATCACTGTAACTATAATACGTAGAAGTTAATTCCTGTCCACTTTTATGGCACCATCTTCAAGGGCCTGTAGCTCCCTCTGGAAGCATTTCCGGACCTATGTTAATATGAACTTTTTTTCATATCTTTTTATGTAGAATCATACCTTAAAATTTTTCATCGTCATTTCCGGACACCCTGTGATGTCGGAAATAGGGTTTATCCAAAAAGACCTTTTTAGCTTTACTCCTAATGATGTACCTCAAAAAACTTCTACTCATCAAAGTGATGTTATTTTAACAGGAGACTTAATGGAAAGTATAACAATTTTACCTGCAAATCCTGAAAAAATAGTAGAGAGCAATAAAAAACATTTATACAAAAATACATTATCAAAAACTAATGAAGATACCAATATATTTAGTATTAAAAAAAATATTGTTTAAATTCTGGCATTGTAAGCATAGGAAAAATTAGAGCCCTGTTAAATACAATTACAAACAAGAAACTTGTAAGGGAAAATGAGAATTTTTGTACCAATAATGACACGCTATACTTTGTATTAAAAAATTAGAAGCAAATTAAACAGGTTTTTTGGGCAATAATGATAATTTCTTATATTTTTAGGTCATAAATCGCATCCTCCCAAATTCGAACAACAGAGCAATGCAGTGTTGACAATGTTTAACAAGTTTTACCCGAGCTACGCCATAAAAAAGTTTCTTGCATGCGAAAAATTAAAGGTAAGTACTTTTTAAAACCCGAAAACCCTTTTTTCTCCCTCAGATTGCATTTTTTTGATTTCGACCTCCTCAGTGATTTTCGTAGTTTTGAAGGGGCAATCGAATGGCGCAGGTTTTTTCATCTGCGGTGTTCAGGTGGTGTCCAGCGCAGGTGAACTTTTTTTTTTAAATGGGAACCCGATTTTTTTCTCGCAGGTGCCGAACCTTCATTAAACAACAAGCAACTTTCGTCCCAAACATTTTTTTATTCGAATCGATCCTGAACTCCCGACTATTCACGGGATTTTACCTTGATATGTGGTGGGGCAAGAAACAAAACATTCGCGAGTTAATTGTTCTCTGTCTCCTTCCTGAATACTGCAAAGAAAACAATTCAAAAATTTGGAAACATCGATGGGCTTCGTTATTCATGGTACTGAGAGGACAGTGAGGGGCAAAATGAAATACCATAATAATCAGCGTAAAAAACTACACTACTTTGCTAATTTAATCGAATTCGTAGCTTCTATAATAAGAAAGTTAGCAATAGTGCCGACTTCATTTTGAACAGGCTGTATAGTGTCGTACATTAATAAATCCAAACGAGGCATTTCGGGAAGCGATGAAGGAAATAAAAAAGGAAATTCTGACGAAGGAAAACTGAAAAAAATTGGTGACTTCTTCCTTAACGCCTCGGAAGCGGCATAGCAACACCAACCTGATAAATCAACGAGTGCTAAAGAATTCGAACAATTAAAATTATTGAACGCCTATAATACAGATAATTATATCAAATGACCTGACAGATGAAACTATGTATGGTTAGCGGAATTTGCTACAGACTATGTTTTCAGAACGCAATCATCTAACGCGAAGAACGAATTTCATCGTTATCAGTTATTATCGTTACATTTATATTATACATGGTTATTTTTATAGGGCACAATCGATTGTCTACATTCCATAACGCAATGGAGCCGGTCAGATTGAAAAAGTCGATCAACAAATATTGTATTCTGCTCAATTTGAAATTATAAAATGAAACAGAGAAAAATATGATGTTTTAGATTCTAAAATATTGGAAGAGGCTTTAGAAATGGCGGAGCAATCGGGGGTCGATTATTGGATTCCGTGGATGATGAATATATTCCTAATAGTCAGTTCGATCCCTTCGCTATTATAAATCCGTCCAACGACAGTACAGTAAAATATACATATCCTACGTTATTTCAAATTCCTGCAGATGAAATACGATGCTATGGTTAGTTCTCTAAATTTGAAACAATACGAATATTTAAATCATATTTGGTCAATATAAACCAAACCAACGGTTACACAACTATTTAAATCGAAGGACTTTTTCGGTGGAATCTTCATTAATGATAGGCGATAAATAGATATTTGTGGTCAGGTGTTGCCCCACCTCTTCAATTTAGTGGACTGTATTAATCTATGGTATTTTTGCTTTTTATAACTTGTATTTTATGTAAAAGAAACAGAGGATAATATAACGTAAACTTATGACATTTCTTCTTGCTGCTGTCTTGTTGACTTCTCCCCTGGTCGTTGCTAGGCGCGCTCTCATTGTTGTTAGAACCTTTGACTAATTAAGTTCATAAGTATGATATATTTATTTTACATTTTAACATACTCCCCCCTTTTGAACACTATGTTCAAAACAAAAACATTGTACTTTCGCTTTTGTCTTAAAAACACTCATTGTCATTTAATGGTAGGGGACATATTTTTGAAATGGCTCGCTTGTAAGTTCCATTTATCGTTTTGATTGTCACTACACGCACTTGGCCATCTTCTCCAGGATGTACTTCAATTATCCTTCCGAGAATCCACTTGCATGGAGGAAGGTTGTCATTCATCATAACCACCAATCTACCTACTTCGACATTTGAATTACCAACTTTCCATTTATGTCTTTTCTGAAGTTCGGACAGGTAGAAACACGACCACTTCTTCCAGAAACTTTGGTGTAATTGTTGTAGTAGTTGAAACCTTGACAATCGGTTCATCTTGATCTCTTCAAACATAGGATCTGGAGGTGTCGTCAACGGGTGGCCAATTAACATGTGGGCGGGGGTAAGCGGGGCAAGATCATTTGGATCAGCTGACATGGGATAGAGCGGTCTGGAGTTTAATGTAGCTTCGATTTGTACAAGTAACGTAGAATATTCCTCATACGTTAATACGCTTTGACCGATGACTCTGTATAAATGATGTTTTATTGCCTTGATATTTGACTCCCACAACCCACCAAAATTTGGACTATTAGGAGGAATAAAATGCCAAATGATTCTTTGTTGGGCACAAGATGTTACAAATTCGTCATTAGAATTTTTCAAAAAATCATATAATAACTTTAACTCTCTCTGAGCAGCAACAAAATTGGATCCGTTATCGGAGTACAAATGCGTAGGAGTGCCACCCCGTGCAGCAAATCTCCTAAACGCAGTAATAAATGCTTCGCAAGTTAATTCTGTAACTAGTTCGATATGAATACATTTTGTTACGAAGCATATGAACATACAAATGTAAGCTTTATAAGTCTTGTATGGACGACCTTTCCTATCGCGTAAAATTACAGGCCCTGCATAATCAACACCGGTAATCGAGAAAGGTCTTGCAACTTCAACTCTGTGTTTTGGTAAGTCACCCATAATGGCGTTAATTGGCTTTGGTTTAGTCCGAAAACATCGAATACAATTTCTCACAATCATTTTTGCTACATTCATGCCAGACGTAGCCCAATATTTTTGACGCACGGAATACAATAATAATTGGGGACCTGCATGATGTAATCTCTTATGCTCAGATTGAAAAATCAATTTTGTTAACTTATGTTTACCGACCAACAAAATAGGATGCTTCTCATCAAAAGATAGAGAAGAATGCTTTAATCTCCCCCCAACCCGCAACAAACCATCTGAATCTAAAAATGGAGTTAAGGAGAGTAACCTATTTTTGGTACTTAGGTGTTTATCACCTTGAAGAATAGAAATTTCAGTCGCGAAACTTTCGCGTTGTACTAATTTTAGCAAATGTTGCATACCTTTATCAATCTCGGGAACAGTAATTGAACCAGTATCTTTATTTTTATTATTTTTAGAATTTGAAATAAATCTTAAGCAGTATACTAAAGTTCGCTGAAGTTTTTGCAATGAAGAAAACCTATCAAAATCTAAAAATTGAGTTACAGTAGTCGCAAATACGTTGCACTGCTTGCGTATCTCTGGAATATCACAAGTTTTGTTAAACTGAATTTCTCGCGGCCAGTTTGCATCTTCGTAAAGAAACAAAGGTCCATTCCACCATGCATTACAATTATATAAATCGTCAGGATACATTCCCCGAGAAGCAACGTCAGCTGGATTGTCTTTTGTATTAACGTAACTCCATTTAGATATCTCACTCAATCTTTGAATTTCAGCTACTCTATTACTGACAAAAACTTGAAGTTTGTTGGCATCTGTTTTAAGCCAACACAATACAATCTGAGAGTCACACCAGTAGTAGATTTCAAATTTGCATGTAAGAGAATCAGAAACTTGTTTTACTAATCGAGCAAGTGCAAGAGCACCACATAGTTCTAACTTTGGAATAGTTAAAGCTTTTACAGGTGCGACTTTTGTTTTTGAGCAAAGTAATCTAACATAAATATTTCCACTAGAATCAATCGTTCTTATATAAACTGTAGCACTATACGCTTCTAAACTTGCATCGCTGAATCCATGCAATTCAATATTAATCGGAATATCACACATAACAGATCTAGAAACTTTTAGTTCATTAAGAATAGCTAATTTTGACTGAAAATACTCCCACTTATTCGTTAAATCAGAAGGAACCATATCATCCCATTCTAATTTCAGTGACCACAATTTCTGTATTAAAATTTTGACAATAATAATACAAGGACTGATTAGCCCTAGTGGGTCATAAATTTTAGCAATATTACTAAGTAAAGTTCTTTTTGTTATTGGCAATTTTTCCGAACTAGCTAAAACTTTGTACGATAACAAATCGGGATTACTAAGCCACTGAAGTCCTAGCGTTTTTACTTTATCATTCTCACCTAGCTCAAGAATGCTAAAAGCATCAGAGGTATCTGCTAAACCTTCTAAAATTGCATTACTGTTAGATGCCCATTTCCTGAGGGGAAAAGAAGCTGACTTTAATATTTTTGAAATTTGATTGCAAATAACAATACCTTTTTCTTCGTCATTAAATCCAGTTATCAAATCATCAACATACATATCACGATTAATCAACTCGCATTCAACAGGATATGTAATTTTATTATCAGAAGCTAATTTTTTAATACATTTAATAGCTAAATATGGTGCACTAGATGTGCCATACGTCACTGTTTGTAACTCATAAACTGATATATCATCATTTGAATCATTTCTCCACACTATATTTTGTAAGTATCTCTCATCAGGATGAATAAGAATCTGCCGGTACATTTTTGCTATATCAGCGATTACAACAAATCTATGCTCCCTAAAACGTAACATAATTCCAAATATATCGTTTTGTATCGCTGGCCCTGGATATTGTATATCATTAAGAGATTTTCCTGACTTAGTTTTAACCGAAGCATCAAATACTATCCTAACACTTGTAGTTAGACTGTCATTACGCACAACAGCGAAATGAGGTAAAAAACATCTAAACATATTAATCGACTGGCTATTCGTTAATCGCTTCATATGTTCTAACTTGATATACTCATCCATAAAATCAAAATATTTATTTTTTAACATATCATCCTTTTTTAATCTATTCTCTTGAAGAATTAATCTTTTAATCGCCAAATCTCGTGAATCGCCTAAATCTAGGGGATTTTCTTTTAATGGAAATTTTACCACAAATTTTCCAGAAATTTCGCGTGAAACTATTTTGTTAAAATAATCCTCACAAATCTGCTCCTCTTTGGTTAAAGGAGGTGACCCAATTGGGATTTCTTCTATTGACCAAAACCTTTCTAGATCATCATTCACAACAAAATTACAATGAACTTTTTTCTCAACGGGACTACTAATTAAACCTGTTACCACATACCCAAACAAGGTTTCAATTAGAATAGGTTTGTCTTTACCTAACAGTATCTTTTCTTTGCCAAGAATACTCCAAAACAAATCTGCGCCTATCAAAATATCCACTGGTCTAGGAACATTGAATGATGGATTAGCTAATTTTATGTTTTTTGGAATGCACCAATCTGAAATATTGAACCTATACGGAGGCACACTATCTGTTATTTTTGGTACTACTAGACATGGTAGTTGTGTTTGATAATTATTTATTGTTGATTTAATCAATAAATTACATTTAGAGTTTAAGTTTGAACTGACGCTATTATTAATCCCGGAAATAGAAATATCAACACTATCGACTTTCAAATCTAACTTGTTTTTAAACTCTTCAGAAATAAATGAACACTGACTGCCTGAATCTAAGAGAGCTTGAGCTCTATGATATTTACCTTTACTATCTCTTACCTCCACAATAGCTGTGGACAGCAAAACATAATTATCGTTACTTGAACTTGCAGCATTTATAATCGAGGAACCATTAAACGTATGTTCATGCTTTTCAGCATCTCGTACCTCATTACTCTGATTTTTCTGGTTATCGTTATTTTTATTATGCAATAGAGAGCTGTGCTTATTATTACAAAATCTACAATGACCTGATTCACATTTGAAGCTATAATGCCCAAAACATAAGCAATTTGAACACAATCGCATTTTTTTTACAACATCCCATCTTTCTGTTATAGTCTTTTTTAAAAATTCTGGACATTTATAAATTAAATGAGCCTTTTTGCAGAAATTGCATTTTTGTTCAGATCTATCATTAGAACCACTAATCAAAAAATTGTGACGCCTTGTATTTCTACCGTCAGCTAATCGCGTATCTCTTACTCTTTGAATATCATTTAATTCTAAAGTTTCAAGAAAATCGGCTCTGTTTTTTAAGAAATTAAAGAAATCTTTTAAATTTGACAACATTTTATCATTTTTTGACTGCTCCCATTCTCGCATGGTACCTTTATCTAATCTAAATGCAATCATATAAATAATCAAAGCATCCCAATGTTCCGTTGGAAGCTTAAGCGTTTTCAATGCCCTTAGATGTTTATTTACTACATCGATTAAGTTACGTAAACCTGACGATGACTCTTTTGTTATGGTTTCAATTTCAAATAAAGCTTTTATATGATTGTTAACCAATAATCGAGTATTATCAAATCTATCACAGAGTAATGACCAAGCATCTATATAGCTATGTGCTGCAAACTCCAAACTATGAATAATTTTGAGGGCTTCCTCACCTAAACATGACCTCAAGTAGTGATATTTTTGAATCTCTGATAATGTAGAGTTGTTATGAAATAAGGCCTCAAATGTATCTTTAAACTCTAGCCATTTGTTAAACTCACAATTGAATGTTGGACATTTTATCGAAGGCAATTTGACAAAATTTAAATTATCTTTGTTTGAAACGTTAACTTGAGGAACACTTGCTGAACAAATCGAGGAATTCTCATTATTATCATATCTATTTAAAACCTCTTTGGCTTTCGCCAACATATCTACATGGCAATCACTAAATTTACTCCTCTCCTCGTATTGCTTTTCGAGTTGATCAAGAGGACAAATCATTTCTAATTCTGTTTGAACAGACTCAAATTCATCATAAAGAAGCTCCAATTTATTGACTTTAAATTGAAGTTCGATAATTTCCTTCGTATTTAACTCTTTATTGTTTAAAAACGCATCACGAAGGGGCTCAATATATTTTCCAAAGTTTGTCAGTTTAAACTTGGCCGTGCCTCTTTTTCTTATCAACAAATCTAATTCCGCCATTTTATACTCAAAAAAATCGTTTCAATCGTCTGTAACCAAATCGAACCACTCACTTTTTATAATCAAGAGAACCAAGTACCGTTGTACGTAATCGAATCCAATTTCATTGAACACTCAAAATATCAATATATCACTCAGTAGTAAATCGTATTAATCAATCTAATAATCTAAAACTTACTTGGAAAATCTTGTACTACCCAAACAAATGTAACATTTTTAGTAACTTCCAGCAAAACTTACCATTGCATTGGTAACTTATATATCAATATCTCAAAATACCTATCAATTTCAGATATCTAAAACTCAAGAAAGTAATCAAAATCGTGTTCAGGCTCTTTAAAGCCTTTAATCAAAATAAAATCTGCTGGAATTGTAATCGTACATTAATTGTAAATCAAACTTCAATCTTGTGACAGCAACATAATCAAATTAATCGCAAATAATCGTGAAAATATCATTTGTTAATTAAAATTATAGTATGAATATTCTCGAAACATCCCGAAAATGCACAAATAAAATTCGTATTCTACTTTAAATTACAAATCGAAACTACGGTTAAACGGGAAAAGGAAACATGGACGATTCCTGTTACTTATCTTGGTATGCTCTGTTTCTCATCCGGCTCGTGGGACCAAATTCTATGGTCAGGTGTTGCCCCACCTCTTCAATTTAGTGGACTGTATTAATCTATGGTATTTTTGCTTTTTATAACTTGTATTTTATGTAAAAGAAACAGAGGATAATATAACGTAAACTTATGACATTTCTTCTTGCTGCTGTCTTGTTGACTTCTCCCCTGGTCGTTGCTAGGCGCGCTCTCATTGTTGTTAGAACCTTTGACTAATTAAGTTCATAAGTATCATATATTTATTTTACATTTTAACAATTTGAACCGTCAAAAAGTAACCCGTATTTAGATTCTTCGAATTTGTCGAAATCATCAGACAGATGCCTTCGCCTCTGTAGTGTATCACATAGTAAACGGTTCGATGTCATCGGAAGATGAACGCTTAGAAGTCCATGCGTATCGGATAAAAATCCTTTACCGGATAATATAATTCACTTATTTAGGATTAATGCGTAGACAGCAAAGGGATAGGTTTTCTAAATAATTTATTGGGAAATAGGTACGTACATAAGTTATAGTTTGCCTTGTTGATGAATTTAATGACCGTTAACGGGTAACTTGGATCGTAAACGGGTAAATGTGACGGTTCTGTTATTTATTGAAAGTTTCATTGATTAGAGCAAGCAACATTATACAAATCAATAATGCTAAATTTCTGAGAATTACTCTTGTTAAGAATGGTATTAATGTGGGCATTATTTCGCACTACAGAAATCTATCACTCAATCCTAATAATAATGTCACATCACTATCAGAGTTGTTTAGCCAAAAATCATGTTCTTAATTCCGATATTGAATTATTTATAGGAGATATTAATATTAATTTGTTTGATTCTCGGTCAGTTATTATCAACGAATATTTGAATTCTTTACATAATTATGGCTGTCTTCCTAGAGAGAATAAGCTCACACGAATAACCGGTTTCAGTAATACTTGTATTGACCATATTTTTATGAAGAGCAAGAAACGTCTTAATGACAGTCTTGTATTATTAAATAGCTCTATATCGGATCATAAACCTTTATTATTCATTGATTTGGGACATAAAGCAAGTGACACCCAAAATAATAAGTTTATTAGAAACATAAAAAACTAGACCACCAACATTTAAAAAAATGCCTTGACAGAGGAAACTGGCAAACAGTTTTATCGAATTATTGATATAATATCCGTAAACCGACAATGGATAATTGCAATAAATCAAGACATTTCCGTTATTATTAATTTTAGCGATATGTAGTAAAGAATTTCACTCTCTATCAAACGGCTATAGCAGATATAGGGTATTCTAGTTTAAAAAAATACATTTTGTAAATATCACGTGCATCTGATGTTCAATTATTTTTTTGACATCACCATAATAATCAGCGTGAAAAACTACACTACTTTGCTAATTTAATCGAATTCGTAGCTTCTATAATACGAAAGCAATACTGCCGACTTCATTTTAAACAGGCTGTATAGTGTCGTACATTAATAAATCCGAACGAGGCATTTCGGGAAGCGATGAAGGAAATTCTGACTTGAAGGAAAACTGAAAAAAATTGGTGCCTCCTTCCTTAATGCGTCGGAAGCGGCATAGCAACACCAAGCTGATAAATCAACGAGTGCTAAAGAATTCGAAACAATTAAAATTATTTAACGCCTATAATACAGACATATGTATAGCTGTGCTGTATTTGTAGAATCTAATTTTCAATCGTTTGTAAGGAACAGCGACGTTTCAAATAATATTCTAACTAGGGGTAGAAACGATTTGGTTACACCTGTTCACCGAACATCTCTTTTTCATAAGGGTCCTCTCGTGAGCTGTGTCAAAGTATATAACTCTTTACCGAACAATGTTAGGGCCATTCCGAGTATCGATATGTTTAAAAGTCATTTGAAGAGGTTCTTGATTGATGAGGAGTTTTACTCAATCAATGATTTCTATGGCTCTTTTTGACAATAAAAAATTATATATTCCTATTTTATTCGAGTTTATTGTTATTGACGTGTTTTGTTGACATAGTTCTAATTTGTTTTTGACATTAGCATTAATTAATTGACGTTGTCAATGTTCATTAGTGAATGCATTTTATGACAATAAAAGTATTATTATTATTATTAATTCAATTAAAGTATTAAGCACATTTAATCATTTTAACGAAGACCTAATTATAATCGATTCCATCTAATTTCAATATAAAGCAGTTATTATACAAATTGAGAATTATTAACTGATACAGATATGTTACACTTTTTTAAAAATGGTGTACGAGTAGGGTGACCACCTCTCCGGGTTTGACCCGGAGTATCAGGGTTTGAACCTGTAATCTCCGGTCTCCCGGGTTTTACAGTAATTTCTCCGGGTTACAATTTCGATCTATAAAAATATGATAATTAATTTAAAAAATTGCTTCACCGATTTTGAATGCGCCCCGAAAAAAAATCTCTGTTTGCCGCCATCTCTTAGCTGAAACGCGCACCGACACGCACACATTCTCAAAGTTTGCATTTAAAAGGTTGCCTGCCCGAACCCCGAACCACAGATTTCTGTGCCCGAACACTACAAGCCTCGAGATTGGTTTATAATCAGGCCGATGCGGCCGTAATCTCTTAAGTGTCGACCAATTGTATGTCTGCTTTTCGAGAGGGAAGATCCACGATTGGTCGAAAACTAAGAGATTAAAGCCACCGGCCTGATTATAAACCAACCTTAAACCAGCCTTCACTGTACACCGCAAGCCGTGGCCAGTGGCCTCTTATTGTATTGTTATGAAGCATCGATTGTGTGTCAGTACAGAAATTGCAATTACAAATACACATTACATAGTATTAAATTTGTTTAACAATCTGCAGTGAGTATATTCTGAGGTGATTTTGGAGAAATCGTGTACATATCATATGGGTATATCGAACAAAAAGGTGTTCTGCGCAATGGCGTTGTACAGGCACTAAAGCAATTGTTTTTTCAATATCAGCTATTTTCATTGTTCATCTAATTATTAAATAAAGTACTAAATTTCATATGAATAGATTTTTTAAATGTTTTTTTTATTGACCTCTGAATATGACCTTTTTTTCAACTCGTCACTGTGTCCTAACCCCTTAATAACATGTCTGTAATTCGATTTAGTAACATAGACCATAGTGCAATGTCATTCCTCTCCTTATCCTCGCCACACAACTTTGTTACGCTATATTGTTGAGGTTAGCTCAACAAAAATCGTCAAATTCTCTTATTGATATCCTTATATTCTCCCATAAAAAGCAGAAACAACGATATTTAATGATAATAAAGGGTGATTTTTTAAGAGTGTCCGAACTTTTATCCGAGAAGGCTGTGAAATGAACTGTCACTTTTCGCGCTTGTAGTGTCAGAATTATTCAGTATAGTCTGGCAAATCATTATGGAAAGAATGACACCAGAGCAACGCTTGCAAATTGTCCAAATTTATTATCAAAACCAGTGTTCTGTGCGCCAAACTTATCGAGCCCTTCGTGAATTCTATGGTGCTCATAATCGCCCAACCGAACGAGGTATTCGCCGAGTTATAGACAAATTTCTAACGCAATTTATATTACTCGATATTAAACCAAAAACCAGACAAAAATCTGTGCGTTCCCAAGAAAATATTGACGCTGTAGCTGCCAGTGTTGATGAAGACCCAAATTTGTCAATTCGTAGACGTTCACAAGAAGTTGGGCTTTGTTATTCGACTACGTGGACAATTTTGACTAAAGATCTTGGTCTGGTGCCTTACAAGATTCAGCTTACCCAAGAACTTAAGCCGCAAGATCATCGTTTGCGTCGCACGTTCGCTGAATGGTCTCTTAGTCAATTGCAACTTGATCCACAATTTTACCGCAAAATTTTGTTCAGCGACGAAGCTCATTTTTGGTTAAACGGTTACGTCAATAAACAGAATTGCCGCATTTGGAGTGCAAATAATCCCAAAATGATTCAACAATTGCCGTTGCATCCAGAGAAATGCACGGTATGGTGTGGATTATGCGCCGGTGGCATTATTGGGCCGTATTTTTTTAAAAATGAAGCTGGAAACCGCGTGACAGTTAATGGGGATCGTTACAGAGCGATGATTAATGAATATTTAATTCCAAATTTGAATGGTATTGATTTGGACGAGATGTGGTTTCAACAGGACGGAGCCACATGTCATACAGCCAATGCAACCCTGGATTTATTGAGGGAAGAATTCGGTGAGAAAATTATTTCGAGGAATGGACCTGTCAACTGGCCCCCAAGGTCGTGTGATTTAACGCCATTAGATTATTTTCTGTGGGGTTACGTTAAATCATTGGTCTATGCCAATAAACCGGCAAATATTGACGCATTAGAACACAACATAACGCGGACAATTGCAGGCATAAGTCTCGAATTGCTTGAAAAAGTGGTCGGAAATTGGATTGACAGAATGCGCTTTGTTAGAAGAAGCCGCGGCGGACATTTGACTGAAGTTATTTTCAAACATTAATGCCATTAAGTGTTATTTCACATAAAATAAATAGTTTAGAGTATCTAATATGGTTGTTGTTTAATTTAAATTTAAAGTTCAGACACTCTTAAAAAATCACCCATTACAAGCCGTGTTATCCAAACGAACATGTACTCAGACATCAGACAAACCTGACGCGATGCTCACAAACATATTTACTGTATTACCGTCAGAGTTGAGACGCGCCATTTTCGCTATAGGATCGCTAATAAATCGGTGTTAGAGGAGTGGGCTCGGAATCAACCACGTTACTAAATCGAGCTTTTACTCTAATATATTTTTTATTATTTAAAGATATCCTGCTAGGGAAATATGGATGAACCGGGACCCTCTAAACCAAAGAAGGCAAAATATTTTTGCACTTTTCAAATGAGTTGGTTGGAACAAGATTTATATAGAAGCTGGTTATTAAAGATCGATGCGCATACCGTGAAATGTAAGAAATGTAACGTGCAGTTTACCATCAAGCATGACGGGGAGAAGGCGTTGAAAACACATGTTAAAAGTAAAAAACATGAAA